>JAPCWY010000011.1:22447500-27447500 GCA_028455895.1 Rhodomyrtus tomentosa
TCAAAGATTCGGCCTCCAATGGTCCAAGACCAATCTCACCGTGCAACCTAATAAAATCCATTCAATCCGTCAATTTCCAAGTCCAATTTCTTAATTCATGAACCACAAGCCTCCATAACCTAATCCTCATCATCTTATCATGCCTTAATTACCAATTTGAGGCTCAAAACCAATCATCATCAGCCCCCAAAGGTTCGGCCTTGCATAGAACCGAACCGGTTCTTCTCGATTCTATGCAAACCTAGCTTGTTCAGCCCTAAATCAACTCTCAATCCCTCATTTAAATACTACCCTACCTCTTAACATGTCTATCTAAGGGTCTCACCGTGAGTTTGGAGTCGAGTTGTCGTCGGATTCCCGTCGGAAGTCGCCGGTTCCTCAAGGTCAGCAAACCGACAGTTTTCTGTCCTACATTTACAAGACCCATTTGGGGTCAAAAATTCATCAAATTATTCCCAAATTTTTACCACAGATTGATACACATGTCTCCTAGACCTCCACAAAATTTGACCTCAAAATTCTAACATTTCGGCCTCCTAAGAGGTCAGAAACCTCACCTTCCTCAGATTGGGTCAGATTCCGTAGGCTTCCGGGAAAACGCTTAGCCGGAGCTCCTCGATGGTCCAAATGCCATGATTCCAGTTCGAGGAGGTCGGCAAGATGTGGGGCTAAGCTCAGGTGGTCAGCCGGTGTCTAGGCGGTGGCCGGAGGGCGGTTCGACAGCGGCGAACGGCGGCTCCAGAAGTTGTCGCCGGCGAGCAGAAGAAAGTGGGAGGAAGAAGATGAAGGAGTGTTCGATGGTTCTTGGGGGATTGTGGCCTGTCAATGAGTGAGGAGAGAGAGTAGAAAAATACTATATACAACTCACAAGTCAATGGTTGAATGGTAGGTAGTGTATAGTACATTTGACTACTCTTTTGCCCATCCATTGACACTTGTCCCACATGTCAATCATGTTTGATCCAATAGCTATCATTCATCTTAGTTTTCGAAAGTTATGGGGGAAGGGATAAAGTCCAAAATGCCCTTCCTTATTTGCATGGGCAAAGCTTAAGCTTGAGGGGTAAAATGGTAATTTCACCCTTGATGTTCGGAACGTCGTTTTTCTCGTTTCAATAATCTTTGATAGGGCGACGACTAATCCGAAATTAATGTTGAAATTTTTTATTCTCCATTTTCAATTTTCAAGACTCGTTTCTGATGATTTTCTCTATCAGACGTGATTCCAGCCTATCCCGAACTGACGGGCGGCTTTTGCAGACATTACGCGTATCGACCCCGTGATTCATATCACGTTTAGGGCTCGTCAATTCGTGGCGACTTTGATTTTCATGTAATTGTGAGGGTCTATCACTAGTCCCTATGGTCTTGATCGTCACTGTCCGATTTAGGAAAATTTTACAAATCATACGTTGGCTAAGCGGCATCACCCTCATTCCAATCATATGACACTCGCAACGCATTCCTTAATCGTTCTTAGATCGGCCCTTTTTGTGGTTCTAAATATCCCTTAACAATACTTATGGTCAAAACGTCATTTCCTATCCGAATTTCCTAGGTCCACGTACCTCGTTTCGCGTCAGATTTTCCCTTTTGGTCAACCTACTCGAATTGATCAAATTCGAGCGGGATACGACTGAAATACATATCTAGATTTACTTCTCATTAATGAGTCTGAAATTGATTGGAAATCAGAATGTCACACTTGGTATGTTGCTCCTACTTTTTATTCTATCAAGTTTGATTTTTTTTTTCTTTGTTGTTGCTGTTCATGATGTGCATGACATACCATTTATCGGGAAGCGGCACATCATGCTGAGTGGTGTTAGGCCATGGCTAAGAAACTTTCTACCAATCTCGGATGCAAAATAGAGGCAATTTATCCCTAAAAGTTAAAATCGTCAATTTCAAAAAAAATAGATAAATAAATCCCAAAAATAGAATTAACCACCTGTGGCCATTCCTCAAATTTTTGGGAATCTCTTGAGTGTTTAGCAATTTTCTATAAAATTTTCTGATTTTTTTTAGATTTTCTAGGATTTTTTTTATCTTTTTATCCTATTTTCTGAATTTCTTGGTCTAAATTCGCCCATGTGACTAATCCACTATCCTCGGATTAGTAGACTAGAACCTATGGCAACGATCAAACGACGATTAAGCCTAAGCTGTTCGATCTAATTACTAAGATGGACGAATGAGATCGAACGGGGAGGCTAAGGGGGTGCATGATAACCATCTAGAAACTGTTTCTAGATGAGTTTTCTATTTCTGGAATAAATTTGGAACAGAAATTTGTTTGGTAATGCAAATGCAAGAAACTATTTCTGGAATAATTTTGAGAAACAGAAATAAATTTTAAGCAGAAATGAGAAACAAAAAAAAGTTATTTCTTCAAGAAATAGAAATAGAAAACTTCGTCAATAACGGTCGCCGCCAATGGCACCTCTTTGACCGCTGACTGCCCCTTGCTGCCCTCACAGGGCGCCGAAGGTCCCTGGAGATCGCCTTCGATCACCGCCGGTTGCCAGAGGTAGCCGAATGGTCGCCGCCTATCGCCAGCCGGCCACCGCCGATCCCGGGGGGTCGCCGACTATTCGCCGACAGTCGCTAGAAGTTGCCGGAGGTCGCCGGACAACCTTCGTTGGTCGCTGGCTGACCATCAGAGGTCGTTGACCATCCGTTAATGGTCGCTGGAGGTCGCCGAACAACCGCCGTCGGTCGCCGGAAGTCGCCTCCGGTTGCTGATCGATTGCCGACGGTCGCCAGATGACCGCCGCCGATTGTTGGCCAACCTCTAGACGTCGCTGGGTCGCCGGCCGCCGGTCGCCCCCACTCCGCCGTCACCTCTGCCGTTCAAATAAATTTGTATTCTAGAAATAGAAATTTTTTGACATTATCAAACGAATTTATTTTTCTTAGAAACTTATTTTGAAATAGAAATAAAAAAAACTATTTCTGTTATAGAAACTCTTTCTGGAACAGAAATTTTGTCATGCACCCCCTAACTCTCAATTGTTCAATCTACATACTAAACTTACAGCCAAGATCAGATGGCGATACTAATTCTCGACCGTCCGATCTACACCTTTTTTTTTTTTTTTCTAAAAATGTTTTTTAACACCAGAAAAATTGATAAAAAATTTGAAAAATCTCAGATCGTCACACATGGCTTAATGCCGATCGTCCGATCTGATTTTTTTTTTATTCTTATTTTCTGAAAACGTTATAAAGACTCTGCTGATGTGGCTGCCACGTGGCGCTACGTCAGCGTTAACTTAGCCATTGACTAGTCAGACCTCGGCCAGTTAGCTTCATCTTCAACCTAATACAGACTACCGATGAAAGCTAGATACACACGTCATTCATAATAGATAACTATAGAAAACTTTTTCCACACTAATGAAATAGAGATAATTTATAACAACCAGCTAAATTATTTTTCAATCCTTCAATTCCGTTTATACCTTATGCAGAAAATATCATCTATTTCATCGCATGCTACCACCATAATCACTCCATTATATAATCATTCAGCTCAGCTCGAGTTTCATAATTTTCTTCATTATTCATCCATAACCTCTTAGCATCATGGATGTTTATATTAAGGCGAGAAAAAGTGAAATCATAAACTTTAATTAATTCGAGTTAAATATTGTTGTATCATGGACAGCATTTTGTATTTTAGGTTAAGTTAATTTGTTTGTTGAGTGCATTTCGTAGTTAATTTACTGTAACATTTAAGGCAGGTAAATTTATCTATTATGTGAAACTTTATTTATGTAGTGTAATTATTTTTTATTGCGAATTTTTTTTTTTGGTCGGATATTGCGAATTGTTTACAATTTGTCGTCCTTATCATTTTTTTTTTCTCAAATTAATTCAAACATAAATATACAGATAAATAAACTCAGTAAAGAGATCACTCTCGCCGAGTTCGAGCTTTCCCTCACTTTTACTCACAGGGTTGAGAGAATTCATCCAAACGCGAGAGAAACCATGTGTTCCATGTATGGAGGATCGGCCTTCCTATCAGCAGGCTCAACTTGTTTCTCTTCCAAATCGCAATCCCTCCTAGCTCCGACACCCTTTTCCGCCTCGAGGCCCGCGTCCTCTCTTTCCTGCTCCGCCGCGAATGCCGCTCCTCGCTCTGCTTCGAGTTCAAGGTACGACAGGACTCGCTGATTGAGCTCTCGATTCATCCATACATCTTGGGTTTCCTGGGGAAGGAATTAGAGAGGCATTCATGTTTGCTAGAAGGATTTTTGTCTGATTGCGGAACCGGTGCCGTGCGCTCGTCACTGGGGAGATAAGAGATAGTTGGGCTACAGCTCTTGTACTTGTGCATTGTGTTAGTAATGATTGCCGCCTGTTGCTTCGTTTCCCAGGATCGTTTCGGTGTCGGGGAGCATGGAGATGGGGATGCCGCCGCCTTACGGTGCCGCCGCCTCAGGTGGGCTTCGATTCGCCATTTGTTTTTGGTCAATCGCAGACTGTCGAGTTTCGTTGGCTTTCGCACTTTTCGCAACGTCCATATACAGCAATTGGTCGTTGCCTCAACTTAATTTGGCTACCCTCATTTTCACTGGGTATTCTTTTGTGGGTGTATGGATGTTTGCAAAAATATTATCTAAATCTCCACACGAATGCTTTGTGCTCGATGTGCTAGTTCATGACAGATACATTCGCTGGATAAATTCAGATTTATCCTGGGCTAAATCTAGGGCTGCTTCCATTCCTGTTTTAATATTTTAAGTTTTTATTCTATTCCGGGTAAGAAAGAATGTGCTAATTTTTTTTTTCCCGGGTTATGTTTTGACTTTAAGTAACTATGCTACTGAATGTGCTTGTTTCAGGATTGTCCAGTAGAAGTCATGGAGTGCCTCAACAGTTGGACACGAAGGTTTTATATGATTCCAATTTGAGGTAAACTATGCTAACTTTCCTTTCAACGATATCTTTACAGTTACTGTAGATGCTACATTATGTTGTTGCCTCCCTCTTCTTCTTGAAGATGAAGTATGTTGTACTGTGTTCTTCGGAGTCGAAAAGTTTTGCCTTCACTTAAATTAATGATAGCATTTTGTGTGGATTCATTTGGAAGTGTGCATATGCTTGCTCAATCTGTTGAAGGTGGAGTTTTTTTATCAGTGAAACCTATGGCTTGCCGAGATAGCATGACTCCTTATGGCGTATGTTGTACGGATGAGATTTTTCAACTATCATGTTTATTTGATTCATGATGGAATTGAGAGATAAGGAAATTCGTCTTTAGAGATAAGTTTATGGTATATGGTGAGGGTTTTCCGGAAATGGTACATGGAAGGGCTTGAATGGGCGTTTGTGAGTGGAAAATGAAGTTGGAATAGATGAAGTTCACCGCTAATGCTTAAAGGATCGCACCTCAGCCAAGGATCAATAACCCGATTCACCACCTAGGCACAAAGGAACATGGTTCCAGCTGAGGATAAAGAAATTCACCACTTAGGCATAAAGGAACACACCACCATTCAAGGATAATGAACTTGAAGTTCACCACCAAAGAAATTGGATAAAGAACCATAGATAGAAATTCGCATAATTGAGGAAATGATATGCATTCATCAAAATTCAAGTGTACTGTGACATGGGAGATCACTCCCTATTCATATAGACACTTTGCTTGGGGACTAAACTAAGCCTAAATAACTCTTGGAATCTACGACTCTTACATTTAGCAAACAATAATGACTCTGGGACTAGTTACATACTATTATGACTTATGGAAGTTAACTCACTTAAAGACTCATAAAACTAAGGCTTGAAACTGACAACACTCTTAAGATTCATAATAACTAGGACTATATACATGTACCCAGGACTTGATTCTCCAAATTGTGCACCAGTCTTGCTAGTCAAACAACCATCTTGGAAGATCAATAAACATCCATGGGCCTTGACCCACAGATGCTTGGTAGTCCATCAGCATACTAGGTTGTCCGCTAGCTCACTTCGGCAAAAAATCTCCTGCTTCGATGCCTACCATTCAGAGTCAGCATCTTCAACCCTGGACCCCTTGAATTAAGTTGTGGCCGAAATTTTCCTTTGCTTGCATGAGTACTGATTCAGCTGTTAATCGATGAAACCTGAGTTGGGCTCGATAGTTGTTTCACAGAACCAGATGCTTCTGCATCATCATTGAACATGGCGTCTCTTTCATCCATTTTCCTCATCAATTTTTTGAATTCAGCCTTTGGTATAACAGCTGATTCATTAGTTCCCACTGAATTTGCATTTCTATGTACTAGAAGTATGAGTACGTGTTTATTGCATTTTGTCATGGACAGTCGTGGTGGAATAGAAGCCAAAAAGGGTAACCCTCCTGTAATGCCTGCAGTAATGACTCCTGGAGGACCACTGGACCTCTCATCTGTGTTATTTAGAAACCGCATAATTTTCGTTGGGCAGCCAGTCAACTCACAGGTGGCTCAGCGGGTTATATCACAGCTCGTGACTCTTGCGACCATTGACGAGGATGCAGATATACTGGTGCTGTACTCAATCTATTGTCTATCGATAATTGAAAGAACCCCTTGCAGAACTTTAATTCGTAGCTAGTTTTTTGATGTGTCGATTTGCTTTTTCAGATGTATCTGAATTGCCCCGGTGGAAGCACATACTCAGTGTTGGCAATATATGATTGCATGTCTTGGGTAAGAGTTTTCTGCATATGGTTATCCTTTGTGATGACATATCCTCGGGCCATATGCATAATGACACAATTTTTATATCATATGACTTCCCAACATAGTTTAATGACCTTCACAGTAATCTTTTCTAAGTTATAGGCCAATCCAATTCATCAGGCTTTGCGGCTTGATCCAGATAATTAAAGGGAGATGCTTCTAGGTATGGGGACGGATTAGGTTAGTTAAGAAAGTCAAACTGTTGCTTGAGTGTTGCAGTTTTTGATGGAAGTCTTTGTTGGAAGTTTAAGAGGGGAGAGTTAAAGGACATGTCTGAGAAATATGTTGGTTGTGCTAAGGAAGGAAACCGATCTCTTATCATCCCTTGTCCTTCCCACTCCCTTTTTTTCTTTGTCTTTTTTTTGTTTTTTTAGTGGGAATGTATGGCTGAAGAAGGAGGTACACTTTTCTGGGACGACAATGTAACTTTTATGACACAGGTGGCCCATGTCTTCTGGGAACTTTGGCTCCTAAAAATTCAATTCTACTTATGATGTGATCGTAAGAGTGGAAATGAGTGGCACTAAGCTAATTGTTTGCATGTTCACGATCTAAGGTGAATGATGCAACTGTTGCAGAGCATCCTATAGTGCTGTGTTAATTACATTTACACATCCTATACGACAAACTTGGGCAACCTTATTGGTCTTCTCTGCATTGACAAGTCTGTAGAGCTGTGAATCAACAGCCCTCTTAACACCCTTCATAGAAAGCACCTTTGATTTCTATGACGAAAGCATTTATAGACATTCTACATGTTTCCAGATAAAGCCAAAGGTTGGTACAGTTTGTTTTGGAGTGGCAGCAAGCCAAGGAGCACTACTACTTGCTGGTGGAGAGAAGGGAATGCGTTATTCGATGCCAAATGCACGGATCATGATACATCAGCCTCAAAGTGGATGTGGGGTATGGTTTCAGTCTGTCCCTTTTTTTTTTTTTGAAAGGAAGCATGTTTTTGTGAGTATGAGATGATGAAACCTAAAGCATATGAACCTCTTTTTCACCTCTCACCAAGCACGGCAAACTTAAAGAGGTACTGCTTACAAAGAGCAGAGCATGCACTAGAGCCTCCAAACTTTTGGAGCCTAAAATATCTTTCTGTTTGAGCTTGCCTGCTTTAATTGATCTGATATTCCTTTGACAAGTGCCTGTTGGTCTTGGAACGTACTTTTGGCTTTCAATCAACTAATTGAAGTCCCTTTGACGGCAAAGCTGATCATCTAGCTTGGTTCTCGTAATGAGTCTGAAAGATATGTTATTTCAGTCTCAGCATTATAATCTCTTGTTTGTAGGCTATTTTAGCAATCATGGGAAATTTTCATCTACAGTCTTTTTTGCTTAGCTACCGCTCTTGCTTAGAGTGCACTTTAGATGCTATTTGTGATCGTTACAAAGATTATACACGAGTGAGAAACAAAGTTTGGATCCTTTTGAGACCAGAAGTTTGGATCTTAGTGGATGCTATGTTTCCTTGTGAATAGGATTGAAGGTTACTTTGCAAATTCTATTCTGTGATGTGTACGCTTTCGTGCACGTAACTCTGTAAAGCATAGCGTTTTAATCTTAAACTTGTTCAACATAAGATGAGTTAGTTTTAATGTGAGCAAGCGTGATTGGATTGTTCTTTCAACTCATGCCACTTGTTTCACTCAATGTCTTTGATGGGTGGTCTCGCTGGAATAGCCAATGATAAGATGGCTAGCCATTCCCTGGTAAAAACCGACCATAAGGTCACTATTTTGCCAATGATGTGCAAAAGGGCATTGACAATTGACATTGTCCGAGAGCAAAGGTGTTAAATGGGTCGGCTCGATGGGACTTGGGGGAAATTCCAAGGTCCATTGGTCAGGCTGGGCTGGATGGGGCCTACTTTGGGCTCACAAAGTGTTGTCTGAGCCCACCGATAGGAAGGGAAAAAAAAACTGAAAAGAAAAGAATGCATGGTTCCAACCTAATTTTTTTTAGGCTCGAATTGCACGGGCAAGGATATTTCGACAAGATAACATGTGCAAGCCTTTCCAACTGTTAGTTGGGCTTAGTGGGGTCTGATGGGCCGAAAGTGGTGCCCAAGTCTGCATGAATGATGGATCGGACCATAGAGTTGGTGGCTGACGAACAGGTTTAATCCAAGCGAAGATTACTGCCCTCATGAAGCAGTGGAAGCTAATTTAATTTCATTTAAATCTATTATTTAAATAATCAAGGTATGTAGTTCAAAGGATAGTTTCCTTCTAGTAATCTCTTTAATTATTCCCTGTTTCCACATTTCGTGAAGCAAGCATGATCAAAGTATGTCGACATGCTGTCAAGAATCGAGTCCGAAATGTATGTGTCATGAGCCTACAGATTTCAGTCGTGGAATTAGCTCGTGAGGCGCTTAACAAGCCAAGCTAGGCCAGCCTTCCTTCTTTAGTTGTCCCAAAGAACAGTTAGGCAAATGACTTTCCCATACTAATCGAGTGAGATGAGTAGAACACATTAAGCACTACAACTGGTTTCGGCCTATGATGGCCTCATCAGGGGAACCGCATCAGCTCTCGACCAGTTTGTACACAGAAGGTCGATACTTTCTTCAGAGCTCCCTAGAGATATAATTTTTCTATCTTGGAACTCCTAGTACAACCCACCCTGACGCCACTCCCACAACCCAGTTGTTTCTTTCCCCTCTATGTCGCTCACTCACCGTGATGACCCCACAAGCTCCACTCACGAGCACGGAGAGCTTGCCCACTTGGGACACGGACCAGCCACTTATATTTCTCAATAGTCCATTTGCATGTGAGTTGAATGTTTTATATATGAAATGGGAAGCTTAAGTTTTATCACGTCAAATGGACTGATTCAGGAGCAGGACATATTTGTTAAATTCAGTGTACCTCTGCCATTTATATATCTTTGAATTTGTTTCCCCTTATTATGATTGAATGTAAAGTGGCATCTGTTGGAGTCTTCACTGCGACAGCCTCAGCCAATGAGATTGGTTGCTCATTTGATTTCTGTACCTTATATTGCTTTGGATGGGGTTACCTACATGTTCCATACACATAAGAAAGTTTGGTTGTAGGTATTTAAAGTTTAAGAATTCCTCAGTTTTCTCTGGGCACATCATACAGTTTGGTTGCTAGTTTAAATTTCTGTTAGTCTTATATTGCTTTACATGGGAATACCTTCTTGCTCTATCTGTGTTACAGTTTTTTGGTAGCGCTTTAATGTTGAGCTGGTTGCGATATTCTTTAGCCGCAATGACGAGGATTAGTTACCTTGTTTTTTATGCTTCACTTGATCTCCAGTTTAATTTGTTTCTGATAGGCAGCTTATGTACAGCGAGGAGGTTAATTTTACTTGAAAAACTATGACATAGCCAAGAAATGGTTGCATAGTTTTAGGTGATGTACATATTGGTCATCATGGGGCTGATTCCGCATTATTCTTCTTGTAGGGCCATGTTGAGGATGTTAGGCGCCAAGTGAATGAAGCAGTTCAATCTCGCCATGTTTGTATCTATTCTTGAATCTTCTCGGTTCTTGTATTCTGCGGGTGGTTTACTGTGGTTTCTTGAGGGAAAACGGGACTCTTTTTTTCTCTCCTCAGTATGTTTGAGTGGAAGAGGCACACTTAGTTTGGTTAGCTTGTTAATTTTCGTCTAGCTTCTTGGCAAACATGTACAGAACATTAGCAGATTCTGAGAAAGTAAAATTTATGTCATGCAATGCCATTATATGTCATTTTCACAAATACCAAGTTGTCCTTTTTATGACTTTTTGTTGTGTCGGCTCAATTTTGAGGTGTTTGTTGCAATCTCATCTACTTGATCTTTTGTGGATAATCTGTTGCAGAAAATTGACAAAATGTATGCTGCTTTTACTGGTCAACCCCTTGAGAAAGTGCAGCAGTACACAGAGCGGGATCGTTTCTTGTCTGTTTCTGAGGTAATTTTACTGAATCCTGTTCCTCAATTATCACTAGCACTTTGCACATTCTTTTAGGTGATATGATTAGTTGTTTCTAAATTATTTTCCTTTAATATCATTAGCACTTTGCGCGTTTTTCAAGGTAGCATGATTAGATCATTTTGTATATTTTAATAAATGGGGAAAATAAGGGTGCGCATGGCAACACTTCCCTGCCCATAAGTTGATTTCTCTATTTCTCCTCAAAAGTAAAAGTTGATTTTTTTACTTCTACTCCAGATTAACATATGATCAGAGAAATTCGTTCGGTAACGATTGAAATTTCTACTTTCGGAACATTATTAACAAAATTTTCAGCGTCGATGGTCGATGAGTTTAGCGCTCGGCGGCGGCGCGACGGTGGTCGGCGGCAAGCGAAGGCAACGGTGGGCGGCGGTTAGGTGGCGGCAACGGTAGGGGTGGGGGCGGTGACGGCAAGTGGTCACGGTGGTGGTGGATGGGTGTTGGTTGGTAGCGGTGGTGGTCATTGGGCAGTCGGCGGCGGCGGCGGCGGTCGGCAGTGGCCGACGGCGGTGGTCGTCGGGCAGTTGACGGCGGCTGGCGATTGCTGGCGGTGGGCAATGGTCGTGGTGGGGGCAAGCGGGGTTGGTCGGCACAGGCGGTGGCCAGCGGAGGTCGGTGTGGTCGAAGAAGTAATTTTGGAGTCGAGAAGTAAAATTTTTTTTGTTTTTCAAAGTTGGCCAAAAACCCAACCAGAAGTAGAAAATCCTAGCGGAAGTCAATTTTTTTACCAAACACATTTATACTTCGATGGTGTTTTTACCAAGCAGATTTCTTTGCCAGATTGACTTTTGGCAGAGAAATCAAGAATTAGGAGTGTTATCATGCAGCCCCTAAGTGCTCCACTTTATTAAAAGCGAGGACCACTGTAGGAGGTCAAATGAAGGACCTATAAAAGTTGGGCTGCTCAATGGAATCACACAATAGGGGCATTTGGCACTGACCTCTTTTTTAGTTGATTCAATACTATAGGGGAAAAGATTGGACGTTTTTTTTCGTTACGAATTTATTTAGAGGATTGTTTATTAGGATAGTATGGATGACGAAGTAGGAGGCACCGAGCAGCCGATCACTATTCATGCCAGATATATTTTCTTAAATGATCTGGTAAAAACAGAAATTTGTTATTGAGAGCTTGACATGAATAAAGAAAGAGGTCGGCCGGAACTTACTTGGGCAAAGTAGTAAAACAATATTTATTGGAGTGAGAAGTAGATTGGTGTATGGTTAATCTTATGACGAAGTGGAAGAAATCTATTAGCATTGTGGAGGGGCAGAGTCCCTGTGGTCCTGACTGTACTTTTTAGTCTTCTCTCTCTACATATTTATATATTTATTTATAATTTTTTCTTTTCCCAAGCGGTCTTGTTTTTATTTCATTTATTTTTTGGTTCATCGATCGCCGATCCAACTAGTTTGGGATAAAGGCGACGTTGATGTTGAAATTTATTCAACCAGCTAATATTCATCGACTTTATCATGGTGAATTCTTGACCTTTGTTTATTCAAATGTAATGCAATGATGCCTTAGAGCGAATCTTGAGGCACCAATTACATTACTTGACTTTTGCATCACTGTCCTTCGTTCTCACCGATGAAGTAACCCACATCACCTGATTATGGGGTTTCAATGGCCTTTATATTGATTTAGTCTCACTCCACCTCTTGATTTTGTTTTTAGGTTGGAGTTTATAACCCACAGGAGTTTAGGCTTCCACCCCAGGCAATTTCATTTGTGAGCCGCCTCCCCATTTGTAATTTTCATGGGGCATTTTTAGTCCAGTTTGCAAAAGTATCCATATTACTTGTTTATAGGGTTTCAACGGACTTTATATTGTGGCTGCCCTCCAATTATCAATTTAAGCTTTTAGATTAGATTTTCTCACACAAAATACCTTGACTAGATCATTTCTCCGGTGATTTTCCAATTATCTTTCTGGCAACTGATGATTTTAATATTGTCACCGGTAAATATTCATAGCTTGTCTGTACAGATAGTTGGATTAAACTCTCGTTTTCCTTTTTGTATTGCAGGCCATGGAATTTGGACTCATTGATGGAGTTCTGGAGACAGAATACTAGTATGAGAGTGTGGCCTGGCGATTATTTTCTAATTTCAGAAGTTTATCCAAGCATTTGGGGCGAAAATCATAAGTTAGTGGCAATGAAGCAGGAGGGAATTGACTGCTGACTGCAGAAGTACCTTGTAGAGTATGTTCGGACGTTTTTGTTAGTCATACATTTGATCCTACAAAGCAAGAGACGACAGGCTCACCAGTTTTTGTATCCTTTTCGTCCAACTGTTCATTCCGACATGGGGATGCGTAATTACAGTTCGAGGTCATTCATTTCGATAATCTTTGTTATAAAAGTTTTTGTGAAATATAGAGGATTATATTTGGAATGTCTTTGAGATATCTTGCAGAATGGGCACATATGAATGTGTCAGATATTCATCTTTTTGTTGGCTATTTAGAGGTGTTATCACAGCAACTGAGTCGACGAGTAATATCACGAAGCTTTTGTCTCTTGCCTAAAATAGGGAAACTTGCCATAAAAATAAAAAAAATTATTGCATTTATCAGTTTAGTATTTTAACTTTTTAATTGTGTAATTTAATTTTAATTATTCACGGTTTGCTAATTTTGGCTATAAATCGTTGGCGTGGACGCCGGACATCTAAAGTAGCACGGTTGATCAATCGGTGTTGATATGGAGAAAATTTATTGATTTTTTTAATATTAATTTTTTAGCATTTAATTAAATTATTTATATTTATACTTGTAATTTGTTTTTTACTTTCTTCCTTCGCTGACGGCGATCAACAAATGGCTAACAGGTTGTCTTCGCAAGAAGCCAGCGAGGATAGCCTCACTCGAAGCAAGTGAGATAGAATAGACCCTCAAGGGTTGCCCGAGGCTGGTGAGGATCATTGCCGAGGTGCGACGGGCAGCGGAGGAAGAATAAAAGGAAAAAAAAATGTAATGATATGAAAAGAAAATATAACAAATTTAAAAGTAAATTTTGTCCACAATTGCCACATAAAATGATCGAAAAAATTGTCAAAAAAGCTCTAAATTTATTGTACTTTTGTTAATTCAGTCCTAAATTTTTAATTTTACAAATTCAATTCTAAACCTTTTGCATTTATGCCAATTCAATATTAAACCTTTTTTTACATCAATTTAGTCCTAAAATTTTTATATTTGTATCAATTGAGTCAATCCGATCAACTTTAGCCAGCCGGTGCTGACTGAAGCTGGATAGATGCTGATATGGACGTCGGCGTTGACGTGGATAATTTTTATTAATATTTTTCAAATTATTATTTTTTTCTGGTCCCTTTTCTTTTCTTCTCTTCTCTTCCCCCCCCCTTTTTTTTTCTTTTCTCCTTTATTCTTCAAACAGCCGGTCACCACCGGCCGACGAGGTCGAGCTCGCTAGGTACTGGCGGGGCCGAGGCAAGGACAACCATGGCAAGGTCAGCCCAGCGATGGCTCACCCTTGACAATTTCCCTTGTCGATTCAATCTCTTCGCAGGTGATGTTGCCACAGAATTGAGGCAAATAGAAAGATCCAAATCCATCGTGAGAAGATTTTGGCTTGTAGCTAGTAACGTTCAACCTCGACTAAAAGATGAGAAATCGTTAGAGGAGAGAGAGACTAGAGATATTTGTTGGCAAAATCACTCTAGGCGAGCCTGGCCCTTGCAACTTTACATCTTTTCTCGGGATTGCAAGTGATTTTTGCAACTTTTCATCTTCTGCGGCCTGGTCGGTGCCCAGATCTGGTATCGCAATGTCTGCTCTTCGCCTTGGATAGGGCGAGCATCGCCGTCCATGGCCAGCAGGCTGACCTCGCCCAGGCCAGATCTGGGCGAGGTCTCATCTCGTCATCCATGCCAACGCTGCCATGGTTGGGCCGACCTACCCCAGGCCTAATCTAGGCGAGGTCGGGCCTCACCCGGCGAGGTCGAGGCTTGGACTTGCCAATGGCTGGCGAGGTTGACCTCTCCGGCTTAGCGTCTGCCTGATGGCCACCGACTGTTTGAAGAATAAAGGAGCTAAAAAAAAAAAAGAAAGAGAAGAAAAGGGAAAAAAGCATAAAATAAAATTTAATCCACCGTCAGTGCCGTCCGGTGTTCACGTCAGCATCGGCTGGTCAAAATCGGCCGGATGGATTGAATTGACACAAAAGCAAAAGTTTTAGAACTGAATTGACACAAAAAAGGTTTATGATTGAATTGATAAAATTAAAAGGTTTATGACTGAATTGACAAAAGTACAATAAGTTTAAGACTTTTTTGATAATTTTTCCTAAAATGGTCAATATCCACGTCGGCAATTTTTTGCCAAAATTGATCAAATGGACTACATTTGCAAAATATGAAAATGTTCAGGACTACATTGACACAACCGAAAGGATTATGACTAAATTAATATAATTGCAATAAGTTTTTATTTTCTTTTTTTAGTAATTCCTCCACTAAAATATCAGTCTCCTCCCCAAGTCCCTGGTCTTTTGATTGCAATTATGACCATTACAATACACGTTTATTGTGCATTGTTATCTATACTGCAACCAAGTTGTATACTAGGGGTGTCAAAAAGGCCCGGGCCATAAGACCGGCCCGGCCCGAAAATTCAATTGATTTTGGGGCCTTTTTGGGCCGGGTTGGCCCGACACCTGGATGGTTTTTAACATCCATATTTTTAATTTAATTTAATTTAATTTAATTCTTTCTTTTTGTATTCTTTCATTTGGTAGATTTGTCAATTAACTTTAATTTTGAAAAAATAAAAAAAATGAAAAAAAAATAATTCTACCTGCCCTGGCACTGGTCGGCCCGAACTCGGTACTGTTTACCTTCGGGCCGACTCGGGCCGGGTCTCGACCCGACCCGGCCCATTGACACCCCTATTGTACACAGCTATAATTATGTGGCCCCCAGTATGTATATATAGTTGTCATCAAGTGTATATTATGATGCATATGAAATGGAGGTTCATCAACCAATATGAATACTACCTTACATTATAAAACTCATATAAAGAAATTTGTTGTTTTTGATGCACACTACTCTCGTAGCATGTGTAGTATTTATATTTGGAATGAAGACATTTTCGGAATAAAAACACCACAAGTGTTGCAACTTTCATATAACACTCATTCGAGTGTTATAATTTTTTTTTATTTATAAATTGAGTGTCATAACTACTGAAAAACCGTTCACTTGAGTGTCAATAATTATCAATTGATTACTTGAGGACTATAATTTTTAAAAGAGTTCACCGAAGTAAAGGAAAGCCAACGCCACATGACACTTGTGGTGAATGTTTGTCAAAATTTATATGGCAATCAAGTGATTGAAAAAAAAAGTTATGGCATTCAAATGAGCATTATACAAAAATTATGAGACTGATATAATTGAAAAGAAAAGTTGACGAAAGATGTGATGCTTGTGGTGTCATTTTCCCATATATTTTCTCTTTCAGTGTGGTGCTCGGGCATAAGAAGACCTTTGTGATTATTTATTATCTTGCTGGATTATGGTAACGAATTTGGAATGTCATATCTCTATTCAATTGCTACTATATTGTTGTATACTAGCAGTTACCATCCAGTACATAAATCAAGCAATGTAATAGCTATGGCAGTTTCGTTCTATTATAATCATGAAAAGTATTGTAGTTACAGTTTTATCTGTAGTGTGTAGTGTAGGTTACAGGTGTTTGAGGTCTAATAATGGCAAGTCAACCGGTCGTCGAATTTGCGCATAAACATAGGTGAAGCAATTTGCGTATTTCCACCTCCATTTAAAGACAGTTTATAAGCTTTATTTCGTTATTGTCATGTATTTCAATCTTATAGAAGTGATTTCCACTTAAAACCGTCAGCAAAGTGATTTCAAAAGATACACGCGATCATTTTTAAGAAAATATTTTTCAATTCTCTTATTTTTTTTATCAAATGAACGGAACCTTAACAGGAGAAAAAAACACACAAAAAAAAATGGTTTTTTTAGTTATATTATTAGCTGATGAGTTTGAATTTCAGGATACTCATTGCTTAAGTGCCAACCCGTATATATTAAAATGAAACCCGTATTCGAACCGTGGCCTGCAATCCGAATATGTTAGGGTTGGATGGGTCTAGAGTTTGATTTAACCCAATTTACTACATTTCCTAAGATTTTATTTGGTTGTTAGGATAAAAGTCAGGACATGATATCTTTCTATTCTATCATGTATTTGGCAGCGGTTAATGATAGGATAATTGGGAATATAGACCGGATAAAAAAAACTAGGGGAGGGGGTGAGATAGACCTAGGTAGAATTTCTCAAGAAAGCACTTGCAAGGACAACCCGATTTTTTCCACAATCACTGTCTCTCCTCCAGGCTGAGCTAGCTCTCCGGCGACACCATTCCAGCTACAAAGCCGAGAATCTCCACGACCTCATTCTTTAAACGATTGTCTAGTATGATATGAGATGACGTCCCTCATTCTTTAATCGTTTGAACCTTTTTCAATATTTGAAAGGAATCTCAACATGATATGAATAGCTTGAGGTTTATCAACTTTGTTTACTTAATTTACATTAAGATTTAATTAGATAAAAAGAGTATCGACAGGTACAAACCATGAGTGCATCTTCAACTTGTGAAAAGAGGTTGAATAATTTCATTATTCAACACTTGTTTGCTTACTCAAGAAGACAATGACCAAGGCTCGTGGGTCATTCTCAAAGGATTCGACTCTAAATCAAGGCCACTGATTTTATGGGGTCTACTCGATTGATGTTGTGATTGAATTCAAATAGCATAAATATCTGCTCAATAATAACTCACTTATCACAATTACTAATCTTAAGCATTTTAATGTTTTAGCAAAATAAAGTCCATCTTAGATGCACTTTGCCTCGATTTATCCGACCTTATATTCGTAGTTCACCAAACAATAAATAAGATATAAAAAAATTACTTGGGTTTCTTATCCTATCCTATCTAGTCCTATTCTGACTATAAATTCGGACTATCAAATGTAGCTTAAGGGAGAACTTTTGCTCCTAACTTTGATGATAGAGTAAACCAGATTCAAAGACACAAGCTAAAAAAGTAGAGAAAATTATTCAAAAGTCCAAAATCAATTGGACGGCGGCTAGTTCAATTTTAAACCTTTCAATTACATTAATTTAATTTTAAATCTTTTCAAGTTTGCCAATTTAGTACTTCCGGCTAATTTTGGTCGGAAGTCACTGACATGACAGTTTAGTTAGCATTAACTATCCTATGTGGCACGTTCAACACTAACATAGATAATTTTTTAATTTTTTTTTTAGTTTTTCTTATCCTTTTTCCTTTGTAGTTCTTTCCTTTTATTTTTTTTTTGTTCTTTTTTCATGCACTGGGGCGGGCCTTAAGGCATGCTTTGGGTATATGTCCATCATTGATGCGCGAAGCCCTTTCTCATACATGGCGTGTTCGATAAAGCCCTTTCTCATACACTTAAACAACGGTGAACGCGATGAGCATTGTGATTATTCCTTCAAATGCACCGCTGTCGGAGCCAACGGTCGTGTCCAATTGATGCAGCAGGGCAAAGACGGCCGATTGGACCTAGGGTTTCAATTAGGTTTCTCACTGCCCGTGTAAATCGGATTAGCTGGGTTCCCTTATAATGGAACGACATCAATACCCACAAAACATATCCCATTGATTTTTATTGCATGATGCAACTCCGCATCATGGACCTCACAAGTTTCGCGTTATATGAAATTATACAGAATGTGCAAGTGGAATTATACGGTACGTGACAAATTGCAGGTTTTATTAATTGGCTAGCTTCTCATCATCTTTAAAACCATATCACAACAACCTGGATCTGTTCAAACGCATAATTGCATCTTCACTGACCCTTATTGGTCAAGTGGGGCTCTGCTGTTGCTGTCTAAAAAAGAGGAAAGGTTAAAATAATGTAGTTATAGGATTATGCCACCCCACACGAATCAATGAGTTCTGGGATCCTGTAGTTTTTCAAATCTCCTTTGCACATCTGTTCTTATGGCATAATTTCCCAAATGGAACTCTTTATTTTTCACAATCACATTATTAACTAGGAGATAAGTACATTGAAAGCCCTAAAACTTATCCTAAAAGTGTATTTAAGTCTCACAATAGTGCAATTGAACGCTAAAACTTTTAAAAAGTACGAACAAGTACTAAAAGTTTGACTTTCGCGACAAGTTTTAGGATTTGATTACATTCTTTAAAAAATTTAAGACTTAATTGCATTTTTGTAACGAGTATTGGAACTTAATGCACTTTGAAAAGTTTTAAGACTTGATTACATTTTCGTGATAAGTTTTAGGACTTTTACTTACCACGCAAACTATCTAACAAGGTGGCCAATGCCACATACGAGGACTCGAGGAGATTACCAAGGAAGAATTCAAGGTTTTGATGTGCAAGATTTGTGTAATGGTGATCATGGGTCGACCCACTATCTTATCCTCTTACGGAAGAATCATAACAAAGGGTCTCTCCAAATTAGTTCTATACTAAATTAAACAGTTGAAATAAACACCAATTGGCATGAGTTTATTGCTTGCACAGTGTCGTGTGCCCTCTTATTATTTGAAACGTCTCCTATATATAGAACTAACTTAGAGCAGCACTCTTCTCATCTTCAAAGAGAGAAGCTCAAACGCATAGGGAGAGATGAGCTCCGAAGTATCTTTCACGGTGGTTGTCGTCGCTGTTCTGATCGTAAGCGTTCCCATGCTCTCTCATCCTTCTCCTTTATATCGCACCTTCTTTAACACTGACAAACGAACTAGTAACTCTTCAAACCATAGAAGTTTCATGTTAAAATGAGAAAGAATTTGTAAAGAAAAATGGAGGTCCACATGAATGGACGATCGACCCTTTTATGACCTATTGTCTATGTTTACTTTTGCAGTTCGCTGCCACGACAGATGCAAGAAAAGATCCAGGTGAGTACTGGGTGAGCATTATGAAAGAAGAGCCTATGCCAAAAGCAATCGAAGGCCTCCTCCATGTGATCAACCCTGCATCAGATCAGCCTCATTTCACTTCAATCCCTGAGAAGGTGGAGGCCGACTGCCATGGAGACAACAAACTAGAGGACCGCAAACGACTTGCAGGTGATTTCGAGCCGAGGCCCGACGTCACGGCTTATGGGAATGATGCCAAGCTCAAGCAGAAGAAGTTCGCAGAAGATTTCAAGCCAAGGCCCGACGCCACAGCTTGTGCTGATGATGCAAAGCTCAAAGAGAAGAAGTTCGCGGGAGATTTCGAGCCTAGACCCAACATATCGGCTTATGGGGATGATGCCAAGCTCAAAGAGAAGAAGTTTGCGGAAGATTTAGAGCCCGTACCCAACTTATGGACTTACGGGGATGATTCTCAACTCGAAGCGAAGGAGTCAATGGCGAAAGATTTCGAACCAAGGCCCAACGTGTCGGCTTATGGTCAGAACTAAAGGTGAAGAGAGAGAACAATGGCGTGTTGGTGCTTCGCGTGATGTATTTTGTGTTCGTGCAGTGATGTGAATGTGTGTGCCCACGAAGCCAGGATATTCTCCGAAAAGAAGCGATGTACGGCAATGGCGATCGTATGGTGTGTGGCATGTTCCCGTGGTCTGTCTGTCGTTTGTCTTGCAAATTCTGCTCTCTCTCCTCTATGGCAGTAGTTGAGCTCTATGATGAAAATAATATCTGCCTCGAAAGGTCTGTGTTTCCAGTTGATAATTGTTCCGATTAGCAGTCGACTACGACACCAACTAACGCAGGAATAAACAGTGGCGACCAACCCTTGCCAGTTGCAATCCTCAGCCAGGGTCAGGCCCTCGCCCGCAGTCGGCAGGGTTCGTCTGGCCCCCATCCTTGCTGGCACTTCTCGGCGATGGTGGGGCTGTGGCGGGAGGGGCCTCCTTCACCACTTTTTTTTTTTTTTTAAACCTTAGTTTTTAATTTAATTTAAATGCAATTGGTATTAAAAATAATTTTTGGATAGAAATAAAGTCCAAGTGAGAGCCAGCCAACCAAATGAATTGGCAAAAATGCAAAAAATTTAGCACTAAATAGGCAAAAGAAATATTAAGAACTGAATTGTTAATTAATTTATGATTATTTTTTTTATAATTTTCCTAAGAAACGTAAATACTGTGCAACTGCGTACCATTAATATTTACAAGGAAGTACAAGGACAAAATTAACATATGCTAGCTGAGTTCCACCTGCATGAATTGCGTAATACTCCAACTGAAACGATAGGAAAATAGGGAAGGCAGAAAAAAGTTATAAAACAAAATGGCAAGTCGCAAAAATTTTAGACTAAACATAAGAAGCGGTTTCTTTTTATTGGCTCATGACAGTGGCAATCTGCAAGTTTGTGAAAAAAATCTCCATGAGGAGCGAGTCACATCGCAATATCAAAAGGTGACGACTTCATTCACGACATCCAGAACAACTTCTTTTAACTTTTTTTTCTTCGGTAAAGGACAGAAATATATTAACTTTGACTAAGGCGCATCCATAAAATAGCAAGGGATACCGAACATCACAAAGAGACCATACACTCGTGATGACAATGTTACAATGAGTGTGAGGGTGTCGTGGGTCCAAAAAATAGATTAGGGTCCCTAAAAAATGTGCAGGAAAAAGGCCAAACAACCCGGCAACTTGATGGCTGGAACGAAGAAAGCCCGGTTTCGAAACATAATGTGATTCCTCTCCCCCATATATTATCGCAAAGAGCGCCAAAAGAGAAGCGGGCTAGGACTTGGTAGAAGCTACGGCCACTAGTATGTTGCATGGCCTAATGCAGGTTATCATGCCAACATATATTAGACCAGGTGAGATTGCACTTGGTTGCCCAAAAAGAAGCAAGGATACCCGTGTGGTGGCAGCTAAAGTACATTGTCTGGTCTGCAACTACAAAAAGCACATGCCACATCTGAGATACGATTATAATTAAGCAAAAGCACTTGTGCGGGCAGACGATTCAAAGTGATTAGCCATAGGTGGAACGAGTGCCGAGGGGTTAGAACTCGGTTCCAAATGAAGGAGTGTCACGGCCTCAATTGTCTTATAGGATGAGTAGAATTCCAGACTGAGACAATAGAGAAGTCACCTGAGGAATGGTCAAGCCACATAAAACAATCAGTGTGCCGATGATCTAGATTCGGAAGCTGCTTGGGCCAAGACTCGATGGTGTGAGTAATCAGTGACGGTTGTCCGGAAGAGCTGAAGAAGTCTGCCACCTTGGCCTTTCGAGGTATGCCTGACCTGTAAATGCCCACATCTGAGAAGATTCTGTTAAGGGGACCTTGAGGATGCCAAAAATGAAACCAAAATGAAATAGTATGACCACTATCAAGCCGCCATCTAAAGAGATACTTAAATTCCAATCGAAGGTCAAGAGTTTTTTTTCCAAGCCCAGGAGCAGAAAGTTGGTTTGGTCGCTATCCAAAAGTTCTCATTCTTCAAGAATATCGAATGAATCCATTTACACCAAAGGGATTTCTTATCAATGAAGAGAATCCATATATTCTTGAGCATAGCTGTGACATTCTGAATTCTAACCCTTTTCGAGGCATTGAATGGAAAGATGTCGATCGGTGTATTTCAACTATATCTCGCTAATTGACCAAAACGGAAAGGCTAAAGCAGAGTTAAGTACGTGGACCTAGGAGCTTGAATAAGAAATGACTTTTTGATCATAAGGATTGTCGAGTGGATATTTTAGGCCAGCAGAGATCGATCTAAGAACGATCACGGAATGCTTTGCTAGCGTTATATGATTAGGACGCGGGAGATTCCGCCTAACAAATGTATAATTTGCGAAAATTTCCTAAATCAAATTATGAGGGTCATGACCATAGGAACTAGCGATAAACCCTCGCAATTACATGACAATCAAAGTCGCCATGACTTGAGTAATCTTAAGGTCGACACGCATAGTGCTTGCAAGAGCCGCCCGTTATTTTGAGATAGATTGGAATTATAGTCGACGAGAATTGACAGGAGTTGGACCTCGGAATTGGGTATTGGATATTAAGGAATTCCAACATTAAAAAAATTTGGACGTCGCCATATTGGGGTCAATTAAGATTAGGATTCGTCCCAAGGTAATAGAGAAATTGAAAGTTTGACTGAAGATTGAAAATGACCTTTTTACCCTTGGATATCACTCATGCCTTTAGAATAAGTCAAGGGCAGTTTAGTCATTTGCCCTCTCCCTCTTTTGGCCGAAAATCAAAGGGCAATGTGGTCTTTTGGGTTTAAGATAGTTTGGAGAAGAGACAAGACCATTAACCACTAATTTCCCAAGTCAAATCTCATCTAAAAGCCTAGTCTATTAAGCCTAAAAAGGCTAGCTTGTCATTTCACAACTCTCTTTCTCTCTTGGCTTGAAGGATAAGCCACTCCTCTCTCTCTTCTTCCTCTCATTTGGCCAAGCACCGCTCTCCCTCTTGCCATTTCTCTCATTAAAACTCTCTCTTTCTCGGAACTCTCTCTAGCTTGTTTGTCGCTTAAACCCAGTCCCGTCACCGTCCGTTTTTCCGTCCATATCTCTACCGTTCGTGGTCATCTGTCGGCAAGCCACCTACCATTGGAAATCTTATTCTCTTGCCGTTCTAACGAGGCATCGTGAGCCCAAATTTACTCTTCCGTTTGTCCTGTAGAGCCGTTTGAAGCAGTAAAGGTCGCTGACCAGACTGACCTGAACCTGAGAGATCCGAAGTTGGATATATGAGCTCATTTCACCCTGATCTCTTAGTAAGATACTTCTAAAGCTTAGTTGGATGTTTAACAACATGTTTACGAGGTTAAGGTTTACATTTGATAGATGTTTGTGGCGTATTTGCATGAACTGAACAGATTGGTATACCCTAACCAAATCGTGACTTTAGGGGCTGTGTAAGGGCTGATTGTGCCTCTCCAAAGAGGTAAGTTGCTTTTAAGGCCTAATGTATTTAAGGGTTGAGGTTTGAAGTGAATTTGATGGAGTTTAGTAGTCGGTTCTTGCTTAGATCTCTGACTGGACAATCTGCCCATTTCTGTCCGGTTGAGCCGTGAGCATCAAGGGGGTCGTGGACTTTGCTCGCTCAATTAGCTCGGTAAATTATTCCTAAACCTTAATTAGGATGGTAGGTTACTAAGGGACCAAGTTTTAGTTTAACCTCAAGTGATTATGTGGTTGGTTTTGCGAAATCTTTCCATGAGTGAGGCTAAGTGCTTGCTGACTCGTTTTTGTCTGGAAATCATGTTTTCATGCTTAATCCACGTGAGTTCAAGGCTGATGATTTAAAGAACTTTGGTTTTCAAAACAAAGATTGAGCATTGCTCATTTGAATGGATTTGATAAATGGCCTTGACTTTGTCAAGCTTTGGGTTTTGTGAAATGGTCGAGTGATGCATGTGCTTGATCGAAAATTTTGTAATGTGGAATTTGTTTTTGTCAAGCTGCCGGACACTTGAAACGAATGCTTTGTTTTGGTGATGAATTTCATGAGTTTGTTTTCGAGTGAAAATTGAGGCTATTTACTACTGGATTTTTATTAATTAATGGCATGTGGGATCACCGATGAATTTTTTGAAATGATGTGTGAGATTGTCGAGGAAATATGAGAACGACCAATCGATTGAGCCTGGGAGGGAGTTGCTCCCATTTGATCTGACGAGGTCGTGTAGCTAAAGAGTCCCATATTGGCTGAATTATCTCGAAAGTTGTAAGAATCGAGAGTCATATGGTGATAGAATCATCTATAGGTCCGGATGCGAAAGTTTTATAGTCGATCGAATCATCTTGATGGCGCAGAGTGTCGAGAGTTGCTATAGTGATCGAATCATCTTGCATGCGAGAGTCATCATATTGATCGAATCATCTCGATTGAATTAAGTGTCGAGAGTCATATGATTGACCGAATCATCTCGTGGCCCAGGAAGGGCGCAAAAGAAAAGATATATTTTTTGCAATACCAAAGATATGGATTTTGAGAAATTGAGATTTGACTCCTGAATTGAAAATGGCCTTAAGTGTACATTTTTATTGAAAACCTTACTTTGAGTACGAAGCTTAGATTCATTCTTGATTGGGTAACTGAACCAAGTTGATTTGAAATGCCGAAATGCCATGTTTTGACAATACCGTGTTTTTTCCATGCCAAAGTTTTTTATTCTAAAATACCTGTTTTCAAAAGTGTCTAGAGGTACTGGCAGCCTAGTTTAGGTTATGTTTGGCTTACTGAGATTTATATCTCTTCTCGTCGTGGGGTCACATTTTTAGGTCCCTAATGATGGGGTCCCGTGGACGTAGGAGTTGATTAGCTGAAGAAGCATTTGACATAATTAGACACGCGACTTTGTATGATTGTGTTTTCGTAAACCGTAGCCATGCATTGTATCTTATTAAATTTTTGTTGTGCAGTCTTGAGGTCAACTTTTATGTTTAAAGAAAGGGGGTTGTTTCTCGCTTTTACATGCATTTATCATTTAGAAGTTTTGAGACCGTTGTCGTTGAATCTTGGGAGACTATCGAAAGTAACGGTCGCTGAGGGATGTTCGTATGTCCCCTGGGTTCGGGATGTGATATCCCCGTTTGGTTGGTATCAGAGCAATGTCAGCTCAATCCAATTTGATTGAGGCTTGGAGTGATAAAGAGCGATGGCTTTAGGACGATTAGATAGTGAGACCTTAGGTGGTTATAAATGTAAGACACGATTTGCATGGCATTTGTAATGGCGCATGTGATTGGCATGATTAGGAGTTTCGTATTTGGCAGTGGGTGTCGTTTGAAAAAGAGAAAAGTGGGCGCTCGTAATTGGCCTGCTTTGCGAACTGTGTGTTTGGTATTGTATGTTTGTTTTGGTCGAGATATATTTGAGATGTTAGACGGCGTGTTGAATTATTTACTAAGTTGCAAATGTGTCCGGACTTAAGGTACGAACCATTGACCCATTGAAATGATGCCTCAAGTGTTTGTTTGATAGTTGCCTAGTTAAGGCTTGCCTTGTAGATGACTGCTAGTTGAGAAATTGCCTAGATGAGGCTGGCTTGATGAGTAGTTGCTAATTAAGGATTACTTGGAATCCTTGGATGATTGGCTATCTGCCTGAGATTGCTATGATGTTGAGTGGTCTAGGACTGCTTGACCTAAGTAGGCGACTTAAGTCTTTGACTTCTGTAGGGAATTGTCGTGGTTCAAGAGTCGTGAAATTGAGTAATGATGAACGACCAGAATATGGTTACTAGAGTAGCATTTGGCTCAAGTATGCAAGATATGAGAGGACTGAAGAACTGAAAGGAGTCATGAGAATTGAGTAAAGATGAACAACCAGAAAAAGAGCACTACAAGAGCGTTTGGCTCGAGTCTATGAATGGTGAGAAACCCAAGAACAAAAAGGAACCTTGAAAGAAATTGAAATCTGATGGGTAAGCAAGCTCGAGAAGGAGCTGCCATTGTGACCCAAGTCACCGAGACTGTTGTTGTTGTTGTTGTTGCTAACGAAGTAAATAGTAAAGACCATGGGAAAGACGATAGAGAATGAGAACGAGAGTCGTTTGATGGGAAGCTTGTGGAAGGATTCGTAAAGTTGAGATCGACTAAGTTCGATGGAGAAAGTGATTCTGAAACTGTCTCCCCCTAGATTGAGAATTTGGGAAGAGACCTTAGAGGTATCGGGTCTAGTGAGGAAGGAAAATGACCCGGACAGTTATTAGCCTTAAGAGGCTATTGATGATTGGTAAAAAACTACCAAAGGAAGAGTTTTCCTTGAAGACATGATAACTAACTGCATTACCTTCATCGAATTGTTTAATGGAAAGTGTCTTTCTGAGGTTACTCTAGAGCAAAGGTTGCTTGAACTCTAATATCCTTACAAGAAACTGAGGACGATTGATCAAGGGAGACAGAGTTCTCAAGGTTGTCTAGGTATGCACCAAAGGTGGTCAAGGACCCATTGTTTAGGACAAGAGGTCCAGGAAAGGATTGAATTTGAAACTCGTAGTAAGTGGATGCTCATGAATCTGAGAGACCGTATTAAAGCCTTATTGAAAAGACCGAATGATCGAAAGAGATGTAAGTGAGAAAATTACTGCTTAAGGAGTTGCCATTGTGACCCAAGTCGCTGAGACTGTTGTTGTTGTTATTGCTAACGAAGTAAATAGTAAAGACCATGGGAAAGATGATTGTGACATTCTGATTTCCAGTCAATTTTAGACTCATTAATGAGAAGTAAATTTAGAGATATATTTCAGTCGTATCTCACTCGAACCTGATCAATTCGAGTAGGCTGACCAAAAGGGAAAGGCTAACGCGAGACGAGGTACGTGGATCTAGGAAACTCGGAAAGGAAATGACGCTTTGACCATAAGAATTGTCGAGGGGATATTTAGAACCACAAGGAGGCCGATCTAAGGACGATTAAGGAATGCCTTGCGAGTGTCATAAGATTGGAGCGCGGGTGATGCCGCTTAACCAACGTATGAATTGTAAAAATTTTCTAAATCGGACAGTGACGATCGAGATCATAGGGACTAGTGATAGACCCTCACAATTACATGATAACTAAAGCCGCCAAGAATTGACAAGCCCTAAACGTGATATAAATCACGGGATCGATACGCGTAATATCTGCAAAAGCCGCCCGTCAGTTCGGAATAGGCTGTAACCACGTTTGATAGAGAAAACCATTAGAAACGAGTCTTGAAAATTGAAAATGGAGAATCAAGAATTCCAACATTACATTCGGATTGACCGTCGCCCTATCGAAGATTATTGGAACGAGAAAAATGAAGTTTTGAACGTCGAGGGTAAAATTACCATTTTGCCCCTCAAGCTTAAGCCTTGCCCATGCAATGAAGGAAGAGCATTTTGGTCTTTATCCCTCCCCCAAGGCTGTCGAAAACTAGGAGGAATTGTGGCCATTGGATCAAGCATGATTAACATGTGGGACACGTGTCAAGAGATGGATTAAAGAGTAGTCAAGTCCACTATTTCTCAACTACCATTCAACCATTGACCCTGAGTCTTGAATATAAGACTTTTTTTTTCTCTCTCTCTCTCACCTCACTTTGGCCGGCCATAACACCCCCACCTCACCGAACACTTCTTCTTCTTCTTCTTCCTTCCGTTCTGCTCGCCGATGACCAGCCCTGCCGCCCCAGTACGGTCGTTCCGACGCCACCCTCCAGCCATCGCCTGGACATCGGCCAACCACTTAGCCTAGCTCCATGTCTTTCTGACCTCCTCGAACTGGAAGCATGGCGTTTGGACCATCGAGGAGCTCCGGCCAAGCGTTTTCCCAGGAGTCGATGAAAACTGATCCAATCTGAGGTAGGTGATGTTTTTGACCCCTTAGGAGGTCGAAATGTTGGAATTTTGAGGTTAAATTTCGTGGAGGTCTAGGAGACATGTATATCAATCTGTGGTAAAAAGTTGGGAATGATTTGATGAAGTTTTGACCTCGAATTGGTCTTGTAAACCTTGGACAGAAAACTGTCGGTTACTGACCTTGAAGAACCGGCGACTCTTGACAGGATTCCGGCGACGATACAACTTCAAACTCATGGTGAGACCCTTAGTCCCTTAGATAGACATGTTAAGAGGTAGGATAGTGCTTAAATGGTGGATTTGGTGGAGACTTAGGGCTGGATGTACTCGATTTACACAGAACCGAATATAGCCGGGTTTGGTTTTGTGCAAACCGAATCTGTGGGGGCTGATAATGGTTGGTTTGCGTCTCAAATTGGTGATTGAGGCATACTAAGATGATGAGGATTATGTTATGGAGGTTTTCGATTCATGGATTGAGGAATTTGACATGGAAATTGACGGATTGGTTGGATTTTATTAGGTTGCGCGGTGAGTTCGACCTTGGACCCTTGAAGCCGAAAATTGTGGGGCTCAAGTAGAGAAAATTTGTGGTATCAAATTTAAGGTAAGGGAATCCTAAACTTAGGATAGGAAGATTGGACTCAATTGGGTGAGTAGGGTGATAGTTTGATCGACTTGTGAGAGATTTCGAGATGATTGATACTCGTGTATGCTATAAGAGTTAGATGATTCAATTGTTTGATTATGCTTGTGCCCTGAGTAAATTTCCACATTTGATAGTGCATTTGAATCGCCTTGCATGCCATGGATGCATTGTTAATGCATGAGTTGCACTTGATTTGTGTGCATGAGTTGTGATGGTGACATGGCAGAGGCGAGGTGAGACCCTGATACGTATGAGACGTGGGGTGATGTGGTTGATACCCTGAGGCGCTGAGGCGCGGGGTAGAGGTTGTTTGGCACCCTGATGCGATCTAATCGCGGGGTTGAGATGGCCACGGTCCTGATGCGATCTAATCGCGGAACGGAAATATGAGGTGTCGATATTGGCCTAGAGAATCATTGAAACCTGACGCGTTTACGCGGGTTGTCAATGACGGTCTGATGCGTTTACGCGGACCGAGCCTGATGCGATCTAATCACCGGCATGAGAATGAGACAGGCAGGAAGGGATGGTTGTGGTGAAGTGGCAAGACGAGGTGTGCATGATTATCTGAGTGTGATATGATGTCATAGCTGCATGCCTGTCATCTGTGTGTCGTCATTTTTATTTGTATGTGCCTGCATGTTTATGAGTTTGAATCTTGGGGTAGATGACTGTCTGAGTAGACGGTCGGCCTAACCTAGGGTTAGGACTCTTTTACTGAGACGTGTATGTCACCCCTTTGGGGACCCTTATTTTTACAGATCTTAGGCCTTGACTATGTGGTCTATTCGCTTTGGGGATCCTAAGGAGATGATCGCGTATTTTGATGAGTTCCCTAACGGTCAGGGGACCATATACGTGAGAAAGTGTACAGTGGTGTGGGTTGACGAGGGTAGTATAGACTGGAAGCCTCATAGGTACGAGGCTTGGTTTAGGAAGGTTGGGGACGAGTCGATTAGGCCGCTGAAGCCCCATGAGGTGCCCCAGGGAGTGATCCCAGATTGGTGCCACCCCGGTAGGGACCAAGATCAGGTAGAGGAATCGGTAGACGGTTCTAAGAACGGGTCGGAGAGGACCCCAATGCTAGAGTTCACTGAGGACGATGAGGTCATTGTCCTGGAGGCGACCGAGGAGGATCTCGCGGAGCCGTCGCATGAGGAGATCATGGAGGATACTATTGAGGTTCGCTCCGAGACGTTATCAGAGTATGAGCCGACGGAGGATGCCGAGGACACCGATGATTCCAGCAGCTCGTCCTAGGAAACTCTAGTTGTAGCTTGATCTTTCGTGACGACCCCGACCCTGTTCTTGTCGGATTTTGATGATGGTCCATTTTGTATGCTCACCCCGTCACCTCCTTGCTTATCGAATTTTAGTAGTTCTGTACTTGTATGAACAGTCGGTTATTATGCGACAGTTTCTATGCTATCTAGGTCCCACTTAACTTATATTTGTACGGAGAAGTTGCTTTATTACCGCTTCTGCATGCTTGATATATTGTTATATCTCTCAGATTAGATTGTGGATCTTGGGACCGCGAGAGATTATGTGGTTTGCTTGTAGGGAGTCGCGTGCTCGTGCTCGGGGCGCGGGGCGTGACAACGATAGAAAATGAAAACGAGAGTCGTTTGATGGGAAGCTTGTGGAAGGATTCATAAAGTTGAGATCAACTGAGTTCGATGGAGAAAGTGATTTTGAAACTGCCTCCCCCTAGATTGAGAATTTGGGAACAGACCTTAGAGGTATTAGGTCCAGTGAGAAAGGAAAGTGACCCTGACAGTTATTAGCCTTAAGAGGCTGTTGATGATTGGTGAAAGGCCACTAAAGGAAGAGTTTTCCTTGAAGACATGATAACTAACTAGATTACCTTCGTCGAGTTGTTTAATGGAAAATATCTTTTTGAGGTTACTCGAGAGCAAAGGTTGCTTGAATTCTAATAGCCTTGCAAGAATCTGGGGACGATAGATCAAGGGGAGACAGAGTTCTCAAGGTTGTCTAGGTATGCACCAAAGGTGGTCAAGGACCCATTGTTTAGGACAAGAGGTCTAGGAATAGATCGAATTCGAAACCCGTAGTAAGTGGATGCTTGTGAATCTGAGAGACCGTATTAAAGCGTTATTGAAAAGACTGAATGATCAAAAGAGATGTATGTGAGAAAATTACCACTTATGGATCATGGGAGTGCCTATAAGAAATGATTATTACCCTAATGTGAGATAAGAGATACATGAATGGATTGAAATCCAAAGCCTTGTTGCTAGTTAGTACCCCCAAATCTAAAGGATTGAACTGAATCTCAGTGAAAGGGGAAGATGATTGAAAAAAATATAAACGGAATGATTTCCACTTATGGATGGTGAAATGTACCTACAAGGAATTGATATTCTCTGGGCGTAAGACCCATGGAGAGAAATTTGCAGTCCGTCTCTCTTGTCATGGAAGGTGTTAAGGCAAATAGGCATACTAGTCTGCCTGTGTTTAATAATTCTATGAGATTAGTTGAGATTAAGTCGGAACCATTGGAAATAGAGTTATAAGTTGTTGTCCCCTAAAAGATAGGGCGTTGTTCTTAAAGATGATTGGGCCACGAGATAGTCGTTGATGGAAAGGAAAGTGAATGGGCTCGATAATCTTAGCTATTCATGAGCCTAATGGATGGACGAGTAAGCGAAAAGGCTGTTTGGATTATAATTGCAAGATGACTTGATTTAATCGATTTGAATATCCAAGGTGTAGATTTGTAGAGATTGAGGAGGAACCTCGACCCCTTGGAACCTTGTAACTTGAGGTGATCGGGTTATTGGAAGAAAAATGTCTAGTGTGGTGGCATACAAATCCTGGAGTAAAGGTACCAGTGTTGGCGCAGACTCCAAGATTGACATCCTATGGAACAAGAAAGACAAGGTGGATTCGAAGTAAGATAATGCCACTAAAGTGTATAGTTTCCTTCATAGGGTAAGAGACCCTAGTATGGAAGGAAGAGGAAAATTCTACTTGTCTTGATGTTACGATTGAGCGTCTGAATTGAGAAGGAAGATGCAACGCTCAAATGACCTCTAGAATAGACAATGTTGAATTCAATGATGATGTCGACGTTCAGTCGAATGGATGGAATTAGGATAAAATTGCATTGATTGGTTATGGAATCCAGCGGTTAAGACACAAAGGCTTCTTGGGAAAAGTATGATAAAAATGAACAAAATGCTACATGATCAAATTGGGGACCCATGAAAACAGAGAGCTAGTTATAGACTCTCAAGTGGATGGTGCGAAGGACAGTTGGAATGATTCGACACCCGGCAGTAAGGAAGTTGATAACAATCAGATTGAGTACTCAAGGAGTAATTGGATTGACTGTTATCGTCTTTAGAGACAATGATCGGATTTATTCACGAGTCATGGGAAACATGAACAACCTTTGGAGAATATTACATGGACCCTAAGAGAATGCTCGCTATATGCTAAATATAAGAACGCAAATTTTGGGCTTAAGAAGGTGGAATTTATAGGTCGTATAGTTTCCGGGAGATGGAATCCCTGTGAATTACTAAGACTTGAGGTTTTCTAAGCCTGATGGATTAATATGGACGATACATGGGAATATTCCCTGCGATAGTTACTCAGATAATAAGACTGACTAAGGACTAAATGCATCGTAAATGGACGAATGAGCACGATAGGAGTTTTCAAGGACTAAATCCTAGTTGGTGACTATCACGCCCCAAACCCTGCGAGCGGCGAACATCCCACCAGGCCATTTACATTTCAATAGTCTCCCAGAATCTTTCGGCCCATAACACAATAATTCCATGAACACATGGAAGCGATGAGCATCTCTATTCATCAGTAAAAATGAAATGACTTAGGACGAAACATGAGTACGCTTATCGAATCAATTTAATACACCTTAGAAGTTACAATTGTTAAATACCAAATGTTCAATTCTAAATTCACAAAACAAAGTACAATCTCTAAGGCCACAAAAGGCCCCACCTATTCTCCTTCAAAGTTGTCTTCAAACTCAGTCCATGGCAAGCTCGGGTTTTCATTAACCGAAACTTGAAAATATTGATCCCACGATTGGGTGAGATTTACATTTCAGCAAGTGAAACCTAAACCTAAACCTGAACACCAATCTCTCCAGACCTCACAAATAACATTAGGTGCAGAAAAATAACAATGCATTGGCATAAGGCATTTTTAAATCAAGCATCTTAGTAAGATAGGCATAAACCAAGGTCGCAGTTAGACATACTCAACCTCATGGGTTCAAGCTTCAAACACATAACATATAAATAAGCACACATAACTTTAAAAGTCATCACAATGATACCATAGTCATTCATCACCTGGGCTCTCAGGCCGCGATGTACTTCTCTAGGGCACTCTGACCAATTGATATTATTGGGGCTCATAACCAATCGATATCACTAGGGCTCATAGCAAATCGGTATCACTAGGGCTCATAGCCAATCGATATCACTGGGGCTCATAGCGAATCAGTATCACTAGGGCTCATAGCCAATCAATATCACTGGGGCTCGTAGCCAATTGATATAACAATTTATCAATCACAACATCAACACTATACGATTGCAACAAGCAATTCAAGTTATAGGCTCCACCAATCAATAAATTCATTCAACCAAATTATCTAGTGGTGTCCTAATATTCAAGTAAGAGTTTAAGGAGCACTTAGCCTTCAATCAAGCTAGCAAATTTCCAATCAAACGATTCTTCTAGCACGACAGACTCACAGCAAAGTGATGATCCTAAAGAAATTCCATCAAATTCATGTCATCACCCACTCATTCTTCAATTCCACCACACTAATACCTCAAAAACTAATCAAGTAACAACCTATGATGTCCTATCGGCCATTTAAAGACATGGAGCCACTCCAATGGACCCTCAAAATGCTCGATCCAATCAATCTTTCAACAAAATAGAACCGGTTTCTTTTTAGTCTGTTCAAATCAGTCCATAAATCGATCTTATGTTCCAATTCCTCATTAAGTTAACTTGCCAAGACCTTATTCTGCATGTTTAGGAACCTCACTGAGAGTTTTGAAGCGAAAAAATACCACAAAGCCTTCGAACCACTCGGTTTCCCCACGGTCCTCTAGCGGGCATAATCTGTCCATGAAAGATCAAGAAGTTTCATCCATTAAAAACCATCCCACCTTCCACAAATCCTCAATCTCAACTTTTTAAACTCTTATACTATGAGTTGAGAGTGGCTCACCGAAAATTTGGAGCCATTTGAAGCCTGAAAAAATGGACCCTCTCTAAAACCGAGTCAAAATCTGACCTCGCCTGACCTTTACCCACTCAAACGGACCTACGGGACAAACGGATGGGCCAAATTGAGATTATAATGTATCTCTAGAACTACAAGACAATAAGCTTTCATATGGCGGTGTTTTACCTCAATTCGATATTGGACGATAAAATTATGGCCGGAATAGTGAAGTAGTCGGACAGGGTGACGGGCTGGTCAGTGAGAGAGAGAAGAGGTAGAAGAAGAAAATGGAGAGAGTGAATAGAAAGAGGGATGGTCTATCAAGAAGGTAGGCGAGAGAGTTTTCCACAACGGCAATTAACTTGGTCAAATATAAGATTGGTAGGTGAGAGTAATTAATGCTCAGTCTCTCAAATGGTGACACTTGTCTTCCCTCAAAGAGTGACACTTGTCACTTACCAAAATATCCAAGCTTGCATTGACTTCATTTGACCACTTTGTCTTCTCATTTTCAGTAGACATGAGGGGTCTAAATGACCAAATTATCCTTCTAAACTTCCTAAGGCAAGGGTTAATGGGCAAAATAGTCATTTGGCACTTACTGTCCGAAATTTCATTTTTTTTATTTAAATTACCTTTGATGAGGCGGCGTATAATTCATTTTCAATGTTGGAATTTCTCATTATCTGATACCCAATTTTGAGGTCCAAATTTCATGTTGAGCTCTCGTCGACTGTAATTCCAGTTTATCTCAAACTGACGGGCAACTCTTATAGGCGCTACACGTATCGACCTTAGAGTTTCTTAAGCTATGATGACTTTGGTTGTCATGTAACCGCGAAAGTTTATCACTAGCTCTTGCGATCCTGATTATTCGAATCCGATTTAGGAAATTCTCACAAATTACACATTGGTTAAGCGGAATCACCCGCGTCTCAACGTATAACACTAGCAACGCATTCCACGATCGTTCTTAGATCAATCTCTGCTGGTCCAAAATATTCCATCGACAATCCTTATGGTTAAAGTGCCGTTTCTCATTCAAATTTTCCCGGCCCATGTACCCGACTCTGCGTCAGTTTTTTCCTTTTGGTTAGTTAACTCGGGAGTGGCAAATTTCGAGCGAGTTACAATTGAAACACATCGATTGATACCTTCCATTCCACAAGCTTGAGAGGGTCGGAGCCCGGAATGTCACAACTCTTCCCACCTTAAAGAAATTTCGTCCTTGAAATTTGCAATTTCCCGATTATCCACTTCTATGAGGCATTGACACCTCACCGCATCCTCACTTTTCAAAATAGTTCCTCCCATTACTTGACACTCCCATTTGCCCTTTTTGACAAAAGTTATCCTTCTCTAGGACTTGTTTCTCTTCGTCCTCAACCTTTATTTGTTTTTCTCTATTTTCTTCTGACATTCATAATTTTAGTCGGTGATACACCTTCGAGCATTCAAATCTTCCTTTCAATTTGCTTATTAGTTCAAGGATAATACGTGCATCACATTGCAACCATGCTTTTGAAATTCCCAGTCGAAAGGCTTTCCAAAATGTCGCCTTAAATTCATGTCCTTTTCCTATCATGATCATTACCAATCCATCATGAAAACATACTCTTTGGTGCTTCCACCATTTAGCGCGATCATCCAATTCAAACGTCTTTTCATATCATCGGGGTCGTACAAATCCCATTAGCTTAACCTCGATTGCCCAAATAGAACCATAGCCTTCTCGACTTCTCAGGAAAACTCATGATTGAGTCCTTAATAGCTCTTCCTCTATTACATTCGAGATCCCCAATGACCAATTTAATCCACCAACTTGTAACGGTTATGCTTTCCTTCATTAGTACGTTTCCTTGTGTATGAAACTCCGTGGTTTCCATCCTTAATTTCAATGTTTCTCCTCTAGATACTCAAAAGTCTGGGTTTTCTCACAATTGCTTTTATTCGTAGTCCTTACGCAACTCATCCACGTTGCTTCTCATTCAACTCCCCTTGGGAACCCATACTTCAAGTTCTTATTATTTGTATAAACTCAAAACTTTTTTTCACGCAAATCGTGTTTTTCCAACTCCTTTGCAAGGGCGGTCGTATTCCAATTCCAATCATGCATTAGGTATTCCTACTCATGAGGTCCTATGACCGCGACGTATAAGCAACAACCTTTCATGTTGCACTAATTTACAATGAATTTTTTTTTTCGCGTTACACCATCGTAGCTTTTACCATCCTTCACTTTCTAATAAAATCACCATCTTCGGCGTGATCGCCAACTAGGCTTAAGTCCTTAGGACTCCTTTTCATATTCGTTCATCTACTCGCATCACACCTCATCCTTAGTGTCATGCCCCGCGCCTCAGGCATGAGCATGCGACTCCCTGTAAGCAAACCAAAATATCTCTCGTGGTCCCAAGATCCACACATAAGTCGAGAGATGTGTTATAAACAAAGCACGCGGAAATGACAGTGATAAAACTCCTCCGTGCAAAATATAAAGCGAGACCTGGATAGCGAGAATATCATGATACATAATACCTGAAAGTTCATACATAAGCATAGCCAACTAAATCCGCTAGGGAGACTGGGCAACTACAAAAAGATCCATCATCATCACCAAAAGACACAGACATCAGGGTCACCATCTAATCTCAGACTCACAAACCGTAAGCTCCTAAGATGAGCTACTGGAGTCCTCGGTCTCCTCTACCTCATCTGTGGGCTCGTACTCCGATAAGTTCTTCGAGTGAACCTCGATGGTGTCCTCCATGGTCTCCTCAACAGACAGCTCCACCAGGTCATCCTCTGTGGCCTCAACCACTATGACCTCCTCCTCAGTATCCCCTAAGGTCGGGGTCTTCTCAGGTTCGTTTCTTGACCCGGCAACTGACCCCTCAGCTTACTCTAAATCCCGGGTGGGATGACACCAGCTAGGGACAACTCTCTGGGGCACCTCAGTGGGCTTCAGCGGCCCTGTAGATACATCCCCAACCTTCCGAAATCAGGCCTCATACCTATGAGACTTCCAACTAGTGCTACCCTCGTCTAGCCACACCATTGTACATTTTCTAACATAAATAGTCCCCTGCCCGTCGGGGAACTCATCAAAATAAACGGACATCTCTTTGGGGTCTCCAAACCTGATAGGCCACATCTTCAAGACCTAGGATCTGTAAGGAAAGGGGGTCTCCAGCGGGGTGAGATACACATCTCAGTAAGGTGGGTCCTAACCCTAGGTTAGGCCGACAATCCACTCAGGTAGTCATCAACACTAGCATATCGTGCAGATAGACATAAGGCATTCAAATAACAATATTCATGCAGATGTCAGCCAGGCAGTCATGGCATCACAACACATCACTAAGATCATGCACATTCTACCGTGTCACACCGCCACTTACACCCACCACACTTGCCTCATTCTCATGCCCGTGTTTAGAACGCATCAGGCTCGGTCCATGTAAATGCATCGGACTGTCATTGACAACCCGCGTAAATGCATCAGGTTTCAATGTTACTCTAGGCTAGTGTCGACCCATCACTTCTCCGTCCCGCGTTTCAACGCATCAGGACCGTGGTCTTTTCAAGCCCACGTCTCATACGCATCAGGGTGCCACACAACAACAACCCCGCGCCTCAGGGTATTCATCCCACCACCCCATGTCTCATACGCCTCAGGGTCTTATCTTGCCCCAAACATGCCATAATTCGAATCAATTTACACACACAAGATCATGTGCAATCTCATGCACCAATCATACACTTATGACATGCAAGACATTCAAATTCAACACTCAAATGGGACAAATCACTCAATGCACAAGCATGATCAAACATTTGGGTCATCTACACCCTCCTAGGATGTACAATGGACAATCACATTGAGACCTTTCAAGAATCACCCAAAAATTTACCCGACTTGCCCAATCGAGTCCAATCTTCCTATCTTAGATTTAAGATTCCCTTACCTCAAGCTTAATACCACAAAATTCTCCTTCCAAGAGCCTCCGAGATTCGGCCAAGTAGTCCAAGAATCAAATTCACCGCGCAACTTATGGAAATCCATCCAATCCTCAATTTCTCTTGCCCAAATCACCCATCCATGAACCACCAATCTTAATAACATGATCCTCAACATTTTAGCATGTCTCATTGATGAATTTAAGATTCAAAATCAACCCATAACTGCCTCCACAAAATCGGTTTACACAGAACCGAACCGGGCTATTTTCGTTTCTGTGTATACCGAGATTTTCCAACCCTTAAATCACTCCAACTCCATCATTTATTCACTAACCTACTTGCTAACATGTATATTTAAGGGTTTAAGAGGCTCACCGAAGATTTGAAGCCAAACCGTCGCTGGAAATCCCTTGAAAGTTGCCGATTTTCTCAAGTCCTTAAACCGGCAGTTTCTGTTCAACAATCACAAGACCCATTTGGGGTAAAAAATCTATCAAATTAACCTCAAATTTTTACCATATATCACTATATGAGTCCTCTAGACCTCCACAAAATTTGGTCACGAAACTCGAAATTTTCAGGGTCCTAAGTCAGAAACGCTGCCTACCTCAGGTTGTGACGATTTCCGTCGGCTTTCAGGAGAATGACTGGTCGGAGCTCTTCGGTGGGTCAAACGACTTGCTTCCACTTCGAGGACATCGAAAAGAGGTCAAGCTAGGTGTGGATGGTCGGCCGGAGTCTAGGCGGTGGCCGAAGGTGGTCATTGACGACAGCGAACGGAAAGCACAGGTTCGGTAGGCGAACAGGTGAAGAAGAAGAAGAGGAAGAGGAAGAGGAAGCTCTCGGCACTTTGGGGTGATGGTCGGCCAAGTGAGAGATGAGAGAGGGAGAGATAAGTGTATATGCAAATCTCAAGGTCAAACGGTTGAATGGTAGATGTGAAAAAGTGGACATGACCACTCTTTGGCTAATCTATTGACACTTGTCCTAGGTGTCATTCAAGCTTCATCCAATGGCCATAATCCTTTCTCTTTTTCGATAGCCTTGGGGGTGATTAAAAGACCAAAATTCCCCCCTTCAATTGCAGAAGCAAGGCTAAAGCTTTGAGGGGTAAAATGGTAATTTTACCCCCGACGTCCGGAATGTTGTTTTTCTCATTCCAATATTCTTCGATAAGGCGACGACCAATCCAAACCTGACGTTGGAATTCTTGATTCTCCATTTTAAATTTTTAAGACTCGTTTCCGATCGTTTTCTCTATCAGATGTAGTTCCAGCCTATCCCGAACCGACGGACGGCTTTTGCAGACGTTATGCGTATCGACCCTGTGATTCATATTACATTTAGGGCTCGTCAATTCATGGTAACTTTGGTTGTCATGTAATTGTGAGGGTTTATCACTAGTTCCTATGGTCTCGATCGTCACTATCCGATTTAGAAAAATTTTGGAAATTATACATTGGTTAAACGGCATCATCCGCGCTCCAATCGTATAACGCTAACAATGCATTCCTTAATCATCCTTAGATCGGCCTCTTATGGTTCTAAATGTCCCCTCAACAATCCTTATGGTCAAATCGCCTTTTCCTATTCGAGTTTCCTAGGTCCACGTACCTTGTTTCTCGTTAGCCTTTCCCTTTTGGTTAGTCAACTCAAATTGATCAGATTCGAGCGGGATGTGGCTGGGACACATCGCTAGATGTACTCCTCATCGATGAGTCTAAAAATGACTGGGAAATCAGAATGTCACATTTAGTCCATTCCCTCAATGGAATAGCTCCTCTGGGAAATCTTCCTACGATGTCTATAGCAGACCATTATAATCCATTAGACTTAGAAAGTCTCAAGCCTCAGTAGCTGACGTCGGCCTTAGTTAGCCCATCGCCATCTCCTACTTTTGGGGATCCATAGGGATTCCACTTCCTATAACCAATGACCAAGGAATTTCACCTTATTGGGCCCATAGCCCGTGCTATTCAAACTTAGCATTCGACGAGTATTCTCTTAGGGTTCATAAGACGCGTCAAAGGCTTATCATATTCCTCATGACTCCTTAAACGAGTCTGACCATCACCTCTACAGACAGTAACAATCAATCCAATCACTTCTTGAGTACTCAATCCGACTGTTATCTGCTTCTTTACTTGTGACATTTCGAATTCCGACCTTTTCGAGGCTATTAAATGGAAGGCTATTGATCAATGTGTTTCAGTTGTAACTCGATCGGAGTTGGTCACTCTCGAGTTGACTAAGCAAAAGGGAAAGACTGATGTGGAGTTAGGTACGTGGACTTGGGAAATTTGAATGAGAAATGACACTTTGACCATAAGGATTGTTGATGAAATATCTTGGGCCAGCAGAAATCGATCTAGGAACGATCATGGGATGTCTTGCTAGCGTTATACATTGGAACGCGGGTGACTCCGCTTATGTGTAATTTGCGAGAATTTCCTAAATCGGATTCAGATGATCAGAATCAAAGGAACGAACGATAAAACCTTACAATTACATGAAAACCAAAGTCGATACGCGTAACACCTGCAAGAGTCGCTCGTTAGCTTGAGATAAATTGGAATTACAGTCGACGAGAAATCGACATGAAATTGGACCTCGAGATTTGGGTATTGGATATTGAGGAATTCCAATATTTGAATTAAAATGGATGTCACCTTATTGAGGATGGTTTATATTGAAAAAATAAAATTTCGGATGAAAAGTACAGAATGACCATTTTGCCCCTCGACCATTTGACTTTATCTTAAGATTTCAAGAAGGACAAAATGGTCAATTTTCACTCCTCTCCATGGCTACCGAAAATGTGAAGGGATGAGGTCAAAGGAAGTCAACGTCTTCTAGAAGCCTTGCCAAGGGTCAAGCAATGAAGACCTCATGCATTAAATGTCCATTAATCAATATTATCATTTTTTTAAGCTCATTTATTTGGGTGAGAGCTTCATACCAACCCTCTTTGGCCATGCATCCTCTCCCCCTAACTTTTCCTCTTTATTTTTCTTCTTCCTCTCCCTTTGGTGTCTTGGCCAAGCAGTTTTCTGGCCGACAAAGAAAAATAGCTTCATTGTTTCGGTCATAACTTTGTTGTTCAACATCGGATTGAGGTAAAACCACCCCATCTTAAAGCTTATTGTCTTTCTGTTCCAACAAGATATTATGAGCATAATTTCGCCCAGTCTTTTATTCTGTAGGTCTGTTTGAGTGGGAAAAAGTTAGAATCTGACCCGGTTTTGGAGAGGGACGGTTTTTGAAGGCTTTCAGACTTCAAAAGACAACAAATTTTTAGTAAGCCACTCTAAACTCATATTTTAAGAGTTTAGCAAGTTGAAAATGAGATTTTGTGAGAGTTTTGCTGGGTGTACATGGCTGATTTGTGGAGGTTTTTACCGAACAGATTCTGCCCATTTGAGGATCGTGGAGGAAACTAGACTGTTCGAAGGTTTTAAGGTGTTATTTTACTTCCAAATCTTCGGTGAGCTCCCTTAACATGTAGATTAAGGTTATTTTACTTCCAAATCGTCGGTTTTAAGATGGATTGAAGTTTGAAATTGATTTATGCACTGATTCGTGCAGGTTAGGTCAAAACCGATTTTACCTTATTGGTTCTTCGTTGGAACCGAACCCGTTGGGGGTTAAATAATGGGTGTTTTGGCTTTGAAATGGTTAGTAAGACACCATAACATATAATATGAGGTGTTATTGAGGAGTACGCTGATTTAATTGGAGATTATAGGTGATTTAAAGGCTAGATTATGCGTGAAACCCAAAGTTATAATCTGCCCTATGTGATTCTATTTGAATCGAATGCTTTGAGGGCTTGAGGAAATATTGTCAAGTCCTTCATTGACCGATAAGGCACCTTAGATTGTCACTTGATTGGTTATTGAGGAATTGATTTGATAGGAGTTGGATTCGATTAAGTTTTGGTCCGGAATTGATAAAATTTCCTAGGACGACATTGGATCCTTGTTGGCCGTGGACTTGCCGAGTTGGAAAGGACTAATTGGTTTGGATTTCTTGCTATTGATCAAAGGTAAGTGTTTCCTAAACCCTTCCTTGAATATTAGGACACTACTGGATAGATTGGTCGGATAAATTGATTGATTGGTGAAGCCTGTGGCTTAGATTACTTGATATAATCATGTGGTGATTATACTATGATTGTTAATTGAGATTTAGAATGGCTAGAGAACTCAAGTGATAAGAAATGGCTGTAGTGCCCTATGTGAAATGAGATGGCTATAGAGCCCTATGTTGAGAAAAGGCTATTGAGCCCTGGTATTGAATTGGCAATGGTACATGTGCTATTGAATTGGTTATAGTGTTTATGCTATATAGATGGCTATAATGCCTATGCTATATAAATTACTATAGTGCCTATGCTATATGAATGGGCTATAGTGCCCCAGAGATCGTTGGCTTGAAGCCCCGGAGATCGCATTGGCTTAATGCCCTTGATAATATCGATTGGCCTGTGACCCTAGTGATATCAATTGACTATGAGTTCCAGCGATACCGATTAGCCTGTGGCCCCAGTGGTATCAAATGGCTGTGAGCCCTGAATAATAATGATGATCCCGATTGGACTATGATCCCAGTGATATGGAGCGGCTAGGAACCCCTGAAATGATAATTGGCTATGAACCTCAAAGATACCGATTGGTCTGTGGCCCTAGTGGTATAGATTGACGGTGAGCCCAGAGGTACCGATTGGCCTATGGCCCCAGTCGTATCAGATAATATCGATGGCCTGTGGCCTCAGTGATATCAGTTGTCAAGAGTGCCAGAGAAGTACATCATGACTGAGAGCCCAGGCGATGAGTGGTTGTGAAAATTATAATGACTATGAGTATTGGTTTATGTGCTAAGTGTTTTTAACTTGAACCCATGAGGTTAAGTACGTATGACTGTGACTTTTGATTATACCTATCTTGCTGAGGTAGTTGATTGGTGGATGCATTATGTCATTGCTTGGATAATGTTCTGTAGCTGGTGTTAATTTCATGGTCTAGGGGGACTGGTGTCCAGGTCTAGGTTTAGGTTTCACTTGCGAAAATATATATTTCTCTCCCCAATGGAGTCTTTACTTTTTCTGGTCCCAGGTGAAGGAAGCCCAAACTTGCCAAGGATTGGCATTCGAGAAAGAAGGTGATCAAATGTATTTAAGACGTTGGGTAACCTTAGAGATTGTATATTGTTTGGTGGATGTAGAAATTAAACCTTTAGTTTTGACCATTGAAACGATAAGAATGTGTATTTTATAGATACGTATGACTGTGACTTTTGATTATACCTATCTTGTTGAGATAGTTGATTGGTGGATGCATTGTGTCATTGCTTGGATAATATTCTGCAGCTGGTGTTAGTTTCATGGTCTAGGGGGACTGGTGTTTAGGTCTAGGTTTAGGTTTCACTTGCTGAGATATATATATATATATATATATATATATATATGTCACCCTATTGAGGGCTTGACTTTTTCACGTCCCAAGTGAAGGAAGCCCGAACTTGTCAAGGATTGGCATTCGAGAAAGAAGGTGATCAAATGTATTTAAGACGTTGGGTAACCTTAGAGATTGTATATTGTTTGGTGAATGTAGAAATTAAACCTCTAGTTTTGACCATTGAAACGATAAGAATGTGTATTTTATAGATACGAGAAGTCTACTATTTTTTCGTCCTAAGTCATCTTGATTTTATTCGTGTATAAAGTAGTTTCTTGCTTTCGCATGTATATGATTTGAGAACATGAGAGCCGAAGGATCCTGGATGGCACAACTTGATTACGGCCCGTAGGATGCTCGCGTGTGCGTCGGGTTTGGGGCGTGACATCCCCGTTTAAGTAGTATCAGAGCAAAGTTAGCTCGATCCATTGTGATTGAGGTTTGAGTGATAAGGAGCGATGACTTGAGGACAATTAGCTAGTGAGACCCTTAAGATTAAACATGGATTGCTAAATCTTGAGGATTATAGGATTGAACTTGTGAGATATTCTAATGGTCCTAGTGTCGATTTAATGGATGATTTTGAGTGATTTTGTGAATAAGGCTCACAAGGAAATAAGTAGAGATTGAAGAGTCATAAGCTTGGATTTGAGGTTTCTAGAGAATAACTTATGAATATGGGATCGATTGGATTATATAATTGTGTTTGTGGGTTGTCAATGACCCAACTTGAGGACTATGAGTTATAAAAAGACGATTGACATTAGTGGATTCAGGCTTGAATTGCGTTGTATCTTGATGGTTTCGTTATCGATTGCTATTGATAGCCTTGGATGCTATGAAATGAGATGCATACAAGGCAGCAGATAAGTAATATTTGGATTAAAAACCAGTTGTGATCGAATGCATGTGGATTTGACTTGAATAACGACTAGACTTGAAGTATATAATTGAATATAGGCAAATGATCTGTAAGAGGCGATGGTCCTTGTGGAGTTAGAGGTTTTTTATGGATAAAGCTTGATGTGGAAACAATTGTGGTATGGTAGGTGGTGAGAACGAACATGTTGTGCATGTATTTGTGGCTTTGAAAAGAAAGCCGATGAGGGTGCATGCATGATCTTATCACTGCTGGAGTTAATAAACTGTCGCTTGGTATGAGATAAGTTGCTGGGTATCTATAAGCCGTCATGAAGTAAGGTATGAGACGTGTGGAACGAGGCTTTCTCAGTAGATGTATGATTTGGGACAACCTGCAACGGCCAGGTCTGATGAGGGCGAAAAGTGATCATCAGGAAAGAGAGGTCCGGACAAGGAGCGGCTCCTGACAGGCTTCTAAAATGGCAAGAGGCAGAAATGACCCAAGTCATAACTTGAAAGGGAAAGTCTAGGTATCAAGTTGAGTCCAATTGTGGTTAAGAGATATATAACACGGAATTGATTCTTGAAGTGAATGTTCAAAAGTGGCATGGCATGTGAAATGACGCCTATAAGTGGCATGGTTAAAAGCTTTATGCTTGGCAGTGGATGCCGTTTGAAAAAGGGAAATTGATGTTTATGATTGGCCTATTAGGCGTATTTTATGATGTCATCATGTGATTGGCTTAGCCAAGGTCTAACTGAGAGATTAGACAATGCGTGGAGAGTTTATATCTCGTTGAACTGATGCCTGCTGAGAATGAGAAAGCCTGCCGTGTTTGTGATAGAGTGGCAGATGTCTTATGCTTAAAGTACGGGCGATTGATATAAAGAAGTAATGCCTTGAGTATTTGCTTGGTATTGACCTAATTGAGTTTTGGCCTAGTTGAGGCTTGCCTAGTAATTGACTGATGATTGAGAAGTTACCTTATTGAGGCTGGCTTATTGTGTGGTTACTGCTTAAGGATGATTTGAAATCTTTGCGTAATGAGCAACTAGTTGAGAGTTGTTTGGGAACCACTGGATGGTTGATGGTGAAAGATAATGAGATGAGCAGCTTGAGACTAACGGACTTAATTCTTTGATTCCTGGATGGAATCATAGTGGTTCAAGTAACATGAGAACCTAATGAGGTTGAACGACCAAAGTATGGTCATAGAAGAGTATTGGGCTCGAGTATACATGGTACGGAAGATCCGAGAATTAAGAAGGATCAAGAGAATGAGTAAAGGTGAACGACTGAAGTATGAGTACCAAAATAGCATATGGCTCGATTTGTTAATCGTGTAAGACCCAAGTGTGATAAGGGGTCATGAGAACTTTAAACGAAAATGAGAAAAGCGGATGGGTAGATAGACTCGAGGAGGAGCTGCCATGATTGCCTAAGTCACTATGGTGACAAATGCTAGTATCGATGAGTTAAAGTGATGAAAGTCATAAGATATGTGACTCTGAGATTACTCATATTTAAAGTGGGAACGCGGAAAAAGAACCACGAGAGTTCGAATAACTTGTGAGATGGATCACGAGATTGAGGTTGAATAAGGTTCAACGGAGAAAATAAGTTTGAAACAGCCTTCTTATAAACTAAGAGTTTTGTGAGAGAACCTTAGATGTTTTGGGTACACCGAAGAAAGAAAGTGATCCCTGGCCTTAAGAGACCGTTGATTACTGGTGAAAGGTCACCAGAGGAATGATTTTCCTCGAAGGCATGATATCTGCCTAGACTACTTCTGTTAAGTTGTTTGACGTAAAGTATCCTTCTGGGATTGGTTGAGAGCAAAGGTTGTTTGGATCCTGATAATTTTGCAAGGATCAGAGGATGATCGACCAATGTGAGATAGAGTTCTCAAGGTCGCCTAAGTACATTAAGAGTGGTCAAGGACCCTTGAGTAAGATAAGTAAATTCCTGAGTGGATTGGAACTTGAGAACCTTACGACTAATTGCTATTCCTGATTTTGAAGAATTGGAATGGATTTTAATAAGAGAAGTGAATATTTGAAATAAATACGAGGGGAGAGAATGTCATTTGTAAACACGGAAAGTGTCTCCAATGAATGGTTGATTACCTGGGCGTAAGACCCCTGGTGGAAAATGGGTAGTCCGTCTCTTCTATCATGAAAGGAGTCGAGGAAAAATCAGCATGCTGGTTTGCCTAGAATTAATGATTCCTTGGGATTGGTTAATTGAACTAGAGCCATTAGAAATGGAATCATGAGTTGTTGTCCCCTAAAGAGTAAGGTGTCATTCTTAAAGGGCGATTGGACCATGAGATGGTCGCTATGAAAGAAAAGTGAATGGACTTGATAGTCCTGGCTATTCGTAATCCTAGTGAATGATTGTGTAAGTGAAAGGAGCGCTTAGAGTGTAATTGCAGAGTAACTTGAGGTAATCGAATCGAGTATTCGATACGTAAATTGATGGAGACCAAGGACGAACGGATATTGTCACTTGAGGTGACTGAATTATGAAAAGAAGAATGCCGAATATGGTGGCATTTACATTTTAGAGTAAAACACCGCTGTTAATATAGACTCCATGATTGATGTCCTATGGAATAAGAAAAACAAGGTGGATTCAAAGTGAGAGAATACCACTAAAGTGTATAGTCTCATTCACAAGGTAAGTGACCCTTGTGTGGAAGAAAGAGAAAATTCTAATTGTCTTGGTATAAAGATTAAGCGTCTTGACTGAGAAAGAAGACGCAAAACTTGAGTGATTCCTGGAAGTGAAGCATGAGAAGCTATCCTGTGGACAACGTTGAATTCCAGGATAATATCGACGTTCAATGGAACAGACGAAATTGGGATAAAATTGCAGTGACTGGTTATGAAAATCAGCGGTTAAGACAAGATTGCTACCTCAAGGAAGAGTGACAACAATGAATAAAATATTGCGTGGTCCTAGTGAAAACCTGTGGCAATAGAGGGCCATGGTTTGAGCTCTCAAGTGAAAAGTGTGAGGAACAGTTTGAAGAATTTGACACATGGTAAAAAGAATTTGATAACAGTCGAATTGAGTGTCCAACGAAGGATTGAGTTGATTGTTGTCGTCTTGAGAGACGATGATTCGACTCATTTAAGAGTCATAAGAAACATGAATAACCTTTGAGAGTATCCTATGGACTTTAAGGAGATGCTCATTATATGCTGAATGTGAAGAGCACGAACTGTGGACCTGATGAGATGAGATTCCTCAATCGTGAAACTTCTGAGAAAGGAAATCCCTATAGAGCCTTTGAGGATTGGAATAAGTGACAAATCGACTAGGGTCGATGTGAGTTGCGGAAAGTGCAAGCTTCCTAGGATTGATGAATTGCAATAGACGGACCAGTGAAAGATTCCCCACAAGAGCTATCCCATTGGTGAAATGGACTAAGGACGAGATGTAACACGAATGAGTGAATGAACGTGAAAAGAATTTTTGAGGACTTAAGTCAAGTTGATGTCTACGCTATTAATGGCGTTTCTGGTTGAAAATTGAAAAGCTTATGAAGGTTGTAATGACACGACGTAGAATGAAACTTGAGGCATAGCAAGGCAGTCGGAAGTGGACATTGCATATATATATCGTGATGATAAGGCCATATGAGTTAGAATGCTTAGAGCATGATTAGAGTTGGTTTACGAATGTCCTTGCGACAAAAGTTTAGGAACATTGTGGGTAGAAGAAGATTTCAAGTCAATATCTACCACGAGAGAATAAGCTAATAGTTTCTCGAGAGGAATTGAATAAGAGGCAATGTTGATGCGTAAAATTGCTTGTGGATATGAGAGTATTGCTTGGATAAAGAAAGACCTCAAAGCTATGTGAACTATAAGAGGTTGAGAGTATGGACTGTCTAAAGGGAATTGAAGGTGAGTCACGTGAAACGAAGATATCACTCAAGTGTTGTTATAGCGACATTCATATCGCTAAAGAAAAAAGAATTAAATTGCGAATGCATATAATTGAGAATTGAGCGTTGTGTAATTGATAATGGAGGGACAGATCTTCTCTCGAGAAATAAGAGATTCAACTTCTAAATTGAGAGTTTTCCAATAGCCAAGTCTATGGCTACCTAAAATATCAGGCCTAAAGGTCTGAAAGAAATTAAGATATTGCCATGATCAAATCTTGATATCTAAGAGGTTATAGGAATGAATAAAACATGGAGAATTAAGGTGTGCCAAGATTTCCTTAACACTATTGATGATGTGGATTGAAGGTTGAAGTAGTCTAACGTGTGGTCGAGCATTAGATATGCCGACAAGAGGAAAAGACGGGGTCACGAAAGTTGATTGATCACTACGATCATAAGAGATTTTCAAGTGGAATCAAGAAGGCTATAATTCGATTTGGATAAAGCTCTTGAATCTCTGATGGTACAAGAGAACATTTGAAGGGGGTGATATGTCAAGTGGCATGAGTGCCAAAAAGCGTATTATTCCAATGGTTTGGCAAGGAACATAATTATTTTGAAAAATGAGAATGCGATGAGGCGTTTGTACTCCGTGAGATTGGAAAATTGGAAAATGACAAATTTCGAGGATGAAATTTCTTTAAGCGGGGAAGAATTGTGACATTCCGAATTCCGACCCTCTCGAGACTATTGAATGGAAGGATATTGATCGATGTGCTTCAGTTGTAATTCGCTCAGAGTTGGTCACTCTTGAGTTGACTGACCAAAAAGGAAAGACTGACGTGAAGTCGGGTATGTGACTTGGGGAAGTGGAATGAGAAATGACACTTTGACCATAAGGATTGTCGAGAGAATATCTTGAGCCAGCAGAAATCGATCTAGGAATGATCATGAGACGTCTTGCTAGCGTTATACGTTGCGACGCAGGTGATTCCGTTTAACCAATGTGTAATTTACGAGAATTATCTAAATCAGATTTTGATGATCAAAATCGAAGGAACGAACGATAAACCCTCAGAATTACATGACAACCAAAGTCGCCACGGCTTAAGTAAAATCCCAAGGTCGATACGCATAGCGTCTGCAAGAGTCACCCCTTAGTTTGAGATAAACTGGAATTACAATCGACGAGAGATCGACATGAATTTGGACCTCGAGATTTGGATATTGGACATTGAGGAATTTCAATATTTAAATTGAAATGGTTATCGCCTCATCGATGATGGTTTATATTGGAAAAATAAAATTTCGGACGAAACGAGCAAAATGATCATTTTGCCCCTCGACCATTTGCCTTTGTCTTAAGATTTCAAGAAGGACAAAATGGTCAATTTTCACTTCTCTCCATGGCTGCCGAAAATGTGAAGGGATGAGGTCAAAGGAAGTCAAGATCTTGTAGAAATCTTGCCAAGTGTCAACCAAAGAAAACCTCATGCATTAAATGTCCATTAAATCAATCTTATCATTTTTTTAAGCTCAATTATTTGGGTAATAGCTTCATACCAACCCTCTTTGGCCGTGCATCCTCTCTCCCTCACTTTTCCTCTTCATTTTTCTTCTTCCTCTCCCTTTGGTGTCTCGGCCAAGCAGTTTTCTCGCGGATAGAGAAAAACTGCTATACTGTTCCGACCATAACTTTGTCTTTCGACATCGGATTGAGGTAAAACTATTGTAATAGTAAATCTTATTATCTTTCCATTCCAACAAGGCATAATGAGCTTAATTTCGCCCAACCGTTTGTCCCATAAGTCGATTTGAGTGGGCAAAGGTCAGAATCTGACCCGATTTTGGAGAGGGACGGTTTTTGGGGGCATGCAGACTTCAAATGGATCCAAATTTTTGGTGAGCCACTCTAAACTCACAGTATAAGAGTTTAGCAAGTTGAAATTGAGATTTTGTGGGAGTTTTGATAGGTGTACATGGCATATTTGCAGATGTTTTTACCAAACATATTCTGCCCATTTAAGGACCATGGAGGAAACCGGGCTGTTCGAAGGATTGGAGGTGTTATTCTGCTTCCAAATCTTTGGTAAGCTCCCTTAACATGTAAATTAAGGTTATGACGAGTCGATTTTGTGATGGATTGAAGTTTGAAATTGATTTATGGACTAATTCTTGCGGGTTAGGTCAAAACCGATTCTGCCTTGTTGGTTATCCATTAGAACCGAACCCGTTGGGGGTTAAATAATGGGTGTTTTGGCTTTGAAATGATTAGTAAGACACCATAAGATATAATATGAGGTGTTATTGAGGAGTATGCGGGTTTAATTGGAGATTATAGGTGATTTAAGGGCTAGATTATGCGTGAAACAAAGTTATAATCTGCCTTATGTGATTTCTATTTGAACCGAATGCTTTGAGAGCTTGAGGAGATATTGTCAAGTCCTTGATTGATCGATAAGGCACCTTAGATTGTCACTTGGTTAGTTATTGATGAATTGGTTTGACAGAAGTGGGATTCGATTGAGTTTTGATCCAGAATTGATAAAATTTCCTAGGACGACATTGGATCCTTGTTGACCGTGGACTTGCCAAGTTAGGAAGGACCAATTGATTTGGATTTCTTGCTATTGACCTAAGGTAAGTGTTTCATAAACCCTTACTTGAACATTAGGACACTACTAGATAGATTGGTTAGATAAATTGACTGATTGGTGAAGCTTGTGGCTTAGATTACTTGATACAATCGTGTGGTGATTATAGTATGATTGTTAATTGGTATTTAGAATGGCTAGAGAGCCCTAGTGCCCTACGTGAAATGAGATGGCTATAGAGCCTTGTGTCGAGAAAAGGCTATTAAGCACTGGTATTGAATTGGCAATTGTGCCTATGCTATTGAATTGATTATAGTATTTATGCTATATAGATGGCTATAATGCCTATGCTATATAAACGGCTATAGTGCCGATGCTATATGAATGGGCTATAGTGCTCCAGCGATCGTTGGCTTGTAACCCCGGAGATCGTATTGGCTTGATGCCCCTGATGATATCGATTGGCCTGTGGTCCCTGTGATATCAATTGACTATGAATTCCAACGATACCAGTTGGCCTGTAGCCCTAGTGCTATCTAATGGCTGTGAGCCTTGAATAATAATGACAATGCCAATTGACCTATGGCCCTGGTGGTATTGAGCGGCTGTGAACCCCTGAATTGGTAATTTGCTATGAACCCCAAAGATATCGATTGACCTGTGGCCCCAATGGTATAGATTGGCGGTGAGTCTAGAGGTACCGATTGACATGTGGCCTTGGTGGTACCAGATAATATCGATTGGCTTGTGGCCCCAATGATATCAATTGGTAAGAGTGCCAGATAAATACATCGCGGCTGAGAGCCCAGGCGATTATGGTTGTGAAAATTATAATGATCATGAGTATTGGTTTATTTGCTAAGTGTTTTGAGCTTGAACCCATGAAGTTAAGTACGTATGACTGTGACTTTTGATTATACATATCTTGCTGAGATAGTTGATTGGTGGATGCATTGTGTCATTGCTTGGAGAATGTTCTGCAACTGGTGTTAGTTTTATGTTCTGGGGGGGCTAGTGTTCAAGTCTAGGTTTAGGTTTCACTTGCTGATATATGTATATTTCACCTTAGTGGTGGCTTAACTTTTTCAGGTCCCAAGCGAAGGAAGCCCGAACTGGGCAAGGATTGGCATTCGAGGAAGAAGGTGATCAAATGTATTTAAGACGTTGGGTGACCTTAGAGATTGTATATTATTTGGTGGATGTAAAAATTAAATCTTTAGTTTTGACCATTGAAACGACAAGAAGGTGTATTTCATAGATACGAAAAGTGTACTATTTTTCCGTCCTAAGTCATCTTGATTTTATTCTTGTACGAAGTAGTTTCTTCCTTCGGCATGTATACGATTTGAGAACATGAGGGCCGAAGGATCCTGGATGGCACAGCTTGATTACGGCCAGTAGGATGTTTGCATGCTCGTCTAGTTCGGGGAGTGACATTACTACCAGGTATCGAATCATTTAAACTGTCCTTCGTATTATCCACTTGAGAGCTCATACCTTGGCTCTTACTCTCAGGAGTCTCTACTTCGATCCTATAGAATTTTGTTCATTTTTGTCACTCTTCTTTTAGAAAGCACTATTGTCTTAACCATTGGTTTTCCATAATTAGTCAATGTGACTTTATTCCAATTCCATCCATTTCACCGAGCGTCGACATTATCTTGAAATTCAATGTTGTCCGTAGGACAATTTCTTGGACTTAACTTCCATGAATCATTCAAGTTCTACGTCTTCTTTCTCAATCCAGACGCTCCATCTTAATATCGATACGATTAGAACTTTCTCTTCCTCCCACACTAGGGTCTCCTACCCTATGGTGGAAACTATACATTTCGATGGCATTCTCTTACTTCAAATCCACTTTGTCCTTCCTATTCCATAGGACGCCAGTCTTGAAGTTTGCGCCAACATCGGTGTTTTTACTTCAAGATTCTCAAATGTCACCATACTTGACATTCTTCTTCCAATGACTTAGTTCGTTAGTCCTTGGTCTTCACCAATTCACGTATCGAATACTCAATTCGAGTACCTCAAATTACACTGCAATTATACTCTAAGCGCTCTTTTCGCTTACTCAACCATTCGTTAGGATTACGAATAGTCAGGACTATCAAGTCCATTCACTTTCCTTTCCCTCAACAACCATCTCATGGTTCTATCACCCTTTAAGAACGACACCCTACTCATTAGGGGTGATAACCCATAATGTCATTTTTTGAGATTCCGATTCAACTTCAATCAATCTCATTTCAATCACAATGTCTGATAACTGACATAACCCCTTCCTTAGTTTTCCCCCAACGGAAGAAACGAATTGTCAATCCCTCATTGCGAGCCTTACACCAAGGCAATAACCGTTTCTCGTAGGTGTGTTTCATGTTTCATAATGAACACCTCTTTGCTCGTAATCTATGAGTAGGAGTTCTCTTGTTCATAAGTCTTCCAAATATTTTCTTCTTTTACTAAATCCTGTTACCATTCCTCAAAATCAGGAATAACAACCAGCCATAAGGCTTTCAAATTTCCATTCCACTCGGGGACTTTACGTCTCATTCAAAGGGTCCTTGACCACTTTTAGTACATTTATACAACCTGAAGGACTCCACCTCACATTGGTCAATCGTCTTCAGATCCTCATAAGACTTTTAGGATCCAAACAACCTTTGCTCTCAAGCAATCCTAGAAGGATATTTTACATTGAACGATTCAACGAGTGAAATCCAAACAGATACCATGCCTTCAAGGAAAACTCTTCCTTTGGTGACATTTCACCAATCATAAACAACTTCTTAAGGCTAAAACTGCCAAGGTCACTTTGTTTTTTCAGTGTACCTAAAACTTCTAAGATTTTCTCACAAAACTCTCAAATTATAAGAAGGCAGTTTCAAACTCATTTTCTCCGTCGAACCTTTCTCGACCTCAATCCCGTGATCCATCTCACAAGCTAATCGAACTCTCATGGTTCTTTTTCACGTTCCCACTTTGAAAATGAGTAATCTCAAAATCACATTTCTCATGACTTTCATCACTTTAACTTATCGATACTAGCATCTGTCACCACAGTGACTTAGGCAATCATGACAGCTCCTCCTTGAGCTTGCCTACCCAACAAATTTTCTCATTTCCATTTAAAGTTCTCATGATCCATTCAACTTTTGGGTCTCACGTGATTAACAAAATCGAGCCATACACTTTTCTAGTACTCATATTCCAATTGTTCTCTTCACTCAATTCTCATTATCCTTCTCAGTTTTTGAATCTTTTATACCATGTATACTTGAGCCCAATGTTCTTCTACGACTATACTTTGGTCATTCAACCTTATTAGGTTCTCATGTCACTTGAATCACTATGATTCCCTCCATGAATCAAAGATTTAAGTCATCTACTCAAGTCCGACAGTCTCAGGCTGCTCATATCTTCTTCTTTTACCATCAACCATTCAATGGTTTTCAAACAACTCTCAACTAGTTACTCATTGTTCTAGGATTCCAAATTATCCTTAAGCAGTAACCACATAACAAGCCAGCCTCAACGAGGTAACTTCTCAATTAACAACCATTATTAGGCAAGCCTCGACTAGGCCAAACTCGACTAGGCCAACATCAAGCAAGTACTTAAAGTGCCAATCCAATCGTTCATGCCATAAATCCAGAGGCATCTACCACTTTAGCATAATCACAATAGACTATCTCAATCTCAACTGGTATCAGTTCAATTGGTATAAACCCCACATGCCGTTTAATCTCTCAATTAGATCTTGGCCAAGCCAATCATATAATGCCAACTATAAAACATGTCCAACAGGCCAATCATAAACATACGGCATTCACTGCCAAGCACGAAGCTTTTAACCAAGCCAATCATATGCGTCATTACACATGCCATGTCACTTTTAAACATTCACTTTGAGAATCACTCACGTGCCATATATTTCTTAACCACAATCGGACTCAACTCGACACTTAGACTTTTATTTTAAAGTTATGACTTGGGTCATTCCTGCCTTTTGCCATCTTATAAACCTGTCAAGAGCTGCTCCTTGTCCGTATTTCTCTGTACCGACAATCACTCTCTGCCCTCGTCAGACCTAGTTGTTGCAGGTTTATCCTAAGTCATATATTTATGGAGAAAGCCTCGTTACACACGTCCTACAACATGCTTTATTACGGTTTGTAGGTATCCCATCAACTTGTCCCATACCAAGCGACAGTTTATTAAGTCCAATAATGATAAGCTCATGCATACACCTTCCTTGACTTTCATTTTAATGCCACACACACATGTGTGTCCTGATTGTCCTTCGTCATGCCACAATCATCTCCAGATCCATTCTTATCCACGAAGATTTCTAATTCCATCAATGACTATTACATCTCATAGATTAATTGCCTATGTTCAACCATAGACCTCAAGTCTAGTCGCTATTCGAGTCAAATCCATATGCATTCGATCACAACTGGCCTTTAATCAAAATATTCATTGTCCGCTTCCTTGTATACACCTCGTCTCATACCATCCAAGATTTTCAATAACAATCGATAACTAAACCATCAAGATACAAAGCAATTCAAGCCTGAATCCACTAATGCCAGTCGTCTCTTTATAACTCATATTCCTCAAGTTGGGTCATTGACAAATCACGATCACAATCACACACTCTAATTGGCCCTTCATTCATAAGCAATTCTCTAGCAACCCTAAGCACATTTACAACCTCAAAATTAATTCTTATGACTCTTCAATTTCTTGCTTACTTGTTTCTTTATGAGCCTCAATCATAGCATCACCCAAGATCATCAATCAAAATCAACGCAAAAACCATTAGTATACAACACAAGTTCAAGCCTATAATCCTCAAGATTCAGTGATCAATGCTTAATCTTAAAGGTCTCACTATCTAATTATCTCCAAGTCATCACTCCTTATCACTGCAAACCTCAATCACATTGGATCAAGCTGGCCTTGCTCTGATACCACTTAAACGGGGATGTCATGCTTCGAACCCTGTAAGCGCGCGAACATCCCACCAGGCCATTTACATTTCAATAGTCTCACAGGATCTTTCGGCCCATAACACGATAAATCCATGAACATGTGGAAGCGACAAGCATCTCCATTCATCAGTACAAATGAAATGACTTAAGATGGAACATGAGTACACTTATCGAATCCATTTAATACACCTCAAAAGTTACAGTTGTCAAATACCAAATGTTCAATTCTAAATCCACAAAACAAAGTACAATCCCTAAGACCACAAAAGGCCTCGTCTATTCTCTTTCAAAGTTGTCTTTAAACTCAGTCCATGGCAAGCTCGAGTTTCCATTAATTGAGACTTAAAAATATTGGTCTCACGACGGGGTGAGATTTACATCTCAGCAAATGAAAACTAAACCTAAACCTGAACATTAGTCCCTCCAGACCACACAAATAACATCAGATGCAAAAAAATAACAATGCACTAGCATAAGGCATTCGTAAATCAAGCATCTTAGGAAGATAGGCATAAACTAAGGTTGCAGTCAAACATACTCAACCTCATGGGTTCAAACTTCAAGCACATAGCATATAAATAAACACACATAACTTTAAAAGTCATCACAATGACACCACAGTCATTCATCACCTAGACTCTTAGCCGCGATGTACTTCTCTGGGGTATTCTGACCAATTATATCACTGGGGCTCATAGCCAATCGATATCACAATTTATCAATCACAACATCAACACTATACGATTGCAACAAGCAATTCAAGCTATAGCTCGACCAATCAATCAATTCATTCAACCAAATTATCTAGTAGTGTCCTAATGTTCAAGTAAGGGTTTAAGGAACACTTACCCTTCGATCAAGCTAGCAAATTTCCAATCAAACGATCTTTCTAGCTCAGTAAACTCATGGCTAAGTGATGATCCTAGAGAAATTTCATCAAATTCATGTCATAACCAACTCATTCTTCAATTCCACCACACTAATACCTCAAAAACTAATCAAGCAACAAGCTAGGATGTCCTATCGGCCATTTAAAGATTTGGCGACACTCCAATGGACACTCAAAATAGTCGGTCCAATCAATCCTTCAACAAAACAGATCCAATTTCATTTTAGTCCGTTCAAATCGATCCATAAATCGATCTTAGGTTCTAATTTCTCATGAAATTAACTTGCCAAGACCTTATTCTACATGTCTAGGAACCTCACCGAGAGTTTTGAAGCGAAACAATATCACAAAGCCTTCGAACCACTTGGTTTGCCCACTGTCCTTGAAAGACCAAGAAGTTTCATCCATTAAAACCCATCTTAATTACCAAAAATTCTCAATATTAGCTTTCCAAATTATTATAATATGAGTGAAGAGTGACTCACCGAAAATTTAGAGCCATTTGAAGCCTAAAAAAAGGACCATCTCTAAATCCGGGTCAAAATCTGACCTCGCATGACCTTTGCCCACTCAAACAGACCTATGGGACAAACGGCTAGGCCACATTGAGTTTATAATATGTCCTTAGACCACAAGATAATAACCTTTCAAATGGCGGTGGTTTTACCTTAATCCGATATCGAACGACAAAGTTATGGCCGTAATAGTGAAGTAGTCGGACAGGGTGACGGGCTGGTCGGCGAGATAGAGAAGAGGAAGAAGAAGAAAATGGAGAGAGTGAAGAGAGAGAGGAATGGTCGGCCAAGAAAGAAGGAGAGAGAGTCTTCCACACCAATAATTTACTTGGTTAAAGATAAGATTGGTAGGTGAGAGTAATTAATGCTTAATCCTCTCAAATGGTGACACTTGTCTTCCCTCAAATAGTGACACTTGTCACTTAGCAAAATATCCAAGCTTGCATTGACTTTCTTTGACCACTTTGTCTTCTCCTTTTTGACAACCATGATGGGTCTAAATGACCAAATTGTTCTTCTAAACTTCTTAAGATAATGGCAAGGGTCGAGGGGCAAAATGGTCATTTGGCACTTACCGTCCGGAATTCTACTTTTATTTTTATTGAAATTACCTTCGATGAGGCGGCGTCTAATTCATTTTCAATGTTGGAATTTATCATTGTCCGATAACCAATTTCGAGGTCCAATTTCATGTTGAGCTCTCGTCGACTCTAATTCCAGTTTATCTTAAACTGACGAACGATTCTTGCAGGTGCTACGCGTATCGACCTTAGGGTTTCTTAAGTTGTGGCTACTTTGGTTGTCATGAAATTGCAAGGGTTTATCACTAGTTCTGGCGATCTCTATTGGCCCAAAATATTGTATCGACAATCCTTATGGTCAAAATGCTATTTCTCATTCGAATTCCTCCGGTCTACGTACTCGACTCCACGTCAGTCTTTCCCTTTTGGTCGGTTAACTCAGGAGTGACGAACTGTGACATTCTAATTTTCCAGTCATTTTCAGACTCATTCATGAGAAGTGTATCTAGCGATGTGTTTCAGTCATATCTCGCTCGAATCTGATCAATTTGAATAGACTGACCAAAAGGAAAAGGCTAACGCGAGACAAGGTACGTGGACCTAGGGAACTTGAATGAGAAATGACGCTTAGACCATAAGGATTGTCAAGGGGACATGTAGAACCACCTAAGAACGATTAAGGAATGCATTGCTAGCGTTATACAATTGGAGCGCGGGTGATGCCGCCTAACCAACGTATAATTTGTAAAACTTTCCTAAATCGAACGTTGACGATCGAGACCATAGGAACTAGTGATAGACCCTCACAATTACATGACAACCAAAGTTACCATGAATTGACGAGCTCTAAATGTGATATGAATTACATGGTCGATACGCGTGATGTCTACAAAAGCCCCCCGTCAGTTCGGGATAGGCTGGAACCACGTCTGATAGAAAAAACGATTAGAAACGAGTCTTGAAAATTGAAAATGGAGAATCAAGAATTCCAACGTCATGATTGGATTGGCCATCGCCTTATCGAAGAATATTGAAATTTGAAAAATGACGTTTCGGATGTCGGGGGTAAAATAACCATTTTGTCCCTCAAGCCTTAGCCTCACCTATATAATTAGATGACGGCATTTTGATCTTTAAAATGCCCCCAAGGTTGCCAAAAATGAGAGTGGATCATGGCCATTGGATTGGCTTGATTGACACATTGGACATGTGTCAATGGATTAGCCCTTGAATGGACATTTCCACTTTTTCCCCAGCTACCATTCAACTCATTGACTTTTAAAAGTTGAATATAGCCTTTTCTCTCTCTCTTGGCTGGCCATCTTCTCCATTTTCACCGTGAGCCATCTTCTTCTTCGTCTTCCCTTTACTGAACTACTGCCGCCCGACAGGTTTCTGTCCCTCCAGTTTTTAAGCTTGAGGTAAGGGAACCCTAAACTTATGATAGGAAGATTGGACTCAATTGGACAAGTCGGGTGAAGTTTTGGGTGATCCTTGAAGGGATTTTAATGTGATTATTCTTTGTGTGTCTTAGGATGGTATAGAGGATTTGAATGTGTGACAATGTTTGTGTTTTGAAATGACTACCATGTGCGAATGTCAATTGATCGTCTTGCATGCCATAAGTGCATGATTTGTGCTTGAATTGCACATTGCATTATGTGTGTGAATTGAATTGAATTGAAACTTTGCCATGGCTGAGACATGGTAGTACCTTGAGGCGTATGAGACGGGGGTGCGGTGAGGAATACCTTGAGGCACTGAGGCGCGGGGTTGGAGTTGTATGACACCTTGATGTGTATGAGACGCGGGGTTGAGAAGGCCATCGTTCTGATGCGTTGAAACGCGGGACGAAGTTGTGATATGTCGACACTGGCTTGTAATAACATTGAAACTTGATGCGTTTACACGAGTTGTCAATGACGGTCTGATGCATTTACACGGACCGAGCTTGAGGCGTTCTAAACCCGGGCGTGAGAATGAGGCAGTCTGAAGGGTGGAAGTGGTGATGTGGCATGATGATTTGTGCATGATCATTTGGATGTGTTATGATGCCATGACTGCATGCTTGACATTTGTGTGTTGTATCAATAATTGAATGCCTCGCATGTTTATTTGTGTGAAATGCTAGTGTTTATGACTGCCTGAATGGACTGTCGGCCTAACCTAGGGTTAGGATCCACCTTACTGATATATAAATCTCACTCTGTTGTGGGACCCCCTTTTTTACAGATCCTAGGTCTTGAGGATGTGGCCTATCAGATTTGGGGACCCCAAAGAGATGTCTGTCTATTTTGATGAGTTCCCTGATGGGCAGGGAACCATTTATGTTAGAAAGTGTACAGTAGTATGGGTAGACGAGGGTGGGAGTAGCTGGAAGTTTCATAGATATGAGGCCTGGTTTCGAAAGGTTGGGGATGTTTCTACAGGGCCGCTGAAGCCCACTGAGGTACCCTAGGGAGTCGTCCCTAGTTGGTGTCATCCCACCCGAGATTTAGAGTAGGCTGTGGGGTCAGTTGCCGGTTTGAGGAACGGACCTGAGAGGACCCCGACCTTGGAGTATACTGAGGAGGTCATAGTGGTCGAGGCTATAGAGGATGACCTGGTGGAGCCGTCCGCTGACGAGACCATGAAGGACACCGTAGAGGTTTGCTAGGAGACCTTCTCGGAGAACCTGCCCACGGAGGAGGCAGAGGAGACTGATGACTCCAGCAGTTCATCTTAAGAGCTCCTGGTATTCTAGTTCGACTTTTGACGACGACCTTGATGCCTGTTTCCTTTGATGGGTGATGGATCTCTTTGTATTACCCCGTCTCCCTAGTGGATCTAGTTGCTATGCTCTTGTATGAACTTTTGGATATTATGTATTATGGTATTCTCGCTATCCAGGTCCCACTTTATATTTGTACGGAGGAGTTATTACATTGTCGCTTCTGCGTGTTTATATATAACACGTCTTTCGACTCATGTGCGGATCTTGGGACATCGAGAGATATCTTGGTTTGCTTGCAGGAAGTCGCGTGCTCGGGCCTAAGGTGCGGGGCGTGACACGAACTCTGAGCGAGTTACAACTGAAACACATGTTGATATTGATGTTTCCTTTGGGAATTGAAAGGTTGTAAGAGTGACGATGTTATGTCACGAAAAGGAATTATGATACGTAATAATGCAACATGGAAGGTTGTTGCTTATATGTCGCGGCAATAAGGCCTCACGAATTGGAATACCTCAATGCTCGATTGGAATTGGTAGGCAACCGTCTTTAAGGCGAAGTTGAGAAACATTACTTATGTGGGGAGAGTTTCAAGTTTACACCAACCATAAAAACTTGAAACATATGTTTGCCCAAAAGGATCGATTGAGGAGTGGCATGTATGGATGCAGCGTTTAAGAACCGAGGAAGATATTTTATATCACTTTGGAAAGGCGAATAAGGTAATAGATGCGTGTCGCGACCCTCAAAAACTTCTTGGCACCGAGGGTTAATGGCCAATCTTATCTGATCGGACACAGGCCTCTCTCAAGGCCCGTTACCCAAATTGCAACGGAAGTATACGTGGTCGAACTTTAGTGTGGTCTAGTGACATGTGGGGCGTGTACATGTCAAGGAGTCGCCACCTATCATTTTGTGGAGGGTATGATTTCTATCGAATAGGTGGGAGTTTCTACTTGATTCTGCGAGAACTAGAGAAATGGAATCGGAGACTTAGTTATACCAACTGTCAGAGTTAACGCCCTTTCGATTCTAGGGTGAATGAATTATCTAACCCTAAAATTTAATGCAGATGAGTGGGGATACAAGCCCTAAATCTAAGAGTTCATGCATATGAAAGTGGTTATCCTGACACTCACATCAGTAAAAGAAGGCGTGCAAATCAAGGATCCACGACATACGGACAAATCACATGAATACAGTATGACATCCCTAGTGAGGCCCTATTGGCCTAGAGAAGTGTTAATCACAGCTCAGGATTAATTTAGACAAAATTTGCCCATGAGGGGCAAAATCATAATTTTGAAGTAATTTGGGACATTTTCCCAAAAAGGGAAAAATTGTCATTTCAGAAGAAATCTGGAGTCAAATAGGATTGATCATCCAATCAGTTCATTTCCTATTTTTCGATAATTTTCAAAAATTTCTGAAATTTTTAAAGAGTGACTTACCCCTTGAGGGGTAAAATCGTTATTTCAAAAGATGACGAGAAGTGAAAATCTCAAACAAAAGGATTAGTCAACCACTAGACTTAAATCCTAATTCTGAGCAATTTTTGCAACTCATTGGAATGTGAAAGATGATTTACCCTCTAAGAGGTAAAATCGCCATTTCAAGAAAAAGTATGAGATTCGAAAATCCAATAGTAAGAGTTGGCCAACTAACTGACCCTAATTCTCATCTCCTATCTCATGCATAAGGCGAAAAATGGGATTAACCAGTTGTCTATATAGCTATTCCCCAACTTTTGGGAATTTCTGGAATGTTTAGGAATTTTCTATAATTTTTTCTAATTTTTTATTTTTAGGATTTTCTAACATTTTTTTTCGAATTTTCTAGGATTTATTATTATTATTTTAAAAAATCATTTTTGAATTTTTTATTTAAAAAATGATTCAGGCTAGGTCGACCCGATCCACTCGGACCAAAACCCGGCTGAGACCTAGACCCTCGCGTACCACCCCTCTAAAACTGTGCCGTTCCACCCTTTTTATTTTTTAATTCAAACTTAATCCGACGGTTCTTATTGAACAACATGACAACTCCAGGCCATTGGATCAGTTGATTAAAACCTACGGCTTAGATCAAAAGCCGACTATCCCTCAACCGTTAGATCTGATTACCTAGATCTACGGCTACGATCGAACTACTTGGCTAATCCTCAACTGTCCGATCTACTGAATTATTTTTTATTTTGAAAATTTGATTTTTTATTAATCAGAAAATTTGAAGCTGATCCAACGGTCACCAGGCCAACACATGGCCAAACCTAGATTGTTGGATCGACTAACGGACTTAAACTAAATTATAATGGTTCGCTGACATGGTTGCCATGTGACATGCTACGTCAGCACCTTTGACCAATTGATTTCCATGTCATCGTCTTGTCTCAACATTGCGCACAACATATCTCAGAGTCAAACACTATCATTCTCAAAAACTAAGCTAATCAAGCTTTATCCATTCTAGCTATGGCTACTCTAATTAAGCAATAGAGAGCATATCGAGCCAATTCCTTCAAACAATCGCATCTACACGAGTTCAAAATACTTACTTACAGGTCCGATTGACCTGATTTAGGTTAGCTTGAGCTAGGGAAGTTTCGACAGGATCTGCAATGGCGACGGGGTTGAAGTGCGAGGTTTGATTCGATTTCAATGCAATCAAAACACAGCATAGTACTTAGTGGTGTTTCAGAGATAATATGCACACATCAATTATAAGGGTCGAAGCCGGAATACCATTTCGCCATTGAAGGTCAGAAATCAAGCTCAAAGGTTGATTTACCATTTTTCAAGATCAAAGGTGACATGAGGTGGTGCGATTGACTCTGCAAGGCTTTAGCAAGCTTCTCAAAGTGGAATTGTGGCTCGGTTTAGGCTGAATCGCCATCACCAATCACTCACAGGCCAAACTAAAGCACTCGATGACAGGGGTCGGAGAGCGAGTTCTCTCTCTCATTCTCTTTCTCGATTCTGTTCTTCCTCCCAAATAGAATGAACCAACCCCTTTCCGAGAAAGCCTTCAAAGGCTGTATTGCTCTTCCCAAAATTTTTAGCGCTGATCAGGGGCTGTCTATAGAATTGAAATGGCACATGATCGTGTATGCCATTTGGTCCAAACGACAATGGTGACGATGGACAACTCCTTCAAACCTAAATGATCTTTCGGTGTGCACGAATGGATGCTCAATTTAGTCATTTTTATGAAGGTTGACTTTCACAGCCGCTACAACGTTAACCGATCGATTCTACTCGGTTTCGATGATTACGGGCGACGAGATTGGTCTCAATCGATTCGTCTTCAAGTGAGGAAGCAAACACCCTCCATAAAGTTCAGATTGGCCCTCAATTTCCCCATTGAAATTCAGCCCGTAAGACATTCAAAAGTGGCACGAATTTGGGGAAGATGACACTACTTGGATCAGTTCGACCGGCCCGACTGGTCAGAACCGGTTCAACTTATTTTTTCCCAAAATTAGTCAAAATGCATGGGGAATTTTCACAATTAAAAGTCAAAATCGAACTTAGGACATGAATATTGTCTAGAAATGTGATTTTGCCCAAAATTTTATGCCAATTTATATAAAAATCCCAAATTTGTCCTTAATTGCAATTTGGGAAATTGTGAAATTGAAGGCTCAAATGGTCAAATTGAACCAAACTACCTATTCCAATCGATTCAGAATGGTGAAAGACATTAGGTAGCGGTTCCAATTTGTGATGGCAATCCTTGAATTAAAAGTAATTTCAAATATACCTAAATTCAAGGACTAAATTGCAACTAAGTATGTAATTTTGCCCAATTCATGCAATTGGGCAATTTGCACAAATAATTGGACTAAATTACAATGAAGTACAATCAGATTAAATGACAGGACTCTCAAAATGCCAAAATTATAAACTAAAAGGCACAATCAACATTTTTTACAAAATTCAACTATATGTGTAACAAAGGAATACATAAAATTGAACTTGAATATTGACTTTTTATGAGGTCAAGAAGACAAGGGGATTAAAAGAAAAATATTGACTATTTTTTCATATTTTTGTGACTTCGAATGCTATTTTTCTTGATTTTTTCATGTATTTTCTATTTTCCAAAAATACTAAAAAATGTGAAAAAATATGAAAAATTATTTTTTGGTCAAGAATATTTCCTTGGGCTTAGCCAAGGCCACCAAAGTTGATTTTGTAATTTTAAAATATTTTATAAATTTATCAAAATAAATTAAAAAAGACTGATAAAAAATCATATGTCAACAGCTGTCCATCTTTGAGAGAAATCTCGTGAGAAGTTTCACTCAAAGATAGGTAACACCTGAGTATAGACCGGTGTGTAGCGAATTTAAGTAAATACCTAGGCATTCGTATCTTGAGAATTCTAGGGCGATTAAACTCTGACTCGTATGGTATTCTAAACCAGATTGAGATTCTTATTTGACAGAAATTTAATGATGACGCACTCGTTCTTTGGGGTTTGTCAAAGGTTTTGATCTGTATGGTGGATCATACCACGAGTGGGATTTCTATATGTCAGAAACCTATGGATGATGCACCCGTTCTATGGGGTTTGTGAAATGTTTTGATCCATATGGTGGATCAGGCCATGAATAGGATTTCTATCTATTAGAAACCTATGGATAACGCACCCGTTTTTTGGGTTTGTTTAAGGTTCTCCTTCTATAAGGCTTACCAAGGTATCCGGTTCGTCTTACCTTTGAAGACTTGCTATGGACTTGATTCTTCTGTGGATCAGTCTCTAAAAGAGGTTTGCTCATTAAAATGGCTCACCCGTGGGAATGGTTCGTCTTACCTTTGAAGACTCGCCATGCATCTATAGGGAAGATATACCTTATTCTCAGGTTTACCAAAGTGACTGTTCTGGTATTTAGGGATTTCCTAAAATCGTACAGAAAACTGAATCTAAAGGTTGTCCTCTTGACGTGTAAGGTTGTCCTCATTCTAGGATTTGGAGACTTCAAGTATCCTACATAAAGCTCAAACATGCAAAAACTTTTGTTAACTAGATTCTTCTGGGATTAAGGAGTTACCTAAAATCTCACATAAAGTTGAATCCAAGAATTGTCCTTTTGACATGGGGAGGTGACATTCTGGGATTTGAGGACTTCAGGTATCTTACAGAAAGCTCAAACCTACAAAAGTTTTGTTATCGAGATTCTTTTGGGATTTAGGGGTTGCCTAAAATCTCACAGAAAGTTGAATCCAATGATTGTCCTTTTGATATGGGAGGTGACATTCTAAGATCTAGGGACTCCAGATATCCTGCAGAAAGCTCAAATTTGCAAAAATTTTCATAAAAATGTATTTCCCTGAGTTATGGGGTTACTAGGGATCCTGCAGAAAAATAAACTTGGGAGCTTTTCATTACAAAGCAATATATCTTCCGGGGACTTGGGATTACCAAGAGTCCTATAGAGGTTTAAATTTGAAAGTTCTTTCCTTGTTAGTAATCTTGAAGTGATGATAATTATCAGACTGATCAAGCCTTGTAGCTATAATTGCAATCATGCAAAGTGGATTACAATGCTGGAGGTTATCCAAAACATCTCGCCACATGCAAAGGTGATAAAAAATTCCTGGTAAGGAAAATTTGGATCGAACAATTTGAAATTTCCAAAAGAGTTTGTTTAAAACATCCTATTGGAGTGTTTTCATCAAAGAGGGTTTCTCACCAATTCTTTGGCATTGGTCTTTTATAAAGAAAGCATTTGAATTCCTTACTAACATGTACCTAGGTTTTAGGGCTATTCGCAACAAATACATTTTGATAGATCGGGAGGTCTTCCTCAGGATCGTAATGTAAGTTTGGAAATGATTTTCAAAGGGGGACTCATTTTTCGAGTCAAGTCTTTTCAATGGGAGTTTTCATCACATGCTCCAGGTTTAAAAGTCAATAATCCTGTAAAATGAGAAAAAAATAGTCTTGCTTGTACCTCTTCGAGCTAAGGTATACATTACCCAAGTGTCTTAGACAGAAAAGGCTGTCAAAGGTTGTAGCATTGGTAGGATTGGGGATCAGAAAAGGCTTGTTTTTGGCCTGGAATCGCTATAGGTTTAACGTTGGTGATCATTGCTGATTGGTCACCTGATCTATCCGTTATTGGTGATTATTCGAAGAACATCTTCAGTCTTATGAGAATATTACGCATTCTGAAAGCGTATCCTTAGTTCTAGGAGAACTAATCCAATCTTTGGAGGACATTGCCTATCTTCTTGTCTTTGCTAATCGATCATGGTCCAATTGAGGAGTAGCCTTTTGCTAAATAGTTCCTGGAGATTCTTTGTCACTCCAGAACTTGTTGGGAACCAAGATATCTAGTAATTTCTTGACGTTTGCAAAATCAATTTCATGATTTTCACTCATTTTGATGAGGGTCGGTCCTATTCTTATCAGGCGCCTTGCTCCTTTTTTCTCAATGTGGAGGGATTTGGTTTTTTCTCATTTTCAATCCCAACTTTTCCTTCTTCTTTTGGAACCAGGATCTTTGATGATCATGTGAGATAAGCAACTTGAATCTCATCATGTCTGATCATTTTGATTTGAAATTCTTTTGTAAACTCTATCTCTTGAACTCTTTTGTCCATGGGTGTCCTTGCTTCTTTCGTCTTCGGCTATGCAATGATCATCAACTGGGGTTCATGAAATGACTATGTAGGCTCAAATTGGCTATGCAAAAGAGTAAAAGTGTATAGGATAGAGAAATGGATGTCTCTTCATCATCCTATGGCACATGGATCAATGTATATCAACACACGAAGATTGATGTTAGTTTGAGCAAGAAAATTTATAACCATTTTCCTCCTGATGCTGCTGGACTTACTCTGTATGACCCCAATGTGGGGTGGTTCTTGACAAGGTTAAAGAATGAAAATCGCCGCTCAAGGGGTTGCCAACGATTACTTGTAGTGTTTGGGGGTAGAGAATGAATGCCCTCGTTACCTCAATCCATGTAATCGATGCGAATGAACCTTATATCCGTGGGCCCAGGTTTTCCTATCCTTACACTCCCATCATCTCTCAGGTTTTCCTATCCTTAAACACCATTTTAGATAGTTTAAACAACTCTTGGTTGGAAAAGTTCTTTTGTTTTTCTTTGAAATTTTATCTTACTAGGGATTTGGGATGCACCATGCATGTTTCATTCATATTTGGATAACCTTGGATTCAAAAACACATGTAATGAGTGTAATCAACGAGGAATTTCAAATTCCAAAATTTGGTATTTTCTGAATATACCTGGATTTATGTCTTGTTCTGACTTCAAATAGCGAAGGGAAATTCTTCAGTACCCTTTTGCTGACTCCGATCTTCATTCGTCGTTCCTAGACAATGAGATTGAAAAAAATTACGATGAGTGCAGATTATTTTAACGAATGATACAGATACATTTCACCTACCTTCGTGCATTGGATCATCCTGCCCCTAGTTTTGTTTAGGCAAGTTTGATTCCAGGTTAGCCTCTCCGCACCCTGCAAAATACAACACATGCTATGTGTGTATGCATGCATGATATGCAATGTAATGACCACAATAGTGACTTGGATCATTTCGAAAAAAAGCCAAATCAGCATCTAATTTCATTTCAGGGATAACACTTCTTCACTGTGTCAAAATTTACAAGATATCTCAGTTCTTCTCCTTCGGAGTTTATAAGAATTGAAGCCCCTCCCACGAGGACTTTCTTGATAACATAAGCTCTCTCATAATTCGGGGTGAACTTGCCTCTCGGATGTGCAACATTCGGTAGAGTCTTCCTCACGACCAGATCATCTATCTTAAACTCTCTAGGCCCGACCTTTCAGTTGAATGACTTGACCACCCTCTTTTGGTTACTCTGGCCGTAACAGATCGCTTTAAGACGCATTTCATCAATCAGGTTTAGCTACTCAAATCCGTAATTAATCCATTCTACTTAAAAAAGTTTAACCTTAGATAATACTCTTAAAGACGGGATCTCGATTTTCACGTGCAGGACGGCTTCCATCCTATATACTAGGGGATAAGGCGTTGCCCCAGTTGAAGTCCGGATTGAAGTTCGATATGCCATTAAGGCGAAGGGTAGCCTCTTATGCCAATCCCTGTAATTCTCAGCTGTCTTAGCTAAAATCTTCTTGATATTTTCATTTGTTGCTTCCACTCCAGCTTGCTCCGGTCTGCAACCAACAACTTCTTTGATATCTTTAGGGGTCCCCCCTTCCCTTAAGACGCTCGATTTTTTCCAAAATATCTCACAAAATATGATTTTTTGGGGCTCTGTTCATCTGTGGACGGTAAGGAGATGAATTAATGTCACGCCCCGCGCTCTGAGCACGAGCACGCGGCTCTCTACAAGCAGTTAAAACATCTCTCGTGGTCCCAAGATCCATGACTAAGTCGAGAGATCTAATATATGTATCCAGCATGCGGAAGCGGTAGTTGAACAACTCCTCCGTACAAAATATAAAGTGGGACCTGGATAGCATAAATACTGTCATACATAATAATCGGTTGTTCATAAGTACATAAACACTACTTCTGACAAGCAAGGGGGTGATGGGGCGAGTACACAAAAGTCCATCAATGGCATTCAAAAAGAAACACGGTCGGGATCGCCACCAAAAGATTAAGCCAACAAGCTGGAACTCCTAAGATGAGCTGCTGGAGTCATCGGTATCCTCGGCATTCTCCGTCTGCTCATACTTTGAAAATGTCTCTGAGCGAACCTCAATATTATCCTCCATGGTTGCCTCAGCCGATGGCTCCGCGAGGTCCTCCTTAGTAGCCTCAAGCACGATGGCCTTATCCTCAGTGAACTCCAAAGTCGGGGTCCTCTCCGGTCCGTTCCTAGAATCGGCAACAGACCCCTCTACCTGGTCTTGGTCCCTGGCGTGGTGGCATCAATTAGGGATCACTCTCTGGGGCACCTCATGGGCCTTCAACGGCCTAGGCGACTCGTCCTCGACCTTCCTAAACCAAGTCTCGTACCTATGAGGCTTCCAGTCCAGACTACCCTCGTCAACCCACACCACCGTACACTTCCTTACGTATATAGTTCCCTGCTCCTCTGGGAACTCATCAAAATATACGGTCATCGCCTTAGGGTCTCCAAATTGAATAGGCCACATCGTCAAGGCCTAGGATCTGTAAAAAGAAGGGTCCCCAAAGGGGTGAGATTCACATCTCAGTAAGGTGGGTCCTAACCCTAGGTTAGGCCGACCGTCCACTCAGGTAGTTGCAAACCCCAAACATTCAAAAGCGAACCCCTTCCTGGTCGGGAAGATGCGGCGGCTTGCTGGTTTATCCATCATCCAATCCACGCTCACGGACATATCAGGCAAATAAAAATAGAGATGACAACATACAGATGGCAGGCATGCAGCTATGACATCATACACACTCAGATGATCATGCACACTCGCCTGTCACTTCACCACATCCACCATTTTCAACCTGCCTCAATCTCATGCCCGCGATTAGATCGCATCAGGCTATTCTCATGCCCGCAATTGGATCACATCAGGCTTTTGTCATGCCCGCGATTAGATCGCATCAGGCTATTCTCCACCCCGCATCTCATACGGCTCAGGGTCTCACCATGTCATGCTCATGCCACGATTCTCAATTCATTTCACATACAAAACAACAGGTGCAACTCAAGCACAATACGAATACTCATGGCATGCCGGACAATCAAGTGACACTTAACATGGCAAACAATTTAAGCACAAGCATTAGCACACATAAATGCCCTATAACAACTTAGGATGCACCAAGAACATTCACCTTGGAACCTCTCACCAATCAACCAATTTATCGCTCGACTCACCCAATCGAGTCCAATCTTCCTATCCTATGTTTAGGATTCCCTTACCTTGAATTTGATATCACAAATTTCTCCTTGCAATTGCCCCAAGGGTTAGGTCCAATATCCCAATGATTCAATTCACCGCAAAACTTAGGAAATTCCAACAAATCCGTCAATTTCCATATCCAATTCACCAATCCATGAATCATAAATCTCCATAACATAATCCTCATCATTATAGCGTGTCTTAACCACCAATTTGAGACTCAAAACCCATAGCCATCAGCTCCAACAGCTTCGGTCTTGCACAGAATCGAACCGGCTTTTTTTGGTTTTGTGCAAACCGAGCACAACTAGTCCTAAATCTCCACCAAATCCATCATGTAATCACTATCCTACCTCTTAACATGTCTATCTAAGGGTCTAAGGGTCTCACCGAGAGTTTGAGGTCGAGTCGTCGCCAGAATCCCATCAAAAGTCGCCGGTTTCTCAAGGCCAGTACATTGGCAGATTCTGTCCTACATTCACAAGACCCATTTGGTGTCAAAAATTTATCAAATCAAGCCCAACTTTTTACCACAGATTGATATACAAGTCCCCTAAATCTCCATAAAATTTTGCCGCAAGATTCCAACATTTCGATATCCTAAGGGTTCTGAAACTCGGCCTACCTCAGTTTGAGCCAGATTTCGTCGGCTTCCGAGGAAATGCTTGGCCGGAGCTCCTCGGTGGTCCAATCGCCGTGCTTCTACTTCGAGGAGGTCAGCAAGATGTGGGGCTATGATTGTATGGTCGACTCGCCGACTGGTGATGGCAGGAGGAGGGTGTCGAAGGCAACGACTAAGGAGACAGGGGCTGGTCAGGCGGCAGCGATGGAGAGGAATGAGGAAGAAGAAGCTATAGTGAGTTTGGGGGAGGGTATGGTCAGTCGGGGAGAGAAGAGAGAGAGAAAAAGGTTATATACAATCTTCAAGTCAAAGAGTGGAATGGTAGGTGGTGAATAGTGGACTTGACCACTCTTTAGTCCATCTTTTGATACTTGTCCTAAGTGTCATTCCAACTTGATCCAATGACCACAATTCCTCCTAACTTTTGACAGCCTTGGGGTGGTTTAAAAGACCAAAATGCCCTTTCTTCAATGCATGAACAATACTTAAGCTTGAGGGGCAAAATGGTAATTTCACTCCCGACACCCCGAACGTCGTTTTTCTCGTTCCAATATTCTTCGATAGGGCGACGGCCAATCTAAATATAACTTACGAATTCTTGATTCTCCATTTTCAATTTTCAAGACTCGTTTCTCATTGTTTTCTCTATCGGACGTGGTTCCAGCCTATCTCGAACCGACGAACGGCTTTTGCAGACGTTACGCGTATCGATCCTGTGATTCAAATCACATTTAGGGCTCGTTAATTTGTGGCGGCTTTGGTTGTCATGTAATTGTGAGGGTCTATCACTAGTCCCAATGGCCTCGATCATCACTATTCGATTTAGGGAAATTTTACAAATTATATATTGGTTAAGCGGCTTCACCTATGCTCCAATTATATAACACTAGCAATGCATCCCTTAATCATTCTTGGATCGACCTTTTATGATTCTAAATATCCCCTCGACAATCCGTATGGCCAAAGCGTCATTTTCTATCTGAGTTTCGTAGGTCCACGTACCTTGTCTCGCGTTAGCCTTTCCCTTTTGGTCAGTCTACTCGAATTGATCAGATTCGAGCGAGATACGACTGAAATACATCTCTAGATTTACTCTAATTAATGAGTTTGAAATTGACTGGAAATCAGAATGTCACAACTCTTCCCCCTTTACAAAAATTTCATCCCCGAAATTTACATCAACTTAACTACTCAAATAAATGGGGGTGTTGTCGCCTCATTATCTCTTCGTTTTCCCACGTGGCACCTTCGGTTCCATGGTGCTCCCACATTACTTTGACCAGTGAGATCTTCTTATTTCTGAGGATTTGCTCCTTTCAGTCCTCGATCCTTTTCGGCTTCTCCACGTAAGACACTCGGTCGTCCACTTCTATAGCCTCGTAGTCTAGCACATGTGTCGGATCTGGTTCATACTTTCACAACATCGACACGTGGAAAACGTTATACACCTGGGATAGCTTAGGCGGTAAGGCAAGCCTGTAGGCCAAGGTCTCAATCCGCTCCAGTATCTCAAATGGGCCTACATACCTTGGGCTCAGCTTCCCTTTCTTTCTAAATCGCGATAATCCTCTCATTGGTGACACCTTGAGGAAGACATAATCGCTCACTTGAAACTCCAAGGGCTTGCGCCGCTTATCTGCGTAGCTCTTCTGATGACTCTGTGCCGTCCTTAGTTTATCCCGGATTATTTTCACTGCTTCCACCGATTGCTCTACTAGTTTTGGGCCTGTGATACTTCTTTCTCCAACCTCATTCTAGCAAATCGGGGTTCTGCAGGCCCTACCATAGAGTGCTTCGAATGGTGCCATCTGGATACTCTGCTTGTAACTATTATTGTACGCGAATTCCACCAAATGTAGTTGATCTTCTCACCCACCTTTAAAATCAATGACGCATGCACACAGCATGTCCTCAAGCGTTTGTATCGTCCTTTCCGACTGTCCGTCCGTCTGTGGGTGGTACGCCATACTAAATTGTAGTCGGGTTCCCATGGCATCTTGTAAGCTTTTTCAGAAGTTTGACGTGAATTTGGGATCTTTATCCGAGGTAATCGTCACAGGCACTCCGTGCAACCTCACTATCTGCCTCATGTACAACTCTGCATACTTATCCATAGCGAAGTCCTTTCGCACCGGGATGAAATATGCGGACTTGGTCAATCTGTCCACGACTATCCATATAGAGCATTGACCTCTCTGGCTCCTTAGGAGTCCCATCACAAAATCCATAGTCACATGCTCCCACTTTTATTCGGGTATCTCCAGTGGCTGTAATAGTCCTCCAGGCTTACAATGCTGCGCTTTCACTTGCTGGCACGTCAAACACTTAGCCACATGCTTTGCTACGTCCACTTTCATCCCGTTCCACCAATAGTGCTGTCGTAAGTTCTGATACATTTTCGTACTTCCAGGGTGGATGTTATAATTGCTCCTATGAGCCTCTGATAAAATCATTTCCCTGAGTCCTTCATCCTTTGGCATGCACAATCGTCCTCAGAACTTCAAAATTCCGTCCTCCGACACCTGAAATTCCGATTTTTTCTTTGTCACACCCATCTCGAGGATCTTCTGAATCTCTAGGTCCGTAGACTATAAGATCTTTATTCTCTCTTGGACCTCAGGTTCCACCCTCAATGTAGCTATCAGAGTGGACAATTGACAGACTTCCAGTCTGAACTCGGAATCTCTTAAATCCTCAATCATCGATCATCCATTCACTAGCATACAGGCTATGCTTTACTTCCGGCTAAGCGCATCTGCTACTCTGTTTGCTTTCCCAGGGTGATATAGTATATCACAATCATAATCCTTAAGCTGTTCCATCCACCTACGCTGTCTCATATTCAGCTCTTTCTGGAAAAATAAATACTTTAAGCTCTGGTGGTTGGTATAAATCTGGAACTTTTCGCCACATAGGTAATGTCTCTAAATCTTCAGAGCAAATATAATCACCGCTAACTCTAGGTCATGAGTTGGGTAGTTCATTTCATGTGGCCTCAACTGTCTGGATGCGTAGGCCACTACTCTTCCGTGCTGCATCAACACACAGCCTAATCCTTTTAGCGAGGCATCGCTGTATATCTTGTAACCTCCTAGTCAAGATGGAGTCGTCAGCACTGGTGCGGTTGTCAATCTATGCTTGAGCTCTTGGAAACTCTTCTTACACTTGTCTGTCCATTCAAACCTCGTTTCCTTCTTCGTCAACCGCGTTAATGGGATGGCTATGGATGAGAATTTCTCCACAAAATGCCTGTAATATCTCGCCAGTCCCAAGAAACTTCTGACTTCAGTGACCGTAGTAGGTCTAGGCCAATTTGTTACAGACTCAATCTTCATAGGATCCACTGCGATTCCTTCACTAGATACTACATGACCAAGAAATGCTACCCTGCTCAGCCAGAATTTGCATTTACTTAACTTCGCGTATAGTGAATGTTCCCTCAAAGTCTGCAGAATAATCCTTAGGTGCTCCTCATGTTCTGCATCACCCCTCAAGTAAATCAAGATATCGTCAATAAAGACCATGACGAATTTGTCTAAGAATTCCTTAGATACTCGATGCATCAGGTCCACAAAAGCAGCTGGAGCGTTGGTCAAACCAAACGGCATCACCGTGAACTCATAATGACCATACCTCGTCCTAAAGGCAGACTTAGGTATGTCTTCCTTCTTGATCCTCAACTGGTGATGCCCTGTTCCCAAGTCAATCTTCGAAAATACCGTCGCTCTTTGCAACTGATCAAATAGATCGTCAATTCTTGGCAGTGGGTATTTGTTCTTCATTGTCACTTGGTTTAGCTACCGATAGTCGATGCATAGATGCAAAGATCCATCATTCTTCCTTACGAATAGTACTGATGCTCCCCACGGTGAAGCACTCGGTCGGATAAATCCTTTATCTAGCAGCTCTTGCATCTGCACCTTTAACTCCTTCAGTTCTGACGGGGACATCCTGTAAGGTGCCTTTGAAATCGGCTCCGTCTCAGGGGCTAACTTGATTACAAATTCCATCTCCCGTTCCGGTGGTAATCCTGACAATTCTTGGGGAAACACGTCAGGAAATTCACGCACTACCGGGATACTCTCTAACTTTGGCTCTTTGGTAGTCGTGTTCATTACCTGCCACTAAGTATGCCTAACACCCTTCAGACATCAGCTCGGTCACTTCCAGAGATGAGATTAAGGGAATCGAGATTCCTCCTCGACTTCCCACCAACTCAAAGCTAGGGCGACCTCTCGGATAAAAGCGAATTATCTTACTACTACGGTCCACTACTGCCCCCTGCTTACCCAACCAATCCATTCTATGATTATGTCAAAATTGTACATGGGAAATACAGTTAGGTCAATACTCTCCTTACTCCCTCCAATCACGATTTCACAACCCGTACAGCCCAAAAAAATCAATATGTTATCCTTTAACGGTGTGGCAACATGCAGAATTATATTCAACGGTTCCAATTTCATACCCAACAAATCAGCAAACTGTGTAGACACAAATGAATGTGTGGCACCAGGGTCAAACAATGCATATGCAGCTTGGTTGCACAAGTAGACCGTACCTGTGACCACGCCTGGTGCTTCCTCCGCCTCTCTACGGACTACTGCATATACCCTTCCCTATGCCGGTGGTCGATTTTGCTCAATTGGGGAGTAGTCGTCGATGGTCCAGCCTGCAGTCTCTGCCCTTGAGGTCGACTCACCGGAGCTTGGTTTGGGCACGTCCTCATCTGGTGGCCCAGCTGACCACATTTAAAACAAGCTCCAGTTCTCATTGGGCATAGTCCATTTCCATGCCTTCTACCACAAAGGTGGCAGGTCCAGTTTGTGGGATTCAGCGGCTTCACGATATTTTTCCTTACGGGGGGGCACAAAACGCCTATTGCCCGCCATCGGTCTCTTGCCCATCTGGCGATTATCTCTGAATGGTGTAAACCGCGATCTAGTTGCGGTGTTCCTCTCCTTCAAGTCCCTTTCTATCATCTGGCATCGTTCATATATCTCCTTATAAGTCCTCAGATTTAGGGTAATCATCTGACTACGGAGTTTAGGCCTCAATCCGTCTCTAAATCTCCTCGCTTTCTCTTGAGGATCCTCTACAGATCCAGGTGCGTACCTCGACAGCCTCGAGAACTCAGCTTCATACTGATCTATCGTCAACAGGTTTTGGCGCAACTGTAGGAATTCCACCTGCTTCCTTTCCCTGGCCGTCTCTGAGAAATACTTGTCGTTGAACGCCGTCTTAAAGGCATCCCAGTTCATGGCCGTTCCTTCAAGGAAAACTTCATTCTTGGTGGCAGCCTACCAATCATTCACTGTACCATCCAGCTGGTATATTGCTAGCAGCACCTTCTCTTTGTCCGTGCACCTCAGCACACGAAAAGCTTTCTCTAACTTCTCAATCCATCTAGGTGCTAGCTCAGGATCCCTCGTCCCATCGAATTGAGTCGGCTTCAACTTTATGAACTGTTCCACTAGTTGGCCTATTTTTTTGGCCACGACGATTTCCCCTTAGGCATTCACAGCTTCATTGCCCTGGTCATGTTCATTTTAGTTTCCATTGCCACCGTTGTCGCCGTTGTTGGCATTGACGGCAGCTATGGCAGCTCCTACTGCCTGGGCGATGGCAGCGTCCCGATCCTGGGTCTGCCTATCAATCAAGTCACCAATTCTCTCTAGCGCCCTCAGCACGCCATCCATTCTTGGATCCTCAGCAACAGGCGGCCTCGAGCTAGAGGCTCCGCTTCTTGATCTTCCAAATCTTCTAGGCGGGTTGCTCATCCTTATCTCTTTCTACTGAACTTGGTCCACCACAAGTTCAGCAAGACGTTAGTAACTCACTTATTCATCCAAATCCAAAGCTACCAGTTATGCCTTAACATAAACAGCTACAATACAACAGTCCTTTCACACAATAACTTCTACGAACATTTCAACAAATAGCTCATGGCCATTCCTCAATTCCGTCCACTCCAATGGTTCACTAAAACGAACCATACTCATTCATTCAACAAACCAAAGTCCATAAATGACTTCCAACACTAAGCAGGGAACTCAATCCTCATGCCTTACCACAACCCTACCAAGATCAAACGCCAACCCTAAGTACCAGGTCACATACCGTGCACCCCATGTCTTATATTAACCAGTCTCCTAAGGTCTCGCTATCCATCCAAGTCCCAACTTAATCCTCCTTATCACTCCAGTCCTCAATCAACTTTGGATCGAGCCGGCCTTGCTCTGATACCAACCAAACCGGGATGTCACGCCCCACGCCCCGGGCACGAGCATGTAACTCCCTGCAAACCGCTAAAACATCTCTCGTGGTCCCAAGATCCATGACTAAGTCGAGAGATATAATATATGTATCCAGCATGCGGAAGCGGTAGTGAAACAACTCCTCTGTACAAAATATAGAGTGAGACCTGGATAGCATAAATATTATCATACATAATAATCGACTGTTCATACAAGTAGATAAACACTAGGTCCGATAAGTAAGGGGGTGACGGGGCGAGTACGTAAAAGTCCATCAACGACATTCAAAAAGAAACATGATCGGGATTGCCACCAAAAGATCAAGCCAACAAACTGGAACTCTTAAGATGAGCTGCTGGAGTCCTCGGTATCTTCGGCATCTTCGGCATCCTCCGTCGGCTCATACTCTGAAAATGTCTTTGAGCGAACCTCAATAATATACTCCATGGTCGCCTCAGCCGATGGCTCCGCGAGGTCCTCCATAGTAGCCTCAAGCACGATGACCTCATCCTCAGTGAACTCCAAAGTCGGGGTCCTCTCCGGTCTATTCCTAGAACCAGCAACAGACCCCTCTGCCTGGTACTGGTCCTTGGTGGAGTGGCACCAATTAGGAATTACTCCCTAGGGCACCTCATGGGGCTTTAGCGGCCCAGTCGACTCGTCCCCGACCTTCCTAAACCAAGCCTCGTACCTATGAGGTTTCCAGTCCGGATTGCCTTCGTCAACCCTAACCACTAAACACTTCCTTACGTATATAGTTCCTTGCTCATCCGGGAACTCATCAAAATATACGGTCATATCCTTAGGGTCTCCAAATCGAATAGGCCACATCGTTAAGGCCTAGGACCTGTAAAAAAAAAGGGTCCATAAAGGGGTGAGATTCACATCTCAGTAAGGTGGGTCCTAACTCTAGGTTAGGCCGACCGTCCACTCAGGCAATCGCAAACCTCAAACATTCAAACTCACAGACATATCAGGCAAATACAAATAGAGATGACAGCACACAGATGGCAGGCATGCAGCTATGACATTATACACACTCAGATGATCATGCACACTCGTCTTGCCACTTCACCACATCCACCATTTTCAACCTGCCTCAATCCAATGCCCGCGATTAGATCGTATCAGGCTATTTTCCACCCTGCGTCTCGTACGCCTCAGGGTCTAGCCATGTCATGCTCATGCCATGATTCTCAATTCATTTCATATACAAAACAACAGGTGCAACTCAAGCACAATTCGAATACTCATGGCATGCCGGACAATCAAGTGACACTTAATATGGCAAACAATTTAAGCACAAGCATTAGCACACATAAATGCCCTATAACAACTTAGGATGCACCAAGAACATTCACCTTGGAACCTCTCACCAATCAACCAATTTATCGCTCGACTCATCCAATCGAGTCCAATCTTCTTATCCTAAGTTGAGGATTCCCTTATCTTGAATTTGATATCACAAATTTCTCCTTGCAATTGCCCCAAGGGTTCGGTCCAATATCCCAAGGATTCAATTCACCGCGCAACCAAGGAAATTCGAACCAATCCGTCAATTTCCATATCTAATTCACCAATCCATGAACCACAAATCTCCATAACATAATCCTCATCATTATAGCGTGTCTTAACCACCAATTTGAGACTCAAAACCCATATCCATAAGCTCCAACAGCAACGGTCTTGCATAGAACCAAACCGGCTATTTTCGATTCTGTGCAAATCGAGCACAACCAGCCCTAAATCTCCACCAAATCCATCATTTAATCACTATCCTATCTCTTAACATGTCTATCTATGGGTCTAAGGGTCTCACCGAGAGTTTGAAGTCGAGTTGTCGTCGGAATCTCGTCAAAAGTCGCCAGTTCCTTAAGGCCAGTAAACCGACAAACTCTATCCTACATTCACAAGATCCATTTGGGGTCAAAACTTCATTAAATCAAGCCCAAATTTTTACCACAGATTAATATACATGTTCCCTACATCTCCATAAAATTTGGCCGCAAGATTCCAACATTTCGATATCCTAAGGGGTCTGAAACTCGGCCTACCTCAGTTTGAGTCATATTTCGTCAGCTTCTGGGGAAATGCTTAGCCGGAGCTCCTTGGTGGTCCAACCTCCGTGCTTCTACTTTGAGGAGGTCAGCAAGATGTAGGGCTATGCTTGTATGGTCGACTCGCCGGGTGGTGGTGGCAGGAGGAGGGCGTCGATGGCAACGAGCATGGCGGCAGGGGCTGGTCGAGCTGCAGCGATGGAGAGGAATGAGGAAGAAGAAGCTGTCGTGAGTTTGGGGGAGGGTATAGCCGGTCAAGAGGAGGGGAGAGAGAGAGAAAAAGGCTATATATAATCCTCAAGTCAAAGAGTGGAATGGTAGGTGGTGAATAGCAGACTTGACCACTCTTTAGTCCATCTTTTGACACTTATCCTAAGTGTCATTCCAACTTGATCCAATGGCCACAATTCCTCCTAGTTTTCGGCAGCCTTGGGTTGGTTTAAAAGACCAAAATACCCTTCCTTCAATGCATGAACAAGACTTAAGCTTGAAGGGTAAAATGGTAATTTCACCCCCGACACCCTGAACGTCGTTTTTCTCGTTCCAATATTCTTTAATAGGGTGACGGCCAATCTGAATATAACTTTGGAATTCTTGATTCTCCATTTTCAATTTTAAAGACTCGTTTCTGATTATTTTCTCTATCGGACGTGGTTCCAGCCTATTCCGAACCGATGGACGGCTTTTGCAGACGTTACGCGTATCGACCCTGTGATTTATATCACATTTAGGGCTCGTTAATTCATGGTGACTTTGATTGTCATGTAATTGTGAGAGTCTATCACTAGTCCCAATGGTCTCGATCGTCACTGTTCGATTTAGGAAAATTTTACAAATTATATATTGGTTAAGCGACTTCACCTGTGCTCCAACCATATAACACTAGCAATGCCTCCCTTAATCGTTCTTGGATCGGCCTTTTATGGTTCTAAATGTCCCCTTGACAATCCTTATGGTCAAAGCGCCATTTCCTATCCGAGTTTCCTAGGTCCACGTACCTTGTCTCGCGCTAGCCTTTCCCTTTTGGTCAATCTACTCGAATTGATCAGATTCAAGCGAGATACAACTGAATTACATCTCTAGATTTACTTCTCATTAATGGGTCTGAAATTGACTGGAAATCAGAATGTCACGGTTAAGATGTCGAATACCAAAGTGATCTAGTAGATCATCGAAAATCTTATTGTTTAAATTGGACCCATTAACCGTGATAATCGCCTGAGGAACACCATATCGAGAAATTATGCCCCTCTTGATAAATCTCGCTATGCTCTTCGCAGTGACATTTGCGTACAAAGTGGCTTCTATCCACTTTGTAAAATAGTTGATCGCAACCAGAATGAAACGATAACCTTTTGAAGCTGTCGGGTTAATTGGTCATATCATGTCAATCCCCCACAGAGAGAAAGGCCAAGCCTTTGACGTTTGGTGGAGCTCATTTGAGGGAACATTGATTCTGTCACCATATACTTGATACTGATGACATGATCTAACATGTCGGTTATAATATGATTCGATGGTCATCCAATAATAGTCAAGTCGCATGATTATTTTCATGAGTAGATAACCATTCATGTGTGGTCCACATATGCCTTCGTGGATTTCTTCCATAAGGGTATTCGCTTCTTCTGTGTCTACACATCTCAATAGCATTGAGTTAAACGAGCTCTTGTACAAAGTTTGCCTATTAAGGAAAAATTTGGTAGCTGCTTTGGCTATATGTTTTCTGTCTTCGGCTTGACATCCTTCAAGGAACTCTCCTTTCAAGAGATAATTCTAAATGTCATGATACCATACCAAGGTTCTCTATCAAATTCCTCCTCAATCATCATGCAGTAAGCCAGTTTCTTAATTATACCAATTCTCAACGGCTTCATTTTCAATCCATCAACTACCTGTAACATTGAGGCCAACGTAGGCAATGCATCTGCAAATTGGTTCTGCGTCCTTGACAGATATTCGAATGATCATTTCTCAAATTGAAGGATCAATTTTTCCAAATACTCATGATAGGGAATGAGTTTCGCATTTTTTGTCCTTTACTCTCCCTGTGTATGTAGCATTGAATTTCCATACACTTGCAGCTTTGGTATTCTCATGGAGATGGCCAATTGTAGGCCCAAAACATATGCCTCATATTCTGAGATGTTATTAGTACATGGAAATGCAATTTTCTCCGTGACTGGGTAATGCTGACCTTCCGGGGATATCAAAGTTGTTCCAGTACCTGCTCCTGATAGATTGACTGCACCGTCAAAATACATAACCCACTTGTCTTCAGTCAAGGTTAGGATTTGATCTTTTGTTTTCATCTCTTCAGGAGACGTGCTGCTTTGGGAATTTTCTGCTAGCATGTCGGCTATCACTCGTCCCTTTACAGACTTTTGGGGAAAATTCCTGATGTCGAGATCTGACATCATTTTCCATTTGGCTAACTTCCCAATCAGACTGGGCTTTTCTAGGAGATACTTAATTGTGTCATTTTCCGTCACCAACTAAATATGGTGATGTGGTGTATATTACCTAAATCTATGAAACTCCCATATCGTTGCTACACAAGCTATGACATTTTGAATTCTGACTCTCTCGAGGCTATTGAATGGAAGGATATTGATCGATGTGTTTTAGTTATAACTCGCTAGGAGTTGGCCACTCTTGAGTTATCTGACCAAAAGGGAAAGACTAAAGCGGAGTCAGGTACGTGAACTTGAGGAAATTGAATGAGAAATGGCATTTTGACCAGAAGGATTGTCGATGGAATATTTTGGGCCAGTAGAGATCGATCTAGAAATGATCATGAAATGTCTTGCTAGAATTATACGTTGGGACGGAAGTGATTCCGCTTAACCAATGTGTAATTTGCGAGAATTTCCTAAATCAGGACCGCAGGAGCTAGCGATAAATCCTCGCAATTACTTGACAATCAAAGTTGTCGCGGCTTGAGAAAGTCCTAAGGTCGATACTTATAGCGCCTGCAAGAGTCACCCGTCAGTTACAGATAAACTGAAATTGCAGTCGATGAGAGTTCGACATGAAATTGGACCTCGAGATTTAGGTATTGGACATTGAAGAATTTCAACATTGGAATTGAAATGGACTCGCCTCATCGAGGGTGATTTATATTGGAAAAATAGAATTTCGGACGAAAAGTGTAAAATGACAATTTTACCCCTCGACCTTTGGACTTTCCTTAAGAATTAATGGAGGTCATTTTGATCATTTTAGATCCCTTATATTCTTCCAAAAATTTGATATATAAATGGTCAAAGAAATTCAAAATCCATTGATCAACTAATGGAAGTTTGCCAAGTGTCAATCAAAGAGGAGGCCAAGTATTAAATGCTTATTAATTACCCATCTTATCTAATTAATCAAAATGAATTATTGGGATGGAAAATTCTCTCTCTCTCTCTCTCTTCATTTGGCTGGCCACCTTCACTCCCACCATCTTCTTTTTCCTTTTCAATTTCGGCCGAGAAGCCTCCAGCGGACAAACACTACTTCACTGTTCCGACCATAACTTTATCGTTCGATATCGAATTAAGGTAAAATCACCCCATCTTAAATCTTTTCATCTTACCGTTCCAACAAGGTGCTATGAGCTTAATTTGGCCTAGCCGTTTGTCCCATAAGTCTGTTTGAGTGAACAAAGGTCAGATTCTGACCCAGTTTTGGAGAGGGATGGTTTTTGGGGGCTTTCGGACTTCAAATGGGCTCCAAATGTTCGGTGAGACCCTATAAAGTCATACTATAAGAGTTTACTAAGCTGAGATTAGGGTTTTATTGGAGTTAAAAATAGATTTTGATGGAGTAAATGGCTTGATTTTGTAAGGGCAGAAACTGCCCACTTGTTGCCTAGGCGAAATCAAACCATTGAGAGGTTTGCGGAAGTGTCACCATGCTGTGGAATACTCGGTAAGACACCTAAAAATATTGTTGAATGTGTTGGCAAGGAGTTTGTGTGAGGAATTGGGGTTTAGGAGTGAATTTAAGAGTTGTTTTGTATGCTTTGCTTAGGATCGATTCTGCTCTGCCTTAAACCGAGTAAATCGAGCCATTTGGGGATTTTTCGGAGTGTCATTGAGTTTTAAAATCCTCGGTAAGGTGTTCTAAAGCAATGGTTGATGTGTTAACTTGGTGGTTGTTTAATGGAATTGAAGTTGGAAAGGTTTTAACGATAAAATTGTGAACTATTCTTAGGGCCGTGTACTTGTTTTATTCGGCCGATTGAGGACTGAATGTGGTGGCTCATTTTGAGTGGAGATTCTTACTCAATTGATGAGGTAACTGTATCCTAAACCCTTACTTAAACATTAGGACTCTACTGAATAGAGTGGTTGAATGATTTGGTTGCTTGGTGAAGCCTATGGCTTGAATTACTGGATTGAGTAATGGATTCCACGACTTGAATGGCATAGCATGATAATTGAATTGTGATATGCCTTGATGATATATTTGGCTATTGAGCCCTTGATTGTTTAATTGGCTGTGATGTCTACGTGGCATATATGGCTATAGTGCCCGTGATATTGAAGTGCCTATGAAGCCCTGCTGTTGAGTTGGCTATAGTGCCTATATTATTGAATTTGTTATAATGTTTATGTTATATAAATGGCTATAATGCATATGCTATATGAATGGGCTATAGTGCCCCAGCGATCGTTGGCTTGTAGCCCCAAAGATCGCATTGGCTTAGAGTTCTGATGATATCGGTTGGCCTGTGGCCCTGGTGATATCAATTGGTAGAGTGTCCCAATGATACCGATTGGTCGTGGCCCTAGTGGTATCGAGTGGCTATGAGCCCTTGATATGGTAATTGGCTATGAACCCCAGATATACCGATTGACCTGTGGCCTCGGCAGTATCGATTTGCGGTGAGCTCACAGGTATCGATTGGTCTATGACCCTAGTGGTACCAAATGATATCGATTGGCCTGTGACCCCGATGATATCAGTTGGCAAGAGTGCCAGAGAAATATATCACAGCTGAAAGCCTAGGCGATGAGTGGTTATGAAAATTATGATGATTTTGTATTGGTTACATGTGTTAGGTGCGATGAGCTTGAATATGGTTGGCTGTGATTCTTATTCATGCCTAGCTTGTTGATATGTCAGACTGATTGATACCTTGTGACATTGAGTTGTTGAATGCTTGTATTTGGCAGCATTTGTGTATGGTCTGGGGGGACTAGTATTCTGGTCTAGGTTTAGGTTTTACTTACTGAGATTTATATCTCACCCCAGTGGGGGATTAACTTTTTCATTTATCAGGCGAAGGAAATTCGAGCTTGCCAATGATCGGTATTCGAGGAAGTAAGTGTAGGAGATGGATTTATATTTTTGTGACTTAATGGATTTCATGTTACCATGAAGATAATGTTGTAATATATGAATTTGTAATTGGTGATTATAAGAAGACATACCCTATGTCCTAAGTCATCTCTTATTTGAATTGTATGGAGAAGTATCACCGCTTATGTATGTTCATGGATTATTTTAAACTTGAGGGCCGAAAGATCCTGAGTGACTATAGTAATGAATAGCCTGGAGGGATGTTCACGTGCTCACCGAGTTTGGAGCGTGAAATTTCCGTTTAAGTGGTATCAGAGTAAGGTCATCTCGATCCAATGTGATTGAGGTTTGGAGTAATAAGGCGTGATGACTTGGGGACAATTAGGTACTGAGACCTTCGGATTAAGCATTAATTGCTGAATCTTGAGGATTATAGGCTTGAACTTGTGAGGTATTCTAATGGTCCTAGTGTCGATTTAATGGATGATCTTGAGTGATTTTATGGATAAGACTCACAAAGAAGTGAATAGAGATTGAAGAGTCATAAGATTGGATTTGAGGTTGCTGGATAATAGCTTATGAATCAAGGGTCAATTGGAGTATACAATTGTGATTGTGGCTTGTCAATGACCCAATTTGAAGAGTATGAGTTATAAAGAAATGATTGACATTAGTGAATTCAGGCTTGAATTACGTTGTATCTTGGTGGTTTAGTTATCGATTGCTATTGACAACCTTGGATGATATGAGACGAGGTATATACAAGGAAGCGACTACTGAATATTTTGATTAAAAGCCAGTTGTGATCGAATGCATGTGGATTTGACTTGAATAGCGACTAGACTTGAGGTATATGGTTGAATATAGGCAATTGATCTGTGAGATGTAATGGTCATTGGTGGAACCAGAGGTTTTCTATAATTGAGGCTTGATGTGGAAACGATTGTGGTATGACAAGTGGTGAAAATGAATATGTTGTACACGTGTTTGTGGTTATGAAATGAAAGTTGATGAAGGTGCATGCATGAACTTATCGCTGTTAGACTTAATAAATTGTCACTTGGTATGGGACAAGTTAATGAGATACCTATAAACTGTCATGAAGTATGGCATGGGACATGTGGAACGGGGCTTTCTTCATAGATGTATGACTTGGGACAACCTGTAATGGCCAGGTCTGATTAGAGGGGGAGTGATCGCCGGGACAGAGAGGTCTGAACAAAGAGCGGCTCCTGGCAGACTTCTAAGTTGGCAAAAGGTAGAAATGACCCAAGTTATAATTTGAAAGGAAAAGTCTATGTATCGGGTTGAGTCCAATTGTGGTTAAGGGATGCATGGCACGAGATTGATTCTCAAAGTAAATGTTTGAAAGTGGCATGATTTGTGTAATGACGCCTATGATTGGCATGGTTAAAAGATTCGTGCTTGGCAGTGGATGCCGCGTTAAAAGAAAAATTGATGTTTGTATTGGCCGACTATGCGTGTTTTACGATTGGCATCATGTGATTGTTATGGCCAAGGTCTAGTTGAGAGATTAGACGGCATGTGGAGCTTATACCTGTTGAACAGATGCTTGTCGAGAATGAGATAGTCTGTCGTGTTTGTGAGAGAGTGGCAGATGCCTTATGCTTGTCAAGAATGAGATAGAAGTAACGCCTTGAGTATTTGCTGGGTGTTGATGTAGTTGAGGCATGCCTGGTAATAGCTGTTAATTGAGATGTCGCCTCGTTGAGACTGGCTTGTTGTGTGATTGCTACTTAAGGATGGTTTGGAATGCTTGTATAATAAGTAACTAGTTGAGAATTGTTTGGGAACCACTGATGGTGGATGGTCAAAGATAATGAGATGAGCAGTCTGAGACTGCTAGACTTAGATGATTTAAGTCCTTGATTTTTAGAGGAAATCATAGTGGTTCAAGTAACATGAGAACCTAATGACGTTAAATGACGAAAGTATGGTTGTAGAAAAGCGTTGCGCTCAAGTATACGAGCTGTGGAATATCCGAGAATTGAGAAGAATCAAGAGAATTGAGTAAAGATGAGCGACTAGAGTATGAGTCCTGAAAGAAATATGGCTCGATTTGGCTAATCGTGTGAGACCCAAGTTTAATGGAGGGTCGTGAGAACTTTAAACGGAAATGAGAAAAGTGGTTGGGTAGGCAAGCTCGAGAACGAGCTAGTATTGCTACTTGAGTCCCTGAGTTGACCGATCCTGATGCTGATGAGTTAAGTGATGGAAGTCACAAGAAAGGTGACTCTGAGTTACTTCATTCCAAAGTGAATTTGTGGGAAGAACCACAAGAGTTTTGAAAAGCTTGTGAAGTTATGAATAAGGTTGAGATTGCCTGAGTTTGCTGGAGGGATGAGATTTGCAATTGTCACTCTCTAGATTGGGGATATTGGTAAGGAAACCTTAAAGGTTTTGAGTACACTTAGGAAAGAAAGTGACCCTGACAGTTTTTAACCTTAAGAGGCTGTTGATAATTGGTGAAAGGTCACCAGAGAAAAAGTTTTCCTTGAAGGCATGATATCTGTCTGGATCGCCTTCATTGAGTTGTTTAATGCTAGTACTTTCCTGGGATTGCCTTAGAGCAAAGGTTTGTTTGGATCCTAATAATTTTACAAAAATTAGAGGATGATCGACTAATGTGAGATAGAGTTTTCAAGGTCGCCTAAGTACATCAAGAGTGGTTGAGGACTCTTGAGTAAGATAAGTAAATCCGTTAGTGGATTGCAATTTGAAAGCTTTATGGCTAGTTGTTATTCCTGATTTTGAGGAATGGTAATGGGACTCAGTAAAAGAAGAGAATGATAAGAAGACTTATGAATAAGAGAACTCAAGCTCGTGGATTACGAGCAAAGAGATGTTCATTATGGAATATGGAGTGTGCCTACAAGAAACGGCTATGACCTTGGTGTAAGGCTCGAAATGAGAGATTGATGTTTAGTTTCTTCTGTCACGGGGAAAACTTAAGGAAAGAGTTATGTCAGCTGTCTGACATTGAGATTGATTGAGGATGAATCTAGATCACTAAAAGTGGTATAGTGTGTTATCACCCCTAATGAGTAGGGTGTCATTTTTAAAGGGTGATAGAACCATGAGATGGTCGTTGAGGGAAAGGAAAGTGAATGGACTTGATAGTCCTGGTTGTTCGTAATCATAATGAATGATTGAGTAAGAGAAATGAGCTCTTACTGTGTAATTGCAAAGTGACTTGAGGTAATCGAATTAAGTTTTTGATACATGAATTGGTGGAGTCTAAGGATGAACGAATCTTGTCACTTGAGGTGATTGAGTTACTGGAAGAAGAATGTCAGGTATGGTGACATTTGAATCATGGAGTGGAGGTATAGCCATTAGTGCAAACTCCAAGATTGACACTCTAAAGAATAGGAAGGACAAAGTGGATTCGAAGTAAAAGAATACCACTGAAGTGTATAGTTTCCTTCATAGTGTAAGAGACCCTAGTGTGAAAAGAAAAGGAAACTAATTGTCTCGGTATTGAGACTGAGCGTATGGACTGAGAAAGAAGATGCAGAACTTGAATGATTCATGGAAGTTAAGTCCGAGAGACTGTCTTGTGGACAACGTTGAATTTCAGGAAAATGTCGACGTTCAATGGAACAAATGGAATTGAGATAAAGTCGCATTGATGGGTATGGAAACCAGCGGTTAAGGTAAGAGTGCTTCCTTATGGAAAAATGACAAAAATGAACAAAATGTTGTGTGGATCTAGTAAAGACCCGTGATAACAAAGGGCTAAGGTTTGAACTCTCCAATGAAAAGTGTGAGGAATAGTTTGAAAGATTCGATACCTGATAGGAATAAGTTGATAATAGTCGAATTCAGTATCCAAGGAATAATTGGATTGGTTGTTACAGTCTTAAGAGACGATGATTGGACTCATCTAAGGAGTCGTGAGAAAAATGATCTGTGACATTATGATTTTCCAATCATTTTCAGACTCATTAATGAGAAGTATATTTATCGATGTGTCTCAGTCATATCCCGCTCGAATCTGATCAATTTGAGTAGACTAACCACAAGGGAAAGGCTAACGCGAGACAAGGTACGTGGACCTAGGGAACTCGAATAGAAAATGGCGCTTTGACAGCAAGGATTGTCGAGGGGACATTTAGAACCATAAAAGGCCGATCCAAGAACGATTAAGGAAAGCATTGCTAGCGTTATACGATTGGAGCGCGGGTGATGCCGCTTAACCAATGTATAATTTGCAAAATTTTCCTAAATCGAACGGTGACGATTGAGACCATAGGAACTAGTGATAGACCATCACAATTACATGACAACCAAAGTGGCCACGAATTGACGGGCCCTAAATGTGATATGAATCACAAGGTCGATACACGTAACGTCTGCAAAAGCCGCCCGTCGGTTCGGGATAGGCTGAAACCACGTCTAATAGAGAAAACGATCAGAAACGAGTCTTGAAAATTGAAAATGGAGAATCAAGAATTCCAACGTCGGGTTTGGATTGACCATCGCCTTATCAAAGAATATTGGAATGAGAAAAACGACGTTCCGGACGTCGGAGGTAAAATTACCATTTTGCCCCTCAAGCTTTAGCCTTGCTTATGCAATTGAAGGAGGCAATTTTGGTCTTTTGATCACCCCCAAGGCTGCCGAAAAAAGAGAAAGGATTATGGCCATTGGATCACCTTGAATGACACTTGAGACCTGTGTCACTAGATTAGCTAAATAGTGGTCATGTCCACTTTTACCCAACTACCATTTAACCCTTTGACTTTGAGGATTGAATATAGCTCTCTTCTCTCTCCTTGACCGGCCATTCACTCTCTACCCTCACCGAAAACTTCTTCTTCTTCTTCCTCTCTACTATTGCTCGCCCGACAGCTTTTGCTCCTGCTGTTCGCCCGCATCGATGACCCCCTCCGGTGACCTTTCGTCGGCAAGCCAACCACCTACACCTTGCTCGACCTCTTGCTGACATTCTCGAAGTGGAAGCAAGTCGATTGACCCACCGAGAAGCTCCAGCCAACCATTTTTCCCGAAGTCGACGGAAACCTTCACAGCTGGAGGTAAGCCGTCGTTAGGACTCCGTAGGGCCTCTTCACATTTGAATTTTTCGATTAAATTTTGTAGAGATCTAGGGGACTTGTTTAGTGATATGTAATAAAAAGTTGAGATTAATTTAATGGAGTTTTGACCCCAAATGAGTCTTGTGATTGTTGGATAGAAATTGCCGATTTAAGGACTTGAGGAAATCGGTGACTTCCAAAGGGTTTTCGGAGACGACTCGGCCCCAAATCTTCGGTGAGCCTCTTAGACCCTTAGTTATACATGTTAGCAAGTAGGTTAGTGAATAAATAGTGGATTTAGAGTAGTTTAAGGGCTGGATAATCTCGATTTACACAGAATCGAAAATAGCCCGGTTCGGTTCTTTGTAAATCAATTTTTGTGGAGGCTGTTATTGGTTGGTTTTGAGTATCAATTTCATCAATGAAACATGCTGGGATGTTGAGGATCATGTTAGTAAGGTTGGTGGTTCATGGATTGGTGAATTTTTTAGGTTGCGCGGTGGGTTTGTTCTTGGACCATTGAGACCAAATTATTGAGGGCTTGAGGAGAGGATTTTTGTGGCATCAAGCTTGAGGTAAGGGAATCCAAAAACTATGATAGGAAGATTGGACTCAATTGGACTAGTCAGGTGGAATTTAGATCGATTCGTGAGAGGCTTAATGTGATTGATCTTTGTGTATGCTAAAAGAGTATAGATGACTCAAATGTTTGATTTTGCTTGTGTCTTGAGTAATTGACCACATTTGAATGTGTATTGGAATGTCTTGCATGTCATAGGTATATGAAAGATGCTTGAGTTGCACCTGGCATTATGTGTGTGATTTGAATGAGAATCATGGCATGAGTGTGACATGGTAAGACCCTGAGGCGTATGAGACGCAGGGTGGTGGAATGAATGCCTTAAGGTGCGGAGGCACGAGGTTAGAATTGTATGGCGCCCTGATGCGTATGAGACGCGGGGTTGAGATGGCCATAGTCCTGATGTGTTGAAACGCAGGACGGAGTTGTGATGTACCGACACTGGCCTGGAGTACATTGAAACCTGATACGTTTACGCGGGTTGTCAATGACGATCTGATGCGTTTACGCCGACCGAGCATGATGCGTTCTAAACGCGGGCATGAGAATGAGACAAGTGTGAAGGGTGGAAGTGGAGATGTGTCATGGTGATTTGTGCATGATCATCTGAATGTGTTATTATGCCATGACTATTTGTCTGACATCTGTGTGTTGTTATCTATAATTGCATTGCCTCGTATATCTATGAATATGAATTGTGTGGAGTACTAGTTTTCGTGACTGTCTGAGTGGACTGTCGGCCTAACCTAGGGTTAGGGCTCTTTCACTAAGATATAAATCTCACCCCGTTGGGGACCCCATTTTTACAGATCCTAGGTCTTGAAGATGTGGTCTATTCGTTTTGGTGACCCCAAGGAGATGACGGTCTATTTTGAGGAGTTTCCTGATGGCAAGGAACTATTTATGTCAGGAATTGTACTGTGATTTGGGTAGACGAGGGTAGTACTAGTTGGAAGCCTCATAGGTATGAGACCTGGTTCAGGAAGGTCGGGGATATATCTACTAGGCCGCTGAAGCCCAATGAGGTGCCCCGGGGAGTGATCCCTAGTTGGTGCTACCCTGCCCAAGACCTAGAGCAGGCTGAGGGGTCAATTGTCGATTCGAGGAACAGACCTGAGAGGACTCCGACCCTGGAGAGCACGGAAGAGGCGGTCATAGTGGTCGAGGTGACTAAGGAGGATCTGGAGAAGCCCTCTGCTGAGGAGACCATGGAGGACACCATCGAGGTTCGCTCGGAGACCTTCTCAGAGTACGAGCCCACGGAGGACGCAGAGGAGACCGAGGACTCTAGCAACTCATCTTAAGGGCCCCCAGCTTACGGAGACCGAGGAGACCGACAAAAATTATTTCTGTCTCGCCCCGAACACGTCGAGCACGCGAACAGCCCTGCAAGCAAACAACACATCTCTCGTGGTCCCAAGATCCATAAACATGTCGAGAGATAATATATATACATTAAGCATGCTGAAGCGGTACTCAAATAAATCTCCGTAAAAAATATAAGTTAAGTGGGACCTAGATAGCATAATAACTATCATACATCATAACATTCTATTCGTACAAATATCGACTACAATAATCCACTAGGCAAGGGGTGACGAGATAAGCACATTGAAAAAAAAATGACCATCATCAACATCCAAAATAGCCATGGTCGAGGGTCGTCATCACAAGATCGAGCCAATAAACTAGGACACCTAAGATGAGCTGCTGGAGTATCTTATATCCTTTGCATCCTCTGTCGGCTCATACTCCGAAATGGCCTCTGACTGGACCTTGATGGAATCCTCTATGGTCACCTCATGTGGCGGCTCTGCGAGATCCTCCTCGGTAGCTTCCACGATAATCACCTCGTCCTCAGTGAACTCTAATATCGGGGTCTTCTCCGGTCTATTCCTAGACCCAACTACAGAACCCTCTGGCAGCTCCTGCTCCCTAGCGGTCTAGCACCAATCAAGGATAACTCCTTGGGGTACCTCGTGGGGCTTCAACAGCCCAATCAACTCATCTCCAATCTTTTTAAACCATGCCTGGAACCTATGAGGCTTCCAGTCCGGACTACCCTCGTCAACCCATACAACCGTACACTTCTTCACATAAATGTTCCCCTGACTATCCAGAAACTTGTCAAAATATGCCGTCATCTCCTTGGAATCCCCAAAACGAATAGGCCACAGAGCTAAGGCCTAGGATCTGTAAAAATGGGGTTCCCCAAAGAGGTAAAATACACATCTCATTAAAAGAGTCCTAACCCTAGGTCAGGCTGATCGTCCACTCAGGCAGTCATCCATCTCAAAATTTCAAACTCATAATCATACAGGCACATACAAATAAAGATAGTGACACACAAATGATGGGCATGCAACTATGACACCATGTCACACTCAGATGATTATGTACACTTCATCCAGCCATTTCACCACAACCACTTCTTCCTGCCTGCCTCGTTCTCCATCCCGCGATTAGATCGTATCAGGCTCGATTCGCGTAAACGCATCGACCGTCATTGACAACCCGCGTAAACGCATCAGGTTCCAATGAATCTCCAGGCCAATATCCACACTTCATATCTCCGTCCCGCGATTAGATCGCATTAGGACCGTGGCCATCTCAACCCCACGATTAGATCGCATTAGGACGCCACACAACATTAACTCCACCCCGCGATTACATCACATCAGGGTATCCATCTCCCGCCCCGCGTCTTATACGCCTCAGGACCTCGCCATATCATGCTCATGCCATGAGTTTCAATTCATTTTCCATACATGACGACATGTGCAATTCAGGCACAATTCAAAGACTCATGGCATGCAAAGCAATCAAGTGACACACATACATGGCGGATAATTCAAGCATAAATAATGGCACACATAAACCCCCTATAACCACTTAGGGTATATCAAGAGCTATCCTTTAGAAAATTCTCATAAATTGATCAAACTAAATCTCGACTCACCTAATTGAGTCCAATCTTCCTATCTTAAGTTTAGGATTCCCTTACCTTGCGTTTGATACCACAATAATTCTCTTCTTGAGCCTTCACCAATTCGGTCCCAAGGGTTCAAAGTCGTACTCACCACGCAACCTAGAATTTCCAATCAATTCGTCAATTTTCTTTGCCCAATTCCTCAATCCATGAACCGTAATCCTCCATAACACAACCCTAATCATCTTGACATGTCTTAAACATCAATTTGGGACTCAAAATCGTATGCTCTTTACTCTAACAGAGCCGGTCTTGCACAGAATCGAACCGGTTCATTTCGATTCTGTGCAAACCGTGCACAATCCTTCCCAAATCAACTTCAAATCCATCATCTATATACTATCCTACCTCTTAACATGTCTATTGAAGGGTCTATGAGGTTCACCATGATTTTGAGGTTGAATGGTCGCTGGAAACCCGCTGAAAGTCGCCGGTTCTCCCAAGGTCAGTACCAGCAGTTTTTTGTTCCAAGTTCACTGAGGTCAAAACTTCATCAAATCAAGCCCAACTTTTTACCACAGATTTTTATATGTGTCTTCTAGATCTCCACAAAATTTAACCTCAAAATTCCAATATTTTGGCCTTCAAAAGGGCTAGAAACCGAACCTACCTCAGATTGAGCTCGATTCTGTCGGCTTCCGAGAAAACTCTTGGTCGGAGCTCCTCGGTGGTCCAAATGGTTCCCTTCTACTTTGAGGAGGTCGGCAAGACGTAGAGGTAGGTTGATATGGTCGGTCGGTGTTCAGGCGGTGGTCGGAGGAGGTCATCGTGGGCGGCGTACGGCGGCGGCTAGGCTGGTCGTCGGCGAGTAGAAAGAAGAAGGAAGAAGAAGAAGGCTCTCGGTGGTCTTGGGGTTCTATGGCAAATCATGGGTGAGGAGAGAGAGTGAAAATTGTTATATACAAGGCTTGAGTCAAAGGGGTTGAATGGTAGTTGCATAAAGTGGGATATAACTACTCTTTTGTTCATCCATTAACACTTGTCCCACTTGTCATTCCAATTCAATCCAATGGCCCATATTCCTTGAAATTTTTGGTGGCTTTATTGTGGATTTAATGACCAAATTTTCCTCCTTCAAATGCATGGGCAAGGCTTTAAGCTTGAGGGACAAAAGGATAATTTTACCCCTGACGTTCAAAACGTCATTTTTCTAGCTCCAAAATTCTTCGATAGGGCGACGACCAATCCGAATAACGTTGAAATTCTTGATTTTTCATTTCAAAATTTTCAAGACTCGTTTATGATGGTTTCCTCTATCAGACGTGGTTCCAGCCTATCCCGAACCGACGAGCGGCTTTTGCAGACTTTACGCGTATCGATCCTGTGATTCTCATCACATTTAGGGCTCGTCAATTCGTGACGGCTTTGGTTGTCATGTAATTGTGAGGGTTTATCACTAGTTCCTATGGTCTCGATCTTCACCGTCTAATTTACGAAAAATTTTGCAAATCATACGCTGGTTAAGCGGTATCACCTGCGCTCCAATCGTATGACACTCGTAAGGCATTCCCTAATCGTTCTTGGATCGGCCTTTTGTGGCTCTAAATATCCCCTCGACAATCCTTATGGTCAAAGCACCATTTCATATCCGAATTCCCTAGGTCCACGTACCGTGTTTCGCGTTAGCCTTTCCCTTTTGGTCAGTCTACTCGAATTGATCAGATTCGAGTGAGATATGATTGAAATACATCTCTAGATTCATTTCTCATTAATGAGTCTGAAATTGACTGGAAATCAGAATGTCACAACTCTTCCCTCCTTACAAAAATTTTATCCTCGAAATTTACATTACACTTAATTATTCAAATAAATGGGGGTGTCGTCGCCTCATCATCTCTTCATTCTTCCATGTGGCACCTTCAGTTCCATGGTGCTCTCCACTACTTTGACTAGTAGAATCTTCTTGCTCCTGAGGATTTGCTCTTTCCGGTCTTCGATCCTTATTGACTTCTCCACATAGGACACTGTGACATTCTGATTTTCAGTTAATTTGAGACTCTATAATGAGACGTTTATATGTATCAAGCGATGTGTTTCAGTTGTGTTCCGCTCAAATCTGATCAATTTGAGTAAACCGACCAAAGGGGAAAGGCAAATGCGAGACGAGGTACGTGGACCTAGGCGACTCGGATAAGAAATGACGCTTTGATCATAAGGATTGTCGAGGGGATATTTAGAACCACCAATAGGCCGATTTAAGAACGATTAAGGATTTTCATGCGAGTGTCGTAAGATTAGAGTGCAGGTGATGCCGTTTAATCAGCGCATGATTTGCAAAATTATCCTAAATCGGACTGTAACGATCGAGACTATAGGGACTAGTGATAAACCCTCACAATTACATCACAACCAAAGCCGCCACGAATTGATGAGTCCTAAACGTGATATGAATCACGGGGTCGATACGCGTAATGTTTGCAAAAGCCCTCCGTCGGTTCGGGATAGGCTGGAACCACGTCTGATAGAGAAAACTATTAGAAAAGAGTCCTGAAAAGTTTGAAATGGAAAATCAAGAATTCCAACGCTATTTGGATTGGTCGTCGCCCTATCGAAGGATTCTGGAACGAGAAAAACGACGTTCTGAACATCGTGGGTAAAATGACCGTTTTGCCCCTCAAGCTTAGAACTTTACCATTGTAATTGAAGAAGGGAAAATTGGTCCATACACCCTCCCAAGGCTGCCGAATTGAAGGGGGATTGGTGACCATTGGATCACATTGGAAAATCAAATGGCCAAGTGTCACAAGATCAAGGATTGTAGTCATATCAATTATTTGGCTCACCTAACAATCAAACCCTTTGACCAAGCATTTGTAGATAGCCAATTTCTCTCTCCTCTCACCTCATTTCACCGGCCAAGCTCCCTCAACACTCTCAAAAACCCTAATCTTCTTCCTCCTTCAATTTGCCCATCGCGACCAGACCAGACGCTGCTGTTCACCGCCCACGACCGACCCTTTTGACCTCTATTCGACCACTGACCGACCATACCGACGAAGCTCTACGTCTTGCCGACATCCTCGAACAAGAATCAAGTCGTTTGGAGCATCGACGAATTCTGGGCAAGAGATTTCTCGAGAGCCGACATAATCGAAACAAACCTGAGGTAGGTTCGATTCTTAGCCCTTTTGCTGGTGGAAATCTTAGAATTTTGGGATCAAATTTTGTGGAGACTCAGTAGACATGTGTAGAATTTTGTGGTAAAAATTGGGACTTAATTTGATAAGGATTTAACCATGAGCCGGCCTTATGAATTTTGCTCAGAATCTGTCGGTAAATAGACTTGGACATTTATGCGAGTTTCAACGGGAATCCGGCAGCCATTAGACATCAAACCTTTGGTAAGCCTCCCAAATCCTTAGATAGACATGTCAAGGAGTAGGATAGCATGTAAATATTAGAATTGGAGTAGAATTAGGACCGATTGGACCCGACTTACACAAAATCATATAGGACTGGTTCAGTGCCGGGCCAAACCGGATCTGTTGAGGGCTGTGGATGGTGATTTAGAGATGCAAATTGACATTTAAGATGTGATAAGATGATGAGAGTTAAGTTATGGATGATTGGGATTGATGGATTGAGAAATTGGGTACGGAAATTTAATGAATTGGTTGAAATTCTAGGTTGCGCGACAAGTCCGGGTGCGGACATTGGTTGGCCGAGACCTACGGGATCCAAGAAGGAGAAATTTGTGTTGTCAAGCTAAGGTAAGGACTTCCTGAACTTAGGCTAGGGGGATTGGACTCAATTGGGTGAGTCGAGGTCTAATTGAATCGATTCATGAAGAAATTTCAATAGGGATAGCTTATATTATATCCTAAGATGTTATAGGACTAATGTATGTGACATTGTCTATGCTTGAGTCGTTGGCCATATCTGGACATCATGTGAATTGCTTTGTATGTCTTGAGTGTTCGAATCGTGCATGAGTTGCACCCGTTGTGTGCATTTGAATTGATTTGGAGATGATATGGCAAGGCCCTGAGGCATATGATACGCTGGGCGGGAGCTGATACCCTGATGCGACAAGATCGTAGGGTGAAGTTATGGTTTTGTGGCGCCCTGATGCGACGAGATCGCGGTGTTGAGATAGCTACTGTCCTGATGCGAACTATTCGCGAGACGGAATATGAGTTAATGAGCTTTGCCTGGAGATTCATCGGGACCTGATACGTTTACGCGGGTCATCGATAATAGTCTAATGCGTTTACACGGATCGAGCCTGAGGCGACTAGTTCGCGGGCTAAAAATTGAGGCAGGTAGACGTTGATGGATATGGCGAAGGGATAGGCTGAGAGTGCATGTGCATCTGAGTGTGGCATGTCGTCACATGTGCATGTCTATCTTCTACATGCTGTTGTTTATTGATTCGTGCCTTATATGCATGTCTATTTTTGAGTTTGAAATTATTGAGGGCTACCGCTACTGAATGGACTGTCAACCTGACCTGGGATTTGGTCTTTCTTACTAAGATGTGTCTCACCCCTTTTGGGGAACCCTTCTTTTATAGATCTTAAGCCCTAGGTATGTAGCCCATACGTTTTGGGGACCCAAAAGAGATGACGGCTTATTTTGATGAGTTCCCAGATCGACAGGGAAACATGCATGTGAGGGAGTGCACCGTTGTATGGGTGGATGAAGGTAAGCCAGAGCGGAAGCCTCACCGGTTTAAGGCGTGATTTAAGAAAGTAGGAGACCAGCAGATAGGGCCGCTGAAGCCTCACGAGGTACCTCAGGTTGTCATACCCGATTGGTGCCAGACTGCAACAGAGTAGGAGTTGCCTGAGGGGTCAGTAATAGGGTCTAGGAATGGGCCAGAGCAGACCCTGACCATGGGGTCCACAGAGCATCATGAGGAGGAGGTCATAGTCATAGAGGCGTTCGACCATGGAGGACTCCATTGAGGTCCCGTCTGAGACCTTCTCTGAGTACGAGCCGACGGAGTAGACTGAGGACACAAGAGATTCTAGCAGTTCTTCCTAGGCAACTCTAGTTGTTGACCCGATCTTTTGACTGGCGACCTGACCCTGCTCTTGTTGGATTTTGTGGATGTTTCCTTTTGACACGCTTACCCTGTCGCCCTGTTGTTTAGCGGATTCTAGTAGTTGGTATCTGTATGAACAATATGATATGATGTATGAATGTTATCGAGCTATCCAGGTCCAACTTAATCTTTATATATTGTACGGGGATTTATGTTAGTAACACTTCCGCCTGCGTGATGTATTTTTATGTCTCGAGAACTTGTGATGGATCTTGGGACCGCCGAGAGACCGTTGTATGGTTTGCTTGCAAAGATGTTCGCGTGCTCGTGCCCGGGGCGCGGGGCGTGACATCCCTGCTTGTTTTGGTATCAAAGCAAGGTCAGCTCGAAACAAAGTTGGTCGAGGATCGGAGTAATAAGGAGGATTAAGCGGGGACAAGGACAGACAGCGAGACAATAGGAAACTGGTCAGGGTAAGGCATGGGATTCTTAGCATGTGACTTCACACCTTTGGATGGTGTTTGACCTTGGTAAGATCATGGCAAGGCATAAGGAATTAAGTTCTCTACTTGGATTAAATGTCATTTCTGGACTTTGGCTTGCATGATGAATAAAAATGATTGGTTTTACTGAATCATTAGAGTGGATGGAAATGAGGAATGGCCATGGGCCATTGGTTGAAATGTTTCTGAAATTGATGTATGGAGTATTATTGTTGTATAACTGTTTCTGTTAAGGAGTAATTAGTAACTCTAAAATGGATGAATGAGTAAGTTACTAACTCATTACTGAACTTGTGGTGGATCAGGTTCAGTAGAAAGAAGCAAGAATGAGTAACCCATCCAGAAGACTTGGAAGGCCAAGAGGCGGAGCCTATAGCTCGAGGCCGCCCGTAGCGGAGGATCCAAAAGTGGACGGCCTGTTGAGGGCAATGGAGGGGCTCATAGACATTATAGATAGACAGGCCCAAGATCGGAATGCTGCCATAGCCCAGGCAGTAGGAGCTGCCCTAGCTGCCGTCAATACCAACATTGGCAACGCTGGTGGAAGTGGAAGTCAGGGCGAGCCAAACCAGAGTAATGAAATGGTAAACCCTCAAGAGGAAATCATTGTGGCCAGATAGATGGGCTAACTAGTGGAGCAGTTCATGAAACTAAAACCGACACAGTTTGACTGGGTTGGAGATCCCGAGCTGGCGCCCAGATGGATAGAAAAGCTAGAGAAGGTTTTTGGGGTACTGAAATGTACAGATGAGGAGAAGGTATTGCTGGCTGTGTACCAACTAGAGGATACAACATATGACTGGTGGGCTGCCACCAAGGACGGAGTGTTCCCCGAAAGAGTGGCCATGAACTTGAATGCTTTTAAGAGGGCATTTAACGATAAATATTTCTCAGAAACGGCCAGAGAAAGGAAGCAAGTGAAATTCCTGCAACTACGCCAAAGCCAACTGACAATAGACCAGTACGAAGTTGAGTTCGCGAGGCTCTCGAGGTACGCACCTCGATTTGTGGAGGACCCTTTGGAGAAGGCAAGGAGATTCAGGGATAGTCTGAGACCCGAACTCCGTAGCTAAATGATCGCTCTGAATTTGAGGACTTACCAGGAGATATATGAGTGAGGCCAAATGATTAAATAGGATTTGAGAGAAAGAAACGGCGCAACTGGATCGCGGTTTACGTCATTCAAAGACAATCGCCCGATGGGCAAGAGGTCGATGGCGAATAACAGACGTTTCGTGCCGCCCATAAGGAAGAATATAGTGAAACCGCCAAATCCGGCGAACTGGAGCTGCAGACTGTGTGGTAGAAGGCAAGGAAATGGGCCATGCCTAGTGAGGACGGGAGCATGTTTCAAGTGTGGCCAACTGGGCCATCAGATGAGGGTGTGTCCAAACCAAGCTCCGGCAAGTCGATTGCAAGGACAGAGGCCACAAGCTAGGCCATTGACTGCCACACCTCAAACTGAGTAGAACAGGCTGCCGGCATAGGGCAGAGTATATGCTGTAGCCCGCAAAGAGGTGGGGGAAACGCTAGGAGTGGTCACAGGTATGATTCACTCGTGCAACCAGATTGCTTATGGATTGTTTGATCCTAGTGCCACGCACTCATTCGTGTCTGCACAGTTCGCTGAATTAGTAGGCATGAAATTAAAACCGTTGAGCATGATCTTGCATGTTACCACACACTTAAAGGATAACACAATAGTTTCATTGGGCTATGCTGGTTGTGAGATAGTGATTGGGGGAAATAAAGAAAGCACTGACCTAGCTGTATTGCCCATGTTTGATTTTGTCGTAATAATAGGAATGGATTGGTTGGGTAAGCAGGGGACAGTAGTAGACTGTGGTAGTAGAACAATTTGGTTTTATCCGAGAAGCCGCCCTAGCTTTGAATTGGTGGGAAGTCGAGGAGGAATCTCGATTTCCTTAGTCTCATCTTTGGAAGTAACTAAGTTGGTGTCTGAAGGATGTTGGGCATACTTAGTAGCAATAATGTATACAACTGTCGAGGAACTAAAGTTAGATAATATCCTGGTAGTGCGTGAATTCCCGAATGTGTTTCCCCAGGAGTTGCCAAGATTACCACCAGAACGGGAAGTAGAGTTTGTAATTGAATTAGCCCTTAGGACGGAGCTGATATCGAAAGCACCTTACAGGATGTCCCTGCCGGAATTAAAGGAGTTAAAGGTACAGATGCAAGAGCTGCTAGACAAAGGATTCATCCGACCAAGTGCTTCACCATGGGGAGCACCAGTGTTATTTGTGAGAAAGAAGGACGAGTCTTTGCAGCTATGCATTGACTATCGGCAGCTGAATCAAGTGACTTTGAAGAACAAGTATCCGCTATCGAGATCGATGATCTGTTCGATCAGCTGCAGGGAGCGGCAGTATTTTCGAAGATTGACTTGAGGACTGGGTACCACCAGCGAACGATCAAGAAAGAAGACATACCTAAGACTGCCTTCAGGACGAGGTATGGTCATTATGAATTCACGGTGATACCGTTTGGATTGACTAATACTCCAGCTACTTTTATGGACTTAATGCATCGAGTATTAAAAGAGTTTCTGGACAGATTCGTCTTAGTCTTCATTGACGACATCTTGATTTACTTGAGGAGCGATGTAGAGCATGAGGAGCATTTGAGGATTGTACTAAGGACCCTGAGGGAGCATTCACCATACACGGAGTTGAGTAAGTGCGAATTTTGGCTTAACAAGGTAGCTTTTCTGGGTCATGTGGTGTCTAGTGAAGGGATTGCAGTGGATCCTGCAAAGATAGAGGCTGTAACCAATTGGCCGAGGCCTACTACGGTCACGGAGGTTAGAAGTTTCTTGGGATTGGCGGGATACTACAGACGTTTTGTGGAGAAATTCTCATCCATAGCCATCCCACTGACGCGGTTGACGAAAAAGGAAACAAGGTTTGAATGGACTGATAAATGTGAGAAGAGTTTCCTTCGGGATCGGGAGGTTACGAGATTTACAGTGATGCTTCGCTAAAAAGATTGGGCTGTGTGTTGATGCAGCATGATAGAGTAGTAGCCTATGCATCTAGGCAGTTGAGGCCACATAAGATGAATTACCCAACTCATGACCTAGAGTTAGCAGCGATGGTGTTTGCCCTGAAGATTTGGAGACACTACCTTTATGGCGAGAAGTTCCAAATATATACCAACCACCAGAGCTTGAAATACTTATTTTAAGAGTTGAACATGAGGCAGCGTAGGTGGATGGAGCTGCTCAAGGACTATGATTGTGAGATATTATATCACCCTGGGAAAGCCAACAGAGTAGCAGATGCACTAAGTCGAAAGTCAAGTATTGCATGCCTACTAGTGAGAAGTTGGTCGATGATAGAGGACTTGAGAGATTCTGAATTCAGATTAGAGGTCGATCAGTTATCCAGCTTGATAACGACTTTGAGGGTGGAACCTGAGGTCCAAGAAGGGATTAAGGCATTACAGTCTACAAACCTAGAGATTTAGAAAATTGTCGAGATGGATGCGACGAAGAGAAAGGTAGAATTCCAGGTGTCTGAGGACAGAATTTTGAGGTTTTGAGGACGACAATGTGTACCAAAGGATGAAGGGCTCCGAGAAAGAATTTTGTCAGAGGCTCATAGGAGCAACTATAGTGTCCACCCTGGAAGTACAAAGGTGTACTAGAATTTGTGACAACATTATTGGTGGAATGGAATGAAGGTAGACGTGGCGAGATACGTGGCTAAGTGCTTAACATGCCAACAAGTGAAAGCACAACAATGTAAGCTTGGAGGATTGTTGCAACCCCTGGAGATTTCGGAATGGAAATGGGAACACATAACCATGGATTTTGTGATGGGGCTTCCGAGGAGCCAAAGAGGTCACGACTCTATATGGGTAGTCGTGGATCGATTGACCAAGTCTGCCCACTTCATTCTTGTCTGGAAGGACTTCACCATGGATAAGTACGTAGAGCTGTGTATGAGGCGGATAGTAAGATTACATGGAGTACCGGGGACGATCACCTCGGACAGGTATCCGAAATTCACGGTAAATTTTTGAAAAAGTCTACAAGAGGCTATAGGAACCCTGCTGCAGGTTAGCATGGTATACCACCCATAGACAGATGGGCAGTCGGAAAGGACAATCCAGACGCTCAAGGACATGTTGAGAGCGTGCGTCATTGATTTTAAAGGTGGATGGGAAGAGTAGCTATACCTGGTAGAATTTGCTTACAATAATAGCTACCAGCAAAGTATATAGATGTCACCGTTCGAAGCACTCTGTGGTAGAGCCTGCAGAACACCGATATGTTGGGATGAGGTCGGAGAAAGAAGTATCACGGGCCCCGAATTGGTACAGCAATCGGTGAAAGTAGTGAAGGTAATTCAGGATAGATTGAGGACGGCACAGAGTCGTCAGAAGAGCTACGCAGATAAGCGGCGCAAGCCCCTAGAGTTTCAAGTGGGCGATCACGTCTTCCTCAAGGTGCCGCCGATGAGAGGACCATCGCGATTCGGAAAGAAGGGGAAGCTGAGCCCGAGGTACGTAGGCCCTTTCGAGATACTGGATCGGATTGGAACTTTGGCCTACCGGCTTGCTCTGTCGCCAAATCTATCCCAAGTGTATAACGTATTCCATGTGTCAATGCTGAGAAAGTATGAACCTGACCCGACACATGTCTGGATTACGAGGCCATAGAAGTGGACGATAAAGTGTCTTACATAGAGAAGCCAATAAGGATCGAGGACCGAAAAGAGCAGATCCTCAGGAATAAGAAGATCCTACTAGTCAAAGTAGTATGGGAGCACCATGGGACGGAAGGAGCCACGTGGGAGAATGAAGAAACGATGAGGTGACAACACCTCCATTTATTTGAGTAATTGAGTGTAATATAAATTTTGAGGACGAAATTTTTGTTAAGGGGGAAGAGTTGTAACATTCTGATTTACAGTCAATTTCAAACTCCGTAATGAGAAGTTTATATGTATCAAGGATGTGTTTCAGTTGTGTTCCGCTCAAATCTGATCAATTTGAGTAAACTGACCAAAGGGGAAAGGCAAACGCGAGACAAGGTACGTGGACCTAGGCGACTCGGATAAGAAATGACGCTTTGATCATAAGGATTGTCGATGGGATATTTAGAACCACCAATAGGTCGATTTAAGAACGATTAAGGATTTCCATGCGAGTGTCGTAAGATTAGAGCGCAGGTGATGCCGTTTAATCAGCGCATGATTTGCAAAATTATCCTAAATCAGACTGTAACGATCGAGACTATAGGGACTAGTGATAAACCCTCACAATTACATCACAACCAAAGCCGCCACGAATTGACGAGTCCTAAACGTGATATGAATCACGGGGTCGATACACGTAATGTCTGCAAAAGCCGTCCGTCGGTTCGGGATAGGCTGGAACCACGTCTGATAGAGAAAACTATTAGAAAAGAGTCCTGAAAAGTTTGAAATGGAAAATCAAGAATTCCAACGCTATTCGGATTGGTCGTCGCCCTATCGAAGGATTCTGGAACGAGAAAAACGACGTTCTAAACATTGCGAGTAAAATGACCGTTTTGCCCCTCAAGCTTAGAACTTTACCCTTGTAATTGAAGAAGGGAAAATTGGTCCATACACCCTCCCAAGGCTGCCGAATTGAAGGGGGATTGGTGACCATTGGATCGCATTGGAAAAGCAAATGGCTAAGTGTCACAAGATCAAGGGTTGTAGTCATATCAACTATTTGGCTCACCTAATAATCAAACCATTTGGCCAAGCATTTGTACATAGCCAATTTCTCTCTCCTCTCACCTCATTTCACCGGCAAAGCTCCCACAACACTCCCAAAAACCCTTATCTTCTTCCTCCTTCAATCTGCTCCTCGCCGACCAGACTAGAAGCCGTCGTTCGTCGCCCACGACCGACCCTTTCGGCCACCATTCGACGGCCGACCGACCACATCAACGAAGCCCTACGTCTTTCTGACATCCTCGAACAAGAATCAAGTCGTTTGGAGCACCGAGAAATTTCGGGCAAGAGATTTCCCAAGAGTCGACAGAATTGGAACAAACCTGAGGTAGGTCCGGTTCTCAACCCTTTTTCTGGTCGAAATCTTAGAATTTTCGGCTCAAATTTCGTGCAGACTCAGTAGACATGTGTAGAATTCTATTGTAAAAATTGGGGCTTAATTTCATAAGTATTTAACCATGAACCTGCCTTGTGAATTTTGCTCAGAATCTACCGGTAAATAGACTTGGACGTTCCGGCGAGTTTCAATGGGAATCCGGCGGCCATTTGACATCAAACCTTTGGTAAGCCTCCCAATCCTTAGATAGACATGTCAAGGAGTAGATAGCATGTAAATGTTGGAATTGGAGTAGAATTAGGACAGATTGGAACCGGCTTGCACAAAACCGTGTAGGACCGGTTCGTTGCCGGGCCAAACCGGATCTGTTGAGGGTTGTGGATGGTGATTTGGAGATGTAAATTGACATTTAAGATGTGATAAGATGATGTGAGTTAAGTTATGGATGATTGGGATTGATGGATTGAGAAATTTGGTACGGAACTTTGACGAATTGATTAAAATTCTAGGTTGCACGACAAGTCCGGGTGTGGACATTGGTTGGCCGAGACCTAGGGGATCCAAGAAGGAGAAATTTGTGTTGTCAAGCTAAGGTAAGAGATTCCTAAACTTAGGCTAGGGGATTGGACTCAATTGGGTGAGTCGAGGTTTAATTGAATCGATTCATGAAGAAATTTCAATAGGGATAGCTTATATTATGTCCTAAGATGTTATAGGACTAATGTATGTGACATTGTCTATGCTTAAGTCGTTGGCCATATCTGCACATCATGTGAATTGCTTTGTATGTCACGAGTGTTCGAATCGTGCATGAGTTGCACTCGTTGTGTGCATGTGAATTGACTTGGAGTTGATATGGCATAAACATGATATGGCACGGCTTGAGGCATATGAGACGCGGGGCGGGAGTTGATACCCTGATGCGACAAGATCGCGGGGTGAAGTCATGGTTTTTTGGCGCCCTAATGCGACGAGATCGCGGGGTTGAGATAGCCACTATCTTGATGCGAACTTTTCGCAGGACGGAGTATGAGTCAATGAGCTTTGCCTAGAGATTCATCGAGACCTAATGCGTTTACGCGAGTCACCGATGACGGTCTGATGCGTTTACGCGGACCGAGCCTGAGGTGACTAGTTCGCGGGCTAGAGATTGAGGCAGGTGGAGGTTGATGGATGTTGCGAAGGGACAGGCTGAGAGTGCATGTGCATCTGAGTGTGGCATGTCGTCACATATGCATGTTTGTCTTCTGCATGATGTTGTTTATTGATTCGTGCCTTATATGCCTGTCTGTTTCTGAGTTTGAAATTATTAAGGGGTACGGCTACCTGAGTGGACTGTCAACCTGACCTGGGGTTAGGTTTTTCTTACTGAGATGTGTATCTCACCCCTTTTGGGGAACCCTTCTTTTATAGATCCTAGGCCTAGGTATGTGGCCCATACGTTTTGGGGACCGAAAGAGATGACGGCTTATTTTGATGAGTTCCCGGATCGACAGAGGAACATGTATGTGAGGGACTGCACCGTTGTATGGGTGGATGAGGGTAAGTCAAAGTGAAAGCCTCACCGATTTGAGGCGTGGTTTAAGAAATTAGGAGACCGGCAGATAGGGCCGCTGAAGCCCTACGAGGTACCTCAGGGTGTCATACCCGATTAGTGCCAGACTGCAGCAGAGTAGGAGTTACCTGAGGGCTCAGAGTAGGGTCTAAGAATGGGCCAGAGCAGACCCCGATCTTGGGGTCCACAAAGCAGCACGAAGAGGAGGTCATAGTCATAGAGGCGTCCGAGGGGGAACTTGCTGAGTCGTCGCAGGAGGCGACCATGGAAGACTACATTGAGGTCCCCTCTAAAACCTTCTCCGAGTACGAGCCGACGGAGGAGACTGAGGACACAGGAGATTCTAACAGTTCTTTCTAGGCGACTCTAGTTGGTGACCCGAGCTTTTGATTGGCAACCTGACCCCCCTCTTGATGGATTTTGTGGTTGTTTCCTTTTGACACGCTTACCCCGTCGCCTTGTTGTTTAGCGAATCCTAGTAGTTGGTATCTATATGAATAGTATGATATGATGTATGAATGTTATCGAGCTATCTAGGTCCTACTTAATCTTTATATATTGTACGGGGATTTATGTTAGTAACACTTCCGCATGCGTGATGTATTTTTGTGTCTCTCGAGAACTTGTGATGGATCTTGGGACCGCCGAGAGGCCGTTGTATGGTTTTCTTGCAGGGATGTCCGCGTGCTCGTGCCCGGGGCACGGGCCGTGACCGACACTCGGTCATCCACTCCATGGTCTCGTAGTTCAACACATGTGTCGGATCTGGTTCATATTTTCGCAGTATCGACACATGGAAACCATTATGCATCTAGGATAGATTAGGCGGCAAGACAAGCCTGTAGGCTAAGGGTCCAATCCGCTCCAATATCTCAAATGGGCCTACATACCTTGAGCTCAGTTTCCCCTTTCTTCCGAATCGCGATAGTCCTTTCATCGGCGACACCTTGAGGAAGACATGATCGCCCACTTGAAACTCCAAGGGCTTGCGCCGTTTATCCGCATAACTCTTCTGACGACTTTATGTCGTCCTCAGTCTATCCCAAATTATTCTCACTGCTTTCACCGATTGCTCCACCAACTCTGGGACTGTGATACTCCTTTCTCCAACCTCATCCCAGCAAATCGGGGTTCTGCAGGCTCTTCCGTAGAGTGCTTCGAATGGTGCCATCTTAATACTCTGATGGTAGCTATTATTATAAGCAAACTCTACCAAATGCAACTGGTCTTCCCATCCACCTTTAAAATCAATGGCGCATGCTTGCAGGATATCCTCAAGCGTCTATATCGTCCTCTCCGACTGTCCGTCCGTCTGTAGATGTTAGGCTGTACTAAACTGCAATCGAGTTCCCATGGCTTCTTGCATACTCTTCCAAAAATTTGCTGTGAATTTGGGGTCTCTATCCGAGGTGATCGTCACTGACACTCCGTGAAACCTCACTATCTGTCTCATGTACAACTCTTCATACCTATCCATAGCGAAGTCCTTTCGCACCAGGATGAAATGCGCGGACTTCGTCAATCTGTCCACGACTACCCATATAGAGTCATGACCTCGCTGGCTCCTTGAGAGTCCCATCACAAAATTCATAGTTATATGCTCACACTTCCACTCCGGAATCTCCAGTGGCACGTCAAACACTTAGCCACATACCTTGCTACGTCCACCTTCATCCCGTTCCACCAATAGTGCTGTCGCAAGTTCTGATACATTTTCGTACTCCCAGGGTGGATGCTATAATTGCTCTTGTGAGCCTCTGATAAAATCCTTTCCCTAGGTCCTTCATTCTTTGACACGCACAATCGTCCTCGGAACCTCAGAATTCTGTCCTCAGACACCTGAAACTTGGGCTTTCTCTTTATCGCATCCATTTCGAGAATCTTCTGAATCTCTGGATCCGTAGACTGTAAGGCCTTTATTCCTTCTTGAACTTCAGGTTCCACCCTCATTGTAGCTATCAAGCTAAACAACTAACAGACTTCCAGTCTGAACTCGGAGTCTCTCAAATCTTCTATCATCGACCAACTTCTCACTAGCAGACAGGCAATACTTGACTTCCGACTCAGCGCATCGGCCACTTTGTTTGCTTTACTAGGGTGATACAATATATCATAGTCATAGTCCTTGAGCAGCTCCATCTACCTACGTTGTCTCATGTTCAGCTCTTTCTGGAAAAGCAGATACTTTAAACTTTGGTGGTCAATATAGATCTGAAACTTCTTGCCACGGAGGTAATGTCTCCAAATCTTCAGAGCAAATATAATCGCCGCTAACTTCAGGTCATGAGTTAGGTAGTTCATCTCATGTGGCCTCAATTGTCTGAATGCGTAGGCTACTACTCTTCCGTGCTGCATCAACACACAGCCTAGTCTTTTCAGCAAAGCATCGCTGTAAATCTCGTAACCTCTTGGTCCTGATGGAATTTTCAGCACCGGCGCGGTTGTCAATCTATGTTTGAGTTATTGGAAACTCCTCTCGCACTTGTCAGTCCATTCAAATCTTGTTTCCTTTTTTGTCAACAGCGTCAATGGGATGGCTATGGATGAGAATTTTTTCACAAAACGTCTATAGTATCTTGCCAGTCCCAAGAAACTTCTGACTTCAGTGACCGTAGTAGGTCTAGGCCAATTGGTTACAGCTTCGATCTTCGCAAGATCCACTGCGATTCTTTCACCAGACACCACGTGACCAAGAAATGCTACCCTATTCAGCCAGAACTTACATTTACTCAACTTTGCGTAAAGTGCATGTTCTCTCAAAATCTGCAGGACCATCCTTAGGTGCTTCTCGTGTTCTGCATCACTCCTCGAATAGATCAAGATATCATCAATGAAAACTATGACGAATCTGTCCAGAAATTCCTTAAATACTCGATGCATCAGGTCCATAAAAGCAGCTGGAGCGTTGGTCAATCCAAACGGCATCACCGTAAACTCATAATGACCATACCTCGTCCTAAAGGCAGTCTTAGGTTTGTCTTCCTTCTTGATCCTCAACTGGTGATACCCTGTTCTCAGGTCAATCTTCGAAAATACCGCCGCTCCTTGCAACTGATCAAAGAGATCGTCAATCCTAGGCAGTGGATATTTGTTCTTCACCGTTACCTAGTTCAGCTGCCGATAGTCAATGCATAAACGCAAAGGTCCATCCTTCTTCCTTACGAGGTGAAGCGCTAGGCTGGATAAATCCCTTATCTAGCAGCTCTTGCATCTGCACCTTTAACTCCTTCAGTTTTGATAGGGACATCTGTAAGGTGCTTTCGAGATCGGCTCCGTCCTAGGGGCTAACTCGATTACAAATTCTATTTCCCGTTCCGGTGGTAATCGTGGCAACTCTTGAGGAAATACATCAGGAAATTCACGCATTACCGGGATATTCTCTATCTTTGGCTCTTCGGTAGTCATGTCCATTACTACCACTAGGTATGCTTGACACCCTTCAGACATCAACTTAGTCACCTCCAGAGATGAGATTAAAGGAATCGAGATTCCTCCTCGACATCCCACTAATTCAAAGCTAGGGCGGCCTCTCAAATAAAATCGAATTATCTTACTACCACAGTCCACTATTACCCCCTGCTTACCCAACCAATCCATTCCTATGATTACGTCAAAATCATACATGGGTAAGATAGCTAGATCAATACTTTCTTTAGTCCCTCCAATCAAAATCTCGCCATCAGTACAGCCTATTGAAACCAATACATTATCCTTTAACGGTGTGGCAACATGCAGAATTATGTTCAACAGTTTCAATTTCATCCCCACTAATTCAGCAAACCGTGCAGACACAAACGAATGCGTGGCAATAGGGTCAAACAATGCATATGCAGCTTGGTTGCACAAGTAAACCGTACCTGTGACCACTCTTGGTGTCTCCTCCGCCTCTCTACGTGCTACTGCATATACTCTTCCCTATGCCGGTGGTCAATTCTGCTCAATCTGGGGGGTTACAATCGACGATCCAGCCTACGGTCTCTACCCTTGAGGTCGATTTGTCGAAGCCTGACTCGGGCACATCCTCATCTGGTGGCCTAATTGACCACATTTAAAGCAAGCTCCAGTCTTCATTGGGCATGGCCCATTTCCATGCCTTCTGCCACAAAGACGGCAGCTCCAATTTGGAGAATTCTGTGGCTTTACAATATCTCTCCGCACTGGAGGCACAAAACGCCCATTGTTCGCCATCAGTCTTTTGCTCATTTGGCGGTTATCTCAGAAGGACGTAAACCACGATCCAGTTGCGGTGTTTCTCTCTTTCAAGTATCGTTCTATCATCTGGCCTCGCTCATATATTTCCTTACATGTCCTCAAATTCAGAGCAATCATTTGACTACGAAGCTCAGGCCTCAAACCATCCCTAAACCTCTTTGCTTTCTCCAGAGGGTCTTCCACAGATCGTGGTGCGTACCTCGACAGCCTCAAGAACTCAGCCTCATACTGGTCTATTATCAGCTGGTTTTGACGTAACTGTAGGAATTCTACCTACTTCCTTTCCCTGGCCGTCTCAGAAAAGTACTTGTCGTTGAACGCCGTCTTAAAGGCATCCCAAGTCATAGCTGCTCCTTCAGGGAAAACTCTATTCTTGGTGGTAGCCCACCAGTCATTCGTTGTACCCTCCAGCTGGTACACTGCAAGTAGCATCTTCTCCTCATCTGCGTACCTCAGCACCCCAAAAGTTTTCTCTAACTTCTCGATCCACCTGGGTGCTAACTTAGGATCTCCAGTCCCATCGAATTGAATTGGCTTCAACTTTATATACTGCTCTACTAGTTGGCCCATCTGTCTGGCCACGACGATTTCCTCTTAGGTGTTTATAGCTTCATTACTCTGGTTCAGTTCACCCTGACTTCCATTTCCACCATTGTTGCCATTGTTGGCATTGACGGCTGCTATGGCAGCTCCTACTGCTTGGGCGATGGCAGCGTCCCGATCCTGAGCCTACCTATCAATCATGTCGCCAATTCTTTCCAGTGCCCTCAACACGCCATCCATTCTTGGATCTTCAGTGACAAGTGGCCTCGAGCTAGAAGCTCCGCCTCTGGTTCTTCCAAACCTTCTGGATGCGCTGCTCATCTTTATCACTTTCTATTGAACCTAGTCCACCACAAGTTCAGCGAGGAGTTAGTAACTTATTCAATCATTCAAATCCAGAGCTACTAACTACCCTTCAACATAAACAGTTACAATCCAAAAGTACTCCATACCACAGACTCCAGAAACATTTCAACAAATAGCCTATGGCCAATTCTCAGTTCCATTCACTTTAGTGATTCACTAAAACCAATCACTTTCCTTCCTCAAACAAACCAAGGACCAGAAATGACCTTCAATCCTAGGCAGGGAACTTAATCCTCCTGCATTACCACGACCCTTCCAAAGTCCAATGCCAACCATAAGTACCAGGCCACAAACCATACACCACATGCCTTATCTTAACTAGCCTCCTAAGGTCTTGCTATCCGTCCTTGTCCCAACTTAATCCTCCTTATTACTCCAGTCCTTAACCAACTTTGGTTCGAGCTGACCTTACTCTGATATCAAGTAGGACGGGGATGTCACACCCTGAACCCGTAGAGCACGCGAACATTCTTGCAAGCAAACAACACATCTCTCGTGGTCCCAAGATCCACAAACATGTCGAGAGATAATATATATACATTAAGCATGCGGAAGTGGTACTCATATAAATTCCCGTATAAAATATAAGTTAAGTGGGACCTGGATAGCATAATAACTATCATACATCATAACATTCTGCTCGTACAGATACCGACTACTACAATCCGCTAGGCAAGAGGCGACGGGGTAAGCATATCGAAAAAAAAATGACCATCATCAACATCCAAAATAGCCATGGTCGGGGGTTGCCATCACAAGATCGAGCCAATAAACTAGGACACCTAAGATGAGCTGTTGGAGTCCCCTGTATCCTCTGCATCCTCTGTTAGCTTATACTCCGAGAAGGTCTCTGACTAGACCTCGATGGAATCCTCCATGGTCGCCTCATGTGACGGCTTTGCGAGATCCTCCTTGGTAACCTCCACGACAATCACCTCGTCCTCAGGGAACTCCAAGGTGGGGGTCTTCTTCGGTCCATTCCTAGACCCAACTACAAAACTCTCCAGCAGCTCCTGCTCCCCGACGGTCTGGCACCAATCAGGGATAACTCCCTAGGGTACCTCGTGGGGCTTCAGCGGCCCAATCGACTCATCTCCGATCTTCTTAAACCATACCTCGAACCTATGAGGCTTCCAGTCCGGACTAACCTCGTCAACCCATAAAACCGTACACTTCCTCACATAAATGTTCCCCTGACTATCCGAAAACTCGTCAAAATATGCCGTCCTCTTCTTGGGATCCCCAAAACGAATAGGCCACATAGCTAAGGCCTAAGATCTGTAAAAATGAGGGTCCCCAAAGGGGTGAGATACACATCTTAGTAAAAGAGTCCTAACCCTAGGTCAGGTTGATCGTCCACTCAGGCAGTCATCTATCCCAAAATTCCAAACTCATAATCATACAGGCACATACAAATAAAGATAGTGACACACAGATGATGGGCGTGCAACTATGACACTATGTCACACTCAGATGATTATGCACATCTCATCCAGCCATTTCACCATAACCATCTCTCCCTGCCTGCCTCGTTCTTCAGCCTGCGATTAGATCACATCAGGCTCAGTCTGTGTAAACGCATCGGACCGTCATTGGCAACCCGCGTAAGCCATCAGGTTCCAATGAATCTCCAGGTCAATATCAACACTTCATATCTCCGTCTCGCAATTAGATCGCATCAGGACCGTAGCCATCTCAACCCCGCGATTAGATCGCATCAGGGCGCCACACAACATCAACTTCACCCCACGATTACATCGCATCAGGGTATCCATCTCCCGCCCCGCGTCTCATACGCCTCAGGACCTCGCCATATCATGCTCATGCCACGAGTTTCAATTCATTTTCTATACATGACAACATGTGCAATTCAGGCACAATTCAAAGACTCATGGCATGCAAAGCAATCAAGTGACACACACACACATGGCGGATAATTCAAGCACAAATAATGGCACACATTAACCCCCTATAACCACTTAGGGTATATCAAGAGTTATCCTTTGGAAAATTCTCATAAATCGATCAAACTAAACCTCGACTCACCCAATTGAGTCCAATCTTCCTATCCTAAGTTTAGGATTCCCTTACCTTGCTTTTGATACCACAATAATTCTCCTCTTGAGCCTTCACCAATTCGGCCCCAAGGGTTCAAAGTCGTACTCACCACGCAACCTAGAATATCCAATCAATTCGTCAATTTTCTTTGTCCAATTCCTCAATCCATGAACTGTAATCCTCCATAACACAACTCTCATCACCTTAACATGTGTTAAACATCAATTTGGGACTCAAAATCGTCTACTCTTTACTCCAACGGAACCGGTCTTGCAAAGAACCGAACCGGTTCATTTCGTTTCTATGCAACCCGTGCACAATCCTTCCTAAATCAACTTCAAATCCATCATCTACACACTATCCTACCTCTTAACATGTCTATCTAAGGGTCTATGAGGCTCACCGTGAGTTTGAGGTTGAATGGTCGCCGGAAACCCGTCGAAAGTCGTCGGTTCTCCCAAGGTCAGTACCGGCAATTTTCTATTCCAAGTTCACAAGACTCATTTGAGGTCAAAACTTCATCAAATCAAGCCCAACTTTTTACCACAGATTTATATACATGTCTTCTAGATCTCCTCAAAATTCCAACATTTCGGCCTTCAAAAGGGTCAGAAATCGAACCTACCTCAAGTTGAGCTCGATTTTGTCGACTTCCGGGAAAACTCTTGGCCAGAGCTCCTCAGTGGTCCAAATGGCCTTCTTCCACTTCAGGGAGATCGGCAAGACGTAGAGCTAGGTTGGTATGGTCGGCCAGTGGTCAGGCGATGGTCGGATGAGGTTGTCGTGGGCGGCGAACGGCGGCGGCTGGGCTGGTCGTCGGCAAGCAAAAAGAAGAAGGAAGAAGGAGATGGCTCTCGGTGGTCTTGAGGTTCTATGGCCGGTCATGGGTGAGGAGAGAGAGTGAAAATTGTTATATACAAGGTTTATGTCAAAGGGGTTGAATGGCAGTTGCATAAAGTGGAATATGACTACTCTTTGTTCATCCATTGACACTTGTCCCACTTGTCATTCCAATTCAATCCAATGGCCCATATTCCTTCAAATTTTCAGTGGCTTTGGGGTGGATTTAATGACCAAATTGCCCTCCTTCAAATGCATGGGCAAGGCTTTAAGCATGTGGGGCAAAAGGGTAATTTTACCCCCGACGTTCAGAACGTCATTTTTCTAGCTCCAAAATTCTTCGATAGGGCGACGGCAAATCCGAATAACGTTGGAATTCTTGATTTTCCATTTGAAATTTTCAAGACTCGTTTCTGATGGTTTCTTCTATCAGACGTGGTTCCAGCCTATCCCGAACCGACGGGCGGCTTTTGCAGACTTTACGCGTATCGACCTTGTGATTCTCATCACATTTAGGGCTCATCAATTCGTGGCGACTTTGATTGTCATGTAATTGTGAGAGTCTATCACTAGTTCCTATGGTCTTGATCTTCATTGTCCGATTTAGGAAAAATTTTGCAAATCATAGGCTGGTTAAGCGGCATCACCCACGCTCCAATCGTATGACACTCGTAAGGCATTCCCTAAACATTCTTGGATCGACCTTTTGTGGCTCTAAATATCCCCTCGACAATCCTTTTGATCAAAGCGTCATTTCTTATCCAAATTCCCTAGGTCCACGTACCATGTCTCGCGTTAGCCTTTCCCTTTTGGTCAGTCAACTCAAATTGATCGGATTCGAATGAGATATGACTGAAATACATATCTAGATTCATTTCTCATTAACGAGTCTGAAATTGACTGAAGATCAGAATGTCGTAGTTTCACTATTCCGGCAATAATTTTATCGTCTGACATCAGATTAAGGTAAAATTACCATCATCTTAAAGGTTAACGTCTTACTGTTCCAAAAAGGTATTGTGAGCTTGCTTTGGACCAACCGTTTGTCCCATAGGTCTGTTTGAGTGAATAAATGTCAGATTCAGACCCGATTTTAGATAGGGATGATTTTGGGGGGCTTTCGAATTTCAAATGGCTCCAAATTTTCGACGAGACCCTCTAAAATCATAGTATAAGAGTTTACCAAGCTAAGATTAAGGTTTTGTTGAAGTTAAAATAGAATTGGATGGAGTAAATGGCTTGGTTTTGTAAGGGCAGAAATTGCCCACTAACTATTCGGGCAGAATCGAACCATTGGGAGGTTCTTAGAAGTGTCTCCATGCTGTGGAATGCTCAGTAAGACCCCTAGAAACATTTGTTGATGTGTTGGCAAGGAGATTGTGTGAGAAATTGGGGTTTATGAGTGAATTTAAGGGTTGTTTTGTATGTTTTGATTAAGACTGATTCTACCCTGCCCTTAACCGAGTAAATCGAGCCATTTAGGAACTTGTTGGACTATTGTTGTGTTTCAAAATCCTCGGTAAGATGTTTTAAGCGATGGTTGATGTGTTAACTTGGTGGTTGTTTGATGGAATTGAAGTTGAAAGAGTTTTAACGGTAAAATTGTGAATTATTCTTAGGGATGTGTACTTGTTCGATTTGGCCAATTGAGGACAATGTGGTGGCTCATTTTGAGTGGAGATTCTAACTCAATTGATGAGGTAAGTGTTTCCTAAACCCTTACTATAACATTAGGACACTACTGGATAGAGTGATTAAATGATTTGGTTGCTTGGTGGAGCCTGTGGCTTGAATTGCTAGATTGAGTAGTGGATTCTATGACTTGAATGGCACAGCATGACAATTGAACTATGATATGCCTTGATGACATATTTAGCTATTGAGCCCTTGATTGTTTAATTGGTTGTGACGCTTACGTGACTTATATGGCTATAGCGCCTGTGATATTGAAGTGGCTATGAAGCCATGTTGTTATGTTGGCTATAGTGCTTATATTATTGAATTTGTTATGATATTTATGTTATATAAATGGCTATAATGCCTATGCTATATGAATGGGCTATAGTGCCCCAGCGCTCGTTGGTTGTAGCCCCAAAGATCGCATTGGCTTGGAGCCTTGATGATATTGATTAGCATGTGACCCCGGTGATATCAATTGGTAAAGTGCCGCAGTGATAGCGATTGGCCTGTGGCCCTAATGGTATTGAGTGGCTATGAGTCCCTAAAATGAAAATTGGCCATGAACCCTAGAGATGTTAATTGGCCTGTAACCTTAGTGGTATCGATTGGCCGTGAGCTCAGAGGTACTGATTGACCTGTAGCCCCGGTGGTACCAGATGATATCGATTGGTCTATGGCCCCAGTGATATAAGTTGGCAAGAGTGACAAAGAAATATATCGCGACTGAGAGCCCAGGTAATGAGTGGTTGTGAAAATTATGATTATTATGCATTGGTTACGTGTGTTAGGTGCGATGAGCTTGAACCATGAGGTTGTACATGGTTGGCTGTGATTCATATACATGCCTGTCTTGTTGATATGTCAGACTAATTGATGCATTGTGACATTGAGTTGCTGAATGCTTGCATTTGGTAGCATTTGTGTATGGTCTGGGGGGACTGGTGTTCAGGTCTAGGTTTAGGTTTTACTTGCTAAGATTTATATCTCACCCCAGTGGGGGATTAACTTTTTCAGGTATCAGGCAAAGGAAATCCGAGCTTGCCAATGATCGGTATTCGAAGAAGCAAGTGTAGTGGATGGATTTACACTTTTGTGACTTAAGGGATATCATGTTACGTTGAAGATAGAATTGTATTCTCTAAATTTGTAATTGGTGATTATAAGGAGACATACCTTATGTCCTAAGTCATCTCTTATTTGAATTGCATGGAGAAGTATCATCGCTTCCGTATGTTCATGGATTATTTTAAACTTGAGGGCCGAAAGATCCTAAGAGACTATATTAATGAACAGCGTAGAGGGATGTTCGCATGCTCGCCGAGTCAAGGCGTGACATAAGCTCTCTCGACAGGAGCGTAGTTCTTTTCAGATGGTGTGAACTTCTTACTCAGATAGTAGATAGCTCTTTCTTTTCCATCCACTAGACCTATTTGAGCAAATAAGGCTCCTAAGGACTCTTGGTGGACAATCAAATATAAGGTCATAGAGTGTGACCCGAGATAGGTGGCACGAGCACCGGTGGAGAGGATAGATAATCCTTGATCTTTTGGAAAGCTTGATAGCATTCTACATCCCAAATCACCTTAGCATTCTTCTTAAGCAGCTTAAAAATTGGCTTAGCCACGTCTAACAGTTGGCTGATGAATCTAGCAATGTAATTCAATCTCCCAAGAAAGACTTCTCACTTCTTTCACTGTTGAGGGAGTCGCTATGTTGTTGATAGCCTGAACTTTGTAGATATCAATTTCTACGCCCCTGCTGCTGACCACAAATATGATAAACTTCTTAGATTTTGTCTCAAATATACATTTATTGGGTTCAGTCTTAATCTGTATTTGCGCAATCATTCAAATAATTTTCCTAATACTTGAATGTGATCTTGTCCTTTCTTGGACTTGGCGATTATATCATCGACATATACTTTGATCTCCTTGTGGATCATGTCATGAAATAGTGTTACCATTGCTTTTTGGTATGTTGTCCCCGCGTTCTTTAATCTGAAAGGCATAACCTTGTAGCAAAAATTCCCTCACGGGATGGTAAACGAAGTTTTAGCCCTATCTTCCTCCTTCATCAGGATTTTATTATACCCCGAGAATCCATCCATGAATGAGAATAATTCATATCCCGCTATACTATCAACTAGCACATCGCTATCGGGGAGTGAGAAATCATCTTTTGGACTCGCCTTGTTTAAGCCTCGATAATCCACGCAAATTCGGACCCTTCAATCTTTCTTCATGACCGAAACTATATTCGTGTGTCAGTCTGAATATAGGATTGCTTCTATAAAACCCACTCTAAGAAGCTTCATTACCTCCTCTTTGATTTTGTCGGATAACTCAGCTTTCATCTGCTTGCTTCCTCGTTTTACTGGCTTAAAATTGAGATCAGTAGGTAACACATGTTCCACTATACTGAAATCTAGACCTAGCATGTCTGCATACAACCATGCGAAGATATCTTGATATTCTCTTAGCAATTCAATAAAACTGAATGTCTCTGCCTGAGATAAATGCCCTCCAATTTTCACTTTTTTTATGTTCTCAGCATCTCCTAAATTGACGACTACCAGTTCTTCTGCAGTAGAAGGTACTGACTCTTTGAAGGCATTCCAGTCTCTTCGGATGGCAGTATAGCCTTCCTCATCATTTTCCTTGATATCACAAGAATCGCCCTGGTGATCCGAGTCACACACTAACAACATGGTATGCATATTTGAGATGATATGCTTGAAATATCATGGGAATGATTAGTTCATATCTCATATCAAGATGTCGTGCATAAGCATGAGAAATCATTTTGAATAAAATTTCAAAGTGAACAAAGTCACAGATGGAACTAGCCGTCATATCCTTGGACATCCTCGCTCCTCAAAAAATCTTTTTGAAAATCAGGAATCATATGGCAAATTAGACCTCAAGCTTCGTATATGGAAGACAGGAATCATCATCTGGCTGATTTGAGGTTCCATATGTCCTTAATAAAACCGCTGATGTTTTATTGAATGCAAAATGGATCGCATTACAAAATGTGTTGTTTGGATCAACGGTCGGAGATTCAAAAGCACTTTTCAACATTTACTTCAAACAACAGAAATAAAAATATAGAAATCAATAATTTAAAAAATTAAGTGCAATATTGAAAACAAGAGAAATGTTTCTTTACTCAGAAGCAGTGGCATCATCACCGAACCACTCTATGATGACATTGACGGAATTGTCCTCAAGAAAGGGATTAGTCAAGTCTGGATCTGCCATAGATACTATCTCCTCCTCCGCCAACCATTTAGAGTTTCTGCAGAAATATTCCTCTAATAGATTATCGAATGTTCTCGACCTTCCTTTCCATACGGGCGAACCAATAAAGGAATCCCTCTGATTTCTAAGGCGTCCTTGGCATCTACGATTCTTGCCTTGGCGTCAGCCTGACATCTTTGAGGTAGAGCCATTAGCTTGATAACCTCAACCGGTTTTATGCTCATTAGACTTCAATTTTACTGGAGCGCGGATCCCTTGGTCATGCTTGCCTAGACCGTCTCCTGGGCTAAATCCGTATGTTAGCAGCATTTTAGCCGGTATAAGGCTAAATTTAGAGATGAATGAGATTCTCAATTTTTCTCCCGCAAGAGTGCGAATTCTGTAATCAAATCCATCGAATGATAACTTGCTCCTTGCTTAACTTCAGGTTCAATGTAGGGGATGGTGTTGTTTTGATAAGCGAGGATATCAACTTCTCCATGAGCTGTAATCACTCTCCCGTCAACCACAAATCGTACCTTTTGATGTAGGCTTGTGGATACGACTCCAGCTATGTGGATCCAAGGTCTTCCCAACAAAAATCCGAATGCGCTTGGTGGATCCATCACTCGGAAGTCGATAAAAAATTTGGATGGGCTAATGAAGATATCCAGCTCAATCTCACCCGTCACAGTCTTTCTCATTCCGTCGAAGGCTCTGATAGTTGCCTTGGAAGTTCGAATCATGTTCTCTTTAATGCCTAAACTTCTTAATATGGCCAAAGGACAAATGTTAAAAGATGATATGTTATTGATTAACACATGAGCTACTCGCTTTCCATGACAATGAACAGTGACGTACAAGGCCTTGTTGTGCCCTCGTCCTTCCATGGGAAAGTCTTCGTCTGAAAAACTCAATTGATCTTTTAAAAAGATTGCTCCAACAAAGTGTCCTAGTTGTACTTCGTTGATGGTTTCAGGGACATGAACCTCATCAGCACTTTTAGCAGTGCGTCCTTATGTTTCTCAGAGTTGATGAACAAGTCCAATGAGGATATCTGAACAGACATTTCCCTTGATCGTTCTATCACTTCAAATTCACTAGTTTTGACGATAGATAGGAGTTTTTCTGCATCTTCTTTCGATACCTCCTTTTTCTCTGATTCTCCCTTCCTTGGGACATAAAACCATCGGGATCTCATCACCGCATCTATTTCACTTGTCCCAACTCCAATGGACTACCTTAGGGTCATAATCTTCCACCGGTGGGACTTTTATGGTCACTGTCGTCAGGTTAGATGCCTCTGATTCAGATTCATCATCTATTTCATCCCTTGATAGGTGAATCACAATGGGTTTAACTGGGCAATCATCTTTTTGGTTCAAGTTGTCAAGCTCATCAAGTTTGATCACCACAGTTGTTGCAGTTTCGACCATCGCCACAGTATTGTCAAAGTCCTCTAAGAAGTCTTCATACTCCAACTGGTGATGTCCGTCAACAATACTTGATTCCGTTGAGGTTATAGAACTTAGCTGTTTTCTCACTTCTTCAAATAGTTCGGTTAGGTTTTTCCACTAAGCCCTTAATTTCTCTATCCTAACAGATTACTCGGTGCAAAGTGTGCCATTGGTCGCTTGAGAATTTTCTATCTCCCATGAGAGATCAATTACTTGCTCCTCAATGCATAGGAAATGTTTCGAACTCAGATTTTCCTGAAAGAGGTTCAATCATATCTTCCAAGACCTCTGGTTAAACAGGATCATCAATACCTTCCCACCCATCGGGTATAATATCCTCTATTTTCTTAAAGAAGCTGGAAGGGACAGAGCATTTCACTTTAAAATTGCATCCACTAGAATTCTCGCCCAGATTATCTACAACCTGGCCTCTTTTTAGTGCTTCAGTCACAAATCTGTAATCAGCCAGACTTCGCTTGGCGGCTTCTAGTTCGTCTTTATCAAGCTTTTCTTCTGATTTGGTAATCAATTTCACAACGCCTATTAAACTCTCATGAGGAGTGGTCCACACGTTTCCCTATTCAGTTTCAACTATAAACTAATTCCAACTCAAGTTTACAGAGGTAGGAGTTCCTTCGAATGACTCGTCAGTGGCGTCTGCAACTATCCCTAGGCTCATCAGTTTAGCGATGCATAACTTTTTCCTTTCGACTGATACCTCCTTCTTCTGTGGGTATGAGGATGCTTTAGTTAGGATTTTAATCAACCTAGTGACATTCACCTTTAGGTCTAAGCGGCTTTTTCCTTGCCATTGATAATCATTCCAACCACTTGATGGTCGGGAAGTGGGTCATCTTGTGCATTTGGGGCCACATCGTCGAATTTTAGGGTTTGATTGTCAATAAGGGTTTGCACCTTCAGCTTCAATATATAGCTGTTGTCTACATTATGCCTCATTTCGTCCACATGATAAGTGCAAGTTTGGCTATCATCAAAATCGGGGTACCTCGTTGGATTTTCTATAGGAGGCTCCTTTGCAACTAAATATTATTCCAATAACATCGGAAGCAATTTATACAATAGTCTCGAGAGTTGTGAAAATTGCTTCTGTGGCGGTTTCTTCTTCATTTCTTGTCCCTTTGGCGTCGATCAAGATAGTCCTCCCTTGACCTGATTAGAGTTAGGAAACTGCTTAGGCCTCGGCGGGTTTGGCATGAAAGCTATGTCAATTCCAGCTTCTCTTTCTTTTCTTGAGGAATACTACCTCCTTATCGGAGCTTATGGCGGCTTCCTTTCTCTTAAGGCTCATTCCAACCTTTCAGCTACTTTTATTAAGTGCTTAAATGTTTGGCATCTAGAGTTGTTTAGCTTGTCAAAATACTCATATGGGAGCGCCTTCAATAATAAATCGACCAGTTCGTCTTCAGGGATAGGCGCTCTGACTTGGGTCGCCAAAGCCTGCCAACTTTGGGCATAGATCTTGATCTTCTCATTCTTTCCTTTCAAGGTTCATAATAAATCCTCCCTTGTCGGAGCAGTTGCAGTGTTAAACTTATATTGGGGAAGGAAATCTTCAGCAAGATCTTCCCATCCATCTTAGTCATCCAAGTCTAACTCAATAAACCAAGTTAAAGGGACGCCAGCTAAGCTTTCTTTGAATGTGTTCACCAGCAATGGAACATAGTCTTAGTAGTGTGCCATCTTGCGCAAGTAATACTTGAGGTGAGCATGAGGATAGCTTGTCCCATTATACTTCCTTACGAAATCTGGCTCTTTGTAATCCGGAAAAGTCCCCACCTTTACAAAGGGAGATATCTTGTCAAAACGGGCCAACTCATAGCATTAACTGCTCAAACATTCTTCGATCTTAGCTATCCTCTTGGCTTATGCTTCGGTTTTTACTGCCAGTTTTCCCTTCTCCTCTTTTTCAAGGTTGATGATAACAGGAGGTGTCTTTGGCCGAGAGTGAACATTTGGTGCTTGGTTATATTCTAGAACACGTTGGGCATCTTCAGCTGGCTCTATAATAGCCATATTAGTCATTGGGGGTTGACTAGTGTCATTCAGGCTTGGCGTTGCTGTTTGTCTGGCCTGAGAGGCTTCTAGCATGGCCTAGATCTCCGCCATCATAGTAGTCATGCTAGTCATCTGAGTTTCTAACATGCCAACTCGTAGAGTTAGCTCTTGCTATTCCATTCTTATATTGATTCGAGTACAGAAACCATGTTTAGGCGGTTTTGTGATTGAAGAACACCTATTTAGAGAACAATATGAAAGTAAGTATCATGCCAAGAAGAACAACAAAAGTATCGAATCCTTTCCACTGCATGTTTTCTATTGATTAATGAGAAAAAGGGCTACCACATGAGCCTAAGCCTCATTTAGGCAGTTCTTTCAATCATTTGTCCAGAGAACACATGAAATTAAAAGAAACATAACCCATGGCGATAGTTTTTATGCATAGATGAAATATGTCTATATATGTGCATGCATCAAGAATAAATGTTTATTACAATTTTACGTTCAAATGCCAAGTCATCATAATGTTCAGATATTCTAGGCTTGACAGAATCATCCTATCCAAGTCTGGGGCGCTTGGAACCTAAGGAGTCCTCATTGCCCTAATAATGATCAAATTTCTCGGTCTGGGACTCTTCATCTTCAATCTATGCTGGCAATTCCATGTCGTCGGGTATATATGGCTCCACTCCGGGTACATATGGCACAATGTACTCTAGGACATACGGCTCCACAAAGTTGCACCTGATCATATGAAAACGTTGGATGTAATCAATTAAGACTCTGCATATATCCATTTCTTGAGTGATGTCATCCGATCATTCTACATCTTCAATCTAGGATTCTTTCAAAGAGTGCATGATGAAGTCCACCTTGGCTTTGAACTGCTTCTTCTTTCCTCCTGTGAGGGTCTCTTTTGACATGTCAAATGAGAAGACACCTGGTCGTGGTGATGAATAGATCTCTTGTAACGCCCCAAACTGTCGGAAAACCCATTTCGGATAATATGCAGTAGCACTAATGAATCCTAATAACGAGACTGGATCTCCATCATTGCACATAAGTTTGGCTTTGCTCAGGGTTGGCAATCTAAGTCGTCATCGGAGTTACCACGCCCCGTGCCTCGGGCATGAGCACGCGACCCCCTGCAAGCACAAAATATCTCTCGATGTCCCATGACCCACACAAGAGTCGAGAGACGTGTTATAAACAAAGCATGCGGAAGCAACAATGCAATAACCTCTCCGTACAAATATAAAGTAGGACCTGGATAGCGAGAATACTACAATACATAATATCTGAAAGTTCATACATGAGCATAGCAACTAGATCCACTAGACAAGGGGTGACGGGGTAAGTACACAAAAAGGATCCATCCTCGACATCCAACAAGAAATAAGGTCAGGAACACCATCAAAAGATCAACTAACAAGCCGAGAGCTCCTAAGACGAGCTGCTGGAGTCATCTGTCTCCCCTGCCTCCTCCGTGGGCACGCACTCTGAGAAGGTCTCCAAGCGAATCTCTACGGTATCATTCATGGTCTCCTCAGCAGACGACTCCACCATTTCATCCTCTGTAGCCTCGACTACTATGACCTCCTCCTCAGTATTCTCCAAGGTCGGGGTCCTCTCAAGTCCGTTCCTCGAACCGACAACTGACCCCTCAGCCTGCTCTAAATCCCGGGTGGGATGACACCAACTAGGGACGACTCCCTAGGGCACCTCAGTGGGCTTCAACGGCCCTGTAGATACGTCCCCAACTTTTCGGAATCAGGCCTCATATCTATGAGGCTTCCAATTAGTACTACCATCGTCTACCCACACTACTGTACATTTTCTAACATAAACAGTCCCCTGCCCGTTAGGAAACTCATCAAAATAGGCCGACATTTCCTTAGGATCTCCAAATCTAATAGGCCACATCTTCAAGATCTAGAAGCTGTAAAAGGGGGTCCCACAACGGGGTGAAATTTACATCTCAGTAAAGGAGTCTTGACCCTAGGTTAGGCCGATAGTCCACTCAGGCAGTCATAAATACTAGCATTTCACACAAAAAAACATGCGAGGCATTCAATTATCGATACAACACACGGATATCAGGCATGCAGTCATGGCATCATAACACATCCAGATGATCATGCACGAATCGCCATGCCACATCACCACTTCCACACTTCAGACTGCCTCATTCTCAAGCCCGTGTTTAGAACGCCTCAGGCTCAATCCGTGTAAACGCATCAGATCGTCAATGACAAACCCGCGTAAGCGCATCAGATTTTCAATGCTACTCCAGGCTAGTGTCGACACATCACAACTCTATTCGGCGTTTCAACGCATCAAGACTATGGCCTTCTCAACCCCGCGTCTCATATGCATCAGGGTGCCATACAACTCCAACCCCATGCCTCAGGGTATTCCTCACACCACCCCACATCTCACACGCCTCAGGGTATTCCTCACACCACCCCACATCTCACACGCCTCAGGGTACTACCATGTCTCTACCATGCCAAAGTTTCAATTAAATTCACACACGTAATGCAATGTGCAACTCAAGCACAAATCATACACTTATGGCATGCAAGACGATCAATTAACATTCACACATTGTAGTCATTTCAAAACACAAACATTTGTACACATTACAATCCTCTATACCGTCCTAAGACGCACAAAGACCAATCACATTAAAAACCTCTCAAGAATCAAACAAAATATCACCCGACTCACCCAATTGAGTCCAATCTTCCTATCATAGGTTTAGGGTTCCCTTACTTCAAGTTTAATACCACAAATTCTCCTCCCAAGCGTCTCAATAATTCGGTCCAAGCAACCCAAAATCAAATCCACCGCGCAACCTATGGAAATCCATCAAATTGTCAATTTTCTCTTGCCCAATCACCAATCCATGGATCACAAACCTCATTAACACATTCCTCAACATCCTAGCATGTCTCATTGATCAATTTGAGATTCAAATCCAACTAATAATAGCCCCCACAGAATCGATTTGCACATAACCGAATAGAGTGATTTTCGGTTCTGTGTAAACCTCAAATAACCACCCCTTAAACTACCTCAAATCCTCCACTTATTCACTAACCTACTTGCTAACATGTAGATCCCAAGGTTTAGGAAGCTCACCGAAGATTTGAAGCCAAGCCGTCGTTGGAAACTCTTTGAAAGTCGCCGGTTTCCCCAAGTCTGCAAATCGGAAGTTTTGGCCCTTCAAACACAAGACCCATTTGGGGTCAAAGCTCCATCAAATTAACCCTAACTTTTTATAGTCCCCTAGATGTCCATAAAATTTGGTCAAAAAACTCCAACGTTTCGGGGTCCTAAGAGGCCAAAAATGTGACTTACCTCTAGTTGCGACGATTTCCATCGACTTTCGGGAGATTGGCTGCTCGGAGCTCTTCGGTGGGTCAAACGACTCGATTCCACTTCAAGGATGTCGACAAGAGGTCAAGCTACGGGTGGGTGGTTGGCTCGGCCGCTAGAAGTTTTCGGAGGTGGCCATCGGTGGCAGCAAAGCCGGCGGCAGAAACCGATCGGCGGCAGCAGCTCTCAGCAGCAAGGAGAAGAAGAAAAAGAAGAAGAAATTGCAGAGAGAATTGAGGCTTTTGGCCAAGTGAGGGGTGAGAGAGAGAGAGAGAGAAGTGTATATGCAAGTCTTCACAAGTCAAAGGATTGAATGGTAGTTGGGAAAAGTGGATATGTCCACTCAAGGCTTAATCTATTGACACTTGTCCAATGTGTCAATCAAGCTCATCCAATGGTCAATATTCTCTCTCATTTTCGGTGGCCTTGGTTTAATGACCAAAATGCCCTCATCCAATTATATAATTAAGGTTAGGTCTTGAGGGGCAAAATGGTAATTTTAACCCCGACGCCCGGAAAGTCATTTTTCTCATTCCAATATTCTTCAATAAGGCGACTACCAATCCAAACATGACGTTGGAATTCTTGATTCTCCATTTTCAATTTCAAAGACTCGTTCCTAATCGTTTTCTCTATAAGACGTGATTCTAGCCTATCCCGAACCGACGGACGGCTTTTTGCAGACGTTACGCGTATCAACCCTGTAATTCATATCATATTTAGGGCTCGTTAATTCATGACGATTTTGGTTGTCATGTAATTGCGTTGGTCTATCACTAGTTTCGATGGTCTCGATCGTCACCGTTCGATTTAGGAAAATTTTACAAATTATACGTTGGTTAAGCGGTATCACCCGCGCTCCAATCGTATAACGCTCACAATGCATTCCTTAATCATTCTTAGATCGGCCTTTTGTGGTTTTAAATGTCCCCTCGACAATCCTTATGGTCAAAGCGCCATTTCCTATTCGAGTTCCCTAGGTCCACGTACCTTGTATTACGTTAGCCTTTTCCTTTTGGTCAGTCAACTCAAATTGAATAGATTTGAGCGAGATATGACTGAAACACATCGCTAGATACACTTCTCATTAATGATTCTGAAAATGACAGGGGAATCAAAATGTCACAACTCTTCCCCCTTACAAAAATTTCGTCCTCGAAATTTTCATCAAACTTAATTATTCAAACAAATGGGGGTGTTGGCGTCTCATCGTCTCCTCGTTTTCCCACAAGGCGCCTTCGATTCCATGGTACTCCCACACAAGTTTGACCAATGGAATCGTCTTATTCCTTAGAGTTTGCTCCTTCCGATCTTCGATCCTGATCGGCTTCTCCACGTAGAATACCCGATCGTCTACTTCTATGACCTCATAGTCCAGCACATGTGTCCGGTCTGGTTCGTATTTCCGCAGCATTGACACGTGGAAGACATTATGTACCTGGTATAGATTAGGCGGCAAGGCAAGCCTGTAGGCCAAGGTCCCAATTTGCTCCAGTATTTCTAATAGACCTACGTACCTTGGGCTTAGTTTTCCCTTCTTTCCAAATCGTGATAATCCCCTCATCGGTGACACCTTGAGGAAAACATGGTCACCTACTTGAACCTCCAAAGGCTTACGCCGTTTATCCGCAAACTCTTCTGACGACTCTGTACCGTCTTCAGCTTATCCCTTATTATTTTCAGTGCTTCCACCGATTGCTCTACCAATTTTAGGCCTGTAATACTCCTTTCTCCAACCTCATCCCAGCAAATCGGGGTTCTGCAAGCCCTTCCATAAAGTGCTTCAAATGGTGTCATTTGGATGCTTTGCTGGAGCTTTTATTATACGCAAACTCCACCAAATGCAGCTGATCTTCCCATCCACCTTTAAAATCTATGACGCACGCTCGCAATATGTCCTCAAGCGTCTGAATCGTCCTATCCGATTGTCCGTCCGTTTGTGGATGGTACGCCATGCTAAATTGCAGTCGGGTTCCCATGGCATCTTGAAGACTTTTCCAAAAGTTCACTATGAACTTGGGATCTCTATCTAAGGTAATTGTCATAGGCACTCCATGTAGCCTCACTATCTGCCTCATGTACAACTCGGCGTATCTATCCATTGCGAAATCCTTTCTCACCAGGATGAAGTGTGCGAATTTAGTTAATCTGTCCACGGCTACCCATATAGAGTCGTGACCTCTCTGGCTCCTCGGGAGTCCCATCACAAAGTCCATAGTTATATGCTCCCATTTCCATTCCGGAATCTCCAGTGGCTGTAATAATCCTCCAGGCTTACAGTGGTACGCTTTCACTTGCTGGCATGTCAAGCACTTTGCCACATATTTCGCTACATCTACTTTCATCCCGTTCCACCAGTAATGCTGGCGTAGGTTCTGATACATTTTCGTACTTCCCGGGTGGATGCTATAATTGCTTCTGTGAGCCTTTGACAAAATCCTTTCCCTGAGTTCCTCACCCTTTGGTACGCATAGACGTCCTCGGAACTTCAGGATTCCGTCCTCCGACACTTGAAACTCTGGTTTTTTCTTTATCGCGTCCATCTCCAGGATTTTCTAGATCTCTGGGTCCGTAGATTGTAAGGTCCTTTTTCCTTCCTGGACCTCAGGTTCTACCCTCAATGTAGCCATCAAACTGGACAACTGGCAAACTTCTAGTCTGAACTCAGAATCTCTCAAATCCTTGATCATCGACCAACCTTTTACCAACAGATAGGCGAGGCTTGACTTCCGGCTAAGTGCATCTGCGACTCTGTTTGCCTTCCTAGGCTGATACAATATATCACAATCATAATCCTTGAGCAGCTCCATCCACCGACGTTGCCTCATATTCAGCTCTTTCTAGGAGAACAGATACTTTAAGCTCTGGTGGTCGGTATAAATCTGGAACTTCTCACCACACAGATAATGTCTCCAGATCTTCAAAGCAAAAATCATCGCTGCTAACTCCAAATCATGAGTTGGGTAGTTCTTTTCATGTGGTCTCAGCTGTCGAGATGCGTAGGCTACTGCTCTTCCACGCTGCATTAACAAACAGTCCAATCCTTTCAGTAAGGCATCGCTATATATCTCATAGCCCCCTGATCCTGATGGAATCGTTAACACCGGTGCAGTCATCAATCGATCTTTGAGTTCTTGGAAACTCTTTTCGCACTTATCTGTCCATTCAAACCTTGTTTCTTTCTTTGTCAGCCCCGTCAATGGGATGGCTATGGATGAAAATTTCTCCACAAAACGTTGGTAATACCCTACCAATCCCAATAAACTTCTGACTTCCGTGACCGTAGTAAGCATAGGCCAATTTGTTACAGCTTCGATCTTCGCAGGATCCACGGCGATTCCCTCCCCAGATATCACGTGACCAAGAAATGCTACCTTATTCAGCCAGAACTCGCATTTGCTCAGCTTCGCGTAGAACAAGTGTCCCCTCAAAGTCTGCAAGACAATTCTTAGGTGCTCCTCATGTTCTGCGTCACTCCTCGAGTAAATTAGGATATCATCAATAAAGACTAACACGAATCTATCTAGGAATTCCTTAAATACTCGATGCATTAAGTCCATGAATGTGACTGGAGCATTGGTCAATCCAAAAGGCATCACAGTGAACTCATAATGACCATACCTTGTCCTAAAAGCAGTCTTAGGTATGTCTTCCTTCTTAATCCTCAACTGGTGATACCCGGTCCTCAGGTCAATCTTAGAGAATACCGCCGCTCCTTGCAACTAATCAAATAGGTCATCGATTCTCGGCAGTGGGTACTTATTCTTCACTGTTACCTGGTTCAACTGCCTATAATTAATACATGGACGCAAGGACCCATCCTTTTTCCTTACGAACAATACCGGCACTCCCTACGGTGAAGCACTTGGTTGGATAAATCCCTTATCCAACAGTTCCTGCATCTGCACATTTAACTCTTTCAGTTCTGACAGGGACATCCTATAAGGTGCCTTCGAGATCAGCTCCATTCCAGGAGCTAACTCAATCACAAATTCTATCTCTCACTTTGGTGGTAACCCTGGCAACTCTTGAGGAAAAATGTTAGGGAACTCACGCACTACCGGAATACTCTCTAATTTTATCTCCTCAGCAGTCGTGTCCATCACCGCGACTAAGTACGCCTAATACCCTTCAGACATCAACTTTGTCACTTCAAAAGATGAGACTAAAGGAATCGAGATCCCTCTTCAACTTCCCACCAATTCAAAGCTAGGGCGGCCTTCCAAGTAAAAACGAATTATCCTACTACCACAATCTACCACTGCTCCCTGTTTACCCAACCAATCCATCCCTATGATCACATCAAAATCATACATGGGTAATACAACTAGATCGATACTCTCCTTACTCCCTCCAATCACGATTTCACAGTCAGCACAGCCCAATGAAACTAGTATATTATCCTTTAACGAGTGGCAACATGCAGAATTATACTCAACAGTTTTAGCTTCATACCCACCAAATCAGCAAACTGAGCAGACACAAATGAATGTGTGGCACCAGGGTCAAACAATGCATATGCAGCTTGGTCACACAAGTAAACCGTACCTGTGACCACGCCTGGTGCTTCCTCCACCTCTGCGGGCTACTGCATATACTCTTCCCTGAGCTGGGGGTCGACTCTGCTCGATCTGGGGAGTGGCAATCAATGGTTCATCTTGTGGTCTCTGTCCTTAAGGACGACTCGTCGGAGCTTGATTCGGGCAAGTCATCATCTGGTGGCCCATCTAACCACACTTAAAGCAAGCTCTAATCCTTACTGGGCATGGCCCATTTCCATGCCTTTTGCCACAGAGACGATAGCTCCAGTTCATAGGATTTGACGGCTTCACAATGTTTTTCCTCACTAGAGGTACAAAACCCCTATTGTCCGCCATCGGTCTTTTGCCCATATGACGGTTGTCTCGAAATGGGGTAAACCGTGATCCAGATGCGGCATTCCTCTCCTTCAAGTCCTTTTCAATTATCTGGCCCCGCTCATATATTTCCTTATAAGTCCTCAGGTTTAGGGCTATCATTTGACTGCGGAGCTTAGGCCTCAATCCGTCCCGAAATCTCCGTGCTTTCTCCTAAGGATCCTCTACAGATCGAGGCGCGTATCTCAACAGTCTGGAGAACTTGACCTCATACTGGTCCACCGTCAGCTGGTTCTAATGCAGCTATAAGAATTCCACATGTTTCCTTTCCTTGGTCGTCTCTGAGAAGTATTTGTCATTGAACGTCGTCTTAAAGGCATCCCAGGTCATGGTCGTTCTCTCTAGGAAAACTCCATTCTTGGTGGCAGCTCACCAATCATTTGCAATACCCTTCAGCTGGTACATTGCCAATAGCATTTTTTCCTCATCTATGCACCTCAGCACTCCAAAAGCTTTTTCCGGCTTCTCAATCCACCTGGGTGCTAGCTCGGGATCTCCAGTACCGTCGAACTAGGTCGACTTCAGTTTTATGAACTGCTTAACTAGATGGCCCATCTGTCTGGCCACGACGATTTCCTCTTGGACATTCACTATCTCATTGCCCTGGCCATGTTCATCCTGGTTTACATTGCCTCCGTTGTTGCCGTTGTTGGCATTGATGGCAGCTATGGTGGCTCCTACCACCTGGGCTATAGCAGTATTTCGATCCTAAGTATACCAGTCAATGAGGTCGTCAATCCTCTCTAGCGCCCTCAACACGCCATCCATCCTCAGATCTTCTATTACAAGCGACCTCGAGCTAGAGGCTTCGCCTCTAGGCCTTCCAGATCTCCTAGGTGGATTGCTCATCTTTATACTCTTCTAAAGAGCCTGGTCCACCACAAGTTCATTAAGGAGTTAGTAACTCGCTCATTCATCCAAGTCCACAGTTACTAACTACTCCTTAACAGAAACAATTATAACACAACAACCTCCATACAATAAATTTCTAGAGACATTTCAACAAGTGGTCCATGGCCATTCCTCAATTCCGTTTACTCCGACGGTTCACTAAAACCAACCATACTCATTCATTTAACAGGTTAAGTCCAGAAATGACTTTCAACACTAAGCAGGAAACTTAATCTTCATGTCTCACCACAACCCTGCAAAGGCCAAATGCCAATCATAAGTGCCAAGCCACATACTATGCATCCCATGTCTTATCCTAACCAGTCTCCTAAGATCTCGCTACCCGTCCTTGTCCCAACTTAATCCTCCTTATTATTCTAGTCCTCAATCAACTTTGGATCCAGCTAACCTTGCTCTGATACCAAGCAAACGGGGATGTCAAGCCTCGGGCACGAGCACGCGACCTCCTGCAAGCACAAAATATCTCTCGATGTCCTAGGACCCACACAAGAGTCGAGAGACATGTTATAAACAAAGCATGTGGAAGCAACAATGCAATAACCTCTCCGGACAAATATAAAGTGGGACCTAGATAGCGAGAATACTACAATACAAAATACCTGAAAGTTCATACATGAGCATAGCAACTAGATCCGCTGGACAAGGGGTGACGGGGTAAGTACATGAAAAGGATCCATCCTCGACGTCCAACAAGAAATAGGGTCAGAATCGCCGTCAAAAGATCAACTAGCAAGCCGGGAGCTCCTGAGACGAGCTGTTGGAGTCACCAGTCCCCTTTGCCTCCTCCGTGGGCACGTACTCCGAGAAGGTCTCCAAGCGAACCTCTACGGTATCCTTCATGGTCTTCATGGAGTCATCAGTTTCAATGCATCAGGACTATAGCCTTCTCAACCCCGCGTCTAATACGCATCAGGGTGCCATACAACTCCAACTTCGCGCCTCAGGGTATTTCTCACACCACCCCGCGTCTCATACGCCTTAGGGTACTACCATGTCTCTGCCATGCCAAAGTTTCAATTAAATTCACACACATAATGCAATGTGCAACTCAAGCACAAATCATACACTTATGGCATGCAAGACGATCCATTGACATTCACACATGGTAGTCATTTCAAAACATAAACATTGGTACACATTCCAATCCTCTATACCGTCCTAAGACGCACAAAGACCAATCACATTAAAAACCTCTCAAGAATCAAACAAAATATCACCTGACTCACCCAATTGAGTACAATCTTCCTATCATAGGTTTAGGGTTCCCTTACCTCAAGCTTAATACCACAAATTCTCCTCTCAAGAATTTCAATAATTCGGTCCAACCAGCCAAAAATCAAATCCACCGTGCAACCTATGAAAATCCATCAAATCGTCAATTTTCTCTTGCCCAATCACCAATCCATGGATCACAAACCTCATTAACACATTCCTCAACATTCTAGCATGTCTCATTGATGAATTTGAGACTCAAATCTAACCAATAACAGCCCCCACAGAATCAGTTTGCACATAACCGAGCCGAGTGATTTTCGATTCTATGTAAACATCAAATAACCAGCCCTTAAATTACCTCAAATCCTCCATTTATTCACTAACCTACTTGCTAATATGTAGATTCAAGGGTTTGGGAAGCTCACCGAAGATTTGAAGCCAAGCCGTCACCGAAAACTCTTTGAAAGTCGTCGGTTTCCCCAAGTCTGCAAACCGGCAGTTTTGGCCCTTCAAACACAAGACCCATTTAGGGTCAAAACTCCATCAAATTACCCCAACTTTTTACCACAGCTCACTATACGAGTCCCCTATATGTCCATAAAATTTAGTCAAAAAACTTCAACGTTTTGGGGTCCTAAGAGGCAAAGAACGTGACCTACCTCTGGTTGCGATGATTTCCGTCGACTTTCGAGAGATTGGTTGCTCGGAGCTCTTCGATGGGTCAAACGACTTACTTCCGCTTTGAGAATGTCTTCAAGAGGTCAACCTAGGGGTGGGTGGTTAGTTCGAAGCTAGAAGTTGCTAGAGGTGGTCGTCAGTGGCAGCAAAGCCGGCGGCAGAAATCGGTCGACTGTAGCAGCTCTCGGCAACAAGGAAAAGAAGACGAAGAAGATGAAATTGCAGAGAGAATTGAGGCTTTCAACCAAGTGAGGGGTGAGAGAGAGAGAGAGAGAGAAAAGTGTATATGCAAGTCTTCACAAGTCAAAGGATTGAATGGTAGTTGGGAAAAGTGGATATGTCCACTCAAGGCTTAATCTATTGACACATGTCGAATGTGTCAATCAAGCTCATCCAATGGCCAAGATTCTCTCTCATTTTCGGTGGCCTTGGGGGTGGTTTAATGACCAAAATGCCCTCATCTAATTATATAAGTAAGGTTAGGTCTTGAAGGGCAAAATGGTAATTTTATCCCCAATGCCCGGAAAGTCATTTTTCTCATTACAATATTCTTCGATAAGGTGACGGCCAATCCAAACATGACGTTGGAATTCTTGATTCTCCATTTTCAATTTTCAAGACTCGTTCCTGATCGTTTTCTCTATTAGACGTGGTTCTAGCCTATCCCGAACCGACGGACGGCTTTTTGCAGACGTTACGCGTATTGACCCTGTAATTCATATCACATTTAGGGCTCGTCAATTCATGGTGACTTTGGTTGCCATGTAATTGCAAGGGTCTATGACTAGTTCCGATGGTCTCGATCGTCACCGTTCGATTTAGAAAAATTTTGCAAATTATACGTTGGTTAAACGGGATCATTCGCGCTCTAATCATATAATGTTAGCAATGCATTCCTTAATCATTCTTAGATCGGCCTTTTGTGGTTCTAAATGTCCCCTCGACAATCCTTATGGTCAAAGCGTCATTTCCTATTCGAGTTCCCTAGGTCCACGTACCTTGTCTCGCGTTAACCTTTCCCTTTTGGTCAGTCAACTCAAATTGATCAAATTTGAGCGAGATATGACTGAAACACATCGCTAGATACACTTCTCATTAATGAGTCTGAAAATGACAGGGGATCAGAATGTCACAGGAGTTGTTCTGCTTAAAGTCTTCAGGAAGTCCCTCTATTCTTTAGAATTAAACTTTAGGATTTGCATATAGGTTTGGACAAAAGTCTTAAGGGGATCGATGTCAAAGCTAATCTTAGTGAAACCCATGCAGATGTGGAATTGCTTAACATGGGAAGTAAATCACGGGTATAGAAGACCACTAGAGGCTCTAAAGATTTCATTCTTACCTTCCTAAAGCGATTTAGAGATAGGAAGGTTTTAGCAAGGATAAGATTCGAATAATCTCACCCATAACAGACTTGTTTAACTACTATGGCCATGATATGGTCAAATGTAACAGATGAGATAGGAAATAGCACAAAACTAAAGAATGTTAAAACAAAGGCCCTACCAGACTTGGTTCATTTACTAGCAGATAGGTTGGAAAACTTATTCAGAAGAAAGGACAAAGACACTCGTCCGAATTTGCTTTTGATTTCTACCTCTATCTCAACCCGGTTTGTATCGAGCAATTTAGCCAGTTGACTAAGAGGTTCGAGTCCTATCAGGGGTTGAACTAAGAGATGGTTGAACTCAACTCCGATGGCGGCGTTATACTCTTCTAATGTAGGGGTAATCTCCAATCCCTCCATGCAGAATGTAGTTGTGGTGGGGTCCCAATAACGCGCCATAGCTTGGATAAAGGTAGATGGGCACTCAATTTGGCATATGTCTGACTAGCCTCGCCCTTGCTATCCCACCAAGCTTGAAGCTCATCTCGAGGAATTTTGAACACTTGGATATCATCCTTATTTCATGAAAATTAATTAAGGGAGAGACGAATCTCCAAGTGCGAACTTCGAAGAGGGGTATCTAACAGTCTTATTCTTCAAACAAGAAAACTACAAAAGACCAATGGAATGTGTAGTCTACACTACCCTGATCTTAATATCTCTAGGGTCTAGTTCTTCTCAAAAGGGTAGTCAACCGAAGCCTCCTCAAGATGGCTCAACTCTTCTGGCCATTCTTTGGTCTAAGGTATGATCTCTTCGGGGGACTTTTCAGCCTCCTTAGATTTAACCTTCTTGAGGATGATATGCTTTGGTTTGGTCTTGATGGCAGGGCGTCTCCTCCTTCCCCAAAGAGTCGATACAAGTTTATTCTCTTTATCTTGGTGCTCAGTGTTTCAACGAGCGTACGCTTCCCTAGCCAAGCGGTTGCGGTATTGCCTTTTCATCTTCATATAATCCTTGAACATTTCATCGGATTGTCACTTGATCCTGAGGTTGTCAATGTAGTAGCGAGTCTGACAATCTTTAGCATACCCTGACTTATATCCAGTCAACTCGCGGCCATGCACGAACCTTATAAAGTGTAGCCTTGTGTTCGGTCCAAGATGAGTTACTTTTCTCAAGTACTCTAAAGTCACCAACTCAAATGAACACTCAGGAAATAGCGACATTATATCCCTATCATTGTTATTTTGATCAGTCACTTGAATGATTCTAAAATGTGTGTCATGCATGTATATGCAAATGATTTGTAACATGTGAACATATTATAGAATGGGTATAAGAAAGTACATTGAGCAGTAAATGCCTTACCAACTCCAAAACCCAGGGAATGTCAAATGTTCCCTTGTAACAATGAGTGGTTTTAGGTATACCAACCGTCCAGAGACATGCGCATGAGGCAAGTGGGAGGTATACTCTACAAATCGAAAATCAGGTTAGAAACCCATGGCTTAGGCTTCCAAGATCCAAATGTGGCAAACTCCTCTCCAAGAGTACCCACTCAAGAAGGCTAGATATCACCAACTTGGATTATGAGTGGGAACAAACACGAAAGTCTCAAGTGCCATCAAACATGAGATCCCTTCGCACACTTTACCCATCTAAGGTAACCTATAAGTGGTTGCAGTCGGGGTTTAACTGCCAGTGTATGGGATGTGTCGTGATCATTACAATGCAAAGTCATGCACGGCAGTTTGTATCAAACACCGCTTCAATATGTGCGTAAAAATAAACATACAATCCGAACTCCAACCTTCAAGAAAGATGTCAACAAACACTCCACCCCTTATTTCTCTAATCTGCAAAAACATCTAACACGATAGTTATGGTACATACCTCACCTTCGAGAGCATTTGTAGAAAAATAGGGTTAGATAAACCAATCAACTTTTTAATCGGCTCAAGTCCTCTAAAATTCATAACCAGAGATTCTGGTTTGGAACATGTCCCCAGTGGAGTCGTCAAGTCTGTCGCGACCCTCGAAAATTTCTTACCACTGAGATTTAATAGGCCGTCCAATCTGGTCTGGCGCGGGCCTCTCTCAAGGCCCGCTACCCAAGTCGCAACGGAGATATACGTGGTCGACCTTCAGTGTGATCTAGTGACATGTGGTGCATGTACATGCTAAGGAGTCGCCGCCAATCATTTCGTGGAGGGTATGATTATGAAACCCTATCGAATAGTTAGGAACTTCTATTTGATTCTGCGAGAACCAAAGAAATGAGATATGGGAGTTAGTTACGCCAACTGTCAGAGTCGATGCCTTTTCGGTACCTAGGTTGAATGAATTATCTAACCCTAAGATTTCATGCAAATGAATGGGGGTACAAACCCTAAATCTAGGAGTTCACGTAGATAAGAGTGGCTATCCTAACACTTACAATCAATAAAAGAAGGTGCGCAAATCAGGGATCCAAGACATGCAAATAAATCACATAAATACAACATGGCATCCCCATTGAGGCCCTATTAACCTAGAGAAGTGTCAATCACGGCTCAGGAGTGATTGAGACAAGATTTATCCATGAGGGGCAAAATCGTAATTTTAAAATAATTTACGGCAATTTGCCCAAAAAGAGAAAAATTATCATTCCAAAAGAAATCTGGAGTCAAATAGGGTCGGAAATAGGATTGATCATCCAATCAGTCTGTTTCCTATTTTTCGACAATTTTTAGAAATTTCTAAAATTTTAGAGAGTGATTTACCCCTTGAGGGGAAAATTGTTATTTTAGAAGATGACGAAAAGTAAAAATCTCAAACAGAAGAATTGGTCAACCACTAGATCCAAATCATAATTCTGAGCAATTTTCGCAACTCATTAGAATAGGAAAGATGATTTACCCTCTAAGGGGTAAAATCGTCATTTCAAAAAAATATGAGATTAAAAAATCCAAGTACAAGAATTTGCCACCTAACTGACCCTAATTCGCATCTTGGAATTTTCGATCTATCTCAAGTACAAGGCGCAGTCGAATTACCCCTAAAGGGCAAAACTGTCATTTTTCCAAAATGAGGGATAAGAAATCTCAAAAATGGGATTAACCAGTTCTTTGTGGTTATTCCTCAACTTTTAAAAATTTCTAGAATATTTAGGAATTTTCTACAATTTTTCTTAATTTTTTTGTGTTTTCTAGAATTTTCTATCATTTTTTTAGAATTTTCCATGACTTTTCTAATTTTTTATTATTATTTTAAAATCATTTTTGAATTTTTTATTTTAAAAAAATGATACGGACCCGATCGACCCGATCCACGCGGACCGAAACCCGGCCTAGACCCAGACTCTCGCATACCACCATTCCAAAACGACGTCGTTCTACCTTTTTTTATTTTTTTATTCAATCTTAATCCGACGGTTCCTATTGGATCACGTGGCTACTCCACGGTCACTGGATCAGTTGACTAAAATTTGCAGCTCAAATCAAAACCCGACCATCCCTCAGTCGTCAAATCTTATTACCTAGATCTACGGCCACGATCGAACTACTTGGCTAATCCTCAATCGTCCGATCTATCAATTTATTGTTTATTTTGAAAAATCGATTTTTCATTAATCAGAAAATTTAAAATTGATCCGACGGTCACCAGGCCAACACATGGCCAAACTTAGATCATTAGATCGACTAACAAACTCAAACTAAATTCCAACGGCTCAGCTGACATGGCTTCCACGTGACATGTCACGTCAATGCCACGTCAACATCTTTGACCGATTGATTGCCACGTTCTCGTCTTATTTCTCAAGCATTCTTCATCTGCAACGGACTGCCAGGAGATTCTGGCGACGATCCCACGGTGAAATCTCAGCGTAATCGCGCAAAACCGGCATGATTCGACTTGTCTCAACATTTCGCACAACATATCTCAGAATCAGACACTATCATTCTCAAAAACTAAGCTAATCAAGCTTCATCCAATCCAACCATGGCTACTCTAATTAAGCAATAGAGAGCATATCGAGCCAATTCCTTCACACAATCGTATATATACAGGTTCAGAACACTTACTTATAAGTCCGACCTAATTTAGGCTAACTTGAGTTAGGGAAGCTTCGAAAGGATCGGCAATGGCGACAGAATTCAAATGCGAGGTTTGACTCGATTTCAATGCAATCAAAACACAATACAATGCTTAGTGGTGTCTTAGAGATAATATGCACACATTAATTAAAAGGATTGAAGTCGGAATACCGGACCATTGAAGGTCAGGAATCAAGCTCAAAGGTTGATTTACTATTTTTCAAGATAAAAAACGACGCGAGCTGGTGTGATCGACTCTGCAAGGCTCCAGCAAGCTTCTCGAAGTGAAATTGTGGCTCGGTTTAGGCTGAATCGCCATCACTGATCACTCACAGACTGAACTCAAGCTCTCGACACAAGGTTCGGAGAGCGAGTTCTCTCGTTCTCTCTCTCTCTCTCTCTCTCTCTCTCTCTCTCTCTCTCTCTTTCGATTCTGTTCTTCCCCCCAAACAGAATGAACCAACCCCCTTCCTAGAAAGCCTTCAAAGGCTATATTGCTCTTCCCAAAAAATTTGGCACCGATCGAGGGGTGTCTACAGACTTGAATTGGCACGTGATTGTGCGTGCCATTTAGTCCGAACGACGACGGTGACGATGGAAAACTCAATCAAACCCAAATGGTCTTCCGGCGTGCACGAATGAATGCTCAATTTGGTCGTTTTTATGAACGTTGACTTTCACGACCACTGCAACGTTGATCAATTGATTCCGCCCGACTCTGGTGATTACTAGCGACGAGATTGGTCTCAATCGATTCGTCTTGAAGTGAGGAAGCAAATGTCCTCCATAATCCTTTCAATTGTGTCCACATTGGCCCTCAATTTCCTTACTAAAATTCAGCCTACAAGACATTCAAAAGTGGCATGAATTTGGGGAAGATGACACTATTGGACTAGTTCGACCGGTCAGAACCGGTTCAACTTAATTTTTCTCAAAATTAGTCAAAATTCATGAGGAATTTTCACAATTAAACCTTAGAATCGAACTTAGGACATGAATATTGTCTAGAAATGTGATTTTGCCCAAAAATCATGCCAATTTATACAAAAACCTCAAATTTGTCATTAATTGCAATTCGAGAAATTGTGAAATTGAAGGCTCAAATGGCCAAATTGGACCAAACCACCTATGCAAATCGATTCAGAATGGTGAAAAACATTAGGTAGTGGTTTCAATTTGTGATGGAAGTTCTTGAATTAAAAGTAATTTCAAATATACCTAAATTCAAGGACTAAATTGTAATTAAGTATGTAATTTTTTTCAACTCATGCAATTGAGCAATTTGTGCAAATAATTGGACTAAATTGCAATGAAGGACAATCCGACTGAATGACAAAACTCTCAAAATGCCAAACTTGCAAATTAAAAGACTCAATCGACATTTTTTTACAAAATTCAACTTCATGTGTAACAAAGGAACATATAAAATTGAACTTAAATTTAGACTTTTTGAGAGGTCAAGAACACAAGGGGATTGAAAGAAAAATATTGACTTTTTTTTCATATTTTTGTGACACTGAATGCTATTTTTCTTGATTTTTTCATGTATTTTCTATTTTCCAAAATACTAAAAAATACGAAAAATAATTTTTTGGTCAAGAATGGTTCATTGGGATTGTCTAAGGCCATCAAATTTGATTTTGTAATTTTAACTTTTTATGAATTTTTTATGAATTTTTCAAAAATGAACCTAAATAGGCTGATAAAAAACCAAGTGTCAACAATGTGTATAATTGGAAACTGTGCATTGTGCGATTGGTGATGATGGAACAGACATTACCTCGAAAAATAAGAGATTCAACTTCTAAATTAAAAGTTTGTCAATTGGCTAGTTTGGATGGCTACTATAAGCATCAAATATGAAGGTCAGAAATGGATTAAGACATTGCGATGAAGGGGCCCTGATATCCAAAGGATTATGGAAATAATTATAACAGGGAGAAAATTCAGACCTTCATGTACTTGAGAATGGAAAGCTTGGAGTTTTCATGGACGGGTGTACGTATCCAATAAAGGAGGACTTAAAGGAAAAAGATATTGTCGGAAACTCATCAGAATGACCATAGTGTTCATCGGATGGTACAAAGAAGTACAAGGACTTGTGTTGCTTCTAGTGATGGTATAAAATAAAAGTGGAGGTAATCAAACACGCGACTGAGAATTGAGACGTGCCAACAAGAGAAGGCACAACGTCGTAGGTGTGAAGGATTATTAAGACCGTTGGGAACCCTGAATGGAAAACTGGGATACGTTATGATGGACTTAGCCACGAGATCGGCTAAAGAGCCAAGAAGGCTATGACTCAACTTGAAGGGTCGTGAATAAGCCGATTAGAATCTGCACATGTCTGACAGTATAAAAAGGCCATTTGAATTGAATAGCACACCAAGTGGTATATGCACTAAGGAGTATGGCATTATGGTGATTTGGCAATGATGGTGATAGATAAAGACCTTAAGTTTAATACAATGTCTTGGGAAAGTCTTCAAGCCAAGGGATTAGAAAAGGCAAAATTGCAATAAGATGTACCGATTATCCTCAGATCAAGAGATGAGCTAGAAGGACAATTCCGATGCTCTAGGAAATATGGTGAGCGCTGAAATTCAAAGGAGACTGGGAAGAGTAAGTACAATTGGTAGGTCTCGCCTGGAGTGGCAGTTGTTAACAAAGGATGAGACTAACAACGCTGAAAATGTCGAATGATGAGGATCATGGAAAACCAGTGTGCTAGAATGAGGTTGGTGAAGGAAACATGAAGGACCAGGATAAACCTAGCAATCAAGAGATCCAACTAAGGATAGCCGAGGAAGTTTAAGAATACTCAAAAGAGATAAATGGACGAGTGACACGGGTCTTTGGAGACTTAAGAAGGAAAATCAAGTATATTTCGAGGTGTCGTAGAGGAACAAACCATTTCAATTCAGAAGGAAATGGAGTGTTGAACACAAGTGGACCGAGTTAAAGAAGTACACACCGGACCAACTCTGATCTAGGGAAATGAAGTCATAATGGTGGACGATAAAGTATAGTTGACAGAAAGGCAAGTATGGATTGAGGACAGAAGGAAAAGAGTTCTGAAGATGAGAACTATTGTTAGTAAAGACGATAAGGAAACTTCGTGGGTTATCTAATAACGCAAGGCAGCGATGAGGTGTTAGTACCTCATAAGATTAGATAATTGACAAATTACAAATTTCAAAAATGAAATTTCTTTAAGGGGGAAGAGTTGTGACATTCTGAATTCTGACACTTTTCCAGGCTATTGAATAAAAAGATATCGATCGGTATATTTGAGTTATATCTCGGGCCACTCTCGAGTTAAAACGATCAAAAGAGAAAGGCTAACATAAAGTTAAGCACGTGGACCTAGGAACTTGAATAAGAAATTACACTTTGACTATAAGGATTATCGATAGGATATTTTGGGCCAGCAGAGATCGATCTAAGACCGATCACGGAATGCTTTGCTAGCGCTATACGATTGGGATGCGGGTAATTCCGCCTAACCAATGTATAATTTATGAAAATTTCCTAAATTGAATTCTAAGGATCAGGACCGCAGGAATTAGCGATAAACCCTTGCAATTACATGACAATCAAAGTCGCCACGACTTGAGTAATCTTAAGATCGATACACGTAGTGCCTGCAAAAGCCGCCCGTTAGTTTGAGATAAACTGAAATTACAATCAACGGGATTCGACACGAGTTGGATCTCAGAATTGGATATCAAATATTGACAAATTCCAAAATTGAAAAAATTTGAACGTCGTCAATTAAGATTAGAATTCGTCCCAAGGTGATAGAGAAATCGAAAGTTTGACTGAAGATTGGAAATGATCTTTTTACCCCCAGATATCACTCATGCCTTTAGAATAAGTCAAGGGCATTTTAGTCATTTACCCTCCCCCTCTTTTGGCCAAAAATCAAAGGGCAATGTGGTCATTTTGGTTTCAAGATATTATGGAGAAGAGACAAGACCATTAGCCATTAATTACCCAAGTCAAATCTCACCAAAAAGCCTAGTATATTAAGCCTAAAAAGGCTAGCTTATTATCTCACAACACTTTCTCTCTCTTGGCTTGAATGATAAGCCACTCCTCTCTCTCTTCTTCCTATCATTTGGCCGAGCACCCCTTTCCCTCTTGCCATTTCTCTCATCCAAACTATCTCTTTCTCGAAACTCTCTCTAGCTCGTTTGCCGCTCAAACCCAGACCCATCACCGTTCATTTTTCCGGCCATATCTCCGCCATCCGTGATCGGCTGCCGGCAAGCCACCCACCATTGGAAAGCTTATTCTCTTTCGGTTTTAATGAAGAATCGAGAGCCCCATTCCACCCATTTGTTTGTCCCACAGCGCCGTTTGAAGCATCAAAGCTCGCCGGCCAGATTGACCTGGACCCGAGAGCTTCAAAGTTGAATTTTTGAGCTCATTTCACCCCGATCTCTTTGTAAGACACTTCTAAAGCCTAGTTGGTATTTTTAGCAACATGTTTATGAGGTTAAGGTTGAATTTTGATAGATGTTTGTGGTGTATTTGCATGAACCGAACATATTGGTATACCCTGATCAAACCGTGACTTTAGGGGCTGTGTAAGAGCTGATCGTGCCTCTCCAAAGAGGTAAGTTGCTTCTAAGGTCTAGCTTGATGTGTAAGGTAGTTAAAGATTGAGGTTTGAAGTGAATTTGATGGAGTTTAGTGGTTGGTTCTTGCTTAGATCTCCGAGAGGACAATTTGCCCATTTATGTCCAGTTGAGCCGTAAGCATGGGGATTTCGTGGACTTTGCTCGCTCAATTAGCTCAGTAAGTTATTCGTAAACCTTAATTAGGATGTTAGGTTACTAAGGGATCAAGTTTTAATTTAACCTCAAGTGATTCTGTGGCTGATTTTGTGAGAACACTTAGGGACTCAAAACTGTCCACGAGTGAGGCTAAGTGCTTGTTGACTCGTTTTTGTCTGAAAACCATGTTTTCATGCTTAATCCACGTGAGTTCAAGGCTGTGATTTAAAGAACTTTGATTTTCGAAACAAAGATTGACCATTGCTCGTTTGTATGGATTTGATAAATGGCAATGACTTGCGTCAAGCTTTGAGCTTTGTGAAATGGCCGAGTGATGCATATGCTTGATCGAAAATTTTGTAACGTAGAATTTGTTTTTGTCAAGTTGACGGACGCTTGAAACGAATGCCTTATTTTGGCAATGAATTTCATGAGTTTTTTTTCGAATGAAAATTGAGGCTATTTACGACTGAATTTTTATTAATTAATGGCATGTGGGATCGTCAAGAAATTTTATGAAATGACATGTGGGATCGCCGAGGAATTATAAAAATGACCAATCGATTGAGCTTGGGAGGGAGTTACCCCTATTTGACCTGACGAGGTCGTGTGGCTAGAGAGTCCCATATTAACCGAATCATCTCGAATGATGTAAGAAAAGAGAGTCGTATGGTAATTGAATCGTATTTAGGTTCGGACGCGAGAGTCCTCTAGTCTATCGAATCATCTCGATGGTGTGGAGTGTCAAGAGTCGCTATAGTGACCGAATCATCTCGCAAGCGAGAGTCATTATATTGACTGAATCATCTCGATTGAATTAGGCGTTGAGAGTCATATGATTAACCGAATTATCTCGCGGCCCAGGATGGGTGGCCCACGAAGGGCGTAAAAGAAAAGATCTGTTTTCTGGAATACCAAAGAAATGGATTTTGAGAAATTGCGATTTGCCGCATGAATTGAAAATGGCCTCAAGTGTACATTTTTATTGAAAACTCTGCTTTCAGTATGAAGCTTAGATTCATTCTTGATTGTGTAACTGAACCGAGTTGATTTGAAATGCTAGAATGCCATGTTTTGACAATACCATGTTTTTTCCATGCCAAAGCTTTTTATTTCAAAATGCCTGTTTTCAAAAGTGTTTGGAGATACTAGCAGCCTAGTTTAGGGTTCGTGGGATCACATTTTCAAGTCCCTAATAATAAAGTCCTGTGGATGTAGGAGTTGATTAGCCGAAGAAGCATTTAACGTAATTAGACATGTGACTTTGTATCATTGTATTTTTGTAAACCGTAGCCCTGCATTGTATCTTGATTAAATGTTTTATTGTGTAGTCCTGAAATCATCTTTTATGTTTAAAGAAAGGGGGTTGTTTCTCGCTTACGCATGTATTTATCATTTAGAAGTTTTGAGACAGTTGCCGTTGGATTCTAGGAGACTATCGAAAGTAATAATCGTCTAGGGACGTTCGCGTGCCCACTGGGTTCGGGGCATGACAATAACCGCCCTATTATAATCGGTAAGCCTGCAAATGCTAATCCCCCCTTCCTACTTAGGGAGGCATACGTCATCCCAAGAAACTTTTGCACCACCTACGCCAAGCCTCGGTCCTTTCCAAAGAAACCGTCTGAGGATCTGCTCAATATGGGTTAAAACTGATTTTGGGAGTATGAAAACACTCGCCCAATATACATGTATAGCATGAAGGACTGGCCTGATAAGCTATAGTCGACCAACAAAGGACAAGAACCGCTAGGCCCAAGATTATGCTCTAGCCATTATCGAATTCACCAATGAGTTGTAGTGCTCCTTTCCGATTCTTGATGTGATGACGGAACACCAAGGTATCGAAATGGCAAAGTTTCCTCTTGAAAACCTAGCACATGATGAATCTGGACACGAAATTTCTCAGATTCTCCAGAGAAAAAAATTTCACTCTTATTCATATTCTGCTATAACTCGCCCAAGTCGAGAATCTGTCCAAGTCATCCTTTAGTGCAAAGAGGAGCACATCATCAGTAAAAAAACAAACGATAGAGCTGGGACGCTTTGCACCTCCAAAAAATTTGAATCCCAGCTGCCTAGTCTGAATATTCAAGATGCTAGTAAAGATCTCCATAACAAGAGTGAAGAGGGAGGGAGACATCGGGTCCCCTTGTCGAATCACTCGTCCACTGGAAAAGAACCCATACAACTCCCTATTCGTAGAAACCGAGAACTTGGGAGTGCAAATACAAGACATGATTAGCTTCGTAAAGGTAACAGGGAAATCGAAGGCTTCAAGAACTGATTCCACGAAGTCCCAATGTATCATAGGTTTTTTGGAAGTCTACCTTAATGGCACACTTGGGAAAATATGGCTCATGATGAAACCCCCAAAAAAGTTCTTGAGCAAGGAGGATATTGTCGCTAATACGGCGGCCCTTGACAAAGGCACTCTGGGGTGAACTTACAAGAGAATGCAAGACATTGGCCATCTTGTTGATCATGATCTTCGTAATGCATTTATAAATAGTGTTGCAGCGAGCAATCGACCTAAAGTCACTTATAGAGTGACAAAGAAATTATGAGAAATCAAATACAAAGAAATCCATCCACCTGATTGGGCACAAAGAAATTATGAGAAGTCTTTCAAAATGATAAAGCCAATGAAACGGTACACTGCCGGGATCGATTTTAATGTGAAAGATATATTTGGGCAGGTGTAACCGGGCCATGGAGGAAGCCCAACAAATTTATAGATAGGCTTATAATTATAGACAAAAATTTCGAAGTTTAAATTACAGCTCAGCTACTGAAAGATGCAAGAGTACTAGATTTATGCTGGCTAACAATATCACCAAGAGGGAATGACCAAAACTCTTAGACAAAATATTGTTGAATAAAATATGTAAAGGTCAACATGAGCAGAAGCAATTAAAACAGAGTAGGAATATAAGGAGTTCAGGTTACATTCAAGTTAATGTGTGCAGTGATTCTATCAAGCTATACATCTCACTATCTCACACTTAAGCACAAACCATCACTCTGTCAACACTTTATGATTACAATTGAATGCTCATGAAGGACAAAATCTATGAAGCTCTCTTGAAATACCAAATTGCAAACTCTTGACCTCTCTTTTTTATTTTTATTTTTTCCGGGAGCCTTGGTATTCTTTTATATTCCTCGGTATCCAAATTTCCCATTGGATAATCTTCAAGAGGACCAATTTCCAATCTACCCATTGGACAATGGTTGAGAAGAACAGGTAGCCGTTGAGATTGATCAATCAGAATTTCGGTAGATATGGTCGCCCATTCAAACATTGGTTTCCCAAAAATAAAGTTCTTCAGCTATAGAAAGAAACTTGCCTTCACGATAATTGTAACTAAGATATCTTGCACGATTGGATATTCTGCAAAGATAACTTTTAAGAATAATAGGCAATTAAGTTCTTATAAAGTGGGAATCCCAACCAGATCACAATCTGCAAAGAATGAGATTATGTTGTCAAAGCGATGATGATCTTGAAATATGTGTCAATAATTTGCCACATGTAATGTAATCATTCTGCTCATATTCACCTATCACAATATTCTGCTGATATCCAATGTATGCTTTAGTGATATCCATGCAGTTTCCTTTCTGATATCAATGCAGATCGTTGTCTATGGGGCCAGGGATATGATCAACTACTCTTACAAAGATACTTTTATTAGTGGTGTAGAGTCTGTAGACATAAAACTTTGATACTTCCAAGTGTTTATGTTTCAGGTAATATTGACGTTGAAAGAATTCTTTATGTTTCAAGCATTTACGACATATCGATATAAATGAATCTGAAAATGCACAACCGAAAGCTATAAGAATCTCTCACAATTCACTGCCAAATCCAGTAAGAGAAAGAAAATATTATCATTCAATTTTGCAGCAATGAAAAGTTTTGCCTCTATCTCTAACTTCAATATGAACACAAAGTTATGGAGAGAGGTGAGGTTTGACCCTCTTTCTGCTTTTTTTAGACTTTGATGTGAATTAGAAAGCCAAGAAAGAGAATAAGTTTCAACTCTCTTGCTCTTCTCGTAGAGTATTATTATGAACTAAAAATTATAAAGCAATCGTGAAACTTGACATGAACTAGAGATATAGATGAGAAGGTGAAGGAGATGGAGATGTTAGTTTTAAAAAAAAAAATAGAAATTTCATTGCCCTTCGTTCCTTGAGAATTAGAAAAATTATTTTTTAGTTTGAACATGTTCACTTAAAATTTGGGTTCTTATGCTTCATTGTCACTTTTTTTAATTATAAATCTCCTTTTATCATTATTTTGTTTCCCTTCCATCATTTCTTAATAAAAAAAAATTCATAAAATAATAAACTATACTGTTAGCATCTATGCTTGCGAGTAATAAAGTTGAAAAGTTTGAATAATCCATGTTATCTCTGTCACGAAAAGCAGACCTGCTAGGAGGTTTGGTGGGTTGCCAAATGGGTTCGAATGAGTGGCATTGTTCGCGTTTGGTGCGAATTCTCTCAGACTCATTTAATCGCAACTTATTGTCCTCGATCAGGTGAGAAACCGTGGTCACTTCAAGAGTCGTCACTAATTTTTTGGAGGCCGGTTAGAAGCCAAGTAAATCGCAAGGGGTCACTTTTCTCCACGAATCAGAGATTCGACTGCGGAAACTTGATTACATTAACACATTTTCGGTGCCTAAACTCGTTTTAGTTATCGAAAACGTGTAACCATACGGTGTCTCCACTTTCAATTCCGCAAACGCGTTCGCCTACGTGTCCGCGCACAATGGAGCTCAGCATAACGAGCCATAAATGCGTGTATCCACACCCAAGTAATTGAAATGAAAGCACGGAAAATCAAAGTACAAAGATAACGATATATTAAAATGAGTTAAGTAATAACCAATAACAATAATGCGTGAAATTACACTAGATAATCATAATCTAAGAAAAAATAATTATTAACAAAAGTGACTATGCGTAGAACACCATATATATATATATATATATATATATATATATATATATATATATTAGGAGAATGACTTTAGAAAATTAAGAAAATTTCAACAAATGTTATTTCTGGCCTAGAGCTTTCCTTGTTGAGCTCCTATCCAGTATCCAGCACTCAAAGTACCAGCATGGTACTTAAAATATGTAATTATATACATATATATTTTAAAGGAGGAAATAAATTGAATTATAAATAATATTTATAATAAATAAAAATGAAAATTATTATTTTTTGTTATTTTGAGTTTTCTCTTTAACATTGGTATTTAAATATATTTAAAATATAACTATTATTTTACCATGAACAAAAGAAATGATGACAAAGGAGGAGAATATAGTTCTTCCAATTTGAAGGAGTTGTATACTAGTAAGGACTTAGAATTTCTGCTAATTAGAATACCGAAAGAATTAGTAAATTGTCGCGCTTTAAGTCTTCGAAATTACAATTTTTGAGACCTAATGTTAGAGGGATGGATTATTTTATCTTGGTGGTTAATGGGCGCAACAATAGTTGAATATTACAGAATTTTAAAACAATGATTAATTAAGTCGCGTCGGAATCGGTTCGGGATTCAACAGCGTGACCCTCTAAACCATCCCAGCCCATTTGCCCTCTGTATAACCCTCTATTGTCTCTCTCCTCATCTCATTTTCACCCCTTCATTTCGTGGACAGCACCCCCATCCCGAGCTCACTCTCTCGTGCTTCTTTCTGCACGAGCCAAGAGAAAAACGAACGGTTTGAGCTCGTCGGGAGGTTAAATTGAGATTTGTTTTTTCTTACGTGACCGTAAGATCATGGATAGTACATATATGAAGGTGATCATCCAAGAAGTAGACTGAAATTTATGGACTTGAGTTGGACAGAAGATGGATGAGGAGACCCACAGTTTGTGCGGCGCGATACGTGCTTTGATCTTCTTCATCCGCAATCCCCAGGCAACCTCTACCCTAACCACTAACCTTTCCAATTGTCATTTTTTAGAGTGATTTGTGTTGTTTCGAAAATGAGTATGAATTGAGAGAGCTTTGCATGCATGGAATAGTGAACGCCATTAGACGAGCGATCTATTACATGATTTAACACCTGTGGACTATGGGCAGCTGAGATATGGGAATTGATCGTCTTGATTGTCATCAAATTGAAGTAAATTGAGCCTGGAACCTTGGATGGTTATTCGGTCGCGAGTTGAGGAGGAAGGGGAATTGTCGAAGCTGTTGCTTGATTGACTATATTGGGGCCGTTCATAGTTAGAAATCATGGATGGACTGCCTACCATGCCGTCAAACTGGTATAATTGAAGTGGGATCCTACATGGGTGGTTTGGCCATTGTCTTTCGGGAAGGGTCCATGGAGTTTGTGATTTATCGAGTGATGCTTTTAGCTGTGGTACGATCCCTCAATTAAGGAAGAGTTGACAGTGTGTATAGAGGCGCGGATTGTGGAATTCTATAGTTCGATTATCGAATTCAATGGAAATCTGGTTAATCGTAGGCGATGCTTGCTTTGATGATTATGTTATTTGTTCTAGTGGTTGTTGCTTGATTACACTTGCTCAGGTGAATGGTGGATTGGATAGTTTAGTTGTCTGGCTAGAAGCTTTGCTTGCTAAGTTGTTATCTCACCCCTATTCGAGGAACATCTTTTTAGATATGTAGGTACGGTGTTGGATCAAGCCTTGAAGACAGTGGAGATGATGAAGCTAATCAAATGACACGGATAGGATGAGAATATTCATCATAGTTTGTAATCTTTGGGTTGTGTAAAGAACTATATCTCTTTATATATATAAACTAGAGTTTCCTAAGCCTGTTCATTGTGGGACATGTGTTTTGATCAAGATTACGAAACCATTGTTGCGCGAAATCAAGCGATCAATCAAATAAATAGACAGAACGATTAAAGTAAATCAAACACCACATGTACGTGGTTAGGTCGTAGAGACATACGTCCACGGGGAGAATAGTAACAAATTCCACTATAGATTAAGCGATACACGGAGATTACAAATCACTCGAGTTACACAAACACACAATTACATACAATTACATACAAATCACTATAGATTAAGTGGTTAGGTCGTATGTAATTGGTGTTTCCCAACCTCAATTACATACAAGAACGCACACAATGTTTAACCCCCAATTCCTAACAAAATAATCTCTCAATCTCGCAAAGAAATTTAAACACAAATCTAACCTCAAGATTTAATCAACTTTGACACTTAAATTCTTAATGTAATTTCGCAAACAAAACGAATACCTAAAGCCAATCGCTCGCTTGAAAAACAGCGTTTCAAGATGTCCCTCTTCCAACCACTCAAAACCGCGCTTCAAGACTTCCTTTGCTCAAGCACTCACATAGTGGCGCTTCAAGGTCTCTCTTCTGCGATCAACGTTGGCTTCCACCGTTATCTCTTTTGTCCTACGTTACTTGCATACATATATATATATATATATATGGATGTCCACCCTTTGACCGAATCTTGGTCTTAAAAGTCCAAGTTTGGCTTTTCAATTATGGACGTCACTTCAACATGAAGAAAGAGAATATATGCATTGATTTATGTAATCAGAATCTATATCAATTAAAAGATTTCCTAAACCTTTAATTATTCTTCCCTTTTCTGATAACAATCCAACACATCTTTGGATCCATTCGTGCAAATATATCACCGACTGCAACATAGAACAACTTCCATTCTCAAACAAGATTCGAAAAAAAAAATATTCATCTTTGGTCGAATTTCATCTAATAAGCTTAAATTCGAGACACAATTTCTAACAATCTCTACCTTGGCTCAACGTTTGAGCCATGTCACAATCGTTTCGCTGGTAATCTGAACATTATCTACTACTACTCTCCCACAGCTCCAATGGGCTCAACTGCCACAGACATCATCTAAGTCCAAGTCGTGCTTAAATTTCGCCATAACCGAGGACCTTATCAAAATACCAACTGCACATGCATCTTTAACTACTTCACAAAGACTATCTGACACAAGTTCCTCTATGAAAGATAAATCAAAACCTTTGTCGCATCCATATCTGTCAGGAGATCGAACACGACAAGATATCAGCAGTTACAATAATTGTTGGCTCTATAGGCTTCACCTCGCTATAAGCACCATCTATATTGGTAACCACGCTTGTACCCGCTACCTCAGGAGTTTCTAGTTGCAACTCCACCTCAAGCTGAACACCGTCCAAATCCGTATTAACACTGCTATAATCACTCCTAGTCTGAAATATTGGAGACTCCTCAAAGGTAACTTCTCTGCTGTAAACAGGTGAATTTATATTCAAGCACCACAACTGATAACCTCGCTCACCTCGTGCATAGCCATGAAATATGCACCTTGCCTCCACATCGAGCTTACCATCATTTACTCGATAATAACATGGGCAATAAACATTCTAAAATTGGAGCAATCAGCAACGTTATTTGACCACACTTCTTCGAGAGTCCAATATCCAATCGCAGTCGATAGGGATCTATTCACCGGGTAGCTCACCAAACTAAGCGCATTCGCTGGAATTCTCCTAACCATAACAGCACTATAAATCTTTTTACAGGCTGTCTCTAGTAATGCCATGCTCATCAATTCTACAAACTGTTGTGATTTACTGGCACTAGTACGGTGCTTCACTATGCCCTCTTTCGTGCAGAATTTATTTACCAATTTCGAGTAGGACTCCATGCTACTGGCAGTTCGCACATGCTTGATCAACTTACCAATCTTCGTTTTGATCAAAGCTCTCAATCGCGTATTCCTAACAACAGCATCAAACTTGTACTTCCGTACAAACACCCAAGCCTTCCTTGAATAGCCATTAGACTCTGGAATAGATGTCAACGTCTTAGGAGGGAAACCTATCATTATCTCACCTTGAAGTTCATGCAGGCCGCCATGCTTAATTCCTTTCATTATCACCAAGGCACCTCGAATAATTTTCATAACTTCACCTCGTGAAGAATACCTACATCCAGCTGAATCTAGAACACCCAAGGAAATTAAATTCTTTTTCAATTCTAGAACGTGCCGTACTCCAGTCAATGTCCTCACAATACCATCATGTATTCTGATTTTAAAATTACTGACACTCACAGCATCACATTCAGCGTTGTTTCCCAACTACAGTTTACTACTACATGTGCACTGATAAGTAGCAAACTAGTTCCTAATTGGGGTAGCATGAAAAGAACAACCAAAATCCATAATCCATCCATCAAATGACTAATTCTAAGTGACAGACAAGACACAATCGACGCCATCAGAATTTTCAGCTATACCTGCAATATCATTTGCAAATTCAATTCTAGTTCCTTTACCCGCTTCGTTTTTCAGTTTAAAGCAATTTCTTCTAAGATGCCCCATCTTGCCACTGTTCCAACAGACACACCGCTAGTCCTAGACTAACTACGTCTATTCATGTTCATGCTATTTTTGATAGCATGAGTACTAGCTCTTCCTCTTTTACCTACTAAAGCAGCAAATAGAGATTCATCAAATTCTCTTCTACGGATATCCTCACTCAAAATTAAATCTCGAATCCTATCAAACGTCAAACTAGCTGACCTAGAAGAATTACTAACAGCAGTAACAATAGTATTCCAACTATCAGGCAATAAGGATAATAGAATCAAAGCACATACCTCATCTTCAAAGTCAATCTCAGCTGAACTCAATTGACTAATGATCACATTGAATTCATTGATATGATTAGTAACTGAAGTACCTTCGCTCATCTTCAAGTTAAACAGACGTCGCATCAAATAGACCTTATTGATCACAGAGGGCTTATCGTACATGTCCGATAAGTCTTTCATCAAACCCACAGTGGTCTTCTCCTTAACGATATTAAACGCGACATTACAAGCCAACATCAGCCAAATAACACCCATCGCTCGTCTATCCAGCAATTCCCAATCGGATTGCTTCATCATTTCTAGTTTCTTCCCAGACAGAGGCTTGTGCAGCTTCATTTGATATAAATAATCTTCTATCTGCATCTTCTAGAAACCAAAGTCCTTCCCCTCAAATCTGTCAATTTTTCATTTAGCTTCTTCTGTCGCCATCGATATGCTTCAACTCGACAAGCCTGGCTCTAATACCAATTGTTGCGCGAAACCAAGCGATCGATCAAATAAATATAAAAAATGAGTAAAGTAAATCGAACATCAAATATACGTGGTTCGGTCGTAAAGACCTACGTTCACAGGAAGAACAGTAACGAATTTCACTATAAATCAAGCGATACACGGAGATTACAGATCACTCAAGTTATACAAACACACTATTAGTGCTTCCCATCCCCAATTACATCCAAAAACGGACACAATGTTTAGCCCTCGATTCCTAGCGAAATAATCTCTTAATCTCGCAAAAGAATTTAAACACAAATCTAACCTCAAGATTTAATCGGTTTCGATACTTAAATTCTTGATGTAATTTCACGAATAAAATGAAGACCTAAAGCCAAGCACTCGCTTGAAAAACGGCGATTCAAGATGTCACTCTTCCAAGCACTCGAAATCGCGCTTCAAGACTTCCTTTTCTCAAGCACTCACATAGTGGCGCTTCAAGGTCTCTCTTCTGCGATCAACGATGGCTTCCACCTACGTTACTTGCATATATATATATATTCCATGCATGTCCACCCTTTGACCGAATCTTGGTCTTAAAGTCCAAGTTTGGCTTTTCAATTATGGACGTCACTTCCACATGAAGAAAGAGAATATATGCATTGGTTTATGTAATCAGAATCTATATCGATTAAAATATTTCCTAATCCTTTAATTGTTCTTATCTTTTTTTATAACAATCCAACACATCTTGAGATCCATTCGTGCAAATATATCACCGACTGCAACATAGAACAACTTCCATTCTCGAACAAGATTTGAAAAAAATATTCATCTTGGGTCGGATTTCATCTAATAAGCTTAAACTTGAGACACAATTTCTAACACTATGAGTAAAGCGAAACCTTCGTCGCGCATGCTGTTTATATTATACATGCATTTATATCTTATAGCGTCTTCCGCATGTGCCTTCTATTTTAGATATATTAATAATAGATTAAAGCGGAACACGCAATCAGGTGGCAGTGTCGAGGTCCTGACAGAATGGTATCAAAGCGGGGTAGTGCAGAGATAAGGTGCGCTAGAGAATGACTGGTTTGGTAGGTGCGTATGCAATGAAAATTTACAAGTGCATGTGTTTGCGATTGATGGGAGAGTAGTACTAGCTTTTGCTGCTCGATAGTCAAGAAGCTTGTAAATCACTATCTAGAGACTTGGTGATCTTTGTGCTTTGCGGTTATATTTTTGTGATCGACAGTGGATAGGACGATAAGTCGACAGTTTCTTCCCTCAATTAAGCTCACACACTCTTGTCTTTTTTCTCTAGTTTCCTTCTTTCAAGCTCTTTATCAGACTAGAATTTTGGTCTCAGAAGCTCCTCAGAACAGTCGACTAAACCACCAAGCAAGATCAATTCAATAATATACTGCTCAATTCAGTAACTTTTGCTAGATTTGAATTCAAATTCCATTTCTGTTACCATTTTTTTCTATTCGGTCTAACTAATAATAAAAAATATAATAATAAAGAAATGAGTCGTCCTCTTGATTTTTTTTTGCCTTTTTTCGAAATTTTTTTATTTTTTTGTTTGATTTTTTTTCCGATACTTTTTTTTTGTGTTTTTTGCTAAAAAAAATTTGCCGAAACTTTTTTTTTACGAACTCAATACAATCAAAACAACTAGGACTGAAAAACCCTAAATCAAAATTGATATCGCAGAAAGAACAATTCAGAACCCTAATTCGATTAGTAACGAATTCCCAATTCTATAAATCCTAATTCTATAAACCCTAGATTGCTGAAGTAAAATTAGTAAAATTAAGATAACTAGACCTTGTAGAACCAGCTCTGATACCAGATGATGTGAATTCTGCGGAAACTAATCGTTCTACGAAGATCCAAGAGATGCGAATTGCGAACCTTGACCCCCAATCGAACTTGTGATTGATAACCTCGATATAAACGTGACCTGTTGACGAGCCTATGTCAACCAATCCACACTATAAACGCCTCGAACAAGAGAATTCGCGATCTTGCTCGATAAGTTGAATTGATTGCTACAAGGAAGCCTTTATAAGATCTAGTCTTTAGATGAACTCGAAAAAGAGGAAAACTCTCTCTATAAAATTATGAATTAATATGTTCTCAGAAACTCATAAGCACCCTTATATATGGTGCTAACCTTAAAAGGGCAAAAGGATAAAAATATCCTCAATTAATAAAAATTCGCCTAAAAATTAAAAAACGGCCTAAAAGTCCATCTAAGCGATGTCGAATGGCCGAAATCTAGCGCAGTTCATGGCCATGGGCCATGAGTATGGATCAGGATGTCATTTTGCTTTAGCCGATCAAATTTGAGTCCATTCAGAGCTCGTCAACCCTAAACCCGTTCGGAATTCGCAAGGCTAAATATAATTGTGTTGCGCTAAAGAGTTTCAGAATCTTCAATTCCTGAATCAAAATCACCTCCACTCTAAAGATCTTGAACCATGATGCCGACAACTTGCTTGAATTCCCTCGCACTCGCTCGAGTAATTGGATCAAGTGGATAGAACAACGAGTCCTTAGCACCTCCTCCTCGATATGGTCCGATGTCCACATCACTCTCTCCTAGTCATCCTCCAAGTGTGCTAGTTTCAAGAAATATTCGACAAAATTATGTCCGTATAATGTTGATACAAACAGGTTCGATGTATTATATCTTGGGAGACATAGTTCGTGAGGCCGCTTAATATCGTTGACAGAAACTAATCGCCTTAAGGAGATTCGGTTAATTGTATCTCACCTCATCTTCAATTCCTTTTTTCTTTTGTGTTTATAGTATCCAGCCAGTTTATTGTTTTGTAATCTTTATATGTAAAGATTGTAATTTGACTTGATCGATATTAATATTGTGATCATTTTTTTTGTGTTATTATTTTATTATTTTAACCAGCGGTGTTATATATTTTCTCTGATACGTTCACAAGTGCGCAATTATTTTTCAACAAAGTTGATCTTGATGTGATGAGGTTGGTGAGGTGTGACTAGGGAGCCCACCAGATTTCAAATCAACTTTTAAAATTTGTCTTGTAGTGAAAATATCCAATGGCATTTGGGGCAATTGGCATTTTAAGATTGATTGGACATTTAGCTCAATCGACAGAGGGCATTTCGGTACTTTCACAACTCAGGCTCGGTCAGGGTAATCTCGATCCTATTGCGCAGCGACTAAATTAACGAAGTCTAGTCTAATAAGGATGAAAATGATGAGTGCTATGATTATTCATTCAAATGCGCTCATGTCGGAGGCAACAATCAGGGCAAAGACAGCCTATCACACTTAGGAATTTGATTAGGTTTCTTAGTGATAGTTCCAAGTGTAATGAAGGCAACAATGTAGCAATTGCGCTTGCAATACTAACTGATGTCGGGTGTAATATTTGAATAAAATTCATTTTAGGCACGAAATGTACGTGTGAATCGGATTACCATCGCAGAATATATCCCGATTCGTGCACGATACAACTCTGCCTCATGGACCTCAGATGTTTCACGTTACATGAACATTTTCATGTTGTGCATGTGAATTTATATGCTACCAGACAAATGACAGATATCATTAATTGGCTACTTTCTCATCATCTTGAAAACCACACCACACATCAACCTAGATTTGCTCAATCGCATAATTGGATCTTCACTGATCCTTACTGGTCAAGTGGGGGCCTCTACTGCTGCTGTCCTAAAATAATTTTGTTAAAGGATTATGCCTCCCTACGTGAATCGTGATTTCCGGATCCTCTAATTTCCCAAACCATCGTTGCACGAGTGTTCTCATGTCATTAGTATAACCAAGTAGTTTCCTTCCATTTTTCCTAAATGTAACTCCTTATTTTCCACAATCACGTGACAAACTATCTAGATGCCTCATTTGGAGAGATCACTAAAAGAGAATTCAAGACTTTGATGCACAAGATATGTGTAATCTTAAGGTCATCGTGGGTCAACCCATGATCTTATCTTCTTACCGAAGAATCATAACGTAGGATCCTTTCAAATTAATTTCATATCGAGACTCCATTTATTTTAAGGAAAATGAGCAATTTGAAAAATATTTTTCGAAAAGTAATCGCTTATTAGAAAAACAAATCAACAAAAAATATTTTCATCATCGATAACAATCTATGCCTAACTATTTGCAACAACACCAATTGGTGAGAGTTTATTGCTTGCACAATGTTTTGATGCCCTTTTGTTCTTTGGAACATCTCGTATAAATAGAACCGACTTAGAACATCATTCTTCTCATCTTCAAATAGACAAAAGCTCAAACGCACAGAGATAAATGAGTTCCAAAGTATCTTTCGCGGTGGTCGTCGTCGTAGCCGTTCTGGTCGTAATCGTTCCCATGCACTCTCATCCTTCTCCTATAGATCAGACCTTATTGAACACTGTCAAACCAACTAGTAACTCTCTAACCACAGAAGTTTCCCGGCAAAGATGAGAAATAATTTGTACAGCAAAATGGAGTTCCAGATGAATGGATGATTGACCATTTTATGACCTATTAAAATTTCTAATGTTTGCTTTTGCAGTTCACTGTCACGACGGATGCAAGAAAAGACCCAGGGGAGTACTGGGTGAGCATCATGAAAGAAGAGCCCATGCCAGAAGCAATTGACGGCCTCCTCCATGTGATCAACCCTGCATCAGATCAGCCTCGTTTCCCTTCTCTCCCCAAGAAGGAGGAGGCCGACCGCCATGGATACAACAAACTAGAGGACGATAAGCGATTCGCCAGTGATTTCAAGCCGAGGCCCAACATCTTTGTTTATGGGAACGAAGCCAATCTCAAAGAGAAGAAGCTCGTGGAGGATTTCGAGCCGAGGGCCAACATCTCGGCTTATGGTGAGGACAGCGGGATCAAAGAGAAGAAATTTTCAGAAGACTTCGAGCCGAGACCAAACATATCAGCTTACGGGGATGACGCTCAACTCAAAGAGAAGAAGTCCTTTGCTAAAGACTTCGAGCCAAGGCCCAACATCTCGGCCTTTGGTGAGGATTAAACGTGGAGAGAGACAGCAATAAGGCGTTCCCGCTTTCTGTGATGTAGATAAATTTCTGTAACGTAATGTGAAACGTCAACAAAGCCGGGGTCTTCTCCAACTAGAAAGATGTACGGCGACGGCGATTGTATGGCGCGTGGCATGTTCTGGTAGTCTGTCCGTCATCGTCTTGCGAATTCTCCTGGTCTGCCCCTATGGCACTAGGTGAGATCTGTTAGAATTTTAACATCGAGAAATTCTACTAACCTCTATGGATGTTCAATTGCGGAATACCCCAAGAACTTTATTGAATCTCTATCAAGACCTTCTCGAATCTTTAAACTCACCACGGTTTGAATACAATCACGTGCAAAAAGTATTCTTGTTTCATAACGTAAATGCGACCGATTCTCAATGCAACGATGGATTGCCGTGAGTGTTTGTTCTTGAGAGAGCGATGGAAGAACGTACGTTAGTTTTCTGACGAAGGTTTATCTGTCTCTCGTATCCTTTCAAAGTTATCTATTTCTTTTATAGATAAGGTGGTACTCATTCGAAAGGGTAGCACCCATTTGAAAAAGTATTTGTGCTAGACTCTTCTCAAACGCATCCTTCATGGACGTATCAAAAACACCTTTTCAATGTGAAAGGAATAGATGAACAGATCTCGTTTAGATACAGCAGAATTACACGAATTAACAAGCTTTATAATCGTCTTGAATCACTGATCGTAAATGAGTACATCACACGAGAAACGCATTGTAATTTTCGCAGATTAAGAGTCACAGTGCAACGAGAGATTTGTGTCGATTTGACGTTTTGGAGAAGGGAGAATCGACGACGTCTCGTTCATCATCTTTGTCTCTCTACATCATTCTCACATTTTTAGAACTAACAAAGATTATCCATATATATGAACATAAAGGCATCGTTTCAATTACGTATTATCAACAGTTGGTGTGGGGTGTGGCTGCCTACATAGGCGGACCACAGTATTTACCGTACACCCACATAAAATCCAACATCTCCCACTCGCCCATGAAGGGCTATTCATAAGTCTCACTTGCCCACGAAGGATCAACAACTCCCACTCACCTATGAAGGGTTAAACATAATTCTCTCTCTTTTCTGCAAAGTTCATATTGACAAATAATCCGTGCGACCAGCATATTGGGAGAGCTCATTGCCACACATCTGTTGGGAGTATATAGCAGCTCTAAAATGGCGTGTTAACTCAGAGTAGATTCAGTATGCAGTACCCTATATCAATCAGTCACATTTATATCATATCTCTCTTAATCTCTTCACTCTCTTGATCTCTTTGATCTCTTTGAGTGCTCAAATACAATACATTGTATTCACAACCATGACTAACTCAAATAATCACAATTGATCGACTTGTGAACATAAAGATTGAATATGATATCCAAAACAAATTGATCTTCCTCTTCCCTTAAACCTCTCAATCTCAGTCTAGCTCACTTTTCTAGAAATATCCCATTAGGTCGAATCAATCTCATGACCATTGGTATCACCCTAAGATAGTGAACACCAAACAAAAATCTTGAGAATAAGTAAGAGTCGTGAGGGGAGTTAATTTGAGGAACTTTTATCCTCAAGAGTCTCACACGACTATAGAGTTAAAATCAAAACTCTTGTCAACTCTTATTGGTTGATTCATGTATACGTAATATGAAGTACGTATTACGGTATTATCTCATTTCCCATCGAGCATATGTGACATTCTGATTTTCCAGTCATTTTCAGACTCATTAATGAGAAGTATATCTAGCGATGTGTCTCAGTCACATCCCGCTCGAATGTGATCAATTTGAGTTGACTAACCAAAAGGGAAAGGCTAACGCGAGACAAGGTACGTAGACCTAGAGAACTCGAATAGGAAATGACACTTTGACCATAAGAATTGTCAAGGGGATATTTAGAGCCATAAAAGGCTGATCTAAGAACGATTAAGGAATGCATTGCTAGCGTTATACGATTGGAGCGCGGGTGATGCCGCATAATCAATGTATAATTGTAAATTTTCCCTAAATCGAACAGTAAAGATCGAGACCATCGAAACTAGAGATAGACCCTCATAATTACATGACAACCAAAGTCGCCATGAATTGACGAGCCCTAATTGTGATATGAATTACAAGGTCGATACGCGTAACGTCTATAGAAAGCCGTCCGTCGGTTCGGGATAGGTTGGAACCACGTCTGATAGAAAAAACGGTCAGAAACGAACCTTGAAAATTGAAAATGGAGAATCAAAAATTTCAACATTAGGTTTGGATTGATCATTGCCTTATCGAAGAATATTGAAACGAGAAAAATGACAATCCGGTCGTCGGGAGTAAAATTACTATTTTACCCTTCAAGCCTTAGCCTTGCTTATGCAATTGAAGGAGGGCATTTTGGTCTTTTATACACCCCCAAGAGCCACAAAAAATTTGAAGAGACCTTGGCCATTGGATGAAGCTTGATTGATACTTGGGACATGTGTCAATAGATCAAGCATTGAGTGGTCATGTCCACTCTCCAACTACCATTCAACTCATTGAGTTTGAAGTTGAATATAGCTCTCTTCTCTCTCTCTTGGCCAGCCATTCTTCCCCATTTCCACCAAGAACACCATCTTCTTCTTCTTCTTCTTCTTCTTTCTGTTGCTCGCCGATCAGTTCTGTCCTTCCGGTTCACTACTGCCAACGGCCACCTCTGGCCACCGCCTGGACTCCAGCTGACCACCCACCCCTAGCCCAACCTCTTGCTGACATCCTCGTAGTGGAAGCGAGTCGTTTGAGCCACCGAAGAGCTCCGGCCAATCGATCTCCCGCAAGTAAATAGAAACCGTCACAACCTGAGGTAGGCAATGTTTCTGACCTCTTAGGACCTCAAAACTTTGGAGTTTTTTAATCAAATTTTGTGAACATCTAGGGGACTCATAGAGTAATTTGTGGTAAAAGGTTGAGGTCAATTTGATGGAGTTTTGACCTCAAATGTGTCTTGTGTTTGAAGGACAAAAAATGTCGGTTGGAGGACTAAGGGAAATCGATGAGATTCAAGGTGTTTCCAGCGACGACTCGGTCCCAAATCTTTGGTGAGCTTCCCAAAACCTTAGATTTACATGTTAGCAAGTAGGTTAGTGAATAAACGATGGATTTGGAGTAGATTAAAGGCTGGAAAATCTCGATATACACAGAACCGAAAATAGCCCGGCTCGATTCTATGTAAACCGATTCTGTGGAGGCTGTTGGTTGTTGGTTTTGAGTCTCAAATTCATCAATGAGACATGTTAAGATGTTGAGGAATGTGTTAATGAGGTTTTGATCCTTGGATTGATGATTGGGCAAGAGAAAATTGACAATTGGTTGAAATTTCATAGGTTGCGTGGGGGGTTTGCTCTTGGACCGAATTTGAAGAAGTGCTTGAGGAGAGAATTTGTGATATCAAGCTTGAGATAAAGGAACCCTAAACCTATGATAGAAAGATTGGACTCAATTGGGTGGGTCAAGTGATATTATGATTGATTGAGAGAGAGACCTCAATGAGATTATTCTTGTGTGCATCTTAGAGTGATATAGAAGGCTCGAATGTGCGCCTAGGCTTGTGCTTGGATTGCTTGCCATGTTTGAGAGTTGCTTTGATTGTCTTGCATGCCATGAGTATATGAATTATGCTTGAGTTGTACATGGTATTATGTGTGTGATTTGAATGAGAATCATGACATGAGTGTGACATGATGAGACCTTGATGCGTATGAGACGCGGGGTGGTGTGAGGAATACCCTAAGGCGCTGAGGCACGGGCTTGGAGTTGTGTGGCACCTTGATGCGTATAAGACGCAGGGTTGAGAAGGTCACGATCTTGATGCGTTGAAACGCGGGATGGAGGAGTGATGTGTCGACACTGGCCTGGAGTAACATTGAAACCTAATGCGTTTACACTGACGGTCTGATACATTTACGCGGACCGAGCCTGATGAGTTCTAAACGCGGGCATGAGAATGAGGCGGGTGTGAAAGGTGGAAGTGCTGGTGAGACATGGAGGAATGTGCATGATCTTAGGGATGTGTTGTGATGCCATGACCGCTTGCTTAACATCTGCATGAGTGTTGTTATTTGAATGCCTTATATGTTTATCTGCACGATATGTTAGTATTGATGACTGCCTGAGTGAACTATTGGCCTAACCTAGAGTTAGGATCCCCTTTACTGAGATGTAAATCTCACCCCGTTAGGGACCCCTTTTTACAAATTCTAGATCTTGAAGATGTGGCCTATTCATTTTGGTGACCCCAAGGAGATGACGGTCTATTTTGATGAATTCCTTAACGAGCAGAGGACTATTTATATTAGAAAATGTACAGTGGCGTGGGTAGACGAGGGTAGCACTAGCTAAAAGCCTCATAGGTATGAGGCCTGGTTCTAGAAGGTTGGGGATGTATCTACAAGGCCACTGAAGCCCACTGTGGTGCCCTAGGGAGTTATCCCTAGCTGGTGTCATCCCACCCGAGATTTAGAGCAGGCTGAGGGGTCAGTTGTTGGGTCAAGGAACGGACCTGAGAGGACCCCGACCTTGGAGGATACTGAGGATGAGGTCATAGTGGTCGAGACTACAGAGGATGACCTGGTGGAGCCGTCTACTGAGGATACCATCGAGGTTCATTCGGAGGCCTTCTCGGAGTATGAGCCTACAGAGGAGGTAGAGGAGACCGAGGACTCCAGCATCTCGTCTCAGGAGCTTACGGTTTATGAGTCTGAGATTAGATGGTGACCCCGATGTTTGTATCTTTTAGTGATGATGATGGATCTTTTGTATTTACCCCATCTTCCTAGCGGATTTAGTTGGCTATGCTTATGTATAAACTTTCAGGTATTATGTATTATGGTATACAGGCCCCGCTTTATATTTTGTACGGAGGAGTTTTATCATTGTCGTTTCCATGTGCTTTGTATATAGTATGTCTATAGACTTATGTGTAGATCTTGGGATCACGAGAGATATCTTGATTGCTTGCAGGTAGTCGCGCGCTCGTGCTCGGGGCGCGGGGCGTGACATCCCCGTTTGATTTGGTATTAGAGCAAGGTCAACTCGATCCAAAGTTGATTAAGGATTAGAGTACTAAGGAGTATTAAGTTGGGACAAGGATGGGTAACGAGACCTTAGGAGACTGGCTAGGATAAGGCATGGGGTGCATAGCTTGTGACTTGGCACTTATGGTTGGCATTTGGCCTTGGCAGAGTGTGGTAATGTATAAAGATCAAGTTCTCTGCTTAGTGTGGAAAGTCATTTCTGGATTTTGTCCTGTTAAGTGAATGAGTATGGCATGTTTTAGTCAACCGTTGGAGTGAACGAAACTGAGGAATGGCCATGGACTACTTGTTGAAATGTCTCTAGAAATTTGTTGTATGGAGATTGCTGTGTTATAACTGTTTCTGTTAAGGAGTAGTTGGTAACTCTGAACTTGGATGAATGAGCGAGTTACTAACCCCTTGATGAACTTGTGGTGGATCAGGCTCAGTAAAAGAATATAAGGATGAGCCACCCATCTAGGAGATCTGGAAGGCCCAGAGGCGGAGCCTCTAGCTCGAGACCGCCCGTAGCAGAAAATCCCAAGATGGATGGCGTGTTAAGGGCACTAGAGAGGATTGGTGACCTCATTGACAGGCAGACCCAAGATTGAGATACTGCCGTAGCCAGGGCAGTACGAGCCACCAGAGTTACCGTCAACTCCAACAACGGCAACAACGGGGGCAATGGGAACCAGGATGAACAAGGCCAGGGTAATGAGGCAATGAATGCCCAGGAGTAAATTGTCGTGGCTAGACAGATGGGTCAGCTAGTGGAACAATTCATAAAGCTGAAACCGACCCAGTTCGACGGGATTAGAGATCCTGCGCTAGCACTCAGGTGGATTGAGAAGCTGGAAAATGCCTTTGGAGTGTTGAGGTGCACAGACAAAGAGAAGGTACTATTGGCGGTGTACCAGTTAGAAGGGACTGCAAAAGATTGGTGGACTACCATAAAGAGTGGAGTTTCCCCAAAAGGAACGACCATGACCTGGGATGCCTTTAAGACGGCGTTCAACGACAAGTACTTCTCGGAGAGGGCCAAGGAAAGGAAGCAGGTGGAATTTTTACAGCTACATCAGAACCAGTTGACGGTGGATCAGTATGAGGTTGAGTTCTCCAGATTATCAAGGTACGCACCTCGATCAATAGAGGATCCCTAGGAGAAAGCACGGATATTTAGGGGCGGATTGCGACTTGAGCTCCGCAGCCAAATGATTGCCCTAAATCTGAGGACTTATAAGGAGATCTATGAGCGGGGCCAGATGATTAAAAGGGACTTGAAGGAGAGGAATGCCGCATCTGGATCGCGGTTTACCTCATTCCGAGACAACTGCCCGATGGGCAAGAGACTGATGGCGGGCAATAGGCGTTTCGTGCCTCCAGTAAGGAAAAATATTGTGAAGCCGCCGAATCCCACGAACTGGAGTTGTCGTCTCTGTGGCAGGAGGCATGAAAATGGGCCATGCTCGGTAAAGACTGGGGCTTGTTTAAGTGTGGTCAAATGGGCCGCCAGATGAGGGCGTGCCCGAACCAAGCTCTAACGAGTCGATCTCAAGGACAGAGACCACAAGCTGGACCATCGGTTGCCACTCCCTAGATCGAGTAGAATCGACCCCCAGCTTAGGGTGAGGTATATGCAGTAGCCCGCAGAGAGGGGGAGGAAGCGCCAAGCGTGGTCACATATACGGTTTACTTGTGTAACCAAGCTACATATGCATTGTTTGACCCTGGTGCCACGCATTCATTTGTGTCTGCACAGTTTGCTGATTTGGTAGATATGAAGTTAAAACCATTGAGTATAATTCTGCATGTTGCCACCCCACTGAAGGATAATATATTGGTTTCATTGGGCTATGCTGACTGTGAAATTGTGATTGGAGGGAGTAAGGAGAGTATTGATTTAGCTGTACCGCCCATGTATGATTTCGATGTGATCATAGGGATAGATTGGTTGGGTAAGCAGGGGGCAATGGTAGATTGTGGTAGTAGGACAATTCGTTTCTACCTAGAAGGCCGCCCTAACTTTGAATTGGTGGGAAGTCGATGAAGGATCTCGATTCCCTTAGTCTTATCTCTTGAAGTGACAAAGTTGATGCCTGAAGGGTGTCAGGCGTATTTAGTTGCGGTGATGGACATAATTGTCGTGGAGCCAAAGCTAGAGAATATTCCGGTAGTGCATGAGTTTCCTGACGTTTTTCCCCAAGAGTTGCCAAGATTACCGCCAGAGCGAGAGATAGAATTTGTGATCGAGTTAGCTCTCGAAACGCAGCCGATCTCAAAGGCACCTTATAGGATGTCCCTATCAGAATTGAAAGAGTTAAAGGTGCAAATGCAAAAGCTATTGGATAAAGGATTTATCCGACCGAGTGCTTCACCGTGAGGAGCGCCGGTATTGTTCGTAAGGAAGAAGGATGGGTCTTTGCGTCTATGCTTCAACTATAGGCAGCTGAACCAGGTAACAGTGAAGAATAAGTACCCACTATCGAGAATCGACGACCTGTTTGATCAGTTGCAAGTAGCGGCGATATTCTTTAAGATTGACATGAGGACTAGGTATCACCAATTGAGGATCAAGAAAGAAGACATACATAAGACTGCTTTTAGGACGAGGTATGGTCATTATGAGTTCACAGTGATGCCTTTTGGATTGACCAATGCTCCAGTCACATTCATGGATTTGATGTATCGAGTGTTTAAGGAATTCCTGGACAGATTCGTCATAGTCTTTATTGATGACATCCCGATTTACTCGACGAGTGATGCAGAACACGAGGAGCACCTGAGGATTGTCTTGCAGACCCTGAGAGAACACTCGCTATACGCTAAGTTGAGCAAATGCAAGTTCTGGCTAAATAAGGTAGCGTTTCTTGGCCATGTGGTGTCGGGAGAAGGAATTGCAGTGGATCCTGCAAAGATCGAAGCTGTAACAAATTGGCCTAGGCTTACTACAGTCACTGAAGTCAGAAGTTTCTTAGGATTGGCAGGGTATTACAGACGTTTTGTGGAGAAATTCTCATCCATAGCCATTCCGTTGACGAGGCTGACAAAGAAAGAAACAAGGTTTGAATGGACAGATAAGTGCGAAAAGAGTTTCCAAGAACTCAAACATCGGTTGATGACTGCACTGGTGTTGACGATTCCATCAGAACCAAGGGGCTTTGAGATTTATAGCAATGCTTAGCTGAAAGGACCGGGCCGCGTGTTAATGCAGTATGGAAGAGTAGTAGCCTACGCATCCCGACAGTTGAGACCACATGAGATGAACTACCCAACTCATGATCTGGAGTTAGCAGCGATCATATTTGCTCTGAAGATCTAGAGACATTATCTATGTGGCGAAAAGTTTCAAATTTATACCGACCACCAGAGCTTAAAGTATCTGTTCCCCCAGAAAGAACTAAATATGAGACAGCATCGGTGGATGGAATTGCTCAAGGATTATGATTGTGATATATTGTATCACCCTGGGAAGGCAAACAAAGTAGCAGATGCGCTTAAGCGGAAGTCAAGCATCGTCGGTCTGCTGGTAAAAGGTTGGTCGATGATCGAGGATTTGAGAGATTCAGAATTCAGACTGGAAGTCTGCTAGTTGTCCAATTTGATGACAACATTGAGAGTAGAACCTGAGGTCTAGGAAAGAATAAAGACCTTGCAGTCTACGGACCCAGAAATTCAGAAAATCATGGAGATGGATATGGCAAAGAGAAAACCAAAGTTTCAGGTGTCTGAAGAAGAAATTTTGAAGTTCCGAGGATGCCTATGCATGCCAAAAGATGAAGGACTCAGGGAAAATATTTTGTCAAAGGCTCACAGGAGCAATTATAGCATTCACCTTGAAAGTACGAAAATGTATCAGAACTTGCAACAGCACTACTGGTGGAACGGGATGAAAGTAGATGTAGCGAAATATGTGGCAAAGTGCTTGACATGCCAGCAAGTAAAAGCGCAGCACTGTAAGCATGGAGGATTATTACAGCCACTGGAAATATTGGAATGGAAATGAGAGCATATAACGATGGACTTTGTGATGGGACTCCCGAGGAGCCAGAAAGGTCACGACTCTATATGGGTAGTCGTGGATAGGTTAACTAAGTTCGCATACTTCATCTCGGTGCGAAAGGATTTCGCAATGGATATATACACTGAGTTGTACATGAGGCAGGTAGTGAGGTTACATGGAGTACCCATGACAATTACATCTGATAGAGATCTCAAGTTCACGGCGAACTTTTGGAAGAGTCTTTAAGAAGCCATGGGAATCCGACTGCAGTTTAGCACGGCGTACCATCCACAGACGGACGGACAGTCGGAGAGGATGATTCAGACGCTTGAGAACATGCTACAAGCATGCATCATAGATTTTAAAGGTGGATGGGAAGATCAGCTGTATTTGGTGGAATTCACGTACAATAATAGTTACTAGCGGAGCATCCAGATGGCACCATTTGAAGCACTTTATAGAAGGGCCTGCAGAATCCCGATTTGCTGAGATGAGGTTGGAGAAAAGAGTTTCACAGGCCCAGAGTTGGTAGAGCAATCTATGGAAGCAGTAAAGATAATTCGGGATAGACTGAGGATGGCACAGAGTCGTCAGAAGAGCTATGCGGATAAGCGGCGAAAGCCTTTGGAGTTTCAAGTGAGCGATCATGTCTTCCTTAAGGTGTCGCCCATGAGGGGATTATCGCGATTTGAAAAGAAGGGAAAACTGAACCCAAGGTACGTAAATCCATTTGAGATACTGAAGCGAATTGGGACCTTGGCCTATAGGCTTGCCTTGCCGCCTAATCTATCCCAAGTGCATATTGTCTTTCACGTGTCAATGCTGCGGAAATACAAACCAGACTCGACACAAGTGCTGGACTATGAGGTCATAGAAGTGGACAACCGAGTATCCTACGTGGAGAAGCCGATCAGGATTGAAGACCGAAAGGAGCAAACTCTGAGAAATAAGACGATTCTACTAGTCAAAGTTGTGTGGGAGCACCATGGAACCGAAGGCGCCACGTGGGAAAATGAAGAGACAATGAGGCGACAACACCCCCATCGATTTCAGTAATTAAGTTGATGTAAATTTCGGGGACGAAATTTTTATAAGGGGGAAGAGTTGTGAGATTCTGATTTCTCAGTCATTTCAGACTCATTAATGAGAAGTATATCGAGCGATGTGTCTCAACCACATCCCGCTCGAATCTGATCAATTTGAGTTGATTGACTAAAAAGGAAAGGCTAAAGCGAGACAAAGTACGTGCACCTAGGGAACTCGAGTAGAAAATGGCACTTTGACCATAAGGATTGTCGAGAGGACATTTAGAGCCAAAAAAGGTCAATCTAAGAACAATTAAGGAATGCATTGCTAGCGTTATAAGATTGGAGCGCGGGTGATGCTGCATAACCAATGTATAATTTGTAAATTTTCCCTAAATCGAACAGTGACGAGCGAGACCATCGGAACTAGAGATAAACCCTCACAATTACATGACAACTAAAGTCGTCATAAATTGGCGAGCCCTAATTATGATATGAATCACAGAGTCGATACGTGTAACATCTGCAGAAAGCCGCCCGTCGGTTCGGGATAGGCTGAAACCACGTCTGATAGAAAAAACGATCAGAAACGAGTCTTGAAAATTGAAAATGGAGAATTAAGAATTCCAACGTCAGATTTGGATTGGTCATCGCCTTACCGAAGAATATTGGAACGAGAAAAATAAAGTTCCGGACGTCGGGGGTAAAATTACTATTTTGCCCCTCAAGCCTTAGCCTTGCTTATGCAATTGAAGGAGGGCATTTTGGTCTTTTATACACCCCAAAGAGCCACCGAAAATTTGAAGAGACCTTGGCCATTGGATGAAGCTTAATTGACACTTAGGACATGTGTCAATAGATCAAGCATTGAGTGGTCATGTCCACTTTTTCCCAACTACCATTCAACTCATTGACTTTGAAGTTGAATATAGCTCTCTTCTCTCTCTTGGCAGGCCATTCTTCCCCATTTCCACCGAGAACACCATCTTCTTCTTCTTCTTCTTTTTCTTTCTGCTGTTCGCCGATCGGTTTTGTCCTTCATGTTCGCTGCAGTTGACGGCCACCTTCGGCCACTGCCTGAACTCCGACCGACCACCCACCCCAAGCCTGACCTCTTGCCGACATCCTCGAAGTGTAAGCGAGTCGTTTGAGCCACCGAAGAACTCCAGCCAGCCGATCTCCCACAAGTCGACGGAAACCGTCACAACCTGAGGTAGGTAATGTTTCTGACCTCTTAGGACCTCGAAAATTTAGATTTTTTCAACTAAATTTTTTGGACATCTAGGAGACTCATAGAGTGATTTGTGGTAAAAATTTGAGGTCAATTTGATGGAGTTTTGACCCTAAATGGGTCTTGTGTTTGAAGGACAAAAACTGCTGGTTGGACGACTAAGGGAAACCGGTGAAATTCAAGGTGTTTCCGGCGACGACTCGATCCCAAATCTTAGGTGAGTTGCCCAAACCCTTAGATTTACATGTTAGCAAGTAGGTTAGTGAATAAACGGTGGATTTGGAGTAGATTAAGGGTTGGAAAATCTCGGTATACACATAATCGAAAATAACCCGGTTTGATTCTGTGTAAACTGGTTCTGTGGAGGTTGTTGGTTGCTGGTTTTGAGTCTCAAATTCATCAATGAGACATGTTAAGAGGTTGAAGAATGTGTTAATGAGGTTTGTGATCCATGAATTGGTGATTGGGCAAGAGAAAATTGACGATTGGTTGGAATTTCATAGGTTGCACGGTGGGTTTCGTCTTGGACCACTTGGACCGAATTTGAAGGGGTCCTTAAGGAGAGAATTTGTGATATTAAGCTTGAGATAAGGGAACCCTAAACCTATGATAGGAAGATTGGACTCAATTGGGTGGGTCAAGTGATATTATGATTGATTGAGAGAGAGACCTCAATGAGATTATTCTTGTGTGCATCTTAGAGTGATATAGAAGGCTCGAATGTGCGCCTATGCTTGTGCTTGGATTGGTTGCCTTGTCTGAGTGTCGCTTTGATTGTCTTACATGCCATGAGTATATGAATTATGCTTGAGTTGCACATGGTATTATGTGTGTGATTTGAATAAGAATCATGGCATGAGTGTGACATGGTGAGACCCTGATGCGTATGAGACGCGGGGTGGTGTGAGGAATGCCCTAAGGCGCTGAGACGTAGGGTTGGAGTTGTGTGGCACCCTAATGCGTATAAGACGCGGGGTTGAGAAAGTCACGCTCTTGATGCGTTGAAACGTGGACGGAGGAGTGATGTGTCGACACTGGCCTAGAGTAATATTGAAACCTAATGCATTTACGCGAGTTGTCCATGACGGTCTGATGTGTTTACGCAGACTAAGCCTGATGCGTTCTAAACGCGGGCATGAGAATGAGGCGGGTGTGAAAGGTGGAAGTGCTGGTGAGACATGGCGGAATGTGCATGATCTTAGTAATGTGTTGTGATGCCATGACTGCTTGCTTGACATCTGCATGAGTGTTGTTATTTGAATGCCTTATATGTTTATATGCACGATATGTTAGTGTTGATGACTGCCTGAGTGGACTGTCGGCCTAACCTAGGGTAAGGACCCCCTTTACTGAGATGTAAATCTCACCCTGTTGAAGACCCCTTTTTATAGATCCTTGGTCGTGAAGATGTGGCCTATCCGTTTTGGTGACCCAAGGAGATGACGGTCTATTTTGATGAGTTCCCTGACGGGCAGAGGACTATTTATGTTAGAAAATATACAATGGTGTGGGTAGACGAGGGTAGCATAGCTGGAAGCTTCATAGGTGTGAGGCCTAGTTTCGAAAGGTTGGGGATGTATCTACAGGGCCGCTGAAGCCCACTGAGGTGCCCCAGGGAGTTGTCCCTAACTGGTGTCATCCCACCCGGGATTTAGAGCAAGCTGAGAGATCAGTTGTCGAGTCGAGGAAAGAACTTGAGAAGACCCCGACCTTGGGGAATACTGAGGAGGAGGTCATAATGGTCGAGCTTACAGAGGATGACCTGGTGGAGCCCTCTGCTGAAGAGTCCATGGAGGATACCATCGAGGTTCGCTCGGGGACCTTCTAGGAGTATGAGCCTACGGAGGAGGCAGAGGAGATCGAGGACTCCAGCAGCTCATCTTAAGAGCTTATGATTTATGAGTCTGAGATTAGATGGTGAACCTGATGTTTGTATCTTTTGGTGATGATGATGGATCTTTTGTATTTACCCCATTTTCCTAGCGGATTTAGTTGGCATGCTTATGTATAAATTTTCAGGTATTATGTATTATAGTATTCTCATTATCCAGATCCCACTTTATATTTTGTGCGGAGGAGTTTTATCATTGTCATTTCCATGTGCTTTGTATATAGTATGTCTCTAGACTTATGTGTGAATCTTGGGACTACGAGAGATATCTTGATTTGCTAGCAAGGGAGTCGCGCGATCGTGCTCGGGGCGCGGGGCATGACAGCGTATGTCTCTCCTTTTAATACCGTACAGATAACAGCTCAGACATACTCAATGTCTAGCTTGAGTTCACAAATATACTCTCTTTAATAGAATCTTTCAGAACTCACATCCGGCATTAAGACAGATAAAGTGAAATATGTGAGCTATATCACTTTCGATTTTTCACTTTCGAACATAATAAAAATTATGACTTCATCTTAACACTTCTGTTAAGGCGACATTAAATTTTCAAGCTTCAGCTCTCAATTTTCTCCTAGATAATAAACTTGAAATCATCTCATATATATTTATCTCGTAGTAAATAGAGGCGATTACCTATGTGAGTAGGCTAATCTCATCTGCCCGACATACCTTCTCAACATAATGCATTAAGTATAATATGCATAAATGTCATATAAACTCATATGCATCAATAATGATAACATATTAACTGTGAACATTGGGAAATATAAATGTCCAGTACTCCCACTTTTACGCACTTCTAGAGATTTCAATATATGAAACTAATCATTTTTACCAACACATGACTGAGGAGAAACATCTATAGGTACTCACTTCACAGAAGGGCTGCTATCATTCTGTGCATATGTGTGTATCATATGTTCACATCTTTTCTTACAACCATGTCTTTCACAAATATATATATATATATATATATATATATATATATTTGATTGGTCTGACAATGGATTTTTAGTGTAAGCTCTTGTTGCTTGGCTATCACAATCAACTAATAATTGTACCTGCAGCATCCTTAACAACACCTCATTGATCCAAACATCTCTTAAACCAAATATTTTCTTGTACTGCTATTGATAATACCACGAGATCCTCTTTCATCGTGGATTAAGCTATACACGTTTGCTTAGCACCACGAGATTAATTTCCATCGTGGATAAGGCTATGCATCTTTGCTTCTTACTACTCTAAGACAATGCATTATTTCAAAGTAAGAATGCAAATCTAAACCTTTTCCTTAGTCGACATCAGCATAGCCTTCAAGGTGCAAATATTTACCTTGATAACTCAATAAAAAATCAGCAGCACTTTTCAAATATCTTAGGATTTTCTTGATGGCAATTCAAAGCATTTGACCTGCAGTGGATTGGAATTCGCACATCATTCCAACTACATAATAAATATCATATCTTTTACACACATAGTGTACATTAAGCTTCTGATAGCACTAGCATATGGAACACTTTTCATTTCTATATTTTGCTTGTGGAGTCTCAGAACACTTCTTCGACTCAGACCTTCACCTCTTACAATAGGAGCATCTTTTAGTTTATAGTCTTGCATACAGAATCACTCAAGGACTTTATCCATATGAGTCTCTTGTGAAAGAGATTACTTTCAAATGTATGTAGATTCACACATATCTTCTATATCAAAAATTGAAACATAACCAATTCTGACTGTATCAATTAACTCCACACTGCTCCTAGCAATTAGTATATCACCAACATATAATAATAAGACCACAAACTGATCTTTGGATCTTTTGATATATACTCAATGATCCTCATTAATCATTAGAAAAAAACATGTTCCTTTGTGGCATTACGAGAAAATATATATCATCATCTCGAAGACTGTGTAAGGCTATATATTGATCTCAAAAGTCATATACCTTTTGTTTTTGGCCTTTTATAACAAGCCCAATAGATTGTTTCATGCAAAATTCTTCTTTTAATTCTCTATTGAGCATCGCAGTCTTTACATCCATTTGATGTAATTCAAGATCCATACTAAAAACTTTCAGAATAAGATGAACTGATCATTCTATTTCACCAAAGGCGAGCCTTATATCTCTTAATCAAGCCATCAGCTTTACGCTTTTATTTTGATAACACACTTGCTCCCAATGGCTTTTTGTACATTCGAAAGATCAATCAGTTTTCAAAACTTCATTTGATCTGATTAATTCAATCTCTTTTTCCATTGCTTGTATCCACTTTTCCTTTTCAGGGCAAATCAGAGCCTCATTTTATACTCCTCAACATTATTCTCTTTTTGTGGAACAATCATGAAAGCTTTATATTCATTGTCCAAACGTCGACAATTTGACGGAGAAAGCTTTTTGCGACTTATTCGCCAAATTGGAAATCGTACACTTAGTACATCATTCTCCATTATGCTCCCACTCAGATTAGACAACGATGACATCTTCTTCACATCAAGTGGTTGCAATTGACACTAATTCGAAATAAATTCTCCACTTCTCATATTGCTCCCACTTGAATAAGATGCCCCAGAAAAATAATTGTCACAATTCTAGAATTCAAACAAAGAATTAATTTTCACCTATCTCGCCCTTTTTTAGAAATACTTTTACTAAAAATGTGACATCTCGTGATTCAAAATACAGTTACATTTCTTATTTTATTGCTTACTCACCTATAACATGTCACGTCCCGCGCCCCGGGCACGAGCGCGCAACTCCCTGCAAGCATAAACTCTCTCTCGAGATCTCAAGATTCACATAGATCGAGAGATGAACCATATTGATAGCAAGCGGAAGCGTTAATATGCAAACTCCTCCATACAATAATAAAAAGGGACCAAGGTAACGAGAACGCCAGTAATATACATAACCTCCTATTATGTTCATACAAAAGCGTTGGCAAGCTAAACCAGCTGATCAGCAGGGGTGACAAAATCAATACAAAAGTGGATCATCACATCTCCCAAAGAAACAGGCATCAAGGTCATCATCAAAACATCAAACTAGAAGGATAGAGACTCCTAAGTTGAGCTACTGGAATCATCAGTCTCCTCAGTATCCTTAGACGGCTCGTACTCCAAGAGAGTCTCAAAGCAAACCTCCACGGTGTCCTCAAGTGTCTCGTCAGCTGACGGCTCCACCTGGTCATCCTCGGTAGCCTCGATCTCAATGACCTCATCGGTGTCCTCCAAGGTCGAGGTTTCCTCAGGAACGTTCCTCAAGCTGGCTACTGACCCCTCAACCTCCACCGAATCTCGAGCGGGATGACACTAGTTAGGGATTACCCCGCTGGGTACCTCAGTAGGCTTTAAAGGCCCCGTAGAAACATCCCCTACTTTTCTAAAATAGGCCTCATACCTATGAGGCATTTAACTGCTGCCACCCTCATCGACCCAAACTACGGTACATTTTCTAACATACACCGTCCCCTGTTTATCCGGGAACTCATCAAAATACACCGACATCTCTTTCGGGTCGCCAAACCTGATTGGCCACATTTTCACGGCCTAGGATCTGAAAAAAAAATGGGATCTCATAACGGGGTGAGATTTACATCTCAGTAAGGTAGGTCCTAACCCTAGGTTAGGCTGACCGTACGCTCAGGCAAATGCAAGCAAGAACAAGCGCACATATAACCACACGAGATATTCAACAATCATTAACCAACATGCGGATGAAACGAGTGTCAAGCATGCAGTCATGGTATCATATCACATCACTAGAATCAAACACACATTGCCATGCCAAATCACACTTTCCACCTTTCCAGTCCTCCTCATTTTCGCGCCTGCGTTTAGAACGCCTCAAGCTCGGTCCGCGTAAATACGCCTCAAACCATCATATTGACAAACCCGCGTAAACGTATCAGGTTTTCAATTTCACTCCAAGCCTATGTCGACACATCTCAAACTCCGTCCCGCGTTTCAAAGCATCAAGACTATGGCCATCTCAACCCCGCGTCTTGTACGCCTTAGGGTATCGTTCAACTCAAACCCCGCGCTTCAGCGCTTCAAGGTATCCATCCACACAAACCCGCGTCTTAATGCCTCAGGATGTCACAATTTCTCAGACATGCCACATGCTCAATTTCAAACTCATGCAACGAGCAACACATCAATGGCATGCGAGACAATTAAATTCGACTTTCAAATGCGATAATCATTCCATGACACAAGCATTGTCAAGCATACAGGCCATTTATATCTCTCTAATACGCACAATGGATAATCATCCCATAAACCTCCAAGAATCAATCTAATTCACACTCAATTTCCCCAAGTGAGTCCAATCCTCCCAACCAAGGTTTAGAAACTTCTTACCTCAAGCTTAATTCAATAAAATTCTACTTTCAAGCACTTCGATGGTTCAGTCCAATTATCCCAAGAGCAAGTCAATCGCACAACCTAAGGAAATTCATCAATCGTCAATTTTTCTTGTTCAATTTCTCAATCCATGAAACATAAACCTCATTGACATGTTCGTCGACATTCTAGCACGTCTCAATGATGAATTTGAGACTCAATTCCAACACCAACAGCCTCCCATAGAATTGGTATGCACAGAACCGAGCAGGGCATTTTCGGTTCTGTGCATACCTCAACCATCCAGCCCTTAAACTAACTTAAATCCTTAATTTGTCAACTATTCTACTTGCTAATATGTAGTTCTAGGGTTTGGGGAGCCTCATCAAAAATTTGAAGCCAAGGCGACGTCGAAAAGTCCTTGAACGGCGCAGTTTCCCCCAAGTCCTTCGACGGTCAGTTTTCTGCACTTCAAACACAAAATCCATTTGAGATCAAAACTTTATCAAATTCACCCAAACTTTTTGTCATAGCTCAGTCAATAATTCTTCTAAATATCCACAAAATTTGGCCGAAAGAATCAAAGGTTTCGGGATCCTACGGAGTCTAACGAGTGGCTTACCTCCAGTTGCAACGATTTTTATCGACTTCCGGGAGAATGGACGGCCGGGACTCCTCAGTTGGTCAAATGACCTGATTCCACTTGGAGGATGTCAACAAGAGGATGAGGAAGGGGCTGGTGGTCGGTTCGGGTCTAGGCGGTGGCCAGAGATGGCGGTCGACGGTGGCAATGGAGGCGGCAGAAATCGGTCGGCTGGGAAGTTCTCGGCAGAAAGGAAGAAGAAGAAGAAGAAGAAGAAGAAGAAGAAGAAGATGGCTGTGGTGGTGGGGTGTTCGACCGAATGGAGGGAGAGAGAGGCGGGTATACACAATTTCAAGAGTCAACTTGGTTGAATGGTAGGTTAAAAGTGTCCCCATCCACATCAATGCTTAATCCTTTGACACTTGTCCAAAGGTTAATTAATGCTTCATCCAATTGCTCTTGTCACGCTCCGCGCTCCGGGCACGAGCACGCGACTCCCTGCAAGCAAACCAAAAATCTTTCGTGGTCCTAAGATCCACACATAAGTCGAGAGACATGATATATTCCAAGCATGCGAAAACGATAACGAAATACTCCTCCGTACAAAATATAAGGGGGACCTGGATAGCGTCAATACTATCGTACACAAAACTCGACTGTTCATACAAACGCATAACTACTGGAACCGCTAACACATGGAGTGATGGGGTAAGTACACAAAAAGAGTCCATCGACATCATACATCAAGAGACGGGATTAGGATCGCCACCAAAAGATCGACTGATGTGCTGGGAGCTCTTAAGACGAGTTGTTGGAGTCCTCGGTGTCCTCTGTGGGCTCGTACTCTGAGAAGGTCTCCGAGCGAACCTCTATAGTATCGTCAGCGGTCTCCTCAGTAGATGGCTCCATGAGATCCTCCTCCGTCGTCTCGACCACAATGACCTCCTCCTCCGTGTTCTCTATGGTCGGGGTCCTCTCCGGTCCATTCCTTGACCCGGCAGCAGACCCCTCAGCCTGGTCTAAGTCTCAAGTAGGGTGGTACCAGCTAGGAACAACTCCCTCATACACCTCATGGAGCTTCAGCAGCCCGGTAGACACATCCCCGACTTTCCCAAACCAGGCCTCATACCGATGAGGCTTCTAGCTCGTACTACCCTCGTCTATCCAAACCACAGTACACTTTCTTACATAAATAATTCCCCACCCATCAGGGAACTCGTCAAAATAGGTGGACATCTCATTCGGGTCTCCAAAAAGAATGGGCCACATCGTTAAGGCCTAAGATCTGTAAAAATAAGGGTCCCCAATGGGGTGAGATACACGTCTCAGTAAGGTGGGTCCTAACCCTAGGTTAGGCTGACCGTCCACTCAGGTAGTCACATCCCCACTAAGTCAAACACATAGATACACGAGGCAAATGCAAGCATAGATAACAACATACGAATGGCAGGCACACAGTTATAGTATCATAACACACTCAGATGATATGCACACTCGTCCTGCCACATCACCACATCCATCATTTTTCGCCTACCTCATTCTCATGCCCGCAATTAGAACGCATCAGGCTCAATTCGCGTAAACACATCAGACCGTCATTAACAACCCGCACAAACGCATCAGGTTTCAATGATACTCTAGGCCAATGTCAATAATTAATATCTCTGTCTCGCGTAAACGTATCAGGACTATGGCCATTTCAACCCCGCGTTTCTTACGCATCAAGGCGCCACACAATTCCAACCCCACACCTCAGCGTCTCGGGTTACTCATTCCTCCACCCCGCGTCTCATATGCATCAGGGTCCCGCCATGTCACACTCATGCCATTATTTTCAATTCATTTTACTTACATAACAACAAGTGGAATTCAGGCACAATTCATATATTCGTGGCGTGCAAGGCAATCAAGTGCTTAGACATGGCAAACAATTTAAGTACAAGCTTTAGCACGCATAAATCCGCTATGACAACTTAGGATGTACCAGGAACATTCATCTTGAAATCTTTTACCAACCAATCATTTTACCACTCGACTCACCCAAATGAGTTCAATCTTCCTATCCTAATTTTAGGATTCCCTTACCTTGAGTTTGAAGCCACGAAAATCCTCTTCTTGAGCCCTCAAAGATTCGACCCCAATGGTCCAAGACCAACATCACCGCACAACCTAGGAAATTCCAACTAATTGTCAATTTCCTATGTCCAATTCACCAATCCACGAATCACAAACCTCTATAACTCAATCCTCATCATCCTAGCATGTCTTAATCACCAATTTGAGACTCAAAATCAACAACATTCAACCCCCACAGATTCGGTCTTGCACAGAACCGAACCAGCTATTTTCAGTTTTGTGCAAACCGAACATGTCTAGCCCTAAATCAACTCACAATCCATCATTTAAGCACAATCCTACTTGTTAAGATGTCTATCTAAGGGTCCAAGAGCCTCACCGAGAGTTTGAGGTCGCGTCGTTGCCAGAATCTCTTCAAAAGTTGCCGAATCCTTCAAGGCAGTAAATTGGCAAATTCTGTCCAAGGTTCACAAGACCCATTTGGGGTCAAAACTTCATCAAATCAAGCTCAACTTTTTACCACAAATTGATATACAAGTCCCCTAGATCTCCACAAAATTTGGTCTCAAGACTCCAACATTTCAATGTCCTAAGGGGTCAGAAACTCGGTCTACCTCAGTTTAAGTCAGTTTCCATCGGCTTTCGGGAAAAACTTGGTCGGAGCTCCTCGGTGGTCCAATCGTCGTGCTTCCACTTCGAAGAGGTCGGCAAGAGGTGGAGCTAGGCGTGGGTGGTCGGTCGGAGTCCAAACGATGGCCGGAGGGGGTCGTCGGAACTGCCGAACGGGCAGCGCAGGTTCGGTCGAGCGGCAGCAGAGAAGAGAGGAAGAAGAAGAAGTTGTCATGGGTTTGTGGAGGTATGGCCGAACAAAGTGAGGAGAGAGAGAGAGAGAGAAAAAGTTTATATTCAATCCTCAAGTCAAAGAGTTTAATGGTAGGTGGTAAATAATGAACATGACTACTCTTTAGTCCATCCTTTAACACATGTACTAAGTGTCAATCAACTCAATGCAATACCCACAATCTCTCCAAGTTTTCAGCAGCCTTGGGGATGTATAAAGAACAAAATGCCCTTCCTCAATTGCATAAGCAAGGCTAAAGCTTGAGGGGTAAAATGGTAATTTCACCCCTGACGTTCGGAACGTCGTTTTTCTCGTTTCAATAATCTTTGATAAGGCGACGGCCAATCCGAACATAACGTTGGAATTCTTGATTCTCCATTTTCAATTTTCAAGACTCATTTATAATTGTTTTCTCCATTAGACCTGGTTCCAACCTATCCCGAACCGACAGACGGTTTTTGCAGACTGTACGCGTATCGACCCTGTGATTCATATCACATTTAGGAATCGTCAATTCGTGGCGGCTTTGGTTGTCATGAAATTGTGAGGGCCTATCACTAGTTCCTATGGTCTTGATCGTCACTATCCGATTTAGGAAATTTTTTGCAAATTATACATTAGTTAAGCGGCATCACCCGCGCTTCAATCGTATAACACTAGCAAGGCATTCCTTAATCATTCTTAGATCAGCCTTTTATGGTTCTAAATGTCCCATTGACAATCCCTATGGTCAAAGCGTTATTTCCTATTCGAATTCCCTAGGTCCACGTACCTTGTCTCGCGTTAGCCTTTCCCTTTTGGTCAGCCTACTCGAATGATCAGATTTGAGCGAGATATGACTGAAGCACATTGTTAGATATACTTCTCATTAATGAGTCTGAAAATGACTAGGAAATCAGAAGGTCACGGCTCTCAATCCCTCAAATTTTGGGCAGCTATGGAGGTGTGTTAATGACCAAAATGCCCTCATCCAATTATAAATGCAAGGCTAAGGCGTGAGGGGCAAAATGGTAATTTTACCCCCGACGTCCGGAATGTCATTTTTCTGATTCCAAATTTCTTCGATAAGGCGACAGCCAATCTAATTGTAATGTTGGAATTCTTGATTTTCCATTTTCAAATTTCGAGACTCATTTCTGAATCATTTCTCTATCAGATGTGGTTCCAGCCTATCTCGAACTGACGGGTGGCTTTTGCAAACGTTATGTGTATCGACCCTGTGATTCATATCACAATTAGGGCTCATCAATTCATGGCGATTTTAGTTATATGTAATTGTGAGGGTCTATCACTAGTTCTGACGGTCTCAATCGTCACCGTTCGATTTAGGAAAATTTTGTAAATTATACATTGGTTAAGCAGCATCACCCGCGCTCCAATCGTAAACGCTAGCAACGCATTCCTTAATCGTTATTAGATGGGCTTTTTAGGGCTCTAAATGTCCCCTCGATAATCCTTATGTCAAAGCGTCATTTCCTATTTGAGTTCCCTAGTTCCATGTACCTTATCTCGCGTTAGCTTTTCCCTTTTGGTCAGTTTACTCGAGATTGATCAGATTCGAGCGAGATACGACTGAAATACATCGCTAGATACTTTCTCATTAATGAGTCTTGAAATAACAAGAAAAAATCAGAATGTCACATCTCTTCCCCCTTACAAAAATTTCATCCTCGAAATTTACAATAAACTCGTTGCTCAAATAAATTGGGGTATTGATGCCTCATTGTTTCCTCGCTTTCCCACGTAGCGCCTTCGGTTCCATGGTGCTCCCAAATAACTTTGACCAATGGAATCATTTTATTCCTCAGAATTTGTTCCTTTCGGTCTTTGGTCTTAACTGGCTTCTTCACATAGGATACTCTGTCATTCACTTCTATAACCTCGTAGTCCAACACATGCGTCGGGTTCGGTTTTTACTTCCGTAGCATGGACACATGGAAAACGTTGTGCACTTGGGATAGATTAGGCGGTAAGGCCAGTCTATAGGCTAAGGTCCCAATCCGCTCTAGAATCTCAAATGGACCTACATACCTTGGGCTCAGTTTTTCTTTCTTTCTAAATCGGGATAATCCCCTCATCGGATATAAAAAATTACGTCATTTATCCGCATAACTCTTCTGATGGCTCTATGTCGTCTTCAGTCTATCCCGAATTATCTTCACCGCTTCCACCGATTGCTCTACCAACTTTAGGCCTGTGATACTTCTTTTTCCAACCTCGTCCCAGCAAATCGAGGTTCTGCAAGCCCTTCCGTAGAGTGCTTCAAACGGTGTCATTCGAATGCTCTGCTAATAGCTGTTATTATATGCAAATTCCGCCAAATGCAGCTGATCCTCCCATCCACCTTTGAAGTCTATCACACGCGCTCGTAACATATCCTCGAGCGTCTAAATCATCCTCTCCGATTGTCCGTCCGTTTGTGGATGGTATACCATACTAAATTGCAGTCGAGTTCCCATGGCATTTTGAAGACTTTTCCAGAAGTTCGCTGTGAACTTGGGGTTTCTGTCTGATGTGATCGTCACGGGTACTCCATGTAGTCTCACTATCTATCGCATATACAACTCGGCATATCTATCCATCGCGAAATCCTTTCGCACAGGAATGAAGTGTGATGACTTGGTCAACCTGTCCACAATTACCCAAATAGAATCATGGCCTCTCTGGCTCCTTGGAAGTCCCATCACAAAATTCATCGTTACGTGCTCCCATTTCTATTCAAGAATTTCTAGTGGCTGTAATAATCCACCAGGTTTACAGTGTTGGGCCTTCACCTGCTAGCATGTCAAGCACCTTGCCACATACTTTGCCACATCCACTTTCATCCTGTTCCACTAATAATGTTGACGCAAGTTCTGATACATCTTTGTGCTTCTTGGGTGGATACTATAATTGCTCCTATAAGCCTCTGATAAAATACTTTCCCTAGGTTCTTCGTCCTTTGGCACTCATAGATGTCCTCAGAATTTCAAGATTCCATCCTCTATCACTTGAAATTTGGTTTCCTTTTTGTCGCGTCCATCTTCAAGATTTTCTGAATTTCTAGGTCCGTATGCTGCAAGACTTTTATCCTTTCCTGGACCTCAGGTTCTATTCTCAGCGTGGCCATCAAACTGGATAACTAACAGACTTCCAATCTAAACTCAGAATCCCTCAAGTTCTCAAATAACGATCACCCTTTCACTAGTAGATAGGCGATACTCGATTTTCGGTTAAGCACATCGGCGACTCGATTCGCTTTCCCAAGATGATACAGTATGTCGCAGTCATAATCCTTAAGTAGCTTCATCCATCAAGGCTGCCTCGTATTCAGTTCCTTCTAGGAAAATAAATACTTTAGGCTCTGGTGGTCAGTGTAAATCTGAAACTTCTCACCACCCAAATAATACCTCCAAATTTTCAAAGCAAAGATGATTGCTGCTAATTCCAAATCGTGAGTCGGATAGTTCATCTCGTGCGGTCTCAATTATCGGGACGCATAGGCAACCACTCTTCCATGTTGCATTAGCACACAGCCTAGTCCCTTTAGCGAAGTATCGCTATATATGTCATAGCCTCCAGGTCCTAATGGAATCGTCAACATCGGTGCGGTTGTCAACCGATGCTTGAGCTCTTGGAAACTCCTTTCGCACTTATCCGTCCATTCAAACCTCGTTTCTTTCTTAGTCAATCTCGTCAATGGCATAGCTATGGATGAAAATTTCTCCGCGAAACGTCTGTAATATCCTCTCAATCCTAGGAAACTTCGGACTTCCATGACCGTAGTAGGTCTGGGCCAATTCGTTTCAGCTTCAAGCTTCATAGGATCTACGGCAATTCCTTCTCCAGATACCACATGGCCAAGAAATGTCACTTTATTCAACCAAAACTCGCATTTACTAAACTTAGCATAGAGTGCTCTCTCAGGGTCTGCAAAACAATCCTCAGGTGCTCTTCATGTTCTTCGTTACTTCTTGAGTAAATTAGGATATCGTCAATAAAAACTATGATAAATCTATCCAAGAATTCCTTGAACACTCGATGCATCAAGTCCATAAATGCGGCTGGAGATTGGTCAATCCAAAAGGCATCACAGTGAATTCGTAATGACCATACTTTGTCCTAAAAGCGGTCTCAGGTACGTATTCCTTCTTAATTCTCAACTGGTGATACCCGGTCCTCAAGTCAATCTTAGAGAATACTGCAACTCCTTGCAACTGATCAAATAAATCATCAATCCTCGGCAGTGGGTATTTATTCTTCACAGTCACTTGATTTAGCTGTCTATAATCGATGCATAGACGCAAGGACCCATCCTTTTTCCTTACAAACAACACCAGCGCTCCCACAGTAAAGCACTCGGTCGAATAAATCCTTTGTCCATTAATTCCTGCATTTGTACCTTTAACTTCTTCAGTTCGGATAAGGACATCCTATAGGGTGCCTTCGAGATCGGCTCCGTTCCGGGAGCTAGCTCACTCATGAATTCTATTTCTCGCTCTGGTGGTAACTCTTGAGGAAATATGTCAGGAAACTCACGCACTACCGGGATACTTTCTAGTTTGGGCTCATCGGCAGTCATGTCCATAACTGCGACCAAGTACGCCTCAACAACTTCGTCACTTCAAGGGACGAGACCAAAGGAATCAAAATTCCTCCTCGACTTCCCACAAATTCGAAACTAGGGCGACCTTCTGGATAGAAATGAATTATCCAACGATCATAATCCACTAATGCCCTCTGTTTACCCAACTAGTTCATTCCTATGATCACATCAAAGTCATACATGGGCAACACCGCTAAATCTATGCTCTCCTTACTACCGCCAATTACAATTCTACAATCCGTACAGCCCAACGAAACCAGTACGTTATCTTTCAATGGGGTGGCAACATGTAGAACCACACTCAACGGTTCTAACTTCATATCAACCAAATCAACAAACCAAGTAGATACAAACGAGTGTGTTGCGCCAAGATCAAACAAAGCATATGCAGCTTGGTCACACAAATAAACCATACCCATGACCACCCCCGGCGTTTCTTCTGCCTCCCTGCGGGCTACTGCATAAACTCTCCCCTGAGCTGGGGGTCGGTTCTGATCAATTTGGGGAGTGGCAATTGACGGTCCAGCCTATGGTCGTTGCCTTTGAGGTCTATTCGTTGGAGCTTGATTCGGGCAAGTCCTCATCTGATGGCCTATCTGACCACACTTGAAGCACGCTTTCATTCTTGCTGGGCAAGGTCCATTACCATGCCTTCTGCTGCAGAGGCGACAGCTCCAGTTCATGGGGTTCGACGGTTTCACAATATTCTTTCTTATCGGAGGGACAAAGCGCCTATTGCCAATCACTGGTCTCTTACCAATCTAGCGATTGTCTCTGAATGAATTATACCGCGATCCAAATGCAGCATTCCACTCCTTCAGGTCCCTCTCAATCATTTGTCCCTGTTCATAGATTTCCTTGTAGGTTCTCAAATACAAGGCTATCATCTGGCTGCGAAGTTCGGGCCTTAGTCTATCCCGAAATCTTCGCGCCTTCTCTAGGGGATCCTCTACCGATCGGGGTGCGTACCTTGATAGCCCAAAGAATTCAGCCTCATACTGATCTACAGTCAGTTGATTCTGACGCAGCTGTAAGAACTCCACTTGCTTCCTTTCCCAAGCTGTCTCCGAGAAATACTTGTCATTGAATGTCGTAGTAAAGGCATTCCAAGTCAAGGCCATTTCTTTTAGAAAGACTCCATTCTTAATGGCAGCCTACTAGTCATTTGCGGTACCTTCCAGCTGGTACACCGCCAATAGCACTTTCTCTTCGTCCGTGCATCTCAAGACTCCAAAAGCCTTCTCCAGTTTCTTGATCTATCTCGATGCTAGTTCGAGGTCTCCAGTCCCATCAAACTGGGTCGGCTTTAGCTTGATAAATTGCTCAACCAGCTGGCCTATCTGTCTGGCCACAACAATTTCTTCCTGAGCATTCATCGCCTCATTGCCTTGGTCGTGATCGTCATAGTTTCCATTGCCCCCGTTATTGGCGTTATTGGCCAAAAGAATCAAAGGTTTCGGTGTCCTAGGAGTCTAAACAGTGGCTTACCTCCAGCTGCGATGGTTTTCGTCGACTTTCGGGAGAATGGCCAGCTGGGACTCCTCAGTGGGTCAAATGACATGATCCCACTTGGAGGATGTCGGCAAGAGGATCAGGAAGGGGCTGGTGGTCGGTTCGGGTCCAGGCGATGGCTGAAGACGGCAGTCGACGGCGGCGATGGAGGCGGCAGAAATCGGTCGACTGGGGAGTTCTCGGCAGAAAGGAAGAAGAAGAAGATGGCTGTGGTGGTGGGGTGTTCGGCCGAATGGAGGGAGAGAGAGGAGGGTATACACAATTTCAAGAGTTAACTTGGTTAAATGGTAGGTTAAAAGTGTCTACATCCACATCAATACTTAATCCTTTGACACTTGTCCAAGGGTCAATCAATGCTTCATCCAATGGCTCTCAATCCCTCAAATTTTTGGCAGCTATGGGGGTGTGTTAATGACCATAATGCCCTCGTCCAATTATAAATGCAAGGCAAGGCTGAGGGGCAAAATCGTAATTTTACCCCCTACGTCCAAAACGTCATTTTTCTGATTCCAAATTTCTTCGCTAAGGCGACGGCCAAACCAATTGTAATGTTGAAATTCTTGATTCTCCATTTTTAAATTTCGAGACTCGTTTCTGAATCATTTCTCTATCAAATATGGTTCCAACCTATCTCGAACTGACAGGCTGCTTTTGCAAACGTTACATGTATCGACCATGTGATTCATATCACAAATAGGGCTCGTCAATTCATGGCGACTTTGGTTGTCATGCAATTATGAGGGTCTATCACTAGTTCCGACGGTCTCGATCGTCACCGTTCGATTTAGGAAAATTTTGCAAATTATACATTGGTTAAGCGGCATCACCCGCGCTCCAATTGTTGAACGCTAGCAATGCTTTCCTTAATCGTTATTAGATCGACCTTTTAGGGCTCTACATGTCTCCTCGACAATCCTTATGGTCAAAGCGTCATTTCCTATTTGAGTTCCCTAGGTCCACGTATCTTGTCTTGCGTTAGCCTTTCCCTTTTGGTCAGTTTACTCGAGATTGATCCGATCCGAGCGAGATACAACTGAAATACATCGCTAGATACTTTCTCATTAATAAGTCTTGAAATAACAGAAAAAAATCAGAATGTCACATAACAGTTGCCCTTTCAGGTGCTCTTAGTATTTCACGAAGAAACTCCTTTTACCTCTAGGGCCCAATTTCCCATACTTCTAGGAGAACACGTGTGTATAGGAAGCACATCAAGGTCTGAGAAAACTCAAATCTCATTTTCAACCTGTCCATAACTCATATGGAGTAGAGGTAACTGATTTACAAGGCACACAGTTAAGTATCTAGACAACTATCAAGAAAATATCACCACAAAAGATAACACGCACAATAGAATGTGCCATCAAAGACTTAACTATATCTATTGGGACTTGTTTTCTTTGCAAATCCAATTCTATTAAGGAATCGCTAAAATAGAAAGTTGTTTTTCTATTCTTTTTTCATCACATAAATATCCAAACTGATCAAGTAGATTTTCTTGACTTCGATCAGTGTGACGAAATAAATAACCTCATGCCTTGCTCTCACATTTATTGAACTACATAGGTCTGAATGGATCAACACAAAGAAAACTTAGCTCTTGTTCATTTTCTAAATGGTTTCTTCATTGTTATTCTCTCCAAGGCAATGCTCACAGATAGGCAAAATGACACTTTCAACGCTATCCAATAAGCCCTTTTTAGCTTATTTTACCCAGCCTAACATGCCACATATTCATATCATACTAATATTCACATTATTGCACTTAACAATATGAATAACGAAACCATCTCGAATTTCAATAACTTGTTCCCAACAACAAGTCATTACCATTGTTATGAAAGTTCAAATTGAAACCAAGTTTAACCAAACTAATACGAAAACTAAATTCTGTCATGTTTTGGAGCATATAAACGTTAGTAAGAACAAGGTGCGACCATTGCACATATTGAATTGGCATGTGCCAATTACTTTGATTTTCACTCAGAAAATATTTCTCACATTTATTAAATTTGCTCAATGTGGAACTTATTAAAATTTCACTACTACATGGCCTATGGCCCTTAGATTTACAATCTACAAAGGATAAAATTCAGTTATCAAAACTGAACTACAGACATATGTACACTCTTAAGTGTAATAAGGGATTCTAACTTCTTTAACTCATCACAATTGTGAACAAAGTTACCTTTTTTGCCACGGTTAAAACACTTCACTTTTGAAATGTTTTCCTGAAAAGGACATTTTCTTTTTCCATGTTGGTTAAACTTCGATTTTTATCCTAAATGATCTCTTCCCTTACCCTTTCACTTCTCAAACCCACCTTGATATTTACACTTGAAGCACCGAGCCTCATTTGAGCTGAAATTGGTATAATGAATATCAGTTTCTGGTTAAGCCGCTAGAAGGATATTTGCCTTTAGCGTGGGTCAAGTGAATTTTCATATGTACATAATTATAAGCAAAGTACTTATTATTGCTTGCATTTGCTACTTATTAATTCAAAATATGGTCTGTATCTAACAGTTCACTTATCATGTTTGACACAAGCCACAAAATCCATTTTAGATTTAGCCCACGAGTTATCATATTGACATCAAATCTTATAGTGATCTGTCCCAAGTTGGTGAACGGTATCTAACCAAAACTTAGTTCTTAATTGCTCCCACTCGATTTTGATATTTTTTTATAAATGCTTGAACTCACGCATAAAATCATATTTCATGCCTCAACAACACAATGCGAGTAATAATAGAGTTCATCTTGTTCTAAGTAGCAAATAGTTCTTTTTCCTTTCTATATTGTGCAGTATTTCATTTTCAGATTCTTCCATAACTAAGTTAAGAGCTCAAAGTGTTTCTTGCTCTTCTAGCACATACTAGATCCTATTCCAGTTTTCACAATTTTCGTCGTCCAATTTCTATCCTAATCATGCTTATCTACAATATTTCAAGAACCTAAAGTCATAATATCTGAACACAAAATTCTATAGACATGTATTCAACTACTATTGATGTCTAACATTTATGCATCTATTTTACATTAACTAATTATATTAATGAATAATTTCACAAAAGGTCTCAAAGTCGAAAGTTCACTATATTCACAATCATCGTTTGAGAACCCTCGCTTGAAATTACCATTAATATAATCATTTATGTAAAATTAAGTTCACTGAAATTACTAAAATTTTCTAAAACTCCCCACTCAAATAAAAAATCACAATTCATATTATGATCTCGATATCTATTTTGTAATCATAACACAATAGTGTGGCATGATTTTAACTAAAGGACCATTAACATATGCATCAAATCACACTATAATTCCATGATAAAAGATCAAGTATTCTACACTTTATTCATGCTATTCAATCAATGTAAGAATGTAAGACATCCTCAATATTAAAAAATAACATGGATGAATAATAATCGAAAAACAAGCAAACTGCGTGTATCAAGAGGATTCATACGTATTTTATGATTTTACGTTCATCAAACATGCTCATATAATATACCAAATCGAAGACAATTAAGATACGAACGTAATGGTACCTCGCATGCCCCAATCAGAGCTCAAACGAGCCAGTCAAAGTTTCAGCCCGTTTAGTCAACACATAGTCAATGGTCCGAGTTGACTTGAAGATCAAAAATGCAATTTCTAAAAGTCATAGGACTAAAATGCAATTTTAAGAAATTTCGAGGACCAAATGGCAATTTTTAAGAAAAATTGGTCCAACGGTCAACGTTGACAGTCAACGGACGATCGGGTCGGGTCGGAACGTCGGAGCGGGTCAAACTCAAATCCGGTTCATTCCGGGCCAATTTCTCACGTCTCGGGCCGGGCTGCTTCTCTTTGGGGACAAACTGAATTGTCATAATCTTCTAATAGAATCCATGTTTGACATTAAACAATTAACGCTCGTGTGGCCCAGTGGTTAAATGGGCTATACTTAAATTGTACTAGGAGGCCGTGGGTTCACAAATCCCATAGTTGGCAGTTTTCTTCCTTTTTATTTCATTAATTATTTTTTTTTCTGCTTTGAATTGCCCATGCGAGCAGTCCTCGCATGCGCAACACGCGCCCGCTCCCCCAAGCATGCATACGCCTGTTCAGCGTGCAAATTTTTTAAAATTTTTTTAAATTTTTTTTTTTTTGCACGTGGTCTTCTTCCTTACGGGAAGAAACCGTTCGTACACAGAAACACTCCTTCGCCGATTCGCCGCATTCACCCGGCGATTCTCCTCCAATATTCCACCATAAACAAAAATTGATAGTGGGTTTTGAGAATCTCGTCGGGGCGACCACATATACTCAAGAATCAAGGAAAACGATCAAGAAATTAGCCCGTAATCGTGCGATAAACGCTCGGGACGCGGAACCCTAATCCGCAAAATTTCCTTCACAAAATTCGTCTCCGGCGAGTAATCAAACGCCGAGACACATTAGCGCTTCTGTTCCCCATGGCAAGGCGAGCCTGCTGTTTCGAAGACAGCCCATTTTTCGTCGGAATTTGACCGGAATCAGCGTAAAACTCCACGGCCAGAAAAAGCCACGAAAAAGAAAAAAAATGATTTGCCCATAAAAAGAAACACGAAATTCACTAATATCAGTATATGATTAGGAAACAAGGATTATGGCTCTGATACCAATGAAAGGAATAGATCCTGTTTAGATTCAACGGAATTACACGAATTAACAAGCTCTAGAATCGTCTTGAATCATTGATCGTAAACGAGTACATCACACGAGGAACGTACCGTAATTTTCACAAATTAAGAGTCACAGTGCAGCGAGAGATTTGTGTCGATTTGACGTTTTGGAGAAGGGAGAATCGACGTCGTCTCGTTCATCACCTCTGTCTCTCTATACCGTTCTCACTTTTTTAGAACCGACAAAAATGATCCATATATATGAACGTAAAGGCATCGTTTCAATGACGCCTTATTAACAGTTGGCGTTGGGTGTGGCTGCCTACATAAGCGGACCACTGTATTTACCGTGCACCCACATAAAATCCAACACAATGTATGTATTATTACATCTCCCACTTGGACATGAAGGGCTCGATTAACTCTATCAAGAATATAAGGCATTTAACATTATGTACTTTAGAATCAATTCATACTGGCAAATACGTCGTGCGACCAGTGAGAACAATTGCACTTGGGAGCTCAGTTATGCACCTATTAGGAATACATAACAGTTACAACCCAAAAAATAAATAATGTCTCACAATGTCCCAGATATATTTTGTTACATCAGTCAAGTATATATATACCTTAAATGTTATACCTAATTTCATTTATACACTATGTATTTACAATTATATCCACACTCACAATAAGTAGATATAATTGGTCGACCGGTAAATACATGTGCAGATGTAGAACAACAATAGTCGTCCTTCGCACTCATGTCTCTCCATTTCATATCAAACTGTTTTCCTAGACACATCCCATAAAGCCATATTAATTTTCATGACCGCCAAAAACTCTCTAAAGCAGCAACATTGATCCGTCACTTTGAGAACATAGTCAGAAGTAACATAGAGTACAAAATGAGGTAATCAATTCATAAATTACCTCAAGGACTCACACGATGAGTGAATAGGGATAATTATACTCATCTCACTTGTCGGTCGTATAAAGCACATGTAGTATGAATTACATGCTATAGTGGATCTCTCTTTTCATAAGAGCGTATGTCATTTATCAAACATATCCACTATACGAATCTTAGCCTAAACATAGTCACATGCTTCTCATGTACATATATTTAGCCCGGATGCTATATCAGCTCGCTCTCTACAACGTCCAATTAAGCACCTGCATCCAGCTTCTATAGGCATACATGATCGTGGGACTATCATGTTTGATCTATCACATATTAATCATAGACCTCATCTTGATTCCAATCAAGGCAACGTAAAAATATTATGTACCGAATTTGCTCTTTCAGCATCTTTTGTACATACCTTCTCATCTGAACTCGCTTACTACAACGCTTGATGTGATTACTCGTGTGAGTGAGCCAATCATTGCCTGCTGACATACCTTTCAATAATATATGCGTGTTTATGCTAGTTTCATAACTAATTGTACTAATGAATGAAACATCAATACTTTTAATAATTAGTACAGGACATACATATAATGTAACGATCCTCAACAATATTACAATTCATATTCTACGTAATCCTAAAGACATCCTGTGTGTTAAGAACACGTCTCTAGGAACAGCCTTAGTAAATGGATCAGCAACCATCTTATTCGTAGAAATATATTGTAGGACTACTTCCTTCTGCGCTACTATATCCTTGATGAAGTTATTCTTTATGTCAATATGTTTCGTCCTACCATGATACTTAGAACCCTTCACATAGGCAATGGCTGCTTGACTATCACATTAAACTGTAACTGGTCTTGAAACATCAGCGACTATGACTAAATTTTCAAAGAAACATTTTAGCCGTACTGCTTCTTGCACTGTAGTAGAACATGCAATAAATTCAGCCTCCATTGTAGATAGAGCTGTGCATTTCTATTTCTTGCTACTCCAAGAAATTGCACCTTCATTAAGCAAGAACACATATCCAGATGTTGACTTTTGCTCATCAAAGTCTCCTCCCCAGTCAGCATCAGAGTAACTAATTAAACGTAAACCACCTCCTTGATAACAAAGTCGATAGTCCATTGTGCCTTTCAAATATCTCAAGATCCTCTTTACTGCTTTCCAGTGTTCTTGGCCAGGATTTGACTGATAACGACTCACTATCCCCACGGCATGACATATGTCGGTCGAGTACACATCATAGCATACATTAAACTCCCGATAGCACTAAACTAAGGAATAGTTTCCATTTCTTTCTTTTCTTTTGGAGTCTTAGGATACATCTCAGAGCTTAAGTGTTCACCTTGCATGATAGGGGTATCAATGGGATTACAATGCTGCATATTGAACCGTTCAAGAATCTTTTTAATATAAGACTCTTGAGATAGAGTAAGAAGATGTTGCGAACGATCTCTTTCTATCTTAACTCCCAATATATAATCAGCTTCTCCCATGTCCTTCATCTCAAAAGTTGAGGACAACCATTCGTTTATGGTAATAACTATACCATTATCATTCCCAACTAATAGAATATCATCCACATAGAGTGATAAAATTATAAATTTATCCTTAGATCTTTTGACATACACACAGTGATCTTCTTCAATCATCATAAACCCAAAAGAAGTTATGGCTTGATGAAAACAAAAGTACCATTATCTAGATGATTGCTTAAGACCATATATAGAACGATGAAGTTTGCAAACTTTTCCCTCTTGACCTTTAGCTATGAAACCTATCGGTTACTTCATATAGATTTCTTTATCTAGTTCTTCGTTGAGAAATGCAATCTTTACATCCATTTGATGTAATTATAAGTCTAAATTTGCGACTATAGCTAGAATAAGACGTATAGAGGCAAACCTTACAACTGGTGAAAAGGTTTCCTCGTAGTCTATGCCTTATTATTAAGTATAGCCTTTTGCCACAAGGCGAGCCTTATACTTTTCAACAGATCCATCCGCCCTACATTTGATTTTGAAAATCCATTTATTTCCAATCACTTTGCGTCCGTGTGGAAGGTCAACCAAGTCCCAAACATGGTTTGCTCTCATAGATTCCATTTCATCTTCCAAAGCATTTTTCCATTCTTTCTTGTCAGGAGATAAAAGAGCCTCTTCAACTGTCTTAGGCTCTGCATCATCTTGTGAGGCAATCATGAATGCTTTCCCTTCAATCTCAAACCGACAATGAGGAATAATTGTACGATTACTCTTACGTAACTAAACTCCTTGTGGGTTCAGTCCACTAGATGATGCAACACTCCCACTAGGTACAATATGTTGAGATAAATCATTATTTTCTTCATCAACATTAGCGGGTGTGTTATCAGGATCTTCCTTCTCATATAATAGAAAATCCTTGTCGGTTTCACCTCTACTAGGAAAATCATTCTCCAAGAACGTAACATCTCGTGACTCCATTTCAGTTACACTTCCATCAGCCTGTTCACCTATGAACACATATCCTTTGGAGTGTTCAGAGTATCTAATAAAGATACATTTCTTCCCTCTAGGACCTAATTTTTCATATTTATGGGAAGAGTCATGAACATATCCTGTGCATCCCTTAGGTCGCAATTTGTTTAAATCTAATTTTCTATCAGTCCATAATTCATAAGGAGTGAAAGTGACTGACTTAGAGGGTACACGGTTAAGTATATAGGCAGCAGCTAACAGTGCATCTCCCTAAAATGAGATTGGTAGATTTGTTTGCGCCATCATAGACTTAATCATTTCTAATAGGGTTCTATTCCTTCTTTTAGCAACCCCATTTTGTTGAGGAGTATAAGAAATAGTCAATTGTCTTTTAATACCCTTTTCATCACAAAGGGACTTAAATTGCTCAGATAGATACTCACGCCCGCGATCAGTCCTTAATTTTTTTATTATTTTTTTAACCGATTCTCTACCAAACTTATATATCGTCTAAAGAAGTCCAATGCTTCTGACTTATGGGAGATAAAAAAAAATATAACCGAAACGCATGAAGAAATGTGATGAAATATGAGGCTCCATGCCTTGCCCTCACATTCAATTGACCACAAATGTCAGAATGTACTAGTTGCAATGGAAATTCAGCCCTAGTTCCTTTACAAAATGGTTTTCTTGTTGTTTTTCCTGCTAGACAGTGTTCACATGTGGGTAACACAATATTAGTGAGTGGCCCTAAAAGACCTTCTCTAGCTAATCTTTTCATTCTATATAACCCAATGTGACCTAGTCTAGCATGCTAAATATTTGCATCAATATTCACATTCTGAGAAGATGCAAGAAAAGCAATCATTATCATTAACATTGTGCATATTGTCAACAATGTATAAAACCATAAAACCATCCAGTGCATAACCAGAACCATAATATATTGTTCCAAACTTAATGTCAACACAATCACCATGGAAATTTAAAACATAACCTAAGCCTAGAAGAACAACTACAGAGACCAAATTTCGTCGAATATCAGGAGCATAGAGGACATCATGTAGGAATAGAGTTCGACCACCACGCAAATCTAATTTACATGTGCCAACACCCTTCACTTCAATTATGGAGTTATTTCCAGCATATATCCATATTTTTCCTAACGGTATCTGACAATACTCCACAAATGCTTCTCGGCCTTTAGCTACATGGTATGTGGCTTCTGAGTCTACAGTCCATATAGGATGTGATTCAGCAAGCACTACAGTGCTAGAAACAAAAGCATTACTTAAAGTAATTGAGTAATATGTTACCTTTTTCGGCTCAATGCATTCACAAGCAAAATGACCTATCTTACCACAATTGTAACAGCTCATTTTGGTCTTGTCCTTCTTTCCTCAACGCTTCTTGCCTCGAAACATTTTAGCTCTTTTGGATAACTGATCAGTCTCATTCCCTTTGTTGTTGAACTTGTAATTCCTTTTGCGCTTAAAGCCCGAAGCTTTGCGCGAACTAGTTTCACCAACATAAGCATGCGTAGAAGATTTAGGAGCCTCTAGGCACTCATCCTCCAACTCTAAATGACACGATATATCATCAAAAGTTGTGATATTCTCATTATACGTCATATTGATTTTCATATGCTCTCAACTTTCGGGAAGAGACCTAATAACAGCCTGAACTAGTTGTTCATTAGGTAAGGTGTGACCTACTGTATTAAGCTCTCGTATCATGTTTGACATATCCCGAAGGTGTTGCCTCATAGTTTGATTTTGGCGCTTCCGAAAAGTGTCAAACTTAATAGTAAGCCTCCTTAATTTAGTAGCAAACGTACCCCCAAACTTTTCTTTCAAAGCAGCTGTCACGCCCCGAATCCATCGAGCACGCGAATATCCCTGCAAGCAAACAATACATCTCTCGTGATCCCAAGATCCACAATCAAGTCGAGAGATAATATATATATATATATATATATATATATATATATATATATATATCTAGCATGCGGAAGCGGTAATCAAATAAATCCCTATACAAATATAAGTTAAGTGGGACCTGGATAGCATAATAACTGTCATACATTATAACATACGATTCGTACAAATATCGACTACTAAAATTCGTTTGGCAAGGGCGACAGAGTAAGCACATCAAAATGACCGTCATCTATATCCAAAACAGCCATGGTCGGGTCACCATCACAAGATCAAGCCAATAACTAGGACACCTGAGATGAGCTGCTGGAGTCTCCTGTGTCCTCTGCATCCTCTATCGGCTCGTACTCGGAGAAGGTCTCTGATGGGACCTCGATAGAGTCCTCCATGGTCACCTCATGAGACGGCTCCACCAGGTCCTCCTCAGTCGCCTCCAGGACGATGACCTCATCCTCCTCCACGGTGAAGTGCAACGTCGGGGTCTTCTCTGTCCTGTTCTTAGAACTAATTATGGACTCTTCTAGTAACTCCTGCTCCCCAACAGTCTGACACCAATCAAAGATAACCCCCTGGGGTACCTCGTGGGGCTTTAGCGGCCCCAATCTGCTCGTCCTCAACTTTCTTAAACCATGCCTCAAACTTATGAGGCTTCCAATCAGAGCTACCCTCGTCAATCCATACATAAATATTCCCCTGTCTATCCGAAAACTCGTCAAAATATGCCGTCATCTCCTTGGGGTCCGCAAAACGTATGGGCCACATATCTAAGGCTTAGGATCTGTAAAAATAAGAGTCCTCAAAGGGGTGAGATATACATCTCAGTAAAAGAATCCTAACCTTAGGTTAGGTCGACCGTCCACTCAAGTAGTCGCACAGCCCAATAATTCCAATCACAAGCATATCAAGCACAAATCAATAAAACAACAACATACAGATAACAAGTATGCACTATGACAGCATGTCACACTCAGATGATAATGCACAAGCCATCCTGTCATCTCAGCACAACCACCTCTTTCTGCCTGCCTCAATCTCCAGCCACGATTAGATTGCATCAGGCTCGGTCCGCGTAAACGCATCAGACAATCATCGATAACTCGCGTAAACGCATCAGGTTCCGATGAATCTCCAGGCCAATATCCTCATCTCACACCTCCGTCCCGCAAATAGTTCGCATCAGGACCGCGGCCATCTCAACCCTGTGATTCCATCGCATCAGGGCGTCACACAATATCAACTCCACCCCGCGATCTCGTCGCATCAGGGTATCCACCTCCCGCTCCGCGTCTCATACGCCTCAAAGCCTCGCAATGTCATGCTCATGCCACAATATAACTCATGCCATGATTTTCAATTAGTTTTCATACATAACAACATATACAATTCAGGCACAATTCAAAGAACTCATGACATGCAAGGCAATCAAGTGACACACACACATGGCGGATAATTCAAGTGTACAAAACATCATACATAACCCTTCTATCATCACTTAGGACATATCAATAGTTATCTTTTGGAAAATCCTCATAAATCAATCCAATCAACCCTCGACTCACCCAATTGAGTCCATACTTTCTATCCTAAGTTTAAGATTCCCTTACCTTGCGTTTGATAACACCAAAATACTTTTCTTGAGTCCTCAAGGTTCGACCACTATGGTCCAATATCGAACTCACCGCGCAACCTAATAAAATCCAACCAATTCCATCAATTTCCAAGTCCAATTCAATCATCAATGAACCATAAACTTTCATAGTATAATCCTCATCATCTTAACATGTATTAATCATCAATTTGAGATTCAAAATCACTAGCCATCAGCCCTCCAAGGTTCGGCCATGAACAGGACCGAACCGGTTCCTCTTGGTTCTGTGCAATCCCAACTTGTCCAGCCCTAATTCAACTCTAAATCCATCATTTAATCATCATCCTACCTCTTGACATGTCTATCTAAGGGTTTGTGAAGCTCACCGTGAGTTTGAAGTCGAATGGTCGCCAGAAACCCGTTGAAAGTCTCCGGATCGTCCAAGGTCAGAATCCGGCAGTTTCTGTCCATAGTTCACAAGACCGTTTCGGGGTCAAAACTTCTTCAAATCACTCTCAAATTTTTAGCACATATTCATATACATGTATACTAGACCTCCATAAAATTTGACCTCAAAAATCCAACATTTCGGCCTCCAAAAGGATCAGGAATCTCACCTAACTCAGGTTGAGTCTGTTTCTATCAACTTTCGGGAGAATCCTTGGCCGGAGCTCCTCGATGGTCCAAATGCCTCACTTCCACTTCGAGGAGGTCGGCAAGACGTGGATCTAAGTTGGTGTGTCGGCCGATGGTCATGCGATGGCCGGAAGTGGACGTTAATGGCACCGAACAGAGAGATCAGAACTGGTCGTCGGTGACAGGAAGAAGAAGGAAGAAGAAGAAGGGTGCTTGGTGGCTTGAGGGAGTGAAATGGCCGAATGAGAGGAGAGAGGGAGAGAGATTTTCCATATGTAAAGCTTGGTCAAAGGGTTTGAATGTTAGGTGACCAAAAGTTGGACAAGACTACTTTTTACACCATCCATTGACACTTATCCCCTTGTCAATCATGCTTGATCTAATGGCCAATAATCCTCCTTGAATTCGACAGCCTTGAGGGGGGTTAATGTCCAAAATGTCCTTCTTTAATTGCATGGGCAAGGCTTAAGTTTGAGGGGTAAAAGGATAATTTTACCCCCCGATGTTCAGAACATCGTTTTTCTCACTCCAGAACTCTTTGATAGGGCGACGATCAATCCGAATAACATTGGAATTCTTGATTTTCCATTTCAAATTTTTTCAAGACTCGTTTATGATGATTTTCTCTATCAGACATGGTTCCAACATATCCCGAACCGACGGGTGGCTTTTGCAGACATTACGCGTATCGACCCCGTGATTCATATCACGTTTAGGGCTCGTCAATTCATGGCGGCTTTGGCTGTCATGTAATTGAAAGGGTTTATCACTAGTTCCTTTGGTCTCGATCGTCACGATCCGATTTAGGAAGATTTTACAAATCATACGTTGGTTAAGCGACATCACCCGCGCTCCAATCGTACAACACTCGCAAGGCAATCCTTAATCGTTCTTAGATCGGCCTCTTGGTGGTTTTAAATATCCCCTCGACAATCCTTATGGTCAAAGCGTCATTTCTTATCCGAATTCCCTAGATCCACGTACCTCGTCTCGCGTTAGCCTTTCCCTTTTGGTTAGTATACTCAAATTGATCAGATTTGAGCGAAATATGACTAAAACACATCGCTTGATATATATAAACTTCTCATTAATGAGTCTGAAATTGACTGGAAATCAGAATGTCACAGCGGCCCAAATTTCTTGAGCATTTTCAAGTCCTTCAAACCCACACATGAGATCATCCTGCATACAGGTCATCAACGTAATGCGAGCAATACTATTTTTCTTTTTCCAAGCTTGATAAGCTTCTAGATCTCGTCTGTGTTGAGCAGAATTTCCTTGCTCAGGTTGAATCATGGTGTGGTTGAAGGTTTCCAAAACCTCTTGATCTTCAAGGATGTACCGAACCTTTCGATGCCAAATATCATAATTGTCACCATTCAGTTTTGCACCCTTGTTTAGGTCAGCCACAATGGTCTTAGATGCAAAAGCCATAGTCAATGACAAATTCTCTATTGAAATAATAAGCGCAGAATTAATACTAGCACATTTTTCACAATAACACACATATTTATTTTGCAACAAAGAGCAACATAAATAAATGACAATTCAACAAAAGACACAGAAACGAAAGTTCACTATGTTCCCAATCAGATTCTATGATACGATTGTTTCATTATCGTGCATTTAGTTCAATTTGCACAAAATATAAGTTCTAGGTGAGAATTTCATCGAATTCTACCGACCTACGAACTCCCACTAGAAAAATAGTTACATTCTCGTGTAATCATTAAAAGCATAGTATGATGCAAACTAGTACATAAATAATTCAAGCATCAATTATAATCAAATGCGAAATACAAGATATCATAATCTCCTACCATTGTTCAAGGCTCCTATGAGTTGAATTGCAAGTTCTTAATTTATATAATTCAACAACTGAATGCAAGGGCAAAATACGTGCCCAATAGCCAAAAAATAAAATAAAATAAAATAAATAACCGGCTAGGGGAGAAGACGGAATATTTTAGCGTGAGCAAGGTCAGACACAAACGCATGCGCCCACACTGCAGCTCTAGTGTGTGCCAAGCACGTGATTCCACGGAGCCCAGCACACCTACAGTTGGAGCGGCGCGTACTACACACGCTCCTTATGCATGCACTGCTCCATTCTTCTTTTCGCTAACGCAACTATCCTCTTTCCTCATTTTTTTAAACACCATTGTTCCCCTTTTTTTATGTAGATTTTCTCCATTGCACGCCAAACCAGTGGAGCCATTTCTTCATTGTTCATCCAGCGTGACAATTTATTCTCTTTGCGTATCCGATGTGTATGACGTCTCCAAAAGGGCTCTATCGACACATCGTTACGCTTGACTCAACGAGATCTTTGTTACTTTGTGATAAAAAAAAGAATTTCATCGAACATAATTTTGGAGAAAATCGCCGAAGAGTAAAATGGTCTATAACCTTTCCGTGTACATATCTAGTTCGTATTTAGTCATTGCACTTCATCATATTCATCAATCCAAAGTTTGATGAAAAACAAGGCAGAGATCCTAAACCTGGCTCCGATACCAATGTTAAAATTTTAACATCGAGAAATTCTACTAACCTCTATCGATGTTCAATTGCAGAATAGCTCAAAAACTTCGTTGAATCTCTATCAAGACCTTCTCGAATCTTCGAACTCACCACGGTTTGAATACAATCACGTGCGAAAAGTATTCTTTGTTTCACAATGTAAATGTGATCGATTCTGAAAATAACGATGGATTGCCTTTTGGTATAAGTGTTTGTTCTTGAGAGAGCGATGGAAGAACGTATGTTAGTTTCCTGACAAACGTTTATCTGTCTCTCGTACCCTTTCAAAATTTTCTATTTTTTTTATAGATAAGGTGGCATCCATTCAAAAGGGTAACACCCATTTGAAAAGGTATCTGTGCTATATTCCTCTCAAACGTATCCTTTCATGGACGTATCAAACACACATTTTCAATGGACGTATTCTTACAAGATCTATCATGAAATTAATACGTAGTTTAACATGGCCGGTGTGTCCGGTTGATACTCGGTGGTACAGGGGGTCAACTCCGATACCAACTAACGCAGGAACAAATCACTAGAGAATAGTCAAAAATCAAAGAATGACGAATCCAAATGCTGGGATTTGGAAAAACCTACGGGCAAGATTTTTAGGTGATTGAACTAGACTATATCCAATAGAAGAATAGGACGAAGGGTAATAAACAGTAAACACTGTGGATATTATTGAACAAGGACTATATATATATATAGTCCTTGTTCAATAATATCCACAGTGTTTACTGTTTATTATGAAGTTTGAATATCCCAAATAAAGATGGGAAAAGGGAAGAAAACAAAAGTTTGAATCAAAATTCGCAAGTTACCACGACAGCGGCTCTCTTCAAACTTGCGAAAATCTGTAAGAAGCTCTGCATTGTGTCCGAGGCTAAACAAGAAGGAAACTAAGATTGGTAGGTCATGGAAGGTTATTTAGGAAAATGGAAACAACTGAAGAACAGAAGTTCAGAAGTGGAACGGAAAAGTAAGTTGTTAGCTTGATAGTACCGTAAGTTATTTATAAACACACAATTTCCCAATCAATGAACGCTTTATGCAAAACACGCGTTAATGGTGTGTGGATCTACAATTAAGACTGTACCTTCTTATCATGAAAGTATTTCTCAACTGAAAATCAAATCGAGAGATCAGCCCGTCCAAATTTACTAGAATGGAAGGAGAGCTTCATTGTGTAACAAGAAAACTCTCCTTTGCACTTGACCTGGTTTGGCATTTGAAGACGAGTTTGCATAACCTAGAAAAAATTTGGTTGGGCTTAGAACTAGGGTTTCGATTAGGTTTCTTGGCTATTGGGATCAAGCCGAATCGTCATAACCGCACTTCGAAGAAAATGAGCAGCAATTGCATTCGGGGTACTAACTGATGATCGAGTGTAATTTGAATAAAGTTCGTTTTAGGCACGGCAATTGATGTGCGTGCGGGTCGGCCCTACTAGGATCTATTACATTCGGAATGGGATTAGCTCTCAACCAAAAAATGTTCCATTCGTGCACGGTGCATCTCTGCCTCCTGGACCTGCATGTTTCACGTTGTATAACCTTGACGACATGTCCAATCTGAATTTATTCTGTACGTGACAAAGGACAGTTTATCAATAAAACCATACCTCATCAACCTAGATCTTCTCAATGGTATGCAATATGATCTTCACTAACCCTTATTGGTCAAGTGGGTTTATCTTGCCCCTATCCACCAAAAAAAAAATTAGAATAATCTACTTATCTGATTATGCCTTCCCACATGAATCATGAGTTCTTGATCTGGTAATATTTACTATGCTTTAAAATTTCGGGCCAATGAAACACATTATACCTCAATAGACTAAGTAAGGTCGGAGCGAAAGTTAGGTGAAGTGGGTAAATCAAACATGTGCTTCATGCTACTTAATAATCATACATGTCTGTCTTTTACAGACAAACGAGCCTACGATATTGATCCTACAGAATTTGGTATTGGGTCTTTAAAAAAAGGTATCAAGATTAGGCTTTTGAGGAGATGCTTCACTAAGACAACTTATCAGTAACTATTGGCGTAACATCTAAGGTTGGGAAACTTTGTCTTGGTGACTTATCAGGGTAATTGATAGGGATGATCGATCATACCTTAAAGAGATGATAACGCAAATGGTCTATAAACTTTGGCCTGATTTGCAATGTGATCTTTGAATTTTTAATTTTTTCAGCATGACTCCTAAACTTTACCTCAATTTGCAATATAGTACATGAACTTTTAATTTGCTCAATATGATTTCTGAACTTTTAATACGTTCAATGTGGTCTTGAACTTTTGGTACATGTTCAATTTAATCCATAAACTATATGAAAATATTCAATAAGCAATATTGAAAATTTTCATACAGTTAAAAGACTAAATTGAACATATATCAAAAGTTCGTGACTGTATTATACACAAAGATAAAGTTCGGAAACCACATTAAATAATTTAAAAGTTTAACGACCACATTGCATATCCGACCAGAGTTCAGGGCCCATTTATGTCGATTTCTATATCTTAAATTGAAAAACCTAATAATCCAAAAATGAATCTGAATCCATCCCAAACCTTGAGATAGTTTTCCAAATTGTAGTAAAGTACCAAATCCATTCTATGAGGATACAAGAAATCATCAAAAACTAAATTAATAAGTTTTTTTTTGTTTGTTTTGGATGAAAATAGCATTCGTGTAGAAATGGCTTACACAATAACTTAGATTATGTAGACTAACCTAGGGAAAATAAACACGATTTCTTTAGTCACCGAGTTTGAGTTTCGGAATACTCGTAGTTTAAGCGCATCGCTCGTGGAACACTTCATTAAACAGCGATGAAAACAACAAACGCTGTGAGTATTCAATCGAATGCGCTAATGCCGGGGGGCAACCATCGTCTCCAACTACGGCGACAGGGTGAATACAGTAGATAACTTGAAAAAATTATCAAAACTTAATAAACCTATTATAATTGTGTCAATTCAGTCCTAAACATTTTTTTTTACGACAATCCAATCGTAAATCCTTATTACAATTGTATCAATTCAATTCATCCACGAATTTTGGCCGGCCAGTGCTGACATGGACACTGGCCAACCAATGGTCGAATATTTTAATTTTTTGTGAATTTTTAAATGATTTTCTTTTTTTTTCCTTTTTTTCTTTTTTTTTCTCCCTGCCCCGTCAACTTCCCCTTTCTCATTCTACCTTCCCCTTCCCTTTCCCCTTCCCCTTCTACGTCCAGCAGGTGAGCCAGTGAACAGCTAGAGGACCACCAGCAAGGCTCTCGCGAGCCTCACCATTGTCGGTGAAAGGCTGATCTCGCCAGCCCAGAACTACATCAGTTTCTTTTCCGCTTCCCACTTTTGTTTCCCTGTTCTTTGAATTCATCTTCCCTGTCCTTCTGCTTCAACTATACCAGTGCACCGAAGAAGAACCCGAATTAGCTGCCATCCACCCACCACGCCACCGTCTACGTCCACAACCCCATCGTCTCCGCCTTCGCTCCACCTCGGAACTCATCGCAGCTGCCGCAGCGTCCCAGCCATGAGTCTACATGTTCAGTGTCGTCACGTCAATTCGCATCACACACTTCGCTAGACCTCAGCGGGGCTCTTACCAACCTAGAAAAATAAGAAAATTATTTAAAAATTCGCCAAAATTATCAAAATATTCTATTGCCGGTAGGCCGGCATCTATATTGCTCGATGGTCTGCCAAGATTTGCAAGATGGTCTGAATTAGCACAATTGCAAAAGGTTTAGAGCTGAATCGACTAAAAAAAAAGGTTTATGACTAAATTGACAAAATCGTAATAGGTTTAAGACTTTTTTGGTAATTTTCCCTAGAGAATTTTGGTTGGGACTAGAGTTAGGGTTTCAGTTTGGTTTCTTAATGATCTAGGTCGGATTGTAATAAGTGCGTTTCGAAGAAAAACTCTAGCAACTGCTTTCATAATGCCGACTTAAGTCGGATGTAAAATTCATTTTAGGCATAACAATTGATGCACTTGTGGATCGGATTAACTGGGCTCCCTTCTATTGGAACGACATTAGTAATACTTCATCAATTCATGCCTCCTCTTCCTCGCATGTTTCACGTTTATATACATTTGACCGCATGTACATATCTATTTATACTGTGCATGACAAATGACAGATTTTTATAAATTGGTTGGCTTCTCATCATCGCTAAAACCATATTCCATCAACACTTATTTACCTAACCTCTATTGGTCAAGTGGGGACCTCTTGCTCCTATCTAAAAAGATCAAGCTAAAAAAAAATTACTTATGGGTTTATGCTTTCCCACATGAAGCATGAGTTGTCGATTCTATAATATAGGAAGTAATAAAATTTTTAAGTGATCTACTTCTAAAATTTGTGACATTTAGATAAACGCTTAATAAATTACGGTATCAAAGTAAACGTCGTATCAAAGTTGAGGCACTGATTGTGTCCTTGTCACCTAAGATTATGAGTATATTACTAATTGGAGAGAATTATCAAAAAAGTCATAAACATATTGCAATTATATCAATCAATCATAAAACTTTTTGTGGCAATAGAATTCTAAATCTTTTTTCCATTTTTTGTATCAATCAGTCATAATATTTTAATATTTTTTCTAATTATCTTTTTTTTGTCCTTTTTTCTTTTCTTTCTCTTTTCCTTTTTTTTTTTGGCCTCCTTCTTCCTCCCGCCAGTTGCCAGTAGTGACTGGCTACAGGTGAGAGCCGGCGAGATTGACCTCACTGTCATGTAGCAAAGTTTACCTCTATCAGCCATTGGCAGGGCCGCGCCTTGCCTAGCCATGGCGAGGCTGAAAGAAGAAGAAAGGAAAGACAAAAAAGAAAAAAATTAAAAAAATATTATTGCAAATTATCAACATTAGCTAGTTAAAGTTAGTCAAATGGACTGAATTTGCGTAAACGCAAAAAGTTTAGGACTAAATTAGCATAAAAAAATATTTAAGACTAAATTGGCACTATTGCAATAAGTTTAGGAATCTTCATCAAAAAAGTTTCATTCAGCTCCTACATCCCAAGAACACTATTTTTTTGAATAAGAAATACTTTACATAAGAACCACACAAGCAATAAATGGGACAGGACAGTTAAATTCTAAGTGTCAAGATTAAATATACTTAGACCAATCCCATGCACAAGGAAACAAATACCAAATAAACGGTAAGAAATATTCTCATTTTCTTTGAAGTGGACTTTATTTTAAATATGAGCATGAAATGCCTTCTTTATTTCAAAGAAAGGCATGACCAAAGGTATTTTGTCATTTGACTTTTTGTTCTTTTTCTCCTTCGTTTTCCCCTCAATTTCGCTGGCCGATGGGCCACCGACGAGGGTTGGGCGGCCTCTCGGGGTCGTCGAGGCGAGGCCACCTCAACGGGGCCGCAACGGACGATCTTGTGCTGCCCAAGTGCGGCAAACGAGGCAACCCTCGCTTGCCACGGCAAGGGGAGTCCTTGCCCAAATCTGTCGTCCTCTTCCTCCTCCACATTCAGCCTACTCCGCCATTGCTCTCGCTCGATCTTTAGGAAAGACACTCCATCTCCCACTTGGAGATTGTGTTTTGAAATCTCCTCTCCCCTATAAGCATGATATGGGCTGTCCGTTTTTTATCTGGACGATCTAGAAACTAAAGCACCCTGCCTTTAAGGCAGGGGAGCCGAACCCCTCCCACTCACCATCCATCCAACCCCATCTCTCAACTCTCTTTCTTCCTCCTCTTTCACTTCCTTGTTCGACTTGTCCCTTCCTCTCAGCTCTCTTAGCCTCGCCAGACCAGGTCCCTCCTCCCTTCTGCTGCCTACTTTTGCTTCATTGATGCCTAGACATGGCTGCCCTCAATAGCCCCGAAGGACGGCCTCACCCTCGATGAGGGCTCACCTCACCGTGACTGGCGATGGTTGCCTCATCTATTGCGCCTGGGCAAGGGGAAGCTGTCCTTCGTGGCTATTGAGGGCAACTTCGCCTCAACAACCCCAGGAAAGGTCCATAACCCTCGCCAATAGCCTAATGGTCTGATTAGATCAAGGGGAAAAACAAAAGAAAAAAGGAAAAAAAATATATTTTAAAAAATAAATGATAAAAATGCCTTTGATTAGACTTTCTTTGAAACAAGATCCATTTCATGCCCTTATTTGAAATTTTCCCAATGCGCAATGTCCACTCCATAATATATGTGTTAATACGGGTCATTGACTCATTTTCTAATTCACTTTTGTTCACTTGGGTTATATAGTTTCAGTAAATTCAAAAAAAGGGTCAAATGTAGATTTAGGATTATAAAGCCTATTCAAATAGAGGTATTGACCCAACCTATTCTCAATCCATTTTCGATCTATTTTCAACCCATGGCCTGCAGCTTTTTCCAAGCGCTACTTGTAAATGGGCCTCAAGTATATTAGTTTATGATTTATAATTTATATTTGTTATTTTTAATAGTAAAAGAAAAAAATCAGAATGTAAAAACTGTTTTGGAATGCTGCGGCTGCCCACCGCCGGATCGCCGTCCCAAGCCATTGAAGATAAATGAAAAGAAAATAAAAAATAAAAAATAATAATAATAATACTTTTCTGAAAATAAATTATAATTTTTTAATAAAACAATTTCAATGGCATGAAAGTATTGAAAGTGCTTTAGCAATATCATTTTTCTTTATAAATTATAATAAATAAATATTTCATTGTTTAAGTATCTAAGTAATACGGGTCGGGTAGGATATGAGTTGGGAAATTTGTACGAAAATGAGTTAAAAATGATTAAATAGATTAATATAGGTCGAACCATATCCGATCCAAGTCGATCCATCCATTTGACACCTCCACTTGACCCCGCCCCTTCAAACAATCCTTATATATATGTGTCTGTGTTATTTTAGTTAAGCCAAACTATTTCCTTCTATTTTTCTTTTGCGGGTGTCTTTTTGTCTTTTTTCCCTTATATATTCGTATTACAAACTCTCCAAGGAGAAGAGCACTTTCAACAGTACCAATAGCCCTGAGTTCATTGCTTGCGTAATGTCCTGACTAGATGCCCTGGTATCCTTCGGAAACGTCTCCTATAAATAGCACCCACTTAGCAGCATTCCCATCTTCATACAGAGAAGCAGAGAAGCAAAAAACACACAAGGAGAGATGAATTCTCAAGTGTCTTTCGCGATCATCATCGCGGTTCTGGTCGTAAGCGTTCCTATGCACTCTCATCCTTCTCCTTTAGATCACACATCGTCGAATCCTGTCAAACCAACTAGTAACTCTCTAACCATAGATGTTTCCCGTTAAAGATGAGAAAGAATTTGTACAGCAAAACGGAGTTCCAGATGAATGGATGATTGACCCTTTTATGACCTATTAAAATTTCAATGTTTGCTTTTGCAGTTCACTGCCACGACGGATGCAAGAAAAGACCCAGGGGAGTACTGGGTGAGCATCATGAAAGAAGAGCCCATGCCAGAAGCAATTGAAGGCCTCCTCCATGTGATCAACCCTGCATCAGATCAGCCTCATCTCACTTCTCTCCCGAAGGAGGAGGCCAACTGCCACGGAAACAACAAGCTAGAGGACCATAAACGGCTCACGGGTGATTTCGAGCCGAGGCCCGACGCCACAGAGTTTGGGAATGATGCTAAGCTCAGAGAGGAGAAGTTCAAGGGTGATTTCGAGCCAAGGCCCGACGTCACGGAGTATGGGAATGATGCTAAGCTCAAAGAGAAGAAATTCACAGGGGATTTCCAGCCAAGGCCCGACGTGTCAGCGTATGGGAATGATGCTAAGCTCAAAGAGAAGCTCAAAGAGAAGAAATTCACGGACGATTTCCAACCAAGGCCCGACGTGTCAATGTATGGGAATGATGCTAAGCTCAAAGAGAAGCTCAAAGAGAAGAAATTCACGGACGATTTCCAACCAAGGCCCGACGTGTCAATGTATGGGAATGATGCTAAGCTCAAAGAGAAGCTCAAAGAGAAGAAATTCACGGACGATTTCCAACCAAGGCCCGACGTGTCAATGTATGGGAATGATGCTAAGCTCAAAGAGAAGCTCAAAGAGAAGAAATTCACGGACGATTTCCAACCAAGGCCCGACGTGTCAATGTATGGGAATGATGCTAAGCTCAAAGAGAAGAAATTCACGGGTGATTTCCAGCCAAGGCCCGATGTGTCAGCGTATGGGGATGATGCTAAGCCCAAAGAGAAGAAGTTCAGGGGTGATTTCGAGCCGAGGCCCGACGTCTCAGCTTACGGGAATGATGCTAAGCTCAAAGAGGACAAGTTTAAGGAAGACTTTGAGCCGAGACCCAACGTATCGGCTTATGGTCAGGATTGATGGTGAAGAGAGAGACAACAACCAGGTTGTTTCGCCGGCCTTATGTGATGTATTAGTCTTTCTGTGCAGTAATGTGAATGTGTGTGTCGAACAAAGCTGTCGATTTCCGATGTTGGGCGATGGCGGTCGCATAGTGCGTGGCGAGTTCCTGTCGTGTCTCTGTCATCGTCTTGCAAATTCTCCTGGTCTGAGCTACGGCATTAGTTGAGTCTATGGTGAATTGAAAATAAAACGTGGTTTTTACAGGCCTTTGTTTCCAGTTGATACATGCACGAACGCACTACTTATGCAGGACCAATTCGCTGGAGAAGAGAAATGAATCAAAGAAAAGATGAAATCCCAAAGGCGGACACGGATTTGGAAAAACCTACAGGCAACCCAATCTCAATTGACCTTGCTTTTGAACTAGACTAAATCCAATAGAAGAAAAGGGTGAAGGATGCATGCTATTAATGTTAGGGTGACCGGATCGCTTTGGGCCCATTCAATTCCCGGTTCCATAAACTTAGAATCGATAGTTGTGATCCGGTTTCCGATTCCAACAGTGGAACATTCTAGCCAAACCGCCAAGACCATACCAACTTTTTTTTAATTATTTTATTTATTAGAATTCTTTTAAAAAGCCATACTTAATTATTAGAGTACTAGTCTACACATTTAAAATGTGAATAAATATTTCAAGCACATGCAACCAGTTTTACTAGATCACTTGGGAATTGGACCGATTCCAGGCACTTCCGATCTAGTCCGGCTCATCTCAAAATCAGAAACCAGGAACCAGTCGCCCCTAATTGATATAGATAAAGATACAAGGACTAAATTATATATAAGAGCTGAAATTGCACCTAATAATCCAACAGAAACAATAGGAAAATAGGAAAAGCGAATAGGAAAAAAAATGGCTAGTCGCCAAAATTTTTAGGGCTACATGGGCTCTATGACGGTGGCGCTCTTCAAGCTTGTGAAAGTTCTGTGAGGGGAGAGAGTTATCAAAAGGTGACGACTTCATACGCAACCTACAGAAATTGAAGAAGAAGCTCTGTTTGGTATGTGAAACTAGATGAGAGGAAGCAAGACTCTTGGATCTAGTGGCCAATGGCCACGTTTGCCGCCAGTTCGAGCTCGAGATATGGCTTTCCCTGAGCTCGTCCGATGCCATGGCAATCGTGGACTCTAGAGCGGCCGTCCATGGCCACAGGACATTGGACCTAGCAGCCACGGCGATGGCCAGTGACACGAGGTCTGTTTTTTCTCTCTCTTCTCTGGCCGGCAGTCGCTGAGGCCCAGCAGCCGGTAGAAGAAAGAAAAAAAAAAGGCAAAAAGAAAATTAAATAAATAAATAAAAGGGTATATAATATGGAAATTAAAAAATCATATATTTTGTTTCGGGTATCATTTTTTAAATAAGAACTAAACACCAGAAAACATTTTCGATAACATATCACTAAACAACTATAAACAAAATCATTTACTTGTTTTTGTGTAGAAAAAGATTCAAACTTTAGGTCCAATCCAAATTTATCCCCGAACTTTTCTTTGTCTAAAAAAAACCCCTAACTTTAAATCCAATCTCAATCTACTTCAAACCTTTTTTTTTTGTCTAAGAGAAAAAATCGCTATTCATTTTAATCTCAAATTTGCCCTCATTAGCCCTCTATCCAAAGAGCCCTAATTTTTATGTCGTAGAATGGTTTAACATTAACTCCGCCTATGTAGTCTACATAGCTTGTTCCAAACCAAATAAAAGAAGAGGGTTACGTAAGGCGTAGTGAGCCGATTATAAAAAAAAAGAGTTACCTTTATAAGATGAACCCAATTGATATTTCGTTGGAGTGTACTCTTCTTAGCGACGCGTTGTATTGAAGCTCGGGTGTAGCGAAAAATGAGCAAGGATCTTTGCACCAAGATAGGTGGGTGCAAAGGGTAAGGAAGCTAATCTTGGGTCATCATTCCCAAAGTGATACGCCACATCAGTACCCGGATGTGGTGATAAATGAGTAAGGGTCCTCACACTTCCGTGGGAAGTGTGGGGGGCAAGAAAAGCCTAGATGATAGGAATTAGATTAGGGAGTTGAAATGTAGGAACCTTAGTAAGTAAATTGATGGAATTGACAGATACTTTTGCTAGAATAAAATTGAATATTGCTTGCCTGCAAAAGACCAAATAGAAAGGAGAGAAGGCTAAGGAATGGAATGGCACCGGATTCAAGCTATGGTATACAGGCACAACAAAGAGTATAAATGGAGTTAAGATTCTGATCGATAAAAATTTCAAAGATAGAGCTGTTGATGTTAAAAGAATAGAAAATGGGATTATTTTAGTTAAGCTAGTAGTGAGGGATTTGATTCTGAATATCCTTAGTGTGAATGCCCCTCAAGTTGGACTGCAAGTGTCCGAGAAGAGCAGATTTTAGGAAGATCTGAAAGAGATTTTAAGGCGGATACCACACGAGGAAAAGGTATTCATAGAACAAGATCTCAATGGACATGTCGGTTAGAGTAGTAGAGGTTTTTGATATGAGACTAGAAATGAGGCTGGCGAAAACATCTTGAGTGTGTCGTTAGCTTATGATTTGATGTTGGCAAATATTTTTTTTAGGAAAAGAGAATCACATCTGATCACTTTTCGCAACGGTCAAAATTGTAGTCAGATTGATTTCTTTTTTGTCAGAAGAGAGGATAGAGCTTCGTATGTAGATTGTAAGATATACCCTGGTGAATGTGTAGTTACACAACATAAGTTGGCGATCTTAAAAGTTCGGTATATCAAAGTACAGAAAATGAAGAGAAGCGTGCAGCACCCCAGAGTAAGATGGTGGAAGTTACATGAGGAGAAATAAACAGAATTCAAGGAAAGAATGCTACAGGAAGGACCATGACGATTGGAGGGCGAAGTAAATATGATGTGGAAGGAAACGTCTAACTGCATCCAGATAGTGGCAAAAGGGGTGTTATGGGAAAGTAGAGGGAATGGACATCAAATAAAGAAAACCTGATGGTAGAATGAAGAGATGCAGGAGGCAATTAAGCGGAAGAATGAGTGTTTCAAATGCCTACATAAATGTTATAATGAAGAGAATTTACAAAAGTTTAGATTTACGAGAAAAAATGCCAAAAAACCTGTACGAGAGGCCAGAGATAAGGTTTTCACAGATATGTACAACAAACTTGAGAGCAAAGAAAGAGAAAAATGCATCTATAGACTTGCAAAATAGAGAGACAAGAAAAGTAAAGACTAGACACAGGTTAGATGTATCAAGAATAAAAATCAAACACTCTTGATAAGAGATGAAGATGTCAAGGGCAGGTGGATGAGTTATTTTAACAAACTTTTTAATGGGGAGAGCGATAGAATTGAGGTGAATTTGGAAGATACTTCTGATGATTCAAATAGAAGGTTTGTACATAGAGTTAAAGCACTGGAAGTTAGGGAGGCATTAAAAAAGATGAAGACTAGTAAAACCTTGGGACCCGATGATATTCCTATTGAAGTGTGGAGATGCTTAGGGGATGTAACAATAAGTTGGTTGACTAATCTTTTTAACAAGATCCTCCATACTAATAAAATGCCGATGAATGGAGGAAGAGTATATTTGTACCTATATACAAGAACAAGAGGGATATCCAGAATTGTTATAACTATAGAGGCATCAAGCTTATGAGCCATACAATAAAACTGTGGGAGTATTGAGTATCGTTTGAGAATAGAGACCAAAGTTTCTGTCAATCAATTTGGATTTATGCTAGGAAGATATACCATGGAGGCTATTTTCTTAATACGACAATTGATTGAGAGATATCGAGAAAGAAAAAAAAACCTTCATATGGTGTTTATTGATCTCAAGAAGGCGTATGATAAGGTTCCAAGAAAGATTTTATGGTGAATTCTTGAGAAGAAAAAAGTACTTTCAAAGTATGTCGAGGCAATCAATGACATGTATGACAGTACTACTACATGTGTGAAGGCTTGTAATGACACATCGAGTTATTTTCTAATCACAGTAGGCTTACACTAAGATTCTGCTTTGAGCCCTTACCTTGCCCTAATTATGGATGAGCTCACAAAAGATATTTAAGATGAGGTACTGTGGTGTATGCTATTTGCAGACGATATCGTGCTTATTGGTAAGACCAAAACTAGGGTTAATACTACTTTAGAAGTATGGAGAAGCACGTTAGAGTCTAAAGGATTTACGCTAAGTGGAAGTAAGACGGAATATTTGAAATGTGAGTTTGACACGGTCGGAAGAGGGGATCAAAAAGCCGTAAATATGCTCGAACAGGAGTACCCAAGAAATATACATTTAGATATCTTAGATCAATATTGTAAAAAGATAGAGAGATTGATGAGGATGTAAGCCATAGAATTAGAGCAGTTTGGATGAAATGACGCAGTGCATCAGGATTTTTGTGTGATTGCAGAATTCCTCTTAGGTTAAAAGGAAAATTTTATAGAACATCAGTTAGATCTGCCATGTTATACGGAGCTGAATGTTGGCTAGCACAAATTAAACATTAGCATAAATGAGAGTAACGAAAATGAGGATATTAATCTAGATGTATGGTCATACAAAGATGGATAAGATAAGGAATGAAGACATTCGACGAAAAATTTGAGTAGAATCGGTGGCGAAAAAGATGAAAGAATATAGATTGAGATGGTTTGGGCATGTCCTCCAAAGGCCCTTAGATGCACCGGTACGAACATAAATTTATTATTGAGAGCATAACACAGAGAAAGTAAGAGGTCAGCCGAAACTTACTTGGAGAAATCAGTAAAACAAGATTTAATGGAGTGGGAAATATATTGACGTACGGTTTGTCTTAAGACGGAGTGAAGGAAAGCTATTAGTGTTGTGGAGGGGTAGTGTATGGATATATATATATATATATATATATTTACTTATTTATTTTTACACATATATCCATTTTATCTCCCTTGATTCTACTTTTATTTTTATGATTCTTTAAGATTTATCGACTGTCGATCATAATTAATTTGGAATAAAGGTGTTGTTGACGTTGATGAAAATGAATTAACATTCTTTACTAGGGTAAATTTATTATCGGCATAAAAATGACATATCAAGTTGAGACTAGACCATATGACTAAATATGAGAATGAATTGAAAGTTAGTGATTTTTTTTTTCAAACAAAACAAAAATCGAGACAAATTTAACACTAGCCATAAAATCAAAATTTTTTTCTTAGACAAAAAAGGCTTGGACAGATTTGAATTGGACCTAAAAATTTGAGGTTTTTTCCGAAGCAAAACAAAAAACGATCCGAATTTCATACTAGACCTAAAGTTTGAAGTTTTTTACGAAATGTGGCCCATTTTGAACCCAAAAAACTAAAAGGATACGATTCAGATGTCATCACTTCTATCGCCATAACCAGTAAACCATTCTCTGCTTCGAGATGAGATACGTTTGCCTCGGTTCTTTCTTTTGGTCATTATTTCATTTGGATGAACTGTCTGAAACAGGAAGACGACTCGGCATATTTGTGCTTAGATAGCTTTAAAAAAGGATCAAAACACTAACAAAAATCAACATTAATGAAGACAAAAGCTGCGTCAAGAAAGCAAGATCAAGGTAGGACATCATTCAAGAACACATTTGGTACGGCAATAAATAGAAGGAACCAAACAAAGAATCCGTCAGCAACCATTTTCTCTGGCCAAAGCAATATAAAACCCAGCACTATTAGTACAAGCAGAACCTGCTACTATCTGTGCAATCCTCCATGGGTTCATGTATTGGGAAGGAGCATCTTGCGGTGCTTAACACTCGCATCCTGTTGACCTCGGCTGACCGCTGTTTACAACGTCGATGGTGTCTGGCAAGTATCTGCGAATTTGCAGAGCATTCGAAGAGCAATACAAACAAGACTATGTTAGCATTATCTTGGTACTCAAACTAATCCAGACATATTGAAAAATATCCACATCCATGGCTTCATCCATTTGATATCAAGCCATCTTGCACTAAACAACATCAGCATCAATAATACCTTTATCCCAAACTAATTGGAGTCGGCGGTCGATGAACCCAAAGAATCATAAAAATGAAGCAAAATCAATCAAGGAAAAAGAGAAAAATATATAATAAAAAATAAACAAAGATATATATATACACTACCCCTCCACAATACTAATAATTTTCTTTCACTCCATCCTAAGACAAACCGTACTAACCATCTAGCAGTAAACAACAAATCAAAGAAATTCACCCATTTGATATCTAGCCATCTTGCAGTAAATAACAAATTAAAAAATTCATCCATGTCATAATGTATAAAAAAAATGTAGAGCTAGACAGCAAATGAAAGAGTACGCTATAGAGATAGATTTTAGTGTGCCAGATTATTCATGCAGATGTAACTGGGACAATCAAGGAAGCCCAACACATCAACAGGCATAGATTTGTAGACAACAGTTCTAATTTTAAGTTGGATGACATGCCATTATACCATAATAGTGGAGCAAATAGGTGTCATGACCAGACAAGAACATACCCTAAGGCCAACAAAATAATATTAATCATGTTCAGTTTTATAAGAGAACTAACAAAATAAGGATAATGTGTCAAAGGATCCACTGGCAGACACAAACCCAGCTCATGAGATTCTCAATATGCTAGTCAACAGGGAGCAAGGTTCATATAGGAACTTACAACTCTTCTTCCTCGCCACTTTTCAAGGCATTTTTAGCTATGCACTGAAAAGCTTCCTCCACGTTGACACCTTCCTTTGCAGAGGTCTCAAAATATGGGATATTCGCCTTTGCGGCACACCAAGCTCGAGCTTTTTTCTCTGACACCTGAAATCACCCATCAGAATGCTTATGTCAACCCAACTTGCATGCACAGTTACTTGATCTAAAGAGAGAAGGTAAAAAAGCAAATTTAGAAAGTACCACTCTACTGCTTCCACCATCGACATCGATTTTGTTTCCTATGACTACAAATGGGAAATTCTCAGGGTCTGATGGACTTGCCTGCACAATGTTGGAAGCTTGTTTCAATTTCAAAGTTGTCAGATCTGCCGACGATTGTTAGGGAAGCGAAGGACAAACAGCTCTCAATCAAAACTTTAGCTTAAAGACAAACCTGGATAAGGAACTCCTCCCTCCAATTGTTAAGGTTGTCAAATGACTTCATCACGTTAACATCATACACAAGAACACAGCAGTCAGCACCTCGATAGAAAGCCACTCCAAGGCTTTGGAATCTTTCTTGACCAGCTGTATCCCAAATCTTCTCAGACAAAAGAAGACATACATGATCCCAATCAGTGAATGCACAAAATTGGCAGGAAAAATAATAAAATCACAGTGTTGAACAAAAACTGAACTGATTATGTTGAGAATAATCAATTGCAATACCAAGCATTGCCTATTGGCAGAAGCCACAATGCAGAACTATTCTAGGCTCAAAGGAAACTGATGATGAGATCTCTTTGACTAACTTCTTGGCTGACACTTGGGGATTAGTCCGGATTAATCTCTCTAATTAAACTTTTCCTTCACATTTTTAGAAAGAAAAGGATAACAAGGCACATGTCCAGGAATGACAACTCTCACCAAGTAGATGCAGTGCATGGGAACATCAATTTTCTCCAGCACATATCCTCTCTCATGTGCAGGGTTCTGAACTTGAACTTGTTAATGCAAAAGAAGAAAGTGAAACCCCTCAAGGATAATTTTTTTATCCATAGTTTTAAATTAAAGGACAAATAGTGTTCAGCTGACTCCTGCCCTTACCTCCCACAGCACCCCCCCCCCCCCCCAAAAAAAAACCCACCTTTTGCCTCTTCTCCTCCCTCTTTGTCTTCACTCCAAATTTTCATGCACGCATACTAACATTCGAAATGTAAAAAGCAGCACTTATCAAATGTCTTCGGTGAAAATCACAATAAATGATCGCAAACATGACAAATAATGCGCGAAATCATTTGAAATCAAAATGAAATTAAGCAGTTGTATTATAGCAGCTGTCTGTCACTGACCTGTAAGGTGAAGAGCCTATCTTCGAGCTGAACTTCCTTGGTCAAGAAATCAGCTCCAATAGTTGCTTTATACTGATTACTGAACTTCTTATTTACATATCTAAGCAACAGATTTAAGGCAAATACTCTCAAAAAGAAATGAGACAGGATAGCTGGCTACCAGAAAGCAACAACTCCTCCTTAAATAAACAAATGTGTAATCGAAATGATAACAACAAAAGAAAACCGATGCCTGGACATCAACTGGCGCAGGAGGAACAGGATACTGGTTCATCAAAGAGGTCTTCCCGACCCTGCAAATCACAGGAAAACCAAACTCGAGGTGTAATTGGCCAAAAAAATAAGAAAAAGACCGGAAAAAAAGAACCCAGCTTAATTGAGCAGAGCACATTCACCTAGGAAATCTGGGTGATGTAAACTAACATACATAGTTCCTTATCAAGAACAACACTTTCCACAGAGAAGTTCCCGCTAAAAGGACCAGATGTTCGTCAATTCCTAAACTACAGCGTCCATCCATAAAAGCTCCGACAAATAAAGCTTCCCAAACGCAATTCTCATCCTCCCTGCACCCGGCGACACCTGGACTACATCAACATGCAACACACACAATTCAACACCCCCCGCCCCTCCTCCCGACGATTGTCTAACCAAATCCAAGTTTATGTCACCTCGGAGTCCAAGACCCACTTAGACAATCAACAGCCCCTTGCTACATTCTCGAGATACAGACCAGCATAGCACCTGCCGTGCCCCCTACAACCACAGACGAACCACACAGACATCGATCGCGCAAGCAAACACGAGAGCGAGCACCCAAAGGCACCCATAAGACACTTCCGCAATGCGGAGCAACAGGGTGCGAGATAGAAGCGAGCGACGGACTCACCCGCTGTCCCCGAGGATGATGACCTTGAGTAGCGTCCTTCTGCGGGATGGCATCGCACGATCTCGCACGATAGAGAGAGAGAGAGAGAGTTGTGAGTTTCGCGGTCGGAGAGAGACACCGCCTCGAACTTCTCGCGACGAGGAGGCAGGGAGAGGGAGGGGGGGGTGTTGTCGGTTTCTCTCACTAACTGGTCCTCGGATCTTTCTAGTAGCCGCATGTGGAATTTATCGGAAGGTGACCGGCTGTGGCACAACTGTAAAAATGTCGTGATTTTGCGACAAGGCAAGTTCTAATTTATTTATTTCTTTCATTTCATTTATAGGCTTCCACCAATTTCTTTAATATTTTTTTAAGTTAGACGGACTCGATTTGACTTTTAATAACGCAACCCATTTGAAATATTTTTTTTTAGAATTAATATCACAAAAAAAAACTCCATACGAGTACACATATGATAAATTTATCACAAATTATTTTTTAATCACAAAAAATTATAAATTAGTGCACTTATGACAAATTTATCCTAAACTAGTACACTTATTTTAGTTTTCGTTAAATCTAATAATCAAATTGTTAAGTTAAATGGCACGTAATAGTTCACAGGTGTATCAATTTATAATTTTTAATTTCTGTTTGTCATAGGTATATCAATTCAGATTTTTTTTGGAATTAACTCAATTTAACGGATGTCAAATTTGTCACGGGTGTATTAGTTTGAGGTTTTTTTGATAAAAAAATAATTTATGATAAATTTGATACAAATGTACCAGTTTATGATTTTTTATGATTGAAAAAATAGTTTGGGTACTTACCCAAAAAAAATTCTTATTACCAAAAAAAAAATAGTTTGGGTAAATTTATCACAAATGGAGTTTTTCGCGATCAAAAATTAATTTTAGATAAATTTATCACAGGTGCACCAATTTGAGATTTTTCATGATATTAAACATTATCCCCTCCGAGCCTTTTAAAATGTTGTTATTTTTAACTAGAAAGTTGAAAAAATAAATTTTCAAGTGAGAGCCTGAGTAAACAAATCGCGTATATAGTTTAACTAATTACCCTTCTTTACTTTAAAAAAATGCTTTTTTTTCATAGGCCAAGCGAGTCACTGGCAACCCTCCCCCGTAGCCTCGCAACTGCGATGGCCCTGGGCGAGAGGCCATCACGGCCCCGGAATAGATTTTGAAGGCCCTCTGTCACGCCTTTGCCCAAGTTTGGCAATGGACTTTGCGCCCTTGATAGCCACAAAGAACAAAAAAAAAATGCAATGAAAATTAAAAAGAAATACAAATACAAATAACTCAAAAAAATTATTAAATTATTATAAAATTTTAATATCAGCACAAATGATGTCACGTAAGATGAATAGCGTCACATCAATGATTTTTTACAACTTTTATTCAGAATGATTTAATTGATAAATTATCAAAAGATTTATAATTTAATTAATAAAATTGAGAGATTGATGATTGAATTGTCACGATTGATTATGTAGTCGCACGTTATCGCTATGGTTTGCTGCTGTTAAAACCATTTCAGTTGGGCTGGTCATTCTAGGACATCATTAATTGCAGAAATTCGTGCCACGACGACAGGAACCCGAAAACTAATCCACCAAAAATAGAATGGTCTTGGCTGGTAACAGGTCCGGAGAAGAAGATTCACCTGACTTGTCGGAGGAGGACATTCGCCAGCACGCCTTACTCCTCCTCCTCTTTACCAAAACGCTTGCGTTGCTCTCGTTTTCTGGAGATTTGGACCTCCTCTTCCTGAAAGCTCTCTCCTCAGGAGGGGTCTTGGATAGGGGGTTGGGATTCCTCTCCTTCCTCCGAGCCGCCGCGACCCCGTTCCTCTTCCGGTCTGCCTTAGATGGACCCGTCCCCGCCGCCAGATGCTCCGTCCTTGCCATCGGATTCGCCATCGTTGCCACCACCATCGCCATCATCTCCTCCTCCCGAGGCATCAGGCTCGACCCCCTCCCCACCACCATCCACCTCGCCTCCCCCAGATTCGTCTTCGCCGCCGCCTCCATCGCCATCTTCGGAGGCCAACTCGTCTCCGCCACCTCCTCTGAGCCATTCGAACCCCCCGCCCTCGCCTCCTCAAGCCATCTCTAGCCCTATACCGCCACAACCGTCACCGCTACCACCAAATCCGACAGATTCCCCCCTATTCCCGTCTCCGCCGCCTCCTCAACCGTCGGGCTCTCCTCCTCTCATTACACCTCCAAGCGACTCCTCTCCCAGCACGACATCGCCGCCTCCTCCACTAGCCGGGGCATCCAATACACCACCGCCACCAAGATCTCTGACGCCCCCGTCAAATGCGACGCAATCTTCTCTGTCCCCTCTGGCGGGCTCATCGACAAGCAGCAGCCCACCGCCATCTGATAGCTCCTCCTCGTCGCTTGCGACCCTGCCTCTCATAATCGGAGTCGCAGCAGGAGCAGGGTTGTTACTGGGTGTGCTCTTGTTGTGGTTGATCTTGTCATGCACAAAGAAGAAGAGCAAGAAACCGCAAGATCAGATGAACCATCATGCAGGCACTTTTGACGATGGCTCAAAGGGTACGTGCATAAACTAAACCTAGCTCCATAACCACCCCCAAAAAAAAAAAAATTAGCCCATACTAAAGGGAAATGAAAGTCATGCAAAAATAAGAATAATTTATCTGTGTCGAATAGACTCGAACAGTAGCAATCTTTCATTAAAAATTTATGATTTTATAGTTTGAACTATAATTTGGAAGATGATGCTTATAACTTGGACAATCGCTACCTTCTTCGTTTTATTCTGTTAGTGAGTTTGTTGTGGTGTCATGTTCATTAATCAAGCTGTTTTCTGCAGCTAGCAAAAGCCACTACACTGGCTCTCATGATTCCTATCCGAGTTGGCGTAACACTCGACAACCCGCAGCGGACCATGTCGTTCAAATCCCTCCCCCACCGGGGGCGACAGCGACTACTCTACCTTCAGGTTGGCAGACACCTCCGCCGCCTCTCATGGGCAGCGACCGGAACTCGAGCTTCCCAAGTCCGCACGTCCCCGACCCTTCCATCACTCTTGGGTTCAACAAAAACAACTTCATCTATAATGACTTAGCAATTGCTACGAACGGATTCGCGTTCGGTACCATCATAGGTCAAGGGGGTTTCGGGTACGTGCACAAAGGGGTGTTGCAGAACGGACAGGAGGTGGCCGTGAAGTGCTTGAAATCGGGGAGCGGACAAGGGGACAGGGAGTTTCAGGCGGAGGTCGAGATCATCAGCCGTGTCCACCACCGTCACCTGGTGTCGCTGGTAGGATACTGTATCGCCGGAAGTCAGAGGATGTTGGTTTACGAGTTCTTGCCGAACAAAACCCTAGAGTATCACCTTCATGGTATGGTTCTGAAAACCCTAGTTCGATGCGAGTGTCACCTCCATAGATTGATAACAATCACACCCAAAATTTACAGGGAAAGATCGTCCGCCCATGAGTTGGTCCACGAGGCTTCGAATTGCATTAGGATCAGCCAAGGGGCTCGCTTATCTTCATGAAGATTGTAAGGGCTCCATCTCTCTCTCTCTCTCTCTCTCTCTCTCTCTCTCTAGAATGACACATTGATCATTCAAACTTAAATCAATAGGTCACCCTCGGATTATCCATCGAGACATCAAAGGGGCGAACATCCTTCTCGATTTCAATTTCGAGGCCAAGGTCAGTAGCGTTTCTCCTCTCCTTCTTCTTTTCGGCGCCAAAAATTTGCATCGACAGCCATTTGAATTGGTATCTTTTGACGACGAATTGCTTAGGTGGCCGACTTCGGACTAGCTAAGCTTACTTCGGACAATTACACCCACGTCTCGACGCGAATCATGGGGACATTCGGGTAAGAAATATGAATACTCGATTTCTTGCAATTTGGTTTTTCCTCGGTCATTTCATATAGGGGTGAACAACCGATCCAATTCAATCCGGGGCAACGTGAAGCGGCTTTATCCGACTTGTTCCCGCCCGGTATATACGGACCGGGTCCGTTTCAGGGTACAAAAACTTAGGAAACCGAACTCGACCGTTTCAATTCGCCGTTTTACACCGTGAACTAGTTTTGAACTGATTTTTAGCTTCTTCTTCTTCTTTTTTAAGAAAGAGAAAAGCAGGGAACTGGGAAGCCTAAGAAATCCATCAATGCCCTTATTCACTATAACACACTCTACACTATGATATGTTCTTTTAAAATCGCATTCGACTTACTTAAACTTTATGCCTTGTTCCCGAGTCGACCCTAAAATTGGCCCTGAAGCGCCCGCTACCGTCCTCGAAACCAAAAACCGGAAACCGATCATGATAGGATAGATTGCTACTCGAGAACCTGGAACTTTATCCATTTGAAAACCGGTCACTCTTAATTATTGACCAACTAATGATAGTATCAATAATCCGATATAAAAAAAAATGATTCTGTTTGCAGTTACCTGGCCCCGGAGTATGCAGCAAGCGGCAAGCTGACCGACAAGTCCGACGTCTTCTCTTTCGGGGTTATGCTTCTGGAGCTGATCACGGGGAGACGTCCGGTGGACCACACCGGCGAACTGATGGAGGACAGCCTCGTAGATTGGGTTTGGCTCTCTTTCCTTTCATTTTATTTGAGAAAACAAAATGACCATTAATATCCAAAATCACCAATAAATGTTGAAATGGTCCCCCCCCCCCCCTACTACGAATCAGCCACGCATGAAATTACTATTCTTTAATATATATATATATATATATATATATATATATATATATATATATATATAATTTTCACATTTTGGCAGCTTAAATTCGAATTTTCAGTTAAATTAGTGAGTTTTCTTGGATGAGCAGGCTAGGCCCCTAATCGGGCGTGCCTTGGAAGAGAACAACTTTAACGAGATGGCCGACCCGCGGTTAGAAGCCAGTTACGATTATCATGAGATGGCGCGCATGGTCGCGTGCGCCGGCGCGTGTGTACGGCATTCCTCCAGAAGGAGACCCAAAATGAGCCAGGTAACATGTTTTTCCTGTGCATGAATGGTCAATGCTGCTACCTAGTATAAGAGCTGATCAATGGGTAGCCCGGATTTCGAGTCTAAAATTCTTGTCGAAGGGGACGGTTCTTTTCTTATGCCACACATATGGATCTCAAGTACTAACCAATTGCGCATTGACCAGATTGTTCGAGCCCTAGAAGGGGACGGTTCTTTCGACGATCTAAACGACTGGCCGAAGTCGACAGGCCAAAGCTTGGCCACGGACGCATCGAGTAGCACCGATTGCGAAACCGTCTCTTACAGCGATAACATGAGGCAATTCAAGAAAGTCGCGGCTCACAATCACGAGTACGTGAGCAGCGAGTACGGAGGCACGAGCGAGTACGGCCTCAATCCTTCTTCTTCGAGCAGCGACTCGGAGGAGGGGAGCAAGGTAGGGTCCAGGAGGCACGATCCGTGAGGGAGGGGATCGTTTTCGATTTGAGAAGACGAATCAACCCGAATCTGAAAATAATATTATAGTACTTTCTTTTTTATTTAAAAAAAAAAACTTCCTTTGAACGGTAGTTTATAATTTGTTCGTGATGGAAGTAAAAAAAGTAGGAGTATATATTGATGTGGTTTTGCGTTGTGTCAATTGCTTTTATTCTTTGTGATGGTCAATCCTCGATCGGCAATTATTAGATGATTTGAATCGGCCAACGGCGCGGCTCAAGAAATTCGCAAGACATATGAAATATTCTTTATATATAATTTCAATTAAATGACAAATTTCAGAGCCCTAACTTTTTCTAAACCTGTGGCATTCGCACAAGCACGTGCTAGTTAAGAAGTAAAGAATAAGAGAACAAACCTAACATTTATGGTGATTCAAAATTTCCGGTACAATCTAACTCGGGGCAATAAACCACTCTAAGTCAAAAGATAATAAAATTCCTTCAGAATTAGAAAGACAGAGGGACGTAAAAGAGAACTTACAAGAACCTGCGGAATTCTTTTTTTTTTTTTTTTAAAAAAAGGGATCCGAGAAGGTTACAAGATGAGTATTAGGACACGCATGATAACCATTTTCTTTTTATGTAATTAATTTCTAGTCAGAAATATACTTTACTATTTCTAGTTTCTGGACGAGTTTTTTGGAAAAAAAACGCATTGGTAACGACATAAAGTTTATGTTCTTGGAACAAACGTTCGTTTCATAACAATCGAAAATTTTACTTCTGGAACATTATAAACACAAAATCTTCTACAAAAAATTTCTACTTCATTTTTAATTTTTAAAAATTTAATAAAATATTATTTACTATTGAAAAATACAAAAAAATATATATTATTTACTTTTTATTCTAGTGGCCATTGGCGGTGAGTAGCAAAGGTCGGCGGTGGTTGGTGCCGAGAGGTGGTGATAAACGGAGGTGGCTGCAGCGGTGGCCGATGGTGGTTGCTGTCGCGGATGGCAATGGGGGTCAACAACCGTCGGTAGTGGGCAGGGGTGCCGGTGGCGGTCGACGGGGGGCGATGATCGACAAAGCAAGGCGACAAAGAGTGTACCACGAAGACTTGAGGAAAAATGAAGGGCTTCGTTAGGTTATTTCTCATTTTTGTTTCTAAAACAGAGAAGTTACAATTTTTAACTTCTCATTTCTCTTTCAAATCTATTTTTAGAATAAAAAATTGTTCCAAAAATAGAAACATAGAATAGTATTACCAAACAAATTTCCATTCCAAATCTGTTCTAGAACAAGTTTGGAGTAAAAAAAGAGAAATAGAATAGTCATCATGTGCACTCTTAGTCGTCAAAAAGTAAGTATCAAAATTTAAAAGTATTAAAAATACAAATATTATAAAATTTAGAAAATCTCCATTCTCTTAAGCCCTGAAGTGCCAAAATTTGTATACATCGCTCATTTTAGTGGCAAAGTTTTTCGTCGACTCGCCAAATCAGAGATGTGAAATCAGAGGAAAAATGATCAGTGCCAAATCAAAGAAACTCTAGCCAAACTCATTACATGGCGTTTTATTATTAATTTCTAATATTACGTGGCAATTTTTTTTAAATCAGTCCATGTGGACTTCTAAAAAAATAAGCTAAGATTTTTCTAAAAGATTAAATTACATTTTCAAAATAAACTAACAAAACTAAAATATGAAAAGTTTTTTTTTTTAAAAGTAATAAAGGCTTGGCAGTGGCCCTTACCTTTTTTAATTTTATTTTTCAATTTTTTAACATAATTTTTAACTTTTAGCTTTTTTATTGCTAATTGGATCATATGATGAGCCGTGTGATTTTCGGCTAAGCAGATGGGAGTTGGTATTACTTAAGCAATCGTTTTTTAAAAAAGTTGGTCATTAGGACTTCTTTTTCTTTTTGGTAATTCTTCCCAAACTACAGCTGAAAGAAATCCAATTATCTTGTGTAGCAATAACAAAGACAAAAGTACCTACATACATGATAGAATCTCTGTAAAGCCTTTGATTTGTTTTCGATGGCACCAATTTTGCACAAAATCCAACAATATTCTAAAATAATACCAAATAAATAAGCCTTCGAGGTGAGCGATTTTTGATACGCATTAGTCATTACCGTGTCAATTACATTCTCTAAACATCGTATTGACCTGTTTTTTTTTTTTTTTTGGGTGTGTCGTGGGGTGGGCGGAGGGGGAGTGTAGACATCGTATTCACTTGACCGCCGGAAGATCCGAAATATTCCATGCCTAAGGGACTTTCTTGTCCGTGGTGTGCAGACGGCGGAGAGAGCGTGTGGAGCCATGAGCTGGTCCGAGGAATTCACTTGAGGAAGATCAGGTCCCCGGCTCGACCCGAATCCGATTGTTATTGGTTGGCGCCATTTTCTGGGAATGCGTGAAAAGCCGAAGAACCAAGTCTCCCCTAAGCAATGTTAGGGATGACACTGTTAAATCCAGGCCATCCAAATCAAGATGGACGGTTTGATTTGATACGCATCACCCCATCAAACAGGGAAAAATCTTTGGGCGAGAAAATTCAAAATTTTTATGGGGTAATGTGTATCAAATTCGAGCTATCTATCTTAATTTGAACAGCCCAAATTTAACAATGTCACCTGAGCAATGTTAGGAGATCCGGATCCTCTAATCATTCTAAAGTAAGAGGAGTGAAAAGCTTTGCGGGAATCTATGGCTAGAGCCAAGAGAAGTACTGAGTATATGTAACCAATCCACGTCGCGATCATTTGGCGGTTTGCAATGCCCCTTTATTGCTGGCTCAATTCCACCAAAAAGCACGAACTTTAGGTTTAGCCTCAAATCTGGCTCGAATTTTTTTTTGTCTAAAAAAAAATCACCAACTTCCACGTGTATCCCAAATCTGGCCTCCGTTTGCTCTCCATCCACAACTGCTGTCGGTAATCAAACGTGGCATTTCCACGTCAGTAACCATATACCTCAACAAGTTGACATGGATTTTTAGATAAACCTACGCCGTTTTGCCGGGTCTTCACTCTTCATCATGTCGCTCACGGTTGTTGCAATCGGAGCTCCCTGATGGTCTCATGTCTTCATCGTATACGCCCGGAAGTCTTCAAATCTTCCCGAGATCTCGCATTCGCTCGCTCATTCTCTCAAGTAGATTTGCTTATCCTTCAACATACTCACGCTTGGTTACTCAAAGAGGTCGTTTCGGTATGAAATTTTGGACTTGAAGGATCTCTGCTTGCTCAAGGGCTGAAGCGGACGGAGCATTGATGACATTGAACAGAAGGTAGCCTTCTTCTTCTTGTTCTTCCCATGCTATTGGATATATTAAATCTCGTTCGCCATGTGTTTGATGATTTGTCTAAAAGTGATCTATCTCATGGAATTTAAAATTAGTTGAAATTTTCTGGGTATAACTAACTTATAAAGTTGTCAGGTCTCTAGAATCCTCTATCCTAGAATGATGTAATCATGTCCGAGCTTGAGCATGCAATGAATTTGATTGTGGTCAGAGGTGGATACGTCCGGTCTTGGGGTCTTGGACTCTGTTAATATATTTATAAGGCAAGTCAAATTGCATACACCATTAGCATAAGTCCACACACAAAGTCCAGCGCTGAGAAAAAGAACTAGCATGACTGGCATTAGATCAATAGAAGTTTGGAGTGCTGAATCAGTTGTAACTTTCTGGGTATAAGTACACTGCCATTCTTATGTTGATATCTAAAAGTGGATTCATTCTCATTGTCGCTATGCTAATGGTTTGCCATTGGTGGCAATGTTTTCAATAGTGAAATAGATTGGCCTATTCGATTTGTTGGACCGGATAATGTAGGTTCAGTCGATTATGACTGTGAAAGATGGCGTTAACCCTGTTGAGCTTACCAAACCCCCAAGTTTAACTGGGTAAAGAAGATGGGGAGTTTCTCCCCTTGTTCATCCTTATAAAATATTTTTCTTTTGTTGAACTGCATCTTGCATTTGAGTATTGCAAGAAACAAAATTTTATTCTTGCGATTGGTGTTGAATGTGTGAGCATTTTGGGTAATCAGTGGATCATCTCTTCCTTCGTCAACTTGGCTTTTAAGTTTTAAAATCGTGTCCTTAGCTAGCTTGTCTAATGTGGCATGGGTCACCGTAAGTCATGTCATTTGGCTTTTTCCTTGTTGGAATGCTTATGGGAGAGGATCAATTTAAGAAGTCCGGGGATGTTGCACCTCTTTGTGTCATGTGGTGTTCTCAACCGTCTGTTCCTATGTGCTTCAACTTGAAGAACATTATTGAATAACCTTTTTGTCATCGAAAAACATTGTATTCCTCTTGTTTTTTTCCTTAGATATAAATTTTATTCATATTTTCAAAGATGGTGAATGTTCATTACTAATGACTTCATGAGAGCAAAAAGAAATAGTTGTCTACATTCCCACTCGTGAGATTCTTTATCAATTTTTTGTGTCATGTCTTAAACAAGAGCAAAAGTTTTCCCATCTTGAATTTGCAGTTATGTAGATTTCCCACTCTTTTTATCACAAAAATTTTATCATCTTGAACCCAACTACCATACAACCTCCAACCACAGCCACTTACACACTTTGGTTCCATTCTTTTCTTTTGACTCCTTTCCCAAAAAATGTCAAATCCGTTAATTACGACAAATTTTTGCACAACAACCTTGAATTGTTTTTGAGACTCAAATCTCATGCCTAGACTAAAGACATTCTCGTTATGGTCACACGTAGGATCATACCTATTAACAATTCGTCCTGTTGTACCACTGATATCTTCAAAGTTATCAATATCGGGACCACTTAGATCTTCACTATCAGATAATGCATCTTCATCAATATCTCCACCATCATCTACATCATCCATTATTGCTTCTCTAAACTCTTTTCTCATCTCCCTTGTTTTGATCTCTTCATCATCTGATATATTAATGTCATTATCACACAAGTTCAACGAACCATCTTCACTATCACTGTCATTCTGTGAAAAAAAAAACACACAAGGTTGTACGTTGAAGAGTAAAAACAATATTCCAACATAAGGGGTTAGCAATTGAATGAACTCACCATTGCTTCTGATTTCAAACTACAATAGTTCAATCGACCCAATCCTATAAACAGAGGCAAGAGTAAAAAATTTGAAACTTGAAGTTCAATGTCGAATTTATCAAAATATTTAAATACACAGGAAGATAACAATAGCTCTATTGATGAATCATTTGTAGACACCAAACTATCAATACAGTCCAAGACTCCAAGACATAATCCACCTTTGGCCATGATCGATATCATTCAAGGCTCAAGCTCCCACATATCAACCATAATAGACCTAAGAAAGACTTCATAATATGTTGTGCCAGAATTTCTTAAGTTCGTTGTATCCAGATAAATTCAACTTGATTACCTGTTCTGAGCCATAACAAATATGATACGAAAAAGAAAGAGCTGCAGGGAGATTGGCCATCGTATGCATTTTCGTTTTCACCAAAGTAATAATGTTTGCATTTTCACAAATGATATTTATGCAACCCGATTCCAAGGGATGAATGTTCATAGGACGACAAAGTCTAGGACAATACTTGTGCCCAAAATCACAACATTGGCTCATGCAGTTATCATTTTACAGATAATGAATCTCATCTATAGTCGGCGCTAACTCTAAATAAAGAGTCGAGCAATGTCGGCCAGGATAGAATTTTACCATACACATTCGTTTCAACAACTAAGCAACAGTGATGTAAAGAAAAAAAAAAGGCTTCAAACATGGAACATCCGAATGCCGATGATCATGTATATTATCACCAGCCAAAAAGGAACATCCGAATGATAATTTGGAATAGATTGATGAATCACGGCACAAACAATGAGACTGCAGCAAATCGCAAAATCATGTCCTAATGGAGTTTTGTACGATCATCAAACACTTGGTGAACACAATTTAACATGTTCAATAGCAAATGATGAAGAAGAAAAAGAATACCTTTCTGATGCCATTGATGCTCTGTCCACTTCGACCGTTGAGGAAAACACAGATTCTTTGAGCCCAAACCTTCAGATGGAAACGACGTCTCTAATCGACCGAGCGTGAGTATATGCAAGAGTGAGCGAATTATTGCGAGAGATTGAGCGAGCGAGTGAGCGTGAGAATTTGAGATGTATTAAGGTCTCTCGCACGTATACGATGAAGACAAAAAATCCTAGAGAGAATTTTTTTATTACTTCTATAGTGCTTGAGAAGATGACGTGAAGACCTGCAACCTTTTTAAATGATTATATCACTGACGTGGAAATGTCATGTTTGACGACTGCAGTTGTGGATGGAGAGTAAACTAAGGTTAGATTTGGGATACATGTGAAAGTTAGTGATTTTTTTTAGATAAAAAAAAAATTTCTGGTCATATTTGGTACTAAACCTAAACCTAAAGTTGATGGATTTTTTTTTGGAATTAAGCCCTTTATTCCCCCAACAAGTGCGGACTGAAAAGCTAGAGAATCCATTGCTAGGACGAGAATTACGAATACGCGCGACCACGTGGCCAGGCCAATTTCGATCTATTAGGGGAGGAAGAGAATGCCAGAAGCCAATTCCAATGGTGAGAAGAGAGAAATGAAAACACTGTCTACAACTGGCCCGACAACCCTCGCTAGCCATAGTAAAAACAAAAAAATAATTAAAAAAAAAGAAATAAAAATAAAAATAAAATATTATTAAAAATTGCCCATCCCAACGCCGACGGCAATCAGTTAATTAATTTTTCTACTTCTGATTCTAAGCAAAATTTGATTTTTTTTTCTTTTTTCTACACTTTTTCAAGTTCGCGTGGCTTCAAAACTATTTGCAGGGAAAAATGCTTCAAAAGCAGACAAATGAAGTTGTGTCACCAAACGGATTTTTTTTTATTCATAAATTACATTACCAAATGGATTTTTGATTCAAAATCATTTTTAAAGCAAAAAAATTTTACTCTCACGCTTGCCTACCTAGTCATCCATTGTCTCACCGTGATAAAAATACGGAGTACCCACCGTAATAAAATCGCCACGTCGACCAATTTTGATAGCTACTCTCGGCGGGCGTTTAACAGTAGGAATTGATTAGATAAACAAAGAGAGGTTGAGGGCTTTGATTACACAAAAACAGAAAAAAATAAAATAAAATTAAGGGCATGATGCGTTGCAATGGGTGGAAGAACTTATTTGAGCCTAATAAACATCTTTGAAGATCGTTAACGGCCAGGGAAATTGTTATATATCCTCTGTTCAAAGTCGAAAAATGGCTTCAGACCAAGACATGGTCTTGTCCACCTATTTGTCCTGCCTTCGAATTCGTAAAAATTACTTCTTCTTTGACTTCCGTACCAATTTATTCGAGTTCAAACACTTAAAGTCGACAATCGTAATAGCCGCGTCGGTGCTGAGAACATGGGAAGCGATGGTAAGTGAAGATCACGGTACGAAAGGTGACATGGCAGATTTCGTATTAGATAATGTATATTGATCAAGAGGGAAATAGTTAAGAATGACTACAGTGAATCAATCCAAAAGGAGCAGGTGGAATAAGTTTAATATCTGGACAACAAGGCTACATTTGTTTTATGAAAAATAAATAATTTAAAAAATATTTTTTTAAAAGTGTTCGTCTGTATCATTTGAAATAAATAATTAATAAGAAATATTTTGATCACCACTAATAATTCATGTCTAAAATATTTTCGTGAACGTTGATGGTATTTTTTGTTCATTTTTTTTTTTGTAATAGATACAAGCAGCCCTTTTTAAATAAATATTTTTTAAATTATTTATTTTTCACCGGATAAATACATGTTAGAGAATTCACTTCATGTCTAGATGTGCATCAAAATCCTAACATCCATCATAATCAACCTTTACTACTTTTGCTTCGTTTGATCCACGAAATCTCAATGATTTAGAAAAGATTTTCCCGATTCCGACCATCTATATTTCTTGCGAAAAGCAATGACGGAAAAAGTTCTTACTAGATCCAAGAAAATGTTGTTAATAATGGAGATATTTTTCATCGACTCGTTATTATATGCGATAATACCGAAAAAAAGTTAGGAAAATATTCTTTAAATTGTTGATTTTCCCCGAAGTTGTCTTCATTGACGACCAATTCAAATCCCTCTTCTTATTCTTCTTGTCCCTCTCTGTAACCAGTGAAGCCGCTGGTTCGCCATTACCTCAAAAGTTCAAAAATCCCCCGGCCTGGTCAACAGCTTTGATCAAGATGAGAAGAGATTGAAGCGATTGCCGGTAGTACGACGATGGCGCAACATCAATACTAGACATCCTCAGACGCGTTCTCTTCATCGTACACACCCATAGACAAGCAAGTGGCAAGAGAGTCGCAGATTCATACAAGCCGGCCGAGGATGAAGAAGAAGATCCTAACTTCAAAAGTAGCAGCTGGTGCGATGGTTTTGCTGCTCTTGATGGGAAAATCGATATGCCCGAGCGGGACATGCCGGGCTCTAACTAAGCACCGCGGAGGAGAGCGGGCTTGTAATGAGGAGGAGCCGGGTCAAATTGTTCTCCAGACACTGCAAAAGGGTACGCTCCCATGCCCTGCCTGTCACGCCTGTACTCCCGGAAGCAGCACCGCCGGCGCCAAGGTCTTCGCGGGTCGGTCAGCGTGAGCATGCCTCCGGCTCCAGTTTGTTTTGGGTAGGGGTATCCCCACGCCGAATTGAACCAAACTGAACTGAAATTTTATACATTTTCGGTTCAGTTCAGTTTTTGGTTCGGTTAGCAAAAATAACCATAATTTTTTAATTGATTCATTTTTTTTTTGGTTCAGCTCAGTGAACTAAACCGAACTGTTCTTTGGGCTCATGCTCAAATTCTCTAAACCCTAGAATAGCGTTCCATGATCCGCTACTCCTCCTCGGTCGACACTCTCACTCAACCTCCTCGCTCTCGCCTCTCGTCATACGATCTCCCGCGCGCCTTTGGATTGAAGCTCGCCATGGTGGGTGGTGCTGGTCGCCGGAGCGCACGGGCCCGGGAGCCTCGCCTTGTACCCAAGCAGCGGGGGCTCGTACATGGACGTCGCCGATGGGCGGATCCTGAAGTGGGAGGGCGACGAACGCGGGTGGGTCTACTTCACTTTCACTCCCTCTCAGAGGTGGGACGTCAAATCGCTATTCTGCTCATTCTCAACTTGATTTTTCTTTTCCGCTTTTTGGTCTTTCTTGAGATAAAGTAGTGATTTTGCTCTTCATTGTTGATTTGTTCGGTCGTTTTGGTAGATTTGGGGAAACATTGATGTTAGTTTTTTGTTTCTTTTGGATTTCGGGGTATCACCATGGGAAGCTCTGCTGCTGCTAATTTCTGTCATGTCTCTGCTTCATCGTGCCTTCGAATTGAGGTGCTTGCTTTGAATTCGATGTTTTTTGCTGAATCTTCTGCTATAGACAGGATTATTCTGTTTGAGACCAAATTGATTGTTCAGAAAGGCTTCTGGGCTATTCCAACCCTTCGTCTCTCACATCATATTCGTGAAATAATGGGATTTCGAAAGGTGGGTATTTGATCACTCTTTGCCCACCGGCCAAAGATCTCTTCTGGTTCGCCAAATCCACCTTCAAGAGGTAATGGTTCTGTTCTTGCTTTTGCCTTCCCACTGGTTTAATGCAAGTTTAGTTGTTGCTTCAGCTATTTTTGGTGTTTTGAATTTTGATTTCTTGCAGGGACTTCCATTGGCAGGGTGGGCATTCAAGGCCTTGCCTACGGGATTATGGTAATGCATATGTGTCCTTTCATTTATGGGATGCGCAAAAAGAAAATTGGTCACACCTTTTTTGCATGAATACCCTTCAAGCTCATTTTCAATTGGTTTTCCAAATTCTGTAGTTCTTTCACACTGAGACTAGAGAATTCTTGTCCCATGCCTGCATGTATGAAATGTAGAATAGAAGTCCACATTGTTGACTCTTGCTGTGATATATTCTCAGGGTTGGATTGATCATATCCCTTGAACTTGTCCAATAATTACTATAAGTCTTATCTTTGAAATTTTGAATTAAGCGTCAACTACTTAGCAATCTATTATATCTCATTGCACGTTTTGCATCTTCTGATAATGGTGTAAGTGAAAACTTATTTCTGTCATATCCTCATTTCAGTAAGAGATGAATACTCAGGAAATGAGCATAATTTGTTTATAGTTTGAAGGCACACTTCTTCTTAGCACAGTAAAAAAATTGTTAAGTCTATGCCAGCACCTTGTTATTCTTGCAAGACCACTAGCATGAAAAACTTCCGTTGCTGCTTTTATCAGCGTTTTCTTAGGCATAAGACTGCAACAGTATTGATATGTGCCATGTTTTTCTGAAATACATCATCAAGAATGATCAAGTTCCTCAATCTTTTCTTCTTTGCAGCAAGCTCTTGATCATCATTTTCGGTAGTTCAATGGTTAAAGTGTCTGTTCCACTAGGGATAGATTCCATGATGCTGCTATCAATGTGCTGAAAGCATGTCCCTGAGGATTTCTTCTGTCCTCAAAGAGGGAGAAAGAGTGACCCAAGCAGAGATTGTGAAGTGTTTCTTCACCGCAGGATCATCAAAGGCACTAAACTTTTTTGCCAGATATGAGGACCATGAAGTGGGGTTATAGTTACGTTGCATAAGATACTTTAGACTTGGAACAGTTCCAATGGAGCTCTGCAGCACTGTGACTCGCATTTTGACAAGTTCAATATTTTATTGACAGCTTTACTTTTCTCGGCAATCTTTGTCCGATGAAACTCACTTTATTGGAAAGTCCAAAGTTTCTTCTTTGGTATTGGAGAGTCCCTTGCTTGTGGCGAGGAAATTTGGACAAGAACATGTAGGGAAGTTATTCCCCATACTAGTTTTCCTGTTTTTGCTAAAATCCATGTTCACGTTTGTATTTTGATCTCCTGTTTCTGCTGTCGTTGGCCATGGACTCGAGGCGCTACGCTGCCATGTCATGAATCAATATTTGTGCTATAGCCGAGCTTGACTAATATGCAACCTAGATGCCTTAAAAAGCATGAAAACTTATTGGTTTTGACATAACTTGTAAGTACTGGTGCATGTTATGATGCAAGTAATGAGTAAGTTTGAACTCAGGAGGCACACGAGCAATTCAATTTGTTGGATACAGAGCAAGCATTTGACTACAATAATTGCTTCACCGCTCTCCAAATTGCAAAACATCACCGTCCCTTTAGTTCAGTTTGGGAAGTGAAGAGGCCCAAAAAAAAATCGAATTGGAAACCGAACCGAACTGAATTTTTTAATTCAGTTCGGTTTGGTTTGGACGGATTTTGGTTCAGTTCAGTTCGATTATTTAAATATCCAAACTGAACCGAACTACTGACACCCCTAGTTATGCAGACCATGTCCTGCCCCTCGATCTGGCGTCACTGCCGATCGTAAATAGTTGGTGGTCCATGTGAAGGATACTTTAGAGGGGAATTGAGCAGTTGTAAGTTGGAAAGATCGGGAGGAACCAACAGCAACATTACACAGTTTTTCTTTGCGAGTTGTAGAATGTATAACTTGGGGAAACATGTTTAATTTGTTGGTTTAGAATCTTCCAAGCCGGGAAGCGGCATACCCGATTTCATTAGCAATTTTGCTTTTCATCGTTTTTTTCAATTTGGGATTTGATGAAAAATGATACCAAAGCGAATGTTTGCTTCAATTGAATTTCTTAGCGTGCACCAAGGATTTCTACTAGAGAAAATCGATGACGCAACAACTTTTGGCTGTGACAGATTAAGACGTGCCTCTCAATGATTTGGCATGGAAGATTATTTTGTGTTCAAATGTCGTAATTGGATGTTGTACTCGTGTCATTGAAAAACATTATTTATTTATGAAAAGTCAGGAATAAGCAAAATTCTATACTTTCTTGCAAAAAAAAAAAAATACTACTTAATTTTCTAGTACCTGCTAATTTCGATAAAACAATTGGTTAAAAAAAGAATTTTTTTGTCAGATAACTTGTTAATAACGTACCTACACTTTTTTTTTTTAATAACAGACTTCTTTCAAAATTCACAAATTAGCAATTTTTCTATTAACTTTTCCACTTATATTTATATCGCATGGCTTACAATTTGTCTCATAGAACACAACAAAATCAATTAAATTCAACCAGTACAAAATCATTTTTTCTATTAAATGGACCTCCGTTTTTTTTTTCATTGACGAAGGAAATTAGATGAAACTACAATGAAGTTGGATTCAGACGCTCGTCCAACTTGGCGTAGCCAGTAAAAAATTTGGCCGACCAGTAAACTCGGAATTTTAGGTGGCGCATGAAATCACTTCTATTTCTCAATTTCCCTGCTAGATTAACTTATGGTAGAGACATTCGTTTGATATTTTGAAGTAGAAATGCATTTGGTAAAAAAATTAACTTATGGTAGTATTTTCTACTTCTGGTTAGATTTTTGGCCAACTTTAAAAAGTTAAAATTTTTTAATTCTCGGTTCCAAAATAACTTCTTCGATTATACGAGCCTTAGCCAACCATTGTTGCCACTTGCAACCAGGCACCATCGCCACCGCCTTCAATCGCCGACCACCGCTGTCAAATATTTTGTTAATGATGTTTTAAAAAAAAATTAATTATTACCAAATAAATTTCTTTGATTAGAAGTCACTCTGGAATAGATTAAGAGAAGTAGAGAAATTAATTTCAGATTAGAAATTGAGAAGTGAGTCAGAAGTGTTGGCATGCGCTACCTCATTTGAGACTTATGTTGCACCGACGCATGCTTTTGGAAGTTTTTTGCGTGTTGTACACGTGTTTACATCCGACAGGACTCGCTGGGACTCGCTCGAACACGCGGTCGACACGTGTTCGAAATTTCAACATGAAGTCAATGTCTGGGACACGCTGAGACTTGCGTGTCCCGAGGGCAATCTCGAAAAATGAATAAATTTTGAGGGAAAATGAATAAATCTTAATGGTGGAATGTGGATTGTGGCTTGTGGCTTGCTTGTCTTTTTTGCCCCTCCATGTTTACGGATTATGAAAGGAAATGTGTTCAAATTTTTCAATTTGAAATATTAGTGGAATGAAATGTTGTTTTTTAGCCTTACATGTTATCTTTTTGTGCTTTGTTTATGGGTCAAATTAGCAAAAATGCTTATCAGCTACATGAAGTTGCTGTTTAATATTGCATTGGTGAGCTAGTTAATGATTGTTCTATATTTCATAGCACTTATATTACACTTGAAATACACAAATTGCACTAGCAAAGTATATCATGTACACGTTGTATTTTAGCTAATAAATATTGAAATCATAAAAATTATTATTATTATCATCATTATTATATATATAATAATAATAATACATAATTTGTCCTAAAATGTCGAAATTTTTTAATTTTTGAGAATTCATATGTTGATGTATCGTATCGTGTCGTAACATAGTTTGAGACTGACGGGCGATTTTACACGTTGCTGAAGCCTTTTTTTTTTTCTTTTTTTTTCTTTTTTTAAGAAAACGGGCCTATTTCAGGGGCTTACGTGAAATTTATATGTAACAGACGGACTAGATTGCAAATTACTTCCCAATCCTTCCGTCCCAAGAAGAGAAGCACCAGATCCCGAGTCCTCTCTGACACTCGCACAGTTGTTCTTCTCCATCCTCCGAGCGCTCAAAAAGCTTCCCACCAAGTGCGTCGAGCGAGATTCAGAGGCTGCGCGCGCTTTTCCGCACCTCATTTCGCCGTGATCTCCGTGCGTTCACCCTCTCCGCGCTCATGGCTCAGCCGTTCGTGAAGAAGGACGACGATGACGAAGAAGGTCCGCTTCTGGCGTCCTCTCGCTTTTTTTCTTGCATTCGGATTCGTCCATCTCTGCTTGTATACCTGTTTGTGCGATGCTGATGCGATTCATGAGTTGATCCGTTGTTTTAGGCCGGGTTTAGGTCTCCGATTGGAGGAGGTATGGTTTTTTGTTTTGTTTTTTCTCGACTTGATTTAGTTTTCGCATTGGCTTGATCCGAGTGGCCTTCCGTGTTGTTTTGTATTTTGGGCGGAGATAATCGAGAATGTAGCTCCAACGAGCATTGGCGATGTTGAATTGCGCGAAGCTACTTGGTCTCGATGGACGTGATCTGGGTTTTCTCTGTTCAGTGTCACAGTTCAATGTTCGTCAGCTGCTGATAATTGCAGACTTGCTGGTTCTTATTGCGGGAAATTTGATGTGATACACCTCCGTTTATGTGGGTCTTTTATCTCATCTGATCTTGTGATTCGGATATTATGCAGCCGAATACTCTCCGTTTCTCGGAATCGAGAAAGGGGCAGTCCTTCAGGAGGCTAGAGTTTTCAACGACCCTCAGCTTGATCCAAGGCGATGCTCTCAGGTCTCACTTCGTATTATTTGATTGTGAAGCTACATTCTGCACGAAGTTCTTTCATTGACTACCCAGTTTTTTTTCTGGTGTTGTTCACACGATTGCAGGTCATCACGAAGCTTCTCTATCTGCTGAATCAGGGGGAAACATTCACCAAGGTCAAATTCTTTTGCTGATTATAGCGCTGTTAGTTACTATTTCTTTTAAATGATCCAATTGTTAGCCCCTATACTTCATTGGCCTTTATGCACTAGATCATGGAGAATTTGACTAAATGTGTTTCCTTTTGAGTTCTATATGTGACTGGATCTCTATTCAACCATGCAGATAGAAGCAACAGAAGTCTTTTTTGCTGTGACCAAACTTTTCCAATCCAGAGATATAGGATTAAGGAGAATGGTTTATTTGATGATAAAGGAGCTCTCTCCTTCTGCAGATGAGGTTGTATGCTGTGCTGGAATGTTTTAGTGCCAACATCCTCCATATGAATGATCCTTGGTTTTATTTAGCAAATTCTGACTTGCGAAATTTTCTTTGCTTTTCAAGGTGATTATTGTGACAAGCTCCCTAATGAAGGATATGAATAGCAAGACTGACATGTATCGTGCCAATGCAATTCGAGTTTTATGTCGGATCACAGATGGAACCCTCCTCACCCAAATTGAGCGCTACCTGAAACAAGCTATTGTTGACAAGAATCCAGTGGTTGCTAGTGCAGCTTTAGTTAGCGGGACCCATATACTTCAGGTTCATTTGAATGCTTGCTGCTGACGGTTGCTAGTTCCTTCTTTATGTCAAAATCTTCCTCTTTATATTTGTCGCATGTTCACAGACAAACCCAGAGATAGTAAAAAGGTGGAGCAATGAGGTTCAGGAAGCTGTGCAGTCAAGAGCAGCCCTTGTACAGTTTCATGCACTCACCTTACTCCATCAGGTTGGTGTTGTTGGTCTAGATGATTGGACTTAACTTTCACAATTTAAAAGCAATTTTTTGGAAAAGCTGCTGTCTCACATCCTAGTATTATTTCAGCCGCGTGGCTATTAATCTTTCCATAGACGATTTCAGACTTGATCCTGTCTTGTATGTGTGATATCTATGGATGCCTAACTGCCCATCCCAAGTGGAAGGCTAATGCCATAGCAAAATTATGATTACGTGAAGAGATACTTATGTTGACTCCGTAGAAAATTTGTGCCTTTAGGAATAATATGAACTTTTAGCTTCTGGAATTTGCATTCAGGAAGAGAAGTCTCATTTTCCGCAATAGATATAAGCTAGTGGATTCTGAAGTGTTTTTACTGTTCTTGCTGTGTCCTCTGCTTCTTTTACTTTAAGGAATTGCTTGCTTGTCAAATAGTTCTTTCCTGTATCGTTCTGGACTAATTTGAGTTCGTAAGTAGCCTCATGGGAGGAAACCCATCACCTTTAGTTGATGAAAAGTCTACATATATATATATATATATATATATATAGAGAGAGAGAGAGAGAGAGAGAGAGAGATATTTGACACCGTTGTACCAGACTTTCGTGGTGACTGATCTCCAATCTAAATTGACATAATTTATCCTTGATTGGTCATAATCAAGCAAACTATTAGCTGCACTTGACTTTTTTTGAAGGAATGAAATAAGTTGCTCAAAGACTAGTCTTGCGGTTGAGGCGTCAATGGCTCTAGATGAAATGCATTGTCGATGAGAGACAGAAAGGACACATAAATTTTATATTTCCTCTTTTATCATGGTGGGTAAATGTAAATACCTAGTCTTTTTCTTCAATACCTAGAACAACTTAAATGTAACAGTTCAGTCTATTCTGTAAACTGGCTGATTTACATTGTGTCACGACCCATCACCTTTCTTTTCTTTTGATCTCCTTTCCATTTATAAAAATAAATCTGAATTTGTCTTCTGTATTGAATGGTCATAATCTAGCGCGTTTTTTTGTGCTGCTAGACATACTGTTTCTCGTATGCTATTTTTTCCCTTTTTGCTGTAGAAAGAGAGACTCTTTTTGGCTATAAAGAAAGAGGAGCCTCTGATTATACTCAATGTATAAAATGCCACACAATAGTCCTTTTTTCTGTCTGCTGAAATTGTGCTTGGATTATTTATTTCCTTAAAGGTGTTAACGTCACATCTAACTAAAAATGTGCAGATTCGGCAAAATGATAGACTTGCTGTAAGCAAGCTTGTAACAAGCTTGACTAGGGGGTCCGTTCGATCACCTTTGGCCCAGTGCCTTTTAATACGCTATACTAGTCAGGTACTTGTAACTACTTAGCTGGAAGAAGTCCTTTTCAATATGGCGGCTAATTTGCGTGACATCATCATTTATTAAACAACACATGCAGGTTATCCATGAATCAGTCAGTAATTCACAAACTGGTGAAAGACCATTTTTTGATTATCTGGAAAGCTGTCTGCGGCACAAGGCTGAAATGGTGATTCTTGAGGCTGCAAGAGCTCTCACCGAGCTTAATGGAGTGACAAGCAGGGAGTTGACTCCAGCAATAACTGTTCTCCAGCTCTTTTTAAGTTCTTCCAAGCCAGTGCTAAGATTTGCAGCCGTCCGCACTCTGAATAAGGTTAGTCCCTGCTGCCCTACTCCTCCCTAGATTTTCTGTCAATTCTTTTTTAGAAAATTTTTTTGTGTGTAAAATGCTAATCGAAATATCAACGCATCATCTGAAATGGGTGTGAGCACTTTCGTCGTCATCGCCTTCAGTCTGCATATATGGTTACTTATGTCTTGCTTCATAAGTTGTATGTGTGTATGTGTACATATGAATGTATAGGTGCACGGGCACCCATGTATTTGAAGAAACAGTGCAGCTTGTTTTAGTCCTTGTACCGTATTTGGAGCCCCAGGAGGATAAATAAACAAAGCGGCTGGTTGTAAATTATTGTACCGTATTTATCTGGGGATTTGTAAGATGCAAAGTTTATAGATGATGTGTGTGTGGACTTTTGTCCAGACTTGAGTTGTCTTCAGGCTCGGAAAGGATGTTTGGAACAGCTACTGGTTTTGGTATTAGAACTGAACTAGTGGTGGAATGAGGAGTTCTTCTCTTGGAACTATCACGGGAGTTGGAATAAGATCTCTCAAGTCTGGATTTCCACATAGTTTACGTCTTGTTTGCAGTATCAAATATAGTCGAATTCTTTCCTCAAAATTTGACCCAGCCCAAGGATTTCACAAGGCCTCACAAAAGACTTTGGTTGCGGGACTACCAACTAATATTTTACATTAACCTTTACCCAAAGACACACATTAACATTCCTGCAGTTATGGTTCTATTTCGAGTAATTTTTCAAGAATATTCTTTAACAGGTTGCAATGACACAACCAATGGCCGTCACTAATTGCAATATAGATATGGAGAGTCTTATTTCTGACCAGAACAGAAGCATTGCCACACTTGCCATCACCACTCTCCTGAAGACAGGAAATGAATCAAGTGTTGATCGTCTGATGAAGCAGATTACCAATTTTATGTCTGATATTGCTGATGAGTTCAAAATTGTAGTGGTGGAAGCCATAAGGTCATTATGTTTGAAGTTTCCTCTGAAATACAGATCCCTGTGAGTTTGGCCTCCTTCCATTTCCTTTTTTATACAAGAATTATGTACTACAATGTGTTTATTCTCTAAAGTAACTGCTGCGTGGATCTGCTTTTTTGGCTTTTGTCAGGATGAACTTCCTTAGCAACATTCTTAGGGAAGAAGGTGGATTCGAGTATAAAAAGGCAATTATAGATTCAATTGTGATCCTCATCAGGGGTATACCTGAAGCAAAAGAAAGTGGGTTGCTTCATCTGTGCGAGTTTATTGAAGATTGTGAATTTACTTATTTGTCAACACAGGTGGGTTATTAAGTTACCATTATGTTTAAAGAATTCCCATTTTGTTAAAACCAACTTATGCATGTGTGATTGCTTTTTAATTGTTAGATTCTTCATTTTCTGGGAATTGAAGGGCCGAAAACCTCAGATCCTAGTAAGTACATACGGTACATATACAATCGGGTACATCTTGAGAATGCTACTGTTCGGGCCAGCGCTGTAAGCACCATGGCAAAGTTCGGTGCCAAGGTCGAATCATTGAAGGTGCGCCGAGTTTCTTTTCTCTTATGCTATTTAGCAAATGTTGTACTCTCCTTTCAACAGTTCTTTCTGATTTGATCAATGCTGGATTAATCACTGACAACTTCCTTGCAGCCCCGTATCTTTGTTCTTCTACGGCGCTGTCTCTTTGACAGTGATGACGAGGTTAGTTGGCTGGGCATACATCATGTTATTATATGCTTTTAGCTTTGCAAATTTTGTTTCATGCAATTTAGATACTCAATTTTTGTTCAATAGAAGCCTTCATGTCTTGTATCAACTTAGTTTATGCACACTTGCAGGTTCGTGACAGGGCAACTCTTTACCTGAACACACTTGGGGGTCATGGTTCAGAAGTCGAAACTGATGAAAACATGAATGAGTTTCTCTTCGGGTCACTGGAAGTTCCCCTGGTCAACCTGGAGACAAGTCTGAAAAATTATGTCAGTCTTCTCTGATCCCTCTCTCCTTGTTTACTGACCTTTGACTTCGACCTTACATGCCAATTTGTAATATAGGAACCTTCAGATGAGTCCTTTGACATAAACTCTGTGCCCAAGGAGATCAAGTCTCAGCCACTTGCAGAGAAAAAAGCCCCTGGAAAGAAGCCTACTACTGGTCTGGCTGCTCCTCCAAGTGGCCCTGCAACAACTGTTGATGCATATGAGAGACTTCTTTCTTCAATTGCTGAGTTTTCCGGCTTTGGAAAGCTTTTTAAGGTTCTGTAGTTATATGTTTTTTTCAAGAATGCTTGCTTGTGTCCATCTTTTGTTGGTACCTAAAAGGGTTTTCTTTTCTTGGCAGTCATCTGCTCCAGTTGAGTTAACTGAAGCTGGAACAGAATATACAGTTAATGTCGTGAAACACATTTTTGATAGGCATGTCGTGTTTCAGTACAACTGCACCAATACGATTCCAGAGGTGCTACTGGAAAATGTAATGTTTTCTTCAAAACTGCCATATTGTGCTTGGACACATTGCCTGAGACTGCAATTATAGTTTCTGAATTTGCTTCTAGGTTGCTGTTATAGTGGATTCCTCAGATGCAGAGGAGTTTTCTGAAGTTGCATCGAAACCTCTACCATCTCTTCCTTATGATTCACCTGGACAGACCTTTGTGGCATTTGAAAAGCCTGACGGTGTGACTGCCATTGGAAAATTCTCCAACATTTTGAAGTTCATTGTTAAAGAGGTATAAATTGGCTTTACTCAATTCATTTCCTCATTATTGTCCAGCTTATAGTTCAGAGAAAAAGGACTTGCCATCTTCCAAAATCATGTTTAATGTGATATGACTAAAGATTGTTCAAAGAACGGCTTGTCTTTTAGTAACTGGTTTGTTCTGATATCATCTGTTGTCATTGTCAGAAAATGTAGATCCTCTCACTAATTGCCTCAACGTGTGAAAACATTTGGTATGGTAGAAGCACACTTGCTACTTTATGGTCACATTCTGCCGTGGGATTGAGTGCTATTCTCTACTTTAAAACCCAATAAATCTTAATGCTATTACTCAGATTTTTTGGGGCAAAATCTCACTGTAAAATTTTATTGGACCACTGTCAATTGTTCTAAAAGCTTAAACTGTTGGATGAATGCGTGGTTTAATATTTAATTATTCTAGCTGGACATATTTAATTGGGGAGGCAAATGGGGCCTGAAAAGATTTGAACTTAGGACCTCCAATAGTGATATCATGTACAATTTTACAAGACTACTGCCAATTGTTCTAAAAGCTTAAGTTGTTAGATGAACGCTTGATTTAATATTTAATTATTGTAACACTAATGATTAACTTGCATAAAGAGGAGACAATGCAACCAACAGACCAATTACTTCATTGCTTCATATTTTACCTGTACCTCCCTACAGGTTGATCCATCCACTGGCGAAGCAGAGGAAGATGGCGTTGAAGATGAATATCAGCTTGAGGACCTTGAGGTTGTTGCTGCAGATTACATTCTGAAAGTCGGAGTATCCAATTTCAGAAATGCATGGGAAAGCATGGGCGCAGATTATGAGCGGGTTGATGAATATGGCCTTGGCCCTAGGGAGAACTTAACAGAAGCTGTGAATGCAGTCATCAACCTTCTTGGCATGCAGCCCTGTGAGGTATTCTTTTGTTGGAAGTACCTTCTTTTGCGACTTGATGTTTGTTTAAGAACATATATGCTAGAAAATGCTGTGAACCTATCTAAGGTATCAACTCCTGTGAGACACTGTAATACGTGCCTTGGGCTTTCTGACATAGTAATCCTTTCTACTGGCTCTCTTTTAACCTGATTAATTGCAAATGAACTAATTCATGACAGTATGCTTTGCCCTTTGAATCACCTATAAAGGTTTGAAGCATGATAAAGAGTCAGATTGCACAAGCTCTTTCTACCTCTTCACTTACCCTGAAGTCCATGGAAATTATGCTGACTGTGTTGGGCCTAACCTTTCTGTACAATTGGGGGTTCGTTTTTAGACAAACCTTGAACTAAAGGTTGTTAAAGTTTGATGAATAAAAGACATTGAGACTGATAAGAAAACGATGACATTGAGAAATGGGTGCAGAGGATTTTCCTTTCTCTAACTCCATGCAGATTGGCAATACAATTTTTCATTCTGTTGTTAGATGTACTCTCTTATGATCTGATATCGTCGTGTGAAGTAGGAGTTTGTTTTATGCCTTTAGGGAACAGAAGTGGTCCCAAGCAATTCCAGGTCCCACAGCTGCCTACTGTCTGGAGTATATATTGGGAATGTGAAGGTCCTGGTGCGCTTGTCATTTGGAATCGATGGTCAGAGAGATGTTGCGATGAAGTTGGCTGTGCGCTCCAAGGATGAAAGTGTCAGTGATGCCATACACGAGATTGTGGCAGGCGGTTGATTTGCATAATCAATTTTTCTACTCTTTTGTCATTAGAAAGGAGAGTTGAAGTGGAATTTTGCAGAAGGGACCGAAATTTCTCGGCATAGGGGGTGGGTGGACATTGATTTGTGCGACTCCACTTCATTCTCTAAGTAGATACGATTCAAAGTGAATAGGGAGCAAAAGAAGATTCTTTGATTGTCTTGCCAAATAAGCTTAGTCGAGCCAGTCTGCCTCAGTGACCCCGCTCACATACGATGAACATGGCGGCACTTTGCTACATTGGCATTGTGAACTGTCTAATAATTGTTTCGATCATGCATCTTTCTCCCTCCCCTTTATGATTCGAGCCGGTCTAAGAGCAGGAATGGAATATGGTAGCAATTCATAGGTGACTATGTAGTATGTTTTACCATCACGGTTGCTGTTTGATATGCCGAGACAGTGATGTCCTGAATATCTGGTTTGATTTTTCAGACCTAGCCGCGTGGGAATTCTGTCGTTAATTTTGATGTCGACGAGACGACAGGTTTCAAAGGAATGACTAAAACAAAGCAATTACCTTAATTGGAAAATTGGAAAATGTATTAGCTGCGTTCATTAGGTGCAAAAGAAACAAAGTTAGAAAATCCATAAAAATCTTCCGTTGCCGGGAATCGAACCCGGGTCTCCTGGGTGAAAGCCAGATATCCTGACCGCTGGACGACAACGGATTAATGAACGAGCTAACACTAAAAATAATAATTAAATGAACTGTATGATCTCTATCTTTAACACCGGACCCACCTTACTTAAGTCTTTTCCTTTCTCCGTTTTTATAGTTAAGAACTGCTTTTGGGAATTCCATCAACATACAGAAGCAAAATAACGTAAGAGTTGTTAAAACTTACTTACGATATCAGAGGAACTTCGTAAAAGTAGTGTATCACGGCTCTTTACTTCTCCTATTTTTTCTCGACTTGAATTTTTCTCGACTCGACAACCTTGCAAACCCGACCAAACAATCGAAGAAGTGTGCTTTCTTTTTTCTAATCCGTCAAAAGACGGGATTACCCCCCGATCTACTGCGTTTCTATTCGATGGTTTGACAAAAAAAAAGAGTCTCGTAAAACGAAATTCCTGCATTTGTTAAGGGAAATAAGGGGTAAAAAACAATAGGGTCCGATATTGATCCATAAGATCCGGACCCATTTTGAATAACCCGATTGATGATCCTAATTGTATTGAGCCAACCCAATCCGCTGGCTTGAATGTTCCTGGTTTTCTCCTTCGAGATAAGAAATCCCGTCGTCTCGTTAAGCTAATTCTGTGCTTCGTCCTCTCGGATCGGAAGCCGTATGTGCAAAGAACGAAGCCTCAGGCGCCTTTTCCGGGATCCCATCCTCTCGTTCGTTCACACGTATATGTATTTACTTCATTAATCATCTCCACATAACCCGGAAAAAAAAAAATAGAGTAAGGTCTGGTCCAGTACAGCTTCTACGGGAAAATATCGCAATTTTAATCAGTAATCAATCGGATCGGGAAAAAAAATGTGATAACTTGGATCAAAATCAACGCCCAAAAATCATGTAGTTAACTGAAGATATTGGAAAGAAGGTTACATGGCACATGGCATAGTATGAAGACTTATTTCAACCTAAAACCTTAGGGATTATTTCTCCCATACTCTTTTAACTCATGATAAATAAAACAAATTTTTTAAAAACAAAAAGATGAAAAAAAGGCTATATATATATATATATATAAATTACAACTATAATTATAGGAAGGCAGGCTTCACAACTAACATACAGGGAAACGGACAAGATCTCCAACTACACCACCATACCTTATTCTGCCTCATGTAACATCTAACAGTACAGTTTTTATCACACTTCAGGTGCTCCCACCAGGGTAAACACAGCCATTGTAACCTGCAATTCAGACATTCAGTTCAAATTAGTAATAAACCACTACTGAGATGAACTCACATTCCTCGCCCATCTTGTAATTAGTTCTATCTGTTATCTATGGCTTGATTCTTAATAGCCTAAACTATTGGAGAAAGCGATTGGTCTAACGCCGTAGTAGTATTTACAGAAGCAATAGTTACAACACCGTATTGGATAGGTGTTCATTTACACATGTTCGGGAACAAGAATGTCCAGGTTAAGTGCGAGTACTCAATAGAGCTATGCTATGGAAGACTTACTGGGGTTGTTCGTTGTGAGCGTTGCCGTTTCAGAGAAGTCGCAGTTCCAAGGGTTCTCGCCTGCGGTTTGGTAGTAGAGGTTCATGGCAAAAGCTGCGTGGGATGCTACGGTGTCCGGCTCGAAGCAAGCACCCCCCGGTTGGATCGGACCGCAATCGATGTTTTGGCTGCAAGCATAATCGAGACCTAATTGCAATTGAGCGTCGGAAACACCGGATTTGGGAACGCACCAGCCCACTCCAGTTGGTTTCGGGGTTGGAGTCACTGGAGCTTTTGGAGAAGCCGGGGTCTGAATGACAGGAGAAAGTTTGAGAAAGATTTAGTGTTAATTTCAGATTTTACATCTTGTAAGAGTAGGAGAATTAAATTTCCTGAATGTATCAACCTATCAAATACAACGCAACCATAAATGAGTTACTCTTCTAAACACCCATTATTCATCAAACTGTCCTTAGGAAAAAAAGTACTGTCTGCATTGTGCATAGAGATCCAAAACTTTTGGATTTGATTTATGAAGCTGTCACAGTACCAGGTACATCATGTGATCCTTGATGAATAATGTGGCTGGCGCATATGATATCTAGATGAAGTAGGTGGCTCCCAATGGTCCTAGTCAAAGGATCTTTACTAGGTGGAACTCAACTCTCCTAAAATCTGAGCCAAAAACCATATTGTAGAAAGAAAGAAAAACCTCCAAATCCTAAGAATTCTTATTCAAAGTACCTTGCAGCATCAATTGAGCAAAAATCATGTGTGTGATAGTTGCTTTGCGCCAGACTAGAACTGAGTAGGTTCTAGATGATTCCCGTTAAGTTTGATTATGCTGCCTATTAATCTCCTGAAAGCCTATTGCACCTTTTCGTCTCTCTAACAATGGTCAAGACTCAGACTCCTATTATTTCAGACTTTGACTGCAAAGCAATCTGCATACCGCACCTTTTTTATGTCCAATGTTTGATATAGCACGATTCCTATATTGTCTAATAAATCATGCCAAAATGAATAACCACAATGGCGTAAAGGAACCACAAATTACCTGGCTACTCTTCGAAAGACCAATGTCATATGCCATGGTCAGATCAGGCTTGAACAGTCCAAACGATCGTTCAGAAGCAGGCCCCGGTTTCAAATCCTCGTCATAGAGCGCGAAAATGTACGTATCCACGGACTTGCCAGGCATCAGTGGAGTGCCAACCATCGATCTAAGGTGGGCAATCAAATTGCCATTGTAGGCCTTAGCATTCTCTACACTAGGCCCAACCTCATTGCTGTTGCCGTTGTACGGCCATCCCGTCTCTGCAACCACAATTTCAATGTCCTCGTACCCCAATGCCTTTAGGGCAGAGTGAACAGCATCAACCTGCAGATTGTGATTTTGCCCATTTATTAAGTGAAATCACATTGTTTCATCAGATAAAAGCACACGGAACATGACAGCTAGCTAGTTAACAAGATCTACTTTATCCCCATGGCTACGTTTTCGCCCACATTATTTAAGGGGCTGGACATTGAGTGGTCCTTGTCTGTCGCAACTTTTTTAAGGTCCACCTATGTAAATGGCCAAAAGATGCTTGAAGGCTTTTGTCTGAAATTCTTCCTCTGGACAGCCTGTCAGCCCGTTACCAATTACAACAAATAGCATCAAGTAACTTTCCATCATGTCACAGCACAAGATGTTCACCTTCAAAAGAGACGAGCTCAGCACAGTGCGGTTATTATTTTATCGATTTGAAGTAGTGCTGGTGCTGGTACATCATGGGCATATATACCACCAGAACCAGAATCGGATGCTTTTCAACAGGCAAGATTGAAAAGGTTGAAGACAAAAGTGTCTTAAGAGAAGTGTACAGCGACGCATGACCACCATGAATAATCATTTTCAGAAGCTGGAAGGTTTGAGTCATCAGTTTCTTCTCAGAAAACAAACTTTTTTCAGCCAGAGCACACTAACCTCGCCATTGACACGCCCCAGAAAAGGGAAAAGAAAATCAAATCATCTCACTTGCCTCCTTTTGCTGCATCTCCTCATCTCATCACAAGCAGCATCTAAACTATGAGAGAACTGATAAGACAGACTATTATTTCGCGGTCAATGAGCAATGTATAACTTGTACTGTGACACGCCACCATAGTTCATACGGGAGCACTAACTCTTCTCTACAGCGCAAGCCCAAAACTTTCAGTTCTATGGGACCACATTGCTAGGAGAGAACCCAACCTAAAGGAAGAAGGGGGCGGTTGTGGACTCGCTTTTTCTAAATCTAGTTTGAGAGAATTCGTTCATTGCTCAGTTGAGGCCCACCATTTCTAAAAGACTGACAAAGACTCCACCTGTAGAAAGGAAGTGTCTTAAACGGGCACATTCTATCAGAGAACAAATGAATAGATCGTATGCACAAAGCAGATCAAAAGTTCTTAATTAGCTCGCCCGAGCCCAAGTCGCAAATTGGACGAGCATGGACAGATAACTTACTTTGTCGGGTCGAACTCGCCCGCATAGGTGCTTGGATCCACCAAGGCCCAATCATTTTTATATATAAAAAAAAACATTTACCATTTTTCAAATTAATCAAGCCCGAACTTAAACGAGTCGAACTCGGAATCAGTTTTGGTACCAAACCGTGAATAACAGGGTCGAGTTTAAGTGTCGAAAATCTTGTTTTGCCAGACAAGGCTACACCATCAGGCAGGGCATAGCCAGTGGGGGATAAGAGACAGGAAAGAAGAAAAACTAGCACACGGAAAGAATCAAAAGTAAATGCATTTGACTGTTTTTGGTCGAAATGCATTTGACTGTTAGACACGCATACATACAGCACGATTCAAAAAAGACACGTTAAGAAAGATTAAAAAAAAAAAAGTGGTTTCAGCAGATATGGGCCGAGAACTCTCTCGTCCAGGCCCAGATCACAGGAAGAAGGAAATAAAGCAGAAAGATGGAGAGACCAAACTCACCTGCGCGTCGAACATGTTCATGTACTTGATCCCGGTCCCGGAGTCGACCCGCCCCGCGTTGGGCTGGAACAGGCAGAACGCCAGCGTCTCGGGCCTCGGGTCGCTCTGGTACGCGAAGAACGGGTACGGGTTGACGGCGAGGGGCGACCCGTTCTCCCGTTGGAACTCCAGCAGGTCCCTCATCCGGCCCTCGAACGACGGGTGAAACCGGCCCGACGACGGCGGGTCGGACTGGCTCAGCAGCGACATGGCGTGCACAGACGACACCCGCACCTTGCCACCCAGCCCGGCGGTGGTGATGGCCCTCTGCATGTTCTGCATCGCCGGCAGGAGCTGCGACATCAAGCTCTCATCGTTGGACATCAACACCTGCAATATGTTCTTTGTTAGTCTTTTTCTTGATGTCAGCTCCATCGAAAAGAGAAAAAGCAATAGCCTCATCCATCCCATCATTCACACCCACCAATCGAAAAGCATAAGCCTTTACGGCGTTTCGCTGCATTATTTCCGTCAATTAGGAGATCGTGTTGATTTTGTGGCGGAAGTGAACTTAAGCTACTTGAATTTCGAATGATGACTTCAACCCATTTCAATTCGATTAGCTCTTCTTGAGCCTGTGAATCTTGGAATTGATGGGTCACGCTTTGATTTCCCCGTTTCAGAAGAACAGATTGCACCGTCAAAGAGAGCTGGGAGATTCACCTCATTGCCCACCATGACGAGAGTGATGTTACTGGCGGGATAGAACGGGAGGATGTTGGAGCCGACCCACTGAACCGCCGCGTTAGGATCGGAGGCCAGCGACGGTATATCGCCGTTGGCCGCCCCGATCACGATCCCGATGCCGGTGCCCGCCAGAGCCTTGATTATCGCCGGGTCGGCGCCGTACAGCCTGACCTTGCCGATCGTCTTCGACTCCAGGAGCTTCGCCGTGGACTCCGGCGGCGGGAGGTTGTCAGCGACCTGCCCGTAGTTCACTCCGACGAAGGACTGCGACCCTGCAGAGAAGAAACAGGGCAAAAAGGAATGGCTTCCGTTAGACGCATTCTTTCCGCTTCCGCACCCGACTCAATTCGCTCACGATCAGACAACTTCAAGCAGACAAATCGAATGCCACGAGAGAAAAACGGAAGAACCCGTCTCGAACCCGCCAATCCGGACTCGATTAGCGAGAAGCTCCGGAACCCATTTCTCCCAAGACTCGACTCACTCGACAAATCAGACAAAATTCAGTTCAAAATCCGCAAACTTCGCAACTCAATGAGTTGAGAATCTACCAACAGAGCCACCGATCGAGAGAGAGAGGGAGAGAGGGAGAGATAACACTCACAGGCCAAGTGAGAAGCGTGGAGGAGGAGGAGGAGGAGGAGGAGGAGGAGAGAGAGAGACGACGGCTTGGAGAGAGGAGAAGCCATGGATGCTCGCGGAGCGGTAGAGATGAGCTGGATACGGAGTGAGCGTGCGTGCAGCTAAAGTGTTTGAAAAGCGGTACAGAGAGTTCCAACACGAGAAGTAAATCATTCGGTAAAGTGACATGGTTTCTTAACTTTTGACGCGTGCCCCCCAAATATTTAATTCTTTGAATAAAATATTTTAATTTTAGGCAATATAATTTATGAATTTAATTTATCTACTATGATTATCCTATTAATTCAACGTTAGTCACAACATAAAACATATCGATATAATTGAAAGACTAAAATTAATCACATATTGAAATTAACAACAATGAATGTATATTAAAAAAAAATCCTTACCCAAAAAAAAAGTGTATATTAAAAATTTATAAATCTCACTTAGCAAAATAAATTATTTTGGGATGATATTGCATGCTGAAATAAACTTCACGATCTTTTGCGTAATTTACTTTAAATAATTGACCGTGAAATTTAGAATACAAAAAATAATAATAATAAGTGAAGAGGAGGAAAGTAACGGTGAAAAAAAAGGGAGAAGCAGATGAGGTGGGGCAGTTTCGGTGTGAAAGGTTTAATTATAGTATGGGGTCAAGGGCAGGAGTTCTGTTGACTTGACGCGGCGACCGTTAGCGTGACCAAAGGGGTCGTGTCGGGGGCAGCGTCGTAATTAGAACTGAATCTAGGGGTTCCTTTGTAGACTCCACATAATTCTCCCCAAAGATTCCCAATTGCCAATGGAGGTGAAATCCGACGAGAAGAAAAAGGTTAAGGGAAAGAAAAGAGAGCTTAACATTTTTTTAAAAATCACATGCTTACGTATAATTACGTATTTATTACGAAATTCCAAAGGGTCTCGCAAAATTCTTAAGTTTACGTCCGACATAACCCATGAGTTATCTGCATATTACTGTAACCTATATTTAGAAAACACCATTCAAACTAGGTGGCATGCCGGTCCAAAACAAAATCACGCTTGAAATGATAACATTTTCGGGAAAAAATGTTAAAAAATTCTTAAATATTTTACATTTTTATCGATACAGTCATAAATATTTTAAATTTGTCGATTCAATCTATAAAAAAAAATTCACGTTTTGTCAATTTAGTCTTATTAGCCGGAAATCACTTGCATAGACGTCGGCCATCCGATTGGGACCACTGGTGATGACATAGAATTTTTTTTATTGATATTTTAATATTTTATTGAATACTTTTATTCCTATTTTGTCGTTTTTCTCTTTTTATTTTTCATTTTTTTTTCTTTTGCCCTGTCTTTTTCCCCTCTAGCATCAGCAAGGGCAACCCCTGCCGACCCATGGCTAGGGTTTCCCTCACCAGATGCCCACACCCAGTGAGGGTAGCCCTTGTCGGCATCTGGCAAGGATGACCCTAGCAAGGGGGCGACAGGAGCAACCCTCGCCTAACGCCAGAGGAAAACAAGAAATGAGAAAAAGAAAAAAAAAAGGAAAAGAGGGAAAAGAAAAAATAAATAAATAAAATCTTCAAGAAAACTCTAAAACATTTACTAAAAATTTATCCACGTGAACATCGACAGTGCCAGTCGACATCTATGTCAATGATGTCCAGCCAATAAAACTGAATTGACAAATGATTAAAAAGTTTATAACTAAATATACAAAGTTCAAATGTTTAAGACTGACAAAAGCGTAAAATGTTTGAGACTTTTTCGACAATTTTTGCAAGATTTTCATGATGTCGATTCCAACATTCTATGCGGCGCGCTTTTCTTGAACCTTTTCGAAAATCATCAATTTAAAATCGTCCTTTCTTTATTACGAAGAAAAGGGCCTTTTTCGAATTTCAATCTACAAATCAAATCAATTATGTTCTTCCGTCTCGAAACGTTCTCCTCGTGGGAGACTTTTTGTGGTGCATGTGGTTGGTTCTTTTTCTAGGGAACTTCTTTTAAATGGTTTTGCTTGAGGGGTCACATCATGCTTTGCATACGTTGGGGGTGGATTGCATATGTCTACAAAGGTTGATGACGGTCGGGGTAGAAGCTTGTCTGAATTTATCGTCTGATTGTCAATATCGAGTATTTTAATTAATGAGAAAGGCCACAAAAGATTCCGAATTATGCCTAAACTTTTCTTTTGTGACACTAAAAACACCAAACGTGTAATTGCTTGACATATTCAACCCCACATGACAACAGCTAGAAATCAAACTATATTGACATAGCATGCACGTGGATTAAGTAAAATAAAATCCGATGTATTGACCAAAAAAATTAGGATAGAATATTGACGGAGAATAAATATCTATAACTTTGAAATTTTTAGTGTCACAATCAAAGGTTTTGTGGGCATAGTTCTGGGATTTCTGATGTAAAGAGAAAAGGAAAATAAATCATCCGAAAAGTCCTAAAGATTTTGCGATTTTGTTAATTCAGTCATAATACTTTTACAATTGTGTCAATTCATTCATTCTCATCAATTTTAATTGGAAATCTCTGACGTGAACATTAGCCGTTCTGCGTAGCTCGGCTAGCGATGATGTGGATAAATTTTAATGAAAGTTTAGGACTTTTTTGGACTAAATTAGTCAAAAAAATTAAATATTTAATTGACATAATTACAATAAATTTATAAATTTTTCGGTAATTTCCACATAAATAACTTGTGCACAATGAATCCACGAACGAGGTAGCAATCGCTAATATTGCCATAAAGTCGAGGTCCGACTCTCAATCTGGCTTTTGCCACTTGAGGCGGACGGCACCACCTCTGAACTTTCTTTCATCCCAAAACCCATCTAATTTACGATAATCAAGATTTGATGTGCTGACTAATTGAATCGTAAATCTACCTGCTCTTAAGTGTATCATTTGAGCCAAATCTCTTCCCTATTGTATTTATTTATTTAAGAATTGAGCTGGTTGCTCACTAAATTCGATGACGTGGCATCACTTCATTGCCCCCAAAGTTGCGTACGCGGACTCAAGGACGGTGGAAAGTCGAAAAGGCCAAGGCCTTTTTCTTTCTCTTGTTCACGTCGTTAACCATTTTGGCGACTTCCTCAAACCGCCTCAGCTTTTTGGATGGAGACAATTTTTTTTATTAGATTTATATTGATGTGTATTATACAAATCTGCAATTTTTTTTTTCCAAACCAAAGCACACTTTATACAATAAAGGATTGAGCACTACAAAATAGTTGGGCCTCAGAACATAAGAGAGCTTTCAAAATCGTAGGCTAATTTACAACCCAATTACTAAGAAGGGCGCGACGATGGTGGGCTCGGCGCAGCCAATGAGTAGCTTGATTGGCCTCCCGTGGGTAGTGCGTAAAGCCCAAAGAGCCATGAATGCACTCCAATAAAGAAGAACACTCCTATTATACAGATCTACATTATACAGCCAAAAAATGAACATATAAAAATGTTGATATGATAAATTACGTGGTATGATATAGAGTTTTGGTAAGCAGGAGATGAATAATTTGATTTTTTTTATAAAAAAAATTGATTGCTGCTATCTCTTACAAAAATGAATGAATGAGAAATGTTTTTATTTTCTAATTAGAAATAAATTGTTATCGATAAATAAAACATCGGCACTTAAGTTATCCAAAAAATATATATTGACACTAAAATGAGCGTCATCCACAAATATTGGCACTTGAGATATCATTTTGCCAATTTTTTAGTTTTACTAATGTAGTTTGCCAGAAATTATTATGTAGCTCTTTCTAATCAATAGGAGAAGGAAATTGCTGCGTGATGTCTAATATTATTGGCCATGGACAACTTATGGATCACCAAGTTCAACATTGGCATAACTAGTATTGAGTTGCACCAATTGGCCATTAGGGCTATGACCCCTTTTGGGTAGATATTGATTCGTTTCAGTCGACACAATTTTTTTTTTTTTTATGTTCCTACCGATTCGTTTTAGTTGACACACCCTTTTGTGTTTGTATCGATTCATTTTAGTCGACACATCCCTTTTGTGTACGTACAGATTCATTTCAATGGACACACCCCTTTTTTCGTCATAGTAGCTCATTTTAGTCGACACACCCCTTTTGTGTTTGTACAGATTCTTTTCAGTTGACATACTCCCTTTTGTGTTCATACTGATTCATTCCAGGCGACACTTGCCTTTTCAAATCAACACTTTACATATCTAAATATTTGGTAACAGATAAAGGATCTAGTATCTTGGGGTCATCGCATTCACAAGAATAAGCTTGGAAAATAAGAAAATCATCAGCACTATGAAGCGTCTAATAAGGCTAGATACTTCGTATGTGATCAATGTGTAGAACTCTTTTACCACTCCATATGAAGTAAGAAGTTTTAGCATATGCTATTTACATTATTGCATATCATGCATCATTTTCTTTTACATAAAAAATGAGATTAAAACTCCCTAAAAAATCATTAGTCATTTGCATTATTAAAATCTAGGGTTCAATTTTGTCTGTGAGTGAAATCTCTACAAGCCTTCATTCAAAAAGGGTAGTTATTGACACCTAAATTTTGATCATTTATCTTGCAAAAAAGAAAGAAAGAGAAATAATGTTAGTTCTCGCCAAAATATTAATTTAATTAATTTTCATATATAGCATAATTATTTTAGCATGCAGTAAATTTGCATTAAAATTATATCGACGATCAGGGATTGAGCTTAAATTGACAAGCAGCGAACCCAATCTCACATGAAATTTTTGGCAACGAATTTGAGGAAAATGCTGACATTTACAAGCCCATCCAATGCCTATTTTGAGCTCAAATCAGCCCATTCAAGTTTATTTAAATTATAACATTTTTTTAATTTAAATTGTAATTTTTTTAATTAACTGTCTATTATTTGGAAAAGCCTCAATTAAGCCCAAAATTGTGTAGCAAGCCCATAATTAATTGAAAAGAAATCAGCCAAGGCTAGGACATGATGTGTGCCGGAAATTTGAAGGGGTTGGAGCTATTTTCCAATTTAATTCAGCCCCTTTTTTCTCATTTAAATATCTAAAGCCTTTAGTTAATAATCTATTTAATTAATTAAAGCTCGATTTGAGCCCGAAATTTTCGCAATTAACCCCGCAAGGGCCTAAATTCCGGCTAACCCAGCTCATTTGTGACGTTCCTTACGCGCCCCGGCCTTTTAGGAATGCTTGCTATCCTCTCTTGACTTTCTTTGATTCTCATTTCTCATCATACATAGTATAATTGGCACATGCGGAAGGCTTGATCAGTTATGATCAGGATGGCCATACAAATTACAAGTATATATCATTCATATCAATTGGTAGGCATGCTTAATGGGGGTATGGGCTTATAGGTTACACTACATACGTTCTTTTTATAAGTATGACATAATCAGTAGTCATTTTCCATCCAAACTCTCATATCACATAGTTGTATGTACATTGATATTTACAACCACACTAGTCTTTTTATCTGGGAGAAAACAAAAACAACCACGTCAACCTATGTCAAGAGCTTCTGGTACTAAAGAAAGAGGGCCCACAAACTCTCATCCTCTTTGCCCGCTATGAACAGGGCTACAAAATGGAACGGCGCAGGAGTCGTACCGTAACCACTATCGGCTGACAAAATACTGACAAATTTCTTAAACTTGTACGGGAAGTCAAGATCTTGATAATCCTCCTACATACTAACATCCCTGGGGACACCGTAACAAGACGTGGGAACAACAACAATCACAGTGGCTGATTTACTTATCTGAAAACCACAATTTATAAACAGTGAGCTCTATATAAACATGCCACTATTGAATCCGGCTAATAATGGAGAGTTTTGATGGATTAGAACTCCTCTAAATCTTATGGCCATTATTGAATCCGGCTCTAGTTAGGACTCTCGATTTCACGGTTGTCAAAAACTCATATTTCTATTAGGGGACCGAGCTCTATATAAACATGCCTTCGTTTCAAGCTCAAGGTGGTCGGCAATTTTGAGATCCACACTCAGAAATCTTTCAGAAAAAAACGTGGGAGAGAGACTTTGGTCGAGTTCAGCCTGCCAAGTTTCAGCCCAAGCAGTTTGGCGCTAACTGTTCATGCGTTGCCGTCCCTACTCCACTTGACTCGCGCCAACCTTGATGTTCAACACTGCCGATCTATCACTAACCACGGAAGGTGAGACGATCCGACCTCTGGAGCTTCCCGTCCAATCTTGCGAAATCGCCGCTCCTACCAGTTCCTGCTTCCATCCACCTCTGTGTCGCCACTATTCAACCCCTGTTTGAGGTCAATTAACCTTTGTCTTGATGCTATTTAAAGCCTAATTCCTCTACTATCAGTGTTAGATCATTAGGGACTAGTTTCGAGCAAATCGGACTCAAAAAGGTTTGGTTTTGGGAGCAACAACATCAAGTGCGCGCTGCTAGAGTTTTGCTTGATAATACAAATTTTCAACTCTTGTTTGCAAATCAATGCTTATTTGATTGGAAATTGGCATCGATATTCTTGCACCTTCTTGAACACACTTGATTGGCAATAAAAGTTAGAAAAAGTTCAAATCTTTTGCTGTCAAACCATGGTTGAACAGACAATTGCCATTTGAGGGACGAAATTCTGATTTTTGGAGCGAGACTAATATGTCCATGAAATTGATTGAATTTTGTGATATTCTTGAGAATTGATCAAATTTAAATGGAACTATATTTTTTTCTCGAGGTAAACTTTGTTCAACAGTTTTCGAAATCCAATTGGATGAATCGGGATTTTGGTAGAGCAAAATTGAACTTTCGACGGAGCAAAATTGAACTTTCGGCTCACCCCTTTCCGAATTTGCTAAATGGATGAGCCTGCTCTGGGAGATTATCTTTTTCTTTGGATTGATTGAATTGCATCTACATGTTGATTATTTGATGCTATCTCATGCTATGGATAGGCTTAATTCAATTGGATTGTAATTTTTTTAGAATTATCTGAACACTTTTGTTGCAAATCCTTAAAGATGTCTTTCTCAATTTTTTTTTTGGGGTTTTTGGACGAGGAAAGGTGGACATCAATGTCATATTTTTGGGTACCCTTATCAAATTTTCAAAATTCAGATCAATTGACTCATTTTCACTTTATTTTTGTGCTTGTTTGTTTTGATTGTCATAAAATTTGCACAATCTTTTTAAAAATATATATGCTCATATATAGCTCCCCAATGCACCTAAACCCTTCGAAAAATTAAATTTCACGCCTTAGACATGATCTCATGGAATGTGATGGCAATTTAGTATAGAACTACGTGTTTTATTCCTTTGGCAAAAGGGACATTGTTGTTCGATACAATTATCCACATACTGGCTCGAATATTCGAGAATGTAGCGGATAAAATTTTTCTCTAATCTAGATCTTTGGGATGAGTGATTTTTTTTTCGGAAAATTCAGAATATTAAGAGTATTATGTGAATTTTTGTTTATTTTTTTTTCATTTTTTCATTTTTTTTGTTTGTTCTATTTTGCCGAGAAAATACAAAAAAATCAAATCATTTTTTTTTTGCAACTCTTGTCACAACTTTCCTAAATCAAATTCAATTCACATCAATCAATTGAAAATTGATTTTTTATGAAATTGATATTGGAAGGATATTAATTTTTTAATTAATATAACTAAGTTCCCGAACTCTTTTTTTTGTAGAGATGAAATAGTTTTCCCGCTATTTTATATATGTTTCTAATCAACCTACCGTAAATGATTAGTATAGGTTTCAATTTAATTATTTTTCATTAATTGAACTTAAGTCGTGATTTTGTAGGACTTAGAGGGTCCACATTATGTTAGTTAATTTAATTGATCTAATAATTCATTACCCTAATTTTATGTCGTAATAGCTTGGTGATTCACTAGGAATTATTTTTATTTTTTTTAAAAAATTAAAAGGGTGAACCGAATTTTTATAAAATTTTCAGAATTTGAAATAAAATTTTCAAAATTTTTAGTTAATTCCCTTTTTATTTTCAAAAAAATTAAAAATTTGCGGACTTAAGCCGTTAATTTTCATGATCTATGCCTTGATTGTTTGATTGTGACGTATTGTGATTTTTACACACTTTTTGGAGTTTGAGTGATGTTCATTGGATTATAATTGAATGATCTGTACTCGATTTTTCCGACGATTTTCTACAGATTTACTTGATTTTTGGCGTTTAATTCAATTGTAAAATGTATGATTGAGTGAATTACATCTGTTGTGCATGATTCATAACTTTGTATTGGACGTAAAATGTTAGATGAATTTAGGATTGGACAAGAATTTGTCTGTTCTCAGGATGGAGGAATGGATGATCTTGTGTTCGACCCCGACTATTTTAAGATTTTCTCATCCTGGCCTAAAATTGCAGGCACGAGAGGATTTGTTGACATCTTCCAAGTTCAAGAGGCGTCAGATATGACTTAGATCGATAAGTCTAGTTCGCCCTCAAAAGCTTTAAAAAAAATTGGCTAATAAAGCATGCATGAACATCATTCTGCTTGTATTTGAACCCATGATTTTCATTTTTGTACATGCATTTTTCATGTAACTTTTGAACTGGTCCATAGTAAATTAGGTTTGTCTTTATGGTCTTGTCGTGTATTGTCTTTTTATTTATGTCTTTACATTTTTAGGTCTCTAGTTCAGGAATTTTTTCGGATTTCATGGTTGGAGTACCTTTATTACTTTTTCAGTTTAACAAATCAGTTTTGTTCCTGGTTTAGCCTTCCGTCCTTGCATTAATTTTTGCACTATTTTCGAATTAATTCTAACTCCCGGTTATCATACAAGAGGATCTTAAACTTTCACATCAAGAATTTTTGGGCCGGTCCGATGGATTTTCTATTTACTATAAATTTAAAAATTCAAAGAAAAATAGCAAAAAAATAAAGAAAAAGGAAAGACGGTCATATTAATTAAGTATAATCTAATTATAAGAGATGAGACTTGAGACTTACTGGACAGTTTCCCTTTTATCAGATTTCCTAAAGATGCGCTTTCCTAAATTTGAAATCGCAATTGATTTTGTTTTTTTTTTTTGGGTGAGGAAATAAATTTCCAGAATTATCATTTTTTTTCAACAAGATAAGGACACCACAAGTGCCATAAATTTCTATGGCCCTCACTTGAGTGCCTAATTTTTTTCTCAACCACTTAAGTACCACAAATTCTAAAAAATATATTTCAATGGCCAATGGGCTCATGACTCTACCACAATTTAGATGTTAGAACAAACGATCCATTCTACTTTTAACAACTCCCACTTGTCATTTGTCTTTATGCTATTGGACCTAATTGGCTAAAATGTTACTTCCTACCTAATAATTGTGTGAAGTAGCCCGACAACCCGAGCCCTGAAGAGTGATCTATTTTTTTCCCTATATTTAAGGTAAAAAAAGATTTTTCTTTGTAATATCGGGCACGAATGATGAACCTGAGGCTACTTGAGAGAACCCACGAAATGCAACAAGCCAAACAAAACAGTCGATTTCAGGCCTCGCGGTTCCGACCCAAAACGGTTTGCATGCGGCCGGTGGAATTTGAAATGTCGAAATTCCCGAACTGTGAACTGCCTTAAACCCCCCAAACCCACGGCAACCAAAAGACCCACTTTTTTTATGAGTGTGTTGGAATATATAAATATTAAGATTTTAGAGCAGTTGGCAACTGGCCCCACAAAATCTTTCATCGTATCAGAACAAAAACTCCTGAGTTCAAATTTTTTGAGACTCCTATTTGCCTCCTCAATTAATATGACAAACGCTTTGCAATAATCAACAAAACTTTTGAGGAAACTAGAAATCAATGAGTTTCGTGAATGTGAATCATAATATATCTCTAGTTATTTTCCGCATCAAACTCACGGGTCTTTTATTTATCGAAATTGATTTGTTCATCGCTGGGCTACTAAATTGCGGTCCTGCGTTATCCTCTATTGTCTTGAAACATCAAATCTCTATTCGGTGAATTATCGTTCTAATTCTAATTCTAATTCTAATTTGTTATTCTGATTGCATTACTCGAAGTTTATGAATCAACTGCACCGTCGTTATGCTTGATAAATTCTTTTTCCAAACTCCAGGGACCATTTCTCTGCCTAATTGAAAAATGAAAGTTTGCTAATTTGTGCTTCTGTAATTTTGACGCCTTCTTTGGTGTGTTGTTGTGGTGCGCTTGGATAGACTTGAAACTCTTAAATGCTTTTCTCCGTTTCGGAATGACATGCGAATCTGAGTAAACTCGCTGTGCCATTTTTGCTCCTTTACTTGCGTCTACATTCAATCTCATTCTGCTTTTGATATAGGAGAATTATTTAGGCTGTTGATCCACATAGTCAACTGATTGCGCCCAAATCAATTCTCAGATGTCAAATTCTCGCAGGATTTTACTTTGAAAATAATTTTTTTCTTTTAAAAAAAAATTAACTCGTAATATACTTGATTCATCAGCACGTCTAGCAATTTCCCAAGTAATAATAATAAAAAAAATTGCTTGACGAATCCCACAGCCTCGAGTCCAAATCACCTCGAGTGATTTTTTTTTTCTTTTCAATTTATCGTGCATCGAGTTACAGTGACAAGTCTTTTCCGGCACGACCGTGGACCCAGCGGCACTATCACATTCGATCTATCATCCGATGCCACAAAAGTTCCCTAATTCAGGCATATGAGCCTTTGTTGAATTACGTATGCGACGAACCCTAAAAGCACAGACATGGGAGTAATTATCCACTGTGTACGGGAGGCAAAGGCTGCCGCACTCGATGAGGACTAGTCAGACTCATTTCCCCGAAAGAGAACAAACATGCGCTGGATTGGTATGATTGCCACGCATAATTTGGGATCCGTCGGGCGCTCAAAGAGCCCCGAACACCAAGGCTGATCTTTTCGTGTTGGATCAGTGGCATCCTAGATTCGGGAACCATACCGTTCGATCCAAGTCTAGCACTAGGGATAGATCAGTCCGGTTTAGGGTTTAGGCAATTTCCTTTAATTTTGTGTGAGAGAGAGAGAGAGAGTCCGGTCTGGGCAGCTCAGTTACGCACCTGAAACCTGACTGATCATTCTCAGTTCAAAAAATTTAAAAATAGGAGCCACCCAGAACAGGCAGGTCCGGTCCAGTCCAATCACGGGAACGATACGTTTCATATGCACACCCCTACCAAATACTTATATTTTGTAACGGAAAGAAAATTTATGCAGATAAACCATGTTGATATATTGAACATTAATACATACGATGGTCTCACCTTGTCTATTGCAGTGTACGTGCAACAGAGTGCTCCTAATATTCCCTTTGTCTCTAATTACACAAAAGATGGTAGAATTGCCGATATTACAGTCAGTAAACTCGTAAAATGACTGATTTATGATCTAATAATAGAAAACTGGAACTTCCATTTTACAGTAACTGTGCAATAATAGACTCTTATACAAGCAGACCTATTATTTGTCGTTTTGGGGGGTTTTGGGGGGGAGGGAGAGAGAGAGAGCGAGCTCATAGGGATTTACAATTTTGTTAATCCAATATCAAACATACAAAACAATAGCTAAGAAAAACAATACAATGAATATCACCTCTCCTGTACATCTATCACAGGCACAATGATTGTCACTACTTGCAATCAAATGCGCCATTTCGCGAGTTTAAAAAGCTGCAAATCGAAGCTACTCGGGTAATGATAACTTGTGAACTTCACAAGTTGGCAGAAAGACTGCTCCTCGGCTACAAGCCCATACCAACACAATCAGACAATCCCACCCAACCTTGCCCAAAGATCTCTCATGCACCTTTGTCTCTATTATTAACAGATCCATCTAGCTAAGCAACAAATCTTACAGATGCCAAAACAGAATGCGCATGTGATTTTCAGCATGAGTTATGAGTCCTTACCTTCCAAATGTAGTGCATAGTATTCCATTTTATTTCAAAAATTAAATAAAATGATAATAAAGATTTTTACAGGAAATGCAACCATAACCAATCCTTTACTAATGTCGCATAGGGTTGTTTCTATGATCTCTTGGAGAACAGAACCGATCCTCCAAGGGATACAGTTCCTCAAGGAATTATATAAGCATCCTGCCACCTTGAATATTTCTCCAAACTTGAAAGGAGATATCAGTGCCAGATAACCCAAAATACCACATTGATTTTAGATAATCCAATCGAAAAATTCTCCCATGGCTAATCATAACATCTGGAGAATGTTGCCAAATTTATGATGATATATTTGCTACAGCGAGTAATAGTCCCCTCTTTTTAATTCACCATAACAACTGCTCTCAAAACTTAAAACTAGCCATGCGACTTAATTGAGTTGTCTTAGTTTGAAGCACTCAAAACCATTTACCAAAAGAAGATAGAGAAACACCCTCAAAAGTATTTGTGAATGTAGCACACATGATTTAAGGGATTTTGTGGAAACATCTAGGCATTAGGATATGGTAGATTATAGGAACACTACTTGTAATGCAAATTGGTGTTGTCCAAATATACTCAATGGCTTGTGCACTGCACTGCATGCATAATGCTTGTTTCCCACCAAACCTCATCAGTCAACAGTAATGGACTGAGAGGACCCTAAACTTGAAAGAATGCATCCTTTGCTAGAAAAGAGTATATCCACCAAAGGTTTGAAGCAAATCTAGAAGCACAAAAGAACAAAACGGAGCAAAGCAGACTGCCAAGTGGAGCCAATTCCAGTTTTCCAAATACCAAGAACAGTGAATGCATTGCAAATAAAATAAATGGTTCTGTGTAGTTGACAATTTGTCACAAACTGAAACCAAAATCAAAGAAAGAGCATGATGTCAATCCATCGAACCATTGGTCTGACAGAGAATTGAGAAAATTAATATCAAACAAGCAAAGGACCAAGAAATTAACATATCAAGGGCCCCAATTAACAAGGAGCAATTCCCCCCGATCTGATCTCTAACTTCCTTCTCACTGCTTTTAATAGTACCAATTACCACCTGTAGATGGACTGCAGCTGACGTTAACAGCCACTGGCTACCAAGTCTTGCTGATGAGAAAATGTTCCATGTTGATATTAATAAAAGTTTCACTGGCAGATGTTGTAAATATGATAATGCACAAGATGAGATCATGAGACAACCCAATAGCCAATGCCAGGAAATGATACAATTGCGGGTAATAGCATGATGCATTTTTTTTTTTCAGCTCTTCTTTGCTAATACCAAACACTTGACCCTACAAACCCGAAAACCCAAATCAACTATTGGTTGTGCTTCCCAGGTATCACATCCAAGCAATTACAATGAATTCACAAGCATGGTGCCACTGCATCAAGCTGTGAATCAGTATAATATTGACAGCAGAAGCTGGTTAGGAACTTATCGGAGTCTTTTAACAGAAAGTGCAACAACTACTTATGTTTCGGCAGTGCCAACTACCAACACAACCTTTGAATTGCAAGGAATAGGCAATTAAAAACTCAGTCACATCTAAAAACGGAAGAACTATTAGAACAGAGAGTTCACAGACGCACTTCTTACCATAAGAAAAGTGAGGAAAAACATACATACATTTCAAAGGCATCAATTACAGAATGAGAGAACTGTCTCTTGAGATAGAGAAGCTAATTGTACTAAAAACTTATTAAAAAAAAAGAAATAAAAAAAACTGCATGCGGCACAAAAGTATGACGGATGTAGATGCATCTTTGTTGAAGACCAGGGAGCGAAAATATACAGACATGGCATCAAACAGATCTCCGACCTCAATCTACAACAACAGTTTACGATCTGTTGATCCTAAATAAGATACGAACCAGCCTGCTCAACTCTGTCAGGAAAAGTATCAAACAAGGAGTTACCTACTGAGCTGTATCTTCAGAGAATCGAGCATCAAAAGGCGGGGTAGAATGAGTATGTGCTGCTCCTCCAGTGGTGCCCGTACCGTTTTGGAGCTCGATGACGAGCCACCGCACCGCTTTACTCATCTGCTCCAACCGAACAGCGCTTATGGGGGGCAAGCCGGGTGCTGCAGCCTGCCCAGGCTTCCCCACTGAAGAGCCGGTTGCCTCGTCCACCAGGCACTCCGAACCAATCCTCTGCTTAACCGACTCCACAAACTCCTCCGCCTGATCGCATGCCACCCGGAACAATTCCCAGTGCTGCTTGAAGTTCTCCAGGGCAGCATCAGTGGTGGCTATTTTCTGGGCCCCGGAAGCTTCCCTGGCCTCGAGAACACTCGCCGCAGCCGCAAGGAACTCCTGGTACGCGTTGCTCAAGGAATCTACAATGTTATCCATCGTGACAGAACGCCGAATTCCCTAGTCTGCTCTGAAATAAAAATTCCCTCGTGAATTGCAGTGCTGGCAAAAGTTCAAGCAGTGTGCAATTTCAGAGGAATGAAACAAATACAAATGCATTCTACCGAAAGATGTATGTAATCAACCAACTGAGAAATGCATTCAATTGAAGGACCATCCAATTCAACGGAAATGATTCAGAAGAACCATCCAATTCAACTATTTGTCAGCACTGAAGGACTCCAATCGAACAAATCAAGACCCACCTTCGCAAAGAGCCGAAGACTTTACCTATCTCCGCAGTCCTTGGTGGTGTTGGATGTGCCGGCGAGGATCACCGTCGATGGCGGGTGGCGGGCACGGTAGTCAGGGCTCCAAGTCGGGGATCGCAAGTTCGCCTGATATCGCTCTCTCCCCTCTTTCCCGACGTGGGTTTTCGTTCTTGTCAATGGATTCTTGGGGCATGGGGATTGGGGTTGGGGAAGAAGATTGTCGTACGGGCTTCATGCCTACGGTTGTTGGGCTAACATGTCTTCGATTCCTCAGAACTCCAAACATGGACCAACCCCAACTTACTCCACTTTTCGAGATTCCACTCCTTGTTTCCGAAAAAAAAAAAAGAGAGAGGAGGGATTGTGAAAATTATATACATATATGTGTGTGTTATGTGCGCATTAGTGCATAATTGATTTCGACCAAAGAAAATAATTCATAAGTTTAACTTATAGTCAATAGATTATAAAGAATAAAAAAATCATTAATTATTTTCTGTAAAAATGAAAATTAGCGATTATCCTAAACTATTTAATAATGGTATGATTAATACTATTGCAATTTAGTTAGTAAAATCCAAACTAATGGACAATATAGTCTATAATAAATAACTAATGATTCGGCTATTATATTTAAGGAATGTTAATGTTAAAGCACCATTCAACTATAATCCTAAAAATATTAATCTACAACACTTGTTCTAGTAGAAGTTAGATGTAAATTGGATTTATTAATAAACTCTCGGTCAATTCTATTCGCACAACTTTTGTTTCTTACAACCACATGAGCTTTGACAAATCGTATTCACGTGTGTTGTAATTCAATTTTGAATTTTTTTTGTCGCGGGTTTGCTGAAGAAAACACTGCGTATTTTAATTAATCACACAATAATGTCTTTCTTACGCGCATGATTCAACAAACAAAGATACTGAAAATTTCATTATCATTATTAAATGTACCAACCGCAATTTTACCATAATGTGGAGAAACTGAAATCTCCAATGCGACACTCTTTTCAGCCAATAGAATAGCCAGAATCCTTATCTTTATTTTAAGAGACAAACTTTTGTTGAAATTTCGTTATGTATCATCAAAGTAATGATAATAAGACTCTCAAAATGCATGCATATTTAATGGTAAACCGACTCCCCGTTGTTGAATGTTGAAATTTATCTTTATTTATTGCAACAAAAGAAAATTTAATTAGTCAAAGATATTTCTTAATGACATTGGAGTATTTCCGATTGTAATTTTATATTGAATTACGCATGCATAGAATAATAACAGAAGCAGATTAATGCGAATAAATTAGATTGAAAATATATATTCACATAAATATTATTGTCGATAGAGAAATAAAAATGAACTAATTTTCAGAAGGAAACGAATCATTTGTCGATAATTTGATAACAGATTTTATCATTCTCTCAAGTGACAATTTGCTCAGCTCATCTAATGGAAATCACTTTAGCAACAATCCCAATTATATCCAAAACTTTTTTGTCTCATAAAAAACCTTTAATTTTTATTTTTGTCACTATTTATTACCGTTAGCCTTCCATCCATAATCATCATTAGTTAATTTTATGTGACTCGAATTTTCTCTCCGAACTTACCAATGAATTTTCAAAAATAAAAACACAACAGGTTCGCCGGCAACAAGATTTGAGATCGTTTGTCCAAATAATCAAACCTCCACATCTAGCCTTGTTTTGGGTTGTTGAGTACTAGAGAGAATCTAAAATGTGATATCTTGAGTGGCTTTGTATCTCTCGACAATGTGTAAAGAAAGCAGACAACAGAAAAGAAGTTGAAGTGCTTTTCATATTAGCTTTACTAAGGTATAATTCATTAACGACGTAAAAATGCAATGTATGACTAACTAACGGTGATTATAGACGGAAGATTAACGATAATAGAATTGGGACAAAATTAAAAGTTTATCGCCTTTTATGAGATAAAAAAATTGAATGTAACTGGACAAATGCTAAAACTTGGGTTTTTTGGGTATTAGGCCGGTAGAATTGTGATAAAAATAAAAGTTATGAATTTTTTATCAGACAAGAAATGCTTTATATATAATTGGGACATGCCAAAATTGGAATTTTTTTTTTGTATTGGGCCCAAGGTACCAGGTACTTAACTATTCCAAATGCGTTATTCTAATACTCATATTACCACTCAAATTTTTTGCGGATATTACCACTCAAATTATTTTTTTTGTCAGATATTAGCACTCAAATTCATTGCCCAATTTTAGAAAAAAGTACATTTTTAGTGCCAAAAGTTATGTATGAAGATCACTTTAGTGTCAAAGTTTCAATCGGATCACTTTTATTTTGTAACCGAGGTGTCCGGATTAGTTTCGCACATTCAATTAGATCACTTTAGTGCCAAGTCTGATTTTCTCCGTCAAAATTATGACGTGACACTTTTTAATTATCGACTGACGTGGCTCACTGGCTGTCCATCATGGTATTATTTTTAATATTTGAATTTTTTAAACATAATTTGATAAATCAGCTGAAAAAATAAAAAAAGGTTAGAAATTTTAAAAAAATAAAACAAATGCAGGTGACGAGGGGTGTTGGAACCTTTGCTGCCGCTACCGAGGGTCGGTGGCCCCCTCAGTGCCCCACCCTCGCCGCTTGGCATTTTTTTCTTTTTCTTTTTTCTTCTTTTCCATTATTTTAATTTATTTTAAAAAATTCTATTGATTTTTATTTTTTTATTTTTATTTTCTCTGAATTTTGAAGTCCAAATGGAACCAAAATGGACTTCATTTTCTTTTAAAAAACTAATTAAAATTAAAAATTAATTAAAAATGGTATATGATAATTTTGGTCGGAGGCATCAAAGTGATCTTTTTTCTTGGACTTGGCATTAAAGTAATCCGATTGAAATTTTTGGCATTAAAATAATCTCTATACACAACTTTTGACACTAAAAGATTACTTTTGCCCCAGTTTTATGACATATCCGACTAGGCCCCCGTTTTTCATAGTGTTAGGAAGTTTATGATTTCTCAATTTTTAGCGGGGGACGAAACTAGAAGTTACAGAAGTTCAAATGGCAACTAATATGGTGAGGAAGATATTGTTGGACATTTTAGCAGCTTTAAGATATTTTGAAATGGATTCGATAAAAGTTATGACGGCGATGAAAATCATCATTGTTTTAACGGATTGCTAACGATCATAGAACAGCCTTATAATAGCTCAGTAAATGTGTGATGTATTTCGCTGTAAATTCTTCATTATTTTATAACGGCTTTATAAAGATTTATTAACCACTCTATTTTGTTTGAATATAAAAACAAAACTTCAGAAGATAATCTTATTGGATACCGATCATAAAGAGAATATTATTTTCTTCTAAAAAGCATTCTTTTCCTTACTTGATTATACAAATAACATTGTTCGCGTTTCTTTTAATATTTTGCGCAGAGTATAGAAAAAGGTCTTTTGTATCTTAATAGTATAATCGCCATAAGTCTTTGTATCTTGAGATTATAGTCGCCTGAAGTTTTACGCATCGAGTTTCGTACTCGAAAGAACCGAGTTATGCTTAAGAACAGTGCTGGCACGCCTCAAACAATTGATCTTAAATTTTTTTCATCTTTTCCTATAGATTTCAAACCATTCTTATTTTTTGTACTATATAAGATTTTACCAACCGATATCACGATCATAAGTAGGCCAAACTTTTCTACCGAATCATGTTTCATTGCTCATAACCGCACGTAGAAAGATCCCGAAATCGAATAACACTTTCCGGACCTTTTAGTCAAACCGTACCCCCAGGCCTGCGACCACGATTTTGGTGAAGAACTTGAATTCGTGTTCTTTCCCTATCAAATGTTGGGTTCATTGGAAAACTCTCTTCAGAGGCGTTCAGATCTAAAGCATAAAAGCATCTAAAAAGGAGGGAAGAATACCCAATCCGTTCACATGCAATCTGTTCCCCTACTTCTAAGCCACCTAATAAATCCCCCAACTTCAGCATACTCCCAATTTTACCCAAAAAAATTTTGTCTCATAAAAAAAAACTCAATTTTCACTTTTGTCCTAATTTTACCGACCTATTACTCGAAAAAACCCCAACTTCAGCATCGATCCTAATTATGTCTACAACTTTTTTTGTTTCATAAAAATTTTATACTTTTACTTTTATCTCGATTCTATCATTGTATATCTTCCATCCATAATCACTATTAGGTAATCCTATGTGTCATTTTCATGTCGTTCATGAATTATATCTCAACAAAGCTGACATGAAAAGACACCGAAGATACAAAGCCACTCAAAACAACACGTTTCAAATTCTTCTCGTCACTAAACAGTCCAAAAAATAACTATACATGAAAGTTTGATTATTGGACAAATGATCTCAAATCTCGTCGTCCCTGAAACTTGCTGTTTTCGAATTTTGAATCTTTAATGGTAAGTTCAGAAAATTTGAGCCACGTAAGATTAACTAGCATTGATTATAGACGGAAGACTGGCAGTAATAACATTGAGACAAAAGTAAAAGTTAGAGGTTTTTTATTAGACGGAAATTATTTTGGATATAATTAGGACAGATGATAAAGTCGAGATTTTTTTTAAATATAAAGCCAGTAGAATTGGAACAAAAGTAAAAGTTGAAGGTTTTTTATGAGATAAAAGAGTTCTAATTATAATTGAGACAAATGTTAAAGTTTGAGTTTTTTTTTATTAGGTTCTTCTAAGGGCCATTATTATAAGGACTATCGTCACTTGTTGTTTGTATTAGGATACACGTGTGAGTCGTGTTAGAGAAGTCTCACATTGGAGAATTAATGTGGTGTGAAGTAGTTAATATATCCAAGTTGGCCCATAACTCATTGGCTTAAATTTTTGAGTGAAGGTGAATCCAACTGGATATATTGATGGGTTTGAACTTGGGCTCCCTCTTGACTATCTCCCTAAGTGAAAGTATTGGACTTTTGTTGTGCTATCAATAATTGGTATCAGAGCTAGGCTTGCTTGAATTGAAGTGAATCGATGGCGACAAAAGAAGCTAAAGTGAAAATCGACACATTTGATAGAAAGGATTTTGGTTTCTAACAGATGCAGATTGAAGATTATTTATATCAGATGAAATTGCATATACTCTTGTCTAGGAAAAAGCCAGATACGATGAAGCAAGCTAACTAGGAATTGCTGGATAGATAAGAGATGGGTGTTATTTGGTTGACGTTGGCTCATAATATCTCATCTAATATCGTCAAGGGGAAGACCACTGCGGGTTTGATGAAAACCTTATCGGACATGTACAAAAAGCCCTCTACGATCAACAAGGTCTATTTGATGCAACGTCTATTTAACTTGAAGATGAGCGAATGTGCGTCAGTTAATAATCATATCAATGAATTCAATGTGATCGTTATTTAATTAAGTTCAGTTGATATCAACTTTGAAGATGAGGTATGTGCTTTGATTCTATTATTCTCATTGCCTGATAGTTGGAACACTACTATTACTATTGTCATTAATTCCTCTAGATTAACAAATTTAACTTTTGATGGGATTCGAGATTTAATTCTAAGTGAGAACATCAATAGAAGAGAATTTGACGAATCTGTATCTGCTGCTGTATTAGGTGAAAATAGAGGAAGAGCTAGTATTTATGTTACTGTCTGTTGAAACTGTGATAAGAGGGGCCATTTTAAAAGAAATTATTTAAAGTTGGAAAACGAAACGGGTAAGAGAATTAGAGTTGAATATGCGGATGATATTGCAACTATAACTGAAAATTTTGATGGTGTTGATAGTGTGTTGTCTGTTGCTGAGGATTCTTCATTTGACGAATGAATTATGGATTCTGATTGCTCTTTCATGCTACACCAAACAAGAACTGATTTGCTACTTATCAATGCACAGATAGTAGTAAAGTACAGTTAGGAAACAACACTAAATGCGATGTTGTGGGTGTTGGTGATGTTAAAATAAAAATGCATGATAGTGTTGTGAGGACATTGACTGGAGTAAGACATATTTCATAATTGAAAAAGAGTTTAATTTCCTTGTGTGCCTAAATTCAGCTGGATGTAGGTATTCTTCACAAAGTGAAGTTTTGAAGGTTGTTCGAGGTGCCCTAGTAATAATGAAAGGAATCAAACATTGTAGCATGTATGAACTCTAATATGAAACAATGATAAAATTCGTTGCGGAGATGTCGAATGCATCTGTTCGGGAATCAAAATTGTGGCATATGCGTTTGGGGCACACTAGCGAGAGAAGCCTAAAGGTTCTAAGTGAAAATAATTTATTATGTGGTTGTATTGCTGATAGAGTGAATATATGCATGTGCCGTGATTTAGATCAACAGAGAAAACTGCAATTTAATGCGACTATCAGAGAAACCATTGAAATTGCATAATCACGTTACTTGGAAGTTTGCAGGTTGTCGCTGTTTCCTTCGAGGAAAAGTGCCAGATTTATGCTCATAGTTATTGACGACTATCGATGAGGACCTAGGTGTTTGTACTTAGGCACAAGTCTGATGCAATTGTCAGGATCAAACAGTTGAGAGCTTTGATTGAAAAGGAGACTAGCAAGACGATCAAATAGACGCAGATAGACAAAAGCGTGGAGTTTTGCTCGAAGTTGTTAAACGAATTCTACATGGAGGAAGACATAGTGAGACACCGCACTAATGCTAATGAGCCACATGTTGCAGAGTTAATGAGTAAGACATTACTAGAGACAACCCATAAAATGCTCTCTCGTGCTGGTATGGCTAAAAGGTTTCTAGCGGATGCGCTTAGTATGGTAGGCTACCTGATGAATAGATCCCTACTGACTGTGATTGGATGTCGGAGTCCGAAGAAGTGTGGTCAGGTAACATTGTTGATTATTCTGATATTAGAATATTTGGTTACCCATGTTATGTTTGAATTAGTGATGGTAAGCTCGATGGGAGGGTAATGAAGTGCATGTTCCTAGGTTATGCGGAAGGTAAATGTTGTTATCGGCTCTGATGTTCAGAATCAAATTCACTTGTTTTCAGCAGAGAAGTAACATTTGACCCGTGTCTAGTACTTCAGGCTAGGAGTGATTGTGATAGTATTTATATGGATTTGGACGGTGTTCAACTTGAGGTGGAGTTGCAACTAGAAACTCCTGAGGTAATGGATATTAGCGTGGTAATTGACACAAATGGTGCTTATAGCGAGGTGGAGTCTATAGTACCAACAATTGCCATAATTACCGATATTGATAAGGTACGTATTCGATCTCCTAGCAGATATGGATGTAATGAAGGTTTTCCTTTATGTGCGATAGAGGAGTTTATGTCTGAAAGTCCTTGTGGAGTAGTTAAATGTGCAAGTGGAGTTGGTATTCTGATGAGTCCACGATTATGACTAAATTCAAGCGCAACTTAGATTTGGATGATGTCTGTGGCAGTTGAGTCCATTGGGGCTGTTGGGAGAGTAGTATATGATGTTCGGATTATCAGCGAAGCGATTGTAATTTGGCTCAAATGTTGAGCCAAGGTGGAGATTGTTAAATATGTATGGAGTTTAAGCCTGTTGAACGAATTTGACTCAAATTAAATTACTTTGTACGTAAAAGTTTGAAGCTGAATCGTGTGGAAATTATTTCCGTGTTTGTTTTGTGAAGATAGCAACAAAACAAGAAAAATCTAAAATTTGCTTTCTGCTTTGATTCGGTCAAGAAAGGATAAAAAGAAATAAAAGATATAGACTTATCTTGCAAGTTGACAAAATCTTCAAAAGACGTTGGCTGTGTTTTTTTCCTCTTCTGATTTTGACCTAATAATATTTATGCGCGCCCATGAGTTAGATATAAACGGCAAGGAAGGCACGTTCACGAAATTTTTTAACCAAGACACGCTGGTTGATCCGTACGGATGCTACGTACAAAGTCTTGAACTGCCGCTTCCATGAGCGCTTGAGCGTAGGTCTTGTTCGAGAAGACAAATTTTGTCTGCAAACTGCATTTACCGAAGAACCACAAGTATTTATAGTTGATAGAAAATCTTGTTTAATATTTGCGTGTAATTACTTTGTAAGATTGTGAGATTATTTTGCGAGGAACTCTGGGATTAAACATTGTGTGACTTCTTGAATGTAATTGAGGCTTGAGAAACACCGAGTGTGTTTAAGTGACTTGAGTGTGATTTGCAATTTTCGTGTATCACTCGTTTTATAATGGAATTCGTTGCTGCTCTCTTCGTAGACGTAGGTCTTTACGACCGAACCACGTATATCCGATGTCCGATTTATTTTACTCGTTCTGTCTACTTATTGTTCGATCGCTTGTTCCGCACAACTATTATTATCAAAGCTAGGTTAACACTCGAGCTCACACATGATGGGGAGATTGTTAGGATACATGGGTGAATTGTATTAGAGAAATCCCACATTGAAAAATTAATGTGGTGTTGATCAGTTTAATATATCAAAATTGACCCATAACTCATTGGCTTAGCTTTTGAATGAAGGTGTGTCCAACTAGATATATTGACGGGCTCAGACTTAGGCATCCCCTTAGTGATTTTCCCAGGAACTTCTACTGCGTGCTCCCATTAAATGGTATCAGAGCCGATAGTTGATTGATGGGCCTCTAATCTATTCAAGTGAATATTTCAAGAAGAAATCCGATGGCCAACGAGGTTATCGGGCCGATGGACATTGTAGTATAGCAACATAAGCCTGATGGGAGTTGATGGAGATTCAATATGATATAAGTTAGTGCGACATGATACTTGGATTAAGGGGGATAAAACCTCGAACTCGAAGAGCGTTGATGGAGATTCAAATTGAGATAAATTGGTGTGAAATGATACTTGAATTAAGAGGGAGCATACCTAACACTGCAGCTGACACGTGAGAAGGAGATTATTAAGATGCACGTGTGAGTTGTACTAGAGAAATCTCATATTGAAGAATTAATATGGTGTAAAGCAGTTAAATATCCTAGTTGGCCCATAACTGTCGCACCCTGCGTCCTTACGAGCACGCCAACAGCCCATGAGTGCCGTTATCTTCATACTATCCCAAGATCGAACGATGGGCGACAGTCAAATGAACTTAAATGCACATGCGACATGCGAAAGCGATATATATATATATATATATATATATATATATATATATATATATATATATATAAAACACTCCATACAATACTTAATACAAGATGACTAAGGATGATGAAAACGCTTACACACAACTTGATATAAATCCAGTTTTACAACTTAGTCGTAAGTAAGGATACAAGATAGAGTTTGAAGGGGCGAGAGATTTAGTCAAAAGGGTGTATCTAGTCCAGTCACGACACTCTTATCCTAAAAGGTGTCCCAAAAAGTTAGGTACCATAGCTGTACCTAAAGGTTGGGCCCGCTATCAGTTAAGTAGTTCTCGTTAGTTAAAGGGTCATACTCTGCAGAAGCATCTGACTCAAGGTCCATGGGAACTTCTTCCTTCAGGTCGGATTCTGTATCCGTAGGCGCATCAAACTTATCTGCACTCATCTCTGGCTCGATCTCAAATTCCAACTCGACGTTAAACTCTTCCTCTAGTTCTCGCTCCAACTTGAACTCAGTGGGTTCTACAGGTGCTTCCTTGGCATTAGAGAGTTCCACGACTTTGACATTCTTTGTAGGCTCTGGAGGCTTCGGTTGGCTACTCTCTGACTTGGCTTCTAGATTGAGTACTTCGCTGTCAGGGGGTGTAGCGCTGCACCATCTAGGAATCACACTTCGGGGTACATCGAAGCTCCTCAAGGGTCTGCATGTCACATCGTCGTCCTGATAGAATCATGCATCAAAATAATGCGACTCCCAAGCGCCGTCTCATTCGTCGACTCATACTATACTCTCCTTTCTAAAATAGGCCTTACCTGGACCTATGGGATAGTCAGTCACCGAATTCTGGCTATCCATCGGCTCCCCAAAACGTTTTGGTGGCTTGCTTAGAGTTTAGGGTCTGAAAAAGTTAAGCTCACGATGGGGTGAGAATAAATCTTAGTAAGGTTAAACCTAAACTAGGCCATTAGTATCTCCAAACACTTTTGAAAACATGCAATATCCAATCAAATGAATTATAAGGCAAACGACAGATTACAATTCAGTTAAGGCATATATCTTTATATAATTCTCAATTCAAGGCTAAGCTTTCGTACTTGGGCACTCACTAGCTCATAAGTTTTTAGGATAGCATTATACTAATTATGGTTCTAACTTTCAAAGGCAGAGCCCATGCCTTAGCACCTCAGGCTTAAGTAGTCGTTGTACCCGCATTAGTACACCTTAGGTCACAATGTTATTCTAGGACTCACGTTAGCATGCCTCAAGTCAATCTTGCGTCTAATGCCTCAGGATATAGTCAAACATTGCGTCTAACACGTCAAGGCATAATGTGCACATAAGTTTATAACTCAATCAATAAATGACCAATCAAAGCGAGTTACACAATTCATCAATCAAGACCATCATTCAGAAGCAAGCATTCAGAAGGAACGTTCGGACGCAACGTCAGAAAAAACGTCAGAAGTAATGTCAAAAGCAACGTTTAAAAGGAACGATAAGAAGAAATGCTCAAAAGCAATCTTCAGAAGGACTGTTCAAAAGGAACATCAGAAGCAACGTCAGAAACAACGTTCATAAGAAACATTCAAAAGCAACGATCAGAAGGAACGCTCAGAAGAAACCTTCAGAAGGAACGATCAGAAGCAACATTTAGAAGAAACATTCAGAAGCAATGTCAGAAGTAACGTTTAGAAGCAGCGTCAGAAACAACGTCAGAATGAATGATAAGAAGGAACGTTCACAAGGAACGATTAGAAGGAACACTCAAAAGTAACGTTCAGAAGGAACGTTTAGAAGCAACGTCAGAAGGAACATCAGAAGTAACATTAGAAGAAACGTTCAGAAGGAACGTTCAGAAGGAACGATTAGAAGGAACACTCAGAAGCAACAGACAGAATGATAAAAAGTAACGTTTAGAAGGAACGATCGGAAGAAACGCTCAAAAGCAACCTTAAGAAGGAACGTTCATAAGTAACGATCAGAAGCAACATTCAGAAGCAGCGTTAGAAGCAACGTCAAAAGCAACGATTAGAAGGAATGCTCAGAAGCAACCTTCAGAAGTAACATTCAGAAGCAACGTCAGAAGCAACGTTCAGAAGCAGACCTTCAGAAGTAGATCTTCAGAAGCACGACTTCCTCAACATTCATAGCCCTTAAACTACCTTTGATCAACTTCAAATCCACCACTAAACACGTCTATTAGTAGCCTAAAGTCTCGATAAGGTTTAAGAGTAACTTACCAAGCAAATGAGCAAGCAAAATCGACCAAGGAAGTAACACGAGGCTACGGTTCAACTTGATTCGGTAAGGTATAGGTTCATCCCTTGAATCAACCAAGAAAATGACCATGAAAACTCATCATTGACACCTTTAACGTAGTCTTCCAACCTTCTAACGTGCTAAGCTAGGCTCTAAAAGTTACCTACAATAGCTAAGTCAAGAAATTCTCTAAGACGACTTTCCTAGAGCTCACAGTGTTCGATGGTTGTTTGATGGCGACGGACGGGCGGTGATTCAGTGAGGTGGTGGCATCGACTTTGAGTTCCCTCGGCCGAACAAGCAAAAAAGAGAAGGAGAGGGGGCATCAGTCTCCTCGAGGCCAAACCAAGAGTGAAAGCTTGAGAGAAAAGATGAAATGAGAGAGTGACAGAGAGGTGGATTCGGTTGAATGAGGGAGGAAGGGAGAGAGAAGGTGATATCCCATTTACATGAACAAGAGGAAGTGTGGTTGTTCGTGGGATTACAAGACAGTGATTGAGGTGAATAGTATGAATGAATGACTAGTTGGTTCGGGGTTGGTCATGGGGTTTGACTAAGTCTTCTCTCTTGTCCTTTTCCTCTTTAATATTTCAAGAGCACTCAAATCCATTTTACCCTCCAAGTTTTTGGCCAAAGAGGGGGAGGATTAAAGACAAAATGCCCTTACTTAATTCTAAAAACATGAGTAATTTCCAAGGACAAAAGGGTAATTTCCACTTCTCAATTCAAAATTTTACTTTTTCCCAATTTTTATAGGTTGTACCCTAACCTTAGTTGCCCTCGATGAGGCGACGTCCAATTTATTAACGTTGGAATCCTTAAATGTTCGGCCTTTGATCTTGAAATCCGATTCATACCAAATTCAGTCAATTGGTATTCCGACGCATCTCAGACTAACTGGTGGCTCTTAGGAGTTATGCGTATCGACCTGTGATTAAAGTTACGTTTAATAGTTATTCGAGCCATTGCGACTTTGGTTGTCAAGTGATTGTGAGGGTCAATAACTAGTTTCGAAAGACGCGATCGTCAGGAATCGATGTAGATTAATTTGCAAATCATACTATAGTCATACGGAATCACCCGTGAACCATTTGCATAATGCTGACAAATAGTTCTAGAACCATTCTTAGATCGGCCCTTTAATGGTCTAAAATATCCCATTGGCAATCCTTATGGTCAAAGTACTGATCCATGGTCGATTTCTTTAGTCTACGTGCTTAAATCCTAATTAGCCATTCCCTTTTGGTTAATCGACTCAAGAGAGATCAATTTTGAGTGAGATTTACTAAAATACATCGATAGGCATTCATTCATTCATAAGTTTCGAGTTAGCGTCGGAATTCATAATGTCACAACTCTTCCCCCTTACAAAAATTTCGTTATCAAAATTTACAATAAACCTCACTATTCAAACTAATTGGGGGTGTTGACGCGTCATCGCTTCCTTACTTTCTCAAGTAGCTCCTTTAGTTCCATGGTATTCCTAAATCACTTTCACTTGCGGAACTGTTTTGTTCCTTAGAACTTGTTCTTTCTCGTCCTCAACTCTAACGGGCCTTTCCACATACGACACTCGATCGTCCACTTCTATGACTTCATGGTCCAGTACATGAGTTGAGTCTGGCTCGTACTTCTTTAGCATCGATACATGGAAGTCGTTATGAACTTGTGACAAGCTTGGTGGTAAGGCAAGACGATAGGCCAAAGTTCCAACTTGTTCCAAAATTTCAAAAGGGCTTGCGTACCTTGAACTTAGTTTCCTTTCTTTCCGAACCGAGATAATCCTCACATTGGTGACAATTTGAGGAATACATGATCTCCCACTTGGAATTCCAAAGGTCTGCGTTGCTTGTCGGCATAATTTTTCTAGTGACTTTACGCGGTTTTAACCTTTCTCTGATAACTTTCATTGCCTCAACCGACTGTTCTACCAACTCTGGACCCATTATACTCCTTTCACTGACCTCATTCCAACATATCGGGGTTCTGCAAGCTCTGCCATACATTGCTTCAAATGGTGCCATTTTGATACTCTGCCGATAAATGTTATTATAGGAAAATTCCACCAAGTGTAACTGCTCTTCCCAACCTCCTTTAAAGTCTATTACACAGACTCTCAGCATATCTTCAAGTATCTGAATTGTACTCTCGGATTGTCCATCAGCTTGAGGATGATAAGCCGTAGTATATTGCAGTTTCGTCCCCATAACCTCTTATAGACTTTTCAAAATGAAGCGATGAATTTGGGGTCCCTATCTGACGTAATCGTCATCAGGACTCCATGAAGGCGAACTATGTGACGCATATACAAAGTCCTTTCTCACAGCCAAGAAATGCATGAACTTAGTCAATCTATCGATGATCACCCAGATCAAATCATGGTCTCTTTGGCTTTTAGGCAACCCCATCACGAAGTCCATGGTGATGTGTTTCCATTTCCACTCGGGGATCTCTAAGGGTTATAACATACCTCCAGGTTTACAATGCTGCGCTTTCACTTGCTGGCATGTAAATCACTTAGCTACATGTTTAGCCACGTCTACTTTCATTCCGTCTCGCCAGTAATGCAGGCGCAAATTCTGATACATCTTTATGCTACCCGGATGAATGCTGTAGTTGCTCCTATGAGCCTTTAACAAGATATTTTCTCTTAGCTCTTCATCATTAGGTACACACAAGCATCCGCGAAATTTCAAAATCTCATCCTCAGACACTTGAAAGTCAGGCTTCATGTTTGTTGCATCCATCTCCAGAATCTGTTGGATATCAGGATCCGTAAAAGATGGTAAAGCCTTCACTCTTTCCTGAATTTCAAGCTCAATTCTCAACGTAGCCAATAAGCTAGGCAATTGGCAGATTTCGAACTTGGACTCTGATTCCCTTATTCCTTCCAATAGAGTCCATTCTTTGATCATCACGTGCGTGATGCTTGACTTCCGACTAAGTGCATCTGCCACTTTATTAGCTTTCCCAGGATGGTATTGAATATCTCAATCATAGTCCTTTAGCAGCTCTATCCATCGACGCTGTCTCATATTCAGTTCATTTTGAGACAACAAATATTTCAGACTCTGATGGTCGGTGTAAATTTGAAATCTTTTTCCGCACAAGTAATGTCTCCAAATTTTCAATGCGAAGATAATAGCTGCTAACTCCAAATCATGCATTGGGTAGTTCATCTCATGAGGTCTTAACTGTCGGGAAGCATAAACGACAACTCTCCCATGCTGCATCAGAACGCATCCTAATCCCTTTAGCGACGCGCCACTATAGATTTCATAACCTCCAGGTCCAAAATGTATCGTCAATACCAGTGTTGTCGTTAATCGATGCTTAAATTCTTGAAAGCTCCTCTCACACTTTTTCCGTCCATTCGAATCGGATATCCTTCTTGGTTAACCTTGTCAGAGGAGTGGCTATCGAAGAAAATTTCTCCACAAACCTTCTATAATATCCAGCCAATCTTAGGAAGTTTCGAACTTTAGTCACTGACGTTGGTCTAGGCCAATTCGTTACTGCCTCGATTTTCACAGGATCGATTGAAATTTCATTTCCAGAGATTACATGTCCAAGGAATGCAACTTCATTAAGTCAAAACTCGCACTTACTGAACTTGGCATAAAGCGAGCGTTCCCTCAACGTCCGTAGGACCACGCTTAGATGCTGTTCATATTCCTCAAAGCTCTTTGAGTAAATTAAGATGTCGTCGATGAAGACAATGACGAACCAATTCAAGTATTCCTTGAACACACGATGCATCAAATACATGAAAGCAGCTGGGGCGTTCGGAATGCTGTATTTGGTATATCCTCCTTATTAATCCTCAGCTGATGATAGCACGTCCTTAGGTCTATCTTGGAGAATACCGATGCTCCTTGTAGTTGATCGAACAAGTCGTCAATCCTTGGCAACGGATATTTGTTCTTGACAGTCACTTGGTTCAACTGCCGATAATCTATGCATAGACGCAAGGATCCATCCTTTTTCTTGATGAATAGTACCTGCGTTTGCGCTCGGACGAATGAAGCCCTTGTCCAGCAATTCTTGCATTTGAACCTTCAATTCCTTTAACTCCAACAAGGACATCCTATAGGGTGCCTTTGAGATTGGTTCCATCCCAGGGGCTAACTCAATCACGAACTCTATTTCTCTTTTTGGTGGCAATCCTGACAATTTTTGAGGAAAGACATTAGGAAAGTCTCACACCACGGCTATGTCTTCCAACTTCGGTTCCTCGATTGTCGGATCAACCACGATAGCTATATAAGCTTGGTATCCTTCATTCAGTAACTTAGTCACCTCGAGCAACGAAATTAAAGATATTGAGGTCCCTCCTCGACAGCCCACGAATTTGAATCTAGGGTGATCATTCGGATGGAAATTGATCACTCTGCTACCACAATCAACGATTGCTCTCTGCTTACCTAACCAATCAATCCTAATAATGACATCAAAGTTATACATAGCCAGCACAACCAATTCTATCTGCTCATTGCTACCACCAATGGCTATCTTACAGTCCTCGCATCCCAACGAAACTAATACTTTGTCGTTTAACGGGGTGGTAGCATCCAATATCACATTCAATGGTCTTAATTCAATTCTGGCCAATTCAACAAACTAAGCATATACGAATGCATGACAAAGCATAGGAAGCATGATCACATAAAGTAACCGTACCTGTGACCATGCCTGGTGCGTTCTCCGCCTCCTTACGCGCCACAGCATAAACCCTTCCTTAAGTTGACGGCCTATTCAGGTTGTTTTATGGAACAGCCTCAGTTGGCGGTCCTGTTTGCGATCATTGTCCTTGAAACTGAGGTCCTAGGGTTTGGCTCGGACAGTTCCTCATTTGATGGCCCGTTGGCCACACTTAAAGCATGCTCGCGTCTCGCTTGAGCAAGGCCTATTTCCATGTCTCTTTCCATATAGGCGACAGCTCCAGTTGGACTGATGAGCAGGTTTCCCAATATTCTTTCTGATCGAAGGGACAAAGCGTCTGTTGCTCGCAACGACCTCTTACCGAATAGGGGATTGTCCTTAGCAAGGGCAAACCGCGATCCAGAAGTGGCAGCTCTTTCTTTCATGTCTCTTTTAATCATTTGGCCCCGCTCGTACATCTCCTTATAAGTCCTCAAGTTCATAGCCACAATTTAGCTACGAAGGTCCGGTCTCAGCCCCATCTCGGAACCTCTATGCCCTATCCACTGGATTCTCAATCATTCTTGGTGCATACTTTGATAACCTTGCAAACTCAGCTTCGTATTGATCAATTGTCAATTGATTCTAGCGAAGCTGTTGGAATTCTACCAGTTTCCTTTCCTGAGCAGTCCTCGAGAAGTATTTGTCGTTAAACGCTTCAGTGAAGATGGCCCAAGTGAGGGCGGTGCTTCTGGGAAAACTTCTTCTTTAATGGCATTCCACCAGTCGTTAGTGGTACCCTCCAGTAGGTAGACCGTTAAGAGCACTTTCTCTTCCTCCGTGCATCTTAAGACTCCAAAAGTCTTCTTGAGTTTCTCAATCCATCGAGGTGTAGTCTCCGAATCTCCGCTGCCATCAAACTGAGTCGGTTTTAGCTTCATAAATTGCTCCACTAGTTGACCCATCTAGCGATTCACGTTCTCATTCCTTTGGGCATTACCATCTCCGTTACCCTGACCATTATTCCCATTATTTCTATTGTTTCCATTCGCCATATTCACGGCAGCGATAACAGCTTCAGCAATAGTGGCAGCCCTCTCTTGAGCCTGTTGGGCAACAACGGCAGCTCGTTCTTCAGCTAGCCTGCCCAATAAATCCCCAGTATGTTCCAGCGCTTTAAGGACCCCATCCACTCTTGGGTCTTCAACCACTAGCGCTCTCGAGCTAAACGCTCCTCTCGAACCTCTACCTCGATTGTTCATCCTTGTTAACTCTCACAGTGTCTGAACAACTATAATTCTATCCAGAAATTAGAGACCTAAGCCATCTACTTAAGTCTAAAAATTCCAAGTTACTTATCACACCAACAATTATAACTAGTGATTTATCTCAAATCAAACAATTAGAGGCAACATATTAAGAGTTCTCATTCATACCTCAAGTCCAGATGCATCTGCAACTTTGCATAACCACAACAAGCTATCTACTCATCAGATAAACATCAGTTAAATCACAACAATCAATGCCAAGTACGAAGCTCTATAGTCTTTTAATCACCTAAGGTGATGCCAATCAAGTGTGCCAATCACAAGCATCAATTCACATGACATACATATCGTTCCTAACTTTAGTGAATCCTTAAGGTCTCGCTACCCAGTCATCTAAAGTCATCACTCCTTATTACTCTAGGCCTCAACCAACTTGGATTGAGTTGACCTTGCTATAATACCACTTCATTAGGGATGTCATGCCTTGCGTTCTTACGAGCACGCCAACTTCCCACGAGTGCTGTTATCTTCATACTATCCTGGGATCGAACGACAGGCGACAGCCGAATGAACTTAAATGCACTTGCGAAAGCGATATGAATAACTCCATACAATACTTAATACAAGATGACTGAGGACGATGAAAAACACTTATACATAACTTGATATAAATCTAGTTTTACAACTTGGTCATAAGTAGGGATACAAGATAGAATTTGAAGGGGGCGAGGGATTTAGTTAAAAGGGTGTATCTAGTCCAGTCATGACATTCTTACCTAAAGGGTGTTCCAAAAAGTTAGGCACCACAACTATACCTAAAGGTCGGCCTCGCTTTCGGCTGAGTAGCATTGTCAGTCAAAGGGTTATATTCTGCAGAAGCATCTGACTCTAGGTCCATGGAAACTTCTTCCACTAGGTCGAATTCTATATCCGTAGACGTATTAAACTCATCTGCACTCATCTCTAGCTCAATCTTAGATTCCAACTCGGTGTTAAACTTTTCATCTAGCTCTCGCTATAACTCAGACTCAGTGGGTTATACAAGTACTTCCTCGGCATCAGAGAGCTCCACGACTTCGACATCGTTTGTAGGCTCCGGAGGCTTCGGCTGGCTATTCTCTGACTTGGCTTCCAGATTGAGTACCTCGCCATCTGAGGGTGTAGCGCTGCACCATCTAGGAATCACACTCCAAGGTACATCGAAGCTCCTTAAGGGTCCGTATGTCACATTGTCATCCCAATAGAACGATGCCTCAAAATAATGTGACTCCCAATAGTCGTCTCCTTCATCGACCCATACTGTATTCCCTTTTCTAATATAGGCCTTACCTGTAGCTACGAGATACTCGGTCACTGACTTTTGGATATCCATCGGCTCTCCAAAATGTTTTGGTGGCCTGCTTAGGTTTGGGGTCTGAAAAAGTTGAGCCCACGACGGGGTGGGAATAAATCTCAATAACGTAACCTTAAACCTAAACTAGGCCATTAGTACCTCCACACACTTTTAAAAACATGCAATGTCCAATCAAATGAATTATAAAGCAAATGACACATTACAATTCAATTAAGGCATATATCTTCATGCAATCCTCAATTCAATGCTAAACTTTCGTTCTTGGGCGCTCACTGGCTCATAAGTTTATAGGATAGCATTATACTCATTGTTGTTCTAACTTTCAAAGGCTAGGCCCTCGTCTTAGCGTCTCAAGCTTAAGTAGTCGTTGTACCCACGTTAGTACGCCAAAGGTCATAATGTCAATCTAGGACTCGTGTTAGCACGCCTCAAGTCAATCTCGCGTCTAACGCCTCAGGATATATAGTCAAGCCTCGCGTCTAACGCATCAAGGCATAATGTGCACACAAGTTTATAACTCAATCAATAAATGACCAATCAAAGAGAGTTACACAATTCATCAATCAAGAGCACCATTTAGAAGTAAACATTCAGAAGAAACGTTCAGAAGCAACGTCAGAAGGAACGTCCAGAAGCAACGTCAGAAGGAACGTCGGAAGCAACGTCAGAAGTAACTTTCAGAAGGAACATTCAGAAGGAACGATCTGAAGGAACACTCAGAAGCGACCAATGTTCAGAAGCAATGTTAGAAGCAACATTAGAACGTCAGAAACCACATTTAGAAGCAACGTTCAGAAGAAGCGTTAAGAAGGAATGATCAGACGGAACGCTCAAAAGCAACGTTCAGAAGCAATGTTTAGAAGCAATGTTCAGAAGGAACGTTCAGAAGCAGCGTCAGAAGCAACGCTAAAACAACGATCAGAAGGCACGCTCAGAAGCAACCTTTAGAGAAAATGTTCAAAAGCAACATTCAAAAGCAACGTCAGAAGCAACGTTTAGAAGGAATGTTTAGAAGCAGACCTTCAGAAGCATGACATCCTTAATATTCATAGCCCTTAAACTACCTTTAATCAACTTCAAATCCACCATTAAACACGCCTATTAGTAGCCTAAAGTTCTAGGTAAGGTTTAAGAGTAACTTACCAAGCAAATGAGCAAGCAAAATTGACCAAGAAAGTAACACGAGGCCACGGTTCAACTTGATTTGGCAAGGTACAGGTTCGCCCCTCGAATCAACCAAGAAAACAGCCATGAAAACTCATCAATAATACTTTTAACATGATCTTCCAACCTTCTAACGTACTATGCTAGGCTCTAGGAGTTACTTACCACAAGCTAAGCCAAGAAATCCTCCAAGATAGCTTTCTTAGAGCGCACGGTTAGGTCGCGTTTAGTGGTGATTTAATAGCAATGGACGGGCGGCGGTTCGACGAGGTAGTGGCGCCGGCTTTAAGATCCCTCAGCCGAACAAGCAAGAAGGAGAAGGAGATGGGGCGTCAGTCTCCTTGAGGCCAAACCAAGAGTCAGAACTTTAGAGAAAAGATGAAAATGAGAGAGTGATAGAGAGGTGGATTCGGCCAAATGAAGGAGGAAGGGGGAGAGAGGGTGATATCTCATTTGCATGAACAAGAGGAAGTGGAGCTGTTCATGGGATTATGAAAAAGAGCCACCCCTGCCCCTTGCGAATGCGACAAACAAGGTACCTGATTCTCGTCGTCCTCCTATTTATAAGAAGAATACATATGAATGTTGGCATCATTTTGTGAAAATGATAGATGAGATGACTGGAAAAGTAAATAAAGCGAGGTGTATTCATTGTGGGGCTGAATTAAAGTACACTGTTTCTAACGACACTTCTTCGATGTGGAAGCGCTTGATGACGTGCAAGAAGTTTCCTCACAATGTAGATAAGAGACAAAAGCTCTTTACATCTTGTAATTTAGGCACGAATGGCAAGGTAGGGGGAGATCCTGATGCTTATAGTGTCTTATCGACTTGGACGTTTAATCAAGATCGTTGTAGGCAAAAGCTTACTCAATTTATCATAGTTGATGAACATCCTTTTTCCTTGGTTGAGCGTGTTGGATTTCGTGAGTATGTCAGTGAGTTACAACCTCTCTTTAAGCATCTATCACGATTTACGGTGGCTACAGATTGCATGAAGTTGTATCTTAGTGAAAGAACTTGCTTGAAGACCTACTTTGGTAAGCTTAATTCTATGATTGCACTTACGACTGATACATGGACTTCTATTCAAAACATGAATTATTTGTGTCTCACTGCACATTTTATTGATGAAAATTGAGATTGCACAAATGAATCATTAATTTTGTGGTGATGCATAGCCACAAGGGTAGAGAGATTGATAAAATGGTGGAGAAATACATTTACGAGTGGGGAATAGAAAAAAAAGGTATCCGCTATCACCGTAGATAATGCTAGTTCTAATGATGTTGCAGTTAGGTAATTAAAGGGTAAACTTTCTAGTGAAGGACAATTGTTCTTAGGTGCTAAGGTCTTACATATGAAGTGCACTGCTCATATATTAAACTTGATTGTGAAAGATGGCCTGAAAAAAGTAGATATGTCTATTAAACATGTTCGAAATGTGATTAAGTATGTGAGGAGTTCTCCCATGAGAGCTAAAACATTTCAATCTTGCATTGAAAGTGAAAGGATTACAAGGGTTCAGTGTGTCATGACGTCGCAACTAGATGGAACTCCACTTATCTCACGTTATACACTGCTCTAAAGTTCAGAAAAGCATTTGAAAGAAGTACTTCACTGGTGAGCTTAAAAATGATCTTCCTAAAGAAGACGATTGGGAAAATGCCATTATGCTTTCTGATTTTTTAGAACAGTTCTATGAAGCCATCAAAAAGGTGTCAGGGAGTTCATATGTCACTTCAAGTAATTATTTTGAGGGGATAGCTGCTTTGTATAAGTATTTGAAAGACGCGGCCTGTTCTTCAGATAAAAAACTTAAAGCCATGGGCATGATAATGAAAGAGAAATTTGACAAATATTATGGGAGTTTTGATAAGGTGAATATGTTGGTGTTAATTGCTATTGCGTTGGATCTTACAAAGAAGTTGCATTATGTAAGTTTTTGTTATAGACAAATTTATGATGATGATTTGAAAATAAATGAGATGTATGATAAGGTGAAGAGCGCATTGGAAGAGTTGTATGAATTTTATGAGCAATCTCTTGCCTTAAGTAATAAAAAATGTGGTGGTCAAAGTTTGAGTGCTAGTAGTAGTGGTTCCAATGGTGATGGAAATGAAGGTAACAAAAAGTATGACATCCAAGCTTGGAGGAAAACCTTTATGCTCTCGAAAAAAAAGTGTGTGATGGTAACAAGTCTGAGCTTGATCGGTATCTTGAAGATGAAGAAGAAGATGCTCTTGATCTTGATCTTTTGATGCGGTGGAAGACTACTGGCTCCAAATATAAAATCCAATCTTTGATGGCTCGGGATATTTTGTCTATTCCCGTAACTACTGTTGCTTCTGAGTCAACCTTTAGTACATCGGGTCGTGTTCTTGATGATTTTTGAAGTTCTCTGATTCCTAAAGTTGTGGAAGCTTTGCTTTGCACTCAAGATTGGTTGAGAGCCATTTGTATGCCGATTGATATTGGTTTTTGAAGTTCTCTGACTGGTTTTGACCGGTCAATTGGGTCTGCTACAGTGTCTTCTTCTTCCTCATATTCCCATGCAGATGAATAGTGCATTGCCGAATTTAGATGGTAAAATTGATCGAATCAATTTACCACAATTGAAGACGCATTGGTGGGGGTTTAATGCTTTAGGCCATTCCTCGTTGATTGATGCCAGAGTCGCGACCAATGGTCGTCGGAGCAGCGAGTAATTGATTGGTCAAGGTCGCGGTACCTGCAAAAGTCAACAAAAACAAACTTAGATCAAATTCACGCCAAATTCGTACAGATTGAAGCTTGACGAAGGACCAAACAGAGCTGGACAGAATACCCAATATCCTAGTTACCGTCGGCATACCATTTAGAACGTGATGGCATGTGAATTCAAGTGGACAGGGATAGACCAATCGGCGGCAAATTTTTCGAAAACGGTATATAACCTCTGGAGGCTTTTTAGAAGGAGGAAGTTGTTCATTCTATTGAGGAGGGAGAACAGAATTGAAAGAGAGAGAGAAATTGAGGGAGAGAACTCGCTCTTTGGCCCCCACCATCGAGAGTTTGAGTTCGGCCTGCAAGTGATCTCCGACGACAATTCAGGAGGAATCAAGTCGCCATTCCACGTCAAGAGGATTGCCTGAGCTCCGTGGGGTTGATCGCATCAGTTCACGCGGCCTATAGTCTTGAAAAACGGTAAGTCGATCCTCCAAGCTTGACTTCTGCCCTTCAATAACGAAGTCCTTTTCCTAACTTAATTCTTACGATTGATGTGCGCATTTCGTATCTGTGACATCACTGAGCACTGATGTATGCTTTGATTGTATTGAAATCGAGTCGAACCTTGCTTTTGAACCACGTCACCATTGCTGACCATGCCGGAGCTTCCATAGCTCAAGCTAGCCTAAGCCAGGTCAATCGAACCTGTAGATAAGTGCTTTGAACTCATACAGATGCAATTCTGTGAAGGAATTGGCTCGACATGCTCTCTATTGCTTGATTGAACTTCCATGGCCGTACTGGGCATTTAGCATGCTGCACGTGATTCAATGGATGAAATGCTGCGATTCTCAAATATGTTAAACTAGAGGCTAGTACGAGTCGAATGGCACTGGTCTCATGTTAATCGGTATAGATTTTGGTAGTTCATCGGCGTTGAAAAATTCTCGGCTGTTCGTTTAGTCACAGTCGGGAGGTTGAAGACGAAGTTGACGCTGCAGAGTCAATGAGTCAAAGATCTAGGTGGCAAAGTGCGATTGGTCTACGTAGATGTCAAGTCAGCTCGACCGTTAGTCTGTTAGGCTAAGTCAGTTTTGATCGGACGGCCTAGATTAATCGAGTCCTATTTTTAATGGCAGTCCGATTAGAAATTACGAATATCTAAAAAATGTTTTAAAATAAAAAAATTAAAACAAATTGAAACGATGTTGTTTAGGTTAAGAGTCAAGCGGCGTCGTTTAGGTTAGTAAGGACGAACGGACCAAATTAAGTCTTGATGTTTAATCGTGGCCGGAGGTTTAAGTAATCAGATCTGACGGCTGAGGCGTAGTCGGCTTTTGATCTGAGCTGTGGATTTTAGTCAGCTAATCTGGTGGCTGTGGAGTAGCCACGTGGTTCAATAGGGTCCGTCGGATTAAATTCGAATAAACCGAAAAATGAAAAATGCGGAACGACGTCGTTTTGGTGCAGTAGGTCACGCAGGTCCGAGTCTGGGCCGGGTATCTGACCTGAGTGGGTCGAGTTGACCCAGTCCGAATCATTTTTTAATAAAAATTCAGAAAATAATTTTTAAAAAAAAATCAGAAAAATCCTAGAAAATCATCAAAAAATCCTAAAAAATCCTAAAAAAATGTTAGAAAATTTCAAGAAAATCTCAAAAAAAAAAAAATGTAAGAAAATTGGGGAAAATTCCTAGGCATTTCAGAAATTTTCAAAAATTGAGGATTGACTAAAGACAACTTGTCAATCCTATTTTTAGGATTTCTTATCTGTTCATATGAAAATTGACGATATTACCCTTTAGGGGTAAATCACTTCTGCCTTATAAGTGAGATAAGTCGATAATGCCAAGATAAGAATTAGGGTCGGTTAGGCGATCAATTTTTATGCTTGAGTTTTCGAACCTTGTCCGTTTTCTAGAAATGATGATTTTACCGTTTTAAGGTTAAATCATTTTTCTTATTCTGATAGTACTGTGAAAATTGCTCTAAATTAGGGTTTGGGTCCGATGGTTGATCAATCCTTATGTTTGAGATTTTCAGTTCTCATCACTTTTCGTAATGACGATTTTACCCCTCAAAGGGTAAATTGCTTATGAAATTCTAGAAATATTCTTCAAAATTCTTGAAAAATAGGAAATTGATGGTTTTGGTTACCAATCCTATTTCCATCATCTTTTCACTCCATATCTCATCTGAGATGACAATTTTTTCCTCTTAGGGTAAATTGTCCCAAAAATCTTCAAAATTATGATTTTACCCATCAAGGGCAAATCATGTCGAAAACATACCTGAGCCTTGATTGATATTTCTCTAGGCTGATAGGGCCTTACTAGGGTGCCACGTTACTTTCATGTGATTTATCCACACGTTTTGGATTCTTACTTTGCGCATCTTTTTTTTACTGATTGTGATGCTAGGGTGTCACACATGTTTGCATGAACTTCTAGTTTTAGGATTCGCGTCTCACTCATATGCACAAAATATTAGGTTAGACAAATCATTCAACTTAGATGCCGAAAGGGCGCCAATTCTGACAGTTGGCGTAACAATGTCCCCAATTCCATTTCTCTAGTTTTAACAGAGTTGAATAGAATGCTCCCAACAATTCGATATGGTTTCCATTCGTACCCTTCACAAAGCGATTGGTGACGACTCTTTGGTATGTACACATATCACAGGTCACCAGACCACATCGAAGGTCGAGAAATCAGCTGAATTTTGTAACTTGAATGGAATCATGTGCTGTTGACGGACATCATCAGTTGGAGTATGAAGATTTCTCAGTGGACTTTGACAATACTGTGGCGATGGTCGAAATTCTAACGGCTGTGGTAATCAAACTTGATTAGCTTGATAACCCGAGTCAAGAAGATGATTGTTCAGTTAAACCTATTGTGATTTGTCTATCGGGGGATGGAACATATTATGAATCCGAATCAGAGGCATCCAACTTAACGACAGTAACAATAAAGGTGTCACCCGTGAAAGATTATGACCCTAGTGCAATCCATTTGAGTCATGTGACAGATGAAATAGATGTTGTGATGAGATCCGAACGATTTTATGCCCTAAGGGAGGGAGAATTTGAGAAAAAGGAGGTATCAAAGGAAGATGCGGAAAAGCTCTTATCCATCATCAAAATCAGTGAATTTGAGGTGATAGAACAACTAATGAAAATGCCTGCTCAGATATCCTTATTGAACTTATTTATCAACTCTGAGAAATATAAAGACATGCTGTTGAAAGTGCTAAATGAGGTACATGTTCCTGAAACTATCAACGAAGTACAACTGGGAGACTTTGTTGGAGCAACCCTTTTAAAGGATCAGTTAAGTTTTTCAGATAAAGACTTCCCTATGGAAGGACGAGGGCACAAGAAGGCTTTATATGTCACTGCTCATTGTCATGGGAAGCGAGTAACCCATGTATTAATCGATAATGGGACAACTTTTAACATTTGTCCTTTGGCCACATTAAGAAGCTTGGGCGTTAAAGAGGAAATGATTCGAACTTCCAAGGCAATTGTCAGAGCCTTCGATGGAATAAGAAAGACAATGGCGGGTGAGATTGAGCTAGATGTCTTCATCAGCCCAACCAAATTTTCTATCGACTTCCAAGTGATGGATGTACTAAGCGTGTTTGGATTTTTGCTGGGAAGACCTTGGATCTACACAGTTGGAGCTGTACCTTCGAGCCTACATCAAAAGGTACAATTTGTGGTCGATGGGAAAGTAATTGCTGTTCACGGAGAAGTTGATCTACTCGCTTACTAGAGCAGCGCCATCCCTTATATTGAGCAAGAAGTAAAACAAGAGGCCAGTTATCATTCCCTAGACCTTGTAGTGGTAATTCACACTCCTGTAGGATCAAAATTGAGAATCCCTTTCATCTCCGAATTTTGCTTGCTGCCGACCAAGATGCTGCTAATACACGGATTTAGTCCAGGAGAAGGTCTGGGCAAGCATGGCCGAGGGATCCACACCCCGCTACAATTAAAGTCTAATGAGCATAAAATAAGCTTGGGTTATCAAGCTAATGGCTCTACCTTAAGGATGTCAGGTCGAAACCAAGGCAAGAGTCGTGGACGCCAGGGTTGCCATAGAAACCAGAGGGGTTTCTTCGTTGGTTCGTCTATCCGGAAAGGAAGGTCTAGAATGTTCGATAATCCACTAAACAAATATTTCTGCAGAAACTCTAAATGGTTGGCAGAGGAAGAGATAGTACCCATGGCGGATCTAAACTTGACTAATCCCTTTCTCGAAGACAATTCCATTAATGTCAACATAGCGTGGCTCGGTGATGACGCCACTGCTTTTGAGTAAAGAAACCTTTCTATTGTTTTTAATATTGCACTTAATTTTCTTGTATTGTCGATTTCTGCATTTTATTTTTGTTGTTTGAGGTAGATGTAGGAAAACGCTTTTAGATCTCCGATCGTTGGTCCAAACAGCACATTCTGTAATGCGGTCCATTTCGCGTTCAATAAAACATCATCAGTTTTATTAAGGACATATGGAACCTCAAATCAGCCCGATGATAATTCCTGTCTTCCATATGTGAAGTTTGAGGTCTGATTTGTCATATGATTCCTGATTTTTAAATGATTTTTTAGGTACGAGGATGTCTAAGGTTATGAGGACTAGTTCCTTCTGTAACTTTGTTCACTTTGAAATTTTGTTCAAAATGATTTCTCATGCCATGCATGGCATCTTGATATGAGATATGAACTAACCATCTCCATGATATTTCAAGCATATCATCTCCAACATGCATTCCAAGTTATTAGTGTGTGACTCGGATCACCAAGGTGACTACTTTTGTGATATCGAAGAAAAGGACTATGAAGGCTATGCTGCCATCCGAAGAGACTGGAATACCTTTGAGGAATCAATACCTCCTACTGCAGAAGAACCGTTAGTCACTAATTTGGGAGATGCTGTGAACATCAAAGAAGTAAGAATTGGAGGACATTTATCTTAGGCAGAAGCACTCAGATTTATTGAATTGCTCAAAGAATACCAGGATATTTTTGCGTGGTTGTATGCAGACATGCTAGGTCTAGACCCCAACATTGTGGAACATGCATTACCTACTAATCCCAACTTTAAACCAGTAAAATAGGGAAGCAGGTGGATGAAAACTGAGTTATCAGACAAGATCAAAGAGGAGGTAATGAAACTTCTCATAGTGAGTTTTATTGAAGCAATCCCATATTCGGACTGGATCGCGACTATAGTCCCAATCATGAAGAAAGATGGAAGGATCTGAGTTTGCATGGATTACTGAGGCCTAAACAAAGCAAGCCCAAAAAATAATTTCCCACTCCCTCATATCAATATGCTGGTTGATAGTACGACATGATATGAATTATTCTCAATCATGGATGGATTCTCGGGGTATAACCAAATCCTGATGAAGAAGGAAGACCGGACTAAGACCTTGTTTACCACCCTGTGGGGCAATTTTTGTTATAAGGTCATGCCTTTCGGATTAAAGAATGCGGGGCAACATATCAAAAGGCAATGGTAGCTCTATATCTTGACATGATCCACAAGGAGATCGAAGTATATGCCGATGATATGATCGCCAAGTCCAAGAAAGGACATGATCACATTCAAGTACTAAGAAAATTATTTGAGCGATTGCACAAATACAGATTAAGACTGAAGCCCAATAAATGTATATTTGGGCAAGATCTAGGAAGCTTCTCAGATTTGTGGTTAGCTGCAGAGGCGTAGAGATTGATCCTTCTAAGGTTTAGGCTATCAACAACATAGCGACTCCCTCAACGGTGAAAGAAGTAAGGAGTCTTCTTGGGAGATTGAACTACATTGCTAGATTCATCAGCCAACTATTGGACGTGGCTAAATCAATTTTCAAGCTACCCAAGAAAAATGCTAAGGTGGTTTGGGATACAAAATGCAATTAGGCTTTTCAAAAGATCAAGAATTACCTATCCACTCCATCGGTGCTCGTGCCACTTGTCCCGGGTTACCCTCTAACTTTGTATTTGACTGTCCACCAAGAGTCTTTGGGATCTTTGCTTGCTCAAACAAGTCCGGTGGATGGCAATGAAAGAGCTATCTACTATATGAGTAAGAAGTTCACACCATCTGAAAAGAAGCACGCTCCTATCGAGAGAGCTTACGTAGCAATAATATGGGTGCTTCGTAGATTAAGTCAATATACACTACATCACCATATTCAATTGGTGACAGAAAATGACCCAATCAAGTACCTCCTGTAGAAACCCGTTCTGATTGAAAAATTAGCCAAATAGCAAGTGATGTTGTCAGAATTCGACATCAGGAGTTTTCCTAGAAGTCTGTAAAGGGACGAGCGATAGCCAACATGCTGGCATAAAATTCCCAATGCAGCACGTCTCCTGAAGAGACAAAAATAGAAAATCAAATCCTAACCTTGACTGAAGACAAATGGGTCATGTATTTTGATGGTGCCCTCAATCTATCGGGAGTAGGCACTATGGTAGTTTTAATATCCCCAGAAGGTCAGCATTACCTAGTCACGGCAAAAATGATATTTCCTTGTACTAATAATCTTAGAAAACGAGGCATGTGTTATGCGCCTACAGTTGGCCATCTCCATGAGAATACAAGAGTTGTAGGTGTATGGAGATTCAATGCTTATTATTTTATAGACACAGGGAGAGTGGAGGACAAAAGATGCGAAATTCATTCCTTATCATGTATATTTGGAAAAGCTGATCCTTCAATTCAAAGAAGTATTGTTCGAATATTTGCCAAGGACGCATAATCAATTTGCGGATGCGCTGGCTACATTGGCATTAATGCTACGGGTAGCCGATGGATTGGAAATGGAATCATTAAGAATTGACATAATCAAGAAACTAGTTTACTGTATGATGATCGAGGAAGAGTTCGATGGAGAACCTTGGTATCATGACATTAATAATTATCCCTTAAAAGGAGAATTTCCTGAAGGATGTTAAGCTGGAGATAGAAAATATATATCCAAAGCAGCTACCAAAATTTTCCTCGGTGGCCAAACCTTATAGAAAAGGTTGTTTGACTAAGTACTGTGTCGATGCTAAAGAAGCAAATACCCTTATGAAAGAGATCCACAAAGGTATATGTGGGCCACACATGAACGACCATCTCATCGCAAAAAAGATCATGCGGCTTAGTTATTATTGGATGACCATCGAATTAGATTGTGGTCAACATGTTAGATCCTGTCATCGGTGTCAAGTATATGGGGACAAGATCAATGCACCCCCAAATGAGCTTCACCAGATGTCTGAGGCTTAGCCCTTCTCTATACTCGTGATTGGTGTGGAGGGGAAGATCTGTTTACAATATAGTTCAAGAAAGAGTCGTCTCATTTCCTCACTTCTTCATTCTTTCTAATTCATTCACTTCAAGGCTAGTTCTGAACATCGGGGGGTTGACATGATAGGGCCAATTAACCCAACAGCTTCAAATGGTCGTTGCTTCATTCTAGTTGCGATAGACTATTTTACAAAGTGGATAGAAGCCACTTCTTACGCAAATGTCACCGCGAAGAGCGTAGCGAGATTTATCAAGAGAGACATAATTTCCCGATATGGTGTTCCTTAGGCGATTATCACGGATAATGGGTCCCACTTAAGCAATAAGATTGTCGATGATCTACTGGATCACTTTGGTATTCAACATCTTAACTCATCTCCTTACCGTCCACAGATGAATGGAGCCGTGGAAGCAGCGAAAAAAATATCAAGAAGATTTTGGCTAAGACAGTTGAGAATTACATGGATTGGCATGAGAGGCTCCCTTTCACCTTAATGACATATCGAACCTTGATTCAGACTTCAACTGGGGCAACGCCTTATTTCCTAATGTATGGGATGGAAGCCGTCCTGCCCGTGGAAATTGAGATTCCATCCTTAAAGGAATTATCTGAGGTTAAACTTTCAGAAGCGAAATGGATTAAATACAGATTCGAGCAGCTAAACCTGATTGGCGAAAGGCGTCTTAAAACGATCCGTTACGATCGGAGTTACCAAAAGAGGGTGGCCAAGTCTTTCAACTAGAAGGTCAGGTATAGAGATTTTAAGGTAGATGACCTAGTTGTGAGGAAGACTCTGCTGAACGCTGCTCATCCGAGAGGCAAGTTCACCCCGAATGATGAGGGACCTTATGTTGTCAAGAAAGTCCTTGTGGGAGGAGCTTTAATTCTTGTAAATTCAGAAGGAGATGAACTGGGGTATCCTATAAATTCTGACGCAATGAAGAAGTATTATCCCTAAAATGAAATCAGATGTTGATTTGGCTGTCTTCGAAATGATCCGAGTTGACATAGTGGTCATTGCATTGCATATCATGCATCAATACATACATAGCATGTGTTGTATTTTGTAGGGTTCGGAGAGGTTAACTTGGAGTCAAACTTGCCAGAACAAAACTAAGGGCAGAATGGTCCCAATGCGTGTTGAAATGTATATGTTCCATCATTCGTTAAAATGATCTGCACTTATCGGAGTTTTTAATCTCTTTGTCTACGAATGACAGATGAAGACCGAAGTCAGCAAATGGGTATTGAAGAATTCCCTACGTAGAGTCGGAAATAGTCATGAATCCAAGTCTGTTCGGAAAATACAAGATTTAGGAGTTTGAAATTCCTTGTCGATTTTGCTCTTTGCATGCGTGTTTGAATCCAAGGTTATCCAAACATGAATGACATATGCATGGTGCATCTTAAATCCCTGGTAGGATAAAATTTTGGAAGAAAAGCAAAAGAACTTTTCCAAATAAAAGTTGTTTAAACTGTATAAAAGGATGTTTCTTCAGATAAGAGGCAAACTTAATCCAAACACGTCTTATACACACTTGAGAGATGAGAGGAGTGTAAGGATAATAAAGCCTGGGACTACAAATGTAAGAGTCATTCGCATTGATTAAATGGATTGAGATGACAGAGGCGTTTGTTCACTACACCAAACACTACAGGTAATCGTTGGCAATCCCTTTGAATGGTGGTTTTCATTTCACAACCCTGTCAAGAACCGCTCCACATTGGGGTCATGTAGAGGTGAGTCCAACAACATCATGAGGAAAATGGTTAGAAATTTTCTTACTTGGATAACATCAATTTTCGTGTGTTGATATATGTTGATTCAGGTGCCATAGAATGATGAAAATACATTCATTTCTCTATCCTATAATATTTACCCATTGCACGAGCCAATTTAAGTCTTCATATTCATTTCATAAACCTCAGTTCGTGATCATTGCACAGCTCAAGACAAAGGTAGCAAAGATACCCATGGACAAAAGAGTTCAAGAAATAGGGTTTACAAGGAGATTTCAAACCAAAATGTTCAAACACGATGAGATGTAAATTGCGTATCTCACATGATCATCAAAGGTCCTGACTCCAGAAGAAAAAGGAAAAGGCTGGATCGAAAGGGAGAAAAAGCCAAATCCCTATACATTAAGAAGAAGAAGAAGAAGAAAACGAACATGATCGACCCTCATCAAAACGCTCGAAAATAAAAAAATTGATTTTGTGAACATCAGGAAATTACTAGATATCTTAGTCCCGAACAAGAGTTGGAGTGACAAAGAATCCCAGGAGTTATTTGGCAAAAGGATACTCCTCAGTTGGCCCATGACCGACTGCAGAGACAAGAAGATAAGCAATGTCCTGCAAAAATTGGATTAGTAGAACTAAGGACACGCTTTCAAAATGTGTAAATATTCTCATAAGACTGAAAATGTTCTTTGAAGAATCACTAATAAGGGATAGAATAGTTGACCAATAAAAAATGATCACCAATGTTAAACCCTTCGCGATTCTGAGCAAAAATCAAACCATTTTTAATCCCTATACAACCTTTGACAGTCTTTTCCGACTAAGAAACTTAGGTTAATGTATACCTTAACTCGAAGAGGTACGAGCAAGATTATTTCTTTCTCATTTTGAGGTTTCTAAACTTGTAAATTCGGAGCATGTGATGAACACTCCAATTCGAAAGACTGGACTCAGAAAAATGAGTCCCTCCTTTGGAAACCATGTCTAAACCCACATTGCGGTCCTTAGGAAGACCTCCCGATTGATCAAAATGTATACGCTGCGAATGGCCCTGAAACCTAGGTACATGTTAGTAGAAAATTCGAGTGCTTTCTATGTAAAAGACCAAAGCCCAAAAGAATTAGTGAGAAACCCTCTTTGATGAAAATACTCAAGCAAGATGTTTTAAACAAACTCTTTTGAAAATTTCAAATTTTTTGATTCAAGTTTTTCTTACAAGGAATTTTTGATCACCTTTGCATGTAGCAAGATATTTTGGATAACCTCCAATATTATAATCCACTTTGCATGACTGCAATTATAGCTACAAGGCCTGATCAGTCTGATAATTATCATCACCTCAAGATCACTAACATTTTCTTAAATGAGGAAAGAACTTTTAGGTTTAAACTTCTGTAGGACTCATGGTAACCCCAAGTCCCAGAAGGATACTGTGACATTCTGGTTTTCCTATCATTTTGAGACTTATCAATAAAAACATATTTATCGATGTATTTCAATCGTATCTCGCTCAAATCTGATCAATCTCGAGTTAGTTGACCAAAAGGAAAAGGCTAACGCGAGACTATGTATATGAATCGAGGGAACTCAAATAAGAAATGGTGTACTTTGACATAAGGATTGCCGAGGGAGCATTTAGAACCATTAAAATGCTGATTTAAGAACAATTAAGGAATGCATTGTTAGCGTTATGCAATTGGAGCTAGGGTGATGCCGTTTAACTAATGTATAATTTGTAAAATTTTCCTAAATCGAACGATGAAGATCGTGACCATCGGAACTAGTAATAGACCCTCGCAATTACATGACAACCAAGATCGCCATGGATTGACGAGCCGTAAGTGTGATGAGAATCACAGAGTCGATACCAGTAATGTCTGCAAAAGTCGCCCATTAGTTTGGAATAGTTTGAAATTACATTTGACGGAGAAATGACCCAAGGACGAGTCTCGAAATTGGGAAATGAAAAACAAAGAATTATAACATTTTAATTGAATTGGACGTCGCCTCATCGAAGGAAATTTAGATTGGAAAAATGACGTTCCGGATGACGAGAGCAAAAGTTTGGCTTTGTCTTAATAACTAAAGAAGGGCATTTTAGTCCTTGACCATCCCCCAAGGGTGCTGAAAATGAAGGTGTATGGTGGCCATTGGAAGATCACAAATCATTGATAAGAAGACAAGTGTCTACATGAAGGCTCTTGACATTTAATGTAATCTTTTAACCTACTATTCTTGGGGTTTGACCAAATTAATTTGGTGTATAGCTCCTCCTCTCTTTGATCAGCCAAACCTCTCCATCTTGTCATCTTATTCTTCAATTATTATTATTATTATTATTCTTCTCCTCTTCACCGAGAGCCCTTCCGCTCGACCAGTCGTTGCCGCCTCCTTTGCCGCCCACGACCGCCGCCTCCGACGACCACCAACTTCAACCTCAACCTCTTGCTGACAACCTCCAAGTGGTGGCTCGATCGTTGGACACCGGTGGAGTTTCGGCCAGTTGCTTTTCCAAAAGTGGACAAAATCAGACTCAATCGAGAGTAAGTTTTCGTTCAGCCTCTTAAGGACTCCGTTTTGCTTCAAATTTTCGGTGGAGGCCTCTTAACTTGCATTACTAGGATTGCCTAAGCTGAGATGTTGGATTTGATGGAGTTTGGATAAATGTTCATGGCTATTTTGTGGTATTTTCTCGGGACAGGACTGATCGCCGGTAGACCTGAAGAAACCAGAGTTGTTCTTGGACTTCCGAACGTCGGCTCGCGCTAAAATTTTTGGTGAGACTCTATTAGACATGGACTATATGTTAACAAGTGGATTAGGTGATAAATTAAGGTTTAATGTCAAATTAAGGGCTGTTTAGAGGAGGCAAGGGCATAACAGAAAATCTCCTGTTTTGGTTTATGCAAACTGAGTCCTTGAGGGCTGATTTGGGGTGTCTTCATGCCTTAATTTCATTGTTGAGGCATACTAAGATATAAATTGGAGTGTTATTGAGGCGTATACTTTGTGGTTTGATGAATTAGATGAGAAAATTGATGAATTAGATAAATTCCCCTAGGTTGCGCAGTTGTCCTATTTTTGGACTACTAGAAACAAATCATCGATGTGCTTGGGAGGAATTTTTGCTAATCAAAGCTTGAGGTAAGAAGTCCCTAAACCTTGATTAGGAGGATAGGCCTCTACTGGATGAATTGGATTCAAATTGGGTGAATTTTCGAGAGTTTATTGTGTGATTGTTCAATGTCAATCATTGTGGTTTGGTGAATGCGAGTATGCTTGTTTAATGCTTATACCTTTTATCGAATGTCATTTTGTGAGTGATGAAGTTGATCGACTCACATGCTGTAGACTCTTAGCTCGATGAATGAGCTTGTACTCGATCATGAAGTCTTAAAATAGAGAGAAATTTAGCATACTTAAGAACTTTGTTACCCTGATGCGTTGAGACACGGGGTTGTGGTGACTTTTATCCTGAGGCGTTGAGACGCGGGATAGGCAAAACATGTGTCGATATAAGCCTGGAATGACGTTTGAAACATGAGGCATTTAACACAGGTTTACGTTTATAATGGTCTGAGGCGTTATGACGCGGGCCAAGCCTGAGGAGTTTTGACGCGGGCATGAGTTATGAGATAATTCTGGATAATTGGATGGATGACTTGGCCTTGTGTTTCCATCCCTGACTTGAGTTATAAGTTATGTTGATATGTTTGCACGATTGTCAACCATTTGTTTCCATATAGCATTTTATGATTGATGTTTGCATTATGTTATTGAGAGTGTTCTTGTTCATTGTCTGTATTTATGTCTAGGTGTACTGTCAGCCTAACCTAGGGTTAGGACTCAACTTACTAAGATGCGAATCTCATCTCGTCGTGGGACTTTACCTTTTCAGACCCTAAACCTTGAAGATGCTTCTGACCAGTTTCGGCGATCCTAAGAAGATGATTGCCTATTTTGACGAGTTTCCTGACGGTCGGGGTACCGTTTATGTGAGGAAGTGTACAGTTATTTAGGTTGACAAAGGAGGTAAGGACTAGAAATCACATAGGTTTGAGGCCTAGTTTCGTAGAGTAGGTGAGGTCATGACAGGTCCGTTGCAACCCACAGAGGTGCCTCGAGGAGTCATACCTATCTGGTGTCATCCTATTCGAGAAGAAGTAGAGGTGGAGAATTTTGTAATGGGATCAAGGAATATGCCGGAGAAGACCCCTACCCTAGAAGAAATTGACGAGGTGATAGAGATCTTTGCCTTTGAGGATGAGCTGGAGAATGTCATGGTGGATAACTTGGTGGACGTGCGATCTGAGACTTTTTCGGACTATGATCTCGACAAAGACGAGGACGAGACAAACGGAGGTAGTGGATCGACTTAGGGGTTGCCTAACCTTACTAGGTAGTCTTTTGGAAGTGACCTCGTTGGCTTGTAATCTTTTGGGGACCTAGGGTCTATTGTCTTTTTGTTGAGTCCCAATCACCCCGACCCGTTTGCAGGATTAGTTTATCTGCATCTTTTGTAAAAACTCTTGGTTATATTATGCTTATATTTATGAGTTTCGCTATCCCATTATTTCCCCATTCAGACTTGTTTAAAGATTTTTATCATTTCGTTTCCGCATGTGCATTATACCTTATGAATATCGCGTGAGCGATATCTTGGGACTTGAAAGGTCAAGAATGGATGTTGCGAGCTCGCGATAGGGCGAAGGGTGTGACAGATACCTTGCTCTGCAATGAAGAGCTTCCATGCTTATATTTCTGTAAGATCCTTGGTGGCCCCAAATCTAAAAAAATTCCCTTTTTATGGAAAGTTTTGCAAGTTTGAGCTTTCTGTAGGGTATCTGGCGTCCCTAGACCTCAGAATGTCACCTACATTGTCGAAAGGACAATTATTAGATTCAACTTTATGTGAGATTTCAGGTAATCTCTAAATTCCAGAAGAACCTAGTTAACAAAATTTTTTGCAGGTTCGAGCTTTCTGCAGGATACTTGGAGTCCCTAAATCCCAGAATGACACCTTGCATGTCAAGAAGATAACTTTTAGATTCAGCTTTATGCAAGATTTTGGGAAATCCTTAAATCCCAAAGCAATAACTTTGGTAAACCTGAGAATTAGGTATACCTTCCCTATAGATTCATGGCAAGTCTTAAAAGATAGGACAAACCATTCCCGCAGGTGAGCCATTTTAATGGGTGAACCTTTTGGTTTGATGTGCGATTGATTATAGCTGGTTATGATGAACCGCTAAAGTGAATGGAACTGAATTGTAGTTGTGACTCTCTGATTGACGTATCCTTGGAAAGGACTATGTGGATGGTTGTCTTGTAGTGACTGTGCTTTTAAGGTATAATTTAGTATCGCTGGACATTGACTAGATGAGTAAGTCTATATTTTTGTGGTGAAATTATAGTGGTCCAAGTGTAGTTAGTGTGGACAAGATGAGCAACCCACTCAGAAGACCTGAAAGGCCTAGAAGTAGAACTTCTAGCTTGAGACCGCCTGTGGTGGAAGACCCAAGAATAGATGGAGTGCTGAGAATACTAGAAAGAATTGACAATCTCATCGACAGGCAGACCCAGGACAAGGATACTACCATTGCTCAAGCCATGGGAGCTGCCATGGTAGCTATTAACGCGAATAATGACAATAATGGAGGTAACGGGAACAATGGCGACGATGATCAAGGTAATGAAGCAGGTAATGCTCAGGGAGAACAAATGGGCCAACTGGCAGATCATTAAGCTGAACCCAACCCATTTCGACGGAACTGGAGACCCTGAATTGGTACCAAGATGGATAGAGAAGCTTGAGAAAACTTTTGGGGTTTTGAGACGCACGGACGAAGAAAAGGTGTTATTGGCGATGTACCAATTGGAAGGTACCGCTAACGACTGGTGGAGTGCGATCAAGAATGGAGTATTTCCGGAGGGAACGGCCTTGACTTGGAATGCTGTTATTACTGCATTTAATGACTAGTACTTTTCGGAGGCTGCCAGCGAGAGGAAGCAAGTGTAATTTCTACAGCTGCGCCAAAATCATCTGACGGTGGATCAATATGAAGCGGAATTCGCTAGATTGTCAAGGTACGCACTAAGGTCAGTAGAGGACCCACAAGAAAGGTACAAAGGTTTTGAGATGGGTTGAGGCCCGAACTTCACAATTAGATGGTAGCCCTGAACTTAAGAACTTATAAGAAAATTTATGAGCGGGGACAGATGATAGAAAGGGACATGAAGGAGAGGACGACCGCATTTGGATCGCGGTTTAGCTCATTTCGAGATAATCGGCAAACCGGTAAAAGACCTATGGCCGGCAATAGACGCTTCGTCCCTCTAGTGAGAAAGAATATCGAGAAATCGATGCATCAAACAAACTAAAACTGCCACCTTTGTGGTAGGAGGCATGGTAACAGACCTTGCCCGGCTAAGACCGAAATGTGCTTCAAGTGTGGTCAGACGGGCTATCAAATGAGAAGTTGCCCCAATCAAGCTCTAGTGACTAAACTCAAGTGTAACAACCATAGGCAGGATCATCGACTGTAGTTCAACTAAATGATCAGAACCGACCCCTAGCTCAAGAAAGGGTCTACGTCATGGCATGTAGGGAAGCGAAGGAAATGCCTGGCGTGATCATATGTACGATTTATTTGTGCGACCAAGCTACTTATGCACTATTTGACCCTGGCACTTTGCATTCTTTTGTGTCTGCCCAATTTGCTAATTTGGTCAATATGAAATTGAAACCGCTGAATGTAATACTGCATGTTGCCACCCTGTTAAAGGGTAATGTGTTGGTTTCATTAGGCTGTGCGGACTGTAAGATAGTCGTTGGTGGTAACGAAGAGAGGATAGACTTGGATGTGTTGCCCATGTACGATTTTGATGGGATTATTGGAATGGATTGGCTCGGTAGGCAAAGAGCAGTAGTTGATTGTGGTAGTAGGGTAATTTGTTTTTATCTTGATGGCCGTCCTAGTTTTGAATTTGTGGGAAGTCATAGAGGAACCACGATCCCGCTAGTCTCATCGCTTGAAGCGATAAAGCTGATGACCGAACGATGTCAAAGCTTACTTAGTCGCGGCTATGGATACGACTACTGTGGGACCTAAATTGGAAAATATTCCGGTGGTGTGTGAATTTCTCGATGTCTTTCCTCAAGAATTACCGGGATTGCCGCCGGAGCGAGAAATTGAATTTGTGATTGAGGTAGCTCTAGAAACCGACGCGATTTCGAAGGCATCCTATAGGATGTCCTTATTGGAACTGAAGGAATTATAGGTGCAAATGCAAGAATTGTTAGATAAGGGATTTATTCGACCAAGTACTTCACCGTGGGGAGCGCCAGTGTTGTTTGTGAAGAAAAAGGACAGTTCCTTGCGCTTATGCATTGATTATAGGCAGTTGAATCAAGTAACTATAAAGAATAAATACCCACTGCCGAGGATTGATGATTTGTTCGATCAACTGCAATGAGCTTCTATGTTCTTTAAGATTACCTGAGGACCGGTTATCATCAGTTGAGAATTAAGAAAGAGGACGAACCGAAGACAGCTTTTAGAACAAGATATGGTCATTACAAGTTCACCGTTACGCCCTTTGGATTGACTAATGCTCCAGCCGCATTCATGGATTTAATGCATCGGGTGTTCAAGGGATTCTTGGATAGATTTGTTATAGTATTCATTGATGATATTTTGATTTACTCAAAGAGTAATAATGAACACGAAAGGCATTTGAGGATTGTCTTACAGACTTTGAGGGAGCACTCACTTTACGCTAAGTTTAGCAAATGCGAGTTCTGGCTGAATAAAGTGACATTTCTTGGTCATATGGTATCCAGAGAAGGAATTGCTGTAGACCCTGCAAAAATTGAAGCCATCATGAATTAGTCTAGACCTACTACAGTTATGGAAGTCCGGAGTTTCCTAGGATCGGCAGGGTATTACCGACGCTTTGTGGAAAAGTTTTCATCCATAGCCATTTCGTTGACGAGGTCGACTAAGAAGGAAACGAAATTCGAGTGGACGGATAAGCGTGAGAGAAGCTTCCAAGAGCTTAAGCATCCGTTGACGACTGCACCGGTATTGACGATCCCATTAGGATCCGAAGGCTACGAGATATATAGCGATGCTTCGTTAAAAGGACTGGGCTGTGTGCTAATGCAACATGGAAGAGTAATCGCTTATGCTTCGCGACATCTGAGACCGTACGAGATGAATCATCCAACCCATGACTTAGAATTGGCTGCAATTATCTTCGCCTTGAAGATCTGGAGGCAATATTTGTGTGGCGAAAAGTTTCAGATTTATACGGATCACTAGAGCCTGAAGTATCTCTTTTCCCAGAAGGAATTAAATATGAGGCAACACCGATGGATGGAGTTGCTCAAAGATTATGACTGCGACATTTTATATCATCTTGGAAAAGCGAATAGAGTCGCGGATGCGCTCAGTCGAAAATCAAGCATTGCTTGCCTATTGGTTAAAGGATGATCGTTACTTGAAGAATTAAAGGATTCTGAATTCAAGTTGGAAGTCTGCCAACTGTTCAGTTTGGTAGTGTCCTTGAGAATAGAATCTGAGATCCAAGAAAGAATAAAAGCCTTGCAATCTATGGACCTAGAAATTCAGAAGATCCTCGAAATGGACGCAACGAAAAGAAAGCAAGAGTTCCAAGTGTTAGAGGATTGAGTTTTGAAATTTCGAGGGCATCTATGTATACCCAAGGACGAAGAGCTTAGGGAAAAGATCCTATCTGAAGCTCACATGAGAAATTATAGTATCTATCCAGGTAGCACGAAAATGTACCAAAACGTACGTCAACATTACTGATGGAATGGGATGAAAGTAGACGTCGCTAAATATGTGGCAGAGTGCTTGACGTGTCAGTAGGTAAAGGCACAATATTGTAAGCCCGGTGGATTGTTACAATCATTGGAAATTCCTGAATGGAAATGGGAACATGTGACGATGGATTTTGTGATGGGATTACCAATGAGTCAAATAGGTCGCGATTCGATTTGGGTAGTCGTGGATAGATTAACCAAGTTTGCACATTTCATTCCAGTGTGAAAGGACTTTGCAATAGACAAGTATGCCGAGCTGTATATGCATCACATAGTACGGCTGCATGGGGTACCTGCGACGATTACATCAGACCGAGATCCTAAGTTCACGGTGAACTTTTGAAAGAGCCTTCAAGATGCCATGGGGACTCGACTTTAGTTCAGTATGGCGTATCATCCACAAACAGATAAGCAATCAAAAAGAACGATTTAGACGCTCGAGGATATGTTACAAGCGTGTGTTATAGACTTCCAAGGTGGATGGGAGGACCAGTTGCACTTAGTAGAATTCGTGTATAAAAACAGTTACCAGCAAAGTATCCAAATGACACCTTTTGAAGCGCTTTATAGAAGAGCCTGCAGAACCCCGATTTGTTGGGACGAAGTTGGAGAGAGAAGTATTACAGGCCCAGAGTTGGTAGAGTAGTCGGTGGAGGCTGTGAAAATAATACGAGATAGGCTGAAGACGGCACAGAGTCGTCAGAAAAATTATGCCGACAAACGACGCAAACCCCTGGAGTTTCAAGTTGGTGATCATGCCTTTCTTAAAGTTTCACCGATGTGAGGACTATGTCGATTTGGAAAGAAAGGAAAGCTGAGTCCAAGGTATGTAGGTCCTTTTGAGATTTTGGAGTGGATTGAAATTTGGCCTATAGACTTGCCTTACTGCGAAGTTTATCTCAAGTACACAATGTCTTCCATGTGTCGATGCTAAGGAAATACAAGCCAGACCGGATGTACGTGTTGGATATGAAACTATCGAAGTGGATGACAAGGGTGTCATATGTGGAAAAGCCAGTCAAGAATGAAGATCGAAAAGAGCAAGTTCTGAGGAGCAAGACGATTCTACCAGTTAAAATAATTTGGGAGCACCATGGGACCGAAGGCACTACATGGGAAAGCAAGGAAACGATGAGGCGTCAATATCCCCATTTGTTTGAATAGATGGACTTATTGTAAATTTCAAGGACAAAATTTTTGTAAGGGGGAGAGTTGTGAAAATTTGATTTTCCTATCATTTCGAGACTTATCAATAAAAACATATCTATTGATGTATGTCAGTCGTATCTCGCTCAGATATGATCAATCTCGAGTTAACAGACTAAAAGGAAAAGGCTAACGCGAAAAAATGTACGAGGACCTAGGGAACTCATGTCACGCCACGAATCCGGTGAGTACGAGAGTATCCCACCAAGCCGTTCCTTCGTGAAAGCTCTGGGATCCAACGGCCAATGTCCTATACGATGAAAGAAGCGTGCATGCGGAAGCGATGCCAACTCCAATTTGCAAGTAAAGCAACACCCGATGACTTTGGACACAAGGGCGCACCTTTAATAAAGGTGAAATATACTTTTCTTTATTACAAATCTATGTCTTCAATATATCTACTATTCAATTCTAAGGTCACAAAAGAGAAGTCTTCAATTTCCTCTATCGACCTCATTTCTGTGCCAATCCAAGGCAAACCCGATTTTCTTTGTTAGGGACCTGAAAAATGTTGCCCACAACGAGGTGAGATCGACATCTCAGTGAGGTGGGTCCCAACCCTAGGTTAGGCCGATCGTCCACTTAGACAGTCACATATCCATTAATTAAAACTCGTAGACAAATCAGTCAATTCAAATATAGATAACCACACACATGTGACAGGCATGCAAATATGGTATCATAATACACTCAAATGTTCATGCACGAATCATCCTGCCACCTCACCACAACCATCCTTTCCTTCCTGCCTCACTCTCATGCTCGCGATTAGATCGCATCAGGCTCTTCTCATGCCAGCGATTAGATCGCATCAGGCTCATCTCTTACCTGCGATTAGCTCGCATTAGGCTCATCCCAGGCCCGCGATTAGATCGCATTAGGCTCTTCTCATGCCTGCGATTAGATCGTATCAGGCTCTTCTCATGCCCGCGATTAGATCGCATTAGGCTTGGTCCTCGTAAACACATCAGTCCGTCATTGGTAACCCACGTAAACACATTAGGTTCCAATGAATCTCCAGGCCAATATCATCACCTCATACCTCCGTCCCGCGAATAGATCGCATCAGGACCGTGGCCATCTCAACCCCACGACTAGATCGCATCAGGGCGCCACACAACATCAACTCCACCCTGCGATTACATCGCATCAGGGTATCCACTTCCCGCCCCGCGTCTCATACACCTCAGGACCTCACCATGTCGTGTTCAAGCCATGATTTTGAATTCAATTCACAGATAAAACAACAGATGCAACTCATGCACAATTTGAATTCTCATGGTACACAGGACAATCAATGACATTCGACATGGCATATGATTTAAACTCAAGCATTAACAAGCCTTCAAATCCTCCAAATCATTCTAGGGCACATACAACAACCAACCACCTTGAAATTGCTCAAGGACTAATTGAATCATTTACCGACTCACTCAATCGAGTCCAATCTTCCTAGCATAAGGTTAGGAATTCCCTTACCTTGCGTTTGATATCACAACTTCCCTTCTTGAGCCCTCAAAGTTTCAGCACCTAATGGTCCAAGACCAAACTCACCGCGCAACCTAATAAAATCCAACCAATTCCATCAATTTCCAAGTCAATTCAACCATCCATGAATCACAAGTCTCCATAACATAATCCTCATCGTCCTAGCATGTCTTAATCACCAATTTGAGACTCAAAACCCAATGCCAACAGCTCCCAAAGATTCGGTTTTGCATAGAATCGAACCGGTCCTTTTTGATTCTGTACAAACCGAGCACAACCGGTCCTTAATCAACTCCGAATCCATCATTTAATCATCATCCTACCTCTTAACATGTCTATCTAAGGGTTTATGAGGCTCACCGTGAGTTTGAGGTCGAATGGTCGCCGGAAACTCATCGAAAGTCGCCAGATCTCCAAGGTTAGTTTTCCGACAGTTTTCTATCCAAGTTCACAAGATCGATTCGAGATCAAAACTTCATCAACTCAAGCTCAACCTTTTACCACAGCTTGATATACGAGTTCCCTAGATCTCCATAAAATTTGGTCTCAAGAATCCAACATTTCGGGGTCCTAAAGGGTCAAAAACGTCACCTTCCTCAGGTTGTGTTAGATTCCGTCAGCTTCCGGAAAAAAGTTTGGCCGGAGCTCCTCGGGGGTCTAATCGCCATACTTCTACTTCGAGGAGGTCGGCAAGACGTAGAACTAGGTTGGTATGGTCGGCCGGTGGTCAGGCGGTAGCCTGAAATGGGCGTCGGAACGGCCGAACGACATTCCAGAATCTGGTCACCGGCAAGCAAATTGAAGAAGGAAGAAGAAGATGGTTTTTGGGAGCTTGAGGGACTTATGGCCGGCCAAATGAGGTGAGGAGAGAGAAAAGCCTTATATTCAACTCACATGGTCAATGGTTTGAATGGTTGGTGAATAAAGTTGGACATGACCACTCTTGCTTGATCTTGTGACACTTGTCCCACTTATCAATCAGCTTGATCCAATGGCCCATATTCTTTCAAATTTTCAGTACCCTTAGGGTGGATTTAATGACCAAATTACCCTCCTTCAAATGCATGGGCAAGGCTTTAAGTTGGAGGGGTAAAAGGGTAATTTTACCCCCGACGTTCATAACTTCGTTTTTCCTGCTCCAAAATTCTTCGATAGGGCGACAACCAATCCGAAATTAACGTTGGAGTTCTTGATTCTCCATTTTCAATTTTCAAGACTTGTTTCTGATTAATGAGTCTGAAAATAACTGGAAAATCAGAATGTCACAACTCTTCCCCCTTAAAGAAATTTCGTCCTCGAAATTTGCAACCTTCCAACCATTTAATCCCTTGGGGGTATCAGTTCCTCATCACGTCCTCACTCTTTCGAGTAATTCCTTTCACAACTTGACTATTTCACTCGTCCTTTCCAGCCCAAAACCGTCTTTCCCTTGGGACTCGTCTCCTTCAGTCCTTATTCCAATTGGCTTCTCTCTATTCTCTTTTGGTATTCGTAACGTTTATCTATTCCATTCGACATATCACTCCTATCAAACTTCCTTTCACACCAACAGAGATTCGAGGGCTTTACCAACTTGCTCTCCATTAACCAAATCAAGTTATGGCCCTCTTGACTCCTTAAACAATTACATGTTTACTTCCGTTGTAATTTATTCTCGATTCTATCCGAAAATTCCCTTGGATAAAAGTGGTCCTTCAACTTTCATCGTCAATGTCATTCCCTTTTATCGACACGTCTAGTGCTCGACTATATGATAGATAAATTTCAACTTTCAACCCTTATCACTGATAGTATATATATGTACCTTGGCACATCCTTGTGCCATTCCCAGGAACACCATAATCCTTTCCCTTCGAAATTCGATGAGGTCATCTCCTTAAGTTCCCCTCAATACTGGACTCGTACTTCCGTACCTGTGGTCTCGAGGGTTCCATCTATCCCTAATACTCTTCAAGTATCGATGTTCGATCATGGCAATACCTCAATTCCCCTCTGGCCTTCAGGCTAGGTATTTTCGATGGCCGTCAATTAGTCATTAGACAAACTTCCAATTTAGAGGTTGAATCTCTTATTGTTCGAGGGAAGATCTATCTCTCCATTGCCAATTACGCACCGCTCAATTCTCAATAACAAGCATCCGCCAAATAATTCACCATTCCTCAGCGATAGGAGTATTGTCGTAACAACACTTGGGCAATCCCTTCGTCCATGTAACTTTCCATCAATCCTCTTTAGGCAGTCAACTCACTCAGCCACTTGTAGTTCGCATAACTTCGAGATTTTTCTTCATACAAGCAACACTTTCATACCCACGAGGAGTTTCATGCATCAACATTGCTTCTTGTTCGATTCCTCATTGGAAACTACAACTTTATTTACTTGCAGTAGGTATAGACTCAAAATCTTATTCTATCTAGACATTGTTTCCCAAATTTTGCCGCGAGAATATTCGCAAGCCCACTCCAATCATGCACTAGGCATTCCCACACATGTGTTCTTATTATCACAGCGCATTCGCACAGTAGGCTTTCGTTAGTCATGATACGCCTCAAGTTTCTTCCCTGCATCACGTCATTATGGTTCTCTCGACCCCTTTTGATTCTAAACAGGAACGCCCTTATCGGCATAATCGTCGTCTTGACTTAAGTCCTCGAAATTTCTTTTCATGTTTATTCACCCATTTAGTGCTACATTTCGTCCTTCATCCATTTTATCAATGGAACAGCTCTTGTAGGGGATCTTTCCACGATCCGTCTATTACCATTCATCAATTCCAGGAACTTTCAACTTCTAGCAACTCACATCGACTCTAGTCGATTTATCACTCATTCCACTCCTCCAAGGCTCTACAGAGATTTCATTTCTCGGAGATTTCACGACCTAGAAATCCTACCTTATTAGATCCATAGCCCATGCTCTTCACCTTCAGCATATATCAAGCATCTCGTTAGAGTCCATAGGACACTCTCAAAAGCTGTTCATGTTTCTCATGACTCCTTACATGAGTTCAACTATCGTCTCTTAAGACGGTAACAACCAACTCAATCATTCTTTGGGCACTTAGTTCGGCGATTATCAACTTCCTTCCACCAGGTGTCGAATCTTCCTAACTATTCATCGCACTTTTCACTTGAGAGCTCAGACCTTGACTCTCTGTCGTCACGGGTCTCCTCTAGGACCGCACAACATTTTATTTATTCTTGTCACTCTTCACTTGAGAAGCATTAGTGCTTTAGCCTCTAAGTTCCATAACTCACTAAGGCGACCTTATCCCAATTCCATTCGTTCCACTGAACGTCAACATCATCCTGTAATTCAACATTGTCTACAAGATTGTCTATCGGATTTCATTTCCAGGAGTCATTCAAGTTCTGTGTCCTCTTTTTCGGTACAGACGCTCAATCATGATACTAAGACAATTTAGAGTTTTTCTTCCTTTTTACAATAGGATCTTTTACCCTAAGGAAGAAACTACACAACTCCGTGGTATTTTCTCACTTCAAATTCACCTCGTCCGTCCCATTTCATAGGACGACAACCTTGCGTCTACGTCAACGACGATATCTTTACTCTAGGATTCAAATGCCACCATGCTTTCCCATTCTTTTTCCCATAACTTAGTCACCCCAAGTGACAATATCTGTTTGTCCCTAGATCTCCACCAGTTCACTGGTTGAATGCTCAATTTGATTACCTCAACTCACTTGCAAGTATTTTCTAAGCTCTCTTTTCGTTTACAAAATTATTCACTAGAATCATAACCAATCAGGACTATCAGTTCCGTTCACCTTTTTCTTTTCATCAATAACCAATTTATGGTCCAATCGCCCTATTCTTTAGGGAACAACGACTCATGACTTCATTTCTCATGGTTCCAATTCAACCAACCGATCCCAGGAAATCATTAATTTCAAGAAAACTAGCATGTCGATTCTTCCTCGACCCCTTCCATAACAGAAAAGATGGACTACCCATTTTCCGTCATGTGTCTTACACCTAGGTAATCAGCCATTTCCCGTAGGCACGTTCCATATTCATAATGAACATCTCTTGCTCGTAATCCATGAGCAGGAGTTCTCTTATTCATAAGTCTTTTGATCATTCTCCTCTTTTGCTGAGTCCCATCACCATTCCTCAAAATCAGGAATAACAATCAGCCATAAGGTTTTCAAGTTCCAATGCACTTAGGGATTTACTTATCTTATTTAAGGGTCCTTGACCACCTTTACCATATGCTTAAACGACCTTGAGAACTCTGTCTCACACTAATCGATCATCCTGTGATCCTTGCAAAAGTATTAGGATCCAAATAATCCTTGCTCTCAAGCAATCACAGGATGATACTTTCCATCGAACAACTCAACAGGGGTAGTCTAGGCAGATCTCATGCCTTCGAGGGAAATCCTTCCTCCAGTGACCTTTCACCATTCATCAATAGCCTCTTAGGGCTAGTACTGCTAGGGTCACTTTCTTTCTTCAGTGTATCCAAAACCTTCAAGGTTTTCTTATCAAGATCCTTAATCTAGAGGAAGACAATTTCGAATTTCATCCCTCCATCAAACTCAGTCAATCTCATTCTTATTCATAGCTTCACAAGCTCTTCAAAGCTCTCATGGTCCTTCTCACACATTCACTTTTCTCGTGAATGAAATAACTCAGAGTCACCTTTCTCGTGACTTCTATCACTTTACTCGTCAGCACAAGCATTTATCACCATAGTGACTTAGAGAATCATGGCAGCTCCTCTCCGAGCTTGCTTAACCAACAAATTTCCTCATTTCCATTTAAAGTTCTCATGACCCATTCAGCTCTTGGGTCTCGTACGATTAACCGATCGAGCCATATTCTCTTTTAGTACTCATATTCCAATCGCCCATCTTTACTCAATTCTCATGATCCATATCAGTTCTCGGATCTTTCATACCATGTATACTCGAGCCCAATGCTCTTCTACAACCACTCCTTGGTTGTTCAACCTCATTAAGTTCTCATATTACTTGAACCACTATAATTCCCTCCAGAAATCATAAACTTAAGTCATCTACTCAAGTCCGGTAGTCTCAGGCTGTTCATCTCATCATTCATTACTATCAACCATTAGTGGTTCCCAAACAACTCTCTAATGACACATAGAAAATTCTCAACTAATTGCCAAATATTTAAGGATCTCAAATCATCCTTAATCCGCAATCATTCATCAAGCCAGCCTTAACGAGGCAACTTCTCTACTAACAGCCATTACTAAGCTAGCCTCAACTAGGCAACTATCAAACAAGCACTCAAGGCAGCAATTCATCGAGTCAATAGCTCATATTCTAAGCCCAGAGGCATCTGCCACCCTAGCATAATCACAACAGGCTATCTCATTCTCAGCATGTCTCAGTTCGACGGGTATAGACTCCACAGGTTATCAATCTCTCATTTAGACCTTAGCCAAACTAATCACATGGTGCCAGTCATAGAACACGCCTAACAGGCCCATCAAACATCACTTTTCTTTTTAAAAAGGGCACCACTATCAAGCACGAAGCTTTTAACCATGCCACTCATAGGCGCCATTACACATGTCATACCACTTTCGACCATTCTTGATGAGAATCAATCTCATGCCATACATCTCTTATCCATAATTGGATTCAACCTGATACCTAGACTTTCCCTTTCAAGTTACAACTTGGGTCATTCCTGCCTCTTGCCATCTTAGAAGCCTGCCAGGAGCCGCTCCTTGCCCGGATCTCTCTGTCCCAGCGATCACTTCCCACCCTCATCAGACCTGGCCGTTGCAGGTTGTCCCAAGTCATACATCTATAGAGAAAGCCCCGTTCCATATGTCTCACACCATGTTTTATTACAGTTTATAGGTATCCCATCGACTTGTGCCATACCAAGCGACAATTTGTTAAGTCTAACAGCGATAAGTTCATGCATGCACTCTCCTCAACTTGCATTTCATAACCACAAACACGTACACATCATGACTGTCCTCACCACTTGTCATGTCAAAATCGCCTTCAGATCAATTCCTATCCATTTAAGAGTCCTAATTCCACCAATGACCATCACATCTTACAGATCAATTGTCTATATTCAACCGTGCACTTCAAGTGAAATCGTCAACTAAATCAAATCCATAAGCATTTGATCACAACTGGCCGTTAATCCAATATACCTTGTATACACCTCACTTCATTTTATCCAAGGCTGATAATAGCAATTGATAGCTAAACCATCAAGATATCACGTAATTCAAGATTGAATCCACCAATACTAGCTGTCTTTTTATAATTCATACTCCCCAAGTTGGGTCATTGACAAGCCAAGATCACAATCATACACTTCAATTGACCCTTTATTCATAATTTATTCTCTAGCAACCTCAAATTCAGGCTCATGACTCTTGAATTTCTATTCACTTCATTGCGAGCCTTATTCCTGTATCACTCAAGATCATCTCTTAATTCGGCACTAGGACTATTAGAATACCTCACAAGTTCAAGCCTATAGTTCTCAAGATTCAGCAATCCATGCTTATTCCTCAAGGTCTCACTACCTAACTGTCCACAAGTCATCGCTTCTTATCACTCCAAGTCTCAATCACATTGGATCGAGCTGACCTTGCTCTGATACCAATTAAGTACGGATGTCACGCCCCGAATCTGGCGAGCACGCGAGCATTCCACCTAGTCGTTCCTTCGTGAAAGCTTTAGGATCCAACGACCAATGTCCTATACGCTGAAAGAAGCGTGCATGCAAAAGCGACGCCAACTCCAATTTGCAAATAAAGCAATACCGGATGACTTAGGACACAAGGGCGCACATTTAATAAAGGTGAAATATACTTTTCTTTATTACAAATCTATATCCTCAATATATCTACTATTCAATTCTAAGGTCACAAAAGAGAAGTCTTCAATTTCCTCTATCGACCTCGTTTCTGTGCCAATCCATGGTAAACCCAATTTTCTTCGTCAGAGACCTGAAAAAATGTTGCCCACAATGGGGTGAGATTGACATCTTAGTATGGTAGGTCCTAACCCTAGGTTAGGCCAACCGTCCACTCAGGTAGTCACATATCCAATAATTAAAACTCGTAGACATATCAGTCAATTCAAATATAGATAACCACACACAGGTGACAGGCATGCAAATATGGTATCATAATTCACTTAGATGTTCATGCACGAATCATCCTGCCATCTCACCACAACCATCCTTTCCTTCCTGCCTCACTTTCATGCCCGCGATTAGATTGCATCAGGCTTTTCTCATGCCAGCAATTAGATCACATCAGGCTCATCTCATGCTCGCGATTAGATCGCATCAGGCTCATCTCATGCCCGCGATTAGAGCGCATCAAGCTCGATCTGTATAAACACATTAGACCGTCATTGGTAACCAGCGTAAACACATCAGGTTCCAATGAATCTCCAGGCTAATATCATCACCTCATACCTCTGTCCCGCGAATAGATCGCAGCAGAACCGTGGTCATCTCAACCCTGCGATTAGATCACATCAGGGCGCCACACAACATCAACTCCACCCCGCGATTACATTGCATCAAGGTATCCACCTCCTGCCCCGCGTCTCATACGTCTCAGGACCTCACCATGTCATGTTCAAGCCATGCTTCTCAACTCAATTCACAGATAAAACAACAGGTGCAACTCATGCACAATTTGAATTCTCATGGCATGCAGGACAATCAATGACATTCGACATGGCATATGATTTAAACTCAAGCATTAACAAGCCTTCAAATCCTCCAAATCATTCTAGGGCACATACAACAACCAACCACCTTGAAATTGCTCAAGGACTAATTGAATCATTTACCGACTCACTCAATCGAGTCCAATCTTCCTAGCATAAGGTTAGGAATTCCCTTACCTTGCGTTTGATATCACAACTTCCCTTCTTGAGCCCTCAAAGTTTCAGCCCCTAATGGTCCAAGACCAAACTCACCGCGCAAACTAATAAAATCCAACCAATTCCATCAATTTCCAAGTCAATTCAACCATCCATGAATCACAAGTCTCAATAACATAATCCTCATCGTCCTAGCATGTCTTAATCACCAATTTGAGGCTCAAAACCCAATGCCAATAGCCCTCACAGATTTGATTTTGCACAGAATCGAACCGGCCTTTTCGGTTCTATGCAAACCGAGCACAACCGGCCCTTAATCAACTCCTAATCCATCATTTAATCATCATCCTACCTCTTAACATGTCTATCTAAGGGTTTATGAGGCTCACCGTGAGTTTGAGGTCAAATGGTCGCCGGAAACCCGTTGAAAGTCACCGGATCTCCAAGGTTAGTTTTCCGGCAGTTTTCTGTCCAAGTTTACATGACCGATTTGAGGTCAAAACTTCATCGAATCATGCTCAACTTTTTACCAATGCTTGATATATGAGTTTTCTAGATCTCCACAAAATTTGATCTCAAGACTCCAACATCTCGGGGTCCTAAAGGGTCAAAAACGTCACCTTCCTCAGGTTGTGTCAAATTTCGTTGGCTTTCGGGAAAAAGTTTGGCCGGAGCTCCTCGGGGGTCCAATCTCCATGCTTTCACCTTGAAGAGGTTGGCAAGACGTAGAAATAGGTTGGTATGGTTGGTCGGTGGTCAGGCGGTGGCCGAAAGTGGACATCGAAATGGCTAAACGACACTCCAGAATCTGGTCGCCGGTGAACAGATTGAAGAAGGAAGAAAAAGATGCTTTTCGGGAGCTTGATGGAGTTATGGTCGGTCAAATGAGGCTAGGAGAGAGAGAAAAGCCTTATATTCAACTTACATGGTCAATGGTTTGAATGGTTGGCGAATAAAGTTAGACATGACCACTCTTGCTTGATCTTGTGACACTTATCCCACTTGTCAATTAACTTGATCCAATGGCCCATATTCTTTCAAATTTTCGGTGGTCTTGGGGTGGATTTAACGAGTAAATTACCCTCCTTCAAATGCATGGGCAAGGCTTTAAGCTTGAGGGGTAAAAGGGTAATTTTACCCCCGATATTCAGAACGTCGTTTTTCTTGCTCCAAAATGCTTCGATAGGGCGACGGCCAATCCGAAATTAACGTTGGAATTCTTGATTCTCCATTTTCAATTTTCAAGACTCGTTTCTGATTAATGAGTTTGAAAATGACTAGAAAATCAGAATGTCACAATCTTTAACTCATTGGAATTTCTTTTCTCTTCATATAGAGATGTTTGATTAAGACAAAAGGCAGCAATGAAGAAATACTATAAAATTTCTCACTTTCTTGTAAAAAAGAAGAAGCCAAAGATGAACATGCATGTGGTCAAACTTAGGAATAAACCATGCTTTCAAAAGATAAATTTTGAACACTTGTTGCACACATGTTAGGGTTAGAGATTATCCAAACATGGTTGAAGCGCACATGGTGCGTCATTAATTCCTTGTAAGGTGAAATGTTTGGAGAGAAATAGAATGATTTTTCCAAAACAGAGTTGTTTAGGCTATCTAACAGGAATATTTTTTCAGATAAGAGGCAAGCCTAATCCAAACACGTCCTATACGCACCAGAAGGTTGAGAGGAGTGTAAGAATAGAAAAGCCTAAACCTAAGGACATAGGGCTATTCGCATCAATTATATGGATTGAGATGACAGAGGTATTCATTTTTCTCCACAAACCCTACAGGTGATCATTGATAAACCCTTTGAACGATGGTCTCCATTCGTTAACTCTGTCAAGAGCCACTCTACATTGGGGGTCATATAGAAGCAGTCTAACAGCTTAGGAGGGTAAATGGTGAGATGTCACGCCCCGAACTCGGCGAGCGCGCGAACATCCCACCAAGCCGTTCCTTTATGAAAGTCTTTTAGGATCTTTCGGCCCACAATACACATAATCCAATTACAAGCAGAAGCTTCAGTCATCTCCACTCCATTCAATAAAACAAATGACTAAGGACAAATAGTAGTAGTTTCATTTTACAATTACAAAATAGAATACAATCCCTAAGTTCACAGAATATATTGTACTCATTCATTTATTACTCCCACGAATGCCAATCGTTGAACTTACTGATGCTCCATCGCCTGGAACTTGAAGAAAATGTTAACCCCCAACGGGGTGAGATATACACCTCGGTAAGGTGGATCCTAACCCTAGGTTAGGCCGACAGTCCACTCAGGTAGCCATAAATGCTAGCATTTCACACAAATAAACATGCGAGGCATTCAATTATCGTTACAACACACAGATGTCAGGCATGCAGTCATGACGTCATAACACATTTAGATGATCATGCACAAATCGCCATGCCACATCCCACTTCCACCCTTGAGGTCGCCTCATTCTCATGCCCGCGTTTAGAACGTCTTAGGCTCGGCCCGCATAAACGCATCAGACCATCATTGACAACCCACGTAAACGCATCAGGTTTTAATGTTACTTCAGGCCAGTGTCGACACATCACAACTCCGTCTCGTATTTCAACGCATCAGGATTATGGCCTTCTCAACCCCGCATCTCATATGCATTAGGGTGCCATACAACTCCAACCCCACGCCTCAGCGCCTCACGGTATTCATCATGTCTCAGCCATGCCAAAGTTTCAATTCAATTCACACACATAATGCAACATGCAACTCAAGCACAAATCATACACTTATGGCATGCAAGACGATCAATTGACATTCACATATGGTAGTCATTTCAAAACACAAACATTGACACATTCAAATCCTCTATACCGACTTAAGACGCACAAAGTATAATCACATTAAAAACCCTTCAAGGATCACTAAAAAATTCACCCGACTCGCCTAATTGAGTCTAATCTTCCTATCATAAGTTTAGGGTTTCCTTACCTCAAGCTTAATGCCACAAAATCCTTCTTCTAAGAGCCTTAAGAATTCGGTCCAAGTAGGCCTAGGACAACTCACCGGTGCAACCTATTGAAATCTATCCAATCGTCAATTTTATTGCTCAATTGCCCAATCCATAGAACATAAACCTCATTGACATGTTCCTCAACATCCTACCATGTCTCAATGATGAATTTGAGACTCAATTTCAACCATCAACAGCCCCACAGAATCGATATGTACAGAATCGAACCGAGCAATTTTCGGTTCTGTGTATACCTCAAATCCTTAATTTAATCATTAATCTACTTGCTAACATGTAGTTCTAAGGGTTAGAAAATCTCACCGAAAATTTGAGCTCAAGGCGACGTCAAATGGTCCAAGAATGGCGCCGGTTCCTCCAAGCTTACCGTCAGTTAGTTTTGGCCCATTAAACACAAGACGCATTTGGGGTCAAAACTCCATCAAATTCATCTCAAATTTTTACCACAGCTCAACCAATTTTAGTACTATAAGTGTAGAATATCTCACCGAAAATTTCGAGTAATTTGAAGTCCGGAAGACCCCGAAACAGGTCTTTCCCCAAAACCTGTTAGAATTTGACCTCGCCTGACCTTTGTCCACTAAAATCGAGCTACGGGAGGATCTACAGGGTTAAATTGAGCTTATAATATGTCTATAGAAAGATAAGACAATAATCTTTCATTTGGTGGTGGTTTTACCTCGATCTAGTATCGGACGAAGAAGATATGGCCAGAATAGTGGGACGGTCGGATTGATCGGCTGGGAACTCTCGGATTCAAAACTGACCAGCCTGATCTTTGCTCCTTCAAACAGCTCTACCGCTGGGTGGATTTAGACCCATAATACCTTGTTAGAACGGCAAGACGATAAGCTTTCTATTGCTTATGGTTTTAACTCAATCGACCATCGGATGAAAAAGTTATGGCCGGAACAGTGAGTCAATTGGATTAGGGCAGCGAGCTGGCGAGCAAGATAAGAAGAAGAAGAAGAAGAAGATGGCGTTGGTGGGTTGATGGTCAGTCAAGTGAGGGTTGAGAGAGATAGAGAGAAAGCTATACGCAAGATTTAAGGTCAACTAGTTGAATGGTAGTTGGGGAAAAGTGGATATGTCCACTCAAGGGCTAATCCATTGACACATGTCCAATGTATCAATCAAGCTAACCAATGGCCAAGATTCTCTCAACTTTTCGACAGCCTTGGGGGTGAATTAAAGACTAAAATGCCCTTGTCAAATTATATAGGTAAAGCTAGGTCTTGAGGGGCAAAATGGTAATTTTATCCCCGACATCCGGAACGTCGTTTTTCTAATTCTAATTTTCTTTGATAATGCGGCGGCTGATCCAATTGTAATGTTGGAATTCTTGACTCTCCATTCTCGAATTTCAAGACTTGTTTCTGAATCATTTCTCTATTAAATGCGATTCCAACTTATCCCGAATCGACGGATGACTTTTGCAGACCTTAGGCGTATCGACCCTGTGATTCATATCACAATTAGGGCTCATCAATTCATGGCGACTTAGGTTGTCATATAATTGTGAGGGTCTATCTCTAGTTTCGATGGTCTCGTTCGTTACTGTTCGATTTAGGAAAATTTTGCAAATTATATATTGGTTAAGCGACATCACCCGCGCTCCAATCGTATAACGCTAGCAATACATTCCTTAATCGTTCTTAGATTGGCCTTTTATGGCTCTAAATGTCCCCTCGACAATCCTTATGGGCAAAGCGCCATTTCCTATTCGAGTTCTCTAGGTCCACGCCCTTGTCTCGTGTTAGCCTTTCCCTTTTGGTCAATCAACTCGAGATTGATCAGATCCGAGTGAGATACGACTGAAATAAATCGTTAGATACAATTCTCATTAATGAGTCCGGAAATGACAGGAGAATCAGAATGTCACATGAGAAATCTTTTTGCTCAAACTAACATCAATCTTCGTGGGTTGATTGCACTGATCCATGGGCCATAGGATAATGAAGAGACATTCATTTCTCTATTCAATACACTTATACCCATTGCATAGCCAGCTTGAGCCTACATATTCGTTTCATGTACCCTCATTGGTGATCATTGCACAGCGCCAAGACGAAGGTGACAAAGACATTCTCAAATAAAGAAGTTCAAAACTAGGAGCTACATGAAACTTTCAAAGCAAAATGTTCAGACAGGATGAGACTCAAGTCACATACCTTACATGATCATAAAAATCATAGTTTCTAGAAAAAGAAAAGGAAAAGGCGGGATCGAGAAAGAGAAAAGACCAAATCTCTATACATCAAAAGAGAGACAAAAAGCCCAACAAAGAGCAAGGCTGACCCTCACCAAAAGGCTGAAAAGTCATAAGACTGATTTTGAGATACCAAGAGATTACTGGATGCCCCAACCCCCAAACAACTTCTGAAATGAAAGAGAATCCTCAGAAACTGTGCAGCAAAAGGTTACCCCTCGAATGGAATCATAATCAACTGCCAAAAGATACAGAAGGTCTTTTAAAGAATAAGCTTATCCTCAAGAAGACTAAAGATGTTCTTCAAGGATTCGTCGGCCAGAGACAAAACAGAAGATTGATCAGTAATGATCACCAATGTTGAACCCTTCGCGATTCGGGACCAAAAACAAGCCTTTTTCGGTCCCCAATCCTACCAACATTACAACCATTCGCAGTCTTTTCTGACTAAGACGTCTATTTAATGTGTACCTTAGTTCGAAGAGGTACGAGCAATATTATTTCTTTCTCATTTTTTGCAGGTTCTTGACTTGTAAACCTGGAGAAGATGAAGAAAAATTTCATTTAAAAGGCCTGACTCAGGAAGTAAGTCCCTCTTGGAAACTTTGTCCAAGCCTAACGTTATGGTCCCATAAAGACCTCCTGATTAATAAGAGCGTATGCTGCGAATAGCCTCGAAAACCCAGATGCAGGTTATTAGGAAATTCGAGTGCTTTTTTCGTAAGGGACCAAAATTGAGGGATTGGTGAGAAACCTCTTTGACGAAGACATTCCAATAGAATGCTTAAAAGTGAGTGTTGTTGGAAACTTCAAATCGTTTGATTTAGGATTTTCCTTACAAGGATTTCTGATCATCTTTGCATGTTTCAGGATGTATTGGATAACCTCCAACATCACTAGTCATTTTGCATAACTGCAAAGGTCAAAGTAAAGCTTTGCCTGCATTATAACTGTCATTGCATCGAGATAACTGATATCTTTGATGAGGAATGAACCCTCGGGTTAAAACTTCTATGAGACTCATGGCAGCCCTGGGTCAAAGAAGAATACCTCGCTCAATAAGGAAGAGCATTAGAGTCGTCTTTTATGTAAGATTCCAGGTTTGAGCTTTCTACAGAATATTTGGAGCTCCCAAATCTCAGAATGTCACCTCCCATGTCAAAAGGACAAGTTTCAGATCCATTTTGCCGCAAGATTTTATGTAACCCCTAAATCTCATAATAATCCTGATAACAAAATTTTTTGCTGGTTTGAGCTTTCTGCAGGATATTTGGAGTCTCTAAATTCCAAAATGATACCTTGCATGTCAAGAAGACAATCCTTAAAATCAGTTTTTTGTAAGGTTCTAGGTAACCCATAAACCCCAGAATAGCTCCTTTGGCAGAACCTAAGAGTTAGGTATACCTCATTTGTATAGACATTCGTTGATTCCTCAAGGTGTAGCATCATCCTAGCCTTCGACAAACCCTAAAGAACGGGTGCGTCATCTTTAGGTCCCTAGTAGATGAGAAGCCTAGTACCTGACAAACCCTAAAGAACGAGTGCGTCACCTTTAGGTTCTTAGTGGATAGGAAGCCTAGTATCCGACAAACTCTAAAGAACGGATGCGTCACCTTTAGGTTCCTGATGGATGGGAAGCCTAGTCTCAGACAAATCCTAAAGAACGAGTGCGTCACTTTTAGGTTCCTAGTGGATAGGAAGCCTAGTTCCCGACAATCCCTAAAGAACGGGTGCGTCGTCCATAGGTTCCTAATAGAAAGGAATCCTATACATGGTCTGATCCACCATACAGATCAAAACCTTTGACAATCCCTAAAGAACGGGTGTGCCATCCATAGGTTCATGTCAGATAGGAATCACATTCTGGTTTGGCCTACCATACATGCTAGAACTTAACTGCCCTAGGATACTCAAGAAACGAGTCCCGAGGTATCTACTTAAATTCGCCATACACCACACATACCACGTGAGCATCAGGTAGGTGAGTAACATGTGAGTATCTTTACTCCATCTCTCTCTTACATCGGCTAAAATGAAATTAGCAGAGCGTTCACTAGTAGGATAAGAAAGATTGAATGTCAGGATTTATTTTTATTTTTCTCAGTTAAGTCAGTTTAGACTTAAGTGTCACTTGTCTTTGAGTGAAACCTTTAATGAGATTCCTCTAAAAAAGAGGCAGCTATTGACACTTGATTTTCGATTAGTCTATTTTAGTTTATTTTTAAAAAATTCATAAAAAATTAAAAAATTATAAAATCAACTTTGATAGCCTTGGCCAAGTCTAATGAACCATTTTTGAACAAAAAACTAATTTTCTTTATTTTTCATATTTTTTAATATTTTCAAAAAAAGGAAAATAGATAAAAATTCAAAAAAAATAACATTTGAGGTCACAAAAATATGAATAAATAGTCAATATTTTTATTCTAATTCTCTTGTATTTTTGACCTCATAAAAAGTCAAAATTCAAGTTCAATTTTATGTGTTCCTTTATTACATGTATGATTGAATTTGGTAAAAAAAAATGTCAATTAAGTCTTTTAACCTGTAATTTTGGCATTTTTAGGATCTTGACATTCAATCTAATTGTCCTTCATTGCAATTTAGTCCAATTATTTGCTCAAATTGCTCAATTGCATGAATTGGGCAAAATTGCAAACTTTTTTTTTACAATTTAGTTCTTGAATTTGGGCATAATTGAAATTACTTTTAAATTCAAGGGCTGCATTTGCCAATTGAAGCCATTGCCCAATATATTTCACCATTCTGAATTGATTGGTATAGGTGGTTTGGTCCAATTTGATCATTTGAGCCTTCAAATTCGCAAATTCTCGAATTGAGATTAAGGACAAATTTGGGATTTTTGTAGAAATTGACATGAACTTTTGGGCAAAATCACATTTTTAGACAATATTCATATCCTAAGTTCAATTTTGAGGTTCAAATTTGTAAAATTTCCACCTGAATTTGGGTTAATTTTGGAAAAACAAGTCAGAACGATTTTGACCAGTCGGACCGCCCGGTTAGATTGGTCGAACCAGTCCGCTGCAGCGCGTCTTCCTCTTCCAGTTTGCGCCATTTCTACAGTTTGAAGGGACGGATTTTGATCGAAAAATTGGACTATCAATTGGCTTCGATTGGCAAATTGATGGAGGCATTTTGTTAGCCATGAAGTTTGGCGTTGATTATGACCGGTCCGACACCATGGGTTCACCGGAGTCGCATCGACGAGGCGGTAGTGTGCCGCGGCCAACTTTGGTCAAATGTAGAGCCAAACCAAGACCAAATTTGTCTGAAATTCAATCATCGGAAGGCCTAAAAGATTGGCCACTTCATTCCCGACGATCACCAGTCATCGGTGACCATTTCGCACATGATTGCAACATGCGAAGGTCACCGACTCACCCTCCCATGAACGGCCAAATTTTTGAGGAGGGGATATAACAAGAACATACTCATTTTCGAGGGGAGATCGGTTCATTTTGTTCCTGAAGATTAACAGAATCGAGAGAGAGAGAGAGAGAGAAAGAGAGAGAGAGAGAGAGAGAGAGAGAGAGAGAGAGAGAGCTCATTCTCCAGTTCCCACCGTCGAGAATTCGAGCTCGACTGCAAGGCACTGGTTAGGCCGTCTCCGGCCAAACCAAAGCCAAAGAAGAATGTCGGAAGCTTGCCTGAATCTTCAAGAGTCGATTGCCACTAGCCGGGCCACTTGTGATCTCAGAAAAGGTGAGTTCAATCTTTGAACTTTCATACTATGCATTAATGGTGGATTTTATATTCGGTGGTCATTCTTCAATTTTATGTGGGCGTTTTGTTCCCCAAACATCGCTGACCATCGTCGCATTTTCATTTTGTATCGACTTTTCTTGAATATCTCAAATTGAGTCTCAAAATTCGACCTCCATTACCGATCACCGTTCAAAGTCGCCTAGCCCAATCCAGGCCGAGCGAGCTCAATCAGAGCTCGAGGTAAGTGTTCTAAACATCACACGATGCTTCTATGTTGAGGAATTAGTTCAAAATGCCATGAATCGTATGATTAGAGTAGCTGTATATGTACTGGTTCGAGCTTGCTTGTGCTCGATTCTGTGGATGAAATAGTATGATTTTACGATATGTTGTGTGCGACGAAGACACGAGTTGATCGGCGCAGGTCTTGAGTAATTTCGTCGAGGTTTCACCGTTGGATTGTCGCCGGAGATCTATAGCTGTTCATTTAGGTTACGCCAAGAGGTTGAAGATGAAGTCAACGTGGCAGGTCAGAGAGTCAAAGGCCTAGGTATCGTCTTAGAATTGGTTCACGTGGTCGCCTAGTCAGCGTGACCGTTAGGGTCTGTTATTCAAATAAACGAATCAGACGGCTCAGATAAATCGAGTATAAATTTTAGTGGTCATTCGATTGGTAATTAGGAATATTCAAAATTATTTCTAAAATCGAAAAATCAGAATAGGTTGAAACGGTGCCATTTTTGTTAATGGTCAAGCGGCGTCGTTTAGGCAAATGAGAACGGATGGTCCAGATCGAGTCTCGGCTTTTAATCGTGACCGTAGGTTTAAGTAATTGGATTTGATAGCTGAGGCGTAGTTGGCTTTTGATCTGAGCTGTAGGCCCGGTCAACCAATCCTAAGGCCATGGAGTAACAACGTGGTTCAATAGAGACCGTCGAATTAAATCCAAATAATCATAAAAAAAAAAACGGAACGGCGTTGTTTTGGTGTGCAGGCCGCGTGGGCTCGGGTCTAGGCCGGGTATTCGACCCGAATGGGTGGGGTCGACCCGGTCTGAATCATTTTTAATAATAAAAAATTAGAAAATGATTTTTAAATAATAAAAAAATTGAAAAAATTTCAAAAAATCATAAAAAAATGTTAGAAAATCCTAGCAAATCCTAAAAAAATGTGGGAAAATCGTGAAAAATTCCTAGACATTTCAAAAATTTCTAAAAATTGAGAAATGACCACAGACAACTGGTCAATCATATTTTTGTGATTTCTTATCTGTTCATCTGAGAATTGACGATATTACCCTTTAGGGGTAAATCGCCTCTATCTTGTAAGCGAGATAGGTCGATAATGCCAAGATAAGAATTAAGGTCAGTTAGGTGACCCATTCTTATGCTCGAATTTTCGAATCTCGTCCTTTTTCTAAGAATGACGATTTTACCCCTCAAAGGGTAAATCGTCTTCCTTATTCCGATTAATTCGTGAAAATTGCCCAAAATTAGGATTTGGATCTAGAGGTTGATTAATCCTTTTGTTTGGGATTCTTACTTCTCATCTTTTTTTTGAAATGATGGTTTTACTCAAAGGGTAAATCGCTTTAAAAATTCAAGAAAAATTCAAAAAATTCTCGAAAAATAGGAAATTGACTAGTTTGGTGCTCAATCCTATTTCCACCATATTTTGGATCCATATTTCATCTAAAATGATAAATTTACCCTTTTTTGGCAAGTTGTCCCAAAAATCTTCAAAATTACGATTTTGCCCCTCAAAGGCAAATCATACAAAAAACACTCCTGAGTCTTGATTAATATTTCTCTAGGCTAATAGGACTTCACTAGGGATGCCACGTTGCTTTCATGTGATTTATTCACATGTTTTAGATCCTTGATTTGCGCATTCATTTTATTGACTGTGAGTGCTAGGGTAATCACTTCTATCTGCATGAACTACTAGTCTTAAGGTTCACACCTCACTCATCTGCATGAAATCCCAGGGTTAGATAAATCATTCAGCTTAGATGCTGAAAGGACGTCCGCTTTGACAGTTGGTGTAACAAAGTCTCCGATCTCGTTTCTCTGATTTTTGCAGAATTGAATAGGATGCTCTCGACTATTCGATAGGGTTTTCAATTGTGCCATTCATAGAACGATTGGTGGCAACTCCTTGGTATGTATACATATCACATGTCACCAGACCACACCGAAGGTCGATCACGTATACCGCCGTTGCAACTTGGGTAACAGGCCTTGGGAGAAGCCTACGTCCGACAAGAGCGGACGGTCCATTAGGCCTCAAGATCTCAAGAGGGTCGCGACATGCGCTCAACGGAGGCTTTGATGGATTTTGACGGATCTTCAACTGGTTTCCATCACCGTTGTCGAGCCAATTGTCACATGGGAGGCACATGGGAGGGCCAAGTCGGTGTCCACCGATTGGACGACAAATCGAAAATTAGATATACAGTCTTGAACAACTTCCTAGAAGAAAGGGGATTCTCATTCTGTTTGGGGAGATTAACAGAATCAGGAGAGAGGGAGAGAGATAACTCGCTCTTCGACCCCTGTCGTTGAGAGTTTGACCTTGGCGTGTAAGTGATCGGTGACGGCGATTCAGGCTGAATCTAGTCACAATCTGAATCGCTGTCGCAATTCCACTTTGGGAAGCTCGCTTAAGCTCTGCAAAGTCGATCGCACCTACTTGCGTCGCCTTTGATTTCAAAAAACGGTGAGTCAACCTTTGAGCTTGATTACTGCTCGTTAATGGTGAAGCTTCATTTCTACTCTGATTCTTTTAATTGATGTGTGCATATTATATTTGAGACATATCTAAGCACCAAAATGTTTATTATTGCATTGAAATCGAGTCAAACATCGCATTCAAACTCTGTTGCTATCGTTGATTCAGTCGACCCTTGACTAGGCTATCCTAGACCATACTAGGTCAATCCGACCCGTAGGTAAGTGTTTTGAACTCGTATAAATGCGATTATATGAAGAAATTAGCTTGATATGCTCTTTGTTGCATGATTAGAACAGTCATGGCCGAACTGGTTAAAGCTTGATTTGCTTAGTTTCTGAGGATAATCATGTTTAATTCTGAGATATGTTATGCGCGACGTTAATACGAGTCGAATCTCGTCTGTCTTGTTTGATTACGCTGAGTTATCATCGTTATATTGTCGCTGGAATCTCTCGACCATCCATTGCAGGGGAAGAATGCTCGAGGAAGAAGACGATGACGTGGCAGTCAATCGGTCAAAGGTGTTGACGTGGCGTGGCATAAGCCATTTAACTAAGCCGTTAGAGTTAGGTATGAGTCTATTAGTCGATCCAACGGTCTAGGTTTGGCCATGTGTTGGCCTGGTGACCGTCGGATCAGTTTCAAATTTTTTTATTAATAAAAAATTAAATTTTTGAAATAAAAAATAAATCAATGGATCAGGCGGTCGAGGTTTAGCCGAGTCGTTCGATCGTGGTCGTAGATTTAGGTAATCAGATCTGATGGTTGAATGATAGTCGACTTTTGATTTGAGCCGTAGGTTTCAGTCGATCGATCTAGCGGCCGTGGGATAGCCACATGGTTCAATAGGAACTGTGGGATCAGATTGGAAAATAAATAAACGAAACGATGTCGTTTTAAGGGGCCGGTGCGCGCTGGTCTGGGTCTAAGCCGAGTATTCGATCCATGTGGATCGGGTCTACCTATTCCGAATAATATTTTTATTTTAAAATAAAAAATCTAAAAATGATTTTAAAAAATAAAAAAATCATAAAATCCTAGAAAATTCTAAAAAATGTTAGAAAATCCCAAACAAATTAGGAAAAATTGTAGAAAATTCCTAAACACTGCAGAAATTCTCAAAAATTGAGGAATGACCACAGATAACTGGTCAATTTTATTTTTGAGATTTATCCTTCGTTCTTTTGGAAAATGATGATTCTACCTTTGGGGGCACTTCGACCCTGCTTTGCATATGAGATAAGTTGAAAATGCCAATAGAAAGATTGCGGTCAGTTAGGTGGTCAATTCTTCTGATTGGCTTCTCGAATCTCAAACTTTTCCCAAAATGACAATTTTACTCCTCGAAGGGTAAATCGTCTTTCCTATTCCAATAAGTTGTGAAAATTGTTTAGAATTAGGATTTGAGTCTAGTGGTTGACCAATTCTTCTGTTTGAGATTTTTACTTCTTGTCATCTTCTGGAATGACGATTTTATCTCTCAAAAGGTAAATCGCTTTTTGAAATTCCAGAAAATTCTAAAAATCATCGAAAAATAGGAAAATGACTGATTGGATGATCAATCCTATTTCCGACCCTATTTAACTCCAGAATTCTTTTGAAATGACAATTTTTCCCTTTTGGGTTAATTGTCCCAAATTTTTTCAAAATTACGATTTTACCCCATATGGGTAAATTATGTATAAATCACTCCTGAACCGTGATTGGAACTTCTCTAGGCCAATAGGGCTTTATTAGGGATGTCATGCTGTATTCATGTGATTTATCTGCATGTCTTAAATCATTGATTTGCGCACCTTCATTATTGACTGTGAGTGTTAGGGTAGTCACTCCTATCTGCATGAACTCCTAGATTTGGGATTCGTACCCCACTCATTTGCATGAAATCTTGGGTTTAGATAATTCAATCAACTTGGGTATAGAAAAGGCGACGACTCTGACAGTTGGCGTAACTAAGTCCCCGATCCCATTTCTCTAATTCTCGTAGAATCGAATAGTAGCTCCCAACTATTCGATAAGATTTTCAATCATACCCTTCATAAAACGATTGGTGGCGACTCCTTGGCATGTCTACATATCACATGTTACTAGACCGCACTAAAGGTCGACCTTGTAAACCTCCGTTGCAATTTGGGTAACAGGCCTTGGGAGAGACCCGCGTCCAACCAAATGGGATGACATATTAACCATCACCACACTCGAGAAACCCCGAATCTCTCGAGAGGGTCGCGACATCTTGCATGTAAAAAACTATGAGGCATGACAGCTATCAATGATACAGATAAAGTTGCGATCAACGAAATACTACGCTCATGTAATATTTTGTTGATCGCAACTTCATCCACATCATTGTCACGCAATATTTCGTAGATCGCAACTTTATCTACATCATTCTCTCCTGCTAGGAAAAAAAGATTCGCCCTCGAATCTGGTTCATCGTCATTGATAAGAACACCTTTTTGAAACGACTCTTATCTTGTGCCTATATTTCATGTCCTGCTTGTTCTCTCAGATTGTGACTTCCTTAGGAACCTCTTGATATGCCACACCAAGAGAACATAGACCACGATCTACAAAATTATTAGTCACTACATGGGCTGAGTTATTGTGGACAAGGTTTAGGATATGCTCTTCAAGCACCACCAAATTTTGTAATTAGTTGGCCCCATAAATAGCATCTCCAAAGTGGGCTAATCTTGCATAATTAAATTCACCGATATGTTGCTGGTATGTTTGAACTGCTTGGAGAATAAGCTCCTTAAGCAAATAGGGTGTCCCAATCCTAGGAGTCCCTTGGATTAACAATAGAGGCAGCTTCTTATTCAAACCCAAGGTGATTGCTTTTCTCTGGCAATCATCAAACATCCCAATACTAGACATTCTTTCTAGCTTTGCTTCAGCGTAATCCACCAATTGATTAAACTCTAGGCTGGCAACATCTTATGAGGTTACTAGTGGCAAATCCACCATGTTAATTTTGGTTGACACGACGGGAAGTTGTTCCCATGTGTCATTCGTTCCCGAACTTCCACCCCATGGAATCTAGATCCGTAGGGTCTGAGTAGCACAGGTCGCCAGCAACTACTTAGATCTCAGGAAGCAAATCAACTAATGATCGGATGGTTGTCGATTTTTCGATGCCCCTATCTCCCGTAATCGTGACTCCACCGGTATTAGGATCAACCGCGTTAAGGTACCGATAATCCAGCGAAGCACCAATTGTGGGTGCGGCCATGGACAACTCCGTAGCTTGCTGGAATATAATTTGCTCATAGTCGGGTGAGAGGAACTCCTGCTGCAACAACCTCTTCATCTTATGCCAATTTCATATTCTCTCTTTTCCTTCTTGCTCCCTCTTATTTTGCAATCTCTCCCACCATGCAGACGCACCCCCTTCAATCTACAGGTTACTAGTCACACCTTTTTCTCACTATAAGTCTCCATATAATCAAAGAATCTATCTATATCAGCAATCAAATCTTGAAATTCTTTTATTCCCAGCCTTTCATTAAAATAAGGGATATCGACTTTTAGTTTAAAGTCGTTACCTTTACGATCGTCATAACGTCGTCTGTCATATGTTCTATCGCGACCGTCGTACTGTCCCTTGCAAATTCCTCCATAATGATTTATGTCTCTATAATCAGCACGTCCTTCACTAAAAAATTCATTCTCCTATTCTTCGAAACTATCTGAAAATAGAAAGTTATTCTGCCCACGGACAGGAACATGCCCATCGACAGGGTCACTGTGACCTGACTTTCTGTGATTCGGCTGATTTCAGTTTACATCAACGCTGAGAACTTCAAATGGATGTGCTATCTCATCAAATCGTTCTTTGAAATGACAAAGACTTTGATCGAATCGTTGATCCAGAGGTTTCATTAAATGTTGTTTGTGATATTCCAAATTCTGATCCTCATTGAGACTAAAGATATGAAATGGGGTCTCAAAATTGGATATTAGACAATAAGGAATCTCAACGTTTGAAATGATTTGGATGTCGACTCGTCGAAGGTAATTTAAATTGAAAAAGTGGAGTTTTGGACAAAAGATGCGAAATTACCATTTTGCCCTTCGAGGGCTAACCTTGCTTTAAGAAAATGATAAGGATATTTTAGTCTTTTGGATGTCTCCCATGGCTGCCGAAAATTTGAGGGTAAAATTGTCTTTGAGCCATAAGATATTCATTGGCAAATGACATGTGTCATTACAAGATTAAGTTAATCCACTAACCATTAAATTGGGTCTTATCTCAACTACCATTCAACCATTGACCAAGCTGGGGATTGAAGGAAGACCTCTCTCTCTCATCTCAATCATTTTGGTTGGCCACCCCCTCTCCTTTGTGATTTTCTCTCAAAAAACTCTCTCTCACGGATTTCTCTCTCGCTCTCAAACTCGACACCCTCCACTCTTTCGGCCATAACTTCTTCGTTCGAATCAGATTGAGGCGTGCCACCCACCATTAGAAAGCTTATCGTCTTGCGGTTCTAAGGACATATTATAACCCTAATGTGGCCCAGTCGTTTGTTCTGTAGATCCATTTAAGTGAGCAAAGGTCGCTACCCGACCCTGTTCCGACCGATGAATTTCAAATGAAATTTTCGGGCTTGTTTTGGTTTCAATCTTGGTAAGACCACCTCTCAAGCCTTATTAAGACATATATAATTATGGTTTTTGGCTAAAAGATGAATTATTATGGGATTTAAGGGCTGATTTTGTGTGGTTTTGATCGGATGAAAATTGGACAGAATCTGTCCCGCTGTGCACCGGTTGGAACCGAACCATTTGGAAGCTCGTGGGAGTGTCGTTGTGAAATTTTGAATTTCCTGCCATTAGAGGCTATTGAATGAAAATGTATCTTTCGATGTATTTTATTTTGTCTCGCTCAGATCTAATCAATCTTGAGTAAACTGACTAAAAGGGAAAGGCTAACGCCTAACAAGGTACGTGAACCTAAGAAACTCGAAAAAGGAAATGACGCTTTGATCACAAAGATTGTTGAGGGAACATTTAGAGCCAATAAGAACGATCATATATCGATTAAGGAATACAATGCTAGCGTTATAAGATTGGATTGCGGGTGATGCCGCTTAACCAATGTATAATTTATAAATTTTCCTAAATTAGGCTATGACGATCGAAGCCGTCGAAACTAGCGATAAACCCTCACAATTACATGACAACCAAAGCTGTAACAACTTGAGTTATCCTCAGTGTGATGGAAATCATAGAGTCGATACGCGTAATCTTTGCAAAAGCCACCCATTAGTTCGAGACAAACTGAAGTTATGATCTACGGACGAATGATTATGAAATGGAAGCTCAAAATTGGCAATTGGAAATAGAGAATTCCAATTATGGATAAGAATTTGATGACGTCTTGTTAAATGGTAATTTCGAACTGAAAAAGTGAAGTTTGGACTGAAAGTGCAAAATTAGCATTTTGCCCCTCGACCTTTTGCCTTGCCTTAAGAATGTAGAAGGACAAAATAGTCAATCCCTCTCATCCATGGCTGCCGAAAATTCATACACAAGAGTCAAAGACGAGTCAAAGCTTGGAATTGCATTATTCGTGAGTGCTACATGTCAAGCAATGGAAGTCTCAAGCATTAATTACCCCACCAAAGCTTATCTAATCAATTTCAAGCCAATTATGTGTGTGAGACAATTATTTGAAGCCCTCATCAGTTGTGTATAGCCATCGCACCATTTTTCTTTGATTTTCCTCTCATTTTGCTCACAACTGAAAACTGCCCCAAAAGACAGTTTCTATCCCGCTTGTTCAGTGTGCTTGAGCACCCTCTTCCGGAGCTGTCTGGCCATGCTTCGACCACCAGGAGCAATCTTGATGTGTCCTTCACACGTTCCAAGTGGTAGTTCAAGGTTTCGTTGAACAGTTTTTCCTGACCAGTCCTTAGACCAAACTCAAACGAAAATTGTGCGAGCTGGGGTAAGGTCTTCGTTCTACCTCTTAGAGACTCCGATTGGCCTCAAAATTTTTAGGAGACCTTCATAACATCTAGTACTAAGGTTTGATGGTCTATGCTTGTAAGTTTGATAGTTTTAAAGTGGGTTTTCATGGCTAAATGTTGATGATCAAAACTGGACAGATTCTGACCTCTTGGAGACTAGGCTGTTCCGAAGTCTTTGGGGTGTCAATCCACTTCAAATATTACAGTGAGCTTTCTAAACCCATAAAGGAAGGTCTTAGCAAGTTAGTTATTGAAGGATTGAGGATTAGAATTGAAGTATGGCTCGATTGAACGGTTAGAAACTGAAACCGGTTCTGTTTTGGTTGATGAACCTTGCTGGCCGATTCTGTTTGGGGATTGAATGAGGAGCATTTGAACTACAAATGGACTTATAATACCTTATTTAATGTGTTGTGAAGTGTCGATGAGAAGTGTGAGAAGTGGATTGAGGTTTAGAGGTGATTTATGGCAAAAATTAATGCATAAACCTCTAAGTTGTGACTTATTATGGATATGACCATGTGAATCAAATACATTAAGGGTGAGTGAGCTTTGTCGTGTGTTCAATTGTTAGAAAAGGTGTCTTGAATTGTCAATGGTGTGGCTAGGAAAAGATTGAGTTAATAAAAGTGAGCATTCCATAGTTCGTGACTCAAGATTGATAATTCTTTTTAGGTTGACGAAGAATTCGTGGGGATTCTATATTTGTGGCATTGAGGAGAGTTATCTGGTGTGACATTGTGCTGAGTAATCAAGGTAAGTGTCTCCTAAACCTTTATCTAAATGCTTGGATATTGCTGGGTGAGTTATTGAAATGATTGACTGGCAAACTTTTTATGAATTGATTTATACGTGTGTGATGGCGTTGTGGATCCAATGAATGAAGTGTAGAGGATACCGATTGGTTTGATGACCCTGGTGGTATCGAAGGGTGGAGAAATTGAATGAGAATGAGAATGCCGATTGATCTGATGACCCCGGTGGCATTGAGTGGCCGTAAACCTGGAGAGTACAGATTGGTCTGATGACCATAGTGGTACGTGGACATCGTTTGGTCTGTAACCCCAGTGATGTCAGATGACAAGAGTGCTAGTGAAGTGTGTGGGTGGATGAGAACGTGGTGGCTGTGGTGTATATAGTGCATGCGCTTGCATATTGGACCTTGGAATTGAGCATGATTATTTGTATTGATTACCCATGTCTAATAATTGATATTGCCTTTATGTGATGCCTTATGCCATTGTGTTGTTTGTTATTCTGCATTTTGAATGTCATTCGTGTGTGGTCTGGTAAGACTGGTATTGAGGTATAGGGTTAGGTTTCACTTTTTGAGATGTCGATCTCACCCTATATTAGGATAAAACTTTTAGACCCCAAGCCCTAGCCATGTTGCCAATCCGCCCGGGAGATCCAAGGGAGACGACCGCCCTTTTTGACGAGTTTCCATATCGGAAGGGTATCGCATATGTCAAGAAGCGCATAACTATTTGGGTAGATGAAGGAAAGATGGAACTATAACCTCACCCTTTTGACGCATGGTTTCGTCAATTGGGTGACAGTAGCTTGATGGGACCTCTACTGCCTGAGGATGTTCCATGGGAAGTGATTCCAACTTGGTGTCATCCGTCCCGATCGGGTATTGAAATGGATAACCCATCATCCGTGGGAGGTTCAAGGAACATACTTGAAGTGCCAAAGTCTCCACTGTCTTCTGCAGAGTTTATGAACTATGTAGAAATTTCTGCTGATGCGATTGAGGCCACTGACGAAGAAGACGAAGATGAAGCTGAAGAAGAAAAGGAAATCGAGAAAGACACTTAAGAGCCTTCAGAGAATGTACCATTTGAAACATTTTCGACGTACAATCCAGATGATAAGGGGGACGATAGAAGGGTTGACTCAAGCTATTCTTCTGAGAAGTCCGATTAAAGGGGTTAGGTGATTAAGGAACCATTTTGGTGTGAGGCTCTAGGAAGGGTATAATAGTAACCTTTGAGCCCTAAGCCTTAGTTTCTTTTCCTACCCAGGTGTGCGGCTTTACTTTTTTGTCTTTTCCCTTCCGTGGTATGTACTGGATGTTTCTGGAACGTATAAATGGGCGTGCTTTTGAATTCGTCCAAAACTCCCCTTTTCTTTTTATCTTTATCGTACGACGATGTTTCTCGTCTTCTGTGTGTGCAAATTCATATCATACTAGGTCATGTGAGGTTCATAGGTAAGTATTGGCCTGAGGTGGATGTAATGAGCTTGAGGGGATGTGGGGCATTACGGTCGTCTTGCTATGGAACTCTTGGTAAGACCCTTAGAGACATAGTTTAGTGTATTGGTAAGAGGATTGTGGGAGGAATTAGAGTTTAGATGTTACGCCCCGCGCCATAGGCACGAGCATGCGACTCCCTACAAGCAAACCAAATTTCTCTTGTGGTCTCAATATCCACACATAAGTCGAGAGACATATAATATACAAACACGCGGAAGTAATAATGAAATAACTCCTTCGTACAAAATATGAAGTGGGACATGGATAGCGCAAATGTTGTCATACATGATATCCAACTGTTCATACAGATACAGAGTTACTAAATCCGCTAACATGGGGGACAGGGTAAGTACACAAAAGGGATTCATCATCATCCACCAACACTTGAACAGGGTCAGGGTCGCCACCAAAAGATCGACCGGCAAACTGGGAGCTCCTAAGACGAGCTTTTGGAGTCCTTGGTCTCTTCTGCGTCATCCGTGGGCTCGTACTCCGAAAAGGTCTCAGAGAGAACCTCTATGGTATCCTCCATAGTCTCCTCAGCAGATGGCTCCACGAGATCCTCCTCAGTCGCCTTGACCACGATAACCTCCTTCTCCATGTCCTCTATGGTTAGGGTTCTCTCCGGTCCATTCCTCGAACCGGCAACTGACCCCTCAAGCTGGTCTAAGTCTCAAGTGGGGTGGCACCAATCAAGGATTACTCCTTCTGGCACCTCATTGGTCTTCAGTGGCCTAGTCGACACATCCCCGACTTTTTTGAACCAGGCCTCATACTTGTGAGGCTTCCAACTAGTACTACTCTCGTCTACCCAAACCACAATATACTTTCTTACATAAATAGTTCCCTGGCCATCAAGGAACTTATCAAAATAAGTGGTCATCTCCTTGGGGTCTCCAAAACATATAGACCACATCGTTAAGACCTAGGATCTATAAAAATAAGGGTCCCCAACGGGGTGAGATTCACATTTCAGTAAGGTGGGTCCTAACCCTAGGTTAGGCCGACCGTCCACTCAGGCAGTCTCAAACCCCAACAATTCAAACTCATAGACATATAAGACAGTGCAATATAGATAACATCACACAGATGGCAGGCATGCATTTATGGCATCATAACACATTCAGATGATTATGCACAACTCACCTTGCCACATCACCACAACCACCTTTTCCTGCCCGCCTCATTCTCATGCCCGTGTTTAGAATGCATTAGGCTTGGCCCGCGTAAATACATCAGACCATCAATGACAGCCCGCGTAAACGTATCAGGTTTCAATGATACTCCAGGCTAGTGTCGACACATCACATATCCGTCCCGCATATCAACGCATCAGGACCGTGGCCTTCTCAACCCTGCGTCTCGTACGCATCAAGGTGCCACACAACTCCAACCCCACGCCTCAGGGCACTCATTCCACCACCCCGCGTCTCATACGCATCAGGGTTTCACCATGTCACACTCATGCCATGATTTTCAATTTATTTCACATACATAACAACAGGTGCAACTCAAGCACAATTCATATACTCATGGCATACAAGATAATCAACGTGACACTCAGACATGACAGATAATTCAAGCACAAGCATTGGCACACATTAATCCCCTATACCATCTGTGACATTCTGATTTCCAGTCAATTTCAGACTCATTAATGAGAAGTAAATCTAGAGATGTATTTCAGTCGCATCTCGCTCGAATCTAATCAATTCGAGTAGGCTGACCAAAAGGGAAAGGCTAACGCGAGACGAGGTACGTGGACTTAGGGAACTCGAATAAGAAATGACGCTTTGATCATAAGGATTGTCAAGGGGATATTTAGAACCACAAAAAGGCCAATTTAAGAACGATTAAGGAATGCCTTGCAAGTGTCATACGACTGGAGCGCGGTTGATGCCGCTTAACCAACGTATGATTTGCGAAATTTTCCTAAATCGGACAGCGATGATCAATACTACAGGGACTAGTGATAGACCCTCACAATTACATGACAACTAAAGTCGCCACGAATTGACGAACCCTAAAAGTGATATGAATTACAGGGTCGATACGCGTAATGTCTGCAAAAGCCACCCGTCGGTTTGGGATAGGCTAGAACCACGTCTGATAGAGAAAACCATCAGAAACAAGTCTTGAAAATTGAAAATGGAGAATCAAGAATTCCAACGTTATGTTCGGATTGGCCGTCGCCCTATCGAAGATTATTGGAACGAGAAAAACGGCGTTTTGGACGTCGGGGGTAAAATTACCATTTTGCCGCTCAAGCTTAAGCCTTGCCCATGCAATGAAGGAAGGGCATTTTGGTCTTTTAAACCATCCCAAGGCCACCAAAAATCTGAAGGAATATTGGCCATTGGATCAAGTTGGAATGACACTCGGACATGTGTCAATAGATGGACTAAAGAGTGGTCAAATCCACTATACACCACCTACCATTCTTCCCTTTGACTTGAGCCATGTATATACATCTCTCACTCTCTCTCTCACCTCACTTTGGCCGGTCATCACCTCATCTTCACCGAAACCTCTTCTTCTTCCTTCTTTCTTCACTGCTCGCCGGTGACAGTTTTTGGAGCTTCCCTTCGCCGCCCTCCGTCAACAGTTTCTGGTGCTTCAATTTCAACATATACGTTCTCGTCTCCAAGGAATATCTAGAGCAAGCTGAAATGAAGAAAGACGAAACAGTCAAGCAATATGCCACCAGGTGGAGGAACATTGCATCCCAGCTAAAGCTTGTTCCCCCTGAGCAAAAGCTTATGAAGCTGTTTGTCTCTACCTTACCACGGGTAGTACGAACGTGAGTCCTTGGCATCTCTACAATTTCATTGGTCATCTCATTGCAATGGCTGACGAAATTGAAGGAGGCGTAAAGAAAGGTTGGTATGGAGATGCTAGTATGCTTGCTAAGCGGTTTATAGCAAAGAAAGACAAGGAGCCCATTTCGTAGGTTAATGCGGCCTATGCTCAAGTACCTATGGCCCAAGTGCCGATCATGCAGATCTCTAACCAACAGCAAGCCAGTTTTAATGAGCAACGACAAAGGAGAACTCCATGCCCACCTCGGCAATTCACTCCTCTACCTGGAACTCCATCACAGGTACTTGCTATTTTACGTAAGAAAGGGCTTTTAGCTTCCAAGCCTCTACAACAAGGTAACAAGAACTCACCAAAGTATGACCCATAAAAGAAGTGCGACTATCATTCTGGTGAGCCTGGACATGATGCCGATAATTGTTACGTACGGAAGCACTGTATCCAAGACTTGCTCAAATCTGAAGCATTCTCCATTCATAATAACGATCGACCAAATGTGTCACACCCCGTGTCCTCATGCGCGAGCGCGCAACTCCCTCGTGTTACTCTCATGGCCTAGGACTTAATTAACGAGAGATGCAGGATGTAAATAAACATGCGGAAACGTGAAATGAATAATCACCTTCGAACATAAATCGATAAGAGCCTGAATAACGAGAACATAAATATATATACATTAGCATGAGTTCATACAAAAGCGCAAGTAAGCTAAATCTGCTGACGGATCGAGGCGATCGGGACTTAACCAAAAGACAACTAGTCCTAAGTCTATAAAATTACAAGCCAGAAGGGTTACTACCAAAACGCTACCAAGTAAGATTAGGAAACTCCTAAGTAGAACCACTAGATTCGTCTGTCTTGTCCGCATCCTCGTTTGGCTCATAGTCTGAGAAGGTCTTAGATCGCACGTCCATCGAATCTCGAGTAGGATGACATTAGTTAGGTATGACTCATCAAGGTACCTCTGTGGACTTCAACGGACCTGTGGTGACCTCACCAACTCTATGGAACCAGGCCTTGAACCTATGTGGTTTTCAGTCCTTATCTCCCTCGTCAACCCTAACAACTGTACACTTCCTCACGTAAACAGTACCCCGATCGTGAGTAAACTCATCAAAATAAGCGGTTGTTTCCTTAGGATCGCCTAAATGTGTCGAAAGCATCTTCAAGGTTTGGGGTCTGAAAAGTAAGGTCCCACTACAGGGTGAGATTTATATCTCAGTAAGATGAGTCCTAAGTCTAGGTCAGGCTTACAATACACCTAGATAAACGCAGACCATGAACAAGGATACTCTTAGCAATATAAGGCAAACATCAGACATAATATGCTATAAGGAAACAAAAGAGTGATAATCATGCAAGCATATCAACATAACATATATCTCAAGTCAAGCATAGAAACCCAAGGTCAAGTCATACATTCCATCATCTAGAATTATCTCATTATTCACGCCTGCGTCAAAACGCCTCAGGCTTAGCTTGCGTCATTATGCCTCAAACCATCACAAACATGAACACGCGTTAAACGCCTCAGGTTTTCAATGTCATTCAAGGCCTATGTCGATACATCTATAATCTCATCCCGCGTCTCAACGCATCAGGATATTAGTCAATACAACCTCGCGTCTCAACATATTAGGGCATCAAAGTTCTTAAGCATGCCAAAGTCCCCTCCATTTCAAGACTTCATGATCGAGTACAAGCTCATTTATCGAGCTAAGAGTCTACCGCATGCAAGTCAACAAAATTCATCACACACCACATGCCATTCGACACAAGTATGTACATCAAGTAAGAACACACATATCACACCAAGCCACAAGGATTGTTATCAAGTAATTACACAAGAATCTCATGAGAATTCGTCGAATTCGAACCCAAATCATCCAGTATAAGCCTATCCTCCTAGCAAAGATTTAAGGACTCCTTACCTTAGGCTTAATTCAACAAAAAAATCTCCTTCCAAGCTCACCAAGGATTCTGTTCTAAGTGTCCCAAAAATAGGGTAGCTACGCACCTAAAAGGATCCGTCCAATTCGTCATTTTTCTTTTCTAATCCGTTAAACCATGGAGTATATGCCTCAATAACATCTCAATAGACATCCTAGTACATATCAATGATGAAATTAAAACTTGGCGACACCCCGATCAACCCTCGAGAACTCAGATTGTACAAACCGAAATAGGGGATTTTTCGATTCTACCTTATACACGACTAATCAATCCACAACTTAGCTTTAAGCCTTAATTCCCACATAAATCATTTGCTAATCTATAGTTCTATGTCTAATAGAGCCTCATCGAGAATTTGAGGGTGAGTCGATGCTCGAAAGTCCAAGAGCAGCCTCGGTTTTCTTCAGTCCACCGCTGGTCAGACCTGACCCGAACCAATCACCACAAAATAGCCACGAACATCATTCCAAACTCCATCAAATTTACCATCTCAGCTCATCCAATCCTAGTACTACATGTCAAGAAATAACCACCGAAAATTTAAAGCAAATCGGAGTCCTATCGAGGCTGAACGAAGACTTACCTTCGGTTGTGTTTGATTCTGTCCGCTTTTGGGGAAATGGCTGGCCGGTGCTTCTCCGGTGTCCAATGGCCGAGCTTCCACTTGAAGATGATCGGCAAGAGGTTGAGGAAGACATTAGTGGTCGGCGCGAAGTGAGGTGGCGGCCGGAAATGGCGGTCGAATGGCGCGAAGTCAGCGAGCAGGGCTGGTCGAGCTGGGCTAATTCGGCCGAAGGGGAGAGGAATGTCACGCCCCAAACTCGGCGAGCACACGAACATCTCTTTCCATGCCGTTCATTCATAAATGCTCTAGGATCCAACGGCCAATAACTTACAACTCTTTACAAAATACGCACGCGAAAGCGATGCCATCTCCCGTCATATAATTACAGCAACATACAGATGACTTAGGACATATACAACAAGATCTCTATAACCCATTTACCAAAAATTCAACTCCTAATTCATCAAACAGAAGTATAATCCCAATATCATAATAACAAATCCATCCCAAGGCACAATTGGTCAACTCTATCTCTTCAAATGCCACTCCTTGGCAGGCTCTTATTGCCTTCGCCTAGAACCTGAAAAATGTAAGCCCCTACTAGGGTGAGATATAAATCTCAATAAGGTGGGTCCTAACCCTAGGTTAGGCCGACCATCCACTCAGGCAGTTACGTCCCTTGACAGATCTAAACTCATGAATCCAAAGGCATAACAGTCACAATTCAATAAACAACAATATAAAGAGGACAGGCACGCATTTATGATCTCATATCATACACAAATGTACATATAGGTTCGGTCTGTCACTTCGCCACATATATCAACCTCTTTCTGCGTCATTTCTAGCCTGCGATTAGATCGCATTAGGCTCGGCCCGCGTAAACGCATCAGACCATCGTCGGCGACCCGAGTAAATGCATCAGGTCCCGGTTCATCTCTAAGCAGGGTTTATGAGCTCATACTCTGTCCCACGATTAGATCGCATCAGGACTGTGGCTATTACAACCCCATGACTTCGTCGCATCAGGGCGCCAACTTATCATACTTCACCTCGCAACCTCATCGCATTAAGTTCTTAACCTTCCGCCTCGCGTCTCACACGCCTCAAGGCCATGTCATGCTATGCTCATGCCATAATCAGGACTTATGCTTTGACTCTCAATTCAATGGCACACTCAGTGGCAAGTGCTAATTTAAACACATTTCATAAATTCTATGGCATGTAGGCAAATTAAATGACGTACAAACAGGGCAATCACTCAAGCATGGACAACGTCACATACATTCATCCTAAACATCTTAAGACACATCAAGCTATCACCTTTGGGAATTTCCTTACAAATCGATCCAATCGGCCCTCGACTTACCCAATCGAGTCCAATCGTCTTAACAAAGGGTTAGGAATTCCCTTACCTTTGATTTGGCAAACAAATTACTCTTCTTGAGCCCTAAGGTTTCGGCCCTCAATGTCCACAACCGGACTTGTCGCGCAACCTAACAAAATTCAACCAATCCTGTCAATTTTCACACTCAATTTCTCAATCCACGAACCCCAACCATCCATATCCTAACCCTCATTATCTAATTATGTCTTAAACACCAATTTGAGGCTCAAAATCACCCGCTCTTCAATCCACCAGAATCGATCTTGCACAAAACCTACCCGATTCAATTCGGTTCTATGCATACCGTGCACTTTTTATCCTAAATCAACTTCAATTCCATCATTTAACCCTTATCCTACCTCTTAACATAATTATCTAAGGGTCCAAGAGGCTCACTGAAAATTTGAGCTTGATTGGTTTTCGAAAACCCTTTGAAGTCGCCAGATCCTTCCTTGGTCAGTAACCGGCAGATTTTGGGCAACATTCATAAGGCCGGTTCGTGGTAAAAAATTAATCAAATCCACCTCAAATTTTTATGATAGAACCATCTACATATCTATTGAGTCTCCACAAAATTTGAGCTCAAGACTCCAAAAATTCGACCATCAAAGGGATCAAGAACAGAACCTACCTCTGGTTGGTTCCTATTCTGTCGGCCTGTGGGAGAATGCTTTCCCTGAATTCCACAGTGCTCCAAATGCTCCGATTCTTATTGGAGAATGTTGGCAAGACATGGAAATTTTTTGTGGTGGTCGGTCGGTCGGCAGGCAGCCGATGGTGGCCGTAAGTGGCCCTCGTGGGCACCGAACAGAGGCTCCAGAACTGATCATCGGTTCCTCCAAGTCAGTTTCTGGGCGAAATATACAAAGTTGGTTCATGGTCAAAACTTATCAAATTAAGACCAACTTTTTACCACAGATTCCTACACGTCTCGGCTTGCTCTCCACAAAATTTTAGCTATAGATTCCAACATTTCGACCATCGAAGGGACTGAGAATTGGACCTACCTCAGATTGAAGCAATTTCCATCGACTCTCGGGGGAACCCTTGCTTCGGTCTCCTCGGTGCTTCAAATGCCCCGATTCTTGTTGGAAATTATCGGCAAGACATAGATCTTTCTTATGGTGGCTGGCCGGCATCCAGGGGTGGCCGAAAGTGGTTGTGATGGCCGGCGAAGTGGAGCCCAGATTCTGGTCGCCGGTGAGCAGAAACTGGAGGAAGAAGAAGAAGTTGCTCGGTTGATTGGGGGGGTGGTTTCTGCCAAAAATGGAGTGAGGAGAGAGAGGAAAGAGAGAGCTTTGATTATCCAAAAAATCTTGGTCAATTGAGTTGATTGGTAAGTGGCATTTATTGATGAAGTGATCTCCACCCTTGAATTTGTGACACTTGTCCATTGTTCTTTTCAAGAGGATCTAATGGCCATCTTTTTCTCTTCAATGTTCGGCAGCCAGGGGGGAAAAGAATGTCCATTTTGTCGTTCCCTCAATTATAAGACAAAGTTCTAAGCTTGACGGGCAAAATAGTTATTTTACCCCTGACGTTCCGAACGTCGTTTTTCTCGTTCAGGAAACCTTCGATAGGGCGACGGCCAATCCAAATAATGTTGAAATTCTTGATTTTTCATTTAAAATCTTTCAAGACTCGTTTCTGATAGTTTTCTCTATCAGACGTGGTTCCAGCCTATCCCAAACCGATGGGCGGCTTTCGCAGACATAACGCGTATCGACCCCGTGATTCATATCACGTTTAGGGCTCGTCAATTTATGGCGGCTTTGGTTGTCATGTAATTGAAAGGGTCTATCACTAGCTCCTAAGGTCTCGATTTTCACCGTCCGATTTAGGAAAATTTTGCAAATCATACGTTGGTTAAGCGGCATCATCCGCGCTCTAATCGTATGACACTCGTAAGGCATCCTTTAATCGTTCTTGGATCGGCCTTTTTGTGGCTCCAAATATCCCCTCTGCAATCCTTATGGTCAAAGCGTCATTTTCTATCAGAGTTCCCTAAGTCCATGTACCTCGTCTCGCGTTAACATTTCTCCTTTGGTCAGTCTACTCGAATTGATCAGGTTCGAGCGGGATATGACTGAAATACATCTCCAGATTCACAATTCTCATGAATGAGCCTGAAATCGACTGGAAATCAGAACGTCACAGAGAAGAAGAAGAAAGAAGGAAAAAAATGAAGAGGGGAAAGCTGAGGTGTTCTGCTGAAGCAAAAGGATTAAGAGGCTATAAACCAATTTTTTTTATAGTCAACCACAAGGAATGGTAGGTAAAAAGGTTGCCATATAATGTCATAATCTCGTCTAATGACACTTGTCCTCATAGCAATCATTTTGATAATCCAATTGCCATTAAACACCATCATTTTTGGCAGCCTTGAGGGTTGTTCGAAGACCAAAATGCCATCCTTTATTAAGATAAAGCCAATCCTTGAGGGACAAAATGATAATTTTTCTCTGGTCGTTCGGAACGTCTTTTTTCCAATTCAAATTTCCTTCGATGAGACGACGTCCAATTTGATTAAAATTTGGAATTCTTTGCTTTTCATTTTTCAATTTCGAGACTCGTCCTTGGGTTATTTCTATGATAGATGAAATTTTCAAACTATCTCGAACTAACGGATGACTTTTGTAGACATTACGTGTATAGACTCTGTGATTCTCATCACATTTAGGGCTAGTTCATGGCGACTTTGATTGTCATGAATTGCGAGGGTCTATTGCTAGCTCCTACGGTCTCGATCGTCATTGTTCGATTTAGGAAAATTTTACAAATTATACATTGGTTAAGCGGCATCACCCGCGCTTCAATCGTATAACGCTAGCAATGCATTACGTAATTGCTCTTATATCGACCTTTAATGGCTCTAAATATTCCCTCGACAATCCTTGTGGTTAAAGTGCCATTTCCTATTCGAATTTCCTAGGCCCATGTACCTCGCCTTGCGTTAGTCTTTCCTCTTTTGATTAGTTAACTCAAGATTGATCATATCCAAGCGAGACAATACTGAAATACATCGTTAGATACATTCTCATTGATAGGTCTCAAAATGACAGGAAAACCAGAATGTCACAAAATGTGCAGAGTAACCCACTGCCAAATCATTCGAAAAGTGCTTGAAAAATCATCCGTGGGATGGGTACAGAGTGACTATTTGCTTCTATGCAATCCCCTGCATGGGATATTTCATGCTTTCTAGGTGTCAAAGTTGCAATTTTAAAGGGTCAAGTTTCTTCTTTTGGGAAAAATGTTTGCATTGAATTCAATAAGATGTAATTTTTTGATTCAATATCAATAAAATTATATAAATTTTCATAATTTTGGATACTTATTGAAGCATTCCAAACTAACCCGATTACGATAGCCAACGATTGAACCATTTGTCATCCACGGTAAGCACTGAGGATTGGGTTTCTCAAGAATTCTCGAAAACAAAAGGTTCTTCAAGGAAAATTTTCTGAAATGACTAGTATCTGGTTTAACTTTGGTTGTCCTACTGGCCCATCTACTATACATTTTAGAGTTAACTTAGGGGCATGGGGCATATTCTTGACTCTGACCATGCATCAACCCAATGAAAATCTTTAAGGCAATCCTTAGCTGATCACTTGATCGATTCATCAATCGCATTGCATCAGGCATATCAAACACTATTTCATCAATCAGGCGAGGTCGATCCATGCCTCAAACTTGATCTATCCATTGATAATGTCATGTCAAAAGATTGGGCATGACAAAAGTCACTCGATTTCAAAAGGAGTATCTCTTGCCCCTCAACCAATCATTTCTAAGAATGACCTTTTAATTTCCTTCTTGCAGGTGCCGAGCCAAGAGACATATTTTTGATTGCTACAACTGGAGCAGATCGACAATCAAGAACATATCGAAATTTTGCTCATTTCATTTTCTTGAAGTTCTTATTCATGTATGCTTTCCATGCAGGATCAAACGTGGAAACAAGTTGTATGCCATTGCTCGAAATCGAATTTCCAACATTAGCCATGTCTAGGATAATCATACATTTTGGCAAGACTATGATCATCTCGCATACACTTTCTGATTAAAAATGAGGCAAACCAACTATAAAATCCGACTTGGGAAAAGGAAGTATGTTTCCTTACCTTATGTCATGTTTAGGATAATACTTCCCTTCTTACAGGTACATGGTGGTTCTTGAATAGAGGCAACAAGAGCATATCCGAGGCAAAGATTGGACTCAACTAGTTCTCAACTCGAGGAGTATATTCCCTGACTTGTCAAATTTACTCACATGTTTAGGGGCAACTCAGATTCTCTTATTCTTGAGAATTTTCTCTCATGCTTACATATTCTACTCTTCAAGCAAAAATGTTTTCATAATGCATGAGAAGTTGAATGAAATTTTACACGCATAAAAATGTTCACCCATTGCATGGTTTATGCATGATTATTCTTCATGTTTGATTCATCAAAACTAAACGGGAAACGTAAGCTATATACATGATGCATTGAATGTATAGAATGAGGCATGACAGAATGATAAAAGGCAAGCTATTTTCACACATCCCTAAATTTTAAACCCCAATGAGTTCAACGGTATTATTCCGCATTCACAAGGCAAAGGGTTTTCTCACAACAGGTAGGATAGTCGAAATGATAGAGGCATTGATTTCTCTATTCCAAACACTACAGGTGATCCATTGATAAACCCTTTTGACCAATGGTACCATTTCTTTCCCTTGTCAAGAACCACTCCACATTGGGGCAGAACGCGATAATTTCAGAAATAGAACGAGGTAAATGGTTAGAAATTCTTTTGCTCGGACTAACATCAGTCTTTGGGTGTTTATTTGCATTTATGCTCGAACTTTAATTCAGGTGCCTTAGGATGATAAAAACATTCATTTCTCTCTTATACGCTTTATCTCTTGCATAGCGCACTTGAGCCTACAAATTCATTTCTTAAAACCCAGTTGGTGATCATTTCTCATTCTAATGGCGAAGATAGCATTTTTCTCAAGGAACGAAACAGAAGAAAAATCTGGTCAACAAAGAAATCCTCAATGAACTCATTTTTTATGTAATGTTTTGCATAATTTTTATTTTTTTCATGTTGTAATTCCTAGTTCAAAATCATGGGATAAAAAAAAGAGAGCAAATTCAACCTAGAAAAAAGGACCCGTTTCCAAGAAAAAGACAGAAGAGAAATGTCGAAAAGCTCTAAAAAAATCTCTTTAGAAAAAAAGAGCAATCTCTAACATTCAAATCCTTATACAGTACTTTTAAATTTTCAATGTACATTCCACGTATATTGGATTTTCTTGTAAATCCCCAACGGATATGGTTATAAGGAAGAGTATGTACCATCTCTTGGTGTCCTTTAAAAACTACTCTTGAAGGCGAAGATTGGTGACAAATCTGCAATGATCACCAACATCAAACCCTTCTCATATATTTTCTGAGCCAAAACAAGCCTTTTCGTTCCTCAGTCCCTTGTCCTAACCTTCGTTACAAACCTTCAAAGTCTCTTCAGATTGGGGCACTTGAGTTAGCGTAGAGTTAACTAATTTTAAGCATCGCTCGAAGAAATTCGAGTAATATTATTTCTCTCTCATTTTGACAAAGTTCTTGACTTGTAAATCAGAAGCAGATGACGAAGAACTTCATTTCATAAGCCTTGACTCGACTGGAGCCCCCTTTGTCACGCACCCACACCGTCGAGACATGCGAATATCCCTGCAAACAACTAATGACAATCTCTCGGCGGTCCCAAGATTTGTCAATAACTTAAGTCGAGAGATGTAATAAATACATCACGCATACGGAAGCGATACTCCAATGAATCCCCGTATAATATATATATATATATATATATATATATATATATATATATATATATAAATTAAGTGGGACTTGGATAGCATATATCATTCATACATCAAGGTGTACTGTTCATATAACCCGCATACTAAACCTTCTAAACAAAAAGGTGACAAGGTAAGCATATAAAAAGGAAACATCCACAAAATCCCTCAAGAGCGGGGTCAGGTCGCCAGTCAAGATCGATCCACCAACTGAAATATCCTAGGATGAGCTGCTGGAGTCGTCCGTATCCTCTGCGTCCTCGGTCGGCTCGTACTCGGAAAACGTCTCAGACGGGACCTCTCCATAGTGACCTCCTATGATGGCTCAGCAATGTCCCCATCGGACACCTCTAGGACTATGACCTCCTCCTGCTCCTACTCCTCGGTGAACTCCAAAATCGGTGTCCGCTCTAGTCCATTCCTAGACCTACCACTGACCCCTCAGGTAACTTCTGCTCCGCTACGGTCTGGCACCAGTTGGGTATGGCACCCTGTAGTACCTCGTGGAGCTTCAGCAGCCCTATCTGGAAGTCCACTTCCTTCTTGAACCACGCCTTGAATCTATGAGGCTTACCCTCGTCTACCCATACGACAGTACATTTCCTCACATATACGTTCCCCTGCCTATCCGGGAACTCATCATAGTACGTCGTCATCTCCTTTGGGTCCCCAAAACATATTGGTCACATAGCTATGACCTAGGATCTGTAAACTAAAGATTTCCCCAAAAGGGGTGAGATACACATCTCAGTAAGAAAAACCCAACCCTGGGTCAGGTTAACAATCCACTCAGGTAGCCGTACCCCTCAACAGGTCCACACTCATGAATGCATAGGCATAACAATTATAATTCAATAAACAACCACATACAGAAGACAGACATGCATTAATGATCTCGTGTCACACTCATATGCACATGTACTCTCAGCCTGCCACTTCACCGCATCCATCAACCACCGTCTGCCTCATTTTCTAGCTTGCGAACTGGTCACCTCAGACTCGGTCCGCGTAAACGCATTAGACCGTCATCGGTGATCCGCATAAACACATCAAGTCCCGATGAATCTCCAAGTAAAACTCAATAACTCATACTCCGTCCCGCGAATAATTCACATCAAGACTGTGGCTATCTCAATCCCGCGACTTCGTCGCATCAGGGCGCCACCCGACCATACTTCACCCCGCAACCTCGTCGCATCAAGGTCTCAACCTCCCGCTCCGCGTTTCACACGCTTCAGGGCCCTGTTACACCATGCTCATGCCACATTATATCACAAGCCTTGATTTTCAATTCAATTTCACACTCACTGGCAAGCGCGCATTCAAATGCATTTCATAAATTCCGTGGCATGCAAATCAATTCAAACGGCATACAAACATGACAAGCAACTCAGGCGTGGGCAATGTCACTCAATTATTCCTTATCGTCTTAGGACATATCAAAACTACCCCATTTGACAATTTCTCATAAACCATTCCAATCGACCCTCGACTTATTCGATCGAGTCCAATCCCCCTAGCTTTGGTTTAGGAATTTCCTTACCTTTGTTTGGCAACACAAATTACTCCTTTTTGAGCCCCAAAGTCTCGGCCAAACAAGGTCCACGCCCGAACTTGTCGCGGAACCTAGAATAATCAACCAATTCGTCAAATTTTCGTACTCAATTCCTCAATTCATCAATCTCATTCATCCATAACATACCCCTCATCATCTCTTCATATCATAAACACCAATTTGCAGCATAAAACCATCATCCATAGCTTCCAACAGAATCGGTTTGGCCCGGCGCCGAACCGGTTCCATTCGGTTTTGTTCATGCCGGATCCAACCGGTCCTAATCTACTCCAAATACATCAATTATACACTATCATACCTCTTATAATGTCTACCTAAGGGCTCAGGAGGCTCACCGGTTGTTTGGAGTCGGTTGGTCACCGAAAACTCATTGAAACTTGCCGGAACGCCTAGGGTTAGAATATCGGCAGATTATATCCAATATATACAAGGCCGGTTCGTGAACAAAAACTTATCAAATAAATCCCCAATTTTTACCACATAATGCTATATGTTTCTATTGAGCTTTCAGGGCAAATTGGTTGGAGGGGGTGATCGTGAGCGGCGAACGGCAGGTCAGCGGCTGGTCGGAAATCGACAGTTTGAAGGAGGATGAAGATGGTGGTTCTCGATGATCCTTGGGGAGCAGCTAGCCAAATGGAAGAATAGGAGAGAGAGAAGAGAGAGACATAAGAGAGAGAGAGTTCAATTATATCCAAATTTTGGTCAATGGCTTTGAATGTTAGGTGTGGAAAAAGTGACATGACCCTAGCCCTTTGATCTTTGACACTTGGCAAGTTATCTTCCCCATGGAGATCCAATGGCCATCTTTTGTCCTTCATTTTTGGCTGCCCAAGGAAGATTAAAAGACCAATTTGCCCTTATTCTTTTGTAAGGGCAAGGTTCTAAGCTTGAGGGGTAAAACGGTCATTTTACCCCCGACGTTCAGAACGTTATTTTTTTGGTTCCATGATTATTCGATAACGGCCAATCCAAATTATGTTGGAATTCTTGATTTTCCATTTCAAACTTTTCAGGACTCGTTTCTGATAGTTTTCTCTATCAGATGTGATTCCAACCTATCTCGAACTGACGGATGGCTTTTGCAGACATTATGCGTACCGACCCCGTGATTCTCATCACGTTTAGGGCTCGTCAATTCGTGGCGGCTTTGGTTGTCATGTAATTGTGAGGGTTTATCACTAGTCCCTATGGTCTCGATCATCACTGTCCGATTTAGGATAATTTTGCAAATCGTATGTTGGTTAAGCAGCATCATCCATGCTCTAATCGTACGATGCTCGCATGATAATCCTTAATCGTTCTTAGATCGACCTTTTGGTGGTTCTAAATATCCCCTCGACAATCCTTTTGGTCAAAGCACCATTTTTTATCCGAGTCGTCTAGGTTCATGTTCCTCGTCTTGCGTTAGCCTTTCCTCTTTGGTCAGTTTACTCAAATTGATCAGATTTGAGCGGAATACGACTGAAATACATCGCTCGATATATATAAACTTCTCATTACAAAGTCTGAAACTGACTGGAAATCAGAATGTCACATCCTTTATATATCTTTGACCTAGCCCACATTACAATCCAGATCAAGACCTCCGGATCGCCCCGATCGTACCAATTGTGAGATTATTTGAACTCTTGTCGAAATGCGATGATGGTAAGATTGAGTGATTTCTCTTAAATCCCACAATCAGGATAAAGAGCATTCCTTGAGAGCGAGAGAAAGCCCTTTCGAACTGGAGTCCCCATTCAGATTACATTCGTGGTATTCACAATGTGATAGCGTTCCCGAACAGAATTGGTAATGCAAACTTGACAAAATAGTTATGCATATAACGCATGATAAGTCATAAGCAAAATGCACCATGCAAGATTGACAGAGTAATTTTGCATGATTTTATTAATGAATTTCAACAATTATATTTGCACATGTCACCTCTGACGTTGTCTGACAGGTAGGAATTCCTGATGATAGAGTTATCTCTCTCAAGGTCTCGAAATTCATCCAAGGACCAATAAATGAGTAAACCACACTCACAAATGCCGATCAGGTATTCTTCCAAATCCTCCAAATTGTCAAAAGAATCAGACATATTTTCTTATTGACAAAATTTTCTAGTGGAGCTCCGTAATGGAAGCAAAAAGAGGGAGTAAAGCAAAAATTTCAAAAGATTTGTGGACATATCATGTTGCATTAACAATTGACTCTGTTCATAAGCACATGACTAAACAAGTATGATGCGGGCGATTTGTCTCGTTCCCCCACTATTTGTTCGGAATCTAGTAAGTTTTCTGAACCCCTCTCAAATTGACAACTTTACTCATTTTTAGTTGTCATTTTGATCTTTTGTGCTTGCTATGATTCAATTCAGGCAACACATCCTTTTTGTGCTTATTGATTCGGTTTGATGGTACATTGCGTATAATTTTTCTATACAACTTCGAAGGTATTGATTCATGACGACATGTGTACCGATGACCCTTACCTTTGTCGATCCGCAATGACATATGCACTTGCGATCTCAACCTTTCATCAAATCATAACGACGTAGCTCTTATGGCTTTGACCCGTATCAAATTATAACGACGTAACTCTTATGATTTTGATCCCAAACCAAATCACAACGACGTAGCTCTTGTGGTATTGGTCTCTTTTACCAAGCTACAATGACATAGCTCTTATGTCTCTAGTATCATTTTAACCAAATCATAACGATATAGAACTTATGTTTTTGACCCTTATCAAATCATAATGACGTAGCTCTTGCGATTTTGATCCCAAACCAAATCACAACGACGTAGCTCCTATGGTATTGGTCTCTTTTACCAAGCTATAATTACATAGCTCTTATGGCTCTGGTATTATTTTAACCAAATCATAGGGACGTAGCTTTTATGATTTTGGTCCGTTCATCAAATCATAATGACATAGATCTTATGGTTTTGGCCTTTATCAAATCAAAATGACGTAGCTCTTATGATTTTGATCCCCAATTAAATCACAATGACGTAGCTCTTATGGTATTGATCTCTTTTACCAAGCTATAATGACGTAACTCTTATGGCTTTGGTATCATTTTAACCAAATCATAACAATGTAGCTCTTATGGTCTTGGTTCTCTTTTACCAAATCGTAACAACGTAGCTCTTACAATTTTGGTCCCTTTACAACGATGTAGCTCTTGTAATCTTGATTCTACTTCTTTCATCTTACAAAGACGTAGTTCTTGTGCTCTTGAAGCACATTTCAACTCTGCACATATCTTGCACTGTCTCGCATCAGAGAAAAAATTCTGGTAACGGATAAGGCCCTAGTACCTTAAGATCCTCTTGTGATTTTGGTCCTCTTTTTGAATCACAATGACGTAGCTCTTGTGATTTTGAAACATATTTCAACTCAACACCTGTCGCACGCTGTCTTACGTTAGAAGTAAACTTTTGATAACAGATGAGCTTAGTACCTTAAGATCCTTACGTCCACTAGAGATCTGGAAATTAAGGGAATCATCAGCATATGAGGTATTTGGTAAAACATGCATTTTCATATGCGATCCATGTGCATGTTTCTCTAATGTGGGAAAAAGAGAAGTTCTGGCACATGTTATTTATAGCATTGTATTTCATGCATCATTTCCTTTTGCATTAGAGAAAAGGATTCAATCTCGCCAAAAGTTACCATCATTATTGTATCACTTGCATTTGCAAAATTTAGGCTTGAATTTTAGTCTTTGAGCGAAACCTATGCGAGTTTTCACTCGAAGAGAGGCAACTGTTGACACATAAATTTTGATTTTAGAAATTCATTCATTTAAGCCTAAAATGAGAGTTATTCATAGCTCTCGCAAAAATAAGTCATCGTGCATTACAAATTTATTTTCTGTCAGTCATGCCATTTTAATTAGTGTCAAAGGCGAGTCAATTGAGCTTGATAGGTGGCTAGACCAAAATCAATTTGGAATTTTCGACCAAGGAAGGAAATTGCCAAAATTCACATGGGCTCAATTCAGAGTAAGCTCAGTCCATTTTAGGTCTTTTAAATTCAAGGCTCTTAATTAATTACCCATTTAATTAATTAAAGTCCGATTAGGCCTTAAATTCGAGCAAATAAGCCCCTTAACCAGAGAGTTTTTGGTCAAAGCCTCTTATACACCTCAATGGCTGAATTTTGGGATATCCAATTCATCAAAAGCAAAAATTTCAATCCGACGGTCAATATCTAATCCTACCCCAATCAGATTTCTTTTAATCTAACAGCCAAGAATCAATCCTAGGGTCCAAGGCTACTCTCATTCTATAAATATATCATGATGGTCTAGGGTTAAGGGTTCCACATATTCATAAAATTAAAAAAAAAGGTCGAGAGAGATAGAGTTTCGGTCAAAGTTCAATCCTGTTGGCAGCTCGGCGCAATTTCCTACCAATTAACCGTGCGTCGCCATCCATGCTCTGATTGATGTGGTCTAGGTATCAAAACATTTAACATTTGACTATCTATCACTAGCCACTAACGGTCTCTCAATCTGACATCAGAAGCCTCTCTTCCAATCTTTAGAAGTCACGAAGTTCAATCCTGACGTAGTTTTGCGGCAATTGACCATGCGTCGCCATTCGTGCTCCAATCGACGTGGTCTAGGTATCAAAACATTCAACATTCGATGATCTTTGACTAGTTCACTGACAGCATGACGATCCGATACACGTAGCCTTCCTTCCAAACCTACGAAGTTGCTGCCCTGCTGCCCGTTTTCCAGATCAGCCTGCTCACTGAGAAAGTGTTGTTCGCTCCTTTTTCCCATCACAAATAGGTCGAATTTCACCCAAAGAATCAAGGTAACACTCATGCACCTTTAGGGATAATTCTAGCTTTTTTTTTTTTTGTAATTTGCTTGCAGGGTGACTGCTGTTTTGCTGTTGTTCTGCATTGTCCACATGTTGTTTTTGCCCAAATCAAGCTATTGTTGTGTTATTTATGTTATTAACACGTGCAGAATTTTATGACAGCCTAACGGTAAGTCTTTAACTATTGTTGTCGTTGTTTATCATGAGTTAGTTGCTATTTTCTTTATGTTCTTTGGCATAAACATTAATAAATTTTCAAAAAAATTCAAGGAGCAAGTTTTCAATATCAAAACCCTAATTTTTTATCACAAGTTTTGAAAATTGAATTTTAATTGGATTCATTAGACACATTTTCGGAAATAAAAAATGTCTTCTAAATCTAAATTAGGAAATTTTATTTCCTAATAGGCAACATCTATGTTAAGTTTGAGAAACTTGTCCGTCGCTGTTCGGATACGATCCTCCAACTTAGTAAAGATGTGAATTTAGCTAATCTAATCTATCGCCTTTTGGATCCGTTTCGTTATCTTCAAAAAACGTGATTTTATATTTAGAAAAATCTTTCTTTTCGAAAATTGCAAGATGACGTGATTTGATTTGATTTTCCGGGTTGATATCTTGGATTACCTGATTATGCTTGATTGTTATCTTTTTGATCTACATTTCCTGATAGACTTTAAAAAAATTCCTAGAAAATTTAGTGAGAGATGGTTTCCTAGAAATCATGTTTATTAAATCTTCAGGAAGAAAACATTTTCTTAAGTTTATCTTGAAAATTTAGGTCAAGAGAATCAAATCAAAATATTCTTAATTTGGCTGAAAAAAAAAGAGGAATAGAAATCAATTTAGTGTCGTCTTGTGTGATTTCATGCATATCTTGAATATCTCATATCATCTTCATGCATATTTTGAAATCTTCATATTTTCAAGTATCATACATTGCATTTCGTATTTCAAAATGTCACTTGCCTATCTTTAGGTATTTGTTTTGTTTCATGCATCTTACATTGTCCAAAAAAAAAAAAAATTGCCCATTTGAGATCTTGCTCTATCTTCTGCTTGCATCTTCTTCTTTTTTCCGTGTATCATTTAGTACTTCATCTATATTTACGAAACTTAGCATATGTCACCCATGCATTCATATTTTCATATACCTCATTGGTTTTCTTTCACGCTTTAAAAATAACATTTTGCATATCTATATATTATATAACTTTGCATATCATGTCTTGCATGTTCACATCTCTTTTTAAAAAATTATATTTATTATGTCATTTTCTTGTTATGTAATATCATGTTTAGGAGCATGCATTTTTAGGCGAGTTAAAATTAACTCATATGCTTAAATAATTTAACCTAAAGTTGCATGTCAGTTAGGCTAAATATAGTTTTTGTATCCAGTGCAGTCGGCGTGGTAGGATGCCTAATTGCATGATTTTTGAACGTCATTAGGAAAGATTGTCTTACGTCATTTTGCATGCACTAATTAGGTAATTAAATTTTGCATGTCATTATTTGTCTCTCATTTTTGCATGAGCATATCATCTTGTCAATTAGGTAAAATTCATTGTCATTGCAAGCATACATTCATTGCATCCATCTAAATAAGTGAAAACACCAAAAAATCACTTCATCATTTTGAGCTTAAAAGCGAAATTCAATAAGTTGCTAAACTAGGACATCTTATGGAATTAAGGTACCGAAAGGGCGTTAGCTTTAATTAGTTAATGTAACCAATTTCCCAAATCCTTAAACTCTGGGTCGTAAGAATAAGAATAGTCCTCCTGCTATTTTTATTTAGGTTTATAACCAACCTATCATAAATGATTAGTGGCGACTCCGAAATCTAAATAATTCTAATTAACCAAAGTTGCAATTTAGTAAGGCTTGGGAGAGTCCGTATTAAGTTAGTAATTAAAATTAACCTAATAATCCATTAGCTTAGAATTTTTAATTTTAGGTCATGACAATAACCGATTCTCGATTTTTGGAATCGAGAACTAACTCAGTTTGTCTTGCAACTTGATTTGAAATCGATCCTGTTTTTTGGTCTGATTCTAGGGTCTACCCGACAACCTGTTTTCCTTTTTTTCATCAAATTAATATGAGTATCATTGAACTGAGCAATGAAAATTCTAACCCACAAAAATCAACAATCCCAAAATATAAACAATGGACATTTAAAAGCAGCAATCTAAAACCGATTTATGATACTAGTCGATTTAAGTATTACCTTTGATTTTATGAAACCGATAAAAGCTTAACACATAAACAATGCACTTTTAAAAGTAACTAGAAATCGATTCTAAAATAATTCCGGGTGGTTCTCCACCTAGAATCGGAAACAGGGCCGGTTTCAACCGATCCCCTAAAATTGGAACTGGTACTTAGACCGGTTTGAGCGGTAACCGATTCTCAACACTATTTTTTGGGTGGGTTGATCCGGGTTCCGGATAAATCTGGTTCGGTTGAACACCCCCACTCCTCGCTGCCTCTGTCTCCGTTGACCACCACTTTGCTCCTTTGCATATCCAACTCCCTCGCCGCAGACCTCCATTTTGTGAATTTACCAAAAAACTGCCCCATCTCCTCCAGTGTTCGCCCCTGCGTCTCTGGCATCAGCGTGTAGAAGAACACCCATGCGACGCAAGCGATCCCTGCGTACAAGAAGAAGGCCCCTCCGATCGTGATCGCCTTGTATAGTGATATGAACGTCATCGCTAACACTCCACTCACCACTCGGTTCATTCCGACGCCGATTGCGCATCCTTGCGCGCGTAGCCTCAGCGGAAAGATCTCTGAGCTGTACACCCATGTTATTGGTCCAATCCCAATGGAGAAGAAGGCTACGTAGGACAACACTGACGCGATGCACACAACCACTGCCCACATGACTTTTGTGTGGCTATGGTCGATGATGGTGAGGCTCATTCCGAGAGAGGCCAACGACAAGATCATCCCGCCCACGCTGCTCAGCAGTAACGGTCGTCTCCCGACCCGATCGAGGAAGAAGCTGGCAACGAGAATGAACATCGTCTTTACGAAGCCAACTGCAATGGTGGCAAGTAGCTTTTTGTTGGAGGAGGCGATACCGGCCTTCTCGAAAATACGAGGGCTGTAGAGGACGACAGCTTCGACACCAGAGGCTTGTTGGAAGAAATGGATCCCAATTGCACAGATGAGGATGTGGCGTACGGACGGAGTTGGATGGAGGAGGAGATCGCGCCACATGCCCTCCCCAGCGCTTCGCTTGGTGACCTTGACAACATCGTCATTGCACTCCTTAGGAATGCCAGCAGCTTCCTTGATGTCGGCGAGCCGAAGCGCGGCCTCCTCCTTGGAGTCGGAGGTCCTGGCTAGGACATGCTTTGCGTCGCCCAGGCGGCCTTGCATGATTAGCCATCGGGGGGACTCCGGCATGGCGAGGACTCCAAAGGCAAGCATGACCGAGGGGATTGCTCCCACTCCGAGCATCATACGCCACCCGAGGTTAAGGCGGAGCTTGGAAAAGGCATAATTGGAGATGTAGCCTAGGAGGATGCCAGCATTGATGAAAACCTGAACCACCAAAATGACGTCTATTCATCCCGATGGGCACCACGGTGGTCACCATAACAACAAAAAAGTTCTAAATGAGAAAAATAAGCCCTAAACCTAGAATCACCTATCTAATTCCAATTTTTCCTGTAAGAAAAAGAATGCATGTTCATCGCTAAAAAGACGAAATTGACGACAGATGAAAAAAATGAGAAAGATGCTAACAAATTAGGGGGAACGAAAAAGAAACTGAGTAAGTACATCCGCGAAGGAGGTGAGGAAGCCACGAGAGGATGCAGGGGACACCTCAGCGGTGTAGACGGGGGCGATCATGAGGGCGTAGCCGACACCGACTCCAGCGACGAAGCGGCCAAACATGAGGAAGCCGTAGTTGGGGGCAAAGCCCATGAGGAGGGCCCCGACGAAGAAGATGGCCCCAGCAAGAACGATGGTGTAACGGCGGCCAATCCAATCGGAGGTCCGCCCTGCCATCGCGGACCCGATGAGTGAGTATAAGGCAAGGATCCCAGTCAAGACCTCTACCTGAGTGTCACTTATCTTCAAGTCCTCCTTTATGTATATCACTGCCCCGCTCATCACTCCTATATCTGTCGAAATTGAAAATTAAAAGTTATTCACGAAAAATAGAAAAAATAACAAATAAACAAAAATTCTCACAGCCCTTTTCTCCTCCCTTTTCCTTCAAATCGAACGTCCTTTATATTAATAAAATGGGAATTATAGTAAATAATAAGCATGGACTTTATTCGAAATTAACTGCTAAAAAAAAGAAAAGAAAAAATGGATAATGTTATCCCTATGCAAAAATGGACGAGCCTACCCATGCTGTCATAACATCGTACGCATCGAGAGAAAGAAGAGAGAGGGAATGAGAGTGAGAGAGAGAGAGGGGACTTACCATAGCCGAGCAAGACGGAGGTCATGGAGGCGAGGATGGCGCAGGCGAAGGCGTACTTGTTACGGCGGGGCTTTGCCGGAGGGTCAAAGTCCTCGATTGACTTCCGTTGGACACCGTTGCGAGTGACGTCATCTTTAGCCACTGTCTTCTGATCAGCCATCTCCATCTTCTTCACTAGAGGGAGAGTTTTCTTGTGGGATGATATGAATAGAAAGATAACAAACGGAGAAGAAATGAGAGGAGGAGGGAGTGAAGAAGGTACACGAAACTGGTATGCAGTGCTTGGATGGGGAGTGTTTATATAGGCCAAAGCCTCGCGTCGCTCACCTTGAAAAGAAACCATGATTCCGTGCTCTCGTTGGTATCTTCATCTTCCATTTTCTTTTTACCAAAGATGAAAAACTCAAACTAAAAAAAGAACATATCCCAATGAAAAAGTAGAATAAATTGGATTGGTAAGTAATACAGCTCCTTAATTTCCAAAAAAATAAGACTAGACTCTAGAAAAACTAAAAGAAAAATCATGTGTTGGTCCAGACAAATCCATTATTTATATGTAAAAGAAGAATGAATCGAAATGATCTTCATGATTTTCTTGATCCGACAAGGAATTCTTTTAGCATATGCTCCTAATTGCATTTAATCCGTATCTATTTCACTAATTATTTTTACAAGACGTGCCTAAGATCTTCACGCCTTTCGTGTGGATTGAATTGAATCGAATCAATCGGTTTAGACTCTCTCTAAGATGTTCTACTATCTCATCTGGATCTCACAAGGAGGAAATTTTCCACATATAGTAGGTATCATCATAAGTTGTACTTGTTGGCACCAAAATAAAAAGACAATTCCCGAAGTGAGCGTGGGAGTCACCAGTTCTCGAATCGGGTAAGTGGAGAAAGCCAAGTAACTTCCCAAAGATCGGTTAGCCAACTTGAGTATCAAGATCCCAATAATCGAGAAGTGAGTATAGGAGTCACCATTTCCCAAATCGGGTAAGTGGAGAAAGCCAAATAGCTTTTCAAGGATCGGTAAGTCAACCTTGAGTATTAAGATCCAAATATTCGGGAAGTGAGCATGTGAGTCACCATTTCCCGAATCGGGTAAGTGGAGAAAGTCAAATAGCTTCCTGAGGATCGGTAAGTCAACCCTGAGTATCAAGATCCTGATATTCAGGAATTAAGCAATAAGGTGAGCTTTCCCTGAAGTTTGGTAAACGAGTGTGATTCGGTAAGTTTCCGACCGCACAGAGGATAACTATCAAAAGTTCATGGATACAAGGGAAGTTATACATCCATCAAGAGGTCACGATTATGAGGGGTTACAAATAGGAGATCAAGAAAATGGATACGACTGGATTGTGAGCACGAAAGTTACTCAAAAGAATTCAAAATTCAAACTCATGGAGTCAGTTCATAACTAACTTTTGGCGAACAAGGCATGAAGAACGTGTGCAAAAAGGAAGATATTGAAGGCACCAAGATTCAAGATTTCAAAATACAAAGATAACTGATTGAATGTTTATCAGAGTCAAGGAAATACAGATACTTAGAAGAGAGGAAGAAGGAGATAGATCAACACACATCCAAAACAACTCAATTTCCTATGCAATTTAGCTTCCAGTCCTTTATCTTTCTCGTATTTTACTTTTGGCAAGACCATTTACTTTATATGCAATTTACAAGCTTTCCTAAGAGTATTGTAGTTTAACTCGAATCCTTGTTGATCTTGAATCCACTTTCAACCCATCTATCTTCATCTATTGTCATCTCTCACCATAATTATTTGAGGATTGAGCCACAGAACCTTCTTAATAAAAGCCGAAAAATAATTTCGATGAAAGTTTTTCCTTGTTGCAAAAACAAGTGAACATTTCTCATGTGATATATTAAGTTTTTCCATGAAGGGGATCCATACATTCAATAGGAATGTGAAGGTCATAAAAGTGGAAAGTAATTAATATTTGATGTGGATTCCAAAATTGCCTATTAATCACCAAATATACAAACTTTATCCTCTAATTAAATCAGTGTCGATGATTTTCGCACTTATCTGTTTCGGATTGAACTAAATTTCCATGAAAATTTACACTGTAATATCTTTATCCTTTTTTTCCATATTTTATGATACACATTAGGCCGTCGTCCCTTCACTTGTGGATAATTCAATGAAGTAATTAAATAATTCTCAATTTTATAGCAATGTATTTATGGTAAAAAAATCAAAGTTGCTTTCGTATTTGAAAAAGCATTTTTTTTAAATCTAATCTATCTCCAACTCTTTCCTATCTAACTTTTATTTTGCCTCTACGCAGAGCACGAGAATCGAGTGCTGCACCTCGGATATAGCGTCCTCACCCCTAATTTCTAGCAAGGTCGGAGGCCTATTCGCTCTGATATGCATATGACGAAGTGATTTTCTAGCAAGTGCTCTAAACTTTGACTTTGTCAGCTCTCTTTTTGATCAAAGTGAAGGTGGGTAGGCTTGCTAGATTTGGTCCAAAAGCCTCCGTCCTTTAAATTATTTGTTTATTCAGATTAATATTCATTGCTGCTGAGTGATTTTATTTTTTTGGACGGAGCCGAGTGATAACCAGTTGTTTATTTGAAATTTCTATGACATGCAGGACATTATATATATATATATATATATATATATATATATTATAAGAATCATGTGGAGACTTTGTACCTAGCGGGTAGGGTTAGGGGGAAGTGTTAGATATGAATAAACACCAATTATTGATTCGTAAGATACTGATTTATTGCACATAGGTACAAATACTATGTCCAAAGTCCAAGGTTTCTTAAAGTGTCTGCGCTGTTTGCAATGTAAAATAATAATGATAAAGGGATATTTTTGTAAGATTATATTATTATAAATGTCAATTTGATGACTTTAAGAAGTGTGCTAATTATAGGCTGCCCACAGCCAAGAAATGATTTTTATTATTATTATTATGATGGATTGTTTGTTGATAATAGATATTTTTTTATTTTCTTGACCAGTTGATTTCCTCTTTGATTGGACCAAAATGGTCGCTTTGACGCCGTCTAGGTGACAGTAACTTCTAAGTGCAAACTCAGCTCAAGAGTTCTCTAAGTATTATAAGCATGCTTATTTCCCTCGCTCAAGATCGGATTTTTTTTTTTCAATTGCCGGATTTGCCTTTTGTCTAATTTGGAACGCACAAATCTTTACGCTCGAGTTTTGTTTTTTTGGGGTCAAATTTATGCTCCTGTTTAATTGACGAAAATTTACCGGACACTTGAGAAGCGGTAGATGCTATCCATTACGAGTAAAAGAACAAAATATCAATTTTTGAATTGATTTGTGTCACGCCCCGCGCCCCGGGCACGAGCGCGCGACCCCCTGCAAGCGTAAACTCTCGAGCGTCTTAGGATTCAACAGATCGAGAGATTCGAATGATCGAAAGCATGTGGAAGCGATGACATACAAATTTCTCCGTACAATAACAAGGGAACCTGGGTAACGAAAATATCAATATACATCATGGAGAGTTCATACAAAAGAGCAAGTAAACCAACCCTGCTAGTCGGTAGGGGTAATTGAATCAACTCAAAAGACAACCATTAACATCTCTAAAGAGAACGGACCATCGAGTTTTTCAGCAAAATAACAGTCTAGAAAACGGAAACTCCTAGGTCGAACTGCTAAAGTCGTCACTCTCCTCGGCATTCTCAGTAGGGTTGTACTTTGAGAAGGTCTCCGAGCGTACTTCTACTATGTCCTCCCTCGTCTCGTCTGTTGGCTGCTCCACTAGGTCATTTTCGGAGGCTTCGATCTCAATGACCTCATCGATGTCCTCCAAGGTCGCGGTTCTCTCAAGAATGTTCCTCGAATCAGCTGCTGACCCCTCGACCTCTACAGAATCGCGAGTGGGATGACACCAACTAGAGATTACTCATCGGGGTACCTCGGTGGGCTTTAGTGATTTAGTAGTAACTTCCCATACCCTCCGAAATCAAGCTTCGAACCTATGAGGCTTCCAGCTCTTTCTACCCACATCGACCCAGACTACAGTACACTTCCTAACGTACATGGTTCCCTGTCCGTCCGAAAACTCCTCAAAATATGCAGACATCTCCTTCGGGTCAGCTAATCTGATCGGCAACATTCTCACAGCCTAGGATCTGAAAATGGGGTTCCGCCACGGGGTGAGATCTATATCTTAGTAAGACAGGTCCTTACCCTAAGTTAGGCTGACCGTACGCTCAGGTGAATGCGGTCAAGCACAAAATGCACAAGCAACTATATGCAGCATTCAGCAGTCATGAAATAACATGTAGATACAAACTAGCGTCAAGCACGCATTCATGACATCAATTCTCAAAGTTCAGATCAAGCATGCATGGCCGAAACAGGTTATACCTTCCACCCTTCCAGACCTCCATTGTTTCACGCCCGCGTTTAGAACGCCTCAAGCTCGGTCCGCGTAACAACGCCCTAGATCATCCCATTAACAAACTCGCGTAAACGCATTAGGTTTTCAATTTCATTCCAGGCCTGTGTGGACACATATCAAATTCTGTCCCGCGTCTCAACGCATCAAGACAATGGTCATTTCAACCCCGGGTCTCAATGCATCAGGATACAATTCCACAGAAACCCGCGTCTCAACGCCTCGGGGTGTCACAAGTTCTCAGACATGCCAAATACTCATTTCAATTCAGAACTTCATGGTCAAGTGCAAATTCCAGCAACGAGCAACACATCTATGACATGCTAGATAATTAAATTTAACACTCAAATGTAGTAATCGATTCATGACATAAGCATTCAACAAGCATTCAAGCCATCTACATCTCTCGAGAACGCACAATGGACAATCACACCTTAATTTCCAAGAATCAACCCAATTCACACCCAATTCACCCAATCGAGTCTAATCATCCAAGCCAAGGTTTAGAAACTTCTTACCTCAAGCCTAAATCAGCAAAAATCTCCTTCCGAGGTCCTCCAAGGGTTCGGCCTTAGCACCTCAAGACAGGGAAGCGTATACCTAACAGAATTCCATCCATTTCGTCAATTCTTCGCCGTCCAATTATCAAACCACCAAGCATAAACCTCAATAACATATCCATCGACATCCTAGTACATCTCAACGATAAAATTCGAGCTCAATTTCAACTCCCAACAGCCCCCAACAATTCGGTTTGCGAAGAACCGAAACAGGGCATTTTTGGTTCTATGCATACCTCCCTTGATCAGCCCTTAAACTATCTTAAATCTTAAATTTATCTACTAATCTACTTTCTAACATGTAGTTCTAGGGGTTGGGAAGCCTCACCGAAAATTTGAACTCAAGGCGACGTCAAATGGTCCACGAACGGCGCCAGTTCCTCCAAGTCCTTGACCTATTAGTATTTGCCCTTCAAACACAAGACCTATTTGGGGTCAAAACTCCATCAAATTCATCCAAAATTTTTACCACAAGTTAGTCTATATGTCCCCTAGATTTTCACAAAATTTGGCCGAAAGATTCGAATGTTTCGAGGTCCTACGGAGTTTAAATAGCAACTTACCTCCAGCTGCGACGATTTCCATTGACTTTTGGGAGAATGGCCGGCCGAAACTCCTCAGTGGGTCAAATGTCATGATTCAAGTTGGAGGTTATCGGCAAGAGTATGATAAAGACGCTGGTGGTCGGCTCAAGGGCTGGGGGTAACCGGAGATGGCGGTTGACGACAGCAAAGGAGGCGGCAGAGTCTAGTCTGGCGGGAGCTGCTCTCGGCGTGAAGAAGAAGAAGAAGAATGGAAGATTGAAGGTGGTGTTCGATTGAGGGAGTGAGAGAGAGAGGTATATACACTATTTCAAGAGTCAAACCCCAAACAATGATAGGTTAAAAGTGATTCAATAAATGCCCAAGCATAATCCTTTGACACTTGTCCTCATGTCAATCAAGTCTTCATGCAAGGGCTATTATTTTTATCTCATTTTAGGTAGCCTTGGGGTATTGTGATTGACCAAAATGCCCTCATCCAATTATTAAGGTAAGGTTAAGGCTTGAGGGGTAAAATGATAATTTCACCCTCAACGTCCGAAACGTCGTTTTTTTTATTTCAATTTTCTTCGATAAGGCGACGTCTAATCTAATTATAATGTTGGAATTCTTGATTCTTCATTTACTAATTTCGAGACTCGTTTCTGAATCATTTCTCTATCAGATGTGATTTCAGCCTATCCCGAACTAACAGATGGCTTTTGCAGGCATTACGCGTATCGACTCTGTGATTCATATCACACTTAGGGCTCGTCAATTTATGGCAACTTTGGTTGTCATGTAATTGCGAGGGTCTATTGCTAGTTCCGACGGTCTCGATCATCATAGTTCAATTTAAGAAAATTTTGCAAATTATACATTGGTTAAGTGGCATCACCCGCGCTTCAATCATATAACGCTAGTAATGCATTCCTTAATTGTTCTTAGATCAGTCTTTCATGGCTTTAAATATCCCCTCGACAATCCATATGGTCAAAGTGTCATTTCCTATTCGAGTTCCCTAGATCCACGTACCTTATCTCACGTCAGCCTTTCCCTTTTGGTCAGTTAACTCGAGATTGATCAAATCCAAGCGAGATACGACTGAAAGACATCGTTAGATATGTTCTCATTAGTAAGTCCTGAAATGACAGGAAAATCAGAATGTCACAATTCTTCCCCCCTTACAAAAATTTCGTCCTCGAAATTTACAATAAACCCAACTACTCAAACAAATGGGGGATTGACGTTTTATCGTTTCTTCGCTTTCCCACGTAGCGCTTTCAGTTCCATGGTGTTCCAAAACGACTTTAACCAATGGAATCGTCTTATTCCTTAGAATCTGTTCCTTTCGATCTTTGATCTTGACTGGCTTTTCTACGTAGGATACTCTATCATCCACTTCGATGGTTTCATAACCCAATACATGCGTTGGGCCCGGTTCGTACTTCCGTAGCATTGGCACATGGAAGACGTTTTGTACTTGAGATAAGTTAGGCGGCAAGGCAAGTCTGTAGGCTAAGGTCCTAATTCGTTCCAAAATTTCAAAAGGTCCTACATATCTTTGACTTAGTTTTCCTTTCTTTCCAAATCGAGATAATCCCCTCATCGGCGACACCTTAAGGAAACAATGATCGCCTACTTAAAACTCCAAAGGCTTACGTCGTTTATCCGCATAACTCTTCTGACGACTCTGTGCCGTCTTTAGTCTATCTCGGATTATCTTTACGGCTTCTACCAATTACTCTACCAACTCTGGGCCTGTAATACTTCTTTCTCCAACCTCGTCCCAGCAAATCGGGGTTCTGCAAGCTCTTCCATAAAGCACTTCGAAAGGTGTCATTTGAATACTCTACTGATAACTATTGTTATATGCGAACTCTACTAAATGCAGTTGGTCCTCCCATTCACCTTTGAAGTCTATCACACACGCTCGTAACATATCCTTGAGCGTTTGAATTGTCCTCTTCAATTGTCCATCCATCTGTGGATGGTATGCCGTACTAAATTGTAGTCGAGTTCCCATGGCATCTTGAATACTCTTCCAGAAGTTCGCTATGAACTTGGGATCTCTGTTCGATATAATCGTCACGAATACTCCATGTAGTCTCACTATCTGCCGCATATACAATTCGGTATATTTGTCCATCGCGAAATTCTTTCCCATAGGAATGAAGTGTGCAGTATTAGTCAACCTGTCCACGACTACCCAAATAGAATCGTGGCTTCTTTGGCTCTTTGGTAGTCCCATTACAAAATCTATAGTCACGTGCTCCCATTTCCATTCAGGAATCTCCAACGGCTGTAGCAATCCACTAAGCTTACAGTGTTGTGTCTTTACCTGCTGGCACGTCAAGCATTTTGCCACATATTTCGCTACATTCACTTTCATCCCGTTCTACCAATAATGTTGACGTAAATTATGATACATTTTCGTGCTACCTGGATGGATACTATAATTGCTTCTGTGAGCCTTTGATAAAATCCTTTCTCTAAGCTCTTCGTCCTTTGGTTTGCATAGACGCCCTCGAAATTTCAAAATTCCGTCTTCTAATACTTGGAACTCTGGTTTCCCCTTCGTAGCATCCATCTCTAGGATTTTCTGAATTTCCAGGTTCGTAGACTGTAAGGCTTTTATCCTTTCCTAGATGTCAAGTTCTATTCTCAGTGTGGCTAACAAATTGGATACCTGACAGACTTTCAATCTGAATTTAGAATCTATCAAATTTTCAAATAAAGACCATCCTTTCACCAGTAGATAGGCAATACTAGACTTCCGACTGAGCACATCTGCAACTCGATTCACTTTTCCAGGGTGATATAATATGTCGCAATCATAATCCTTAAGTAGCTCTATCCATCGACTCTGCCTCATATTCAGTTCCTTTTGGGAAAATAGATACTTCAGGCTCTGGTGGTTCGCATAAATCTGAAATTTTTCGCCACAAAAATAATGTCTCCAGATTTTCAGAGCAAATATGATTGCTGCCAATTCAAAATCATGAGTCGGATAATTCATCTCGTGCGGTCTCAGTTGTCAGGACGCGTAGACAACCATTCTTCCATGTTGCATTAGCATACAGCCTAGACCCTTTAGCGAAGCATCGCCACATATTTCGTAACCTCCAGGTCCTGATGGAATCGTTAATACTAGTGCGGTCGTTAACCGATGCTTGAGCTCTTGGAAACTCCTTTCACACTTATCTGTTCATTTGAACTTCGTTTCCTTCTTAGTCAATCTCGTCAGTGGAATAACTTTAAATGAAAACTTCTCCATGAAACGTCTGTAATATCCTGCCAATCCTAAGAAACTTCGGATTTCCGTGACCGCAGTAGGCTTAAGCCAGTTCATTACTATTTCGATCTTTGCAGGATCAACCGCAATTCCTTCTCCAGGTACAACGTGGCCAAGAAACGCCACTTTATTCAGTCAGAACTCGCATTTGCTAAACTTAGCGTAAAGCGAGTGTTCCCTCAAGGTCTGCAAAACAATCCTCAAATGTTCTTCGTGTTCTTCGTTACTCGTTGAGTAAATAAGAATATCATCAATAAAGACTATGACAAATCTATCCAAAAATTTCTTGAACACCCAATGCATCAAGTCCATAAATGCGGCTGGAGCATTGGCCAGTCCAAAAAGCATCACAGTGAATTCGTAATGACCATATTTTATCCTAAAAGCGGTCTTAGGCATGTCTTCCTTCTTAATTCTCAACTGATGATACCTGGTCCTTTGGTCAATCTTAGAGAATACTACAGCTCCTTGCAATTGGTCGAATAAGTCATCAATTCTCGGCAGTGGGTACTTATTCTTTACAGCTACTTGATTCAACTGTTTGTAGTCAATGCACAAACGCAAGGACCCATACTTTTTCTTCACAAACAACACTGGCGCTCTCCACGGTAAAGCACTTGGTTGAATAAATCCCTTATCTAGTAATTATTGCATTTGTACCTTTAGCTCTTTTAGTTCTGATAGGGACATTCTATAGGGTGCCTTCGAGATCGACTCCATTCCGGGAGTGAACTCAATCATGAATTTTATTTCTCGCTCTAGTAGCAAATCTGGTAACTCTTGAGGAAAAATGTTAGGAAACTCACGCGCTACCAGAATGCTTTCTAGTTTAGGCTCTCAGCAGTCATGTCCATAACTACAACTAAATACGCTTGACATCCTTCAGTCATCAACTTTGTCGCTTTAAGAGACGAGACTAAAGGAATCGATTTCTCCTCGACTTCCTACAAATTCAAAACTAGAACGGTCTTCCGGATAGAAACGAATTATCTAACTACCACAATCAACTATCGCCCTTTGCTTACCCAACCAATCCATTCCTATGATCACATCGAAGTCATACATGGGCAACACAGCTCAGTCGATACTCTCTTTACTACCGCCAATTATGATTTTACAATCAGCACAGCCAACAAAACCAGCACATTATCCTTCAACGGGGTGACAACATGCAGAATCACACTCAACGATTTCAATTCCATATTAACCAAATCAGCAAATCGAGCGGACACAAACGAGTGTGATGAGCTAGGATTAAACAAAGCATAGGCAGCTTGGTCACAGAAATAAATCGTACATGTGACCACGCCTGGCGCTTCTTCTACTTCCCTACGTGCCACTACATAGACCCTTTCCTGAGTTGGGGGTCAGTTCTGATCATTTTGGAGAGTGGCAGTTAATGGTCCTACCTATGGTCATTGCCCTTGATGTCTAGTCATTGGAGCTTGATTCGGGTAAGTACTCATCTGATGGCCCATTTGACCACACTTGAAGCACGCCCTAGTCTTTGCCGGACAAGATCCGTTATCATACCTTCTACCACAGAGGCGGCAACTCTAATTCATTGGGTTCAGCGGCTTCACAATGTTCTTACTTATAGAAGGGACAAAGCGTCTATTGCTAGTCACTGATCTTTTACCAATCTGGCGATTGTCTCTGAATGAACTAAACCGTGGTCCAGATGCGGCATTTCTCTCTTTCAAATCTCTCTCAATCATCATTCCTCGCTCATAGATATCCTTATAGTTCTCAGGTTTAGAGCTATCATCTGGCTACGAAGCTCAGGCCTCAGTCCATCCCGAAATCTCCGCGTCTTCTCCAAGGGATCCTCTACTGATCGGGGTGCATACCTTGACATTCTAGAGAACTCAGCTTCATACTGGTCCACTGTCAGGTGATTTTGACATAGTTGTAAGAACTCCACTTGCTTCCTTTCTCAAGCTGTCTCGAAGAAATACTTGTTATTGAATGCCGTAGTAAAGGCATTCCAGGTCAAGGCTGTTCCTTTCGGAAAGACTCCATTCTTGGTGGCAGCCCACCAGTCATTTGCGATACCTTCCAGCTGGTATACTGCAAATAGTACCTTTTCCTCATCTGTGCATCTCAATACTCCAAAGGCATTTTCTAGTTTCTCAATCCATCTTGGTGCTAGTTCGGGGTCTCCAATCCCATCGAACTGGGTTGGCTTCAGCTTGATAAATTGCTCAACCAGTTGGCCTATCTTTCTAGCCACAATAACTTCTTCCTGGGCATTCACTGCCTCATTGCCCTGGCAATAATCGCCGTTGTTTCCATTGCCTCCATCATTGTCGTTATTGTTGTTAACGGCAGCTATTGCGGGACCTACCACTTGGGCTATGGCAGTATCTATATCCTAGGTTTGCCTATCGATAAGGTCACCAATCCTCTCGAGTGCCCGCAGTACTCCGTCCATCCTCGGGTCTTCCGCCACAGGTGGTCTCGGACTAGAGGCTCCACTCCTAGGTCTTCCAAGTCTTCTAGGTGGATTACTCATTCTTGTATACTTCCACTAAGCTTGGACCACCACAAATCCATCAAGAAGTTAGTAACTCATTCATCTAACCGAATCCAGAGTTACCAAATTATGACTTAATGAAAATAGTCATAACATAACGACATTCCACACAACTAATTCTAGAGGCATTTCACTAAACAGTTCATGGCCATCACCCCACTCCATCCACTTTAACGGTTCACCTAAACTAGCCATGCTTGTCTACTCAACAGACTATAATCCAAGAATGACTTTTAATGCTAAGCATGAGACTTAATCCTCGTAAACCACCATAATCTTGTCAAAACAAAATGTCAATCACATGCGTCAATTCATATACCATGCATCTCGTGCCTCATTATAGCAAGTTTCCTAAGGTCTCGCTACCTGTCCTATCCCAATTTAATCCTCCTTATCACTCCAATTCTCAATCAACTTGGATCGAGCTGACCTTACTCTGATACCAAGTAAGGCAGGATGTCACGCTCCATGCCCCGGGCACGAACACGCGACTCCCTACAAGCGTAAACTCTCGGGCGTCCCAAGATTCAACAAATTAAGAGATACGAATGATCGAAAGCATGCGAAAGCGATGACATACAAATTCCTCCGTACAATAACAAGGGAACTTGGGTAACGAGAACAACAATATACATCATGGAGAGTTCATACAAAAGAGCAGGTAAACCATCCTTGTTAGTCGGTAGGGGTAATAGGACCAACTCAAAAGACAACCATTAACATCTCTAAAGAGAACGGACCATCGAGCTCTTCAGCAAAATAACAATATAGAAAATGGAAACCCTTAGGTCGAACTGCTGGAGTCGTCAATCTCCTCGGTATCCTCAGTATGCTCGTACTCCGAAAAGGTCTTCGAGTGTACCTCTACTGTGTCATTCCTCGTCTCGTCTGTTGACTGCTCCACCAGGTCATCCTGATTTTAATGACCTCGTCGGTGTCCTCTAGCCTCGGGATCCTCTTAAGAATGTTCCTCGAACTAACTGCTGATCCCTCGACCTCCACAGAATCCTGAGCGGGATGACACCAACTAGGGATTACCCCACGGGGTACCTTGGTGGGCTTCAGTGGTCTAGTAGTAACTTCTCCTACCCTCCGAAACCAAGCCTCGAACCTATGAGGCTTCTAGCTCTTTCCACCCACATCGACCCAGACTATAGTACACTTCCTAACGTACACGATTCCCTGTCCGTCCGGGAACTCCTCAAAATATGTGGACATCTCCTTTGGGTTACCTAGTCTGATCGACAACATTCTCACGGCCTAGGATTTGAAAATAGGGTTCCACAATGGGGTGAGATTTACATCTCAGTAAGACAAGTCCTAACCCTAGGTTAGGATGACCGTACACTCAGGTGAATGCAGTCAAGCACAAAATGCATAAGCAACCACATGCAGCATTCAGCAGTCATGAAATAACATGTAGATACAAACTAGCGTCAAGCACTCATTCAAGACATCAATTCTCATAGTTTAGATCAAGCACGCATAGCCGAAACAGGTCACACCGTCCACCCTTCCAGACATCCATTATTTCATGTCCGTATTTAAAACGTCTTAAGCTCGGTCCGCGTAATTACGTCTCATAACATTACATTGACAAACCCACGTAAATGCATCAGGTTTTTAATTTCATTTCAGGCCTGTGTTGACACGTATCAGATTCTATCCCGTGTCTCAGCGCATCAAGACAATGGCCATTTCAACCACGCATCTCAACACCTCAGGGTGTGACAAGTTCTCAGACATGCTAAACACTCATTTCAATTCAGAACTTCATGGTCAAGTGCAAATTCATGCAACGAGCAATACATCTATAGCATGCGAGACAATTAAATTCAACACTCAAATGTGGTAATCGATTCATGGCACAAGCATTCAACAATCATTCAACCCATCTGCACCTCTCAAGAACGCACAATGGACAATCACAGCTTAATTCCCAAGAATCAACCCAATTCATACCCAATTAATCCAATCGAGTCCAATCCTCCAAGTCAAGGTTTAGAAACTTCTTACCTCAAGCCTCAATCAGCAAAAATCTCCATCCAAGGTGCTCAAAGGGTTCGGCCTTAGCACCTCAAGACAGGGCAGCGTATACCTAATGGAATTCCATCCATTTCATCAATTCTTCATCGTCCAATTATCAAACCACCAAGCATAAACCTCAATAACATATCCATCAACATCCTAGTATGTCTCAACAATAAAATTCGTGCTCAATTTCAACTCCCAGCAGCTCCCAACAATTCGGTTTGCACATAACCAAAATAGGGCATTTTCGGTTCTGTGCATACCTCCCTTGATCAGACCTTAAACTATCTTAAATCCTTAATTTATCCACTAATCTAATTTCTAACATGTAGTTCTATGGGTTGGGAAGCCTCACCAAAAATTTAAGCTCAAGGCGACGTCAAATGGTCCACGAACGATGCCGGTTCCTCTAAGTCCTCAACAGGTCAATTTTTGCCCTTCAAACACAAGACTCATTTGGAGTCAAAACCCCATCAAATTCATCCATACTTTTTACCACAACTTCGTCTACATGTACCCTAGATGTCCACAAAATTTGGCCTAAAGATTCAAACTTTTCGGGGTCCTACGGAGTCTAAATAGCAGCTTACCTCCAGCTGCGACGGTTTCCGTCGACTTTTGGGTCAACTGCCGTGATCAAGTTGGAGGTTTTCGGCAAGAGGATAATGAAGACGCTGGTGGTCAGTTCAGTGGCTGGGGGTCATCGAAAAACGGCGGTCGACGACAGCGAAGGCGGCGGCAGAGTCTGGTCAGGCGAGAGCTGCTCTCGGCGTGAAGAAGAAGAAGAAGAAGAAGAAGAATGGCACATTGAAGGTGGCTTTCGGCTGAGGGAGTGAGAGAGAGAGGTATATACACCATTTCAAGAGTTAAACCCCAAAGAATGGTAGGTTAAAAGTGATTCGATAAATGCCGAAGCATAATCCTTTGACACTTGTCCTCATGTCAATCAAGTCTTCGTCCAAGGGCTGTTATTTTTTCTCATTTTTGGTAGCGTTGGGATATTGTGATTGACCAAAATGCCCACATCCAATTATTAAGGAAAGATTAGGGTTTGAGGGGCAAAATGATAATTTTACCCTCGGTGTCCGGAACGTTATTTTTCTGATTCCAATTTTCTTCAATAAGGCGACATCCAATCCAATTATAATGTTGGAATTCTTGATTCTCCAATTTCTAATTTCGAGACTCGTTTCTGAATCATTTCTCTGTCAGATGTGATTTCAGTCTATCCCGAACTGATGGGCAACTTTTGCAGACGTTACGCGTATCGACACTGTGATTCATATCATACTTAGGGCTCATCAATTCATGGCGAGTTTGGTTGTCATGTAATTGCGAGGGTCTATTGCTAGTTCCGATGATCTCGATCGTCATAGTTCAATTTAAGAAAATTTTGTAAATTATACATTGGTTAAGTGGCATCACCCGCGCTCCAATCGCATAACGCTAGCAATGCATTCCTTAATCGTTGTTAGATTGGCCTTTCATGGCTCTAAATATCCCCTCGAGAATCTTTATGGTCAAAGTGTCATTTCCTATTCGAGTTCCCTAAGTACGCGTACCTTATCTCGCGTTAGCCTTTCCCTTTTGGTCAGTTAACTCGAGATTGATGATCCGAGCGAGATACGATAGAAAGACATCGTTGGATATGTTCTCATTAGTAAGTCCCGAAATAACAGGAAAATCAGAATGTCCCAATTTGCTCCAATTAATTTGTGGATTTTGTTATGATTATAGAGATTGGATTGCCTTTATTGATTTAAAAATAGCGTTTAAGAATATGTATAATTTGGGACTTCTCTATGGAAGGTTAATCATTTCCAACAATCCTCGAGAGTTGGCGTAGTTAGTGCACGTAAAAGGATTACCAACTCTCGATCTGCAGAGTAACCGTTTCAAACCTCATTAACGAGAAAATTGTCCAAAAAGTCTTGATTTTAGTATACGGAGGTCATTTCAATTCTAAACATGTCAATTACATCAATATAGTCTTAAAAACTTTGACAATTTGCCAACTTAATATTAAACTTTTCAATTATGCCAAGTGAATCCTAAACCTTTTGATGATTCACAAATTTAGTCCTAAATCTTTTGATGATTTGTCAATATATTACTTCCGACAAAAATATTCAAATAATAGATTTAGAACTAAATTAACACAATTGAAAGATTTAGGACTGAATTTAGGACTTTTTGAACAATTATTCCTCTAATTAGCTATGCATAGATTACTTTGTATAATGATCACATTCATAGGTCAAATGCCCTAGATTTGATCATTCATGGGGCTTGTGTCCTTGGACTATAACCAAGCACTGCAAAATAACAAGGATTTAGCCACGGACAATTAGTGATGAACTATTTTCGTCGCCAATTTCCGACGAAAAACAAAACTAGCGACGAAAAATAATTCGTGGCTAATTTGCAAATCAAATAGTGAAAAAACTAAACTCGTCGCTAATTTGTGATGAAAACAACAATGAAAAAAATATTCATTGCTAAAATATGCGATAAAAAACAATTTCTGTTGCAAAATTTAGCAGTGAAAACAATACTCATCACCAAATTTTGCGACGAAACAAACTTTTCGCCAATAATTTTTTCCTGAATTGAATACTATCGAATTTAGTGACGAATAATAAGTTTGTCCCTAATTTCAGTGACGAAAATCACTTTTTGTTGCTACATTTCTATTGCTGAAATTTAGCGACGAATAGCCTTTTCCTCGCTAATTAGCGACGAACATCATTTTCGTAGTTAAATGGTGCCCCAAATTGAATATTGCCGAAATTAGTGATGAATAGTAATTTCATCAGTAATTTTTGTGATGAAAATCAATTTTTGTCTCTAAATTTTCATTGTCGAAATTTAGCAACGAATAATAAGTTGCGTTGCTAATTAGTACCAATATAAGTTTCGTCGCTAATTTTAGCGATGATAGGTTGTTTTCATCGCTAAATTACCGAATAATATTGTCGACATTAGTGACGAATAATAATTCGTCACCAACTTTAGCGACGAATAGTGAATTTTGTCGCTAATTTTTGTGACGAACCTCACTTGTCGTCAATAAATTAGCGACAAATTTTACAATTCCGTTGATAATTAGCAACGAAAACTATTGCTCGTTGCTAATTACTATCCTTAATTTATTTTGCCAGGTTTATTAGAATTTTTTTTATATTTATTACTTACATAAAGTAAATATATAAAGTAGTGAACAAACAAAAAGTAGAGGTCAATTTTTTTGATAAAGTATAACTTAGAGGAAAATTCAAGTTTGATTAGATGCCAAATAGAGTAGAGTAAGGATCTATTCGAAAATGATTTGCTTTGCATAATATATATATATATATATATATATATAATTGTGCCATTTAGGAAAATGAAATCAAGCGATTCTTTTTTCTAACTTTGAAAGGTTGATAAGATACTATTAGTGAAAAATAGATATTCTAAATCAACTAATGAGGATTTGGAATATGACATATTCATCAATTAAAGAGAGATTCAAAAAGTAAAAGAAAGATCGATTCTTTGGGGTCCTTCCTTTCTTCAAACGGTGAATGATTTAAATAAGAAACGCTTATAATATGTCATTTTGCTTAGCTTATTTATGTTCTTTCTTATGTTCTATTTTCTATTTATTTATATTCATTCTTTTAAATTGAAAATGAAAATAGAGCAAATATTCCTTAAATTAAAAATTAAATATATTATTAATTAAGTAAAGATTACATTAATAAGCAAAAATGAAGAGCTATCAATTTGTTTATTTCTATTATCCTTGTGCCTAAAGTAGAAAGTGTTCATTTTATTCCTGGATAGTTTCTTTCAAAAGGGCTTATGCTTCCTCATTGATTGCTTTAGTAGAAGATATAATTTCTTGGAATTGAGGCTTATTCTTTTTTCATGAATTAAGATAACCATTCATTCATGTATAGCCAGTTCGCGACGAAAACATATTTCCTAGTTAATTGCATGCTTTGTAGTTAGCAACGAACAATGTTTTATTTGCTATCTATACATAAAAATAAATAAATTTGTGAAATTTTCTATTTAGCATTTAGCGATGAACTCTGTCGCTAATTCTCTCTTAAGCATTTAGGGACGAAAATCCATTTCGTTGTAAAATAGCAACGAATGTATTATTTCGTTGCCGAAGGACTCTTAGCATTTAGCGATGAAAATATTGTTCGTCACTAATTAGTGATAAACTTCTTGTTTCGATGCTAAGTGCTTTAGCCCCGAGTAGCGATGAAATGTTATTGTTCGTCGTTTTCTAGGGTACATCTTCTAGCAACGAAAAAAATTCTCCGTCGATAATTAGAAATATTTAACAACAAAAATAACGTTCGTCGCTAATTAGCAACAAAATGTAATTTTACGTCGCTAATTGCAAATTATTGGATACTACATCTAGCGATGAAACAGTTCGTTTGTCGCTAAATGCCTCAGAGCCGAGCAGCGATGAAATGTTATATGTTGTCGAATTTTTTTTCTAAAGCATCTAGCGACAAACATAATATGTTGTCGCATCTCGTTCAATTTAGCGAAGAAAGAGTCGTTCATCACTAATTTGCAACGAAATGTTTTGTTCGCCTTTAATTAACGAAACCACGCAGTTCATCACTAACTGCTCATTCTTCATAATAAACCATTTATAAAGGAAACAAATGTTCATAAAATTAGATCTGATACGCATCGTCTACCATGCATCAACAAACGTAAAGAGCAAATGATGATGGAGCCTGGAACTAGCTGCATCACGTCACATCCGAATTACAATATTAGATTTGGTTCTGACAAAAATAACCAAGTTGCCATCTCTAGCCTATAAATGTTGATAGAGAGAATCCTCTGAATGAATATCCAGTTGACATCAGGTTTTGAAAGCCTGAGAGATCGCATGTCCTCTTCAAATTTTTCTTGAAAGGGCAGCCTCCGCCAGAGGTGTTCTGATTTGCCATTTAGCGACGAACTGTACATTCCATCGCTAATTATCTACGAATGGTGCATTGTTAAAAATATTCGTCCGTATTTAGCGACGAAAATAACGTTCTTCGTGAATTAGTGATTAAATGTTATTTTGTGTTGCTAATTGCAAATTTTTGGGTAATGCATTTAGCGACGAAACAATTCGTTTGTCGCTAAATGCCTCAGAGTCGAGCAGTGATAAAATGTTACTTGTCAAATTTTTTGTCTAAAGCATTTAACGACGAACATAATATGTGACATTCTGATTTTCTCGTCATTTCGAAAATTATCAATAAAAACATATCTATCGATGTATTTCAGTCGTATCTCTTTCGGATCCGATCAATCTCGAGTTAACTGACCAAAAGGGGAAGGCTAACGCAAGACAAGGTACAAGAAACTCAAAAAGGAAATGACACTTTGACCATAAGTATTGCCGATGGAGTATTTAGAACCGTTAAAGGCCGATCTAAGAACGATTAAGGAATTCATTGCTAGCATTATACGATTGGAGCGCGGGCGATGCCGCTTAACCAATGTATAATTTGTCAATTTTTTCAAGTCGAACGATGACGATTATGATCGTCGAAGCTAGCAATAGACCCTTGCAATTACATGACAACCAAAGTCACCATGAACTAACGAGCCCTAAGTGTGATCAGAATCATAGAGTCGATACGCGTAACATTTGAAAAGCTGCCTGTTAGTTCGGGATAATCTGAAATTACACTTGACAGAGAAATGATCCAAGGACGAGTCTCAAAATTTGAAAAATTGAAAACAAAGAATTCCAACGTTCTAATCGAATTGGACGCCGCCTCATCGAGGGGAATTTGAATTGGAAAAATAACATTTTGGACGACGAGAGCGAAATTATCATTTTGCTCCTCAAGTTTTGGCTTAGTCTTAATAAATGAAGAAGGGAATTTTGGTCTTTAATAAACCCCTTATGGATGTCGAAATTGGGAGTGTATATTGGCCATTGGATGATCAAAATGAGTGATATAAAGACAAGTGTCACTAGATGGTGTTATGGCATTTAATGAACAACCTTTTAACCTACCATTCCAAGGGGTTAACCAAAGGTGATTAAGGTATAGCAAACTTTCTCTCTCTCCCTCTTGCTTCAGCCAAAAATTCCCTCACATTGCCATAATATTCTTCTTCGTTTCTTCTTCTTACCGAGACCACGCTCGACCAGCCGCTACCGCATCCTTCGCGCAGTCCAAGACCACTACCTCCAACGACCATCGCCACTCGCGCCAACTACCAGCCGAACCCTCATCCTCTTCCCGACAACCTCCAAGTGGTAGCTCAGCCATTAGACGTCGGAGGAGCCACGACTAGTCGTTTTCCCAAAACCGGACAGATTTAAGCAAAGTCGAGGATAAGTCTTCATTCGGCCTCTTTAGGACTCCGATTTGCTTCAAATTTTCGGTGGTGATTTCTTAACCTGTAGCACTAGAATTGGCTGAGCCGACATGGTAAATGTGACGTTCTGATTTTCCAATCAACTTCAGATTCTGTAATGAGAAGTTTATTTATATCAAGCGATGTATTTCAGTTGTATTCCGCTCGAATCTGAACAATTTGAGTAGACTAACCAAAGGCGAAAGGCTAACGCAAAATGAGATACGTGGACCTAGGCGACTCGAATAGGAAATGACGCTTTGACCATAAGGATTGTCGAGGGGATATTTAGGACCGCAAAAAGGCCAATCTAAGAACAATTAAGGATTACCATGCGAGCGTCGTATGATTGGAGCACGAGTGATGCCGCTTAACCAACGTACGATTTGCAAAATTATTCTAAATCGGACTGTGACGATCGAGATCACAGGGACTAGCGATAAGCCCTTGCAATTACAAGACAACCAAGGCCGCCATGAATTGAAGAGCTCTAAACGTGATGAGAATCACGGGGTCGATACGCGTATAGTCTGCAAAAGCCGTCCATCGGTTTGGAATAGGCTGGAATCACATCTGGTAGAAGGAACGATCAGAACTGAGTCCTGAAAAGTTTGAAAAGGAAAAATCAAGAATTTCAACGTCAATTGGATTGGCCATCGCCCTATCGAAGAAGTCAGAATCGAGAAAAACGACGTTTCGAACGTCGGAGGTAAAAAGACCATAATGCCCCTCAAGCTTAGGACTTTGTCTTTATAATTGAAGGAGGGGCAAAATGAAAATTTCTCCCCCCCAAGCTGCTGAAAATTGAAGAGCAATTGATGGCCATTGAATGCCCTTGAGAAGAACAATGGACAAGTGTCAAGCATCCAAGGGTAGTAGATCATTTCACTAATTAATGCCCACCTACCAATCACCTCAATTAATTTAAATTTTTGGGATAATAACCAGCTCTCTCTCTCTCCTCAAACCCCCCCATTCGGCCAAAAATTGCAGAGCACCACCATTTCCCTTTCTTCTTCTTCTTCTCCAGTTTCTGCTTCACCCCACCCCGCCGGATGCTGCCGTTTGGTCCGTACGACCGCTGGCTCCTGCAGACCCCTGCTGCTGGCCGACTACCCAGACATAACCCCACATCTTGCCGATGTCCTCCAACTTGAATCAGGTCATTTGGAGCTCTGAGGAATTCGGGGCAAGCATTCACCCACAGGTCGACGGATTCTGTTCCAGTTTGAGGTAGGTTCGGTTCTGAACCCTTTAGACAGCCGAAAACTTGGAATCTTTTTCTCAAATTTTGTGGAGATCAAGTAGACATATAGATGGTTCTGTGGTAAAAATTGAAGATTTATTTGATAAGTTTTTGACCATGAACCACCCTTGTACATTATGCCCAGAATCTGCCGGTATTCTGTGTTTGAGTGATCTGGCGACTTCCGACGACTTTTCGGCAACCACGCGACTTGAAACTCACGATGAGACTTCCAAACTCTTAGGTAGACATTATAAGAGGTAGAATGGTGTATATTTGATGGATTTGAGATAGATTAAGGCTGGTTGGACCCGGCATGAACAGAACCGAATGGAACGAGTTCAATGCCGGGCCTAACCGGTTCTGTGGATGGCTGAATAGGCTGGATTTGTGTTGTTATTTGGTGTGTATGATGTGTTGTGATGATGAGGAGTATCTAATGGATGATTTGGATGGATGAATGGAGGGATTGAACATGAAATTTGACAAAATCGATTGATTATCCTAGGTTGTGCGACGGATTGACCTTGGACTTGAGTTGGCCAAACCTTAAGAGGTGCAAGGAGGAGTAATTTGCGTTATTAAGCGGAGATAAGTAACTTCCTAAATCAACGCTAGGGGGATTGGACTCGATTAGGTAAGTCGAGGGCCGAACGGAACGATTTATGAGAAAACCCTCGCATGTAATAGCTTGATGCGTCCTTGGACGTTATAGAATGATTGTTTGACCTAGACTATGCTTGAATTGTCTGAGTGCCTGAGTATCATTTGAATTGAATTGCATGCCACGAAATTTATTAAACATATTATCATGCGCATTGGCTATTGGTTATGAAATTTGATTTTTTTAAAAAATCAAGTTAATTGATATGATGTGGCATGAGACATGATTGTGGCATTGCATGGCATGGCCTTGAGGCATATGAGACAAGGGGCGGAGGTTGAGACCTTGATGCGACGAGGTCGCGGGGTGGATTATGAAAAGGTGGCGCCCTGATACGATGGAGTCGCGGGGTTGAGATAGCTACAGTCTTGATGCGATATAATCGCGGGACAGAATACGAGCTCATAGACTCTACCTGAAAATTGAACTGGGGCCTGATGCGTTTACGCGGGCCAAGCCTGATGCAATCTAATCACGGGCCAGAGAATGAGGCAGGTAGAGGTTGATTGATGTGGTGAAGTGACAGGCCGAGCATATATGTGCATTTGTGTGTGACATGAGAATATAAATATATGCCTGTACTCTATGCATTATTGTTTATTGAATTATGACTGTCATGTCCGCGTAAGTTCATGAGTTGGTAGGTTGAGTGACTTGACTACCTGAGTGGATGGTCAACCTGACCTCGGGTTAGGTTTTTCTTACTGAGATGTGTATCTCACCCCTTTTGGGGAAACCTTACCTTACAGATCCTAGGCAGTAACAATGCGGCCTATCAGATTTGGGGACCCGCAGGAGATGACGGCGTATTACGATGAGTTTCTCGATAGGCAGGGAAATATATACTTAAGGAAATATACAATAGTTTGGGTAGATGAGGGCAAACCAGACTGGAAGCCTCATCGGTTTGAGGCTTGGTTTAGATAGGACAAGGATAGAAAGGTCGGGCCGTTGAAGCCCCACGAGGTTCCGGAGGGTGTTATACCTCTATGGTGTCAGACGACTTTGGATCAGGAGTTTCCGGAGGGTTCAGTGGTTCGGTTGAGGAACAGCCCGGAGCGGACGCCGACAACTGAGTTTTCCGTACCACCACTAGAGGATGATGTCATCGTGGTGAAGCCGTCCGAAAGAGATCCATCCGAGCCAGATCAGGAGGCGACCGTGGAGGGAGACCAGGCTGAGCAGTCGCAGGAAGCGAGCATGGAGGACTCTATGGAGGTTCCGTCAGAGACTTTCTCCAAGTACGAGCCGTTAGAGGAGAGCGAGGACACTGGAGATTCCAGCAGTTCTTTCTAGGCGACTCCGGATGATGACCTGACTTTTTGACTGGCGATCTGACCCCCCTTCCCTAGTGGATTTTTTGGACACCTTTTGACATGTTTACCCGTCGCCTTGCTGTATAGCGGTCTGTAGTAGATGTGACCGGTTGATGTTGATGGATGACTTTATGATGCTATCCAGTCCTGCTTAGTCTTGGGATATATATATATATATATATATATATATATTGTCCGGGGAGTTTTTGGGAAACGCTTTCGTGTGCTTAATGTAAATTATTTCATCTCTCGATCTTCCTTTATATATAAGTGGATCCTTGGGACCACCGACAGATTATTGTTGTTTTGCTTGCAGGGATAATTGCGTGCTCGCGATGAGGCGCGGGGCGTGACAGTAAATTTGATGGAGTTTGGAAGGGTGAGATGGTTGTTTTGTGATGATATTCTGTTGAGCAGAATCTGATCGGCGGTAGACTTAAGGAAATCGGAGTTGTTCGTGGGCTTTCGGACGTCGACTCACCCCAAAATTTTTAGTGAGACTCTATTATGCATAGAACTATATGTTAGCAAGTGGATTATGTAATAAATTAAAGATTAAAATTGAATTAATGACTGATTAGAGGGGATTAGGGCAAAATCGAAGTTACCCTGTTTCGGTTGGTCTAAACCAAGTTCTTAAAGGCAAATTGAGGTGTTGCCTTGCCTAAATTTTGTCGTTAAGACTTGTTAGGATGTAAATTGAGATGTTATTGAGGCATATGCTCCGTGGTTTGACGAATTGGACGAGATAATTGATGAATTGGATGGATTCCCCTAGTTTGCGCGGATGCCCTGTTTTTGGACTCCAAGAACGAACCCTTTGAGTGCCTTAGGAGGGAATTTTACTGATTTAAGCTTGAGGTAAGGAGTCCCTACACTTTGGTTAGGAGGATAGGCCTCTACTGGATGAATTGTATTTAAATTGGATGAAATCTTGTAGGTTTATTGTGTGATGGTTCAATGTCGATCATTGTGGCTTGGTGAATGCGTGTATGCTTGCTCGAATGCCATCTTGTGAGTGATTAATTATGTTGACCCGCGTGTTGTAGACTCTTAGCTCGAGGAATGAGCTTGTACTCTATCATGAAGTATTGATATGGAAGGGAATCTGGCATGCTTGGGAACTCTTGACACCCTGATGCATCGAGACGCAGGATGAGATTTTATATGTGTCGACACAGGCCTTGAATGGCATTAAAAACCTTAGGCGTTCAACGCGGGTTCATGTTTATAATGGTTTGAGGCGCAATGACGTAGACCAAGCCTGAGGCGTTATGACACGGGCTTGGATAATGAGATGAATTATGGTGGTGGAACGCATAGTTGGTTTTGTATTTCCATGCTTGATTTGTGTTGTAAGTTATGAGGATGTTATTGCATGATTGTCAATCACTTGTTTCTTTATGGTTCATTATGATGGTCGTATGATGTATATCATTCTGATTTTTGGATTGCCTTATATCATTTGGCATGTCCTTGTTCATTGTCTGCATTTATCTTGGTGTACTATCAACCTAACTTAGAGTTAGGGCTTAGCTTACTGAGATGTAAATCTCACCCCGTCGTGGGACCTTACTTTTCAGACTTAAAATCTTGAAGGATGCTTCCAACATGTTTAGGCGATTCTAAAGATATGACCGTCTATTTTGATGAGTTCCATGATAGTCAAGGCACTATTTATGTTAGGAAATGCACAGTTATTTGGGTCAACGAGGGCGGTAAGGATTGAAAACCACATAGATTTGAGGCCTAGTTTCGTAAAGTTGGTGAGGTCATGACAGGTCCATTAAAGCCCACCGAAGTGCCTTGCAGAGCCATACCCAGCTGGTGCCACCCTATTCGTGATGAGGTAGAAGTAGAAGTGTCAGTGGTAGGATCAAGAAATGTGCCTGAAAAGACCCCTACCCTAGAGGACGTTGACAAGGTGATAGAGATCTCTGCTTTAGAGGATGAGCCGGAGGATACCATGGTGGATGACTCGATGGATGTCTGTTCTGAGACCTTCTCGGATTATGATCCTAACGAAAATGAGGACGAGACAGATGGAGATAGTGGTTCGACTTAGGGATTTCCTGACCTTACTTGGTAGTCTTTTGGTGGTGACTTTCGTTGGCTTGTGAGCTTTTGGAGACCTAGAATCAGTTGTCTTTTGGTTGAGTCTCAATTACCCCGACCTATCTGCAAGAGTGACTTGTCTGCATCTTTTATAAAACTCTTGTTTATGATATGTTTATGTTTATATATTTCGCTATCCTAATTTTCATATTGGACTTGTACGGAGTTTATGATCATTTCGTTTCCGCATGCGCATTTTAGCTTACGTGTACCGCGTGGATCGTATCCTAAGATGTGAGCGATATATTGTGGGATGTTACGTACTGAGTTGAGACGCGGGGCGTGACATAATATGTCGTCACAAATTTATTCTGTTCAATTTAGCGACAAAAGAGAAGTTTGTCGCTAATTAGCGACGAAACGACGCAGTTCATCACTAATTGCTCATTCTTCACAGTAAACCATTTTTAAAGGAAACAAATGTTCATAAAATTGGATCTGATACGCATCGTCTGCTATGCATCACAAAACGTAAAGAGCAAATGATAATGGAGCCTGGAACGTACTGTATCATGTCATATGTGAATTACAATATTAGATTTGGTTCTGACAAAAATAACCAAGTTGCCATCTATGGAAGGGCAGTTCATCACTAATTTGCAACGAAACGTTTTGTTCGCCTTTAATTAACGAAACCACGCAGTTCATCACTAATTGCTCATTCTTCATAATAATTTATAAAGGAAACAAATGTTCATAAAATTAGATCTGATACGCATCGTCTACCATGCATCAACAAACGTAAAGAGCAAATGATGATGGAGCCTGGAACTAACTGCATCACGTCACATCCGAATTACAATATTAGATTTGGTTCTGACAAAAATAACCAAGTTTCTATCTATGGTTTATAAATGTCGACAGAGGGAATCCTCTGAATGAATATCCAATTGACATGAGGTCTTGAAAGCCTAAGCGATCGCTTGTCCTTTTAAAATCTTTCTTGGAAGGGCAACCTCTGCCAAAGGCGTTCTATCTGCCATTTAGTGACGAATTGTACACTCCGTTGCTAATTAGCGATGACAATAGTTGGAAGATTTGACATTTGGTAGAAAGAAGTTGGTAATAGTTGGATTGCACATCCGAAAAATAATTGGATGGACTGTTACCATCTTGAGAGACGATGATTAGACTCATTTAAGAAGTCATGAGAAATATGAACAGCTTTTGAGAGTGTCCTATAGGCTCTAAGGAGATGCTCATTATATGCTGAATGTGAAAAGCACGGGCTATGGATCTGATGAGGTACGATTCCTCAATCATGAAATCTCTGAGAAACGAAATCTTTGTGGCGCCTTGGAAGATTAGAATGAGTGATGAATAGACTAGAGTCGATGTGAGTTGCTGAAAATCCAAATTTCTTAAGACTGGTGAGTTGTTACAGACAGATCGTGGGAAGATTCCCCACAAAAGCTGTTCCATTGATGAAATGGATAAAGGACTAGATGTAACATGAATGGGTGAATGAACGTGCAAAGAGTTTTTGAGAACTTAAGTCAAGTTGACGGCTATGCTATCAATGGTGTTTTCAATTGGAAATTGAAAAGCTTATGAAGGTCGTAATGACGCAATGCGGAATGGAACTTGAGGCATAACTAGGCAACCGGAAGTGAACATTGCATATACATCGTGACGATGAGGTCATATGAATTGAAATGCTTAGATCATGATTAGAGTTGGTCTATGAGTATCCTCACGACAAAGTTGGGGAATATTGTTCGGGTGAAAGAATTTTTCAAGGCTAACCCTACCACAAGAGTATAATGTAACAGTTTCCTGAGAGTCAAGAGGAATTGAACAAGAGGCAACGCTGATGTGTGAAAGTACTTGTGGATATGAGAATGTAACATGTTTAAAGAAAGACTTTGAAATTATGTGAACTAAAAGAAGTTGAGAGCGTAGACTGCCTAAACGGAATTGACGGAAAGGCATGTGGAACAAAGAGGTCACTCAAATGTTATTACAACGATAACCATATTGCTAAGGAAGGGTGGCATGACTAGCGGATGCTTATAATTAAGAATTGAGCATTGCTTAATTGGCAATGGAAGGGGGGGGACAGATTTTCCTTTAAGAAATAAGAGATTCAACTTCTAAATTGGAAGTTCGTCGTATAGCTAGTTTGATGACTACCTGAAATATCAGGCCTAGAAGATAGAAAGGAATCGAGATATTACCATGATCGAACCCTAATATCTAAGGGGTATGGAAATGAATAGAACATGAAGAGTTAAGGTGATCCTGGGGATGGCACAAAAGTGTGCCAAGATTGCCTTAATATTATCGGTGATATGGATTGAAGGTTGAATTAGTCTAACGTGTGGTCAAACATTAGACATGCAGACAAGAAAGAGAGACATGACCTTGAAGGTGATGGATTACTATGATCGTTAGAGATCTTCGAATGGAGTTGAAAGTGAACTACTATAGGAGTAACCATGAGCTTGATTAAGGAGTCGAGAAAGTTATGACTCGATTTGATTGAGAAAGGGCAAGTTGATAAAGCCTTAAAACTCTGATGGTACAACAAAACATTTGAAGGGAGTGATATGTCAAATGGCAGTGCCAAAAAGCATATGTTGCGATGGTTTAATAAGGAACGAAGTTATTTTGAAGAATGAGAATACGATGACGCATCTATACCCCATGAGATTGGATAATTAGAGAGGCAAATTTCGAGGATGAAATATCTTTAAAGGGGAAAGAATTGTGACATTCCGAATTCCGACCCTCTTGAGGCTATTGAATGGAAGTATATCAATCGATGTGTTTCAGTTGTAACTCGCTCGAAGTTGGCCACTCCTGAATTAACTGACCAAAAGGGAAAGAATGAAGCAGAGTCGGGTACGTGGACCTAGGGAATTTGAGTGAGAAATGGCACTTTGACCATAAGGATTGTCGAGAGAATATCTTGGGCCGGCAGAGATCGATCTAAGGACTACCATGGAATGCCTTGCTAGCATTATACGTTGGGACGCGGGTGATTCCGCTTAACCATTGTGTAATTTGTGAGAATTTCCTAAATCGGATTTCGATGATCAGGATCGAAGGAACGAACAATAAACCCTTGCAATTACATGACAATCAAAGTGACACGGCTTAAGAAAAATCCCAAGGTCAATACGCGTAGCGCTTGTAAGAGTCGTCCGTCAGTTTGAGATAAACTGGAATTACAGTCGAAGAGAGTTCGACATGAAATTGGACCTCGATATTTGGGTATTAGACATTGAGGAATTTCAATAGTGGAATTGAGATAGATGTCGCCTCATTGGGGGTGGTTTATACCGGAAAAATGGAAGTTCGAAGGAAAAGTACAAAATGACCATTTTGCCTCTTGACCTTTAGCCGTGCCTTAAGAAGTTTAGAAGGTCATTTTGGTCATTTTCCCTCCTCTATGTGCTGCCAAAAATTAGATGATGATGACTCAAAGGGAGTCAAAGTCAATGAAGCAACCAATGAGAGGTTGCCAAGTGTCAATCATAGAGAAGGCCAAGCATTAAATGCCATTTAATTCTATTAGACCAAAATGGATAATTGGTTTGTAATAGACTCTCTCCCTTCATGTTTGGCCGGCCACCATCTCCACCATCTTCCTCTTCTTCATTTTTTTTCTCGGCCGAACAGGTTCCCCGCAGAGAGGGAAAAACGGCTCTACTGTTTCGGTCATAACTTTGTCGTCCGACATCGGATTGAGGTAAAACTACTGTCATCTTAAAGCTTATCGTATTTCCATTCTAATAAGGTATTATGAGCTTAAATTTGGCCTAGCCTTTTGTCCCATAGATCTATTTTAGTGGACAAAGGTCAAATTCTAACCCTGTTTAGAGAGTTTGCGTTTTTTAGAGCTTTCGGACTCCAAATGACCTCAAATTTTTGGTGAGGTCTTCATAACATCTAGTACTTGAATTGGATGAGCTTTGCTTATAATTTTAGTTGAGTTTTGATGGGTGTACATGGTTGATTTTTGGAAGTTTTTACCGAGCATAATCTACCCTTTTGAGAACCGTGTAGAATTCAGGCTTTTCCGAGGTCTTTGTAGTGTCATTCCACTTTAAGTATTTTGGTGAGCTCTCTAAACCCATAAATGAAGGTCTTAGCAAGTTTGTTTGTGAAGAATTGAGGCTAGGGATTGAAGTACGGCATGATTGAGCAATTTAAACCCAAAATCGATTTTGTTTTATTAGTGAACCCTTGTTGGACGATTCTGTTGGAGGCTGATTTAGGAGTAATTGGACTTCAAATTGACGCATAATATCCTATACGATATGATATGAGGTGTTAATGGGAAGTGTGTGAAGTGGATTGGGGTTTAGAAGTGAATTATGGGCAAAATTAATGCATGAACCCCTAAGTTGACTTTGCCTTGTATGTGGCCATGTGAACCAAACCCATTGAGGATTTGTGGGAGTGTAATTATGTGTTCAATTGATCAATAAGACGTCATGAATTGCCAATGGAATGGCTAATGAGAAATTGGGTTAAAGGAAGTGAGAATTCAATGACTTTTGATTCAAGATTAGTGAACTTTTCTAGGTTGAGGAGGAATTATTGGGAATTATATACTTGTGGACTTGAGAAGAATCAATTGGTGTGGAGTTTTGCTAATCAATTGAGGTAAGTGGTTCATAAATCCTTACTGGAACACTAGGATGCCACTGGATAGTTGTCTTGTGTAGCGCGATTGTGTGATAAAAACATGGTGATTGATAGTGTGTTATTGAATTGGCTGTGAGCTCTATTATTGTTATTGAATTGGTTGTGAGCCCTGTTCTTGTTATTGTTTTGGCTGCGAGCCTTATTACAGTTAAGGAAATGGCTGAGATGCCTTGGTAGTGAATTGGTCATGGGCCCTGGTGTGACATCACGGTCATAGGCCCTAGTAATGATTTGGTTTGGAGCCCTATGAATTTATATAACGGCTTGGAGCCCGGCGATACATCGCCACCGTGGGTCCTGGCGATGATTAAATAGTTTGTCACATTGAAGTACCGATTAGCCTGTGGCCCAGTGGTACTAATTGACTAACAATCTTGATGATGAAAATACTGATTGGCCTGTGGCCCTAGTGGTATCGAATGATGGTGATCTTGAATAAAATGAGAATGCCGATTAGCCTGTTGCCCTAGTGGCATCGAATGTATGCGAGCCATAAAAGTATCGATTGGCCTGTGGCCCTAGTAGTACGAATACATCGATTGGCCTGTGGCCCTATTGATGTCAGTTGGTGGGAGTGCCAGAGAAGTACGAAAGTGGAGGTGGAAGTTGTGAGAATTGAGTATCGAATTATATGTTGCTTGTACAGGGAGCTGGAGACCTTGAAGTTGAGTATGATTGATTGTAATGCTCATCCATGCTTGGCTATTGATATTCCTATTTATTTGATTCCATGCACTATTGTTGATGGCTTGCATCTTAGTGGCATTGTGTGTGGTCTTGGGGGACTGGTGTTTAGATCAGGTTTAGGTGTCACTTGCTTAGATATTTATATCCACCCCAGTGGGAGCTTAACTTTTTCAGGTCCCAAGTGAAGGACACCCGAACTTGCCATGGATTGGCATTTCGGGAAGTTGTTGGCGGAAGTCATAAACAATCTGAATGAGACTGTAGGAACTGTGTATTGTTTGGAGTTAGAATTGTAACCGACTGTGATATTGAGGATATATGTATACCCTATTGCCCTGAGTCATCTGATTATGAGTTTGTATGGAGTTGTTTAATAGCTTCCGTGACCTTGTATTATTTTGGAGCTGTGATTAATTGGCCGAGGGATCTTGGGAGATTATTGAAGATCAACGGCCAGATGGGATGTTCGCGTGCTCGCCGGGTTCGAGTCGTGACAATTGTCCAGTTACAATCTCTAACTTGAAGCTTTGACGAGGCCTATACATATGCTTGGGCAAGTGTTTTTTTTTTTACCAAATCAGTGCAAGAAAAAGGCATGAAAAGGCTTAGTGTATGTTTTAAATGAAAGTTGAAGCATAAAAAATGAAATAGAAGTGATCACAGTTCACAACTCGGATTGACAAAGTTCAGTTCACATGAACATTTCAACGAACATGTTTGGTACAGATTCAAAAACGTGTTTTAAATGGCATCATCGAAGATCTGTAGTAGACATCAAGCAAAACAGACGCACTAATTGCATTATAAGCATTTCTATAGTGATCGAAAATTGAAAATTTTCATTCGATTCGATCAAAGATCGAATCAAACCAAAAGCACAGTTAGTTGAGAGCAAAAACAGAGCATATATATGAATAGTGGCAGATTGACATTTACATCAGCGATGGAGGAGATCGAGGCTTCAGTTTGATCTGTAAAACCTTTAGGAACCAGCCTCGAGCAAGAATAAAGCCTTGACGAGGTCTAATCTTCCACGAATAACCATCAAAATCTCACGACCACCTCCTCTATAATAGCCATCCCGGAGCTCCGACAAGCTTCTGCTTTCGTTAATGGTAGGTGCAAGTTCTGAAAGCCTCCACTCGCTCGTCTCTCTCTCTCTCTCTCTCTCGACCTGTTGTGGAACTCCTCTCTTAATCGATTTACCTATCCCCTTTTCAATTTGGCTACCGAATTTTGTTAGATTCCATCTAGCCTAGATTCACACATGTGCAACGCCATTTTGCTAGCTGGAGCTCGTCGGGGACGTGTTGAAAGGTGATCCGAGCGAATTTGTTGTTTTAGGTAAGCCAATTTGTGGCCTAATTTTACCTCCCTTCCCTCAGTATTCTTGCGTGTGTGAAGCAAAAGAAGATGAATAGGAGATGGGTTTATGTGTTGAATCCGCCAGAACCGAGAGAACTGGTTCCCAAAAGAAGGGCAAAATTTCACTAGTGAGAGGTTTCACTCAAAAACAGGTAACACGTGAGTCCAGATCAACTCAACTAGGGAAGAGAAAAATGAATCCTTACATTCAATCATTCTTGCCCTACCGGTGTACGTTTTGCTCATTCTATTTTGGATGAGATGAGAGAGAAAGAGTAGAAAGGCTTACTGGCTACTCACTGCCTGATGATTGTGTGAAATACGTAGTGTCTGGTGGGTTCAAGTAGATACCTAGAAACTCGTCACTTGAGTGGTCTAGGAAGGTTAAGCTCTAGCCCGGATGGTAGGGCAAATCATAATGGAATTCTTATCTGCCAGGAATTTAAGGATGACGCACCCGGTCTTTTGGGATTTGTCAAAGCCGTATGGTGGATCAGTCCAAAGATAGGCTTCCTATTTAGCAGGAACCTAAAGATGACGCACCTAGTCTTTTGGTATTTGTAGAAGATTTCAGTGCATACCGTGGACCAGACCATGAATAGGCTTCATATATGGTAGAAACCTAAGGATGATGCGCCTAGCTTTTTAGGGTTTGTCGAAGATTTTGATCCGTATGGTGGATCAGAATATAAATAGGCTTCCTATCTGGCAGGAACCTAAGGATGACACACTCGATATTTTGGGGTTTGTCAAAGGTTCATCTTCTATAAGGCTCACCAAGGAAATGACTTGTTATGTTTGTGAAAACTCGTTGGGGAGGCTCGCATATAAAAAAAAAAGTTTCGCCCAAAGGAGTGGTTTGTCTTGCTTGATGAAGACTTACCATGAATAAGGTTGACTTACAAAGAAGTTTCACCTAAGGGAATGGTTTGTCTCGCCTGATGAAGGCTTACCAAGGATAAAGTTTACCTACATAATGGTTTTACCTACGTAAATGGTTTGTCTTGCCTGATAAAGACTTATCATGGTTGTCACGCCTCGCGCCCTGTAGCACGAGCGCGCAACTCCCTCCAAGCATAAATTCTCTCAAGGTCCTAGGATTCACATAGATCGAGAGATATAACGTATATAAAGCACGCGGAAGCGATGATATACAAACTCCTTCGTATAATGATAATAAAAAAAAAGGGGGCCAGGGTAACGAAAGTACCAATAGATACATAAACTCCATCACTGTTCGTAGGTGAACTAGAGCAAGCTACACATACTGATCGGTAGGGGTGACATGACTAGTACAAAAGACGATCATCGCATCCCAAAAAGAGAGACAGGCATCAAGGTCACCATCAAACTGTCAGACTAGAAAAACAGAAACTCCATGGTCGAGCTACTAGAGTCGTCAATCTCCTCCTCAAACTCCTCAGTGGGCTCGTACTTCGAGAAGGTCTCCGAGCAAACCTCCACGGTATTCTCCATCGTCTCATCAACTAACGGCTCTACCAGGTCATCCTCGGTAGCCTCGATCTCGATGACTTCGTCAGTGTCCTCCATGGTCGGGGTCTTCTCAGGGACATTCCTCGAGCCAGTTACTGACCCCTCAGCCTCCACTGAATCCCTAGCTGGATGACACCAATTAGGGATTACCCCACGGGGTACATCAGTGGGCTTTAGTGGCCCTGTAGAGACATCCACTACCTTTCTAAACTAAGCCTCATAAATGTGAGGCGTTCAATTGCTACTACCCTCGTCGACCCAGACCACGGTACATTTCCTAACGTACACAGTCCCCTGTACGTCTAGGAACTCATCAAAATACACTTGCATCTCTTTCGGATCTCCAAACGGTTTGGCCACATGATCACAGCCTAGGATCTGAAAATGGAGTCCCACAACGGGGTGAAATTTACATCTCAGTAAGGTAGGTCCTAACCCCAGGTTAGGCTAACCGTACACTCAAGCAAATGCAATCACAAACAAATTTTCACAGGTAATCACATGAGGCATTCAATTGTCATTAAATAACACACGGATGTCAAGCATGCAATCATGGCATCACACTACATCATTAGAATCAAACACATTTTACCAAGCTAGATTACACCTTTCACCCTTCCATGCCTCCATTGGAATCAAGCCCGCGTTTAAAACGCATCAGGCTCGGTCTGCGTAAATATGCCTCAAACCATCTCATTGACAAAACCGCATTGACGCATTAGGTTTTTCATTCACTCCAAGCCTATGCCGACACATCTCAGACTCCGTCCCGTGTTTCAACGCATCAGGACTATGGCCATCTCAACCCTGCGTCTCGTACGCCTCAGGGTGCCATTTAATTCAAACCCCGCACCTTAGTGCCTCAAGGCATCCATTCAGACAACCTCGCGTCTCAACGCCTCAGGGTGTCACAATTCCTCAAACATGTCATATGCTCATTTCAATTCATATCAAAAGCTCAATTTCAAACTCATACAATGAGCAACACATCAATGGCATGCGAGGTAATTAAATTCGACATTCGGATGTAACAATCATTTCATGACACATGCATTGTCAGGCATTGAAATCGTCTACCTCTCTCAAGTGCACACAAAGACCAATCTCACCAGAAACCTCTAGGGATCAATTCAATTCACCCAATTGAGTCCAATCCTCCTAGCCAAGTTTTGGAAACTCCTTACCTCAAGCTCAATTCAACAAAAATCTCTTCCCAAGCTCCTTAATGGTTCCGTCCTATTAGTCCAAGAACAATCCACCTGCGCAACCTAAAGAAATTCATCCAATTCGTCAATTTTTCTTGCTGAAATCGCCAATCCATGAAGCATGAACCTCAATGACATGTTCATCAATATCCTAACATGTCTCAACGATGAATTTGAGACTCAATTCCAACGCCAACAACCTCCCATAGAATCGGTATGTACAGAACCGAAACATGGCATTTTCGATTCTGTACATATCCCAACCATTCAGCCCTTAAACTAACCTAAATCCTCAATTTATTTGCTAATCTACTTGCTAACATATAGTTCTAAGGGTTGGGAAGCCTCACCAAAAATTTGAAACCAAGGCAACGCCGGAAAGTCCTTGAACGGCGCCGGTTCCTCCGGGTCTTCAACCTATCAGTTCTGGTCCTTCAAACACAAGACTCATTTGGGGTCAAAACTCCATCAAATTCCTCCAAACCTTTTACCATAACTCAATCTATGTGTCCTCTAAATGTCCACAAAATTTGATCGAAAAATTCAAAGGATTCAGGGTCCTACGGAACCTAAACAACAACTTACCTCCAGTTGCGGCGATTTCCGTCGACTTTCGGGAGAATGGCCAGCCGGAGGTCCTCAGGTGGTCAAATGTCGTGATTCTAGTTGGAGAATGTCGGCAAGAGGATGAGGAAGGGGCTGGTGGTTGGCTTGGGTCCAAACGGTTGTCGGAGGTGGCGGTCGGGAGTGGCGAACGACGGTGGCAAAACCGGTCAGCTGGAGCTTCTCGGCAGCAGGAAGAAGAAGAAGAAGAAGAAGAAGAAGAAGAAGAATAAGAAAACCGACAGAGTGAGGGGGTGTTCAGCGAAGAGAGAGAGTGTGTGAGGTATATGCACATTTTCAAGAGTCAACTTGGTTGAATGGTAGGTTAAAAGGTGACTCAATCAACATCATAGCCTAATCTTTTAACACTTGTTCATGTGTCAATCAATGTTCATCCAATGGCTCTCAATTTCTTTAATTTTCGGCATCCTTGGGTTGTGGTTAATGACCAAAATGCCCTTGTCCAATAATTAAGGCAAGGCTAAGGCTTGAGGGACAAGATGGTAATTTTACCCCCGACGTCCCGAACGTCGTTTTTTTTATTCCAAACTCCTTCGATAAGGCGACGGCCAATCCAATTGTAATGTTGAAATTCTTTATTCTCCATTTTCAAATTTCAAGACTTGTTTCTGAATCATTTCTCTATCCAATGCGATTCCAGCTTACCCCGAACTGACGGACGGCTTTTGCAGACGTTACGCGTATCGACCTTGTGATTCATATCACAATTAGGACTTGTCAATTTATGGCGACTTTGGTTTTCATGTAATTGTGAGGGTTTATTACTAGTTCCGACGGTCTCGATCGTCACTGTTCGATTTAGAAAAATTTTACAAATTATATATTGATTAAGCGGCATCACCCGCGATTCAATCATATAACGCTAGCAATGCATTCCTTAATCATTCTTAGATCGGCCTTTTATGGCTATAAATGTCCCATCGACAATCCTTATGGTCAAGGTGTCATCTTCTATTCGAATTCCCTAGGTTCACGTACCTTGTCTCACGTTAGCCTTTCCCTTTTGGTCAGTTAACTCGAGATTAATCAGATCCAAGCGAGATATGAATGAAATACATCTTTAGATACTTTCTCATTAATGAGTCTTGAAATGATAGGAAAAATCAGAATGTCACAACTCTTCCCCCTTACAAAAATTTCATCTCCGAAATTTACAATAAACCTAGTTACTCAAACAATTGGGGGTACTGACGCCTCATCGTTTCCTCGCTTTTCCACGTAGCGCCTTCGGTTCCATGGTGCTACCAAACAATTTTGAACAATGGAATCGTTTTATTCCTCAGAATTTGCTCCTTTCTGTCTTCGATCCTAACCGGCTTCTCCACGTAGGATACTCTATCATCTACTTCTATAACCTCGTAGTCCAGCACATGCGTCGGATCCCGTTCGTACTTCCGTAGCATGGACACATGGAAGACGTTGTGCACTTGGGATAGATTAGGCGGTAAGGCCAGTTTGTAGGCTAAGGTCCCAATCCGCTCCAGAATCTCAAATGGACCTACGTACCTTCGGCTCAGTTTTCCTTTCTTTCCAAATTGGGATAATCCTCTCATCGGCTAGACCTTAAGGAAAACATGATCGCCTACTTGAAACTCCAAACGCTTACGCCGTTTATCCATATAACTCTTCTGGCGACTTTATGCCGTCTTTAGTCTATCTCGAATTATTTTCACTGCCTCTACTAATTGCACGAGCAATTTTGGGCCTGTAATACTTCTTTCTCTAATCTCGTCCCTGCTAATCGGGGTCCTACAAACTCTTCCATAGAGTGCTTCAAACAGTGCCATCCGAATGCTTTGCTGATAGCTGTTATTATATGCAAACTCCACCAAATGCAGCTGATCCTCCCATCCACCTTTGAACTCTACGCACACTTGCAACATATCCTCGAGCGTCTGAATTGTCCTCTCCGATTGTTCGTTCGTTTGTGGATGATATGCCGTACTAAATTGCAGTCAAGTTCCTAGGGCATCATGAAGACTTTTCTAGAAGTTCGCTGTGAACTTAGGGTCTCGGTCTGATGTGATCGTCACTAGTATTCCATGTGGTCTCACTATCTGTCATATATACAACTTGGCATATCTATCCATTGCGAAATCCTTTCACATGGGAATGGAGTGTGCAGACTTGGTCAACCTGTCCACGACTACCCAAATAGAATCATGGCCTCTCTGGCTCCTTGGGAGTCCCATCACAAAATCCATTGTTACGTGCTTCCATTTCCATTCAGGAATTTCTAATGGATGTAGTAATCCACCAGGCTTATAGTGTTGGGCCTTCACCTACTGGCATGTCAAGCACTTTGCCCTATACTTCGCTACATCTACTTTCATCTCGTTCCACCAATAATATTGACGCAAGTTTTGATACATTTTCGTGCTTCCTGGGTAGATACTATAATTGCTCCTGTGAGCCTCTAATAAAATCATTTCCCTGAGTTCTTTGTCCTTTAGCACGCATAAACGCCCTTGGAATTTCAAGATTCCATCCTCTAGCACTTGGAATTCTGGTTTCCATTTTGTTGCGTCCATCCCCAGGATTTTCTGAATTTCCGGGTCCGTAGACTGTAAGGCTTTTATCCTTTCTTGGATCTCAGGTTCTATTCTCAGCGTGGCTACCAAACTGGATAACTGGCAGACTTCCAATCTAAACTCAGAATCTCTCAAGTTCTCAATTAACGACCACCCCTTCACTAGTAGACCGGCAATGCTCGATTTTCGACTGAGCGCATCCGCGACTCTATTTGCCTTCCCAAGGTGATACAATATGTCACAATCATAATCCTTAAGTAGCTCCATCCATTGACGCTACCTCATATTCAGTTCCTTCTGGGAAAACAGATACTTCAGACTCTAGTGGTCAGTGTAAATCTAAAGCTTTTCGCCACACAGATAATGCCTCCCAATCTTCAAAGCAAAGATGATCGCTGCCAACTCCAGATCGTGAGTCGGATAGTTCATTTTGTGCGGTTTCAGCTGTCGAGACGCGTAGGCAATTACTCTTTCATGTTGCATTAGTACACAGCCTAGTCCATTTAGCGAAGCATTACTATATATCTCATAGCCTCCCAGTCCTGTTGGAATCGTCAACACCGGTGCGGTTGTCAACCGATGCTTGAGCTCTTAGAAACTCCTTTCACACTTATCCATTCACTCGAACTTCGTCTCTTTCTTAGTCAATCTCATCAGTAGAATGGCTTTGGATGAAAACTTCTCCACGAAACGTCTGTAATATCCTGCCAATCCTAGGAAACTTCGGACTTCCGTGACCGAAGTAGGTCTAGGCCAGTTCATAACGGTTTCGATCTTCGTATGGTCCACCACAATCCCTTCTCTAGACAAAACATGGTCAAGAAATGCCACTTTATTCAATCAGAACTCGCATTTGCTAAACTTAGCATACAACGAGTGCTCCCTCAAGGTCTGCAAAACAATCCTCAGGTGTTCTTTGTGTTCCTCGTTACTCCTTGAGTAAATTAGGATATCATCAATAAAGACTATGACAAATCTATCCAAGAATTCCTTAAACACCCGATGCATCAGGTCCATAAATGCGGCTGGAGCATTAGTCAGTCCAAAAGGCATCATAGCGAATTCATAATGACCATACCTTGTCCTAAAAGCGATCTTAGGTATGTCTTCCTTCTTAATTCTCAACCGATGATACCCGGTCCTCAGGTCAATCTTAGATAATACCCCAACTCCTTGCAACTGATCAAATAAGTCATCAATCCTCGGCCGTGGGTATTTAATCTTTACAGTCACTTGATTTAGCTGTCTATAATCAATGCATAGACGCAAGGACCCATCCTTTTTCCTTATAAACAACACTGGCGCTCCTTACGGTGAAGCACTAGATCGAATGAATCCTTTATCAAGTATTTCTTCCATCTGCACCTTTTACTCTTTCAGTTCTAATAAGAACATCCTATAGGGTGCCTTTGAGATCGGCTTCGTCACGGGAACCAACTCAATCACGAATTCTATTTCCCGCTCTGGTGGTAACCGTGGCAATTCTTGGGGAAATATGTCAGGAAACTCACGCACTACCGGGATACTTTCTAGTTTGGCCTCGGCAGTCGTGTCCATAACTGCAACTAAGTACGCTTGACATCCCTCAGTCATCAACTTCGTCACTTCAAGAGACGAGACTAAACGAATCGTGGTTCCTCCTCGACTTCCCACAAATTCGAAACTAGGGTGACCTTATGTTAGAAACGAATTATCCTACTACACAATCCACTACTGCCCCATATTTACCCAACCAATCCATTCCTATGATCACATCGAAATCATACATGGGCAACGTAACTAAATCAATACTCTCCTTACTACCACCATTACGATCTTACAGTCAGCACAGCCCAACAAAACCAGCACATTATCTTTCAACGGGGTGGCAACATGCTGAATCACACTCAACGGTTATAACTTCATATCAACCAAATCAGCAAACCGAGTAGATAAAAACAAGTGTGTTGTGCCAAGATCAAACAAAGCATATGTAGCTTGGTCACACAAATAAACCATACTTGTGACCACGCTTGGCGTTTCTTCTGCCTCCCTACGCGCTACTACATAAACTCTCCCCTGAGCTAGGGGTCGATTCTAATCAATTTGTGGAGTGGCAACTGACGGTCCAGCTTGTGGTCGCTGCCCTTGAGGTCTATTTGTTGGAGCTTGGTTCAGGCTAGTCCTCATCTGATGGCCCATCTGACCACACTTGAAGCATGCTCTAGTTCTTGCTAGACATAGTCCATTGCCATGTCTCCTGTCATAGAGGCGACAACTCCAGTTCATGGGGTTCGATAGCTTCACAATATTCTTTCTTATCAGAGGGACAAAATGCCTATTTCCAATCATTGGTCTCTTACCAATCTAGCGATTGTCTCTGAACGAATTAAACAGTAATCCAGATGCGGCATTCCTCTCCTTCAGGTCCCTTGCAATAATTTGTCCCCGTTCATAGATTTCCTTGTAGGTTCTCAAATTCAGGGCTATCATCTAGCTACGAAGCTCAAGCCTTAGTCCATCCCGAAATCTCCATGCCTTCTCCAGGGGATCCTCTATCGATCGGGGTGCGTACCTCGATAGCTTGGAGAACTCAACTTCGTACCGGTCTACTGTCAACTGATTCTGACGCAGCTGTAAGAACTTCACTTGCTTCCTTTCCCAAGCTGTCTCCGAGAAATACTTGTCGTTGAATGCCATAGTAAAGGCATTCCAGGTCAAAGCCGTTCCTTTTGGAAAGACTTCATTCCTGGTGGCAGCCCACCAGTCGTTTGTGGTAGCTTCCATCTAGTACACTGCCAATAGTACCTTCTCCTCGTTTGTGCATCTCAAGACTCCAAAGGTCTTCTCCAGTTTCTCGATCCATCCCGGTGCTAGTTCAGGGTCTCCAGTCCCGTCGAACTGGGTTGGCTTCAGCTTGATGAATTGCTCGACCAGTTAGCCCATCTATCTAGCCACAACAATCTCTTCCTAGGCATTCGCTACCTCATTGCCTTGGTCGTGGTCTCCATTGGTTCGATTGCCCCCGTTATTGTCGTTATTGGTGTTGACGGTAGCTATCGCGGCTCCTATCGCTCGGGCTATGGCAGCATCCCTATCTTGGGCCCACCTATCAATAAGGTCACCAATTCTTTCAAACGCCCTCAGTACTCCGTCCATTCTTAAGTCTTCCGCTATCGATGGCCTCGAACTAAAAGCTCCGCCCCTAGGCCTTCCAAGTCTCCTAAATTGATTACTCATCCTTGTACGCTTTTACTGAGCCTGGACCACCATAATTTCATCAAGGAGTTAGTAACTCATTCATCCAACCAAGTTCAGAGCTACCAAACTATGCCTTAATAAAAATAATCATATCACAACAACCTTTCACACAACCAATTCCAGTGGCACTTCAATAAGCAATACATGGTTATTTCTCAATCTCGTTCACCCCAACAGTTGACCAAAACTAGCCATGCCCATTCACTTAGCAGGCTAAAGTCCAGAAATGACTCCCAGAGCTCAACATGGAACTTAATCTCCAATAATCACCACAATCTTGTCAAGACCAAATGCCAATCACGTCCGCCAAGCCATATGTCATGCATCTCGTGCTTTGTTCTAGTAAGTTTCCTAAGGTCTCGCTATCCGTCCTTGTCCCAATTTAATCCTCTTTATCACTCCAATCCTGTGACATTCTAATTTCTCAGTGATTTTCAGACTCATTAATGAGAAGTGTATCTAGCGATGTGTTTCAGTCATATCTCGCTCGAATCTGATCAATTTGAGTGGACCGACCAAAAGGGAAAGGTTAACGCAAGACAAGATATGTGGACCTAGGGAACTCGAATAGGAAATGGCACTTTGACCATAAGGGTTGTCGAGGGGACATTTAGAACTACAAAAGGCCGATCTAAAAATGATTAAGGAATGCATTGCTAGCGTTATACAATTGGAGCGCGGGTGATGCCGCCTAACCAACGTATAATTTGCAAAATTTCTCTAAATCAAACATTGATGATCGAGACCATAGAAACTAGTGAAAGACCCTCACAATTACATGCCAACCAAAATCGCCATGAATTGACGAGTCATAAATGTGATATGAATCAAGGGTTGATACGCGTAACGTCTACAAAAGCCGCCCGTCGGTTCGAGATAGGCTGGGACCACATCTGATAGAGAAAAGATCAGGAACGAATCTTGAAAATTGAAAATAGAGAATCAAGAATTCCAACGTCATGTTTGAATTGGCTTTTGCCTTATTGAAGAATATTGGAATGAGAAAATGGATGTTTCGGACGTCGGGGGTAAAATTATCATTTTGCCCTCAAGACCTAGCCTTACTTATATAATTGGACGAGGACATTTTGATCTTTAACATACCCCCAAGGCTGTCAAAAATGAGAGAAGATCTTGGCCATTGGATTAGCTTGATTGACACATTGGATATGTGTCAATAGATCAAGCCTTGAGTGGACATATCCACTTTTCTCAATTACCATTCAATCCTTTGACTTGTGAAGACTTGCATATACACTTCTCTCTCTCTCTCTCACTCCTCACTTGGCCGAAACCCTCAATCCTCTCTGCAATTTCTTCTTCTTCCTCTTCTTCTTCTTCTCCTTGTTGTCGAGAGCTACTATCGCTGATCGGTTTCTGCTGCCGGCTTCGCTTCCACCGATGGCCACCTTCGGCGACTTCTAGCGGCCGAGCTGACCACCCACCCCTAGCTTGACCTCTTGCCGACATCCTCAAAGTGGAAGTGAGTCGTTTGACCCACCAAAGAGCTCCGAGCAGCCAATCTCCCGGAAGTCGACGGAAATCGTTGCAACCAGAGGTAAGTCACGTTTTTGGCCTCTTATGACCCCGAAACGTTAGAGTTTTTTCACCAAATTTTATGAAAATCTAGGGGACTCGTATAGTGAGCTTTGGTAAAAATTTAGGGTTAATTTGATGGAGTTTTGACCCCAAATAGGTCTTGTATTTGAAGGGCCAGAACTGCCGATTTGCAAACTTGGGAAAACCGGCGACTTTCAAAGAGTTTCCGACGACGGCTTGGTTTCAAATCTTCAGTGAGCTTTCCAAATCCTTAGATATACATGTTAGCAAGTAGTTTAGTGAATAAATGGAGGATTTGAGGTAGTTTAAGGGCTGGTTATTTGAGGTTTACACATAACCGAAAATCACTCGGTTCGGTTCTGTGCAAACCGGTTCTGTGGGGGCTGTTATTGGTTGGATTTGAGTCTCAAATTCATCAATGAGACATGCTAGGATGTTAAGGAATGTGTTAATGAGGTTTGTGATCCATGGATTGGTGATTGGGCAAGAGAAAATTAACGGTTTGATAGATTTCCATAGGTTGCACGGTGGATTTAATTTTGGGCTGCTTGGACCAAATTATTGAGACCATTGGGAGGAGAATTTATGGTATTAAGCTTGAGATACTAAACCTATGATAGGAAGATTGGACTCAATTGGGTGAGTCGGGTGATATTTTGTTTGATTCTTGAGAGGTTTTTAATGTGATTGGTCTTTGTGCGTCTTAGGACGGTATAGAGGATTTGAATGTGTGTCAATGCTTGTGTTTTGAAATGACTACCATGTGCGAACGTCAAATGATCGTCTTGCATGCCATAAGTGTATGATTTGTGCTTGAGTTGCACATTGCATTATGTGTGCGAATTGAATTGAAACTTTAGCATGGTTGAGACATGGTGAATACCCTTAGGTGTATGAGACGCAGGGTGGTGTGAGGAATACCCTGAGGCGCTGAGGCGCGGGGTTGGAGTTGTATGGCACCTTGATGCGTATGAGACGCGAGGTTGAAAAGAACATAGTCTCGATGCGTTAAAACGCGGGACAGAGTTGTGATGTGTCGACACTGGCCTGGAGTAGCATTGAAACCCGATGTGTTTACGCGGGTTGTCAATGACGGTTTGATGCGTTTATGCGGACCAAGCCTAAGACGTTCTAAATGAGGGCATGAGAATGGGGCAAGCTAGAAGGGTGGATGTGGTGATGTAGCATGGCGATTTGTGCATGATCATCTGGATGTGTTATGATGCTATGACTGCATGCCTGACATTTATGTGTTGCATCAATAATTAAATGCCTCACATGTTTATTTGTATGAGATGTTGGTTTTTATGACTGCTTGAGTGGATTGTCGGCCTAACCTAGGGTTAGGACCCATTTACTGAGATGTCAATCTCACCCTATTGTGGGACCCCCTTTTTACAGATCTTAGGTCCTAAGATGTGGCCTATCGGATTTGGAGACCTCAAGGAAATGTCAGTTTATTTTGATGAGTTCCCTAGTGAGTAGGGGATTGTTTACGTTAGAAAATGTACAGTAGTGTGGGTAGACGAGGGTAGCACTAGCTGGAAGCCTTATAGGTATGAGACCTAGTTTCGAAAGGTTGGGGATGTATCTACAGGGCCGTTGAAGCCCACTGAGGTGCCCTAGGGAGTCGTCCCTAGTTGGTGTCATCCCACCCGGGATTTAGAGCAGGCTGAGGGGTCAGTTGTCGGTTCGAGGAACGGACCTGAGAGGACCCTAACCTTGGAGGATACTGAGGAGGAGGTCATAGTGGTCGAGGGTACAGTGGATGACCTGGTGGAGCCGTTTGCTGAAGAGACCATGGAGGATACCATAGAGGTTCGCTCGAAGACCTACTCGGAGTTACGTGCCCACGGAGGAGGCAGGGGAGACTAATGACTCCAGCAGCTCATATTAGGAGCTCCCAGCTTGCTAGTTGATCTTTTGACGGCGCTCCTGATCCTGTTTCTTATTGGATGTCGAGGATGGATCCTTTTTGTGTACTTACCCCGTCACCCCTTGTCTAGCGGATCTAGTTACTATGCTCATGTATGAACTTTTAGATATTATGTATTGTAGTATTCTCGCTATCCAGGTCCCACTTTATATATGTACGAAGCAGTTATTACATTGTTGCTTCTGCGTGGTTATATATAACACGTCTCTCGACTTAAGTGTGGATCTTGGGACATCGAGAGATATGTTGGTTTGCTTGCAGGGAGTCGCGTACTCGGGCCTAGGGCGCGGGGTATGACAAATCCTCAATCAATTTGGATCGAGCTGACCTTGCTCTAATACTAAGCAAACGTGGGATGTCACGCCCTGCGCCCTGTAGCACGAGCGCACGAATCCCTACAAGCATAAACTCTCTCTCGAGGTCTTAGGATTCACATAGATTGAGAAATATAACGCATAGAAAGCATGCGGAAGCGATGATATACAAACTCCTCCATACAATGATAAAAAAAGGGGACCAGGGTAACGAAAGTACCAATAGATACATAAACTCCATCACCATTCGTAGGTGAACTAGGGCAAGCTACACATACTGATCGGCAAGGGTGACAAGACTAGTACAAAAGACGATCATCGCATCCCAAAAAGAGAGACAGGCTCGAGGTCACCATCAAACTGTCAAACCAGAAAAATAGAAACTCCTAGGTCGAGCTACTGGAGTCATCAATCTCCTCCTTAGCCTCATCAATAGGCTCATACTCCTAGAAGGTCTCTGAGCAAATCTCCACAATGTCCTCCATCGTCTCGTTAGCTGACGACTCCACCAGGTCGTCTTCGGTAGCCTCGATCTTGATGACTTCGTTAGTATCCTCCAAGGTGGGGGTCTTCTCAGGGACATTCCTTGAGCCTGCTACTGACCCCTCAACCTCCACTGAATCCCGAGCAGGATGACACCAGTTAGGGATTACCCCACGAGGTACCTTAGTGGGCTTCAATGGCCCTGTAAAGACATTCCCTACCTTTCTAAATCAAGCCTCGTACCTATGAGGCTTCCAACTGCTACCACCCTCGTCGACCCAGACAACAGTACATTTCTTAACGTACACAGTCCCCTATCCGTCCGGAAACTCATCAAAATACACCAACATCTCTTTTGGGTCTCCAAAAAGGATTGGCCACATGATCACGGTCTAGGATCTAAAAATGGAGTCCCACAACGGGGTGGGATTTACATCTCAATAAGGTAGGTCCTAACCCTAGGTTAGGCTGATCATACACTTAGGTAAATGCAATCACAATAAATTTGCATAGGTAATTACATGAGGCATTCAACTGTCATTAAATAACACACGGATGTCAAGCATGCAATCATGGCATCATACTACATCATTAGAATCAAACACATTTTACCAAGCCAAATTACACCTTCCGCCCTTCCATGCCTCCATCGGAATCATGCCCGCGTTTAGAACGCCTCGGGCTTGGTCCGCGTAAATACGCCTCAAACCATCTCATTGACAAACCCATGTAAATGCATCAAGTTTTCAATTCATTCCAGACCTATGTTGACACATCTCAGACTCTGTCCCACGTTTCAACGCATCAGGACCTTGGCCATCTCAACCCCATGTCTCGTACGCCTCAGGGTGCTATTCAATTCAAAAGCCGCGCCTCAGGGCATCCATTCACACAATCTCGCGTCTCAACGCCTTAAGGTGTCACAATTCCTTAGACAGGCCACATGCTCATTTCAATTCATATCACAAGCTAAATTTCAAACTCATGCAATGAGCAACACATCAATGGCACGCGAGGTAATTAAATTCGACATTCGGATGCAACAATTCTTTCATGACACAAGCATTGTCAAGCATTCAAATCGTCTACCTCTCTCAAGTGCGCACAAAGGCTAATCTCACCATAAACCTCTATGGATCAATCCAATTCACCCAATTGAGTCCAATTCTCTTAGCCAAGGTTTAGAAATCCTTACCTCAAGCTCAATTCAACAAAAATCTCTTCCTAAGCTCCTCAAGGGTTCGGTCCTATTAGTCCAAGAACAATCCACCCACGCAACCTAAGGAAATTCATCCAATTCGTCAATTTTTGTTGCTGAAATCGCCAATCCATGAAGCATGAACTTCAATGACATGTTCATCAACATCCTAACACGTCTCAATGATGAATTTGAGACTCAATTCAAACGACAACAGCATCCTAGAGAATCGGTATGCACAGAACTGAAATAGGGCATTTTCGATTCTGTGCATATCCCAACCATTCAGCCCTTAAACTAACCTAAATCCTCAATTTTTTCACTAATCTAATTGCTAACATGTAGTTCTAAGGGTTGGAACGCCTCACCGAAAATTTTAAGCTAAGGTGACGCTGGAAAGTCCTTGAACGGCACCAGTTCCTCCGGGTCTTCAACCTATCAGTTATGGTCCTTCGAACACAAGACCAATTTGGGGTAAAAAATCCATCAAATTCCTCAAAACGTTTTACCACAGCTCAGCCTATGTGTCGTCTAAATGTCCACGAAATTTGACCAAAAAATTCAAAGGATTCGGGGTCCTACGGAACCTAAACAACAGCTTACCTTCAGCTGCGATGGTTTCCGTCGACTTCCGGGAGAATGACCGACCGGAGGCCTCAGGTGGTCAAATGCCGTGATTCCACTTGAAGAATGTCGGCAAAAGAATGAGGAAGGGGCTAGTAGTCGGCTCGAGTCCAAGCAGTAGCCGGAGGTGGCGAATGGCGGGGGCAGAATCGATCGGCTGGAGCTTCTCCATAGTAGGAGGAAGAAGAAGAAGAAGAAGAAGAAAAAGAAAATCGGTAGAGTGAGGGAGTGTTCGACCAAGAGAGAGAGAGAGAGTGAGTTATATGCACATTTTCAAGAGTCAACTTGGTTGAATGGTAGGTTAAAAGGTGACTCAATCATTATCATAGCCTAATCCTTTGACACTTGTCTATGTGTCAATCAATGTTCATTGAATGGCTCTTAATTTCTTCAATTTTCGGCAGCCTTGGGGAGTGGTTAATGACCAAAATGCCATTGTCCAATAATTAAGGTAAGGCTAAGGTTTGAGGGGCAAAATGATAATTTTACCCCCGACGTTCAGAACGTCGTTTTGCTGATTCCAAACTCATTCGATAAGGTGACGACGAATCCAAATTAATGTTGAAATTCTTGATTCTCCATTTTCGAATTTCAAGACTTGTTTCTGAATTATTTCTCTATCCAATGTGATTCCATCTTATCCAGAACCGACAGACGACTTTTGCAGACGTTACGCGTATCGACCCTGTGTTTCATATCAAAATTAGGGCTCGTCAATTCATGACGACTTTGGTTGTCATGTAATTGTGAGGGTCTATCACTAGTTCCAACGGTCTCGATCGTCACTGTTCGATTTAGGAAAATTTTACAAATTATATATTGGTTAAGCGGCATCACTCGCACTCCAATCATATAACGCTAGCATTGCATTCCTTGATCATTCTTAAATCGGCCTTTTATGGCTTTAAATGTCCCCTCGACCATCCTTGTGGCCAAAACGCCATCTCCTATTCGAATTTCCTAGGTCCATGTACCTTGTCTCGCGTTAGCCTTTCCCTTTTGGTCAATCAACTCGAGATTACTCAGATCCGAGCGAGATACGACTGAAATACATCGTTTGATACTTTCTCATTAATGAGTCTTGAAATGACAGGAAAAATCAGAATGTCACAATGGTTATATAGAGGAGGTATACCTAACTTTCAGGTTTATCAAAGAGACTATTCTGGGATTTAGGTGTTACCCAGAATCTTACAAAAAACTAAATTTGATGGTTGTCTTCTCGATATGCAAGGCGCCATTCTACGTATCTTGTAGAAAGCCCAAACCAGCAAAACTTTTATTAAAGACATTCTTCTGGGATTTAGGGATTACCTAAAATCTCACAAAAAGTTGAATCTGAAAATTATCTTTTCGACAAGTGATGGGCCACTCCGGGATCTGGGGGCTCCAGGTACCTTGCAGAAACCTTAAACTTGCAAAAAAAAAATTTGTTAATGACATTTTGCTAGGATTTAGAGGTTACCTGAAGTCTCATAGAAAGTTGAATTTGAATTTGTCTTTTCGACATGTGAGGCGTCATTCTAGGATCTTGGGACTCCAGGTATCCTGCAAAAAGCTCAAACCCGCAAAAACTTTAGTTAATGCCATTCTTCTAGGATTTAGGGTTACCTAAAATCTCACAGAAAGATTAATCTGAAGGTCGTCCTTTTGACATGTAAGGTGCCATTCTGAGATCTAGGGAGTTCAATTATCCTGCAAAAAGTTCAAATCTGTAAACTTTTTATTAAAAGATATTTTTCTGAGATATGGGGTTATTAGGGATCCTATAGAAAAATAAGCTCGACAGCTCTTCTTGATATGTGAGGTGCCATTCATGGATATAGGGACTTTAGGTATCTTGTAGAAAGATCAAACCTACAAACTTTTCATTAAAATGTATTTTTTTGAGATGTGGGATTACTAGAGATCCTGAATAAAAATAAGCTTGAAAGTCCTTCTTGATATGCAAGGTGCTATTCTGGGATTTGAGGACTCCATGTATCATGTAGAAAGCTTCAACCTGCAAACTTTTCATAAATATATATATTTTTCTGAGATATGGGGTTACCCAAGGATCTTGCAAAAAAATAAGCTTGAAAGCTCTGGAATCTGGGTTTACCATGAATCCTGTAAAAGTTTAACCAAGAAAGATAACATTCTAGGATCTGGAGATACCAGGAATCCGACAGAAGCTTAGCCATACAAACTCTTTTTCACAGAGAAAGGTGTCCTTTTAGGATCTGGGGTTACCACGAGTCCTACAGATGTTTAAACCAAGAAAGATAGTATTCTGAGATCTAGGATTACCAGAAATTTATCAAAAGCTTAGTCATATAAATTCTTCTTGTTGGAGAAATGTGTCCTTCTGGGACATGGGGTTACCATGAGTCTTGTAGAAGTTTAAAATAAGAAAGATAGCATTTCGAGATTTGGGGTTACTAAGAATCTGGCAGAAGCTTAGGCATACAAATTTTTCTTCACAGAGAAAGACGTCTTTCTGGGATTTGGGGTTACCATGATTCTTGCAGAAATTTAAACCAAGAAATATAGCGTTTTGGGATCTGGGGCTACTAGGTATCCGTCAAAAGCTTAGTCATATAAATTTTTCTTTTCAAAGAAAGGTATCCTTCTAAAACCTGAGGTTTCCATGAGTCTTGCAAAAGTCTAAAGCAAGAAAGATAACATTCTAGGTGTGACATTTTGAATTTCGACCCTCTCGAGGCTATTGAATGGAAAGATCGATCGGTGTATTTCAATTGTAACTCGCTCGGAATTGGCAACTCTTGAGTTATCTCACCAAAAGGGAAAGACTTACGCAGAGTCGGGAACGTGGACTTAGGGAATTAGAATGAGAAATGACACTTTGACCATAAGGATCGAGATAATACTTTGGGCCAGCAGAGATTGATCTAGAAACGATCATGGAATGTCTTGCTAGCGTTATACATTGGGATGCGGGCGATTCCACTTAACCGATATGTAATTTGCGAGAATTTCGTAAATTGAATTCCAATGATCAGGATCGACAGAATGAACCATAAACCCTCACGAATTACATGACAACCACAGTTGCAACGACTTAAGAAAAATTCCAAGTTTGATACGCGTAGCGCCTATAAGAGTCGTCAGTTAGTTAAAGGTAAATTGAAATTACAGCCGACGAGAGTTTGACATGAAATTGGACCTTGAGATTTAGGTATTGGACATTGAGGAATTTCAATGTTTGAATTACAACGGATGTCGCCTCACCAAGGGTGGTTTATATTGGAAAAATAAAATTTCGAACAGAAAGTATAAAATTACCATTTTACCCCTCGACCATTTGACCTTGCCTTAACATTTGAGAAATTCCCATTCATACATATGGCTGCTGAAAATGAAGAGGATATGATCAAATAGAGTCAAAGTTATAATTAGAATGTGTCATGTGTCACTCATTGGAGGCCTTAGGCATTTATTACCCATCTAAACCCATCTTTTCACATTTAATCTCAATTATGTGTGTGAAACATGTCTTTAGACAACCCTTCAGCCGTGTATAGAATTTTCCCTCCATTTTTCTCTCTTTTCCTCTTCACCGAAATTCTGTTCTGCCAATCAGTTTCTGCCCTGTCATTCTCTCCTCTCGCCGGCCACCTCCCGCCGTCTTGCCATGCTCCAACCACCACAAGCTAGCTTAACCTCTCCTTGACAAGTTTCAAGTGGTAGTTTGTCAATTGGTTCAGTAGTTTTTACCGTGTAGCCCCGAGACCAAAACTAGACAAAATCCGCGCAAACTGGGGTAATGCTTTCGTTCTTCCTCATAGAGACCCGATTGGCCTCGAAATTTTTGTGAGATCTTCATAACATATTGTAATTGAGATGGCTGATCAAGTATGGTTATTTTATTGAGAATTTAGGGCATTTTCATGGCTGAACAGAGGTGATGATAAGTGGACAGATTTTGACCGTGTGACGGTTGTGAAGGAATCGAGCTTTTCGAAGGTCTTATGGGATTATTTTGCAACCAAACTCTTGGTAAACTTCCTAAACACATAGATTGCGGTCCTAGAAGTTTATTTTGCGAGGAATTGAGACCTAAGATTGAGATATGGTTTGGTTGTGAGGATAAAACCAAAGACAGGTTCTGTTTTGGAAGTACCTGTTCTCGTCGAATCTGATGGCGGCATTTTAAATAATATTTTGACTTCAAAAGGACTTATAAGACTTCATACGATGTTATGTGAGGTGTTAATAGGGTGTATGTGAAGTGGATTGGGAGTTAGAAGTGATTTAAAGGTCATTTGGTGCATGAAACTCTAAATTATACCTTGCCTTGCATGTGGCTTCATGAAACGAATGAATTGAGGGTTTATGGAAGTATTTTCATGTAGTCGATTGATTGATAAGGCGTCTTGAGTTGATAATTGAATGGTTATTGAAGGATTGGCTTAAGGGAAGAAAGATTCAATGGCTTTTGATCTGAAATTGGTAAACTTTTCTAGGTTGATGATGGATCCTTGGTTGGTTGCATACTTGCGGAATTGAAAAGGATCGTTTAATGTGAAATTTTGCTAATCGATCAAGGTAAGTGTTTCCTAAACCCTTACCCAAATGTTAGGACAATACTGGATAGATTGATTGGATGAATTGAGTGCTTGGTGAATCCTAGGACTCGAATTGCTTGATTAAGTAACGGATTCCATGACTTGAATGACATAGTATGACAATTGAATTGTGATATGTCTTGATGTTATGTTTGGCTAGTGTGCTTCAATTGGCCAGAGAACCTTGTGAGGCAAGTAGCTATTGAGCCCTTGATGATATAGTATGGCTATTGAGTCATGGATTCATATGAATTGGCTATGAAGCCCTTGTTATGAATTGGCTATAGTGCATGTGTTATTAAATTGGGTTATAATGTCTATGCTACATAAATGGCTATAATGCCTATAGTGTCGATGGTATATGAAAAAGCTATATAGTGCCTCAGCGATCGTTGGCTTGTGACCCTAGTGATATCAATTGACTTGTGGCCCTAGTGCCTGTGACCCTAGTGATATCAATTGACTGTGAGTCCCAATGATACTGATTGGCTTGTGGCCCTAGTGGTATCGAGTGGCTATGAGCCCCTGAAATGGTAATTGGCTATGAACCCCACAGATATCGATTGGTCTATGGCCCCAGTAGTATAGATTGACGGTGAGCCTAGAGGTACCAATTGGGCTGTGGCCCTGATGGTACTAAATGATATCGATTGGCTTGTGGCCCCAGTGATATCAATTGGAAAGAGTGCCAGAGAAATACATCACGGCTGAGAGCCTAGGCGATGATCGGTTGTGAAAATTATGAGGATTATGTGTTGGTTATATGTGTTAAGTGCGATGAGCATGAACCCTGAGGTTGAACATGGTAGGTTGTGATTCTTATTCATGCCTGGCTTGTTGATATGTCAGCCGGTTGGATGCCTCGTGTTATTGCTTGGATAATATTCTACATCTGGTGTTAGTTTCATGGTTTAGGGGGACTGGTGTATCGGTCTAGGTTTAGGTTTCATTTATTGAGATTTATTTCTTACTCCAGTAGGGGCTTAACTTTTTCAGGTCCTAGGCTAAGGGCGCCCGAACTTGCCAAAGATTGACATTCGAGGAAGTAGTTTATTAAATGTATTTAAGACGTTAGGTGACCTTAGAGATATACATTGTTTGGTGGATGTAGAAATTAAATTTTAGTTTTGACCACTGAAACAGATTGAGGTTTATTTTACAGATAATAGAAGTGTACTATTTTTTCCGTCCGAAGTCATCTTGATTTTATTTGTGTACGGAGTAGTTTCTTGCTTTCGCATGTATGTGATTTGAGAACATAAGGGCTGAAGGATCCTAGATGGCATAGCCTGATTATGGTCAGTGGGATGATCGCGACCTCATCGGGTTCGGGGTGTGATACTAGGATTTAGGGTTACTAGGTGTCATGCCTCGCGCTCTATGCACGCTTGTGCGACATCCTGCAAGCACCAACTCTCTCGGACATCTCATGACTCGCATATATCGAGAGATGCATAATATCGATAGCATGCAAAAGTGACAATGTACAAACTCCTCCGTATAGCATGCAAAAGTGACAATGTACAAACTCCTCCGTACAATAATAAAGGGGACCAGGGTAACGAGAATACCAATAAATAAACATAACCTTCCAATCTATTCATACAAAAGTACAGGCAGACTACACCAGTTGGTCAGTAGGGGCGACAGGACTAGTATAAAAGACGATCATCAACATCTCTAGAAAGAAACGGGGCATCAAGACCATAATCAAAATATATCGAACCAGAAAACGGAAGCCCGTAAATCGAGCTACTGGAGTCGTCGGTTTCCTCAGCATCCTCTGTAAGCTCGTACTCTGAGAAAGTCTCTAAGCAAACCTCCACTGTATCGTCCATTGTCTCATTAGTTGATGGCTACATCAGGTCGTCCTCGGTAGCCTCGATCTCGATGTGCTCGTTGGTGTCTTCTAGGATTGGGGTCCTTTTAGGAACATTTCTCGAGCCAATTACTAACCCCTTAGGCTCCACCGAATCTCGAGCGGGATGACACCAACTAGGGATTACCCCACAGGGTACTTCAATGGGCTTCAGCGGCCCCGTAGTAACTTCCCGTACTTTCCTAAACCAAGCCTCGAACTTATGAGGCTTCCATCTCTTTCCACCCTCATCGACCCAGACTATTGTACACTTCCTAACGCATACTGTTCCCTGTCCATTCGAAAACTCCTCAAAATAAGCAGACATTTCCTTCGGGTCACCAAATCTGATAGGCCACATTTTCACGGCCTAGGATCTGAAAATGGAGTCCCACAATAGGGTGAGATTTACATCTCAGTAAGATAGGTCTTAACCCTAGGTTAGGATGACCGTACACTCAGGCGAATGCAATCACAAACAAAAATTTCACAAGTAATCGCATGAGACATTCAATTGTCATTAAATAACATATAGATGTCAAGCATGCAATCATGGCATCAAGTCACATCAGTGGAATCAAGCACATATTATCAATCCAGATCACACCTTCCACCCTTCCATGCCACCATTTGACTCATGCCTGCATTTAGAACGTCTCAGGCTCGGTTCGCGTAAATACGCCTCAGACCATCACATTGACAAACCCGCGTAAACACATCAGGTTTTCAATTTCATTTTAGGTCTGCGTCGACACATCTCAAATTACGTCCCGCGTCTCAACGCATCAGGACACCGCGTCTCGTACGCCTCAAGGTACTATTCAACTCAAACCCCGCGCCTCAGCGCCTCAAGGTATCCATCCATACAACCCCGCGTCTCAATGATTTAGGGTATCACAAGTTTCAAGCATACCAAACATTCAATTCAAGATCTCATGGTTAAGTGCAAACACATGCATCGAGCAAAACGTCTATGGCATGCGAGACAATTGGATTCAATACCCAAATGTGGCAATCAAGTCATGGCAAAAGCATTCAACAAGTATTCAAGCCATTTATACCTCTTAAAGACGCACAACGGACAATCACTCCATAACTCACGAAATTCAACCTAATTTACACCCAAGTCACCTAATCGAGTCCAATTCTCCTAGCCAAGGTTTAGAAACTTCTTACCTCAAGCTTAATTGAACAAAATTCTTCTTCCAAGCACTTCAATGGTTCGGTCCTATTGGTCCAAGAGCAAGTCGATCGCACAACCTAAGGAAATTCATCCAATCGTCAATTTTTCTTGCTCAATTCACCAATCCATGAAGCACAAACCTCCATGACGTATCAATCTATATCTTAATATGTCTCAACGATGAATTTGAGCTCAATTCAATCATCAACAGCCCCCCACAGATTCAGTATGCACAGAACCGAAATAGAGCATTTTCGATTTTGTGCATTTTCGGTTTTATCCATTAATCTACTTGCTAACATGTAGCTCTAGGAGTTGGGAAGCCTCACTGAAAAGTTGAAGTCAAGGTGATGCTAGAAAGTCCTTGAACGGCTCCAGTTCATCCAAGTCCTCAATTGGTCAGTTTTTATCCTTCAAACACAAGATCCATTTGGGGTCAAAACTCCACCAAATTCCTTCCAACTTTTTACCACATTCCTATAGATGTCCACAAAATTTGGTCGAAAGATTCAAAGGATTTGGGGTCCTACGGAATCTAAACAGCGGCTTATCTCCAGATGCGACGGCTTCCGTCAACTCTCAGGAAAATGGTTGGCTGGACCTCCTCAATGGGTCAAATAACTTGATTCCACTTGGAGGTTGTCGGCAAGAGGATGAGGAAGGAGCTAGTGGTTAGGTCGGCGTGGCTGGAAGTCACCGGAAGTGGTGGTCGATGGCAGCGAACAGGCGAGCAGTGGGTGGTCGGCGATGCAGCTCTCGGCAGAATGAAAGAAGAAGAAAATTGCAGAGGAAGATGGGGTTTTTCGCTGAGGGGAGAGAGATTGAATGGTATATACACATTTTCAAGGGTCAACAAGGTTGAATGGTAGGTTAAAAGTGTCCCAATCAATATCATTGCCTAATCCTTTGACACTTGTCATCATGTCATTCAATGTTTCATTCGATGGCTGTCAATTTCTCCAATTTTCGGCAGCTATAGTGGGGTATCAATGACCAAAATGCCCTTGTTCTATTATAAATGCAAGACTAAGGATTGAGGGGGCAACATTGTAATTTTACCCTCAACGTCCGGAATGTCGTTTTTCTAATTCCATTTTTCTTTGATAAGGCGACGGCCAATCCAATTATAGTGTTGGAATTCTTGATTCTCCATTTTATAATTTCGAGACTCGTTTCTAAATCCTTTCTCTATCCAATGTAATTCCAACCTATCCCGAATTGAAGGGCGGCTTTTGCAGACGTTACGCGTATCGACTCTGTGATTTATGTCACACTTAGGGCTCGTCAATTCATTGTGACTTTGATTGTCATGTAATTGTGAGAGTCTATTACTAGATCCGACGGTCTCAATCGTTACTATTCGATTTAGGAAAATTTTACAAATTATACATTGGTTAAGTGACATCACCTGCGCTCCAATCGTATAACGCTAGCAATGCCTTCCTTAATCGTCCTTAGATCGGCCTTTCATGACTCTAAATGTCCCCTCGATAATCCTTGCAGTCAAAGTGATATTTCCTATTTGAGTTCCCTAGATTCACGTACCTTGTCTCACGTTGGCATTTCCCTTTTGGTCAATTAACTCGAGATTGATAAGATCCGAGCGAGATACAACTGAAAGACATCGTTAGATTCATTCTCATTAATGAGCCTTGAAATGACGGGAAAAATCAGAATGTCACAACTCTTCCCCCTTACAAAAATTTCATCTTCGGAATTTACAACAAACCTAATTACTCAAACAGATGGGGTTATTGACGCCTCATCGTTTCCTCGCTTTCCTATGTAGAGCATTCGGTTCCATGTGCTCCCAAACAACTTTGACCAATGGAATCGTCTTATTCCTCATAATCTGCTCCTTTCGATCTTCGATCCTAACTGGCTTTTCTACGTAGGATACCCCGTCATGCACTTCTATAACTTCATAATCCAATACGTGCGTTGGGTCCGGCTCATACTTCCGTAGCATTGAAACATAGAAGACATTGTGCACTTAGGACAAGTTAGGCGGCAAGGCAAGCCTGTAGGCTAAGGTCTCGATTCATTCCAAAATCTCAAAAGGTCCTACGTACCTGGGACTTAGTTTCCCTTTCTTTCCAAATCGAGATAATCCCCTCATCGGCGACACCTTAAGGAAAACATGGTCGTCTACTTGAAACTCCGAAGGCTTACGTCGTTTATCCACGTAACTCTTCTGACGACTCTGTGCCGTCTTTAGTCTATCCTGAATTATTTTCACCGCCTCTACTGATTGCTCCACCAATTCTAGGCCTGTAATGCTTCTTTCTCCAACTTCGTCTCAGCAAATCGGCGTCCTACAAGCCCTTCCATAGAGTGCCTTAAAACATGCCATTCAAATGCTCTGTTGATAATTGTTATTACATGCGAACTCTACCAAATGCAGTTGATCCTCCCATCCACCTTTGAAGTCTATCACGCACGCACGTAACATGTCCTCGAGCGTCTGAATTATCCCCTCCGATTGTCTGTCCGTCTGTGGATGGTATGCCGTACCAAATTGTAATCGGGTTCCCATGGCATCTTGAAAACTCTTCCATAAGTTCGCTGCAAACTTGGGATCTCTGTTTGATGTGATTGTCATAGGTACTCCATGTAACCTCACTATCTGCCGCATGTACAGTTCGGCATATTTGTCCATCATGAAATCTTTTCACACAGGAATGAAGTGTGCAGACTTGGTCAACCTGTCCACGACTACCCAAATAGAATCATGGCTTCTCTGGCTCCTTAGTAGTCCCATTACAAAATCCATCGTTACGTGCTCTCATTTCCATTCAAGGATCTCTAACGGTTGTAACAATCTACGAGGCTTACAGTGTTGTGCCTTCACTTGCTGGCATGTCAAGCACTTCGCCACACACTTTGCTACATCCACATTCATTCCGTTCCACCAATAATGTTAGTGCAAGTTCTAATACATCTTCATGTTACCTAGGTGGATATTATAATTGCTTCTATGAGCCTCTGATAAAATCCTTTCCTAGAGCTCTTCGTCCTTCGGTACACATAAACACCCTCGAAATTTCAAAGTTCCATCCTCTAACGCTTGAAACTCCGACTTCCTTTCTGTCGCATCTATTTCGAGGATTTTCTAGATTTCTGGGTTCGTAGGCTGCAAGGCTCTTATCCTTTCTTGGATCTTGGGTTCTATCCTTAGTGTGGCTACCAAACTGGATAGTTGATAGACTTCCAACTTGAACTCAGAATCCCTCAGGTTCTCAAATAACGACCACCCTTTTACTAGTAGACAGGCAATGCTCGATTTCCGACTGAGCCCATTCGCAACTCTGTTTGCCTTCCCAAGGTGATATAATATGTTGCAATCATAATCTTTAAGCAGCTCCACACATCGACACTGCCTTATGTTCAATTCCTTCTAGGAAAATAGATACTTCAGGCTCTGGTGGTCAGTATAAATCTAAAATTTCTCGCCACACAAAAAATGCATCGAGATTTTCAGACCAAAGATGATCGCTGCCAATTTCAAATCATGGGTCGGGTAGTACATCTCGTGTCATCTCAATTGTCGGGACGCGTAGGCAACCACTCTTTCATGTTGCATTAGCACACAGCCTAGTCCCTTTAGCAAAGCATCACTATATATTTCATAGTCTCCAGGTCCTAATGGGATCATCAATACCGGTGCAGTTGTTAACTAGTGTTTGAGCTCTTGGAAACTCCTTTCACACTTATACGTCCACTCGAGCGTCGTCTCTTTCTTAGTCAATCTCGTTACTGGAATGGCAATGGATGAAAACTTTTCTACGAAACGTCTGTAATATCCTGCCAATCCTAAGAAACTTTGGACTTCCGTGACTGTAGTGGGCCTAGGCCAGTTCATTACAGCTTCGATCTTCGCAAGATCCACCGCAATTTCTTCTCCAGACACAACATGGTCAAGAAATGCCACTTTATTCAATCAGAACTCGCATTTGCTAAATTTAGCGTAAAACGAGTGTTCTCTCAGGGTCTGCAATACAATCCTCAGATGCTCCTCGTGTTCTTCGTTACTCCTTGAGTAAATCAGGATATCGTCGATAAAGACTGATAAATCTACCCAAAAATTCCTTGAGCACCCAATGCATCAAGTCCATAAATACGGCTGGAGCATTGGTAAGTCCAAAAGGCATCACAATAAATTCATAATGACCATACCTTGTCCTAAAAGCGATTTTAGGTATGTCTTCCTTCTTAATTCTCAGCTGATGATACTCGGTCCTTTGGTCAATTTTAGAGAACGTCGTAGCTCCTTGCAACTGATCAAATAAGTCATCAATTCTCGGCAATGGGTACTTATTCTTTACATTCACTTGATTCAACTGCCTGTAGTTGATGCATAAACACAAGGATCCATCATTTTTCCTCACAAACAACACCGGCGCTCCTCACGGCGAAGCACTCAGTCGAATAAATCCTTTATCCAGTAATTCTTGCATTTACACCTTTAACTCCTTCAGTTTTGATAAGGACATTCTATAGGGTGCCTTCGAGATAGGCTCCGTTTCGCGAGCTAACTCAATCACAAATTCAATTTCTCGCTCCAGTGGCAACCCTGGTAACTCTTAGAGAAAAATGTCAGGAAACTTACGCACTACTGGAATATTTTCTAATTTACGCTCCTCGGCAGTCATGTCCATAACTACGACTAAGTACACCTGACATCCTTTAGTTATCAGTTTTGTCGCTTCAAGAGATGAGACTAAAGGAATAGAGGTTCCTCTTCGACTTTCCACAAATTCAAAACTAGGGCAACCTTCCGGATAGAAACGGATTGTCCTACTACCATAGTCAATCACTGCCCTTTGCTTACCCAACCAGTCCATTCCTATGATCACATCAAACTCATACATGGGCAACACGGCCAAGTCTATACTCTCTTTACTACTGCCAATCACAATTTTACAATCTACATAGCCCAATGAAATCAGTAAATTATCTTTCAATAGGGTGGTAACACGCAGAATCACACTCAACGGTTCTACCTTCATATCAACCAAATCAACAAACCGAGCAGACACAAATGAGTGTGATGCGCCAAGATCAAACAAAGTATACGCAGCTTGGTCACACAAATAAATCGTACTTGTGATCACGCCTGACGTTTCTTCTACTTCCCTACGGGCCATGGCATAAACTCTCCCCTGAGCTGGGGGTCGGTTCTGATCAATTTGGGGAGTGGCAACCGACGGTCCAGCTTATGGTCGTTGCCCTTGAGGTCTATTAACTAGGGCTTGGTTCGGGCATGTTCTCATCTAATGGTCCATCTGACCACACTTGAAGCATGCTCCAGTTCTTGCTGGGCAGGGTCCATTACCATGTATTCTGTCACAAAGGCAGCAACTCCAATTCATTGGATTTGGCGGCTTCACTATATTCTTCCTTACGGAAGGAAAGAAGTGCCTATTGCCAGTCATAAGTCTTTTGTCAGCCTGGCGGTTATCTTTGAATGAATTAAACCGCGATCCAGATGCATTATTCCTCTCCTTCAGGTCCCTCTCGATCATCTGTCCCCGTTCATAGATTTCCTTATAAGTCCTCAGGTTCAGAACTATCATCTGGCTACGAAGCTCGGGCCTCAATTCATCCCAAAATCTCCGCGCCTTCTCCAAGGGATCCTCTACCGATCGAGGTGCTTACCTCGACATTCTGGAGAACTTAGCTTCATACTGGTCCACCATCAGGTGATTCTGACACAACTGTAAGAAATCCACTTGTTTCCTTTCTCGAGCGGTCTCGGAGAAATACTTGTCATTGAATGTCGTAGTAAAAGCATTCCAAGTCAAGGTCGTTTCTACTGAAAAGACTCCATTCTTGGCGGTAGTCTACCAATCATTTGCGGTTCCTTCTAGCTGGTACACCGCCAATAGTACATTTTCTTCGTCCGTGCATATCAAGAGTCCAAAGGCCTTTTCCAATTTCTCGATCCATCTCGGTGCTAGTTCAAAGTCTCCAGTCCCATCAAACTGGGTTAGCTTCAGCTTGATAAATTGTTCAACCAGTTGGCTCATCTGCCTGGCCACAATAATCTCTTCCTAGGCATTCACTGCCTCATTGCCTTAGCCTTGATCGTTGTTGTTTCCATTGCCCCCGTTATTGCCGTTATTAGTGTTGACGGCAGCTATCGTGGCTCACACAGCTTGAGCTATGGCAGCATCCCTATCCTAGGTCTACCTGTCGATGAGGTCGCCAATCCTTTCGAGCACCCTTAGTACTCCATCCATTCTCGTGTCTTTCACCATAGGCGGCCTCGAACTAGAGGCTCCGCTCCTAGGTTTTCCAAGTCTTCTAGGTGGATTACTCATTCTTGTATGCTTTCACTAAGCTTGGACCACCACAAATCCACTAAGGGATTAGTAACCCATTCATCCAACCAAGTCTAGAGCTACCAAATTATGACTTAACGGAAACGGTCATAACATAACGACCTTCCACACAACTAATTCCAAAGGCACTTGACTAAACAGTCCTTGGCCATTACCCCATTCCGTCCACTTCAACGGTTCGCCAAAACTAGCCATGCTCATTTACTCGGCAGCTCAAGATCCAAAAATGACTTTCGACGCTAGACATGGAACTTAATCCTCATAAATCTCCATAATCTTGTCAGGACCAATGTCAATCACATGCGCTAAGTCATATGCCATGCATCTCGTGCCTTATTCTAACAAGTTTCCTAAGGTCTCGCTACTTATTCTGTCCCAACTTAATCCTCCTTATCACTCTAATCCTCAATCAACTTGGATCGAGATGACCTTGCTCTGATACCAAGCAAGTCGGGGATGTCACGCCCCGCGCTCTATGCATGCTCATGCGAGACCCTGCAAGTACCAACTCTCTCGAACGTCCCATGATTCGCATATATTGAGAGATGCATAATATCGATAGCATGCGGAAGTGACAATGTACAAACTCCTCCGTAAAATAATAAAGGGAACTAGGGTAACGAGAATACCAATAAATAAACATAGCCTTCCAATCTGTTCATACAAAAGCACTGGCAGACTAAACCAGTTGGTCGGTAGGGGCGACATGACTAGTACAAAAGACGATCATCAACATCTCTAGAAAAAAACAGGGCATCGAGACCATAATCAAAATATATCGGACCAGAAAACGGAAACCCGTAAGTCGAGCTACTGGAGTCATCAGTCTCCTCAGCATCTTCAGTAGGCTCGTACTTCGAGAAAGTCTATGAGCAAATCTCCATTGTAACCTTAATCTCGTTGACCTCGTCGTTGTCTTCCAAGGTTATGGTCCTTTCAGAAACATTTCTCGAGCCAACTGCTGACCCCTCGGCCTCCACCGAATCTTGAGCGGGATGACACCAACTAGGATTACCTCATAGGGTACTTCAATGGGCTTCAGCAGTCTCGTAGTAACTTCCCCTATTGGATCAGTGATCGATTTCTAGGTTTCCTCGTCTAAGGATTGTCTCTGTGAAATAATCGGAGTATCCTAAACCAAGCCTCGAACCTATGAGGCTTCCAGCTCTTTCCACCCTCATCGACCCAAACTACCGTGCACTTCCTAACATATACAGTTCCCTATTTGTCTGAGAACTCCTCAAAATAAGCAGACAATTCTTTCGAGTCAGCAAATCTCTGATAGGCCACATTTTCACAACCTAGGATCTGAAAATGGGGTCCCATAACGAGGTAAGATTTACATCTCAGTAAGATAGGTCTTAATCCTAAGTTAGGCTAGCCGCACACTCAGGCGAATGTAATCACAAGAAAAAATTTCACAAGTAATGACAAGAGACATTCAATTGTCATTAAATAACATACGGATGTCAAGCATGCAATCATGGCATTAAATCACATCAGTGGAATCAAGCACATATTATCAAGCCGGATCACACCTTACACCCTTCCATGCCTCCATTTGATTCATGCCCGCGTTTATAACGCCTTAGGCTCGATCCGCATAAATACGCCTCAGAACATCACATTGACAAACCTGCGTAAACGCATCAGGTTTTCAATTTCATTCTAGGCATGTGTCAACACATCTCAAATTACATCCCACGTCTCAACGCATCAGGACATTGGCCATTTTAACCCCGTGTCTCGTACGCTTCAGGGTAGGATTCAACTCAAACCCCATGCCTCAACACCTTAGGGTATCCATCCACACAACCCCGCATCTCAACGCGTCAAGGTATCACAGGTTTCAAGCATGCCAAACATTCAATTCAATTAAATATCTCATGGTTAAGTGCAAACTCATGCATCGAGCAATACGGCTATGCCTTGCGAGACAATTAGATTCAATAACCAAATGTGACAATCAAGTCATGGCACAAGCATTCAACAAGTATTCAAGCCATTTATACCTCTTAAAGATGCACAACGTACAATCACTCCATAACTCACGAAATTCAACCTAATTTACACCCAAGTTACCCAATCGAGTCCAATCCTCCTAGTCAAGGTTTAGAAACTTCTTACCTCAAGCTTAATTCAACAAAATTCTTCTTCCAAACACTTCAATGGTTGGTCCTATTGGTCCAAGAACAAATCGATCGCGTAACCTAAGGAAATTCATCCAATCGTCAATTTTTCTTGCTCAATTCACCAATCCATGAAGCACAAACCTCCATGACGTATCAATCTACATCTTAATATGTCTTAATAATGAATTTGGAGTTCAATTCAATCATCAACAGGCCCCCACAGATTCGGTATGCACTGAACCGAAACAGGGCATTTTCGGTTCAGTGCATATCTCAACTAATCAGTCCTTAAACTAACTTAAATCCTCAATTTATCCACTAATCTACTTGCTAACATGTAGTTCTAGGAGTTGGGAAGTCTCACCGAAAATTTCAAATCAAGGCAATGCTAGAAAGTCCTTGAACGGCACCGATTCCTCTAAGTCCTCCACCGGTCAGTTTTTGTCCTTCAAACACAAGACCCATTTAGGGTCAAAAATCCATCAAATTCGTCCAAAATTTTTACCACAGCTCAGTGTACAAGTCCTCTAAATGTTCACAAAATTTGGCCAAAATATTCAAAGGATTCGGGGTCTTATGGAGTCTAAACAACGGTTTACCTCCAGTTACAACGGTTTCCGTCGACTCTCGGGAAAATGGTTGGCCGGAGCTCCTCAGTGGGTCAAATGACTTGATTCCACTTGGAGGTTGTCGGCAAGAGGATGAGGAAGGAGCTGGTGGTCGGCTTGGCGCTGGAAGTCACCGAAAGTAGTGGTTGAGGTGGCTAACAGGCGGACAGTGGCTGGTCGGCGGTGCAGCTCTCGGCAGAAAGGAAGAAGAAGAAGAAGAAGAAGAAAATTGCAGAGGAAGATGGGGGTTTCGGCTGAGGGGAGAGAGATTGAGTTGTATATACACATTTTCAAGGGTCAACAAGGTTGAATGGTAGGTTAAAAGTGTCTCCATCAATATCATTGCCTAATCCTTTGACACTTGTCCTCATGTCATTCATTGTTTCATTCAATGGCTGCCAATTTCTTCAATTTTAGGTGGCTACAGTGGGGTATCAATGACCAAAATGCCCTTGTTTTATTATAAATAAAAGACTAAGGCTTGAGGGGCAAAATGGTAATTTTATCATCTACGTCTGGAACGTGATTTTTCTGATTTTAATTTTCTTTGATAAGGCGACGGCCAATCCAATTATAATGTTGGAATTATTGATTCTCCATTTTCTAATTTCGAGACTTGTTTATGAGTCATTTCTCTATCCAATGTGATTCCAGCATATCTCGATTTGACAAGTTGCTTTTGCAGACATTACACGTATCGACTCTGTGATTTATATCACACTTAGGGCTCGTCAATTCATGGCGACTTTGGTTGTCATGTAATTGTGAGGGTCTATTACCAGTTTCGATGGTCTCGATCGTCACTGTTTGATTTAGGAAAATTTTACAAATTATATATTGGTTAAGCGGCATCGCCCGCGCTTCAATCGTATAACGCTAGCAATGCCTTCCTTAATCGTCCTTAGATCGGCCTTTCATAGCTCTAAATATCCCATCGACAATTCTTATGGTCGAAGTGTCATTTCCTATTTGAGTTCCCTAGGTCCACGTACATTGTCTCGTGTTAACCTTTTTCTTTTGATTAATTAACTCGAGATTGATCAGATACAAGCTAGATACGACTGAAAGACATCGTTATATACATTCTCATTAATGAGTCTCGAAATGATAGGAAAAATCAGAATGTCACATTAGGAATCCGACAGAAGTTTAGGCATACAAATTCTTCTTCATAGAGAATGGCATCCTTCTGAGATATGGGTTTACCATGAGTTTTGCAGAAGTTTAAGCTAAGAAAGATAGCATTCTGGGATCTGGAGTTACCAGGAATCAATCGAAAGCTTTTACCAAGGAAGGTTATGTTCTTTTGAGATTTGAGGTCATCAGGGATGCAAGAGATCACGTGTTCTTTTGAGATATGGGGTTAACAGGAATCCTGTAGAAGCTTAAACCTGTAAATTTTCTTCACCAAGAAATATGTCCTTCTGAGATATGGGGTTACCAGAAATCTTGCAATGACTTTAAACTGAAAATTTTCTTACCAAGAGAACATCAATGTCCTTTAAGTGATATCTAATGTCAAACTGACCGCACTTTATGACTTATATCGAAGTCATGGAAAAGTTTCAATAAATGCATTATGGTGCTGGAGGTTGTCCAAAACACCTTGCAACATGCGGAAGTGATTAAAAATTCCTTGTGGGAAAAATTTGAATTGACCAATCTAAATTTACCAAAAGAGTTTGGTTAAAACGTCCATTGGAGTATACTCATCAAAGAGGACTTCTCGCTAATTTGAGAAAACGGTCTTTTATAGGGAATGCACTCAATTTCCTATCAAACTTGTACCTAGGATTTGGGATCATTTGCAGTGCATACATTTCGATTGGTCATGAGGTATTTTGAAGGATTGTAATGTTGGGCTTGGGCATGATTTTCAAAGGGGGACCCACGAATGAGTCCAGGTTATTGAATAAAAGGTCTTCACCATCTGCATCAGGTTTACAAGTCAAGAACCCTGCAAAATGAGAAAGAAATAATCTTGTTCAAACTTCTTCGAGCTAAGATTAGACATTAAACCTCATTTTAATCCAAGTACATTCATGGGAAAAGACATTCAGGGTTGTAACGCAAATAGGGATTGAGGACCGAAAAAGGCTTGTTTTTGGCCTAGAATACACAAAAGGGTTTAACGTTGGTAATCATTGTAGATTTGTCACCCATCCTAACTTTTCTAGTTCAAAAATGTCATCAGTCTTCGAAATACGTCGATAGTCTTTGGAGAGCATCGTCTGTCTTTTGAGAATAATCTTTTGTCTTTGGAGAATATCATCAGTCTTCGAAGTACACATTTATCTTTAGAGAACACCTCTTTCACATTAAGACGACGTCAACTTCTTGTCTATGCTTTGGTCATTTGATTGTGACATGACCTGGGAGTATCTTTTGCAGTCTAGCTTCCATAGGATTTTCTTTTATAGCCAGACCTCACTAGTGATCTATACAAAGATCTCATGCCATCTTTCAACATTTACAAGATCAAACACATGATTCACAATTGAACAAGTACTTGGATGGGCACTGGCATTGTTTTTACCATGCACTTTGCTTTTTCTTGATGCCCACGATTGGCTTTTTCTCATTTCTTTTCTTTTTCGCATCTTTTATTGAAATCCCACCTTGTCTTTTCTTTTGGGAACTATGATTTTCAAATGAGTATGCTAGATATTCAACTTGAATCTCAGAACGCTTAAACATTAGTCTAGAAATTTTTCATAAATCCTATCTCTCGAACTCCTCCATTCTTGAAGTGATGTCGCTTCCCTCTTAGAATATGCAATGTCACCAATGGTGAAACGAATATATAGGCTCAACTGGGCTGTGAAAAGGGTAAAAGTGTATAAGATAGAGAAAAGAATGATTTTTGTCATCCTAAAGCACCTGAATTATCATAGGAGTTAAAATGACAAGCAAAACACGGAGATTGATGCTGATGCTAGTCCAAGCAAGAGAAATTCTAACCGTTTACCTCCCGAGGCTGCTGGATTCCTCTATTTGGCCCTAATGTGGGGTGGTTCTCGATAGAGATAAAAAAAGAAACCGTCGTTCAAAGGGTTATCAATGGTCACCTATAGTTTTTAGGATAGAGAAATGAGCCCCTCCGTCTTCATCAATTTAAATGATGCGAATGATCCCTACATCCTTTTGAATGGTTTAAACAACTCTTGTTGGAAATGTTCATTTCACTTTGTCCAAAATTTACCTTTCAAGAGGATTTATGATGCACTATGCATGTTTCAATCATGTTCAGATACCCTCCAAGTTTAAGCATGAAAGCCAATGATGTGACCATGAGAATTTTGCGTCTTTATAGATGTGATAATTGAATACGCGCTAGATTCCAATAAGTCTTCAAATTCTAGTAACAAGGATTCAAAAAGTTTTAAATTCAAAGAGATTGAGAAATGAATACTTACCTGCCCAGCGTGGCTAGGGATCCCTAAAAATATAAAAGGAATATATTGGTGTACGTTCTCGAATTTTTAGAAAATTGAAACGATACCACTTACTCTCAATCATGCATTCCAATGGAAGTGCGTAGAAAAATTTGCATGATACTTAACGACACAAGATGGTTAAGTATTTTAAAGTTTCTTGAAATTCTCGGTCTTTGAAGAGAAATGACACGTACCCGGCCACCATGATGGTAGGTCCTCTTGATCACGTATTTCAATCTGAATGCCAATGTGTGGATTATAGAAATCGACCATTTGACTTGTGGCGATGATCATTCAGTCTGGTTAGGCAACAAACCTCGCTCGATGACTCGATTCATCTTTTGGACGTATTCCATGCTACTCTTTAAAGTTCCTTAATAAAGGAAAAAGGAAATTCTAATCAACATGTTTGTCAAAGCACGCAGTACAGAAGTGATACTTTTTATCCTCCACTCGGTCTTATAACCAAACATCATTTCTTGAATGCTTGACTTTCGAAACTGTTGTTTCTTTTCACCTCAAATTTGAGTCGACGAGTTCTTTCCTGTTGAGCTCTTTTGAGTGCCATCGATTTTGTGTTGAAATGACGACAAACTCATGTTAAGCATAAGATCGTCGAAGGTCAAATTAGAACGATACAAAGTTACCTTTCGCTCAAGTTTGTATCTTAAGGTTTGACTCTGATGCGGACGACTCTTCTATTGCGTCTATTGACTTTATTGGGAATGAAATGTCACTTCTTTATCCGGTTAAGCAAATGATTCACTTGCCCTAGCTAGATGTGACTTGTCATGGCTAGGTAATGCTTGCCCCAGTTGAATGGCTCTATTCACTTTTGCATTTTTATACAATCCCCTATCCAATTTGGGATATCTCATATTTAGGTCTGCACTTTCTTTTCACCTTCAAGGTGTCATCCTTTCGATGTTTGAGAAAATCATTTGCTTCAAGCGTCTTGTCACTTGTGATCTTCCTTATGAAGTCCTATCAACATATCCTGCCATAGAATGAAATGCTTTTGCATTAACAAGTTCGAGAAAAAGAGGCAAATTGGATACGATAACCGACTACCCTTCCTTTGTCGATTGTCGATATTTTTCTTTTGATTGAGTCCATTCCAATATCGTGTACTAATGTAACGCCCCGCACATTGGTGAGCGCGCCGCATTCGTTCGATATGGCCAAACTTGACTTTTCCCCAAGAATGAGCTGCGGACATTGTACTAGAAAAAACCTTGGCATATGGCATTATTCAATCACAAATCAAGGTTCAATCATTCAGTTTAGACTAAGCTTCGTACTAACATACTAATTAACTTATACATTTAGAGCATGTCTTAATCTCGTTATGAAATCCAACTTCAATAGCTAGGCTCGCGTATTTACGCCTTAGGCTTAATAAATCAACAACCAGCGTTAATTCACTTTAGGTTTCTAATGTCATTCTAAGACCCGCGTTAGAACGCCTCAAGTCAATCCCGTGTCCAGCACCTCAAGATACATTAATACCTTGCGTCTAACGCATCAAGGTACTATGTGTACTTAGGCTCCTAATTCAATCAATTGGCCAATCAAGCATTCCAAACTCATTCACAACTTCTAGGCCGAATTGCACAACAAGTCTGACTAATTCAATATTCGACCTTCATATCACAATTCAATTGTTTTCTAACTTTTTAATACTTCATGATCAAGTAAAACAAGGTCAAGCAATTCAGTTAGCCATTTACTCATATTTCCTCTCATGGCCAAATACACATGGCATCATAGACGATTCAATCGTTAAATCCACAATTAGCAAGTCATAGTCGCACGCGCACATCGGACTCATTTAGTCGATTTAATTACTAGACACCCCATTAAATCACTCTTGTACAATCGGTCCTCTAGAGACACACATGACTGAACATAGAGTCCCACAAAATAACCACAAATTTCGCATTTCAAACTCTAAATCAACCAAGCATAATGAGCCCTTCACTAGTCATCATAAGTTTCATTCCAAAATAGCCAATGAAAGTCATCCAATGCACATCTAGCTTGGTCCCTTAGTAACCTAATGTCCAAGAGAAGGTTTAAGGGTAACATACCACAAGATAAGGCCAAGTAATTTCACGAAATAAGTGGAGTAAGTTCACAACTCAAGTTGGTCAACAAAACAGGCTAGGTCCCACTTAAAGTTTACATGAAATCAGCCATGGAAATCCACATGAATTACTCTTAACTTCATCAATTAACTTCTTAACACACTAGACTAGGCTTTAGATGTCACTTACCCTTCAAATGACCAAAACAAGTTGAAAGTAACCTCAAGAATGGCCACCAAAGTCACGGTTCTAGCCGGTTAGCAACACTTATTCGATTTCGAGGAGAAACACCACAAGTCAACTATTTAAATCCTTTCAAAATCTAACCTTAACCTTATAAACAAGTTGCTAAATATCTCAACTAGGTTTTGGCCTTACCAAGAGATCTGGGTGAAATGAGCTAAAAAATCCAACTTTGGAGCTCTCGGGTTCAGGTCAGACTAGTCAGCAGCGTCTCTGGCTTTCGGCGGCTTTATGAGACAAACAGTTGGTCGGATTGGGGTTCATGATGATTGGTTAGAACGGCAAGAGAAAGGGTTTTCTAATTGTGGGTGGCTCATTGGCAACCGATCACGAACAGCGGAGATATCACAGGAAAAGCGAGCCGTGACGGGCTGGCAGCGAGAGAGAGAGAACAAGAAGATGAAAGTGAGAGAGAGGGGTGAGGGGGTGTTCAGCCGAATGAAGGGGAGAGAGAGTGAAGTGAGTTACCCCAAAATTCAAAGACAAAAAGGTGATAGGATGGTTTTGGTTGGTGAGGTTTTTGTGAGGTTTGTCTTGCAACTTTTTGACTAAGGAAGGGGGCCCTTACCCAAGAGTTAAATCTCATGTCTTATCTCAATAATTTAGAGACAACAATGGACCATAATGCCCTCGAATTTTCAACCAAAGAGGGGGGAGACAAAGACTATCTTTGTGATATTCCGAATTCCGACCATCTCGAGGCTATTGAATGGAAGGATATGGATTGATGTGTTTCAGTTGTAACTCACTTGGAGTTGGCCACTCTTGAGCTGTCTGACTAAAAGAGAAAGACTGACGCAGAGTCGGATACGTGGAATTGGGAAATTTGAATGAGAAATGGCACTTTGACCGTAAGGATTGTCGAGAGAATATCTTGGGCTAGCAGAGATCGATCTAGGAACGATCATGGAATGTCTTGTTAGCGTTATACGTTGGGAAACAGGTGATTCCGCTTAACCAATGTGTAATTTGCGAGAATTTCCTAAATCGGATTCCGATGATCAGGATCGACGAAACGAACGATAAACCCTCACTATTACATGACAACCAAAGTCTCCATGGTTTAAGAAAAATTCCAAGGTCGATACGCGTAGAGCTTGCAAGAGTCGCTCGCTAGTTTGAGATAAACTGGAATTACAGTCGATGAAAGTTCGACATGAAGTTGAACCTCGAGATTTGGGTATTGGACATTGAGAAATTTCAACATTTGAATTGAATTGGACGTCGCCTCATCGAGTGTGGCTTATATTGGAAAAATGAAATTTCAAACGAAAAGTGTCAAATGACCATTTTGCCCCTCAACCTTTGGCCTTACCTTAAGAAGTTTAGAATGTCACTTTGATCAGTTTAGGCTCCAAAGTGGCTGTCGAAAATGTATAATGGATATGCTCAAAGGAAGTCAAAGTCCATGGATCAACCAATGGGAGGTTGCCAAGTGTCAACCAAAGAGAAGCAAAGTATTCAATGTCCATTAATTACCCATCCTGTCTAATTGACTAAAAATGCATTATTGGAGTGAAAACTCTCTCTCTCTCTCTATATCTATCTTCTATTTTGGCTAGCCACCATCTCTCACCATCTTCCTCTTCTTCATTTTTGCTCTCAACCGAGAAGGATTTCTTGCAGATAGGGAAAAACGATTCCACTGCTCTGGTCATCACTTTGTCGTCCGATATCGGATTTTGGTAAAACCATCGTTATCTTAAAGCTTATCTTCTTTCTATTCTAATAAGATATTATGAGCTTAATTTGGCCCAGTCATTTGTCTTGTAGGTCCATTTAAATGGGCAAAGGTTAGAATTTGACCCGAATTTAGAGAGGGGCGATTTTTAGGGGCTTCTAGACTCCAAATTACTCCAAATTTTTGGTGAGATCTTCGTAATATCTGGTACTTGATTATTTTCTTGAGGATTTAGAGTGTTTTCATAGCTGAATAGAGGTGATTAAAGTCAGACGGATTCTGACCGAGCAAGGATCGTGAAGGAAATGGGCTGTTTAAAGGTCTTATGGATTTGTTTTGCAGCGAAACTCTTAGTGAGCTTCCTAAACACATAATTGAGGTTCTCGCAAGTTTATTTTGTGAAGAATTGAGGCTTAAGATTGAGATATAGCTTGATTAGGCTAATTGAACCAAAATTAATTCTATTTTAGGGAGTACCTATTCTATCTGGTTCTCTCAAAATTAAGTAATCACCTATATAAGAGAGAAGTGGGGCCGCTTTAAAGGAGAATTTTTTAGGGTTGAATTCTTTAGAAGCTCTCGTAGAAACAGAACGATGTTCATGGCGAAAACGAACATACTCATGAGAACTGATCAAACGTTTAGATGAATCCTGTGTGAAGTGTATGGGTCATTTACTAAGAAAGCATGACAGTTCAAGGACATCATGTCTACTGGACAGCTGGTAAATTAAATATACTTTCACAAGGAAAGGTTCAAAGGGTGACACCTATCTATCCTATGTAGGTTTCATTTGTTGAACACTATCACAGAGTCAAAATCAAAATAATTTTCATTCATGTGGGGGATTGTTGGAAATAAGAGATATTTTGATGGGTGAGTGAATGAGAAATTATTTCCCAAAAAACACCCTTGAATTGGAAGTGAAAAATGAAAGTATACTAGTCTCACATTGGACAGGAGGAAGGTTTTAAAGTGCTTTATACGTGGTAACACTCTTTTTGAGTGGTAACTATCATAACACAAGTATTATGCCTCCCGCACACGCGCAGAGGAGTACAAATCCTAGACCTCAATGGAAGCTCGAGAAGTCAAAACTTGGGCGCAAGCGCACAACCTGCGTACGCGAATGCAGCACCGGAAAGTGGGCCTCACGACAAGCCCATTTTTACCTTATGTTTTAATTTTTTCCAACTCAAGCCGTTGTAATGTAACCGTTCTTGAGTTAATTACCGGCATGATAATGGTATTAATTAAGTAATGGCTATTATAATTCTGCAGTTACAGAATTAAATACATAACGGCTCTAAACGGCAGATTTATTTAGCCGTTATTCTTTATTTCCGAAATGCCCCACTTAGCCTATAAATAGGTGGCTTTACATTTTGTTTATGAGATTGGAAAAACCTACTGCCTTAAAGAAAAACCCATCTCCCTCTTTTCAATCGTCTGCATCAGCATTGTTTTCGATAGTATTCACATTGAGTTTAAGTTCACTGAAAGCTTTGGAGCGTTGTGTTTGCCTCTATCACTGCTTAACCGTTATATCATGGGAGACAGACATCCATGAAACCTCAAAGTACGTATTGGAGAGGAGGAATCTATTTTAAGGAAATTGCGTCGTACATAGGCCTCAGTATTTTTTATTAATTCAATTTCTTCTAATATTGTTATATTTATGTTTATATTTTGTCCTTCTGAAAGTTTAGATGCACTGCTTCTGAGAGGTTCAGATTCAGTCCTCTTGACGGATTTAGATTCAGTGCTTTTGACGAGTTCAGATTCACTGCTTCTGAAGGGTTCAGATTTTGTGCTTCTAACCTACTTTTGAGCTGCTTCTGAAGGGTTCAGATTTTGTGCTTCTAACCTACTTCTGACCTGCTTCTGAACTGCTTCTATGACATTTCGAATTTTATGCCCCCTCGACGCTTGAGATATGAAACGAAATCTCAAAATTAGAAAATGAAAAATAAAGATTTCAACATTCTAATCGAATTAGACGTCGCCTCATCAAAGGTAATTCGAATCAAAAAACGGGGTTTCGGACGTCGGGGGTAAAATTAATATTTTACCCCTCAAGCCTTGGCCTTACATTTATAATTGGATAATGGCATTTTGGTCAATCACAATATCCTATAGGCTACCGAAAATCAAGAAAAATGAGGGTCATTGGATGAGCCTTGATTGACATGAGGACAAGGGTCAAAGGATTAGGAATTGACATTTATTGAATCACCTTTTAACCTACCATTTCAAGCCTTTGACCAAGTGAATTATTGGTGGAAGACTCCCTCTCCTTCTCATTTGGCCGGTCATCCATCTCTCTCTCCACTTTCTCCATTTTCTTCTTCTTCGTCTTCTCTCGCTTGCTGACCAGCCCGTACCCTATCCCAATTGCTTCACTATTCTGGCCATATCTTTATCGTCCAATATCGGATTGAGCTAAAACCACTTCCATCTGAAAGCTTATTATCTTGTCGTTCCAACAAGGTATTATAGGTCTAAATCCATCCAGATGTTTGTTCCATAGAGCCATTTGAAGGAGCAAAGGTCAGGCTAGTCAATTTTCAATACGAGAGCTCCCAGCCAATCAATCCCGACTATTCTACTATTTTGACCATATCTTCTACGTCTGATATCGGATCAAGGTAAAACTATCGTCAAATGAAAGCTTATTGTCTTATCTTTCCATAGACATATTATGAGCTCAATTTGACTAGGAAGATCTTCCCACAGCTCAATTTGAGTGGACAAAGGTCCAAACGAGGTAAATTCTGACCGAGTTGGCGGAATGTCTTCGTTTGGCCACTTCAAGACTTCAAATTGCTTCAAATATTTGGTGAGATCTTCCACACTTATAGTATTAAATTTGGATGAGCTGTGGTTGCAATTTTAGTTGAGTTAAGATGGGTTTTCATGGCTGATTTGAGGTGATTTTTCTGGGGCAGAATCTCACCACATGTACACCAAGTAGAACCGGGCTGATCGGAAGTCCTTGAGGTGTTATTTTGCTTTCAAATTATCGGTGAGGCTTCCTAACTCCTAGAACAACATGTTACCAAGTTTATTTTGTGTTAAATCAAGGTTTGGAGTTGAATTATGAATTGATTAAGGAGGTAGAGGGCAGAACCGAATTCTGCCCTGTTTTGGTTTAAATGAACCGACCCCTTTGAGGGCTGTGGGAGGTGTAACCATGCATTAAATTCATCGTTAAGACATACAAGAATGTTAATTGAGATGTTAATGAGGTGTATTCTCCGTGAATTGGTGATTGGACTAGAAAAAATGATCGTTTGACGAACTTTGGACTAGGTCGCACGGCTGCCCTAATTTGGGATCAAGGGAACCGAATCTTTGGAGGAGTCTTGGAGGGAATTTTACGGATTAAGTTGAAAGGTAAGTGACTCCTAAACCTTTGCTAGGAAGTTAGGACACTACTGGATGCGTTTGGATGATATATTGATGAATTTGAGAGTCTATTGCATTGATTGTTCATGATCGACTGAGATAATGGAGGTGTAAGTCATGTGTACTCCTGATGTCGAGAAATTATAACTCTCATGGCTAAATTATTTTTGTGTGCATTCGACTGACATGGATGCTGGTATGGCTATGTGATATTTGGCCTTGAATGGCGACTGTTTGAGAAATATGAATGAGTTGACAAGATAATTGAAAGCCTGATGCATTTAACACGGGTTTGTCAATTTGATGGTATGAGGCGTAATGACGCGGACCGAGTCTGAGGCGTTCTAAACGCGAGCATAGCTATTGAAAAGAGAATTAAAAACCTGATGCGTTTAACGCGGGTTTGTCAATTTGATGGTCTGAGGCGTAATGACGCAGACCAAGCTTGAGGCGTTCTAAACGCGGGCATAGCTATTGAAAAGAGAATTAAAAACATGATGTGTTTAACGCGGGTTTGTCAATTTGATGGTCTGAGGCGTAATGACGCGAACCGAGCTTGAGGCGTATTGACGCGGGCATAGCTATTGAAAAGAGAATTGATAGCCTGATGCGTATTGACGCGGGCTTGGCCATTGAGATTAAATTTGTGATTAGCCTGATGCGTATTGACGCGGGCTTGGCCATTGAGATTAAAGTTGTGATTAGCCTGATGCATATTGACGTGGACTTGACCATTGAGATTAAATTTGTGATTAGCCTGATGCGTATTGACACGGGCTTGGCCATTGAGATTAAAGTTGTGATTGGCTTGATGCGTATTGACGCGAGCTTGGCCATTGAGATTAAATTTGTGATTAGCCTAATGCGTACTGACGTAGACTTGGCCATTGAGATTAAAGTTATGATTAGCCTGATGCGTATTGACGCAGGCTTGACCATTGAGATTAAATGTGTGATTAGCCTGATGCATATTGACAAGGGCTTGGCCATGGGAATTGAAAGTTATGATGAAATTGAGGACACACCTTTGCTTATGAATTTAATGTTGTGCTAGTATGAAGCTTGCTTGTGATGATATGATTGTCCTCGAATTGTGATTGCGTTATGTCAGACGTATCATGGTGCCTTGATGTTTTATTGCCATGTGTTGTTTTATTGCATAATCTGAGAGGACTAATGGCCTGGTCTAGGTTTAGGGTGAACTTGATAAGATTTATATCTCACCCCGTCGAGGGATTAACTTTTTCAGGTCCTAGGCGATGGAAATCTGAGCTTGCCAATGATCGGCGTTTGAAGAAGTAATTATATGAAATGGATTTATACTTTGGTGACTTTAGAGATTTCAAGTTACCTTGAAGTTAGAGTTGTATCCTCTAAACCTGTAGTCAGCGTTTATAAGAAGACGTGCCATATGTCTTGAGTCATCTTAAGATTGAATTGAATGGAGAGTTTCACCGCTTCCGCATGTTTGTATCATTTAAAAGTTATAAATTGTTGGCCGACGGATCCTGGCTACCACCGATAGAGAAGACGGCCCTAGTAAGATTTTGCGTGCCTAACTGGTTCAGGGCGTGACATCCCCGTTTGTTTGGTATCAGAGCAAGGTCAGCTCGATCCAATGTGATTGAGATTTGGAGAGATAAGGAGCGATGATTTGAGGACAATTAGGTAGTGAGACCTTGAGGGATAAGCATAGATTGCTGAATCTTGAGGACTATAGGCTTGAACTTGTGTAGTATTCTAATGGTCCTAGTGCCGATTTAATGGATGATCTTGAGTGATTTTATGAATATGACTCACAAGAAATTGAATAGAAATTGAGTCATAAGTCTGGATTTGAGGTCGCTAGAGAATAGCTTATCAATGAAGGGTCAATTGGGTTATATGATTATGATTGTGGTTTGTCAATTACCCAACTTAGAGAGTATGAGTTATAAAGAGACGACTGGTATTGGTGAATTCAAGCTTGAATTGCGTGATATCTTGATGATTTAGCTATCAATTACTATTAACAACCTTGGATGATATGAGATGAGGTGTATACAAGGAAGTAGGTAAGGAATTATTTTTTTATTAAAGGCCAGCTGTGATCGAATGCATATGGATTTGATTTAGTTAGCGACTCCACTTGAGGTATATGGTTGAATATAGGCAATTGATCTGTGAAATTAGAACTCTTTAATGGATAGGAATTGATCTAAAGGCGATTGTGATATGACAAGTGGTGAGGACAATCATGTTGTATATGTGTTTGTGGTTACGAAATGAAAATTGAAGAGAGTGTATGCATGAACTTATCGCTATTGGACTTAATAAACTATCGTTTGGTATGGGACAAGTTGATGGGATACCTATAAACCGTTATGAAGCATGGTATGGGACGTATGGAATGGGGCTTTCTCCGTAGATGTATGACTTGGGACAACCTGCAACGGCCAGGTCTGATGTGGGCGGGGAGTGATCGCCGGGACAGAAAGGTCCGGACAAGGAGCGCCTCCTGGCAGGCTTCTAAGATGGCAAGAGGCGGGAATGACCCAAGTCATAACTTGAAAAGGAAAGTCTAGGTATCAGATTGAGTCCAATTATGGTAAAGAGATGTACGGCACGGGATTGATTCTCGAAAAGAATGATTGAAAGTGGCATGACATGTGTAATGGCGCCTATGAGCGGCATGGTTAAAAGCTTTGTGCTTAGCAGTGGAAGCCCTTTGAAAAAGAAAAGTGGTGTTTGTAATGGGCCTATTAAGCATGTTTTCTAATTGGCATCATGTGATTGGCTTGGCCAAAGTATAACTAAGAGGTGAGACGACCTGTGGGGTTTATACCCATTAAACTGATGTCTGTTGAGAATGAGATAGCATGTCGCAGATATGACAGAGTGGCAAATGCCTTATGCTTATGGTATGGGCGATTGACTTATAGAAGTGATGCCTTGAGTATTTGTTGGGTGTTGACCTAATTGAGTTTTAGCCTAGTTGAGGCTGGCTTGATGAATGGTTGCTGCTTAAAGACGATTTGGAATCCTTGTATAAAGAGCAAATAGTTGAGAATTGTTGAAAACCGCTGATGGTTGATGGTGAAAGATAATGAGATGAGTAGTCTGAGACTGCCGAACTTGAGTAGATAACTTAAGTACTTGATTTCTAGAGGGAATTGTAGTGGTTTGAGTGCCATAAGAACCTAATGAGGTTGAACAACAAGAGAATGGTCACTAGAGGAGCATTGGCTCGAGTATGCAAGATATGAGATAACTCTAGAACTGAAGGGAGTTTTAAGAATTGAGTAAAGATGAGTAACCAGAATATGAGTGCTAGAAAAGCGTTTGGCTTGAGCTTGTAGAGTGTACAAGACCTAAGAGTTGAAGTGGTCACGAGAACTTCGAATGGAAATGAGAAAGTAGATGGGTAGATAGACTCGAGAAGGAGCTGTCATTATACCCAAGTCGTTGAGACAATTGAAGCTAGTGCTGATGAGTTAAATGATAGAAGTCACGAAAGAGGTGACTCCGAGTTAATCCTTTTTAAATTGAATGTGTGGGAAGAACCATGAGAGTTTTGAAAAGCTTGTGAAGCCATGTATAAGGTTAAGATTGACCAAGTTTGAAGGAGGGATGAGATTTGAAGTTGTCTCCCTCTAGATTGGGGATCTTGGTAAAGAAACCTTAGAGGTTTTGGGTACGCTAAGGAAAGAAAGTGACCCTGGCAGATTGTAACCTTAAAAGGCTGTTGATAATTGGTAAAAGGTCACCAGAGGAAGGGTTTCCTCGAAGGCATGATATCTGCCTAGACTACCTTTATTGAATTGTTGAATGGAAGTGCTTTCCCTGGATTGCTTGAGAACAAAGGTTGTTTCGATCCTGATACTTTTGCAAAGATTATAGGATGATCAACCAGTGTGAGATAGAGTTCTCAAGGTCGTTTAAGCATATAGTAAAGGTGGTCAAGGACTCTTGAATAAGATAAGTAAATCTCTGAGTGGATTGGAGTTTGAAAGCCTTACAGCTAGTTGTTCTTCCTAATTTTGAGGAATGGTAATGGAACTCAGTAAAAGAAGAGAACTCATGCTCATGGATTATGAGCAAAGAAATGTTCATTTTGGAACATGAAACGTACTTGCGAGAGATGGTCGTTGATGAAAAAGAAAAGTGAATGGACTGGATAATCCTAACTGTTCGTAATTCTAGTGAATGACTGAAGAAGCGAAAAGAGCGCTTAGAGAGTAATTGCAGAGTAAGTTGAGGTAATCTAATCGAGTATTCGATACGTGAATTGGTGGAAACCAAGGACGAACAGATATTGTCACTTGAGGTGACTGAATTATAGGAAGAAGAATGCCGAGTATGGTGGCATCTACGTTCTGGAGTAAAACACTGCCGTTGGCGCAGACTCCATGATCGACGTCCAATGGAATAGGAAGGACATGGTGGATTTGAAATAAGAGAATGCCACTGAAGTGTATAGCTTCCTTCACATGGTAAGAGACCCTAATGTGGAAGAAAGAGAAAATCATAACTGTCTTGATATTAAAATGGAGCGTCTAGATTGAGAAAGACAACGCAGAACTTGAATAAATGATGTAAGAGAAGTTAAGTTCGAGAGACTGTCTTGTAGATGATGTTGAATTCCAGGATAATGTCAACGTTTAGTGGGACAGGCAGAATTGAGATAAGGTCGCATTAGCTGGTTGTGAAACTAAGAGATTAAGGCACTAATGTTTCCCGAGAAAAGAGTGATAAAAATGAATAAAATTTTGTGTACTTCAAGCGGGGACTCATGAAAGTAGATGGCCAAGATTTGAGCTCTCAAGTGAAAAGTGTGAATAATAGTTTGAAGATTCGATGCATGGTAGAAAGAAACGGATAAAAGTCAAACTGAGTATCCAAGAAATAATGGGATTGATTGTTACTGTCTTTATAGACGATGAATAGACTCATTTAAGGAATCATGAAAAACATGAATAACTTTCAAGAGTATCCTATGGACTCTAGGGAGATGCTCATCGTGTACTGCTAGTCGTGAAGAGCACGAGTTGCGGGTCTGATGATATAAGAATCCTCAGTAGTGAGATTTCTAAGAAATGAAATCCCTATGGAGCTCTTGAGGAATAGAATAAGTGATGAATCGACTAAGATTGATGTGAGTTGCGAAAATTGAAAGTTCCTTGGAATTGGTGAATTGTTATGGATGAATCAGAGGAAGATTTCCCACAAAAGCAATTTCATGGATAAATGAATACGAAAAGAGTTTTCGAGAACTTAAGTCAAGATAATGACTGCACCGACAATAGTGTTCCTATTTGAAATTAAAAAGGGGTCGAATGAATCATAATGACGTGACGTAGAAAGGAAATTTGAGGCGTAGCAAGGCAAACAGAAGTGGGCTATGTGATACGTCGTGATAGTAAAGCCATATGAGTTGAAGCGTCTAATGCATGGTTGGAGTTGGCTTGCAAATGTTCTTGCGATGAAGTTAAAAAACACGATTCGCATGGAGAGATTTTAAGTTTACACGAACCATAAGAATTTGAGGTATGTTGTTGCCTAGAAAAATTGAATGAGGAACAATGTATGTGAAGGAAATTGCTTAAGAACTAAGGATGAAATATCCTATATTGCTTAGAAAAGGGTGATTTAAGAAGCAGATGCATATAAGTGAAAATTGAGCGTCGTGCATTTGGCGGATAAATGATAGGCTTTGCTCAAGGAAATAAGAAATCCAACTCCTAAATTGGAAGGTTGTCAATTGACTAGTTTGATAACTACCTGAAGCATCAAGCTTGAAGTCAAAAAGGAATTGAAATGCTGCAATGAACAGACCTTGACATTTAAAGGGGTTATGGAAATGGATAGGACAGGGAGGAAATTCAGATTTTCGGATACCTGAAAAAGAAGCCTCAAAGTTGAGGGTAGAAACCTTAAAGTCCCATGGACAAGAGTATGAGTCCAATATTAAAAAAGGAACTTAAAGAAATGACCTCATCAGAAATTCAAAGAGAGGATTATGGTGTCCCTTGGGATGACATAAAGGTGTGCCAGACTTGCATCGATATTATCGATGGAATGGACTGAAAGTTTGGTTAGTCGAACATGAGGTCAAGTATTAAACGTGCCGACAAGAAAAAGGCATACCCTTATAAGATTGATACGCCGAATGGTATGGACATTAAAGAGTGCATTCTGGCGAGAGTTTAGTAATAATGGTGATGGACAAATGGAAGAGATGATGTGAACGCTCGAGGATAAATTGCTGACAGATGTTATGAATATCGAAAGAGAATGGAGAGAAGAAAATCAAATTGAGGACTAAAGAAGACAAGTCTTAGGGAAAGATGGCTTTGGTCGGGAAGTACAAGTAGGATTGTCAAGTCATGAAAGGAATTATCCGGAAGAATGAGGATGCGATGAGACGTCGATACCCCAAAGGACTGGATGGTTAGAAGGTTGTAAATTTCGATGATGAAATTTATTTAAGGAGGGAAGAGTTGTAACATTCCGAATTTTTCGCCCCCTCGAGGCTTGAGATATGAAACGAAATCTCAAAATTGAAAAATAAAAAATAAAGATTTCAATGTTCTAATCGAATTAGACGTCGCCTCATCAAAGGTAATTCGAATTAGAAAAACGACGCTCCGGACGTCGAGGGTAAATTTACCATTTTTCCCCTCAAGCCTTGGCCTTGCATTTATAATTGGATAAGGATATTTTGGTCAATCATAGTACCCTCTAGGCGCCAAAAATCAAGAAAAATGAGGGCCATTGGATAAGCCTTGATTGACATGAGGACAAGTGTCAAAGGATTAGGCATTGACATTGATTGAATCACATTTTAACCTACCATTCCCAGCCTTTGACCAAGTGAATTATTGATGGAAGACTCCCTTTCCTTCTTCTTCCTCATCTCTCGCTTGCCGATCAGCCCATCACCCTGTCCCGATTGCTTCACTGTTTCGGCCATATCTTTGTCGTCCGATATCGGATTAAGGTAAAACTACTTCCATCTGAAAGCGTATTGTCTTACCGTTCCAACAAGGTATTATGGGTCTAAATCTACCCAGCCGTTTGTTCCATAGAACCGTTTGAACGAGCAAAGGTCAGGCTGGTCAATTTTGAATCCGAGAGCTCTTAGTCGATCAGTCCCAACTGTCCCACTATTCTGGCCATATCTTTTTCATCATATACCAAGTTAAGATAAAACTACCTCCAAATGAAAGCTTATTGTCTTATCTTTCCATAGACATATTATAAGCTCAATTTGACCTAGTAGATCTTCCCATAGTTCTATTTGAGTAGACAAAGGTCCAGACGAGGTAGATTCTGACCGTATTAGGGGAATGTCTTCGTTTGGTCACTTCAATACTTCAAATTGCTTCAAATTTTCGATAAGGTTTTCTACACTTATAGTATTAAAGTTGGATGAGCTGTGATTGTAATTTTAGTTGAGTTAAGATGGGTTTTCATTACTGATTTGAGGCGGTTTTTCTGGGGCAGAATCTGACCGCATGTACACCGGGTGGAACCGAGCTATTTGGATGTCCTTGAGGTGTTATTTTACTTCCAAATCTTTGGTGAGGCTTCCTAACTCCTAGAACAACATGTTAGCAAGTTGATTTTGTGTTAAATCAAGGTTTGGAGTTGAATTATGGACTGATTAAGGAGGTAGAGGGAAGAACCAAATTTTGCCTTGTTTCATTTTGGATGAACCGAGCCCTTTGAGGGCTGTGGGAGGTAGAACCATGCATTAAATTTGTCGTTAAGACATATAAGAATGTTAATTGAGATGTTAATGAGGTGTATTCTCCGTGAATTGGTGATTGGACTAGAAAAAATGATCGTTTGACGAACTTTGGACTAGGTCGCACGGCTGCCCTATTTTGGGATCAAGGGAACCGAATCTTTGGAGGAGTCTGAGAAAATTTTACGGATTAAGTTGAAAGGTAAGTGACTCCAAAACCTTTGCTAGGAAGTTAGGACACTACTAGATGCATTTGGATGATATATTGATGAATTTGGGAATCTATTGCATTGATTGTTCATGATCGACTGAGCTAATGGAGGTGTGAGTTGTGTGTAATCTTGATGACGAGAAATTATAACTCTCATGGCTAAATTGTTGTTGTGTGCATTCGACTGACATGGATGCTGGTATGGCTATGTGATATTTGGCCTTGAATGGCGACTGTTTGAGAAATATGAATGAGTTGGCAAGAGAATTGAAAACCTGATGTTTTTAATGCGAGTTGTCAATTTGATGGTCTGAGGCATAATAACGCGGACCAAGCCTGAGGCGTTCTAAACGCGGACATAGCTATTGAAAAGAGAATTGAAAACCTGATGTGTTTAACGCGGGTTTGTTAATTTGATGGTCTGAGGCGTAATGACGCGGATCAAGCCTAAGGCGTATTGACGCGAGCATAGCTATTGAAAAGAGAATTGATAACCTAATGCGTATTGACGCGGATTTGGCCATTGAGATTAAATTTGTGATTAGCCTGATGCATATTGACACAAGCTTGGCCATTGAGATTAAATTTGTGATTGGCCTGAGCCGTACTGACGCGAGCTTGGCCATTGAGATTAAAGTTGTGATTGGCTTGATGCGTATTGACACGGGCTTGGCCATTAAGATTAAAGTTGTGATTGGCCTGATGCGTGCTGACGCAGGCTTGGCCATTGAGATTAAATGTTTGATTAGCCTGATGCGTATTGACGCGGGCTTGTCCATGGGAATTGAAAGTTGTGATGAAATTGAGGACACGCCTTTGCTTATGAATTTAATATTGTGCTAGTATGAAGCTTGCTTGTGATGATATAATTGTCCTCGAATCGTGATTGCGTTATGCCAGACGTATCAGGGTGCCTTGATGTTTTATTGTCATGTGTTATTTTATTGCATAATCTGGGAGAACTAATGGCCTGGTCTAGGTTTAGGGTGAACTTACTGAGATTTATATCTCTCCCCGTCGTGGGATTAACTTTTTCAGGTCCTAGGCGATGGACATTTGAGCTTGCCAATTATCGGCGTTTGAAGAAGTAATTATATGAAATGGATTTATACTTTGGTGACTTTAGAGATTTCATGTTACCTTGAAGTTAGAGTTGCATCCTCCGAACCTGTAATCGGCGTTTATAAGAATACGTACCATATGTCCTGAGTAATCTTAAGATTGAATTGAATAGAGAAGTTTCATCGCTTCCGCGTGTTTGTATCATTTAAAAGTTGTAAATTATTGGCCGATGAATCCTGGGTACCACCGATAGACAAGACCGCCCTGGTGGGATTTTGCCTGCCTGACTGGTTCGGGGCGTGACAGCTTCTGAAAGCTCAGATTTTGTGCTTCTAACGTGCTTCTGAACGCTCAAATTTTGTGCTTCTAACCCGCTGCTGAGCTGCTTCTGAACGCTCAAATTTTGTACTTTCGCCAACTTAGTGTTTTTATGTTTGAGGCTATTTACTCACATTTATTATTGTCATTCGAATTTTAAGTATCCTCCAGTTTTATAAAATAGAATTGTTATTTTTAACACTCTTTTTCCTAATAATATGTATATAACTAATCGATTTAGGGTACTGCATACTATAATTATGACATTCTGAATTTCCTATCATTTTGAGGCTATGGAATGAGAAGAATCTATCGATGTACTTCAGTTTTATTTCGCTCGAATCTGATCAGTCCTGAGTAGACTAACCAAAAGGGAAAGGCTAACGTATAACAAGGTACGTGAACTTAGGAAACTCGAAAAATTAAATAACGCTTTGACCATAAGGATTTTGAGGGAACATTTAGAGCCAATAAAGCCGATCAAATAACAATTAAGGAATTCATTGCGAGCATTATACAATTGGAACGCAAGTGATACCGCATAACCAATGTATAATTTGCGAAGTTTTTCTAAATCGATCGATGACGATTGAGGCCATCGGAGCTAGAGATGAACCATCGCAATTACATGACAATCAAAGTCGTCTTATCCTGAGTCGTGCCAAGTGCGACGAGAGTCATAGAGTATATACGCGAAACGTCTACAAAAATCGTCCGTCGGTTCGAGATAAACTGAAGATCCGATCGACAAGAGATCAACCATGAAATGAAAGCTCGAATTGGCAATTAGAAATGAAGAATTTCAAAATTGGAAAAGGATTTGACGTCGTCTCGCCAACGGTCATTCAAAATGAGGAAAACGAAATTTCGGACGAAAAGTGGGAAATTACCGTTTTGCCCCTCAACCTTATACCTTTGCCTTAAGAAAGTTGAAAAGGCAAAATAGTCATTCTACCCACCCTAGAAGCTGCCGAAAATTGAGTGATAAGTCAATGGAAGTCAAAGCCTTAAAGACCATTAATTGAGCCAATGTCATGTGTCAACCTTTGGTGAATCCAAGCATTAAATGTCATTAAATTTCATCTTGACAAATTGGCATCAATAATTTGATGGAACATCTCCCCCTAGCTGCTGGAAAGTCATGCTCTATCTCCCTCTCCTCCATTTCCCTTCATTTTTCATCTTTTTCTTCCTCTAGCAAAACTGCTCCAAAAGACTGGTTATGACCTCCCTGTTCGGTGAGCTCGAGCAGCACTTTTCAACGTCCTTTTGAAGTGCTCCAACCACCAGAAGTTAGCCCCATATTTCCTTGACAAGCTCCAAGTGGAATTTTGTCATTTGGATAAGTATTTTTACTAGTGTGAGTCCGAGACCAAAACCAGACAAAATCTGCCCGAGCTGGGGTAAGGCTACTGTTTACCCTCTTAGAGGCTTCATTTGTCTTCAAATTTCTTGTGGGAGCTTCATAACACATAGTGCTTGAGTTAGATGGTCTGTGGTCATAAGTTTGGTGGTGTTAAAATGGGTTTTCATGGCTAATTGTGGGTGGTTAAACTCGAACAGATTCTGACCGTGGAAAGACCGTGAAGGAACCGAGTTGTTCGAAGATTTGGTGGAGTTATTTCACAACGAAACTCTTGGTGAGCTTCTTAAACTTGTATACTGAGGTTATGGCAAGTTGACTTTGTGAGGAATTGGAGTTTATAAGTGATTAAGGGTTGTTTGAAGTGAAAAACGTTAGATGCCGATCAATCTGCCCATAACGCGTACCAATTTTGAATTGAGTCGTTCTAAGTCGTCCGATATCCGAATTGAGCTCTGTTTTCGCTCACGCGTCCATAAGATCTTGAAGTTTAAGACCATAGCAATTCACAAAAGTTTAGTATAAAAATTGCAGTTTTTATGAGACTGAACCTGGTTGTGGGGGCTCAAATTGGACAGTTGTGGTGAATTGAGACTTTGGATGACTTGCCTCAATAAAAAAAAAATTGGTATGTTTAGGAGCATCAAATTAACACCGTGATGACAGGAGAATATGGTTTTGTGTGTGTTATTGAAGTATTGGCTCAATGAAAGTGAGAAATAATCGAGTTTCGATATGATTTTTCTTAGGCACGCCATGGGTGCCCTGTTTGGCCGTGAGCTTGCTGACCTATGAGGGTTGTTTGAATTGAAATTGCTAGCTTGCTTGAAAAGGTAAGTGTTTCCTAATCCTTTCTCTAAATGCCTATACACTGCTGGATTAGTGATTGAATGAAATAATTAACTGGCGAATTTTTATGAATTGAATCGCATGTGTGTCTTGATGGCATTGTGATATTAATGAGAAATGTGTTGAGGATACCATTTAGTCTAATGACCCCGACGGTATTGGAGGGCGGTGAAATTGAAAGAAAATGTGAATGCCATTTGGTTTGATGACCCCGACAGCATGGAGTAACTGTAAGCCTGGAGTGTACGATTGGTCCAATGACTCCCGTGAATGTGAACATCGTTTGGTCTGATGACCCCAGTGATATCAGGTGGCAAGAGTGCCAGTGGAGTATGTGGGTAGATGAGAAAGTGGTGGCTATGGTGTATGTGATGAATGTGATTGCATATTGAGATCCTGAAATTGAGCATGATTATTTGTATTGATTATTCATGTCTGATAATTAATATTGTTGTCGTGTGATGCATTGTGCCATGGCATTATTTGTTATTTCGCATCATGGATGGCATTTGTGTGTGGTCTAGTAGGACTAGTATTGAGACATAGAGTTAGGTTTCACTTATTGAGATTTATATCTCGCCCCAATGGGGGCTTAAATTTTTCAGGTTTCAGGCGAATGAAGCACGAACTTGTCAAGGATTGGCATTTGAGGAAGTAGTTGATGATTGAATATAAGGCATTTTATGGCCTTAGGGATTGTATATTATTTTGCGGATTAGTCTTGACCATAAGGATGAATTGAGTTGTATTTTATAAATACAAGAGGTGTACTATTTTTTTCCGTATTAAGTCATGATCGATTTTATTTGTGTACGGAGTAGTCTCTTGCTTCCGCATGTGTAAGATAATTAATTGATGAGGGCCGAAGGATCCTGGATGGCACAACTTAATTACGGCCTGGTGGGATGTTCGTGGACCAAATGGGTTCGGGTCGTGACAATAATCCACTTGGGATTATGTTCGTTTTTGAGATATTGTATACTCCCAACGGATATATGACAACGAGCTTTTAGAGTATACTGATCGCACAGACTATTAGCCCATATGAACGTTGCAGTGACAAGAGAAGTAAAGAGATTTAGCCCTTCATAGGCGAGTAAGAGATGTTGGATAATTACGCATATATCATGGCAATAAGGATTATTGCCTTTATTCCAATATTTGATTCGGATATCAAAGGATATAATTAATTTCCTAATTGGTTCTAAGAGGATGTTTTTGGTAACTCCTCTATACACCTTTAAGAACGTTCTGTCATCCTGTGTGTTGGAATTATCTCTCAGAAAAACTCTATCCCTCTCTCTCTCGTTTGATGTTTTCTATGGGAATCAACGACGAATGATCCAAGGATTAAGGTTCCTTCACTACTACAATCGGGGCTTCTAATCTGTGGCTATCAAAGGTTAGTCTATTCCATGTGATTTGCCTTCACGATCAATAATTCAAGCCGATCTAAAGCTTGTATTGTATTCTATTCCGCAACATATTTGTACGTATAGAATCGGAATCCATTCCTTTCAGATACATTTCTATAGCTTTTTAAGAAAGAAACAGAACGAGGAACGCTCTCCTCGACTCACTGTTAATTGATGTTCGACAAAGGAACTCTAAGATCGCAAAGGGCATTTATCCTGTGACAATCAAGGTATGTCCTAGTGATATATCTTCGCCGATCAATGAATTTAGTAATCTATTGAGCATGTTTCAACGTATAAGATTTGAGTTAGACCGGATTAAGTATCTTACAGTATCATCAACACAGTGTTGTTAATGGTGGACAGTGGATTGCCTTGCTTTAGCCGGGGTGACCCCCATCGGCAATTTGCGGAAGAGCATCCTGAAATGAACGAGCGTGAGGCGGCTAATTTCATGATCCGCACTTGCACAGATGCGTACAACAAATGGACTACTGCTGGATATGACCTGATACAGTATCTACAACAAGGCATAGAGAAATGATTTTATTATTGAATCTTCCCTTCTTTCGTCTTCGATTCTTAGTGAAGCTCTTGTCTTCCACTGTAAATTAACGCTTCTACCTTGTAGGTGTTTCTTCTTAGTCGCGATTGTGACGGGGAACCCCCCAGCTTACATTAATGGAAAATCCGAGTCGCCTTTGATGTGCAAATTGAGTAATTGGCAACCATGAGGGTTTTCCTGTTGAGCTTTTTGAACGGGCTGTCTTCACAATTTTATTGTGTAAAGATGGTGAGGTTATATGAGTCATATCTTTAGATTGATTGGCATTCATTCTCTCACCCTTGGACAAAGATGTACTGCTTTTCGAGCATTGTTTCTATTGCTCTCGATCTTGTGCTGGCGGTGCGGTGAGCGCATCCTTTAAAAGCCAAGATCACTCACCATTAATTGCATTTGAGATGACAGGTCCCACTCCCACGTGATAGTGTGGCGATCCAAAGAGACTGGTTAAGTTTTCGATTTTACAGTGGGTACACATCTTGGCTTTCATACTTCATTTGTGTGTGACGGAAGCGTGTCTTGTCATTTGCGTCTCAAACATCGCCGGAGGAACTTGTTACTCTACATGGCGATTTTTAAAGGAGACGTATTTCCTACTTGAATGCTCGATGTGATTCCGCGAGAACATGCTTCTTGCCTTGCCTTAATAGGTACTCCGAATGTCTCCTCTTGATGTTCTTGTGTATACACCAAGTGTGCCTTTTCAAACGATTTCCATTTTGGTAAAATGTTTGATCAATCAAGTTACACGAAAACTCATGAGAAGTTTGATGTTGGCTTTCTATGGATCTGGATCGCCTGCCCTAGGGTCGGGGGATGCCTGCATTTCTCGCCATCAGATCAGGGATCCCCTCACCCTAGGGCAGGGGATCCTCACCCGCTTTCTATCTCCTAACTTCTTCTGTTTTACATATATTTTATGCTCGGACGGCATGAAATGGTAGGAGGGATGTATATATCGAAACAATTGTGCAATTAGGCACCAGAAGTTACATCAGCTGCTCTTATGTTTCTGTTGATCTTGCTCTGTAAACTAGACATTTTGTTCTCATCGAAGAATCTCGTGTTTCAGATTCCCCCTGAATTGTACGAAGCCTTCATGGCGGCAATTGACAAGGGAAACATAAAGTCGATGCCATATAGAAGCATGCCTGCTAATCCTCAACCCACCCCTGGAGCTCTTCTAATGGGATATGCGTTCAACATGCGCTATCCATTGACAGGAGGAGGAATGACCGTGGCTCTATCTGATATGGTCGTGCTACGAAACCTGCTTCGCCCTCTTCAGGATCTGAACGATGCATTTGCTCTATGCAAGCATCTGGCGTCGTTCTATACACTGAGGAAGGTGAGAAATGTCATCCACTTGATCTTAAATTGAAGAAGTGTAGAGATTAGTAGCGTCGCTTCTCAAACTGCATGCCAACCGGACTTATCCTTTTCGTCACAGCCTGTGGCATCGACCATCAACACGCTAGCCGGGGCTCTGTAGCAGGTTTTCTGCGCATCTCCGGATCCGGCAAGGAAGGAAATGCGCGAAGCATGCTTCGACTATCTGAGCCTTGGTGGCCTATGCTCAAGTGGGCCAGTCTCTCTGCTCTCTGGTTTAAACCCCCGCCGATGCACTTGGTATGCCATTTGTTCGCCGTAGCCGTGTATGGTGTTGGCCGGTTATGTCTTTCATTCCCTTCGGTGAGACGCATGCGGCTTGGGGCCAGACTGATTAAGGTGAGTATCTGCTTTCAAATTTAGGATCATATATTGTCTAACCCTTGAAGCGACTTAGCATTAGATTGAAAGGCAACAATCTCTAACCAGCATTTCCTATTTCAGGGTGCATCAGGCATCATCTTTCCCATAATAACGGATGAAGGAGTAAGGCAGATGTTCTTCCCCGCAAACCTTGATAAGCATCTGAATATGCAGACGAGTTCGTTTCTGTCATTTACATTCGTCTCTCGTATCAGATAGAGGGCACGTAGTTATGCTACACTCGGAAGAGAATTGTGCAGTACAACTTTAGTTCCGTGACGATATGTAGATTCATTCAGAACAAGATTTTCCCAGGAACACTGAACTTTCGCTCGTTCTCTAGATACAATCAAATGTTAACAAATACTCCTAGCTCCATTCCGTTCGTCGCTTCTTAACTTGGAATCGCCATTTCACTCCACCTTATAGAAGAAGGGAAATGAATGGATGATAAGATTCTTCGTGTCATAGATTTTTCACAATGGAAATGAAGCAGCAAATAGGCTTTTGATCCTTTCCACGTAAAACGGATCGACAGCAGATGCAATTCCGCACCCATTTATTCCAAGGAAATGCAACATGAAAGCACAAACACATGTCGATTTCGCAAATTAATCTTCTTTGATGTGCTCATCGGAAACATGAGGAGGCAATAAAATATCTGCAACGTCACCGCACTCCATGGGTAACGGCAGAATTCTATTTTCGAAAGACATCACCATCTTCCAGCCGACCAGCGAGAAATGTTACTCTTAGGAAGTAAAGGCCATTGTTACATTTTGAGCCCTGTCTGATATGGAACTTACATACGCTTCAGCTGGTTCACATGGTACAGGAACTTCTCAGCTGTCCGGGTGCGCAAAATGTCAACTGAAAATCCGATTTCTTGAACCGTTTAATTTGTCATTTGAGGAGATTGCTTGCAAGTCTAACCTTACTTTGCTTATTTAGATTTGACTTGCTTTCTTCGCTTACTTGAGAACTCAACATCATCGAATTGTCAATATTCTCTTCATGCATAAGATATTCCTGATCTATACTCTCCTCTTAAGACACTCGTATGCTGACTCATGGGTCAAAATTTAATTGGCTGTCCAGCCAATTATCGGGATCCGGTTCTGATTACTTGTCAAATCGACTCCGAACCTACACAGGTCTTTGATTAACAGGAGATCTCGAACACGTTCCGACCGGAACCTAAGAACACGAAATCCTCTCTTTTATAAGTTTGGTGAGTGGTATCATCTATATCGTATCAGGAAGTCGCGTTGTTGGCGTGTGGAAGGAGTTCCCGCCTATTTCTAAACCCTAATGTCAACAACTTATACCTCAAGTCACAAAATCTAAAAACATTTTCAACACCGTGAGTTTCCTAATTTTTGCGGTGAAAACGATGTCGCACAAAGATCTAAAGAAATCAATCTTTTGGTCCTCGATTGAATCAATCTACCCAAAACTCATAACATCAACATTCAAGAAATATGAGACTATCGTTGATGGGAGACAGATACGCAAAATCAATAATCGATTGTTGAAGACTAATAACTTAAAACTCCCTTTGTACAAGGCATCGTGCGTCACTAAATTTGACTTATTCCTCAAGAGCTAATCAGTTGTAGGCATCGTCAATACGACTTTTTCCGCCGTAGTTGCACCCGAAAACATAAGCTGAGTCTCTGGTTCTATACACAGTTGCGACTTCGTTCCATCGAGTTGATTTTGATGCACTTCTTCTCATATTCCTTGTTAGCCGACCAGACGCTGCCCAATCGTTGCTTTGAACTCTCTATAGTTGACAACTCAGAGAGAACTTCGGACCAGCTGATTTATGATTTGATCGGGAGATCAGCCAGAGTGAGTTGTCAGAATCCTAGACACAGCAATTAATTGAACATGCATTGTTTTTGGCAAGCCTCGCTTGCATGACAGATGAAGAGAATCCTAACGAGCTCTGGCACAGCTTTTGTCCTGTACGCTCCAAGCTGTCATCACTACTTTTACATAGCTCGAGAAATTTATTAAAAAAATCCTAATGGTTTTTTTTTTTTTTGCACATTTAGCAATTCATTTGTTAACATTTTAAATTTACCGATTAAATCATAAATCTTTTTAATTTTTACAGATTCAGTCTTATTGAACGGAAATTGTTGATCTGAACATCGCCCGTCCTATGCGATATTGCCGATACCGACGTAGATAATTTTCAATAAAATTATATTATTTTTCAAATTTTTATATTTATTTCTTCTTTCTTTTTTTCCCCCTCCGACCATCACCCTGCGTTGGGTGAGATGCCCTCGCCTCAGTGGGAGAGGGCGGCCCCTACTCATGGCAAAGGCAACCCTTGCCTAATCCTGCATCAGGGGTCGGTGCGATTGTCCCACACTTGACATAGGTGGAGGACGTCAGCGATGGTCGAAGGGGAAAAAGGAAAAAAAAAGAAAAATAAAAATAAAAAATAAAAAAAGGAAACAAATAAAAATACTAAATAAATATTAAAATATTATTAGCAATTTCACGCCGGCACCAGTGGTACTACGTAGGATCGCCAACGTTCACGTCATTAATTTTAGGCAAATAAAATTGAATTAACAAAATGTGAAGAAAGTTTAGGACTGAATCGCCAGACTTAAAAGTTTTAGAATTGAATTAGCAAAATTACAACAAAAATTTTCCCACGTAGTTCGCAATGATTTATGTGTACCACATGAATTTTGTGCCACATCTCGAAAAAAAAATTCCCATTTTTTGGCCAGGCTTGTTTACCCGCACAATATAAAAATTCTTGTGTGTGTGAAATTTCGGCGGGCCTATTACTATGAGAACTAGGAATCTCAAACTAAAGTGAGTAGAAATTAAGAAATAAGACAAAAAAGGGGAAAGGTTGATGACCGAGAGCAGTGGACAGATGGTGACTGGAGCAAGAAAATTCAGTGCCTCCCAACATCAATAATTAGGGGACAAGTACCTCTATTGAAATGGTGTTCATGCCCGTCTTTAATTCTTCTCCATAAGCAATCCTCCCACCCTTTCAATCATTCATAAAGTGAACCCTTTTCTTGGAAGCACAATCACCACATGATTTTCTAGACCACAGCTGAAAGTTTTTATTTTATTTTATTTTATTTTATTTTGAATGAGCAACATGACCTCATACCATTGAAATCAAATGAGAGCACCCTGTCCCAATAATCTTCTTCAATCAAGCGAGAGACAAAAAGCAAAAGTTGGAAGTTGCTATATTGAATGTAGCCGCACATCTTTCATTCCTATTCCTAGATGTTCCTGTTAACCAAGTCAGTTACCACGGTGGCATTTGGAAACATCGATTGAGCCAGCATAGACGTCGCCAATCAATGAAATGTTGGACATACCAAATCCAAGACATCGTGGCATGTCATCCACACATTTCGTGAATTTAAAGAATCTCGAACCTCCACCGTATGGGCCGTCACATTTGTTTCTTTTAGATAGGAAGGAGATTTGAATCGCGGTAAGATTGTGATTCAAGATCGTAGAATGAGTAGAGATTGGACAACACCAAAAAAACTTGTAGGGATTTTAATCTTTCTCCATATTATAATGTACCTTCTTCAAAAAAAAAAAAAAAGAAGGAAAATCGGACCAAAGCTTCTTCTTTCTTCTTCTTTTCCAAAGCTTAATCTACGTAAAGATTCAAATTATGGCAAAAAAAAAAAAACGAAAATCCTTAACACAATACAAGGGGAAAAGAGGAGATTTCTTATTCCAACGAGAATTGAATTTCTTGACGAATTTCTCTCGGCTTCTTCTTTTAATATTCATCATAATAATACGTTTCTGTTTCTTAAAAACGTCAAACAAGAAGCTAACTCTTTTCGTCGTTATCCATGTCAGCAATCATCAATCATGATATTGCGTATAATAACTCAAAAAACCCTATCAAAGGCTTTTGATATCTGCTCGGTATCTCGCACCTTATAATCACCTTATAATCATTTTCCTAACGTTCCGTCGCCGTTGACCACCGCTTTGCTCCTTTGCATATCCAACTCCCTCGCCGCGGACCTCCATTTGGTGAATTTACCAAAAAACTGCCCCATCTCCTCTAGCGTTCGCCCCTGCGTCTCTGGCATCAGAGTGTAGAAGAACACCCATGCGACGCAAGCGATCCCTGCGTACAAGAAGAAGGCCCCTCCGATCGTGATCGCCTTGTATAGTGATATGAACGTCATCGCTAACACCCCACTCACCACCCGGTTCATGCCGACGCCAATCGCGCACCCTTGTGCGCGTAGCCTCAATGGAAAGATCTCCGAGCTGTACACCCATGTTATTGGTCCCATCCCAATGGAGAAGAAGGCTACGTAGGACAACACTGACGCGATGCACACAACCACTGCCCACGTGACTTTCGTGTGGCTATGGTCGATGATGGTGAGGCACATTCCAAGAGAGGCCAGCGACAAGATCATCCCGCCCACGCTGCTCAGCAGTAATGGGCGTCTCCCAACCCGATCGAGGAGGAAGGTGGCAACGAGAATGAACATCGTCTTTACGAAGCCTACTGCGATGGTGGCAAGGAGCTTTTTGTTGGAAGAGTGGATACCGGCCTTCATGAAAATACGAGGGCTGTAGAGGACGACGGCATCGATACCAGAGGCTTGTTGGAAGAAATGGATCCCAACCGCGCAGATGAGGATGTGGCGGACGGACAGAGTCGGGTGGAGGAGGAGATCGCGCCACACGCCCTCCCCAGTGCTTCGCCTGGTGACCTTGACAACATCGTCATTGCACTCCTCAGGAATGCCAGCAGCCTCCTTGATGTCAGCGAGCCGAAGCGCGGCCTCCTCCTTGGAGTCGGAGGTCCTGGCTAGGACATGCTTTGCGTCGCCCAGGCGGCCCTGCATGATCAGCCATCGGGGGGACTCCGGCATGGCGAGGACTCCGAAGGCAAGCATGACCGAGGGGATTGCTCCCACTCCGAGCATCATACGCCACCCAAGGTTAAGGCGGAGCTTGGAGAAGGCATAATTGGAGATGTAGCCAAGGAGGATGCCAGCGTTGATGAAAACCTGAACCACCAAAATGACGTCTATTCACCCCGATAGGTTCCACGTTGGCAACCATAACAACAAAAAAGTTCTAATTGAGAAAAATAAGCCCTAAACCTAGAATCACCTATCTAATTCCAATTTTTTCCGTAAGAAAAAGAATGCACGTTCAACCCTAAAAAAGACGAAATTGTTGACAGATGAAAAAAAAAATGAGAGAGATGCTACCAAATTAGGAGGAACAAAAAAGGAAACTGCGTAAGTACCTCGGCGAAGGAGGTGAGGAAGCCGCGAGAAGAGGCAGGGGACACCTCAGCTGTGTAAACAGGGGCGATCATGAGGGCGTAGCCCACACCGACGCCAGCGACGAAGCGGCCAAACATGAGGAAGCCGTAGTTGGGGGCAAAGCCCATTAGGAGGGCCCCGACGAAGAAGATGGCCCCAGCAAGCACGATGGTGTAACGGCGGCCAATCCAATCGGAGGTCCGCCCTGCCATCGCGGACCCGATGAGTGAGTACAAGGCAAGGATCCCAGTCAAGACCTCTACCTGAGTGTCACTTATCTTCAAGTCCTTCTGTATGTATATCACTGCCCCGCTCATCACTCCTATATCTGCAGAAATTTTTTTTAAAAAAATGTTATTCACGAGAAATAGAACAAATAACAAATGAAAAAAAAAATTCTCACAGGCCTTTTCTCCTCCCTTTTCCTTCAAATTGAATGTCCTTTGTATTAATAAAATCGAAATTATAGTAAATAATAAGCATGGACTTTATTCGCAACTAACTACTCAAAAAAGAAAAAGAAAAATGGATAACGTTATCCGAATATGTGCAAAAATGACAGAATCTCTATTTGCTTTTGCTTTTCTTCGTTTCCTATCCATTAAAGAAAGAGACCCTTTTGCAGTAGATCTATCATCACCACCCACTATATGCAAATTAATTCTCGAATGACATTCGGCAGAGATACGTGTGGTTTTTGGAGAGTTCCAAACATCACGGACAGCCACCCGGACGAGCCTTCCCATGCTGTCACAACATCGTACGCATCGAGATCGAGAGAGAGAGAGAGAGAGAGAGGACTTACCGTAGCCGAGCAAGACGGAGGTCATGGAGGCGAGCATGGCGCAGGCGAAGGCATACTTGTTACGGCGGGGCTTCGCCGGAGGGTCGAAGTCCTCGATCGACTTCCGTTGGACACCGTTTCCGGTGACGTCATCTTTAGCCACTGTCTTCTGGTCAGCCATCTCCATCTTCTTCACTAGAGAGATAGAGAGAGAGCTGGAGAGAGAGATGGGGAAGTGTACACGAAACTGGTGTGCAGTGCAGGGATGGGGAAGTGTTTATATAGGCCAAACCCTCGCGTCGCTCGTCTTGGAAAGAAACCAAAAGCTGACGTCACCCGTTGGACCATGATTCTGTGCTCTCGTTGGTATCTCCATCGTCCATTTTCTTTTTCACCAAAGATGAAAAACAGAAACTGAAAGAAGAACCTATCCCAAAGAACAAAAAGAATAAATTGGATTTGTAAGTAATATCACTCCTTTAACTTCCTAAAAAATAAGATTTAACCTTAGAAAAACTAAAAGAAAAATCATATGTTGGTCCAGACAGATCCATTATTTATACGTAAAAGAAGAATAAATTGAAATGTTTTTCATGATTTTGTTAATCCGATAAGGAATTCTTTTAGGATATGCTCCTAATTGCATTTAATCCATATCTATTTCACCGATTATTTTTACAAGACGGTGCCCCAAATCTTCACGCCTTTCGTGTGGGTCAGAATTGAATCAAATCAATCGATTTAGACTCACTCTAAGATGTTCTGTAATCTCATTCTGATCTCACATGGAGGAAATTTTCGACGCATAGTAAGTATCATCATATGTTATTCTCATGTGAAATATTAAGTCTTTATATTGGAAGAGAATCCATACATTCAATAGGAATGTGATGGTCATTAAAGTGGAAGGTAATTAATATTTGATGTGGATCCAAAACTGCCGATTAATCATCATATATACAAACTTTATCCCCTAGCTAAATCAGAGTCGATGCTTTTCGCACTTATCTCTTTCGAACTGAACTGAATTTCCATGAAAATTTGCACTATAATATATTTATCCTTTTTTTCCATATTTTATGAATCTATGATACATATTAGGCCGTTGTCCCTTCACTTGTGGATTATTCAATGAAGTAATTAAATAATTCTCAATTTTATAGCAACGTATTAATGGTAAAAAAATCATCATTGTTTCCGTATTTGAAAATGCATTTTTTTTAATCTAACCTACCTCCAACTCTCTTCTATCTAACTTTTGTTATGCCTCTTTACAGAACACGAGAGTCGAGCGCTGCAGTACTGATGCTAGCGTCCCCACCCCTAATCTCTAGCAGGGTCAGAGGCCTAGGCTGCGTATGATAACACTCTAGAGAATGTGTTTATGTTCAGAAAATATTCCTAAATCACTTTTAGAACATAATCGCGTGTAGTAAAAAAAATTTCAAAAGTGTAACACTTTTTTTCTTGATAACACTTTTAAAGAAACAAAAAAACATTGCTTCTAGATTTTGGAACACTTTGGGAACTATCGCCACCGACGCGACCACCACCACTCGCTGGGCACAATCGCTGCCGGTCGCCAGTCACTTCCGACCGCTAGTCGCCGCCACCAGCCGTTGGTACCGACGGTAATAGAAAAAAGTATTATTTTATACTTACCAAACGCATTTTCGTTTTCAAAAATTGTAATCGAGAACAGACGCAAAAAAAATACTTATGTTCTAAATATATTTTCAGGACAAAAAAACTTTATCACACGCAGCTCTATTCGCTCTGAAAAGGCATATGACGAAGTGATTTTCTAGCAAGTGGTCTAAACTTTGACTTTGCCGACTCTCTTTTTGATCAAAGTGAAGGGGGGTAGGCTTGCTAGATTTGGTCCAAAAGCCTCCGTCCATTAAATTATTTGTTTATTCATTTTAATATTCATTGCTGCTGAGTGATTTTATTTTTTTCGACGGAGCCGAGTGATGACCAGTTGTTTATTTGAAGTTTCTATGACATGCAGGACAAAAAAATATATAAATATATTATAAGAATCATGTGGAGACTTTGTACCGAGGTGGTTGGGTTAGGGATCTTCCCCCATAACACAGCTGTACTTTCAATTGCGAAAATTGTGTTAGATATGAATAAACACCAATTATTGACTCGTAAGATACTGATTTATCACACATAGGTACAAATACTATGTCCAAAGCACAAGGATTCTTAAAGTGTCTGTGCCGTTTGCAATGTAAAATAATATAATAAAGGGATATTTTTGTAAGATTATATTATTATAAATGTCAATTTGATGACTTTAAGAAGTGTGCTAATTGTAGGCTGCCCACAACCAAGAAATGATTTTTATTTTATTTTATTGTGATTGCTTGATTGTTGATATTATTTTTTATTTTCTTGATTTCCTCATTGATGGGACTAAAATGGTCACTGTGACACTGTCTAGGTGACAGTGACTTCTAAGTGCAGACTCAGCTCAAGAGTTCTCTAAGTATTATAAGCACGTTTGTTTCCCTCGCTCAAGATCGGATTTTTTAAATTGCCGGATTTGCCTTATATCTAATTTGGAACTAGCACAAATCTTTAGGCTCGATTTTTTTTTTGAGGGGTCTAATTTATGCTCCAGTTTAATCGACGAAGATTTATCGGACACTCGAGAAGCGGTAGATGCTCCACCATTATGAGTAAAAGAAGAAAATATCAATTTTTGAATTGATTTGCTCCAATTAATTTGTGGATTTTGTCGTGATTATAAACATTGGATTGCCTTTATTGCGTTAAGAATAGCGTTTACGAATATGTATAATTTGGGACTTCACTATGGAAGGTTAATCATTTCCAACAACACTCGAGAGTTGGCATAGTTACCAACTCTCGATCTGTAGAGTAACCATCTTAAATCTCCTTAATGAGAAAATTATCCAAAAAATCTTGATTTTAGTATACAGAGGTCAATTCCATTCCAAACATGTTGATTATATCAATCTAGTCCTAAACCACTTTGACGATTTGCCAACTTAATATTAAACTTTTCAATTGTGCCAAGTTAATTCTAAACCTTTTGATGATTTGCAAATGTAATCCTAAATCTTTTGATGATTTGTCAATATAATTCTTCCGACAAAAATATACAAATAATATGTTTATGAATAAATTGACAAATATTCAAAATGTTAATGACTAAATTGACACGATAAAGATTTAAGATAAAATTGACAAATCGTCAGAAGGTTTAGGATAAAATTAACATAATTGAACGATTTAGTACTGAATTGACTGTCGTATAATAGATTTATGACTTTTTGAACAATTGTTCCTCTCATTAGCTATGCATAGATTACTTTGTGTAATGATCACATTCATAGGCCAAAGCCCTAGATTTGATCATTCATGGGGCTTGAAGTTTAATTCCAATCTTGTCTTGTGTATTCTATTTTCTCAATACCATGACACACATCTCCCTCATATTAAAGAATTTTTTTCCTTTTTTCATAATCAATTCTTCTGAAGACATGTGGGTTATTTTTACTCTCATTCGGAATGGAACCGCATGTTTTTCATTTAAAATGCCAAGATCATATTTTATCAATAGTTAATTAAGTGACAAATAATTACCTTATTAGACACTTCTTTCTCCTTCCCCGCTCTCTTACATTTTTCGTCTTGCTTTTTATCCCTAACAAGAGGCTTTTTTTTTCTTCATCCATGTAGTAGGTCAAGATATTTCTTATTTGTTCCAACCAAAAAAAAAGATATTTCTTATTTGCACTATTATGTGAACTAGTTACAAAATCTTGCCTTCACTCGATACAACTAGTGGCCCACATAATCATTTTGGTTAAATTGGTGGTAATGTGCGAAAGTTTGTTTCATTCAAACAATAATGAGAATAAATGAGGAATTTAAATGACCAAATTTGTGTAATTGCAACATGTGCTTAACTTTGTGATACACTTGGATAAATATACTATACCATTTGATCTTGAGTTATACAACATCGCTAGCACAATATTTATTATCACGTGATGCGAATCGAGTTTGCATGATTTCGTTAGCTGGTCTTAGGTATCTCTCATCTCAAAAGTTAGCTCAAAGGACTAAATTTTTGCTTACACTTATAAACCGATCACTAACCCTTTCTACAATCAAGGTGGAATGACCCCAAGTATCTCCTCCTCATACATCAGGCCTTGGGTCAAAGCAACAATAAACTATATCTCTCCTGCGTGACTGTTGAGTTCAAACGTGTTGGTAATTTGGGCTCTAATACCAATGCTGGATGATCTTGGGCTTTTCTCATCTCAAAAGCTAGTCAAATTACCAGATTTTTTCTTATACTTATAAATCAACCACTAGCCCTTTCCACAGCTGATGTGGGATAACTCCAACAATATTTGGTCATAACAAACTTGGGATTTGATTCGGGAGAACCATAGACTTATGATGAAACAAACTACTGACCCTGGATTATCTATGTTGAGGAGATCTACACGTGTAAAAAAGAAAAAGGTAATTTTTTTATCCATCAGCTAATAGTATTCTAAACCATGTCTTATATAGAGATTCGGGAGCCCCGGGACTTATAATGAGGCAAAGAAAGTGATGTAGAACAATTGATATGCAATTATCTTGAAAAATTGGATCGCCAGAAGCCGGTGTGACTTTACCGGTAATTCTGATCTCAGATCAAATGATCTCCGATTGCGCTCAAAAAAGGTACGTTGAAGCGAAACAGCCTTTTGATTCAAAGTCACTGTTTTTTTGTGAAATACGATGGATTTTAGCGTTTTGGAGTTTTCAGGCAGTTTTCTAATTTAGTCAATTTTGAATATTCCAGTTATTTATAATATTTGATTCGAATTCTCTTCGATTAGCTTAAATATGATTTTGATAATATTATTTTAGCGATTCTATTCTCTAAAGAGTCCTATCTCTATTTATAGGACGCCCGCCTTTGTAATATTATGCTGCTATCATTCAATCAAATTCGAGTATTTCTTTTGAATTATTTTTCAAGGCGCTTCTCTTTGCGTCAGAAAGACATATCTTATAGCAGTGAGAGCGTGCTATGAAAGATGAGATGAGTTCATTACTTCAGAATAAAACTTGGTAGTTGACTGAGTTATCCACCGATAGAAAGGAGTTATTAAATAAATGGGCGTGCAAGATAAGAAAAAATGAAGTGGACGATAGTATCAGATACTTATCTAGGGCTTTTCTCAAAAATAAGAGATCAACTATTCACAAATATTTTCACCAGTAGTAAAGATGACATCAGTTATAATTTTGTTAAGTATAGTTGCAATGGGGGATTTTCATCTCGAGTAGTTAGATGTAAAATGGCTCTTTGGACGGTGTTATAAATGAAGTGTTGTACATGGTGCAACTTAGAAATTTTGAGGTCAAATGTAAATAACATTTGGTGTGTCACTTGAAGCAAAGTTTGTATGGCTTGAAGCAAACTTAGCGACAATGGTACTTAAAGTTAGATAATTTCATGGAAGAAAAAAGATTTGCACATTGTCAGATGATAACTGTGTTTATTTTCACAAATATAGCAATGGTGATACTGTGTGTCTCCCTTTATATATTGATGATACGTTAGTGGCTAACTCCAATATGAAGAGAATCGCAGAAGTGAAGAAGATGTTGGCGCCGCGATTTGTTATGAAAGACTAGGGAGAGGCCAAGAAGATCTTAGGCATGAATTCATTAATGGTAGGAAATATGAAAAATTATGGTTGTCGTAGGAAGACTATGTGAACAAGGTGTTAAAGAGATTTAACATGGATAAGGCAAAATCGGTTGTCACTCATCTAGCGGATCACTTGAAACTTTACAAGTATATGTGTTAGAGTACTCAGGCTTTGAAAGATGAGATAGCGGCAATGTCGTATGCATCAACAGTGGAAAGTTTGATGTATCCCATGGTGAGCATGAGACTAAACATTACATAGGTTGTGGGATTGTGAATAGATATTCATAGAACCCGGGTATAGAGCATTGGAATGCAGTAAAATGGATATTGAGATACCTAACAGATACACAAACTACTCTTTTTATTATGAAGGTACATGTCTAGAGTTGCAGGATTTTGTGGATGCGGATCACTCTAGTGATCAACATAGTGGTAAGAGTACCACTATATATGTCTTTACAGTTACAGGCACAACAATGAGTTTGGCATCTCAACTACAAAAAGAAGTGGCTCTATCAATAACAGAAGCAGAGTAAGTGGCAATCATGAAAGCCTCTAAGGAAATTGTGGTTTCAAGATTACATGGAGAAGCTACATCGAAAGCAGCCAATGAATACATTGTGAAGTGATAGTCAAAGTGCAATTCGCCTAGCAAAGAATGCAACTTATTACTCAAAAACTAGACATATCAAGAAACATTATCATTTCATCGTGTTAACATTGAATAAATAGTTAAAGTTATAAAAGATTAATGGTTCAAAGAATCCAGCCGACATGTTTACTGAGATAAACATACTTTCTATACTACTACTATTAGCATTGTTCCATATTACTTGACGAGGAGTATCGCAAAAACACAAGTTTTAGTTACTAGTTTTTTTTTTCCTTAAAAAGGATGGATGCGTGCATCAGATATATTTGTCCTCAAGATAAATTGTTGGCAGATGAAGACAAATATTCTATTAAAGGATTATTTTTAATCTTTTATCTTTATTTTCTTTTAGGTTAAAAGATACACCAGTAGAGCTGCGCGCAAATTGGCCCGTACAGCTTGATTTTATATATATATATATATATATATATATATATATATATATATATATATATATATATAAAAGATACACCAATAGATATTAAGTGCAAAGATGCAATAATACTTAGCACACAGATGTGGTAGAATATTTAGCGCAAATATTTAGTGCAGGATGCAACAGAATATTTATTGGAGATACACAATAATATTTAGTGTAGAGATGTAGCATATTTGGCACAAAATAGAGAGAAAAGAAAAAGAGACTTGTGACGATATTTTGAGAGTCCTCAATTTATTTGTGCTTTGATCTTGTGAAAAAACCATCAATTGTATTCCTAATTTCTCGAAAACTAGTGGATTAGCATATTGCTTGGAGATGTAGCCCAAGTTTGAGTGAACTCTGACAACAAATTATATAGGCAAAAGGATAGCAAAAGTGTCAATATTTATGTACGACGCTCACTTTAGTGCCAATATATTTTTTTAAATTATTTAAGTGTCAATTTTTATGAAAAATAGTTATTTCAGTGCTAAGTCTGCATAGCGCGTATGTGGCTCGCTAGAGCTTCCACATTAGAAAAAATTATATTGAAAGTCAGTGAAAAAACCACTTAATATTAAAAAACTTAAAAGCAAACTAAAAATATGCCAAAATTTTAAAAAAAGAAAAAGAAAAAAAGAAGTAAACTTGCAGTTGAACGGCGAGGACTGTGAGCCCTTGATGTCGCCCCCATCGTCTACCGGCGATGGGTGGACGGGTGCTTGGGGGTTGCCGAGGCCCGACGACCCCCGTTAGAGTCTCGCCAGGGGTCGGCAAGACCCGATCGTGGCTAGCCGACGCCTCACAAACCCCTTGGCAAGGCTCAGGGCTATTCCGACCTTGCCAGACACCGCAAGGCTCGGCTATGCCTAGACCTGGGTGGGGTCGAGCCTTGCTACGGGGTCTGCGAGGCGTCGGTCGGCCATGGCCAGGCCTTGCCGACCCCTAGCGAGGCCCCGACGGGTTCACCGGGCCTCAGCGACCCCCACTCATCATCGACCAACGATGGGGGCAGCCCCGAAGGCTGTCGCTTAACTGCAAGTTGAGCGGCAATGCAGACCCTATATTTTTTTTACTTTTTAATTTAAAAAATAAGTGAATTTTTATTTTAAAAGTGCACATCATTGCCACGTGGGATACCATGTAGACATACTTTTTAAAAAAGAAAGTCCACATAATATCAAGAAATTAATAAAAAAAAAATGTCACGTGTATTGTTTTGCCAAAATTGACACCTAGCTGATCTTTTTTTGTCGGAATTAGCACTAAGTGATTCGAAAAAAAAAATATATTAACGCTATAGTGAGCGCCGTGCATAAATATTGACACTTTGCTGTCCTTATGCCAAATTATATGGTATGTTATTTTATTATTATAATCTGCCACGTGTATTGTTTGTTTGAATTATTTTCTGAAGTCGCCAACTCATTCCTAACAAGTTTTTCACATGAACTTGATTATGGGAGAATTTAATTAAATTCTTATTGAGATTGAGTGGGTATATGTCAAATTCTGTAGAAAAATTGTCAAGAAAAGTCTTAAATCTTTCACACTGTCGCCAATTCAATTTTGAATCTTTTGAGTTTGTGGATTCACTCCTAAACCTTTTCACCTCTTATAGTTTCAATCCTATTGACTGGAAATGAAAGGATGACCTAAGATATATAATTCATTATGAAAAAATGACGACAATATATAATCTTTGACGACATTAGATGAGGACAAACTATTGTTTAAAAAAACGTAGTGCAAATTTCAACGGAATTGAGTTCCATCCAAAAGAGAATAGTGCAAAAGAATTTACTACATTGATTAAATTGCAGGCATAATTCCCTAATAAATCCCTAATAACTTCAGGTCAAGTCCTAAATTTGTTTTCGAACTTTTTTGTCTCCACAAAACCGTCAACTTTAGGACTTTTCCTAAGGCATCTCAAACATCTACTCTTTGACTATCCATTAAATTTTCCGAAAAAAAAAGATATTTGTTTTTGTTGTTGTTGTTGTTTTATTCTTCAGGCAAGCCACATTTCACTTTCTCGTAACACAATATAGAGAGACACATTTTAAAACCTAAAGAAACAGACGAAAGCCGCATTACAAAATGATGTTAGAATAGTGCACCAATCACAAGTGTGAGTCTTAAGCATCACGCAAGACCACCTCCTTTTTTGTTTTGTTTTTTTTTTTAATGTCGAGGAAGTCCACCTCGAATAGGTAAGCTTCAAGTTCGAAAGACAACTAACCTCATGAACTATGCGGCCCAAAATATTATTATTTGAAGTATGTGGTGGTGGACCTAAATTATGTAAAAAATTATCAAAAAAGTCATCAACATATTATAATTGTGCCAGTTCAATCATAAATATTTTTTTGGCTAATTGAATCTTAATTTTTTTTTTCATTTGGCCCGTCAATGCTCACGTAATGATATTTAATAAATGAAAAGGATTTAGAATAATGGGTATATCTTTTGGGACCAAATAGCATCATCAGTGCCCCTTTTGACTTGCCAAGGTTTTAGTAGTCCACTTTTGCAATTATCAAATGCGAATGCTTTTGAAGAAAAAGCACACGAAAAAGTTGGAATCTTCAAGTCGACCAAGGCAAGTCAACGAGAGAGAGAGAGATTGAAAGGGACGAGACGATCAAAGGCATGTGTCTCGGAAAAGTCGTATAATGTGTCCAAACGTTTCCCGAGTCCAAAATGATGTGCTGGTCCCATCACAGAGCATGGGAATGACCCATGACCGGAGCGCAAATTCCAAGAACCTCAATTATTGTCTTTTCCTTTTTTGTTTTACTTCTTTCGCGCGGGGAAAAAAACACACCCCGAAATGATTCTCGAGATTTCCCTCGCCCTCTTTTGATTTTTTTCTTTTTATTTTCAAATCTAAATGTTTCGCGAAGGCCAAACGATTTATAGAATATTTTTCTAAACATGGTTGTTTTGTATCTTACATATAATTAACCGATGAAAATAGTTTCCATTAAAAGTAATAATTTATGACTAGAGATATATCATGGATGACGAAATTTTGATTTTTTCGTTCATTAATTTTGTAAGTCATGCAAATAATCTTTTTTCCTAATCATTATTTTTCGAGAAACAAACTTTGTACTCAAAGAGTTGTGGTCAATTGGCTTTGATCCGAAGAAGGAATGCAGTGCAAATTTTAATTTAGAAAGAGGAATCAACCGTAGTATATTGATTTATGGTTTTCATTTTTTGTTATGGTACAAAATGGATAAAGAAAATGATTTTTACGTCAAATATGAAGTATGTACCAAAAAAAAAGACAGAAAAAAATAGTAAAAACGAGTTTATTTGGGGATGAAATTGTTTAGTGATTGAAATTGAAAAGAAATGGATAGTTCTTCGACGGCAATTGATTGTCCGCGTAAAGCGTTGGAAGCGGTTTCATAGACAATTTGAACTTTCTCTTTTCTAATAAGCGATTATATAAATTAACTGAATTGCACGAATTTCATGTCACAAAAAATCAAGATTGAATCGTCATCTATTTTAAAGTCTTCCATCGTAATCTTATTCTTTGTGGCCAATATGAAAAAGCAAGAACTCAAAAGTATTATGTAAACATTAAAAAGTTATAGGCAAAGGTACATGGAATGGGGGTCAACATTCGAAAAAGTGATATGAGGTGCATGGTATACAGGTAAAGATGACTAGTCTTGCTGTCATTTCTTACTATTTACTTTATGGTTTTTTGGGATACAGAGGTCTTCCCCGAAGTACGACAAACTATACTTATATAACGAGAAAGTTTATTTTGAGTGCATGTCAAACTTTAGATTAAAGATTAAGGAAAAATAAAATGTTAAAGTTAATGTGACTATTTTAGTGTACACGAGTACACTAAAATAGATGTCCCGAATGAACCAAATGCAGAAATGATATATTTTTTTTTGATAATTAAGGTATCCGGATCAGTTTGCGTGCACCTCGACTATTCATCGAGGAAAACTAGCACAACAACAAAAATGATATTTTTTTGGCCTACATATTCTAGAATATAGAATGTTTTACAGAAAAAAAGTACCTCATTGTTTACTAAATTATTAGTTTTTTTTATAACCAATATTTCCGGGCCAACTTGGGCGCACCTTGACTATTCCTCGGGAGAGACTAGCACAACAACTCACCACTATGGCCCCCCACTTAAATTTCTAAACTGAGGTTAGGGGAATTGGACTCGGTTGGGTAATCCCAAACTTATGCACCTGCGTACTTCCATATGTCGTCCGTCATTTTAGTCATCGATTTCCTTATTTTAGTCATCGATTTCCTCAAAGTGCAATGGATATTTCTCTACAGGTCCCCGTTTAAAGGTAATCGGGTGCTCATTTGGGGAATCGAACTTGAGACCAGTGCGCCTAACCACACAATAGCAATGTGCCCTAACCAACTAAGCTACCCATGAATGACTCTAAATTATTAGTTAGATACATCTAATTTCACAAATACTTTTCATATACTCAAATCAAAACCCACATTGAGAGACCAGATTGCCTGTTATTCGAAACTCATATTAGTATTTTATTTACAGCTTCAGTGGTCTGAATTTTAGGTTTTTTTTTTTTTGGGTCGGAATCTGAATTTTAGTTGATGGCGAATGTCTTTAATGAATGTAAGAATTTAGGATAGAGAAAATCATAAATGGAAAAAAAAAATTAGACAAGAGATTGAAGTTGATCTAATAAGGCTGAGTGCCGTTATTTTTTTTTTAAAGAAGGGCATGACTAATGACATTTTCGTCATTCATTTTTTTTTTACTTTTTTTCGCCGGTGGCCCTCCTCAATCGATGGTCGGACATCGACGAGGACTGGTAGAGGTTGACCTTGGCTATCGAGGGTTGGCCTTGCAAGATCTGGATAAGGGTCGCCTCTCCCGTCACCGACGAGTGCTCGAGTAAGACAACCCTTGCAGGCTATCGGTGAGCCCTCGTCAGCCTCAATAAAGAAAAAAATAAAAAAAATATAAACAGTAAATAACTAAAAAAACTTTTAGTTGGACTTTTTTTAAATGATGAAGGCAATCCATGATTTTATTTGGGATAAGTTTTGCTTCAGATTCTTAATTTGGAATTTTCTCTATCATTAGTTATAGTATATCTCCGATATTTTCCAAAAATGTAGATGCTGGTAACTATTGAAAATGTGACGTACCTTTTCCGCCCCCGTGTGTGTGTGTGTAAGCCAATGCCTCTTCTAGTTCAACTAGCTGTAGCCAGTGTCCTAATTGTCAACACACATGTAGCGTATTCATATTCGTTGGACAAAGACTTACTGTGGCAATGGCAGCTGTGCTTTCAACCGTTGACTGATTCGAAAAGGCTGCAATATTCGATATCACGATAGTTTTATTATATTCAAAGATCAAGCATGTTATAAAAGATTTATTTCTGGGATTCACACCAGAGCAGAGAATATCTGGATCCAAGATTGGCCGCCGTTGTCGTCTATCCTTATCAAGATCGTTTGCGAGATTTGCCCCCATCGTCGCCATACTTATCAAGAAACAGGAAAAAAGAATAAAAAGATAATCCCACGAAAAAAATTCTAATATATTTTTATGGTATGCCAATAATCGAAACTTTATTCATCGCACCGACAACTCCGGTCGCTTGTTACTTGCTGTCCATAAAAGCTGACACGTCGGATTTTGAATGGCTATCGTGACGAACATGTGACAGAAGATAAATTTCAAGCCACAAATTTGCTTGTTGCTTGCTGTCCATAAAAACTGTCACCTTGGATTTTGAATGGTTACCGTGATGAACATGTAATTCAATAGAAGATAAATTTCAAGTCATGAATATAAGTTTGGAGTTGATGTGACGATGGACGCATGCTTATGTGTGGACCGACAGCATAGACAGCTGGTACAGTTTTGAGGATTGAGATTACTCGCCAGACAAATTTAGGAACAGTGAAGCTCCTCCCTCCTCCCCCCGGGGGGGAAAAATTAGGAAATTTTTTTAGGAAAATGGCTATATATATATATATATACACACACACCAGCAGGCTCTTGTGCCGATTTGATCTGCGTCCCGCGGTCCTATTAAATCTCGACCAGTTTATACCAATGAATGATGAACCGCCTCTTCAGTTCACACGAACGTTGTTCTCACTTGCAAGTCAAAGTTTGACTGGTGGAGAAAGCCGTAGAAGGGTTTTCGAAGATGACAGGATCCCACAGCTCATCAGTCAGCACGCTCATAATAACGGTCGTTGAATTTCGAGTTTTTTAAGGTGGGTTTTAAAGTAATTTTTTGACTTACTATTACTCCCAAGTGTCCAAGTCTTAGACAACAAGCAAAATGGTCATATGCCTAAAATCCATGTCCACGACACTTTTATGTTTCCTGATAAGAACGTCGCGTGGACATCTCCGATGAGGACAACATATTCGTGGCATGAGCAATTGAACTCCCAACTCGATCCGGCGTACCCAAATTTGACTCCGGAGCGATTGTGTTCTGTTTTTTTTTTCCTTTCTATTATTCTCAATAACTTAATCTTGCCCTGGACCGGTCTTAATTAGAAACATGCAGCCGTAATATTATATGTACACACCCTCGATTCGTTTAGGCACGGTTGGTCCGTCGACGATATATAAATGATAATCGGTGATACGTGTTTTTAAAAGTGTGAATAAGGGCGGCGTGAATATTCCTTGAGATACTAATTGACTCGGCAATACACTCGATTCATGTTAGTTAGAATCGAAATGCCGGCAAATTAAGAAAATGGATCCAATGTGCCGAAAAAAAAGGAGCCTAAAATAGAAAAAGGCCGACAAGTCCATGTATCATGCGTGAGAACAAAGGTTTTCCTCTCTTCTCTTTTTTTTTTTTTGGCATTTGATACAATGAGATTTCACGAGAAAAATTTGGTTCTGACTCTTGTATATTTTTCCTAATATATTTTCGAGGAAAAAAAAAACTTCAGTTACTGGATTTCAAAATTTCATAACCTTGTGGTATCGCTACTCTTACTCCATATATGTTCACGCACCGCCATCTTGGAGGTGTATACATATATGAAATTGTAACTTCACAAACGATTATTCACAGTTCGTTAGCCAGATAATATGAGGTAGCTAGATAACTTGGGATAATTATTTTAAAAGTCATAAACCTATTGTATGGTGGCAAATTCAGCTCTAAACTGTTCAATTTGATCAATTTAATTTACATCATTTGATGTTTTTCAATCATTTCGATCAATTTTGGCCACAAATTTCTAACGTTACAGTTCATTTAACGCTCACCTTTTATGTGGCATGCAATGGTGCTGTCTTGGACAATGTTTGCAATTGTGACCAGTCTCAAGGATGGTCAATTACCGGCCATAGGCGAGGGTCATGCTCCCTAGCCATAAGTGAAGATGGCTTTTGCTAGCCATCTCTTGCCTTGATCTAGTGAGGGCAGCGCTGCTCTTGTGACGTAGAGGAAGATAACTTGAAAAACAATTCTAAAAGATAACTAAAATTTGATTGAATAATAATGTATCAATTACATAGAGCAGACGTATTTTATATAGATATGACTCCTTTAGATTCTAGATAATTAAAGATAACCTAAACGAGATATTGAAAAATAAATCCAATCTAATCAAATTGAGTAATGCAATTATCTATATCGCAAAGTTGCCTAAAAATGTAAAACTGTCTAAAAACCTATCTAAACGACTTCGAAACTCGAAAATCCGACGTCACTCACAGAAAATCGGTTTGTTTGAATCAAGAGACCATTTCGCTTCAACCGACCGAAATTGAGCGCAATCCAAGGCCGTCTGCGAGTCAACGGTGAAATTGCCCTGATTTTTGGCGATCGAGTTTTTCAAGAAAATTATGCGCCTGCTGTTCTTCATCAGTCTTATCCTCTTCAAAAGAACTCCCCCTCGAGTTAATATCAAGATATAGGGAAATATTTGGAGGATGATACTCGAATAAGTCAGCCACGTTGGAGAAATGTTAAGATCACCAGGAAGATCAACAACATAGACATTGTCATTGATCTTCTTTAAGATTCGGCAGAGACGAACTTTCTTGTGCACTGGAAATCATTCTTTACAAAGATGGACCATAACTTCATCACCCATAACAAATCTATTTAGGCAGCGATGTTTGTCTGCAACAGCCTTGTAATCAGTAATGGAAGCTTCCAGTTGTTTCTACACCCCCTCCTTGTATCTCTTGCAACTTAATTGCTAAATTCCCAGCTGCAACGTTATTCCCTCGGACTTTAGGGAAAGGCACAAGGTCTAATATATCTGTGGAGTTCACCTAGTGGAACAATTAACTGTGTTATTGAATGCGAACTCAACAGGAGCAAGATATCGGTTCCACTACTTAGGCACATCACTACAAAGGCACCAAATGATATTTGCCATATTACGGTTGACGACTTCAGATTGACCATCAGTCCGAGGATGGAAAGAAATGATGTACTATAAAGTGTCCCAAATAAATGCCACAAAGCCCTCGAAAAATGGCTAAGGAACTTGGTGTCCCGATCAAATATGATTGTCTTGGGCACCCCATGGAGGCGGACGACTTCGCGAAAGAATACACTCGCCACGTGCGAAGCATCATAAATTTTTTTGCAAGAAATGAAGTGTGCCATCCTGGTGAACTGGTCGACCACCACAAAAACAAAATCCATACCTCGTTGAGTTCGAGGAAGACCCAACACAAAATCCTTGGAAATATTGGACCAGAAGAAATAGATAGAGAAGTGTAAAGACTAGTGTTTTCGGAGTGGCCTTTGACAGTTTGAAGGCGTAGCACTTTTGCACAAATCGCCCAATATCACGCTTCAGTTGAGGCCAATAATACTGTTCTTTAGCTAAGGCAACAATTTTATCTTGTCCAAGATGTCCTCCGAGGGTGTCATCATGGAGTTCTCAAATGATATGTTCCCGTAAAGAGCTACAGGGAATGCACAATCTTTTGCCAAAGAACAAGTACTTCTCGTGAATGATCATGTCCCCATGAAAACATGTCGCAGAAAACTTCTCCCAAACACAATGAAAATAGTCATCTTCAACATAAAGAGAACAACGGTGGCCAATGTGGTTAAAGCCTACAATATCGGTATGCATGGTCATGAGTGTTTCAACATGATGACTTAGGGCGTCTGTGACCTTGTTCAAGCGACCCGCCTTATGTAGAAGCACAAAGTTGAATTGCTCCAAAAAGGAGACCCAACACACATGCATTCGATTTAGATGCTTCTGACTCTTGATGTACTTAAGTGCCTGATGATCAATGTTAAGGAAAAATTCATGATGATAAAGATAGGGCTGCAATGCTTAATAGATCGTATTACAGCATAGTACTCTTGCTCATACATAGACCATCACCTGCGAACATCATTAAGTTTCTCTATAAAATAGGCAATAGGCTTACCTCCTTGGGAAAGAACAACACCAATTTCGACACCAGAGACATCACAATCTAGCTCGAACACTTTTTTGAAATATGGAAGCATCAATACCGGCGCCGTGGATAGTTTTTCTTTGATGAGACTAATACCGGTTTCGATTCCGCCACCCTAATGAAATTTTCCTTTCTTCAAGTGATCAGTGATTGAGGCGATAATGGTATTAAAATTCCGGATAAATCATCGATAGAATGTTGCGAGGCCATGGAAGCTATTAGCCTCCCCAACGGTCTGGGTACTGACCAATTGCAGATGACAAGTACCATTTCTGCATTAACTTGAAGGCATTTTGCTCCAACAATATACCCCAAGAAAAGGAGTTGTTCTGTCATAAAGCTGCACTTCTTTAGATTAATATACAATTGGTTTGTCTGCAAGGCTAGCAAGACAACCTTTAGATGCTCCATGTGCTGCCGATCATCTGGACTATATATAAGTATATCATTAAAGAAAACCACCACAACTTGCAAATAAAAGGTTTGAGAACCCGAGTCATTAGACGCATGAAGGTGCTAGGTGCTGAAGAGGCCAAACGGCATGACAAGCCATTCGTATAATCCTTCACTTGTCTTGAAAGCCGTCTTTCATTCATCACCGGGGCGGATGCGAACTTGGTGGTATCCACTACGTAGATCGATCTTTGTAAAGATCTTCGATTCAGCAAGTCAATCAAGCATATCATCAAGTCGAGGGACTAGAAATCTATACTTGACGGTAATCCGAATAAACGCATAGCTATATAAACGCATAGCTATCAATGCACATACGCATACTCTCGTCTTTCTTCGGCGTGAGAAGTGCAAGAACTGTATAAGGGCTCTTGCTCTTGCGCAGAAAACCCTTTCGAAGGAGCTCTCCCGCTTGTTCTTGTAAGATTTGATTCTCTTTTGGGTTCATCCGGTAATGTGGCAGATTAAGGAGACTTACACCTAGAAAGAAGTCTATCTTATGTTGCATATCCTTCAAAGGAGGCAATACGTCGGGCAAATCTTTGGCATAACATCGCCGAATGCTTTCAATAAGGGTTTAAGAACCTCACGAATACAAATTACATCTTGCTAATCTCCATTCTCCACAATCATGTACATTTCCGCACATTTACGGACATTAATCATAACCCTCGCACCTTGCTTTTTCGAGATCTAGGGAGTATGACCTTTCAATTTCAATGTAATATGTGCCTTTTTTCCACACAAAAGTACAAGTATTCTCCCAGCTCGATAGGTAATGTCAACATCATATTGCCATGGCCGTCCCAACAAGACATGGCATGTAGTCGTCTCCACCACAAAACAAATTATAGTATCTTGATAGGATTTCTCAATTGAAACAGGTAAATGACATAATTGATTTACATTTAATTCCTCTTCTTTATAAATCCACCCGATTGTATAAGGGAAGGGATGTAGTTCTGTCTTCAATTATAAGTTATCCACTAAAGCCTTAGACACGATATTCTCACAAATTCCGCTGTCGATGATGACATTACATACTTTGCTGTTGAAAGTATATCGACTACGAAAAAGCTGATCTCGTTGAGTGTACTCCATCCACGGGGCAAGTAATAGTCGTCGAACAACACAGTTAGCATGCTCGCCCACTTCATGTTAGTGGTCTATCCTAATAACCAATTAAGGTTGATACTCTAACATTAGTTGTGGATAAGGTTGTGTCGAAAAATCGGCCTTCACGATGCTTAGGTAATTGTAATGTCTTGCTAGAGACCGCTTATGACTTGTGGGCTAAAAGAGTTTTGAGCATACTGCTAACGTCTAGTGAAGCTACAGGGTCGCACACAATAACGAACTAATTTAATAATTTCTCTACGCGTTAATCTACTTAAGAAGTAGATCTTAATTTATTCTCCTATTACGAATATTTATACGATTGTGCACGTTATGAGATAACGATTAAATGCACGGTTGAGTGAACGGTTTAGAGGACGTCGTGGGCCTAGGCTGTTAAGTCGTGAGGCCTAAATCGCAAAACGTGAGTTATAAGAAATAACCCTAGAGACGCCTCTGTGAGAGTGAGAATATTATTCCCGAAAGAGAAAAAACAGAGAACAATTTCTGTTCAAGGCGATTGTGAGAGACACTTCAAGATCTGAAAGCTAGCACTTGGATCGTTGGAAAACTCAGTCCGTGTGTGTGAATACTGGTAGAGGCGTAACATTTGAGGCGCTAATACAAACACAACCGACTATTAATTTGTCACCGACCGCAAAAGGTACATTTTGAACCTATTTTAATTTCAATATACACATGGATCTTGTTTAGGGTTTCGTTCCCCCGCGTTTTTATGAATCTAGGAAACCCCTTCAATGGTATCAGAGCCAGGTTGTTTTATATCGAAATTGAATAGAAAACCCTAATTGTCGATGTATGTGATGTATGCTTGGAGTGATTCTTAATTAGGGTTAGATGAATTGGGAATACGAATTGATATGATCAATTCAAGTAATTCGACTAATTTCACATTGAAACAAACTTGAACTGCTGTAATGATGTGGATTAATGTGATTGATCCAAAGACGTTCTGTTAAGAAAATAGAATTACGAATTCTATTAGAGTTTTGAGAAAGAACAAATCATTAACGACCTTAGGGATGATTTAGTTGAAATCGCTCTGCCCCTTGACCCCCTGAGGAGCGCTGCCCTTTCGAATCCCACAAGGGGGTGTAGTCCCCTTGACCTCTGCATGGATTGTTCGTTCCCAGTATAATTGTTATGCTTTTATCATGATAAATGATTATGTTCACAACATGCATACATTCATCATTGTATAAAAACACTGTGAAAGTCCCCGATAAAATTAAGTAATAAAATAATGCATTTCCAATCATACACCTATCAAGGCTTGAATTGTCAAAAGATGGGTCTGCCAAAGCAGGGTGTCGTCAACTATTTGAGTAAGGTAGGATGAATAATGGTTATCCATATATCAAGATTGGTTTACTTAACAAGGCTATCAAAACCGTTTTGGGCCTTGAGGCATAGGGTTAGGGGATAAGACATGAGATGTTAACCCCAACAACTAAGAGTTGTATTCGATACAATTGACAAAGAGTTGTCTACTTAAATAACTAAGTCTTGAGCGGTAAGCCAAAGTTTACTCGAGTCTTGGTGAAATATGGATCTTGGTCCACTATACTTGTAGGGAAACATTCTATAAAAGTATATTGGGAGTTGATTATAAATTATATTAATAAACAATTCACTTTGGATATTTGTTGTAGATAATGTCAAATTCCTTTACATCAAGCTTTTCACTGCAATCTGTCCTTGAGAAGGATAAATTAAATGGTTCAAACTTTTTTGACTGGTATAGAAGCTTTAGAATTGTTCTCAAGCAAGAGAAAAATGATCATGTCCTGGAGAAACCACTCCCTCAGAAGGCGCCTGCTTCCAATGCTCCCCATGGTGAAAGAAATACTTACTAAAAGCATAAAGATGATACACTGGATGCATCTTGTCTAATGCTAGCTACCATGAACTCAGACCTTTAGAAACAGTTTAACAATGTGGATGCTTATCATATAATCATGAACTTGAAAAATTTATTTTAGGAGCAGGCACGCACTGAAAGGTACTAGATAGTAAAAGCCTTAATTGAGTGCAAGTTAGCAAGTGAGAGCTTAGTTAGCCCACATGTCATAAAGATGATAGGTCATATTAAAAACTTGGAGCGACTGGGCTCTCCCATTAGTCAAGAGTTGGCTACTGACATTATTTTTCGGTCACTGCCTTATGATTTTGACACGTTTGTTATGAACTATAACATACATAATCTGAATAAGACTTTGACTGAATTACATGGGATGTTCAAAACTGCTGAGCAGAATATCAAGAAGTATCTTACCCCTAATGTTCTCATGGTTCAAAAGGGGAAAGACTTTAAGAAGCCAATCATGGTCAAGGGTAAGGGCAAGGGCAAGGACACTAAGCCTAAACCCAAATCCAAGACCAAGACGGGTCCGACTACTGATGTTTTCTGCTTCCATTGTGGCAACAAGGGACACTAGAAGAGAAATTGCAAGAAATATTTGGAGGATCTAAAGAAGAAGGGAAGTGAGACTTCCACTTCAAGTATTTATGTTATAGAAGTAAATGTTATTATTAGTTCTACTTCATAGGTATTAAATATTGATTGTGGCACTCACATTTGTATGAATGTGCAGGGACTGAAACGGAGTAGAACACTAGCAAAAGGTGAAGTGGAACTACGCGTTGGAAATTTAGTAAGAGTTGTTGCATTAGCTGTAGGAACATATGATGTAGCTTTACCTTCTAGCATGGTTTTAGAATTGAATGATTGCTACTATGTACCTAATATACGCAGAAATATTATTTCTATTTCTTGTTTGGACAAGGAAGGTTTCTGTTTTGATATAAAGAACAATAGTTGTTCATTTTATCTTAATGGATTGTTTTATGGTGGCGCCCATATTGTGGATGTGATATATGTTCTAAATTTTGATGTGTCAATATATAATATAAATACAAAAGGTTTAAATCTAATGATTTGAATCCGACCTACTTATGGTATTGTCGATTAGGCCACATAAACAAGAAAAGAATTCACAAGCTCTATAGTGATTGACTATTAAATTCATTTGATTTTGAATCATATGATACGTGTGAATCTTGTTTAGTTGACAAAATAACAAAAGCTCCTTTTACTAATCAAATTGATAGGGCAAAAGAATTGTTGGCCATTATACATACTGATGTGTGTGGACCACTAAGTTCTATAGTTAGAGGAGGTTATCGGTACTTCATTACATTTACTGATGATTTCAGTAGATTTAGATATATTTATCTGATGAAACATAAATCTGAGTACTTTGAAAATTTCAAGGAATTTCAGAATGAAGTACACAATCAACTTGGTAAGAATATCAAGGCTCTTAGATCTAATCGAGGAGGAGAATATCTAAGCCAATAATTTAATAACCATCTTAAGGAGTGTGGAATTGTTTCACAGCTCACGCCTGGAACACCACAGTGGAATGGTGTCTCTGAGAGGAGAAATCGAACTCTGTTAGACATGGTTCGATCAATGATGAATCACTCAGATCTTCCACTATTTTTCTGGAGTTATGCACTTGAGATGATAGCATTCACACTAAATAGAAGTCCATCAAAAGCTGCAGAGAAGACACCATACGAGATGTGGACAGAAAAAGTTCCTAGTATGTCTTTTCTAAAAATTTGAGCCTGCGAAGCTTATGTAAAACGTTTACTTTCTGATAAGCTTGGGCCTAAATCTGATAAATGTTTCTTTGTGGGATATCCTAAGGAAACGAAAGGATATTATTTTTACAACCGATTAGAGAACAAAGTGTTTGTTGCTCGAAATAGTGTCTTTTTAGAGAAATAGTTTCTTAATAAAGAAACCAATGGAAGTAAGGTAAACCTCGAAGAAATTATTGTGCCACAAGAGAGTGTTCCAGTTTATGAGGAACCTCAATCAGATCTACAAAAAGTCTAGAGTCTACTCCAATGGCACCTATAGTTCGTAGGTCTGAAAGAACACATCATGAGTCTATGAGATATGGCTTTCATGTCATAGAACATCGTCATCTAATGTTAATAGAAAATGATGAACCTACGACCTATACAGAAACTATGATGGGCTCAGACTCCGATAAATGGCTTCAGGCCATGAAATCCGAAATGGACTCAATGTATCAAAACAATGTTTGGACTTTGATTGATCCAACCGAAGGTGTCAAACCTATAGGGTGCAAGTGGATTTTCAAGAAGAAAATTGATATGGATGGAAATGTTCACATCCATAAAGCACGGTTGGTAGCTAAAGGTTTCAAATAAACTCATGGTATTGACTATGACAAGACATTTTCATCAATGGCCATGCTCAAATCCATTGGATTATCCTAGCGTTTGCCGCATATTATGACTATGAGATATGACAAATGGATGTAAAGACAGCTTTTCTTAATGGAAACCTAGAGGGGGATGTGTATATGACATAACCTGAAGGCTTTACATCATCAAACAATGTTGGGAAGATATGCAAGCTTCAACGTTCTATCTATGAATTGAAGTAGGCATCATGGAGCTGGAATATTCGTTTCGATTAAACTTTCAAAGAGTTTGGCTTCATCAAAAACAAAGAAGAAGTTTGTGTATACAAGAAGTCTAGTGGGAGCGCAATTGTGGTTCTAGTGTTGTATGTAGATGACATACTACTCATTGAAAACGACATTTCTATGATTCAGTCAGTTAAGAAATGGCTAGAAAAATGTTTCTCCACGAAGGACATGGGAGAGGCAAACTATATCTTAGGGATCAGGATCTATAGAGATAGATCAAATAGACTTATTGGACTGAGTCAAAGTATATACATTGACAAAGTCATCAATAGGTTTAATATGCAATATTTCAAGAAAGGTTTTCTCCCAATGTCACATGGCATAAGTCTTAGCAATACTTAGTGTCCTTTAACACAATATGAGCAAGACCGCATGAGTAGGATTCCTTATGCATCAGCCATAGGATCTATCATGTATGCCATGTTGTGCACTCGTCCTGATGTTTCTTATGCATTGAGCATGACAAGCAGATATCAGTCATATCTAGGAGAAGCTCACTAGATAACCATAAAAATATCCTTAAGTACTTGAGAAGAACTAAGGATTTATTCTTAATCTAAGGAGGTGATGAGCATATCACTATAAGTGGTTACAATGATGCTAGTTTCCAAACTGATAAAGACGACCTTCGATCGCAGTCAGGGTTTGTCTTTTACGTGAATGGTGGAGCGATGTGTTGGAAGAGTTCCAAGCAGGATACTATTGCAGATTCTACGATAGAAGCTGAGTGTACTGCTTCTTCAGAAGTATCAAAGGAAGCTGTATGGATTCGAAAGTTCATAGAAGAACTAGGAATCAGTCCTATTGGTTCGGATCCAATGGATCTCTATTGTGACAACAATAGGGCCATAGCTTTGGCTAAAGAGCCTAGGTATCACCAAAAGACCAAACACATGCTTAGGAAGTATCACATCATTCGAGAATTCATTGAAAGAGGCGATGTCAAAATATGTAAAGTTACAACAAAGTTAAATGTAGTTGATCCGTTGACGAAGGCTTTTCCACGACCTAAGCATGAATGCCATTGTAACGCTTTAGGCCATAGACACAATAGTGATTGGTCTTGATGTGATTGAGAGTATATGTAATATGCATTTTCATTATTCATTAATAAAACATATGTTATATTTGATTTCGATTTAATTTGATTATATGATTGAATGTGAAATCTTTATCCCATGAATATTGAATGTCCTTAATAGAAGATCAAATACATGATTTGATCGTGAAACTCTATTAATAGAATGATATTAATATTCTAAACGCCCTTAGTTAATTATCATTGTGCAATGGGATGCCAATGGTGTTTGAAACTAGTATGTGAGTTAACCGATGACCAAGTTTCACGAGTCATGAATATAGATATATAAAGTTGATCACATGAAATACATGTTGGAGAACATTGTATTGGACAGACCTGCTATGAAAATATTATAGGATTGTTATATGATGTCATAAGTGTTTCTCATCATAGCTATAGAGTATAGTCCTTTGACTTGAGTCTATCATGGTTTCCTAAACGTGGATTGGCATGCTTTAACATTACTAAACGTCAACCGTAACTGGTGATTATAAAGGTAATGGTTGGGCATGCCATGAATCGTGCTGAGGAATGTGAGCAGACAGATGAGATTTGTCTCTCTCATTTAATGAGAGTATGATATCCTGGCCTCCCGTAGAGTTGAGACTGTGAAATGCGTGGCCATACTTGAGTGAGTTGAAGAGTCAACTACTTGGTTTGACAGTTTAACTACGGTATCGGGAAAATGAGTTTGAGCTATATAAGGATGACACTTGTTCTACCTTATGCTTAACTCAGATATCAAGTGACAAAGGGATTTAGCTTGTACAATTGGTGTTATTGCAAGTGGGAGATTGTTAGTAGTCTGCCCTAAGAACCAATTAAGGTTGGTACTCTAACAGTAGTTGTGGATAAGGTTGTGTCGGAAAATCGACCTTCACTATATTTAGGTAGTTGTAATGTCTTGCTAGAGACCGCTTATGACTTGTGGGCTAAAAGATTTTTGAGTACACTACTAATGTCTAGTGAACTTACATGGCCGCACACAATAGCGAAATGATTTAATATTTTCTTTACGCCTTAATCTACTTAAGAAGTAGATCTTAATTTATTATCATATTACGAATATCTATACGATTGTGCGCGTTATAAGATAACGATTAAATGCATGGTCGAGTGGACGGTTTAGAGGACGTCGTGGATTCAGGCTGTTAAGTCGTGGGACCCAAATTGCAAAACGTGGATTATAAAAAATAACCTTAGAGACGCCTCAGTGAGAGTGAGAATATTATTCCCGAAAGAAAAAAAAAACAAATAACAGTTCTCTGTCTAAGGAGATTGCGATAGACACTCCAAGATCTGAAAGCTAACACTTGGATCTTTGGAGAACTCAGTCCGTGTATGTGGATACCGGCAGAGGCGCAACACTTGAGGCGCTAATCTAGACACAACTGACCGTCAATTTGTCGCCGACCGCAAAAGATACGTCTTGAATCTATTTTAATTTCGATATACACATAGATCATATTTATGGTTTCGTTTCGCTGCATTTTTAAGAATCCAGGAAACCCCTTCACTTCATCCTCTACTTCTTCTTCTTCCATCCAGTCTTCTTTGTATAAGCTACTACTAATCCCTGACAATCATGAGTACATGCACTTGTAGTTTTAAATGTGTACATGCCTACCAAACATCATCCACTAGCGCACCTTATCACTCCATGGACTGTTTTAATACCAAATTCAACAATAGTGAGCTAACACCCCACGAATAGACATCTGACCCAATAGAATGCAGACATTGAAATCATAATACAACATCAACAATTCATGAATCCGATAACATGCATAAAAGGTTGTTCATATATAAGGTTTCTTTCAAAACTTATGAATTTATATGCAGTGCTCCCCCACTCCTTCAGGGATAAACTTCACGTGAATGTGCCGTCCTCGCGAATAAACCTCACACGGCATCTCACTTTGAGGCATCTCAAGCTCACAAGTGCAGAGGCATCTTCAATTAAAAAACATCGAAGGCATCTCGAATTTCTCTCTATTTACAGGGGGCATCGTCGGATAAACCTCACGATGGTAAAATGTCGAATAAACTGACAATGGGTGAATCACTTTGTTTATCATGAAATGTTGATGAGGGTAAGACTGCATACACAATGCAATCTTACCCTCATTGGCAATTAAAAGATTCAATGCAGTTGAAAGAATCTAGTCATTTCACGATATGCCCTCTTTCAAAGGTTCAATGCACAAATCATGCAAATCGGGCGAGAATTCAAGAATAAAAGCAAGATTTCAAATTATTGACGAATGATTCCAACATCAGTCCAAACAAACAATAAAAGTTAGAATCCACTTGACTTTCTAACATAAATTCCGATAAAGGAGACGACGGACGGCGGCTAGGACATACGGTACTCGAGCGGACGGCACGGGACGGTGGATTTAAGGTGCGTATGGAGGATGAACGGCTAGAGACCAATGGCTGTTAGAGGCGATTCGGGGTTCTCGAGAACAGAATAATGGCATTCTGAAGATTTTTCGATGAAATGAGCTGATGTCAGAACTTTATATTGAGGAAGTAGAGTGGACTCAGTCGGCTTCGGAGGAGTCAGCAGCCGAAGACCATGTCGCGCACGCATCAAGCGGCGGTGCCACATTTTCCACGGCAGCGATGCGTGCCTACCGCGCGTCCTTCCCCCTGCCACATTCTGACATGTGGACCCCCGCGTGTTAGTGTGTCCTCGTGTCCTCATCTGGTCCCAATTTCAATGTTCATGGCCCTATCGTGCCCAAATTTAGTTTTACCATATCGCCATGTCATTTAGTTTTTAATCCATAATTACACTATAATTATTTTGGATAAGCCAACTCAGATTTTCGGGTCATTACATTCATTAGAAGATCATCAAAATGTTTTGGAATAATTGGTCAAATTGAAAAATTTTAAATTAAATTGGCTGGCTGTACGATAGGTTTTTTTTGCTTTCTTCTCTTGTTTGGGGGTAAATATTTTTAGGCTAGATTAATATAATTTCAATCCACCTTTCACTTATAGCTCTCTTTTCCACAATATTATGCTAGTTTTGGTGGATTTTACTGCCAAAGCATTGGTTTCAACTTGATACTGGCTGACCCCTAGGTCAATTTAGGAGGAAAATTCATTTCGTAAAATTAATTTCAAAGTAAAAATGTGTTTGATAACAAAATTTACTTATGGTGGGATCTTCTAGTTATGATTTTATTTTTTAATTCTGATTAGATTTTTGACCAACTTTAAAAAGTTAAAAATTTTTACTTCTTAACTCCAGAATCACTATTACAAGCCTCGGTCGACCACCTTGCCACCCGTAGCTGGTCGCCGCCGGCCTCCGATCGTCGTTGCGGCTTATCGCCGCTAATAGTAGCTAGCCGCCACTGGTCATCGCCGCCGGCAAAGATTTTGTTTATAATTTTTTAAAAATAAAAATTTTCAATATTTACCAAACGAATTTCTTTGATCAGAAATCAATATGAAGCAGAATTAAAAAAATTAACTTTTGCTTTGGGGAGAAATATAAAAATCATTTTCTAGTCAGAAATTGATAAGTTGGCCAGAATTGTTATCATGTGGTTCCTAACTAAGCTAGAAAGAAATGAGAGCGAGAGGCGTGAGCATAAGCATGCGTGAACATGTCTAACACTCCGTTTGTTTCACAAAAAAAATGTGATATTTCTGAAAAATATTTTTCGAAAAGTCATTTTCAATAACAATATTTTTCGGTGTTTGTCTAAAATATGAAAATGAATTGAAAATAATTTCCAATATTTCATAAAGAAAATCAATTTTTCGCCATATACGTCTTTCAATAAAATTTTTTTATTTTTTTTAAAAATCAATTATTTTTAATTACATTCTTTTATATTTTTTCTCCTTTGTTTTTCTTTCTTATTTTTTTTTCTTTTGTCTTTTGTTTTTCTTCTCTTCTTTCTTCTTCGACCGGTGAGCTCAAGGCGGCGAGGCAAGCTACAACCTCGCCAGTGCAGCGAGGGCAAGGCTCGCCTCCCCGGCCTCTAGCTCTTCGTAGGCGAGACCACGGGGTCGGCCGAGCTCGAGAAGATCCCCAGGTCGCACAACTGACAAGTTCTTTTCTTTCTCCTTTTGGGGGAAAGGGCGAATCAACCCTAGGACAGAAGGATGCGAAGCGCGGAGAGCGATAGAAGAAGAGATCAATTACTGAGGAGCCTGCGGAATCAAATCAGTTGATGTCGGAGTCGTCGAAGTCGTCCTCGAAGGACTTGAAGGGATCGGCATCGCGAGCTTGTTGTCGACGAAGAGGATGCCCAAGGAAGAGAGAGACTATGAGGAGAGAGAACGGGGATGGAGGAGAGACTGGGAGGAGAGAGATCGGGAATGGAAGAAGAGGGGACAGACAGGAATTTTCTATTTTAGAAAGTTACGTGCGACAGAGAAACCTAAGAGGAAAAAAATGATTTCTCTTTTTCAGAAAACGATATTTTCCCCCGCTTTAGAGTGATATTTATACGTACCACTGATATGACGCAAAATACGATGTACGATACGACACCACGGTCTCACACGGCAATTCTAAAAAAATAAAAAATTTCGACACGGCGAGACATGACACATATTTATATATATCACTATATTTATATGTCATAGTTATTTCATATTTGACATTCAGATATTATTGTTTTGCGGTAACGGTAACTCCAAATAGTAACTTCAAATTTATAAGATCACAATATATTTTAAAAATAATTTTTTACCAGCCGGATGTGTTGAGACATGTCCCGGTTGTGTCGAGACATGTCCTGGACGTGTCTACGCGTCGGACACGTCTGTCCTGTTTTGTCAGCCATTCGGACAAGTGGTCCCCCGTGTCTGGCCGTGTCGCAGTGTCCGACACGCAAAATTTCTCCTGATCGGCATGTTCGTGCTACATAGGGATATTTTCCCTCGACGGATAATATTTTTCTTGACAATATATTTTCTACCCCAAACAAAAGAAATTGGAAAAAAATATTTTTTAAAAAAAGTACTTTTTTTTTTGTAAAACAAACAAAGCTATCCATTTGTATCATGAAAAATGAGCGATTTGAATTATTTTTTTCTGAAAATTAATTGCTTATATAGTTAAAAAAATTAATCAACGAAAAATATTTACACCGTCGATAATAATCTATGCCTAACTATTTTCATAAACGATGAAAAAAAATTTATTTATTTATTTTTAAAAAGATATAAATGATTATTTTTTAAAAAATATTTTTCAAATCAATTTTTTTTTCACGAAATAAACATAGCCAAGAGAAAAAAGAACGAGAATTGGGATTTTGAAAATTTGAAGTAACAAGAATTTAAAAATAAATAGATCCGGTCCCTATAGGTGGGCCCGCACTCGAAATAGGGGACTGGATTGATATTCACTGGTTTTGATCTGCTTTATTTTTTTTTCTCAGCCCAACCAAAGAAAAAGACCGGCAAAGCAGGTTTGGTGTCGGTCGGTTGATTTGATCTGCGAATCAGCTTGGATTCCACAAAATCTTGGCTCAGACTTTTCAAAATCACGTGATTAGTGACTTGATTATCGACCTAATTATGGAGGCTACAATATGGTTTTGAGCTGTGTCCCTCGTATCACGGGTCACTCTTAAGCTTCGACAAAGAGTTCCTTAATCTGCGAACCCTTGGGATAATGTCTATTATTCTTGGCCTAAGTGAAGGCAGCTTTAATATTTGACGATCTCGTAAGATGACGACAGATCACTCGCAGGGAACCAAGGTGGAAAGCAATGATGTAATATTGTAATGATGTTTATCAATCTTGATCGGATCGACCGAAAACTTACTGTTTTAAATTAATGAAGATATATGATTTAGCAGTGATGATGAGCTGAATCGGACAACTAACAATCGTTTCAAACAGATAACGAAGTTTTGCAAGTTCAGATGGGTGAATGCAACTTTTCGAAGTTCGAGATTCTAACACACATCGACATCAGGCGAGGCGAGGCGAGGGCAGGGCGGTGTCATTTCAAGATATTTATAATATGCCTGATACTATTGAAAAGACAATTGTAGGGCCAGTCTTTCCTCTGCAGTCGAACATCATCGTTGTGTTCACGTTATACATTAAATGCCCTTATTATGTACCAGACCTATCAAACAGTTAGATCGAGTTGGAAATGATCCAACTCAAGTCGACCCATAGTGATACACTCAAATTGAGCGAACCATTTACTAAAATGCTTCTATATTTAACATAATCTTGAAAAATTCATAACCAATTTGATATGAAATCACGTAATAAGTGACTGCGAGATCAAATGAGAGCGAGAAAGAGAATGAAGAGAGTTAAAAAAACATGGACATTGTAAGTTGTAACCCATTTAATATCCATTGTAAACCCATTTACTGAATGTACCTAACCCATTAACAATTTACCTCATCAAATACGAGTTGAAAAATGGGTTTATGAGGCACTAACTTATACCAACTTATGTTTTCAAAATGACAAGCTAACTGTGTTCCCATCGCACCGCTCCAGGTTTAGGTCATAAAACAAGACATTTTTTCTTATGCCGGCTACGAAGTCGTCGCATAGGATGCTGTTAGGCATTTGAAGGCAACCACTATAGTATCTTAAATTGACAGCACACGATATTTCTAGGAAAGCACTATGTTTTCCACATTGTGATTTGATTTTCATCAATGCCATCTTCCGGCTAGAGCCCTAAAAGAAGGGGGAAAAATTATAGATTTTGAAAATGAAAGGAGAAGGGAAGGATCAAACGTGATAATGAAGTTGGGGGCATAGCAACATGCACGTCAACATCTCTCGGCAATCGGACAATTATGTGGGGGTTGAACATTTTTCAATGGTTGAAAACAAGAAGGTGCACATATCAGTCCTTAGTCCACATTAAGAGTCGACCCAAGAAAGAAAAAGTCCACATTTAAATCATTGGACATACACATGAAACATCAACACATCACTATGTTGTAATATAGTTTTGGCAAACTACACAAGTTGAAAAACAGAAAGAGCCTATACCCATTTTTTCCGTCCCTAGACAAGTAAATCATTTGGCCCGAAACATAGTGCTTTAAAGTAATGTTGTCTTGTGGTTGGCATGATTCTTGCTTTGAAATTTATCAACTTTATGCTAAGATTGGACTTTCGATCAGAGGGAAATTGGTTCTCCAATGAGTTCGGCTGGAGTTGGACGAACGTTCATTTCCTACAAAAATTAAGAAAGCGGGAAATGGGTAGAAGAACACTAGAAGTGCAAGTATTTGTGTACGATGCTCATTTTAGTGCCAATTTTTTCGCCGACTCACTTAAGTGTCAATTCCCACAAAAAGTGATCACTTAAGTGTTAATTCCTGCTAAACTGTACATGCGGCATTTTTTAATATTATGTGGCAATTGTTTTAAAAAAAGAATAGTACACATGGCAAAAGAAAAAGCCAAAAATTAAAATAATTTCCACATAATATTGAATTTTTTTAAAAGTTAAATAATTAAGAAATAAACTAAAATTAAAAAAAAACTACTCACAGATGGAGCGGTGAGGGCTTTGTTGGTCCACCGCCACCGAAAATAGACGGCGAGGATGGGGGACTGGGTCGGCGGGGGTCCCCGGCCACTGGCTGAGGTAGCCAGTGGTCGGCGACCCCCGCTGATAGCTAGCGAGGGCTCGACTTCGCAGATCTGGGCGAGGTCGAGCATCGTCAAGGCTAGGTGACGCCGGCCTCCCCGCGGCCTGGTGAGGCCGACCTCGCCCAGTGACATCCAAGGCACCTTAGACGAAGATAGGAACATCCTTGATCTCACTTGTTTCGATCTCCGTTCTCTCCTTCTGTTCTTGGTCAACTCCCTGATCTCGCTGGCGGATGCGGCCGGCGCCGCAACCGCGTCGGCTCGGCTCTCCAGTTGCAAGTCGTGACGATGGCGGTGCTATTCTTGCTGTTGGTAGTTTGTTTGTAAAACCAAACTAAGAGTTGTCTTGTCGCACATCGAAAGGATGTGAGTGCGCATGTAGACTAAATTTGGCACAAATCAACAATTACTATTATTTTATAGTGAAACAGTGCGACTGTTTACGAAGGATTCTAACGACCTTTGAAAGGTTGCGTCTATTCAATCAACGGTTATTTTCTAAGGCACTCTTACAATCTTTTGAATGTTTGTATCTCTTCAAAAACAACTACCGAGTCATACATGAAAAGGTATGATTGAATAAACTGTTTGGACACGAAAAGTTGAATGAGAATTAATTACTTTTCGGATGCGAAAATGTGTGTTCGTTCTTATTAGATATTCTAGTTTTCTGTTCATTTTCAGAATCATCTTCACTTCTTCTCTCAATTTTGTTCTTTGAACACAAGAGAAATATAGCATTTGTTTTCAATTGTTTTCTAGAGAGATTCTGGAAAAATATCAGAATTGCTATTTGCTATTCTCGTTGATACTTTGTTGTATCCTGGAGTATCTTTGTCGAAAACCATTAGCAATATTGTGGGGCAAATAAATCCTTGAAGAGGGTGATTACATGCCTCAAAATCTGATTCTATTGTTCATCCCATTTCAGACGAAATTTCCTAACAATTTTAAGGATTTATTTATGCAATAATGGAGTCGGACTTTGATTATGGAATCTCCATAAATTAGAGATGGTGATGGTTCACTGAGTGTTGCTGGTGATGGTAAATTAGAAGATTTCGCAAGAGGAAAGTGGGCATGCTCTGCTTGATATGAGCGATAGTTTTCACATGGCTAATATATGTGTGCAGTGGCAAAGAAAAAGGGAATTTCTCGTAGCAACTCCACTGTGGAATAGAGAAGGGCGATTAGAATCATGAGACCGATGCCGAGTTTCCGTAACGAAGTAGACACATCAATCAAATAAACCCAAAGAAAATCAAAGACAAATCCAGGTTTATTTCGAACTGTAAATTTTACTTTGATACTTGGTCAATGATGAACTACGATGAACTTCCCATTTATTGCTAAGAGAGTGATTAAAATTGAATCATTCATGTTATTGCTGTTATTTAATAACGAACATTTGGAGAAGGGGTTCTTGAAATTTCAACGAACTTAGTTCCGTCTATTTTGTGTGCTTTTGTTCAGTGAATTTTAGTTTTGAATACATAATCGGATAGGACTCGTTGAGATGAGAATTTTGAATGGTCGACGGTCGCCAGAGGCTGCCGAACGGCGGCGCACACGCTTACACGCCCCGACATTGAGAATGGATATTAAGGATATACGTAAGATGTAGATTGAGTCAATGGCTATTACACATAACTATATGTGTTCTCATACTTGCTAAGCATATTATTAAAACAACATTTTCTCTATTTATTGGAAATGTAGAAAACCAGAGTTTTCTTATCTTAAAGTGTAGGGGTGTTTGGCATTCTATAGATTACTCATCCTTTGAAGGATGGAATTTGATTTTAGAGTTATCAAAAGTGTATTGCTTGGACATAGTGAAAAATAGTAAAGCTTATGTGTTTCTTGATATCACTAAAAGATAGCTTTTAGTACTTAATTATAGACATGGATTAGTCCATGGTATCTTCGTACTCTTAATTTGCTATCTAAGAGAAAAAAAAGAAGGAAGAATGGTGGAAAGTCTCGAAAACAAAGAGAGATAATTGTCATTCGAAGGTTAGTAAAAGTTTTAAATTGATGGCTTGTTTATCTTCGGAACTGATATTACTTGAATCATTGTGATTGAGAAGTATCTACCTTTCATATTAAATATGAAATATTTTGGTAATGTAGATACTATCTTATGAATTGAAGTTTTAAAAAAATATAGTGGGGGTTACTCTTTAGGTCAAAATGATTACATTGAAAAGATGTTAAATAAATTTATGCATCTTGGCCAGAGAAATGAGTACTTCATTTGATTCAAGTATGAAATTAAATTATAATTTTGGTAAAGCAATAACACAACTTAAATATGTGAGCGCTATAAGATCTTGAATGTATGCGATGCATTGTACTAGACCTGAGATTACATTTTTCACGTGTCAGTTGAGTAGATATTTTAGTAATCCAAATATAGAACATGGTAGTGTCGTCACAAAGTTTTAGTTAAGAGAACTAAAAGATTTGTGATTATTCTATAATAATTATCCGGTTGTATTAAAATGATACATCGATGTTAGTTGGATTACAAGTGTGGGAGATACATATTCCACTTATATATAGATCTTCACATTAGGGAGGTGTGATGTATTTTGGATAAACAAAAAGAGTGCAATTTACTCAATAATGGAAGAGAAATTCATTGATTTAGCGGCAACTGAAAAAGAAACTGAGTGGATTAAAAATTTGTTATTAGATATGAAATTATTGCCTAGTCTTATGCCTCTTATTTCTATTCATTGTGACAATCAAGCTACTTTGGCAAGAGCTTATAGTAGCGTGAATAATAAAAACTCTAGACTTATTAGCCTAAGGCATAAGTGCATGTGACAATTGATTCAAGAGGGTACCGTGACAATTGATTCAAGAGGGTACCGTGACAATTGTCTATTTGAAGTCAAGCAAAAAATTTGATTGATATCTTTACAAAGTCTTTACCAAGAGATGTGGTAAATATGACTTTATAAGAAAATAGGCTGAAACCCTTTATTTAAAATCACCAGTAATTATAACCTGACCTGATACTAGCACATCACTAGTTATAAGGTTTAATGGGTAAAAATAAGTTACTGATAGTGATTGTTTGATGCTGACACTAGCCCGAATATGAGAAGTCAGTATCATCTGTTACGTTTAGAGGTTGAGTTGTACTCTTAATAAAATATAATATGATTTAGTAATGTATTTATTAGTAACATAAACATGTAATAATATTTCACATATTTGGGCTTAGAATTGGTGTTGCTTCTTACGAAAGTTAGGGTTGCTTTCTAGAGAGCTCATGAAACAGGCACAAGCATAAGTCCATAATAGTGCTGAGTAAATATGAACTTCTCACTGAAACAAAATGCTAATATATGTGCAGTATACCTGATTCTATTATATAGAGTAACAATTTTAATGCCAAGCTACTTGTAACTTTAATAGAATTTTGAGATACTTGCACTAAATAAAGGTTTAACTTGAAAGAGACCTTTATGTATGTATATTAGTCTCATGGAAATGTTGGCTGTAATTTTCTAAGAATTTTTGCTTTGTAATTTTGTTCTTTTAAACAAAGTGGGGGATTGTTGGTAGTTTTTTTGTAAAACCAAACTAAGAGGTGTCTTGTCTCATATCGAAAGGATGTGAGTGCGCACGTGGACTAAATTTGGCACAAATCAACAATTACTATTATTTTCTAGTGAAACAATGCGATTGCTCACGAAGGATTCGGACGACCTTTGAAAGGTTGCGTCTATCCAATCAATGGTTATTTTCTAAGGCACTCTTACAATCTTTCGAATGTTTATGTCTCTTCGAAAATAACTACTGATTCATACATGAAAAGGTATGATTGAATAAATTGTTTGGACACGAAGAGTTGCATGAGAATTAACTACTTTTCGGATGCGAAAAGGAGTGTTCGTTCTCATTATATATTCTAGTGTTATGTTCATTTTCAGAATCATTTTCACTTCTTCTCTCAATTTTCGTTCTTTGAACACAAGAGAAATACAACCTTTGTTTCCAATTGTTTCCTAGAGAGATCCTGAAGAAATATCAGAATTACTATTTGCTATTCTCATTGAGCCTTTGTTGTTTCTTAGAGGATATTTGCCGGAAACCATTAGCAATGTTATGGGTAAATAAATCCTTAAAGAGAATGATTACACGCCTCAAAGTCTGATTCCATTGTTGATCTCATTTCCAAAGAAATTTCCCAACACTTGCTGTACTCGGTTGCTGGAAGTTTAGTCAATTTTACGAGCCCATTTCCTTTGAGTTTGTCATTGACCGATGTGATTGCTCTGTTCGCTTTCGAGGAGTTCCCAAAGGAAGGAGACGAGTGGGATTGAGAACAGGTACTTCGATTTCAAGGCGGCCTTGGATGTCGCTGGGCGACACTAAGGCCGCTGCGAGGTCGCTAGGCGAGGTCGGTGTTGCCCGGCCCCAGAGAGGCCGGCATTGTCCAGCCCTGACGGGGCTTGACCTTGCCCAGATTTGCGAGGTCGAGCCCTCACCAACTACCAGCGAAGGTCGCTAGCCACTGGCTGAGGTTGCGCGACCCCCGTCGACCCATGCCCCACTCTCGTCGACCATTGACGGCGGCGGTGGGGCGATGGTGGCAGGGGCGGCACAGCCCTCCCCTGCATTTTCACTTTTTTAATCTTTTTATTTTTTAAATATGACTTGGATTTTTTTAAAATTTTTGATTTTTTTATTTTGCTGATTAGGATGCTTCAGCGAGCCACATAAACGCCACATCATATTTCCGGCGATGTTCGCCGGAGTTGTCACTCAAATAATCATTTTAAAAAAAAAAATTAGCACTTAAATGAGCCGACAAAAAAATTGACCCTTGTGAGCGCCGTACATAAATATTGACACTCTAAGTGTTTTTCTGCCGTGGGAAATGAGATATCTCAAACTTGAGCCCGTGAAGGAAATCTGAAACAAGTAGAAATTTCACATTCGAACATAACTTGTGTTTTGACGCTCGAATAAGTAAGAAATTAGTGAAGTACTTTTCTTCATTGTATCGGGGTCTCTAGCTTGAGTTGGCTAAAAAATAGTTTCTTATTTGAAATACAAATGCTATTGATATGTCGCGATATTTTTGTAATAGCTGATAGTGTGATGGAGAGTGATTTAATATTCATTGTTTGACCAATGGACGCTGGATTTTGATTGCTCGTTTTACGCTACACCAGACATGAAGTTTTCTACTTGTCATTTAATGGATAATAGTGAAGTATAGTTGGATAACAATGATGAGGTCGACGTTGTGGGTGTTGGGATATTAGACTTAAAATGCTTGGTGACATTAACGGAGAAAGGCATGTTCCAAAATTGAAAAAGAAACTTAAATGTGCTGAATTGAGCTAGGTGTACGTATACTTTAGAAGTGAAGTTCTAAAGGTCACTCGAGGTCCTGACGGGAGATGACTTATTTGAGTTTTAAGGAAAGATAGTGATAGATTTTGCTGCAGGTACGTCGAATTCATCCGCTCGAATCTATGAATTGTGGCATATGCATTTTGGGGTATGTTGACGCTACAAGCTTGAAGGTGTTGCGATTATTTCATATCCTTTGTGGAAAGGGCAAGTGATCGATTTATAAGTGTGAGGAAAAATCTCATACTTTGAGCTATCTTTTTGGATTGAGAGAGGCTTAAGACCACTCAACACTGGTATCAGAGTCTAGGTTATCAATAAGTCTAGACCCAACAGTCACACGGGAGAGATATAGATTTTTGCTGTCTTTGACCCATGACTCAATGTGTGAGGGGAATATTATTGAGATTATCCCGATGGTGGTCGATTTATAAGTGCGGGGGAAACCTTTATTCTTTGAATTAGCTTTTGAGTTGAGAGAGTCCCAAGATCACTCAATAGAATATTTTAAATTAAGAGATATATGATTATGTGACTGATAAGATTAAGAGATATATGATTATGTGACTGATAAGATGAATGCTTGCATGTGTTGCGGTTTACGCAAATTGCGGAAGACGCAGTTCAAACCCAAATATTAGAGAATTCACGAAGATTGCAGAGTTGATTTGCTTGAATGTTATTAGCATTATTGCCAGATTCATTTTAACAATCGTTGACGACTACTTGGGAGGCCTGGATTTTTGTGCCAAGGCACAACAGTTATGTGTATGACGTATGCTATAGATAGAAGTTAACAGTTTCAATAAGTGACAAAATCCAAGTCCAAAGGGCGTAAAATATAATTCTTTCAAGTTTGAGATTAAACGTAATATTTTATGGCTTTGTTTGTTTGACGAAATGTATTTTCATCGTCTATGAAATTATTTAAATATAAATTGTTATTGGCGATTAAAAAATTCATCAATGGGTCATTTAAAATAAATAATTTTTCAAAATCCTTTTTTTTTGCAAAAATCCAATCACGGAGCTTCAAGTAGCATCTTTGGTTCGGAGCTATCTACCAGCACGTGATGCAACAATGGCATCATCAATGGGTAAGTTTATTTTTAAGTTTTATGGAGTTGTCGCATATGATAGTGTTGGGAATTTGAAGGCAACAAACTATAATAATTGACAGCACATGATCTTTCTAGGAAAGCTCTTCAATGTGGTCAACTTTGTAATTTCTCATTGATGTCATCTTCTCCCTATAGCTGTCAAAAGGGCAAAATAATAATAAGAATAATTGTTTCAAAAAAAGAAAAAAGAAAAAGAAAAAAGAGGAGGACTAAAGGTGATAATGAAGGTGGGGACATAATAAAATGAACATGGACGTCCCTCAGCAACGTCACAACATGGGGTAGTCGATATATAAGTCCTTTTCAAGTCCACATCAAGATGATTTGGCAATCACATGGTGACATCAACCCAAGACCAAATTCTAACACGCTTTGTTTTAGCCCATGCACAACTTGAGAAACAGAAAGAGCCTATACCAATTTTTGTCCTCCCCAGACAAAAGACATAATTTTCAGCCAAACGTATATTTATGCTCTCGAGTAATGTCATCTTGTGGTTGGAAGGATTCTTGCTTTGGAATTCATCGACTTTATGGTAAGATTTGGACTTTCAACTTGAGGGAAATTGTTGCCCCCAATAAATTGGGTTCAAGCTGGGCTATGGTTCATCTCTCGTACAAATTAAGAAAGCGAAAAATGACATGTGACGAAAGGTTTCTTTGGATGGACTCATGCCTTTGACGCATAGAGTCATTTCAAAGGGCAATAATGTCGCCTGAGTGAATAATTAAGGATACTTCTGTTCCGCGGAGGATCAATAATTTGAAAAAGATTTTCAAATTTTGATTGTTTATACAACTTGACAAAATGAATGAATCGGAAATATTTATGTTAGCAACAAAGATTGTTTCAGCATAATATTGTTGTTATTAATAAAATATTTGTACTAACTCACTTTTCTAAGTAATATGCAAAATCCAATCAAGAAAAATCCTTTTCATATCGCGAAACAAACACACCCTTTGATCGAGTAACCTTATTAGATTCTGCACAATATGATTGCGTCTATATCAGGTATTATGGATGTTGGGTATATGACTACAAATACATCTAGATAAGTTATACTGAGGGAAAAATGGGTTATTTCCCTATGTGGCCACTATATTTTAAGGTCAATCACATTTGTGCAGTGAACTCTAATTATTGTCTCTCGATGTATTGAACTTTATATTAATTTGCAATTGATGCACTCACCATTTATTTATTTATTTATATCAATTCTTATAGTCTCTTCACTATTGGCAATGGACCATCCAAGAGCTCATCATAGATGTGGCTATTCTATCTCCTTTGTATCCTAATTTGTGTTACGTTCATAGGATCTTCATACTTATCCTATTTAGGTTTTATTTTAGCAAAAACAATGACATCCTTCTCGTCCGAATCACGAGCGTTTGAGATTCATATTATGCAAAAAAGACCTTGCTTTTATAATTTGTCTCCATTCAATGTACGTGGCAAAATACATAATGAGTGTTGCGCAGAACAAACGATCGAATAATAAATAGATAGAATGAGTAAAGTAAATCGGACACCAGATATACGTGGTTCGGTCAAAGAGACCTATGTCCACGAGGAGAGCAGCAATAAATTTCACTATAGAACCAGCGATACATGGAGATTACAAATCGCATTTGAGTTACACAAACTTTTAGTGTTTCTAAGCCCCAATTACAATCAAGAACACACGTATTTAACCCCTAATTCCTAGCAAAATAATCTCTCAATCTCGCAAACGAATTAAAACACAAATCTAATTTCGAGATTTAATCAGCTTTGATTCTTGAATTCTTGATGTAATTGCATGAAAAAAATGAAGATCCAATGCCGAGCACTCGCGTGAAAAACGGGGCTTCAATCTTCTACGATTTCTTCGTATGGAAATCACGAGCAATCGGATGTTCGTAGAGAAGTCCCTCTACTTACGGCGTCACTTGCAATAATTATGCAAGGCCCCCACTTCAACGCTTGAGGACAAAAATATATAGTCCACGTTAGCTGAGGAGTCCCACAGAATTTGGTCAAGCAAAATCCAAGTTGACTTTTATTCTTTCCTTTATTTGTGGCCGACTCCGGTGAACGTATCTTTTCTCGATCGCCACTTCTGGACGCCACTTCTGTACGCCACTTCGATTCTATCGTGGGCTTGAACGTCCATTAGATATCCGTAGGTTTCAGTCTTTATCCAATCTTGACAAGAGATATTCAGAGCAAGATATTATATTTTGCTCGATTTTGGATATCCGTAAAATATTCAATTCGAAATATTCATTATTTCGCTTCAGATTCAAGCTCGAGACATATTTTATCAGTAAAATATTCAATTCAGAATATTCATAATTTCGCTTCGAGTTCAAACTCGAGACATATTTTAACAATCTCTATCTGGCTCGACGTTTGAGCCATTTTACAATCTCTTCGCTAAAATTTTGAACTTCATCTGCTACTTTCCCAACAGCTTTAGTGGGCTCAACTGCCACAGAGATCATTCAAGTTGAAGCCGTGCTTGAACTTCACCATAACTGAGCACCTCATCAAAACACCAACTGGACATGCACTCTTAACTGTTCTGCAAGGACTTTCTAATACAAGTTGTTTAATCACAGATAAAGCAAAACCACCGTTGCATCCATATCTATCAAGAGACCGAATACATACTTTGTCAATATCAGTAGTTACAACAACTGTTGGCTTTATAAGCTCCACCTTGCTAAAAGCACCATCTGTGTCGATTACTTCGCTAGAATTTACTATCTCAAGAGTTTCTGGTTGCAACTCCACCTCAAGCTGAACACCGTCCTGGATCGTATGAATACTGCCATAATCACTCCTAGCCAGAAGTACTGAAGACTCATCAAAGGTAAATTCTCTACTGCAAACATGTGAATTCATATTTAAGCACCACAACTGATTGCTCTGCTCACCTTGTGTATAGCCTTGGTATGCACTTTGCCCTCACATCGAGCTTACCATCACTAACTTAATAATAATACGGGCAATTTAACATTGTAAAATTAGAATAATCAGCAACATTACTGACCACACTTATTTGAGGGTTCGATATCCAATCGCAGTTGATGGAGATCTATTCACCAAGTATCTCGCCATACTAAGCGCATCCGTTGTAATTCTCCTAGCCATATCAGCACTAGAGATCTTTTTACAGGCCGTCTCTAGTAACGTTCTGCTCATCAATTCTGTAAATTGTTGTGATACACTAGCACTAGTACGGTGTTTTACTATGCCCTTTTTTCATGTAGAATTTATTTACTAGCTTCGAGTAGGACTTCATGCTATTGTCAGTTTGTACATGCTTGATCGACTTACCAGTCTCCGTTCCGATCAAAGCTTTCGATCCCGTATTCCTGACAACATCATCAAATTTGTGCTTCCGCACAAACACCTAGGTCTTCCTCGAGTAGCCGTTAGACTCTCGAACAGATGTTGACATTTCAGGAGAGAAACTTATCAATGTCTCACCTTGAAGTTCATACAGGCCATTGTGCTTGACTCTTTCATTATCACCAGGGCACCTCGAACAATCTTCAGAACTCCACCTCGTGAAGAATACCTGCATCCAGCTGAATTTAGGGCACCCAAAGAAATTAAGTTCTTTTTCATTTCTGGAACATGTCGTACTCTAGTCAATGTCCTCACAATATTATCATGCATTCTGATTTTAACATCACCAACACCTATAACATCGCATTCAGCGTTGTTTCCCAACTGCACTTTACTACTATCCATGCATTGATAAGAAGTAAACCAGTTCCTATTTGGTGTAACATGAAAAGAACAACCAGAATCCATAATCCATTCGTCAAACGATGAATCCTTAGTGACAGACAAGACACAATCGACACCATCAGAATTTTCAGCTATAGTTGCACCATCATATGCAGATTCAACTCTAATTCCCTTACTCGTTTCATTTTTCAGCTTAAAGTAATTTCTTCTAAGATGCCCCCTCTTGCCACAGTTTTAACAGACATCATTGTCAGTTCTAGACTGACCGCGTCTGTCACGCCCCGAACTCGAGGAGCACGCGAACATCCCACCTGGTCGTTCATTATAAGTAGTCTTCCAGGATCCCTCGATAAATCAATTACAACTAAGAAATAATACAAGGTCACGGAAGCAATTAAATTGCTACATACAAACCCGCAATAAGATGACTCAGGACAATATGGTATACATATCGCATAAATAATAAGGTCAGTCATAAATCTAACTCCAATGATTTCTTCAAATGTCATCCCATGGCAAGTCCGGGATTCCTTCGGATGAGATCTGAAAAAGATAAGCCCCCACTGAGATGAAATATAAATTTCAATAAGTGAAACCTAATCCTAAACCTAAACACCAGTCCCTCCAGATCACACACCAATGCTATTAGACGCAAGCATTCTGCAATTGAATATCACAAGGCATCAAACCGTCTAACATATTAACAAGCCAGGCATGCATAAAAATCACAACCACCAATATTCAACCTCAAAGGTTCAAGCTCACTACACATGCGACACGTAATTCAAGACATAATTGTCATCACTTTCTCGTTACCCCACGTACTGCTTTGGTACTCCTACCATCTGACGTCACCGGGGTCATCATACCAAATGATATCCACGTACCACTAGGGTCATCAGATCAATCGGTACTCTCCAGGCTTACAGCTACTTAATGCTACCGGAGTCATTAGACCAATCGACATTCTCATTCTCATTCAATTTCACCACCCTTCGATACCACCGGGGTCATCAGACCAATCGGTATTATCATTAATTCCCAGGGCTCACAACCATTGCGATCTTTGGGGCCACAGACCAACGATCGTTGGGGCACTACAGCTCACTCATAAAGCATCGACACTATAACCGTTACATAACATATACATTATAGCCAAATCACTAGCAAGGATTTATAGCCAATTCATATAAATGCAGGGCTCAATAGCCAAAGTATATTACCAAGCTCAATAGCCAATAAAATCACACAATCGCCACTCAAACTGACATACCGCACGGCCATGCAAACATCCGTGTCATTCCAGTACACAAGCCATCAATTATAGCATGAAAAATCACAATTTCACCCCAGGCAAGCATGTGTGCCTCGGTCCACTCACATTCCATGTGACCATTAACAATTCAAACACTTTAGATGCACAATTTCATCAATTCACCGCCCAACCTCATCCAGTAATGTCCTAACATTCAGATAAAGGTTTAGGAAACACTTACCTGGATCAATTAGCTAAATCTCACACCAAACGACTCTCCTCAATGCCATAAGTATAATGCCCCTAAGAATTCCTTGTCCACCTAGAAAAGTTCACCAATCTTGAATCAAAAGTAATTGAATTCTCACTTCCTTTAACCAAATTTCTCATTAGCCATACCATAGGCAATTCAAGACACTTTATTAATTAATTGAACACATATCAACATTCCCACAAACCCTCAATGTGTTCAATTCATATGAGCACATGCAAGGTGGAATATAACTTGGGGTTTTATGCTCCTATTAGTTCTTAAATCACTTTTAATTCATAATCCACTATACATTCTTCCCATTAACAACATCCTATGAAGTCTTATAAGCCATTCTGAAGTCAAAATACCACTTAAATGGCCATCACCAGGTTTGGCTATAACAGATACTCCCCCTAAACAGAACCGGTTTTGGTTCAATTAGCACAATCAATCCATAAATCAATTTCAAATTTCAATCCATCACAAAATCAACTTGCCATAACCTTAATCTATATGTTAAGGGGGCTCACCAAATATTTGGAAGCAAAATAACCCCTCAAAGTCCTTTGAACAGCCCGGTTCCTTCACTGTCCTCAAACGGGTAGAATTTGCTCGGTAAAAACCTCCACAAATCAACTATATCCACCCATCAAAATTTAACTAAAATTGTAACCAAAGCTCAGCCAATTCAATTACTAGATTTTATGAAGGTCTCACAGAAAATTTGAGGTCATTTGGAATTCGGAAGCTCCCAAAAACGCAGTCTCTCTAAAATCGGGTCAAATTTTGACCTTTTCCTACTCAAACAGACCTACGGGACAAATGACTGAGCCAAATTAATTTCATAATACCTTCTTAGAATGGTAAGATGATAAAATTTAAGATGGCTGTAGTTTTACCTCAATCTGAAGTCGAAAGACGAAGTTATGGCCAAAACAATGAGCTAGTTTTTCCCTGTCAGCGAGAAACCCATTCGACTGAGAGGAAAAAATGAAGGAGAGGAAGATGGTGGGAGATGGTGGCCGACCAAATGAAGAGAGAGAGAGAGACTCCATTACACACCAATAATCTATTTTTTTTCAATTAGATAAGATGGGTAATAGATGGCCATTTAATGCTTGGCCTCTCCTTTGGTTGACACTTGACAACTTCCCATTGGTTGCTTTATTGTTTTTGACTTCCTTTGATCATATCCATTCACCATTTTCGGCAGCATATAGGGGTGTAGATTGACCAAAATAACCTTCTAAACTTCTTAAGGCAATACTAAAGGCTGAGGGGCAAAATGGTCATTTGACACTTTTTGTCCGAAATTCTATTTTTTCAGTATAAACCACCCTCAATGAGGTGACGTCTATTTCAATTCAAATATTGAAATTCCTCAATGTCTAATACCCAAATCTCAAGTTCCAATTTCATGTCGAACTCTCGTCGACTGTAATTCCAATTTATATCAAACCGACAGGCGACTCTTGCAGGCGTTACGCGTATCGACCTTGAGATTTTTCTCAAGCCGTGGCGACTTTTATTGTCATGTAATTGTGAGGGTTTATCATTCGTTCCTTCAATTCTGATCATCGAAATTCGATTTAGGAAATTCTCGCAAATTATATATTGGTTAAGCGGAATTACCCACGTCCCAACGTATAACGCTAGAAAGACATTCCATGATCGTCCTTAGATTGATCTCTGCCGGCCTAAGACATTCCCTCGACAATCCTTATGGTCAAAGTGCCATTTCTTATTCAAATTTCCCAGGTCCATGTATCTAACTCTGTGCCAGTATTTTCATTTTGGTAAGATAACTCAAGAGTGGCCAACTCCAAGCGAGTTATAAACGGAATACACCGATCGATATACTTCCATTCAATAGCCTCGAGAGGGTCGAAATTCAGAATGTCACAGGTCTATTCATGTTCATACTACTTCTGCTAACACGAGCACTAGCTTTTCCTCTTTCACCTACTAAAGCAGCATATACAGATTCACCAGATTCTCTTCTACGGATATCCTCACTCAGAATTAAAATCTCGAATCCCATCAAACGTCAAACTTGTCAATCTAGAGGAATTACTAACAGCAGTAACAATAGTATTCCAACTATCAGGCAATGTGGATAATAGAATCAAAGCACGTACCTTATCTTCAAAGTCAATCTCAACTGAACTTAATTGACTAACGATCACATTGAATTCATTGATATGATTAGCAACTGATGTACCTTCACTCATCTTCAAGTTAAACAGATGTCGCATCAAATAGACCTTGTTCATTGTAGAGGGCTTCTCGTACATATTCGACAGGGCTTTCATCAAACCCACAGTGGTCTTCTCTTCAATGATGTTAAACGCGATGTTACGAGCCAATGTCAATCGAATAAAACCCATCGCTCATCTATCCAGCAATTCCCAATCTGCTTGCTTCATCATTTCTGGTTTCTTCCCAGATAGGGGCTCGTGCAGCTTCATCTGATATAAATAATCTTCTATCTGCATCTTCCAGAAATCAAAGTACTTCCCCGTAAAGTAAATCGGACATCAGTATACATGGTTCGGTTGTAGAGACCTACATCCATGGGGAGAGCAATAACGAATTCTACTATAAAACGAGCGATATACGGAGATTATAAATTGCACTCGAGTTACACAAACTCTCAGTGTGTCTAAACCCCAATTACAACCAATAACACACACAATATTTAACTCTCAATTAATAGCAAAATAATCTCTCAATCTTGCAAAGAAATTAAAACACAAATCCAATCTCAAGATTTGATCGACTTTGACACTTGAATTCTTGATGTAATTTCACGAGCAAAATGAATACCCAATATCAAGTACTCGCGTGAAAAACTGCGCTTCAATCTTCTGCGAGTTCTTCGTATGGAAATCACGAGCAATTGGATGTTTGTAGAGAAGTCCCTCTACTTACGGCATCACTGCAATAATTATGCAAGGCCCCACTTCAACCCTTGAGGACAAAAATATATAGTCCACGTTAGCTGAGGAGTCCCACAGAATTTGGTCAAGCAAAATCCAAGTTGACTTTTATTCTTTCCTTTTTTTGTGGCCACTCCGGTGAACGATATCTTTTCTTTATCGCCACTTTTGCACGCCACTTCAATTTTATCGAGGGTTTGAACGTCCAATAGATATCCGTAGGTTTCAATCTTTATCCAATCTTGACAAAAAAAATATTCAGAGCAAGATATTATATTTGCTCGATTTTGGATACCCGTAAAATATTCGATTCAAATATTCATAATTTCGCTTTGAGTTCAAGCTTAAGATATATTTTATCCGTAAAATATTCGATTCGGAATACTCACAATTTTGCTTCGAATTCAAACTCGAGACATATTTTAACAATAAGAAATTATATCAATCGCCAATGACTATTGAATATGATGAATCAAACCGCAAGTCAGGTTACCTTCGCCTATCGGAAGCTAGAAAGTGAGCACTTTCGTTGTTCATCCCGTCATCAACCCTCAGCTTTGCCATCAGCACCATGCTATGCCTTGAATTCTCTTACTGAGCCCAACGGCTAACTAATAAGTAAAACCTTGCCGAGGGAGAGTCTAATTCAAATAAAGTTGGCGATATCCGTACTATTGCGTAATATTGCATAATATCGCATAATTTTAAGATTTTAGTCAATTTCGTGATTTTAATGATATTTTCATAATATTGTGTTTCATAGATTAGTTAGGGTTAGCACTTTTTATATAAGGGTGTTTAGCGTTCTTAGAAGATTAAGACATTACATACTTTTGATATTTCGCTGATTTTGATAAATCCTTGTATCTATTCAAGTTTTTCCGTTTAGCTTATTTTATATCGTATTTCAGCATCATTTGGTATTAGAGCCAGATTGCTTGAATCAATGCCTGAGTTTTCTTGGAGTCCGGGGATGTGGAGTCGTTCCTAATGCAAATGAATAGTCGCGTTTGAGAAACCTTCGAGACAGAGAGAATGAGAAGCAAAGAAGGCGAATCCAAAATTTGGAGTGAGAAGCAAAGAAGGCGAATCCAAAATTTGGAGTGACGACTTGTGGAGGCAGGGTTGGACGTTCAATCCGAAGAAGAAGCGAAATCTGAAGATCCATTCGATGATGAAGAGGAGGCAATCCTTTCGAGGATTTGAACCATGGACGGAATCGAGGAGTACAAACTGCAAGTCAATCCACTTTTCTTAGCTTTGGAATAAAGATCGAGATTCATGAGTTTCAAGATTCAATCTTTGATGAGGATCTAGTCTATGATGAAGATAGACTTTCAATCTACGCTGAATTCGATGAAGAACAAAAGGATGCGAATCCAGGCATGATGGTAGAAGTCATCGTGTTAGCGAAGGACGGCGAGGTCGCCCTTGGTGACGTCCCCCAGGCAACGGCGCAAATGCGGATGTGGGAGGTGGACGACTGGGATTTCGCCATTCTTGGACCCGATGAGGCTGGAAAGACTACAACTGTAAATTGTTTGACAAGACTCACCCCGGTTACAGGGGGGGCGCTTTCGTGTATGGTTACTCAATCAGAAATTCAGTTGGCTTGTCAAACATCAGAAAAATAATCGGAGTTTGTCCTCAGTTTGATATCCTTTGGGACTTGTTAACCGGTGAAGAGCATCTCTACCTTTTCTAAAATATTAAAGGGCTCTTTCCTGCTTCAATCAAATCGATGATTGAGAAGTTACTGGCAGAGGTCAAACTAACAGAAGCAGGCAAAGTGAGACCTGGGAGCTACAGTGACGATTCATCCACTGAGGATGAATTTGAAGAAGTTAAAAGTCCCAGTGAAAGTGAATCAAGCAAGAAAGGAAGTACTCTAAACTTTGAACTAGGGGTGTCAATGGCTGGGCCGGCCCGAATGTGAATAGTATCGAGTTAGGGCCGGCCTGGCCGGGCCGAATTACTTTTTTTTTCGAAATTAAAATTAATTGACAAATCTACTAAATGAAAGAATAAATTAAATTAAATTAAAGAAAAAATATGGATGTTGAAAAACATCCGGGCGTTGGGCCGGCTCGACCCAAGTACCAAGCCCGGGCCGACCCATTCTGAAAAGGCCCGAAAAATTAATTGAATTTTCGGGCTGGGCCGGCACGCTTGGCTCGAGACTTTTTGACACACATACTTTGAACAATGTTTTTTTTTTTTAATGAATAGGCTTGAAATTGTGTTTTCAGTGCATTTTTTGGGGATCAAGCTGATGTATTACTTGGTACGTTGGAGAGGCCATTCTGGACGAAGTAGATTTCACAATCTTGGAGAGAGGATTGAATTTGAAGAGATTGAAGCCAATGAACACGAGCCGAATTTGAGGACAAATCTTTTTCCTAGCAGGGGAGAATGATGCCGAGTAAAGTTGGCGATCTCCATAATACTACCTAATGTTGCGTAATTTTACGATTTTAAGCAATTTCGTGATTTTAGTGGTATTTTCATAATATTGTGTTCCTAGGTTAGTTAGGGTTAGCACCTTATATAAGGGTGTTTAGGGTTCTTAAAAGATCAAGACATTACAGACTTTTGATATGTCGTTGATTTTGATAAATCACAGCTGAGTGAACAGATTGTTCATCGTATCTATTCAAGTTATTCTGTTTAGCCTATTTTTTATTGCGTTTCGGCATCAGAGTCTTTCTTTTATAAGAATAATACTAGACATATTTTCAACTAGTTAGCCGGGACTTACAGGATTACCAAAAAAATCAAGTCTTTTGTTCCAAAGAATGTGACTTCTCCGCTCTTTAAATATTTTCAGGGGATGGGAAAGCAGCAGCTTTTAATAACTCTTGACATATGATATTGACTAATCGCCGAATCTATATTTCATATTTTGTTACATGCATGTACTATACACTCAGTGAAAAATTTCTGCTTAAACTCGAGTGAATAATCTGAGCAACCAATTTGGACCACAACTTCTAGAGAGTGGTCCAAGTACGTAAAAGGAGCCTGGAAATCGACAGTAAATGTTGGCAAAGAAGTCAAGGTCACGTGCCTTTGAATTATATGTTGGGCCTCGCTCTCTGTCCACTTTGTTGACTACAGATCCCCGCTTTTGATGGCAACCGTGCAAGGGAAGATCACTGTCCAAATTCTTGACACGTGATTCTGTAATCCAACTACTAAGTATACTCACTTAATATACACTTAGAATAAGATCTAGATGAGTGGGTACATCTTTTGAATGGTTTTCTTTGGTCGAGCATCTTTTGAATGTTTATAAGTAGATTTTGGTAGGAATTAAAGGTAACTTTAAGCTTACGGCACTTTTTTTTTAAAATGTGTTTTAAGAATCCCGTGTCTCAATAGTTAATATCATGTGAGGTAGGCATTTTTTTTTTTTGGGTCGAGAAAAGCACTGTTTTAGCGTTCATTAAATAGTTGTTCGAGAGTACAGAATATTAGCTTCGGAGCAAAGCAATTCCGAAAGGCCGAAAGGAGGATATGAAAACCAATTGAAGGGTAGAATTTTGTTGCGATGGGCTTTCACGACCCAATCTGCAACATAATTATAATCTCTTTTGCAATAAGTTAACTTCAGGCTGTGGAACTTCCTCAAGCGGGCTTGGGCTTCGGTGATAAGAGCATGTACTTCCTAGCTTATTTGATCTGTACCTGCATTTATCTCCCTAGCCAGATCATATTGATCAATTTCTAACGCCAACACTAGTTCAGCTCTTCCTTGAAAGTACTTTAGGGCTTCTACAATGGCAGTCGCTTTCGCTTGCATTGCTGAATTCACACTCATCGTTCCGGCAAAGCCGTCGATCAAAAGGCCATGGCTGTTGCGTCACACGCAAACGATTGTCTCTTCACCTGTTTCTTGTATGAAGGACCCGTCCACGTTTATCTTTAGCGCGTCGGGGGGTGGAGGTCTCCAAGAGTGAGGTGAATCCATTCTTTGCTTCAACTTCCCCTATGGTGCATTTTCCTACCTTTTGATGTTCTGATTTGTTGCTAACGCCGACTCAATAAAGTGCTGAATGTTTGGTTTCTGGGCTTTAAAAGCTTGACTCCATAAGGATTGTGGGTTTTGGAACAGCCTCCATGATTGCTTTCCCAGCATCGCCTCATTAACCGTGATTAAGTCTCTAAAACCCAAACCTCCCTCGTCCTTCCTAGTTTTTAGAACCTCCCACTTTGTCACGCTCCGAACCTGTCAAGCACGCAAAATCCCACCAGGGCCGTCTTGTTTTTCGGTGGTACCCAGAATCCGTCGGTCAACAATTAATAACTTCTAAATGATACAAACATGTGAAGGCGATGGAACTTCTCCATTCAATTCAACCTTAAGATGACTCATGACATAGGGTACGTTTTCTTATAAACACCGACTACAAGTTCAGAGGATACAATTCTAACTTCAAGGCAGCATGAAATCTCTAAATTCACCAAAGTATAAATCCATTTCATATAATTACTTATTCAAACACCGATCATTGGCGAGCTCAGATTTCCGTCGCCTGAAACCTGAAAAAGTTAATTCCACGACGGAGTGAGATATACATCTCTCAGTAAGGTAGGTCTTAACCCTAAGTTAGGCTGACCGTCCACTCATGCAATTACAATCACAAACAATTCATACAAAATCTCAAGAGGCATTCAACTATCACGAAATAACACATGAACAACAAGCATGCACTCCAGGTATCTTATCACATCATTTAGTCCGAGCATGTATAAACAAGCCATGTTACGTCTTTCACAATTTCCTACCTCTTCACTTTCATGCCCGCGTTTAGAACGCCTCAGGCTCGGTCCGCGTAAACGCATCAGACCGTCTCATTGATAAACCCGCATAAACACATCAGGATTTCAATGTTACTACAGGTCTGTGTCGACACATCTCAACTCCGTCCCGCGTTTCAACGGACTATGGCCTTCTCAACCCCACATCTCGTACGTCTCAGGGTGCCATTCAATTTAAACCCTGCGCCTTAGCGTCTTAGGGCATTCATCCACACCACCCCGCGTCTCATACGCCTCAAGGTATCACAACATCTTAGACATGCCATAAATTTTAGTTTATTTCATAACACACGTTCGATTGCAAGCTCATGCGACGATCGACGCATCCATGGCATGCGAGACAATTACATTTGACATACAAATGCAATAACCAATTCATGACACAAGCATCATCAATCAATCAAACCCTCAATAGCTTTTTAGGACATACATTGGGCAACCACATAACAACTTCCAAAAATCGATCGATTCGTACCCAAAAATCATCCAATCGAGTCCAATCTTCCTATCAAAGGTTTAAAATCCTCTTACCTCAAGCTTAATGCAATACAATTCTTCTCCCAAGCACCTCAAGGGTTCGGTCCAAATAGTCCATGGACAACTCAACCGCGCAATCTAATGAAATTCATCTAATCATCAATTTTTCTTGCTCAATTAGCCAATCCATGGGACATAAACCTTATTGACATGTTCATCAACATCCTAGCATGTTTCAATGATGAATTTGAGACTCAATTCCAACATCAGTGGTCCCCAACAGAACCGGTATGCGCAGAATCGTACCAGACATTTTTGATTCTGTGTATACCCCAATTAATCAGCCCTTAAACTACCTCAAATCCTCAATTTATTCACTAATATACTTGCTAACATGTAGCTCTAAGGGTTGGGGGAGCCTCATCGAAAATTTGGAGCCAAGGCGATGCTGGGAAGTCCTTGAATGGTGCCGGTTCCTTCGGGTCCTCCAACGGTCAGTTTTTGCCCTTCAAACACAAGACTCATTTGGGATCAAAACTCCATCGAATTCCTCCAAAATTTTTACCACAGCTCATTCAACTTTAATACTACAAGTATAGAAGACCTCACCGAATATTTGAAGTAATTTGAAGTTCGGAAGACCTCGGAACAGGTCTTTCCCCAAAATCGGTCAGATTTGACGTTGCCTGACCTTTTTCCACTCAAATAAAGCTATGAGAATATCTACAGGGTCAAATTGAGTTTATAATATGTATATGGAAAGATAAGACAATAAGCTTTCATTTGGAAGTGGTTTTACCTCGATCCGGTATCGGACGGAGAAGATATGGCCAGAATAGTGGGACGGTGGGGACTGGTCGGTTGGGAGTTCTCGGATTCAAAACTGACCAGCCTAACCTTTGCTCCTTCAAACGGCTCTACGAGATAAACAGCTGGGTGGATTTGGACCCATAATATCTTCTTGGAACGGCAAGACGATAAGCTTTCCAATGGTAGGTGGTATGCCTTAATCCGATGACGAAGAAGAAGTTATGGCTTAAACAGTGAAGCAATCGGGACAGGGTGACAGGGGCTGGTCGGCAAGAGAGAGAAGAGGAAGAAGAAGAATGGAGAAAGTGAAGAGAGAGAGGGATGACCAGCCAAATGAGAAGGAGAGAGAGTCTTCCACCAACAATTCACTTGATCAAAGGTTTGAATGGTAGGTTAAAAGTGTTTACATTAACTCATAGCCTAATCCTTTGACACTTGTCCTCATGTCAATCAAGGCTCATCCAATAGCCCTCATGTTTCTTAATTTTCGGCAGCCTATAAGGTATTGTGATTGACCAAAATGTCCTGATCCAATTATAAAGGCAAGGTTAAGGCTTGAGGGGCAAAATGATAATTTTACCCTCGACGTCCGGAACGTCGTTTTTCTGATTTGAATTACCTTTGATGAGGCGATGTCTAATTCGATTAAGATGTTGGAATCTTTATTTTCTATTTTCCAACTTTGAGATTTCATTTCATATCTCAAGCCTCGAGGGAGTGAAAAATTCGGAATGTCACAACTCTCCCCCCTTAAAGGAATTTTGTCCTTGAAATTTACAACCTTCTATCTATTCAGTCCTTTGAGGTATTGGCGTCTTATTGCATCCTCGTTCTCCCAAATAATTCCTTTCATGACTTGATGATCTTACTTGTCATTTTCGACCAAAGCCATCTTTCAAGTCCCTCTCAATCATTGCCCTCGTTCATAGATTTCCTTGTAGGTCCTCAGATTTAGGGCTATCATCGGGCTGCGAAGTTCAGGTCTCAGTCCATCCCGAAATCTCCGCGCCTTCTCTAGGGGATCTTCTACTGATCGGGGTGCGTATCTTGATGGTCTGGAGAACTCAGCCTCATACTGATCTGCTGTCAGCTGATTCTGACGTAGTTGTAAGAATTCCACCTGTTTCCTTTCCCTGGCTATCTCCGAAAAGTACTTGTCATTGAATGCCTTAGTAAAGGCATTCTAGGTCACAGCCGTTTCTTCCGAAAAGACTCCATTCTTAGTGGCAGCTCACCAGTTGTTCGCGGCACCTTCCAATTGGTACACCGCTAGCAGCACTTTTTCCTCATCCGTGCACCTTAAAACTCCAAAGGCCTTTTCTAGCTTCTCAATCCATCTCGGTGCTAGTTCGGGATCTCTAGTCCCATCGAACTGGGTTGGTTTCAGCTTGATGAATTGCTCGACTAGTTGGCCCATTTGTCTGGCCACAACGATTTCTTCCTGGGCATTCACTGCCTCATTGCCCTGGTCGTGGTTGCCATTATTTTCATTGCCTCCATTGTTGCTGTTGTTGGCGTTGACGGCAGTTATTGCGGCTCCTACCGCTTGGGCGATGGCGGCATCCCTATCCTGGGTTTGTTGGTTGATGAGGTCGCCAATTTTCTCGAGCGCCCTCAGTACTCCGTCCATTCTTGGGTCTTCTGCCATAGGCGGCCTCGAGCTAGAGGCTCCCCCTAGGTCTTCCAGGTTTCCTAGATGGATTACTCATCCTTGTATGCTTTTACTGAGCCTAGACCACCACAATTTCATCAAGGAGTTAGTAACTCATTCATCCAACCAAGTTCAGAGTTACCAAACTATGCCTCACTAAAACAGTCATATTACAACGACCTTTCACACAACAATTCCAGAGGCACTTCATTAAACAGTTTATGGCTATTGCTCAATTCCGTTCACTCCAACGGTTTACCAAAATTTAGCCATGCTCATCTATTCAACAGACTAGAATCTAATAATGACTTTCAGCGCTCAGCATGGAACTTAATCCTTGTAAAACATCATAATCTTGTCAAGACCAACTGCTAATCACATGCACCAAGTCATATGCCATGCATCTCGTGCCCTATTCTAGTAAGTCTCCTAAGGTCTTGCTACCTGTCCTTGTCCCAACTTAGTCCTCCTTATTACTCTAATCCTCAATCAATATTGGATCGAGCTGACCAGGCTCTGATACCAAGCAAACTGGGATGTCACGCCTCGCGCCCCAAGCACGAGCTCGCGACTCCTTGCAAGCAAACCAAGATATCTCTCGTGGTCCCAAGATTCATATACCAGTTGAGAGATGTGTCACATAACATGCATGAGGAAGCGATGACATTAAAAATTCCTCCGTACAAATAAAAAGTGAGACTTGGATAGCGAGAATACTATAATACGTAATATCCAAATGTTCATACAGGTACATAGCAAACTAAATCCGCTAGTTAGTGGGGAGACGGGGTAAGTACAAAAAGAATCCACTATCATCACTAAGAGAATCAGGCATCAGGGTTATCGTCAAAAGATCAAACTAGTAAGCCAGGAGCTCCTAAGACGAGCTGCTGGAGTCATCAGTCTCCCTTGACTCCTCCGTGGGCTCGTACTCTGAGAAGGTCTCCGAGCAAACCTCTATTGTGTCCTCCATGGTCTCGTTGGCAGACGGCTCCACCAGATCATACTCAGTAGCTTCGACCACTATAACTTCCTTATTGTCTTCTAAGGTCGGGGTCCTCTCAAGTCCGTTCCTCGAACTGGCGACTGACCCCTCAACCTCTACTGAATCCCAAGTAGGATGACACCAGCTAGGGATCACTCCCTGTGGCACCTCAGTGGGCTTCAACGGCCTAGTGGATACATCCCCTACCTTCCGGAACTAAGCCTCATACCTATGAGGCTTCCAGCTACTACCACCCTCGTCCACCTATACTACTGTACATTTCCTAACTTAAATAGCCTCCTGCCCGTCAGTGAACTCATCAAAATAGACAGATATCTCCTTGGGGTCGCCAAATCTGACAGGCCACATCTTCAAGACCTAAGATTTGTAAAAAGGAGGTCCCATAACGCGGTGAGATATACATTTCAGTAAGGTAGATCCTAACCTTATGTTGGGCTGACAGTCCACTAAGGCAGTCATAAACACCAGCATTTCATGCAAATAAACATATGATGCCTTCAATTATCGATAACAACACATAGATGTCAGGCATACAGTCATGGCGTCATAACACATCAATATGGTCATGCACACATTGTCATGTCACATCACCACTTCCACCCTTTCAGCCCGTCTCAATCTCATGCTCGCGTTTAGAACGCCTCAGGCTCGGTCTGCGTAAACGCATTAGACAGTCTCATTGACAAACCCGCGTAAACGCATCAAGTTTTCAATGTTACTCCTGGCCTGTATCGACACATCACAACTCCCTCCCGTCTTTCAACGCATCAGGACTATGGCCTTCTCAACCCCGTGTCTCATACGCCTCAAGGTGCCATTCACTCCCAACCCTGCGTCTTAGCGCCTTAGGGCATTAATCATACAACCTCACGTCTCATACGCTTCAGGGTATTACCACGTCTCAAACATGCCACAATCTCAATTCAATTCATACGCACAAGGCCAAGTACAAACTCAAACACAGATAATACACCTATGGCATGCAAGACGATTCAATTGACATTCAAACATGGTAGTCAGTACAAGTACAAGCATTGGCACACATTCAAGTCCTCTATACCATTCTAGGACGCACAATGAACGATCACATTAAAATCTCTCAAGAATCAATCAAAATTTCACCCGACTCGCCCAATTGAGTCCAATCTTCCTATCATAGGTTTAGGATTCCCTTACCTCAAGCTTAATACCACAATTCTCCTCCCAAGAGTCATAATAATTCGGTCCAAGCAGCCCAAATCTAATCCACCGTGCAACCTATGGAAATCCATCAAATTGTTAATTTTCTCTTGCCCAATCACCAATCCATGGATCACAAACCTCATTAACACATTCCTCAACATCCTAGCATGTCTTATTGATGAATTTGAGACTCAAAACCAACCAATAACAGCCCCCACAGAACCGGTTTGCATAGAAATGAACCGGGCTATTTTCGATTCTATATATACCGAGATTATCCAGCCCTTAAACTACCTCAAATTCTCCATTTATTCACTAACCTACTTGCTAACATGTAAATCTAAGGATTTGGGAAGCTCACCGAAGATTTGGGGCCGAGTCGTCGCCAAAAACACTTTGAATATCACCAGTTTCCTTTAGTCCTCCAATCGGCAGTTTCTGTCTATCAAAGGAACACCATTTCATCATCAAACCTCCATCAAATTCGGCCCAAATTTTTACCACAACTTAGTAGATGAGTCTCCTAGATCTCCACAAAATTTGGCCAAAATATTTGAACGTTAAGAGGTCTTATGGCGTCCTAATAGCAGCTTACCTCCAGTTGCAATGGTTTTCGTCGACTTTCGAGAGAATGGCAGGCCGAAGCTCTTCGGTGGGTCAAATGGCACGCTTCCACTTCGAGGATCTCGGCAAGAGATCGGGCAAGGTGTGGATGGTCAGGTTGGCGGCTAGAAGTCGTCGGAGGGGGTCGTCGGCTACGGCGAACGGGCGGAACAGAACCGGTCAGCCAAGAGGGAGAGAGAGGGGCTATATTCAACTTCAAAAGTCAATGTGTTGAATGGTAGTTGGGAAAAAGTGGATATGACCACTCATTGCCTAATCTATTGACATGTGTCCCAAGTGTCATTCAAGCAAATCCAATAGCCAAGATTCATCCAACTTTTCGGCAGCTTTGGGGTGTATAAAAGACCAAAATGCCCTCGTACAATTATATACATAGGGCTAGGTCTTGAGGGGCAAAATGGTAATTTTACCTTCGATGTTCAGAACATCGTTTTCCTTACTCCAATATTCTTCGGTAAGATGACGACCAATCCAAATATGACGTTGGAATTCTTTATTCTCCTTTTTCAATTTTCAAGACTCGTTTCTGATCGTTTTTTCTATCATACATGGTTCCAGCCTATCCCGAACCGATGGGCGGCTTTTGCAGACATTATGCGTATGACCCGTATCATATTTAGGGCTCGTCAATTTATGGCGACTTTGGTTGTTATGTAATTGTGAGAGTCTATCACTAGTTTCGATGGCCTCGATCGTCACCGTTCGATTTAGCAAAATTTTACAAATTATACGTTGGTTAAGTGGCATCACCCGCGCTCCAATCGTATAACGCTAGCAATGTATTCCTTAATCGTTCTTAGATCGGCCTTTTGTGGTTCTAAATGTCCTCTCGACAATCCTTATGGTCAAAGCGCCATTTCCTATTCGAGTTCCCTAGGTCCACATACCTTGTCTCGGGTTAGCCTTTCCCTTTTGGTCAGCCTACTTAAATTGATCAGATTCAAGTGAGATATGACTGAAACACATCGCGAGATATGACTGAAAATGATTGGGAAATCAAAATGTCACAGTACTTGAGACTTTCGTGTTTGTTCCCGCTCACAATCCAGATTGGTCATATCTAGCTCTCTTGAGAGGATACTCTTAGGGAGGAATTTGTAATATTTGGATCGTGGGAGTCTGAGCCATAGGTTCCGCATCGGATTCTCTATTTGTAGAGTATACCTCTCACTTGTCTCATACGCATGTTTCTAGACGGTTGGTATACCTAAAACCACTCATTGTTACAAGGAACACCCGACATTCCCTGGGCATTGGAGTTGGTAAGACATTTACTACTCAATGCATTTTCTTATGCTCATTCTTTAATATGTTCACATGTTAGATTTCATTTGCATCTACATGCAAGGCATACATTCTGGAATCATTCGAGCGACTGATTAAATGACAATGATAGGGATAGGATGTCGCTATTCCCTAAGTGTTCGTCTGAGCTGGTAACCTTCGAATACGTGAGGAAAGTAACCCGTCCTGGACTAAACACAAGGCTACACTTTACAAGGTTCGTGCATGGCCGCGAGTTGACTGGACGCAAGCTAAGGTACGCTGAAGATTGTTAGGCCCGTTACTACGTCGATAGCCTCAAGTTCAAACGGCAATCTGATGAAACGTTCAAGAATTATATAGAGATGAAAAGGCAATACCGCAACTACCTGGCTAGAGAAGTGTACGCTCATTGAAAAATTGAGCGCCGAGATAAAGAAAACAAACCAATGTTAACTCTTTGAGGTAGGAGGAGATGCCCTACTGTCAAGACCAGACCAAAGCGCATCATCCTAAAGAAGATCAAGTCTCCTGAAGTGATCATACCTTGGACCAAAGAATGGCCAAAGGAGCTAAACCATCTTAAAGAAACTTTTGTTGACTAATCTTCTGAAAAAGAACTAGACTCTAGAGATATTAAGATCTAGGTAGTGTAAATGTGACATTCTGATTTCCAGTCAATTTCAGACTCATTAATGAGAAGTGAATTTGGAGACGTATTTCAGTCGTATCTTGCTCGAATCTGATCAATTCGAGTATGCTAACTAAAAGGGAAAGGCCAACGCGAGAAGATGTACGTGGATCTAGGAAACTCAGATAAGAAATGACGGTTTGACCATAAAGATTGTCGAGGGGATATTTAGAACCACAAAAAGGTCGATCTGAGAACGATTAAGAATGCCTTGCGAGTGTCATACGACTAGAGCGCGGGTGATGCCGCTTAACTAACGTATGATTTGCAAATTTTCCTAAATTGGACAGTGACGATCGAGACCATAGGGACTAGTGGTGGACCCTCATAATTACATGACAACCAAAGACGCCACGAATTGACAAGCCTTAAATGTGATATGAATCACGGGGTCGATACGCGTAATGTCTGCAAAAGCCGCTTGTCGATTCGGGATAGGCTGGAACCACGTCCGATAGAAAAAACAATCAGAAACGAGTCTCAAAAATTGAAAATGGAGAATCAAGAATTCCAACGTTATATTCGGATTGGCCGTCGCCCTATCGAAGATTATTGGAACGAGAAAAATGACGTTTTGGACGTCGGGGGTAAAACTACCATTTTGCCCCTCAAGCTTAAGCCTTGCCCATGCAATGAAGGAAGGGCATTTTGGTCTTTATCCCTATCCCATAGCTGTCGAAAAAGTGAGTGAATGGTGGCCCTTAGATCAAGTTGATTGTCATTGAGGACATGTGTCAATGGATGGGCAAAAGAGTGGTCAAATCCACTATTCCATACCTACCATTCAACCATTGACCATGAGCCTTGTATATACACCACTCACTCTCTCTCTCTTCTCATTTTTGACCAGCCATACACCTCATCTCATCGAAAATTGCATCTTCTTCTCCCTTTCTTCTTTGCGTCGCCGATCAGTTTCTGGAGCTGCCGTTCGGACTTTCCGACGCCATCTTCCGGCCACCTCCTGGAACCGGCCAACCACACCCTCCTAGCCCCACGTCTTGTTAACCTCCTCGAATTGGAAGTAAGCCATTTGGACCACCTAAGAGCTCCGACCAAGCGTTTTCCCAAGAGTCGACGAAAACTGATTCAAACTGAGGTAGGCCGAGTTTCAAACCCCTTAGGATACCGAAATGTTGGAATTTTGAGGTTAAAATTTTTGAAGGTCTAGAAGACATGTATATCAATATGTGGTAAAGAGTGAGAATTATTTGATGAAGTTTTGACCCCAAATGGGTCTTGTGAATGTAGGATAGAAAACTCTCGATTTACTGACTTTGAGGAATCGGCGACTTTCGACGGGATTTCGGCGACGACGCAACTTCAAACTCACGGTGAGACCCTTAGATTCTTAGATAGACATGTTAAGAGGTAGGATAGTGCTTAAATTGTGGATTTGGTGGAGAATTAGGGCTGGATATACTTGGTTTACACAGAACCGAACATAGCTCGGTTTGGTTCTGTGCAAACCGAATCTGTGGGGGTTGATGATGGTTGGTTTTGAACCTCAAATTGGTGATTAGAACATGCTAAGATGATGAGGATTATGTTATGGAGGATTGTGATTCATGGATTGAGGAATTGGACATGAAAATTGACGGATTGGTTGGATTTTATTAGGTTGCGCGGTGAGTTCGACCTTGGACCCTTGAAGCCGAAATTGTGGGGGCTCAAGAAGAGAAATTTTGTAATATCAAATTCAAGGTAAGGGAATCCTAAACTTAGGATAGGAAGATTGGACTCGATTGGGTGAGTCGAGCGATAAATTGGTTGATTGGTGAGAGATTTCGTGGTGAATGTTCTTGGTGTACCCTAAGTTGTTATAGGGGATTAAGATGTGTAAATGCTTGTGGTTGAATTATCTGCCATGTGTGTATGTGTCACTTGATTGCCTTACATGCTATGAGTCTTTGAATTGTGTCTGAATTGCACATATCGTCATGTATGGAAAATGAATTGAAAATCATGGCATGAGTGTGAGATGGCGAGGCCCTGATTCGTATGAGACGCGGGGTGAGGTGGATGATACCCTAAGGCGTTGAGGCGCGGGGTCGGAATGGTGTGGCCCCTTGATGCGGTCATTGTCCTGGAGGGGACCGAGGAGGATCTCGCAGAGCCGTCGCATGAGGAGACCATGGAGGATACTATTGAGGTTCGCTCCAAGATGTTCTAAGAGTATGAGCCGACGGAGAAAGTCGAGGACACCGATGACTCCAGCAGCTCATCCTAGGAGACTCTAGTTGTAGCTTGATCTTTGGTGACGACCCCGACCCTGTTCTTATTGGATTTTGATGATGGTCCATTTTGTATGCTCACCCCGTCACCCCCTTTTCTTATCGGATTTTAGTAGCTCTGTGCTTGTATGCACAATCGGTTATTATGTACGACAATTTCTATGCTATCCAGGTTCTACTTAACTTATATTTGTACGGGGGAGTTGCTTATTTACCGCTTCCGCATGCTTGATAAATTTGTTATATCTATCGACTTAGATTGTGGATCTTGGGACCGCGAGAGATTATGTGGTTTGCTTACAAGGAGTTGTGTGCTCGTGCTCGGGGCGCGGGGCGTGACAGTAAACCTCACATTTCATTGGTCTTTTATGGCTTTCTTGTTTGAAGAATAAGACTGATAGATACCTCTCTTAGAAGTTCGCACTTGGCGATTCTTCTCTCAATTAATGAATTTTCATGTAATAAGGATTTGTTTCTTTACATTTCTTTGATCAATTTGATGTTTTGACTAATGGAATGCGACATTGTTATTATCTTCAGTCACGGTGATGACCCCGATCAATGGCATACTTCATTTACTTGAAATTTAAATTAGACCTCGTGTTAGGTCTTTAGACTTAATGGAAAGTCCAATTTTCATTTCACTAATTGAAATATGTAATTGAATCGATTCATGCATATTTCATGACATTTGCATACTTGCATTTTAGAATAACCTATTGGGGGGATAGATTTTTCAAAAATCACCTGCACATTCTAGACTTGATGGGGAAGGACGACATTCAAGTGTTTAGAATTCCTCAAGATGTGCTTCAAGCCGGGTGGAATAGCATGGGTGAGGCCAGTCAGACGTATAAGATTGAATGCCTACCTGTCTTTATCCAAGCTATGGCGCGTTATTGGAACCGACCATAGCTACATTCTGCATGGAAGGATTGGAGATTACCCATACATTGGAAGAGTATAGCGCTGCCATTGGAGTTGAGTTCAACCATCTCCTAGTTCAACGCCTCAATAGGAATCGAACCTCTCAGTCAACTGGTTGAGTTCCTCGATACAAGCTGGGATGAGATAGAACTAGAAACCAAAAGCAAATCTGGACGGATGTCCTTGTCCTTTCTTCTGAATAGGTTTCCCAACCTTCCTGCTAGTAAAGGAACCAAGTATGGTAGAGCCTTTGTTCTAGCATTCTTTAGCATTGTGCTATTTCCAATCTCATATGTTACCTTTGACCTATCATGGCCGTGGTGGTTAAACAAGTATATTATGAGTGAGATTATTTAAACCTTATCCTCGTCGAAATCTTTTTATCTTTGAACTATTTTAGAAAAAGTAAGAAGGGAATCTTTAGAGCCTCTAGTGGTGTCACGCCCTGAACCCGTCGAGCACATGTACATCCCACTAGGCCGTTGATCTGCAATTATCTCCCAGGATCCCTCGGCCCTCATGTTCTCAAATCGTATACAGACAGAAGTAAGACACTACTCCGTAAACAAATAAAATCAAGATGATTTAGGACAAAAAAATAAATAGTACACTTCTCAATCTATAAAATACACCTCAATTCGTTCCAATGATCAAAACTAATCCACTAAACAATATATAATCTCTAATGTCACCCAACGCCTTAAATACATTTGATCAACTACTTCCTCGAATGCCAATCCTTGGCAAGTCCGGGTTTCCTTCGCTTGGGACCTGAAAAAGTTAAACCCCCACTGGGGTAAGATATAAATCTCAATAAGTGAAACCTAAACCTAGACCTGAACATCAGTTCCCCCAGACCATGAAACTAACACCAGATGCAGGCATTCACCAATCGATTATCTTATCAAGACATGTATAATCACAGGTCACTGTCATACGTACTTAACCTCATGGGTTCAAGCTTCTAATACATAGTACGTAAGCCAATACTCATAGTCATTATAATTTTCACAACCACTCATCGCTTGGGCTCTCAGCCGTGATGTATTTCTCTGGCACTCTTGCCAACTGATATCACTAGGGCCACATGCCAATCGATATCTTTGTACCACTGGGGCTACAGGCCAATCGATACTTTCAAGGCTTGTAACCATTTAATACCACTAGGGCCACAGGCCAATCGGTATTTTCATCATCAAGACTTTTAGTCAATTGGTACCACTAGAGCCACAGGCCAATCGGTACTTCTCGGGCTCACAACCAATTGTCATCTCAGGGACTCACAGCCAACGCGATCTCCGGGGCCACTGGCCAATAATCGTGGGACAATATAGCACATTCATTTAGCATTGGCACTATAGCCATTTATGTAGCATAGGCGTTAAAGCCAATTCACTAACAAGGTTTCATAGCCAATAGATATCACAGGCACTATAGCCATATAAATCACGTAGGCATCACAGCCAATTAAATCATCAAGGGCTCAATAGGAAAATATGTCATTAAGGCATATCACAATTCAATTTTCATACTATGACATTCAAGTCATGGAATCTACCACCCAATCACACAATTCAAGCCATATGCTTCACCAAGCAATCAAATCATTCAATCACTCTATCGAGATGTGTCCTAACATTCAGATAAAGATTTAGGAAACACTTACCTTTGGTCAATAACAAGAAATCCAAACCAATTGATCCTTCCCAACTCAGCAAGTCCACGGCCAACAAGGATCACATGCCGTCCTAGGAAATTTTATCAATTTCGGATCAAAACCCAATCGAATTCCACTTCCACCAAAACAATTTCTCAATAACCAACCAAGGGACAATTTAAGGTGCCTTATCGATCAATCAAGGACTCGACAATACTTCCACAAGCCCACAAAGCACTCGGTTCATGTAGCCACATGCAAGGCAAAACATAACTTTGAGTTTCATGCATCAATTAGCCCTTAAATTACTTTTAGTTCTCAAATTCACTTCACATACTTCCCATTAAACCTCACATAACGTCCTATGAAGTCTTATGAGTCAATTTGAAGTCAAAATATCCCTTAAATGGTCCCCATCAGGTCCTTGCCAGAATAGGGTACACCCGCAAAACAGAATCGATTTTGGTTCAATCAGTACAATCAAGCCATATTTCAATCCTAGGTTCCAATTCCTCACGAAATCAACTTGCTAAAACCTTAATCTACATGTTAAGAGAGCTCACCGAAGATTTGAAAGTAAAATAACACCTTAAAGCCTTCTAACAGTCCAATTTCCTTCATGGTCCTTAAACGGGTAGATTATGCTCGGTAAAAACCTCCACAAATCAGTCATGTATACCCATCAAAACTTAACTAAAATTACAACCCAAGCTCTGCCAACTTTAATACTATGAGTTTAGAAGAGCTCACCGAAAATTTGAAGCCATTGTGGAGTCTGGAAGCCCCCCAAAACCGTCTCTCTCTAAAACCAGGTTAGATTTTAACCTTTGCCCACTCAAACAGACCTACGGAACAAATAATTGGACCAAATTAAGCTTGTAATACCTTCTTAGAATGGCAATACGATAAGTTTTGAGGTGACGATAGATTTACCTTAATTCGATATTAGACGACAAAGTTATGGCTGGAACAATGGACCGATTTTTATTTGCCCATGGGAAGCTTCTCGGCCAAACTTGAAAAGGAAGAAGAAGATGATGGTGGGAGTGAGGGTGGCTGGCCAAACGAAGAGAGAAAGCCTATTACACACCAATAATCCATTTTGGTCAAATGACAAGATTGGTAGGTGAGGTTTAATTAATGTTTAACCTCTCTAATGGTGACACTTGGCGAGCTTTCATTGGTTGCTTCATTGACTTTGACTTCCTTTGACCACATCTTTCTCCAATTTTTGGTGGCATATAGGGGTGTAGATTGAGCAAAGTAACCTTCTAAACTTCTTAAGGCAAGGCTAAAGGTCGAGAGGTAAAATGGTCATTTGACACTTTGCGTCTGAAATTCCATTTTTCCTAGTATAAACCACCCTCGATGAGGTGACATCTAATTCAATTCAAATGTTTGAATTCTTCAATGTCCAATTCTCAAATCTCGAGGTTCAATTTCATGTCGAACTCTCGTTGACTGTAATTCCAGTTTATCTCAAATTGATGGGCGACTCTTGTAGGCGCTACGCGTATCGACCTTGGGATTTCTTTTAAGCCATGTCGACTTTGATTGTCATGTAATTGCAAGGGTTTATCGTTCGTTCCTTCGATCCTGATCATCGAAATTCGATTTAGGAAATTTTCGCAAATTACAAATTGGTTAAGTGAAATCATCCGCGTCCCAACGTATAACGCTAGCAAGACATTCCATGATCGTTCTTAGATTGATCTCTGCTGGCCCAAGATATTTCCTCGATAATCCTTATGGTCAAAGTGCCATTTCTTATTCAAATTTCCCAAGTCTACGTACCCGACTCCGTGTTAGTCTTTCCCTTTTGGTCAGTTAACTCAAGAGTGGCCAACTCCGAGTGAGTTATAACTGGAATATACCGATCGATATCCTTACTTTCAATAGCCTCGAGAGGGTCGAAATTCAGAATATTATAATCTTCCCCCTTAAAGAAATTTCATCCTCGAAATTTGCCACTTTTCAATTATCCAATCTCATGGGGTACAAACGCCTCATCACGTTCTCATTCTTCAAAATAACTTTGTTCCTTCTCAATCCATTGCAATAATATAGTTTTTAGCACTCATGCCATCTGACGTATCACCCCTTTCAAACGTTTTCTCATAACATTAGAGATTCAAGGGCTTTATCAACTTGCCCCCTATTATCCAAATCGAGGTATAGCTTTCTCGATTCCACTCGAAAATCTCTAATTTTCATAGTGATTCATCAATTTTCGTGGCCACATCTTTTTCTCTTGTCGGCATGTTTAATACTTGACCACACGTTAGACTACTTCAACCTTCAATCCATATCATCAATAGAGTTAAGGCAATCTTGGCACACTTTTTTGCCATCCCAAGGCACACCTTAATTGTGACATTATGATTTTCCTGTCGTTTCGAGACTTATTAATGAGAATATATCTAGCGATGTGTTTCAATCGTATGTCGCTTGGATCTGATCAATCTTGAGTTAACTGACCAAAAGGGAAAGGCGAACGCGAGACAAGGTACGTGGACCCAGGGAGCTCAAATTGAAAATGACACTTTGACCATAAGGATTATCAAGGGGACATTTAGAGCCATAAAAGGCCGATCTAAGGACGATTAAGGAATGTATTGCTAGCATTATACGATTGGAGCGCGGGTGATGCCGCTTAACCAAAGTATAATTTGCAAAAATTTTTTAAATCGAATGATGATGATCTAGACCGTCGGGACTAGTAATTGACCCTCGCAATTACATGACAACCAAAGTCACCATGAATTGACGAGCCCTAAGTGTGATATGAATCACAGAGTCGATACGCATAACGTCTGCAAAAGCCGCCCGTCAGTTCGGGATAGACTGAAGTCACATTCGACAAAGAAATGATTCAGAGACGATTCTCGAAATTAGTAAATGGAGAATTAAGGATTCCAACATTATAATTGGATTGGACTTCGCCTTATCGAAGGAAATTTGAATCAGAAAAACGACATTCCGGACGTCGAGGGTAAAATTACCATTTTGCCCCTCAAGTCTTGGCCTTGTATTTATAAATGGATAAGGGCATTTTGATCAATCACAATACCCCATGCCTGCTGAAAATTAAGAAAAATAATAGCCCTTGGATGAAGACTTAATTGACATATGGACAAGTGTCAATGGATGGTGGATGAACATTAATTAAACAACTTTTGACCTACCATTCTACCAAGTTGACCAAGCCATTTGTGTATAAACCCCCTCTCCCTCTTCCTTCAGCCAAACACTCCACAACCATCATCATCTTCATCTTCTTCTTCATCTTCTTTACCGAGAGCTACTCTCGTCCGATCGATTCTACCCTCCTCCATCGCCGCCGTCGACCGCCACTTTCAGCCACTACTTGAGCTCAAGCCGACCACCAGTGTCTTCTTCATCCTATTGCCTACCAGCTCCAACTTGAATCAAGTCATTTGATCCATTGAGGAGCTTCGGCTAGCCACTTTCCCGAGAGTCGACGAAAACCATCGCAGTTGGAGGTAAGCTGCTGTTTGGACTCCGTAGGACCTCTAAACGTTTGAATCTTTCGGCCAAATTTTATGGACACCTAGGGTACATGTAAATGAGTTGTCATAGAAATTTGAGCTGAGTTTTATGAAGTCTTGACCCTAAATGGGCGTGGTGTTTGAAGGGCGAAAACTAACCGGCGGTAGACTTGGGAAGACCGGCGCCGTTCGTGGACCATTTGACGTCGCCTTGAGCTGAAATTTTCGGTGAGGCTTTTCAACTCCTAGAACTACATGTTAGCAAGTAAAGTAGTGGATAAATTGAGGATTTAAGATGGTTTATGGGCTGATTAGTTGAGATATACACAGAACTGAAAATGCCCTATTTCGGTTCTGTGCATACTGAATCTTGTGGGGGCTGTTGGTGATGAAGTTGAGTTCCAATTTCATTGTTGAGGCTTATGAGGATGTCAATCGATATGTCAATGAGGAATATGCTTGGTGAATTGATGAATTGAGTGAATTTCCTTAGGTGCACAGCTGACTTGTTCTTGGGCCATTATAACCGAAGCGTTGGTGTGTTTAAAGGAGGGTTTTTGCTGATTTAATTTTGAGGTAAGGGGTTTCTAAATCTTGGCTCGGAGGGTTGGTCTCGATTGGGCGAATTGATTGCGAATTATGCTGGTTCTTGAGAATTATGGTGTGATTGTCCAATGTGCGCCCTTGTGAGGAGTCGATGGCTTGAACGCCTGTTGAATGTTTGTGCCATGAATTGATTGCCTCTTGTGAGTGATGAGATTGATTGCCTTGCATGCCATAGATATCTAGCTCGATGCACGAATTTGCACTCGATCATGAAGTTTAAATTGAAATAACGTCTGGCATGTTTGGAACCGATGATACCTTGAGGAGTTGAGACGCGGGGTCGTATAGATTGATACCCTGAGGCGTTGAGATGCGGGATTGTGCTGAATTGTGCTCTGATACATTGAGATACGGGGTTAAAATGGCCAATGTCCTGATGCGTTGAGACGCGGGACAGAACTTGATATGTGTCGACACAGGCCTGAAATGAGATTGAAAACCTGATGCGTTTACGCTGGTTTGTCAATGGGATGGTCTGAGGCGTAATTACGCGGACCGAGCCTGAGTGTTCTAAACGCAGGAGTGAATCAATGGAGGCCTGGAAAGGTGGAAGGTGTGACCTGACTCAGTAATGCGTGTTTGATTTGAACGATGAGATATGGTGCCATGATTGCGTGCTTGACGCTAGTATGTATCTATATGTTGTTTAATGATTGCTGAATGCTTCATGCGGTTGCTTGGGCCTTTTGTTCACGATTGCATTCACATAAGTGTACGGTCAGCCTAACCTAGGGTTAGGAACTGTCTTATTGAGATGTGAATCTCACCCCGTTGCGGGACCACATTTTCAGATCCTAGGCTGTGAGAATGTTGCCGCTCAGACTAGGTGACCCGAAGGAGATGTCCGCGTATTTTGAGGAGTTCCCGGACGGACAGGGAACCGTGTACGTTAGGAAGTGTACTGTAGTCTGGGTCGATGAGGATGGAAAGAGCTGAAAGCCTCATAGGTTCGAGGCTTGGTTTCGGAGGGTAGGGGAGGTTACTACTGGACCACTGAAGCCCACCGAGGTACCTCGTGGGATAATCCCTTGTTGGCGTCATTCCACTTAGGATTCTGTGGAGGTCGAGAGGTCAACAGCTAGTTCGAGAAACATTTCCGAGAGGACCCCAACCCTAGAAGACATCAACGAGGTCATTGAGATCGAAGCTACCGAGAAAGACCTGGTGGAGTAGTCAGCAGACGAGACGATGGAGGACACAGTGGAGGTACGCTCGGAGACATTCTCGGAGTACGAGCCTATTGAGTACGCCAAGGAGACTGACGACTCCAGTAGCTCGACCTAGGGGTCTTCGTTTTCTGGACTGTTATTTTGCTGACGACCTCGATGGTCCATTTTCTTTTGGAGATGTTTGTGGTTGTCTTTTGAGCCGGTCTTGTCACCCCTACCGTCTAGCGAGATTAGTCTACAAGCGTTTTGTAAGAACTAGTGGGAAGTTATATATAAATGTAATTATGATGTTCTCACTATCCAAGTCCCCGCTAATGTTTGTATGGAGGAATTTATGTCATCGCTTCCGCATGCGAACGATTGATTTTTATGCATCTCTCGAAATACGTGAATCCTCGGACGCTCGAAAGTTTAATCGTAGGGAGTCGCGCGCCTGTGCCTGGGACGCGGGGCGTGATATTAATTCTCCATGTTCTATTCATTCCCATAACCCTTAGATATCAAGGTCCGATCATGGCAATATCTCAATTCCTTTCTGACCTTCAAGCCTGATATTTCAGGTAGCCATCAAGCTAGCCACACGGCAAACTTCTAATTTATAAGTTGAATCTCTTATTTCTCAAGGGAAGATCTGTCCCTCCATCGCCAATTAAACAATACTCAATTCTTAATTATAAGCATCCACCAGTTATTCCACCCTTCCTTAGCGATAAGGTTATCGCTGTAACAGCATTTGGGTGACCTCTTCATTCCATGTGCCTTTCCGCCAATTACCTTTAGGCAGTTCATGCTCTCAACTTCTTTTAGTTCACATAACTTCAAGGTCTTTCTTTAAACATGCTACATTCTGATATTCACAAGCAATTTCACGCATCATTGTTGCATCTTATTCAATTCCTCTCGGGAAACTGCTACATTATATTCTTGGGGTAAGTATAACCTTGAAACATTCTTTCACCCAAATAATATTCTCCAACTTTATCGCGAGGACACTCGCAAATCCACTCCAATCATGCTCCAAGCATTCCAACTCCTATGGCCTTATCATCATGATGTATATGTAATGCCCACTTTCGGTTGCTTTGCTATGCCTCAAGTTCCATTCCGCGTCGCATCATTACAACCTTCGTAAACTTTTCAATTTCCAACCGGAAACGCCATAAATAGCTCAATTATCACCTTAACTCAAGTCCTCGAAAACTCATTCACGTTCATTCATCCATTCGTGTCACGTTTCGTCCTTAGTCCATTTCATCAATAGAGCACCTCTTGCGGGGAATTTTCCCATGATCCATCTGTAACAATTCACCAATCTCAAGAAATTTCAACATCCGACAACTCACATCGACTCTAGTCGATTCATTACTTATTCCAATCCTTAAAGGCTCTCCCGGAATTTCATTTCCCGAAGATGCCACAATTGAGGAATCTTACTTCATTAGGTCGACAACTCGCGCTTTTCACATTTAGCATGCAACAGAGATTTTCTTAGAGTTCATAGAATACTCTTAAAAGCTATTCATGTTTCTCATGATTCCTTAAATGAGCCCAATCATCGTCTCTCTAGATGGTAACAATCAACTCAATCATTCCTTGGGCACTTAATTTGACTATTATCAACTTCTTTCTATCAGGTGTCGAATCTTTGAAACTGTTTCTCACACTTTTCACGTGAGAGCTCAAACCTTGGTCATCTGTTGCCATGGGTCTTCACTAGAACCACGCAACATTTTGAACATTTTTGCCACTCTTCCCTGAGGAAACACTCTTATCTTAACCTCTGGTTTCCATAACCAGTCAATACGACTTTATCCTAATTCTGTCCATTCCACTGAATGTCGACATTATCCTGGAATTCAACATCATCTACAAGACAGTCTTTCGAACTTAACTTCCCTTCCAAGAATCATTCAAGTTCTGCGTCGTCTTTCTCAATCTAGATGCTCCATCTTAATATCAAGACAATTAGGATTTTCTCTTCCTTCCACACTAGGGTCTCTTACCCTATGAAGGAAACTATCCACTTTAATGGCATTCTCTTACTTTGAATCCACTTTGTCCTTCCTATTCCATAGGACGTCGATCTTGGAGTCTATGTTAACAGCGGTGTTTTACTCCAGAACGTAGATGTCACCATACTCGGCATTCTTCATCCCACAATTTAGTCACCTCTAGTGACAATATTCGTTCGTCCTTGATCTCCACCAATTCGTGTATGAATACTCAATTCGATTATCACCAAATCACTCTGCAATTACACTCTAAGCGTTCTTTCGCTTACTTTCCCATTCATTAGAATTTCAAACAGTTAGGTTTATCAAGTCCATTCATCTTTCTTTCCGTCACGATCATCTCATGGTCCAATCATCCTTTAAGAACGACGCCCTACCCTTTAGGGGCGATAACACACAATACCATTTCTAGTGGTCTAGATTTATGCTCAATCAATCTTATAGAATCATCAATGTCAGACAACTGGCATATCTCTTTCCTCAACTTTCCCCACGATGGAAGGAACGACATGTTAGTCTCTTATTACGAGACTTGTGCCAAGATAACAACCATATCTCGCAAGTACGTTTCATATTCCAAAATGAACATCTCTTTGCTCGTAATCCATGAGCAGGACTTCTCTTATTCATAAGTTTTCCCATCATTTCTCTTCTTTTACCGAGTCCCATTACCATTCCTCAACATCAGGAATAACAATCGGCCATAAGGCTTTCAAATTCCAATCCACTCGGGGATTTATTTATCTTATTCAAGGGTCCTTGACCGCTCTTAATGTACTTAGGCGACCTTGAGAACTCTATTTCACATTGGTCGATCATTCTCTGATCCTTACAAAACTATAAGGATCCCAACAATCTTTGCTCTCGAGCAATCCCAAGAGGATATTTTTCATTGAACAACTCAACAGAAGTAGTCCAGGCAGACATCATGCCTTCGAGGAAACCCTCCCTCTAGTAATCTTTCACCAATTACTAACAGTCTCTTAAGGCTAAAAACTGCCAGGGTCTATTTCTTTTCTTAGTGTACCCAAAACCTCTAAAGTTTCCTTACCAAGATCCTTAATCTAGAGGGAGGCAATTTCAAATCTCATCCCTCCATCAACCTCAGTCAATCTCAATCTTATTTATAGCTTCACAAGCTTTTCGAAACTCTCATGGTTCTTCCCACGCATTCACTTTAGAATGAAGTAACTCAGAGTCAGCTTTCTCGTGACTTCCATTTTTTAACTCATCAGCACTGGCATCAATCGTCCCAGCGACTTGAGTACAATGGCAGCTCTTTCTTGAGTCTGTCTACGCATCCAATTTTCTCATTTCCGTTTAAAATTCTCATGACCCCTTATCACACTAGGGGTCTTGCATGATTAACAAATCGAGCCATATTCTCTTTTGGTACTCATACTCTAATCACTCATCTTTACTTAATTCTCATGATCCATCTTAGCTCTTGGATCTTCCATACCATATATACTCGAGTTCAATGCTCTTCTACGACCATACTTTGGTCGTTCAACCTTATTAGGTTCTCATGTCACTTGAACCACTATGATTCCCTCTAGGAATCAAAGACTTAAGTCATCTACTCAAGCCCAGCAGTCTCAGACTGCTGATCTCATTATCTATCACCATAAACCATCAGTAGTTCCCAAACAACTCTCAACTAGTTGCTCACTATTCAAGGATTCTAAATCATCCTTAAGTAGTAACCACACAACAGGCCAGCCTCAACGAGGCAACTTCTTAATTAATAGCCATTACTAGGCAAGCCTCAACTAGGCAACTATTAAACAAGCACTCAAGATAGTAATTCACTGAGTCAATCACTCTTACTTTAAGTCTAGAGGCATCTGCCACTCTAGCATAATCTTAAAGACTATCTCAATCTCAACATGCATCAGTTCAATGGGTATACACTCCCCATACGTCGTCTAATCTCTCAGTTAGACCTTGGTCATAACAATCACATGATGCCAATCATAAAATACACCTAGCAGGCCCATCACAAGCCTCAGTTTTCTTTTTCAAACGACATCCATTGCCATGTACAAAGCTTTTAACCATGCCACTCACAGGTGTCATTTCACATGCTATACCACTTTTTAACATTCACTTCGAGAATCAATCCCATACCATACATCTCTTAATCATAATTAGACTCAACTTGATACCTATAATTTCCATTTCAAGTTATGACTTGGGTCATTCCTGCCTCTTGCCATCTTAGAAGCCTGCTAGGAGCTGCTCCTTATCTGGACCTCTCTGTCCTGACGATCACTCGCCGCCCTCATCCGACCTGGCCATTGCAGGTTGTCCCAAGTCATACATCTACGGAGAGAGCTTCATTTCACACGTCCCATACCATGCTTTATTACAGTTTATAGGTATCCCATCCACTTGTCCCATACCAAGCGATAGTTTATTAAGTCCAACAGTGATAAGTTCATGCATGCACCCTCATCAACTTTCGTTTCACAACCACAAACACATATACTACATGTTCGTTCTCACCACTTGTCATACCACAATCATTTCCACATCAAGTCTCAATTATAGAAAACCTCTAGTTCCACAATGACCATCGCATCTCACATATCAATTACCTATATTCAACTATATACCTCAAGTCTAGTCGCTATTCAAGTCAAATCCATGTGCATTTGATCACAACTAGTATTTAATCCAAATATTCCTTGCCCGATTCCTTGTATACACCTTACCTCATATTATCCAAGACTGTCAATAGCAATCGATAACTAAACAATCAAGATACAAAGTAATTCAAGCATGAATACACTAATACCAGTCGTCTCTTTATAACTCATATTCCCCAAGTTGGGTCATCGACAAGCCACGATCACAATTATATACTTCAATTGACCCTTCATTCATAAGCTATTCTCTAGCAATCTCAAATCTAGGCTTATGATTCTTCAATCTCTACTCACTTCCTCGTGAGCCTTAGTCATGAAATCATTCAAGATCATCCATTAAATAGACACTAGAACCATTAGTGTACCTCACAAGTTCAAGCCTATAGTCCCCAAGATTCAACAATCCATGCTTAATCCTAAAGGTCTCACTAGATAATTATCCTCAAGTCATCGCTCCTTATCACTCCAAGTCTCAATCACATTGGATCGAGCTGACCTTGCTTTGATACCACTTAAATGGGGATGTCACGTCCTAAACCCATCGATCACACGTACATCCCACCAGGCCATTGATCTGCAATTATCTCCCAAGATCCCTCGACCCTCATGTTCTCAAATCATATACATACGAAAGCAAGACACTACTCCGTACACAAATAAAATCAAGATGACTTATGACAAAAAAATAAATTGTACACTTCTCAATCTATAAAATACACCTCAATTCGTTCCAATGATCAAAACTAATCCACTAAACAATATACAATCTTTAAGGTCACCCAACGTCTTAAACATGTTTGATCAACTACTTCCTCGAATGCCAATCCATGGCAAGTCCGGGTTTCCTTCGCTTGGGGCCTGAAAAAGTTAAACCCCTACTAGGGTGAGATATAAATCTCAATAAGTGAAACATAAACTTAGACCTAAACACCAGTCCCCCCAAACCATGAAACTAACACCAGATGCAGGCATTCACCAATCAACTATCTTATCAAGGCAGTTATAATCACAAGTCACGGTCATATGTACTTAACCCCATGAGTTCAAGCTTCTAACAAAACTCATAGTCATTATAATTTTCATAACCACTCATCGCCTGGGCTCTTAGCCACGATGTATTTCTCTAGCACTCTTACCAACTAATATCTGTAAGGGCACAGGCTAATCAACATCTTTGTACCATTGAGGCCACAGGTGAATCGGTACTTTCGAGATTTGTAGCCATTTAATACCACTGGGGCCACAAGCCAATCGGTATTTTCATCATCAAGACTTTTAGTCAATTGATACCACTAGGGCAACAGGACAATTGATACTTCAGAGGCTCACAACCATTTATCATTTCAAGGGCGCACAGCTACTCGATACCACTAGGGCCACAGTCCAATCGATACTTTAGAGGCTCATAGCCATTTATCATTTCAAGGGCGCACATCTACTCGATACCACTAGGGCCGCAGGCCAATCGATATCATCAGGAATTTTAGTCAATTGGTACCACTAGGGCCAAGGCCAATCGGTACTTCTGGGGCTCATAGCCAATTATCATCTTAGGGACTCATAGCCAACGCGATCTCCGAGGCCACTGGTCAATGATCGTTGGGACAATATAGCCCATTCATATAGCATCGGCACTATAGCCATTTATATAGCATAGACGTTAAAGCCAATTCACTAACAGGGCTTCATAGCCAATAGATATCATAGGCACTATAGCCATATATATCACGTAAGCATCACAACCAATTATATCATCAAGGGCTCAATAGCCAAATACGTCATTAAGGCATATCATAGTTCAATTGTCATACTATGGCATTCAAGTCATGGAATCCACCACCCAATCAAGCAATTCAAGCCATATGCTTCACCAAGCAATCGAATCATTCAACCACTCTATCGAGTAGTGTCCTAGCATTCAGATAAAGGTTTAGGAAACACTTACCTTTGGTCAATCGTAAGAAATCCAAACCAATTGATCCTTCCCAACTCGGCAAGTCCACGGCCAACAAGGATCACACGCCGTCCTAGGAAATTTTATCAATTTCGGATCAAAACTCAATCGAATTCCACTTCTACCAAATCAATTCCTCAATAACCAACCAAGTGACAACCTCAGGTGCCTTATCGATCAATCAAGGACTCGACAATACTTACACAAGCCTTCAAAGCACTCGGTTCATGTAGCCACATGCAAGGTAAAACATAACTTGGAGTTTCATGCACCAATTAGCCCTTAAATCACTTTCAATTCCTAAATTCATTTCACATGCTTCCCATTAACACCTCACATAACGTCCTATGAAGTCTTATGAGTCAATTTGATTTCAAAATATCCCTTAAATAGTCCCCATCAGGTTCGGCCATAATAGGGTACACCCGCAAAACAGAACCGGTTTTGGTTCAATTCGCACAATCAAGCCATATCTCAATCCTAGATTTCAATTCCTTACGAAATCAACTTACTAAACCTTAATCTACATGTTAAGGGAGCTCACCAAAAATTTGGAAGCAAAATAACACCTCAAAACCTTCGAACAACCTAGTTTCCTTCACGGTCCTCAAATGGACATATTATGCTCGGTAAAATCCTTCGCAAATCAGTCATGTACACCAATTAAAACTCAACTAAAATTACAATCCAAGCTTAGTCAACTTTAATACTATGATTTTAGAAGAGCTCATCGAAAATTTGAAGCCATTTGGAGTTCGGAAGCCCCCAAAAGCCGTCCCTCTCTAAAATCAGGTTAGATTTTAACCTTTGCCCCCTCAAACAAACATACGGAATAAACGGCTGGGCCAAATTAAGCTTATAATATTTTCATAGAACGGAAAGACAATAAGCTTTAGGATGGTGGTGGGTTTACCTCAATTCGATGTCGAACGACAAAGTTATAGCAGGAATAATGGACCGATTTTTGTCTGTCCGCGGGAAGCTTCTCGGCCGAACTTGAAAAGGAAGAAGAAGATGATGGTGGAAGTGAGGGTGGCTGGCCAAATGAAGAGAGATAGAGTCTATTACACACCAATAATCTATTTTGATCAAATGACAAGATTTGTAGGTGAGGTTTAATTAATGCTTAACCTTTCTAATGGTGACACTTGGCAAGCTTCCATTAGTTGCTTCATTGACTTTGACTTCCTTTGACCACATCTTCCTCCAATTTTTGGCAGCATATAGGGTTGTAGATTGACCAAAATAACCTTCTAAATTTCTTAAGGCCAGGCCAAAGGTCGAGGGGCAAAATGGTCATTTGGCACTTTTTGTCTGAAATTCCAATTTTCCCATTATAAAGCACCCTCGTTGAGGCGACGTCCAATTCAATTCAAATGTTTGAATTCCTCAATGTCCAATACCCAAATCTCGATGTTCAATTTCATGTCGAACTCTCGTCGATTATAATTCCAATTTCTCTCAAACTGACGGACGACTCTCGCAGGTCCTACGCGTATCGACCTTGGGATTTCTTTTAGGCCGTGGCAACTTTGATTGTTATGTAATTGCGAGGGTTTATCGTTCGTTCCTTCGATCCTAATCATCAGAATCCAATTTAGGAAATTCTCGCAAAGTATACATTGGTTAAACAAAATCACCCGTGTCCCAACGTATAACGCTAGCAAAACATTTCATGATCGTTCCTTGATCGATCTCTGCTAGCCCAAGATATTCTCTCGACAATCTTTATGGTTAAAGTGCCACTTCTCATTCAAATTTCCTAAGTCCACGTTCCCGACTCCACGTCAGTCTTTCCCTTTTGGTCAGTTAACTCAAGAGTGACCAACTCCGAACGAGTTATTACTAGAATACACCGATGGATATCCTTCCATTCAATAGTCTCGAGTGGGTTGAAATTCAAAATGTCACAAGTGGTCTCGTATACCTATGATTTACTTCCCATATTAAATAATTCCATATCCGCATGGGTTTCACCGAGATTAGCTCTGACATCCATCCCCTTAAGATTTTTGTCCAAGCCCATACGCGAATCCCAAGGTTCAATTTTAAGAAATGAAAGGAATTTCTTAGGACTCTAAAGCTAGAGCAACTTCGATGGCGGCTTAGATTGCCAACACTAGGCAAAGCTAGATTCATGTGCAATGATGGAGACCTAGTTCCTTTGTTAGGATTCACGGGTGCTACTGTGTGTTATTCGAAAAGGGCTATCCGATAGTTTGGGACATTATAAGAGATCCCTTCATCGCCACGATTAGATGTCTTCTCATTTGACATGCCGAGAGAGATCCTTACAGGGGAAAAGAAAAAGTAGTTCGAAGCCAAGGTTGAATTCATCATACGTTCTTTGAAAGATTCCCAAGCTGAAGATGTGGAATGACCAGATGACATCACTCCAGAAATGGATATACATAGAGCCTTTATTGATTAAATCCAGCGTTTTTAGATGATTAGGTGCAGTTTCATGGAACTGTATATACCATACTACATGGTGTCATATGTACCCGGAGTGGAGTCATATATATCCGAAGACATGGGATCACCAATATATAGTGAAGATGAAGAGTCCCAGACTGAGGAATTTGATCATTACTGGGGCATGGAGGACTCCTTATGTCCTAAACGCCCCGGACTTGGATGGATGGCTCTGTCAAGCCTAAAATGTCCGAACATTATGACTTGGCATTTGAATGTAAAATTGTAACAAACATTGATTTCTTATGCATATGCATATACAGACGTATTTCATCTATGTATAGAAAATTGTCGCCATGGGTTACGTTTCTTTTAATTTCTTGTGTTCTCCGGACAAATGATTGAAAGAACTACCCAATTGAGGCTAAGGTTCATATGGTAGCCCTTTTTCTCATGCAATTGAGAAGATCTAGTACTTTCGTTGTTCTTCTTGACATGATACTTACTTTCATATTGCTCTTTAAATAGGTGTTCTTCAATCATGGAATTGCCTAAACATCGTTTCCGTACTCAACTCAAAATAAGAATGGAACAACAAGAGCTAACTCCACAAGTGGGCATGTTGGAAACTCAGATGACTAGCATGGCTACTACGATGGCTGAGATCAAGGCAATGCTAGAAGCCTCTCAAGCCAGACAAGCAGTAATGCTAGTCCTGAATGACGCTAGTCAACCCTCGATGACTAATATGGCTGATAAAGTGCCAGCTGAAGATGTCAAGCGTATTTTAGAGCATAATCAAGTGCCAAATGTTCATTCTCTGTCGAAGACACCCCTAGTTATCATCAATCTTGAAAAGAAGGAAAATGGAAAACTGGCGGTAAAGACCGAAGCAGAAGCCAAGAGGATAGCTAAGATCGAAGAATGCTCGAGCAGTCAGGATTACGAATTGGCCCGTTTTTGACAAAATATCTTTTTTTGCGAAGGTGGAGACTTCCCCGGATTACAAAGAACCAGACTTTGTAAGGAAGTATAATGGGACATGCTGTCCTTGTGCTCACCTTAAGTATTACTTGCGCAAGATGACACCATTACTCGGATTATATTCCTTTGCTCATGAATACATTCCAAGAAAGTTTGGCTGGCGCCGCTTTAGCTTGGTTTATTAAGTTAGACCTGGATGGGAAGATCTCGCTGAAGATGTCCTTCACCAATATAAGTTTAACACTGCGTTGCTCCAACAAGGGAGGATTTGTTGTGAACCATGAAAGGAAAGAACGAGACAATATGACCTATGCCCAAAGATGGCGGGCTTTGGCAACCCAAGTCAGATTGCCTATCCCTGAGGATGAATTGGTCGATTTATTCTTGAAGGCGCTCCCATATGAATACTTCGATAGGATGAACACCACTGGGTACCAAACCTGCACATACCTAATAAAGGTAGCTGAAAGGCTAAAATAGGCTTTAAGAGAAAGGAAGCCACCAGAAGCTCTGATCAGAAGGCAATATTCCTTAAGAAAGGAGAGAGAAGCTGGAATTGACATAGCTTTCGTGCCAAACCCGCCGAGGCCCAAGCAGTTTTCTAACTCTAGTCAGGTCAATGGAGGACCATCCTGGTTGACGCCTAAAGGACAAGAAACAAGGAAGAAACCGCCACAAAAGGAATTTTCACAACTCCCGAGACCATTGTCTAAATTGCTCTCGATGTTATTACCCCGGTTTTGATGAAACCAAACTTGCGCTTACCATATGGGCAAAATGGGGCATAATGTAGGCAACTGCTATATCCTCAAGCTGAAGGTGCATACCCTTATTGATAATCAAATTCTAAAATTTGACGATGTGGCCCTGAATATACAAGATAACCCACTTCCTGACCACCAAGTGGTTGGCATGATTTTTGATGGCAAGGAAGAAAGCAGTCTAGACCTAAAGGTGAATGTCACTAAGTTGACTGACATCCTGGCTATAGCATCCTCATACCCCTAGAAAGGAGAAGTGTCAATCGAAAAGAAGCAATTATGCATCGCTAAGCTGATAAGCCTAGGGATAATCGTGGACGCCATCGATGAGTTGTTCGAAGGAACTCATGCCTCTATAAACCTGAGCTGGAATTAGTTTGTGGTAGAGACCAAGCAAGGAAATATGTGGAGTGTTCCTCATGATAGTTTGGTTGGTGACATCAAATTAATTATCAAACCAGAAGAGGAACTAGACCCAGACGAACTGGAAGCCACCAAGCGAAGTTTGGCTGATTGCAGATTTGTGGCTGAAGCACTAGAAAGAGGAGATGTTGTAGATAATTTGGGCAAGAATTCTGGAAGGTACAACTTTAAGGTGAAATACTTTGCTCCTCCCAGTTGCTTCTAGAAAATAGAGGATATTATACCCGATGGATGGGGGGTATGGATGATCCTGTTCAATCAAAAGTCTTTGAAGATGTGATAGAGCCTCTTACAGAAGAATTTGAATCATCACCTAACCAAGTGATGTTAGAAAATTTCCTACGCATTGAAGAGCAAGTGAATGATCTCTCATGGGAGATGGAAGATGTGTCACTTCGATTGGCAACATGCAGCTATTCTCAAACATCAAATGGCAAACTCAACACTGAGCAATATTTTTGGATGGAGAAATTAGGAGCTCAGTGGTAAAGCTTGACCGAACTATTCTAGGAAGTGAGAAACACTTGAATTTTGTAACTTCAACAGAATCAAGTGTTGCTGACAAATATCATCAGTTGGAGCATGAGGATTTCTCAGAGGACTTTGAAAATACTATGGCGATGGTCGGAACTCTAAAAATCGTGGTGATCAAACTTGATCAGCTTGACAAACTGAGCCAAGAAGAGGATTGTCCGATTAAACCTATTGTAATTTGTCTATCAGAGGATGAAACAGACGAGGAATTCGGATTGGAGACATCCAACCTGACGACAGTGACCATAAAAGTCCTACCAGTGGAAGATTATGACCATAAAATAGCCCATTGGAATTACGGGATAGGTGAGATAGATGCTGTGATGAGGTCCGGACGATTTTACGCCCCTAGGGAAGGTGAATCATAGAAAAAGTAGGTATCGAAAGAAGATGTGGAAAAACTCCTATCCATCGCCAAAACTAGTGAATTTGAGGTGATAGAAGAACTAAGGAAAATGTCTACACAGATATCCTTATTGGACTTGTTCATCAACTCAGAGAAGCATAAGGATGCACTGTTGAAAGTACTAAATGAGTATATGTCCCTAAAACTATCAACGAAGTACAACGGGGAGACTTTGTTGAGCAATCCTTTTATAGGATCAATTGAGCTTTTTAGACGAAGATTTTCCTGTGGAAGGACGAGGGCACAACAAGGCTTTATATGTCACTACTCATTGTCATGGGAAGCGAGTAAGTCATGTATTAATTGATAACGGATCAACTTTTAACATTTTTTCTCTGGCCACATTAAGAAGCTTGGGTATCAAAGAGGAAATAATTTGAACTTCTAAGGCAACTGTCTGAGCCTTTGATGGAATGAGGAAGGTGGTGGCGGGTGAGATCGAGCTGGATGTCTTTATCGGCTCAACCAAATTTTCTATCGACTTCCAAGTAATGGACTTACCAAGCATGTTCGGATTTTTGCTGGGAAGACCTTGGATCCACATTGCTGGAGCCAATACTTCGAGCCTACATCAAAAGGTACGATTTGTGGTTGATGGGAAAGTGATCACCATTCATGAAGAAGTTGATCTCCTTGCTTATCAGAGCAGTGCCATTCCCTACATTGAGCCAGAAGTTAAGTAAGAGGCGAGCTATCATTCCCTCGATCTGGTGGCGGTAATTCACACTCCTGCGGGAGAAAAGTTTAGAATCCCGTTCATCTATGAATTTAGCCTTTTGCCAGCGAAAATGCTGCTAGCATATGGATTTAGTTTAGGAGAGGGTCTAGGCAAGCATGGCCAATGGATCCGCTCTCCATTAAAATTGAAGTCTAATGAACATAAAACCAATTTGGTTACCAGGCTAATGGCTTTGCCTCCGAGATATCTGGCCGAGGCCAAGATAGGAGCTGTGGACTCTAGAGACGCTTTAAACCAGAAAGGTTCCTTTATTGGTTCACCTGTCTTGAAAGGAAAGTCGAGAATGTTTAATAATCCATTAGACAAATATTTCTGCAGAAACTCCAAATGGTTGGCGGAGGAGGAGGTAGTGCTCGTAGCGGATCTGGACTTGTCTAATTCGTTTCTAGGAGACAATTCCGTCAATGTCATCACAGAGTGGCTTAGTGATAATGCCCCTGCTTCTGAGTAAAGAAACCCTTCTCCTATTTCAATACTACTCTTAATTTCTCATATTGTTGGTTTCTGCATTTTATTTCTGTTATTGCTTGAGGTAGATTTAGGATAACGCCTTTGGATCTTCGACCTTTGGTCCAAATAGCACATTCTGTAATGCGGTCCATTTTTCATTCAATAAAACATCATCAGTTTTATTAAGGACATATGGAATATGAAGTCAGTTCGATATAAAGGGATAGGTAGATATTACAAATTATTAATTGATCTCTTTTTCTACCTCTGTTACTCTATGTTTTTGTTAATCTCGTCTAAACACCTTTTCTTGGATAAAGAAAAAGATTATTCGATCTATTTCCGTATCGCTGATGATATATATCAGAGCTCGGACATCCATTTCAAATGCATATCCTGAAGCTTAGGGCTTGATTTGCCATATGATTCTTGATTTTTAAATAATTTTTTAGGAATGAGTACGTCCAAGGATATGAGGACTAGTTCCATTCGTGACTTTGTTCACTTTGAAATTTTGTTCAAAATGCTTTCTCATGCTCATGCATGGCATCTTGATATGAGATATGAACAAACCATTTCCATGATATTTCAGGCATGTCATCTCAAACATACATATTAGGTTGTTAGTGTGCAACTCGGATCACCAAGGCGATTACTCTCGTGATATCGAGGAAAATGATGATGAAGATTGTATAGCCATCCGAAGAGACTGGAATGCCTTCGAAGAATCAGTACCTCCTACTACAGGGGAACTGGTAGTCATTAACTTGGGAGATGCCGAGAACATCAAATAAGTAAAAATTGAAGGGCATTTATCTCAAGCAGAGGCACTCAAATTCATTGAATTGCTTAGAGAATATCAAGATATCTTCGCATGGTCATATGTAGATATGCCAGGTCTGGATCCCAATATTATGGAACATGCATTACCTACTGATCCCAATTTTAAGCCGGTAAAAGAGGAAGCAGGCGGATGAAAACTGAGTTATCAGACAAGATCAAAGAGGAAATAATGAAACTTCTTAGGGTGGGCTTTATCGAAGCAATCCCTTATTCGGACTGGATTGCGAATATAGTCCCGGTTATGAAGAAAGATGGAAGGGTCCGAATTTGCATGGATTATCGAGGCTTAAACAAGGCAAACCCAAAAGATGATTTCCCATTTCCCCATATCGATGTGCTGGTCGATAGTACAGCGAGGTACGAGTTATTCTCATTCATGGATGTATTCTTGAGCTATAACCAAATCCTAATGAAGGAGGAAGAGAGGGCTAAAACTTTGTTTACCACCCCGTGGGGGAATGTTTGTTATAAGGTTATGTCTTTCGGACTAAAGAACGCAGGGGAATGTTTGTCAAGGATTACTTATCTACTCCACTGGTGTTCGTGCCACCTACCCTGGGTCACCCTCTGACCTTATATTTGATGTTCGCCAAGAGTCTTAGGGAGACTTACTCGCTCAAACAGGTTTGATGGATGGCAAAGAAAGGGCTATCTACTATTTGAATAAGAAGTTTACACCATCTAAAAAGAACTACGCTCCTGTCGAGAGAGCTTGTGTAGCGACAATATGGGTGCTTCATAGATTAAGCCAGTATACACTACATCACCATATTCAGTTGGTGATAGAAAACGACCTAATCAAATACCTCTTGAAGAAGCCCGCTCTAATTGAAAATTAGCCAAATGGCAAGTGATGTTGTCAGAATTCGACATCATGAGTTTTCCCCAGAACTCTGTAAAGGGGCAAGCGATAGCCGACATGCTAGTAGAAAATTCTCAAAGCAGCACGTCTACTGAAGAGATAACAATGGAAGATCAAATCATGACCTTGATTGAAGACAAGTGGGTCATGTATTTTGATAGTGCCCTCAATCTATTGGGAGTAGGCACTGTGGCAGTTTTAATATCCCCAAGAGGTCAGCATCACCTAGTCATGACAAGACCGACATTTCCTTGCACTAACAACATCTCTGAATACGAGGCATGTGTTCTGGGCCCACAGTTGACTATCTCCATGAGAGTACGAAAGTTGTAGGCATATGGAGATTCCATGCTTATTATTCTACGGACATAGGGAGAGTGGAAGACGAAAGATGCAAAACTCATTCCTTATCATGAATATATGGAAGAACTAATCCTTCAATTTGAGGAAATGTCATTCGAATATCTGCCAAGGACGCAGAACCAGTTTGTAGATGCATTGGCTACACTGGCCTCAATGTTACAAGTAGTTGATGGGTTGAAAATGGAGCCGTTGAGAATTGGCATAAGTAAGAAACCAGTTTACTGCATGATGATCAAAGAGGAATTTGATTGAGAACCTTGGTATCATGACATCATGAATTATCTCTTGAAAAGAGAGTTCCCTGAAGGATCTCAAGCTGGAGACAAAAAATATATAGCCAAAGTAGCCAGCAAATATTTCCTCAATGGGCAAACTTTGTAGAAGAGATCGTTTGACTCAATGCTATTGAGATGTGTAGACGTAAAAGAAGCGAATACCCTTATAGAAGAGATCCACGAAGACTTGTGTGGACCGCACATGAATGGTCATCTCCTCGCGAAAAAGATTATGCAGCTTGGCTATTATTGGATGACCATTGTGACATTCTGATTTTCAATCAATTTCAGGCTCAACAATGAGAAGTGTGTATCTGGAGATGGATTTCAGTCGTATTTCGCTCGAACTTGATCAATTCGAGTAGACTGACCAAAAGGGAAAGGCTTATGCGAGACGAGGTACGTGGACCTGGGAAACTCGGATAGGAAATGACGCTTTGACCATAAGGATTATCGAGGGGATATTTATAGCCAAAAAAAGGCCGATCCAAGAACAATTAAGGGATGCTTTGAGAGTGTCATACGATTGGAGCGAGGGTGATGCCGCTTAACCAACGTATGATTTGCAAAATTTTCCTAAATCGGATGGTGAAGATCGAGACCTTAGGAGCTAGTGACAGACCCTCACAATTACATGACAACCAAAGCTGCCACAAATTGACGAGCCCTAAGTGTGATATGAATCATGGGGTCGACACGCATAATATTTGCAAAAGCCACCCGTCGGTTCGGGATAGGCTGAAACCACGTTTGATAGAGAAAACTATCAGAAAAGAGCCTTGAAAGATTGAAAATAGAAAATCAAGAATTCCAACGTTATTTGTATTGGCCGTCGCCCTATAGAAGAATTCCGGAATGAGAAAAATGACATTCTGAATGTCGTGGTTAAAATGATCGGTTTGCCCCTCAAGCTTAGGACTTGGCCCTTGCAATTGAAGAAGGGAAAATTGGACATTATGTCCCCCTTGGCTGCCGAAAATTCAAGAACAAAAGGTGACCATTGGATCTCTTTGGAAAAGCAAAATGCCAAGTGTCAATGAATGCTCTAAAGACTAGTCTTGTCCACTAATTGCCCATCTACCAATCAAACTTTTTAACCAAATTGATGGATAAACAACTCTCTCTCTCCACTCTCTCTCCCTCCCTCTGCGATTTTTGGCCAGACCACCCCCCAAAGTCCCAAAGCCATCTTCTTCTTCCTTCTTCTTTTCTGTCACCAGCGACAGTTTCTGGGAGTCCTGTTCGCCGGCCTCCACGGCCAGTTTCGGCCACCATCTGCTGCCAGCTGATAACCACAACAAAGCTCCATGTCTTGCTGACATCCTCCAACAAGAATCGGAGCATTTGGAGCACCGAGCCGTCCGGAGCAAGGACTCTCCCGAGAGTCGACGGAAACTGCTCCAATCTCAGTCTCTTTGGTGGTCAAAATGTTAGAATATATAGCTCAAATTTTGTGGAGATTACTATGAGACGTGTAGAAATCTGTGGGAAAAAGTTGGGCTCAATTTGATAATTTTTTGACCACGAACCGATCTTGTACATTTCGCCCAGAAACTGACTTGGTGGAACCGGCGATCATTTCTGGAGCCTCTGTTCGGTACCCACGAGGGCCATATCCGGTCACCATCTGCTGCCGGTCGACTGGCACAACCAAGTTTCATGTCTTACTGACATTCTCCAACAAGAATCAGAGCATTTGGAGCACTGTGGAATTCAGGGCAAGCATTCTCCCTCAGGCCAACAGAATAGGAACCGACCAGAGGTAGATTCTGTTATTGGTCCCTTTGATGGTCGAATTTTTGGAGTCTTGAGCTCAAATTTTGTGGAGACTCAGAAGAGATGTAGATGGTTATGTGGTAAAAATTTGAGATAGATTTGATTAAGTTTTGACCACGAACCGACCTTGTGAACTTTGCTTAGAAAACTGCTGGATTCTGACCTTGGACAAACCGGCGACTTTGGATGGTTTTCCGGCGACCAACAGGCCTAAAACTCACGGTGAGCCTCTTGAACCCTTAGATAATCATGTTAAGAGATATATTGATGATTAAATGGGGGATTTAGGAGTGGATTGAAGGTGGATATGCTCGGTTTGCACATAACCGAAATGAACCGGTTGGTTCTGTGCAAGACCAGTTCTGTTGGGCTGATGATGGATGGATTATAAGTCTCAAATTGATGTTTAAAGCATGTTAAGATGTTGGGGATTATGCCATGGAGGGTTAGGAGTCATGGATGGTTGAATTGGACATGAAAATTGATGAATTGGTTGGATTTTATTAGGTTGCGCACTGAGTTCGGTCTTGGACCATTAGGGGTTGAAACTTTGAGGCTCAAGAGGAGGAATTTGCATAATCAAATGCGAGGTAAGGAATTTCCTAAATCAAGGCTAGGGGGATTGGCCTCGATTGGGTAAGTTGAGGGCCGATCGGAACGGTTTATGAGAAAATTCTCACATGTAATAGCTTGATGTGTCCTTAGATGTTATAGAATGATTGTATGACCTGGCCTATGCTTGAGTTGTTTGGGTGTCTGGGTACCATTTGAATCGATTTGCATGCCACGGGATTTATGTAATATCTTAGCATGTGCATTAGCCATTGATTGTGAAATTTGAATTTAAAATCAAGTTAATTGATATGATGTGGCATGAGACATGATTTTGGCATGGCATGACGAGGCCCTGAGGCGTGTGAGACGTGGGGCGGAAGGTTGAGACCCTGATGTGACGAGGTCACGGGGTTGAGATAGCCACAGTCTTGATGCGATTTAATCGCGGGACAAAATATGAGCTCATAAACCTTGCTTGGAGATGAACCGGGACTTGATGCATTTAGGCGGGTCACCGAAGATGGTGGTCTGATGCGTTTACGCGGGCCGAGCCTGAGGCCACTAGTTCACGGGCTAGAGAATGAGGCAGGCAGAGGTTGATGGTTGTGGCGAAGAGGCAGGCCGAGTATACATGTGCACATGAGTGTGGCACGAGGTCATAAATGCTTGCCTGTCTTCTGTGTGTTGTCAATTATTGAGCTGTGATTGTTATGCCTATGTATTCATAAATTTAGATTTGTCGAGTGATGCGATTGCCTGAGCGGATTGTTAACCTAACCTAGGGTTAGAACCCACCTTACTGAGATTTATATCTCACCCCAGTGGGGGCTTACATTTTTCAGGTTTCAGGCGAAGGAAGAGCGAGCTTACCAATGATTAACATTTGAAGAGAAAGTGGATCAATTGTACTTTAGATGAAGTTGTTTTTTTATGTGGTATTAGAATTATACTCCTGATTGGTGGATTATATAATTGAATCATCGAGAATGAGCTAATGAGATTTTGTTGTTTATGTCCTAAGTCATATGTATGTTGATATATTTATATGACAGGGGATGACATCGCTTCTGCGTGCATTCTTGAAAGGAGTTAGAAGGAATTGGCCGTTGGATCCTGGAGTATTCTTAAATGAACGGCATGGACAGGTATGTTCGCGTGCTCGTCGGCTTCGGGGCGTGACAACCATGGAATCTGATTGTAGTCAATTTGTTAGATCATGCCATCAATGTCAAGCATATGGCGACAGAATCAATGCACCCCCAAAATGAGCTCCACTAGATGTTAGAGGCTTGGCTTTTCTCCATGTGGGGGATTGACATGATTGGGCTAATTAGCCCAGCAGTTTCAAATGGTCATCGTTTCATTCTAGTTGCGATTGACTATTTTACAAAGTGGATAGAAGCCACTTCTTACGCAAACGTCACTACAAAGAGCGTAGCAAGGTTTGTTAAAAGAGACATAATTTCTCGATATGGTGTTCCTCAGGTGATCATCACAGATAACGGGTCCAATTTAAATAATAAGATTGTTGATGGTTTATTGGATCACTTTGGTATTCGACATCTTAACTCATCTCCTTACTGTCCACAAATGAATAAAGCCGTAGAAGCGGTAAATAAAAACATTAAGAAGATTCTAGCTAAGACAGTTATGAATTATAGGGATTGGCACGAAAGGTTACCCTTCGCATTAATGGCATATCGAACCTCAATCCGGACTTCAATTGGGGCAACGCCTTATTCCCTGGTGTATGGGGTAGAAGCTGTCCTACCCGTTGAAATTGTGATCCCATCCTTAAGGGTATTATCTGAGGTTAAATTTTTTGAAGTAGAATGGATTAAACACATATTCGAGCAGTTGAACTTGATTAACGAAAGGCGTCTTAAAGCGATCTGTCACGGTTAGAGTTACTAGAAGAGGGTGGCCAAGCCATTCAACCGGAAGGTCAAGCCCAGAGAGTTTAAGGTAGATGATCTGGTTGTGAGGAATACTCTATCAAACGCCGCTCATCCAGGAGGCAAGTTCACCCCGGATTATGAGGGACTTTATGTTGTCAAGAAAGTCCTTGTGGAAGGAGCCTTAATTCTTGTAAACTCAAGAAGGGGAAGAATTGAGATATCCTGTAAATTTTGATGCAGTAAAGAAGTATTAGCCCTAAAATGAAATTAGATGCTGATTTGGCTTTCTTAGAAACGATTCGAGTTGTTATAGTGGTCATTGCATTGCGTATTATGCATCCAAGCATACATACTGTGACATTCTGAATTTTCTGCCATTTTGAGGCTGTTGAATGTGAATGTACCTTTCGATGTATTTTAGTTTTGTCTTGCCTAGATCTGATCAATCTTGATTAAACTGACTAAAAGGGAAAGGCTAACGCATAACAAAGTACGTGGATCTAGGAAACTCGAAATAGGAAATGATGCTTTGACATAAAGGATTGTCGAGGAAATATTTAGAGTCAATGAGGCCGATTGGATAACGATTAAGGAATACAATGATAGTGTTATACGATTGGATCGTGGGTGATGCCGCTAAACCAATGTATAATTTGCAAATTTTTCTAAATCAAATAGTGGCGATCGAAACCGTCGGAGCTAGCGATGAACCTTCGTAATTACATGACAATCAAAACTGTCATAACTTGAGTTTTCCTCAGTGTGATGATAATCATAGAGTCGATACGCGTAACGTTTGCAAAAAATGCCCGTTAGTTCGAGACAAATTGGAATTACGATTGACGGACGAATGATCATGAAATGGAAGCTCAAAAGTGGCAATTGAAAATAGAAAATTCCAATTCTAGAGAGGAATTTGACAATGTCTCGCCAAATGGTAATTTTGAATTGAAAAAGTGAAGTTTAGACTGTAAGTGCAAAATTACCGTTTTGCCCCTCGACCGTTTGCCCTTGCCTTAAGAATGCAAGAAGGACAAAATGGACATTTCTCCTACCCTCATGGTTACCGAAAATTTTCTATATAAGGGGTCAAAGGTGAGTCAAAGCTTTAAGATGTATTATTGATCATGCCACATGTCAAACATTGAGACCCCCAAGCATTAATTGCCTTTACCAACCCAAGTCTAATCAGATTAAGCTCAATTATGGGTGTGAGACAATTATATTGAAGCCACATTAGCTGTGTATAGCCATCCCACCAATTTCATTGCATTTTCCTCTCATTTTTGCCTCAATCGAAAACTACCCCAGAAGACAGTTTTTGTCCTCCTTGTTCGGTCTGCTCTAGCAGCCATTCCCGGCGTCGCCTGGCTGTGCTCCAACCACCAGGAGCTAGATAAAGGTGTCCATGACACGTTCCAAGTGGTAGATCGAGGTTTTGTTGGATGGTTATTTCAAACCAGCCTTTAGACCAAAATCGGACAAAATCTGCGCGAGCTGAGGTAAGGTCTTTGTTCTACCTCTTAGAGACTCCGATTGGCCTCAAAGTTTTTAGCAGAGCTTCATAACATCTAGTACTATGTTCAGATGGTCTGTGGTTGCAAGTAGATTGTGACATTCTGATTTTCTCTGTAATTTCGAGACTTATTAATGAGAATGTATCTAATGATGTATTTCAGTCATATCCCGCTCGGATTTGATCAATCTCGCGTTAACTGACCAAAAGGAAAAAGCTAACGCGAAACAAGGTAGGTGGACCTAAGGAACTCGAATAGAAAATGACACTTTGACTATAAGGATTGTGGAAGGAGTATTTAGAGCCATTAAAGGTCGATTTAAGAACGATTAAGGAATACATTGCTAGCGTTATATGATTGGAGTGCGGGTGATGCCGCTTAACCAATGTATAATTTGTAAAATTTTCCTAAATCGAACGATGACGATCGAGACCGTCGTAATTAGTAATAGACCCTCACAATTACATGACAACCAAAGTTGCCATGAACTGACAAGCCCTAAGTGTGATATGAATCACAGAGTCGATACGCGTAACGTTTGCAAAAGCCACCCGTCAGTTCGGGATAGGCAGGAATCACATTTGACAGAGAAATGATTCAGAGACGAGTCTCGAAATTAGAAAATAGAGAATCAAGAATTCCAAAATTAGAATTGGATTGTACGTCGCCTCATCGAAGAAAATTTGAATTAGAAAAACGACATTCCAAACGTTAAGGGTAAAATTACCATTTTGCCTCTCAAGTTTTATCCTTGCCTTAATAAATGGGTAATGGCATTTTGGTCATTGACCATACACCCCTAGCTATTGAAAATGAGGAGGAATGATAGCCGTTGGATGAAAAATTGATGGACATGTGGACAAGTGTCAATGGATGAAGAGTTGGCATTAATTGTTTAACTTTTAACCTACCATTCTTGATAGTTTGCTCTCCAAATTGGTGTATACACCCTTACTCTTCCTCATTCAGCTGAACCCCCTTCACCAACATCTTCTTCTTTGCTCATCTTCTTCAGCCGAGAACACCTCCAGCAGACCAGGTTCTGTTCGTCGCTTCGCCGCCGTCGATCTCTACCTCCGGCGACCGTTGCTGCTCGAGCCGACCACCAATATCAAGCCTCATCTCTTGCCGACCATCTCTAAGTGGTAGTTCGTCGTTTGTCCACCTGAGGAGTCCTGGCCAACCATTTTCCCGAGAGTCGATGGATTCAGTTGTAGTTAGAGGTAAGTCATCGTTTGAGCTCTGTAGGACTTCAATTTGCTTCAATCTTCCAGCCAATATTTGTGACATCTAGGGCACACGTATACTGAGTTGTCACAAAAAATTGGGCTGAGTTTGATGGAGTTTTGACACCAAATTGGTGCTGTGATTGAATGACAGAAACTGACTGGTGAAGGACTTGGAAGAATCGGCGCCGTTTGTGGACCATTCGGTGTCACCTTGGCTTCAAATTTTTGGTGAGGCTTCCCAACACCTAGAAATTTATGTTGGAAAGTAGTTTAGTAGATAAATTGAGGTTTAAGAGTTGTTTAATGAGTGATTAGTTAGGCACTACACAAAATCGAAAATGCCCTGTTTCGGTTCTGTGCATGCCGTGACTTTAGGGCCTATTTGGGGTATTATCGAGTTCTAAACTCTTCATTGAGGCATACTAGAATGTCAATGGATATGTTATTGAGATTTATGCTTGGTGGTTTCATGATTGGGCGAAGAAAAATTGACGAAATGGATGGAATCCCATTAGGTAACGCTGCCCCGTTTTAAAGTGCTAAGGCCGAACCCTTGGAGGACTTGGGAAAGAGATTTTAGTTGATTTTAGCCTAAGGTAAGGGGTTTCTAAACCTTAGCTAGGAATGGTGAATTGAGGATTACTTGAATGCTTGCCAAATGCATATGATTTGAATTGACTGCCTCTTCTGAGTGATGAAATTGATTGCCTTGCATGCCGTAGATACTTAGCCTGTTGTATGAGCTTGTACTTGATCATGAAGTTTGAATTGAAATGATATCTGGCATGCTTGGAAGCTTGTGATATCTTGAGGCGTTGTGACACGGGATTGTGATGTTTGGTACCCTGATGCATTGAGATGCGCGGTAGTGAGAATTTATGTCCTGATGCGTTGAGATGCAATCATGATTGAATATGTGTCGACATAGGCCTGGAATGACATTTGAAAATCTGATGTGTGTACGCGGGTTTACCAATCTGATGGTCTGAGGTGTATTGACGCGGACCAAGCCTGAAGGATTTTAAACGCGGGCGAGATTCTTGAGAAAGTTCGGAATGATGGAACGTGTAGCTTGAATTTGTACTCTATGCCTGACTCGATTGACAAGTTATGATGCCATGTTTATGTGATTGATGATCGCTCGCATTATTGTGACATATTTGACTGATGAGTGCCTTGTATTGTTGAGTGCGTATTTTTGTTCATTAGTTGCATTCATCTGGGCATACTGTCAGCCTGACCTAGGGTTAGGGCTTGTCTTACCAAGATGTCAATCTCACCCCCTTGTGGGGCCCCCTTTTCAGACCCTAAGCCTTGAGGTTGCTGCCGACTCGACTAAGTGACCCCAAAGAGATGACAACATATTTTGGTGAGTTCCCGGATGGTAGGGGTACGGTTTATGTTAGGAAGTGTACAACAGTTTGGGTCGACGAAGGCGGTATGGACTGGAAACCTCATAGGTTCGAGGCGTGGTTCCGTAGAGTAGGCGAGGTTACCACTGGTCCGCTGAAGGCTACAGAGGTATTGTTGCTGGTGTCATCTCACTTGGGATTCTGTTGAGGTTGAAGTGTCTGTTGCTAGCTTGAAAAACATGCCTGAGAGGACCTCGACCCTGGAAGACAACGTTGAGGTGATGGAGATTGATGCTCCAGAGGATGAGCTGGAGGAGCAGGTGGAGGATGAGACGATAGAGGACACGATTGATGTACGCTCTGAGACTTTCTCCGAATACGAGCCTACTAAGGACGCGAAGCAGACGGACGATTCCAGTAGCTTGACCTAGGGGTTTCCTAACTTACTATGTAGTCTTTTGGTGATGATTTCGTAGGTCAGTTTCTTTTGGAACTTTGATATAGTTGTCTTTTGGTTCAGTTCCACTACCCCGACCTATTAGCAGGATTGGATCACCTGCACTTTTGTACGGACTCAAGGGATGTTTATATATATGCGATGTTCTCGTTACCTTGGTCCCCTTTTATTTTCACAGAGGTGTCTTACGGGTTACGTTTCTACATGCTTGATTACAATATGCATCTCTCAATAAGTGATTCCTGGGACTCAAGAGTTTACTCGCAGGGAGTCACGTGCTCGTGCCTAGGGGTGCGGGGCGTGACAAACCCGTCTTGCTTGGTATTAGAGCAAGGTCTGCTCGATCCAAGTTGATTGAGGATTAGAGTAATACGGAGGAGTAAATTGGGATAGGATGGGTAGCGAGACTTAGGAGACTTGTTAGAATTAGGCATGAAATGCATGGCTTATGACTTGGCGCATATGATTGATGTTTGGTCTTGGTAAGATTGTGGTGATTTATGTGGATTAAGTTCTATGTTTAGCGCTGAAAGTCATTTTTGAATTTTGGCTTGTTGAGTAAATGAGCATGGCTGGTTATGATGAACCGTTGAAGTGATTGGAATTGGGTAATGGCCACGGACTATTTAATGAAGTGTTTTTGAAAATAGTTGTGTGGAAGGATGTTATGTTATGACAGCTTCTTTTGGGACATAGTTTGGTATCGTTGGACTTGATTAGATGAGTAAGTTACTATTCCCATGGTGGAATTAAAGTGGTCCAGGTGTAGTGAGAGCACCCGAGAATGAGTAATCCGCCTAGAAGACCTGGAAGACCTAAGAGTGGAGCCTCTAGCTCGAGCCACCTGTGGCGGAAGACCTGAGAATGGATGGAACGCTGAGGGAACTTGAAAGGATCGACAACGTCATTGACCAGCAGACTCAGGATAGGGATGCTGCCATAGCTCAAGTGGTGGAAGCCGCGATAGCTGCCATCAATGCCAATAGCGGCAATAATGGAGGCAATGGAAACAACGATGACCATGACCAGGGCAATGAAGTAGGAAATGCCCAGGAGGAAGTTGTTGTGGCTAGGAAGATGGGCCAACTGATCGAACAATTTATTAAGCTAAAGCCGACCCATTTCAATGGGACTGGAGACCCTAAATTGGCGCCAAGGTGGATTGAGAAACTGGAGAAAGCTTTCGGAGTATTGAGATGTATAGATGAAGAAAAAGTACTATTGGCGGTGTACCAGCTGGAAGGTACCGCAAATGATTAGTGGATTGCCACTAAGAATGGAGTATTTTCGAAGGGAATGGCCTTGACCTGGAATGCCTTTACCACGACATTCGATGACAAGTACTTCTCCGAGACAACTCGAGAAAGGAAGCAAGTAGAGTTCTTGAAGCTGCGTCAAAATCATCTGACAGTAGATGAGTATGAAGCTGAGTTCTCTAGATTGTCGAGATACGTGCTTCGATCAGTAGAGGATTCGCTGGAGAAGGCGCGGAGATTTCGGGATGGATTGAGGCCTGAACTTCGCAGCCAAATGATAGCTCTGAACCTGAGGACTTATAAAGAAATCTATGAATGGGGGTAGATGATCGAGAGGGATCTGAAGGAGAGAAATGTCGCATCTAGATCGCGGTTCAGTTTATTCAGAGATAACCATCAGGTCGGCAAAAGACCTATGGCTGTCAATAGACGCTTCATCCCTCTAGTAAGAAAGAACATAGTGAAGCCACCGAACCCAATGAACTGGAGTTGCCGCCTCTGTGGCAGAAGACACGGTAATGGATCCTATCCGACTAGGATTGGAGCCTGTTTCAAGTGTAGTCAGATGGTCCATCAGATGAGATCTTGCTCGAATCAAGCCCTAGTGAATAGACCTCAAGGACAATGACCATAGGCAGGACCATCAACAGCCACTCCACAGAATGATCAGAATCGACCCCCAACTCAAGGAAGAGTCTATGTTGTGGCACGCAAAAAAGCGAATGAAGCGCCAGGTGTGGTCACAGATACGGTTTATTTGTGTGACTAAGCTGCTTATGCCTTATTTGATCCTAATGCATTACGCTCGTTTGTGTCTACTCAATTTGCTGATCTGGTTGATATGGAGTTCAAACTGTTGAGTGTGATTTTGCATGTTGCTACACCGTTAAAAGATAATGTGTTGGTCTCGTTGGGTTGTGATGACTGTAAAATCATAATTGACGGTAGTAAAGAGACTATAGACTTGGCTGTGTTGACTATGTATGATTTTGATGTGATCGTAGGAATGGATTGGTTGGGTAAGTAAAGGGTAGTAGTTAATTGTGGTAGTAAGATAATCCGTTTTTATTCGGATGGCCGCCTAAATTTTGATTTTGTGGGAAGTCGAGGAGGAACCTCGATTCCTTTAGTCTCATCTCTTAAAGCGACAAAGCAGATAACTAGAGGATGTCAGGCGTACTTAGTCGCAGTTATGGACACGACTGTTGAGGAACCTAATCTAGAAATTATTCTGATAGTTCGTGATTTTCTTGATGTTTTTCCCCAAGAGTTACCATGATTGCCACCGGAGAGAGAAATTGAATTTGTGATCGAGTTAGCTCTTGGAACAGAGCCAATCTCGAAGGGACCTTATCGGATGTCCTTATCGGAGTTGAAAGAGTTAAAGGTGCAAATGCAAGAATTGCTAGATAAAGGATTTATTCGTCCGAATGCTTCACCATTGGGAGCGCCGGTGTTATTTATGAGGAAAAAGGATGGGTCTTTGCGTTTATGCATCGACTATAGGCAGTTGAATCAAGTGACCGTAAAGAATAAGTACCCGCTACCGAGAATTGCTGACTTGTTTGATCAGTTGCAAAGAGCTTCTGAATTCTCTAAGATAGACTTGAGGAATGGGTATCATCAGTTGAGAATTAAGAATGAGGATATACCGAATACAGCTTTTAGGACGAGATACGGTCATTATGAGTTTACCGTTATGCCTTTTGGATTGACTAATGCTCCAACTGCATTTATGGATTTAATGCTCCAACTGCATTTATGGATTTGATGCATCGGGTATTTAAGTAATTATTGGATAGGTTTGTGATAGTCTTTATTGATGATATTTTAATCTACTCAAAGAGTAGTGAAGAACTCGAAGAGCATCAGAGGACTGTTTTGCAGATCTTAAGAGAGCACTTGCTGTATGCCAAGTTTAGCAAATGCGAGTTTTGGCTTAATAAAGTGGCATTTATTGGCCATATGGTATCTGGAGAAGGTATTGCTGTGGATCTTGTGAAAATCGAAGCCGTTATGAATTGGCCTAGACCTACTAAGGTCATGGAAGTCCGAAGTTTCTTAGGATTGGCAGGGTACTACCGATGCTTTGTAGAGAAATTCTCATCCATAGCCATTCCATTGACGAGATTGACTAAGAAGGAAATTAATTTTGAGTGGACGGACAAATGTGAAAGGAGCTTTCAAGAGCTTAAGCATCGGTTGACAACTGCATTAGTATTGACAATTCCATCAGGACCTGGAGGTTATGAGATATATAGCGATGCTTCGCTAAAAGGACTGGGTTGTGTACTAATGCAACGTGAAAGAGTGGTTGCCTACGCGTCACGATAATTGAGGTCGCACGAGATGAACTATCCGACTCATGATTTGAAATTGACAAGAATCACCTTTGCTCTGAAGATCTGGAGGCATTATTTGTGTGGCGAGAAATTCCAAATTTATACGGACCACCAGAGCTTGAAGAATCTATTTTCCTAGAAGGAACTGAATATGAGACAACGTCGATGGATGGAGCTGTTTAAGGATTATGATTGCGATATATTATATTACCCTGGCAAAACGAACAGAGTCGCGGATGCGCTTAGTCAGAAATCGAGTATTGCCTGCCTACTGGTAAAAGGGTGGTCGTTATTTGAAAATTTGAGGGATTTTGAATTCAACTTGGAAGTCTGTCAGCTTTCCAGTTTGGTAGACACCATGAGAATAGAACTTGAGATCCAAGAAAAGATAAAAGCCTTGTAGCCTATGGACCCAGAAATTTTGAAGATCCTAGAGATGGATGCAGCGAAAAGAAAGCAAAAATTCTAAGTGTTAGAATATGGAATTTTGAAATTTCGAGGGCATCTATGTGTACCAAAGGACGAAGAGCTCAGAGAAAGGATTTTATCAGAGGCTCATAGAAGCAACTACGGTATCCATCCAGGTAGCACGAAGATGTACTAGAACTTGCGTCAGCATTATTGGTGGAACAGGATGAAGGTGGATGTAGCGAAACATGTAGCAAAGTGCTTGACGTGTCAATAGGTAAAGGCACAATGCTATAAGCCTGGTAGATTGCTACAGTTGTTAGAGATTCTTAACTGGAAATAGGAGCACGTAATGATGGATTTTGTAATGGGATTACCAATGAGCCAGAGAGGTCACGATTCTATTTGGGTAGTCGTGGACCAGTTGACCAAGTCTGTACATTTCATTCCTATGCGAAAGGATTTCGCGATGGACAGGTATGCCGAATTGTATATGCGACAGATAGTGAGACTGCATGGAATACCCGTGACGATTACATCGGATAGAGATCCCAAGTTCACGACAAATTTCTAGAAGAGTCTTTAGGATGCCATGGGAACTCGACTACAGTTTAATACAACATATCATCCGCAGACGGACAGACAATCAGAGAGAACGATTCAAATGCTCGAGGATATGCTAGGAGCGTGTGTTATAGATTTCAAAGGTGAATGGGAGGATCAGCTGCATTTGGTGGAGTTCACATATAATAACAGTTATCAGTAGAGTATTCAAATGACACCATTCGAAGCGCTTTACGGAAGATCTTGCAGAACCCCGATTTATTGGGACGAAGTTGGAGAAAGAAGTATTACATGCCCAGAATTGGTCGAGCAATCGGTGGAAGCAGTAAAGATAATCTGGGATAGGCTCAAGACAGCACAGAGTCGTCAGAAAAACTATGCGGATAAACGACGTAAACCTGTAGAGTTTCAAGTAGGTGATCATGTTTTCCTTAAGATGTCACCGATGAGGGGACTATCTCGATTTGGAAAAACTATGCGGATAAACGACGTAAATCTCAAAAGGTACGTAGGACCTTTTGAGATTTTGAAATGGATTGGGACCTTGGCCTACATACTCGTCTTACCGCCTAATCTATCCCAAGTGCACAACATCTTCCATGTGTCAATGTTGAGGAAGTATGAACCAGACTCGACGCACGTACTGGATCACGAGGTTATCGAAGTGGATGATAGAGTATCCTACGTAGAAAAGCCAGTCAGGATCAGAGATTGAAAAGAACAAGTTCTAAGGAACAAGACGATTCCATTGGTCAAAGTCATTTGGGAGCACCGTGGAACCAAAGGCGCTACGTGAGAAAACGAGGAAATGATGAGACGTCAATACCCCAATTTGTTTGAGTTGCTGGGTTTATAGTAAATTTCGAGGACGAAATTTTTGTAAGGGGGAAGAGTTGTGACATTCTGATTTTCCTTGTTATTTCGAGACTTATTAATGAGAATGTATCTAATGATGTATTTCAGTCATATCCCGCTCGGATTTGATCAATCTCGAGTTAATTGACCAAAAGGGAAAGGCTAACGCGAGACAAGATACGTGGACCTAGGGAACTCGAATAGGAAATGACACTTTGACCATAAGGATTGTCGAGAGAGTATTTAGAGCCATTAAAGGCCGATCTAAGAACGATTAAGGAATGCATTGCTAGCGTTATATGATTGGAGCGCGGGTGATGCTGCTTAACCAATGTATAATTTGTAAAATTTTTCTAAATTGAACGATGAAGATCGAAACTGTCGGAACTAGTAATAGACCCTCGCAATTACATGACAACCAAAGTCGCCATGAACTGACGAGCGCTAAGTGTGATATGAATCACAAAGTTGATATACGTAATATCTGCAAAAGCCGCCCGTCAGTTCAGGATAGGCTGGAATCACATTTGATAGAGAAATGATTTATAAACGAGTCTCGAAATTAAAAAATGAAGAATCAATAATTCACATTATAATTGGATTGGACATCGGCTCATCGAAGAAAATTTAAATTAGAAAAACGACGTTCCGAACGTCGAGGGTGAAATTACCATTTTGCCCCTTAAGTTTTAACCTTGCCTTAATAAATAGGTAAGGGAATTTTGGTCATTGACCACACACCCCTAGAAGCCAAAAATGAGGAGGAATGACAGCCCTTGGATGAAAAATTGATGGACATGTGGACAAGTGTCAATGGATGAAGAGTTGGCATTAATTATTTAACTTTTAACCTACCATTCTTGGTAGTTTGACTCTCCAAATTGGTGTATGCACCCTTACTATTCCTCATTCAGCCGAACCCACTTCACTAGCATCTTCTTCTTCAGTCGAGAACACCTCCAGCCAACCAGGTTCCGTCCTCCGCTATGCCGCCGTCGAGCTCTGTCTTTGGCGACCATTGCTGCTCGAGCCGACTAGCAACATCAAGCCCCATCTCTTTCCGACCATCTCCTAGTGGTAGTTCGGCATTTGGCCACCTGAGGAGTCCTGGCCAACCATTTTCCCAAGAGTCGATGGATTCCGTCGCAGCTGGATGTAAGTCATCGTTTGAGCTCTGTAGGACTTCGATTTGCTTCAATATTCCAACCAATATGTGTAGACATCTAGGGCACACATATGCTGAATTGTGAAGAAAAATTGGGCTGAGTTTGATGGAGTTTTGACACCAAATTGGAGCTGTGATTGAAGGATAGAAACTGACCGGTGAAGGACTTGGAGGAATCGGTGCCGTTCATGGACCATTCGGTGTCACCTTGACTTCAAATTTTCGTTGAGGCTTCCCAACACCTAAAAATTTAGGTTAGCAAGTAGATTAGTGGATAAATTGAGATTTAAGAGTAGTTTAAGGAGTGATTAGTTAGGCATTACACATAATCAGATATGCCCTGTTTCGATTTTGTGCATGTCGTGACTTTAGGGGCTGTTTGGGGTATTATCGAGCTTTATACTCTTCATTGAGGTGTAATAGAATGTCAATGGATATGTTATTGAGATTTATGCATGGTGGTTTGATGATTTAGCGAAGAAAATTGACAAAATGGATGGTATCCCATTAGATATACGTTGCCCTGTTTTAGAGTGCTAAGGCCGAACCCTTGGAGGACCTAGAGAGGAGATTTTGGTTGATTTTAGCCTAAGGTAAGGGGTTTCTAAACCTTGGCTACAAAGATTGGACTCAACTGGATAATTTGGATGTGAATTGAATTAGTTATTGTGAATTATGGCGTGATTGCCTAAGGTTCGTCATGGTAGATTGAGGATTACTTGAATGCTTGCCAAATGCATATGATTTGATTGACTGCCCCTTGTGAGTGATGAAATTGATTGCGTTGCATGCTGTAGATACTTAGCCCGTTGTATGAGCTTGTACTTGATCACGAAATTTGAATTGAAATGATATCTGGCATGCTTGGAAGCTCGTGATACCCCGAGGTATTGTGACGCGGGGTTGTGATGGCTGGTACCCTGATGCGGTGAGACGCGGGATAGTGAGAATTTATGTCCTGTTGCGTTGAGACGCGGGACAAGATTGAATTTGTGTCGACACAGGCCTAGAATGGCATTTGAAAACATGATGCGTTTACGCGGGTTTACCAATTTGATGGTCTGAGACGTATTGACGCGAACCGAGCGATGCGTTTTAAACGCGAGCGAGATTCTTGAGAAAGTTCGGAATGACGGAACGTGTGGTTTGAATTTGTACTCTATGCTTGATTTGATTGACAAGTTATGATGCCCTGTTTGTGTGATTGATGATCGCTTGCATCATTGTAACATATTTGACTGATGAGTGCCTTGTATTGTTGAGTGCGTATTCTTGTTCATTAGTTGCATTCATCTGGGCGTACTGTTAGCCTCACATAGGGTTAAGGCTTGTCTTATTGATATGTCAATCTCACCCCCTCGTGGGACCACCGTTTCAGACCCCAAGCATTGAGTATGCTGTCGACTCGACTAGGTGACCCCAAAGAGATGAAAACATATTTTGATGAGTTCCCGGATGATAGGGGTATGGTTTATGTTAGGAAGTGTATAGTAGTTTGGGTCGACGAGGGTGGTAAGGATAGGAAACAGCATAGGTTCGAGGCGTGGTTCCGTAAAGTAGGCGAGGTTACCACTAGTCCGCTGAAGGTTACAGAGGTACCTCGCGGAGCTATCCCTAGTTGGTGTCATCCCATTCGGGATTCTGTAGAGGTTGAGGTGTTCGTTATTGGCTCAAGGAATATGCTTGAGAGGACCCCGACCCTAGAGGACACCGTTGAGGTGATTGAGATTGATGCTTTAGAGGATGAGCTGGAGGAACGGGTGGAGGCCTTAGCATGTTTGATTACTAAGGCCTGTTTGTGTGATTGATGATCGCATGCTTGATTACAATACGCATCTCTTGGTAAGTGATTCTTGGGACTCGAGAGTTTATTCGCAGGGAGTCGCGTGCCCGTGCTCGGGGTACGGAGTGTGACATAAATGGTGTTAAATTAAATTTTTATGGCTGATTATGGGTGGTACAAAAATGGATAGATTCTGACCTTGTGGAGACCGGGCTACTCCGAAGTCTTTGGGGGTGTCGATCGACTTCAAACCTCTTTGTGAGCCTTCTAAACTTGTAAATGAAGGCCTTAGTATGTTATTTGTGTAAAGAGTTAGGCTTGGAATTGAAGCACAACTCGATTGAACGATTGGAAATCGAAACCGGTTCTGTTTTGGGTGGATGAACATGCTGGTCGGTTCTGTTTAGGGACTAAATGAGGAATATTTGGACTTCAATTGACTTATAATGTCTTGTATGATATTATGTGAGGTGTCAATGGGAAGTGTGAGAAGTGGATTGAGGTTTGGAAGTGATTTATGGCAAAATTGGTGCACTAAACTCTAAATTGTGTCTTGCCATATGTATGGCTAAGTAAACCAAACACATAAAGGGTTCGGAGTGAGCATTGCCATGTGTCCAATTGTTATAAAAGGTGTCTTGAATTGCCAATGGTGTGGCTAGGGAAAGATTGAGTTAATGGAATTGAATATTCCATGATTCGTGACTCAAGATTGGTTAATCTTGTTAGATTGACAAAGCATTCATGAGGATTTTATACTTGTGGCTTTAAGGAGACTTGCTTGGTGTGATATTGTGATATTTAATCAAGTAAGTGTTTCCTAATCCATTCTCTGAATGCCAGGACACTGCTGGATGAATAATTGAATGAGAGGTTGACTGGCGAATTTTTATGAATTGAATCGCATGTGTGTCGTGATGGCATGGTGATATTAATGAGAAAGATGTTGAGGATACCAATTGGTATGATGACCTCGGCGGTATCGAAGGGTGGTGAAATTGAATGAGAATGTGAATGCCAATTAGTCTGATGACCCTGACGGCATTGAGTGGTTGTAAGCCTGGAGACTACCAATTGGTCTGATGACCCTAGTGGTACGTGGAATCGTTTGGTTTGATGAGCCTCGTGATGTCAGGTGGTAGGAGTGCCAGCAGAGTATGTGGGTGAATGATAAGTGGAGGCAGTAATGTATCGAGTGTATGTGCTTGTATATTGTGCACCTGAAATTGAGCATGATTTTTCGTAATGATTATCCATGCCTGGTGATTGATATTGTTATCATGTGATGCCTTACGCCATTGCCTTGCTTGTTAGTTTGCATTTTGAGTGGCATTTGTGTGTGATCTAGTAGGACTAGCTTTGTAGCACCGATACAACACGGACACAGGGACACGACACGACACGACACGCCAATACGACAGTTCTAAAAAAATAGAGAATTCCGACACGGCGAGACATGACATATACTAAATGTGTATGCATATATATATATTAAATGTTTATAGCTAAATTAGAATTAGTGCAATAGGTTTATGATTTTTTTTCATTTTTATTTACACTAATTATTGTTTTCACTTTTTAATTGGGCTCCAGTTAATTCCTGGCCCAATCATAAAGATCATTTTAGGCCTACGAAGGCCCATACTTCACGCCAAAATTGGGCCCACTAAGTTTGGAGAGCCCCCTCCTCTCCCTCTCGCTCGCGCAGCGTAGGGTTCTTCGTTTCTCACTCCTCCCCTAAACATTCAGCCATTTGAGTTCAAGTCCAGCTACACTCTCCTTCTCCTCTCCTCTTTGCTTCATCAGCAAAGAATATAATTTTCACAAGCCATGACTACCACCACCCCAACCTACCTCTCATTCTCTACATCGCCTTACTCTTTCTTCACCTTCTCATCCTTGTCTTCTCCAGCGCCCTCATCTCCTTATGCTCCGACCCTATACTCCGGGCCAGTTCACCGTGAGGACGGACGCACGCTACGGGAACGGACTTGCTGGGCGATTTCGGGGTGAGAGACCCTTCCCCGGCGGAGGTAGAGAGCGCTTTCAGAGATAAGGTGCTGGGTAACCTCAACACCGAGCACAAGATCAACACCGAGCACAAGATCTTGATCCTCGTTGCCTTCGCTCTCTCTCTTGCCGAGTAGGATTGCTCCCCTTTTTCTCCTCTCCATATCCCTACGTCCCTCGATGATGCTCAGAAGCTCCTCAAGAAGGTTGAATTTCCCCTTCTTCTTGATGAATCTTGGGGATTTTTATGTCAATTGCTTCTCCTGAGCTACTTCTGCTACATGCTCATTTCATATTCAACCTTGCTCACAGTTTTCCCATTTCAACCTACTCGGACACAGCTGTTTTTGTTTTTTAACTAGCCGGACACGCGGCCGGCCGTGTCAGGTCATGTGCAGCCGTGTCTGGCCTTGTCCAGCCGTGTCCGACATGCAAAAATCTTGGTGAGCAGCATGTCCGTGCTAAATAGAGGACTGGTATTGAGGTATAGGGTTAGGTTTCACTTTCTGAGATGTCGATCTCACTCTTTAGTGGGACAAACTTTTCAGACCCTAAACCTTAGCCATGCTGCCAATCCGCCTAGGCGATACAAATGAGATGACCGCCCTTTTTGATGAGTTTCCGTACCGGAAGGGTATCACCTATATCAGGAAGCGCACGACTGTCTAGGTAGACGAAGGGAAGCTGGAACTACAAACGCACCGATTCGAAGCATGGTTTCGCCAAGTGGGAGATAGTAGCCTGATGGGACTGCCAGAGAATATTCCATAGGAAGTGATTCCAACCTAGTGTCATCCATCCCGACTGGGTATTGAAGTGGATAACCTAGCATCTGTGGGAGGTTCAAAAAACATATCTGAAGTGCCAAAGTCTCCACTGTCTTCTGCGGAGTACATGAATTATATAGAGATTTCTACTGATGCGATCGAGGCCACTGATGAAGAAGACGAAGCAAAAGATGAATAAGAAGAGGAAACCGAGGAAGACACCGAGGAGCCTTCAGAAAATGTACCATCCGAGATTTTTTTCGGATTACGAACCGGATGCTGAGGGGTCGATGGAAGGGATGATTCAAGCTATTCTGATGAGAAGTCCGGCTAAAAGGGGTTAGGTGACTAAGGAACAATTTTGGTGTGAGGCTCTAGAAAGGGTATACTAGTAACTTTTGAATCCTAGGCCTTAGTTCCTTTTCTACTTGGGTGTGCGACTTTATATTTTTATCTTTTACCTTCCGCTGTTTGTAATGGATGTTTTTGCTATGTATAAATGGGTGTACTTTTTAATTCTTTCAAAACCCCACTTTTCTTTTTATCTTTATTGTACGGCGTTGTATCTCGTCTTCCGTATGTGCATTTCTTGTCATATTAGGCCGTGTAAGGTTCCTGGATAATTATTGGCCTGAGGCGGATGTAATGAGCTTCAAGGGACTCGAGGCATTACACATACCATGTGTTGTGTTTTGCAATTTTCGGAGAGGCTAACCTGGAGTCAAACTCGTCCGAACAAAACTAGGGGCAAAATGGTCCCAATGCGTGAAAATATGTGAAATATATATGTTCCATCATTCATTAAAATAATCTGCACTAATCGAAGTTTTTAATCTCTTTGTCTAGGAACGACGAGTGAAGATCAAAGTCAACAAAAGGGCATTGAAGAATTTTCCTTCGCTATTTAAAGTCAGAAGTAGACATGAATCTAAGCATACTCAGAAAATACCAGATTTTGGAGTTTGAAATTCCTCGTTGATTACACTTATTGCATTTGTGTTTGAATCCAAAGTCATCCAAACATGAATGAACATGCATGGTGCATCTTGAATCCCTAGTAGGGTTAAATTTTTTGGAAGAAAGGCAAGAGAACTTCTCCAAACAAGAGTTGTTTAAACTGTCTAAAAGGATGTTTTTTCAGATAAGAGGCAAACCTAACTCAAACATATCCTACACATACTTGAGAGATGAGAGGAGTGTAAGCATAGGAAAACCTGGGCCTACGGATGAAAGAGTCATTCGCATCGATTACATGGATCGAGATGATAGAGGCATTCGTTCTCTACCCCAAACACTAGGCAACCCCTTTGAGTGGTGGTTTCCATTCTTTAACCCTGTCAAGAACCGCCCCACATTGGGTTCATGTAGGGGTAAATCCAGTAGCATCAGGAGAAAAATGGTTAGAAATTTTCTTGCTCGGACTAACATCAATCTTCGTGTGTTGATATACATTGATCCAGGTGCCATAGGATGACGAAGAGACATTCATTTTTCTATCCTATACACTTTTACCCTTTGCATAGTCAATTCGAGCCTGCATATTCATTTTATGAACCCCAGTTGGTGATCATTGCATAGCCCAAGACAAAAGCAGCGAAGACACCCATGGACAGAAGAGTTCAAGAGATAGGGTTTACAAAAGAATTCTAAACGAAAATGTTCATATAGGATAAGATTCAAGTTACGTATCTTACATGATCATAAAACATTCTGATTCCAAAAAGAAGAAGGAAAAGACGGATCGAAAGAGAGAAAAAGCCAAATCCCTGCACATTGAAAAAGCAAGGCACTTGATAAGAATAGGACCGACCCTCATCAAAATAAGTGGGAATCATAATGTTGATTTTGTGAACATCAATAAATTACTGGATATCTTGGTCCCCAGCAAGATTTGGAATGATAAAGAATCCCCATGAACTATTTAGCAAAAGACTACTCCTTAGTCAGGCCATAACCGGCCGGCAGAGACAAGAAGACGAGTGATGTCCTTCAAAGATGGAATTAGTTATCCTAGAACTAAGGGCACGCTTTCAAAATGCGTAATATTATCAGAAAACTGAAGATGTTCTTTGATGAATCACCAATTAGGGATAGAACAGGTGACTAATCAGTAATGATCAGCAACGTTAAACCCTTCGTGATTTTGGGCAAAAAACAAGCCTTTTTCGATCCCCGATCCTATAAATATTACAACATTTGATGGTCCTTTCCGACTAAGACACTTGAGTTAATGAATACCTTAGCTCGAAGAAGTACGAGCAATACTATTTCTTTCTCATTTTGTAGGGTTCTTGACTTGTAAGCCCTGAGCAGATGAAGGAAACTCCCATTCAAAAGATTTGACTCGAAAATCGAGTCTCCCTTTGGAAACCATGTGCAAACCTACATTACGGTCCCGAGGGAGACCTATCGATTGATTAGAGTGTATGCACTACGAATAGCCCTAAAGCCCCGGTATAGGTTGGTAGAAAATTCAAGTGTTTTCTTTATAAAAGAACAATGCCAAAGAATTGGTGAGAAGCCTTCTTCGATGAAAATGTTCCAACAGGATGCTTTAAATAAACTCTTTTGAAGATTTCAAATTGGTCGATCCAAATTTTCCTTACCAGGAATTTTTTAATCACTTTTGCATGTAGCGAGATGTTTTGGATAACCTCCATCATTGTAATCTACTTTGCATGACTCCATTCATAGCTACAGAGCTTGATCAGTCTGATATTTATTATCACCTCAAGATTAATGATGTTTTCTTAAATGAGGAAATAATTTTCAGGTTTAAACTTCTATTGGACTCATGATAACCCCATGTCCCGAAGGATACCTTGCTCTGTAATGAAGAGTTTCCAAGTTTATTTTTCTACAAGATCCTCGGTAACCCTATATCTCAGAAAAATACGTATTAATGAACTTTTTTTGGAGGTTTGAGCTTTTTGTAGAATATCTGGAGTTCCCCGATCTTAGAATGTCACCTCTTATGTTAGAAGGACAATCATTGGATTCAATTTTCTGCGAGATTTCAAGTAACCCCTAAATCCCAGAAGAATCCCGATAACAAAAGCTTTGCAAGTTTGAGCTTTTTGGAAAATCTCTAGAGTCCTCAAATCTCGTAATGTCACCTCCCATGTCAGAAGGAAAATTCCAAGATTCAACTTTCTGCGAGATTTCAGGTAACCCCTAAATCCCAAAAGAATCCCGATAACAAAAGCTTTGCAAGTTTGAGCTTTCTGCAGGATACTTGGAGTCCCAAAATCCCAAAATGACATCTTGCACGTCAGGAAGACAACCTTTGGATTCAGCTTTCTGCAAGGTTTTAGGAAATCCCTAAATCCTAGAACAGTCATTGTGGTAACTTGAGAATTAGGTATACCTTCCTTATAGATACATGGCAAGTCTTCAAAGGTAAGACAAACCATTCTCACGGGTTAGCCATTTTAATGAGCGAACATTTTTCATGGACTAAACCACCGACGGATCGAGTTTATGGTAAGTCTTCAAAGGCAAGACGAACAATACACCTCGGTAAGGCTTATAGAAGGCGAACCTTAGACAAACCACAAAGAACGGGTGTGTCGTCCATAGGTTTCCTACAGATAGAAATCCTATTAATGGTCTAATCCATCATACGAATCAAAACCTTTGACAAATCCCAAAAAACGGGTGCGTCATCTTTAGGTTCCTGTCAGATAGGAATCCCATTTTGGTTTGGCCCATCATACGATCTAGAGTTTAATCACCCTAGGATTCTCAAGATATGAGTCCCTAGGTATTCACTTGAATCTGCCACACACCGCGCATGCCACACAAGCATCAAGTGGGTGAGTAACAGGTAAGTAACTCTACTTTCTCTCTCTCTCTCTCTCGCATCAGCAAAAGCAGAACGAGCAGAGCATTCACTGGTAAGACAAGAAAGATTGAATGTCAGGATTCGTTTTTCTTTTTCCCCAGTCGAATCAGTCTAGACTCAAGTGTCACATGTCTTTGAGTGAAACCTCTCACGAGATTTCTCTCAAAGAGGGGCAACTGTTGACACTTGATTTTCGATTAGTTTTTTTCAGTTTATTTTTGAAAAATTCATAAAACACTCATTAAAAGTAAAAAAAATTACAAAATCAACTTTGGTAGCCTTAACCAAGCCCAAGCACCTATTTTTGATTAAAAAAATATTTTTTTTATATTTTTTGCATTTTTAAATATTTTTGAAAAATAGAAAATATATGAAACAATTGAATAAAAATATCATTTGAGATCACACGAATATGGAAAAATAGTCAATGTTTTTATTTTAATTCTCTTATCTTCCCGACCTCATAAAAATTCTAAATTCATATTCAATTTTATGTGTTCCTTTGTTACACGTAGATTGAATTTGGTAAAAAAAAAATGTCAATTGAGTCTTTTAATTTGCAATTTTGGCATTTTGAGGGTCTAGACATTCAATCCGGTGGTTCTTCAATGCAATTTTGCCCAATTATTTGCAACAATTGCTCAATTGCATGAATCGAGCAAAATTGCATACTTAATTGCAATTTAGTCCTTGAATTCGGGTTTATTTGAAATTACTTTTAATTCAAGGTGCTCCTTCACAAATTGAAACCACTGCCCTATGTTTTTCACCATTATGAATCAATTGGCATAGGTGGTTTGGTCCAATTTGACCATTTGAGTGTTTAATTTCATAGTTTTTCGAATTACAATTAAGGATAAATTTGGGGCTTTTGTATAAATTGACATGAAATTTTTGGCAAAGTTACATTTTTAGATAATATTCATGCTCTAAGTTCGATTATGAGGTTTAAATTGCAAAAGTTCCACACCAATTTCTATTAATTTTGAAAATTGCAAGTTAGAAACCGGTTCGGACCGGTCAAACCAGTGGAACTAGTCGAGAACAGTGTCATCTTGTGATATTCTGATTTTCCTGTTATTTCAAGACTCATTAATGAGAAAGTATCTAACAATGTATTTCAGTCGTATTTTGCTCAGATCTGATCAATCTTGAGTTGACTGACCAAGAGGGAAAGGCTAACGCGAGACAAGGTACGTAGACCTAGAAAACTCGAATAGTAAATGACGCTTTGACCATAAAAATTGTTGAGGGGACATTTAGAGCCATGAAAGGCTAATCTAAGAACGATTAAGGACAGCATTGCTAGCATTATACGATTGGAGCGTGGGTGATGCCGCTTAACTAATGTATAATTTGTAAAATTTTCCTAAATTGAACGATGGCGATCGAGACCGTCGGAACTAGCAATAGACCCTCGCAATTACATGACAACTAAATTCGCGATGAATAGACGAGCCCTAAGTGTGATATGAATCATAGAGTCGATACGCGTAACGTTTGCAAAAGACGCCCGTTAGTTTGGGATAGGCTGGAATCGCATTGGATAAAGAAATGATTCAGAAACGGGTCTCGAAATTAGAAAATGAAGAATCAAGAATTTCAACATTACAATTAGATTGGTTGTCGCCTTATCGAAGAAAATTGAAATTAGGAAAACGACGTTCCGGACGTTGGGGGTAATATTACCTTTTTGCCCTTCAAACCTTGGCTTTTCCTTAATAATTGGACAAGAAAATTTTGGTCATTAAAGTCCCTTTATAGATGCCGAAAATTGAAAAAAATAAGAGCCATTGGATGAACATTGATTGACACATGGACAAATGTCAAAGGATTATGCAATGATGTTGATAGAGTCACCTCTTTACTTACCATTCAACAAGTTAACTCTTGAAATTGAAGCATAAACCTCTCTCTCTCTCCTCTTGGCTGAACACCCTCCTCCATTCAGCCATTTCTATTCTTCTTCTTCTTTTTCCTTTCTGCCGACCGCTCGCCGCCCGACCGATTCTGTCCGCCAGCTTTGCCGCCTTCGATCGCCACTTCGGGCGACTTCCAGTCATCGAGCCAACCATCTGTTGCTTCTTCATCCTCTTGCTGACATTCTCCAAGTGGAAGCAAGCCATTTGACTCAGTGAGGAGCTCCGATCGGCCAATCTCCCAAAAGTCGACGGAAATCGTCGTAGCTGGAGGTAAGCCATGGTTTAGGCTTCATAGAACCCTGAAACCTTTGAATTTTTTAACCAAATTTTGTGGACGTCTAGAGGACACATAGAATGAACTGTGGTAAAAAATTTGGAGAAATTTGATGGAGTTTTGACCCCAAATGGGTCTTGTGTTTGAAGGGCCAGAACTGACCGTTGAAGACCCGGAAGAACCGGCGCCGTTCTAGGATTTTTCGGCATCGCCTTGGCTTCATATTTTCGGTGAGACTTTTCAACCCTTATAACTACATGTTAGAAAGTATATTAATGATTAAATTGAGGATTTAAGTTGGTTTAAGGGATGAATACTTAGGTATACACAGAACCGAAAATACCCTGTTTCAGTTCTGTGCATATCGATTCTGTGGGAGGCTATTGGTTTTGAAATTGAGCTCCAAATTCATCATTGAGAAGTGTGAGGATGTTAATTGATAGGTCCATGAGGTGTATGTTTAGTGGGGTGACGATTTGAGGAAGAAAATTTGATGATGGAAGAATTTCCTTAGGTTGCACGACGGACTTGATCTTGGATCATTAGAATTGAACCTTTGAGGTGCTTGGAAGAAGACTTGTATTGAATTAAGCTTGAGCTAAGGGGATTTTAAACCTTTGATAGGAGGATTGGACTCGATTGGGTGATTTGTGTGCGAATTGATCGGTTCTTTGAGGTCATAATGTGGTTGTCCAATGTACGTCCTAGAAACATATAGAGGACTTGAAGGTTTGACAATGCTTGTGCTATGAATTGATTGTCCCATTTGTATGTCAAATTTAATTGTCTCGCATGCCATGGATGTGTCGTTCGTTGCATGAGTTTGCATTCGAACGTGTGCTATGAAATGAAATGAATTTGTGGCATGTCTGATAAGTTGTGATACCCTGATGCGTTGAGATGCGAGGTTGTGTGAATGGATACGCTGAGGCGCTGAGGTGCGGGGTTTGAATTGAATGGCACCCTAAGGCGTACGAGACGCGAGGTTGAGAAGGCCATAGTCCTGATGTGTTGAAACGCGGGACCGAGTTGAGATATGTCGACATAGGCCTGGAATGAGATTTAAAACATGATGCGTTTACGTGGGTTTATCAATGAGATGGTTTGATGCGTTTACGCGGACTGAGCCTGAGGCGTTCTAAACGCGGCATGAAAGTGAGGAGGCAGGAAAGGGTGGAAGGTGTAATCTGGCTTGATAATGTGTGCTTGAGCTTAATGATGTAATAAGATGCCTTGATTGCATGCTTGACATCCATGTGTTATTTCATGATAGTTGAATGCTTCATACGGTTTTGTATAAATTGTTGTGATTGTAATTGCCTAAGTGGACGGTCAGCCTAACCTAGGGTTAGGACCCACCTTACTGAGATGTATGTTTCACCCCGTTGTGGGACCCTTTTTTTTTTTTTTTGATCCTAGGCCTTGAGGATGTGGCCAATCAGGTTTGGTGACCCAAAGGAGATGTCAGTATATTTTCAGGAGTTCCCTGATGGACAGGGGACTATTTATGTGAGGAAGTGTACAGTCGTTTGGGTAGATGAGGGTGGTAGTAGCTGGAAGCCTCACAGGTATGAGGCATGGATCAAGAAGATAGGGGATGTTTCTACGGGGTCATTGAAGCCCACTGAGGTACCCTGTGGGGTGATACCCAGTTGGTGTCATCCTGCTCGGGATTCAGTGGAGGTCGATGGGTTAGTCATTGGCTCGAGAAATGGTCCTAAGAGGACTTCGACCCTGGAGGATACTGATGAGGTTATATTGATCGAGGTCACCGAGGATGACTAGGTGGAGCCATCAGCTGACGAGATGATGGAGGACACCGTGAAGGTTTGCTAGGAGACCTTCTCTGAGTACGAGTCCACTGAGGAGGCTGAGGAGGAGACTGACGACTCCAGTAGCTCGATATAAGAGTTTCTGTTCTTGGTCTAATATTTTGATGGAGACCACGATACCTGTCCCTTTTAGAGAGCACATATGATTGTCTTTTGTACTAGCCTCGTCACCCCTATTGACCCCCAAGTTTAGTTTGCCATGCTCTTGTATGAATATTTGAAAACTTATGTCTTTATTAGTATTCTCGTTACCCAAGTTCCATTTTGTATTTGTACGGAGGAGTTTTTGTAGAGTCGCTTCCGCGTGCTTTCTATGTGATATATCTCTCGCCCTATATGTGAATCCTAGGACCTCGAGAGAGAGTTTGTGCTTGTAGGGAGTCACGAGCTCGTGTTCGGGGCGCGGGGGGTGACACGACTTCTCCCCAACTTACCCGCGCAGATGAACAGTTCCTAGGCCAATTTGGATCCTGAAATTGAAGGGCAATTTGCGAGCAATTGGACAAGCAATGTTGGGCATACTGTTGCCCTCACCTTTCCCTGTCGATCGACAATGGAAGCATCGTTTGACTCGCCGGAAAAGTGAGTAATCGGCTGGTCAACCTCGCCGGACTTGCAAAAGTCAACGAAGCCAAACTCAGCTCAAATCCATGCCAAATTCGCGCGAAATGGGACTTGCCAGAACTAAATGGAGCTAGACGAAATACCCAACATTCCCGACACTGTTTAGATCAAAAACACATGATCTCACTTGCAATTCAAGTCAGCGAAGCTTTCCCCCGGTTGAGTGGGAAACCAAAAAGGGGATATACGGTCTTGAATGGCATTCTGAAGAGAAGACGCTTTCATTCTGTTCGAGAGGATAACAGAGTCGACAGAGAGAGAGAGAGAGCTCGCTCTCCCATTGCCATTGTTGAGAGCTTGAGCTCAAAGAACACGGCACTTGTTAGATTGTTCTAGGCTAGACCGAAGCCAAAGATGGTCACCAAGAGTTTACTAAAGTACACAGGAAGCGATCGTGACTGACGGCGCTGCCTGTAACGCCGAAAAAGTGGTAAGTTGAACTTCAAGCTAAACTTTTGTTCATTAATGGCGGATCTTTGTGTCGGCCTTAATCCTTTCAATTGATGTGTGCGAATTATATTTGAGACATCGCTAAACACCTCTATGTGTTTTGATTGCATTGAAATCGAGTCAAACCTCGCATTTGAACCACGTCGCCATCGCTGATCTAGTCATAGCTCGTCTAGGTTATCCTAGACCTAACCAGGTCAATCTGACTTGTAGATAAGTACTATGAACTTCATTCGAAGCTCATCTATGAAGGTATTGACATGAACACTCTGAATTGCATGATTGAACCGCCATACCTATATACTGCGTAAGCTTCATTGTTCTTGATTTTGCTTGTGAAATTGCGTGGTACTCCGATATTTTGTAGGAGATATGTAGACAAGTCGAATGGTACAAAATTCGAGTCGATTGGTCAAAGTTTTGTCGTCGATCAATGGTAGGGAAACCTCGGTCGTCCCTTTTGTGGTATACGTCGAGAGGTTGAAGACGATGACGTGGCTAGTCAAAGACTCAGCGGGCTGAGGTGTCGTCTTGTGATAGGTCCACATGTTTGCCTAGTCTACTAAGCCGTTGGAGTCGGAAGTTAATCTGTTAGACAATCTAATGGTCTAGGTTTGGCCACATGTTGGCTTGGTGACCATTGGATTAGTTTCAAATTTTCGGATTAATGAAAAGTAAATTTTTCGAAATAAAAAATAATTCGGCAGATCGGACGGTTGAGGATTATCTAGGTAGTTCGATCGTGGCTGCAGATCTCAGTAATCAGTTCTGACGGTTGAAGGATAGTTGGCTTTTGATCTGAGCCGTAAGTTTCAGTCAACCGATCTAGTGGCCGTGGAGTAGCCACGGTTTTCAATAGGAACCATGAGATTAAATCCGAATAAAAGAAAAATAAAAAAGGATGGAACAACGTTGTTTTATCTGCGCGAGTCCGGGTCTGGGTCGGGTTATCCGATTTGAGTGGGTCGGGCCGACCTGGTCCAAAAAATATTTTTTAATAAAAATCCAAAAATGATTTAAAAATAAAAAAATCAAAAAAATCCTAAAAAAATTCTAAAAAAAATGTTAGAAAATCTTGGAAAATCTAGAAAAATTAGAAAAAATTGTAGAAAATTCCTAAACACTCCAGAAATTCCCAAAATTTAAAAAATGACCATAGACAACTGGTGAGTCCTATTTTTAGGATTTCTTCTCCGTTCTTCTGAAAAATGATGATACTACCCTTTAGGGGTAATTCGATCCCGCATTATACATGAGATAGGTTGAAAATGCCAAGATGAGAATTAGGGTCAATTAGGTGGTCAATTCTTCTGCTTGAGTTTTTGAATCTCATACTTTTTCTTGAAATGACGATTTTACCCTTCTAAGAGTAAATCATCTTTCAAATTCTATTGAGTTATGAAAATTGCTCAGAATTAGGATTTGGCTCTAGTGTTTGACCAATCATTCTATTTGAAATTTTCACCACTTGTCATCTTCTGAAATGACGATTTTACCCCTCAAAGGATAAATCATTTCTATAATTCCAAAAAATTCTGAAAATTCTCAAAAAAATAGGAAATTGATTGATTTGATGATCAATCCTATTTCCAACACCTTTTGGCTCCAGATTTCTTCTGAAATGATAATTTCTTCATTTTTATGGCAAATTGTCTTAAATTTCTTCAAAATTACGATTTTTGCCCCATATGAAAAAATCATGTCTAAATTTTTCTTGAGCTGTGATTGACAATTCTCTAGGCCAATAAGGCCTCATTAGGGATGCCATGCTGTATTTTTGTGATTTATCTGTATATCTTGGATCCTTTATTTGCACACTTTCTTTACTGATTGTGAATGTTAGTGTAGCCATTTCTATCTGCATGAACTCTTAGAACTAGGGTTCGTATCCTACTCATCTGCATGAAATCTTAGGGTTAGATAATTCATTCAACCTAGGTATCGAAAGGGCGTCGACTCGGATAGTTGGCGTAACTAAGTCCCCGATCCCATTTCTCTGGTTATCACAGAATCGAATAGAAGCTCCCAACTATTCGATAGGGTTTTCGATCGTACACTTTGCAAAATAGTTGGCAGCGACTCCTTAGCATGTATACATATCACATGTCACTAGACCACACTGAAGGTTTACCACGTATACCTCCGTTGCGACTTAGGTAGGGGGCCTTGGGAGAGGCCCGCGTCCGACCAGATGGGACGTGTCATGCCCCGCGCCCCGAGCAAGAGCACGCGAACATCCCTGCAAGCAAACCAATAATAATCTCTCGGCAGTCCCAAGATCCACCAACAGAAGTCGAGAGATATGATAAATACCTAGAGCATGAGGAAGCGATACTAACATAACCCCGTACAATTTATAAGATAAGTGGGACCTGGATAGCATATAACATTCATACATCAAGCGTATTGTTCATACAACACCGAATACTAAATTCGCTAAACAAAAGGGTGACAGGGTAAGCATATTAAAAAGGGAGTATCTACAATATCCATCGGGAGTAGGGCCAGGTCGCCAGTTAAAGATCGATCCACTAACTGGGGTATCCTAGGATGAGCTGCTGGAGTCATCCGTATCCTCTCCGTCCTCGGTCGGCTCATACTCAGAAAAAGTCTCGGATGGGACCTTGACGGAATCCTCCATGGTAACCTCCTATGACGGCTCAGCAAGGTCCCCCTCGGACGCCTCTAGGACTATGACCTCCTCCTGCTCTTGTTCTTCGGTGAACTCTAAGGTCGGTGTCCGCTCTGGTCCATTCCTAGACCCTACTACTGACCCCTCAAGCAACTCTTGCTCCGCTACAGTCTGGCACCAATCGGGTATGACACCCTGTGGTAAATTGTGGGGCTTCAGCGACCCTATCTGTGAATCCCCCTCCTTCTTGAACCACGCCTTGAACCTATGAGGCTTCCACTCTGACTTACCCTCGTCCACCTATACGATAGTACATTTCCTCACATATACGTTCTCCTACCTATTCGAGAACTCATCATAATATGCCGTCATCTCTTTTGGGTCCCCGAAGCGTATGGGCCACATAGCTACGGCCTAGGATCTGTAAAAGAAGGGTTCCCCAAAAAGGGGTGAGATACACATCTTAGTAAAAACAACCTAACCCTAGGTCAGGTTGATAGTCCACTCAGGTAGTCGCATCCCTCAATAGATCCAAACTCATGAACACATAGGCATAACAATCACAATTCAATAAACAATAACATACAGAAGATAGGCATGCATTTATGATCTCATGTCATACTCAGATGCACATGTACCCTCAGCCTGCCACTTCACCACATCCATCAACATCTGCCTGCCTCACTCTCTAGCCCGCGAACTAGTCGCCTCAAGCTCAGTCCGCGTAAAAGCATCAGATCGTCATCGGTGACCCGCGTAAACGCATCAGGTCCTGATGAATCTCCAGGCAAAGCTCATTAACTCATACTCCGTCCTGCGAATAATTCGCATCAGGACCGTAGCTATCTCAACCCCGCGATCTCGTTGCATTAGGGCGCCATACCGCCATAACTTCACCCCGTGATCCTATCGCATCAGGGTATCAACTCCCGCCCCACGTCTCACACGCCTCAGGGCCTCGCCATGCCATGTTCATGCCACAATCAAGACTTATGCTTTGACTTTCAATTCAATTGCACACTCAGTGGCAAGTGCCAATTCAAATGCATTTCATAAATTCTGTGGCATGCAAGCAAATCAGATGACATACAGACATGGCGACCACTCAAGCACAACGACATCACACATAGGCATCCTATAATACCTTAGGGCGTATTAAAAATCATCCCTTGTTAGGATTTCTCATGCATCGATCCAATCAATTCTCGACACACCCAATAGAGTCCAATCCCCCTAGCCTCGATTTAGGAAGTCCCTTACCTTATCTTGACAACACAATTTCTTCTTCTTAGATCACCTAGGTTTCGGCCAACCAAGGTCCACACCCGGACTTGTCACGCAACCTAGAATTTCAACCAATTCGTCAAATTTCCATACACAATTCCTCAATCCATCAATCCCAATCATCCATAACATAACCCTTAACATCTCATCACATCATAATCATCAATTTGCAGCTCAAATCATCCACAATCAGCCCTCAACAGATTCGGTTTGGGCCCAGCACCGGACCGATCCTACTTGGTTCTGTGCTTGCCAGGACTAACTGGTCCTATTCTACTCCAAATCCATCAATTATACACTATCCTACCTCTTAGAATTTCTACCTAAGGGTTTGGGAGGCTTACCGTGAGTTTCAAGTCAAATGGTCGCCGGATTCCCGTTGAAGCTCGTCGGAACGCCCAAGGTCGGATTTCGGCAGATTCTGGGCAAAATATACAAGGCCGGTTCGTGGTAAAAAACTTATCAAATTAAGCCCCAATTTTTACCACAGAACCCTAGACATGTCTACTGAGTCTCCACGAAATTTGAGCCTAAAATTCCAACATTTCGACCAGTAAAAGGGCTGAGAACAGGACCTACCTCAGGTTTGTTCCGATTCTATCGGCTCTCGGGAAATCTCTTGTCCAGAACTCCTCAGTGCTCTAAACGCCTTGATTCTTATTGAAGGAGTTCGACAAGACGTGGATCTTCGTCAGTGTGGTCTGCCGACGGTTGAACGGTGATCGGAAGGGCCGGTCGTGAGTGGCGAATGGGCGGCTCCGATCTGGTTGGTGAGCGGCAGCAAACAAGAGGAAGAAGAAGATGGCTCTCGGTGATTGAGGGGATGAAATGGCTGAATGAGTGAGGTGAGGAGAGAGAGAAGAGAGAGAATTGTGTTATATCCAATTGCTTGGTCAATGGCTTGAATGTTAGGTAGGCAAATAATGTGACATGACCACACTCCCTAATCTCTTGACACTTGGCATTTGCTTTTTCAAAGGAGATCCAATGACCATTTTTAATCCTCATTTTTGGCAACCATGGATGGGTTGTAATGTCCACTTTTTCCTTCTTCAATTATAAAGGCAAAGTTCTAAGCTTGAGGGGCAAAACAGTCATTTTACCCTCGATGTTCTGAATGTCGTTTTTCTCGTTCCAAGATTATTCGATAGGGCGATGGCCAATCCAAATAACGTTGGAATTCTTGATTTTCCATTTCAAACTTTTCAGGACTCGTTTCTGATAGGTTTCTCTATCAGACGTGATTCCAGCCTATCCAAACTGATGGTCGGCTTTTGCAGACTTTACGCGTATCAACCCCGTGATTCATATCACATTTAGGGCTCGTCAATTCATGGCGGCTTTAGTTGTCATGTAATTGTGAGGGTTTATCACTAGTCCCTATGGTCTCGATTTTCACTGTTCGATTTAGGATAATCTTGCAAATCATACGTTAGTTAAGCAGCATCACCCGCGCTCCAATCGTACAACACTCGCATGGTAATCCTTGATCGTTCGTAGATCGGCCTTTTGGTGGTTCTAAATATCCCCTTAATAATCCTTATGGTCAAAGCGTCATTTCTTTTTTCGAGTCGCCTAGGTCCACGTACTTCGTTTCGCGTTAGCCTTTCCCCTTTGGTCAACCTACTCCAATTGATCAGGTTTGAGTGGAATACAATTGAAATACATCGTTTGATATATATAAACTTCTCATTACAGAGTCTGAAGTTGATTGGAAATCAGAATGTCACAGGATGGCCTATAACCCCCTCGCCATAACTCGAGAGGGTCGCGAAAACATCACCTTAAATAAGAGAGATGGATGAAAATCACTCCCGAATTGCAGTATGGTAAATGCCCACAAACAGCTACAGTAAAGACCTTCAAATCACGATCCAACCGCACATAATCAAGAACAACAAGTCTTGAAGATGCCGAGAAAAATTCAGCCCAATTGGACCACGGATCGATTTCCAATCGTGTAATTGATCTCAGCTGGACAGGTTCTCCATTGAAAAATGCAGTTAGATTTTTGGCTTCTGTTTTGCTGCATTCATCTTGGTCTCTTCTGTTTTCACGTGAGTATGTTGCTCAAGTGCTATCCTAAGTATATCGGCTACTTTTCAAGACAAACATGTGGGTTGGATTAGGCACAAAAGCTCAACATAAATGGGTTTTAGCAGATGATTTGAAAGTGGAATTGTTAGTGAACTTGGGACGTAGAATTGCGGAGACTGGAGGGCTTTGTTAGGGTTTTGGAGGGATTTGAAGACGGAGACCATTGCCGGAGAGGTAATGGCCCGTACAGTTCTACAGGTGTCATATAGCTTTGATTTCATCTTCTAGAGCAAGAAAATCCAACTACGCCAATTCGCCAAGCTATATCTTATTTTCTATCGCCATAAACCATATAAAAAAATGTCGCATGTAAAAATGTAATTATTACCACACTGTCAGTTAATGAAATACTTATTTTCTTGAGTTTTGATAAGGGTAAAAATGAAATCAGGCATATGTATGATACAGAGGGAAGGCATTATATGATGGATACCATGCAATAACAATATATGATGTAATCGACCAATTAAAAGTGAAAAAATAGACATACATCAAATAATCTCATAAGGCGCAGGCAAAAGTGATGTTCGGACCATGCCGCATCTCTATTGCCGCTTCATGTATTTATTGCACTAAACCTTTTTCAAATACCATTTTCATTCGTTTCTCCCACTATAGGTACACATCGGGATTATTCTTTCCTTGGAAAGATGAAATCTTCATCTTGATGTTGCTAAGCTCATCATCCTCTTGGTGTCTAAACCCTCGGCCTCCATTCCACCTCCCAAACTGGCTATCTCGGTCATCCTACATGTCGGCGTCATACTCATCATCAAATTGCCGCTGCCATATAGATCGTGTCGTAGATTCATCATGCTGATTTTGCGGCCTCCCACGTGGTGGCTCTCGGTCACTTCAATCCTCGTCTCACACCTCACAACTCGGCTACCAAGTGCTTCAAGTTGTGCTCTCAACTGGTGGATACCTTCCAAAATCGCATCATCCCTTTGTTTGCAACCATCCTCCCTCTGATTCACGCTTTTTTGGTCGCGTAACATGATTTAAACCTGCAAGAAAATGTTAGAAATAAAAGAAATCTCACCAAACACTCCCTCATGGATTTCGCTCAAGGTGTTTGTTATTCCCCGTATGTTTAACTCAATTTCGGCCTTTTCCTTCCACAATTAAGCTTACACTCTCTTGCCTTTTTACATCTTGTTTCCTTCTCACAATCTCTTTATCGGAATAGAAACCAATCTCTCAACCACTTCACAACAATCAACCAAACCACTAAGCAAGATAACAATAATTCGGCAATGTACTACTCAAAGAGTTTTCGAGCCAACAAAATTCAGCAACTTTTGCTAATTTCAAATTCATACTCAATTTTGATGCTAATTGTTTTTTTCAATTTGGTCCAACTAACAAAAGAGTCATCTTCTTGATTCTTTCTTTTGATCTTTCTTCTTCTTTTTTTTTTTGCACTTTCGCACTTCTCTTTTTTTTTTTAACTCAAATACAACCAGAACACACTAGGATCGGCTGAGAAAAATAAAATAAAATTAAACACAAACAGCATGTAAACAATTGAAACATAGCAAGAAAAACTCGAAACCCTAATTCGGTAATAATAGAAACCCTAGTTCAACAAATCTCAATTTTTCGTATGAAAAGCACTAAAATTAGAATAACTGGACCTTAGAACCAGCTCTGATACTAAATGATATGAATCGATGTGGAGTTGATCATTCTACGAAGATCAAGAAGGTGCGAATTGCGAACCTCAACCCCAATCGAACCTGTGATTGGTAACTTCGGTATAAATAAGACATGTTGACGAGTCTGCTAACCAATGTTTTAGTCTCCATGAAAAAGAGAACTCACTATCTTGCTTGATAAGTCGAATCTACCACCACAAGGAAAGCCTTGATAAGGTCAACTCCTCAAAAGAACTCAAAGAAGAGAAAATTCCCTAATTGCATTAAGAATCAATAATCAATGTCTGTCCTCTCAATCTCAAAACCCTAAACACCTTTATATATGATACTAACCCTAAGAAACGCAATATTACAGAAATATCACTAAATTACGAAAATTACCTAAAATAAAAAAAAAATGCCTAAAAGCCCATCTAAATGATACCGAAACGTGAAAAAAAATTCGTCAATCACAACATAGCGGTGAGTATTGATTAGTAGCCATTTCCAAGTAGCTGACAAAATTTTAAGTCGATTTGGAGTTCACCAGTCCTCAGATTCTTCAACGACACGATCGTATTGCACTAAGAGTCCAAAATTCTTCAAGTCTCGATCCAAGATCGCCTCCACTCCAAAAATCATGAACCATGACGCTAACAGTTTGCTTGAATTGCTTTGCCCTCACTCGAGTAATTGGAATCAAATGGATAGGACAACGGGTCCCTAGCACCCTCTCCTCGATATGGCTCGATATCCACATTGTCACACACCCTGCGAGCGCGCGAACATCCCACCAGGCCGTTTACATTTCAATAGTTTTCCAGGATCTTTCAGCCCATAACACATAAATCCATGAACACATGGAAGCGATGAGCATCTCCATTCATCAATACAAAGAAAATGACTTAGAATGAAACTTGAGTACGCTTACCGAATCCATTTAATACACCTCAGAAGTTATAGCTGTCAAATACCGAAGGTTCAATTCTAAATCGACAAAACAAAGTACAATCTCTATGGCCACAAAAGGCCCCATTTATTCTCCTTCAAAGTTGTCTTCAAACTCAGTCCACAGCAAGCTCGAGTTTCCATTAACTAAGACCGTAAAATATTGGTCTCAGGACAGGGTGAGATTTACATCTCAGCAAGTGAACCTAAACCTAAACCTGAACACTAGTCCCCCCAGACCACAAAAATGCTACCAGATGCAGAAAATTAACAATTGTTTGGCACAAGGCATTCGTAAATCAAGCATAGGCATAAACCAAGGTTACAATTAGACATACCCAACCTCATGAGTTCAAGCTTTAAGCACATGGCATATAAATAAGCATACATAACTATAAAGTTCATCATAATCATTTGTCGACTGGGCTCTCAGGCTGCAATGTATTTTTATGGGCACTCTGGCCAATTGATATAATCGGGGTTTATAGCTAATCGATATCACTGGGGCTTCTGGCCAATTGAAATCAGCAGGGCTCATAACCAATCGGTACTACTGGGGCTTACAGTCAATTGATACCACTGAGGCTCACAGCCAATCGATACTACTGAGGCTCACAACCAATCTGTATCACAATATAAACATCATCCAATCGCATCAAGCAGTTCAAGCCATAGGCTTCACCAAACACTCAATTCATTCAACCAATCTATCTAGTTGTGTCCTAATGTTCAAGTATGGGTTTAAGGAACACTTACCCTTTGATCAAGTTGGCAAATTTCCAATCAAACGATCCTTCTAGGTCAGCAGACTCACGACCAAGTATGATCCTAGAGAAATTCCATCAAATTCATATCATAACCCACTTATTCTTCAATTTCACCATACTAATACCTCAATAACTAATTAAGTAACAACCTAGGATGTCCTATCGGCCATTTAAAGACATGGTGACACTTCAATGGACCATTAAAATATTTGGCCCAACCAATCCTTCAACAAAACATAACTGATTTTATTTTAGTCCGTTCAAATTGGTCCATAAATCGATCTTAGGTTCCAATTCCTCATGAAATTAACTTGTCGAGACCTTATTCTACATGTCTAGGAACCTCATCAAGAGTTTTAAAGCGAAATAATACCGCTTCGAACCACTCGATTTCCCCACGGTCCTTTAGCGGGAAAAATCTGTCCATGAAAGATCAAGAAGTTTCATTCATTACAACCTATCTCAACTTCCACAAATCCTCAATCTCAGCTTTCCAAACTCTTATACTATGAGTTGAGAGTGACTCACCGAAAATATGGAGTCGTTTGAAGCCTCAAATAGTGGACCCTCTCTAAAACCGGATCAAAATCTGACCTTGCCTGACCTTTGCCCACTCAAACAGACCTACAAGACAAACGGATGGGTCCAATTGAGCTTATAATATGTCCCCAGAACCACAAGACAGTAAGATTTTATATGGCGCTGGTTTTTTTTACCTTAATCTAATATCGGACGACAAAGTTATGACCGAAACAGTGAAGCAGTCGGATAGGGTGACAGGCTGGTCAGCGAGAGAGAGAAGAGGAACAAGAAGAAAATGGAGGAAGTGAAGAGAGAGAGAGGGGTGGTCGGCAAAGAAGGAAGGAGAGAGAGTCTTCCACACCAATAATTTACTTGGTCAAAGATAAGATTGGTAGGTGAGAGTAATTAATGCTTAATCTCTCAAATGGTGACACTTGTCTTCCCTAAAAAAGTGACACTTGTCACTTAGCAAAATATCCAAGCTTGCATTGACTTCCTTTGACCACTTTATCTTCTCATTTTCGGCAGCCATGAGGGGTTAAATGACCAAATTGTCCTTCTAAACTTCTTAAGGCAAGGACAAGGGTAGAGGGGCAAAATGGTCATTTGGCACTTACCGTTCGGAATTTCATTTTTTTGATTTAAATTGCCTTCAATGAGGCGACGTCTAATTCATTTCTAATGTTGAAATTCCTCTTTGTTCGATTCCAAATTTCGAGGTCTAATTTCATGTCGAGCTCTCGTCTACTGTAATTCCAATTTATCTCAAATTGACGGACGACTCTTGTAAGCGCTACGCGTATCGATCTTAGGGTTTCTTAAGCTGTGGTGACTTTGGTTGTCATGTAATTGCGAGGGTTTATCGCTAGGTCCTGCGATTCTACTTGTTGAAATCCGATTTAGAAAATTCTCGCAAATTACTCATTGGTTAAGTGGAGTCACCTGTATTCTAGCGTATAACACTAGCAAGGCATTCCACGATCATTCCTAGATCGATCTCTGTTGGCCCAAAATATTTCAGCAATAATCCTTATGGTCAAAGTGCATTTCTCTTTCAAATTCTCCCGGTCCACGTACCCGACTCCGCGTCAGTCTTTTCCTTTTGGTCAGCTACCTCGAGAGTGGCCAACTCCGAGCGAGTTACAAATAAAATACACCGATCGATACCTTCCATTCTATAGCCTCGAGAGGGTCGGAATCCAGAATATCACACACATCATGATCCCTCGTTCTCTTTGTTGCTCCTCACTGTTCTTTCTCCTTCCTTCTTTTACGATTGAAATCACCTACGCCAATGTCCTTCATCATATCGCCCCTCTCGCCTTCAATTTTTTTTTGTCTTTTTCTCTCTCTCCCCTCCAGCCATTTTGCTAGCTCTCCTCCCGTACTCATTGCTCAATGTAGGAAAATGCCAAGGACAAGATTTTGTGATGTGAGGGGAGTGACATCATGCAGACATGAGTAGGGGGGTGAGGAGAGATTAAAAAAACGTGCGCCAATGCTGCTGATGGTCGTTGGTGTGATAGATCCAGATTGGCCAGATTGAGTTGGACCGTATTAGGTAAATCCGGTTTCAAATTTTTGATCAAATTGGGGCCCCAAATGACTTTTTTTTAGGAAATTAATGTAAAAATTAGATTTCTCAACATGTTTTTAATACAAAATGGGCATTTTTGTGAATTAAGAGCTTGATTTTCAATAAAAACCCCAAATTGAAAGTTCAACCCGAAAATAACTTTTTAATTATTCGAAGCCCAAATAACCAAATTGATTCAAACCAAGACCACCAATGGATCTGGAGGGGTGAAAACTATAGGGTAGGAGGTCTGGATCTCCATGGGCATCCTTCGGAAAAGTTTAATTTCATTTTAAGCAAAACCGGAGATTAAATTGAAAATAAAGTTTGCAACTAAGTCCTTTTGGTCAAAATTGAATAAGTTGATAGGCTAATGGACCTAATTGCAATCCAAAGCTTTAGATACTAATGTCATAGGTTGTGGAAAGTAGAAATTGAAAATTAGAAGACTCGAAATAGAATTTTTGAGCTCGATTCGGGTTTATGTTTGTGATAGAACATAGTGACCCAAATAAAATTTTTGAAATTTAAACTAACCAAGTGAAGAGGAGCTAAAACAAAAACATTGACTATTTTTGGGTATTTTTATGACCACAAATGCTATTTTTCCTTATTTTGAATATTTTTATAATAAAATAAACAAAAATTATTTAAAATTGCGAAAAAATATATTTTTTTTCAAAATTGGTTCCTAAGACTAGGCTAAAGGTGCCCATGATAACATTTCCATTCTAGAAATTGATTTCAGGCTAAAAATACTTTTTTCTATTTCTGTTTCTGGATGAGCTTTTGAGCAAAAAAAAAAAAAAAAGCTTGATAACGATATCAAATTTCTTATCTTAGAATAAAAAAAATTTGGCGGTAGGGGTGGCCGACGACCGGCGGCAGCCAGTGATTGTCGGTGGCTAGCAACCGGTGGGGCACGGCTGCCCGCCGACGGCGGCGGCGGTACCACCCGGTAAAGTCTACAACGACTAGCGGCTACGGGTGGTGGTCGACGATAAAGATTTCTATTTCTGTTTCTCTGAGAAGTAATTTTTTTTCTCATTTCTACTTCAAATTTATTTATGAAATAATTTTTTGTTTTAGAAATAGAAAAATAGAATTGTGTTACTAAAAGAGTTTCTATTCCAGAAATAGTTTTGAAACAGAAAATCTATTTTTGAAAGGTTATCATGCACCCCCAAGGCTTCCAAGATTGATTTTCTAATATTTGTGATTTTTAACTATTCTTAATTAATTTTTCAAAAATAATAAAATAAAAAATGATAAAATAATCGGGTATCAAGAGGTCTCTAATTTAAGTTGGCTAAAAAGTATTTCTTAATTGAAATCCAAGTGCTATAGGTAATATGTGATGATATTTTTTCGATAGCTGATAGTGTCTCGAAAAGTGATTTATTATTCATTGTTCGATTAATGGATAATATATTATGATTCCTCGTTTTACGCTACACTAGACAAGAAGTTTAGTGCTTATCGTTGCACGGATAATAGTGAAATGTTATTGGAGAACAATGATTAGGTCAATGTTGTGGGTGGCAAGGATGTTAGAATCAAAATGCCTGATATTATGTTGAGGACATTAACCGGAGAAAGGCATGTTACAAAATTGAAAGAAAACATAATTTCCTTAAGTGCACTGAATTGAGCTGGGTGTTGGTATACTCTAGAAAGCGAAGTTCTACTGGTCGTTCGAGGTTCTGTATTGATGATGAGAGGAATCAAGCATAGTGACTTATTTGAGTTTCAAGGAAAGATATTGATAGATTTTGCTTCAGGGATGTCAAATTCATCAACTCGAAATTATGAATTGTGTGGCATATGCATTTTTGGGACACGTAGACGCGAGGAGCTTGAAGGTTCCAAGTTATGTGACAGATACACTGACTGAATGCATGTATGTGTTGTGGCTTAGGCAAATGGCGGACAACGCAGTTCAGTACAATTATTAGAGAATCTACGAAGGTTGCAGAGTTGATTTGCTTGAATATTCTTAGCCTTTTTACCAGATTCATTATTACAATTGTTGATGACTACCGGAAATACCGGGATTTTTGTGCTGAGGCGTAAAAAGTATGCGTATGGCATATGCTGGCGATAAAAGTCAACCGTTTAAATAATTGACAAAATCCAAGGTCAAATGTCGTAAATATAAAATTTTGAAGTTTGAGATTAAACACATTATCTTGAGGCCCTCTGTAACATTATGATTTTCCTGTTATTTCGAGACTTATTAATGATAATATATCTAATGATGTCTTTCGGTCGTATCTCACTCGGATCTGATCAATCTTTAGATAACTGACCAAAAGGGGAAGGCTAATGCTAGACAAGGTACGTGAACCTAGGGAACTTGAATAGGAAATGACACTTTGGCCATAAGGATTGTCAAGGGGACATTTAGAGCCATGAAAGACCGATCTAAGAATGATTAATGAATGCATTGCAACCGTTATACAATTGGAACGCGGGTGATGCCACTTAACCAATGTATAATTTGTAAAATTTTCATAAATCGAACAATAACGATTGAGACTGTCGGAACTAGTAATAGATTGTCACGCCCCGAACCCGCCGAGCGCGCGAGCATCCCGCCAAGCCATGCCTTAATGAACGCTCCAGGATCCAACGGCCAATAATCTGAGCACTGATAGAAACACACATGCGGAAGCGATAACATCTCCATTCAAGTAGATACAACCACATACGACGACTTAGGATAGATACATCAAATTTATTAACCAATATACAAAGGTTCAAATCTTAGTTTGCCAATCAGATATACAACTCCTAATATCACGAAAGACAGATATATATTAAATACAACTATCAACTATCGCTTCTATATACCACTCCTTGGCAAGCTCGCGCTCCCTCCGCCTGGAACCTGAAAAATGAAACCCCCACTGGGGTGAGATATAAATCTTAGTAAGGTGGGTCCTAATCCTAGGTTAGGTCGACCGTCCACTCAGAAAGTTATCCATTCCTTGATATTTTCAAATTCATAAACTCACAGGCAGATAGGGCACCATTCAATGAAACAACGACGCATAGACGACAGGCATGCAAAGATGACCTCACGAAACATTCAGATAATAATGCACCTGCACTCTCAGCCTGTTATATCTCATATCCACTGGTCTCAGCCTCTCTCAATCTCTAGCCCGTGATCATGTCGCCTCAGGCTCAGTCCGCGTAAACGCCTCAGACCGTCGTTAGCAACCCGCGTAAATGCATCAGGTTCCGACAAATCTCCTAGCCAATATCAATATCTCATACTCCGTCCCGCGAATAATTCGCATCAAGACCATGGCCATCTCAACCCCACGATCTCGTCGCATCAGGGTGCCACACAATATCAATTCCACCCCGCGGTCTTGTCGCATCAGGGTGCTCTCACACCTCCGTCCAGTAAATAGTTCGCATTAGGACTGTGGCTATCTCAACCCCGCGATCTTGTCACATCAGGGCGCCACATGATATCAATTCCATCCCCCGATCTCGTTGCATCAAGGCATACAAGCTCCTGCCCCGCGTCTCATATGCCTCAAGGCTTCCTTGTCCCGCGAATTAATCGCATCAAGACCGTGGCTATCATAACCCTGCGATCTTGTCGCATCAGGGTGTCACACATTATTAACTCAACCCCGCGGTCTCGTCGCATTACATTTCCTGCCCCGCATCACACACCCCTCAGGGCCTCTTCGTCCCGCGAATAGTTCGCATCAGGACCGTGGCCAACTCAACACCGCGATCTCGTTGCATCAGGGTGCCACGCAACATTAACTCCACCCTGCGATCTTGTCGCATCAGGGTATTCTTTTCTCCCACCCCGCGTCTTGTACGCCTCAGGGTCTTTCCATATTATACTCATATGTGCAACTCATGCACGGTTTGAGTATTCGTGGCATGCCAAACAATCGATGATACACATACATGGCGGACAATTCAAAAATATACAATATCATACAAGAACCTCCTTTAACCACTTAGAACATATTAATAGTTATCCCTTTTGAAATACTCTCATAAATCGATCAATTTATTTCTCGACTCATCCAATCGAGTCCAGACTTTCTAGCGTAAGGTTAGGAATTCCCTTACCTTTAATTTTCATACTACAATTTCTTCCTCTTAAGCCCCCAAGTTTCGATCAAGTCACTCCAAGGCCAGTTCACCGCGCAACCTAGCATTTCCAATCAATTAGTCAATTCTCAAGCCCAATTTCCTTAGTCCATGAACCCCAATCATCCATATTCTAACCCTCATCATCTAATCATGCTTAAATCATCAAATTGGAACTCAATTTATCCATCCTCAACCCCCTCATAGATTTGGTTCGCACAAAACCGACCGGTCCTCCTTGGCTCGGTGCAAACAAAGGACAACCGGTCCTTAATCAACTCCTAACCCACTATTTAATCATTATTCTACCTCTTATCATGTCTATCTATGAGCTGAGGGGTCTCACCGAAGATTTGAAGTCGATTGGTTGCCGGAAACTCGCCGAATGTCGCCGGTTCCTCTAAGTCAGTTTTCCGGTAGATTCTGGGAAAAATTCACAAGGCCGGTTCGCGGTCAAAAATTAATCAAATAAATCCTAAATTTTTACCATAGAACCCTACATATGTCTTCTCAGTCTCCACAAAATTTGAGCCTTAAAATCCTAGAATTCGACCTTCAAATGAACTGAAAACCGAACCTACCTCTGGTTGGATTAGTTTCCGTCGACTTCCGGGAAAACGCTTGCTCGGAACTCCTCGGTGCTCCAAATGCCATGATTCCACTTCAAGGAGGTCGACAAGACGTGCACCTACATTGGTATGGCTGGCCGGTGTCCTGATGATGGCTGTAAGTGGTCGGCGATGGCGCCGAACAGTGGCGGTAATTCTGGTCGGCGACGGGCTGGTTGGAGGAAGAAGAAGAAGAGAGTTTTCAGTGGTCTTGGGGAGTAAATGGCCGGCCAAAATGGAGTGAAGAGAGAGAAGAAAAGCTTATATACAAGCCTTGGTCAAATGGTTGAATGTTAAGTTTGAAAAAGGTTGGACATGATCGCAACTCTTGATCTTGTGACACTTGTCCCTCAAGTCAATCATGCAAGATCCAATGGCCATCCTTTCTTCTTGATTTTTGGCAGCTTATGGGGAGGGTTTATTGACCAAATTACCCTTCTTGAATTGTATAGGTAATGTTCTAGGCTTGAGGGGCAAACGAGTCGTTTTACCCCCGATGTTCAGAACGTCGCTTTTCTCGTTTCAGAATTCTTCGATTGGGCGATGGCCAATCCAAATAACGTTGGAATTCTTGATTTTCCATTTCAAACTTTTCAAGACTCGTTTCTGATAGTTTTCTCTATCAGATGTGATTCCAGCTTATCCCGAATCGACGAACGGCTTTTGTAGACATTACGCGTATCGAGCCTGTGATTCATATCACATTTAGGGCTCGTCAATTCACGGCGGTTTTGGTTGTCATGTAATTGTGAGGGTCTATCGCTAGTTCCCTCGACAATCCTTATGACCAAAGCGCCGTTTCCTATCCGAGTTCCCTAGGTCCACGTACCTCGTTTCGCATTAGCCATTCCCTTTTGGTCAGCCTACTCGAATTGATCAGGTTCGAGCGGAATACGACTGAAGCACATATCTAGATATACTCTTTTCATCAATGAGCCTGAAATTGACTGAAAATCAGAATGTCACAACTCTTCCCCCTTAAGGAAATTTCGTCCTCGAAATTCACAACCTTCCACCCATCCAATCCTTTGGGGTATTGGCGCCCCGTCGCACCCTCACTCTTCCGGACAATCCTTTCTATCCCAAAACTATCTTCCTTAGGACTTGTCTCCTTTAGTCCTCAATCCAATGGGCTTCTCTCCATTCTCTTTTGGTATTCATATCATTTGTTGGCAGCTCATCCTCGAGCGTTCACATTATCCCTTTCATATGTCCATAACCATTATTATCAATCCCTCGCTAGAATGCACGCTTAATGTCCACACCCTTCGGCGTATTACTCCTTTCGAGCTTCCTTTCATGCCAACAAAGATTCCAAGGCTTTATCAATTTACCCTCCATTAATCAAATCGAGTTATGGCCCTCTTAACTCCTTAAACACTTATATGGTTATTTCTGTAGCAATCTATACTCGACTCCATCCGAAAATTCCCTTAGATTTAAGTGATCCTTCAACTTTCATGATCATGTCCTTCTCTTTTATCGACATGTCCAGTACTCGACCATACAATCGATTAATTCCTCTATTCGATCCTTATCGCTGGTAGCATATTTATCTTGGCACATCTTTGTGCCATCCCAAGAAACACCAGAATGCTCCATTCGAATTTCAATGAGGTCATCTCCTTTTGTTTCCCTTCGATACCGAACTCGTACTTCCGTTCATAGTCCTCACAGGTTCTATCCATTTCTATAATCTATCCAGTATCGGTGTTTAATCATGGTAACACCTCAATTTCCTTCTGGCCATCAGGCTAGGTGTTTCCAGTAGTCATCACGCTAGTCCATTAGCGAACTTCTAATTTTAGAGTTGAATCTCTTATTTCTTAAGGGAAGATCTGTCCCTCCATTGCCAATTAAACCATGTTTAATTCTCAACGGTAAGCATTCGTCAAACAATCTACCCTTTCTTAGCAATACGAATATCGCTATAACAACACTTGGGTGATCTCTTCGTTCCACATGCCTCGTCTTCAATTCCCTTTAGGCAGTCCATGTTTTCAATCTCTTATAATTCACATGATTCGAGGTCTTTTCTTTATCTAAGCAATGCTCTCATATCCACAAGCAATTCTACACATCTGTGTTGCCTCTTGTTCAATTTCTCTCAGAAAACTACTACTTGATATCTTTTGGAGTAGATATAAACTTGGAATCTTCTTCCACCCAAGCAAGATTTCCCAAACTTTGTTGCGAGAATATTCGCAAACCAACTCCAATCATGCTCTAAGCATGCCAATTCATACGGCAATATTGTTACGACGTGAACCATATCCATTTCACATCGTCTCGTTATGCCTCAAGTTCCATTCTGCGTCGTGTCACTACAACCCTCATAAGTCTTTCGATTTTCAACTGGAATCGTCATAAATAGCGCAGTCACCAGCTTCACTTGAGTCCTCGAAAACTCTTTTCACGTTCATTCACCCATTCGTGTCACGACTCGTCCTTAGTCCTTATCACCAGTGGAATAGCTCTTGTAGGGAATCTTTCAACGGTCCATCTATTGTGACTCATCAATCCCAAGGAGCTTGCACTTTCCGCAACTCACATTGACCCTAGTCGATTCATCACTTATTCCAATCCGCAAAGGATCTATCACTTCTTCCGATGCGTGAATTTTACTTCATCAGGTCCACAACTTGTGCCCTTCACATTCAGCACGTAATAGACATTTTCTTAAAGCCCATATGGCACTCTCAAACACTGTTCATGTTTTTCATGACTCCTTAAATGAGTCCACTCCTCGTCTCTCGAGGTGGTAACAACCAACTCAATCATTCCTTGGGCACTTGATTCGACTATTATCAATTTCTTTCTACCAAATGCCGAATCTTCCAACTATTCCTTGCACTTCTCGCTTGAGAGGTCAGACCTTGGCTCTCTGTTGTCACGGATCTCCTCTAGAACCGCATTACATTTACTTATCCTTGTCACTCTTCTCTTGAGAAGGATTAGTGCTTTAGCCTCTGAGTTCCATACTTACTAAGGCAACCTTATCCCAATTCCGTTCGTTCCACTGAACGTTAACATTATCCTGGAATTCAACATTGTCTACAAGACTGCCTCTTAGATTTCACTTCCAAGAGTCATTCAAGTTCTGCGTCCTCTTTCTCGGTACAGACGCTCAATCATAATACTAGGACAATTCAAAGTTTTTCTTCCTTTCATAATAGGGTATCTTACCTTAAGGATGTAACTACGCAACTCTGTGGCATTTTCTCACTTCAAATTCACCTTATCCTTCTCATTCCATAGGACGACAACCTTGGAGTCTGCGCAGAAAACGATACCTTTACTTTAGGATTCAAATGCCACCATGCTTTCACATTCTCTTTCCCATGACTCAGTCACCTCAAGCGACAATATCTGTTCGTCCTTAGTCTTCACCGTTCACTTGTCGAATGTTCAATTTGATTACCTCAACTCACTTGCAAGCATTCTCTAGGTGCTCTTTTCGCTTACTCAACGATTTATTAGAATTACGAACAATCAAGACTTTCAAGTCTATTCACTTTTCTTTTTGTCAGTGACCAATCCATGGCTCAATCGCCCTTTGGGAACAATGACCTATTCTTTAGGAAATACCAACTCATGATTTCATTTCTCATGGTCCCAATTCAATCAATTGATCCCAGGAAATCATTAATTCCAGGCAAACAAGCATGTCGGTTCTTCCTCGACCTCATTCTTAACAGAAAAGACTTGCTACTCACTTTCCACTGTGTATCTTACGCCCAAGTAATCAACCATTTCTCATAGGCACACTCCATATCCATAATGAACATCTCCCTCCTTGTAATCCATGAGCATAAGTTCTCTTATTCATAAGTCTTTCGGCTATTCTCCTCTTAAACTGAGTCCCATCGCCGTTCCTCAAAATCAGGAGTAACAACAGTCATAAGGTTTTCAAATTCCAATCCACTCAGGGACCTACTCATCTTATTCAAGGGTCCTTGACCACCTTTATCATATGCTTACGTGACCTTGAGAACTCTCTCTCACATCGGTCGATCATCCTATGATCCTTGCAATAGCACCAGGATCCAAACAATCTTTGCTCTCAAGCAGTCCCAGGATGATACTTTCCATCGAACAACTCAATAGAAGTAGTATAGGTAGATCTCATGCTTTCAAGGAAATCCTTCCTCTAGTGACCTTTCACCAATCCTCAATAGCCTCTTAGGGTTAGTATTGCCAGAGTTACTTTCTTTCTTCAGTGTACCCAAAACCTCTAAGGTTTTCTCATTAAGGTCCTCAAACCAGAGGGACACAATTTCAACTTTCATTCTTCCATTAAACTCGGTCATTCTCAATTAATCGCCAATTATTCGAGGATCCCAAATCATCCTTGATCAATAATCGTTCCTCAAGCCAGCCTCAACAAGGTAACTTCTCAACTAACAGCCACTACAAGGCTAGCCTCAACTAAGCAACTATCAATCAAGCACTCAAGGCAGCAACTCATTGAGTCAATAGCTCATACTCTAGGTCTAAAGGTATCTGCCACTCTAGCATAGTCACAACAGACTATCTCATCTTAACATGTCTCGATTCAACGAGTATAAACCCCTTACGTCATCTAACCTTCCAGTCATACCTTGGCCGAGCCAATCACATGAGGCTAATCATCAAACAAGCCTAACAGGCCCATCACAACCATCACTTTTCTTTTTCAAAAGGCATCTACAGTCAAGCACGAAGCTTTTAACCATGCCAATCATAGACATCATTACACATGTCATGCCACTTTCGATCATCCTTGATGAGAATCGATCCGTGCTACATGTCTCTTATCCATGATCGGACTCAACCTGATACCTAATCTTCCCCTTTCAAGTTATGACTTGGGTCATTTCCGCCTCTTGCCATCTTAGAAGCCTGTCAGGAGCTGCTCCTTGTCGGGACCTCTTTGTCCTGGCGATCACTCCCCGCCCTCATCAGACTTGGCCGTTGCAAGTTGTCCCAAGTTATACATTTACGGAGAAAGCCCCGCTCCACATGTCCCATACCATGTTTCATTACAGTTTATAGGTATCCCATCAACTCGTCCCACACCAGGCGATGGTTTATTAAGTCCAACAGCGATAAGTTCATGCATGCACCCTCATCAACGTGTCCTATCAAAACCATCTTCAGATCAATCCCTATGCATTTAAGAGTTCTAGTTCCATCAATGATCGTCACATCTCACAGATCAATTGCCTATATGCTATAATATATCTCAAGTCCAGTCAACGTTCAAATCAAATCCCTATGCATCTGATCACAATTGATCTTCAACTCAGGTACTTCTCGTATTCATCTCGACTCATATCACCCAATATTGTCAATAACAATCGATAACTTAAAACCATCAGGATGTAACACAATTAAGTCTGAATCTACTAATACCAGTCACCTCCTCTTAACTTATTTTCCTCTAGTTGGGGCATCGATAACCACAATCAGAATCATGTAATTCATTTGACTCTTCATTCATAAGCAATTTTCTACTATCCTCGAGCGCAATTACTACCTTAGAATCCATGCTTATGACTCTCACATCTCAGCTTGCTTCCACTTAAGCTTTAATCAACACATAGCTCAAGGTCATCCATTAAAGTCAACTCTAGGACTATTAGAATGCCTCACAAGTTCAAGCCTACCATCCTTGAGACTCGACAATCCATGCCTAGTCCTATAGACCTCAATATCTAATTGTCCTCAAGTCAACGCTCTTTATCACTCTAAGTCTCAACCACATTGGATCGAGCTTACCTTGCTCTGATACCACTTCAAGCGGGGATGTTACGCCCCGAACCCACCGAGCGTGCGAGCTTCCTGCCAAGCCGTGCCTTAATGAACTCTCCAGGATCCAACGGTTAATAATATGAGCACTGACAGAAAGACACATGTGGAAGCGATGGCATCTCCATTCAAGTAGATACAACCACATACGACGACTTAGGACAGATACATCAAATTTATTAACCAATATACAAAGGTTCAAATCTTAGCCAGCCAATCAGATGTACAACTCCTAATATCACGAAAGACAAATATATATGAAATACAACTATCAACTATCCCTTCTATATACCACTGTTTGGCAAGCTCGTGCTCCCTCTGCTTGGAACCTGAAAAATGAAGCTCCCATTGGGGTGAGATATAAATCTCAGTAAGGTGGGTCCTAACCCTAGGTTAGGCTGACCGTCCACTCAGGCAGTTATCCATTCCTCGATATTTCCAAATTCATAAACTCATAGGCAGATAGGGCACCATTCAATGAAACAACGACGTATAGACGACAGGCATGCAAAGATGACCTCACGACACATTTAGATAATAATGCACCTGCACTTTCAGCCTGTCACATCTCATATCCACTGGTCTCAGCCTGTTTCAATTTCTAGCCTGCGATCATGTCGCCTCAGGCTCAGTCCGCGTAAACGCCTTAGACCATTGTCGGCAACCCGCGTAAACGCATTAGGTTCCGACAAATCTCCTAGCTAATATCAATATCTCATACTCCGTCCTGCGAATGATTCGCATCAGGATCATGGCCATCTCAACCCCGTGATCTCGTCGCATCAGGGCGCGACACAATATCAATTCCACCCCGTGATCTTGTTGCATCAAGGTACTTTCACACCTCCGTCCTGCGAATAGTTCGCATCAGGACTGTAGCCATTTCAATCCCGTGATCTTGTCGCATCAAGGCACCACATGATATCAATTTCACCCCACGATCTCGTCGCATCAGGGCATACAATATCCTGCCCTGCGTCTCATATGACTTAGGGTTTCCCTATCCCACGAATTAATCGCATTAGGACCGTGGCTATCATAACCCCGCGATCTTATCGCATTAGGGTGCCACACATTATCAACTCAATCCCGCGATCTCGTCGCATCAGGGAATACATTTCCTGCCCCGCGTGTCACACTCCCTAGGGCCTCTTCGTCTCGCGAATAGTTTGCATCAGGACCATGGCCAACTCAACCCCGCGATCTCGTCGCATCAGGACGCCATGCAACATTAACTCTACCTCGCGATTTTATCGCATCAGGTTATTCTTTTCCCTCGCCCTGCATCTCGTACGCCTCAAGGCCTTTTCATATTATACTTATACAATGATTCCCAATTCAATTCACAGATAAAGCACATGTGCAACTCATGCACAGTTTGAGTATTCGTGGCATGCAAAACAATCGATGATACACATACATGGCGGGCAATTCAAATATATACAATATCATACAAGAACCTCCTTTAACCACTTAGAACATATTAATAGTTATCCCTTTTGAAATACTCTCATAAATCGGTTAATTTATTTCTCGACTCATCCAATCGAGTCCAGACTTCCTAGCGTAAGGTTAGGAATTCCCTTACCTTTAATTTTCATACCACAATTTCTTTTTCTTGAGCCCCCAAAGTTTCAACCAAGTCACTCCAAGGCCAGTTCATCGCTCAACTTAGCATTTCCAATCAATTAGTCAATTCTCATGCCTAATTTCCTTAATTCATGAACCCCAATCATCCATATCCTAACCCTCATCATCTAATCATGCTTAAATCATCAAATTGGAACTCAATTTATCCATCCTCGGCCCCCTCACAGATTCGGTTTGCACAAAACCGAACCGGTCCTTCTTGGTTCAGTGCAAACCGAGCACAACCGGTCCTTAATCAACTCCTAACCCACCATTTAATCATTATTTTACCTCTTATCATGTCTAAGGGTTGAGGGGTCTCACCGAAGATTTGAAGTCGATTGGTTGCCGAAAACTCGCCGAACGTTGCCAGTTCCTCGAAGTCAGTTTTTCGGCAAATTCTGGAAAAAATTCACAAGGCCGGTTCGTGGTCAAAACTTAATAAAATAAATCCCTACTTTTTACCACAGAACCCTACATATGTCTACTGAGTCCCCACGAAATTTGAGCCTTAAACTCCAAGAATTCGACCTTTAAATGAACTAAAAACCGAACCTACCTCTGGTTGGATCAGTCGACTCTCGGGAAAACGCTTGTTCAGAACTCCTTGGTGCTCCAAATGTCATGATTCCACTTCGAGAAGGTCGGCAAGATGTGCATCTACGTTGGTATGGCTGGCCGGCGTCCTACTAATGGACGGAAGTGGTCGCCGACGGTGCTGAACGGTGGCGGTAATTCTGGTCGGCGACAGGCAGGTTGGAGGAAGAAGCAGAAGAGAGTTTTCGGTGGTCTTGGGGAGTAAATGGCTGGCCAAAATGGAGTGAAGAGAGAGAATAAAAGCTTATATACAAGCCTTGGTCAAATGGTTGAATGGTAGGTTTGAAAAAGGTTGGACATGACCACAACTCTTGATCTTGTGACGCTTGTCCCTCAAGTCAATCATGCAAGATCCAATGACCATCCTTTCTTCTTGATTTTCGGTAGCTTATGGGGAGGGTTTATTGACCAAATTACCCTTCTTGAATTGTATATGTAATGTTCTAGGCTTGAGGGGCAAATAGGTCGTTTTACCCTCGACGTTCAGAACATCGTTTTTCTCGTTTCAAAATCCTTCGATAGGGCGACGACCAATCCAAATAACATTGAAATTCTTGATTTTCCATTTCAAACTTTTCAGGACTCGTTTCTGATAGTTTTCTATATGAGACGTTATTCCTGCCTATCCCGAATCGACTGGTGGCTTTTGCAGATATTACGCGTATCGAGCTTGTGACTCGTATGATATTTAGGGCTCGTCAATTCGCAGTGGCATTAGTTGTCATGTAATTGTGAGGGTCTATCGCTAGTTCCCTCGACAATCCTTATGGCCAAAGCGTCGTTTCCTATCCGAGTTCCCTAGGTCCACGTACCTTGTCTCGCGTTAGCCTTTCTCTTTTGGTCAGTGTACTCGAATTGATCAGGTTCAAGCGGAATACGACTGAAGCACATCTCTAGAAATACTCTTCTCATCAATGAGTCTGAAATTGACTGGAAATTAGAATGTTACATAGACCTTTGCAATTATATGACAACCAAAATCGCCACGAATTGACGAGCTCTATGTGTGATATGAATCATAGAGTCGATACGTGCAACTTCTGCAAAAATCACCCGTTAGTTCGGGATAGGCTGGAATCACATTTGACAAAGAATGATGTAGAGACGAGTCTCAAAATTAAAAAATGGAGAATCAAGAATTTCAACATTATAATTGGATTGGTCGTCGCCTTATCGAAGAAAATTTGAATTAGAAAAATGACTTTCCGGATGTCGAGAGTAAAATTACCATTTTGCCCATCAAGCCTTAGCCTTGCCTTAATAAATGGATAAGGGTATTTTGGTCAATTGCAATACCTCACGGCTGCCGAAAATTTGGAAAAATGGTAGCCCTTGGATGAGGTATTGATTGACTTATGGACAAGTGTCAAAGGATGAAGAGTTGGCATTAATTGGACAACTTTTAACCTACCATTATTCATGGTTGACTCTCAAATTTTGTGTACACATCCCTCTCTCTCTCCCCTTCAGCCGAACACTCCACCAACCATCATCTTCTTCATCTTCTTCCTCTTCTCTTCTTCGGTCGAGAGCAGCTCCACGCCCGACCAGCCACTGCTTTAGGTTTCGTTGCCGTCAACCACCACTTTCGGCGACTTCCAGCCATCGAGCCAGCCACCAACATTAAGCTCAGTCTCTTGCCGACCAGCTTCAACTTGAATCAAGTCATTTGACCTACTGAGGGGCTCCGGCCAGCCATTTTTTCGAGAGTCAACGGAAATCGTCGCAGATGGAGGTAAGCTGCTGTTTGAACTCCGTAGGACCTTGAATCGTTTGAATCTTTTAGTCAAATTTTGTGGACATCTAGGGCACATATATACAGAGTGGTGTTAAAATTTTTGGATGAATTTGATGGATTTTTTTACCCCAAATGAGTGTTGTGTTTGAAGAGCAGAAATTGACCGGCGGTAGGCGTATGAGAACTGAACCTGCTCGTTGGCTTTCCGGCGTTACATTGAGCTCAAATTTTTAGTGAGGTTTCCCAACTCCTAGAACTATTTGTTAGCAAGTAGATTAGTGGATAAATTGAGGATTTAGGATAGTTTAAGGATTGATCAAGGGAGGTATGCACAGAACCGAAAATGCCCTGTTTCGATTCTGTGCAAACCGAATAATTGAGAGCTGATGGGATTTGAAATTGAGCTCAAATTTCATTGTTGAGACATACTAGGATGTTGATGAATATGTCATTGAGGTTTATGCTTCATGAATTAGTGAATTGAGCAAGAAAAATTGATGAATTGGATTGATTTCCAATAGGTGCGAGGCTGCCCTGTTTCGGGATTGTTGGACCGTGTGATTGAAGTACTTGGAAAGGAGATTTTTGTTGATTTAAGCCAAAGGTAAGAAGTTTCTAAACCTTGGCTAGGAGGATTGGACTCGATTGGGTGAATTGTGTGTGAATTAGGTTTGTTCTCGTGAATTATGGTGTGATTGTCCATTGTGCGACCTCGTGAGGTGTCGATGGCTTGAACGCTTATTGAATACTTGTGCCATGAATTGATTGCCTCTTGTGAGTGATGAGATTGATTGCCTTGCATGCCATAGATATCTAGCTCGATGCTTGAGCTTGTAATCGATCATGAAGTTGAAATTGAAATAATGTCTGGCATGCTTTGAAACCTATGATAACCCGAGGTGTTGAGACGCGGGGTTGTATGGATTGATACCCTGAGGCTTTGAGACGTGGGGTTGAAATGACCAATGTCCTGATGCGTTGAAACGCGAGACGAAATTTGATATGTGTCGACACAAGCCTGGAATGAAATTGAAAACCTGATGCGTTTACGCGGGTTTGTCAATGGGATGGTCTGAGGCATAATTACGCGGACTGAGCCTGAGGCATTCTAAACGCGAGCGTGAATCAAATGGAGGATCGAAAGGGTGGAAGGTGTGACCTGTTTTGGTTATGCGTGCTTAATTTGAACGATGAGATATGATGCCATGATTGTGTGATTGACACTCGTCTGTGTCCATATGTTATTTAATGACTGCTGAATGCTTCATGCGGTTGTTCGTGCATTTTGTTCTTGATTGCATTTACTTGAGTGTATGATCAGCCTAACCTAGGGTTAGAACCTATCTTGCTGAGTTGTAAATCTCATCCCGTTGTGGGATCACATTTTCAGATCCTAGACTGTGAGAATGTTGTCGATCAGACTAGGTGTCCCAAAGGAGATGTCCGCGTATTTTGAGGAGTTCTTGGACGGACGGGAAACCGTGTACGTTAGAAAATGTACCGTAGTCTGGGTCGATGAGGGTGGAAAGAGCTGGAAGCCTCATAGGTTCGAGGCTTTGTTTCGAAGGATATGAGAGGTTACTACTAGACCACTGAAGTTCTCTGAGGTACCCCGTAGGGTTATCCCTAGTTGGTGTCATCCCACTCGGGACTCTATGGAGGTCAAGGGATCAGTAGCTGGTCCGAAGAATATTTTCAAGAGGACCCCAATCTTGGAAGACACCGACGAGGTCATCGAGATCAAAGCCTCCGAGGATGACCAAGTGGAGATGTCAGCAGACGAGACGATGGAGGATATCGTAGAGGTACACTCGGAGACTTTCTCGGAGTACGAGCCTACCGAGGATGCCGAGGAGACTGATGACTCCAGCAGCTGGACCTAGGGATTTTCGTTTTCTGGACTGTTATTTTGTTGATGACCTCGATGGTCTGTTTTCTTTTGGAGACGTTAATGGTTGTCTTTTGAGTTGGTCCAGTTACCCCTACCGACTAGCAGGATTAGTCTACCAATGCTTTTGTAAGAACTCGTGGGAGGTTATGTATAAATGTAATTATGGTGTTCTTGCTACCTGAGTCCCCTCTAAGGTTTGTACGGAGGAATTTATGTTATCGCTTTCGCATGCGAATGATTTTTACGCATATCTCGATTTATGAATCTTGAGACTCGAGAGTACGCTCGAAGGGAGTCACGCGCACCTGTGCCCGGGGCACGAGGCATCACATCCCGACTTGCTTGGTATCAGAGCTAGGTCAGCTCGATCCAAGTTGATTGAGGATTGAAGTGATAAGGAGGATTAAGTTGAGACAGGATGGGTAGTGAGACTTTAGGAAACTTGTTAGAATAAGGCACGAGATGCATGACATATGACTTGGCGCATGTGATTGAGATTGGTCCTAACAAGATTGTGGTGATTTATGAGGATTAAGTTCCATGTCTAGCGTTGAATGTCATTTCTGGATCTTAGTCTCCCGAGCAAATGAGCATAGCTAGTTTTGGTGAACCGTTGAAGTAGATGGAATGGGGTAATGCCATGGACTGTTTAGCGAAGTGCCTTTGGAATTAGTTGTGTGGAAGGTCGTTATGTTATGACTGTTTCCGTTAAGGCATAGTTTGGTAGCTCCGGACTTGATTGGATGAACGAGTTACTAACTCCTTGGTGGATTTGTGGTGGTCCAAGCTTAGTGAAAGCATACAAGAATGAGTAATCCGCCTAGAAGACCTGGAAGACCCAAGAGTGGAGCCTCTAGTTCGAGGCCACCTTTGGCGAAAGACCCGAGAATGGACGAAGTACTGAGGGCACTCGAAATGATTAGTGACCTCATCGATAGGCAGACCCAAGATATGGATGCTACTATAGCTCAAGCAGTGGGAGCCGCAATAGCCACTGTCAACGCTGATAACGTCAATAATGGAGGCAATGGAAACAACAGCGATCATGGCCAGGGCAATGAGGTAGGGAATGTCCAGGAGGAAGTTGTTGTGGCCAGGCAGATGAGCCAACTAGTCGAACAATTTATCAAGCTGAAGCCAACCCAGTTCGATGTGACTAGAGACCCCGAACTAGCACCGAGATGGATCGAGAAACTAGAAAAGGCCTTTAGAGTACTGAGGTGTACAGATGAAGAAAATGTAATATTAGTAGTGTACCAACTGGAAGGGACCGCTAATGACTGGTGGACTGCCACCAAAAATAGAATCTTTCCAGAAGGGACAGCCTTGACTTGAAATGCCTTTACTACGGCCTTCAATGACAAGTACTTCTCTGAGACGGCTCGAGAAAGGAAGTAAGTAGAGTTCTTGCAACTGCGTCAGAATCATCTGACCATATACCAGTATGAAGCTGAGTTCTCCAGATTGTCAAGGAACGTGCCTTGATCGGTAGAGGATCCCTTGGAGAACGTGTAGAGATTTCGGGATGAACTGAGGCTTGAGCTCCGCAGTCAAATGATAGCTCTGAACTTGAGGACTTATAAGGAAATATATGAACGAGGACAGATGATTGAGAGAGATCTGAAAGAGAGAAATGCCGCATCTGGGTCGCGATTTAGTTCATTTAGAGACAATCGCCAGATTGGTAAAAGACCAGTGACTGACAATAGACGCTTCGTCCCTCCGATAAAAAAGAATATTGTGAAGCCGCCGAACCCAATGAACTGGAGTTGCCGCCTCTATGGCAAAAAGCATGGTAATAGACCTTGCCCAGCAAGGAATAGAGCGTACTTCAAGTATGGTCAAATGGGCTATTAGATGAGAACTTGCTCGAATCAAGCTCCAATGACTAAACCTCAAGGGCAACAACCATAGGTAGGACCGTCAACTGCCACTCCCCAAAATGATCAGAACTGACCCCTAGCTCAGGGAAGAATATATGTAGTGGCACGCAGGGAAGCGGAAGAAGCGCCAGACGTGATCACAGGTACGGTTTATTTGTGTGACCAAGCGGCTTATGCTTTGTTTGATCCTGATGCATCACACTCGTTTGTGTCTACTTGATTTACTGATTTGGTTGATATGGAATTGAAATCATGGAGTGTGATTTTGCATGTTGCCACTCCATTGAAGGATAATGTGTTGGTTTCGTTAGGCTGCGTTGATTGTGAAATCGTAATTGGCGGTAGTAAAGAGAGTATCGACTTGGCTGTGTTGCCCATGTATGACTTTAATGTGATCATAGGAATGGACTGGTTGGGTAAGTAAAGGGCGGTAGTTGATTGTGGTAGTGGGATAATCTGTTTCTATCCGGAAGGTCATTCTATTTTTGAATTTGTGGGAAGTAAAGGAGGAACCTCGATTCCTTTAGTCTCGTCTCTTGAAACGAAAAGGCTGATGACTAAAGGATGTCAGGCGTACTTAGTTGTAGTTATGGACATGATTGCCAAGGAGCCTAAACTAGAAAGTATTCTGGTAGTGCGTGAGTTTCCTGATATTTTCCTCCAAGAGCTAGGGTTGCCACCAGAACGAGAAATAGAATTCGTGATCGAGTTAGCTCCCGAAACGGAGCTGATCTCGAATGCACCCTATAAGATGTCCCTATTAGAACTGAAGGAGTTAAAGGTGCAAATGCAATAATTACTGGACAAAAGATTTATTTGACCGAGTGCTTTATCGTGGGGAGTGCCAGTGTTGTTTGTGAAGAAAAAGGATGGGTCCTTGCGTTTATGCATCGACTACAGACAATAGAATCAAGTAATTGTAAAGAATAAGTACCTACTACCGAGGATTGATGACTTATTTGACCAATTGCAATGAGCTGCGATTTTCTCAAAAATTGACCTGAGGACCGGGTATCATCAGTTGAGAATTAAGAAGGAAGACATACCTAAGACCACTTTTAGGGCAAGGTATGGTCATTATGAATTCACCGTGATGCATTTTGGGCTGACCAATGCTCTAGTCATGTTCATGGACTTGATGCATCGGGTGTTCAAGGAATTCTTGGATAGATTTGTTATAGTCTTTATTGACTGTATCTTGATTTACTCAAAGAGTAACGAAGAATACGAAGAGCATCTGAGGACTATCTTGCAGACCCTGAGGGGGCACTCGCTTTACGCTAAGTTTAGTAAATGTGAATTCTGGCTGAATAAAGTGGCATTTATTGACCATGTGGTATCTGAAGAAGGAATTGATGTGGATCTTACGAAGATCGAAGCCGTTATGAATTGGCCTAGGCCTACTACGGTCGCAGAAGTCTAAAATTTCTTCGGATTGGCAGGATATTACACTAACAAGATTGAATAAAAATGAAACGAAGTTCGAATGGACGGATAAGTGTGAAGCGAGTTTCCAAGAGCTCAAGCATCGGTTAACAACCGCACTAGTATTAACGATTCCATCTGGACCTAGAGGCTATGAGATATACAGCGATGCTTTGCTAAAAGGACTGGGCTGTGTGCTAATGCAACATTGAAGAGTGGTTGCTCACGCGTCTCGACAACTCAGACCGCATGAGATGAGCTATCTGACTCACGATTTGGAATTAACAGCAATCATCTTTGCTCTGAAGATCTGGAGGCATTATTTGTATAGTGAGAAGTTTCAAATTTATACAGATCACCAGAGCCTGAAGTATCCATTTTCTATAAGGAACTGAACATGAGACAATGTCGATGGATGGAGCTGCTTAAGAATTATGATTGTGACATATTATATCATCCTGGGAAAGCGAATCGAGTTGCAGATGCACTCAGCCGGAAGTCTAGTATCGCTTGTCTACTGGTAAAAGGGTGGTCATTATTTGAAAATTTAAAGGATTCTGAATTCAGATTGGAAGTCTGTCAGCTATCTAGTTTGATGGCCACATTGAGAATAGAACCTGAGATCTAGGAAAGGATAAAAGCCTTATAGTCTACGAACCAAAAAATTCAGAAAACCCTGGAGATGGATGCTACGAAGAGGAAACCAGAGTTCCAAGTGTTAGAAGACAGAATTTTGAAGTTTAGGGCGTCTACGCATACCAAAGGATGAAGAGCTTAGAGAAAAGATTTTATCGGAGGCTTATAGAAGCAATTATAGTATCCACCTAGGTAGCACGAAAATGAATCAGAACTTGCGTCAACATTATTGGTGGAACGGGATGAAAGTGGATGTAGCGAAGTATGAGGCGAAGTGCTTGACATACCAGCCGGTGAAGGCACAACACTGTAAGCCTGGTGGATCGTTACGGCCGTTAGAGATTCCTGAATGGAAATGGGAACACGTGACTATGAACTTTGTCATGGGACTACCAAGGAGCCAGAGAGGCATTGATTTTATTTAGGTAGCCGTGGACCGATTAATCAAGTCTGCACATTTTGTTCTTGTGCGAAAAGACTTCGCGAAGGATAGATATGCCGAATTGTATATGCGACAGATAGTGAGACTACATGGAGTACCCGTGACAATTACATTGGACAGAGATCCCAAGTTTACGGCGAACTTCTGGAAGAGTCTTCAAGATGCCATGGGAACTTAACTACAATTTAGTACGGCATACCATCCATAGACAGACGGACAATCGGATAGGACAATTCAGACACTCGAGGATATGTTACGAGCGTGTGTTATAGACTTCAAAGGTGGATGGGGGATTAGCTGCATTTGGTGGAGTTCACTTATAATAACAGTTATCAGCAGAGTATTCGAATGGCACCTTTTGAAGCGCTTTACGGAAGAGCTTACAGGACCCCAATTTGCTGGGACGAGGTTGGAGAAAGAAGTATTACAGGCCCAGAGTTGGTAGAGCAATCGGTAGAAGCGGTAAAGATAATCCGGGATAGACTAAAAACAGCACAAAGTCGTAAGAAAAGTTATGCGAATAAACAGCGTAAGCCTGTAGAGTTTCAAGTAAGTGATCATGTTTTCCTTAAGGTGTTGCCAATGAGAGGATTATCCCGATTTGGGAAGAAAGGAAAACTGAGTCTAAGGTACGTAGACCCTTTTGAGATTGTGGAACAAATTAGGACCTTAGCCTATTGGCTTGCCTTGCCGCCTAACTTGTCCCAAGTACACAACGTCTTCCATGTATCAATGCTATAAAAGTACGAGTCGGACCCGACGCATGTACTGGATTACGAGGGTATCGAAGTGGATGATAGAGTATCCTACGTAAAAAAGCCAGTTAGGATCGAAGATCGAAAGGAGCAGATTCTAAGGAATAAGATGATTCCATTGGTCAAAGTTGTTTGGGAGCACCATGGAACCGAAGTAGCTACATGGGAAAGCAAGGAAACGATGAGGCGTCAATATCCCCATTTGTTTGAGTAACCTGTTTACTGTAAATTTCAAGGACAAAATTTTTATAAGGGGGAAAGAGTTGTGACATTCTGATTTGCCTGTCATTTCGAGACTTATTAATGAGAATATATCTAACGATATCTTTCAGTCGTATCTCGCTTGGATCTGATCAATCTCGAGTTAACTGACCAAAAGGGGAAGGCTAACGCGAGACAAGATACGTGGACCTAGGGAACTCGAATAGGAAATGACATTTTGACCATAAAGATTGTCGAAGGGACATTTAGAGCCATGAAAGGCCGATTTAAGAACGATTAAGGAATGCATTGCTAGCGTTATACGATTGGATAGCGGGTGATGCCGCTTAACCAATGTATAATTTGTAAAATTTTCCTAAATCGAACAATGACGATCGAGACCGTCGGAACTAGTAATAGACCCTCACAATTACATGACAACCAAGGTCACCATGAATTAACGAGCCCTAAGTGTGATATGAATCACAGAGTCGATACGCGTAACGTCTGTAAAAGCTGTCCGTCAGTTCGGGATAGGTTGGAATCACATTTGGCAGAGAATGATGCAGAGATGAGTCTCGAAATTAGAAAATAGAGAATAAAAAAATCCAACATTATAATTGGATTGGTCGTTGCCTCATCGAAGAAAATTTGAATTAGAAAAACGACGTTCTAGACGTCGATGGTAAAATTACAATTTTGCCCCTCAAACCTTAGCCTTACCTTAATAAATGGATAAAGGCATTTTGGTAAATTGCAATACTCTATGGCTACCGAAAACTTAGAAAAATGACTGCCCTTGGATGAGGTATTGATTGACATATGGACAAGTGTCAAAGGATGAAGAGTTGGCTTTAATTGGACAACTTTTAACCTACCATTCTTCATGGTTGACTTCCAAATTTTGTGTATACATCCCTCTCTCTCTCCCCTTCAGTCGAACACTCCACCAGCCATCATCTTCTTCATCTTCTTCCTCTTCTCTTCTTCGGCCGAGAGCAGCTCCACGCCCGACTAGCCACTACCACCGGTTTCGTTGCCGTCGACCACCACTTTTGACGACTTCCAACCGTCGAGCCAGCCACCAACATCAAGCTCAGTCTCTTGCCAACTAGCTCCAACTTGAATCAAGTCATTTGACCCACTGAGGAGCTCCGGTCAGCCATTTTCCCGAGAGTCGACGGAAACTGTCACAGCTGGAGGTAAGCTGTTGTTTGAACTCGGTAGGACATTGAATCGTTTGAATCTTTCGAAAAAATTTTGTGGACATCTAGGGAACATATATACTGAGTTGTGGTAAAAATTTTGGGTGAATTTGATGGAGTTTTGACTGCAAATGAGTGTTGTGTTTGGGGGGTAGAAACTAACCGGCGGTAGGCGTGTGAGAACCGAACTTGTTCGTGGGCTTTTCGACGTTGTCTTGAGCTCAAATTTTTTGTGAGGCTTCCCAACTCCTAGAAATATATGTTAGAAAGTAGATTAGTAGATAAATTGAGGATTTAGGAAGTTTAAGGGCTGATCAAGGGAGGTACGCACAGAACCGAAAATGCCCTATTTCGGTTTTATGCAAACCGAATCGTTGAGAGCTGATGGGAGTCGAAATTGAGCTCAAATTTCATTGTTGAGACATACTAGGATGTCGTTGAATATGTCTTTGAGGTTTATACTTCACGGATTGGTGAATTGAGCAAGAAAAATTGATGAATTGAATTGATTTCCAATAGATGCGAGGCTGCCCTGTTTCGGGATTGTTGGAACGAGTGATTGAAGTACTTGGAAAGGAGATTTTTGTTGATTTAAGCCAAAGGTAAGAAGTTTCTAAACTTTGGCTAGGAGGATTGGACTCGATTAGGTGAATTGGGTGTGAATTAGGTTGGTTCTCGTGAATTATAGTGTGATTGTCCATTGTGCGACCTCGTGAGGTGTCGATGACTTGAACGCTTGTTGAATACTTGTGCCATGAATTGATTGCCTTTTGTAAGTGATGAGATTATTTGCCTTGTATGGCATAGATATCTAGGTCGATGCTTGAGCTTGTAATCATCATGAAGTTTAAATTGAAATAATGTCTGGCATTCTTTGAAACCTATGATGCTCTGAGGCATTGAGACGCGGGGTTGTATGGATTGATACCCTGAGACATTGAGACGTGGGGTTGTATGGATTGATACCCTGAGGCGTTGAGACGCGGGGTTATTTTGAATTGTATCCTGATGCGTTGAGACGCGTGGTTGAAATGGCCAATGTTCTGATGCATCAATACGCAAGACAGAATTTGATATGTGTCGACACAGGCCTGGAATGAAATTGAAAACCTAATGCGTTTATGCGGGTTTGTCAATGGGATGGTCTGAGGCGTAATTACGCGGACCGAGCCTAAGGCGTTCTAAACGCGGGCGTGAATCAAATGGAGGCTTGGAAGGGTGGAAGGTGTGACCTGTTTTGGTTATGCGTGCTTAATTTGAACGATGAGATATGATGCCATGATTATGTGCTCGACGTTCGTCTGTGTCCATATGTTATTTAATGACTGCTGAATGCTTCATGTGATTGTTTGTGCATTTTGTTCTTAATTGCATTTACCTGAGTGTACGGTCAACGTAACCTAGGGTTAGGACCTGTCTTACTGAGATGTAAATCCCATCCCGTTGTGGGATCACATTTTCAAATCCTAGACCGCGAGAATGTTGTCGATCAGACTAGGTGACCCGAAGGAGATGTCTGCGTATTTTGAGGAGTTCCCGGACGTACGGGGAACCGTGTATGTTACGTAGTGCACTGTAGTCTGGGTCGATGAGGCTGGAAAGAGCTGGAAGCCTCATAGGTTTGAGGCTTGGTTTCGGATGATAGGGAAGGTTACTACTGGACTACTGAATTCCTCTAAGATACCCCGTAGGGTTATCCCTAGTTAGTATTATCCCACTCGGAACTTCGTGGAGGTCGAGGAATCAGTAGTTGGTTCAAGGAACATTCCCGAGAGGACCCCAACCCTGGAATACACCGACGAGGTCATTGAGATCGAAGCCTCCGAGGACGACCTGGTGGAGCAGTCAGCAGACGAGACGATGGAGGATACCGTAGAGGTATACTCGGAGACTTTCTCGGAGTACGAGCCTTCCAAGGATGCAGAGAAGACTGACAACTCTAGCAGCTCGACATAGGGATTTCCGTTTTCTAGATTGTTATTTTGTTGATGACCTCGATGGTTTGTTTTCTTTTGGAGATGTTAATGGTTGTCTTTTGAGTTGGTCCAGTTACCCCTACCGATTAGTATGATTAGTCTACCAGCGCTTTTGTAAGAACTCGTGGAAGGTTATGTATAAATGTAATTATGGTGTTCTTGCTACCCAAGTCCCCTCTAAGGTTTGTACGGAGTAATTTATGTTATCGCTTCCGCATGCGAACGATTTGTATGCATCTCTCGATTTCTGAATCCTGGGACTCGAGAGGAAGCTTGCAGGGAGTCGTGCGCGCCTGTGCCCGGGGCGCGGGGCGTCACACTCTATTTATTTCATGAAAAATGAGCAATTTAGAAAAAAAATTATTTCTAAAAACGATTGCTTATATCGCTTATAAAAATGAAAAATATTTCCGTCATCGTAACTTATTATCGGTGATTGAAAAAATCTCATCAATGGAACATTTAAAAAAAATAAAATTATTACTTTTTGTAAAACACGGAGCTTAATTTTAGGTCATCCAATCATAGATATTGAAGCTGTATCTTTCGTTCGGAGCCATCAAGCCGGCTGCTGCAATGGCATCATCAATGAATATGTTTATTTATAAGCTTTATAGAGTTTGTCGCATATGATAGATTGATGGTGTTGGGCATTTGAAAGCAACCACTATAATAATTGACGGCACATGATCTTTCCAGGAAAGCTCTTCAATGTGGTCAATCTTGTAATTTTTCATTGATGTCATCTTCTCCCTGTACCTGTCAAAAGGGAAAAATAATGATAATAATAATAATAATTGGTACACAAAAAACTAAGGATTAAAGGTGATAATGAAGGTGGGGGCATAATAAAATGAACATGGACACCCCTCAGCAATGCCACGACATGGGATAGTCGATATATAAGTCCTTTTCAAGTCCGCATCAAGATGATTTGGCAATCATTTAGTAACATCAACCCAAGGCCAAATTGGGACACTTTGTTTTTGGCCCATGCAAACTTGAGAAACCGAAAGAGCCTATACCCATTTTTACCCATTTTTACCCTCCCCACACAAAATACATAATTTTCAGCTGCACATATATTTATGCTCTCGAGTAACGTTATCTTGTGGTTGGTAGGATTCTTGCTTTGTAATTCATCAACTTTATGGTAAGATTTGGACTCTCAACTTGAGGGAAATTGTTGCCCCAATAAATTAGGTACAAGTCGGCCTATGGTTCATCCCATGCAAATGAAGACGGGGAAATGACATGTGACGAAAGGTTTCTTTTGAAAGACTTATGCTTTGATGCAAAGAGTCATTTCAAAGGGCAATAATGCCGTTTAAGTGAATAATTGAGGGTACATTTCGCGCAGGATTAATAATTTGAAAAAGATTATCAAATTTTGAATAATTTGAAATGTTTATGTTATCAGCAATAATATTTCAGAATAGGATCATTGTTATTAATAAAATATTCTTACTATAATATGCAAAATCAAATTTACAAAAATCTTTTTCAAATATCGCAAAACAAATGCACCCTTAGATCGAGTAGGCTTATTAGGCTGTGCATAGTAACCATTCTGTTCCAAAAAATTTATTTTGATTGAAATGACTTTTTATGATTCTGCTCTCAGATAAATTTTAGAGAATCATAATGCGCCCAAAATTTCTGTTCCTAGAATAGAAACACGTTTGATAACTCCATAAAATTTCTATTTCGAAAAACTGATTCTCTTCATATTTTTTTTTCATTTAAGTGAAATAACTATGTAGTTACTTTGTAAAATTTCATCCTAAATTGAAGACTAATTTCCAATATACACTAAACTAATTTAAAATACATTAATTTTTTTAGCATATCATAAATCAAACTCAAATTTTAATACGTGATATCTGAAATTCGATTGAATCATGGTATAGTTTCCATATTAAGAACTCATTTTTTTTTAATGTAGCATTGTCCAAAATACACTGAAACATAGCAGTCGAATAACCAAATTATCCACTGAGAAACAAAAAATTATCCTTCTTGATACGAAGTACACGTCCTTCACTATCATTTTGTAGCTTTTATTCTAAATCCGAGTGGGTGTTTGATTCCAACTCTACGTGCAGATGGTTGCATTTTGTGATGCATGGCTATGAGTATATATATTATCATCCGCGTGTTGGATGCCATCATCTTCTGCGACATTTTTTTTGCGGGAGAGCGAATCTATGAAATCTAGGTAATTTAGGCCCAAATTTATGAAATTGAGGTCAAATTAGCCTAATCTAAGCTTCTTCTATTTTTAGGATTTTTCTAATTTTTTGTGATATTTGAAAAATTTCCAATTTTTTCGATTATTTTATTTTTATTAGGTTGAAGGAAAAGTGACAAGGAATTGAAAGAAAAAAGTGAGAGATGTAAGACTTCATTATGTTTTTTGATTCTAAAAAAATGATTCTTTTTTCAGAACCAACTTTTTTGGTTCTAGATTTTGCTTTAAAACTAATTCTGATTCTTTAAAACTGATCATGAGAACAGAATCAGAATCGGAGTCATTTACATTACCCAACATGATTTTTTTTTTGTTCCAAAAAACATAATTGGAGAACTAGAATGGTTCTCATGCAAATCCTCAAATTCTGCACATTATGATTGTATCTATATTGACTGTTAGAGATATTGGGCACATGACTACAAGTACATCTATGTGACGCCCTAAAAATCTAACTTCCTTTTGGTGATAGGAATTCGATTGTGAATCGTCTGTTAATTCTCGTTTATTGCTTTTGATTGATTGTTAATGGTTTAGGCGAAGGAAATCGAGAATTTCCTATATTAGTAATCAAGTAGTTTAAAAGCTTATTAGTTGACTTCCTTATCTAAGAATTAGGATTTCCTGAACTTAGGCCTCGTCCGAAATCGATTGGATTGAAATTGAATGAGAAAAACCCTCTCGAGAATTATCAACGATCGAATTTTACCTAGGGGCGACCGTTTACCAAAATACCCATAGGACGATTTTTGATGAAAATGCCCTCTATTATTCTAATTGACCAAATTGCCCTTGAGTAGGCAATTTACCAAAATGACCTTGACATTTGAAGAAATTACCAAAATGCCCCTAGGGTTTCTAGAACATGACATCATCATGATGTCACCATGACATCATCATCATGTCACACCTCATGCATGACATCATCGATTACATCACATGACATCATCGATGATATCATCACCCTAATGTCCCACATAGAATAGATGAGGGACCTTATCCCTCACTTCTCCCTGTACATATGTCCCTCCCTCATCTCTCTCTCATTCACTTGGTCGTGAGCCTCGGTCGTGCGTCGGTCAACGACGGGCCGTGACCAGTCATGCTCGGGCCATGGTCGAGAATTCTAGCCCGTGTGGCTAGGCCATGGCGGGCCAAGATGGCCGATATCCTGGGCCATGGCTAGCCAAATTGGCCGAGGGACCTGGCCTAGAGCCTGGGCCGAAGGCCTGGGCCATGTCCGGGCCGGCGTGCCCCTGGTTGAGATTTTGGGCCAAGTGGCCAAGTCCGCGAGCTAAGTTTCCGAGCTCGTGTCTAAAGTTCGTGCAGAAGGTTTTCAAGGATCGCTAACGACCTTGACTCGATGACTAAACTGTGAGTTGACATCTAATCTTTGGTTAGGTCGTTGATTGGATTTAGAATGGTTGTGTTTAACATTATTAGGCGTTTAGGTAGACTGATTGAGGTCGGTTAAGGTTAGCCTTTGAAATAGGTTAAATGGCCTCAATTGGAAAGGTTAGTTGATTTCGACGAATTGATACCTGATGGTTGATCCCAAAGTACTTGTGAACGTAGTGACTACTTCTGATGTGTTATGGTAAGATATTGAAATGCTTAACTGTGATACCTGCATGTTACTACGTTTATGTGACAACAAGACTGGATTGATTGGTAATTAATAGAGTGCCGATTCGTAGATTATTGTTGTTGTGGCTACTTGACATAAATAATAGCTAGTGTGATATATGTTTATCATGTCGCATGCTTCATATGACACATTTGGCATGACAATGGCCGTAGGCTAAGTCTTGACTACAATTGTTTGACTGTTGGCTATAAACAAAGATAAAAACGAAAGATTGTTGAATGAGTTGCATGGTCATATGATGGATTGATGATGCGACACCTAACGTGTTCGTTGTGCCTGGGGTACCAACAGTACTAGGGAATAACAACACGACTTATTAGGCGCCCGACTTTCTATGGTGTGGTACGAAGTTGGTATGGGCATGGCTGGATTGTCGGAAGCCGATTGCAGCTTGTGATGGATCGAACACTTTTTGGGAAGCCTACCTGTTGAGCCTGGGTGCCATGGGCCTGGGGTTTCAACTCGTAGATGCCATCGCTGATAGGATATGGGACAAAACCTATTCTACATGGTTGTTGCCTAGGTGCCATTAGGCATGAGGTACATTACATTACATTACATTACCAGAGTGCCATTAGGCATGGGGTACATTACCTGGGTGCCATTGGCATGGGGTATTTTACAACTATTATAGATCATCGATTAACAAATTGGACTGGATGCAACGTGACTCGTTCAGGGGTTGGTATGAGCGCATCTTGAGTACAAAGTTTGGTATGTGACGAATTGAGTAGGAATACGGAAGCTCACATTCGCTGGTGTTCGAGTTATCATGGCATTGTATGCGTGGTACTTTGATGAATATGTTCAGTGGGTTTGAACGATGATGTGATGCATCGTGAATGATTGAATGACTTGCTGGTCAAGTTGGATTGATATGATTGGTGTGTTATGTTCATGTTGTATTTCGTGTGACATCCTGGCTAGTAAGTTGCCTGTGATTAAAATATAATGCTTGGATGCATTGTGGCTGCTGGCATATTTTGATGGTTGTCTGGAATGACACGACTTTATATTTACTCACCTTGCACTACGTGTGGCAGAGGAAACGGGTAAGTTGCTTGTGATTGCTATATCGGCCTGATGCCTAGCGATTTCATGGTAGACTGTTTTGAACGAATCAACGCCCTAGCCAAGGCTTAGGCGTTGACTCACTGAGATTATATCTCACCCCTTTGTGGGAACATTTTTCAAGTCTAGAGCTGGTGATTATCTAAGAATTGAAGTAGAGAACGTTTGGAGTAGATGTGATGAAAACCCTTCCCCGCCTCGAAGTATGAGGCCGAATAGTGTAATACCTCTATTGAGATGAGACATGACTATAAATGAAATGATGTTCTCGATTTGACATGTGTCTTTCTTTTCTATCCTTGTATTACCTTGTTGTATGGGAGTATTAAACGTTTCCGCTTGCATATTGAATTAAATTATCGTGTCACACCCCGAACCTGGCGAGCACGCAAACATCCCACCTGGCCGTAATCAAGTTTTGCCATCTAGGATCTTTCAGCCCTTATGTTCTCAAATCGCATACATGTGAAAACAAGAAACTACTCCGTACACAAATAAAATCAAGATGGCTTAGGAAAAAAAATAAATAGTACACTTCTCAATCTATAAAATACACCTCAATTTGTTCTCATGATCAAGACTAATCCACCAAACAATATACAATCTCTAAGATCAACCAACGTCTTAAATACAGTTGATCAACTACTTCATCGAATGCCAATCCTTGGCAAGTTCGGGCTTTCTTAGCCTAGGACCTGAAGAAGTTAAGCCCCAATTGGGGTAAGATATAAATTTCAATAAGTGAAACCTAAACCTGGACCTAAGCACCAGTCCCCCCAGACTATGAAACTAACACCAAATCAAGCAAATCAACAAAGCTAGCATGGTCAAGCAACACAATTAATCACATTCAATCTCAGGGTTCAAGCTCCTCGCCCATATCGCACATAACCAACACATAATCATCACAATTTTCACAACCACTCTTCGCTTGAGCTCTCAATAGCGATGTACTTCTCGACACTCTTGCCAACTGACATCACTGGGGCCATAGGCCAATCGATATCATAATAACTTTTAGTCAACTAGTACCACTAGGGCCACAGGCCAATCGGTACTTCTGGGCTCACCGCCAATCTATACCAATGGGGCCACAAGTCAATGGGTATCTCATGGGTTCATAGCCAATTGTCATATCAAGGAATCACGGTCAACGTGATCTCCGGGGCCACAGGCCAACGATCGCTAGGACAATATAGTCCATTCATATAGCATCGTCACCATAGCCGTTTATATAGCTTAGGCATTATAGCCATTTATGTAGCATAGACATTATAACCCAATTCAATAACACAGGCACTATAGCCAATTCATACAGGGGCTTCATAGCCAATTCATATGAATCCTTGCTCAATGGCCGTGCTATATCATCAAGGGCTCAATAGCCACTTACCTCACAAGGCTCTCTAGCAATTTGAAGCACACTAACCAAACATAACATCAAGGCATTCATAATTCAATTGTCATACTATGTCATTCAAGTCATGGAATCCGCTACTTAATCAAGCAATTCATGCCCTAGGATTCACTAAGCACTCAATTTATCCAACCAATCAATCCAGTAGTGTCCTAACATTCAGGTAAGGGTTTAGGAAACACTTACGTTTGATCCATAACAAGAAATCCTTCCCAACTCGGCAAGTCCACGACCAATAAGGATCCAACAACATCCAAGAATATTTTATCAATTTCGGATCAAAACTCAATCGGATCCCATTTCCATCAAACTAATTCCTCAATAACCAATCAAGTGACAGCCTAAGTTGCCTTATCGATCAATCAAGGACTCGACAATACCTCCAGGAGACCTCAAAGCATTCGATTCATGTAGCCACATGCAAGGCAAAACATAACTTGGAGTTCATGCACCAATTAGGCCATAAATCACTTCTAACTCCCAATCCACTTCACATACTCCCCATCAACACTTCACACAACATCTTATGAAATCTTATGAATCATTTTGAAGTCAAATATCCCTTCATTAGTCCCCCAACAGAATCGATCGCAGCAGGTACCCCCTAAAACAGAACCGATTTTGGGTTCATTCCGTTCAATCAAACCATAAATCAATTTCAAACTTCAATCCATCACAAAATCAACTTGCCAAAACCTTAATCTACATGTTAAGGGAGTTCATTGAAGATTTGGAAGTAAAATAATACTTCAAAGACCTTTGAACAACCTGGTTCCTTCACAATCCTCACATAGTCAGAATTTATCCGACTTTAATCACCTCTGTTCAGCCATAAAAACATCCTAAATCCTCAAGAAAATAATCATAATTTCTCAGTAAACTCAATTATTAGATATTATGAAGATCTCACCGAAAATTTGAGGCCATTTGGAGTCCGGAAGCTCCCGCAAACGTAGTCTCTCAATAACCGGATCAGATTTTGACATTTTTTCACTCAAACGGACCTATGAGACAAATGGCTGGGCCAAATTAAGCTCATAATACCTTATTAGAATGAAAAGAAGATACAATTTAAGATAGAGGTGGTTTTACCTCAATACAATTCCGGATGATAAAGTTATAATCAAAACAGTGAGCCAGTCTTTCCCTGTCCGTGAGGAATCCGTTCGGCCGAGAGAGAGAAAGAGGAAGAAGATGGTGGGGATGAAGGTGGCTGGCCAAAATGGAGAGAGAGAGAGTTTATTACACACCAATAATCCATTTTGGTCAATTTGATAAGATGTGTAATTAATGGGCATTTAATTCTTGGCCTTCTCATTGCTTGACACTTGGCAACCTTCCATTGGTTGCTTCATTGACTTTAACTCCCTTTGACGCATCCTCATCCAATTTTCTGCAGCATATAGAGGAGGGGAAATGGCCAAAATGACCTTATAAACTTTTTAGGGCAAGGCCAAAGGTTGAGGGGCAAAAAGGTCATTTGACACTTTTCGTCCAAAAATTCATTTTTTTAGTATAAACCACCCTCGATGAGGTGACATCCATTTCAATTCAAATATTGAAATTCCTCAATATCCAATACCCAAATCTCGAGGTCCAATTTCATGTTGAACTCTCGTATATTGTAATTCCAATTTATCTCAAACTGACGGGCGACTTTTGCAAGTGCTACACGTATCGACCTTGGGATTTTTCTCAAGTCACTGTGACTTTAATTGTCATGTAATTATGAGGGTTTATCGTTTGTTCCTTCGATCCTGATCATCGGAATCCGATTTAGGAAATTCTTGCAAATTATACATTGGTTAAGCGGAATCACCCACGTCCCAATGTATAATACTAGCAAGACATTCCATGATCGTCCTTAGATCGATCTCTACCGGCCCAAGATATTCCCTTGACAATCCTTATGGTCAAAGTGTCATTTCTCATTCAAATTCCCCAGGTCCACGTATCCGACTCTGGGTCAATCTTTCCCTTTTGATCAAATAACTCAAGAGTGGCCAACTCCGAACGAGTTATAACTGAAATACATTGATCGATATCCTTCCATTCAATAACCTCGAGAGGGTTGGAATTCAAAATGTCACATCGTGAGTCGATAGCAGACCTAGGATGTTATCCTTATGACCCAAGGGACGGTTTGACCTGGATGCTACGTACTCGGGGTTTGAGGCGTGACAATCTAGGTATGTTTTTTTGGTCGGAGCACATCTAGATATGTTATAAAGAAGGAAAAATGGGTTAATTTGAAATTGATGTACTTACCATTTATTTATTTATTTTTACAATTCTTATCGTCTCTTCACCTATTGGCAATGGAGCATCCAAGAGGTCATCAATAGATGTAACTATTCTTTCTTCTTTGTATCCTAATATGGGGTTAATTCGCTAAAAAGCACCAACTCTAGCACTAATGGCAATTTTGTCCTGAACTTTTTTCTGTCTAAAAAAAAAAGTATCAACTTTAGATCCAGTGACAATTCTGGGCCAAACTTATTGTCCTTGCATAAAAAAGGCATAAGCTTTAACTCAAGTACTAAATAAGGCTCCCCTTAATTTGGAATCATTAGTTGTCTAACGTGGTAATTTCACATCATTAATAAATACACACGGCTTGCTAATGTGGATTTAAGACATTATCTTCTTAGGACAAAATTTGAAGTTGTTCATCTGCTTTACCTTTGATACAACTTGAAGGACGACGGTTAACTATTTCATTGTCTCCTTCGCTTCATCCACAAGTATCAGCTCTCTAATTGAAATTCAAAGCTATGTATTGCCACACATGGATAGACGTCATGGACGAGATTCGCCAAGCTTACGACTAAAACTTTCTTTTTTAACAATACCAGCCCTACCCTTTCCATGAAGAGGATGAACAACTTCATATTCCATGCCAACAAGATAATGAATAATATTTTAAATCCATGTCAATAAGCCACGTAGATTTATTGATGACATGAAATTGCCATGTTAGACAACTAATAGTTTCGAATTAAGGGGTCGAATTTAAGATTTGATTTAAAGTATGTGCTTTTTCATGGGATGAAATATTTGGGCTAGAATCGTTGTTGGACCTAAAGTTGATGTTTTTTTATGAGACAAAAAAAGTTAGGACCAAAATCATCATTAGACCTAAAGTTGGGGCATTTTTAGGGAATTAGCCCCCCAAATTTGTGTTACATGCATATTTATCCTTCTTAGGTTTGATTTTAGGAAAACCAATGACATCTTTCTCGGGAGTCAATGTGACGTCCGACGTTGGAACCCGACGTATGACTTGAGCTGACTCGGGACGGACGTCTTGAAGTTCTTGGCCAAACTCACTGGTCCAAGTTAAATGTCCGACTACACTTTGGTTGGACAACCGACCCACTTTGTATGGACGTTGGGCATGCATGAGAATGGTTTAAAACATGGAGTTTCCACCTACTTTCACCAAGAACAAAGGGCCAACCCAAGAGAGAGTTGAGAAGACCGTCCAGAGCGTGAAACGTGAAAATTTCTAGGCATAAGCAAATCGGAGTCTCACAAATTAATGAATAGAATCATGTTGGAGAGAGTTTGTTCTTTACTCTTTGATGCTAGACAAGATGGGGATTTCTAGGATGAAGCAGCGATACCACCTTTTATTTAGCGAGTAGATAACAATCACCGACAATTGAGTGTAGCACTCCTAAGGATACCTAGTTAAGTAGGCATGCTAATTACGATAGAGTGACTATGTTTGGTTGCATTGCCTTGCTCGAGTGGGTGATGGCATGCTAGAGCTAAGGGTAAGGAGATGCATACTCCTATGTGTTGGAGATATGTCCTAAAGCAAGCATGTAATAGATACATGTTAGGGATTTCAATTGTACTCATGATTTCTTATTTAATCAATGGCAAAGACGTATTTATTCATTTGTCCAATTACCTACTTATATGAATAAATTTCATAAGATTAGTTGTGACTGGATCCATTCTTGAGACATTAAGAATATGTGTGACGGGTTCACAGTTAGACTGAATCCTTAAATAGTTCCCGATCGATGGATCATTGAATGGATATCAATAATCCTATTGAGATTGGTGTGTTCTTAACTTCACAATTAAGTATTAGACACTTAAGGGAATGATGAGTCACAAGGCATTGGGTATTGTGATGCCCGAGTTAGAACACAGGTGCTTGTATTAGACAAATTCAATAAACGTGACACGCATTGAACGATTAACGACATTGAAGCGTTTGGCGGGGTCAATGTCTAATCGTTCATGCTTTGGTCTTGTGTAAATAATCCTTAGACTTGAGGTACAGTGTTGACTTGTGTGTTGGACGAATGTGGTTCACGAGAACGCATATTGACGTCTCGTCGATCCGTCTCTGTACTTGATGTTAATAGTTTATACACATACGAAGTCACATGTGTGCGTAAAATGAAATCTGTCTTCTTGCTATATGCAAGGTATGATATCCTATGTGATTCAATTATGATAATGCATTGAAATCCTCTGCTAGGATTGTAAACGAGAATGAAATGTTTATGTCTTGTATAAATGCACGTCGATTGAATTTGTGCATATGATCAAATTGGTGACTTGACAAATATTCTATGGTCTTTGTTCGATCTGAATATAGTAAGATGGAGAGATTGAATACACTATAGCCAAAGCTGACAAATTCATTATGTTCTTAAAGAATTCACACTGCCTGGGTAGCCATGACATATTGCTAGATGTCACTCATGGCTCGTGGGACCTAGAGGTTGATCATGATAATTATTCTCTTAGAAGTACTAATGTCTTACTGCTAGCTCAGTGATGAAACAAGGGATGTCACACACCTTAACCAATATATGACGACAATGAACAGAAAGAAAATATTGCAAATACGTTTGCAATAATGACTATCGAATTATTCGGATCGAAATTAGATTAAATGAGATTTAATTTAATTTTTTATTTTTGGTCATAGGCACAAGTGTATGTGATGCACATGTACGGATTAAATCTGACACAAAATTATTATGTCGATTTGCACACATATTATATAGATCCTTGCATTAAGGGTGTGCATTTATAAGCAGAAAATTCGGATATATATATATATATATATATATATCCCTATCATTTTTGCTTTCTCCCATGGTGACCAAAAATTCAACGATGAGTGCGGAGTATTGCATTCTCGATATTGCTAGAACAACTGAGTGGTGATTCCCGCAAGTTCGTTCTTCCATTCGTCGTCGTGATTGGTAATGTGTCTGAACTAGAGGCTCGACACTTGTGGGGCTCGAATAAAAGAATATCTGAACCAATTTATTTTCAAGCACACTACGAGAGGTAATTTTTTAACTCTATTCGTTTATTATGATTTTCGATTGAAACGCATAAACAATGCCTTCGAAGTTACATGTAAGGGCACTTATTTTTTCTGCTGCGTTTATATTTTATTTTGCCCGTACGTATTACGTGAATTCCACCAGTGGTATTAGAGCCAATCCTTAGGCGTTTTCATGCGTTTAATTGTATTTTAGTTTGTATCGATTTTTGCGATACTACGGCCAATTTATTTTTTGAGATTTGTTCTTTTAACGTGGCCAATAGAAGTCGGTTATTTTATGTGATAATATTAATCAACGTAGCAAAAATTGAGACTAAATCAATTTTGAATCGAAATTCTGTAGTGAGTTTTATATTACGTATGAATTCTACAAAATTGTTCGTGGTTGCGAATATAAGATCGAGAATGCTATTACCGTTTAAATTACACAGGTGAAATTTATTTCGCCGACTTTAATTTCTTGATACGGCTTGCATTGCTTGATTATGAATTTGATTCAATGCAGAATTTTATTTGTGCCTTCTAAAGCTTTAAATTATAAATTTATTGCTCATGTGGAAGGGTGGTGATCATTGAAAAACCCCTAATCAATGTGATTGATGAATGTATGTTGTTTATTGGTTTTTTTGTTGTTGTAATTTTAAAATGGAGGTGGGTCATTCTTTTATATTTCATGTAATTTTTATTTTTAGTGTAATTTAGCATAATCAATTGTTGATGTAAATGATACGAGGATTACGTGGAGGAGCCATAAAGCCGGAGAGCTTTTTGTGCCTAGTCTTCGAAGAGTTTGAGGGACCAAGAAGAAGTGAAAAGCGGATCTTCAATATTAAAATATTAAATGTGGTTTCATTGATTCGAGACCCATTAAACCATAATTTCATGATCACCATGTAGGATAGATGTTTATGCGATTGACATCTATTTATTTATTTTGTTTTTATGAGCATGTTAAACCGGTTAATGTGCAAAGTGAGACCTTTAATAATGACTCAAAATCTCCTTAAAATAATATTAAGTCGTAGCAGATTTTGGACTCGTGGCCTTCAATCGTCGTGGTTTGATATTTTATTATAGTGATTGATTGACTAGTTATGCATACATAGAGGTCAATTGTCATTCATAATAATGGACCAATCCATTAAACATATGATGTTGTAGGGTTGAAACCGAACGATTTCCAATAACTGTTAGGTGAGGGGATCGTTTGCGTTTTCAATACTTGCATGAGACGATGGGTTACACATAACTATGATCATGAACTCAATAATTGTTAGGTGAGAGTTCATGGTCTAAAGGTCGAAGTTATAATTGGGACTCGCATATGATGCGTTGAATAAGTTGATTCACTCACTAAGCTTATAGAACCTCAATAATTGTTAGGTGAGGTGGACTATGAGCTGGTGGGACACCAATCCCCTTTAGTAATCTTTACCCGACAAAGATTGATGTTTCCCATTTTGAGGAGTATGGGATCCGAATATAAATTTAGTGGGAGGATCTATTTCATTTAAAGGCCAAAATGAAATAGTTATTTTGAAAGACAACGACTAACAATTTATTTGATGCACAGATATTTATTACTCTGAAAAATGGTGAACAAAAATCCGCTTGCTTCGATACTTGAAAAGAATTGTTTGACTGGACACAATTTCATCAACTAGGCAAGGAATTTGAGAATTGTTCTTAATTCAGAAAAACTCGGGTATGTGCATGATGAAATTATGCCAACCCCCTTTCCTGAGGGTGGGACCCAAGACGAACGCATCACTTATGATAAGTGGCATGATGATGACTTAAAAGTTAGCTTATATATGCTTGCTTTAATGAACAATGAATTTCAGAAGAAGTATGAAGCAATGGAAGATGCTAGGTTGATCATATTGTACCTGAAGTTCTTTGATGAGAATGGTCGAACTTCTAGATATGAGATATCTAAGGCATTGTACCATATGAGGATGATTGAGGGATCATCTGTTAATGATCATGTCCTGCAAAATAATTTGGCACATAGAAGAATTGGCTGGGTTGAATCTTATCATGGACAATGATTTAGCTGTGGATTTGATCCTCCAATCTTTACCCAATTCCTTCTCTGGTTTTGTCCAAAACTTCCACATGCATAAGATGGAGAAATCTCTAGTTGAATTACATAGTATGCTAGTATTTTATGAGAAGGAAATGCACAACACAAGGCCCAATATAGTGGCTATAGCTAAGGCTTCTTCTTCAAAGGGTAAGACTACTTAGAAGAGAAAGAAATGGAAGAGGCCTGTGAAAGCTGCTGTGCAACCAAACCCAAGATTGAAAAAGGGAAATGTCATTACTGTGGTGTCATGGGGCACTGGAGGAGGAACTGTAAGAAGTACCTCGCAAGCTTGAAGGTCAAGTCCAAGAACTAACCTTCGGAAGGTATGGTGTCTATGCTTATTGAAACAAATCAGGTGATTAGTGCTGGATCTAGCTTATGGATTCTGGATTATGCTATAACCTCACAAATTTGTATGTCCTTACAAAATTTACAAATAAGCAGGATGCTGGGGCGAAATGAGATTGTCCTGACATTTGCAAATGGGGCAAGAGTTGTTGCATTAGTTATAAGGATTTTCCGTTTATGTTTTGTCTTCTGGACATGTTTTGGTCTTAAATAATTATTTACATTATGAGAATGATGTTTGGAACATCATCTCTATATTTCGTTTGGGTAAAGAGAATTATGAATTTTCTTTTGCTGTAATGTATGTTCTACTTATTATAATAGAACGTGTGTTGGTTCTGAATTATTAATTAATAATCTCTATACCATTACAATGTCTGGTAATGCGATTACCAATGTCAATAAGCAACATAATTACAATGTAAATGCCATAACTATTAAACGCTCTAGAAATAGTCCAAATCCAAAGTATGTCTAGCATCTCCGATTAGGTCATATTGGAGAAGATAGGATTAACAAGTTGAGAAATAATGGATATATTAATCGAATTGGTTTTGAACCATACTCGACTTGTGATGCATGTTTTCTAGGAAAAATGATTAAAGCGTCCTCTGTAGGACATGGTGCGTGAGTTGCTGACATATTGAGGTTGATACATACAGATGTTTGTGGACCAATTAATAAAACTGCTAGGGGTGGTTATTCTTACTTCATTAACTTTACCGACGATCATTCGTGGTATGGCTATTTGTACTTAATGAAGTATAAATCTGAATCATTTGAAAAGTTCAAGGAATTTAGGTATGAAGTTGAGAAATAAATAGGAAAGAGTATTAAGGCTCTTTGATCTGATTGAGGAGATGAGTACCTTAGTATCAAATTCTTGGATTATCTTAAAGGTAATGGCATTTTATCGCAATGGACACCTCCTACAATTCCAGAACATAATGGTGTATCTGAAGAAGAAATCGTAGTTTATTAGATATGGTGCGATCTGTGATGAATTATACCGATTTGCCTGTATGTGACATTCTGAATTTTTCGCCCCCTCGAGGTTTGAGATATGAAACGAAATCTCAAAATTGAAAAATAAAAAATAAAGATTTCAACATTCTAATCGAATTAGACGCCGCCTCATCAAAGGTAATACGAATAAAAAAAACGACGTTCCGGACGTCGAGAGTAAAATGATCATTTTGCCCCTCAAGCCTTGGCCTTGCATTTATAATTAGATAAGGGCATTTTGGTCAATCACAATACCCTATAGGCTATCGAAAATCAAGAAAAATGAGGGCCATTGGATGAGCCTTGATTGACATGAGGACAAGTGTCAAAGGATTAGGCATTGACATTGATTGAATCACATTTTAACCTACCATTCTAAGCCTTTAACCAAGTGAATTATTGGTGGAAGAATTTCTCTCCTTCTCATTTTGCCTGCCATCCCTCTCTCTCTTTACTTTCTCCATTTTCTTCTTCTTCTTCTCTCGCTTGTCGACCAGCCCGTCACCCTGTCCCGACTGCTTCACTGTTCTGGCCATATCTTTGTCGTCCGATATCGGAGTGAGGTAAAACCACTTCCATCGGATGCTTATTGTCTTGCCATTCCAACAAGGTATTATGGATCTAAATCCACCCAGCCGTTTGTCCCGTAGAGCCATTTGAAGGAACAAAGGTCAGGCTGGTCAGTTTTGAATCCGAGAGCTCCCAACCGACCAGTCTCGACCGTCTCACTATTCCGGTCATATCTACTTTGCCCGATACCAGATCGAGGTAAAACCATCACCAAATGAAAGCTTATTGTCTTATCTTTCCATAGACATATTATAAGTTCAATTTGATCCAATAGATCTTCCCATAGCTCGATTTGAGTGGACAAATATCCAGACAAGGCAGATTCTAACCGAGTTGGGGGAATGTCTTCGTTTGGCCACTTCAAGACTTCAAGTTGCTTCAAATTGAAGTTGGATGAGCTGTGGTTGCAATTTTAGTTGAGTTAAGATGGGTTTTCATGGCTGATTTGAGGCGGTTTTTCTGGGGCAGAATTTGACCTCATGTACATCGAGTGGAACCGAGCCGATTGGAAGTTCTTGAGGTGTTATTTTGCTTCAAAATCTTCGGTGAGGCTTCCTAACTCCTTGAACAACATGTTAGAAAGTTGATTTTGTGGTAAATCAAGGTTTAGAGTTGAATTATGGACTGATTAAGGAAGTAGAAGGCAAAGCGAAATTCTGCCCTGTTTCGATTTGGATGAACCGAGCCCTTTGAGGGCTGTGGGAGGTGTCGCCATGCCTTAAATTCATCGTTAAGATATACAAGAGTGTTAATTGAGATGTTAATGAGGTGTATGCTCCGTGAATTGGTGATTGGAACAGAAAAATTGATCGTTTGACGAACTTTGGACTAGGTCACACGGTTGCCCTATTTTGAGATTAAGGGAACCGAATCTTTGGAGGAGTCTTAGAGGAAATTTTACAGATTAAATTGAAAAGTAAGTGACTCCTAAACGTTTGCTGGGAAGTTAGGACACTACTAGATGCGTTTCGATGATATATTGATGAATTTAGGAGTCTATTGCATTGATTGTTCATGATCGACTGAGATAATGGAGGTGTAAGTCGTGTGTACTCCTGATGACGAGAAATTATAACTCTCATGGCTAAATTGTTGTTGTGTGCATTGGGCTGACATAGATGCTGGTATGGCTATGTGATATTTGGCCTTGAATGGCGACTGTTTGAGAAATATGAATGAGTTGGCAAGAGAATTGAAAACCTAATGCATTTAACTCGGGATTGTCAATTTGATGGTCTGATGCGTAATGATGCGAACCGAGCCTGAGGCGTTCTAAACGTGAGCATAGCTATTGAAAAAGAATTGAAAACTTGATGCGTTTAACGTAGGTTTGTCAATTTGATGGTCTGAGGCGTAATGACGCGGATCGAGCCTGAGGCGTTCTAAACGCGGGCATATCTATTGAAAAGAGAATTGAAAACCTAATGCGTTAATGCAGGTTTGTCAATTTGATGGTCTGAGGCGTAATGACGCAGACCGAGCCTGAGGCATATTGACGCAGGCATGGCTATTGAAAAGAGAATTGATAGCCTGATGCGTATTAACGCGGGCTTGGCCATTGAGATTAAATTTGTGATTAGCCCGATGCGTATTGATGCGGGTTCGGCCATCGAGATTAAAGTTTTGATTAGCCTGATGAGTATTGACGCAGGCTTGGCCATTGAGATTAAATTTGTGATTAGCCTGATGCTAACTGACGCGGGCTTGGCCATTGAGATTAAAGTTGTGATTGGCCTGATGAGTATTGACGCGGGCTTGGCCATTGAGATTAAATTTATGATTAGCCTGATACGTACTAACGCGGGCTTGGCCATTGATATTAAAGTTGTGATTAGCCCGATGCGTTTTGACGCGGGCTTGGCTATTGAGATTAAATGTGTGATTAGCCTAATGCGTATTGGCGCGAACTTGGCCATGGGAATTGAAAGTTGTGATGAAATTGAGGACACACCTTTGCTTATGAATTTAATGTTGTGCTAGTATGAAGCTTGGTTGTGATGATATGATTATCCTCGAATCGTGATTGCGTTATGCCAGACGTATCAAGGTGCCTTGATGTTTTATGGCCATGTGTTGTTTTATTGCATAATCTAGAAGGACTACTGGCCTGGTCTAGGTTTAGGGTGAACTTGCTGAGATTTATATCTCACCTCATCATGGGATTAACTTTTTCAGGTCTTAAGCGATGGAAATCTGAGCTTGCCAATGATCGGCGTTTGAAGAAGTAATTATATGAAATGGATTTATACTTTGATGACTTTAGAGATTTCATGTTACCTTAATGTTAGAGTTGTATCCTCTAAACTTGTAGTCGGCGTTTATAAGAAGACATAACCTATGTCCTGAGTCATCTTAAGATTGAATTGAATGAAGAAGTTTCATCGCTTCCGCATGTTTGTGTCATTTAGAAGTCATTAATTATTGGCCGACGGATCTTGGGTACCACCGATAGACAAGACGTCCCTAGTGGGATTTTGCGTGCTTGACAGGTTCGGGGCGTGACATCCCCGTTTGTTTGGTATCATAGCAAGGTCAGCACGATCCAATTTGATTGAGACTTGGAGTGATAAGAAGCGATGACTTGAGGACAATTAGGTAGTGAGACCTTGAGGGATAAACATGGATTGCTGAATCTTGAGGACTATAAGCTTGAACTTGTGTATTTTTCTAATGGTCCTAGTGTCGATTTAAGGGATGATCTTGAGTGATTTTATGAATAAAGCTCACAAGAAAGTGAATAGAAATTGAGGAGTCATAAGCTTTGATTTGAGGTTGCTAGAGAATAACTTATGAATGAAGGGTCGATTGGGTTATATGATTGTGATTGTGGTTTGTCAATGACCCAACTTGGGGAGTATGAGTTATAAAGAGACAGCTGGTATTGGTGGATTCAAGCTTGAATTGCATGATATCTTGATGGTTTAGCTATCAATTGCTATTGTCAGCCTTAGATGAAATGAGGTGAGGTATATACAAGGTATATTGGATTAAAGGCCAGTTATAATCGAATGCTTATGGATTTGATTTAGTTAGCGACTCCACTTGAGGTATATGGTTGAATATAGGTAATTGATCGGTGGAATTAGAACTTTTCAATGGATATGAATTGATCTGAAAGCAATTTTGATATGACAAGTGGTGAGGACGGTCATGCTGTGCATGTATTTGTGGCTTTGAAACGAAAGTTGATGAGGGTGCATCATGACTTATCTCTGTTGGACTTAATAAACTGTCGCTTAATATGGGACAAGTTGATGGGATACCTATAAACTGTAATGAAACATGGTATGGGACATGTGGAATGGGGTTTTCTTCGTAGATGTATGACCTAGGACAACCTGCAACGGCCAGGTTTGATGAGGGCGGGGAGTAATCCCCGGGACGGAGAGGTCCGGACAAGGAACGGCTTCTGGCAGGCTTCTAAGATAGCAAGAGGCAGGAATGACCCAAGTCATAACTTGAAAGGGGAAGTCTAGGTATCAGGTTGAGTCCAATTGTGGTTAAGAGATGTATGGCACAAGATTGATCCTTGAAGAAGATGTTCAAAGGTGGCATGACATGTGCAATGATGCATGTGATTGGCATAATTAAAAGTTTGTGCTTGGCGGTGGATGCTGTTTGAAAAAGAAAAATTGATGATTATGATTGGCCTGTTGAGAATGAGAAAGCATGTCGTGTTTGTGACAAAGTGACAGATGCCTTAGACTTATAGCATAATCGATTGACTCATTGAATTGATGCCTTGAGTGCTTGTTTCATAGTTGTCGAGCTACGGCTTGGTTAGTAGTTGACTATTAATTGAGAAATTGCCTAGTTGAGGCTGGTTTGATATGTGGCTGCTGCTTAAGGATGATTTGGAATCATCGGATAATTGGCAATTAGTTGAGAATTGCATAAGGACCACTGGATGGTTGTTTGATAGTGATAGATGATGAGATGAGCAGTCTGAGACTGCCGGACTTGAGTAGTGACTTAAGTATTTGATTTCTAGAGGGAATTGTAGTGGTTCGAGTGCCATAAGAACCTAATGAGGTTGAACGACAAGAGAATGGTCACTAGAGGAACATTGGCTCGAGTATGCAAGATATGAGATGACTTTGGAACTGAAGGGAGTCGTGAGAATTGAGTAAAGATGAGTAACCAGAATACGAGTGCTAGAAAAGCATTTGGCTCGAGCTTGTGGACTGTACAAGACCTAAGAGTTGAAAGGGGTTATCACGCCCAGCGCTCCGGGCACGAGCACGCGACTCCCTACAAGCATACCGAATATCTCCTGATGTCCCAAGATCCACACAAGAGTAGAGAGACGTATAATATCCACAGCACGCGAAAGCGACAATGTAATAACTCTTCCATACAACAAGTAAAATGGGACTGGGATAGCGAGAAGACTACAATACATAATATCCAAAAGTTCATACAGACGCATGGCAACTAAATTCGCTAACAAAAGGGGGTGACAGAGTAAGTACACAAAAGGACCCATCATCAACATCCAACAAGAAACAGGGTCAGGATCGCCATCAAAAGATCGACAAGCAAGCTAGGAGCTCCTAAGACGAGCAGCTGGAGTCCACGGTATCCTCTGCCTCCTCTATAGGCTCGTCCTCCGAGAAGGTCTCCGAGCGAACCTTTATGGTCTCCTCCATGGTCTCCTTCGTAGACGGCTCCATTAGATCCTCCTAGTCACCTCGACCACTATGACCTCCTTCTCCGTGTCCTCCAAGGTTAGGGTCCTCTCCGGTCCATTCCTTGAACCGGCAGCTGACCCCTCAGCATGCTTTAAGTCCCAAGCGGGGTGGCACCAACTAGGGATCACTCCTTGGGGCACCTCAGTGGGCTTCAGAGGCCTTGTGGACACATCCCCAACCATACGGAACCAGGCCTCATACCTGTGAGGCTTCCAGCTAGAACTACCCTCGTCCACCAATACTACTATACATTTTCTAACATAGATAGTCCCCTGCCCGTCAGGGAACTCATCAAAATAGACGGACATCTCCTTGGGGTCACCAAAACGGATAGGCCATATCTTCAAGACCTAGGATCTGTAAAAAGGGGTCCCCAATGGGGTGAGATTTACATCTCAGTAAAGGGGGTCCTAACCCTAGGTTAGGCCGACAGTCCACTCAGGCAGTCATCAACACTAACATATCGTGCAGATATACATATAAGGTATTCAAATAACAACACTCATGCATATGTCAGGCAGGCAGTCATGGCATCACAACACATCACTAAGATCATGCACATTCCGCCATGTCTCACCACCACTTCCACCTTTCACACCCGCCTCATTCTCATGCCCACGTTTAGAACGCATCAGGCTCGGTCCGCATAAACACATTAGATCGTCATTGACAACCCGCGTAAATGCATTAGGTTTCAATGTTACTCCAAGTCAGTGTTGACACATCACATCTCCGTCCCGCGTGTCAACGCATCAGGAACGTGGCCTTCTCAACCTCGCGTCTCATACGCATCAGGGTACCACACAACTCTAACCTCGCGCCTCAGTGCCTCAGGGTATCCATCACACCACCCCGCGTCTCATATGCATCAGGGTCTCACCATGTCACACTCATGCCATGATTCTCATTCAATTCACACACATAATACCATGTGCAACTCAAGCACAATTAGTATACTCATGGCATCCAAGACGATCAAAGCGACACTTAGACATGGTATGCAATCCAATCACAAGCATTGGCACACATTCGAGCCTTCTATATCATTCTAAGATGCACACAAGAATATTCTCATTGAGGACTCTCTCAATCAATCATAATATCACTTGACTCATCCAATTGAGTCCAATCTTCCTATCATAGGTTTAGGGTTCCCATACCTCAAGCTTAATATCAAAAATCCTCTCCTCAAGCACTTCCTTAAATTCGGTCTAAGTGGTCCAATATCAAATCTACCGCGCAACCTATGAAATTCCAACCAATCGTCAATTTTCTCTTGCCCAATCACCAATCCATGGATCACAAACCGCATTAACAAATTCCTCAACATTCTAACATGTCTCATTGATGGATTTGAGACTCAAAACCAACAACCAACAGCCTCCACAGAACTGGTTTTCTCATAACCTAACTGGGCTATTTTTGGTTCTGTGTATACCGAAATCAACCAGCTATTAAACTACCTCAAATCCATCATTTATTCACTAATCTACTTGCTAACATGTATATATAAGGGTTTAGGAGGCTCACTAAAGATTTGGGGCCGAGTCGTCGCTGGAAACACTTTGGAATTCGTCAGATTCCCTTAGTCCTCCAACCGGCAGTTTCTGTCCATCAAACACAAGACCTATTTGGGGTCAAAACTCCATCAAATTAACCTCAAAATTTTACCACAAAACACTCTATGAGTCCCCTATATGTCCATAAAATTTGGTTGAAAAACTCCAAAGTTTTGTGGTCCTAAGAGGTCAGAAACGTTGCCTACCTCAGGTTGTGACGGTTTCCGTCGACTTGCGAGAGATCTGCTGGCCGAAGCCCTTCGATGGGTGAAAAGACTCGCTTCCACTTCGAGGATACCGGTAAGAGGTCGGGCGAGGTGTGGATGATTGGCTTGCCAGCTAGAAGTCGCCGGAGAGGGTCATCGGCTGCAACGAGCGGGAGGAGCACAAGCGATCGGGCGAGCGATAGAGAAGAGGAAGAAGAAGAAGATGCTCTCGATGGAAATGGGGAAGAATGGCCGGCCAAGAGAGAGAGAAGAGAGCTATATTCAACTTCAAGAGTCAAAGGGTTGAATGGTAGTTGAGAAAAAGTGAACATGACCACTCTTTGCCTAATCTAGTGACACATGTCCAATGTGTCAATCAAGCTAAATCAATGGCCAAGATCCCCTCTCATTTTCGGCAGCCTTGGGGGTATACTAAAGACTAAAATTCCCTCGTCCAATTATATAAGTAAGGCTAAAGCTTGAGGGGTTAAATGGTAATTTTACCCCCGATATCCGGAACGTCGTTTTTATCATTCTAATATTTTTTGATAAGGCGATGGCCAGTCCAAACATGACGTTAGAATTCTTGATTCTCCATTTTCAATTTTCAAGACCCGTTTTTGATCGTTTTCTCTATCAGACGTGGTTCCAATCTATCCCGAACTGACGAGCGATTTTTGCAAATATTGCGTGTATCAACCTTGTGATTCGTATCACATTTAGGGCTCGTCAATTCGTGGCGACTTTGGTTGTCATGTAATTGTGAGGGTCTATCACTAGTCCTATGGTCTCGATCGTCACTGTCCGATTGACGAAAATTTTGCAAATTATACATTGGTTAAGCGGTATCACTCGCGCTCCAATCGTATAACACTAGCAATGCATTCCTTAATCGTTCTTAGATCGGCCTTTTGTGGTTCTAAATATCCCCTCGACAATCTTTATGGTCAAAGCGTCATTTCCTATTCGAGTTCCCTACGTCCACGTACCTTGTCTCGCGTTAGCCTTTCCCTTTTGATCCGTCAACTCAAATTGATCAAATTTGAGCGGGATATGACTGAAACACATCGCTAGATATACTTCTCATTAATGAGTCTGAAAATGACTGGGAAATCAGAATGTCACAACTCTTCCCCCCTTACAAAAATTTCTTCCTTGAAATTTACATCAACTTAATTACTCAAATAAATGGGGGTGTTGCCGCCTCATCGTCTCTTCGTTTTCCCATGTGGCGCCTTCGGTTCCACGGTGCTCCTACACAACTTTGACCAATGGAATCGTCTCATTCTTCAGAGTTTGCTCCTTCCAATCTTCAATCCTGATCGGCTTCTCCACGTAGGATACTCGGTCGTCCACTTCTATGACCTCATAGTCCAGCACATGTGTCGGGTTTGGTTCATATTTCCGCAGCATTGACACATGGAAGATATTATGCACTTGGATAGATTAGGTGGCAAGGCAAGCCTGTTGGCCAAGGTCCCAATCCGCTCCAGTATTTCAAATGGACTTACGTACCTTGGGCTCAGTTTTTCTTTCTTTTCAAACCGCGATAATCCCCTCATCGGTGACACTTTAAGGAAGGCATAATCGCCCACTTGAAACTCTAAAGGCTTACGTCCCTTATCCGCATAGCTCTTCTGACGACTTTGAGCCGTCTTCAGTCTATCCCGAATTATTTTCACTGCTTCCACAGATTGCTCTACTAACTCTGGGCCTATGATACTCCTTTCTCCAACCTCATCCAAGCAAATCGAGGTTCTGTAGGCCCTTCCATAAAGTGCTTCAAATGGTGCCATTTGGATGCTCTGCTGGTAGCTATTATTGTACGCGAATTCCACCAAATGTAGTTGATCTTCCCATCCACCTTTAAAATCTATGACGCATGCTCGCAGCACATCCTCAAGCGTCTGAATCGTCCTCTCCGACCGTCCGTCCGTTTGTGGATGGTACGCCGTGCTAAATTGCAGTCGGGTTCCCATGGCTTCTTGAAGACTCTTCCAAAAGTTTGCCGTGAACTTGGAATCTCTATCAGAGGTAATTGTCACAGGTACTCCATGTAACCTCACTACCTGCCTCATGTACAACTCGTCGTATCTATCCATTGCGAAATCCTTTCGCACTAGGATGAAGTGTGTGGACTTGGTCAATTTGTCCATGACTACCCATATAGAGTCGTGACCTCTTTGACTCCTTGGGAGTCCCATCACAAAGTCCATCGTTATATGCTCCCACTTCCATTCTGGAATCTCTAGTGGCTGTAATAGTCCTACAGGCTTACAGTGCTACGCTTTCATTTGCTGGCATATCAAGCACTTTGCCACATACTTCGCTACATCTACTTTCATCCCGTTCCACAAGTAGTGTCGACGTAGGTTCTGATACATTTTCGTGCTTCCTGGGTTAATACTATAATTGCTCCTATGAGCCTCTAATAAAATCCTTTCCTTTAGTCCTTCATCCTTTGGCACGCATATACGTCCTCGAAATTTCAACATTCCGTCCCCTGACACTTGAAACTCTGGTTTTCTCTGCGTCGCGTCCATCTCTAAGATTTTCTGAATCTCTGGGTCCGTAGACTGCAAAGTCCTTATTCCTTCCTAGACCTCAAGCTTTACCCTCAATGTAGCCATCAAATTGGACAACTAGCAGACTTCTAGTATGAACTCCGAATCTTTCAAATTCTCAATCATCGACCAACCCTTTACTAACAGACAGGCGACGCTTGACTTCCGACTAAGTGCATCTGCGACTCTGTTTGCCTTCCCGGGGTGATACAGTATATCACAATCATAATCCTTGAGCAGCTCCATCCACCGACGCTGCCTCATATTCAGTTCTTTATGGGAAAACAAATATTTTAAGCTCTGGTGGTCGGTATAAATCTAAAACTTTTCGCCACACAGATAATGTCTCCAGATCTTCAGAGCGAAAATGATCGCTGCTAACTCCAGATCATGAGTTGGGTAGTTCATTTCATGCGCTCTCAACTGTTAGGATGCGTAGGCACTACTCTTCCATGCTGCATTAACACACAACCCAGTCCTTTCAGCGAGGCATCGCTGTATATCTCATAGCCCCCTGGTCCTGATGGAATCGTCAACACCGGTGTAGTCGTCAATCGATGTTTGAGTTCTTGGAAACTCTTTTCGCACTTATCTGTCCATTCAAACCTTGTTTCTTTCTTTGTCAGCCTCGTCAACGAAATGGCTATGGATGAGAAGTTCTCCACAAAACGTCTGTAATACCCTGCCAATCCTAAGAAACTTCTGACCTCCGTGATCGTAGTGGGCCTAGGCCAATTTGTTATAGCCTCGATCTTCGCAGGATCCACTGCGATTCCTTCTCCATATACCACATGACTAAGAAATGCTACCCTATTCAGCTAGAACTCGCATTTACTCAATTTCGCGTAGAGCGAGTGTTCCCTCAAAATCTACAAGACAATCCTTAGGTGCTCCTTATGTTCTACGTCACTCCTTGAGAAAATCAGGATATCGTAAATAAAGACAATGACGAATCTATCCAGAAATTCCTTAAATACTCAATGCATCAAGTCCATGAATGCGGCTGGAGCATTGGTCAATCCAAAAGGCATCACTGTGAACTCATAATGACCATACCTCATCCTAAAAGCAGTCTTAGGTATGTCATCCTTCTTAATCCTCAACCGATAATACCCGGTCCTCAAGTCAATCTTTGAAAATACCATCGCTCCTTGCAACTGATTAAATAGGTCATCGATTCTCGGTAGTGGGTACTTATTCTTCACTGTTACCTGGTTCAGCTGTCGATAGTCGATGCATAGACGCAAAGACCTATCCTTCTTCTTTACAAAGAATACCGGCGCTCTCCACGGTGAGGCACTCGATTGGATAAATCCCTTATCCACTAGTTCCTGCATCTGCACCTTTAACTCTTTCTGTTCTGACAGGGACATCCTATAAGGTGCCTTTGAGATCGACTCCGTTCCAGGAGCTAGCTCGATCAAGAATTCTATCTCTCGTTCTAGTGGCAATCTTGGCAACTTTTGGGGGAAAACGTCAGGAAACTCACGCACTACCTGAATATTCTCTAGTTTTGGCTCCACGACAGTCGTATCCATTACCACAACTAAGTACGCCTGACACTTTTCAAACATCAACTTTGTCACCTCAAGAGATGAGACTAAGGGAATTGAGATCCCTCCTCGACTTCCCATGAATTCAAAACTAGGGCGGTCTTCTAGGTAGAAACGAATTATCCTACTACCACAATCTACCACTGCCCCCTGCTTACCCAACCAATCCATCCTTATGATCACATCAAAATCATACATGGGTAGCACAACTAAATCAATACTCTCCTTACTCCCTCAAATTACAATTTCACAGTCAGCACAGCCTAGTGAAACCAATATATTATCCTTTAGTGGGGTGGCAACATGCAGAATCATACTTAACAGTTTTAACTTCATACCCACCGAATCAACAAGCCATGCAGACACAGATGAATGCATGGTACCAAGGTCAAACAATGTATATGCAGCTTGGTCACACAAGTAAACCGTACCTGTGACCACGCCTGATGCTTCCTCCACCTCTCTACGGGATACTGCATAAACTCTTCCCTAAGCTGGTGGTCGATTCTGCTCGATCTGAGCAGTGGCAGTCGACGGTCCAGCCTGTGGTCTCTGTTCTTGAGGTTGACTTGTTGGAGCTTGAGTCGGGCACGTCCTCATCTGGTGGCCCATTTGACCACACTTAAAGCAAACCTCAATCCTTACCGGGCATGGCCCATTTCCATGCCTCCTACCATAGAGATGACAACTCCACTTCATGGGATTCGGTGGCTTCACAATATTTTTCCTTATTGGAGGCACGAAATGCCTATTGCCTGCCATCGGTCTCTTGCCCATCTAGCGGTTGTCTCGAAATGAGGTAAATCGCAATCCAGATGCGACATTCCTCTCCTTCAAGTCCCTTTCAATCATCTGGCCCTGCTCATAGATCTCCTTATAAGTCATCAGATTTAGGGCAATCATCTAACTGCGGAGCTTAGGCCTCAATCCGTCCTGAAATCTCCATTCTTTCTCTTGGGGATCCTCTATAGATCGAGGTGCGTACCTCGACAGTTTAGAGAACTCGACCTCATATTGGTCCACCGCCAGCTGGTTCTGACACAGTTGTAAGAATTCCACTTGCTTCCTTTCCCTGGCCGTCTCCAAGAAGTACTTGTCGTTGAACGCCGTCTTAAAGGCAACCAAGGTCATGACCGTTTCTTCGGGAAAAACTCCATTCTTGGTGGTAGCCCACCAATCATTTTCTGTCCCTTCCAACTGGTACGCCGCTAATAGTACCTTCTCTTCGTTTGTGCACCTCAGCACTCCAAAGGCTTTTTCCAACTTCTCAATCCACCTGGGTGCTAGCTCGGGATCTCCAATCCTGTCGAACTGGGTCGGCTTCAGCTTTTTGAATTGTTCCACTAATTGACCCATCTGTCTAGCCATGACAATCTCCTCCTAAGCATTCAAAGCCTCATTACCTTGGTTGTGATCATCGGAGTTTCCGTTGCCCCTGTTGTTGTCGTTGTTGGTGTTGACGGCAACTTTGGCGGCTCCTACCGCCTAGGCTATGGCAGCATCCCGATCCTGGGTCTGCTTGTCAATGAGGTCACCAATCCTCTCTAACGCCCTCAGCACGCCATCCATCCTTGGATCTTCTGCTACGGGCGGCCCCGAGCTAGAGGGTCCGCCTCTAGGCCTTCCAAATCTCCTAGATGGGTTGCTTATCCTTATATTCTTTTAGTGAGCCTGATCCACCACAAGTTCATCAAGGAGTTGGTACTCACTCATTCTTTAAAATTCAGGGCTACTAACTACTCCTTAACAGAAACAGTCATAATACAACAGTCTCCACACCATAATTTCCAGAGACATTTCAACAAGCAGCACATGGCCATTCCTCAGTTCCGTTCACTCCAACGGTTCACTAAAATAGGCCATACTCATTCACTTAACAGGCCAAAATCCAGAAATGACTTTCCACTCTAAGTAGCGAACTTAATCCGTATACATTACCACAACCCTACCAAGGCCAAATGCCAACCATAAGTGCCAAGTCACATGCTATGCATGCCATGCTTTATCCTAGCTAGTCTCCTAAGGTCTTACTACCCATCCTTGTCCGAACTTAATCCTCCTTTTTACTCCAATTCTCAATCAATTTTGGATCGAGCTAACCTTTCTCTAATACCGAGCAAACGTGGATGTCATGCCCCACACCCCGGGCACGAGCACGCGTCTCCCTGCAAGCATACCGAATATCTCTCGATGTCCAAAGATCCATACAAGAGTCGAGAGACATAAAATATACATAGCACGCGGAAGCGACAATGTAATAACTCCTCCATACAACAAGTAAAATGGGATTGGGATAGCGCGAAGACTACAACACATAATATCCAAAAGTTCATACAAGCGAATGGAAACTAAATCCACTAACAAAAGGGGGTGACAGAGTAAGTACACAAAAGGACCCATCATCAATATCCAATAAGAAACAGGGGTCGGGATCCCCATCAAAAGATCAACAAGCAAGCTAGGAGCTCCTAAGACAAGCCGCTGGAGTCCTCGGTCTCCTCTGCCTCCTCCGTAGGCTCGTACTCCGAGAAGGTCTCGGAGTGAACCTCTATGGTGTCCTCCATGGTCTCCTCCGCAGACGGCTCCACCAGATCTTCCTCAGTCGCCTCGACCACTATGACCTCCTTCTCCGTGTCCTCCAAAGTTGGGGTCCTCTCCGGTCCATTTCTTGAACCGGCAACAGATCCCTCAGCCTACTCTAAGTCCCGAGTGGGGTGGCACCAACTAGGGATCACTCTCTAGGGCACCTTAGTGGGCTTCAGCGGCCCTGTGGACACATCCCCAACCTTACGGAACCAGGCCTCATACCTGTGAAGCATCCAACTAGAACTACCCTCGTCCACCCATACTACTGTACATTTTGTAACATAGATAGTCCCCTGCCCGTCAAGGAACTCATCAAAATAGACGGACATCTCCTTGGGGTCACCAAAACGGATAGGCCATATCTTCAAGACCTAGGATCTATAAAAAGGGGTCCCCAACGGGGTGAGATTTACATCTCAGTAAAGGGGGTCCTAACCTTAGGTTAGGCCGACAGTCCACTCAGGCAGTCATCAACACTAACATATCGTGCAGATATACATATAAGGCATTCAAATAACAATACTCATGCAGATGTCAGGCATCCAGTCATGGCATCACAACAGATCACTAAGATCATGCATATTCCACCATGTCTCACCACCACTCTCACCTTTCAAACCCGCCTCATTCTCATGCACGCGTTTAGAACGCGTCAGGCTGAGTCTGCGTAACGTATCAGACCGTCATTGACAACCTGCGTAAACGTATTAGATTTCAATGTTACTCCAGGCCAGCATCGACACATCACATCTTCGTCCTGCATTTCAATGCATTAGGACCGCGGCCTTCTCAATCCCGCGTCTCATACACATCAGGATACCACACAACTCCAACCCCGCGCCTTAGCGCCTCAAAGTATCCATAATACCACCCCGCTTCTCATACACATTAAGGTCTCACCATGTCACACTCATGCCATGATTCTCATTCAACTCATACACATAATACCATGTGTAACTCAAGCATAATTCATATACTCATGACATGCAAGACAATCAAAGCGACACTCAGACATGGTAAGCAATCCAATCACAAGCATTGGCACACATTCGAGCCTTCTATATCATTCTAAGATGCACACAAGAATAATCTCATTGAGGTCTCTCTCAATCAATCATAATATCACTTGACTCACTCAATTGAGTCCTATCTTCCTATCATAGGTTTAGGGTTCCCTTACCTCAAGCTTAATATCACAAATCCTCTCCTCAAGCTCTTCCTTAAATTCGGTCCAAATTGTCCAAGACCAAATCCACCGCGCTACCTATGAAATTCCAACCAATCATCAATTTTCTCTTGCCCAATCACCAATCCATGGATCACAAACCTCATTAACATATTCATCAACATCCTAACATGTCTCATTGATGGATTTGAGACTCAAAACCGACAACTAACAGCCTCTATAGAATCAAACCGGGTTATTTTCGATTCTGTGTATATCGAAATCAATCAGCCCTTAAACTACCTCAAATCCACCATTTATTTACTAACCTACTTGCTGACATGTATATTTAAGGTTTTAGGAGGCTCACCGAATATTTGGGGCTGAGTCATCACCGGAAACCCTTTGGAAGTCGCCGGATTCCCTTAGTCCTCCAACTGGCAGTTTTTGTCCATCAAACACAAGACCCATTTAGGGTCAAAACTCCATCAAATTAACCTCAACTTTTTACCACAGATCACTCTATGATTCCCCTATATGTCCATAAAATTTGGTTGCAAAATTCCAAAGTTTCGAGGTACTAAGAGGTCAGAAACGTTGCCTACCTCAGGTTGTGACGGTTTCCATCGACTTGTGGGAGATTGGCTGGCCGAAGCTCTTTTGTGGGTCAAACGACTCGCTTCCACTTCGAGGATGTCGGCAAGAGGTCGGGCTAGGGGTGGATGGTCGGCTTGCCAGCTAGAAATCACCGGAGAGGGTCGTCGGCAGCAATGAATGGGGGGAGCAGAAGCGGTCGGGCGAGCGGCATAGAAGAGGAAGAAGTAGATGCTCTCGATGGAAATGGAGAAGAATGGCCAGCCAAGAGAGAGAGAAGAGAGCTATATTCAACTTCAAGAGTCAAAGGGTTGAATGGTAGTTGGGAAAAAGTGGACATGACCACTCTTTGCCTAATCTATTGACACATGTCCAATATGTCAATCAAGCTAAATCAATGGCCAAGATCCCCTCCCATTTTTGGTAACCTTGGGGGTATACTAAAGACCAAAATGCCATCGTCCAATTATATAAGCAAGGTTAAAGCTTGAGGGGCAAAATGATAATTTTACCCCTAACGTCCGAAACGTCATTTTTCACATTTCAATTTTCTTCGATAAGGCGATGGTCAATCCAAACCTGACATTGGAATTCTTGATTCTCCATTTTCAATTTTCAAGACCCGTTTCTGATCGTTTTCTCTATAGCCTATCCCGAACCGACGTGAGGCTTTTGCAGACGTTACGCGTATCATTCCTGTGATTCGTATCACATTTAGGGCTCGTCAATTTGTGGCGACTTTGGTTGTCATATAATTGTGAGGGTCTATCACTAGTTCCTATGGTCTCGATCGTCCTTGTCCGATTTAGAAAAATTTTACAAATTATACATTGGTTAAGTGGCATCACCCGCGCTCCAATCGTATAAAGCTAGCAATGCATTCCTTAATCATTCTTAGATCGGCCTTTTGTGGTTCTAAATGTCCCCTCAACAATCCCTATGGTCAAAGCGCCATTTCTTATTCGAGTTCCCTAGGTCCACGTACCTTATCTCGCGTTAGCCTTTCTCTTTTGGTCAGTCTACTCAAATTGATCAGATTCGAGCGGGATATGACTGAAACACATCGCTAGATATACTTCTCATTAATGAGTCTGAAAATGAATGGGAAATTAGAATGTCACAGGGGTCTTGAGAACTTTGAATGGAAATGAGAAAGTAGATGGGTAGTGGACTCGAGAAGGAGCTGTCATTATACCCAAGTCGTTGAGACGATTAAAGCTAGTGCTGATGAGTTAATGATAGAATTCACGAGAAAGGTGACTCCGAGTTAATCCTTTCTAAATTGAATGCGTGGAAAGAACCACGAGAGTTTTGAAAAGCTTGTGAAACCATGTATAAGGTTGAGATTGGCCAAGTTTGAAGGAGGGATGAGATTTGAAGTTGTCTCCCTCTAGATTAGAGATCTTCATAAGGAAACCTAAGAGGTTTTGGGTACACTAAGGAAAGAAAGTGACCCTAACAGATTGTAGCCTTAAGAGGCTGTTAATTATTTAATGGAAGTGCTTTCCCTGGATTGCTTGAGAACAAAGGTTGTTTGGATCCTGATACTTTTGCAAGGATCAGAGGACGATCGACTAGTGTGAGACAGAGTTCTCAAGGTCGTTTAACAATATAGTAAAGGTGGTCAAGGACCCTTGAATAAGATAAGTAAATCTCTAAGTGGATTGGAGTTTGAAAGCCTTATGGTTAGTTGTTCTTCCTGATTTTGAGGAATGGTAATGGGACTCAGTAAAAGAAGAGAACTCCTACTCATGGATTACGAGCAAAGAGATGTTCATTTCGGAACATGAAACGTACTTGTGAGAGATGGTTGTTACCTTGTCGCCAGTCTCGTAATGAGAAACTGACATGTCGTTCCTTCCTTCGTTGGAAAAGTTGAGGAAAGAAATTGTCAGTTGTCTGACATTGATGATTTTATGAGATTGATTGAGCATAAATCTAGACCACTAGAAGTGGTATTGTGTGTTATCGCCCCTAAAAGGTAGGACGTCACTCTTGAAGGACGATTGGACCATGAGATGGTCGTTGATGAAAAGAAAAGTGAATGGATTGGATAGTCTTGGCTGTTCGTAAATTTAGTGAATGATTGAGGAAGCGAAAAGAGCGCTTAGAAAGTAATTGCAGAGTAAATTGAGGTAATCTAATCGAGTATTCGATACGTGAATTGGTGGAAATCAAGGATGAACAGATATTGTCACTTGAGGTGACTGAATTATGGGAAGAAGAATGTCGAGTGTGGTGGCATTTACGTTCTGGAGTAAAACACCGCCGTTGGCGCAGACTCCAAGATTGACGTCCTATGGAATAGGAAGGACATTATGGATTTGAAATAAGAGAATGCTACTGAAGTGTATCGCATTATTCACATGGTAAGAAACCCTAGCGTGGAAGAAAGAGAAAATCCTAACTGTCTTGATATTAAGATGGAGCGTCTAGACTGAGAAAGACGATGCAGAACTTGAATGATTTCTGTAAGGGTAGTTAAGTTCGAGAGACTGTCTTGTAGACGACGTTGAATTCCAGTACAGTGTCGACGTTTAGTGGGACAGATAGAATTAAGATAAGGTCGTATTAGCTGGTTGTGAAACCAAGAGGTCAAGGCACTAATGCTTCTTGAGAAAAGAGTGACAAAAATGAACAGAATGTTGTGTAGTTCAAGTGGGGACTCATGAGAGTAGAGGGCCAAGGTTTGAGCTCTCAAGTGAAAAGTGTGAATAACAGTTCGAAGATTTGACACCTGGTAGAAAGAAACAGATAAAAGTCAGACTGAGTATCTAAGGGATAATGAGATTGATTGTTACCGTCTTTAGAGATGATGAATAGACTCATTTAAGGAGCCATGAGAAACATGAATAACTTTCAAGAGTATCCTACGGACTCTAAGGAGATGCTCATTGTGTGCTGCTAATCGTGAAGAGCACGAGTTGCGGGTCTGATGATGTATTTTTCCTCAATAGTGAGATTTTTGAGAAATGAAGTCCCTATGGAGCCCTTGAGGAATAGAATAAGTAATGAATCGACTAAGATTGATGTGAGTTGCGAAAATTGAAAGTTTCCTAGAATTGGTAAATTGCTATGGATAGATCAGGGGAAGATTTCCCACAAAAGTAATTCCATGAATAAATGAATACGAAAAGAGTTTTTGAGAACTTAAGTCAAGTTGATGACTATGCCGACAATAGTGTTCCTATTTGGAATTAAAAAAAGGGTGGAGTGAATCATAATGACATGACGCAGAAAGGAAATTTGAGGCGTAGCAAGGCAAACTAAAGTGGGCTATGTGATACGTCGTCATAGTAAAGCCATATGAGTTGGAACGTCTAATGCATGGCTGGAGTTGGTTTGCAAATGTTCTTACGATGAAGTTGGAAAACACGACTCGCATGGAGAGTTTTCAAGTTTACAAGAACCATAAGAATTTGAGGTATGTGGTTGCCTAGATTAATTGAATGAGGAACAACGTGTGTGAAGGAGATTGCTTAAGGACTAAGGATGAAATATCCTATATTGCCTAAAAAAGGGTGATTTAAGAAGCAGCTGCATATAAGTGAAAATTGAGCATCGTGCATTTGGAGGACAAAGGATAGGCTTTGCTCAAGAAAATAAGAAATCCAACTTCTAAATTGGAAGGTTGTCAATTGACTAGTTTGATAACTACTTGAAGCATCAAGCTTGAAGTCAAAAAGGAATTGAGATGCTGCAATGAACAGACCCTGACATTTAAAGGGGTTATGGAAATGGATAAGACAAGGAGGAAATCCAAATTTTCGGATACCTGGGAAAGAAACCTCAAAGTTGAGGGTAGAAACCTTAAAGTCCCAAGGACGAGAGTATGAGTCCAATATTGAAAAATGAACATAAAGAAATGACCTCATCAGAAATTCAAAGAGAGGATTATGGTGTCCCTTGGGATGACATAAAGGCGTGCAAGACTTACATCGGTATTATTGATGGAATGGACTGAAAGTTTGGTTAGTCGAACATGAGGTCAAGGATTGATACGCCGAATGGTATGGACATTAAAGAGTGCATTCTGGCAAGGGTTTAGTAATAATGGTGATGGACAAATGGAAGAGATGAGGTGAACGCTCGAGGATGAACTGTTGACAGATGTTATGAATATCGAAAGAGAATAGAGAGAAGCAAATCAGATTGAGGAGTAAAGGAGACAAGTCTTAGAGAAAGATGGCTTTGGTCGGGAATGACAAGTAGGATTGTCAAGTCATGAAAGGAATTATCCAAAAGAATGAGGATGCGATGAGACACCGATACCCCAAAAGACTGGATGGTTAGAAGGTTATAAATTTCGAGGACGAAATTTCTTTAAGAGGGGAAGAGTTGTGACATTCCGAATTTTTCGCTCCCTCGAGGCTTGAGATATGAAACGAAATCTCAAAATTTAAAAATGGAAAATAAAGATTTCAACGTTCTAATCGAATTAGACGTCGCCTCATCAAAGGTAATTCGAATCAGAAAAACGACGTTTCGGACGTCGAGGGTAAAATTATCATTTTGCCCCTCAAGCTTTGGCCTTGCATTTATAATTGGATAAGAGCATTTTGGTCAATCAAAATACCCTATAGGATGCAGAAAATCAAGAAAAATGAGGGCCATTGGATGAACCTTGATTAACATGAGGACAAGTGTCAAAGGATTAGGCATTGACATTGATTGAACCACCTTTTAACCTATCATTCTAAGCCTTTGACCAAGTGAAATATTGGTGGAAGACTCTGTGACATTCTGATTTCCGATCAATTTCAGACTCATTAATGAAAAGTAAATCTAGAGATGTATTTTAGTTGTATCTCGCTTGAACCTGATCAATTCGAGTAGGCTAACCAAAATGGAAAGGCTAACACGAGACAAGGTACGTGAACCTAGGAAGCTCGAATAGGAAATGACGCTTTGACCATAAGGATTGTCAAGGGGACGTTTAGAACCACAAAAAAGCCGATTTAAGAACGATTAAGGAATGCATTTGCTAGTATTATACGATTGGAGTGCGGCTGATGCCGCTTAACCAGCGTATGATTTGCAAAATTTTTCTAAATCGAACAGTGACGATCAAAATCAAAGGGACTAGTGATAGACCCTCGCAATTACATGACAATCAAAGTCACCACGAATTGACGAGCCCTAAATGTGATATGAATGACAGAGTCGATACATGTGAAGTCTGCAAAAGCCGCCCGTCGGTTCGAGATAGGCTGAAACCACGTCTGATAGAGAAAACCATCAAAAACGAGTCTTGAAAATTGAAAATGGAGAATCAAGAATTCCAATGTTATATTCGGATTGGCCGTCGCCCAATCGAAGATTATTAGGAGGAGAAAAACGGCGTTTCGGACGTTGCGGGTAAAATTACCATTTTATCCCTCAAGCTTAAGCCTTGCCCATGCAAATAAGGAAGGGCATTTTAGTCTTTATCCCTCCCTCAACGCTGTCAAAAAAGTGAAGAAATATTGGCCATTGGATCAAGATGGAATGACACTTGGACATGTGTCAATAGATGGACTAAAGAGTGGTCATGTTCACTATTGCTCACCTACCATTCCACTCTTTGACTTGAGCCTTGAATATAAGGATTTTTCTCTCTCTCTCACCTCACTTTGGCTGGCCATAGAACCCCCAACCCATCGAAACTCCATCTTCTTCTTCCTTCTGCTCGCTAGCGATAGCTTCTGGAGCTCCCGTTCGCCATCGTTGACGCCACCCTCCGGCCACTGCCTGGACTCCGACCAACCACTTGAGCCTAGCCCCACATCTTGCTGACCTCCTCGAAGTGGAAGCACAGCGATTGGACCACCAAGGAGCTCTGGCCAAGCGTTTTCTCGGGAGTCGACGAAAACTGATCCAATCTGAGGTAGGTGATGTTTCTGACCCCTCAGGAGGCTGAAATGTTGGAATTTTGAGATCAAATTTTGTGAAGGTCTAGGGGACATGTATATCAATTTGTGGTCAAAAGTTTAGAATGATTTGATGAAGATTTTACCTCAAATGGGTCTTGTGAATGTAGGATAGAAAACTGCCGGTTACTGACCTTGGAGGATCTGGCGACTCTTGACAGAATTTCGGTGACGACTCGATTTCAAACTTTCAGTGAGACCCTTAGACCCTTATATAGACATGTTAAGAGGTAGGATGGTGCTTAAATGATGGATTTGGTGGAGACTTAGGGCTAGATATACTCGATTTACACAGAACCAAACACAGCCCGGTTCGATTCCGTGCAAACCGAATCTATGGGGGCTGATGATGGTTGGTTTTAAACCTCAAATTTGTGATTTAGACATGCTAAGATGATGAGGATTATGTTATGGAGGTTTGTGGTTCATGGATTGGTGAATTGGATATAGGAAATTAACGGATTGGTTGGAATTTCCTAGGTTGCGCGGTGAATTGAATCCTTGGGATATTGGACCGAACCCTTGGGGCAATTGCAAGGAGAAATTTGTGATATCAAATTCAAGGTAAGGGAATCCTAAACTTAGGATAGGAAGATTGAACTCGATTGGGTGAGTCGGACGAGATTGAGATGATTTCTTGAGGAGCTTAGTGTGATTGGTCTTTGTGAATGCCAAGAGAGTATAAATGATTCGAATAATTGCATATGCATGTCTCTTGAGTAATTGATCATATTTGTATGTGTATTGACTCGTTTCGCATGCAATGGATGTCTTGTTTATGCATGAGATGTTTCTGCACAAGATGCGCTTGACCTTGTGTACAAAAATTGTGGTTGTAGCATGGCTGAGACGAGGTAAGACCATGAGGCGTATGAGACAAGGGGTGGAGAAAAGCCTAAAGCGATCTAATCGCGGGCATGAGAAAAGAAAAGCCTGATGCGATATAATCGCGGGCATGAGAATGAGGCAGGTAGGAAGAGGTGGTTGTGGAGAAGTGGCAGGACGAGGTGTGCATGATCATCTGAGTGTGATACGATGTCATAGCCGCATGCTTGTCATCTGTGTGTCGTCATCTTTATTTGTATGTGCCTGTGTGATTATGAGTTTGGAATTTTGGGGTAGATGACTGCCTGAGTGGACGGTCGGCCTAACCTAGGGTTAGGACTCTTTTACTAAGATGTGTATCTCACCCCTTTGAGGACCCCTATTTTTACAGATCTTAGGCCTTGCATATGTCGCCTATTCGCTTTGGAGACCCTAAGGAGATGACCGTGTATTTTGATGAGTTCCCTAACCGTCATAGGACCATATACGTGAGGAAGTGTACAGTGGTGTGGGTTGACGAGGGTAGTACGAACTGGAAGTCTCATTGATACGAGGCTTGATTTAGGAAAGTTAGGGATGTGTCGACTAGGCCGTTGAAGCCCCATGAGGTGCCCCAGGGAATGATCCCTGATTGGTGTCACCCCGGTAGGGACCAGGATCAGGTAGAGGGATCGATAGTTGGATCTAGGAATGGGCCGGAGAGGACCCCGATGCTGGAGTTTACTGAGGAGGAGGAGGTCATTGTTCTGGAGGCGACCGAGAAGGATCTCGCAGAGCCATCGCATGAGCAGACCATGGAGGATACTATTGAGGCTCGCTCCGAGACGTTCTCAGAGTACGAGCCGACGGAGGACGCTGAGGACACCGAGGACACTAGTAGCTCATCCTAAGAGGCTCTAGTTGTAGCTTGATCTTTGGTGACGACCTCGATCCTGTTCCTGTCGGATTTTGATGATGGACCATTTTGTATGTTCACCCCGTCACCCCCTTGCTTATCGGATTTTAGTAGCTCTGTACTTGTATGAACAGTCGGTTATTACGTACGACGATTTCTATGCTATCCAGGTCCCACTTAATTTATATTTTTATGGAGGAGTTGCTTTATTACCGCTTCCACATGCTTGATATATTTGTTATATCCCTCGGCTTAGATTGAGGATCTTGGGACCGTGAGAGACTATGTGGTTTGCTTGCAGGGAGTCGCGTGCTCGTGCCTGAGGAGCGAGGCGTGACAGACTCTCTCTCCTTGTTATTTGGCCGGCCATCCCTCTCTCTCTTCACTTTCTCCATTTTCTTCTTCATCCTCTTCTCTCGCTTGCCGACCAGCCCGTCACCCTATCTCGACTGCTTCAGTGTTCCGACCATATCTTTGTCGTCCGATATTGGATTGAGGTAAAACTACTTCCATCTGGAAGCTTATTATCTTTCTATTCTAACAAGGTATTATGGGTCCAAATCCACCCAGTCGTTTGTCCTGTAGAGCCATTTGAATGAGCAAAGGTCAGGCTGGTCAGTTTTGAATCCGAGAGCTTCCAGCCAACTAGTCCCAACCGTTTCACTATTCTGACCATATCTTCTTCGACCGATATTGGATCAAGGTAAAACCAATGCCAAATGATAGCTTATTATCTTATCTTTTCATATACATATTATAAGCTCAATTTGACCCAGTAAATCTTCCCATAGATCGATTTGAGTTGACAAAGGTCCAGATGAGGTAGATTCTGCCCGAGTTGGGGGAATGTTTTCGTTTGGCCACTTCAAGACTTCAAATTACTTAAAATTTTCGGTGAGGTCTTCTACACTTATAGTATTAAAGTTGGATGTGTTGTGGTTGCAATTTTAGTTGAGTTAAGATGGGATTTCATGATTGATTTGACGTAGTTTTTCTACGGGAAAATCTGACCGCATGTACACCGAGTGGAACCGGGCTGATCTAAAGTCGTTGAGGGGTTTGTTTTGCTTCAAAATCTTCGATGAGGCTTCCTAACTCCTAGAACAACATGTTAGCAAGTTGATTTTGTGGTAAATCAAGGTTTAGAGTTGAATTATGAACTGATTAAGGAGGTAGAGGGCAGAACCGAATTCTACCCCTTTTCGGTTTGGATGAACCAAGCCCTTTGAGGGCTTTGGGAGGTGTCGCAATGCCTTCAATTCATCGTTAAGATATACAAAAATGTTAATTGAGATGTTAATAAGGTGTATGCTCCGTGAATTGGTGATTGGACTAAAAAAATTGATCGTTTGACGAACATTGGACTAGGTCGCACGGCTGCCCTGTTTTGGGATCAAGGGAACCGAATCTTTGGAGTAGTCTTGCAGGAAATTTTACGGATGAAATTGAAAAGTAAGTGACTCCTAAACCTTTGCTAGGAAGTTAGGACACTACTGGATGCGTTTATATGATATATGAATTTGAGAGTTTATTGCATTGATTGTTCATGATCGATTGAGATAATGGAGGTGTGAGTCGTGTGTACTCCTGATGACGAGAAATTATAACTCTTATGGCTAAATTGTTGTTGTGTACATTCGACTGACATGGATGCTGGTATGGCTATATGATATTTGGCCTTGAATGGTGACCGTTTGAGAAATATGAATGAGTTGGCAAGAGAATAACTTGATGCGTTTAATACGAGTTTGTCAATTTGATTGTTTGAGGCGTAATGACGCGGACTGAGCCTCAGGCGTTTTAAACGCGGGCATAGCTATTGAAAAGAGAATTGAAAATCGAAGGCGTTTAACACGGATTTGTCAATTTGATGGTCTGAGGCATAATGATGCGGACCGAGCCTGAGGCGTGTTGACGCGGGCATAGCTATTAAAAAGGAAATTGATAGCCTGATGCGTATTGACGCGGGCTTGGCCATTGAGATTAAATTTGTGATTAGCCTGATGCGCATTGACGCGGGCTTGGCCATTGAGATTAAATTTGTGATTGGCCTGATGCGTACTGACGCAGGCTTGGCCATTAAGATTAAATTTGTGATTAGCCTGAAGTGTACTGACGCGGGCTTGGCCATTGAGATTAAAGTTGTGATTAGCCTGATGCGTATTGATGCGGGCTAGGTCCTGGGAATTAAAAGTTGTGATGAAATTGAGGACACACCTTTGCTTATGAATTTAATATTGTGCTAGTATGAAGCTTGGTTGTGATGATATGATTGTCCTCGAATCGTGATTGCGTTATGCCAGACGTATCGAGATGCCTTGATGTTCTATTTTCACGTGTTGTTTTATTGTATAATCTGGGAGGACTAATGGCCTGGTCTAGGTTTAGGGTGAACTTGTTGAGATTTATATCTCACCCCGTCGTGGGATTAACTTTTTCAGGTCCCAAGCGATGAAAATCTGAGCTTTCCTATGATCGGCGTTTGAAGAAGTAATTATATGAAATGGATTTATACTTTGATGACTTTAGAGATTTCATGTTACCTTGAAGTTAGAGTTGTATCCTCTAAACCTGTAGTCGGCGTTTTTAAGAAGACATACTCTGTGTCCTGAGTCATCTTAAGATTGAATTGAATGGAGAAGTTTCATCGCTTCCGCATATTTGTGTCATTTAGAAGTCATTGATTATTGGCCGACGGATCTAGGGTACCACCGATAGACAAGACGGCCCTAGTGGGATTTTGCGTGCCTGACAGGTTTAGGGCGTGACACTGTATCCCTTTGGGGACATGCCCTTGAGACAACTGCATATTTACTGAATAGAGTGCCTTCCAACTCTGTTCCAACTACGCCTTATGAGATATGGCATAGTAGGAAATCAAGTTTTAATCATATCAAGATTTGGGGTAGTCTAGCTTTCGTCAAGAAGCTGAGAATAGAAAAATTGGAGGCTAGGTCTAAACAAGGTTGCTTCATTGGATATTCAAAAGAGACTCTTGGATATTATTTTTATTTTCACTCTGATCAAAGAGTTTCGATCAGTAGGCATGCTTCTTTTCTGGAGAATCAGTTCGTCCAAGAAGGTAGTGTTGGGCGAAAAATAGTCTTACAAAAATAAAATAATGAAGTACCAAGTAACCAAGTTCAGACACCAATCTCTGATTCAGTAGGAGCCTCTGATACACAATCTCTTAAGAGGAGTGCGAGAACATCTCGTTTGCCTATTCGCTATAGAGACTCAATTGAATATATTGTGTAACATTTCGAATTTCGACTCTCTTGAGGCTATTGAATGGAAGGATATCAATCGATGTGTTTCGGTTGTAACTCGCTCGGGGTTGACCACTCTTGAGTTAACTGACCAAAAGAGAAAGACTGTCACGGAGTCGGGTACGTGGACTTAGAGAATTTGAATGAGAAATGATATTTTGACCATAAGGATTATCGAGGGAATATCTTGGGCCAGCAGAGATCGATCTAGGAATGATCATGGAATATCTGCTAGCATTATACGTTGGGACGTGATTAATTCCGCTTAATCAATGTGTAATTTGCGAGAATTTCCTATATCGGATTACGATGAACGGGATCAAAGGAACGAACGATAAACCATCACAATTACATGACAATCAAAGTCGCCGCGGCTTGAGAAAAATCCCAAGTTCAATACGCGTAGCGCCTGCAAGAGTCACCTGTCAGTTTGTGATAACCTGAAATTACAGTCGACGAGAGTACGACATGAAATTGGACCTCAAGATTTGGATATTGGACATTGAGGAATTTCAATATTTGATTTGAAATAGATGTCGCCTCATCAATGGTGGTTTATATTGGAAAAATGAAATTTCGGGTGAAAAGTGTCAAATGACCATTTTATCCCTCGACCATTTGCCTTTGGCATAACATTTCAGAAGGACGAATGGTTAGTTCCCACTCACACATATGGCTGCCAAAATTAAGAGGATATGGTAAGAGAGAGTCAAAGCCATTATTATTATGTGCCATGTGTCACTCATTGGAGGCCTTAAGCATTTATTGCCCACCTAATTCCATCTTGTCAAATTAACATCAATTATTTGTGTGAGACATTCATTTGAGGCCATCTTCAGTCGTGTATAGCTCTTCCCCCACTTCCCTTGCATTTTTCTCTCCAATTGTTCTCAATTGAAAAACTGCTCAAAATATCGATTTTGTGCTTCCAGTTCGGTCAACTCGTCGGTCCTCTTTCGGCGCCGTCTCGCCTTACTTCAACCACCAGGAGCAAGATTAATGTGTCCTTAAAATGTTTCAAGTGGTAGCTTGACGTTTCGTTGAGTGATTTTTCCCGACCAGCCCTTAGACCAAAACTGGACAGAATTTGCACGAGATGGGGTAAGGCTTCCGTTATCCCTCTTAGAGACTCTGATTGGCCTCAAATGTTTCAGGAGATCTTTCTAACATCTAGTATTAAAGTTAGATGGTCTGGGGTTGGAAGTTTGATGGTGTTAAAATAGGTTTCTATGGCTGATTGTGGGTGATTAAAACTAGACAGAAAGCTAATTGTCAAACACCAAGGAGAGACCAAGATGTTCAAAGGTCTTTGAAGTGTCATTCCACTTCAAATCTCTTGGTGAGCTTCCTAAGCACATATATTGAGTTCGTAGCAAGTTTATTTAGTGAAGAATGGAGGCTTAGGATTGAGATATGACTTGATTGAGTAGATTGAACCAAAAATCGATTCTGTTTTGGAAGTACCTGTTATGGCCAGTTCTGTTGGGGACTAAATATGGGGTATTTTGACTACAAATTGACTCATAATATCCCATAAGACGTGATGTGAGGTATTAATAGGGAGTATGTGAAGTGGATTGGAATTTAGAAGTGATTTAAAGGCTAATATGTGCATGAAACTCCAAGTTATGCTTTGCCTTGCATTTGACTACATGAACCAAGTGATTTGAAGGCTTGTGGAGGTATTGTCGTGTCACGCCCCGAACCTGTCTGGCCAACAAAATCCTACCAGGGCCATCTTATCTCGGTGGTACCCAGGATCTATCGGCCAACAATTTACAACTTTTAAAAGATACAAAAATACGGAAGCGATGAAACTTCTCCATACAATTCAAACTTAAAATGACTTAGGACATAGGGTACGTCTTGTTATAAATACCGATTACAGGTTCAGACGGTACAACTCTAACTTCAAGATAACATGAAATCCTTAAAGTCATAAAAGTGTAAATTCATTTCCTATAATTACTTCTTCAAATACCGATCATTGGCAAGCTCATATTTCCATCGTCTAGGACTTGAAAAAGTTAATCCCACAACGGTGTGAGATATAAATCTCAGTAAGTTCATCCTAAACCTAGACTAGGCCATTAGTCCTCCTAGATAATCCAATAAAACAACAGGCCAGGATTCAAAAACAACACATGACAATGAAACATCAAGGCACCTCGATACGTCTGGCATAACACAATCACGACTCCAGGATGATCATATCATCACAATTTTCAATTCCAATGGCCAAGCCCGCGTCAATACGCCTCAGGCTAATCAACGTCTCGATTGACAACCCGTGTTCTGACACAACAGGTTCCAAAGGCCATTTCAATACTTATGTCGATACGTATCAAGACTATTTCACATTCTGACGCATTAAGATATCAATTATCCTTTCAATAGCTATGCCCGTGTCAATACGCCTCAGGCTCGGTCCGCATCATTACGCCTCAGACCTTCAAATTGACAAAATCGCGTTAAACGCATCAGGTTTTCAATTCTCTTTTCAATAGCTATGACCGTGTCAATACGCTTCAGGCTCGATCCACGTCATTAAGCCTCAGACCTTCAAATTGACAAACCCACGTTAAACGCATCAGGTTTTCAATTCTCTTTTCAATAGCTATGCCCACATCAATACGCCTTAGGCTCGGTCCGCGTCATTACGCCTTAGACCATCAAATTGACAAACCTGCGTTAAATACATCAGGTTTTCAATTCTTTTTTTAATAGCTATGCCCACGTCAATACGCCTTAGGCTCGGTCCGCGTTACTCCGCCTCAAACCATCAAGTTGCAAACCCGTGTTAAACGCATCAGGTTTTCAATTCTATTGCCAACTCATTCATATTTCTCAAACACTCGCCATTCAAGCCCAAATATCACATAGCCATACCAGCATCCATGTCAGTCGAATGCACACAATAACAATTTAGCCATGAGATTATAATTTCTCATCACCAGGAGTACACACGACTCACACCTTCTTTATCTCAGTTGATCATGAACAATCAATGCAATAGACTCTCAAATTCATCAATATATCATCCAAGCGCATCCATGTCAGCCCTTAAAGGGCTCGGTTCATCCAAATCGAAATAGGGCAGAATTCGATTCTGCCTTCTGCCACCTTAATCAGTCCATAATTCAACTCTAAACCCCGATTTACCACAAAATTAACTTGTTAACCTGTTTTTCTAAGAGTTGGGAAGCCTCATCGAAGATTTGAAAGTAAAATAACACGTCAAGGACTTCCGATCAGCTCGGCTCCACTCGGTGTACATGCGGTCAGATTCTGCCCTAGAAAAAACCGCCTCAAATCAGCCATGAAAACCTATCTTAACTCAACTAAAATTACAATTACAGCTCATCCAACTTTAATACTATAAGTGTATAAGACCTCACCGAACATTTGAAGCCATTTAAAGTCCAGAAGACCTCGGAACAGGTCTTTCCCCAAAACCGATCGGAATCTACCTCGTCTAGACCTTTGTCCACTCAAATCGAGCTATGGGAAGATCTACCATGTTAAATTGAGCTTATAATATGTATAAGGAAAGATAAGACAATAAGCTTTCATTTGGCTATAGTTTTTCCTCGATTTGGTATCGGACGAAGAAGATATGGCCGGAATAGTGGGATGGTCGGGGCTGGTCGGCTGGGAGTTCTTAGATTCAAAACTGACTAGCCTGACATTTGTTCCTTCAAACGGCTCTACGAGACAAACGGCTAGATGGATTTGGACCCATAATACCTGGTTGGACCGGCAAGATAATAAGCTTTCTAATGGTAGGTGGCACGCCTTAATCCGATGACGGACGAAGAAGTTATGGCCAAAACAGTGGCCGCCGATGGGACGGGACAATGTTCTGGCGAGTGAGAAAAGAGAGGAAAATGAGAGAAAGGTGAGGGGGAGAGGGTTTGGACGAGAAAAATGAGGGAGAGAGAGAGAGTGAGAGGCTTTCTTTCAATCTTTCAATTGGTCAAAGGCTTAGAATGGTAGGTTAAAAGGTGATTCAATCAATGTCAATGCCTAATCCTTTGACACTTGTCCTCATGTCAATCAAGGCTCATCCAATGGCCCTCACGTTTCTTGATTTTTGGCAGCCTATAGGGTATTGTGATTGATCAAAATGCCCTTATCCAATTATAAATGCAAGGCTAAGGCTTGAGGGGCAAAATGGTAATTTTACTCTCGACGTCCAGAACGTCGTTTTTTTTATTCGAATTACCTTTGATGAGGCGACGTCTAATTCGATTAGAATGTTGGAATCTTTATTTTTCATTTTCCAATTTTGAGATTTCGTTTCATATCTCAAGCCTCGAGAGGGCAAAAAATTCGGAATGTCACAACTCTTCCCCCCCTTAAAGACATTTCGTCATCGAAATTTACAACCTTCTAACCATTCAATCCTTTGGGGTATCGGCGTCTAATTGCATCCTCATTCTTCGGGATAATTCCTTTCATGACTTGGCGATCTTACTTGTCCTTCTCGACCAAAGCCATCTTTCCCTAGGACTTGTCTCCTTCAGTCCTCAATCTGATTTGCTTCTCTCCATTCTTTTTCAATATTCATAACATCTGTCAACAGTTCATCCTCAAGCGTTCACCTCATCTCTTCCATTTGTCAATCACCATTATTACTAAACCCTCGCCAGAATGCACTCTTTAATGCCCATACCATTCGGCGTATCAATGCTTTCAAGGGCATGCCTTTTTCTTATCGGCACGTTTAATACTTGACCTCATGTTTGACTAACCAAACTTTCAGTCCATTTCATCGATAATACCGATGCAAGTCTGGCACACCTTTATGTCATCCCAAGAGACACCATAATCCTCTCTTTGAATTTCTGATGAGGCCATTTCTTTAAGTTCTTTTTCAATATTGGACTCGTACTCTCGTCCATGGGATTTTTAGGTTTCTACTCTCAACTTTGAGGTTTCTTTCCAAGGTATCCGAAAATCTAGATTTCCTCACTATTCTATCCATTTCCATAACCCCCTTATATGTCAAGGTCTGTTCATTGCAGCATCTCAATTCTTTTCTGACTTCAAGCTTGATGCTTCAGGTAGTTATCAAACTAGTCAATTGACAGCCTTCCAATTTAGGAGTTAGATTTCTTATTTCCTTGAGTAAAACCTTTCCTTTATTCGCCAAATGCACGATGCTCAATTTTCACTTATATGCATCTGCTTCTTAAATCACCCTTTTCAAGGCAATATAGGATATTTCATCCTTAGTCCTTAAGCAATTTCCTTCACACACGTTTTTCCTCATTCAATTTTTCTAGGCAATCACATACCTCAAATTCTTATGGTACGTGTAAACTTGAAACCTCTCCATGCGAGTCGTGTTTTCCAACTTCATCGCAAGAACATTTGCAAGCCAACTCCAACCATGCATTAGACGTTCCAACTCATATGGCTTTACTATCACGACGTATCGCATAGCCCACTTCAGTTTGCCTTGCTACGCCTCAAATTTCCTTTATGCGTCCCGTCATTATGATTCACTCGACCCCTTTTTAATTCCAAATAGGAACACTATTGTCGGCGTAGTCATCAACTTGACTTAAGTTCTCGAAAACTCTTTTCGTATTCATTTATCCATGGAATTGCTTTTGTGGGAAATCTTTCCCCAATCCACCCGTAGCAATTCACCAATTCCAGGAAACTTTCAATTTCCACAACTCACATCAATCTTAGTCGATTCATCATTTATTCTATTCCTCAAGGGCTCCACAGGGATTTCATTTCTAAGAAATCTCACTATTGAGGAATCTTACATCATCAGACCCGCAACTCGTGCTCTTCACGACTAGCAGCACACAACGAGGATCTCCTTAGAGTCCGTAGGATAGAGTCCGTAGGATACTCTTGAAAGTTATTCATGTTTCTCATGGTTCCTTAAGTGAGTCTATTCATCATCTCTAAAGACGGTAACAATCAATCTCATTATTCCTTGGATACTCAATTTGACTTTTATCCGTTTCTTTCTACCAGGTGCCGAATTTTCAAACTGTTATTCACGCTTTTCACTTGAGAGCTCAAACCTTGGCCCTCTACTCTCATGAGTCCCCAATTGAACTACATAACATTCTGTTCATTTTTGTCACTCTTTTATTAAGAAACATTAGTGCCTTGACCTCTTGGTTTCACAACCAGCTAATGCGACCTTATCTCAATTCTATCTGTCTCACTGAACGTCGACATTATCCTGGAATTCAACATCGTCTACAAGACAGTCTCTCGAACTTAACTTCCCTTACAGCAATCATTCAAGTTCTGTGTCGTCTTTCTCAGTCTAGACGCTCCATCTTAATATCAAGACAGTTACGATTTTCTCTTTCTTCCACACTAGGGTCTCTTACCATGTGAAGAAAGCTATACACTTCAGTGGCATTCTCTTATTTCAAATCCACCATGTCCTTCCTATTCCATAGGACGTCGATCTTGGAGTCTGCGCTAACGGCGGTGTTTTACTCCAGAACATAGATGCCACCATACTCGGCATTCTTCTTCCCATAATTCAGTCACCTCGGGTGACAATATCTGTTCGTCCTTGGTTTTCACTAATTCACGTATCGAATACTCGATTAGATTACCTCAATTTACTCTGCAATTACTCTCTAAGCGTTCTTTTCGCTTCCTCAATCATTCACTAGAATTACGAACAGCCAGGACTATCTAGTTCATTCACTTTTCTTTTCATCAACGACCATCTCGTGGTCCAATTGTCCTTTAAGAGTGACGCCCTACCCTTTAGGGGTGATAACACACAATACCACTTCTAGTGGTCTAGATTTATGCTCAATTAATCTCATAAAATCATCAATGTCACACAACTGACAGATTTCTTTCCTCAACTTTTCCAACGACGGAAGGAATGACATATCAGTCTCTCATTACGAGACTGGCGACAAGGTAACAACCATCTCTTGCAAGTACGTTTCATGTTCCGAAATGAACATCTCTTCGCTCGTAATCCATGAGTAGGAGTTCTCTTCTTTTACTGAGTCCCATTACCATTCCTCAAAATTAGGAAGTACAACTAGCCATAAGGCTTTCAAAGTCCAATCCACTCAGAGATTTACTTATCTTATTCAAGGGTCTTTAACCACCTTTACTATATGCTTAAACGACCTTGAGAACTCTGTCTCACACTGGTCAATCATCCTCTGATCCTTGCAAAAGTATTAGGATCTAAACAACCTTTGTTCTCAAGCAATCCAAGGAAAGCACTTTCATTAAACAATTCAATAAAGGCAGTCTAGGAAAATATCATGCCTTCGAGGAAACCCTTCCTCTGGTGACCTTTCACCAATTATTGACAGCCTCTTAAGACTACAATATGCCAGGGTCCCTTCCTTTCCTTAGTGTACCCAAAACCTCTAAGGTTTCCTTACCAAGATTCTAAATCCAAAGGGAGACAACTTCAAATCTCATCCCTCCATCAAACTTGGTCAATATCAACCTTATACACGGCTTTACAAGCTTTTCAAAACTCTCGTAGTTCTTCCCACGCATTCAATTTAGAAAGGATTAACTCGGAGTCACCTCTCTCGTGACTTCTATCATTTAACTCATCAGCACTAGCTTCAATCGTCTCAGCGACTTGGGTATAATGACAGCTCCTTCTCGAGTTTGTCTACCCATCCACTTTCTCATTTCCATTCAAAGTTCTCACGGCCCCTTCAACTCTTAGATCTTATACTGTCCACAAGCTCGAGCAAACGCTTTTCTAGCACTCATATTCTGGTTACTCATCTTTACTCAATTCTCACAACTCCCTTCAATTCTAGAGTCATCTCATATCTTGCATACTCGAGCCAATGCTCCTCTAGTGACCATTCTCTTATCGTTCAAACTCATTAGGTTGTTATGGCACTCGAACCACTACAATTCCCTCTAGAAATTAAACACTTAAGTCATCTACTCAAGTCCGGCAATCTCAAACTGCTCATCTCATCATCTATCACCATTAAACAACCATCCAGTGGTCCCTATGCAATTCTCAACTAATTGCCAATTATCCGAGGATTCCAAATCATCCTTAAGCAGCAGCCACATATCAAACCAGCCTCAACTAGGCAATTTCTCAATTAACAGTCAACTACTAAGCAGGCCTTAGCTCGACAACTATCAAACAAACACTCAAGGCATCAATTCAATGAGTCAATCGATCATGCTATAAGTCTAAGGCATCTGCCACTCTATCACAAACATAACATGCTTTCTCATTCTCAATAGGCCAATCATAAACATCAAATTTTCTTTTCAAACGGCATCCACCGCCAAGCACAAAGCTTTTAATTATGCCAATCACATGCATCATTTCACATGTCATGCCACCTTTGAACATCTTCGAGGATCAACTTTGTGTCATACATCTCTTAACCACAATTGGACTCAACTTGACACCTAGACTTCCCCTTCAAGTTATGACTTGGGTCATTCCTGCTTCTTGCCATCTTAGAAGCCTGCCAGGAGCTGCTTCTTGTCTGGACCTCTTTGTCTCGGCGATCACTCTCCGCCCTCATCAGACCTGACCATTGCAGGTTGTCCCAAGTCATACATCTAGGGAGAAAGCCTCGTTCCACATGTCCCATACCATGTTTCATTACAGTTTATAGGTATCCCATCGACTTGTCTCATACCAAGCGATAGTTTATTAAGTCCAACAGTGATAAGTTCATGCATGCACCCTCATCAACTTTCGTTTCAAAGCCACGAACACATGTGCAACATGACTGTCCTCACCACTTGTCATATCAAAATCACCTTCATATCAATTCTTATCCATTGAAAAGCTCTAATTCCACCGATCAATTGCCTATATTCAACCATATACCTTAAGTGGAGTCGCTAACTAAATCAAATCCATAAGCATTCAATCACAACTGGCCTTTAATCTAATATACCTTGTATACGCCTCACCTCATTTCATCCAAGGCTAACAATAGCAATTGATAGCTAAACCATAAAGATATCACATAATTCAAGCCTGAATCCACCAATACCAGCTGTCTCTTTATAACTCATACTCCCCAAGTTGGGTCATTGACAAACCACAATCACAATCATATAACCCAATCAACCCTTCATTCATAAGTTATTCTCTAGCAACCTCAAATCCAAGCTTATGACTCTTCGATTTCTATTCACTTCCCTATGAGCTTTATTTGTAAAATCACTCAAGATCATCCCTTAAATCAGCACTAGGACCATTAGAATACTACACAAGTTCAAGCCCATAGTCGTCAAGATTCAGCAATCCATGCTTATCCCTCAAGGTCTCACTTCCTAATTGTCCTCAACTCATCGCTCCTTATCACTCAAAGTCTCAATCACATTGAATCGAGTTGACCTTGCTCTGATACCACTTAAACAGGGATGTTACGCCCCAAACCGCCAGGCACACAAAATCTCACTGAGGTCGTCTTGTCTCGGTGGTACCTAGGATCCGTCGGCCAACAATTTGCAACTTTTAAAAGATACAAACACATGGAAGTGATGAAACTTCTCCATACAATTCAGGCTTAAGATGACTTAGGATATACGGTACGTCTTGTTATAAATACCGACTATAGGTTCAGAGAGCACAACTCTAACTTTAAGGTAACATGAAATCCTTAAAGTCACAAAAGCGTAAATCCATTTCCAATAATTACTTCTTCAAATACCGATCATTGGCAAGCTTAGATTTCCATCGCCTATGACTTGAAAATGTTAATCCCACGACGGGGTGAGATACAAATCTCAGTAAGTTCATCCTAAACCAAGACCAGGCCAGTAGTCCTCCTAGATTATGCAATAAAACAACAGACCATGATTCAAAAACAACACAGGACAATGAAACATCAAGGCACCTCGATAAGTCTAGCATAACTCAATCACGACTCCAGGACGATCATATCATCACAACTTTCAATTCCAATGGCCAAGCCCGTGTCAATACACATCAGGTTAATCACAAATTTAATCCCAATGGCCAAGCCCGCGTCAATACGCCTCAGGCTAATCAACGTCTCGATTGGCAACCCGCGTTTAGACGCATCAGGTTCCAAAGGCAATTTCAATACTTGTGTCGACACGTATCAAGACTATCTCACGTTCTGACACATCAGGATATCAATTCTCTTTTCAATAGCTATGCCCGCGTCAATACGCATCAGGCTGGGTCCGCGTCATTACTCCTTAGACCTTCAAATTGACAAACCCGCGTTAAACACATCAGGTTTTCAATTCTCTTTTCAATAGCTATGCCCGCGTCAATACGCCTCAGGCTCGGTCCACGTCATTACGCCTCAGACCATCAAATTGACAAACCCGGGTTAAAAGCATTAGGTTTCAATTCTCTTTTTAATAGCTATGCCCGCGTCAATACGCCTCAGGCTTGGTCTGTGTCTTTGCGCCTCAGACCATTAATTTGACAAACCCGCGTTAAACACATTAGGTTTTCAAATCTCTTGCCAACTCATTCATATTTATCAAACACTCGCCATTCAAGGCCAAATATCACATAGCCATACCAGCATCCATGTCAGTCGAATGCACACAACAATAATTTTGCCATGAGAGTTATAATTTCTCATCATCAGGAGTACACACGACTCATACCTCCATTATCTCAGTCGATCATGAACAATCAATGCAATAGACTCCCAAATTCATCAATATATCATCCAAACGCATCCAGTAGTGTCCTAACTTCCTAGCAAAGGTTTAGGAGTGACTTACTTTTCAATTTAATCCGTAAAATTCCCTCTAAGACTCCTCCAAAGATTCGGTTCCCTTGATCCCAAAATATGGCAACCGTGCAACCTAGTCAAAAGTTCGTCAAACGATCAATTTTTCTAGTCCAATCACCAATTCACGGAGCATACACCTCATTAACATCTTAATTAACATTCTTGTATGTCTTAATGATGAATTTAAAGAATGGCTACACCTCCCACAGCCCTCAAAGGGCTCGATTCATCCAAACCAAAACAAGGCATAATTCGGTTCTACCCTTTACCTTCTTAATCAGTCCATAATTCAACTCTAAACCGTGATTTACCACAAAATCAACTTGCTAACGTATTTTTCTAGGAGTTAGGAAACCTCACCGAAGATTTGGAAGCAAAATAACACCTTAAGACTCCCGATCAGCCCGGTTCCACTAGGTGTACATGCGATCAGATTCTGCCCCAGAAAAACTGCCTCAAATCAGCCATGAAAACCCATCTTAACTCAACTAAAATTACAATCACAACTCATTCAACTTTAATACTATAAGTGTAGAAGACCTCACCGAAAATTTGAAGTCATTCGAAGTTCGGAAGACCCCGAAACAAGTCTTTCCCCAAAATCGAAAATCGAGCTATGGGAAGATCTACCAGGTCAAATTGAGCTTATAATATGTCTATAGAAAGATAAGACAATAATCTTTCATTTGGCCATGGTTTTACCTCGATCCGGTATCAGACGAAGAAGATATGGCTGGAATAGTGGAACGGTCGGGACTAGTCGACTAGGAGCTCTCGGATTCAAAATTGACCAGCCTGACCTTTACACCTTCAAATGGATCAACTGGACAAATGGCTAGGTGGATTTGAACCTATAATACCTTGTTGGGACGACAAGATGATAAGATTTCTAATGGTAGGTGGCACGCCTTAATCCGATAACGGACGAAGAAGTTATGACCAAAATAGTGGTCGGCGACGGGATTGGGCAGTGTTCTAGCGAGAGAGAAAAGAAAGGAAAATGAGAGAAATGTGAGGGGGAGAGGGTTTGACTGAGGAAAATGAGGGAGAGAGAGAGAGAGTGAGAGTGAGAGGCTTTCTTTCAATCTTCCAATTGGTCAAAGGCTTAGAATGGTAGATTAAAAGTTGATTTAATCAATGTCAATGCTTAATCCTTTGACACTTATCCTCATGTCAATCAAGGATCATTCATTGGCCCTCATTTTTCTTGATTTTTGGCAGCTTATAGGGTGTTGTGATTGATCAAAATGCCCTTATCCAATTATAAATGCAAGGCTAAGGCTTGAGGGGTAAAATGGTAATTTTACCCTCAATGTCTGGAACGTCATTTTTCTGATTCGAATTACCTTTGTTGAGGCGACGTCGAATTCGATTTGAATGTTAGAATCTTTATTTTTCATTTTTCAAATTTTCAATTTTGTTTCATATCTCAAGCCTCGAGAGGGTGAAAAATTCGGAATGTCACATGTCGAGTCCTTGATTGATCGATAAGGCACCTTAGATTGTCACTTGGTTGGTTATTGAGGAATTGGTTTGGTAGAAGTGGAATTCGATTGAGTTTTGGTCCGAAATTGATAAAATTTCCTAGGACGGCGTGTGATCCTTGTTGGTTATGAACTTGCCAAGTTGGGAATGATCAATTGGTTTGGATTTCTTACTATTGACCAAAGGTAAGTATTTCCTAAACCTTTCTCTGAATGCTAGGATACTATTGGATAGAGTGGTTGAATGATTTGGTTGCTTGGTGAAGCATGTGGCTTGAATTGCTTGATTGGGTGGTGGATTCCATGACTTGAATGTCATAGTATGACAATTGAACTGTGATATGCCTTAATGACATATTTGGCTATTGAGCCCTTAATGATTTAATTGGCTGTGATGCTTGCATTATTTATATGGCTATAGTGTGTGACATTCTGATTTTCAGTTAATTTCAGACTCATTAATGAGAAGTAAATGTAGAGATATATTTCAGTCGTATTCCACTAGAATTTGATCAATTCGAGTAGGCTGACCAAAAAGAAAAGGCTAACGCGAGACGAGGAACGTGAACCTAAGGAATTCGAATAGGAAATGGCGCTTTGACCTTAAGGATTGTCGAGGGGATGTTTAGAACCACAAAGAGGCCGATCTAAGAACGATTGAGGAATGCCTTGCGAGAGTTATACAATTAGAGCGCAGGTGATGCCGCTTAACCAACGTATGATTTGCAAAATCTTCATAAATCAGACAGTGACGATCGAGACCTTAGGGACTAGTGATAGACCCTCACAATTACATGACAACCAAAGTTCCCACAAATTGATGAGCCCTAAACGTGATATGAATAACTGGGTTGATACGCGTAATGTCTGCAAAAGCCGCTCGTCGGTTCAGGATAGACTGAAACCACGTCTGATAGAGAAAACCATCAGAAACAAGTCTTGAAAATTGAAAATGGAGAATCAAGAATTCCAACGTTATATTCGGATTGGCCATCGCCCTATCGAAGATTATTGAAACGAGAAAAACGACGTTTTGAACGTCGTTTGTAAAATTATCATTTTGCCCCTCAAGCTTAAGCCTTGCCCATGCAATGAAAGAAGGGCATTTTGGACTTTATCCCTCCTCCTAGGCTGCCGAAAAAGTGGACAAATATTGGCTATTGGATCAAGTTGAATGACAAGTGGGACAAGTGTCAAGAAATGGCTTAAAGAGTAGTCAAGTCCACTATTCCATACCTACCATTCAACCCATTGACTCAAGCTTGGTATATAGCATTTTTCTCTCTCTCCTCAAACTCACTTGATCGGCCATTTCACTCCTCAACTCACCGAAAACTCTCCTCTTCATCTTCTTCCTTTTGCCCGCCGCCGACTAGCTCTGGTATTGCTATTCGCCGCTCACGATGCCATCTTCCGGCCACCACCTGAACCTCGGCCGACCACACCAACCTAGCTCCACGTCTTGCCGCCATTTGGACCACCGAGGAGCTCCGGCCAAATGTTTTCCCAAGAGCCGACAGAATCTGATCCAATTTGAGGTAGGTTCGGTTTTTAGCCCCTTAGGAGGTCAAAATTTTATGGAGATCTAGGAGACATGTACATCTATCTATGGTAAAAAGTTAGGTTTGATTGGATGAAACATTGATCTTAATTGGGTCTTGTGAACTATGGATAGAAATTGTCGGTGTATTGACTTGAAGAATTCGGCAACTTCCGAAGAAATTCTGGCGACGACGCGACTTTAAACCCTCGGTAAGACCCTGAGACCCTTAGGTAGACATGTTAAGAGATAGGATGATGATTAAATGGTGGATTTGAAGTTGATTTAGGGCTGGTTGTGCTCAGTTTGCACATAACCAAGAAGAATCGGTTCGGTTCTGTGCAAGGCCGAGGCTGTTGGAGCTTATGACTATGGATTATGAGACTCAAATTGATGATTAAGACATGCTAAGTTGATGAGGGTTAGGTTATGGAGGTTTGTGACTCATGGGTGGTTGAATTGGACAAGGAAATTGACTAAACGATTGAAATTCCTAGGTTGCACAGTGAGGTTTATCTTGGATCCTTGAAACTGAGATTGTGAGGATCCAAGAAGAGAATTTTGGTGTTATCAAATTCAAGGTAAGGGAATCCCAAACTTAGGATAGGAAGATTGGACTCGATTGGGCGAGTAAAATGATAAATTGAATGATTTGTGAGAGTTTTCAAGAGGATTTTTCTTGGAATGTCCTTAGATTGTATAGGGGGTTTATGTGTGCCATTGCTTGTGCTTGAATTGCTTGTCATGTCTGAATGTCACTAGATTGCTATGCCATGGAATATACAAATCGTACTTGGGTTGTACTAGGCATTGTGTGTGCAAATGAATTGAAAAACAAGGCATGTGCGTGACATGGCAAAGCCTTGAGGCGTATGAGACGCTGAACGGAGGTGGATACCATTATGCGATCTAATCGGGGGGTCGAATTGAAATTGTGTGGCGCCCTGATGCGATCTAATCGTAGGGTTGAGATGGCCACGGTCCTAATGCGATCTAATCGCGAGACGGAGATATGAGGTGATGATATTGGCCTGGTGAATCATTGAAACCTGATGCATGTACGCGGGTTGTTAATGACAGTCTGATGGGTTTATGCGGACCGAGCCTGATGCGATCTAATCGCGGGCATGAGATTGAGGTAAGCAGGAAGAGATGGTTGTGGTGAAGTGGCAGGACGAGGTGTGCATAATCATCTGAGTGTGACACGATGTTATAGCTGCATACCTGTGATTTGTGTGTCGTTATCTTTCTTTGCATGTGCCTGTATGATTATGAGTTTGGCATTTTTGGGATAGATGACTGCTTGAGTGGACGGTCAGCCTGACCTAGGGTTAGAACTCTTTTATTGAGATGTGTATCTCACCCCTTTGAGGGACCCTTCTTTTACAGATTATAAGCCTTGACCACGTAGCCTATTCGCTTTGGAGACTCTAAGGAGATGACCGCGTATTTTGATGAGTTTCCTGACGGTCAGGGGACTATATACGTGAGAAAGTGTACAGTGGTATGGGTTGACGAGGTTAGTACAGACTGGAAGCATCATAGGTATGAGGCGTAGTTTTAGAAAGTTGGGGACAAGTCTACTAGGCCGCTGAAGCCCCATGAGGTGCCCTAAGGAGTGATCCCTAATTGGTGCCACCTCGGTAGGGACAAGGAGCAGGCCGAGGGATCGGTAGTAGGTTCTAGGAATGGGCCGGAGAGGACCCCGACGCTGGATTTCACTGTGGAGGAGGATGAGGTCATTGTCCTGGAGGCGACCGAGGAGGATCTCGCAGAGCCATCCCATTAGGAGACTATGGAGGATACCATTGAGGTTCCATCAGAGACCTTCTCCGAGTATGAACTGACGAAGGATGCCGAGGACACCGAGGATTCCAATAGCTCATCTTAGGATTCCAGTCCGTTGGCTTGAGCTTTTGGAGGCGACCCGACTCTGTTTCTTTTGGATGTTGTAAGGGACTCTTTTGTGTACTACCCCGTTGCCTAATTTGTTAAGCGAATTTTAGTAGCTCCTTACTTATATGTATAGATGGTTATTATTTATGACAACATTGATGCTATCCAGGTCCTTAACTTATATTTTGCACTGATGAGTTGTTTTATTACTGCTTCCGCATGCTTGATATATTTGTTATATCTCTCGGCTTAGACTGTAAATCTTGGGACCGCGGGAGATTATGTGGTTTGCTTGCAGGGAGTCGCGTGCTCGTGCCCTGGGGGCGGGGCGTGACATCCCTATCCGATTTGGTATCAGAGTAAGGTCAACTCGATCCAAAGTTGGTTGAGGACTGGAGTAATAAGGAGAATTAAGTTGGGACTTGGATGGATAGTGAGACCTTAGGAGACTGGTTGAGATAAAGCATGGGGTGCATAGTGTGTGACCTAGTACTTATGTCTGATGCTTGATCTTGGCAAGGTTGTGGAATGGCATGAGAGAGTTGAGTTGTCACGCCCCGAACTCGGCGAGCATGCGAACATCCCTGTCCATGCCGTTCATTCAAGAATGCTTTAGGATCCAACGGCCGATAACTTGCGACTCCCTTCATATGACCCATGCAGAAGCGATGCCATCCCCCGTCATATAAATACAACAACATACAGATGACTTAGGACAGATACAACCAAATCTCATTAACCAATTACTAAAAGATCAACTCCTAATTCAATGTATGAAGTACAATCTCAATATCCAAAAATTACACTTTCGCTCTAAATACAACTGGCCAACTATCTCTGCAAATCCCACTCCTTGGCAAACTCGTGCTACCTTCGCCTAGAACCTGAAAAATGTAAGCCCCCACCGGGGTGAGATATAAATCTCAATAAGGTGGGTCCATTCAGGCAATCACGTCCCTTGACAGATCTAAACTCATGAATCCAAAGGCATAGCAGCCACAATTCAATAAACAACAACGTGCAGAAGATAGGCATGCTTTTATTATTTCGTATCACACACAAATGTACATATGTGCTCGGCCTGTCACTTCGCCACATTCATCAACCTCTACCTGTCTCATTTCTAGCCCGCGATTAGATCGCCTTAGGCTTGGCCCGTGTAAACACATCAAACTATCGTCGGTGACCCGCGTAAAAGCATCAGGTCCCGAATTATCTCAAGGTAAGGTTTATGAGCTCATACTCTGTCCCGCAATTATATCGCATCAGGACTGTGGCTATCTCAACCTCGTGACCTCGTCGCATCAGGGTCTCAACCTTCCGCCCCACATCTCACACGCCTCAAGGCCATGCCATGCTATGCTCATGCCATACTGTTTTACTTCATTTCACATACAAACATGGGTGCGACTCAAGCACAATTGACACTGATGGCATGCAAAGCAAATCAAATGAAATCCAGACATGACAAATGACTCAAGTTAGATAATGTGATACACAACCATCCTATGACATCTTAGGATGCAACCAAGCTACCCACTTGAACAAATTCTCATAATTTGTTCATATCAGCCCTCGACTTACCCAATCAAGTCCAATCGTCTTAACAAAGGGTTAGAAATTCCTTTATCTTTGATTTGGCAACACAAATTACTCCTATTGAGCCCCTAGGTTTCGGCCCTCAATATCCACAACCGGACTTGTCGCTCAACCTAACATATTCAACCAATTTCATCAATTTTCATGCTCAATTCCTCAATCCATCAATCCCAATTGCCCATAGCGCAACCCTCAACATCTCATCACATCATAAACGCCAATTTGGAACTCAATATTACCAACCTCAGCCTCCAACAATTCGGTTTTGCCTGGCCTTGCACGGAACCGAACCAGTTCTTCTTGGTTCTGTGCAAACCGGGCACAATCATCTCTAAACCAACTCTATTGCCATCATTTACTCATCATCCTATCTCTTAACATGTCTAGTTAAGGATCCAAGAGTCTCACCGAAGATTTGAGCTTGATTGGTTGCCGGAAACCCTTTGAAGTCGTCGAATCCTTCCTTGGTCAGTAACCGGCAGATTCAGGGCAAGATATACATGGGTGGTTCATGGTCAAAAACTTATCAAATAAATCCCCAATTTTTACCACAGATTCCTACACATGTCTGCTGAGTCTCCACCAAATTTGAGCTTTAAACTCCAAGAATTCGACCTTCAAATGGACTGAGGAACAGACCTACCTCAGGTTGGCTTCAGTTCTGTTGGCCTGTGGGAGAATGCTTGCTCCGAATTCCACAGAGCTCCAAATGACTTGATTCAAGTTGGAGGATGTCTGAAAGAGATGGATCTATGCTGTGGTGGTCAACTGGAAGTAGCTGGTGGCTGGAAGTGGCCCTCGTGGGCACCGAACAGAGGCTCCAGAACTGATCGCTGATTCCTCCAAGTCAGTTTCTGGGCGAAATGTACAAGGTCGGTTCGTGGTCAAAAACTCATCAAATTGAGCCCAAATTTTTACCACAGATTTCTAAACATCTCAGCTTGATCTTCACAAAATATGAGCTATAGATTCCAACATTTCGACCACCAAAGGGACTGATAATAGAACCTACCTCAGATTGGAGCAGTTTCCGTCGACTCTTGGGAGAATCCTTGCTCCGGACTCCTCGGTGCTCCAAATGCTCCGATTATTATTGAAAAATGTCGGAAAGACATAGATCTTTGTTTGGGTAGTTGGCCGGTATCCAAGGGTGGCCGAAAGTGGCCATGGTGGCCGGCGAAGTGGAGCCCAGATTCTGGTCGCCAGTGAGCAGAAACTGGAGGAAGAAGAAGATGAAGATGGCGTGAGTTTCTTGGGGTGGTCTGGCCGAATGGGCTATGGAGAGAGAGAGGAGAGAGAGATTTTGTGTTATATCCAATGGCTTTGGTCAAGGCTTTGAATGGTAGGTATGTAAAGTGGACATGATTATCCTTTAAGTCATCCATTGGCACATGTCCCATTTGCTTTTCCAAGATGTTCCAAGGGCCAGGCTTCCTCCTTGAGTTTAGGCAGCCTAGAGGGGTTAAAAATCCAATTTTCCCTTCTCCAATTACAAGGGCAAAGTCTTAAGCTTGAGGGGCAAAATGGTCATTTTACCCCGACGTTCAGAACGTCGTTTTTCACGCTCCGGAAATCTTCGATAAGGCGACGGCCAATTCGAATAACGTTGGAATTCTTGATTTTCCATTTCAAATCTTTCGAGGCTCATTTCTGATAGTTTTCTCTATCAGATGTGGTTCCAGCCTATCCCGAACCGACGGGCGGCTTTCGCAGATATTACGCGTATCGACCCCGTGATTCATTTCACGTTTAGGGCTCGTCAATTTGTGGTGGCTTTGGTTGTCATGTAATTGTGAGTGTCTATCACTAGCTCCTAAGGTCTCGATCTACACCGTCCGATTTAAGAAACAAATCATACGTTGGTTAAGCGGCATCACCCGCGCTCCAATCGTATGACACTCGCAAGGTATCCCTTAATCGTTCTTGGATTGGCCTTTTTGTGGCTCTAAATATCCTCTCGACAATCCTTATAGTCAAAGCGTCATTTCCTATCCGAGTTCCTTGGGTACACGTACCTCGTCTCGCGTTAAACTTTTCCCTTTGGTTAGTCTACTCGAATTGATTAGGTTCGAGCGGAATATGACTGAAATACATCTCCAGATACACACTTCTCATTACTGAGCCTAAAATCGACTGGAAATCAGAATGTCACAACTCTTCCCCTTTAAAGAAATTTCGTCCTCGAAATTCGTTACCTTCCAATCCATCTAATCCTTTGGGGGTATAGGCGCCTCATCGCATTCTCACTCTTCTGAATAACCCTTTTCATAGCTTGACAATCTCGTTCGTCCTTTTCAACTCAAAATTATCCTTCTCTAGGACTTGTCCCCTTTTGCCCTCAATCTGATTTGCTTTCCTCCATTCTCTTTTGGCATTCATATCATTGGCCAGTGGTTCTTTCTCAAGTGTTTACTCTAACTCTTTCATTTATCCATAACCATCCTTACCAAGCCCTCGCTAGTATGCACTCTTTCTGTCCATACAATTTGGCGTATCACTCCTTTCGAATTTCCTTTCACACCAATAGAGGTTCCAGGGCTTTATCAATTTGTCCTCCATTAATCAAATCGAGTTATGAGCTTCTCGATTCCTTAAACATTTACATGGTTGCTTCCATAGCAATCCATTCTCAACTCCGTCCGACAATTTCCCTTGGATCAAAGTGATCCTTCAACTTTCATCGACACGTCTAGTGCTCAACTGCAAGATAGGCAAACTTCAACTTTCAATCTTATCACCAATATATATATATACATCTTGGCATGTCGTTGTGCCACCCTTAGGAAACACTATAATTTTTCTTTTGAATTTCAACGAGGTCACCTCCCTTAGTTTCTCTTCAATGTTGGACCCGTACTTCCGTCCATGACCTCAAGGGTTCCATCCATTTCTATAATCCCTCCAGCATCGGCGTTTAATCACAGTACACCTCAATCTCCTTCTGGCTCTCAAGCTAGAAATTACCAATAGCCTTCACGCTAATGCATTAACGAACTTCCAATGTGGACGTTGTTGAATCTATTATTTTTTGAGGGAAGATCTGTCCCTCCATTGCCCATTCCTCAATGCTCAACTCTCACTTGTAAACATTTGATAAACCATTCACCCTTCCTTAGTGATGCATATATCTCTATAACAACATTTGGGTAGTCTCTTTGTTCTGCATGCTTCGCCTTCAATTCCCTTTAAGCAATTCATGCTCTCATTCTCTTATAATTCCCAAAATTTCGAGGTCTTTTCTTGCACAAGCAACGCCCCTATATCCTCAAACAATTTCTATATGTCAACATTGCCTCTTGTTCAATTCCCCTTGGGAAACTGCTACCTTATACTCTTGTAGTAGGTGTAGCCTTGCAACGTTCTTTTACTCAAACAATATCTCCCAACTTTATCACGAGGACATTCACAAACCCGTTCCAATCATGCTCTGAGCATGCCAATTCACTTGGCTTTACCACCATGGCATACATGCAATCCCCCTTTCAAATCGTCTTATTACTCCTCAAGTTTCCTTTCCACATCACATCAATAAGACTCTACCAACTCTTTTGAATTCGGGCAGGAACGCTACTATCGGCTTAGGCATCCATTCGACTCTAGTCTTCGAAAGCGCAATTCACGTATGTTCCTCCCTTCACATTACATCTTGTATTAACCCATTTCATTGGCTTAACTCGAGTCCTCGGAAACTCTTTTCATGTTCATTCACCTATTTGCGTTACCCCTCGACCTTAATCCATCTCACTAATGGAATAGCTTTTGTAGGGAATCTCCTAATGATCCATTTGTAACAATTCACCAATCTTAGTAAATCTTAATTTCCCGCAACTCGCATCACTCATCCCTATCCTCAAAGGATTTACCATTTATTTCAATGCGTGAATCTCACTTCATCAAGTTCACAACCTGCGCTCTTCACATTGGCATGCAATAGACATTTCCTCAAAGTTCATATAACACCCTCATCTCTGTTCATGTTTCTCATGGCTCTTTACTTGGGTTCAATCATCACCTCTCGAGATGGTAACGATCAACTCAATCATTCTTTGAGCACTTAGCTCGACTATTATCACTTCTTTCTACTACGTGTCGAATCTTTCCAACTATCCCTCGCATCTTTCACTTGAGCCCGACCTTGGCTCTCTGTCGTCATGGGTCTTCTCTAGGACCACATGACATTTCGTTTATCCTTGTCACTCTTTTCCTTGAGAAGCATTAGTGTTAGCCTTTGAGTTTCATACTCGCTAAGGCAACCTTATCTAATTCCTTTTGTGCCACTGAACATCGACATCATCCTGGAATCCAACATTGTCTTCAAGACTGTCTCTTTAATCTCACTTCTAGGAGTCACTCAAGTTCTGCGTCTCTTCCCCGATTCAGACGCTCAATCATAATACTAAGACAATTTAGAGCCTCTCTTCCTTTTACAATAGGGTCTCTTACCCTAAGGAAGAAACTACATAACTCCGTAGTATTTCCCACTTCAAATTCACCTTGTCCTTTCCATTTCTTAGGACGTCGACCTTTGAGTCTGTGCCGACAGTGATACCTTTACTCCAAGATTCAAATGCCACTATGCTTTCACATTCTCTTTCCCATAACTCTGTCACCTCAAGTGACAATATTTGTCCGTTCTTGGGTCTTCACCCGTTCACTTGTCGAATGGTCAATTCGATTAACTCAAATCACTTTACAAGTGTTCTTTTCATTTACTATACCACTTATTAGAATCACGACCATTCAGGACTACCAAGTCCGTTCACTTTTCCTTTCGTCAATGCCCAATTCATGGTCCAATCGCCCTTTAAAATCAATGCCCTATTCTTTAGGGAACAACAACTCATGACTGCATTTCTCGTGGTTTTAATCCAATCAACAGATTCCAGGAAGTCATTAACTTCAGGCAATCTAGCGTGCTGATTCTTCCTCGACCTCATCCATAACAGAAAAGACTTGCTACTCACTTTCCACTGCGTGCCTTACGCCCAAATAATCAACCATTGCTCGTAGGCACTCTCCATATCCATAATGAACATCTCCCTGCTCGTAATCCATGAGCAAAAGTTCTCTTATTCATGAGTCTTTCAATCATTCTCCTCTTCTGCTGAGTCCCATCAACATTCCTCAAAATCAGGAGTAACAATAGTCATAAGGTTTTCAAACTCCAATCTACTCAGGGACTTATTCATCTTATTCAAGGGGTCCTTGACCACCTTTACCATACGCTCAAACGACCTTGAGAACTGTCTCATACCGATCGATCATCTTACAATCCTTGCGACAGTACCAGTATCCAAACAATCCTTGCTCTCAAGCAATCCCCTAGGATTATATTTCCCATCGAACAACTCACAGAGGTAGTCTAGGCAGATCTCGTGCCTCCGAGGAAATCCTTCCTCTAGTGACCTTTCACCAATCCTCAATAGCCTCTTAGGGCTAGTACTGCAAGGGTCACTTTCCTTCTTTAGGGCACTCAAACCTCTGAGGTTTTCTCACAAAATCCTCAATCTAGAGGGAGACAATTTCGAACCTCATCCCTCGGCCTGGCTCAATCAACTTCAGCCTTATACATAATCTTGCAGGCTTTTCCAAACTTTCGTGATCTTACCTACACATTCAATCTCGAAAAGACTTACTCAGAGTCCTTTTCTCGTGACTTTCGTCACTCAACTTCTCCGCAAAAGCATTCATCACCACAGTGACTTAGAGAATCACGGCAGCTCCTCTCCAAGCTTGTTTAATCCACAATTTTTCTCATTCCTATTTAAAGTCCTCACGACCCATTCAGCTCTTGAGTCTCGTATGATCAACCGATCGAACCATCTTCTCTTTTGGTACACATGCTCCGATCGCCCATATTCACTCAATCATCATGACTCATATCAATTCTCAGATCTTCCATACCGCATATCCTCGAGCCCAACGCTCTTCTATGACCACACCTTGGTCGTTCAAACTCATTATGTTCTCATGATCTATCTTGGTCCTTGGATCTTTTCGTATTTCACATACGCAAACCATGTGCTACTCTAGTGACCATATCTTCGTCCTTTAACCTTATCAAGTTCTCATGTCACTGGGACCACTATGATCCCCTCTAGGAATCCAAGACTCAAGTCGTCTACTCAAGTTTATCAACCTCAGGCTGCTCATCTCAATATTTTTCACCATCCATCAGTGGTTCCCAAACAACTCTCTAATGGTTCTCAAGTAATTCCCAATTAATTGTCGAATATTCAAGGATCTCAAATCATCCTTGGTCTATAATCCTTCCTCCAGCCAGCCTCAACGATGCAACTTCTCAACTAACGGCCATTACTAGGCCAACCTCAACTAGGCAATAGTCAATCAATCACTCAAGACAGTGATTCATTGGGTCAAAACTCATACTCTAGGCCTAAAGGCATCTGCCTCTCTAGCATAGTCACAACAGACTATTTCACTTCAACAGGCCTCGGTTCCACGGGTATAAACCCCTTATGTCATCTAACCTCTCAGTCATACCTTGGCCAAGCCAATCACATGCGGCTAATCATCAAACATGCCTAACAGGCCATCATAATCATCACTTTCCTTTTTCAAAGGCGTTCAATGTCAAGCACGAAGCTTCTAGTTATGCCGGTCATAGGTGCCAGTACACATGTCCTGCCACTTTCAATCATTCTCGACGAGGATCAATTCCGTGCCATACATCCCTTATCCACCATTTGGACTCAACCTGATACCAAGGCTTTTCCTTTCGAGTTATGACTTGGGTCGTTCCTGCCTCGTGCCATCTTAGAAGCCTGTCAAGAACCGCTCCTTGTCCAGACCTCTCTGTTCCGGCGATCACTCCCCGCCCTCATCAGACCTGGCTGATGCAGGTTGTCCCAAGCCATATATCTACGGAGAAAGCCCCGTTCTACATGTTCCATACCATGTTTCATCATAGTTTGTAGGTATCCCATCAACTCGTCCCATACTAAGCGACGGTTTATTAAGTCCAACAGCGATAAGTCGTTGCATGCACCCTCATCGACTTTCATTTCAAGCCACAAACTTAAGCACAACATGACTGTCCTCACCACTTTTCATAATAAAAGCCCCTTCAAATCAATTCCTATCCACTCAAGAGTTCTAATTTCCATCAAGGATCGTCACATCTCATAAATCAATTGCCTATATTCAACCCTATAACTCAAGTCCGGTCAACATTCAAATCAAATCCCTATGCATTTGATCACAACTGATCTTCAATTCAAGTACTCCTCGTATTCATCTCAACTCATATCATCCAGCGTTGCCAATAACAATCGATAACTAAAACCATCAGAATCTCATGCGATTCAAACCTGAATCCACTAATATCAATCGTCTCTTTATAATTCGTACTCCTCAAGTTAGGTCATTGACAAATAAAAATCACAATCATACACCTCATTTGACCGTTCATTCATAAGCAATTTCCTATTATCTTCAAACACAATTACTACCTCAAAATCCATGCTTACTACTCTTCAATCACAGCTTGCTTCCACTTGAACTTTAATCACCATCTAACTCAAGATCATCCATTAAAGTCAACTCTAGGACCATTCAAGTGTACACAAGTTCAAGCCTACGTCCTCGAGACTCACAATCCAGGCCTAGTCCTATAGACCTTAATATCTAGCTATCCTAAAGTCATCGCTCCTTATCACTCCAAATCTCAATCACCTTGGATCATGCTAACCTTGCTTTGATACCAAATCGAACGGGGATGTCACGCCCCAAACTCGGCGAGCACGCGAACATCCCTGTCCATGCCGTTCATTCAAGAATGCTTCAGGATCCAACGGTCGATAACTTACGACTCCTTCATATGACGCATGCAGAAGCGATGCCATCCCCCGTCATATAAATACAACAACATACAGATGACTTAGGACAGATACAACCAAATCTCATTAACCAATTACTAAAAGATCAAATCCTAATTCAATGTCTGAAGTACAATCTCAATATCCACAAATTACATTTTCGCTCTAAATACAACTAGCCAACTATCTCTGCAAATACCACTCCTTGGTAAACTCGTGCTACCTTCACTTAGAACCTGAAAAATGTAAGCCCCCTACCGGGGTGAGATATAAATCTCAACAAGGTGGGTCATAACCCTAGGTTAGGGTGACCGTCCACTCAGACAGTCACGTCCCTTGATAGATCTAAACTCATGAATCCAAAGGCATAGTAGCCACAATTCAATAAACAACAATGTGCAGATGACATGGATGCATTTACTATTTCGTATCACATACAAATGTACATATGTATTCGACCTGTCACTTCGCCATATTGTTCGACCTCTGCCTGCCTCATTTCTAGCCCGCGATTAGATCGCCTCACGCTTGACCCTCGTAAACGCATCAGACCATCGTCGATGACCTGCATAAACGCATCAGGTCCCGAATTATCTCCAGGCGGGGTTTATGAGCTCATACTCTATCCCGCGATTATATCGCATCAGGACTGTGGCTATCTCAATCCCGCGACTCCATCGCATCAGGGTGCCATCTAATCATACTTCACCCTGCGACCTCGTCGCATCAGGGTTTCAATCTTTCGCCCCGCACCTCACATGCCTTAGGGCCATGTCATGCTATGCTCATGCCATACTGCTTTACTTCATTTCACATACAAACATGGGTGCGACTCAATCACAATTGACACTTATGGCATGCAAAGTAAATCAAATGAAATCCAGACATGGCAAATGACCCAGGCTTAGATAATATGATACACAACCATCCTATGACATCTTGGGATGCAACTAAGCTACCCACTTGAACAAATTCTCATAATTTGTTCCTATCGGCCCTCGACTTACCCAATTGAGTCCAATCGTCTTAACAAAGGGTTAGGAATTCCCTTACCTTTGATTTGGCGACACAAATTACTCCTCTTGAGCTCCAAGATTTCGGCCCTTAATGTCCATAGCCAGACTTGTCGCGCAACCTCACATATTCAACCAATTTCATCAATTTCCATACTCAATTCCTTAATCCATCAATCCCAATTGCCCATAACACAACCCTCAACATCTCATCACATCATAAACACCAATTTGGAACTCAATATTACCAACCTCAGTCCCCAACAATTCGATTTTGCCCAGCCTTGCACAGAACCGAACCGGTTCTTCTTGGTTCAAATCAGGCACAATCATCTCCAAACCAACTCCATTACCATCATTTACTCATCATCCTATCTCTTAACATATCTAGTTAAGGATCCAAGAGGCTCACCGAAGATTTGAGCTTGATTGGTTGCCGAAAACCCTTTGAAGTCGCCGGATCCTTCCTTTGTCAGTAACAAGCAGATTCTGGGCAAGATATACATGGGTGGCTCATGGTCAAAAACTTATCAAATAAATATTCAATTTTTATCACAGATTTCTACACAAGTTGCTGAGTCTCCACCAAATTTGAGCTTTAAACTCTAAGAATTCGACCTTCAAATGGACAGAGGAACATACCTACCTTAGGTTAGTTCCAATTCTGTCGGTCTGTTGGAGAATGCTTGCTCTGAATTCCATAGAGCTCCAAATGACTTGATTCAAGTTGAAGGACGTTGCCAAGAGGTGGATCTATATTGTGGGGGTTGGCCGGTGGTAGCTGGTGGCCGGAAGTGGCCCTCGTGGGCACCGAACAGAGTCTCCAAAACTGATCGCTGGTTCCTCTAAGTCAGTTTTTGGGCGAAATGTACAAGGTCGGTTCGTAGTAAAGAGCTCATCAAATTGAGCCCAACATTTTACCACAAATTTCTACACGTCTCAGCTTGATCTCCACAAAATTTGAGCTATAGATTCCAACATTTGGACCACCAAAGGGACTAAGAACCAAATCTACCTCAGATTGGAGCAGTTTCCATTGACTTTCGGGAGAATCCTTGCTCCGGACTCCTCGATGCTCCAAATGCTCTGATTCTTATTGATAAATGTCGGCAATACATAGATATTTGTTTGGACGGCTGGCCGGTATCCAAGGGTGGCCGAAAGTGACCGTGGTGGCCGGCGAAGTAGAGCCCAAATTTTGGTCGCCAGTGAGCAGAAACTGGAGGAAGAAGAAGATGAAGATGGCATAGTTTCTTGGGGTAGTCTGGCTAAATAGGATGTGGAGAGAGAGAGGAGAGAGAGATTTTGTGTTATATCCAATGGCTTTGGTCAAGGCTTTGAATGGTAGGTATGTAAAGTGGACATGACTATTCTTTAAGTCATCCATTGACACATGTCCCATTTGCTTTTCCAAGATGATCCAAGGGCCGTGCTTCGTCCTTGAGTTTCGGCAGCCTATAAGGGTTAAAAGTCCAATTTGCCCTTCTCCAATTGCAAGGGCAAAGTCTTAAGCTTGAGGGGCAAAATTGTCATTTTACCCCCGACGTTCAGAAAGTCGTTTTTCTCGCTCCGGAAATCTTCGATAGGGCAACGACCAATCGAATAACATTGAAATTCTTGATTTTCTATTTTAAATCTTTCAAAGCTCTTTTATGATAGTTTTCTCTATCAAACATGGTTCCAGCCTATCCCAAACCGACGAGCGGCTTTCGCAGACATTACGCATATCGACCCCGTGCTTCATATTACGTTTAGGGCTCATTAATTTTTGGCGGCTTTGGTTGTCATGTAATTGTGAGGATCTCTCACTAACTCCTAAGGTCTCGAACTTCACCGTCCGATTTAGGAAAATTTTGCAAATCATATGTTGGTTAAGTAGCATCACCCGCGCTCCAATTGTATGACACTCGCAAGGCATCACTTAATAGTTCTTGGATCGGCCTTTTTGTGGCTCTAAATATCCCCTCGATAATCCTTATGGTTAAAGCGTCATTTCCTATCCGAGTTCCTTTGGTCAACGTATCTCGTCTAGTGTTAGCCTTTTCCCTTTAGTCAGTCTACTTGAATTAATCAGGTTCGAGCGGAATACGACTAAAATACATCTCCAGATATTTATTTCTCATTACTGAGCCTGAAATCAATAGGAAATCAGAATGTCACATGAGTTCCCTAATTAGGATTGAAGGTCAGTTCTGGATCTTGGCCTATTTGATGAATGAAAGTGATTGTTTTTAGTGAATTACTAGAGTGGATGGAACTGAGAAATGGCCATGGGCTATTTGTTGAAATGTTTCTGGAATTTGTGGTATGGAGTACTGTTGGATTGTCACTGCTTTTGTTAAGGGTTAGTTAGTAGCTGTGGATTTGGGTGAATGAGTGAGTTACTAACTCCTTGCTAAACTTGTGGTGGACTAGGTTCAGTAGAAAGAAGCAAGGATGAGCAACCTGTCTAGAAGGTCTAAAAGGCCAAGAGGCGGAGCCTCTAACTTGAGGCAGCCCGTAGCAAAAGTTCCAAGGATGGATGGTGTGCTGAGGGCACTAGAAAGAATTGGTGACTTGATCGATAGGCAGACCCAAGACTGGGATGCAATAATCGCCCAGGCAGTAGGAGCTACCATAGCTGTTGTCAATGCCAACAACGATAACAATGGTGGCAATGGAACCCAAAATGAACATGGCTAGGGCAATGAAGCTGTGAATGCCCAAGAAGAAATCGTCGTGCCTAAACAGATGGGCCAGCTAGTGGAGTAGTTTATAAAGTTCAAACCGACTCAATTTGATGGAACTGGAGATCTTGAGCTAGCACCCAAGTGGATCAAGAAGCTAGAGAAAGCTTTTGGGGTGCTGAGGTGCACCGGCGAGGAGAAGGTGTTACTAGCAGTGTACCAACTGAAAGGTACGACGAATGATTGATGGGCTGCCACCAAGGATGGAGTCTTCCCTGAAGGGTCAGTCTTGAATTGAGATGCATTTAAGACAGCGTTCAATGATAAGTACTTCTTTGAGACGACCAGGGAAAGGAAACAGGTGAAATTCCTGCAATTACGTCAGATCCAGCTGATGGTAGATCAGTATGAGGCCGAGTTCTCGAGGCTATCAAGGTATGCACCTCGATCTCAAGAAGACCCTCAAGAGAAAGTAAGAAGATTTAAGGATGGTTTGAGGTCTAAGCTCCGTAGCCAGATGATTGCCTGAATCTAAGAACTTATAAGGAAATCTATGAGCGGGGCCAGATGATAGAACGGGACTTGAAAGAGAGAAACACCGCAATTGGATCGTGATTCGCACTATTCAGAGAAAATCGCCAGATGGGCAAGAGGCTGATGGCGGGTAATAGGCGCTTTGTGCCTCCAATGTAGAAAAATATCGTGAAGCCGCCGAATCCTGCGAACTGGAACTGCTGCCTTTATGGCAGAAGGCATGGGAATGGGCCATGCTCGGTGAGGACCAAGGCTTATTTTAAGTGTGGTCAACTGGGCCATCAGATGAGGACGTACCCCAGTCAAGCTCCGGCAAGTCGACCACAAGGAAAAAGGCCACAAGCGGGATCGTCGACTGCCACACCTCAGATCGAGCAAAGTCGACCACCGACACAAGGAAGGGTGTATGCAGTAGCCCGTAGAGAGGCAGAGGAAGCACCAGGTGTGGTCACAAGTATGGTTTACTTGTGCAATCAAGCCGCATACGCATTGTTTGACCCTGGTGCCACGCATTTGTTTGTGTGTGCACAGTTTGCTGATTTGGTAGGTATGAACTTGAAACCGTTGAACATAATTTTGCATGTTACCACACCGTTAAAGGATAATATATTAGTTTCATTGGATTGTACTAGTCGTGAGATTGTGATTGGGGGAGTAAAGAGAGCATTGACTTAGCTGTATTGCCCATGTATGATTTTAACGTGATCATAGGGATGGATTGGTTGGGTAAGTAGGGAGCAGTAGTGGACTGTGGTAGTAAGATAATTCGATTTTATCCGAGAGACCACCCTAGTTTTGAATTGATGGCAAGTCGGGGAGGAATCTCGATTCCGTTAGTCTCATCTCTGGAGGTGACTAAGTTGATGTCTAAAAGGTGTCAGGCATACTTAGTGACAATAATGGATACGACTATCGAAAAACCAAAGTTAGAAAGTATCTTGGTAGTGCATGAATTAGTGCATGAATTTCCTGATGTGTTTCCCCAAGGGTCGCCAGGGTTACCACCAGAACGGGAAAAAGAATTTGTAATTGAGTTAGCCTTTGGGACAGAACCGATCTTGAAAGCACCTTATAGGATGTCCCTGCTAGAACTGAAGGAGTTAAAGGTGCAAATGCAAGGCTGCTAGATAAGGGATTTATCCGACCAAGTGCTTTACCGTGGGGAGCGCCAGTGCCATTCGTAAAGAAGAAAGATGGGCCTTTGCGTTTATGCATTGACTATCAGCAGTTGAACAAGATAACGGTGAAGAACAAACACCCACTGCCGAGGATTGATGATCTATTTGATCAGTTGCAAGGAGCGGCGGTATTTTCGAAGATTGACTTGAGGACTAGGTATCACCAACTAAGGATCAAGAAGGAAGACATACCCAAGACTGCCTTTAGGACGAGGTATGGTCATTATGAGTTTATGGTGATGCTGTTTGGATTGACTAACGCTCCAACTGCTTTTATGGACCAGATGTATAGAGTATTTAAGGAGTTTCTAGATAGATTCTTTATAGTCTTTATTGACGATATCTTGATTTACTCGAGGAGTGTAGAAAATGAAGAGCATCTAAGGATTGTACTACAAACCTTGAGGGAGCATGCGCTTTATGCGAAGTTGAGTAAATGTGAGTTATGGCTGAACAAGGTAACATTTCTTGGTCATGTGGTGTTTGGGGAAGAGATTGCAGTGGCTCCTGCAAAACTTGAAGCAGTAACAAATTGGCTTAGGCCCACTACAGTCATTGAAGTCAGAAGTTTCTTGAGACTGGTAGGATACTATAGGCATTTTGTGGAGAAATTCCCATCCATAGCCATCCTATTGACACGGTTGACGAAGAAGGAAACAAGGTTTAAATGGACAGACAAATGCGAGAAGAGTTTCCAAGAGGTTAAGCATAGATGGATGACCGCACCAGTGCTGACGATTCCATCCGGACCAGGAGGTTACGAGATATACAGCGATGCCTCGCTGAAAGGATTGGGCCGTATGCTGATGCAGCATGAAAGAGTAGTGGCCTACGCATCCAGACAGTTGAGGCCACATGAGATGAACTACCCAACTCATGACTTGGAGTTAGTGGCAATTGTATTTGCTCTTATGATTTGGAGACATTACCTATGTGGCAAGAAGTTTCAGATCTATACCGACCACCAGAGCTTAAAGTATCTATTTTCCTAGAAGGAGCTGAACATGAGGCAGCGTAGGTAGATGGAGCTGCTCAGGGATATGATTGTGATTTATTACATCACCCTGGGAAAGCAAATAGAGTAGCAGATGTGCTGAGTCGGAAGTCAAGCATTGCATGTCTACTAGTGAGAAGTTGGTCGATGATAGAAGACTTGAGAGATTCGGAGTTCAGACTAGAAGTCTGTCGGTTGTCTAGCTTGATAGCTACATTGAGGGTGGAACTTGAGGTCCAGGAAGGAATAACAGCTCTGCAGTCTATGGACCTAGAGATTCAGAAGATCCTTGAGATGGATGCGACGAAGAGAAAACCTGAGTTTCAAGTGTCTGAAGACAGAATTTTGAAGTTCCGAGAACGATTGTGCGTGCCAAAGGATGAAGGACTCAGGGAAAGGATTTTATCAGAGGCTCACAAGAGCAATTACAGCATCCACCCTAGAAGTACAAAAATGTATAAGAACTTGCGACAGCATTATTGGTGGAATGGGATGAAGGTGGACATAGCAAGGTATGTAGCTCAGTGTTTTGCCTTACGCCTTCAAAGGATTTGCTCACAACGATCAAATTATTTCTGGTCTGGAAAAAAATGTGAATGAAAGATCCCACGGTACACTGAAGACCAAGCCAATCTCGGAGTAACTGGTTCTTTCGGCAATGGCACTGGTTCAATTCTCGTTCTCAACTCATAACCAATCCATTTGGACCCCTTAGAGGTTCTAACTTCGGCCCATCACATCAAGGTGATAGGCAAGTGAAAGCGTAGCATTATAAGCTTGGAGGATTATTACAGCCATTGGAAATTCCTGAATGGAAGTGGGAGCATGTGACTATGGACTTTGTAATGGGACTCTCAAAGAGCCAGATAGGTCACGACTCTATATGGGTAGTCGTGGACAGATTGACCAAGTTTGCACATTTTCATCCTGGTGCGAAAGGATTTCGCTATGGATAAATATGCAGAACTGTACATAAGGCAAATAGTGAGGCTGTACGAAGTGCCTGTCACAGATTACCTCGAATAGAGATCCCAAATTCATGGCTGCAGTTTAGTACGGCGTTCTGGAAAATAGTGAGGCTGCACGAAGTTCTAGAAAAGGTTACAGGATGCCATGGGAACTCGACTGCAGTTTAGTACGGCGTACCACCCACAGATGGACGTACAGTTGGAAAGGACGATACAGACACTTGAGGATATGCTGCGAGCATATGTCGTAGATTTTAGAGGTGGATGAAAAGACCAGCTACATTTGGTAGAGTTTGCTTATAATAACAGCTACCAGCAGAGTATCTAGATGGCACCATTCAAAGCACTCTATGGAAGGGCCTGCAGAACCCCGATTTGCTGGGATGAGGTTGGAGAAAGAAGTATCATAGGCCCAAAATTGGTGGAGCAATCGGTGGAAGCAATGACAATAATTCTAGATAGACTGAGGACGGCACAAAGTCGTCAGAAAAGCTACGCAGATAAGCGGCGCAAGCCCTTGGAATTTCAAGTGGGCGATCACACCTTCCTTAAGGTATTGCCGATGAGAGGACTATCACGATTCGAAAAGAAGGAAAAGCTGAGCCCAAGGTATGTAGGCCCATTCGAGATATTGAAGCGGATTGGAACCTTGGCCTACAGGCTTGCCTTGCCGTCTAATCTATCCCAGGTGCATAATGTATTCCATGTGTCGATGCTACGAAAGTATGAACCAAACCCGACACATGTGCTGGATTGTGAGAGCATAGAAGTGGACGACCGAGTGTCTTACGTGAAGAGGCCAATAAGGATCGGGGACCGGAAGGAGCAAATCCTCAAAAATAAGAAGATCCCACTGGTTAAGGTAGTATGGGAGCACCATGGAACTGAAAATGTCACGTGAGAGAATGAAGAGACGATGAGGCGACAACACCCCCATTTATTTGAGTAATTAAGTGTAATGTAAATTTCGGGGACGAAATTTTTGTAAGAGCGAAAGAGTTGTAACATTCTGATTTCCAGTCAATTTCAGACTCATTAATGAGAAGTAAATCTAGAGATGTATTTCAGTCCTATTCCGCTCGAATCTGATCAATTCGAGTAGGCAGACCAAAAGGGAAAGGCTAACACCAGACGAGATACGTATACCTAGGGAATTCGAATAGGAAATGACGCTTTGACCATAAGGATTGTCGAGGGGATGTTTAGAACTATAAAGAGGCTGATCTAAGAACGATTGAGAAATGCCTTGCGAATGTCATACAATTGGAGCGCGGGTGATGCCGCTTAACCAACGTATGATTTGTAAAATCTTCCTAAATCGGACAGTGACGATCGAGACCTTAGGGACTAGTGATAGACCCTCACAATTACATGACAACCAAAGTGGCCATGAATTGACAAGCTCTAAACGTGATATGAATCACAGGGTCGATTCGCATAATGTCTGCAAAAACCGCCCGTCGGTTTGGGATAGGCTGGAACCACGTCTGATAGAGAAAACCATTAGAAACGAGTCTCAAAAATTGAAAATGGGGAATCAAGAATTTCAACGTTATATTCAGATTCGTCGTCGCCCTATCGAAGATTATTGGAACGAGAAAAACGACGTTTTGAACGTCGGGAGTAAAATTACCATTTTGCCCCTCAAGCTTAAGCCTAGCCCATGCAATGAAAGAAGGGCATGTTGGACTTTATCCCTCCCCCTAGGCTGCCGAAAAAGTGGACAAATATTGGTCATTGGATCAAGTTGAATGACAAATGGGACAAGTGTCAAGAGATGGCTTAAAGAGTAGTCAAGTCCACTATTCTATACCTACCATTCAACCCATTGACTTAAGCTTGGTATATAGCATTTTTCTCTCTCTCCTTAACCTCACATGACAGGCCATTTCACTCCTCAACTCATCGAAACCTCTCCTCTTCATCTTCTTCCTTCTGCCCGCCGCCGACTAGCTCTAGAGTAGTTGTTCGCCACCCACGACGCCATCTTCCGGCCACTACCTGGACTCCGGCCAACTACATCAACCTAGCTCTACGTCTTGCCGACCTCCTCGAGTTGGAAACAAGCCATTTGGACCACCGAGGAGCTCCGACCAAGTGTTTTCCCGAGAGCCGACAGAATCTGATCCAATCGAAGGTAGGTTCGGTTTCTAACCCCTTAGGAGGCCTAAATGTTGGAATTTTGAAGTCAAATTTTATGGAGATCTAGGAGACATGTATATCTATCTGTGGTAAAAAGTCAGGCTTGATTTGATGAAGTTTTGACCTCAAATGGGTCATGTGAACTATGGACAGAAACGGCTGGTGTACTGACTTGAAGAATCCGGCAACTTTCGAAGAGATTCCGGCGACAACGTGACTTCAAACCCTCGCTAAGACCCTTAGACCCTTAGGTTGACATGTTAAGAGGTAGGATGATGATTAAATGATGGATTTAGAGTTGATTTAGGGCGGGTTATGCTTGGTTTGCACAAAATCGAGAAGAACCAGTTCGGTTCTGTGCAAGGCTGAGGCTATTGGAGCTGATGACTATGGATTATGAGACTCAAATTGATGATTAAGACATGCTAAGTTGATGAGGGTTAGGTTATGAAGGTTTGTGATTCATGGGTGGTTGAATTGGACAAGGAAATTGACTAATTGATTGAAATTCCTAGGTTACGTGGTGAGGTTTGTCTTGGACCCTTGAAATCGAGATTGTGAGGATCCAAGAAGAGAATTTTGGTGTTATCAAATTCAAGGTAAGGGAATCTTAAACTTAGAAGAGGAAGATTGAACTCGATTGGGTGAGTCAAGCGATAAATTGAATGATTTGTGAGAGTTTTCAAGAGGATTGTTCTTGGAATGTCCTAAGATTGTATATGGGGTTTATGTGTGCCATTGCTTGTGCTTGAATTACTTGCCATGTTTGAATGTCACTAGATTGCTTGGCATGCCATAGAATATACGAATCATACTTAGGTTGTACTAGGCATTGTATGTGCAAATGAATTGAAAAACATGGCACGAGAGTGACATGGCGAAGTCCTAAGGCGTATGAGACCCGTGGCGGAGGTGGATATCCTGATGCAATCTAATCGCGGAGTCGAATTGAGATTGTATGGCGCCCTGATGCGATCTATTCGTAGGGTTGAGATGGTTGCGGTCCTGATGCGATCTAATCACGGGATGAAGATATGAGGTGATGATATTGGCCGGTGAATCATTGAAACGTGATGTGTTTATGCGGGTTGTTAATGACGGTCTAATGCGTTTACTCGGATCGAGCCTGATGCGTTTACGCGGATCGAGCCTGATGCGTTTACGCGGGCATGAGAATGAGGCAGGTAGGAAGAGTTGGTTATGGTGAAGTGGTAGGATGAAGTGTGCATGATCATCTGAGTGTGACATGATGTTATAGCTCCACACCTGTAATCTGTGTGTCGTTATCTTTCTTTGCATGCGTCTATATGATTATGAGTTTGGAATTTTTGGGATAGACGACTGCCTGAGTGGACGATCAGCCTGACCTAGGGTTAGGACTCTTTTACTGAGATGCGTATCTCACCCCTTTTGGAGACCCTTCTTTTACAGATTCTAGGCCTTGACCATGTGGCCTATTCGCTTTGGAGACCCTAAGGAGATGACCACGTATTTTGATGAGTTTCCTGACGGTCAGAGGACTATATACGTTAGAAATGTACAGTGGTATGGGTTGACGAGGGTAATACAGACTGGAAGCCTAATAGGTATGAGGTGTGGTTTAAGAAAGTTGGGGACAAGTCTACTGGGTCGTTAAAGCCCCATGAGGTGCCCTAGGGAGTGATCCCTGATTGGTGCCACCACGGTAGGGACCAGGAGCAGGCCGAGGGATCGGTAGTAGGTTCTAGAAACGGGCCGAAGAGGACCCCGACTCTGGATTTCACTATGGAGGAGGATGAGATCATTGTCTTGAAGGCGACCGAGCAGGATCTTGCGGAGCCGTCCCATGAGGAGACCATAGAGCATTGAGGTTCCATCAGAGACTTTCTCGGCATGGGGCGTGACATAGTGCCTGTGATATCTATTGGCTATGAAGCCCTGTTAGTGTATTGGCTTTAACACCTATGCAACATAAATTGTTATAGTGTCGATGCTATATGAATGGGCTATATTGTCCAAGCGATCGTTGGTCTATGGCCCCGAAGATCGCATTGGCTTGATGCCCCTGATAATATCGATTGGCCTGTGGCTCCAGTGATATCAATTGACTATGAGTTTCAGTGATACCGATTGGCCTTTGGCCCTTGTGGTATCGAGTGGCTGTGTGCCCTAAAAATAATAAATGGCTGTAAGCTTATGAAGTACCAATTGGCCTGTGGTCCCAGTGGTACTAACTAACTTAAAGTCTTGATGATAAAAATACCGATTAGCCTGTGGCCCCGGTGGTATAGATTGGCGGTGAACTCAGAAGTACTGATTGACCTGTGGCCCTAGTGATATCAGTTGGCAAGAGTGCCAGAGAAATACATCGCAGCTGAAAGCCTAGGCGATAAGTAGTCATGAAAATTATAATGACTTTTAGTATTGGCTTACGTGCTATGTGATAGAAGCTTGAACCCATGAGGTTAAATACGTATGACTGTGACTTGTGATTATACCTGTCTTGATGAGATAGTTGATTGGTGAATGCCTACATTTGGTGTTAGTTTCATGGTCTGGGGGTATTGGTGTTCGGGTTTAGATTTAGGTTTCACTTATTGAGATTTATATCTCACCCCAGTGGGAGCTTAACTTTTTCAAGTCCCAGGTGAAGGAAGCCCGAACTTGCCAAGGATTGGCATTCGAGGAAGTAGTTGATCAACGGTATTCAAGACGTTGGGTGATCTTAGAGATTGTTTATTATTTGGTGGATTAGTTTTGATCATTGGAACGAATTGTGGTGTATTTTATAGATTGAGTAAGTGTATTATTTATTTTTTTTGTCCTAAGTCATCTTGATTTTATTTGTGTACGGTGTAGTGCCTTTCTTCCGCATGCATACGATTTGAGAATATGAAGGCTGAAGGATCCTAGTTGGATGATCGCGTGCTCGCGGGGTACGAGGTGTGACATCCCCGTTTAAGTGGTATCAGAGCAAGGTCAGTTCGATCCAATGTGATTGAGGTTGGAAGTGATAAGAAGTGATGACTTGAGGTCAATTAGGTAGGGGGACCTTAAGGGATAAGCATGGATTGCCGAATCTTGAGGACTATAGGCTTGAACTTGTGTAATATTCTAATGGTCCTAGTGTTGATTTAATGGATGATCTTGAGTGATTTTATGGATAAGGCGCATAAGGAAGTGAGTAGAGATTGAAGAACCATAAACCTGGATTTGAGGATACTAGAGAGTAGCTTATGAATGAAGGGTTAATTGGAGTATATGATTGTGATCGTGGCTTGTCGATGACCCAACTTGAAAAGCATGAGTTATAAATAGACGACTATTATTAGTGAATTCAGGCATGAATTGTGTTATATCTAGATGGTTTCGTTATCGATTACTATTGACAGTCTTGGATGATATGTGGTGAGGTGTATACACAGAAGTGGGCAAAGAATATTTAGATTAAAGATCAGTTGTGATCGAATGCATATGGATTTGACTTGAATAACGACTAGACTTGAGGTATATAGTTAAATAAAGGCAATTGATCTGCGAGATGCGATGGTCGTTGGTGGAACCAGAGGTTTTCTATAATTGAGACTTGATGTGGGAACGATTGTGGTATGACAAGTGGTGAGAACGAACATGTCGTGCATGTGTTTGTGGCTTTGAAACGAAAGTTGATGAGGGTGCATACATGAACTTATCGCTGTTGGATTTAATAAACTGTCGCTTGATATAGGACAAGTGGATGGGATACCTATAAACTGTAATGAAGCATGATATGAGACTTGTGGAACGGGGCTTTCTCCGTAAATGTATGACTTAGGACAACCTGCAATGGCTAGGTCTGATGGTGGCAGAGAGCAATCGCCAAGACTGAAAGGTCCGGCAAGGAGTAGCTCTTGGCAAACTTCTAAGATGGAAAGAGGCAGGAATGACCCAAGTTATAACTTGAAAGGGAAAGTCTAGATATCAGGTCGAGTCCAATTGTGGTTAAGAGATGTATGGCGTAAGATTGATTCTCGAAAAGAATGATTGAGAGTGGCATGGCATTTACACTGACGCTTGTGATTGGCATGGTTAAAAGCTTTGTGCTTGATAGTGGATACCTTTTGAAAAAGAAAAGTGACGCTGTGATTGGCTTGTTGAGCGTGTTTTATGATTGGCATCATGTGATTGTTATGGCCAAGTTCTAACTAAGAGATTAGATGGCATGTGGGGTTTATACCCGTTGAATTGATGGTTGTTGAGAATGAGATAGCCTGTTGTGTTTGTGATAGAGTGACAGATGCCACTAGATTTAAAGTATGAACTATTGACTTGGTGAATTGATATTTTGAGTGATTGTTTGATAGTTGCCTAGTTGAGGCTTGCCTAGTAATGGCTGTTAATTGAGAAGTTGCCTCATTGAGACTGGCCTGTTATGTAGTTGCTACTAAAGGATGATTTGGAATGCCTGTATAATAAGCAACTAGTTGAGAATTGTTTGGGAACCACTAATGGTTGATGGTGAAAGATAATGAGATGAGCAGTTTGAGACTACTAGACTTAGATGACTTAAGTCTTTGATTTCGAGAGAGAATCATAGTGGTTCAAGTGACATGAGAACCTAATGAAGTGGAACGACCAAAGTATGGTCGTATTGGGCACGAGTATATATGGTATGGAAGATCTAAGAACTGAGATGGATCATGAGAATTAAGTAAAGATGAGCGACTGGATTATGATTACTAGAAGAGCGTATGGCTCGAGTTTGTTAATTGTGCGAGACCCAAGTATAATGGGGGGTTGTGAGAACTTCAAATGGAAATGAGAAAAGTGGTCCAATGGCAAGCTCGAGAAGGAGCTGCCATTGCTACTTAAGTCGCTGAATCGACCGATGCTAGTGCTGAGAAGTTAAGTGATAGAAGTCACGAGAAAGGTCACTTTGGGTTATTTCATTCACAAGAAAGGTGAATGCGTGGGAAGAACTACGAGAATTTTGAAAAGCTTGTTAAGCTATGAATAAGATTGAGATTGACTGAGTTTGATAGAGGGATGAGATTTGAAATTGTTTCCCTTTGGATTGGGGATCTTGGTAAGGAAACCTTATAGGTTTTGGGTATACTGAGGAAAGAAAGTGACCCTGGCAGTTATTAGCCTTTAGAGGCTATTGATGATTGATGAAAGGCCACCAGAGGAAGGGTTTTCCTTAAAGGCATGATATCTGCCTAGGCTACCCCTGTTGAGTTGCTCGATGAAAAATATCCTTCTAGAATTGCTCGAGAGCAAAGGTTGTTTGGATGTTAATAATCTTGAAAGGATCCAAGGACGATCGACCAGTGTGAGACAGAGTTCTCAAGGTCGTTTAAGCATATGGTAAAGGTGGTCAAGGGCCCATGAATAAGATAAGTAAATCCCTGAGTGGATTGAAATTTGAAAGCCTTATGGCTAATGGTTGTTCCCGATTTGAGGAACTGTAATGAATTTTAATAAGAGGAGTGAATGATTGAAAGAAATATGGGTGAAGATAACGTCACTTGTGGAACACGGGAAGTGTCTGCAAGGAATGGTTGATTACCTAGGCGTAAAATCCATGATGGAAAATGGGTAGTCTGCCTCTTCTGTTATGGAAGGAGTCAAGGAAAATCGGCATGCTAGTTGCCTGGATTTAATGATTTCCTAAGATTGGTTCATTGAACTGGAACTATTAGAAATGGAATCATGAGTTACTCCCCTAAAGAATAAGGCGTTATCCTTAAGAATGATTGGACCATGAGATGGTCATTGACGAAAAGGGAAAGTGAATGGACTTGAAAGTCCTGATTGTTTGTAATTCTAGTGAAGGTTGAGCAAGCGAAAAGAGGGCTTAGAGAGTAATTACAGAGTGATTTGAGGTGGTGAATCGAGTATTCAATACGTGAATTGGTGGAGACCAAGGACGAATGGATATTGTTACTTGAGGTGACTGAATTATGGGAAGAAGAATGCCGAGTATGGTGGCATCTACGTTCTGGAGTAAAACACCGCAGTTAACATAGACTCCAAGATTGACGTCCTATGAAATAGGAAGAACAAGAAGGATTCAAAGTAAGAGAATGCCACTAAAGTGTAGAGTTTCCTTCATAGGGTAAGAGACCCTAGTGTGGAAGGAAGAAAAAATCCCAATTATCTTGATATTAAGATAAAGCGTCTAGACTGAGAAAGAAGACACAGAACTTGAATGATTCCGGGAAGTGAAGTACAAGAAACTGTTTAGTGGACAACGTTGAATTCCAGAATAATGTCGACGTTCAGTGGAACGTACAGAATTGGCATAAAGTCGCAATGACTGGTCATGGAAACTAGCGATTAAGATAAGAGTGCTTTCTCAAGGAAGAGTGACAAAAATAAACAAAATGTTGCGTGGTCCTAGTGGAGACCCGTGACAACAGAGAGCCAAGGTCTGAGCTCTCCAGTGAGAAATATGAGGAATAGTTTGGCAGATTCGACATCCGATAACAAGAAAACTGATAATAACTAGATCAAGCATCCAAGGAATGATTGAGTTGGTTGTTATTGTCTTAAGAGACGATGATTGGACTCATTTAAGGAGTCATAAGAAATATGAACAGCTTTGAGATTATCATATGGATTCTAAAGAGATGCTCGTTTTATGCTAGATGTGAAGCGCACGAGCAATGGACCTCATGAGATAAGATTCCATAGTTGTGAAGTTTCTGGGAAGTGAAATTCCTGTGGAGCACTTGAGAAATGAAATAGGTGACGAATCGACTACGGTCGATGTGAGTTTCTGAAACTTGAAGTTTCCTAAGATTTATGAATTGCAATAGACAAACCGTGGGAAGATTCCCCACAAGAGCTGTTCCATTGGTGAAATAGACTAAGGATGAGACGTAACACGGATGGATGAATGGACATGAAAAGAGTTTTCGAGGACTTGAGTTAAGCTAATGACTACGCTGTTTATGGCGTTTCCGGTTGGAAATTGAAAAGCTTATGAGGTTTGTAATGATGCGATGAAGAATGAAGTGAGCATTGCATATAAATCGTAATGATAAGGCCTTATGAGTTGGAATGCTTAGAGCATGCTTGGAGTTGGATTTTGAATGTCCTTGCGACAAAGTTCGGGAAACATTGTGGGTAAAAGAAGACTTCAAGTCAATATCTACCATGAGAGAATAAGGTAGTAGTTTCCTAAGGGGAGTTGAATGAGAAGTAACATGGATGAAGTTACGAAAGGACTACAAATAAGAGCAATTGGGAGAAAACCTAGACTTTTGAGTGTCTGGAGGGAAATTGTTGAAATTAAGGATGGAAACCATGGAGCTCCATAGACAAGGAAACGTACTAATAAAGGGAAAGCATAATTGTTTCAAGCTGGTGGATAAATTGGTCATTGGAGGATCTCGAATGTAATCGAGGAAGAGCTATTAAGAACACAATCATGAGTTTGCTTGAGAAATAGAGAAGGCTATGGTTCGATTTGGACAATCGAGGGTAAGCTAATAGAATTTGTGCGTCCTTGACAATACGAAAGGACGTTTGAATTAGATGATTATGCCAAATGGCAGAGACACCAAAGAGTACATTCTTGTGATGATTTGGTAATGGTCGTGAGAGAAAAACAACATGAATTTAAGGCGACATTTTGGAAAAGCCTTTCGACTAGGAATTTTTAAAGCAAGGTTGCAGTGTGATGCACGTGTTATCCTCAGACTAATAGGCAAATTGAACGGAATATTCGAGTGCTCGAAGGTGTATCACTGACATATATTATGAATGTTGAAAGAGAGTGGAGAAAAGCAAGTACAAGTTGAGGGCTGAGGGAAATAAATCCTGGAGGAATATGACTTTTGTCAAAAAAGACAAATGGGAACGTCAAGTAATGGGAGGATCTACTTTGGAGAATGAGGATGCGATGAGGCGTCTGTACCCCAAGAGATTGGATAATTGGAAAATGACAAATTTCGAGGATGAAATTCCTTTAAGGGGGGAAGAGTTGTAACATTCCGAATTTCGACCCTCTCGAGACTATTGAATGGAAGGATATTGATCGATGTGTTTCAGTTATAACTCGCTCGGAGTTGGACACCCTTGAATTAACTGACCAAAAGGGACAAATTGATGCGGAGTCAGGTACGTAGACATGGAGAATTTGAATGAGAAATGACATTTTGACCATAAGGATTGTCGAGGGAATATCTTGGGCCAGCAGAGATCGATCTAGGAATGATAATGGAATGTCTTGCTAGGGTTATACGTTGGGACATGGGTGATTCCGCTAAACCAATGTGTAATTTGCGAGAATTTCCTAAATTGGATTACAATAATCAAGATCGAAGGAACGAATGATAAACCATCACAATTACATGACAATCAAAGTCGCCACGGCTTGAGAAAAATCCCAAGGACGATACGCGTAGCGCTTGCAAGAGTCGCAGGTCAGTTTGAGATAAACTAGAATTACAATCGACGAGAGTTCTACATGAAATTGGACCTCGAGATTTAGATATTGGACATTGAGAAATTCTAATATTTGAATTGAAATGGACATCGCCTCATCAATGGTGGTTTATACTGGAAAAATAGAATTTCGGCGAAAAGTGCTAAATGACCATTTTGCCCCTCGACCATTTTCCTTGGCCTTACCATTTCAGAAGAACGAAATGGTCAGTTCCCACTCATACATATGGTTGCTGAAAATTAAGAGGATATGGTCAGAGAGAGTCAAAGCCTTTATTAATATGTGCCATATGTCACTCATTAGAGGCCTTAAGCATTTATTGCCACCTAATTCTAACTTGTCAAATTAACCTCAATTATTTATGTGAGACATTCATTTTAGGCCATCTAGAGCCGTGTGTAGCTCTTCCCCCACTTCCCTTGCATTTTTCTCTGCAATTACTCTCGATTGAAAAACTACTCAAAAGACCAGTTATGTGCCTCCAGTTCGGTCAACTCGCTAGCCCTCTTCTGGCACTGTCTCGCCATGCTTCAACCACCAGGAGCAAGATTAATGTTTCCTTACAAGTTACAAGTGGTAGCTTGACGTTTTGTTGAGTGATTTTTCCCGACCAGCCCTTAGACCAAACCAGGATAGAATCTGCGCGAGCTGGGGTAAGGCTTCCGTTATCCCTCTTTGAAACTTAGCGATTTTATCACTAAACGACTCCTCACTTCGTCCGCACCAACATATCTCCGACATACAGTTATATCTAGCCTAGCCTATAACCGACTGGATCTACACCGGCCGAAGCTATACTCCGGCAAAGCCACGCCCTAACCATTGCTAACGTAGAACGAGCATTCTAAACTATCATACAACACCTACGGAGTCAAAGGAAACTTACCTGGTGGTCGAGGAGCGTCTGTTTCATTCGGATTGAGTTGTTGAGCTCATGACAGGCTCGAGAGTTCAAGGCTGACTTAGCAAATTATATGCAACAAAAACGCAAACTATAGGTGGGGATGGAATCAGCAATGCATCAGAAGTAATCTAAACTAAAGATCTCAAAGAATCGTGTTCCAGATGAAGATGTGCCATTAACGGCCAAGCAAGAGCTCATTCGCGGTAATTACCTGACTCGACGATGAAAAAGCGCGCCGATTGGTTTTGGAGGTTCCTCAGGACGTCACTAAGCTTAAAAGATGGTTCGTCAACTTCGGTTTGGCTCTAAATGAGATGACAGAGGCTTGGAAGCCCTGGTGAAGCCCGGCTGCTATCGCGGTGAAGGAGCTCGCAAGGCTTCTCTCTCTCTCTCTCTCTCTCTCTCTCTCTCTCTATTTTCGCTCTATTTGTCTATTTCTCTCATCCCTAGTTGTTGTGGAACCTCTGAACTGACTCTCCCTCCTTCAACAGTTCTCCATCTTCTTTTGTTATACACGAACGTCCCTGGAATCGTCGAGTTCCCCTCACGTGCCGGAGATACGTACGTTTTGGCACATCGGCATCAAGTTGGATCCGGCGAACGCATCAGGGCTACTTTGCGCACATGGGTGTGTCAATTTGAGGTTCAAGTTTAGCTCCCTCCGTCCACGAGTTCTCTACATGCGCAAGGAAGAAGAATAAAGCAGTGCTGTTCTATTTCTTTAAGTTGACCTAGTCTACTGGGTTGACTGGGTTGGGTCAATCCGTCCCAGTTGACCCGAGTTGGCATTTTTTTACAAATTAGGTGTCTTGATGTGCAAACATCACAAAATTGACACTAAAATCAGGTTATATGGCACAAACTTCATTTAAGAATGTGAATTTTGTCGAAATATTATTTCAAATAGTGCAAAACAAGTTTAACCCAAATATGAAATTTGTTCGATTAAGGCCCTAAATGACAAAATTGAGTCAAATTAACCCCACCAATGGATTCAGAGAGGTTAAAAACCTATGGGTCAGTGTTCATTCAATCATGATAGCCCCTAGATTAAAAGTAATTCATTTTTTTTCAAATCCGGAGACTAAATTGAAATAAAAATATGCAATTTTGGCGAATGCATGCAATTGTGCAATTTTGGTGAACAATTGGACTATTTACAATTAAGGACAATTGGATTGAATGTTAAAACTCTTAAAATGCCAAAATTGCAAATTAAAAGACTCAAAACATATTTTTTTTGACAAATTTAACCTTAGGCATTATAAAGAAACACACAAAATTAAACTTGAATTTCGACTTTTTATGAGGTAAAAATAAAAAGGAAATTAAAAGAAAAATATAGGATATTTTTGCATATTTTTGCAACCTCAAATGCTATTTTTCTCGAATTTGCATGTATTTTTTTATTTTCTAAAAATGCTAAAAAAATGCGAAAATATGAAGAATTAGTTTTTGGTAAAAAAAAAATAGTTCCCTAAGCTTGGCCAAGGCTACTAAGTTGATTTTGTAATTTTTCAACTTTTTATGGATTTTTTATGATTAAATAAGACTATAAAAGATTGGTCAAAAATCAGGTGTCAATAATTTTTGATTGAAACGCACGAACTATGCCTCCGAAGATACATGTATGGGCATTTATTTTTTTCCGCTACATTTATATTTTATTTTGCCCGTACGTGTTACGTGAATCCCAATACTATGCTATGCACATGCGATGAAAGGAATAATTTTGTGATGTATAGATGTGGATTCACCTAGTTGCGATTGGTATAGAAGTTAACTTCAATGTAGCTGCTTCATATGAGAAGAAGAGTAATAAATCAGTTATTAAGAGAGATCTAAACAATGTTCGGAAATAGGTGAAGCTTCTAGAGTAACCTAGATATGATAAGAAAGAGATTTTTCAATTTCTACATAATCGCCAAATTCGCTAGCAGCTGACAAACGGAAACTTCGTAGTTTTGCTAAATCTTAAGGTTTAGCAAAATCAACTTGGTAAATCTTAATATTTCAGTCTTATTAAGATTTACCAAACGGAAACGTCGTAGTTTTGCTAAATCTTAAGGTTTAGTATTCGTTCTCTACTTTCATTACTCAGAGTAATTAGCGCATGTAGAAATATAATTAAACATAAATAAACGGCCATACATTACAAGTGCATGCTAAAACACCCAAATATCAATGGCAACGACAAGCATGCCTACGTAGAAAGAGGGTATGTCCTTTCAAGGGTTGAAATATTCTTACATATCTAGATCGTGAATATCATTAATAATTCAACCCTTATTTCATCACACAATATTTACGTGGGTTTATTTCGGTTTAAAATCATGTTTGTCATGACTGAAATTAAAAGATAACCACCAAAGCTAGTCAACTAATATGTACATCCAACTATTGTTGACGGCTCATAACCATAACTCCGTTATACATGAGCAAATGTATCTCGTTTCCCCACACACTACTACAGCGAACTACTCCTCCCTAGCATCATCATCCCTACCATTAGCAGGACTCATCGGAAGAGGACTCAGAAGCACGTCATCCTCACCAACCATATGCAACGCTACGAAGCGGTACAGAACTAGGAAAGACATCAATCCTACTTAAATCGACATCATACTAACTAGTTTCTTGAACTTAATGTGTGGGTGATCCGTATCCACATGATCCTCACAGAAGCTAATGCATTCCTGGGCGACGCCCTAACATAGAGTTGGTGTAGCGGGGCTAACATGAAACATTCTTACTATCTGGAATTCACAATCAACAGCTGTGAGCTAATGCGCCACGAATGAATCCAATAGAATGCAAGTGTTGAAATCAGAATACAACATCATTAGTTCATGAGTCCCAAAGCAAATGAGTAAAGCCATATATTTATGAGATTTCTTATATACTCATGAATTTAGTATGCAATGCACTCTGATTCATCGTGGATAAACCTCACGCGGGTATGCCGTTCTCGCGGATGAACCTCACGCGGTATCTCGCTCTAGGGGCATCTCGAGCTCACAAGAGTGGAGACATCTCCTATTAAACAACTATTGAAGGCATCCTAAATTCCCCCCGACTTCACGGGGCATTGTCGGATAAACCTCATGACGGGATAATCTCTTGTTGCACCATAAAATGTCGTGCAAATACACAATGCAATCTTACCCACGTCAGTGTTCAGAAAATTCAATACAGATGAATGAATCACGACATTCTCATCATCATGCCTTTTTCAAAAATTCGATGTAGTGATTCACACATAACAGACGAGATTTCAAGAATACAGTCAAAATTTCAAACCATCGATACTCAATTCTAATGTCAATACAAATAAATTATAAAAGTTAGAAATCTATTTGCCTTTTCGAATATAACCCCGATGTCAATCAGAATCAGGAGTGGTACGATGACGACGGACGGTTGGCTAAAGGCAACGATGGTGACAGTGTTCGGGGCGGACGGACAACTAGAGGTGGCCAACGGCAAGCGTAGATGGAGAGCAATGGTCAAGAAGTTCAAATGGTATACAGGAGCAGAGTAACGGCGTTCTGATAATTGTATCTCAAATGAACTGATGTCAGAAGTTTACATAGGGGAAGCTGAGTGACAGTCACCTTCGAGCGAGTCAGCCGCTGATAGGTTGAGTGGTGACACGTGTCAGCTGTGGACACATGGCCTGTCACGCCCCGCATCTCTGGCACAAGCGTACGACTCCCTGCTAGTGAACTCTCTCGTGTCCCAAGAGTCATATTTGGAGAGATGCATAAAAATCGTTCGCATGCGGAAGCGATAACATAAATCCCTCCGTACAAACATTAGCGGGGACTTAGATAGTAAGAACACCATAAATACATTTATACATAACCTCCCATGAGTTCTTACAAAAACGCTGGTAGACTAATCTTGCTAGTCGGTAGGAGTAACGGGACCAACTCAAAAGACAACCATTAACATCTCCAAAAGAAAATGGACCATCGAGGTCATCAGCAAAATAACAGTCCAGAAAATGGAAACTCCTAGGTCGTGCTGCTGGAGTCGTCAGTCTCATCGGTATCCTCAGAGGCTCATACTCCGAAAAAGTCTTTGAGCGTACCTCTATAGTATCCTACATCGTCTCGTCTGCTGACTACTCCACCGGTCATCCTCGGAGGCTTCGATCCCAATGACCTCGTCGGTGCCTTCCAAGATTACGGTCCTCTCGGGAATATTCCTCGAACCAGCTACTAATCCCTTGACCTCCACAGAATCCCAAGTGGGATGACACCAACTAGGAATAACCTTACGAGGTAGCTCAGTAGACTTCAGTGGTCCAGTAGTAACCTCATCTACCCTCCGAAATCAAGCCTCAAACCTATGAGGCTTCTAGTCCTTTCCACCCTCATCGACCCAAACTACAGTACACTTCCTAACGTGCACAGTTCCCCGTCCATCCGGGAACTCCTCAAAATACGCGGTCATCTCTTTCGGGTCACCTAGTGTGGTCGGCAATATCCTCACAGTCTAGGATCTGAAAATGCGGTCCCCAACGGGGTGAGATTCACATCTCAGTAAGACAGGTTCTAACCTTAGGTTAGGTTGACCGTGCACTCAAGTGAATGCAATCATGAACAAAATACACAAGCAGCCACATGAAGCATTCATCAGTCATTAAATAACATATGGATATAGACTAGCATCAAGCACGCAATTATGGCATCATATCTCATTGTTCAAATCAAGCACGCATTACCAAGTCAGGTCACACCTTCCACCCTTCCAGACCTCCATTGATTCACGCCCGCGTTTAGAACGCCTTAAGCTCGGTCTGCGTAATTACGTCTCAAACCATCCCATTGACAAACCTGCGTAAACGCATCAGGTTTTCAATTTCATTCCAGGCCTGTGTCAACACATATCAAATTTCATCTCACGTCTCAACGCATCAAGATATTGGTTTTTTCAACCCAAAGTCTCAACGCATTAGGGTACAATTCAACACAACCTCGTGTCTCAACGCCTCAGGGTACCACAAGATTCACAAATATGCCGATCATTCATTTCAACTTAAACTTCATGCTCGAGTACAAGCTCATGCATCGAGCTAGATATCTATAGCATGCAAGGCAATCAATCTCATCACTCACAAGAGGCCATCAATTCATGGCATAAGCATTCAACAAGCATTCAAGCCATCGACATCTCACGAGGATGCACATTGGACAATCACACCATAATTCACGAGAACCAACCTAATTCACACCCAATTTACCCCATCGAGTCCAATCCTCCTAGCCCAGGTTTAGAAACCCTTTACCTCAAGCCTAATTCAGCAAAAATCCTCCTCTAAGCACTTCAAGGTTCGGCCCCCAAAGTGTCCAAAATAGGGCAGCCGTCCACCTAAGATAATTTAATCCATTTCATCAATTTTTCTTTGTCAAATCCTCAAATCACCTAGTGTAAACCTCAATAACATATCCATTGACATTCTAATACGCCTCGACGAAGAATTTAGAGCTCGACGACTCCCTGAACAGCCCCCATGATTCTGTATGCACAGAACCGAAATAGGGTATTTTCGATTTTGTGCATATGTCACGCCCCGCGCCCCGAGTACGAGCACGCGACTCCCTACAAGCACAAACTATCTCTCGAGGTCCCAGGATTCAAACATGGTTCGAGAGACATACCATATAAAAAGCAAACACGTGGAAGCGACGATATAATAACTCCTCCATACAAATATAAAATGGGACTTGGGTAGCGAGAATACTAGTAATACATAATATCTGAATATCCATACAAGGAATAGCTAACCAACTACAATGGTTAGTAGGGTGGCATGGCCAGCACAAAATGCAGTCATAAGTCTTGCAAAAAGAGATAGACGTCGAGAACACCATCAAAATATCAGACTAGTAAACCAGAAGCACCTAAGTCGAGCTGCTGGAGTCATCTGTTTCCTCTGCCTCCTCAGTAGGCTCATACTCCGAGAAAGTCTCAGAGCAAATCTCCACCGTATCCTTAAGTGCCTCGTCCGCGGATGGCTCCACCAGATCATCTTCGGTAGCCTCGACCACTATGATCTCCTCGATGTCCTCTAGGGTCAGAGTCCTCTCAAGACCAATCCTTGAGCCAGCGATAGATCCCTCAGCCTCTACTGAGGCCTTGGTGGGATGGCACCAGCTAGGGATCACTCCCTGGGGCACCTCGGTGGGTTTCAGTGACATTGTGAAAACATCTCCCACCTTTCTAAACCATACCTCAAACTTGTGAGACTTCCTGCTGCTGCCACCCTCATCTACCCAAACAAATGTACATTTCCTAACATAAATAGTTCCCTGCCCTTCAAGGAACTCATCAAAATAAATTGACATCTCCTTAGGATCGCCAAACCTGATGGGCCACGTACTCAAGGTCTAGGATCTGTAAAGAAAGGGGGTCCCACAACGGGGTGAGATATACATATACATATCTTAGTAAGGTGGGTCCTAACCCTAAGCTAGGCAGACAGTCTACTCAGGAAAATGCAAACGCTAATAATAAATACAAAATCGCATGAGGCATTCCACTATCACAAGTAACACACATAGATATCAAGCATGCAATCAAGGCATCTTATCGCATCATTATATTCAAGCACACATTTCAAGCCAGATTGCACCTTCCACCCCTTTCCTGCCTCCTCACTTTCATGCCCGCATTTATAACGCCTCAGGCTCGGTTCACGTAAACGCATCAAACCGTCTCATTGACAAACCTGCGTAAACGCATCAGGTTTTCAATGTTACTCCAGGCCTGTGTCGACATATCACAACTCCATCACGCGTTTCAAAGCATCAAGACTATGGCCTTCTCAACTCCGCGTCTCATACGCCTTAAGGTGTCATTCAATTCAAACCCTGCCCCTTAGTGCCTCAGGGCAACATCCTCACAACCCCGCGTGTCATACGCCTCAGGGTGTCACAACTCCTCAGTTAAGCCATAAGTCCATTTAATGTATCACACACAATCAAATGCAACTCATGCACGAATAACACATTTATGGCATGCGAGGCAATCAATTGTGACATTCAAATGTGGCAATCAATTCGAAGCACAAGCATCGTCACACACACATCAAGTCTTCTATATATTTCTAGGACATACATTAGGTCACCACATTATAAACTTCCAAGAATTGATCAGTTCACACAGCAATCACCCAATCAAGTCCAATCCTCCTATCAAAGGTTTAGGATTCCCCTTACCTCAAGCTTAATGCGATACAAGTCTTCTTCGAGCACCTCAAAGGTTCGGTCCTAACGGTCCAAGATCAAGTCCACCGCTCAACCTAAGGAAATTCATCCAATCATTAATTTTTCTTGCTCAAATCACCACCCCACTAATCATTCACCTCATGGGCTAATCAATCAACATTCTAACACTTCTCAACGATGAATTTGAAGCTTAATTACAACCACCAACAGCCCCCACAGAACCGGTATGCGAAGAACCGAACTGGGCGAATTTCGGTTCTGTGTATACCTCAACTTACCAGCCCTTAAACCACCTCAAATCCTCAATTTAATCATTAATCTACTTGCTAATATATAGTTCTAAGTGGTCGAAAGCCTCACAGAAAATTTGAGCCCAAGGTGACGTCCAATGGTCCATGAACGATGCCGATTCCTCCAAACTTACCGCCCGTCAGTTCTGGCCCTTCAAACACAAGACCTATTTGGGGTCAAAATTCTATCAAATTAACCCAAAATTTTTACCACAACTCAATCTATGTGTCCCCTAGATGTCCACAAAATTTGGTTAAAAAACTCTAAGATTTCGGGGTCCTAAGAGGCCTAAAACATGGCTTACCTCTGGTTGCAACGATTTCCGTCGACTTTCGAGAGATCGGATGGTCAGAGCTCCTCACTGAACCAAATGACTCGCTTCCACTTCGAGAATGTCGGCAAGAGGTTAAAGAAGGAGCGGGTGGTCGGCTCGATGGCTGGGGATCGCTAGAGATGGCGATCGACAGCGTTGAACAAGCGAGCAGAAACCTGTCGACGGTAGAGCTCTCGGCAAGAAGAAGGAGGAAGAAGAAGAAGAAATCTACAAATGGAAGAGGTATTCGGCCATGAGGAGAGAGAGAGGGGGTTTATACTTCAATTGGCTTGGTCAACATGGGTTGAATGATAGTTTAAAAGTGGAAAAATCAACTCATAGCTTCATCCATTGACACTTGTCCAATGTGTCATTCAAAGCTCATCCAATGGCCCACAATTTCTTCAATTTTCGGTAGCTCTTGGGGGATTTCAATGACCAAAGTGCCCTTGTCCAATTTATAAAGCATGGCTAACGCTTGAGGGGCAAAATGGTAATTTTACCCTCGACGCTCAAAACGTCATTTTTTTATTCCAATTCTCTTCGATGAGACGACGGCCAATCCAATTGTATCGTTGAAATTCTAGATTCTCCATTTTTAAATTTCAAGACTCGTTTCTGAATCATTCCTCTATCCAATGCGATTCTAATCTATCCCGAATTGACGGACAGCTTTTGTAAACGTTACGCGTATCGACCCTGTGATTTATATCACAATTAGGATTTATCAATTCATGGCGACTTTGATTGTTATGTAATTGTGAGGGTTTATCACTAGTTTCGATGGACTCGATCGTCACTGTTCGATTTAGGAAAATTTTGCAAATTATACATTGGTTAAGCAGCATCACCCGCGCTCCAATTGTATAATGCTGACAATACATTCCTTAGTCATTTTTAGACCGGCCTTTTATGGCTCTAAATATCCCCTCGACATCCTTGTGACATTCTGATTTCCAGTCAATTTCATACTCACAAATGAAAAGTAAATCTAGAGATGTATTTCAGTCGTATTCCGCCCGAATCTGATCAATTCAAGTAGGATGACCAAAAGGGAAAGGCTAACACGAGACGAGGTACGTGGACCTATGGAATTCGAATAGGAAATGGTGCTTTGACCATAAGGATTGTCGAGAGGATGTTTAGAACCACAAAGAGGCCGATCTTAGAACGATTGAGGAATGCCTTGCGAGTGTCATACAATTGGAGCGCGGGTGATGCCGCTTAACCAACGTATGATTTGCAAAATCTTCCTAAATCGGACAGTGACGATCGAGACCTTAGGAACTAGTGATAGACCCTCACAACTACATGACAACCAAAGTCGTCACGAATTGACGAGCCCTAAACGTGATATGAATCACAAGGTCGATACGCATAATGTCTACAAAAATCGTCCGTCGGTCCGAGATAGGCTGGAACCATGTCTAATAGAGAAAACCATCAAAAACGAGTCTCGAAAATTAAAAATGGAGAATCAAGAATTTCAACATTATATTCGGATTGGCCATTGCCCTATCGAAGATTATTGGAACGAGAAAAATGACGTTCTGAACATCGGGGGTAAAATTACCCTTTTGTCCCTCGAGCTTAAAGCCTTGTCCATGCATTTGAAGAAGGGTAATTTGGTCACTAAATCCTGCCGAGGCTACCAAACACAAAGAGAATTATGGGCCATTGGATCAAGTTGATTGACAAGTGGGACAAGTGTCAAGAGATGACTTAAAGAGTAGTCAAGTCCACTATTCTATACCTACCATTCAATCCATTGACTCAAGCTTGGTATATAGCATTTTTCTCTCTTTCCTCAACCTCACTTGACCGGCCATAACTCCCTCAACTCACCGAAACTCCATCATCTTCTTCCTTCTTCTTTCTGCTGACGCAGACCAGATTCTAAGGTGTCGTTTGGCCGTTCCAACGCCACTCTCTGGTGACCACCGGCCGGCAAGCCAACCACACCAACCTAGTTCCACGTCTTGCCGACCCCCTCGAATTGGAAGTGAGCTAATTGGACCACCGAGGAGCTCCGACCAAGCTTTTTCTAGGGAGTCGACGGAATCTAACCCAATCTGAGGTAGGTTCTGTTTCTAACCCCTTAGGAGGCTGAAATGTTGGTATTTTGAGGTCAAATTTTATGGAGATCTAGGAGACATGTATATCTATCTGTGATAAAAATTTGGACTTGATTTGATGAAGTTTTGACCTCAAATGGGTCTTGTGAACTATGGATAGAAACTGTTGGTGTACTGAGTTGAAGAATCCGGCAACTTCCGAAGAGATTCCAACGACGACGCGACTTCAAACTCACGGTGACCTTAGACCCTTATATAGACATGTTAAGAGGTAGGATAATGATTAAATGATGGGCTGGGAGTTGATTTAGGGTTGGACAAGCTCGGTTTGCACAGAACTAAGAAGAACCGGTTCGGTTTTGTGAAAGGCCGAACCTTTGGAGGCTGATGGCCATTTGTTTAGAGCCTCAAATTGATGACTAGAACATGTTAAGATGATGAGGATTAAGCTATGGAGGTTTATGGATCATGGATTGGTGAATTAGATATGGAAATTAACGGATTGGGTGGAATTTCTTAGGTTGCGCGGTGAGTTCGGCCTTGGACCATTGGGGGCCAAACCTTTGAGGACTCAAGAAGGGAAATTGTGTTATCAAATTCAAGGTAAGGGAATCGTAAACTTAGGAAAGGTAGATTGGACTCGATTGGGCAAGTCAAGCGATAAATTGAATGATTTGTGAGAGTTTTCAAGAGGATTGTTCTTGGAATGTCCTAAGATTGTATAGGGGGTTTATGTGTGCCTTTGCTTATGCTTGAATTGCTTGCCATATCTGAATGTCACTTGATTGCTTGGCATGCCATGGAATATACAAATCGTACTTGGGTTGTACTAGGCATTGTGTGTGCAAATGAATTGAAAAACATGGCATGAGTGTGACATGGTGAAGCCCTGAGGCGTATGAGACGCGGGGCGAAGGTGGATACCCTGATACGATCTAATCATGGGTTTGAGATGGCCATGGTCCTGATGCGATCTAATCGCGGGACGGAGTTATGAGGTGATGATATTGGCTTAGTGAATCATTGAAACCTGATGCGTTTACGCGGGTTGTCAATGACGGTTTGATGCGTTTACGCGGACCGAGCCTGATGCGATCTAATCGCAGGCATGAGAATGAGGCAAGCAAGAAAAGATGGTTGTGGTGAAGTGGCAGGACGTGGTGTGCATGATCATCTGAGTGTGACATGATATTATAGTTGCATACCTGTCATCTGCGTGTCGTTATCTTTCTTTGCATGTGCCTATATGATTATGAGTTTGAAATTTTTGGGATAAATGACTGCCTGAGTGGACGGTCAGCCTGACCTAGGGTTAGGACTCTTTTACTGAGACGTGTATCTCACCCTTTTTGGGACCTTTCTTTTACAGATTCTAGGCCTTGACCATGTGGCATATTCGCTTTGGAGACCCTAAGGAGATGACCGCGTATTTTGATGAGTTCCCTGACGGTCAGGGGACTATAAACGTGAGAAAGTGTACAGTGGTATGGGTTGACGAGAGTAGTACAAACTAGAAGCCTTATAGTTATGAGGCGTGGTTTAAGAGAGTTGGGGACAAGTCTACTGGGCCATTGAAGCCCCATGAGGTGCCCTAAGGAGTAATCCCTAATCGGTGTCACCCCGGTAGAGACTAAGAGCAGGCCGAGGGATCGGTAGTAGGTTCTAGGAACAGGCCGGAGAGGACCTCGACGCTGGATTTCTCGGTCGCCTCTACGTCATTGTCCTAGAGGTGACCAAGGAGGATCTCGCGGAGCCGTCCCATAAGGAGACCATGGAGGATACCATTGAGGTTCCATCAGAGACCTTCTCCGAGTATGAGCCGATGGAGGATGCCGAGGACACCGAGGTTTCCAGTAGCTCATCTTAGGATTCCAGTTCGTTGGCTTGAGCTTTTGGAGGCGACCCGACCCTGTTTCTTTTGGATGTTGTGAAGGGACTCTTTTGTGTACTACCCCGTTGCCTAGTTTTTTAAGCGGATTTTAGTAGCTCCTTATCTGTATGTATAGATGGTTATTATTTATGACAATATTGATGCTATTCGGGTCCCACTTAACTTATATTTTGTACGGAGAAGTTGTTTTATTACCGCTTCCGCATGCTTGATATATTTGTTATATCTCTCGGCTTAAACTGTGGATCTTAGGATCACGAGAGATTATGTTGTTTGCATATAGGGAGTTGCGTGCTCGTGCCCAGGGCGCGAGGCGTGGCATCCCTGTTCGATTTGATATCAAAGCAAGGTCAGCTCGATCCAAAGTTGGTTGAGGACTAAAGTAATAAGGAGGATTAAGTTGGGACTTGGATGGATAGAGAGACCTTAGGAGACTGGTTGAGATAAGGCATGGGGTGCATAGTGTGTGACCTAGTACTTATGGCTGATGCTTGATCTTGGCAGGGTTGTGGAAAGCATGAGAGAGTTGAGTTCCCTGCTTAGGATTGAAGATCATTTTTGGATCTTGGCCTGTTTGATGAATGAAAGTGATTGGTTTTAGTGAATCACTAGAGTGAATGGAACTGAGAAATGGCCATGGGCTATTTGTTGAAATGTTTCTGGAGTTTGTGGTATGGAGTATTGTTGGATTGTCACTGCTTTTGTTAATGGTTAGTTAGTAGCTGTAGATTTGGGTGAATGAGTGAGTTACTAACTCCTTGCTAAACTTGAGGTGGACCAGGTTCAGTAGAAAGAAGCAAGGATGAGCAACCCGTCTAGAAGGTCTGGAAGGCCAAGAGGCGGAGCCTCTAGCTCGAGGCCGTCCATAACCGAAGATCCAAGGATGGATGGTGTGCTGAGGCACTGGAAAGAATTGGTGACTTGATCGATAGGTAGACCTAGGACCGGGATGTTGCAATCGCCCAAGCAGTAAGAGTTGCCATAGCTGCCGTCAATGCCAACAACGGTAACAATGGTGGCGATGGAACCTAGAATGAACATGGCCAGGGCAATGAAGATGTGAATGCCCAAGAAGAAATCGTCGTGGCCAGACAGATGGGCCAGCTGGTGGAGCAGTTTATAAAGTTGAAACCGAGTAAATTCGATGGAACTAGAGATCTTAAGCTAGCACCTACGTAGATCGAGAAGCTAGAGAAAGCTTTTGGGGTGCTGAGGTGCACCGACGAGGAAATGGCATTGCTAGCAGTGTACCAGCTAGAAGGTACGGCGAATGATTGGTGGGCTGCCACCAAGGATGGAGTCTTCCCTGAAGGGATAGTCTTGAATTAGAATGCATTTAAGACAGCGTTCAATGACAAGTACTTCTCTAAGACGGCCAGGGAAAGGAAACAGGTGGAATTCCCGCAGTTACGTCAGAACCTGCTGACGATAGATCAATATGAGGCCGAGTTCTCGAGGCTGTCAAGGTATGCACCTCAATCTGCAGAAGACTCTCAAGAGAAAGCAAGAAGATTTTGGGATGGTTTGAGGCCAGAGTTTTGTAGCCAGATGATTGCCCTGAAAGTGAGGACCTATAAGGAAATCTACGAGCGGGGCCAGATGATAGAACGGGACTTGAAAGAGAGAAACACCGCAACTGGATTGCGGTTCGCACCATTCAGAGATTACCACCAGATGAGCAAGAGGCCGATGGTGGGTAATAGGCGCTTTGTGCCTCCAGTGCGGAAAAATATTGTGAATTGGAACTGCCGCCTTTGTGGCAGAAGGCATGGGAATGGGTCATGCCTAGTGAAGACCAAGGCTTGTTTTAAGTGTGGTCAACTGGGCTATCAGATGAGGACGTGCCCAAGTCAAGCTCCGGCAAGTCAACCGCAAGGACAAAGGCCACAAGCAGGATCGGCAACTGCCACACCTTAGATCGAGCAAAGTCGACCACCGACACAACGAAGGGTGTATGCAGTAGCCCATAGAGAGGCAGAGGAAGCACCAGGTGTGGTCCAAGATATGGTTTACTTATGCAGTCATGCTGCATACACATTATTTGGCCTTGGTGCCACACCTTGGTGCCACGCATTCGTTTGTGTCTGCACAGTTTGCTGATTTGGTGGGTATGAACTTGAAACGGTTAAACATAATTCTGCATGTTGCCACACCGTTAAAGGATAATATATTGGTTTCATTGGGCTGTGCTAGTTGTGATATTGTGATTGGAGGGAGTAAAGAGAGCATTGACCTCGCTGTATTGCCCATGTATGATTTTGACGTGATCATAGGGATGGATTGATTGGGTAAGCAGGGGGCAGTAGTGGACTATGGTAGAAGATAATTCGATTTTATCCGAGAGTCCGCCCTAGCTTTGAATTGATAGGAAGTCGAGGAGGAATCTTGATTCCGTTAGTCTCATCTCTGGAGGTGACTAAGTTGATGTCTGAAGGGTGTCAGGCATACTTAGTAACAATAATGGACACGACTACCGAAGAATCAAAGTCAGAGAGTATCCCGGTAGTGCGTGAGTTTCTTGATGTGTTTCCCTAAAAGTTGACAAGGTTGCCACCGGAATGGGAAATAGAATTTGTAATCGAGTTAGCCCTTGGGACAGAATCGATCTCGAAAGCACCTTACAGGATATCCCTGTCAGAACTGAATGAGTTAAAGGTGCAAATGCAATAGCTGCTAGATAAGGGATTTATCCAACCAAGTACTTCACCGTGGAGAGCACTAGTGCTATTCGTAAGGAAGAACGATGGGTCTTTGCATTTATGCATTGACTATCGGCAGCTAAACCAGGTAACGATGAAGAACAAATACCTACTGTCGAGGATTGATGATCTGTTTGATCAATTACAAGGAGCGGCGGTATTTACGAAGATTGACTTGAGGATTAGGTATCACCAACTAAGGATCAAGAAGGAAGACATACCCAAGACTGCCTTTAGGACGAGATATGATCATTATGAGTTTACGGTGATGCCGTTTGGATTAACTAACGCTCCAGCTGCTTTTATGGACCAGATACATAGAGTATTTAAGGAGTTTATGGACAAATTCGTCATAGTCTTTATTGACGATATCTTGATTTACTCGAGGAGTAGTGTAGAACATGAGGAGCATCTAATGATTGTACTACAAACCCTGAGGGAGCATGCGCTCTATGCGAAGTTGAGTAAATGTGAGTTCTGGCTGAACAGGGTAACATTTCTTGGTCGTGTGGTGTTTGGTGAAGGAATCGCAGTGGATCCTGCAAAAATTGAGGTTGTAACAAATTGGCCTAGGCCCACTACAGTCACTGAAGTCAGAAGTTTCTTGGGACTAGCAAGATACTACAAGCGTTTTGTGGAGAAATTCTCGTCCATAGCCATCCCATTGACGCGGTTGACGAAGAAGGAAACAAGGTTTGAATGGACAGACAAATGCGAGAAGAGTTTCCAAGAGCTTAAGCATAGATTGACGACCGCGCCAGTGTTGGCAATTCCATCTGGACCAGGAGGTTACGAGATATACAACGATGCCTCGCTGAAAGGATTGCGCTGTTTACTGATGCAGCATGGAAGAGTAGTGGCCTACGCATGTAGATAGTTGAGGTCACATGAGATGAACTACCCAACTCATGACCTGGAGTTAGCAGCAATTGTATTTGATCTTAAGATTTGGAGACATTACCTATGTGGCGAGAAGTTTCAGATCTATACCGACCATTGGAGCTTAAAGTATCTGTTTTCCCAGAAGGAGCTGAACATGAGGCAGCATAGGTAGATGGAGCTGCTCAAGGATTATGATTGTGATATACTATATCACCTTGGGAAAGCAAATAGAGTAGCAGATGCGCTGAGTCGGAAGTCTAGCATCGCATATCTGCTAATGAGAAGTTGGCCGATGATAAAAGACTTGAGAGATTCGAAGTTCAGACTAGAAGTCTATCGGTTGTCTAGCTTGATAGCTACATTGAGGGTGGAACCTGAGGTCCAGGAAGGAATAAAAGCTCTACAGTCTATGGACCCAGAGATTCAGAAGATCCTTGAAATGGATGCGACGAAGAGAAAACCCGAGTTTCAGGTGTCTGAGGATGGAATTCTGAAGTTCCGAGGACGATTGTGCATGCCAAAGGATGAATGACTCAGGGAAAGGATTTTATCAGAGGCTCACAGTACCAATTACAGCATCACTTTGGAAGTACGAAAATGTATCAAAACTTGCGATAGCATTATTGGTGGAATGGGATGAAAGTGGACGTAGCAAGGTATGTAGCTAGTGTTTGACATGCCAACAAGTGAAAGTGCAGTACTGTAAGCCAGGAGGATTATTAAATGGAAGTGGGAGCATGTGACTATGGATTTTGTAATGGGACTCCCAAGAAGCCAGAGAGGTCACGACTCTATATGGATAGTCGTGGACAGATTGACCAAATCCGCACATTTCATCCCGGTGTGAAAGGACTTCGCTATGGATAAGTATGCAGAACTGTACATGAGGTAAATAGTGAGGCTACACGGAGTGCCTATGATGATTACCTTGGATAGAGATCCCAAATTCATGGCAAACTTCTTGAAAAGCTTACAGGATGCAATGGGAACCCGACTGCAGTTTAGTACGGCGTACCATCTACAGACGGACGGACAGTCAGAAAGGATGATACAGACGCTTGAGGATATGCTGCAAGCATGCGTCATAGATTTTAGAGGTGGATGGGAAGACCAGCTGCATTTGGTAGAGTTTGCTTATAATAACAGCTACCAGCAGAGTATCCAGATGGCACCATTCGAAGCACTCTATGGAAGGGCCTGCAGAACCCCGATTTGCTGGGATGAGGTTGGAGAAAGAAGTATCACAGGCCCAGAATTGGAAGAGAAATCGGTGGAAATAGTGAAGATAATTCGAGATAGGCTGAGGATGGCACAGAGTCGTCAGAAGAGCTACGCAGATAAGCGGCGTAAGCCCTTGGAGTTTCAAGTGGGCCATCACGTCTTCATCGAGGTATCATCGATGAGAGAACTATCGTGATTCGGAAAGAAGGGGAAGCCAAGCCTAAGGTATGTAGGCCCATTCGAGATACTGGAGCGGATTGAAACCTTGGCCTACAGGCTTGCCTTGCCGCCTAATCTATCCCAGGTGCATAATGTATTTCACGTGTTGATGCTACGAAAGCATGAACCAGAGCCGACACATGTGCTGGATTATGAGACTATAGAAGTGGATGACCAAGTGTCTTACATGTAGAAGCCGATAAGGATCGAGGACCGGAAGGAGCAAATCCTCAGGAATAAGAAGATCCAACTAGTTAAAGTAGTATGGGAGCATCATGGAACTGAAGGTGCCATGTGGGAGAATTAAGAGACGATGAGGCGACAACACCCCTATTTATTTGAGTAATTAAGTGTAATGTAAATTTTAGGGACAAAATTTTTGTAAGGGGGAAGAGTTGTGACATTTTGATTTCCAGTCAATTTCAGACTCATTAATGAGAAGAAAATCTACAGATGTATTTCAGTCGTATTCCGTTCGAATCTGATCAATTCGAGTAGACTGACCAAAAGAGAAAGGCTAACGCGAGACGAGATACGTGGACCTAGGAAATTTGAATAGGAAATGGCGCTTTGACCATAAGGATTGTCGGGGGGATGTTTAGAACCACAAAGAGGCCGATCTAAGAACGATTGAAGAATGCCTTGCGAGTGTCATATAATTAGAGCGTGGGTGATGCCGCTTAACCAACGTATGATTTGCAAAATTTTCCTAAATCGGATAGTGACGATCGAGACCTTAGGAACTAGTGATAGACCCTCATAATTACATGACAACCAAAGTCGCCACGAATTGACGAGCCCTAAACGTGATATGAATCACAGGGTCGATACGCGTAATGTCTGCAAAAGTCGTCCGTCGGTTCGGGATAAGTTGGAACCACGTCTGATGGAGAAAACTATCAAAAACGAATCTCAAAATTGAAAATGGAGAATCAAGAATTCCAACGTTATATTCGGAATGGCCGTCGCCCTATCGAAGATTATTGGAATGAGAAAAACGACATTCTGAACGTTGGGGGTAAAATTACCCTTTTGCCCCTCAAGCTTAAAGCCTTGTCCATGCATTTGAAGAAAAGCAATTTGGTCATTAAATCCTCCCAAGGCTGTCGAACACAAGGAGAATTATGGGCCATTGGATCAAGTTGATTGACAAGTGGGACAAGTGTCAAGAGATGGCTTAAAGAGTAGTCAAGTCCACTATTCTATACCTACCATACAACCCATTGACTCAAGCTTGGTATTTAGCATTTTTCTCTCTCTCCTCAACCTCACTTGACCGGCCATAACTCCTTCAACTCACCGAAACTCCATCATCTTCTTCCTTCTTCTTTCTACTGTCGCCGACCAGATTCTGGGGTGCTGTTCGGCCCTTTCGACTTTACTCTCCGGCAACCACCGATTGGCAAGCCAACCACACCAACCTAGTTCCACGTCTTGCCGACCCCCTCGAACTGGAAGCGAGCCAATTGGACCATCGAGGAGCTTCGGCCAAGCATTTTCCTGGGAATTGACGGAATCTGACCCAATTTGAGGTAGGTTCTGTTTCTAACCCCTTAGGAGGCCGAAATATTGATATTTTGAGGTCAAATTTTATGAAGATCTAGAAGACATGTATATCTATCCGTGGTAAAAAGTTGGGCTTGATTTGATGAAGTTTTGACCTCAAATGGATCTTGTGAACTATGGACAGAAACTGCTAGTGTACTGACTTGAGGAATTCGGCAACTTCCGAAGAGATTCCGGTGACGACGCGACTTCAAACTCACGGTGAGATCCTTAGACCCTTAGATAGACATGTTAAGAGGTAGGATAATGATTAAATGATGGATTGGGAGTTGATTTAGAGCTGGACAAGCTCGGTTTGCACAGAACTGAGAAGAACCAGTTCGGTTCTGTGCAAGGCCGAACCTTTGGAGGCTGATGGCCATTTGTTTAGAGCCTCAAATTGATGATTAGAAAATGTTAAGATGATGAGGATTAAGCTATGGAGGTTTATGATTCATGGATTGGTGAATTGGATATGGAAATTGACGGATTGGGTGGAATTTCTTAGGTTGTGCGGCGAGTTCGGCCTTGGACCATTAGGGGCCGAACCTTTGAGGACTCAAGAAGGAAAATTGTGTTATCAAATTCAAGGTAAGGGAATCCTAAACTTAAGATAGGAAGATTGGACTCGATTGGGCGAGTCAAGCGATAAATTGAATGATTTGTGAGAGTTTTCTAGAGGATTGTTCTTGAAATGTCCTAAGATTGTATAGGGGGTTTATGTGTGCTATTGTTTGCACTTGAATTGCTTGCCATGTCTGAATGTCACTTGATTGCTTGACATGCCATGGAATATACGAATCGTACTTGGGTTGTACTAGACATTGTGTGTGCAAATGAATTGAAAAACATGGCATGAGTATAACATGGCGAATCCCTGAGGCGTATGAGACACGGGGCGAAGATGGATACCCTGATGCGATCTAATCGCAGGGTCATAATGAGATTGTGTGGTGCCCTAATGCGATCTAATCGCGGGGTTGAGATGGCCACGGTCCTGATGCGATCTAATCGCGGGACGGAGATATGAGGTGATGATATTGGCCTGGTGAATCCTTGAAACTTGATGCATTTGTGCGGGTTGTCAATGACGGTTTGATGTGTTTACGCGAACCGAGCTTGATGCGATCTAATCACGAGCATGAGAATAAGGCAGGCGGGAAGAGATGGTTATGGTGAAGTGGCAGGACAAGGTGTGCAAGATCATCTGAGTGTGACATGATGTTGTAGTTGCATACCTGTCATCTGCGTGTCGTTATCTTTCTTTGCATGTGCCTGTATGATTATGAGTTTGGAATTTTTGGGATAGATGATTGCCTGAGTGGACGGTCAGCCTGACGTAGGGTTATGACTCTTTTACTAAGATGTGTATCTCACCCCTTTTAGGGGCCTTTTTTTTTTATAGATTCTAGGCCTTGACCGTGTGGCCTATTCGCTTTGGAGATCCTAAGGAGATGATCGCGTATTTTGATGAGTTCCCTGACGGTCAGAGGACTATATAGGTGAGAAAATGTACAGTGGTTTGTGTTGACGAGGGTAGTACAGACTAGAAGCCTCATAGGTATGAGGCGTGGTTTAAGAAAGTTGGGGACAAGTCTATTAGGCCGCTGAAGCCCCGTGAGATGCCCTAGGGAGTGATCCCTGTTTGGTGCCAGCTCGGTTGGGACCAGAAGCAGGCCGAGGGATCAGTAGTAGGTTCTAGGAACGGGCCGGAGAGGACCTCGATGCTGGATTTCACTATGGAGGAGGATGAGGTCATTGTCCTGGGGACGATCGAGGAGAATCTCGCGGAGCCGTCCCATGAGGAGACCACGGAGGATACCATTGAGGTTCCATCAGAGACCTTCTCAGAGTATGAGCCGACGGAGGATGCCGAGGACACTAAGGATTCCAGTAGCTCATCTTAGGATTCCAATTCATTGGCTTGAGCTTTTGGAGGCGACCCGACCCTATTTCTTTTGGATGTTGCGAGGGACTCTTTTGTGTACTACCCTGTTGCCTAGTTTGTTAAGCGGATTTTAGTAGCTCCTTATCTATATGTATAGATGGTTATTATTTATGACAATACTAATGCTATCCAGGTCCCACTTAACTTATATTTTGTACGGAGGAGTTGTTTTACTAGCACTTCTGCATGTTTGACATATTTGTTATCTTTCTCGGCTTAGATTGTGGATCTTGGGACCGCGAGAGATTATGTGGTTTGCTTGCAGGGAGTCGCGTACTTGCGCCAGGGGCGCGGGGCGTAACAATCCTTATGGTCAAAGCGCTATTTCCTATTCGAATTCCTTAGGTCCACGTATCTTGTCTCGCGTTAGCCTTTTCCCTTTGGTCAGTTAACTCAAATTGATCAGATTCGAGCGAGATATGACTAAAATACATCGCTAGATACATTTCTCGTTAATGAGTCTGAAAATGATAGGAAAATCAGAATGTCACAACTCTTCCCCCCTTACAAAAATTTCATCCCCGAAATTTACATCATGTGGGTATTGGCGCCTCATCGTTTCTTTACTTTCCCACATAGCGCCTTCGGTTCTATGGTGCTCCCACACAACTTTGACCAATAGAATCGTTTTACTCCTCAAAATTTGTTTTTTTCGGTCTTCAATCCTAACCAGCTTTTCCATGTAGGACACTCTGTCGTCCACTTCTATAACCTCGTAGTCTAGCACATACGTCGGGTCCGGCTTGTACTTTCGTAGCATGGACACATGGAAGACGTTGTGTACTTGGGATATATTAGGCGGTAAGGCAAGCCTGTAGGCTATGGTCCCAATCCATTCTAGAATTTCAAATGGACCTACATACCTTGGGCTCAGTTTTCCTTTCTTTCCAAATCGAGATAATCCCCTCGTCGGCGACACCTTAAGGAAAACATGATCGCCTACTTGAAATTCCAAAGGCTTACGCCGCTTATCCGCATAACTCTTCTGACGACTCTGTGTCGTTTTCAGTCTATCCCGAATTATTTTTCTGCTTCCACTGATTGTTCCATCAATTCGGGGCCTGTGATAGTTCTTTCTCCAACCTCGTCCCAGCAAATCGGTGTTCTACAAGCCCTTCCATAAAGCGCCTCAAACGGTGCCATTCAAATGCTTTGCTGGTAACTGTAATTATATGAGAATTTTACCAAATGCAGCTAATCTTCCCATCCACCTTTGAAGTCTATTACGCACACCCGCAACATATTCTCGAGCGTCTGAATCATCCTCTCCAATTGTCCGTCCGTTTGTGGATGGTACGCCGTGCTAAATTGCAGTCGAGTTCCCATGGCATCTTGAAGACTTTTCCAAAAGTTCGTCGTGAACTTGGGATCTCTATTTGAGGTAATTGTCACGGGTACTCCATGCAGCCTCACTATCTGTCTCATGTACAGTTCGACGTATCTATCTATCGTGAAATCCTTTCGCACAGGGATGAAATGTGCAGACTTAGTCAATCTGAACTACCCGACCCATATAGAGTCGTGACCTCTCTGGCTCCTTGGGAGTCCCATCACAAAATCCATTGTTACATGCTCCCACTTCCATTTAGGAATCTCTAGTGGCTGTAATAATCCTCCAAGCTTACAATGTTGGGCCTTCACCTGCTGGCATGCCAAGCACTTTGCCACATATCTTGCTACATCCACCTTCATCTCGTTCCACCAATAACGTTGACGCAAGTTCTGATACATCTTCATGCTCTCTAGATGGATACTATAATTGCTCCTATGAGCCTCTGACAGAATCCTTTCTCTAAGTTCTTCATCCGTTGGCATCCATAGACGCCCTTGAAATTTCAAAATTCCATCCTCTAGTACTTGGAACTTTGGTTTTCTCTTTGTCATGTCCATCTCCAGGATCCTCTGAATTTCTGGGTCCGTATGCTGCAAGGCTTTTATCCTTTCCTGGACCTCAGGTTCTACCCTCAGTGTAGCCATCAAACTGGACAGTTGGCAAACTTCTAGTCTGAACTCAAAATCTCTCAAATCCTCGATCATCGACCATCCTTTTACTAACAGACAGGCAATGCTTGATTTTCGGCGAAGTGCGTCTGCGACTCTATTTTCCTTCCTAGGGTGATACAATATCACAATCATCATCCTTAAGCAGTTTCATCCACTGACGCTGCCTCATATTTAGTTCATTTGGGAAAACAAATACTTCAAGATCTGGTGGTCTATATAAATTTGAAATTTTTTACCATACAGATAATGTCTCCAGATATTCAGAGCAAAGATGATCGCTGCCAATTCCAAGTCATGAGTCGGGTAATTCATCTCGTGCGGTCTCAGTTGTCAGGACGCGTAGGCAACTACTCTTCCATGCTGCATTAACACACAACCTAGTCCCTTTAGCGAAGCATCGCTATATATCTCATAGCCTTCGGGTCCTAATGGAATCGTCAATACCGGTGCGGTTGTCAACCGATGCTTGAGCTCTTGGAAGCTCCTTTCGCACTTATCTGTCCATACAAACCTCGTTTCCTTCTTTGTCAACCTTGTTAGTGGGACGGCTATGGATGAAAACTTCTCCACAAAACGTCTGTAGTATCCTGCTAATCCCAAGAAACTTCGGACTTTCGTGACTGTAGTAGGTCTAGGCCAATTTGTTACGGCTTCAATCTTCGTAAGATCCACAACAATTCCTTCCCCAGACACCACATGGCCAAGAAATGCTACCTTATTCAGCCAGAACTCACATTTGCTTAACTTAGCATAGAGCGAGTGTTCCCTCAAGGTCTGCAAAATAATCCTTAGGTGCTCTTCGTGTTCCTTCTTACTCCTTGAGTAGATCAGGATATCGTCGATGAAGATTATGATGAATCTATCCAAAAATTCTTTAAACACTTGATGCATCAAATCCATGAATGCGGCTGGAGCATTGGTCAATCCAAAAGGCATCATAGTGAATTCGTAATGACCACACATTATCCTAAAAGCAATCTTGGGTATGTCTTCCTTCTTAATCATTAACTGGTGTACCCGGTTCTCAGATCAATCTTAGAGAATACCGCCGCCCCTTGCAACTGATCAAATAGGTCATCAATTCTCGGCAATGGGTACTTATTCTTCACCGTTACCTTGTTCAACTGTCTATAGTCAACGCATAGACGCAAGGACCCATCCTTTTTCCTTACAAACAACAGCGGCGCTCTCCATGGTGAAGCACTCAGTTGGAAAAATTCTTTATCCAATAGTTCTTGCATTTGCACCTTTAGCTCCTTCAGTTCTGATAAGAACATCCTATAGGGTGCCTTCGAGATCGGCTCTATTCTGGGAGCTAATTCAATCATGAATTCTATCTCTTGTTCCGATGGTAACCTTGGCAACTCTTGGGGATATATGTTAGGAAACTCACACACTACCGGGATACTTTCTAGTTTAGGCTCCTCAGCAGTCGTATCCATAACTGCGACCAAGTACGCCTGACATCCTTCTGACATCAACTTCGTCACTTCAAGAGACAAGACTAAAGGGATCGAGGTTCCTCTTTGACTTCTCACGAATTCAAAACTAGGGCGATCATCTGGGTAGAAACGAATGATCCTACTACCATAATCCACTACTGCCCCCTGTTTACCCAATCAGTCCATCCCTATGATCACATCAAAATCATACATAGGTAATATAGCTAGATCAATACTCTCCTTACTACCACCAATTACAATCCTACAGTCTGCACATCCCAACGAAACCAATATATTATCTTTCAGTGGGATGGCCACATGTAGAATCACACTCAACGGTTCTAACTTCATATTAACCAAATCAGCAAACCAAGCAGATACAAACAAGTATGTTGCACCAAGATCAAACAATGCATATGCAGCTTGGTCACACAAATAAACCGTACTTGTGACCACGCCCGGTGTTTCCTCTGCTTCCCTACGAGCTACTGCATATACTCTCCCTTGAGCTGGAGGTCGATTCTGATCAACTTGGGGAGTGGCAGTCGACGGTCCAGCCTGTGATCGCTGCTCTTGAGGTCAATTCGCTGGAGCTTGGTTCAAGCAAGTCCTTATCTGGTGGCCCATTTGACCACACTTAAAGTAGGCTCTAGTTCTTGTTGGGCATGGTCCATTACTATGCCTCCTGCCACAGAAGCGATAGCTCCAGTTCATGGGGTTCGGCGGCTTCACTATGTTCTTCCTCACGGGAGGGACAAAACGCCTATTCTCAACCGTTGGTCTCTTGCCCATCTGGCGGTTGTCTCGAAATGAAATAAACCACAATCCAGATACGGCATTCCACTCCTTTAAATCCCTCTCGATCATTTGGCCCCGCTCATAAATTTCCTTATAGATCCTCAAATTCAGGGCTATCATCTGACTGTGAAGCTCAGGTCTCAATCCGTCCCGAAATCTCCGTGCCTTCTCTTGGGAATCCTCTACAGATCGAGGTACGTACCTTGACAGTCTAGCGAATTTCGCCTCATATTGGTCCACTGTCAGCTGATTCTGACGCAGCTATAAAAATTCTACCTATTTCCTTTCCCTGGCCATCTCAGAAAAGTATTTGTCATTGAATACCGTAGTGAAGGCATTCCAGGTCAAGGTCGTCCCTTCTGGGAAAACTCCATTCTTGGTGGTAGCCCACCAATCATTTGCGGTACCTTCCAACTAGTACACCGCCAATAGCACTTTCTCTTCGTCCGTGCACCTCAGGACTCTAAAGGCTTTCTCTAGTTTCTCGATCCATCTGGGTGTTAGTTCGGGGTTTCTAGTCCCGTCGAACTGGGTCCGCTTCAATTTGATGAATTGCTCCACCAGTTGGCCCATCTGCCTAGCCACGACAATCTCATCCTGGGTATTCACTGCCTTATTGCCCTGGTAGTGGTCGCCATTATTTCCATTACTCCCGTTGTTGCCGTTGTTGGCGTTGACGGCAGCTATTACGGCTCCTACCGCTTGGGCTATGGCAGCATCCCTATCCTAGATCTGCCTATCAATGAGGTCGTCAATCCTTTCCGGCGCCCTCAATACTCTGTCCATCCTTGGGTCTTCTGTTGCAAGTGGCCTTGAGCTAGAGGCTCCGTTCTTGGGCCTTCCAGGTCTCCTAGGCGGATTACTCATTCTTATGTGCTTTTACTAAGTCTGGTCTACCCCAATTTCATCAAAGAGTTAGTAACTCATTCATTCAACCAAGCTCATAGCTACCAAACTATGCCTTACTAACACAGTCATACCACAACGACCTTTCACACAACAACTCCATAGGCATTTCAGTAAGCAATTCATGGCTATTTCTTAATTATGTTCACTCCAACGGTTTACCAAAACTAGCCATGCTTATTCACTTAGTAGACCAAAATCCAGAAATGACTCCCAGCACTCAACATGGAACTTAATCTTCAATAATCACCACAATCCTGTCGAGACCAAAAGACAATCACATGCGCCAAGCCATATGCCATGCATCCCATGTCTTATCCTAATCAGTTTTTTAAGGTCTTGCTACCCGTCCTTGTCCCAACTTAATCCTCCTTATTACTCCAATCCTCCATCAATTTTGGATCGAGCTGTCCTTGCTCTGATACCAAGCAAACGCGGATGTCAAGCTCCTCGCCCCAAGCACGAGCGCACGACTCTATACAAGCACAAACTATCTCTCGAGGTCCTATGATTCAAACATGGTTCGAGAGACATACCATATAAAAAGCAAACACGCGGAAGCGACGATATAATAACTCCTCCGTACAAATATAAAATGGGACTTGGGCAGCAAGAGTACTAGTAATACATAATATCTGAATATCCATACAAGGAACAGTTAACCAACTACAATGGTTAGTAGGGTGGCATGGCCAGCACAAAATGCAGTCATAAGTCTCGTAAAAAGGGATAGAACTCGAGAACACCATCAAAATATCATACTAGTAAACCAAGAGCTTCTAAGTTGAGCTGCTGGAGTCATTAGTCTCCTCTGCCTCCTCAGTAGGCTCGTACTCCGAGAAAGTCTCAGAGAAAATCTCCACCGTATCCTCGAGTGTCTCGTCCACGGATGGCTCCACCAGATACCAGCCCTAAATCTCCACCAATTCCATCATTTAATCACTATCCTACTCATTAACATGTCTATCTATGGGTCTAAAGGTCTCACCGAGAGTTTGAGATCGAGTCGTCGCCGAAATCCCGTCAAAAGTCGTCGAATCCTCCAAGGTCAGTAACCGATAATTTTCTATCCAACATTCACAAGCCCATTTGGGGTCAAAACTTCATCAAATCATTCCCAACTTTTTACCACAGATTGATGTACATGTCTTCTAGATCTCCACAAAATTTGACCTCAAAATTCCAACATTTTGGCCTCCTAAGAGGTCTGAAACATCACCTACCTTAGATTAGATCAGTTTTCGTCGACTCCCGAGAAAACGCTTGGTCGGAGCTCCTCGGTGGTCCAAACAACTTGCTTCCAGTTCAAGGAGGTCGGCAAGACGTGGAGCTAAGAGGATGTGATTGGCGCGTTGGCAGGTGGTGGCCGGAGGGTGGCGTCAACAGCTGCTAACGGGAGAGGCAGGGCTGGTCGGCGACATAGAAAATGGAAAAGGAAGAGAAGAAGAAATTGGCGTGAGTTTGGGGGGTTATGCCCGGTCAATGAGTGAGGAGAGAGAGTGAAAATTGCTATATACAAGGCTCTAATCAAAGAGAAGAATGGTAGGTGGTGTGTAGTGGATTTGACCACTCTTTAGTCCATCTCTTGACACTTGTCCTCAATGTCATTCATGCTTGATCCAATGGCCACAATTCACCCACTTTTTCGGCAGCCTTGGAGTAGGGATAAAGATCAAAATGCCCTTCCTTATTTGGATGGGCGAGGCTTAAGCTTGAGGGGCAAAATGGTAATTTTAACCCCGACGTTTAGAATGTCGTTTTTTTCGTTCTAATATTCTTTGATAAAGCGATGGCCAATCCGAATATAACATTGGAATTCTTGATCCTCCATTTTCAATTTTCAAGACTCGTTTCTGATGATTTTCTCTATGAGACGTGGTTCCAGCCTATCCCGAACCGACGGGCGGCTTTTGCAAACATTACGCGTATCGACCCCGTGATTCATATTACGTTTAGGGCTCGTCAATTCGTGGCGACTTTGGTTGTCATGTAATTGTAATGATCTATCACTAGTCCCTATGGTCTCGATCGTCATTGTCCGATTTAGGAAAATTTTGCAAATCATACGTTAGTTAAGCGGCATCACCCGCGCTCCAATCGTATGACACTCGCAAGGCATTCCTTAATCGTTCTTAGATCGGCCTCTTTGTGGTTGTAAATATCTCATCGATAATCCTTATGGTCAAAGCGTCATTTCCTATCCGAGTTGCCTAGGTCCACGTCCCTCGTCTCGCGTTAGCCATTCCCTTTTGGTCAGCCTACTCGAATTGATCAGATTCGAGCGGGATACGACTGAAATACATGTCTAGATTTTCTTCTCATTAATGAGTCTAAAATTGACTGGAAATTAGAATGTCACAACTCTTCCCCCTTACGAAAATTTCATTCTCGAAATTTACTTTACACTTAATTACTCAAATAAACGGGGGTGTTGTCGCCTCATCGTCTCTTCATTCTCCCACGTGGCACCTTCAGTTCCATGGTGCTCCTATATTACCTTGACTAGTGGGATCTTTTTATTCCTGAGGATTTGCTCCTTCCGATCCTCGATCCTTATCGACCTCTCCACGTAAGACACTCGGTCGTCCACTTCTATGGCTTCGTAGTCCAACACATGTGTTGGTTCTAGTTCATACTTTCGCAGCATCGACACGTGAAAAACATTATGTGCCTCGGATAGATTAGGCAGCAAGCCTGTAGGCCAAGGTTCCAATCCGTTCCAGTATCTCAAATGGGCCTACGTACCTTGGGCTCAGCTTTCCCTTCTTTCCAAATCGCGATAGTCCTCTCATTAGTGACACCTTGAGGAAGACGTGATCGCCCACTTGAAATTCCAAGGGCTTGCGTCGTTTATCTTCGTAGCTCTTCTGACGACTCTATGTCATCTTCAATCTATCCCGAATCATCTTAATTGCTTCCACTGATTGCTCTACCAATTCTGAGCCTGTGATACTTCTGTCTCCAACCTCATCCCAGCAAATTGTAGTCCTGTAGACTCTTCCATAGAGTGCTTCGAATGGTGCCATTTCTCTGCTGGTGCGTATTATTATGAGAAAACTCTACCAGACGTAGCTGATATTCCCATCCACCTTTAAAATCAATGACACACGCTCTCAATATGTCCTCAAGTGTCTGAATCGTGCTTTCCGATTGTCCATCCGTTTGTGGATGGTACGCCGTACTGAACTGTAGTCGGGTTCCCATGGCTCCTTGAAGGCTCTTCCAAAAATTTGCCGTGAATTTAGGATCTCTATCCGAGGTGATCGTCACAGGCACTCCGTGCAGCCTCACTATCTGTCTCATGTACAACTCTGCATACTTATCCATAGCGAAGTCCTTTCGCACCGGGATAAAATGTACGGACTTGGTCAATCTGTCCACGACTACCCATATAGAGTCGTGACCTCGCTGGCTCCTTGGGAGTCCCATTACTAAATCCATAGTTATATGCTCCCACTTCCATTCCGGGATCTCCCGTGGCTATAGTAGTCCTCCAGGCTTACAGTCGCTTTCACTTGCTGGCATGTCAAACACTTAGCCACATACTTTGCTACGTCCACTTTCATTCCGTTCCACCAATAGTGTTGTCATAAGTTCTGATAAATTTTCGTACTTCTTGGGTGAATGCTATAATTGCTCTTGTGAGCCTCTGATAAAATCTTTTCCCTGAGTCCTTCATCCTTTGGTACGCACAATCGTCCGTGGAACTTCAGAATTCCATCCTTAGACACTTGAAACTCAGGTTTTCTCTTTGTCGCATCCATCTCAAGGATCTTCTGAATCTCTGGGTCCGTAGACTGCAAGGCCTTTATTCCTTCCTAGACATCAGGTTCTACCCTCAACATAGCTATCAGACTGGACAATTGACAGACTTCCAATCTGAACTTAGAATCTCTTAAATCCTCAATCATCGACCATCCCTTCACTAGGAGACAGGTTATTCTCGACTTCCTGCTAAGCGCATCTGCTACTTTGTTTGCTTTCCTAAGGTGATATAGTATATCACAATCATAATCCTTTAACAACTCCATCCACCTATGCTGTCTCACATTCAGTTCTTTCTAGAAAAATACTTACTTTAAGCTCTGGTGATTGGTATAGATCTGAAACTTCTCGCCATATAGGTAATGTCTCCAAATCTTCATAGCAAATACAATCGCTGCTAACTCCAAGTCATGAGTTGGGTAGTTCATTTCATGTGGCCTCAACTATCTGGATGCGTAGGCCACTACTCTTCCGTGCTGCATCAATACACAGCCCAATCCTTTCAGCGAAGCATCGTTGTATATCTCGTAACCTCCTGGTCCTCATGGAATTGTCAACACTGGCGCGGTTGTCAATCTATGTTTGAGCTCTTGGAAACTCCTTTCACATTTATCAGTCCATTCAAACCTTGTTTCTTTCTTCGTCAACCGCATCAATGGAATGGCTATGGATGAGAATTTTTCCACAAAACGCCTATAGTATCCTACTAGTCTCAAGAAACTTCTAACTTCAGTGACTGTAGTAGGTCTGGGCTAATTTGTTACAGCCTCGATCTTCACAAGATCCACTGTGATTCCGTCACCAGATACCACATGACCAAAAAATGCTAATTTGTTTAGCCAGAATTCGTATTTACTCAACTTCGCGTAGAGTAAGTGTTCCCTCAGGGTCTGTAGAACAAACCTCAAGTGCTCCTCGTGTTCTGCATCATTCCTTGAGTAAATCAAGATGTCATCAATAAAGACTATGATGAATCTGTCTAGGAATTCCTTAAATACTCGATGCATTAGGTTCATGAATGCAGCTGGAGCGTTGGTCAATCCAAACGGCATCATCGTAAACTCATAATGACCATACCTCGTTCTAAAAGCCATCTTAGGTATGTCTTTCTTCTTAATCCTCAACTGGTGATACCATGTTCTCAGGTCAATCTTCGAAAATACCGCCGCTCCTTGCAACTGATCAAACAGATCATCAATCCTCGACAGTGGGTATTTGTTCTTCACCGTCACCTGGTTCAGCTGCCGATAGTCGATGCATAGACGTAAAGACCCATCCTTCTTCCTTACAAATAGCACCGGTGCTCCCCACGGTGAAGCACTCGATCGGGTAAATCTCTTATCTAGCAGCTCTTGCATCTGCACCTTTAACTCCTTCAGTTCTGATAGGGATATCCTATAAGGTGCTTTCGAGATCGGTTCTGTCCCAAGGGCTAACTCGATTACAAATTCTATTTCCCATTCCGGTGGTAACCCTGACAACTCTTGGGGAAACACGTTAGGAAATTCACGTACTACTGGGATACTCTCTAACCTTGGTTCTTCGGTAGTCGTGTCCAGTACTCTCACTAAGTATGCCTGACACCCTTCAGACACCAACTTAGTCACCTCTAGAGATGAGACTAAGGGAATCGAGATTCCTCCTCGACTTCCCAGCAATTCAAAGCTAGGGCGACCTCTCGGATAAAATCGGATTATCCTACTACTACAATCCACTATAGCCCCCTGTTTACCCAACCAATCCATTCCCATGATTACGTCAAAATCATACCTGGGTAATACAGTTAGGTCAATACTATCTTTACTCCCTATAATCATGATTTCACAACCAGCATAGCCCAATGAAACCAATATATTATCCTTTAATGAAGTGGCAACACGCAGGATTATATTCAACGGCTTCAATTTCATACCCACAAAATTAGCAAACTGTGCAGACAGAAATGAATGTGTGGCACCAGGGTCAAATAATGCGTATGCAGCTTGGTTGCACAAGTAAACCGTACTTGTGACCACGCCTGGTGCTTCCTTCGCCTCTCTACGAGCTACTGCATATACTCTTCTTTATGCCGGTGGTCGAATCTGCTCGATCTAGGGAGTTGCAGTCGACGGCCCAGCCTGCGGTCGTTGCCCTTAAGGTCGATTTGTCAGAGCTTGACATGGGTACGTCCTCATCTAGTGGCCCAACTAACCACACTAAAAACAAGCCCCGGTCCTTATCGGGCATGGCCCACTCCCATGCCTCTGCCACAAAGGCGGCAGTTCCAATTTGTGGGATTCGGCGGCTTCACGATATTTTTCCTTACGAGAGCCACAAAATGCCTATTGCTCGATATCAGCCTCTTGCCCATCTGGCGGTTATCTCTAAATGGTGTAAATCGCGATCTAGTTGCGGTGTTCCTCTCTTTCAAGTCCCGTTCTATCATTTGGCCCCATTCGTAGATCTCCTTATAAGTCATCAAATTTAAGGCAATCATCTAACTATGGAGCTCGGGCCTCGGACCATCCCTAAATCTTCTTTCTTTCTCTTGTGGGTCTTCTACAGATCGAGGTGCATACCTCGACAGCCTCGAGAATTCGGCCTCATACTGATCTATCGTCAGCTGGTTCTGACATAGCTATAGAAATTCTACCTGCTTCCTTTTCCTGGCCGTCTCCGTGAAGTACTTATCGTTGAACGCTGTCTTAAATGCATCCCAATTCATGGCTGTTCCCTTTGGGAAAACTCTATTCTTGGTGGTAGCCCACCAATCATTCGTTGTACCCTCTAGCTGGTACACTGCTATTAGCACCTTTTCTTCATCCGTTCACCTCAGTACACCAAAAGCTTTCTCTAACTTCTCGATCCATCTAGGTGCTAGCTCAGGATCTCCAGTCCCATCGAACTGAGTCGGCTTCAACTTTATGAACTGCTCCACTAGTTGACCCATCTGTCTGACCACGACAATTTCTTCTTGGGCATTCACAGCTTCATTGCCTTGGCCATGTTCATTCTGGCTTCTATTGCCACCATTGTTGCCGTTGTTGGCATTGACGATACCTATGGTAGCTCCTATTGCCTAGGCGATTGCAGCATCCCGGTCCTGGGTCTACCTATCGATCAAGTCACCAATTCTTTCTAGTGCCCTCAGCACACCTTCCTTCCTTCGATCTTCTGCTACGAGCGGCCTCGAGCTAGGGGCTCCGCCGCTTGACCTTCCAGACCTTCTAGACGGGTTGCTCATCCTTGCTTCTTTCCACTGAACTTGGTCCACCACAAGTTCAGCAAGGAGTTAGTAACTCAGTCATTCATCCAAATGCAGAGCTACTAACTAATCCTTAACAAAAACAGTTCCACTACAACAGTCCTTTCACACAATAACTTCCACAGACATTTCAACAAGTAACTCATAGTCATTCCTCAACTACGTTCACTCTAACGATTCCCTAAAACAACCTTGTTCAAACACTTATCATGCCAAAATCCAGAAATGACCTCCAACACTAGACAGGGAACTCAATCCTCATCCCTTACCACAACCTTGCCAAGATCAAGCACCAACCATAAACTCCAGGCCTTATCTTAACAAGTCTCCTAAGGTCTCGCTATCCGTCCAAGTCCCAACTTAACCCTCCTTATCACTCCAGTCCTCAATCAATATTGGATCGAGTTGACCTTACTCTGATACCAAATCGGACGGGGATGTCACGTCCAGCGCCCCCGGAATAAGCGCGCGACTCCCTACAAGCAAACCATATAATCTCTCGCGGTCCCAAGATTCACAATCTAAGCCAAGAGATATAACAAATATATCAAACATGTGGAAACGATAAATAAGCAACTCCTCCGTACAAAATATAAATTAAGTGGGACCTGGATAGCATAGAATCTGTCATACCTAATAACCGACTGTGCATACAAGTACAAAGCTACTAAAATCCGATAAGCAATGGGGGTGACGGGATGAGAATACAAAATGGACCATCGCCAAAAAATTCGACAAGAACAAGGTTCGGGTTGTCACCAAAGATCAAGCTACGACTAGAGTCTCCTAGGATGAGCTGCTGGAGTCATCGGTGTCCTCGGCATCCTCCGTCGGCTCATACTCTGAGAACGTCTCGGAGTGAAACTCAATAGTATCCTCCATGGTCTCTTCCTGCGATGGCTCTGCGAGATCCTCCTCAGTTGCCTCTAGGACAATAACTTCCTCCTCCTCAGTAAACTCCAGCGTCGAGGTCCTCTCCGGGCCATTCCTAGAACTGACTACCGATCCCTCTGCCTGATCCTAGTCTCTACTGGGGTGGCACCAATTAGGGATCACTCCTTGAGGCACCTCATGGGGCTTCAATGGCACAATTGACACATCCAAACCTTTCTAAACCAGGCCTCGTACCGATGAGGCTTCTAGTCTGTACTACCCTCGTCAACCCACACCACCGTACACTTTCTCAAGTATATGGTCCTCTAACCGTCAAGGAACTCATCAAAATATGCGGTCATCTCCTTAGGATCCCCAAAGCGAATAGGCCACATATCAAGGCCTAGGATCTGTAAAAATAAGGGTCCCCAAAGGGGTGAGATACACATCTCAGCAAAAGAGTCCTAACCCTAGGTTAGGCCGACCATCCACTCAGGCAGTCATCACCCCAAAATTCCACACTCATAAACACACAGGCACATACAAATAAAGATGATGACACACAGATGACAGGCATGCAGCTATGACATCATATCACACTCAGATGATCATGAACGCCTCGTCCTGCCACTTCACCACGACCATCTCTTCCCGCCTGCCTCATTCTCATGCCCGCGATTAGATCGCATTAGGCTCGATCCCCGTAAACGCATCAGACTGTCACTGACAACCCGCGTAAACGCATTAGGCTTCAATGATTCTCCAGGCCAGTGTCACCACCTTATATCTCCGTCCTACATAAACGCATCAGGACCGTGGCCTTTTCACAACCCTTCGATTAGATCGCATCAGGGTGCCTCACAATTCCAACCCCGTGCCTCAAGGTATCATCCACCTCACCCCGCGTCTCATACGCATCAAGGTCTCGCCTTGCCACACTCATGCTATGATTTTCAATTCGTTTCCCATACATGACGACATATGCAATTCAAGCACAATTTAAAGACTCATGGCATGCAAGGCAATGAAGTGACACACACACATGGCTGATAATTCAGGCACAAGCATTTACACGCCTTAATCCCCTATAACAACTTAGGGTGTACCAAGAACATTCACCCTGGAATCTCTCACCAATCAACCAATTTATTACTCGACTCACCCAATCGAGTACAATCTTCCTATCCTAAGTTTAGGATTCCCTTACCTTGAATTTTATATCATGATTTTCTCTTCGTGAGCCCTCAAAAGTTCGGCCCTCAATGGTCCAAGACCAAACTCGCTGCATGACCTAGAAAATTCCAACCAATCCGTCAATTTCCATATCCAATTCACCAATCCATGAACCACAAACCTCCATAGCATAATCCTCATCATCTTAACATTTCTAAATCACCAATTTGAGGCTCAAAACCAATAGCTATCAGCTGCAACAGCTTTGGTCTTGCACAGAACCGAACCGGTTATTTTCGATTTTGTGCAAACCGAGCACAACCAGCCCTAAAGCTCCACCAATTCCATTGTTTAATCACTATCCTACCCATTAACATGTCTATCTAAGGGTCTAAGGGACTCACCAAAAGTTTGAGGTCAAGTCGTCGCCGGAATCCCGTCAAAAGTCGCCGGATCCTCCAAGGTCAGTAACCGGCAGTTTTCTGTCAAACATTCACAAGACCCATTTGGGGTCAAAACTTTATCAAATCATTCACAAATTTTTACCACAGATTGATATACATGTCTTCTAGACTTCCACAAAATTTGACATCAAAATTCCAACATTTCGGCCTCCTAAGGGGTTAGAAACATCACCTACCTTAGATTGGATCAGTTTTCGTCGACTCCCGACAAAACGCTTGGTCGGAGCTCCTCGGTGGTCTAGTTCGAGGAGGTCCGCAAGACATAGAGCTAAGAGGGTGTGGTCGGCGCGCCGACAGGTGGTGGCCGGAGGGTGGCGTCGACGGCGGTGAACGGGAGCGGCAGGCCTGGTCGGCGACGCAGGAAGAGAAAGAGGAAGAGAAGAAGAAATTGGCTTGAGTTTGGGGGGTTATGGCTGGTCAATGAGTGAGGAGAGAGAGTGAAAATTACTATATACAAGGCTCAAGTCAAAGGGAATAATGGTAGGCGGTGTATAGTGGATTTGACCACTCTTTAGTCTATCTCTTGACACTTGTCCTCAAGTCATTCATGTTTGATCTAATGGCCACAATTCACCCACTTTTTCGGCAGCCTTAGGGTAGGGATAAAGACCAAAGTGCCCTTCCTTATTTGCATGGGCAAGGCTTAAGCTCGAGGGGTAAAATGGTAATTTTACCCCCGACATTCAGAACGTCATTTTTCTCGTTCCAATGTTATTTGATAGGGTAACAACCAATCTGAATATAATATTAGAATTCTTGATTCTCCATTTTCAATTTTCAAGACTCGTTTCTGATGGTTTTCTCTATTAGACGTGGTTCTAGCCAATCCCGAATCGACGGGCGGCTTTTGCAGACATTACGTGTATCGACCCCGTGATTCATATCACTTTTAGCGCTCATCAATTCGTGGCGACTTTGGTTGTCATGTAATTGTGAGGGTCTATCACTAGTCCCTATGGTCTCGATCGTCACTGTCCGATTTAGGAAAATTTTGCAAATCATGTGTTGGTTAAGCGACATTATCTGCGCTCCAATCGTATGACACTTGCAAGGCATTCCTTAATCGTTATTAGATCGGCCTCTTTGTGGTTATAAATATCCCCTTGACAATCCTATCCGAGTTGCCTAGGTCTACGTACCTCGTCTAGCGTTAGCCTTTCCCTTTTGGTCAGCCTACTCGAATTGATCAGATTCGAGCGGGATACGACTAAAATAGATCTCTAGATTTACTTCTCATTAATGATTCTGAAATTGACTGGAAATCAGAATGTCATAGCCTTGAAACATTCTTTCCCTCAAACAATGTTTCCTAACTTTGTCGTGAGGACATTCGTAAGCCAACTTTGATTATGCCCTCAGCTTTCCATCTCATATGGCCCTATCATCATGATGTATATACAATGCCCATTTCCGGTTGCCTCGTTATACTTCATGTTTCATTTTGTGTCTTGTCATTAAGACCTTCATAAGCTTTTCAACTTCCAACTGGAAATGTTATTAACAGTGTAGCCATCAACTTGACTTAAGTTCTCAACAACTCTTTTCTAGTTCATTTATTCATTCACGTTACATCTCATCCTTAGTCCATTTCATCAATGGAATAGCTCTTGTGGGGAATCTTCTCACGGTCCATCTATTGCAATTTATCAATCCCAGGAAATTTTAACTTCCAGCAACCCACATCGATTCTAGTCGATTCATCACTTATTCTAATCATTAAAGGCTCCATAGGGATTTTATTTCTCAGAACATTCACGACTGAGGAATCTTACCTCTTCAGGTCCATAGCTCGTGCGCTTCACATTTAGCATACAACGAGCATCTCTTTATAGTCCATAGAATACTCTCAAAGCTGTTCATAATTCTCATGACTCCTTAAACGAGTCCGATCATCGTCTCTTAAGATGGTAACCATCGATTCAATTATCCCTTGGATACTCAATCAAACAATCATCAGTTTCTTTCTACTAGGTGTCGAATCTTCATACGTTTCACTTGTGAGCTCAAACCTTGGTCTTCTGTTGCCACGGGTCTCCACCAGGACCCGTAATGTTTTGTTCATTTTTGTCACTCATCCCTGAGGAATCACTCTTATCTTAATCGCCAGTTTTCATAACCAGTCAATGTGACCTTATCTCAATTTCGTCTATTCAATTGAATTTCAACATCATCTTGGAATTCAACGTTGTATACGGGACAATTTCTCGAACTTTACTTCAATAAATCATTCAAGTTCTGCGTCTTCTTTCTCAATCCAGATGCTCAGTCTCAATACCGAGACAATTGGTTTCTTCTTCTTTTCACACTAAGATCTCTTATCCTATGAAGGAAACTACAGGCAGATAGCATGCCTTTAAGGAAAACCCATTCAGATGATCATGTACAACTCACCCGCCACATCACCACATCCACCTTTTCTTGCCTGCGTTATTCTCATGTCCGCGTTTAGAATGCATCAGGCTCGGTCCGTGTAGACGCATCAGGTTTCAATGTTACTCTAGGCCGGTGTCGATACATCACATCTCCGTCCCGCGTTTCAACGCATCAGGACTATGGCCTTCTCAACCCCGCATCTCATACTCATTAGGGTGCCACACAACTCCAACCCTACGCCTCAACGCCTCAAGGTATCCATCATGCCTCAAACATGCCATAATTCAATTCAATTCATACACATAATACCATGTGCAAACTCATGCACAAACCATACACTTATGGCATGCAAGACATTCAAATTCACACTCAAATGCAATAAATTACTCAAGACACAAGCATGATCAAACAATTTGAATAATCTTCACCCTCTTAGGATGTACAATAGACCATCACCTAAGAATCCTTCAAGGATCACCCGAAATTCACTCGACTCGCCCAATTGAGTCCAATCTTCCTATCCTAGGTTTAGGATTCCCTTACCTCAAGCTTAATGTTAGAAATTTCTCCTTCCAAGTGCCTCAAAGATTCGGCCAAGTAGTCCAAGAATCAAATCCACCGCGCAACCGAAGATTTGGGGCTGAGTCATCACTGAAAATCCCTTGAAAGTCGCTGGTTTCCTCAAGTCCTTAAACCGGCAGTTTCTCCAGCTGCGACGATTTCTGTCAACTTCCGGGAGAATGGCTGGCCGGAGCTCTTCGGTGGGTCAAATGACTTGCTTCCACTTCGAGGATGTCGGCGAGAGGTCGGGCCAGGTGTGAATGGTTGGCTCACCGGCTAAAGGTCGCCGGAAGTGGTGGTCAATAGCGGCGAATGGATGGGGTAGAAGCGGTCGGCGAGCAGGTGAGGAAGAAGAAGAGGAAGAGGAAGCTCATGGCACTTTGGGGTGATGGTCGGCCAAGTGAGAGGTGAGAGAGAGAGAGAGAAGTGTATATGCAAGTCTCAAGGTCAAAGGGTTGAATGGTAGTTGTGCAAAAGTGGATATGACCACTCTTTACCTAATCTAATTACACTTGTCCTAAGTGTCATTCAAGCTTCATCCAATGGCCATAATCCTTTCTCTTTTTCGGTAGTCTTGGGGGTGATTAAAAGACCAAAACGTCCTCCTTCAATTGCATAAGTAAGGCTAAAGCTTGTGGGGCAAAACGGTAATTTTCCCCCGACGCCCAAAAAGTCATTTTTCTTATTCCAATATTCTTCAATAAGGCGATGGTCAATCCAAACATGACGTTGGAATTCTTGATTCTCCATTTTCAATTTTCAAGACTCGTTTATGATCGTTTTATCGATCGGACGTGGTTCTAGCCTATCTCGAACCGACGGACGGCTTTTGCAGTTGTTACGTGTATCGACCCCGTGATTCATATCACATTTAGGGCTCGCCAATTCATGGCAACTTTGGTTGTCATGTAATTATGATGTTCTATCACTAATTCCGATGGTCTCGATCATCAAAGTTTGATTTGGAAAAATTTTACAAATTATACATTGGTTAAGCGGCATTACCTGCGCTCCAATCGTATAATGCTAGCAATGCATTCCTTAATCGTTCTTAGATCGACCTTTTGTGGTTCTAAATTTCTCCTCGACAATCATTATGGTCAAAGCGCCATTTCCTATTTGAGTTCCCTAGGTCTACGTACCTTGTCTCGCGTTAGCCTTTCCCTTTTGGTCAGTCAACTCAAATTAATCAGATTCGAGCAGGATATGACTGAGACACATCACTAGATATACTTCTCATTAATGAGTCTAAAAATGACTGAGAAATCAGAATGTCACAACTCTTCCCCCTTACAAAAGTTACATCCCCGAAATGTACATCAAACTTATTTACTTAAAAAAGTGGGGGTGTCGTCGCCTCATCGTCTCTTCGTTTTCCTACATGGCGCCTTCAGTTCCATGTTGCTCCCACACAACTTTGACCATTGGAATCGTCTTATTCCTCAGAGTTTGCTCCTTCCGGTCTTCAATTCTGATCGGCTTCTTCACGTAGGATACTCGGTCGTCCACTTCTATGACCTCATAGTCTAGCACATGTGTCGGGTCTGGTTCATATTTCCGTAGCATTGACACGTGGAAGACATTATGCACCTGAGTTAGGTTAGGCGGCAAGGCAAGCCTGTAGGCCAAGGTTCCAATTAGCTCCAGTATCTCAAATGGACCCACGTACCTTGGGCTTAGTTTTCCATTCCTTCCAAATCGCAATAATCCCCTCATTGGTGACACTTTGAGGAAGACATGATCGCCCACTTGAAACTCCAAAGGCTTACGCCACTTATCCGCATAGCTTTTCTGACGACTTTGTGCCGTCCTCAGTCTATCCCGAATTATCTTTACCGCTTCCACCGATTGCTCTACCAACTCTAGGCCTGTGATACTTCTTTCTCCTACCTCATCCCAACAAATCGGTGTTCTGCAGGCCCTTCCATAGAGTGCTTTAAATGGTGCAATTTGAATGCTCTGCTGGTAACTATTATTATACGCAAACTCTACTAGATGCAGCTGGTCTTCCCATCCACCTTTGAAATCTATGACGCACGCTCGTAGCATGTCCTCAAGCGTCTGAATCGTCCTCTCCGACTGTCCATCCGTCTGTGGATGGTACGCCGTGCTAAACTGCAGTCGAGTTCCCAAAGCATCTTGTAGGCTTTTCCAAAAGTTTGCTATGACTTGGGATCTCTATCTGAGGTAATTGTCACGAGTACTCCATGCAGCCTCATTATCTGCCTCATGTACAACTAGGCGTATCAATCCATTGCGAAGTCTTTTCACACCGGGATGAAGTGTGCGGATTTATTTAATCTGTCCACGACTACCCATATAGAGTCGTGACCTCTCTGGCTCCTTGGGAGTCCCATCACAAAGTCCATCGTTATATGCTCCCATTTCCATTTCGGAATTTCCAGTAGCTGTAATAATCCTTTAGGCTTACAGTGTTATGCTTTCATTTGCTAGCACGTCAAGCACTTTGCCACATACTTTGCTACATCTACTTTCATCCCGTTCCACCAGTAGGGCCGTCGCAATTTCTGATTCATCTTCGTACTCCCCGGGTGCATGCTATAGTTGCTTCTGTGAGCTTTTGACAAAATCCTTTCCTTGAGCTCTTCATCCTTTGGTACGCATAGTCATCCTCGAAACTTCAAGATTCCGTCCTCCGACACTAGAAACTCTGGTTTTCTCTTTGTTGAGTCCATCTCAAGGATTTTCTAGATCTCTGGGTCCATAGATTGTAAGGTATTTATTCCTTCCTAGACCTCAGGTTCTACCCTCATTGTAGCCATCAAACTGGACAACTGGTAAACTTCCAGTCTGAACTCAGAATCTCTCAAGTCCTCGATCATCGACCAACTTCTTACCAGCAGACAGGCAATGCTCGACTTTCGGCTAAGTGCATCTGCTACTCTGTTTGCCTTCCTAGGGTGATACAGTACATCACGGTTATAATCCTTGAGCAACTCCATCTACCGACGCTGCCTCATATTCAGTTCTTTATGGGAAACTAGATACTTCAAGCTCTAGTGGTCAGTGTAAATCTGAAACTTTTCGCCATACAGATAATGCCTCCTGATCTTCAGAGTGAAAATGATCGCTGCTAACTCCAGATCATGAGTTGGGTAGTTCGTTTCATGTGGTCTCAACTTTCGGGATGCGTAGGCCACTACTCTTCCATGCTGCATTAACACACAGCCCAATCCTTTCAGCGAGGCATTGCTGTATATTTCATAGCCCCCTAGTCGTGATGGAATCATCAACACCGGTGCAGTTGTCAACCGATGTTTATGTTCTTGGAAACTTTTCGCACTTCTCTGTCCATTCAAACCTTGTTTCCTTTTTTGTCAACCTCGTCAAAAGGATGGCTATAGATGAAAACTTCTCCACAAAACGTCCGTAATACCCTGCCAATCCAAAGAACCTTCTGACTTCCGTGACTGTAGTAGGCCTAAGCCAATTTGTTACAGCTTCGATCTGCGATTCCTTCTCCCGACACCACATGACCAAGAAACGCTACCTTATTTAGCCAGAACTCGCATTTGCTCAACCTAGCATATAGCGAGCATTCTCTCAGGGTCTGCAAGACAATCCTCAGGTGCTCCTCGTGTTCTGCATCACTGCTCAAGTAAATTAGGATGTCGTCAATAAAGACTATGACGAATCTGTCCAAGAATTCCTTAAACACTTGATGCATCAAATCCATGAATGCGGCTGGAGCATTGGTCAATCCAAAAGGCATCATTGTGAACTCATAATGACCACACCTCGTCCTAAAATCAGTCTTAGGTATGTCTTCCTTCTTAATCCTCAACTGGTGATACTCGGTCTTCAGGTCAATCTTTGAGAATACCGCCACTCCTTGCAACTGATCAAACAGGTCATCGATTATCGGCAGTGGGTACTTGTTCTTTACTGTTACCTGGTTCAATTGCCTATAGTCGATGCATAAACGCAAAGACCCGTTCTTTTTCCTTACAAACAATACCGGTGCTCCCTACACTGAAGCACTCGGTCGGAAAAATCCTTTATCCAGCATTTCCTGCATCTACACCTTTAAGTCTTTCAGATCTGATAGGGACATCCTATAAGGTGCCTTTGAGATCGGCTCCGTTCTAGAAGTTAACTCGATCACGAATTCTATCTCTCGTTCCGGTGGTAATCCTGGTAACTCTTGGGGAAAAATGTCAGGAAACTCATGCACTATCGGAATACTCCCTAGTTTTAGCTCCTCGACAGTCGTGTCCATCACCATGACTAGGTACGCCTGACACCCTTCAGACACCATCTTTGTCACTTCAAGAGATGAAACTAAGGGAATCGAGATTCCTCCTCGACTTCCGACCAATTCAAAGCCAGGGAGGCCTACTGGGTAGAAACGAATTGTCCTACTACCACAGTCTACCACTGCCCCTTGTTTACCCAACTAGTCCATCCCTATGACCACATCAAAATCATACATGGGCAGTACAGCTAAATCAATACTCTCCTTACTCCCTCTAATCACAATTTCACAGTCAGCACAACCCAATGAAACCAATATATTATCCTTCAGTGGGGTGACAACATGCAGAATTATACTCAACAGTTTTAACTTCATACCCACCAAATCAGCAAACTGCGCAGACACAAAAGAATGCGTGGCACCAGGATCATACAATGCATATGTAGCTTAGTCACACAGGTAAACCGTACCTGTGACAACGCCTGGCGCTTCCTCCGCCTCCCTGCGGGCTACTACATATACCCTTCCCTAAGCCGGTGGTCAATTCTACTCGACTTGAGGAGTGGCGGTCGACGGTCCAGCCTGCGGTTGCCGTCCTTAAGGTCGACTCGTCGGAGCTTGATTCGAGTACGTCCTCATCTGGTGGCCCATCTGACCACAATTAAAACAAGCCCCAGTCCTTACCGAGCATGGCCCATTTCCATGCCTCCTACCACAGAGACGACAGCTCCAGTTCGTGGGATTCGATGGATTCGCAATGTTTTTCCTTACTGGAGGTACAAAACGCCTATTGCCTGCCATCGGTCTCTTGCCCATCTTGCGGTTGTCTCAGAATGGGGTAAACCGCGATCCAGATGTGGCATTCCTCTCCTTCAAGTCCCTTTCAATTATCTAGCCCCGCTCACATACTTCCTTATAGGTCCTCAAATTTAGGGTAATCATCTGACCGTGGAGATCAGGCCTCAATCTATCCCAAAATCTCTGTGCTTTCTCCTAGGGATTCTCTACAGATCGAGGTGCGTACTTCGACAGTCTGGAGAATTCGGCATCATATTGGTTCACCATCAACTGGTTTTAACGCAGTTGTAAGAATTCCACCTGCTTCCTTTCCCTGGTCATCTTCGAGAAGTACTTGTCGTTGAACATCATCTTAAAGGCATTCCAAGTCATGGTCGTTCCTTTAGAGAAAACTCCATTCTTGGTGGCAGCCCACCAATCATTCGCAGTCCCTTCTAACTGGTACACCGCCAACAGTACCTTCTCTTCGTATATGCACCTCAGCACTTTAAAGGCTTTTTCCAACTTCTCAATCCACCCGGGTGCTAACTCGGGATCTCCAGTCTTGTCGAACTGTGTCGGCTTCAACTTTATGAATTGTTCCACTAGCTGATCTATCTGTCTAGCCACGACGATTTCCTCCTGACCTTCACTGCCTCATTGCCCTGGCCTTGTTCATCCTGGTTTCCATTGCCTGCATTGTTGCCGTTATTGGCATTGGTGGCAGCTATGGCGGCTTCTACTGCCTGGGCTATGGCTGTATCTCGATCTTGGGTTTGCCTGTCAATGAGGTCGCCAATCCTCTCTAGCACCCTTAGCACGCCATCCATCCTTTGGGTCTTTTGCTACAGGCAACGTCGAGCTAGAGGCTCCGCCTCTAGGCCTTCCAGATCTCTTAGATGGGTTGTTCATCCTTATATTCTTTTGCTGAACCTAATTCACCACAAGTTCAGCAATGAGTTAGTACTCACTCATTCATCCAAGTCTAGAGCTACCATCTAGGCCTTAAAAGAAACAGTTATAACACAACAGTCCTCCACACTACAACTCTAGAGACATTTCAACAAGTAGCCCATGGCCATACCTCTGTTCCGATCACTCTAACGGTTCACTAAAACAGGCCATGCTCATTCACTTAACAGGCTAAATGCTAACCCTAAGTACCAAGTCACGTGCTATGCACCTCATGCCTTATCCTAGCGAGTCTCCTAAGGTCTCGCTACCGTCCTTGTCCCAACTTAATTCTCCTTATTACTCCAATCCTCAATCAACTTTGGATCGAGCTGACCTTTCTCTAATACCAAGCAAATCGGGAATGTCACGCCTCACTCCCCGGGCACAAGCACGCGACTCCCTACAAGCAAACCAAAATATCTCTCGTGGTCCCAAGATCCATGTATAAGTCGAGAGTCATACTATATACAAAGCACGTAGAAACGACCAAACAAAACTTCCTCCGTACAAATATAATATGGGACCCGGTTTGCGAGAATAGTAACAATACATAATACCATAATGTTCATACAAGAGCATGACAACTAAATCCGCTAGTCAGTGGGAAGCCGGGGTGAGCACAAAAGAGGTTTATCATCATCAGAAGGAACAAGCGTCGGGGTCGCCATCAAAAGTCAAGCTAGTAAATCGGGAGCTTCTAAAACGAGCTGCTGGAATCATCTGTCTCCTTTGCCTCTTCCGTAGGCTCGTATTCCGAGAAGGTCTCTAAGCGAATCTCTATAGTGTCCTCCATGGTCTCCTCAGTAAAGGGCTCCACCAGGTCCTCCTTAGTAGCCTCGAGAACTATGACCTCCTCTATGTCCTCTAAAGTCGGGGTCCTCTCAAGTCCATTCCTCGACCCAACAACTGACCCCTTAGCCTGCTCTAAATCTCGGGTGGGATAACACCAACTAGGTACGACTCCCTAGGGCACCTCAGTGGACTTCAACGGCTCTGTAGATACATCCCCAACCTTCTAGAACCAGACCTCAAACCTACAAGGCTTCCAGCTAATTCTACCCTCGTCTACCCACAACACTGTACATTTTCTAACATAAATAGTCCCCTGTCGGTCAGGAAACTCTTCAAAATAAACTGATTTCTCCTTAGGGTCACCAAATCGGAAAGGCCACATCTTCGGGACCTAGGATTTGTAAAAGGGGGTCCCCAATGGGGTGAGATACACATCTCAGTAAAGGGGGTCCTAACCTTAGGTTAGGCCGACAATCCCCTCAAGCAGTCACAAACCCCAACGATTCATACTCATAGACAAACGAGGCAATGCAAATATAGATAACAACACACAAATATCAGACATGCAATCATGGCATCATAACACATTCAGATGATCATGCACAACTCGTCCGCCACATCACCACATCCACCTTTTCTTGCCTGCCTCATTCTCGTGCCGCGTTTAGAACGCATCAGGCTCGATCCGCGTAAACGCATCAGACCGTCATTGACAACCCGCGCAAACGCATTAGGTTTCAATGTTACTCTAGGCCAGTGTCGACACATCACATCTCCGTCCCGCGTTTCAACGCATTAGGACTATGGCTTTCTCCACCCTGCATCTCATACGCATCAGGGTGCCATACAACTCCAACCCCGGGCTTTAGCGCCTCAGGGTATCCATCACACCACTCCGTGTCTCATACGCCTCAAGATATCCACCATGCCTCAAACATGCCATAATTCAATTCAATTCATACACATAATACCATGTGCAAACTCATGCACAAACCATACACTTATGGCATGCAAGACATTCAAATTCACACTCAAATGCAACAAATTACCCAAGACACAAGCATGATCAAACAATTTGAATAATCTTTACCCTCCTAGGATGTACAATAGACCATCACCTAAAAATCCTTCAAGGATCACCCAAAAATTCAACCGACTCTCCCAATTGAGTCCAATCTTCCTATTCTAGGTTTAGGAATCCCTTACCTCAAGCATAATGTCAGAAATTTCTCCTTCCAAGTGCCTCAAAGATTCGGCCAAGTAGTCCAAGAATCAAATCCACCGCGCAACCGAAGATTTGGGGCCGAGTCGTCGTCGAAAATCCCTTGAAAGTCGTTGATTTCCTCAAGTCCTCAAACCGACAATTTCTCTAGCTACGACGGTTTCCGTCGACTTCTAAGAGAATGGTTGGCCGAAGCTCTTTGGTGGGTCAAACGACTTGCTTCCACTTCGAGGATGTCGGCAAGAGGTCGAGCTAGGTGTGGATGGTTGGCTCGCCTGCTAAAGGTCGTTGGAAGTGGTCGTCGGTGGCGGTGAATGGACAGGGCAGAAGCGGTCGACGAGCAGGTGAGGAAGAAGAAGAGGAAGAGGAAGCTCTCGTCACTTTGGGGTGATGGTCGGCCAAGTGAGAGGCGAAAGAGAGTGAAAGAAGTGTATATGCAAGTCTCAAGGTCAAATGGTTGAATGGTAGTTGTGCAAAAGTGGATATGACCACTCTTTACCTAATCTATTGACACTTGTCCTAAGTGTCATTCAAGCTTCATCCAATGGTCATAATCCTTTCTCTTTTTCGGCAGTCTTGGGGGTGATTAAGAGACCAAAATGCTCTCCTTCAATTGCATAAGCAAGGCTAAAGCTTGTGGGGGAAAACGGTAATTTTACCCCCGACGCCCGGAAAGTCATTTTTCTCATTCCAATATTCTTCGATAAGGCGATAACCAATCCAAACATGACGTTGGAATTCTTGATTCTTCATTTTCAATTTTCAAGACTCGTTTCTGATCGTTTTCTCTATCGGACGTGGTTCCAACCTATCCCGAACCGACTGACGGCTTTTGCAGATATTACGTGTATCGACCCTGTGATTCATATCACATTTAGGGCTCATCAATTCATGGTGACTTTGGTTGTCATGTGATTGGGAGGGTCTATCACTAATTCCGATGGTCTCGATCGTCATTGTTCGATTTGGGAAAATTTTGCAAATTTCACATTGGTTAAGCGGCATCACTCGCGCTCCAATCGTATAATGCTAGCAATGCATTCCTTAATCATTCTTAGATCAGCCTTTTAGGGTTCTACATGTCCCCTCGACAATCCTTATGGTCAAAGCGTCATTTCCTATTCAAGTTCCCTAGGTCCACGTACCTTGTCTCGCGTTAACTTTTCCCTTTTGGTCAGTCAACTCAAATTGATCAGATTCGAGTGGGATATGACTGAGACACATCGTTAGATATACTTCTCATTAATGAGTTTGAAAATGACTGAGAAATCAAAATGTCACAACTGAGGTCATCAGACCAATCGGTACTCTCTAGGCTTACAGCCACTCAATGCCACCGGGGTCATCAAATCAATTGGCATTCTCATACTCATTCAATAACTCATCCAGTAATGTCCTGACATTCGGAGAAAGGATTAGGAAACACTTATCTTAATTAATTATCATAATATCACTCCAAGCAACTCTCCTTAAAGCCACGAGTATGAACTCTCCACGAATCATTAACCATGGAATACTCACTTCCATTAACTCAATCTTTCTCTAGCCATACCATTGGCAATTTAAGACACATTTTCTGACAATCGAATGCATGACAATGCTTGCTTTGAACCCTTAATGTATTCTGTTTACTCAGCCATACACACGACAAGACACAATTTAGAGTTTCGTGCACTAATTTTGCCATAAATCACTTCCAAACCTCAATCCACTTCTCACAATTCCCATCGACACCTCACATGATATCATACAAGACATTATAAGTCAATTGAAGTCCAAATATTCCTCAATTTAGTCCCTAAACAGAACCGACCAGCATGTAGTCATCCTCAAAACAAAATCGATTTCGGTTTCCAACCGTTTAATCGAGCTATACTTCAATCCCAAGCCTAACTCTTTACACAAATAATATTCCAAGACCTTCATTTACATGATTAGAAGGCTCACCAAGAGATTTTAAGTGGATTGGCACCCCAAAGACTTCAGAACAACCCTGTCTCCCCTTGATCAGAATTTATCCAGTTTTGTATCACCCATAATCAGTCATGAAAATCTAATTTAACACCATCTACTTGCAGCCACAGACCATCTGACCATAGTACTAGATGTTTTGAAGCTCTCATAAAAAATTTGAGGTCAATCGGAGCCTCTAAGAGGTAGAACGAAGACCTTATCCCAGCTCGCACGGATTTCATCTTGTTTTGGTCTAAGGGCTTATCTGGAAAATCCGTCTAACGAAACCTCGATCTATCACTCGAAACTTGTCAGGGACACGTCAACCTTGCTCCTGGTGGTTAGCGCAAGGTCAAGCGGTGCCGAAAAGGGGGGCTCGACCACACCGAACATGGAGGACATAAACTATTTTTCTAGGCAGTTTTCGGCTAGAGTAAAAGGAGTGTAAAATGCAAGGGAAATTGGTGAGATGGCTATACACAGCTGATGAGGCTTCAATATAATTGTCTCACATACATAATTGAGGTTAATTTGATTAGACTTGGATTGGTAAGGGTAATTAATGCTTGGGGCTTCTTAGGTTGACATGTGCAATGTGACTAATAGTGCAATTCAAACTTTGACTCATCTTTGACCCTATATGTATAAATTTCGGTAGCCATATAGTGCAAAGGAAAATGACCATTTTGTCCTTCTTGATTTCTTAAGGCAAGCCAAATGGTCGAGGGGCAAAATGGTAATTTTGCACTTTCAGTCTAAACTGCGCTTTTCCAATTCGAAATTACCATTTGGCGATACATCGTCAAATTCTTATCCAAAATTGGAATTCTCTTGTTCTAATCGCCAATTTTGAGCTTCCATTTCATGATTATTCGTCCGTTGTTCGTAATTCCAATTTGTATTGAACTAACGGGCGGTTTTGACAAACATTACGCATATCGACTATGTGATTCTCATTACATTGAGGATAACTCAAGTCATGACAGCTTTGGTTGTGTAATTGTGAAGGTTCATCGCTAGTTCCGACGGATTCGATCGTCATAGTTCGATTTAGGAAAATTTGTAAATTATACATTAGTTAAGCGGCATCACCCGCGATCCAAACGTATAACGCTAGCATTGTATTCCTTAATCATTATCGGATCGGCCTCATTGGCTCTAAATGTTTCCTCGATAATTCTTATGGTCAAAGTATCATTTCCTATTTCAAGTTTCCTAGGTCCACGTACCTCATTATGCGTTAGCCTTTCCCTTTTGGTCAGTTTACTCAAGATTGCTCAGATCTGAGCGAGACAAGACTAAACTACATTGAAAGGTACATTCACATTCAACAGCCTCAAAAGGCAGGGAATTCAGAATGTTACAAATTTTCCCCCTTACAGAAATTTCATGCTCGAAATTTACAGTAAGTCCAACTTATGTAAACAAATGGGGGTATTGACGTCTCGTAACTTCTTCGCTTTCCCACGTTACTCCTTCAGTCCCGTAATGCTCCCATATTACTTTGACTAATGGAATCATCTTATTTCTTAAGACTTGCTTCTTTCAATCCTCGATTCTGATAGGCTTTTCCATATACGATACATTGTCATCAACCTCGATGGTTTCAAAATCCAAAACATGAGTCGGGTCAGGCTCGTACTTTCTTAGCATTGACACATGAAATACATAATGCACTTATGATAAGTTTGGTGGTAAGGCAAGTCTGTAGGCCAAAGTTCCAATTCGCTCTAGAATTTTAAAATGACCTACATATCTCAGACTCAACTTTCCCTTTTTCTCAAATCGAGACAATCTACGCATCGGTGATACCTTCAGGAAAACATGGTCGCTAACTTAGAATTCCAATGGTTTTCCTCTTTTATTAGCATAACTCTTTTGTCAACTTTGTGCCGTTCTCAGCCTTTCTCTAATGACTTTAACTACCTCAACAGATTGTTCCACTAATTCAGGGCCTATTATACTCCTTCCTCCAACTTCATCCCAGCACACAGGCGTTCTGCAAGCTCGACCATAAAGTACTTCAAACGGTGCTATACCAATGCTTTGCTAGTAACTGTTGTTATACGCAAACCCCACCAAATGTAGTTGATCCTCCCAGCCACATTTAAAATCTATGACACAGGCTCGCAACATATCCTCAAGCGTTTGTATCGTCCTTTCTGACTGTCCTTCAGTCTGTGGATGGTACGTCGTACTGAATTGTAATCTAGTTCCCAAAACCTCCTACAGACTCTGTCAAAAATTTGCTGTAAACTTAGGATCTCGATCCGACGTGATCGTAATTGAGACTCCATGTAATCGCACAATATGACGCATATATAACTTTGCGTACTTATCCATTGCAAAATCCTTTCACATAGGTATAAAATGTGCCGACTTGGTTAATCTATCCACAATTACCCATATTGAGTCATGACTCTTCTACTCCTTAGTAATTCCATCACAAAATCCATCGTCACATGTTCCCATTTCCATTCAAGAATTTCTAGAGGTTGTAACAATCCTCCAGGTTTGCAATGTTGAGCCTTTACCTACTGATAGGTCAAACATTTTGCCACATGCTTAGCTACATCCACCTTCATTCTGTTCCACCAGTAGTGTTGTCGTAGATTCTGATACATCTTGGTGCTACCTGGATGATTACTGTAATTGCTCCTGTGTGCTTCCGACAAAATCCTTTCCTTAAGTTCCTCATCATCAGGTACACACAAAACATCCACAAAACTTCAGAATTCCGTCTTCTGACACTTTGAACTTAGGTTTCCTTTTCGTCGCATCCATTCCAAAAATATTTTGAATCTTTGGGTCTATAGACTGCAAAGCCTCTACTCTTTCTTGGATTTCACGCTCAACTCTCAAGGTTGCCACTAAACTTAACAGTGGGCAAACTTCCAATTTAAACTTAGAATCTCTTAATTCTTCTACCAAGGACCGTCCTTTAACTAATAAGAGGGCAGTACTTGACTTCTAGCTAAGTGCATCCGCGACTCTATTCGCCTTTCCAGGATGATACAGAATCTCGCAATCATAGTCTTTGAGTAATTCCATCCATCGACGCTATCTCATATTTAGTTCCTTCTGTGAAAACAAATACTTTAAGCTTTGATGATATGTATAAATCTGAAATTGTCCGCATAAATAGTGTCTCCAGATCTTTAAAGCAAAGATGATGGCAGCTAACTTCAAATCATGCGTCGGAAAATTCATTTCATGTGGTCTCAACTGTTGAGAGGCATAAGCAACCATTTTTCCATGTTGCATCAATACGCACCCCAATCCTTTTAGCGAAACATCGCTATGTCTCAAAACCTTCAGATCTAGAAGGAATGGTTAGTAATGGTGCGGTCATCGATCGGTACTTAAGTTCTTGGAAACTATTTTCACACTTTTCAATCCATTTGAACTTCACGTCCTTCTCCATTAGCCTCATCAACGGTATATCTATAGACGAAAACTTCTATACAAACTGTTTATAATAACTCGCTAATCCCAGAAAACTTCTAATCTCGGTAACCGTCGTAGGTCTAGGCCATTCATCACTACCTCAATCTTTAAAGGATCTACCGAAATTCCTTCTGCAGAAATCACATGACCAAGGAAAGCCACTTTATTCAACTAGAATTCGCATTTACTAAACTTGACGTAAAGCAAATGCTCCCTCAGGGTTTGCAGAACTACCCTCAGATGTTCCTCATTACTCTTCGAATAAATCAAGATGTCGTCTATAAAAACAATGACGAACCGATCCAAGTTTTCCTTAAACACTCGATGCATCAAATCCATGAATGTAGCAGGGGCGTTAGTCAAACCAAAAGGCATAACTGTAAACTCATAATACCCATATCTCGTTCTGAAAGCAGTCTTTGGTATATCCTCCTTCTTAATCCTCAGCTGGTGATAACTAGTCCTCAAGTCTATTTTAGAGAATACAGACGCTCCTTGTAGCTGATCAAACAAATCATCTATCATCGGCAAAGGATACTTGTTCTTGACAGTCACTTGATTCAGTTGCCTATAATCTATACACAAACATAAGAATCCGTCTTTCTTTCTTACAAACAGCACTGGTGCTCCACATGGCAATGCGTTTGGTCTAATGAATCTCTTATCCAATAGTTCCCGCATCTATACCTTTAGCTCTTTCAGTTCCGACAAAGACATCCTATATCGTGCCTTTGAGAATGGCTCCATTCCAGGTGCCAACTCAATTTCTCTCTCAGGTGGTAATCTTGGTAATTCCTTAGGAAAGACATCAGGAAACTCACATACCACGGCTATACTATCTAGCTTCGGTTCCTCCGTTGTTGTGTCTATTGCAATGGCCAAATAAGCTTGACATTCTTCACTCAACAACTTAGTTGCCTCAAGCGACGAAACCAAAGGAATCGAGATTCCTTCCCGACTCCCTGCAAATTCAAAACAAGGGCGACCTTCCGGGCAAAATCAAATTACCCCATTACCACAGTTAACTACAACCCTTTGCTTCCCAACCAATCCATGCCAACTATCACATCAAAATCATACATAGGCAACACAGCCAAATCAATCTTTTCTTTGCAACCACAAATCACTATTTTACAATCCGCATAGCCTAGCGAGACTAGTACATTATCCTTTAATGGTGTAGCAACATGCGGTAGCACATTTAATAGTTTCAACTCTACGCCCACTAGATTAGCAATTTAAACAGATATAAAGGAATGCGAAGCACCAGGATCAAACAAGGCATTGGCAACTTGATCACACAAATAAATCGTACATGTGACCACGCTAGGCGCTTTCTCCGCCTCTCTATGTGCCACAACAACACTCTCCCTTGGGCTGGTGGTCGATTTTGCTCATTTTGAGGAACCATAGCCGGTGGTCATACTTGTGGTCGTTGTCCTTGTGCTTTAGGTCCTGGGGATTGATTAGGACAATTCTTCATCTAGTGGCTTATCTGACCACACTTAAAACATGCCCCCGTCCTAGTAGGACAAGGACCATTTTCATGTTTCCTCCCACAAATATGACAATACCAGTTGAACTAGTTCGTTAGCTTTCCGATATTTCTTCGTATCGGAGGAACAAATCATCGATTGTTCAACACCGGCCTTTTTCCCAACTGCCGATTATCTCTCAAAGTAGTCAATCGTGATCTAGAAGCAATGCCTCTTTCTTTGATATCCCTCTCAATCATTTGGCTACTCTCATAGATCTCCCACTACGTTCTCAAGTTCATAGTTATTATCCTATTGCGAATCTCAAGTCTCAGACCATCTTGAAATCTTTGCGCTTTTTCAAGTGGATCCTCTACTGACCTTGGTGCATACCTTGACAATTTTACAAACTCAGCTTCATATTGATCCACCATCAATTGATTCTATCACAACTGCTGAAATTCCAATCGTTTTCGTTCACGTGCCGTCTAAGAAAAATACTTATCATTGAAAGTGACAGTGAAGGCAGCCCAAGGCAAAGCTGTACCTTCAGGAAATACTCCTCCCTTCGAGGCACTCCACCAATCATGAGAAGTTCCCTCTAATTGATACACAGCTAGCAACTGTTTCTCTTCATCTATGCATCTCAACACTTCAAAAGCCTTTTTGAGTTTCTCAATCCACTTTAGAGCCAATTCAAGATATCCAGTACCATCAAACCGGGTTGATTTCAGTATAATAAACTGCTCGACCAACTGACCCATTGGACTATTGGCATTAACATCCCCTTGAGCATTCCCAGTTTCAGCACCCTAGGCATTATTTTCGTTTACCATATTCACAACTGATACTACAACTTCAATGGCCTGAGCTATAATCTCAGCTCTATTTTTCGCTTGCCTAAGAGCAGCGGCGGCTCTATCTTGAGCTTCTTTTCCCATAAATTCTCCAATCTGTTCTTAGGCCCTCATGACTACTTCCATTCTTGGATCCTCGGCCACTAGAGCTCTAGAGCTCGAAGCTTTGCTTCTCGGCCTTCCAGATCGATTACTCATACTTGTTCAACTTACCTTACCTGAGCCACCATAATTCCATCACGGAATTAGAGATCTAATTCACTTACTCAAATCTCATTACTTCTAAACTACTCAACAAAGTAGCAGTCATATAACAACAGCCAATCACTCAGGCATTCTCATAAGCACATCAACCAGGGATACAAATCTATACCTCGAGTCCAAACTCATCTGCAACTTAGTAAAATCAGAGGTATAACTCACTCATTCAATCCACATCCACAACAACATGCTAAGTGCAGAGCTCGACCCTTCATAAGTGCACCACAACCATGTCACGTCAAGATGCCAATCACATGCGCCACTCATATGCCATGCACTCATGCTTGACTCTAACGACTCCTTCTAGGGTCTCCCTACCCCAACTCATCCAAATTCCTTTCCTCCTTACTACTCCAACCCTCAATCAACTGAAATCTTGGTAACTTGCTATGATACCACTTCAATGGGAATGTAACGTCCTGCGTCCCTTGGAGCTCATTACATCCGCCTCAGGCCAATCATTACCTAGGAACCTCACACAGCCTAGTATGATATGAAATGCGCAAACGAAAATGAGATAACATCTCCGTACACTAAGAAATAAAAAGAACAGGGGAGTTTTGGACGAATTCAAAGTCACACCCATTTATACATTATAGAAACATCCATTACATATAGCGGAAGGGAAAAAACAAAAATATAATGCCACACACCTGAGTAGGAAAAGAACTAAGGCCTAGGATTCAAAGGTTACTACTATACCCTTTCTAGAGCCTCACACGAAAATGGTTTCGTAATCCCCTAATCTCTTTACTCCGACTTCTCAGAAGAATAGCTTGAGTCGTCCTTTCCATCATCCCCCTCACCCTCTGGATTGTAATCTAAAAAAGTCTCAGACGGTACATTCTCTAAAGGTTCTTCAGTGTCTTCCTCGGTTTCCTCTTCTTCTTCAGCTTCTGCTTCGTCTTCTTCGCCAGTGGCCTCGATTGCATCAACAGATATCTCTATATAATTCATGTACTCCACAGAAGATAGTGGAGACTTTGTCACTTCAGGTATGTTTCTTGAAACTACCACGGATACTGGGTTATCCACTTCAATGTTCCGTCGAGACGTATGGCACCAAGTTGGAATCACTTCCCATCGATCATCCTCGGGCAGCAGAGGTCCCATCAAGCTACTGTTTCTCACTTGATGAAATCATGCTTCAAAACGGTAGGGTTGTAGTTCCAACTTCCCTTCGTCTACCCAGAAAGTTGTGCGCTTCCTGATATAGGTAATGTCCTTCCAATACGAGAACTCATAAAAAAGAGCGGTCATCTCCTTTGGATCGCCCGGGCGAATTGGTAGCATGGCTAAGGTTTAGGATTTGAAAAGTTTGTCCCACTACAAGGTGAGATCGACATCTCAAAAAGTGAAACCTAACCCTATACCTCAATACCGGTCCTACCGGACCACACATATATGCCACTCAAATGCAAAATAATAACAAAACAATGGCAAAAGGCATCACATGACAATAATATCAATCATCAGGCATGGATAATTAGTATAAACAGTTATGCTCAACTTCAGGGTCCCAATATGCAAGCTCATACACCACAAACACCACAGCCACCACTTTCTCATCCACCCACAAACTCCACTGGCACTCTTGCTACCTGACCTCTCCGGGGTATTCAGATCAAACGATGTCCACGTACCACTGAGGTCATCAGATTATTCGGTACTCTCTAGGATTATAGCCACTCAATGCCACCGGGATCATCAGACCAATTGGCATTCTCATACTCATTCATGTTCACCACCCTTTGATACCATCGGGGTAATCGAATCAATCGGTATCTTCAACAACTTTCTCATTGAGATTACAATGCCATCGTAACACACACAATTCAATTCATAAAAAGTTCGCCAATCAATCATTTCATTCAATAACTCATCCAGTACTGTCTTGACATTCAGAGAAAGGATTAGGAAACTCTTACATTGATTAATTATCACAATGTCATTCCAAGCAACTGTCCTTAAAGCCACGAGTATGAACTCTCCACGAATTCCTCATCAACCTAGAAAGATTAATCAATCTTGAATCATAAACCATGGAATACTCACTTCCATTAACTCAATCTTTCCCTAGCCATACCATTGGCAATTCAAGACACCTTTTCTAACAATTGAATACATGACAATGCTCATTTTGAACCCTTAATTTATTCGGTTTACTCAGCCATATACACGGCAAGACACAATTTAGAGTTTTGTGCACTAATTTTGCCATAAATCACTTCCAAACCTCAATCCACTTCTCACACTTCCCATTGACACCTTACATGATATCATACAAGACATTATAAGTCAATTGAAGTCCAAATATTCCTCATTTAGTCCCTAAAAAAAATTGGCCAACTTGTAGTCATCCTCAAAACAGAACTAGCCAGCATATAGTCATCCTCAAAATAGAACCGGTTTCGGTTTCCAACCGTTTAATCAAGCCATACTTCAATCCCAAGCCTAACTCTTTACACAAATAACATTCCAAGACCTTCATTTACATGATTAGAAGGCTCACCAAGAGATTTTAAGTGGATTGAACCCCAAAGACTTCAGAACATCCTGGTCTCCCCTTGATCAGAATCTGTCTAGTTTTGTATCACCCATAATCAGCAATGAAAATCTAATTTAACACCATCTACTTGCAGTACAGACCATCTGACCATAGTACTAGATGTTATGAAACTCTCCTAAAATATTTGAGGCCAATCGGAGTCTCTAAGAGGTAGAACGAAGACCTTATCCTAGCTCATGCAAATTCCGTCCGGTTTTGGTCTAAGGGCTAGTTTGTAAAAACAGTCCAACGAAACCTCGATCTACCACTTGGAACGTCTCGAAGACACGTCAACCTTGCTCCTGGTGGTCGGAGCACGGCTAGACTTTGCCGGAAAGGGGAGCTCGACCACACCAAACAAGGAGGACATAAACTATTTTTCTAGGCAGTTTTCGGCAAGAGTAAAAGAAGAGTAAAATGCAAGGGAAATTGGTGGGATGGCTATACACAGCTGATGAGGCTTCAATACAATTGTCTCACATACATAATTGAGGTTAATTTGATTAGACTTGGGTTAGTGGGGGCAACTAATGCTTGGGCTTCTTAGGTTGACATGTGGCATGTAACTAATAATGCAACTCAAACTTTGACTCATCTTTGACCCCATATGTATAAATTTCGACATCCATATATTGCAAAGGAAAATGACCATTTTATCCTTCTTGATTTCTTTAGACAAGGCAAATGGTCGAGGAACAAAATGGTAATTTTGTACTTTCAATTCAAATTTCGCTTTTCGAATTCGAAATTACCATTTGGCGAGACGTCGTCAAATTCTTATCCAAAATTGGAATTCTCTATTTTCAATTGTCAATTTTGAGCTTTCATTTCATGATCATTCATCCGTCGATCGTAATTCCAGTTTGTCTCGAACTAACAGACGGCTTTTGTAAACATTATGCTTATCGGCTATGTGATTCTCATCATACTGAGGATCAGATCTAAGCAAGACAAGACTGAACTACATCGAAATGTACATTTACATTCTAACAGCCTCAAAATGGCAGGAAATTCAGAATGTCACATAACTTATCGGTACAAGCATCTGTTGCCACAGTGACTTAGGTAATCATGCCAGCTCTTCCTCAAGCTTGCCTACCCAATAAATTTTCTCATTTCCATTTAAAGTTCTCACGACCCATTCGGCTCTTGGGTCTCATGTGATTAACAAAATCGAGCCATATGCTCTTCTTGTACTCATATTCCAATTGTTCTCTTTACTAAATTCTCATAATCCTTCTCAGTTCTTGGATCTTCCATACCATGTATACTCAAGCCCAATGCTCTTCTACGACCATACTTTGGTCGCTCAACGTCATTAGGTCCCCATGTTACTTGAACCACTATGATTCCCTCTAGGAATCAAAGACTTAGGTCATCTACTCAAGTCTAGCAGTCTTAGGCTGCTCATCTCATCATTCATCATTATCAATCATCCAGTAGTACCCAAACAACTCTCTAATGGAAATTATCAACTAATTATTAATTATTCAAAGATCCCAAATCATCCATGATCAGTAACCATTCATCAAGCCAGCCTCAATGAGGCAATTTCTCAATCTTCAGTTAATTACTAGGCAAGCCTCAACTAGGTCAAAACTCAATTAGGTCAACACCAAGCAAATACTCAAGGTGTTACGTCTATAAGTCAATCGCTCATACTTTAAGCATAGGACATCTGCCACTTTATCGCAAACACGACAATCTTTCTTAATCTCAACAGGCATCAGTTCAAAGGGGTATAAAATCCCCACACGCCGTCTAATCTTTCAATTAGACCTTGGCCAAGCCAATCATATGATGATAATCATAAAACATGCCTAACAGGTCAATCACAAATATCACTTTTCTTTTTCAAACGACATCCACTGCCAAGCACAAAGCTCTTAATCATGCTACGCATAGGGGTCATCATGCCACTTTTGAATATTCACTTCAATAATCAATCCTGGCCATGCATCTATTAACCACAACTGGACTCAACCTGATACCCAGACTTTCTCTTTCAAGTTATGACTTGGGTCATTCCTACCTCTTGCTATCTTAGAAGTCTACCAGGAGTCGTTCCTTATCTGGACCTCTCTGTTCCGGCAATTACTACCCCCCCTCATCAGACCTGCCAATTGCAAATTGTTCCAAATCATACATCTACGGAGAAAGCCCTGTTCTACACGTCCTATACCATGCTTCATGATGGTTTATAGGTATCTTATCAATTTGTCTCATACCAAGTGACAGTTATTAAGTTCAACAGCGATAAGTTCATACATACACCCTCATCGACTTTCGTTTCAAAGCCACAAACACATGCACATCATGTTTGTTCTCACCACTTGTCATACGACAATCGGTTCCACTTCAAGTCTCAATTATAGAAAACCTATGGTTCCACCAATGACCGTCGCATCTCACAAATCAATTGCTTATATTCAATCATATACCTCAAGTCTAGTCGCTATTCAAGTCAAATCCACATGCATTCGATCACAACTAGTCTTTAATCCAATTAAGCCTTACCCGCTTCCCTGTATACACCTCGTCTCATACCATCCAAGGCTATCAATAGCAATCGATAACTAAACCATCAAGATACGACGCAATTCAAGCTAGAATCTGCTAATGCTAGTTGTCTCTTTGCAACTCACACTTCTCAAATTATGTCATCAACAAGCCATGATCATAATCGGATAATCCAATCAACCTTTCATTCATAAGCTATTCCCTAGCAACCTCAAATCTAGGCTTATGATTCTTCAATCTCTACTCGCTTCCTTGTGAGCCTTATCCCTAAAATCACTCAAGATCATACATTAAATCGATACTAGTACCATTAGAATACCTCACAAGTTCAAGTATATAATCCTCAAGATTCAACAATCCATGTTTAATCCTAAAGATCTCACTCCCTAATTGTCCCCAAGTCATCACTCCTTATCACTCCAAACCTCAATCACATTAGATCGAGCTGACCTTGCTCTAATACCACTTAAATGAGGATGTCACGCCCCGAACTTGACAAGTCTTGTGAACATCTCACCTGGCCATTGACTTTAGAATAACTCCCAAGATCCCTCGACCAATCAATCACAATACCAAAATATAACAAGGACATGAAAGCAATTAAACAACTCCATACAAATGTACAATAAGATGACTCAGTACAATAGGGTATATACTTATTCTCAAATCACAGTCGGTTTCAAATCTAACATCAAATCATACACAGTTCCTACGGTTTCACTCCGATTCTTTATGATTTTCGCCAATGACTTCCTTAAATGCCAATCCATGGCAAATTCGGACGTCCTTCGCCTGAGACCTGAAAAAGTTAATCTTCAACGGGGTGAGATATATAAATATATATATCTCAGTAAGTGAAACCTAAACCCCCCAGACCAACTCAACAATACCATATGCAGGCATTCATCAATGCAATGGCACAAGACCTTCATAAACCAGACATTTTAACAACCCAAGTATAGATAAGAGTCACAACCATACATAAACAACCTCCTGGATTCAAGCTCAATGCACTTAGCGCATAAACCAATACTCATAGTTATTATAATTTTCACAACCACTCATCACTTGGGATCTCAGCCGCGATGTACTTCTCTGGCACTCTTGCCAACTAATATCATTAAGGCCACAGGCCAGTCAATATCGTAATGACTTTTAGTCAATTGGTACCACTAGGGCCATAAACTAATCGGTACTTCTGAGGCTCACAGCTAATTATCATTTCAGAGGTGTATATCCACTCGATACCACCGGGGCTATACGTCAATCGGTATCACTGGAACTCATAGTCAATTGATATCACTGGGGCCACAAACCAACCAATATCATCAAAGGCATCAAGCCAATGCGATCTCTAGGGCCACAGGCCAATTGATCACTAGGGCACTATAGCACATTCAAACAAATCGGCATTATAGCTGTTTATATAGCATAAACATTATAGCCATCTATATAATATAAATACTATGACAAATTCAATAACAGGGCATCCTAGCCAATTCATTAACAGGGGCTTCATAGCCAATTCACATGAATTCAGGGCTCAATAGCCAACCTATATCACCAAACCCAACAACCACTTACATTACAAGGCTCTCTAGCCACAAAGTATACCTCAAGGGCTCAACAGCCTTTTCTTTTCACAGGGCACTATAGCCACTTCTTTCATATAGGACACTATAGTCATTTCTTACTACTAGGGCTCTCCAGCTGTTTTAAATCTCAATTACCTATCATAATATGATCGTCACATAATTGTATCAAGCGATTTAAGCCACAAGCTTCACCAATCAATCAGTTCATCAAACCAATCTATCCAGTAGTGTCCTAGCATTTAGGTAAGGGTTTAGAAACACTTACATTTTGATCGAGCTAACAAATTCAATCCAAACGACCCTCCTAGGTCAGCAAGCTCACGACCAAATGACGCTCCCAGAGAAATTTCATTAAATTCACGTCATAACCCGTTCAATCTTCGATTTCACCACACCAATGCCTTAATAAATAATTAAAGAATAACCCAAGATATCTCAATGACCATTTGATGGCACGGTGAACCCCAATGGACCCTTACACTATTCAGTTCACACGTTCCATCGACAAAACATAACCAGTTTCATTTTAGTTCACTCCAATCGATCCATAAATCAATCCTAGGTTCCAATTCCTCATGAATTTATCTTATCAAGAACTTAATCTACATGTCTAGGAACTTTATCGAGTGGTTTGGAGGGATACTACACCACAAAGCCCTCGAACTAATCGATTTCCCCTCCGGCCCTCAAACAGGCAGATTCTGCTAGGTAAAATCCTCCATAAATCAGCCATGTACACCTATCAAAACTCAACTAAAATTGTAAACAAAGCTCAGCCAACTTTAATACTATGAGTGTAGAAGACCTCACCAAAAATGTGAAGCCATTTGAAGTCCGAAAGCCCCCAAAATGGATTCTCTCCAAACCCAGGTCAGATTCTGACTTTTGCCCACTCAAACAGACTTACGGGACAAACGGTTAGGCCAAATTAGGCTAATAATACCTTATTAAAATGGAAAGACGATAAGCTTTAAGATGACGATTGTTTTACCTCAATCCGATGTCGGACGACAAAGTTATGGCCGGAACAGTAAAGTAGCTTTTGTTTGTCCGCGATAAAACTGCTTGGCTAAGAGAGAAAAATGAAGAAAAAGAAGAAGAGAGAGAAGGTGGCCAGCCAAATGAAGAGAGAGAGAGGGTTTTCCACCTCAATAATTCATTTTGGGTCAATTTGATAAGATGGGTAATTAATAGACATTTAATTCTTGGCTTTTTCTTTGGTTAACACTTGGCAAAGCTTTTAGAAGACCATGGCCTACCATTGATTTCCTTTGACCAATCCCTCATCTATTTTAGGTAGCATATAGAGAGGATTAAATGATCAAAATGACCTCTAATGGTTCTTAAGGCAAGGGCAAAGGTCGAGGGGCAAAATGGTCATTTGACACTTTTTGTCTGAAATTCTATTTTTCCAACATAAACCACCCTCGATGAGGTGACGTCCATTTCAATTCAAATATTGAAATTCCTCAATATCCAATACCCAAATCTCGAGGTCCAATTTCATGTCGCACTCTTGTCGATTGTAATTCCAATTTATCTCAAACTGACGGGCGACTCTCGCAGGCGCTGCACGTATCGACCTTGAGATTTTTCTTTAGCCATGGCGACTTTGGTTGTCATGTAATTGTGAGGATATATTGTTCGTTCCTTCGATCTTGATCATCGAAATCTGATTTAGGAAATTCTCGCAAATTACACATTGGTTAAGCGAAATCACTCGCATCCCAATGTATAACGCTAGTAAGACATTCTACTACTATTTCTAGATCGATCTCTGCTAGCCCAAACTAATCCCTCGATAATCTTTATGGTCAAAGTGTCATTTCTCATTCAAATTCCCTAGGCCCACATACCCGACTCTGCGTTAGTCTTTCTCTTTTGGTCAGATAACCCGAGAGTGATCAACTCCGAATGAGTTACAACTGAAATACATCAATCGATATCCTTCCATTCAACGGCCTCGAAAGGGTCGAAATTTGGAATGTTATACCACCCGACCACACTATAGTCGATATTGATATCCTTTTTTACTTTTTTTTTCTCCTGCCATTGCGATTTAGGTAATGAGCCTTCGTAGGGGCTGGCGTTCATAATCCTTCCATTACGAGTTAGAAGATGACAACCCATTAACCTTTCTTGATTGGAGTGTTCCCCACCAATGGAACCACAGGACATACATAGGAGGAGGGTCGCGACAGACTGGCGGCTTTGCTGGGTCATTAAATGATTTAAGCTGTTTAAAATGTTGAGTGGTTTCTAATGAAATTTTCTGCAAATGTTCTCGAATGTGAGGTAAGTCCCTTAACAAAATGTGCTAGCTATTGGTTCAGATTGGAGAAATAAAAGTTGGTATGATTGTTGACATGATTTATGTTGGTTGTATTTGGGATGATTGTTTACTTTATGCTCTTTTGAAGTGATGATTTGATACCAAATTATTGTGCCTGACCTTACATATTTCGAGGATCACGACACCACATGCACAAGTGCCTAAACTCAAGCCTCAAAACATCTTTAGGTTGTTATAGATAGGGATTGGTATGCAAAGTTGTTGCGTTTGATTGCGCTTGGGTTGACTATACTTAATCTCACTCGCTATTTGGGGTTAGTGATTCTACCCACTTGCATTTGATTGCGCTTGTGGACGAATTTATCAAACTAGGTCCATACCAGAGCCATTTTTGGATTTCTAGAGTTAAACCACCCCCTTGTCTCATACGCAAGTGATTGAAAAGTTGGTACACATAAAACGAAAATCCAAAAAAAGAGCACGATCTAGTTGGTAAGACATTCCCAATTCAAGTTTGTAATTTCAATTCCTCGTTCATTTTAATTTGTATATACCATGCATTGTTAAAAGCATATCATGCATCATTTGGAAAATCATTTAAATAATTGGTTGGAAACCCGTCTTTAGGATAGGAAGATGGTTTCCCCTAGTCAGATGTAAATTTCTAGGATGATCACTCATGAAGAGCACCCACAAAAGCTGGAGCTCGAGGGAGGAAATAAGAAAATCCTAAATCTACTCATCAAATTCGTGATAATTGATTCTAGGATCATTCTTTCACTCATTAGAGACAATGGAGAATAGAGACATCAAGATCATTCTGGTTTCATATAAGGAGCTCACCTAATGGTGGAACCAACTCGACGTGACAAACTAAGCTTACTAGAAGGCCATTTGGGAAGATTAGTTGATTTGATCAAAGTAAGTTACCAACCTGCTCTCATTCAAGCATTAGCAAGATGTTGGGATCCCAAGGCGTTGACTTTCAACTTTCGTCGATTGGAATTGACAACGGCCCTAGAGGAGTATACCACCATCACAGTGGCTCAATTTGACAAACATGTGGCTCGATCCCCTTTTGACATGAGTCCTACCCAATCCCTATCAAAGTTCCTTCGTTGGCATTCTCGAGATAGTGAAGGTTTACAAATCCAATTATGGTAAGTTCACCTTATCCTTCCTCTTTGTCAACTATTTTTCTCTCCTATAAAATACTAGTTATAGGTCGGGAAAGGTATTCGTTCTATCCTTTTTCACCTTAGTTCTATTTCCTCCATCTAGGACAACCTTTGATCCTACTATTGTTCACATAGTTCGACAAGCTTGTAGCCGATGAAACTATTCCTACATAATTCTAGCTGAAACCTTCCTTTCACTAAATCGATTTCGAATCGCTGATAATGGCATCTTTCAAGCCTCTAATGGACTACTTCACACGTGGTTCGTTTCTCATGTTAAAAGCTTTGGGCTCAATGTAGATTGCTATGATATTGGTGAGCATGTTCATCCTTTGAGATCTTTCTTGAAATGTCAATCCTTGATTCCAAATTTCTCTTTTAAAAAGTGGTCTGACCTACTTGAGAAATTAGAACCCGTGCACCTTGGCATGCTCCAGGAGATCCCACCAGAGGTTCATCCCAAGATTTTCTCTTTTGATCTACCATGAGGTGAGGTCACCAAGGAGGCAAAGGCCTTTTACCAAGCAAAGATCAAACTAATTATACACATCTTAGAGAATTCACCCCTACAGGAGGTAGAATGGCTAGATTATCTAGGAATAGAGATGAATATCTATCAAGCTTCTCAAGCATACATCAAGAGGTTCAAGGAGTTTCGATAATCACTTGTTAAACCATACATTTCAGAATGTATATCGCCTCTAATACATGATGTGGAAGCCTATGTTCCAGAATATATCGTATCCTATGTTCCTGGAGTGGAACCATACATTCCTGAGGATCCAGAGCCGCTACCGTTCGAACGAAGAGAAGACCCTTGTATGTGGGATTCAGATGAATCTGAAGACCTTTTAGAGTCCAAGCGCCCTAGGCTTGGATAGATAGATTCCCCATTAATACTAGCATGTTGATGTTGCATTTATCATTTTTAAAATGCTTTTAAACCATTCCAGTTGCGATAAATGCATTCTAGCATCATTCGTGCATTTCTGGCATATTCATCATCAATGGAGGCCATCAATTATCACGGATTGTCCATCATTCAATAGCATGATTATCTATGATAAATGGAAAAAAGACACCATTTTGGATGAGTTAAGGCTCGCCAGTTGGCCTTTTTCCCTCATTCATCTCAAATAAATATCACATTGAAGAAGACTTTAAAGTTTTAAGTTTTAAGTATCAATTCACTCAAATCTGACTAATCTCTTGAAAAGCAAATGATATATTGCCACGAGGACTCGTAGTAAAACCAAACGATTGAGAATCGAACAAGAGTACATCGCTCTTCGTAATGTTGGGATCGAAACATAGATGAAGGCTATGGCTACCATAGTGGCCGAATTGAAGGCGATGTTGATTGCAACTCAAGGAAGATACCCGACTGGGATAAAAGCTAATGTGCAACATAATGTTCAAACTCAATCTATTGACCCAATCCCCAATGCTGAATGCAATCTAAGACTCCTCCAGTGATCATTGACTTGGAAAAGAAAGAAAAGCAATCTTCCAAGATCGAAGAGGGAGCCAAGATAGAAGGATGTCTAGCAAGTCTAGGATATGAGTTATCCATATTTGACACACAAAGATCAAAGTTCCCGCTGATTACGAGGAGCCTGACTTTGTGAGGAGATATAATGGGACTGGGTTTCTCAATGCGCACCTCAAATAATATTTGCTCTGAATGGCTCAGTATTCAAACAACATCCCACTATTGGTGAACACTTCTCAATAAATTTTATATGGCGCTACATTGGATTGATTTGTCAAGCTAGAACCTGAAAGTCTCATTAGTTGGAACAAATTGGCGGATGAATTCCTTCGGCCGTACAAGTTCAACATACTGGCTGCGTTCACTCAAAAAGACTTCTTGAGAATCGCGAAAAGGAAAAAAACGAAGGTATTCGAGCCTATGTACAAAGATGGAGAGCCCTTGCAGTACAAGTAAAGCCACCAATCCCAGAGGAGGAATTAATTGATCTCTTCCTGAAAACCTTACCTTTTGAGTTCTTCGACAAGTTAAACACTTCTGGATGCCGGACATTGATGCACTTGACAAAGATGGCTGAGCATCATGAATGGGTTCAAAAAGAGAAGAAAATACCAGGTACAACGTTTAGACGTCAATATCCCGTAAGAAGAGAAAGGGAACAAGCCAGAGACGTTGTCTTCGTCCCTAATTCTACTAGGATGAAGAAGTTCCCAAATTCATCCCCAAATCAAGGAAATACATCTCAGAATGGACCAAGAATGTTTGAACCCATGAAGAAGCCGCCAGTTTTTACACCACGTCCTCGTCCTCTATCAAAACTACTACTTATGCTTTTGGAAGGACATCTGGTCACTCAAGAGCTATCAAGAGCGAATCCTTCCATATTTTCAAGATTCCACGAAATCCAGGATTGCATATATCATCACATGGGGAAAAGGGACACAACGTAGATAATTGCCTCTCTTTAAAGTATAAGGTCTGGGCCTTGATAGATAGTGGGATATTGGAATTCGACAAACCGAAGCCATATTGTGCAACAAAATCCCTTACTGGATCATCGTGAGGTAAACGTCATATTTGAAAATGAACAGGAGGATGACATAGAGTTTATAGTAGATGTGGCGAAGTTGCAGGATATGTTGATTATGACATCCCAGTATCCAAAAGAATGGAACATCTCAAAAGAGTAGAAGATGATGCGCTTGGCTAAAATGATCAGCATGGGTTAATTAGAAAGCTTGATGATTGTTCATTCATGGGAACTTGTATGAAAATTGATATAGCATCGGATGACTTCGTGATGAGATCTACGAGTGGTGAATCATGGAGGATTTCCTTCCGATATCTGATGAGCATCAAAGAGGAAAGGCCATACAACTATAAAAAGGATCTTGAAAAGGCTCGAAAAGGCGATAGGTGTGACATCCTATTTTTCAGTAGCCTTAAGTGGTAAAGGAAGATCATATGGGTTTGAAACTACAACGTGAAGTTGAGAGAGAGAGAGAGAAAAGGTGAGAAAACCGAGGGCTTGCATGAAGAGTATGAGACGCAAGGAAAATGAGAGGCTGAGAAGATCGGAGTGGTAAAAGCCAAGGGAAAAGTATAGAGAAAAGAATTTCTTTGCAAAAACGAGCGAAGTGAGGAGAGTTTTCATTATGGACCGATCAATGCTTGTACTTTCATACAAGGAGGCGATGTTTACTACTAACAATCTTGTTCCGAATTTGCCTAGTTCTATCGTGTCTTTATTGCAGGAATTTGAAGATATCTTTCCTGATGAGCTTCCTGGAGATTTACCACTGATTCGAGGCACAAAGCATCAAATTGATTTGATTTCTGGTGCACCATTATATTATAATTATAAGCTGTGTGACTAATCTAGACACATAGTTTTTCTCATTCTCTCTAACGTCGCTTTCTCTTTGCTCTCTTTCCTCTCTCTCTTTTCTGCCGTTTACAACTTCGAACACACTTCTGCTCGCTGCAGTGAACATTTTAAGCTCAATACACTAGGCATATAGGAATACAGAAAAAAAAAAAAAAGGGGGGGGGGGGGGGGGGGGGGGAATAAAGTTCATCTATCAGTAGGCAGAATATGCAGATCCGTTATGCAGACGCTCATAAGGACATCTTGTCAATATTGTTATAAATACTTACGCTGGACAGACGATCCTAATGAGCAAAATATCATTTTAAGTAGTGCCTTATAACAATTAAGTAGGACTGAATTTGGAACAGGATTATTGGAATTGAGAATGTAACCTCACTTTTAATCTTTTCAGAAACAAGATCATTATCACTGGCCAGAAAGAAGGGGAAACTGAATCCTGTAATTATCTCATCAAGTTCAATCCAAAGAATTCCTGATTACATTGTCTATATTGTCCACGTGACTCAACTAATACATTTGGTTGTCGAGGGTAAATAGATCATCTCTCTTAGCAGGCTCAGTGGAATGATGAGAGGGTAGGTAACAGCAGATTGGCCACAAAGGAATTTATGGACCAATCTGACGACCAAACTAATCATCTCGTAGCATGTCAGGTTGTTTTGAGCACAATGAATCTGGGTACAAACACACAAAATCAGAAGAGTTGTCACTCCTTCGTACATAGAACAGAATTCAGAAAACATCTCGAAGTTTTATAGAAACAGCACTCTTCTTTTGATAGATAAAGACAAACTACTATGGGCGCAGCTGGGCGCAGCAAGGGGCGCAAACCGATATTAAAAGAAAAAAAAGAGCTCGGCCACAGGCCACCCAAAACAATCTGTCCAAGCACAATGAAAGAGAAGATGTCTCACCTTCTCTGCCTGTGCTATGCGGAGGAAGCGCCTATTGACCCACACTTTGTCTCTAATGCAAATTTATTAAGATTAGAATACGTTCCAAGTTGCTTACAGAGAGAGAGGGGCTCTAGTTGGTACTCTCACTTTCTAAATAACTCTCAAAGGAAACACCTCTCTGCCTCCATCAACTTTCTATTCTAACAAATTGAAATGGAATTTTACAGAAAAAGTTCCATCTTTACAGCAGACTTGAGAGAGATTTATGGATTATGGAGCAGATCAGGAAACACTAGCAAAAGTTTTGAGTTCCTAGTTGTAGGCTTGTCTCGAAAAATCAACTTCCCAAGTGATTCTCCCATCAATGGACCAATACCATTCAAACACAAGGGCCTCATTGTTCCTGAAAATGGTAAAAGGCCAAGGAAACGATCTGTGAGATGCATATGCCTACACCAAGCACAAGCCAAGAGTGTGTCCATTTTCCCTTTCCCACTGTTGGAGATGTTGACGGCATCCAGGCTGTGCAAAACATACCAATTATTTGGCAGAAATTAAATTCATTTCTCGCTAAGCGTTGGAATTGGACATTGAACACCGGTTGTCAGGGTTCATCCATGTGGTTATTGTTGACTCCCTGATCATATTGTCCTTGTTCTCTGCTTCACAATCCCATAAGACTAGGATGGCTCAATGCCACCGGCTTTGAAAGTGAAACTCAATTGGCATCATTCACCAAACTAGGTCAATAGCCCCTAAGCTCAAGGACAAATGAATAGTCTCTTGTTTGCAAATTAATGTGCAGGATATATGAGGATAGAAAAGACCGATTTGGGTTTGTGATTTGTCAGTCCAAAGCTCTCAACAATTGGCTCTGGATTCATGGACAAACAATGCATGTGAAGATACACTGCCAAAAATAGTTTGCACAACTGAACTGTTCATTTTCACCAATAATCCCTGCAAGAGCACCCACCACCTCTGAAATGGTGAAACCTATTATTGTCCCTCACAATGATTTCTCTATCAAAAGTTCGAGAAACTATTCTCATAAAATCATGGCAATCCCAACAGATCCTAAGGTTCTTAACAATTCTTATAGGAACATCTTTCTTCAACCTGATCAAACCAAATGCAGTGGCAATCTTCTCACTGTGTAGAGCCAGAGCATTCTCTTTCTCTTCTTCTTCTATGTCGAACAAAACGGGGTTCGTGTTGGCCATGTACCCTGATAATCTCAGCCTCCTGAAGATCTCGCCCAGCATCGCTTTAACTTCGTTATACATTTGGTGGGAATCATCTCCAACAAAGAACTCATGAACTGCACCATCAACTTCTACAACACTGCAGCCCGGAAGTTTCTTCACGCCTCTAGACTTCATTACCTGCCGCACATGGCTTACACCTTCCCAACTTTTGTTATCAGCGTACATATTGGACAAAAGCACATAAGCACCATGACTCTTTGCTTCAAGCTCCAGCATCTTTCTTGAGGCAAGCTCGCCTATTTCCATATTCTTGTGAATTTTACTTGCATTTAGTAAAGCTCCCCAAGCGCCGGCATGAGGCTCCACCGGCATGTCATTGATGAAATTTAAGGCTTCATTTAAACGGCCAGCTCGGCCATACAAATCAACCATGCAGCCATAATGCTCCAGTTCAGGCTGGATTCCGTACAACTCGGTCATTGAGGCAAAATGCTTACAGCCTTCCTCGACTAGTCCAACTACACTGCAACCTCTCAGTATCGACACAAACGTCACTTCATTCGGGAGAACCCCATCTTTCTTCATGAGCGACAAAAGCTCGAGACATTCCCTACCAGCTCCATTCATGGCCAGTCCATTCATTGCACTACTCCATGTGTAAACATTCCTTTCTTTCATCCCCCAGAAGACCTCCATGGCCTTATCCATGTCACCACATTTGGCATACATATCAATCAATGCAGTTCCTAGCGTCAACGTCATTCGAAGCCTGCTCTTTTCAATATATGCATGAGCCCACCTCCCTTGATCCAGTGCACCTAACTGAGTGCATGCAGATAGAACAGGAACCATCGAAGGCTCATTGACTTTAACACCTTCCAGTTGCATCTCATGGAACAAATCCAAGGCCTGCCTCGACTCCCCACACTGGGTATACCCTGCTATCATTGCATTCCATGCGACGGTATCTCTATCGGGCATTTCGTCAAACAGCTGCTTCGCAAACGCAACATCGCCATACTTGGCACAAGCGCTCATCATCGCCGTCTGACACACCACGTCATGATCGAGAATCCCTCCGAACACCCTATGACACGACTCTAAACTACCCATCTCCGCATACATATTAATCAACCCACTCTGAACATGCGGGTCGCCCTCGAACCCATGTCTCATGAGCGCACCGTGGACAGATTCCCCCACGCCGCGTGCCAGGAGCTGCACGCACGCGCGAACCAAGAAATTGAAAGTGTAGTTGTCCGGCGACAAGCCGCAACGCCGAATCCTGTTGTAAAAGTGGAAGCTTTTCTGCGGAGTCGGGCTCTTGGAGTGGACTCTGATCATGGAATTCAAGCTGAACAGGGTCGGGTTCTCGCATTGGTCGAGGACACGGTTGGAGTACTCGAGGTTGTCGGGGTTTCTCAGGGCGATGGCGGCGACGAATTGGCCCGAGACCTGAGGCTCGCTGAGAAGGCCGTTGAGGAGGAGATGAGCGTGGATTTGCAGGAGCTCTCTGAGGGTGGTGGAGAAATCGATCAAGTAGATGCTTGGGTGCTTCGGAATGCTTCTCAGCGAACTCATGGCCCGTGAGCTTGGAGTGTTTCTTGAGTCATGTCCGAATCTCCCAAAGCTTTGCTGCGTTCGGGTTGACACTTTCGAGCGGCTGAGGAAATCGACTCTGGTGTGTCTTGGGGTGTTCCCGCATTATAAACGGTCGGTGCGAAATATTCGTGTTAATTTTATTGATTCTTTAAAAAAAATTTGTTTTGCTAATTTTCAGAACCTCTCAAAACCTTTTTTCTTTGATAACTTATTTTAAGAGCAAATAAATTGCCTTCTAATTAGTATTTTTTGTGTCAAACTAATCACTTGTTAAATATTTTCTTATGTTTTCTGGCAAATTAATCGGTTCTAATCTCATTTTAAAAGAGCGAAACAATTATCTCTTATATTGATCTTCCCCGGAAAAATAATTAGAATTTGATTTTAGACAACAAATTTATCTACCTCCTATGATGGTATTTTTTGATAATTTTGATTTGTTTCCGGCTTTAAATTCGATGCAAAAGAACAAACATTATTTGCCACATCTAAACTCAAGTTACAATTATTTTTCGTGATATATCACCCAAGATTTAGATTCAATACCTGAAATGCACAATAAAATGCTCATTTATACTTATGTTTATTAAATAACAAATATGACAGGAGGTGTGAATTAATAACATGCGATATCCAAGGAATAATCAAATCGCAACATGCTTGTCCAAGTTCTAATGAAAAAAAAAAACAAACAAACAAACAAAACTTCCAGTAGCTATACTCCACTCTTTACCTCCAATGAACAATTTGAGGTCCAAGGCCACTTTCCAATTGCATCTATATAACCCAAATTAGAGAATGCTGATATAGAGCCACGCTTCTTCACCACAAAAATAATAATGTAAAATAAAATGAAATTAGCAACTTGCTCACATGGCGAAGCAACAATTGCTTCAATAACTACATGGCAAAAATATGGGTTCTCGTGACCCCGGCAACGGTCGGCTAGACCTTGCGACCTCAAGTGGTCCTCGCCTAGGGTCTCTTGACCCTCGTCAGGGGTCGCTCGACCTCGGATGATGTTAGGTGGCCATCCCATATGTTGTGCAAGCCTCTTTGGGGGGTGCTCAAGATCAGGCTACTTAAGACAATGGTTGTTGACATTAGATCTGGCTCGACAACGGCTTGAGAGGCTCTAAGTATTTTTAATCACAAAGTATACAAACATGCAGCTAAAGCCTTTTGCAAAAAGAAATTTACCAAACACTATTTAACCAAAAGTTAATTCACAAATGATTTTTTTATCAAATGCAATTTGCATTTCCCCAAAGCCTATTTCCAAGCCAAACCAGATGTAGCCTAAGTCCTTTGAGCCCAAATTGCCTGATTAATAAGTTAATCAAATTAAAGAAGACCTAGATTAATCTTTTAAATAGTTGAGCCTAAATAAGAAAATATTTATGCACAAATTATATTATTGAAATTCTAGAAAAGAAAAAGATAATGACAAAGTTTTCGTTAGGAGGGAAATGGTAAGGCATATTTACATATCGATTGCTAAAAGATTCTTAAAATTCTAATTACTCAGTAATTTGTTGTTTCCCTCTGGGAAAACTTATGATACTTGTAGTTGCAACTAGGGGTGAGCAAAAAATCATGATCCACCTAAATCGGACTGGGCCATACTCAGTCAGCCGATTTTGGATGGTAACCGACGAGTATGGTTCAAATTTCAGTTCCATTTTCTAAGACCGACAAATACCGGTTCAGTTCTCGATTTCAAGTGAAAATCATTTAACCGGACCGGTCCCTGTTTTTTTATTTAATACAAAAATATATTCTTTTGAAATAACTTTTGCAAATATTACAATGCTAGTTATTTTGCATATTGAAAGTTTTCTTGTGGCAATGATACTAAATGGTTGTTCCCATTATTATTTTGCATTATTGAAATTTATCCTTCAACCATTAAAGATAGGTTCCTTTTTTTTTAATTGATGTTGATGCTTGGTAGGATCGTAATCAGGATCCAGATCAGTTGTTCAATTTTCGAGTGGATTTATGAAATGAGTGGATGGTTCATGCTTTACCTTTGCAGAATTAGTCCCTAGGCGGTTCTCGATTTTAGAGTGGAAATCATCCATCGTGAAACCGATCACCCTTAGTTGCAATTGGCATTCACAAAGGTTTGAACAAATTAGGGGTGGAAAATGATTGAGCAGTATTTAGGGGTGTGCATAGTCTAGGCTGGTCCGATCTTGATATGAAATCGAGGATCGAACCGTAGTCCCGGTCCTCAAATTTTCAGGACCAAGGACAGAACCAGGGCTGGACCGAACCATGACCAACGGTCCGGTCCGATCCTAATGGGAGAGTTAACAGCAACTGCTTATAAAAATTATTGAAATATATGCATGGGTGGAGAGGCAAAGACAATAGAAGCGAAGGCGAGATGCAAGCATCAAGCGAGAGGAGTGAGTATTGACCGTCGAGCAGAAAATGAAGATAAGTAAACTTGCGTCTAGCGAGGGGAGTAAATATTGACTATCGAGCAGAAGATGAAGATATGGATTAGGTTTAGGTTAATTATTTCTTCAAAATTGTTCTATTTTTTTTTTTACACACACATTCTGAGTGGTCCGATTCGAGCGGTTTGGCATGATCCCATCCACCATAAGACCGAAAATTGGACCGCCCGACCATCGGTCCCATTTATTGGGACTGCGGACCGAACTGTCCCCCTCAAGGATCGGACCAACTCGTGCGGTCTAGTCCGGTCCGATCCGATCCTGGTCTAGTCCGATCCCGGTTTGGTCCGTGCTGGTCAGGTCCAATTTGCACACCTCTAGCAATATTCATGTCCCATGCCCACGATGTAATTACCTAGATATCGTTCATAAATTACTTAATGAGTTTGTGATAAAAATTAATACACGACTTATTTCAGAGTAAAGACAATATCAGTGTAGCACTAGATGATGACAATTACCGCATCAATTTAAGACTCCGGGAACAACTTCAACAAATGAATTAGCTAACACGATATTTTCATCGATATTTCTTGTAACTTTATAAATATCTGTAATGTTAAAAGAAAATACTTTTTCACCCGAAGGAGTTATAAATAAAGTCGGGAAACAATGAATAGGGAGAGGAGGGATGGAGATGAGCCACAAATATAAATTTTGACGTCATAAATAATTAATGTTGAACAATTGATATCCAACTCTTTTAATGATTAAATTTCATTTTTTTTGGGTCTGTGCTCTTGGTGATTGTTTTTGTCCGGGCCAGATCCATGGGCCAGAGTTTTCATAAGCCCGAAATGCTGTCTGGGCCACAATGTGAAAGAGCCCTCCGGCCCGGCCCATAATCCTTTCGTTCATTGGCATTTCCAGGTGCGTAGTCCATCTAAGAAGATCTGCTCGTTAGGGGTTTTGGAACAGGCTGGGGTTCTGCTCCTCCTTCCCCGCTCTCTGATTCGCTCTCTGATTCGCTCGCTCGCTCGCTCTCGGACTCAACTGCCGCTTCACAATATCTCTCCGCCATCACCGCCGGCCTCCGGCCACGGGACTCTGGTAATCCCTCTCTTTCTCGCGTGAACCTCGATTGTGTGACGTTTAAGCTGAATCAATCGGCCTGTTTTCTCGTCCCTCAAGCTCAATGTGAGTCTTGGTTTTGGATCACATGCTATGAAGAAGCCGCGCTTCCGTGAATGCATCCGGTTGTGTTCGCCGATTTGCGTGTGTGATGCTAGAAACGATAGTAGGACAGACGATGGATTTCATGTGTGTGGCTCGTTCTGTTGATGGCAGATGAGAAGGTGACGTTCTCTGCAGAGTTAGGGACATGGCATTGTCGATTTCTAGGAGGCTGATGCGTTCTTTCGGGCCGTCGGGCCAATGGAGGCATATGGGTTCGGCTTCGGCTGCGAATGGTTCTCTTTGCTGTCCTTATGGTGAGGGAATGTGCTGCTTTCTTTGTAATCTGTTTGACTACATAGATTCTTGCTTTTGAGTTCATTGAGGTGGTTTAATACTTTTTTTATTTCTTGTTGATAGAATTGCTTGGCCTCGCTTCACAAGAGAGCTTTTCCACTGTGGACTTTTCTCGATCAGTAAGGGTATGTTCATGTTCTACTTGTATGTGATGACTACATGAGGTGAATGTAAAAGTAAGGCAATTTTTTATACCCTGAGGGTGCTCTGCAGAATTTACGCAATAAATGCTTATGATTGTATTCTACTGATTCAAATCAATTGGATGTTGTTAACTCTCTATTATTTGCTTTGGTATGTGTGCTTGCCTTTGCTCAATAAACTGGTGGTCTCTTTAAATTGAGGAAGCAGATGCAGATTGTGGTAGTTTCTACTGTCTAGAGTCCATAGCAGTTTATTGATGAACATGATATAAATTCATCCTTTGCTTTAAATCTTGACATTGTGGTGTGTTTTATGTAACTGCATGTAGGACGGTGCTTTTTTCTTTGGTTGTCGAAGGCTATCAACTTCAATATTGACTCCTAATGGTGAAGCTGACTTCCCTTCTGACTTATTGTCCAAGAAGAAAGTAATTGTGCCTGATCGCGAGATAGGTATGAACGGAATGTGCTTTACATTGGCTTTTTGTAAAAGATACTGACGATTATATAGTGACCATCTTTTACATGTGTCTGTATGCAGCCCTTGGAAATGTAACTTGAATATGTAGAAAAAAGAAGCAATGAATTGCTAATTTTTCATTCAGAAGTTTGAAATGTCTTGCAGGAGGACTCAAGAAAATGTGCCCTTGATTATTTCATGTATTAAAATGGTTGTCAGGATTATTAAGTGAATGGAAAATATTCTTTAGTGGATTATCCATTGTATTTGCTTTTCAGTGGGGAGATATCAGCATTCTGCTTATTCATTTTAGTATTTGACTCATAAGATGTTCTTACAGGGCTTTACCAGGATCTCGTAATTCCAGTGACGAACTTTCTTGGTGAAGATAAGGGCTTGATGGTCTTAGCTGGAGATGTTTTTGATGTGCCTATTAGAAAAGATATTGTTCACCGTGTCGTGAGATGGCAGCTTGCAAAGCGACAACAGGTTTTGTACAACAATCTCATGCACTCTAAAATCTGGCGTTTGTATTTGCAGTAAATGTTTTCATGGCATAGCTTGATCTACTGAATAACATGTTGAATTTTATTTACTGCTGTGAGAAGCATCTAAAATATTGTAGAAGAATGAGAAACCATTGATGTACTACTGTCTTCCCACTGAATGGGTTATTTTATTTTCCCACAGTTTTAGAATGCTGAATGAGTTTACCACTCTGAGAAGCTTTTGTGAAGATTTTTTATTATGTTGATGGGTTGATCTACAGGGTACGCATTCAACTAAAACTATTAGTGAGGTCAGTGGAACAGGCCGCAAACCATGGCCACAGAAAAAAACTGGTCGAGCTAGGCACGGTACTATGCGTGGGCCCCAGGTTTGGTTATTTGCCTAATTGTTATAGAGGTCTGTTTTAGTGAGATGGTGTGTGTAAAATCTAAAGCAAGTTTTTGGATGACAGTTTAGAGGTGGTGCTACAATGCATGGCCCAAAGCCACGAAGCCATGCTATTAAGATGAATAAAAAGGTTAGGCGCCTGGGGCTGAAGATAGCTCTCTCTGCACGTGCGGGGGAAGGAAAGGTGAATCTATCTTAGTGCTCTTGAATGTTCAAGTTGTTGATTTTTCGATACGGTGAAGCAGTGGGGTTCGATTCAAGGCATCGAAGCAATGATGATAATTCTGTCCTCAAGTTTGTCTTGCAATGTAATGTCCTAGAGTTTGTTCCTTGCCTACTTAATTATCCTTGTTTTTATGACCTTTCTTGTGAGGAGCAGTATCTTGATATTTAGGGTCAGTTTTTATTGGATATGAACCTTTTGTTTTCCCTCCAAAATGTTAGGAACCAATTTTTTTTTTTTCAAATATTTGCAAAATAGGAAAAAAATTCTAAACGGCGGCGTACATATCAATATCTGTCTTTTTTTTTTGAAAGGTTTCAGGCTTTCAGAAATTTAACATTAAGTAAACTTTAACTTCGTACACTAAAAAAAAAGAAAATGTAAAAACATTCAAGATAGACCCAATCTTTAATTATTCTTGTTACCATCTCACTAGTCAGCCTTTTGCTTTGATACTTGTTATGTTGAATTCTTTACTGCTCTTCAATTACGAGTGTACCTCAAAAGGATTCCATTCTATATTAAAATCTTCCTTTTCTTTTTTGTATCTACCGTATATTTGATCAAGTATTTCATGGCTATTGAAAATTGCAAAATTATTCAGCTTCTGGTATTTGACGATATGGAGATCCCGACGCACAAGACAAAGAACATTGTAAACTATGTCGAGCAAATGGAGAACACTAAGAAAGTTCTGCTTGTGGATGGTGGTCCCATCAATGAGAAGCTGAAATTGGCTACTCAGAATCTACACTATGCCAACGTGTTACCCTCTATAGTAAGTTTACCTTCTGGTTTCAGATTTTGCATTGTTGAAATTGATCTAGGTGGGCTTGATATCGCATACAAGAGTATTCTCTCACTCTGTGTTTGGGTCTGAGGACGCATGAAATTAACAAGAATGGAGGTGGGGGAATGAATATGAGGGACTATAAATTTTGTTCTCTTCTATTGTCGAGAGTGACGGAAATTGAAGGGAGTGAAAATGGAGGACTTTTCCATTGGAAGGAGATTTAAGGCAAGTTGTGACAGTGCTATGCAGTGGGCATAGCTCTCTCCATTCAGATCGGCTCCCTTCTTTCCAACTCATTTTTTCTTTGGGATGCTTTGGGAGAGAACATTGTCATTAAGGTTGTCTTGTCAGAGATTTAATTTATGTGTCTGTTGGTATTTTAGGCATGTCCTCTTTCGACTTTATTGATGCAGACTGATAAAATCTTGTTTCTGAAGGACATGCTCCAATCTTTTGTCTGGTGATCATAGGTTCATATCATATCATAGCCGGATGCGGATTAGTGCAAGATCAATTGTTCGTACTTCTTTGATAAAAAAAATTGTTGGTACATTTGGTAGTAAGAGATATGGGAATAGTGACAATATTGCAGGAAGGAGTGTCTTTATATTTTATTTTATGACAAATTCTGGTGATGATTAGGAATACCATCAGGTTGTACTTGGAACAAATAATCTCGCTTGTCTGGACTGCTTGGTTTGCTATTCCATAGTTCTAGCCATGTAAAGTAGTTTCCTGCTTCGGAATTTGTGTGTTCAATTATGGCCTGAGAATCTTGCAGTATCCCATTAGTTCATGATATCATTTTATAACACTTGGTAGTGACGCTTTGTTGGGCACATTATTACGTAGTCTAAAGAGGGTCATTCAGTTCAATGACTGTAACATGATATGTTTTTGCAGGGCCTTAATGTATACAGCATCCTGCTACACGACACATTGGTGATGTCCCGCGATGCGGTAAATAGGATTGTTGATCGGATGCATACTCCAATTAACCGTTGATGCTGCTTTAATGTGAATTTTCTTTTTTATAAGCTTTGGAGGGCCAAATTTGATGTTTCGTATTGGTTTCTGTGCCTATGTAGATGGCTTTCCTTTTTGAGTTCCTGTAATAATTTTGTAACTTAGAGATAGCAATTTTGTGCTTTGGCACTGTTTTTTCCCTTGTGCTTGGGTATGATGAGCCGGAATGTGCTCTCGCAAATCACATTTCGCATGCAGTCAGTCGATAAATTGGTAGGGGGAACTTGCGGATCTTAGCCCGTGTCAAAGACAATTTTTCCTTTTTTCACCGTAAGAACCTTGTGTAGCATCAATGGCATGTATGATTTTATTGTGATTTTTTTCATGCCAAAGCAAGGATTCCTTGGCATTCTATGTGGTGTGCCGAAAATTCTTAGAGGGCTAGAACCTATTTTGAAATTTAATTCAGTCCATTTTTGAAATTTAATTCAGTCCATTTTGTTTGAATAATTATTGAAGGCTTTTAATTAATTAATTAATTGAAACTCAATTTGAGCCCAAGAATGCGCAATGAAGCCCATAAGAGCAGGAAATTGAGCTAGCCCACGACAATCCTTCTTGGGGCTAAAATTATTGAGGAGTTTTAATGAGATCGGACTCTTGAAGACCAGAGTTTCTAATTCAATGGTCATTAAGGAAAATTCTACTTCGACTAGGATTAATTGACCCTAGTCTATAAATACCCCGTTAAGCTTTTAGGCTCGAGGAGGCCGAACATTATACACATACGGCACATTGAGAATAGAGAAGGTAACTCGACCAAAGGCTTCCCTGGGACATTCGAGATCCTTGACTACGGAGCCTCGCGGACGGCTTTACTACTTCATCGTGTTCTGCCATGGCGTATGAGTACCATGCGAAGAAAGAGAACCCACAACATAAATCAGAGAACTTGATGCTTGATAACTGGCATATAATTTTCAAGAAAAACACTATTACGATTTTACATAGAGTTTTAAGTATTTTTCTATTTTAAGAATTTTAACGATATAGATAATCGCGATATTTGATTTCAATTCTGTTTGATTAGATTAGATTTGTTTTGTTTTATGTTATCTTTGAGCAATTTTATTTCCTGTAGGAGTCCTATCTATATAAAGTACATTTGCTCTTTGTAATTTGAAGACTTTGATTAATTGAATACAGTTTATTCTGAGAAATTGATTTCCTGTTTATCGCTACCCTACGTCATTTGGTTTCAGAGCAAGGTTTCTCCTGGCGACGATGTCTCATAACGTGAATTGATATATTTCTGTAGCTGAGGGCCAACTTGATGAGCCTATTACACGGAAGATCTTTACCATGTTTGCCGAGGAAACTCGACGAGCTTTGCAAAACCGCCGATGGATGATGCAAGACTTGCTTGCTGCTACCCAACGATTGTCTGCAAACCCAAGCCACATACCTGGCGTTCTTCCAACCGAGCGAATTCCTGTCGCTCGTGATCCCGAAGTTGCTATGGATCGTGGGGCAAATAACTGACGTCACCGACAAAGGCGACAATCCTATGTCGATGATTTTGAAGAAGATTTCCATGACATGCCTATTCGAGGAGGTTACAGATGTGGTGGATTCCAGGATGAGCATGTTCATAGAGGTCGACGATATGTAGATTACCGACCATTTCCTGAGCAATATCAATTGAATGTTGTTATATCTACCTTTAATGGCAATTTAGATATCAAAAACTTTCTGGAGTGGCTTTGGGAGGTTGAAGAGTTCTTTGAAACCATGGAGATCGATGAGGAAGACCAAGTAAAAGTCGTGGCGAAAAAGTTGAGGCTAGACGCTTTAACTTGATGGAAGCAGATGCAAATATCCTGACGCGTCAATGAAAAGCTCCTATCCGAAAGTGGAGACAGATGAGACGAATATTAAAGGTTCGACTCCTTCCACTTGACTATGAACAAGATTCGTTATATTCAAACCACTCGCTAGATTTTTTGTATCCTTCTTTCCCCCATTTTCTTATCACGGCCTCCAAAGTCCTCCAAATTGGGGAACCCGAGGGAGCGACTCTTGTCGAGTGCAAGGACCAACTTTTCGAGAAATTAGAGGAGGAACCGAGGGTGGAAGAAGAGATAAAGCAGAAAGACCTTGAGATTGTTCTCGAAATCGGGGCTTCCAACGAGAAAGCAGGCGAACAAGATGGGGACGATGCTCAAGAAGTAAAGAAAGGAGAAGAGAATCCAAAAGGAAGCACCGAAGAAAAATCGAGTGAGTCAAAGATTTTGATCAAGGGAGAGACTGTGGTCAACGTTCCTCATCAAGAGGTTGCTGATGTTTATGTGGAGGACGGGAAAATTATTGACGTGAAGCCCACTATCAAGGTAGGTGATGATGTCATCGTATTCAATGCTATTGATGAATATGTCATGTCATGAGAAATTGATCCGCACAATCGTTTTGCTTTGGGAAGTCAAATAATAGATGACTTTTTTAGTGGTCAAGCTGCAGCATTAGTTAGTGGAATAATAATGCACACTGACTTTGTAATACCAATCAAAGGGAGTTTAATTGCAGGCATTGAAACATATGAGACAAAGTAAATGCAATATTGTACGAATTATGGTTTTCACATGGCAATTAAAAAGTGGGAAGCTGTGATGGGATTTTACCAGTGACTCGCTCAGGCAGTTAGGTTCTTTAAAATGAATAGGAGGAGGCACTGGAAGTACAGGAAGCATATCTAGACTCCACGTTATAACTCGAGGACGAGTTTTTCTGAAGAGGAAGAGAATGATGCAGGACAACTGGCATATAATTTCCGAGAAAAACATAATATTATGATTTTACATAGATTTTTAAGTATTTTTCTATTTTAAGAATTTTAACGATATAGATAATCGCGATATTTGATTTCAATTCCGTTTGATTAGATTATATTTGTTTTATTTTATGTTATCTTTGAGCAATTCTATTTCATGTAGGAGTACTATCTATATAAAGGATGTTCGCTCTTTGTAATCTGAAGACTTCGATTAATTGAATACAGTTTGTTCTGAGGAATTGATTTCCTATTTATCACTACCCTGCGTCATATGGTATTAGAGCGAGGTTTCTCCTGGCGACGTTGTCTCATAACATGAATCGATATACTTCTGTGGCTGAGGGACATCTTGAGGAGCCTATTACATGGAAGATGTTTACCCTGTTTGCCGAGGAAACTCGACGAGCTTTGTAAAACCGCTGACGGACGATGCAAGACTTGGTTGCTGCTACCCAATGATTATCTGCAAACCCAAGCCACACACTCGGCGTTCTTATAGCCGAGCAAATTCCTGTCGTTCGTGATCCCGAAGTAGCTATGGATTGTAGGGCAAATCACTGACGTCACCAACAAAGGCGGTAATCCTATGTCGAGGATTTTGAAGAAGATTTCCACGACATACCTATTCGAGGAGGTTGCAGATGTGGTGGATTCCAAGATGAGCATGTTCATGGAGGTCGACGATATGTAGGTTACCGACGATATCCTGAGCAATATCAATTGAATGTTGATATCTCTACCTTTAATGGCAATTCAGATATCAAAAACTTTATGGAGTAGCTCTAGGAGGTTGAGGAGTTCTTTGAAGCCATGGAGATCGATGAGGAAGACCAAGTAAAAGTCGTGGCGAAAAAGTTGAGGTGCGACGCTTTAATCTAGTGGAAGCAGACGCAAATATCCCGACGCCGTCAAGGAAAAGCTCCTATTCGAAAGTGGAGACGTATGAGACGAATATTAAAGGTTCGGTTCCTTCCACCCGACTATGAAAAATATTCGTTATATCCAAACTACTCGCTAGATTTTTTGTACCCTTCTTTCCCCCATTTTCCTGCCATGGCCTCGAAAGTCCTCAAAATTGAGAAACCCGAGGAAGCGACTCTTGTCGAGTGTAAGGACCAGCTTTTTGAGAAATTAGAGGAGGAACCGAGGGTGGAAGAAGAGATAAAGCAGAAAGACCCAGAGATCGTTCTCGAAATCGAGGCTTCCAATGAGAAAGCAGGCGAACAAGATGGGGACGATGCCCAAGAAGTAAAGAAAGGAGAAGAGAATCCAAAAGGAAGCACCGAGGAAAAATCGAGTGAATCAAATATTTTGATTAAGGGAGAGACTGTGATCAACGCTCATCATCAAGAGGTTGCTCATGTTTATGTGGAGGATGGGAAAATTATTGACGTGAAGCCCATTATCAAGGTAGGTGATGATATCATCGTATTCAATGCTACTGATGAATATGTCATGTCAGGAGGAATTGATCTATGCACTCGTCTTGCTTTTGGAAGTCAGATAATAGATGACTTCTTTAGTGGCCAGGCTACAGCATTAGTTAGTGGAATAATAATGCACGCTGACTTTGTAATACCAGTCAAAGGGAGTTTAATTGCAGGCATTGAAACATATGAGATGAAAGCAATGCAATATTGTACGAATTATGGTTTTCACATGGCAATCAAAAAGTGAGAAGCTGACGGTATTGTGATGAGATTTTACCAGCGACCTGCTCAGGCAGTCAGGTTCTTTAAAAGGAATAGGTGGAGGCACTGCAAGTATAGGAAGCGGATCCAGCCGCCATGTTATAACTCGAGGACGAGTTTTTCTAAAGAGGAAGAGAATGATGCAGGACAATTGGCATATAATTTTCGAGAAAAACACAATATTACGATTTTAGATAGAGTTTTAGGTATTTTTCTATTTTAAGAATTTTAACGATATAGATAATTGCGATATTTGACTTCAATTCCGTTTGATTAGATTATATTTGTTTTATTTTATGTTATCTTTGAGCAATTATATTTCATGTAGGAGTCCTATCTATATAAATGACGTCCGCTCTTTGTAATTTGAAAATTTTGATTAATTGAATACAGTTTATTCTGAAGAATTGATTTCGTGCTTATCGCTACCCTGCGTCAGAACTCAACAAAACTCATGCCGATGTCCATTGACTAGTGGGGAGCAAAAGAGGCACAGAGAGACAGAAGGACGGTAAGTAGTGGGATATTGTACCCAATCATATGTGGACCCAATTGCCAACGTTCAGAAGGGAGAAAGATCCAACATCTTTCTCATCATCTTCATGTTCCCCCTGGCTCTCCTTGGTTTGCTTAAGGAACCATCATCCCTTTTGATCTCAATCTCTTTTGTTTTAACTTATTTATTATTTTTACTCATCGCATTACGACAATCAGAGGCAACGGGTTTTTCCAGTCGTTGTTGCTCATCTTTGGGTGCTGTTTTTACGAAAAGTTCTTTGGAACTTCGAGCCAATCGATTGGACGCCCGACGCCCCACTATAGCTCAATCCAGGGCTCGTTGCCCCAGCCGTCGTTGAGGCCCGAGGCCCTCACCGTTCTTACTCAGATAGTAGATGGCTCTTTCTTTACCATTCACAGGACTTGTTTGAGCAAGTAAGGCTCCCAAAGACTCTTGATGTATAGTCAAATACAAGGCCAAGGGGTGACTTAGGATTGGTGGCACAAGTACTGGTAGAGATGCTAAGTAAGTTTTGATCTTTTGGAATGCCTGACCACATTATGCATCCCAGGTTACTTTTACGCTCTTCTTAAGCAGTTTGAAAATTGATATAGCCACATCAAATAACTGATTGATGAATCTGGTGATGTGGTTCAATCTCCCTAGAAGACGTCTTACTTCTTTCACTGTCGAGGGAGCTGCTAGGTCACAGATAGCTTGGATTTTCGTAGGGTCAATTTCAATGCCCCTGCTACTGACCATGAATCCGAGAAGCTTCCCTGATTTTGCCCAAACACACATTTGTTAGGGTTCAATCTCAACTTGTATTTTCGGAGTCGCTCAAACAGCTTATGTAGCACTTGAATGTGATCTTGTCCTTTCTTGGACTTGGCGATAATGTCATCGACATATACTTCGATTTTCTGATGAATCATGTCGTGAAAAAGGGTGACCATCGCCTTCTGATAAATTGCCCCAGCATTCTTTAGTCTAAAGGGCATTAATTTATAACAAAAATTCCCCAAAGGGGTGGTAAATGCAGTTTTTGACTTGACTTCCTATTTCATGAGGATTTGATTATATCTTGAGAATCCATCCATGGATGAGAATAATTCGTACTTAGCTGTACTATCCACCAGCACATCGATGTGGGGAAGTGGGAAATTATCTTTTGGGCTAGCTCTATTTAGGTCTCGGTAATCCACACAGATCCAGACCTTGTCATCTTTCTTCATGACGGGGACTATGTTTACAATCTAATCTGAGTAAGGGATAGCTTCGATAAAGCCCACACTAAGAAGTTTCATCACTTCTTCTTTGATTCTGTCTTCTAACTCAGCTTTCATCCGAATGCTGCCTTGTCTCACAAGTTTAACACTGAGATCTGTAGGTAACGCGTGCTCCACAATTCTTGGATCCAAACCTGGCATATCTGCATATAACCATGCGAAAATGTCATGTATTTTTGAGCAATTTAGTAAATCTGAGCTTTGCAGCTCGAGACAGATATCCACTAATCTTGACTTCTTTGACATCCGTCGCATCACCCAAGTTAATGACTATTGGATCTTCTGAAGTGGGAGGTGTTGAATTTTCAAAGACACTCCAATCTCTACGGATGGCTGCGTAATCTTCATCTACATCTTCCTCAATATCGCAAGAGTAATCGTCTTGGTGATCTGGTTCGCACAATAACCTAGCATGCATGTTTGAGATGATATGCTTGAAATGTCATGAGAATGGTTAGTCTCTATTTCATATGAAAATGTGACGCATGAGTGTGAAAAATCTTTTCAAAAGAAATTTCAAAATAGGTGCAAGCATAAATGGAACTAGTTCTCCTGTCCTCAGGCATCCTTGTTCCTCGAAAACCTTTTGAAAATCAGGAACCATATGGTAAATCAGACTTCAAACTTCCTATATGGAAGGCTAGTATCATCATTGGGCTGATTTGTAGTCCCATATGTCCTTAATAAAATTCATGTGTTTTATTAAATATAAAAATGGATCGCATCACAAGCTATGCTGTTTGAACCAACGGTTGGAGATCTAAAGGCGTCTTACTACCTCTACTTCAAACCACAAAAACGAAAAGTGCGAAGAAATGTAAGAATTTAAATGCAGTATTAAAAGCAATGGAGAAGTCTCTTTACTCAGAAGAGGCGGCTTCATCATCAAGCCACTCTATAATGACATTCACAGAGTCATCTCCCAGAAAAGGGTTCGTGAGATCCGATTATTTCAACGGAGTTATCCCTTCTTCTGACAACCACTTAGAGTCTTGACTGAAGTATTCATTCAAAGGACTGCTGAACATCTTAGATTTGCTTTTCCAGGCTGAAGAACCAATGAAAGAATCGTTTTGATTTTGTTGGTGTCCATGGCGTCCACGGCCTTTGCCTCGGCCTCGGCCCGCTGTCTTAGAGGTGAAATCACTGATATGAGTGTTATAATATCCCACGCCTACCTTGTAATCGTTGGATTTCAACTGTAGAGGATTGTTGATTCCTTGACCATACTTGCCAATACCTTTTTCTGGGTTGAACCCATATGCTAGCAACATCTTAGCTGATAAAAGGTTAGCTTCAGAGACGAAAGAAACCTTTAGTTTTACCCCCACAGGAGTGTGGATTACTGCCATCAGTTTCAAGGAATGATAGCTAGCTTCTTCCTTAACTTCAGGTTCAATGTAGGGGATATCGCTATTTTGGTATACGACGAGATCAACTACCTTCCCCATGGACGGTAACTACCTTCCCATTAATCACGAATCATACTTTCTGATGTAGACTTGAGGGTATGGCTCCAGCGGTATGAATCCAGGGTCTCCCTAATAGGAACCTAAATGCGCTCGGTAGATCTATCACTTGGAAATTTATTAAGAATTTGATTGGGCCTATGAGCACCTCCAACTCGATCTCGCCTACTAATGTCTTTCTCATCCCATCAAAGGTTCTAACAGCTGCTTTGAAAGTTCGAATCGTTTCTTATTTAAGGCAGATGTTAAAAGCTAATCCGTTGTCGATTAGCATGTGTGCCGCTCTTTTTCCATTACAATGGGCAGTGATATATAAGGCCTTGTTGTGTCCTCTTTCCTCCATGGGAAAATCTTCATCTAAGAAGCTTAGTTGGTTTTTTAGAAGGATTTCTCCCACAAAGTCCCTTAACTGCACGTCATTTATAGTTTCAAGGACATGCACCTCATTTAGTATCTTTAACAGCGCGTCTTTATGCTTCTCTGAGTTAATGAACAAATCTAATAGGGATATCTGGGCCGGCATTTTTCTTAACTGGTCTATCACCTCAAATTCGTTGGTCTTGACGATAGATAGAAGTTTTTCTACATCCTTCTTTGATATCTCTTTCTTCTTCGATTCGCCTTCCCTACCGTCCGGATCTCATCACGGCATCTACTTCACTTGCTCCATAGTCCCAATGAACTGCCTTTGGATCGTAAATCTTAACTGGCGGGACTTGTATGGTTATCGTTGTTAGGTGGGATATCTCTGATTCAAATTCGTTATCGGATTCATCTCTTGGTAGATGAATTACCACTGGTTTTACCAAATAATCTTTTTCTTGGCTTAGGCTGTCAAGCTTATTCAGTTTAATCATCACAGTCGTAGCAGTTTTAATCATTTCCACTACGTCACTCTAGTCCTCAGGGAAGTCTTCGCATCCCGTTTGGTGGTAATTGTCAATATCACTTCACTCAGTTGATATTATAATCTTCAAGTGTCTTCTGATTTTCTTGAATAGTTCAATCAAGCTTTGCCACTGGGCCATTAATTTCTCCATCTTGACGTATTGCTCTGTGTCAAGTTTGTTATATGCCATCTGAGGGTGACCGCACATTGTCAATTGAAATGATACATCTCCCATCTCTCTTGAGAGATCATTCATTTGTTCTTCTATGAGCAGGAGATGTTTAGATATCACTCGATTGAGTGATGATTTAGGTTTTTCTGTTAAAGGCTCTATCACCGCCTCTTGAATTTTGGGTTGAACAGGATCATTCATACCTCCCCATCCATCGAGTATGATATCCTCCATTATTTGAAAAGAACTAGGAGGAGTAGAGTACTTCATTTTGAAGTTATATCCACCAAAATCTTCGCTCAAATTGTTTATAACTTCGCCTTTTTCTAGCGCTTCGACTATAAATCCGCGACCAGCCTGACTTCGCTCAACAGCTTGTAGTTCGTCTTCGTCAAGCTCTTCTTTTGGTTCAGTGACCAGCTCTACATCGTTTACTAGACTTTCGTGTTGGACAGGATCATCCATACCTCCCCATCCATCTAGTATGATATCCTCCATTCTTTGAAAAAAGCTGGGAGGAGCATAGTACTTCACTTTGAAGTTATATCCACCAGAATCCTTGCCCAAATTGTCTATAACTTTGCCTTTCTCTAGCGCTTCAGTTACAAATCTACGATCAGCCTGGCTTCTCTTAATGGCTAGTAGTTCGTCTTTGTCGAGCTTTTTTTCTGGTTTGGTAATCAGCTCCATATCGCCTACTAGACTTTCATGTGCCATACATTCCCTCATTCGGTTTCAACCATGAACTAGTTCCACTCTAGGTTGATTGAGGCCTTAATTTCCTCAAACTCTTCATTAGCCACATTCAATATTATTTCTAGGCTCATCATCTTTTTAATGCATAGCTTCTTTCTTTTAGCCGATATTTCCCCTTCTCTTGGATATGACGAGGCGATTGCCAGAATGTTGATTAACTTAGGCACATTTACCTTCAGCTTAAGGTGGTTTCCCTCTTCATCATCAAATATTATCAAATATTGCACCAACTGCTTGGTGGTCAAGTAGTGGATGCTCTTGTATATTTGGAGCTACATCATCAAATTTCAGAATTTGATTGTTAATGAGAGCTTGAACCTTTAGCTTAAGGATGTAGCAATTATCTACATTGTGTCCTCTTTTACCCATATAATAGGTGCGGTTCTGGCTTTCATCAACACCAGGATATTTCGTTGGATTTGTTTTGGGATGTTCTTTTGCCACCAAGTGTTGCTCTAGTAACATTGGGAGCAACTTGGATAAGGACCTGGGAAGTTCAGAGAAATGCTTTGGAGGCTGTCTCTTTCTAGGCTCTTGTCCTCTAGACGTTGATCGTGACGATCCCCCTCTTGTCTGATTGGAATTAGCGAATTTATTAAAATTCGGCACAAAGTCTATATCAACTCCAACCTCCCTTTCTTTCCTCAGGGGGTATTGCTTTTCTTGTTGAAGTTTCAGTGGCTTTCTTTCACTCAAAGCTCACTCCAATCTCTCAGCCACCTTTATCAAATGTGTAAGGGTTTGACATCCTGAAGTGTTCAGTCTGTTAAAGTACTCATATGGAAGTGCCTTCAGGATAGGTCAATCAAGTCTTCCTCTAGAATCGGGGGTTTCACTTTAGTTGCTAAGGCACGCCATCTATGGGCGTATGTTCTGATTGTTTCGCTTCTCCCTTCTTTCCTTGTTGGGGCCGTAGCCGTGTTAAACTTATATTGTCTAGGAAATCCTCAGCCAGATCCTCCCATCCATCGTAATCATCTAGGTCTAGTTCGATAAACCAAGCTAAAGCAGCGCTAGCCAGACTTTCTTGGAATATAATTAGAATAATGTGCCATCTTACGCCAATAATATTTAAGATGAGCACGTGGATAATCTATCCCGTCATATTTTCTCACAAAGTTCGGGTCTTTGTAATTCGGAGGAGTCTCCACTTTAGCGAATGATGATATTTTGTCGAAACGAGCTAACTCATAGCCCTGACTGCTCCAGCACTCTTCAATTTTGGCTATTCTCTTAGCTTCAGCTTCATTTTTCCCAGCCTGCTTTCCTTTCTTCTCCTTCTTGAGGTTGATGACAATAGGAGGCATCTTCGATTGTGGTGGGACATTTGGCACATGAGCGTCCTCTATGATATGTTGGGCACCTTCAGTGGTCCATTTATCAATTGTATCATGTATTGAAGATTGACCTGAGTTGTTCATGTTAGGCACCGCCGTTTGTCTGGTTTGGGAGGCTTCTAGCATAGCCTTAATTTCAGTCATCATGGTGATCATAATGGTCATCTCGGCCTCTAAAATGCCCACTCACGGAGTCAATTCACGTTGTTCCATTTTTGTCTTAAGTCGAGTACAGAAATGATGTCTTTGTAATTCCATGATTAGAGAATACCTGTTCATTTGAAAATAACGAGTAAGCATCTTTTACAACAAATAAGAAAGGTACAAGATTCCTTCAATTGCATGTTTTCTATCGATTGATGAGAAAAAAGACTATCTTGCGAGCCTTAATCTCACATGAGCAGCTCTTTCAATCATTTACTAAGAGAATTCATGAAATTAAAGGAAGCACAATCTTCGGTGATAGTTTTCGATGCATCGATAAAACATGCTTATGCTCATATACATGTATTAAAAGTAGCACATAGTACAAACAATTATCTCAATGTCAAGAAAACATTATAATGTTCACACCTTTTACAATTGACAAAATAGTCTATCTAAGCCTAGGGCGCTTAGGGTCTAAGGCACCCTTATCGTCCCAGCAAGATCAAATCACTCATTCTGGGAATCCTCGTCTTCTGAATATGATGGGGATCCTATGTCTTCCGGTATATATGGCTCCACTCCAGGCACATATGGCACAATATACTCGGGTACATAAGGTTCGATGAAGTTGCGTCTGATCGCTTCAAAGCGTCAGATGTATTCTGTAGAAGCTCTGTGAGTATTCATCTCGGAGGTCATATCATTTGGTCATTCTACGTCTTTCGTTCGAACGTCTTTCGCAGCACATATGATGGACTCCACCTTAGTTTCGAATTGCTTTTCTTCTCTCATGTAAGGATCTCTTTCGGCACGTCAAAAGAGCAAACATCTGGTTGTGGCGATGAAGGAACCTCATGCAATGCGCCATATTGCCGTATGACCCTTCTTGGATAATATGCTGTGGCGCTAGTAAATCCGAACAAGGGGACTCAATCTTTGCCATTGCGTACGAGCCCGATTTTACCTAAAGTTGGTAATCTAAGTCGCCATCAGAGTTTTTTTGGCTTTAAAGCTCTAAGAAATTCCTTTCACTCTTTGAAATTGAATTTAAGAAATTCTCTAGCTAAATTATTGCGATACTGCCTTTTCACTTCTGAATAGTGCTTGAACATCTCATTCGCCTGTCGTTTAAACCTAAGGTTATTGACATAATAATTAGTCTGGCAATCTTCAGCATATCCCAGCTTACGTCCAGTCAGCTCTCGACCATGTACAAACCTAGTAAAATGTAACCTTGTATTCGGTCGGGGACAAGTGACTTTCCTCAAACACTCGTAGGCCACTAGTTCCGTCGAACTTATAGGAAATAGCGACATCCTATCCCCTATCATTGTTATTTCAATTAGTCACTAGAATGATCTCAAAATGTATGCAATTCATGTAGATGCGAATGATATGTAATATGTGAACATATTATGAAACAGGGAGTAAGGAAATACATCAAAAGTAAATGCCTTACCAACCAAAACCTCAAGGAACATGGAAAATTCCCTTGTAACAATGTGTGATTTTAGGTATACCAACCTTCTACAGACATGCGCATGAGACAAGTGAGAATATACTCTAGAAATAAAATCAGGTGAGGAACCTATGGCTTAGGCTCCCACGATCCAAATATGGCAAATTCCTCCCAAGAGTACCCACCCAAGAGGGCTAGATATCACTAAATTGGATCGTGAGTGGGAATGAATGCGAAAGTCTCAAGCGCCATCAAACACGAGATCCTTTCGTATCCTTTCCCTATCTAAGGTAAACCTAGATGTGGTTGCAATCGGAGTTTGACCGCCAGTGTGTGAGATGTGTCATGATTATCAAAATGCAAGGTTATGCACAATAGTTTGGGAGTATTCTATTCAATTCTGCGAAAATCAGAGAAACGGGATCGAAGATTTTATAACGCTAACCGTTAAAGTTGATGCCCTTTCGGCACCTAAATTGAATGATTTATCTAACTTGAAATTTCATGTAGATAAGCGAGATACGAACCCTAAAACTAGGAGTTCATGCAGACATAAGTGACTACCCTAGCACTCACAATCAGTAATGAAAGTGCGCAAATCAAGGATCCAATACGTGCGGATAAATCACATGAAAGCAACGTGACATCCTTAGTAAAGCTCTATTAGCCTAGAGATATGTCAAACAAGGCCCAGGAATGTTTTTGACATGATTTGCCGTTGAGGGGCAAAATCGTAATTTTGAAAAATTTTGAGTCAATTTGCCCCAAGAAGGGAAAATTTGTCATTTTAGATGAAATAAGGAGTCAAAAGATGATGAAAATATGATTAGTCACCATACCAATTCATTTCCTATTTTTCAGGAATTTTCAGAATTTTTCTGAAATTTTTGGAGCGATTTATCCTTTGAGGGGTAAAATAGTCATTTTAAAAAGTGATGAGAAGTGAAATCTCAAACAGAAGGATTAGTCGACCTTTTGACCAAAATCCTAATTTTGAGCAATTTTCACTGCTCGATTGGAATAGGAAAGGCGATATACCCTTTGATGGATAAAATCGTCATTTCAGAAAAAATGACGAGATTTGAAGACCCAAGCATAAGAATTGGTCGCTTAACCGACCCTAATTCTTATCTTGACATTATCGATCTATCTCGAGTACAAGGCAGATGCGACTTACCCCTAAAGGGTAATATCGTCAATTCTCGGATAAACATATAAGAAATTACAAAAATATGATCGACCAGTTGTTTATGGTCGATTCTCAATTTTTGGAAATTTTTGGAGTGTCTAGAAATTTTTCACAATTTTCTTACATCTTTTTATGGGATTTTTTTGGAATTTTATAGCATTTTTTTTTGAATTTTCTATGAATTTTCTAATTTTTTTATTATTAAAAAATGATTTTCAATTTTTATTAATAAAAAAATAATTCGAACCAGGTCGACCCGACCCACTTGGTCAGAACCTGGCCCAGGCCCGAACCCGCGGAACCTAAACATCGAAAGGACGCCGTATCGTCCTTTTTTATTTTCAATTTATTCAGATTTAATCCAACGGTTCCTATTAAACCACGTGGTTGATCCATAGCCTTAGGATTGGATTACTAAAACCTACAGCTCAGATCAAAAGCTAATTAACTCTCAGCCGTCAGATTTGATTACTTAGATCTACGGCCACAATCAGATGACTTGGCAAATCTTCGACCGTCCGATCAACAGGTTTGTTTTTTTTTTTTGAAAATTCAATTCATTTTGATAGAACTGATCGAACGGCTACCCGAGCCAACACGTGGCCTAACTTAAGCCGTTGGATCTCCTAACAGATTCAAAACGAATTACAACGGCTTTGCTGACTCGGCAAACACGTGGACCAACCACGTCCTGCCATCTAGACATTTAACCTGTTGACTCCGTCACGTCATCGTCTTTAACCTCTCGACGTATACCACAGAATGAACGGTCGTGGTTTCTCCGCTGTTGATCAATAGTGAAACCTTGATGAAATCACTTGAGACCGGCGCCAATGGACTCATCTACCATCGTACACAACATATCGTAGATTCATACGATTTCATTCATTGAGTCGAGGACGATGAAGCTTACACTGCAAATAGACATGGCATCTCGATCGATCAGAACGAAGCATTTAAGACTAATTCCTTTGCACAAAAGCTTTTAATGAAGTTCAGAATACTTACCTTCAGGCCCGATTGACCTGGTTTAGGTTAGCTTGAGCTAAGGAAGCTTCGACAGGGTTGACCATGGCGACAGGGTTCGAATACGAGGTTTGACTTAATTTCAATGCAATTAAAACACATAGGAATGCTTAGTGATCCCACAGATACGGAATGCACACGTTAATTACAAGAAACGAAATCGAAATGAGGATCCACCATTGAAGGTCAGAGCTTGAGCTTCGAGGGTTGACTTACCTGTTTTTGCGATTTCAAATGGCGTGGTCGGCGATGATCGCTTCCCCGGAGCTCAGGCAACCTCCTGATAACACTCTATGGCTTCGGTTTAGCTTGAAAGTGGCCCAACCCATGCCTCACAGTCCGAGTTCGAGCCCTTGATAATGGCGGTTGGAATGCGAGCACTCTCTCGCTTTTTCTCTCTCTCTTCTCTCTCGATTTAGTTCTTCGCCAGAAACAGAATGAACTGATCTTTATCAACAGAAAGTCTTCCCAAGACTATATACTGTTTTCCAAATTTTGGCGCCGAACAACGAAGTGTGCACCGGCTTCAGTCGCACATGAGGCCACGTGCCTTTAGGTTCAAATGGCATCGGAGACGATGGGCATTCCGTCCAAACCCGTTTAGTTTTCCGGCATGTCCTATTTAGTGCAAATTTGACACGAATTTGCTATGAGTTTACTTTTGTTGACTTTTGCAAATTTGCAGGTTTGACTGACCTCGCCGAAGCTCGTCCGGCGGCCATTTATCTTGAGGCTGGTCTTGATCGAAAGGTCTTGAGGTGAGGAACAAAATGCCACCTAATCTCCTTCGATTATGGCCGATTGTCTAGTCGATTGCTCGATCAAAATTCGCCTGGGAACTGTTCATCTGTGCGAAAGTCCTGAGGAAGACGATGACACTGTAGCGGATCGGTTTGACTGGTCTGACCGGTCAGAACCAGTCTTGACTTGATTTTTCCAAATTAATCGCAATTTGATGGGGAATTTTTGCAATTAAACCTCAGAATCAAACTTGGGACATTAATTTTATCTAAAAATGTGATTTTGCCAAAAAGTTCACATAAATTTGTAGGAAACCCCTAAATTTTCATTCTAAATTGTGCATTTGAGTGCTCAAACAATCAAATTGGACCAAACCACCTATGCCAATCGATTCCAAATGGTGAAATACATTGGACAATGGCTTCAATTGGCAAAAGCAGCCCTTGAATTGAAATTAATTTTAATTATACCCAAATTCAAGAACTAAATTGCAATTAAGTATGCAATTTTGCTCAATTCATGCAATTGAACAATTTGTGCTAATAATTAGACTAAATTGCAATGAAGGACTATTAGATTGAATGTCAAGACCCTAAAAATGCCAAAATTGCAAATTAAAAGACTCAATTGATATTTTTTTTACCAAATTCGATCATATGTGTAACAAATGAATAATTTGTGCAAATAATTGGACTAAATTGTAATGAATTCATATTACCAGGACCCGCGTAATAACGCATCAGGTTGTGTTCCTCAATCGCTCGTGTAACAGCGCATCAGGTTAGGATACTACCCGCTTAATAACTCATCAGGTTAATCATCCTTATTTGGCCAAGTACAATAGCCTGCGTAATAACGCATCAGGATAATCCAAACCCTACGTCATAACACATCAGGGTATAATTTGTCTTTCATAGACTCGCGTCAACACGTCTCAGGTCGAATCCCGTGTAATAACGCCTCAGGATTTGCTCAAGCTCCGCGTTTAACGCTTCAAGGCCTTATATGTATTTAAGCTCACAATTCCATCATTTAAGGTTAGCTTCAATAAATCACGCCTCTCATCAATCAAAGAATCACAAGCGGCTCTTAAGCCTCATCTTTTCACATTCGAACCACAAACCATTTCTCATTTTAAAATAACCAAATGATCGAGTATAACTCGATTAAACAGGTAGCTAGCCCTTTACTCATGGCCAATTCTCAAAATTTCACTCAGCATACCCTTGGATATTCATAACCGAGTATATTCCCTTAGCATAGCTACAATTCACTTCATTTGCCACCACCACGATCAAGCACAATCAACCAAGAGAATAGCACAGTTCAACCCCAAGCAATACTGACATAATTCGAGCAATTCATTACTATTCGAGGCATATGGCTCAAGCCAATCTCGACATACCAATTCCAGCACATCTGGCTCATAAATTCAATTACTTATGCGACCATTACGCAACCTCATGCTTCCTCATATATAACATAGCCATCGATCGCATAATCATACATCAAGATGCAACTTAATCAAAATTCATCATTGCAAATCACATTTCACACAAGGCATTCCTTCACTGAGCAATCACAACATCAATTCAACGTTTCTTAGGCATGTTAGCACATCATTCCATTAATATCAAATTAGCAACATCAAGTTCCAACTCAGCCATAACCAATTCCATGTGTTTCATGCCCAAAACAACCCATAAACTTCATGAATCAAATTCAAATCTTGTCTCTTAGTACCCTAATGTCACGCCCCGCAATCCGGGCACGAGAATGTGAACATCCTTGCAAGCAAACAACACATCTCTCGCGGTTCCAAGATCCACGGTCATAAACCGAGAGATATGATCAATACATAGTGCATGCGGAAGCAATACTCGCATAAACCCCGTACTATATATAAGATAAGTGGGACCTGGATAGCATTTAACATTCATATATCATGACATACTGTTCATACAGACATCGACCACTACAATCCACTAACAATAGGGGCGACAGGGTAAGCATACAAAAAGAATATCTACTAAGCCACCAGGAACCGGGTCGGGTCATCATCAACAGATCAGGCCACCAACTGGAGACCCCTAGGAGGAGCTGCTGGAGTCCCCCGTATCCTCTGCGTCATTGGTCGGCTCATACTAAGAAAACGTCTCAGACGGGACCTCGACAGAATCCTCCATGGTCACTTCCAGTAACGACTTAGCAAGGTCCCCCTCGGACGCCTCCAGGATTATGATCTCCTCCTCCTCCTCCTGCTGGATGAACTTCAAGGTCGGTGTCCTCTTTGGTTCGTTCCTAGACCCTACTATGACCCCTTTGGTAACTCCTGCTCTACTGTATTCTGGCACCAATCGGGTATGACACCCTGAGGTACCTCGTGGGGCTTCAGTAGCCCAGTCTGTGTATCCCCTTCCTTCTTAAACCACGCCTCGAACCTATGAGGCTTCCACTCTGGCTTACCCTTGTCAACCCATACAATAGTACATTTCCTCACATAAATGTTCCTTTGCCTATCCGGGACTCATCAAAATATGCCGTCATCTCTTTTGGGTCCCCAAAACGTATAGGTCACATATCTAAGGCCTAGGATCTGTAAAAAGAAGGGCTCCCCAAAAGGGGTGAGATACACATCTCAGTACAAGAAAACTAATCCTAGGTCAGGTCGATAGTCCACTCAGGTAGTCGTATCTCTCAACAAATCACACTCATAAATAGACAGGCATATTAGACACAATTCAATGAAACAACAGCATACAAACGACAGACATACAATGAAGACCTCACACTACACTCAGATGCATGTGTACTCTCAGCCTGCCACTTCTCACATCCACCAATCATCGCCTGCCTCAATCTCTAGCCCATGATCATGCCTCAGGCTCGGTTCGCGTAAACGTATCAGACCGACATCGGTGACCAGCGTAAACGCATCAGGTCTTGATGAATCTCTAGGCAAATCTCATTATCTCATGCTCCGTCCCACGAATAGTTCGCATTAGGACAGTGGCTATCTCAACCCCGCGACTTCGTCGCATTAGGGCGCTACACAATAATAGCTTCACCCCGCGATCTTGTCGCATTAGGGTATCAACTCCTGTCCCGCGTCTCATACGTCTCACGGCCTCGCCATGTCATGCTCATGCCATGTTATTTCAATTTAATTCACATACAGCGATAGGTGCCACTAATACATAATGTGAATTCTCATGGCATGCAAAGCAAGTCACATAATACTCAGACATGGAAAACGACTCATGCATAGATCAAGTCCCACACAAACATCCCTTAAAACTTAGGATATAATGAATACTACCCCCTTAGAAAGTTTCTCATGAATGGATTCAATCAAACCGCGACTCACCCAATTGAGTCCAATCCCCCTAGACTAAGTTTAGGAATCCCTTACCTTTGAGCTTGACAACACAAATTACTCCTTGTGATTGCCTCAAGGGCTCGGCCAAATCAATCCAAGGCCAATTCACCGCGCAACCTAGAATTTCAACCAATTCCATCAATTTTCGTACCCAATTCCTCAATCCATCAATCCCAATCACCCATAACTCAACCCTCATCATCTCATCACATCTCAAACATCAATTTGCAGCCCAAAATAACCATCCATAGCCCTCAGCAGATTCGGTTTGGCCTGGCACTGAACCAGTCCCATTCGGTTCTGTGCAAGCCGAGGCCAACTGGTCCTAAATCTACTCCAATTCCAACATTTAAATGCTATCCTACTCTTTAACATGTCTACCTAAGGATTTGGGAGGCTTACCCTGGGTTTCGAGTCGGTTGGTCGCCGGAAACTCGTCCGAAGTTGCCGGATCGCACAAGGTCAGTTTGCCGGCAGATTCTGGGCAAAATTCACAAGGCCGGTTAGTGGTCAAAACCTCATCAAATTAAGCTCCAATTTTTATCACAGAATCCTACACATCTCTACTAGATCTCCACAAAATTTGAGCCCAAGATTCCAAGATTTCGACCAGCAAAATGGCTAAGAATCAGACCTACCTCAGGTTGAGTCCTGATCTGTCGGCTCTTGAAAGAATCTCTGCTCGGGACTCCTTGGTGCTCCAAATGCCGTGATTCTTGTTTGAGGATGTCGGCAATAAGTAAATCTACGCTAGGGTGGTTGGCCGGTGGTTGGATGGTAGCTGGAAGGGGCGGTCGTGACCGACGAATAGGAAGCTCCGGTCTGGTCGGGCGATGAGCAGAAACATGGAAGAAGAAGAAGATGGCTTGCTCAGTTGTTGAGGGGGGGGGGGCGTTTGGCCGAATGGGGGTGAAGAGAGAGATAAATTTGTTATATCCAAATTTTGGTCAATGGTTTGAATGTTAGGTGAGCCAAAAGTTGATATGACTACAACCCTTGATCTTGTGATACTTGGCATTGTCTTTTCCAAAGAAGATCCAAAGGCCTTCATTTAATCCTCTTTTTTTTGGCAGCCATGGGAGGTGAATGGACCAATTTGCCCTTCTTCCATTGTAAGGGTAAAGTTCTAAGCTTTGGGGGCAAAACAGTTATTTTACCCCAAACGTTCAGAACTTTATTTTTCTCGTTCTAGAATTCTTTGATAGGGCGACGACCAATCCAAATAACGTTGGAATTCTTGATTTTCCATTTCAAACTTTTCAGGACTCATTTCTAATAGTTTTCTCTATCAGACGTGATTCCAGCCTATCCTGAACTGACGGGCGGCTTTTGTAGATATTACGCGTATCGACCCCGTGATTCATATCACGTTTAGGGCTCGTCAATTCATGGCGGCTTTGGTTGCCATGTAATTATGAGGGTTTATCATTAGTCCCTATGGTCTCGATCGTCACTGTCCGATTTAGGATAATTTTGCAATCATACGCTGGTTAAGCGGCATCACCCGCGCTCCAATCGTACGACACTCACAAAGGAAATCCTTAATCATTCTTAGATCGGCCTCTTGGAGGTTCTAAATATCTCATCGACAATCCTTATGGTTAAAGCGCCATTTCCTATCAGAGTTGCCTAGGTCTACGTACTTCGTCTCGCGTCAACCTTTCTCCTTCCGTTAGTCTACTCAAATTGATCGGATTTGAGAGGAATACAACTGAAATACATCGCTTGATACATATAAACTTCTCATTACAGAGTCTAAAATTGATTGGAAATTAGAATGTCACAACTCTTCCACCCTTACAAAAATTTTGTCATCGAAATTTACATTACACTCAATTACTCAAATAAATGGGGGTGATGTTGCCTCATCGTCTCTTCATTCTCCCATGTGGCTCCTTCCGTTCTGTGGTGCTCCCATACTACTTTGACCAGCGGAATCTTCTTATTGCTGAGGATCTGCTCTTTTATGTCCTCGATCCTTATTGGCCTTTTCACGTAAGACACTCTGTCGTCCACTTCTATGGCCTCGTAATCCAGGACATGTGTTGGGTCAGGTTTATACTTTCTCAGCATCGACACATGGAATACATTATGCACCTGGGATAGATTTGGCGGCAGGGCAAGCCTATAGGCTAAGGTTCTAATCCTCTCCAGTATCTCGAATGAGCCTAAATATCTTAGGCTCAGCTTCCCCTTCTTTTCGAATCATGATAGTCCTCTCATCGGCAACACCTTGAGGAAGATGTGATCGCCCACTTGAAACTCCATGGGCTTGCGCCGCTTGTCTGCATAGCTCTTCTGGAGACTCTGCGTCGTCCTCAGTCTATCCCAGATTACTTTCACTGCTTCCACCGATTGCTCTACCAATTCGGGGCCTATAATACTTCTTTCTCTAACCTCATCCCAGTATATCGATGTTCTACAGCTCTACCATAGAGTGCTTCGAACGATGCCACCTGTATACTTTGCTGGTAGCTATTATTGTAAGCAAATTCTACCAAGTGTAGCTGTTCTTCCCATCCACCTTTAAAATCAATGACGCACGCTCTCAACATGTCCTCGAGTGTCTGGATCATTCTTTCTGACCGTGCATCTGTCTGTGGATGGTAAGCTGTACTGAACTGCAGACGGGTTCCCATAGTCTCTTGCAGACTCTTCCAAAAATTTACCGTGAATTTCGGATTCCTATCCGAGGTGATCGTCACGGGCACTCCGTGTAACCTTACTATCTGCCACCTGTATAGTTCTACATACTTATCCATAGCGAAGTCCTTCCGTACAGGAATGAAGTGGGCGGACTTGGTCAATCTGTCTACGACTACCCATATCGAGTTGTGGCCTGGTTTGCTCCTTAGCAGTCCCACCACAAAATCCATGGTTATGTGCTCCTACTTCCATTCCGGAATCTCCAGTGGCTGCAGCAGTCCTCCAGGCTTACAGTGCTGCGCCTTCACTTGCTGGCATGTCAAACACTTAGCCACGTATCTTGCTACGTCTACCTTCATTCCGTTCCACTAATAATGCTGTCGCAAATTCTGGTACATCTTTGTACTCCCAGGGTAGACGCTACAGTTGTTCCTATGAGCCTATGACAAAATTCTTTCCCTGAGTTCGTCATCCTTTGGTACACACAGTCGTCCTTGGAACTTCAAAATTTCGTCTTCAAACACCTGAAATTCCGGCTTTCTCTTTGTCGCGTCCATCTCTACAATTTTCTGAATCTCTGGATTCGTAGACTGTAATGTCTTTATCCCATCTTAGACCTCAGGTTCCACCCTCAGCGTAGCTATCAGACTGGATAACTAATCAACTTCTAATCTGAATTCGGAATCTCTCAAGTCCTCTATCGTTGACCAACTTCTCACTAACAAGCATGCAATACTTGACTTCCGACTTAGTGCATCTGCTACTTTGTTGGCTTTCCCAGAATGATATAATATCTCACAATCATAGTCCTTGAGCAGCTCCATCCACCTACGTTGCCTTATGTTCAACTCTTTCTGGGAAAATAAGTATTTCAAGCTCTGGTGGTCGGTATATATTTGAAACTTCTCGCCACAAAGGTAGTGTTTCCAAATCTTCAAGGCAAACACTATCGCCGCTAACTCCAGGTCATGAGTCGGGTAATTCATCTCGTGTGGCCTCAACTGCCTGGATGCATAGGTTACTACCCTAATGTGCTGCATCAACACACAGCCTAATCTTTTCAGCGAAGCATTGCTATAAATTTCATAACCTCCCGGTCCTGATGGAATGGTCAGCACTGGCGCGGTAGTCAATTTGTGCTTAAGCTCTTGGAAACTCTTCTCTCATTTATCAGTCCATTCAAACATTGTTTCCTTCTTCGTCAACCGCATCAGTGGGATGGCTATGGATGAGAATCTTTCCACAAATCGCCTATAATATCCCGCTAGTCCTAAGAAACTTCTGACCTCCGTGACCGTAGTAGGCCTCGGCCAATTGGTTATAGCCTCTATCTTTGCAAGGTCCACTGCAATCCCTTCACCAGACACCACATGACCCAGAAAAGTTTCCTTGTTCAGCCAAAACTCACACTTACTCAACTTCGCGTACAGTGAATGCTCCCTCAGGATCCTCAGTACAATCCTTAGGTGCTCTTCATGTTCTGCATCGCTCTTCGAGTAAATCAAGATGTCGTTAATGAAGACTATGACGAATCTGTCCCGAAACTCCTTAAATACCCGATGCATTAGGTCCATAAAAGCAGCTGGAGCGTTCGTCAATTTGAACGGCATCACCGTAAACTCGTAATGACCATACCTCGTCCTGAATGCAGTCTTCGGTATGTCTTCCTTCTTGATCCTCAGCTGGTGATACCCAGTCCTCAAGTTAATCTTCGAAAATATTGCTGCTCCTTGCAACTGATCGAATAGATCATCAATCTTCGACAGCGAATACTTGTTCTTCACTATCACCTGATTCAGCTGCCAATAGTCAATGCATAGATGCAAAGATCCATCCTTCTTTCTCACAAATAGCACTGGTGCTCCCCACGGCGAAGCACTTGGTCGGATGAATCCCTTATCTAGCAACTCTTGCATCTGTACCTTTAACTCCTTTAATTCTGACCGGGACATCCTGTACGGTGCTTTCGATATCGTCTCCATCCTAGGGGCTAACTCAATTACAAACTCTATTTCCCGTTCTGGTGATAATCCTGGCAACTCTTGGGGAAACACATCAGGAAATTCACGCACTACCGGGATATTCTCTAACTTTGGCTCTTCTGTAGTCGTGTCCATTACCGCCACTAAGTATGCCTGACATCCTTCAAACACCAACTTAGTTACTTCCAAAGATGAGACTAAGGGAATCGAGATTCCTTCTCGACTTCTCACCAATTTAAAGCTAGGGCGGCCTCTCGAATAAAATAGAATTGTTCTACTATCGCAGTCTACTACTGCCCCCTGCTTACCCAATCAATCCATTCCTATCATTACGTCAAAGTCAAACATGGGTAGTACTGCTAGGTCAATATTTTCTTTATTTCCCCTAATCATAATCTCATAACTAGCACAACCCATTGAGACCAGTTTACTATCCTTTAACGGCGTGGCAACATGTAGAATTATGCTCAACGGTTCTAATTGTATGCCCACCAATTCAGCAAACCGTGCAGATACGAATGAGTACGTAACACTAGGATCAAATAATGCGTAAGCAGTCTGGTTGCACAAGTGAACCATACCTGTGACCACTCCTGGTGCTTCCTCTGCCTCTCTGCGGACTACATCATATACTCTACCCTGTGCCGGCGGTCTGCTCTGCTCGATCTGAGGTGTGGCAGTCGACGGTCCCGTTTGCGGCCTCTGTTCTTGCGGTCAACTTGCCAGAGCTTGGTTTGGGCACACCCTCATCTGATGGCCTAGTTGGCTACACTTGAAACATGCTTTCGTCCTTACTGGGCATGGCCCATTTCCATGCCTCCTGTCACAGAGTCTGCAGTTTCAGTTCGTGGGATTTGGTGGCTACGCGATGTTCTTTCGTACCGGAGGCACAAAACGTTTGTTGTTCGCCATCGGCCTCTTACCCATCTGGTGATTGTTTTTGAAAGACGTAAACCGTGATCCAGTTGCAGCGTTTCTTTCTCTCAAATCCCGTTCAATCATTTGGCCTCGCTCATATATCTCCCGGTAAGTCCTCAAGTTCAGAGCGATCATCTGGCTACGGAGTTCGGGTCTCAGACCATCCCTAAACCTTCTTGCTTTCTCTGGAGGGTCCTCCACAGATCGAGGTGTATACCTCGAAAGCCATGCGAACTCAGCCTCGTACTGGTCTATTGTCAGCTGGTTTTGGCGCAACTGCAGGAATTCCACCTGCTTCCTTTCTCTGGCCGTCTCAGAAAAATACTTATCGTTAAAGGCCATCTTAAAAGCATTCCAGTTCATGGCCACTCCTTCAAGGAATACTCCGTCCTTAGTGGCAGCCCACCAATCATTTGTTGTACCCTCCAGTTGGTACACAACCAGCAATATCTTCTCCTCGTTCGTACATTTCAGCACCCCAAAAGCCTTCTCCAGCTTCTCTATCCACCTGGGCACTAGCTCGGGATCTCCAATCCCGTCAAACTGTGTCGGTTTTAGTTTCATGAACTGCTCCACCAGTTGGCCCATCTGTCTGGCCACAACGATTTCCTCTTGAGGGTTTACCGTTTCATTACTCTGGTGCGGCTCGCCCTGACTTCCACTTCCGCTAGTGTTGCCAATGTTGGCATTGACGGCTGCTAGGGCAGCTTCTATTGCCTGGGCTATGGCAACGTCCCGGTCCTGGGCCTGCTTATCTATAATGTCTCTAAGCCCCTCCATTGTCCTCAGCAGACCGTCCACTCTTGGGTCCTCCGCTACGGGCGGCCTCGAGCTAGAGGCTCCGCCTCTCGGGCTTCTAGATTTTTTGGATGGGCTACTCATCTTCGTCTCTTTCTACTGAACCTGGTCCACCACAAGTTCAGCAATGAGTTAGCAACTTACTCAACCATCCAAATCCAGAGCTACTAACTAATCCTTAAGAGAAACAACAACAATCCAATAGTACTTCAGAAGTATTCCAACAAATAGTCTATGGCCATTTCTCAGTTCCATTTACTCCAGCGATTCATTAAAACCAATCACTTCCATTCATCAAGCAGGCCAAGGTCCAACTGACCTTCAACGCTAAGTAGGGAACTTAGTCCTCATGCTTCACCACAACTTGCCAAGATCAAACACCAGTCACAAGTACTAGGTCTCAAGATATATACCCCATGTTCTATCCTTACCAGTCTCTTACGGTCTAGCTATCCGTCCTTGTCCCAAATTAATTCTCCTTATTACTCCAATCCTGAACCAACTTTGGATCGAGCTGACCTTGCTCTGATACCAAACAAGTAGGGATGTCACGCCCCGCGATCCAAGCACGAGCACGCGAACAGCCCTGTAAGCAAACAACACATCTCTCGCGGTCCCAAGATCCACGGTCATAAACCGAGAGATATGATAAATACATAGTGCATGCGGAAGCGATACTCGCATAAACCCCGTACTATATATAAGATAAGTGGGACCTAGATAGCATATAATAACATTCATACATCATGACATACTATTCATATAGACATCGACCACTAATATACGCTAACAATATGGGTGACAAGGTAAGCATACAAAAAGACTATCTACTAAGCCAGCAGGGACTGGGTTGGGTCATTATCAAAAGATCAGGCCATCAACTGGAGACTCCTAGGAGGAGCTGCTGGAGTCCCCCGTATCCTCTGCGTTCTCAATCGGCTCATACTCAGAAAACGTCTCAGACGAGACCTCGACGGAACCTTCCATGGTCATCTCCAGCAACGGCTTAGCAAGGTCCCCCTCGGACGACTCCAGGACTATGACCTCCTCCTCCTCCTCCTGCTGGATGAACTCCAAGGTCGGTGTCCTCTTTAGTCCGTTCCTAGACCCTACTATTGACCCCTTTGGTAACTCCTGCTCTACTATAGTTTGGCACCAATCGGTATGACATCCTGAGGTACCTCGTGGGGCTTTAGTGGCCTAGTCTGTGTATCCCCTTCCTTCTTAAACCACACCTCGAACCTATGAGGCTTCCACTCTGGCTTACCCTCGTCAACCCATGCAACAGTAAATTTCCTCACATAAATGTTCCCTTGCCTATCTGGGAACTCGTCAAAATATGACGTCATCTCTTTTGGGTCCCCAAAATGTATAGGCCACATATCTAAGGCCTAGGATCTGTAAAAAGAAGGGTTCCCCAAAAGGGGTGAGATATACATCTCAGTAAAAGAAACCTAATCCTAGGTTAGGTCGATAGTCCACTCAGGTAGTCATATCTCTCAACAAATTCACACTCATAAATAGGCAGGCATATCAGACACAATTCAATGAAACAACAGCATACAAACGACAGACATACAATGAAGACCTCATACCACACTCAGATGCACGTGCATTCTCAGCCTGCCACTTCTCACATCCACCAATCACCGCTTGCCTCAATCTCTAGCCCACGATTATGTCGCCTCAGGCTTCGTTCGCGTAAACGCATCAGACCGTCATCGGTGACCAGCGTAAATGCATTAGGTCCCGATGAATCTCCAGGAAAATCTCATTATCTCATGCTTCGACCCGTGAATAGTTCGCATCAGGACCGTGGCTATCTCAACCTCGCGACTTCGTCGCATCAAGGCGCCACACAATAATAGTTTCACCCCTCGATCTTGTCGCATCAGGGTATCAAATCCCGCCACGCGTCTCATACGTCTCAGGGCCTCTCCATGTCATGCTCATGCCATGTTATTTCAATTCAATTCACATACAGCGATAGGTGCCACTCATACATAATGTGAACTCTCATGGCATGCAAAGCAAGTCACATAATACTCAAACATGGCAAACGACTCATGCATAGATCAAGTCCCACACAAACATCCCTTAAAAGTTAGGATATAATGAATACTATCCTCATAGAAAGTTTCTCATGAATGGATTCAATCAAACCTCGACTCACCCAATTGAGTCCAATCCCCCTAGCCTAAGTTTAGGAATCCCTTACCTTTGAGCTTGACGACACAAATTACTCCTTGTGATTGCCTCAAGGTCACGGCCAAATCAATCCAAGGCCAATTCATCCCGCAACCTAGAATTTCAACCAATTCCGTCAATTTCCATACCCAATTCTTCAATCCATGAATCCTAATCACCCATAACTCAACCCTCATCATCTCATCACATCTCAAACATCAATTTGCAGCCCAAAATAACCATCCATAGCCCTCAACAGATTAGGTTTGGCCCGGCACCAAACCGGTCCCATTCGATTCCATGCAAGCTTGGGCCAACCGGTCCTAAATCTACTCCAATTCCAACATTTAAATGCTATACTACTCCTTAACATGTCTACCTAAGGATTTGGGAGGTTCACCGTGGGTTTCGAGTCGGTTGGTCGCCGAAAACTCATATGAAGTTGCCGGATCGCCCAAGGTCAATTCGCCGGCAGATTCTAGGCAAAATTCACAAGGCCGGTTCGTGGTCAAAACCTCATCAAATTAAGCCCCAATTTTTACCAAAGAATCCTACACATCTCTACTAGATATCCACAAAATTTGAACCCAAGATTCCAAGATTTCATCCAGCAAAAGAGCTAAGAATCAGACCTACCTTAGGTTGAGTCCTAATCTGTCAGCTCTCGGGAGAATCTTTGCTCGGGATTCGTCGATGCTCCAAATGCCGTGATTCTTGTTCGAGGATGTTGAAAAGACATAAATCTACGCTGGGGTGGTCAGCCGGTGGTCAGATGGTGGCCGAAAGGGGTGATCGTGACCGGCGAACAGGAAGCTCCGGTCTGGTCGGGCGGCGAGCAGAAACAGGGAAGAAGAAGAAGATGGCTTGCTCAGTTGTTGAGGGGGGGTTCGGCCGAATGGGGTTGAGGAGAGAGAGAATTTTGTTATATCCAAATTTTGATCAATGGTTTGAATGTTAGGTGAGCCAAAAGTTGATATGACTTCAACCCTTGATCTTGTGACACTTGGCATTGTCTTTTCCAAAGAAGATCCAATGGCCCTCATTTAATCTTCTTTTTTTCAACAGCCATGGGAGGTGTATGGACCAATTTTCCCTTCTTCCATCGTAAGGGTAAAGTTCTAAGTTTGGGGGGCAAAACAATCATTTTATCCCCGACGTTCAGAACGTCGTTTTTCTCGTTCCAGAATTCTTCGATAGGGTGACGACCAATCCAAATAACGTTGAAATTCTAGATTTTTCATTTTAAACTTTTCAGGACTTATTTCTGATAGTTTTTTCTATCAGACGTGATTCCAGCCTATCCCGAACTGACGGACGGCTTTTGCAGATATTACGCGTATCGACCCCATGATTTATATCATATTTAGGGCTCGTTAATTCATGGCGGCTTTGATTATCATATAATTGTGAGGGTTTATCACTAGTCCCTATGGTCTCGATCTTCACTGTCCGATTTAGGATAATTTTACAAATCATACGCTGGTTAAGCGACATCACCCGCGCTCCAATCGTATGACACTCCCAAGGAAATCCTTAATCATTCCTAGATCGATCTCTTGATGGTTCTAAATATCCCCTCGACAATCCTTATGGTCAAAGCGCCATTTCCTATCCGAGTCGCCTAGGTCTACGTACTTCGTCTCGCGTCAGCCTTTCCCCTTCGGTCAGTCTACTCAAATTGATCATATTTGAGTGAAATACAACTGAAACACATTGCTTGATACGTATAAACTTCTCATTACAGAGTCTGAAATTGACTGGAAATTAGAATTTCACACCTAATGTCCTAATAGAGGGTTAGAAGCAACTTACAAATCCAATTGAGCTAGTAATTCACCCCAAGAATAGCCACATGGTCCAGCCTCCTCTCGGTCAAAATAGGATACACGCACGGCCCTAATGTAAACCACAATTCAACCATTAAAAATCTCTTCGAAATCCAATTCCACTGCACAACCACTTCACCAACACATCACACAACATTCTAAGAAGCCTTACCAAGGATTTTAAGGTAAGGTGACACCTCGGCAAGCCCTTAATTAGCTCGGTCCAATCGATCTAGAGCAGGGCAGAATCGGTCCCTAGATAAATCACACAAAACATCCTTCAATTCTCTTCTAAACTCAATTCCATCACGCGCACACCTTGTGAACACATCAAATTATATTCTTAGATGTCTCACCATGAATTTTGGAGCTAGGCAATGCTTCAATGAGCCTCAATATGCTTCAGTTCCAAAGCCAGCAGCGGGGTCAATTTCGATTCTAGCAAAACCAAACAATTGTAGCCCTTAAAACTTAATTTAAGTCCAATAAATATTCATCTCAGATTACTAAGACCTTATGCTAGGTTTTGAGAGTGTCTCACCGAAATTTGAAAGCCAAATGAGCTCTTTAGGTCGAAAATTGAGCTCTTCCTCAAACTGGATTTCGAAACTGACCCGCTTGACCGTCATCTATTCAAATGGATCCACCAGAAAAATGGCTTGGCCAAATTGAGCTCATAATACCTTGTTGAAACGGCAAGACGATAAGCTTTCTAATGGTGGGTGGCACGCCTCGATCCGAGGTCAGACGAAGAATTTATGGCCAGAATAGTGGAGGCATTGGTGCAAGGCAACGGCTAGTATGCACCAAAGATGAAGAAGATTAAGAGGAGAGTGAGAGAGAGATGGTCGACGAAAAAATGAGGGAGAGAGAGAAGAGGAAGACTAGGCTTATCTCAAACTTAGTCAAAGGGAGTAGAATGGCAGTTGGGAGGGGAGATTAAATGCTAATGACCCCCCAAGTGACACTTGTTCTCATTCCAATAATATCAAGGCTTCCTTTGACCTTCACTGACCATTCCATTATTGATTTTCGTCAGTCTATGGGGAAAGACTGAATGACCAAAACGTCCTTTGTTAACACTTATGGTAAGGGCAAGGATTGAGGGTAAAACGATAATTTGACACTTTCTGCCCGAAACTTAGTTTTTCCTATTTTGAATGACCATTGGCGAGGCGACGTCAAATTCTATTCTTCACTTCCACTATTCCAATTTTAAGATTCCATTTCATATCTCAAGCCTCGAGGGGGCGAAAATTCGGAATGTCACAACTCTTCCCCCTTAAAGAAATTTCGCCATCGAAATTTGTAATCTTCCAATCATCTAGTCTTATGGGGTACTAGCGCCTCATCGCGACCTCACTTCCCAAAGTAGCTCCTGTTGTTACTTGACATTTCCATAACGTCCTTATCAGTAATAGTTCTCATTCTTCAGAGCTCGTTTCCTTTTATCCTCAATCTATGCTCACCTTTCTCTATTCTCTATCAACATTCCTAATATCTATTGGCAGTATATCCTCGAACATTCAAATCGTCCCTTCAATCTGTCTATTGGTCCAAAGACAATGTGCATGTCATACTACAATCTTGATCTTCTAATTCTTGACTAAAGGCCTTACCAGAGCATGACATTAGACTCAAGCTCTTCACCTATTACCATCATTACTAAACCATCGTAGGAATGCACTCTTTGGTGCCCATATCATTTGATGTATCTCTCCCTTCAAACGTCGTTTTCAATATTGGGCTTATACTCTTGTCCATGGGACTTCAAAATTTCTATTCTCAACCTCAGGGTTCCTTTCCCAAGTACTCAGAAGTTTGGATTTTCTCCATGCTCTATTTATTTGCAGAATCTCTTAAATATTAGGGTTCGTTCATCGCAACATTTCAATTTCTTTCTGACCTTAAGACTTGATGCTTTAGGTAGCCATCAAACTAATCAATGGGCAAACTTCTAATTTAGAAGTTGAATATCTTATTTCTTGAGGTAAGGTCTATCCCTTCATCACCAATTGAACGATGCTCAATTTCCAACTCTTGTAGTTCACATTATTGCAAGGTCTTTCTTTGTACAAGCAATGCTCCCATATCCATAAGAAATTTCATCTATCAACATTGCCTCTCAATCGATTTCTCTCGGGAAATGTGACATTCTGATTTTTCTATTTTTTTCGAACTCAGTAATGAGAATTGTATATAGCGATGTATTTCAGTTGTATCTCGCTCGAATTTGATCAATCTCGAGTTGATTGACCAAAAGGGAAGGGCTAATGCAAGACAAGGTACGTGGATCAAAGGAACTCGAATAGGAAATGACGCTTTGACCATAAGGATTGTCGATGGGACATTTAGAGCCATAAAAGGCCGATCTAAGAACGATTAAGGAATGCATTGCTAGCGTTATACAATTGGAGCGAGTGTGATGCCGCTTAACCAATGTATAATTTGCAAAAGTTTCCTAAATCGAAGAGTAACGATCAAGGCCACCGGAACTAGTGATAGACCCTCACGATTACATGACGACTAAAGTTGCCATGAAATGACGAGCCCTAAATGTGATACAAATCACAGGGTCGTTATGTGTAACGTCTGTAAAAGCCGTCCGTCAATTCGGGATAGATTGGAACCACGTCTGATAGAGAAAACGATTAGAAACGAGTCTTGAAAATTGAAAATAGAGAATCAAGAATTCCAACGTCAGATTTGGATTGGCCATCGCCTTATCGAAGAGTATTGGAAAGAGAAAAACGACGTTCCGGACATCGGGAGTAAAATTACCATTTTGCCCCTCATGACCTAGCCTTACTTATATAATAGGACAAGGGCATTTTGGTCTTTTAATCACCCCCAAGGCTGCCGAAAAAGAGAAAGGATTATGGTCATTAGTTGAAACTTGAATGACACTTAGGACAAGTGTAAATAAATTAGCTAAAGAGTGGTCATGTCCACTTTTTTCACAACTATCATTCAACCCTTTGACCTTGAGACTAGTATATCTCTCTCTCTCTCTCTCACCCCTCATTTGGCCGACCATCAACTCCCCCAAACTAAGAGTCTTCTTTTTCTTCTTCTCTTACTCGCCAGCTCGCTGCCTTGTTTCGACCGACTCACTGTTTCGGCCGTAACTTTTTCGTCCGATGGTCGATTGAGGTAAAACCACCGGCAATAGAAAGCTTATCGTCTTGCCGTTCTAACAAGATATGTAGGTCCAAATCCACATAGTTTTTTGTCTTGTAGAGCCGTTTGAAGGAGCAAAGGTTAGGCTAATCAGTTTTGAATCTGAGAGCTCCCAGCCAACCAGTCCGATCGCCCTACTATTTCGGTCATATCTTCTTCTTCCGATACCTGATCGAGGTAAAACTATTTCCAAATGAAATATTATTGTTTTATCTTTCCATAGAAATATTATATGCTCAATTTGACCCTACATATCTTCCCATAGCTCGATTTGAGTGGACAAAGGTCATGCGAGGTCAGATTCTGATCGATTTTGGGGAAAGACCTGTTCTGGGGTCGTCCGAACTTCAAATTACTCCAAATTTTCGGTGACGTCTTCTACACTTATAGTATTAAGGTTGGATGAGCTGTGGTAAAAATTTGAGATAAATTTGATGGAGTTTTGACCATAAATGGGTCTTGTGATTGTTGGACAGAAACTGCCGGCTTAAGGACTTGAGGAAACCGGCAACTTCCAAAGGGTTTCCGGTGACGACTCGGTCCCAAATCTTCGGTGAGCCTCTTAGACCCTTAGATATACATGTTAGCAAGTAGGTTAGTAATTAAATGATGGATTTTAAGTAGTTTTAGGGCTGAAAAACCTTGGTATGCACATAACCGAAAATAGCTCGGTTTGGTTCTGTGCAAGCCGGTTCTGTGGAGGCTGTTATGAGTTGGTTTTGAGTCTCAAATTCATCAATGAGACATGCTAAAATGTTGAGGATCATGTTATTAAGGTTGGTGGTTCATGAATGGGTGAATTGAGCAAGAGAAATTGACGATTGGTTGGAATTTCATAGGTTGGGCGGCGGGTTTGGTCTTGGACCACTTGGACCGAGTTTGAGGAGGTGCTTGAGGAGAGAATTTGTGACATTAAGCTTGAGTTAAGGGAATCCTAAACCTAAGATAGGAAGATTGGACTCGATTGGGCGAGTCGAGTAAATTTTTGGGTGATTCTTGAAGGGTTTCAATGTGATTGTCTATTGTACATTCTAGGAGGGTGTAGATGACCCAAATGTTTGATCATGCTTGTGCATTGAGTGTTTTTTCGCATTTGATTGTTGAATTTGATTATCTTGCATGCCATAAGTGTATGATTGGTGCATGAGATTGCACATGATCTTGTGTGTGTGAATTGATTCGAATTAATGGCATGTTTGAGGTATGATAAGACCCTGAGACATATGAGACGCGGGGTGGTGGAATGAATACCTTGAGGTGCGGGGTTGGAGTGTATGGCACCCTGATGCGTATGAGACACGGGGTTGAGAAGGCCATAGTCCTGATGCGTTGAAAGGTGGGACGAAGTTGTGATGTGTTGACACTGGCTTGGAGTAACATTGAAACCTGATGCGTTTACGTGAGTTGTCAATGACGGCCTGATGCGTTTACGCGGACCGAGCCTGATACATTCTAAACGCGGGCATGAGAACGAGGCAGGTGTGAAAGGTGGAAGTGGTGGTGTGACATGGCGGTGTGTGCATGATCTTAGAGATGTGTTGTGATGCCATGTCTGCCTGTCTGACATCTGCATGACTGTTGATAATTGAATGGCTCATGTGTTTGTTTGCATGAAACGCTGATGTTTATGACTGCCTGAGTGGACGGTCGGCCTAACCTAGGGTTAAGACCTACCTTACTGAGATTTATATCTCACCCCGTTGTGGGCAATATTTTCAGGTCCCCGACGAAGAAAACCAAGTTTGCCATGGATTGGCATTTGACGAAGTCATTTGAGGAAAATAAAGACTTCCCTTTTGTGACCTTAGGGTTGAAAAATGATACTCTTGGGGATTTAGATTTGTAACCTCTGAAGTATGATTGACCTTTATAAAAGAAGTACCCTTGTGTCCTTAGTCATTATGTGTTGCTGTATTTGTAATGGAGTTGGTATCGCTTTCGCATGCATGCTTCATATAGAGTTGTAAGTTCTTGGCCGTTGGATCCTAGAGCTCATTAAAGGTAACGGTGAAGGTCGGATGCTCGAGTGCCCACCGGGCTCGGGGCATGACAGGAAACTAATACTGTATGTTCTTGTGGTATATATAGACTTGAAACCTTCCTCTACACAAGTGTTGTTTCCCAGACTTCGTTGCAAGGACATTTGCAAACCAACTCCAATCACACACTAGGCGTTCCAACTCATATGGCCTTAACGTCACAACGTTTATGCAATGCCTACTGCAGATTATCTTGTTATGACTCAAATTTCCTTTCTGTGTCATGTCATTATGATTCTCTTGATCCTTTCAATTCAAACAGAAACATATTGTCGGCGTGGTCGTCAACTTGACTTAAGTCCATGAAAACTCTTTTCACATTCATTCATCCATTGGCGCTACATCTCATCTTTAGTCCATTTCATCAATGGAAATCTTCCCATGATCTGTCTATGACAACCTATCAATTCCATAAAACTTCAAATTTCAGCAACTCACACGACTTAGTCAATTCATTACTTATTGCAATCCTCAAGGTCTCCATAGGGATTTAATTTCCCAAAAACTTCACGACTAAGAAATTTTACATTATCAAGCCCACAACTCGCGCTCTTCACACTTAGCATATAATGAACATTTCCTTAGGGTCTATATGGTACTCTCAAAAGCTGTTCATGTTTCTCGTGACTCCCTAAATGAGTCCAACCATCGTCTCTTAAGACGGTAACAATCAATCCCATTACTCCTTGAATAATTAATTCGACTGTCATCAGTCTTTCTACTCCCAGGTGTCAAATCATTCAAACTATCATTCGCACCATCCACTTGAGAGCTCATATCTTGGCTCTCTGCTCTTATGGGTCCCCAATTAGACCATGCAGTAGTTTATTTATTTTTGTCACTCTTTCCTCAAGAAGCATTAGTGCCTTAGCCTCTCGGTTCCACAACTAGCTAATGCAACGTTATCCTAATTTTATCCATTCAATTGAACGTTGACATTATCCTGGAATTCAATGTTGTCTACAGGACAATCTCTCGGACTTAACTTCCAAAAATCATCCAAGCCTTGCATCTTCCTCCATAATCCAGACGCTCAACCTTAACACCAAGGCAATTAGAATTTTATCTTCCTTCCACACTAGGATCTTTTATCCTATGAAGGAAACTATTCACTTCAGTGGCATTCTCTTACTTCGAATCCCTTTGTCTTTCTTGTTCTATAGGACATCACATTTATAGACAATTTTCATGTCTTAAGTTCGATTATGATGTTTAATTTGAAAAAATTCCACACCAATTATGGTTAATTTCGAAAAAACAAGCCAGAACTGGTTCTGATCGGTTAGACCGCTCGGTCAAACCGGTCGAATCGGTTCGCTATAGTGTCATCATCTTCCTCAAGAACTCGCGCAGGTGAACAGTTAGATGCCGAGCTTTGAAGGTCAAATTGAGGGTTCAATCGACCATAATCGGTAAATATATGATAGGGGTTTAATCCTCTATGCCGTTACCTATTGATTGACACCGGAATCATGACCAATTGTCATTGGAGGAAGGCGAAATCGATCGGTCAACATCTCAGTGGCCGTAGGAGTCAACCTTCACGGAATGGCCAAATTAGACATCCATTCACGCACGCCGGAGAACCATTTTGATATGACGGAGTTGCCCATCGTCTCTGGCGCCGTTTGGACCAAATGGCACGCACGTTCACGTGCCATTTGGAGTCAATTGGAGTTCCCCTATTTGGTGCCAAAATTTGAAGAGCTATATAAGCCTGTGGAGGCTTTCTGTTAGGGAGTATTGGTTAATTTTGTTCCCTGAGATTAACAGAAAAGAGAGAGAATAGAGAAGGAGAGAGAGTTCACCTTCCATCGCCATTGTCGAAGGTTAGAGCTCGAATTTGCCGAGCACCGATTAGGCCATTTTAGGCTAAACCAAAGCTTGACAAGGTCGTCAGGAGGTCGCCCAAGCTTCCAAGATTCGATCGTCGCCGGCAGCGCCGCCTAAAACCACGAGAATAGGTAAGTCAGAACTTTGAATTTCTTATTAAGCATCAATAGCGGATCATGTCTCTAGCCATGATCCTTGCATTTAGTATGTGCGTTTTTCTCCCCAAGCATCACTAACCATCGTCGCATCTTTATTTTGCATCGACTTTGCTTGAATATCTCGAATTGAGTCCCGAAATTCGACCTCCATTGGCGATCACTGTTCATTCTTGCCTAGCCCAATCTAGGCCGAACGAGCTTAATCGGAGCTTGAGGTAAGTGTTCTGAACTCTAGTATAACCTTCGCTATGAATGAATTTGCTTGATATGCCATGAATCGCATGTATGAAGTTGTCATATCTGACTTGGTTCAAGTTTGCCTGTGTTTGATTCTACGGATGAAATGCTTCAATTCAGGTATACGTGAAACTAGATGAGTAGGCGAGTTAATTGGCATTGGTTTTGTGTAATTCCGTTGAGGTTTCACCGTTAGATCATCGAAGGAAGGTTTCAGCCGTTCGATTAGTCGTCGTCGCGAGGTTGAAGACGAAGATTATGTATGTGATCAAAGAGTCAAAGTCCTAGGTGTCCATTCGTCATTGGTCCATGTGTTCGCCTAGTCAGCATGGCCATTGAAGTTTGTTATTCGAATAAACGTATTGGACAGCTCAGATAAATCGAGTCTAAATTTTAGAGGCCGTTCGATTAGTAATTAGGAATATCCGAAAATATTTTAAAATCAGAAAACAAAACAAACAGAAACGGTGTTGTTTGGCTAAGTGAGTAGGCGATGTCGTTTAGGTTAATAAGGGTGGACGGTCCAGATTGAGACTCGACTTCTAATCGTGATCGTAGGATTTAGTAATCAGATCTGACAGCTGAGGAGTAGTCACATTTTGATCCGAGCTGTAGATTTTAGTAAGTCAATCCTAAGACTGTGAGTTAGCCACGTGGTTCAATAGGAACCGTCGGATTAAATCAGATTAAACCGAAAATGAAAAAGGACGATACGACGTCGTTTTGGGCATTCGATGTACGCGGGTCCGGGTCTTGGCCAAGTTCCAACCCGAATGGGTCGAGTTGACCTGGTCCGAATCATTATTTTAATAAAAAAATTTAAAAAAATATTTTTAAATAATAAAAAATCGAAAAAATGCTAGAAAATTCTAGAAAATCCCAAAAAATGTAAGAAAATTATGAAAAATCTCTAGACACACTAGAAATTTTCAAAAATTGAGGATCGACCACAAACAACTGGTCGATCATATTTTTGAGATTTCTTATCTGTTCATCCGAGAATTGACGATATTACCCTTTTGGGGTAAGTCACCTCTACCTTGTACGCGAGATAGTTCGATAATGTCAATATAAGAATTATGGTTAGTTAAGTGATTAATTCTTATGCTTGGGTTTCGAATCTCGTCTCTTTTTTCTGAAATGACGATTTTACCGCTCAAAGGATAAATTGCCTTTCCTACTTCAATCGAGCCGTGAAAATTGCTCAAAATTAGGATTTGGGTCAAAAGGTCGACTAATCCTACTGTTTGGGATTTTTACTTTTCATCACCTCCTAAAATGACGGTTTTACCCATCAAAGGGTAAATCGCTCCAAAAATTCCAATTTTTTTTTAAAAATTCTCAAAAAATAAGAAATGGATTGGAATAGTGAATAATCTTATTTCCACCATCTTTTGACTTCATATCTCATCTGAAATGATAAATTCACCCTTCCTAGGGCAAATTATCTCGAAAATATTCAAAATTATGATTTTGCCCCTCATTGCCAAATTATGTCAAAAACACTCCTAAGTCTTGATTGATGTTTCTCTTGGCTAATAAGGCTTTATTAGGAACGCCACGTTGCTTTCATGTGATTTATCCGCACGTTCTAGATCCTCGTTTTGTGCAATTTTATTATTGATTGTGAGTGCTAGGATAGTTACTCTTATCTGCATGGACTCCTAGTGTTAGGGTTCATACCTCACTCATCTGCATGAAATCTCAGTTTAGATAAATCATTCAACTTAGGTGCAGAAAGGGCGTCAACTTTGACAGTTGGCGTAACAAAGCCCCCGATCTTGTTTCTCTGATTTTCGCAGAATTGAATAGAACACTTCCAACTATTCGATAGAGTTTCCAATAGTGCCCTCCACAGAATGATTGGTGGCGACTTCTTGGCATGCACACGTATCACATGTCACCAGACCACACTGAAGATCGATTACGTATTCCCGCCGTTGCGACTTTGGTAATGGGCCTTGGGAGAAGCCCGCGTCCAAATAAGAGCGGACGACCCATTAGCCCTCGAGACATGTGCTCGTAGAGGGTCGCGACAGACTGGCGACTCCACTGTGGACCTATTCCAAACCAGAATCTCTAGTTAGGAATTTTAGATGATTTGAACCGATTAAAAAGTTGATTGGCTTATCTAACCCTGTTTTCTGTAGATGCTTTCGAAGGTGAGGTACGTGTCCTAACTATTGCATTAGATGTTTTTGCAGATTAGAGAAATAAGGGGTGGAGTGTCTTGTTGACATCTTTCCTGTAGGTTGGAGTTGGGATTGTATGTTTATTTTTATGCATATACTGAAGCGGTGTTTGATACGAACTGCTGTGCATGACCTTGCATTGTGATGATCACGACGCATCTCATACAATGGTAGTCAAACCTTGACTGCAACCACCTCTAGGTTTACCTTAGACAGGGAAAGGATACAAAAGGATCTCATTTTGATTACACTTGAGACTTTTGTGTTCGTTCCCGCACATGATCCATATTGGTGATATCTAGCCCTCTTGAGTGGGTACTCTTGGGGAGGAATCTACCATATTTGAATCGTGGGAGTCTGAGCCATAGGTTTCTTACCTGATTTTATTTCTAGAGTACATTCTCACTTGTCTCATTCGCATGTATGTGGAAGGTTGGTATACCTAAAGCCACACATCGATATAACGAAATATTCCGTATTCCCTGAAGTTTTGGTTGGTAAGGCGTTTATTTTTGATGTATTTCCTTACTCACTGTTTCATAGTATGTTCATAAATTGCAAATCATTTACATCTACATGCATGGGATGGATTTAATGACAAAATTGCCCTCCTTCAAATGCATGGGCAAGGCTTTAAGCTTGAGGTGCAAAAGAATAATTTTACCCCCGACGTTCAGAACGTCGTCTTTCTCACTCCAAAATTCTTTGCCAATCCGAAATTAATGTTGGAATTCTTGATTCTCCATTTTCAATTTTCAAGATTCTTTTCTGATTAATGAGTCTGAAAATGACTGGAAAATCAGAATGTCACAATTCATGCATCGAATACTCAATTTAACTACCTCAGTCACTTTGAAATTACACTCTAAGCGCTCTTTTCGCTTACTCAACTATTCATTAATAACGCGAGTGGCTAGGATTGTCAAGTCCATTCGCTTTTCTTTTCATGAACGCCCATCTCATGGTCCAATCGCCCTTTAAGAACAACGTCCTGTTCTTCACGGGACAACAACTCATGATTCCATTTCTAATGGTTCCAGTTCAATTAACCAATCCCAGATAATCATTAATTCTAGGCAAACTAGCATGCCGATATTTCCTTGACTACCTCCAAAATAGAAGAAATGGACTACTCATTTTTCACCATGTGTCTTACGCCTAGGTAATCAACCATTCCTTGGAGACACTTTCCATGCTTCACAAATGACATTCTCTTTGCTCGTATTTCTTCCAATCATTCACTTCTCTTATTAAAATCCATTATAATTCCTCAAAATCATAAATAACAATTAGTCATAAGGTTTTCAAATTCCAATCCACTAAGGGATTTACTTATCTTATTCAAGGTTCTTCAACCACTCTTGATGTACTTAGGCGACCTTGAGAATTCTGTCTCACATTGTTCGATCATCCTCTGATCCTTGCAAAATTATCAGGATCCAAACAACCTTTGCTCTAAGGCAATCCCAAGAAAGTAATTCCATTAAACAACTCAATGAAGGCGATCCAGACAGATATCATGCCTTCAAGGAAAACTTTTCATTTGGTGACATTTCACCAATCATCAACAGCCTCTTAAGGCTAGTAACTATCAAGGTCACTTTCTTTCTTCAATGTACCCGAAACCTCTAAGGTTTTCTCACAAATTTCTCAATTTAAAAGAAGGTAGTGTCAAATTGCATCCTTCTACCAAACTCAATCAATCTCAGCCTTATACATAACTTCACAAGCTTATCAAAACTCTCGTGGTTCTTTTTTCACGTTCCCACTTTGAAGATGAGTGATTTCAAAGTCACATTTCTTGTGACTTCCATCACTTTAACTCTTCAGTACTAACATCTGTGACCATAGTGACTTGGGTACAATGGTAGCTTCTTCTCAAGTCTGTCTACCCATCCACTTTTCTCATTTCTGTTTAAAGTTCTCATGACCCCCCATTACACTTGGGTCTCGCACGATTAACAAAATTGAGCCATATTCTCTTTCAGGACTCATACAATGACATTCTGATTTTTCCTGTCAATTTCAGACTCATTAACGAGAAATGTATTTAACGATTTATTTCAATCATATCTTACTCGGATCTGATCAATCTCGAGTTGACTGGACAAAAGGGAAGGGCTAACGCGAGACAAGGTACGTGGACCTAGGAAACTCGAATAGGAAATGACACTTTGACCATAAAGATTGTCGAGGGGATATTTAGATCCATATAAGGCTGATCTAAGAACGATTAAGGAATCCATTGCTAGCATTGGACGATTGAAGCGCGGGTGATGCCGCTTAACCAATGTATAATTTGTAAAATTTTCTTAAATCGAACAGTGACGATCGAGACCATCGGAGCTGGTAATAGACCCTCACAATTACATGACAACTAAAGTTTTCATGAATTGACGAGCCTTAATTGTGATATTAATCACTAGGTTGATACGCATAACGTCTTCAAAAGCCGCCCGTCAGTCCGGGATAGGCTGGAATCACATTAGATAGAGAAATAATTCAGAAAGGAGTCTCGAAATTAAAAAATGGAGAATCAAGAATTCCAACATTATAAATTGGATTGGCCGTTGCCTTATCTAAGAAATTTGGAATAAAAAAAAAACGACGTTCCGGACGTCGGGGTAAAATTACCATTTTACCCCTTAAGCCCTAATCTTGCCTATATAATTGGATGAGGGCATTTTGGTCATTAACCACACCCCTATAGCTGTCAAAAAATTGAAGAATTGATAGCCATTGGATGCACTTTGATTGACACAATAGACAAGTGTCAAGAGATTAAGCCTTGAGTTAATATATTCACCTTTAACCTACCATTCAACTCAAGTTGATTCATGAAATTGAAGTATAAACCCTCATTCTCTCTCTCAATCCCATTTTCCCTTTGCAAATTTATTCTTCTTCTTCTTCCTCCTTCTGCCGACCGCTCGCCGCCCGACCAGTTCTGACCGCCGGTTTTGCTCGCTCCGACCGCCACTTCCGGTGACTTTCAGCCGCCGAGCCGACCACCTACTGCTTCCTCATCCTCTTGCCGATGTTTTCTAAGGGGATGCAAGTCATTTGACCACCCAAGGAGCTCCGGCCGGTCAATCTCTCGAAAGTCGACGGAAATCGTCGCAACCAGAGGTAAGCCACGGTTTAGGCCTCATAGGACCCCTAAATCTTGGAGTTTTTCAACCAAATTTTGTGGACATCTAGGGGACACATAGATTGAGCTGTGGTAAAAATTTTGGGTGAATTTGATGGAGTTTTGACCCCAAATGAGTTTTGTGTTTGAAGGGCCAAAATTGACTGGTAGTAGACCCGGAGAACTGACTTCGTTCAAGGATTTTCAGGCGTCGCCTTGGCTCCAAATTTTCGATGAGGCTCCCCAAACGTTAGAAATATATGTTAGCAAGTAGATTAGTGATTAAATTGAGGATTTAAGATAGTTTAAGGGCTGTTTAGTTGGGGTATACACAGAATCGAAATTGCCCTGTTTCGATTCTGTGCATACCAGTTCTGTGAGAACTGTTGGTGATTGTAATTAAGATCCAAATTCATCATTGAGAAGGGTGAGGATGTTAATTGATAGGTCCATGAGGTGCATGTTTAGTGGGGTGATGATTTGAGCGAGGAAACTAACGATTGGATAAAATTTCCTTAGGTTGCACGGTTGAATCATCCTTGGACCCTTAGGGCCGAACCATTGGAATGCTTGGGAAGGAATTTTGTTGGTTATAGCACAAGGTAAGGGGACTCTAAACCTTTGATAGGAGGATTGGACTCAATTGGGCGAGTTGAGTGTGAGTTTGATTGATTCTTGGAAGATTATAAAGCGCTTGTTCATTGTACGTCCTAGAAGGATGTAGATGACTCAAATGCTTGGTCATGCTTGTGCCTTGAGTTGATTGCCGCATTTGAGTGTTGAACTTGATTGCCTCGCATGCTATAAGTGTGTTGTTCGTGCATGAGTTGCACTTGATTGTGTGTGTTATGCAATAAAATGAACTATGGCTTATCTGAGAAGTTGTGACACTCTGAGACGTATGAGACGCAGGGTCATATGAATGAATGCGCTGAGGCGCGGGATTTGAAATGAATGGCACCCTTGAGGCATATGAGATGTGGTGTTGTGAAGACCATAGTCCTGATGCATTGAAATGTGGGACGGAGTTGTGATGTATAGACACAGGCCTGGAGTGACATTGAAAACCTAATGCGTTTACGCGGGTTTGTCAATGAGATTGTCTGATGCGTTTACGCGGACCGAGCCTGAAACGTTTTAAACGAGGGCATGAAAGGGAGAAGACAGGAAATGGTAGAAGGCGTAACATGGCTTGTTTATGCATGCTTGGACTAAATGACGTGATAAGATGCCTGGAGTGTTGCTTGATGTTTATGTGTTATTTTGTGATAGTTGAATGCCTCTTGTGATTTTGTATGAATTTTTTGTGATTGTAATTGCCTGAGTGGACGGTCAGCCTAACCTAGGGTTAGGACCCACCTTACTGAGATGTATGTCTCACCCCATTGTGGGAACTCATTTTCTTGTCAGATCCTAGGCCTTGAGGATGTGACTAGTGGGGTTCAGTGATCCGAAGGAGATGTCTGTTTATTTTGAGAAGTTCCTTGACGGACAGGAGATCATTTATGTCAAAAAGTGTACAATAGTTTGGGCAGATGAGGGTGGTAGTAGCTGGAAGCCTCATATATATGATGCCTGGTTCAAGAAGATAGGAGACGTTTTCACGGGGCCTCTAAAGCCCATTGAGGTATCCCATGGAGTGATCCCTAGCTGGTGCCATCCCGCCAGGGATTCAGTGGATGCCGAGGGGTCAGTCGCTGGTTTGAGGAATGGCCTTGAGAGGACCCTGACCCTAGAGGACACCGACGAGGTTATAGTGGTCGAGGCTACCGAGGACGACCTGGTGGAGCCGTTAGCGGACGAGACGCTTGAGGATACGATAGAGATTTGTTCAGAAACTTTCTCGAAGTATGAGTCTACTAGGGAGGCGGAGGAGACTGATGATTCTAGTAGCTCGACTTAGGTGGCTCTATTTTACTAGTTTAACGTTTTGATGGTGTTCTCGATATCTACTTCTTTTGCGATACTGAGGACTGTCTTTTGTACTGGCCATGCCACCCTACTAACCAGCATAGTTAGTTTATCGTGCCTTGTATGGATATTTGGATCTTATGTATTATTGGTATTCTCGCTACCCAGGTCCCATTTCATAATTGTACAGAGGAGTTTTTATATCGTCGCTTCCGCATGCTTTCTATATGATACATCTCTCGAACTATGTTAGAATCCTATGACCTCGAGAGATAGTTTGTGCTCATAGGGAGTCACGTGCTCATACCCGAGGCGCGGGGCGTGACACATACTCTTTTCGCTCATCTTTACTCAATTTTCTTGATCCTTCTCAGTTCTTGGATCTTCCATACTATATATACTTGAACCTAATGCTCTTCTACGATCATACTTTGGTTGTTCAACGTCATTAGATTCTCATGTCACTTGAACCACTATGATTCCCTCTAAGAATCAAAGACTTAAGTCATCTATTCAAGTCTAGCAGTCTTAGGCTGCTCATCTTAACATCTATCACCAGCAAACAACCCTCTAATGGTTCTCAGGCAATTCTCAACTAATTGTCAATTATTCAAGGATCCCGAATCATCCTTGATCAGCAACCATTCCTCAAGCCAGCCTCAATGAGGCAACTTCTCGATTAACAGCTTAATGCCAGGAAGGCCTCAACTAGGCCAACATCAAGCAACCACTCAAAGCATCACTTCCACGACTCAAACGCTTATACTATAAGCATTAGGCATCTGCCACTCTGTCATAATCACAACAGATTATCTCAATCTCAACAGGCATCGGTTTAATGGGTATAAACCCCACATGCCGTCTAATCTCTCAATTAGACCTTGGCCATAACGATCACATGATGCCAATCATAAAACACACCTAACAGGCCAATCACAATATCACTTTTCTTTTTCAAACGACATCCACTGCCAGGCATAAAACTCTTAATCATGCCAATCACAGGAGTCATTACACATGTCGTGCCACTTTCAAACATTCATTTGGGAATCCATCCCATGTGATACATCTCTTAACCACAATCGGACTCAATCCGATATCTAGACTTTCCCTTTTGAGTTATGACTTGGGTCATTCCTGCCTCACCGCCATCTTAGAAGCCTGCCAGGAGTCGCTCCTTGGCCGAACCTCTCTGTCCCGGCGATCACTTTCCGCCCTCATCAGATTTGTTGTTGCAAGTTGTCCCAAGTTATACATCTACGGAGAAAGCCCATTCTACACGTCCCATAACATAATTCATTACGGTTTATAGGTATCCCATCAGTTTATCCCATACCAAGTGACAGTTTATTAAGTCCAATAGTGATAAGCCCATTCATGCATCCTCATCAACTTTCATTTCATAACCACAAACACATGCACAACTTGTTTGTTCTCACCACTTGTCATACCAAAATTGTTTCCACATCAAGCCTCAATTATAGAAAATCTCTGGTTCCACCAATTGTCGATGTTCAACCATATACCTCAGGTTTAGTCACTATTCAAGCCAAATCCATATGCATTCGATCACAACTAGACTTTAATCAAAATATTCCTTGTCTGCTTCCTTGTATACACCTCGTCTTATACCATCCAAGGTTGTCAATAACAATCGATAACTAAACCATCAAGATACAACGCAATTCAAGCCTGAATCTGCTAATACCAGTCATCTCTTTATAACTCATACTCCTCAAGTTAGGTCATTGACAAACCACAATCACAATCATATACTCCAATTGACCTTTCATTCGTAGGCAACTCTCTAGCAACCCCAAGCACATTTACAACCTTAAAATCAATACTTATGACTCTTCAATTTCTTGCTTCTTTATGAACCACAATCATATCATCATTCAAGATCATCCATTAGATCGACACTAGGACAATCAGAATACCTCACAAGTTCAACCCTATAACTCTCAAGATTTAGCAATCCATGCTTAATCCTAAAGGTATTACTGTTGTCGCGACCCGATCCCGATCCTCAAGATTGGCGGATTAACGGGTCATCCCCTCTGGCCGAACGCAGGCCTCTCTTAAGGCCCATTACCTAAGTCGCAACGGAGGAATACGTAGTCGACCTTTTGTGTGGTTTGGTGACATGTGATACGTGTGCTGCCAAGGAGTTGCCACCAATCGTTTCGTGAAGGGTACAATTAGAAACCCTATCGAATAGCTAGAAGCATTCTATTCAATTCTGTGGAAACTAGAGAAATGGGATCGAGGACTTTATTACGCCAATTGTCAAAGTTGACGCCCTTTCGGCATCTAAGTCAAATGATTTATCTCACCTTAAGAATTCATGCAAATGAGTGGGGTACGAACCCTAAATCTAAAAGTTCATGCAGATATGAGTGACTATCCTAACAAACACAATCAATAAAATGAGTGCACAAATTAAGAATCCAAAATGTGCGGATAAATCACATGAATACAGTGTGACATCCTTAGTAAGACCATATTAGCCTAGAGAAATGTCAATCAAAGCACATGAACGTTTTCGATATGATTTACTCTTGAGGGGTAAAATCGTAATTTAGAAGAGTTCTGGGATAATTTGCCCTAAAAGGGAAAATTTATCATCTCAGATGAAATATAAAGTCAAAAGATTATGGAAATAAGATTGGTCATCAAACCAATCCATTTCCTATTTTTTGGGAATTTTCATAATTTTTCTGAAATTTTAGAAACAATTTACCCTTTAAGGGGTAAAATCGTCATTTCAAAAGGTGATGAGAAGTGAAAATCTCAAACGGAAGGTTTGTTCAACCACTATACCCAAATCCTAATTTTGAGCAATTTTCGTGGCTCGATTGTAATAAGAAAGACTATTTATTGCTTAAGGGGTAAGAATCGTCATTTTTAGAAAAAAGGATGAGATTCAAAAATTTAAGTATAAACATTGGTCTCCTAACTGACCCTAATTCTTATCTTGACATTCTCAACCTATCCCATATACCTAGTAGAGATAATTTACTCCCAAAGGGTAGTATCGTCAATTTCTAGAAGAATGGATAAGAAATCCCAAAATAGGATTGACCTGTTATTTGTGGTCATTCTTCAACTTTTGGGGAATTTTTGGAGTTTCTAGGAATTTTTCACAATTTTTTTTCACATTGTTTTGGATTTTTTAGGATTTTCTAGCATTTTTTAGGATTTTCTAGAAATTTTCTGATTTTTTTATTACTTAAAATCATTTTCTGAATTTTTTTTTTAAAAAATGATTTGGACTTAGTCGACTCGACCCACTTGGATCGGAACCTGGCCCAGACCCGAACTCGTGAGACCAACTCCATCGAAACGACGTTGTTTTGTATTTTTCAATTTTTGATTTATTAAAATTTAAACTGACGGCTCCTATTGAACCATGTGACTCATCCACGGCTTTTGGATTAGTTGACTGAAATCTACGACCCAGATCAAAAGACGATTACCCCTCAGCCGTTGGATCTGATTACTTATATCTACGGCCACAATTAAAAGCTAAGACTCGATCTGGACCGTTCATCCTCACTAACCTAAACGACGCCGCTCGATCATTAACCTAAATGACACCGTTTCAACCTGTTATGATTTTTAGATTTTAAAAACATTTTGGAATATTCCTAATTATTAATTGGACGGCCATTAAAAATAATACTCGATTAACCACAGCCGTCGGATCAAAACTGACTCAGCCTAATAAACTAACGGTCTAGCTGACTCGACATCTACGTGGACCACTCACATGTCGCCACCTAGATCTTTGACTCGTTGACTCTGTCAGGTCAGCTTCGTCTTCAACCTCTCGACCCCGATGGAATGGACGGTCGAGACTTCTCTGGCGTCGATGGATGATTAAACCTAAGCCGATTAACATAAAACCAATGTCATTTGACTCGCCTAAACCTCTAGTTTCACATAACTAAGAATCGAAGCATTTCATTTATGGAATCAAGCACAATCAAGCTCCAACCAGTACAGGTATAACTACTCTAATCATGCGATTCATGGCATTTCGAACTAATTCATCAACACAGAAGCATCGTAAGAGGTTCAGTGTCACGCCCCGTGCCCTCGTGCACGAACGCGCAACTCCCTTTGGGCTACTCTCAAGGCCCAAGACTTACTTAACGAGAGATGCATAATGTAAATAAGCATGCAGAAACGTGAAATGAATAAACATCTCCGTACATAAATCGATGGGAGCTTGGATAACGAGAACATAAATATATACATTAGCATGAGTTCATACAAAAGCGCAGGTAAGCTAAACCTGCTGACAGATCGGGGCGATCGGGACTTAACCAAAAAACAACTAATCCTAAGTCCCCAAAAGATTACAAGTCACGAGGGTCACTACCAAAAGACTACCAAGTAAGGTTAGGAAACCCTAAGTCGAACCACTAGATCTGTTTGTCTCGTCCGTATCCTCATCTAGCACATAGTCCGATAAGGTCTTAGATTACACGTCCACTGAATCGCCCACCATGGTGTCCTCTAGCTCATCCTCAAAGGTCGAGATCTCTATCACCTTATCAGTATCCTCTAGGGTAGGGGTCTTCTCAGATACATTCCACGATCCAGCTACGGATATATCTACCTCCACCGAATCTCGAGTAGGATGACACCAGCTAGGTATGACTTCTTGAGGTACCACCGCGGACTTCAACAGACCTGTAGTGACCTCACCTACTCTACGGAACCAAGTCTCGAACCTATACGGTTTTCAGTCCTTACCTCCCTCGTCAACCCAAATAACTGTACACTTCTTCACATAAACGATACCTCGACCGTTAGGAAACTCATCGAAATAGGTGGTCATCTCTTTCGGATCGCCTAAACGTGTCTGTAGAATCTTTAGGGTTTGGGGTCTGAAAAAGTGAGGTCACACGATGGGGTGAGATTTACATCTCAGTAAGCTAAGTCCTAACTCTAGGTTAGACTGATAGTACACCTAGATAAATGCAAACAATGAGCAAAGACATGCCAAATAGTATAAGACAACAATCATTTTAAGGAACTATAAAGAAACAAGTGGTTGTCATTCTATCAAGTACATTATCATGAATCACAACTCAAGTCAGGCATGAAAATACAAATCAAGTTATACGTTCCACCACCATGAATCAGGTCATTATCTACGCCCACGTCATAACGCCTCAGGCTTGGTCTGCAGTCGTTATGCCTCAAACCATTGTAAGCATAAACTCACGTTAAACGCATCAGGTTTTCAATGCCATTCAAGGTCTGTGTCGACACATATATAATCTCATCCCGCGTCTCTATGCATCAGGATATTAGTCAATACAACCCCGCGTCTCGACGCATCAGGGTACCAATGTTCTTAAGCATGCCAGAACCCCTTCTATTTCAAGACTTCATGATCGAGTACAAGCCCATTCAGTGGGCTAAGAGTCTACAGCATGCGAGTCGACAAAATTCCCCACTCACAAAATGGCATTTGATACAAAGCATATGCATTAAACAAGTATACTCGCATCCACCAAACCATAATGATAGACATTGAACAACCACAAAATAAACTCACGAAAATTCACCCAATTCGACTCCAATCACCTAGTAGAGGCCTATCCTCTTAACCAAGGTTTAGAGACTGCTTACCTCAAGCTTAATTCAGTAAAAATCTCCTCCTAAGTACATCAATGTTTCAGCCCTAGTAGTCCAAAAGCAGGGCAGCTGTGCGACCTAAGGGAATTCATCTAAATTCATCAATTTTCTCATCCAATCTGTCGAACCACGGAGGATACGCCTCAATAACATCTTAATAGACACCCTAGTACATCTCAATGATGAAATTAGGAATTGGTGACACCCCGAACATCCCTTAGGAGTTTGGGTTACACAAATCGAAACAAGGGATTTTTCGGTTCTGCCCTAAACCTGACTAATCAGCCCGTAACTCAGCCTTAAACCTTAATTTATCACATAATCCACTTGCTAACATATAGTTCTATGTGTAATAGAGTCTCACAAAAAATTTTAGGGCGAGCCGATGTCCGGAAGTCGAAGATTAGCCCCGGTTTTCTTCGGTTCACCGCCGGTCAGACCTAACCCAAACCATTCACCACAAAAACAGCCATGAACATCATTCCAAACTCCATCAAATTTACCATCTCAGCTCAGCCAATCCTAGTACATGTCAAGAAACGGAAAATTTGAAGTGAATTGGAGTCCTAACGAGGCTGAACGAAGACTTACCCTCGGTTGCGTTCGATTCTGTCCGCTTTTGGGGAAATGGCTGGCCCGAGCTCCTCCGGCGTCCAATGGCCGAGCTTCCACCTGGAGGTTGTTAGCAAGAGGCTGAGGTAGAAGCTGATAGCCAGTGTGAGGTCAGGTGGCGGCCAGGAGTGGCGGTCGGAACGAGCGAAACTGGCGAGTAGAGCTAGTCGTCGGGCTCTCGGCGAAGAAGAGAGGAAGAGGAAGAAAATTGAAGAAGAAGATAGGGCTATACACCAATTTTGCTTAGTTAACAAAGAAGAATGGTAGGTAAAATGTTAAGTAATTAATGCCATTCAACCATCCAATGACACTTGTCTTTATAACAATCATTTTGATAATCCAATGGCCATTAAAAATCCTCATTTTCGGCAGCCTTGGGGGATGGTCATTCACCAAAATGCCCTCCTTCATTTATTAAGACAAAGCCAATCCTTGAGAGCAAAATGGTAATTTTGCTCTCGTCGTCCGAAATGTTGTTTTTCCAATTCAAATTGCCTTTGATGAGGCGACGTCCAATTCGATTAAAATGTTGAAATTTTTTGTTTTTCATTTTTCAATTTCGAGACTCATCCTTAGTACATTTCTCTGACAGATGAAATTTTTAGACTATCCCGAACTAACGGGTGGCTTTTGCAGACATTACGCGTATCGACTTTGTGATTCTCATCACACTTAGGGCTCGTCAGTTCATGGCGACTTTAATTGTCATATAATTGCGAAGGTCTATTACTAGCTTCGACGGTCTTGATCGTTATTGTTCGATTTAGGAAAATTTTGCAAATTATACGTTGGTTAAGCGGCATCACCCGCGCTTCAATCATATAACGCTAGCAATGCATTCCTTAATTGTTCTTAGATCAGCTTTTTAATAATTTTAAATACTCCCTCGGTAATCCTTATGGTCAAAGTTCCATTTCCTATTTGAGCCCTCTAGGTTCACGTAACTTGTATTGCGTTAGTCTTTCCCTTTTGGTCAATTAACTCGAAAATGATCAGATCCGAGCGAGATAGGATCGAAATACATCGTTAGATACATTCTCATTGATAAGTCTCGAAATGACATGAAAAACCAAAATGTTACATTCAGAGCATTTACCTCGAGCTCCGATTGAGCTTGCACGGCCTAGATTTGGCTAGGCAAGATTGAACAGTTCTTAGTTTATGGCAGAAGATTTGGAGACTCGATTCGAAGTTTTAAAGCAAAATCGATGCAAAATGAAAATACGATGATGGTCATGGATGCTTGGGGTGTAAAACGCCTACATAAACTCAAAGAATGATAACCGAATGTAACATCCACCATTGATGCACAGTATAAAAAGCTTGAAGCCTGAACTAACCTTTTCCAGGATTATGGGTGGCTTGGCTGGTGGCGATCAACTCCTAATGATTCTAGTAAGCCCCCAGTGACCTTCAGAAGCTTCATTTTGGCCCAGAAGAGCCTAATCAGTGCTCCCACAATTCGAGCTCAAACCTTTGACAATGGTGAAGGAAGGCGAGCTCTCTCTCTCTCTTCTCTCTCTCTAATCTGTTCACATCCTCCAACTGAATGAATCGACCTCCTTTCTCGAAAGCTCCCTAAAGGCTATAAACCCCTTTTAGTTTTTGGTGTCCGTTCGGGAGAGTGTATACAAGCTATCACACATGAGCCCACGTGCTTTTAGGTCCAAACGGGGTCGAAGATGATGGGCATTCCGTCCAACTCCATTTGGTTCTTCTGTAGGTTTAATCTCGCACAAATTTGGCACGGATTTGAGCTGTGTTTGAAAATATTGACTTTAGCAAGTCCCGCGAGCTTGACCGGCCAATTGCTCTCTACTCCGGCGATGTTGAATGGTGTCGCTGGTGTCAATCGACAGGGAAGGGCGAAGGTGACAATACGCCTACCATTGCTTGTCCGATTATCTGCGAATTGATCTTCAATTTGAGGATCAAAATCGGTTTGGGGACTATTCATCTGTGCGGGTGTCTAGGGAAGAAGACAACACTATAGCGGACCGGTTCGACCTATCCGAACCGGTCCGACTCTATTTTTGCAAAATTAACCAAATTTTATGAGAAATTTTCACAATTAAGCCTCATAATCGAACTTAGGACATAAATTTTATCTAAAAATGTGTTTTTGTCCAAAAGTTCCAGTCAATTTATATAAAAAACCCAAATTTGTACTTAATTGCAATTTCGAAAATTGTGAAATTGAAGACTCAAACAGTCAAATTGGAGCAAACCACCTATACCAATCGACTCAAAAATGATGAAAAACATTGGGTAGTGGCTTCAATTTGTGAGGGTAGCCCTTGAATTGAAAGTAATTTCAATTGTGCCCAAATTCAAGGACTAAATTGCAATTAAGTATGTAATTTTGTCTAATTCACTCATATAATTAGACTAAATTGCAATAAAGGGCAATTAGATTGAATATCAAGACCCTAAAAATGCTAAAATTACAAATTAAAAGGCTCAATTGAAATATTTTTACAAAATTCAATCATACGTGTAACAAAGGAACACGTAAAATTGAACTTGAATTTGGAATTTTTATGAGGTCAAGAAGACAAAGGAATTAAAAGAAAGTTATTGACTATTTTTTCATATTTTTGTGACCTCAAATGCTTTTTTTAAATTTTTGGGTATTTTCCTATTTTCTAAAAATACCAAAAAATGTGAAAAATATAAAAAAATTATTTTTTTGGTCGAAAATGGTTACTTGGGCTTGGCTAAGGCCACCAAAATTGATTTTGTATTTTTTTTTAACTTTTTATGGATTTTTTTTATGAATTTTTTAAAAATAAACTGAAAAAAACTAATAAAAAATCAAGTGTCAACAGCTGCCCCTCTTTGAGAGAAATCTCGCGAGAGGTTTCACTCAAAGACAGGTGACACCTAAGTCTAGATTGACTTTACTGGAAAAAAGAAAAACGAATCCTGACATTCAATCTTTCTTGTCCTATTGGTGAACGCTCTGCTCATTCCATTTTAGCTGATGCGAGAGAGAGAGAGAGAGAGAGAGAGAGAGAGAGAGATGAAGTAGAGATACCCACATGTTACTCACTTGACTGATCTCATGTGGCATACACGGTGTATGGCAAATTCAAGTAGATACCTAGGGACTCGTCTCTTGAATGTCCTAGGGCAGTTAAATTTTAGCCCGTATGGTAGGCCAAACCAGAATGAGATTCCTATCTGACATGAATCTATGGATGATGCATCCGTTCTTTAGGGATTGTTAAAGGTTTTGATCCGTATAGTGGATCAGACCATGAATAGGACTCCTTTATATCAGGAACTTATGCGTGACGCACCCGTTCTTTAGGGTTTGTCAAAGGTTTTGATTCATATGGTGGATCAGACTATGAATAGGTCTCGTTTCTATCAAGAAATTATGGATGACGCACCCATTTTTTTTAGGGATTATCAAAGACTAGGCTTCCTATCCACTAAGAACCTAAAGGTGACGCACCCGTTCTTTAGGATTTGTCAGAGACTAGCTTCCTATCCATCAGGAACATAAAAGTGACGCACCCATTCTTTAGAGTTTGTCAGAGACTAGACTTCCTATCCACCGGGAACCTAAAGGTAACGCACTCGTTCTTTAGGATTTGCCAGAGACTGCATCAAGAACCTACAGGTGATGCACCTGTTCTTTAGGGTTTGTCGGAGACTAGGCTGATCCTACACCTTGAGGAATCAACGTGGATCTATACAAATGAGGTATGCCTAACTCTTAGGTTTTACCAAATAAGCTATTATGGGGTTTAGGGGTTACTTAGAGCCTTACAAAAAGCTGGTTCTCAAGATTGTTTTCTTGACATGCAAGGCACCATTTTGGGATTTGGAGGCTCCAAGTATCCTGCAGAAAGTTCAAACCAGCAAAAATTTTCGTTAACAAGAATCTTCTGGAATTTAGGGATTACCTAAAATCTCACTGGAAGATGATTCTGAATATTGTCCTTTTGGCATGCGAGATACTATTTTGGGATTTGGGGATTCCAAGTATCCTGCAAAAAGCTCACACTTGTAATCTCACATAAAGACAACTCTGATGGTCTTCATTGTTGAGCAAGGTATCCTTCTTTGACCTGGAGCTGCCATGAGTCTTATAGAAGTTTAAACTTGAGAGTTCATTCCTCATTGAAAAGATATCAGTTATCTCAAGGCAATGATAGTTATAATGCATGCAAAGCTTTACTTTGACCTATGCGGTTATGCAAAACGACTTATGATACTGGAGATTATCCAAGACATTTTAAACATGCAAAGATGATTAGAAATCATTGTAAGAAAAATTCTGGATCAAACAATATGAAGTTTCCAACAAAACTTATTTAAGCATTCTATTGGAGTGTCTTCGTCAAAGAAGGCTGCTCACCGATTCTTCGACTTTGGTCTTTTATGAAGAATGCACTCAAATTTTCTAATAACCTGCACTTGGGTTTTCGGAGCCATTCGTAGTGCATACAATTCAATCGGTCAGGAGGTCTTTACGGGACCATAGTATTGGACTTGGACATGGTTACCAAGGGTGACTCACTCTCTGAGTCAGGTCTTTTGAATGAAATTTTTTTTCATCTGCTTCGGATTTACGAGTCAAGAACCCTGTAAAATGATAAAGAAATAATTTTGCTCATACTTTTTTGAGCTAAGGTATATATTAACCTAGGCATCTTAGTCGGAAAAGACTGCAAAGGGTTGTAATGTCGATAGGATTGGAGACCGAAAAAAAGGCTTGCTTTTGACCCGAAATCGCGAAAGGTTTGACATTGGTGATCATTGTCAATCAGTCCTATGTTTTGTCTCTGATTGATGATTCTTTGGAGAGCATCTTTAGTCTTCTTAATACCACATGCCTTGAGAATGAGTCTAATCTTCTAAAGACATTGTTTATTTTTTGGTAGTTGGTTATGATTCCGTTCAAGGGGTAGCCTTTCGCTGCACAATTCCTGAGGATTCTTCTTTACTTCAGAGTTTGTTGGGGGTTGAGTTATCCAGTAATCCCTTAGTGTTCCCCAAAATCAGCCTTACGGCTTTTAGCATTTCAATAAGCGTCATCCCTGTTCTTGTCGGGCTTTTTGTCTCTTTTCAATGCATAGGGATTCGGCTTTTTTCCTTTTCGATCCCACATTTTTCTTTTTTTTTTTCTAGGAATTAGGATTTTTATGATCATGTAAGGTATGTGACTTGAGTCTCATCCTGTTGGAACGTTTTGCTTTGAAAGTCTCATGTAGCTACTACTTCTTGAACTTCTCTGTCTGCAAATGTCTTTGCCACCTTTGCCTTGGTGTTGTGCAATGATCACCAATGAGGGTACATGCAACGAATATGTATGCTCAAATTGGCTATTCAATGGGTGTAAGTGTATAGGATAGAAAAATGACCGTCTCTTCGTCATCCTATGGTGCTTGGATCGATGCATATCAACACACGAAGATTGATGCTAATCCAAGAAAAAAGATTTCTAACCATTTACCTTTACATGCTATTGGACTACTTCTTTACGACCCCAATGTGGGGTGTCTCTTGACAAGGTTAGGAAATGAATATCACCGTTCAAAGGGTTTGTTAATGGTTACCTGCAGTATTTATGGAGAAGAATGAATGCCTCATCATCTCAATCCATGTAATTGGTGCAAATAGCCCTTACATCCCCGGGTTCAGGCTTTTCTATTCTTACACTTCTCTCATCTCTCTGGTGTGTATAGGATGTGTTTGGATTAGGCTTGTCTCTTATCTGAAGAAACATTCCTGCTTGATAACCTAAACAACTTCGTTTTGGAAAAATCATTTCGTTTTTCTCCATACATTTCGTCCCATAGGGATTTAATGATGCACCATGTATGCTTCAACCATGTCTGGATAACCTCTAACCCTAATATGTGTACAACAAGTGTTAGAAATTCATCTTTTGAAAGTACGGTTCATTTCTAAGTTTGATCACATGCATGTTCATCTTTGGCCTTTTCTATCTTACAGGAAAGTGAGAAATTTTACGGTATTTCTCTATTGCTATCTTTTGTCTTTATCGGGCATTCCTGTATGAAGAGAATATAAACTCCAGTGAGTGAAAGATATTTCTACACTTGATGGAACATATACATATCACCTGGTTCTACATGTCAGGGGCTGTTCTGTCCTTGGTTCCATTTGAACTAGTTTGATTCTGAGTTCGTTTCTCAGAATCCTGCAAAATACAATACATGCCATGTATGTATGGATGCATGAAATGATTATGTAATGACCATTATGGCAACTCAAATTGTTTTAGAGAAAGTCAAGTGATCATCATCTGATTTAAGGATAATACTTCTTCATAACATCTGAATTTACAAGATATCACAATTCTTCTCCTTCGGAATTTACAAGAATTAATGCCCCTGTCACGAGGACTTTCTTGACAACATAAGGGTCTTCATAATTTGGGGTAAACTTGCCTCTTGGATGAGTAGCATTTGACAGAGTCTTCTTCACCACCAGGTCATTCACCTCTAAACTTTTGAGTTTGACTTTCTAGTTAAATGACTTAACTACCCTCTTCTGGTAACTCTGACCATGATAGATTGCTCTAAGATGCCTCTTGTCTATCAAATTTAGCTATTCACATCTGTGTTTGATCCACTCTATCTTAGAGAGCTTAACTTCTGATAATATTCTCAAAGAGGGGATCTCAATTTCTATAGATAGTACGGCTTCCATCCCGTATACAAGAGCATAAGAAGTTGCCCCTATGGAAGTTCTAATCGAAGTTCGATATGCCATTAAGGCAAAGGGTAACCTTTCATGCCAATCCCTATAATTTTTGATAGTCTTAGCCAAAATCTTTTTTATATTCTTGTTTGCCACTTCCACTACTCCATTCATTTGTAGGCAGTAAGGGGAAGAATTAAGATGTCAAACACCAAAGTGATCCGACAAATCATTAACAATCTTGTTGTTTAAGTTGGACCCATTATCTGTGATGATTACTTGTGGGGTACCATATCGAGAAATTATATCTCTCTTGATAGATCTCGCCACACTCCTTGCGTTGACATTTGTGTAAGAACTAGATTTTATCCATTTCGTGAAATAATCAATTGCAACTAGAATGAAACGATGATTATTTGAAGCTGTTGGATTGATAGGCCCTATAATGTCTATTCCCCACATAGAAAAATGTCAAGCTTTGAACATCTAATGAAGCTCGTTCGGGGGTGCATTAATCTTGTCGCCATATACTTGGCATTGGTGGAATGACTTGACATGTTGACTACAGTTTGATTCGATGGTCATCCAATAATAACCAAGTCGCATGATCTTTCTAGCGAGGAGATGGCCATTCATGTGTGACCCGCATATACCTTCATGGATCTCTCTCATGAGAGCATTTGCTTCTTTAACATCTACGTACCTCAACAGAGTGAAGTCAAACGATATTTTGTACAAAGTTTATCCACTGAGAAATAATTTACCAGCCATCTTGGCTATATATCTTCGATCTGCTGCTTGACATCCTTAAGAAAACTCTCTCTTCAAGAGATAATTCTTGATATCATGGTACAACGGCTCTCCGTCAAATTCTTCTTCGACCATCATACAATAAGCCATTTTTCTGATTATGCTGATCCTTAATGGCTCCACTTCTAATCTATCAGTTATTTGCAACATTGAGGCCAGCGTGACCAACTCGTCTGCGAACTAGTTCTGCGCTCTTGATATGTATTTAAATGACACATCTTCGAATTTAAGTATCAACTCTTCCAATTACTCATGATAAGAGATGAGTTTTGCATCTTTTATTTTCCACTCTTCTTGTGTCTGAAAAATAATGAGCATAGAATCTCCATAAATCTGCAGCTTAAATACCTCAATAGAGATGGCCAACTATAGACCTAGAATGCATGCCTCGTATTCTGAAATATTGTTGATGTAAGGGAAAGTCAGTTTTGCTGCAATCGGATAATGTTGACCATCAGGGGATATTAGCACTGCCTTTGTACCAGCTCTTGACAAATTGACGGCACCATCGAAATACATGACCCACCTTTCTTCTGTCAGATTCAAAACTTGATCTTCCACTTTTGTCTGTCCAAAAGATGTGTGATTTTGAGAATTTTCTACCAACATATCGGCTATGGCTCTCCCCTTTACAAACTTTTGTGGGGAGCTCTTGTTATCAAATTCGGACAATATCACTTGTCATTTTGTTAATTTTCCAATCAAAGCAGTTTTTTCATAGGGATATTTAATAGGGTCATTTTCTGTCATCAGATGAATATGATGGTGTAGGGTATACTCTGCCTTAATCTGCGAAGTATCTACATTATTGCTACACGAGCCTCTCGACATTCACATAATTCGCTTCAGATGAGATGAAATTTTTACTCAAGTAGTATGGCTCTTTCCTTACCACCTATAGGACTTGTTTGAGCAAGTAAGGCTCTCAAAGATTCTTGATGTATAGCCAAATATAAGGTTAAGGGGTAACTTGAGACGAGTGGCATAAGTACTGGTGGAGTGGCTATGTAAGTTTTGATCTTTTGGAAGGCCTGGCTGCATTCTGCATCCTAAGCCACTTTCGTTTCCTTCTTGAGCAATTTGAAAATCGATTTAGCCACATCCGATAATTGATTGATGAATCTGGTGATATAGTTTAATCTCCCTAGAAGACTTCTTACTTCCTTCACCATCGAGTGAGTCGCTAGGTCACGAATAACTTGAATTTTCGAAGGGTCAATTTCAATGCTCCTGCTACTGACCATGAATCCGAGAAGTTTCCCCGATTTTACCTCAAACACACATTTGTTAAGGTTCAGCCTTAATTGTATTTCAGAGTCGATCAAACAGCTTCCTTAACACTTGGATGTGGTCTTATCCTTTCTTAGACTTAGCGATCATGTCATCGACATATACCTCGATCTCCTTATGGATCATGTTATGAAATAGGGTGACCATCACCTTCTGATAAGTTGCCCCAGCATTCTTTAATCCAAAAGGCATTACTTTATAATAGAAATTTCCCCGGGGTGGTAAATATAGGTTTTGATTTGTCCTCCTGTTTCATAAGGATCTGGTTATATCCTGAAAATCCATCCATAAATGAAAATAATTCGTACCCTGCTGTACTATCCACAGCACATTGATGTGGGGAAATGCAAAATCATCCTTTGGGCTTGCTCTATTCAAGTCCCGATAATCCATACAGATTCGGAATTTGCCATCTTTTTTCATGATAGGGGCTATGTTTGCAATCCAATCTAAATAAGGGATAGTTTCAATAAACCTCACTCTGCAATCCACATAATAATGTATATTATGTGGATGGATTTGAAATGATGATTTGTATATAAGCTGTTGTGCATAATCCACTTGCATATTCAAGGATCATGACACTTTGTACAAAGAGCCCAAATCCAGGATGCAAACCACCCTTTTAGGTCCCTATTATCCACACAAACTTTAATCCTCCCATCTTTTCTTCATCAAGAGAACTATGTTAGCAACCCATTCAGGACACGGGATAACTTCAACAAATCCCACACTGAGGAGCTTAATCATATTCTCCTCAATTTTCTTTGAAAGCTTAGGTTTCATTCTTCTTAATTTTTGTTTCTTAGGAAGAGTCTTCGGATCAATGGGTAACGAATGTTCCGCTATGTTTGGATCCAACCCTGACATGGCAGCATAAGACCGTGCAAAGAGATCCTGGTATTCCCTTAATAAACCTATCACTTTGGATGCTTTATATTAGGTTAACCTTTCCCCAATCTTTATTTCTCTAACATTTTGAGCACCTCCTAGATTAACTATAGTTGTACCTTTCATGGTAGGTGGATTAAACCCTTCATGATGATTCCAGTCTTGTCTAACTTCTGCTTGATTACTTTCCTCTTCAGCAATTTCATAAGAATAATCATCTTGGTGACTTGAGTTACATAATAACCTATTATGCATGGGAGGAAAGACATGCTCAGGGATTAGAGCTGCCGTCCTCGAACCATTCGATGATCACGTTCACTTGTTCATTTATGAATGGAATGCAGAGATCAAGTTCATCGGTGGTAGGGGTGAGCGGTTCCCGGTCCGGTTTGGTTCCCTTCAAGAATCTGGAACCAAACCAATGGTCTCAGTTTCTATTTTTCGAAACTAGGGACTGGATTGGTCACCCCGAGAATTAGGAACCGGACCAAACCGTCAGCCTAGTCTAGTTCCAAGGAACCAATAAACATAATCAAATTCCATCCAGAGGACTAAAAGTTCAGAGACATGTCTTTAATCTCCATCTTACCCTGACTATTTCGAATACTAGTGGAGCAATTCCTACAATTATGCGACACATATAGTGGAGGCTAAAAAAAAACATCGCATTCTCAATTGTTGACCTAATCTTTAGGCCAATGCACAAGCACAACCCTCTACTCCATCCTGGACAAATTGACAACAAAAGATTCAAAACCTTTTTGGGCAAATTGACATCAAAACCATTATGGGCATTAATTGAAATGAAATGACAATTCAATATATCCTCATTTGATCCTTTGGTGGATAGGAAAGAGATAACAATCATAGAATGGCCACGCACATATGGAGATAAATTCAAATACAACCAATCGCGAAGGAGACACATTGATCTACAACTTACGAGAAAGTCTGCCTCGGAGTTGAGGGAATCGGAAAGGCGAAACCCTAATTTGAGCAGCACAAAACTCGCTTATTATCAAAATCCAATAGAAGATCGCAACCTAGCACAACATTCACTCAATCAGAGGCCAGGCGAGAGTATGGAGTCTCTAGAACCGAGCTCAATGCCAGTTCCCAATTCCCCCTTCCGTTGCCTGTAAATACAAAAAAACAACACTCTAAAGTTAGGCAAGGAAAAAGCAGAGAGAAACGCAAGCATGAGAGCAAGGAACCCGAGTGAATCGAATAACATTTCCCTGATTTACCTAGATGAAATGCGATTGTGGTGGCGATCAACTAAAAAAGAGCGAGAGTCCATAAGCAGAGATCCTGAATGGGAGGCGTCGAGCAAGAGAGATATAACGCAGTTGGAGGGGCTAAGTGAGCCGTGCGAGGCTGGAAGCATCGAATGAGAAGCGTACGCGTGAAAGAGGACTAAGCGAAGTGAATTGTGCGAGGCTGGAGGCAGCAAGCAAGAGGCACACGCTGAGGCTGAGGGTCGAAGGCTGAGCATATCTGTTGGGACAGTGGGACTTGCAAGAGAGTGAGGAGTGAAGAAAGTGGCAACTCAGGCAATGAGTTCGAGGGCGGCAAATCGAAAAAAAGCGAACCGTAATCATTAATCAATGAACATTATATTATTTAAAAAAAAATATTTGACGGGTCCCGTCCGGGCGATCCGATCTGGTTCTATGGCCCTAGAATTGAGAACCGGACTGCCCAATCATCGGTTCTAATTTTAGAAATCGGAAACCGGACTGGTCATCTTTAGAATCGGAAACCGGCCCATCCGTTTGGGCCGATCCGGTCCGGTCTTGGTTTGGGCGGTCCAATTTTCTTACCCTAATCGGTGGTATAGACATCTTCACTTTAAGCCATGTGGTGCTTCCGCAGAACATCACTCAGCGAGTTACAAAACATCTTTCCTTTTGCCATCCAGACATTAGATCTAATAAATCGATCATTTCAGCCTCCATGGCCTCCACGGTTTTTACCTTGACCTCCATAATGATCGTTATGTCTCTTATGTCCCAGGCTAATCGTATGGTCGTTTGACTTCAAATTTAAAGAGCTTCGAATTCCTTGGCTGTATTTCCCTAGTCCAGTTTCAGGGATAAAGCCATTCATTAGCAATATACTTCCAGCCATGATAGCGGACCTTGAGAGTTCAGGTGGAGGAACCTAGGTACCAGATGGTTTATGCATGGCGGAGGTGATGTCAAAGGTATAATAGCTCAACTCTTCTTTCTTCTATTGCTCAACATAGGGAACCATTTCGTTGATACGAGCTCTATGTCCCACTTCGCCATGAACAGTAAATCATCCGTCCGTTCACTACGAACTTCACTTTCTAATAAAGACTTGAGGGTACTGCTCCCGATACGTAGATCCGAGGTCTTCCTAATAACATATTGAACACACTTGGGATATTCAGCACTTGAACTAGGATGGAGAATTTAATTGGCCCCACCATGATCCAGCTCGATTTCTTCGATTACATATTTTGAGACCCCATCAAAAAAGGGGATGGTTGCTTTCAACCTTTTGATTGCGTCTTCAGATAATCTCAATCCCTTCAGAGCGTTTAAAGGGCACAAATTCAATGCTAAGCCATTATCGATTAAGACATGAGACACCTCTTTTCCTTGGCACATGGTGGAGATGTATAGAGATCTGTCGTGAACACGTCGTTATCTTGGGAAATCCTCATTTGAGAAGGAAATCTGGTCTTTTAGTAAAATGGCGCCAACAAAATCTTCAAGCTAGACTTCGTTTATGTTTTGTGAAACGTTTATCTCATTCAACACCTTCATAAGAGAGTTCTTATTCTTTCCAGAGTTAATAAAGAGATGCAAGAGTGATATCTAAGTGGGCATCCTCCGGAGTTGCTCTATGACCTTGTATTCACTTGTTCTTGAAATGGACTGGAGTTCCTCAACGTTTTCTTTGGTTGTTACCCTCTTCTCAAGTTCACCCTCTCTTGGGGCGTAACATCTTCCGGATCTCATCACGGCGTCAATCTTGCTTGTTCTGTAATCCCAAGCCACCGCTTTTGGGTCATACTCATTCACGAGCTGGATCTTGATCCTTATTGGTACGACTTCTTTGTTTTGATTTTATGATTCGTCATCCGTCAGCTTGGTGACCATTAATTTGTGGGAGAGTTCCACTTCGTCTATGTTCATGGCATCCACTTTGTCTATTTTGATGAAAAAGGGAGTTGGTAAGTCAATTACGCCAACTAACTCATCTTCGTGGTTATCTTCAGAGTTATACCCATAGGAGTGTCGAATATGAGTAGAGCTTTCTAGTTTCCTTTCGCCCGATACCTTCTGGCGTTCCATCTTGACCCTCATTAAGATGCTTTCTACTCTTACGCTTATATTGTTCAAGAGAGTTGTACCCATAGGCGCACATACGGTCAAAATATTCTGCTAGGAGAGACTTCAAGACATATACAACCATTTCCTTTTCTGATAGCGGAGGTTGCACCTTTCTAGCCTGTTTCTTCCATCTCCGGGCGAAAAGTTTGAAACTCTCATCATCGCACTTCTTGACGTCAATAAGTCCGTCGTACTGACGTATCCTTTCAACTCCATCTCAAATCGTCGTATGAATTGTTCCGATAATTCCTCCTAGTGAGGGACCCAATCTAAGTCCACAGATTGCAACCAGAGAGACGTGGATCCTGTTAAGCTAAATTTGAAATTCTGGATGAAGGTCTCCTCATCCTCACGATATCCGATCATCTTACGAAAGTAATATGAGACGCGGGTTAAGGTACACCTAGTACCATTATACTTTGTAGGGAATGTCGCCCTCGAATTTAGCCGTCGAGATGGAACTTCTTGGCTTGGGTAATAGGGATTATGAGCTCTCTTAGTTCAGACATCCTGCGAAATAGCTCATTATAGTGTTCCTCCAAATTAGCCATTCGGCGGTTCAGTGTTTCAATCGCTCTTCGTGTTTGCATGCTATCTTCAACTTTGGTGCCATTAAGCTGCATCACCAGATGGGTCAACTCTAATACCATACTTGCCAGATGATTCATCTGAGTCTCCATATTAGACATCCTGATATGAGCTTCTTGCTCAACTTGTTTATCTTGAGGATATTCCTTGGTAGGTTCCTCATCCATCGTGCCAACGAACTCTTCAACGATGTCAGCCATTCCGCCCAGCCATTCGGTACTATGTCCTTTGGATTTGTGAAGAAACTCGGAGGAGCGGAATACAAGACTTTGAAATTATATCCACCTCTGTTTGGGCCCAAATTATTGACCACGTCTTCTCTACGTATAGCCTCCTGTATAAACCTCCTACTGTAATGATCCCAACCTCCTGTCCTCTTGCTCCAATACCGACCAAAGCGGAGTTCCCTCCATTAATGTGTGTGTATATATATCTATCTCACGACATGGTTAGCATAATGCTAGTAAGAAAAACACCTAGTGGAATTGTGATATTCCAAGTTCCGATCCTCATCGAGGCTATTGACATGAGATAAGGTCTCGAAATTGGATACCAGACAATGAAGAATTCCAACGTTTGAAAGGAATTGGACGTCGCCTCATCGAGGGTAATTAAGATTGGAAAAGCGAAATTTTGGACTGTAAGTGTGAAATTACCATTTTCCCCCTAAAATGATATCCTTTGCCTTAAGAATGGAACAAGGGCAAAGTAGTCATTTGTCATTCCCCTTAGTTGGCCGAAAATGGGAGGGTATAAGACTCATTGGAGCTCCAACATTTTTATGAGGAAAATGACAAGTGTCATTACTAGAAGCAAGTTATCCACTAAACATTAATGCCAGTCTTTTCCCAACTACCATTCAAACTTTGACTAATTAGGAGATTGAAGGAGATTCCTCTCTCTCGCTTCTCAATTCACTTGGCCGAACCACCCTCTTCCTCATCTCTCACTCACTTTCCCTCTCTTTTCTCTCTCAGTCAGCATTGCCTAGTCTCGTCACCCTTTATTGTTTCGACTATAATTTTGTTGTCCGATATCGGATGGAGACGAGCCACCCATCATTGTAAGCTCTTTCTCTTGCCGTTCCAACAAGATATTATGACCCCCAATCCACCTAGCCGTTTGTCCTGTAGACCCATTTGAGTGAGCAAAAGTCGCTGCCCGACCTTATTCCGACCCGAGGAGCTTCATTTTAGATTTTCGGGCTTGTACTAGCTTGATTCTTGGTAAAACCACCTCTCAAGTCTTGTTAAGACATATATAATTGTGTTTGTGGGTTAGAGGATAGATTATTGATCGGTTTTAATGACTAAATGTCCATGGTTTCTCAAGGACAGAATCTATCCACCGCCTGTTAGGATGGAACCGCGACATTTTAAGGTCCGTCGAGGCGTCCTTTGGCTTAGATATCATTGGTAAGCCACGCTAGGACTCATCTCTAAGTGTTGATTAGCTTGTGGTTGAGTTAGATGTAGTTTAGAAGTGGTTGACTAGCTAAATTTTGGAATGCTCTTCACATCTATAGAATTTACCTGTCGGAGCTTCAGGTGAACCCGAGAGCTTCGTGCGGCTCCTTTGGCCAATTTCCATGGCATAATTCATTGGTAAACCTCTTAAGATCTTGCTTGATATGTTAGGGTAGCTTGTGGTTAAATTTGGAAGTGGATTAAAGGAGTTTGATGGCAAAAACTTTGTGGAACTCATAGGAACCCATTCTGGATAGAATTGGAAAGGGGACTCGCGTCGCTATTTTCGTGGTGATTTTTGGCTTAAATTGTTGGTAAGTCGACTCTTAACCTTAGCTTCGCATGTTAAGAGAATGATGGCTAAGGATTGATGAGAATTCAACGGAGTTTGATAGATGTTTGTGGCATAATTTCTCGTATCGAACATATTGTGGACTCATGACTGAACCGTGGCTCATGGGGGAGATTTAAGGGCTGATATATCTAGGAAAGAGTGGTGAGTCACCTTTGAATCCCAGCTTGCCATGTTAATGAGCTATTGGATGAGGTTTGAAGTGAAATTGATGAAGTTTAGCGGTTGATTCTTGCTTAGGCTTCTGAGAGGACGATTCTACCTTTTATGGACAACTTGGTACCACGGCCTTGCATCGTATGTTTTGTGAAATTTGTTTAGGCTTCCGAGGTAAGTTATTCCTAAACCTTTATTGGGATGTTAGGTTACCAAGGGACCTAGTAAGAGCATGAATTGCAAGTTTAATGGGCTAGTTTGGTGAGAATATTGTGGAACTGAACGGAATCGTGTGAATTGTGGTGTTTGCTGACATGTGTTCGATTGAAAATCATGTTATCATGCTTAAGAAATGTTTAATTAGAGCTGTGATTATTTGGTATTGAGGTGTCGTGTATGAATTGAGCATGCGATGATTTGTTTGGATCAATTGAGTATTCAAAAGCTTAAAAGTGCATTCGGTGGATAAAATGTCTAATGCGATGACATGTATTTGCGTAAAGGCCGAATGAGTGCTTGAGTTAGCATGAAGAGATAGGCTTGACCCGTTTACCTCGATTGGCAATGAATTGCTTGAATTATGTCAGTTTTACTTGGGGTTGAACTGCGCCATACTCTTGGTGATTGCGATTGATTTTGAATTTGCTTGGCCATGGAATGTGATGTGAGGATTAATGACTTAAATTGTAGGGGTCGAACCATGAGGTTGCCTCTTTGCTATTGTGCATTGAATTTATTTGGCCAATGATTGGTTTCATTTTGAGTACATATGCATGTGATACCTTGATACGTTAAACATAGAGCTTGAGTAAATCCTAAGGCGTTATTACGTGGGATTCGACCTGAGGTGTATTTACTCGAGTTTATGAAATGCAAATTGTATCATGATGAGTTATGATGTGGGGTTTGGATTATCTTGATGCGTTATTACGTGAGATATTACACTTGGCCAAGCAATGATGACTAACCTGAGACGTTATTACGTGGGTAGTATCCTAGCCTGATGCGTTATTACGAGGGCGATTGAGAAACACGACCTGATGCGTTATTACGCGGATTCTTGCAATAAGTACGTGTTAACCTGAGGTATTCTGACGTGGGTCTTGCCAAGCATGTTATAGTAGCCTGAGCGTTATTACACAAACCTTACCATTTGGAATTGTGATATGTGATGAGAAATGCCTCATGATTTGAAAAATGGCCTCGAGAGTGTTTGTTTTTATTGAAAACCCTGCCATAATATGAAGCTCAATTTTACTCATGAACTTTTGTGATCGAATCGAGTTGATTGAACTACCATGTTTTCGCCATGCTAATATTTTAACTCCAAAATGCTTGTTTTTCAAAGATGTCGGGAGGTACTGGCAGCCTAGTTTAGAGTTAGGTTTAAATTGTTGAGATTTATATCTCACCTTGGCGTGGGATTAACATTTTTCAGGTCCTAAATGATGGATTCCTGTTACTGCCATGGAGTGACATTGGAAGACGACTTTTGAAGGACTTAGATATTGAGCCTTATTCGGATGTAACCCTTTTGTAGCCTGAGGAAATTGATAATTTCGTATTGTCTACTATGACTTTGCACCAACTTGGCGAGTAATGATAAGAGTACCACCTTTTTGTCCTAAGTCATCTTGTTTTAATTATGTATGGAGTTCTTTTCTTACTTTTTGCTTGCTCATATCATTTGTATGGATTTATAGGTTGTGGGCCGAAAGATCCTGGATAATAACAAGAAGAAGAACGACCTAGTGGGGTATTCGCGTGCTCGTCGGAGTTCGGGGCATGACAGGAATTATCTTTAACCTATATTCACATTTGATGTGAATTGCTATAAAAACTGATCAATCTACGAAGATCCAAGTGTTGCCAATTGTGAACCTCTACCCCCAATCGAACCTATGATTGGTAACCTTGATATGAACGTGACCTATTGGCAAACCTGTGTCAATCAGTCCACACTATACTCGTCACGAATAATAGAATTCATGATCTTGTTTGATAAGTCAATCCACCGCCACAAGGAAACTTGATTTGGTCTAGTCTTCAAGAGAACTTGAAAAAGAGAAAGAAAATCTCTTTGTATTAATTTTGAAATCAATGTTGTGACATCTGAAACCCATAAGCACCCTTAAATATGATCATAACCCTAAAAGGGCAAAAATACGAAAATATCATTAATTACTAAAATTCGCCAAAAAAATAAAAAAATACCTAAAAGTCCATCTAAACTACTCCGAATGGTTGAAATCCATCGCAGTTCATAGCCAAAGATTTGCTCTTAAATCATCACCTGTATCGGAAAGAGTCAAGTCAATAACATTAAAAGTAGCACTAATACCATACCCACATGGAAGATCACGCTTGTTGGCATTATCAATTATACTCTCCAACACCATGAATGGTCTATTCCCTCGTGATAACAACTTAGAATGTTACTGCTCAGGAAAATGCTCTGTGCGTATATGAATCCAAATCCAATCGCCGGGTTCAAACACTACTTTCTTACGGTCCTTATTGGCCTGCTTTGCATATTACTTGATCTTGTGCTCAATATTCAGTCGCATCTCTTCATGTAATGTCTTGACAAATTCGGCCTTCCTGGCACCATCTAAATCCGTGCACTCTTCAATAGGTAAAGGGGTTAAATCTAACAGAGTCAATGGATTAAAACCATAGACAACCTTAAATTGTGTGAATTTAGTAACAGAATGTACGCTCCTATTATATGCAAACTTAATATGCGGTAAACAATCTTCCCAAGACTTAATGTTCTTTTTAGTGATAACATGCAAAATGTCCCTAAAGTTCTATTCACTACTTCAGTTTGGCCATCAATTTATGGATGACAAGTAGTAGAGAATAAAAGCTGTGTACCTAATTTTTTCCACAACGTCTTCCAAAAATAGCTAAGAAATTTAGCATCTCGATCATAAATAATGGATCTAGGCATGCATGTAAACACACAACCTCATAAGAGAACAAATAAGCAACATGTGATGCATCATCGAATTTATAACAAGGTATAAAATGAGCCATCTTTAAAAATTGATCTACAATCACATAAATAGAATCCATGTCATGCTTAGATTTAGGTAGTCCCAACACAAAATCTACAGAAATATCAACCCAAGGATGCGTTGGGATAGGCAAAGATGTATACAAACCATATGATTTAGTTGTAGACTTAGCTTGCTTGCATGCAATACATCTTGCTTCATGTGTAACCAATAAAAGTGTTCATGCAGCACCTCGTAAGTTTTGTTAATGTCAAAATGTCCCATTAAACCACCACTATGCGCCTCTCGCGCTAACAATTCATACAAAGAGCATCTATGCAAACACAACTTATTTTCACGAAAGAGAATCCATCATGTCTATAGAATTTCTCAAATGCAACATGCTCACAAGGTTCAAACACTCTTTCAAAGTCATCATCATCAATGTATAAATCTTTGATATGCTCAAAACCTAAACAATTTGCTCCTGGAGTAATTAGAATTGCGTACCTTTAAGAAAATGCATCCGCTACCACATTTTCCTTACCTTTTTTTTTATACTTGATTACATATGGAAAAGTCTCGATGAACTCCATCCATTTGGCATGTCTTTTATTCAACTTTTGTTGCCTCTCAAGTATTGTAAGGTCTCGTGATCGGTGTGGATTGCAAACTCCTTTGGCCATAAGTAATGTTGCCAAGTCTCCAAAGCTCACATCAAAACATACATCTCCTCATCATAAGTTGGATAATTCAATGTTGCTCCACTTAATTTCTCACTAAAATAAGCTATGAGACGTCCCCACTGCATCAGCACGGCTTCAATTCCTATACTAGAAGCATCCAATTCTATTTCAAAAGTAGCACTGAAATTCGGTAAAGACAACAAATAGATTATCCTTCAACATATTGAATGCTCTCTCTTGCTCTTCTTTTCACATGAAACCCACGTGCTTCTTGATAACCTCGGTTAAAGGTACGACAATGGTGTTAAAATCTTTCAAGAATCGTTGATAGAAACTTGCTAAGCCATGAAAGTTGCGTACTTCTCCTACAGTCTTAGGTGTTGGCCACTCATGAATTGCTTTCACCTTTTCTTTTTCAACCTGTATTTCATTAGCACTGACAATAAAGCATACAATACTAAATTGTTAGTCACAAAAGGCACTTCTTTGGTTAGCATATAATTGCTCAGCCTTAAAACCTACAAAACAGCTTGCACATGTTCAATATGGTTATCAAGACTCCGACTATTTATCAGGATGTCATCAAAATAGACGACCACAAATTGATCAATAAAAGCTCACAAAACATGATTTATAGCATGAAAGTACTAAGTGCATTAGTTAAACCAAATGGCATGACTAATTACTCGTATAACCCGTACTTGGTCTTAAATGCAGTTTTCCATTCATCCCATTCTTTCATCCTAATATGATGATAACCACTTTTCAAATCAGTTTTAGTAAATATGCAAGCTCCATGTAACTCATCTAACATGTCATCTAATCTACGAATATGATGTCGATACTTTACCGTAGTATTATTGATCGCTCGGCAATCAACACACATTCACCAAGTCTCATCCTTCTTTAACACTAACAAAATAGGAGCAAAACACGGGCTAAGACCCTCTCGCACATATCCTCGTTCCAGTAATTCACTAACTTGCCGTTGAAGTTCCTTTGTCTCCTCGGGATTGCTTCAATATGTTACAATAGATGGGCCAAGTTTGGGCCAATCCCAAAATACCAATAAACTCTAAAATAATAAAAGAACCTACGTTACTTAACACTCCCCCTCAAGCTGAAGAATAGATATTCATCATGCCTAGCTTGTTACAAATGAATTCTATCCTCTTTCCAGTATTAGATTTTGTAAGAATGTCTACAAGTTGATCACTAGTCCGAATATATCCAAACTCAATGACGTTCCTGAGTAAAACATTATCTCTGACAAAGTGACAATCAACTTCGATGTGTTTAGTCCTCTCATGAAAAACTGGATTATCTCTAATATGTAGGGCTAACTGATTATCAAACCATAATTTAGAAGGACAATCAACATAATAACTTATCTTGGTCAAAAGCTGCTGCAACCACATAATCTCAGTAGTTGTACTGGCCATTGAGCAATACTCTTCTTCGCAACTAGACCGAGCAACTACATCTTGCTTCTTACTCTTCCACGAAACCAGATTACCACCCAAAAATATGGCAAAACCAGATGTAGATTGCCTATCAGTAGGAGATCCAGCCCAATCCGCATCACAGAATGCTTCGATGTAAGAATGTCCATGGTTTTGATAGATAACACCCTTCCCCGGATCCTTTTTTAGATACTTTACAATCCGCAGAGCAGCTTTTCAACAAGGAACACGAGGGTCAACCATAAATTGACTAATAATACTGATTGGAAAAGCGACATCGGGTCTTGTTATAGTAAAATAATTGAGTTTTCCCACTAATCTATGATACCTCTCAGGCTATGGAATTGGGGTCCCTTCTTGCGGCACGAGCTTATAGCCATGAATCATGGGGGATTCACAATATTTTGCCCCAGAAAGACTTGTATCTTGCAACAAATCTAACACATATTTTCTACGAGACAGAAAAACATCATTCTTACATTTAGAAACCTCAATACCAAAAAAGTATCCTAGAGGACCAAGGTCCTTGGTTTGAAACTGACTATGCAAGAATTCCTTGAGCTTGGAGATGCCTACTAAGTCATTGCCAGTAATGACAATATCATCCACATAAACAACCATATAGATACAACTTGCAGGAGAAGCATGATAGAAAATAGAACTATCTTTAATACTCTGCTTCATGCCAAAATCCCGTACAACAGTTGTAGTAAACCTGCCAAATCATGCACGAGGTGACTGCTTGAGACCATATAAAGAGCGATGAAGCCGATAGACCTTATGAGACTCCCCCTGAGCAACAAACTTGGGAGGTTGCTCCATATACACCTCCTCATCAAGATAGACATTCAAGAAAGCATTCTTGACATTAAGCTGATGGAGGGTCCAATCATGGGAGGCTGCTAAAGAAATAAATAACCGAACTGTGGCCATTTTAGCCATCGGAAAAAAAGTCTTAGAATAATCAACATCATATTGTTGAGCATATCCCTTAGCAACAAGGCGAGCCTTCAAGCGAGCCATTTGGATTAACTTTGATAGTATAAACCCATTTACAACCAATAGCTTGCTTACATGAAGGAAGAGGAACAATCTCCAAGACTCATTCTGAACCAAGGCTTGCATCTCATCTACCATAACAGCACACCGCCCAAAATGAGCCAAGGCATCAGAAACTGATCGTGGAATAGAGATAAAATCCAGAGTGGCAATCAATGCTTGTGTCTGAACAGATAAATCATTATAAGAGTCAGTATAGACGAGTCTATCACGGCAAGCACGAGTACCTTTACGGAGGGCAATAGGCTCATCATCTAAGGAGGGACCAGAATGAGCCAAGGAATCCGGAACCAAAGGAGAGATATCCAGTGAAGATGGCGCTGGCAAAGATGCATCTAGAGGAGGATCCAATGAGTCATTAGAAGAAACATTGGACGGGGTTGAAGAAATCACAGGAGCTGGCTGTTGATGATACACACGACCATACCACACATCAGTAGATTGGGCTGTAGGAGTGGATGGCGTCTCAGAGGGAGGAGTTCCCGTAAGAGTGGACAAAGGACGATGGACTAGGACTTCCTCCAAGAAAGTAGATGGGGAATCATTCTTGGTGTCATAAGACTAAGACTCATGAAAGGTGACATCTGCAGAGACGACGTAACAACCTAAATCAGGAGAAAAACAACGGTAACCTTTCTGATGTGGAGTATAACCCAGAAATATACAATGAAGAGACTTAGGGTCGAGTTTAGAAATTCGAGATCGTGTATCACGAACAAGACACACACACCCGAAAATTTTGGGAAAGAGAAGAAATAGAGATTTAGTAGGGAACAACGCACGAAAGGGGATTTCTCCATTAAGAGTGACAGAGGGAAGACAATTAATAAGATAACAAGCAGTCAAAACTGCATCTGCCTAGAATGACTTAGGAACATTGTGCTGAAACAAGAGAGCACGAGCAACCTCTAATAGATGCCTATTCTTTCGTTCCGCTACACCGTTTTGTTGAGGTATATCGGGGCAAGAAGTTTGATGGACAACGCCATTACAAGAAAGAAACGACATGAATTGAGAGGATAAATATTCCCGACCATTATCATTGTGTAAACATTTGATAGAAGTGGAGAATTGAGTGTGAACTTCAGCATAAAATTCACAAAAAATATGAAACACCTCAGAACGATTTTTCATTAAATAGACCCACGTCATCTGTGAATGGTCATTAATAAAGGTTACATAATACTTGAAGCCAAGCTTTGACACAGCAGGACAAGGACCCCATATGTCTGAATGGACTAACTCAAATGGAGCCGACACTCTTTATTGACTCTAGAAGAATAAGGCACACGATGGTGCTTAGCAAATTGACATGACTCACATTCAAAAGAGACATTCTTAAACTGATGATATAAATTGTGGAGAGTGGTAGAGGCTGGATGTCCAAGACGACAATGAATCTCATATGGACTAGGGGGTGTAAAAGAACAAGCTACTGATGGTGGTGTGGCTTCAATAACATAGACTCCTCCTTCGATCCTTCCTCTACAAATGGCCTTCTTCGTTAAAAGATCCTGAAAAATACATGTGACATTCCGAATTTTCCGCCCCCTCGAGGCTTGAGATATGAAATGAAATCTCAAAATTAGAAAATGAAAAATAAAGATTCCAACATTCTAATCAAATTAGACGTCGCCTCATCAAAGGTAATTCGAATTAGAAAAACGATGTTCCGGACGTCGAGGATAAAATTACCATTTTGCCCCTTAAGCCTTGGCCTTACATTTATAATTAGATAAGGGCATTTTGGTTAATCACAATACCCTATAGGCTACCGAAAATCAAGAAAAATGAGGGCCATTGGATGAGCCTTGATTGACATGAGGACAAGTATCAAAGGATTAGGTTATGAGTTGATGTAAACACTTTTAACCTACCATTCAAGCCTCTGACCAAGTAAACTATTGGTGGAAGACTTTCTCTCCTTCTCATTTGGCCGGCCATATCTCTCTCTCTTCACTTTCTCCATTTTCTTCTTCTTCCTCTTCTCTCTCTTGCCGACCAGCCCGTCATCCTGTCCCGACTGCTTCACTATTCCGGCCATAACTTCTTCGTCCATCATCGGATTAAGGCGTACCACTTGCCATTGGAAAGCTTATCGTCTTGTCGTTCCAACAAGATATTATGGGTCCAAATCCACCCAACTGTTTGTCCCGTAAAGCCGTTTGAAGGAGCAAAGGTCAGGCTGGTTAGTTTTGAATTCGAGAGCTTCCGACTGTCCCATTTTTCCAGCTGTATCTTATTCGTTTGATACCGGATCGAGGTAAAACTATCTTCAAATGAAAGCTTATTGTCTTATTTTTCCATAGACATATTATAAGCTCAATTTGACCTTGTAGATCTTCCCATAGCTTGATTTGAGTGGACAAAGGTCAGGCAAGGTCAGATTCTGATCGATTTTGGGGAAAGACCTGTTCTGGGGTCTTTCGGACTTCAAATTGCTTCAAATATTCGGTGAGGTCTTCTACACTTATAGAGTTAAATTTGGATGAGCTGTGGTAAAAAGTTTGGAGGAATTTGATAGAGTTTTGGCCCTAAATGGGTCTTGTGTTTGAAGGGTAAAAACTGACCGTTGGACTACCCGAAAGAACCGGCGCCATTTAAGGACTTCCCGGCTTCGCCTTGGGTTTAAATTTTCGGTGAGGATCCCCAACCCTTAGAACTACATGTTAGCAAGTAGATTAGTGAATAAATTGAGGATTTGAGGTAGTTTAAGAGCTGATTAGTTGGGGTATACACAGAACCGAAAATGCCCGATTCGGCTCTATGCATACCGATTTTGTTGGGGACCATTGGTGTTGAAATTGAGTCTCAAATTCATCATTGAGACATGCTAGGATGTTGATGAACATGTCAATAAGGTTTATGTCCCATGGATTGGCTAATTGATCAAGAAAAATTGACGACTGGATGAATTTCATTAGGTTGCGCGGTTGAGTTGTCTTTGGACTATTTGGACCGAACCCTTAAGGTGCTTGGAAAAGAATTGTATTGCATTAAGCTTGAGGTAAGGGGATTCTAAACCTTTGATAGGAGGATTGGACTCGATTGGGTGATTCGTGTAAGAATTGATCGGTTCTTGGAGACTATAATGTGGTTGTCCAATGTATGTCCTAGAAAGCTATTGAGGACATGATTGAATGATAATGCTTGTGTCATGAATTGGTTATTGCATTTGTGTCAATTTAATTGTCTCGCATGCCATGGATGTGTCGTTCGTCGCATGAGTGCATTCGAACGTGTGCTATGAAATGAAATGAACTTATGGCATGTCTGAGATGTCGTGATACCCTAAGGCGCATGAGACGCGGGGTTGTGTGGCTGAATGCCCTGAGGCACTGAGGTGCGGGGTTTGAATTGAATGACACCCTGAGACATATGAGACGCGGGGTTGAGAAGGCCATAGTTCTGATGCGTTGAAATGCGGGACGGAGTTGTGATGTGTCAACATAAGCCGGAGTGACATTGATAACCTGATGCGTTTACGCGGGTTTGTCAATGAGACTGTCTGATGAGTTTACGCGAACCGAGCCTGAGGCGTTCTAAACGCGGGCATGAAAGTGAAGAGGCAGGAAAGGATGGAAGGCATAATATGGCTTGTTTATACATGCTTGGACTAAATGACATGATAAGATACCTGGAGTGCATGCTTATTGTTCATGTGTTATTTCGTGATAGGTGAATGCCTCTTGGGATTTTGTATGAATTGTTTGTGATTGTAATTGTCTGAGTAGACGATCAGCCTAACCTAGGATTGGTGGGACCCACCTTACTGAGATGTATATCTCACCCCGTCGTGGGATTAACTTTTTCAAGTCTTAGGCAATGAAAATCTGAGCTTGCCAATGATCGGTGTTTGAAGAAGTAATTATATGAAATGGATTTATACTTTGGTAAATTTAGAGATTTCATGTTACCTTGAAGTTAGAGTTGTATCCTCTGAACCTGTAGTCGGTGTTTATAAGAAGACGAACCCTATGTCCTGAGTTACTTAAGGTTGAATTGAATGGAGAAGTTTCATCACTTCCGCATGTTTGTATCATTTATAAGTTATTAATTGTTGGCCGACGGATTTTGGGTACCACAAAAAGACAAGACGGCCCTATGGGATTTTGCGTGCCTGACAGGTTCGGGGTGTGACAGTACAACCATCGGGGAAAAATGAGACTGAACAATTCAATTGTTTTGTGATTTGACTAACCGATAGTAGATTAAAAGGTGAATTTGGAACATAAAGCACTGAAGACAATGATAAATCCGATGTAAGGCAGGAAGTCCCACTTCCTTGTACAATTGCTGAAGAGCCATCCACCACAGTAATAGCACTAACACATGAAGAGGAATAGGTTGTGAGATTACCTATTATCCCTGTCAGGTGATCTGAAGCACCAGAATCAACAATCCATTTGCCACGAGACATGGAAACACATGCCATATGATTACCTGTCTGTGCATATGTAGCAGTAGACGCTTGCCCATCCACTTGAAATTGCGTATACTGTGCAAACTCCTCATCAATCATCACAATCATTCTCCTCTCGGAAATAGGAGAGGTCTCCTGGATCTCAAAAGATGCAGGTACTGAGGCATTAGCCACTTTGTTACTACTCGGATAACCATGCAACTTATAACAATTGCTCATTAGATGACCAGGAATACCGCAATGATTACAATTATGCTAGTCCTTACTGCCACCACGACCTCCACGTCCATCGCGGCCACTGCGACCACCATGTGATTTACCACTCCCAGAAGAAGAGAACAAAGAGGACTTGTCACTAAAATCTGGTTGCATATGTGGATTATGGGCTCCAATGGTAACGCTACTTAGCCGATTATAGACCTCCGGAATAGATATAGGAACCCTCTAAGAAAGAATCTGATTTTTAATTAGCTCAAGTTTGGGATGAAGACTCAACAAGAAACACATAACACCGAGTTGCTCGCTCTGCGCAATCATTTCATCAGGAATAGTTGGAATCGGCCACAATAAATCAAGTTCATCAAAGAGAGCTTGAAACTCAGCATAAAACTCTTGAATAGATCGCTCCTCCTAATTAAGTTGAATTAATTTCTTCAACACATCGCACACACGAGACTTGTTGTTAGTATTTGAATATAACATAGTCAAACGATTCCAAGCATCTCGAGTCATTTGACAATTAGCAATCATAATCTTAACTTTGCGATCCATGGAATTTAAGAGAAGTCCGAAGGTACGGTTCTCTTCAATGTCCCAACTCAAATAATTAGAGTCGGTGGAAGTAGGAGGCAAATCTGTCAAGTATTTCACCTTACCCATACCTTTTAGACTGACAAGAATAGTCTTTCGCCATATTTAAAAATTCAGGGCTTCTTCCAACTTTTCATCACAGAGTCTTGTTGGAAAAGAGACAACACCCTTGATACTGCGAGACCCCTCAGAATTCGCAACAGGCATTGTTTCAGATTCGAGTGTGATTACCTCATTTTGTGGATTATCTCCTGCCATTGTTGCCGTTGCAAAATCTCTGTTTCCGAGAAGACAGGTGCAACGAGGAGACAAAATCCAACGTGAACTCCACTGGGCAGAAAATCACACCAGCACCTCAGGGTTGGAAAATTAGCCTACACTGCTGGGTAGGCATGGCAAGAAATCAGTGGCTTACAAGCCAAACTGATGCGTTTCCAATATAGAAAAAAAGAAAAAAAAAAGAAGGAGGAGGAGAGGTGAAGGCCGATCAAAACACTGGTTGAAAGAAGCCCCCCAGCACTGATACCATGTAAACGGCAAAAAAGAGGGAGAGGAAAGAGAGCGAAGAGAAAGCGACGTTAGAGAGAATGAGACGTTAGAGAGAATGAGAAAAATTATGTGTCTAGGTTAGTTACACAGCTTATAATTATAATATATAATGTTACAATAGATGGGCCAATTTTGGGCCAAGCCCAAAATACCAATAAACTCTAAAATAATAAAATAACCTACGTTGCTTAACAGAAGTCAAAGATATGCTGCTGAAAATGGCCTACATTTAAAAAGTGCTGCTTCCAAAGCCAAAGGGGTTTCTGCATACTTGCAGGAGTTGCGGGCATCTCTGGACTCAGGTTGTCTTATTTTTGCATCTGTTTTGACTGAGGTAGCGGCAGGGTTGTATTTCTAGCTGAGGCATCCAGTATGGACCTCGTAGGTTCCTCATAGATTGATCCAGCAGCACTATTCTAATCGGTAGTCATAACATAAATAGGAACCAAATTATTAAGATTGATCACTTGTTACCAGATTCCTCCAAGTCAAACTTTCTAATGCTGAAGCAAATTCATTAATTTCTTCCGTTTGTGCATATCTGGCATCTGCAGCCAATTTTGACATTTAGCCACGGCCAATTGCAGGCTCTGGCAAAGCTGCCATTACTCACAACAGTGCCAAGCATGGATCAACAATAATTCAGAATCCGCAATTTCTTCCTTCGTTATTTCTCGTCAGCAGTGCTGAATTTGTCTTGCTCCATATGCTTCGGGCTTTAGATGTCTGGATTTACCAAGTAGTTTTCCTGAGGAGTACTCTCTCTGAATGAGGACTATTTGCAGGACAAGTTTTCTTCTCATGGAAGACTTCGTTTTGGTGAGTTTCTGCAATCTGGTCTCTCATTTGGTTTATGCAGCTTTCAACTTTTGTCAGACTCAGAAGACATTTCTCATGAACGTAATGAGTTGAACTCACAAGTCCACAAAAATAACTTGTGGTTGCTAGAAATTTTTATTTTGGGGTTAAGTGCACTGGAAGTCCCAAAACTTGTCAAAAAAGCGCAATTTAGTTCTAAAATTTTCAAAAATAGCACTCAAATCTTAAAACTTGTCACAAAAGTACATTCGAATCTTAAAACTTCCAAAAAGTGCAATCAGTGCAAGGACGGGTTTTCAAATTTGATAAGTTTTAGTACTAGATTGTACTTTTTGAAAAATCTATGACTCGATTGCACTTTCTGACAATTTTTAAGACTTTGTTGCATTTTTTGAAATTTTAGGACTCAATTGCCTTTTGTGATGAGTTTTAGGACTTCTAAAGCACATGTCTCTCGTGCTTTAGGCAAGAACCTGGCCATTTCTATATAACCATTCAGTTTTGTATCATCGGAGCTTGTTTGATCAATGTAATGGATCTAGACATAAGAGCAACTAAAGCAACGGCTTATTACTTAAACTTTGAATCTTGGGAACTTCCCATCCTACCTTACACTTCCAATCGTTCATCAAAGTTGCAAAGGTCTATCTGTTTATCACTGTAACAAGGGAGGTTTTACAGTAGGTTTTGATATGACGTCCACATGATCACAGCCGTTGACATTAAGCGCAGCATGCTTGGTTTTGTTACAGATTTGATAAATAAAATAAGGCCTAAATTCGAGAATGCCTCTCTACATATATGGAGGAACATAGGGTCTCGGACCATCATGGGGCCGACCAGATGAGGTGGTGGAGCAATCAACATAGGGGGCCAATAATAACTATGAACTCAACTGATCTTAGGAGGATTGCAAACCCGATTGATTACCAGAGAACCGTCTACCATGTCATTGACCAGATTCAGGCCCCTAGAATTACATTCACACGGCATGGCCAAGCAAAGCATGATGAGTATCGGATGAAGACGAGGCATTAGATTTTCGTAGAAATCGTTCTTCTTAGATGAGGAGTCAATCACCAAAGGAATTCTAGGGCAGTCAGTGACTATGGTGTGACAGACGGATCATACTCAGATGATGAATCCCATCGAGGGCTTGAATCTTTTAAGTCCTCGGAGAAAGAGCAATTGATTGTAGTGGGAGAGTTCGCAAGTGGCTTCAAATGTTGAAACGAGTCAGATATGGGTTCATCGGGTTTCTTGACAGCATATTCAAATCCAGGTTTAGTCCAATTACCTTGGTCGCGGAGCAATCAATAAAGCATCTCCTAAGAGTGAGCCATATCTACTGAAATGTCTGAAGGTCGTGATCTTCACGGAAAATGTTGACTTTGAGGATTGAAATGATTAGACTATAAACAGATCTTTCTTGATGCACGTGAAATAGGAGGGATTGACCACCACAGTCCCATTGTGATTGAGAACAAGCTTCAGAAGACCAATCCACAACCCAACAGATCATTACATTTGGAATAGGCTCAAACTAAGCTTTTTACAAAAGATAATTTCTTGCATCAAGCTTGATGGAGACGAGACTTGTGCTGTTGGGAATGTTTGGGGGGACATGTGATTGGAAATTGGGATTAATGGACATAGAAGATGATGGTAAAGACATGGTAGAGAAGAAGAAAAACTGGGGATGCATCAGAAATAGAAATAGGAGTAAAGAACGTGTTGATTGGGTTAGAGGTGTTAGAGAATTTGATGTTTTTCCTGCTATGATATCATGTTGATATTTAGTGTCACACAGAGAGCAGAGACAAACTTTTATGATGGCTTGACCCTAACTATGATTGTGTGATTATTGATTTATTACAGTTTATATATATGCCAGTCTCATTTGATGTCCAGCTTTGATGAATCTGTCTTGAGCATTTCGTAGCAAAGTAATGTAATAAGATGCTACTTTTCCTTGGCATCAACTGTTCATAGGGCTGGTTCTGTTTTTTTTTTTTGGGGGTGGGGCGGGCGTCTTTGTGGTCGGTTCTTAGCTGTTTCTGTTGGCCGACTTTTGGCCTATAAGTTGGGTGCCCATCGCCGTTGTATCTCATTTGGTAACCGGTTCACTGTTGAACCCTCCTTGACATATCTAGTGCCATTTAGGGTTCATGATTTTTGTGTCCGGTATCAACTTTCTACCTAATACTATGAAAATTTCAATACATACTTACCTTACCTTCAAAAAAAAAAACAAAAAAACTAAGGATGTAAGAATCAATATCCAAGGCAGGAAGATGATAAAGGGCTTGCTTTTCCAGTCCATCGACATCATTCATGAAATCTCTCAGCTTCTTCTTGATGTCTGCTACTCCGAGCTTCACTGCTTGTGCTCTCTTCTCAACCGTAAAATCAGCTGTCAGCACTGATCTCTACCTCCCAACGGCCGACAAGAATTAGAGCTTTTCGTCGTCAGAATTTATTGCAGAGTTCCTTTCATTTTGGGCTCGTAGGCATTGTTCTCATCAGTACAGCTTCTTAAAAAGCAAGCCAGCATCACAAGGTACCTAAAGTTAGACGTGAGGACTTCTAGGGAAAACTACTGTTTGGAACTTAACAGGGATGTTGACATGGTTTGACGAGACTGGGGGGATGATCACTGTAGTAGGGCAAAAAAGAGGTTTGTAGTACTCACTTGATCGCCTCCTGACTGTTTGTTCAGTAAATCTTCATAATTCTTCCAAAGGGAGTAGATCCACTTGCCCATCGAATCCATGGGAAAGTCAGCTGCAGCTAGACATGGCCAAATAGACCCGCGGACCCGGAACCGATCCGTTGACCGGGTCTATGGTTCCGAACCGGAGCTGGAACCGAAACCGGACTTCAAGGACCGGTTCCTATTCCGAATTTTTTGGAACCGGCCCGGAACTGGCGATTTCGGACCGGTTCCGAACCACAAAAAAAAAAAAAAACAGAAACAAAAGAAAAGGGGGACCAGGGGGCGGGGCCCGCCCGCCCTCGGAAAGAGCCAAACGGCTCTTCCCTAGACGGTGATGGCCATCTGGGGAAGAGCCGTTTGGCTCTTCCCCGCAGGCCTTCAAGCCGTTGGAAATTGCAACGGCCATTATGTGTACGTTGTAATTTCTTTTTTTAAAAAATATATATTTTTTATAAAAATCTCTCAATCCCTCTTTAATTTTTCTCACAATTTCTCTCAATTTTCTCCAATATCCTCAAGTCTCAAATTTTGTGAAATTCTCTCAATCATCTATTCCCTCTTTATTTCGTGAATATGCATGTTAGGAAGACGACGATGCTTCTAATCCCAACGTCGAGCATGTTCCAACACAAGAAAGCCTTTATCCTCCTACTAATGTCGAAGAAACGTCGATAGCAAAGGAGCCGAGACGGAAGAGCCGAGAATCCGACTTATGGCTACACTTGAACAAAATATGGAATGAAAATGAAGGCAAGTTTGATATAAGTTATAAATATTATCTGCAAACATACAAACTTGGTAAAGGAGATGGCTGCGGAACATTTCATCGGCATTTGACGAAAAAAATCCAACGCAAGCGGGGATCGACACTAGCTAACAATAAATTTCCGAATTCACCAATTCTAACCCTCATCATTTTTTCTATTTCACTAATATATTTTGTAAATAAACATTAGCTGAATATGTTGCCCTTGAGCATGCTCCATTTAATACTGGTGAAAATTTTAATTTTAAATATTTGGTGAACATTGTACTGGCTCCATAAGCACCATCTGTTTTGAAAACTATTCTTAGAGCAAACTTAACAAATTTACACAAAAAGAAAAAAGGATTTGATTTTTTTTTTTGAGAATTCAATGGACGTGTACATATAGGTAGTGATATTTGGAGTGATTCTTGGAATATTAATTCTTATATGGGTGTTACATGCAATTGGTTAGGTGATGATTGGGTTATTCAAGAAAGACTTCTTGCATTTCGATTTTTTTTTATAGGCATACGGCCCACAATATTTATAGACTAATTAGACAAGTTGCAGAAGAATATGATTTGATTAATAAAGTTTTTTCAATTGGTTTTGATAATGCCGTCGCAAATACTGTTTCCATTCCCGGGTTAGAAAAAATTTGTAAACCCTCTTTTGACGGATAATTTTTTCACATTAGATGTATTTGTCATGTTTTGAATTCATGTGTACAAAATGATTTACGTGTTCTTGTGACTTCTCTCCACCGAATAAATAGTGCAATTAAATTTTTATGGAGTCGTCTTCATCCTATGAAAGAGTGAGGAAAATTTTGTAAACAAAATGGGAGAAAGACAAAAAGGTCTTCGAAAGATGTTTCGACTCGTTGGAATTCTACCTACGAGATGCTTCTACAAACTTTTGATTACAAAAATTTATTATATTTCTTTATTTCGAATACTGTTCCTGATATTGCTTTACTCCCGCAATATTGAGACGTTTGCCAAAATATTTTTTAGGTTTTTTGAAAATTTATAATGATGCTACTAATTTTTTATCTAGTATTTATTATCCTGTTATGCATTTATTTTTAACAGAGTGTGTTAATATTGCTAGTGTTTTTACTGAATATAAAAAGGATACTGAATTAGCTTCGAATATTTTAATAAGGCGAGAAAAATGGTTGTATTATTATTTAAACATTTCTCTTGTCTATTTAGTTGATATTGTTTTCGATCCACGTACTAAATTGGATGGCTTATTAGATTATCTGAATGCTTATTATTATGATTGTTTACATATGGATAAAGTAATAAATATTTTAATTATACAAGTAGAGGTTAAAGAATTTATAGTACTATTATATAATAAATTTTGTAGTAGATATGGTTTAAGCGATAGTGGATGTGGATCTGCCCAACATAGTGTCTCACAAAACGATGCGAGTATTTCACTTAGTAGATGATATAAAATGCTCATGCATAGGCAAAATAAAATAAAATAAAATAGAAAGGGACAACATGTAGTATTTTCGAATTAGAAAACTATTTAACAATTGCTTTTAAATTTAGTGATTCTGAACACAGCGTAGATTTCAAGATTCTTAAGTGGTGAAAGAACCATCCAACTTAATTTCTAGTTCTCTCCCTCATCGCAATACAAATATTATCGATCCCTTCTTCAAAAGTGGCAGTTGAACAGTCATTTAGCACTGAAGGATTAATTTTGGACCCCCGCCATTCAAGATTAAGTCTGAAAAGTTTGGAGAATCAAGCTTGTGTCGATGATTGGACAAATGCTAAATTTCGACAACAAGAGTTGGATCAAGAACACGAATTCTTCAGTGATGACTGTGAAGATACCACCGCCACCACAATAACGAGTAGCGACGATTGACGATGAAGTAAGTTGGGGTTACCAAAGATAAGAGAACTACATGAGCTTTGATTCTTCTATCCCCAAGAAGATATGTAGGTACTTAATGATAATTCATTAAGTTCAAGCTCATTCCTCCTCTTTTTTATTTTTAAATTATTACAATGTACAATTTGATTATAATTTATAATTTATTTATTTATTTTAAAAATAACATTAAAAGTCCGAAACCAAAATCGAAACCGGAAATTGACTCGGAACCGCGGTTTGGAATTGAAACCGGCAGTTCCACGGAACCACCAACGTCTAGTTGCAACTGCAGAAGGGGCAGTGACTGGCGAGGCAGCTACCACAGCAGCCACAACCTAACAGATCAGAACGGGGGCAATTTTTCAAATTAAGATTTTTTAAAAAATATTTACCAAATTAATAAAAAAATACATCGCATTGGGTGTCGCTTGGCATATGGACCACCGAGCGACACCTAATGGCTGGAGTTGGGCCCCGCTCGGCGGCCTAGTTGCCGAGCGAGGCGCGACACCACCCCTGCTAGGCATTTGGGTAGCCGAGTGGGGCGTCGGGCTGCCCCAATAGCTAAATTGGCCTCTCGGCAGGCTATTTATTTTTTAAAGTTTTTATTGTTTATAAAAGTATCAATTTAATAAATAAATTATATTTGAATTATGTAAATTTGAAGAAAAAAAGACAAGCAAGCACTACATATCATTAAAATTAACTTTTAACAATTAGTGAATTTTCAGATTTTTCTCCGCATTACGTTTTTTGTTCCTTTTCCTAGTATTTTATGAATCCTAATTTATAATTTTTTTATAAAAGTATCAATTAGATAATAAATTATATTAAAATTATGTAAATAATTAGTATTCATAAAATAAAGGTGCCGAGACATGAAAAACATGAGATTTCGTTGATAACCACAATTACATCTAGTGACGATGTCATCCAACATGACCTCTTGTTCCACAATCAGGTTGTCTTCGGTGCTCTAGAGGTCGAAGCTCATATCGACGAGGAGGAGAATGAGTAGATGATGAAGGCATATCTTGCGGAAATATGCCATAACCAGACTGTGCATGTCCTACCATAGGAGGGGCTAGAGTGTAAGGAGGGAAATCCTCATATGAAGTCAGATAAGTATATGGAGTCTGCTGTTGTGCATAATCAGGAAACGCAAAAGTAGATCTCTCCGTAAATGGGCGGCATATTGCTCAAATCTTTCATCAAAATATGTCGTATAATACGCGATGGTGTGAGAGACAACTGGACGAGCTTGAGGGGTCCTCTTGAACGGCTGAACAGGCGCAGATGGGACATCCTCATCTGAGTCATCAGGTCCCACTGCAATTGGTGGTTGGAGTGGTGGCATGGCTGTTACTAGCCACCTCTCCTCCTTTTGGGCATATAACATTGCCTCAAGTAGACTATGCACGTAATCTAAATTTTCAAGAGATCGAGGCCCCTTCATTAGATGCAGTACGTGTTCGATGCCATCAGTTTGATAATGATATTAAAAAATTAACAAAAGTTAGCAAATGCCAATAACTTATATCACGAAAAAATAATTAATGAATTAAATTGAGAGTGCTTGCACGAACCGTTGAATGTATTGCAGCTCCCATAACTGAAATCCATTTTCGTGTATGTCTACGGAACCACTCCAAATATCCTGAATGAAAGTGGACCTGATTTGTTATAGAATCACCGTAGATGATACGTGCCCGACGTCTACCCCACAAATTGATGTAGTTTATGTGCCTATCCACCCAATCCGTCCTGGATGGCGTGTTATCAATATCATGGAAGGCGGTATGATCCCTGAGACCTTGTGGTATTTTTCTGCTGGAAACTAAATTGTAGAAGTACTCGGTCTGGGTAGTGCCACTCAACTATCTAGTGGCAGATGAGTGGGACTTTCGCCATCTAATAACGATATCCTCGCCGATAGATCCCAAATGATATCAGTGTAGGACATCTAAGTAATCTGTCATCGTAATAAAACATCTAAAATTAAATGAATAATTAATTTAAAAGCTAACATCATATTAAAATATATAAAATTAAACCGATAATTAAACTCATTCGTTGCCATCATTACTTACATCTTCGGATGTCAATTGGTAGCGCATATGTGTCAAGGTATGCGTGGGGATCTCTGTTGTGCCTAAGCCTATAGTCCACCTGTATAGTATACGTATATATACATATATATATATATATTAACCTTTCACATATTTTACGCACTGAAAAGAATTAATGAGCTCGAATTGAAAATGCAATAGATCACATACCGACTATTGCGAGGCGTATCTATAAAAAGAATATCATTGTTTACACATGGAGAGATACATTTGATTCGCTCCCATGCCCAAATCTGCAGTACCTGTAGCGCACTGCCAATTTACTTCGCGTCATGGTGGGCTACACGACATAGTTACCGATATAACCACGCTAGTGCTGCTGAACCCCAACTATACTACGTAGGGGCCTCGATTTTCGTCAGTAGTGGGAGAAAGTACAAACTAACTCGGGCACCTGATTTATCCATGAAAATAGATCCTCCAAGCAGGCGGAGAATGAATGCTCTCGTATATTGCACTATGTCGACGTCATCTGCATTTGCTGGAATATTTGCAAAGCGTTGTTCAAATCAACTCAAACTTATTTGCGAGAGCCGCGCATATCTGGTGGCTGAGCACCAAGTAAATGTTCACAGAGAGTGCCCCAATTCATAACAAAGGGATCCATCGATGGGAAGCCCTGTAAGCACTCCGATGTCTTCTAGCATGATCGTACATTCACCTTCCGGCATATGGAAGTTATAAGTCTCGGGTCTCCACCACTCTACCAGTGCAGTAATCTAATGCCAATCGAGCTAGATTAAACCCATCTTATAAATACCGTAAAATCTAGAATTTTGCAAATATTGGAGTAGGTGCGGATCAAGGTCGCCTACGTGCAGCATCGCTCGCCGATATCTAAAGGGCTGAGCCGGAGTACCTGTTGTCACGCCCCGTGTCATTTGACGCGAGCGCGCATCCCCGTCCTCAAAATTCACAAGGCCTAGGACACGATTCATGCGGTACAGGTGATGTAAAAGAAACATGCGGAAACGAAATGAACATACAACTTCGTACAAGTCCAAAGGGGAAACTGGGATAACGGAAACATACTACTTATATTATCACCATGAGTTTATACAAAGATTCAAGATCAAACTAGACTTCTAGACGGTCAAGGAAGATCAGGGACTATCCAAAAGACAACGACTATTGTGGTCCCCAAAAGATAACAGACCCTCCAGGTCGATCTCCAAAAGACAACCCCTAACAGCTACGGAAAACCGCTAAGATGCACTGCTAGCTTCATCTTTACCCCCACTTTCGTCCTCGACTGGATCGTAGTCAGAAAAAATCTCAGAGCGCAGATCTACAGAGTTGTCCTCTATCGTGTCCTCCAGTTCGTTCTCCGAACCCAAAATCTCTATCACCTCATCGACTTCCTCAAGGGTAGGACCTTCTCCGGCATGTTCCGCGATCCTACTATAGAAACCTCCACCTTTACCTCTTCGCGAATGGGGTGACACCAACCGGGAACTACACCTCAAGGTACTTTTGTTGGCTTTAAGGGACATGTGGTTTCCTCGCCGACTCTACCAAACCTAGCCTCATACCTATGGGGCTTCCAGCCCTTTCATTCCCTTATCGACCCAAACTACGATACATTTCCTAATGTATATAGTACCCTAACCATCAGGAAACTCATCAAAATAGGCAGCCATCTCCTTGGGATTGCCTAGGCGAATCGAGAACATTCTTCAAGATTTGGGGTTTGAAAAAGCAAGGTCCCACAATGAGGTGAGATTTACATCTCAGTAGGCTAAGTCCTAAATCAAAGTTAGGTCGACAGTACACCAGACACAAATGAAGACAATGAACCAAGGCATGTCAACAGTCAGCATAGACAAGCATTCGTCATAGAGCAACATAAAAAAAAGCATATGGTATACAATCATCAAGACGTATTATCAGGACATCATATAACTCACAACTCAAGACAAGCAAGAAGATACGAGATCAAGCTCAATGTGTTAATACCACGGCTCATTTTATCGTCCTTGTCTGCGTCAAAACGCTTTAAGCCTGGTCCACGTCATAACTTCTCAGACCATGATAATTCAAAAACCCGCGTTAAACGCTTCAGGTTTTCAATGGTGTACCAGGCTCGTGTCGACACATGCACACTTATCCCGCGTCTTGACGCTTCAGGATATCAGTAATTGCAACCCCGCATTCCAACGCATTAGGATTGACCACTCACCAGGCAATATCAAACATAAAGCATATACATTAGTTGAGAACCTGTGCAACCACATAGATATGAGAATATCACTTTCTCATCGAAAGGAGTACACATGACATGCGCTTGATTACCACGATCGACAATGAACAACCAACATGATAACTTCACAAAATTCATCCAAACAAAACTCCTAATTCGTCCAGTAGAGGCCTATCGTCCTAACGAAGGCTTAGGAACTCCTTACCTTAAATCTTAATTGGCAAAATCCTTCCAAAAGCTCCCCCAAGAATTCGGTTTTTGGGGTCCAAAATAGGGCAACAACATACCTAGAGATATTCATTCGATTTATCAATTTTTCTCTTCCAAATCGCCAATTCACGGGGCATATACCTTAATAACATTACAATTAACATCCTAATATATCTTAACAATAAACTTAAGGCAAGCCGACACCCTAAACAGCCCTCAAGGTGCCAGTCCATTCACCCCGAAATAGGGCAGAATTCGGTTATGCCCTTGTGCTTCTTTAATCAATCTGCAAATCCACCTTAAACCTTGATTCATCACATAATCAACTTGCTAACATGTAGTTCTAAGTCTGTAAGAGTGTCACCAAAATTTTAGAGTGAGTCGACGTCCGAAGGTCCGCAAACAGACCCATTTTCCCCGAGTCCACCAGCGATCAAACCTGCCTTGAGAAAACCTTCACAAAATAGCCATGGTTACTCTTCTAAACTCCATCAAATTCACCATTTCAACTTAGCTAATACTAGTACTATGAGTTAGGAGATCCCCATCGAAAATTTGAAGTAAAATGAAATCTTGAAGCGATCAAACAAAGTCTTGCCCTCAGTTGTGTCCAATTCTATCCAGTTTTGAGATTGTGGCTGGCCGAAGCTCCTCTGGCGTCCAACGGCCGAACTACCATCTGGAACTTGTAAGGGAGAGGCCGAGGTTTGTGTTGGTGGTTGGCAAGAGGCAAGGTGGCGACCGGGAGTGGCAATCGGCCACGGCGAAGAGGCGGCAACGGGCTAGTCGGCTGAAGGGCTCTCGATCGAAAGAAGAAGAAGAAACAAAGAAGAAGATGGCAAGAGGAGGGGGAGTTTGGCTGAAGAAGTAAGAAAGGGAATGGCTTTCCACAAATTAACTTGGTCAGCTCATGGAATGGTAGGTAAAAACGTGTTTAATTAATGCCCAATGTCCTCATGAAGACACTTGTCTTCTTGTCAATGAATCTTGCTCATCCAATGGCCATTAGACTCTCATATTTTCGATAGCCTTGGGGATTTGTTAATGACCAAAATGCCCTTCTTTTTTTGCTAAGGCAAGACCAAACTTTGAGGGGATAAACGATAATTTTGTTCTCGTCGTCCGATACGTCGATTTTTCCAATTTAAATTTCCTTCAATGAGGCGACGTCCAAATCAATTAAAATGTTGAAATTTCTTATTTTTCAATTCTCAATCTCGACCCATCTCTTGGTCAATTCTCTGTTAAATGAAATTTTCAGGCTATCTCGAACTAACGGACAACTCATGCAGACGTTATACGTATCGATTCTGTGACCCTCATCACACTTAGGGCTCGTCAGTTTATGGTGACTTTGGTTGTCATGTAATTGCGAGGGTCTATTACTAGCTCCGATGATCTCGATCGTCATCGTTCGATTTAGGATAATTTTACAAATTATAGATTGGTTAAGTGACATCACCCGCGCTCTAATCGTATAACTCTAGCAATGAATTTCTTAATCATTCTTAGATTGGCATTTAATGGTTCTAAATATTCCCTCGACAATCCTTATGGTCAAAGTGCCATTTCCTATTCGAGTTTTCTAGGTCCACGTACCTTGTCTCGCGTTAATCTTTCCCTTTTGGTCAGTTAACTCGAGATTGAACAGATCCGAGTGAGATAAGACCGAAATACATTGATAGATATGTTTTTATTGATAAATCTCGAAATGACAAGGAAAATGAGAATGTCACAACTTTTTCCCCTTACAAAAATTTCGTCCTCGAAATTTACAATAAGTCCAATTATTCAAACAAATGGGGGTATTGACGCTTCATTATTTATTCGCTTTCCTACGTAGCACCTTCGATCCCATGGTGCTCCCAAATTACTTTGACCAGTGGAATCGTCTTATTTCTTAGAACTTGCTCCTTTTGATCTTCAATTCTGATCGATTTTTCCATGTAGGACACCCTGTCATCCACTTCGATAGTCTCATAATCCAACAACATGCGTCGGGTCTGGTTCGTACTTCTTTAGCATCGACACGTGAAAGACTTTATGTACTTGAGGTTAGTTGGGCGGTAAGGCGAGTCTGTAGGCCAAAGTTCCAATCCGTTCTAAAATTTCAAAAGGACCTACGTACCTTAGACTCAACTTTCCTTTCTTTTCAAACCGAGATAGTCCTCGCATCGGTGAAACTTTAAGGAAAACATGATCACCAACTTGAAACTCTAGGGGTTTACGTCGTTTGTCAGCGTAACTTTTCTGATGACTCTGTGCCGTCTTCAATCTATCTTGTATTATCTTCACGGCCTCCACCGATTGCTCCACCAACTCTGGGCCTGTAATACTTCTCTCTCCGACTTTGTCCCAGCAAATCGGGGTTCTACAGGCTCTTCCATAAAGTGCTTTGAAGGGTGCCATTTGAATACTCTGCTAATAACTGTATTATACGCAAACTCTACCAAGTGTAACTAGTCCTCTCATCCACCTTTGAAGTCTATGACGTACGCTCTTAACATATCCTCAAGCATCTGGATCGTTCTCTCCGATTGTCCATCTGTTTGTGGATGATACGCCGTACTGAACTATAGTCGAGTTCCCATGGCATCTTGAAGGCTCTTTCAGAAGTTCGCCGTGAACTTAGGATCTCTGTCTGATGTCTCGTTAGGGGTATCCCATGCAGTCGTACTATGTGACTCATATACAGCTTGGCATACTTGTCCATTGAGAAATCCTTTCGCATAGGGATGAAATGCGCAGACTTGGTCAGTCTGTCCACGACTACCCAAATCAAATCGTGACCTCTTTGGCTCCTCGGCAATCCCATCACAAAATCCATAGTTAAATGCTCCCACTTCCATTCGAAAATTTTCAAGGGTTGTAGTAATTCACCAGGCTTACAATGTTGTGCCTTTACCTGTTGACACGTCAGGCACTTTGCCACATATCTAGCCACATCCACTTTCATCCCGTTGCACCAGTAATGTTGACGTAAGTTTTGGTACATTTTTGTACTGCCTGGGTGGATACTATAATTGCTTCTGTGAGCTTCAGATAAGATCATTTCCCTAAGCTCTTTGTCGTTAGGCACACATAGATGCCCTCAGAATCTCAAAACTTTGTCCTCCGACACTTGAAACTCCGGTCTTCTTTTTGCTATATCCGTCTCAATGATCTTCTGAATTTCCGGGTCCGTAGGTTGTAAAACCTTTATCCTTTCTTGGATTTCATGTTCCGCTTTCAAGGTCGCTACCAAACTGGACATTGGCAAACTTCTAGCTTGAATTCAGAGTCTTCTTAGTCTTTTGAGTAAAGATCATCCCATAACCAATAGACAAGCAATGCTTGATTTCCAACTAAGTGCATCCGCGACCCTATTCACTTTTCCAAGATGATACAAAATATCACAGTTATAATCTTTAAACAATTCCATCCACCGGCGTTATCTCATATTTAATTCCTTTTGGGAAAAGAGGTACTTTAGGCTTGGGTGATCTGTATAATTCTGAAATCTCTCGCCACACAAGTAATGCCTCCAGATCTTCAGGGCAAAGATAATCACGACTAATTCTAAGTCGCGAGTCAGATAATTCATCTCGTAAGGTCTCAGTTGTCTTGACGCATAGGCGACCACACTTCCATGTTGCATGAGCACGCAGCCTAGTCCCTTTAGTGAAGCATCACCATATATCTCGTAGCCTCCAAGTCATGAAGGAATCGTTAATATCGGTGCAGTAGTCGACCGATGCTTAAGCTCTTGCAAGCTCCTTTCACACTTATCCGTCTACTCAAACTTCGTCTCCATTTTAGTTAACCTCGTCAATGGAATGGCTATAGATGAAAAATTTTCCACAAAGCGTCGGTAATAACCTGCCAGTCCTAGGAAACTCCGGACTTCCGTAACAGTAGAAGATCTAGGCCAATTCATGATGGCATCAATCTTAGTAGGGTCTACAACAATTCCTTCTCCATATACTACATGACCAAGAAACGCTACTTTATTCGGTCAAAACTCACGTTTGCTAAACTTAGCATAAAGCAAGTGCTCTCTCAAAATATGTGGGACAATTGTCAAACGCCTTTCATGCTCATCATTACTTCTTGAGTAAATCAGAATATCATCGATGAACACTATAACAAACTTATCCAAGGATTCCTTAAATATTCGATGTATTAAATCCATAAATGCAGCTGGAGCATTAATCAACCCAAAAGGCATGATGGTGAACTCATAATGACCGTACCTTGTTCTAAAAGCTATCTTCGATATGTCTTCTTTCTTAATCTCAACTGATGATAACCAGTCCTCAAGTCTATCTTGAAAAATACCGTAGCTCCTTGCAACTGGTCGAACAAATCGTCGATCCTCGGCAGTGGATATTTATTCTTAATAGTTACTTGGTTCAACTGCCTATAATCAATCCATAAGCGCAAGGATCCATCCTTTTTCTTCACAAACAACACTAGCGCTCCCCATGGTGAAGCACTCGGTTGAATGAATCCTATAATACCCGGCATCTCCTGGAGCTCATTACATCCACCTCAGGCTAATTATATACCCAAGAACCCCATACGGCCTAATATGATATGAAATGTGCAAACGAAAACGAGATACATCGCCGTGCAATAAAGATAAAATGAAAAGAGGAGTTTTGGAAGAATTCAAAAGCACACCATTTATACATTTAGAAACATCCATTACAAACAGCGGAACGGAAAAGACAAAAACATAAAGCCACACACCCGGGAAGAAAAGGAACTAAAGCCTAAAGTCCAAAGGCTACTACTAAACCTTTCCTAAAGCCCAACACCAAAATTCTTCCTTGATCACCTAACCCCCTTCATTCAGACTTCTCATTAGAACAGCTTGAATCATTTCTTCCATCATCCCCCTCAGCATCTGGGTTGTAATCAGAAAAAGTTTCGGATGGTACATCCTCTGAAGGCTCTTCGGTATCTTCCTTGGCTTCCTCTTCTTCCTCTTCCTCTTCTTCTTCTTCTTCTTCTTCTTCTTCTTCTTCATTAGTGGCCTCGATCGCATCAGTAGAAATCTCTATATAACTCATGTACTCTGTGGAGGACAATGGAGACTCCAACACTTTAGGTATGTTTCTTGAACCTCCCACAGATGCTGGGTTATCCACTTCAATGCTCGGTCGGACGGATGGCACCAGGTTGGAATCACTTTCCACGAAACATCCTTTGGCAGCAGGTATCCCCTCAAGCTACTGTCTCCCACTTGACGAAACCAGACTTCAAATCGGTGGGGTTGTAATTCTAGCTTCCCTTCGTCTAGCCAGGCAGTCGTACGCTTCTTGATATACGTAATACCCTTCCGATACGAAAACTCATAAAAAGAGCGGTCATCTCTTTTCGATTGCCTAAGCGGATTGACAGCATGACTAAGGTTTAGGGTCTGAAAAGTTTGTCCCACTAAGGGGTGAGATTGACATCTTAGAAAGTGAAACCCAACCTAAACTAAACTACTAGTCCCACCAAATAAAACCAAATGCAGATAATGCAGGCAATTCAACAAGCAATGGCATATGGCAAGTCAGTATCATTTATCACAGAATAATTGGAATATCAAATCATTAACGAGCACACCACATACTATAAGACCCATGCTTCGCACATTAGCCTAAACCAAACATACTGTTTTCAATGTGACAAACTATTTAATCATCGTCAGTGCCTACGGCCACGATGTATTGCTAGGGCTCCAAGTCGCGATATAATAGGGCTCTAAGCCAAATCATCGCCAGGGCCCACGGGCTACGATGTTATCACCAGGTCCCACGGCCAATTCACTACTAAGGCATCTCAGTCAATTCCTTAATAGTAACAAGGCTCACAACCAATTCAATAACAAGAATAGGGTTCATAGCCAATTCAATAACAAGAACAAGGCTCACAGCCCATTCAATAACACACTATCAATCACCATACTTTTATCACACAATCACGCTACACAAGACAACTATTTAGTAGCGTCCTAGGGTTCAAGTAAGGGTTTAGGAATCACTTGCATTGATTAATTAGTAAAAATCCACACCAAACGAGTCTCCTCGATTCACAAGATCACAGCCAAACGAGAACCGCGTGCCGTCCTAGGAAGTTCATCAATTTTGAGTCAAAATCCACTCAATTTCGAATTAGAAACAATCGAATTTCACTTTTGTTAAACCATTCTCTCGATTACCAAACAAATGGCAACTCAGGATGCCTTATCAATTAGTCAAATACACGACAACACCTCCATTAATCCTCCATATATGCGGTTCATGCTACAATTTAAAGGGTAGAATATATATCTCAAAGTTCCATGCACCAATTAGCCCTCAAATCACTTTTAAATCCCAATCCACTTCTCATACTTTCCATTGACACTTCACATGATATCATACAAGACGTTATACGTCAATTGACGTCCAAATATTCCTCAATTAGTCCTTAAATAGAATCGGCTAGCATGACTACATCCTCAAAAACAGAACCGATTTTGGTTTTCAACTGTTCAATCGAGCCATAATTCAATTCCAAGCCTAGCTCTTTACACAAATAACATTCCAAGACCTTTATTTACATGATTAGAAAGCTCGCCAAGAGATTTGGAGTCGATTGACACCCCAAAGACGTCAGAACAGCCTGGTCTCCATGATGTTAGAATCTGTCCAGTTTTGTATCACCCATAATCAACCATAAAAATCTTATTTAACACCATCTACTTGCAACCACAGACTATCTGGACGTAGTACTAGATGTTATGAAGCTCTCTTAAAAAAATTTGAGGCCAATCAGAGTCTTTAAGAGGTAGAACGATGACTTTACCTCAGCTCGTGCGGATTTCGTCCGATTTTGGTCTAAAGGCTGGTTTGGAAAAACCGTCCAACGAAACTTCGATCTACCACTTGGAATGCGTCAAGGACACGTCTATCTACCTTTTGGTGGTCGGACAAGGCCAGACGACACCAGGAAGACCTGCTCGAGCACACCGAACAAAGGGCTCAAAATCTGTTTTGCTGGGTAGTTTTCGGTTGAGCCAAAATTGAAGAGGAAATACAATGAACGCGAGGAAGATGGTATACACAGCTGAAGGGGTCTTTAATATACTTGTCTCACACATATTATTGGCCTAAATTTGATTAGACTTGGTTAGGTGAGGGCATTTAATGCTTGGGGGCCTCAAAGGTTGACATGTGGCATGTGACCAATAATACACTTAAAACTTTGACTCATCCTTTGACCCCATGTTCATGTAATTTTCGGCAGCCATGGAGGAGAAGAAATGACCATTTTGTCCTTTATGATTTCTTAAGACAAGGGCAAATGGTCGATGGACAAAATGGTAATTTTGTACTTTCCATCTAAACTTCGCTTTTCCAATTCGAAATTACCATTTGGCGAGATGTTGTCAAATTTCTATCAAGAATTGGAATTCTCTATTTCCAATTACCAATTTTGAGCTTCCATATCATGATCATTCGTCCGTCGATCGTAATTCCAGTTTGTTTCGAACTAACGGGCAGCTTTTGCAAACGTTACGCATATCGACTCTGTCATTCTCGTCACACTGAGGAAAACTCAAGTTATGATAGCTTTTGTTGTCATGTAATTGCAAGGGTTCATCGCTAGTTCCGATGGCTTCGATCGTCACGGTTCGATTTAGGAAAATTTACAAATTATACATTGGTTAAGTGGCTTCACCCGCGATCCAATCGTATAACGCTAGCATTGTATTCCTTAATTGTTATCTAATCGGCCTTATTGGCTCTAAATGTTCCCTCGACAATCTTTATGGTCAAAGCATCATTTTTTTTTTCGAATTTTTTAGATCCACGTACCTTGTTATACGTTATCCTTTCTCTTTTGATCAGTTTACTCAATATTGATCAGATCTGAGCGAGACAAAACTGAAATACATCGTAAGGTACATTCACATTCAACGGCCTCAAAATGACAGGAAATTAAGAATGTCACAAATCCCTTATCTAACAATTCTTGTATTTGCACCTTTAACTCTTTTAACTCCGATAGGGACATTCTATAAGGTGCCTTCGAGATTGGTTTCGTTCCAGGGGCTAGCTCAATCATAAATTCAATTTCCCTCTCCGGTGGCAATCTTGACAATTCTTGGGGAAAGACATCGGGAAATTCACACACTATCGGAATACTTTCTCATTTAGGTTCCACGACAATTGTATCCATAACCGCGACTAAGTTAGCTTGACATTCTTCAGTTAACAGCCTTGTCGTTTCAAGCGATGAGACTAAAGAAATCGAGGTTCCTCGCCAACTTCCCACAAATTCAAAATTAGGGCGACCATCCGGATTAAAATAGATTACCCTGCTACCACAATTAACTACTGCCCTTTCCTTACCCAGCCAGTCTATTCCAATGATCACATCAAAGTCGTACATAAGCAACACGACCAAATCTATACTTTCTTCGCTACCACCAAAGACTATCTTACAGTCCGCATAGCCTAATGAGACTAATTCATTATCCTTTAGCAGGGTGGTGGCATGCAACATCACATTCAACAGTTTCAATTTCATATCAACCAAATAAGCAAATTGAGCAGATACAAAAGAATGCGAAGCGCCAGGATCAAATAATGCATAAGCGACTTGATCACATAAATAAATCATACTTGTGACCACGCCAGGCGCTTCTTCCGCCTCCCTACGTGCCACAACGTAAACTCTCCTTTGGGCTGGGGGTCGGTTATGATCATTCTGTGGGATTACAGATGACGATCCTGCCTGTGGTCGTTGCCCTTGAGGCCTGATCCCTGGAGCTTGATTAGGGCAACTCCTCATCTGATGGCCCAATTGACCACACTTAAAGTATGCTCTTATCCTAGCCGAGTAGGGGCCATTACCATGCCTCCTACCATAGAGGCAGCAATTCCAGTTTGTTTGATGTGGCGGTTTCCCAATGTTCTTTCTCACTGGAGGGACGAAGCATCTATTGCTAGCCATAGGTCTCTTACCTGTCTGACGATCATCTCGAAATGAATTAAACCGCGATCCAGATGCAGCTGTCCTTTCTTTCATATCTCTTTCTATCATTTGTCCCCACTCAAAAATTTTGTTATAAGTTCTCAAGTTTAAGGCCACCATCTGACTACGAAGTTCGGGTCTTAATCCGTCTCGAAACCTTCGTGCCTTTTCTAGTGGGTCCTCTACTGACCTCGGTGCATACCTTGATAATCTAGTGAATTTAGCTTCATACTGGTCCACCGTCATATGATTCTGGCGCAACTGTTGGAATTCTACTTATTTTCTTTCACGCGCAGTTTCAGAGAAATACTTGTCGTTAAATTCAGTGGTAAAAGCAGCCCAAGTCAAGGCAGTTCCTTTTGGAAACACTCCGTTCTTGGTGGTACTCCACCAATCGTTAGCGGTACCTTCCAGTTGGTACACCGCCAACAATACATTCTCTTTGTTAGTGTATCTCAGAACTCCAAAAGCTTTCTCAAGCTTTTCTATTCACCTTAATGCCAGTTCAGGATCTCCAGTTCCGTCGAATTGGGTTGGTTTCAACTTAATAAACTGCTCGATTAGTTGGCCCATTTGCCTAGTCACAATTCCTTCTTCCTGGGCATTACCTACTACATTACCCTGGTCGTTGTCACCATTATTCATGTTACCTCCGTTGTTGTCATTATTTGCGTTTGCAGCAGCTATGGCATCTCCCACAACTTGAACAATGGCAGCATCCCTGTCTTGGGTTTGTTTATCCATGAGGTCACCAATCCTTTCTAGTGCTCTTAGTACTCCATCCATTCTTGGATCATCCGTCATGGGCAGTCTTGAGCTAGAAGCTCCGCTCCTAGGCCTTCCAAGTCTTCTAGGCGAGTTTCTCATTCTGGTTTACACTTACCACACCTGGACCACTATAATTCCATTACGGAATTAGAGGCTTATTTATCTAGTCAAGTCTAGTGATTCTAACCATACCTTAAAAGCAGCAGTCACCACAAGGTGACCATTCGCACAATTATTACAAAAAGCAACTCAATAAACAATTCACAACTACATCTCAATTCCAATCACTTCAACGGTTCAACATAACTAGCGACAATCATTCACTCAACAAGCCAAAATTCATGAATAACTCCTAGTCCTAAGCAAGAAGCTTGATCTTTATAAAACTACCACAATCACGCCAATATCATACGTCAACCACATCCGCCAATTCATATGACATGCATTTCATGCTTAACTCTAATGAATCTCCTAAAGTCTAGCTACCCAGTCAATCCCAACTCATTCCTCTTTATTACTCCAATCCCCAATCAACTTGGATAGATCTGACCTTGCTCTGATACCAAACAAACGGGGATGTCATGCTCGGTGTCATCTGACGCGAGCGCGCAACTCCCGTCCTCGAAATTCACAAGGCCTAGGACACTATTATGCAGTACATGTGATGTAAAAGAAGCTTGTGGAAACGAAATGAACATGCAACTCTATACAAGTCCAAAGGGGAAATTGGGATAACGGAAACATACTACACATATTATCGCCATGAGTTTATACAAAGATTCAAGATCAAACTAGACCTCCAGACGGTCAGGGAAGATCAAGGACTATCCAAAAGACATATTATGGTCCCCAAAAGATAATAGACCCTCCAAGTCAATCTCCAAAAGACAACCTCTAATAGCTACGGAAATCTGCTAAGATGCACTACTAGCTTCATCTTTATCCTCGCCTTTGTCTTCGACTGGATCATAGTCAAAAAAGGTCTCAGAGCGCACATCTACTTAGTCTTCCTCCATGGTGTCCTCCAGTTCGTCCTTTGAAATCGAAATCTCTATCACCTCATCAACTTCCCAAGGATAGGGGTCTTCTGCGACACGTTTCGCGATCCTACTACGGAAACCTCCACCTCTACCTCTTCGCGAATGGGGGTGACATCAACAGGGCACTACGCCTCGAGGTACTTCGGTTGGCTTCAAGGGACCCATTGTATCCTCCCCGACTTTACGAAACCAAGCCTCGTACCTATGGGGCTTCCGGTCCTTTCCTCCCTTATCGACCCAAACTATGGTACATTTCTTAACGTATACAGTACCCTGACCATCAGGAAACTCGTCAAAATAGGTGGTCATCTCCTTGGGATCGCCTAGGCGGGTCGGAAACATCCTTCAAAACTTGGGGTTTGAAAAAGTAAGGTCCCACAACGGAGTGAGATTTACATCTCAATAGGCTAAGTCTTAAGTCTAAGTTAGGCCAACAGTGCACCCAGACACAAATGAAGACAATGAACCAAGGCATGTCAATAGTCAGCATAGACAAGCATTCGTCATAGAGCAACATAAAAAAAAAACATATGGTATACAATCATCAAGACGCACCATCAAAACAGCATATAACTCACAACTTAAGACAAGCAAGAAGATATGAGATCAAATTCAATGTGCTAATACCGTGGCTCATTTTATCGTCCTTGCCCGCGTTAAAATGCTCAGGCTTGGTCCGCGTCATAACTCCTCAGACCATGACAATTCACAAACCCGTGTTAAATGCCTCAGGTTTTCAATGTCGTACCAGGCTCGTGTCGACGCATGCACACTTATCCCGCGTCTCGATGCATCAGGATATTAGGCATTGTAACCCCGTGTTCCAATGCATCAGGGTGCCAAAAGTCCTTAAGCGTACAAATTTCACTTCCACTTTACGACTTCATGATCGTGTACAGTTTAATCTGTCTCAGAATGAAACTATAACTTGTGAGACGACGTGATCGACCACTGACCAGGCAATATCAAACATAAAGCATATACATTAGTTGAGAACCTGTGCAACCACATAGATATGAGAATATCACTTTCTCATCAAAAGGAGTACAAATGACATGCGCTTGATTACCACGATCGACGATGAACAACCAACATGATAACTTCACAAAATTCATCCAAACAAAAATCTCAATTTGTCTAGTAGAAGCCTATCCTCCTAACAAAGGCTTAGGACCTCCTTGTCTTAAATCTTAATCGGCAAAATCCTTCCAAAAGCTCCCCCAAGAATTCGATTTTCGGAGTCCAAAATAGGGCAGCAACGTACCTAGAGATATTCATTCGATTTATCAATTTTTCTCTTCCAAATCGTCAATTCACGAGGCATGCACCTCAATAATATCTCAATTAACATCCTAATATGTCTTAACAACGAACTTAAGGAAAGGTGACACCCCAAACAGCCCTCAAGGTGCCGGTTCATTCACACAGAAACAGAGCAGAATTCGGTTCTTCTACGTACTCCTTTAATCAGTCCGTAAATCCACCTTAAACCTTGATTCATCACATAATCGACTTGCTAGCATGTCGTTCTAAGTCTATAAGAGTCTCACCGAAAATTTTAGAGTGAGTCGATGTCCAAAGGTCTGCAAACAGACCTATTTTCCCTGAGTCCACCGGGGATCAGACCTGCCTCGAGAAAACTTTTACAAAACGGCCATGGTTACTCTTCTAAACTCCATCAAATTCACCATTTCAACTTAGCTAATACTAGTACTATGAGTTAGGAGATCCCCACCGAAAATTTGAAGCAAAATGAAATCTTGAAGCAGTCGAACGAAGACTTATCCTCAGCTACGTCCAATTCTATCCAATTCTGGGATTGTGGTTGGCTGGAGCTCCTCTGGCGTCTAACGGTCGAACTACCATCTGAAACTTGTTGGGGAGAGGCCGAGGTTTGTGTTGGTGGTCGGTACGAGGCAAGGTGGCGGCTGGGAATGGCGGTCGATGACGACGAAGCGGCGGCAACGGTTTAGTCGGCTGAAGGGCTCTCGACCGAAAGAAGAAGAAAAAACGAAGAATAAGATGGCAAGAGGAGGGGTAGCTCGGCTGAAGAAGAAAGAAAGGGAATGGTTTATTATCTTGGTCAATTCAAGGAATGGTAGGTAAAATGTTGTTTAATTAATGCCCAATGTACTCATGAAGACACTTGTCTTCTTGTTAATGAATCTTGCTCATCCAATGGCCATTAGACCCTCATATTTTCGGCAGCCTTGGGAATTTGTTAATGACAAAAATGCCTTTCTTCTTTTGCTAAGACAAGACCAAACTCTGAGGGGCAAAATGATAATTTTGCTCTCGTCGTCCGATAAGTCGATTTTTCCAATTTAAATTTTTTTCAATGAGGCGATGCCCAAATCAATTAGAATGTTGGAATTCCTTATTTTCCAATTCTCAATTTCGAGACCCATCTCTTGGTAAATTCTCTGTCAAATGAAATTTTCAGGCTATCCCGAACTAACGGGCGGCTCTTGCAGACGTTATGCATATCGACTTTGTGATCCTCATTACACTTGAGGCTCGTCAGTTCATAGCGACTTTGATTGTCATGTAACTGTGAGGGTCTATTACTATCTCTGATGATCTCGATAGTCAACGTTCGATTTAGAAATTTTTTTCAAATTATACATTGGTTAAGCGGCATGACTCGCGCTCCAATCGTATAACGCTAACAATTAATTCCTTAATCGTTTTTAGATCGACCTTTAATGTTCTAAATATTCTCTCGACAATCCTTATGGCCAAAGTACCAATTCCTATTCGAGTTCCTAGGTCCACGTACCTTGTCTCGCGTTAGCCTTTCCCTTTTGGTTCACGTACCTTGTCGGTTAACTCGAGGTTGATCAGGTTCGAGCGAGATAAAACTGAAATGCATTGATAGATATGTTTTTATTGATAATTCTCGGAATGACAAGGAAAATCTGAATGTCACACCCGTGACATGTGACATGAACAATTACTTGCAATTTTGTCGAAAGCTGTTATAAACGACTGTTGACACCTGGCTTTTTATTATTCTTTTTTCAGTTTATTTTTGAAAAATTCATAAAAATCATAAAAAAAATTTTAAAAAAAATTGTAAAATCAACTTTGGTAGCCTTGACCAAGCCTAAGGAACCATGTTGGAACAAAAAATAATTTTTCTTATTTTTCATATTTTTTAGTATTTTCGAAAAAAAGGAAAATAGGTGAAACTTCAAGAAAAATAGCATTTGAGGTCACAAAAATATAGAAAAGTAGTTAATATTTTTATTTTAATTCCCTTATATTTTTTACCTCATAAAAAATCCAAATTCAAGTTTAATTTTATGTGTTTCTCTGTTACATATATGATTGAATTTGGTAAAAAATGTCAATTGAGTCTTTTAATTTGTAATTTTGACATTTTTAGGGTCTTGACATTCAATCTAATTGTCCTTCATTGAAATTTAGTCCAATTATTTTCGTAAATTGCTCAATTGCATGAATTGGGCAAAATTACGTACTTTATTGCAATTTAGTCCTTGAATTTGGGCATAATTGAAATTACTTTCAATTCAAGAGCTACCTTTACAAATTGAAGCCACTGCCCAATGTATTTCATCATCTTAAATCGATTGGAATGGTTGATTTGATACAATTTGATCATTTGAGCCTTCAATTGTATAATTCTCCGAATTAAAATTAAGGGCAAATTTGGGGCTTTTATAAAACTTGACATGAACCTTAGGGTAAAATCACATTTTTAGATAATATTCATGTCCTAAGTTCAATTTTGAGGTTCAATTTGCAAAAATTTCCCTCAAATTAAGGATAATTTTGGAAAATCAAGTTAGAACCGGTTCTGACCGATCAGACCGCCCGGTCGAACCGGTTTGCTACAGTGTCATCTTCTTCCCATGACTCTTACGTAGATGAACAGTGCAAGGCTGAATTTTAATGACAAAATTGGTCAATCAATCGACCACAATAGAAGACACATTGGTGGGGGTTTGATGCTTTAGACCAATCCCTGTCGATTGATACCGAATTCGTGACCAATGGCCACCGGAAACAGAGAGTAATTGACCGGTCAAGGTCGCGGTACTCGCCAAAGTCAACAAAGATAAACTCAGATCAAATTCACGTCAAATTGGCACAAAATGAGGCTTGACAGAGGACCAAATGGAGCTGGACGGAATACCCAACATCCTGGTTATCGTCGGCATATCGTTTGGCATGTGATGGCACGTGAATTCAAGCGGACGAGTAAACCAATCGGCGACAAAATTTCGAAAACGGTATATAGCCTCTGAAGGCTTTCGAGAGCAGGAGATAGGTTCATTCTATTGCGAGAGGTAAACAAAATAGAGAGAGAAAGTAGAGAGAAGGAAGAAGCGCTAACCTTCCATCGCCATTGTCGAAGGTTTGAGCTCAAATATGCAGAGCACCGGTTAGGCCTTTTCAGACCAAACCAAAGCTTGTAAAGGTTGTCAGGAGGTTGCCAAAGCTTCAAGGAAGTGATCCCGCCCGGCCGCGTCGCCTATGATTCCGAAATAGGTGAGTTCAGTCTTCGAGCTTTCATGCTGTGTTTTAATGGCGGAACTCGATTCCGATCATGCTTCTTTGAGTTAGAGTAGGCGTTTTAACCTTCAAGCACCGCTAACCATCATCGCATCTTCATTTTGCATCAACTTTGCTTGAATATCTCGAATTGAGTCTCCAAATTCGACCTTCATTGACGATCACCGTTCAAAGTCGCCTAGCCGAATCTAGGTCGTACGAGCTCAGTCGAAGCTCGAGGTAAGTCTTCTGAACATCGAATGATGCTTATGTGTTGATGAATTAGTTTAAAATGCCACAAATCGTATGATTAGAGTGGTTATACATGCACTGGTTCGAACTTGATTGTGCTTGATTCGGTGTATGAAATCGTGTGATACTACGATATGTTGCGTGCGATGATGAGACGAGTCGATTGGCGCTGGTCTCGAGTGATTTCGTCGAGGTTTCACCGTCAAATCATCGCCGGAGTCTCTCGGTCGTCCGTCGCAGAAGAAGGATGCTTGAGGACGAAGACGATGTCGTGGCGGTCAATTGGTCAAAAATGCTGACGTGGCTTTGACGTGACATGTCACGTGGCAGCCACGTCAGCTGAGCCATTATAATTTGGTTTGATTCTGTTAGTTGATCTAACGATTTAGGTTGCGCCACATGTTAGCTTGGTGACCGTGACCGTTCGATCAGTTTTTATAAATTCTGTTAACAAAAATTGAATTTTCAAAAACAAAAGATAATAGTTTGATCGAACGGTCGAGAATTAGCCGAGTCATTCGATCTTGGCCGTAGATCCAATGTAATCAAATTTGATTGCTGAGGGATTGTCGACTTTTCATCTAAGCCGTAGGTTTCAGTTAGCCGATCCAATGGTCATGGAATAGCCACGTGGTTCAATAGGAACTATCGGATTAAATCTGAATAATCAGAAAATAAAAAATACGAAACAACGTCGTTTTGGGTCGTGGTTGCACGGGTCAGGGTTTGGGCCGGGTATTCGATCTGAGTGGGTCGGGTTGACCCGGTCTGAATCATTTTTATTAATAAAAAATTCATAAAATCATTTTTAAATAATAAAAAAATCGAAAAAACTCTAGAAAATCCTAAAAAATTTCAAAAAAAAAATGTAGGGAAATTGTGAAAAATTCCTAGACACTCTAGGAATTCCAAAAAAATTGAGGATTGACCACAGACTGGTCAATCCTATTTTTGGGATTTCTTGTCTGTTCATCTGAAAATTAACGATATTACCCTTTAGGGGTAAATCGCCTCTGCCTGATACATGAGATAGGTCGATAACGTCAAGATAAGAATTGTAGTCGGTTAGGCGGTCAATTTTTATGCTTGGGTTTTCGAATCTTGTCCCTTTTTCTGAAATGACGATTATACCCTTTTAAGGGTGAATTGTCTTTCCAATTCCAATCGAGCCATGGAAATTGCTCAAAATTAGGATTTGGGTTTGGTGGTTGACTAATCCTTACGTTTTAGATTTTCACTTCTCATCAATTCCTGAAATGACGATTTTACTCCTTAAAGGGTAAATCACTCCAAAAATTCCAGAAAAATTCTGTAAATTCCCAAAAAATAGGAAATGGATTGGTTTGGTGAACAATCCTATTTTCACCGTCTTTTAAATCCATATTCATTTGAAATGACAAATTTACCATTCTTAGACAAATTATCCCAAAAATCTTCAAAATTATGGTTTTGCCCCTAAAGGGCAAATCATGTTAAAAACACTCATGAGCCTTGATTGATATTTCTCTAGGCATGCCATGTTGTAAAAAACACTAGGAATGCCATGTTGCTTTCATGTGATTTATCCACACGTATTGGATCCTTGATTTGCGCATTCATTTTATTAATTGTGTTTGCCAGGATAGTCATTCTTATCTGCATGAACTCTTAGATGTAGGGTTCGCATCTCACTCATCTGCATGAAATCTTAGGTTAGACAAATCATTCAAATTAGGTGCTGAAAGGGCGTCAACTCTGACAGTTGGCGTAACAAAGTCCCTGATCCAATTTCTCTGATTTTCGCAGAATTGAATAGAATGCTCCCAACTATTTGATAGGGTTTCTAATCGTACCCTCCACAGAACGATTGGTGACGACTCTTTGGCATCTATAAGTATCACATGTCACCAGACCGCACCGAAGGTCGACCACGTATATCGCCGTTGCGACTTGGGTAACGGGTCTTGGGAGAGGCCCGCATCCGACCAGAAAGGACGACCCATTAACCCTCTTCACTCCGCCGTAGAGCGTCGCGACAGACTGGCGACTTCGTTGAGGACTTATTCCAAATCAGAATCTCTTGTTAGGAATTTTAGAGGACTCTAGCCGATTAAAAGGTTGATTATTTTATCTAACCCTGTTTTCTGTGGATGCTCTCGAAGGTGAGGTACGTACCCTAACCATTGTGTTAGATATTTTTGCAGATTTTAAAAATAAGGGGTGGAGTGTGTGTTGACATCTTTCCTGCAGGTTGGAGTTGGGAATGTATGTTTATTTTACGCCTATACTGAAGCGGTGTTTGATACAAACTGATGTGCATGATCTTGCATTGTGAAGATCATGACACATCTCACACACTGGTGGTCAAACCCCGATTGCAACCATCTCTAGGTTACCTTAGATAGGGAAATGATATGAAAGGATCTCGTGTTAGATGGCACTTGAGACTTTCGTGTTCGTTCCCGTTCTGTCACGCCCCGAACCCGTCGAGCTCGTAAACATCCCTGCAAACAAACAACACATCTCTCGCGGTCCCAAGGTCTAAACTTACAAGTCTAGATATAATATATAAAGATAAGCATGTTGAAGCAATACCCAAATAATCCCCGTACAAAATAAAAGTTAAGTGGGACCTGGATAGCATAATAAATGTCATACATTGTGATAGACTGTTCATACAGATTCCGACTACTATATCCATTAGGCAACGGCGACGGGATAAGCACGTCAAAAGATGATCATTGTCACAACCAAAACAACCACGGTCGGGCCAACAAACCATATCTCCTAGGATGAGCTGCTGGAGTCCCCAGAATCCTCTGCTTCCTTGGTTAGCTCGTACTCGGAGAATGTCTCGAACGAAACCTCGATGGAATCCTCCATGGTCTCCTCGCGCGACGGCTCCGGCAGGTCCTCCTTGGTTACCTCCAAGACTATGACCTCGTCCTCCTCGACGGTAAAGTCCAGCGTCGGGGTCTTCTCTGGCCCATTCCCAGAACCTACTACGGATCCTTCTAGCTGCTCCTGCTCTCCAGCAGTCTGACACCAAGCAGGGATAACACCCTAGGGTATCTCATGAGGCTTCAATGGCCCGATCTGCTCTTCCCCGACCCTCTTAAACCACGCCTCGAAAATATGAGGCTTCCAATTCGAGCTACTCTCGTCGACCCATACAACTGTGCATTTCCTCACATAAATGTTCACCTGACTATCTGGGAACTCATCAAAATACGCCGTCAGTTCTTTGAGGTCCCCAAAACGTATAGGCCACATCTCTAAAGCCTAGGATCTGTAAAAATAAGGGTCCTCAAAAGGGGTGAGATACACATCTCAGTAAAATAATCCTAACCCTAGGTCAGGTCAATAATCCACTCAGGCAGTCCTACACCCCATTCATTCAAAATTCATAAACACTCGGCATATCAGACACAAATCAATGAAACAACAGTATACAAATGACAGGCATACAATGATGACCACATGTTACACTCATGATCATGCACACCCGTCCTACCTCATTACCACATCCACCAATCTCTGTCTGCCTCAATCTCCAGCCTGCGATCTCGTCGCATCAGGCTCGGTCCGCGTAAATGCATCAGACCGTCATCGATAACCCACGTAAACGCATCAGGTTCCGATGAATTTCTAGGCCAACCTCATCATTTCACCCTTCATCCCGTGAATAGTTCACATCAGGACCATGGCCATCTCAACCTCGCGATCTTATCGCATTAGGGCGCCACACACCATCAACTCCACTTCGCGAACTTATCGTATTAGGGTATCCACCTCCCGCCCCGCGTCTCATACGCCTCAGGACCTCGCCATATCATGCTCATGCCACAATCATAACTCACGCCATGATTTTCAATTCATTTGCACATACAATGCCCAGCACAAATTCCAGTGTAAATTGTAAATCCCATGGCATGCAGGGAAATCAAATGACATTCGACATGGCAAACAACTCAAGCATAAACAATGCCACACACAATTATCTTATAACATCTTAAGATATAAAGAAAACTATCCCCTTGGACAAATCCTCATAAATCCATCAATTCAACCCCCGACTCACCCAATTGAGTTCAATCTCTCTATCCTAAGTTTAGGAATTCCCTTACCTTGCGTTTAATATCACCAAATATTTCTTCTTGGGTCCTCAAAGGCTCGGCCAAATCAATCCAAGGGTCAATTCACCGCGCAACCTAGCAATTCCAACCATTCGTCAATTTTCCAAGTCCAAATCAACCATTCGTGAATCACAATCCTCCATAGCACAATCCCCAACATCTCAACGTATCTTAAACATCAATTTGAGTCCCATAACCATTTGTTCTTGCACACACCAAAATCGATTTTGCGCAGAACCGAAACGGTTCATTTCGGTTCTATGCAAACCGTGCACTTCCAGCCCTATTTATACTCGAAATTCAACATTTAAATACTATCCTACCTCTTAACATGTCTACCTAAGGGTATGAGAGGCTCACCGTGTGTTTGAAGTCAAATGGCCATCGGGTTCCCGTTGAAACTCGCCGGACTGTCAGTTTTACCGGCAATTTCTATGAAAAGTTTACAAGGTCGGTTCATGGTCAAAACTTCATCAAATTGAGCCTTAATTTTTATCATAGATCCCTACACGTCTCTACTAGACTTCCACAAAATTTGACTCCAAAATTCCAAGATTTCGGCCTTCAAAAGGACTAGGAATCGGACCTACCTCAGATTGGCTCCGATTCTGTCGGCTCTCGGGAGAATCCTTGGCCGGGGCTCCTCGGTGCTCCAAATGACTTGATTCTTATTCGAGGATGTTGACAAAACGTAGATTTACACTGGTGTAGTCGGCCAACAGTCGGATGGTGGCTGAAAATTGTCGATGGTGGCTGAAAATTGTCGATGATGACACCGAACAAAGGGCTCAGTGGCGGTCGGCGGTCGGTCGATTGAAGAGGAAAGGAGGAGAGGGTTTTCGGTGGTCTTGGGGTTCAATGGCCACTCAATTGAAGAGGAGATAGAGTGAAAATGGTTATATACCAAGCTTGGTCAAAGGGCTTGAATGTTAGGTGGGTGAACAGTTGACATGACCACCCTTGCCCATCTCTTGACACATGTCCACCTTGTCTTCCCATTGATATCCAATGGCCATCCTTCATTCTTCTTTTTCGGCAGTTAATGGGGATTAAAAGACCAAAATGCCCTTCTTGAATTGTATAGGTAAGGTTCTAGGCTTGAGGGGCAAAAGGGTCATTTTACCCTCGATGTTCAGAACGTCGTTTTTCTCGTTTCAGAATCCTTCGATAGGGCGACAACCAATCCGAATAACGTTGAAATTCTTGATTTTCCATTTCAAATATTTCAAGACTCGTTTCTAATGATTTTCTCCATCAGACAGGGTTCTAGCCTATCTTGAACCGATGGACGGCTTTTGCAGACATTACGAGCATCGACCTCGTGATTCATATCACGTTTAGGGCTCGTCAATTCTTGACGGCTTTGGTTGTAATGTAATTGTGAGGGTGTATCGCTAGTCCCTATGGTCTCGATCGTCACGGTCCGATTTAGGAAAATTTTGCAAATCATACGTTGGTTAAGCGGCATCACTCGCGCTCCAATCGTATGACACTAGCAAGGAAATCCTTAATCGTTCTTAGATCGGCCTCTTGATGGTTCTAAATATACCCTCGACAATCTTTATGGTCAAGGCGCCGTTTCGTATTCGAGTCGCCTAGGTCCACGTACCTTGTTTCACTTTGCCTTTCCCTTTTGGTCAGCCTACTCAAATTGATCAGATTTGAGCGAAAAATGACTGAAACACATTGCTTGATATATATAAACTTCTCATTAATGAGTCTAAAATTGATTGGAAATCAGAATGTCACAACTCTTCCCCCCTTATAAAAAATTTCGTCCTCGAAATTTACATTACATTTAATTACTTGTATAAATGGGGGTGCTGTCGCCTCATCGTTTCTTCATTCTTCCATGTGGCACCTTCAGTTCCATGGTGTTCCCATATTACCTTGACCAGTGGAATCTTCTCATTCCTAAGGATTTGCTCCTTCCGGTCTTCGATCCTTATTGGCTTTTCCACGTAAGACACTTTGTTGTCCACTTCTATGGCTTCATAATCCAAAACATGTATCGGGTCCGGTTCGTACTTTCGTAACATCGAAACATGGAACACATTATGCACCTGGGATAGATTGGGCGGTAGGGCAAGCCTGTAGGCTAAAGTTCTAATCCATTCCAATATCTCAAATGGGCCTACATATCTTGGGCTCAGCTTCCCCTTCTTTCCAAATCATGACAGTCCTCTCATTAGTGACACTTTGAGGAAGACGTGATCGCCCATTTGAAACTCCAAGGGCTTGCGCCGTTTATCCGCATAGCTGTTCTGACGACTCTGTGCCGTCCTCAGTCTATCCCGAATTATCTTCACCGCTTCCACTGATTGCTCTACCAGTTCTGGTCCCGTGATACTCCTTTTTCCAACCTCATCCCAACAAATCGGGGTTCTGCAGGCTCGTCCATAAAGTGCCTCGAATGATGCCATCTAGATACTTTGTTGGTAGCTATTATTATAAGTGAACTCTACCAGATGTAACTGCTATTCCCATCCATATTTAAAATCAATGACGCATGCTCGCAGCATATCCTCAAGCGTCTGTATCCTCCTTTTCGACTGTCAGTTCATCTGTGGATGGTAAGCTGTACTAAACTGCAGTCAAGTTCCCATGGATTCTTGCAGACTTTTCCAGAAATTTGCCGTGAACTTAGGATCTCTATCCGAGGTGATCGTCACCGGCACTCTGTGCAACCTCACTATCTGCCTCATGTACAGCTCTACATACTTATCCATAGCGAAATCCTTTCGCACAGGAATAAAGTGGGCGAAATTGGTCAATCTGTCCATGACTACCCAAATAGAGTCGTGACCTCTCTGGCTCCTTAGCAGTCCCATCACAAAATCCATGGTTATGTGCTCCTACTTCCATTCCGGAATCTCTAGTGGCTACAACAGTTCTCCAGGCTTACAGTGCAGCACTTTCACTTGCTGGCATGTCAGACACTTAGCCACATACCTTGCTACATCCACCTTCATTTTGTTCCACCAATAATGCTGTCGCAAATTCTGGTACATCTTTGTACTCCTAGGGTGGATGCTATAATTGCTCCTATGAGCCTTTGACAAGATCCTTTCTCTGAGTCCTTCATCGTTTGGCACGCACAGTCGTCCTCTAAACTTCATAATTCCGTCCTCAAGCACCTGAAATTTGGGTTTCCTCTTCGTCATGTCCATCTCAAGGATCTTCTGAATCTCTAGGTCCGTAGACTGTAGGGCCTTTATTCTTTTCTAGACCTCAAGTTCCACCCTTGGCGTAGCTATCAAGCTAGACAACTGATCGACTTCTAATCTGAACTCGGAGTCTCTCAAATCTTCCATCATCGACCAACCTTTCACTAGCAGACCTGCGATGCTTGACTTCCGACTCAGTGCATCTATTACTCTGTTTGCTTTCCCAAGATGATACAGGATATCACAATCATAATCCTTCAGCAGTTCCATCTACCTACGCTGCCTGATATTTAGCTCCTTCTAGGAAAATAGATACTTTAAACTTTGATGGTCGGTATAGATTTGAAACTTCTCGCCACATAGGTAATGTCTCTAAATTTTCAAAGCGAATATAATTGCCACTAACTCCAGGTCATGAGTTGGGTAGTTCATCTCATGTGGCCTCAACTATTTGGATGCATAGGTTACTACTCTTCCGTGCTGCATCAACACACAGCCCAATCCTTTCAGCGAAGCATCGCTGTATATTTCATAACCTCCTGGTCCCGACGGAATGGTCAGCACTGGTGCGGTCGTCAATCTTTGGTGAAGTTCTTGGAAACTCTTCTCACATTTATCAGTTCATTCAAACTTCATTTCCTTCTTCGTCAACTGCATCAATAGGATGGCTATAGATGAGAATTTCTCCACAAAACGTTTTTAGTATCCTGCCAATCCCAAGAAACTTCTGACCTCCGCAACTGTAGTAGGCCTCGACCAATTGGTTACTGCTTCAATCTTTGCACAATCCATTGCAATTCCTTCTCCAGACACCACGTGACCCAGAAAAGCTACCTTGTTCAGCCCAAACTCACACTTACTCAGCTTCGCATAGAGCGTATGCTCCCTCAGAGTCTTCAGTACAATTCTCAGGTGCTCTTCATGTTCTGCATCGCTCCTCGAGTAAATCAAGATATCGTCAATAAAGACTATACGAATCTATCCAAAAATTCTTTAAATACTCGATGCATTAGGTCCATAAAAGCAGCCAGAGCGTTAGTCAATCCAAACGGCATCACCGTAAATTCATAATGACCATACCTCGTCCTAAAAGAAGTCTTAGGTATGTCTTCCTTCTTGATCCCCATCTGGTGATACCCAGTTCTCAAGTCAATCTTCGAAAGCACTGCCACTCCTTGCAACTGATCAAACGGGTCGTCAATCCTCGGCAGCGGATACTTGTTCTTCACTGTCACTTGGTTCAGCTGCCGGTAGTCAATGCATAATCGTAAAGACCCGTCCTTCTTCCTTACGAGTAACACCAGTGCTCCCCACAGTGAAGCGCTTGGTCGGATAAACCCTTTGTCCAGTAGTTCCTGCATCTGTACCTTTAACTCCTTCAGTTCTAATAGGGACATCCTGTAAGGTGCTTTCAAAATCGGTTCCGTTCCAGGAGCTAATTCAATCACAAACTCTATTTCCCGCTCTGGTGGTAATCTTGGCATCTCTTGGAGAAACACATCAGGAAATTCACGCACTATCGGGATATTATCTAACTTGGGCTCTTCGATAGTCGTGTCCATCACTGCCACTAAGTATGTCTGACATCCTTCAGACATCAACTTAGTTACTTCTAGAGATGAGACTAAGGGAATCGAGATTCCTCCTCGACTTCCTACCAACTCAAAGCTAGGGCAGCCTCTCGAATAAAATAGGATTATTTTACTACCACAGTCTACTACTGCCCCCTGCTTACCCAACCAATCCATTCCGATTATTACGTCAAAATCGTGCATGGGTAAGACAACTAGATCAATGCTTTCTTTACTCCCTCCAATCACAATCTCACAACCAGCACAGCCCAATGAAACTATTATGTTATCCTTTAACATGTGGCAACATGCAAGATTACATTTAACGATTTCAAGTTCATGCCTACCAAATCAGCAAACTGTGCAGACACGAATGAATGCGTGGCACCAGGGTCAAATAATGCGTATGAAGTTTGATTGTACAAGTAGACCGTACTTGTGACCACTCCTGGTGCTTCCTCCGCCTCTCTACGGGCTACAACATACACTCTACCCTGTGCTGGTGGTCTGTTCTGCTCGATCTGAGGCGTTGCAGTCGACTGTCCTTCTTGGGGTCTCTATCCTTGCGGTCGACTTGTCGGAGCTTGGTTTGGACACATCCTCATCTAATGGCCCAGTTGACCACATTTAAAGCGAGCCCCAGTCCTAATTTGGCATGGCCCATTTCCATGCTTCCTGCCACAAAGCTTGTAGTTTCAATTCCTAGGGTTCGGCGGCTTCACGATATTCTTCCGTACTGGAGGCACAAAGCGCCTGTTCCCCGCCATCGGCCTCTTGCCCATCTGGTGATTAACTCTGAATGATAGGAATCGCGATCCAGTTGCGGCGTTTCTTTCTTTCAAATCTCGCTATATCATCTGGCCCCACTCGTAGATCTCCTTGTAAGCCCTCAAATTCAGCGCAATCATCTGGCTACGGAGCTCGGGCCTCAGACCATCTCTAAACCTTCTGGCTTTCCCTAGAGAGTCCTCCACAAATCGAGGTGCATACCTCGAAAGCCTTGCGAATTCGGCCTCGTATTGATCTATTGTCATTTGGTTTTGGAGTAACTGCAGGAATTCCACCTGCTTCGTTTCCCTAGCCGTTTCAGAGAAATATTTATCGTTGAAGGCCGTCTTAAAAACTTCCCAGTTCATAACCATTCCTTCAGGGAAGACGCCGTTCTTGGTGGCAGCTCAACAGTCATTTGCCGTACCTTCCAGCTGGTACACGACTAGTAGCACCTTCTCCTCGTCGGTGCATCTCAGCACTCCGAAAGCTTTATCTAACTTTTCTATCCATCTGGTCGCTAGCTCGGGATCTCCAGTCCCATCAAATTGAGTCGGCTTCAACTTTATGAACTGCTCCACTAGCTGGCCCATCTGTCTGCCACGACGATCTCTTCTTGTGCATTCACAGTCTCAGTGCCCTGGCCAGGTTCATTCTGACTTCCATTACCACAATTGTTGCCATTGTTGGCGTTGACAGCGGCTAAGGCAGCTCCTACTGCTTGTGCGATGGCAGCGTCCCAATCCTGGGCCTGCCTATCCATCATGTCGTCGATTCTTTCTAGTGCTCTCAACACACCATCCATCCTTGGAACTTTAGCGACAGGCAACCTCGAGCTGGAGGCTCCGCCTCTTGGTCTGCCAGCCCTTCTAGGTGGGTTACTCATCTTTGTCTCTTGCTACTAAACCCGATCCACCATAAGTTCAGCGAGAAGTTAGTAACTTACTCAATCATTCAATCTAGAGCTACTAACTACTCCTTAACAGAAACAGTTACAATCCAACGGTACTCTCCACCACAGACTCCAAAGACATTCAACCAATAGCCCATGGCCATTTCTCAGTTCCATTCACTCTAGTGATTCACTAAAGCCAATCACTTTCATTCCTCAACCAAACTAAGGTCCAGAAATGACCTTCAATTCCCAAGCAGAGAACTTAATCCTTAAGCATTTCCACAACCTTACCAGAGTCCAGTGTCAGCCTTAAGTACTAGGTTAGAAGCTATACACTCCATGCCTTATCTTGACCAGTCCTCTAAGGTCTTGCTATCCGTCCTTGTCCCAACTTAATCCTTCTTATTACTCCAATACTCAACCAACTTTGGTTCGAGCTGACCTTGCTCTGATGCCACTTTAATAGGGATGTCACTCCCCGAACTCGTTGAGCTCGAAAACATCCCTGCAAATAAACAACACATCTCTCGCGGTTCCAAGATCCAGACTTACAAGTCAAGAGATAATATATAAACATAAGCATGCAGAAGCAATACCCAAATAATCCCCGTACAAAATAAAAATTAAGTGGGACCTGGATAGCATAATAAATGTCATACATCGTGATAGACTGTTCATACAGATTCCGACCTCTACATCCACTAGGTAAGGGCGATGGGGTAAGCACGTCAAAAGATGACCATCGTCACATCCAAAACAACCACGGTCGGGGGTCGCCACCACAGAGTCGAGCCAACAAACTATATCTCCCAAGATGAGCTGCTGGAGTCCCCGGAATCCTTTGCGTCCTCGGCCGGCTCGTACTCGAAGAACGTCTCAGACGGAACCTTGATGGAATCCTCCGTGGTCTCCTCGCGCCACGACTTCGCCAGGTCCTCCTCGGTTTCCTCCAAGACTATGACTTTGTCCTCCTCGACGGTGAAGTCCAGCGTCGGGGTCTTCTCTAGCCCATTTCTGGAGCCTACTATGGATCCTTCTGGCTGCTTCTGCTGCCGAGCAGTCTGACACCAAGTAGGGATAACATCCTAGGGTATCTCGTGAGGCTTCAATGGCCCGATCAGCTCTTCCCCGACTCTCTTAAACCAGGCCTCGAACCTATGAGGCTTCCAATCCGGGCTACCTTCGTCGACCCATACAACCGTGCATTTCCACACATAAACGTTCCCCTGACTATCCAAGAACTCATCAAAATATGCAGTCATTTCTTTGGGATCCTCAAAACGTATGGGTCACATCTCTAAAGCTTAGGATCTGTAAAAATAAGGATCCCCAAAAGGGGTGAGATACACATCTCAGTAAAAGAATCCTAACCCTAGGTCAGGTCGATGGTCCGCTCAGGCAGTCTTACACCCCATTCATTCAAAATTCATAAACACACAGGCATATCAGACACAAATCAATGAAACAACATCATACAGATGACAGGCATGCAATGATGATCTCATGTCACACTCATGATCATGCACACCCGTCCTGGCTCGTCACTACATCCTCCAATCTCCGTCTGTCTCAATCTCCAGCCTACGATCCCATCGCAACAGGCTCGGTCCGCGTAAACGCATCAAACCGTCATCGGCAACCGGCGTAAACGCATCAGGTTCCGATGAATTTTCAGGCCAACCTCACCATTTCACCCTCCGTCCCGCGAATAGTTCGCATCAGGATCGTGGCCATCTCAACCCCACGATCTTGTCGAATCAGGGCACCACACAATATCAACTCCACTCCGCGAACTTGTCGCATCAGGGTATCCACCTCCCGCCCTGCGTCTCATACGCCTCAAGACCTCGCCATGTCATGCTCATGCCACAATCATAACTCACGCCATGATTTTCAATTCATTTGCACACACAATGCCCAGTACAAATTCAAGTGCAAATCGTAAATCCCGTGACATGCAAGGAAATCAAATGACATTCGACATGGCAAACAACTCAGGCATAAACATTGTCACACACAATTATCTTATAACATCTTAGGATATAAAGAAAACTATCCCCTTGGACAAATCCTCATAAATCCATCAATTCAACCCCCGACTCATCCAATTGAGTCCAATCTCCCTACCCTAAGTTTAGGAATTCCCTTACCTTGCATTTAATATCACCAAATATTTCTTCTTGGGTCCTCAAGGTTCGGCCAAATCAATCCAAGGGTCAATTCACCGCGCAACCTAGCAATTCCAACCGATTCGTCAATTTTTCAAGTCCAAATCAACCATTCGTGAATCACAATCTTCCATAGCACAATCCCCAACATCTCAACACATCTTAAACATAAATTTGAGTCTCATAACCATCGGTTCTTGCACCCACCAAAATTGGTTTTGCACAAAATTGAAACGGTTCATTTCGATTATGTGCAAACCGTGCACTTCCAGCACTATTTCTACTCCAAATCTAGCATTTAAATACTATCCCACCTCTTAACATGTCTACCTAAGGGTTTGGGAGGCCCACCGTGTGTTTGAAGTCAAATGGCCGTCGAGTTCCCGTTGAAACTCGCCGGACTCCTCAAGTCAGTTTTGCTGGCAATTTCTGTGAAAAGTTTACAAGGCCGGTTCATGGTCAAAACTTCATCAAACTGAGCCCCAATTTTTATCATAGATCCCTACACGTCTCTACTAGACCTCCACAAAATTTGACTCCAAAATTCCAATATTTCGACCTTCAAAAGGACTAGGAACCGGACCTACCTTAGATTGGCTCCGATTCTGTCGGCTCTCGGGAGAATCCTTGGCCGGGGCTCTTCGGTGCTCCAAATGACTTAATTCTTGTTCAAGGATGTTGGCAAGACGTGGATCTACGTTCGTGTGGTCGGCTGGCGGTCGGATGGTGGTCGAAAATGGTCGGCAAAGCCGCCGAACAGAGGACTCAGTGGAGATCGGCGGTCGGCAGATTGAAGAGGAAAGGAGGAGAGGATTTTCGGTGGTCTTGGAGTTTAATGGCCAGTCAATTGAAGAGGAGAGAGAGTGAAAATGGTTATATACCAAGCTTGGTCAAAGGGCTTGAATGTTAGGTGGGTGAAAAGTTGATATGACCACCCTTGCCCGTCTCTTGACACATGTCCACCTTGTCTTCCCATTGATATCCAATGGCCATCCTTCATTCTTCTTTTTTGGTAGCTAATGGGGATTAAAAGATCAAAATGCCCTTCTTGAATTGTATAGGTAAGGTTCTAGGCTTGAGGGGCAAAAGGGTCATTTTACCCCCGACGTTCAGAACGTCATTTTTCTCGTTTCAAAATCCTTCGATAGGGCGACGACCAATCCGAATAACGTTGGAATTCTTAATTTTCAATTTCAAATATTTCAAGACTCGTTTCTAATGGTTTCCTCTATCAGATGGGGTTCCAGCCTATCTTGAACCGACGGGCGGCTTTTGCGGACATTTCGCATATCGACCCTGTGATCCATATCACATTTAGGGCTTGTCAATTCATGGCGGCTTTGGTTGTCATGTAATTGTGAGGGTTTATCGCTAGTCCTTATGGTCTCGATCGTCACTGTTCGATTTAAGAAAATTTTGCAAATCATATGTTGGTTAAGCGGCATCACCCGCGTTCCAATCGTATGACACTCGCAAGGAAATCCTTAATCGTTCTTAGATCGGCCTTTTAGTGGTTCTAAATATACCCTCGACAATCCTTATGGTCAAAGCGTCATTTCTTATCTGAGTCTCCTAGGTCACGTACCTTGTGTCGCATTAGCATTTCTTTTTTGGTTAGCCTACTCAAATTGATCAGATTTGAGCGAAATATGACTGAAACACATCGCTTGATATATATAAACTTCTCATTAATGAGTCTGAAATTGACTGAAAATCAAAATGTCACACATTCACAATCCAAATTGGTGATATCTAGCCCCCTTGGGTGGATACTTTTGGAGAGGAATCTGCCATATTTGGATCGTGGGAGCCTGAGCCATAAGTTCCGAGCTTGATTTTATTTCTAGAGTATATTCTCACTTGTCTCATATGCATGTTTGTGAAAGGTTTATATACCTAAAACCACCCATTGTTACAAGGGAATGCTTCATGTTCCCTAAGGTTTGGTTGGTAAGGCATTTATTTTCGATGTATTTCCTTACTCCCTATTTTATAGTATGTTCATGTGTTCCATATCATTCACGTCTACATGCACTGCATACATTCTAAAATCATTCTGGTGACCGATTGAAATAACGATGATAGGGGATAGGATGTCGCCATTTCCTAGAAGTTCGACGGAGTTGGTAACCTTCGAATATCTAAGGAAAGTCACTTGTCCTGGGCCGAACACATGGTTACATTTTACTAGGTTTATACATGGTCGAGAGCTAATTGATTGTAAATTGGGATATGCTGAAGATTGTCAGACTAGTTACTATGTCGATAACCTTAGGTTTTTAAGCGACAGGTGAACGAGATGTTCAGATACCATCTAGAGGTGAAAAGTCAGTATCGCAATAGCTTAGCTAGAGAAACATATGCCCAACAAAAAGAGGAACGTCAAGTTAGGGATAATTGATCTCTCTTTGGCAAAAGAAAAGACGCCCTACAACCAAGACAAAACCAAGGCATATCATACTCAAAAATACAAAACCCAACAAGACCCTTGAAGTCATTATACCGTGGATCAGAGAATGGCCGGAAGAGCTAAATCATCTCAACCAACCTACAGAAGACTATCCTTCACATTCTGAGGGACACTCAACTAGGGGAGAAGTCATGATTGTTGCGCCGTATCCTGAAGAGGGGTAAGACAAAGATGCCATCAAGAAAGAAACCTTGATCGATTGTAATCTCGAAGAAGATTAGATCTTGGGAAAGGGATAGCTTAGATCCCGCATTCCAGAGGCCTTTTATAGCTTTCTTGTTTCAGAATAAACTAGGCAGGTGTCTCATTCACTTTTGAGACCCCTTTCAATCTATCATGGTGTACCCTTTTTGTAATAAGAAATTTCATCTACTATACTCACAGTTGATGTTTTAACCAATGGAATGTGGCGTTGTTATTTCCTTTAGTCACTAAGATGATTATGATTAATTGCATAATTCACTTCGTTGAAATTCAAATTAGACCTTGAGTCAAGTTCTTCATGCCTAAAAGGAATTCTAATTTTCATTTCATTAACTGGAATATGCAACTAAATCAGTCCATGCATATTTCATGACATTTGCATAATCATGTTTAAAGTAATCTTTGGCGATTGATTTCTTAAAATTATTTGCATATTTTAGACTTGATGGGAAAGAATGATATCCAAGTGTTCAAAGTTCCTCAAGCTGAGCTCATAACCTGGTGGGATAGCATGGGTGAAGCCAGCCAGAAGTACGCCATATTGCGGCTAGAATATTTGTTGGACCCGCTGAAGATTGAATGTCCACCTGCCTTTATCCAAACCATGGCACTCTATTAAGATCCAACCACCGTGACGTACTGCATGGAAAGATTGAAAGTTACCCCTACCTTAAGGAATATAGCGCCACCATTAGAGTTGAGTTTACTCACTTGTTAGTCTAACCTCCTATAGGGTTCGAGCCTTTGAGTCAACTAGCTGAAATTCTATATACAAATCTCAACGAAATCAAAGCAGATGCCAAAAGCAATTCTGGGCGAATTTCATTATCCTTTCTTCTAGAAAGGTTTCCCACCCTCCCTATTAGCAAAGGAGCTAAGTCTGGTAGAGCTTTTGTCTTGGCATTCTTTAGCTTTATCCAATTTCCGATCTCGTCCGTAACTTTTGACTTTATCATGGCTGTAGTGGTCAAGCATGTCTGTTATGGGTGGGATTACTCAAACCTTATTCTTGTTGAAACCTTTCTTTCCTTCAACCGTTTTGGGAAAAGCAAGAAAGGGATTTTTAGAGCCTCTAGTGGTCTCCTGGACCTGTGGTTCACATCCCATGTAAAATAATTCCATATCCGTATGGGTTTCACTGAGATTAGCTCTGATGTCCATCCTCTTAGAACTTTTGTCAAAACCCATACACACATTCCTAAAATCAACTTCAAAGAATGGAATAAATTTCTTAGAACTCTAAAGCCAGAACAACTCCGGTGGCGGCTTAGATTACCAACATTTGGTAAAGTCAGGCTCGCAGGTAATGACGAAGATCCAGTCCTCTTGTTAGGATTCACGGGCGCCATCGCATATTATCCAAGGAGAGTCATACCACAAAATGGGGCATTGCAAGAGGTTCCTTCATCGCCACAACCAGATGTCTGCTTGTTTGACATGCCGAAAGAGATCCTTACAGGAGAGAAGAAAAAGCAATTCGAAACTAAGGTGGAGTCCATCATACGCGCTTTGAAAGACTCTCGAATGGAAGACGTAGAATGGCAAGATGATATGATCTCCGAGATGAATACTCATAGAGCTTCTATAGAATACATCCGACGCTTTGAGGCGACCAGACGCAGCTTCTTCGAACCTTATCTACTCGAATACATTATGTCGTACGTACCTGTAGTAGAGCCATATATACCTAAAGACATGGGATCACAATCATATTCAGAAGACGAGGATTCCCAGAATGAGGGATTTGATCTTGCTGGGACGATGAGGGTGCCTTAAACCCTTAGCGCCCTAGACTTAGATAGACTATTTTGTCAAGTGTAAAACGTGTGAACATTGTGATGTCTTCTTAACATTTGGATCCTCATCTGTATTAAATGTTACTTTTAAGACATGTGTATGAGCATAAGCGTGTTTTGTCGATGCATCAAAACTATCACCGAATATTGCACTTCCTTTAATTTCATGAATTCTCTTGGCAAATGATTGAAAGAACTGCTCATGCGAGACTAAGGCTTGCAAGGTAGTCCTTTTTCTCATTCATCAATGGAAAACATGCAATTGAGGGAATCATATACTTTCCTTTTTTATACTAAAGAGATGCTTACTTGTTATTTTCAAATAAACAGGTATTCTCTAATCACGAAATTACCAAGACATCATTTCCGTACTCAACTTAAGAAGAGGATGGAACAACAAGAACTGACTCAACGAGTGGGCATGTTAGAAACTCATATGACTACCATGACCATCATGATGGCTGAAATTTAGGCTATGCTGGAAGCTTCCCAAGCTAGACAAACGGCGGTACCTAACCTGAACGACTCAGGTCAATCTTCAATACCTGATACAACTGACAAAGGGACGGCTGAATGTGTCCAACATGTTGTGGAGGACATTCGTGCGCCAAATGTCCAGCCACAATCGAAGATGCCCCCTGTTGTCATCAACCTCGAGAAGTAGGAGAAAGGGAAGCAGGCTGAGAAAACTGAAGCCGATGCTAAGAGAATAGCCAAGATTGAAGAGTGTTTGAGCAGTCAGGACTATGAGTTAGCTCGTTTCGACAACATATCACCGTTTGCTAAAATAGAGACTCCTTCGAACTACAAAGAGCCGGACTTTGTGAGAAAATATAATGAGACAGGCTGTCCATGTGCTCATCTCAAATACTATCTGCGCAAAATGGCACACTATTCTAATTATATTCAACTTCTGATGAATACATTCTAGGAAAGTCTGGTCGGCGCTGCTTTAGCTTGGTTTATTGAGTTAGACCTGGATGATTACGATGGATGGGAGGATCTTGCTAAAGATTTCCTCAAGCAGTATAAGTTTAACACGGCTACGGCCCCGATAAGGAAAGATCCGTTGCGAACGGTGAAAGGGAGAAGCGAAACGATCAGAACATATGCCCAGAGATGGCGACCTTTGGCAACTCAAGTGAAACCATCGATTCCGGAAGATGAGTTGATTGACCTGCTCTTGAAGGCACTTCCCTATGAGTACTTTGATAGACTGAACACTTCAGGATGTCAAACCTTTGCACACTTGATAAAGGTGGCTGAGAGATTGGAGTGGGCTTTGAGAGAAAGAAGTTCACATGAAACTTCAACAAGAAAGCAGTATGCCCCAAGGAAAGAAAGAGAGATTGGGGTTGATATAGCCTTTTTGCCAAATTTTAATAAACCCAAGGTGTTCACTAATTTCAATCAGGCAAGAGGGGGATCGTCATGGTCAGTGTCTAAAGGACAAGAGCCCATGAAGATACAACCTCCAAAGCAATTCTCTAACCTTCCCATATCGTTGTCTAAATTATTCCCGATGTTGTTAGAGCAGCACTTGGTGGCAAAGGAACCTCCCAGAACAAATCTTGCAAAATATCCTGGTTTTGATGAAAGCTAGACTTGCACTTATCATATGAGTGAAAGAAGACATAATGTAAATAATTGCTGCATCCTTAAGCTGGAGGTTCAGGCTCTCATTGACAATCAAATTTTGAAATTCGATGATGTAGCTCCAAATATGCAAGAAAATCCACTTCCTGACCACCAGGCAGTTGGTACAATAATTGATGACGAGGAAAGGAACCATCTAGAGCTGAAGGTGAATGTACCTAGATTAACCAACATTCTGGCAATCACATCATGACACCCAAAAGAGGGAGAAGTATCGGCTGAAAGAAAGAAGCTATGCATTTCTAAGATGATGAGCCTGAGGATAATGTCAAGTGTCGCTAATAACGAATTTGAAGGGATTAAGGCCTCGGTAAACTTAGAATGGAACCTATTTGTGGTTGAAACCGAGCAAGGAAGTATATGAAATGTCCCACATGAAAGTTTGGTAGGCGACATAGAACTGGTTACCGAATCAGAAGAATAGTTTGATGAAGACGAATTGAAAGCTACCAAGCGAAGTCTGGCTGATCGTAGATTTGTAACTGAAGCACTAGAAAGAGGCGAGATTATAAATAATCTAGGCGAGGATTCAGGTGGGTACAATTTCAAAGTGAAGTACTCTGTTCCCCCCAATTTCTTCTAGAGAATGGAAGATGTTATACCAGATGGATGGGGAGGTATGGATGATCCTATTCAATCAGAAGTCTTGGAGGCGGTGATAGAGCCTTTAACAGAAGAACCTAAATCATCACTCAACCGAGTGATGTCGTGACATTTCCTGCCAACAGAAGAACAAGTGAATGATCTCTCAAGAGAGATGGAAGATGTGTCATTTCGATTGACAACGCACAGTTGTCCTCAAATGATATATAACGAGCTTAACACAAAGCAATACATTAGGATGGAGAAAATAATGGCCTAGTGGCGATGCCTGACTGAACTGTTCGAAAGATTAACAAGACATCTGAAGTTTAAAATATCAACTGAGTCAAGTGACGCTAACAAATATCATCAGTTGGAATGCGAAAACTTCCTAGAAGGCTTTAATGATACTGTGGCAATGAGCTTGACGGCTTAGACCAAGAAGAGGATTGTTTGGTGAAACCAGTGGTAATTCACCTACCAAGAGATGAATCCGATGATGAATCTGAACCAGAAATATCGCACCTAATGACAATAACCATACAAGTCCCGCCAGTTAAGATTTACGACTCCAAGGTAGTTCATTGGGACTATGGAACTGGTGAAGTAGATGCCGTGATGAGATCCGGACGATTTTACGCCCCAAGGAAGGCGAATCTAAGAAGAAAGAGGTATCAAAAGAGGATGCAGAAAAACTCCTATCTATTGTCAAGACCAGCGAATTTGAGGTGATAGAGCAGTTAAGAAAAATGCCAACCCAGACATCTCTATTGGATTTGTTCATCAATTCAGAAAAACATAAGGATGTGCTGCTAAAGGTGCTAAATGAAGTGCATGTCCCTGAAACCATCAACGATGTGCAGTTGAGAGATTTTGTGAGGGCAATCCTTCTTAAGGATCAATTGAGCTTCTCAGACGAAGATTTCCCCACGGAGAGAAGGGGACACAACAAGGCCTTATATATCACTGCATACTATAGTGGCACACGTGCTAATTGACAACAGATCAGCTTTTAACATCTGTCCGTTGGCTACGTTAAGGAATTTGAGCATTAAAGAGGAAATGATTCGAATTTCCAAAGCAGCTGTTAGAGCCTTTGATGGGATGATGAAGATAGTGGTAGGCAAAATCGAGTTGGATGTGCTCATTGGCCCAACCAAATTCTCCATAAACTTCTAAGTGATGGATCTGCCAAGCGCATTTTGATTACTGTTAGGGAGACCCTAGATTCACATCGCTGGAGTCGTAAGAAAGTGCGATTCGTGATTGATGGAAAAGTAGTTACTGTCCATGGGGAAGTTGACCTCCTTGCATATCAAAATAGCGCTATCCCCTACATTAAACCTGAAGTTAAGTAAGAAGCTAGCTCTCATTCCTTGGAGCTGGTGGCAATAATCTACACTCCTGTGGGGGCGAAACTGAAGGTTCCTTTCTTCTGTGAAACTAACCTTTTACCAGCTAAGATATTGCTAGCATATGGGTTCAACCTAGGAAAAGGTCTTGGCAAGCATGGCCAAGGAATCAGTGCTCCTCTACAATTAAAATCCAATGAGTATAAGATGGGCTTGGGATATCATAACACTCGCACTAGTGATTTTACTCCCGAGATAGCAGGCCGAAGTCGAGGCAAGAGCCGCGGACGCCAACGAAACCAAAAGGATTCCTTCATTGGTTCTTTAACCCGGAAAGGCAAATCTAAGATGTTCAGCCGTCCTTTAAACAAGTATTTCAGCAAAGACTCTAAGTGGCTGTCAGAAGAAGGAATGACTCCGTCAGCGGAACCAGATCTAGACCCTTTTCTGGGAAATGACTTTGTGAACGTCATCATAGAGTGGCTTGATGAGGAAGCTGATACTACTAAGTAAATAAATCTCTCTCTTGCTTTCAATACTGCACTTAAATTCCTGCATTTCTTTGCACTTGTCATCTTCGTTGTTTGAAGTAGAAATAGGAAAACGCCTTTGGATCTCTGACCATTGGTCCAAACGGCATAGCTTGTAATGCGATCCATTTTTTTGCATTCAATAAAACACACAAGTTTTATTAAGGACATATGAGACTAAAAATCAGCCCAATGATGATACTAGCCTTCCATATGCGAAGCTTGAGACCTGATTTGCCATGTGATTCCTGATTTTCAAAAGATTTTTGAGGAACAAATATGCCTGAGGATATGAAGACTAGTTCCGTTTATACCTGCACTTATTTTGAAATTTCTTTTCAAAAGATTTTTCACACTCATGCATCGCATTTCTGTATGAAGTAGAGACTAACCATTTTCATGACATTTCAGGCACATCATCTCAAACGTGCATACTAGGTCATTGTGCGAGCTGGATTACCAAGATGATTACTCCTGTGATATTGAGGAAGATGTGGATGAGGGTTACGCAGCCATCCATAGAGATTAAAGTGCCTTTGAAAATTCGACACCCCCCACTTTAGAAGAGCCAATAGTCATTAACTTGGGTAATGCTGCAGGTGTCAAAGAAGTCAAGATTGGTAGACACCTGTCCCGAGCTGAAAGGCTCAGATTTACCGAATTACTCAAAGAGTATCAAGATATCTTTGCATGGTCGTATGCCGATATGCCTAGTTTGGATCCAAGAATTGTGGAACACGCGTTGCCCACAGATCCCAGTGTTAAACTTGTGAGACAAGGCAGCCGATGGATGAAAGCTGAGTTAGAAGACAGAATTAAAGAAGAGGTGATAAAACTTCTTAGAGTAGGCTTTATTGAAGCTATCCTTTGCTCAGATTGGATTGCAAACATAGTTTCCATCATGAAACAAGAAGGTAAGGTCCGGATTTGTGTGGATTATCGGGATTTGAATAAAGCAAGCCCAAAGGATGATTTTCCACTTCCTCACATCAATGTGCTGGTGGATAGTACGGCAGGGTACGAATTATTCTCATTCATGGATGGATTCTTTGGATATAATCAAATCATCATGAAGCAGGAGGACAAGCTGAAAACTGCATTTACCACCCTTGGGAAAGTTTCTGTTATAAAGTGATGTCCTTTGGACTAAAGAATGCTGGGAAAACTTATCAGAAGGCAATGGTCACCCTATTCCATAACATGATCCATAAAGAGATTGAAGTATATGTTGATGACATGATCTTCAAGTCCAAGAAAGGACAAAACCACATTCAAGTGTTAAGGAAGGTATTTAAGCGACTCCGAAAATACAAGTTGAGGCTGAACCTTAATAATGTGTGTTCGGGGCGAAATATAGGAAACTTCTTGGACTCATGGCCAGTAGCAAGAATATTGAAATTGACCCTTCGAAAATTCAAGCTATTTGTGGCGACTCCCTCGACGGTGAAAGAAATAAGAAGTCTTCTAGAGAGATTAAACTATATCACCAGATTCATCAATTAATTTCGGACCTGGCTAAACCAATTTTCAAACTGCTCAAAAAGGGAGCAAAAGTGACCTGGGATGAAGAATACAATCAGGCATTCTAGAAGATCAAAACTTACCTAGTTACTTCACCAGTACTTGTGCCATCCATCCCAAGTCACCATACATCAAGAATCTTTGGGAGCTTTACTTGCTTAAACAAACCTTGCGGATGGTAAAGAAAGAGCCATCTACTACCTGAGTAAGAAATTTACTTCATCTGAACCAAACTATGTACATGTTGAGAGGGCTTGTGCAGTAGCAGTATGGGTACTTCGTAGATTGAGACAGTATACTCTGCACCACCTCATTCATTTGGTGACAGAAAATGATCCTATTAAATATCTCTTCGAGAAACCCGCCTTGATAGGGAAATTAACAAAATGACAAATGTTGTTGTTTGAATTTGATATTAAAAGCTCTCCACAAAAGTTTGTGAAGGGAAGAGCTATAGCTGATATGTTGGCAGAGAGCGCCGAAGTCGCACATCTTCTGGACAGACAAAGGTGGAAGGTCAAGTTATAAACCTGACAGAAGATAAATGGGTCATGTACTTTGATGGTACCGTTAATTTATCAGGAGCTAGCACAGGGGCAATGCTAATATCCCCTAATGGTCGGCATTATCTTGTCGCAACAAAACTGACTTTCCCTTCCACCAACAATATTTCAGAATACGAAACAAGTATTCTAGGCCTACAGTTGGCCATCTCCATGGAAATACCTAAGTTACAAGTTTATAGAGATTCTATGCTCATCATCTTTCAAACACAGGGAGAGTGGAAAATAAAGGACACAAAACTCATCCCTTATCATGAGTACCTAGAAGAGTTGACGCTTAAATTCGAAGAAATGTCATTTGAATATATGCCAAGAGCGCAGAACCAATTCGCAGATCTGCTGACCGCATTGGCCTCCATGCTACAGATAAATGATGGATTAAAAATAGAGCCACTAAAAACCGGCATAATCAGAAAACCAGCTTATTGTATGCTAGTCGAAGAAGAATTTCGACGGAGAGCCATGGTACCACGATATCAAGAATTATCTCTTGTGGAGAGAATTTCCCGACGGATGTCAAGCAGGAGACCGAAGATATATAGTCAAGATGGCTAGTAAATTCTTCCTCAATGGACAAACCTTGTACAAAAGGTTATTTGATTCTAGTCTGTTAAGGTGCGTAGATGCTGAAAAAGCAAACACTTTCATGAGGAAAATCCATGAAGGTATATGCGGGCCACACATGAATGGCCATCTCCTCGCTAGGAAGATTATGCAGTTTGGTTATTATTGAATGACCATTGAACCAGACTGTAGCCAACATGTCAGGTCATGCCACCAATGCCAAGTATATGGCGATAAGATTAATGCGCCTCCAAACGAACTGCATCAGATGTCTGAAGTTTAGCCTTTCTCTATGTAGGGAATAGACATGATAGGGCCTATCAATCTAGCAACCTCAAATGGTTAACGTTTCATTCTAGTTCAATTGATTATTTCACAAAGTGGATATAGGCCAGCTCTTACACAAATGTCACTACAAGAAGCGTGGCAAGGTTTATCAAGAGGGATATAATCTCTCGATATGGTACTCCTCGGGCGATCATCACGGACAATGGGTCCAACTTAAACAACAAAATTGTCGATGATCTACTAGATCACTTTGGCATTCAACATCTTAATTCTTCCCCTTATTGCCCGCAAATGAACGGAGTAGTAGAAGCGGCAAACAAGAACATCAAGAAAATCTTAGCTAAGAATGCCGAGAATTACAGGGATTGACATGAAAGGCTACCCTTTGCCTTAATGGCGTATCGGACTTCGATCAAGACTTCTACTAGGGCAACTCCTTATGCTCAGGTACACGGGATGTAAGCTGTTCTGCCTGTAGAGATTGAGGTTCCGTCTTTGAAAATATTGTCAGAAGTTAAACTCTCTGAAACAGAGTGGATCAAACACAGATATGAACAGCTAGATCTAATAGACGAGAAGCGTCTTAGAGCGATTTGCCACGGCCAAAGCTACCAGAAGAGGATGGCCAAGTCATCTAACTGGAAAGTTAAACTTAGAAGTTTCAAAATGGATGACCTGGTAATAAGGAAGACTTTGCCAAATGTTGTTCATCCGGGAGGCAAGTTTACCCCGAATTATGAAGGCACTTATGTCGTCAAGAAAGTTCTTGCGGGAGAGGTATTAATTCTTGTAAATTCTAAAGGAGAAGAATTAGGATTTCCCGTAAACTCAGATGCTGTGAAGAAGTATTATCCTTGAAATGAAATCAGATAGTGATCACATGACTTTCTCCAAAACGATTCGAGTAGCCTTAGCAGTCATTACATAGGCATATCATGCATCCATGCATACATGACATGTGTTATGTTTTGCCGGATTCCGAAGAATAGACTCGGAATTAAACTCGTTCAGACGAAACCAAAATTAGAATAGCCCCCTGACACGTAGAACCAGGTGATATGTATCTGTTCCATAGCGTTAAAATAACTTCCACTCACTGAAATTTTTGTTCTCTTCATATAGGTATGTCCAATGAAGACAAAAGGCAACAATAGAGGAATATCGTAAAATTTTTCACTTTTTTGTCAAAAAGAAGAAGTCGAAAATGAACATGCATGTGGTCAAACTTTGGAATGAACCATGCTTTCTAAAGATAAATGTCTAACACCTGTTGCACACATGTTAGGGTTAGAGGTTATCCAGACATGGCTGAAACACGCATGGTGTGTCATCAATTCCCTGTGAGGTGAAATATCTAGAGAAAAACAGAATGATTTTTCCAAAAATAGAGTTGTTTAGGCTATCTAGCAAAAATGTTCTTCAGATAAGGGGCAAGCCTAATCTAAACACGTATTGTACACATCAGAAAGATGAGAGGAGTGTAATGATAGAAAAGCCTGAACCTAGGGATGTAAGGGCTTTTCACATCGGTTACATGGATTGGGATGACTGAGGCATTCATTCTTCTCCAAAAACACTATAGGTGATCATTGATAAACCCTTTGAGCGGTGGTCTTCATTTCTTAATCCTGTCAAGAACCGCCTCACATTGGGGTCGTGTAGAAGCAGTCCAGCAGCTTGGAAAGGTAGATGGTTAGAAATCTTTTTGCTCGGACTAACATCAATCTTCGTGTGTTGATATGCGTTAATCCAAGCACCATAAGATGACGAAGAGATGTTCATTTCTCTATCTTATACACTTATACCCATTGCAAAGCTAATTTGAGCCTACATATTCTTTTCATGTACCCTCATTGGCGATCATTGCACAACACCAAGACGAAGGTGGCAAAGACACTCGCATACAGAGAAGTTCAAGAAATAGAAGCTACATGAAACTTTCAAAGCAAATTGTGCAGACAGGATGAGACTCGAGTCACATACATTACATGATCATAAAAATCTTGTTCCTAAAAAAAGAAAAGGAAAAGGCGGGATTGAAAAAGAGAAAAAAAAACCAAATCTCTATGCATTAAAAAAGAAAAAGAGACAAAAGCCCAACAAAAGCAGGGCTAACCCTCACCAAAAGGTTAAAAAGTTATAAGACTGATTTTGGGACACCAAGGGATTACTGGATACTTCCACTCTCAACAACTTCTGAAGTAAAGAAGAATCCTAAAAAACTGTGCAGCAATAGGCTACCCCTCGAATGGAATCATAGCCAATTGCCAAAAGACAGAAGATCTTTCAAAGATTAGACCTATTCTCAAGAAAACTAGAGATGTTCTTCAAAAAATTGTCGACCAGAAACGAAACAGAAGACTGATCAGCAATGATCACCAATGTCAAACCCCTCGTGATTCCGGGCCAAAATAACCTTTTTTAATCCCCAATCCTATCGACATTACAACCCTTCATAGTCTTTTTAGACTAAGACGCCTAGGTTAATGTGTACCTTAGCTCGAAGAGGTACGAGCAAGATTATTTCTTTCTCATTTTGTAAGGTTCTTGACTTGTAAACTCGGAGCTCATGAAGAAAACTTTTATTCACAAGCCTTGACTCAAAAAGTGCGTCCTCATTGGAAATCGTGTCCAAGCTCAACATTATGGTCCCGTAAAGACCTCCTAATTAATCGGAGTGTATGCGCTACGAATAACCCCGAAAATTGAAATTCGATTGATTTCTTCGTAAAAGACCAAAGTCGAAGAATCGGTGAGAAGCCCTCTTTGACGAAGACATTCCAATAGAATGCTTAAAAGCGAGCTTTGTTGGAAACTTCAAATTGTTTAGTCCAAGATTTTCCTTACAAGGATTTCTGATCATCTTTGCATGTTTCGAGATGTCTTGGATAACCTCTAACATCATAGATCATTTTGCATGATCACATAGGTTAAAGTAAAACTTTGCTTGCATTATAACTGTCATTGCCTCGAGATAACTGATATCTTTGATGAGAAATGAACTCTCAGATTGAAACTTCTACGAGACTCATGGCAACCCAGAGTCAAAGAAGAATACATTGCTCAACAAGGAAGAGCATCAAAGTCGTCTTTTATGTGAGATTTCAGATTTAAGCTTTTTGTAGGATCCTTGGAACCTCCAAATCCCAGAATAACACCTCACTTGTCATAAGGACAATCTTCAGAATCATCTTCCTACAAGATTTCAGGTAACCCCTAAATCCCAAAAGAATTTTGTTAATAAATTTTTTTACAGATTTGAGCTTTCTGCAGGATACTTGGAGTCCCCAAATCCCAGAATGGCGCCTTACACGTCGAGAATACAATCTTTAGAACCAGCTTTCTGAAAGGTTCTAGGTAGCCATTAAACCCCATAATAGCCCCATTGGTAAAACCTAAGAGTTAGGTATACCCTATTTGTATAGACCCTCGTTGATTCCTCAAGGTGTAGAATCAATCTAGTCTCTAACAAACCCTAAAGAACGGCTGCGTCGCCTTTGGGTTCCTGGTGGATAAAAAGCCTAGTATCCGACAAACCCAAAAGAATGGGTGTGTCGCCTTTGGCTTCCTGGTGGATAGGAAGCCTAGTATCTGACAAACCTTAAAGAACGGGTGCATCGCCTTTAGGTTCCTGGTGGATAGGAAGTCTAGTATCCGACAAACCCTAAAGAACGGGTGCGTCACCTTTAGGTTCCTGGTGGATGAGAAACCTAGGATCCGACAAACCTTAAAGAATAGGTGCGTCACCTTTAGGTTCTTGATGGATGGGAACCCTAGCCTTCGATAAACCCTAAAGAACAGGTGCGTCATATATGTTCCTTGTGGATAGGAAGCCTAGCCTCTAACAAACCCTAAAGAATGGGTACGTCATCCATAGGTTCCTTATAGAAAGGAGTCCTATTCATGGTTTGATCTCCCATACAGATCAAAACCTTTGACAATCCCTAAAGAACAAGTGCGTCGTCCTTAGATTCCTATCATATAGGAATCACATTCTGGTTTGACCTACCATATAGGTTAGAACTTAACCGCCCTAGGATGCTCAAGAAACGAGTCCCTAGGTATTTACTTGAATCCGTCATATATCACGCATGCCACACGAGCATTAGGCAGATGGATAACAGGTGAGTATCTCTACTCTATCTCTCTCTATTACATCAGCACAGACAAGATGAGCAGAGCGTTCACTAGTAGGACAAGAAAAATTAAATGTTAGGATTCGTTTTTCTTTCTTTTCCCAGTCGAGTCAGTTTAGACTTAGGTGTCACCTGTCTTTGAGTAAACTGACTCGAAGAGGGTCAGTTTACTCATAACATTTAATTCCCTTGTCATCTCTCTCATATTTTTTGGTATTTTTGAAAAATAGGAAAATAGTTGAAAATTTAAGAAAAATAGCATTTTAGGTCACAAAACTATAGAAAAATAGTTATTATTTTTATTTTAATTCCCTTGTATTTTTGGCCTCATAAAAAGTCCAAATTCAAGTTCAATTTTATGTATTTCTTTGATACACGTATAATTGAATTTGGTAAAAAAATGTCAATTGAGTCTTTTAATTTGTAATTTGGGCATTTTTAGGATGTTGACATTCAATCTAATTGTCGTTCATTGCAATTTAGTCCATTTATTTGTGCAAATTGATCAATTGCATGAATTGGGCAAAATTGCATACTTTTTTGCAATTTAGTCCTTAAATTTGGGCATAATTGAAATTACTTTCAATTCAAGGGCTACCTTTACAAATTAAAGCCACTGCCCAATGAATTTCATCATCCTAAATTGATTGGAATGGGTGATTTGATAAAATTTGATCATTTGAGCCTTCAATTTTATAATTCTCCGAATTAAAATTAAGGGCAAATTTGGGGCTTTTATAAAAATTGACATGAACTTTTAGGCAAAATCACATTTTTAGATAATGCTCATGTCCTAAGTTCGATTTTGAGGTTCAATTTGCAAAAAATCCCCACAAATTAAGGTTAATTTTTGAGAATCAAGTCAAAATCGATTTTGACAAGTCAAACCGCCCGGTCAGACCGGTCAAACCGGTCTGCTACAGTGTTGTCTTCTTCCCATGACTCTTACGCAGATGAATAGTGCAAGGCCGAATTTCAATGGAAAAATTGATCGATCAATCGACCACAATCGATAACACATTGGTGGGGGTTTGATGCTTTAGACCATTCCCCGTCAATTGATACCGAATTCGTGACCAATGGCCGTCGGAAACAGTGAGTAATTGACTGGTCAAGGTCGTGGTACCGCCAAAGTCAACAAAGACAAACTCAGATCAAATTCACGTCAAATTGGCATAAAATGAGGCTCGACGGAAGATCAAACGGATTTGGACGGAATACCCAACATCCTAGCTACCGCCGGCATACCATTTGGCAAGTGATGGCACGTGAATTCAAGCGGACGAGGGACGACCAATCGGCGGCAAAATTTCAAAAACGGTATATAGCCTCTGAAGGCTTTCGAGAGTAGGAGATCGGGTCATTTTGTTGCGAGAGGTAAACAGAATAGAGAGAGAGTAGAGAGAAGGAAGAAGAGCTCACCCTCCATTGCCATTGTCAAAGGTTTGAGCTCGAATTTGCAGAGCACCGATTAGGCCAAACCAAAGCTTGTAAAGGTTGTCATGAGGCCACCAGAGCTTCAAGGAAGCGATCCCTGCCGACCGTGCGCCTATCATTTCGAAATAGGTGAGTTTAGTTTTCGAGCTTTCATACTGTGCTTTAATGGTGAAACTCGATTCCGATAATGATTCTTCGAGTTAGAGTAGGCGTTTTTCCCTTCAAGCACTGCTAGCCATCATCGCATCTTCATTTTGCATCGACTTTGCTTGAATATCTCGAATTGAGTCTCCAAATTCGACATTCATTGCCGATCACTGTTCAAAGTCGCCTAGCCGAATCTAGGTCATGCGAGCTCAATCGGAGCTCGAGGTAAGTCTTCTAAACATCGAATGATGCTTCTGTGTTGATGAATTAGTTTAAAATGTCATGAATTGTATGATTAGAGTGGTTATACATACACTGGTTCAAACTTGATTATGCTTGATTCGGTGTATGAAATCGTGTGATACTACGATATGTTGCGTGCGACAATGAGACGAGTCGATTGGTGCCGGTCTCGAGTGATTTCGTCGAGGTTTCTCCGTTCGATCATCGCTGGAGTCTCTCGGCTATTCGTCGTAGAAGAAGGATGCTCGAGGAAGAAGACGATGACGTGGCGGTCAATCGATCAAAAATGCTGACGTGGCGCTGAGTGGCATGCCACGTGGCAGCCACGTCAGCCAAGACGTTATAATTCTATTTGAATATGTTAGTTGATCTAACGGTTTAGGTTGCGTCACGTGTTGGCTTGGTAACCATTCGATTAGTTTTTATAAATTCTATTAATAAAAATCGAATTTTCAAAAATAAAAAATAATAGTTTGATCGAACGGTCGAGGATTAACCTAGTCGTTCAATCTTGACCGTAGATCCAAAGTAATCAAATCTGACGACTAAGGGATAGTCGACTTTTGATCTGAACCGTAGGTTTTGGTCAGTCAATCCAATGGTCGTGGAATAGCCACGTGGTTTAATAGAACCTGTTAGATTAAATCTAAATAATTAGAAAACAAAAAATGTGAAACGGTGTCGTTTTGGGTCGTGGTTGCGCGGGTCCGAGTCTGGGCCGGGTATTCAACCTGAGTGGGTCGGGTCGACCCGGTCCGAATCATTTTTATTAATAAAAAATTTATAAAATCATTTTTAAATAATAAAAAAATATGGAAAATTCTAGAAAATCCTTAAAAAATGTTAGAAAATCCTAAAATTTTCCAAAAAAAAATGTAGGAAAATTATGAAAAATTCCTAGACACTTTACAAATTCCAAAAAAAATTGAGGATTGACCACAGATAACTAGTCAATCCTATTTTTGGAATTTCTTGTATGTTCATCTGAAAATTGACGATATTACCCTTTAAGAGTAAATCGCCTATGCCTGGTACATGAGATTGGTCGATAAAGTCAAGAAAGAATTGGGGTCGGTTAGGTGACCAATTTTTATGCTTGGATTTTCGAATCTCGTCCAATTTTCTGAAATGACGAGTCTACCCTTTTAAGGGTGAATCGTTTTTCCAATTCCAATCGAGCAATGGAAATTACTCAAAATTAGGATTTGGGTCTGGTGGTCGACCAATCCTTCTGTTTGAGATTTTCACTTCTCATCACTTCCTGAAATGACGGTTTTACCCCTCAAAGGGTAAATCGCTCCAAAAATTCCAGAAAAATTCTCAAAATTCTCAAAAAACAGGAAATTGATTGGTTTGGTGACCAATCCTATTTTCACCGTCTTTTGGATACATATTTCATCTGAAATGATAAATTTACCCTTCTTGGACAAATTGCCCAAAAAATCTTTAAAATTACGATTTTGCCCCTCAAGGGCAAATCATGTCAAAAACACTCCTGAGCCTTGATTGATATTTCTCTAGGCTAATAGAGTCTCACTAGGGATGCCATGTTGCTTTCATGTGATTTATCCACACGTTTTGGATCGTTGATTTGTGCATTCATTTTATTGACTGTGTTTACCAAGATAGTCATTCTTATCTGCATGAACTCTTAGATGTAGGTTCGCACCTCACTCATCTACATGAAATCTTAGGTTAGACAAATCATTCAACTTAAGTGCCGAAATGGCGTCAACTCTGACAGTTGGCTTAACAAAGTCTCCGATCTCATTTATCTGATTTTTGTAGAATTGAATAGAATGCTCTCAACTATTCGATAGGGTTTCCAATCGTAACCTCCACAAAACGATTCGTGGCGACTCCTTGGCATGTATACATATCACATGTCACCAGACCGCACTGAAAGTCGACCACGTATAACGCCGTTGTGACTTGGGTAACGAGTCTTGGGAGAGGCCCGCGTCCGACCAGAAGGGACGGCCCATTAACTCTCTCCACTTCACCGTAGAGGGTCGCGACAACGACAGATCAATTATAAATCCTTTACTTACCTGATCGACCCATAAGTGCTCCGATTCATGTCGTGTCTGGCTAGTAAGTAGTAAATCTTCCTCAGGGCCTGGCTAAATATAAGACCTCTGATCCATATCTACACAATTGTGATATTATAATATTATAACAAATTAAAATATCTAATGTAGCCATTGAACATGGAAACTGAACAATATCGCGCAATCCCTATATTATACAGATTACGAAAATTTCTCATATCTGCTATAGGAATAAATGACATAATAAATATCTATCCAATAATAATATAGTTTTATTACAAAAAGTTCATCGAACATATGCGATCTACCGTTGAGCTGGTCTATGTCTACAAGTTTGCTTATTGTGTCCTAATTTGCCACAGTTTCCGCAATGGACACGCGATGTGCTCGGCGTTATACAGTCCATCTCATTTCTGATCCATGATGAACGAGGCATTCCTTTTGGACGAAGACGACACGAGTTTGGCACTAATGGCAACTCGTTATCTTCTTGCCAATATTGAGGATCTCCCAACGGCTCAAACGAGTAGTAATAGCACTGAATGGTTTTGGCCAGCGTATAACATTCATCTACATACATGTTGTGGTCAATTATATATGCTTGACATGCTGCGATTACGTGGGAACATAGGATTTTCAGCTGTTCAAATTTTCCGCATGATCATGTTTGTTCTTCTAAGATCACTACTTATTCGTGGCCCTCTAATCCTCTTGATCTATCACTTGCAGTTCTCACTTCGAAAATCCCTCTTTCAAGATCGAAACGTCTAACTTGATGCCTATTTGCCTTTTCACTATATTTCCGGAGAGCCTCACCCATAAATTGCGTATATACAAATTATTTCCCTTGCTTCTTCATGTATGTTGTTCTTCTCGTGTCAAAATAGTGATTTAACTGATAGAATATATTTTCTACCATGGCTGTTATTGGCAGCCCACGAAAATCCTTTAGCATCCCATTCACAGATTCAACTAGATTCGTCGTCTTCGATCCATAGCTCTTCGCTTCATCATGAGCCCTTGCCCATTTCTCTTTTGGGAGCTGATCACACCATGCAGCTGTTTCGGGGTCGAACCGCCTAATTCGGCTCATAAGCCAATCGAACTTTCGCTTTTGATATGCTTAAGCTGTACATTACACTAATAATTATTAACTCTCATTCAAATTTATGAATACACACTTTCTTAAAATTTACAAAATTGCAAATCTTACCTGCCATCTAAACATGCCTTCAGCATTATTGAATTGTTTGTTGTAGTTGCTCACAAGGTGCCGAATGCAATATCTATGGTGGGCATGTGGAGGACGCCACCATGTTGTGTCCATTGCTTGTATGATCCCGGCATGTCTGTTTGATATCACACAAATTTCTCTCCTCTTGATCACATATCGCCGCAACATATACAAAAACTACTTCCAATTGTCAACATTTTCTATTTCAACCATAGCAAATGCGAAAGGGAAAATATGATTGTTGCCATCAAGTGAGGCTGCACAAAGAAGTTTTTCTTTGTATTTCCCGTACAAATGAGTGCCATTGATAAATATCACAGGAACAACATCTTTTGAAGCCTTGAATTGTCTGCTGGAACGTCCAAAACATTCAATCGAAAACCATACAGCTTTGATCTTCGTTCACCTAACCATTGATCACAAAATGAGAACCCGATTGTTACGTACCATTTTGTTCATGTACTTTCTCAATCTACCGTATGACTCATCCCATCCTCCAAAAATTTTGACAATCGTCATTTGTTTGGCTTTTTGTGACATTCTGATTTTCAGTCCATTTCAAACTCATTAATGAGGAGTTTATATATATCAAACAATGTGTTTCAGTCATATTTCGCTCAAATCTGATCAATTTGAGTTGGCTGACCAAAAGGGAAAGGCTAACGCGATACGAGGTACGTGGACCTAGGTGACTCAGATAGGAAATGGCGTTTTGATCATAAGGATTATCGGGAGGATATTTAGAACCACCAAGAGGTCGATCTAGGAATTATTAAGGATTTCCTTGCGAGTGTCATACGATTGAAGCGCGGGTGATGCCGCTTAACCAACGTATAATTTGCAAAATTTTCCTAAATCAGACCGTGAAGATCAAGACCAAAGGGACTAGTGATAAACCCTCACAATTACATGACAACCAAAGCCGCCATGAATTGACGAGCCCTAAATGTGATGAGAATCACAGGGTCGATACGCGTAATGTTTGCAAAAGTCGCCCGTCGGTTCGGGATAAGCTGGAACCACGTCTGATAGAGAAAATCATCATAAACTAGTCTTGAGAAATTTGAAATGGAAAATCAAGAATTTCAACATCATTCGGATTGGCCGTCGCCCTATCAAAGGATTCTGGAATGAGAAAAACGACGTTCTGAACATCAAGGTAAAATTACACTTTCGCCCCTCGAGCTTAGAATCTTACCCAAGCATTTGATGAATGGCATTTTGGGCATTAAACTCCCTCAAGGCTGCCAAAAATAAGAAGAGATGGGGGCCATTGGATCAAAGCATGATTGACAATGGGACAAGTGTCAATGAATGCCTTAAAGAGTAGTCAAGTCAACTATGCCAAACCTAACATTCAAACCTTGACCAAACCTTGGTATATAGCCAATTTTCTCTCTCCGCACCTCACTCATTCAGCCATTCCATCCCCAAGAACCACCGAACAACATCCTCTTCTTCCTCCTTTAATCTGCTCGCCCTGACCGCCATCGAGCCTCCTGCTCGCCGCCCACGACAGCCATTTTCGGCAACCATCCAACCATCAGCTGACTACACCAACATAGATTTATGTCTTGCTGACATCTTTGAACAAGAATGAAGCCATTTGGAGCACTAAGGAGTCCCGAGCAAGCATTTTCCGAAGAGCCGACAGAATTGAGCTCAACTTGAGGTAGGTCCAGTTCCTAGTCCTTTTGAAGGCCAAAATCTTGGAGTTTTGGAATCAAATTTTGTAGAGATCTAGTAGAGACGTGTAGGAATCTGTGATAAAAGTTGGGGCTCAATTTGATGAAGTTTTGACCATGAACCGGTCTTGTAAATCTTGCACAGAAACTGTCGGATTCTGACTTGGGAAGAACCGGCGACGTTCAACGAGTTTCCGATGACCAATCGACTTTAAACCTTCGGTGAGCCTTCCAAACCCTTAGGTAGACATGTTAAGAGGTAGGATTAGGATTAAATATTAGATTTGGAGTAGATATAGGGCTGGTTGTGCCCGATTTGCACAGAACCGGGAAGAACCGGTTCGGTTCTGTGCAAGACCGGGGCTGTTGGGGGCTGGTGATGGTGATTTTGAGTTCCAAATTGATGTTTAAGATGTGTTAAGATGTTGAGGATTATGCTATGGACGATTAGGATTCATGGATGGTTGAATTGGACTTGAAAATTGATGAATTGGTTGAATATTCTAGGTTGCGCGGCGAGTTCAACCTTGAACACTAAGGGGCCGAACCTTGAGGACTCAAGAAGAAGTATTTTGGTGTTATTAAGCACAAGGTAAGGGAATTCTAAATTTAAGATAGAGAGATTGGACTCAATTAGGTGTGTCGAGGTTTAGTTTGATCGATTTGTGGGGATTTTCCAGAGGGATAGTTCTTGGTATGCCCTGAGTGGCCATAAAAAGATTATGTATGTTATTGTTTATGCTTGAATTATCCGCCATGTATGTGTGTCATTTGATTGCCTTGCATGTCATGAGTTTTCGAATCGTGCATGACTTGCACCTGCTGTTTGATTTGTGAAATTGAATTAAAATCATATCATGAGCATGACATGGTGATGCCTTGAGGTGTATGAGACGCAGGGCGGGAGGTGGATACCCTGATGCGACAAGAACGCGGGGTAGAGTTGATGTTGTGTGTGGCGCTTTGATGCGATGAAATCGCGGGGTTGAGATGGCCACAGTCCTGATGCGAATTATTCGCGGGACGAAGGATGAGATGATGATATTGCCCTAGAGATTCATTGGAACCTGATACGTTTACGCGGGTTGCTGATGACGATCTGATGCGTTTACGTGGACCGAGCCTGATGCGAAGAGATCGCGGGCTGGAGATTAAGGCAGGAAGAGGTGGTTGTGGTGAAGTGGCGGGACAGGTATGCATGATCATCTGAGAGTGACATGAGGTCATCATTGCATGCATGTCATCTGTATGTTATTGTTTTATTGATTTGTGCCTGATTTCCCTGTGTGCTTATGACTTCGGAATTATTGAGGGTGCGACTACCTGAGCGGACTATCGACCTGACCTAGGGTTAGGGTTCTTTTACTGATATGTGTATCTCGCTCCTTTTGGGGACCCTTATTTTTACAGATCCTAGGCCCTAGAGATGTGGCCTATACGTTTTGGGGACTCCAAAGAAATGACGGTGTATTTTGATGAGTTTCCGGATAGTCAGGGGAACATTTATGTGAGAAAGTGCTCTGTCGTATGGGTCGACGAGGGTAGCCCTGATTAGAAGCCTCATAAGTTCGAGGCATGGTTTAAGAGAGCTGGGGACAAGCAGATCGGGCCACTGAAGCCTCACGAGATACCCCAGGGAGTTATCCCCGCTTGGTGCCAGACTGTTGGGGAGCAGGAGTTGCCAGAAGGGTCCGTAGTCGGCTCTAGGAATGGGCCGGAGAAGACCCCGACGCTGGACTTCACCGTCGAGGAGGACGAGGTCATAGTCTTGGAGGCGACAGAAGAGGACCTGGCGGAGCTGTCACGCGAGGAGACCATGGAGGATTCCATCGAGGTTCCGTCCGAGACGTTCTCCTAGTATGAGCCGACCGAGGACGCAGAGGATTCCGGGGACTCCAACAGCTCATCCTAGGAGATATAGTTTATTGGCTCAATCTTTTGGAGGCGACTCGATCCTGTCCTTTTGGATGTCATGAGGGATTCTTTTTGCGTACTACCTCGTCGCCCAGTTTATTAGCGGATTGTAGTAGTCGGAGTTGCACGAACTGTTAGTTATGATGTATGACAATTATTATGCTATATAGGTCCCACTTAACTAATATTATGTACGGGGATTATTTAAGTATGGCTTCCGCATGCTTATGTTTATATATTATCTCTCGACTTGTTCGTGGATCTTGGGACCATGAGAGATGTGTTGTTTGCTTGCAGGGATGTTCTCGTGCTCGACGGGTTCGGGCGTGACACTTTCCAGGTTTTTTCGGTAACTAGATTAGAAGTTCAACTTGTCACGAACTTCGGCCATGAGTGGCTTGATCTTGATATCTGCTTGGGCATCAACCATTTGTTCTATAAAGCTGCAGATGTATTTTTGATCAACGTGCTGGTGATCCCGTGACAATGGTGGATTAATGCATGTATGTGGCCCATTGTAATTAGTAATTTTCCAAAATGAGCTACCGTCTTTAGTAGTCGCACGGAGCCTACAATGGCACGCTTCATTCATATTACCACACTTTATCACATATTCTCTCTCCTTCGTCACATCACAACGAAAATTATGATTTCTTCTAATAGAGTATTCTTTCGCAGCCGACTACACTACGTCCCGTGATGAAAATAACATGCCAATTGAAAATTCTTTCGCTGGATCAAATACCCCCTGCCCGGCTGCACCGTTGTATTGTCTTGCATCAAATCAAAATCGATTTCCGAATAGGGCTTTAGACGTACGAATAGCGTAATAGGATTACTACAATAGGTGTTGTAATAAGCCTCTAAATCGTCATCGTTGTCATCTTCGATATCTTGTTCATCGTTGTCTCCTCCGATAGCTTGTTCATCGCCGTCAATAGTGTCCATCCAAGCATCATCTTCTTCATCAATATTTTCATCATCATCATCAATATTGTTATGATGATCATCATTATCAGTATCATCATCATCATAAGCATCATTATCGTCATTATCATTGGACTCCATGTATAGATTATTCACACCATATTTGTCTTCACCAACATCGAAACCTTCCCCGGAATCATGTTACACTTGGTGTTTAGTTACAATTGCATAAAACTATGAAATGCCCATAGCACCAACCTGTCGTGCAAACTACTGGATCATCGTAACCGTGCCATCATTATGCACCTTCGTCATTTCGTATGTAACACAATTGTATGTTACAACAGGATATTTACAGATCAGCCTTTCAATATACTTGTTTCCTATTAGATTCAACGCGCTCTCAATCCTAGCACGTAACTCATTGAATGTCGATATGTTTGCAAACGCGAACATGGTAGACTTTCCCCCTTCGTAACTTTGTCCATATTCATTTTGAACTATTCGGCCTCCCCAAAACACAATCGAATAAGATGTTGTCGACATTCTATTAAATAAAAAAATTCGCGTATATAATTTAGCAAATATTCATTCCATATATATTAATCGAATACCCACAATGAGAATTACTCTTAATCCGATTCCAAATACCAATACAATGACAATTTTTGAGCAGTTTGAAGACGAAATTGTAATTTCAAAAAATTTCAAGGACCAAATTGTAATTTTTTAAAAATTCGAGGATCAAATTGTAATTACTGAGAAGTTCAAGGACCAAATTATAATTCATGAAAATTTCGAGGAACAAATTGTGATTTTTGAAAACTTCAAGGATCACATTGTAATTTATAATTTTTAAGAAATATTCTATGAATTTTTCAAATTTTTAAAAATATTCTATGATTTTTTCAATTTTTTTTAATCAGTCTATAATTTATAAATTAATTATTTACTCAAATTACCACATTTTCTATATATATTTTTTCGGATTGGTTGGAACCCCACCCACGCTTCTCGTGCCATCTTATCTTTGTTTTTTTTAGTTCCAAAATTCATTTTGAACTACTCAAACAATAAATATTTTTAAAAGCATATTAATAATAACAAACTATAACTTACATAGATGATTCACATATAAATAAAATTCAAATAAATAAATTAACAATCTATAAGTTACACAGATGATTCACATATAAATAAAATTTAAATAAATAAATTAACAATCTATAAGTTACACAGATGATTCAGATATAAATATAAATAAAATAAATAAATTTATGCTCACGAAAACATAAAAAAATGACTACAACGAAATTTACCTCAACTTATCGAAAGAGAGCACGCACCGAATTTAAAAGCTTAACTTACCAAGAGAAAACATTAGATGAAGACTTCGGCTTTACTCAAACACAACAAATATTAACAATATAAAAATAATTGTTGTGTACACTTATAGAGAGGGAAAGCACCAGAAAAAACTTAGTGAAGGAGTAAATGTGCAAAAAAAAAAATTGAGATTAAAAAGTAAGGAAAGCAACATGAAAGCAAGGGACAAGAGGAGCGTGTAAGTTTCTGAGAGTGAGAAAAGAGGGCATCGTGAGAGAGTGAGAGGTGAAGGGGGAGGGAATGGGGAGGGTTCGGCTCTGCTTTTAAGTAGAGCCGAACCTTGCTGCTGCAAGTCGTAGCACCGCAAAGTCCTGCAGCATGCAACACCATTATGCCGAGCAGGCCGCTCCGCTTGGCATATTGGGCGACCCACTAGGCATATGACTTTTTTTCAAATTACGTTTTAAAAAAAATTACCAAAAAAAGTATAAAAAATTTATATTTACCCAATTGAGACACAATCGGCATTTGGGCTGCCGAGCTAGGCCCACTTGGTAGCCCAAATGTGGTGTACATTGTCAAGCCCACGTTAATTTTTTTCTTTTAAGTTTCTTTTATATAAATTAATTAAAATGTAAATAATATTATCATTCCCACATGTTTACTTTGTTGGTTTTCATTCGGGCAAAATGCCTTGGTGGTCATGGGTTCAATTCCTAGTTTGTTCACTTTCTTTTGTTTTTGTTTTCTTTTTCTTTTTTTTTTCCATCATCACCTGAAAAAAATTGAGTAATTTTAAATAAAATACAATTTATTATTTATTATTTAATTGATAATTTATTTTATGAATACTAATTTTTTTTACATAATTCTAATCTACTTTATTATCTAATTGACAATTTTATAAAAATTATAAATAAAATAAATATTATTATTTATTATTTACATAATAATTTATTTTATGAATATTAATTTTTTTTATATAATTTAAATATTGAAAATTTTATTAAAATTAAAATTAGGCCTGGCTCGGCAGCCCAATAAATTTTTTTAATTAATAATAAAGTATATTGAAATTATGTAAAAAATTAGTATTCATGAAATGTGACGTTCTGAAAATTCACCTCTGGCTAAGTAACTGAATTCAATATAATTGATTGATATCGAATTTCAGTCGATGGAAAATTTTTGGATCGCAAAGACTGAAGAGACGATAATTGGACGAATTTCGAAATTTCAGTCGGTTTAAATTAGGTTTCGAATTTCTTAGCCGTCGCAAATTAAGATTTCAATCCTCGCGCCCGAGCCTAATATCGACCGAGTCTAGCCTATGAAATTACCAAAATACCCTTCGTCCAGTGTACCGAAATTTCAATTCAGTCTCGATTTGTCAAATTACCAAAATGCCCATCAATTATTCATAAAAGACAAAAATAGCCAAAAAGTCTTGGTGGACCCCACATTCCCCCATCAGCCGCTACTCTCCTCTCTCCTCTCTCACGATCTCTCTCTGTGTTCTTTCTCTTCTTCCTTTTCTTATTCTATTTTTGGGAGACCCCTCAATCGAGACCTGCTTCCTCCTCCTATCGGCCGTTTTGTGCGCCACCATCACCAACCACCACCACCACCACCTTTAGCCAGACGTCGCCGTCAATTTCGACCCCTCCACAGCCGTCGTCGCTCTCCAGACAATCGCGAAACAGCCGCAGAACTCAGCCTCTGTTTCGGCCTCCACTGACCCGAGCAAGCCCAGCCCTCCTCTAGCCAACTCCGGCACCACTGCCGCCAACCACCACCACGCTGTGACTCCCCCGTGTCCTGAGCTCCAAGCCGAAGCCACCCCGCCGCCGATCAACCGCCGAAGCCGCCGCAATCAACCCCGAGAACGTCGGTGACCTATTTTTGACCCGGTTTGGGATTTTCTTCGATCCGGCCATTTTCGGCAACACCACCTCTCATCGCCACCACCAACTAACTCCCAAGACCCCTCTCCATCGTCCTTGAGCTCGTGGAGGTCGGCCACCACGCGTGGTGGCACCTTCGGCCCGCCTTTCCCAGTCGTTGTCGCCTCCCACAGCATCCTCGGCATACCCTTAACCCTCTACCATGACCCTCGAAACCGGCCATCACTCATCGGCCTTTGTTTCAACAACCTCAGCCTCGGTACCGCCCTGCTCTGTTCTGGCCTGAGTGCCATGTTCGAGCCGGGTAGCACGGGTCGTGGCCCATTTTGGCCTAGCGGAGTGACCGAGGGCCTGGGCCAAGTGGCCAAGAGCCTAGGCCGAGTGGCCAAGTCCGTGGTCAGGAATTTAGGCTGTTGTTCGAGAATTTTAGACCGTGGTTCATCAAGCAGAGCTGTGTCCGCCGCCACTGCTGTGGCCGTTCGTCATCGCCACCTGTGTCGTTGCCGTTGAGACTGCCGAGCTAGTCAATTTGTGAGTTGACCCTAATCCTTGAATAGAGCGCTAATTGCGCCTAAGATTAGTCAGTTAGCCAGTTAAGGTATTTAAGTACACGATCGAGGCCGGTTTAGATAGAAATTGTGATTAAATTAAATGGTCGATCGATTAGGTTAGCCAGTTGATTTCTTTGTCTGCGACTAATTGTGATTAGTTGAAATTAATTGATTGATTAATTGATTGTGGTTCGATCGCGAGCGAGTGACAGGTTAGAGACAAGCGAGCAATCGACATTATAAGTTGAATTGATTAGTAAAGGCATTGTACGAATCGAGCTTTTTATTGTCTAATCGATTTTGACTGCTCGGGATTGATTGGCGGCTTTATTGAGTTGGTCGTCTCTCTAAAATGTCTGTTTGACTATCTTATTTGCCCACTGTGTGATTGGTTGTTTATTTGGGGATTTATTGCCCATCTGTGATTGCAAGGTCTAATATTAGACTGCATTTGTATTGACCATGTGTGAAGTCAAAAGACATATTTTAGCACGAAAATGGCCTTCGGCCGAGACATTTACATGCGTTAGTGAGTGTCCGGCTTTAACCAAAGATAATGAATTGGGTTGATTGTTGGATATGTTGTTTATTATCTTATGAGGGAAACGATGATGCTTTTCCTAGCAAGTTTGTACCGTACCAATCTGATGGAACCAAACGACTTGCTAGAAGCATGACAATTCTGTTCCGGTGCTAACTAGCACGGAGACAGAGTTGGTCAGATGCCGGTTGCAACTTGTGATGGACCGACGCCCCATTTAGGAATGCCTACTTGCTAGTGCCATGCCAGGCGCACCGGAGACACCTCTTGCAGTAGCCGTTGCCAAAAGGAAAGGGACGTAGCCCGATCCTCTCTGTAGAACGCTCGATTGCACTAAGGTGTTGGATCGTGTTATTTATGAAAGTCGAATCACGCCCTCTTTTGCATAGATCCTCTAATAAGACATTGGCACGATCATCGTTAATAAATGGACTTGTGGATGATATGCTTGTTACTGTTTGGTTGTGGTCGAGTCAAGAATTGCATTGTGTGTGGCTGAAGTTGGCAAGTATGCACGTGGATTTTATTAGATCTTGACTATACTTGGATGCTATATGTGGTGATGTGATCTTATGGTATTATTGTTAGGATGTCCGGGTGAATCAGTTTCCTAACCGAGCTTAGACTTGATTCACTGAGATTTATTCTCATCCCGTCGTAGGATAACATTTTCAAGTCTCAAGTGACGAAGCCTCATAGACGCCAAGGATTGGCTTTTGGATTAGTCATCAGAAGTAAGATGAGAAGTTAGTCTTACTTGACTGAGTACACCTGCTAAGGTCTTGTCTAGTCACCCCGAAATATGCAGTTGTGTAGGTACGGAAGTAGTATCGATAGGATCAAGATTTATTATTGGTGTTTGACTCCTGCTATTCTATTCCATGTTTGTTTTGATGTCAGGGAGTGCAAGTACGTTTCCGCATGCGTAATTAAATGATAAGTCGATAGTGTGCCTAGGATGCTATCTCTATGACCTCGTGGCAATTTGGTAAGGGATGTCGCGGGCACGAAAGTCGGGTCGTGACATCCCTGCCCAAGGTGGCATCAGAGCAAGGTCAGCCTGATCCATCTGGTCATTGGCCTGGAGTGATAAGGAGCGTTGAGTTTTTGGATAGTTAGTAGGATCGTAAGCTTTTGCATGTGCTTGTTACTTGTGTTTCTTTTTATTCATTGCTAGTGATCTCATTGTGCGTTGCTTAGGGTGGACAGGACTCTGTAAGTTACCTGTATAATGAGCAATCATAATAAGAGGGTGCCTAGTGAAAGGATAAATCAAGAAAATCCCAGAGTGGAAGGAATCCTGCAGGCATTGGAAACTTTGGAAGCTGTAGGTGGACAACAAGTGAGTAGTCAAGCTAATGATGCCGCTGTTTTGAGTGAAGACTAGTTGATTGGAAATGAGATTGGTGTGCAATCGATACTCGAGTTGATGGAGAGGTTTCTTAACCTCGAGCCACCGAAGTTTAAAGAATTAGGAGACCCAGAGGGTGAAATCTTGTGGATTAAGGAAATCAAGAAGGCGTTCGCCATGTTAGGATGTTCCGAAGAGGACAAGGTGACACTAGTCGTTTACCAACTTCAAGGTGACGCTAATGCGGGGTGGAAAGTCACACAAGAAAAGATTTTTCCCGAAGGTATGGTCCTGGTGTGGGATGCCTTCGTGGAAGCCTTTTATGGTAAATACTTTTTGGATTGTAGGCGAGAAAAAAAGATGGTTGAGTTCTTACAACTTCAATAGGACCAACTGACAGTAGAGCAATATGAGGTGAAATTCGCTGAGCTGTCAGAGTTTGCACCATAGACGATTCGAAATCTAATGAATAGGATGAGAAGATTTCGTGACGGGTTGAAGCTTGAGATCAAGGATCAACTGATGTCGTTGAACCTTAAGAGTTTTAGCGAATTGTGTGAAAGGGCTCAATTTGTGGATAGGAGCATGACTGATAGAGCAATCGCATCTGGATTGCGACTTACGCCTTCTTTCAGGGATAACCGTTGGATAGAGAAGAGGCCGATGTATGCCAACAAGTATCACATCCCGTCTAATCGGAAGAGTACAATCAAGAAGTCGATGTTCCGCTAAAGTGAGAAGTATCGCCTGTATCGCCTAAGGCATGGGTCTGGTCCCTGGCCTTATAGAGTTGGAGAATGCTTTAAATGTTATCAACTGAGACACCAAGTGAAGGATTGCCCGCTGAGACAGAAAACCGTCCAAGCATCGTTGTCGCAAGAAGGACAAACTCGAGGAGATGTTCAGCGGAATACCTAGGATTGACTCTACTGGGAGTATGGTGACTTTTAAGTTAAGATGTTTTGAGTACAGATTAGCAATAGCTAGTCAATCTTGAAAAGACTTTTTAAGGATAAGACTTATGGATCTGGGTTTATATTAAGACAATTAGTATTTTGTGGATTGCATAAGTTTGAAGTGTTGTTTTGCTTGGATTGTCTTAGCCATTGTTTTCTTGGATCCTGATCAATGATTAGATGAATATCCGCCAAAGAGCGAGCGTGAATTGTGAAATTGATCTCTGAGGTGTGATGAACTTTCTAGGAGTCAGAAGACACGAATTGATAAGGATCGATGTGAAGTCAGATAATGTGTGCTGAATAGTGATGAAAATCTTTCTCTACATGTGGTTAAAGTGGGACTTAAGAGTGAAAACACGTTTGTGAGTGCATTGTGTCATTTCGGGTGATGGGCAGAAGATTGTGGATGAATCGAGATGTCACGTGTAAGTAAGACTTATGTGCTTTGCAGAACTAGTGAAGATCGGGTTATATCTCCAAATCCTGATTGAAGAAGACCTTACAGTAGACCAAAGGCAGTATTGGAATGACTTGAGGCTGTATGGCTCAGTCGACTAGTAACCTAATAAGGTCATGGTGAAGTATACACTTCATGAAGATTATAGTTAATGAAGCCTTAGACATGTGCATGGAACAAGACGGTGAAGACAAACAAGGAAAGTTCGTAATGGCAATCTAAGGTTATGTGACATGGTAGGGTCGCCAGTTGGATGCACAGACTATTGAGTTTGGCGATGCCCTTGAATAAGATTAAGATTGCGAGATGTGACAATTAAGGAAGATTGGCTAACAAAGTGACGCAGCGAAAGCATAGTAAGGCCACGTGATTTCTTGAAATAATGACCATAAGGGCCTTGCTTTTGATAAAGCAGAAAATTGATAGGGATTCACAACAGTAGTTTCAGTGTTAGTCCAAATAGCTCGAGAAGACATCAAGATTTGAGATAAGGCTACTATAAGATTAATAGGCGTGGTCGAGCAAAAGATGAAGATTTTGGTGTATTAATAAGTCAAAGAGCAACATTGTAAGCCTAAGTGGACTGCTGCCGTCGTTGGAGATTCTAAAGTAAAGGTGGGAAAAGATTACAATGGATTGGTAATGAAACTTCTAAGAAGTCAAGGGATAAATGACTCAGTTTGGAGTACAGTAAGCAGATTGATGATGCATGTTCAAGATATAACAGTGTGAAGAAATTTAACTTGGTGTGAGTGTGATGTCCTAGGACATAAGGCCGATCCAAGTTTAAGACTCGAACTATTTGCGAACAACGACCAAGGTCGAGGAAGTCATCAAGAATTTTGAGGTCGCCCTTGACTGGGATGATGGCCTTATTTGCCAATTGGTTGTGCTGTTGATTGAGGTTCATTTGTGTGGCGATCTTAAATCAAGCATAGATCGAATTTGGTTGATCTCGCTCAACTATAAGTCAACCATAGGGTCACCTTGAAGTGCACCACGGATTGATTCATGGCATGATTTCCGAGCTGGCATTGATCGATATTCAAGATGACCATGGACCTAGTGAGGAATGATTTGTATTAGAATCCCGTACCAACCGCTCACTAGTCAAAGGGCTGATTATCCTGAGCCGTGTGACATGTTGTTGGAAGAATATGGGTCGATTCGAACTAATCCTGCATCAACTTGAGTTGGTCATGACAGGTGATCTTGACAGTGTTCGATTGTACCACCGGTCTAGGAACGGGTGGTTCCAACCCTAAATCGGGATATTTGAGGTGGTCCTCGACTCGTCAGTCACTTGTGAGCTGACCCTGTTAGACAGAATGGATGACCTGACCCTCAGTTGGATTTGGCGTCTAAGTTCAATGATTCTTCAGGTGTTCAAGAGATGACAAGCGGTGGTTCCAAATCTCAAAGCGTTGAAGAAGAAGCGAATTCATTAGTTGACCTCCTCCATGTAAGCAGAATGCCCAAATTGCCATTAGTGTTTGCCGTGATTGACCTCTATGGAACAAAAGGAGAAGAAGTGTTAAACTCTGCTCATTGGAAGTTAAGAACTGGCCAGTCGATTCGTGGGAATGAATAATTACCGCAGTTGCCAAGATGATCGGCATTTAGATGGGACAGCAAGGTTAGGTGTTCATAGTTGAGTTGAATCCTTATAGTTGGATGGTTCAACCTGTTTAAACGAATTATGGATATGGAATTGTGTCGGATTAGTAGTCAAGGATCATAAGTTTGAATCTGACTTGTGTTTGATGATCTTTTTGTGGTTTCGGTGCACAAAGTTGAGATTAGGATTGACTTGGAGCGAATCTAGTATGCATTTTGGGAAACGAAACTGCAGTTTAGTACGGCCTATTAACCGTAGACGGAAGGTTAGTCTAAAAGGATAATTCAGAGTTTGAAGGACATGATAGAGGTATGCGTTTTGGATTTCAAATTGATTAGGAGGAACAGTTACACCTGTTTGGAGTTTGCCAAAATAGCAATTACCAGTACAGCACTAAGATGATGCTTTACGAGGCGATGTATGGTAGAACGTGCAGAATGCTAGTCTGTTGAAATGAAATTGGTGAAATAAAGATCATGAGTCTTCAGTTAGTGGAACAGTCGATAGACGCAATCAAGGTTACCAGAGACAAACTGAGAACAATTCATAGTGTCAGAAAAGTTACGCCGATAGGGAGCGAAGACCATTGGAATTTCAAGTGGGTAATCATGTCTGTAGAAGGTGACGCTTGTTGGAGGGATAACTCGTTTTGGGCAAGAAAGTAAAGCTGAGCCCAAGGGAGTTCAGACCTTTCGAGATTTTGGAAGGAATTGAAAATTTGGCGTGCCATCTTGTGTTTCCGCTGAAACTGACTCAAGTACACAACGCCTTACATGTGTCGATATTAAGGAAATGCGAACCAACCCCGCTCATGTGTTGAGTTATGAGAAGATTAAACTGGAAGAGCGAGCATCATATGTAGGAAGTCTAGTTGGGATCGTAGCTAGGAAACAGCAAGTATTTCGGAATAAGAATGTTCTCTATGGTCAAGTCGATTTAGTGAACCCACAGAACTGAAAAGAACTATTTAGGAGATTGAGAAAATTGGGAGGACTGGACATCTTTATTTGTTTTGAAGGGTGTAGCGGTATTTCAATTTCGAGGACGAAATTTCCTAATAGGGGAGAGTTGTGACGCCTTGGAAATTCACCTTTGGCTAAGTAACTGAATTAATTATATGGATTGATATCAAATTTCAGTCGATGGAAAATTTTTGGATCGCAAGGACTGAAGAGACTATAATTGAACGAATTCTGAAATTTCAGTCGGTTTAGATTAGATTTCGAATTTCTTAGCCGTCGCAAATTAAGATTTCAATCCTCGCGCCCGAGCCTAATCTCGACCAAGCCTAACATATGAAATTACTAAAATATCATTCGTCTAGTGTACTGAAATTTCAATTCAGTCTCGATTTGTCAAATTACCAAAACGCCCATCAATTATTCATAAAAGATAAAAATAGCCAAAAAGTCTTGGTAGACCCCACATTCTCCCATCGGCCGCTACTCTCCTCTCTCCTCTCTCACGATCTATCTCTCTATTCTTTCTCTACTTATTTTTCTTCTTTTGTTTTTGGGACAACCCTCCATCAAGACCTGCTTCCTCCTCCTATCGGTCGTTTTGTGCGCTACTATCACCAACCACCACCACCACCACTTTTAGCCAGACGTCGCCGTCACTTCCGATACCTCCACCGCCGCCGTCGCTCGCCAGATGGCCACGAAACATCCGCGGAACCTAGCCTCACTTTTGGCCTCCACTAACCCAAGCAAGCCCGACCCTCCTCCGGCCATCTCCGGCACCACCGCCACCAACCACCACCACGCCGTGACTCCTTTGTGTCCTGAGCTCCAAGCCAAAGCCACCCCGCTGCCGATCGACCACCGGAGCCGTCGCAATTAGCCTCGAGAACGTCGGTGCCCTATTTTTGACCTGGTTTGGGATTTTCTTCGACCCGGCCGTTTCCGACGACACCACCTCTCACCGCCACCACCAACGAACTCCTCAGACCTCTCCATCGTCCCTGAGCTTGTGGAGGTCGGCCGTTGCTCGTGGTGGCCAAAAATCGGCTCTAATCACCCCCTGTTTTCCACCCGCGCGGATCCCTTGCTCGGCCGATTCTGTTTGGCCGTAAATCTGCCGCCTTTCGCCGCCGTCGTCGTCGCCTCCCACAGCATCCCCAACAACCCCTTAACCCTCTACCATCGACCCTCGAAGCCGGACGTCACTCGTCGGCCTTTATTTCGGCAGCCTCAACCCATTGCCACCCTGCCCTATTCTAGCCCGAGTGCCCTGTTTAGGCCGGGTCGCACGGGCCGTGGCCCATTTTGTCCTAGCCGAGTGGCTAAGGGCCTAGGCCAAGTGGCCGGGTCCGTGGTCTGAAATTTGGGTCGTTGTCCGAGAATTTTAGATTGTGGTCCGTCGAGCAGAGCCGTGTTCGCCGCCGCCTTCGCCGTTTGTTGTCGCCACCCGCACCGTCGCCGATGAGACTACCGAGCTAGTCAATTTGTGAGTTGACCCTAATTCTTGGTTAGGGCGCTAATTGAGCCTAAGATTAGTCAGTTAGCCAATTAAGGTATTTAAGTACACGATCGGGGCCGATTTTAGATAGAAATATTGATTAAGTTAAATGGTCGATCGATTAGGTTAGCCGGTTGATTTCTTTGCCTGCGGCTAATTGTGATTAGTTGAAATTGATTGATTGATTGATTGTGGTTCGATCGCGAGCAAGTGACAGGTTAGAGATGAGCGAGCGATCGTCGTTATAAGTTGAATTGATTAATAAAAGCATTGCACGAATCGAGCTTTTTATTGTCTAATCGATTTTGACTGCTCGGGATTGATTGGTGGCTTTATTAATTTGGTCATCTCTCTAAAATGTTTGTTTGACTATCTTATTTGCCCATTATGTGATTGGTTGTCTGTTTGGGGATTTATCGTCCGTCTGTGATTGCAGGGTCTAATGTTAGACTGCATATGCCTATGACCATGTGTGAAGTCAAAAGACATATTTTAGCACGAAAATGGCATTCGACCGAGACTTTTACATGCGTAAGTGAGCATCCGGCTTTAACCAAAGATAATAAAATAGGTTGATTGCTGGATGTGTTTTGTATGGTCATATGAGAGAAACGATAATGCTTTTCCTAACAAGTTCGTACCGTACCAATCTGATGGAACTAGACAACTTGCCAGAAGCATGACAATTCTGATCCGGTGCTAACTAGCACGAAGACAGAGTTGGTCGAATGCCGGTCGCAGCTTGTGATGGACCGACGCCCCGTTTAGGGATGCCTACTTGCTAGTACCGTGTCAGGCGCACTATAGACACCTTTTATAGTAGCCATTGCCGAGAGAAAAGGGACGTAGCTCGGTCTTGCCGATAGAACGCTCGATTGCACTAAGGTACTGGATCACGTTATTTGTGGGAGTGGAATCACGCCCTCTTTCGCGTAGATACTCTCATGTGTCGTTGGCACGATCATCGTTAATAAATAGATATGTGATGTCCTGTGCATACTTATGGATGAGATGCTTGTTTGAGTGATTGACTCACTGGCTGTGAGTCGAGTCAAGCATTGCATTGTGTGTGGCTGAAGCTGGCAAGTATGCATGTGGATGTTATTATATCTTGGTTGTACTTGGATGCTATATGTGGTGATGTGATCTTGTGGTATTATTGTTAGAATGCTCGGGTGAATCAATTTCCTAATCGAGCTTAGGCTTGATTCACTGAGATTTATTCTCGCCCCGTCGTGGGATAATATTTTCAAGTCCCAAGTGATGAAGCCTCATGGACGCCAAGGATTGGCTTTTGGATTAGTCATCTGAAGTAAGATGAGAAGTCAGTCTTACCTGACTGAGTACACCTGCTAAGGTCTTGTCTAGTCACCCCGAAGTATGGGGTTGTGTACATACAGAAGTAGTATCGATAGGATCAATATTTATTATTGGTGTTTGACTCCTGCTATTCTATTCCATGTTTGTTTTGATGTCAAGGAATGTAATTACGTTTCCGCATGCGTAATTAAATGATAGGTCGATAGTTTGCTTGGGACGCTATCTCTATGACCACGTGGCAATTTGGCAAGGGATATCGCGGGCTCGAGAGTCGGAGCATGACATGAAATACTAGGAAAATGAACAAAAACGTAATGTAGAGAAAATTTTGAAAATCCACTAATTGTTAAAAGTTAATTTTAATGATATGTAATGCTTGCTTGTCTTTTTTTCCTCCAAGTTTACATAATTCAAATATAATTTATTTGTTAAATTGATACATTTATAAACAATAAAAAAATTAAAAAAAGTAAAAGGGCCGCCGAGCGCCCATTTGGCCATTGGGGTGGGCCAGCGCCTCGCTCGGCGGCCCAAATGATGAGCAGGGTCGGCGCAGCGGCCCGCTCGACAATTGGGCCGCCGAGGGGGGCCCAGCTCTGGCCATTGGGTGCCGTTCGGTGGCCCATATGCCAAGCGGCACCCAATGCGGTGTATATTTTTTTTATTTTAATTTGATAAATATTTTAAAAAAAATATATTAATTTGGAAAATCATCCTCAGAACCGCCCCAAAATTCGCGACCAATGTCATGCTCAATACCTTCGCCCAAGTGCTTATTCCCTTGAGCTTGGTTGTCCAGCTTCTTCTCGATCTGCAACTTTCCGAGCTTGGACTTTTGTTGTTTGTAGGTAATCTGAAAGATCTCGAAGAACTCAGTCAGAGGTCTCCAGTCTCCCTGAAATTGCTCAATTTCTTCAGGGTGCTCGAGTGCCTAAACTTTTTCAAGGTGTCCGCATCAGTTTATCTCGAGAAAAAGAAGGGAAAAAAAAAAGGTATGTGTATACTTTAACAAACTCTAGAAATCAACTGAATCTCATCGGCATGTTAGCATATGAAGTCAAATACTAATGCATAGAGAAAATAGGAGAGATCGAATGCCTTAGCAATAGTGGCTAGCAAGAACCAGCACACCTAGAGATGTGTGCTATCAATGGAGTTCCTTGAGAACTAAAGATACACTTGCCTGCAATCTCCCTTGCTGTCTTCTTCTTCAGTGCAACGAAGCTTGTTGGAAATCAGCAACTGGAGGCGTCACGCGCATGTTTCAAGCAATTCTCGAAGGTGGCTGGCGCCATTTGGGAAGTCGTCCTCAACAAGCTCAATTGGTTCCGGAAGGTTTCTTCTGGTGTTGAAATCTTCCCTTGACCTTCAGGTGAGACCATGAGGCTAACAAAAGAGAGGGAGAGTACACTAAAAAGCCAAAGGAATTAAGTAGTCACGCAAGTTTATGTTCCCTAGAGAATTTCAGAGCATGGCAAGGGATTCCGAGTTATGTTGGAACATGAAGAACCGAGTCTACCCAGGTTGATGGACATGGCCAATATCCATGTCCCATACATAAGCAGCCCAAAAGACGCGAAATTCGCTATTTTCTTTTCTTTTCTTGTTCTGGAATTAAAAATCTTCATCGTTAGGGAAATGTCATACAAAAAATCCCGGAAATTATTATGATAAAGTATTTAAGAAGATAAGAAAAGATGCGATTTCTCACAAAAAACCCTCCCGGAATGTTCATAAAAAAACCCTAAGAAGAATTCGATTCGGACTTAGCAAAGTGATATGCACATCCACCGACCACCACCATACGTCGCTAATCAAGCCGGCTGAACATGAGCTCAGCAGGAAAAATCAACAGAACAATGCTTCTATGTGATGTTTCATAAGTATGATCGACTATTGTCGAGTTATTACCGAACAAAGAGCAGTCGAGCATAATGATCCGGCTCTTGCTTATGTACGAGGTGATTTCCCAGTGTTTAGATCATGAACATGCCCTACAGGAATCATTTCTGGGGTTTTTCCGCGACTCATCCTAATGCATTCATTTTCAACATCAACAGGATTGTTCTATCAGTTAGGGACGTTTATCTCATTCAAACTAGGCTGCATGAGAATCACCAAAAGTTAAGATACCGCAACCTGTGCATGATCTAAATATAACAGGAGTACAATCCAACAAGCAAGATAGCTAACTCTTCTTGCACAGCTGAATACAACTTTGCTCTCTTTACCTAAATGAGCTGCTTCTTGCAGTTGACTGCTCTGTGGGACGGAAATTAGAAGAGAGATAGGGGGCAAGATGGCTTGTTGAATGTAATGAAAATGAAGCGCTCTCTAATGTGGATTCACATTGTTTTTTTTTTTTTTTTCAATTGGAGGATAAACTTGATCGCGATGACACAAAAAGTGTCCATAGAAATCTTCTGAAATTTTGGGTATAGTTAACGGGAATGGTCATCCATCCGGATTAGCATTTCTCACTCTCGACAAGATTCCGACAGGTTTAGAAACGATGTGTTGACACCGGCTCATTTCATGCGAACAGTTTTGTGTCACATTTGTATAGATAGTTGTAGTATAGTTATTGGACCAAGGGGACATTATGATACTGCCATATTTACCGGTTGACAAAAAATCTAATTATTAAACGTCTGTTGATATAAAAATGTGACAACCGATATTTCAAAAAAATTGCCATAATAATTTTTAACATATTGCAATTGTGTCAATTCAATCTTAATTTTTTTTTCTGTCAATTGGACGCTAAACCTTTCTATTTGTCAAATTTAGTAATTTGGCCCAATATTGCTGACATGGATGCCAGCTATCCTACGTGTCGTGACTAACGTTGACGTGAACAATTTGAAAATAATATTTTAACAATTTTCTAATATCTAATTTTCTTTTTCTTTTTTCATTGCTCTTTCCTTTTTCACTCTTTTCTTTCTTTCTTTTTTCTTTCCTTCCTTCTTCCTCCCACCAATCGTCTAGCTTGGCAACCGTTAGAGGCGAGCGTCAGCGAGGTCGCCTCTAGTTCAAGGTTCGGCAACTAGGTAGAGAAAGAAAGAAGGGAAGAAAAAAAAGAAAGAGAAAAGAAGAAAATAATAAAAAATAAAATAATAAATAAGAATTTTAAATATACATTAAAATATCATTGAAAATTATCTAAGTTAGTGAGCTGCGCCACATAGGACTACCGATGTCCACGTAAACAATTTTCAGCCAAAATTGACCGACTAGACTAAATGACATGAATGCAAAGATTTAATTAGTCCAAAAAAAATGAAACTGAACTGGCACAGTTACAATTATTTTGGTATCTTCCTTGGTCTTTCCTTTTGTGTGAATTCAAATGTGTTAAAGGATAGAAAATGTTGATATGTATTGCACCTACATTAAATGGACACGCACTTTGAAATTTTTTTTGCCTGTCAGACACGTGTCCGACACCGCCAGACACTCCCGAACATGCAGTCAATGTGTGTCCGAGTTTGGACGTGGGATCAACTACACGGACAAACAAGGGACTCGCATGTCTAGCGGTAAAATAAGTCAAAATACCCAAAAATTTGACCTAATTTCCTACTTCCTCCCTCTTGCGACCCGCCTCTCCCTCTTGTGACTTGCCTCATCAATTCTGTATCGCGACTTGCCCCCTCTTGCGACTCGCCTCTCGCCAGCTCCTATCACGACTTGCCTCTCGCCGCCTCCCCGGCCACTTGCCGATCACCGCCTCCCCTCGAGACTTGCCTCTTGCTACCTCACCTCAGCTTCCCCTCCTCTCGTTGATCTCTACTCACGCCTCAGCTCGCCGCCTCGATCGCCTTCTAGTTCTCCTCATCTCAAGGTATCACCAAAACTCTATCTTTGTTGCTCTATCTCTATTGATTTAATTTTAAATGGAATCATGTAATGAACTTTTATATGACTCCATGGATACTGTAGTTAGTAATAATTGAAGTTTTATGGTTCTGAAATCGAGTTGAATGTACTAAGGTGGGTTCTGAAATCCCATTCAAGCATTTGATTTGGTAACACTTAGCATCTAATAAAAATTTTGCCAACTGCCTGAGGCATATGGAAGACACATAAGTTCATTTGGACAGTTGAAAGCCAAGAAACAACTGTAAAAATAAATATGGCCGATATGATTTATTAATAATGGTTTAGTAGTTATTTCATATTATTAATTAGTTTATATTGGTTACGAAAGGATACAATTGAAAGGGTGCAATACGAAATGCTTTGATGGAAGTCATCCCTCGATAGACACCTCTTGGATAACATTTCCTTTTAAAAAGGAATTATGGTCCTCCCTCCACCTATCAAAAAAGGAAAAAAAAAAACAGACCTAACATTATAGGAGCGTCAATTTGGTATTCTATATTACATCTTTAGAATACGTAAGGAACAAAAGGTTAAGCGAGAGAAATCAGATTCTTCTTTGTCTCCATCAATTACAACGAACATTCTCAAGGAATCGCTATGGATAAAGGTATGTCTTCATCCTTATTGTTTGTGAGAATGATGAAGATAGAAGATTCGCTGTCGATTGAATTTCTGCATAAAGTTCATGTTCAATCGGTTACAGTTGGTATCAGAGCATGGTTTATGATCTCTTGATTTTCCATTTGTATGCTATATGTATAATTTTTTTTTTTTTGTTTTTGGGCCATACGTTGATGAATTCTCATGAGTTTTGCGTTGATGGATTTTTTCACGTTTGATGAATTCGTGTTACGTTGATGAATCTTTAAGGGTTTAATGAATTGTTTGTTGGAGCAAATCTGATGAATAAAGAAAAAGCTTCTTTACTGTTCTTTCACGAATTTATACCGTACGGTCGCACCATCATGATTGATAAAAGACCCCAATCAATTCGGGATTATGGTGATCGCCGAACGTGAATTGAGTGGGGAAAGTTTTCGTGGTCAGGGTTTACGTCCGATTGATTTTTTTTTTGCTTAATTTTGGTCAATTTCTTGGCCGTTTTTGGCTAATTCAAGGGCCTGTGTGGTCGCCACAGCATGATCTCCAAAACCCACCGATTAATTTGATTGGAGGTGGGATAATGGAGGAGAATTAGTGATGAAACACACGGCGGAATCCGGCAGGGGAAAAGACGAACAAGCGTGAGATAGATAGATAGATTAAAAAAAAAAAAAAACCGCATTCTGGAAGAAGAAGATGCAGCGCGTGGTTCCACGTGCAAGTCCACTTCCAATGCACACGCCTGTGGAGAAAATTGCACCGCAGAATTACACTTTTACCCACTGTTTTGTCTTTTTCCGAAAAATTACAATTTTGCCCCAGTTTTATCCTTTTCTGATAAATTACAGTTTTTTCCCAATTTTTATCTTTTTGCAAAATACATGAATTTTACTATTTTGCCCTTGGATGCAAATTTACGATTTTTCCCTTGGGCACATGAATTTAATAAAACTTGAGAATTAAGTGGTTTGTTAGACACCAAAGTGGCAGAACCTTAAGTTTCTTGAGTTTTTTGAAATTCATAATATTTTGTTCAATTATCCATGATTTTTTTATGCTATGATTGAAAATTGATATGTTAAATATTTTTATTATTATCATGGATATATTGAAGTTCATATATTATAAGAACTTAGGAATTAACCCTAAGGTTAATTATTTTCTTATAATTTATGAACATAATGGTTGGAAATTAATGTCTCATTAGATTTATTTCATATGTCTTATTAGATTTATTTGTATATCCAAAGATAGCAAATAAATTTTAATAACGCATATTCGTAATTGCCAAATAAAAGATATTAGCATCATTATGGTTAGTATGTTTGTGTATTATAGGATCTCCCAAAGGAGAACTATGATATACATGTATTGTTTTAATTTGAATCTGACAATGTGATATTTTCAAAGCATTAATGTATGAATATTTTCATAAATATTTGCAGTATCTGTACTTGTTTCTCTTCATTCGCACGCTTCGTTAGTTTCAATATTCAATGGAATGAATTTCTCTGAATGGAGTGAACAAGTTCAATTTCATTTAGGTGTCATGGATCTTGATTTAGCACTTCAAGTTGAGAAACCAGCTACTATTACTGATGAAATAGCGATGATGAAGTATCTTACCAACAAGCTTGGGAAAGATTGAATCGACTAAGCCTAATGTTCATACGAATGATAGTAGCGAACAATTTAAAGACCACTCTTCCCAAAACTGACAATGCAGAGGAAATTATGAAATTTGTGGAAGAACGTTCTCAAACTGCTGACAAATCACTTGCTGGTACATTGATGAGCACTTTGAACACCATGAAATACGATGGTTCACGTACCATGCATGAACATGTGCTTCAGATGACAAATCTAGCAGCAAAGTTGAAGAATTTGGGAATGAACGTGGATGAGTATTTTTTAGTTCAGTTTATACTGAATTCATTGCCTCATAAACAATATGGGTCATTTCAAATGAATTACAACACTATAAAAGATAAGTGGAATGTACATGAATTGGGGCAATATGCTTGTTCAAGAGGAAACAATGATAAAGAATCAAAATGCTCATTCTGTTCATCTCTTAAGTCATCAAAAGCCTGAAAAGAATTCCAAGAAGAAAGGTGGGAAAGGTAGAAAGAGCAAGAAGAAAGGACTACACATCCTGAATGATTCTTCTAAGGCTTCTCCAATCCACAAGAAGGAGCACAATCTTATTAAGTGTCATTTTTGTAATAAAATTGGACACTTGAAGAAAGATTGTTTGAAGCGTAAAGCTTGGTTCGAAAAGAAAGGTATGCCTTGTGCTTTAGTATGTTTTGAATCAAACTTTATTGAAGTTCCTCGTAATACTTGGTGGATTGATTCGGGTGCTACCACCCACGTTTCTAATACGATGTAGAGATTCCTTACGATCCAAGCTTTAAAGCCAAATGAGAACTATGTGTATACAGGGAATAGAAATAAAGCTCGAGTTGAAGGCATTGACACTTATCGTTTAGTCTTAGATACTTGACATTATTTGGATTTGTTTCAAACCCTTTATGTGCATACGTTCTCCCGCAATTTAGTTTCTTTGCCAAAACTTGATGAAGCGGGTTTTTCTTTTAAGTTTGGTTGTGGATCTTTCAGTTTGTTTAAGAATGAGAATCTTATTGGAATTGGAACCTTATGTGATGGTCTCTACAAATTTAAACTTGATAATGTATTTGTTGAGACCATAATGACCTTGCATCGTAATGTTGGCATTAAACGCAGTTTAGTTGATGAGAATTCTGCTTACTTGTGGCATAAACGTTTGGGTTACATATCCAAAGAAAGAATACAAAGATTAGTAAAGAATGAAATTCTTCCAAATTTGGATTTCACTGATTTTGGAGTGTGTATTGATTGTATTAAGGGTAAACAAACAAAACACACTAAGAAAGGCGCCACAAGAAGCACAGAGCTTCTTGAAATTATGCACACTGATATATGTGGTCCTTTTGATGTTCCATTTTTTGGTGGGGAAAGTTATTTTATCACCTCTATTGATGATTTTTCACGTTATGGTCACGTTTATCTATTGCATGATAAATATCAATTTGTGAATGTACTTTAGGTGTATTTTAAAGAGGTTGAGAGACAATTAGATAAAAAGGTGAAAATAGTAAGGTCGGATAGAGGTGGTGAATATTATGAAAAGTATGATGAGTTAGGACAATGTCCGGGTCTATTTGCTAAATTTCTTGAAAGGCATGGCATTTGTGCTCAATACACAATGCCAGGGACACCACAACAAAATGGTGTAGTAGAAAGGCGTAATCGTACTCTAATGGAAATGGTTAGGACTATGATGAGTTATTCATCTTTACCCTTATCTATGTGGATCTATGTATTAAAGACTTCTATGTACTTATTAAACAGGGTTCCTGATAAGGCAGTTCCAAAGACTCTCTTTGAACTATGCACAGGTAGGAAACCTAGTTTACGACACCTACATGTTTGGGGTTGTCTAGCAGAAGTACGTATTTACAATCCACATGAAAAGAAATTGGATTTTAGAACAACAAGTGGTTATTTCATTGGTTATGCAGAAAAATCCAAGGGGTATAGATTTTATTGCCCTAATCACAGTACGAGAATTGTTGAATCTGGAAAAGCTAGGTTCATTGAGAATGGCGACATTAGTGGGAGCGAAAGAATGCATGATGCCTGCATTCAAGAAGTTAGGGTGGATATTCCTTCACCTAAAACTTCTCCAGTTGTTGTTCCTAATATTATTGTTCAACCAAACAATAATAAAGAACAACAAATAAATAATCAAACGCTCCATAATGAACATGTCCATAATGAACCCACGGTAGTTGAGCCATCAGAAATAGCATTAAGAAGATCTCAAAGAGACAGAAAGTCGGTTATTTCTGATGATTATATAGTTTATCTACAAAAGTCGAAAATTGACTTAGGAATTGGTAATGATCCAGGTTCATTTTCACAGGCCACGGAATGTAGTGATTCTACAAAGTGGTTTGATGCCATGAAAGATGAGTTAAAATCTATGGATCATAATCAAGTATGGAATATTGTTGAATTGGCTAAAGGACGTAAAAAGGTTGGGTGTAAATTGGCCTTTAAGACCAAGCACGACTCAAAAGGTGATATTGAACGATATAAAGCCAGACTTGTTGCTGAAGGTTTTACCTAGAAAGAAGGCATTGATTATAAGGAGACATTTTCACCAGTCTCTAAGAAAGACTCTCTTAGAATCATTCTGCCTTTGGTGGCTCGTTACGATTTAGAGTTACACCAAATGGATTTGAAAACTGCCTTTCTTAACGGAAATTTGGAGGAAGAGGTGTATATGGACCAACCTGAAGGCTTTTCAATTAAAGGAAAGGAACACATGATATGTAAATTAAAGAAGTCAATATATGGACTTAAACAAGCTTCCCGACAATGGTATCTCAAGTTCAATGATACCATAACCTCTTTTGGGTTTAAGGAAAACACCGTTGATCGGTGTATATATATGAAGGTCAGTGGGAGCAAGTTTATTTTTCTAGTTCTATATGTTGATAACATTTTGCTTGCTGCTAATGATATTGGTTTATTACATGAAACCAAGAAATTTCTCTCTAAGAATTTTGAAATGAAAAATATGGGTGAGGCAACATATGTGATAGGAATAGAGATATTCCGTGATAGATCACAATATTTGTTAAGGTTGTCTCAAAAGGCCTACATTAATAAAATTCTAGAGAGATTCAATATGGACAAATGTTCAGCAGGAATAGTTCCAATTCAAAAGGGGGATAAATTTAGCCTAATGCAATGTCCGAAAAGTGAATTGGAACAACAACAAATGAAAAGTATTGCTTATGCATCTGTTGTTGGGAGCTTAATGTATGCTCAGACGTGCACCAGACTTAACATCAATTTTGCCGTCGGAATGATGGGCAGGTATCAAAGTAATCCAAGAGTGGGTCACTAGAAAGCTGCAAAGAAAGTTCTCAGATACTTGCAAGGAACAAAGGATCAAATGCTTACTTATAAAAGATCAAATCATCTTGAGATGATTGGATATTCAGATTCAGACTTGGCTGGATGCACTGATACAAGGAAATCAACGTTTGGTTATATATTCCCTTTGACTGGAGGTGCAATTTCTTGGAAAAGTGCGAAGCACTCAATCATTGTTGCATCCACTATGGAGGCTGAGTTCGTGGCATGCTTTGAGGCCACTATTCATGGATTATGGCTGCGGAACTTTATTTCAGGACTTGTAATTGTCGACAGTATTGCCAAGCCGCTGAAAATTTACTGTAATAATTCTGCAGCAGTTTTCTTCTCTAAATACGACAAAAATTCTAAAGGTGCTAAGTCTATGGAAATCAAGTACTTGTCTGTCAAAAAAGAAGTTCAGAAACAAAGAGTGTCAATTGAACATATTAACACCAATCTTATGATTGCAGATCCATTAACAAAAGGACTGACGCCTAAAATATTTAATGAACATGCTGAAAGAATGGGCATTATCGGACGTCACTAATGATATTGTGTTATGACTTTATTTAGTTTATGTATTTGACACTTTGAGCTCATTTATGTATGTTTCTGATTTATCCTGTTTTCTACTTAGTATACATGATGGAAGTAGATGAATGCTTTGACAGGATAGTCTCTAATAGAGACATTATAGTCTGATCATTGATATATTTCTTATTTATGGATCATGATGAGTAGAGAGCTATAGTTGTAGTACATAAAAGGGCCTGTGTCGCTTAATGACACACAGCCGCCATGACTCACATTAGTCTTCTTTGCTTTATTGAGATTATTATGTGACAAGCCAATTAAAGAAAATTTATAACATGATCTTATTGTGCACATTACGATATTATTAAACCATCAAAGGAAATTCATATTGGCCAAGTGGGAGAATGTAAAAATAAATATGGCCGATATGATTTATTAATAATGGTTTAGTAGTTATTTCATGTTATTAATTAGTTTATATTGGTTATGAAAGGATTCAATTGAAAGTGTGCAAATACGAAATGCTTAGATGGAAGGCATCCCTTGGATAGGCACCTCTTGGATAACGTTTCCTTTTAAAAAGGAATTCTGGTCCTCTCTCCACTTATCGAAGAAAAAAACAAAAATAGACGTAACATTACAGGAGCATCAGTTTGGTATTCTATACTCCATCTTTAGAATATGTAAGGAATAAAAGGTTAAGCGAGAGAAATAAGATTCTTCTTTGTCTCCATCAATTGCAACGAACATTCTCGAGGAATCGCTATGGATAAAGACATGTCTTCATTCTTATTGTTTGTGAAAATCATGAAGATCGAAGATTCGTCGTCGATTAAATTTCTGCATAAATTTCATGTTCAATCGCTTACAACAACCATCATCTTCCCATTCTAATTCTAACATTCTGAAATTCCCAGTAAGAAAAAAGTAGACAATGACTAATTGTCACTGTTCGCATACGCGATTTTGTCAATTCTTATGACCCACGTGTTTGGTCCTCACTCTATCACTCTTTGTGATAGTTTATGTTTTATGTGTATTCTGTGCATATTTCTTTTAGGTGTGCATGTTTCTGTGAGGTTAGGGGGACTACAGAGAGAAGTCTTTGTGTCAACATCAAAATATACACAAAATATGCAACTTATCACAGCGTGTCGAAATTATCTATTTTTTAAAAATTCACGTGTCAGCGTATCATATCGTGTGTCATATTCTGTGTCCGTGTAACATAGTGCTACACCTCCTATTATTTTTCCTGGAAAGATTGCTTTTTACATCTTCCACATAGTTATGCTTTGCATCTTGTATTTTCTGAAATTAGAATTTAGCGTCTTCTATCGAAATATTGCGTTGCCGCAAGACAGGTGGCTGGCATTCATAAGACTTGTAGTCATAGGTGAGCCGCATGTTCCCTTAACCTACGTTTATGCGACCCCAGTTGGAACTTCACATGGGTGCCCAAATCAAATAATAGGTTAGCACACAAACCGGAACAAACGTGCTCTCTCTCTTCTTGCCCGGATCAAATTCTAGTTTTGGATGGTGATATAATTTATGTATGGTAGTCACTTGAGGTTCATAACTTCATTTTTTTTTCCTTCTGATTATCTGAGTGCCTTATAACATTTTAATCGATTATTTAGGTACATAAACTTCTAACAAATACTAACCACAAGTGCTATGTCACATCAAATTTTCGAATTTTGAATTAGCGATTTCAAAAAGTAAGCATTGTACATAAGTCATGTCACACATGGCGCCCTTATTCCCTCCTTCATTTATGGCCAAGAAATTATCAATGCACACGTTTTGATATATGAAGATACTATAGTATATATTTCTTTGTTTTTCGCTGTCGATAAACTTCTTTGTGTTTGCGACGATGCTCGATGAGCAACTTAGAATAGTAACCATATTGATGCCTCGTCTGTTTGGACCTCGTAGGTTCCACATAAATTGATCCAATAGTACAATTCCAATCGGGACACGAACTAAGTGTTGATGGCTTGGTGACAAAGATTGATCAATATATTTACCAGGATTCCTCTAAGTCAAATGTTAGAATGCCCAACCGAAAAGGTTACTTGAGAAGCTATATCTTAGTAGGCACTCGGTTCTAGATTTGCATGGAAAAATCAGGTGGCATGTCCTGTTGTTCCTCAAAGTATGAAATGTCCTATGGAATCTCAGGAAAACAAAATTACAGCTTTCCCCTTTCCGGGATGATATGGGTGATGGAATCGTCCTAAATTCTTCTATCACTGAAGAAGAGGGCATTCATAAATTGTAGTCCCCGTATATTTTGCTGTCTTGAGAAGCAACCAGTATAACAAATCTCGTTCCAAAGGAAAGACAGATAAAAATTGGGATAATTATAGCACATGTGCCATAACTTTCATACGGCGCACACTTGAGTGCCATAACCTTATTTTCGATCACTTAAGTATCGTAACTTCTAAAAAATGTTCATCTGAGTGCCATAATTCTCAATCGGTCAGTTAAGTGCCAATTTTATTTTTAAAATGTTCACCCAAGTGCCAAAAATTTGACGTGGCATAGTACTTGTGATGAATTTTTAAAAAAGTTTTGACACTTAAGTGATCGATCAAAAAGTATGTGGCACTCAAGTGATAAAAAAAAGTTATGACACTTAAGTGAGGGGTGTACATAAGTTCTGGCACTCGACTGGTTGAAAAACAAGTTATAGCAGTTAAATGAGTGCCGTATAAAAGTTGTGGCACTCGTGGTGATCTTATCCTGATAAAAATAGTACTCGCGAAAATCTATTGTGTTACGCCCCGAACTCGGTGAGCACGCGTACATCCCACCAAGCCGTTTCTTATTCAAGCTCCAGGATCCAACGGCCAATAACTTACAATTCTTTACAAATTACGCACGCGAAAGCGATACCATCTCCAATCATATAAATATAACAACTGATGACTTAGGACAGATACATCAAAATTTCATTAATTCATTCCTAAAGGTTCAATTCAATAATCTACCAATCAGAAGTACAATCCCAATATCACGAAATGCAACTCCATTCCTAAATACAACTGGTCAACTATCTCTTCAAATGCCAATCCTTGGCAAGCTCATGCTTCCTTCGCTTGGAACTTGAAAATGTAAGCCCCCACCAGGGTGAAATATAAATCTCAGTAAGGTGAGTCCTAACCCTAGGTTAGCCTGACCGTCCACTCAGGCAATCATATATCCAATAAATCAAACTCATAAACTCATAAACATATCCAGTACAAATCAATAAAACCACAACATGTCATCTCGCCATAACCATCTCCTCTAGCCTGCCTCAATTTCCAACCCGCGATAAATCGCATCAAGCTCGGTCCGCGTAAACGCATCGGACGGTCATCGGCAATCCACATAAACGCATCAAGTTCCGATGAATCTCCAAGCAACATCATCATCTCATAAATTCCGTCCCGCGAATAGTTTGCATCAGGACCGTGGTTGTCTCGACCCCGCGATCTCGTCGCATCAGGGCGCCACGCAACATCGACTCCACCCCGCGATCTTGTCACATCAGGGTATTCTCGTACCTCCGTCCCGCGAATAGTTCGCATCAAGACTGTGGCTATCTCAACCCCGCGATCTCGTCGCATCAGGGTGCCACACATTATTAACTCCACCCCACGATATCGTCGCATCAAGGTATACATCTTCTGCCCCGCCTCTCATACGCCTCAGGGCCTCTCCGTCCCGCGAATAATTCGCATCAGGACTGTAGCCATCTTAACCCCGCGATTTCATCGTATTAGGGCGCCACACAATATCAATTCCACCCCACGATCTCGTCGCATCAGGGTATACACCTCCTGCCCCGCGTCTCATACGCTTTAGGGTCTCACCATGTTAAGCTCGTGCCATGATTTCCCATTTCATTTCCCATTCATGACGACATGTGCAAATCAGGCACAATTTGAAGACTCATGGTGTGCAAAGCTATCAAATGATACGCACACATGGCGAACAAATCAAACACAAACAATGGCACATATATACCCCTATATCATTCTAGGGCATTCCAAGCACAATCCTCTTGACAACTCTCACAAATCATTTACATTTGTCTCTCGACTCACCCAAACGAGTCCAATCTTCCTAGTATAAAGTTAGGAATTCCCTTACCTTTGATTTGCCAACACAATTTACTCCTTTTGAGCCCCAAAGTTTCGGCCCTCAATGTCCACAACTGGACTTGTCGCGCAACCTAACAAAATTCATCCAATTCCGTCAATTTTTACACCCAATTCCTCAATCCACGAACCCCAATCATCCATATCCTAACCATCATCATCTAATCATGTCTTAAACATCAATTTGAGGTTCAAAATCACCCGCTCTTCAATCCACCATAACCGATCTTGCACAGAACCTACCCGGTTCAATTCGGTTCCGTGCATACCGTGCACTATCCGTCCTAAATCAACTTCAATTCCATCATTTAACCCTAATCCTACCTCTTGACATGTCTATCTAAGGGTTCTTGAGACTCACCAAAGATTTGAAGTCAATTGGTCACCGGAAACTCGTCGAACGTCGCCGGTTCTTCCCGAGTCAGAATCTAGCAGTTTCTGGGCAAAATGTACATGGTCGGTTCATGGTCAAAAAATTATCAAATAAATCCCCAATTTTTACCACAGAACCCTACATATATCTACTAAGTCTCCACAAAATTTGAGCCCAAGATTCTAATATTTCGACCATCAAAAGAGTCAAAAATCGGACCTACCTCAGGTTGAGTCAGTTTCCGTCGACTCCCGGGAAAACTCTTGGCCGGAGCTCCTCGGTGCTCCAAACGACTTGATTCCACTTTGAAGAGGTCAGAAAGACATGGGGCTAGGTGTGTGTGGTCATCACGCCAGTAGGTGATGGCCGGAAGTGGCCCTCGTGGGCGGCGAACAACAGCCCCTGAAGCTGTCGCCGGCAAGTAGAAACTGGAGGAAGAAGAAGATGGGGTTTCGGTGGTTGAGGGGGAGTCTTGGCCAATCAAAGTGAGGTGAGGAGAGAGAAAAATTTGCTATATACAAGGCTTGAGTCAAATGGAAGAATGGTAAGTGTGGAATGGTAGGTTTGACCACTCAACGGTTAATCTTGTAACACTTGGCATTGTCTTTTCCCATGGAGATCCAATGGCTCTCCTTTAGTCTTCATTTTTGGCAACCATGGGAGGGTGTAATGTCCATTATACCCTTCTTCAATTGCAAGGACAAAGTTCTAAGCTTGAGGGGCAAAACGGTCATTTTACCTCCCGACGTTCAGAACGTCGTTTTTCTCCTTCCAGAATTCTTCAATAGGGCGACGGCCAATTTGAATAACGCTGGAATTCTTGATTTTCCATTTCAAACTTTTCAGGACTCGTTTCTGATAGTTTTCTCTATCAGACGTGATTCTAGTCTATCCCAAACTGACAGGCGGCTTTTGCAGACATTACGTGTATCAACCCCGTGATTCATATCACGTTTAGGGCTCGTCAATTCATGGCGGCTTTGGTTGTCATGTAATTGTGAGAGTCTATCGCTAGTTCCCTCGACAATCCTTATGGCCAAAGTGTCATTTCCTATCCGAGTTCCCTGGGTCCACGTACCACTTCTCGCATTAATCTTTCCCTTTTGGTCAGTCTACTCGAATTGATCAGATTCGAACGACATATGACTGGAATACATCTCTAGATATACCCTTCTCATCAATGAGCCTGAAATTGACTGGAAATCAGAATGTCACAACTCTTCCCCCCTTAAAGAAATTTCGTCTTCGAAATTCACAACCTTCTACTCATCCAATCCTTTGGGGTATTGGCGCCTCGTCACATCCTCACTCTTCCGAATAATCCTTTCCATGGCTTGACGATCTTGCTCGTCCTTTCCAACCCAAAGCCATCCTTCCCGAGGACTTGTCTCCTTTAGTCCTCAATCTGATTTGCTCCTCTCCATTCTCTTTCGGTACTCTTGACATCTCTTAGTAGTTCCTCTTCGAGCGTTCACCTTATCTCTTTCAATTGTCCATCACCATTAATACTAGCCCTCGTCAGAATGCATTCTTAATGTCCACACCCTTCGACATATTACTCCTTTCAAACCAACGGAGGTTTAAAAGCTGCATCAACTTGCCCTCCATTAACCAAATTGAATTATGGCCCTCTCGACTCCTTAAATGATTACATGATTACTTCCATAGTAATCCATTCTCGATTCCATCCGAACATTCCCTTGGATCAAAGTGGTCCTTCAACCTTCATGGTCATGTTCTTCTCTTTTATTGACATGTCCAGTGCTCGGCCATACAATAGAATAATTTCCCCCTCCGATCCTTATCACCGATAGTATATATATATATATATATATATATATATATATATATATATATATATCTTGGCACATCTTTGTGTCATTCCATGAAACACCATCATTCCCCTTTTGAATTTCAATGAGGTCATCTCCTTCAGTACTGGGCTCGTACTTCCGTCTCTGGGTCTCAAGGATTCCATCCATTTCTATAATCTGTCCAGTATCGGTGCTTAATCATGGTAACACCTCAATTTCCTTCTGACCATCAAGCTAGGTGTTTCCAGTAGCCATCACGCTAGTTCATTAGGGAACTTCTAATTTAGGAGTTGAATCTCTTATTTCTTGAGAAAAAATCTGTCCCTCATTATCCATTACTCAATGCTCAACTCTCAATTGTAAACATCCGTTAAACAATTCACCATTCCTTAGTAAAACGAATGTCGCTATAACAATACTTGGGTGATCTCTTTGTTCCACACGCCTCGCCTTCAATTTCTTTTAGGCAATTCGTGCTCTCAATCTCTTATAGTTCGCATAATTCTCGAGCTCTTTTCTTCATCTAGGCAATGCTCTCATACCCACCAGCACTTCTATACATCTGTGTTGCCTCTTGTTCAATTCTCCTCAGGAAGCTGCTACTTTATACTCTGGTGGTAGGTATAGCCTTGAAACATTCTTTCACTCAAACAAATTTCCCCAGCTTCATCGTGAGGACACTCGTAACCCATTCCAATCACGCCCTACGCATTCCAACTCTTATGGCTTTATCATCACGACGCACAAGCAACATCCATTTTAAATCGCCTTGTTATATCTTCAATTTTCATTCTGCGTCGCGCCACTACAACATTCATAAGCTTTCCAGTTTTCGACACGATATGCCATTAATCGCATAGCCATCAGCTTAACTCGAGTCCTCGAAAACTCCTTTCACATTCATTCACCCATTCGTGTCACATCTCGTCCTTAATCCATTTTACCATTGGAACAACTCTTGTGGGGAATCTTTCAATGGTCCGTCTATTGCAATTCATCAATCCCAAAAAGCTTGCACTTTCCTCAACTCATATCGACTATAGTCGATTCGTTACTTATTCCGATCCTCAAAGGCTCCAAGCGAATTCCCTTTTTCAAAAGTTTCACGACTGAGGAATCTCACCTCATTAGGTCCATGACTCACGCTCTTCACATTCGTCATATATTGAGCATCTCCTTAAATTCCATTGAATACTTTCGAAGGTCATTCATGTTTCTCCTAACTTCTTAAATGAGTCCAATCATCGTCGCTCAAGACAGTAACAATCCACCCAATCATTCTTGGGACACTCAATTCAACTGATATAAGCTTCTTTCTACTATTCCTCACACTTTTCACTTGAGAGCTCAGACCTTGACTCTCTATCGTCATGGGTCTTTTCTAGGACCGCACGATATTTTGTTTACTCTTATCACTCTTTTCGTGAGAAGCATTAGTGCTTTAGCCTCTGAGTTCCATACTCACTAGGGCGACCTTACCCCAATTCTGTTCGTTCTACTGAATGTCAACATCATTCTGGAACTCAACATTGTCTACAAGACAGTCTCTCGGATTTCACTTCCAAGAGTCATTCAAGCTCTGCGTCCTCTTTCTCGGTATAGACGCTCAATCATAATACTAAGACAATTCAAAGTTTTTCTTCCTTTTACAATAGGGTCTCTTACCCTAAGGAAGTAACTACACAACTCTGTGGCATTTTCTCACTTCAAATTCATCTTGTCCTTCTCATTCCATAGGACGTCGATCTTGGAGTTTGTGCCAACGACGATACCTTTACTCCAGGATTCAAATGCCACCTTACTTTCACATTCTCTTTTCCATAACTCTGTCACCTCAAGTGACAATATTTGTCCGTCTATGGGTCTGACAAATCACCATATCGAATACTCAATTCTACGTTCTCGAATCACTTTGTATTTACACTCTAAGCGCTCTTTTCGCTTACCCAACCATTCATTGGAATTACAAACCATCAAGACTATCAAATCTATTCACTTTTCCTTTCGTCAATGACCAATCCATGGTCCAATCGCCCTTTAAGGACAATGCCCTATTCTTTAGGAAATGGCAACTCATGATTTCATTCCTCATGGTTCCAATCCAATCAACCGACCCTAGGAAATCATTAACTTCGGGCAATCTAGCATGCCGATTCTTCCTCGACCTCATCCATAACAGGAAAGACTTACTACTCACTTTTCACTATGTGTCTTACACCCAGGTAATCAGCCATTTCCCGTAGGCACATTCCATATCCATAATGAACATTTCTCCGCTCGTACTCCATGAGCAGGAGTTCTCTTATTCACAAGTCTCTCGATCATTCTCCTCTTTTGCTGAGTCATGTCACCATTCCTCAAAATCAGGAATAACAATCAGACATATGGTTCTCAAGTTCCCATCCACTCCGAAACTTACTCATCTTATTCAAGGGTCTTTAACCACCTTTACCATACGTTCATGCGACCTTGAGAACTCTGTCTCATAAGGGTCGATCATCCTATGTTCCTTGCAATAGTATCAGGATCCAAACAACCTTTGCTCTCAAGCAACCCCAGGACGATACTTCCCATCGAACAACTCAACAGAAGTTGGCTAAGCGGATCTCATGCTTCCGAGGAAATCCTTCCTCTAGTGACCTTTCACCAATCCTTAATAGCCTCTTAGGGCTAGTACTGCTAGGTTCACTTTTCTTCTTTAGTGCACCCAAAATCTCTGAGGTTTTCTCACAAAACTCTCAATCTAGAGGAAGACAATTTCGAATCTCATCCCTCTACCTGACTCAATCAATTTCAGCCTTATACATAATCTTACAAGCTTTTCTAAGCTCTCGTGGTCCTACCCACACATTCAATTTCGAAAAGGCTTACTCAGAGTCACCTTCTTCGTGACTTCCATCACTTAACTCCTCAGTACTGGTTATCTCAGCGACTTAGGTAACAATGGCAGCCCCTTCTAAGCTCGCCTACCCATAGAAATATCTCATTTCAATTCAAAGTTCTCGCGACCCACTCAACTCTTGGGTCCCACGTGGTTCACAAACTTGAGTCAATTACTCTGCTGGTTTTCGTGTTCTGATTACTCATCTTTACTCAGTTCTCATAATCCATCTTAAGTCCTTGGATCTTTTTGTATCTCACATACGCAAGCTAAGTGCTACTCTAGCGACCATACCTCGGTCCTTCAATCTTATCAGGTTTTCATGTCACTTGAACCACTATGATTCCCTATAGGAATCCAAGACTCAAGTCATCTACTCAAGTCCATCAATCTCAGGCTGCTTATCTCAATATCTTTCACCATCAACCAATCCTCTAATTCTTAAGCAATTCTCAATTAATTGCCAATTATTCAGGGTCCCAAATCATCCTTGTTTAGTAATCATTCCTCAAGCCAGTCTTAACGAGGCAACTTCTCAACTGACGGCCACTACTAGGCTAGCCTCCACCAGGCAACTACCAATCAAGCGCTCAAGACAGCGATTCACTATATCAAAAGCTCATACTCTAGGCCTAGAGGCATCCACCACTCTAGCATAGTCACAATAGACTATCTCATTCACAGCACGCCTCAACTCAACGGGTATAACCCCATAAGTTATCTAATCCCTCAGACATACTTTGGGCCAGCTATTCACATGAAGCTAATCATGAAACATGCCTAACAGGCCCATCACAACCATTACTTTTATTTTTCAAATGGAATCCATCGCCAAGCACAAAGCTTTTATCCGTGCCACTCATAGGCGCCATTACACATGCCATACCACGTTCAATCATTCTTAATGAGGATTAATCCGTGCCGCACATCCCTTATCCATAATCGGACTCAACCTGATACCTAAGCTTCTCCTTTCAAGTTATGACTTGGTCATTCTTGCCTCTTGCCATCTTAGAAGCCTGCCAGGAGCCGCTCTTTGTCCGGACCTCTCTGTCCCGACGATCACTCCCCGCGCTCATCAGACCTGGCCGTTGTAGTTTGTCCCAAGTCATACATCTACGAAGAAAGTCCCGCTCCACATGTCCCATACCATGTTTCATTACAGTTTATAGGTATCCCATCAACTTGTCCCATACCAAGCGACGGTTTATTAAGTCCAATAGCGATAAGTCACTGCATGCATCCTCATCAACTTTCGTTTCAAGCAATAAACATAAGCACAACATGACCGTCCTCATCACTTGTCCTGTTAAAACCACCTTCAGATCAATTCCTATCCATTCAAGAGTTCTAATTCCACCAAAGACCGTCATATCTCACAGATCAACTGCCTATATTCCATTATATATCTCAAGTCCAGTCAACATTCAAATCAAATCCATATGCATCCGATCACAACTGATCTTCGATTCAGGTACTTCTCGTATTCATCTCAACTCATATCACCCAAGGCTGTCAATAGTCATTGATAGCTAAACCATCGAAATACCACGCGATTCAAGCCTAAATCCACTAATATCGGTCGTCTCTTTATAATTCGTGCTCCTCAGGTTGGGTCATTGACAAATCAAGATCACAATCGTACACCTCAATTGACCCTTCATTCATAAGCAATTCCCAATTATCCTTAAGCACAACTACTACCTCAAAATCCATGCTTATGACTCTTTAATCCCAGCCTGTTTCCACTTAAACCTTAATCACCACATAACTCAAAGTCAGCCATTAAAGTCAACTCTAGGACCATTAGACTACCTCATAAGTTCAAGCTTACCATCCTCGAGACTCGATAATCCATGCCTAGCCCCATAGACCTCAATATCTAATTATCCTCAAGTCATCGCTCCTTATCACTCCAAGTCTCAATCACATTGGATCGAGCTGACCTTGCTCTGATACCAAACAAGCAGGGATGTCACGCCCCGAACCCGGCGAGCATGCGTACATCCCATTTCCTATCCAAGTTCCCTGGGTCTACGTACCTCGTCTCGCGTTAACATTTTTCTTTTGGTCAGTCTACTCGAATTGATCAGATTCGAGTGGCATACGACTAGAATACATCTCTAGATATACCCTTCTCATCAATGAGCATGAAATTGATTGGAAATCAGAATGTCACATGTTGTCCCTTCCAGATTGAGTTAACTTCTTTCCTCTATTGCGTTATAATGTGACCATTGGTTAAAAGTAGAGGTGTCAAACCGATGAAATAGACCTCGCGGAAGTTCATGCGCACCTAAGACGAGTCTGCCTTGATGACATTCCGAATGTCCGGACACCTTCTACCTCAAGGATCGGTTGCTCTCCAAGTTCCATTCTATGGGTCATTTTCCTAATCCAGGAACAGAAAAAGGAGCTCTCCATCGTTGTCCTCTACATGCTCTTGGAGTTATCTTCTTGATTACCATATGTACCTTTCTCATACTTTTCTTCCACAGAAAAACATCACAAGTGCAAAAGTTGTGTATGGCGCTCACTTTAGTGCCAAAAAGTTTTTTTTATCATTTAAGTGTTATTTTTTAACAATGATCTTTTCAGTGCCAACTTCAATCTGTATGGCTGAAAATCATACATGACCTTTTTTTTATTAATATGTTAAGCTGGTGTGGCTCACTAGAGTATCCCATCAGCATATAAAGCAAAAACAACGCCATTGAATGCCTTTCTCCAAAATAGGAACCCTGAATCGCCAAATTGGAACAGAACTCCAAATTTTGACCCCTAGCCGATAATTGAACCCAAATTCACACCCTATTCGGATTGCCCCCAAATGAATGTCTAACTTGCAAATGGGAGGCGGGAGGCAGGAGTTTCAGTAGCGGTTCAAATTTCGTTTCAACAGCCATTATATAGATATTCTACCATTAATTTTTAATTATGGAAAAATAGGAATTGTGACTATAATTTTGTATATTTTGCAATTAATTAACTCTTAATGATATGATATAATTGTGATAAATATATTATAAATCAGAAAGGGGCAAATCACGTCTTAATAGAAGGCAGGAAGAGAGAGAGCTGAGAGGAAAATTAGAACAGTGTCGTTTATGCACCCAGCCACATTGGACTCCATGTTGGACTGGGCATCGCAATTTCCATGTCACGTGGACTACTTTTAAAAAAAAGTATGCCAACTCAGCTTAATTTTTTTAATTATATATGTCACTAATTCATTTTGGCCAGAATTTCCTGCCAAAAGCCCTTGAGTGATAGTTTTTCTTATTCGATTTGGCACTTTAGTGAGCCAACAAAAACTTTTTGTACTAAGGTAAGCGCCGGACACAGTTTTTGACATTTCTAATTTTCTTATGCTCTTTTCTTCCTTTTGAAATACCTAGATGGGAGTCATAGCAGAAATTGTTATGCGGAAGGTGTTAGATGGGAGTCCTTGGTCCTTTTCAAGCAATTTACTGATTCTCCAGCAACTAATTCCTAAAATGCCTCTACATTGCCATGTGTTCACGCACTGTGCTTTTTGGGTTCGTGTAGTTGGACTGCCCTTGCTTATGATTAATGATTCCGTTCTTAGACGGGCTGGCAACTTCATTAGCAGTGTCGTCGATGTGAAAATGGATACTAAACAAGGTGGTCTGTGTAAGTTGGGAAAAGTGAAGGTGATGTTAGACCTCAGCAATGGTCTTTTACCAGGAATGGTATTGGATTTGGATGATAACAACCTTTGGGTTGATTTTAAATATGAAAGGCTCCCTAGGTTTTGTTATTCTTGTGGAAGACTTGGGCATTTCACTACTAGCTGCGACAAAGTTCAGAATACAGAATCTGACCGGGGCAAAGTGGGAAAAGGTAATTTTGGCTCTTGGCTTAGAGCCGAAGCACGGGAACCTAGTCCGTATTGGAAACTAGTTTTTGGGAAGGAAGTTGTTGTGGCTGATCTATAGGAAACGATCGCAAAAACACCTACTCATGTTTCTGTCAAAGAAGGTGTTGTTCCTATTGAAGTTGAAACGCCTATTGTTAATAACCCAATGGATATTATCTTGGAGGATAGCATAAAGAAAAAAGGGAAGGAAACTATGAAGGAAGTAGGGACTTCTTTGGGGAAAAGAAATATGCGTAAGCATCTCCTACTTTCATATATCCCTTGGCCTGAAGTGTGTTTGGAAAATATGACAAACTCATCAAACGAAATAAAGAAGAAAGGTAAGATCCATATGTCGAAAAAACTTCGAAGATGCTCTCGGACTCCTTTTCTTGGGGAGGCTTCTAATGAGTTTGATGATACTCAACTTCTGGATACTCCTATCTTAGTAGAGGGAGGTTTTAATAATTGGGCTTTGGTGGCTAGCCCGAATAACCCACCGACGGATATATGAAGTTTTTGAGCTGGAATTGTCAGGGCTTGGGCTCTCGCTTGACTTTCTAGCATAGACGTGTCCTTGTGGCTCAAGAAAGGCCCAACTTAGTGTTTTTAATGGAGACTAAAATGAAATTGCAAGTTGTTTAACGGGTTAGAAGACGTTTAAATTACAAGTATTTATGCAATGTTGATCTGGTGGGTATTGGAGGAGGTTTGCCCTTATGGTGGGAGGAAGATGGGTCGATAGAGATTGTGGGCAGTAAAGAGAACTGTATTGATTTTGTTTACACAGATTTTGCGACATATGAGAAAATGAGAGTCACATTTGTTTATGCACCTACAAATTTTCAAGACAAGCTCCACCTGTGGTCGGCTATTCGGTCTTTAGCTTGAAGTAAGGTCCTTCCCTGGTGTGTTATGGGAGACTTTAATGAAATACTATACTATTGGGAGAAGTTTGGGAGGAAGGAGGCAGAAAATTATAGGCTTGTTGCTTTTCAGGAGCTATTACGTGATTGTTCTCTCATGGATATGGAAAGTAAAGGCTGCGCTTTTACTTGGGCGAACAACAGAGATGGGGAAGCCTTAGTCAAAAAGCGACTTGATAAAGTGTTATGTGATATTGACTAGAGAGTTCTTTTCCCTCAAGCAGAAGCCTATGCTTTACCTGCAATTGGCTCAGACCATGGCCCTCTCATTCTTTCCACAGCCCCACAATGGGTTAGGAAGAAGAAAGAGTTTAAATTTGAAGTATTTTGGCTTGAACACCTAGAGTATATGGATTTTGTGAGATATATATGGATGGACCAGCATGGTTTTGTGGAGAATATGGCCCTCAAAATGGAGAAAATGGCTGCTGCACTGACCAAATGGAGTAAAGGGAAGTTCTCTAATAGTTCAAGACAGATTGCATATCTACAAGGACAACTTACCGAGATCACTAATAACACTGAAAGGGACAGCTATAGTGAGACAGCCCGAAATATTGTTGATCAGATAGGGTGACTTTGGAGGCAGGAAGAGATGTGTTGGAGTACGAGATCCCGAATTGAGTGGCTCAAATGGGGGGACAAAAATATGAAATTTTTCCATGCTTCGACAATTCAAAGAAGACAAAGGAATAGAATCTCCCTGTTGAAAATCGATGATCATATTTGGTGCAGAAATCCATGTGAGCTGAAAAATTAAATTTTGAATTATTATTCCTCCCTATATGACTATGTGGGTGTAAGAAATTTTTAGGAGGTAATTGATGTCTTCCCATGCCTAGTTGGAAGGGATGTGAACCTTGCTTTAATGGCTCCTGTAACTCTTGAAGAAGTCAAAACTGCCGTTTTCCGGATGGGAGCGTCTAAGGCCCCGGGTCCTGACGGTTTTCATGGACACTTTCATCAACACCATTGGGACTTATTACAGCAGGATCTATGGAGCATGGTTAAGGATTTCTTTACTTCAGGTATTATAGATCCAGCTTAAACAGAACTGTTATTTCCCTGGTCCCAAAAGTGCCAAATCCGAAAAGTATCTCTCAATATAGGCCGATAAGCCTTTGCAATTTTAATTATAAGATCATTTTTAAGGTTGTGGCAAATCCTCTAAAACCTTGGCTTCCTAATATTATCACTCAGGATCAAAGTGCCTTTGTTGGGGGTAGGCAGATACAGGATAATATCTTCGTAGTTCAAGAGGTAATACACCAATTGAGAGTACAGAAAAGAACTAAAAAGTTTCAGGCCATATTGAAACTCGATATGCAAAAATCATATGATCGGGTGGAGTGGCATTTCCTTTGTACAAGTATGTCCAAAATGGGATTTTGTGATGAATGGGTTGCTCTAGTGAGGAAATGTATTTCACCAGTGACCTTTAGTGTCAAGATGAACGGGGAACTACTTCCTTTTTTCGCACCTTCCCGAGGAATAAGGCAAGGTGGTCCTTTGTCCGCGTACCTGTTTATCATTATGGCAAATGCTCTTTCATTGACTCTGAAACAGGCCACCAATGAAGGGCGATTAAAAGGGATAAAGCTGAATAGTAGTTGCCCCACATTATCTCACTTGTTGTTGCCAACGATGCTGTTTTTTTTTCTAGATGGAACTACCGGGGAATGTCAGAATCTGACTAATATTCTTAATCTGTATTGTAATGCATTGGGCCAAGCTATCAACCTTGATAAATTAGGTATATATTTTAGAGCTAGTTGTCCGTCAGATTTGAAGGAAAACATGACAAACTCTTTGAGAGTACCAATTATTGCGAAGACTGGGAAGTAGCCTGGTATTTTGTCAGATTAGGGACAATCAAAGAAGAATATGTTTGCATGGATCCTAGCTAGAGTGGACATGAAACTCCAAGGTTGGAAGGAGAAACTAATCTCACGGGCAGGAAAGGAGATTTTGCTTAAAACAATGGTGCAAGCTTTGCCTCAATTTGCTATGTCAGTATTCAAAATCCCATTGTCTATTTGCTGAGCTATATAGAAGAAGATTGCTTCATTCTGGTGGAAACAGAGTAAGACTACCTCAGGAATTCACTGGAAGAGTTGGGATATATTGAAAACTAGAAAAGACAGAGGTGGTTTGGGGTTCAAAGATCTCATTAATTTTAATAAAGCGATGCTTGGTAAGCAAGCTTGGAAATTGTGGCAATCCCCCTATGCTCTTTGGAGCCAAGTTATACGAGGTCTCTATTTTCCTACTGTGGATTTTTGGAAAGCAAGAAAGGGCTTTCGTTCTTCGTGGGGTTGGCAAAGTCTACTTCTGGGAAGAGATGCGATTGCACCAAATATGAGATGGGTTGTTGGGGATGGAAAGAGTATTAAAATCAGGGAAGACAAATGGCATCTGTGATATTCTGATTTTCCTGTCATTTCGAGACTTATTAATGAGAATGTATCTAACGATGTCTTTTAGTCGTATCTTGCTCATATCTAATCAATTCTGAGTTAACTAACCAAAAGGGAAAGGCTAACGCGAGACAAGGTACGTGGACCTAGGGAACTCAAATAGGAAATGACACTTGAACCATAAAGATTGTCGATGGGACATTTAGAGCCATAAAAGGCCAATCTCAGAACGATTAAGGAATACATTGCTAGCGTTATACTATTGGAGCGCGGGTGATGTCGCATAATCAATGTATAATTTGCAAAATTTCCCTAAATCGAATAGTGACGATCGAGGCCGTCGGAGCTAGTAATAGACCTCGCAATTACATGACAACCAAAGTCATCATGAATTGACGAGCCCTAAGTGTGATATAAATCACAGAGTCGATACGCGTAACGTCTACAAAGTCGCCCGTCAGTTGGGGATAGATTGGAATCACATTGGATAGAGAAATGATTCATAAACGAGTCTTAAAATTAGAAAATAGAGAATCAAGAATTCCAACATTATAATTGGATTGGCCATCGCCTTATTGAAGAAAATTAGAATTAGAAAAACGACGTTCCGAACGTCGAGAGTAAAATTACCAGTTTGCCTCTCAAGCCTTAGCCTTGCCTTAAGAATTGGATAAGGGCATTTTGCTCATTGAAGCCTCATTATAGCCGTCGAAAATTGAGAGAAATTGACAGCCATTGGATAAAATAATGATTGACACATGGACAAGAGTCAAAGGATTAGACAATGATGTGGATGGGGACACTTTTAACCTACCATTAAACACTTTTGAAATTGTGTAAATCTCACTCTCTCTCTTCCTCTTCAGCTGAACGCCCTCCCTCAACAGCCATTTCTTCTTCTTCTCCATTCTTCTTCATTCGGCCGAGAGAGCTCCCGCCGACCAGCCATTGCCGCCAGATTCGCCGCCGTCGATCACCCCTTCCGATGACTTCTAGCCGCCGAGCCGACTACCAGTCCCTTCCTCATCTTCTTGCCAACAACCTCCAAGTGGAATCAAGTCATTTGACCCACTGAGGAGTCTTGGCCGGTAATTCTCCCGGAAGCCGACGGAAACTGTCGCAGCTGGAGGTAAGCCACTATTTAGAACTCGTAGGACCCCGAAACCTTTGAATCTTTCGGCCAAATTTTATGAACATCTAGAGTACATGTATACTGAGCTGTGGAAAAAATTTTGGATGAATTTGATGGATTTTTTACCCCAAATAGGTCTTGTGTTTAAAGGACAAAAACTGACCGGTGGAAGACTTGGAGGAACCGGCGCCGTTCGAGGACTTCTCAGCGTCGCCTTGGCTTCAAATTTTCGGTGAGGCTCCCCAAACCCTAGAAATACATATTAGCAAGTAGATTAGTGGATAAATTGAGAATTTAAGTTGGTTTAAGGGCTGATTGGTTGTGATATACATAGAACTGAAAACGCCTTGTTTCAGTTCTGTGCATACCAAATCTGTGGGGGGCTGTTAGTGATGGAATTGAGTCCCAAATTCATCGTTGAGATGTATGAGGATGTCAATCAATATGTCAATGAGGTTTTTATTTAGTGAATTGACGAATTGGACAAGAAATTTGACGAATTGGATGAATTTCCTTAGGTTGCGCGATTGACTCATTCTTGGGCTAATTGGACCGAACCATTGAAGTGCTTGGAAGGAGAATTTTGTTGAATTAAGCTTGAGGTAAGGAGTCCCTAAACCTTGGCTAGGAGGATGGACTCAATTGGGTGAATTGAGTGTGAATTGGATTGATTCTTAGAAGTTTATGGTGAGATTGTCCTTTGCGCTTCCTTGAGAGATATAGACGGCTTGAATACTTGACAATACTTGTGTCGTGAATTGAGTGTCACATTGAGTGTTGAATTCAATTGTCTAGCATGCCATAGATGTGTTGCTCGTCGCATGAGTTTGCATTTGATTATAAGTTCTGCATTGAATGAGCATTTGGCATGTTTGAGAACTTGTGACACCTTGAGGCGTTGAGATGCGGGGTTGTGTAAATGGATGCCCGGAGGCGCTGAGGCACGGGATTTGAGTTGAACGATACTTTGAGGCGTACGAGACGCGGGGTTGTAATGGTCAATGTCCTGATGCGTTGAAACACGGAATGGAGTTTGAGATGTGTCAACATAGGCCTGGATGAAATTGAAAACCTAAAGTGTTTACGCGGGTTTGTCAATGTGATGGTCTAAAGCGTATTTACGCGGACCGAGCCTGAGGTGTTCTAAAAGCGGGCGTAAAAATGAGGAAGACTAGAAGGGTGGAAAGTGTGATTTGGCATGGCAATGTATGTTTGATTCCAATGATGTGATATGGTGCCATGATTGCATGCTTGACACTCGTTTTATCCGCATGTATTTAATGACTGTTGAATGTCTCATGTAATTGCATGTACGTTTGTCCTTGATTGCATTCTCCTGAGTGTACGGTCAGCCTAACCTAAGGTTAGAACCTACCTTACTGAGATGTAAATCTCACCCCGTTGTGGGACTCCATTTTCGGATCCTAGGCCGTGATCATGTTGCCCATCAGATTTGGTGACCTGAAAGAAATATCGATGTATTTTGAGGAGTTCCCGGGCGGACAGGGAACCGTGTATGTTAGGAAATGTACTATAGTCTAGGTCGACGAGGGTGGCAGCAGTTGAAAGCCTTATAGGTACGAGGCCTAATTTAGAAAGGTAGGGGATGTTACCACGGGACCATTGAAGCCCACTGAGGTACCCCGTAAGATGATCCCTAGTTGGTGTCATCCCGCTCGGGATTCGGTGGAGGCCAAGGGGTCAGTAGCTAGCTCGAGGAATGTTCCTAAGAGAACCCCAACCCTGGAGGACATTGACGAGGTCATCGAGATTGAGGCTTCTGAGGACGATCAGGTGGAGCCGTCAACTGACGAGACGCTTGAGGACACTGTGGAGGTTTGCGCTGAGACTCTCTCGAAGTACGAGCCATCTGAGGATGCTGATAAAACTGACGATTCCAGTAGCCCGACTTAGGATTCTCTATTTTTTTCTGCTCTGATATTTTGATGGTGACCTCGATGCCTGCTTCTTTTGGGAGATTGATGATCGCCTTTTGTACTAACCGTGTCACCCCAACCGACCAGCATGTTTAGCTTGCCCATGCTCTTGTATGAATAGGATGGGAGGTTATGTTTGTTATTAGTGTTCCCGTTACCCTAGTCCCCTCTATTATCGTATGGAGGAGTTTGTATATTGTCGCTTCCGCATGCTACTGATATTATGCATCTCTCAATATATGTGAATCCTGGGACGTCCGAGAGAGTTTACGCTTGTAGGATGTCGCGCGCTCGTGCCCGAAGGTCGAGGCGTGACATCCCCGTTTGCTTGGTATTAGAGCAAGTTCAGCTCGATCCAAAATTGATTGAAGATTAGAGTAGTAAGGATGATTAAGTTGAGACAAGAACGAGTAGCGAGACCTTAGGAAACTGGTTAGAATAAGGCACGAGCTGCATGACTAGTTTTGGTGAACCGTCGAAGCGAATGGAATTGAGGAATAGCCATGAACTGCTTATCGAGGTGCCTCTGGAATTTGTTGTGTGGAAGGTCGTTATGTTATGACTGTTCCTATTAAAGCATAGTTTAGTAGCTCTGGACTTGGTTGGGTGAATGAGTTACTAACTCCTTGATGAAATTATGGTGGTCCAAGCTTAGTAAAAGTGTATAAGAATGAGTAATCCGTTTAGGAGACCTGGAAGGCCCAGGAACGGAGCCTCTAGCTCGAGGCCACCTATGGCGGAAAACTCGAGAATGGACGGAGTATTGAGGGCGCTCGAAAGGATTGGCGACCTCATCGACAAGCAGACCCAGGATAGGGATGCTGTCATAGTAGCCTAAGTGGTAGGAGCCGCAATAGCTGCCTTTAACGCCAACAACGGTAACAATGGAGGCAATGGAAACAATGGCGATCACGACCAGGGCAATGAGGCGGTGAATGCCTAGGAAGAAATTATTGTGGCCAGGTAGATGGGCCAACTGGTCGAGCAATTTATCAAGCCGAAGCCGACCCAGTTTGATGGGACTGGAGACCCCGAACTAGCATCGAAATGGATCGAGAAACTGGAGAAGGCCTTTGGAGTCTTGAAATGCACGGACGAAGAGAAAGTACTATTGGCGGTGTACCAGTTGGAAGGTACCGCAAATGATTGGTGGACTGCCACCAAGAATGGAGTCTTTCTAGAAGGAACAGCCTTGACCTAGAATGCCTTTACCATGGCATTCAATGATAAGTATTTCTCGGAGACAACCCAAGAAAGGAAGCAAGTGGAGTTCGGAAAGGAAGCAAGTGGAGTTCTTACAGCTACGTCAGAATCAGCTAACCGTGGACTAGTACCAAGCTAAATTCTCTAGGCTGTCAAGGTACGCACCCCGATCGGTAGAGGATCCCCTAGAGAAGGCGCGAAGATTTCGGGATGGACTGAGGCTTGAGCTTCGCAGCCAGATGATAGCCTTGAATCTGAGAACTTACAAGGATATTTATGAATGGGGACAAATGATTGAGAGGGATCTGAAGGGGAGAAATACCGCATCTGGATCGTAATTTAATTCATTCAGAGACAATCGCCAGATGGGTAAGAGACTAGTGACTAGCAATAGGCGCTTTGTCCCTCCGATAAGAAAGAATATTGTAAAGCCGCCGAACCCCATGAACTGAAGCTGTCGCCTCTATGGCAGAAGGCATGGTAATGGACCATGCCCGGCAAGAACTGGAGCGTGCTTCAAGGGTGGTCAGATGAGCCACCAGATAAAAACTTGCCCGAACCAAGCTCCAGCGAATAGACCTCAAGGTCAGCAACCATAGGCTGGACTGTCAACTGCCACTCCCCAAATTGATCAGAATCGACCCCCAGCTCAGGGGAGAGTCTATGCAGTAGCCCGCGGAAAGCAAAAGAAACGCCAGGTGCGGTCACAGGCACGGTTTATTTGTGTGACCAAGCTGCGTATGCCTTATTTGGTCCTGGCACATCACATTCGTTTGTGTCAACTCGGTTTGCTGATTTGATTGATATAAAGTTAAAATCGTTGAGCGTAATTCTGCATGTTGCCACCCCGTTGAAGATAATGTGCTGGTTTCGTTGGGCTGTGCTGACTGCAGAATTGTAATTGGTGGTAGTAAAGAGAGTATCGATTTAGCTGTATTGCCCATGTATGACTTCGATGTGATCATAGGAATGGACTGGTTGGGTAAACAAGGGGCAGTAGCGGACTGTGGTAGTAGGATAATTCGTTTCTATCCAGAAAGTCGCCCTAGCTTCGAATTTGTGGGAAGTCGAGGAGGAACCTCGATTCCTTTAGTCTCGTCCCTTGAAGTGACGAAGTTGATGACTGAAGGATATCAGACGTAATTAGTCGCAATTATGGACACGATTACCGAGGAGCCTCAGCTAGAAAGTATCCCGGTAGTGCGTGAGTTTCCTGACATATTTCCACAAGAGTTGCCGGGGTTGCCACCAGAGCGAGAGATAGAATTCATGATTGAGTTAGCTCCTAGAACGGAGCCGATCTCGAAGGCACCCTATAGGATGTCCTTATCAGAACTGAAAGAGTTAAAGGTGCAGATGAAAGAATTACTAGGTAAAGGATTCGTTCGACCGAGTGCTTCATCGTGGGGAGCGCCGGTGTTGTTTGTAAGGAAAAAGGATGGATCCTTGCTTTTATGCATCAACTATAGACAGTTGAATCAAGTGACAGTGAAGAATAAGTACCCACTATCGAGGATTGATGACATATTTGATCAATTGCAAGGAGTTGCGGTATTCTCTAAGATTGACTTGAGGACCGGATATCACCAGTTGAGAATTAAGAAGGAAGACATACCTAAGACCGCTTTTAGGACAAGGTATGGTCATTACGAATTCATTGTGATGCCTTTTGGATTGACCAATGCTCCAGCCGCATTTATAGACTTGATGCGTCGGATGTTCAAGGAATTCTTGGATAGATTTGTCATAGCTTTTATCGACGATATCCTGATTTATTCAAGGAGTAACAAAGAACACAAAGAGCATTTGAGGATTGTTTTGCAGACCCTGAGAGAACACTCACTTTACTCCAAGTTTAGCAAATGCGAGTTCTGGTTGAATAAAATGGCATTTCTTGGCCATGTGGTATCTGGAGAAGGAATTGCGGTGGATTCTACGAAGATCGAAGCCGTTATGAATTGGCCTGGACCTACTACGGTCACGGAAGTCTGAAGTTTCTTAGAATTGGCAGGATATTACGGACGTTTCGTGGAGAAGTTTTCGTCCATAGCCATTCCACTGACGAGATTAACAAAGAAAGAGACGAAGTTCAAGTGAACGGACAAGTGTGAGCGGAGTTTCCAAGAGCTTTAGCATCGGTTGACAACCGCACCGGTATTGACGATTCCATCAAGACAGGGAGGCTATGAGATATATAGCGATGCTTCGCTAAAGGGACTAGGTTGTGCGCTAACGCAACATGGAAGAGTGGTTGCCTACGCGTCCCGACAGCTGAGACAGCACGAAATGAACTATCCGACCCACGATTTGGAATTAGCAGCGATCATCTTTGCTTTGAAAATCTGGAGGCATTATTTGTGTGCGAGAAGTTTCGGATTTACACTAACCACTAGGGCCTAAAGTATTTGTTTTCCTAGAAGGAACTGAATATAAGGCAGCGTCGATGGATGGAGCTGCTTAAGGATTATGATTGCAACATATTGTATCACCTGGGAAGGCAAACAGAGTCGCGGATGCGCTCAGTCGGAAATTGAGTATTGCCTATCTACCGGTAAAAGGGTGGTCGTTATTTGAGAACTTGAGGGATTTTGAGTTCAAGTTGGAAGTCTGTCAACTATCCAGTTTGATGGCCACACTGAGAGTAGAACCTGAGGTCCAGGAAAGAATAAAAGCCTTGCGGCATACAGATCAAGAAATTTAGAAAATCCTAGAGATTGACGCTACAAAAAGGAAACCAGAATTCCAAGTGTTCGAAGATGGAATTTTGAAATTTCGAGGGCGTCTATGCGTGCCAAAGGACGAAGAGCTTAGAGAAAGGATTTTATCAGAAGCTCATAGGAGCAATTATCGTATCCACCCAGGAAGCACTAAGATGTATTAGAACTTGCGTCAACATTATTGGTGGAACAGGATGAAAATGGATGTAGCGAAGTTTGTGGCAAAGTGCTTGACATGCCAGCAGGTGAAGGCACAACACTGTAAGCCTAGTGGATTATTATAGCCACTAGAAATTTCTGAGTGGAAATGAGAGCACGTAACAATGGATTTTGTGATAGGACTCCCAAGGTGTGACATTCTGATTTTTCCTATCAATTTCGGACTCATTAATGAGAAATTATCTAATGATATAATTCAGTCGTATCTCGCTCGGATCTGATCAATCTCGAGTTGACTGACCAAAAGGGAAGGGCTAACGCGAGACAAGGTACGTGGACCTAGGAAACTCGAATAGGAAATGGCGCTTTGACCATAAGAATTGTCGAGGAGACATTTAGATCCATATAAGGCTAATCTAAGAATGATTAAGGGATGCATTGTCTGACATTCTGATTTACACTCGATTTCAGGCTCATTCATGAGAAGTGTGTATCTGGAGATGTATTTCAGTCGCATCCCGCTCGAACCTGATCAATTTGAGTAGACTGACCAAAGGGAAAAGGTTATCGCGAGACGAGGTACGTGGATCTGGGGAATTCGGATAGGAAATGGCGCTTTGACCATAAAGATTGTCGAGGGGATATTTAGAGCCACAAAAAGGCCGATCCAAAAACGATTAAGGGATGCCTTGCGAGTATCATACGATTAGAGCGCGGGTGATGCCGCTTAACCAACGTATGATTTGCAAAATTTTCCTAAATCGGACGGTCAAGATCGAGACCTTATGAGCTAGTGATAGAACCTCGCAATTACATGGCAACCAAAGCTGCCACAAATTGACGAGCCTTAAACGTGATATGAATCACGCGGTCGATACGTGTAATATCTGCGAAAGCCGCCCGTCGGTTTGGGATAGACTAGAACCACGTCTGATAGAGAAGCTATTAGAAATGAGCCTTGAAAGATTTGAAATGAAAAATCAAGAATTCCAACGTTATTTGGATTGACCGTCGCCCTATCGAAGATTTCCGGAACGAGAAAAGCGACGTTCGGAACGTTAGGGGTAAAATGACCGTTTTGCCTCTTAAGCTTAGAATTTTTTTATTATAATTGGAGAAGGGCAAAATGGGCAATTGATACCCCCCTAGGCTGCCGAACACAAGGACAAGGAGATGGCCATTGGATCTCCTTGGTTAGAGCAAACGCCAAGGTCAAAAATCCAAGAGCTATGGTCATATCACACTATTCACCCACCTACCATTCAGCTCTCCTAGACCAAGCTTGAATATAACCATTTTCTCTCTCTCTTCTCACTCATTTTCGGCCAAAGCCCCCCTAAGAACAACCGGTAGCTTCTTCATCTTCTTCCTCCAACCTGCTGCCCGGCAACCAGATTCTAGGCTCCACTTCGCCGACCATCATGGCCATCTTCGGCCACTTTTTGACTTTTCTCTGGCTACAACAACAAAGATCTATGTCTTGCCGACATTTTCCAACAAGAATCGGGGCATTTGGAGCACCGAGGAGTCCGGAGCAAGGATTCTCCCAAAAGCCGACAGATTAGGACTCACACTGAGGTAGGTTCGGTTCTCAGTCCCTTGGTTGTTGAAATATTGGAATCTTTGGCTCAAATTTTAAGGAGATTAAGTTGAGACGTGTAGGAATCTGTGGTAAAAAGTTGGCCTTAATTTGATGAGTTTTTGACCAAGAACCGACCTTGTACATTTCGCTCAGAAACTACCGAAAAACAGACTTGGGAGAACCGGCGACCGGTTCTGGAGCCTCTGTTCGGTGCCCATTAGGGACACTTCCGGCCACCATGTTTAGCCGGCCAACCAACACAACAAAGCTCCACGTCTTTCCAAACTGTTCCAACAAGAATTACGGCGTTTGGATCACCGAGGCATTCTGGGCAGAAGTTTTCCCAGAAGCCGATGGAATCGGAACCCACCTGAGGTAGGTCCAGTTCTTACCCCTTTAACAGGTCGAAAAATTAGAATTTTGGGCTCAAATTTTGTGGAGACTCATTACATATGTGGATGAATCTGTGGTAAAAATTAGGGCTTGAATTGATAAATTTTTGACCTCGAACCGGTCTTGTGAAATTGGAGCAGAAAACTGCCGGTACTAACCAAGGAAGAACCCGGCGACTTCAAAAGGTTTCCGGCAACCAATCAAGCTCAAATTTTTGGTGAGCCTCTTGGACCCTTAGATAATCATTTTAAGAGGTGGTATAGCATTTAAATGATGGATTCAAAGTTGAATTGAGGCTGGTAGCTCACGGCATGCACAGAACCGTGAGGAACCGGTTTGGTTCCGTCCATGGCCGAACCTTAGAGGGCTGTGGTTGTTGAATTGAGCTCCAAATTGATGATTAAAGCATGTTTTAATGATGAGGATAATGCTATGGAGGCTTGGGGTTCATGGATGGTTGAATTGGATTAGAAATTGATGTAATTAGTTGGATTTAATTAGGTTGCACATTGAGTTCGGTCTTGGACCATTGGGGGTTGAAACTTTGGAGGCTCAAGAGGAGTAAATTGGGTTGCAAAATTCAAGGTAAGAAAATTTCTAAACCAAGGCTAGGGGGATTGGACTCAATTGGGTAAGTCAAGGACCGATTAGAATGATTTATGAGAATTTATTCAAGTGGGTAGCTTAGTGACATACTAAGATGATATAGGATTGATTATGAGTAATATTGTGTGCATAAGTTATTTGTCATGCTTGTATATCATTTGAATCGAATTGCATATCACGAAAATTATGAAACTCATTTGAATGTGTGCCTGCTAGTGAGTGTGAGAGTGGATGGAAAATCAAAGCATATGCGGTGTTGTGGCATGAGCATGGCATAGCATGGCCCTGAGGAGTGTAAGACGCGGGGCGGAAGGTGGAGACCCTGATTCGACGAGGTCGCGGGGTGAAGTATGATTAGATGGCGCCCTGATGCGACGAAATCGCAAGGTTGAGATAGCCACAGTTCTGATGCGATCTAATCGCTGGACAGAGTATGAGCTCATAAACTTTTCCTGGAGATAAACTGGGACCTGATACGTTTACGCGGGTCACCGAAGATGGCAGTCTGATGCGTTTACGCGGGCCGAGCCTGAGGCGACTAGTTCGTGGGCTAGAGAATGAGGCAGGCAGAGGTTGATGGATGTGGTGAAGAGGCAGGCCGAGTATACATGTGCACATGAGTGTCGCACGAGGTCATAAATGCATGTCTGTCTTATGTGTGTTGTCGCTTATTAAGCTGTGATTGTTATGCCTATGTGTTCATAAATTGGATTTGTCGAGTGACGCGACTACTTGAGTGGATTGTCAACCTAACCTAGGGTTAGGACCCACCTTACTGAGATTCATATCTCACCCCAATGGGGGCTTCATTTTTCAAGTTCCAGACAGAGGGAGCACGAGTTTGCCATGGAGTGGCATTTAAAGGGATAATGGACAGTTGTGTTTATAGTATAATTGACTTTTGTGATATTAGGATTGTATATCTGATTGGTGGGTTAAGAGTTGAACCTACGTGTAATGGTTGTCGATTTTGATGTATCTGTCCTAAGTAATCGGGTACAGTTGTATTTATACAATTGAAGAAGGCATCGCTTCTGCATGCGTATTTCTACATGATGTTAGCCGTTGGATCCTGGAGCATTCTTAAATGAACGGCATGGACAGGGATGTTCGCGCACTCGCCGAGTTCGAGGCGCAACATACCCCTTTATTTGTTATCAGAGCAAGGTCAGCTCGATCCAATGTGATTGAGATTTGGAGTGATAAGGAGCGATGACTTGAGGACAATTAGATATTGAGGTCTATAAGACTAAGCATGGATTGTTGAGTTTCGAGGACGGTAGACTTGAACTTGTGTACGCTTGAATGGTCCCAGAGTTGATTTTGATGGATGATCTTGAATTATGTGGTGACTAAATTTTAAGTGGAAGCAAGCTAGGATTGGATAGTCATGAGCGTGGACTTTGAGGCAGTAATTATACTTGAGGATAATAGGGAATTGCTTATGAATGAAGGGTCAATTGAGGTGTATGATTGTGATCTTGATTTGTCAATGACCCAACTTGAGGAGTACGAATTATAAAGAGACGACTGATATTAGTGGATTCAAGCTTGAATTGCATGAGATTTTGATGGTTTTAGTTATCGACTGTTATTGGCAACGTTGGATGATATGAGTTGAGATGAATACAAGGAGTATTCGAATTGAAGATCAGTTGTGATCAAATGCATGAGGAGTTGATTTGAATGTTGACTGGACTTGAGATAGATAATGGAATATAGGCAATTGATCTACAAGATGTGATGGTCATTGGTGGAATTAGAACTCTTGAATGGATAGGAATTGATCTGAAGGCGCTTTGTTATGACAAGTGGTGAGGACAGTCATGCTGTGCTTGAGTTTGTGGCTTTGAAATGAAGATCGATGAGGTGCATGCAATGACTTATCGCTGTTGGACTTAATAAACCGTCGCTTGGTATGGGACAAGTTGATGGGATACTTATAAAGTGTGATGAAACATGGTATGGGACATGTGGAACGGGGCTTCCTCCGTAGATGTATGGCTTGGGACAACTTGCAACGGCTAGGTCTGATGAGGGCGGGAAGTGATCGTTGGGACAGAGAGGTCCGGACAAGGAGCGACTCCTGGCAGGCTTCTAAGATGGCAGAGGTAGGAATGACCCAAGTCATAACTTAAAAGGGGAAGCCTAGGTATCAAGTTGAGTCTAATTGCGGATGAGGGATGTATGGCACGGGATTGATTCTCATCGAGGATGGTGGAAAGTGGCATGACTTGTGTAATGGTGCCTATGAGTAGCATGTTTAAAAGCTTCGTGCTTGACAGTGAATGCCCTTAGAAAAAGAAAAGTGACGGTTGTGATGGGTCTGTTAGGCATGTTTGATGATTAGTCTCGTGTAATTGGCTTGGCCAAGATATAACTGAGGAGTTAGATGACGTTTGGGTTTGTACCCTTGAAACCGAGGCGTGTTGAGATGAGAAAATCTGTTGTAACTATTCTAGAGAGACGAATGCCTTTAGGCCTAGAATATGAGCTTTTGACCTAGTGAATCGCTGCCTTAAGTGATTGATTGACTATTGCCTAGTTGAGGCTGGCCTAGTAACCGTCGTTAGTTGAGAAGTTGCATCGTTGAGGCTGGCTGGAGGAAGGATTATAGACCAAGGATGATTTGAGGTCCCTGAATATTCGGCAATTAATTGGGAATTGCTTGAAAACTATTAGAGAGTTGTTTGGAAACCACTGATGGATGGTGAAAAATATTGAGATGAGCAGCCTGAGGTTGATAGACTTGAGTAGACGACTTGAGTCTTGGATTCCTAGAGGGAATCATAGTGATTCCAGTGACACGAGAACTTGATAAGGCTAAAGGACCAAGATATTGTCATTAGAGTAGCACTTGGCTTGCGCATGTGAGATACGAGAAGATTCAAGGACTAAGATGGATCATGAGGACTTAATGAGGTTGAACGACCAAGGTGTGGTCGTAGAAGAGCGTTGGGCTCGAGGATACGTGGTATGATAAGATCTAAGAATTGAGATGGATCATAAAATTGAGTAACTAAGGGCAATTTGAGTAACGAGTACTAAGAGAGTATATGGCTCAAAAGTTAATCGTACGAGACCCAAGAGCTGAATGGGTCGTGAGGACTTTAAATGGAAATGGGAAAAATTGTTGATTAAGCAAGCTCGGAGAGGAGCTACCATGATTCTCTAAATCACTGTGGTGATGAATGCTTGTACTGACGAGTTAAATGATGGAAGTCACGAAGAAAGTGACTCTGAGTGAGTCTTTTTGAAATTGAATGTGTGGGTAGGACCATGAGAGCTTGGAAAAGCTTGTGAGATTATGCATAAGACTAAAATTGAATGAGTCAGGTAGAGGGATGAAAGTTGAAATTGTCTCCCTCTGGATTGAGGACCTTAATGAGAAAACCTTAGAGGTTTTGGACACACTGAAGAAAAAAAGTGACCCTGGCAGTACTAACCTTAAAAGGCTATTGAGGATGGGTGAAAGGTCACTAGGGAAAGGATTTCCTCGGAGGCATGAGATCTGCCTAGACAACCTCTGTTGAGCTGTTCGATAGGAAGTGTCATCCTGGGGTTGATTGAGAGCAAGGATTGCTTAGATCCTGATACTGTTGCAAGGATCATAGGATGATCGACCGGTGTGAGACTGAGTTCTCAAGGTCGCTTAGACATATGGTAAGGGTAGTCAAGGACCCTTGAATAAGATGAGTAAGTCCCTGAGCGGATTGGAACTTGAGAACCTTATGACTGGATGTTATTCCTGATATTAAGGAATGGTGATGGGACTTAGCTAGAGAGGAGGATGATCAAAAGACTTACGAATAAAAGAACTCCTGCTCGTGGATTACGAGCGAAGAGATATTCATTATAAATATGGAGCGTGCCTATAGGAAATGGCTGATTACCTGGGCGTAAGACACATGGTAGAAGTGAGCGGCAAGTCTTTCCTGTTATGAATAAGATCGAGGAAGAATCGGCATGCTAGATTGCATGAAGTTAATGATTTCTTGGGATCTGTTGATTGGATTGAAATCACGAGAAATGCAGTCATGAGTTGTTGTTCCCTAAAGAATAGGGCATTGCTCTTAAAGGATGATTGGAATCATGAGAAATGAAATCATGAGTTGTTATTCCCTAAGGAATAGGGCATTGATCTTAAAGGGCGATTGGACCATGAAAAGGTCACTAAAGAAGGGAAAAGTGAACGAACTTGATAGCCCTGACTGGTTATGATTCTAGTGAATGATTTAGTAAGCGAAAAAAGCGCTTAGAGAATACCCGCAAAGTGATTTGAGAAAATCGAATTGACCATTCGACGAGTGAACTGGTGAAGACTCAAGGACGAACATATATGGTCACTGGAGGTGACTGAGTTGTGGAAAAGAAAATGTGAAAGCATGGTGACATTTAAATCCTGGAGTAAAGGTGTCGTCGTTGGCGCAGACTCCAAGGTTGTCGTCCTATGGAATAGAAAGGACAAGGTGAATTGGAAGCGAGGAAATTCCACGGAGTTGTGTAATTTCTTCCTTAGAGTAAGAGACCCTTTTGTAAAAGGAAGAAAAGCTCTAAATTATTTTAGTATGATGAAGGGGGAGTCTGTACCGAAAAAGAAGACGCAGAACTTGAGCGACTCCTGGAAGTGAAATCGGAGAGACAGTCTTGAAGACAATATCGAATTCCAGGATAATATCGACGTGCAGTGGAACAAACAGAATTGGATAAGGTCGCCTTAGCGAGTATGGAACTCAGAGGCTAAAGCATTGATGCTCCTTGAGGAAAAAAAAGTGACAAAAAGGAAAAAAACTTTGTGTAGTCCAAGTGGAAACCCATGACGACAAAGAGCCAAGGTCTGAGCTCCCAAGTGAAAAGTGTGAGGAATAGTAGAAAGAAGTTGATATCAGTTGAATTAAGTACCCAAGAAATGATTGAGTTGGTCATTACCGTTTTGAGAAACGATGGTTGAACTCATGTAAAGAGCCATGAGAAACATGAACGATTATAAGAGTGACGTATAGGCTCTGAGGAAATGTCTATTGCATGCAAAATGTGAAAAGCGCAAGTGTGAACCTGATGAAGTCAGATTCATGCATTGGAATGAGTGATAAATACTTTGAAAATTAGAATAAGTGATTAATCGACTATAGTCGATGAGAGTTGCGGAAAGTGCAAACTCCACGGGATTGATGAGTGGCAATAGACGGATCGTTGAAAGATTTCCCACAAAAGCTGTTCCAATGATAAAATGGATTAAGGGCCAGATATAATGCGAGTGGGCGGATGAACGTGAAAGGGGGTTTCAAGGACTCAAATTGAGCTAATGACTCTGTGGTTTACGACGAGTCAAGTTAGAGATTGAAAAGCTTGTGAAGGTCGTAGTAACACGACGCACAATGAAACTCGAGGCATAATAAGACGATGTGAAATGGATATGGTTGGTACGTTGTAAAGACAATGCCATATGAATTGGCATGCTTAGAGCATGATTGGAATTGGTTGTGAATGTCCTCGTGATAGAGTTGGGAAATGTTGTTTGAGTAAAAGAACGTTGCAAGGCTACACCTACTATAAAAGTATAAAGTAGCAGTTTCCTGAGAGGAATTGAACAAGAGGCAACACATATGTTTAGAACTGCCGGTGGACATGAGAGCTTGCTTAAATGAAGGAAAGACCTCAAGAATTGTGTGAACTAAAGAAGGTTGAGGGTGTGGATTGCTTAAAGGGATTGAAGGCGAGGCATGTAGAACGAAGTGATCACCCAAGTGTTTTTACAGCAATATTCATACAAATAAGGAACGGTGAATCATTTAGCGGATGCCTACAGTTGGGAATTGAGCATGGTTTAATTGGCGATGAAGGGACAGATCCTCCCTCAAGAAATAAGAAATTCAACTCCTAAATGGGAAGTTCGCTAATGGACTAGCGTGATGGCTATTGAAAATATCTAGCCTGAGAGCCAGAAGGAAATTGAGGTGTTACTATGATCAAACGTCGATACTGGACAGATTATAGGAATGGATGGAACCTTTGAGACCTATGAATGGAAGTACGAGTCCAGTATTGAGGGGAACTTAGGGAGAGGGCCTCATTGAGATTCAAAGGGAGAATTATGGAGCCCTTTGGGATGGCACAAAGGTGTGCCAGACTCGCATCAATGCTATCGATGAATGGACTAAAAGTGGGATTAGTCTAACACGAAGCCAAGCATTAAATATGCTAATAAGGAAGGGAACATGATATTGAAAGTTGAGGTTTGTTTATCTTGTGATCGAGCATTAGACATGTCAATAAGAGGGAAGGATATGACACGAAAGTTGAAGGATCACTTTGATTCGAGGGAATTGTCGGATGGAGTCGAGAATAGATTGCTATGGAAGTAGCCATGTAACTGTTTAAGGAGTTGAGAGGACCATAACCCGGTTTGGATAATGGAGGGCAAATTGATAAAGCCCTGAAATCTCTGTTGGCGTAAGAGAAGGTTCGAAAGGAGTGATACGCCTAATGGTGTGGACAGAAAGAGTGCATACTAGCAAGGGTTTAGTAAGGATGGTTATGAATAAATGAAAGAGTTAGTGTGAACGCTCGAGGAAGAGCTGCTGGCCAATGATATGAATGCCAAAAGAGAATGGAGGAAAGCAAATCAGATTGAAGGCAAAAGGGGACAAGTCCTAGAGAAGGATGGCTTTGAGTTGGAAAGGACGAATGAGATCGTCAAGCCATGGAAAGGATTATCCGAAAAAGTGAGGATGCGACGAGATGCCTATACCCCCGAGGGATTGGGTGGAGTAGAAGGTTGTGAATTTCAAAGACGAAATTTCTTTAAGGGGGGAAGAGTTGTGACATTCTGATTTCCAGTCGATTTCAGGCTAATTCATGAGAAGTATGTATCTGGAGATGTATTTCAGTCTTGTCCCGCTCGAACCTAATCAATTCGAGTAGACTGACCAAAGGAGAAAGGTTAACGCAAGACGAGGTACGCAGACCTGGGGAACTCGGATAGAAAATGGCACTTTGACCATAAAGATTGTCGAGGGGATATTTAGAGCCACAAAAAGGCCGATCCAAGAACGATTAAAGGATGCATTGCGAGTGTCATACGATTGGAGTGCGGGTGATGCCGCTAAACCAACGTATGATTTGCAAAATTTTTCGAAATCGGACGACGAAGATCGAGACCTTAGGAGCTAGTGATAGACCCTCACAATTACATAACAACCAAAGCCGCCACAAATTGACGAGCCCTAAACGTGATATGAATTACGGGGTCGATACGCGTAATGTTTACGAAAGCCACCCGTCGGTTTGGGATAGACTGGAACCACGTCTGATAGAGAAAGCTATTAGAAACAAGCCTTGAAAGATTTGAAATGGAAAATCAAGAATTCCAACGTTATTTGGATTGGTCGCCGCCCTATCGAAGATTTTCGGAACAATAAAAACGACGTTCAGAACATCGAGGGTAAAATGACCGTTTTGCCCCTCAAGCTTAGAACATTGTTATTATAATTGGAGAAGGGCAAAATGGGCAATTGATACCCCCCTAGGCTGCCGAACACAAGGACAAGGAGATGGCCATTGGATCTTTTTGGTTAGAGCAAATGCCAAGTGTCAAAAATCCAAGAGATATGGTCATATCACACTATTCACCCACCTACCATGCAACTCTCCTTGACCAAGCTTGAATATAACCATTATCTCTCTCTCTCCTCACTCATTTTCGGCCAAAGCCCCCCAAGAACAATTGGCAGCTTCTTCATCTTCTTCCTCTAACCTGCTGCCCGGCGACCAGATTCTAGGCTCCACTTTGCCAGCCACCTCCAGCCACTTTTTGACTTCCAACCGGCTACAGAAACAAAGATCTATGTCTTGCCGACATTCTCCAATAAGAATTGGGGCATTTGGAGCACCGAGGAGTCCGGAGCAAGGATTCTCCTAAAAGCCAACAGATTAGGACTCAAACTGAGGTAGGTTCGGTTCTCAGTCTCTTGGTGGTTGAAATGTTGGAATCTTTGGCTCAAATTTTGTGGAGATCAAGCTGAGACGAGTAGGAATCTGTGGTAAAAAGTTGGGCTTAATTTGATAATTTTTTTATCACGAACCGACCTTGTACATTTCTCCCAGAAACTGCCGAAAAAATGACTTGGGAGAACCGGCGACTGGTTATGGAGCCTCTGTTCGGTTCCCATGAGGGCCACTTCTAGTCACCATCTACTGCCGGTCAACCACCAAAACAAAGCTCCACGTCTTGCCGAACTGCTCCAACAAGAATTGCTGCGTTTGGAGCACCGAGACGTTCTGGGCAGAAGTTTTCCTAGAAGCCGACGGAATCAGAACCCACCTGAGGTAGGTCCAGTTCTTACCCCTTTAACAGGTCAAAAAATTAGAATTTTGGGCTCAAATTTTGTGGAGACTCAGTACAGATGTGGATGAATTTGTGGTACAAATTAGGGCTTGAATTGATAAAGTTTTGACCTCGAACCGGTCTTGTGAAATTGGAGCAGAAAACTGCCGGTACTAACCAAGGAAGAACCCGGCGACTTCAAAAGGTTTCCGGCAACCAATCAAGCTCAAATTTTCGGTGAGCCTCTTGGACCCTTAGATAATCATGTGAAGAGGTGATATAGCATTTAAATGATGGATTCAGAGTTGAATTGAGGCTGGTAGCTCACGGCATGCACAGAACCGTGAGGAACCGATTTGGTTCTGTGCATGGTCGAACCTTAGAGGGCTGTGGTTGTTGAATTGAGCTCCAAATTGATGATTAAAGTATGTTTTAATTATGAGGATAATGCTATGGAGGCTTGTGGTTCATGGATGGTTGAATTGGATTAGAAATTGATGTAATTGGTTGGATTTGATTAGGTTGCACATTGAGTTCGGTCTTGGACCATTGGGTGCCGAAACTTTGGAGGTTCAAGAGGAGTAAGTTGGTTTGCCAAATTCAAGGTAAGGAAATTCCTAATCCGAGGTTAGGGGAATTGGACTTGATTGGGTAAGTCGAGAGCCGATTAGAACTATTTATGAGAATTTATTCAAGTGGGGAGCTTAGTAACATACTAAGAGGATATAGGATTGATTATGAGTAATATTGTGTGCATGAGTTATTTACCATGCTTGTATGTCATTTGAATTGAATTGCATGCCACGAAAATTATGAAAGGCATTTGAATACGTGCCTGCTAGTGAGTGTGAGAGTGGATGGAAAATCAAAGCATATGAGGTGAAGTGGCATGAGCATGGCATAGCATGGCCTTGAGGCATGTGAGACGCGGGGCAAAAGGTGGAGACCCTGATGCGACAAGGTCGCCTGGTGAAGTATGATTACATGGCACCCTGATGTGACGAAGTCGCAGGATTGAGATAGCCACAGTCCTGATGCGATCTAATCGCGGGATAGAGTACAAGCTCATAAACCTTGCCTGGAGATGAACCGGGACCTGATGCGTTTATGCGAATCATCGAAGATGGCGGTCTGATGCGTTTACGCTAGCCGAGCCTGTGGCGACTATTTCGTGGGCTAAAGAATGAGGCAAGCAGAGGTTGATGGATGTGGCGAAGAGGCAGGATGAGTGTGGCACGAGGTCATAAATGCATGCCTGTCTTCTGTGTGTTGTCGCTTATTGAGTTGTGATTATTATGCCTATGTGTTCATAAATTGGATTTGTCGAGTGACGCTACTGCCTGAGTAGACTGTCAACCTAACCTAGGGTTAGGACCCACCTTACTGAGATTCATATATCACCCTAATGGAGGCTTCATTTTTCAAGTTCCAAGCGGAGGGAGCACGAGTTTGCCATGGAGTGGCATTTAAAGAGATAATGGACAGTTGTGTTTATAGTATAATTGTCTTTTGTGAAATTAGGATTGTATATCTGATTGGTGGGTTAAAAGTTGAACCTACATGCATTGGTTGCCGATTTTGATGAATCTGTCCTAAGTCATCTGGTGCAATTGTATTTACACAATTGAAGAAGGCATCGCTTCTGCATGCGTATTTCTACATGATGTTGGTCATTAGATCCTGGAGCATTCTTAAATGAACGGCATGGACAGGGATGTTCGCGCGCTCGCCGGGTTCGAGGCGCGACACATTGCTAGCGTTATACGATTGGAGCGCGGGTAATGCCGCTTAACTAATGTATAATTTGCAAAATTTTCCTAAATAGAACAGTGACGATCGAGACCGTCGGAGCTGGTAATAGACCCTCACAATTACATGACAACCAAAGTTACCATGAGTTGACGAGCCCTAATTATGATATGAATCACAGGATCGATACGCGTAACGTCTGCAAAAGCCACCCGTCAGTTTGAGATAGGTTGGAATCGCATTGGATAGAGAAATGATTCAGAAAAGAGTCTCGAAATTAGAAAATGGGGAATCAAGAATTTCAACATTATAAATTGGATTGGTCGTCGCCTTATCGAAGAAATTTGGAATCATAAAAAATGACGTTCCGAACGTCGAGGGTAAAATTATCATTTTGTCCCTCAAGCCTTAACCTTGCCTATATTATTGGATGAGGGCATTTTGGTCTTTAACCACACCCCCATAGCGGCCAAAATTTGAAGAATTGAGAGCCATTGGATGCACTTTGAGTAACACAATTGACAAGTATCAAGAGATTAAGCCTTGAGTTGATATATTCACTTTTAACCTGCCATTCAACTCAAGTTAACTCTTGAAAAATTGAATAAACCCTCATTCTCTCTCTCACTTGGCCGAAACCCCCATTTTCCCTCTGCAAATTTCTTCTTCTTCTTCTTCCTCCTTCTGCCGACCACGCGCCGCCCAACCGGTTCTGACCACCGGCTTTGCCAACGTCGACCGCCGCTTCCGGCGACTTCCAACTACCAAACCCACCACCTACTGCCTCCTCATCCTCTTTCTGACGTTCTCAAAGTGGAAGCAGATCATTTGACCACCTGAGGAGCTCCGGCCGGCCAATCTCCCGAAAGTCGACAAAAATTGTCGCAACCAGAGGTAAGCCATAGTTTAGGCCTCATAGGACCCCAAAATCTTGGATTTTTTCAACTAAATTTTGTGAAAATCTAGGAGACACATAGATTGAGTTGTGATAAAAAGTTTGGGTGAATTTGATGGAGTTTTGACCCCAAATGGGTCTTATTTTGATGGGCCAGAACTGACCGGTAGCAGACCCGGAGGAACCAACGCCGTTCAAGGACTTTTCGGCGTCGCCTTGGCTTCAAATTTTAGGTGAGACTCCCCAACCCTTAGAACTACATGTTAACAACTAGATTAGTGATTAAATTGAGGATTTAAGATAGTTTAAGGGCTGTTTAGTTGGGGTATACACAGAACCGAAATTGCCTTGTTTCGGTTCTCTGCATACCGGATCTGTGGAAGCTCTTGATGGTTGTAATTAAGCTCCAAATTCATCGTTGAGAAGGGTGAGGATGTTAATTGATAAGTTCATGAGGTACATGTTTAGTGGGGTGATGATTTGAGCAAGGAAATTAACGATTGGATGAAATTTCCTTAGGTTGCACGGTTGAATCATCCTTGGCCCTTAGGGCTGAACCATTGGAGTGCTTGGGAAGGAATTTTGTTAGCTATAGCACAAGGTAAGGGGATTCTAAACCTTTCATAGGAGGATTGGACTCAATTGGGCGAATTGAGTGCGAGTTTGATTGATTCTTGGAAGATTATAAAGCACTTGTTCATTGTACATCCTAGAAGGATATAGATGACTCAAATGTTTGGCCATGCTTGTGCCTTGAGTTGATTGTCGCATTTGAGTGTTGAACTTGATTGTCTCGCATGCCATAAGTGTGTTGTTCGTGCATGAGTTGCACTTGATTGTGTGTGTTATGCATTAAAATGAACTTATGGCTTATCTGAGAAGTTGTGACACCCTGAGGCGTATGAGACTCAGGGTCGTATGAATGAATGCCCTAAGGCACTGAGATGCGAAGTTTAAAATGAATGGCACCCTGAGGCGTATGAGACGCGTGGTTGTTAAGGCTATAGTCCTGATGCGTTGAATCGCGGGATGAAGTTGTGATGTGTCGACACAGGCCTGGAGTGACATTGAAAACATTATGCGTTTACGCAGGTTTATCAATGAGACAGTCTGATGCGTTTACGCGGACCGAGCCTGAGGCGTTCTAAATGCGGGCATGGAAGTGAGAAGGCAGGAAAGAGTGGAAGGCGTAAGATGGCTTGTTTATGCATGCTTGGGCTAAATGACGTGATAAGATGTCTGGATTGCATGCTTGATGTTTATGTGTTATTTCGTGATAGTTGGATGCCTCTTGTGATTTTGTTTGAATTGTTTGTGAATGTAATTGCTTGAGTGGACGGTTAGCCTAACCTAGGGTTAGGACCAACCTTACTAAGATGTATATCTCACCCCGTTGTGGGACCACATTTTCTTTTCAGATCCTAGGCCTTAAGGATGTAGCCTGTCAAGTTTGGTGACCCAAAGGAAATGTCTGTGTATTTTGAGGAGTTCCCTGACGGACAGGGGACCATTTTTGTTAGGAAGTGTACAGTCATTTGAGTAGATAAGGATGGTAATAGCTGGAAGCCTCACAAGTACGAGACATGGTTCAGGAAGATAGGGGACGTTTCTACGGGGCCACTGAAGCCTACTAAGGTGCCCCATGGAGTGATCCCTAGCTGGTGCCATCTCGCCCGGGATTCAACGAAGACCGAGAGGTCAGTCGCTGGTTTAAAAAAATGGTCCTGAGAGGACCCCGACCCTGGAGGACACTAAGGAGGTTATAGTAGTCGAGGCTACCGAGGACGACCTGGTGGAGCCGTCAGCAGACAGGACGCCCAAGGATACGGTGAAGATTTGTTCTAAGACTTTCTCGGAGTATGAGCCTACTGAGGAGGCGGAGTAGACTGATGACTCTAGTAGCTCGACTTAGGTAGCTCTATTTTACTAGTCTGATATTTTGATGGTGTTCTCGATATGTACTTCTTTTGCGACACTGTGAGGACTGCCTTTTGTACTGGCCATGCCACCCTACTAACCAGCATAGTTAGTTTATCGTGCCTTGTATGGATATTCGAATCTTATGTATTATTGGTATTCTCGCTACCCAGGTCCCATTTCATAATTGTACGGAGGAGTTTTTTTTTATATCGTCACTTTTGCATGCTCTCTATAAGATACATCTCTCGAACTATGTTGGAATCCTAGGACCTCGAGAGATAGTTTGTGTTCGTAGGGAGTTGCGTGCTCGTGCCCGGGGCGCGGGGCGTGACATGCCCGCTTCGCTTGGTATCAGAGTAAGGTCAGCTCAATCCAAAGTTGATTGAGGATTGAAGTAATAAGGGAGATTAAGTTGGGACGAGGACAGGTAGCGAGACCTTAGAAAACCGGTTAGGATAAGACACGGGTTGTATGGCATATGATTTGGCACAGGTGATTAGCATTTGGCCTTGGCAGGGTCATGGTAATGTATGAGGAATGATTTCCATGCTTAGCGTTGAAGGTCATTTATGGACATTGTCCTGTTAAGTGAATGAGCATGGCTTATTTTTGGTGAGCCGTTGGAGTGAACGGAATTGAGGAATAGCCATGAACTGCGTATTGAAGAATCTGTGGAATTTGTTGTGTGGAAGGCTGTTTAATTGTAACTATTTCTATTAAGGCATAGTTGGTCGCTCTAGACTTGGTTGAATGAATGAGTTACTAACTCCTTGATGAAATTGTGGTGGACCAGGCTCAGTTGAAGCATATAAAAATGAGCAATCCATCTAAGAGACCTGGAAGGCCTAGGAATGGAGCCTCTAGCTTGAGGCCGCCTGTAGCAGAGGACCCGAGGATGGATAAAGTACTGAGGGCGCTCGAAAGGATTAAGAACCTCATCGACAGGCAGACCTAGGATAGGGATGCTGCCATAACCCAAGCGGTAGGAACCACAATAGCTGCCGTAAACGCCAACAACGGCAACAACAGGGGCAACGAAAATAATGGCGACCACAACCAGGGCAATGAGATAGTGAATACCTAGGAAGAAATCGTTGTGGCCAGACAGATGGGCCAACTGGTCAAGCAGTTCATCAAGTTGAAGCCGACCCAGTTTGACGGGACTGGAGATCCCGAACTTGTACCGAGATGGATTGAAAAACTAGAGAAGGCTTTTAGAGTGCTGAGGTGCACAGATGAGGAAAAGGTACTGCTAGCGGTGTACCAACTGGAAAGTGCCGCGAACGACTGGTGGGCTGCCACCAAGAATGGAGTCTTTCCAGAAGGAACGGCCATGACTTGGAATGCCTTTACTATGGCATTCAACGACAAATACTTTTCAGAAACAGCCAGGGAAAGGAAGCAGGTGGAATTCTTACAGTTGCGTTAGAATCAGCTGACTGTGGACCGGTATGAAGCTGAATTCTCTAGATTATCGAGGTACACACCCTGATCGGTAGAAGATCCCCTGGAAAAAGTGCGGAGATTTCGAGACGGACTGAGCCCTGAGTTTCACAGCCAATTTGCGAACCTACAAGGAAATCTATGAATGATGGCAAATGATTGAGAGGGATCTGAATGAGAGAAGTGCCGCATCTGGATCGCAATTTAATTCATTCCAAGACCGTCGTTAGATGAGTAAGAAACCGGTGACTGGCAATAGGCATTTTGTCTCTCCGATAAGGAAGGTTATTGTGAAGCCGCCGAACCCCATGAACTGGAACTGTCGCCGCTGTGGCAGAAGGCATGGTAATGGACCATGTACAACAAGAACTAGAGCATACTTTAAGTGTGGTCAGATAGGCCACCAGATGAGGACTTGCCTGAACCAAGCTCCAGCGAATCGACCTCAAGGGCAGCGAGCACAGGCTGGACCATCGACTGCCACTCCTCAGATTAATCAGAATCGACCCCCCAGCTCATGGGAGAGTTTATGCAGTAGCCCGTAGGGAGGCAGAAAAAACGCCAGGCGTGGTCACAAGTACGGTTTATTTATGTGATCAAGCTGCATATGCTTTGTTTGATCCTGGAGCAACACTCATTTGTGTCTACTCGATTTGCTAATTTGTTTGATATGAAGTTAAAACCATTTAGTGTGATTCTGCATGTTGTCACTCCGTTGAAAGATAATATATTAGTTTCATTGGGCTATGCTGACTGTAAAATTATGATTGGAGGTAGTAAGGAGAGTATTGATCTAGTTGTATTGCCCATGTATGACTTCGATGTGATCATAGGAATGGACTAGTTGGGTAAACAGGGGGCAGTAGTGGATTGTGGTAGTAGGATAATTCGCTTCTATCTAGAAGGCCATCCTAGCTTTGAATTTGTGGGAAGTCGAGGAGGAACCTCGATTCCTTTGGTCTCATCTCTTGAAGTGACAAAGTTGATGTCTGAAGGATGTTAGGCGTATTTAGTCGCTGTTATAGACACGACTACCGTGGAACCCAAACTAGAGAGTGTCCCGGTAGTGCGTGAGTTTCCCGACATATTTCTCCAAGAGTTACCAGGGTTGCCACCGGAGCGGAAAATAGAATTCACGATTGAGTTAGCTCTTGAAACGAAGCTAATCTCGAAGGCACCCTATAGGATGTCCTTATCAAAACTAAAAGAGTTAAAGGTGCAAATGCAAAAACTACTAGATAAAGAATTTATCCGACCGAATGCTTCATCGTGGGAAGCGCCGGTGTTGTTTGTAAGGAAAAAGGATGGGTCCTTGCGTCTATGCATCGACTATAGACAGTTGAACCAGGTGACAGTGAAGAATAAATATCCACTACCGAGAATCGATGATTTATTTGATCAATTGCAAGGAGCTGTGGTATTCTCTAAGATTGACCTGAGAATCGGGTATCACCAGTTGAGGATTAATAAAGAAGACATACCTAAGACTACTTTTAGGACAAGGTTTGGCCACTACGAATTTACAAAGATGCCTTTTGGACTGACCAATGCTCCAGCCGCATTCATGGATTTGATGCACCGGATGTTCAAGAAATTCTTGGACAGATTCATCATAGTCTTCATTGACGATATCTTGATTTACTCAAGGAGTAACGAGGAACACAAAGAGCACCTGAGGATTATTTTGCAGACCTTAAGGGAACACTCGTTTTACGCTAAGCTTAGTAAATGTGAGTTCTGGCTGAACAAAGTGACATTTCTTGGCCATGTGGTGTCTGGAGAAGGAATTGTTGTGGATCCTACGAAGATTGAAGCCGTAACAAATTGGCCTAGACCTACTACGGTCACGGAAGTCTGAAGTTTCTTGGGATTGGCAGGATACTATAGACGTTTTGTGGAGAAGTTTTTGTCTATAGCCGTCCCACTGACGAGGTTGACAAAGAACGAAACGAGGTTCGAATGAACGGATAAGTGCGAAAGGAGTTTCCAAGAGCTCAACCATCGATTGACAACCGTACCGGTGTTAACGATTCCAGCAGGACCGGGAGGCTATGAGATATATAGCGATGCTTCGTTAAAGAGACTAGGCTGTGTATTAATGCAACATTGAAGGGTAGTTGCCTACACGTCCCGACAGCTGAGACCGTACGAGATGAATTACCCAGCCTACGACTTGGAATTGGCAGCAATCATTTTTTCTTTGAAGATCTAGAGACATTATCTGTGTGGCGAAAAGTTTCAAATTTATACAGACCACCAGAGCTTGAAGTATCTATTTTTCCCAAAAGAAACTGAATATGAGGCAGCGTCGATGGATGGAGCTGTTTAAGGATTATGAATGCGACATACTGTATCACCCTAGGAAGGCAAATAGAGTCGCGGATGCGCTCAGCCGGAAATCGAGCATTGCCTATTTGCTAGTAAAAGGATGGTCGATGATTGAGGACTTGAGAAATTCTAAGTCGGATTAGAAGTTTGTCAACTGTCCAGTTTGATAGCCACACTGAGAATAGAACCTGAGATCCAGGAAAAGATAAAAGCTTTACAGCATATGGATACAGAAATTCAGAAAATCCTAGAAATGGACGCGATAAAAAGGAAGCCAGAATTCCAAGTGTTAGAGGATGGAATCTTGAAATTTCGAGGACGTCTATGTGTGCCAAAGGACAAAGAACTTAGAAAAAGGATTCTATCATAAGCTCATAGGAGCAATTATAGTATCCATCTAGGAAGCACGAAGATGTATCAGAACTTGCGTCAACACTATTGGTGGAATGGGATGAAGGTTGATGTAGCAAAGTGTTTGACATGCCAGCAGGTGAAGGCCCAACACTGTAAGCCTGGAGGATTATTACAGCCACTAGAAATTCCTGAATGGAAATGGGAACACGTAACAATGTACTTTGTAATGGGACTCCTAAGAAGCCAGAGAGGCCACGATTCCATTTGGGTAGTTGTGGACAGGTTGACTAAGTCGGCATACTTCATCCCCATGCGAAAGGATTTTGCAATGGACAGATATGCCAAGTTATATATGAGACAGATAGTGAAGCTGCATGGAATACCCATGACAATTACCTTAGATAGAGATCCCAAGTTCACAACGAACTTCTGGAAAAGTCTTCAAGACGCCATGGGGACTCGACTGTAATTTAGTACAGCATACCATCCATAAACAAACGGACAATCGGAGAGGACGATTCAGATGCTGGAGGATATGTTGCGAGCGTACGTAATAGACTTCAAAGGTGGTGGAAGGATCAGCTACATTTGGTAGAATTTGCATATAATAACAATTATCAGCAGAACATTCGAATGGCACCTTTTGAAGCGCTCTATGGAAGGGCTTGTAGAACACTGATTTGCTGGGACGAGATTGGAGAAAGGAGTATCACAGGCCCAAAGTTGGTAGAGCAATCGGTGAAAGCGATGAAGGTAACTCAGGATAGACTGAAGACGGCATAGAGTCGTCATCAAAGTTATGCGGACAAACGGTGTAAGCCTTTGGAATTTCAAGTGGACAACCATGTTTTTCTCAAGGTGTCACCGATGAAAGAGCTATCACGATTTGGAAGGAAAGGAAAACTGAGCCCAAGGTACGTAGGTCCATTTGAAATTCTGGAGCGGATTAGGACCTTGGCCTACAGGCTTGCCTTACCGCCTAATCTATCCCAAGTGCACAACATCTTCCACGTGTCAATGCTGCGGAAGTACGAACCAGACTCAACACATGTATTAGACTACGAAGTTATCGAAGTGGATGATTGGGTATCCTACGTGGAGAAGCCAATTATAATTGAAGACCAAAAGGAACAAATTCTGAGAAGTAAGACGATTCCATTGGTCAAAATTGTATGGGAGCACATGGAACCGAAGGCGCTACGTGGGAAAACGAGAAGACGATGAGGTGTCAACACCCTCATTTGTTTGAGTAGCTAAGTTTGATGTAAATTTCGAGGACGAAATTTTTGTAAGGGGGAAGAGTTGTGGCATTCTGATTTTTCCTGTTAATTTCGGACTCATTAATGAGAAATGTATCAAACGATGTAATTCAGTCGTATCTCACTCGAATCTGATCAATCTCGAGTTGATTGAACAAAAGGAAAGGGCAAACGCGAGACAAGGTACGTGGACCTAGGAAACTCGAATAGGAAATGGCGCTTTGACCATAAGAATTATCGGTGGGACATTTAGATTCATATAAGGCTGATCTAAAAATGATTAAGGGATGCATTGCTAGCGTTTTACGATTGGAGTGCGGGTGATGCCGCTTAACCAATACATAATTTACAAAATTTTCCTAAATCGAATAGTGACGATCGCGACCGTCGGAGCTGGTAATAGACCCTCACAATTACATGACAGCCAAAGTCGCCATGAATTGACAAGCCCTAATTATCATATGAACCATAGGGTTGATACGCGTAACGTCTGCAAAAACCGTCCGTCAATCCGGGATAGGCTGGAATCGCATTGGATAGAGAAATGATTCAGAAAAGAGTCTCGAAATTAGAAAATAGAGAATCAAGAAATCCAACATTATAAATAGGATTGGCTATCGCCTTATCGAAGAAATTTGGAATCAGAAAAAAACGACGTTCCGGACGTCGGAGGTAAAATTATCATTTTGCCCCTCAAGTCTTAACCATGCCTATAGTATTGGATGAGGGCATTTTGGTCTTTAACCACACCCCCATAGCTGCTGAAAATTGAAGAATTAAGAGTAATTAGATGCACTTTGATTAACACAATTGACAAGTGTCAAGAGATTAAGCCGTGAGTTGATATATTCACTTTTAACCTACCATTCAACTCAAGTTGACTCTTGAAAAATTGAATAAACCCTCATTCTCTCTCTCACTTGGCCGAAACCCCCATTTTCCCTCTGCAAATTTCTTCTTCTTCTTTTCCTCCTTCTGCCAACCGCTCGCCGCCCGACCGATTTTGACCGCCGACTTCGCCACCGTCGACCGCCACTTCCGACAACTTTCAGCCGTCGAGTCGACCACCTATTGCTTCCTCATCCTCTTGCCGACGTTCTCGAAGTGGAAGCAAGTCGTTTAACCACCCGAGGAGCTACGACCGGCCAATCTCCCGAAAGTCGACGGAAATCGTCGCAACCTAAGGTAAGCCAAGGTTTAGGACTCATAGGACCCCGAAATCTTGGATTTTTTAAAGCAAATTTTGTGGACATCTAAGGGACACATAGGTTGAGCTGTGGTAAAAGGTTTGGGTGAATTTGATGGAGTTTTGACCCCAAATGGATCTTGTATTTGAAGGGCCAAAATTGACCTATAGCAGATCCGGAGGAATCGGCGCCGTTCAAGGACTTTCTGACGTCGCCTTGGCTCTAAATTTTCGGTGAGGCTCCCCAACCCTTAGAATTACATGTTAGCAAGTAGATTAGTGATTAAATTGAGGATTTAAAATAGTTTAAGGGCTGTTTAGTTGGGTATATACAAAGTCGAAATTATCCTGTTTCGATTATGTGCATACCGATTCTGTGGGAGCTATTGGTGGTTGTAATTAAGCTCCAAATTCATCGTTAAGAAGGGTGAGGATGTTAATTGATAGGTCCATGAGGTGCATGTTTAGTGGGGTGATGATTTGAGCGAGGAAATTAACGATTGGATGAAATTTCCTTAGGTTGCACGGTTAAATCATCCTTGGACCTTAAGGCCGAACCAATGGAGTGCTTGGGAAGGAATTTTTTTGGCTATAGCACAAGGTAAGGGGATTCTAAACCTTTGATAGAAGGATTTGACTCAATTGGGCGAGTTGAGTACGAGTTTGATTGATTCTTGGAAGATTATGAAGCGTTTGTTCATTGTACGTCCTAGAAGGATATAGATGACTCAAATGCTTGGCCATGCTTGTGCCTTGAGTTGATTATCGCATTTGAGTATTGAACTTGATTGCCTCGCATGCCATAAGTGTGTTGTTCGTGCATAAGTTGCACTTGATTATGTGTGTTATGAATGAACTTATGGCTGATCGAAGAAGTTGTGACACCCTGAGACATACAAAACGCAGGATCGTATGAATGAATGCCCTGAGGCCCTGAGGCGCGGGGTTTGAAATGAATGGCACCCTGAGGCGTATGAGACGCGGGGTTGTTGAGACCATAGTCCTGATGCGTTGAATCGCGGGATGGAGTTGTGATGTGTCGACACAGGCCTGGAGTGACATTGAAAACTTGATGCGTTTATATGGGTTTGTCAATGAAACGGTCTGATGCGTTTACGCGGACCGAGCCTAAGACGTTCTAAACAAGGGCATGAAAGTGAGAAGGCAGGAAAGGATAGAAGGCATAACATGGCTTGTTTATGCATGCTTGAACTAAATGACGTGATAAGGTGCCTAGATTGCATGCTTGATGTTTATGTGTTATTTCGTGATAGTTGGATGCCTCTTGTGATTTTGTATAAATCATTTGTGATTGTAATTGCCTGAGTGGACGGTCAGCCTAACGTAAGGTTAGGACCTACCTTACTGAGATGTATATTTCACCCCGTCGTGGGACCCCATTTTCTTTTCAGATCCTAGGCCTTGAGGATGTGGCCTATCAGGTTTGGTGACCCAAAGGAAATGTCTGTGTATTTTGAGGAGTTCCCTGACGAACAGGGGACCATTTTTGTTAGGAATTGTACAGTCATTTGGGTAGGTGAGGGTGGTAGTAGTTGGAAGCCTCATAGGTACGAGGCATGGTTCAGGAAGGTAGGGGACGTTTCTACGGGGCTACTAAAGCCTACTGAGGTGCCCCATGGAGTGATCCCTAGCTGGTGTCATCCCGCTCAGGATTCAATGGGGGCTAAGGGGTCAATCGCTGGTTCGAGGTCTTGAGAGGACCCCGACCCTAGAGGACACCGAGGAGGTTATAGTGGTCGAGGTTACCGAGAACGACCTGGTGGAGCCGTCAGCGGACAAGACGCTCGAGGATACGATGGAGATTTGTTCTAAGATTTTCTCGGAATATGAGCCTACTGAGGAGGCAGAGGAGGTTGATGACTCTAGTAGCTCGACTTAGGTGGCTCTATTTTACTAGTCTGACATTTTGATGGTGTCCTCAATATCTACTTCTTTTGCGACACTGAGGACTGCCTTTTGTACTGGCCATGCTACTCTACTAACCAGCATAGTTAGTTTATCTTGCCTTGTATGGATATTCGGATCTTATGTATTATTGGTATTCTCGCTACCCGTGTCCCATTTCATAATTGTACGGAGGAGTTTTTTTTATATCGTCGCTTTCGCATGCTCTCTATATGACACATTTCTCGAACTATATTGGAATCCTAGGACCTCGAGAGATAGTGCCCGCAGGGAGTCGCGTGCTAGTGCCCGAGGCGCAGGGCGTGACACAAGGAGCCAGAGAGGCCACGATTCTATTTGGATAGTCGTGGACAGGTTGACCGAGCCTGCACACTTCATTCCTGTGCAAAACGATTTCGTGATGGATAGATATGCCGAGTTGTATATGCGGTAGATAATGAGACTACATGAAGTACCCGTGACGATTACATCAGATAGAGATCCCAAGTTCATAGCGAACTTCTGGAAGAGTCTTCAAGTTGCCATGGGGACTCGATTGCAATGTAGTACGGCATACCATCCACAAACGGACGGACAATCGGAGAGGACGATTCAGACGCTTGAGGATATGTTACAAGCATGTGTGATAGACTTCAAAGGTGGATGGGAGGATCAGCTACATTTGGTAGAGTTTGCATATAATAACTTCTATCAGCAGAGTATTCGAATGGCACCGTTTGAAGCGCTTTACGGAAGAGCTTGCAGAACCCCGATTTGCTGGGATGAAGTTAGAGAAAGAAGCATTACAGGCCCAAAATTGGTAGAGCAATCAGTAGAAGCGATGAAGATAATCCAGGATAGGCTAAAAACGGTACAGAGTCGTCAAAAAAGTTATACAAACAAACGACGTAAGCCTTTGGAGTTTCAAGTAGGCGATCATGTTTTCATTAAGGTGTCGCCGATGAGGGAATTATCTCGATTTGGAAAGAAATGAAAACTGAGTCCAAGGTACTAGGACCTTTTGAGATTTTGGAACGGATTGGGACCTTAGCCTACAGGCTTGCCATACCGCCTGATCTATCCTAAGTGCACAACGTCTTCCATGTGTCAATACTACGTCTAGCTATCAACTCAACCTAAGATATGTCTGCTCGAAATGAAGTTCCTTGAGAACTGAGATACAATGTACCTGCAACACCCCTCCCCATCGTCTTCTTTGAACCAATGAAGCGTGGGAAAATCAGCAAATGGGCATCGCGCACATGCTTGAAGCCATTCTCGAGGGCAGCGTAGAAATCAAGGGCGTGCGAGCTACTATTGAAGTAGTCCTCGACGAGCTTGAACAGCTCTTGATTTCCCCAGATGTCTTTCTTGCTATCGAAGATGACTTTGACCACTTCCTGGTTCATCTCCAAGAGGCACTCAGTCATCTCTTTCAGAGAATCCTGTGAGAGAGCTCGGACATCAACCCCGGAAGCAAGAGTGCCGAGGACTTGGTTTGTCCTAGCTTGGAGGTTTGTGTCGAAGGTTCCCAAATCCGGGTCAGACTCGCACGCTGCTCCATATGAACTGGCGTCTGATGATGAGGGAACTGCTGGAGGGTTTCTTCTGGTGTTGGAGTTTGCCATTGACCTTCAGTTGAGATCATGAGGTTAAGAAAAGAGAGGGTGAGTACGCCAAAAGGAAACACAAGCAATCATATTACGACTCAAAACCAGAACATGAAAGTCTAATTCGAGAACTAGGTTAGTTTACTACAAGAATTAGATAACTTTGATGAAATTCACTCCATTGTCACAGGGATGAGAGACACATTTTATGCTAGAAAATATAGTACGAGAATGATTTGATACTGGGGTTGCTCCATTGATTCAATAAGCAAAAAGCACATATATTCACTCAACGACTTGAGTAGTATAGATTACCAATATGGCAATATCCATGTCCTATACTTAAGCAGCTAAAAAGAGGCGAAATTCACAATTTTTTTTTATTAGGAGTGATTATTGAGAAGTCAGAACTAAAGGGTCTACCAAAAAATTAAAAAAATTAATCTTGATCGTTTTGAGGAAAATAGTTAAATCAATTGAGAAATCTAGGGAATAAAAACATAAGATGACGTAAGAGATTTATAGTACAACTTTTTTTTATAAGTACTGAAAAAATATTATTCTATCGAATTTTTTGGATTTGATAGTACTTTTACAAAAATGTTGGAACTTTCACGCAAGACATGACTGCTAGAACGAGCTGAAACTAATCTTCATAATTCAGGAAAATTTCGTACAAAAAATCCCAAAAGTTAATATCATCATGTAATTAAGTAGACAAGAGAATACTCAATTTTTCACAAAATTAGCGATTGGGATGTTTGTCCAACCCTGTGAACAATTCAATTCTCAATTTGCAAATTGACATGTGCATCCACCATCCACCATATGCCAGTGATCAGGCCGGCCAAACATAAAATCTGATGGGAAAACGAATCTGAATGAAATCTGTATGAGCATAGGGGTCCACGTCTTGCCCATGAATTAGATGATTTTCTAGTGTTTAGATCATGCAGATGCCCCAAAAGAAATCATGTCTAGGGTTTGTCCCATAGTCATCCTATCGAAATGGGCTAATAAACTCAGTTTCCACCTCAAGAAGGTAGTTCTATGAGTTAGGGTTTCCGTGATGATCAAGTGTGATCCAGATTTTGTAAAATTCATGAGCAATTCTCACATACCTAGCCTGCACGATAATCGACAGAAAGTTAGATACCAGAATCTGTATAAGATCTAAAATCATAAGAGGAATACAATCCAACAAGCAAGATAGTTAACTCTTCTTGCACAATTGAATATAAATTGGATTTTTGCTTACCTAAATGAAGTGCTTCTCGCAACAAAAAAAAAAAAATTGGGTCAAGAACTGCTTCTTGCAATTGAGTACTACAGGGGACACAAGTTGGAAAAGAGAGGAGGGAGAGAGAGGGAAGATAGCTTGTTGAATATTATGAAGATGAATCACCCTCTTACGCGATTTTTATAGATTTTCACATTCTAGGATAAACTTGTTCTCAACCATATAAATTGCGTACTGAGAAAGCCAAGCTTGGCCATAGTTACCGAGAATGCTCATGCCACATCGGTATTTTCCATTCTCGAGAAATATCGGGAAGCTAGGTTTAGAGACGACCTGTTGACACCCAGCCCATTTTGTGTCATCTTCGTGAAGAGATTTGTAATGCAGATTACCTGGTCAAACAAATATTTATGATACTTCCGTATTTATTGTATAATAAAAACCTAGATATTATGCGGATTCCACCTTTAGTTATTGGATGCTTGAATATAAAACTTGACGCCCGATTTTCCTTTTGTGTTAACTGAAATTGTGTTAGAGATTGAAAATGCTAAAACTTTTAGTTCACATCCTTTTATTTTTCCTAGAGAGATTGCTTCTTACATCTTCTAGCTAATTATGCTTAGATCATGAAGATGCCCCAAAAGAAATCATGTCTAGGGTTTGTCCCAGAGTCATCCTATCGAAATGGGCTAATAAACTCAGTCTCCACCTCAAGAAGGTAGTTCTATGAGTTAGGGTTTCTGTGATGATCAAGTGTGATCATGATTTTGTTAAATTCATGAACAATTCTCACATACCTAGCCTGCATGATAATCAACAGAAAGTTAAGATACCAGAATCTGTAAAAGATCTAAAATCATAACAGGAATACAATCCAACAAGCAAAATAGTTAACTCTTCTTGGACGATTGAATATAAATTGAATTTTTGCTTACCTATATGAACTGCTTCTTGCAATTTTCTTTTTTGGGTCAAGAATAGCTTCTTGCAATTGACTGCTACAGGGGACAGAAGTTGAAAAAGAGAGGATAGAGAGAGAGGGAAGATAGCTTGTCGAATGTTATGAAGATGAAGCACCCTCTTCCACGATTTTTATAGATTTTCAGATTCAAGTATAAACTTGTTCTCAACCATATAGATTGCGTACTAAGAAAACCAAACTTGGGCATAGTTACCGAGAATGATCATACCACAGCAGTATTTCCTATTCTTGAGAAGATATCGAGAAGTTAGGTTTAGAGCCCATTTCGAGTCACCTTCGTGCAGAGATTTGTAATGCAGATTACCTGGTCAGACAAACATTTATGATACTTCTGTATTTATTATACAATAAAAACCTAGATATTATGCGGATTCCACCTTTAGTTATTGGATGCTTGGCAATATAAAACTTGCCACCCGATTTTCCTTTTGTGTTAACTGAAATTGTGTTAGAGATTGAAAAACTTTTATTACACCTCCTTTTATTTTTCTTGGAGAGATTACTTCTTACATATTCTAGCTAATTATCCTTTGGATATAGTATTTTTCGAGATTAGAATTTAGCGTGTTGTGGCTTATTAAAAGGAAAGGCTACGTTGGTGCTTGGAAGGGAAGGGCCGGTGGGTGGCGACAGTGTCGGCGGCGATGGGTGATGGTTTCAAAAGTGTTCCAAAATTCAGAAGTAATTTTTTGTCATTTCTTCAAAATTGTTCTCCAGCGCAAAAGTGTTCCACAGAATAATTTTGGAACATTTTTTAACCACACGTGTTTTTATTCCAAATGTATTCCGGGAACAATTTTAGAACATTTTTTAACTATACGCGTTTTTATTCCAAAATTGTTCTGGAAACAACTTTGAAACAAAAACATTCTCTAAAACATTTATGGAGCGTTACCATACGCACTCTTAACATACGAAGCCAAAAAAGAAAATTCCTACTTGGACCTTCACTTGGGTGCCCGTATCAAGTAATAGTTTGGCACACAAACGAAGCAAACATGCTTTTTCTTGTTTCTCTCTTATTGCCCGCACCTCTGGTTTTTGCTTCAGCAGTTCAAGTTAATGATGAGACTCTGTAGCTCCTCCGGCAAGGGTATTTTTCTGGCGAGACGTGAACTTGGTCGAGCGGCGGCGGCGGCAACTTGACAGGGTGATGATCATGAGTGCGGCTGCCCGATGATAGATCATCTGGTGTGGTGGTGCTGTGCCCACTAAAGACACTGAACTTGAGACTGTGAAGCAGGTTTGTTGGTTGATATAAACGGACACAAGTACTTGACATTTCACATGGAGAAAAAATGATTGAGGGAGGGAGACTAAAATCATGTAAAAATGAAAAAACACATGAGCAAAATTATGTGTCGCCGAAAACTATTTTTTTTATAAATTAATTTTATATATGAGTGATAAAAAAAAAGGCAATTTTTCAAATTGGTATTTAAAACAAATTACCAAAAAATCATAAAAAAAATATTTACCATAATAGGTGCCACTCGGCAATTGGACCGCCGAGCAACACCCAATCCGGGCAATTGGGCCCCGCTCGTCGACCCAATTGTCGAGCGGGGCACGGCGCCACCCCCATCGGCAATTGGGCCGCCGATCGGGGCTCAATTACTTCAATTGGGCCCCAATCAGCGGCCCAATTACCAATCGAGGAGCCGGGCAGCCCCAATCCGTATGCCCAATTGCCGAGCGGGGTGCCGGTGCCCCAATCGACAAATGGGCCGTCGAGCGGGGCCGGAATTGTCAAATTTTTATATTATAATTATTTAATTTTTAATTTTAAAAAAAAAATCAATTAAATAATAAATTATATGGGAATTACGTAAATAATTAATATTCATAAAATAAAGGTGCTGAAACATGAAAGATAACTAACAGATTTCGTTCACAATCATAATTACATCTAGTGACGATGTCATCCTCTAATATGACCTTCTCTTCTACAATCAGGTTGTCTCCGGCGCTCAAGAGGTCGAAGTTCATATTGACGGCTAGGAGTATGAATAGATGATGAAGGCATATCTTGTGAAAATATATCACGGCCAGACTGTGCATATACTACTGTAGGAGGGCCTAAAGCGTAAGGATGGGAATCCTCATATGAAGTCGAATGAGTATATGGAGTCCGATGTTGTGGATAGTCAGGAGACGCAAAAGCAGATCCTTCAATAAATGGGGCGGCAAACTGGTCAAATCGTTCATCAAAATATGTCGTATGATAGTCGATGGTGTGAGGGACAACTTGACTAATTGGACAAGCTCAAGAGGTCCTCCTGAACGGCTGAACAGGCTCAGATGGGACATCTTCATCCGACTCATCAGGTCCCACTACAATCGATAGTTGGGGTGGTGGCATGACTGTTACTAGCCGTCTTTCCTCCTTCTAGGCATATAGTAATGCCTCAAGTAAACTCTCCACGTAATTCAAGTCCTTAATGATTTCTTCTAATAGAGTATTATTTCACAGCCGACTGCACTATGTCCCGTGATGAAAATAACATGTTAATTGCAAATTCTCTCGCGAGATAAAATACCCTGCCGCGGTTGTATTGTATCGCATCAAATCATAATCGATCTCCGAATAGGGCTTTGGACATACATATGGCGTAATGGGATTACTACAATGGGTGTTGTAGTAAGACTCTATATCGTTATCTCCAGCATCTTCTTCATTGCTGTCACATTCGACATCTTGTTCACCACTGTCTCCTCTGACATCTTGTTCATCATCGTCAGCAGTGTCAATCCAAACATCATCTTCTCATCAACATTTTCATCATCATCAATATCATTATGATGATCATCATTTTCACTATCATCATCATCATAAGCATCATTATCGTCATTATCATCGAACTCTATGTATTGATTATGCACACCTTATTCATCTTCACCAGCATTGAAACCTTCCCCAGAATCATGTAGCACTTGGTGTTCAGCTACAATTGCATAAAACTGTGAAATTTCCATAACACTAGCCTAATGTGCAAACTGCTGGATCATCGTAACCGTGCCATCATTATGCACATCTATCATTTCATATGTAACACAGTTATATCTTACAACTGGATATTTACAGATCAGCCTTTCAATATACTAGTTTCCTATAAGATTCAACACGCTCTCAATCGTAGCACGTAACTTATCGAATGTCAATATGTTTGCAAACGTGAACATGGTAGATTGTCCCCCTTCGTAACTATGTCCATATTCATTTTGAACTATTCTGCCTCCCCAAAACACAATTGCAAAAGACGTTGTCGACATTCCGTTAAATTAAAAATTTACAAATTATTTCGCGTATACAATTTAGTAAATATTCATACCGTACCTATTACTCGAATACCCACAATGAGAATTACCCATAATCCGATCCCAAATACCAATACAATGACAATTTAAATGAAGTCCATAATTTTTTCAAAAAAATAGATAAAGACGTTAGCTTTACTCGAACAGAACAAACATATTAACAATATCAAAAACACCAACTGTGGTGTGCACCTACTGCGTCGAAAAACACTAGAGAAAGTTTAGTGAGGGAGTAGAAGTCCGATAAAAATGAGAGAGTAAATGACCGCGCGAAAGTGAGGGCCAAGAGGAGTGCGAGAGTTTCAAATGAGAGTGAGGGAAGAGAGCAGCGCGAGAGTGAGAAGCCGAACCAATTGATGCTGCAAGTCTACAGTATTATTGCTACAGCGGTGCAGCAGCACCATCATGTCGAATGGGCCCTCCCGGCGCCCCGCTCGACATATGGGTCGTGGGGCCGCATATTTTTTGAAAAAATATTTTTGTTAATTTTTTTAAAATTTTAATTTGGAAAATTGCTCAATTTTTATTTGTGGACACTTGCGTCAATCATTTAACCATAAGAGGCTAACATCAACGTCTGCTATGTTACACGGGCACATGGGATTTTTTTTGCGTATCGGATACATGCTGGTGTCCGACACACTAGCACTCGCGTGTCCTGTGGGGCAATCTAGGAAAGTGAAAAAAAAAAATTAAGGCCAAAAACGTAAGCGGAAAAAAAATCTGAAAATCCATTAATTGTTAAAAGTTAATTTTAATGGTGAAATATGAATAATGTAGTGCTTCTCTTTTTTCCTCCAAGTTTATCTAATTTCAATATAATTTATTATTTTAATTGATACTTTTAAAAAATTATAAATTAAATAAATATAATAAAAAATTTGACAATTTCAGGCCCTCTCGGCGGTCCATTTGTCAATTGGGGCAGCCGACGCCCCACTCAGCAATTGGGCAGACGGATTGGGGCGGCCCAGCGCCCCGATTAGCAATTGAGACACCGAACGGGGTCCAATTGCTGTGATTGGGCCCTAATCGGCAATTGGGCAACCGATCGGGGCCCAATCGGAGCAAGCCATCAATCGGCAATTGGACCACCGAGCAATGCCCAATCGAAGCAATTGGGCCCCGCTCAGTGGCCCAATTGCCGATTGAGGGCGGCGCCGTGCCCCGCTCAGTAATTGGGCCTCGCTCGACGGCCCAATTGCCGAGCAGCACTGATTGTGGTAAATATTTTTTTCTTTTTACTTTTTTTGGTAAATCTTTTTTTTTTAAAAATACCAATTTGGAAATTTGCTTGATAAAAAAGATCGTGATTCGTTTTAATATTTAGATTTATATGATTTCTATTATGATCAATACGTTGCATTTGAGAAAATAAGTTGAATTTTAATATTTAATTTGATTACATAAAATTTAAACAAATTTATTTTTTTATTATCGAATATTACAAATCTAGTTATTAATAATAAAACCGCCGCATCTTTAACGTCAAAGGCCGGCCCACGCTTTCTGTCTCTATCTGTCTTTCTTCGAAAAAAAAAGAGGCCAGAGGGTCAAGAGTACTGTGTGCCAAGCAACAGAGCGAGGGAGAGATGGCTGTGGAAAGCAGAGCTCAGGGGAGGATTCAGTCTCTGTATCGTCATCTTTCACCACAAGCTTCTGATGCGAGCTCCTTTCTTCACCCGGTTAGTAAGATCTCTCTCTCTCTCTCTCTCCCCAGGCGTCTGCTTTTGTTTCGTTTGCGGGAAATGTTCGATGTAATTGGCGCTTAGTGATATCGTGAATTTCTTGCTTCTGGTATTGTTGATGAAGACTGTACTGTCAACCAATCAATTAAGCGGTAGAGATGGAAGAGAAGCTGTGATTATCGGTGGTATGGTGTTGGACATTCATGCCCTCCCTGTCTCTTCTCCTGCTCCTGGAACCACAATCCCCGGCAAAGTAAGTATATTTTTTTCTTCACTTATCTGTTTAGTTATTCTTGACCATTTTAATAAATTCTTTTGTGGGCTGTTTACCTTGCTTGCAATGCGAGTTTAAGATCGAAATTAGTCGGTGCTGGCTGCTCAAAAATGCCAAACTCTGCATCAATTTTTTATGCTCTTAGTCTGGTTCTCAGTTGAAAGAGAGTTGGGAGTTCTCTAGTTTGGCCCATTTGGGAGAAATTTAAAGTTCCTGCAATAATCTAACAAGTGTTAGTCTCTGTAATTTGGGTTGACACCCATCTCTGTCAATAACATGGAGAACCTGGCCAAAACTAATGGGAGAACGTCATATGAAGATAACGCTGGAATGCAGGACAGACACGTCATGTAGAATGAGAAAGGTTGAATTGCAGAAACACTAGGAAAGTGAAGATATAAAATAGGAGGCACAGTCTTGTGCCAAAGAAGCATTACTCCCACAAGTCTTATTTCTTCTTTCTGTTGAACTGCCATAGTTTCAGATAGTCATTTGTTTATACCATAGACCCCTCACCCTTCATTTGTCCATGAGGTTCTATGATATGTACTGTTGATTATCTTAGACTATTGAGAGTTCCACAAATGTAAATCCAGGACTGATTGCGGGACGGCTTCTTTGGCACAAGATTGTGCAGCTTCTGCTTCACAGAAAGAATGTTTTCTTTCCCATTTAAGGATAGGTTTGTAGAAGGGAGAAACTGGGATGGAGGTGGTTTTGTCTTTGGAGGAGTGGGTTTGTGCTTGCATAATGGTGGCAGAGAAGGTTTTGGAGATGTGTAATAGTAAGTGGCGGAGTAAGGTACCGGATGCTAGTAATTACTTACCACTATCTTCTTCAAGGTTCCTATGGTTGGATCTCTGTCTTCCCTCTATGAAAAATGTCATGCTAGCTGCACTTCTTTCTCCTGGAAGGCTTGTCATCCTCTTCTTCTGGAGGGGCCTGGCAGTTCTTACCTGACAATCTAAATCCAATGGCCTATATGAGGATCCTTGAAGTATACAAGGAGCTGTCCTTTATAGTTGAAAGGCTCTATTTTAAGTCTTTCTCCTTCACCTTCTTCTAGCATTTTTATGCTGAATCATCAAGATTGTAAGAAATGGAAGAAGAGTGTCCTACTGTTTCTCTGAGTGATCAATTCATTGTCGTGCTTTTTCTTGGTGGACTTTTACTGTGAAGACTGTTTGAGATGAACTTTTTTATAGAGCTTTTCATAGGTAGTTGCCTAGGTATCTGGAAGGAGTTTGACTAACTCTAAACAAGAAACCTGTCTTGGAACATGATGCATGAAGTCATCAAGTTGTAATCAATAGGGATCGAAATGGCATCCTTTGCTCTCGCCAAAGTTAAGTTTATGTCGTGGTTTGAACTTGTGCACCATTTTGGCAGTGGAGAGTGGCACAATTGAACGAGTCTTGGGAGCTCTAGTGATTTGTAATTGAACTTTCAGGGGCGAGCAATTGGAAATTTGAAAGAGTGTTGCTTTTTGAGGATTTAGTCATGATGGGATCATTCTTCCTCTTAGTACCGAATCATTGAATAGATACAAATGTTGCTTTCTGAGGATTTAGTCATGATGGGATCATTCTACATAGATAGGGGTCTATTGGTATAGACAAATGACTATCTAAGACAAATATGCTATCTCACTACGCAGCCTTTCCTTGGCCTTTCAAAGGGATTAGCTTAAGTTTAGAAAGACCATTTATCTATACCAAAAGGCTCTCAGGACTTAGAAATTTTCTCATCCATAGAATCCACTGAGTGGCAAGTGGAGTGACAGTTGTGGAATCAATTCATCTTATCAGATTAACAGTGTAGCTCTAAACTTGTAATGACATCAAACTACGAGGAAGAAAGAAAGTGTTCATAAAGTCATGTCAGTGTATAAAAGCTTGAAGTTTACAAACACTGGTCTTATTATATAGGCTACACTTGGGGTAATATAAGCTTTTGTTACTGCATTAATGCAAACACGTTGGAATTTGAAAGATACTTTTACAAGACTAATTCACACTTTTAAGAAAGAGATGTTAGATAGAGCAAACAAAGCACTTAACCTATACTAATGGCTGACGATAGTACACTTTTGGACTTAGTGGATAATAGTACACATTGGTCCAAAAGATCCTGATATGGGTTCTAGCACAGATGATAGAGATCGGGACCCCAATCTTCGCTTATATCACAAGCCCTTAATAAGAATCTGCTTTAATTAAGTATTGCCCGCTACCCTAGAAGCATGCTATTGTCAGCCATTAGTATAGGCCGAAGTGTTTTATTTACTTTATCTGACATCTCTTTCCTAAAATGGGAATTAACATCTCGTAGGAGCATTTTTTTCGATCGCAGCATCTCAGTATGATTGTAGTAACGAAAGTTTTTGTTACCCTGTGGTGCCCTTAGCCTTGTTTATATAAGGCTAAGTTCTCTGAGAAGTGGAATAGGATTTGTAATATTTTGTGGGACCACTTGCCAACTGCATACCCTCGGCAGCACCTTCTCTCGTCTACTAAGGTTCTCCTGACCTTAGCAAACCAATAGAGGTTTCCCCTTTGATGAAACGTGGCAGCGGACCCATCTTAAAATCCAGGACCATTTCCCCCATTCAAATGAGCAATTCGGTTCTCTCATGTGCCCCCATTGGCATCCTTGGAGCTAGACGAGAGCCGCACCTTGTGCGAGCCCCTCTTGGCCCCGACGATCACTCTCTGCACTCAAAGGGCCGGGAAGACCACAGGATTTCCCCGAACTACCCACCTACTGGCAGGATCCTAATACCATGTAATATTTTTTGGGACCACTTGCCAACTGCATACCCTCGGCAGCACCTTCTCTCGCCTACTAAGCTTCTCCTGACCTCAGCAAACCAATAGAGGTTTCCCCTTTGATGAAACGTGGCAGCGGACCCATCTTAAAATCCAGGACCATTCCCCCCATTCAAATGAGCAATTCGGTTCTCTCATGTGCCCCCATTGGCATCCTTGGAGCTAGACGAGAGCCGCACCTTGTGCGAGCCCCTCTTGGCCCCGACAATCACTCTCTGCACTCAAAGGGCCGGGAAGACCACAAGATTTCCCCGAACTACCCACCTACTGGCAGAATCCTAATACCATGTAATATTTTTTGGGACCACTTGCCAACTGCATACCCTCGGCAGCACCTTCTCTCGCCTACTAAGCTTCTCCTGACCTCAGCAAACCAATAGAGGTTCCCTCTTTGATGAAACGTGGCAGCGGACCCATCTTAAAATCCAGGACCGTTATCCCCATTCAATGAGCAATTCGGTTATCTCATGTGCCTCCATTGGCATCCTTGAAGCTAGATGAGAGCAATACCATGTGAGATTTGGTAGGATCACTGCCAACTGCTCTAAAAAACTTAAGCTATTAGAAGAATGCGTGGTTTAATATTTATATATTCCAACAGGATTGGAGCTTATAAGCTTCTAGCCTATATGCACACTGTCGTGGACTTTTAGAACACTTTTTTTCTTTTTCGAAGGCTGATGTCATTAAAAGTTTAATGTTGCAGTGTTAGTCTAATAAGATGAATATGGTTTCACGAGTATACTCCCGACTTGCCACTCTGTGGATTCTATAATTCAAAATGTTTTTGAGTTCTAAGAGCCTTATGATATAGATGAATGGCGTCTGGAGACTAAAAGACAATCTCTCTAAGGGACCAAGGGAAGGGCCGTCTGGTGGTATAATATTTCTATCTCAGATAGTCATTTGTTGGTACCATGAACACCTCACATTATCATAGCCATCTTCATAAGAAATCGGACTAAGATTATTACCCCGTGCCTGATAATGCGTCAGTACTAAGTGGAAGAATTATCCCATCATGACTAAATCCACAGAAAGCAATACTCCTAAATGTGTAGATGCTTTATTACTCTTGATCCTCCTATCTCTTTAATCCAATGCCTCTGAGAATGAAAAGTTCTCTAATACCCATCATATTCTTGTAAATCCGTATTCTGCTTTAGCTAAACCTGCTTCCTTTTCACCAATTAAATCTATAAGAAAGCTTATTGACAGAATACGTCCAGTCAACCTGCTTTGATCAACATCTCGTTCCTGCTACTCAACGTGAAAACTTCGTGATTTTTTTAAATCTCTCCCAGGTTCCTGCCTGAGTGGCTCCAACAAGGCTATAGCACCTTCACATTGTTGCTATATGCCTTGTTCTCTCCTTTCATGGTAAAGGATTGCATGTAGTGGCCAGAATGGTACTACTTGATACTAGGATGTTCGACCACCGATGTGCTTACATTGGCATAGTCGAAACAATTCTCAATGCATGGATTGTAACCCTATTCTCGAATTTTGCATAAGGGTATAGAGGTCAAACCTTTAAGCAGAATCATCAAAGGATGGTGGTCCGAGTGTCTAAGTTCCCCGCCATCTTGATTGATGAGCTCGAACAGCCGGTTGATGGCAATACTTATTATTAAGAAAAGATAAACAGATAGCAATAGTATTTAATTCTTGTATCTATCTATATTGTATATATAGATGAATCTTATATGCATAGTATGAATTGATTCAGGAATCCAATCAAATGGCCTTATGCAGCTCCTGGTTGTGGTGATCCTGGAGTGTTTTATTTCCTGGAATGTAGATAGACCAAAAGAGGGAATGAAGGGATAGGAATAGGAAATTCATCATAGCTCTTTCAGATCCTAAATTGCTTACCGTCATCCTGAAGGTTCAATTACAGATTATTGGAGTCCCAGATTCCAGATTTGATTGTGGCAACTAGATGGTGTACAGAGATTAAAACCACACTGGTGGATGCCCTTTCGATGTTCGTGAACAACAAATAGATGACTTCATGTGCCACATTCCAAGACAGATTCCTCTTTCTGAGTTAATCAAACTTCTTTGACTAACTATGAAAAACTCCATCAAAATGTTCGGCCTATACAGTCTTCAAAGTCAAAATTCACCAAAGAAAAGGACAGCAGTGGGGTCATTCAAATTTGATTGCTCAAGAGAAAAGGAAGAAGGCTCTTCTTCAATTTTTCCTATAATCTTGATGATGCAATTGCATACAAGAGATGACGGTGGTGGAAAAAGAATTGGAATCGTCTTTCGACTCTGTAGGACGACCCCTCTTATATTCCAAGGATCCTCATACAGCCCATTGCTTCTAGGTAGATTGCCAGCGCAAGAATTGCCATACCCCTCGACAAGATGAGGATGACTAGCGGCCTTCAAGGAGAAAGAAGAAGCTCAGCTTGTCGAAGCATGAAATTTTTAATGGATGGAAAGGTGGTGATCCAACCATTGATCCCTTGGTGAAGATAGTAGTAAGTATCAGTGTCAGCTTTTTTTACTCTCTTAAACATCTCCAAAACCTTCTCTGCCGACAGCATCAGTTGAGAACCTATGTGACAACACACTACACTGTTCAGTACTTTCTGTGCGAGTCTCTGCCTGACAGTGGTCTTTTAGATTCACTATGTTTTAGGAGGTGTAGCAAGAAATATTGCCGATTGCATGTCAAAGCTGGGAGGAAAGCCCTTCTTTATCAGTGCTGTGGGCCTTGACATGGCAGGTCAGTACAGCACATCCGAATTAGCCTACGTACTTTCTGTTTCAGCATGACTTTTCAAGGCACCATTTTGGCTCAATCAAGTATTTTGGCATACAAACTTGATGCATGATGATCTAAGACGTAATGTTTTGTAGAGTTTCAGCTTAAAGGTTATTTAGTGTTTGTCTTGTTCAATTTCCTTCTTCTCTTAAGCCACAAAGGCATGGAGAGAAATACTGGATAAATCCTCTAGCTCCATCTTTGTTAAAAGATGTGATAAAAGTAAAGAACCTATTGTCTTTTCTCAGTAAGAGTGCATGATTTTGTTTGGAGTCTTGACTATGTCTATATCCATCCTATCTGCTTCCGTTGTAAGTTGAGAGAGTTTCCTTTAGATTCACAAGGTATATTGTCAAGGCTAGCTATTTTTTGGGAAAAAAAATATCTTTTTAAATAATCATCTCTTAATTGTAAGTGTAACTATTGGGTATGCCAGCCTGATTCTCATCAGAATCAATAAATTTTGTGGTGGTCCCAAGTTGAGATCTTTTTGGAGGTCTGTGAGGGATTGTGATTGACCCTCATAATTTTGCCAAATGCCATCTTCACTTTTCAGATTGAGAGTTTGTCAGTGAACCCCATATATTCGAGGTACTAAGGTTTGAGAATGTTCTTTTTATTTGGCTCCTCCTTGATGTAGCGAGTGTCTGTTCATACTTCATGCATGGTTGTAGGTCGCTCACCGAGGCAGGCGACTTCTTTGCCATTTGTCTATTTATCAGTTTTTCTTGTTGAGGTTTCAGTCTTCATACAATTTTGCTAACATCATACTTTGCCCTATGCATCAGGTAGTTACTTGTTGGAGCATTGGAGATCTACTGGGCGTTCTAGTGAAGGTTAACATGCTCAGTTTAACTAGTTGTCTGACATGTCTAGTAAAATCTGCTAACTAAATCGTAGTGATGGGATTTTGCTATATTTAGCCTTACAGGCAGCTAAGTACATTACTCAAATTTATTCTTCTAATCGCTCTTTTTACTTCGTAATAATAATGAACTAGCTACTCTCCTCTTTTTTGGCTTCAAATAAGTTATATAGATGCATGGGCTGTTCATGAATGTGCTTCTCGTTCTTAAACTCAGCCATTTCAAGGCAGGTATTCTTCAAACCCAAGATATTACAACTGCTGTGGTCTGCTGTGTACTTGATCCAAATGGGGAGGTAGCAGCTGGTGTTGCAAGCTTTGAGTCAATTGTAAGTTAATTTTTGCTGAAAAAATATCAGGTTGAACAGGCGTACTTGTGTCCTTTGTAAGATCCATAAAGGCACTCACTGATGAACTTTAGGAGAAATTTCTCACTGCTGAGTGGATTCAACAATTTAGATACAAGATATCTTCTGCTCCAGTAGTGATGGTTGATGCTAACCTGAACGATCATGCCCTTGAAGCTTCATGTCAATGTAATTCTGAACATTCGATGTGGTTTGGTTTTTCATCTGGCTTGATTAAATGACCTACTCTGAGTCAATAGAAAGCTCTTCAGAATTCACTTACTCGGTTTTTCTTTGAATTTTGTGCACAGTGGCTGCTGGAGATAACATTCCTCTGTGGTTCGAACCTGTATCAGTTGCTAAATCCAAAAAAATTGCTCCTATTGCGAAGTATGTGAGTGCTTTGCCTTGTGATGTGCATTTGCTTTCTTTTGTGCTATTTTCCATGTGCTGAGTAATCTTATTTAATTCTGAAGTTGATAAACATTTGGATAAGGTCAATAATACATCTTATGGAATTCATGAGATCATGTCTTTAAATGTCAAAGTTTTTATTTGATTGCCAATAAAGTATTTTTTTTTTCTTTTTTCTGCCGGATCCAATGGAGTACTTGATTAGCATGATCCTTAGCACCAGACTGGCAGAGAGCAAAAAGGGAAATATTATGATGAGGAAAGTTTAGTGCTTCAAATTGATTGACTCAGACCATTAGTTATGTATGCTGGAAAATGAATAAAGCAGTTGTTTTAAACATATTTTGTAGAATTGCTTGCCATTTGCATGAACATGGAGGAAAATGGTGAAAGTTATGGTTTAGGTTGGAGAATTCTGCATGTAGTATATCGAAAAAAAAAAAAATTAGTGGCTTCTGTTAATAATGTATGTCAAATTCATAGCCCGGTGATAATATATCTAGGTGTTAGGGTGGCTGGTGATGTTATGCTTCCACGAGGTTTTTAATTTGCAGTCTAGATGAGTTGAGGGAAACTTTTGCATAGTGAATACACTTAAGTGGGTTACACATAAACCTTTCTTAATTCAACTTTGAAACTATAAACCATACATTATACAAAATTGATTCATGTTTGTGATATTGTTAAAACTTCGACAAGATCTATTTTTTGGTAAAAATTTACGTTATCGAGTTCATATATGAAAGATTTTATGGGACCACAGCTAACTGCTTTAAAAGCTTAAACTGTTAGAAGAAGGCGTGATTTAATATTTAAATATTTCAACACTCCCCTTCACACATAGTCTGGTATTTTTGCCTAGTACTAAGCGTGGACATATTCATTGGGGAAGTAAATAGAGGCTTGGAAAAATTTGAATTCAGGACCTCTTGCTTTGATACCATGAAAGATTTTATGGGACCACAGCCAACTGCTCTAAAAGCTTAAGCTATTAGAAAAAAGCCTGATTTAATATCTATATATTTCAGCAATATCAATCAGGCAATGATATAAAATGTTCCTGGTTTTCATTGTTGACTTCTTGGTTTTGGCATCCTTTTCAGTCATGAAAATAATGTCATTTGGATAAACGAAATTCAGCTCACATGGGCATAGTTTAAGAGTGACATTAAGCGGTTCCTAGATTCTGGAAGCTTCATCGTTGACACAGAGTGGGCTCTTTGCAGGTAACTTATGTATCTCCAAATGTGGAAGAGCTCTTTGCAATGGTAGATGCTCTGTCTCCTGGGAAATTATATGGTTTGAGTGAAAGGTGTAACAGCGAAAGGAATTGTCCTCCAGAATCTCTCATCAAGATGCTAATACCTGCAATAATTCTTCTGCTTGAGAAGGGCATAAAAATTGTAGTTGTAACCATAGGCGCACAAGGAGTATTTCTATGTTCTAAAGAGGGGTCTATCTTGACGAAAGCTGTTGTGGAGAAACCCCAGCCACTTGGCATAATTTCAGAACTCCACAGACTGATCTCATCTGATTGCCCATCGCATAAGTTTCATGCTACGAGACAGATAGAGGAAACCTCTCGTCTCTTTGCTTTGCATCTTCCTGGCCTTCCTGCATCTGTTAAGAAGCTTACTGGGGCTGGCGATTGCTTGGTGGGTGCTACACTTGCATTGATATGTGAAGGTGCGAACATTATACAGGCCATCTCAGTCGGTATTGCAGCAGCAAAAGCCACTGTCGAGGCAGATTCGAACGTACCTTTGACGTTTGATTTAATTGGAGTTGCAGGTATGAATGTTCTTCCAATAAAGATGGCAGGAAGTTTGTGCATTCTTGGATATTATATCATTTTGTTTGATTCTATTTCTTTTATTGTGTTAGTTTCAATAATTTCCGTAGAGTAGGTAAGATGCAAATTGGTGTAATGGAAACGAGTGTGGCTCATGAAGAAAAGATATCATACAACTTGTAGAGGCTGGTTCTGAACATGATATTTTCTCTCAATAGGAACAAGCTAACGAATGTGCTGAGAAAACTATAGAGCTGCATTCTGCACCATATTGCCTGTCCAAGACAGGAACAGAATAAATCACACAAGCATTCGTCAGTTCAATCATGACGTTGGATTCCTATTGTCTTGTTGAAATGGATGTGAAGTAATATATAATGAGGCCAGTAATGATTGTGCCTACGCTTCCTTGGCAGATGATGCTAGGTTTGTTTACTCGGCTGCGAAGGTTGTTTATGATGGACCAGTGTAAACTGCTGCCAGCTTCGAGATAACGACGATTGGTAACTGGTTCAGAATTGGACTCAAAACTACTCTTTGGTGTTTTCCTTATTTCATTTTTGGACTTTCATTTCGTACATTGGAGGTGTAAAATATCTACTCTACAAGTAGAGTTGAGATACTGCCACATGTACAGTGTTCAGTTTCTATTACTGCACCAGTTCCATTAGTAGATGAACCCTTCCGATGTAGAAGTGTCTATAAAACATTTTACAGTTCCATTAAATATCCTGAGTCTTTTCTCTACTCATTTGAATTTCTTCTTCCGGCAGGACAAATGCCTTGATTGAGTACCATTTATTCGGGAACCAGGGTCTCGGAGTTGATTGGTATGTCTCATCCAGTGTGATTTTTCAGTTGCTGTAGGACGCTTAACCCCCGTTCTACGGATTCAGATGCCTGCAAAGATCTCCTTTCGTTTTTATCTGCCTCAAAATTCCGAGGCTAACCATCTAAGTTCAAACTAGAACGATGAGATGGTGTATTTTTTATATGATTTGAAGTAACAAGGCTCTCATCTGTTGCATGCTTTGGGTACATTGCGTTGATATACTTCGATTGCGTAAGCAAACAGATCATGCTCTGTCAATCGTAATTGATTCTTTCATTTGATCAGTAGGTAAAACATTGCTTTAGTAATTTTTATTTTTAGTTAGCACAAACTTGTCATGCATCATATCAAAGGTGAACAAAGCTAAGTATTGAGAAAAGGAAGGGAAAAAAAAAAAAAGATCAGTTGGCAGACAGTGCTATTAAAATGGTAACTATTGGAAATTTGAACATTCTCAAAGGTTGTAGAAGCTGTGGAAGATGAGGAACCAATCCAGAAGAATGCAGAGAAAGACAAAAGAATAACAAGCCACAGATTCTGCACTTCTCCTTAGGGATTGGAAGTTCAAGTCGATCATCCGAAAAGAGCAAATCCCCATAGATGTCTTAGAAAGAATCAAGATCAAATCATCCTCCAGAGAATTGATGAACTCCACGGCGCTCCTATCTATAGAGCCAAAGGATTTGGAGGAAGCACTGTACAATCGAAATTCAATTGAACTTAGGCAAGAAGAGCCTTACCAATTCAAAGAAAACGAGTCATGCAAGAAGAGCTATATCAATTCAAAGAAAATGAAGAATAGGAACTTGTATTGAGGATAGAAGATCATCCGGTTAGAGGTACGGAATGGGTGTACCAAAATACTACGAATGATAAAGGTAAAGTGGTAAGGAATAAAACCAGATTAGTTGTTGGAGGTTATTCTCAAGAGGACGGCATGGATTATAATGAAATTTAACGCACTTGTAGCTAGATCAGAAGCTATTCACTTATTACTTGCTTATGCATGCTTTTATGTTGATAATCATAGGAAAGACGAGATGCGTACATAAGAATATGTTACATAACGAAACAATTGCACTTCTATCACATCCAATGCTGACTGTAATTGTTTTATATAGAAGTGAGGTTTGGGTCCCTGGTAGAACCGAGAATCAGACCTAACCAACCTAAAAATTGATCATGTTCTCGGTTCCTGAACTACTCGGTCCGCTTCCCGCATAGGAATTGAATTTAATCGGACCAGGAACCTACTATCAAAGAACCAAACCTGATCGATCGAGGTAATCATAAAACGAGCAGTATTCGTGGATCTTTTCACTATTTTTCATGCTGATTGTATCAAATTTTCAGAATTTGGAAAATTATTTCATTACTGCAGTCAGTCCATGTGTTCTTTCCTTTAATAGGACTAGTTTTAAACTTGCTATGGTCCGGGCGGAAGATGTGTACTCACTAGAATCTACTTGCAACATATATGTGTATTCATCGCGAAAGAAATCCAGTGTACGGTGTACTTTGGAAACCTCAAATTAACTAATCACTTCTCTTTTACAAGTAAGAAGCTTAATACATTTGGATTATCTAACTTCAACTTGCACTAATGAAAATTAACAAAGAAGCATTTATTTCGACTCGCTTATCGAAAAAAAAAATGAATATTATGGCAATTAAATCATTGCAACCTTGAAAACATTGTTCAACTAAATAGAGGAATAAAAATTAAGTCGACAATGGCCAACTTGAGAATAGAAGTGTTTCATTTCATAGTATAGAGTAACCTTAGATAGAGAGAACTTACTTAGCTAGGTTAAAACTACGAATTTACATTAGCTCAAATAAAAAAAAAATACACATGGATTTTATTGATTTCCAAAGTTATAAACCAAAAAAATTGCACTCATGAATTTACATTCCCTCACTCCCCCTCCCTTTCTCTCTCCTACTGGTTTGACCATGTCCGCCGCACCACCACCGAAAAAATGGAAAAATGGAAAAGGTGAAAAGAGGAAGAAGTGGGAAACATTTAGGGCGCGCATTAATATTTCTACTTCAGAAATTAATTTCTAGTCAAAAGTTAATTTTTCTACATTTCTTTATAAGCAAAAATTAATTTTTCTATTTCTGCTACGTAAGTTATTTTTGATTAGAGAAATTTATTCAATAAACGGCTAAAAATTTTAAAATTTCTACTTTTAAAATATTATTAACTCAAAATCTACTACGAAAAATTATTATCGGCGGCCGAAAAATTCCTACTTCATTTTTAAATTTTTTGAATTTCTTTAAAAAATAAGTTTTTATTATTAAAATTATTATTTATTTTTTACTCTGTCAGCCGAAGATGACGACTTGGTGACGACGGTTGCCGGTGTGGTGGTCGATGGTTGGCGGCGATCGTGACCGACAAGATTGGTCGTTGGCGGCAGTCGCAGGCAGCAATAAGTAGCAGTCTACAGAGGTCGGCAGTGGGCAGTAGTTGGCTACAGGGGACGACGACAGGTGGCGGCAGTGGGCGGCGGCCAACGAAGGTCTGCGGTGGGCTGCGGTAGGCGAGGGTCGACGGTTGGCAATGGTTGTGGGCGGTGGCCAATGGAGGTCGGCAATGGGCGGCGGTGGCCGGCACTCGGCAAGGTCAATGACTAGATAATCATCTGATGGCGACTAGTGGACAGCATGTATCACCATATCTGGGGAGATACCGACCGAGAGCAGAAAGTCCCCCCACCTCACCGACGGGCCCCACTGGTGGCTACTTGAAAACTCCTCTTCGAAGTTCTGATGCTATAATGCTCGTCCAGACGCTGGAACACCCCTCCCCCCACGGCGTGATTAGAACCGTCCGCAATGGGATCGCAGCGGGTGTTTCGTGCTGCTCCGAATCAGGGCCCCACTTTTGGTTCCCGCCCGAGGAGCCAATGCCATCCCCCACGCAGAAACTTTACATCAATATAACAAATATCCATATAAATTTTCTCTCTTCCTTTCGCGATCAAGGGACATGAAGTGCAAAAATCCGACCGGTGAAGAGTCATCTTTCGATCGGTTGAACATAATTTCTGTTCTCGATAATAATTGTTCTTCCTAATTTTTGTCATTTAATTTAAAAAGTTATGTAATTACTCTGTGAAATTTCATCCTACATTTCGAATTGTTGAGAAAACATTCCTTCTGAATATTTTGATTCCAACAAAACTATCATTATTCAGAAAGAATCTGTATAATAATTATTAGTGTCACGCCCCGCGCCTTGGGCACGAGCGCGCAACTCCCTTCACTGTACTCTCGAGTCCCAGGAATTACTTGTCGAGAGATGCATAAAGTAAACGAGCAAGCGGAAACATAAAATGAACAACAACTCCGTACTTAAACCATTGGGGACTTGGATAGCGAGAACATCACATAAATATAACATAACATCACGAGTTCATACAAAAGCGCAAGTGAGCTAAATCTGCTGATGGGTCGGGGTAACGGGACTAAATCAAAAGACAACCATAACAAGTCCCCCAAAAGAAACTGACCGATGAGGTCATCGTCAAAAGACTACACTGTAAGTCAAAAAACCTCCGGGTCGAACTACTGGAATCATCAGTCTCTTCAGGTTCCTCAGTTGGCTCGTAGTCCGAAAAAGTCTCAGAACGCATATCCACGGTATACTCCATCGTAGTGTCCTCCAACTCGTCCTATGAAGCCTCAATCACAATCACCTCCTCGGTGTCCTCCAATGTTGGGGTCTTCTCAGGCATGTTTCTTGAACCAGCAACAGACACCTCTACCTCTATAGAATTTCAAGTGGGATGGCACCAGTTAGGGATAGCTCCGCGAGGTACCTCTGAGGCCCTCAGCGGACCAGTGGTAACTTCGCCTAGTCTACGGAACCAAGCTTCAAACCTATGCTATTTTCAATCCTTACCGCTCTCGTCGACCCAGACTACTGTACTCTTCCTAACATACATTGTACCCCGATCGTTCGTGAACTCTTCAAAATATGTTGTCATTTCCTTCGGGTCGCCTAGTCAAGTCGGCAGCATCCTCAGGGTTTAGGGTTTGAAAATATGGTCCCACGACGGGTAAGATTGATATCTCAGTAAGACAAACCCTAACCCTAGGTCAGGCTGACAGTATACCCAGATGAATGCAAACAATGGTCAAGAACATGCATACAACAATATAAGGCACTCGTCAGTCATAAAATACCACACGGGTGCATGCGATTAGCAAACGAGCAGTCATGGCATCAAAGCTTATCAATCATGTCGGGCATGAATTACAATCAAGTCACACATTCCACCCTTTAGAAATTTTCCATGAATCATGCCGGCGTTTAGAACGCCTCAGGTTTGGTCCGCGTCACTACGCCTCAGACCATCAAATTGGTAAATCCATGTAAACGCATCAGGTTTTCAAGTGCCATTCCAGGCCCACGTCAACATATATTCAATCTCGTCCCGCGTCTCAACGCATCAGGACACAAATTCTTACTACCCCGCGTCTCAACACATCAGGGTACCAACCGTCACAACCTCGCGTCTCAACGCATTAGGGTACCACGAGTTTCTCAAGCATGCCCAAAATTCATATCCAATCAAGACTTCATGATCAAGAACAAACTCGTGCAACAAGCTAAATATCTACGGCATGCGAGGCAGTGAAATTCATCACCCAAATGTGGCAATCAACTCATGGCATATGCATCGATCAAGCATTCAAACAATCATCAATCTACAAAAATGAACATTGGACAATCACACCATATCTCATGAAAACTAACTCAATTCACACTCAATTCATCTAATCGAGTCCACTCCTCCTAGCCAAGGTTTAGAAACTCCTTACCTTAGGCTAAAATCAACCAAATTTCCTTTCCAAGCACCTCAAATATTCGGCCTCAAGCAATCCAAAACAGGGCAGCCGTCCACCTAAGATAATTCAATCCATTTCATCAATTCTTCCTCGTCCAATCATCAAACCACCAAACATAAACCTTGTTGACATATCAATTGACATCCTCATATGCCTCAACGACTAAATTAGAGCTCAATAACACCCCAATAGCCCCTATGGTCTCGGCAAGAACAGAACCGAAACAGGGCACTTTCGGTTCTATTTAGTGCCTGACTAAACGGCCCGTAAACTACCTTCAAACCTCAATTTATCCACTGAACTAATTGCTAATATATAGTTCTAGATGTTAGGAAGCCTCAACGAAAGTTTGAAGTCAAGGCGACACCCGAAAGTCCACGAACAACGCCGATTCTCCCAAGTCCTCCACCGGTCAAATTCTATCCTTCATACACAACGTCGTTTTGACATCAAAACTCTATCAAACGCAGCCCAATTTTTCACCACAACTCAGTATACATGTGCCCTAGATGTCTATAAAAATTGATCGAAAGATTGAAGCAAATCGAAGTCCTACGGAGCTCAAACAGTGACTTACCTCCAGCTGCGACGAAAACCGTCAACTCTCAAGGAAAAGGTTGGTCGAAACTCCTCAAGTGGCCAAATGCCGAAATTCAAGTTGGATCTAGTCGGCAAGAGGCTGAGGTAGGTGATGGTGGTCGGCGTAGGAGCTGAAGGTCGTTGGCAACAACGGTCGTGAGCGGCGAAGAGGCGGTCAGAATCTGGTTGGTTGGAGGTGTTTTCGGTTTTAAGAAGAAGAAGAAGAAATTGTGAAGATGGCTATGGAGGAGAGGATGTTCGGCTGAATGAAGGTGAGTGGGAGTGTATACACCAATTTGAAGAGTCAAACTTGCAAGAATGATAGGTTAAAAGTTAGACATTTAATGTTAACTCTCCATCCTTTGACACTTGTCCACTGAGTAAACAATTGGATAATCCAATGGCCATTAAATCCCAAATTTTTGGCAGCTAAAGGGGTGTGACAAAGACCAAAATGTCTTTATCCATTTATTAAGGCAAGGTCAAGTCTTAAGGGGCAAAACGGTAATTTTACCCTCGACGTCCGGAACATCATTTTTTCAATTCAAATTTTCTTCAATGAGGCGACATTCAATCCAATTTTAATGTTGGAATTCTTAATTTTCCATTTTTCAATTTCAAGACTCGTTTCTGAACCATTTCTCTGTCGAATGTGATTCCAGACTATCCCGAACTGACGAGCGGTTTTTGCAGACGTTACGCGTATCGGCTCTACAATTCATATCACACTTAGGGCTCGTCAGTTCATGGAGACTTTGGTTGTCATGTAATTACGATGGTCTATTACTAGTTCCAATGGTTTCGATCGTCATCGTTCGATTTAGGAAAATTTTACAAATTATACATTGGTTAAGCGACATCACCTGCGTTCCAATCGTATAACGCTAGCAATGCATTCCTTTATCGTTCTTAGATCGGCCTTTAATTGCTCTAAATACTCCCTCGACAATCCTTATGGTCAAAGTGTCACTTCCTATGTCCATGTACCTTGTCTCATGTTAGTCTTTTCCTTTTGATCAGTTAACTCGAGATTTATCATATCCGAGTTAGATATGACTGAAATACATCTTTAGATACATTCTCATTGAATAGTCTCGAAATGACAAGAAAAATCAGAATGTCAAAATTAAACTTTTTTATTGCAGATTAAATAAATGAACAAAAGCTCTTATTGATCCAAAGCTGATATTCAGACTCAAAGTATATTCATCATATTTTTGCTTTTGTAAGTCATTCAGATGGAAAAGGTTATTGCTTCTAAAGACTTATTCTTCTAAAGATATATGTGACATGTCAGCAAGGACTTTATTGAAGCTCAAAGTCACTATTCTAAGTCTATTCATATTCATAAAGTCTCTACTTCTAAAAACTGCTTTTGAATAATGTTCAGATTATGCAATATCTCTTGGACAAATTCTGAAGACACATGTTTGGCAGGTTTTCGATAATGGCGGAATCTTTTTGTGCAAGTTTGTAATCTTTGATTGACAATATTATTTTCCAATCAGATCAAGAGAATATCTTCAATTGGAAATTACCTTCTAGGAATAAAGATAACTGATTATTTGAATCAATTCTACTTTTGAAAACTGAATATTTAGTTGTATGGGTGACCGAATATGAAGAGTTCAGACTCTACTCCAACGGATGCCAGATCTTCTCCAGATACAGTCTCGTTTAATCATAATTGATGATGTCCAATCAATAATTGAATGGCGATCCTTTGAAGGTTTGTCCAACAGCTAGTTTGGGAGGAAAGGAGTATAAAAGTAGATCCATGGTGACCAGCCGAGTGGGTTGAGAATATAAAATATTTCAAGGTGCTTGAGTTATTCAGATTCACATACTTGTTTGAAAGAGTGAAAGACACTATCTTTGAGAGGTTTTGTAAGAGTGATTGTGAGAAACATCTCTTGTAACCTTATTTGATACATTCTAGTGGAATACAGCTAATTAGCTGTCATCATGGAAGAATGGGCGTAGGCCTAACAAGCCGAACCACTATAAACACTGCGTGCAATATTCTTTTCCCTAAACTCTTACTATTGTGTTCTCGCACATCATTTTACTGATTTCGCTCAAACTCTGATTTGAAATTGTTTTAATTCTGCATTAAGTTTCAAATAGTTGAAAATCACCTATTCACCCTCCTCTATGAGTTATTGCTAGACATAGCACGAATTAACCGAATATTAGTTCATAATGATTCTCTTATGTAACATATTACATATTAAAATATAAAAAAAATCATTACAAGTTATTTTCGTCATTTATTATGGGGTTTCATCCAACTTTTTTTAGCAGTAGACAATCAATAAGAACTTGCTAAGTGTTCATGCCGGTTATTTTTTTTATTTTTTTTCAAAATTTTCTAAAATTAGACTACGTCTAAAGTACATAAACCTAAGCAAATCACAATCGATCAAATCAAGTGCACAATTAAGGAATTATAGTATTGATAAATCACATCATAAAACCTTGATGAAACCCTAAAGTCTTAGAGAAATGTAATTCGGTTCTAATTTCAAAGGTGCTTATGGTTTTCCTAAAAAGGAACAAAATCTATGAAATCTAAAAAGTTTAGGCCCAAATTTATGAAAATGGGGTCAATCTAGCCTAATCTGAGCTTATTCTATTTTTAGGGATTTTTTGAAATTTTTTGATTTTGTTGATTTTTTTATTTTGATTTTATTATCTCGTATTTTGTTTAAACTGAGAGACCTCGTTCTATTTTAAGTTGAGGGAAAATTGACGAGAGAACCGAAAGGGAAGAGATGTCGTATCTATCGATGGCCCTAAATGATGATATGAGATTCACAATACGGTAGCAAGAAGTGTGAAGTTTTAGGTATGGATTTGAACTTTTATTTTGCAGTTTAGTTAATCGATGTTGGACAACGAGCCAGTTTGTTTATATGATTTGATTTTGAAGTGACAGCAATCAGATGAAGAGTTTACATATTAAGCATAAGCATTTGATCTTTGATATTGTTGGTCGCTTAATGGTTTAGAATGGTAAGTCTAAGATAAGGGATGACATGAAAGTGAGCGGTACGTGAAGAGCAGTGAGGATACTGATGCATCGCACGAGTTTCTTGCATTAAAACTGTTCAATTTTGAAATGTGCATGCACTACTCATGACATTTGTTTTTTTTTGGACTTGATAAACCATGGGCTTGGTATGGGACAAGCTGATACAAGATGCTTACAAACCATGAAACTTGTGTGCGACTCATCGAACAGGACTCCCTTTGTAGATATGTGGCTTGGGGATGAACCAGGCAAACGTGCAAGGCCAAGGTCCTCGATCCTCCTGCTCCGATATACCAACTCGTGAGGATCCTTACTCCTTGCCCTGATCACGTTCTTTTGTAATGTTATAATACGTAATATAGAGGCACATGAGGAAGACTGGGTACAAAAGATAGAGATACATGTCAAAAACATAAGGCAGGCACAATGCCTAAGGTTATGGTCTTTAACGATAAGGTTCCTTAACATGTAGCAATCATACATCGCACTCAAATCGTAAATTTAAGCAACAAATCTGGAAAATGGATACTTCCATATATTTATGAGAGTTCTGGGTACAGCTTTTAAAGTCAAAAGGAAAAGGAAACGAAATGAAGGCAGACGTATGCTTCGGCACCTGTCCTCACCTCCAACATCTATGGATTACGTCTTGTCATCACTTCACTGCACAGCTATTCTGAAGTTTGTGCACACATGTTCCGCCTATGTTTAATTGGTGCTTGATTATTCCTTAAGGGATTGCTTCCACAGGTTTCTCGCACGCGTCTCTAATTGTATTTAATACCATAATAATGTAAGACTCGCTAGCACAAGGCGGCCTGGGACGTCGCGGGGGCCCTTAAAGAGGTGGTATCAGAGCATGGTTTAAGGATGGGGCCTCCTTAGGAATCTGGAGTGATAAGGTGTGTTAGAGACTAACTTGCTTGGAAGGCGCGCGAGTACATGCGCATGTGTTTGTGATTGCTTGTGATTGGCAGTGACCTATGTGACCAATTGCAAACGTATCATAGTTGGTCAATGTGCATAAGATCTTGAAGTAAGATGAGAAGATCCGATGGATCCGCAGGAGCAGCTCCCTGAGCGGATACTAAAACTGACCCTCGAATCGATGAATTGTTGGAAGATATGGCTCATGTGAGAGCTATTTTTGAGGGGCAAGCTCGATAGGCATGTAATGATAAAATTGATGTGATTTTATAATTTTCACAGAATTTTGTTGGGTAAACGGTGTTAAAAATAAAAATTCTATTTTATAAAATTGGAGTATACTTACAATTCGAATAGCAATAGTAAATGTGGGCAAAGTGCCCCAACCATACAAACACTAAGTTGGCAAAATCACAAAATTTTAGTCTTCAGAAACATTGAATCTGAACCCATCAAAAGCACTAAATTGAACACTTCAGAAGCACTGAATCTGAACTCGTTAAAAACACTGAATCTGAACAGGAACACAACAATATTGAAAGAAATGAAATTGATAAAAATATCGGGGCATGTGTTCGACACAGATTCCTTAAAACAGATTCGTCCTCTTCAATAAATACTTAGAGATGTCGTGAACGTCTATCTCCCAGGATTTAACGATAAGAAGTGATATAGGCAAGGACAGCACTCCAAAGCTTTCGGAGAGCTTGAACAATACGTAAACACCGTAGAAAACAATGCAAATGCAGAGAATTTGAAAGAGATAAGAGAGATTTTTGCTTCCGATTTTTTTTTCTAATCTCTTTTAAACCAAATAAGTTGCCACCTATTTATAGGCTAAGTGGGGCATTTCGAAAATAAAGAATAACAACCAAATAACTACGTCATTTAAAGCCGTTATGTATTTAATTATGTGACCACATAATTATAATAGGTGTTACTTAGTTAATGCCATTAACATCTGATAATTAACTTAAGAATGGTTACATTGTAACAGCTTGAGTTGAAAAAAATTAATACATAACGTAAAAATGGGCTTGTCGTGAGGCCCACTTTCCAGTCCTACATTCGCGTGCGCAGATTGTGCGCTCGCGCCCAAATTGCAACTTGTCAAGCCTCCATCAGGGTCTGAGATTTGCACTCTCATACGCTGCGCACGAGGCACAGTACTTGTGTTATAATATTTACCACTCAAAAGGAATGTAACCACATATAAAGCACTTCATGGCCTTCTCCTTTTTCAATGTGACTAGCATAATTTCACTTACCGCTTCCAACTCAAGGGTGTTCTTTAAGAAATAATTTCTCATTCACTCACCAATCAAAATACCTCATATTTCTAACAAATTTAACAATTGTTTTACCAAGAGTTGACATTTTTTAGATTTAAAATCTTTGACTATTTAAGAAAACGAAAACTAAGTACAAATAAAATGGAACGGATCTTCAAATATACTAAAATAACTCTTTTTTGTTCAAGAGAGACGTCATGACGCGATAAGGGATCCCGAGTCTGGAGTTATGCCTTTGTCGGACCTGTCTGCGAAAATTTATGTGTTAACAACCGTTCTGTCCTAAAATTCTAAGCATAGACGTCCCGAAGCCCTATTGCAAGGGCAAATTACCAAAATAATTCTAAATCTATTACAACAGTACCATTTAGTCCTAAACTTTTTTTATCGATTCAATCTTAAATATTTTGTAATTGTGCCAAGTCAGTCCATTTGATCAAAATTGGTTAGCCGGTCGCGCTGACGTGGATGCCGGCCAGCAGACGATATATTATTTTAATATTTTTTTGGAAATTTTTATTATTTTTATTTCTTTTTTTACTCTATCGTCTTCCTCCTCTGGCTATCGTCTTCCTCTTGTTCTATCACTCTTCATCTTCTTTAAGCCAAAGGTGTCGGCCTAAGGTGAAGCTCGCCCCCGCCAACCACTGGGAAGGGCGAGCGTCGCGGTTGCCGGTCCTCGCAATGGCTGCGCAAGGCTCCCGTCGCTATGGTAGCACGAACCCTACCCTCTACAACTCAGATCTGGTGAGGCTCGACGTCGCCTTCGCCGGGTGCGAGACTAGTTGAGAACTCGTTGGACGAGATAACTCGAGACCTTGTCCGGATGAGGCAGCGCGAGACATCGCCTAGCGATGGCGAGGTTGAGCCTCGTCATGGCTGGGCAAGGCAAGCCACGACCTCGCCAGATCTGGGCTAGCAAGGCGAGCATCGCCTGGCCACGGCAAGATCGATTCTTGCCCAGCCGCTAGCTAGCCCCTAGCAAGATGGATTTCGCGTTCATTATCGTGACATTGATAATTTGTCAAGCTGCTCGTGGTGGACATTTTTACGGCAAGTTTAACTTACCGAGTTTCAATGTCGCTCGCGGTTAAAGAGGGAAGAAGATGAAGTTGCAAAGTTTCAAGGTCATGGCGAAGCCCGAAGATGGTGAGGCTCGCCTTTGCCAGTGGACGGTGGGGACAAGCTTCGCCTCAGGCGGTGCCTCTTGCCAGAGGGAGAAGACGAGAGCAAAGAACCAGAGGAAGAAGACGAAGAGGGTAAAAAAAGAAATAAACATGAAAAAAAAAATAATAATAATAAACAACTCCATAAAAATATTGAAATAATATGTCGCCAGCCGCAGGTATCCACGTCAACGCCGCCGACCAATTTTGACCAAATGGACTGACTTGCACAATTAAAAAACGTTTAGGACTGAATCGGAAAAAAAAAAAGACTAAATCGGTACTATTACAATAATTTTAATAATTTTTTGATAATTTTTCTAGTCTTACAAACTAGTTTTATCATCCCTTCCGCATCACTCCATGTTTCCTCCAATGTCATAAAGCTCCGCTCTTCAGCTCACAAGGGTACTGAAGAATTCGATGCCTTACGTTCTTGACACACAGGCACACTCGTTGAAAAGATCAATACTTGCAAGATTTATATTTTGAAATCGCCCCGATACACTGAAAAACTTCTAACTTTAGCATTTGTGATAATTATATCCAAAAAAAATTTATCTCATAAAAAATCTTAAACTTTTACATTTATCCTAATTCTATCCAAAACTTTTACTTTTATCTCAATATTAGATATAATTATCACAAATAGTAAAGTTGAAGGTGTTGTTGGTGTTAGCCATTTTGAAATCTCGTCTGATTTTCCAAACCATAGGATGGTGCACGTTACATTAATGCACTTTCCCCTTCAATTTTCTATTAAGTGCCTTTTTGCCCTCAGGTTAAATAAGTTATAAAAAGTAGGGGTAAGCAAAAAAGTCCGTCTGAATCGGGATCGCCTGGACCAGATCAGGACCGATGGTTCGATTCTCGATTTTAGAATAATCGGATCCGATCCTCAGTTCCTAAAATTAAAACCGGTGATCGGACGGTCCGGTTCCCGATTCCGCGCCTAAAATCGGGACCGGACCGGACCGATCCTTTAAAAAAAAATAATAAACCTCACGTTAATGTCATGCTGAGTTTCAAGTCTTGGGAGGTTTCACAAATATGTTTGGATAACCAGACCAAAAGTGGGAACCAACCACTTTTGATGAGGTTACGCAGAACTAGACCAAAAGTGTGCTTACTGCTTAATAGTTACTGATGTTTGGTTTGCATCCACGGGATGTTTGCATATAGAGGCAATGAATGGTGAACGTGTAGGCTGTAATAGATTTTACTTGAAGACTGCATGTTTACTTATGTGTCATTGGTTGAAGAATTACGTTGAAAAGTGTGCCTTAACTTTTCGAAACTGGTCACCGGCCCGGCCATCATTGGAACCCTGGTCCGGTCCAGTTCTAAGAGTGCTTGGTCCGGTTCGCGATTTCAAAAAATGAGTTCTCGATTTTTTATGGAATCCAAACTGAATTGATAACCGCTCATCCTAATAAAAATACAAAGGAAAAACAATACTGAATTATTAATGAGAACTTCGAAAAAGAATATTCGACCATAAATGTCATTTTGTGAAGTCGCGTAGCTATCATTAGCAACCTGCGACGGCCCCTGATTTGGCTGCTGCCATTGATTCCTCTCTCTCTCTCTCTCCACCAGGAGATGGACTCACGTCACTAAAATCTCTTCTCTACCTGGAAGATGAGCCTTCATTATTTTTGTAGTAGCGTGAAGGAGAGTGTTGTTTGAGCGGTGATGAGTTCTTTTCTTTGGTACAATCTCATGTAAGATCCGAAAACATGTAAATGAGGTCCTTGAAAGATGGTTTAGCGTACCAGGCGAGAGCAGTTAAATCCGGTCTTGTCCCGAGCACTTTCTTGTTCAACCAGCTCATCCGCCTCTACTCCCAGAATGGCCTCTTGCGAGAAGCCCACATGCTGTTCGACGAAATGCCCCGGCGGAACGTGTACTCTTGGAATGCCCTGATCTCGACTCACGTAAAAGCTCGGAACTTGACCCGAGCGAGAGCATTGTTTGACTCCGCCACTGACAAGGACTTGGTAACTTATAATTCGATACTGGCCGGCTACGTGACTGTTGAGGGACACGAGAACGATGCGCTCGAATGGTTTGACGAGATGCAGTCGATGCGGGACCGTCTTAAGTTTGACGAATTTACTTTGACAGCGATGCTTAACTTGGTGGCAAAGTTACGTGTGGAGTGTTATGGGTCACAGCTGCATGGGTATATGGTGAGGACGGGGAATGATGCAGATGGGTATGTCACGAGCTCCTTAATTGACATGTACTCTAAATGTGGGAGTTTTGGTGAAGCGTACAGGGTGTTCTCTGAATCAAAAGTGGAGGTCGATTTGGTTTCCAAGAATGCAATGATAGCAGCTTGTTGTAGGGAAGGTAAGATGGAAATGGCTTTGGATCTCTTCCAGAGATTGACCAAGTTAAATGATACGGTGTCTTGGAATACTTTGATTTCTGGCTATGCGCAGAATGGTCTTGAGGAGGAGTCCCTGAATTTCTTTATGAAAATGAGGGACAGTGGATTTAGGTGGAATGAGCACACATTCGCTAGTGTTCTGAATGCTTGCTCCATCATGCGAAATTCGAAGCTTGGAAAGGAGATTCATGCTTGGGTTTTGAGAGATGGTTTGATATCGAATCTGTTTGTTAAGAGTGCCCTAGTGGATGTTTACTGCAAATGTGGAAATATGAGATATGCAGACTTAGTTTATGCAACGATTGAGCGCGAGAACTCTTTTTCAACAACTTCTATGATTGTGGGTCATTCATCTCAAGGTAACATGTCAGAAGCACGGAGACTTTTTGATTCTCTGACGGAAAAGAATTCTATTGTGTGGACAGCTTTGTTTACTGGGTACGTCAAAGCACAGCAATGTGAAGCTGTGTTTGAACTGGTGAATGAATATAGAAGGATTGCAAAAATTTCGTTTGATGCACCCATAATCATCTGCTTGCTAGGTGCCTGTGCATTGCAAGCGGCCTTGGATCTTGGGAAACAAATTCATGCTTACTCACTGAGAACAGGGATGGAAATGGAGGAGAAGCTGATTAGTGCCACCATCGACATGTATTTTAAGTCTGGTAGTACTGGATATGCTGGAAAGATATTTCAAAAGCTCACAGAAAGAGATTTGATTCTCTATAATATCATGATTTCTGGATACGCAAATCATGGGCATGAATATCAAGCTATGAAGCTGTATACAGAAATGTTGGAGAGAGGGTTGAAACCCGACGAGGTCACCTTTATTGCACTTCTATCTGCTTGTCGTCATGGTGGGTTAGTGGAGATAGGGGAAAAGTACTTCAAGTCCATGGTAGAAGATTACAAAATATTGCCTGAAACGGATCACTATGCCTGTATGATTGATCTGTATGGAAGGGCAAATCAACTAGAAAAGGCAATGGATCTCATGAAGAAAATTTCCAGGAATTCGGATGCTGTGATTTTGGGGGCTTTTTTGAACGCCTGTAAGATAAATAGGAACCTCAGTCTTGCAAGAGAAGCAGCAGAGCAACTGTTGGTCATCGAGGAAGATAATGGATCTCGGTATGTGCAGCTGGCAAATGTATATGCAGCTGAGGAAAATTGGGCAGAGATGCGCAAGATAAGAGAGAAAATGAGAGGGAAGGAAACCAAGAAGCTTGCTGGCTGCAGTTGGGTGTATCTTGAAAATGGAATTCATGCATTTACCTCTGGTGATACATCGCACTCAAAAGCAGAGGCTATCTATTCAATCTTGGAGTTCCTATCTGCAGAATTATGTGCGCTATCCAATTCAAGTGTTGGAAAGATTACAAGTTTCACATAAACATAAGGGGACAGGTGAATTCAAATGCTTGGTACGGGAAAGTCTGTAGTTTCTTCCAAGAGCATAGATATTTAGAAGAGGATGAGGTATGGAAACATGGGCTGAAGATTCAATATGAATTACACTTTGCCCCCTCTGTGTCATGATGCGACTAATATTCCTCTTAAATAGATAAAGTTGTTCATTATACAGATAAACATACAGCAACAAACTCAAGTGTAGAATGGTGGGGACTATTGCCCTCATCTAGATACTATTAAAAGCAACTGGCAGCCTGCGCACTGTAAAGGTTTCTATAGCTCCACTGTGCATTAAAACTTTGCTTGGATGAGCATGTACTAAGAAAGTGGCATATATAGATTCTATAGATTTTCTCTGAAGAGGAGATGAGCCATGGACATGACTTTCTTATTACTATTATAATAGTAAGTACATGCAAAATAAAATACATTGTGAAAGTTCACGTTGCCGCATTGACATGAAAATCTGTTGGGAAAGAAATGCATGAACTGCATGTCATTTCACAATCGTATAACGTATCAACATCAACATCAACAACACCTTTATCCCAAACTAGTTGGGGTCGACGGTCAATGAACTCCAAAGAATCATAAAAGTAAAAGCAGAATTAAGGGAGGGAGAAGAGATAAATGTATAAAAATAAATAAGTATATGTATATATATATATATATATATCTATCTATCTATCTATACACTACCCCTCCACAACACTAATAGCCTTCCTCCACTCCGTCCTAAGACAAACCGTACGCCAATCTATTTCCCACTCCATTAAATCTTATTTTACTGCTTTCCCCCAATTAAGTTTCGGCCAACCTCTTGCTTTCTTCGTGTTATGCTCTCAATAGCAAACATCTGTTCGTACCGGTGCGTCTAAGGGACTTCGGAGTATATGCCCAAACCATCTCAATCTATGCTCTCTCATCTTTTTCGCCACCGGTTCTACTCCAACTTTTTGTCGAATCTCTTTATTCCTTTTCTTATCTATCCTTGTATGACCACACATCCATCTTGACATCCTCATTTCCGCTACTCCCATTTTATGCTCATGTTTCCTTTGTACTGGCCAACATTCAGCTCCGTATAACTTGGCAGGTCTGATTGCTGTTTTATAAAATTTTTCTTTTAACTTAAGAGGAATTTTGCGATCACACAAAAATCCCGATGCACTGCGCCATTTCATCCAACCTATTCTGATTCTATGGCTTACATCCTCATCAATCTCTCCCTCCTTTTGCAATATTGATCCCAGATATCTAAATGTATATTTCTTGGGTACCTCCTGTCCGAGCATATTTACGGCGTCTTGATCCTCTCTTCCTGCCGTGTCAAACTCATACTTCAAGTATTCCGTCTTACTTCGACTTAGCGTAAATCCTTTAGACTCTAACGTGCTTCTCCATATTTCTAACTTAGCGTTAACCCCAGCCTTGGTCTCATCAATAAGCACGATATCGTCTGCAAATAGCATACACCACGGCACCTCATCTTGAATATCTTTTGTTAGCTCATTCATAACCAGGACAAAAAGGTAAGGGCTCAAAGCAGAACCTTGGTGTAAGTCTACTGTGATTGGAAAATAACTTGATGTGCCATTACAAGCCTTCACACATGTAGTAGCACCGTCATACATGTCCTCGATTGCCTCGATATACTTTGAAGGTACTTTTTTCTTCTCAAGAATCCACCGCAAAACCTTTCTTGGAACCCTATCATACGCCTTCTCGAAATCAATAAACACCATATGGAGGTGTTTATCGAAAGAAAATTGTAAAAACATATTAGAAGAGGACAATCACAGGCCTGTAGTTTTGTTTATCAGCTGTGAACATTCTTGCCAACAATACTCACTCTTGACACTATTTCAATCGTGTTTCAAGGCTTGACGGTATGGCATATATAATTTGAAGAAGGAAATGCACTCATTGGTGTACCACAAACTGGACGGTGGAGATAAAGAACGACTGTGATGGATAAGAAGTACCCGCCAGATGAAGCTTGGCAAAGCTTGTTCATGCCAAAGCCTTCAAGCTGACAGAGGTTTTGCTCAATTAGTTGAATTTTATACTAAAATAGGATGGCAGATAACTACTAAAAGACGAAGTGGTATATATAGTTCCAGGATATGGCTTGGATAAAAGCCAATGCAACCTTACTCATACTAGATTCATCAATTACGCTTGTCATATCTGATGGATAGAAACCCACATTCAACTTTTGCAAACTCTGTCTTTCCTTATTTTGTAACTCTCAAATTTTCCGCACTAGCCATTGATCCGCCAGATGCCATGCCCCTCTATCCCTCTTACAAAAAGTATTAGTCTCTCTAAACATCTGATGTGGCATCAAAGGAGCTGAAAAAGCTGATGTCAAATTACCATAAGATTAGTTTGCTCAAGATCTGCATATATATAGTTCAAGTTGTTGCAAGATTTTTGTCCTTACCACCTTCAAATCTCCTTAAAATGCTGAAGAAGTTTGTTCATAATCTTCTATTTTCCTGATAAATCAAAATCAGTATAAGGAAAACATAATTTGCTGCAGGTTGCAACGAAATCAACTAATCCTACTAAATTATTAGTTTTTACTGAATTTTTGTCTTTTAGCATAAACGAGTGTGCCGTTTATTGAAATAAATAAATAAAGACAATTATGATCAGTGATTGGATTTGCCACTCTGAAAAGAAAAAAGGTTTACGTTCAGTTTTTACATTATGTCATATTATTGAGGTAGGAAAACTTCTCAGACGCCATCACAGAGAATTGGTAGGGTCTGTAAAATGTTGTTGGGAAAAAAATATTTGGCTGTAGAAATATGGTGCTACATGCTACTTGCATGACACTTCTTATTTTTGGTTGTTTTCTGTCAGGTTGGAGCACCTTCTTCAGAACCATCTGACAGGTTAACTTGTCGAAATCCGAGTTCGTCATGTTGCCGGTGAACGCAGATATCATAAAGTAGGTCAGGAATCTAACTCGAAGGGTCGATTTGCTGAAAATGGGAGAACCAGGAAAGAAGACCCATTTGTGGAAGAAGACTAATAGCCTTGCGGCTGGGACTTTCTTGAACTGTCCACGGTTTGCCAAGTAAGCCACCATTATCTCCAAGGACTTCCTGATACATGACGGCGGAGATATTTTCAGAAGTCGCTGTCTAGGAGGAGCTTGTAGTTGGATAAAGGTATAAAGGTGCAACATTTTGAGGGGGTAATGATGTGTGCAATGGTCTAATAGCAGCTATGTCGATATGCTTATGTAGAATGCAGGTATGGATTTCCAGACCATGTCCGGTCATATCAAGCTGTCTCATTCTGGACAGCCTCCATGGCATCAGGAGAATAAGGCAGTTTTTTCCAGGGACGTCCATCTTGAATTCCTCCTAAGGTGCCGCCTGAGCAAGTCCAAATTTGTTGAATTCGTTGGAGTCATTACTCTCTAGAGCTTGTGGTGATCAGGGATGAGTAAAAATGTACCATGATGGACGTGGCAACACTCTCCAAACTCCGTGCTGAGGGTGTATGTCGGTGAAATATTATCTTGAGTATCTGAGGAGAGTCACTTGTACTTTTCATGCTGTGTATTTTCTGAGATCATTTCTTCAAACCAAATTGATAGCACACATTCGGAGAAATAAATATCCTGCGGTGCTCATCCGCTTTTGGTGTCATTTTCTCGCACACCCCTCTCGCAAAGGCGATATCATTCCTTTGGATGCAATATCCCTGCCATTATCTCACCCAGAACACTAAATGCATAACATGTAAACTGTTGGTACATATTAATTTTCTGTAAGAGGAATTTCAAGAGAGTGACATGAATTCAACTTGCAAAGCCAAACCAGCTCCATTGGAATCATCATAAAATTAAGAACTTCACAAGGTATCTGCAACATGAATATACCTTTTACTAGGTTCAACAGTAATTGAGTCCAAGTAATTTTCAGGAGAAGAGCTGCCTTTTGGATCTGCATATATCCGTAAAAGGAATTATAGGATAGACTTAGCCTGACATAAGCATGAGAAAGCATGAGAAAGCTGAAAATAGATTCTATGTGGGTTCTATGACCCATTTTTGACCCATCATATGTAACTTCAATTTTTGGATCCATTTTTATTTGGCCCTTTAAAAGCTAATAACCCACATAGCCCATCTATATGAAATATGAGTTAAAAATGAGTCAAGAAACTATATTGAATCATTGATACCTCTAATCTACTCTAACTTAGTATGGAAGGGGAAATATGAGAGCTTGTCTAGTAACGTTTCTGTTCTTTTAATTCTATTTCTCGAAACAAAAAAAAAAAACAATCAGAAACACATTTAGCAACACAAATGATCGAATTTTGCTTCTCGAAATATTTTTGGACCAAAAATAAGAACAAAAAAAGGTTGATTCTTTAATAAAAAAGGCAACGATAGTCTTCTCTCACTTTTTTTCGGGCGTCCGTAAGGCATGGCCTGGGTCAACCTTACCTGATTAGGAATTTTTTAATAAAAATTTCAAAAAAATTAGAAAATGATTAAAAATCCAAAAAAATAAAATTCTAAAAAATTCTAAAAAAATTAGGAAAATCATAAAACAATTCTAAAAAAATTACGAAATGGGTCATTTCAACTAGCTAATCATGTGGTACAAACCAAAAAGCTGGTTAATCATATTTTTTACGAATCTTTCCTTTCGATTTCTCCCAAGTGATGATTTTGACCTCACGAACAAATCGTTTCGAAAAATCCCAAAAATTCCCAACAAAATCTCAAAAAGTAAGAAATAGGTCTATTCAACTAGCCAATCTTTGACCCCCCCCCAAAAAAAAAGAACTAGCCAATCCTATTTATGGTGATTTTGCCTTTCAATATTTCCTAAGATACGGTTAATATATTATCGGAATACTATGTTGCATCAGTGACCATCTGCATAATATCTAAGGATAAAATTGATCCACCTATGTGGCAAATATGAGGTATATTCATTCTCAGCAATAAAAGATAATCAGAGTTACCTATGTGATGACCCGAAAATCCTCACCTAAGGATGACTTAGCATTTGATGAGTTCGTAGATATTTTTATTTGGACTCAAGGATATTTTTGGGGCATTATTAGTGACACGATATGATTTTTAGGGACACTATGTATTTAATTAGGATTCTATCGGATCAAATATGTGAAAAATTGGGACAACTGGGAGCAGCGTAGGATAAGTGGCTGCACGTGGGCATATGAAGGGTCACATATTAGCACGTGTCAAAGCAGTGTGCCACGCGTCTCGCGATGCCACATGGCAGCCGTGCGCGCTACACACGTGTCACGTGCTTGACACATGTCGCACTCTGGCATAACTGAAAGCTGTTGACTTGTCGTAAGCTGCTGACTACAAGTTCGTTGGCCTAAGCTGACTAGCCTTCAGCTACTTCCCATATGTAAAACTCCGAGTTAGTTTACTCACCAAAACAATCTTCAGAATGTGGTCACTCTGCTTCCGAGACCCCTAACCGCCCCTTGGCCGCCTGTCCCTGTCCACGATTGTTGCCAACCGTCGTCATTGATGTCTGTCCGCCATTGACCATGCCGCCATAGCCATAACCACCCAAGACTGCCATCGCCGCCCATGATCGCCCTAGCTGTTTGTTTGGCCATCTGTTTGTTTGTCTTTTTGTCGATTGTTGTTTCTAAATCGATTGTTGATTTCTTCAATAATATAGGCAAGTGGATTTCTAATCCTTATCACTAGTTTGTCTATGTTTTGTTATTGTGAGTATTAAGAGCCGATCGATCTTGATTTCAATGATGATCGTGGTTATGATGATTTGGCCTTTTGATTCCCATGAGTGATGAATTATGGGTTACACACCGTTGTGTGTTGGGATCTAATGTTCGTGATCTTTTCTTGGAATTTCACTATCCTATGGATGGATTAGCTGTTCGGCTTAGGAATCTTCTTGTTGGGTGTAATTTACTTACTCTGATAGTTGAAACCCTTTTTCAGATTAACATTATGTTGGATAATTCAATTCTGGTGCAACAATATCTCTATGGTGAACCTTTGTGGATAGGCATATCCATACAAGAACATGTTCATGTTCGACCCAATAGCCCGATGAGAATTCGTTACAAGATCATCTGATATAGGGTTTATGTTGAGGAAGGACCACCAGTTGGTTTAGTTGCCTTTGAGTTCAAGGCCATGTACCGTCATGGTATATCGGGATGGTTATGTCCTATTCTGCCTCATCTTTTCAATGCGCTTGGAATAGCCAACAGTGAAGATGATAGTGAGGAATTCATCTCTCATACTGGTTTGACCTTCAGGTTTGAAGAGGAATAAAGAAATGAGTAAACATGGATGGAGTTGTAGTATTCTGAAGTAGATATTTCCTCAATCGTACTCATCCCATGTGAATGTTGTAAATAAAGTAAATAATTATATAGATGTGTATAAAGGAGTGGATGGTGAGATTGAATAAATAATGTAAATGAATCGAATGAGATATGAATATGAAGTCTGTGTGAGTTGAATTGTAATGAATGAATTGCATGTGAATCTAGTTAGTGAAACCATGAAAGGCCATACCCTTGATAGACGTACCTACCATTTGGTGTTTTATATTTCATGCACTTGTGCTTGAATATACGTCTTGATTACTTAGTCTTCCACATACGCCAATTACTCTGAGTAAGAAAAAGATTAAAGAAGAGATCGGGTTTTGGAAAACCTTCCCGACAGATGATGGCTGTATGAGACGCTACAACCTATTTCATCCCTGGCATATGCATAGCCTCAATAGAAGCATGGGAAAACAACGATGTTAACGTATTATTCTTTCAAGGAACAAATTTGAAGCATCCCTATTTTGACCAAAAAGAAGTCGTGGTACAAGAGTATTGCAACGGTAGCATCTAAGAAAAGTCATCAAATGTGATTATGTAACTATCTGATTTAAATGACAAATTGGGAAAAGAAATTATTTCCCAGAACAAAAATTTTGTGCAGTTACCAAAAGCGTTTCTATTCTGGAAAAAAAAATTATGCAGTTACCAAACACGTTTTGACTCTCTAAAATTCATCCAATGAACAAAATTTAAAAAAAAATTGATTCTAATCATAATAACTTTTTGAACAAAAATGTTATCAAATGAGCTCTTAGATATAAGATATAAACGCGTGGTGTAAGTAAACTCATCCAAGATAGGAAATATAAAAGGCTCTCTTACCGCAGATCAATGCATCTCCGCCGTTGGATTTCAAAGATTGTAAAAGGAAATATTTGAGATCAGAATCGTGTCTCTTCATGTTGAAAAAAAAAATAGAGACACAGGCTGCCTCCCGCTTGTGTCTCTATTATTTTTTTACTTTTACTTTTTTATTTTTAATTTAACTTAACTAAAAATTAAAATTATATTTTGACCAAAAAACCCTTGATCAGTCGAAGAAGTTGGTTGGTCGGTCGGTCGGCCGGTCGGCCGGCAAGGTTAGGTTCTTAATTGAAATGGTCATGACCACTGAAACAATAAGAGTATTTCAGGCTTTTTTTTTTTTTACAAGATCAACTTCAGGGTCTTTTTGAAAAATTATGAGCACTTGGTATTTAAAATTTTTCCTTATTTCCTTATTTAAATCAGCTAATGTGACCATTCAGATCAATTGAGAAGGTAACTAAAAATTGGGTATTCACATGCCTACACTCCAATTTAGTTTTCTCAAACATACAATCTTAAAAGCTGGTCAAGTCAAAACATGAACAATAGAGACCTTGGACCCAGAAAGAGATTCACATGAACATCAAAATCTCCCCTTTTCAGCACTATATACGGATTGATGTCAAATCCGCAGCTTCTTTTGGATCTTTTTCTTTCTTTATTCACACTCTCTCTCCCCTCAGTCTTCATCAGGAAAAACGACAGTGGCCCCCCGTCGTTTGTCAAGATTCAAGAACGAACCAAAACAAACGCGAACGACGGACGATTTTGATCTATGAAGATAATCAGTTTGGTCTCCAGTTTGAAGAGACTCATGTGCTTGCTTGTTAAAGTGATTGATTTACTGGTTAAAAAAAGTGATTGATTTAATAAAATCACAAATCTAATTAAATCTATTAACATGCTACATGATTAGTAGATAGAACATAAATATCCATCTTCTAGCAATCTATTAAGGTCGGCTTTTTTATTAATTTTATCATAACGTTTGCATCCCAGATCCATTTTGATTTTTGTTACATTATTTTTCTTATTATTTTTGTTGATCACAACGATTTTGCTTTCGCTAGCTAACCAAAAATCTCCTTTTGGATTTGTTATTATCATTAAAAATATTAATCAACGCAAGAAGTTGTGAAAATACTTGAGGTGATTCCGATTATTATTATTATTTTGAAATTAGGAATTTTCTTCAATATTCGTTAGAAATTCGGTTTCAAAATTCTAAAAAAATTAAAAGGCAAAATGTTCAAAACTTAAAAGCCGCGCCAAGCATTCACAATTTACATTTACCTCAAAAGGTAAACAAGACTTGACAAGTTTGACAAGGCCTTTTGCTCCCACATACCCAAAAAACGAGAAAGCGGAAAAAAGAAATAAAGGAATAAAAAAAAAAAAAAACAAAGGAAGGAAGGGAGGCAGCCTTCACGCTCCTTCGTCTCGTCTATTCTCTCAGGTTGCCTTCAGGTGTTTTTCTCTGCTCCGTGGGAAGAATGGACCGCTCGATTCTTGGCGGAACAGCGTTTTCCAGTCTCGAAATCTAAATGGGTTTCTTCTCCAAGGTGGGTTGATGTCGATGACTGTCTTCTCCTCTGAAATTTCTGGTCTTTTAGCTCATCTATCTTCTTGGTTCTTTGGTTTCTTGTTTTTTTTCGTTTTTTTCTTTTTGTGGGGTTGGTTCTTGGTTCTTTGATTCGGTACGCATTTCTCGAGCCTTTTTGAGAGAAATGCAGGGAGTTTTCTCTTCAATTTGAATGGCGTTCTTTTATTTGTTCATGTCATGCACTGCAATGTGACCCAAAAATCTTGCTTTACTTTATTCAGGCTCTCTATTTTTTAAGCTTGTGAAGAAGTGAAATCATTCTGTGTATCCTCTCTCTCTCTCTCTCTCTCTCTGCGTGCGTGTGTTAATGCGTGTGCGTCTGTAAGGGAGCTGAAATTTTTCTTTCCAGCTGAAGTGGGAGGTGAAAAAGATGTTTCAATTAACCAAAAGAGAAACTAAAAAGAGAAGAATGGTGCCTCACTGCTTCAGGTCTTAGGTTGGGATTTCACGGCATCAGAGCCTGAAGGTCTAACGCACATTCCCTTCTCTGTTCCCTTTCTTGTGGGCTACACATTTGAAATGTCCTTTCCTTTAAAACACAAGTATTAGGTAGCTGGTTGGATTCAGGATTGAGTCGTTCTATCAGCCTTCGCGGGGCGGGATGACAAGTTCTTTATAACATTGTCCTCTTTGAACTTCGTGATAAGCATGTAGCTAAGCAAATCGGTGGTTGCCTAATGTGGTTTCAGGTTGAAACGGTAGCTTTCAGTTGGTAAGACCTCGACTGCGTCTGACTGCTAGATGTGTACCCTTTAGGATACCCACAAAAACAAAGTTCTCCAAGCAGAAATGATCGAGTTATCGCATTAAAGTTGCATTTTCTCTTCACTCGGTGCTGGATTAATGTATTTGAAGCGAAAATGAGCTAGCTAACTCAGATTTCTTTCCACTTAAGCTTTATTGTTTTTGGTGCTGGTGCAGTTTCTAGGCACGATAGTGGAAATTCATGATTCAAATGTTTGCAGGTGGGGACTAGGCTAATTGGGTCCTGGTTTTATCCACAAGCATGAAAGCACGACCAGTAGGCCGCTGGAGATCTATTTTATCTCGTCGTACACGAGGAAAGTCTGCCGACTATTTCTGCTTGTTTCAAAAAGTGAAACCGGCACCATATGGACGAGGAAATGCTCCTGTTTTTCTAAATGTTTATGACTTGACAGCAGTTAATGATTACTTCTACTGGTCAGGAATTGGTGTTTTTCACTCTGGTGTTGAAGGTAGGTTAACCATTCCAAATTCTTGACTTGTATATCTACTCATGTCCATATGTCTATCAACAACAGTCCAATACCCATGAAGATGATGCCACTATAGTGTTGCTTCTTTGAGTGTGTATTGTTATAACCAAGGCTTACATTCCACCATTTGATTCTAGAGCCATTTAAAAGAGGCTGTTCCTTTTGAAAGAGCAGAAGTATAGAACCTTTCAACAAGAGTGCTTTTTCCACCTCTCAAATGGAAAGAGATGCGTTATGCAGCCTTATTTTGTCAGTAAATAATGTGTAGTTTGTGCCATTAAGCTCTCAGACAAACAGTTGCTCGCTCAATTTCGCCAGCGTGCGAATTTCTCATTTATTTCACATCCATGTGTTGCCTTCGCACTCTTCAGCCGTCACTTCACTGAAGCCTTCATGTGACGGAGAGGTGATAAGATGGAAGATATAATCAACATATTCTCTAAAGATTTTTGTTTTAGAACAAGCAGTCATCCACACTGCTTTGAGAGTGTTATTTTGTTGTCCTCTAATGTTGGTGTTTTAGAACGAGCAGTTGCACACTCAACTTTGAGAGTTTTATTTTGCTTTATTTGCTCATATGCATGTAAACTTGTATTCGCTCATGCAGTTTATGGCGTGGAATATGCTTTTGGAGCTCACCAGTATCCATCAAGTGGTGTGTTTGAAGTGGAACCGAGACAGTGTCCTGGCTTTAAGTTCAGGAAGTCCATACTTGTGGGGACGACAAGCTTGGATCCTATCCAGGTCAGAGATTTCATCGAGCGTCAATCTGCAAGCTATCATGGCGACGCGTATCACTTGATCATTAAGAACTGCAATCATTTCTGTGAAGACATGTGCTTCAAGCTGACCGGGAAGACTATCCCGAGATGGGTAAACCGACTTGCAAGAATAGGTATTGCCATTATCCTCCAACTCATTGTGCACTTGCATTTAAACTTTTTCTGCTCAGTTCACACAGCTATTTGTATCTGATGCACCATGCCATTGAATTGAGGGTCTCTCTTCAAATAGAATGGGGCATAAAGTCATAGCTTCAAGTCCTACTTAACTCTGACCAACTAGCATCTTCTTTCGCTGATGTTGAAGGTTCGATGTGCAACTGCATACTCCCCGAGGCTTTCAAGGTTCCTTCACTATGCCACAACCCGAATTACCAAGGAGGCGAAAACGAGAGGAAGAGACTAAGGAGCGCCTTCAGTTGCTTGCCATCGATCTCGTTACACGAGAGGGAAGTCTCCATGTCCTCGCTGTTTCTACACTCTCTTTACAAAGGCTGCTTGCCTCCCTGGGAGTTAAAGACGCCCAAATCCAAAAATAGCTTATCTAAAGAAGGGTAAAGACCGCGTAGCTTTTCCCCCCCCTTTGTGCTGACATAATCTTTTATTAGATAGCTCGCCGTTCCATATAGCGATTCTGCAATGCTCGCCTTAGCATTTGGCTTGGCTTGAAGGGGTATGAAATTTCACTTCTGTTTGTGGCTTGGATGTGGAAATAGTCCTTGTTTCAAATTTCTTTGATTTTGTTGAGTTTGATCCTAGGTTGGAATGGAACACACGTGAATGATTTAAGTCCTTGAGCTCAAAAGAACAAAAACTTGGTGGGGGCATCATGGATTGAAGGGCAATGAGATGAGATGAGATGGATGATGATAAGTTTTGTGTGACTAAATTCTTTCTCCACTTTTCTGCAGTTAGCTTGTCTGCAAGTATAGTGCTTTTTTGTCCCATAAATGACGTGAAAAAGCATGCAAAGTTATTCATATCGTATGAGCATGATTCATGAAATTAATTGTTGTACATGTATTCTCACTTATCAAATATCCTATATAGCCTATATGTACAGATATTAAATTGATTTACCATAAATGACCTTGCCGTCGTAGATCTAGCGAGGCTCGGCCTCACCAAGGGCGGGTAATGCTCGCCCTCATTAGTAGCCGGTCAAGGCCAAAGGCCAGTGAGGTCAATCTCACCAATCCTCATCTTTGGCCGATCGACAAGTTTCGGCGATTGGCTGGAGGAAGAAGAAAGGGAAGAACAAAAGAAATAAATAAATAAATAAAGAGAAAAAATAAAAATAAATACTTTATAAATGCATTTAAAATATATTTAAAAAATTATTAAAAGTTGTCACGTCATTGTTGGCCATGTTATGTCAGTGATTTTTTTGTCAAAATTGATTAAGTGGACTGAATTTGTACAAATGTGAAAATCGAAGATTGAATTGATATAATTGCAATAAGTTTGGAATTTTTTATATATAATTCTTCTATCTTCTATCACACAGTGGATTGCACAAAAAAGAAAGAAGACAAATTACTATGAATAGGATGAAGTGGACTCACATTTACTTATGCAGTTGAATCTCTGCCACAAAATGTATAGCACGTACTAAATTCACTTTTGCTGTATACTGTCTGGATTTTGTAATGCAATGTTTCATATCAGCCGATTCTTGACCATTCTACATTTTATTGCGCACAATGAAGACAACGTTTATCCCTAATAAAGCATTGGCTGAATTGGTGAGATATTTTGGTATTAGATAGTTAAACTGATGAGGTCCCATGTTCGAATCTCTCTGGCTCTGTATTAGGAGATTTAACCAGTGGCATTGACGCTCATGATCCTACTATTTCTTACTATCCTAAGGAATAATACCGGTGGCATTGGCTCTCATACTCTTACCATATCGAGAAATATGAGAAATCTCGATTATAAAAAAAAAAAAGAAAGAGAGAGAGACGAAGCCAATGTTTATCTATACGGATACTTGCATGTCTTATTTGTAGATATTCTTGTTATATCGCAAAATATGATATGCACAGCAAAATCGACTTGATTCACATCCATTAATATGAAAATTTTTCTATTGTAGACAGCTAATCTTTTTTTCTTTGATTTAATCAAAATCGACCCCAAAAAAAATTACTTCATTAAATGCTTGATTCAAGGGTGGACTTCAGTCTCGTTCCGAGAGCTTTCTAACCGTACCCTATATGTCCAATTCATATGATGGGACTTCAAGCTAATCTCATCTTTTTATTTGTTGGGAATATATGATTTGACCGGACACATTTTCAAAAGTCAAATTGCATTTTAAATTAATTCAAATAACCAGTTTTCTGTAAACATAAAATTTGGATTAGCGTTGGACCAAAAAGTCATGCTGGATTAAAATTTGGTCAAATTTAAGTGACAAAATCTAAACGCGCGCTGCAATTGCCACGCACGCTGTCGCAGTGGCACTGGGCCGTCCTGCATGGCGGGCAGGTGCGCAAGGCCATCGGAGGACTTTGCATGGTTCTTTTAATAATAACCATTCTGTTCCGAAATAAATTTATGGCTAAAAATATTTTTTCTCATTTCTATTTCTGAATGAATTTTTGAGGAAAAAATACATTTAATAAAAACAAAAAAAAATTTATCTTGAAATAAAAGTTCATTTGACGGCAGTTTAAAATTTTTACTTTAAAAAATTAGTATTTATTTTTTAATTTTTTAATTTTTCTTTAGTCCAGCAGTGAGCGGCGATGGTTGGTGGAGGTCGTTGGCAGGAGGCGGTGGGCGACGGCGGCCGACAGAGGTCAGTGGCGGGTGGCGACAGCAGTTATCGGCAGAGGTCGTTGATGGGTAGCGATCAACTGTGGCAGCCAATGGTGAAGCGGGGGGCGACGGCCAGTGGCAATGGGTGGTGGTCAGGGGTGACGGGTAATTGAGAAAAAGTTAAGTGTAGAAAATTTTTGTTTCTGTTTCTCTGATAAGTAGAAAATTTTTATTTCTCATTTCTTCCTCAAATCTATTTCTGAAATAATTTTTATTTCATAAAATAGAAAAATAGAATTACGTTACCAAATGAGTTTCTGTACCAAATATGTTACAGGAATAGGTTTAGGAACAGAAACAGAGAAGTAGAATGATTATCATGCACGCCCTTAGTCTTTTGTAAGATATTAATCGATGCATACTATTTTCCTTAATTCAAATATATCCATATAAATATAATAATATATTTAATGTTGTTCTTCTATTAATTCAAGTTTAAAAAAAAACATTGTACAATCTTGTACAATCTAAGGACTAGAATAAACATATACACAAAATCTAGGAGCCACATTGAGTAAATTAAATATTCAAGGATGACATTGTATATTAATATAAATATCATGAACCGCATTGAAACAAAATTAAATGTTCAAAGACGACATTGCATATTGAGTCAAAATTTATAGATATTTCTGTCATTTTATTGATAAAATCATAAAGATTAAAAGTAAACTACCTTGAAACTGGCGTTTTGAGAAAGAAATGTTATTGGACAATATTCGACGTGGCAAGGTGAGTTTAACCGATTAAGAAAATTATAAAATTGCCAATTTGAGAAAGAGGACAATATAGAAATAATGGATGTTGCAACATTGAACACTTTTTTTTTTTTGGGTAAGGATTGCAACACTGAACACTTTCATATTGTTTAATACAAGAAAAGTGTCAAAAAAGTTGTAAATCTATCGTATTTGTGTCAATTTAGTCTTAAATCTTTTTTGGTGCCAATTCAATCATAAACCTTTTGCATTGGTGTCATATCCTAAACCTTTTATTAGTGCAAATTCAGCCATAAACCTTTTTCGTGAGTGCCAATTTAATTCTAAATATTTTGTATTTATGCCAATTAAGTTAGTTCGGTCAATTTTGGTCGAAAATTACTAGTGTGAACATTGATTATCCTTTGTAGTATGACTGACGCTAATGTGGATAATTTTTTTAAAAATAATTTTTAAAAATATTATTTTTTAAAAAACTAAAAAATGGATAAAAATTATTTAAAATATAAAAAAATATTTAAAAAATGTTCAAGTCAGCTGTAGTTATTCTATGTAGGACAATTGATGTTCACGTCAGTGATTTTCGACTAAAATTGGCCGAACTAACTCAATTGAAATAAATACAAAAGATTTATGACTGAATTGATGATAATGCAAAATGTTTATGACTGAATTGACACCACTATAAGGTTTAGACTAAATTGACACCAGTGCAGAAGGTTTAGAATTGAATTGGCGAAAAAAAAAGGTTTGTAACTGCATTAGCACCAATGTAGAAGGTTTAGAATTGAATTGGCGGCAAAAAAGATTTATGACTGAATTAGCATTAATGCAATAGGTTTAGGACTTTTTTAACACTTCCCCGTTTAAGGATTGGATTGAACATGGAACAAAAGTTTGAAAATAATATTCAATAAAATGAAGGTTCAAGAATAATACTGTACATCATTATAAAGATCATGGACTACATTTGACAAAAAAAAGTTAAAAATTCATAGATCAATGTTTAAGTGCTATTTGTGTAATAAATTATAAAGACTAAAAGTGAAACAACATGGATAAAATTGTATACTTTCCTCAACAAGGTGTGCATAAACAGATCTTTGCTTGTTGTTTACAAATGATTATAATTTCTCGATTAAACATTGTGACTTTTTAGGCGTGCATGGAAACAATTCTTAACCAAAAGTTAACTAATTTCTTTACTTCTTCTCAAAATCAGAATTTGATTTTTCTACTTCTATTCTAGATTCATTTTTGCTAAGAAAAATTCGTTTTGTAATTATTGAAAATTTATACTTTTAAAATATTATTAACAAAATCTTTTGTGTCGGTGCTCAGCAGCGACGGCGGCGGCGGTAGTCAGCGATGGTTGGCGAAGGCTGGTGTGGTTCGAAAAAGTGATTCTAGAGTGGAGAAATAAAATTTTTTTACTTCTTAAAATTGGCCAAAAGCCCAACAAAAAGTTGAAAATCGTACAAGAAGTTAAAACTTCTATCAAAAGTCAATTTTTTTACAAAACAAGTTTCTACTTCGACAAAATTTATCAAATGATTTATCTGCCAAATTGACTTTTGACAGAGAAATGGAGAAATAGAAGTGTTATCATGCATTACTTTTCTTATCTCCAAACATCTTAGAGTTCAAATTTTCCAATATATTTTTTTAAAACTCGGATAAATTCTTGCTTGTTGGTTTTTTTTTTCTTTTAAAAAAGCTTAACCAAGGTGGCCCTGATTTCCCGACCCCCCCCCCACCCCCGAAAAAAAAAAGGTTGCCCTGATTTTTGGATTTTGATTTTCCTATTAAAAGCCAAAACGACAACGTCTCGCTCTTCCCCGCTGTACTCCCCACAAACCCCCCCGGTCCCGACTCTCCAAGCTCTCACCAAACCTCACTGCAAACTCGCAGAAGAGTCCACGAGAGTCGAGAGAGAGAGAGACGGAGAGATCACACCGTCGTGGCCTAAACCCTAATTCCTCGGACCGGCAATGGCGAGATCTCTGATCCTCCTGGTTCTGATCTCCCTCCTCCCCTTCCTCTCCGCCTCTCTCGAAAGCCCCAAGGGTCGGAGAGTCCTCGTCTTGCTCGACGACTTGGCGATCAAGTCGTCGCATTCCCTCTACTTCAGGTCCCTCCAGTCTCACGGCTACGACCTCGACTTCAAGCTCGCCGAGGACCCCAAAATCGGCCTCCAGAGATACGGCCAGTACTTGTACGACGGCTTGATTTTGTTTTGTCCGGCGACCGAGCGTGAGTTCTTCGTCGCTCCACATTGCTTTGGCGTCCTCTTTTTGACTTCCTGGGTCGAATTTAACTTAGCTGGGACGAATCTGGATATGCGGCTTGCGCGTCGTTTAATTGAATAAATTTGCTATTCGTCCATATCCATTTTACGTATTGTGATCGTTGGATGTGATCCGAGAAGTAGTTTGGTTGATCGCTTTCGCTTGCTCGTCGAAATAGGTTTTGGAGGATCTCTTGACCAGGCTGCCATTCTGGATTTTGTTGACTCGGGCCATGATTTGATTATTGCTGCTGATGCCAATGCTTCAGATTTGATTCGAGAAATCGCTACCGAGTGCGGAGTTGATTTTGACGAGGTCTGCATAGCTTTATGCCTATTTTCAGATTGTTGAAATGATATCTTGTTCTGTCATTTGAAGATTTTTAGTAGCAATTTCATCATGAGTTTTCTTTTGTGTGATTCGGTGTGTTCAAATGCAGCAGTTAGCTTGTAATTTTGATATCTGTTTGCCCTTTCATTTGGATGCGGGAATATTGGGTCATGTCGTTGATCTTCATTGCACTCATTGCATGTGGTGCAGGATCCTGTGGCTATGGTTATTGATCACATTGGCTATGCAGTTTCAGACACAGAAGGGGACCATACACTGATTGCTGCCGATGATTTCATCGATTGTAGTGTCATCCTCGGGAATGAGAAAATTGAGGCAAGTAAAAGATCCTGTCTTGGGGTTATTTATGTGCATACTTACATGTTAGGTTGTTCTGGTACATGTTTTCTATGCTTATGTCATTAGTGTAGGATTAAAATCCTATCTTTCTTTATTGAGACTTACTTTTGGTACCTTCTGTTATAGCAGTTGTTTTATCATTTTGGCTCTTTTAAATTTGTCAATGGTGTCGGTATTTAAATATTAGACATGTCCCTGGTTATAATGATAACAAGACATAAAGCAAAGATCCTCCTCAGATGATTTTATTGATGCATGCTTGTGAATATATGGTCCGGATGATTTCTGATGAAGGTCTTGCGCATGTTGCCAAATGGGGTTTATCTGATAGGGGTTTATCTAATAAGCTCCCATGGTTCCAGGCTCCAGTACTTTTTCAGGGGATTGGACATTCTTTAAATCCTTCCAACCATCTGGTAATATGCTAGTTACTTTTGCTATTACAAGTTTTCATTTTCTGTCATCTAGAGATGCTTGTTTTCAGTTCATTTTTGGTATTGAGAGTTTTCTTCAACTTTGCTATATTGTGCATCATTTATAGGTCTTGAAGGTTCTTGCAGCCTCTCCTTCTGCCTACTCTGCTAATCCAAAGTCCGAGTTGTCTAACCCGCCATCACTTACTGGATCTGGTATATCACTGGTTTCGGTAATGCAGGTTAGTTGAGTTGTTCTGGTTGGCATCTTGTAATTTGGTCTTTCACCTTGCCCTTGATGTCCTTGTTCTTCTTCTAGGTAGTTTGCTGTAAATTATGAGTGAAATCAGATTTCACAAATGATCTAATTTCTGCGCATTATCGAGATAAACCGTAGGTTTGCTTATATTTAAGCATTCAAGGAGATTGGTTTTGCATTAGACGATGTGTGTTTGTAAGTTTTGCTCTTTGAATTGACAATATTGTTATGTTGCAGCTGATATATATGTTGATAATTAGCTGGAGGAATTGAAACAACATCTGAGACATTAGACTTGATATTTTACCTTTTTGGCGGATGAGTATGTCAAGTGGCTCTCATATAATGCTTTTTGTTTTGGTAGATAGCTTAAATTTTCTTTATAGTGTTCCCTTGGTGTATCTTCTCATGTTGCTTTTGTATATTTAGACATATTACGAAATTACTTCCATTTGATTTGAGTAGATTGCTGGGATTTTTTTCACGGGCAATGAATATCTGAAGAATACTTATTAAAATGGCTAAATTCTTTGCTGAATGTCTTCTTGAACGATATCTCTTAGACAGGTCTTTTACGGACATATAGTTTTTGTGCTGTGGATGCAAAAATTTTCGTAGTATGTTATTGGTCAAACAATGGTTATTTCAAAACTAGAATCATGCTTAGGGTTGTGATATACTTACTTTTTTCATTGCAGCGTGCCTGTACATTACTGTAAAATTGTGTTATGGTTTCTAAATTGTACGCATGGGAAGGTTAACATGACTTTGTAGCGCTTGTGGCAATACTGGGTATAGGGCTCTTTGGGATGAGGAAGAGGGACTTATTCTTTTGGAGGTCGCAGAGGAAGTTGGACTTGCACTGCATAAAGTTTGCAGCGTTCTGCCTATTATTTTGGCAATTTTGAGTAACTTTATGAATGAAAAAAATGAACATTGCATAAGATGCACACAACCTGGGGACTTGCGTATATTATTTACCTAGTCCTTTATTCCTCACCGAATTTGGAGCACGAGGGGACATTGGATTCAGTCGAGCATTTTCTCAATAGCTTCAGCCTTTTAACTTTATTTTTTTGGGTGAAATCCTTTAGTTAGAAATTTCTTTGCTTGTCATCTCTGAATTCCTTAGTTCTAGGAGCTCTCTTTGCCAAAGGGAAGTCTCTTTTCTCATTGGACTTTCCTCTTTGCTTTTATATAAAAGATTTTTTCTCTCTTACTGTTAAACCAGCTTTTGAAGTGGTCGATTTGTTTCCATAGTAGCGAGCAGTCCAACAACATTTCTCACTTTACATGCCTCGAATTTCAGGCAAGAAACAATGCTAGAGTATTGATTACCGGTTCCTTGAGTATATTCAGCAATCGGTACGTAGTAAAATTTAGGGATCTAGTTTGTCCTTTCCCTCTTCCCATTTTCCAAGCTGATATCTGGTTGTTTATCAGATTGTTCAGATCTAGTGTGCAGAAGGCTGGGAGCTCAACCAGGTGGGTGAGGCTATGACTTCTTGTTAATTTTCGGTGTTTCTTTCTGAATGGCATTTTAAATATGCATCTATGTGTGGTACAACTATTAAAATTTGGATATTTTACCAAAGTGGGATGTTTAAATTTCTGTTTCGTTTGGAAACCCTGCTTTATTTTCTTTTTTATTCAATCCTTCCTTGGGGTTCATCGACCGCCGACCTCAATTTGTTTGGGATAAAGGTGTTGTTGATGTATGTCAATCCTTCCTTGGAGCATGAATCTGCTCACCGTATGGGGTATCCTTACTAATTATCCCAGGAAAAAAGAACGGGGGGTGTTGTAGACTGGGACGGATATAGATTTTTTTTTTAGTGGAGGCACAATTTGATCAACAGTTACAAATAAATCAAGTGCAATGATTTTAGTAATTAGGTTAGTGTTCTTACCCTAAAAATTCCAATAAAAAGGAATATTTATTATGTTTGATTTTTCTGTGGCAGCTACAATTTTAATTTTTTTTTGAATTTTTTTATCAAGTTTTATCAATTTGTGTGACACAACGAAATGAAATGTTGAATGTTGACTCAGCTATATTCCTTTTTAAAGAACTGATGGGGGACAAATTTAATTTTAGGTCAAAATGTTGAATTAAAACTCACATTTATTTCAAAGTTCCCAATTATTGCATATTCAGGTCGGTCCCTGGTTATAGATGCATGTTTAAGAAAGCTTATGTTACCTCATATCATATTAAGGGAATGAGAAGCAAATTTAGTCTGTTGAGTTTGAGGTTTGATTAGATGGTATGGTTGCTCCATGTGTGACCTTTGTCTGTCATAGGTTCAGATTAGAACAGGTTCTTTGCACTGCTGGGTTGAGGTTGTTTTAGTGGGAAGTCTTGGTGATCTCCCCAAGTCCCTTGAGACCTTGTGCTCTCAAATACTTTTTGTTAATATGAAGGAGATGTTGGTTTCTTTGGAGTGCTATAGTAACTTGATGAAGACTGAGTGAGTGTTTCTCTTAGCATTGCTGCTCTTTACACTGCTGGGTTGAGTTTGTTTTAGTGGGAAGTCTTGGTGATCTTCCCAAGTCCCTTGAGACCTTGTGCTCTCAAAAACTTTGTCAATATCAGAAGAAAATTGGGCATGCTGCCATACCAAGAAAGTTAAGGAAAGTTTAATTGAAGTTGTACGGCTCTTGTGTTCATAGGTGATAGTATACATTCTGCTCATTTCAGTCCGATAGTCATTGTTCTTGGTGGTATTAATGTGTCGAAACTGTTTTCTATATGATCTGAACTTGCACAGAAGGTTTAAGCTGTCTGATGATGCATTTCAAATTCTGTAATGTTTGTAGGAATTATCTATAATGTTACATGTGGGGTCTGTCAATCAGGCTTAGATTTCAGAGAGTTCTTTGAAATTATAGCTGCCACCCATCTACTGCTTTAGGAAGGCAACTTTCATCATTTTGGACTGAGCGTATTGGGTCATAACGTGGAGTTGTAGATTTTGGGCGTTGATTATTCTCTTGAGGGTCTTCAATGTGGCATTTGTTGTTTACTGTCTTTCCCGGAGTGACATGTGTTTAAGACGTACAAATGATTTTAGATGGTGCTATGCTGGTGTTTTACTTAAGGAATATTGCTAAATGCGCAACTCGCACAGGATTTGATGAATATGCTTTTGTTCAAACAGGCATGAGAAAGCAGGAAATGAGCAGTTCCTCACTGAAATTAGCAAATGGATATTCCATGAGAGAGGACATCTGAAGGTGAGACATTCATCATAAGCAGTGTGGCTTTACGTTTTTGGTATAGGGTATTTTTCTTTGTGAAATTGAGGTTTATATGTGTCATCTGGTGGAGTGCCTTATGATTTTACGTGCGAATTCTACCAGAAAAGGTTCTACCTGGATTACTTTTTAGTTCTCACGTAACCGTTCATATCTGACAATAGCGTAGTGGCTTGTGGGGTCTTTGATTGGGTCAACCGCAATATGATGACGCTTAGTCATAGTTTGTTGTTTCTGCTAATTTATTTTCTGTTTGTACTTCATCACCTTAAAACACTTCCTCATTCATAGGCTGTGAATGTGAAACACAATAAAGTTGGGCAAGCTGATGAACCTGCGATCTATAGGATCAATGATGACCTGGTAAGTTTATTCCTTCTGATTGAAATGTTTAAAAGAAGATAGTTTGGTTTTGAAAAGCAAAATTCCACTTGGATTGACATTTCGCTGCAGGAATACTCGGTTGAGATATACGAATGGTCTGGAAGCAGCTGGGAACCATATGTTTCAGACGATGTTCAAGTTCAGTTTTACATGATGAGCCCTTATGTTCTGAAAACTTTATCTACTGACAAAAAGGTGATATTTCAGTAACTCTTCACCATCTCTGCCTTCCCTCATTCCAGAAAGTTTATCGACTGTTATCATGTCTTCCTGCAGGGTGTCTATTCTACTTCGTTTAAGGTTCCGGATGTCTATGGTGTTTTCCAATTCAAGGTTGAATATCAAAGGCTTGGATACTCTAGCTTGTCCCTATCAAAGCAGGTATTTGACTCTTCCATCTTAGATATCTTACTTATGGCGTATTTGTTTTTTTCTTTTGTGTGAGGTTGTGAACCATCCATTGATCTGTCTGGATTCCACTATGTTGGTGGTTGGAAGACATTTTCATTTCTTTGTGAGAGTTATTTGTGGGTTCATCAACCTCCGACCCCAACTAGTTTGGGTTAAAGGTGGTGATGATGTTAATGATGTTGTGAGAGTCAATGATAGTGTGATTTTTTACCTTTGAAATAAGCATCCTGGCATTGTTACTTGCCGGTAGCAACCGCAGAGAGGACATAATTTTCGCAGTGCAAAGTAGTAGTCTACAATGCTAACTGCAGTTGGTGTTGCTTTACAATAACATGCTCATACAGGTACTATTTGATGAAGAACAATGGAAAAAAGCAACCCACTGTCTGAAGCCCATTTTTGTGCTATTCCAAGTGATGCCTAAATAGAGCTACCTCCTCCTGCTTGAATTGTAGATGGTCAAAGCTGATTTCATTTCCTTTTGAAAAGGCTCTAAGCAAAAAACTGTTACCAAATCGAGAAAATATCTCGTGCAAACCAAGAATACATCTTCAGTGCCTTTTTGCCATTAAATTTTAGCATAATTTTTGTGCTATCAGTTTCTTGTTCTTGTCTATTCCTGATGGACCTTAGGTATTTGTGTATCAATAAAGTTCTATCTTATAACATCATCAACATCAACAACACCTTTATCCCAAACTAGTTGGGGTCTGCTTATAAGAAAGAATAAAAAAATAATCAAGCTTAATTGTACGAGCATAAATCCTTATCATCTGCTTGTTGTATGCTTTTTTTGTTTTTTATTTTATTTTTCTGTTTATCATATTGAAAAGATGTTGTCGATGTTGATGTTTCTGTTTGTCGTATTGAAAGCTGCTGTGGTTCATACAGTAGTCATGTGTTTTGGTTTGAAAACATTCCATTGCAGATTCCAGTACGTCCTTTCAGACACAATGAGTATGAAAGATTTATTCCAGCTGCCTATCCCTATTATGGTGCAGCATTCTCTATGGTATGATCTTCTGGACCACTATTCTCTTGTTATTGTTTTTTCCAAAACATCTCTCTACACTTTTCCAGTGTAGTGCTAACACCCTCTTTCTTTGGGTATTGGACCAAGGGACTAGAAAATGAGGCATATACTTTAGTCCATCCATGAAGTTTTCCCACTCTGCTCCTAGCTTATTAGATTAGGGAACTCCCACCATTGACATCACTTTTATGGTTCCGTAGTTGTACTTAAACAGAAGCATCCAAGTGAGACTTGACTTTCCTTTTCTTGGCTCTGGACTTCCCTGTTCTTTGTCAAGTTTTGTGTGGGATACGGGGGCTGAAAGTAAAAATTGGAAAGCAAATATTCAATTCGCACCCCAACAAATCTTCTTTGTCTTTGGTTCTTCAATTTTGTTACGTTTTGGACGAAATTAGAGCTGGTGAATTTAGTTTAGTTTTTGATATTAAAATATCTAAATCACTTGAAAATCGTGTGGTCATAGGCTGCGGACAGTGTTATCCATTGAGCTTAGGTTACGTTTGTGGGGGAAAGATTAGACTCTCAGATAGTGGTTTCATTCAAAGTAAAAGCAGTATGGTAACTTTCATTTCTTTGATTTGGTTTTTGTTCCGAGAGTTCTGGTACCCTGTAAACTCTACATTTGTTTGTTTAGAAATTTAAATTCCTCTCCAAATCAATCCAATCGAACTGGGGATGCTACTAAGCTTGACCTTTTTATTGAGGGCCTAAATGATTATTAACTTGATTGTCATCATGGGTTCTCTATTGACCAACACTATTGCTCTCTGTAGACTTAAAAATTTTCTGACGGAATTTCTTATTGATGCAGATGACGGGCTTCTTTCTCTTCACCTTTGTCCACTTATACAACAAGTAGACGTATCACGCTTTCCCCTCCTTGAGACCTAATTTTTGTAGAAGTTTTAGCACCTTATGTTCCAGAACTTAATGGAGATCTGACTTTTAAAGTATTGAAAGAGATGGATGACAGATTTCCCCCCAATTTTCAAGATACGATAGTCACTGTTCATGTTTCATGTACAAAACATAAAGCCGAAATTCCCTGTTGGGTTGCGAATTTCTTCATTTTAGCGACAACCTATCCCCCCTTTTTACCGGACGGAGATGCAACCATAAGTTACCTGCTATGAAGGTGAGTGAGGTAAGGAGAATTGCTTCTTGATTGGATATCTCAAACGAAACCCTTGTATTACTTCCTTCTGATCCTGCCTTGTTGAAACCTTCAGTCCACTGGTGAAGTTTGGAATATTTTCTTGCCATTGGTCAGCAAACTCATCTTACATTACGAAGGCTCAAGTATGTGTCTGGGCTGGAGTTTGAAAGTAGCATGTTCATTAAACTCGCTGTTCTTGGTTTCTTGATTGAAACATACGGACATTCTTTGGAGATCGAATATACTATGCGCCTATCTATGCCCTTGGGCGAATAATGGTCCTTGCCTTCTCGGTTGGAGGTATCAGTAATGCATCTCTTTTAAACTATTGCACGAGTTATCCGGTTTCGTTTGATGGTTGGTGACGAATAAACTTTACCTGGTTAGAGGAACGACCTTTTAGGGACACAGAAATTGTTTTGAAATCTACTGGTTTCCATTCTGCTAAATTGGCGTTGAAGTTTGATTAAAAAAAAAAAACTTAGGTAACCTGTCGCATGTCAATATCTTTAAGAGTTGCCGCCCTTATGCATAAAGAAGGTTCGGTGGAGCGGGGAATGGCGCGGCCTGTCCACTAATATCAGAACAGCTATTTTCGTGATTGTACTTTTTACAAAGTTAATAGTGCTTTTTCTAAGCTTAATGGTATGTTACATGTCAAAAAATTTTCAGTACTATATGTGCATGGAAAGCATGATCTCGGACAGGAAAATTTAGCTTTCCACTTGTGAATTGATCAAATCTAACAAGACAGAAAAATAAAAAGAGGGGAGAAATTCTCGTAAAATCCCCTCGAATTTTTTCCCAGACTTGACTTCGTTTTAAAACGCCCCGTGAACTTAGATCACGAAAAAAAAAAAAAAGAACTTAGTTGACTCTTGACTCAATGATCATTTGAAGGGGCTCTCGTTTCTTACAACTCCATGAAGGCTCTGATTTTATTTTAAGAATACACTTGTATTTGATCTCACTGCTCCCAACGCTCATTGCCGTTGAAAAGAATGGTTGGCCGACCAAAATATGCTCATCAAATGCACGTTTTGAGCCTTTCTTAGGAGGCAATCTGCCTTCGTGCAGGAGATCAAATGAAATTCACTGATTACATGTCGTGCTTTTTCTTGCCAATTGTCACTCTGTTTCTCATTCTTTGTTTGATCAAATTTTCCTGAGGTGAGCAATTCGTGCTCGTTTCTCGTCCGTCTCCAGTGTAAGCTGCAGGTCAATGTGCCTGGTTCTTGGATCCGCTCTGTTGCTAACGGACGATGGACCTGACTGACGCAACTCGTTCGGATGTGTTTCACACGATCACGGTTTTCATCAGGAGGCTTATGTGATGGACGTGTGATTTATATGTTCTGAGCTGACAAACGAGAAATGAAGTTTAGCATTGCATTGCCTTTTTCTCAAGAAAGTAGTGTAGAGAATCGAGTGAATTTCTTCCTGCTAGGTGGGGACGGGACCGACCAAGTATTCATCCCGAGCCTGGCGAGAGAAGTCGGATCATGGTCATTTTGGCAGCCGGACCTTCGTCATTCTTGATGCCGCCACTCGGTCCTCTTCAACAGGTTCTCTCTCTCCGTTTGCTTATCTTTCAAGTTTCTTCTGTGCAACCTTTTTGCTTTCAGACATAAATGACCCTAAGATCGAAACCATGAGTTAAAATTTCGACCAAAAATTCATTTCTTTTCAAATTGGGACTAAGGGTGTATTAGCTCCGCAATATTTTTGTTTTTTCCGAATTAGAAGATTCATTTTTCTAATTTTTTTCGGTATGCAAAAAAAATTCAATTCGGTGAAGTAAATATGATCGGTTAGCCCCACTTCCTAAGCTTTTTCCTCTTTTTGTTGTTGTTGTTGAAATCTTCCTCTAGTCAAAAGCATGCAATTATGCAACTAATTAATTCTGATTAATTTGGACGCCGCATTCCGAAATTACAGTGTGCGAAAGTTCCCCCGGCGTTCAAACAGATCTCGTCTTCAACGTTGCATCCATGGATTCAAACCCTAGCCCTCAACCAGCATGGAAAAAAGAAAAATACAGATCGATTTCTGATAAAGATAAGATCGACGACGACGACGATGAATTCATGTATGGGAAAGCTACTATCAAACGCCTCAAGATGAGCGTAATAGAGGCGTCATCAGCGAAGCTCCCAAATGACATTTCGTCTGGGCCTCCCATGAATCAGACGAGCCCGGGAAGGAAACCCCTCAATCTCGTCTGGGATTAATGGAGGCCGCTTTCTCTAATCGTTCTGACCAGATCACAGAAGAAGAAGAAGAAGAAGACCACGACGAAGAAGAAGAAGCGAGCGATTGCGAGTTCCATGGGAGTTCGCCTTTGAACTGCTGTGGGCGACGCAGGCCATGCTCTGGGCCGACTGGGTGGCGAAATTTATAGTCGGCTTCAAGAACTCAAAACCCTAATTCTCTGACTTGAAGTTGTCGTCTTTTTATTTTGAAGTCCCCCGGTTTTTGCGTATTTGAAAATTCCGACATGGACTGACACTCCCATTGTTTATTTATTTATTTATTTTTCCAATTGATCCCTTACTAAGCGCTCCTCCATTGAAACACCCCTCCCCCCCCCCCCACAAAAAAAAAAAAAAACAAAAAAAAGGGCTCCTGTTGCCTTTCTCCATTTCCTTTTCGGAGAAATTACAATTTTTGGGTTCCTCCAGTTTTGGGAGGGGACTCTCATGGTTTCTTTTCTTTGTCTTGTCAAAGTTGTGATTCAGACGTTATGAGTCAACACTAACGTCATTAGTCTAAGACTAAAGCGGCAAGGTTAAATTTTACTACATATTACCTAATTTGCGAAAATTACACTAAGCGCTAGGCGACGTCGCGCGACAGCACCAGCCAACTCTTTCTCTGTGTCTGCTTTTGCATACGTCAAGTCATTGCAGAGCATTCAGACGGTCCTTTGTGATTGAACTAAGTCCTATTATTCGAGGTAAGGCCTTTGCTTCCATTCACCGGGTGAAATCTGTCACCGGCAACAGCCACTATCACGTCACACGTTTCCTCCAGTGAGATGTGCGCGCGGGAACGAACCCGAATATATCTATCAGCCCCTGTGCAAAGGGCCAAGGGCGTACTGATGAGTGTGGGGACTAGTTTGTTTGATGCAAGAAGTTGGAAAGCCTCAGGCATTCGTCACATTTCTCGATCAAAGGTCAAAATTAGAATTTGCCTTCTTTCTTGTTCAATTGAAGGTTTAGGAAAATAAAAATTAGATCCGTACGAGGATTGGGCCGCGACCCTCATCTCTCCTCCCCCATTTCTCTCAAATCACCCACGAAGCAGACGAAGATAGCCGGGAGACTTCCAGCAGTAACCCGTGCCCTATCCGTTCACTTATGCGCAACCTGTTGGCCGTTCAAACAGCCGTCCGTCGTCACAAACGACATCCCAAGATCGCCGTAGTTGAAAACGAGAACTCAACGATACACGGAAAGAGTCTGCATACCTGATTTCGTGTCCATGGCGTTTTTGCTGCGCATTCCGTTGTTTTCAGGTTGTCTGACTCAAGCTCTTCCCCTCTACGGCCCTCAGAATGCCTAGCGTCGGCGAGATAGTACTTCCGTATGACGTATGAAGTTATGAGAGTTAGAGGGGGCGCCCTAGCCCTATATATAGAGTTTCTTAGCGAGCCCTCTCATCACGGGCCGGGCAGAACTCTGGCCCACACTAGCCAAGCCCATATTAAGCTCATAAAGAATCTTTATATCCAGCCTTTATTAGACCAACCTGTAAATTAATCTCGTAATACGATAATTACAATCTCAATTAATGTAGCCCATATAAGAAAAACTCTTACATTCTCTCACTTGGGCTATATTAATTGAAAGTGTACTGTAGTGCACACATTTATGTTGGTCTAGGGATTGCTCTTAATGGCCAATCCAATCCCACAGAGTCTCAAACACCGAATCATGGCATTAGCTGCAAAACGACTGCTATGCTGGGTCATCCATGGTCACGAGTGTTTTTGACTCTACTTATATGGATTCAATATGGTAGTGTGGCAAATGATGACACATCATAATACAATTACTTTATGTGTCATCCCTTTGTCAGGCACCATTCTCTCTCTTTATGTGCAATGAAACCTTATGTGCACTAGAGAATACCTTTATGGTTCTAACGAACCTCGATATGTCTCACTTTATGATTAACCTTACTTTATGTGTAATATGACATACCCTTAAGGCTAGTAACTGAATCCCCCCCAGCCTTTACTCAAGATTTACACATACTTTGAGATTTTCAACTGATCAACTCAAATACCTTATTACATGCAACAGAGTTGATACATATCAAGATATTACAAAATGTAACAATCACAGATGCGAACTTTATTGGAGCAAATGTTAAAAGCAGCTCCCACTGAATAAGCGCATCCAATGATGCAGCCAAGCCCATCTTAATGATATGTCATTTTAAATACACAAGGGCAAAGACTTTAGTTAGTGGAACCACAACTATATCATCTATAAAATAATGCTCCACCTTAATTTAACCATTCTCACCCTGGTTTCTTCATGGTCAATGTTGACCACCAAATGTTTAGACTCCTTAAGATCTCTGCTGTTGCTAAACAAACAACATGGTAGAGCTGTCATCATATCATGACTATATGGATCTATCCACGTAATTAAATACGGTCAACTCCCTCATGAGATTTCGGAGCAAATAACTTGAGCAGCAGCCTAAAAGCATGCTATAATCTCCCCTTGAATAGTAGAGGATAACACAGATATGTGTTTTTATTTTCATTATACTGCACTGCCTGCTAAAATAAATATGCACCATGTCGTTAACTTCTCTTCATTCAAATGACTAGTAAGGGCTAAATCTGAATGTCCTACGAGCCACAAGTCCTTAACTTACTTGGAATTAGTATGCAGTCTTTTGTCCTCTTTAAGTACCATGTACCCTTTGGTAGCAATCCAATGATCGTTTCCTAGATTTGACAAACAACTTCCTCAAGTAGTCTCTCAACATTTGTATGATGACACAGTTATATATTCAGTTTATCACCCTTAACGACAGGACATGTTCCCGACTTACAATGAAGTATACTGAATCTTTCCACAATATGACAACATGAGTCCTCTGATACAAATACAATATCCTCTAGAACGATTCCAGTGGATCTCAATGCCGAGGATAGACAATTTACCAAGGCTCTTCATGACAATATTCGCTTTACCTTATGCAGTAATCCAATATTACTACTTGCACCATATTGTCTATAGGAAAATGAAATTCCTCCCACTGACCTTGCAGTACATACATTGATTCACTCAACATCATTAAATGAAGTGACATCACTATGAAACTTCTGATATCATTCTCTGGGAGTTGTGCTTGAGGCCTTAAATAGACTATTTTAGTCTAACTATAAGCTTACCTGAATTCTCTCAGCTACAAAGCATTCGGGTCTTACAATATTGACTTCCTCATCAAGGTCTCTATTCAGGAAGATAGTTTAAATATACATCTGGTGTAACTCCAAAACAAATGAATTACAAATGCCATGATTATTCTGAAAGAATCCTTATGAGAGACTAAAGAAAAACTTTACTTTACAGTCTCCACCTTTTCTTAGAGTGAAATCTTAGCTACCAATCTGACTTTAAACTTCTCAATCTTTTCTTTTGGAGACCCTTTTGGTATTATACACCAATTTGCAGCCAATAAGCTTATGATCCTTAGCAATTTCAACAGTACAGTCTCCCAAACACCATCGTGTTTCATAGATTGTGTCTCATCTTTTATCACATCAACCACAGATCTAAATGAGGATAAGAAACTTAATCTGTATGTGTCTCTGGACAATCCATACAGCCGACCGCATAATCATACTCTACTAGATAGATTATATAGTGCGGCAGTATAACTGGTCGTCTCTATCTGATAGATCTTTTAAATGGAGCTTCCTTAACCTCACTTTGCATCTGTAGGGTTTGAAAAACTTTATCAGGATCTTATTCAAATAACATAATCTTGAACCCTGATAGGCTCAACTTGTGATGTGGTAGGCTCCATGATCGTCTGTATAGGCAAAGAAAAACGACACAGTATTTGCAAAGTACCTTTAGCTAGATAGTCTATGAGCATATATCATTTTTGGCTAATCAAATTCAGAAACTTCGCTGTTTATGATTCCACAATTCTTGTACTTCCATTGGAATCATTAACCTAACATCTCTTCAAATGATCTGGACTTAACTAATGTTGCATAATAAAACTTCACCTCTGCAGGACAACCTCAAATCTTTAGATGGTTCGCCTAGATTCACATCCAGTTCATAACTCAAAAAGAGCAAATATAACAGTTTTGGTGGAAACATCGATTAAAATATAAAAGGAAGCTCAGAAAACCACACCCCACAGAAAATCATTTAGGTTCATTCTATTAATCATACTCATCATTACATTCTTGAGAATGTAATTACACTTTTCAACTGCACCATTTTGTTCAAGATTCTCAGGCATAGTAAACTTAACTATTATCTCAGAATCCTTTTAAGTATATGGCAAATGGCCCTTTAAGCTGTCCAGTATTGCCATGTATGCTATAATACTCACCACTTGGTCTAATTTGATAATTTTTATGACTTTTCCCAACTGTTTCTTGACTTCAGCCTGAAGACCTTAAACTTGTCAAGAGACTCAGACTTTTCTTTAATCAAGTACGCATAACCATATGGGAAGGCCGTCAATAAATGTGCTAAAATAAAATTTTCAACACGATTTGTCGCATGGGTCCATTGACACCAGACTGAATGACCTCCAATAGCTCAGAATTACGGATTGCAAGTTTCTCCTTAATCTTGGTTACCTTACCTCCACAGTAGTCTATGCAATTTTTTAGGTCACATTTAAGAGCAACTAGGATGTTAGGCTTTATCAGCCTCCCACTCTTTCTCTAGATAAATGGCCAAGCCCTTTATGCCATAATGCGTAAGACTGCTCTTTAGGTAGAGATATCTTGAAAATAACTTTTCAATTGTATAAGCGACGTAAGTATCATGGGGAGTTAAACACAATCTGTATAACTCATTGGACATATTACAGAACCCTTCCTTATTTGACTTAAGAATACGAAAATTCCGTGGTTCTTTCAGTTCAACAGAGTTACTATACATATCTAAGGAAAATATAAAAAATGCATTCCTTATTGTCAAGTCAAAAGTAGAAACTGGAATTAAAATGACATCTCCCATGAAGTCGACGTCAACTTTATTATTGTTTCCTACAGTGAGCCATGATTTATCTTTATTTGGCCTTTTACAATTCATGAATCCCCATATAGTAAATGCAATATAATTGGTTACACCTTTATCTGGCTGTCACAATTTTGATGAGGCATTTGATAGATTGGGTTCACAAATCAAAGCCAATGAATGATTTCATTTATGTTCACACTTAGACGACCAAGTTCGTCTTTTCTGCAGTCCTTCTCTATGTGATCTTTCTTCTCAGAAAAGAAGTTATGGTCACTATCTGTCTATGGACCCAAACTACCTGAATGATCGGTGGTTTCATGAGTTCCTTTATGAGTTTGATTTTCAAATTTCATGCTTAAGGTGTCCACAATCCTTATGACATAATCTCCAGTCCCACAAGAACCATCTTAACCATATATTGAAGTGTCCTTGCAGATGTATCACAGTATATGCAGTAGATAAGATGCAGACCTAAGCTATCAAGCCTTCCATCATCTATATAGGAGTGCAGTTGACTGGCAATCCACTTCTCAAAGTGGTACTGCATGGATCGCTTTTGAAATGACAAGCAAATTTGATTGCTCTTAACCCAGGTCACAAAATGTTCCTTCTCAGGTTCTATATTGTCGGCAACCAGAGCTGCCGACCATCTTCATTAAGAAAAATATAAACTTCAACCAGTCATATACCAACATAAAATCCTCTACCTACTTCACAAAAAATGAACCAGTATAAACCTCAATCTTAATGGAGTTACTGTTTACAGAAATGGTGATTACTTCAAGCAATGCATACTAGTGGCATCATGTGAGCACTATGTAACTTGAACATTATAAGTACACATATTAAGGGTTAGACACATCTTTGGGCAAAATACATAATGCGCACTTTATACATGGCAGCCCATCATGAGTATAGACTCCAACTTTTGTGAATCATCACAATTGGGCAGATGAACCACTAGGATTAGTCACTTAGCCTTATGCTGCACATGTAACCCCTTGTAAACCAATATTGTGTAACTAAAAATGTATAAGTACACATCTTGAGAGTCACATTGTCACGCCCCGTGTCCCAGGCACGAGCACGCGAATCCCTGCAAGCAAATCAAATATCTCTCGTGGTCCCAAGATCCACACATAAGTCGAGAGACGTAAAACATACAAAGCACGCGGAAGCAATAATGAAATAACTCATCCGTACAAAATATGAAGTGGGACCTGGATAACGCAAATACTGTCATACATGATATCCAACTGTTCATACAGATACAAAGCTACTAAATTCGCTAACATGGGGGATGGGATAAGTACACAAAAGGGATCCATCATCAACAACCAACTCTTAAACAGGGTCAACGTCGCCATCAAAAGATCGATTGACTAAGGAGGATCTCGTGGATACCATAGAGGTTCGCTAGAGCCCTCGGTCTCCTCTGCGTCCTTCGTGGGCTCGTACTCCGAAAAGGTCTCAGAGCGAACCTCTATGGTATCCTCCATGGTCTCTTTAGCCGATGGCTCCACGAGATCCTCCTTAGTCGCCTAGACCACTATGACCTCTTTCTCCGTGTCCTCCAAGGTCGGAGTCCTCTCCGGTCCATTCCTTGAACCGGCAATAGACCCCTCAGCCTAGTCTAAGTTTCGGGTAGGGTGGCACCAACTAGGGACAACTCCCTGAGGCACCTCATTGGGCTTCAACGGCCTAGTAGACACCTCTCTGACCTTCCTGAACAAGGCCTCATACCTGTGAGGTTTCCAACTAGTCTTACCCTCGTTTACCCATACTACGGTACATTTCCTGACATAAATGGTTCCTTGCCCGTTAGGGAACTCATCAAAATAGGTGTACATCTCCTTGGGGTCACCAAAATGGATAGGCCACATCTTCAAGGCCTAGGATCTGTAAAAAAAAAGGGTCCCCAACGGGGTGAGATACACATCTCAGTAAGGTAGGTACTAACCCTAGGTTAGGCCGACCGTCCATTCAGGCAGTCATAAAGATTAACATTTCACACAAACAGACATAAGAGGCAATTCAAGTATCAATACAACGCACAATGTCAGACATACAGTCATAGTATCATAACACATCCAGATGATCATGCACGAATCACCATGCCACATCATCACTTCCACCCTTTACACTTGCTTCAATCTCATGCCTGCGTTTAGAACGCATCAGGCTCGGTCCGCGTAAACGCATCACACCGTCATTGACAACCCATGTAAACGCATCAGGTTTCAATGATACTCCAGGCCAGTGTCGACACGTCACATCTCCGTCCCGTGTAAATGCATCAGGACTGTGGCCATCTCAACCCCGCGTCTTATACGCATCGGGGTGCCACACAACTCCAACTCGCGCCTCAGGGTAACAATCACACCACTCCGCGTCTCATACACATTAGGGTCTCACCTCGTCTCCGTCATGCCACCATCACAAATCATGCATACAAGGCCAAGTGCAACTCATGCATAAATAGTGCATCCGTGGCATGCAAGACGATTCAATCAACGTGCAAACAAGGTCGCCAATTCAAAGCACGAATATTAGCACACATGCAGTCCTCTATATCGTCCTAAGATGCACAAGGAACAATCTCATAAAAACCTTTCAAGAATCACCCAAAATTTACTCGACTCACCCAATCGAGTCCAATCTTCCTATCTTAGGTTTAGGGTTCCCTTACTTTGAGCTTGATGTCACAAAAATTCTCTCCTCAAGCCCTCAACAATTTGGTCTCAATGGTCTAAGAACAAATCCACCGTGCAACCTAGAAAAATCCAACCAATTGTCAATTTCTCTTGTCCAATTCACCCATCCATGAACCACCAACCTTAATAACACATTCCTCAACATCCTAACATGTCTCATTGATGAATTTGAGACTCAAAACCAATAGCCAACAGCCTCCACATAATCGATTTACACAGAACCGACCCGGGTTATGTTTGATTCTGTGTAAACCAAGCATGTCCATCCCTTAACCTACTCCAATTCCACCATTTAATCATTAACCTACTTGCTAACATGCTTATCTAAGGGTCTAAGAGGCTTACCAAATATTTGAAGCCGAATCATTGCCGAAAATCCCTTGAAAGTCGCCGGTTTCCTTAAGTCTTTAAACCGGCAGTTTCTGTCCAATAATCACAAGACCCATTTGGGGTCAAAACTTCATCAAATTGACCTCAACCTTTTACCACAGATCACTCTACAAGTCCCCTAGACCTCCAAAAAATTTGGTTGCAAGACTCCAACGTTTCGAGGTTCTAAGAGGTCAGAATCGCTGCCTACCTCAAATTGTGTCGGTTTCCGTCGGCTTCCGAGAGAATGGTTGGCCGGAGCTCCTCGGTGGATCGATCGACGTGCTTCCACTTCGAGGATGTTGTCTAGAGGTTGGGCTAGGTGTGGGTAGTCGGCCGGAGTCCAGGCGATGGCTGGAGGGGGTCGTTGGAGCGGGCGAACAGAGAGGGCAGAAGCTGGTCAGCGAACGGCTGAAATAAAATGAAGAAGAAGAAGAAGTCTCGGTGCTTTGGGGTGGTGATTGGCCGGCCAAGGAGAGAGAAGAGAGCTATATTCAACTTCAAAGTCAATGAGTTGAATGGTAGTTGGGTAAAAGTGGACATGACCACTCTTTAACTAATCCATTGAGACATGTCTTAAGTGTCAATCAAGGTGATCCAATGGCCATAATCTCTTCAAATTTTCTGTGGCTCTTGGGGTGGTTGAAAGACCAAAATGCCTTTCTTCAATTGTATAAGCAAGGCTAAAGTTCTAAGGGGCTAAATGGTAATTTTACCCCTGACGTCCGGAACGTCGTTTTTCTCAATCCAATACTCTTCGACATGGCGACGGCCAATCCAAACATGACGTTGGAATTCTTGATTCTCTATTTTTAATTTTTAAGACTTGTTTCTGATTATTTTCTCTATCAGACGTGGTTCCAGCCTATTTCGAACCGACAGGCGGCTTTTGCAGACTTTACGCGTATCGACCCTGTGATTCATATCACATTTAGGGCTCGTCAATTCGTGGTGACTTTGGTTGTCATGTAATTGTGAGAGTCAATCACTAGTTCCTATGGTTTCGATCGTCACTGTCCGATTTAGGAAAATTTGTAAATTATACGTTGGTTAAGCAGCATCACCCGCGTTCCAATTGTATAACGCTAGCACGACATTCCTTAATCGTTCTTAGATCGGCCTTTTGTGGTTCTAAATATCCCCTCGACAATCCTTATGGTCAAAGTGCCATTTTCTATTCGAATTTCCTAGGTTCACGTACCTCGTCTCGCGTTAGCCTTTTCCTTTTGGTCAGTCTACTTGAATTGATCAAATTCGAGCGAGATATTACTGAAACACATCGCTAGATATACTTCTCATTAATGAGTCTGAAAATGACTGGAAAATCAGAATGTCACAACTCTTCCCCCTTTACAAAAATTTCGTCCTCAAAATTTACATGTAACTTAATTACTCAAATAAATGGGGTGTTGTCGCCTCATCGTCTCTTCGTTTTCTCATGTGGCGCCTTCGGTTCCATGGCGCTCCCATACGACTTTGACCAATGGAATCGTCTTATTCCTTAGAGTTTGCTCCTTCCGGTCTTCGATCTTGATTGGCTTCTCCACGTAGGATACTCGGTCGTCCACTTCTATGACCTCATAATCCAGCACATGTGTTGGGTCTGGTTCACATTTTTGTAGCATTGACACATGGAAGACATTATGCACCTGGGATAGATTAGGCGGCAAGGCAAGCCTATATGCCAAGGATCCAATCCGCTCTAGTATCTCGAATGGGCCTACATACCTTGGGCTCAGTTTTCCCTTCTTTCCGAATCGCGATAATCTCGTCATCGGCGACACCTTGAGGAAGACATGATCGCCTACTTGAAATTCCAAAGGCTTACGCCGCTTATTTGCATAACTCTTCTGACGATTTTGTGCCGTCTTCAGTCTATCCCGAATTAATTTCACTACTTCCACCGATTGATCTATCAGCTCTGGGCTTATGATACTCTTTTCTCCAACCTCATTCCAGCAAATTGGGTTTCTGCAAGCCCTTCCATAGAGCGCTTCAAATGATGCCATCTGGATACTCTGCTGATAGCTATTATTGTACGCGAATTCCACCAAATGTAGCTGATCCTCCCATCCACCTTTAAAATCTATGACGCATGTTCGCAGCATATCTTCAAGCGTCTGAATCGTCCTTTCTGACTGTCCGTCTGTCTGTGGATGATACGTAGTGCTAAACTGCAGTCGGGTTCCCATGGCATCTTATAGGCTTTTCTAAAATTTTGCCGTGAACTTAGGATCTCTATCCGAGGTAATCGTCATAGGCACTCCATGTAGTCTCACAATCTGCCTCATGTATAACTCGGCGTATTTATCCATTGCGAAATCCTTTCGCACAGGGATGAATTGGGCGGACTTGGTCAATCTGTCCATGACTACCCATGTAAAGTCGTGACCTCTCTGGCTCCTCAGGAGTCCCATCACAAAATCCATAGTTATATGTTCCCACTTCCATTCCAGGATCTCCAGCGACTGTAATAGTCCTCTAGGCTTACAATGCTGCGCTTTCACTTGCTGGCATGTCAAATTCTTAGCCACACATTTCACCACATCCACCTTCATTCCGTTCCACCAATAGTGTTGTCGCAAGTTATGATACATTTTCGTACTTCCAGGGTGGATACTATAATTGCTCCTATGAGCCTCTGACAAAATCCTTTTCCGAAGCCCTTCATCTTTTGGCACGCACAGTCGTCCTTGAAACTTCAAAATTCCATCCTCTGACACCTGAAATTCTGGTTTCCTCTTTGTCGCTTCCATCTCCAGGATCTTCTGAATCTCTGGGTCCGTAGACTGTAAGGCCTTTATTCCTTCCTAGACCTCAGGTTCTACCCTCAATGTCGCTATCAAACTGGACAACTGGCAGACTTCTAGTCTGAATTCGAAATCTCTCAGATTCTTGATCATCGACCATCCCTTTACTAGCAAACAGGCGATGCTTGATTTCCGGCTAAGCGCATCTGCAACTCTATTTGCTTTCCCAAGGTGATACAGTATATCACAATCATAGTCTTTGAGCAGCTCCATCCACCGACGCTGCCTGATATTTAGCTCTTTCTAGGAAAATAGATACTTTAAGCTCTGGTGGTCGGTGTAAATTTGAAACTTTTCGTCACATAGGTAATGTCTCCAAATCTTCATAGCAAATATAATTGCTGCTAATTCTAGATCATGCGTTGGGTAATTCATTTCATGTGGCCTCAACTGCTGGGATGCGTAGGCCACTACTCTTCCATGCTGCATCAATACACAGCCTAGTCCTTTCAGCTAGGTATCGCTGTTCCCTTGGTCTTGATGGAATTGTCAACACTGGTGCAGTCGTCAACCGATGTTTGAGCTCCTGGAAACTCCTTTCACATTTGTCTGTCCATTCAAACTTTGTTTCTTTCTTTGTCAGCCTCGTTAATGGGATGGCTATGGATGAGAATTTTTTCACAAAATGTCTGTAATACCCGGCCAATCCCAAGAAACTTCTGACTTCAGTGACCGTAGTAGGCCTAGGCCAATTGGTTACCACTTCGATCTTTGCAGGATACACCGCAATCCCTTCTCTAGATACCACATGATCAAGAAATGCTACCTTATTCATCCAAAACTCGCATTTGCTCAACTTAGCGTATATCGAGTGCTCCCTCAGGGTCTGCAGGATAATCCTCAAGTGTTCCTCATGCTCTGTGTCACTCCTCGAGTAAATTAGGATATCGTCGATGAAGACTATGACGAATCTATCTAGGAATTCCTTAAATACTCAGTGCATCAAATCCATGAATGAAGCTGGAGCATTGGTTAATCCAAAAGGCATCACTGTAAACTCATAGTGATCATACCTCGTCCTAAAAGCAGTCCTAGGTTTGTCTTCCTTCTTGATTCTCAACTGGTGATACCCGATCCTCAAGTCAATCTTTGAGAACACTGCCGCTCCTTGCAACTGATCAAACAGATCGTCAATCCTCGGCAGTGGATACTTGTTCTTCACTGTTACCTGGTTCAGCTACCGATAGTCAATGCATAGACGCAAAGACCCATCCTTCTTCCTTACAAATAGCACCGACACTCCCCACAGCGAAGCACTCGGTCGGATAAATCCTTTATCCAACAGTTTCTGCATCTGCACTTTTAACTCATTCAGTTCTGACCTGGACATCCTATAAGGTGCTTTCGAGATTGGCTCCGTTCCAGGAGCTAACTCGATCACAAATTCTATCTCTCGCTCCGGTGGCAATCTTGGCAACTCTTGGGGAAACAAGTCAGAAAATTCATGCACTACCGAGATACTCTCTAGTCTTGCCTTTTCGGTAGTCGTGTTCATTACTGCCACTAAGTATGCCTGACACCCTTCAGACATCAACTTTGTCACTTCAAGAGATGAGACTAAGGGAATCGAGATTCCTCCTCGACTTCCTACCAATCCAAAGCTAGGGCGGCCTTCAGGGTAAAAGCGAATTGTCCTACTACCACAATCTACCACTGCCCCCTACTTACCCAACCAATCCATTTCTATGATCACATCAAAATCATACATGGGTAATATAGCTAGGTCAATACTCCCCTTACTCCCCCCAATCATGATTTCACAATCAGCACAGCCCAATGAAACCAATATGTTATCCTTTAATGGAGTGGCAACATGCAAAGTTATATTCAACGGTTTTAACTTCATACCCACCAATTTAGCAAATTGAGCATACACAAATGAATGCGGGGCACCAGGATCAAACAATGCATATGCAGCTTGGTCACACAAGTAAACTGTACTTGTGACCGTGCCTGGTGCTTACTCCGCCTCTCTGCGGGCTACTGCATATACTTTTCCCTAAGTCGGTGGTCGATTCTGCTCGATTTGGGGAGTGGTAGTCGGCAGTCCAGCCTACGGTCCCTGTCCTTGAGGTCGACTCGTCGGAGCTTGATTTGGGCACGCCCTCATCTGGTGGCCTAGCTGACCACATTTAAAGCAAGCTCCAGATTTTATTGGGCATGGCCCATTTCCATATCTTCTGCCACAAAGGCGACAGCTCCAGTTCGTGGGATTCTGCTGGTTCACAATATTTTTCCTTACTGGAGGCACAAAACGCCTATTACCTGCCATCGGTTTCTTGCTTATCTGGTGGTTTTCTCTGAATGGGGTAAATCGCAATCCAGTTGCGGTATTTCTCTCCTTTAAGTCCCTTTCAATCATTTGGCCCTGCTCATAGATCTTCTTATAAGTCCTCAGATTTAGGGCAATCATCTGACTGTGGAGCTCAGGTCTCAGTCTGTCCCGAAATCTCCGTGCTTTCTCTTGGGGATCTTCTACAGATCGGGGTGCGTACCTTGATAATCTGGAGAACTCGGCCTCATATTGGTCTACTGTCAGTTGGTTCTGACGCAGCTGTAAGAATTCTACCTGCTTCCTTTCCCTGGCCGTCTTCGAGAAGTACTTGTCGTTGAACGCCGTCTTAAAGGCTTCCTAGGTCATGGCTGCTCCTTTAGGGAAATCACCATTCTTGGTGGCAGCCCACCAGTCGTTTGCAGTACCCTCCAGCTGGTATACTACCAACAACACTTTTTCCTCATCTGTACACCTCAGCACTCTAAAAGCTTTCTCCAACTTCTCAATTCACCTAGGTGCTAGCTCGGGATCTCCAGTCCCGTCGAACTAAGTCGGCTTCAGCTTTATGAATTGTTCCACTAGCTGACCCATTTGTCTAGCCATGACAATTTCCTCCTGGCCATTCACTGCCTTATTGCCCTGGCCATGATCACCCTGATTTCCATTGCCCCCGTTATTGCCATTGTTGGCGTTGACAACAGCAGTGGCGGCTCCTACCGCCTGGGCTATGGCAGCATCCCGATCCTGGGTCTGCCTGTCAATTAGGTTGCCAATTCTCTCCAGTGCCCTTAGCACGCCATCCATTCTTGGATCCCCCGCTACAGGCGGTCTCGAGCTAGAGGCTCCGCCTCTTGACCTTCTAGATCTTCTAGATGAATTGCTCATCCTTATCTCCTTCTATTGAACCTGGTCCACCACAAGTTCAGCAAGTAGTTAGTAACTCACTCAATCATCCAAGTCTAAGGCTACCATTTATACCTTAACAGAAACAGCTACAACACAACAGTCCTTTCACACAATAACTTCCACAAACATTTCAACAAATAGCTCATGGCCATTCCTCAATTCCGTTTACTTCAACGGTTCACTAAAACCAACCATACTCATTCATTCAACAGGCGAAAATCCAGAAATGACTTTCAACACCAAGTAGGGAACTTAATCCTCATGCAACACCACAACCCTACCAAGGCCGAATACCATTCTAAGTGATAAGTCACATGCCATGCACCCCATGTCTTATCCTAACCAGCCTCTTAAGGTCTCGCTAACCGTCCAAATCCCAACTTAATCCTTCTTTTTACTCCAATCCTCAACCAACTTTTGATCGAGCTGACCTTGCTCTGATACAAAATCAAACAGGGATGTCATGCTCCGCGCCCCGGGCACGAGCACGCGAATCCTTGCAAGCAAACCAAATATCTCTCGTGGCCCTAAGATCCACACATAAGTCGAGAGATATATAACATACAAAGCACGCGGAAGCAATAATGAAATAACTCCTTCGTACAAAATATAAAGTGGGACCTGGATAGCACAAATACTGTCATACATGATATCCAACTGTTCATACAGATACAAAGCTACTTAATCCGCTAACATGGGGGACGGGTAAGTACACAAAAGGGATCCATCATCAACAACCAACTTTTAAACAGGGTCAGCGTCGCCATCAAAAGATCGACTGGCAAGCTGGGAGCTTCTAAGACGAGCTGCTGGAGTCCTCGGTCTCCTCTGCGTCCTTCTTGGGCTCGTACTCCGAAAAGGTCTCAAAGCGAACCTCTATGGTATCCTCCATGGTCTCCTCAGCCGATGGCTCTACGAGATCCTCCTCAGTCGCCTAGACCACTATGACATCTTCCTCCGTGTCTTCCAAGGTCGGAGTCCTCTCCAGTCCATTCCTTGAACCGGCAACAGACCCTTCAGCCTAGTCTAAGTCTCGAGTGAGGTGGCACCAACTAGGGACAACTCCCTAAGGCACAACATTGGGCTTCAACGGCCCGGTAGACACCTCCCCGACCTTCCTGAATCAGGCCTCATACCTGTGAGGCTTCCAACTAGTACTACCCTCGTCTACCCATGCTATGGTACACTTTCTGACATAAATGGTTCCCTACCCGTCAGGGAACTCATCAAAATAGGTGGACATCTCCTTGGGGTCACCAAAATGGATAGGTCACATCTTCAAGGTTTAGGATCAGTAAAAAAAAGGGATCCCCAACGGGGTGAGATACACATCTCAGTACGGTAGGTCCTAACCCTAGGTTAGGCCGACCGTCCACTCCGGCAGTCATAAAGATCAACATTCCACACAAACAGACATAAGAGGCAATTCAAGTATCAATACAACGCACAATGTCAGACATGCAGTCATAGCATCATAACACATCCAGATGATCATGCACGAATTACCATGCCACATCATCACTTCTGCCCTTCACACCTGCCTGAATCTCATGCCTGCGTTTAGAACGCATCAGGCCCAGTCCACGTAAACGCATCAGATCGTCAATGACAACCCGCGTAAACGCATTAGATTTCAATGATACTCCAGGCCAGTGTCGACACGTCACATCTTTGTCCCGCGTAAACGCATCAGGACCGTGGCCATCTCAACTCCACGTCTTATATGCATCAGGGTGCCACACAACTCCAACCCCGCGCCTTAGCGCCTCAGGGTAACCATCACACCACCTCGCGTCTCATACGCATTAGGGTCTCACCTCGTATCCATCATGCCACAATCACAAATCATGCACACAAGGCCAAGTGGAACTCATGTATTAACAGTGCATTCTTGGCATGCAAGACGATTCAATCAATGTGCAAACAAGGTAGCCAATTCAAAGCACGAATATTATCACACATGCAATCCTCCAGATGATCATGCACGAATCACCATGCCACATCATCACTTCCACCCTTCACACCTGCCTCAATCTCATGCCTGCGTTTAGAACGCATCAGGCTCGGTCCGCGTAAACGTATCACACCGTCATTGACAACCCGTGTAAATGCATCAGGTTTCAATGATACTCTAGGCCAGTGTCGACCGTCACATCTCCGTCCCGCGTAAACGCATCAGGACCGTGGCCATCTCAACCCTGCGTCTTATACGCATCAGGGTGCCACACAACTCTAACCTCGCGCCTCAGGGTAACCATCACACCACTCCGCGTCTCATACGCATTAGGGTCTCGCCTCGTCTCCGTCATGCCACCATCACAAATCATGCATACAAGGCCAAGTGCAACTCATGCATAAACAGTGCATCCGTGGCATGCAAGATGATTCAATTAACGTACAAACAAGGTAGCCAATTCAAAGCACGAATATTAGCACACATGCAATCCTCTATACCATCCTAAGACACACAAGGAACAATATCATAAAAACCTTTCAAGAATCACCCAAAATTTACTCGACTCACCCAATCGAGTCCAATCTTCCTATCTTAGGTTTAGGGTTCCCTTACTTTAAGCTTGATGTCACAAAAATTCCCTCCTCAAGCCCTCAACAATTCGGTCTCAATGGTCTAAGAACAAATCCACCGTGCAACCTAGGAAAATCCAACCAATTGTCAATTTCTCTTGTCCAATTCACCCATCCATGAACCACCAACCTTAATAACACATTTCTCAACATCCTAACATGTCTCATTGATGAATTTGAGACTCAAAACCAATAGTCAAAAGCCTCCACAAAACCAATTTACATAGAATCGACCTGGGCTATGTTCGGTTCCGTGTAAACCGAGCATATCTAGCCCTTAACCTACTCCAATTCTATCATTTAATCACTAAACTACTTGCTAATATGTCTATCTAAGGGTCGAAGAGGCTCACTGAAGATTTGAAGCCAAATCGTCGCAGGAAATCCCTTGAAAATCGCCGGTTTCCTCAAGTCCTTAAACCAACAATTTCTGTCCAATAATCACAAGACCCATTTGGTGTCAAAAATTCATCAAATTGACCTCAAACCTTTACCACAGATCACTCTACAAGTCCCCTAGACCTCCACAAAATTTGGTTGCAAGACTCCAACGTTTCGAGGTTCTAAGAGGTCAGAATCGCTGCCTATCTCAGATTGTGTCGGTTTCCGGGGGAATGGCTGGCCGGAGCTCCTCGATGGGTCAATTGACGTGCTTCCACTTCGAGGATGTCAGCTAGAGGTTGGGCTAGGTGTGGGTGGTCGGCCGGAGTCCAGGTGGTGGCCGGAGGGGGTCGTCGAAGCTGGCGAACAGAGAGGGCAGAAGTTGGTTGGCGAACGGCTGAAATGAGAGGAAGAAGAAGAAGAAGAAGTCTCGGTGCTTTGGGGTGGTGATTGGCCGGCCAAAGAGAGAGAAGAGACTATATTCAACTTCAAAGTCAATGAGTTGAATGGTAGTTGGGTAAAAGTGGACATGACCACTCTCTAGCTAATCCATTGACACATGTCCTAAGTGTCAATCAAGGTGATCCAATGGCCATAATCTCTTCATATTTTCGATAGCTCTTGGGGTGGTTGAAAGATCAAAATGCCCTCCTTCAATTGCATAAGCAAGGCTAAAGTTCTGAGAGGCAAAATGATTATTTTACCCCCGACGTCCGGAACGTCTTTTTTCTCAATCCAATACTCTTCGACATGGCAACGGCCAATCCAAACATGACGTTGGAATTCTTGATTCTCCATTTTCAATTTTCAAGACTCGTTTTTGATTGTTTTCTCTATCAGACGTGGTTCCAGCCTATTCCGAACCGACGGACAGCTTTTGCAGACTTTACGCGTATCGACCCTGTGATTCATATCACATTTAGAGCTCGTCAATTCGTGATGACTTTGGTTGTCATGTAATTGTGAGGGTCAATCACTAGTTCCTATGGTTTCGATCGTCACTGTCCGATTTAGGAAAATTTGTAAATTATACGTTAGTTAAGCAGCATCACCCGCGTTCCAATTGTATAACGCTAGCACGACATTCCTTAATCGTTCTTAGATCGGCCTTTTGTGGTTCTAAATGTTCGCTCGACAAGCCTTATGGTCAGAGCGCCATTTCCTATTCAAATTTCCTAGGTCCGCGTACCTCGTCTCGTGTTAGCCCTCCCTTTTGGTTAGTCTACGCGAATTGATCAAATTCGAGCGAGATATTACTGAAACACATCTCTAGATATACTTCTCATTAATGAGTCTGAAAATTACTGGGAAATCAGAATGTCACGCACATACATTATCACACAATCACCTTTGGGCAGAATATGTGACATGCAATTGCAAACTCTCGACATGACATCAGCCATGAGAATATATTTCAATCTTCGTTAATCACCACATTTGGGTATATGAATCACTAGAATCACTCAATTCCCAATCATAAGCTGTACATGTATTCTTTCATGAACTAATACACAATCACCTCTTTTGGGAGTATAACTATGCATTAGAACATGAAGCATCCCCCATAATGTGAGACTGATATTTTTTCAAAACCAATCAGGTGTGCCACTTTGGTGGTCACTGCCCGATTGAATCTGTGAAACTTTCACATACCATATATATAAACTTTATGTCTCACATATACCATATTCAAGTGATTTTAGACTACATTATGGGGGCACTTTATTCCAAAATCACAAGAAATGCTACAAACATTGCTATACCATAATGCATGTTAATCCTTATACTTGCCAATATTTTATGACCCTCTACATATACTTTATGTGGTCATATTCTAGTGAGCTAGCCTTAGTATTTTCGAAACCATATGGAAATACATGAAAAATGCCAAAAAATACCTCTAAAAAGTACACACCATGTGGGGTTTTTATGCATTTTCCTTTATTTAAAAGCTCCAAAAATTAAAAATAAATATACCACAATGTAGAGCATTTCAATACGAGAATAAAGGTACAAAAATCGCCCTAATCGAAGCTCGGACGCGCCTACACACGTCGATACAAGCTTCTGCACGTGCAGGCATTGCATGTGCGGTGATTCAGTCACTGGGCTGGTCCGGTCCAATAACCGGTCCGACCTTCGACCTGACGAAACCGGTTCGACAGGGTCCGGTCCAGCCGTTGACCGATCCGACCGATCAATGGCCAACATGGGTAGGGTCAAACTTGGTTCGGGTCGACCCGGTTAACCACACACACACGGCGCTCACGACCTTAAAAGGAGACTGCCTTTTTGCTCACTCAAGCTCATTCTTGAAGTTCAACCCTTAAGGTGCCAGATATTTCTGATTCACAGGTTCCATTAATGCATTGAAAGCATTTCGGGAAAACCAACCAGGTTGTTCTATGAGCATCGACGCTCCAGACCCTTGGGGAGGACCATTATCTCAGGATCCTTATCCTACACAGGATATCGCATCCAGTATTTCAAGATCAGCCATCCAGCTCCACGTGGCCTCAGCTCTAATTATGGCCTCTACCTCAGATGCCATCCACCTCTACTCAAGATCCTCGACAAGATTCATGAGACCCAGTCACCATGGAAGATATTTTGTCTGGAGAAAGACACGTGGCAGAACAAGAAGATAGTCCCCACTATTTGAAGACCCAGACATCAGACTGTCCTAACTCGAATAACAATGGTACTGGAATAAATACAAAAGAGATATGGATGGCCCAGACAATTCCGACTCTGATTATGCTAATTATCACTCAGACCCAGATCACCGTCAGATTTGAACCACTCAGTCGCTCAGACTTCACGTTTTCGAAGACTTTTCGAAAAAGTACTATAGCAAAGTACTGTAGCAAGTCCTGTTCGTTGTAGCAGTGACACTGTAGTAGTACTGTAGCACTGTTCGGCACTGTAGCGGTACTGTTCATCCGAAGAATTTTTTAGTTTTTTTCAATTTTTCGGATGGATCTGTGTTTCCGACGTCTGTTCAGCCTGTATGCGTATAAAAGGCCCCCGAATGTGTTGTAATCGGCAGAACTTGCCATATATGAAATATCAGTGTTTTCTATAAACCATGAGTTTCTAAGTTTCCTTTCTTCTTCTTTCCTAAAAGCATGGTTTTTCGGGTACTAAAATTCTCTTATTGATTCAGTAGTACGATTGATTTGGTCTAGTATGCTATTCACTTGCCATTATGTGGAACATGTGAATCAGAAATATCTGGCACCTTAAGGGTTGAGCTTCAAGAATTAGCTTGATTGAGCAAAAAGGCAGTCCCCTTTTAAGGCCGTGAGCGCCGTGTGTGTGGGGATACCATACCTGCTCATCTCGATCAGGCTTGTCTCCGCTTCCTTTACTGGTATCAGAGCGGAGACAAGCTTGAGCGAGATGAGCAGGTATGCTATCCCCACACACATGGCGTTCGGCCTTAAAAGGAGATTGCCTTTTTGCTCACTCAAGATCATTCTTGAAGCTCAACCCTTAAGGTGCCAGAAATTTTTGATTCACAAGTTCCACATAGTGGCAAGTGAAGAGCATACTGGACCAAACCAATCGTACTACTTAATCAAGAAGAGGATTCTGGTACTCGAATAAGCATGCTTTTAGGAAAGAACAAGAAAGAAAACTTAAAAACTCATGATTTATAGGAAACACTAATATTTCATATATTGAGAGTTCTGCTAATTACAACACATTCGGGGGCCTTTTATAATCATACAAGCTGAACTGACGTCGGATATGCAGATCCGCCTGAAAAACTGAAAAAATTGAAAAAAGTCTTCGGATGAACTGTACTGCTACAATACTGCTATTGTGCTAAACAGTACTACAGTACTGCTACAGTGCCACTACCATAATGAATAGTACTTGCTAAAGTACTTTGCTACAGTAACTTTCTACAGTACTTTTTTGAAAAGTCTTTGAAAACCTGCTGAAAACTCAGTTATTCAATACTTAAGATTTTGACACAACGACTGAAGACTTTAGCACAACTACTGACTTAAGACTTTAGCATAATGACACTTTATTACACATGTGAAGTCCGAGCGACTAAGTGGTTCAAAGTCGACAACGATCTGGGTCTAGATGATAATTAGCATCGTCAGAGTCGGAACTTTTTAGGCCATCCTTATCTCTTTTGTATTTATTCCAGTACCACTGTTCTTCGAGCTGGGACAGTCTGATGTCTGAGTCTTTAGATAGTGGGAGACTATCTTCTTGTTTTGGTGTGCCTTTCTCCGGACAAGATATCTTCCATGGTGACTGGATCTCGTGGATCTTGTCGAGGATCTTGAGTAGAGCTGGATGGCATCTGAGGTTGAGGCCATATTTGGAGCTGAGGCCACGTGGAGCTGGATGGCTGATCTTGAGTACTGGATGCGATATCTTGTGTAGGATAAGGATTCTACGATAATGGTCCTCCCCAAGGGTCTGGAGTGTCGGTGTCCATAGAACAAACTGTTTGGTTTTCCTAAAATGCCTTCAATGCATTAATGATATGAGGATGAAATTTAGGCGTGTCCCATGAAAGATTCGGGTGTTGATATCGCCAAATTTCAGGGGGAATTTCTTGATTTTCTGTGCACAGAACGCGCTGGTGTTCTCTATCCTCATGCTGCTTGAATATGATGGATATGGGAGTTGTGATGTGGGTTCGGAAGATTTACCGATGGACATTGGGCTAGAAGGTAGAAGTACCATAAGGCAACAATTTATCGTGCAAATCACTTGTGTGGCTAAAGTAAAGCCATGGTCTGTGAAAAATGACTGTGTTATGCCTTTTTGGTTTATCCCTTGCACAACGCCTTTGGAAGATGAAGTGATTTTTCCATGCTGCTAAAGGCTGGAACCAAGTAAGCATTTCCGTCAAAACTTGCTGGTTTGAGAAATCTCCCATGAGTGCTCTGGATAGGACTTTAATAAACTTGTCTGTGAAAAATTCAATGGCAACAACATAAATGTTGAGACAATACGAAAAGAATCATTTGAGGTCATCAGGGAAATCATGATCAGGAGACCATTGCAAAACATGGATGAATGGATAATCTGGATTAAGACCATACGGTCCTAACATCAATCCGCCATAGTTGCTGAAGATGCTGTAATGATATTCATACATGTAGTACCTCAAATTTTCAGAGAAATTATTATGTTCAATTTCTCCTAGAACTTTTGGGGGATAACAGTGAGAATTTCATGGTGTGTCTCGCATAGGTGTAGTGCAAAACATTCTGGCTTTCATTGGATTTCTGGGAAAATACATGTTGATCGATTCAACAGGCTGCTTAGGTCTGGACAAGAAATCTGCAAGGACATTCTTTTTGCCTGCTATGTGTTTAGCATCAAAAGAATATTTCGAGAAACATTCGGCCCACCTTAATGGCTGAGGATGGGGAATTTGTTTCTGCTTGAATTTGAGCATTTGGAGAAATGAAGACATATCCATTTCTACTAGCTAGTGATGCCCTATAAGGTGGTATTCAAACTTCTTGATACCATACTTGACTTCGAGAATCTCCTTAAAAGTGGAGTGATAATACATTTCTACATATGTGAATTTTCCACTTTTGTAAGCACAAATGAAACGCTTACCTTTGATTTCTTCAAGGAGAATAGCTACTCAATATTTATCACTACAAAATTCTCTTGCCAGTGGAAGGAATTTGCAAAGGAGGCAGATTCTGCAATATTTCTTTGAGATAGGTCACAACTTGTGTCTGCTTTGGTACCCATGGGGAGCATCTTTCTTCAACATCCTTTGAAGAGGATAGAGTGCTTTAGAGATCTTTGGCACAAAATCTCGAAGATAATTGACAATGCCAAGAAAGCCTGAATTTGGGTAATTGTCAAATTCTCAGAGGGAAATTTTTGAAGTTCTTCTGCAAGATGAGGTCCTGAGCAATAGGTGCCTTCTTTCAAATGCATGCCTAAGAACTCGATCTCTTTTTAAGCAAGAATCATTTTTTCCTGGGAAAGCATGATTTCATGTTTCTGGACAATGTCAACGAACTGAGAAAATAATTCACAGTGGGATTCTTCATCAGGACTATAAAGGAGAATGTCATCAATGTAAATCTGGGCATGTGGTAGGATAGGCTGAAAAATTCTACACATGACTTTCTGAAAGATGGATGGAGTTGTTTTAAGACCAAAAGGGACAACTGTCCATTGAAAATGTTGGTTTGAAATGCAAAATTCAGTTTTAGGATGGTCATTAGGATGAATTCCAATTTGCCAAAAACCTGCTTTTAAGTCAAACTTGGAATAGATCTTAGCCTGGGCTAGACTACCAAAAAAAGAGTTTTTGTGAGGCAAAGAGAATTTGTCATCTTGAAGGAATTTATTCAAAAGTTGGTAATTGATCACCAATTTGAGCTTATCACGAATCTGTTCTACTCTCTTGTTCACATAAAAGGTTTCACAAGCCCATTGTGAATCAGAAGGTTCAGTCAAACCTTGTGAGAGTAGCTCAACACATTCCTTCTGAGCCAAAGCAAGATGTTCTGGATTCATACCAGAATGAATGACTTTTGTGGGGTTCACATCTTTGCTTTTTTTTTTTAAATGGGAGCTTGACAAAGAAGTCAGGATTTTTCCAAAGGGGGTTTGAACACGTTTGGATAAACTGAGAACGAGACTCAGAGCAACATGATAGGAGACTTTGGGTAATTAGATGAAGAATTTCTGGTTGGATAATGAAAAGTCTCTGAATTTTCACATATTCACGGAACTGGTCACCAAACTGTAAACTAGTGGGTTTAATTCTTAGTTGGGAGAGTTAGGCTAGAACATCCCAACCAATGATAAGGTCTTTATCTGGGGAATTAGAACCAAGGCTTTTCGTGGATATGGAACAACCTGGAAAGATTTGGACTGTCATGATTTTGCTGCTGAATTTTGTGGTAAAAGTGTCACCAGAAGCAGAGTGAAAATACATTGTATAAGGCATCCAGAATTTTTCTGGGAGTACTTTTACATCAATGAGAGATGCTGCTGCGCCGGTATCAATAAGAGCAATGACTTGGATGGGTTTATTATCTTCTGAAGTGTGGATTTGGATGGGAATATATGGAGAGTGAAAAACAGGTTGGACATGGGAGGAATCAGAGATAGTATCATGGAAGAATACAAAGAAATCACCATGGGATTCATCAGAGTCTGAAAAGTATGTTTGAAGAGCAAAGAGTGTATCAAGTGAAGGTTCATCTTCAACAGAGAAGACAGACTCGATACCTTCATCATCCAATGGGATACTTGTGGTTGACGAAATCTTTTGGATCATTTAACTTCCTTGGCACTTTGCTTGGGAAAACTCTTCGCAAAGTGCCCTTTCTTGTTACAAATGTAGCATCGGTCAGATTTCTTCTTCTTCTTGAAACCAGAGGAATGATGTTGTTTCTTTCTGCGAAGGAACTTCCACTTGCCTTTCTTGTATCTCCGTTTGCCAAAAGAAAACTTTTCAAAGGAGAACTTCTTGAAGTGCTTGCGTTTTTTATTGCCAGCACAAGAGGGATCACTGCAGTCTCTGAAATATTTGATCTTTCAATGTGGATTGTCACAATTTTTTTTGAGGGAACGATTCTCGCGAAGATAATTCCTAAAGACTTCTCATCTGTGGTGCATTTCTTCAATGGCAAGGTAGACAGACTGTTGGATTTCTCCAAAAGTGGCATATGTGGTACTCTTGTTCTTGAGTTTCAGAGCTTCTCAACAACTTGACTAATTTCAATGGAATGGAAGCTAGAAAAACTGACTTGAAATTAGGATCAGAACCAAGCTAATAGAAGAGCTTGATCATTTCTCTAAAGTGTCGATCCAGATCTCTTTTGGCCAGGGAATAGCATTTTCTTTCAAAGAATTCTTTTCTTTTGAGTTCTTTTGAATCTTAGGGTTGGCCAATAAAGAAGAGATGAATAAGCTGAATGGCTTCATCAAAGGACATGGTTAAGAACTGAAGTTGGTCTCTTTCTGGGGCTAACTTCCACCAATCTTTTAAGGAACTAGTGAATCGGGTGACAAATTCAAGGAGAACATCATAGGAACTGTGTTCTTTAGGGTCCTTGGTAATCAACCAAGCATGAAATTCTTGGAGTCTTTCGACCCATTTATGATAAGGAATATCATCCAGAGTGAAGAAATTGGACGAATATATTTTTGAGGACGATGGGTCATGGTAGGGCTGTGGAGGTAGAGGTGGATGTTCTATCTCAGAATGGTCTTCCATTTCTTCTTCAATGATGGGCTCTGCTAGATCTGCCATCAAAATGTCTGCTACAACATACGGAGAATTGGAGTCATAAGACTCGATATCAGGAATAGAAGAAGAGTCACTGATAGAGATTTCAGGAGTGGCTGGTGGTGAAGGATTTATGGGTTCCACTGTGGAGATGGTAGGAACTTGGTTTCTAAGGAAATTTTTCATGGGATTAGAAACCATATATGAATGGGAAGGTTTATGAGGTGGAGATGACGAATGAGATTGTTCTGGTGGGGCTAATGGAGGTGAAAAAGTTGTATGTTTGCCTTTTTCTTTTTTCTCTTAATCTAGCTTCTTAAGACAATCTCGAAGAGAAAGGAAATTCGTCTTTGGAGGGGGTGGTGCTGTGCTAAGGACAGCTGCAAAAGAGCTAGGATCTAAAGAGCTGGACGAGAAAAAAGGATGTCGGCTTTGGTGTTATTGTGGGGAAAAAGATTGGATCTAAAGCATGCAGATTTCTTTGCTTTAAGAGAGCCTGTTGTTCTTGCAATATATGGACCTGGCGTTTGAGCTTCTCAATCTCAGGATTTTGGTCTTCTAGATAATGACTAGTAGGAATCTACTTTGTTTCCATCAAATGGAGGCTTTTCTGGAAATCTTCCAACATCTTCTTTGAGACAGATGTAGCATGGTCTGCCCGATCAAGACGAGTAGCAACTGAGTTGATGGCTACATTCTGGGCTAGAGCATTCTCTATTTGCCAGTTCAAGACACCTTCCACTAGAGTAGGGCCTTTCCGTCTCCCTTGAAGATCGACGTCATTTGGAGCTAAGATCTTCGGAGAATGGAAGTATTTCTGTTGCTGGTCAGAAAACTTTCAATAGGAGGAAATCTGAAGGGTGCTGTGCTTTCTTCAGAAGGCTATAACGGGAGAAAATTTTCTAATCTGAACATGCAAATACTGGGTAAAATAGGAGGTGGTTCGGGTTTAGGATTGCAGGTGTATGGTTCAGGCAGCTTGATAGGGCAATAATTTTTCTTTACCCATTTGAGGATTGGTATATAGAAAGGTGAAGTGATGGGTTTCTTTGGTAGAGGAGGTGGCGGCTTTGGTTTATCTAGGGGACAGGTAGGTGGAGGTGCAGTAATTTGGGGAAGTTTGGGAGAACCATACTCAACCATGTATTGCCAATGACCACCGTCTTCACTAAGAGGTTCTACGGTCGGATCACCGTCTAGATACCTTTGGTAAAGGGAGTCTTTTTTCTTTTTCTTGGAGAAGGGTCGATCATCCTCATCATCTGGAGTCGAACAAGTGGGACAGTAACAATCAACATCCCAAAAACAATGTCCGTCTGGATCCTTAAAATAATAGATAGGTTGTTCATGTGCATCAAAGGATTGGACATGAGGTTTAGGATCATGGTCTTCTATACTGACTGTTTCAGTTGAACACGGTATGAAGCACAAGATGGTAGGGAATGAGGGGAAAACAGAGGAAAAAGTGTCTTCCTTTTCTTTGACAAATTTGTTGGTAACCGTACCATCTTTTTTCTTGGTTTATTGTAGCTTGAAAGATTGGACAGTTCGGGAATTCTAGTGGAGTTTTTCATAGTTGGTCACCAATTGTCAGGAAGGAGTTTGATAAGCTGATCTTCTGAAAGTTGACGAGGGACGTGGATGCAGGAAGTCTGGTCATTGTCAACAAAGATAAGCAAAACATCTTCGGCATTGGAAAGGTTAAGATCAATGGCATGATTTTGCACAAAATATACCATCTGGTAGTGAATAGTAGCAATTATAGCAAAGGTGGTTTGAAGAGCACCAGTGATATGTAATTAGACCTTTAGAGCAGAAAGGTGGTTAGAATCTGTCAAGGCCATGTTGAAATTTGGGAAGAGGGTAACAAAGACTGTGCCTGCGTTCAGAGTAGTCTGAACTGTGCCAATGCAAGCATGCTGATATTCCAAAAAGCGAGTATCAAGAAGAGCAACCCGCGCAACAACTGGCAAGCCTTTTCGTCCATGCAAAGACAATGCTAATTTGATGGCTCCGAAATGAAAGTGAGTATAACCCTGTTGAGCCCACTGAGCAGGAAACTCAGGTGGAATCTAGAGAGTGACAAACTACTCTTGCTACGTTGACAGGATGGGGTGCCGATCAAATTTGGTGGACTGGACATATTGTTTAACTAAACGAGGGGTGTGTTGATGAGACGTTTGATGGATCGGATGGGTGAAAAGGATGGTGGTTTACAAAAAGCAAAATATGGATTCATGAGGGGTAGCTGTATTTTAGAGATTTTTCGATCATCATTCACATAGGATACCTCATAAAGGTAGTCCATTTTGGAGGAAGTGGTTTTTCTGAGTTCTGGTGGATGAGGAAGTGAAACGGGGGTTTCTAGCTGTACATGAGTTGCAATATCTGTGGAGGATTCCATGAGAGTATGAGTTTCTTCTTTCCCTTCCAGCAAGTTATGAATTCCATAATACTAATCTTAACTCAGTTTCGACTATGTATGGCTCTGATACCAATAAAGGGAAAGAAGAAACTCATACTCTCATGGAATCGTCCACAGATATTGCAACTCCTGTCTAGCTAGAAACCTCTGTTTCACTTCCTCTACCACCAGAACTCAGAAAAATCACTTGCTCCAAAATGGACTATCTTTATGAGGTATCCTATGTAAAAGATGATCGAAAAATCTCTAAAACACAGCTATCCCTCATGAATCCATATTCTGATTTTTGTAAACCACCATCCTTTTCACCCATCCGATCCATCAAACATCTCATCAAACACACCCCTCGTTCAGTTAAAGAATATGTCCAGTCCACTAAATTTGATTAGCACCTCATCCTGTCAATGCAGCAAGAGCAGTTTGTCACTCTCTAGATTCCACCTGAGTTTCCTGCTTAGTGGGCTCAACAGGATTATACTCACCTTCATTTCGGAGCCATCAGATTAGCCTTGTCTTTGTATGGAAGAAAAGGCTTGCCAGTTGTTGCGCGGGTTACTTTTCTTGATACTTGCTTTTTGGAATATCAGCATGCATGCATTGACATAGTTCAGACTACTCTGAACGTAGGCATAGTCTTTGTTACCCTCTTTCCAAATTTCAACATGGCCCTGGCAGATCCCAATCTCCTTTTTGCTCTAAAGGTCCAGTTACAGATCACTGGTGCTCTTCAAACACCTCTGCTATAATTGCTACTCTTCACTACAGATAGTATATAGAGTGCAAAATCATGCCATTGATCTTAACCTTCCTAGTACCGAAGACGTTTTGCTTATCTTTGATGACATGACCAGACTTCCTGCATCCATGTCCCTTGTCAACTTCCAAGAGATCAGCTTGTCAAACTCATTCTTGACAGTTGGGTGATCAACTATGAAAATCTCCACCAGAATTCCCGACCTGCCCAATCTTTCGAGCTACAATACACCAAGAAAAAAAGATGGTACGGTTACCGTCAAATTTGTCAAAGAAAAGGAAGACACTTCTTCCTCTGTTTTCCCCTCATTCCCCACCATCTTGTGCTTTACACCGTGTCCAACTGAAACAGTCAGTATAGAAGACCATGATCCTAAACCTCATGTCAAATCCTTTGATGCACATGGACGGCCTACCCATTATTTTAAGGATCCAGACGGACATTGTTTCTGGGATGTTGATTGTTCTTGTCCCATTTGTTCGACTCCAGATGATGAGCATGACAGACCCTCCTCCAGAAAAAAGAAAAAAGACTCCGACCGTAGGACCTCTTGGTGAAGATGGTGGCCGTTGGCAATACATAATTGAGTATGGTTCTCCCAAACTTCCCCAAATTACTGCACCTCTACCTACTTGTCCCCTAGATGAACCAAAGCCGTTACCTCCACCACCAAAGAAACCCATCACTTCACCTTTCTATATACCAATCCTCAAATGGGTAAAGAAAAATTCTTGCCCTATCAAACTGTTTGAACTATACACCTGCAATCCTAAACCCGAACCACCTCCTGTTTTACACAGTATTTGCATGTTCAGACCAGAAGATTTTTCCCTATTACAGCCTTTTGAAGAAAGCACAACACCCTTCAAATTTCCTCCTATTGAAAGCTTTTCTGACCAGCAACAGAAATACTTCCATTCTCCGAAGATCCCAGCTCCAAATGATGTCGATCTTCAAGGGAGACGGAAATGCCCTACTCCAGTGTAAGCTGTCTTGAACTAGCAGACAGAGAATGCTCTAGCCCAAAATGTAGCCATCAACTCAGTTGCTACTCGTCTTGATCGGGTAGACCATGCTACATTTGTCTTAAAGAAGATGTTGGAAGATTTCCAAAAAAGGCTCCATTTGATAGAAACAAAGCAGATCCCTACCAGTCATTATCTAGAATACCAAACTCTTGAGATTGAGAATCTCAGATGTCAGGTTCAGATACTGCAAGAACAACAGGCTCTCTTAGAGCAAAGAAATCTGCATACTTTGGATCCATTCTTTTTCCCCACAGCAACACCAAAGTTGACATCCTTCTTCTCATCCAGCTCTTCAGATCCTAGTTCTTTTGCAGTTGTACTTAGCACAGTACCACCCCCTCCAAAGACGAATTTCCTTTCTCTTCGAGATTGTCTTAAGATGCTAGATCAAGAGAAAAAAGAAAAAGGCAAACAGATCACTTTTTCACCTCCATCAGCCCCACCAGAACAATTTCCTTCGTCATCTCCACCTTATAAACCTTCCCATTCATATATGGTTTCTAATCCCATGGAAAATTTCCTTAGAAATCAAGTCCCCACCATCTCTACAGTCGAGCCCATAAATCCTTTACCACCAGCCACTCCTGAAATCTTTATCAGTGACTCTTCTTCCATTCCTAATACCGAGTCTTATGACTCCAGTTCTCTGTCTGTTGTAGCAGACATTATGATGGCAGATCCGACAGATCCAATCATTGAAGAAGACATGGAAGACCAACTTGAGGTAGAACATCCACCTCTATCTCCACAGCCTTACCATGACTCATCGTCCTCAAAAACCTACTCGTCCAATTTCTTCACTTTGGATGATATTCCTTATCACAAATGGGCGAAAGACTCCAAGAGTTTCATGCTTGGTTGATTACCATGGACCTCAAAGAATACAGTTCCTATGATGTTCTCATTGAATTTGTCATCCGATTCACTAGTTCCTTAAAAGATTGGTGGAAGTTAGCCCCAGAAAGAGACCAACTTCGATTCTTAACCATGTCCTTTGATGAAGCCATTCAGCTTATTCATCTCTTCTTTATTGGCCAACCCTAAGATTCAAAAGAACTTAAAAGAAAAAAAATTCTTTGAAAGAAAATGCTATTCCCTGGCCAAAAGAGATTTGGATCGACACTTTAGATAAATGGTCAAGCTCTTCTACCAGCTTGGTTTTGATCCTAATCTCAAGTCAGTTTTCTTGGCTTCCATCCCTAAAGAAATTAGTCAAGTTGTAGAGAAGGCCTTGAAACTTAAGAACAAGACTACCACATATGCCACTTTTGGAGAAATCCAACAGTCTGTCCATCTTGCCATTGAAGAAATGTGCCACAAACGAGAAGTCTTCAAGAGTTATCTCCAAGAGAATTATTCTCTCGAAAAAAAATTGTGACAATCCTCATTGGACGATCAAATGCTCCAAAGATTGCAGTGATTCCTCTTGTGTTGGCAATAGAAAAAGTAAGCACTTCAAAAAGTTCTCCTTTGAAAAGTTTTCTTTTGGCAAACGGAGATCCATAAAAGGCAAGTGGAAGTTTCTTCGAAAAAAGAGACGGCATCATTTTTCAGGTTTCAAGAAAAAGAAGAAATCTGACCAATGCTATATTTGTAATAAGAAAGGCCACTTTGCGAATAATTGTCCCCAAGCAAAGCGCCAAGGCAGTTACATGATCCAAACAATTTCGTTCACCACAGGTATCCCATTGGATGATGAAGATATTGAGTTTGTATTCTTTGTCGAAGATGAACCTTCACCTGATACACTCTTTGCTCTTCAAACATACTCCTCAGATTTTGATGAATCCCATGGTGATATCTGTGCATTCTTCCCTGATACTATCTCTGATTCCTTCCATGTCGAACCTTTTTTCCACTCTCCATATATTCCCATCCAAATCCACACTTCAGAAGATGATAAACCCATCCAAGTCATTGCTCTCATTGATACTAGTGCAGCAGCATCTCTCATGGATGTAAAAATACTCCCTGAAAAATTCTGGATGCCTTATACAAGGTATTTTCACTCTGTTTTTGGTGACACTTTTACCACAAAATTCTGCAGCAAAACCATCACACTCCAAATCTTTCCAGGTTGTTTCATATCCACAAAAATCCTTGGTTCTAATTCCCCAGATAAAAACCTTATCATTAGTTGGGATGTTCTAGCCCAACTCTCCCAACTAAGAATTAAACCACTAGTTTACGGTTTGATGACCAGTTCCGTGAATATGTGGATATTCAGAGACTTTTCACTATCCAACTAGAAATTCTTGATCCAATTACCCAAAGTCTTCTATCATGTTGCTCCGAGTCTCATTCCTAGTTTATCCAAACATGTTCAAACCTCCTTTGGAAAAATCTCGACTTCTTTGCCAAGCTTCCATTTAAAAAAAGCGAAGATGTGAACCCCACAAAAGCCAGTCATTCTGCTATGAATCCTGAACATCTTGCTTTGGCTTAGAAGGAATGTGCTGATTGACTCTCGCAAGGTTTGATTGAACCCTCTGATTCACAATGGGCTTGTGAAGCTTTTTATGTGAACCAGAGAGCAGAACAGATTCGCGGTAAGCTCAGATTGACGATCAATTACCAACCTTTGAATAAATTCCTTCAAGATGACAAATTCCCTTTGCGTCACAAAAACTCTTTGTTTGGTAGCCTAGCCCAGGCTAAGATCTATTCCAAGTTCGACCTAAAAGCAGGTTTTTGGCAAATTGAAATTCATCTTGATAACCGTCCTAAAACTGGTTTTTGCATTCCAAACCAACATTTTCAATGGACAGTTGTCCCTTTAGGTCTTAAAACAGCCCCATCCATCTTTCAAAAAGTCATGTGTAGAATTTTCCAGTCTATCCTCCCACATGCCCAGATTTATATTGATGACATTCTCCTTTATAGTCCTGATGAAGAATCCCACTACAAATTGCTTTCCCAGTTCATTGACATTGTCCAAAAACATGGAATCATGCTTTCCTAGAAAAAAAATGATTCTTGCTCAAAAAGAGATCGAGTTCTTAGGCATGCATTTGAAAGAATGCACCTATTGCCCAGAACCTCATCTTGCAAAAGAACTTCAAAAATTTCCCTATGAGAATTTGACAATTACCCAAATCCCGGCTTTTCTTGGCATTATCAATTATCTCCGAGATTTTGTGCCAAAGGTCTCTAAAACACTCTATCCTCTTCAGAGGATGTTGAAGAAAGATACTCCTCCATGTGGACCAAAGCAGACACAAGCTGTGGCCTATCTCAAAGAAATATTACAGAATCTGCCTCCTTTGCAAATTCCGTCCACTGGTAAGAGAATTTTGCAAACTGATGCTAGTGATAAATATTGGGCAGCTATTCTTTTTGAAGAAATCAAAGGTAAGCGCTTCATTTGTGCTTACAAAAGTGGAAGATTCACCTCTGCAGAAATGCATTATCACCCCACTTTTAAGGAGATTCTCACAGTTAAGTATGTCATCAAGAAGTTTGAATATCACCTTATTGGGCATCACTTTATGGTAGAAATGGATATGTCTTCATTTCCCCAAATGCTCAAATTCAAGCAGAAACAGATTCCCCATCCTCAGCTGTTAAGGTGGGCCGAATGGTTCTCGAAATATTCTTTTGATGCTAAAACACTTAGCAGGCAAAAAGAATGTCCTTGCAGATTTCCTGTCCAAACCCAAGCAGTCGGTTGAATCGATCAACATGTACATTCGCAGAAATCCAATGAAAGTCGGAACATTTTGCACTACACCTATGCGAGACACACCATGGAATTCCTACAGTTATCCCCCAGAAGTTCCAGGAGAAATTGAACATAATAATTTCTCTGAAAATTTGAGGTACTACATGTATGAATACCATTACAGTATCTTCAGCAACTATGACGGATTGATGTTAGGACCGTATGGTCTTAATCCAGATTATCCATTCATCCATATTCTGCAGTGGTCTCCTGATCATGACTTCCCCGATGACCTCAAATGGTTCTTTTGGTATTGTCTCAACATTTATGTTGTTGCCATTGAATTTTCCACAGACAAGATTATTAAAGTCCTGTCCAGAGCACTCATGGGAGATTTCTTAAACCAGCAAACTTTGACGGAAATGCTCACTTGGTTCCAACCTTTAGTAGCATGGAAAAATCACTTCATCTTCCAATGGCGTTGTGTAAGGGATGAACTAGAAAGGCATACCACAGTCATTTTCCACAGACCATGGCTTTACTTTAGCCACACAGGTGATTTGCGCGATAAATTGTTGCCTTATGGTATTTCTACCTTCAAGCTCAACCTTTATCGGCAAATCTTCCGAACCCACATCACAACTCCCAGATCCATCATATTCATGCAGCATGAGTAGAGAGAACTCCAACGAGTTTTGTGCGCAGAAAATTAGGAAATTCTCCTTGAAATTTGGCCATATCAATACACGAATCTTTCGTGGGACACGCCTAAATTGGGTCAAGTATCGGGTCGGATTGACCCGGTCAACAGTCAACGGGTTGGTTCAACCCGGCTTAAAGGCAGTCGTCTAATGACTTCATTAGTGATGTCATCTGCCACGTGGCATGATCCTGTAGAGGCAGCCACCGCCCAGCCACATGGCATCATCCGGTGAAGCGAGGTTATTGCTGACGTCAACACCTTAGTTGGTTCTATGGCCGCGCGTGCGGCGCGTGCCTCGACGTGCCGGCGACTTTGCGGCTTCTAGGCGCGTATGGGGGCGCGTGCGCTGTCACCTGGTGGTTGGCGACCACTCACCGGAATCGTCTCGTTGAGATCGTTCCAAATATGTCGTCAATGTCAAGTTTCACCCGACGGATTTTTCAAAGTCAAGCATACACCGTGCGGCGTCGGTCCGAACTCCAGCGACTCAAACGGCCTCTGACGGCCCGCGCCACCCACCAAAACGCTCGCCTTGACACAAGAATTTCAAATATATAATCAAAACTAACTTTCATTGGATGAAATTTCGGAAAACATGGACAAATATACGGTTCGGGTTTCGAACTACGGCGGCTCTGATACCAGCTGTTAGCCGTTCAAACGGTCGTCCGTTGTTACAAACGACATCTCAAGATCGCCGTAGTCGAAAACGAGAACTCAACGATACACAGAAAGAGTCGGGGTACCTGATTTCGTGTCCATGGAGCTTCCACTGCGCTTTCCAATGTTTTCAGGTTGTTCGGCTCGAGCTCTTTCCCTCTATGGCCCTCGGAATGCCTGGCGTCGATGAAGCAGCACTTCCGTATGGCCTATGAAATTATGAGGGTTAGAGGGGGCGCCCTAACCCTATATATAGAGTTTCTTAGCAGGTCCTCTCACCACGGGCCGGGCCGAACTCTAGCCCAAACTAGTCAGGCCCATATTAGGCCCATTAAGAATCTTTATATCTCGCTTTTATTAGACCAGTAAACGGTAAATTAATCTCGTAATAAGGTAATTACAATGTAGCCCATATCAGAAAAACTGTTACGCGATCAAGAAGCACCGAATGAGATAATTTGCTTGCCTATAAAAAGCGAGCTAGAGGTGAGAGAGAAGTAGCTTGATCGTTAAGAAAAGGAAGAGAGAAAGAGAGGATGAGCCGAGAGGTTTGTGAGAAAATTGACGGGGAAGGAGGACTCGTCGAGCAATCGAGGAGGGAAAGCTTCTGTGGGCGTCCAGCCGTCGGCTCCTTGCCGTCCGTCACAGGTGCAGCTCGAAATCAGTCGGTCTCCTCTCATCTCTTGAGTGCTTTGTTTCCGCCGAGGAGCTTGCCAGGCCGAGACCTCAATCCCTCGGTCTGGTGAGCTTTCGTGGAGTTGGCGTGATAGTTTGAACATGGTATTGTGTGTTTATGCTGTGGTTGTTGCTCGGTTTGGTTTGGTCTGTCTCGATCAAGTCTTAGAAGCAGTTTTCAAGCATACACGTTGCCTGTTTGATGATTTGCCCATCGGTGCACTCGAACCTTTAAGCCAAATTATGGTCTATTTGGGTCTATTGTTGCCTATTTTGGTTCATGTCATTTCTTCCCGTGCTTGTTTGCCTGTTGGGTTTGGTTGGTTTGGATGTTTGGTTGCCGGTGACCTCTCGGCCGTGAGGGGACAGAATGGGTAGGAACATTGCTAGGTCGATTGAAACTTCGGTGGGTTGGCGTTGCTACTGGTTGTTACCCCAGAAGTCGCATAGGCCAGGCGAAGCTCGTGGGAGTGTTGGCCGATGTGGCGCCCCGCAATAACCCTACCAAATCGTCTCAAGTCATAAAAGTATAATGTTCCAAATATGTCATTGATACATTATTTTTATCTTTTTATTAGACGCATGTGGAACGTGATATTCCCAAATTTGTCCATGTGCTATTCCCAAATAATTATAACGTATACAACGATAGAAATGGAAGATAAAAACATCAATCACATCAAATATTTTAGCTCCTGTGGAGTAATGTCAGCTGGGGCTGACATCAGCAGCCTGGGTTAAAAAAACAAGGGGTTGAAGAGAAGCTTGGGGGGTCCGCAAATTCAAATCTCACTTAATTAATTTGTCTCATAAGAATAATATCCAAGGGCAAAAAGGCTAATTCGTTAATCGGGGCAAATTAAACTACCGGTTCTAAAATTAAGGGCAAATTTAGAAATCTCGCAACTATGGTTCGGTCAAAGCCAATTTCAAGTGCGATGAGTCTCGGTATTACGAGTCGACGTTTGACCTTTCAAACTTAACATTTTTTCTAACATGTCTCGGAACAGCCAATCAACGCCTCTTAAATTCTCAAAATTCAAATTTATTTTTTATGTTGGAATTCATAATTTTTCTTATAGATATCAAAATTCCAGGATGTCACGGCCGAGGTCGGCAAACGACAGAGAAGCCCAGTGAAGCCAAACAGGCTCCGTCAAGTCTCGTGTGTGCAGAGGGAGTTTAAACTGGGACCGGTTCGAGAGGGTCCATGAGGGGTTAGGCCGTGTTCGCGAAGCAGGTTGTCTGGTTTATTGGTTGACCCGGAGCGGACGACGTCGTTTTAGGAGTGGCTTGGTGTAAGCATATTTTCAATGAGTAGTTCAGGTGCTGCAGTGGGGTCGGTCGCTGGAGTTGTGTCGGAGCGGGATCCGGAGTCCCAGACAAAATGGTGACGTCTTAGGCCAGTGTGTAGAGTCGTGGGATGACGTCGTTTAGACCAGTGGGCTACGACGTTGTTTCAGTTCGGTCAGCTAGGTTGAGTTGGGTCTCGATTTAGCTCCGCAGGCGTCCGGGGCAACGGGACGTCGTTTGACGCAAGGCCAGAAGGCACCATTTTGGGTCCGCAGAGGAGCGAGCAAAGCAACGTCGTATTTGGTCCAAGTTTGACATGTTCTATTTTGGCGAGCTCCAGCGCGATGTCGTTTGATTCAGTGCAGAAATGCCAGAAACGGTGCCATTTTGGATTTTTATTTTCCAAAAAAAAAAAAAATCCCAAGAAAATTGGGAATTTTTTTTAAAATGGATTTAATTCATTTTTATCCTAATGTGCAATTTTAGGCTCCCATTTGGCCTTGGTGGTCGACCGATGTCGAGTCCAGTCTGATTTATGTACACCCGATCATGTCTGGGGTTTGATATATGATATTGTAACTAATATTGATCGGCTTGTATGTTTACATTCCAGTAAGTGGTTAGCTGCTTTCCATACCTTGTGTATTTATTTCCAGCATTGTATTTTGATAAAATTGCATGTTAATCGCTTTCCTAGGCCTGTTAAGGATTAAGCTAGGTAATTGCCCGAAAATGATAGAAAACCATCATGTATGGTCATCTAGCACTGGTTAGATACATATAGGCTTTGAATGATAAGCAGAATGTGTGATCATCTTAGGAAATATCGACTGGCTAGGTACCAAAAGAGCGCTAATTATTCAATTAGCATAAATAAGTCCCCAGACTTATATGATCTGGTTGCATAAGAATTGAGACAATCCCTCCACATATCTGTTGATTTCTAACCAATCACAAGAGGCTAATGGGTTGCTAATCACGAAAACGAAATCCAACATCACGGAGGTAAAACTTGGAAGGGTCTGCGCTATTGACCGTTGATAATACCTTTAAATCTGCTAGACCTTTGAGGAAGGGGAAAGTAGGTCATGACAGCTTGGCGACTGCTGGAGCATCGAACCTTTGTAGACTTAGACCGTAATAATCAATTGATTGTTCCCTAACTTATCTTAGGTTAATGGATTGCCAAATTAATTAATTAGTAATTAAATTAATTTAGTTTGAGTTCTCCCAAATTCTAACAAATCGCAATTTAAGGTTCAATATTTAATATGCAAATTTTCAATAGGAGTCGTCACTAATAATTTATGGTATATTGATTAGAAACATAAATAAAATAAAGGAAGAAATTATTTTATTTCTATGAACCAAAGATAATGAGCCCGAGAACTTGATTACGCTAAATTGCTCTAACGCCATTTCGGTACCATTTTATTTGATGAAAAATTTTGATTAGACAACATTAACTAATTTTAACCTAACTCACTAACAAAAATTATTATGAGGGTATATAATCAATTATATGAACATCCAAAAATCAAGATCATTGCAAGGAGCATAAGCCACAAAATTTTTCTCTTTTTTGATGTTTACTTTTTTAAAGGAAGATGGGTAACCTATATGCAATGTATGAATTCTATTCTAATGCAATGGAATTACTTAAATGTAAGATTGTCCTAAACATGCATATGAAATTAATATAATTAACTATATGACTAACCTGGGTGACATGCCATTGTATTAAACAGATATACAAATTATGTCGCGGTCAAATTAAATCGATTAAATGACCAAATTAGACCTAAACATGCAATTCTAAACCGAGGTTGCGACTGCGTCGTCCTCGGTGGTGGAGTTGGCGGCGTTGATCTCCAGCGGACTCCCCCAAGGATCCCGTCCACTCCAGAGAGTGAAGTAGAGGCCATTGAGCTTCTCTGGGTCTGTTCCACCTGCAAGAAACGGAAAGGCAGAAGCAGTCGCCTTCGAGCTCTCCACCCAGAGCGACACCATGTACCTCATTGGTGACTTGGAGGAGGAGGATGACTGGATCAACTCGATCGGACGGTCCATTGTCCAGCACTCTTGGTCTGTCATCGATTCCGAGATCATCGACCACGACAGCAAGCGATGAGGATTCAAGTTCTTTTTTTTTTTTTTTTTTTCCAGATTCGTGTCTGATTTTGGCGAGGGCTCTAGCCCTCGCATTTGGTTGGCGGGGTCGTTGGCGACACCATTGGCCTTCGTGCCTCCGTCGACTCGGCACCAGTGATGGGACAACGGCCACAGGAGAGACGTATAGCCCTCCCACCCGTGTAGTTATTTTTAAAATTTTTTAAAATAAAAAGGATAAAATAGGAAATAAATAAAAAAATAAATCATAACGGTAAAATGACGAAATTGCCATTTACGGCAAACCCTTTTTTGAAACTCCACTTTAGGCCCTTTTTTGAAATACACTATACAACTTTAGGCCCTCAATTGAAACAATGTTAATTGAGACCCTTAATTGAAAAAACACAAGATAACTTTGAGCCATAAATGGAATTTTCCCGAAAAATTATTTAAATGGATTTTGCTGTGTAGCAAAAGACTCCAGTATTTCCCTTTTTTTTTTAAAGATAAAACAAACGAGGACAGTAATTCTCTAATCAAAACATATATCAGGAAATGGAAGAGATTGCTTTGTGAAGTTAAATTATAGCTTGATCGAAATGTTAGATTGAAATTGAATGCAGTTTTAAATTGGAGTTACAACTGGCGGCAAACCCATATAGAGGTTAAAAATATTGAAGATATGGAAATGAAGCCATGAAAAAAGCAATAAATTTTTAGTGGAAGAGCACAAATATTATTTTATTACAAAGCAGAGTAATAACTTAATGACCATGACTGCCTATTTTGACATCACATTCCACTACGTTGCTTCCTTGATCTCCTTACTCGGATCCTCCGATCTCGATCGCCACAGCTAATCATTCTTTATTTCAACTAAACCCCATATGCTCTGTTTTATTTTGCTTTATGTACAATGCAGAGGCCAAACCTTGGCCACACGATCAGAAATTGGATTTTTTTTTAATTTTTTTTGATTTTTTTTGAAAATTTTCAAATTGCGACACGTGGCATAACGTCCTCCGTTGGATCTGGGCTAGTTTCAAATGTTTTTACAACCGCGGATCTGGCGCGACATTAGCGTTCCTCAAGTCAAATATCTATTGACTTGGTAAATGGACCGTCGGGGTAGATGCACTACTACAAATGGCCGTTTTTTCAAACATAGACCGACGTGCGCTAACGCTGGTCTAACGTATGCCAGTTTCAATCCAATAGAACTAGCCTAAACCGAGCTGTATTGGTCACGGCAATGGCGGATTCTGATCTTCCATAATTGATGCTAGCGATCCAAAGCAAAGCTACTACCACTAACATCCAGGGAGTTCAAAAAGAATTATCTCAAGGTCCGATGAGGTCAGCTGACGTGGAAACAAATTCGCAAGCTCGCTGTTAGTCCGAGAGCCTGCGAAGCTCATCCGTGGAGTTTGACACGGTTTCAATGCAAAAAAAAAAAAAAACACTTAGATGAGCTTAAAAGGGCACTAGTAGTAGATCAAAACAAGAATGGTGCGTAAATTGAAATCCGCCAATTAACGGAATTCCGAAAACTCGAACATGGTTCTCACCTTTTCCGGTGATAAGGCTTGGTGCCGTTGGGTTGAGGAGGATCTTCGAAGCTATACGAAGCTTGCCGAGTCGATTTATCGTCTCCAAAACGCTTGAGAAGCGACGACCGAAGGATAAAAATTTCGACCCGAGCTTTTTCCGATTGCAGTATCCGAACTCTCGGGAGCTATTTTTCTCCCTTCTTTCTCACTCACTCTCGTCTGTTATCGACCCTTTAGCAAATGGACCGGATCCCTTCCTTGAATTCAGTTCGGTGGACATTATCCATAAATTTATTGGAAAACTCCCGCCCGCACAAGCCACTTGGACAGGTTGGCCATTCTTACTACGATCTTGTCAAATTGACCTTGAATATGTCCAAATTTCGCAAATTAAACACCAGAATTGAATTGTACTGGATATTACCTCGAAATGACAATTTCGAGCTTAATATGTCTAATTTAGTGCAAAATCCCCAAATTCAAATTTGAACCAAAAATGAAATTTGACCAATCGAGGTCCTTAATGGCCATTTTGAAACAAACCGATCCCACCAATGGTCTTAGAATAATACAAACCTATGTGCAAGGCTTTAGTTTTGAACGAAATTGCCTGATTGATTATGATTTTGAAAACGATAGACCATACTCAAATTTCAATTAAGTCCATTTCCCAATTTGCTTAATTGGCATAGATGATTGGACCGAAATGCAATTAAGAGTGTAAAAACCAAATGCCATAATTAGTACATAGTAAAAAGAACACTAAAAAAGACTCAATTTGATGTTTTTGCACAACGAGGGAACTAAGTGCAAAATTTTTAAATTTAGGGTTCCTGATTGAAATTCTAGGACTTAAGGTGACCAAAATGCAATTGAAATAATAATAAAAAAAGACTAACGGCTATTTTTTCTTTTTTGTGATCACAAATGTTGCTGTTTCTGCGCAATTAGTTCTCTAGACTTGACCAAAGCTCTCAAAGTTGATTTTGCAGTTTTATGAAATTTATCGGCTTTGATTGATTTTCTAAAATCAAAAGTGATTAAAATTATGTGTCATTAACCGTCTATCCTGACCATCATCCATAGCACGGAGAGCACGCACAAATGGGCAGGCCACCTCTCTAAGGTCCATGATCCCAACCGACCTTGCTAGTGACCTTGTTCCATCAAGGGCCCAACATGAGAGGAAGGGGCTGATGTTAAGCAATTGATGGTCAGCATTCGGCAGGGCAACAGTAGTGAAGGCCGTGCTTTGCATTTCAAAGTAAATAGAAATTAAGATTTTTGTTTATCCTCGCTTTTAGAAATCCGCTTTTCAGCGAAATAAAGCCACTCCAAAAGTAAATGTAAATACTGCAAAATTCCACTAATTTTAGGCTGGAATATTAAACTAATATCCATGAAAAATTAGCAATAGAAAACCAGAAAGAAGAGGCCAACGCACACCTACAGCTTCATGTTTGCTTTCATCAACAGCATGTTTAGTCACCAAAACACATATCAAATGTACACAATTTGTTTGCTACCTCTAATATCCCCATAGTTGTGACCAAAAGTTAACCGATACAAAGTTCTCGACTCAACAAATAAAAAAGACTAATGCGAAGTTAAGTAAACAGTGACATCAGTGACTCAACTACAGAAGCTCGAACATATACAGGACCAGGTCTTGTGCCCGTCAATCAACCCTTCACAACTGAGGCCGCTTTCTCCACGCTTACTCTTTAACATTTTCTCCGCTGTCCCTATCTTGAATGGATACATCTGCATTTGAATCAACGATGATTGCAAAGGGCACGCCAAGCTCATCGATTCCAGCATACTCCTTCCCTATGGTGTTGCCTGTGAACATGGCCAGGGAACAGTAGCAAGTGATCATCCAATGTAACTCTAGTGCTTTCACCAAGCATAAGAAGATAAAACACAATCCAAACATACAGTTCCCAATCAAAAAAAGTTCCCCTACATGATATTTGTGTATCACTTGGATCTGCAAACCTGACAAGAACCTTAGTAATTTCCACAAATCATAGCTCAGATTTTAACAAGAAAAGAAAGAGCAGATGCCAATTCATCTTGGAGCCCATACTATCATTAGGATAAAAGAACTCGATCACAGAAAAACAGGCATTCAAACCCCTCAAGAAAATTCCCCCCTTACATCGTGAAAAGGACAAAAAGTAGCGCGATCAAACACTGTACTGGATAATGTTAGCAGTTACGGAAGCCGGTTTAGATTTTTGGTATGTGATCGAGATGATGAGGAAGCAATTGGGCAAAGGTTTGATAGAAATTTGTAAGAAAAGGGCTCAACATTTATTGAGTTGTTTACGGCAATACAAGAAAGGATGACTTTTTGGTATTACAAGTGGAGAGTACATTAGTGGAGATGGCTTCCTTTAGTTGGCTTCTCACACACACAAAATGATCGCCCACTTACATATTTATAGGCATACTTAGCCGACATGTAGAATATTCTAGGTGTTCTTGCTTCTTTTCCAAGGATTTTCACCACCTATGAGACCTAGATAATTCTATACAAAGCTTGATTTTCCTTTTTCTACACATTTCTAGATTATAAAAATTCTAGACAATTCTACACATTTCTGTTTTAGAAATTGGATTATCATTTTAACACTCCTTAATCCAATTCACGAAACTCCAAGCATGCTCCGCAAGACCTCGAACCTTGTTGGCGGTAATGCTTTAGTAAATATATCCGCAATTTGGTCTTCGGTCTTGCAATATTTGATCTCGATCACTTCGTTGTTTTGCACTTCTCGTATGAAGTGATATTTCACATCAATATATTTAGTTCTTCCATAAAAGACGGGATTCTTGGATATAGCGATTGCATGACTTGTTGTCACAGAGTATTGGAATCGATTCTGTCCGTGCTTCACCAATATCTTCTAAGATTCTCCAAAGCCATATTGCTTGGCTAGTAGTTATAGCAGCAGCAACGTACTCAACTTCTGCAGTTGATTGTGCTACTGACTCTTGTTTTTTAGATGTCCAAGAGAATATTCCAGAACTTAATGTGAATGCATAGCCAGTAATGCTTCTCTTATCATCAGCTGATCCTGCCCAATCGTTGTCTATATATTCGATAAGCTTGGCCGTTGCATTTGGTTAATACCAAATGCCAAAATCTGTAGTTAGGTATCGTAGAATTCTTTGGCAGCTCCAAAGTGAATCTGACTTGGATTCTGCATAAATCGTGACAATAGACTTGTTGCGTACATGATGTCTGGTTGTGTGGTAGTGAGATATAGTAGACTACCGATCAAACTTCCGTAGAGTGAGGCGTCAGCCTTTTTTGCTCCATCTTCCTTCAATAGTTTTTCACTTGTGACGAGCGGTGTTTTAACTGATTTGCAATAATCCATCTTGAATTTCTTTAAGAGGTTCTCGACATATCCCTTTATTTTGATCAACTTCTATGCCAAGGAAGTAGTGCATCAAGCCCAAGTCCGTCATCTCGAAAGTCTTCATCGTTTCTTTTTTGAATTCTCGAATCATCTCTTCATTATTTCTTGTATATATGAGATCATCCACATACAGAGAGATGATGAGAGTGTCAGACTTACCTTGGGTCTTGATGTAGAGTGTTGGCTCGCTCATGCTCCTCCTGAATCCTTGATTAATGAAATGTTTGTCAATTCTACTACACCACGCTCGTGGTGCTTGTTTTAACCTATAAAGTGCTTTTTTGAGTTTTAGAACTTTTACTTCTTGACCTTTGGCAATGAAGCTTTGTGGTTGTTCCACATATATTTCTTCTTGAAGATATCCATTTAAGAATGCTGATTTTACGTCTAGTAGATAGATCTTCCATTCTTTTTGTGCTGCTAGTGCTATACGAGCATGAATTGTATCAAGACGAGCAACAGGAGCAAAAGTCTCAGTATAGTCGATACCTGATTGTTGTAAAAATCCTTTCGCCACAAGCCTTGCTTTATGCTTTTGGATTGTTCCGTCTGCATTGAGCTTTATCTTGTAGACCCACTTGACGCCAATGATTTCTTTATCTTCAGGGTGATTGACGAGCTCCCAAGTTTCATTTTTCTCGATCATCTTGATCTCTTATGCCATAGCTTTTCTCGAAACTTCTTCTTTGGATGCATCTTCATAGTTATTTGGTTCTAAGGCTGCAAAGTTTCATGTGTCATAGATTATTCTAAGGGGTTTTACCCTTAATACTGGAGACTCTGGAGTAGAATCTCCTTCTGTTGCTCTTGGAGAAGATGATGGTGTTACTTCATGGGTGGTGGAGTTTGATGCTTCACTTTCTTCTTGTGTTGTCGACTCCTCAAGAGTAGGTGATATGTCAGGCAAGTAGACATACTTCTTCTTGATCTTTTCGCGCTCCCAATTCCAAGCAGCATTCTCATCAAACTCGACGTCTCGGCTGGTCATGAGCTTCTTAGTTCTTAGGTTGTAGACGCGATAGCCTTTTGATTGATCGCTATAGCCGAGGAATATTTCATTTTCTATCTTTTCATCTAGCTTGCTTCTTTTTTGAGCAGAGATGTGGACGTAGCATATGCAACCAAACACTCTAAGATGTTTTGCCGAAGGCTTCTGTCCACTCCATGCTTCAACTGGGGTTTTGTTTTGAACAACTTTGGTTGGACATCTGTTTAAGATGTATACTGCCATATAGACTGCTTCTGCCCAGATTGAGTTTGGAAGGCCTTTTTCCTTTAACATAGATCTTGCCATTTCCATGACAGTTCTATTTTTTATTTCTGCTACTCCATTTTGCTCCGGTGCATAGCCAACGGTTAGTTAACGATGAACTCCTTTATCTTCACAAAATTTATTGAATTCCCTTGAATTGTACTCCGTGCCTCTGTCACTTCTTAGGACTTTGATTCTACGTCCACTTTGATTCTCGGCGTGTTTCTTGAATTTTTTAAAAATAGAGAAAACCTTTGATCTTTCTCGAAGAAAGTATACCCACATCATTCTTGTGTAGTCATCAATGAATAGAATAAAATATCTATTCTGACTAGCAGTAGGGGTTCTCATCGGACCACAAACATCCGTATGGACTAGTTCTAATGGCTTTTTAGCTCTCCAAGCGCCTCTAGGTGGGAAAGACTATCTTTGTTGTTTTCCAAGGAGACAGCCTTTACAAACATCTGAAACTTTTGATACTACTGGAAAAATTTTTAACCCAACAAATTTGAAGTGGCCAAATCTTCAATGCCATAGCCATGATTCATCAAGTTGCGCTTTCATGGCTATATCTCTAACTTAGTTCCATCGAATAGGAAAATTTCTATTTTTCATCTTAACAGAGGCAATGATATTATTATATTTGTCATAAATAATGCAGGCATCTCCATTAAAGTATAAAGAATACCCACATTGTATCATTTGGCCCACGCTAAGCAGATTTTGTGCAAGACTAGGCACCAGATATACATCATGAATATATTTTTGGCCTTTATTTGTTTCAACGATGATAGTGCCTTTTACTTTCGCATCGACCAATGCGCCGTTGCCCAATTTTATTTGATTTTTCATTGATGTGTCAATATCGGTGAATATAGATTCATCCCCCGTCATATGATTGCTACACCCACTATCAATATGCCACGTGTCATTTTGCTTATCATTCGTCGCTTGGCCAGCATAAAATGTATTGTATTTTCTTTCCCTTTCATAAAATGTATTGTCTTTTCTTTCTCTTTCTTCAGCATAGTTGGCACGAGAATTTTTTTTCAAGTGGCAATCTTTTTCTACGTGGTCATACCTTTTACAAAAGCGGCATTGTGGTTTATTTCTAAACCAACAATCTTTCTCCAAATGATTAGTTTTCTTGCAAATACCGCAAGGTGGATATTTCTCCTTTTGTGAAAATTCTCCTCCTCTTTTATTTTTCCACGAGCTTTTTCCAACATTTTTAGATTGATGAGACAGTATGTTTATTCTGGACTGGAAGGCACTTTCAATTGAGTCTTCATCTTGTGCCATCACTCTTTTCGCATGTGCTTCTAAAGAGCCAATCAATGCACTTATTGAAAGGGTCGATAAGCCCTTAGTTGCTTCTATCGTTGTGACCATATGATTGTATTTTTGAGTAAGTGAAACTAGAATTTTCTCTATGACCCTTTGATCGGTAATTCCATCTCCATAGGCTCTCACTTGATTAACTAGTCCTTTTAGTTTTCTACAGTATTCTTGAACGGTCTCATTTATTTTCATTTTAGAATTTTCAAAACCCCTTCTAAGAGTCTGAAGCAGAATAGTGCATACCTTGTCTGATCCTTGAAATTCTTCTCGCAATACCTCCCAAGCTTTCTTTGTTGTAGTTGCTCCAAGTATTCTCGGAAAGACTGTATTCAAGAGCGCCTGTTGAATAACGCATAACGCCTTTGCATCCTTTTGTAGTTGATCCTTCGGAACCGTTGCACCTTCTCGGGGAGCCTCGTACCCTTTTTCCACAATGTCCCATAAATCTTGGGCCATCAAATATGTAGTCATTTTGATGCTCCAATAGTCGTAGTTGTTCCCATTGAAAATGGGAATCGGAAATAAAGACGACACAACGTTGGCCATGGGTGATTTTAGAAGAGTTTTGGTGATTAGGACAAACATCCAAAATCAACTGAACGTGGCTCTGATACCAATGTTAGTAGTTACAGAAGCGGGTTTAGATTTTTGGTATGTGCTCAAGATGATGAGGAAGCAATCGGGCAAAAGTTTAATAGAAATTTGTAAGAAAAGGGCTCAATATTTATTGAGTTGTTTACGGCAATACAAGAAAGGATGACTTTTTGGTATTACAAGTCGAGAGGACATCTCACACACACAAAATGATCGCCCACTTACATATTTATAGGCATACTTAGCCGACATGTAGAATATTCTAGGTGTTCTTCCTTCTTTTCCAAGGATTTCCACCACCTATGAGACCTAGATAATTCTACCCAAAGCTTGATTTTCCTTTGTCTACACATTTCTAGATTATAAAAATTCTAGACTATCCTACACATTTCTGTTTTAGAAATTGGATTATCATTTTAACAGATAAGTACCTGCGATGAATTCCTATGAGAAACGCCAGCATCAGTCAGTGATCTTCTAATAAGTCGAACTAACCCATACTTTGGATTCTTCTCTCTCATTGGGAAAACTGCACATTCAATAGGTGCTACAGGTGGAGGGAAGCGGAACACGCTTACTCGTTCATCCCCCGCTTTGCTGGGCCTCATATAGAGAGAATGCTAAAAAAGGCAGTGTGTTACGCATTCAACGCCAAAAGATGGCTCAATAACAGATAGTCTAGAAAGCCGCTCCCTTTCCCTCATCCTCTTCACAGAAATATTGACCATGTTATCCTTGATCGTTACTGTTTTCCCCCAAGTGCGTACAAAAAATGCAGACTCCCCTTTGGATGCTAAATCGTCCTTCATCAGCAAAGCTTCCTCTTTACTCAATGCCAAAAACGATTCAACCCCTTTCTTTGGATGTCCCTCAAAGGCATGACCTAGTTCCTTCTCGTTCAACTAGTTAAACATGACAACAAACTCAAGCATTCGGAAATAAAGGGCAGAAACCTGCTCCAACTATTCCAAGAATAGATAGCAAAATTAACTAGTCTAAAGAATTACCGTCACTGCAGTGGTTTCGATAAATGCTCCATTGTCAAGAAGAGCAAATTCAATTTCATCCTGTCAAATGATAACAAACTCAAGCATTTACAAATAAAGGGCAGAATTTCAACCAAAACAATAAATAGGAAGAAACTTGCTCCATGTATCCCAAGCATAGCTAGCAAAATTAACCAGTCTGAATAATTACCTCTTCTTCTCTGGTTTCACTAAATTTTTCATTGTCAATAAGGACAACTCCATTTTCTCCGGTCAAAGATAACAAACTTAAGCATTCAAAAATAAAGGGCAGAAACCTCAGAAATGAAGGGAAAATACCTGCTCCATGTGCTCCAAGAATAGCTAGCAAAATTAACTAGTGTGAAGAATTACCAATTCTTCTCTCGTTTCAATAAGTTTTTCATCGTCGAGAAGAGCAACTCCACATTGCTCCAGTCGAATGATAACAACCATCACTCCAACTAGATGCCTCGATAATTAGTGGAACTTATACATCTCTAAATTTTCTCTTATCCAATTCTACCCCTCAATATGTGCCGGATAATGTTTTGCTTCAAGCAGCACATTAAACAAAAGAATATAATTGTGTAACAACGGAAAACATGTGTCATCTATCAAATGGTTCCCACATGACAGCAAAAAAAGAACCTATACAATGTAACAAAGCCACTCCTTGCTATACAGAGATCATTGAAGAAAGTAAGTAATACGGATAAAAATAAAAGATAAACCAAAATAGTTTCTTAAGCATGTCGGCAGCTTACGATTCACATTTCATAACAGCGCTTCTGCTGCCTAAAAATTAGAAACAGGATGAAGCTCTGGAAGGATCTCAAAAAGACTCTAGAGAACCTTATGAAAACAGCAATTTCACTTATTTAGACAACAGAAATGGCAGCTAGTACCACGCGTCTTCTCTAATAACTTCAAAAAAAAAAAAAAAAAAAGAATACTTTAAAGAATGAAATGCACTTCTTACCCTGCGTGCTTGCGAATCATACACTGGACTATATGCAATGTCAACGCAGTCAATCCAACCACTGGAACACTCAATTTCAGCAACCCAACAATCTGCTGCATAAGGAGCCATTTCGTTCGCTGCCTAAAACGCAAGTGATCCTTGTCTATCCCAAGGCATGTTAAAAATAAAAAGGATTTGCCAATGTAGTTGCCGAGAGTCGTGTTGACAACAATTCCCTTCAATGAAAAAAATGAGGAAATTTGTGAGACACAATTAGGGTAAGAAAAATCAATTCCCAAGAGGATTCAAGCTAACCTTTGAAACTGCTTGACCAAGCATAATTTTAATCGCAGGCTGGCCATGCTTTTGTTGTTCCCTTGGGAACATATAAGTTTCCACCTCGGCAACTACACAAAAATGACTATGGGCTGTATCTTTTGGGTCGACAAAATGCTGGATCTCAGCGACTGAGAACTCATGGCGGATCACAAGACCACAGGAAGGAGAAATCTGCACGTGTGAAAAGCATTAAAATCAATCGTAGGTTAAAATTGGAGGGCCACATTATCGCTAATACAGCATTGGAGACCACGATTTAAGCCCATTGAGTGACGAGACAGACAAGTCTCATGTGTAATGTAGTCTTAAGACGAGATAATCTATGCAATAGTATCGGGGCAGAAATCAGGCATAAAACATGCACGATTTGGGATGATCAGAAAGATTGATGCACAACCTCTTCTTTGAAAGCCTGACCAATATGACAAGTAGCAAAAGCGAAGCTACAGTCCTTTTCCTCAAATAGGGTCCTCAAATCTCGAAATTTGTCCTGCCCGTGTCGAGGTCGCATGTACGGCCTACAGTAGATTGATAGTGAATACCGAAGACATAAAACCAAAAGCTAAAATTACATTTTCGAAAAAGGAAGTTACTTAGCTTGACGTCGACATCCATGGGTGGGACTTACCCAAGTTGAAAAAGAGGTGGACGTATGGGCTTTTGCACCCTCCACTTCACAGAAAAGGGCTTGGAGAGTGTACTTTGGGTGTCCGGAGCGGTGATACCATAGTGTTTTATTTGCTCCCCCAATTCATCCTCAGAGAAGGTATACAAGCTCCCAAGTACTTGCTGGAATTCGGCAGCCTTCTCCGCATTAAGGCTCGAAGCCTTTTGGAGCTTCTCAAAACAAAAATCTTTGAGCAGATAGTCGGCCCAATAGTAAGTCCCAGTTTTGTCATCTTTCGCAACGGGAACCTTGTCCCGACAACGAGCCGGCAACACACCAGGCAAGCGAACTACCACCCCCCATGGAGAGAGCAAAATGCTAATAAAAGAATATAAAAAAGATTAACACATCACACAAACCCTAATCTACAAATTATTGGCTAAAGCATCTAATTTCAACTCAATTCCATGACTAACCCGATTCCATAACTTCAAGACGCGCGACTCGATTTCGAGACCGGCCGAGTTGTATTCGTAGATCCCGGGGACATCCCGATATCTATGGAACGGGTAGTGCAGAACCAGCCAACCTCCAGCGCCTTCATCAACGTTTCGCGGAACGCCTCACTCGGGAGGCCGCCGGCGAGGACTTCTCGGAACAAGTGATCAGTGCAGGCCATCGCGTGGCAGAGGAGGCCGCGGGAGCACGGAGGGGAGGGAGGGAGAGAGAGAGAATGAGAGCAAAGTTGATTTTTTAGGTTTTCAGAGGGGACCCGCCTGAAACAACGGTCCCGTAAGTTTAAAAGAACAAAAGATTGGGATGATGGATAAAAAAGGATTTTCAGGGTGCATGATTCCCTTCCTATTCTCCGACTTTATTTCTGATTAGGAATATATATTTTTTATTTGTATTCCATAGATAAGTTTCTTAGTCAAAAAATGTGTTTGATAACGATGTAATTTTTATATTTTTTTATAATGTCAAAAAATTTCTATTTCTCGCGGCGGCCGGCGATCGGCGGAGGCCGGTGACCGGCGGTAGATCGGCGATGATAAGGGAGGAGCGACGAAGAATGAGTAAAATTGTTTCAAATTTTTGTTTCTAAAACAAAAAAAAATAGTTTTTTTTTAACTTCTCATTTCTCATCCAAAATCTATTTCTGAGCCAAAAGTTTGACCGGGAAATAAAAAAATTATGTTACGTTGTCAAACGCATTTCTGTTTCAAAGCTTTTTCTTGAAACAAAAAAAAAAAACAAAAAACGGGGTAATAAAAAGGGAATCATGCACCCCTCAATCCTATTCCATGCAAATTCCACCTTATATATCTCAAATGTAGGTTGATTAAGAAAATTCATACAACCACAAGACACCGTGTTCTATGAGTATGCAAATCCATTCAATTCAAAGGGTATACAAGCATAGCAAACGATTCAGGCATAGGTAATGTCACACAATCATTCTATATCGTCTTAGGGCATATCAAGCTATCACATTTGTAAATTTTCTTATATATCGTTCCAATTGGCCTTTGACTTACCCAATCGAGTCCAATCCCCCTAGCCTCGGTTTAGGAATTTTCTTACCTTTGCTTGGCAACACAAATCACTCCTTTTTGAGCTCCAAAGTTTCGGACAACTCAAGGTCCAATGGCCAATTTGTCGCACAACCTAGCATATTCAATCGATCCATTAATTTTCAAGTTCAATTCCTCAATTCATCAATCCAAATCATCCATAACATGTGTCTCATCATCTCTTCACATCATAAACACCAATTTTCAGTACAAACCATCCACGCTCAGCCCCCCACAGAATTGGTTTGGCCCGACATTAAACCGGTTCCAGTCGGTTCTATTCATGCTGGGTTCAACCGGTTTTAATCTACTCCAAATCCATCAATTATATGCTATCCTACTTCTTATAATGTCTACCTAAGGGTTTGGAAGGCTCACCGGTTGTTTGGAGTCGGTTGGTCGCCGGAAAGTCGTCCGAAGTCGCCGAAACTCCAAGGACTAGAATACCAGCAGAATCTATCCAAAATGTTTAAGGCCGGTTCGTGGTCAAAAACTTATCAAATAAATCCCCAATGTTTACCACAGAACCATCTATATGTCTACTTGATCTCCACCAAATTTGAGCTCTAGGTTCCAAGATTTCGGCTGTTAAAGAGGGTGAGAACCGAACCTACCTCAGGTTTGTTCCGTTTCCGTTGGCTCTCGGGAAAACTTCTTCCTAAAACTCCTCAGTGCTCCAAACGCCTTGATTCTTGTTGGAGGAGCTTGGCAAGACGTGGATCTATGTCTGGGTGGTCGGCCGACAGCAAGTGATGGCCGGAAGGGCCAGTCGTGGCCAGTGAACAGGTAGTGTGGTGGTGATCGGCAAGCGGCAGAACAGAGAAGAAGAAGAAGAAGAAGAAGGCTTGTTCGGTTCTTTGGGGGATGAAATGGCCAAATAGAAGAAGAGGAGAGAGAGAAGAGAGAGTGTGAGTTGCTATATTCAATTTTTTGGTCAAATGAGTTGAATGGTAGGTGGATGAAAAAGTGATATGACTATGCTTGGCTTGATCTTTGACACTTGGCATTTGCTTTACCAATGAAGATCCAATGGCCATTTTTTTGTCCTTCATTTTCGGCATCCATGGATGGGCATAGTGTCCATTTTGCCCTTCTTCAATTATAAAAGCAAAGTCCTGAGCTTGAGGGGCAAAACTGTCATTTTACCCTGACGTTCCGAACGTCGTTTTTCTCGTTCCAAGATTATTCGATAGGGCGACGACCAATCTAAATGGCGTTGGAATTCTTGATTTTCCATTTCAAACTTTTTCAGGACTCGTTTTTGATAGTTTTCTCTATTAGACGTGATTCCAGCCTATCCCGAACTGACGGGCGGCTTTTACAGATATTACACGTATCGACCTTGTGATTCTCATCATGTTTAGGACTCGTCAATTCATGGTGGCTTTGGTTGTCATGTAATTGTAAGGGTTTATCACTAGTCCCTATGGTCTCGATCATCTTAGTCCGATTTAGGATAATTTTACAAATCATATGCTGGTTAAGTGGCATCATCTGCGCTCCAGTCGTATGACACTCGCATGGTAATCTTTAATCGTTCTTAGATCGGCCTTTTGGCAGTTCTAAATATCCCCTCATCAATCCTTATGGTCAAAGCGTCATTTCCTATCCGAGTCGCCTGGGTCCACGTACCTCATCTCGCGTTAGCCTTTCCCCTTTGGTCAGCCTACTCAAATTGATCAGATTTGAGTGGAATACAACTGAAATACATCGCTTGATATATATAAACTTCTCATTGTAGAGTCTGAAACTGATTGGAAATCAGAATGTCACAATACAACTTTCCAATTTTTATTGCGAATGGAGGGAGGCTAACTGACTTCAAATGGCACGTGATCGTGCGTGCCATTTGGTCCAAACGGCACTGGAGACGGTGGGCAATTCCGTTAAGTCGAAATGGTTCCCTGGTGTGCGCGAATGGACATCCGATTTGGCTTCTCCGTGAATGTTGACTTTCACGGCCATTGCGACGTTCACCGGTTGATTCCACCCTGCTTTGGTGACCATTGGTGACGCCATCGGTCCTGATCAATGCGTCTCAACCTGAAGATCAAAAGCCCCTCCGCAGATCTACCAATTATGGTCGATTGAGCCTTCAATTTAACCATCAAAGTTCGGCTTGATATTGTTCCTCAGCGCGGACTCTTGGGAAGAAGACTACACTGTAGCAGACCAGTTCGACCGATTGGACCAGGTGGTCTAACCGGTCAAAATCGGTTTTGACTTGATTTTTAAAATTAATCACAACTTGCGGGGGATTTTTGCAAATTAAACCTCGAAATCGAACTTGGGACATGATTATTATCCAAAATTTTGATTTTGTCCAAAAGTTCATGTCAATTTCTATAAAAATCCCAAATTTGTCCTTAATTGCAATTCGAGAAATTGCGAAAATGAATGTTCAAACGATCAAATTGGACCAAACAACCTATGTCAATAGACTTAGAATGATGAAATACATTAAGCAGTGGCTTCAATTTGTACAGTTAGCCCTTGAATTGAAATTAATTTTAATTATGCCCAAATTCAATGACTAGATTGCAGTAAAGTATGTAATTTTGCCCAATTCATCTAATTGGGCAATTTGTGCAAATAATTGGGCTAAATTACAATGAAGGGCAATTAGATTGAATGTTAAGACCTTAAAAATGCCGAAATTGCAAATTAAAAGACTCAATTGATATTTTTTACCAAATTCAATCATACGTGTAACAAAGGAACACATAAAATTGGATTTGAATTTGGACTTTTTATGAGGTCAAAAATACAAGGGAATTAAAATAAAAATATTGACTATTTTTCTATATTTTTGTGACCTCAAATGCTATTTTTCTTGAATTTTCATCTATTTTCCTATTTTTCAAAATACTAAAAAATACGAAAAATAAGGAAAATTATTTTTTGTTCGAAAATGATTCCTTAAGATTGGCTAAGGCCACCAAAGTTGATTTTGCAATTTTTCAACTTTTTATGAATTTTTTTATGAATTTTTCAAAAATAAACGGAAAAAGACTAATAAAAAATCAGGTGTCAACAGCTGCCTCTCTTTGAGAGGAATCTCATAAGAGATTTCACTCAAAGACTGGTGACAACTAAGTCTATACTGACTCGAATGGGGAAAAGAAAAATGAATCTTGACATTCAATCTTTCTTGACCTATTAGTGAACGCTCTGTTCATTATGTTTTGTCTGATGTAAGAGAGAGAAGAATTAGAGATACTCACCTGTTACTCACCTGCCTAATGCTCATGTGGCATATGTGGTATATGGCGGATTCAAGTAAATACCTAAGAAGCTTGTCTCTTGAGCATCCTAGGGCAGGTAAGTTCTAGCCCGTATGGTAGCCAAATCATAATGGAATTCCTGTCTGATAGGAACCTAAGGATGACGTACCCGTTCTTTAGGGATTGTCAAAGGTTTTGATCCGTATGGTGGATTAGACCATGAATATGACTCCTTTCTATCAGGAACCTAAAGATGACACATCCGTTCTTTAGGGTTTGTCGGAAACTAGGCTTCCTATCCACTAGGAACCTAAAAGTGACGCACCCATTCTTTAGGGTTTGTCGGAGAGTAGGCTTCCCATTCACTAGGAACCTAAAAGTGACGCACCCGTTCTTTAGGCTTTGTTGGATACTAGGCTCCTATCTACCGGGAATCTAAAGGTGATGCACCCGTTCTTTAGGGTTTTTCGGAGAATAGGCTTCCTATCCACCAAAAACCTAAAGGCGACGTATCCGTTCTTTTGGGTTTGTCGGATACTAGGCCTCCTATCTACTAGGAACCTAAAGGTGATGCATCCGTTCTTTAGGGTTTGTCGAATACTAAACTTTCCATTCATTAGGGACCTAAAGGTGACGCACTCGTTCCTTAAGGTTTGTCGAATACGAAGTTTCCCATCCACTAGGGACCTAAAGGTGACGCACCCGCTCTTTAGTATTTGTCGGAGAGTGGGCTTCCTATCCATTAGGAATCTAAATGTGATGCACCCGTTCTTTAAGGTTTGTCGAATACTAGGCTTCTCATCCACTAGGAACCTAAAAGTGAGGCACCCGTTCTTTAGAATTTGTCGAATACTAGGCTTCCCATCCATTAGGGACCTAAAGGTGATGCACCCGTATTTGAACGAAATTAGAGTCACCGGGTGACCATAATTGATGGCCAATCCATCCCGGACGTTCACCGGTGTCCGATGACCATTTTGCACGTGATTGCACATGCGAATGGTCATTGTTAGGTATCCTTCACACAGCTGATTTTGGAAGGGAGGATATAACCGAAATTCAGGTATTTTTTTGATGGGGATCGGTTCATTCTATTTCGAGGGAAGAACATAATTGAGAGAGAGAGAAAGATAACTCTAGCAAGATATTCCTTAATCGTTCTTAGATTGTCCTTTTATGACTCTAAATGTCCCCTCAACAATCCTTATGGTCAAAGCGTCATTTCCTATTCGAGTTTCTTAGGTCCACGTACTTTGTCTCACGTTCGCTTTTTCCCTTTGATCAGTCAACTCAAATTGATCAGATTCGAGCGAAATATGACTGAAATACGTCGCTAGATACATTTCTCATTAATGAGTCTGAAAATGACAGGGAAATCAGAATGTCACAGCTAGGCGACCAATTCTTATGCTGGGATTCTCGAATCTCATCCTTTTTTTCGAAATGATGATTCTACCCTTCTAAAGGTAAATTGTCTTTCTTATTCCGATCGAGTCGTGAAAATTGCTCAAAATTAGGATTTAGGTCTGTTGGTCGATCAATCCTTTTGTTTGGGATTTTCACTTCTCATCATTTTCTATATTGATGATTTTACCCCTCAAAGGGTAAATCGCTTCTAAAATTTCAGAAAAATTCTTGAGGAATAGGAAATGGATTGGTTTGGTGACCAATCCTATTCTCACCATCTTTTGACTCCATATTTCATCTGAAATGATAAATTTACCAATGTTGGGCAAACTGTCCCAAAAATCCTTAAAATTGTGATTTTGCCCCTCAAGGGTAAATCATCTCAAAAACATTCCTGAACCTTGATTGATATTTTTCTAGGCTAATAGGGTCTTACTAGGGATGTCATGCTATATTCATGTGATTTATCCGCATGTTTTGGATCCTTGATTTGGGCGCTCATTTTGTTGACTGTGTTTGCTAGGATAGTCATTCCTATCTGCATAAACTCTTAGATTTAGGGTTCGTACCTTATTCATATGCATGGAATCTTAGGTTAGACAAATCATTCAACTTAAGTGCCGAAAGGGTGTCAACTCTGACAGTTGGCGTAACAAAGTCCCCGATTCCATTTCTTTGATTTTTGCAGAATTGAATAGAATGCTCCCAAGTATTCGATAGGATTTCTAATCATACCCTCCACAAAATGATTGGTGGTAACTCCTTGGCCTGCACACGTATCACATGTCACTAGACCATATCAAAAGTCAACCACGCATACCGCCGTTGCAACTTGGGTAACGGGTCTTGGGAGAGACCCGCGTCCGACCAAACGGGATGGCTTATTAACGCGCTAAGATCTCGGAAGGGAGTCCATTAAGATCCGGGTCGCAACATTCATTTTATATCTTGAGAGGATTGAAATGAGGAGCGATATGCACCCTTTTGTGGTTGAGTGATCATCAGTCTCATTGTGAGAAACATGAGTACTTGTACTTCTTAAGACGCACTTCAATTGACGATCGTGCTATGTCACATTCACCTCACGCTTCGTGGGTCTAAACTTGAGTCAATGAGTGTTAATCTCATATAATCATTTTATTTCACCTACATGACAGGAGGAATGAATAAGTCAATTATTACACAAAAAGCTCTAATTGAAATGATTACAGATTTACTATCCCCAGAGTATATTTCCTTAGCTCCCATCATTTTGATCATTATAGATGAATGAATGTTCCTCAATGATCCCATTTTTTATAATTAGCTGTAAGTGTGAGTAACCATATCAACCTACAAACAAATCAATTTAATTTAGGACGAATACATCCTTTTTAGCTTAGAGAGTTGATTCCAAATTAGTTTGTCTCTTCTCTATGTAGTTTGTTTAGGGCTTATCTCAATTGACATTTATTGCCTTTGAAACCCAGGGAGTGACATCTGATAAAGGCACATTTCCTTTCATCTCGTAGGAAAAATAAGTTTCACTTCATTGGCCTTCAATCATTTTGACCTGTTGACAAAAGAAATAAAGGAACATGTCAAGCATAATACTCGAAGTTTTTATTGGAACGATTACAGTTTTACCATTGTTCCATCACATCTTGCATGTGATTAAATGAAGGAATCTTTAATAAATGTATGTCATGTGTAACCTATCAAAAAGGGAACACACTTAGCATTTTACATAGCAAAGGTATCTCTCAATGAGTCGCCTCTCATAATGAAAATAAGGCAATAATACATATCCCATAATCCCTGTTTACGAGCTTCTGATGTCGGTCAAGATTTCAAGATAAGAGGAGACATCATTAAAAGATCGATTCATGATCATTCATCGAATACCCATTTAACTCTAAGGGTTTTATACGCAAATATGGGCCATAAACTTGAAAGATTGCTTTGTGACATTTTTGGTGTAAAAGCATGCGATTCTTATTTAAGAAAACACTACACAAAATGTGATTGGAAACGGGATTTTAACTCCGTGCCCCAAAATCTTAAATTAAAAGAATCTTAGACATAAAAAATGACATCTTAATCTATGATTGAAAATTTGGATGAACCACCTATACCGTAGAGACAGCTTAGAGGTGTCTTAACTTTGTATCCAAAATTTATTGCCAAAAACTTTCATTTGTAAATTTAAACACCCAGGGCATTTGACTAATTCCTACGAAATTCTAATCATGAAATTTTACTAGGAAATGAACAAGTAGAAGGAGAAATCATACTTACAGTGATCGGCAAGATTTTTTTTTTCTTGGTTTTAGGTATACCAGCCATCCACAAACATGCTCATGAGGCAAGTGGGCCGTATACTCTAAAAATCGAAAATCAGGTGAGGAACCTATGGCTCAAGCTTCCACAATCCAAATATGGCAGATTTCTCTCCAAGAGTACCCACCCAAGAGAGATAAATATCACTAATTTGGATTGTAAGCGGGTACGAACACGAAAGTCTCAAGTGCCATCAAACACGAGATACTTTCGTATCCTTTCCTTATCTAAGGTAACCTAGAGGTGGTTGCTGTCAGGGTTTGACCACCAGTGTGTGCAATATTTCGTGATCATCACAATGCAAGGCATGCACAATAGTTTGTATCAAACGCTGCTTTAGTATATGCGTAAAAATAAACATACAATCCTAAATTCAATCTGCAGGAAGATGTCAGCAAACACTCGACCCCTTGTTTTTTCAATTTGCAAAAACATCTAATATAATGGATATGATACCACCTCACCTTCGAGAGCATCTGCAGAAAACAGGGTTAAATAAACCAATCAACCATTTAATCGGCTCAAGTCCTCTTAAAATTCATAACCAGAGATTCTGGTTTGGAATGTTCTTAGTGGAGTCACCAATCTGTCGCGACCCTCGAAAAATCTCCCCGACAAGAGGTTCTGGGGGTTAATGGGCCGTCCCGTCTTGTCAGACGCAGGCCTCTCCCAAGAAGGCTTGTTACCCAAGTCGCAACGGCGAAATACATGATAGACCTTCGGTGTGGTCTGGTGACATTTGACACGTGTAGATGTCAAGGAGTCGCCATCGGTTGTTTTGCGGAGGGCACGATCGGAAACCCTGTCGAACAGTTGGGAGCATTCTATTTGATTCTGCAATAACCATAGAAATGAAATTGGAGACTTTGTTACACCAACTGTTAGAGTTGACGCCCTTTCGGCACCTAAGTCAAATGATTTATCTAATCCTAGGATTCAATGTAGATGAGCGATGTGCGAACCCTAAATCTAAAAGTTTATGCAAATAGGAGTGACCATCTTAGCAACCACAATCAATAAAATGTGTTCGCAGATCAAGGGTCCAATACGTGCGGATAAATCACATGGACGCAACGTGACATCCCTAGTAAGACTCTTTTAGCTTAGAAAAATATCAACCAAGGCTCATGAGTGTTTTTGACATGATATACCTTTGAGGGGGTGAAATTATAATTTTAAAGAGTTTTGGGACAATTTGCCCAAGAAAGGAAAATTTCTCATTTCAGATGAAATATAGAGTCAAATGATGATGGAAATAGGATTGGTCACCAAGCCAATCCATTTCCTATTTTTCGAAAATTTTCAGAATTTTTCTGGAATTTTAGAAGCGATTTACCCTTTGAGGGGTAAAATCATCATTACATAAGGTGATGAGAAGTGAAAATCCCAAACAAAAGGATTGGTCAATCACCAGACCTAAGCCCTAATTTTGAGTAATTTTCACGGCTCGATCGGAATAAGAAAGACGATTTACCCCTTGAGGGGTAAAATTATTATTTTTAGAAAAAGGATGAGATTCGAAAACCAAAGCATAAAAATTGATCACCTAACCGACCTCATTCTTATCTTGGCATTCTCAACCTATCTTATACACCAAACAGAGGCGAGTTACCCCTAAAGGTTAATGTCGTCAATTTCTTGAAAAACGGATAAGAAATTTCAAAAATAGGACTGACCAGTTGTCTGTGGTCATTCCTCAATTTTTGAAAATTTCTAGAGTGTCTAGGAATTTTCCATAATTTTTCTACAATTTGTTTGGATTTTCTAAAAAATTTAGAACTTTTTAGGATTTTTCTGAATTTTTTAATAATTTTTAAAATTTTTTATATAAAAAAGATTTTATTCGGACCGGGTCGGGTGACCTGGTCTACGACCCACGGGTGGTTGGCCCAGTCCGCGCGGGTCCAAATCCAAAACGGTGCCGCTTCAGCCCCTCCTCCTCAAATTTCAAATTACTGCCTAATTTGAGCTAACAATCCAGATTGTGTCACGTGTGTAAGCATAGATGACCCGATCTAACACTAGAAATCGACGGCTCAGATTGAAGTGTCCAATTGAATTACAGCCGTCCGATCAATTTTTAATTCTCATTAGAAAATAACTTTTATTTTTGAAAAAGCGAAATGTTAGCACGTGGCTAATGGTCCACCATCGGATCACGTTTGTTTTCATTTAGTTATAAACAAATGGATGACGTGGTTGCCACGTCATCTCCACATGGGCATTGGCCCAGGTCAACGGATGTTGACCGATCATGCTCTCGCCGAAGAAGATGATCGGCGCCGGCACTAACTCACTGGCGCCTCGTCGGAAGGCCATATCTTGGCCTTTCGACGTCCTAATCGCACGAAATTACCGCCATTAGACTCGTACGGATCTCCTTTACAACATACCGGAAGCTCGACATAGCAGAATCACCTCTCATCCATGTGCTATGTCATGCCCCGCGCCCTGTAACACGAGCGTGCGACTCTCTGCAAGCGTGAACTCTCTCTCGTGATCCCAAGATTCACATTGGTCGAGAGATATATCACGTAGATAGCGCGCAGAAGCGATGATATACAAACTCCTCCGTACAATAATAGAGTTGAACCCGAGTGACGAGAGTATCAATAAATACCTAAACTCTCAAATATCCATATAAGGGCACGACAAACTAAACATACTAATCAGTAGGGTGACAAGGCTAGTACAAAAGACGATAATCAATCTCCCAAAAGAAACAAGCATCGAGGTCACCATCAAAATATCAAGCCAGAAACAGAAACTCCTAAGTCGAGCTACTGGAGTCGTTAGTCTCCTCAGCACCCCCAGATGGCTCGTACTCCAAGAGAGTCTCAGAGCAAACCTCCACGGTGTCCTCGAGTGTCTTGTCAGCTGATGGCTCCACCAGATCATCTTCGGTAGCCTCGATCTCAATAACCTCATCGGTGTCCTCCAAGGTCGAGGTTCTCTCAGGAATGTTCCTCGAGTCAGCTATTGACCCCTCGGCCTCCACCGAATCCCGAACGAGATGGCACCAACTAAGGATCACACCACGAGGTACTTTAGAGGGCTTCAGTGGCTCTGTGGAAACGTCCCCCGCCTTTCTAAACCATGCCTCGTACCTATGAGGCTTTCAGCTACTACCACTCTCGTCTACCCGGATTACCTTGCACTTTCTAACGTAAATGGTCCCTTGTCCGCCTGGGAACTCCTCAAAATAAGCAAACATTTCTTTCGGGTCTCCAAACCTGATTGGCCACATTTTCAAGGCCCAATATCTGAAAAATGAGATCCCACAATAGGGTGAGATTTACATCTTAGTAAGGTAGGACTTAACCCTAGATTAGACTGATCGTACGCTTAGGCAAATGCAATTAGGAATAAAATGCATAATAGCTACATAAGGCATTCAGCAGTTATTAAAGGACATGCGAATAAAATAGGTGTCGGGCATGCAATCATGGCACAATACACAACATCAGAATTAAACACACATTGCTAAGCCAGATTACACCTTCCACCCCTTCCATGCCTCCTCACTTTCATGCCCGTGTTTAAAACGCCCCAGGCTCAGTCCGCGTAAATACGCCTCAAACTGTCTCATTGACAAACCCGGGTAAACGCATCAGGTTTTTAATCTCATTCTAGGCCTGTGTCGACACGCCTTAAGCTCCGTCTCACGTTTCAACGCATCAGGACCATGGCTATCTCAACCCCGCGTCTTGTATGCCTCAGGGTGACGTTCAATTCAAACCCCGCGACTCAGCGCCTCAGTATATCCATTCACACAATCCCGCGTCTCAACGCATCAAGGTGTCACAACTTCTCCAACAGGCCACAAGTTCATTTCATTTCATAGCACATGATCGAATGCAATCTCATGCGACGAACGACACATCCATGGCATGCGAGACAATTAAATTTGACATCCAAATATGACAATCAATTCATGGCACAAGCATTGTCCGAACATTCAAGTCATCTATGTCTTTTTAAGACGTGCATTGGACAATCACGTTATAATCTCCCAAGAGCCGATCAAATTCGTACTCAAATCACCCGATCGAGTCCAATTCTCCTAACAAAGGTTTAGAATCTCCTTACCTTGTGCTAAGACCAACAAAATCTCTTCTCAAGCATCTCAAGGATTCGGCTCCAAGGTTTCCAAATCAGGACAGCCGTATAACCTTAGGGAATTTCAATCAATTTGTCAATTCTCTTGCTCAAATCATCAATCCATGAAACATAAACCTTATTGACATGTTCATCAACATCCTAGCATGTCTCAACGATGAATTTAAAGCTCAATTTCAACACCAACAGCCTCCCACAGAATCGGTATGCACAGAATCGAGATAGGGCATTTTTGGTTCTATGCATATCCCAACTATTCAGCTCTTAAACTAACTTAAATCCTCAATTTATTCACTAATCTACTTGCTAACATGTATTTCTAAGGGTTGGGAAGCCTCACCGAAAATTTGAAGCCAAGGCGACGCCGGGAAGTCCTTGAACGGCGTCGGTTCCTTCGGGTCCTCCAACGGCCAATTTTTTTTCCCTTCAAACACAAGACCCATTTAGGGTAAAAAATCTATCAAATTGCTCCAAATTTTTTATCACAGCTCAGTCTACGTGTTCTCTAGATGTCCACAAAATTTGATAGAAAAATTCAAAGGATTCGGGGTCCTACGGGGTTTAAACAGTAACTTTTCTCTAGTTGTGACGGTTTTCGTCGGCTTCCGGGAGAATGGCGGGCCAGAGGTCCTCAGGTGGTCAAATGCCGTGATTCCACTAGAAGGATGTCGACAAGAGGATGAGGAAGGGCTGACGGTCGGCTCGGGTCCAGGCGGTGGCCAGAGGTGGCGGTCGGGAGTGGCGAATGGCGGCCGCAGAATCGGTCGGCTGGAGCTTCTCGGCAGTAGGAAGAAGAAGAAGAAGAAGAAGAAGAAGAAGAAGCAGAAAACCGGCAGAGTGAAGGGGTGTTCGGCCAAGAGAGAGAGTGAGTGAGGTATATGCACATTTTCAAGAGTCAACTTGGTTGAATGGTAGGTTAAAAGGTGACTCCATCAACATCATAGCCTAATCCTTTGACACTTGTCCATGTGTCAATCAATGTTCATCCAATGACGCTCAATTTCTTCAATTTTCGGCAGCCTTAGGGTGTGGTTAATGACCAAAACACCCTTGTCCAATAATTAAGGCAAGGCTAAGGTTGAGGGGCAAAACGGTAATTTTACCATCGACGTTTGGAACGTCATTTTTCTAATTTTAATTTTCTTTGATAAGGCGACGACCAATCCAATTATAATATCGAAATTCTTGATTCTTCATTTTCTAATTTCGAGACTCTTTTCCGAATTATTTTTCTATCAGATGTGGTTCCGACCTATCTCTAACTGACGGACGGCTTTTGCAGACATTACGCGTATCGACCTTGTGATTCATATCGCAATTAGGGCTCGTCAATTCATAGCGACTTTGGTTATCATGCAATTGTGAAGGTCTATCACTAGTTCCGACGGTCTTGATCGTCACTGTTTGATTTAGAAAAATTACAAATTATACATTGGTTAAGCGGCATCACCCGCGCTCCAATCGTATAACGCTAGCAAGGTATTCCTTAATCGTTCTTAGATCGGCCTTTTATGGCTCTAAATGTCTCATCGACAATCCTTATGGTCAAAACACCATTTCGTATTTGAGTTCCCTAGGTCTACGTATCTTGTCTCGCGTTAGCCTTCCCCTTTTAGCCAGTCAACTCAAGATTGATCAGATCCGAGTGAGATACGACTGAAATATATCGTTAGATACTTTCTTATTAATGAGTCTTGAAATGACAGGAAAAATCAAAATGTCACATGCTATCTCCGACTGAAGGTAAGCTCCGGTGACTACTCGTCCTAGCCATTTCTAGCGTTATTTGGCTAATCAAACCGATCATGAAGCATCACAAAAGGTTGAGAAGACTTACCTGGTTGTCGGTGAGTTTTGGTATGGTCCAAAGTGAGCCATGGAGTTTGCGACCGATCGGAGAGAGTTGGAGGTCGACTGGAGAAAATACTCGATGAAAATGCACAAAACGAGTTGAAAAATGATTAGCAAAGCTCAGGAAGTAAATTACAACTCCTAAAATGCAGAATGATCTAGCAGAACACGGGTTGCCATTGGAGACCGAGGCGAAGCTCGAGGAGGAGTATCACCATTCTAGGTCATTTCAGGCGAATCCAACGGGTCTGTGAGCTTCCTTAGGAGGTCACCAAACTCGAAGGATGATTTGCTGACTTTGGTTTTGCCCTGGATTCGGCGACGAAGACTAGGAAGTTTTTTGCCAAGCTCGACCGCTATGGCGGTCCCCCGAGTTCGTAAGACTCTTCTCCCCCTCTTTTTTCGTTCCTCTCCTCTGTTTTTTTTTTTCCATCCCTCCTTCTTGTGTAACCTCTGAACTGACTCCAATCTCCTAATAGATTTTTCTAGTCCTCTCGCTAGATTTCGAGGTCATCCACCTTAGCGCACCAACTGACCGTCACCATTGGATGACACCGGACAGAGACGTGAAGTCCACCGGCCACAGATCGTCGACTGGGCATGCCGGTTTGAGGTTCAATTTTTGACTTTCTCGTGTGTGAGAACTCAAGGAAGAACCAGAAATCCTTCTACTTGTTGTTGGTCTTCAGCAATGGGTTGAATGGGTCGGGTCAACCCGTCCCAGTTGACCCGATTTAGTAAATTTCTTCAAATTGGGTGTCCAAATGTCCAAAAATCATGCAATTGACCTTAAAATCAGGTTTTAAGACATGGAATTCATCTAAGAAAGGTAAAATGGGGTTGAATTGGTTTTAATTTGTGCAAAAGTCCAAATCTTTAGTTTGACCCGAATATGAAATCTACTCAATTAATTCCCTAAATGGCCAAATGGAATCCAATTAACCCCACCAATGGATTCAGAAAGGTTAAAAACCTATGGGTCAATGTTCATTCATGCATGATAGCCCCTAGAAAATAATTTCATTTTTGCCAAATCCGGGGACTAAATTGCAATAAAAATATGTAATTTTGCCAAATTCATGTAATTGGGCAATTTTGGCAAACAATGAGGATAAATTGCAATTCCGGACAATTGGATTGAATGTCAACACTCTCAAAATGCCAAAATTGCTAATTAAAAGACTCAAAACATATTTTTTTTTTGACAAATTCAATCCTATGTGTTGCAAAGAAACACATAACATTAAACTTGAATTTCGACTTTCGATGAGGTCAACATGACAAGGAAATTAAAAGAAAAATATAGAACACTTTTCTATATTTTTGCGACATCGAATGCTATTTTTGCTGATTTTTCATCTATTTTCCTATTTTTTGAAAATACTAAAAAATATGAAAAATAAGGAAAATTATTTTTTATTCAAAAATGATTCCTTAGGCTTGGCCAAGGCTACCAAAGTTAATTTTACAAATTTTCAAATTTTATGGATTTTTTTATGATTTTTCAAAATAAGACTGAAAAAAACTAATAAAAAATCAGGTGTCAACAGATACGAACAGAAGTTTGATATCAAGATCATAACACGAAAAAATCAAGAGGTCGGCTGAAAATTACTTGGGAAAGAATTAAAATAAGATTTAATGGAGTATGAAATAGAATGGCGTACGGTTTGTCTTAGAACGGAGTGAGGGAAGATTATTAATGTTGTGGAGGGGTATTGTGAGTATATATTTTTATTTTTACACATTTATTTCTTTTCCCTCGATTGATTCTGTTTTATTTTTATGATTCTTTGGGTTTATCGACCGGCGACCACAACTAGTTTGGGATAAAAGTGTTGTTGATGTTGATGTTGTATAGTAGCTTTCTAACTAATAAAGAATACCTTGCATTCTTCTGTTTAAACTATGTGGGGTTGAAAAAAAATGCAACTTTTGTTTTGTTTTTTGTTTTTTTGTTTTTTTTTACAAAGAAATTTCAACAGCGCATCCCCCTTGTGGGACTAATGTCGTCATCGACAACCAAGGTAGACCACCATCTCCACCCGGGGGTTATGATAGTCAAAGACCTTGGACCTGTGGTGGAAGCAATGGCGATGCCTAGTCCGGTTTATTCTGCTCGTGGACCAAAACTGGCAGTCGACAATCAAGTTAGACCTATATCTTTGTCTGGAGGACAACCCGCTCAAGATGCTTGTCAGGATGAGCTCCAGCACCTCATCGTCACCGCCTGACAAGTCGCCTTCACTGTCGCCATTCGACGACCTCCGACTGGTGTCCCTCCCCCCGCGATCTCATGTCTCCCGACTCCCATATCTAGAGGATCTCAGCTAGGCGGCATCATGAGGCAGTCACAAAAAGCTCGATTCATTTTGAGCTCGTCCTCAAGCCGTAGGCTCCGAGCCAGATAGGGATTTCCTATACCGAAACACGTTCCCACGAACCCTTTTTGCTCTACCCTGTTTTGGTGATAGAAGAGTTGAGCTCGCTTTATCTGATTCTTGAGTGTTTAGTGCCGACTGAGTTATTTCCGATAGGGTCAAGCATTTCGTGGTGTTTCCTTATCGTCTATGTGTAGACCCGACCTCTAAAATGGTTAAAATCTCCGATTCACTTTACGATCACAAAACCTGTTCCATGAAATGCTTGAACCAAATTTGCGTTAGTCTTCTGATTCTAGGGTCGTTCTGGACGTCCATTTGTCTTTAGGCATGGTTTAGTGGATTCTCGCTGTTACCATATCTCTGTGTCATATTTTCTTGCTCATTGCTTTGGCTATAGTTGGTTCCTTTTGTGGTTCTCGTCGAGGTTGTCGATTAGTGTGACCAACTGTTGAAATCCAAAAGTCACCTCAAAGGACCACGTGCAAGGCATGTGAAGAAGACGCGGTTGGCTATGATCATATATACCAAAATCAGGTATAAATCAGCCGTCTAGATGCCACGTGTCAAGATGAAGTTGGCGGCATCTTTTCCCAAGGCAAAAGGGGAAAAAACGCATACAAAGCCAGGATCAGTGCAGTTATAGAGTCGGGTGGCAAACTTTGAGAGTAAAAAGAAAAACGGCGCATAAACCAATAAACTGTCAATGGCAGCGCTAGCAAAACACTGTCGAAAGGTGGGAGAACGTGTTGAAAATGAGACATAGCAGGAGCCAAAAAATAGAAGTACTTGACGGTCACCTAAGCATCTCTATAAATGCGGAGATTCGGGACACACACTAATCAACAAATCAAGTCTTTATTTTTCATTATCTTAGCCTAGCTTAGCCGTAACCTTCAGATTCTCGTTGTCGATTCAACCAACAAGTTTCATATCTTGGGTCGGTACCGTCGATTAGATTCCGGTGTCTCCGCTTCGTCCAAGGGTGTTGATTAAATTCCGGTGTTGCGTCGAGAAGCCTGTCCAATGTCGTCGATTAAATTCCGACTTTGTGTCCTATATCTTGTCTAGTGCCGTCGATTAAATTCCGGTAGTTTGTCCTATATCTCGCGTCCCTGTCCAACATCATCGATTAAGTTATTACGTTGTGTCCTAAGTGTAAGCCATCGAAGGGATTAACTTTCGATTGATCAAGAGTTTATAAGGTGCTACCTATATTACTATGGAAATGACTTTTGCATTTGACATTCTTTGACCAAAACTAACGTGGAACTCCTTATTAGAAAATGAACTGCTTAAGTTCGATAAAATATTTTCGTGTCAATAATTCTCTTTCGGCTTCAATCTTCTGGGCCGAACCTCAGAAGTCTATATGGGCCTAATCGATGGATTTCGACGTCAACACCAACATTTTGATAAGAGAGGGTGCGATGGTCGGTAGCTCCGATGGTCAGTGGCGGGGAGTGTTGTAAAAAAGCCCTTGCCATTGCACCCTTCTATTTTTCTCTTTTTCCTTTTTTGAACTCTAACTAAATTTTTAATTAAATTTTTAATTTTTATATTTTTTTTATTGTTGATGGGGATTTTCCAGCGAGTCACATATATGCCACATGTAAGATTTTCGACAAAACTCATCAGACTTATCACTAAGATAATTATTTTTCAAAAAAAAAATTACAGCAAAGTGATTGTCGTACACAAACTCTAGCACTTCTCATATCCGTCTACCTCTTTAGATATCTTCCCTTCTAGCTACCATCTTGATTAATCCTCATATGAAGTTGATTATCTAATTAATGGATAATCTTGGAGGATTGACATGTACTTATCTCACTTTTCACAACATCACTCTATGATCTCTATACCAATTGTCTCCATGAGACATCGATTTTCTGTGTAAAACGTCAATCGTAAACATTGAACAAGTAATATCTATCGCCTAATCAACCTTAAAGAAGTTAGTTCTTTAGTTATCGATTTGGTCTCTCGTGATAGATTACTCAGAATCCTTCACAAAGCTCCCTTCTAGCGCTTCACAAGGATGTTCCTTAAATAAAATTTCCGAAGATTGTGATACGTTCTGAGACACATAGGCTGTATTTTCGGACAAAAGTTGGGAAATAGAGAGATGTCTCTCTTTACATTATTCCAGAGAGTCGCACTAGCATGAAGGTTGTACCTATGATCACGATAATACTACATAACCCTCTATTTAGTCGCCCACATTTCCCCGCGAACCTGAGGCCATGCTGCAGGAAATTGATCAGGCGTAGTACGAAATGCTTTCTCATTGTCCTTGAGGAAGTCTCCTACTATTGCCACGCTTGGCTCCAGCACCAAATTCTCCCATGCCTCCTCAACATCTTTCCCTGAACTCTTGAAGACCCCAGTCGCGTCGATGCGGCGGATGTTCCACCCATGCTCTTCAGTAAGCCTCCGGATCTTCTCGACTTGGCGACAGGTTAACTCGAAACCGTTGACCTTGATCTCATTGATGGCCTTATCGAGCAGAACCTCCTTCGGTTTCTCATCATCGTTCATGCGATTCTCGACTCTCAGGAAATGGTCCATCTCCGGGACTCCAATTGCACGGCGGATGCCGCTCGAATAGTCGGCCTCCGGAATGAAAATTCCTCGCACCTCGTTTATTAGGCCCGCGGCAACCATCTCGTCCACCCGTTTTGAGACTTGTGCTTTCAAGACGGGCAGTGACGCATCTAGCCAGAGGAAACAACAGTCGTAAATGGACCTGAAGTTAAGCTTCGGGTCCTCCACGAGCACCTTGATAAAGGAGTTCGATCCCCCAGCGGCGATCACGCCCGCGTTCCGTTATCTGCTCGATGGCGATCAACGCATCGCGGCAGAAATCGTGTGCCGAGTAGTCGACATCAAGGTCGTCGATCACTTCTAAGAGGTGGTGCGGCACGCCTCGGCGCTCGAGGCCTTGTTGGTGACAACATCGAGCCCCTTGTACACCTGGATTTTGTCGGAATTGATTATCTCGGCTTGAAAATGAACCACGAGAGCCATCGACAGCTTGGTTTTTCCGGTTCCTGTTGCTCCCATGATAAACACAACCTTGGGCTTGTTCAGCTTTGGAATTCCATGGATGTACTTCATGACTCCAATGTAAGAAATCAAAATAAAACCAAAAGAAACTTAGATAGTCGTAGATTGTTGATGGAAAGAAGCAAGCATACATAAAGAAATATTTCTAAAGAGGAAAAGCCTAATGTAGATAAAGGCATTCAAGAAAGGAAGATATTACAGGAGTAACTTTCCGTAAAAAGAAAAAGATAATAATGATAATAATAACGAAACGAAACGAAACGAAAGGAATGCATAATTGACATTTCCAGTTTTAATGATTTTATCATTGATTATTGGCAAGGCGCGGGGAACTAAAGAAGACGAATTTCACGGAAACTTATCCACTTCTTTAATTTTCTCGAAGAATTTTTCCTTTTAAAATTTTGTCGAATGTTTTCCGCGACAATGTCGGGAAACCGTCCCACGTGTCCCACGTAAATCTAAAGAAGAAAAAACACGACCTTGTCCAGAAAATCTATGAACAAAGTTTTCCCACGGTTCGCCCTTGCGCAACAATGAGAATTATGGATAAAGAGGAAAAACAATGCCGGCCATTACAAGAAAATGAAGTGAAAAAGACGGCGGAAGAACACAAATTTCTCCTTTCGTTTGATGAACTCAATTTTTTCGTCTTTCGAATTTCGAAGGACGCTTCCAATTGTAAGGTATGGCGAAAAAAAAAAAAATCCATACGTCGATCAGAAGAGCTTAAAAGACAATTACATGCAATAACTATCTTCGTGAATAAACACAAGTACCTTACCCAAAGAAAAAAGAATAAACACAAGTAACTGATGCGTTACTATTCCATTAAATAGATTGAGATAATTGAAAAAAATAAAATAAAATTCAAGAACAGAACTCACTTGTCTAACAATTGCACTGGAATGAGACCTTCAAAAGCGAGAGACAATGAGGTTTTAGTCTGATATATAACGAGTCTCACCAGCTTTGGCATCACCTGACAGTGGATCGACTATGAATGGATCCTTTTAATATGGAAGGATATTTTAGAAGAAATTGATTTTTTTCCCCTTAAAATCAATATGTCCTTAATCGGTACTAAACTCAGAGAGTTGTTTGTTTTGGTAATGTATCCATCGACAATATGAGCAACTTAACCTAAATGGGTCAGCTCAATATGGAATGCTTTCCAAAGAAAAATCTGATTTTCCCCCCTCAAAATCAGTATGTGCTTAATTAAAAATAAGAGAGTTGCTTGTTTTGGCAATGTATATTGGTCAATAAGATGAGCAAATTATTTATTTCATAGCATTTTGGGGCAACCATCATTGCCTCCATTTTTGGCTTAATGAGAATAGGCATTTATACATATACGGGAATATTGTCCAATTCTATTTATGGGAAAATTGTTAGGGCATGTTAATCTTGATACATGGCACCGGGTGGATGTACAAGATGCTAATGTTGTTACCGGATGGACGTAATAATGACATTATCAATCGAAAGATGTACTGCGTTTTTGCTAAAAGGCATAGAAATTTAATTCATGCAGATTTCTTTGCGTCCTTTAATTAATGCCGCAATCCATCCGCATGCACAATGTGCATATCTTGGGCGCCAAATATAATTAAGGTTCTTGATCTTCTAAAGATCCGGATTGATCATATGTATAGTTCTTTATGGGAGTTAATGAGTCAATAGTATCTTAACACTTGTTTTGGTTGTTAGAAGACTTGCTAAACTTGTCATTTAGGGTGCCGTTTGTTTCATGAAAAATTCAAGATTTAGAAAGAAAAAAAGACGAAAAAGAATAGCTTCTATTGCTTAAAAGGATGAATTAATGAAGAACATTTTTGCCACCCATAAAAATAGTTAGTTATAAGTCAATGATGAAATATTTATCGTTGGTTGATTTTTCTAAGCAATATAAAAAATTATTGACACAGAGGAAGAGAGAATTGGAAAGCGATTGCAAAAGATAAATTTTATTCTGAATGATAATGATAATCCTAACAATTACTTAGGCAACTCTTTATAGAGATGTCGCCCTTTAGGAAATACACAAATATCTCAAAATCAAATAATAGAATTAAAAGATATCGATAATGGGAAAAGTTTTCAAAATGAGTCTAAAATATCTAATCTTGCAATAATCAAGGGAAACGACGACGATCTCACAATCTTCTGAAATTTCTCAATTTTCTTTCATTGTCGAAATCAACGTAGTAATTTGCATCATCTCGCAATCTTCTTTAATTTGATAAGTTATCTGCTCTTACGGCGCTCGAACATTTCGATGAACACATTTGCTAATTGTTCTACATTAGTCTCCTCCACTTCAAAAGAACATGACCTCAAGTTATTATCAGGATAAAGGGGAGTGTTTGGAGAATGATACTCAAACAGGCTTGCCACATTGAATGTCGGAGAGATGTTAAAATTACCAGGAAAATCAACAACATAGGCATTTTAATTTTTTTAATGAAAAATGACATTAAAAAAGATAAATATATCCTCGTACGCTGCCACTGTCGCGACCCGGATCTCGAGATCCTTCCGAGATCATGGCAGGTTAATGGGTCGTCCTCTCTGGTCGGACGTGGGCCTCTCCCAAAGCTCGTTACCCAAGTAGCAACGGTGGAATACGTGGTCTACCTTCGGTGTGATTTGGTGACATGTGATGTGTGTACATGCTAAGGAGTTGCCACTAATCGTTTCGTGGAGGGTACGATCGGAAACCCTATCAAATAGTTAGGAGCATTCTATTCAATTCTGCGGAAACCATAGAAATGAGATTGGGGACATTGTTACGTCAATTGTTAGAGTTAACGGCTTTTCGGCATCTAAGTTGAATGATTTATCTAACCCTAAGATTTCATGCAAATGAGTGGGTTGCGAACCGTAAATCTAAGAGTTCATGCAGATATGAGTGGCTATCCTAGCCAACACAATCAATAAAATGAGCGTGTAAATCAAGGATCCAAAACATACAGATAAATTACATGAATACAGCGTGACATCCCTAGTATGACCATATTAGCCTAGAGAAGTGTCAATAAAGGTTCACGAATGTTTTTGACGTGATTTGCCCTTGAGAGGCCCAATCATAATTTTAAAGAATTTTGAGATAATTTTCCCTAAGAAGGGCGAATTTATTATTTCAGATGAAATATGGAGTCAAAAGATGGTGAAAATAGGATTGGTCACCAAACCAATCCATTTCCTAGTTTTCGAAAATTTTTAGAATTTTTCTGGAATTTTAGAAGCGATTTACCCTTTGAATGGTAAAATCGTCATTTAAGAAATTGATAAGAAGGGAAAATCCCAAATAGAAGGATTGGTTGACCACCAAACTCAGATCCTAATTTTGAGCAATTTTCATGACTCGATCCGAATAAGAAAGACGATATACCTTTTGAGGGTAAAATCGTCATTTTTAGAAAAAGGATGAGATTCGAAAATCCAAATATAAGAATTGGTCACATGACTGACCCTAATTTTTATCTTGGCATTATCGACCTATCTCGTTTACCAAATGGAGGTGATTTACCCCTAGAGGGTAATATCGTCAATTTCCAGAAGAATGGAAAAGAAATCCCAAAAATAGGATTTACCAGTTGTCTGTGGTCATTCCTCAATTTTTGGAAATTTCTAGAGTGTCTAGCAATTTTCCACAATTTTCCTACGTTTTTTTTTGGATTTTAAGGATTTTCTAACATTTTTTTTTTAGAATTTTCTAGGATTTTTTTTTTGATTTTTTTAAAAAATGATTTTCTGAATTTTTTATGAAAAAATGATTTGGACCGGGTCGACTCGACCCCACTCGGATCGGAATCTGGCCCAAACCCGGACCTGCACAACCACGACCCTAAAACAGCGCCATTTCACTTTATTTTTTATTTTTTATTTTTCTGTTATTTGGATTCAATCCAACAGTTCCTATTGAACCACGTGACTATTCCACGACATTAGGATTGATTGACTAAAACCTACAGCTCAGATCAAAAGCCGACTACTCCTCGACCGTAAGATCTAATTACTTAAACCTACGGCCACGATTAAAATATAAGACTCGATCTAGACCGTTCATCCTTACTAACCTAAATGACGCCACTCAACTACTAACCTAAACGACACCATTTCGAATTGTTTTGATTTTTCGATTTAAAAATCATTTTCTAATATTCTTAATTTCTAATCGGACGGCCACCAAAAATAGGAATCGATTAATCTAGGTCGTCCGATCAAAACTGACTCAGCCTAATAGACTAACGATCGAGCTGACTCGACATCCACGTGGACCCATCGCACTCTGCTACCTAGGCCTTTGACTTGTTGACTCTGCCACGTCAGCTTCGTCTTTAACTTCTCGGCCCCGATGGAATGTATGGCTGAGATTTCTCCGGCGTCGATGGATGACTAAACCTAAACCGATTAACATAAAACCAACATCGTTCGACTCACCTAAACCTCTAGTTTCACATATCTAAGAATCAAGGCATTTCATATATGGAATCAAGTACAAACAGACTCAAACCAATACGAGTATAACTGTTCTAAACATGTGATTCATGGTATCTTAGACTAATTCATCAACAAAGAAGCATCATAAGAGGTTTAGAACACTTACCTCGAGCTCCGATTGAGCTCACACGGTCTAGATTTGGTTAGACAAGATTGAACAGTTCTCGATTTATGGCGAGAGGTTTGGAGACTTGATTCGAAGTTTTAAAGAAAAATCAATGCAAAATGAAAATACGATGATGGTCAATGATGCTTGGGTGTTGACACTTAATTTTTGATTAGTTTTTTAATTTATTTTTAAAAAATTCATAAAAAGTTGAAAAATTATAAAATCAACTTTGGTGGCCTTAGCCAAGCTCAAGGAACCATTTTGAATAAAAAATAATTTTACTTATATTTCATATTTTTTAGTATTTTCAAAAAATAGGAAAATAGATGAAAATTTAAGAAAAAAGGCATTTCAGGTCACAAAAATATAGAAAAATAGTCAATATTTTTCTTTTAATTCCCTTGTATTTTTGACCTCATAAAAAGTCCAAATTCAAGTCCAATTTTATGTGTTTCTTTATTACATGTATGATTGAATTTGGTAAAAAATATTAATTGAGTCTTTTAATTTACAATTTTGGCATTTTTAGGGTCTTGACATTCAATCTAATTGTCTTTTTTTTTTTATAACTAAGGTGTCCGGGCCAACTTGCGTGCACATCGACTATTCCTCGGGTAGACTAGCACAGCAACCCATTGCCATGGCCCCCCACTTGAATAACTGGTGCTCATTTGTGGAATCAAACTTGGGACTAGTGCGCCTAACCACACAATCGCAAGTGCGCCCTAACCAACTGAGCTACCCATGGATAGGTTTCAATCTAATTGTCATTTATTGCAACTTGTCCAATTATTTGCATAAATTGCCCAATTGTATGAATTGGGTAAAATTGCATACTTTATTGCAATTTAGTACTTGAATTTGGGCATAATTGAAATTACTTTCAATTCAAGGGCCAACTTTACAAATTGAAGGCACTGCCCAATGTATTTCATCATTCTAAGTTTATTAGCATAGGTGGTTTGGTTCAATTTGACCGTTTGAACCTTCAATTTCGCAATTTTTTGAATTGCAATTAAGGATAAATTTGGGGTTTTCTATAGAAATTGACATGAACTTTTGGAAAAAATCATATTTTTGGATAATAATCATGTCCCAAGTTCGATTTTGAGGTTTAATTTGCAAAAATCCCTCACAAATTGCGATTAATTTTGAAAATCAAGTCAGGACCGATTCTGACCGGTCAGACTACCTGGTCCGACCAGTCTGCTATAGTGTCGTCTTCTTCCCCAAGTGTCCGCGTAGAGGAACAATAGCAAGTCGAACTTTGATGGTCAAATTGAAGGCTCAATCAACCATAATCGATAGACCCGTGAAGGGGCTTTCGACCTTCAAGTTGAGACGCATTGATCAGGATCGATGGCGTTGCGTCGTCAATGGTCACCGGAGCAGGGTGGAATCGACCGGTCAACGTCGCAATGGTCGTGAAAGTCAACCTTCATGGAGTAGCCAAATCGAATGTCCATTCGCGCATGCCGGGGAACCATTTCGACTTAACGAAATTACCGATCGTCTCCGACGTCGTTTGGACCAAATGGCACGGATCGCGTGCCATTTGAAGTCAGTTAGCCTCGCTCCGTTCGCGGCAAAAATTTGAAAGTTGTATATAGCCTTTGGAGGCTTTTTGGAAGGAAAGGAGAGGTTCATTCTGTTTGAGAGAGCAAACAGAATCGAGAGGAAGAAAGAAAAAGAAAGAGAACTCGCTCTCCAATCCCCATTGTCGAGAGCTCGAGTTTGAACTGATACGGTGTTGGTCAGGTCATTTTAGGCTAGACCGAAGCCAAAGTCCATCACCGGAAGTTCACCCGAGCACATAGGAAGCGATTGCAATCGAAGGCGTTGCCTGAAACATCGAAAAACGGTAGGTCGAGCTTCAAGCTTAGCTTCTGTTCATTAATGGCGGATCTGTGTTTCGGCCTTATTCCTTACAATTGATGTGTACGAATTACATTTGAGACATCACTAAGCATGGCTATGTGTTTTGACTGCATCGAAATCGAGTCAAACCTCGCATTTGAACCTCGTCGCCATCGCCGATCCAGTCGAAACTTGTCTAGGATATCCTAGAACTTACTAGGTCAATCCGACATGTAGGTAAGTCTCCTGAACTCAAGACGAAGCTATCCTATGATTGAATTATCTAGATTTTGTGTAAATTACACGAATGAACTTCCATGCTCGTACTAGGCATTTTGCATAATGTTCGTGATTTTATGGATGAAATGTCTCGATTCTGATATATGTGAAACTAGATTATATGACGAGTTGAATGGCACCGGTTCTATGCTAATCGGTCTAGGTTTAGTCGTCCATCGACATTGGAGAAACCTCGGCTGTCTATTCCGTTAGAGCCGGGAGGTTGAATATGAAGTTGACGTGGCTGAGTCAACAAGTCAAAGATTTAGGTGGCAGAGTGTGATTAGTCCACGTGGATGTCGAGTCAGCTTGATCGTTAATCTGTTAGGCTGAGTCAGTTTTGATCGGACAACTTAAATTAATCGAGTCCTATTTTTAGTAACCGTCCGATTATAAATTATGAATATTCAAAAATGATTTTTAATTAGAGAATTATAACGAATTCAAAAAGTGCCGTTTAGGTAAATAGTCGATCAGCGTCGTTTAAGTTAGCATGGATGGACGATCCAGATCGAGTCTTAGGTTTTAATCGTGACCATAGGCTTAAGTAATCAGATCTGACGGCTGCGAGGTAGTCGGCTTTTGATCTGAGCTGGAGGTCTTAGCCAGCTGATTCTAAGGTTGTGGATTAGCCACGTGGTTCAATAGGAACCGTTGGATTAAAATCAAATAACCGAAAAACAAAAAACGCGGAACGATGTCATTTTGGTGAGGGAGTCGCGCGGGTTTGGGTCTGGGTCGGGTATCCGACCCGAGTGGGTCAAATCAACCCGGTCCGAATTAATTTTTAATAAAAAATTCAGAAAATAATTTTTAAATAATAAAAAAGATTGGAAAAATTCTAGAAAATCCTAAAAAATGTTAGAAAATCCTAGAAAATCCCAAAAAATGTAGAACAATTGTGGAAAATTCTTAGGCATTCCAGAAATTCTCAAAAATTGAGGATTGACCTCAGATAACTAATCAATCCTATTTTTGAGATTTCTTATCCGTTTATCTAAAAATTGACGATATTACCTTTTAGGGGAAAATCGCCTCTGCCTTGTATATGAGATAGGTCGATAATGCCAAGATAAGAATTAGGGTCGGTTAGGCGATCAATTATTATGCTTGGATTTTTGAATCTCGTCTATTTTTTAAGAATGACGATTTTGTCCCTCAAAGGGTAAATCGTCTTTCTTATTCCGATCGAGCCATGAAAATTGCTCAAAATTAGGATTTGAGTTGGAAGGTCGACCAATCCTTCTATTTAGGATTTTCACTTGTCATTACTTTCCAAATGACGATTCTACCCCTCGACGGGTAAATCACTTCTAAAATTTCAAAAAAATTCTGAAAATTCTCGAAAAATAGGAAATGGATGGTTTTGATTACCAATTCTATTTTCATTATCTTTTGACTCCGTATGTTATCTGAGATGACAAATTTTCCTTTTTAGGGTAAATTGTCCCAAAATTCTTCAAAAACACTCACGAGCATTGATTGACATTTCTCTAGGCTAATAAGGTCTTACTATGGGCTGTCACGTTGCTTTCATTTGATTTATCCACATGCTTTGGATCCTTGATTTGCGCATTCATTTTACTAATTGTGAGTGTTAGGGTAGTCACTTTTATTTGCATGATCCTAGTTTTAGGATTCGTGCCTCACTCATTTGCACGAAATCTTCGGTTAGACAAATCAATCAACTTAGGTGCCGAAAGGGTGTCAACTCTGACAGTTGACATAACAAAGTCTCCGATCTCATTTCTCTTATTTTCGCAGAATTGAATAGAATGCTCCTAACTATTCGATAGGGTTTCCAATCGTACCCTCCACAAAATGATTGGTAGTGACTCCTTGGCATATGTGACATTCTGATTTTTCCTGTCACTTTGAGACTCATTAATGAGAATGAATCTAACGATGTATTTTAGTCGTACCTCACTCGGATCTAATCAATCTCGAGTTGACTGACCAAAAGGGAAAAGCTAATGCTAGGCAAGGTACATAGACCTAGGGAATTCGAATAGGAAATGACACTTTGACTATAAGGATTGTCGAGGGGATATTTAGAGCCATAAAAAGGCCGATCTAAGAACGATTAAGGAATGCATTGCTAGCGTTATACGATTTATACGATTGGATCGCGGGTGATACCGCTTAATAAATGTATAATTTACAAATTTTTTCTAAATCGAATAGTGACGATTGAGACCGTCGAAACTAGTGATAGACCCTCACAATTACATGACAACCAAAGTCGCTATGAATTGACGAACCCTAATTGTGATATGAATCACAAGGTATACACGTAACGTCTGCAAAAATCGCCCGTCAGTTTGAGATAGGCTAGAACCATGTTTGATATAGAAATGATTCAGAAACGAGTCTCGAAATTAGAAAATGGAGAATCAAGGATTCCAACATTATAATTGGATTGGCTGTCGCCTTATCGAAGAAAATTGAAATTAGAAAAATGACATTCCGGACGTCGAGGGTAAAATTACTATTTTGCCCCTCAAGCCTTGGCCTTGCATTTATAATTGGATGAGGGCATTTTGATCATTAACCACACCCCAAGGCCATCGAAAATGAGAAGAAATAACAGCCCTTGGATGGGCATTGATTGGGCCTTGGACAAGTATTAAAGGATTAAGCCTTGATGTAGATGGAGACACTTTTAACTTACCATTCAACCAAGTTGACCAAGCCATTTGTGTATATACCTCACCCTCTCTCTCTCTTCAGCCAAACCCCCCCTCCAATCTGATGATCATCTTGTTCTTCTTCTCTTCCTCTTCGCCGAGAGAGAGCTCTAGCCGACTAACCACTGCCCGCCTGTTCGCCGTCGTCGACCGCCGCCTCCGGCCACCGTCTAGACCCGAACTGACCATCAGCCCCTTCCTCATCCTTTTGCCGACATCCTCCAAGTGGAATCAGGTCATTTGACCCACTGAGGAGTCTCGACCGGCCATTCTCCCGGACGAAAATCGTTGCAGCTGGAGGTAAGCCACTGTTTAGACTTCGTAAAACCCCAAAACCTTTGATTGTTTTGGCCAAATTTTGTGGACATCTAGAAGACATGTAGGATGAATTGTGGTAAAAAGTTTGGATGAATTTGATGGAGTTTTGACCCTAAATGGGTCTTGTGTTTGAAGGACAAAAACTGACCGGTTGAAGACCCGGAGTAACCGACGCCATTCAAGGACTTCCCGGAGTCGTCTTGGCTTCAAATTTTCGACGAGGCTCCCCACCCTAGAACTACATATTAGCAAGTAGATTAGTGGATAAATTAAGGATTTAAGTTAGTTTAAGGGCTGATTGGTTGAGATATGCATAGAATCGAAAATGCCATGTTTCGGTTCTATGCATACCGAATCTGTGGGATGCTGTTGGTGTTGGAATTGAGTCTCAAATTCATCATTGAGACATGCTAGGATGTCGATGAACATGTCAATGAGGTTTATGCTTCATGGATTGGCGAATTGAGCAAGAAAAAATTGACGATTGGATGAATTTCCTTAGGTTGTGCGATTGACTTGTTCTTGGGATAATTGGACCGAACCATTGAAGTGCTTGGAAGGATAATTTTGTTGAATTAAGCTTGAGGTAAGGAGTTTCTAAACCTTGGCTAGGAGGATTGGACTCAATTGGGGAAGTTGGGTGTAAATCAGATTGATTCTTAGAAGTTTGTGGTAAGATTGTCCTTTGTGCGTCCTTGAGGGATGTGACTGGCCTGAATGCTTGACAATGCTTGTGTCATGACTTGATTGTCGCATTTGAATGTTGAATTTAAATGTCTCGCATGCCATAGATGTGTTGCTCGTTGCATGAGTTTGCATTTGATCATGTGTTATGAATTGAAATTAACATTTGGCATGTCTAAGAAATTGTGACACCCTGAGGCGTTGAGATGCGGGGTTGTGTGGATGGATACCCTGAGGCGCTGAGGCGCGGGGTTTGAGTTGAACGATACCCAGAGGTGTACGAGACGCGGGGTTGAGATGACCATAGTCCTGATGCGTTGAAACGCGAGACGGAGTTTGAGATGTGTCGACACAAGCCTGGAGTGAAATTGAAAACTTAATGTGTTTACGCGGGTTTATAAATGTGATGGTGTAAGGCGTATTTACGTGGACCGAGCTTGAGGCGTTCTAAACGCAAGCGTGAAAATGAGGAGGATTGGAGGAGTGGAAAGTGTGATTTGACATGGCAATGTGGGTTTGATTCTAGTGATGTAATATGGTACCATGACTGCATGCCTGTCACTCGTTTCATCCGCATGTTGTTTAATGATCGTTGAATATCTCATGTGGTTATATGTGTGCTTGTCCTTGATTGTATTTGCCTGAGTGTACAGTCAGCCTAACCTAGGGTTAGGACCTACCTTATTGAGATGTAATCTTACCTCGTTGTGGGACCCCATTTTTCAGATCCTAAGCCGTGAGAATGTGGCCAATCAGATTTGGTGACCCGAAAGAGATGTCGGTGTATTTTGAGGAGTTCTCGGACAGACGAGGAGCCGTGTATGTTAGGAAATGTACCGTAGTTTGGGTCGATGAGGGTGGCAGCAGTTGGAAGCCTCATAGGTACGAGACCTGATTTCGAAAGGTTGGAAATGTTTCTACGGGGCCACTAAAGCCCACTGAGGTACCCCGTGGGGTAGTCCCTAATTGGTGTCATTCCGCTCGAGATTCGGTGGAGGCCGAGGGATCAGTAACCGGCTTGAGGAACGTTCCTGAGAGGACCCAGACCTTGGAGGACACCAACGAGGTCATCGAGATCGAGGCTATAGAGGACGATCTGGTGGAGCCGTCAACTAACGAGACACTCGAGGACATAGTCAATCGAGGCATTCAAGTGTGAGTCACGTGAACTCTTTATGACGAGAAACTGTTACTCTCACGACTATGTGGTTACACTAGTACTCAACTAATGTACATGCTTCATATATGATATTGCCTGTGAGTGGACGGCCTTGCTGGTTCGCATGCCTTAGATTCATAACTTAGTGAATGGCATTGTACTCAATCATGAAGTCTTGAAGGGGAGGCTAAACTGGCATGTTTATGAACTGTGGTACCCTGAAACATTGGAACGCGGGGTCGCTTTGACTGATATCCTGAGGTATCGAGACGCGGAATAAGTTGTACATGTGTCGACACAAGCCTTGAAGGCATTGAAAACCTAAGGTGTTTAACGCGGGTTTATAGTTTATCATGGTCTGAGACGTTATGGCGCGTACCCAACCTGAGGCGTTTTGACGCTGGCGTGGATAATGAAATGAATCACGGTAATAGAACGTAGAGCTTTGTCTTGTATGTTCATGCCTACTTGAGCTGTGAAATATGATGATATACTTTGATGATTGTCAATCACATGTTTTTCTATAGTACGTTATTGTGATTATTTGCCTTATACTATTGTTGGCATGCCTTTGCTCAGTGTTTGCATTTGTGTTTGGGTGTACTGTCGGCCTAACATAGATTTATGACTTAATTTATTGAGATGTGTATATCACCCTGTCGTGGGACCTTACTTTTCCAGACCCTAAGCCTTGAAGGATGTTTCCAACCCGCTTGAGAGATCCTAAGGAGATGACCGCCTATTTTGACGAGTTCTTCGATGGTTGAGGTACTATCTATGTTAGGAAATGTACCGTTGTTTGGGTTGATGAGGTAAGTAAGGATTGGAAACCACATAGGTTCGAGGCCTGGTTCCGTAGAGTCGGTGAAGTCACGATAGGTCCATTGAAGTCCACAGATGTGGCTCGAGGAGTTGTACCCAACTGGTGTCATCCTATTCGTGATGAGATAGAGGTGGAGGTTTCTGTGATGGGTTCAAGGAACGTGTCGGAGAAGATCCCTACTGTGGAGGAAACCATCGAAGTGATAGAATTTTCTGCTTTCGAGGATGAGCTGGAGGATGCCATTGTGGATGACTCAATAGATGTACGCTCTGAGGCATTCTTTGATTATGATCCAGACGAAGATGAGGACGAGGACGGAGCTAGTGGTTCGACTTAGGGGTTTTCTAATCTTTTGGGTAGTCTTTTGGAGGTTACTCTTGATGACATGTTAGCTTTTGGGGACCTAGGTTTTTGTTGTATTTTGGTTGGTCCCCGACCTTCCCTGACCCACCTAGGGTTGTAGTTGATCCTGGATTTTATGTATAAACTGTACTTATGTTATGTTCACGTACATTTTCGTTACCCCATGTCCTTTTTTTATTTATTTTATTCTTGTACGGAGTCGTATGTTCTTTTCATTCCCGCATACGTATGTTACATCTCATGCATCGCTTGAACCGTGTCCTGGGCCATGAGATATCGAAACGGGAGTCGTGCGCTCGCACCAAGGGATGCGAGGCGTGACATCCCTGCTTGTTTGGTATTAAAGTAAGGCCAGCTTGATCCAAGTTGATTGAGGATAGGAGTAATAAGGAGGAATGAGTTGGGATTGACTGGATAGCGAGACTTTAAGAGACTTGTTAGAGTTAGGTACGAAATGCATGCTATATGAATTGGCGCATGTGGTTGACATATAGTAGTGGCATGATTGTGGTAGTTTATGAAGGTCAAGCTTTGTGCTTGGCACTGCGAGTCATTCCTAAATTTTTGGCTGGTTGAGTGGATGATTATTGCTGGTTATGTTGAACTGCTGAGGTGACTGGAATTGAGTTGTAGCTGTGACTCTCTAATTGATGTATCCTTAGGAATAACTGTGAGAATGGTTGCCTTTTTGTGACTGCTGCTTTTAGGTATAGTTAGAATCACTAGGCTTGACTAGATAAGTAAGTCTCTAATTCCGTGGTGGAATTAAGTGGTCTAGGTGTAGTGAGTGTAGACCAGAATGAGCAACCCGCCCAGAAGACCTAGAAGACCTAGGAACGGAACTTCAAGCTCAAGACCCGTAATGGAAGATCTAAGGATGAATGGAGTGCTGAAAGCACTAGAAAGGATTGGCGACCTCATGGACAGACAAACCCAAGATAGGGATGCTGCCATTGCTCAAGCCGTGGGGGCTGCTATAGCTGCTGATAACGCAAATAATGGCAATAATGGAGGTAACGAGAATAACGGCGACAATGACCATGGTAATGAAGTAGGCAATGCCTAGGAAGGTGTTGCGATTAGACAAATGGGCCAACTGGTCGAATAGTTTGTTAAGCTGAAGCCAACCCAATTCGACAGAACTGGAGACCCTAAACTGGCATCTAAGTGGATAGAGAAGCTTGAGAAAGCTTTTGGGGTCTTGAGATGCACTGACGAAGAGAAGATATTATTGGCGGTGTACCAACTGGAAGGGACCTCTAACGATTGGTGAAGTGCCACCAAGAACGGAGTATTCTTAGAAAGTACTATCTTGACTTGGGCTGCATTTACTACTGCATTTAACGAAAAGTATTTGTTCAAGACGGCGCGTGAAAGGAAGCAAGTAGAATTTTAACAGTTGTGCCAGAATCATTTGACAGTGGACCGATATGAAGCTAAATTTGCTAGGCTGTCGAGGTACGCACCGAGGTCAGTAGAGGACCCACTAGAAAAGGCGCAGAGGTTTCGAGATGGGTTGAGGCCCAAGCTTTGTAGTTAGATGGTGGCCCTGAACTTAAGGACTTATAAAGAAATTTATGAACGGGGTCAAATGATAGAAAGGGATATGAAAGAAAGAACAGTCCCATCTGGATCGCGGTTTGGTTCAGTCCGAGATAATCGCCAAATGGGTAAGAGACCTATGTCTAGTAACTAACGTTTCGTCCCTCTAGTGAGGAAAAATATTTGGAAACCACTGCATCAAACGAACTGGAACTGTCGCCTCTGTGGTAAAAGGCATGGAAATGGACCCTGCCCAACTAGGATAGGAGTGTGCTTTAAGTGTGGTCAGATGGGTCATCAGATGAGAAGTTGCCCTGATCAAGCTCCAGGAACCAGGCCACAAGGACAACGACCACAGGCAGGATCGTCATCTGCCATCCCACCGAATGATCAGAACCGACCCCTAGCCCAGGGGAGAGTTTACGCTGTAACACGCAGGGAAGCGGAAGAAGCGCCTAGCATGGTCACAGGTATGATTTATTTATGTGATTAAGCCGCTTATGCATTATTTGACCCTGGCGCTTCGCACCCTTTCATGTCCGCTCAATTTGCTTTGGTCGATATGAAGTTGAAATCGTTGAATGTGATACTGTATGTTGCCACCCCATTAAAGGATAATGTGTTGGTCTCCTTAGGTTGTATGGATTATAAGATAGTTATTGGTGGTAGCGAAGAGACTATAGATTTGACTGTGTTGCCTATGTACGACTTTGATGTAATTATTGAAATGAACTGGTTAGGTAAGCAAAGGGCAGTAGTTGATTGTGGTAGTAGGGTAATCCGTTTTTATCCGAAGGGTTGCCTTAATTTTGAATTTATGAGAAGACGATGAGGAACCTCGATCCCTCTAGTCTCATCACTTGAAGCGACAAGGCTGTTAACCGAAAGATGTCAAGCTTACTTGGTTGCAGTAGTAGATACGACTGCTATGGAACCTAAGTTAGAAAGTATCGCTGTGGTGTGCAAATTTCCTAATGTCTTTCCTCAAGAATTGCTAGGATTGCCACCAGAGAGGGAAATTGAATTTACGATCCAATTAGCTCCTAGAATGGAGCCGATCTTGAAGGCACCTTATAGGATGTCCTTGTTAGAGTGGAAAGAGTTAAATGTGCAAATGCAAGAACTATTAGATAAAGGATTTATTCGACCGAGTGCTTCACCTTGGGGAGTGCCAGTGTTGTTTGTGAAGAAAAAGGATGGATCCTTTCGGTTCTGAATTGATTATAAGCAGCCGAATCAAGTAACTATAAAGAATATATATCTACTGCTGATGATTGATGATTTATTCGATCAGTTGCAAGGAGCCTCTGTATTCTTTAAAATAGATCTGAGGACCTGTAATCATCAGTGGAGAATTGAGAAAGAGGACATACCGATTCCAGCTTTTAGGATAAGGTATGGTCACTATGAGTTCACCGTTATGCCTTTTGGATTGACTAATGCACCAGCGGCATTTATGGATTTAATGCATCAAGTATTCAAGGAATTCTAGGATAGGTTCGTGATAGTCTTCATCGATGATATTGTAATTTACTCAAGGAGTAACGAAGAACATGAAAGGCATTTGAGGATTGTTTTACAGACTCTAAGGGAGCACTTGCTTTACGCTAAGTTTAGAAAATGCAAGTTCTGGCTGAATAAAGTAGCGTTTCTTGGCCACATAGTATCTGGAGAATGAATTATTGTGGAATTTGTGAAGATTGAATCCGTCATGAATTGGCGTAGACCTACTACGGTTATGGAAGTCCGGAGTTTCCTAGGACTGGCTGGTTATTACCGACGCTTCGTGAAAAAGTTTTCGTCTATAGCAATTCCGTTGAAGAGGTTGACTAAGAAGGAAACGAAGTTTAAGTGGACGAATAAGTGTGAGAGAAGTTTCTAAGAGCTTAAGCATCGGTTGACAACCGCACCAGTATTGATGATCCCATTAGGACCTGGAGGCTACGAGTATATAGTGATGCTTCGCTAAAGGGATTAGGCTGCGTGCTAATACAACATGGAAGAGTGGTTGCTTATATGTCGCGACAACTGAGGTTACACGAGATGAATTATCCAACTCATGACTTGGAATTGGTTGCATTTATCTTAGCCTGGAAGATTTGGAGGCATTAGTTGTGTGGCAAAAAATTTCAAATTTATACAGATCACTAGAGCCTGAAGTACCTCTTTTCACAGAAGGAATTAAATATGAGGGAATGTCAATGGATAGAGTTGCTTAAGGATTATGACTATGACATTCTGTATCATCTGGGAAAACGAATAGGGTTGTGGATGCACTCAATCGGAAATCGAGCATTGCTTGTTTATTGGTTAAAGGATGGTCTTTACTCGAAGGACTAAGAGACTCTGAATTCAAGTTGTAAGTTTGTCAACTATCCAGTTTAGTAGTGACCTTGAGAATAGAACCTAAAATCCAAGAAAGGATAAAGGTTTTGAAGCCCACGGACCTAGAAATTCAGAAAACCCTTGAAATGTATGTAACGAAAAGAAAATCGGAATTCCAGGCTTCCGAAGACGAAATTCTGAAATTTTGAGGGCGTCTATGTATGCCTAAGGACGAAGAGCTTAGGGAAAAAATTTTATCTGAGGCTCATAGAAGCAATTACAGTATCCATCCAGATAGCACGAAAATATGCCAGAACTTACGCTAACAGTACTGGTGGAACGAAATGAAAGTAGATGTGACTAAATATGTGACAAAGTGCCTGACGTGTCAGCAGGTAAAGGCACAACATTGTAAACCTGGAGGATTGCTACAACCCTTGGAGATTCTCAAATGGAAGTGGGAGCATGTGACTATGGATTTTATAATGGGATTGCCAAGGAGCCAAAGAGGCCACGATTCGATTTGGGTAGTCGTGGACAGATTGACCAAATCGACGCACTTCATTCCTATGCGGAAAGACTTTGCAATGGACAAGTATGCCGAACTGTATATGCGTTATATAGTACGACTGCATGGAGTACCTGTAACGATTATGTCGGACATAGATCCTAAATTCACAGCGAACTTCTGGAAGAGCCTTCAAGATGCCATGGGAACTTGACTACAGTTCAGTACGGCGTATCATCCACAAACAGACGGGTAGTCAAAGAGAACGATCCATACGCTTGAGGATATGTTACGAGCGTGCGTCATAGACTTCAAAGGTGGATGGGAGGACCAGTTGCATTTGGTAGAGTTTGCGTATAATAACAGTTATCAGCAAAGTATCCAAATGGCACCTTTTGAAGCGCTTTATGGAAGAGCCTGTAGAACCTCGATTTGCTGGAATGAAGTTGGAGAGAGAAGTATTACAAGCCCAAAGTTGGTAGAACAATCGGTGGAGGCCATGAAGACAATACAAGATAAGTTGAATAAAGCCATCGGAAAAGTTATGCTGACAAACGACGTAAACCCTTGGAGTTTCAAGTTGGTGATCATGTTTTCCTTAAAGTATCACTGATGCAAGGACTATCTCAATTTGGGAAGAAAGGAAAATTGAGTCCAAGGTACGTAGGTCCTTTTGAAACTTTGGAACGGATTGGAATATTGGCCTATAGACTTGCCTTACCGCCCAACTTATCTCAAGTACATAACGTCTTTCATGTGAGCACGGGTGATACCGCTCAACCAATGTATAATTTGCAAAATTTTCCTAAATCGAACAGTGACGATTGAGACCATCGGAACTAGTGATAGACCCTCACAATTACATGACAACCAAAGTCGCCATGAATTGATGAACTCTTAATGTGATATGAATCACAGGATCGATACGCGTAAAGTCTGCAAAAGTCACCCGTCGGTTTGAGATAAGTTGGAATCACGTCTGATAGAGAAAACGATCAGAAACAAGTCTTGAAAATTAAAAATAAAGAATCAAGAATTCCAACATCATGATTGGATTGGCCATCGACTTATCGAAGAAAATTGGAATTAGAAAAATGAAGTTTCCGACGTCGGGGGTAAAATTACCATTTTGCCCCTCAAGTCTTAGCCTTGCTTATATAATTGGATGGGGGCATTTTGATCATTAAACCACCCCCATAGCTGTCGAAAATGTGGAGGAAGGAGAGCCATTGGATGAGCTTGAATGACACCTTGGACAAGTGTCAATGGATTAAGCTTTGAGAGGACATATCTACCTTTTTACCTGCCATTCAACAAGTTGACTTGTGAAGTGTGCATATATCTCTCTTTCTCTCTATCTCTCTGTCCCCTCACTTGGCCGACCATCACCCCTCTATTGTCGAGAGCTTCTTCTTCTTCTTCTTCTTCTTCTTCTTCTTCTTCTGCCGATCGCTCACCGCTCGATCGATTTCTGTCTCCTTGTTTGTTGCCGCCGATGGCCACCTCCAGCGACTTCCAGGTGCTGAGCCGACCACCCACTCCTTGCTTGACCTCTTGCTGACGTCCTTGAAGTGGAAGTGAGTCATTTGACTTAACGAGGAGCTTCGACCAGCCGATCTCCCGAAAGTCGACGGAAATCGTCACAACTAGAGGTAAGCCATGTTTTTGGCCTCTTAGGACCTCGAAACTTTGGAGTTTTTCAACCAAATTTTGTGGACATCTAGGAGACTCATAGATTGAGCTTTGGTAAAAATTTTGGGTTAGTTTGATGGAGTTTTGACTCCAAATGGATTTTGTGTTTGAAGGGTCAGAACTGCCAGTCTGAAGCCTTGGGAGAACCGGTGACATTCAAGGAGTTTCCGGCAACGGCTTGGCCCCAAATTTTGTTGAGCCTTCCAAACCCTTAGAACTACATGTTAGCAAGTAGATTTGTGAATAAGTTGAGGATTTGAGGTAGTTTAAGGGCTGATTAATTGAGGTATACATAGAATCGAAAATTGCTCGGTCCGGTTCTGTGCATACAGGTTCTGTGGGGGCTATTGGTGGTTGAAATTGAGTCTAAAATTCATCATTGAGACATGCTAGGAGGTTGAGGAACATGTCAATGAGGTTTATGTTCCATGGATTGGGCAATTGAGTAAGGAAATTGACGATTGGATGGATTTCAATAGGTTGCACGGTTGAGTTGTTCTTGGGCTGCTTAGACTGAATTCTTAAGGCTCTTGGGAGAAGGATTTTGTGGCATTAAGCTTGAGGTAAGGGAATCCTAAACCTATGATAGGAAGATTGGACTCATTGGGTGAGTCGGGCGAAATTTTGAATGATTCTTGAGAGACTTTAATGTGATTGTTCATTGTGCGTCCTATAATGGTATAGAGGACTTGAACGTGTGCCAATGCTTGTACCTTGAATTACTACCATGTTTGAATGTTAATTGAATTGTCTTGCATGTCATGGTTATATTGTTTGTGCATGAATTTGCACTTGGCCTTGTGTGTATGAATTGAATTGAGATTGTGGCATGTTTGAGACGTGGTAATACCCTGAGGCGTATGAGACATGGGGTTGTATGATTAATGCCTTGAGGCGCTGAGGCGCGGGGTTTGGAGTGAATGGCACCCTGAGGTGTATGAGACGCGGGATTGAGAAGGCCATAGTCCTGATCGTTGAAATGTGGGATGGAGTTTTGATGTGTCGACACAGGCCTGGAGTAACATTGAAAATCTGATACGTTTACGTGGGTTTGTCAATGAGACGGTCCGATGTGTTTATACGGACCGAGCCTGAGGCGTTCTAAACGCGGGCGTGAGATTGAGATAGGCTGAAAGGGTGGAAGTGGCGATGTGACATGACGATGTGTGCATGACCATATTGATGTGTTATGATGCCATGACTGTATGCCTGACATCTGTGTGTTGTTATCGATAATTGAATGCCTCATATGTTTATTTGCATGAAATGCTGGTGTTTATGACTACTTGAGTGGACTGTTAGCCTAACCTAAGGTTAGGATCCACCTTACTGAGATGTATATCTCACCCGTTGTGGGACCCCCTTTTTACAGATCCTAGGTCCTAAAGATGTGGCCTATCAGATTTGGCGACCCCAAGGAGATGTCTATCTATTTTGATGAGTTCCTTGATAGGCAGGGGACTATTTATGTTAGGAAATATACAGTAGTATGGGTAGACGAGGGTGGTAGTAGCTGGAAGCCTCATAGGTATGAGGCCTGGTTCCAGAAGGTAGGGGATGTGTCTACTAGGCCACTGAAGCCTACTGAAGTGCCGTATGGAGTGATCCCTAGCTGGTGCCATCCCACCCGGGATTCAGTAGAGGCTGAGGGGTCAGTCGCCGGTTTGAGGAACGGACTTGAGAGGATCCCAACCCTAGAAGACATTGATGAAGTCATAGTAGTCGAGGCTACTGAGGATGATCTAGTGGAGCCGTCTGTTGACGAGGGTGGTAGTAGCTAGAAGCCTCATAAGTATGAGGCCTGGTTCCGGAAGGTAGGAGATGTATCTAATGGGCTGCTAAAGCCTACTGAAGTGCCGTAGGGAGTGATCCCTAGCTGGTGCCATCCCACTCGGGATTCAGTAGAGGTTGAGGGGTCAGTCGCCGGTTTGAGGAACGGACTTGAGAGGATCCCGACCCTAGAAGACATTGATGAAGTCATAGTAGTCGAGGCTACTGAGGATGATCTGGTGGAGCCGTCTGTTGACGAGACTATGAAGGACATAGTAGAGGTTTACTCGGAGACTTCTCAGAGTACGAGCTCACGGAAGAGGCAGGGGAGACTGATGACTCCAGTAGCTTGTCTTAGGAGCTCCTGGCTTACTAGTTTGATCTTTTGACGGTAACCCTGATGCCTGATTCTTTTGGTGATGATGGTGGATTCTTTTCATACTTACCTTGTCTCCCTACTGACTAGCAGATTTGGTTTGCTATGTACCTGTATGAACATTTGGATATTATGTATTATAGTATTCTCACTATCCAGGTCCCGCTTTTTATTCGTACGAAGGAGTTTTTAATGTCGTCACTTATGCATGCTTGTTATGTGATACATCTCTCAACTGGTATGTAAATCTTGGGACCACGAGAGATATCTTGGTTTGCTTGCAACGAGTCGCGTGCTCGTGCTTGGGGCACGGGGCGTGACATTCCTCGTTGCTTGGTATCAGAGCAAAGTCAACACGATCCAAAGTTGGTTGAGGATTGGAGTAATAAGGAGGATTAAGTTGGGACAAGGACGGGTAGCGAGACCTTAGGAGACTGGTTAGGATAAGACATGGGATGCTTAGCATATGACTTGGCACTTATGGTTGGTATTTGGCCTCGGCAGGATTGTGGTAATGCATGAGGATGAAGTTCCCTGCTTAGTGTTGAAAGTCATTCCTGGATTTTGGCCTTTTAAGTGAATGAGTATGACTTGTTTTAGTCAACTATTGGGGTGAACGAAACTGAGGAATGACTATGGACTACTTGTTGAAATGCTTTTGGAATTTGTTGAATGGAGGGCTGTTATATTATAAAAATTTCTGTTAATGCCTAGTTGGTAACTCTGGACTTGGATGAATGAGTGAGTTACTAATTCCTTGATGAATTTGTGGTGGACCAGGCTCAGTAGAAGCGTCTAAGAATGAGTAACCCATCTAAGAGACCAGGAAGGCCCAAAGGCGGAACCTCTAGCTCGAGGACGGCTGTAGCAAAAAGATCCGAGGATGGATGGCGTACCTAGAGCGCTAGAGAGGAGCAGACTCAGGATATGGATGTTGCCATAGCCCAAGTGGTAGGAGCCGCAATAGCTGCTGTTAACACCAACAACGGCAACAACGGGGGCAATGGAAACCACGATGATCACAACCAGGGTAATGAGGCAGTGAATACCCAGGAGGAGATTGTGGCGGCTAGACAGATGGGCCAGTTGGTCGAGCAATTTATCAAGTTGAAGCCGACCCAGTTCGACGGAACTGGAGACCCCGAACTAGCACCTAGATGGATTGAAAAGCTAGAGAAAGCCTTTAAAGTCTTGAGGTGCACGGACGAGGAGAAAGTACTGTTGGCAGTGTACCAGCTGGAAGGTACCGCAAACGATTGGTGGGCTACCACTAAGAATGGAGTTTTCCCAGAGGAAACGACCATGACCTGGGATGCCTTTAAGACGGCATTCAACAACAAATACTTTTCGGAGACGGCTAGGGAAAGGAAACAAGTGGAATTTTTACAGCAATGTTAGAATCAGCTGACGGTGGACCAGTATGAGGCTGAGTTCTCTAGGTGCGCCCCTCGATCAGTAGAGGATCCCTAGGAGAAAGCACAGAGATTTCGGGATGAATTAAGGCCTAAACTCCACAGTCAAATGACAACCTTAAATTTGAGGACTTATAAGGAAATTTTTGGGCGGGGCCAGATGATCGAGAGGGATTTAAAGGAGAGAAATGCTGCATCTGGATCGCGATTTACCCCATTTTGAGATAATCGCCAGATGGGTAAGAGATCAATGGCGGGTAATAGGCATTTTGTCCCTCCAGTAAGGAAAAACATTATGAAGCCGCAGAAATCCACTCACTAGAGTTGTCGCCTTTGTAGCATAAGGCATGGAAATGGGCCATGCCCGGTAAGGACTAGAGCCTGTTTTAAGTGTGGTCAGATGGGCTACCAGATGAGGATGTGCCCGAACTAAGCTCCGATGAGTCGACCTCAAGGATAGAGACCACAGGCTGGACCGTCGACTGCCACTCCCCAGATAGATCAGAATCGACCCTCGGCTCAGGGCAGAGTTTATGCAGTAGCCCGCAGGGAGGCGGAGGAAGCACCAGGCATGGTCACAGGTACGGTTTATTTGTGTGACCAAGCTGCATATGCATTGTTTGATCCTGGCTCCACGCACTCATTCGTGTCTGCTCGATTTGCTGACTTGATTGATATAAAGTTATAACCTTTGAGTGTGATCTTGCATGTTGCCACCTTACTGAAAGATAAAATACTAGTTTCCTTAGGCTGTACTGACTGTGAAATCGTGGTTGGAGGGAGTAAGGAGAGTATTGATCTAGCTTTATTGCCCATGTACGATTTTGACGTAATCATAGGGATGTACTGGTTGGGTAAACATGGGGCAGTGGTAGATTGTGGTAGTAAAATAATTCGTTTCTACCCAGAAGGTCGCCCTAGCTTTGAATTCGAGGGAAGTCGAGGGGAAATATCGATTCCCTTAGTCTCATCTTTTGAAGTGACAAAGTTGATGTTTGAAGGGTGTCAGGCATACTTAGTTGCAGTGATGGACACGACTGCTGAGGAGCCAAAACTAGAGAGTATCCCGACAGTGCGTGAGTTCGCTAACATTTTTTCCCAAGAGTTGCCAAGATTGCCACCGGAGCGAGAGATAGAATTCGTGATCGAGTTAGCTCCTAGAATGGAGCCGATCTCGAAGGCATCTTATAGGATGTCCCTGTCAGAACTGAAAGAGCTAAATGTGCAGATGCAAGAATTACTGGATAAAGGATTTATCCGGCCGAGTACTTCACCGTGGGGAGCATCGGTATTGTTTGTGAGGAAAAAGGATGAGTCCTTACGTCTATGCATCGATTATAGGTAGTTAAACCAAGTAACAGTGAAGAGTAAGTACCCACTGCCGAGAATTGACGACTTGTTTGATCAGTTGCAAGGAGCGGCGGTATTCTCCAAGATTAATCTGAGGACCGGGTATCACCAATTGAGAATCAAGAAGGAAGGCATACCTAAGACTGCTTTTAGGATGAGGTATGGTCATTATAAGTTCATAGTGATGCCTTTTGGATTGACCAATGCTTCAGCCGCATTCATGGATTTAATGCATCGAGTGTTTAACGAATTCCTGGATAGATTCGCCATAGTCTTTATCGACGATATCCTAATTTACTCAAGGAGTGATGTAGAACATGAGGAGCACCTAAGGATTGTCTTGCAGACCCTGAGGGAACACTCGCTCTACGCTAAGTTGAGCAAATGCGAGTTTTGACTGAATAAGATAGCATTTCTTGGGCACGTGATATCTGGAGAAGGAATTGCAGTGGATCCTACAAAGATCGAAGCTATAACAAATTGGCCTAGGCCTACTACGGTCACAGAAGTTTGAAATTTCTTGGGTTTGGCAGGATATTACAGATGTTTTGTGGAGAAGTTTTCATCTATAGTCATCCCATTGACGAGGTTGACAAAGAAAGAAACAAAGTTCAAATGAACGAATAAGTGCGAAAGGAGTTTCCAAGAGCTCAAACATCGATTGACAATTGCACCGGTGTTGATAATTCCATCAGGATCGGGAGGCTATGAGATATACAACGATGCCTCGCTAAAAGGACTAGGCTGTGTGTTAATGCAGAATGGAAGAGTAGTGGCCTACGCATCCCTATAGCTGAGACCACATGAAATGAACTACCTAACTCACGATATGGAGTTAGCAGCGATCATTTTTGCTCTGAAGATCTGGAGACATTATCTGTGTGGCGAGAAGTTCCAGATTTACACCGACCACCAGAGCTTAAAGTATCTATTTTCCTAGAAAGAATTGAATATGAGGCAGCGTCAGTGGATGGAGCTGCTTAAGGATTATGATTGTGATATACTGTATTACCCTGTAAAGGTAAACAGAGTCGCAGATGCATTTAACCGAAAGTCGAGCATCACATGTCTACTGGTAAAAGGTTGGTTGATGATCGAGGATTTGAGAGATTCTAAGTTCAACTAGAGGTCTGCTAATTGTCCAGTTTGGTAGCTACATTGAGGGTAGAACCTGAGGTCCAGGAAAATATAAAAGCCTTGCAGCATACAGACCTAGAAATTTAGAGGATCCTGGAGATGGACGTGACAAAGAGAAAACCAGAGTTTCAAGTACTAGAGGATGTAATTTTGAAATTTTGAGGGCGTCTATGCGTGCCAAAGGATGAAGAACTTAGATAAATGATTCTGTTAGAGGCTCATAGGAGCAATTATAGTATCCATCCAGGGAGCATGAAGATGTATCAGAACTTGTGTCAATATTATTGGTGGAACGAGATGAAGGTGGATGTGGCGAGGTATGTGACAAAGTGCTTGACATGCTAGTAGGTGAAGGCCCAACACTGTAAGCCTGGAGGATTATTATAGTCACTGGAGATTTCGGAATGGAAGTGGGAGCATATAACAATAGATTTTGTGATGGGACTCCCAAGGAGTCAGAGAGGTCACGACTCTATATGAGTAGTCGTGGACAGATTGACTAAGTCTGCGCAATTCATCCCGGTGCGAAAGGATTTCACAATGGATGGATACGCCGAGTTATACATGAGGCAGATAATGAGGCTGCATGGAGTACCCGTGACAATTACCTCAGATAGAGATCTCAAGTTCACTACAAACTTTTGAAAAAGCCTTCAAGATGCCATGGGAACCGACTGCAATTTAGCACAGCGTACCATCCATAGACGGATAGACAATCGAAGCGGATGATTCAGACCCTTGAGGACATGTTGCGAGCGTGCGCCATAGATTTTAAAGGTGGATGGGAAGATCAATTGCATTTGGTGGAGTTTGCATATAACAACAGCTACCAACAGAGCATCCAAATGGCACCATTTGAAGCACTTTATGAAAGGGCTTGCAGAATCCCGATTTGCTGGGATGAGGTTGGAGAAAGGAGTATCATAGGCCCAGAGTTGGTAGAGCAATCGGTGGAAGTAGTGAAAATAATTTGGGAAAGACTGAAGACGGCTCAGAGTCGTCAGAAGAGTTATGCGGATAAGTGGCGTAAGCCTTTGGAGTTTCAAGTAGGTGATCATATTTTCCTCAAGGTGTCGCCGATGAGGGGATTATCGGGTTTTGAAAAGAAAGGAAAACTGAGCCCAAGGTACGTAGGTCTATTTGAAATACTGGAGCTGTGACATTCTGATTCTCCTGTCATTTCCGGACTCATTAATGAGAATTGTATCTAGCGATGTATTTCAGTCGTATCTCTCTCGGATTTGATCAATCTCGAGTTGACTGACCAAAAGGGAAAGGCTAACGCGAGACACGGTACGTGGACCTAGGGAACTCGAATAGAAAATAGCACTTTATCTATAAGGATTGTCGAGGATACATTTAGAGCCATAAAAGTCCGATCTAAGAACGATTAAGGAATGCATTGCTAGCGTTATACGATTGGAGCGCGGGTGATGCCACTTAACCAATGTATAATTTACAAAATTTTCCTAAATTGAAAAGTGACGATCGAGACCATCGAAACTAGAGATAGATCCTCACAATTACATGACAACCAAAGTCGCCATGAATTGATGAGCCCTAATTATGATATGAATCATAGGGTCGATACGCGTAACGTCTGCAGAAAGCCACCCATCGGTTCGGAATAGGCTGTAACCATGTCTGATAGAGAAAACGATCAGAAACGAGTCTTGAAAATTGAAAATGGAAAATCAAGAATTCCAACGTCATGTTTAGATTGACCATTGCCTTATCGAATAATTATTGGAATGAGAAAAATGACTTTCCGGGCATCGAGGGTAAAATTATCATTTTGTCTCTCGAGACCTAACCTTACTTATATAATTGGATGAGGGCATTTTGGTCATTAAACCAACCCCAAGGCCACCGAAAATGAGAGAGAATCTTGGCCATTAGATGAGCTTGATTGACACATTGGACATGTGTCAATAGATCAAGTCTTGAGTGGACATATCCACTTTTTTCAACTACCATTCAATCCTTTGACTAGTGAAGACTTGTATATACACTTCTCTCTCTCTCTCTCTCTCACCCCTCACTTGGCCGAAACCCTCAATCCTCTCTGCAATTTCTTCTTCTTCTTCTTCTCTTGCTCGCCAGCTCGCTGCCCTGTTCCAACCGACTCACTATTCCGGCCATAAATTTTTCATCCGATGGTCGATTGAGGTAAAACTACCGGCAATAGAAAGCTTATTGTCTTATCTTTTCAATTTGACCCTATAGATCTTCCCGTAGCTTGATTTGAGAGGACAAAGATAAGGTTCTGATCGGTTTTGGGGAAAGACCTGTTCCAGGGTCTTCTGGACTTCAAGTTGCTTCAAATTTTCGGTGAGGTCTTCTACACTTATATTGTTAAAGTTGAATGAGCTGTGATAAAAAGTTGGGATGAATTTGATGGAGTTTTGACCCCAAATGGGTCTTGTGTTTGAAGGGCCAGAACTGACCGGCGGTAAGCTTGGAGGAACCGGCGTCGTTCTTGGACCATTTGACGTCGTCTTGAGCTCAAATTTTTGGTGAGGCTTTCCAACCCTTAGAACTACATGTTAGAAAGTAGGATAGTGAATAAATGGAGGATTTGAGGTAGTTTAGGAGCTGGTTATTTGAGGTTTACACAGAGCCGAATATCACCGAGTTCGATTCTATGCATCCGGTTCTGTGGGGGCTATTATTGGTTGGTTTTGAGTCTCAAATTCATCAATGAGACATGCTAGGATGTTGAGGGATATATTTATGAGGTTTGTGATCCATGGATTGGTGATTGGGCAAGAGAAAATTGACGATTTGATGAATTTCTATAGGTCGCACGGTGGATTTGATTTTGGGCCGCTTCGACCGAATTATTGAGACTCTTGGGAGGATAATTTGTGATATTAAGCTTGAGGTAAGGGAACCCTAAAGCTATGATAAGATGATTGGACTTAATTGGGCGAGTCGGGTGAATTTTTGGGTGATCCTTGAAGGGTTTTTATTGTGATTGTTCTTTGTGCGTCTTAGGACGGTATATAGGATTTGAATGCGTGTCAATATTTTTTTTTGAAATGACTACTATGTGTGAATGTCAATTGATCGTCTTGCATGCCATAAGTGTATGATTTCTGCTTGAGTTGCACATTACAATGTGTGTGTGAATTGAATTGAAACTTTAGCATGGCTGAGACATGGAAGTACCCTGAGGTATGAGACGCGGGGCGGTGTGAGGGATACCTTGAGGCGCTGAGGCACGGGGTTGGAGTTGTGTGGTTCCCTGATGCGTATGAGACGCGGGATTGAGAAGACCATAGTCCTATACGTTGAAACGCGGGACAGAGTTGTGATGTGTCGACACTGGCCTAGAGTAACATTGAAACCTGATGCATTTACGCGAGTTGTCAATGACGGTCTAATGTGTTTACGCGGACCGAGCCTGATGCGTTCTAAACGCGGGCATGATAATGAGGCAGTTTGAAGGGTGGAAGTGGGATGTGGCCTGGCGATTTGTGCGTGATCATCTGGATGTGTTATGATGCCATGACTGCATGCCTGACATCTGTGTGTTGTATCGATAATTGAATGCCTCGCATGTTTATTTATGTGAAATGCTAGTATTTATGGCTGCTTGAGTGGACTGTCGGCCTAACCTAGGGTTAGGATCCACCTTACGGAGATATATATCTCACCCCGTTGGGGATTAACATTTTCTTGAGGTTCCAGGCGATGGAGCATTGGTAAGTTCAACGATTGGCATTCGTGGGAGTAATAAGTGAATGAGTACAAGATATTCTGTGAACTTAGGGATTGTATTCTATTTTGTAAGTGTAAAATGGAACTACTACTATTTGTCCATAGTCATTTGTTTTATTGAGTGGAGAGTAGATGATTGAAGCTTTCGCTTGTATTTGGATTATGAGTACATGTGGGCCGAAAGATCTTGGAAGACTTTCATAAAGGAATTGCTTGGTGGAATGTTTGCGCGCTCGCCGGGTTCAGGGCATGACATTCCCGTTTGTTTGGTGTCAGAGCAAGGTCAGCTCGATCCAATGTGATTGAGACTTGGAGTGATAAGGAGTGATGACTTGAGGACAATTAGGTAGTGAGACTTTGAGGGATAAGCATGGATTGTTGAATCTTAAGGACTATAGGTTTGAATTTGTGTAGTATTCTAATGGTCCTAGTGCCGATTTAAGGGATGATCTTGAGTGATTTATGAATAAGGCTCACAAGGAAGTGAATAGAAATTGAGGAGTCATAAGCCTGGATTTGCGGTTGCTAGAGAATAAATTATAAATGAAGGGTCAACTGAAGTGTATGATTATGATCTTGATTTGTCAATGAACCAACTTGAGGAGTACGAGTTGTCACGCCCCGCGCTCCGAGCATGAGCACACTACTCCCTGCAAGCAGCTAAAACATCTCTCGTGCTCCCAAGATTCATGACTAAGTCGAGAGATATAATATATGTATCCAGCATGTGGAAGCGGTAGTGAAACAACTCATCCGTACAGAATATAGAGTGGGACCTGGACAGCATAAATACTGTCATACATAATAATCGACTGTTCATACAAGTACATAAACACTACGTCCGATAAGCAAGGGGGTGGCGGGGCGAGTACACAAAAGTCCATCAATGGCATTCAAAAAGAAACACGGTTGGGATCGCCACCAAAAGATCAAGCCAACAAACTGGAACTCCTAAAATGAGCTGTTGGAGTCCTCGATATCCTCGACATCCTCCGTCGGCTCATACTCTGAAAATGTCTCTGAGCGAACCTCAATAGTATCCTCCATGGTCGTCTCAGCTGATGGCTCCGTGAGGACCTCCTCAGTAGCCTCAAGCACGATGACCTCATCCTCAGTGAACTCTAAAGTCGGGGTCCTCTCTGATCCGTTCCTAGAACCGGCAATAGACCCCTCTGCTTGGTCCTGGTCCCTAGCGGGGTGGCACCAATCAGGGATCACTCCCTGGGGCACCTCATGGGGCTTCAGTGGCCCAGTCGACTTGTCTCCGACCTTCCTAAACCAAGCATTGTACCTATGAGGCTTCCAGTCTGGACTGCCCTCGTCAACCCACACCACTGTACACTTCCTTACGTATATAGTTCCCTGCCCATTCAGAACTCATCAAAATATAAGGTCATCTCTTTAGGGTCTCCAAATCAAATATGCCACATCGTCAAGGTGTAGGATTTGTGAAAAGGAAGGGTCCCTAAAGAGGTGAGATTCAAATCTCAGTAAGGTGGGTCCTAGCCATAAGTTAGGTCGACCGTTCACTTAGGCAGTCACAAACCAAACATTCAAACTCACAAACATATTAGACAAATACAAATAGAGATGATATCATACAGATGGCAGGCATGTAGCTATGACATCATAAGCACTTAGATGATCATGCACACTCGTCCTGCCACTTCACCACATCCACCATTTTCAACCTGCCTCAATCTCATCCCCGCGATTAGATCACATCTGGCTATTCTCATGCCCGCGATTAGATCACATCTGGCTATTCTCATGCCCGTAATTAGATTGCATTAGGTTTTTCTCATGCTCGCGATTAGATCGCATCAGGCTATTCTCCACCCCGCGTCTCATACGCCTCAAGGTCTCGCCATGTCATGCTCATGCCATGATTCTCAATTCATTTCACATACAAAACACAAGTGTAACTCAAGCACAATCCGAATACTCATGGTATACCGGGCAATCAAGCGACACTTAACATGGCAAACAATTTAAGCACAAGCATTAGCACACATAAATCCCCTATAACAACTTAAGATGCACCAAGAACATTCACCTTGGAATTTCTCACCAATCAACCAATTTATCGCTCGACTCACCCAATTGAATCCAATCTTCCTATCCTAAGTTTAGGGTTCCCTTATCTTGAATTTGATATCACAAATTTCTCCTTGCAATTGCCCCAAGGGTTCGGTCCAATTTTCCAAGGATTCAATTCACCGCGCAACCTAGGAAATTCCAATCAATCCGTCAATTTCCATATTCAATTCACCAATCTATGAACCACAAACCTCCATAACATAATCCTCATCATTATAGTGTGTCTTAATCACCAATTTGAGACTCAAAACCCATAGCCATCAGCTCCAACAACTTCAATCTTGCACAAAATCAAATCGACTACTTTCGGTTCTGTACAAACCGAGCACCACCAGCCCTAAATCTCCACCAAATCCATCATTTAATCACTATCCTACCTCTTAACATATCTATCTAAGGGTCTAAGTGTCTCACCAAGAGTTTGAGGTCAAGTTGTCGCCAGAATCTCGTCAAAAGTCGCCGGTTCCTCAAGGCCAGTAAACCGACAGATTCTTTCCTACATTAACAAGACCCATTTGGGGCAAAAATTCATCAAATCAAGCCCAACTTTTTACCACAGATTGATATACAAGTCCCCTAGATCTCCATAAAATTTGGCCGCAAGATTCCAACATTTCGATATCCTAAGGGGTCTAAAACTCGGCCTACCTCAGTTTGAGTCAGATTTCGTTGGCTTTCGGGGAAATGCTTGGCCGGAGCTCCACGGTGGTTCAATCGCCGTGCTTCCACTTCAAGGAGGTCAGCAAGATATGGGGTTATGCTTGTATGGTCGACTCGCCGGCTGGTGGTGGCCAAAGGAGGGCGTCGACGGCGGCGAATGGGAGGTCCAGAAACTGTCATCGGCGGTAGAGAAGGAGGAAGAAGATGAAGTGATCGTGAGTTGTGGGGAGTGTTATGGCCGATCAACATGTGTGACATTCTGATTTTCTAGCCAATTTTAGACTCTGTAATGAGGAGTTTATATATATATCAAGCGATGTGTTTCAGTTGTATTCCGCTCAAATTTGATCAATTTGAGTAGGTTGACTCGAGGGGAAAGGCTAACGTGAAACGAGGTACGTGGACCAAGGCGACTCGGATAAGAAATGACGCTTTGACCTTAAGGATTGTCGAGGGGATATTTAGAACCGTCAATAAGCTGATCTAAGAACGATTAAGGATTACCATGCGAGTGTCGTACGATTGGAGCGCGGGTGATGTCGCTTAACCAACGTATGATTTGCAAAATTATCCTAATTTAGATTGTGACAATCGAGACCCGAGGGGCTAGTGATAAACCCTCACAATTACATGACAACCAAAGCCGCCACGAATTGACGAGCCCTAAACGCGATGAGAATGGCGGGGTCGATACACGTAATATCTGCAAAAGCCACCCGTCGATTTGGAATAGACTGGAACCACGTCTGATAGAGAAAACTACCAGAAACGAGTCCTGAAAAAGTTTGAAATGGAAAAATCAAGAATTTCAATGTTATTCGGATTGGCCGTCACCCTATTGAAGAATTCTGGAGCGAGAAAAACGGCGTTCTGAATGTCGGGGGTAAAATGATCATTTTGCCCCTCAAGCTCAGAACTTTGCTTTTACAATTGAAGAAGGGAAAATTGGTCTTATAACCCACCCATGGCTGTCGAAAAAGAAGATTTGAGGAGAGCCATTGGATTCTCTTGGGAAGAAAACATTCCAAGTGTCAAGAGATTAGGAAGTGTGGTCATATCACATTTTATGCTCACCTAACAATCAAACCCTTTGACCAAAATTGGATATAGCCAAACTCTCTCTCTCTTCTCTCTCCCCTTACCCACATTCGGCCGAACCACTCCCCTCCACAACCGAGAACCACCTTCCTCCTCTTCTTCTGTTCTGCTCTCCACCCGAAAGCCACCGAGCCGCCCGTTCGCCGCCCACGACCGACCCTTCTGGCCACCAACCGACCATCGGCTGACCACACCAATGAATCTATATGTCTTGCAGACGTCCTCGAGCAAGAATCACGGCATTTGGAGCACCGAGGAGTCCCAAGAAGTGATTCTCCCGAGAGCCGGCAGATTAGGACTCAATGTGAGGTAGGTCAGGTTCTCAGCCCTTTTGATGGTCGAAATCTTGGAATTTAGGGCTCAAATTTTGTAGAGATCTAGCTGAGATGTGTAGGATTCTTTGGTAAAAATTTGAGTTTGATTTGGTAAGATTTTGACCATGAACCGGCATTGTAAATTTAACCCAGAATCTGCCGGTAATCTGACCTTGGGCGTTCCGGCAAGTTTCAACGGGAATCCGGTGGCCATTTGACTCGAAACTCACGGTGAGCGTCCCAAACCCTTAGGTAGACATCTTAAAAGGTAGGATAGTGTATAAACGTTGGATTTGGAGTATATTAGGACCGGTTAGACCCGGCTAGCACAGAATCAAGTGGGACCGGTTCGGTGCTGGGCCAAACCGATTCTATTGAGGGCTGTGGATGATGATTTTGAGCTGCAATTTGATGTTTAAGATGTGATGAGGTGTTGAGGGTTAATTTATAGATGATTGAGATTGATGGATTGATGATTTGGATATGAAAATTTGACAAATTGGTTGAAATTCTAGGTTGCTCGACGAATCCGGGTGTGGACATTGATTGGCCGAAACCTTTGGGCTTCAAGAAGGAGAAATTTGGGTTGTCAAGCTAAGGTAAGGGATTCCTAAACTTAGGCTAGGGAGATTGGACTCAATTGGGTGAGTAGATGATTGAATTGAACGGTTTAAGATGGATTTTCCCAAGGGGTAGTCTCCGTTATGTCCTAAGATGTTATAGGAGGATTGTGTGTGACTTTGTCTATGCTTGAGTCGTTTGCCATGTTTGAGCATCAATTGACTTGCTTGCATGCTGTGAGTGTTCAAACTGTGCATGAGTTGCACTTGTTGTTTGTATGTGAATCGAATTAAGGTAACATGGCATGAGCATGACATGGCGAGGCCTGAGGCGTGTGAGACATGGGGCGGAAGTTGATACCCTGATGCGACAAGATCGCGGGATGAAGTTATGGTTGTGTGGCGCCCTGATGTGACAAGATCGCGGGGTGAAGTTATCATTGTGGTACCCTGATGCGATGAGATCGTGGGGTTGAGATAGCCACGATCCTGATGCGAACTATTCGCAGGACAGAGTATGAGTTAATGAGCTTTGTTTGGAGATTTATCGAGACCTGATGCGTTTACGCTGGTCACCGATGACGGTCTGATGTGTTTACGCTGACCGAGCCTAAGGCGACTAGTTCGCGGGCTAGAGATTGAGGCAAGTGGAGATGGGTGGATGTGGCGAAGGGATAGATTGACAGTGCATGTGCATCTAAGTGTGGCATGTCGTCATATTTGCATATCTGTCTTCTGTATGCTGTTGTTTTTTGATTTGTGCCATATATGCCTGTCTGTTTCTGAGTTTGAAATTATTGAGGAGTACAGCTACCTGAGTGGACTGTTAACCTGACCTAGGGTTAGGTTTTTTTTGCTGAGATATGTATCTCACCCCTTTTTGGGGAACTCTTCTTTTACAGATCCTAAGCCTTAGGTATGTGGCCTATACGTTTTGGGGACCCAAAAGTGATGATGGCTTATTTTGACGAGTTCCCGGATCGACAAGGGAACATTTATGTGAGGAAGTGCATTATTGTATGGGTGGATGAGGGTAAGCCCTGTTGGATGCCTCACGGGTTTGAGGCGTAGTTTAAGAAAGTAAGAGACTAGCAGATTGGGCCGATGAAACCCCACGAGATACCTCAAGGTGTCATATTCGATTGGTGTCAGACTGCAGTAGAGCTGGAGTTGCTTGAGTGGTCAGTAGTAGGATCCAGGAATGAGCCAGAGCAGATCCCGACCTTGGAGTCCACAGAGCAAGAGGAGGAGGAGGTCATTGTCCTAGAGGCGTTCGAGGGGGACCTTTTTGAGCCGTTGCAGGAGGCGACCTGAAGGACTCCATTGAGGTCCTGTCCGAGACTTTCTCCGAGTTCGAGCCAATGGAAGAGACTGAGGACACAAGAGATTCTAGCAGTTCTTCCTAGGTGACTCCAGTTGGTGATCTGATCTTTTGACTGGCGACCTGACCCCGCTCTTGATGGATTTAGTGGATGTTTCTTTTGACATGCTTACCCTGTTGCCCTGTTGTTAAGCGGATCCTAGCAGTTGGTATCTGTATGAACGGTATAATATGATGTATGAATGTTATTGAGCTATCCAGGTCCCACTTAATCTTTATATGATGTACGAGGATTTATGTTAGTAACATTTTCACATGTACTATGTATTTATTATATCTCTTGATTTATGACAGTGGATCATGGGATCGCGAGAGATTGTTATTGGTTTACTTGCAGGGATGTTCGCGTTCTCGTGGTCGGGGCGCGAGGCGTGACATACTAGCTTGTTTGGTATCAGAGCAAGGTCAGCTTGATACAAAGTAGATTGAGGATTGGAGTAATAATGAGGATTAAGTGGGGACAAGGACGGATAGCGTGATCTTAGGGGACTGGTCAGGGTAAGTTATGGAACGCCTAGCATGAAACTTGACACCTATGGATGGTGTTTGACCTTGGTAAGATTGTGGCAAGGCATAAAGAATTAAGTTCTCTGCTTAGGATTGAAGGTCATTTCTGGACCTTGGCTTGCTTGATGAATGAAAGTGATTGGCTTTAGTGAATCACTCGAGTGGATGGAAATGAGGAATGGCCATGGGCTATTGGTTGAAATGTTTCGGGAATTGATGCATGGAGTACTGTTGTTGTATAACTGTTTCTGTTAAGGAGTAGTTAGTAACTTTGGATTGGATGAATGAGTAAGTTACTAACTCATTGCTGAACTTATAGTGGATTAGGTTCAGTAGAAAGAGATGAAGATGAGTAACCCATCCAGAAGATCTGGAAGACCGAGAGGCGGAGCCTCTAGCTCGAGGTCCTCCGTAGCGAAGGACCCAAGAGTGGATGGTCTACTAAGGCCAATGGAGGGGCTTAGAGACATTATAGATAGGCAGGCCCAGAACCGGGACGCTACCATAACCCAGACAGTGGGAGCTGCCTTAGCTGCCATCAATACCAACATTGACAATGCTGGTGGAAGTGGAAATCAAGGCAACCGAACCAGAGTAATGAAACGGTAAACCCTCAAGAGGAAATTGTTGAGGCCAGACAGATGGGCCAACTGGTGGAGCAGTTGATGAAACTAAAACCGACACAGTTTGACGGGATTGGAGATCTCGAGCTAGCGCCCAGATGGATAGAGAAGTTGGAGAAGGCTTTTGGGGTGCTAAGATGCACAGATGAGAAGAAAGTGCTGTTGGTTGTGTACCAACTGGAGGGTACAGCCAATGACTGGTGGGCTGCCACCAAGGGCGAAATCTTCCCTAAAGGAGTGGCCCTAAACTGGAACGCTTTAAGATGGCCTTTAATGATAAATATTTCTTAGAAACAGCCAGAGAAAGAAAGTAGATGGAGCTCCTGCGGTTACGCCAAAACCAGTTGACAATAGACCAGTACGAGGCTAAGTTCGCGACGCTCTTGAGGTACGCACCTCGATCTATGGAGGACTTTTTGGAGAAGGCAAAGTGGTTTAGGGATGGTCTAAGGCCCGAGCTCCGCAGCCAGATGATCGCTTTGAACTTGAGGACCTACCAGGAGATATATGAGTGAGGCCAAATGATTGAACGAGATTTGAAGGAAAGAAACAATGCAACTGGATCGCGGTTTACGTCATTCAGGGACAATTGCCAGATGGGCAAGAGGCCGGTGGGCAAGAGGTCGATGGCGAATAATAGACGTTTCGTGCCGCCCGTAAGGAAAAATATAGTGAAACCGTTAAACTCTGCGAACTGGAGCTACAGACTGTGTGGCAGAAGGCATGGAAATGGGCCATGCCTAGTGAGGACAAGAGCATGTTTCAAGTGTGGTCAGCTGGGCCATCAGATGAGGATGTGTCCAAACCAAGCACCGGTAAGTCGACCGTAAGGACAGAGGCCACAAGCTGGGCCGTCGACTGCAACGCCTCAGACTGAGCAGAACAGACCGTCGGCACAAGGTAGAGTATATGCTGTAACCCGCAGAGAGGCAGAGGAAGCACCGGGAGTGGTCACAGGTATGCTTCACTTCTACAACCAGACTGCTTATGCATTGTTTGATCCTGGTGCCACGTACTCGTTCGTGTCTGCACAGTTCGCTGAATTAGTAGGCATGAAATTGGAACCGTTGAGCATGATCTTGCATGTTACTACACCCTTAAAGGATGACACAATAGTTTCGTTGGGCTGTGCTGGTTGTGAGATAGTGATTGGGGGAAATAAAGAAAGCATTGACCTAGCCGTATTGCCCATGTTTGCTTTTGACGTAATAATAGGAATGGATTGGTTGAGTAAGCAGGGGGCAGTAGTAGATTGTGGTAGTAGAACAATTCGGTTTTATCCGAGAGGTTGCCCTAGCTTTGAATTGGGGGAAAGTCGAGGAGGAATCTCGATTCCCTTAGTCTTATCTTTGGAAGTAACTAAGTTGATGTCTGAAGGATGTCGGGCATACTTAGTAGCAGTAATGGATACGATTGCCGAGGAACTAAAGTTAGAGAATATCCCGGTAGTGCGTGAGTTCCCGGATGTGTTTCCCCAGGAGTTGTCAGGATTATCACCAGAATGAGAAATAGAGTTTGTAATTGAATTAGCCCTTGGGACAGAGCCGATATCGAAAGCATCGTACAGGATGTCCCTGTCAGAATTAAAGGAGTTAAAGGTGCAGATGCAAGAGCTGCTAGACAAAGGATTCATCCGATCAAGTGCTTCACCGTGGGTAGCACCAGTGTTGATTGTGAGAAAGAAGGAAAAGAAGTTTGAATGGACTAATAGATATGAGCTAAGTTTCCAAGAGCTTAAGCATATATTGACGACCGTACTAGTGCTGACCATTCCGTCAGGACCGAGAGGTTACGAGATTTATAGCGATGCTTCGTTGAAAAGATTGGGGCTGTGTTTTGATGCAGCACGGCAGGGTAGTAGCCTATGCATCCAGACAGTTGAGGCCACACGAGATGAATTATCCGACTCATGACCTGGAGTTAGCAGCGATAGTGTTTGCCCTGAAGGTTTGGAGACACTACCTTTGTGGCGAGAAGTTTTAGATATACACCAACCACCAGAGTTTGAAATACTTGTTTTCCTAGCAAGAGCTGAACATAAGACAACGTAGATGAATAGAGCTGCTCAAAGACTATGACTGTGAGATACTATATCACCTTGGGAAAGCCAACAGAGTAGCAGATACACTGAGTCGGAAGTCAAGTATTGCGTGCCTGCTAGTGAGAAGTTGATCGACGATAGAAGATTTGAGAGATTCCAAATTCAGATTAGAGGTCGATCAGTTTTCCAGTTTGATAGCTACTTTGAGGGTGGAACCTGAGGTCCAAGAAGGGATCAAAGCATTACAGTCTACGAACTCGGAGATTCATAAAATTGTAGAGATGGATGCGACAAGGAGGAAGTCGGAATTTCAGGTGTCTGAGGACGAAATTTTGAAGTTTTGAGGACGACTGTGTGTACTAAAGGATGACGAACTCAGGGAAAGAATTTTGTCAGAGGCTCATAGGAGCAATTATAGTATCCACTCTAGAAGTACAAAGATATACTAGAATTTGCGACAACATTATTGATGGAAAGGAATTAAGGTAGACGTGGCAAGATACATGGCTAAGTATTTGACATGCTAGCAAGTGAAAGCACATCACTGTAAGCCTGGAGGACTTTTGCGGCCACTGGAGATTCCGGAATGGAAGTGGGAGTACATAACCATGGATTTTGTAATGGGACTTCCGATGAGTCAGAGAGGTCATGACTCGATATGGATAGTCATAGACTGATTGACCAAGTCCGCCCACTTCATTCTTGTGGGAAAGGACTTCGCTATGGATAAGTACGCAGAGCTGTACATGAGGCAGATAATAAGATTACACGGGGTGCCGGTGACGATCACCTTGGATAGGGATCCGAAATTCACAGCGAATTTTTGGAAGAGCTTGCAAGAAGCTGTGGGGACCTGACTACAGTTCAGTACCGCGTATCATCCACAGACAGATGGACAGTCGAAAAGGACAATCCAGATGCTCGAGGACATGTTGAGAGCTTGCGTCATTGATTTTATAGGCAGATGGAAAGAGTAGTTACACCTGGTAGAATTTGCTTATAATAATAGCTAACAACAGAGTATACAGATGGCACCGTTTGAAGCACTCTATGGTAGAGCCTGCAGAACCTCGATTTGTTGGGATGATGTCAGAGAAAGAAGTATCATGGGCCTCGAATTGGTAGAGCAATCGGTAGAAGCAGTGAAAGTAATTCGAGATAGATTGAGGACGACGTAGAGTCGCCAGAAGAGCTATGCAGATAAGCGATGCAAGCCCCTGGAGTTTCAAGTGGGCGATCACGTCTTCCTTAAGGTGTCGCCGATGAGGGGACTATCGCGATTAGGAAGGAAGGGAAAGCTGAGCCTGAGGTACGTAGGCCCTTTCGAGATACTGGAACAGATTGGAACTTTGGCCTACCGGCTTGCTCTGCCGCTAAATCTATCCCAGGTACATAATGTATTCCATGTGTCGATGCTAGGAAAGTATGAGCCTGACTCGACACATGTTTTGGATCATGAAGCCATAGAAATGGACGATAGAGTGTCTTACGTAGAGAAGCCAATAAGGATCGAGGATCGGAAGGAGCAAATCCTTCGGAATAAGAAGATTCCATTGGTCAAAGTAGTATGGGACATGGGAGAACAAAGAAACGATGAGGCGAAAACACCCCCATTTGTTTGAATAGTTAAGTGTAATGTAAATTTCGAGGATGAAATTTTTGTAAGGGGGAAAGAGTTGTGACATTCTGATTTCCCAGTTAATTTCAGACTCTGTAATGAGGAGTTTATATATATATATATATATATATATATATATCAAGCGATGTGTTTCGGTTGTATTCCGCTCAAATCTGATCAATTTGAGTAGGCTGACCTAATGGGAAAGGCTAACACGAGACTAGGTACGTGGACCTAGGCGACTCGGATAAGAAATGACGTTTTGACCATAAGAATTGTCGAGAGGATATTTAGAACTGCCAATAGGCCGATCTAAGAATGATTAAGGATTACCATGCGAATGTCGTACGATTGGAGCGCGGGTGATGCCGCTTAACCAATGTATGATTTGCAAAATTATCCTAAATCGAACTATGACGATTGATACCATATGGACTAGTGATAAACCCTTACAATTACATGACAACCAAAGTCGCCACAAATTGACGAGCCCTAAATGTGATGAGAATCACGGGGTCGATATGCGTACTGTCTACAAAAGCTGCTCGTCAGTTCGGGATAGACTGGAACCACGTCTGAATGAGAAAACTATCAGAAATGAGTTTCGAAAAGTTTGAAATGGAAAAATCAAGAATTCCAATGTTATTCGGATTGGTCGTCACCCTAACGAAGAATTCTAGAGCGAGAAAAACGACGTTCTGAACGTCGGGGGTAAAATGACCATTTTGCCCATCAAGCTTAGAACTTTGCCTTTACAATTGAAGAAGGGCAAATTGATCTTATAACCCACCCATGGCTGCCGAAAAAGAAGATTTGAGGAGTGCCATTGGATCCTCTTGGGAAGACAACATGCCAAGTGTCAAAAGATTAGGAAGTATGGTCATATCACACTTTATGCTCACCTAACAATCAAACCCTTTGATCAAAATTGGATATAGCCAAACTCTCTCTCTCTTCTCTCTCCCCTCACCCTCATTCTGTCGAACCACTCCCCTCCACAATCGAGAACCACCTTCCTCTTCTTCTTCTGTTTTGCTCGGTGCCCGACAGCCACCGAGCCGCCAGTTTGTCGCCCACGATTAACTCTTCTGGCCACAACCGACCATTGGTGGACGACACCAACGAAGTTCTATGTCTTGCCGATGTCCTCAAGCAAGAATCACGGCATTTGGAGCACCGAGGAGTCCCAAGCAAGGATTCTCCCGAGAGCCAATAGATTAGGACTCAATTTGAGGTAGGTCCGGTTCTTAGCTGTTTTGATGGTGGAAATCTTGGAATTTAGGGCTCAAATTTTGTGAAGATCTAGTTGAGATGTGTATAATTCTGTGGTAAAAATTTGAGTTTGATTTGGTAAGATTTTGACCATGAACCGGCCTTGTACATTTTGCCCAGAATCTGCCGGTAATCTGACTTTGGGCGTTCCGGCAAGTTTAAATGGGAATTCGAGGGCTATTTGACTCGAAACTCACGGTGAGCCTCCCAAACCCTTAGGTAGACATTCTAAGAGGTAGTATAGTGTATAAATATTGGATTTGGAGTAGATTAGGACCGGTTGGACTCGGCTAGCACAGAACCGAGTGGGACCGATTCGGTGCTGGGCCAAATCGATTCTGTTGAGGGCTGTGGATGATGATTTTGAGCTACAATTTGATGTTTAAGATGTGATGAGGTGTTGAGGGTTAAGTTATGGATGATTGAGATTGATGGATTGAGGATTTGGATACGCAAATTTGACGAATTGGTTGAAATTCTAGGTTGCGTGACGAGTCCGGGTGTGGAAATTGATTGGCCAAAACCTAAGGGCTTCAAGAAGGAGAAATTTGCGTTGTCAAACTAAGGTAAGGGATTCATAAACTTAGGCTAGGGAGATTGGACTCAATTGGGTGAGTAGATGATTGAATTGAACGACTTAAGATGGATTTTCCCAAGGGGTAGTCTCCGTTATGTCCAAAAATGTTATAGGAGGATTGTGCGTGAATTTTTCTATGCTTGAGTTGTTTGCCATGTCTGAACATCAAATGACTTGCTTGCATGCCATGAGTGTTCAAACTGTGCATGAGTTGCACCCGTTGTTTGTATGTGAATCGAATTAAGGTAACATGGCATGAGCATGACATGGCGAGGCCCTGAGGCGTGTGAGACGCGAGGTGGAAGTTGATACCCTGATGCGACAAGATCGTGGGGTGAAGTTATGGTTGTGTGGCGCCCTGATGCGACAAGATCGCAGGGTGAAGTTATCGTTGTATGACGCCCTGATGCGATGAGATTACGGGGTTGAGATAGCCACGATCCTGATGCGAACTATTCGCGAGACGGAGTATGAGTTAATGAGCTTTGCTTGGAGATTTATCGGGACCTAATGCGTTTACGCGGGTCACCGATGATGGTCTGATGCATTTACGCAGACCGAGCCTGAGGCGACTAGTTCGTGGGCTAAAGATTGAGGCAGGTGGAGATGGGTGGATGTGGCGAAGGGACAGACTAAGAGTGTATATGCATCTGAGTGTGGCATGTCGTCATATTTGTATGTCTGTCTTTAGTATGCTGTTGTTTATTGATTCGTGCCTTATATACCTGTCTGTTTCTGAGTTTGAAATTATTGAGAGGTACGGCTACCTGAGTGGACTGTTAACCTGACCTAGGGTTATGTTTTTCTTACTGAGATGTGTATCTCACCCCTTTTTGGGAATCATTCTTTTATAGATCCTAGGCCCTAGGTATGTGGCACATACGTTTTGGGGACCCAAAAGAGATGACGGCTTATTTTGACGAGTTCCCGGATCGATAGGGGAACATTTATGTGATTAAGTGCACTGTTGTATGGGTGGATGAAGGTAAGCCTAATTGGAAGCCTCACAGGTTTGAGACGTGATTTAAGAAACTAGGAAACTAGCAGATTGGGCCGCTGAAGCCCCACGAGGTATCTCAAGGTGTCATACCTGATTGGTGTCAAACGTCAGCAGAGCAAGAGTTGCTTGAGGATTCAGTAGTAAGATCTAGGAATGGGCCAGTGTAGACCTCGACCTTGGAGCCCACAGGCAGGAGGAGGTAGAGGTCATAGTCTTAGAGGCGTCTGAGGGGGACCTTGTTGAGCTGTCCCAAGAGGCGACCATGGAGGACTCTATTGAGGTCCAGTCCGAGACTTTCTCGGAGTACGAGCCGACGAAGGAGACTGAGGACACAGGAGATTCTAATAGTTCTTCTAGGCGACTCCAGTTGGTGATCCGATCTTTTGACTGGCGACCTGACCCCGCTCCTGATGGATTTAGTGGATGTTTCTTTTGACATGCTTACCTTGTTGCCCTGTTGTTTAGCTGATCCTGGTAGTTGGTATCTGTATGAACGGTATGATATGATGTATGAATGTTATTGAGCTATCCAGGTCTCACTTAATTTTATATGATGTACGGGGATTTATGTTAGTAACGCTTCCGCATGAACTATGTATTTATTGTATCTCTCGGTTTATGACCGTAGATCTTGGGACCGCGAGAAATTGTTATTGGTTTGCTTGCAGGGAGGCTCGCGTTCTCGTGCTCGGCAGGGCGTGACAAGGTGAGAGGAGAAAGAGAGAAAAATGCTATATACAAGGTATACAAGGCTCAAGTCAATGGGTTGATGGTAGGTGGCGAATAGTGGACTTGACCACTCTTTTGTCCATCTTTTAACACTTGTCCTGAGTGTCATTCTAACTTGATCCAATGGCCACAATTCCTCCTAGTTTTTGGCAGCCTTGGGGAGTGTGTGAAGACCAAAATGCCCTTCCTTCATTGCATGGGCAAGGCTTAAGCTTAGAGGTAAAATTGGCAACATAGTAATTGTACCCTTGACGTCCGGAATGTCGTTTTTCTCGTTTCAATATTTTTCGATAGGGTGATGGCCAATCCGAATATAACGTTGGAATTCTTGATTCTCCATTTTCAATTTTCAAGACTCGTTTCTGATTATTTTCTCTATCGGACGTGGTTCTAGCCTATCCCGAACCGACGGGCGACTTTTGCAGAAGTTACGCGTATCGACCCTGTGATTCATATCACATTTAGGGTTCGTTAATTCGTGGCGACTTTGGTTGTCATGTAATTGTGAAGGTCTATCACTAGTCCCAATGGCCTCGATCGTCACTGTTCGATTTAGGGAAATTTTACAAAATATTTATTGGTTAAGCGGCTTCACTTGCGCTCTAATCATATAACACTGCTAATGCATCCCTTAATCGTTCTTGGATCGGTCCTTTTATGGTTTTAAATATCCCCTCGACAATCCTTATGACCAAAGCACCATTTCCTATCCGAGTTTCCTAGGTCCGCGTACCTTGTCTCGCGTTAGCCTTTCTCTTTTGGTTAGTCTACTCGAATTGATCAGATTTAAGTGAGATACGACTGAAATACATCTCTAGATTTACTTCTCATTAATGGATTTGAAATTGATTGAAAATTAGAATGTCATACGAGTTATAAAGGGGCGACTGATGTTAGTGGATTCAGGCTTGAATTGCATGATATCTTGATGGTTTAGCTATCAATTGCTATTGTCAGCCTTGGATGAAATGAGGTGAGGTGTATACAAGGTATATTGAATTAAAGGCCAGCTGTGATCGAATGCTTAGGGATTTGATTTAGTTAGTAGCTCTACTTGAGGTATATGGTTGAATATAGGCAATTGATCGGTGGAATTAGAACTCTTCAATGGATAGGAATTGATCTGAAGGCAATTTTGGTGTGACAAGTGGTGATGACAGTCATGCTGTGCATGTGTTTGTGGCTTTGAAATGAAAGTTGATGAGGGTGTGTACATGAGCTTATCATTATTGGACTTAATAAACTGTTGCTTAGTATGGGACAAGTTGATGGGATACCTATAAACCGTCATGAAGCATTGTATGGGACGTGTGGAATGAGGTTTTCTCCCTAGATGTATGACTTGGGACAACCTGCAACGGCCAGGTCTGATGAGGGCGGGGAGTGATCCCCGGGACAGAGGGGTCCGGACAAGGAACGGCTCCTGGCAGGCTTCTAAGATGGCAAGAGGCAGGAATGACCCAAGTCATAACTTGAAAGGGGAAGTCTAGGTATCAGGTTGAGTCCAATTATGGTTAAGAGATGTATGACACAAGCTTGTTCCTCGAAGAAGATGTTCAAAAGTGGCATGACATGTGAAATAATGCTTGTGATTGGCTTGGCCAAGGTTTAACTGGGAGAGTAGATGACAATGTGGATTTAATACCCATTGAACTAATGCCTGTTGAGAATGAGAAAGCATGTCGTGTTTGTGACAGAGTGGTAGATGCCTTAGACTTAAAGCATGATCGATTGGCTCATTGAATTGCTGCTTTAGGTACTTGCTCGGTGTTAACCTAGTTGAGTTTTGGCCTAGTTGAGGCTTGCCTAGTAATTGGCTAAAGATTGAGAAGTTGCCTTGTTGAGGCTGTGTTGAATAGTCATTGACTGATGAGGATTTGGAATCTTTGGGTAACGGACAAGTAGTTGAGAGTTGTTTGGGAACCACCATAAGGTTGATAATGATGAATGATGAGATGAGCAGCCTAAGACTGATAGACTTGAGTAGATGACTTAAGTTTTTGATTCCTGGAGGGAATCATAAGGGTTCAAGTGACATGAGAACCAATCAGGTTAAATGACCAAGGTATGGTCGTAGAAGCGCATTGGGCTTGAGTATACATGGTGTGGAAGATCCGAGAACTAATATGGATCATGAGAATTGAGTAAAGATGGGTGATTGGAGTATGAGTACCAAAAGAGAATATGGCTCGATCTGTTAATCGTATGAGACCCAAGAGCTGACTGGGTCATGGGAACTTTGAATGGAAATGAGAAAGTGGATGGGTAAACACACTCGAGAAGAAGCTATCATTATACCCAAGTCGTTGAGACGATTAAAGCTAATGCTGATGAATTAAATGATAGAAATCACAAGAGAGGTGACTCCGAGTTAATCCTTTCTAAATTGAATGCGTGGGAAGAACCTCGAGAATTTGAAAAAGCTTGTAAAACTATGTATAAGGTTGAGATTGACCAAGTTTGAAGGAGGGATAAGATTTGAAGTTGTCTCCCTCTAGATTGGAGATCTTGGTAAGGAAACCTTAGAGGTTTGGGTACACTAAGGAAATAAAGTGACCCTAGCAGTTTTAACCTTAAGAGACTGTTAATAATTGGTGAAAGGTTACTAGAGGAAGGGTTTCCTCAAGGGCACGATATCTGCCTAGATTACCCCTGTTGAGTTGTTCAACGAAAAGTATCCTTCTGATATTGCTTGAAAGCAAAGGTTGTTGGGATCCTGATAGTTTTGCAAGGATCCAAGGACGATTTACCAGTGTGAGACAGAGTTCTCAAGGTCGTTTAAGCATATGGTAAAGGTGGTCAAGGACCATTTGAATGAGACGTGAAGTCTTTGAGTGGATTGGGATTTGAAGGCCTTATGCTAATTGTTATTCCTAAATCTGATGAACCGTAATGGACATCAAGGAAAGAAGTGGATGAGCGGGAGAGGAATAAGTAAGAGAGAATTTCTGTTCATGGATTGTGAGAAAAGAGAACTTCACTTATGGAACATAGAATGTGCCGGTAAGGAAATGTTGTTACTATGACAGAAGGCTTATGGTGATTAACCTTTTGTTGTCGTGGGGAATAATAAGGAGACTGATCTGTCAGTCTATCAGACCTTGTGGATTTTATGAGATTGATTGAGCATAAATCTAGATCACTAGAAGTGGTATTGTGTGTTATCGCCCCTAAAGGGTAGGGCGTCACTCTTAAAAGACGATTAGACCATGACATGATCATTGATGGAAAGAAAGGTGAATGGACTTGATGGTCCTAGTTACTTGCGATTTTAATGAATGGGTGAATAAGCAAAAAGGATGCTTAGATTGTAATCGCAAGGCAACTTGAGGAAGTCGAATTGAATATCTAAAATATGAATTTGTGGAAACTAAGGACGAACAGATATTGTCACTTGAAGTGACTGAATTATGGGGAGAAGAATGCCGAGTATGGTGGCATCTACGTTCTGGAATAAAACATTGTCGTTGGTGCAGACTCCAAGATCGACGTCCTATGGAATAGGAAGGACATGGTGGATTTGAAATAAGAGAATGCCATTGAAGTGTATAGTTTCCTTCAAATGGTCAGAGACCCTAGTGTGGAAGGAAAATGAAATCCTAATCATCTTGATATTAAGATTGAGTGTCTAGACTAAGAAAGACAACGCAGAACTGGAATGATTGCTGTAAGGGAAGTTAAGTTTGAAAAACTATCTTGTAGACGATGTTGAATTTCAGGATAATGTTGACATTCCGTGGGACAGACAGAATTGAGATAAGGTTGCATTAGCTGGTTGTGAAACCAAGAGGTCAAGACACTTATGCTTCATGAGGAAAGAGTGACAAAAATGGACAAAATGTTGTGTGATCCTAATGGAGACCCGTGACAAAGAGAGTCAAGGTCTGAGCTCTTAAATGAAAAATGTGAAGAATAGTTTGAAAGATTTGACATAGGTAGAAAGGAGTTGACAATAGCCAAACTGAGCATCCAAGGAATAATTGGATGGGTTGTTACTGTCTGGAGAGACGATGATCGGATTTGTTTAAGGAGTCCTGAGGGATATTATAGAAATCTCTGAGAGCATCCTATGAACCCTAAGAGAGTGCTCGTTGTATGCTAAGTATGAATAGCATGAGCTGTTGACCTGATAAGGTAAAATTTCTTGGCCAGGTAGTTTTGAGGAGTAGAATCACTATAGATCCCCGAAAGTAGGAGCTGGCGATAGGCTGACTGAGGCCGACGTGAGCTATTGAGGCTTGAGACTTCCTAAGTCTGATGGATCATAACAGTCCGGTATAGACATTGTGGGAAGATTTCCCAGATGAGCTATTTTGCTAAGGGAATGGACTAAGGATGAGGTGTGGCGCAAATGGACGAACGAATATGAAAATGGGTCCCAAGAACTAAAGCCCAGTCAATGACCGCGCTGACACTGGGGTTTTTGTTGGAAAGTGAAAAGATCATAAGGATCATGATGAAGTGTCGTAGAAAGAAAATTTGAGATGTAACAAGTGAATTTGATATGGCAGTGCATGTACATCGCGATAGTAAGGTCTTATGAGTTGGGATACCTAATGCATGGTTGAAGTTGGCTTGCAAATGCTCTTGCGATGAAGTTGGAAAACACGACTCGCCCGGAGAGGTTTCAAGTTTACACGAACCATAAGAATTTGAGGTATGTGGTTGCCTAGAAAAATTGAATGAAGAACGTGTGTGAAGGAGATTGCTTAAGAACTAAGGAGGAAATATCCTATATCGCCTAGAAAATGGTGATTTATGAAACAAATGCGTATAAGTGAAAATTGAGCATTGTGCTTTTGGCAGATAAAGGATAGGCTTTGCTCAAGGAAATAAGAAATCCAACTCCTAAATTGGAAGGTTGTCAATTGACTAGTTCGATAACTACCTGAAGCATCAAGCTTGAAGTCAAAAAAGAATTGAGATGCTGCAATAAACAGACCCTGACATTTAAAGGGGTTATGGAAATGGATAGAACAGGGAGGAAATCTAGATTTTCGGATACCTGGGGAAGAAACCTCAAGGTTGGGAGTAGAAACCTTAAAGTTCCATGGACGAGAGTATGAGTCCATCATTGAGGGGAACTTAAGGAGATGACCTCATCGAAATTTCGAAAGGAGAATTATGGTGTTCCATGGGATGGCACGAGGATGTGCCAAGATATGTAAATATACTATCGATGATAAGGATAGGAGGTTGAAATTAATCGATCATATGGTCGAGCACTAAACATGTTGACAAAAGAAAAGGACATGACCACGAAAGTTGAAGGATCACTCTCATCCAATGGGACTTTCGGATGGAATCGAGAACGGATTACTACGGAAGTAATCATGTAATTGTTTAAGGAATCGAGAGGGTTATAACTCGATTTGGTTAATGGAGGACAAGTTGATAAAACCCTTGAATCTCTGTTGGTATGAAAGGAAGTTTGAAGGGAGTGATATGCCGAATGGTATGAACATTAAAGAGGGCATTCTGGCAAGGGCTTAGTAATAATGATTGTGGACAAATGAAAGAGATAATGTGAACGCTCAAGGATGAACTACTGACAAATGTTTTGAATACCGAAAGAGAATGGAAATAAGCAAATCAGATCGAGGACTGAAGGAGACAAGTCCCAGAGAAAGATGGTTTTGGGCTGGAAAGGACAAGTAAGATCGTCAAGTCATGAAAGTAATTATCCATAAGAATGAGGATGCGATGAGACGCCGATACCCCAAAGGATTGAATGGTTCGAAGGTTGCAAATTTCGAGGATGAAATTCTTTAAGGGGGGAAGAATTGTGACATTCTGATTCTCCTGTCATTTCCGGACTCATTAATGAGAATTGTATCTAGCGATGTATTTCAGTCGTATCTCGCTCGGATTTGATCAATCTCGAGTTGACTGACCAAAAGGGAAAGGCTAACGCGATAGAAGGTACGTAGACCTAGGGAACTCGAATAGGAAATGGCGCTTTACCCATAAGGATTGTTGAGGGGACATTTAGAGTCATAAAAGGCCGATCTAAGAACGATTAAGGAATGCATTGCTAGCGTTATACGATTGGAGCGCTGGTGATGCCGCTTAACCAATATATAATTTGCGAAATTTTCCTAAATCGAACAGTGACGATCGAGACCATTGGAACTAGAGATACCTCATAATTATATGACAACCAAAGTCGCCATGAATTGACGAGCCCTAATTGTGATATGAATCATAAGGTCGATACGCGTAACATCTGTAGAAAGCTGCTTATCAATTCAAGATAGGCTGGAACCACATTTGATAGAGAAAACGATCAGAAATGAGTCTTGAAAATTGAAAATGGAAAATCAAGAATTCCAAAGTCATGTTTGGATTGGCCGTCGCCTTAAAGAAGAATATCGGAATGAGAAAAATGACTTTTCGGGCGTTGGGGGTAAAATTACTATTTTGTCCCTCAAGACCTAACCTTACTTATATAATTGGATGAGGGCATTTTGGTCATTAAACCACCCCCAAGGTCACCAAAAATGAGAGAGAATCTTGGCCATTAAATGAGCTTGATTGACACATTGGACATGTGTCAATGATAAAGCCTTGAGTGGACATATTCACTTTTTCTAACTACCATTCGATCCTTTGACTTGTGAAGACTTGCATATACACTTCTCTCTCTCTCTCTCTCTCTTACACCCCTCACTTGGCAAAAACCCTCAATCCTCTCTGCAATTTATTCTTCTTCTTCTTCTCTTGCTCACCAGCTCGCTGCCTATTCCAACTGACTCATTGTTCCAACCATAACTTTTTCATCCGATAATCGATTGAGGTAAAACCACTGACAATAGAAAGATTATTGTCTTATCTTTTTATAGACATATTATAAGCTCAATTTGACCAGGTAGATCTTCCCGTAGCTCTATTTGAGTGGACAAAGGTCAGGCGAGGTCAAATTATGACTGGTTTTGGGGAAAGACCTGTTCGAGGTCTTTCGGACTTCAAATTGCTCTAAATTTTCGGTGAGGTCTTCCACACTTATAGTATTAAAGTTGAATGAGCTGTGGTAAAAAGTTGGGATGAATTTGATGGATTTTGTACCCCAAATGATTCTTATATTGGAAGGGCCAGAACTAACCGGTCGTAAGCTTGGAGGAACCGACGCCGTTCTTGGACCATATGACGATGCCTTGAGCTCAAATTTTCGGTGAGGCTTCCCAACCCTTAGAACTACATGTTAGCAAGTAGGTTAGTGAATAAATGAAGGATTTGAGGTAGTTTAAGGGCTGGTTATTTGAGACTTACACAGAATCGAAAATCACCCAGTTCAGTTCTATGCAAATAGGTTTTGTGGGGGCTGTTATTGGTTGGTTTTCAGTCTCAAATTCATCAATGAGACATGCTAGGATGTTGAGGAATGTGTTAATGAGGTTTGTGATCCATGGATTGGTGATTGGGCAAGAGAAAATTGACGATTTAATGGATTTCCATGGGTTGCATGGTGGATTTGATTTTGGGTTTCTTGGGTCGAATTATTGAGACTCTTGGGAGGAGAATTTTTGGTATTAAGCTTGAGGTAAGGGAACCCTAAATCTATGATAGGAAGATTGGACTCAATTGGGTGAGTCGGGTGAATTTTTGGGTGATCCTTGAAGGGTTTTTAATGTGATTGTTCTTTATGCCTCTTAAGACGGTATAGAGAATTTGAATGTGTGTCAATGTTTGTGTTTTGAAATGACTACCATGCGTGAATGTCAATTGATCGTCTTGCATGCCATAAGTGTATGATTTGTGCTTGAGTTGCACATTACAATATGTGTGTGAATTGAATTGAAATTTTAGCATGGCTGAGATATGGTAGTACCCTAAGACGTATGAGACACGGGGTGGTGTGAAGGATACCTTGAGGCGCTGAGACGCGGGGTTGGAGTTGTATGGAATCCTGATGCGTATAAGACTCGGGATTGAGAAGGCCATAGTCCTGATGCGTTGAAACGCGGGATGGAGTTGTGATGTGTTGACGCTGGCCTGGAGTAACGTTGAAACCTAATGCGTTTACGCGGGTTGTCAATGATCGTCCGATGCGTTTACGCGGACCGAGCCTGAGGCGTTCTAAACGCGGGCATGAGAATGAGGCAGTATGAAGGGCGGAAGTGGGTGTGGCATGGCGATTTGTGCATGATCATCTAGACCATGACTACATGCTTGACATCTGTGTGTTGTATTGATAATTGAATGCCTCGCATATTTATTTGTGTGAAATGCTATTATTTATGGTTGTCTGAGTGGACTGTCGGTCTAACCTAGGGTTAGGATTCACTTTACTGAGTTGTATATCTCACCCTATTGGGGATGGAGCATCGGTAAGTTCAACGATTGGCATTCGTGGGAGTAATAAGTGAATGGGTACAAGATATTCTGTAAACTTATGGATTGTATTCTATTTTGTAAGTGTAAAATGGAACCACTATTATTTGTCCCTAGCCATTTGTTTTATTGAGTGGAGAGTAGATGACTGAAGCTTTCACTTGTATTTGGATTATGAGTACATGTAGGTCGAAAGATCCTGGAAGACTTTCATTAAGGAACGACTTGGTGGGATGTTCGTGCGCTCGTCGGGTTCGAGGTGTGATAAGAGCGGATTGGGACCTTAGCATACAGGCTTGCCTTACCGTCTAATCTATCCCAAGTATATAATGTCTTCCACGTGTCAATGCTGCAGAAATACGAACCAGACCCGACACGTGCTGGACTACGAGGTCATAGAAGTAGACGACCGGGTATCCTATGTGGAGTGACCGATCAGGATCGAAGATCGGAAGGAGCAAACTCCAAGGAATAAGATGATTCCATTAGTCAAAGTTGTGTGAGAGCACCATGAAACTGAAGGCGCCACGTGGGAAAACGAGGAGACGATGAGGCGCCAACACCCACATTTGTTTGAGTGATTAAGTTTAATGTAAATTTCGAGGATAAAATTTTTGTAAGGGAGAAGAGTTGTGGCATTCTGATTTCCCTGTCATTTTCAGACTCATTAATGAGAAATGTATCTAGTGACGTATTTCAGTCATATCTCACTCGAATCTGATTAATTTGAGTGGACTAACCAAAGGAGAAAGGTTAACGCGAGACAAAGTACGTGGACCTAGGGAAGTCGAATAGGAAATGACGTATTGACCATAAGGATTATTGAAGGAACATTTAGAGCCATAAAAGGCTTATCTAAGAACGATTAAGGAATACCTTGCTAGCGTTATACGATTAGAGTGCGGGTGATACCGCTCAACCAATGTATAATTTGTAAAATTTTCCTAAATCGAACAGTGACGATCGAGACCATCGAAACTAGTGATAGACCCTCACAATTACATGACAACCAAAGTTGCCATGAATTGACGAACCCTAAATGTGATATGAATCATAGTGTCGATACGCATAACATCTACAAAAGCCACCCGTCGGTTCGGGATAGGCTGGAACCACGTCTGATCGAGAAAACGATCATAAACGAATCTTGAAAATTGAAAAATGGAGAATCAAGAATTCCAACATCATGATTGGATTGGCCATTGCCTTATCAAAGAAAGCTGAAATTAAAAAAACGACGTTCTGGACGTCGGGGTAAAATTACCATTTTGCCCATCAAGCCTTAGCCTTGCCTATATAATTGGATAGGGCCATTTTAGTCATTAACCCACCCCTATAGCTGCCGAAAATGTGGAGGAAGGAGAGCCATTAGATGGGCTTGAATGACACCTTGGACAAGTGTCAATGGATTAAGTTTTGAGTGGACATATCTATTTTTTTACCTACCATTCAACAAGTTGACTTGTGAAGTGTGCATATACCTCTCTTTCTCTCTCTCTCTCTCCTCTCACTTGGCCAACCATCACCCCTCCATTGCCTAGAGCTTCTTCTTCTTCTTCTTCTTCTGCCGACCGCTCACCGCCCGATCGATTTCTACCTCCTTGTTCGTTGCCGTCGACGGCCACCTCCGGCGACTCCCAGCTGTCGAGTCGATCACCCACTCCTTGCTTGACCTCTTGTCGACATCCTCGAAGTGGAAGCGAGTCATTTGACTCAGCAAAGAGCTCCGACCAGCCGATCTCTCGAAAATCGACGGAAATCGTCGCAACCAGAGGTAAGCCATGTTTTTGGCCTCTTAGGACCCCTAAACTTTAGATTCTTTCAACCAAATTTTATGAAAATATAGGGGACTCATAGATTGAGTTGTGGTAAAAAATTTGGGTTAATTTGATGCAGTTTTGACCCCAAATGAGTCTTGTGTTTGAAGAGTCAGAATTGCCAATTTGAAGGCTTGGGAGAACCGGTGACATTCAAGGAGTTTTCGGCGACAGCTTGGCCCCAAATTTTTGGTGAGCTTCCCAAACCCTTAGAACTACATGTTAGCAAGTAGATTAGTAAATAAATTGAGAATTTGAGGTAGTTTAAGGGCTGATTAATTGAGGTATACACAGAATCAAAAATTACCCGGTTCGGTTCTGTGCATACCGATTTTGTGGGGGCTGTTGGTGGTTAAAATTTATTCTCAAATTCATCATTGAGACATGCTAGGAGTTTGAGGAACATGTCGATGAGGTTTATGTTCCATGGATTAGGAAATTGAGTAAGGGAATTAACGATTGGATGGATTTCAATAGGTTGCACGGTTGAGTTGTTCTTAGGCTGCTTGGACCGAATTCTTGAGGCTCTTGGGAGAAGGATTTTGTGGCATTAAGCTTGATGTAAGGGAATCCTAAACCTATTATAGGAAGATTGGACTCAATTGGGCGAGTCGGGTGAAATTTTGATTGATTCTCGAGAGACTTTAATGTGATTGTTCATTGTGCGTCCTAGAATGGTATAGAGGACTTGAATGTGTGCCAATGCTTATACCTTGTATTGACTACCATGTTTGAATGTCAATTGAATCGTCTTGCATGCCATGTGTGTATTATTTGTGCATGAGTTTGCACTTGGCCTTGTGTGTATGAATTGAATTGAGATTGTGGCATGTTTGAAATGTGGTAATATCCAGAGACGTATGAGACGCGGGGTTGTATGATTAATGCCCTGAGGTGCTGAGGCGCGGGGTTTGGAGTGAATGGCACCCTGAGGCGTATGAGATGCGGGGTTGAGAAGGCCATAGTTCTAATGTGTTGAAACGCGGGATGGAGTTGTGATGTGTCAACACAGGCCTAGAGCAACATTGAAAATATGATGCGTTTACATGGGTTTGTCAATGAGACAGCATGATGCGTTCATGCGGATTGAGCCTGAGGCGTTTTAAACGCAGGCATGAGAATGAGATAGGCTGAAAGGGTAGAAGTGGCGATGTGACATGGCGATGTGTGCATGACTATATTGATGTGTTATGATGCCATGACTGTATGCCTGACATCTGTGTGTTGTTATCGTTAATTAAATGCCTCATATGTTTATTTGCGTGAAATGCTGGTGTTTATGACTACTTGAGTGGATTGTCAGCCTAACCTAGGGCTAGGATCCACCTTACTGAGATGTATATCTCACCCCATTGTGGGACCCCCTTTTTACAGATCCTAGGTTCTGAAGATGTGGCCTATCAAATTTGGCGACCCTAAGGAGATGTTTGTCTATTTTGAAGAGTTCTCTGACAGGCAGGGGACTATTTATGTTAGGAAATGTACAGTAGTATGGGTAGATGAGGGTGGTAGTAGCTGGAAGCCTCATAGGTATGATGTCTGGTTCCGTAAGGTGGGGGATGTATCCACTAGGCCGCTAAAGCCCACTGAGGTGCCGCAGAGAGTGATCCCTAGCTGGTGCCATCCCACCCGGGATTCAGTAAAGGCTAAGGGGTTAGTCGCCGGTTCGAGGAACGAACCTGAGAGGATCCCAACCTTGGAAGACACTGAGAAAGTCATAGTGGTCGAGGCTACTGAGGATGATCTGGTGGTCGTCTGCCGACGAGACTATGGAGGACACAGTAGAGGTTTGCTCGGAGACCTTCTCAGAGTACGAACCCACGGAGGAGGTAGGGGAGACTGATGAGTCTAGCAGCTCGTCTTAGGAGCTCCTGGCTTATTAGTTTGATCTTTTGACGGCAACCCTGATGCCTGATTCTCTTGGTGATGATGGTGGATTCTTTTTGTACTTACCCCGTCTCCCCACTGACTAGCAGATTTAGTTTGCTATGTACCTGTATGAACATTTGGATATTATGTAGTATAGTATTCTCGCTATTCAGGTCCCGCTTTTTATTCGTACGTAGGAGTTTTTAATGTCGTCGCTTCCACATGCCTGTTATGTGATACATCTCTCAATTGATATGTGAATCTTAGGACCACAAGAGATATCTTGGTTTGCTTGCAGGGAGTCGCGTGCTCATGTCCGAGGTGCAGGACGTGACACTAGCCGACCCTAATTCTCACCTTAGCATTCTCGACCTATCTCATATACCAAGCATATGCGATTTACCCCTAAATGGTAATATCATCAATTTTCTAAAGAACAGATAAGAAATCCAAAAAATGGGATCAACCAGTTCTCTATGGTCAATCTTCAACTTTTTGAAATTTTTGGAATGCATAGAAATTTTTTAAAATTTTCCTACATTTTTTTGGGATTTTTTAGGATTTTCTAACATTTTTTAGGATTTTGTAGAATTTTTTCAATTTTTTTATTATTTAAAAATCTTTTTTTGAATTTTTTTTTATTAATAAAAATGATTCGGACTAGGTCTACCCGACCTACTCAGATCAAATACCCGGACCCGGTGACCATGACCCCAAAACGACGTCGTTTCACATTTTTTGTTTTTCGTTATTTGAATTTAATTCGACAGTTCCTATTGAACCACGTGGCTAATCCACTACCTCAGGATCAGCTGACTAAAGCCTACGACTCACATCAAAAGCCGACTATCTCTTGATCGTTAGATCTGATTACTTAAATCTATGGTCACGATCAAACAACTCAGTTAATCCTCGACTGTCTGATCCTCCGATTTATTTTTTATTACGAAAAATTAATTTTTCATTAATCTGAAAATTTGCAATTGATCCGACGGTGACCAAGCCAACATGTGGCATTACCTAAACCGTCGGATCGCCTAAAAGGCTAACTTCCGACTCCAACAGCTCAGCTGACTAGGCAAACACGTGGACCTCTCATGGGACTACACCTAAGACGTTGACTCTTTGACCAACCACGTCAGCTCTGTCTTCAGCCTCTCGACCTCGATGGAATTGACGGCCGAGACTTCTCTAGCACCAATTGACGACTAAACCTATACCAATTGACCAGAAACTAATGTCGTTCAACTCATTTACTTCTCTAGTTTTACATATATCAGAATCAAAACATCTCATCCATAGAATTAAGCATAGGCAAGCTTGAACCAGGTCGACTATGGCAACTCTATACATGCAATTCATGGCATATCAAGCAAATTCACTCACATAGAAGGTTATGCTAGAACTCATAACACTTACCTCGAGCTCCGATTGAACTTGCATGACCTAGATTCGGCTAGGCGACATTGAACAGTGATTGTTACGCCCCGAACCCACTAGGCTCCCGAACATCCCTGTAAGCATACAACACATCTCTCGTGGTCCCAAGACCCACAATAATTTCAAGAGATAATATATAAACATGAGCAAATAGAAGCGATACTCTAATAAATCTCCATACAAAATATAAGTTAAGTGGGACTTGGATAGCATATCATCTGTTATACATTGTAACAAACTGTTCATACATATGCCGACTATTACAACCGTTAAGCAAAAGGGCGACAGGGTAAGCACATCATAAGGTGACCATCGTCAAGTCCAAAAGCAAACATGGTCAGGGGTCGCCACCACAGGCTCGGGCCAATAAACTATATCTCCCAGGATGAGCTGCTGGAGTCCCTGAAATCCTCTGCGTCCTCGGTCGTCTCATACTCGGAGAAGGTCTCGGACAAAACCTCGATGATCGCCTCGTGAGACGGCTCCGCCAGGTCCTCCTCGATCGCCTCCAAGACTATGACCTTGTCCTCCTCGACGATGAAGTCCGCCAGGTCCTCTTCTCCGGCCTGTTCCTAGAGCCAACTACGGATCCCTCTGGCTGCTACTTCTCTCCCGCGGTCTGGCACCAGTCGGTTATCACTCCCTTGGGTACCTCATGGGGCTTCAGCGGCCCAATCTGTGCTTCCCCAACCTTCCTAAACCAAGCCTCGAACCTGTGAGGCTTCCAATCAGGGCTACCCTCGTCGATCCATACGACGGTATACTTCCTCACATATACGTTCCCCTGCTTATCTGGGAACTCATCATAGTACGCCATCATCTCCTTTGGGTCCCCAAAACGAATTGGCCACATAGATATGACCTAGGATCTGTAAAGGAAGGTTTCCCCAAAGGGGTGAGATACACATCTCAGTAAGAAAAACCTAACCCTAGGTCAGGGTGACAGTTCACTCAGGTAGTCGCGTCACTCGACTGATCCAATTTCATGAACGCATGGACATAACAATCACAACTCAATAAACAACAACACATAGAAGATAGGCATGCATTTATGATCTCGTGTCATACTCATATGCACATGTATACTCAGCCTGCCACTTCACTACATCTATCGACCTCTGCCTGCCTCATTCTCTAGCCTGCGAACTAGTCGCTTCAGGCTCGGCCCGCGTAAAAGCATCAGACCATCATCGGCGACCCGTGTAAAAGCATCAAGTCCCGATTCATCTCCAGGCAAGGTTTATGAGGTCATACTCCGTCCGGCGAATCAATCGCATCAGGACTGTGGCTATCTTAACCCCGCGACTTCGTCACCACAGGGCGCCACCTAATCATACTTCACCCCGCGACCTCGTCACATCAGGGTCTCAACCTCCTACCCCGCGTATCTTACACCTCAGGGCCTTGCTACGCCATGCTCATGCCACCCCACATTATATGCATTGATTTTCAATTCAATTTTACACTCGCTGGCAAACACGCATTCAATGCATTCCATAAATTCCGTGGCATGCAAGTCAATTCAAATGGCATACAAACATGACAAACAACTCAAGCATATATATAATGTCACACAATCATGCTTTAATGTTTTAAGACATATCAAGGTTACCCCATTTGTCAATTTCTCATAAACTAATCCAATCAGCCCTTGACTTACCCAATCGAGTCTAATCCCCCTAGCCTCGGTTTAGGAATTTCCTTACCTTAGCTTCAACAATACCAAATTACTCTCCTTGAGTCCTCAAGGTTCGGCCCCTTGTAGTCCGAGGTCGAACACTTCGCGCAACCTAGAAATTTCAACGAATCCATTAGATTTTCATACCCAAATCCTCAATCCATCAGTTCCAATCATTTCTAACTTAACCCCCGGTATCTTAACGCATCATAAACGCCAATTTAAGTCCCATAATTTTCTGTTCTTGTAGCCCACAAAATCGATTTTGCACAGAACCGAACCCGTTCACTTCGGTTCTGTGCAAACCGAGTATTTACAGCCTTCAATCCTCCTCAATTCCTTCATTCAAGCCTTATTCTACCTCTTAACATGTCTACCTAAGGGTTTAGGAGGCTCACCGGTTGTCTGGAGTCGATTGGTCGCCGAAAAGTCGTCCGAAGTCGCCGGAACGTCCAAGCACAGAATATCGGTAGTTTCTGGGCAAAATGTTCAAGGTCGGTTCGTGGTAAAAAAATTATCAAATAAATCCCTAATTTTTATCATAGAACCATTTATATGTCTACTTGATCTCCACCAAGTTCTAGATTCCAAGATTTCGGTTGTCAAAGAGGGTGAGAACCGAACCTACCTCAAACTGAAGCGGAATCTGTCGACTTTTGGGAAATTGCTTGGCCGGAACTCCTCAGTGCTCCAATCAGCCTGATTCTTGTTGGAGGACGTCGGCAAGATGTAGAGCTACGTCGAGATGGTCGGCCGACAGCAGGTGATGGCCGGAGGGGCGGTCGAACCGGCTGAACAAGCGGCTTAGTTCTGGTCGGGCGGTGAGCAGAAGAAGAAACAAGAAGAAGATGATGTTCGATTTCTCTTGGGGTGAGTCTGCCAAATGCTAGTGGAGAGAGAGAGAAGAGAGAGAGTTCAATTATATCTAAGCTTGGTCAATGGCTTTGAATGTTAGGTGGGGGAAATAGTTGATATGACCATGCTTGGTTTGATCTTTGACACTTGGCATTGCTAGTTTCCGTGAAGATCCAATAGCCATTTATTTGTCCTTCAATTTCGGCAGCCATGGATGGACATAATGTCCATTTTCCCTTCTTCAATTATCAAAGCAAAGTCCTAAGCTTGAGGGGTAAAACGGTCATTTTACCCCGACGTTCCGAACGTCGTTTTTCTCGTTCCAGGATTATTCGATAGGGCGACGGCCAATCCAAATAAAGTGAAATTCTTGATTTTTCTTTTCAAATCTTTCAAGACTCGTTTCTGATAGTTTTCTCCATCAGACGTGACTCCGGCCTATCCCGAACTGACGGGCTGCTTTCGAAGACATTACCCGTATCGACCCCGTGATTCATATCACGTTTAGGGGTCGACAATTTATGACGGTTTTGGTTGTCATGTAATTGCGAGGGTTTATCACTAGTCCCGATGGACTTGATTGTCGCAGTCCGATTCAGGATAATTTTGCAAATTGTACGTTGGTTAAGCGGCATTACCCGTGCTTCAATCATACGACATTCGCATGGTAATAATTAATCTTTCTTAGATCGGCCTTTTGGCGGTTCTAAATATCCCCTCATCAATCCTTATGGTCAAATCGTCATTTCCTATGTGAGTCGCTTGGGTCCATATACCTCGTCTCGCGTTAGTCTTTCCCCTTTGGTTAACCTACTCAAATTGATCAAATTTGAGCGGAATACAACTGAAATACATCGATCAATATATATAAACTTCTCATTACAGAGTCTGAAACTGATTGAAAATCAGAATGTCATAGTGATCGACATTGGAGGTTGAGTTTGGAGACTCGATTCAAAATATTCAAGCAAGTTCAATGCAAAATGAAAATACAATGATGGTCAGTGATGCTTGAAGAGTAAAACATCAACTCTAACTCGAAGAATTATGATCGAAATCGAGTTCCGCCATTAAATTATAGTGAGAAAACTCAAAGGTTGAACTCACCTTTTCTGAGATTATAGGTGGTTTGACCGGGGCGATCGATTCTTGCTACTCCAAGGGAGCTTCCGGTGGCCTTCATTAGCTTCGGTTTGGTCGTAAACAGCCTAACCAATGTCGCGGGATTTCGAGCTCTAGCTCTCAACAATGGAGGTTGGAGAGCGAGCTCTCTCTCTCAATCCCCTTCTCTCTCAATTCTGTTCTCTCTCAGAAACAGAATGAACCGATCTCCCCTCAAGAATCATTCGCCAAAGGTTATATCTCATTTTCAATTTTGGTGCCCGTTCGGGGGGTGTATACCAGCTTGAAATGGCACGTGACCGTGCGTGCCATTCGGTTCAAACGGCGCCGGAGACGGTGGCCAACTTTATTAAGTCGAAATGGTGCGCCGGCGTGCACGAATGGATGTCCGATTTGACCATTCTGTAAAAGTTGACTTTCACGGCCATTGCGACGTTGACCGGTCGATTTCGCCTTCTTCCGTCGACCATTGGTCGTGATTTCGGTATCAATCAACAGGAAATAGCCTAAAGAATTAGATGCCCATCAACGTGTCTTTAATTGCAGTCGATTGGTTGATCAATTTTCCCATCAAAATTTGGCATTATACTATTCATCTGCACAAACTCTTGGGGAAGAAGACGACACTGTAGTGGACCGGTTCGACCGGTCAGAACCGGTCCGACTCTATTTTTGCAAAATTAACCAAAATTTGTGGAAAATTTTCATAATTAAGCCTCAGAATTGAACTTAGGACATGACTTTTATCTAAAAATGTGTTTTTGCTCGAAAATTCTAGACAATTTCTACAAAACCCCTAAATTTTCATTTAATTGTAAATCAAAAAGTTGTGCAATTGAGGGTTCAAAAGGTCAAATTAGATCAAACTACCTATGCCAATCGACTCAGAATGAAGAAAAACATTGGGTAAGGGTTTTAATTTGTAAAGGTAGCCCTTGAATTGAAAGTAATTCAATTATACCCAAATTCAAGGACTAAATTGCAATTAAGTATGCAATTTTGCTCAATTCATGCAATTAAGCAATTTGTGCAAATAATTGGGCTAAATTGCAATGAGCGATAATCCGATTGAATGTCAAGATCCTAAAAATGCCAAAATTGCAAATTAAAAGACTCAATTAACATTTTTTTACCAATTCAATCTACATGTAACGAAGGAACACATACAATTGAACTTGGAATTGGACTTTTCATGAGGTCAAGAATACAAGAGAATAAAAAGAAAAATATTGACTATTTTTTTATATTTTTGTGACCTCGAATGCTATTTTTCTTGAATTTTGGAATATTTTCTTATTTTCTAAAAATACTAAAAAAATGTAAAAATTTGAAAAAAAAATTTGATAAAAAATGGTTCCTTGACCTTGGCCAAGGCCACCAAAGTTGATTTTGCAAATTTTCAACTTTTTATGGATTTTTTATGGATTTTTTAAAAATAAACTGAAAAAGACTAATACAAAAATCGGGTGTCAACAATGATCATCTCCTCTTCTATATGTAGGGATGAAGAAAATTGAATGCTTATTCGTGAAGCAATACTTCAAGGTGTAAACGTACACAAATAGAGATAAATCTGCACTTGTGGATTTCAAGTAGTAGGATGCTTGAGGAGTGTCACGAGGTCATGACAAATCAAAAAGATCCTGAAGAGATGATCGTTGCTCATCTTGAAATCACAACTGTGTATTTGTCAAACATTATTCTTTCACTCTAAACATATTGAAGAATATCAATACAACGAAAGTGACAAAAGATTACCCAGCCTCAAAAGAGGAGTGACAGAAATCAAGTAGTGTTCAACATCGTGGGACATCGAATGTTGAGATCTTCGGATAATCACGATGGAGTTCCATCACTCGAAGTCATGAAAGGGACTAAATTGTCCATTACTTTGATTCATTCCATATGAATGACTAACATATTTCTCTTTCATGTACAGAGAAAGTTTAAGACATATGTCAGAGTAGACTGAAAGACGCGAAATGCCAAAATCCTTGACATGGAAGTGATTGACTCAACCAATAGGGAATGCATTAGCATGATATGATGGAGTTGCATATGACCAAGTAACTCAAGATGGAGTACTCAATTGCTGGAAGTCGGGAGCTAATCATTTATCTGTCTGAAAATATGTCGAAGCCGAAGACACCAGAATTACCGTGATGATACGTGGGGCAAGTCCTTGAAATGGTGGTTATCACTCATAAAGCTTAATGGAATGGAGTCCATCCATTGAATATAAAAGGCATCTGGCCATAGCAATCATGCTTCCAACCAAGAAGGAGAACAATGCTGAACCATCCCTCTTAGTGAAAATGGACGTATTGTTCCTAAATGATTGTTAATTAGATTTGGAAATAATTTTTCCTATGTTTTTTCCTCTTAGATGATGAACAGAGTTAAGACATCTAAGAAGCAACGACTTCAAATGACATAATTGGGAGTACTCATTCAATGGTATCTCACACATGCATTTAGAATAAATGATTTCAAGAGCATTATGATGGCTCAATTTGTGAACAAAACTCTCGAGAAAACTTGAAAGAAAAATTTCATCAATTAAGAATCTCTTCGAAAAGAGCATTCGAGAAGAAAAATTCAAACTTTGCAGATCGGCATACTCAGTAGAGATACTTTCTCTGAATGAAGCGAAAGGCACGAAACCTTTTTTCATTGTAAACACGAATCAACTTAGATCACTTGCATCATAGGTGTCATGCATGCATCATGTATATGCATATTCTTCCTTGAAAGATGTTGACAGATCAAGGCAGAAAATCCAAATGGAAGTAAAATACCAAGACCCAATGGACGAAAGGTAAATTGTATCGACTCCAATGGTCCATTTTATATGCCATTTAGACATAAGCTTTCTTTCCTTTGATGGAGAAATATCAAACAAACACTTGAAGGGCAACTGTAATTGAGAGTCACCAAATTGCCATGTGAAAACAATCAGTAACTTAGATGGTTGAGATAGATGATAAGAATCAAAAAAGCAGATTCAGGGGGAGCAAGTCTTCCCTTCTCCTCAAAAGACCAAGCTAGGGGCAAGATTCTCATGTGTCACCAAGATAGCATATTGGAGAAAGTTATCAAGCCCAAAGATGACAAGCGTCAAGACATGCCCAACTAGGGCAAAGCAACCAAAAGAGACAATCTCCTTGATCAACAGAAATGCAACACCTCAAAGGGAGTATCTGGTTCCTTGATGATTCAAATAAAGTCAAACATGGATGAATACTCATTTCTTCATATATAGATGCAAAGACCTCTTCAAATGGGATTGAAAATCATCAAAAGATATGAAAAATACGAAGGCATTTGGCCAAGGTAGACATCGCCCAACTGGGACAAATAGATAATCGATGTTATTAACACCTTCAAGCATGGATGAAGGGATTCGATAGATGTTGTCCATATCAGTACACAACATTGAAATGGACTCAATGAAAAGAGAAATGTTGACAATCAACAAAAGAAGGATAGTTGGCTCGTATCCAATTTATCTCTTCTCCTCGCATTTTCTAATGCAAAATTATTTTTTTCTGCGATAGAATATATCGATAGGACATCATCATGGGTCCAAGGAGAGGAGACTATCACAAGAAACGTCACAAATGACAAGACACCTAAGGAAAATGATTTTCTCAAAACATCAGAAGGATGACACTTAGAAAGGGAAAAGTAAAACGAGGACCCAAATAATGGATATCCCGAATTGAACGAGGGATTGGATGAAAATACAAAAATGAAGAGCCATTTAACTAGGCAAGCGAATCATTTGCGTGACCGAATGAAAAAGTGACATTTCATTCCCAACAAAGTCAAAAGACGCAATAAAAGAGTCGTTCACATCATAATCAAATCTCAAGATATAAACTTGAGTGAAGGATAACTTTTTATCGTTCTAATTTGATCTTTGATGATCCTAGTCCTAATATGAATTTGCCCTCATTTCAACTAAAAATTATTGGCACTCAAAAGGAAAGAAATCACCGACTCAAATTCAAGGAGAAATGATCTTTGAAGATAAGGGCTTTGGAAGTCAACCATTCAAGAAATGATCTTTGGTTACAAGATCCAGTGGAGGATAAAGAATATTGCTTCCACATTGCATGCTTTGACATAATGTTGATAAGAATATCCTTTTTCCTTAAATAAGAAACTCCGAGGAGTGGCATGAAACACATTCAAAAGATGAATGAAGCCATCGAGCATGATTCATTGCCCAATCAGACGGAAGGATCATCGCCATACATCAAATGGCCGAATACTGTGATTCGCACATTAGCGTTCACATTGCAATACATGATCAAGGAGACCTACTGTCGTGGTGGCCAATATCATGCAGATTTTTCTATGCACTTCCATTGTAGTGCATGATTGAGGGTAAGTGGTATCGTTCCAATTTTCTGAAAATTCGAGAACGTACAATGACATGTTCCTTTTTATATTTTTAGAAAGCCCTAGCCATGATGGACAGGTGAGTATCCATTTTTCCAATCTCTTAGGGTTTAGAACTTTTAGAATTTTTGTTTCTAGAATTTTAAGACTGCTAAGAATCTATAATGCATTCAATTCTTATGTTTAGAAAGACGCAGGATTCTCATAGTCAAGTCATTGGCATTCGTGTTTAAACTTGGAGGTTATTCGAATATGATTGAAACATGCACAGTGCATCATAAATCCCTTTTAAGGGTAAATTTTGGATAAAACGAAATGAACTTTTCCAACAAGAGTTGTTTAAACTGTTTAAAAGGATGTTTTCTCAGACGAGAGACAAACATGATCCAAACATGTCCTATATACACTTGAGAGATGAGTGGAGTGTAAAGGATAGTGAAAACTTGACCTACAAGTGTGGGGGTTATTCGCAGAGATTACATGGATTGAAACGATGGAGGCATTCGTTTCTCTATCATAAACACTATAGGTGACCATCAACAACCTCTTTGAACGGTGGTTTCATTCTTTACCCCTGTCAAGTTTACCCCTATCAAGAACCACCCCACATTAGGGCCAAATGGAAGTAAGTTCAGTAATATCATGAGGTAAATGGTTAGAATTTCTCTTGCTTGAACTAGCATTAATCTTCGTGTGTTTTCTTGTCATTTTAATTTCTATGGTATTCAGGTGCTTTAGGGTGACGAAAAGCATTCGTTTCTCTATCCTATACACTTTTACCCTTTGCACAGCCTAGTTGAACCGTACATTCATTTTACAAACTCGTTGGTGGTCATTACATAATGCAAGACGGAAGCAACATCACTTCAAGAACAAAGGAGTTCGAGAGATAAGATTCATGAAAAATTCTTGGACCAATGTTTAAGCGTACTATATTCAAGTTGTACATCTGGCACACTTATATGAAAATCCTAGTTCCCAGGAGAAAGGAAAATGTGGGATTTCAACAAAATATGCCAAAAATAAAAAAGTGATTAGGAGAAAATCCAATCATAGGCATCAAAGAAAAAGTAAAGTGTCTGGTAAAAGCAAGGCCAACGCCCATACAAGTACTTGTACACTTGTGAATCATGTGTTTCATCTTGTAAGTGCCAAAAGAGGGCATGATATCTTTGTAGAGACCACTAGTGAGATCTGGTTGTAAAAGAAAATCTCATGGGAGCTAGACTGCAAAAGATACTCCCAAATTACGTCACATTCAAATGACGAAAGAGGTGATCTCTAAAGACAAATGTGCACTTCGAAGACTGATGATGTTTTTCGAAGATCAGAAATACTCTCCCAAGATAAAGAGTGTTCTCAAAAGACTACGATGCCTTCTAAAGACTATCAATGTACTTCGAAATCTGAAGACGTTTTTCGAAGTAGAATGGATAAGGTCGGCGTCTAACCAGCAATGATCACCAACGTTAAATCCTTCATGTGACATTCTGATTTTCCTGTCATTTCGGGACTTATTAATGATAATATATCTAATGATGTCTTTCAGTCGTATCTCGCTCGGATCTGATCAATCTCGAGTTAACTGACCAAAAGGGAAAGGCTAATGCGAGACAAGGTACGTGGACCTAGGGAACTCAAATAGAAAATGACACTTTGACCATAAGGATTGTCGAGGGGACATTTAGAGTCATAAGAGGCCGATTTAAGAACGATCAAGGGAATGCATTGCTAGCGTTATACGATTAGAGCGCGGGTGATACCGCATAACCAATGTATAATTTGCAAAATTTTCCTAAATCAAACTATGACGATCGAGACCATTGAAACTAGCAATAGATCCTCGCAATTACAGGATAACCAAAGTTGCCATGAATTGACGAGCCCAAAGTGTGATATGAATCATAGAGTCGATATGCATAACATCTGCAAAAGCCACCCGTCAATTTGGGATAGACTGAAATCACATCTGACAGAGAAATGATTGAGACGAGTCTCGAAATTAGAAAATGGAGAATCAAGAATTCCAACATTATAATTGGATTGACAGTTGCCTTATCGAAGAAAATTGGAACTAGAAAAACGACGTTTCGGACATCGAGGGTAAAATTACCATTTTGCCCCTCAAGCCTTAGCCTTGCCTTAATGAATGAACAAGGACATTTTGGTCATTGATACCCCACTATAGCTGTCAAAAATTTGAGAAATTGGTAGCCATTAGATGAAATATTGATTGACATATGGACAAGTGCCAATAGATGGTGAATGAGCATTTATTAAACCACTTTTAACCTACCATTCATTAGAGTTGACTCTCAAAATTGTGCATACACTCTCCTCACCCCTTCATTCTGCCGAAACCCCCTCTCTCCATAGTCTTCTTCTTCTTCTTCTTCTCCAGCCGAGAGCTGCTCCTCGCCCGACCAAACCCGACTGCCGGCTTCGCTTGTTTCGACTGCCCCTTCCGGCCACCACCTGAGCTTGAGCCAATCACCAGCACCTTTCTTATTCTCTTACCGACAACCTCCAATTTGAATCATGACATTTGACCCACTGAGGAGTTCCAGCCGGCCATTTTCCCAAGAGTCGACGGAAACCGTCACGGCTGGAGGTAAGCTACTGTTTAGACTCCGTAGGACCTTGAATCATTTGAATCTTTCGATCAAATTTTGTGGACATCAAGGGGACGTGTAGACTGAGTTGTGGTAAAAATTTTGGATGAATTTGATAGAGTTTTGATCCCAAATGGGTCTTGTGTTTGAAGGATAAAAACTGACCAATTGAGGACTTAGAGGAACCGGTGTTATTCGTGGACTTTCCGACGTTGCCTTCAGCTCAAATTTGTAGTGAGGCTTCCCAACCCCTAGAAATACATGTTAGTAAGTAGATTAGTGGATAGATTGGGGATTAAGATTAGTTTATGGGCTGATTAGTTTATGGGCTAATTAGTTGAGATATGTACAGAACTGAAAATGCCCTATTTCGATTCTGTGCATATCGAATCTTGTAAGGGCTATTGGTGATGGAGTTGAGTTCAAATTTCATCTTTGAGAAGTATGAGGATGTCAATCGATATGTCAATGAGGTGTATGTTTAGTAAATTGACAAATTAAACAAGAAAAATTGACGATTGGATGAATTTCCTTAGGTTGCGCGGTTGACTTGTTCTTGAACTATTAGAACCGAACCATTGAAGTGCTTGGAAGGAGATTTGTGTTGATTTTAGTGCAAGGTAAGAAGTTTCTATACCTTGGCTAGTAGGATTGGACTTGATTGGGTGAATTAGGTGTGAATTAGGTTGATTCTTGGGAATTAGGGTATGATTGTCCATTATGCGTCCTCGAGTGGTGTAGATGGCTTGAATGCTTGTTGAATGCTTGTGCCATAAATTGATTACCACATTTGAGTATTGAATTTAATTGACTCACATGCCATAGATGTGTTGCTTGTTGCATGAGTTTGCACTTGACCATGAGGTTCTGAATTGAAATGAGTATTTGGCATGTCTGAGAAACTTGTGACACCTTGAGGCATTAAGACACGGGGTTGTGTTGAATGGTATCCTGATGCATTGAGACGTGGGGTTGAAATGGCCAATGTCCTGATGCGTTGAGACGCGGGACGAAATTTGAAATATGTCGACACAGGCCTGGAATGAAATTGAAAACTTGATGCGTTTACGCGGGTTTGTCAATGAGATGGTCTGAAGCATACTTATGTGGACCGAGCCTGAGGCATTCTAAACGCATGCGTGAAAATAAGGAGGACTGGAAGGGTGGAAGGTGTGATCTGGATTGGTAATATGTGCTTGATTCCACTGATGTGATGTGATGCCATGATTGCATGCCTGGCACTCGTTTGTATCTATATGTTATTTAATGACCGTTGAATGTCTCATGTAATTGCTTGTACATTTTTGTTCGTGATTGTATTCACCTGAGTGTACGGTCAGCCTAACCTAAGGTTAGAACTTATCTTACTGAGATGTAAATCTCACCCCGTTGTGGGACCCCATTTCCAGATTCTAGGCCATGAGAATGCTGCCAATCAGATTAGGCAACCCAAAGGAGATGACCGCATCTTTTAAGGAGTTCCCAGACGGACGGGGAATAGTGTACGTTAGGAAATGTACGGTAGCTTGGATCGATGAGGGTGAAAAGGATTGGAAGCCTCATAGGTTTGAGGCTTAGTTTCGGAGGGTAGGCGAGGTTACCACGGGACCTCTGAAGTCTACTGAGGTGTCCTGTAGGGTGATTCCTAATTAGTGTCATCCCACTCGAGATTCGGAGGAGGTTGAGGGGTCGGTAGCTGGTTCGAGGAATATCCTCGAGAGGAACCCAACCCTAGAAGACACCATCGAGGCCATTGAGATCGAAGCCTCTGAAGACAATCTGGTGGAGCAGTCAGCAGATGAAACGATGGAGGATACTGTAAAGGTGCGCTTAGAAACTTTCTTGGAGTACGAGCCTACTGAGGACGCTGAGGAGACTAACGACTCCAACAGCTTGACTTAGGAGTTTTCGTTTTCTGGACTATTATTTTGATGATGACCTTGATGCCCTGTCTCTTTTTGGAGACGTTGATGATCGTCTTTTGTACTGATCTTGTCACCCCTGCTGACTAGCAGGTTTAGTCTACTAGTGCTCTTGTAAGAATAGTTGGGAGGTTATGTATATATATTGGTATTCTCGTTACCCTGGTCCCATTTATTATTGTACGGAAGAGCTTGTATGTTATCGTTTCCGCATGCTATCGATCTTTCGCATCTCTTGATATATGTGAATCCTGGGACGCTCGAGAATTTATACTTGGAGAGTGTCGTACACTTGTGCCCGGAGCGCGGGGCGTGACACTTTGCATATTTTGGGCAAAAAATAAGCTTTTTTCGATCCCCAATCCTACATATATTACAACCCTGAGAAGTCTTTTCTGATTAGAGAATCTGGATAAACGTAGGGTTTAATGTCTAAGCTTAGCTCTAAGAAGTTCGAGTAAGATTATTTTTTTCTCATTTTGCAGGTTTCTTAACTTGTAAACCCGTAGTAGATGATGAAGACCTTTGGTTCAATAGCCTTGACTCACTTGTGAGCCCCCTTGAAAATCGTGTTCAAGCCCAACATTACGGTCCTTCAGAAGACCTCTTAATCAATCGAAATGTATGAATTGCAAATGATCCCGAATCTTAGGTACAAGTTTGATAGGAAATTTGAGTGCATTCTCGATAAAAGACCATTATCTCAAAATGGTGATAAGTCTTCTTTGATGAGAATACTCCAATAGGCGTTTTAACCAAACTCCTTTGGTAATTTCAAATTGATTGATTCAAAATTTCCCCATTAGGAATTTTTTATCACTTCTGTATGTTGCAAGGTGCTTTGGATAACCTCCAGCTTCATAATGCATTTATTGAAAGTTTTGCATGACTTCAATATAAGTCATAAAGTGCTGTCAATTTGACATTAGATATCACTCAAAGACCATTGATGTTCAATTGGTGAGAAAATTTTCAGATTAGAGCTGTTACAGGAATCTTGGTGATCCCGGACCCCAGTAATGGCTTCTATCTCCCTTGGTTTGAGCTTTCTATAGAATATCTAGAATCCACAAATCTCAGGATGTCACCGTCCATCACAAAAGGACAATTTTCAGATTCAACTTTCTATGAGATTTTAGATAAGTCCTATATCCCAGAAGAATCTCCTTAACAAAAATTTACAAGTTTGAGTTTTCTACAAAATATTTGGAGTCCCCATATCTCATAATGTCACTACCCATGTCAAAATGACAGTTTTCAGATTCAGCTTTCTATGAGATTTCAAGTAATCCCCGGATCCCATAAGAATCTTGTTAACAAAAGTTTTGCAGGTTCGAGCTTTCTGTAGAATATCTAGACTCCCCAGATCTCCAGATGTCACCACCCATGTCAAAAGGATAGTTTTCAGATGCAGCTTTCTATGAGATTTCGGGTAATCCCTAAATTCCAGAGAATCTTGTTAACAAAAGTTTTTGCAGGTTTGAGTTTTCTGCAGAATATCTGGAGTCCTCAGATCTCAAAATGTCACATCCCATGTCAGGCCCCAAATCCGGCGGGCACATGAACATCCCATCAGGCCGTTGATCTTTAATAATCTTCTAGGATTCCTTGGCCAATCATATAACAACTTGAAAACGAAACAAGGTTACGGAAGTCATTAAACTTGCTCCATACAAATTACAATGAGATGACTTAGGATAAAGGGTATACACTTATAAATAAAATTCTCCTCAGAAGTTATCGCAGTCAAGTACCCAAAATTCAAATCCTAAATCCTCAAAATTCAGATATAATCCGTAAGGCCACAAAATATATAAAACCACTCATGCCATTACTTCATCGCGAGCTCACCCTCATCTCGCCTATAATTCTGTCTTCAAGGACCTGACAAATTAATCACCCACTAGGGTGAGATATATATATATATATATATCTTAGCAAGTGAAGCCTAAACCCAAACCTGAACACTAGTCCCCCCAGACCATACACAATGCCACCAAGATGCAAGCATGCATTAATGCAATGGCGCATGGCATCATCAAAACAGGGTTATCAATAACCAAGCATGGATAAGAAACACATTCAACTTCATGGTTTCAAACTCAATGCAAATGCAACACGTGATTCAATACACAAATCCACTCGTCGCCTCGGCTCTAAGCCGCGATATACTTTCCTGGCACTCTTGCCAACTGATATCACTTGGGCCACAGACTAAATGATCTCTTTGTACTACTAGGACCACAGGCTAATCGGTACTTTTGAGGCTTGTAGCCATTTAATATCACTGGGGCAATAGGCCAATCGGTATTTTCATCATCAAGACTTTTAGTTAATTGGTACCGCTGGGGCCACAAGCTAATCGGTACTTCAGAGGCTCACAACCATTTATCATTTCAAGGGCGCACAGCCACTCGATACCACTAGGGCCACACGCCAATTGATATCACTAGAACTCATAGTCAATTAATATCACTGGGCTCACAGGCCAATCAATATCATCTAGGGCATCAAACCAATACAATCTCTAGGGCCACAGGCCAACGATCGCGGGGCACTATAGCCCATTCATATAGCATAGGCATTATAGCCATCTAAATAGCATAAACGATATGGTAATTCAATAACACAGGCACCATTGCCAATTCAATACTAGGACATCATAGCCAAACTATATCGCCAAGCCCAATAGCCACTTATCTCACAAGGCTTTCTGGCCATTTTAAATCTTAATTATCTATCACAATATAATCCTCACACGATTGTATCAAGCAAACTAAACCACAGGCTTCACCAATCAGTCAATTAATCCAACCAATCTATCTAGTAGTGTACTGATGTTAAAGTAAGGGTTTAGGAAACACTTACCTTGATCGATTAGCAAAACTTTACACTAAGTGATCCATTTCAATCCCACAAGTACGTAACCAACCAAGGATCTCGCTTCAACGTAGAAAAGTTCATCAATTTCGGATAAAAAACCATTGAATCTTACTTCCATTAAACCAATCCATCAATAGCCGTTCAATTGCAACTCAGGATGCCTTATCGATCAATTGAACACATAACAACACTCCCACGAACCCTCAAAATATTCGGTTCTCATAGCCATATGCAAGGTGGGATATAACTTGGTGTTTCATGCTCCAAATAGCCTTTAAATCACTTCTAAATCTCAATCCACTTTGCATACACCCCATTAACACCTCATATCACGTCTTATATGATATTATGAGTCAATTTGAAGTCAAAATACCCCTTAATTAGTTCCCAATAAAACCGGCCAAAATAGGTACTCCCTAAAACAAAATCGATTTTGGTTCGAGCCATATCTCAACCTTAAGCCTCAATTCTTCAAAAAATAAACTTGCTAGAACCTTAATCCACATGGTAAAGGAGCTCACTAAGTGTTTTGGAGCGAAACAATAACATAAAGCCTTCGAACCAACCAGTTTTCTCCACGGTCCGCAAACGGGCAAATTATGCTCGGTAAAAACTCCAAAAATCAGCCATGTACACTCATTAAAACTTAACTAACATTACAATCCAAACTCAACCAACTTTAATAATATGAGTTTAGAAGAGCTCACCGAAATTTGAAGCCATTTAGAGTCCGGAAGCCCCCTAAAACCGTTTCTCTCCTAAATCGGGTCAAATTTTAACATTTGCCCACTCGAATAGACCTATTGGGATAAATGGTTGGGCCAAATTAAGCTCATAATTCCTTCTTATAATGAAAATATGATAAGCTTTAAGATGGCAGTGATTTTACCTCAATCCGATATCGGGCGATAAAATTATGGCCGGAACAGTGAAGCAGTTGTTCTCTATCCGCGGGAAGCTTTTCGGCCAAATTGAAGAAGAAGGAAGAAGAAGATGGTGGAAGTGATGGTGGCCGGCCAAAATAAGAGAGAGAGAGATTTTCCATTCCAATAATACACTTTGGTCTATTAGACAAGATGGGTAATTAATGGGCATTTAATGCTTGGCCTCTCCTTTGGTTAATACTTGGCAAACTTCCATTGGTTGATCCATTGACTTTGACTTCCTTTGACCATCTCCATATATATTTTCGGAAGCCATGTAGAGGAGGAGAAATAACCAAATGACCTTATAAACTTCTTGAGGCAAGGCCAAAGGTTGAGAGGCAAAATAGTCATTTTGCACTTTTTGTCCAAAAATTCATTTTTCTAGTATAAACCGCCCTCGATGAGGCGACGTCCATTTCAAGTCAAATATTGGAATTCCTCAATGTCCAATACCCAAATATCGACGTCCAATTTCATGTCGAACTCTTGTCAACTGTAATTCTAGTTTATCTCAAACTGACGGGTGACTCTTGCACATGCTACGCGTATCAACCTTGGGATTTATTTTAAGCCGTGGTGACTTTGATTGTCATGTAATTACAAGAGTTTATTGTTCGTTCCTTTGATCCTAATCATCGAAATCCGATTTAGGAAATTCTCGAAAATTATACATTGGTTAAGTGGAATCACCGGGGTCCCAACGTCTAACGCTAGCAAGACATTCCATAATCGTCCTTAGATCGATCTCTATCGACCCAAAACATTCCCTCGACAATCCTTATGGTCAAAGTGTCATTTCTCATTCAAATTCTATCACGCCTCGAACTCGGAGAGTGCGCGAACATCCCGCCCAGCCGTTCCTTTTGGATTAACCCCAGGATCCAACGGCTAGAAATATGAGCATTGAAAGAAATACACATGCGGAAGTGATGCCATCTCCATTCACATAGATACAACCACATACGATGACTTAGGACAAATACATCAAATTACCTTAGCCAATTACTAAAAGATCAATTCCTAATTCAATATTTGGAGTACAATCTCAATATCCACAATTGGCAATTCCATTATAAATACAACTAGTCAACTATCTCTTCAAATGCCACTCCTTGGCAAGCCCGTGCTACCTTCGTCTGGAAACCTGAAAAATGAAGCCCCCACTAAGGTGAGATATAAATCTCAGTAAGGCGGGTTCTAACCCTAGGTTAGACCGACCGTCTACTCAAGCAGTCAACTATCCCTCAATTATTCCAAACTTTTAATTATACAGGCGCATCAAGTATAATTCAATAAAACAACAATGTGCATATGGAAGGCACGCAATGATAACTCATGTCACCCTCAAATAATCACGCACACTCGGCCTGCCACTTCACCACATCCACCAATCTCCGCCTGTCTCAATCTCTTAGCCCGCGATTAATTCGCATCAGGCTCGGTCCGCGTAAACGCATCAGACCGTCATCGGCAACCCCGTAAACGCATTAGATTCCGATGAATCTCCAAGCCAATTTCATCATCTCACGAATTCCACCCCGCGATCTTATCGCATCAGGATTTCCATCTACCGCCCCGCGTCTCATACACCTTAGGGCCTCGCCATGTCAGGCTCATGCCACAACCATAACTCATACTATGATTTCTAATTCATTTGCACACACGATACCAAGTGCAAATTCAAGCGCAATTCGAAAACTTCGTGGCGTGCCAAGCAAATCAATGATATCCGGACATGGAAAACAACTCAGGCATAAAAAATATCACACACAATTATCCTATAACATCTTAGGATATAATAAAAGCTACCCTCTTGGGCAAATTCTCATAATTCAATCCAATTGAACCTCGACTTGCCCAATCGAGTCCGATCTTCCTAGCATAAGATTAGGAATTCCCTTATCTTTTGATTTGCCAACACAATTTACTCCTTTTGAGCCCCAAAGTTTTGGCCCTCAATGTCCACAACCAGACTTGTCGCGCAAACTAACAAAATTCAACCAATTCCATCAATTTTCACACTCAATTCCTCAATCCACGAACCCCAATCATCCATATCCTAACCCTCATCATCTAATCATGTCTTAAACATCAATTTGAGGTTCAAAATTACTCGCTCTTCAATCCACCAGAACCGGTCTTGCACAGAACCTACCTGGTTCAATTCGGTTCTGTGTATACCGTGCACTATCCGTCCTAAATCAACTTCAATTCCGTCATTTAACCCTTATCCAACCTCTTAACATGTCTATATAAGGTTCTTGAGGCTCATCAAAGATTTGAAGTCAATTGGTCGCCGAAAACTCGTCGAACGTTGCCGGTTCTTCCTAAGTCAGAAGCCGGCAGTTTCTGTGCAAGATTTACAAGGTTGGTTCTTGGTCAAAATCTTATCAAACCAAGCTTCAATTTTTACCACAGAATCATACACAACTCAGCTAGATCTCCACAAAATTTGAGCCCTAAATTCCAAGATTTCATCTATCAAAAGGGCTGAGAACCGAACCTACCTTAGTTTGAGTCCTAATCCGTCGGCTCTCGGGAGAATCTCTACTCGGGACTCCTCGGTGCTCCAATTGACCTGATTCTTGTTCGAGGACGTTGGAAAGACGTAAAGCTTCATTGATGTGGTTGGCTAGTAGCCGAATGGTGGCCCAAAGTGGCCATCGTGGCCAGCGAAGGAGGCATCTAGAAGCTGTCCGGCGGGCAGCAAGAAGAAAGAAGAAGATGAAGAAGGCTTGGTGCTCTCTTGGGTGAAATGGTTGAAAATGAGCAGAGAGAGAGTGAGGGAGGGTTATATTCAAAGTTCATGGTCAAGGCTTTCAATGGTAGTTGGCCAAAAGTAGACAAGACTTCTTCTCCTTTGCCCATCCATTGACACATGTCCACTTGCCTTTCTTAGGTGATCCAACGGCCACCATTCACTCTTCGTTTTCGGCAGCCACAAGGTGGGTTTAATGTCCAAAATTCCCTTATTCAATTGCAAGGGAAAAGTCTTAGGCTTGAGGGGCAAAACGGTCATTTTACTCTCGACGTTCAGAACGTCGTTTTTCTCGCTCCGGAATTCATCGATAGGGCGACGACCAATCCAAATAAAGTTGGAATTCTTGATTTTCCAATTCAAACTTTTCAGGACTCGTCTTTGATAATTTTCTCTATCAGACGTAATTCCAGTTTATCCCGAACCGATGGGCGGCTTTTGCAGACATTATGCGTATCGACCCTGTGATTCATATCACGTTTAGGGCTCGTCAATTCGTGATAGCTTTGTTTGTCATGTAATTGTGAGGGTCTATTGCTAGTTGCCTCGACAATCCTTATCGCCAAAGCGCCATTTCCTATCCGAAATCCCTAAGTCCAGGTACCTCATCTCGCATTAGCCTTTCCCTTTTGATCAGTCTATTCGAGTTGATCAGATTCGAGCGAAATACGATTGAAATACATCTCTAGATATTCACTTCTCATTAATGAGCTTGAAATTGAGTGGAAATCAGAATGTCACAAATTCTCCAGGTCTACGTATCTGACCCTAGGTCAATATTTTTCTTTTGGTTAGATAACTCAAGAGTGGCCAACTCTGAGCGAGTTATAATTGGAATACACCGATCGATATCCTTACATTCCATAGCCTCGAGAGGGTCGGAATTCGGAATGTCACAATTCTTCTCCCATAAAGAAAATTCGTCCTTGAATTTGGCACTTTCCAATTACCTAATCTCATGGGGTATAGATGCCTCATCACATTATCATTCTTCAAAATAACTTCGTTCCTTATTAGACCATCGCAATAATGTGCTTTTTGGCACTCATGTCATTTGACGTATCACTCCCTCCAAATGTTTTCTCATATCATCAGAGATTCAAGGGCTTTATCAACTTGCCCTTTATTATCCCAATCGAGGTATAGCCTTCTCGATTCCACTTGAAAATCTGTACTGATTATAGTGATTCATCAACTTTCGTGGCCCCGTCTCTTCCTCTTATCGGCATTTCTAATGCTCGACCACACGTTAGACTAATTTAACCTTCAATCCACTTCACCAAAAATATTAAGACAATTTTGGCACACCTTTGTGCCATCCCAAGGAACACTTTGATTTTCCATGTTCTATTCATCTCCATTACCCCTTAGATATCAGAGTCCGATCATGGCAATATCTCAATTCCTCTCTGACCTTCAAGCTTGATATTTCAGGTACCCATCAAACTAGCCACACGGCGAACTTCCAATTTAGAAGTTGAATCTCTTATTTTTCGAGGGAAGATCTGTCCCTCCATCGTCAATTAAACAATGCTCAATTCTTAATTATAAGCATTCGCCTGTTATTCCACCTTCCTTAGCTATATGGTTATCGCTGCAACAACATTTGGGTGACATCTTCGTTCCACATGCCTTTCCACCAATTCCCTTTAGGTAGTCCATGCTCTCAACTTCTTTTAGTTCACATAACTTCAAGGTCTTTCTTTAAATATGCTATATGCTCATATTCACAAGCAGTTTCACGAATCAGCGTTGCCTCTTGTTCAATTCCTCTCGAGAAACTGCTACATTATACTCTTGTGGTAGGTATAGCCTTAAAACATCCTTTCACCCAACCAATATTCCTCAACTTTATCGTGAGGACACTCACAAGCCCATTCTAATCATGCTTTAAGCATTGTAACTCCTATAGCCTTATCATCACGATGTATATGCAATGCCTGCTTTCGGTTGCCTTGTTATGCCTCAAGTTTCATTCTGTGTCACGTCATTACGACCCTCATATGCATTTCAATTTCCAATCGGAATCATCATAAATAGCGTAGTCATTAGCTTAACTCGAGTCCTCGAAAACTCTTTTCACGTTTATTCACCCGTTCTTATTACATCCCGTCCTTAATTCATTTTACCAATAGAACAACTCTTGTGAGGAATCTTTCCATGGCCCGTTTATTGCATTTCATCAATCCTAGGAACTTTCAACTTCCAGCAACCCACATCGACTCTAGTCGATTCATCACTCATTCTAATCCTTCAAGGCTCCATAGAGATTTCATTTCTCAAAGATTTTACGACTGAGGAATTTTACCTCATCGATTTATAGCCCGTGCTCTTCACATTCAGCATATAACAAGCATCTCCTTAGAGTCCATAGAACACTCTCAAAAGCTGTTCATATTTCTCATGACTCCTTAAATGAGTACAATCATCATCTCTCAAGACTGTAACAACCAACTCAATCATTTCTTGAGCACTTAATTCAATTATTATCAACTTCTTTCTACCGGGTGTCGAATCTTCCAAACTATTCCTCACACTTTTCACTTGAGAGATCAGACCGTGGCTCTCTGTTGTCACAAGTCTCCTCTAGGATCACACAACATCTTATTTATTCTTATCACTCTTTCCTCAAGAAGAAGTAGTGTTTTAACCTCTGAGTTCCACAACTCGCTAATGTGACCTTATCCCAATTCCATCCATTCAATTGAACAACAACACCATCCTAGCATTCAACATTTTCTACATGACAGTCTCTGGAATTTCACTTCCAGGAATCATTCAAGTTTTGCGTCTTCTTTCTCAGTCCAGATGCTCAACCACAATACCAAGACAATTCAGACTTTTTCTTCCTTTTACACTAAGGTCTCTTACCCTAAGAAAGAAACTATACACTTCCATGGCATTCTTTTATTTCAAATCTACCTGTCCTTCCCATTCTATAGGACGTCAATCTTGGAGTCTGCACCAATGGAGATACCTTCACTCTAGGAATCAGATGCCACCATGCTTTAACATTCTCCTTCCCATAACTCAATCACATCAAGTGACAAGGTTCGTTCTTCCTTGGTCTCTACCAATTCACGTATCAAATACTTAATTCGACTACCTTGAGTCACTTTGTAATTACACTTTAAGCGCCCTTTTTGCTTACTCAACCATACATTAGAATTACGAACAGCTAGGACTATCAAGTCCATTCACTTTCTCTTCCCTCAACGACCATCTCATGGTCCAATCGCCCTTTAAAAACGATGCCATAATCTTTAGGGGTGATAACACACAATACCACTTCTAGTGGTCTAGATTTATCCTCAATCAATCTCATAGAATCGTTAATCTCGGACAGCTGACTTAACTCTTTCCTCAACTTTTCCCACGAAAGAAGGAATGACATGTCAGTTTCTTATTATGAGACTTGCGCCAAGGTAACAACCATCTCTCGTAAGTACGTTTCATGTTCCAAAATAAACATGTCTTTGCTCGTAATCCATGAGCATGAGTTCTCTTATTCATAAGTCTTCCGATCATTTCTCTTCTTTTACTGAGTCCCATTACCATTTCTTAACATCAGAAATAACAACCCATCATAAAGCTTTCAAATTCCAATCCACTAAGGGATTTACTTATCTTATTCAAGAGTCCTTGATCACCTTTGCCATATGCTTAAACGACCTTAAGAACTTTGTTTCACACTGGTCGATCGTTCTCGGATCCTTTCAAGATTATTAGGATCTAAACAAACTTTGCTCTCGAGCAATCCCAAGAAGATATTTTTCATCGAACAACTCAACAAGGGTAGTCCAGGCAAATATCATGCCTTCGAGGAAAACCTTCCTCTAGTGACCTTTCACCAATTATCAACAGCCTCTTAAGGTTAAAACTACCATGATTACTTTCTTTCCTCAGTGTACCCAAAACCTCTAAAGTTTCCTTACCAAAATCCCCAATCCAGAGGGAGACAATTTCAAATCTCATCCCTCCTTCGAACTCAGTCAATATCAACCTTATACATAGCTTCACAAGCTTTTCAAAACTCTCGTGGTTCTTCTCACGTATTCAATTTAGAAAGAATTAACTCAGAGTCATCTTTCTCGTGACTTCCATCATTTAACTCATCGATACTAGCATTTGTCACCGTAGTGACTTAAGCAACAATGGCAGCTCATCCTCGAGCTTGTCTACCTATCAGTTTTTCTTATTTCCATTTAAAGTTCTCATGACCCCTTATTACACTTGGGTCTCGCACGATTAATAAATCAAGCCATATTCTCTTTCAGTACTCATATTCCAGTCGCTCATTTTTACTCAATTCTCATCATCCATCTCAGTTCTTGGATCTTCTCATATCTTACATACTCGAGCCTAATGCTCTTCTACGACCATATTGTGGTCGTTCAACGTTATTAGATTCTCATGTTACTTTGAACCACTATGATTCCCTCCAGAAATCAAAGACTTAAGTCATTTACTCAAGTCTAGCAATCTTAGGCTACTCATATCATCATTTGTCATTATCAATCTTCTAATGGTTCCCAAACAACTCTCAACTAGTTGTTTATTACCTAAGGAATCTAGACCTCATTAGTCAATGACTGTTCAACAAGCCAGGCTCAACAAGGCAATGTCTTAGTTAACAGCCATTACTAGGCAAGCCTCAACTAGGCAACTATCAAACAAGTACTCAAGACAATAATTCACTGAGTCAATAGCTCATACTTTAAGCCTATAGGCATCTGCCACTCTGTCACTAACATGACGGGCTATCTCATTCTCAATGTGTATCAGTTCAATGGGTATAAACCCCACATGTCATCTAATATCTCAGTTAGACTTTGGCCATAACATTCACATGATGAATCATAAAACATGTCTAACAGGCCCATCATAAGCATCACGAAGCTTTTAACCATGCCAATCACAGGTGTCATTTTAAATGTCATGCCACTCTCGATCATTCTTTTCGAGAATCAATCTCGTGCCCTACATCTGTTAACCACAATTGGACTCAACTTGATACCTAGACTTTCCCTTTCAAGTTATGACTTGGGTCATTCCTGCCTCTTGCCATGTGAGAAGCCTACCAGAAGCTGCTCCTTGTTCGGACCTCTTTGTCCCAGCAATCACTCCCCGCTCTCATCAGACCTGGCCGTTGCAGGTTGTCTCAAGTCATACATTTATAGAGAAAGTTCCGTTCTACACGTCTCATACCATGCTTCATGACGGTTCATAGATATCCCATCAACTTGTCCCATACCAAGCGGCAGTTTATTAAGTCCAACAACGATAAATTTATGCATGTACCTTTATCAGCTTTCATTTCAAAGCCACAAACACATGCACAACATGTTCATTCTCACCACCTATCATACCACAATCGTTTTCACATCAAGCCTCAATTATAGAAAACCTCTGGTTCCACCAATGACCATCGTATCTCACAGATCAATTGCCTATATTCAACCATATACCCTAGGTTTAGTCGCTATTCAAGCCAAATCCATATGCATTCGATCACATTGGTCTTTAATCCAAATAGTCTTTGCCCGCTTCCTTATATACACCTCACCTGATATCATCCAAGATTGTCAATAGCAATCGATAACTAAACCATCAAGATACAATGCAATTCAAGCTTGAATACACTAATACTAGTCGTCTCTTTATAACTCAAATTCTCCAATTTGGGTCATCGACAAGCCACGATCACAATCATATACTCCAATTGATCATTCACTCATAAGCTATTCTCTAGCAATCTCAAATCTAGGCTTATGACTCTTCAATCTCTACTCATTTTCTTGTGAGCCTTATTCATAAAATCACTCATGATGATCAATCGAAATCAACTCTAAAACCATTAGGGTGCACACAAGTTCAAGCCTATAATCCTCAAGATTCAACAATCCATGCTTAACCCTAAAGGTCTCACTACCTAATTGTCCCCAAGTCATCAGTCCTTATCACTCCAAACCTCAATTACAATGGATCGAGCTGATCTTGCTCTAAAAAACTTCAACAGGAATGTCATGCCCCGAATATGGCGAGCACACAAACATCCCACCATGCCGTTGATCTTTAATAATCTCCCAGGATTCCTCGGTCAATCATATAACAACTTGAAAAAGAAACAAGTTTACGGAAGCCATAAAACTTGCTCCATACAAATTACAACGAGATGACTTAGGACAAAAGGGTATACACTTCTTATAAATAAAATTCTCATTAGAAGTTATCGCAGTCAAACACCCAAAATTCAATTCCTAAATCCTCAAAATTTCGATACAATCCCTAAGGCCACAAAATACATAAAACCATTCATGCCAATACTTCATCGAGAGCTCATCCTCATCTCGCCTGTATTTCCGTCTTCAAGGACTTGAAAAATTAATCCCCCACTAGGGTGAGATATATATTTCAGTAAGTGAAACCTAAACCTAGATCTGAACACCAGTCCCCCTAGACCACACATAATGCTACCAAGATGCAAGCATGCCCCATGCAATGGCGCATGGCATCATCAAAACAGGATTATCAATAACCAAGCATGGATAAGAAACACAATCAACCACACTCAACTTCATGGTTTTAAGCTCTCTACACATGTAATACGTGATTCAATACACAAATCCACTCATCGCCCGGGCTCTCAATCGCGATGTACTTTCTTGGCACTCTTGCCAACTGATATCACTAGGGTCACAGGCCAAACGATATCTTTGTACCACTAGGGCCACAAGCCAATCGATACTTTTGAGGCTTATAGCCATTTAATATCACTGGGGCCACAAGCAATTCGATATTTTCATCATCAAGACTTTTAGTCAATTGGTACCACTGGGGCCATAGGCCAATCGGTACTTTAGAGGCTCACGACCATTTATCATTTCAAGGGCGCACAGCCACTCGATACCACTAGGGCCACAGGCTAATAGGTATCACTAGAACTCATAGTCAATTGATATCACTGGGGCCACAGGTCAGTCGATATCATCTGGGGCATCAAGCCAATGTGATCTCTAGGACCACAGGCCAACGATCACGGGGCACTGCAACCCATTCATAGAGCATCGGCACTATAGCCGTTTATATAGCATAGGCATTATAGTCATCTAAATAGCATAAGTGATATGACAATTCAATAACACTTGCACCATTGCCAATTCAATACCAGGGCATCATAGCCAAACTATATCACCAAGCCCAATAACCACTTACTTCACAAGACTCTCTGGCCATTTTAAATCTCAATTATCTTTCACAATATAATCCTCACACGATTGCATCAAGCAAACTAAGCCACAGACTTCACAAATCAGTCAATTTATCCAACCAATCTATCCTTTTCCATCCCAAAAGTACGCAACCAATCAAGGATCTCGCATCAACCTAGAAAAGTTCATCAATTTCGGATAAAAAACCATTGAATCTTACTTCCATTAAACCTATCTCTCAATAGTCATTCAATTGTCAACTTAGGACACCTTATCGATCAATTGAACACATAAAAACACTCCCACGAACCCCCTCAAAATATTTGGTTCTCATAGCCATATGCAAGGTGGGATATAACTTGGAGTTTCATGCTCTAAATAGCTTTTAAATCACTTCTAAATCCCAATCCACTTCGCATACTCCCCATTAACACCTCACATCATGTCTTATGGGATATTATGAGTCAATTTGAAGTCAAAATACCTCCTAATTAGTTTCCAAAGAACCGGCTAGAAAAGGTACTCCCTAAAACAGAACCAGTTTTGGTTCAATTAACCTAATCAAGCCATATCTCAACCTTAAGCCTCAATTCTTCACAAAATAAACTTGCTAGAACCTTAATCCACATGTTCATGGAGCTCACCAATAGGTTTGGAGTGAAACAATAACATAAAGCCTTCGAACCAACCAGTTTTCTCCACAGTCCTCGAACGGGCAGATTATGCTCGGTAAAAACCTCCACAAATTAGCCATGTACACCCATCAAAACTCAACTAAATTTATAACTCTAGCTCATCCAACTTTAATACTATGATTTTAGAAGAGCTCACCAAAAATTTGAAGCCATTTGGAGTTTGGAAGCCCCCAAAACCTGTCACTCTCATAAACCGGATCAGAATTTGACCTTTTTCCACTCAAACAGACCTACGAGAAAAACGGTTGGGCCAAATTAAGCTCATAATACCTTCGTAGAACGAAAAGATGATAAGCTTTAATATGGCAGTGGTTTTATCTCAATCTCATCTCGGACGAAAAAGTTATGATCGGAATAGTGAAGTAGTTTTTCTCTGTTCGCGGGGGGCTTCTCGGTCGAATTGAAGAAGAATGAAGAAGAAGATGGTGGGAGTGATGGTGGCCAGCCAAAATGAAGAAAGAGAGAGTTTTTCCATCCCAATAATATACTTTGGTCAATTAGACAAGATGGATAATTGGGCATTTAATGCTTGGCCTCTCCTTTGGTTGACACTTGGCAAACTTTCATTGGTTGATCCATTGACTTTGACTTCCTTTGACCATATCCATGTATATTTTTGGCAGCCATATAGAATCCGATTTAAGAAATTCTCGCAAATTACACATTTGTTAAGCGGAATCACCCGCATTCCAACGCATAACGCTAGCAAGACGTTCCATGATCATCCTTAGATCGATCTCTGTCGGCCCAAGACATTCCCTCAACAATCTTTATGATCAAAGTTTCATTTCTCATTCAAATTCTCTAGGTCTGTGTATCTGACTCTGCGTTAGTCTTTCCCTTTTGGTCAAATGACTCAAGAGTAGCCAACTCCGAGCGAGTTATAACTGGAATACACCGATCGATATCATTCCATTCAATAGCCTCGAGAGGGTCGAAATTTGAAATGTCACATCCCATGTCAGAAGGACAATCCCAGGATTCAAGTTTCTGTGAGTTTTCAAGTAACCCCTAAATCCCATAAGAATCTCCTTAACAAAAGTTTTTGCAGCTTTGGGCTTTCTGCAGGATACTTGGAGTCCTCAAGTCCCAGAATAGCATCTTACACGTCAAGAAGACAATTTTTAGAACCCGCTTTCTGTAAGATTCTAGGTAATCCCTAAACCCTAGGATAACTCCATTGGTAAAACCTAAGAGTTAGGTATACCTCATTATATAGACTGTTATTGATTCCTTAAGGTGTAGGACTAGCCTAATCTTCGACAAACCCTAAAGAATGGACGCGTCACCTTTATGTTCTTGGTGGATAGGAAGCCTACTTTACGACAAACCCTAAAAAACGGGTGCGTCACCTTTAGGTTCCAGGTGGATAGAAAGCCTACTTTCCGACAACCCCTAAAAAAATGGTGCGTCATCTATAGGTTCCTGATAGAGAGGAGTCCTACTCATGGTCTAATCCACCATATAGATCGAAACTTTTGACAAATCCTAAAGAATGGGTGCGTCATCCATAGGTTCTTGATAGAGAATAGTCCTATTCATGGTTTGATCCATCATACAGATCAAAACTTTTGACATTCCCTAAAGAACGGGTGCATCATCCATAGGTTCCTAATTGAGAGGAGTCCTATTCATGGTCTAATCCACCATAAGGATCAAAACTTTTGACAATCCCTAAAGAATGTATGCGTCACCTTTAGGTTCCTGATGGATAGGAAGCCTACTTTTTGACAAACCCTAAAGAACGGATGCGTCACGTTTAGGTTCCTGGTAGATAGGAAGCCTCCTTTTCGACAAACCCTAAAGAATGAGTACGTCATTCCTAGGTTCCTAATAGAAAGGAGTCCTATTCATGGTCTGATCCAACATGCGGATCGAAACCTTTGACAAACTCTAAAGAATGGGTGCGTTACCTTTAGGTTCCTAGTTGATAGGAAGCCTACTTTCCGACAAATCCTAATGAACGGGTGCGTCACCTTTAGGTTCCTAGTAGATAGGAAGCCTACTTTTCGACAAACCCTAAAGAACAAGCGCGTCACCTTTAGGTTCCTGGTGGATAGGAAGTCTAGTTTCAGACAAATCCTAAAGAACGGATGTGTCATCTTTAGGTTTCTGACGGATGGGAAGCCTACTTTCCGACAATCCCTAAAGAATGATTGTGTTATCCATAGGTTCCTGATTGAAAAGAGTCTTATTCATGGTCTGATCCACCATACAGATCGAACCTTTTGACAATCCCTAAAGAACGAGTGCGTCATCCTTAGGTATTTATTAGATAGGAATCCCATTTTAGTTTAGCATACCATACAGGCTAGAACTTAAGTGCCCTCGGATACTCAAAGATACGAGCCCCTAGGTATTCACTTGAATCCTCCATACACCGCGTATGACAACGAGCGTCAGGCAAGTGAGTAACAGGTAAATACCTCTACTCCATCTCTCTCTCTCTCTCTCTCTTTCTCTCTCACATGAGCTAAAATGGAATTAGCAGAGTGTTCAACAGGAGGACAAGAAAGATTGAATGTCAGGATTCGTTTTTCTTTTCTTCAATCGAGTCAGTCTAGACTCAGGTGTCACCTGTCTTAGAGTGAAACCTCTCACGAGATTACTATCAAAGAGAGGCAGCTGTTGACACCTGATTTTTGACTAGTCTTTTTTAGTCTTATTTTGAAAAATCACAAAAAAATCCATAAAAAGTTCAAAAATTGTAAAATCAACTTTGGTAGCCTTGACCAAGCCTAAGGAAATTTTCGAACAAAAAATAATTTTCCTTATTTTTCGTATTTTTTAGTATTTTCGAAAAATAGGAAATTAGATGAAAAATCAGCAAAAATAACATTCGTGGTCGCACAAATATGGAAAAGTGTTCTATATTTTTCTTTTAATTTTCTTGTCATGTTGACTTTCTTGTCATTTGAGATATTATGTGAATGCTGCCGAACTTATTCCAATTCAATGAGTATTCTCAATATTATGCCTCATTAAAAGTCGAAATTCAAGTTTAATTTTGTGTGTTTCTTTGTAACACATAGGATTGAATTTGTTAAAAAATATGTTTTGAGTCCTTTAATTAGCAATTTTGACATTTTGAGAGTTTTAACATTCAATCCAATCGTCTGAATTGCAATTTATCCCAATTGTTCACCAAAATTGCCCAATTGCTTGAATTGGGCAAAATTGCACGCTTTTATTGCAATTTAGTCCCCAGATTTGAAAAAAATGAAATTACTTTTAATCTAAGGGCTATCATGCATGAATGAACATTGGCCCATAGGTTTCTAACCTTTTTGAATCTATTGTTGGGGTTAATTGGATTCCATTTGGTCATTTAGGGCATTAATTGAGTGTATTTCATATTCGGGTTAAACTAAAGATTTTGGGCTTTTGCACAAATTAAACCAATTCAGCTCCATTTTACCTTTCTTAGATGAATTCCACATCGTAAAACCTAATTTTAAGGTCAATTGCATGATTTTTGTACATTTGGAAACCTATTTTGAAGAAATTTATCGAACCGGGTCAACTGGGACGAGTTGACCCGACCCAGTCAACCCATTGACTGAAGACCAACAATAAGTAGAATGATTTCTGGTTTTTCCTTGAGTTCTCATGCACGAGAAAGCCAAAAATTAAACTCAAACCGACATGCCCAGTCGACGATCTGTGGCCGATGGACTTCATGTCTCCGTCCGGTGTCATCCAACGGTGGCGGGCAGTTGGCGCGTTAAGGTGGATGCCCTGAAAGTCTAGCGAGAGGACTAGAAAAATCTGTTAGGTGGTTGGATTCAGTTCTAAGAGGTTGGAGCCAGTTCAGAGGTTACAAAAGAAGGAGGGATAAAAAAAAGAGAGGAGAGGAACGAAAAAAGGGGGGCAGGATGGTCTTATGAACTCGGGGAGCCGCCATAGCCGCCGAGCTCGGCCAAAATCTTTCAAGTCTTCGTCGCCGCATCCAGGGTAAAACCAAAGTCGACAAATCATCCTCCGAGTTTGGTTACCTCTTGAGGAAGCTCGCAGACCCGTCGAATCTGCTTGAAATGGCCTAGAAAGGTGAGACTCCTCCTCGAACTTCGCCTCGGTCTTTAATGGCAACTCATTTTCCTCTAGATCATTCTGCATTTTAGGAGTTGTGATTTACTCCCTGAGCTTTGCTGATCATTTTCCAACTCGCTTTGTGCATTTTCATCGAGTATGTTCTCCGGTCGACCTTCAACTCTCTCCAATCGATCGCAAGCTCCATGGCTCGCTTTGCACTAAACCGAAGCTCACCGATATCCAGGTAAATCTTCTCAACCTTCTGTGATACTTCATGATTGGTTTGTTTAGCCATATAACGCTAGAAATGGCTAGGAAGAGTAGTTGCCGGAGCTCACCTTCGGTCAGAGATAGCACGTGGATGAGAGGTGATTCTGCTATTTCGAGCTTCCCATATGTTGTAGAGGAGATCTGTCAGAGTCGAATGGCGATAATTTCGTGCAATTAGGATGTCGGAAGGCCAAGATATGGCCTTTCGACGAGGCGCCGATAAATCAATGACGACGCCAATCATCTTCTTCGGCAAGGGTGTGACTGGTCAACGCCCATGTGGCGATGACGTGGCACTCACGTGGTAGCCGCGTCATCCATTTGGTTATAACCGAATAAAAACAAACTTGATTCAACGGTGGAGCATTAGCCACGTGTTGAGACCTCACTTTTTTGAAAATAAAAATAATTTTCTGATGAGAATTAAAAATTGATCGAACGACTGTAATTCAATTGGACACTTCTGTGGCATTCTAATTTTCCTGTCATTTCTGGACTTAGTAATGAGAATCGTATCTAGCGATGTATTTCTATCGTATCTCGCTCGAATCTGATCAATTTTGAGTTGACTGACCAAAAGGGAAGGGCTAACACGAGACAAGGCACGTGGACCAAGGGAACTCGAATAGGAAATGACGCTTTGACCACAAGGATTGTCGAGGGGACATTTAGAGCCATAAAAGGTAGGTCTAAGAACGATTAAGGAATGCATTGCTAGCGTTATACGATTGGAGCGCGGGTGATCCCACTTAACCAATGTATAATTTGCAAAATTTTTCTAAATTGAACAGTGACAATCAAGGCCATCGAATTGGTGATAGACCCTCATAATTAAATGTGATATGAATCACAGGGTCAATACACGTAACGTCTGCAAAAGTTGTCCGTTGGTTCGGGATAGACTGGAACTAAGTTTGATAGAGAAAATGATCATAAATAAGTCTTGAAAATTAAAAATGGAGAATCAAGAATTCCAACGTCAGATTTGGATTGGCCATCGTCTTATCGAAAAGTATTGGAATGAGAAAAATGACGTTCCGGACATTGGGAGTAAAATTATCATTTTACCCCTCAAGACCTAACCTTACTTAAATAATTGGACAAGGGCATTTTGGTCTTTTAATTACCCCCAAGGCTGCCGAAAAAGAGAAAGGATTAAGGCCATGGGATGAAACTTGAATGACACTTAGGACAAGTGTCAATATATTAGCTAAAGAGTGGTCATATCCACTTTTTCACAACTACCATTCAACCCTTTGACCTTGGGACTTGCATATAGCTCTCTCTCTCTCTCTCTCCCTCACTCTCTCCCCTCATTTGGCTGACCATCAACTCCCCCAAACCGAGAGATTTCTTCTTCTTCTTCTTCTCTTACTCGCCAGCTCGCTGCTCTGTTTCGACCAACTCACTATTCCGGCCATAACTTTTTTGTCCTATGGTTGATTGAGGTAAAACTACTGGCAATAGAAAGCTTATCGTTTTTCCGTTCTAACAAGGTATTATGGGTCCAAATCCATCCAGCCGTTTGAAGGAGCAAAGGTTAGGCTGGTCAGTTTGAATCCGAGAGCTCCCAACCGACCAGTCTGACTGCCCCACTATTCTGGCCATATCTTCTTCGTTCAATACTGGATCGAGGTAAAACTACCTCCAAATGAAAGCTTATTATCTTATATTTCCATAGACATATTATAAGCTCAATTTGACCCTATAGATCTTTCCGTAGATCGATTTGAGTGGACAAAGGTCAGGCAAGGTCAGATTCTCATCGATTTTGGGAAAAGACCTGTTTCGGGGTCTTCCGAACTTCAAATTGCTCCAAATATTTAGTGAGATCATCTACACTTATAGTATTAACGTTGGATGAGCTGTGGTAAAAATTTAGGATGAATTTGATAGAGTTTTGACCCCAAATGGGTCTTGTGATTGTTGGACAGAAACTGCCGATTTAAGGACTTGAGGAAACTGGCGACTTCCAAATTTGGCGACGACTCGGCCCCAAATCTTCAGTGAGCCTCTTAGACCCTTAGATATACATGTTAGCAAGTAGGTTATTGATTAAATGGTGGATTTGGAGTAGTTTTAGGGCTAGAAAACCTCGGTATGCACAGAACTGAAAATAGCCCGATTTAGTTCTGCACAAACCGATTCTGTGGAGGCTGTTATGGGTTGGTTTTGAGTCTTAAATTCATCAATGAGACATGCCAAAATATTGAGGATCATGTTATTAAGGTTAGTGGTTCATGAATGGGTGAATTGAGTAAGAAAAATTGACGATTATTGGAATTTCATAGGTTGCGCGACAGGTTTGGTCTTGGATCACTTAGACCAAATTTGAGGAGGTGCTTGAGGAGAGAATTTGTGACACTAAGCTTGAGGTAAGGGAATCCTAAACCTAAGATAAGAAGATTGGACTCGATAGGCGAGTCAGGTAAATTTTTGGGTGATTCTTGAAGGGTTTCACTATGATTGTCTATTGTACATCCTAAGAGGGTATAGATGACCCAAATGTTTGATCATGCTTGTGCATTGAGTGATTTGTCGCATTTGAGTGTTGAATTTGATTGTCCTGCATGACATAAGTGTATGATTGGCGCATGAGATTGCACATGGTCTTGTGTGTGTAAATTGATTCGAATTAATGGCATGTTTGAGGCATGATAAGTCCCTGAGGTGTATGAGACGCGAGGTGGTGGAATGAATACCTTGCGGCGCTGAGGCGCGGGGTTGGAGTGTATAGCACCTTGATGCGTATGAGACGCGGAGTTGAGAAGGCCATAATCCTGATGCGTTGCAACGCAGGACGGAGTTGTGATGTGCCGACACTAGCCTGGAGTAACATTGAAACCGGATGCATTTATGCGGGTTGTCAATGACGGTCTGATACGTTTACGCGAACCGAGCCTGATGCATTCTAAACGCGGGCATAAGAGTGAGGCAGGTGTGAAAGGTGAAAGTGGTGGTGTGACATGGCGGTGTGTGCATGATCTTAGAGATGTGTTGTGATGCCATGTCTACCTGTTTGACATCTGCATGACTGTTGATAATTGAATGTCTCGTGTGTTTGTTTGCATGAAACGCTGATGTTGATGACTGCCTGAGTGGAAGGTCGGCCTAACCTAGGGTTAGGACCTACCTTACTGAGATTTATATCTCACCTCGTTGTGGGCAATATTTTCAGGTCCCCGACAAAGAAAATCGAGTTTGCCATGGATTGGCATTTGACAAAATCATTGGAGGAAAATGAAGACTTCCCTTTTGTGACCTTAGGGTTGAAAAATGATACTCTTGGGGATTTAGATTTGTAACCTCTGAAGTATGATTAACCTTTATAAAAGGGGTACCCTTGTGTCCTTAGTCATCATGTGTTGTATTTGTAAAGGAGTTGGCATCACTTTCGCATGCATGCTTCATATAGAGTTGTAAGTTATTGACCGTTGGATCTTAGAGCTAATTAAAGGTAACGGTGAAGGTGGAATGCTCGCGTGCCCGCCGGAGGAGGGGCGTGACATCCTCGTTTGAGTGGTATCAGAATGAGGTCAGCTCGATCAAATATGATTAAAACTTGGAGTGATATGGAGCGATGACTTGAGGACAATTAGGTAGTAAGACCTTGAGGGATAAGCATGGATTGCTGAATCTTGAGGACTATAGACTTGAACTTGTGTAGTATTCTAATGGTCCTAGTGCCGATTTAAGGGATGATCTTGAGTGATATTATGAATAAGGCGCACAAAGAAGTAAATAGAAATTGAGGAATCAAAAGCTTGGATTTGGGGTTGCTAGAGAATAACTTATGAATGAATGGTCAATTGAAGTGTATGATTGTGATCTTGGTTTGTCAATGACCCAACTTGAGGAGTACGAGTTATAAAGAGGCGACTGATGTTAGTGAATTCAGGCTCGAATTGCGTGATATCTTGATGGTTTAGTTATCGATTACTATTGATAGTCTTGGATGATATGAGATGAGATGCATACAAGGGAGCGGATACGGAATATATGGATTAAAGGTCAGACGTGATCGAATGCTTATGGAGTTGATTTAGTTAGCGACTCTACTTGAGGTACATGGTTGAATATAGGCAATTGATTTGTGAGATGTGACGGTCATTGGTGGAATTAGAACTCTTCAATGGATAGGAATTGATTTGAAGGCGATTTTGATATGACAAGTGGTGAGGATAGTCATGTTGTGCTTGTGTTTGTAGCTTTGAAACGAAAGTTTATAAGGGTGCATGCATGAACTTATCGCTGTTGGACTTAATAAACTGTCGCTTGGTATGGAACAAGTTGATGTGATACTTATAAACTGTAATGAAACATGGTATGGGACATGTGAAATGGGGCTTTCTCCATAGATGTATGACTTGGGACAACCTATAATGGCCAGGTCTGATAAGGGCAGGGAGTGATCGTCGGGACAGAGAGGTCCGGACAAGGAGCGGCTCTTGGCAGGCTTCTAAGATGGCAAGAGGCAAGAATGACCCAAGTCATAACTTGAAAGGGAAAGTCTAGGTATTAGGTTGAGTCCAATTATGGTTAAGAGATGTATGACACGAGATTGATCCTCGAAGAAGATGTTCAAAAGTGGCATGACATGTGAAATGATGCTTGTGATTGTCATAATTAAAAGCTTTGTGCTTGGCGATGGATGCCATTTGAAAGGAAAATTGATGTTTGTGATTGACACGTTAGGCATGTTTTGTAATTGGCATCATGTGATTGGCTTGGCCAAGGTCTAACTGAGAGAGTAAACGATATATGGGGTTTATACCCGTTGAACTGATGTCTGTTGAGAATGAGATAACCTGTCACGTTTATGACAGAGTGGCAAATGCTATATGCTTATGGTATGAGCGATTGATTTATAGAAGTGATGCTTTGAGTATTTGCTGGGTGTTGACCTAGTTAAGTTTTGGCCTAGTTGAGACTTGCCTAGTAATTGGCTGAAGATTGAGAAGTTGCCTTGTTAAGGTTGACCTATTGAATAGTCATTGACTAATGAGAATCTGAAATCTTTAGGTAATGGACAACAAGTTGAGAGTTGTTTGGGAACCACTATAAGGTAGATAATGATGAATGATGAGATGAGCAGCCTGAGACTGATAGACTTGAGTAGATGACTTAAGTTTTTTATTCCTGGAGGGAATCATAGTGATTCAAGTGACATGAGAACCTAATAAGGTTAAACGACCAAGGTATAGTCGTAGAAGAGCATTGGGCTCGAATATACATGGTATGCAAGATTCGAGAACTGATATGGATCATGAGAATTGAGTAAAAATGAGCGATTGGAGTATGAGTACCAAAAGAGAATATGGCTCGATCTGTTAATCGTACAAGACCCAAAAGCTGAATGGGATGTGAGAACTTTAAATGGAAATGAGAAAATTTATTGATTAAACTAGTTCGAGGAGGAGCTGCCATGATTGTCTAAGTCACTATGGTGACAGATGCTAGTATTGATGACTTAAAATGATGGAAGTCACGAGAAAGGTGACTCTGAGTTAATCTTTTCTAAATTGAATGCGTGGGAAAAATCCCGAGAGTTTGGAAGAGCTTGTGAAACTACGTATAAGGTTGAGATTGATTGAGTCAAGTAGAGGGATGAGATTTGAAATTGCCTCCCTCTAGATTGGGGATCTTGGTAAGGAAACCTTAGAGGTTTTGGGAACACTAAGGAAGAAAGTGACCATCAAAAGGCCGATCTGAAAATGATTGAGGATTACCATGTGAGCGTCGTACGACTGGAGCGCGGGTGATGCCGCTTAACCAGCGTATGATTTGCAAAATTATCCAAAATCGGACTGTGATGATTGAGACCATAGGGGCTAGCGATAAACCCTCGCAATTACATGACAACCAAAGCCGCCATGAATTGACGAGCCCTAAACGTGATGAGAATCACGGGGTCGATACGCGTACAGTCTACAAAAGCTGCTCGTCGGTTCGGGATAGGCTGAAATCACTTCTGATAGAAGAAACGATCAGAAACGAGTCTTGAAAAAGTTTGAAATGGAAAATCAAGAATTCCAACGTCAATTAGATTGGTCGTCGCCCCATCGAGAAAGTAAGAAACGAGAAAAACGACGTTCCGAACGTCGGGGGTAAAAGGACCATTTTGCCCTCAAGCTTAGAACTTTGTTATTATAATAAAAGGAATGGCAAAATGGACAATAAACCCCCCAAGCTGCCGAAAATTGAAGAGCAAAAAGGAGCCATTGGATCTCATGGGAAAGAGTAATCGACAAGTGTCACCAATCCAAGGGCCAATGTCACCTCACATTAAATGCCACCTACCAATCAACTCAATTTATCAATTTTGAGATATAACAAAAGCTCTCTCTTTTCTCTCTCTCTCACTCCAGCATTTGGCAGAGCACACCCCAAAGAACCAAACTCTTCTTCCTTCTTCTTCTTCAGTCCTGCTCGCCGCTCGACTAGGCCGAAACCCGTTGTTCGGCCTGTACAACCGGCACCTCCGGCCACCAGCTATGGCCGATCGACCACCTAGACGTAAATCTACATTTTACTGACGTCCTCCAACTAGAACCAGGTCATTTTGAGCACTGCGGAATTCAGGACAAGCATTCTCCCAAGAGCCGACAGATTTTGCTCCAGTTTGAGGTAGGCTTGGTTCTCATTCCTTTTGACAGTCAAAATCTTGGAGTTTAAAGCTCAAATTTGGTGGAGATCAAGTAGACACATAGATGATTCTGTGGTAAAACTTTTAGCTTGATTTGATTAATTTTTTACCACAAACTGGCCTTGAACATTTTTCCCGGAAACTACCGATATTTTGTGCTTGGACGATCCGGCGAGTTCCAATGACTTTCTAGCAACCACGTGGCTTGAACTTCTCGGTGAGCACTCCAAACCCTTAGGTAGATGTTATAAGAAGTAGAATGGTGTATAATTGATGGATTTGAGGTAGATTAGAATCGATTGGATCCGGCATGAACAGAATTGAATGGAACCGGTTCAATGCCGGGCCAAACCGATTCTGTGGGTGGCTGAATATGATGGATTCATGCTGTAATTTGGTGTGTATGTTGTGAAGAGATGATGAGGAGCATGCTATGGGTGATTTGGATGGATGAATTGAGGAATTAGACTTGAAATTTGATAAATCGATTGATTATCCTAGGTTGCGCGACAAATTGGCTTTGGACTTGGGTTGGCCGAATCCTAGGAGGCTCAAAGAGGAGTAATTTGTGTTGCTAAGCAAAGGTAAGGAATTTCCTAAACCAAGGCTAGGGGGATTGAACTCGATTGGGTAAGTCGAGTGTGAAATTGATCGATAAATGGACATTTTTCCAAAGTAATGAGTCTTAGCATGTCTTAGGATTAATTAAGGAGTTTATGTGTGCCTTGACTTGTATTGGAATTGCATGTCATGTTTGGATAATAATTGATTCGCTTTGCATGCCATGAGATTGTGAATTATACTTGAAATGCAATTGACATTGTGTGTGTAAAGGATAGAGATTCATGGCATGAATTATGATTGTGGCATGACATGGCGAGGCCCTGAGGCGTGTGAGATGCGGGGCGGAAGGTTGAGACCCTGATGCGACGAGGTCGCGGGGTGAATTGTGATTAGTTGGCGCCCTAATACGATGAAGTCGCGAGGTTGAGACAGTCAAAGTCCAGATGCGATTTAACCGTGGGACAGAAGATGAGCTCATAAACCCTATTTGGAATTGAACCGGGACATGATGCGTTTACGCGGGTCGCCGATGACTGCCTGATGCATTTACGCGGGTCACTGATGACGGTCTGATACCTTTACGCGGGCCGAGCCTGATGCGATCTGATCGCGGGCTAGAGAATGAGGCAAGCAGAAGTTGATTGATGTGGTGAAGTGACAAGCCGAGCATATACGTGCATTCATGTGTGACATGAGAATATAAGTGCATGCCTGTCTTATGTGTATTGGTTTTTATCGATTTATGAATGTTATATCTGCGTGCGATCATGAGTTGGGATCTGTTGAGTGACGCGACTGCCTGAGTGGACAGTCAACCTGACCTAGGATTAGGTTTTTCTTACTGAGATGTGTATCTCACCCCTTTTGGGGAAACCTTACTTTACAGATCCTAGGCAGTAGCGATGTGGCCTATCAGATTTGGGGACCCGTTGGAGATGACAGCTTTTTACGATTAGTTCTTCGATAAACAGGGGAATATTTACGTGAGGAAATGTACAGTAGTTTGGGTAGACGAGGGGAAGCCAGACTGGAAGCCTCACAGGTTTGAGGTATGGTTTAGACGGGACGGGGACAGGAAGGTCGGGCCTCTAAAGCCCTATGAGGTTCAGGATGGTGTCATACCCCTTGGTGTCAGACGATCTCAGAGGAGTTCCCTAAGGGATCGGTGGTTGGGTCGAGGAACGGCCCGGAGTGGACGCCGACAGCGGAGTATTCTGTTCTACCGCCGGAGGATGAGGTCATCGTGGTAGAGCTGTCTGATGGAGACCTAGTCGAGCCGGACCAAGAGGCGACCACAGATGGAGATCGAGCCGAGCCGTCGTTGGTGGCGACCATGGAGGATTCTATGGAGGTTCCGTCGGAGACTTTCTCCGAATACTAGCCATCGGAGGAGACTGAGGATACCGGGTATTCCAGCAGTTCTTCCTAGGCGACTCCAGATGGCGATCTGACTTTTGGCTGGCGACTTGGCCCCATCCCTGATGGATTTTTATGGATATCTTTTTGTCATGCTTACCCGTCACCCTGATGTTTAGAGGAGTTAGCAGTCATTGGTTGTATGTGTTGATTTATGACTTTTTATAATGCTATCCATGTCCTACTTAGTCTGTATATATATATTGTATGGGGAGTTGTTGGGAACCGCTTCCCTGTGCTTAATGTAAATTATTTTATCTCTTGTCTTTTCTTATATAGGTGGATACTTGGGACCGCCGAGAGATCATTGTTATGGGTTTACTTGCAGGGATGATTGTGTGCTCGCGATGAAACGCGGGGCGTGACATCCCCGCTTGTTTTGGTTTCAGAGCAAGGTCAGCTCGATACAAAGTTGGTTGAGGATTGGAGTAATAAGGAGGACTAATTGCAATAAAGACGGGTAGCTAGATCTTGGGAGACTTATCAGGGTAAGGCTTGGGATGCCTAGCTTGTGACTTGACATCTATGGATGGTGTATGACCTTGGTAAGGTTATGGTGAGGTATAAGGAATTAAGTTCTCTGCTTAGTATTGAAGGTCATTTCTGGACCTTGGCTTGTTTGATGCTTGAAAGTGATTGGTTTTAGTGAATCACTAAGGTGAATGAAATTGAGTAATGGCCAACATCCATTGGTTGAAGCATTCCTGGAAGTAATGTTGATGTATGGAGTACTGTTGTTGTGTAATTGTTTTTGTTAAGGAGTAGTTAGTAATTCTAGATTGGATGGATGGGTAAGTTGCTAACCTGTTGCTGAACTTGTGGTGGACCAGGTTTAGTAGCAAGTGACAAGGACGAGTAACCCTTCCAGGAGATCTGGAAGGACCAGAGGCGGAGCTTCTAGTTTGAGGCCGTTCATTGCTGAGGACCCAAGGATGGATGGTGTACTCAGGGCATTGGAAAGGATTGGTGACATGATCGATCGACATGCCCAAGATCGAGACGTTGCCATAGCCCAAGCAGTAGGAGCTGCCATAGCAGCCCTCAATGCTAACCAAGGCAGCACTGGTGGTAATGTAAGTCAAGGAGAACCAAACCAGAGTAATGAGACAGGGAATGCCCGAGAGGAAATCATAGTGGCTAGACAGATGGGCAACTGGTGGAACAGTTTATGAAGTTAAAGCCGACGCACTTTGACGGGATTAGAGATCCCGAGCTAGCACCTCGATGGATAGAGAAACTAGAGAAGGCCTTCGGAGTGCTGAGATGTACAGATGAAGAGAAGGTGCTATTAGCCATGTATCTACTAGAGGGTACGGCAAATGACTAGTGGGCTGCCACCAAAGACGGAGTCTCCCCTGAAGGTATGGCCCTAAACTGGAACACTTTTAAGTGGGCGTTTAACAATAAGTACTTCTCAGAAACGGCCAGGGAAAGAAAATAGATTGAGTTCTTGCAACTGCGTCAGAACCAGCTAACGATAGATCAGTATGAAGCTGAGTTCTCGAGGCTCTCAAGGTATGCGCTTCGATCGGTGGAGGATCCGGGAGGATATGAGATCTACAGCGATGCTTCATTGTAAGAATTGAGTTGTGTATTGATGTAGCACGGCCGGGTAGTAGCTTATGCATCCAAGCATTTGAGGCCGCACAAGATGAATTACCCAACCCATGACTTTGAGTTAGCGTCAATTGTGTTTGCCTTGAAGATTTGGAGGCACTATCTTTGTGGCGAGAAGTTTCAGATATATGCAGACCACCAGAGTCTGAAATACTTATTTTCCTAAAAAGAGCTGAATTTGAGACAGCGCAGGTGGATGGAGCTGTTGAAAGATTATGATTATGAGATACTATATCATCCTAGAAAGGCAAACAGAGTGGCAGATGCATTGAGTCGAAAGACAAGTATTGCATGCCTGCTGGTGAGAGGTAGGCTTGGTTCTCATTCCTTTTGACAGTCGAAATCTTGGAGTTTAAAGCTCAAATTTGGAGGAGATCAAGTAGACACAGAGATGATTTTGTGGTAAAAATTTTAGCTTGATTTGATAAATTTTTTACCACAAACCGACCTTGAACATTTTTCCCAGAAACTACCGATATTTTGTGCTTGGACGATCTGGCGAGTTCCAATGACTTTTCGGCAACTACGCTGCTTGAACTTCTCGGTGAGCACTCCAAACCTTTAGGTAGAGGTTTTAAGAAGTAGAATGGTGTATAATTGATGGATTTAAGGTAGATTGGTACCGATTGGCTCGGCATGAACAGAACCGAATGGAACCGGTTCAATGCCGGGCCAAACCGATTCTGTGGGTGGCTGAATATGATGGATTCATGCTGCAATTTGGTGTGTATGATTTGAAGAGATGATGAGGAGCATGTCATGGGTGATTTGGATGGGTGAATTCAGGAATTAGACTTGAAATTTGATAAATCGATTGATTATACTAGGTTGTGCGACAAATTGACTTTGGACTCGGGTTGGCCAAAACGTAGGAGGCTCAAAGAGGAGTAATTTGTGTTGCTAAGCAAAGGTAAGGAATTTCCTAAACCAAGGCTAGGGGAATTGAACTCGATTGGATAAGTCGAGTGTGAAATTGATCGATAAATGGACATTTTTCCAAAGCAATGAGTCTTAGCATGTCTTAGGATTAATTAAGGAGTTTATGTGTGCCTTGACATGTATTGGAATTGCATGTCATGTTTGGATAATAATTGATTTGCTTTGCATGCCATGAGATTGTGAACTATACTTGAAATGCAATTGACATTGGGTGTGTAAAGGATAGAGATTCATGGCATGAATTATGATTGTGGCATGACATGGCGAGGCCCTGAGGAGTGTGAGATGCGGGGCGGAAGGTTGAGACCCTGATGCGATGAGGTCGCGGGGTGAATTGTGATTAGGTGGCGCCCTAATACGATGAAGTCGCAGGGTTGAGACAGTCACAGTCCAGATGCGATTTAATCGTGGGACAGAAGATGAGCTCATAAACCCTGTTTGGAATTGAATCGAGACATGATGCGTTTACGCGGGTCACCGATGACTGCCTAATGCATTGACGTGGGTCACCGATGACGGTCTGATGCATTTACGCGGGCCGAGCCTGATGCCATCTAATCGCGGGCTAGAGAATGAGGCAAGCAGAAGTTGATTGATGTGGTGAAGTGATAGGCCGAGCATATACGTGCATTTGTGTGTGACACGAGAATATAAGTGCATGTCTGTCTTTTGTGTATTCTTGTTTATCGATTTATGAATTGTGTATTCTTGTTTATCGATTTATGAATGTTATACTTGCATGTGATCATGAGTTGGGATCTGTTGAGTGACGCGACTGCCTGATTTGACAGTCAACAAGACCTAGGGTTAGGTTTTTCTTTCAGAGATGTGTATCTTACCCCTTTTGGGGAAACCATACTTTACAGATCCTAGGCAGTAGCGATGTGGCCTATCTGATTTAGGGACCCGCAGGAGATGACAGCTTTTTATGATGAGTTCTCCGATAGGCAGGAGAATATTTACATGAGGAAATGTACAGTAGTTTGGGTAGACGAGGGGAAGCCGAACTGGAAGCCTCACAGGTTTGAGGTATGGTTTAGACGGGACGGGGACAGGAAGCTCGGGCCTCTGAGGCCCCACGAGGTTCAGGATGGTGTCATACCCTCTAGTGTCACACGATCTCAGACCAGGAGTTCCCTAAGGGATCGGTGGTTGGGTCGAGGAACGGCCCGGAGCGGACGCCGATAGCGGAGTATTTTGTTCTACCGCCGGAGGATGAGGTCATCGTGGTGGAGCTGTCTGATGGAGACCTAGTCGAGCCGGACCAGGAGGCGACCACAGATGGAGATCAAGCCAAGCTGTCGTTGGTGGCGACGATGGAGGATTCTATGAAGGTTCCGTCAGAGACATTCTTCGAATACTAGCTGTCGGAGGAGACTGAGGTTATCGGGTATTCCAGCAGTTCTTCCTAGGCGACTCCAGATGGCGATCTGACTTTTGACTGGCGACTTGACCCCATCTCTGATGGACTTTTATGGATATCTTTCTGTCATGCTTACCCGTCACCCTGATGTTTAGAGGAGTTAGCAGTCGTTGGTTGTATGTGTTGATATTGACTTTTTATAATGCTATCCATGTCCTACTTAGTCTGTATATATATATTGTACAGGGAGTTGCTGGGAACCGCTTCCTTGTGCTTAATGTAAATTATTTTATCTCTCATCCTTTCTTATATAGGTAGATACTTGGGATCGTCGAGAGATCATTGTTATCGGTTTACTTGTAGGGATGATTGCGTGCTCGCGATGAGAAGCGGTGCGTGACATCCCCTCTTGTTTTGGTATCAGAGCAAGGTCAGCTCGATACAAAGTTGGTTGAGGATTGGAGTAATAAGGAGGACTAACTTGGATAAGGACGGATAACTAGATCTTAGGAGACTTATCAGTGTAAGGCTTGGGATGCTTAGCTTGTGACTTGACATCTATGGATGGTGTAGGACCTTGGTAAGGTTATGGTGAGGTATAAGGAATTAAGTTCTATGCTTAGGATTGAAGGTCATTTCTGGACCTTGGCTTATTTGATGCTTGAAAGTGATTGGTTCTAGTGAATCACTGGGGTGAATGGAATTGAGTAATGGCCAAGAGCCATTGGTTGAAGCATTCCTGGAAGTAATGTTGATTTATGGAGTACTGTTGTTGTGTAATTGTTCTTGTTAAGGAGTAGTTAGTAGTTCTAGATTGGATGGATGGGTAAGTTGCTAACCTGTTGCTGAACTTGTGGTGGACCAGGTTTAGTAGCAAGTGACAAGGATGAGTAACCCGTCGAGGAGATCTGGAAGGACCAGAGGCGGAGCTTCTAGTTTGAGGCCACCCGTAGCTGAAGACCCAAGGATGGATGGTGTAATCAGGGCATTGGAAAGGATTGGTGACATGATCGATCGACAGGCCCAAGATCGAGACGTTGCCATAGCCCAGGCAGTAGGAGCAGCCATAGCAGCCCTCAATGCCAACCATGGCAACATTGGGGGTAATGTAAGTCAAGGAGAACCAAACCAGAGTAATGAGACAGGGAATGCCCAAGAGGAAATCATAGTGGCTAGACAGATGGGCTCACTGGTGGAACAGTTTATTAAGTTAAAGCCGGCGCAGTTTGACGGGATTGGAGATTTCGAGCTAGCACCCCGATGGATAGAGAAACTAGAGAAGGCCTTCGGAGTGCTGAGATGTACAGATGAAGAGAATGTGCTATTAGCCGTGTATCTGCTGGAGAGTACGGCAAATGACTGGTGGGCTGCCACCAAGGACGGAGTCTTCCCTGAAGGTATGGCCCTGAACTGGAACACTTTTAAGAGGGCGTTTAACGATAAGTACTTCTCAGAAACGGCCAGGGAAAGTAAACAGATTGAGTTCTTGCAACTGCGTCAGAACCAGCTAACGATAGATCAGTATGAAGCTGAGTTCTCGAGGCTCTCGAGGTATGCACCTCAATCGGTGGAGGATCCTTTGGGGAAGGCACGGAGATTCAGGGATGGTCTGAGGCCCGATCTCCGTAGCCAGATGATAGCCTTGAACTTGAGAATCTACTGAGAAATCTACGAGCGAGGCCAGATGATTGAGCGAGATTTAAGGCAAAGGAACACCGCAACTAGATCGCAGTTCCCGTCGTTCTGAGACCATCGCCAGTTGGGCAAGAGGCCGATGGCAGGTAACAAGCATTTGGTGCCACTTGCAAGGAGGAATATAATGAAACCGCCAAACCTGGCTAACTAGAGCTGTAGATTGTGTGGTAGAAAGCATGGAAATGGGCCATGCGCGATAAAGACAGGAGCCTGTTTCAAGTGTGGTTAATTGAGCCACCAGATGAGGACGTGTCCAAACCAAGCATCGGCCAGTCGACCGCAAGGACCGAGGCCACAAGCAGGACAGTCAACTGCTGCACCTCGGATTGAACAGAGCAGACCCCAGGCGCAGGACAGGGTATACGCGGTAGCTCGCAGCGAGGCAGAAGATGTGCCCGGAGTAGTCACGGGTACGATCTACTTGTGCAAACAAACTGCCTATGCATTGTTTGACCTGGGTGCCACGCATTCTTTTGTATCTGCACAGTTTGCTGAGTTAGTAGGCATGAGATTGGAACCATTGAGCATGACATTGCATGTTGCCACCTCATTTTCATTAGGGTGTGCTGGGTGTGAGATGGTGATTGGAGGAAGTAAGGAAAGTGTTGACTTAGCCGTATTGCCTATGTTTGATTTTGATGTGATTATAGGGATGGATTGGTTGGATAGACAGGGAGCAACAGTAGACTGTGACAATAGAACAATTCGGTTTTAATCGAAAGACTGCCCTAGTTTTGAGCTAGTAGGAACTCGAGAAGGGATCTCGATTCCCTTGGTTTCGTCTTTGGAAGTAACTAAGTTGATGTCTGAGGGATGTCGGGCATACTTAGTAGCAGTAATGGATATGACTGTCCAGGAACCTAAGCTAGAGAACATTCCGGTGGTGCGTGAGTTTCCGGATGTGTTTCCCCAGGAATTGTCGGGATTGCCACCGGAACGGGAAATAGAGTTTGTGATTGAATTAGCCCCTGGAACGGAGCCGATATCAAAAGCACCGTACAGGATGTCCCTGTCTGAGCTAAAGGAGTTAAAGGTGCAAATGCAAGAGTTGTTGGATAAAGGATTCATCCGACCAAGTGCTTCGTCGTGGGGAGCACCGGCGCTGTTCGTAAACAAGAAGGATGGATCCTTACGACTATGCATTGACTAACGGCAGCTGAATCAGGTGACGGTGAAGAACAAGTATCCGCTGCCGAGGATTGACGATCTTTTTGATCAGCTGCAAGGAGCAGCAGTATTCTCGAAGATTGACTTGAGGACGGGGTATCACTAGCTGAGGATCAAGAAGGAAGACATACTGAAGACTGCATTCAGGACGAGGTATGGTCATTACGAGTTTACGGTAATGCCGTTTGGATTGACGAACGCCCCAGGAGCTTTTATGGATTTGATGCACCGAGTATTTGGAGAGTTTCTGGACAGATTCGTCATAGTTTTCATTAACGATATCTTAATTTACTCGAGGAGTGACGTAAAGCACGAAGAGCATTTGAGAATCGTATTGAGGACCCTTAGGGAACATTCACTGTATGCAAAGCTAAGAAAATGTGAATTTTGGCTGAATAGGGTAGCATTTCTGGGTCATATTGTGTTAGGTGAAGGGATTGTAGTAGACCCTGCAAAGGTAGAGGCTGTAACCAACTGGCCGAGGCCAACTATGGTCACGGAGGTTAGGAACTTCTTGGGGTTAGCAGGATATTATAGGCGCTTTGTGGAAAAAGTTCTCATCCATAGCCGTCCCACTGATGCGGTTGACGAAGAAGGAAACAAAGTTTGAATGGACTGATAGATGTGAGCAAAGTCTCCAAGAGCTTAAACATGATTAACGACCGCACTAGTGCTGACCATTCCGTCGGGACTGGGAGGATATGAGATCTACAACGATGCTTCGTTGTAAGAATTGAGTTGTGTATTGATGTAGCACGGCCGGGTAGTAGCTTATGCATCCAAGCATTTGAGGCCGCACAAGATGAATTACCCAACCCATGACTTTGAGTTAGCGTCAATTGTGTTTGCCTTGAAGATTTGGAGGCACTATCTTTGTGGCGAGAAGTTTCAGATATATGCAGACCACCAGAGTATGAAATACTTGTTTTCCCAAAAAGAGCTGAATTTGAGACATCGCAGGTGGATGGAGCTGTTGAAAGACTATGATTGTGAGATACTATATCATCCCAGGAAGGCAAACAGAGTGGCAGATGCATTGAGTCGAAAGTCAAGTATTGCAAGCCTGCTGGTGAGAAGTTGGTTGATGATAGAGGACTTGAGAGACTTCGAATTCAGATTGGAGGTCGATCTGCTATCCAGTTTGATAGCGACTTTGTGGGTGGAACCTGAAGTCCAAGATGAGATAAAGGCGTTACAATCTACGGACCTAGAGATTCAAAAAATTGTTGGCATGGACGCTACGAAGAGGAAGCTAGAATTCCAGGTGTCTAAGGATGAACTCTTGAAATTTCGAGGCTGGTTATGTGTACCAAAAGATGAAGGACTTCGAGAAAGAATTTTGTGAGAGGCTCATAGAAGCAACTACAGTGTCCACCTTGGAAGTACAAAGATGTACCAGAACTTGAGACAGCATTAATGGTGGAACGGGATGAAGGTAGACGTGGCAAGGTACATTGCTAAATGTTTGACTTGCCAGCAAGTGAAGGCGCAACACTGTAAGCCTGGAGGGTTGTTGCAGCCGCTGGAAATTTTGGAATGGAAGTGGGAGCACATAACAATGAATTTTATGATGGGACTTCCAAGAAGCGAAAGAGGTCACAACTCTATCTAGGTAGTCGTGGACAGGTTGACCAAGTCTGCCCACCTCATTCCTGTACGAAAGGACTTTGCCATGGATAAGTACGTAGAATTGTACATGAGGCACATAGTAAGATTACACGGAGTGCTTGTGATGATGACCTCTGATAGAGATCTGAAGTTCACGGCAAATTTTTGGAAGAGCTTATAAGAAGTTATGGGGACTTGACTGCAGTTCAGTATGGCATACCACCCACAGACTGATGGGCAGTCAGAAAGGACCATCCAGACGCTCGAGTACATGTTGAGAGCGTGCGTCATAGATTTTAAAGGCGGATGGGAAGAGCAATTACACTTGGTAGAGTTCGCGTACAACAATAGCTACTAGCAGAGTATACAGATGGCACCGTTTGAGGCACTATATGGCAGAGCCTGCAGAACATCGATATGCTGGGACGAGGTACGAAAAAGGAGTATCACAGGCCCCGAATTGGTAGAGTAATTGGTGGAAGCAGTGAAGATCATTTGGGATAGACTGAGGATGGCGCAGAGTCACCAGAAGAGCTATGAGACAAGTGGTGCAAGCCTCTCGAGTTTCAAGTGGGCGATCATGTTTTGCTCAAAGTGTCGCCAATGAGTGGACTTTCACGATTAGAAAGGAAAGAGAAGCTGAGCCCAAGATATGTTGGCCCTTTTGAAATATTGGAAAGAATTGGAACTTTGGCCTACCGGCTTACTTTACCGCCAAATCTATCCCAGGTACATAACATATTCCATGTGTCGATGTTGAGAAAGTACGAGCCTGATCCGACGCATATGCTAGACTACGAAGCCATAGGGGTGGACGACAGAATGTGTTATGTAGAGAAGCCAACAAGGATTGAGGATCGGAAGGAGCAAATCCTCAAGAATAAGAACATCCCACTTGTCAAAGTAATATGGGAGCACCACGGAACGGAAGGAGCCACGTGGAAGAATAAAGAGACGAAGAGGCGACAACACCCTCATTTAATTGGGTAATTGAGTGTAATGTAAATTTCGAGGATGAAATTTTTGTAAGGGGGAAGAGTTGTGACATTCTGATTTCCAATCAACTTCTCTGTAATGAGAAGTTTATATACATCAAGCGATGTATTTCAGTCGTATTCCGTTCAAATCTGATCAATTTGAGTAGACTGACCAAAGGGGAAAGGCTAATGCGAGACGAGGTACGTGGACCTAGGCGACTCGGATAGGAAATGTCACTTTGACCATAACGATTGTCGAGGGGATATTTAGAACCACTAAAAGGCCGATCTAAGAATGATTGAGGATTACCATGCGAGCGTCGTACGACTGGAGCGTGGGTGATGGCGCTTAACCAGCATATGAATTGCAAAATTATCCAAAATCGGACTCTGACGATCAAGACCATAAGGACTAGCGATAAACCCTCGCAATTACATGACAACCAAAGCCGCCATGAATTAAGGAACCCTAAACGTGATGAAAATCACGGGGTCGATACGCGTATAGTCTGCAAAAGCCGCCCGTCGATTTGGGATAGGCTAGAATCACGTTTGATAGAAGAAACGATCAGAAACGAGTCCTGAAAAAGTTTTAAATGAAAAATCAAGACTTCCAACGTCAATTAGATTGGCCGTCGCCCTAACGAAGAAGTCAGAAATGAGAAAAATGACGTTCCAAACGTTGGGGGTAAAAGAACCGTTTTGCCCCTCAAGCTTAGAACTTTATTATTATAATTGAAGGAAGGGAAAAATGGACAATTGAACCCCCTAAGTTGCTGAAAATTGAAGAGCAAAAAGGAGCCATTGGATCTCATGGGAAAGAGTAATTGACAAGTGTCACCAATCCAAGGGCCAAGGTCACCTTACATTAAATGCCACCTACCAATCAACTCAATTGATCAATTTTGAGATATAACAAAAGCTCTTTCTTTTTCTCTCTCTCACTCCAGCATTCGGCAAATCACCCCCCCAAAGAACCGAACTCTTCTTCCTTCTTCTTCTTCAATCCTGCTCGCCGCCCAACCAGGCCGAAATCGATCGTTTGGCTTGCACTACCGGCACCTTCGGCTACCCGCTGCTGCTAGCCAACCACCCAGACATAAATCCACGTCTTGTCGACGTCTTCCAACTGGAGTCAGGTCATTTGGAGCACTGTGGAATTCAGGGTAAGTATTCTCCCAAAGCCGACAGATTCTGCTCCAGTTTGAGGTAGGCTTGGTTCTCATTCTTTTTGACAGCCGAAATCTTGGATTTTAAAGTTCAAATTTGGTGGAGATCAAGTAGACACATAGATGATTTTGTGATAATTTTAGGGGCCGTGAATGTTGAGGATATCTTGCTTCTAAACTTTGCTTCTGCTTTTGAACTTTGCTTCTAAGTTTGCTTCTGAGTGTTACTTCTGGATGTTGCTTCTGAACGTGCTTTTGAATGTTGCTTTTGAATGTTGCTTCTGAACATTGCTTCTGAAGGTTGCTTCTGAGTGTTGCTTCTGAACGTTGTTTCTGAGCGTTCCTTCTAAACGTTTCTTTTGACGTTGCTTCTGAACGTTTCTTCTGAGCGTTCCTTCTGAAGGTTGCTTCTGAGCGTTCCTTCTGATGTTTCTTCTGACCATTGCTTTTGAACGTTCATTCTGGACGTTGCTTTTGACGTTGTTTCTGAACATTCCTTCTGAACATTGCTTCTGAACGTTCCTTCTAAATGCTTCCTCTTGAATGGTGCTCTTCATTGATGAATTGTGTAACTTGCTTTGATTGATCATTTATTGATTGAGTTATAAACTTGTGTAGACATTATGGCTTGATGCGTTATACACGAGGTTTGAATAAATCCTAAAGCGTTAGACGCGGGATAGACTTGAGGCGTGCTAACACGAGTCTTAGAATGACATTGTAACCTGAGGTGTGTTAACGCGAGTACAATAATTACTTAAGCCTGAGGCGCTGATGCGCGGGCCTGGCCATGAAAAGTTGGAACCACAACGAGTATTATGCGATTTATAAGCTTATGAGCTATCGAGTGTTTAAGGACGAAACTTGACCTTAAATTTTGATTCATGACTTAATTTGTGAACTCCTGAGTTTGAGATTCCAATGTGTCCTTAATTTTTTCCTAGTTTAGCGAATTGTCTCGTTGGATTAGAGTGCGTAATAAGGAATGATTTGGAGAGCGACTTGAAATATCGAGGGCATGATAATGAATGATCTGATGGAAGACCTCGATGGATAGAATCGCTTGATAGGAATCGTTTTAAAGAATGACCTTGATAATTAGAATTGCAGGATAATATATGATTTGATGTTGGCCTATAGTGTTAGAACTACATGTTTAGGATTTATCTGGAGGTACTATTGGCCTAGTCTAGGTTTGAGAGTTTACTTGTTGAGATTTATTCTCACCCCGTCGTGGGATAACATTTTCAGGTCTCGAATGATTAAACTTAGAGGATGTTACTGATTGGATTTGGAGATGTCTTTTGAAGTAAATGGAGGTCTAACTTTATTTGGTTGTATCTCCTTTGTGAACTTAGAGATCGTTTAGTTCTGTAGGGTTCAATTTCATCTATAATTGATTTGTGGAAGAATGTGTATTTTGAACCCTGACGGTTGTAGGTTTTTTGAAATCAATTTTGACATTGTAAGAATATTTTTGGTACAAGTATAAATCTATCTCTTCCCATCCTGTGTCATCTTGTTTTAAATAGTATGAAGTTTGGGTTGCTTCCGCATATGTATTTCTTCCCGCAAGTGTATTGATTGTTGTTTGTATCTTGTGGATAAGCGCGATGGAAGTTTTGAAGAAGGGATGTTTGCGTGCTCATGAGGATGCGGGGCGTGACATCCCCTTTTAAGTGGTATCAGAGCAAGGTCAGCTCAATCCAATGTGATTGAGATTTGGAATGATAAGGAGTGATGACTTGGGGACAATTAGATTGTGTGACATTTCAGATTAAGCATTGATCACTGAATCTTGAGGATTATAGGATTGAACTTGTGCTGTATACTAATGGTTTCAGCATTGATTTTGATTGATGATTATGAGTGATTTTACGATTAAAGCTCACAAGGAAGTGAGTAGAGATTGAGTTATATGGTTGAAAATGGGCAATTGATCTGTGAGAGGCGATGGTCCTTGTGGAATTAGAAATCTTCGATGGATAAGAATTGATTTGAAGGCGATCGTGGTATGACGAGTAGCGAGAACAAACATGATGTGCATGTGTTTGTGGCATTAAAGTGAAAGTTGATGAGGACGTATGAATAAACTTATCATTATTGGACTTAATAAACCGTCGCTTGGTATGAGACAAGTTGAAGGAATACCTATAAACCGTAATGAAGCATGTTGTGGGATGTGTGGACGAGACTTTCTCTGTAGATGTATGACTTGGGACAACCTGCAACGACTAAGTCTAATGAGGGCGGGGAGTGATTGCTAAGACACAAAGGTCTGGACAAGGAGCGGCTCCTAGCAAGCTTTTAAGATGGCGGGGAGGTACGAATGACTCAAGCCATAAATTGAAAGGGAAAATTTAGGTATCGGGTTGAGTCCAAATGTGGTTAAGAGATGAATGACACGGGATTGATTCCCAAGTGAATGTTTGAAAGTGGCATGTCTTGTGTAATGACACCTATGATGGGCATGATTAAAAGCTTTGTGCTTGGCTGTGGACGCCATTTGAAAGGAAAAATGATGTTTATAATTGGCCTGTTGGGCATGTTTTGTGACATCATGTGATTGGCTTGACCAAGGTCTAACTGAGAGATTAGACGACATATGGGGTTTATACCCATTGAATTGATGTCTGTTGAGATTGAGATAGCCTGATGTGATTATGCTAGAGTGGCGGGTGCCTCTGGATCTATGGCATGAAAGATTGAAATGACACTTTGAGTATTTGTTTAGTGTTGACCTAGTTGAGTTTTGGCCTATTTGAGGCTTGCCTAATAATAGTTGCTAATTAGGAAGTTGTCTCGTTGAGGCTGGCTTGTTATGTGATTTCTACTTAAGGATGATTTAGAATCCTTGAATAATGAACAATTAGTTGAGAGTTGTTTGGGAACCACTGATGGTTAATGATGAAAGATAATAAGAAGAGTAGCCTGAGACTGCTTGACTTGAGTAAATGACTTAAGTCTTTGATTCCTAGAGGGAATCATAGTGGTTCAAGTGACATGAAAATCTAGTGACGTTGAACGATCAAAGAATGATCGTAAAAGAGCATTAGGCTCGAGTATATATAGTATGGAAGATCTAAGAACTGAGAAGGATAATGAGAATTGAGTAAAGAGACCAATTGAAATGTGAGTACTAGAAGAGCGTAAGGCTCGATTTTGTTAATTGTGCAAGACCCGAGTATGATAAGGGGTCGTGATAATTTTAAACGGAAATGAGAAAAGTAGATGGGTAGACAGACTCGAGAAAGAGCTGCCATTGTACCCAAGTTGTTGGGACGACTAATGCTGGCGCTGATGAGTTAAAAGATAGAAGTCACGAGAAATGTGACTCTGAGTTACTCCTTTCTAAATTGAATGTGTAAGGAGAACCACAAGAGTTTTGAAAAGCTTGTGAAGCTAAGTATAAGGTTAAGATTGATTGAGTTTGATGGAAGGATGGAATTTGAGATTGCCTTCTTTTGAATTGAGGGTTTTGTGGAATTTGAAGCTACATATAAGGTTGAGATTGATTGAGTCAGGTAGAGGGATGAGATTTGAAATTGTCTCCCTCTAGATTGGGGATCTTGGTAAGGAAACCTTAGAGGTTTGGGGTACACTAAGGAAAGAAAGCGACTCCGGCAGTTGTAGTCTTAAGAGGCTGTTGATAATTGGTGGATGGTCACTAGAGGAAGGATTTCCTCGAAAGCATGATATATGCCTAGAATACCAATGTTGAGTTATTCAACGGAAAGTATCCTTCTGAGATTGCTCGAAGGCAAAGGTTGTAGGGATTCAATAGTTTTGTAAGGATTAGAGAATGATTGACCAATGTGAGACAGAGTTCTCAAGGTCGCCTAAATATGTTAAGAGTGGTCAATGACCCTTGAATAAAATAAGTAAACCCTTGAATGGATTGGAACTTGAAAACTATGACATTCTGATTTCCAATCAACTTCGGGCTCTATAATGAGAAGTTTATATACATCAAGCGATGTATTTCAGTCGTATTCCGCTCAAATCTGATCAATTTGAGTAGACTGACCAAAGGGGAAAGGCTAACGCGAGACGATGTACGTGGACCAAGGCGACTCGGATAGGAAATGGCGCTTTGATCATAAGGATTGTCGAGGAGACATTTAGAACCATCAAAAGGCCGATCTGAAAACGATTGAGGATTACCATGTGAGCATCGTACGACTGGAGTACGGGTGATGCCGCTTAACCAGCGTATGATTTGCAAAATTATCCAAAATCGGACTGTGATGATTGAGACCATAGGGGCTAGCGATAAACCCTCGCAATTACATGACAACCAAAGCCGCCATGAATTGACGAGCCCTAAACGTGATGAGAATCACGGGGTCGATACGCGCACAGTCTACAAAAGCTGCTCGTCGGTTCGGGATAGGCTGAAATCACTACTGATAGAAGAAACGATCAGAAATGAGTCCTAAAAAAGTTTGAAATGGAAAATCAAGAATTCCAATGTCAATTAGATTGGTGTCGCCCCATCGAAAAAGTGAGAAACGAGAAAAACGACGTTCCGAACGTCGGGGGTAAAAGGACCGTTTTGCCTTCAAGCTTAGAACTTTGTTATTATAATAGAAGGAATGGAAAAATGGACAATTAAACCGCCTAAGCTGCCGAAAATTGAAGAGCAAAAAGGAGCCATTGGATCTCATGGGAAAGAGTAATTGACAAGTGTCACCAATCCAAGGGCCAAGGTCACCTCACATTAAATGCCACCTACCAATCAACTCAATTGATCAATTTTGAGATATAACAAAAGCTCTCTCTTTTCTCTCTCTCTCACTCCGGCATTTGGCAGATCACCCCCCCAAAGAACCGAACACTTCTTCCTTCTTCTTCTTAAGTCCTGCTCGCCGCCCGACTAGGCCGGAACCCGCGGTTCGGCCTGTACGACCAGCACCTCCGACCACTAGCTGCTGCCGGCCGACCACCTAGATTTAAATCCACATCTTGCTGACGTCCTCCAACTAGAATCAGGACATTTTGAGCACTGCGAAATTCAGGACAAGCATTCTCCCAAGAGCCGACAGATTCTGCTCCAGTTTGAGGTAGGCTTGGTTCTCATTCCTTTTGACAGTCAAAATCTTGGAGTTTAAAGCTCAAATTTGGTGGAGATCAAGAAGACACATAGATGATTTTGTGGTAAAAATTTTAGCTTGATTTGATAAATTTTTTACAACAAACTGGCCTAGAACATTTTTCCCAGAAACTAACGATATTTTGTGCTTGGACGATCCGGCGAGTTCCAATGACTTTTCGGCAACCACGTGGCTTGAACTTCTCGGTGAGCACTCCAAACCCTTAGGTAGATGTTTTAAGAAGTAGAATGGTGTATAATTGATGGATTTAAGGTAGATTAGGACCGATTGGACCCGGCATGAACAGAACCGAATGGAACCGGTTCAATGCCGGGCCAAATCGATTCTGTGGGTGGCTGAATATGATCGATTCATGCTGCAATTTGGTGTGTATGATTTGAAGAGATGATGAGGAGCATGTTATGGGTGATTTGGATGGATGAATTGAGGAATTAGACTTGAAATTTGATAAATCGATTGATTATACTAGGTTGCGCGACAAATGGCTTTGGACTTGGGTTGCCCAAATCCTAGGAGGCTCAAAGAGGAGTAATTTGTTTTGCTAAGGAAAGGTAAGGAATTTCCTAAACCAAGGCTAGGGGGATTGAACTCGATTGGGTAAGTCGAGTGTGAAATTGATCGATAAATGGACATTTTTCCAAAGTAATGAGTCTTAGAATGTCTTAGGATTAATTAAGGAGTTTATGTGTGCCTTGACATGTATTGGAATTGCATGTCATGTTTGGATAATAATTGATTTGCTTTGCATGCCATGAGATTGTGAATTATACTTGAAATGCAATTGACATTGTGTGTGAAAAGGATAGAGATTCATGGCATGAATTATGATTATGGCATGACATGGCGAGGCCTTGAGGCGTGTGAGATGCGGGACGGAAGGTTGAGACCCTGATGCGACGAGATCGCGGGGTGAATTGTGATTAGGTGGCGCCCTAATACGACGAAGTCGCGGGGTTGAGACAGTTACAGTCTAGATGTGATTTAATCGTGGGATAGAAGATAAGCTCGTAAACCTTGTTTGGAATTGAACCACGACATGATTCGTTTACGCGGGTCACCGATGATTGCCTGATGCATTAACACGGGTCACCGATGACGGTCTGATGCATTTACGCGGGCCAAGCCTGATGCGATCTAATCGCAGGCTAGGGAATGAGGCAAGCGGAAGTTGATTGATGTAGTGAAGTGACAGGCTGAGCATACACGTGCATTTGTGTATGACATGAGAATATAAGTGCATGCCTGTCTTATGTGTATTGTTGTTTATCGATTTATGAATGTTATACCTACGTGTGATCATGAGTTGGGATTTGTTGAGTGACGCGATTGCCTGAGTGGACAGTCAACCTGACCTAGGGTTAGGTTTTTCTTACTGAGATGTGTATCTCACCTCTTTTGGGGAAACCTTACTTTACAGATCCTAGGCAGTAGCGATGTGGCCTATCGAATTTGGGGACCCGTAGGAGATGACAGCTTTTTACGATGAGTTCTCCGATAGGCAGGGGAATATTTACGTGAGGAAATGTACAGTAGTTTGGGTAGACGAGGGAAAGCCAGACTAGAAGCCTCACAGGTTTGAGGTATGGTTTAGACGGGATGGGGACAGGAAGGTCGGGCCTCTGTGGCCCCACGAGGTTCAGGATGGTGTCATACCCCCTAGTGTTAGATGATCTCAAACCAGGAGTTCCCTAAGGGATCAGTAGTTGGGTCGAGGAACGGCCTGGAGCGGACGCCGACAGCGGAGTATTCTGTTCTACCGCTGGAGTATGAGGTCATCGTGGTGGAGCTGTCTGATGGAGACCTAGTCGAGCCGGACCAGGAGACGACCACAGATGGAGATCGAGCCGAGCCGTCATTGATGGTGACCATGGAGGATTCTATGGAGGTTCCGTCGGAGACTTTCTCCGAATACTAGCCGTCGGAGGGGACTGAGGATACCGGATATTCCAGCAGTTCCTTCTAGGCGACTCCAGTTGGCGGTCTGACTTTTGACTGGCGACTTGACCCCATCCCTGATGGATTTTTATGAATATCTTTTTGTCATGCTTACCCGTCACCCTAATGTTTAGAGGAGTTAGCAGTCGCTGGTTGTATGTATTGATATATGACTTTTTATAATGATATCCATGTCCTACTTAGTTTGTATTTATATATATTGTACGGGGAGTTGTTGGGAACCGCTTCCCTGTGCTTAATGTAAATTATTTTATCTCTCGTCCTTTCTTATATAGGTGGATACTTGGGACCGCTGAGTGATCATTATTATTAGTTTACTTGTAGGGATGATTGCGTTCTCGCGATGAGACGCGGTGCGTGACATCCCCGCTTATTTTGGTATCAGAGCAAGGTCAGCTCGATACAAAGTTGGTTGAGGATTGGAGTAATAAGGAGGACTAACTGGGATAAGGACGGATAGCTAGATCTTAGGAGACTTATCAAGGTAAGGCTTGGGATGCCTAGCTTATGACTTGACATCTATGGATGGTGTAAGACCTTGGTAAGGTTATGGTGAGGTATAAGGAATTAAGTTCTCTGCTTAGGATTGAAGGTCATTTTTGGACCTTAGCTTGTTTGGTGCTTGAAAGTGATTGGTTTTAGTGAATCACTGGGGTGAATGGAATTGAGTAATGGCCAAGAGCCATTGGTTGAAGCATTCCTGGAAGTAATGTTGATGTATGGAGTACTGTTGTTGTGTAATTGTTCTTGTTAAGGAGTAGTTAGTAGTTCTAGATTGGATGGATGGGTAAGTTGCTAACCTATTGTTGAACTTGTGGTGGACCAGGTTTAGTAGCAAGTGACAAGGATGAGTAACCAGTCCAGGAGATCTGGAAGGACTATTGGCGGAGCTTCTAGTTTGAGGCCGCTCGTAGCTGAGGACCCGAGGATGGCTGGTGTACTCAGGGCATTGGAAATGATTGGTGACATGATCGATCGACAGACCCAAGATCGAGACGTTGCCGTAGCCCAGGCAGTAGGAGCTGCCATAGCAGCCCTCAATGCCAACCAAGGCAGCACTAGGGGTAATGTAAGTCAAGGAGAACCAAACCAGAGTAATGAGACAGGGAATGCCCAAGAGGAAATCATAGTGGCTAGACAGATGGGCTAACTGGTGGAACAGTTTATGAAGTTACAGCCGACGCAGTTTGACGGGATTGGAGATCCCGAGCTAGCACCCCGATGGATAGAGAAACTAGAGAAGGCCTTCGGAGTGCTTAGATGTACAGATGAAAAGAAGGTGCTATTAGCCGTGTATCTACTAGAGGGTACGACAAATGACTGGTGGGCTGCCACTAAGGACGGAGTCTTCCCTGAAGGTATGGCTCTGAACTGGAACACTTTTAAGAGGGCGTTTAACGATAAATACTTCTTAGAAACGGCCAGGGAAAGAAAACAGATTGAGTTCTTGCAACTGCGTCAGAACCAGCTAACGACAGATCAGTATGAAGCTGAGTTCTCGAGGCTCTCGAGGTATGCGCCTCGATCAGTGGAGGATCCTTTGGAGAAGGCACGGAGATTCAGGGGTGGTCTGAGGCCCGATCTCCGCAGCCAGATGATAGCCTTGAACTTGAGAATCTACCGGGAAATCTACGAGTGAGGCCAGATGATTGAGCGAGATTTAAGGGAAAGGAACACCGCAACTAGATCGCGGTTCCCGTCGTTAAGAGACCATCGCCAGATGGGCAAGAGGCCGATGGTAGGTAACAGGCATTTCGTGCCACCTGCAAGGAGGAATATAGTGAAACCGCCAAACCTGGCTAACTGGAGCTGTAGATTGTGTGGCAAAAAGCATGGAAATGGTCCATGCTCGATAAGGACAGGAGCCTGTTTCAAGTGTGGTCAACTGGGCCACCAGATGAGGACATGTCCAAACCAAGCATCAGCCAGTCGACCGCAAGGACTGAGGCCACAAGCAGGACTGTCAACTGCCGCACCTTGGATTGAACAGAGCAGACCCCAGGCGCAGGGCAGGGTATACGCGGTAGCTCGCAGCAAGGCGGAAGATGCGCTTGGAGTAGTCACAGGTATGATCTACTTGTGCAACCAGACTACCCATGCATTGTTTGACCCGGGTGCCACGCATTCTTTTGTATCTGCACAGTTTACTGAGTTAGTAGGCATGAGATTAGAACCATTGAGCATGACATTGCATGTTGCCACCTCATTTTCATTAGGGTGTACTGGGTGTGAGATGGTGATTGGAGGAAGTAAGGAAATTATTGACTTAGCCGTATTGCCTATGTTTGATTTTGATGTGATTATAGGGATGGATTGGTTGGATAGACAGGGAGCAATAGTAGACTGTGACAATAGAACAATTCGGTTTTATTCGAAAGACCGCCCTAGTTTTGAGCTAGTAGGAACTCGAGGAGGAATCTCGATTCCCTTGGTTTCGTCTTTGGAAGTAACTAAGTTGATGTCTGAGGGATGTCAGGCATACTTAGTAGCAGTAATGGATACGACTGTCGAGGAACCTAAGCTAGAGAACATTCTGGTGGTGCGTGAGTTTTCGGATGTGTTTCCCTAGGAATTGCCGGGATTGCCACCAGAGCGGGAAATAGAGTTTGTGATTGAATTAGCTCCTAGAACGGAGCCGATATCGAAAGCACCGTACAGGATGTCCCTGTCTGAACTAAAGGAGTTAAAGGTGCAAATGCAAGAGTTGTTGGATAAAGGATTCATCCGACCAAGTGCTTCGCCGTGGGGAGCACTGGTGTTGTTCGTAAAGAAGAAGGATGGATCCTTACGACTATGCATTGACTACTGGCAGCTGAATCAGGTGACGGTGAAGAACAAGTATCCGCTGCCGAGGATTGATGATCTTTTTGATCAGCTGCAAGGAGCAGCAGTATTCTCGAAGATTGACTTGAGGATGGGGTATCACTAGCTGAGGATCAAGAAGGAAGACATACTGAAGACTGCATTCAGGACGAGGTATGGTCATTATGAGTTTACGGTAATGCCGTTTGGATTGACGAACGCTCAAGGAGCTTTTATGGATTTGATGCACCGAGTATTTAGAGAGTTTCTGGACAGATTCATCATAGTTTTCATTAACGATATCTTAATTTACTCAAGGAGCGACGTAATGCACGAAGAGCATTTGAGAATCGTATTGAGGACTCTCAGGGAACATTCACTGTATGCAAAGCTAAGAAAATGTGAATTTTGGCTGAATAGGGTAGCATTTCTGGGTCATATTGTGTCAAGTGAAGGGATTGCAGTAGACCCTGCAAAGGTAGAGGCTGTAACCAATTGGCCGAGGCCTACTATGGTCACGGAGGTTAGGAGCTTCTTAGGGTTAGCAGGATATTATAGGCGCTTTGTGGAAAAAGTTCTCATCCATAGCTGTCCTACTGACGCGGTTGACGAAGAAGGAAACAAAGTTTGAATGGACTGATAGATGTGAGCAAAGTTTCCAAGAGCTTAAACATGATTAACGACCGCACTAGTGCTGACCATTCCGTCGGGACCGGGAGGATAAGAGATCTACAGCGACGCTTCGCTGAAAGGATTGAGTAGTGTATTGATGCAGCACGGTCGTGTAGTAGCCTATGCATCCAAGCATTTGAGGCGCACAAGATGAATTACCCAACCCACGACTTTGAGTTAGCGGCAATTGTGTTTGCCTTGAAGATTTAGAGGCACTATCTTTGTGGCGAGAAGTTTCAGATATATGCAGACCACTAGAGTCTGAATTACTTGTTTTCCCAAAAAGAGCTAAATTTGAGACAGCGCAGATGGATGGAGCTGCTGAAAGATTATGATTGTGAGATACTATATCATCCTAGAAAGGCAAACAGAGTGGCAGATGCATTGAGTCGAAAGTCAAGTATTGCAAGCCTGCTGGTGAGAAGTTGGTTGACGATAGAGGACTTGAGAGACTTCGAATTCAGATTAGAGGTCGATCAGCTATCTAGTTTGATGGCGACTTTGAGGGTGGAATCTGAAGTCCAAGATGAGATAAAGTCGTTACAATTTACGGACCCGGAGATTCAAAAAATTGTTGGCATGGACGCAACGAAGAGGAAGCTAGAATTCCAAGTGTCTAAGGATGGACTCTTGAAATTTCGAGGACGGTTATGTGTACCAAAAGATGAAGGACTTCGAGAAAGAATTTTGTGAGAGGCTCATAGAAGCAACTACAGTGTCCACCTTGGAAGTACAAAGATGTACCAGAACTTGAGACAGCATTAATGGTCGAACGGGATGAAGGTAGACGTGGCAAGGTACGTTGGTAAATGTTTGACTTGCCAGCAAATGAAGGCGCAACATTGTAAGCCTGGAGGGTTGTTGCAGCCGCTGGAAATTTCGAAATGGAAGTGGGAGCACATAACTATGAATTTTGTGATGGGACTTCCAAGATGCGAAAGAGGTCACAACTCTATTTAGGTAGTCGTGGACAGGTTGACCAAGTCTGCCCACTTCATTCCTGTACGAAAGGACTTCGCCATGGATAAGTACGTAGAATTTTACACGAGGCACATAGTAAGATTACACGGAGTGCTAGTGATGATCACCTCTGATAGAGATCCGAAGTTCACGGTGAATTTTTGGAAGAGCTTATAAGAAGTTATGGGGACTTGACTGCAGTTCAGTATGGCATACCACCCACAAACTGATGCGCAGTCAGAAAGGACTATCCAGACGCTCGAGGACATGTTGAGAGCGTGCGTCATAGATTTCAAAGGCGGATGGGAAGAGCAGTTACACTTGGTAGAGTTCCCGTACAACAATAGCTACTAGCAGAGTATACAGATGGCACCGTTTGAGGCACTATATGGCAGAGCCTGCAGAACATCGATATTCTGGGACGAGGTAGGAGAAAGGAGTATCACAGGCCCCGAATTGGTAGAGTAATTGGTGGAAGCAGTGAAGATCATCCGGGATAGATTGAGGATGGCCCAGAGTCACCAAAAGAGCTATGAGACAAGTGGCGCAAGCCTCTCGAGTTTCAAGTGGGCGATCATGTTTTCCTCAAAGTGTCGCCAATGAGTGGACTTTCGCGATTAGAAAGGAAAGAGAAGCTGAGCCCAAGATATGTTGGCCCTTTTGAAATATTGGAAAGAATTGGAACTTTGGCCTACCGGCTTACTTTACCACCAAATCTATCCTAGGTACATAACATATTCCATGTGTCGATGTTGAGAAAGTACGAGCCTGATCCGACGCATGTGCTGGACTATGAAGCTATAGAGGTGGACGACAAAATATCTTATGTAGAGAAGCCAATAAGGATTGAGGATCGGAAGGAGCAAATCCTCAAGAATATGAAGATCCCACTAGTCAAAGTAATATGGGAGCACCACGGAACGGAAGGAGCCACGTGGAAGAATAAAGAGACGATGAGGCGACAACACCTTCATTTAATTGGGTAATTGAGTGTAATGTAAATTTCGAGGATGAAATTTTTGTAAGGGGGAAGAGTTGTGACATTCTGATTTCCAATCAACTTCGGGCTCTGTAATAAGAAGTTTATATACATCAAGCAATGTATTTCAATCGTATTCCGCTCAAATCTAATCAATTTGAGTAGACTGACCAAAGGGGAAAGGCTAACGCGAGACGAGGTACGTGGACCTAGGTGACTCGGATAGGAAATGACGCTTTGACCAAAAAGATTGTCGAGGGGATATTTAGAACCACCAAAAGACCAATTTAAGAATGATTGAGGATTATCATGCGAGCGTCGTAAGATTGGAGCGCGGGTGATAGTGCTTAACCAGCGTATGAATTGCAAAATTATCCAAAATTGGACTCTGACGATCGAGGCCTTAGGGTCTAGCTATAAACCCTTGCAATTACATGACAACCAAAGCTGCCATGAATTAACGAACCCTAAACGTGATGAGAATCACGGGGTCGATACGCGTATAGTCTGCAAAAGCCGCCCGTCGGTTTGGGATAGGTTGGAATCACGTCTGATAGAAGAAACGATTAGAAACGAGTCCTGAAAAAGTTTGAAATGGAAAATCAAGAATTTCAACGTCAATTGGATTGGTCGTCGCCCTAACGAAGAAGTTAGAAATGAGAAAAACGACGTTCCAACGTTGGGGGTAAAAGGACCGTTTTGCCCCTCAAGCTTAGAACTTTGTTATTATAATTGAAGGAAGGGAAAAATGGACAATTGAACCCCCGAAGTTGCCGAAAATTGAAAGGCAAAAAGGTGCCATTGGATCTCATGGGAAAGAGTAATTGACAAGTGTCACCAATCCAAGGGCTAAGGTCACCTCACATTAAATGCCACCTACCAATCAACTCAATTGATCAATTTTGAGATATAACAAAAGCTCTTTCTTTTTCTCTCTCTCACTCCAGCATTCGGCAGATCACCCCCCAAAGAACCGAACTCTTCTTCTTTCTTCTTCTTCAATCCTGCTCGCCGCCCAACCAGGCCGAAACCGGCCGTTTGGCCTGCACTACCGGCACCTCCGGCTACCAACTGCTGCAAGCCAACTACCTAGACGTAAATCCACGTCTTGTCGACGTTCTCCAATTGGAATCAGGTCATTTGGAGCTCTATGAAATTCGGGGCAAGTATTCTCCCAAGAGCCGACAGATTCTACTCCAGTTTGAGGTAGGCTTGGTTCTCATTCCTTTTGACAGCTGAAATCTTGGATTTTAAAGTTCAAATTTGATGGAAATCAAGTAGACACGTAGATGATTTTTTGATAAAAATTTGATCATGATTTGATAAAGTTTTGACCACAAATCGGCCTTGAATATTTTGCCTAGAAACTGCCGGTATTCTGTGCTTGGACGATCTGGCGTGTTCAGTCGACTTTTCGACAACCACGCTGCTTGAACTTATCGGTGAGCACTCTAAACCCTTAGGTAGATGTTATAAGAAGTAGAATGGTGTATAATTGATGTATTTGAGATAGATTAGGACCGGTTGGACCCGGCATGAGCAGAACCGAATGGAACCGGTTCAATGCCGGGCCAAACCGATTCTGTGGGTGGCTGAATATGATGGATTCACGCTGCAATTTATTGTGTATGATGTGAAGAGATGATGAGGAGTTTGTTATGGATGATTTGGATGGATGAATTGAGAAATTGGACTTGAAATTTGACAAATCGATTGATTATCCTAGGTTGCGCGACAAATCGGCTTTGGACTTGGGTTGGCCGAATCCTAGGAGGCTCAAAGAGGAGTAATTTGTGTTGCTAAGCAAAGGTAATGAATTTCCTAAAGGAAGGCTAAGGGGATTGGACTCGATTGGGTAAGTCGAGTGTAAAATTGATTGATAAATGGACATTTTTTCCAAAGTAATGAGTTTTAGCATGTCTTAGGATTAATTAAGGAGTTTATGTGTGCCTTGACTTGTGTTGGAATTGCATGTCATGTTTGGATAACAATTGATTTGCTTTGCATGCCATGAGATTGTGAATTATACTTGAAATGCAATTGACATTGTGTGTGTAACGGATAGAGATTCATGGCATGAATTATGATTGTGGCATGACACGGCGAGGTCCTGAGGCGTATGAGATGCGGGGCGGAAGGTTGAGACCTTGATGCGACGAGGTCATGGGGTGAATTGTGATTAGGTGGCGCCCTAATGCGACGAAGTCGCGGGGTTGAGATAGCCACAGTCTTGATGCGATTTAATCGCGGGACAGAAGATGGGATCATAAACCCTGTTTGGAATTGAACCGGGACATGATGCGTTTACGCGGGTCACTGATGACGGCCTGATGCGTTTACGCGGGTCACCGATGACGGTCTGATGCGTTTACACGGGTCACCGATGACGGTCTGATGCGTTTACACGGGTCAAGCCTGATGCGATCTAATCGCGGGCTAGAGAGTGAGGCAGGCTAAAGTTGGTTGATGTGGTGAAGTGATAGGCCGAGCATATACGTGCATTCGTGTGTGCCATGAGAATATAAGTGCATGCCTGTCTTAGGTGTATTGTTGTCTATCAATTTATGAATGTTGTACCTGCGTGTGATCATGAGTTGGGATTTGTTGAGTGACGCGACTGCCTGAGTGGACAGTCAAGCTGACCTAGGGTTAGGTTTTTCTTACTGAGATGTGTATCTCACCCCTTTTGGGGAAACCTTACTTCACAGATCCTAGGCAGTAGCGATGTGGCCTATCAGATTCGGAGACCCGCAAGAGATGACAACTTTTTAGGATGAGTTCTCTGATAGGCAGGGGAATATTTACGTGAGGAAATGTACAATAGTTTGGGTAAACGAGGGGAAGACAGATTGGAAGCCTCACAGGTTTGAGACATGATTTAGACGGGACGGGGACATGAAGGTCGGGCCTCTAAAGCCCCACGAGGTTCTGAATGGTGTCATACCTCCCTGGTGTCAGACGATCTCAGACCAAGAGTTCTCCGAGGGATCGGTGGTTGGGTCGAGGAACGTTTCGGAGCGGATGTCGACTGCGGAGTATTCTGTACCACCGCCGGAGGATGAGGTCATTGTGGTGGAGATGTTTGATGGAGACCTAGTCGATCCGAACCAGGAGGTGACCACAGAAGGAGATCGAGCCGAGCCGTCACAGGTGGCGATCATGGAGGATTCTATGGAAGTTCTGTCGGAGACTTTTTCCGAGTACGAGCCGTTGGAGGAGACTGAGGATACCGTGGATTCCAGTAGTTCTTCCTAGGTGACTCCAGATGGCGATCTGACTTTTGACTGGCGACCTGATCCCATCCCTGATGGATTTTTATGGATATCTTTTTGTCATGCTTACCCGTTGCCCTAATGTTTAGAGGAGTTAACAGTCGTTGGTTGTATGTGTTGATGTATGACTTTTATGATGCTATCCATGTCCTACTTAGTCTGTATATATATATCGTATGGGGAGTTGTTGGGAACCGCTTCCGTCTGCTTAATGTAAATTTTTTTTATCTCTTGTCCTTTCTTATATAGGTGGATCCTTAGGACCACCGAAAGATCATTGTTATTGGTTTACTTGCAGGGATGATTGCGTGCTCGCGATGAGACGTGGGGCGTGACAAAAACCTTATGGCTAGTTGTTATTCCTGATTTTGAGGAACGGTAATGCAACTCAGCAAAAGAGGAGAATCATCGAAAGACTTATGAATAAGAGACCTCCTGCTCATGGATTACGAACAAAGAGACGTTCATTATGAATATGGAACGTGCCTACGAGAAATGGTTGATTACCTAGGCATAAGACAGGGTGGAAAATGGGTAGTCCGTCTTTTCTATTATAGAAGGAGTCGAAGAAAAATCGACATGCTAGTTTGCCTAGAATTAATGATTTCCTGGGATCGATTGATTGAATCGGAATCATGAGAAATGAAATCATGAGTTGCTGTTCCCTAAAGAATAGGGCATTGTTCTTAAAGGGAGATTAGACCATGAATTGATCGTTGATGAAAAGGAAAGTGAACGGACTTGATAGTCCTGACTGGTTGTGATTCTAGTGAATGATTTAGTAAACGAAAAGAGCGCTTAGAGAATACTTGTAAAGTGAGTTGAGGTAATCGAATTGAGCATTCGATAAGTGAACTGGTGGAGACAAAAGACGAACAGATATTGTCACTTGAGGTAAGTGAATTGTGGGAAGAAGAATGCCGAGTATGGTGGCATCTACGTTCTAGAGTAAAACACCGTCGTTGGCGTAGATTCCAAGATCGACGTCCTATGGAATAGGAAGGACATGGTGGATTTGAAATAAGAGAATGCCACTGAAGTGTATAGCTTCTCTCACATGGTAAGAGATCCTCGTGTGGAAGAAAGAGGAAATCCTAACTGTCTTAATATTAAGATGGAGCGTCTAAACTAGGAAAGAAGACGCAGAACTTGAATGATTCCTGAAAGTGAAATCTAAAAGACTGTCTCGTAGACAATGTTGAATTCTAGGATAATGTTGACGTTCAGTAGAACAAATGAAATTGGGATAAGGTCGCATTAGCGAGTTATGGAACTCAGAGGCTAAAACGCTAATGCTTCTCGAGAAAAGAGTGACAAGAATAAATAAAATGTTGTGCGGTCCTAAAGGAGACCCGTGACAATAGAGAGCCAAGGGCTGAGCTCTCAAGTGAAAAGTGCAAGGAATAGTTGGAAGATTCGACACTTGATAGAAAAGGTTGATAATAGTCGAATTAAGTGCCCAAGGAATGATTGAGTTGGTTGTTACCATCTTGAGAGACGAGGATTGGACTCATTTAAGGAGTCATAAGAAACATGAACAGCTTTTGAGAGTGTCCTATGGACTCTAAGGAGATGCTTGTTATATGTTGAATGTGAAGAGCACGGGCTATGGATCTGATAAGGTAAGATTTCTCAGTCATGTAATCTCTATAGAGCCTTGAAGGAGTGGAATGAGTGATAAATCGACTAGAGTCGATGTGGGTTGCTAGAAGTTGAAAGTTCTTGAAATTGACGAATTATAATAAACAGACCGTGGAAAGATTCCCTACAAGAGCTGTTCCATTGGTAAAATGTATTAAGGATGAGATGTAACACGAATGGGTGAATGAACGTGAAAAGAGTTTTCGAGGACTCGAGTTAAGCTGATGACTACGCTGTTTGTGACAATTCCAGTTGGAAATTGAAACGCATATAAGGGTCGCAATGATGCGACAAGAATGAAACTTGAGGCATAGCAAGGCAATCGGAAGTGGGCATTGCATATACATCGTGATGATAGGGTCATAGGAGTTAGAATGCTTAGAGCATGATTGGAGTGGGTTGCGAGTGTCCTCGCGATAAAGTTGGGGAATGTTGTTTGAGTGAAATAATGTTTCAAGACTATACTTACCACAAGAGTATAAGGTAGCAGTTTCCCGAGGGGAATTGAATAAGAGGTAACGCTGATACGTGAAACTGCTTGTGAATATGAGAACGTAACATGTTTAAATAAAGATCTTGAAGTTATGTGAACTAAAGGAGGCTGAGAGTAGGGACTGCCTAAAGGGAATTGAAGGCGAAGCACGTAGAACGAAAAGATCACCCAAGTGTTGTTATAGCGATATTCGTATCGCTAAGGAAGGGTGAATTGTTTAGTGGATGCTTACAATTGAGAATTGAGCATTGTTTAATTGGCGATGGAGGGACGGATCTTCCCTCGAGAAATAAGAGATTCAACCTCTAAGCTAGAAGTTGTCAAATGACTAATTGACGGCTACCGGAAACACCTAACCTAAAGGCCAGAAGAAAATTGAGGTGTTGCCATGATCGAACATCGATACTTGAGGGGTTATAGGAATAGATAGAACCCTTGAGACCCTAGGGATGAAAGTACGAGTCCAGTATTGAGGGGAAACTTAAGGAGACGACCTCATCAAAATTCGAAGGGAGGATTATGGTGTTCCTGGGGATGGCACAAAGATGTGCCAAGATACATATATATACTATCGGTGACAAGGGTTGAAAATTGAAATTTATCTATCATATAGTCGAGCACTAGACGTGTTGATAAAAGGGAAGGACATGACCACGAAAGTTGAAGGACCACTTTGATCCAAGAGAATTTTCAGACAGAATCGAGAATGGATTACTACGGAAGTAATCATGTAATTGTTTAAGGAGTGAGAGGGTCATAATTCGATTTGGTTAATGGAGGGCAAATTGATAAAGTTCTTGAATCTCCGTTGGTATGAAAGGAAGTTTGAAGGGGGCGATATGCCGAATGGTATAGACATTAAGGAGTGCATTCTGGTGAGGGCTTAGTAATAATGGTTATGGACAAATAAAAGAGATAATGTGAACGCTCGAGGATGAACTGTTGACAAATGTTACGAATACCACAAGAGAATGGAGAGAAGCAAATTGGATTGAGGACTGAAGGACACAAGTCTTAGGGAAAAAATGGTTTTGGGCTGGAAAGGATGAGTAAGATCGTCAAGCCGTGAAAGGAATTATTCGAAAGAGTAAGGATGTGATGAGGCGCCAATACCCCAAAGGATTGGATAGTTAGAAGGCTGCAAATTTCGAGGACGAAATTTCTTTAAGGGAGGAAGAGTTGTGACATTCTGATTTTCCTGTCATTTCCGGACTCAGGAATGAGAATTGTATCTAGCGATATATTTCAGTCGTATCTCGCTCGAATATGATCAATCTCGAGTTGACTGATCAAAAGGGATGGGCTAATGCGAGACAAGATACGTGGACCAAGGGAACTAGAATGGGAAATGGCGCTTTGACCATAAGGATTGTCTAGGGGACATTTAGAGCCAAAAAAGGCAGATTTAAGAACGATTAAGGAATGCATTGCTAGCGTTATACGATTGGAGCGTGGGTGATGCCGCTTAACTAATGCATAATTTGCAAAAGTTTCCTAAATCGAACAGTGACGATCGAGGCCTTCAGAACTAGTGATAGACCCTCACAATTACATGACAACCAAAGTCGCCATGAATTGACGAGTGCTAAATGTGATATGAATCACACGGTCGATACGTGTAATGTCTGCAAAAGCCGTCCGTCGGTTTGGGATAGGCTGGAACCACATCTGATAGAGAAAACGATAATAAACAAGTCTTGAAAATTGAAAATAGAGAATCAGGAATTCCAACATAAGATTTGGATTGGCCATCGCCTTATCGAAGAGTATTGGAATGAGAAAAACGACGTTCCAGACAATGGGAGTAAAATTACCATTTTGCCCCTTAAAACCTAGCCTTACTTATATAATTGGACAAGAGCATTTTGGTCGTTTAATCACCCCTAAGGCTGCCGAAAAAGAAAAACGATTATGGCCATTAGATGAAACTTGAATGACACTTAGGACAAGTGTCAATAGATTAGCTAAAGAGTGGTCATGTCCACTTTTTCACAACAACCATTTAACCCTTTGACTTTGAGACTTGCATATAGCTCTCTCTCTCTCTCACCCCTCATTTGGCTGACCATCAACTCCCCCAAATCAAGAGTCTTCTTCTTCTTTTTCTTCTCTTACTTGCCAGCTCGCTGCCCTGTTCCGACCGACTCACTATTCCGACAATAACTTTTTCGTCCGATGCTAGATTGAGGTAAAACCACCGGCAATAGAAAGCTTATCGTCTTTCCATTCTAACATGGTGTTATGAGTCCAAATCCACCTAGCCGTTTGTCCCATAGAGCAGTTTGAAGGAGCAAAGGTCAGGCTGGTCAATTTTGAATCCGAGAGCTCCTAGCCGACCAGTCCGACCGCCCCACTATTCCAGCCATATCTTCTTCTTCCGATATTGGATCGAGGTAAACCCATCGCCAAATGAAATTTTATTGTCTTATTTTTACATAGACATATTATAAGCTCAATTTGACCCTGTAGATCTTCCTGTAGCTCGATTTGAGTGGACAAAGGTCAGGCGAGGTCAGATTCTGACCGTTTTTGGAAAAAGAACTTTTTAGGGGTCTTCCAGACTTCAAATTGCTCCACATTTTCGGTGAGGTCTTCTACACTTATAGTATTAAGGTTGGATGAGCTGTGGTAAAAAGTTGAGATGAATTTGATGCAGTTTTAACCCCAAATGGATTTTGTGATTGTTGGACAGAAACTGCCTGTTTAAGGACTTGAGGAAACCGGCGACTTTCAAAGGGTTTCCGACGACGACTCGGCCCCAAATCTTCGATGAGCCTCTTAGACCCTTAGATATATATGTTAACAAGTAGGTTAGTGATTAAATGATGGATTTGGGTAGTTTTATGGCTGGAAAACCTCGATATACATAGAACCGAAAATAGCCCGGTTCAATTCTATGCAAACCGATTCTGTGGAGGCTGTTATGGGTTGGTTTTGAATCTCAAATTCATCAATGAGACATCCTAGAATGTTGAGAATCATGTTATTAAGGTTGGTGGTTCATGAATGGGTGAATTGGGCAAGAGAAATTGACGATTGGTTGGAATTTCATAGGTTGCACAGCGGGTTTGGTCTTGGACCACTTGGACCGAATTTGAGGAGGTGCTTGAGGAGAGAATTTGTGACATTAAGCTTGAGGTAAGGGAATACTAAACCTAAGATAGGAAGATCGGACTCAATTGGGCGAGTTGGGTAAATTTTTGGGTGTTTTCGAAGGGTTTCAATGTGATTGTCTATTGTACGTCCTATGAGGGTATAGATGATCTAAATGTTTAATCATTCTTGTGCATTGAGTGATTTGTCGCATTTGAGTGTTGAATTTGATTGTCTCTCATGCCATAAGTGTATGATTGGTGCATGAGATTGCACATGGTCTTGTGTGTGTGAATTGATTCGAATTAATGGCATGTTTGAGGGATGATAAGATCCTGAGGCATAGAGACGCGGGGTGGTGGAATGAATACCCTGAGGTGCTGAGGCGTTGGGTTGGAGTGTATGGCACCTTGATGCGTATGAGACGCGGGATTGAGAAGGCCATAGTCCTGATGCTTCGAAACGCGGGACGGAGTTGTGATATGTCGACACTGGCCTGGAGTAACATTGAAACCTGATGCGTTTACGTGGGTTGTCAATGACGATCTGATGAGTTTACGCGGACCGAGCCTGATGCGTTCTAAACGAGGGCATGAGAATGAGGCAAGTGTGAAAGGTGGAAGTGGTGGTGTGACATGGTGGTGTGTACATGATCTTAGAGATGTGTTGTGATGCCATGTTTGCCTGTCTGACATCTGCATGATTATTGATAATTGAATGCCTCATGTGTTTGTTTGCATGAAACGCTGATGTTTATGATTGCATGAGTGGACGGTCGATCTAACCTAGAGTTAGGACCTACCTTACTGAGATTTATATCTCACCCCATTGTGGGCAACATTTTCAGGTCCCCGACGAAAAAAATCGAGTTTGCCATGGATTGGCATTTGACGAAGTCATTGGAGGAAAATAAAGACTTCCCTTTTATGACCTTAGGGTTGAAAAATGATACTCTTGGGGATTTAGATTTGTAACCTTTGAAGTATGATTGACCTTTATAAAAAGGGTACCCTTGTGTCCTTAGTCATCATGTGTTGCTGTATTTGAATGGAGTTGGCATCGCTTTCGCTTGCATGCTTCATATAGAGTCGTAAGTTATTGGCTGTTGGATCCTATAGCTCATTAAAGGTAACGGTGAAGGTGGGATGCTTGCGTGCCCGCCGAGCTCAAGGCGTGACAACTTCAATCTGAGCCGTCGATTTCTAGTGTTAGATCGAGCCGCCTGTGCTTAGACACGTGGCACAATCTAGACTGTTGGTTCGAATTAGGCGGTAATTTGAAATTTGAGCAGGAGAGGTTGAATCCGTGTCGTTTTGGATTTGGATCCACGCGGACCGAGCTGGCCACCCGTGGGTCGTGGCCCGGGTCGCCCGACCCGATCTGAAAAAAATCTTCTTTTTAAATAAATTTTTTTAAATGATTTTAATAAATAAAAAAAATCAAAAAAATCCTTGAAAATTCTAAGAAAATGTTAAAAAATTCTAGAAAATCCCAAAAAATTGCAGAAAAATTGTGAAAAATTCCTAGGCACTCTAGAAATTCCAAAAAATTGAGGATGACCATAGACAAATGGTCAATCATATTTTTGGGATTTCTTATCCGTTTTCCTAGAAATTGATGACATTACCGTTTAGGGGTAAATCGCCTCTGCTTGGTACATGAGATAGGTTCAGAATACCAATTTAAGAATTAGAGTCTGTTAGGCAATCAATTCCTATGTTTGGGTTTTCGAATCTCATCCTTTTTCTGAAAATGATGATTTTACCCCTCAAAAGGTAAATTATTTTTCTTATTTTGAACGAGCCGTGAAAATTGCTCAAAATTAGGACTTGGGTCTGGTGGTCAACCAATTATTTTGTTTGAAATTTTCACTTCTCATCACTTTCTATAATGATGATTTTACCCCTCAAAGGGTAAATCACTTCTAAAATTCCAGAAAAAATCTAGAAATTTCTGAAAAATAGGAAATGGATCGGCTTGGTGACCAATCCTATTTTCATCATCTTTTGACTCCATATTTCGTCTGAAATAATAAATTTTATCTTCTCGGGCATATTGTCCCAAAACTCTTCAAAATTACGATTTCGCCCCCGAAAGGGCATATCATGTCAAAAATACTCATGAGTCTTGATTGACATTTCTCTAGGCTGATAGAGCTTTACTAGGGATGCCACATTGCGTTCATGTGATTTATCTGCACGTATTGGATCGTTGATTTGCGTACTCATTTTATTGATTGTGGTTGCTAAGATGATCACTCCTATCTGCATGAACTTTTAGATTTATGGTTCACACCTCACTCATCTGCATAGAATCCTAGGTTAGATAAATCATTCGACTTAGGTACCGAAAAAGCGTCAATTCTGACAGTTGGCGTAACAAAGTCTCTGATCTCATTTCTCTGGTTATTGCAGAATCGAACAGAATGTTCCCAATTGTTCGATAGGGTTTCTGATCGTGCCCTCTACAAAACGATTAGTGGCAACTCCTAGGCATGTACACTCATCACATGTCACTAGACCACACCGAAGGTCGATCACTTATTTCGTCGTTACGACTTGGGTAACGGGCCTTGGGAGAGGCCCGCGTCAAACTAGACAGGACAACCCATTAACCCCTGGAACCTCTCGTCGAGGAGATTTTTCGAGGGTCACGACAGTACCTGTGCGTCTAAGAGCTTTCGGAAGATATACCCAAACCATCTCAATATATGCTCTCTCATCTTTTTCGCCACCGGTTCTACTCTAACTTTTCGTCGAATCTCTTCATTTCTTATTTTATCTATCCTAGACCACACATCCACCTTAAGATCCTCATTTCCGCTACTCCCGTGTTATGCTCATGTTTCATTTGTGCTGGCCAACATTCAGCTCCGTATAATATGGCAGGTCTGATTACTGTTCTATAAAATTTTCCTTTTAACTAAAAGAAATTTTGCGATCACACAAAAATCATGATGCATTGCGCCATTTCATCCAACATGCTCTGATTATATGGCTTACATCATCATCAAGCTCTCTCTCCTTTTGCAATATTGATCCTAGATGTCTAAATGTATCTTTCTTGGGTACCTCCAGTTTGAGCATATTTACGGCTTCTTGATCCCCTCTTCCTGCCGTGCCAAACTCACACTTCAAGTATTCTGTCTTACTTCGACTTAGCATAAATCCTTTAGACTCTAACGTGCTTCTCCATATTTCTAACTTAGCGTTAACCCCAGCCCTGATCTCATCAATAAGCACAATACCGTTTGTAAATATCATACACCACGGCACCTCATCTTAAATATCTTTTGTCAGCTTATCCATAACCAAGGCAAAAGGGTAAGGGCTCAAAGTAGAACCTTGGTGTAAGCCTATTGTGATAGGAAAATAACTTGATGTGCCATTACAAGCCTTTACACATGTAGGAGCATTGTCATACATGTCCTTGATTACCTCTGCATACTTTGAAGACACTTTTTTCTTCTCAAGAATCCACCATAGAACCTATCTTGGAACTCTATCATACGCCTTCTCGAGATTAATAAACACCATATGGAGGTGCTTCTTTTTTTCTCGATATCTCTTCATCAATTGTCGTATCAAGAAAATAGCCTCCATAGTATATCTTCCTGGCATAAATCCAAATTGAGTGATAGAAACATTGGTCTCTATTCTCAAATGATGCTCAATAACTCTCTCCTACAGCTTTATTGTATGGCTCATAAGCTTGATGTCCCTATAGTTAGAACAATTCTGGATATTCCCTTTGTTATTGTATATAGGCACAAGTATACTCTTCCTCCATTCATCAGTCATCTTATTAGTTTGGAGGATCTTGTTAAAAAGACTAGTCAACCAACTTATTGCTACATCACCTAAGCATCTCCACACTTCAATAGAAATACCATCGGGTCCCAAGGCTTTACTAGTCTTCATCTTTTTTAATGCCTCCCTAACTTCTCGTGCTTTATTTTTGCGCACAAACTTTTTGTTTGAATTATCAGAAGTATCTTCCAAATCCACCTCACTTCTATTGCTCTCCCCATTAAAAAGTTTGTTAAAATAGCTCATCTACTTGCCTTTAAGGTCTTCATCTCTTATCAAGAATGTTTGATTTTCATCCTTGATACATCTAACCTATTTCCTTGTCCATCCTTGATACATCTAACCTGTGTTAAAATAACTAGAAAGTTACTATAGTCTTTCAAAAATAAAGAAAGGGGCAAGTAAGCTAGACCCTACTATACCGGCATGGAACTAGATCCCCTAACAAATGTTAAGGGTGACATGATTGATCTAAGCTGTTCAAATGAAAAATGGACAGCCCATATCAATTGACATCACTTTTTTTATTTAATTTTTTACATTTCTCACCAAAAAATTTTCCTCCCTTAAAAAAAGTGATGTGGATTGATCCAGACCGTCTATTTTGACTTCGACAGCCCGATCAATCAATGTCATCTCTACCTTTATGGTAGAGGATCCGGATTCGTCTTTATGCAGGTGCATGATTATTAGATGTGCTTAACACTTTATTTTATTTTCGAAATGATAATAATTATTAATTATTTAACCCTACCAAAACAATGCGAATGTTCATGCAAGAATTAAAGTTAATTTCTATTTAATTAATAATATTATTATTTAATTTCAAATTTGACATAAGGAAGAGTTACGATTTTTCAGAAGCAATAGTTTTCAGACAATGGAAAGTCAAATCCGAATAGTTGTTTTTCACACAAGAGCAGTCATATCCGAATTATGCCATTTCGGACATCCAAATTGCTATTTTTCCTCCAACGAACACCTTTCACCGAAAGTCACCCTTCGATTTTTTTATTCGAGGAGTCAGTGGCGACTCCAAACAACAATATGACAGATGATATGTAAATTAACAATTTAACTTTGAATAAAATTATAAGAGTACGAACTTTGTTGGGATATAATCGATGACAAGGCTTGAAAACTATAGCCAATACAAAGAGACAACAGGTTAGCAAATTGTGCTAGAATCTAATCAACGACAAAACATAAGACCGAAAAAAATTATATGCCAAAATTTAATTGACAATGCAACACCCATGATAAAGATGCATGCCAAAATTTAATATACGACGCGGATCTGAAAGCTGCAAATATGAAACGCGTTAGAATTTGATTGACGATGCGAGTTTGGAAATTAAAAGTATAGTGCAGAAAAGTAAAGATAACTAAAAGCTAGTAAATATTTTGGATTTGTAGGGGTGCTCATTAGTGGACGAGCTATATGTTGGGAGCATGCAGTAAAACCCCAATACCTTCATTGGGGGGATTACCAAAAAAGTCCTAAACCTATTGCAATTGTGCCAATTCAATCCTAAACTTTATTTTTTTGCCGATTCAATCCTAAACCTTTTGTAATGTGACATTTCAATTCATCCGACGAATTTTCGCATGCCGGTATTGACGTGAACGTCGGCTGGCCGACGCTGACGTGGACGCCGACCGGCTGAAGATCTAATATTTTAATAATATTTTAATATCTATTGAATTTTTTAATGACTTTTTTTAAAAAAAATTCACTTTTTTTTTCATTTTTCTCTTCCCCTTCCCCTCCATCTTTCCCTTCCCCCATTCTACCTCCCCTATCCCTTTTCTCGTTCCAGATCTAGTAGCCATTGCACATCCAACAGCCGGTGATCGACGAGGTTCTCTCCATGGACGGACCAAGCGAGCTCGCGAGGTCGAGCCTTGCCATGGCCGAGAAAATAATGACCTCGCCAGGCCAGATCTGGGCTGGAGAGGCTCGACCTCGCCTCGCCCGGCCATGGCAAGACCAACAAGAGCCTCGTCGAGATCCAGCAAAAACACAATCAGCGTGATGTGGAGCAACATGGCTGCCCTCGACACATGGACCTATGACGGGAGTATGGCAACAGCTGTAGCGAGGAGGTACGAGGGCTGGCCAAAGTCAGAGACGATGGTGTTTGGGTTCGTCGGATCTCGGTCCTTCTCTGTTTCTTTGCTTCCGCTTCTTCTTTGTCGGCCTTGCCGACATCTGGCTAGCATGCAGCCAGCGTGATGTGGATCGGCGGGCTCGCCCTCGACATGTAGACCCATGACGGGAGTACGTCGACTGCTGCGGTGAGGAGGTACGAGGGTTGAGCGAAATTTGAGACGATGGGGTTTGGGTTTGAGGTCGTCTTGTCACAACATGTAGTATAGTTCATCTGCTTCGGAATCTTCTTCTTTGTTGAAGTTGAAACCCAGCAATGGCGAAGAAGAATGAAACCGGGAAAAAGGTGAAGACGAAGTGGAAGACGAGGAACATAAAAGGATCAAGGGGAAGGGGGAAAATGAGAAAAGAAAAAGAAAAGGAAAAAATAAAAAAATAAAAAAAAATCAAAGAAATCCATTTTTTTTTAACTGGCCAGTTGGCGTCCACGTTAGCGCCAGCTGGTCAAAATTCGTCGAATGGACTGAATTGGCACAATTACAAAAAGTTTAGGACTGAATCGGCAAAAAAATAAAGTTTATGACTGAATTGACACAATTGCAATAGATTTAGTACTTTTTGGTAATTTTCCCTTATCAAGAAGATCACCTAGAATGAGCCTATGTACGAACCCATCAACGTATACAGTTGAGTCCACCTTCACTTAAAAGCTTAAGCCAATGAATTATAGGCTAATTGAAATACATTAACTGCTCCGCACTACATCAATTCTCGATGCGAGGCTTTCTAACACAACTCACTCATACATGCATTCTAACAATCTCCCTATCACGCGTGAACCGATATTGCTCTGCCTTAATCCAGGTATGCTTCTATATCAAGATAACTCATCTTGGATCTCCATCAATGCCTATCGCGACCTAAAATTTGAAGAAATTATGGGTTAATAGATTATCAGTTTAATTCCTCCATGACACATTATGCAAGAAGTCTCATGCAAGTTGAAAAGTACAGGTAACTAAATTAAAGAAATGATCAATGGAGTCTTCATAAGAGAAACATTTTGGCAAGACTAAAAGTGATGGGCAAAAATCCAAAGCAAAAAGCTGAGCGTTGCAGAAGGAACAAACAAAAATATTTTCCTTCTAATAAATCTAAACTCATTGCCAATATCCTTTTCCATGATCTCCTATTGCAATAAAAAAAATATGAATTCATCACTTGCTGCACCACAACAAACAAGACTGCCTAGGCTATAATTTCACAATGTTTAGTTTTTAACAAACAAAAATCTCGTATTTTTCTCAGAACCGCAAAGATATTAGAAGTGAAATAGGGCGAATCACTTGCCTAAAGCATTTAACACCCTTCCATATCCGCAAGAATAGATAGGATACGCTTGCCAGGACACAGTCACAATCACGGGATGTTTCGGGTTTGGGGTCATTTCAAGGGTGGTTCCCTTCGTGGGAAGACGCAGCGAATGACGGATCGTCGACGAATCAAGGGAGAGAGAGTCGACCCGGATTGGGTTCGACTTCGCGGATGGCTCATCATGTTCTAGCAGCCTTTTCCCAAGAGACTTGGGGTACGCCCTTTGGCCTTGCATCCTATGGCGACCTTGTCGGCTATTTCGTTTTCGTGCTCAAAAAAGCTATTTGATTAGCAAATAAATTTTTTTGAAAGATTTCGGAGTGCCGCTAACTTTTTTCGGGGTTGGTTAGAAACCTGATTAGGAAGGGGGTTCTTCCTAATCCCTACGTAACTAAAGATCCAGGATTGAGGACTTCATTACCCTAGTATTTGGACTAGAGTCATTGCGGTTATCGTCTGAAATTTGTTGTTAACTAACTTGCGACAACATGAGGTTTTACCGTTTTGGACTCTTAGTCATGTTTTTGTCAGTCGCTAAGTGTTCATGCAAATGTTCTTGCAGGTGGGTATTTTTCATAGCATTTTCTAGGTTTTGAATGTATTTGAAAAAAAAATCATCCAAAGCAATCAAAGGGTTAACAATAATGCATGCAAGAATTAAAAGCTAGTCTAAGGACAAAGGAAAGATAACCCACAACTTGTCGAGTTAATAATTACAAACCAATTGAATAAACTCAAGACATGATTGGGAGATGAACATCAGTTGTAAACCTGCATTCTTCAAAGTAACGAGCCAACTACTAAGAAACTTAAGATAAGAGACCACTCAATCAAACGTGCATGATCACATTCACAAAGTATATTAATATCCACAAATCAACGAGAAAATCCAAATTACTCAAGAATAGGCCTCAGGATCAGCCTTTGTGTGCACACATCGCGAATAACTATTCGGTCACGTCAACTTCTTAAGAAAGGTTCGATTTTAATTGCCCCATGTTATTACCCATGTATCATACATTGGTCCTAACATCTATCTGACAAATCACGTGCCAATGATTTTAATTAAGCCATCCAATTAGGCTTCTTGAGCCTCAAGACATCAAACAATCACCATAAGACTAGTGAGCCCACAAAAGGATCACTTAGGGAATTGGATTGATCACATTTAGGCATAATAAATAATGAAGATGAGGTCCAATTAAGGCAATCCAAGCAATCAAAGTAAGTCTAAGACATGCTGATCAAACTTCGTTCAGACCATTTTTCATGTTTTCCAATGCATTGACACCTAAAATACAAGTTAGACTCTACTATCCAGAAACATGTCCAGGATAAAATCGGTGATCATAAAATGCAAAGAAAATAATAAACTACCATTCGATATTTTATATGCAAATGGGAAAACATGTCATTGGAAATTTTCATGTTTTACACTTTTAATGAAAATGCCCCCATTTTTATGTCGAAAATCATTTTTCATGGACACTCAGCAGCAAACCATCAAATTTCACAGAATAGAAAAACCTTATGATTAAGCTCAAATGCAATCAAATTAATGCTCCAAACTATCTAGTCTACAAAATAAAACAAAATGAACAAGTTTAACATTTTGTGATTTTGGAAACGAAAACTCTAAACAAGTCATTATTGCAACTGAAGATAGATATGCACTGACCGAGACATAAACTCCAGAACAGTCACATAAATACAAGATTTCATTAAATGTACTAAAATTATGAAACATGCATGAATATTTCAAGATTTTTTATATATTATGCATCAGAATGTTATGAACGACTTTCGTGAAGATGTACTTATGAAACAAAGTCTAAAGAAACCCATGGAAAAACACGAAGCACCAAAGGTTAGGTCAGAAAACTCATGTAATTATTTTTTTGCTCAAAATCAATTTTTTAGGCTTGACCAAAGCATCTAAAGTTGATTTTTTAATTTTATGAATTATTATGATATCTTAATTACTTTTCGAAATAAAAAGAACTAAAAATCAGGTGTCAATGACAATGCAAAAATAGAAAAATACTCGAAAATCTGTAATATATTTACAATAGCAATTGCTTGAATATTGAAAAGCAATCTGCACTCAAATAGTTCTTAATGCCTACAACAATGCTTGTTGAATCAGAAAATTATGATAGTCCATGTCACGTCCCACGCTCCGGACACGAGCGCGCGACCCCCTGCAAGCGTAAACTCTTGAGCGTCTCAGGATTCACATATATCGAGAGATGCGAAAGATCGATAGCATGCGGAAGCGATAACATACAAATTTCTTTGTACAATAATAAAGGGGACCTGGGTAACGAGAGCATCCATATATACATCACCAAGAGTTCATACAAAAGAGTAGGTAAACAAACCCTGTTAACAGGTCAGGGGAAATTGGGACTCCATCAAAAGACGACAAAGATCTAAATTTCTTAGAAGATAACAGACCAACGAGGATCATTACCAAAAGACTACTAAGGAAAACCAGAAAACCCCTAGGTTGAGCTGCTGCAGTCATCAGTCTCCTCGGCATCCTTGGTAGGCTCGTACTCCGAGAAGTTCTCATAGAGTACCTCTACTGTATCCTCCATCGTCTCGTCTACTGACTGCTCCACCAGGTCGTCCTCGGAGGCTTCGATCTCAATAACCCCGTCGGTGTCCTCTAGGGTTGGGGTCCTCTCAGGAATGTTTCTCGAACTAGCTGCTGACCCCTCGACCTCCATAGAATCCCAAGCGGAATGACACCAACTAGGGATTACCCCACGGGATACCTCAGTGGGCTTCAATGGCCCAATAATAACTTCCCCTACCTTCCGAAACCAAGCCTCGAACCTATGAGGCTTCCATCTCTTTCTACCATCATCGACCCAAACTACCGTACAGTTCTGGACATACACAGTCCCCCATTCGCCCGGGAACTCTTTAAAATACGCAGACATCTCCTTTGGGTCACCTAGTCTGATTGGTAGTATGCTCACGGTCTGGGTTCTGGAAATGTGATCCCGCAACAGGGTGAGATTTACATTTCAGTAAGATAGGTCTAACCCTAGGTTAGGCTGACCGTACACTCAGGTGAATATAATCACGAACAAAAATGCATAAGCAATCACAAGAGGCATTCAACAGTCATTAAAAATATATAATGCACAGACGAGCGTCAATCACACAACCATGACATCATATCTCATCATTCCAATTATGCACACACAACCTGTCACGTCCCTAACCCGTCGAGCACACAAACATCCCTACAAGCAGACAACTCTTCTCTCGTGATCCCAAGATCCACAAACAAGTCGAGAGATAATATATACATTAAGCATGCAGAAGCGGTACTCAAATAAATCTACGTACAAAATATAAGTTAAGTGGGACCTGGATAGCATAATAACTGTTATACATTATAACTTACTGTTCATACAAATTTCGACTACTATAATCCGCTAGGCAAGGGTGACAGGGTAAGCACATCAAAAAAGGTATGACCATCATCAACATCCAAAATAGCAATGGTTGGGGTCACCATCATAAGATCGAGCCAACAAACTAAAACACCTAAGATGAACTGTTGGAATCCTCGGTGTCCTCGGTGTCCTCGGCATCTTCCGTCGGCTCATACTCGAATAAGGTCTCTGATGGAACCTCAACAGTGTCCTCCATGGTCTCCTCATGGGACGGCTCCGCAAGATCCTCCTCGATCGCCTTCAAGACAATGACCTCATCCTCCTCTACAGTAAAATCCAGCGTCGGGGTCTTCATCGGCCCATTCTTAGAACTAACTACCGACCCCTCCAGCAACTCCTGCTCCCCAACAGTTTGGCACCAATCAGATATAACTCCCTAGGGTACCTCGTGGGGCTTCAGCGGCCCAATTGCCTCATCTCCAACCTTCTTAAACCATGCCTCGAACCTATGAAGCTTTCAGTCCGGGCTACCCTTGTCGACCCTTACAACCGTACATTTTCTCACATAAATGTTCTCATGCCTATCCGGAAACTCATCAAAATACGTCGTCATCTCCTTGGGATCCCCAAAGCGAATAGGCCACTTTGCTAAGACCTAGGATTTGTAAAAATAGGGGTCCCCAAAGGGGTGAGATACACATCTCAGTAAAAGAGTCCTAACCCTAGGTCAGGCGGATCATCCGCTCAGGCAATCATCTATCCCAACTTTCCAAACTTATAAGCATGCAGGCACATACAATATAGAATAGCAGCGCACAGATGATGGGCATGCAACTATGATACCATATCACACTCAAATGCTCATGCACACCCCATCCTTCCATTTCACTACAACCACCTCTTCTTGCTTGCCTTATCCTCCGGCCCGCGATTAGATTGCATCAGGCTCTTCCGTGTAAACGCATCGGACCGTCATTAGCAACCCGAGTAAACAGATCAAGTTCCAATGAATTCCCAGGCCAATATCATCACCACAAACCTCCATCCCGCGAATAATTCACATCAAGACCGTGACCATATCAACCCCGCGATTAGATCGCATCAGGGCGCCACACAACATCAACTCCACCCCGCGATTACATCGCATCAAGGTATCCACCTCCCGCCCCACGTCTCATACGCCTCAGGGCCTCGCCATGTCATGCTCATGCCATGTTATCTCGACTCAATTCACATACGAACAATAGGTGCAACTCATGCACAATTTGAATAATCATGGCATTCAGGACAATCAAATGACATTCGACATGACAAACGACTCGGCATAAACCATGTCACACACAAACATCCTATAACGTCTTAGGATATATTGAAAATTATCCCATTGGGCAAATCCTCATAAATCAACCAATTCAACCCTTGACTCACCCAATTGAGTCCAATTCTCCTATCCTAAGTTTAGAATTCCCTTACCTTGCATTTGATACCACACAAATTCTTTTCTTGGTCCTCAAAGGTTCGGCCTCCTATGGTCCAAGACCGAACTCACCGCCCAACCTAATAAAATCCAATCAATCCATCAATTTCCATGTCCAAATCCTCATTCCATGAACCATAATCCTCCATAAAAAAACCCTCATCATCTTAACATGTTTTAAACATCAATTTGAGACTCGTTACCATATGTTCTTGCTCCCACCAGAACTGGTTTTGCATAAAACCAAACTGGTTCCTCTCGGTTCTGTGTATACCGTGCACTTACAGTCCTAAACCTTCATCAAATCCTTCATCTACTCACTATCCTACCTCTTAACATGTCTATCTAAGGGTCTAAGAGGCTCACCGTGAATTTGGAGTCGAATGGTCGCCGAAAACTCATCGAAGTCGCGGGATCGTCCAAGGTCAGAATCTGGCAGTTTTCTATCCAAGTTCACAAGATCATTTCGAGGTCAAAACTTCTTCAAATAACTCTCAAATTTTTACCACATATTCATATACATGTCTACCAGACCTACATAAAATTTGACCTCAAAACCCCAACATTTCAACCTCCTAAGGGGTTAGAAACCGGATCTACCTCAGGCCGGAGCTCCTCAGTGGTCTAAATGCCTTGCTTCCACTTCGAGGAGGTCGGCAAGACGTAGGGATAAGTTGGTGTGGTTGGCTGGCGGTCAGGCGGTGGTCAGAGGTGGTCGTCGAAATGGTCGAACAGCTGCTCCAGAAGCTGTCCGACGAGCAGAATAAAGAAGGAAGAGGAAGAAGAAGTTACGGGAGTCTAGGGGGAGCTTTGGCCGGTCAAGTGAGGTTGAGGAGAGAGAGTGGAAAGACTATATACAAGGCTTGAGTCAATGGTTTGAATGTTAGGTGAAAAAAGTTGGACATGACCACACTTGTTTGATCTTGTGACACTTGTCCTCTTGTCTTTCCAAGGTGATCCAATGGCCCATATTTCCCCCTTGTGTTTGGTAGACTTGGGGGGTTTAATGTCCAAAATGCCCTTCTTCAAATGCATGGGTAAGGCTTTAAGCTCGAGGGGCAAAAGGGTAATTTTTTCCCCGACGTTCAAAACGTCGTTTTTCTCTCTCCAATATTCTTCGATAGGGCGACAGCCAATCCGAATAACGTTAGAATTCTTGATTCTCCATTTCAAACTTTTCAAGACTCGTTTCTGATGGTTTCCTTTATCAGACGTGGTTCCAGCCTGTCTCGAACCGACGGGTTGCTTTTGCGGACTTTACGCGTATCGACCCTGTGATTCTCATCACATTTAGGGCTCATCAATTCGTGACAGCTTTGGTTGTCATGTAATTGTGAGGGTTTATCACTAGTCTCTTTGGTCACGATCTTCACTGTTCGATTCAGGAAAATTTTGCAAATCATACGTTGGTTAAGCGTCATCACCCGCGCTCCAATCGTACGACACTCGCAAGGCATTCCCTAATCGTTCTTAGATCGGCCTTTTTGTGATTCTAAATATCCCCTCGACAGTCATTATGGTCAAAGCGCCATTTCTTATCCGAATTCCCTAGGTCCACATAACATGTCTCGCGTTAGCCTTTCCCTTTTGATCAGTCGACTAGAATTGATCAGATTTGAGCAAGATATGACTGAAATACATCTCTAGATTCATTTCTCATTAATGAGTCTGAAATTGACTGGAAATCAGAATGTCACACAACCAAATCAAGTCACACCTTCCACCCTTCCATGCCTCCATTTGATTCACGCTCGTGTTTAGAACGCCTCAGGCTCGGTCCGCGTAAGTACGCCTCAGACCATCTCATTGACAAACCCATGTAAACGGATCGGGTTTTCAATATCATTTCAGGCCTGTGTAGACACATCTCAAATTTCGTCTCGCGTTTCAACGCTTTAGGGCCTTGGCCATTTCAACCCGCATCTCAATGCATCAAGGTACAACTTAACACAACCCCGCTTAAACACCTTAGGGTATCAATCCATACAACCCTGCATCTCAACGCCTCAGAGCATCCCAAGTTTCACAAACATGCCAAAAACTCAATTCAATTCAGAACCTCATGGTCAAGTGCAAACTCGTGCGACGAGCAATACATCTATGGCATGCGAGACCATTAGATTCAACACTAAGTCGTGGTAATCAATTCATGGCACAAGAATTCAACGAGCATTTACACCATCTATACATCTCAAAGACGCACAATGAACAATCACACCACAACTCCAAGAACCAACCTAATTCACACTCAATTCACCCAATCGAGTCCAATCCTCCTAGCCAAGGTTTAGAAACCCCTTACCTCAAGCTTAATTCAACAAAAATCTTCTTCCAAGTACTTCAAGTAATCGGCTCCAAGGGTTCCAAAACATGGCAGCCGTGTAACCCTAGGGAAATCCAATTAATTTGTCAATTCTCTTGCTCAAATTACCAACTCAGGAGCATAAACCTTAACGACGCATTCATCGACATCCTAGTACGTCTCAACAATGAAATTTGAACTCAACTCTATCACCAATAGCCCCCACAAGATTCGGTATGCACAGAACCGAAACAAGGCATTTTCGGTTATGTGCATATCTCAACTAATCAGTCTATAAACTAATCTTAATCCTTAATTTATCCATTAATCTACTTGCTAACATGTAGTTCTAGGAGTTAGGAAGCCTCACCGGAAATTTGAGCTCAAGGTGATGTCCGAAAGTCCATGAACAACACCGGTTCCTCCAAGTCCTCAACCGAATAGTTTTTGTCCTTCAAACACAAGACTCATTTAGGGTCAAAACTCCATCAAATTCATCTAAGCTTTTTACCACAACTCATTCTACATGTTTGACCGAAAGATTCAAAAGTTTTGAGGTCCTATGGAGTCTAAACAGCAGCTTACCTCTAACTGCGACGGTTTCCGTCGACTCTTGGAAAAATGGTCGGCCGGAACTCCTCGGTAGGTCAAATGCTGTTATTCAAGTTGGAGTTTGTTGGCAAGAGGATGAGAAAGGTGCTGGTGGTCGGCTCGGTGGTTGGAGGTCACCAAAAGTGGCGATCGAAAGTAGTGAACTGGCGGGTAGAACCTGGTCGGCGGTGTAGCTCTCGGCTGGAGGAAGAAGAAGGAAAAGAAGAAGATGGCTATGGAGGTTGAGGTCTTCGACAAAATGAGGGAGGAGAGGGTGTGTATGCGCAAATGGCTTGGTCAACTTGGTAAAATGGTAGGTTAAAAGTGGTTTAATAAATGCTCATTCACCATCCATTGACACTTGTCCATATGTCAATCAATATTTCATCCAATGGATGTCAATTTCTCAAATTTTCGGGAGCTATCTTGGGGTATCAATGACCAAAATGCCCTTGTTCATTCATTAAGGCAAGGCTAAGGCTTGAGGGGTAAAATGGTAATTTTACCCTCAACATCCGAAACATCATATTTCTGATTCCAATTTTCTTCAATGAGGCGACGACCAATCCAATTATAATATTGGGATTCTTGATTCTCCATTTTCTAATTTTGAGACTTGTCACGCCCCGCGCCCCGGGCCCGAGCACGCGACTCCCCACAAGCAAACCAAGATATCTCTCGATGTCCTAGGATCCGTACATAAGTCAAGAGACGTGTCATATATAAGCACGCGGAAGCGACAATGGAATAACTCCTTCATACGAATATAAAGTGGGACTTGGATAGCGACAATACCATAATACATAATATCCGAAAGTTCATACAAGGGCATAGCAACTAGATCCACTAGGGAGATGTGGTAATACAAAGAGGTCCATCACCCATCAAAGGAAATAGGCATCAGGGTCACCGTCAAAAGTTGGACTAGAATACCAAGTGCTCTTAAGACGAACTGCTAAAGCCATCAGTCTCCTCTACGTCCTCCGTGGGCACGTACTTCGAGAAGGTCTCCGAGCAAACCTCTATGGTGTCCTTCATTGTCTCGTCAGCAGATGACTCCACCAGGTCATCCTCTGTAGCCTCAACCACAATGACCTCCTCCGTATCCTCCAAGGTCGGGGTTCTCTCATGTTCGTTCCTCGAACCAGCAACTGACCCCTCAGCCTGCTCTAAATCCCGGGTAGGATGACACCAACTAGGGACGACTCCCTAGGGCACCTCAGTGGGCTTCAGTGACCTTGTAGAAACATCTCCAACCTTCCGGAACCAGGCCTCATACCTATGAGGCTTCCAGCAACTCCCACCCTCATCTACCCATATTACTATACACTTTCTGACATAAATGATTCCCTACCCATCAATGAACTCATCAAAATAGACGACATCTCTTTGGGGTCTTCAAATTTGATAGGCCACATCCTCAGAACCTAGGATTTGTAAAAAGGGGGTCCCACAACGGGATGAGATTTACGTCTCAGTAAGGTGGATCCTAACCCTAGGTTAGGCCGATAGTCCACTTAGGCAGTCTTCAATACTAGCATTTCACACAAGTAAACATGCGAGGCATTCAATTATCGATACAACACACAGATGTCAAGCATGCAGTCATGGTATCATAACACATCCAAATGAACATGCACAAATTGCCATGCCGCATCACCACTTCCACCCTTCAGACTGCCTCATTCTCACGCCTGCGTTTAGAGCGCCTCAAGCTCGGTCCTCGTAAACGCATCAGACCGTCATTGACAACCCACGTAAACGCATCAGGTTTCAATGTTACTACAAGCCAGTGTCGACATATCACAACTCCATCCCGTGTTTCAACGTATCAGGACTATAGCCTTCTCAACCCCGAGTCTCATACGCATCAGGGTGCTATACAACTCTAACCCTGCGCCTCAGTGCCTCAAGGTATTCCTCACACCACCTCGCGTCTCATACACCTCAGGGTACTACCATGTCTCAACCATGCCAAAATTTCAATTCAATTCACACACAAAATACCACGTGCAATCTCATGCATAAACCATACACTTATGGCATGCCAGACATTCAAATTCACACACAAATGTGACAAATTATTCAAGGCACAAGCATAATCAAATATTTGAGTCATCTATACCCTTCTAGGACACATAATGATCAATCACATTAAAGCCTCTCAAGAATCAATCAAATTTCCACTCGACTCGCCCAATTGAGTCCAATCTTCCTATCATAGGTTTAGGATTTCCTTACCTCAAGTTTAATACCACAAAATTCTCTCCTCAAGTACCACCACAATTTGGCCCAAATGGTCCAAGATCAAGCCCACCGCGCAACCTATGGAAATCCATCCAACCGCCAATTTTTCTTGGCCAAATCATCAATCCATGGGCCATAAACCGTAGTTCCTCAACATCCTAGCATGTCTCAATGATGAATTTGAGACTCACTTTCAACCATTAACAGCCCCCACAGAGCCGGTACACACAGAACAAAACCGGGCAATTTTCGATTCTGTGTATACAGCAAGCAACCAGCCTTCAAACTACCTAAAATCTCTAATTTATTCACTAATCTACTTGCTAACATGTAGATCTACGTGTTTGGGAAGCTCACCGAAGATTTGGGGTCGAGTCGTCACTGGAAACTCCTTGAATATTATCGGTTTCCCTTAGTCCTCAAACCGGCAGTTCTGGCCCTTCAAACACAAGACCCATTTGAGGTCAAAAATCCATTAAATTAACCTCAAATTTTTACCACAGATCACTCTATGAGTCTCCTATATCTCCACAAAATTTGGTTGAAAACCTCCAAAGTTTCAAGGTCCTAAGAGGCCAGAAATGTAGCTTACCTCTGGTTACGACGATTTCCGTCTACTCGCGGGAGATCGATTGGCCGGAGCTCTTCGGTGAGTCAAACGACTTGTTTCCACTTAGAGGATGTTAGCAAGAGGTCGAGCGAGGCGTGGATGGTTGGCTCGGTGGCTAGAAGTCGCCGGAGGGGGTTGTCGGCGGCAGCAAACAGGAGGCACAAAACTGGTCGGGCAGCAGCAGTGCGGCAGCGGGGAAAGGAAGAAGAAGAAGAAGAAGATGGTGTTGGTGGGTTGATGGTCGGTCAAGTGAGGGGTGAGAGAGAGAGAGAGAGAAAGCTATATGCAAGGTTCAAGGTTAACTAGTTGAATGGTAGTTAGGAAAAATGGATATGTCCACTCATGGCCTAATCTATTGACACATGTCTAATGGGTCAATCAAGCTCATCCAATGGCCAATATTCCTCTCAAATTTTCGGTGGCTTTGGGGTGTATTAAAGATCAAAATGCCCTCATCCAATTATATAGTTAAGGCTAAGGCTTGAGGGGCAAAATTATAATTTTACCCCCGACATCTGGAAAGTCGTTTTTCTCATTCCATTATTCTTCGATAAGGCGATAGCCAGTCCAATCATGACGTTAGAATTCTTGATTCTCCATTTTCAATTTTCAAGACTCGTTTCTAATCATTTTCTATATTAGACGTGGTTTCAGCCTATCCCGAATCGACAGACGACTTTTGTAGACGTTACGCGTATCGACCCTGTGATTCATATCACATTTAGAGCTCGTCATTTCATGGCGACTTTGATTGTCATGTAATTGTGAGGGTCCATCACTAGTTCCTATGGTCTCGATCGTCAATGTTCGATTTAGGAAAATTTTACAAATTATACGTTGGTTAGGCGGCATCACCTGCGCTCCAATCGTATAACGTTAGTAATGCATTCCTTAATCATTATTAGGTCAGCCTTTTGTGGTTCTAAATGTCCCCTCGACAATCATTATGGTCAAAGCGTCATTTCCCTTTTCGAGTTCCCTAGGTCCACGTACCTTGTCTTGCATTAGCCTTTCCCTTTTGGTCAGTCTACTCAAATTGATCAAATTCGAGTGAGATGTGACTGAAACACATCGCTAGATACACCTCTCATTAATGAGTCTGAAAATGACTGGGAAATCAAAATGTCACAACTCTTCCCCCTTATAAAAATTTCGTCCCTGAAATTTACATCAACCTTAATTATGCAAACAAACGGGGGTGTTGTCGCCTCATCGTCTCTTCATTTTCCTACATGGCACCTTCGATTCCATGGTGCTCCCACATAACTTTGACCAATGGAATCGTCTTATTCTTGAGAATTTGCTCCTTCCGATCTTCGATCCTGATCAGCTTCTCCACGTAGGATACTCGGTCGTCCACTTCTATGACCTCGTAGTTCAGCCATGTGTCGGGTCTGGTTCATATTTTCGCAACATTGACATGTAGAAGACATTATGTAGTTGGGATAGATTAGGCGGTAAGGCAAGCCTGTAGGCTAAGGTCCCAATTGCTCCAGTATTTCAAATGGTCCTACACACCTTGGGCTTAGTTTTCCCTTCTTTCCAAATCGTGATAATCCTCTCATCGGCGACACCTTGTGGAAAACATGATCGCATACTTGAAACTCCAAAGGCTTACGCCGCTTATCCGCATAACTCTTCTAATGACTCTGTGCCATCTTCAATCTATCCCGAATTATCTTCACTGCTTCCATTGATTGCTCTACCAACTCTGGGCCTGTGATACTTCTTTCTCCAACCTCATCTCACCAAATCGGGGTTCTGCAGGCCCTTCCATAAAGTGCTTCAAACGGTGCCATCCGGATGCTCTGCTGGCAGTTGTTGTTATATGCAAATTCCACCAAATGCAGTTGATCTTCCCATCCACCTTTGAAGTCTATGACGCATGCTCACAACATGTCCTCAAGTGTCTGATTCGTCCTCTCCGTCTGTGGATGGTACGACATGCTAAACTGCAGACGAGTTCCCATGGCTTCTTGAAGGCTTTTCCAAAAGTTTGCTGTGAACTTGGGGTCTCTATCTGAGGTAATTGTCACGGGTACTTCCATGTAGCCTCACTATTTGCCTCATGTACAACTCGGCGTATCTATCCATTGCGAATCCTTTCGCACAGGGATGAAGTGTGCGGACTTAGTTAATATGTCCATGACTACCCATATAGAGTCGTGACCTCTTTGACTCTTTGGAGTCCCATCACAAAGTTCATGGTTATGTGCTCCCATTTCCATTTAGGAATTTTCAGTGGCTATAATAATCCTCTAGGCTTATAGTGCTGCGCTTTCACTTGTTGGCATGTCAAGCACTTTGCCACATACTTCGCTACATCCACTTTCATCCCGTTCCACCAGTAGTGTTGATGCAGGTTCTGATACATTTTCGTGCTTCCTGGGTGGACACTATAATTGCTCCTGTGAGCCTCTGATAAATTCCTTTCCTTGAGTTCTTCGTCCTTTGGCACACATAGACGTCCTCGAAATTTCAAGATTCCGTCCTCTGACACCTGAAACTCTGGTTTTCTCTCCGTCGCGTCCATTTCCAAGATTTTCTGAATTTCTAGGTCCGTAGACTGTAAGGTTTTTATCCCTTCCTGGACCTCAGGTTCTACCCTCAATGTAGCCATCAAGCTGGACAATTAGTAGACTTTCAATTTGAACTCAGAATCTCTTAAATCCTTGATCATCGACCACCTTTTTACTAGCAAACAGGCAATGCTCGACTTCTGGCTAAGTGCATCTGTGACTCTATTCACCTTCTCTAGGTGATACAATATATCACAATCATAATCCTTAAGCAGCTCCATCCACCGACGCTGCCTCATATTTAGTTCCTTCTGAGAAAATAGATACTTCAAGCTCTGGTGGTCGGTGTAAATCTGGAACTTCTCGCCACACAGATAATGTCTCTAGATCTTTAAAGCAAAAATGATCACTGCTAACTCCAGATCGTGAGTAGGGTAGTTCATTTCATATGGTCTCAACTGTCGGGACGCATAGGCCACTCTCTTCGATGCTGCATTAACACACAACCCAGTCCTTTTCGCTAGGCATCGTTGTATATTTCGTAGCCCCCTAATCCTGATGGAATCGTCAACACCGGTGCAGTCGTCAATCGATGTTTGAGTTATTGGAAACTCTTTTCGCACTTATCTGTCCATTCAAACCTTGTTTCCTTCTTTGTCAACCTCATTAATGGGATGGCTATGGATGAAAACTTCTCTACAAAATGTCTGTAATACCCTGCCAATCCCAAGAAACTTCTGACTTCCGTGACCGTAGTAGGCCTAGGCCAATTTGTTATAGCTTCGACCTTTGTAGGATCCACTGCAATTCCTTCTTCTGACACCACATGACCAAGAAACACTACCTTATTCAATCAGAACTCGCATTTGCTCAACTTAGCATATAGCGAGTGTTCTCTTAGGATCTACAAGACTATCCTCAGGTGCTCCTTGTATTCTGCATCACTCCACGAGTAAATCAGTATTTCTTCAATAAAGACTATGACGAATCTGTCCAAGAATTCCTTAAACACTCAATGCATCAAATCCATGAATGCGGCTGGAGCATTGGTCAATCCAAAAGGCATCATTGTGAGCTCATAATGACCATACCTCATCCTAAAAGTAGTCTTAGGTATGTCTTCCTTCTTAATCCTCAACTGGTGATACCCGGTCCTCAGGTCAATTTTTGAGAATACCGTCGCTCCTTGCAACTGATCAAATAGGTTATCAATTCTCGGCAGTGGGTACTTGTTCTTCACTGTTACCTGGTTTAACTACCTATAGTCCATGCATAAACGCGAGGACCCATCCTTTTTCCTCACAAATAATACCGGCGCTCCCCACAGTGGAGCACTCGGTCGGATAAATTCTTTATCTAGTAATTCTTGCATCTGCACCTTTAGCTCTTTTAGTTCTGACAGGGACATCCTATAAGGTGTATTGGAGATCAGCTTCGTTCCAGGAGCTAACTCGATCACAAATTCTATCTCTTGCTCCGGTGGCAATCCTGACAACTCTTGGGAAAAAATGTCAGGGAACTCACGCACTACCGGAATACTCTCTAGTTTTGTTTCCTCGACAGTCGTGTCCACCACTGCAATTACGTAACCTGACACCCTTTAGACATCAACTTTGTCACTTCAAGAGATGAGACTAAGGGAATCGAGATCTCTCCTCGACTTCCCACGAATTTAAAACTAGGGTGACCTTCCGGGTAGAAACGAATTATTCTACTACCATAATCTACCACTGTCCCTTGTTTACCCAACCAGTCCATCGCTATGATCACATCAAAATCATACATGGGCAGTATAGCTAAATTAATACTCTCATTACTCCCTCCAATCACAATTTCACAGTCAGCACAGTCCAATGAAATCAATATATTATCCTTTAACGGAGTGGCAACATGTAGAATTATACTCAACGGTCTTAACTTCATACCCACCAAATCAGGAAACTGAGCAGACACAAATGAATGCGTGGCACCAGGGTCAAACATTGCATATGCAGCTTGGTCACACAAGTAAACAGTACCTGTGACCACGCCTAGCGCTTCCTCCGCCTCTTTGCGGTCTACTACACATACCCTAACCTGAGTTGGGGGTCAATTCTGCTCAATCTGAGGAGTGGCAGCTGATGGTTCAGCCTGCAATCTCTGTCCTTAAGGTTACCTCACCGGAGCTTGGTTCGGGCACGTCCTCATCTGGTGGCCCATCTGACCACACTTAAAACAGGCTCCAATCCTTTCCAAGCATGGCCCATTTCCATGCCTCCTGTCATAGAGACGGCAGCTCCAGTTCGTGGGGTTCGGCGGCTTCACTATGATCTTCCTTACTACAAGCACAAAATGCCTATTGCCTGCCATCGGTCCCTTGCCCATCTAACGGCTATTTCGGAATGAAGTAAACCGCGATCCAGATGCGGCATTCCTCTCCTTTAAATCTCTTTCAATTATCTAGCCTCGCTCATAAATTTCCTGATAAGTTCTCAAATTAAGGGCTATCATCTGACTGCGGAGTTCGGGTCTCAATCCATCCTGAAATCTCCATGCCTTCTCCTAGGGATCCTCTACAGATCGAGGTGCGTACCTTGATAGTCTAGAGAATTCGACCTCATATTGGTCCACAATCAGCTGATTCTGACGTAGCTGTAGAAATTATATTTGCTTCCCTTCCCTGGCCGTCTCTGAAAAGTATTTGTCGTTGAACGCAGTCTTAAAGGCATCCTAGATCATGGCCGTTCCTTTAGGGAAAAATTCATTCTTGGTGGCAGCCCACTAATCGTTCGTGGTCCCTTCTAGCTGGTACACCGCCAACAGTACTTTCTCTTCGTCTATGCACCTCAGCACTTCAAAGGCTTTTTCCAACTTCTCAATTGACCTTGGTGCTAGCTCGGGGTCTCCAGTCCCGTCGAACTAAGTTGGCTTCAGTTTTATGAATTGCTCCACCAGCTAATCAATCTGTCTAGCCACGACAATCTCCACTTGGGCATTCATTGCCTCATTACTCTAGCCATGTTCACCCTGGTTTCCATTGCCCCAGTTGTTGCCTTTGTTGGCGTTGACGGCAACTGTGGCGGCTCCTACCACCTAGGCTATGGAAGCATCCCGATCTTGGGTCTACCTGTCAATGAGGTCGCCAATCCTATCTAGCGCCCTCAGTACGCCATCCATCCTCGGGTCTTCTGTTATAGGCGGCCTCGAGCTAAAGGCTTCGCCTCTGGGTCTTCCAAATCTCCTAGATTGATTGCTCATCCTTATATTCTTCTACTGAGCCTGGTCCACCACAAGTTCATCAAGAAATTAGTACTCACTCATTTATCAAAGTCCACAATTACCAACTATGCTTCAATAGAAACAGCGATAACACAACAGTCCTCCATACAACAAATTCCAGAGACATTTCAACAAGTAGCCCATGGCCATTGTTCAATTCTGTTTACTGTAACGGTTCACTACTACAAGTCATACCATTCATTTAAAGGGCCAAAATCCAGAAATGACTTTCAACACTGAGCAGGGAACTTAATCCTTATGCATTTCCACAACCCTGCCAAGGCCAAATGCCAACCACAAGTGTTAAGTCACATGCTATGCATCCTATGTCTTATCCTAACCAGTTTCCTAAGGTTTCGCTACCCGTCCTTGTCCCAACTTAATCATCCTTATTACTCCAGTCCTCAATGAACTTTGGATCGAGCTGACCTGACTCTGATACAAAGCAAACATGGATGTCACGCCCCTCGCCCGGGCCCGAGCACGCGACCCCCTACAAGCAAATCAAGATATCTCTCGATGTCCCAAGATCCGTACATAAGTCGAGAGACGTGTCATATATAAGCACGCGGAAGCGACAATGGAATAACTCCTCCATACAAATATAAAGTGGGATCTGGATAGCGAGAATACCATAATACATAATATCCGAAAGTTCATACAAGAGCATAGCAACTAGATCTACTAGGGAGATGGGTAATACAAAGAGGTCCATCACCCATCAAAGGAAACAGGCATCAGGGTCACCGTCAAAAGTCGGACTCGAATACCAGGAGCTCCTAAGACAAACTGCTGGAGTCATCAGTCTCCTCTGCGTCCTCCGTGGGCACGTACTCCAAGAAGGTCTCCGAGTAAACCTCTATGGTGTCCTCCATGGTCTCATCAGCGGATGGCTCCACCAGGTCATCCTTTGTACCCTTGACCACAATGATCTCCTCAGTATCCTCCAAGGTCGTGGTTCTCTTAGGTCCGTTCCTCGAATCGGCAACTGACCCCTTAGTCTGCTCTAAATCCCGGGTGGGATGACACCAACTAGAGACGACTCCCTAGGGCACCTTAGTGGGCTTCAGCGACCCTATATAAATATCTCCAACTTTCCGGAACCAGGCCTCATACCTATGAGGCTTCCAGCTACTCTCACCCTCGTCTACCCATACTACTGTGAACTTTCTAAAATAAATAGTTCCTTGCCCATCAGGGAACTCATCAAAATAGACAGACATCTCTTTGGGGTCTCCAAATTTGATAGGCCACATCCTCAAGACCTAGGATCTGTAAAAAGGGAGTCCCACAATGGGGTGAGATTTACATCTCAGTAAGGTGGATTCTAACCCTAGGTTAGGTAGACAGTCCACTCAGGCAATTATAAATACTAGCATTTCACACAAGTAAACATGTGAGACATTCAATTATCGATACAACATACATATGTCAGGCGTGCAGTCATGGCATCATAACACATCCAGATGAACATGCACAAATCGCCATGCCACATCACCACTTCCACCCTTCAAACTACTTCATTCTCATGTCCTCGTTTAGAATGCCTCAGGCTTGATCCGCGTAAACACATCAGACCGTCATTGACAACCCGTGTAAACGCATCAGGTTTCAATGTTACTCCAGGCCAGTGTCGGCATATCACAACTCCGTCTTGCGTTTCAACGCATCAGGACTATGGCATTCTCAACCCTGCGTCTCATACGCATCAAGGTGCCATACAAATCCAACCCCGCACCTCAGGATATTCCTCACATCACCCTGCATCTCATACGCCTCAGGGTACTACCATGTTTCAACCATGTCAAAGTTTCAATTCAATTCACACGCATAATGCCATGTGCAAACTCATGCACAAACCATATACTTATGGCATGCAAGACATTCAAATTCACACTTAAATGTGACAAATTATTCAAGGCACAAGCATAATCAAACATTTGAGTCATCTATACCCTCCTAGGACACACAATGATCAATCACATGAAAGCCTCTCAAGAATCAATCAAACTTCCACCCGACTCGCCCAATTGAGTCCAATCTTCCTACCATAAGTTTAGGATTCCCTTACCTTAAGTTTAATACCACAAAATTCTCTCCTCAAGCACCACCACAATTCGGCCCAAATGGTCCAAGATCAAGCCCACCGCGCAATCGATGAAAATTCATCCATTCGTCAATTTTTCTTGCCCAAATCATCAATCCATGGGTCATAAACCTTAGTAACACATTCCTCAACATCCTAGCATGTCTCAATGATGAATTTGAGACTCTCTTTCAACCATTAACAGCCCCACAGAACCTGTATGCGTAGAACCGAACCGGGCAATTTTCGGTTCTATGTATATCGTAAGCAACCAGCCCTCAAACTACCTCAAATCTCTAATCTATTCACTAATATACTTGCTAACATGTAGATCTAATGGTTTGGGAAGCTCACCGAAGATTTGGGGTCGAGTCGTCGCTGGAAACTCCTTGAATATCACAAGTTTCCCTTACTCCTTAAATCGGCAATTCTGATCCTTCAAACACAAGACCCATTTGAGGTCAAAACTCCATCAAATTAACCCCAACTTTTACCACAGATCACTCTATAAGTTCCCTAGATCTCCACAAAATTTGGTTAAAAAAATCTAAAGTTTCGGGTCCTAAGAGGCCAGAAATATAGCTTACGTCTGGTTGCGACGATTTTCGTTGACTAGCGGGAGATCGGCTGGCCGGAGCTATTCGGTGGGTCAAACGAATTACTTCTACTTCGAGGATGTCGGCAAGAGGTCAAGCGAGGCGTGGATGGTTGGCTTGGTGGCTAGATGTCGCCGGAGGGGGTTGTCGGGGACAACGAACAGGCGGCACAGAACCGGTCGGGCGGCAGCAGTTCGACAGCGGGGAAAGGAAGAAGAAGAAGATGGCGTTGGTGGGTTGATGGTCGGTCAAGTGAGGGGTGAGAGAGAGAGAGAAAGCTATATGCAAGGTTAAAGGTCAACTAGTTGAATGGTAGTTGGGAAAAGTAGATTTGTCCACTCATGGCCTAATCTATTGACACATGTCTAATGTGTCAATTAGGCTCATCCAATGGCCAATATTCCTCTCAAATTTGTGGTGGCTTTAAGGTGTATTAAAGACCAAAATGCCTTCGTCCAATTATATAGGTAAGGCTAAAGCTTGAGGGACAAAATGGTAAATTTACCGTCGACGTCTGGAACGTCGTTTTTCTCATTCCAATATTCTTCGATAAGGCGATGGCCAATCCAATCATGACGTTGAAATTCTTGATTCTCCATTATCAATTTTCAAAACTCATTTCTGATCGTTTTCTCTATCAGACGTAGTTCCAGCCTATCCCGAACCGACGTACGGCTTTTGCAGACGTTACGCGTATCGACCTTGTGATTCATATCAAATTTAGGGCTTGTCAATTCATGGCGACTTTGGTTGTCATGTAATTGTTAGGGTCCATCACTAGTTCTTATGATCTCGATCATCAACGTTCGATTTAGGACAACTTTGCAAATTATACGTTGGTTAGGGGGCATCACCCGCACTCCAATCGTATAATGCTAGCAATGCATTCCTTAATCGTTCTTAGATCGGCCTTTTGTGGTTCTAAATGTCCCTTCAACAATCCTTATGGTCAAAGTGTTATTTCCCTTTTCAAGTTCCCTAGGTCCACGTACCTTGTCTCGCGTTAGCCTTTTCCTTTTGGTCAATCTTCTCAAATTGATTAGATTCGTGTGAGATATGACTGAAACATATCGCTGGATACACTTCTCATTAATGAGTCTGAAAATGACTGGGAAATCAGAATGTCACAAGACTCTTCTCTAAATCATTCCTCTATCAAATGTGATTCCAACCTATCCCGAACTGACGGGCGGCTTTTGCAAACGTTACGCGTATTGACTTTGTGATTCATATTACACTTAGGGCTCGTCAATTCATGGTGACTTTGATTGTCATGTAATTGTGAGGGTGGTCTATTGCTAGTTTCGACGGTCTCGATCGTCATCGTTCGACTTAGGAAAATTTTACAAATTATACATTGGTTAAGCAGCATCACCCGCGCTCCAATCGTATAACGCTAGCAATGCATTCCTTAATCGTTCTTAGATCGGCCTTTTATGGATCTAAATGTCCCCTCGACAATTCTTTTAGTGAAAGTGTCATTTTCTATTTGAGGTCCATAGGTCCACGTATCTTGTCTCGCGTTAGCTTTTCCCTTTTGGAACATTAACTCGAGATTGATCAGATCCGAGCAAGAAATGACTGAAAGACATCGTTAGATATGTTCTCATTAATAAGTCTCGAAATGACAGGAAAAATCAGAATGTCACAACTTTTCCCCTCTTGCAAAAATTTCGTCCTCGAAATTTACAATAAACTTGTTACTCAAACAAATGGGGGTATTGATGTCTCATCGTTTCATCGCTTTCCTACGTAGCGCCTTCGGTTCCATGGTGCTCCCAAATAACTCTGACCAATGGAATCGTCTTATTCCTTAGAATTTGCTCTTTTCGATCTTCGATCCTGACTAGCTTTTCTATGTAGGATACCCTGTCATCCACTTCGATAACCTCGTAATCTAGTACATACGTTGGGTCCGACTCGTACTTCCGTAGCATTGACAAATGTAAGACGTCGTGCACTTGGGACAAGTTAGGCAGTAAGGCAAGCTTGTAGGCTAAAGTTTCAATCCGTTCCAAAATTTCAAATGGACCTACGTATCTTGGACTCAGTTTTACTTTATTTCCAAATCGAGATAATCCTCTTATTGGCGGCACCTTAAGGAAAACATGATCACCTACTTGAAACTCCAAAGTCTTACGTCTTTTATCCACATAACTCTTCTGACGACTCTGTGCCATCTTCAACCTATCCCGAATTATTTTCACCGCCTCTACTAATTGCTCTACCAACTATGGGCCTATAATGCTTCTTTCTCCAACTTCGTCCCAGCAAATCGGCGTTCTGCAAGCCCTTCCATAGAGTGCCTCAAAAGGTGCCATTCGAATACTCTACCGGTAACTATTGTTATATGCGAACTCCACCAAATGTAACTGCTCCTCTCATCCACCTTTGAAGTCTATAACACATGCTCGTAACATATCCTCGAGCGTCTGAATTGTCCTCTCCGATTGTCCGTCCGTCCGTTTGTGGAGGGTATGCCGTACTAAATTGTAATCGAGTCCCCATGGCATCTTGAAGACTGTTCTAGAAGTTTGCCGTGAACTTGGGATCTCTATCAGATGTAATTATCACGGGTACTCCATGTAGTCTCACTATCTGCCGCATATACAATTCGGCATATCTATCCATCACGAAGTCTTTTCGTACAGGAATAAAATGTGCAAACTTGGTTAATCGGTTCACGACTACCCAAATAGAATCATAGCCTCTCTGGCTCCTTAGTAGTCCCATGACAAAGTCCATAGTCACGTGTTTTCATTTCCATTTACGAATCTCTAACGGCTGTAACAATTCACCAGGCTTATAGTGTTGTGCCTTCATCTACTGGCATGTCAAGCACTTCGCCACATATTTGGCTACATCCATCTTCATCCTATTCCACCAGTAGTGCTGACGTAAGCTCTAGTACATTTTCGTGCTACTTGGTTGGATACTATAATTACTTCTATAAACCTTTGATAAAATTCTTTCCCTGAGCTTTTCGTCCTTTGGTACACATAGACCCCCTTGAAACTTCAAAATCCCATGATCTAACACTTGGAACTTCAGTTTCCTCTTCGTAGCACTCATCTCCAGGATTTTCTGAATTTCTGGGTCCATAAACTGTAAGGGTTTTATCCTTTCTTGGATCTCGAGTTATATCCTTAATGTGGCTACCAAACTGGATAGTTGACAAATTTCCAATCTGAACTCAGAATCCCTCAAGTTCTTAAATAACGACCACCCTTTTACCAGTAGACAGACAATACTCGATTTCCGACTGAGCGCATCCGCGACTCTGTTTGCCTTCCAAGAGTGATATAATATGTCGTAATCATAATCCTTAAGCAGTTCCATCCATCGACACTGCCTCATATTCACTTCCTTCTGAAAAAATAGATACTTCAAGCTCTGGTGGTTCGTATAAATCTGAAATTTCTCATCACACAAATAATGCCTCCAGATTTTCAGAGCAAAGATGATCGCTGCCAATTCCAAATCATCGGTCGGGTAATTCATCTCATGCGGTCTCAACTGTCGGGACACGTAAGCAACTACTCTTCCATGTTGCATTAGCACACAACCTAGTCCCTTTAGCGAAGCATCACTATATATCTCGTAACCTCTAAGTCCTGATGGAATCGTCAATACCGGTGCAGTTGTTAACCGATGCTTGAGCTCTTGGAAACTCCTTTCACACTTATCTGTCCATTCAAACTTCGTTTCTTTCTTAGTCAATCTTGTCAATGGAATGGTTGTGGATGAAAACTTCTCCACAAAAAGTCTGTAATATCCTACCAATCCTATGAAACTTCGGACTTCCATGACCGTATTAGGCCTAGGCCAATTCATTACAGCTTCGATCTTCGCAGAATCCACCGCAATTCCTTCTCCAAATACCACATGGCCAAGAAATGCCACTTTATTCAGTCAGAATTCGCATTTGCTAAACTTAGCGTAAAGCGAGTGTTCTTTCAAGGTCTGCAAAACAATTCTCAGATGTTCTTCGTGTTCTTCATTACTCCTTGAGTAAATCAGGATACCATCAATAAAGACTATGACAAATCTATCTAAGAATTTCTTGAACACCCGATGCATCAAGTCCATAAATGCAACTGGAGCATTGGTCAGTCTAAAATGCATCACAATGAATTCGTAATGACCATACCTTGTCCTAAAAGCGATCTTAGATATGTCTTCCTTCTTAATTCTCAACTGATGATACCCAGTCCTCAGGTCAATTTTAGAGAAAATCGCAGCTCCTTTCAACTGATCAAATAAGTCATCAATTCTTGACAATGAGTATTTATTCTTTACAATCACTTGATTGAACTGCCTGTAGTCGATGCATAAACACAAGGACTCTCCTTTTTCCTCACAAACAATACCGGCGTTCCCCACGGTAAAGCACTCGATCAAATAAATCCTTTATCCAGTAATTCCTGCATTTGTACCTTTAAATCCTTCAGTTCTAATAAGGATTCTATAGGGTACCTTCGAGATCAGCTTCATCCCGGGAGCTAACTCAATCACGAATTCAAATTCGCGCTCTGGCGGCAACCTTGGTAACTCTTAGGAAAAAATATTGGGAAACTCACGCACTATAGGAATATTTTCTAATTTAGGCTCCTCGACAGTCGTGGCCATAACTGCGACTAAGTACGCCTGACATCTTTCAACTATCAGCTTTGTCGCTTCAAGTGATGAGACTAAAGGAATCGAGGTTCCTCCCCGACTTCCCACAAATTCAAAACTAGGGTGACCTTCCGGATAGAAATGGATTATCCTACTATCACAATCAACTACAGCCCTTTGCTTATCCAACCAATCCATTCCTATGATCACATCGAAGACATACTTGGGCAACACAACCAAGTCGATAGTCTCTTTACGACCGCCAATTACGATTTCACAATTAGCACAGCCCACCGAAACCAGCACATTATCTTTCAACGGGGTGGCAACATGCAGAATCACACTCAACGGTTTTAACTCCATATCAACCAAATCAACAAACTAAGCAGACATAAATAAGTGTGATGCGCTAGGATCAAACAAAGCATAAGCAATTTGGTCACACAAATAAACCGTACCTATGACCACGCTTGGCGCTTCTTCTGCTTCCCTGCGTGCCACGGCATATACTCTTCCCTGATCTGGGGGTCGATTCTGATCAATTTGGGGAGTGGTAGTTGACGGTCCTGCCGATGGTCATTGCCCTTGAGGTCTATTCGTTGGGGCTTGATTTGGGCAAGTTCTCATCTGATGGCCCATCTGACCACACTTGAAGCATGCTCCAATCCTTGCCGAGCAGGTCCATTACCATGTCTTCTGCCACAGAGGCGAAAACTCTAGTTCATTGGGTTTGGCGGCTTTACAATGTTCTTTCTTATCGGAGGGATGAAGCATTTATTGCTAGTCACCGATCTTTTACCAATCTAGCGATTGTCTCTGAATGAACTAAATCGCGATCCAGATGCGGCATTCCTCTTCTTCAGGTCCCTCTCGATCATCTGTCCCCGTTCATAGATTTCCTAATAGGTCCTCAGGTTCAGAGCTATCATCTAATTGCAAAGTTCAGGCCTCAGTCCATCCTGAAATCTCCACTCCTTCTCCAGGGGATCCTCTGTTGATCTAGGCGCGTACCTTGACAATTTGGAGAACTCAGCTTTATACTGGTCTACGATCAGATGATTCTGACGCAGCTGTAAGAACTCCACTTGCTTCCTTTCTCGGGCTATCTCCGAGAAGTACTTGTCATTGAATGCTATGGTAAAGGCATTCCAGGTCAAGGTTGTTCCTTCCGGAAAGATTCCATTCTTGGTAGCGGCCAAACAGTCATTAGCGGTCCCTTCCAGTTGGTATACTGCTAATAGTACCTTCTCCTCATATGTGCACCTCAGTACTCCAAAGGCCTTTTATAGTTTCTCGATCCATCTCAGTGCTAGTTTGGGGTCTCCAGTCCCATCAAACTAGGTTGGCTTCAGCTTGATAAATTGCTTAACCAGTTGGCCCATCTGCCTAGCCATAACAACCTCTTCTTGGGCATTTACTGCCTCATTGCCCTGACCATGATCACCATTGTTTCCATTGCCTCCATTATTGCCATTATTCTTTTTGACGGCAGCTATTGTGGCTCTCACCGCTTGAGCTATGGCAACATCCCTATTCTGGGTCTACCTATCGATGAGGTCACAAATCCTTTCTAGTGCTCTCAACACTTCGTCCATTCTCGGGTCTTCTGCCATAGGTAGCCTCGAACTAAAGGCTCCGTTCCTGGGTCTTCTAGGTCTTCTACGTGGATTACTCATTCTTGTATACTTTCACTAAGCCTGGACCACCACAATTTCATCAAGGAGTTAGTAACTCAATCATCCAACTAGGTTTAGAGCTACCAAATTATGTCTTAATAGAAACAGTCACAATATAACGACCTTCCACACAACAAATTCCAGAGGCACTTCACTAAACAGTCCATGGCCATCACTCCATTCTGTCTACTTCAACAGTTCACTAAAACTAGCCATGCTCATTTACTCAACAGACAAAAATTTAAAAATGACTTTCAGCGCTAAACATGGAACTTAATCCTCATAAGCCACCATAATCTTGTCAAGATAAATGTCAATCGCATGCGCCAAGTCATATGCCAAGCATCTCATGTATTATTCTAACAAGTTTCCTAAGGTCTCGCTACTCGTCTTATCCCAATTTAACTCTCCTTATCACTCTAATCCTCAATCAACTTGGATCGAGCTGATCTTGCTCTGATACCAAGCAAGGCGGGATGTCACGCCCTGCGACCTGGGCACGAGCGCGCGACCCCCTGCAAGCGTAAACTCTGGAGCATCCCAAGATTTACATATATCGAGAGATGCGAAAGATCAATAGCATGCGAAATCAATAACATACAAACTTCTCCGCACAATAATAAAGGGGACCTGGGTAACGAGAGCATCGATATATACATCACCAAGAGTTCATACAAGAGAGCAGGTAAACCAACCCTGCTAACAGGTCGGGGGAAATCGGGACTCCACCAAAAGACGACAAAGATCTAAATTCCTCAGAAGACAACAGATCAACGAGGATCATCATTAAAAGACTACTAAGTAAAATCAGGAAACCCCTAGATTGAGCTGCTGGAGTTATCAGTCTCCTCGGCATCCTCACTAGTCTCGTACTCCGATAAGGTCTCCGAGCGTACCTCTACTATATCCTCCATCGTCTTGTCTGTTGACTGCTCCACCAGGTCGTCCTTGAAGTCTTCGATCTCAACAGCCTCGTCGGTGTCCTCCAAGGTCGGGGTCATCTCAAGAATGTTCCTCGAACCGGCTGCTGCCCCTTCGACCTCCATAGAATCCCAAGCGGGATGACACCAACTAAGGATTACCCCACGGGTACCTCGGTGGGCTTTAGTAGCCTAGTAGTAACTTCCCCTACCTTCCGAAACCAAGCCTCAAACCTATGAGACTTCCAGCTCTTTTCACCCTCATCGACTCAAACTACCATACACTTCCTAATGCACACAGTACTCTGTCCATCCGGGAACTCCTCAAAATGCGCAGACATCTCTTTTGGGTCACCTAGTCTGACTGGAGCATGCTCATGGTCTGGGATCTGGAAATGTCATCCCGCGACGGGGTGAGATTTACATCTCAGTAAGACAGGTCCTAACCCTAGGTTAGGCTGATTGTACACTCAGGTGAATACAATCACGAACAAAAATGCACAAGCAATCACATGAGGCATTCAACAGTCATTAAAAATACATAAGGCACAGACGAGCGTCAAGCACACAACCATGGCATCATATCTCATCATTCCAATTATGCACACACAACCAAATCAAGTCACTCCTTCCACCCTTCCATGCCTCCATTTGATTCACGCCCACGTTTAGAACGACTCAGGCTCGGTCCGCGTAAGTACGCCTCAGACCATCTCATTGACAAACCCGCATAAATGCATCAGGTTTTTAATTTCATTTCAGGATTGTGTCGACACATCTCAAATTCCATCCCATATTTCTACGCATCATGTCCTTGGCCATTTTAACCCCGCGTCTCAACGCATCAAGGTACAACTCAACACAACCCCGCGTAAACGCCTATGGGTATCAATCCATACAACCCTGCGTCTCAACGCCTCAGGGCATCACAAGTTTCTCAGACATGCCAAAAACTCAATTCAATTCAGAACCTCATGGTCAAGTGCAAACTCATGCGACGAGCAACACATCTATGGCATGCAGGACAATTAGATTCAACACTCAAATATTGTAATCAATTCATGGCACAAGCATTCAATGAGCATTTACGCCATCTATACATCTCAAGGACGCACAATGAACAATCACACCATAACTCCCAAGAACTAACCTAATTCACGCCAAATTCACTCAATCGAGTCCAATCCTCCTAGCCAAGGTTTAGAAATCCCTTACCTCAAGCTTAATTCAACAAAAATCTTCTTCCAAGTACTTCAAGTAATCGGTTCCAAGGGTTCCAAAACAGGGCAGCCGTGTAACCCTAGGGAAATCCAATCAATTTGTCAACTCTCTTGCTCAAATCACCAATTGACAAAGCATAAACCTTAACGACACATTCATCGACATCCTAGTACGTCTCAACGATGAAATTTGAACTCAACTCCATCACCAATAGCCCCCACAAGATTCGGTATGCACAGAACCGGAACAGGGCATTTTTAGTTATGTGCATATCTCAACTAATCAGTCCATAAACCAATCTTAATCCTCAATTTATCCTCTAATCTAGTTGCTAACATGTAGTTCTAGGAGTTAGGAAGCCTCACCGAAAATTTGAGCTCAAGGCGACGTCGGAAAGTCCACAAACAACTCCGGTTCCCCCAAGTCCTCAACTAGTGAATTTTTATCCTTCGAACACAAAACACATTTAGGGTAAAAAATCCATCAAATTCATCCAAACTTTTTATCACAACTCAGTCTACATGTCTCCTTGGTGTCCACTAAATTTGACCGAAAGATTCAAACGTTTCAGGGTCCTCCAGCTGCGACGATTTTTGTCAACTCTTGGGAAAATGACTGGCCGGAACTCCTCGGTGGGTCAAATGCCATGATTCAAGTTGGAGGTTGTCGGCAAGAGGATGAGGAAGGTGCTGGTGGTCGGCTCGGTGGCTGGAGGTCATCGGAAGTGACGGGCAGAACCTGGTCGGCGGTGCAGCTCTCGACTGGAGGAAGAAGAAGAAGGAAAAGAAGAAGATGGCTATGGAGGTTGAGGTCTTCAGCAGAATGAGGGAGGAGAGGGTGTGTATGCACAAATGACTTGGTCAACTTGGTGGATGGTAGGTTAAAAGTGGTTTAATAAATGCTCATTCACCGTCTATTGACACTTATCCATATGTCAATCAATATTTAATCCAATGGCTGCCAATTTCTCAAATTTTCGGTAGCTATAGTGGGGTATCAATGGCTAAAATGCCCTTGTTCATTCATTAAGGCAAGGCTAAGGCTTGAGGGGCAAAATGGTAATTTTACCCTCAATGCCCAGAACATCGTTTTTCTGATTTCAATTTTCTTCGATGAGGCGACGGCCAATCCAATTATAACGTTGGAATTCTTGATTCTCCATTTTCTAATTTCGAGACTCGTCTCTGAATCATTCTTCTATCAGATGTGATTCCAGTCTATCCTGAACTGACGGGCAGCTTTTGCAGACGTTACGTGTATCGACTCTGTGATTCATATCATATTTAGGGCTCGTCAATTTATGGCTACTTTGGTTGTCATGTAATTGCGAGGGTCTATTGTTAGTTTTGACGGTCTCAATCATCATCGTTCGATTTAAGAAAATTTTACAAATTATACATTAGTTAAGCGGCATCACTTGCGCTCCAATCGTATATCGCTAGCAACGCATTCCTTAATCGTTCTTAGATCGGTCTTTTATGGCTCTAAATATGCCCTCGACAATCCTTATGGTCAAAGTATCATTTCCTATTTGAGTTCCCTAGGTCCACGTACCTAGTCTCGCGTTAGCCTTTCCCTTTTAGTCCGTTAACTCGAGATTGATCAGATCTGAGCGAGATACGACTGCAAGACATCGTTAGATATGTTTTCATTAATAAATCTCGAAATGATAGGAAAAATCAGAATGTCACAATCCAACTCTCTCGCCATTTTTGTAAAACTTTAATGTGATCTGGAGAGCTACGGTAAAGGAGGTGCTTCAATTCGCACTGCTTTAGCTACTGTGCCATGTCTGTGAGCGAAGGAAAAGAAAAAGAAGAGGCTTGGGTTTTTAGAAAAAATAAATAAATTTAGTGTTTTGAATAAGAAACATCTTATTCGGGTCGATCGCACCCCTCTAGGATTTTTTTATAAGGGCTATATCTCATCCATATCTGAGTTTATCCAGTCTTGAAAGGCTACCAAACATAAGATATGATAAATTATATCATATCCTAGCTTTCATGACCAAACGCAGTCAAAAGGTTTAGGAGTAAATAGGCCAAAAAAAAAAAAACTTAGGACTGAACTGGCACAATTTCTATGGTTTAGGAATTTTTGGTAATTTTTCCTTTTAATTCATACCGTAAGACAAGTAAGCATATTAAGGGCACGGTTGCTTCACCAAAAAAACAAACAAAACTTGAGATTTAGAAAAAGAAAACGAAAAATAATTGCTTATATCACTCTGAAAAATTAGTCAACGATAAATATTTTTCATCATTGATTTATAACTAACTATTTTTATGGGTGATGAAAATATTCTTCATTAATTCATTTTCGTAAGAGGTACAAGATATCATTTTTCGATTTTTTTTTCCTTCTAAATCTTGGATTTTTCATTAAACAAATGACACCCTATATGCCAAGTTTAGCAAGTCTACTAACTATCATAAATAGAATTGGATAATATTCCCGTAAATGCATAAATTCTTACTCTCTTTAAACCAAAAAGGAAGCAATGATGATTGCCCAAAGTACTATGAAATAGATAAGTTGCTCATCTTATTGAACAAGATACATTGCTTCCGACCAAAAAGAAACCAAGATACATTGCCAAAACAAACAACTCTCTTATTTTTAATTAAGCACATACTGATTTTGAGGGGAAACAATCAGATTTCTTCTTGGAAAGCATTCCATATCGAGCTGACCCATTTAGGGTAAGTTGCTGATCTTGTCGATGGATACATTACCAAAACAAACTCCTCTCTGAGTTTAGTACCAATTAAGAACATACTCATTTTAAGAAAAAAAAATCCAATTTCTCCTTAAAAAATCCTTCCAAATTAAACAGACCCATTTCTAGTCGATGCCACTCGTTATATATCAGACCAAAACCTCATTGTCTCTCACTTTTGAAGGTCTCATTTCCCCTCACCTTTGAAGGTCTCATTTCAGTGCAATTGTCAGACAAGTGAGGTTTGTTCTTCAATTATTAATTTTTCAATTATCTCAATCTATTCGATGGAACAGTAACGCATCAATGACTTGTGTTTATTCTTTTTTTTCTTTTTTCTTTTTGGGCAAGGAACTTGTGTTTATTCACGAAGATAGATATTCTTTAGTTCCCTGCGCCTTGCCAATAATCAATGATAAAATCATTAAAACTGGAAATGTCAATTATGCATTCCTTTCGTTTCGTTTCGTTATTATTATTATTATTATTATTTTCTTTTTCTTTTTTCAGAAAGTTACTCCTGTAATGTCTTCCTTCCTTAAATGCCTTTATCTACATTAGGCTTTTCCTCTTTAGAAATATTTCTTTATGTATGCTTGCTTCTTTCCATCAACAATCTATGACTATCTAAGTTTCTTTTGGTTTTATCTGGATTTCTTACATAGGAGTCATGAAATACATCCACGGAGTTCCAAAGCTGTACAAGCCCAAGGTTGTGTTTATCATGGGAGCAACAGGAACCGGAAAAACCAAGCTCTCCATCGATCTCGCGGTCCATTTTCAAACTGAGATCATCAATTCCGACAAAATCCAAGTGTACAAGGGGCTCGATGTTGTCACCAACAAGGTCACTGAACCCGAGCGCCGGGGCGTGCCGCACCACCTCTTAGGAGTGATCGACGACCCTAATGTTGACTTCTCGGCGCACGATTTCTGCCGTGATGCATTGATCGCCATCGAGCAGATAACGGAATGCGGGCGTGCCGCAATCGTCGCTGGGGGATCGAACTCCTTTATCAAGGTGCTTGTGGACGACCCGAAGCTTAACTTCAGATCCATTTACGACTGTTGTTTCCTCTGGCTGGATGTGTCGCCGCCCGTCTTGAATGCACGAGTGTCGAAACGGGTGGACGAGATGGTTGCCGCAGGCCTAATAGACGAGGTGCGAGGAATTTTGGTCCCGGAAGCCGACTATTCAAGCGGCATCCGTCGTGCAATTGGAGTCCCAGAGATGGACCGTTTCCTGAGAGTCGAGAATCGCATGATCGACGACGAGAAACCGAAGGAGGTTCTGCTCGAGGAGGCCATCAACGAGATCAAGGTCAACACTTTCGAGTTAACCTGTCGCCAAGTTGAGAAGATCCGGAGGCTTATTGAAGAGCGTGGGTGGAACATCTGCCACATCGACGCGACCGGGGTCTTCGAGAGTCCAGGGAAAGATGTTGAGAAGGCATGGGAGAGTTTGGTGCTGGAGCCCAGCTTGGCAATAGTAGGAGATTTCCTCAAGGGCACTGAGAAAGCATTTCGCACTGCGCCTGAACAATTTCCCGCAGCCTTGCCTCAAGTGCGCGTGGAAATGTGGGCGACTAATTAGAGGATTATGTAGTATTATCGTGATCACAGGTACAATTTTCATGCGAATGCGAGTGTCTGGGATCACCTAAAATAATTTTTAATTCCCCTTGCAAATGGCTATCATACATCTGGAATAATGTAAAGAAAGATATCTCTCTATTTCCCAACTTTTGTCCATAAATAAAGCTTGTGTGTTTCAGAACGTATCACAATTTTCGGAAATTTTATTTGAGGAACATCCTTATCGAGCACTAGAAGTGAGATTTATGAAGGTTTCAGAGTAATCTATCACGAGAGACCAAATCGAAAGCTAGATTTGTTGTTCGGTTAACTAAAGAACTAACTTCTTTAAGGTTGATTAGGCCATAGATATGACTTGTTCAATGTTTACGATTGATGTTTTACGCAAAAAATCGATTTCTCATGGAGAGAATTGGTATAGAGATCATAGAGTGATGCTGTGAAAAGTGAGAGATAAGTTCAGGTCAATCGTCCGAGATTATCCACTAATCAGACAATCAACTTCATATTAGGATAATCAAGATGGTAGCTAGAAGGGAAGATATCTAAAGAGGCAGAAGGACATGAAAAGTGCTAAAGTTTGTGTATGGCAATCAATTTTTCTTTTTTTAGTAAGGTAAGTATATATTGAACCTTTCCAAATCGCTAAATACAAGAGTGAACCGGACACAAAAATCATAGACCTACAATGGCACTGTATGTGCCAAAAGGGGGTTCAACGGTGATGCAGGTATGCACATAAGCGAACCCAACAAGGGTGATGACTAGATAACAAAAGAGTAGAGAAGGGCTAAACAATAAGCCAAAAGAAGGAAAAAGAACAAAACGGCTAAACAGCAACTGAAATCTATAACAAATAAACCATCAATCACTTTACTGTCAATTATTTTGAAAAATAATTATCCCAGTGATAACTGCGATGAACATTGCCAAAAATCTTACATGGCATCTATGTGACTCGCCGGAGAATCCCAATCAACAATTAAAAATAGAAGATACAAATTTAAAAAAATTACTAAAAAATTAGCTAAATTTTTTTTTTAAAAAAATAGAAGGGTGTTGGGGCAAGGGGTTGCACAACCCTTGCCGCTACCGCCCCAGCATCGCCGGCTATTCCCTCCAGTTACTGGACCGACCATCGGAGCTATCGACCACCACCACCCTATGTTATGAAAATGTTGGTCACTAGTCGACAACTTCGACAAGAACAATAAAAGGAACCAACTATAACCAAAGCAGTGAGCAAGATAATGCTACACACGGAGAGATGGCAGCAAAGAGAATCCACTAAACCATGCCTAAAGACCAATGTACACCCAAAACGATTTTTAAGAACAAAAACACTTTTGAAACAGAAAAGACTTAGTTGCATATGGTAATGCTTCTATTCTCGGAACAACTTTTGAAACAGAAGTATTTTTTCTATTTCTATTCCATGTAATGATTTTTAGAAGAGAAACACATTTGGTAAATGCATAAAATTTAATAAATAAATAAAAAGCATTCGGTAACTGCAAAAAAATTATTCCCAATTTTTCATTTAATTAAGGAGACGATATATATTAGAATTAGGATGTCTTTATCTTTTTAGCTTACTAAATCAAATTAAATCTCATTTGTTCAATTTATTAAATCAAATTAGACCAATATATGTATAATTAGTTTATGCACGATTTATTGAATTATAATATGAATGATATCGACTATAAAAACATTTGAAAGAGAAGACAAATTAGAATGGGACAATGACAACATCAAATATGTTTTCTAAAGAAAGGAAAAATTACAGTTATGTGTCACACGTAAATATTTTCAAGTAGTAAAAAATATTATTACCTTTAAACGGGGAACCCTATAAAAATATTAATTGCACTTTGAGTGAAATTGGGGATTAAAATGAAAAATATTTATACTTTTAGGTTCTCTTAGTCTAATTGTGCAATTGTTCTAAACATGAAAATTGAAATGAGTTGCAAGGTATCAATGTCTCGTGTCATGACTCTAAAAGTTAAAAACAAAATTGGCTAAAATGATTTAAAATGATTTAAAATGAAAATTTTTAGTCAATTTAGGGTTTTGTTCAATGAAGAGGTATGTTGTCCTAAACTAAAATTTTAAAACTTTAAGAGACGAAATGAAAAGGGAATAAAATAAAAAATATAGAATATTTTTGGGCATTTTTCTAACTACAAATACTATTTTTCTTGATTGTTGGCTATCTTTATATTTAAAATAAATCCAAAAAATGTCAAAAAAATTACGAAAAATATTTTTTGTTCAAAATTAGTTCCTAAAACTAGCCAAATCTTTCAAAATTGATTTTGTAATTTTATGAATTGTTTTGATATTTATAATTAATTTTATAAAATAAAATGATAGAAAATCAGAGGCCAACATAAGGCAAGAAAAGAGAAGAGAGTGTGTTAAAAAAAAAATTGTTCTCAATTGTGTCTAAAAAAAATTTCCAAATGTGTTTCTGAAAAGTGTTCCAGAAACATAGAAGCAATTTTTTTTTTCTTATTTATGATTCAAAAGTGTTTCTGTCACGCCTCGTGTCCTAACCGAGCACGCGACATCCATCATTGGTCGGTGACTTCAAAAATTTCCCATGACACGCCTCTCACCACGGGCACGAGCGTGCGACACCCTGTAAGAGCAAACTCTTGAGCATCCCAAGATTCAGATATATCAAGAGATGCGAATGATCGATGGCATGCGGATGCGATAACATACAAACTTCTCTGTTCAATAGTGAAGGGAACCTGGGTAATGAGGACATCAATAAATACATCATCAAGAGTTCATACAAAAGAGCAGATAGACTAAACCTTCTAGTCAGTTGGGGTAACTAGACCACCTCAAAAGACAATCATTTACACCTCCAAAAGAAAATGGACCATCGAGGTCGACAGCAAAATAACAGTCCATAAAAACGGAAACTCTTAGGTCGAGCTGCTAGAGTCGTCAGTCTCCTCAGCATTCTCGGTAAGCTCGTACTCCGAGAAAGTCTCTGAGCATACCTCTACGATATCCTCCATCGTCTCATCTGCTGACTACTCCACCAGGTCGTCATCGGAGGCTTCGATCTCAATTATCTCGTCAATGTTTTCTAGGGTTAGGGTCCTCTTGGGCATGTTCCTCGAACCAACTACTAATCCATCGACCTTCAAAGAATCTCGAGTGGGATGACACCAACTAGGGATAACCCCACGAGGTACCTCAGAGGACTTCAGTGGTTCAGTAGTAAGCTCCCCTACCCTCCGAAACCAAGCCTCGAACCTATGAGGCTTCTAGATCTTTCCACCCTTATCGACCCAAACTACCGTACACTTCCTAACATACACAGTCCCCCGTCCATCCAGGAACTCCTCAAAATACGTAGATATCTCCTTTAGGTCACCTAGTCTGATTGGCAGCATGCTCACGGTCTGGGATCTGGAAATATGATCCTGCAATGGGGTGAGATTTACATCTCAGTAAGACAGGTCCTAATCCTAGGTTAAGTTGACCATACACTCAAGTGAATGCAATCAAGAACAAAATGCACAACCAACCACATGAAACATTCAGTAGTCATTAAATAACATAAGGACACGGACGAGCGTCAAGCACACAATCATGGCATCATATCTCGTTGTTCAAATTAAGCATGCATAGCCAAAACAGGTCACACCTTCCACCCTTCCAGGCCTCCATTGTTTCACGCCCGTGTTTAGAACGCCTCCGGCTCGGTCGGCATAATTACGCCTCAAACCATCCCATTAACAAATCCGCGTAAACGCATCAGGTTTTCAATTTCATTCCAAACTTCTGTCGACACATGTTGTCACACCCCGCACCCCAAGCACGAGCACGCGAGCATCCCTACAAGCAATCCAACGTAAATCTCTCGGCGGTCCCAAGATTCACCAATAGGAGTCGAGAGATATAATAAATACATCACGCATACAGAAGCGATACTCCAATGAATCTCCGTACAATATATATATAGATTAAGTGGGACCTGGATAGCATATATCAGTCATACATCAAGGCGTACTGTTCATATAACTCGAATATTAAACCTGCTAAACAAAAAGGCGACAGGGTAAACATATCAAAAGGAAACGTCCAAAAAATCCCTCAGAAGCGGGGTCAAGTCGCTAGTCAAAGATCGATCCACCAGCTGAAGTATCCTAGGATGAGCTGCTGGAGTCATCTGTATCCTCTGCGTCTTCGGTCGGCTCATACTCAGAAAACGTCTCGGACGGGACCTCAACAGAGTCCTCTACAGTGGCCTCCTGCGACGGCTCAGCTAGGTCTCCCTCGGACGCCTCCAAAATTATGACCTCCTCATGCTCTTGTTGCTCGATGAACTCCACGGTCGGTATCCACTATGGTCCGTTCCTAAACCCTGCGACTGACCCCTCAAGCAACTCCTGCTCCGCTACGATCTGGCACAAATCAGGAATGACATTCTATGGTACCTCATGGGGCTTCGACGGCCCTATCTGTAAGTCTCCTTCCTTCTTGAACCATGCCTCAAATCTAATAGGCTTCCACTCAAGCTTACCCTCGTCCACCCATACGACAGTACATTTCCTCACAAATACGTTCCCCTGCCTATCCAGGAACTCATCATAGTACACATCATCTCCTTTGGGTCCCCAAAACGTATTGGCTACATAGCTATGACCTAGGATCTGTAAAGTAAAGGTTTCCCCAAAATGGGTGAGATACACATCTCAGTAAGAAAAACCTAACCCTAGGTCAGGTTGATAGTCCACTCAGGTAGTCGCATCCCTCAGCAGATCCCAACTCATGAACACACAGGCATAACAATCACAATTCAATAAATAACAACATACAGAAGACAGGCATGCATTTATGATCTCGTGCCACACTCATATGCACATGTACTCTCGGCCTGCCACTTCACCACATCCATCAACCTCGGCCTACCTCATTCTCTAGCCCGCGAACTAGTCGCCTCAGGCTCGGTCCGTGTAAACGCATCAGACCGCCATCGGTGACCCACGTAAACGCATCAGGTCCCGATAAATCTCCAGGCAAAGTTCCTTAGCTCATACTCCATCCCGCGAATAATTCGCATCAGGACCGTGGCTATTTCAACCCCGCGACTTTGTCACATCAGAACGCCACCTAACCATACTTCACCCTGCGATCTCGTCGCATTAGGGTCTCAACCTTCCGCCCTGCGTCTCACACGCCTCAGGGCCCGCCATGCCATGTTCATACCATGTCATCACAATTTAATTCACTTACAACAGTAGGTGCCACTCAAACACAATGTGAGCACTCATGGCATGCAAAGCGATTCGAGTAAAAATTAGACATGGTAGACAGCTCAAGCATAGACAATATTATACAATTATCCCATAACGTCTTAGGACTTATTAAAACTATCACATTTGACAATTTCTCATAAGCCATTCCAATCGACCCTCGACTTACCCAATCGAGTCCAATCCCCCTAGCCTCGATTTAGGAATTCCCTTACCTTATCTTGATAACACAAATTACTCCTTTATGAGCTCCAAAGTTTCGGCCAACCAAGGTCCACGTCCGGACTTGTCGCGCAACATACAATTTCAACCAATTCCGTCAATTTTCGTACTCAATTCCTCAATTCATCAAGAACATACCCTTCATCATCTCTTCACATCATAAATACCAATTTGCAGCACAAAAATATCATCCACAGCCTCCAACAGAATCGATTTGACCCTGCATCGAACTGGTTCCATTCGGTTCTAAGTATGCCGAGTCCAACCGGTTCTAGTCTACTCCAAATCCCTCAATTATACATTATCCTACCTCTTATAATGTCTACCTAAGGGTTTGGGAGACTTACCAGTCATTTGAAGCCAAATGGCCCCCGAAAAATCATCCGAAGTCGCCGGATCATCTTTGGTCAGAATACCAACAGATTCTATCCAAAATGTTCAAGGCCGATTCGTGGTCTAAAACTTATCAAATAAATCCTCAATTTTTGCCATAGAATTCTATATGTGTCTACTGAACCTCCACAAAATTTGAGCTCAAGACTCAAAGACTTCAGCCATGAAAAGGGGCAAGAACCGAACCTACCTCAGGTTTGTTCCGATTCCGTCGGCTCTCGGGAAAACTTCTGCCCAGAACTCCTCGGTGCTCCAAATGCCTTGATTCTTGTTGGAGCATCTAGACAAGACGTCGATCTACGTTTGGGTGATCAGCTGGTAGCAGATGGTGATCGTGCCCGAAGAAGAGTGGCATCCGGTCTGGTCGGGTGGCGGCAGAATAAAGGAGAAGGAGGTAGATGATGCTCGGTTCTCTTGGGGCTTGGTCTGGCCGAATGGGGTTTGTGGAGAGAGAGAAGAGAGAGAGATTTCACTATATACCAAAGCTTGGTCAAAGGTTTGATTGTTAGGTGAGCCAAATAGTTGACATGACCACAACTCTTGATTTCTTGACACTTGGCATGTTGTCTTCCCCATGGAGATCCAATGGCCAATATTTGTCTTCATTTTCGGCAACTCAAGGGAGGATATAGTGTCCATTTTACCCTTCTTCAATTATAAAGACAAGGTTCTAAACTTGAGGGGCAAAATGATCATTTTACCCCTGACGTTCCGAACGTCGTTTTTCTTGTTCCAGGGTTATTCGATAGGGCGACAACCAATCCAAATGACGTTGAAATTCTTGATTTTCCATTTCAAACTTTTCAGGACTCGTTTCTGATAGTTTTCTTTATCAAACGTGATTCCAGCCTATCCCGAACTGACGGACGGCTTTTGCAGACATTACGCGTATCAACCCCATGATTCTCATCACATTTAGGGCTCATCAATTTATGGCATCTTTAGGTGTCATGTAATTGTGAGGGTTTATCGCTAGTCCCTATGGTCTCGATCGTCATAGTCCGATTTAGGATAATTTTGCAAATCATACGTTGGTTAAGCGGCATCACCTGCACTCCAATCGTACGACGCTCGCATGGTAATCCTTGATCGTTCTTAGATCGTCCTTTTGATGGTTCTAAATATCCCCTTAGCAATCCTTATGGTCAAAGCGTCATTTCTTATCCGAGTCGCCTAGGTCCACGTACCTCGTCTCGTGTTAGCCTTTCCCCTTTGGTTAGCCTACCTAAATTGATTAGATTTGAGCAAAATATAACTGAAATACATCGCTTGATATATATATATATATATAAACTTCTCATTACAGAGTCTGAAGTTGATTGGAAATCAGAATGTCACAACTCTTCCCTCCTTACAAAAATTTTGTCCCCGAAATTTACATTACACTCAATTACTCAAATAAATGGGGGTGTTGTCGCCTCATTGTCTCTTCATTCTCTCATGTGGCTCCCTCCGTCCCGTGGTGCTTCCATACAACTTTGACCAGTGGGATCTTCTTATTCCTGAGGATCTGCTCTTTCTGGTTCTCGATCCTTATTGGCATTTCCATATAAGACACTCTATCGTCCACTTCTATGGTCTCGTAATCCAGTACATGTGTCGGGTCAGATTCGTACTTTCTTAGCATCGACACATGGAATACGTTATGTACCTGGAATAGATTTGGCAGCAAAGCAAGCTAGCGGGCCAAAGTTCCAATTCTCTTCAGTATCTCAAAAGGGCCTACACATCTTGGACTCAGCTTTCCTTTCCTTCCGAATCGCGAAATTCCCCTCATTGGCGACACCTTGAGGAAGACATGATCACCCACTTGAAACTCTAGGGGTTTGCGCCGCTTGTCTGCATAGCTCATCTGACAACTCTGCGCCATTCTCAATCTATCCCAGATTACCTTTACTGCTTCCACCGATTGTTCTACCAATTCTAGGCCTATGATACTTCTTTCTCCTACCTTGTCTCAACATATAGGTGTTCTGCAGGCTCTACCATAGAGTGCTTCAAATGGTGCCATCTGTATACTCTGCTGGTAGCTATTATTGTACGCAAACTCTACCAGGTGTAACTGCTCTTCCCATCCACCTTTGAAATCTATGACGCACGCTCTCAATATGTCCTCTAGTGTCTGGATCGTCCTTTCTGACTGTCCATATGTCTGGGGATGATATGCCATACTGAACTGCAGTCGGGTCCCCATGGCTTCTTGCAGGCTCTTCCAAAAATTCGCCGTGAATTTCATATCCCTATCCGAGGTGATCGTCACCGGTACTCCATGCAATCTTACTATCTGCCTCATGTACAGCTCTGCGTACTTATCCATGGCAAAGTTCTTTCGTACGGGAATGAAGTGGGCGGACTTGGTCAATCGGTCTACGACTACCCATATCGAATTATGACCTCTCTGACTCCTCGACAGTTCCATTACAAAATCCATGGTTATGTGCTCCCACTTCCATTCTAGGATCTCCAGGGGCTACAACAGTCCTCTAGGCTTACAATGTTGTGTCTTTACTTGTTGGCAAGTTAAACACTTAGCCACGTACCTTGCCACATCTACCTTCATTCCGTTCCACCAGCAATGTTGTCATAGATTCTGGTACATCTTTGTACTCCCAGGGTGGACACTATAGTTGCTTCTATGAGCCTCTGACAGAATTCTTTCTCAAAGCCCTTCATCCTTTGGAACACATAAACGTCCTCGAAACCTCAAGACTCCGTCCTTAAACATTGGAATTCTGGCTTCCTTTTCATTGCGTCCATCTCGATAATTTTCTGAATCTCCGGGTCCATAGACTGTAATGCCTTAGTCCCTTCTTGGACCTCAGGTTCCACCCTCAAAGTCGCTATCAAACTGGATAACTAATCGACCTCTAATCTGAATTCAGAATCTCTCAAGTCTTCTATCGTCGACCAACTTCTAACTAGCAAGCATGCAATGCTTGACTTTCGACTTAATGCATCTGCTACTCTGCTTGCTTTCCCAAGATGATATAGTATCTCACAATCATAATCTTTCAATAGATCTATCCACCTACGCTGCCTCATGTTCAGCTCTTTCTGGGAAAATAGATATTTCAAACTCTGGTGGTTGGTATATATTTGAAACTTCTCGCCACAAAGGTAGTGTCTCCAAATCTTCAAGGAAAATACGATTGCCACTAACTCCAAATCATGGGTTGGGTAATTTATCTCGTGTGGCCCCAATTGCCTGGATGCATAGGCTACTACCTTTCCATGCTGCATCAATACACAGCCCAATCCTTTCAGCGAAGCATCACTATAAATCTCATATCCTCCTAGTTCCGACAGAATGGTCAGCACTGGCGCGGTCGTCAATCTATGCTTAAGTTCTTAGAAACTTTGCTCACATTTATCAGTCCATTCAAACTTCGTTCCTTTTTCGTCAACTGTGTCAGTGGGACGGCTATGGATGAGAATTTCTCCACAAATTGCCTATAATATCCTGCCAGTCCCAAGAAACTTCTGACCTCCGTAATCGTAGTAGGCCTCGGCCAGTTGGCTACAGCCTCGATCTTTGTAGGGTCCACTACAATCCCTTCACCAGACACTACATGACCCAGAAATGCTACCTTGTTCAACCAAAATTCACACTTACTCAACTTCTCATACAATTATGTGAATGTTCCCTTAGGGTCCTCAGTACAATTATTAAATGCTCTTCACGTTCTGCACCGCTCCTCAAGTAAATCAAGATATCGTCAATGAAGACTATGACGAATCTGTATAGGAACTCCTTGAATACTTGATCCATTAGGTCCATAAAAGCAGCTGGGGCATTAGTCAATAAAAACGGCATCACCGTAAACTCGTAATGACCATACCTAGTCCTGAATGCAGTCTTGGGTATGTCTTCCTTCTTGATCCTCAGCTGGTGATACCCAGTCCTCAAGTCAATTTTTGAAAATACTGCTACTCCTTACATCTGATCGAATAGATCATCAATCCTCTGTAGCGGATACTTGTTCTTCACTGTCACCTGATTCAGCTACCGGTAATCAATGCATAGTCACAAAGATCCATCCTTCTTTCTTACAAACAGCACTGGTGCTCCCCATGGTGAAGCGCTTGGTCGAATGAATCCCTTGTCGAGTAGCTCTTGCATCTGCACCTTTAGCTCCTTTAATTCTGACAGGGACATCCGGTAAGGTGCTTTCAATATCGGCTCCGTCTCAGGGGCTAATTCAATTACAAACTCTATTTCCCGTTCTAGTGGTAATCCTGACAATTCCTAGGGAAACACATCTGGAAACTCACGCACTATCGTGATATTCTCTAACTTTGGTCCGTCAGCAGTCGTATCCATTACTGCTACTAAGTATGTCCAACATCCTTCAAACATAAACTTGGTCACTTCCAAGGATGTAACTAACAGAATCGAGATTCCCCCTCGACTTCCCACTAATTGAAAGCTAGAGCGGCCTCTCGGATAAAATCGAATTGTTCTACTACCATAGTCTACCACGGCCCCCTGCTTGCCTAACCAATCCATTCTTATTTTTACGTCAAAGTCAAACATGGGCAGTACCGCTAGGTCAATACTTTCTTTATTTCCCCCAATCACTATCTCACATTCAGCGCAGCCCAACGAAACTATTATATTATCCTTTAATGGTGTGGTAACATGAAAGATCATGCTCAACGGTTCCAATTTCATGCCTACTAATTCAGCAAACTATGCAGACACGAAAGAATGTGTGGCATTGGGGTCAAACAATGCATAAGCAGTCTGGTTGCACAAGTAGATCGTACCTGTGACCACTCTTGGCCCATCTTCCGCCTCGCTGCGAGCTACAGCGTATACTCTGCCCGGTGCTAGTGGTCTGCTCTGTTCGATCTGAGGTGCGGCAATCGACGATCTAGCTTGTGGCCTCTGTCCTTATAGTCGACTTGCCGACGCTTGGTTTGGACACATCCTCATCTAGTGGCCCAACTGACCACACTTGAAATAGGCTCCTATCCTCACTAGGCATGGCCCATTTCCATACCTTCTGCCACACAATCTGCAGCTCCAGTTCGTCGGGTTTGGCGATTTCACTATTTTCTTCCTTGCGGGCGGCACGAAACTTCTGTTATTCATTGTCGGCCTCTTACCCATCTGGCGATTGTCTCTAAATGATAAGAACCGCGATCCAGTTGCGGTATTTCTTTCCCTCAAATCCCATTCAATCATTTGGCCTTGCTCATATATCTCCTGGTAGGTTCTCAAGTTTAATGCGATCATTTAACTACAGAGCTCGGACCTCAGACCATCCCTAAACCTCCTTGGCTTCTCCAAATGATCTTCCACAGATCGAGGTGCATACCTCGAAAGCCTCGTGAACTCAGCCTCATACTGGTCTATCGTCAGCTGGTTCTGACGTAGATTCAGGAATTCCACCTGCTTCCTTTCTAGGGCCATCTCAGAAAAATACTTATCGTTAAAGGTCTTGAACGCATTCTAGTTCATGGCCACTCCCTCAGGGAATACTCCATCCTTGGTGGCAGCCCACTAGTCATTTGTCGTACCTTCCAGCTGATATACGGCTAGCAGCATCTTCTCCTGATCTGTGCATCTTAACACCCCAAAAGCCTTCTCTAGCTTTTCTATCCATATGGGCGCTAGCTCAGGATCTCCAATCCCGTCAAACTGTGTCGGCTTCAGTTTCATGAACTGTTCAACTAGTTGGCCCATCTGCCTGGCCACAACGATTTCCTCTTGAGGGTTCACCTTTTCTTTGCTCTGATTCGATGCATCCTAACTTTCACTTCCACTTCCACCAGCGTTGCCAGTGTTGGTATTCACTGCTGCTAGGGCAGCTCCTACTACCTGGGCTATGGCAGAGTCCCAATCTTGGGCCTGTCTTTCTATAATATCTCTGAGTCCTTCCATTGCCCTTAGTAGACCGTCCACTCTTGGATCTTTAGCTACGGGCGGCCTCGAGCTAGAGACTCCGCCTCTTGGTCTTCCAAGTCTTCTGGATGGGTTACTCATCTTTGCTTCTTCCTACTGAACCTAATCCATCACAAGTTCAACAATAAGTTAGTAACTTGCTCATTCATCCAATCCAGAGTTACTAACTACTCCTTAGTAGAAACAGTTATACAACATCAGTACTCCATACATCAATTTCAGAAATGTTTCAACCAATGGCTCATGGCCATTCCTCATTTCCATCCACTCCAATGATTCGCTAAAACCAATCGCTTTCATTCATCAGGCAAGCCAAGGCCCAGAAGTGACCTTCAATCCTAAGCAAAGGACTTAATTCCTTATGCCTTACCGCAATCTTACCAAGGCCAAACACCATCCATAGGTGTCAAGTCACATGCTAGGCATCCCATGTCATACCCTAACTAGTCTCTTAAGACTTCGCTATCTGTCCTTGTCCCAACTTAATCCTCCTTATTACTTCAGTCCTCAATCCACTTTGTATAGAGCTGGCCTTGCTCTGATACCAAAGCAAGCAGGGATGTCACGCCCTGCGCCCCGGGCACGAGCACGCGAGCATCCTTGCAAGCAATCCAACATAAATCTCTCGGCGGTCCTAAGATCCACCAATAAGAGTCGAGAGATATAATAAATACATCACGCATACGGAAGCAATACTCTAATGAATCCCCGTACAATATATATATAGATTAAGTGGGACTTATATAGCATATATCATTCATACATCAAGGTGTACTATTCAAATAACCTGAATACTAAACCTGCTAAACAAAAAGGCGATAGGGTAAACATATGAAGAGGAAACGTCCATAAAATCCCTCAGGAGCGGGGTCAAGTCACAAGTCAAAGATCGATCCACCAGTTGAAGTATCCTAGGATGAGCTGTTGTAGTCATCTGTATCCTCTGCGTTCTCGGTCAGCTCATACTCAAAAAACGTCTCGAACGGGACCTCCACAAAGTTCAATATAATCACTTCCTGCGACGACTCAGCTAGGTCTCCTTCGGACGCCTCCAAAACTATGACCTCCTCCTGCTCCTGTTCCTCGATGAACTCCACGACCGGTGTCTGCTCTGGTCCGTTCCTAGACCCTACGACTGACCCCTCAGGCAACTCCTGCTCTACTACGGTCTAGCACCAATCGAGAATGACACCCTGTGGTATCTCATGGGGTTTCAACGGCTCTATCTGTAAGTCCCCTTCCTTTTTGAACTACGCCTCAAATCTATGAGGCTTCCACTCAGGCTTACCTTCGTCCACCCATATGACAGTACATTTTCTCACATATACGTTCCCTTGCCTATTTGTGAAATCATCATAGTACATCGTCATCTCCTTTGGGTCCCCAAAACGTATTGGCCACATAGCTATGACCTAGGATTTGTAAAGTAAAGATTTCCCCAAAAGGGGTGAGATACACATCTCAGTAAGAAAAACCTAACCTTAGGTCAGGTTAATTGTCCACTCAGGTAGTCGCATCCCTTAGCAGATCCCAACTCATGAACACATAGGCATAACAATCACAATTCAATAAACAACAATATACAGAAGACAGGCATACATTTTTTATCTTGTGTCACACTTATATGCACATGTACTCTCAGCCTGCCACTTCACGACATCCATCAACCTCCGCCTGCCTCATTCTCTAGCCCGCGAACTAGTCGCCTCAGGCTCGGTCCATGTAAATGCATCAGACCCCCATCGGTGACCCACGTAAATGCATCAGGTCCCGATGAATCTCCAAGCAAAGTTCCTTAGCTCATACTTCGTCCCGCGAATAATTCGTATCAGGACCATGGCTATCTCAACCCCACGATTTCGTTGCATCAGGGTGCCACCTAACCATACTTCACCCCGCGATCTCGTCGCATTAGGGTCTCAACCTTCCGTCCCGTGTCTCACACGCCTCAGGGTCCTGCCATGCCATGTTCATGCCATGTTCATCACAATTTAATTCACTTACAATAGTAGGTGCCACTCAAACACAATGTGAGCACTCATGGCATGCAAAGCGATGCGAGTAAAAATCAGACATGGTAGACAACTCAAGCATAGAAAATATTATAGAATTATCCCATAATGTCTTAGGAATTATTAAAACTACCCCATTTGACAATTTCTCATAAACCATTGCAATCGACCCTCGACTTACCCAATCGAGTCCAATCCTCCTAGTCTCTATTTAGGAATTCCCTTACCTTATCTTGATAACACAAATTACTCCTTTTTGAGCTCTAAAGTTTCGGTCAACCAAGGTCCACGTCCAGACTTGTCGCGCAACCTAGAATTTCAACCAATTCCGTCAATTCTCATACTCATTCCTCAATTCATCAATCCCATTCATCCATAACATACCCCTCATCATCTCTTCACATCATAAACACCAATTTCCAGCATAAAATCATCATCCACAGCCTCCAACAGAATCAGTTTGGCCCTGCGCCGAACCGATTTTATTTGGTTCTAAGCATGCCGGGTCCAACCGGTTCTAGTCTACTCCAAATCCCTCAATTATACACTATCCTACCTCTTATAATGTCTATCTAAGGGTTTGGGGGGCTTACCGCTCGTTTGAAGTCAAATGGCCACTGAAAAATCGTCTGAAGTTGTCGGATCATCTATGGTCAGGATACCGGCAGATTCTGTCCAAAATGTTCAAGGTCGGTTCGTGGTCAAACACTTATCAAATAAATCCCTAATTTTTACCACAGAATGCTATATGTGTCTACTGAACTTTCACAAAATTTGAGCTCAAGACTCAAAGATTTCGGCCATGAAAAGGGCAAGAACCGGACCTACCTCAGGTTTGTTCCGATTCCGTCGGCTCTCGGGAAAACTTCTGCCCAGAACTCCTCGATGCTCCAAACGCCTTGATTCTTGTTGGAGGAGCTCAGCAAGACATTGATCTATGTCTGGGTGATCGACCAGTAGCAGATGGTGACCGGAGATGGTGATCGTAGCCAGCGAAGAGTGGCTTCTGATTTGGTCGGGCGGCGGCAGAATGAAGGAGAAGGAGGAAGATGATGCTCGATTCTCTTGGGGCTTGGTCTGGCTAAATGGGGTTTGTGGAGAGAGAGAAGAGAGAGAGTTCACTATATACCAAAGCTTGGTCAAAGGTTTGATTGTTAGGTGAGCCAAATAGTTGACATTACCACAACTCTTGATCTCTTGACACTTGGCATGTTGTCTTCCCCATTGAGATCTAATGGCTAATGTTTGTCTTCATTTTCGACAGCTCAAGGGAGGGAATAACATCCATTTTTCCCTTCTTCAATTATAACGACAAGGTTCTAAACTTGAGGGACAAAACGGTCATTTTACTCCTGACATTCTGAACGTCGTTTCTCTTGTTCTAGGGTTATTTAATAGGGCGACGACCAATCCAAATGACGTTGGAATTCTTGATTTTTCATTTCAAACTTTTCAAGACTCGTTTCTGATAGTTTTCTCTATCAGACGTGATTCCAACCTATTCCGAACTGACGGGCGGCTTTTGCAGACATTTCACGTATCGACCCCGTGATTCTCGTCACGTTTAGGGCCCGTCAATTCATGGCGGCTTTGGTTGTCATGTAATTGTGAGGGTTTGCCGCTAGTCCCTATGGTCTCTATCGTCACAGTTCGATTTAGGATAATTTTGCAAATCGTACGCTAGTTCAGCAGCATCACCCGCGCTCCAATCGTACGACGCTCGCATGGTAATCCTTGATTGTTCTTAGATCAGCTTTTTGGTGGTTCTAAATATCCCCTCAGCAATCCTTATGGTCAAAGCGTCATTTCTTATCCGAGTCGCCTAGGTTCACGTACCTCGTCTCGCATTAGCCTTTACCCTTTGCTCAGCCTACTCAAATTGATCATATTTGAGCAAAATATAACTAAAATACATCTCTTGATATATATATATATATATAAACTTCTCATTATAGGGTCTGAAGCTGATTTAAAATCAGAATGTCACACATCAAATTTTGTCTCGCGTCTCGATGCATTAGGGTACAATTCCACACAACCCCATATCTCAACGCCTCAGGGTGTTGCAAGTTTCTCAGACATGCCAAATCCTCATTTCAATTCAAAACCTCATGATCAAGTGCAAACTCGTGCAACGAGCAACACATCTATGGCATGCAAGACAATTAAATTCAACACTCAAATATGGTAATCAATTCATGGCACAAGCATTCAACAAGCATTTAAGCCCTCTACACCTCTTGAGGATGCACAATGGACAATCACACCATAATTCACGAGAACCAACATAATTCACACCCAATTCACCAAATCGAGTCCAATCCGCTTGGCCAAGGTTTAGAAACCCGTTACCTCAAGCTTAATTTAGCAAAAATCCTCTTCTAAGTACTTTAAGGTTCGGCCCCCAAAGAGTCCAAAACAGGGCAGTCGTCCACCTTAGATAATTTAATCAAATTCATCAATTTTCCTTGCTCAATTTATCAATTCATGAAGCATAAACCTTAACGACGTATTAATTGACATTCTAATACGTCTCAACAATGAAATTTGAGCTCAATTTCAACTCCCTTCAGCCCTCAACAATTCGGTTTTCACAGAACCGAAACAGGGCATTTTCGATTCTGTGCATGCCTCCCTTGATTAGTCCTTAAAGTATCATAAATCCTCAATTTATCCACAAATCTACTTGCTCAAATGTAGTTCCAAGAGCTGGGAAGCCTCATCGAAAATTTGAGCTCAAGGCAACGTCAAATGTTCACGAACGGCACCGGTTCCTCCAAGCCTACCGCCGGTCAGATTATGTCCATAAAAGGCGACACTATTTCATCATAAAATCTCTATCAAATTTATCCAAACTTTTTACCGTAACTAGTAAATATGTTCCCTAGATGTCCACAAAATTTGGTCAAAAGATTCAAATGATTCGAGGCCCTACGGAGTTCAAACAACAGCTTACCTCCAGCTGCAACGGTTTCCGTCAACTCTCGGGAAAATGGTTGGCCGGAGCTCCTCAGTGGGTCAAATGAATTGATTCAAGTTGGAGCTACTCGGCAAGAGGATGAGGAAGACGCTAGTGGTCAGCTTAGTGGCTGGAGGTCGCCGAAAGTGGCGGTCGACTGCAGCGAAGCGGCGGTCAGGAGCTAGTCGGGCTGGTGCTATTCTCGGCGATGTAGATGGAGGAAGAAGAAGAAGAAGAAGAATGGAAAATTGAAGGTGGTGTTTGGTTGAGGGAGTGAGAGAGAGAGGTATATACACCATTTCAATAGTCAAATCTCAAAGAATGGTAGGTTAAAAGTTAGACATTTAATGCCAACTCTTCATCCATTGACACTTATCTCTATGTCAATCAATGGCTCATCCAAGGGCTGTGATTTTTCTTAATTTTCGGTAGCCTATAGGGTGTGGTCAATGACCAAAACGTCCTCATCTTTTTATTAAAGTAAGGCCAAGACTTGAGGGGCAAAATGGTAATTTTACTCTCGACGTCCAGAACGTCGTTTTTCTAATTCCAATTTTCTTCGATGAGGCGATGGCCAATCCAATTATAATGTTGGAATTCTTGATTCTTCATTTTCTAATTTCGAGACTCGTCTGGAATCATTTCTCTCTCAGATGTGATTCAAGCCTATTCCCGAACTGACAGGCGGCTTTTGCAGACATTATGCGTATCGACTCTGTGATTCATATCACACTTAGGACTCGTCAATTCATGGGGACCTTGGTTGTCATGTAATTACGAGGATCTATTACTAGTTCTGACGGTCTCGATCGTCATTATTCGATTTAGGAAAATTTTGCAAATTATACATTGGTTAAGCAGCATCACCCGCTCTCCATTCGTATAACGCTAGCAATGCATTCCTTAATCGTTCTTAAATAGGTCTTTCATGGCTCTAAATGTCCCCTCGATAATTTTTATAGTCGAAGTGACATTTCCTATTCAAGTTTCCTAGATCCACGCACTTTGTCTCACGTTAGCCTTCCCCTTTTGGTCAGTTAACTCGAGATTGATCAAATACGATCGAGATACGACTCAAATACATTATTAGATATATTCTCATTAATAAATCTCGAAATGACAGGAAAAATCAATATGTCACAACTTTTCCCCCTTACAAAAATTTCGTCCTCGAAATTTACAATAAACCTGGTTACTCAAACAAATGGGAGTATTGACGCCTCATTGTTTCTTCGCTTTCCCAAGTAGCTCCTTCGGTTCCATGGTACTCCCAAACGACTTTGACCAATGGAATCGTCTTCTTCATTAGAATCTGCTCCTTTCGATCTTCGATCCTGACTAGCTTTTTTGCGTATGATACTATGTCATCCACTTCGATAACCTCGTAATCCAGTACATGTGTCAGGTCTGGCTTGTACTTCCGTATCATTGATACATGGAAGACATTGTGAACTTGGGACAAGTTAGGCGGCAAGGGAAGCCTATAAGCTAAGGTTCCAATTCGTTCCAAAATCTCAAAAGGTCCTACGTACCTTAGACTCAGTTTTCCTTTCTTTCCAAATCGAGATAATCCTCTCATTGGCGACACCTTAAGGAAAACATGATCGCCTACTTGAAACTCCAAAGGCTTACGCCATTTATCCGCATAACTTTTCTGACGACTCTGTGTTGTTTTTAGTCTATCCCGGATTATCTTTACCGCTTCCACTGATTACTCTACCAACTCTGGGCATGTAATACTTCTTTCTCCAACCTCATCCTAGCAAATTAGGGTCTTGCAAGCTCTTCCGTAAAGCACTTCAAAAGGTGCCATTCGAATACTCTGCTGATAACTGTTATTATATGCGAACTCTACCAAATGCAACTGATCCTCCCATCCACCTTTAAAGTTTATCACACATGCTGGTAACATATACTTAAGCTCTGAATTGTCCTCTCCGATTGTCCGTCTTTCTGTAGATGGTATGCCGTACTAAATTATAGTCGAGTTCCCATGGCATCTTGAAGACTCTTCCAAAAGTTCGCTATAAACTTGAGATCTCTGTCCGATGTGATTGTCACGGGTACTCCATGTAGTCTCACTATTTGTCGCATATACAATTCGACATATCTATCCATCGCCAAGTCTTTTCGCACAGGAATAAAATGTGCAAACTTGGTTAATCGGTCCACGACTACCCAAATAGAGTCGTGGCCTCTTTGGCTCCTTGGTAGTCCCATGATAAAGTTCATAGTCACGTGTTCCCATTTCCATTCAGGAATCTCTAACGGCAGTAACAATCCACCAGGCTTACAGTGTTGTGCCTTCACCTGCTAGCATGCCAAGCACTTCGCCACATACTTCGCCACATACTTCGCTACATTCACTTTCATCCCGTTCCACCAATAATATTGGCGCAAGTTCTGATACATTTTCGTGCTATCTGGGTGAATACTATTGCTTTTGTAAGCCTTCGATAAAATCATGTCTCTAAGCTTTTCGTCCTTTGGTACGCATAGACGCCCTCGAAATTTCAAAATTCCATCCTCTAACACTTGAAACTCTAGCTTCCTTTTTGTCACGTCCATTTGCAAGATCTTCTGAATTTCTGGGTCTGTCGGCTACAAGGCTTTTATCCTTTCTTGGATCTCGAGTTCTATCCTCAGTGTGGCTACCAAACTGGATAGCTGACAGACTTCCAATCTGAATTCAGAATCCCTCAAATTTTCAAGTAACGACCACCCTTTTATCAGTAGAAGACAATACTAGACTTCCGACTGAGCACATCCGCAACTCGGTTCACTTTCTCAGGATAATATAATATGTCGCAATCATAATCCTTAAGCAGCTCCATCCATCGACGTTGCCTCATGTTCAATTCCTTCTGGGAAAATAGATACTTCAAGCTATGGTGATTTGTATAAATTTAAAACTTGTCACCACACAAATAATGCCTCCAGATCTTCATAGCAAAGATGATTGCTGCCAATTCCAAATCGTGAGTCGTATAGTTCATCTTGTGCGGTCTCAATTGTTGGGACGTGTAGGCAACCACTCTTCCATGTTGCATTAGCACACATCCTAGTCCCTTTAACGAAGCATCGCTATATATTTCGTAGCCGTTAGGTCCCGATGGGATCGTTAATACTAGTGCGGTCGTTAACCGATGCTTGAGCTCCTGAAAACTCATTTCACATCTGTTTGTCCATTCGAACTTAGTTTCTTTCTTGGTCAATCTCGTTAGTGGAATAGCTATGGATGAAAACTTCTCTACAAAGCGTCTGTAATACACTGTCAATCCTAAGAAACTTCGGACTTCCGTGACCGTAGTAGGCCTAAGCCAATTCATAACGGCTTCGATCTTCATAGGATGCACTGCAATTCCTTCTCCAAATACCACATGGCCAAGAAATGCTACTTTATTCATCCAAAACTTGCATTTGCTAAACTTAACGTAAAGCGAGTGCTCCCTCAAGGTCTGCAAGACCATCCTCAGATGCTCTTCGTGTTCTTCGTTACTCTTTGAGTAAATCAAGATATCGTCAATAAATACTATAACGAATCTATCCAAGAATTCCTTGAACACCCGATGCATTAAGTCCAAAAATGCGGCTGGAGCATTGGTCAGTCCAAAAGGCATCACGGTGAATTCATAATGACTATACCTTGTCCTAAAAGCGGTCTTAGGTATGTCTTCCTTCTTAATTCTCAACTGATGATACTTGGTCCTTAGGTCAATCTTTGAGAATGTCGCAGCTCCTTGAAATTGGTCAAATAAGTCATCAATCATCGGCAGTGGGTACTTATTCCTTACAGTTACTTGATTCAACTGTCTATAGTCAATGCATAAACGCAATGACCCATCCTTTTTCCTCACAAACAACACCGGCGCTCCCCACGGTGAAGTACTCAGTTGAATAAATCCTTTGTCCAGTAATTCTTGCATTTGCACCTTTAACTCTTTCAGTTCTGATAAGAACATTCTATAGGGTGCATTCGAGATCGGCTCCATTCCGAGAGCTAACTCAATCGCAAATTCGATTTCTCGCTTAGGTGGCAACCCTTGTAACTCTTGGGAACAAATGTCAGGAAACTCACGCACTACCGAAATATTTTCTAATTTAGGCTCATAGGCAGTCGTGTCCATAACTGTGACTAAGTACGCCTGACATCCTTCAGTCATCAACTTTGTTGCTTCAAGACACAAGACTAAAGGAATCGAGGTTCCTCCTCAACTTCCCGCAAATTCAAAATTTGGGTGGCCATCCGAATAGAAACGGATTATCCTACTCCAACAATCAACTACTGCCCTTTGCTTACCCAACCAATCTATTCTTATGATCACGTCAAAGTCATACATGGGCAACACGGCCAAGTCTATACTCTCTTTACTACCGCCAATTACGATTTTACAATTAGCACAGACCAACGAAACCAATACTTTATCCTTCAACAGGGTAGCAACATGCAGAATCACACTCAACGGTTTCAATTTCATATCAACCAAATTACCAAAGCGAGCAGACACAAACGAGTGTGATGCGCCAGGATCAAACAAAGTATAGGCAGCTTGGTCACACGAATAAATCGTACCTATGACCACGCCTGGCGCTCCTTCTACTTCCGTGCATGCTACAGCATAGACCCTTCCCTGAGCTGGGGGTCGGTTTTGATCATTTTGGGAAGTGGCAATTGACGGTCCTACCTGTGGTCGTTGCCCTTGAGGTCTAGTCATTAGAGCTTGATTCGGGCAAGTTCTCATTCGATAGCCTATTTAACCACACTTGAAGCACAATCCAATCCTTGCTAGGCAAGGTCCGTTACCATGCCTTCTGCCACAGAGGCGGCAACTTCAGTTCATTGGGTTCGGCGGCTTCACAATGTTCTTTCTTATCGGAGGGACGAAGCGTCTATTGCCAGTCACTGATCTTTTACCAATCTGGCGATTGTCTCTGAATGAACTAAACCGCGATCCAGATGCGGCATTCCTCTCTTTCAGGTCCCTCTCAATCATCTGTCCCTGTTCATAGATTCTTTTATAGGTCCTCAGGTTCAGAGCTATCGTCTGGCTGCGAAGCTCAAGCCTCAGTCCATCCCGAAATCTTCGCGCCTTCTCCAGGGGATCCTCTATAGATCGAGGCGCGAGGCGCGTACCTTGACAATCTGGAGAACTCAACTTCATACTGGTCTACGGTCAGATGATTTTGACATAGTTGCAAGAACTCTACTTGTTTCCTTTCTCAAGCCGTCTCGGAGAAATATTTGTCATTGAATGCCATGATAAAGGCATTCCAGGTCAAGATTGTCCCTTCTAAAAAGATTTCATTCTTGGTGGCAGCCCACTAGTCATTAGCGGTCCCCTCCAGTTGGTATACTGCTAACAGTACCTTTTCCTCATTTGTGCACCTTAGTACTCCAAAGGCCTTTTCTAGTTTCTCAATCCATCTCGGTGCTAGTTCGGGGTCTCCAGTCCCATCGAACTGGGTTGGCTTTAGCTTGATAAATTGTTCGACCGGTTGGCCCATCTACTTGGCCACAACAACTTCCTCCTAGGCATTTCCTACCTCATTGCCCTGGTCATGATCGTCGTTGTTTCTGTTGCCTCCATTATTGTCGTTATTGGCATTGACGGCAGCTATTGCGGCTCCTACCGCTTGGGCTATGGAAGCATCCCTATCTTGGGTCTGCCTGTCAATGAGGTCACCAATCTTTTCTAGTGCTCTCGACACTCCGTCCATCCTCGGGTCTTCCACCACAGGTGGCCTCGAACTAGAGGTTCCGCTCTTAGGTTTTCCAAGTCTTCGAGGCGGATTGCTCATTCTGGTATGCTTTCATTAAGCCTGGACCACCACAATTCCACTAAAGAGTTAGTAACTTATTCATCCAACCAAGTCCAGAGCTACCAACTATGCCTTAACGAAAACGGTCATAACATAACGACCTTCCACACAACTAATTCCAGAGGCACTTCACTAAACGATCCATGGCCATTACCCCATTCCGTCCACTTCAACGATTCACCAAAACTAGCCATGCACATTTACTCAATAGATCAAAATCCAAAAATGACTGTTAGCGCTAAACACGGAACTTAATCCTCACAAGCCACCATAATCTTGTCAAGACCAAATGTCAATCACATGCACTAAGTCATATGTTATGCATCTTGTGCCTTATTCTAACAATTTTCCTAAGGTCTCGCTACCTGCCCTGTCCCAACTTAATCCTTCTTATCACTCAAATTCTCAATCAACTTGGATCGAGCTGACCTCGCTCTAACACCAAGCAAGGCGGGATGTCACGCCCCGCACCCCGGGTACCAGCGCGCGACACCCTGCAAGAGCAAACTCTCGAGTGTCCCAAGATTCAGATATATCGAGAGATGAGAATAATCGATAGCATGCAGAAGTGATAACATATAGACTCCTCCGTTCAATAGTGAAGGGAACCTAGGTAACAACGACATCAATATATACATCATCAAGAGTTCATACAAAAGAGCAGGTAGACTAAACTTGCTAGTCGGTAGAGGTAATTGGACCAATTCAAAAGACAACCATTCACGCCTCCAAAAGAAAACGGACCATCGAGGTCGACAGAAAAATAACAGTCCAGAAAAATAGAAACTCCTAGGTCGAGCTGCTGGAGTCGTCAGTCTCCTCGGTATCCTCGGTAGGCTCGTACTTCGAGAAAGTCTCCGAGAGTACCTCTATGGTATCCTCCATCGTCTCATTTGTTGACTGCTCCACCAGGTCTTCCTCGGAGGCTTCGATCTCAATGACCTCTTCAGTGTCTTTTAGGATTGGGGTCCTCTCGGGCATATTCCTTGAACCAGCTACTGATCCCTCGACCTCCACAGAATCTCGAGTGGGATGATACCAACTAAGGATAATCCCACGGGGTACCTCAAAGGACTTCAGTGGTCCAGTAGTAACCTCTCCTACCCTCCGAAATCAGGTCTCGAACATATGAGACTTCCAGCTCTTTCCACCCTCATCGACCCAAACTACTGTACACTTCCTAACGTACACAGTCCCCCGTCCGTCCGAGAACTCCTCAAAATATGTAGACATCTCCTTTGGATCACCTAGTCTGTTAGCAGCATGCTTACGGTCTGGGATTTAGAAATATGATCCCGCAATGGGGTGACATTTACATCTCAATAAGATAGGTCCTAACCCTAGGTTAAGCTGACCATACACTCAGGTGAATGCAATCAAGAACAAAATGTAAAACCAACCACATGAAGCATTCAACAGTCATTAAATAACATAAGGACACGGACGAGCGTTAAGCACACAATCTTCTCATCATATCTCGTTGTTCAAATTAAGTACGCATAGCCAAAACAGGTCACACCTTTCACCCTTCCAGGCCTCCATTGTTTCACACTCGCGTTTAGAATGCCTCAAGCTCGGTTCGCGTAATTATGCCTCAGACCATCCCATTAACAAACCCGCGTAAATGCATCAAGTTTTCAATTTCATTCTAGGCCTTTGTCGACACATATCAAATTCTATCCCGCGTCTTAACGCATCAGGACATTGGCCATTTCAACCCCGCGTCTCAACGAATCATGGTACAATTCCACACAACCTCACGTCTCAACGTCTCAGGGTGTCACAAGTTTCTCAAACGTGCCAAATACTCATTTCAATTCAGAACCTCATGGTTAAGTGCAAACTCATGCAATGAGCAACACATCTATGACATGCGAGACAATTAAATTCAACATTCAAATGTGGTAATCAATTCATGGCACAAGCATTCAATAAGCATTTAAGCCATCTACACCTCTCGAGGACGCACAATGGATAATCACACCATAATTCACGAGAACCAACCTAATTCACACCCAATTCACCCAATCAAGTCCAATCCTCTTAGCCAAGGTTTAGAAACCCGTTAACTTAAGCTTAATTCAGTAAAAATTCTCTTCTAAACACTTTTTCACGCCCCGACCCCGTCGAGTACGTAAGCATCCCTGCAAGCAAACCAATAACAGTCTCTCGCAGCCCCAAGATCTAGACTCACCAGTCGAGAGATGATATATAAACATAAGCATGCGGAAGCCATACATAAACAATCCTCGTATAATACATAAGTTAAGTAGGACCTAGATAGCTTAATAATATTCGTACATCATAGCATACTATTCATACTGATACTGACTACTACAATCGATAAGCAAAAGGGTGACAGGGTAAGCATACAAAAAGAACCATCTACTAAGTCAGCAGGAACCAGGTCAGGTCATCATCATAAGATCTGGCCACCAACTGGAGACTCCTAAGATGAGCTGCTAGAGTCCCTCGTACCCTCGACGTCCTCGGTCAGCTCATACTCGAAAAATATCTCGGACGGGATCTCGACGGAATCCTCCATGGTTACCTCCAGCGACGGCTCAGCAGGTCCCCCTCAAACGCCTCCGAGACTATGACCTCCTCCTCCTCCTGCTCTGTAGACTCCAAGGTCTAAGTTTTCTCTGACCCCTTTCTAGACCCTACTACTGACCCCTGAGGCAACTCCTGCTCTACTGTAGTCTGGCACCAATCGGGTATGACACCCTAAGGCACCTCATGGGGCTTTAGTGGCCCAATCTGTCCATCCCCTTCCTTCTTGAACCACGCTTCATACCTATGAGGCTTCCAATCTGGCTTACCCCCATCCATCCATACAATAGTGCAGTTCCTCACATATATGTTCCCCTGTCTATCCGGGAACATGTCAAAATACGCTGTCATCTCTTTTGGGTCCCCAAAACGTATCGGCCATATATCTAAGATCTAGGATCTGTAAAAGAAGTGTTCCCCAAAAGGAGTGAGATACACATCTCAGTAAGAAAAACCTAACCCTAGGTCAGGTTGACAGTCCACTCAGGTAGTCAGATCCCTCAACAGATTCGAACTCATGAACACACAGGCATAACAATCACAATTCAATAAACAACAACATACAAAAGATAAACATGCATTTATGATCTCGTGAAACATTCAGATACACATGTACCATCAGCCTGCCACTTCACCACATCCATCAATCTCTACCTACCTCATTCTCTAGCCCGCGAACTAGTCGCCTCAGGCTCGGTCCGCGTAGAAGCATCAGATCGTCATCGGTGACCCGCGTAAATGTATCAAGTCTCGATAAATCTCCAAACAAAGCACATTAACTCATACTCTGTCCCGTAAATAATTCGCATCAGGATCGTGGCTATCTCAACCCCTCGACCTTGTCGCATCAGGGCGCCACACAACCATAACTTCACCCCGTGATCTTATCGTATCAAGGTATCAACTCCCGCCCCGTGTCTCATACGCCTCAAGGCCTCGCCATGCTATGCTCATGCCACAGTCAAGACTTATGCTTTGACTTTCAATTCAATTGCACACTCAGTGGCAAGTGCCAATTCAAATGCATTTCATAAATTATGTGGCATGCAAGCAAATTAGATGACATACAGACATGGCAACCACTCAAGCACAAACAACGTCACACATATGCATCCTATAATACCTTAGGGTGTTTTACAAGCATCACTTGTAAGGATCTCTCATACATCGATCCAATCAATTCTGAACACACCCAATAGAGTCCAATCCCCCTAGTCTTGATTTAGGAAATCCCTTACCTTTGACTGGACAACACAAATTTCTTCTTCTTGGATCACCTAGGGTTCGGCCAACCAAGGTCCACACCAGGACTTGTCGCACAACCTAGAATTTCAATCAATTCGTCAAATTTCCATACCCAATTCCTCAATCCATCAATCTCAATCATCCAGAACTTAACCCTCAACACCTCATCACACCATAATCATCAATTTACAGCTCAAATCATCCACAATTAGCCCTCAACAAAATCGATTTTTGCCCGGCACCGAATCGATCCTACTCGATTCTGTGCATGCCTAGTCCAACCGGTTCTAATCTACTCCAAATCCATCAATTATACACTATCCTACCTCTTAAAATGTCTACCTGAGGATTTGGGAGGCTCGCCAATCGTTTCGAGTCGATTGGTTGCCGAAAATTCATCCAAGGTCGCCGGATCACCCACGATCAGAACACCGGTAGATTCTGGGCAAAATGTTCAAGACTGGTTCATGGTCAAAAAATTATCAAATTAAGTTCCAATTTTTACCAAAGAATCATACACATGTCTACTGAGTCTCCACAAAATTTGAGCCTAAAATTCCAACATTTCGACCATCAAAGGGGCTGAGAACCGAACCTACCTCAGGTTGGTTTCGATTATGTCGGCTCTCGGGAGATTGCTTGCCCGGGACGCCTCGTTGCGTCAAAAGACTTGATTCTTGTTGAAGGAGTTCGACAAGACGTGGATCTTCGTTGGTGTGATCGGCCGGCGATCAGAAGGTGGCCAAAAGGGCCGGTCATGGGCGGCGAACAGGTGGCTCCGGCCTGGTCGGCGAGCAGCAAAAATAGAAGGAGAGGAGGAGGAGTGATCATTGATTGGGGAAGCCTAGCCGAATGAAATGAGGTGAGAGGAGAGAGAAATTGGCTATATCCAATTTTTGGTCAATGAAGTTGAATGTTAGGTGGGCAAATAGTGTGACATGACCACACTTCCTAATCTCTTGACACTTGGCATTTGCTTTTCTCATGGAGATCTAATGGCCATTTTTAATCCTCATTTTTGGCAGCAATGGATGGATTATAATGTCCAATTTACATTTCTTCAATTATAAAGGCAAAGTACTAAGCATGAGGGGCAAAATAGTCATTTTACCCCCGACGTTCAGAATGTCATTTTTCTCGCTCAGGAATTCATCGACAGGGTGACAGCCAATCCAAATAATGTTAAAATTCTTGATTTTCCATTTCAAACTTTTCAGGATTCGTTTCTGATAGTTTTCTCTATCAGACGTAATTCCAGTCTATCGCGAACTGACGAGCGGCTTTTGTAGATATTACTCGTATCGACCCCGTGATTCTCATCACGTTTAGGGTTCGTCAATTCGTGGAGGTTTTGGTTTTCATATAATCGTGATGGTTTATCACTAGTCCCTATGATCTCGATCGTCACTATCCGATTTAGGATAATTTTGCAAATCATGCGTTGGTTAAGCGGCATCACCTCGCCCCAATCGTATGACACTCGCATGGTAACCCGTAATCGTTCATAGATCGCCCTTTTGGTGGTTCTAAATATCCCATTGACAATCCTTATGGTCAAAGCATCATTTTCTATCCGAGTCGCCTAGGTCTACGTACCTCGTCTCGCGTTAGCCTTTCCCCTTTGGTCAACCTACTCAAATTGATCAGGTTTGAGTGGAATACGTCTGAAATACATCGCTTGATATATACAAACTTCTCATTACAAAGTCTGAAGTTTATAGGAAATTAGAATGTCACACACTTCAAGGTTCGGCCCTCAAAGAGTCCAAAACAGGGCAGTCGTCTACCTAAGATAATTCAATCTAATTCATCAATTTTCCTTGCTCAATTCACCAATCCATGAAGCATAAACCTTAACGACGTATTAATTGACATTATAATACGTCTCAATGATGAAATTTAAGCTCAATTTCAACTCCCTTTAGTCCTCAACAATTTGGTTTGCACAGAACCGAAACATGGCATTTTCGGTTCTGTGTATACCTCCCTTGATCAGCCCTTAAACTATCCTAAATCCTTAATTTATCCACTAATATACTTGCTAACATATAGTTCTAGAAGTTGGGAAGCCTCACTGAAAATTTGAGCTCAAGGCAACGTCAAATGGTCCTCGAACGGCACCGATTCCTCCAAGCCTACCACCGGTCAGATTCTGTCCATCAAAGGCGACACCATTTCATCATCAAATCTTCATAAAATTCATCCAAAATTTTTACCACAACTCAGTATATCTATTCCCTAGATGTCCACAAAATTTGGCTGAAAGATTCAAAAGATTCTAGGCCCTACGGATTTCAAATAGCTGCTTACCTCTAGCTACGACTATTTTCATCAACTTTCGAGAAAATGGCTGGCCAGAGCTCCTCAGTGGTTCAAATGACTTGATTCAAGTTGGAGCTGGTCGGCAAGAGGATGAGGAAGACACTGGTGGTCAGTTTAGTGGTTGGAGGTCACCGGAAGTGGAGGTCGACGGCAGCGAATTGGTGATTAGGAGCTGGTCGGGCTGGAGCTGTTCTCGATGATGAAGAAGAAGGAAGAAGAAGAACGAAGAAGAAGAAGAAGAATGGCAGATTGAAGGTGGTGTTCAGCTGAGGGAGTGAGAGAGAGAGGTACATACACCATTTCAAGAGTCAAACCCCAAAGAATGGTAGATTAAAAGTTAGACATTTAATGCCAACTCTTCATCTATTGACACTTGTCTCTATGTCAATCAATGGCTCATCCAATGGCTGTGATTTTTCTTGATTTTCGGCAGCCTATAGGGTGTAGTCATTAACCAAAATGCCCTTATCCGTTTATTAAAGCAAGGCCAAGACTTGAGGGGTAAAATGGTAATTTTACCCTCGACATCCGAAATATCGTTTTTCTAATTCCAATTTTCTTTGATGAGGTGACAGCCAATCCAATTATATTGTTGGAATTCTTGATTCTCTATTTTCTAATTTTAAGACTCGTCTCTGAATCATTTCTTTGTTAGATGTGATTCCAGCCTATTCTCGAACTGACGGGCGACTTTTGCAGACGTTACGCATATCGACTCTGTGATTCATTTCACACTTAAGGCTCGTCAATTCATGGCGACCTTGGTTGTCATGTAATTGCGACGGTCTATTACTAGTTCCGACGGTCTCAATCGTCATTGTTCAATTTGAAAAAATTTTGCAAATTATACATTGGTTGAGAGGCATCATCCTCGCTCCAATCGTATAACGCTAGCAAAGCATTCCTTAATCGTTCTTAGATTGGCCTTTCATGGCTCTAAACGTCCCGTCAACAATCCTTATGGTCCAACTGTCATTTCTTGTTCGAGTTCCTTAGGTCCACGTACCTTGTCTTGTGTTAGCCTTCCCCTTTTGATCAGTTAACTCGAGATTTATCAGATCCGAGTGACATATGACTGAAATATATCGTTAGATATATTCTTATTAATAAGTCTCAAAATGACAGGAAAAATCAGAATGTCACATCCTAGGATCGAACGGCTTCTAACATAAACGTGAGATGAAATGCACATACGGAAGCGAGGACAAATCTTCGTACAACAAAATAACATGATGACTCAGGATGGACAAAAGAGGTTTTCTTAATACAATCAATATTTTTACAAATAGTCCAATCTCCAAAGCTACTGCCCTGATCCATATAACAAAGGCAGACAAGTCTCAACTTGACCAACTACAAAAGATAGTTCAGGGTTAAACATTCAACTACTTCAGAAGACTCCTCGAATGATTGATCTTGGCATCCACGGGACTCCGTCACTCGGGACCTGAAAATGTTATCCCACAACCGGGTGAGAATAAATCTCAGCAAGTAAACTCCTAAACCTATACTAGGGCAATAGTACCTCCGGATAAACCCTAAACATGCAGTTCCCACATTCTAGGTCAACCTTTAGATCATGTCTTATCATACAATTCTATTCACCAAGGTCGTTCCACAGCTCAATTCTTATTAAGTGATTCCATCCATCGAGACCATCCTTTTGATCAAGTCTTGTCATACGGTTCTATCCATCAATTGAGGCCATGAGCGAAACAAGAAAAGACAATAACACATTGAAATCAATAAACGGACACCGGCACTTCCCTTCATGATTCACTAAGATAAGATCAAGCATCATACCCTAGGCACTTCACAATTCACATACACATATAGGGTATTTCACCTCATTAATCTCAATTCAATATATCAAGGCCCGCATCATAATGCGTCAAGCTATCACACTGACCCCCCGTAAAGACGGCTCCCAGATCATATACTCACATTGACCCCCCGTAAAGATGGCTCCCAGGTCATATACTTCAAACCTCATAGGCTCATACGAGATCTCATATAATTGTACCCATTAATCCATGGCCAGGTAAAATCAAAAGGCACAATCATAAAGAGCCAATCATGGTTCGGCCTCTGCTTCGCAATTCAATAAATCAAACCTTCTTTCACTTCATTTGGCTGAACGTCACAAGGATAAGAAGTCATCCATTTCCCAATGGCTAATCAAGGCCGAACTCACACACATAGGCAATTATTCAATTAGCAATTCAACTTCATTTTAGCACTTCATGACCGAACATATAGAAATACGCTTAGCATTTGCCATCTCAATCGATTGCCTAATCAAACATCATGAACAACTAGCCATGAATCAAATCTAAGCACTCGATTAGTTGATTAATCACTTATCCTAATCATGACCCATGTTTACATCAATCGGTCCCCAAGATCACTCATGGCAATTTTGACCGTTAATTCCACAAAATAATCTTAAGTTCATGCTCAATATCCTCTAATCGCCTATGACCAACATTAGACTCATGAGGTTAACCAAGATAACACAATTCTTGTCCAAGAACACCTCAAGCATAACTGGTCCTCACTGGTTTCCACGTCCAGGCTCATTCTAAGTAAAACTGATATCTTCTTATTTACCTTTTTAGCAATCCAACCTTAGATTCATGTTCCTCATGATCTTACGGTCACGTGAGAGAAAGCAAAGCTTAATTTGAACTTCGGACGATCTAGAACGAGCCATTTTAGTTTTGTCGCGCGCTGAAAAAGGGGATTACAGGCTCTCGGGTCTTCTGACGTTTTTCATGCAAAACAGCCACTAAAACTCTATCAATCTAATCTTAAATCATCCTTTAATAACCTAAAGTCCTAATAAAGGTTTGAGAGCAACTTACCAAGCAATTTGAGTAAGGAACTTCAACCAAAGTTAGCCACAATGTCCGGTTGTTGCTCGGTCAAAATAGGGCAGCGCGCGTCCTAAAGAAAAAGTTGGAATTTATCAATAAAACTCTTCCAATGCTTCATTCCATCGTATAAGCACTTCACCAACATACCATACCACATTTTAGGAGGTCTTACCTAGGATTTTAAGGCAAGGCAACACCTCCACAAGCCCTTAAATGATTCGATTTTCACAGTCCAATGTAAGGGCAGAACCGGTCCTAGTTCCATCACACCAAACAACCCTTAGATCATCTCTAATCTCCAATTTATCCTGAAATCAACTTACCAATACATCAATCTACATGTCTAGGAGTCTCACCATGAATTTTGGAGCAAACCAACACCTCAAAGAACCTCAAAGCAGCTTGGTTCTACACGACCAGCAGACGATCAGATTCTTTTTCACAAAAATCACCCCATTTCATCCATGAAAACTCATCCAAACTCTAATAAATCTTCAATCCTAGTTCATCCAGCTCTTATACTATAAGTTAAGAAGGCCTCACCGAAAATATGGAGTCAAACGAAGCCTTGAAGCCGGCGCAAGAAGACCCTCTTCCAGATTGGGTCCGATTCTGACCCTTACGCGAATTCGGGGTTGAACGGGTTGATCAGGTCCTCCAATGGCCGAACGAAGACCAGAGGCTTGAAGGGGAGAGGCTAAGGAAGGTCAGGGTGGTCGACGTTAGTCGTAGTGGTGGCCAGAGGCGGCGGTCGACGCAGATGAAACCGGCTACAGTAGCTGGTCGAGTTAGGAGCTGATCAACTAGGAAGAAAACGCAGAGGGAGGAGAAGAAGAAGAAGAAGCTATCGTCCAAAATGAAATGAGGAGAGAGAAGAGAGGTCAACCTTAATCCCTTCTTGATCAATTTGTGGAATGGGAGGTAAAAATGTGTCTAATTAATGCTAAACACCCAAAAGTTGACACTTATCCTCAAGTAAATAATATATTGATATTCCCATGACTCTTTCGCCCTTTATTTTTCGGTAGCCAAGGGGGTTTGAAATTAACAAAAATGTCATTATTCTAATCTCAAGGAAAGGCTAAATCTAGAGGAGAAAATTGGTCATTTCACACTTTCCGTCCAAAACTTCTCTTTTCAAATTTAAATTACCTTTGATGAGGCGACGTCTAATTCATTTCAAACGTTGGAATTCTTCATTGTCCATTTTTTAATTTCGAGATCCCATTTCATGATCGATTCTCCATCAAACGAAGCTTCAGTTTATCTTGAACTAATGAACGGTTTTTACAGACTTTACGCGTATCGACTCAACGATTCTCATCACACTTAGGACTTTTCAAATCATGGCGACTTTGGTTGTTATGTAACTGCGAGGGTCTATCACTAGCTCTGACGGTCTCGATCTTTAGGGTTCGATTCAGGAAAGATTTGCAAATCTTACACTAATTAAATGAAATCACCCGCGCTCCAATGTTATAACGCTAGCAATGAATTTCACAATCGTCCTTAGATCAGCCGTCACTAGCTCTAAATATTCCCTCCGCAATCGTTATGGTCAAAGTGTCATTTTTTCTTCAAGTTCCTAGGTCCACGTGGCTAGTCTTGCCCCTTTTGGTTAGTTAACTCAAGATTGATCAAGTCTGAGTGATATAAAACTGAAATACATCGATAGGCATATTCTCATTCTTAAGTCTCGAAATGGTAGGAAATTCAGAATGTCACAGTTTCTGTTTCTCAAAAGTGTTCCTGGAACAATTTGAGAACATTTTTTTACCATACGCGTTTCTACTTCCAAAGTGTTCGGGAACAGAAACACTTTTTCTGAACCTGTCACCATACACAACCTTACGCAAGTTTAGTTCAAGTATTTCATGGAACAGGTTTGTGATCATAAAGTGAAGAGGAGATATTAACCATTTTAGAGCTTGCGTCTATACATTGGCGATAAGCAAACATCAGGAAATGCTTGACACCATCAGAAATAACTCAGTCGACACCCAACACTCAAGAATCATATAAACCGAGCTCAACTCTTCTATCATCGAAACACGATAGAGCAAAATAAGTTCATGGGAATGGGTTTCAATCACAGAAATCCCTATTCGGCTCCAAGACGACGGCTTGAGGACGAGCTCAAAATGAATCGAGCTTTAGGTGACCGCCTCATGATGATGCCTAGATGCGATCCTCGAGAAAAGGGACTCAAAACAAAAAGAAACTCACCGGAGATATGAGAGTCGAGAAACATGAGATCATGAGGGTAGGGACACTGGTCGAAGGTTGTCGAACATCGACAGTGGAGGTGACTTGTCAAGCTCTGATAGTGAGGTGCTAGAGCTCGTCTTGACAAGGATGACTTGAGCGGGTGATCCACGAGCAGAATAAATTGGACTAGGCATCGCCATTGCTTCTACCACAAGTCCACAGGTCTTTGGCTATCCTACCCCCCCCCCCCCCCAACAAGGGGTAGAGATGGTGGTCTACCTTGGTTGTCAATGATGATCATTGAGTTAACCACATCGACAAAGTGTTTCATCACGAGGTTAGTTGTTTCATTATGGTGCTCATTGAGAACCCTCATCATTGTAGCTACCATCACTGGACTTGCTCCAACTGCCTTCTCTACTCATCCGTGCACTGTCTTGGAATATCTGTAAGAATGAGCCGTAAAATATGTGTACGAGTTATCATTATCTAAATTAAAGGTTTTGCCTTTTAGGATTCTTTTTCTCTGTATATATGTTTGTCTCTAGATCATTATAAAGATATGAAGAATAGCGTTACTTCCTCGAAATCTCTTTGTGTTAACATGGTATCAGAGCTTAAGGTTTGGTCCTTGTGAATACTGTACATTAATTCTTGATTATGGCGGGCAAAAAAAAATCGGCTCGTTTTCTTTATCGCGCCGTCATCTCGCGCCAGTCGATTTCGTCTTGTCCAATCTTCTTCATCTTCCTCGCAGTTGACCTTGAATCCATGGCAGATCAAAACCCTACCAAACCATTGATTCCTCATTAGAATCAAGGGGTACTTCAACCACGAAAGCATTTTTGGAGAATCTGACCACTAGATTGACTCAGATTCTGACTTAGAACTAGACTACTCCTCCTCCGCCTCCAACACCAACATCGCGGAATGATTCAGCTTCATCTCAAATTGCAATTAAACTGGATAGAGCCAACTATAGACTATGGTATCAGGTTATTGAGACGTACATCATAGGTAAAGACAAGCTGGGATATATCAATGGAGACCTCTCTTAGCCTCTGCCAACATGTCATGCCTTTCGGAGGTGGAAAACCGAGGACTCGATCGTGAAAGGATGGCTTATCAATGCCGTAGATTCGACATTGATTGGCAATTTCATTCGCTTCCCAACAGCGAAGTATGTTTGGGATGCAATTGCAATGACCTTCTTTGATGGAATAGATGCCTCTCAAGTTTATGACTTGAAGAGGCGTGTGGCTCGAATGCGACAAGCAGGAGGACCAATTGAGGCGTACCACAACAACCTTCAAGGTCTATGAAGAGAGATTGACTTTTGCCACCCGAGCTTAGTGCAATGTCCTGAAGATATTGAAAGATACAATATAGCTATACAAGAAGATCGGGGTATACATATTTCTTGATCGATTGGAGAACCGTGGCATAAGTATAGTACAAGTGCCACAGCTTTTATACGGCATTCACTTGAGTGTCATAACTTTCAAAATATTCACTTAAGCACCATATCAGAGCAAAAACGTTTAGGTGAGTGCCAATTCTGGCCAAAATTGTTCAACTAAGTACTATTTTTGTCATAAAAATATTTTATTAATTTTTTGAGTGCCACAAGGATTTTATTTACTTTTTTAATAGTTTCTAATTTTTTATTTTTATTCAAATAAATAAAAGAAAATTAATGAAAATTTTTTTTAAAAAAAAAGGGAGAGATTTTCGTAGGTTTTTTTTGTGGTGGCCGGCGAGGGTTGCCTCCGGCCACCGCCGGCCGACCTAGGGGCTGGGTTCGGCTTGCCTTGGGCCAACAAGGCCACGACAGCCCTCCGCAATGACCGTCGCAACCTCGGGTCATGTGGGTAAGGGCGCGAGGCCCTCGCTAGAGCCGCACAACCTTGTCGGCCCAGGACGAGCCGACCTTAGCCCCTTGGGCAAGCCGGTGGTGGCGGCTGACGGCAACCCTCGCCAGCCACCACCGAGAAACCCTTGGGTTTCTTTTTTTTAATTTCATTATTTTTTTCTTTTTTTTTCCTTTTGTTTTTTTATTTGAACAAAAAATAAAAATCCATGTGGAGCTTAGAAAATCGATTAAAAAAAATTGTTCGCAGGTGCCACGTCACCATTTTCGGTGGCCATATCACCATTTCTGGCAGCTACTGTACCGTGGCACTCAAGTGAACACTTTTTAAAAGTTATGGCACTCAAGTGAATATTTTGAAAGCTATGGCACTCAAGTAAACGCCGTACAAAAGTTATGACACTTATAGTGTACTTATCCCGACAACCGCCTTGACAAGGTCAAAGAAGATGTCTTGCAGATATAGCCATTTCCTACGATTGAACAAGCCTATACACATGTCCGATAGGAAGATGTGAGGCAAACTGTAACGCTGACTAGCAGTGATACTGTCCATGATTTGATAGCCATGATATCTCAGGGGAATAAGACAAATGTCAAAGCGAACCAAGAACTTTTGTTGCATATGGCTAAGCCGAGGGTTAAGCAAGAAGGAGGAAAACCTAGTTCAACACCACGCCATAAAATTTCTCTCGGGTGAGGTTGCTCGAATTGTGGTAATTCTAAACATACCGTGGAGACGTGTTTTAAACTTTATAGGTATCTCGATAGGTAGAAAGAGTTGAAAGCTCGAAAGCAAATAAAAAGAAAAAGAAGAGCTTCTCTAGTGACCATAGAGCCTCAGCTATCATTGATACCTTACATTGATCATTGATTCGGAAGCCATGGATCACATGACATTTACTCTTGATGATTTTGTTCGTATTTCAGAACCAATCAGACTTGATAGTATCCAAATGCTAATGGATTCATCTGTCCAGTAATTGAGCCTAGAGTTATTATGATTTCCTCTGCATTTTCACTCCCTAACACTTCTCTTGTCCCTTCATTATCTACCAAATTAATTTCGATTGGAAATACAAAACCAAGTTATACGTTTCATCACCATGATTTGTCTCATTATCCACGTTCGCGTCATTACGCCTCGGACCATTATAAACATAAACCCGCGTTAAACGCCTCAGGTTTTCAATGCCACTCAAGGCTTGTGTCGACACATGTACACTTATCCCGCATCTCCACACCTCAGGAAATTAGTCAATACAACCCCGTGTCTCAACGCATTGGGGTACCAAGAGTTCCTAAGCATGCAAGATTCCCTTCCATTTCAAGACTTCATAATCGAGTACGAGCTCATTCATCGAGCTAAGAGTCTATAGCATGCAGGTCAACAAGATTTAGCACTCACGAGATAACATCGGATACAAAGTATAAACATTAAGAGAGTACACAAAACTTGCACTTGATCGCCATGATCGGCTATGAACAATCACATAATAATTCCATAATAATTCATCCAATTCAAACCTAATTCATCCAGTAGAGGCCTATCCTCCTAACCAAAGTTTGGGGACTCCTTACCTTAAGCTTTAATCAGCAAAATTTCTCCCGAAGCACACCAAGGATTCGGTTTTAGAGGTCCAAAAACGGGGTAATCGCACACCTAAAGGAATTCATCCAATATATCAATTTTTCTCGTCCAATTCGTCATACCACGGGGCATACACCTCAATAACATCCTTAACATCCTAGTATATCATAGCGATAATTTCAAGGCACGATATCAATCCCAACAGCCCTTAGGAATTCAGTTGCACAAATCAAAATAGGGTAACTTTCGGTTCTGCCCAATCCTCCTGTAATCAGCCCTTAATTCAATTTTAAACCTTAATTCACCACATAAATCACTTGCCAACATGAAGTCCTACGTGTATCAAAGTCTCACCGAAGATTTTAGGGCGAGTCAACGTCCGAAAGTTCACGAACAACTTTGGTTCCCTCAAGTCTACCGCTGGTCAGATTTTGTTCAACGGAAACAATGTCATTTCAACATCAAAACTCCATCGAAATTGAAATTTAACCAACTCGCTGCCTCAGCTCAATATATCTAAGTATTATTAGTCTACAAGGTCTCGCTGAAAATTTGAAGCAAAGCGAAGTCCTAAAGAGGCCGAGGGAAGACTTACCCTCGGTTGAGCTCAAATTGTCCAGTTTTGGAAATAGGGTTAGTCGGAGCTCCTCCAGCGTCCAACGGCCGAGCTTCCACTTGGAACTCGTTGGGAAGAGGATGAGGGTTCAGTTGGTGGTCGGCAAGTCGCTGAAAGTGGCGGTTGAGATGGGCAAAGCAGGTGACAGCAGCTGGTCGTCGGGGCTCTCAGTGAAGAAGAAAACGAAGAAGAAGAAGAGAAGAAGAGGAGGAAGAAGGAAAATGGCAGAGGGATTTCGACCAAGGCAAGGAATAGAGATAGGGCTTTACACAAATTTTCAATTGGTCAACTCCAAGAATGGTAGGTTAAAAAGCATACATTAAATGCCAAGAGCTCTCATGAAGACACTTGTCTTCTTATCAATAATTGTGGTCATCCAATGGCCATTATACTCTCTCATTTTCAGCAGCCATAGGGTTTGGACAATGACCAAAATGTCATTCTCCTTTGGTTAAGACAAAGCCAATATTTGAGAGGTAAAATGGTAATTTCGCTCTCGCCGTCAAAAATGTCGATTTTCCAATTCAAATTTCCTTCAATGAGGCGGCATCCAATTCAATTAAAATGGTGGAATTCTTTATTTTCCATTTTCTAATTTCGAGACTCGTCCTCGGGTCATTTCTCTGTCAAATGTAATTTCAAACTATCTTGAACTAACAGGCGATTTTTGTAGACGTTACGCGTATCGACTCTGTGACTCTCATCACACTTTGTGTTTGTCAGTTCTTGGTGACTTTGATCGTCATGTAATTGCAAGGGTCTATTACTAGCTCCGACGGACACGATTGCCATCATCAGATTTGGAAAAATTTTACAAATTATACATTGATTAAGCAACATCACCCGCGCTCCAATCGTAAATGCTAGCAAAGCATTCCTTAATAGGTCTTAGATCGACCTTTAATGGTTCTAAATACTCCATCGGCAATGCTTATGGTCAAAGTGTCATTTCCTATTTGAATTACCTAGGTCCACATACCTTATCTTGCGTTAGCCTTTCCCTTTTGATCAGTTAACTTGAGATTAATCAGATCTGAGCGAGATACGACTGAAATATATCGATAGTATTTTCATTGATAAGTCTCGAAATGATGGGAAAACTAGAATGTCACAACTTTTCTCCCTTACAAAAATTTCGTCCTCGAAATTCACAATAAACCCAGCTATCCAAACAAATTGGGGTATTGACGCATCATTGTTTCTTCACTCTCCCATGTAGCGCCTTCGGTCCCATGGCGCTTCCAAATTACTTTGACCAGTAGAATCGTCTTATTCCTTAAAACTTGCTCTTTTCGATCTTCAATTCTGATTGGCTTTTCCATGTATGACACCCTATCGTCCACTTCAATAGTCTCATAGTCCAACACATGCGCAGGGTCTGGCTCGTACTTTCTTAACATTGATACATCAAAAACGTTATGTACTTAAGATAAATTAGGCGATAAGGCAAGTCGATAGGTCAAATTTTTAATCTGTTCCAAAACTTCAAAAGTGCCTACTTACCTTGAACTCAATTTTCCTTTCTTTCCAAACCGAGATAGTCATTGCATCGATGAAACTTTAAGGAAGACATGATCACCAACTTGAAACTCCAAGGGCTGGCGTCGCTTGTCAGCATAACTTTTCTGACGACTATTATCTTCACAACCTCCACCGATTGCTCTACGAACTCTAGGCCTGTAATGCCTCTCTCTCCAACTTCATCCCAGTAAATCGGGGTTCTGCAGGCTCTTCCATAAAACGCTTCAAAAGGTGTCATTTGAATACTTTGCTGATAACTGTTATTATACGCGAATTCTACCAAGTGCAACTGGTCCTCCCATCCACCTTTAAAGTCTATAACGCACGCTCGTAACATATTTTCAAGCGCTTGGATTGTTCTCTCCGATTGCCCATCCGTTTGTGGATGATACGTCCTACTGAATTGTAGTTGGGTTCCCATTGCATCTTGAAGGCTCTTTCAAAAGTTCACCATGAATTAGGATCTCGGTCCGACGTAATCGTTACGGTACTCCACGTAGTCTTACTATATGACGCATATACAGCTCGACATACCGGTCCATTGCAAAGTCCTTTCGCATAGGGATGATATGGCTAGACTTGGTCAGTCTGTCCAGGACTACCCAAATCGAATTGTGGCCTCTTTGGCTCCTTGACAAACCTATCACAAAATCTATAGTCACATGCTCCTACTTCTATTCGAGAATCTCCAAATGTTGTAGCAATCCTCCGGGTTTATAGTGTTGTGCCTTTACATGCTAACACGTCAGGCACTTTGCCACATATTTAGCTACGTCTACTGTCATCCTGTTCCACCAGTAATACTGACGTAGATTCTGGTACATTTTCGTGCTACCTAGATAGATATTGTAATTGCTTCTATAAGCCTCAGATAAAAAATTTTCCCTAAGCTCTTCGTACTTGGGCAAGCACAGGCGCCCTCGAAATCTCCAAATTCCATCTCCGGATCCCTGGAATTTCGGCTTTCTTTTCATTACATCCATCTCAAGGATTTTCCGAATTCCTAGGTCCGTAGGCTGCAGAATCTTTATCCTTTCTTGGATTTCAAGCACTATTCTCAAAATCGCTACCAAACTGTACAATTGACCAACTTCCAATTTGAATTCAAAATCCCTTAATTCTTCGAGTAATGACCATTCTTTAACCAACAGACAAGCAATGCTTGATTTCCGACTGAGTGCATCTGCGACTCTATTCGCTTTCCCAGGGTGATACAGAATATCGCAGTCATAATCCTTAAACAGCTCCATTCATCGACGTTGCCTCATATTTAATTCCTCTTGAGGAAAGAGGTACTTCAGGCTCTGGTGATCTGTATAAATCTGAAACTTTTTGCCACACAAATAATGTCTCTAGATCTTCAGGGCGAAGATAGTTGTAGCCAATTCCAAGTCATGAGTTGGATAATTCATCTCGTGCAATTTCGGTTATCGTGACACGTAGGTGACCACTCTTCCATGTTGCATTAGTACACAACCCAGTCCCTTTAGCGAAGCATCACTATATATCTCGTAGACTCCGGGTCCTAATGGGATCGTCAATACCGGTGCGGTTATCAGTCGATGCTTAAGCTCTTGGAAGCTCCTTTCACACTTATCCATCCACTCGAACTTTGTTTCCTTCTTAGTCAACCCCGCCAACGAAATTGCTATAGATGAAAACTTTTGCACAAAGCGTCGATAATAACCAGCCAGTCCTAGAAAACTCCAAACTTCCATAACCGTAGTAGGTTTAGGCCAATTCATAATTGCTTCAATCTTCGCAAGGTCTACGGCTATTCCCTCTCCAGATACCACATGGCCAAGAAATGCTACTTTATTCAGCCAAAACTTGCATTTGCTAAACTTAGCATAAATCGAGTGCTCTCTCAGCGTCTGTAAGACAATCCTCAAATGCCTTTCATGTTCTTCATTACTCCTCGAGTAATTCAAAATATTATCGATGAAGAATATAACAAACCTATCTAAGAATTCCTTGAATACTCGATGCTTTAAATCCATAAATGTAGCTGGAGCATTAGTCAATTCAAAAGGCATAACGGTGAACTCATAGTGACCATACCTTGTCTTAAAAGGTGTCTTTAGAATGTCCTCTTTCATAATTCTCAACTGATGATAACCGGTCCTCAGGTCTATTTTAGAGAATACAGAAGCTCCTTGCAACTGATCGAATAAATCATCAATCCTCGGTAGTGGGTATTTATTCTTAATGATTACTTGATTCAACTACCTATAGTCAATGCATAAGCGCAAAGATCCATCCTTTTTTTCTCACAAACAACAGCGGTGCTCCCCACAGTGACTCACTCGGTCGAATAAATCCTTTATCTAATAGTTCTAACATTTGCACTTTTAACTCTTTCTACTCTAATAAGGACATCCTATATGGTGCCTTCAAGATCGGCTCCGTTCCTAGAGCTAACTCGATCACAAATTCAATTTCCCTTTCTGGTGGTAATCCTAGCAATTCTTGGGGAAAGACATCGGGAAATTCACACACCACCAGAATACTTTCTAATTTAGGTTCCATGGCAGTCGTATCCATAACTGCGACTAAGTAAACTTGACATCCTTCGATCATCAGCTTTGTCGCCTCGAGTGATGAGACTAGTGGGATCGTGGTTCCTCCTCGGCTTCCCGCAAATTCAAAACTAGGGCGACCCTCCGAATAAAAACAAATTACTCTGCTACCACAATTGACTACTGTCCTTTGCTTACCCAACCAATCCATTTCAATAATCACATCAAAATCATACATGGGCAACACAGCCAAATCTATCCTCTCTTCGCTACTACCAATGACCACCTTACAATCCGCACAGCCTAATGAAACCACCACATTATCATTTAACAGGGTGGCAACATGCAGTATCACATTCAACGGTTTCAACTTCATACCAACCAAGTCAGCAAATTGAGCGGACACGAAAGAATGTGAAGCACCAAGGTCAAATAAGGCATAAGCAGCTTGGTCACACAAATAAATTGTACCTATGACCACGCCAGGCGCTTCCTCCGCCTCTCTTCGTGCCACAGCGTACACCCTTCCTTGAGTTGGGGGTCGGTTCTGATCATTTGGTGGAGTTGCAAACGACGATCCTGCCTACGATCGTTGCCCTTGAGGTCTAGTCACTGGAGCTTGATTGGGATAACTCCTCATTTGATGGCCCATCTAACCACATTTAACGCATGCTCTCGTCCTGGCCGGGCAGGGTCCGTTTTCATGTGTCCTACCACAAAGGCGGCAGTTTCAGTTTTCTTGGTGCGGCGGTTTCCCAATATTCTTCCTCACTGGAGGGATGAAGTGTCTATTGACAGCCATAAGTCTTTTGCCGATATGGCAATTATCTCGAAATGAGCTAAATCGCGATCCAGATGCGATCGTCCTCTCTTTCATGTCCCTTTCTATCATTTGTCTCCGCTCATAAATTTCCTTATAAGTTCTCAAGTTCAGAGCCACCATCTGACTGCGAAGCTCGTGTCTTTGTCCGTCTCGAAACCTCCGCACCTTTTCCAGCGGGTCCTCTACTAATCTAGGTGCGTACCTTGATAGCGTGGCAAACTCGGCTTCGTATTGGTCCACCGTCAGGTGATTCTGATGTAATTGTTGAAATTCCACTTGCTTCCTTTCGCGGGCAGTCTCTGAAAAGTACTTGTCATTGAATGTAATAGTAAAGGCATTCCAAGTCAAGGTAGTTCCTTCCGGCAATACTCCATTCTTGGTCACACTCCACCAGTCGTTTGCGGTATCTTCCAGCTGGTACACTGCCAATAAAACTTTTTCATCTTCAGTGCATCTCAAAACCCCAAAAGCTTTCTCAAGCTTTTCTATCCACCCCGGTGTTAGTTCAGGGTCTCTAATTCCGTCGAATTGGGTTGGTTTCAGCTTAATAACTGTTCGACTAGTTGACCCATTTGTCTAGCCACAATTCATTCTTCCTAGGCATTACATGCTTCATTGCCTTGGTCGTTGTCATTATTATTCCCGTTACCTCCGTTGTCGCCATTATTTGCGTTAACAGTAGCTATAGCAGCTCCCACAACCTGAGCAATGGCAGCATCCATGGCTTAGGTTTGCCTGTCTATGAGGTCGCCAATCTTTTCTAGTGCTCTCAGCATTCCATCCATTCTTGGGTCTTCCGCCACAGGCGGTCTTGAGGTAGAAGCTCCACTCCTAGGTCTTCTAGGTCTTATGAACGAATTGCTCATTCTGGTGTACACTTACTATACGTGGACCACTTTAATTCCATCACGGAATTAGAGACTTACTCATCTAGTCAAGTCTAGCAATACTAAATTATACCTTAAAAGACGCAATCACAACCAGAAAACCATCCATACAATCCTTTCTAAGGATACGTCAATTAGAGAGTCACAACTACAACTCAATTCCAGTCACTTCGGCAGTTCAACATATCTAGTGACAATCATCCACTTGACAAGTCAAAATCCAGGAATGACTCCCAGCGCTTAGCACAAAGTATGATCTTTATAAACTACCATAATCATACCAATACCATATGTCAACCTCATGGGCCAATCCATATGTCATGCATTTCACACCTAACTCTAACGAGTCTCCTAAAGTCTCGCTACCCAATAAATCCCAACTCATTCCTCCTTATTACTCCAGTCCTCAATCAACTTAGATCGAGCTAACCTTGCTTGATACCAAACAGACGGGAATGTCACTCCCTACGCCTTATTGCGACTCGCAACATCCAAACAAAATCGTTCAAGTCCCACGATACGGCCCACACGATACACGTAAGGTGAAATGCGCATGTGGAAGCAAAAAGAACGAACACCTCTTATAAAGTATGTGAAAGGAAACCTGAAATAGGGAGAACATATATATATATATATATACACATAACACCATCAAGGGTTTATACAAAAGATGCGGATAAACTACTCCTGCAGACGGGTCAGGGCGATTGGAGATCAACCAAAAGTCAATAAAACCCTAAGTCCCCAAAAGCTTACAAGCCAACGAGGGTCACCACCAAAAGACTGCTTAGTAAGGTCAGGAAACCCCTAAGTCGAACCACTAGCTCCGTCCTCGTCCTTATCTTCGTTTGGATCATAATCCGAGAAGGTCTCAGATCGTACATCCACCGAGTCGTCCACCATGACATCCTCCAGCTCATCCTCAGAAGTAGAGATCTCTATCATCTCATTGTTGTCCTCCAAGGTAGGGTTCTTCCCGGCACACTCCACAAGGCACTTCTGTGGATTTCAATGGACCTGTCGTGACCTCACCGACTCTACGAAACTAGGCCTCGAACCAATGTGATTTTCAATCCTTACCTTCCTCGTCAACCCAAACAACGGTATATTTCCTAACATAAGTGGTACCCTGACTGTCAAGGAACTCGTCAAAATAGGCGGTCAACTCTTTAGGATCGCCTAGGTGGGTTAGAAGCATACTTCAAGGCATAAGATCTAAAAAAGTAAAGTCCCACTACGGGGTGAGATTTACATATCAGCAAGCTAAGTTCTAACTCTAGGTTAGGCTGACAATGCACCCAGACATAAATACAATCAAAGAGCAAAGACACGCCAAAAAAAATACAAGGCAAACCAAAATCATAATGATATATGGCAAACGATCATCATAATGAACTATAAAGAGACAAGTGGTTGGCAATCATGCAAGCACATCATCATAACTTACAACTCAAGTCAGGCATGGAAATAAAAAACCAAGTTATACGTTCCATCATCATGATTCATCTCATTATCTACGTCCGCGTCATAACGCCTCAGGCTTGGTCCGTGTCATTACGCCTCAGACCATTATAAACATAAACCCGTGTTAAATGCCTCAAGTTTTCAATGCCACTAGAGACTTGTGTCGACACATGTGCACTTATCCCGCGTCTCAACACCTCAGGATATTAGTCAATAGAACCCTACGTTTCAACGTATCAGGGTACCAAGAGTTCTTAAGCATGCAAGATTCCCTTCCATTTCAAGACTTCATGATCGAGTACATGTTCATTCATCGAGGTAAGAGTATACAGCATGTGGGTCAACAAGATTCAGCACTCACGAGATAACATCGGATACAAAGCAAAGACATTAAGAAAGTACACAAAACTTGTACTTGATCGTCATGATCTGCTATGAACAATCACATAATAATTCCATAATAATTCATCCAATTCGAACCAAATTCTTCCAGTAGAGGCCTATCCTCCTAACCAAGTTTTAGGGACTCCTTATCTTAAGCTTTAATCAACAAAATTCCTCCCAAAGCACAACAAGGATTCGGTTTTAAGGATCTAAAAATAGGGCAGCCGCACACCTAGAGGAATTCATCCAATTCTTCAATTTTTCTCTTCAAATTCACCAAACCATGGGGCATACACCTCAATAACATCCTAATTAACATCCTAGTACATCATAACGATAATTTCAAGGCATGATATCAATCCCAACAGCCCTTAAGAAGTCAGTTGGCACAAACCGAAACAAGGTAACTTTCGGTTCTGCCCTATCCTCCTCTAATCAGCTCTTAATTCAACTTTAAACCTTACTTCACCACATAAATTACTTGCTAACATGTAGTCCTACATGTATCAAAGTCTCACTGAAGATTTTAGGGCGTGTCGACGTTCAAAAGTACATGAACAACTCTGGTTCCCTGAAGCCTGACACCTGTCAGATTCTGTTCAACAGAAACAATGCCGTTTCAACATCAAAAATCCATCAAAATTTAACCAACTCGCTACCTCAGCTCAGTATATCTAAGTATTATAATTCTATAAGGTCTCGCTGAAAATTTGAAGCAAAGCGAAGTTCTAAAGAGGCCGAACGAAGACTTACCCTCGGTTGAGCTCAAATCTGTCCATTTTTGGAAACAGGGTTGGTCGGAGCTCCTCCGGCGTCCAACGGCCGAGCTATCACTTAGAACTCATTGGTAAGAGGATGAGGGTTCAATTGGTGATCAGCACAAAGTCGGCAAGTCACCGAAAGTGGCGGTCGAGATGGGTGAAGCAGGCGGCGGTGGCTGGTCTTCGGGGTTCTCGGTGAAGAAGAAAACTGTCACGCCCCGGACTCGGCGAGCACGTGAACATCCTTGTCCATGACGTTCATTTAAGAATGCTCCAGGATCCAACGGCCAATATTATATAGGAATACGCATGCGAAAGTGATGCCTTCATCAATTATATAAATACAACTGTACTCGATGACTTAGGACAGACACATCATAATCAACAACTAATACACGTAGGTTTAACTCTTAACCTGCCAATCAGATATACAATCCTAATATCACAAAAGACCAATATACTATAACTGTCCGTTATCCCTTTAAATGCCACTCCATGGCAAACTCGTGCTCCCTTCGCCTGGAACCTGAAAAATGTAAGCCCCCACTAGGGTGAGATATAAATCTCAGTAAGGTGGGTCCTAACCCTAGGTCTGGCTGACCGTCCACTCAGGCAGTCCTCCAATCCTTTATATTTTCAAACTCATAACTTACAGGCAGATAGGGCACCATTCAATGAAGCAATGACATACAGACAACAGGCATGCTAAAATGAACTCATGTCACATTCAAATGATAATGCACTTGTATACTCAGCCTGTCACTTCACCACATCCATCAACCTCTGCCTGCCTTATTCTCTAGCCCGCGATTAGCTCGCATCAGGCTCGGCCCGCGTAAACGCATTAAACCGTCATCGGTGACCCGCATAAACGCATCAGGTCCCGGTCCATCTCCAAGCAAGGTTTATGAGCTCATACTCTGTCCCGCGAATAATTCATATCAGGACTATGACTATCTCGATCCCACGACTTTGTCGCATCAGGGCGCCATCTAATCATACCTCACCCTGCGACCTTGTCACATCAAGGTTTCGACCTTCGCCTCGCGACGTCTCGTATTAGGGTCTCGACCTTCCGTCCCGCGTCTCACACGCCTCAAGGCCATGCCATGCCATGCTCATGCCACATCATATTATATGCTTGATTATCAAATCAATTTCACACTCACTGGCAAGCGCGCATTCAAATGCGTTTCATAATTTTCGTGGCATGCAATTCAATTCAAATGATATACGGGCATGGCAAATAACTCAGGAACACAATATCACTCACAATCAGTCCTATATCGTCTTAGCATATCACTAAGCTACCCACTTGAATAAATTCTCATAAATTGTTTCTATCGGCCCTCGACTTACCCAATCGAGTCCAATTATCTTGACAAAGGGTCAGGAATTCCCTTACCTTTGATTTGGCAACCCAAGTTGCTCCTCGTGGACCCTTAAGGTCTCGGCCAACCATGGTTCAAGGTCAATCTACTGCACAACCTAATAAAATCCGACCAATCCATCAATTTTCATGTTCAACTCAACCATCCATGACTCCTAACCCTCCATTGCATAATCCTCAACATCTTAACATGCTTTAAACATCAATTTGAGACTTATAATCCATCCATCATCAGCCCAACAGAATGGGTCTTGCACAGAACCAACCGGTTCACTTCGGTTCTGTGCAAACCGAGCATATCCAGCCTTCAATCCACTCCTAAATCCTCTATTTAATCATCAATCTATCTCTTAACATGATTATCTAAGGGTCTAAGAGGCTTACTGTGAGTTTTAGGCTGGTTGGTCACCGAAAAACCATCCAAAGTCGCAGGTTCCTCCAAGCACAGAATCTGGAAGTTTTCTGGGCAAGATTAACAAGGTCGATTCGTGGTCAAAACTTAATCAAATCCATCTCAACTTTTTACCATAGAACCATCTACATGTCTACTAGGTCTCCACGAAATCCCAGCTCAAAAATCAAATATTTCAAGCACCAACAGGGCTGAAAACCGGACCTACCTCAGATTGGAGCAGATCCCGTCGACTCTCGGGAGAATCCTTGCTCTGGACTACTTGGTGCTCCAAATGCTTCGATTCTTGTTGGAGGATGTCGAAAAGACATGCAGCATTGTTGTGGTGGTCGACCGACAGTAGATGTTGGCCAGAAGTGGCCGTGGTGGCCGGCGAAGTGGAGGTCCAGAAGTTGTCCAGCGACAGCAAGAAGGAAGAAGAAGAAGAGGAAGTGTTCGGTGGTTCTAGGGGTTGGTCTGGCCAAATGAGAGGGTGAGGAGAGAGAGAAATTGATATACCCCAAGCTTGGTCAAAGGCCTTTGATTGGTAGGTGGGAAAAAGGTGAAACGACCATGACTCCTTGGATTTTTGACACTTGGCAAGTTGCTTTTCCCATGAGATCCAATGGCCACTCCATTGTCCTTGAATTTTCGGCAGCCTTGGGGTGTGGTTGGACCATTTTTCCCTTCTTTAATTGCAAGGGTAAAGTTCTAAGCTTGAGGGGCAAAATGGTCATTTTATCCCGACGTTCAGAACATCGTTTTTCTCATTTCGAAAATATTCGATAAGGCGACGGCCAATCCAAATAATGTTGGAATTCTTGATTTTCTATTTCAAATCTTTCAAGGCTCATTTCTAATAGTTTTCTCTATCAGACGTGGTTCCAGCCTATCCCGAACCGACGGGCGACTTTCGCAGACATTACGCGTATCGACCCCGTGATTCATATCACGTTTGGGGTTCGTCAATTTGTGGTGGCTTTGGTTTTCATGTAATTGTGAGGGTCTATCAGTAGCTCCTAAGGTCTCGATCTTCACCGTCCGATTTAGGAAAATTTTGCAAATCATACGTTGGTTAAGCGGCATCACCCGCGCTCCAATCATGTGACACTTGCAAGGCATCCCTTAATCATTCTTGGATCGGCCTTTTTGTGGCTCTAAATATCCCCTCGACAATCCTTATGGTCAAAGCGTCATTTTCTATCCGAGTTCCCCAGGTCCACGTACCTCGTCTCGCGTTAGCCTTTCCTTTTTGGTCAGTCCACTCGAATTGATCAGGTTCAATCGAAATACGACTGAAATCCATCTCTAGATACACATTTCTCATTACTGAGCCTGAAATTGACTGAAAATCAAAATGTCACAAAAACGAAGAAGAAGAAGAAGATAAGAAGAAAAAGAAGAAAAAAATGGCATAGGGGTTTCGGCCAAGGCAAGGAAGAGAGAGAGGACTTTACACAAATTTTCACTTGGTCATCTCCAAGAATGGTAGGTTAAAAGGCATACATTAAATGCCAAAGGCATACATTAAATGCCAAGAGCTCTCATGAAGACACTGGTCTTCTTATCAATAATTCTGATCATCCAATGGCTATTATACTTCCTCATTTTCAACAGCCATAGGGTTTGGACAATGACCAAAACATCCTTCTCCTTTTGTTAAGACAAAGCCAATCTTCGAGGGGCAAAACGGTAATTTCGCTCTCGTCGTCAGAAATGTCAATTTTTCAATTCAAATTTTCTTTGATAAGGCGGCGTCTAATTCTATTAAAATGTTAAAATAAATTCTATTTTTTAATTTCGAGACTTGTCCTCAGGTCATTTCTGTGTCAAATGTAATTTTCATATTGTCTTGAACTAACGGGCGGTTTTTGCAGACGTTACGCGTATTGACTCTGCGATTCTCATCACATTTAGGGTTCGTCAATTCTTGGCAACTTGGGTGTCATGTAATTGCAATGGTCTATTACTAGCTCCAACGGTTACGATCATCATCGTTCGATTTGAGAAAATTTTACAAATTATACATTAATTAATCGGTATCACCCACGCTTTAATCGTATAACTCTAGCAAAGCATTCATTAATTGTTCTTAGATCGGCCCTTAGTGGTGCTAAATACTCTCTCGGCAATCCTTATGGTCAAAGTGTCATTCCTATTTGAATTTCCTAGGTCCACGTACCTTGTCTTGCGTTAGCCTTTCCCTTTTGGTCAGTTAACTCGAGATTGATCAGATCCAAGCGAGATACGACCGAAATACATCAATAGATATATTTTTATTGATGGGTCTCAAAATGACAAGAAAATCAAAATGTCACAATGGTTATGCTATGTATATACGTGTGTGCTTTTATTTTGTTTCGAACCCCCCGTACCATGCATTGTCAAGGTTGTTTATTCTTTTATATGACTTCTACATGCGTGTTTCATTCTACACTCTAGGCTGTATATGTGGTTCCTAGGATTACTATACAGACTTGGCGGATGTCTCGCACTCGCGGTTAAGGTTGGAGCGTGACATCCCCGCTTAAGTAGTATCATAACAAGGCTAGCTCAATCCAGGTTGATTGAGCATTGGAGTGACAAGGAGTAAAGGAATTTGGATGATGGGGTAGTGAGACTATAGGAGGATTCGTTTGGATCAAGCACAAATATATGGCATGTAATTAGTGCATGTGATTGATATCTTGAATTGGCATGATTGTGAGGAACTTATGATGACCAAGCTTCGTACTTAGGGTTGTGAATTGATTATAGATGCCATTATGTTGAGTGAATGATTGCCTTTGATTATACTAAGTTACATATGCGTTTGGACTTGAGGTATGCTTGCGAATCCTTGATTGATGTGCTCTTGAAAATGACTGGGTGAATGGTTGTTTCGTTGTGATTGTTGTCTTGTGGTGTAGTTTAGAGTCACTGAACTTGAGTAGATAACCTAAGCCTCTAATTTCATGATAGAATTATAGTGGTCCAAGTGTAGTAGTGTAAGCAAGAATGAACAACCAACCCATGAGACCTGGAAGACCTAAAGGTGAAGCTTCTAGCTCGAGGCCGCCTATGGCGGAAGATCTAAGAATGGATGTAGTATTGAGAGCACTGGAAAGGATTGGCGATCTAATAGATAGGTAGACTTAAGACAAGGATGCCGCCATCGCTTAGGCTGTGGGAGCTGCCATGGTTGCTGCGAATGCGCATAACGGTTACAATAGGGATAACAGGAATAATGGCAACAACGATCAGGATGTTGAAGCTAGTAATGCCCGAGGTGAAGAAAATACGGCTAGATAGATGGACCAGCTAGTCGAGCAGTTTATAAAGCTAAAGCTGACTCAATTTGATGGCACTGGAGATCCTAAGCTAGCACCAAGATGGATTGAAAAGCTCGAGAAAGCTTTTGGGGGTGCCGAGGTGGACAGACAAAGAGAAAGTGTTGTTAACCGTATACCAGCTAGAAGGTACCGCTAATGATTAGTGGAGTGCCACTAAGACTGGAGTGTTTCCTGAAGGCATAGCTTTGAGTTGGCCCGCCTTCACTGCCGCTTTTAACGATAAGTATTTCTCAAAAACGATGAGCGAGAGGAAATAAGTGGAGTTCCAGCGATTGCGCCAAAATCAACTAATTGTGGATCAATACGAGGCTGAGTTCGCAATTTTGTCAAGGTATGCGCCGAGATCGGTTGAGGATCCGCTAGAGAAGGCACGGAGGTTTCGAGATGGGAAATTTGAAGTCAAATAATAATAGTGAACCTGAGAACGTACAGAGAGATCAATGAGTGAAGTCAAATGATCGAGAGAGACATGAAAAGAAAGAGCAGCTGATTCTGGATCGCGGTTTGCTTTTTCGAGGGATAATCGACAACTAGGTAAAAGGCCGATGACGAGCAATGGGCATTTTGTTCCTCCTATTCAAAAGAATATTTGGAAGCCATTGTACCAATCAAATTGGAGTGGTCGCCTTTGTGGCAGAAGACATGGAAGTGGGCCTTGTCCTAGTAGGATGGGTGCATATTTTAAGTGTGGTCAATTGGGCCACTAGATAAAGAATTGTCTGAGCCAAGCACTAGGGAATCGAGCTCAAGGGCAAAAATCGCTAGTTGGACACCTAGTTGTAGCTCTGCAGATTGAACAAAATCGACCACCAGGACAAGGAAGAGTGTATGCGATAGTACGTAGAGAGGCGGAGGAAGCGCTGGCATGGTCACAGGTACGATTTACTTATGCGATCAAGCTGCCTCCACTTTATTTGATCTTGGGGCTTCGTATTCCTTTATATCTGCTCAGTTTGTTGATTTGGTGGGTGTGGAGTTGAAATCGATGAATGTGTTGTTGCACGTCATTACACCATTAAAGGATAATGTGTTAGTCTCACTAGGTTGTGCAGACTGTAAGATAGTGATTGGTGGTAGCGAAGAAAATATAGATTTTGTTGTGCTGCCTATGTATGATTTTGACGTGATTATTGGAATGGATTGGCTGGGAAAATAAAAAGCTGTAGTTGATTGTGGTAACAGGGTAATTCGTTTTTACCCGGATGGTCGCCCCAGTTTTGAATTTGCCGGGAGTCGCGAAGGAACCTTGATTCCTTTAATTTCGTCGCTTGAAGCGACCAAGCTGTTAAATGAAAGGTGTCAAGTTTATCTAGCTGTTGCAGTTGACACAACGGTAGAGGAACCCAAATTGGAAAGTATAGCGGTGGTACGTGAATTTCCTGATGTGTTTCCTAAGGAGTTGCCAGAATTACCACCCGAGAGAGAAATTGAGTTCGTGATTGAGTTAGCTCCTGGAACGGAGCCAATCTCGAAGGTACCATATAAGATGTCCATGTCAGAATTAAAAGAATTAAAGATGCAGATGCAGGAGTTGCTTGATAAAGGATTCATTAGCCCAAGCATGTCATCGTGGGGAGTGCTGGTGTTGTTTGTGAGGAAAAAGGATAGATCATTGCGTTTGTGCATTAATTATAGGCAATTAGATCAAGTGACTATTAAGAATAAGTACCATTACCAAGGATAGATGATTTGTTTGACCAGCTGCAATGAGCGTCTGTGTTCTCCAAAATAGATTTGAGGACTGGTTATCATCAGTTGAGGATAAAAAAAGAGGATATACCAAAGACTGCCTTTAGGACGATGTATGGGTTATGAATTTATCGTTATGCCCTTCAGATTGACTAATGCCCTTGCTGCTTTCAGGGATCTAATGCATCAAGTGTTTAAAGAGCTTTTGGACCAGTTTCTCATAGTCTTTATTGATGACATTTTGATTTACTCGAAGAGTGATGAGGAGCATGAAAGACACCTAAGAATTGGCTTGCAGACTTTGAGGGAGCACTCGTTTTACGCTAAGTTTAGCAAATGCGAGTTTTGACTGAATAAGGTGGCGTTTCTTGGTCATGTCATATCTGGAGAAGGAATCTCTGTAGACCCTTCAAAAATTGAAGCAGTAAAGAATTGGTCTAGACCTACAACAGTTACTGAAGTTCAGAGTTTTCTAGGACTGGCAGGTTATTATCGACGCTATGTGAAAAAGTTTTCATCTATAGCCACTTCGTTGACGAGATTAACTAAGAAGTATACTAAGTTTGAGTGGACTGATAAATGTGAAATGAGTTTTCAATAACTTAAGTATCGCTTGACGACCGCACCAGTGTTAATGATCCATTTTGGACCTGGAGGTTATGAGATATATAGTGATTATTCGTTAAAGAGATTAGGGTGTGTGTTGATGCAACATGGAAGAGTCGTCGCTTATGGCTCGCGACAGTTGAGACCTCGTAAAATGAACTATCTGACACATGACTTGGAGTTAGCTGCAATTATCTTTGCCTTGAAAATTTAGAGGCATTATCTGTGTGACGAAAGGTTTAAGATTTTTGCAGACCATCAGAATTTGAAGTATCTATTTTCATAGAAGGAATTGAATATGAGACAATGTTGATGGATGGAGCTACTCAAGGATTATAACTGTGATATTTTGTATCATCCTGGGAAAGCGAATAGAGTCGCAGATGCGCTTAGTCGGAAATACAGCATCGCGCTTTTGTTGGTTAAAGGATGGTCCTTACTTGAGGAACTGAGAGATTTCGAGTTTAAGCTGGAAGTTTGCCAACTGTCGAGCTTAGTGGCAACCTTGAGTATTGAACTTGAAATCCAAGAGCGAGTAAAGGTCTTGCAGTCTACGAATCCTGATGTCCAGAAGACTCTCGAAATGGATGTAGCGAGAAGGAAACCTGAGTTTCAAGTATCAGAGGATGGAATTCTGAAATTCCGCGGACGTTTACGTGTGCCTAGTTGCGAAGAACTAAAGGAAAAGATTTTGTCTGAAACTCATAGGAGTAACTATAGTATTTACCCAAGAAGCACAGAGATGTATCAGAATATGCGTCAGCACTATTGGTGGAATGGAATGAAAGTGGATGTGGTTAAGTATGTAGCAAAAGGTTTGATTTGTTAGCAAGTAAAAGCGCAGCATTGTAAACCTGGAAGATTGTTACAACCTTTGGAAATCCCTAAGTGGAAATGAGAGCATGTAACTATGGACTTTGTGATGGGATTGTCGAGGAGTCAGAGAGATCATGACTTGATTTGGGTAGTCATGGATAGACTCACCAAGTCTGCGTATTTCATACCAGGACGAAAGGATTTCATGATGGATAAGTATGCTGAGTTGTATATGCGTCAGATTGTACAATTGCATGGAGTTCCAATCACGATTACATCAAATAGAGACCCTAAGTTTACGAGAAATTTCAAAAAAAAGTCTTTAGAATGACTTGGGAACTAGATTGCAGTTTAGTACGGTATATCATCCACGAACTGATGGATAGTCAGAGAGTACAATTCAGACGCTCGAAGATATGTTACAAGCCCATGTAATAGATTTTAAAGGTGAATGGGAGGATCAATTGCATTTAGTGGAGTTCGCCTACAATAACAGCTACTAGCAGAGCATTCGAATGGCACCTTTCGAAGCATTGTATGGTAGAGCCTGCAGAGCTCCTATATGTTGAGACGAAATTAGAGAAAATAGTATAACAGGTCCTAGTTAGTGGAACAATCAGTTAATACGGTTAAGGTTATTAGAGAAAGGCTAAGAACGGCATAGAGTCATCAGAAGAGTTATGTTGATAAAAGACGCAAGTCCATGGAGTTTCAAGTTGGTGACCATGTTTTACTGAAGGTATCGCCGATGTGTGGTTTATCTCGATTCGAGAAAAAGGGAAAACTGAGTCCGAGATACGTAGGCCCTTTTGAAATTTTAGAGTGAATTGGAACCTTAGCCTACCGACTCACTCTGCCACCGAACTTGTCACAAGTACACAAGTATTTCATGTATCGATGCTGAAAAAGTACGAACCAGATCTGACTCATGTTTTGGACAATGAGACTATCGAGGTAGATGATAGAGCAACGTATGTGAAAAAGCCAGTTAGAATCGAGGACCGAAAAGAGAAGGTCTTGAGGAATAAGACGACTCCGCTAGTCAAAGCAATTTGGGAGCACCATGGAACTGAAAGCGCTACGTGGGAAAGCGAAGAAACGATGAGGCGTCAGTACCCCCATTTTTTGGCTTAGTTGGGTTTATTGTAAATTTCGAGGACAAAATTTTAATAAGGGGGAAGAGTTGTGACATTCTAAGTTTCCCACCATTTCAAGACTAAATGAATGAAGAATATCTATCGATGCATTTGAGTTTTATTTCGCTCGGATCTGATCAATCCCAAGTTAACTAACCAAAAGGAAAAGGCTAACGTATGACAAGATACGTTAACCTAGGAAACTCGAAAACAGGAATGACGCTTTGGCCACAAGGATTTCTGAAGGAACATTTAGAACCAATAAGGGCCGATCTAAGAACGATTAAGGAATTTATTACGAGCGTTATACGATTGGAACGCAGATGATGTTGTTTAACCAAAGTATGATTTGCAAAATTTTCCTAAATCGAACTTTGACGATTGAAACCATCGGAACTAGCAATGAACACTCGCAATTACATGACAACCAAAGTCATCGTAACTTGAGTCGTCCTAAGTGTGACAAGAATCATAGAGCCGATACGTGTAACGTCTGTAAGAGCCGCCCGTTAGTTCGAGATAAACTAAAGTTACGATCGACGGAAAATCAATCATGAGATGAAATCTCGAAATTGGAAAATTGGAAATGAAGAATTCCAACATTCGAATTGAATTTGACGTTGCCTTGTCGATGGTAATTTAAAACTGGAAAAGTGAACCTTCGGACGGAAAGTGCAAAATTATCATTTTACCCCTCAAGCCTTGCCCTTACCTTAAGAACTATAGAATGACAATTTGGTCATTTGACCCCCCAAAGGCTGCCAAAAATTGTCGTCAATGGAAGTCAATTGAAGCTTGGATATTATTTAGTAGAATACAAGTGTTAATTCCTTGGTGACTAGCATTAATTTCTACTTTTAACCTACCATTTTTCAAGTTTGACCAACCAAGAATTAGTGGAAGACCCCCTCCATTTGCCTCAACTAAAACACCCTCCCTCTCTTCACTTTTCTTCTTGTTCTTCTTTGTTTTTCATTCGACCGAACCTGTTCTGTTCGGCCAGCTCACTACCGCCACTTCGCCGCCGTTGACTACCGCCTCCAATGATCCCATGGCCGCGTGCTCCACCAGCAGCACCCTCAACCTTTTCTCTACACATTCCCAATAGTAGATCGCCCATTGGTGGTCTTGTTTGTCCCGACCAACCCCGAGACCGAAAGTGGACAGATTATGACCAAGCTGAGGTAAAGCCCTTGTTCTTCCTTTTAGAGACTTCAAATGGCTTTAAACTTGTTGTGGGATCTTCTTAACGTGTTATAATTGAGTTCACTGAGCTAGAATTGTAAGTTTAGTTGAGTTAGAATGGATTTATAGGGCTGAATTAAAGAGGGTTTCTTGGAGCAGAATCTGATCGCCTGCGGACCGAGAGAAACCGGACTGTTCCAAAGCCTTCAGGGTGTTGTTTCACTTCGAAATTCTTGGTGAGGACACTAGACATGTAAAATAAGCTTTTGACAAGTTGATTTTGCGGTAAATTGGAACTTATGATTGAATTATAGACTGATTAGGGTGTTACGAAGCAGAACCAAACTTACCCTATTTTGGAATTATTGAACCAAAAACTTTGAGGGTCCGTAGAGGTGTTATCTTGCTATAAAATTATCATTAAGACATATTAGATTGTTAATTGAGGTGTTATTGAAGTCTTGGCGCAAAGGAATCGAGAAACGATTGAGTTTTGATGTGGAAATGTTATTTCTCCCTAGGACTGTACGCGAACTCTATTTGGCCATGAGTGGGTTGAGCTAGGTAACTCAGTTGAATTGAAGAATTTCTAATTGATTGAAAGGTAAGTGGTTCTTGAACCTTTGCTAAGATGCTAGGACACTACTGATCAAACTTGGTTGAGGAATTAATTAATTGGTGAATTTCTATGATGAGAATGGCATGGTATGATCTTGGTTAATGTGAGGACTAGCATGATTGTGTGGAAATTGATTTTTGATCGACAATTGTGTTAGAAATGGCTATTGAGCCCCTTATGTGTTTGAAATGGCTATTGAGCCCTTATGTGTTGAATACGGCTAGTGAGCCCTTGCATTCTGAAAATGGCTAGTGAGCCCTCGCGCGTTAAAATTGGTTATTGAGCCCCTAAGGTGTACATCGTGGCTAGAGAGCCTTTGGTGGTGAGAGTATGAAATGTCATTGAAATAATTTATGGCGTTATGAGCTCATTTTATTTTGTGCTAGTACGTTAAGCTTGGTCTTGTAACTTTGAGTATGCTTTTTTGTGATTCTTATTTGTGTCAATAGTATTGAGATATTTGACGGTTGCGCACCATTTGCTATTGTTTTGATGAATCTTCTGCATATTGCTTCACTACATAGTCTGGGGGACTGGTGGTCTAGTTTGGATTTATGATTCGCTTGCTGAGATGTAAATCTCATCCCGTAGTGGGACGTGCTTTTTAGATCCCAAGCCTTGAAGCATGTTTCCAGTCCGCCTAGGCGATCCCAAGGAGATGACCGTCTATTTTGACGAGTTTCCAGATGGTCGGAGGATAGTTTATATTAGGAAGCGTACTACACTGTGGGTTGATGAAAGAGAAGAAGGGTGGGAGCTGTATCGTTTCGAAGCTTAGTTTCGTAGGGTCGGTGAGAGTACGACTGACCCTTTAAAGCCCTCAGAGGTACCCAGAGGACTGTTGCCTACCTGGTGTTATCTCATCCGCGACAAGGTCGAAGTAGAGATATCGGTGGTAGGATCGAGGAATGTGCCAGAAAAGACCCCTACTGTCGAGGAGTATATTGAGGTGATAAAAGTATCAGCTTCGGAGGATGAGATGGAGGAATATATTATGGAGGGGCGATCAGAGACTTTCTTTGACTATGTTCCAGGCGAAGACAAAGTTGAGGATGGCGACAAGACGAGCGATTCCTCAGAGTAGTCTAGGTCACCATGGGAAGCTTCGGGGATTGTAGTCTTTTGATGCTAGGCTTTTGATTAGGGCGGTGGCGTACCCTTTTTGTTGTAGCTCTTAGTTACTCCGACCCCGTTGTGTGTTTGCTTTATGTTCTCCCGTCCACTGGTTGTAAACTTGATGGTTATGCTATGTATATACATGTGTGCTTTTATTTTGTTTCGAACCCCCCGTACCATTGCATTGTCAGGGTTATTTATTCTTTTGTATTACTTCTGCATGCATGTTTCATTCTACACTCTAGGCCGTATATGTGGTTCCTGCGATTACTATTCAGCCTTGGCGGATGTCTCGCACTCGTGGGTAAGGTCGAGGCGTGACAAATTATAAAGGGCAAATCACCCTATCTGTATAGGATTACATCTTTTCAAAATTAGAAAGATTATCTCATGAGATTTTCAAGGTGTTTCAGATAATTATCGAGCTTGGAAAAGATATCTTCTATTGAGACGAGGACTTATTTGATATGATTAGGATTTTCGAAAATTCCAAATTAGTCCGCGAAATATGCCAAATACTTGGAAAGAATATGGACAATATCTTACAAGATATGCTTCCAAGCTCAAATAATTCGAATCAAGAAACAAACAATGCCAAATATTCTAGAGATAGACACGAATATCCGTGAGGCTTGTTCAAGATTCAAAGATTCTTGTAGATAATATCAAACCATCCAAACAAGATAACTTTGACATCAAAATTCAGAATTTTACCTTGTCTCGCGGGATTGCTTTCCTAATTTGAAACTTGAACCGGAGAAATCGACAACCAAGCTAGGGCATCACGGGCTGATCGGTTAGGACACTCGTGACACTCGCACAAGGCAACGACGGCGCGGGACTCCCCAGGACAGCGGGGTGGGACTGCTCGACTCAGCGTGTTTGCGAATGGGTGGTCTTGGCAAGGATCAGTGACGAGGGGTCTCATTCATGGTAACCACACGTGCACTTTCTTCCACAATTTTTCTGCCATAAGCCAGTTCTTGATTTCCATGAAACAGAAGTCGCGAAGAGTAGACGCACAAGTTATCAAATCTGGACAACGCCCAAAAGAAAACAAAATCACCGCTTAGACCTTTTAACCAAAGTTGCAGCAGCTCTATTCGACCGTGGGCTTCTTGGCAATCGATGGCTCCCATGGCTAATCACAAACTGGATGCACCAGAGCTCAGATGGGTGTCTCGCTCAATGGTGTTCTGTTCAATTTTGTTGACTTTGTGGGACTCCTTCACGTGCTGCACAGCACTTCATTGGCTTGACGAGAGATCGGCAAAAGCTTGGTGGATGACAGCATCCACTACACAATTGTGCACAGAGCACGCAAGGATCAAAACTGCCGATGGAGGTCTACAAGAGGAACTTCAAAGCGGCATTTTCTTGTCACAGAACGAGGAGATCGACCACGTCAAACTCGGGGCCATCGGTTTGCTGATTTGGACTGGAATTGTGGAAGTAACGTCGGGGACACCGGCTCGTTGAGGCTGCTCCGGTCACGGATGAGTGCAGGTCCACTGCTTAGAAACCTGTCGTGGCTTGTGCAAGAGCGCCAAAGATTGGTGTTGAAATGGACTGATTCGAGACGAGCTGGACCTACGCTTGCTGGACGTGGATTCTTGCCTGGAGAACATGGGAAGGTGGCTGGGTCTTGCTTGGACTACTAGCAGGCTTTAGTCCAACTTTACTGACCAATCGTCCCTTTCTGACCATACAATTTGTTTGGGTCACAATCTTGTAAGATTGATTTCCTAGTCAAAACCTCTTCGCACTGGTCCAAATAGAATGCAATCATATGGGCTCAGTCCAGTTTGTCAGTTCAGTTCAAGACCATCCATTCAAATCCATCCGCTATCGATCCGATTCAAATGCAAAATGTTTCTGGCTAGGGACCAAGGTTAGTCCAGAAGTTTTATGCAATAATCATTAAAGCCAAGACATGATTTTTTTTTTTATTTTATGATTTTTATGAAAAATGAATCAAATAAAATTATAATAAACCATGAATATAATACATCTTATAATCCGAACTTTCTAATGAATTCTTCGTACCCAAAATTTAGGGACAGAAAGAAATTTTATTCACGTCATAATCTGGGGGTGTGGTCGAATGATGAATTTATTGCATAAAAATTAAGGGCTAACCTTAGTCCGGAAGTTTTGCACCCTTTCTTGAGCGGTTGCTCCTTAAAAACGTATGCCAGTTGTTGCACGATCCCAATCGCTTTTATTATCTCCGATGGCTTTGAACTTGCAAGCTGTATCTTGATTCTCCTCATGCGTTCAGTTCTCTTCTAACACCTTGACAACTTAGATCACTGCTAATCGGCACCCTTGCCTATCATTGTTAATTATTCGTCATCATATGTCGTCAACATGGATGCCAATCTCAGTAATCGATGGTGGGTCACATGCTTGGAAATATTTGACGTTCAAATCATTTGTTCACTCATGTCGACGAACTCGTCACTTTTTTGTGCAAACATTAATGTGTCAATTGGTTCGATATTTACCCAAACTGGCCGAGCCGATCAACTTTTGCTTTCGATTTTGATCTTGTTAGCTGCTTTAGCTATGATCAACATCAAGGGCCAAAATTTATCCCGGTTATGATCAGCTGACTCTGTCCACCAAAATGAATAGTTTTAAGTAACTAGAAGAAATAAAGCTAGTGGAGCAATATTATTTTAATTAGAAGGAATTTTGGGTGTTTGTTTCAGATAAGGATGATTCACGGGAATTGGTTTTGTAGAATTTCGCCTGTTTGATTCGTCAAAAATGACAAGTTAATGGAGATTACTTTCCAATCAATGAAAATTTAGACATTTAAATTCGAAAAAATGAATTCCTCAATATGTAGAAATGAAAACACTTTTCAAAATTATTCTTTTGGATTTCTTAATGTTTTAATACTTTATATGTTATTATATTATATTATTTTTTTTTCTTTTTATCTTTCCCTTGACCAGTAGCCGATCCTCAGTGACGACCGATGACCGGCCTTTAGCGCAGCTTAATGAGGCTTGACCTCGTCAATCAGCTCACCTGGTATAGCTCATCCTTGAGGCTAGATCCAGCAATCCACCTTACATGCCAAATCTGGCTATGAGGCCAAGCCTCGCTCGTCTTTAGCCAGCTAGCTCAAGGCTCGTCCATGGTAGCCGTTGGCTAATCCTAATGACATCTTTGAACTTTCAATTAGTTCAATGTTGCCCCTCAAGACTTGTCTATGACAATCAATGGCCAATCCTAATGACATCCCTGAACTCTTTAATTTAGTATTTCACAATGTTGTTCGAACTTGAATTAATTGAATGATAACATTCAAATATTTACGTACAATCTGGAAACTAAATTAGACATGTACTAGAAGTCTAGAGTCCACAATAAACAAATTAGAAATTCAATAATGACATTACATATTAAGTTAAAATTCAATAATCACAGTAAATAGATTCAAAACTTAGAAATCGCATAACACATTAATCCAAATTCAGGACTTCTTTTTGTCATTATCACTTCTTACAATAATCGACGTTTCCCTTCTAATGAATGACCACCTTCCATGTATGACAGGCTACAAAAATGCTTTCCTTGTTGATTTTAAGTTTGGAGCTAAGATTTAAACTCACGAGCCTCTAACGAACATTAACTGCGATTGGAAGAACTTTTTCCTGTTACAATGATAAATATATAGAACTTGCAGGTATTTTGACAACTGGAAGTTTAGGCTATATGGGAAGCTCTCAATATTAAGCCCATGTTTTAGTCCTCATGGAAGTTCCGCTTGTTGATTAAACAAGTTGAGATGACTGACACAATACAGCAAAATTACGCTAAGAATATTTGTGTACGACACACTTTAGTACCAATATTTCTTTTCGAATCATTTAAGTGCCAATTTTTTTTTTTAAAAGGCTATTCTAATGCCAATTCCCATGAGCTTCATTGGCAATCTAAAATCTGACATAACATCTACGTGATTCGCCTAAGCTTCCAAGTCAGCAATAAAAAAAATTTTAAAAAAATTAAAAACATTAAAAAAAATGGAAGCCTCTAAAGGTGGTCATCGAGAGGCCTCACCAGGGCCCGACCGTGGGCGAGGCGAGGCCTCTGCAGTAATTGACACTTAAACAACTATTTTTGACTAAAATTGACACTTTAGTAATCAGTAATCGTTTTTTTTTTCAATTTGGCACTAACGTGATCCAAATCCATATATATATACACACACACACACCAAAGTTAGTGCCGTGCACAAATATTAACACTCCATGTGTCCTTTTGCCGAAACAAAAATGAACTGTTATATAGAAATAGTCAGGTTCTTTTAACAGCAAGTAGGAACTATGACAGACAACACATAAAAGCTGCATAAATCAAATGAAAGACCAGACCTGCACAAACCTAGAAAAACGAAGTCATCCATGAAAAGAAAAGGTATCCAGTCAGCATTCGTCATTCGTAAAAGAGTGCTCCTCAAGAAAACTACTTGATAAATCCAGACATCTAGAGACAATAATATATAAAGTAGGACAGATTTCAACATGGTGACACGAAATAATGGAGAAAGAGATTGCAGATTCTGAATCATTCCTGATCAATGCTTGGCACCATTGCGAGTAATAACAGCTTTGCCTGAGCCAGCAAGTGGTCGTGGCCGAATGTCAAAATATGTTGCAGATGCCAGATATGCACAAACGGAAGAAACATAAACCTTAAACCATATGGATGAGAAAAATGTGAGATAGGTACATGTGCAGGTCAGGAAGATAACACAAAAAGCATTCAGAAGGCACTTCACTGTTGAGAGTTCCTTTTCTGTTCCCGGGTTTGGAAAATGGCCCACTGAATGGAAGTCAGAGAGCAACTGGTCCTTGAAGCGGAATGTATCCATCAGCCAAGAATTGACTTCAATTTCAGACGTAGGGATGTCATCGAGGTGGACACGTCGAACGTGCACATGAACTTCTGCTGGGTCCACGCCACATGCATTGTCCATGAAAGATGGACAACGGTATTTATAGCCAATGGTCACATCATAAACTGCAATAGAGCAAAGAAGCTTACTCAAGCTGGAAGAAACAGTTAACAGGACAACTTCGATGATTCATTTTCACTGAATTTCTAGTAAGACTACTATTTTTCTGTCTTTTCCTGGAAAAATATTTGCCATACTGGTTTCTTCTCACTTTAGCTCAAGACATAGAGACTCTAATTCATGTATTATATTTTCAATAGTAGAAGAAATCAAGAAGATTTCATCCCCTATACTATTCGTGAAAGGAGAAAACTATAGTTTCAGTTTTCTCATAATTTTCATGTCAAATCTCGAAATAAGTGCTTATAAAGACATATAGCTCTCAAGTTCCACATGGAAAAACTGATGTGTTAGAGATATAAAGAGGGTAGAATGGTCTTTTGGTATCTAGGGTCTATCTTGTATATATATATGTGGACTTTTATCAATAAAAAATTACGTCATTCTCTCTCTTCTTTCACATGGTATCAGAACTAAAACCATCGTCTCCATCTTTGTCACCTACGACTCTCCACACGTACAAGAACCGAACCTATCAGAGCCGGCGACCCTCTTCCCAGCATCGCCCAGGGCCGGCGACCATTCCCGGCGCCGTCCAGGCCCGACGTCTCCTTGTCTGACGTCGCCTGAAGTCATTTAGGCCGGGCGACTCATCTCTGGTGTCTTTTGACCAGACTTTGATCTCCTGATCAAGGTGCGACCTCCTCGTGGTTGAGGTGAGATCTTCTCGTGAGTTTGAATGGGTGGTAGCTGGATATGACGTAGAATGTTCTGTGTGAATTGGTGGCTCTGTGACGTTCAACCTCCTCTTTTTGGTTAATGAGTTGCTGTTAAGGACATTTGCTTGATGAGAACTCTTTGCTGCTGAGTTGTTTCAGTTTGGTTGTGGTGAATTCTGGTGTTGGATGTGGTGTTAGAATGGGAACAAATTGATGGTATTGGCTTTTGCTAAATTTGATGGTCTGATTGTGATATTTTGGGGTATTTCATGGCTGAGTAGGTGAAATTTGGTGGAGTTTTGCTGTTTTTGTGTTTGGGTTATTAAGTTGTTGAGTTGATTTAAAGTGGTCATCCATCATAATGGCTTATCCTCAGAAGAGTGGTACGGTCACGATTGAGATTCTTTCCGCTTCATCTTCTCGCATTACTGATAAGAAACTTGAGGGTATTACCAATTTTCAGCAATGGAAGCGGCTTGTTAAGTTCAGCTTGACCGGTAGAAATGAGCATACACACTTGACTGGAACTAAGCCTGCTGGTGATACAACTTGGGATGTTATTGATTCACGTCTTATGGGTCAACTTTTGAATTCTATGGAGAGTAACAGACAAGCTTTGGTAATACACATTGATACAGTCAAGGAATTATGGGAGTATTTAGATGTATTATATTTTGGCTAGAACAATATATCCAGGATAAATGAACTTTCTCAGGAGTTTCATCGATGTGAGGTCAAGGAGCGTTCCATTGATCAATATTTCGCTGATTTTAATAAAATGTATGAAGAGTTGAATGCTCTTCTTCCTATTTCTTCTGATGCTGAACAAATGCGACTTTAAAGAGAGCAATGAGCTGTAATAAATTTTCTAGGTGGTCTTGGTCCGACATATGATTCTATTCGGTCTCAGATTCTTGGAGGAGAGACTATTGCATCACTTAGGGATACCTATGCCAGAGTTCTTCGAGTATCACGTGGTTCTTCTCAGAGCACCGCGTGGTTCTTCTCAGAGCACCACAGCTATGGTTGATAGTTTCGCTCGTCTCTCATTATCGAACTGCTGGAGGTAGGTGATGAAGGAAATCGTGGAGGTTATAATGGTCATGGTGGTCGAAGTATAGGAATAGGAAGAGGTCCAGGACAAAGACCGCCTTATGGACAATCCCAAACTTCTACTGAGAGTTCAGGATTATTCGAACTTGTCATTATTGTGAAAAACCTGGTCATATTCAGAAATTTTGCTATAAGTTACATGGTAGACCAGGACAAAAACATCAGTTTGCCAATGCTGCATCTGGCACCGACTCTTTCTCCCTACCCCAGTCTTCTCAAGGCAATGTAGTAGTTATGTCTGATGAGGAATATGCGCGGTACAACCAGTCTCAGATTTCACAGTCACAGGCTACTTCTTCTTCCACTGCTATTCTAATCCAGACAAGTAATGCTACTACATGCATTTAAGCTAATTCTCGCCATTGGGTCATTGATTCAGGGGCATCCGATCATATGTCAGGTCTTTCAGGTATATTTTCCTCTCTTACTTCATCGTCATCTACTATTATTTTAGCTAATGGTTCATCTTCTCAAGTTCAGGAAGTTGGTACAGTTCATCCGATCCCTTCTTTATCATTATCCTCGGTACTTTATATTCCAAAATTCCCTTTCAATCTCATGTCTGTTAGTAAATTAACCAAACACTTTTAGTGTTCAGTGACCTTTTATCCCGACTCTTGTATTTTTCAGGATCTGGTTACGAAGAAGACGATTGGTAAAGGACGAGAGACGAGGGGACTATATGTACTTGAAGATGCTCCTTCCATTGCTTGCCCCAGTATCACATCTCTACATCAAATTCACTATCGTCTTGGACATCCTTCGCTACGGAGTCTTCAAAAATTGGATTCTAGTTTTCAGTCTCTTTCTAGTTTAGAGTGTGAATCATGCCAACTTGGCAAATTGCATCGTGTTAGTCATCCACCTCGAGTCAATAAAATAGCAGTGTTTCCTTTTTCATTAGTTCATTCAGATATCTGAGGTCCTTGTCATTTAGTTTTCAATTTGGGTTTTAGATACTTTGTTACTTTTGTTGATGATTATTCCAAAGTTACTTGGTTATATTTAATGAAAGGTCGTTCGGAATAATTTTCTATATTTCAAGCCTTCATTTCTGAAATTTATACTGAGTTAGGTGTGCATGTCAAAATTTTGCGTTCCGATAATGCTAAAGAATACTTTTATGCACCCTTTTCTGATTTTATGACTCAACGTGGTATCATTCATGAATCTTCTTGTTCTTATACACCTCAACAAAATGATGTAGCTTCTTACCAAAAAAAAAAAAAAAAAACAAAATGATGTAGCTAAAAGGAAGTATAGACATTTATTAGAAGTCACCAGGTCCATGTTATTTGAAATGAAGGTTCCTAAAACCTTTTGGTCTGATGTTTTTACTGCATGTTATCTTATTAATCGTATGCCTTCTTCTGTTCTACAAGAAGGTATTCCTTTCTCCACCTTATTTCCAAATCAACTTTTATTTGCCTTACCACCCCGTACTTTTGGTTGTGTCTGCTTTGTACGTGATCAACGACCTGGCGTATCAAAACTTGATCCCAGAGCTATTAGATGTATGTTTTTGGGTTATTCTCGTACTCAAAAAGGCTATTGTTGCTATTCTCCTACCTTGCGGAGATACTTTATAGCTGCTGATGTTTCATTCTTCGAGTCCACTCCTTATCATGATGTTCCACTCGTCGTTTCTGAAATGGATGAAGATTTCCATGTAACTATTATTCGGTCACCTACTCCAACTGTTTCACCAGTGTCCGCCTAGGAATCTCGTTCTCTCCAGGTTTATACTCGACGTTCTCGAGCAGCCACTGATCCCCCCCAATGCTCCTGTCACTACCACATCATCTTCAGCTCCAGATCTACCTTTAGCTGGTCTTCAAGTAATATCTGATCTTGATCTTCCTATTGCCCACCGTAAAGGTATACGTGCCTGCACTCAACACTCCATTGCAAATTTTGTCTCATACACTTTTGTGTCTTCTTCTTTTCGATCCTTTTTATCTACTGTTGATCAATATCCTGTCCCCAAGTCTGTTGCTGAGGCATTACAAAGTCCTGACTGGAAGGCAGCTATGGAAGAAGAATTAGAGGCATTACAGGCTAATGAAACTTGGGACTTGGTGCCTCTTCCATCAGGCAAAATTGCCATTGGCTATCGTTAGGTGTATGTTGTGAAGGTCAATCCCGATGGTTCTCTTGCTCGCCTGTGAGCAAGGCTTGTTGCGAAAGGGTATGCTCAGGTGTATGGGATTGACTATTTGGATACTTTTTCTCCTGCTGTGAAACTTACGTCTGTTCGTATTTTGATCTCTCTTGCTGCTACATATAATTGGTCATTGTTTCAGCTTGATGTAAAGAATGCTTTCCTGCATGGTACTCTTGATGAGGTGTATATAGAGCAACCTCCCGGATTTGTTGCTTGGGGGAGTCTGGTGGACGGGTTTGTAATTTGAAGAAGTCATTGTATGGCTTGAAGCAATCTCCACAAGCATGGTTTGGAAGATTCTCTAAAGTTTTACTCTTATTTGGATTGCCTAGATGTGAAAATGATCATTCTTTCTTTTATAAACAGTTAGGGAGAGGCAGGATTTTCTTGATTGTATATGTTGATGATATTATCATTACAGGAGATGACTTGCCTGGTATAGATGAACTAAAAATTTATCTCAAGCAACATTTTCAGACCAAGGACCTAGGAAAATTGAAGTATTTCCTAGGGATTTTCCTAGGGATTGAGGTGGCACAGTCAAAGAAAGGTATTGTCCTATCACAGCGGACGTATGTCTTAGATTTGCTCACTGAGACAGGCATGTTGGGTTCAAAGCCTCTTGATTCACCTATGGAACATGGAGTTAAATTGGTAGCTGGTGCGGGAGAATTTCTTGATAATCCTGAGAGATATAGAAAACGGGTAGGTAAACTGAATTATCTTACAGTTACTCGACCAGACATTGCATTTCCAATTAATGTGGTAAGTCAATTTCTGTCTTCCCCTCGTACATCTCATTGGGATGCAGTTATTCGAATTTTGAGATACTTGAAGAAGGCTCTAAGGAAAGGACTTGTTTATCAAAATCATGATCATAGTAGAGTTGAAGGATTCTTCGATGCTGATTGGGCATGATCTCCAGATGATAGAAGATCGACTACTGGCTACTGTACCTTGGTTGGATGAAATCTAGTGTCGTGGAAGAGTAAGGAACAAAGTGTTGTTGCTCCTTCTAGTGCTAAATCAGAATACAGAGCCATGGCACAAGTGACATGTGAATTAATGTGGATTCAGCAACTTCTGAGTGAATTAAACTTTAAAGCTTCAGCTCCTATGGTTTTATGGTGTGATAACAAGGCAGCAATACATATAGCCTCTAATCCTGTGTTTCATGAGAGAACAAAACACATTGAAATCGACTATCACTTTATTCGAGAGAAGCTCAAGAGTGGAATGATTCATCCTACTTATATTGGGACTGGTTAACAACTTACTGATATTTTTACCAAGCTTTTGGGTAATGGGAGGATAGGATATATTTGTAACAAGTTGGACATGATTGATATTTATGCTCCAACTTGAGGGGGAGTGTTAGAAACATAAAGAGGGTAGAATGGTCTTTTGGTATCTAGGGTCTATCTTGGACATATATATGTGGACTTTTATCAATAAAAATTACGTCATTCTCTCTCTTCTTTCACATGATGAATTCGCTTCAACATTAGAAAGTTAGACTTGGAGGGTCCCGGTGAAAAAGGATCGATCTTTATCACCAAGCCATCAACACTTGCTTCCTATTTATGACCACCGTTTAGGATAGTAATATTTTATCAATTTATGCGGAACCAACTGAGGTCTATATGGATGCCTCAGATAGAAATATAAACCCACCACTCCATCGGTCAAAGCAGAGGTTAAATTAGGACAACCTGAATCCAGAGAGGCCCGCAACTCCTTCAAGCATTTGTAAAAACCCTTTGTCTTTGGAAGCAGCACATTTTGTAGGATTGGTAGGCCATTTTCAGCAGCATATTTTTGACTTCGAACACACTTCTGCTCACTGCAGTGAACATTTTACGCTCAATCCACTAGGCATATCAGTACATATAAAAAAGAGAAGGTTCATCTATCCATAGGCAGAATATAAAGATCCATTATCCTGATGAGCAACAAGACTTGTCAAATTTGTTGTAAGATAGTCCCAAAGCACAGATGATACCGAATGACCTAAATATCATTTTACATTAGGAGTCCTTTGCATCAACTGATGTTTTGAATATGACTGAACTTGGAACAAAACTATTGAGACTGAATGTAACCTCACTCTTAATATCTTCAGATAAACGAAATATTTATCGCACGCCAAGAAAAAGGGGAAAGTTCGATTAAACAATTCTTGAATACATTTTACATGATTTAACTAGTAGGTTTAATTTTAAGTCAGTATATTAATCACCCCTTAGCAGGCTCGATGGAAGTACGCAGAGGGTCAGTAACAGCGGAAATGCCCAAGAGGAACTTATGGACCAATTTGACGGTCAATCTAATCATCTCAGCCTATCGAGTTGCTTTGAGCACAATAGGTTTGGGTCATCACATGTAAAATCAGAAGAATCGGGACCTCCTAAATACATAAACCGGGATTCAGAAATATCTCGAAGTTTTAAAGAAAATATATTCTTCTTTTGATATGTCAAAAACATGGTATGGGGCACCAAGGGTTGCAAACCCCCTCGGTGCTCGGTTACGAGGTAAAGCATCTACAACGTCAATCACAGCATTTACATGCACAAGTTCCCACTACACGAAAAAATGTAACATTCTCAGCTGATCATCAATAATTACCAAAAGAGGCATCTTCCTACTTGGCTCTCCTCTCACGTTCTTCCCAAATTAACAAGAGAACCAGAATGAGGGATGGACTAAATCCTTCGTTCTTAATGCTAGGCAAATGGGGCCCTGCAAGCCCATAATTCATGCTCAATAGAACCTTCGATCCTATAACCCAAGCTAGCCAGATGAAAGCATAAGAGGCCACCCAAAACAATCTGTCCAAGGACAATGAAGGAGAGGATGTCTCACCATCTCTGCCTCTGCTTTGTAAAGGAACCACCTATTGACCCATAGTTTGCCTCTTTAATGCAAATCAATTAAGTTGAGAATATGTCCCAAGTTGCTTTTGAAGCCATAAAAGAAGGAAACTCCAGTTGGTACTCTCACTTGCCAAATAACTCTCCAAGGTCTGCCTTCATTTAAGTTTCTATTTTCAGAGACTGCAAGAAAATTTTACAGATAAAGTTCCATCTTTACAACTATCCCAACGCAAGGAATCAGCAAAATTGAGAGATCATTTAATTAAACAGTAAATCAGAAAACACTAGCAAAGGTTTTGAGTTCTTACTCTTGGCTTGTGTCGAAAAATCAACTTTCCAAGTGATTCTCCCATCAATGGACAAACACCATTCAAGCACAAGGTCCACCCTGTTCCTAGCAATATTAAAAGGTCCAGGAAACGATCTTTGTTGGGAGACATATTCCCAGACAAAGTGCCAAGCCAAAAGTTTGTCCTTTACCCATTTCCCTCTTTTGAAAATCTGTGAAGAAGAAACTCACTTCACTTGTCTCTAATTTGCCTCCCGACACTGACACCATGACTTGCTCTTCTAATTTCTAGAAATCCAATCAATTTATCCCAAAAGCTTAAGCTAATAGGTGGTGAGAGACCAGATGAATATAAAAAGCATTTAGGTCCCATTGTCAAGCATGTGGGACAACTTCAACACTATGGTTCCTCTCACTCTCCTAATCACCTACTTAGGTCTCCCTTTATAAGCTTGCTTCAAGAACAATCAAATCTGGAAGCCTCTCATTTAGAAATTTAAGGAGAGTTCTGGTCGTGGAAAAGATCTTCTCTAAAGCTTCAAGATTGGCCCTTATTAAAAGTTCTCTCTCCAATCTCCTATTTATTTCTTCTCCTTCCCCCTCCCCTATTAGGTCGCTAAAAAGTTGGAATCCATTCAAACAGCAATCATTGTGCACATCCTATGGACATATTAATAGTGCTGCCCGAAGTCCTGAAACAGCATTTGTATAATGGTGACCCATTTTTTAAATGGTAGGGTAGAATCAATTAAATCTTTCTGATCAAGTACAAGTTCTTAAATTACTAGTCTCTGAAAAAAAAAAACTCTCCCCCTCCCCCTCTCCCTCGCCCCCTCCCTCCCTCTCTCCCTCCCTCTCCCTATCTCCCTCCTGATTAAATTTCAATGGCATTGGTATGGCCTCTGAAGTAATCCAAAGATAACACACAGATGTGGAAATAATAAAGGTCAAATGAAGTACTCAGCATAATTAAAAAGTAAGAAGAGAAATTACGTGAAATCTGTGCCTTCAGGGAAAAGAGCAAGCCAGAGGGGATCCCTAGGATCTTTTAATGTTAGAAGCATCCGGTGCATAGATGATTCATCAATCTCCCACTTCCTCTCCACAGAGATGAACTCCAAAAGATGAAATGACCAGCCAAATACTGGTAGCTTCATCAAGCTGCTCTTGAGAACATACTTTATGTAACCTATGCATCCCTTCCGCAAGGCAAGGTCCCACAAGTACATCCAATCAACCTCTGTTCTATGGTTTGCAATGAGCAATACACGTTCCCTAGGAGGAACACTCTCTCCACAAAAAATAACTTTTGTCTTGTTTATCTTTTCAAATAGAAAAGGCCACAAAGCTAACCAGATGCCAAAAATAAATGATATTGCTTTTCTGCTATAATGTATGCTGAAAAATCTCAGAGGGATGGCAGTCAGAAAGCCAAAGTACACTAACATCATAAAAGCAGTTAAGAGTAGCACCAATAAGCATACAACGCCTCTAACCCGCTTTGGCAGGGTTAAAGAAGCACGCCCTTTTCCATCAGCTGAAGTTGATGGCCCACAGGATTTCATTCTCTTTTGTATTCCGTCTCAAAAACTTGATTGCATTACCAGTTCAATGTAATTGAGATTGGCCACTGTAGATGCACTCAATGAAATGACAGACCTATATTGGAAGTTTGTCGATGCACATGCCTCACAGAGCTGTTGAAGGACAACACTGAACAGAATCAATAATATCTTACAATAAGTAATCGCATATAGAATCATTTACGAGCAAGCTGGAACAGAGATGCTCTGGAGTTGCATAGGCACAAACAACACCACCAATTACTAAAAGAAACAGTAAAACTGATTTGCACTGATCTGATATAACCAGCCTTAGAGGAAAATGTAAAACTTACAAACTGATTACTTCATTTGTCCTCTGGAGGCAAATCCTATTGCAGAAACATCTGTTCCCTATCCATAAAGACAAAGTATCTCACACTAAAGACTATGTCCCAAAATATAAACGAAAGTAAGGACTTCTCTGACTATTTGAGAACAAGTATCAATCACTTATTCCTATAGTAGAATACAAGAGATGGAAATTATGGACACCGCAACCAACAATTATTTATAATTCATTTCCACCTTGCATAAAATTTCTTATCACCCCACAGTAACATCCTATTTAATGGAAGTTTGACATTTCTCCTTTTTAGATGCAAATGCCTAGGAGCTATCCTCTTCTCCAAACTAAACGCAAAGTATTGCGGAAACTTCTTCACTTCTTCCAAGTTCCTCTCCATCTCCTCCACCAAATAATCATACTTGGGCCTCAAGTTGTTATCAATGCTGTAACCAAAGATGGATGGCAGTCGTGCACAAATTCTTGCTATTTCTTGATGCGTCAGGCCAATGCTCCTCATAAACTTAACCTTCCCATGAAGCTTCTCCACCCGTGTGTTCAACAAATGTGCATTTAGAGTACTTGGAAAGTTAAGCCTCTCTATTCCCAGTTGCCTGAGATAATTAAGGGTAGGTTTTAAACAGTAGTCCACGTCTGAAAATAGTAACTGAGGGCACTTGTTGACCAAACTACATGATTCTTGAGCAGAAGCTAATAAGTCAACAGTGAGGAATTCGAAAACAGGTGCAATATCAGTAGGATCGAGTTTGGAAGCAAAGAGCCCTGGGCAAAGGTAAGCAAGCCGTGGGAAGTCCGACTCGGAAAAGCCCTTGGATTTGAGAAAGTTGACAATCTTGAGGACTCGGTCAATGGCATCTGGTGAAGGTAGTCTTTGATGCCTGGACACAGGGTCTATTACGCCAAGGGTCCTTAGATACCGAATGTTTTCAACATGAGATGTCCGGAATCTGAGGTAAAGAGGTTGGTACGGAGAAAAAGCTTTAGCATGGGAATTAAGAGTTTTGGAACAAGAAGCAGAGGAGGCTAGTGTTCCAGAGACGCACAGCGAGTGAAGCATCCTTCTCGATAAAGTTTTCTCCTTTCAGGAAATATAGCTAACTAGAACCGTTATTTAACTTACCAGATGTGAGCAAGAATGAAGCCAACAATCTGTTTTGTTCTGAAAACTGGCCTTAAATTTTTACCACATCATAATGATATCAATTTGTTGTTGGCTCAACTATTCGGGAAGGGGAAGGGCGAGGATGCTACACTACAGAATGCACCAGAGGCTTGAAGTATCGATGCAATCCCAATAGTGGTAAGTCGGCCAATAGATGAATGCATTCACGTTCGAAGGTTGAAGTATTCTTTAAGCCCGTCAACACTAGAAACCATGGATAACTGCTCAAGGAGAACGACACAAAGAATCAAAAGCTAGTTTCATCGTAATTTGTAAACAAGCACAGCAGCAAATTCAACAGCAACAGAGAAGAAGACAGCAATGTATGCACGAGTAAATAAAACTATAGCATTTTTTCCACTGAAGAAACAAGGAAACTAATGAAATCAAACTGGAAACACAATAAAAAAAATTGTTAAAACAGATTGTATTCCCATCCAACCCAAGTTAAACGGCTTCAACACTTTATTAATGACAGCAATGCCCATGTCGAATCCTCCAAAGAACTACACTTATTACAAGGAAGGACAACGAATCTATCAAAAAGCTCATCGACTCAGAGGAATCACCACAGCTAACAACATATTCAGTCACAGTCTCCATCTAAATTTGGCTTTCCTAAACCAGAAGAATCACGAAAACGCCGCTTACTGGAAATCAACAAAACGAAACCAATCAACCCAACAAGCCCATTGCGAGAACAAGTTCCTAAAACCTGCCAAGGTCTAGTTTTTTTTTTCTGGGTTTTCATTTTCAAACCCCCCCCCCCCCCACCCCTTTTTTTGTCGGAGAACTTTCTCGACAATCAAACGGTCATTCGAGAATTGAAGAAGCGAGCGGGAAGAGAGAGAAGGGACAACAAGAACGTAAAGAGAGAATATACCAGTGAGCTTGAAGGGTTGGCGATGGAGGATTTGATACTCCTCTTTCTTTTCTCTTTGGGTTTCAGAATTGATGACGAAAACGAACTAGTGTTCACGCTGTTCTTTACTAGAGCGACGGTGATACGCATCCACTGCTTCTGGATCTTGTTTACGAAAGAGGGCTCCGAACTCCTCATAATTACGGATTCACCACTGGTATTGCCGATTATTTCGATAGCAAATGATAGAGATAAAGTAAAAAAATAACAGAAACTATCAACGGTATCGCGATGACTACACGCGATGCCGGCATAGTCATGCACATTTTCTATTTCTTCACGTACATAATTTTCGAGACCTGGTTCCTTAATAAATAAAAAAATCCAAAATTTAGGCCTTTGAATATTTTTTATCTCAGAAAAAATCCTTAACTTTATGTTCATTTCTAAATTTGCTCCGAAGTTTTTTTATCTAAAAAAATATAAATTTTAGATCACGTTCCAAATTTATCCCAAACTTTTTTTTTGTTGAAGAAAGAATCGTCTTTTTTACGCTAATATCAAATTTGCCCCATTAGCACTATATCCAAAAATCGCTGTTAGTTATTCCTAATTTTCATATCTAAAATAGTTTCATTTTGAAGAATTTCTTTATTGAGGTGAATTTGTTATTCACGTGAAAATGTTACGTCAATCCATATTTATCACCACCATCACTTTGCTAATGTGAGCTTTTTTATTTATGTGGAAATGTCACTTCAAATTGGAACCGGATCACAAGGTAGATTTAAAAATGCATTGAAATTTTATGAATTTTTTGTCAAAGAAATAAATTCGAGTTAGACTTGGGACTGTACCTAAAGTTTGAAATTTTTTTTAGACAAAAAAAATTCTAGGCAAATTTAGGATAAGACCTAAAGTTAAATTTTTTTCCAAAACAAAAAAAAAATCAGAGTAAATTTGAGACTTAACCTAAAATTTGGAGTTTTTAAAGGAAATTATGCCTTTTTTACGATGATAAACATATGTGTGTGTGTTAAACCTCATAGAGATTCGAAAGTATAATCGCTTGTATATATTTGTCACTTGAAGCCTGATTTGATGGCACAGTTAAGAACAGGTAAATTTTAATTGCATTTAAAAGTGAATCGGATAATTATATATATATATATATATATATAAAATCTCAAAACAACTTGCGACGATTGCATTAAAAAACGATAATGTGCTCTAAATTTTAGCTCAATGTATAGTTGTCATCCATGAAAGTTTAGTTTTTTCAATAGGGTTCATAAAATTTGGTCTAATGTACAATATAGCTCATAAACTTTTGATTCGTTCATGAATTTTGATTGGTTCAGTATGGTACATGAACTTTTGACACATAAAAATATTCAAGGTTGCCCTTCCACTAATCCAAATTATTGAAATTTGTTTATTTGGTTTCCAATCTAGTATGTTTGAACAACAGATTAAAAAAATACATGTGTATATCCATCTACGATATCTAATCAAATTAGAAAATCATAATCTTTTTAAATTTAATTTATTAACTTCAAAAAATGATTATACATATTATTTGACGACGCGGATTATCCTCCTTTGAGTTGAATACATGGATAACCCATGATTGACATTATCTTTTTTGTTCCCCAATCAAATTAGTCAAATATGCTAATTTCATTAACTTGTATTAATGGATAGATAATATTAATCATTATTATATAGTCTAGGAACAATTTTGAAAATATTTACTGAAAATTAAGATCAAAGAAAATAATACAAATTAGGCTAAATTCAGTTATCACATTAATCAGATTAAAAATTCATTGACGACGTTCCATATTAATATAGAATATAAAAATGATTTATGTAATTATTCCTAACTTTATGAATTAAACTCAGCATTTTTTTAATACTCAAGTTTTGTCGCTTCAAAAAAGAAAATAAAAACAAAACAACACAGAATTCGCTTCTATCATAGGAGCAAAATTTCTTGCAAATAAAGAAATTGCAACCTTATCTGAAAGGAACAAAAACCCACTAAAGCACCAACTGGAAATGGCTGTTACAGCTGAGACGCTGGTAGTGCTCCGAGGAAGCTCTCCCTCTTCTTCACAAAATCCTCCATTCATGGAGCCACTCAACACGTTCACAAATCCTCTGAACCCCAGTAGAATTCCACTTAAACCCTTCCGAATTCGCTACCTCCCCAAGACCACCCAGAGAAACCTCTCTTCCCCTATTTCCTGCAAGCTGAAATCCTCTCAGAAAGACACCACCAAAGGCAGCACGAAGCTCATCTCCCAGAAAATTCTGCTCTCTGAGAATCTGCCTCCTCCTCTGGCGGAGGAAGGAGACGGTGTCGAAGCGGGGAAACCACCGGAGAATGATAAAAATGGGGCCACGGGTTTGTGGTTGAAGAGGTTGCCCAGAAGGGTTTTGTCTGTCTTGTCCAACTTGCCTTTGGCAATTGGAGAAATGGCCACTGTTGCTGCACTCATGGCGCTCGGTATGTCTGAACCCTGCTTCCTCCTCCTTGCAAGTTGACCTTTTCCTTTTGATTTGCTGGTTGCTTCTTTAATGTTTCTTGCAATTAGGAGAGAATTTCGTGAAATGGGTTAGCCCCCGGGCTGAGTTAAGATGGAATGCGTATCTTTTTTTTTTTTTGGTTTGTTTTTTTTTTTTTTTGGGGGGGGGGGGGGGGGGGGGGTGGGGGGGAACAGAAGGTGGTAACCTCATTTTGGTGCAGGAAAGCTATCGTTTTGTGAAATTTTCAGTTTCGATTGTTTGCTCTGTTGTTTGAAATTGTGAATTGGTGAGCTAATTGGCAATTTTTCGCATTCCTGCACATGAAATGATGAGGAAATACATGGAATTCTTTAGGCTTGGTGCATCCTAGCCTGATATATTGTCACTGTGTAGGCACTTTCATTGATCAAGGAGAGGCTCCTGATTTTTATTTCCAGAAATACCCTGTGGACAATCCTGCTTTGGGATTCTTTACTTGGAGATGGGTTCTCACACTCGGTTTCGACCACATGTTCTCATCCCCAATTTTTCTCGGGATTTTGGCTCTTCTGGGGACTTCACTCATGGCTTGCACGTACACAACCCAAATTCCGCTCGTCAAGGTTGCAAGAAGGTTCGACTAGTTTCGTTGTAAAAATTCCTCTTCAGCTAAGCCGCTACAGCAATATCTTAGCTGCTTAAAGTGGCATGTGCAGGTGGAATTTTTTGCAATCCACTGAGGCCATTCGAAAGCAGGAATTTTCGGAGACGCTATCTAGAGCATCAGTGCGAGATTTGGGCGTCATTTTGATGGGTTCTGGATATGAGGTCCAACCATTGTACTTCCTCTTTCTTCCCTTTGGTCAATCAATTCTTGTATTTTCAGTAGCTCAATTAGTTGGCATATTGATCAAAGTGGGTGCTCTAGAACTGCAATATCTGTTTATTAGGATAGTGCAAAGTTGAATTTATTCTATCTAGTAAGTGAATCACCATAAATGCTAATTTAAATTAATTGATAAGTCCATCCTTTCTCTGGATCTAGGGATGTACGCCCCATTTAGATGAATTCATCGGCAATAACCATGTGATGCTTATCTTATGCAATAAGGTTGCTGAGATCCATGGACACTCTACTTTCTCTAATTCTTCTTGTTAAATTTGCTCTAGGTTTTTCTGAGAGGACCATCACTATATGCTTTCAAGGGCTTGGCTGGCCGCTTCGCTCCTATTGGTGTGCACTTGGCGATGCTGCTGATAATGGCAGGTGGAACCCTTAGTGCTACAGGAAGCTTCAAAGGTTCAGTTACTGTCCCTCAGGGGCTAAATTTCATTGTAGGAGATGTATTGGGACCTACTGGTTTTCTCTCTAATGCCTCTGAAGCGTTTAACACTGAAGTTCATGTCAACAGATTCTACATGGACTACTATGATAGTGGAGAGGTACGACGTTCTTGTTCATGTGAAAGATAGAGTAGAAAGATAAACAAAATAAAGCATTCTTGTTCTATAGGTCCGTTTCGGTAACTCTTCCTTTTGTGAATTTATTCTTTTCTTGGTTGACCATCTTAAAATATTCATTGATGCAGGTATCACAGTTTCACACTGATTTATCATTGTTCGACCTTGGCGGGAAGGAGGTTATGAGAAAAACAATTAGTGTAAATGACCCTTTGAGATATGATGGATTCACCATATACCAGACAGATTGGAGTTTTTCTGCTTTACAAGTGCTTAAGGATGGTGAAGGGCCCTTCAATTTGCCCATGGCACCTCTGAAGATCAATGGAGACAAGAAGCTTTTCGGGACATTCTTGCCGGTCGGTGACACTGATGCCTCTAGCGTGAAAGGAATGTACGTATTTTTCTATATGCGTAGACACTCTTGACTTCTGCATATATTAATTTGTGGGACCAGGCATTGAGATTTATTCCTTTGATTTCGAGGAAAATGTACAGGAATATTTTTTTTGAGGTTATGCCTGAATCTGAAAACCAGGAATATTTTTCTTGAGGTTATGCCTGAATCTGAAAACCGGACCATAGTAGTTCTTTTGTGTTCCAGTATTCAGTTTTAAGTTCCTTGTTATGTAGGCAATTGTGGGATATTTGTAAGTGTTGCTTGATGATCTGAGAATCTTTAAGTCTTAGTTATGGACACCTATAACTAGGTTGATTGAAGAAGAGCAGGACAAACACATGGATTGATTAAAAAAAAAAAAAAAAACCTATGGCATATGATGCTCGAAAAAAATAATCTACATTAGCTTTTTGGGGGCAGAATTTGACCTTTGAACAGTTTGCTATGAAGTGCTTCTTTGTTTATACATGCATGAAATGCCAAGTAAACCACTATTGTGATTAGAAAGAAAATCAGTTGCATGAATTGACGTGTGAATTACATCTACCCGAGGACTAGAAATGTCTTATGCTATATTAATCTCCTCCAACATAGGTCTATTGTTTCATTTGATTTTCTGATGGCTTTGCTCTTACTTCTTTTTTATTTACAATGTATGGTCAGATCAATGCTTGCTCGTGATCTGCAATCAATTATCCTTTATGATCAAGATGGCAAATTCGCTGGAATACGGCGGCCTAACTCTAAGCTTCCAATTGACATTGGGGGCACGAAAATTGTTATTGTCGATGCCATAGGCAGTACTGGTCTTGACCTGAAGGTAAATGGCCTTGCAGCTTTCTTAAAGTGAATTTTTCCCGATGATTCTCAGAGCTAAACCAACTTATGTCTCAGATCGACCCAGGGGTGCCAATTGTGTATGCTGGGTTTGGCGCTCTTATGCTCACAACTTGCATCAGTTATTTGTCTCATACCCAGGTAAACATTCTGTTCTTGAACTGAGCCAACGGCATGCTTATTAAAGAGGAAACTGTATGCTTTTGCCCGACAGATCAAGGTTGTAAATGTCTATATTGATGGTCACAAGAAGATTCGTTGTTAGGTGTGGCATGACATGGGATAAATTACTAGACACTGAGCCGTAAGCAGAGTTGCATCGATTTTTTTTTCCTCACCAACAAATTAGCATCACAATTATATCTCTTTGTTCATGTACTCATCAATATGCGCTATTCCATAAATGTTTTAAGGTTTGGGCCTTACAAGATGGAACAGTGGTTGTTGTCGGAGGAAAGACAAACCGAGCCAAAGCCGAATTTCCCGAGGAAATGAATCGCTTGCTTGATTGTGTCCCCGAAATAGTTGGGAAATCTGTGTCCGAGCATTCTGAAGACCATGGTGGGTAAATACGCACCACTTGAAAGGATAAAAAATTCACCCATATGCTATGGTGAAGCACCAGCTCAATGAACCTGAGAGACCGTTCTCCAACTGCAGATGTTTGTTTGGGAAAACAGCTGAGTTGGTTGGGTCACTCGCACATCTCAGGTAACATAACATTGACGTGGTTTATCCTGATCTGGAGGTCGCACGCCAAAGTCGAATGTTTTCTGGTTTTGTGTTCTGATGCTCGGGGGAAGAAAATAGCGAGGATTGATACTTCGAAGACATACTTCGTCACACTTGATACAAAAGAATTGTACTTATGTAACACTAAAGAATTCTACATAAACTATATACATATATATTATAACCATTCATGATTATTCTACGTATGTTTAGTTTCTATCTATCTTTGGTTTGAGCCGCATAGAATGCAATTCGTGTAAACCTAGGTAAAATTACTACATCTATTGTATCGATATCATTTCAGTTATAAATATTTCAATTGTGTCAACTTAATCCTAAATTTTTTGCATTTGTGACAATCGAGTCCATCCGGATAATTTTGGCTAGAAATCATGTGATGGGATTTTTTAAATATATTTTAGGATTGAATTTTAATTATTTTTCTTTCTTTTATTTCTATAATTTTAGCCGGTGATTGTCGGCAAACCCTCACCGGACGCCGCCCTCGACATATTTGGCCGATGGGGCTTGCAAACCCTTGCCTCCTTCGTAGCTTCGCCCATGGTCTGGCTGGCTCTCTGGGTGAGGCGGCACTCGCCAACCAAAATAAAAGAAAAATAATAATTAAAATTTAGAAAAATTGTTTAAAAAATGGGTCACATAGAATGATTGACGTCCACATCAATTATTTCTACGAAAATTAACCAAAAGGACTTAATAGGTACAAATACAAAATGTTTATGATTAAATTGACATGAAAGACTGAATTAATACCAATGCAATAGATTTGATACATTTTTTGATACTTTTTTCTGGAAAATTATGTACCTTATGGATCTATTTAGTTTAATGTGTTTCTTTTATTTATTTCTAATACTTACATGTGATTTAGTTTAAGACTGAAGCGTGAAAATTACAAGACAAGCTTAAGTTTCGAGAGATTAAAGCAGACGATCTGCCGCTCCACTACCGTGATCAAGTGTTGCGAGATGACTGCGAACTAATTTAAAATGTCGAATTATCAGACGAAGGCAAGTATTGTTTTGCCAAAGGAGGAGATTCAAAACGAAAATAGAAATGACACAATAAGGTGAAATCAACTCAGCATAACAATCATTATCCAAGCACGACAGTAAAATAAATTTCTATTTTTGGGAAACGAAACACGAAAATAATTCAAAAAATAATAATGTTCCAATCACTGTCCCAATTCCTTTCGGGTTTACTTTTACATGTTATTTCATCATATGTTTCTCAATCGAGAGCTGCGATTGGAATCTTATATTTCATATTCGAATGGGATTTTCATGTAGATTAATATCATATGTTTCTCAATCGACAATGAGAGAAACCAAGGAAAATCATCCGACCGAGGTAGAATGCTTTAACAAAACAGCATACCCTTACTTTAATACCATATGTTTCTCAATCGACAATGTGTATTTCTGTCCACTCAATGGATTACGTGATGATGGATTCTCGAGGGTTTTTTTTTTTCCAATTTAATAATTAAAAAAATAATATTTATAAAATTAGATACTATTTCAAAATATTTACCATTATAGATCTCGCGCGCTGGTTGGTCCAGCACGCAAGTCTGCCTGCCGATGGGAAGGGCGAGTGACCAGTTGCGCGCTGGGAGACCAGCGCTCGTTAGTCAGGCGTTGATACAAACAGCCCGCGTTAGTCGCGTGCTGGCTAGGCCAACGCGGAACTGGCACCCGTCGCACGCTGGCTGGCGCCAGTCCCGCTCGCGGCCGCAAGCGACGCGCGCTTGCTAGCATCGTCAGCGACAGCGCTAGGCCGTCGTGTGTCACCGGCCGACCCCATTAATTTATTTAATTAATTTAAAGTATGCAAATTATTAAATAAAAATATGCATATAGCTATGGAAGTTAAAAAAACGCATCTTGAAACTTGACCCCAAAAGTTAAAAATTGTCAACATCAATTTAACTGATTCCAAAATGAACAATCCACAACCTGATTGCACTAACATACACTAATGATGTTGTCCTCCTACATGGCCTCATGTTCCGCAATGAGGTGCTCTCCGTCGATAGGCGGGTCTGGTGTCGTAACGATGAGAATGAGTATCCGGAGGAGCAGGACGTGTAGATGACGAAGGCATATGTTGTGATGGCTCATGAATCTGTAATGAAATCGTATCTTCAACGTCCGAAAATATTCCACGACCAGACTGTGCATAGCCTACTGTAGGTTGGGCTTGAAATTGAGAAGGGAAATCGGATCCCCATGACATTGAAGAAGTAACAGGCGTGTGTGGATCTTGATTGTCACCATATTGAAAAGAAGAATTCCCGTGAGATGGGCCAGCAAATTGGGCGAACCCTATATTGAAATTTGTCTGGGCAAATCCCGGGGTGAACCCCAGACTGAAATCTGATGTATGATATTTCACCGTATATGAGACAACATTACCACCTGCATATGCTCGAGTGGTTTGCCGGGTCGGCCGAACAGTCTCAGGTGGTCATTATCTTGTGACCCAATTGGTACCGTTGTAGTTGCTGGCTAGGGTGGTGGCATTATTATTATCCGTCTCTCATCATGTTGGGCATATAACGTTGCACTAAGTATCCACTATACTTCTCTCCAAGCCTGACGAGATGGATTGGCAGTGTCCAAAATATGTAAGGCACGTTCGACATTATCATTCTGGTAATGATATAAAAAGCCATAAATTTTTTAAATGCCAATAACTTATGTTAATAAAAAAAGTAATGATTTAAATTAAATGTGTTTGCACTAACCGATGAACCCATTCCAGCTCTCGAAATGGAAATCCACCTCCGTATATGTCTACGAAACCACTCCATATATGCTGAATGAAAGTGAAGTGACTCCTCTTTATGAGCTTCTTGGATTATATATCTGTCACGATCGTCCCATATGTCGATGAGATTTTTGTGCGTGGCTATCCAATCCGTCCCAACTGGCCTTAATCAATATCATGCAAGGTCATATAATCGCTAGGAGCTATCGGTATTGATTGATGCATAGAAAACTGTCGCAGTACTCGATCTATGTGACATTCTGATTCTCCTGTCATTTCCGGACTCATTAATGAGAATTGTATCTAGCGATGTATTTCAGTCGTATCTCGCTCCGATCTGATCAATCTCGAGTTGACTGACCAAAAAGGAAAGGCTAACGCGAGACAAAGTACGTGGACTTAGAGAACTCGAATAGGAAATGACGCTTTGCCCATAAGGATTGTCGAGGGAACATTTAGAGCCATAAAAGGCCGATCTAAGAACGATTAAGGCATGCATTGTTAGCGTTATACGATTGGAGCACGGGTGATGCAGCTTAACCAATATATAATTTGCAAAATTTTCCTAAATCGAACAGTGACGATCGAGACCATCGGAACTATAGATAAACCATCACAATTACATGACAACCAAAGTCGCCATAAATTGACGAGCCCTAATTGTGATATGAATCACAGGGTCAATACGCGTAAGGTCTGCAAAAGTCATTCATCGGTTCGGGATAGGCTGGAATCGCATTGAATAGCGAAATGATTTAGAAACAAGTCTTGAAATTCGAGAATGGAGAATCAAGAATTCCAACATTACAATTGGATTGGCCGTCGCCTTATCAAAGAAAATTAAAATTAGAAAAACGACGTTCCGGACGTCGGGGGTAAAATTACCATTTTTTTCCTCAAGCCTTAGCCTTACTTATATAATTGGACGAGGGAATTTTGGTCTTTGACGCACCCCCAAAGCCACCGAAAATTTGAGAGAATCATGGCCATTGGATGAGCTTGAATGACACCTTGGACAAGTGTCAATGGATTAGGCCTTGAGTGGACATATCCATTTTTCAACTACCATTCAACAAGTTGACTCTTGAATTTTGATAAAATCTCTCTCTCTCTCTTTTGGCCGAGCATATCCCCTCCATCTGCCATTTCTTCTTCTTCTTCTTCTTCATCTCTTGCTCGCCAGCTCGCTACCCTATTCCGACCAACTCACTATTCCGGCCATAACTTTTTCATCTGATGGTCAATTTAGGTAAAACCATCGGAAATAGAAAGCTTATCGTCTTGCCATTCTAACAAGGTATTATGGGTCCAAATCCACCCAGCCGTTTGTCTCGTAGAGCCGTTTGGAGGAGCAAAGGTCAAGCTGGTCAGTTTTGAATCCGAGAGCTTCCAGCCGACCAGTCCCGACCGTCCCACTATTCCGGCTATATCTTCTTCGTCTGATATCAGATCAAGGTAAAACCACCTCCAAATGAAAGCTTATTGTCTTACCTTTCCAAAGAGATATTATAAACTCAATTTGACCCGATAGATCTTCTCGTAACTCGATTTAAGTGGACAAAGGTCAGGCGAGGTCAGATTCTGACCGGTTTTGGGGAAAGACGTGTTCCGGGGTCTTCCGGACTTCAAATTGCTTCAAATTTTCAGTGAGGTCTTCTAAACTTATAGCATTAAAGTTGAATGAGTTGTGGTAAAAATTTAGAATGAATTTGATGGAGTTTTGACCCCAAATGAGTCTTGTGTTTGAAGGGCCAGAACTGCCGGTTTGAGGACTTGAAGAAATCGGTGACATTCAAGGAGTTTCCGGCGGTGACTCAACCCCAAATCTTCGGTGAGCTTCCCAAACCCTTAGATATACATGTTAACAAGTAGATTAGTAAATAAATTGAAGATTTGAAGTAGCTTAAGGGCTGGATATTGGCGGTAAACATAGAATCGAAAATAGCCCGGTTTGGTTCTGTGCATATCGATTTTGTGGTGGCTGTTAGTTGTTGGTTTTGAGTCTCAAATTTATCAATGAGACATGCTAGGATGTTGAGGAATGTGTTAATGAGGTTTAGGGTCCATGGATTGATGATTTGGGCAAGAAAAATTGACGGTTAAATAGATTTCCATAGGTTATGCGGTGGACTTGTTCTTGGACGCTTTGGACCGAAAGTGTTGAGGTGCTTGAGAAGGATTTTGTGGCATTAAGCTTGAGGTAAGGGAACCCTAAACCTATGATAGGAAGATTAGACTCAATTTGGTGAGTCGGGTAAATTTTTGGATGATCCTTGAAGGGTTTTTAATATGATTGTTCTTTGTGCGTCTTAGGACGGTATATAAGATTTGAATGTGTGTCAATGTTTGTGTTTTGAAATGATTATCATGTGTGAATGTCAATTGATCGTCTTGCATGTCATAAGCGTATGATTTGTGCTTGAGTTGCACATTGCATTATGTGTGTAAATTGAATTAAAACTTTGGCATGGTTGAGACGTGGTGGTACCCTGAGGCGTATGAGACGCGAGGTGGTGTGAGGAATACCCTAAGGCACTGAGGCGTGGGGTTGGAGTTGTATGGCACCTTGATGTGTATGAGACGCGAGGTTGAGAATGCCATAGTCCTGATGCGTTGAAACGCAGGACGGAGTTGTGATGTGTCGACACTGGCCTGAAGTAACATTGAAACCTGATGCGTTTACGCGGGTTGTCAATGACGGTCTAATGCGTTTACGCGGATTGAGCCTGAGGCGTTCTAAACGCAGGCATGAGAATGAGGCAGGCTGGAAGGGTGGAAGTGATGATGTGACATGGCGATGTGTGCATGATCATATGGATGTGTTATGACGCCATGACTGCATGGCTGGCATCTGTGTGTTGTTATTGATAGTTGAATGCTTCATATGATTATTGGTATGAGTTGTTGGTGATTTTAACTGCCTGAGTGGACTGTCAGCCTAACCTGGGGTTAGGACCCACCTTATTGAGATGTATAACTCACCCCGTTAGGGATTAACATTTTCTTTAGGTTCTAGGCGATGGAGCATTAGTAAGTTCAATGATTGACATTTGTGGGAATAATAAGTGAATGAGTACAAGTTCTTCTGTGAACTTAGGGATTGTATTCAATTTTACGATTGTAAAATGAAACCACTACTATTTGTCCCTAGTCATTTATTTTATTGAATGAAGGAGTGTAGACGACTGAAGCTTTCGCTTGTAATTGGATTATGAGTATTGTGGGCCGAAAGATCCTAGAAGACTTTCATAAAAAAACGGCTTGGTGGGATGTTCGTGTGCTCGCCGAGTTCGGAGCGTGACATCCCCGTTTGTTTGGTATTAGAATAAGGTCAGCTCGATCTAATGTGATTGAGACTTAGAGTGATAAGGAGTGATTACTTGAGGATAATTAGGTAGTGAGACCTTGAGGGATAAGCATGGATTGCTGAATCTTGAGGACTATAGGTTTGAATTTGTGTAGTATTCTAATGGTCCTAGTGCCGATTTAAGGGATGATCTTGAGTGATTTATGAATAAGGCTCACAAGGAAGTGAATATAAATTGAGGAGTCATAAGCCTGAATTTGAGGTTGCTAGAGAATAAATGAAGGGTCAATTGAAGTGTATGATTGTGATCTTGATTTGTCAATGACCCAACTTGAGGAGTACGAGTTATAAAGAGGCGACTGATGTTAGTAGATTCAAGCTTGAATTGCGTGATATCTCGATGGTTTAGCTATCAATTGCTATTGTCAGCCTTGGATGAAATGAGGTGAGGTGTATACAAGGTATATTGAATTAAAGGCTAGTTGTGATCGAATGCTTAGGGGTTTGATTTAGTTAGCCACTCCACTCGAGGTATATGGTTGAATATAGGCAATTGATCGGTGGAATTAGAACTCTTCAATGGATAGGAATTGATCTGAAGGCGATTTTGATGTGACAAGTGGTGAGGATAGTCATGATGTGCATGTATTTTGTGGCTTTGAAACGAAAGTTGATGAGGGTGTGTGCATGAGCTTATCATTATTGGACTTAATAAACTGTCTCTTGGTATGGGACAAGTTGATGGGATACCTATAAACCGTCATGAAGCATGGTATGGGACGTGTGGAACGGGGCTTTCTCCGTAGATGTATGACTTGGGACAACCTGCAACGGCCATGTCTGATGAGGGTGGGGAGTGATTGCCAGGACAGAGAGGTCCGGACAAGGAGCGGCTCTTGGCAGGCTTCTAAGATGGCAAGAGGCAGGAATGACCCAAGTCATAACTTGAAAGGGGAAGTCTAGGTATCAGGTTGAGTCCAATTGTGGTTAAAAGACGTATGACACAAGATTGATCCTCGAAGAAGATGTTCAAAAGTGGCATGACATGTGAAATGATGCTTGTAATTGGCATAATTAAAAGCTTTGTGCTTGGCGGTGGATGCCGTTTGAAAGGAAAAGTGATGTTTATATGATTGACCTGTTGGGCATGTTTTGTAATTGGCATCATGTGATTGGCTTGGCCAAGGTCTAACTGGGAGAGTAGATGACACGTGGGTATTAAACTGATACCTGTTGAGAATGAGAAAGCATGTCGTGTTTGTGACAGAGTGGCGAATGCCTTAGACTTATAGCATGATCGATTGGCTCATTGAATTGTTGCTTTGAGTACTTGGTCAGTGTTAACCTAGTTGAGTTTTGGCCTAGTTGAGGCTTGCCTAGTAATTGGTTGAAGATTGAGAAGTTGCCTTGTTGAGGTTGGCCTGTCAATAGTCATTGACTGATGAGAATCTGAAATCTTTGGATAATGGACAGCTAGTTGAGAGTTGTTTGGGAACCATTGTAAGATTGATAATGATGAATGATGAGATGAGCAGCCTGAGACTGATAGACTTGAGTAGATGACTTAAGTTTTTGATTCCTGGAGGGAATCATAGTAGTTCAAGTGACATGAGAACCTAACAAGGTTGAATGACCAAGGTATGGTCGTAGAAGAGCATTGGGCTCGAGTATACATGGTATGGAAGATCCGAGAACTAATATGGATCATGAAAATTGAGTAAAGATGGGCGATTAGAGTATGAGTACCAAAAGAGAATATGGCTCGATCTGTTAATCGTATGAGACCCAAGAGCTGAATGGGTCGTGAGAACTTTAAATAAAAATGAGAAAGTGGATGGGTAAATAGACTCGAGAAGGAGCTGTCATTATACCCAAGTCGCTGAGACGATCAAAGTTAGTGCTGATGAGTTAAATGATAGAAGTCACGAGAGAGGTGACTCCGAGTTAATCCTTTCTAAATTAAATGCGTGGGAAGAACCACGAGAATTTGGAAAAGCTTGTAAAACTATGTATAAGGTTGAGATTGACCAAGTTTGAAGGATGGATGATGTCACGCCCCATGCCCCGAGCACGAGCACGCGACTCCCTGCAAGCAAACCAAATATATCTCGTAGTCTCAAGATCCACATTCTAAGATGAGAGATGCAATACATATATATGTACAAAGCACGCGGAAGCAGCAATGAGATAAATTCTCCATACAAGATATAAGTTAAGTGAGACATAGCTAGCTAGAAACTGTCGTACACAATAACCGACTATTCATACAAGTACAGAACTACTAAAATCCGATAAGCAAGGGGGTGACAAGGTGAGCATACAAAATGATCCATCATCAAAATCCGATAGGAACAGGGTTGGGGTCGTCATCAAAGATCAAGCTATAACTAGAGTATCCTAGGATGAGCTGCTGGAGTCATTGGTATCCTCAGCGTCCTCCGTCGGCTTGTACTCTGAGAACGTCTTGGAGCGAATCTCAATAGTATCCTCCATGGTCTTCTCATGCGACAGCTTTGCGAGATCCTCCTCGGTCGTCTCTAAGATAATGACCTTCTCCTCCTCAGTAAACTCCAGCGTTGGGGGTCCTCTCCGACCCATTCCTAGAACATGCTATTGATTTCTCTGCCTGATCTTGGTCCCTACCGGGATGGCACCAATCAGCAATCACTCCCTAGGGTACCTCATGGGGCTTTAGCGGCCCAGTCGACACATCCCCAACTTTCCTAAACCAAGTCTCGTACCGATGAGGCTTCCAGTCTATACTACCCTCGTCAACCTACACCACTGTACACTTCCTTACGTATATAATCCCCTGACCGTTAGGGAACTCATCAAAATACACGGTCATCTCCTTAAGGTCTCCAAATCAAATAGGCCACATCGTCAAGGCCTAGGATTTGTAAAAATAAGGGCCTCCAAAGGGGCAAGATACACATCTTAGTAAAAGAGTCTTAACTCTAGGTCAGGCTGATCGTCCACTCAGGCAGTCATCTATCCCAAAATTCCAACTCATAATCACACAGGCACATATAATAAAGATGACGACACACAGATGACAGACATGCAACTATGACATCATATCACACTCAGATGATCATGCGAGCCTCATCCTGCCACTTCACCATAACCATCTCTTCCTGCCTGCCTCATTCTCATGCTCGCGATTAGATCGCATTACGCCTTTCTTTTCTCATGCCTGCGATTAGATCGCATCAGGCTTGTCTCCACCCCACGATGCCTCAAGATCTTATTTGGTCTCCGCCATGCCACAACCACGATTCATGTACACAAGGTCAAGCGCATCTCATACATAAACATCTCATGCATAAACAAGACATCCATGGCATGCGAAACGAGTTAATGTACATACAAATGTGACCAATTACTCAAAAGATATGCATATGCAATTATTCGAATAATTTATACTCTCTTGGCATTCACAAAGACCAATTACACTAAGCTCTTCAAGAATTAATCTCAATCTCGTCCGACTCGCCCAATCGAGTCCAATCTTCCTATCCTAAGTTTAGGATTCCCTTACCTTGAGTTTAATACCACAAAATTCTCTTCTTGGGTCCTCAAAGATTCGGCATCCAATGGTCCAAGACCAATCTCACCGCGCAACCTAGAATTCCCAATCAATTCGTCAATTTCCATATCCAATTCACCAATCCATGAACCACAAACCTCCATAACATAATCCTCATCATCTTAACATGTTCTAAACACCAATTTAAGGTTCAAAACCAACCATCATCAGCCCTCGCATATTCGGTTTGCACAGAATCGAACATGGCTATGTTCGATTTTGTGTAAACAGAGTATATCTAGCCCTAAGTCTCCACCAAATCTTCATTTAATCACTACCCTACCTCTTAACATGTCTATCTAAGGGTCTAAGAGTCTCACCGAGAGTTTGAGGTCGAGTCGTTGCCAGAATCCCGTCAAAAGTCGCCGGTTCCTCAAGGACAGTAAACCGGCAGATTCTGTCCTACATTCACAAGACCCATTTTGGCTCAAAACTTCATCAAATCAATCCCAACTTTTTACCACAGATAGATATACATGTTCCCTAGACCTCCATAAAATTTGGTCTCAAGATTCCAACATTTCGATCTCCTAAGGGGTTAGAAACTTCGCCTACCTCAGATTGAGTCCGTTTCCGTCGACTTTCGGGAAAAAGCTTGGCCGGAGCTCCTTGGTGGTCCAATCGCCGTGCTTTCACTTCGAGGAGGTCGGCAGGAGATGGGGCTAGGAGGGTGTGGTCGGCTTGAGTCTAGGTGGTGGTTGGAAGGTGGGGTTGACGGCGACGAACGGGAGTTCCAGAAGCTATCGCCGGCGAGCAGAAGGAAGAAGAAGAAGATGGAGTTTTGGTGGGTTGGGGGGTTCTATGGCCAGCCAAAGTGAGGTGAGAGAGAGAGAGAAAAGCCTTATATTCAAGGCTCAAGTCAAAGAGTGGAATGGTAGGTGGCTAATAGTGGACATGACAACTCTTTAGTCCATCTATTGACATATGTCCAAGTGTCATTCCATCTTGATTCAATGGACAATATTTCTTCACTTTTTTGGCAGCCTTGGGGGAGGGATAAAGACTAAAATGCCCTTCCTTCATTGCATGGGAAAGGCTTAAGCATGAAGGGCAAAATGATAATTTTACCGTCGACGTACGGAACATCGTTTTTCTAGTTCCAATAATCTTCAATAGGGTGACGACCAATCCGAATATAACATTGGAATTCTTGATTCTCCATTTTCAATTTTCAAGACTCGTTTCTGATTGTTTTCTCTATCGGACGTGGTTTCAGCCTATCCTGAACTGACGGACAGCTTTTATAGACTTCATGCGTATCGACCCTGTGATTCATATCACAATTAGGGTTCGTCAATCCGTGGCGACTTTGGTTATCATGTAATTGTGAGGGTCTATCACTAGTCCCTAAGGTCTCGATTGTCACTGTCTGGTTTAGAAAAATTTTACAAATCATACATTGGTTAAGCGGCATCACTTGCGCTCCAATCGTATGACACTCGCAAGGCATTCCTTAATCGTTCTTAGACAAGCCTTTTTGTGGTTCTAAATATCTCCTTGACAATCCTTATGGTCAAAGCGCCATTTCCTTATCTGAGTTGCTAAGGTCCACGTACTTCGTTTCACGTTAGCCTTTCCCTTTTGGTTAGCCTACTCGAATTGATCAGATTCGAGCGGGATACGACTAAAATACATATCTAGATTTACCTCTCATTAATGAGTCTGAAATTGACTGAAAATCAGAATATCACAGATGAGATTTGAAGTTGTCTCCCTCTAGATTGGGAATCTTGGTAAGGAAACCTTAGAGGTTTGGGTGCACTAAGGAAAGAAAGTGACCCTGGCAGTTTTAGCCTTAAGAGGCTGTTAATAATTGGTAAAAGGTCACTAGAGGAAGGGTTTCCTCAAGGGCACGATATCTGCTTGGACTACTCCTGTTGTTACGCCCCGCGCCCGGGCATGAGCACGCGACTCCCTGCAAGCAAACCACATAATCTCTCGTGGTCCCAAGATCCACAAATAAGACGAGAGAGGTATAATGTACGAGTACGCGGAAGCGATAAGTAAACAACTCCTCCGTACAAAATATAAATTAGGTGGGACTTGGATAGCATCAGTACTGTCATACACAATAACCATCTATTCATACAGATAAGGAACTACTAGAATCCGCTAACAAACTGGGCAACGGGGTAGTACACAAAAGAGTCCCTCACAACATCCAAAAGAAACAGGGTCGGGTCACCTCCAAAAGCTCAAGCCAACGAACTAAAATCCTAAGATGAGATACTGGAATCCTCGGTGTCCTTGGCATCCTCTGTCGGCTCACACTCGGAGAAGGTCTCTGATGGAACTTCAATGATATCCTGCATGGTCTTCTCATGGGACAGCTCTGCGAGATCCTCCTCGGTCGCCTCCAGGACAATGACCTCATCTTCCTCCATAGTAAAATCCAGCGTCGGGGTCCTCTCCGGCCCATTCCTAGAACCGACTACCGATCCTTCTACTTGATCACAGTTTCTACCGGAGTGACACCAAATAGGGATCACTCCCTAGGGCACCTCATGGGGCTTTAGTGGCCCAGTAGACTTGTCCCCAACTTTCCTAAACCACGCCTCATACCTATGAGGTTTCCAGTCTGTACTACCTTCGTCAACCCACACCACTGTACACTTTCTCACGTATATAGTCCCTTGACCGTCAGGGAACTCATCAAAATACGCGGTCATCTCCTTAGGGTCTCCGAAGCGAATGGGCCACATAGTCAAGGCCTAGAATCTGTAAAAGAAAGGTTCCTAAAAGGGATGAGATACACATCTCAGTAAAAGAGTCCTAACCCTAGGTCAGGCTGACCGTCCACTCAGGCAGTCGCAACCCCAATCATTCAAGCTCACAGACATATCTAGTAAATGCAAGTACAAACAACAACACATAGGTGGCATACACACAAATATGGCATCATCACACACTCAGATGATATGCACACTCGCTTTGCCTCATCACCACATCCACCATTTCCTGCCGGCCTCATTCTCATGCCCACGACTAAATCACATCAAGCTCGGTCTGCGTAAATGCATCAGACCGTCATTGATAACCAGGGTAAACGCATCAGATTTCAATGATTCTCCAAGCCATAATCAGCACCTCATATCTCCGCCCCGCGATTAGATCGCATCAGGACCGTGGCCTTTTCACAACCCCGTGATTAGATCGCATCAGGACGCCAAACAACTCCTACCCCGCGCCTCAGTGCCTCAAGGTACCAACCGCCTTACCTCGCATCTCATATGCATCAGGGCCTCGCCATGTCATGCTCATGTCATGATTTTCAATTCGTTTTCCATATATGGCGACATGTGAGATTTAGGCACAATTTAAAGACTCATGGCATGCAAGGCAACCAAGTGACACACACACATGGCAGATAATTCAAGCACAAGCATTTACACACCCTAATCCCTTATAACAACTTAGGGTACACCAAGAGCATTCACCAAGGAATTTCTCACCAATCCACCAATTCCTCCCACGACTCACCCAATCGAGTTCAATCTTCCTATCCTAAGTTTAGGATTCCCTTACCTTAAATTTGTTATCACAAATTTTCTCTTCTTGAGCCCCACAATTTTCGGCTCCAAGGGTCCAGGGTCGAACTCACCGCGCAGCCTAATAAAATCCAATCAATCCGTCAATTTCTATGTCCAATTCTTAATCCATGAACCACAACCTCCATAACATAATCCTCATCATCTTAACATGTTCTAATCATCAATTTGAGGTTTAAAACCAACCATCATCAGCCCCAACAGATTCGGTTTGCCTGGAATCGAACAGGTCCTTTCCGGTTCTGTGCAAATCGGGCACAACCGGTCCTAAATCTTCTCCAAATCTATCATTTGAGAACTATCCTACTTCTTAACATGTCAATCTAAGGGTCTCACCGTGAGTTTGAAGTCGAATCATCGCCGAAAACCCGTCGGGACTTGCTAGATCCTCCAAGGTCAGTACCGGCAGTTTTCTATGCAAGGTTTACAAGACCGATTTGAGGTTAAAACTTCATCAAATCATTCTCAACTTTTTACCACAGATTGCTACTCATGTCTCCTATATCTCCACGAAATTTGGCCTCAAGATTCCAACATTTCGGCCTCCTAAGGGGTTAGAAATGAGAAGAGAGAGAGAGTGAGAGGTGTATGGTCGGTCAAAAATGAGAAGAGAGAGAGAGTGAGAGGTGTATATACAAGGCTTATGGTCAATGGTTGAATGGTAGGTAGTGTATAGTGGATTTGACCACTCTTTAACCCATCTATTGACACTTGTTTTCGATGTCATTCAACTTGATCCAATGGCCCATATTCACTCACTTTTTCGGTGGCTATGGAGTAGGAATAAAGACCAAAGTGCCCTTCATTATTTGCATGGGCAAGGCTTAAGTTTTAGGGACAAAATGGTAATTTTACCCCCGACATCCGGAACGTCAATTTTCTCGTTCCAATAATCTTCGATAGGGTGATGGCTAATTCAGATATAACATTGGAATTCTTGATTCTCTATTTTCAATTTTCAAGACTCGTTTCTAATGGTTTTCTCTATCTGATGTGGTTCCAGCCTATCCCGAATCGACGGGCGGCTTTTGCAGACTTTACGCGTATCGACCCTGTGATTCATATCACGTTTAGAGCTCGTCAATTTGTGGCGGCTTTGGTTATCATGTAATTGTGAGGATCTATTACTAGTCCCTGAGGTCTCGATCGTCACTATCCGATTTATGAAAATTTTGCAAATCACACGTTGATTAAGCGGCATCACTCGAGCTCTAATCGTATGACACTCGCAAGGCGTCCTCTAATCGTTCTTAGATCGGCCTCCTTATGGTTCTAAATATCCCCTCGACAATCCTTATGGTCAAAGCGCCGTTTCCTATTCGAGTTGCCTAGGTCTACGTACCTCGTTTCGCGTTACCCTTTTCCTTTTGGTCAGCCTACTCTAATTGATCAGTTTCGAGCGGGATACGATAGAAATACATCTCTAGATTCACTTCTTATTAATGAGTCTGAAATTGACTGGAAATCAGAATGTCACAACTCTTCCTCCCTTACAAAAGTTTCGTCCTCGAAATTTACATTGCACTTAATTTCTCAAATAGATGGGGGTGTTGTCGCCTCATCGTCTCTTCATTATCTCACGTGGCACCTTTAGTTCCATGGTGCTCCCATACTACCTTGACTAGTGGGATCTTCTTGTTCCTGAGGATTTGCTCCTTCCAGTCCTCGATCCATATCGGCCTCTTCACGTAAGACACTCGGTCGTCCACTTCTATGGTATCATAATCCAGCACATGTGTCGGATCCGATTCATACTTTCGCAGCATCGACACATGGAATACATTATGCACCTGAGATAGATTAGGCGGCAAGGCAAGCTTGTAGGCTAAGGTTCTAATCCACTCCAATATCTCAAATAGGCCTACATACCTTGGGCTCAGCTTCCATTTCTTTTCGAATCGCGATAGTCCTCTCATCGGCGATACCTTGAGGAAGATGTGATCATCCACTTGAAACTCCAAGGATTTGCGCCGCTTATCTACATAACTCTTCTAACGACTCTGTGCCGTCCTCAGTCTATCCCGAATTATCTTCACTGCTTCCATCGATTACTCTACCAATTTTGGTCCTGTGATACTTCTTTCTCCAACCTCATCCCAGCAAATCGAGATTCTGTAGGCTCTTTCATAGAGTGCTTCGAATGATGCCATCTGGATACTTTGCTAGTAGCTGTTATTATAAGCAAACTCTACCAGATGTAACTGATCTTCCCATCCACCTTTAAAATCAATGACGCATGCTCGCAGTATATCCTCAAGCGTCTGTATCGTCTTTTCCGATTATCCGTCCGTCTGTGGATGGTACGCGGTACTAAACTGCAGTCGGGTTCCCATGGCATCTTGCAAGCTCTTCCAAAGTTTGCCGTGAATTTGGGATCTCTGTCCGAGGTGATCGTCACAGGCACTCCATGTAGCCTCACTATTTGTCTCATATACAGCTTTGCATACCTATCCATAGCGAAGTCCTTTCGCACCGGGATGAAATGTGCGGACTTGGTCAGTCTGTCCACAACTACCCATATAGAGTCGTGACCTCGCTGGCTCCTTGGGAGTCCCATCACAAAACCATAGTCACATGCTCCCACTTCCATTCGGGTATCTCCAGTGGCTGTAATAGTCCTCCAGGCTTATAGTGCTGCGCTTTCACCTGCTGGCACGTCAAACACTTAGCCACATACTTTGCTACGTCCACCTTCATCCTGTTCCACCAATAGTGCCATTGCAAGTTCTAATACATTTTCGTACTTTCAGGGTGGATGCTATAATTGCTCCTATAAGCCTCTGATAAAATCCTTTCCCTGAGGCCTTCATCCTTTGGTACGCACAATCGTCCTCAAAACTTCAGAATTCCGTCCTCAGACACCTAAAACTCGGGTTTTCTCTTTGTCGCATCCATCTCAAGGATCTTCTGAATCTCTAGGTCCGTAGACTGTAAGGCCTTTATTCCTTCCTGGATCTCAGGTTCCACCCTCAACGTAGCTATCAAACTGGACAATTGATCGACTTCTAATTTGAACTCGGAATCTCTCGAATCTTCTATCATCGATCAACTTCTCACTAGCAGACATGCGATGCTTGACTTCCGATTCAGCGCATCTGCTACTCTATTTGCTTTCTCAAGGTGATATAGTATATCACAATCATAATCCTTGAGCAGCTCTATCTACCTACGCTGCCTCATATTCAGCTCTTTCTGTGAAAACATGTACTTTAAGCTGTGGTGGTCGATATAGATCTGAAACTTCTCGTCACATAAGTAACACCTTCAAATCTTAAGAGCAAATACAATTGCCGCTAACTCCAGGTCATGAGTTAGGTAGTTCATTTCATGTGGCCTTACTGTCTAGACGCGTAGGCTACTACTCTTCCATACTGCATCAGCATACAACCCAATCCTTTCAGCGAAGCATCGCTGTATATCTTGTAACCTCCTGGTCTTGATGGAATTGTCAGTACTAGCGCAGTTGTCACTCTATGTTTGAGTTCTTGAAAACTCCTCTCACATTTATCCATCCATCAAACCTTGTTTCCTTCTTCGTCAACCGCGTCAATGGGATGGCTATGGATGAGAATTTTTCCACAAAATGCATGTAGTATCCTGCCAATCCCAAGAAACTTTTGACTTCAGTGACCGTAGTAGGCCTAGGCCAATTGGTTACAACCTCGATCTTTGCAGGATCCACTGCGATTCCTTCACTCGATACCACATGACCAAGAAATGTTACCCTGCTCAGCCAAAACTCACATTTACTCAACTCTGCATGGAGCGCATGCTTCCTCAGGGTCTGTAATATAATCCTTAGGTGCTCCTCATATTCTGCACTACTCCTCGAGTAAATCAAGATATCGTCAATGAAGACTATGACGAGTCTGTCCAGAAATTCCTTAAATACTTGATGCATCAGGTCCATAAAAGCAGCTGGAGCGTTGGTCAAACCAAACGGCATCACCGTAAACTCATAATGACCATATTTCGTCTTAAAGGCGGTCTTGGGTATGTCTTCCTTCTTGATTCTCAACTGGTGATACCCTACTCTTAGGTAAATCTTTAAAAATACTGCTGCTCCTTGCAACTGATCAAACAGATCATCAATCTCGGTAGTGGGTACTTGTTCTTCACCGATACCTGGTTTAGCTGCCGATAGTCAAGGCATAGACTCAAAGATCCATCATTCTTCCTTACGAAAAATACCGGTGCTCCCCACGGTGAAGCACTTGGTCGGATAAATCCCTTGTCTAGCAGCTCTTGCATATGCACCTTGAACTCCTTCAGTTCTGACAGGGACATCCTGTAAGGTGCTTTCGAGATCGGTTCTGTCCTAGGGGCTAACTCGATTACAAATTCTATTTCCCGTTCCGATGGTAATCCTGGCAATTCTTTGGGAAATACGTCAGGAAATTCACGTACTACTGGAATACTCTCTAACTTTGGTCTTCGGTAGTCGTGTTCATCACTGCCACTAAGTATGCCTGACACCCTTCATACATCAACTTGGTCACTTCCAAAGATGAGACTAAGGGGAACGAGACTCCCCCTCGACTTCCCACCAATTCAAAGCTCGGTCGGTCTCTCGGATAAAACCAAATTATCCTACTACCACAGTCCACTACTGCCCCCTGCTTACCCAACCAATCTATTCCTACGATTACGTCAAAGACGTACATGGGTAGTACAACTAGGTCGATACTCTCTTTACTCCCTCCAATCATAATCTCACAACCAACACAACCCATTGAAACCAATATATTATCCTTTAATGGAGTGGCAACATGGAGAATTATGTTCAACGGTTTCAATTTCATTCCCACTAATTCAGCAAACTGTGCAGACACGAATGAGTGCATGACACTAGGGTCAAACAATGCGTATGCAGCTTGGTTACACAAGTAAACCATACCTATGACCACACTTGATGCTTCCTCTGCCTCTCTGCGGGCTACTGCATACACCCTTCTCTGTGCCGGTGGTCGATTCTGCTCGATCTAGGGAGTTGTAGTCGATGGTCCAGCCCACGGTCTCTGCCCTTAAGGTCGATTTGTCAAGGCTTGACTCGGGCACGTCCTCATCTGGTGCCCCAGCTGACCAAACTTAAAACAAGCCCCGGTCCTTACCGGGCATGGCCCATTTTCATGCCTTTTGCCACAAATGCGGTAGCTCCTATTAGTGGGATTCGGTGGCTTCACGATACTTTTCCTCACGGGAGGCACAAAACGTCTATTGCCCGGCATCGGTCTCTTTGCCATTTAGCATGTCACGTCCCGAATCCGGCTAGCACGCGAGTATCCCACCAAGCCGTCCCTTTCTGAAAGCTCCAGGATCTAACGGTCAATGTCTTATTCGCTGAAAGAAACATGCGGAAGCGATGCCAACTCCAATTTACAAATAAAGCGGCACCTGATGACTTAGGACACAGGGGCACACCTTTAATGAAGGTCAATCATACTTCATTTATTACAATTCTAAATCCCCAAGATATCTACTATTCAATTCTAAGGTCACAAAAGAGAAGTCTTCATTTTTCCTCTCATGACTTCATCCATTGAATGCCAATCCATGGCAAACTCGGTGTTCTTCATCAGGGACCTGAAAATGTTGTCCCCAAAGGGGTGAGATACACATTTCAGTAAAAGAATCCTAACCCTAAGTTAGCTCAACCGTCTGTTCAAGTAGTCGTCTATCAAGCATAAATAAATAAAACGACAACATACAGATGACAGGCATGCAACTATGACAACATGTCACACTCAGATGATAATGCACACCTCATCCGCCATCTCACCACAACCACCTCTTCCTACCTGCCTCAATCTTCAGCCCACGATCTCGTCGCATCAGGCTCGGTCCGCGTAAACGCATCAGACTGTCATCGGCAACCCGCATAAACGCATCAAGCTCCGATGAATCTCCAGGCCAATAACATCATCTCATATCTCCGTCCCGCGAATAATTCGCATTAAGACCGTGGCCATCTCAACCACGCGATTTCATTGCATCAGGGCGCCACACAACATCAACTCCGCCCCGCGATCTCGTCGCATCAGGGTATCCACCTTCCACCCCACGTCTCATACGCCTCAGGGCCTCGCCATGTCATGCTCATGCCATGATTTTCAAATACGTTTCCATACATGACAATATGTGCAATCCAGGCACAATTCAAAGAACTCATGGCATGCAAGGCAATCGACTGACACACACACATGGCGAATGATTTAAACACAAACAATAGCATACATAACCATCCTATAACCACTTAGGATATATCAAGAGCTATCCTTTAGAAAAATCCTCGTAAATCGATCAAACTAAACCTCGACTCACCCAATTGAGTCCAATCTCCCTATCTTAAGTTTAGAAATTCCCTTACCTTGCGTTTAATATTACAATAATTCCTTCTTGCAAGCCTTGAAGTTTCGGACAAACCAACTTAAGGGTTAATTCGCCGTGCACCTAGAATATTCAACGAATCTATCAATTTTTCTTATCCAATCCCTCAATCCATTAACCCCAATCATCCATAATAGAACTCTCATCATCTCATCATGTCTTAAACATCAATTTGCAACTCAAAATCACCATCCTCAGCCCTCAACAAATTCGGTTTTGTACAGAACTGAACCGGTTCATTTCGGTTCTGTGCAAACGTCCACTTCCAGCCCTATTTCTACTCCAAATCCAACATTTTATCCCCATCCTACCTCTTAACATGTTTATCGAAGGGTTTAGGGGTCTCAGCGAAAGTTTGAAGTCAATTGGTCACAGGAAACTCGTCGAACGTCCTCGGATTCCTCAAGTCAGTTTTTTCGGTAGTTTCTAGGCAAAGTTTACAAGGCGGTTCATGGTCAAAACTTCATCAAATTGAGCCCCAATTTTTATCATAGATTTCTACATGTCTCTACTAAATCTTCACAAAATTTGACTTCAAAATTCCAAGATTTCGGCCTTCAAAAGGACTAGGAATCGGACCTACCTTAGATTGAGTTCTATTCTGTTGGCTCTCGGGAAAATGCTTGCTAGGGACTCCTCGATGCTCTAAATGGCTTGATTCTTGTTCAAGGATGTCGGCAAGACGTGGATCTACGCTGGTTTGATCGGCCGGCGGTCAGATGGTGGCCAGAGATGGCCGTCGGAATGACCGAACAGGAGGCTCGGTTCTGGTCGGCGGCGAGCAAAACTGGAGGAAGAAGGAGGAGAAGTGTTCAGTGGCTTTTGGGGAGTGAATGGCCGAATGAGTGAGGTGAGGAGAGAGAAAAGACTATATATTCAAGGCCTTAGTTAATGATTGAATGGTAGGTTTGAAAAAGTTGACTTGACTACCCTTTAAACAATTGACACTTGTCCCTTACGTCAATCATGCATGATCCAATGGCCCATAATCCTTCTTGATTTTCGACAGCCTTAAGGGGTTTAATGTCTGAATTGCACTTCTTCAATTGCTTGGGCAAGGTTCTAAGCTTGAGGGGCAAAAGGGTAATTTTACCCCCGATGTTCAGAACGTCGTTTTTCTCATTCTAGAATTCTTCGATAGGGCGACAGTCAATCCGAATAACGTTGGAATTCTTGATTTTCTATTTTAAATCTTTCAAGACTCGTTTCTGATGGTTTTCTCTATCAGACGTGGTTCCAGCCTATCTCGAACTGACAAGCGGCTTTTGTAGACATTACACGTATCGACCCCGTGATTCATATCACGTTTAGGGCTCGTCAATTCATGGCGGCTTTGGTTGTCATGTAATTTTGAGAGTTTATCGCTAGTCCCTATGGTCTCGATCTTTACTGTCTGATTTAGGAAAAATTTACAAATCATACGTTGGTTAAGCGGCATCACCTGCGCTCAAATCATATGACACTCGCAAGGCAATCCTTAATTGTTCTTAGATCGGCCTCTTGGTGGTTCTAAATATACTCTCGACAATCCTTATGGTCAAAGCGCCATTTCCTATCCGAGTCACCTAGGTCCATGTACCTCGTCTCGAGTTAGTCTTTCCCTTTTGGTCAGCCTACTCAAATTGATCAGATTTGAGCGAAACATGATTGAAACACATCGCTTGATATATATAAACTTCTCATTAATGAGTCTGAAATTGACTAGAAATTAGAATGTCACAGCTTTTCCCCCCTTACAAAAAATTCTTCCTTGAAATTTACAACCTTCTAACCATCCAGTCCTCTAGGGTATTGGCGTCTCTTCATGTCCTTGTTCTTCCAAATTATTCCTTTTTATGACTTGGCGATCTTGCTCATCCTTTCGAGCCCAAAACCATCTTTCCCCTAGGACTTGTCTCCTTCAGTCCTCAATCCAATTGGCTTCTCTCCATTCCCTTTTGGTATTCATAACATTTGTCCATACCCTTCGGCATATCACTCCTTTTCAAATTTCCTTCCATACCATTAGAGATTCAAGGGCTTTATCAACTTGCCCTCCATTAGCCAAATCGAATTATGGCCCCCTTGACTCCTTAAACAATTAGATGATTACTTCCATAGTAATTCATTCTCGATTCTATACGAAAATTCCCTTGGATTAAAATGGTCTCTCAACTTTCGTCATTATGTCCTTTCCTTTTATCGACACGTCTAGTACTCGACTATATGGTAGATAAATTTTAACTTTCAACCCTTATCACCGATAGTATACATATGTACCTTGGCACATCCTCGTGCCACCCCCAAGAACACCATAATTCTCTCCTTGAATTTTTGATGGGGTCGTCTCTTTAAGCTTCCCCTCAACACTGGACTCGTACTTCCGTCCTTGGGTCCCAAGGGTTCCATCCATTCCTAATACCCTTCAAGTATCGATGTTCGATCATGGCAATACCTCAATTCCTCTCTGGCCTTCAGGCTAGGTGTTTCCGGTGGCCGTCAACTAGTCATTTGACAAGCTTCCAATTTAGAGGTTGAATCTCTTATTGCTCAAAGGAGGATTTGTCTCTCCATTGCCAATTAAACAATGCTCAATTCTTAACTGTAAGCATCCCCTCGACATTGCACCCTTCCTTAACGATATGAACATCGCTATAACAACACTTGGGCGATCTCTTCATTCCATGTGCCTCGCCTTCAATTGTCTTTAGGCAGTCCATACTCTAAATCTCTTTTAGTTCACATAACTTCAAGATCTTTCTTTAAACATGATATGTTCTCATATTCACAAGCAGTTTCACGCATCAACGTTACCTCTTATTCAATTCCCCTTGGGAAACTGCTACTTTATAATCTTGTGGTAGGCGTAGTCTTGAAACATTCTTTCACTCAATCAACATTCCCCAACTTTATCGCGAGGGCACTCGCAACCCTCTCCGATCATACTCTAAGTATTCCAACTCCTATGGCCTTGTCGTCACGTGTATGTGGAATGCCCACTTCCGGTTGCCTTGCCATGCCTCAAGTTTCATTCTTGTCGCGTCATTGCGACCCTCATATGCGTTCCTATTTCCAACTGAAATCGTCATGAACAGCGTAGTCATCAGCTTAACTCGAGTCCTCAAAAACTCTTTTCACGTTCATTCACCCATTCGTGTTACATCTCATCTTAATCCATTTTTCCAATGAAACAATTCTTGTGGAGAATCTTTCCACGATCCGTCTATTGCAATTCATCAACTTCAGGAAATTTCAACTTCCCGCAACTCACATCGACTCTAGTCGATTCATCACTTATTCCAATCCTCAAAGGCTCCGTAGGGATTTCCTTTCCTCAGGATTTCACGAATGAGGAATCTTACTGTATCAAGTCCGTAACTCGTGCTCTTCAAATTCAACATATAACGAGCATCTCCTTACAATTCCTAAGATACTATCACATATTTCTCATGGCTCCTTAAATGAGTCCAATCATCGTCTCTCAAGACGGTAACAATAAACTCGACCATTCCTTGGATGCTCAATTCGACTATTATCAACTTCTTTCCACCAAGTGTCGAATCTTCCAGACTATTTCTCGCACTCTTCACTTGAGAGCTTAGACCTTGGCTCTCTGTCGTCACGGGTCTCCTCTAGGACCGCATGATATTTTATTTATTCTTGTCACTCTTTTCTTGAGAAGCATTAGTGCTTTAGCCTCCGAGTTCCATAACTCACTAAGGCGACCTTATCCCATTTCTGTTCGTTCCACTAAACGTTAACATCATCCTGGAATTCAACATTATCTACAAGACTGTCTCTCGGATTTCATTTCCAGGAGTCATACAAGTTCTGCGTCCTCTTTCTCGGTATAGACGCTCAATCATAATACTAAGACAATTTAGAGTTTTTCTTCTTTTTACAATAGGGTCTCTTACCCTAAGGAAGAAACTACACAACTCCGTGACATTTTCTCACTTCAAATTCACCTTGTCATTCCCATTTCATAGGACGGCAACCTTGGAGTCTACACCAACGGCGATATCTTTACTCCAAGATTCAAATGTCACCATGCTTTCACATTCTCTTGCCCATTGCTCAGTCACCTCAAGTGACAATATCTGTTCGTCCTTGGGTCTTCACCAGTTCATTTGTCGAATGGTCAATTCGATTACCTCAAATCACTTTGCAAATTTTTTCTAAGCGCTCTTTTCATTTACTAAATCATTCACTAGAATCACAATCAGTCAGGACTATCAAGTCCGTTCACTTTTCTTTCCCTCAACGACCATCTCAAGGTCCAATCACTTTTTAAGGACGACGCCCTGCTCTTTAGGGGCGGTAACACACAATACCACTTCTAGTGGTCTTGATTCATCCTTAATCGATCCCATTTCGATCGACAGGGTCCGATAGACTGACACGTCAATCTCTTTTATATTCCTCATATCAACAAGAAATGCATCACCATAAGCCTTACGCCAAGGTAACGACCATTCCTTAAAGGCACATTCTATGTTTCATAGTGAACATTTCTTTGCTCGTATTTCATGAGCATGAGTTTCTCTTATTCACTTGCCTTCCGATCATTCACTTCTCTTACTAGATCTCATTAACATTCCTCAGAGTCAGGAATAACCACTAGCCACAAGGCTTTCACGTTCCAATCCATTCAGGGATTTACTTGTCTTATTCAACGGTCCTCAACCACCTTTAATACACTTAGGGAACCTTGAGAACTCTGTCTCAAATCAATCGACCTTCCTCAGGTCTTTACAAGATTATTAGGATCCAACAACTTTTGCTCTTAAGCAATCTCAGGAGGATATTTCCATTGAACATCTCAACGAAGGTGATCTAGACATATACCATGCCTTCAAGGAAAACTCTTCCTTTGGTGACATTTCATCAATCCTCAACAGCCTCTTAAGGCTAATAACTACTAGGGGAACCTTCTTTCTTTAGTGCATCCAAAATCTCTAAGGTTCTCTCACGAAACCCTCAATTTATAAGAAGACGGTTTCAAATTCCATCCCTTCATCAAACTCAGTCAATCTTAACTGTATACGTAGCTTCATAAGCTTTTCAAAACTCTTATGGTTTCCTATCCATGTTTCCACTTTGAAAATGAGTAGTCTCAGGGTTACCTTTCTCGTGAATTCCATCACTTAACTCCTCAGCACTAGTCGTCTCAGCGACTTGAGTAACAATGACAGCCCATTTTTGAGCTCGCCTACCTATAAAAATTTCTCATTTCTATTCAAGGTTCTCACGACCCATTCAACTCTTGGGTCCCATGTGGTTCACAAACTCGAGTCAATCGCTCTACTAGTTTTCATGTTCTGGTTACTCATCTTTACTCAATTCTCATGATCCATCTCAGTTCTTGGATCTTTTCGTATCTCACATACACAAGCCAAGTGCTACTCTAGCGACCATACTTTAGTCCTTCAATCTTATCAGCTTCTCATGTCACCTGCATCACTATGATTCCCTTCAGGAGTCTAAGACTTACGTCATCTACTCAAGTCTTGCAGTCTTAGGCTGCTCATCTCATTATCTTTCATTATCAACCTTCAGTGGTTCCCAAACAATTCTCTAATGACACATAGGAAATTCTCAACTAATTGCTAATTATTCGAGGATCCCAAATCGTCCTTGATCAGCAATCATTCCTCAAGCCAGCCTCAACGAGGCAACTTCTCCACTAACAGCCATTACTAGGCTAGCCTCCACTAGACAACTATCAAACAAGCACTCAAGGCAGCAATTCATCGAGTCAATAGCTCATGCTTTAAGCCTAGAGGCATCCGCCACTCTAGCATATTCACAACTGACTACCTCATTCTCAGCATGCCTCAGTTCAACGAGTATAGACCCCATAGGTTGTCTAATCTCTCAGTTAGACCTTAGCCAAACTAATCACATGAGGCTAATCACAAAACTTACCTAACAGGCCCATCACAAACATCATTTTTCTTTTTCAAAGGGCATCCACTGTCAAGAACGAAGCTTTTCACCATGCCACTCATAGGCGTCATTACACATATCATGCCACTTTCGATCATTCTTGATAAGGATCAATCCCGTGCCATACATCTCTTATCTAGAATTGGACTCAACCCGATACCTAGACTTCCCCTTTCAAGTTATGACTTGGGTCACTCCTGCCTCTTGCCATCTTAGAAGCTTGCCAGGAGCCGCTCTTTGTCCGGACCTCTCTGTCCCGGCGATCACTTCCTGCCTTCATCAAACCTGGCCGTTGCAGGTTATCCCAAGCCATACATCTACGGAGAAAGCCCCGTTCCACATGTTCCATACCATATTTCATTACAGTTTATAGGTATCCCATCAACTTGTCCCTTACCAAGCGACAGTTTATTAAGTCCAACAGTGATAAGTTCACGCATGCACCCTCATCAACTTTCATTTCGAAGCCACAAACACAGGCACAACATGACTGTCCTCACCACTTGTCAAATCAAAATCGCTTTCAGATCAATTCCTATCCATTTAAGAGTTCTAATTCCACCAATGGCCGTCACATCTCATAGATCAATTGCCTATATTCAACCATGCACCTCAAGTGGAGTCTCCAACCAAATCAAATCTATACTCATTCGATCACGACCGGCCTTTAATCATATATTCCTTATCCGCTCCCTTGTATGCATCTCACCTTATATCATTCAAGACTGTCAACAGTAATCGATAACTAAACCATCAAGATACCACGTAATTCAAGCCTGAATCCACTAACATCAGTCGCCTCTTTATAACTCGTACTCCTCAGGTTGGGTCATTGACAAACCAAGATCATAATCATACACTTCAATTGACCCTCCATTCATAAGTTATTCTCTAGCAACCCCAAATCCAAGCTTATGACTCCTCAATTTCTATTCACTTCCTTGTGAGCCTTATTCATAAAATCACTCAAGATAATCCCTTAAATCGGCACTAGGACCATTAGAATACTACACAAGTTCAAGCCTATAGTCCTCAAGATTCAACAATCCATGCTTATCCCTCAAGGTCTCACTACCTAATTATCTTCAAGTCATCGCTTCTTATCACTCCAAGTCCCAACACATTGGATCGAGCTGACCTTGCTTTGATACCAATTCGAATGGGGATGTCACGCCCCGAATCTGGCGAGCACACGAGCATCCCACCAAGCCGTTCCTTTTTGAAAGCTCCAGGATCCAACGGCCAATATCTTATTCGCTGAAAGAAACATGCATGTGGAAGCGATGCCAACTCCAATTTATAAATTAAGTAGCACCCGATGACTTAGGATACAGGGGCACACCTTTAATGAAGGTCAATCATACTTCATTTATTACAATTCTAAATCCCCAAGATATCTACTATTCAATTCTAAGGTTACAAAAGAGAAGTCTTCATTTTTCCTTTAATGACTTCATCCATTGAATGCCAATCTATGGCGAACTCGGTGTTCTTCATCAGGGACCTGAAAATGTTGTCCCTAAGGGGTGAGATACACATCTCAGTAAAAAAATCCTAACCCTAGGTTAGGTCAACCGTCTGCTCAGGTAGTCGTCTATCCCAATAGTTCCACTCATAGGCATATCAAGCATAAATCAATAAAACGACAACATACAGATGACAGGCATGCAACTATGACAACATGTCATGCTCAGATGATAATGTACACCTCATCCGCCATCTCACCACAACCACCTCTTCCTACCTGCCTTAATCTCCAGCCCGCGATCTCGTTGCATCAGGCTTGGTCTGCGTAAACGCATTAGACCGTCATCGGCAACCCACATAAACACATCAAGTTCCAATGAATCTCCAGGCCAATAACATCATCTCATATCTTCGTCTCGCGAATAATTCGCATCAGGACCGTGGCCATCTCAACCCCGCGATTTCATCGTATTAGGGCGCCACACAACATCAACTCCACCCCGCGATCTCGTCGCATCAAGATATCCACCTTCCGCCTTGCTTCTCATATGCCTCAGGGCCTCGTCATGTCATGCTCATCCCATGATTTTCAAATTCGTTTTCGTACATGACAATATGTGCAATCCAGGCACAATTCAAAGAACTCATGGCATGCAAGGCAATCGAGTGACACACACACATGGCGAATGATTTAAACACAAACAATAGCATACATAACCATCCTATAACCACTTAGGATATATCAAGAGCTATCCTTTAGAAAAGTCCTCATAAATCGATCAAACTAAACCTCGACTCACTCAATTGAGTCCAATCTCTCTATCCTAAGTTTAGGAATTCCCTTACCTTGTGTTTAATATTACAATAATTCCTTCTTGCAAGCCTTGAAGTCTCGGCCAAACCAACTCAAGGGTTAATTCGCCGTGCACCTAGAATATTCAACGAATCCGTCAATTTTTCATATCCAATCCCTCAATCCATTAACCCCAATCATCCATAACATAACTCTCATCATCTCATCATGTCTTTTATTTATATTGAAATTTAATTATTATTTTTATTTTCTATCCATTTTACTAAGTTATTCAGTAACTTCAATTCGCAACTCAAAATCGCCATCCTCAGCCCTCAACAGATTCGATTTTACACAGAACCGAACCGGTTCATTTAGGCTCTGTGCAAACCGTGCACTTTCAGCCCTATTTCTACTCCAAATCCAACATTTAATCCCCATCCTACCTCTTAACATGTTTATCTAAGGGTTTAGGGGTCTCACCGAAAGTTTGAAGTCAATTGATCGCTGGAAACTCGTCAAACGTCGCCGGATTCCTCAAGTCAGTTTTCCCCATAGTTTCTAGGCAAAGTTTACAAGGCCAGTTCATGGTCAAAACTTCATCAAATTGAGCCCCAATTTTTATCACAGATTTTGACACGTCTCTACTAGATCTCCTCAAAATTTGACTCCAAAATTCTAGGATTTCGGCCTTCAAAAGGACTAGGAACCGGACCTACCTCAGATTAAGTTCTATTTTGTCGGCTCTCGGGAAAATGCTTGCTCGGGACTCCTCGGTGCTCCAAATGGCTTGATTCTTGTTCGAGGATGTCGGTAAGACATGGATCTACGCTAGTGTAGTCGGTTGGCAGTCAGATAGTGGCCGAAGATGGCCGTTAGAACGGCCGAACAGGAGGCTCGGTTCTAGTCGGCGGTGAGCAAAACTGGAGGAAGAAGAAGGAGGAGTGTTCGATGGCTTATGCGAAGTGAATGGCCGAATGATTGAGGTAAGGAGAGAGAAAATACTATGTATTCAAGGCCTTGGTCAATGGTTGAATGGTAGGTTTGAAAAAGTTGACTTGACTACCCTTGAAAGCATCAATTGACACTTGTACCTCAAGTCAATCATGCATGATCCAATGGCCCATAATCCTTCTTGATTTTCGATAGCCTTGAGGGGTTTAATGTCCAAATTGCCCTTCTTCAATTGCTTGGGCAAGGTTCTAAGCTTGAGGGACAAAAGGGTAATTTTACTCCCGACGTTCAGAACGTTAGTTTTCTTATTCCAGAATTCTTCGATAGGGCGACAACCAATCCGAATAACGTTGGAATTCTTGATTTTCTATTTCAAATCTTTCAAGACTCGTTTCTGATGGTTTTCTCTATCGAACGTGGTTTCAGCCTATCTCGAACCAACGGGTGGCTTTCGCAGACATTACGCGTATCGACCCCGTGATTCATATCACGTTTAGGGCTCGTCAATTCATGGTGGCTTTGGTTGTCATGTAATTGTAAGGGTTTTATCGCTAGTCCCTATGGTCTCGATCTTCACTGTCCGATTTCGGAAAAATTTACAAATCATACTTTGGTTAAGCAGCGTCATCCGCGCTCCAATCGTGTGATACTCGCAAGGCAATCTTTAATCGTTCTTAGATCGGCCTCTTGGTGGTTCTAAATATCCCCTTGCAATCTTTATGGTCAAAGCTCCGTTTTCTATCCGAGTCACCTAGGTCCATGTACCTCGTCTCGCGTTAGCCTTTGTGACATTCTGATTTTCAATCGATTTCAGGCTCAGTAATGAAAAGTGTGTATCTAGAGATGTATTTCAGTCGTATTTCGCTCGAACCCAATCAATTCGAGTAAACCGACCAGAGGGGAAAGGCTAACGCGAGACGAGGTACGTGGACCTGGGGAACTCGGATAAGAAATGGTGCTTTGACCATAAGGATTGTCGAGGGGATATTTAGAGCCACAAAAAGGCCGATCCAAGAACGATTAAGGGATGCCTTGTGAGTGTTATACGATTGGAGCGCGGGTGATGCCGCTTAACCAACATTTGATTCGCAAAATTTTCCTAAATCAGACGGTGAATATAGAGACCTTAGGAGCTAGTGATAGACCCTCACAATTACATGACAACCAAAGCCGCCACGAATTGACGAGCCATAAACGCAATATGAATCACGGGGTCGATACGCGTAATGTCTGCAAAAGCCGCCCGTCAGTTCGAGATAGAATGGAACCACGTTTGATAGAGAAAACTATCAGAAAAGAGCCTTGAAAGTTTGAAAATGGAAAATCAAGAATTCCAATATTATTCGGATTGGCCGTCGCCCTATCGAAGATTTTCAAAACGAGAAAAACGACGTTCTAAACGTCGGGGGTTAAATGACCTTTTTGCCCCTCAAACTTAAGACCTTGCCCTTGCAATTGAAGAAGGGCATTATGGACATTAAGCCCACCTTATTGCTCCTGAAAAAGAAGAAGAATGCTGGCCATTGGATCTCCTTGGATAGAGTACATGCCAAGTGTCAAGAGATCAAGGGTTGTGGTCATGTCAACTTTTCACAACCTACCATTCAACTCTCTTTGACCAAACCTTGGATATCACAACCTCTCTCTCTCTCCATTTTCCAAAAATTTCGGCCACCACCCTTGGAGAACTGACCATCATCTTCCTCTTCTTCTTCTTCTTCATCCTACTGCCCGCCCAACCAGAATCTGGGCTCCACTTCGTCGGCCACCACGGTCACTTTCGGCTACCATCTGCTGCCGGCTGACCACCACAACAAAGCTCCATGTCTTGCCGACATCCTCCAACAAGAATTGGAGCATTTGGAGCACCGAGCAGTCCGGAGCAAGGATTCTCCTGAGAGTCGACGAAATTTGCTCTAATCTGAGGTAGAACCAGTTTTCAGCCTTGTTGGTGGACGAAATATTTGAGTTTTGAGCTGGAATTTTGTGGAGACCTAGTAGACATGTAGATGGTTCTTTGATAAAAATTTGAGATGGATTTGATTAAGTTTTGACCACGAACCGGCCTTGTTAATCTTGCCGAGAAAATTGCCAGATTCTGTGCTTGGAGGAACCGGCGACTTTGGATGGTTTTCCGGCGACCAACCGGCCTAAAATTCACGGTGAGCCACTTGGACCCTTAGATAATCATGTTAAGAGTAAGATTGATGATTAAATGGAGGATTTAGGAGTGGATTGAAGGCTGGATATGCTCGGTTTGCACAGAATCGAAGTGAACCGGTTCGATTCTGTGCAAGACCGGTTCTGTGGAGGCTGTGATTGTTGGATTATAAGTCTCAAATTGATGATTAAGATATGTTAGAATGATGAGGATAATGCTATGGAGACTTGGGGTTCATGGATGGTTGAATTGGATTGGAAATTGACGCAATTGGTTGGATTTTTTTAGGTTGCGCATTGAGTTCGGTATTGGACATTGAGGGCTGAAATTTTGAAGGCTCAAGAGGAGTAAATTGTGATGTTGAAATCAAGGTAAGGGAATTCCTAACTCTATGTTAAGACGATTAGACTCGATTGGGTAAGTCGAGGGCCGATTGGGATGATTATGAGAATTTATTCAAGTGGGTAGCTTAGCCATATACTAAGTTGATATCAGATTGATTGTGAGTAATATTGTGTGCCTGGGTTATTTGCCATGCCTGTATATCATTTGAATTGAATTGCATGCAACAAGAATTATGAAACGCATTTGAATGCGCGCTTGCTAGTGAGTGTGAGATTAAATGATAACCAAAGCAAAAGTTAGGTTTGTGGCATGAGTACGACATGACAAGGCCCTGAGGCGTGTAAGACGCGGGGCAAGAAAATGAATACCCTGATGCGACAAGATCACAGGGTGAAAATTGATATTGTATAGTGCCCTATTGCGATGAGTTTGCGGGGTTGAGATGGCCAGGGTCATGATGCGATCTAATCGCGGGATGAAGAGGCCTTGAAGCGTATGAGATGCGGGGCAAGATATATATACCCTGATGCGACGAGCTCGCGGGGTTCTGTATGAGCTCATAAACCTTGCCTGGAGATGAACCGGGACTTGATGCGTTTACGCGGGTCACCGATGATGGTCTGATGCGTTTACGTGGGCCGAGCCAAAGGGGACTAGTTCACGGGCTAGAGAATGAGGCAGGCAGAGGTTGAGATAATGTTATTAGTCAGGAGATTTATCAGAACCTAATGCGTTTACGCGGGTTGCCGAGCCTGAGGCGACAAGATTGCGAGCTAGAGATTTAGACAGGTTGAGGTCAGTGAATATGAGATGTGGTAGGCCGAGAGTGCATGGGCATTATTACCTAAGGTGACTTGAGGTCATCGATGTTTACCTATCATCCATATGTTGAGTTTATTAACTAGTGCCCTATATGTCTGTGTGAGCCAGAGTCTAATTTTATTGGATATATGACTGCCTGAGTGGACGGTCGGCCTAACCTAGGGTTAGGACCCACTTTACTGAGATTTATATCTCACCCCAGGGGGGCTTATTTTTTTTAAGTTCCAGGCGAAGGAAGCACGAGCTGGCTAAGGACTGACACTTGAAGAGATAGTTGATCAATTGCACTAGAATGGATTTGTTTTATGATGATGTTTGGGTTTGTACTTTTGATTGGTGGAATATGAATTGAATCCGTGGTAAAAGTGGTTAATGAGACTTTGTTGTTTATGTCCTAAGTCATCGGTATGTCGTTGTATTTATATAATTGGAGGATGGCATCGCTTCTGTATGCTTTGATTAAAGGAGTTGTAAGCTATTGGCCGTTGGATCCTAGAGCGTTAATGAATGAACGGCATAGACAGGGATGTTCGTGTGCTCGCCGAGTTCAGGGCATGACAGCCTTTCCCTTTTGGTCAGCCTACTCAAATTGATCAGATTTGAACGAAATATGACTGAAACACATCGCTTGATATTTATAAACTTCTCATTAATGAGTCTGAAATTGACTGAAAATCAGAATGTCACATGGCGGTTGTTTCTGAATGGTGTAAACCGCGATCCAGTTGCAATATACCTCTCTTTCAAGTCTCTTTCTATCATCTGGCCCAGTTCGTATATCTCCTTATAAGTCCTCAGATTTAGGGCAATCATCTGACTACGAAGCTCGGGCCTCAGACCATCCCTAAATCTTCTTGTTTTCTCTTGAGGGTCTTCTACAGATCGAGGTACATACCTTGATAGCCTCGAGAACTCAGCCTCGTACTAATCTATCGTTAACTGGTTCTGGCGCAACTGTAGGAATTCCACCTGCTTCCTTTCCCTGGCCATCTCAGAGAAGTACTTATCATTGAACGCCGTCTTAAAGGCATTCCAATTCAAGACTGTCCCTTCAGGGAAGACTCTGTCTTTGGTGGCAGCCCACCAATCATTCGCCGTACCTTCCAGCTGGTACACTGCTAGCAACACCTTCTCTTCGTCGGTGCACCTCAACACACCAAAAGCTTTCTCTAACTTCTCGATCCACCTGGGTGCTAGCTCCTGATCTCCAGTTCCATCGAACTGAGTCGGTTTCAACTTTATAAACTGCTCTACTAGCTGGCCTAACTGTCTAGCCACGATGATTTCCTCTTGGGCATTCACAGTCTCATTGCCCTGGTCATGTTCATTCTGACTTCCATTACCATCATTGTTGCCGTTGTTGGCATTGACGACGGCTATGACAGCTCCTACTGCCTGGGCTATGGCAGCGTCCCGGTCTTGGGTCTGCTTATCGATCAAGTCACCAATTCTTTCTAGCGTCCTCAACACGCCATCCATTCTTGGATTTTCTGCTACGGGGGGCCTCGAGCTAGAGGCTCCGCCTCTTGACCTTCCAGACCTTCTAGACGGGTTGCTCATCCTTGCTTCTTTCTACTGAGCCTGGTCCTCCACAAGTTCAACAAGGAATTAGTAACTCACTCATTCATTCAAACCTAGAGCCACTAACTAACCCTTAACATAAATAGTTACAATCCAACAGTACTCCATACCATAAACTCCATAAACATTTCAACAAATAGCCCATGGTTATTTTTTAGTTCCATTCACTCTAGTAATTTACTAAAACCAATCACTTTCATTATCAAAAAGGCCAAGGTCCAGAAAGGACCTTCAATCCTAAGCAGGGAATTCAACTCTCCCATGCCTTACCACAACCTTGCCAAGATCAAACACCAGCCATAAGTACCAAGTTATACACTATGCACCCTAAGCCTTATCTTAACCAGTCTCCTAAGGTCTCGCTATCCGTCCTTGTCCCAACTTAATCCTCCTTATTACTCTAGTCCTCAATCAACTTTGGATCGAGCTGACCTTACTCTGATATCAAGCAAGATGGGGATGTCACGCCCCGCTCCCCAAGCACGAGCACGTGACTCCCTACAAGCAAACCACATAATCTCTCGTGGTCCCAAGGTCCACAAATAAGACGAGAGAGGTATAATGTACAAGCACGCGGAAGTGATAAGTAAACAACTCCTTCGTGCAAAATATAAGTTAAGTGGGACCTGGATAGCTCAGTACTATCATACATAATAACCATCTGTTCATATAGATAAGGAACTACTAGAATCTGCTAACAAACTGGGCAACGGGGTAGTACACAAAAGAGTCCCTCACAACATCTAAAAGAAATAGGGTTGGGTCACCTCTAAAAGCTCAAGCCATCGAACCGAAATCCTAAGATGAGCTATTGGAATCCTCAGTGTCCTTGGCATTCTCTGTCGGCTCATACTCGGAGAAGGTCTCTAACGGAACCTCAATGGTATCCTCCATGGTCTCCTCATGGGACGGCTTCGCGAGATCCTCCTTGGTCGCCTTCAAGACAATGACCTCGTCCTCCTCCACAGTAAAATCCAGCGTCGGGGTCCTCTCCGGCCCGTTCCTAGAACCGACTGCCAATCCCTCTACCTGATCCTGGTCCCTACCGGGGTGGCACCAATCAGGGATCACTCCTTGGGGTACCTCATGGGGCTTCAGCGGCCTAGGAGACTTGTCCCCAACTTTTCTAAACCACGCCTCATACCTATGAGGTTTCCAGTCTGTACTACCCTCGTCAACCCACACCAATGTACACTTTCTCACGTATATAGTCCCCTGACCGTTAGGGAACTCATCAAAATACGCGGTTATCTCTTTAGGGTCTCCGAAGCGAATGGGCTACATAGTCAAGGCCTAGAATCTGTAAAAGAAGGGTCCCTAAAAGGGGTGAGATACACATCTCAGTAAAAGAGTCCTAACCCTAAGTCAGGCCGATCGTCCACTCAGGCAGTCGTAACCCCAGTCATTCAAGCTTATAGACATATCATGCAATTGCAAGTACATACAACAACACATAGGTGGCATACACGCAAATATGGCATCACCACACACTTAGATGATATGCACACTCGCTCTGCCTCATCACCACATCCACCATTTCCCGCTGGCCTCATTCTCATGCCCGCGATTAGATTGCGTCAGGCTCGGTCCGCGTATACGCATCAGACCATCATTGACAATTCGTGTAATCGCATCAGATTTCAATGATTCTTCAGGCCATAATCAGCACCTCATATCTCCGCCTCGCGATTAGATCGCATCAGGACCGTGGCCTTTTCACAACCTCACGATTAGATCGCATCAGGGCACCAAACAACTCCTACCCCGCGCCTCAACACCTCAGGGTACCAACCGCCTCACCCCGCGTCTCATACGCATCAGGGCCTCGCCATGTCATGCTCATGTCATGATTTTCAATTCGTTTTTCATACATGATGACATGTGCGATTCAGGCACAATTCAAAGACTCATGGCATGCAAGGCAATCAAGTGACACACACATATGGTAGATAATTCAAGCACAAGCATTTACACACCCTAATCCCATATAACAATTTAGGGTACACCAAGAGCATTCACCATGGAATTTCTCACCAATCCACCAATTCCTTGTACGACTCACCCAATCGAGTCCAATCTTCCTATCCTAAGGTTAGGATTTTGTTATCACAAATTTTCTCTTCTTGAGCCCCATAATTTTCGGCTCCAAGGTCCAAGGTCAAACTCACCGCGCAACCTAATAAAATCCAATCAATCCGTCAATTTCTATGTCCAATTCCTCAATCCTTGAACCATAACCTCCATAACATAACCCTCATCATCTTAACATGTTCTAATCAATTTGAGGCTCAAAACCAACTATCATCAGCCCCAACTGATTCGGTTTGCCTGGAATCGAATCGATCCTTCTCGGTTTTGTGCAAACCGGGCATAACTGGTCCTAAATCTCCTCCAAATCCATTATTTAAGCACTATCCTACCATTTAACATGTCTATCTAAGGGTTTAAGGGTCTCACCGCGAGTTTGAAGTTGAATCGTCCCTTGAAACCCATCGGGAGTTGCCGGATTCTCCAAGGTCAGTACTAGCAGTTTTCTGTGCAAGGTTTACAAGATCGATTCGAGGTCAAAAATTCATCAAATAATTCTCAACTTTTTACCATGGATTTCTATACATGTCTTCTATATCTCCACAAAATTTGGCCTTAAGATTCCAACATTTCGGCCTCCTAAGGGGTCGGAAACAGAACCTACCTCAGATTGGGTCAGATTCCTTTGGCTTTCGGGAAAAAGCTTGGCCGGAGCTCCTCGGTGGTCCAATCATCGTGCTTCTAGTTTGAGGAGGTCGGCAAGACGTGGAGCTAAGCTCAGGTGATCAGTGCGCTGGCAGGTGGTCGTTAGAAGGGCTCGTCGACGGCGGCGAACGGCGACTCCAGAAACTGATCGGCGACGTAGAGAAGAGAGGGAGAAGAAGAAGATGGTTTCATTGAGATGAGGTGTATGGCCTATCAAAAATGAGAAGAGAGAGAGAGAGTGAGAGGTGTATATACAAGGCTCACGGTCAATGGTTGAATGGTAGGTAGTATATATTGGATTTGACCACTCTTTAACCCATCTATTGACACTTGCCCTCAATGTCATTCAACTTGATCCAATGGCCCATATTCACTCACTTTTTCGGTAGCTATGGGGTAGATATAAAGACCAAAATGCCCTTCCTTATTTGCATGGACAAGGCTTAAGCGTGAGGGGCAAAATGGTAATTTTACCCCCGACATTCGGAACATCATTTTTCTTGTTCCAATAATCTTCAATGTGTTGATGGCCAATTCGGATATAACGTTGGAATTCTTGATTTTTCATTTTCAATTTTCAAGACTCGTTTATGATGGTTTTCTCTATCAGACGTGGTTCCAGCCTCTCCCGAATAGATGGACGGCTTTTGCAGACTTTACGCGTATCGACCCTCTGATTTGTATTACGTTTAGAGCTCGTCAATTCGTGGCGGCTTTGGTTGTCATGTAATTGTGAGGGTCTATCACTAGTCCCTGAGGTCTCGATTATCACTGTCTGATTTAGGAAAATTTTACAAATCGCACGTTGGTTAAGCGGCATCACCCACGCTCTAATCTATGACACTCGCAAGGCGTCCTCTAATCGTTCTTAGATCGGCCTCCTTGTGGTTCTAAATATCCCCTCGATAATCCTTATGGTCAAAGTGCCGTTTCCTATCCGAGTTGCCTAGGTCTATGTACCTCGTCTCGCGTTAGCCTTTCCCTTTTGGTCAGCCTACTCGAATTGATCAGATTCAAGCGGGATATGACTGAAATACTTCTCTAGATTCACTTCTCATTAATGAGTCTAAAATTGACTGGAAATCAGAATGTCACACCTGTTGAGTTGTTCAACAGAAAGTATCCTTCTGAGATTGCTCGAAAGCAAAGGTTGTTAGGATCCTGATAGTTTTGTAAGGATCCAAGGACAATCGACCAGTGTGAGATGGAGTTCTCAAGGTCGTTTAAGCATATGGTAAAGGTGATCAAGGACCCTTTGAATGAGACGCAAAGTCTTTGAGTGGATTGGGATTTGAAGGCCTTATGCTAATTGTTATTCCTAAATTTGATGAACCGTAATGGACTTCAAGAAAGAAGTGGATGATCGGGAGAGGAATAAGTAAGAGAGAATTTCTGTTCATGGATTGTGAGAAAAGAGAACTTCACTTGTGGAACATATAATGTGCTTGTAAGGAAATGTCGTTACTATGACATAAGGCTTATGGTGATTAACCTTTTGTTGTCATGGGGAATAATAAGGAGACTGATGTGTCAGTCAGTCAGACCTTGTGGATTTTATGAGATTGATTGAGCATAAATCTAGACCCCTAGAAGTGGTATTGTGTATTATTGCCCCTAAAGGGTAGGGCGTCATTCTTAAAAGACGATTGGACCTTGACATGATAATTGATGGAAAGAAAGGTGAATGGACTTGATGGTCCTAGTTACTTGCGACTTTAATAAATGGGTGAATAAGCAAAAAGGATGCTTAGATTGTAATCGCAAGGCGACTTGAGGAAGTTGAATTGAATATCTAAAATATGAATTTGTGGAAACCAAGGACGAATAGATATTGTCACTTGAAGTGACTAAATTATGGGGAGAAGAATGCCGAGTATGGTGGCATCTACGTTCTAGAGTAAAACACCGCCATTGGCGCAGACTCCAAGATCGACGCCCTATGGAATAGGAAAGACATGGTGGATTTGAAATAAAAGAATGCCACTAGAGTGTATAGTTTCCTTCAATTGGTAAGAGACCCTAGTGTGGAAGGAAAAGGAAATCCTAATCATCTTGATATTAAGATTGAGCCTCTAGACTGAGAAAGACGACGCAGAACTGAAATGATTGCTGTAAGGGAAGTTAAGTTCGAGAGACTGTCTTGTAGACGATGTTGAATTCTAGGATAATGTTGACGTTCAGTGGGATAGACATAATTGAGATAAGGTCGCATTAGCTGGTTGTGAAACCAAGAGGTCAAGACACTCATGCTTCCTGAGGAAAGAGTGACAAAACTGAACAAAATGTTTTGTGGTCCTAGTGGAGGCCCGTGACAAAGAAAGCCAAGGTCTGAGCTCTTAAGTGAAAACTGTGAGGAACAATTTGAAAGATTTGACACATGGTAGAAAGGAGTTGACATGAGCCAGACTGAGTATCCAAGCAATAATTTGATTGATTGTCACTGTCTTTAGAGACGATGAATAGACTCATTTAAGGAGTCATGAGAAACATGAATAACTTTTGAGAGTATCCTATGGATTCTAAGGAGATACTTGTGGTGTGCTGCTAATTGTGAAGAGCGCTGCTAATTGTGAAGAGCACAAGTTGTGGGCCTGATGAGGTAAGATTCCTCAGTAGTAAAATTTCTAGGAAATGAAATCCCTATGGAACCCTTGAGGAATGGAATATGTGATATTCTGATTTCCAGTCGATTTCAGACTCATTAATGAGAAGTAAATCTAGAGATGCATTTCAGTCGTATCTCGCTCGAATTTGATCAATTCGAGTAGGCTGACCAAAAGGGAAAGGCTAACGCGAGACAAGGTACATGGACCTAGGAAACTCGAATAGGAAATAGAGCTTTGACCATAAGGATTATCGAGGGGACATTTAGAACCATAAAAAGGCCGATCTAAGAATGATTAAGGAATGTATTTGCTAGCATTATACGATTAGAGCGCGGGTGATACCGCTTAACCAATGTATAATTTGCAAAATTTTTCTAAATCGGACAGTGACGATCTAGACCATACGAACTAGTGATAGACCCTCACAATTACATGACAACCAAAGTCTCCATGAATTGACGAGCCCTAAATGTGATATGAATTACAGGGTCGATACGCGTAAAGTCTGCAAAAGTCGCCCATCGGTTCGGGATAGGCTGAGACCACGTCCGATAGAGAAAACAATCAGAAATGAGTCTTGAAAATTGAAAATGGAGAATCAAGAATTCCAACGTTATATTTGTATTGGCCGTCGCCCTTTGAAGAATATTGGAACGAGAAAAACGACGTTCCGGATGTCGGGGGTAAAATTATCATTTTGCCCCTCAAAGTTTAAGCATTGCCCATGCAAATACGGAAGGGCATTTTGATCTTCATACACTCCCCAAGGCTACCGAAAAAAGTGAAGGAATTGTGACCATTGGATGACACTTAGGACAAGTGTCCAAAGATCAAGCTTGGAGTGGTCATATCCACCTTTATCCACCTACCATTCAACCATTAACATTGAGCCTTGAATATAACTCTTTTTCACTCTCTCTCACCTCACTTTGGCCGGCCATTTACCCCCCCCCAACTCATCGAAACTCCATCTTCTTCTTCTTCTTCTTCCTTCTGCAGTCGTCGACCAATTCTACCCTTGCCGTTCGCCACCGCCGACGCCACTCTCTGGTGACCACCAGCCAGTGAACCAACAACCTGAGCCTAGCCCCACATCTTGTCGACCTCCTCGAAGGGGAAGCAAGTCGATTGGACCACCGAGGAGCTCCGACCAAGCGTTTTCCCAGAAGCCGACGGAAACTGACCCAATCTGAGGTAGGTTGAGTTTCTGACCCCTTAGGACCCCGAAATGTTGGAGTCTTGTGACCAAAATTTGTGGAGATATAGAGGACTTGTATATAAATCTGTGGTAAAAAGTTGAGCTTGATTTGATGAAGTTTTGACCCCAAATGGGTCTTGTGAACCTTGGATAGAAACTGCCAGTTTACTGACTTGGAGGATCCGACGACTTTCGAAGAGATTCCGGCGACGACGCAACTTCAAACTCTCGGTGAGACTCTTAGACCCTTAGATGGACATGTTAAGAAGTAGGTTAGTGATTAAGCGATGGATTTGGTGGAGATTTAGGGCTGGTTATGCTCGGTTTGCACAGAACCAAAAATAGCCGGTTCGGTTCTGTGCAAGACCAAACCTCTAGGGGGCTGGTGGCTGATGATTTTGAGTCTCAAGTTGGTGATTTAGACACGCTAAAATAATTAAGATTGTGTTATGGAGGTTTGTGATTCTTGGATGGGTGAATTGGACATGAAAATTGACAATTGGTTGGAATTTCCTAGATTGTGCGGTGAGATTGGTCTTGGACCTTTGAAGACCGAATCTTTGAGAGCTCAAGAAGAGAATTTTGTAGCATCAAACTCAAGGTAAGGGAATCCTAAACTTAGGATAGGAAGATTGGACTCAATTGGGTGAGTCGGGCAATAATTTGATTGTTTGGTGAGAGATTCCGAGATAATTGTTCTTGGTGCGTCCTGAGATGTATAGGGAATTAATGTGTGCTATTGCTTGTGTTTGAATCACCCGCCATGTCTGAATGTGACTTTGATTGTCTTGCATGCCATGAATACATGAATTGTGCCTAAATTGCACCGTTGTTATTTATGTGAAATGAGTTGAGAATCATGGCATGAGGGTGACATGGCGAGACCCTTATGCATATGAGATGCGGGGTGGTGAAGTGAGTACCCCGAGGCATTGAGGCGCGAGGTAGAGGTTGTGTGGCGTCCTAATGCGATCTAATCGCGGGGTTGAGATGGCCACGGTCCTGATGCGTTGAAACGCGGGACAGAGATATGAGGTGTCGACACTAGCCTGGAGTATCATTGAAACCTGATGCATTTACGCGGGTTATCATTGACGGTCTGATGCGTTTACGCGAAAGAGCTCGATGCGATCTAATCGCGAGCTGAAAGGATGAGGCAGGCGAGAAAATGGTGGATGTGGTGATGTGGCAGGGCAAGTGTGCATATCATTTTAGTGTGTTATGATACTAGAACTGTGTGCCTGCCATCCGTGTGTTGTTATCTATGTTTGCATCTGCCTCGTATATCTACGAGATTGGCTTATTGGGGTGTGTGACTGCCTGGGTAGACGGTCGGCCTAACCTAGGGTTAGGACTCTTTTACTGAGATGTGAATCTCACCCCTTTGGGGACCCTTATTTTTTCAGATCCTAGGCCTTGACGATGTGGCCCATTTGTTTCGGAGACCCGAAGGAGATGTCCACCTATTTTGATGAGTTTCCTGACGGGCAAGGAACTATTTATGTAAGGAAATGTACCGTGATTTAAGTAGACCAGGGTGGTACGAGCTGGAAGCCTCATCGGTATGAGGCCTGATTTAGGAAGGTTGGGGATGTATCTACCGGGCCGTTGAAGCCCAATGAGGTGCCCCAAGGAGTTGTCTCTAGTTGGTGCCACCCCACCAGAGACTTAGATCAGGCTAAGGGGTCCGTTGTCGGTTCGAGTAATGGACCGGAGAGGACCCCGACCATAGAGAACACGGAGGAGGAGGTCATTGTGGTCGAGGCGACCGAGAAGGATCTTATATAGCCTTCTGTTGAGGAGACCGCTGAGAATACGATAGAGGTTCACTCTGAGACCTTTCTGGAGTACAAGCCCATGGAGGACGCAGAGGACACCGAGGACTCCAGCTGCTTGTCTTAGGAGCTCCCAATTTGTCAGTTTGATCCTTTGGTGGCGACCCTGACCCCGTTTCGTTTGGATGTTGATGATGAATCCTTTTTGTGTATTTACCCCGTCGTCCCTCGTGTTAGCGGATTTAGTAGCTTTGTACTTGTATGAACATTTGGATATTTGTATGACAGTGTTTGCGCTATCCAGGTCCCACTTATATTTTGCACGGAGGAGTTATTTCATTATCACTTTCGCATGCTTGGTATATGTATATCATATCTCTCGACTTAGTTGTGGATCTTGGGACCGCGAGAGATATTTTGTTTTGCTTGCAGGGAGTCGCGTGCTCATGCCTGAGGCGCGGAGCGTGACAGAATAAGTGATAAATCGACTAAGATCAATGTGAGTTGCGGAAATTAGAAGTTTCCTAGAATTAGTAAATTGTTATGGATGGATAGGGGGAAGATTTCCCACAAAAGCAATTCCATGAATGAATGAATATGAAAATAGTTTTCGAGGACTTAAGTCAAGTTGATGACTACGCCGACATTAGTGTTCCAATTTGGAATTAAAAAGAGGTCAAGTGAATCGTAATGACGTGATGCAAAAAGGAAATTTGAGGCGTAGCAAGGCAAACTGAAGTGGGCTATGAGAATACGTCGTGATAGTAAAGCTATATGAGTTGGAATGTCTAATGCTTGGTTGGAGTTGGCTTGCAAATGTTCTGGTGACGGAATTGGAAAACACGACTCATAGAGAGAGGCTTCAAGTTTACACAAACCATAAGAATTTGAGGTATGTGGTTGCCTAGAAAAAAATTGAATGAGGAACAACGTGTATGAAGGAGATTGCTTAAGGACTAAGGATGAAACATCCTATATCGCCTAGAAAAGGGTGATTTAAGTAGCGGATGCATATAAGTGAAAATCGAGCATCGTGCATTTGACGGATAAAGGATAGGCTTTGTCCAAGGAAATAAGAAATCCAACTCCTAAATTGGAAGTTTGTCAATTGACTAGTTCGATAACTACCTGAAGCATCAAGCTTGAAGTCAGAAAGGAATTGAGATGCTGCAATAAATAGACCCTAACATTTAAAGGGGTTATGAAAATGGATAGAACAAGGAGGAAATCCAGATTTTCGGATACTTGGGGAAGAAACCTCAAGGTTGAGAGTAGAAACCTTAAAGTTCCATGGACGAGAGTATGAGTCCATCATTGAGGGGAACTTAAGGAGATGACCTCATCGAAATTTCTAAGGGAGAATTATGGTGTTCCTTGGGATGGCACAAAGATGTGCCAAGATATATAAATATACTATCGATGATAAGGATTGGAGGTTTAAATTAATCTATCATATGGTCGAGCACTAGACATATCGACAAAAGAAAAGGACATAACCATGAAAGTTGAAGGATCACTCTCATTCAAGGGGACCTTCGGATGGAATCGAGAACGGATTACTACGGAAGTAATCATGTAATTGTTTAAGGAATCGAGAGGGTTATAACTTGATTTGGTTGATGGAGGGCAAGTTGATAAAACTCTTGAATCTCCGTTGGTATGAAAGGAAGTTTGAAGGGAGTGACATGCCGAATGGTATGAACATTGAAGAGGGCATTCTGGCGAGGGCTTAGTAATAATGATTATGGACAAATGAAAGAGATAATGTGAACACTCGAGGATGAACTGCTGACAAATGTTTTGAATGCTGAAAGAGAATGTAAAGAAGCAAATCAGATTGAGAACTGAAGGAGACAAGTCCTAGGGAAAGATGGTTTTGGGCCGGAAAGGACAAGTAAGATCGTCGAGTCATGAAAGGAATTATCCGTAAGAATGAGGATGCGATGAGACGCCCATACCCCAAAGGATTGGATAGTTAGAAGGTTGCAAATTTCGAGGACGAAATTCTTTAAGGGGGGAAGAGTTGTGACATTCTGATTCTCCTGTCATTTCCGGACTCATTAATGAGAATTGTATCTAGCGATGTATTTCAGTCGTATCTTGCTCGGATCTGATCAATCTTGAGTTGACTGACCGAAAGGGAAAGGCTAACGTGAGACAAGGTACGTGGACCTAGGGAACTCGAATAGGAAATGACGCTTTGCCCATAAGGATTGTCGATGGGACATGTAGAGCCATAAAAGGCCGATCTAAGAACGATTAAGGAATGCATTACTAGTATTATACGATTGGAGTGCGGGTGATGCCGCTTAACCAATATATAATTTGCAAAATTTTTCTAAATCGAACAGTGACGATCGAGACCATCGAAACTAGAGATAGACCCTCACAATTATATGACAACCAAAGTCGCCATAAATTGACGAGCCCTAATTGTGATATGAATCACAGGGTCGATACGCGTAAGGTCTGTAAAAGCCACCCGTCGGTTCGGGATAGGCTGGAATCGCGTTGAATAGATAAATGATTTAGAAACAAGTTTTGAAATACAAGAATGGAGAATCAAGAATTCCAACATTACAATTGGATTGGTCGTCGCCTTATCAAAGAAAATTGAAATTAGAAAAATGACGTTCCGGACGTCGGGGGTAAAATTACCATTTTCCCTTCAAGCCTTAGCCTTACTTATATAATTGGAAGAGGGCATTTTGGTCTTTGACACACCCCCAAAGCCACCGAAAATTTGAGAGAATCATGGCCATTGGATGAGCTTGAATGACACCCTGGATAAGTGTCAATGGATTAGGCCTTGAGTGGACATATCCACTTTTCAACTACCATTCAACAAATTAACTCTTGAATTTGGATAAAATCTCTCTCTCTTTTGGTCGAGCATATTCCCTCCATTTGCCATTTCTTCTTCTTCTTCTTCTTCTCTTGCTTGCCAGCTTACTGTTCTGTTCTGACCAACTCACTTTTCCGGCCATAACTTTTTCGTCCGATGGTTGATTGAGGTAAAACTACCGGCAATAGAAAGCTTATCATCTTGCCATTCTAACAAGGTATTATGGGTTTAAATCTACCCAGCCGTTTGTCCCGTAGAGTCATTTGAAGGAGCAAAGGTCAGGCTGGTCAGTTTTGAATTCGAGAGCTTCCGGCCGATCAATCCTGACCGTCCCACTATTTCGGCCATATCTTCTTTGTCCGATATCGGATCGAGGTAAAATCACCTCCAATTGAAATTTTATTTTCTTACCTTTTCATAGACATATTATAAGGTCAATTTTACCTAGTAGATCTTCTCGTAGCTCGATTTGAGTGGACAAAGGTCAGGCGAGGTCAAATTCTGATCGATTTTGGGGAAAGACCTGTTCCGGGGTCTTTCGAACTTCAAATTGCTTCAAATTTTCGGTTATAGTATTAAAGTTGGATGAACTGTGGTAAAAAATTAGTTTAAATTTGATGAAGTTTTGACCATAAGTGAGTCTTGTGTTTGAAGACCAGAATTGCCGGTTTGAGGACTTGAAGAAACCGGTGACATTCAAGGAGTTTCCGGTGGCACCTCGACCCCAAATCTTCGATAAGCTTCCCAAACCCTTAGATCTACATGTTAACAAGTAGATTAGTGAATAAATTAAAGATTTGAAGTAGCTTAACGGCTGGATATTGGCGGTAAACAAAGAACCGAAAATAGCCCGGTTCGGTTCTGTGCATACCGATTTTGTGGAGGCTGTTAGTGGTTGGTTTTGAGTCTCAAATTCATCAATGAGACATGTTAGGATGTTGAGGAATGAGTTAATGAGGTTTATGGTCCATGGATTGATGATTTGGGCAAAAAAAAAATTGACGTTTGGATGGATTCCCATAGGTTATGCAGTGGACTTGTTCTTGGACGGTTTGGAACGAAAGTGTTAAGGTGCTTGAGAAGGATTTTGTGGCATTAAGCTTGAGATAAGGGAACCCTAAACCTACGATAGGAAGATTGGACACAATTGGGCGAGTCAAGTGAATTTTTGGGTGATCCTTGAATTAATATGATTGTTCTTTGTGCGTCTTAGGACGGTATAGAGGATTTGAATGTGTGTCAATGTTTGTGTTTTGAAATGACTACCACGTGTGAATGTCAATTGATCATCTTACATGCCATAAGTGTATGATTTGTGCTTGAGTTGCACATTGCATTATGTGTGTGAATTGAATTGAAACTTCGGCATAGCCGAGACGTGGTGGTACCCTGAGGTGTATTAGACGTGGGGTGGTGTGAGGAATACCTTGAGGCGCTGAGGCGCGGGGTTGGAGTTGTATGGCACCCTAATGCGTATGAGACGCGGGGTTGAGAATGCCATAGTCCTTATACGTTGAAACAAGGGACGGAGTTGTGATTTGTCGCACTGGCCTGAAGTAACATTGAAACTTGATGCGTTACGCGGGTTGTTAATGACGGTCTGATGCATTTACGCGGACCGAACCTGAGGCGTTCTAAACGCGGGCATGAGAATGAGGCAGGTTGGAAGGGTGGAAGTGGTGATGTGACATGACGATATGTGCATGATCATATGGATGTGTTATGATGTCATGACTGCATGCCTGACATCTGTTTGTTGTTATTGATAGTTGAATGCCTAATATGATTATTGGTATGAGTTTCTGGTGATTTTAACTGCCTGAGTGGACTGTCAGCCTAACCTAGGGTTAGGACCCACCTTACTGAGATATATATCTCACCCCATTGGGGATTAACATTTTCTTCAGGTTCCACGGGATGGAGCATCAGTAAGTTCAACGATTGGCATTCGTGGCAGTAATAAGTGAATGAGTACAAGTTATTCTGTGAACTTAGGGATTGTATTTTATTTTGCGATTGTAAAATGGAATCACTACTATTTATCCCTAGTCATTTGTTTTATTGAATGAAGGAGTGGAGATGACTGAAGCTTCCGCTTGTAATTGGATTGTGAGTATTGTGGGGCGAAAGATCCTGGAAGACTTTCATAAAGGAACGGCTTGGTGGGATGTTTGCGCGCTCGCCGGGTTCACGACATGACAATTTGGATGATGCCACTCAACTATCCAGTAACATATGAGTGGGACACGAGCTGCCCAAATATGTTGTCCATGTCGGCAGAAATTTGGTAATTGCCGCATAATATCATCGGTGTAGGGTAGTCAAGTAATCTGTTATCGCAATTAAACATGTTAACATAATAGAAAAATTAATCTAAAAGTGAACATTATAATAAACTCGTTTGTTGCTATCATTACTTAATCTTTAGATGACATTCTATTAAGTAAATAGCGGAAGTGTAGCAAAGTATGTCTGGACAACTCCGTTGTTTGTCGTGCCCGACTCTATCTGCAGAGAAAATGAGATCTTAATATATTATCCGTACTAGAAAGAATTAATGACTCACGAACTGAAAAAGCATTAGCTTACATACCAGCTACCGAGAGGTCTATCTGGAAAAGGATTACGGTTCCTCAGTGATGAGAAGATACATTTAAAAAGCTCTCACGCCCAAATCTGCAAAACAAGTAGGGCACTGCCGATCTGCTTTGTGTCTGGATCAGTTGCACTGCACTGTTTTTGATAGAGCCACGCAAGCGCTGCTGAACCCCAACTGTATTGGGTATGGTTGTTAAGGTTCTCCAATAATGGAAGAAATAGCAAACTAATTCTAGAGAATGATTTGTCAGCAAAAATAGATCCTCCAAGCAATCGAAGAATGAATGTTCTAACATGCTGCTGCACAGTGACTTCATTGGCATTGTCTGGAATTTGAGTAAAGTGTTCTCTCAGCCAGGCCAACCTCAACTGCGTGCCACGTAGATTGTCTGGACACGCACCCAGTAGCTCGTTGTAGAGAGCGCTTCAATTCCTATTGGTAGGGCCGGTAACTGCATGTCCATCAATGGGAAGACCTGTCGGCACTGAAATATCCTGCAATGTGATCGTGCATTCACCATCCGGCATATGAAAGGTATGGATCTCCGGCCTCCAGCGCACGACTTGTGCAGTAATCAGATGCCAATCCAGCTAAAAAAATCCCATCATATAAACCTAATAAAAGCCGGAAGCTTGCAGATATGGGATTATGCATGGATCAACTTCAAGTACGTGTATCGTCGATCTCCAACACATTAGCGCTTGATCATGATGACCCTGTGAAATGTGACATGGAAAAGTGTTATTAGGAATTTTGATAATGTTGTTACAAGTGATAGATCAACTGCTAAATTAGTCAATTACCTTAACGTCCCATATGACATGCGATATATGTCTATCCTATCGTGTCAGTAGCGAATCATCCATAGGTCCCGGCTGAATATATGTCCTTTGATCCATATCTAAAAATATATGATAGAAGACCCCAATAAATATCATACATTTGTCAATTATAACAGTACAAGAAATTCACATGTATCATGTGCACATAGCATAGACGAACGGAGTAAATAAGTATTGCGCAATTGTCATATTCTATCATTAAAAAAAACGGTGATCAATGTTACACATAATTCAAAGAAGAACCGAATCAATATCGCACAATATGTCATATTATAACATTACAATAAATCAAAATATCTATTGCACACAATTCATACAACTGTGATATATTATTGGCCAGATTTGACTGCACGGATTTTTGTATTGTGCCCTGATTTTCCACAGTTGTTGTAATGTTTACGCACATTACTACTGTTGGCCGTCTTCTAATCCATCTCATTACGTATTCTTGTTGTACGGGGCCTTCCTTTCTTTCTAATATGCGTTGGGTCTGGTACTAATGGCAGGTCGCCAATTCCAGATCATTAGTCAAGATGACCCAACGGGTAAAACATGTACTGATAACATTGAAGAATTTTATCCAACGAGTAATATTCATCTATGTACTCATGGTAATCAACTCCATGTGCTTAACATGCTAAAATTACGTGAGAATATGGGATTTTAATTTCTACAAATTTCCCACATGTACAGCTTTGCTCAGCTAGGCACACTATTTATTTCTGACCCCCTGATCCTCTACTTCTATCGCGTCAAGTTTTAATTTCAAAAAGTCCTGTATCGGAGTCGAAGCATGTCACTCCATGCCTATTCACTTTGGCACCGTTTTCATTGAGCGTCGCATCCGCAAATTGCGTAGGTATACGTCCTTGTGTAACCTGCGTCATATACGTCGTTCTTCTCGTGTCGAAATACGAGCACAATTTTGAGAATATCCTATCGACCATAGTTGTTATTGGCAAACCACGATAACCCTTCAGCATCCCGTTGACAGATTCAACTAAATTTGTTGTCGTCGGTCCATATCTCCTCCCTCCATCATAAGCTTTCATCCATTGTTCTCTTGGAATCTGGTCACACCATGCAATTGTGCGTGCATCCATACCCCTAATTTTGTTCATGATGCGATCGAATTTCCGTCGTTGATTAGCGTAAGCTATATATTATAATAATAATTAGTACTATTACCTTCAAATTTATGAACACGTACTTTCCTCAAATGTAAAAATTTTAAAATTTACCTGCCGTCTCAATAAGTCTTTTGCCGTTCTCGTTTTTGAATTAATTGCTGACAAGATGCCGAATGCAAAACCTATGATGACCATATGGAGGATGCCACCACGCTATCTTCATTGCGCTTATAATTCCAGGATGTCTGTACGATATTACACAAATATTCTCCCTTCTAGTGACATATGTCCGCAACATAGTCATAAATCAAGTCCAATTCTTTACATCTTCTCGATCGACCACAGCAAATGCCAACGGGTATATATGATTGTTCCCATCAAGTAAGGATGCAACAATGAGCTTTCCTCGGTATTTTCCATACATAAAAGTACCATTAACAAATATTATAGGCTGATAACTTGCGAAGCCATGAATTGTTTGTGCAAAAGTTCAAAACATCCGATCGAAAATCGTGCTGCTCTGATCCATGCTCATCTTATCTTCGATCACAAAATGAGAACTTGGATTCTTTACCACCAATTCGTTCATGAGCGTGCTCAACCTACCGTACGACTCATCCCATCCTCCAAAAGCTTCAGCAATTGCCATTCGTTTAGCCGCTCAGGTTTTGCGATAAGTAGGTTCGAAGTCTACTTTGTCTTTAATCTCTGCCATTATTGTGGCAATTTTGATATCCGGTTGGGTAGTGACAATTGCTTTTACTTGCCTACACAAGTACTTCTAATCAAGTTGCCGATGATCTCGTGATGACTTCATCCTCCTGCATGTGTGTGTGGTCCATTGTACTTAGTTATTTTCCATAGTAGTGTACCCATTTTCATAGTCACGCAGAGCCTCCAACCACAATGATTATTTCGATTACCACACTTTATCACATATTGGGAAACATTCATTACATGACTGCGAAAGTGATGATTTCTTTTCAGAGAGTACTCTTTCGCAACTAACTGCAGCTCGTCTCGGGATGGAAATACCATGTCAATATCAAATTCATTTGATGATCAAATAACGAATGGTCTGGCTTGGCTCTTGTATGGACTTGCATTATATCAAAGTCTATTTCGGAATATGTCGGTGGATCTACCAACGGCATAATGGCATTGCTGTAATGAGTGTTGTAGTAAACGTCCATATTGTCGCCTTCGACATCTTCTTCACCGCTGTCATCAGTGTCCATCCAATACTCATCTTCTTCAACGGAATCTTCTCCATCATTATCATCATTATCATTTTCGCCAACACTTGAGCCTTCTCCAACAAAATTGGTACCTTTCCCAACGTCATCTTCATGAACATGCTGGTGTTCATCTACAGTTATATAGAACTGTAAAAAATCCGTCGAACCATCGGAAAGTGCAAAATGGTGGATCATCGTAAATGCATCATCATTATGCACCTCCATAATATCATATGTCATGCCCCGCTCACCTAACGAGTGCGCTCATCCGCTCATGTCGTAAATTCAGTCTCAGGATACCCTTCTTTACGGCAATAAATAAATGAGACTCGCATGCGGAAGAGTAAAATAAAATAAATACATAACTCCATGCAAGATAATTCAAAACAAAACAAAGAATGAGACATAGGACAAAGGAAAAGGTGATTTATATATCAAGAGGACGAGTTTATACAAACGAGGCCAGGAACTAGCTAATACCACTAGCTAAGGTTGAGGAAGACAGAAGGGCGAACAAAAGACAACCATTAAGCCCCACCAAAAAGATCGTCACCACCAAAAGACAACTCCAACGGTCGTGTGATCTCGAGCCCACTAAGTGGTAGTAGTATCTTCGGCTCAACTTAAGTCCTCTGCGGGATCGTAATTTGAGAAAGTTTCTGATCGTACTTATATGGTATCATCTTCCATCTCATCCTCTGAGTCAGAAATATTGATCACCTCGATGCTCTCCTCTCTAGCCGGGGTCTTCTCTAGAACATTCCTCGAGCCTAACACAAAACACTCTACCTTGATCTCATCTCGAGAAGGATGGCACCACGATGGAACTACACGTCTTAGAACCTCGTGAGCCTTTAATGGACCAGCGGTAACTTCCCCAGCTCTCCTAAACCAGGCCTCGAAACGATGTGGCTTCTAGTCTTCTTCCCTCTCATCAACCCATACTACCGTACTCTTCCTAATATAAACTATACCTCGTCTATTTGGAAATTCTTCAAAATAAGCTGTCATCTCCTTGGGGTCTCCTAGGCGCATACTCAAAGTTTGGGATCTAGAAAGAAAAAGGATCCCACGATGGGGTGAGACTTACGTCTCAGCAAGCTAGCTTAATCCTAATTTATACCATCAGTCCTACCAGGCAAACTATCACAACAACAAGCAAGCAGTGACAGAAGGACAAATGACATTTATACAAAGCATCATATCAAACATCTTGCGAATAAATTATACTCAAGACAAATATATAAAGAAAGTGACCCAAGCTTCCGTACTAGCCAAGAATCGCATCAACACCACATGAATTAATAACTAATAAAATTCTCAATCCACAACTCAATGGATTAGTCCGCGTTCAACGCATTAGACTACCAAGACAAATAAACCCGCGTTAAGACGTGTTGGGTTTACTAATCAATTTTGAACTCATGTCAACATGTACAATTCCTTATCCCGCGTTAGGACGCATCAGGATATCATTCAATCACAACCCCGCGTTAAGATGCCTCAGGGTATACTTAGGATGCAATCCCGCGTTAAGATGCCTCAGGATATGCTCACAATGCGATCTCACGTTAAGGCGCCTCAGGATACCATAGGTCTCGACAAATATCTCAAGTCAAGAATTGTCTCAATAATCATTTAATCACATTCTCAATACGAGAAATTTCAGAAGGTCGATCATAAACCATTTGCTTGTCAAAAAGGTCGTACTTTATCACAAAACATATCTCAAGAGTCACATAGCCTGTAGCCACATAATCAAGTAGGACATACCAACAAGTACATCATCAATTTAGGCAATAGAACTACAATTTTAATAACAAGCGAGCGCTCATGGCTTGTTCCTCAACAACTCCATTCAATTTTCACTCAACCAATCATAACAAAATTATCTACTTATCGATTCCATAATAAAACTATTCAGTTGCGTCCAAATGTTCTAACATAGGTTTAAGGGTCGCTTACCTTCATTCCAATTAGAAAATTTTCACCAAAATCTCTTGTCAAGCTCAGCTTCCAAACAAGATCACCGCTGTCTAAACCAGGGCATCAATATACTTCAGTGATAATTCATCGTTTCAATAAATTTCTCTTTTCTAACTTCAACTCCACCTATCGTACACCTTAATAACACCCAAAATCACATTCTAGTATGCCTTAACACCACATTTAGAGCATGATGATGTCAAGAACATCCACCAACAGAATCGGTGTGCTCAGAATTGAAATAGAGCAGAACCAGTTCTACTACTCCTTGCCTTAACAGTCCACAAATCATCTTTAGGTCCCAATTTTTTCATCAATTCCACTTGGAAACCTTAATCCACATGTTATATAGCTCCATAGAAATTTTTGAAGTCAATTAGCACTCCTAAGGCTTCCAAACAGACCGACTCCTCTCAATTCACCGGCGGTCAGATTCTGCTCTTAAAAACCACATCGATTCAACCATCGAAACCTAATTGAAACTTAACCCCATCAACGGCCCCAACTCAATGATCATTGTATTACATGTCATGTGACTCCCATTAAAATTTTGGAGCCAAATGAAGTCTCTAAGAGGGTGATACATAGCCCTCTCTCAATTAGCTTAGAATCCGTCCGGTTTTCTTCCAAAACTTCCTATAAATTAACCAGACCTAAAAAAATCACAAAACTAATCGAAGCTTGTCGAGGATAGGTTAAACTAACCTATGGTGGTTGGTGGCTTGCTAAAAGATCACAGGAGGAGGCGCTCGTACGAACCGAACCGAGCGGAAGCGACTGGTCGGAACAGAGCAATTTCTGTTCTTGAGAAGAAAAAACAAAATGAATGTCACGCCCCGCGCCCCGGGCATGAGCGCGCGACTCCCTGCAAACACAAACTATCTCTCAAGATCCCAAGATTCCAACATAGTTCGACAAATGTATTATATAGAAAGCATGCGAAAGAGACGATATAAAAACTCCTCCGTATAATTATGAAATGGGACCTGGATAGCAAGGGTACCAATAATACATAATATCCGAATATCCATACAAGGCACGATAAACTAACTATGCTGGTTAGTAAGGTGGCATGGCTAGTATAAAAGGCAGTCCTTAGTGTTGCAAAGAAGTAGATATCGAGAACACCATCAAAATGTCAGACTAGTAAAATAGAGTCTCCTAAGTCGAGCTACTAGATTCATCAGTCTCCTCCGCCTTCTCGGTAGGCTCATACTCCGAGAAAGTCTCAGAGCAAATCTCCACCGTATCCTCGAGCGTCTCGTCTGCTGACGGCTCCATCAGGTTGTCCTCGGTAACCTCGACCACTATAACCTCCTCGATGTCCTCCAGGGTCGAGGTCCTCTCAGGACCATTCCTCGAACTAGCGACTAACCCCTCGGCCTCCACTAAATCCCGGGCGGGGTGGCACTAGTTAGGGATCACTCTATGCGGCACCTCAATGGGCTTCAGTGGCCCCGTAGAAACGTCCCCTACCTTCCAGAACCATGCCTATACTTGTGAGGCTTCCAGCTACTACCACCATCATCTATCCAAACGACTGTACACTTCCTAACATAAATGGTCCCCTATTCGTCAGGGAACTCCTAAAAATACACTGACAATTCCTTTGGGTCACCAAACCTGACAGGCCACATCCTCAATGCCTAGAATCTGAAAAGAAAGGAGTCCCACTATGGAGTGAGATATACATCTCCGTTAGGTAGGTCCTAACCCTAGGTTAGGCTGATCGTCCACTCAAGCAGATGCAATCATGAACAATTTATACAAATAATCACATGAGGCATTCGAGTATCAATAACAACATACAGATGTCAAGCATCCAATCATGGCATCGTAACACAACATTAGGATTAGGCACACGTCGCCATGTCAAATCACAACTTCCACCCTTTCAGTCCGCCTTACTTTCATACCCGCGTTTAGAACGCTTCAGGCTTGGTCCGCGTAAACGCATCAGACCGTCTCATTGACAAACCCGCGTAAACGCATCAGGTTTTCAATGTCACTCCAGGCCTGTGTCGACACATCACAACTCCGTCCTGCATTTCAATGCATCAGGACTGTGGCCTTCACAACCCCGCGTCTCATATGCCTCAAGGTGCCATTCAATTCAAACCCCGAGTCTCAGTACCTCAGGAGATTCATCCACACAACCTCGCGTCTCATACGCCTCAAGGTGTCACTACTCTCAAACATGCCACAAGTTCATTTTAATTCATCATACGTAGTATCAAGTGCAACTCAAGCACGAGCAATACACCTATGGCATTGGAAACAATCAATTGTGACATTCAAAGGCGGCAATCAATTCAAAGCACGAGCATCGTCACACACATTCAAGTCCTCTATATCTTTCTAGGACGCACCTTGGGCCACCACATTAAAAATTCCCAAGAATCGATCAATTCACACACAAATCGCCCAATCGAGTCCAATCCTCCTATCAAAGGTTTAGGATTCCCCTTACCTGGAGCTTAATTCAATACAATTCCTCTTCCAAGCACCTCAAAGGTTCGATTCTAACGATCCAAGATCATGTCCGCCGCGCAACCTAATGAAATTCATCCAATCATTAAGTTTTCTTGCTCAAATATCACCCTACTACACATACACCTCATGGACTTATCCATTAGCATCCTCACACTTCTCAACGATGAATTTGGAGCTTAATTTCAACACCAATAGCCTCCCACAGAATCGGTATGCACAGAATCGAAATAGGAAATTTTTGGTTTTGTGTATACCCTAACTTATCAGCCCTTAAACCAACTTAGACCTCAATTTATTCACTAATCTACTTGCTAACATGTAGTTCTAAGGGTTGGGGAGCCTCACCAAAAATTTGGAGCCAAGGCGACATCGGAAAGTCCTCGAACGACGCAGGTTCCTCCGGGTCTGCTACCGATCAGTTCTGGCCCTTCAAACACAAGATCCATTTGGGGTCAAAACTCCATCAAATTCACCCAAACTTTTTACCAAAGCTCAATCTACATGTCCCCTATATGTCCACAAAATTTGGTTGAAAAAATCCAAGATTTCAGGGTCCTTTGAGGCCTAAATCGTGGCTTACCTCTAGTTGCGATGATTTCCATCGACTTTCGGGAGATTGGTCGGCCGGAGCTCCTCAGGTGGTCAAACGACTTGCTTCCACTTCAAGAATGTCGGCAAGGGGATGAGGAACCAGCAGGCGGTCGGCTCGGTGGCTGGGGGTCGCCGAAAGTAGCGATCGACGGTAGCGACGGCGGCGATAGAATCCTATTGACTGGGGAGTTCTCTGCAGCAAGGAGAAGAGAAGAAGAAGAAGAAGAAGAAGAAGAAGAAGAAGAAATCGGCAATTGAGGAGGTGTTCGGCCAAGAGAGTGATAGAATGATGGTTTATTCACTTTTTCAAGAGTCAACTTGACTTGAATGGTAGGTTAAAAGTGAATATATCAACTTAAGGCTTCATCCATTGACACTTGTCCAAGGGGTCAATCAAAGTGCATCCAATGGCCGGTAATTCCCCTCCTTTTTGGCAGCTATGGGGGTGTGGTTAATGACCAAAATGCTCATCTAATTATATAGGCAAGGCTATGGCTTGAGGGGCAAAATAATAATTTTACCCAACGTTCGGAACGTCGTTTTTCTGATTCCAAATTTCTTCCATAAGGCGACGGCCAATCCAATTGTAATGTTGGAATTCTTGATTCTCCATTTTCAATTTTCAAGACTTGTTTCTGAATTATTTCTCTATCCGATGCGATTCCAACCTATCCCGAACTGACGGGCGGCTTTTGCAGACGTTACGCGTATCGACTCTGTGATCCATATCACAATTAGGGCTTGTTAATTCATGGCGACTTTGGTTGTCATGTAATTGTGAGGGTCTATCACTAGTTCCGATGGCCTCGATCGTCACTGTCCGATTTAGAAAAATTTTGCAAATTATATATTGGTTAAGCGGCATCACTCGCGTCCCAATCATATAACGCTAGCAATGCATTCCTTAATCGTTATTAGATCAGCCTTTTATGGCTCTAAATGTCTCCTCGACAATCCTTATGGTCAGAGTGCCATTTTCTATTCGAAATCCCTAGGTCCACGTACCTTGTCTCGCGTTAGCCTTTCCCTTTTAGTTAGTCAACTCAAGATTGATCAGATCTGAGCGAGATACGACTGAAATACATCGCTAGATACTTTCTCATTAATGAGTCTTAAAATGACAGAAAAAATCAGAATGTCACAATGAAGGGGAAGAAGAGGGAGATGGTTTAGGAAAATTTTGAGGGAGCAGATGATATGATCCTAATCACTTTTGATTAAGTTTCTAGAAGGTTTGAGTGAGTGGAAAATTAATGACCATCACCCATATATTGACACATGTCCTTAGTCAATAATATCAAGGCTCAAATTACCTTCTTGCCCCCTTAATTTTCTGCGGCCTCCTTAGGGAAGAAGGAAATGTCAAATGACTAATATGGCTTTCTCAAATCAATTAGGCAAGGTTAACTCTCTAAGGGCAAAATTATCTTTTCATACCTTTTCGTCCGAAATTTCATTTTCCTGATATTTTTAACCCTCGATAAGGCGGCGTCCAATACATATCAAATGTTGGAATCCCTCATTTCCATTTTCAAATTTTGAGATCCCATCTCATGATCGATTTTTCATCGATCGAATTTCAATTTGTCTCGAATTAACGGGTGGCTCTTGCGGACGTTACGCGTATCGACTTTGTGATTCTCATCACACTTAGAGTAACTCAAACTACGGCAATTTTGATTGTCATGTAATCGCGAGGGTCTATCGCTAGCCTCGACGGCAACGATCATCACAATTCGATTTAGAAAAATTTTGTAAATTATACTTTGGTTAAGCGGTATCACCCGCGTGCCAACCGTACAATACTAGAAATGGTTTCCTTAATCATTTTTAGATCGGCCTCGGCTCTAAATGTTCCCTCGATAATTCTTATGGTCAAAGTGTCGTTTTCTAATCGAGTTTCCCAAGTCCAGGTACCTCATCGTGCGTTAGCCTTTCTCCTTCGGTTAATTAACTCGGGATTGATCAGATCCGAGCGAGACATAACTAAAATACCTCGATATATATCTTACATTCAAAGGTCTCAAAATGATAGGAAATTCCGAATGACACAACTCTTCCCCCTTACAAAAATTTCATCCTCGAAATTTATTACAATCTAGCTACTCAAACAAATAGGGGTACTGACGCCTCATCGCTTCTTCGTTCTCCCACATAGCGTCTTCAGTTTCATGATACTCCTATATTACTTTGACTAGCGGAATGGTCTTAGTCCTCAAAACTTGTTCCTTTCGGTCTTCGATCCAGATTGGCCCTTCGTCGTACGACACTTTGTCGTCCACTTCTATAGTTTCATAATCTAAAATATGTGTCGGGTCTGGCTCGTACTTCCTCAACATAGATACATGAAACACATTATGTACTTAAAACAAACTCGGCGGTAAGGCAAGCCTATAAGCCAATGTTCCAATCCGTTCTAGAATTTCAAATGAGCCTACATATCTCGGACTCAACTTTCCTTTCTTTTCGAATCGAGATATGCCCCGCATTGGAGATATCTTGAGAAAAAAATGATCCCCAACTTGAAACTCTAACGGCTTGCGTCGCTTATCGGCATAACTTTTCTGGCGACTTTGTGCAGTTTTCAATCTTTCTCTAATTATCTTTACCGCCTCAACTGACTATTCTACCAACTTTGGACCTGTAATACTCTTTTCTCCTACTTTGTCCCAGCACAAAGGAGTTCTACAAGCTCTACCATAAAGTGCTTCAAAAGGAGCCATTCCAATACTTTATTGATAGCTATTATTACACGAAAACTCCACTCGATGCAAGTGATCTTCCTATCCACCTTTAAAATCTATCACACACGCTCGTAACATGTCCTCGAGCGTCTGAATTGTCCTCTCCGACTACCTATCTGTTTGCGGATGATACGCCATACTGAACTGCAATCTAGTTCCTAAAGCATCCTGAAGACTCTTCTAGAAATTCACTGTAAATTTAGGATCTCGATTCGACATAATTGTTATAGGCACTCCATGAATTCGTACAATCCGGCGCATATCAAGTTCGGCGTATTTATCCATCGCAAAGTCCTTTCTCATAGGAATAAAGTGTGCAGACTTGGTTAATCTGTCCACGACTACCTAGATAGAATCATGTCCTCTCTGACTCCGTGGCAAACCCATAACAAAATCCATGGTTACGTGTTCCCATTTCCACTGAGGAATTTACAAGGTTGTAACAATCCTCCAAGCTTACAGTGCTGAGGTTTTACTCGCTGGCACGTCAAACACTTAGCCACGAACTTTGCCACATCCACTTTCATTCCGTTCCACCAATAATGTTGGCGTAAATTCTGATACATTTTCGTACTACACGGGTGGATGCTATAATTACTCCGATGAGCCTCGGACAGAATTCTTTCTTTAAGTGCTTCATCATTAGGCATACAAAGATGTCCACAAAACCTTAAAATTCCATCCTCAGATACATAAAATTCGGCTTTCCTCTTTGGCGTATCCACATAATTTTCTGAATATCTAGATCTGTAGACTATAGGACTTTTATCCTTTCTTGTATCTCTGGTTCAATTCTCAAGGTCGCTATTAAACTCGGCGGCTGGCTCACTTCCAACTTAAACTCAGAATCTCTCAATTCTTCAAGCATTGACCATCCTTTAGCCATTAGTTGTGCAATACTTGATTTCCGACTAAGTGCATCATCAACTCTATTCTCCTTCCCAAGATGGTACAAAATATCGCAATCATAATTTTTAAGCAATTCCATCCATCGACGTTGTCTCATGTTCAATTCCCTCTGGGAAAATAAATACTTTAAACTTTGATGGTCCGTATAAATTTAGAACCTTTCGCCACATAACAATCGCGGCCAACTCCAAATCATGTGTCGGATAATTCATTTCGTGGGGTCTTAATTGCCGCGAAGCATACGCTACTACCCTTCCGTGTTGCATAAGTACACATCCCAATCATTTTAACGAAGCATCGCTGTAAATCTCAAAGCCTCTGGGTCCAGAAGGGATAGTAAGTACAGGTGCCGTTGTCAAACGCTGCTTGAGCTTTCGAAAACTCCTTTCGCATTTATCCGTCCAATCAAACTTCGTATGCTTCTTAGTCAACTGCGTCAATGGCATAGCTAGAGACGAGAACTTTTCTACGAAGCGTCTATAATAATCGACCAATCCCAGAAACTCCGAACTTCAGTAACGTAGTAGGTCTAGGCCAATTTATCACCGCCTCAATCTTGGTAGGGTCTACAGAGATTCCTTCTCTAGATATCACATGGCCAAGAAATGCCACTTTACTCAACCAAAATTCGCACTTACTGAATTTGACATAAAGTAAGTGTTCCCTCAAAGTTTGCAGGACAACTCTCAAGTGTTTTTCGTGCTCTTCCTTACTCCTCAAGTAAATCAAAATGTCATCGATAAAGACAATGACAAAACGATCAAGGTATTCCTTAAACACTCGGCATCATGTCCATAAATGCTGCTGGAGCATTAGTCAACCCAAAAGGCATCATTGTAAATTCAAAGTGCCCATATCTCGTCCTAAAAGCCATCTTCGGAATATCCTCTTTCTTAATTCTCAACTGATAGTACCCCGTTCTCAAGTCTATCTTAGAGAATTCCGAAACTCCCTGCAACTGGTCAAATAAATTGTCACGCCCTGCGCCCCAGGCACGAGCGCGGGACTCCCTGCAAGCACAAACTACCTCTCGAGGTCTCAGGATTCATATAAAGGTCGAGAGATATATCATATAGAAAGCACACGGAAGCGACGATATAAAAACTCCTCCGTACAAATATAAAATGGGACTTGGGTAACGAAAATACTAATAATGCATGAACTTTCGAATATCCATACATGGCATGACGAACTAAACACGCTGATCACTAGGGTGGCAAGGCTAACACAAAAGACGATCATATCTACTCTAAAAAAAAGGGGACAGGCATCGTGGTCACCATCAAAATGCCAGACCAGGAATAGAAACTCCTATGTTGAGCTACTGGAGTCGTCAGTCTCCTTTTCAGCCTCCTCAGTGGGTTCGTACTCCGAGAAAGTCTCTAAGCAAACCTCCACGGTGTCCTCTAACTCTCATAAGCTAATAGCTCCACCTGGTCATCCTCGGTGGCCTCGATCACTATGACCTCATCGGTGTCCTCCAGGGTCGGGGTCCTTTCAGGACCAATCCTCGAGCCAGCGACGGACCCCTCGACCTCCACTAAATCCCGAACAGGATGGCACCAACTTGGTATCACCCCGCGGGGTACCTCAGTGGGCTTTAGTGGCCTTGTAGAAACGTCCCCTATCTTTTTGAACTATGCCTCGTACCTATGAGGTTTCCAGTTACTACCACCCTCATCTACCTAGATGACCGTGCACTTTCTAACGTAAACGGTCCCCTATCCGTCTGGGAACTCATCAAAATGCACTGATATCTCTTTCGGATAACGGATTGGCCACATGATCACGGTTTAGGATCTGAAAATACGGTCCCTCAACAGGGTGAGATATACATCTCAGTAAGGTGGGTTCTAACCCTGGGTTAGGCTGACCGTCCACTCAGGCAATTACAATCACAAGCAGTTTATACAAAATCACATGAGGCATTCAACTTGCACAGCACACAGATGTCATGCATGCAATCATGACATCATACAATATCATTAGAATCAAGCACATTATGCCAAGGCAGATTACACCTTCCACCCCTTTCCAGTCTGCCTCACTTTTATGCCCGCGTTCATAACGCCTCAGGCTCGGTCCGCATAAACACATTAGACCGTCTCATTGACACAGTCGCGTAAACGCATCAGGTTTTCAATCTCATTCCAAGCCTGTGTCGACACATCTCAACTCCGTCCCGCGTTGCAACGCATCAGGACTATGGCCTTCTCAACCCTGTGTCTCGTATGCCTCAGGGTACCATTCAATTAAAACCTCGCTCCTCAGCGCCTCAGGGCATTTATCCACACAACCCCGCATCTCATACGCCTCAGGGTGTCATAACTTCTTAGACATGCCACAAGTTCAATTTATTTCATAGCACACGTTCGAATGCAACTCATGCGACAAACGACACATCCATGGCACGCGAGACAATTAAATTTGACATACAAATGTGGCAATTAATGCGTAGCACAAGCGTTGTCAAACCTTTGAGCCCTCTATACGTTTCTAGGACGTACATTAGACAACCACATTATGACTTCCAAGAACCGATCAATTCGCACACAAATCACCCAATTGAGTCCAATTCTCCTATCAAAGGTTTAGAATCCCCTTACCTCAAGCTTCACTCAATAAAATCCCTTCCCAACCACCTTAAGAATTCGATTCAAATGGCTCAAGAACAACTCAGCCACACAACCTAAGGAAATTCATCCAATCATCACTTTTTCTTGCTCAAATCATTAATCCATGCGACATAAACCTTATTGACATGTCCATCAACATCCTAGCATATCTCAATGATGAATTTGAGATCCAATTCCAACACCAAAAGTCCCCAACAGAACCGGTATGCACAGAACCGAACAGGCCATACTAAGTTCTATGCATATCCCTACTCAACAGCCCTTAAACCAACTTAAATCCTCAATTTATTCACTAATGTACTTGCTAACATATAGTTCTAAGGGTTGGGGAGCTTCATAAAAAATTTGAAGCCAAGGCGACGCCGGAAAGTCCTTGAACGGCGCCGGTTCCTCCGGGTCTGCTACCGATCAGTTTTTGTCCTTCAAACACAAGACCCATTTGGAGTCAAAACTCCATCAAATTCACCCAAATTTTTATCATAGCTCAGTCTATGTGTTCTCTAGATGTCCACAAAATTTGGTCGAAAAAATCAAAGATTTTGGGGTCCTATGAGGCCTAAACTGTGGCTTACCTCCAGTTGCGACGGTTTCCATCGACTTTTGGGAGATTGGCAGGCCGGAGCTCCTCAAGTGGTCAAATGACTCGCTTCCACTTGGAGAATGTCGGCAAGAGGATGAGGAAGCAGCAGGTAGTCAGCTCGATGGCTAGAAGTCCCTGGAAACGGCGGTCGATAGTGGCGACGGCGGCGGCAGAAACCTATCGAGCGGGAGCTTCTCGGCAGCAAGGAGAAGGGAAGAAGAAGAAGAAGAAGTCGGTGATGGAGGGGGGTGTTCGGCCAAGTGAGAGAGAGAGTGAGGTTTATTCAATTTTCAAGAGTCAACTTGAGTTGAATGGTAGGTTAAAAGTGATTCTATCAACTCAAAGCTTAATCCATTGACACTTGTCCAAGGGGTCAATCAATGCTCATCCAATGGCTATGGTTGCTCCCCATTTTTGGCAGCCCTGGGTGTGGTTTATGAGCAAAATGCCCTCGTCCAATTATATAGGCAAAGTTAGAGCTTAAGGGGCAAAATGATAATTTTACCTCCAATGTCCAGAACGTTGTTTTTCTGATTCCAAATTTCTTCGATAAGGCGACGGCCAATCTAGTTGTAATGTTGAAATTCTTGATTCTACATTTTCAAATTTCAAGACTTATTTCTGAATCATTTCTTTATCCGATGCGATTCTAGCCTATACCGAACTGACGGACGATTTTTGCAGACGTTACGCGTATCGACCCTGTGATTCATATCATAATTAGGGCTTGTCAATTCAACGCGACTTTGGTTGTCATGTAATTGTGAGGGTCTATTACTAGTTCCGATGATCTCGATCGTCATTGTTTGATTTAGGAAAATTTTGCAAATTATATATTGGTTAAGCGGCATTACCCACGCTCCAGTCATATAATGCTAGCAATGCATTCCTTAATCGTTCTTAGATCGGCCTTTTATGGCTTTAAATGTCCTCTCGACAATCCTTATGGTCAAAGTGTCATTTCCTATTCGAATTTCCTAGGTCCACGTACCTTGTCTCGTGTTAGCCTTTCCCTTTTGGCCAGTCAACTCAAGATTGATCAGATCCGAGCGAGATACGACTGAAATACATCGCTAGATACTTTCTCATTAATGAGTCTTGAAATGACAGGAAAAATCAGAATGTCACACACATGAACATATCATTTTGCATGTTTAGAGATACAATCGAAAAGGGTTGCATGAAATAACATTTCGTTAAAGTAGAGAATATATCGATAACGGGCTTTAGGTAAAACTATTGTAATGAAGTTTTGAAACCCGAAAAGAGGAAAAAAAATCATTAGTTCCCCATCTGACTAGCTGCTGATAGGCCTAGAATAGGTTATTGGTGGATCTAAACCTAAGTTTAATCAACCAATGAATGAGAAATCAAGTTGTGCTCAGTGAGCTTTGGGAGAGCCCGTGCCTAACACAAGCATCACTTTGCAAGAGGATTATTAGTGCTTGCCTAACAATTCATTGAAATCTCTTGGGGTTTACTTCGGAGCCATTGATCTTGTTTTTCGTCATCCCCACTTTTCCTCCTATCAAATCTCCGAATAATGGGTTACAATTTTATGGACAATTGACCATGTTTTCCGTCATCCCCGATTTTTTTCCGACCATATCTTTGATAGATTTATGATTTTAGGAACATCACCCACATATATATATTTTGTTTAGAGGTAAGGGACTCACCAATAAGAGGAATGGATATATTATGATTTGAGTAGATTTTTAATTAGTATTTGGTGCTAAATCTTGAACTATTCCACGAAATATATGGATGGATGAAGAAGTACCTTAAGGGAATGTATCCCGAGTAACTTACATAGCGGAATTACTCTGGATCAATAAGTCCTAGGATAATTTTGAGTCATTGATCGGAAAGGTACATCACATAACGAATGTACCTTGCTTTCATAGATGAAATGTCCACAATGCAGCGAGAGAATACGTCGTCGTTTGTTTGACGTTTCGGAGAGAAGATCAGGAGTTCATCATTGTTCGTCTTCCTGTCCTCTGTTATATTATCGTGAAAGGGAAGAAAACCATATAACGTCTCTCAAGAGATGTGATTTTTCACGTCGTTTCGAAAACAGCAGAGAACTGCTTTTGCAGTTATCTATAGTGGATGGTGTGATTGTCCGCATAGGCGCACACCATATGACCACGTACTAACATCTCTCACTTGCCCATGAAGGGCAAATAGCTCCCACATTTTCATTGGGAACCAACAACTCCCACTTGCCCATGAATGGCTATTCATAAATCTCTCTCTTTTCTACAAAGTTCATATCGACAAATAATCCGTGCGACTAGCATACTGCGGGAGCTCATTGCCATACATCCGTTGGGAGTATATATAAGCTCTAAAATAGCATGTTAACTTAGAGTAGATTTAGTATGCAGTACCCTAGATCAATATGTCACATTTACATCATATCTCTCTTGATTTTTTTGAGTACTCAAATACAATACATTGTATTCACAATTATGACTAAACTCAAATAATTATAATTGGTTGACCTGTAAATACAAAGATTGAATGTGACATCCAAAACAAATTGAACTTTCTCTTCCCTTAAACCTCTCAATCTCAGTTCAATTCGTTTTTCTAGAAATGTCCCATTAGATCAAATCAATCTCATAACCATTGGTAACATAACGAACACCGAAAGGAAATCTTGAGAATAAGTAAGAGCCGTGAGAGGACTAAATTTGAGGAACTCTTATCCTCAAGAACGCGACTATTGAGTTGAGATCAAAATTCTCGCCCACTCTTTTTTATCGTATCATGCATACGTAATATGAAGTACGTATTATAGTATTTTCTCATTTTCCATAGAGAGTATGTCTTTCCTTTTAATACCGTACAGATAATAACTCAGACATACTCAATATCTAGCTTGAGCTCACAAATCTATTCTCTTTAAAAAAAATCCTTCAGAACTTACATATGACATTAAAGACAGATAAAGCGAAATATGTGGGCTATACACTTTCAGTATTTTCACTTTCGGACATAATAAAAATTATGACCTCATCTTAACACTTTTGTTACGACGACATTAAATTTTCAAGTTTCAGCTCTCAATTATCACATAGATAATAAACTTGAAATCGTCTCATCTCTATTTATCATGCAGTAAATATAGGCGATTACTTGTGTGAGTACCTTCTCAACATAATGCACCAAGCATTAATATGCATAAATGTCATGCAAACTCATCGGCATCAATAATAATAATAATAATAAATACCATTAATTGTGAACATTGGAAAATATAAATGTCCAGTACTCCTACTTTTACGCACTTCTAGAGACTTCAGTATATGAAACTAATCCTTTTGCTAACACATGACTAAGGAGAAGCATCTCTAGGTGCTCACTTCACAGAAGAGCCGCTATCATTCTGTGCATGTATGTTTACTGTATGTTCACATCTTTTCTTACAATCATGTCTTTCACAAAAAAATATATTGCGTGTCTATTTACTTAGTTTGACGATGGATCCTTAGTATAAGCTCTTATTGTTTGGCTGTCACAATCAACTAATAATTGTACCTGCAGCATCCGTAGCAACACCTCATTGATCTAAACATCTCTTAAGCCAAACATTCTCTTATACTGTTGTTGATAATACCACGAGATCATCTTCTATCGTGGATAAGGCTATACACGTTTGCTTAATGCCACGAGATCAATTTTGTCACGCCCCGTGCCCCGGGCACGAGCGCGCCACCCCCTGCAAGCGTAAACTCTCGAGTGTCCCAAGATTCACATATATCGAGAGATGCGAAAGATTGGTAGCTTGCGGAAGCGATAACATACAAACTTCTCCGTACAATAATAAAGGGGACCTGGGTAATGAGAGCATCCATATATACATCACCAAGAATTTAAACAAAAGAGCAGGTAAACCAACCCTACTAACAGGTAGGGGGAAATCGGACTCCACCAAAAGACAACAAAGATCTAAATTCCTCAGAAGATAACAGCCCAACGAGGATCATCGCCAAAAGATTACTAAGTAAAATCAAGAAACCCCTAGGTTGAGCTACTGGAGTTGTTAGTCTTCTCGGCACCCTCGGTAGGCTCGTACTCCGAGAAGGTCTCCAAGCGTACCTCTACTGTATCCTCCATCATCTCGTCTGCTGACTGCTCCACCAGGTCGTCCTCGGACGCTTTGATCTTAATAACCTCGTCAGTGTCCTCCAAGGTTCGGGTCTTCTTAGGAATGTTCCTCGAACCAGCTGTTGACCCCTCGACCTCCACAGAATCCCGAGCAAGATGACACCAACTAGGGATTACCCTACGAGGTACCTTGGTGGGCTTCAATGGTCCAGTAGTAACTTCCCCTACCTTCCGAAATCAAGCCTCGAACCTATGAGGCTTCTAGCTCTTTCCACCCTCATCGTCCCAAACTATCGTACACTTTCTGACGTGCGCAGTCCCCCATCCGTCTGGGAACTCCTCAAAATACGCAGACATCTCCTTAGGGTTACCTAGCCTGATTGGCAGCATGTTCACGGTCTGGGATATGGAAAAGTGATCCTGCGACGGGGTGAGATTTACATCTTAGTAAGACAGGTCATAACCCTAGGTTAGGCTGACCGTACACTCAAGTGAATACAATCACGAACAAAAATGCACAAGCAATCACATGAGGCATTCAATAGTCATTAGATAACATACAGCTACAAATGAGTGTCAAGCATGCAATCATGGCATCATATCACATTAGTGGAATCAAGCACATATTACCAAGCCAGATCACACCTTCCACCTTTCTAGTTCTCTTTATTTGATTCATGCCCGTGTTTAGAACGCCTCAGGCTCGGTCCGCGTAATTACGCCTCAGACTATCTCATTGACAAATCCGCATAAACGCATCAGGTTTCAGGTTTCAATTTCATTTCAGGCCCGTGTCGACACATCTCAAATTTCGTCCCGCATTTCAACGCATCAGGACCTTTGCCATTTCAACCCCGCGTCTCAACGCATCAGGGTACAACTCAACACAACCCCGCGTAAACGCCTCAGGGTATCAATCCATACAACCCCGCGTCTCAATGCCTCAAGGCATCACAAGTTTTTCTGACATGCCAAAAACTCAATTCAATTCAGGACCTCATGGTCAAGTGCAAACTCATGCGATAAGCAATACATCTGCATGCGAGACAACTATATTCAACACTCAAATGTGGCTATCAAATCATGGCACAAGCATTCAACGAGCATTTACGCCATCTATACATTTCAAGGATGCACAATGAACAATCACACCATAACTCCCAAGAACCAACCTAATTCACACCCAATTCACCCAATCGAGTCCAATCCTCCTATCCAAGGTTTAGAAACCCCTTACCTCAAGCTTAATTCAACAAAATTATTCTTCCAAGCACTTTAATCACTTGGTCTAACAATTTTCGATACAAGGCAGCCTCGTACCTATTGGAAATCAATCCAATTCATCAATTTTTCTTGCTCAATTCACTAATCCATGAAGCATAGACCTCAATGACATATTCATCGACATGCTAATACGTCTCAATGATGATTTTGGGACTCAATTCCATCACCAACAGCCCCTAACAATTCGATTTGCACAGAACCAAAACAGGGCATTTTCGATTCTATGCATACCTCCTTTGATCAGCCCATTAACTATCCAAAATCCTCAACTTATCTACTAATCTACTTGCTAACATGTAGTTCTAGGAGTTAGGAAGTGTCACACCTCGCGCTTCGGGCACAAGCGCGTAACTCCCTACAAGCACAAACTCTCTCGAACGTTTCGGGATTCACATATATCGAGAGATGCATAATATCGATAGCAAGCGAAAGCAACAATATACAAACTCCTCCGTATAATAATAAAGAGGACCAGGATAACGAGAACACCAATAAATTAACATAACCTCCTAACTTGTTCATACAAAAGCATTGGCAGACTAAACCAGCTGGTCGGTAGGGGCGACAGGACCAGTACAAAAGACGATCATCAACATCTCCAAAAAGAAACAAGGTATCGAGACCATCATCAAAATACATCAGACCAAAAAATGATGCCCCTAAGTCGAGCTACTAGAGTCGTTAGTCTCCTCAACATCCTCAGTAGGCTCATACTTTGAGAAAGTCTCTAAGCAAACCTCCACTGTATCCTCCATCGTCTCGTCAGCTGACGGCTCCACTAGGTCATCCTCGGTAGCCTCGATCTCATTGACCTCGTCGGTGTCTTCTAGGATTGTGGTCCTCTTGGGAACATTCCTCGAGTCAGCTACTGACCCCTCGGCCTCCACCGAATCCCGAGCGGGATGACACCAACTAGGGATTACCCGACGGGGTAACTTGGTATGCTTCAGTAGTCCCGTAGTAACTTTCCCTACTCTCTGAAACTAAGCCTCGAACCTATGAGGCTTCCAGCTCTTTCCACCCTCGTCAACCCAGACCACAGTACACTTCCTAACATATACGGTTCTCTGTCCGTCTGGGAACTCCTCAAAATAAGCGGATATTTCTTTTGGGTCACCAAATTTGATTGGCAGCATTCTCATGGCCTAGGATCTGGAAATGGGATCTCACAACGGGGTGAGATTTACATCTCAATAAGACAGGTCCTAACCCTAGGTTAGGCTGACCGTACACTCAAGCGAATGCAATCAAGGACAAAATGCACATGCAATCACATGGGGTATTCAACAGTCATTAAATAACATACGGGTACAAATAAGTGTCAAGCATGCAATCATGGCACCATGTCATATCATTGGAATCAAACACATATTGCCAAGCCAGATCATGCTTTCTAACCTTTCAGTCCTTCTTATTTTCACGCCCGCATTTAGAACGCCTTAGGCTCGGTCCGCGAAAATATGCCTCAGACCGTCACATTGATAAACCCGCGTAAATGCATCAGGTTTTCAATTTCATTCCAGGTCTATGTCGACACATCTCAAATTTCATCCCGCGTTTCAACGCATCAGGACATTGGCCATTTCAACCCCACGTCCCGTACGCCTCAGGGTACCATTCAACACAAACCTCGCGCCTCACCGCCTCAAGTTATCCATCCACACAACCCCGCGTCTCAACGCCTCAGGGTATCACGGGTTTTAAGCACGCTAAATATTGTTTCATTTTCAACTTCATGATCGAATACAAGCTCATGCAACGAGCAACGCATCTACGGCATGTAAGGTAATCAATCTCATCAATCTCAAGAGGTAGTCAATTCATGGCACAAGCATTCAATAAATATTCAAGCCATCTATACCTCTCAAGGATGCACCAAGGCTAATCACACCATAAACTCCCCAGAACCAATCTAATTCACAACCAATTTACCCAATCAAGTCCAATCCTCCAAGCCAAGGTTTAGAAACTTTTTACCTTGTGCTAAAATCAACACAAATCTCCTTCCAAGCACTTCAACGTTTCGGCTCCAAGGTTCCAAAATAGGGCAGCTGTATACCTAATGGAATTCCATCCATTTCGTCAATTCTTCGTCGTCCAATTATCAATCCATCAAGCATAAACCTAAAACATATCCATCGACATCATAGTTTGTATGAACGATGAATTTGGAGCTCAATTCAACTCCCAACACCCCCCAACAGATTCGGTATGCACAGAATCGAAACATGGCATTTTCAATTTTGTACATATCTCAACTAATCAGCCCTTAAAATAAGTTAAATCTTCAATTTATCTGCTAATCTACTTGCTAACGTGTAGTTCTAGGAGTTGGGAAGCCTCACCGAAAATTTTACGTCAGAAAGTCCTCGAACGGCGCTGATTCCTCCAAGTCCTCAACCGGTCAGTTTTTGTCCTTCAAACATAAGACCCATTTGGGTTCAAAACTCCATCAAATTCATCCAAACTTTTTACCACAATTCATTCTACATGTCCTCTAGATGTCCACAAAACTTGGCCAAAAGATTCAAAGGTTTCGGGGTCATATGGAGTCTAAACAGCAGCTTATGTCCATTTTCGACGGTTTCTGTCGACTTCCGGGAGAATAGCCGACCGGAACTCCTCAATGGGTCAAATGACTTGATTCAAGTTGGAGGTTGTCAGGATGAGGAAGGTGCTGGTAGTCGGCTCGAGCTCAGGTGGTGGTCGGAAGTGGTGCTCGACGGCGGCGAAGCTGGCTACAGAACCTGGTCGGCGGTGCCGCTCTCGGCTAGAGGAAGAAGAAGAAGAAAATGAGGAAGATGGTGGCTGGTGAAGTGTTCGGCTGAAGGGGAGTGAGAGAGAGAGATATATACACAAATGGCTTGGTCAACTTGGTAGAATGGTAGGTTAAAAGTTGTTTATTAAATGCCAACGCCTAATCCTTTGACACTTGTCTTCATGTCAATCAAGGCTCGTCCAATGGCTGTTATTTCTCTCCATTTTCGACAGCCTTAGGGTGTTGTGAAAGATCGAAATGCCCTCATTCCAATTATTAAGGCAAGGCTAAGGCTTAAGCGAAAAATGATAATTTTACCCTCGACGTCCGGAACGTCGTTTTTCTGATTCCAATTTTCTTCGATAAGGCGACGACCAATCCAATTATAATGTTGGAATTCTTGATCCTCCATTTTCTAATTTCGAGACTCGTCTCTGAATTATTCCTCTATCAGATGTGATTCCAGCCTATCCCGAACTGACGGACGGCTTTTGCAGACGTTACGTGTATCAACTTTGTGATTCATATCACACTTAGGGCTCGTCAGTTCGTGGCGACTTTGGTGTCATGTAATTGCGAGGGTCTATTGCTAGTTCCGACGGTCTTGATCGTCATTGTTTGATTTAGGAAAATTTTGCAAATTATACTTTGGTTAAGCGGCATCACCCACGCTCCAATCGTATAACGCTAGCAATGCATTCCCTTAATCATTCTTAGATAGGCCTTTCAAGACTCTAAATGTCCCATCGACAATCCTTATGGTCAAAGTGCCAATTCCTATTTGAGTTCCCTAGGTCCACGTATCTTGTCTAGCGTTAGCCTTTCCCTTTTGGTCAGTTAACTCGAGATTGATCAGATCCCAGCGAGATACGACTGAAAGACATCGTTAGATACATTCTCATTAATAAGTCTCGAAATGACAGGAAAAATCAGAATGTCACAACTTTTCCCCCTTACAAAAATTTCGTCCTCGAAATTTACAATAAACCCGTTACTCAAACAAATGGGGGTATTGACGTCTCATCGTTTCCTCGTTTTTCCCACGTAGCTCCTTCGGTTCCATGGTGCTCCCAAACAACTTTGACCAATGGAATCGTCTTATTCCTCATAATCTGCTCCTTTCTATCTTCGATCCTGACTGGCTTTTCTACGTATGAAACCCTGTCATTCACTTCGATAACCTTGTAATCCAGTACGTGCGCCGGGTCCGGCTCGTACTTTCGTAGCATTGACACATGGAAGACATTGTTTACTTAGGACAAGCTAGGCGGTAAGGCAAGCTTGTAGGCTAAGGTCCCAATCCGTTCCAAAATCTCAAAAGGTCCTACATATCTTGGATTCAGTTTTCCTTTCTTTCCAAATCAGGATAATCCCCTCATCGGCGACACCTTAAGGAAAACATGATCGCCTACTTAAAACTCCAAAGTCTTATGTCATTTATTCGCACAACTCTTATGATGACTTTGTGCCGTCTTTAGTCTATCCTGAATTATTTTCACCGCCTTTACTGATTGCTCTACCAATTCTAGACTTGTAATGCTTCTTTCTCCAACTTCGTCCCAGCAAATCGACGTCCTGCAAACCCTTCCATAGAGTGCCTCGAAAGGTGCCATTCGAATGCTCTGTTGACAACTGTTATTATACGCGAACTCTACCAAATGTAGCTGATTCTCCCATCCACCTTTGAAGTCTATCACGCACGTTCGTAACATATACTCGAGCGTCTGAATTGTCCTCCCCGATTGTCCGTTCGTCTGTGGATTGTACGCCGTACTAAATTGTGGTCGAGTTCCCATGGCATCTTGAAGATTCTTCTAGAAGTTGGCTGTAAACTTGGGATCTCTGTCTGATGTGATCGTCACGGGTACTCCATGTACCCTCACTATCTGCCGCATGTATAGTTCTTCATATTTGTCCATCGCGAAATCCTTTCGCACAGGAATAAAGTGTGTAGACTTGGGCAATTTGTCCACGACTACCCAAATAGAATCGTGGCCTCTCTGGCTCATTGGTAGTCCCAATACAAAATCCATCATTACGTGCTCCCATTTCTATTTAGGAATCTCTAACGGCTGTAACAATCCGCTAGGCTTACAGTGTTGTACCTTCACTTGCTGGCATGTCAAGCACTTCGCCACATACTTCCTACATCCACCTTCATCCCGTTCCATCATAGTGCTGGCATAAGTTCTGATACATCTTTGTGCTACCTGGGTGGATACTATAATTGCATCTATGAGCCTCTGATAAAATTATTTCCCTGAGCTCTTCGTCCTTCGGTACGCATAAACGCCCTTTAAATTTCAAGATTCCATCCTCCAACACTTGGAACTTTGGCTTTCTTTTTGTCGCATCCATTTCGAGGATTTTCTGGATTTTTGGGTCCGCAGGCTGCAAGGCTCTTATCCTTTCTTAGATCTCGGGTTCTATCCTCAGTGTGGCTACCAAATTGGATAGTTGATAGTCTTCCAATCTAAACTCAGAATTCCTTAGGTTCTCAAATAACGATGACTCTTTTACCAGTAAACAGGCAATGCTCGATTTTCGACTGAGCGCATCCACGACTATATTTGCCTTCCTAAGGTGATATAATATGTCGCAATCATAATCCTTAAGCAGTTCCATCCATCGACATTGCCTTATGTTCAATTCATTCTGGGAAAATAGATACTTCAGGCTTTGGTGGTAAGTATAAATCTTAAATTTCTCGCCACACAAATAATGCCTTCAGATTTTCAAAGCGAAGATGATTGCTGCCAATTCCAAATCATAGGTCAGGTAGCTCATCTCATGCGGTCTCAGTTGTCGGGACGCGTAAGCAACCACTCTTCCATGTTGCATTAGCACATAGCCTAGTCCCTTTAGCGAAACATCGCTGTATATTTCGTAACCTCCAGGTCCTAATCGAATTGTTAATACCAGTGCGGTCGTTAACCGATGTTTGAGCTCTTGGAAACTCCTTTCACATTTATCTGTCCATTCGAACTTCATTTTTTTCTTAGTCAATCTCCTTAGTGGAATGGCTATGGATGAAAACTTCTCCACAAAACGTCTGTAATATCCTGCCAATCCTAAGAAACTTCGGACTTCCGTGACTGTAGTAGGTCTAAGCCAGTTCATAACGGCCTCGATCTTCTCAAGATCCACCGCAATTCCTTCTCCATATACTACATGATCAAGAAATGCCACTTTATTCGGCCAGAACTCGCATTTGCTAAAATTAGCGTAAAGCGAGTATTTTCTCAGGGTCTGCAAAATAATCCTCAGATGTTCTTCGTGCTCTTCGTTACTCCTTGAGTAAATTAGGATATCATAAATAAAGACTATGACAAATCTATCCAAGAATTCTTTGAACACCCGATGCATCAAGTCCATAAATGCGACTGGAGCATTGGTCAGTCCAAAAGGCATCACAGTGAATTCATAATGACCATACCTTGTCCTAAAAGCGGTCTTAGGTATGTCTTCCTTCTTAATTCTCAACTGAAGATACCCGGTCCTCAGATCAATATTAGAGAACACTGTAGCTCCTTGCAACTGATCAAATAAGTCATCAATTCTCGGCAATGGGTACTTTTTTTTTTACAGTCACTTGATTCAACTGCCTATAGTCGATGCATAAACGCAAGGACCCATCTTTTTTCCTCACAAACAACATCGACGCTCCCCACGGCGAAGCACTCGGTCGAATGAATCCTTTATCCAGTAATTCTTGCATTTGCACCTTTAACTCCTTAAGTTCTGATATGAACATTCTATAGGGTGCCTTTGAGATCGGCTCCGTTCTGGGAGCTAACTCAATTACGAATTCAATTTCTTACTCCAGTGGCAATCCTGGTAATTCTTGGGGAAAAATGTCAGGAAACTCAGCACTACCAGAATATTTTATAATTTAGGCTCCTCGGTAGTCGTGTCCACAATTGCGACTAAGTACGCTTGACATCCTTCAGTTATCAATTTTGTCGCTTGAAGAGATAAGACTAAAGGAATCGAGGTTCCTCCTCGGCTTCCCACAAATTCAAAGCTAGGGCAACCTTCCGGACAGAAACGGATTGTCCTATTATCACAATCAACTACTGACCTTTGCTTACCCAACCAGTCCATTCCTATGATCACATCAAAGTCATACATGGGCAACACGGCCAAGTCAATACTCTCCTTATTTTTGCCAATTATGATTTTATAATCAATACAGCCCAACGAAACCAGCACATTATCTTTCAACGGGGTGGCAACATGCAGAATCACACTCAACCGTTTTAACTTCATATCAACCAAATCAGCAAACCGAGCAGACATAAACGAGTGTGATGTGCCGGGATCAAATAAAGCATAGGATGCTTCGTCACATAAATAAATCGTACCTGTGACCATGCCTGACGTTTCTTTTGCTTCCCTGCGTGCTGCGACATAGACTCTTTCTTGAGCTGGGGGTCGGTTATGATCAATTTGGGGAGTGGCAGTTGACGGTCCTACCTATGGTCATTGCCCCTGAAGTCTATTCGCTAGGGCTTGATTCGGGCAAGTCCTCATTTGGTGGCCCATCTAACCACACTGAAGCATGCTCCAGTTCTTGCCGAGCAAAGTCCATTACCATGCCTTCTACCACAAAGTTGGCAACTCCAGTTCATTGGGTTCGGCTGCTTCACAATGTTCTTTCTTATCGGGGGGACAAAGTGTCTATTGCCAGTCACCGGTCTCTTACCAATCTGGCGATTGTCTCAGAACGAGTTAAACCGCGATCCAGATGCGGCATTCCTCTCCTTTAGATCCTTTTCAATCATTTGTCCTCGTTCATAGATTTCCTTGTAGGTCCTCAAGTTCAGAGCTATCATCTAGCTGCGAAGCTCAGGCCTCAATCCATCTCGAAATCTCCGTGCCTTCTGCAGGGGATCCTCTATCAATCGTGGTGCATACCTCGACAATCTAGAGGATTTACCTTCATACTGGTCCACTATCAGGTGATTCTAATGCAGCTGTAAGAACTCCATTTGTTTCCTTTCTCGAGCGGTCTCCGAGAAGTACTTATCATTGAATGCCGTAGCAAAGGCATTCCAAGTTGAGGCCATTCCTTCTGGAAAGACTCCATTTCTAGTGGCAGCCCGCCAGTCATTAGCGGTGCCTTCCAGTTGATATACTGCTAACAGTACCTTTTCCTCATATGTGCACCTCAACACTCCGACGGCCTTTTCCAGTTTCTCAATCCATCTCGGTGCTAGTTTGGGGTCTCCAGTCCCATCGAACTGGGTTGGCTTTAGCTTGATAAATTGTTCAACCAGTTGGCCCATTTGCCTGGCCGCAACAACCTCTTCCTGGGCATTCACTGCCTAATTGCCCTGGCCTTGATCGCCATTGTTTCTATTGCCTCCATTATTGCCGTTATTGGTATTGACGGTAGCTATTGCGGCTCCTACCTCTTGGGTTATGGTAGCATCCCTATCTTGGGTCTGCCTATCAATGAGATCGTCAATCCTTTCGAGCGCCCTCAGTACTCCGTCCATTCTCGGGTCCTCGAACTAGAGGCTCCGTTCCAGGGTCTTCCTGGTCTTCTAGGCGGATTACTCATTCTCGTATGCTTTCACTAAGCCTGGACCACCACAATTTCATCAAGGAGTTAGTAACTCATTCATCCAACCAATTCCAGAGCTACCAAATTATGCCTTAAAAGAAGCAGTCATAACATAGCGACCTGCCACACAACAAATTCCATGGGCATTTCACTAAAGAGTCCATGGCCATCACTCCATTCTGTCTACTTCAACGGTTCACCAAACTACCCATGCTTATTCACTCAACAAACCAAAATCCAAGAATGACTTTCAGCGCTAAACATGTCACTTAATCCACATAAACCACCATAATCTAGTCAAGACCAAATGTCAACGATAAGCGCCAATTCATATGACATGCATCTCGTGCCTCATTCTAACAAGTTTCCTAAAGTCTCGTTACCCATCCTGTCCCAACTTAATCATCCTTATCACTTCAATCCTCAATCAACTTGGATCGAGCTGAACTTGCTCTAATACCAAGCAAGTCGGGACGTCATGCCCTGTGCTGCGGGCACGAGCGCGCAACTACCTACAAGCACAAACTCTCTCGAACGTCCTACGATTCATATATATCGAGAGATGCATAATATCGATAGCATGCGAAAGTGACAATATACAAACTCCTCCGTACAATAATAAAGGGGACCAAGGTAATGAGAACACCAATAAATAAACATAACCTCCCAATTTGTTCATACAAAAGCATTGGCAGACTAAACCAGCTGGTCAGTAGAGGCGACAAGACCAGTACAAAAGACGACCATCAACATCTTCAAAAAGAAACAAGGCATCAAGACCATCATCAAAATACATCAAACTAGAAAACAGAAGCCCCTAAGTCGTGCTATTGGAGTCGTCAATCTCCTTAGCATCATCAGTAGGCTCGTACTCCGAGAAAATCTCTGAGCAAAGCTCCACTGTATCCTCCATCGTCTCGTTAACTGATGGCTCCACGAGGTTGTCCTCGGTAGCCTCGATCTCAATGACTTTGTCGGTGTCTTCTAGGGTTGGGGTCTTCTCGGGAACATTCCTCGAGCTAGCTACTGACCCCTCGAGCTAGCAACTGACCCCTTGACCTCCATCGAATCTCGAGAATGATGACACCAACTAGCGATATGTGGTACCTTGGTAGGCTTCAATGGTCTCGTAGTAACTTCCCCTTTACCAAGCCAGATCACACTTTCCACCCTTCCAGTCCTCCTTATTTTCATGCCTGCGTTTAGAACGCCTTAGGCTCGGTCCGCGTAAATACGCCTCAAACCGTCACATTGATAAACTCGCGTAAATGCATCAGGCTTTCAATTTCATTCCAGGCCTGTGTCGACACTTCTAAAATTTCATCTTGCGTTTCACATCAGGATATTGACCATTTCAACCCCGCGTCTCATACGCCTCAGGGTACCATTCAACACAAACCGGCGCCTCAGTGCCTCAGGGTATCCATCCACATAACCCTGCGTCTTAACGTCTCAGGATATCACAGGTTTCAAGAATGCCAAACATTATTTCATTTTCAACTTCATGATTGAATACAAGCTCATGCAATGAGCAATGCATCTACGGCATGCAAGGCAATCAATCTCATCAGTCTCAAGAGGCAGTCAATTCATGGCACAAGCATTCAATAAACATTCAAGCCATCTATACTTCTCAAGGACGCACCAAGGCTAATCACACCATAAACTCTCAAGAACCAATCTAATTCACACCCAATTCACCCAATCGAGTCCAATCCTCCTAGTCAAGGTTTACAAACTTCTTACCTTGTGCTAAAATCAACATAAATCTCCTTCCAAGAACATAAATGGTTTGGCTCCAAGGGTTCCAAAACAAGCCAGCCGTATACCTAATGGAATTTCATCCATTTTGTCAATTCTTTGTCGTCCAATTATCAATCCACCAAGCATAAACCTAAATAACATATCCATCGACATCCTAGTACGTCTCAACGATGAATTTGGAGCTCAATTCAACTCCTAACAGCCCCCCAAAGATTCGATATGCACAGAACCGAAACAGGACATTTTCGATTATGTGCATATCTCAACTAATCAACCCTTAAACTAAGTTAAATCCTCAATTTATCACTAATCTACTTGCTAACATGTAGTTCTAGGAGTTGGGAAGGCTCACCAAAAATTTTAGCTCAAGGCGACGTCGGAAAGTCCTCGAATGGTGCTGATAAAGTGATTGGCTGAAGTGGAGTGAGAGAGAGAGAGATATACATAAATGGCTTGGTCGACTTGGTAGAATGGTAGGTTAAAAGTTGTTCATTAAATGCCAATGCCTAATTCTTTGACACTTGTCTTCATGTCAATCAAGGCTCATCTAATAACTGTCATTTCTCTTCATTTTCGGCAGCCTTGGGGTGTTGTGAAAGATCGAAATGCCCTCATTCCAATTATTAAGGCAAAGCTAAGGCTTAAGGGGCAAAATGGTAATTTTACCCTCGACGTCCGGAATGTCATTTTTTTTATTCCAATTTTCTTCGATAAGGCGAAGGCCAATCCAATTATAATATTGGAATTCTTGATTCTCCATTTTCTAATTTCGAGACTCGTCTCTGAATCATTCCTCTATCAGATGTGATTCCAGTCTATCCCGAACTGAGGGGCGTCTTTCACAAACATTACGCGTATCGACTCTGTTATTCATATCACACTTAGGGCTCGTCAGTTCATGGCTACTTTGGTTGTCATGTAATTATAAGGGTCTATTACTAGTTCCGACGGTCTCGATCGTCATCGTTCGATTTACAAAATTTTTACAAATTATACTTTGGTTAAGTGGCATCACCCGCGCTCCAATCGTATAACGCTAGCAATGAATTCCCTTAATCATTCTTAGATCGGCCTTTCGTGGCTCTAACTGTCCCCTCGATAATTCTTATGGTCAAAGTGCCAATTCCTATTTGAGTTCCCTAGGTCCACGTACCTTGTCTCGCGTTAACCTTTCCCTTTTGGTCAGTTAACTCGAGATTGATCAAATCCGAGCAAGATACGACTGAAAGACATCGTTAGATACATTCTCACTAATAATTCTCGAAATGACAGGAAAAATCAGAATGTCACAGGAAACCTTATCGAAAATTTGAGGCCATTGCGACGCCAATTGGTCCACGAACGGTGTCAGTTCCTCCAAGTCCTAAATAGGTCAGTTTTTTCCCTTTAAACACAATACCCATTTGGGGTCAAAACTCCATTAAATTCATCCAAACTTTTTACCACAACTCAGTCTACATGTCCCCTAGATGTTCACAAAATTTAATTGAAAGATTCGAACCTTTAGAGGTCCTACGAAGTCTAAACAACAGCTTACCTCTAGCTACGACGGTTTCCGTCGATTCTTGGGAAAATGGCCGGCCGTAATTCCTTAGTGGGTCAATTACCTTGATTCAAGTTAGAGGTTGTCAGCAAGAGGTTAAGGAAGATGCTGATGGTCGGCTCGAGCTCAAGTGGCGGTCGGAAGTGGCGATCGAAAGTGGCGATGGAGGTGGCAGTGGCTGGTCAAGCATGGAGTGCTCTCGGCTGAAGAAGAAGGAAGAAGAAGAAGAAGAAGACCAGGCTGAAGATGGTGTTCAGCTGAGGGAGGGAGAGAGAGAGAGGTACATATAAAATTGAGAGTCAACCATGAATAATGGTAGGTTAAAAGTGATTCAATCAATGTCAATGCCTAATCCTTTGACACTTGTTTTCATGTCAATCAAGGCTCATCCAAGGGTTGTGGTTTTTCTTGATTTTCGACATCCTATAGGGTGTGGTTAATGACCAAAATGCCATTATCCATTTATTAAGGCAATGCTAAGGCTTGAGGGGCAAAATGGTAATTTTACCCTCGACGTCTGGAACGTCGTTTTTCTGATTCCAATTTTCTTCGATGAGGCGACGACCAATCCAATTATAATGTTGGCATTCTTCATTCTCCATTTTCTAATTCGAGACTCGTTTCTGAATCATTTCTCTATCGGATGTGATTCCAGCCCATTCCAAACTGACGGGCGGCTTTTGCAGGCGTTACACGTATCAACCCTGTAATTCATATCACACTTGGGGCTCATCAATTCATGGAGACTTTGGTTGTCATGTTTTGCGAGGGTCTATTACTAGTTTCGGCGGTCTCGATCGTCATCGTTCGATTTAGGAAAATTTTGCAATTTATACATTGGTTAAGCGGCATCACCCGCACTCCAATCGTATAACGCTAGCAATGCATTCCTTGATTATTCTTAGATCGGCCTTTTATGGCTCTAAATGTCCCTTCAACAATTCTTATGGTCAAAGTGTCATTTCCTATAGTAGTTCCCTAGGTCCACGTACCTTGTCTCCCGTTAGCCTTTCTCTTTTGGTCAGTCAACTCGAGATTGATCAGATCCAAGCCAGATACAACTGAAAGACATCGTTAGATATGTTCTCATTAATAAGTCTCGAAATAACAGGAAAAATCAGAATGTCACAACTCTTCCCCCTTGCAAAAATTTCATCCTTGAAATTTACAATAAACTAGTTACTCAAACAAATAGGGGTATTGACGTTTCATCGTTTCCTCACTTTCCCACGTAGCGCCTTCGGTTCCATGTGCTCCTAAACAACTTTGACCCATGGAATCGTCTTATTCCTTATAATCTGTTCCTTTCGATCTTCGATCCTGACTGGCTTTTCTACGTAGGATACTCTGTCCTCCACTTCAATAACCTCGTAATCTAGTACATGCGCCGGGTCTGGCTCGTACTTCCGTAGCATTGACACATGGAAGACGTTGTGCACTTGGGACAAGTTAGGCGGTAAGGCAAGCCTGTAGGCTAAGGTCCCAATCCGTTCCAAAATTTCAAATGGACCTACATATCTTGGACTCAGTTTTCCTTTCTTTCCAAATCGAGATAATCCCCTCATTGGCGACACTTCAAGGAAAACATGATCGCCTACTTGAAACTCCAAAGGCTTACGTCGTTTATCCGCTTAACTCTTCTAACGACGTTGTGCCGTCTTTAGCCTATCCCGAATTATTTTCACCGCCTCTATTGATTGCTCTTCCAACTCTGGGTCTGTAATGCTTCTTTCTCCAACTTCGTCCCAGCAAATCGGCGTTTTGCAAGCCCTTCCATAGAGTGCCTCAAAAGGTGCCATTTAAATACTCTGATGATAGCTGTTGTTATATGCGAACTCTACCAAATGCAGTTGATCCTCCCATCCACCTTTGAAGTCTATCACACACGCTCGTAACATATCCTCGAGCGTCTGAATCATCCTTTCCGATTGTCCGTCCATCGGTGGATGGTATGCCGTACTAAATTGTAGTCGAGTTCCCATGACATCATGAAGACTCTTCCAGAAGTTCGTCGTGAATTTGGGATCTCTGTCCGATGTAATCGTCACGGGTACTCCATGTAGCCTCACTATCTGCCGCATCTACAGTTCGGCATATCTGTCCATTGCGAAATCCTTTCGTACAGGAATAAAGTGTGCAGACTAGGTCAATTGGTCCACGACTACCCAAATAGAATCATGGCCTCTTGGCTCCTTGGTAGTCCCATGACAAAGTCCATAGTCACGTGTTCCCATTTCCATTCAGGAATCTCTAATGGATGTAACAATCCACCAGGCTTGCAGTGTTGTGCCTTCACCTACTGGCATGTCAAAACACTTCGCCACATACTTCGCTACCTCCACTTTCATCCCGTCCCACCAATTATGTTGACGCAAGTTCTGATACATTTTTGTGCTACTTGGGTGAATACTATAATTACTTCTGTGAGCCTCCGATAAAATCCTTTCTTTAAACTCTTCGTCCTTTGGTACGCATAGAAGCCCTCGAAACTTCAAAATTTCGTCTTCTAGCACTTGGAACTCTGGTTTCCTCTTCATAGTATCTATCTACAGGATTTTCTAAATTTTTGGGTCTGTAAATCGTAAGGCTTTTATTCTTTCCTGGATCTCAAGTTCTATTCTCAGTGTGGCCATCAAACTGGATAACCGACAGACTTCCAATCTGAATTCATAATCTCTCAAATTTTCAAATAACGACCATCCTTTCACCAATAGACGGGCAATACTAGACTTCCAACTAAGCGCATCCGCAATTCAATTCGCTTTCCCAAGATGATATAATATGTCACAATCACAATCCTTAAGCAGCTCCATCCATCGATGCTGCCTCATATTTAGTTCCTTCTGGGAAAATAGATACTTCAAACTCTGGTGGTCCGTATAAATCTGAAATTTCTCGCCGCATAAATAATGCCTCCAGATTTTCAGAGCAAAGATGATCGCTGCCAATTCCAAATCATGGGTCGGGTAGTTCATCGCATGCGGTCTTAGTTGTCGAGACGCGTAGGCAACTATTCTTCCATGTTGTATTAGCACACAGCCAAGTCCCTTTAGGGAAGCATCGGTATATATCTCGTAACATCCAGGTCCTGATGGAATCGTCAATACCGGTGCGGTTGTTAACCGATGCTTGAGCTCTTGGAAACTCCTTTCATACTTATCTGTCCATTCGAACTTCGTTTCTTTTTTAGTCAATCGCGTCAGTGAAATGGATATGGATAAAAATTTCTCCACAAAACTTCGCAGGATCCACCGCAATTCCTTCTCCAAATACCACATGACCAAGAAATGCCACTTTATTCAGCCAGAACTCGCATTTGCTAAACTTAGCGTAAAGCGAGTGTTCTCTCAGGGTCTGCAAAATAATCTTCAGATGTTGTCACGCCTCACGCCCCGGGCACGAGCACGCGACCCCCTGCAAGCAATCCAAATATCTCTTGTGGTCCCAAGATCCTCAAATAAGTTGAGAGATATGGTATATATACAAGCACGTGGAAGCAATAATGAAATAACTTCTCTGTACAAAATATGAAGTGGGACCTAGATAGCGCAAATACTGTCATACATGATATCCAACTGTTCATAGAGATACAGAGCTACTAAATCCGTTAACATGAGGGATGGGTAAGTACACAAAAGGGATCCATCATCAACAACCAACTCTTAAACAGGGTCAAGGTCGCCTTCAAAAGACCGACTGGCAAGCTGCTGGAGTCCTTGGTCACCTCTGCGTCCTTCGTGGGCTCGTACTCCAAAAAGGTCTCAGAGCGAACCTCTATGGTATCCTCCATGGTCTCCTCAGCGAATGTCTCCACTAGATCCTCCTTAGTCGCCTCGACCACTATGACCTCTTCCTCTGTGTCCTCCAAGGTCGGAGTCCTCTCCGGTCCATTTCTTGAACCTGTAACAGACCCCTTAGCCTGTTCTAAGTCTCAGGTGGGGTGGCACCAACTAGGGACAACTCCCTAGGGCACCTTATTGGGCTTCAGCGACCCGGTAGACACATCCCCGACCTTCCTGAACTAGGCCTCATACGTGTGAGGCTTCTAACTAGTACTACCCTCATCTACCCAAACTACGGTACACTTCTTGACATAAATGGTTCCCTGCCCGTTAGGGAACTCATCAAAATAGGTGGACATCTCCTTGGGGTCACCAAAATGGATAGGCACATCTTCAAGGCCTAGGATCTGTAAAAAAGGGGGTCCCCAACAGGGTGAGATACACATCTCAGTAAGGTAGGTCCTAACCTTAGGTTTGGCCAACAGTCCACTAAGGCAGTCATAAGGATCAACATTTCGCACAAACAAACATAAGAGGCAATTCAAGTATCAATACAATGCACAATGTCGGGCATGCAGTTATAGCATCATAACACATCCAGATGATCATATACGAATCACCATGCCACATCATCACTTCCACCCTTCACACCTGCCTCAATTTTATGCTCGCGTTTAGAACGCATCAGGCTTGGTCCGCGTAAACGCATCAGACCGTCATTGACAATCCCCGTAAACGCATCAGGTTTCAATGATACTCCAGGTTAGTGTCGACACGTCACATCTCCATCCCGCGTAAACGCATCAGAACCGTGGCCATCTCAACCCCACTTCTCATACTCATTAGGGTGCCACACAACTCCAACCTCGCACCTTAGTGCCTCAAGGTAACCATCACACCACCTCGCGTCTCATACGCATCAGGGTCTCGCCTCATCTCCGTCATGCCACAATCACAAATCATGCACACAAGGCCAAGTGCAACTCATGCATAAACAATCATCCATGGCATGCAAGACGATTCAATCAATGTGCAAATAAGACAGCCAATTCAAAGCACGAATATTAGCACACATGCAATCCTCTATACCGTCCTAAGACGCAGAAGGAACAATCTCATAAAAACCTTTCAAGAATCACCCAAAATTTACTCGACTCGCCCAATCGAGTCCAATATTCCTATCTTAGGTTTAGGGTTACCTTACCTTAAGCTTGATGCCACAAAATTCCTCTCCTCAAGCCCTCAACAATTCGGTCTCAATGGTCCAAGAACAAACCCACAGTGCAACCTAGGAAAATCCAGCCAATTTTCAATTTCTCTTGTCCAATTCACCCATCCATGAATTACCAACCTTAATAACACATTTCTCAACATCCTAACACGTCTCATTGATGAATTTGAGACTCAAAACCAACAGCTAACGGCCTCCACAGAACCAGTTTACACAAAACCGAACTGGGCTATGTTCGATTCTGTGTAAATCGAGCATAACCAGCCCTTAACCTACTCCAAATGCACCATTTAGTCACTAACCTACTTGCTAACATGTCTATATAAGGGTCTAAAAGGCTCATCGAAGATTTGAGGCTGTGTCGTTGTTGGAATTCTTTCAAAAGTCGCTGGTTCCTTCAAGACTGTAAACCGGTAGTTTCTGTCCAACCATTACAAGACCCATTTGGGGTCAAAACTTCATCAAATAAATCCCAACATTTTACCACAGATCACTATACCAGTCCCTTAGACCTCCACAAAATTTGGTCATAAGACTTCAACGTTTCGAGGTTCTAAGAGGTCAAAATCGCTGCCTATCTCAGATTGTGTTGGTTTCCATCGGCTTCCGGGAGAATGGCTGGTCAGAGCTCTTCGGTGGGTCAATCAACGTGCTTCCACTTCGAGGACGTCGGCAAGAGGCTGAGCTAGAAGGGGATGGTTGAGTCGTCGACTGAAGGTCACCGAAAGTGGTCGTCGGAGCGGGCGAACGGGCGGCATAGGTTCGGTCGGCTGGAGCAATTCACAGCAAAGAGAGGAAGAAGAGGAAGAAGAAGGCTCACGGTGAAATAAGGTGAATGGCCGGCCAATAGAGAGAGTGGGAAGCTATATTCAACCTTCAAAGTCAAAGGTTGAATGGTAGTTGGTAAAAAGTGGATATGACCACTTTTTAGCTAATCCATTGACACGTGTCCTAAGTGTCAATCAAGGTGATCCAATGGCCACAATATCTCCCAATTTTCGGTGGCTCTTGGGGTGGCTGAAAGACCAAAATTCCCTCCTTCAATTGCATAAGCAAGGCTAAAGCTCTAAGGGGCAAAATGGTAATTTTACCCACGACGTCTAGAAAGTCGTTTTTCTCAATCCAATATTCTTCGACATGGTGACGGTCAATCCAAACATGACGTTGAAATTCTTGATTCTCCATTTTTAATTTTCAAGACTCGTTTCTGATTGTTTTTTCTACTAGACGTGGTTCCAGCCTATCCCGAACCGACGGGCTGCTTTTGCAAACTTTACGCGTATCGACCCTGTGATTCATATCGCATTTAGAGCTTATCAATTCGTGGCTACTTTGGTTGTCATGTAATTGTGAGGGTCTATCACTAGTTCCTATGGTTTCGATCGTCACTGTCCGATTTAGGAAAATTTTGCAAATTATACATTGGTTATGCGGCATCACCTGCGCTCCAATCATATAACGCTAGCAAGGCATTCCTTAATCATTCTTAGATCAGCCTTTTGTGGTTCTAAATGTCTCCTAGACAATCTTTATGGTCAAAGCGCCATTTCCTATTCGAGTTCCTTAGGTCCACGTACCTCGTCTCTCGTTAGCCTTTCCCTTTTGGTCAGTCTACTCGAATTGATCAAATTCGAGCGAGATAATATTGAAACACATCGCTAGATATACTTCTCATTAATGAGTCTGAAAATGACTGGGAAATTAGAATGTCACAGATGTTCTTCGTGTTCTTCGTTACTCCTTGAGTAAACCAGGATATCATCAATAAACACTATGACAAATCTATCCAAGAATTCCTTGAACACCCGATGCATCAAGTCCATAAATACGGCTGGAGCATTAGTCAGTCCAAAAGGCATCACGGTGAATTCGTAATGACCATACATTGTCTTAAAAGCGGTCTTAGGCATGTCTTCTTTCTTAATTCGCAACTGATGATACCCGGTCCTCATGTCGATTTTAGAGAATATTGCAGCTCCTTGCAATTGATCAAATATGTCATCAATTCTCGGCAGTGGGTACTTATTCTTTATAGTTACTTGATTCAACTGCTTGTAGTCAATACATAAACGCAAGGAACCATCCTTTTTCCTCACAAACAACACCGGCGCTCCCCACGGTGGAGCACTCGGTCGAATAAATCCTTTATCTAGTAATTCTTGCATTTGCACCTTTGGCTCCTTCAGTTCTGATAAGGACATTTTATAGGGTGCCTTCGAGATCGGCTCCGTCCCAAGAGCTAACTCAATCACGAATTCAATTTCGTGCTCTGGTGGCAACCCTGGTAACTCTTGAGGAAAAATATCGAGAAACTCACGCACTATCGAAATATTTTCTAATTTAGGCTCCTCGATAGTCGTGTCCATAACTGTGACTAAGTACGCCTGACATCCTTCAGCTATCAGCTTTTCCGCTTCAAGCGATGAGACTAAAGGAATCGAGGTTCCTCCCCGACTTCCCACAAATTCAAAACTATGGCGACCTTCCGGATAGAAACGGATGATCCTACTACTACAATTAACTACCGCCATTTGCTTACCCAACTAATCCATTCCTATGATCACATCGAAGTCATACATGGGCAACACGACCAAGTCGATACTCTCTTTACTACCACCAATTATGATTTCACAGTCAACACAGCCCAACGAAACTAGCACATTATCTTTCAACGGAGTGGCAACATGCAGAATCACACTCAACGGTGTTAACTCCATATCAACTAAATAAGCAAACCGAGCAGACACAAACGAGCATGATGCGCTAGGATCAAACAAAGTATAAGCAGCTTGGTCACACAAATAAATCGTATTTGTGACCATGCCTGACACTTCTTCTGCTTCCTTGCATGCACGGCATAGACTCTTCCTTGAGCTGGGGTCGGTTTTGATCAATTTGGGAAGCGGTAGTTGATGGTCCTGTCGGTGGTCGTTGCCCTTAAGGTCAATTTGCTGGGGCTTGGTTCGGGCAAGTTCTTATCTGATGGCTCATTTGACCACACTTGAAGCACTCTCCAGTCCTTACCGGGCAGGGTTCATAGCTATGTCTTCTGCCATCAAGGCGGCAACTCCAGTTCATTGGGTTTGGTGGCTTCACAATGTTCTTTCTTATCGGAGGGATGAAGCGTCTATTGCCAGTCATCGGTCTTTTACCAATCTGGCGATTGTCTCTGAATGGATTAAACCGCGATCCAAATGGGCATTTCTCTCTTTCAGATCTCTCTCAATCATCTATCCCTGTTCATAGATATCCTTGTAAGTCTTCAAGTTTAGGGCTATCATCTGGCTGCGAAGCTTAGACCTCAGTCCATCTCAAAATCTCTGCGCCTTCTCCGGGGATACTCTACCGATCAGGGTGCATACCTTAACAATCTGGAGAACTCAGCTTCATACTGATCTACGATCAGATGACTCTGACGCAACTGTAAGAACTCTACTTGCTTCTTTTATCGGGCTGCATTCGAGAAGTATTTGTCATTGAATGCTGTGGTAAAGGCATTCCAAGTGAAGGCTGTTCATTCCGAAAATATTCCATTCTTGGTGGCAGCCCACCAGTCATTAGCAGTCCCTTTCAGTTGGTACACTGCTAACAGTACCTTCTGCTCATCTGTGCACCTCAGTACTCCAAAGGCCTTTTCCAGTCTCTCGATCCATCTAGGTGCTAGTTCGGGGTCTCTAGTCCCATCAAACTGGGTGACTTCAGCTTGATAAATTGCTCAATCAGTTGGCCCATCTGCCTAGCCACAACAACCTCTTCCTGTGCATTCACTGCCTCATTGCCCTGGCCTAATCGACGTTGTTTCCATTGCCTCCATTATTACCATTATTTGTGTTGACGGCAGCAATTGTGGCTCCCACCACTTGAGCTATGGTAGCTTCCCTATCCTGGGTTTACCTATCGATGAGGTCGCCAATCCTTTCTAGTGTTCTCAGCACTCCGTCCATCCTCGGGTCTTCCGCCACAGGTGGCCTCGAACTAGAGGCTCCGCTCCTAGGTATTCCAAGTCTTCTAGGCGGATTACTCATTCTTGTATACTTTCACTAAGCCTGGACCACCACAATTCCATCAAGGAGTTAGTAACTCATTCATCCAACTAGGTCTAGAGCTACCAAACTATGTCTTAATAGAAACAGTCACAATATAATGATCTTCCACACAACAAATTCTAGAGGCACTTCACTAAATAGTCCATGGCTATCACTCTATTCCATCTACTTCAATAGCTCGCCAAAACTAGCCATGCTTATTTGCTCAATAGACCAAAATCCAAAAATGACTTTCAGCGCTAAACATGAAACTTAATCCTCATAAGCCACCATAATCTTGTCAAGACCAATGTCAATCACATGCGCCAAGTCATATGCCATGCATCCCGTGTCTTATTCTAACAAGTTTCCTAAGGTCTCGCTACTTATCCTGTCCCAATTTAATCCTCCTTGTCACTCTAATCCTCAATCAACTTGGATCGAGCTGACCTTACTCTGATACCAAGCAAGGCGGGATGTCAAGCCACTCGCCCCGGGCACGAGCGTGCAACCCCTTGCAAGCGTAAACTCTCGAACGTCCTAGGATTCACATATATCGAGAGATACAAAAGATCGATAGCATGCGAAAGCGATGACATACAAACTTCTCCATACAATAATAAAAGGGACCTGGGTAACGAGAGTATCCATATATACATCACCAAGAGTTCATACAAAAGAGCAGGTAAACCAACCCTACTAACAGGTCTGGAGAAATCAGACTCCACCAAAAGACGACAAAGATCTAATTCCTTAGAAGATAACAGACCAACGAGGATCATCGCCAAAAGACTACTAAGTAAAACCAGAAATCCCCTAGGTCGAGTTGCTGGAGTCGTCAGTCTCCTCGACATCCTCGGTAGGCTCGTACTCCGAAAATGTCTTCGAGCGAACCACTACTGTATCCTCCATCGTCTCGTCTGCTGACTGCTCCACCAGGTCGTCCTCCGAGGCTTCAATCTCAATAACCTCGTCGGTGTCCTCCAGGGTCGGGGTCCTCTCAAGAATGTTCCTCGGACCGGCTGCTGACCTCTCGACCTCCATAGAATCCCGAGCGGGATGACACCAACTAGGGATTACCCCACGGGGTACCTCGGTGGGCTTTAGTGGCACAGTATAACTTCCTCTACCTTTCGAAACCAAGCCTCGAACTTATGAGGCTTCCAGCTCTTTCTACCTTCATCGACGTAAACTACCATACATTTTTTGACGTACACAGTCTCCCGTCCGTCCGAGAACTCCTTAAAATATGCAGACATCTCCTTAGGGTCAACTAGCTTGATTGGCAGCATGTTCACGGTCTAGGATCTGGAAAAGTGATCCCGTAACGGGTTGAGATTTACATCTTAGTAAGACAGATCCTAACCCTAGGTTAGGTTGACCATACACTTAGGTGAATACAATCACGAACAAAAATGCATAAGCAATCACATGAGGCATTCAATAGTCATTAAATAACATACATATACAAACGAGTGTCAAGCATGCAATCATGGCATCGTATCACATTAGTGGAATCAAGCACATATTACCAAGCCAGATCACACCTTCCACCCTTTCAATCCTCCTTATTTGATTCACGTTCGCATTTAGAACGCCTCAAGCTCGGTCCGCGTAATTACGCCTTAGACCATCTCATTGACAAACCCGCGTAAACGCATCAGGTTTTCAATTTCATTTTAGGCCTGTGTCGACACTTCTTAAATTTCGTCGTGTGTTTCAACGCATCAGGACCTTGGCTATTTCAACCCCGCATCTCAACGCAATAGGGTACAACTCAACACAACCCCGCGTAAATGCCTCAGGGTATCAATCCATACAACCCCCGCGTCTCAACGCCTTAGGGCATCACAAGTTTCTCAGACATGCCAAAAACTTAATTCAATTTAGGATTTTATGTTCAAGTGCAAACTTATGACCCAATCGAGTCCAATCCTCTTATCTAAGGTTTAGAAACCCTTTACCTCAAGTTTAATTCAACAAAATTCTTCTTCCAAGCACTCCAATCACTGGGTCCAACAATTCTCGAAACAAGGCAGCCTTGTACTTATTGGCTATCAATCCAATTCATCAATTTTTCTTGCTCAATTCACCAATCCATGAAGCATAAACCTCAATGGCATATTCATCGACATCCTAATACGTCTCAAAGATGATTTTGGGACTCAATTCCATCACCAACAACCCCCTACAATTCAGTTTGCACATAACCGAAACAGGGCATTTTCGGTTCTGTGCATACCTCCTTTGATCAGCCCCTAAACTATCCTAAATCCTCAACTTATCTACTAATCTACTTGTTAACATGTAGTTCTAGGAGTTAGGAAGAAAATTTAAGGCCAAGGTGATGCCAATTGATCTACGAACGGCGCCGGTTCCTCCAAGTCCTCAACCGGTCAGTTTTTACCCTTCAAACACAAGACCCATTTGGGATCAAAACTCTATCAAATTCATCCAAAAGTTTTACCACAACTCATTCTACATGTCCCCTAGATTTCCACAAAATTTGGCCTAAAGATTCGAATGTTTCGAGGTCCTACGGAGTTTAAACAGCAGCTTACCTCCAGTTGTGACGGTTTCCGTCGACTCTTGGGAAAATGGCCAGCCGAAATTGTTCAGTGGGTCAATTGCCGTGATTCAAGTTGGAGGTTGTCGGTAAGAGGTTGAGGAAGACGCTGGTGGTTAGCTCGAGCTTAGGTGGTGGCCAGAAGTGGCGGTCGTAAGTGGCGATGGAGACGGCAGTGACTGGTCAGGTGACACGCCCCAAATCCGGCGAGTATGCGAGCATCCCACCAAGCCGTTCCTTCATGAAAGTTTCAGGATCCAACGGCCAATGTCTTATATGCTTCAAAGAAACATGCATGCGGAAGCGATGCCAACTCCAATTTACAAATAAAGCAACACCCGATGACTTAGGACACAAGGGCACACCTTTAATAAAGGTCAAATATACTTTTCTTTATTACAAATCTAAATCCTCAAGATTACTTCTATTCAATTCTAAGGTCACAAAAGAGAAGTCTTCATTTTTTCTCTAGTGACCTCGTCTATGTGCCAATCCGTGGTAAACTCGGTTTCCTTCATCAGGGACCTGAAAAAAATGTTGCCCACAACGGGGTAAGATTCACATCTCAGTAAGGTGGGTCCTAACCCTAGATTGGGCTGACCGTCCACTCGGACAGTCACATACCCCAATAATTCAAACTCATAGACATCTCAGTAAATTCAAATATAGATAACCACACACAGGTGACAGGCATGCAAATATGGTATCATAACGCACTCAGAGGTTCATGCACGACTCATCCTGCCACCTCACCACAACCATCCTTTCCTTCCTACCTCATTCTCATGCTCACGATTAGATCGCATCAGGCTATTCTCATGCCCGCGATTAGATCGCATCAGGCTCTGTCCGTGTAAATGCATTAGACCGTCATTGACATCCCGCGTAAACACATCAGGTCTCAATGATTCTCCAGGCTAGTGCCGACACCTCATAACTTCGTCCCACGAATAATTTGCATTAGTACCGTGGCCAACTCAACCCCGCGATTAGATCGTATCGGGGTGCCACACAACATCAACTCCACCCCGCGATTACATCGCATCAGGGTATCCAACTCCTGCCCCGCATCTTATACGCCTCAGGACCTCGCCATGTCATGTTCATACCGTGCTTCTCAATTCAATTCATAGATAAAACAATAGGTGCAACTCATGCACAATTTGAATACTCATGACATACAGGACAATCAATGACATTCGACGTGGCATATGATTTAAACACAAGCATTAGCACGCCTTCAAATCCACCAAATCATTCTGGGACACATACAACAACCAACTACCTTGGAATTGCTCAAGGACTAATTGAATTATTTATCGACTCACCTAATTGAGTCCAATCTTCCTAACATAAGGTTAGGAATTCCCTTACCTTAAATTTGATAACACCAAAATGATCTTCTTGGATCCTCACAATTTCGGTTCCAAGGGTCCAAGATAAACCTCACCGCGCAATCTAGGAATTTCAATCAATTAGTCAATTTCTATGTCCAATTCCTTATTCCATGAACCATAAACCTCCATAGCATAATCCTCATCATCTTAACATGCCTTAATTACCAATTTGAGGCTCAACACCCTACGCCAACAGCCCTCAAAGGTTCGGCCATGCACAGAATCGAACCGATTCTCCTTGGTTTTGTGCAAACCGAAATTGTCCAGTCCTAAATCAACTCCAAATCCATCATTTAAACACTATCCTACCTCTTAACATGTCTATCTAAGGGTTTATGAGGCTCACCGTGAGTTTGAGGTTGAATAGTTGCCGGAATTCCTTCGAACGTCGCCGGTTCCTCCAAAGTCAGTACCGGCAGTTTTTTGTGCAAGGTTTACAAGACCAATTCGAGGTCAAAACTTCTTCAAATCACTCCCAAATTTTCACCACAGATTCATACAGATGTCCTCTAGACCTCCATAAAATTTTCAAAACTCCAACATTTCGGCCTCCTAAAGGGTCAAAAACGTTACCTACCTCAGGTTGGGTTAGATTTTGTCGACTTTCAGGAAAACTCTTGGCCGAAGCTCCTTGGTGGTCCAAATGCCATGCTTCCACTACGAGGCGGTTGGCAAGACGTAGAATAAGTTGGTATGGTCGGTCGACATCCAAATGGTGGCCGAAAGTGGGCGTCGGAAGGAGTGAACGACACTCCAGAATCTGGTCGCCGGCGAGCAGAAAGAAGAAGGAGGAAGAAGATATTTTTGGTGGTTCTTGAGGGAGTATGGCCGGCCAAATGAGGTGAGGAGAGAGAGAAAAGGACTATATATCGAAGCTTGGGTCAATGGGTTGAATGGTAGTTATGGCATAGTGGATTTGACCACTCTTTTACCCATCCATTGACACTTGTCCCTCATGTTAATCAAGCTTGATCCAATGGCCCATATTCATCCTAATTTTCGACAGCCTTGAGGGGGTTCAAAGTCCAAAATTCCCTTCTCCAAATGCATGGGCAAGACTTTAAGCTTGAGGGGCAAAAGGGTAATTTTACCCCCGACGTTCAGAATGTCGTTTTTCTCGCTCCAAAATTCTTCGATAGGGCGACGACCAATTTGAATAACGTTGGAATTCTTGATTCTCCATTTCAAATATTTCAAGACTCGTTTCTGATGGTTTCCTCTATCAGACGTGGTTCTAGCCCATCTCGAACCGACGGGCGGCTTTTGTAGACTTTACGCGTATCAACCCTGTGATTCTCATCGTATTTAGGGCTCATCAATTCGTGGCGGCTCTGGTTGTCATGTAATTATGAGGGTCTATCACTAGTTCCAATGGTCTCGATCTTCACTGTCCGATTTAGGAAAAAATTTGCAAATCATATGTTGGTTAAGCGGCATCACCCGCGCTCCAATCATATGACACTCGCAAGGCATTCCCTAATAGTTCTTCGATCGACCCTTTTTGAGGTTCTAAATATCCCCTTGACAATCCTTATAGTCAAAGCGCCATTTCTTATTCGAATTCCCTAGGTCCACGTACCATGTCTCGCGTTAGCTTTCCCTTTTAATCAGCCTACTCAAATTGATCTGGCTCGAGCGAGATATGACTGAAATACATCTCTAGATTCATTTCTCATTAATGAGTCTGAAATTGACTGAAAATCAGAATGTCACATCAGGTGTGGAGCGGCTCTCGACTGAAGAAGAAGGAAGGAGAAGAAGAACAATAGGCTGAAGATGGTGTTCGGCTGAGAGGGGGAGAGAGAGAGAGGTATATACAAAATTGAGAGTCAACCATGAAGAATGGTAGGTTAAAAGTGATTCAATCAATGTTAATGCCTAATCCTTTGACACTTGTCTTCATATCAATCGAGGCTCATCCAAGGGCTGTGATTTTTCTTGATTTTCGGCAGCCTATAGGGTGTAGTTAGTGACCAAAATTCCCTTATCCATTTATTAAGGCAAGGCTAAGGCTTGAGGGGCAAAATGGTAATTTTACCTCGACGTCCGGAACGTCATTTTTTCTGATTTCAATTTTCTTCGATGAGACGTCGACCAATCCAATTATAATGTTGGAATTCTTGATTCTCCATTTTCTAATTTTGAGACTTGTTTCTGAATCATTTCTTTGTCGGATGTGATTCCAACCCATCCCAAACTGACAGGTAGCTTTTACAGACGTTACGCGTATCGACCCTATGATTCATATCACACTTAGGGCTCATCAATTCATGGCGACTTTGTTTGTCATGTAATTGCGAGAGTATATTACTAGTTCCGACGGTCTCGACCATCATCATTCGATTTAGGAAAATTTTGCAAATTATACATTGGTTAAGCGGAATCACTCGCGCTCCAATTGTATAATGCTAGCAATGCATTCCTTAATCGTTCTTAGATCGGCCCTTTTATGGCTCTAAATGTCCCCTCGATAATCCTTATGGTCAAAGTGTCATTTCCTATTTGAGTTCCCTAGGTCTACGTACCTTGTCTCGCGTTAGCTTTTCCCCTTTTGGTCAGTCAACTCGAGATTGATCAGATCCGAGTGAGATATGACTAAAAGACATTGTTAGATATATTCTTATTAATAAGTCTCGAAATGATAGGAAAAATCAGAATGAGACAAATTTCTATGGTGGATAAGACTGTATACCTTTACTTCTTACTACTCTAAGACAAGGCGCCATTTCTAAATAAGAACAAAAATCTAAACATTTTTGTAAGTCAACATCAACACAGCCTTCAAGATGCAAATCTCTACCTTGATAACTCAATCAAAATTCAGCAGCACTTTTCAAATATCTCAGGATTTTCTTGACAACAATTCAAAGTACTTGACTTGAATTGTTGTCTACATACTATTCCAACTTATAATAAATATCAAATCTTTTACACACATAGTGTACATTAAGCATGTCACGCCCCGAACCCGGCGAGCATGAGATCATCCCTGTCCATGCCGTTCATTCAAGAATACTCCAGGATCCGACGGCCAATTCCTTATAACTCCTTTAAAGAATGCATGCAGAAGCGATGCCATCCCCCGTCATTCAAATAAATCCATATAAAGATGACTTAGGACATAAACAACAAAATCTCATTAATTCATTCTTGAGGATTCAATTCTATAATCCACCAATCAGGAGTATAATCCTAATACCACATAAAGAAAATAACTTCATCCAAGGTACAATTGGTCCACTTTCTCCTCAAATGCCAATCCTTGGCAAGCTCGCGCTTTCTTTGCCTGGAACCTGAAAAATGTAAGCCCTCGCTGGGGTGAGATATAAATCTCAGTAAGGTGGGTCCTAACCCTAGGATAGGCCGACCGTCCACTTAGGCAGTCGCGTTACTCTTCAGATCCAACTTATGAATACGCGCAGGCATAACAATCGCAATTCAATACACAACAACATACAGAAGACATGCATGCATTTATGATCTCGTGCCACACTCATGTGCAAATGTATACTCGGCCTGCCTGTTCGCCACATCCATCAACTCTTGCCTGCCTCATTCTCTAGCTGCGATTAGATCGCATCAGGCTCGACCCGCTTATACGCATCAGACCGTCATCGGTGACCCGCGTAAATGCATCAAGCCCCGATTCAATTCCAGGCAAGGTTTATGAGCTCATACTCTGTCCCGCGATTAGATCGCATCAGGACTGTGGCTATCTCAACCCTGTGACTTCGTCGCATCAGGGCGCCATCTAATCTCCTTCACCTCGCGATCTCGTCTCATCACGGTCTCAACCTTTCGCCCCGCGTCTCACACGCCTCAGAGCCATGCCATGCCATACTAATGCCACATCATATCTAATACTTTGATTTTCAAATCAATTTCACAATTAATGGCACAGCGCATTCTAATGCATTTCATAAATTTCGTGGCATGCAAATCAATTCAAATGATGCACAAACAAGACAAGCATCTCAAACACTGGCTATGTCACATGATCATTTTCTAATGTCTTAGGACATATCTCAACTATCTCATTTGGCAATTTCTCAAAATTCACTCCGATCGACCCTCGACTTACCCAATCGAGTCCAATCTTCCTATCCTAAGGTTAGGAATTTCCTTACCTTGGTTGCAACATCACAATTTCCTCCTCTTGAGCCTCCAAAGTTTCGGCCCCTAATGTCCCATACCGAACTCAATGCGCAACCTAGCATATTCAACCAATTTCATCAATTTCCATACTCAATTCCTCAATCCATCAATCCCAATTGCCCATAACACAACCCTCAACATCTCATCACATCATAAACACCAATTTGGAACTCAAAATTACCCATCTCAGCCTCCAACAGATTCGATTTTGCACAGAACTAACAGGTTCATTTCGGTTCTGTGCAAACCGTGTACTTCCAGCCTTCAACCTACTCCTAAATCCTTTATTTAACCATTAACCTATCTCTTAACATGTCTATTTAGGGATTTGGGAGGCTTATTGAAGATTTGAAGTCAATTGGTCGCCACAAACCCAACAAACGCCGCCGGTTCGCCCAAGGTCAGAATCTGGCAGTTTCTGGGCAAGATTAACAAGATCGGTTCGTGGTCAAAACTTAATCAAATCCATCTCAAATTTTTACCACAGAACCATCTACATCTCTACTAAGTATCTACAAAATGTGAGCTCAAGACTCCAAAAATTTGACCATCAAAGGGACCAAGAACAGAACCTACCTCTGGTTGGTTCCTATTCTGTCGGCCTGTGGGAGAATACTTGCCCTGAATTCCACAGTGCTCCAAATGCTCCGATTCTTATTGGAGAATGTCAGCAAGACATGAAAATTTGTTTTGGTGGTCGGCCGGCAGCAGATGGTGGCCAGAAGTGGCCCTCATGGGCACCGAACAGAGGCTCCAGAATTGATCGCCGGTTCCTCCAAGTCAGTTTCTGGGCGACATGTACAAGGTCTGTTTGTGGTCAAAAAATTATTAAATTAAGCGCAAATTTTTACCACAGATTCCTACATCTCAGCTTGATCTCCACAAAATTTGGGCCAAATATTCCAACATTTCGACCACCAAAGGGACTGAGAATCGAACCTACCTAAGATTGGAGCAGTTTCCATCGACTCTCAAGAGAATCCTTGGTTCGGTCTCCTCGGTGCTCCAAATGCTCCGATTCCACTTCGAGGAGGTCTATAGGACATAGATCTTTGTTTGAATGGCTGGCCGGCATCTAGGGGTGGCTGGAAGTGGCCGTGGTGGCCGTTGAAGTGGAGCCCCAGAATTTGTCGCCGGTGACAGAAACTGAAGAAGAAGAAGAGAGTTGTTCTCGGTGGTTTAAGGGGAGGTCTGGTCGAAAATGAGTGAGGAGAGAGAGAGAAGAGAGAGAATTGATATATCTCAAGCTTGGTTAAAGGCCTTTGAAAGGTAGGTTGGTGAATAGTTGATATGACCACAACCCTTGGATTCTTGACACTTGGCACTTGCTATTTCCCATGAGATCCAATGGTCACTTTTTGTTCTTGAATTTTCGGCAGCCAAGGGGGGCATAATTTCCAATTTTCCCTTCTTCAATTGCAAGGGCCAAGTCCTAAGCTTAAGGGACAAAATGGTCATTTTACCCCCGACTTTCAAAACGTCGTTTTTCTCGTTCCGAAATTCTTCGATAGGGATATGGTCAATCCAAATAACGTTGGAATTCTTGATTTTCCATTTCAAATCTTTCAAGGCTCATTTCTAATAGTTTTCTCTATCAGATGTAGTTCCAGCCTATCCCGAACTGACGGGCGGCTTTTGCAGACATTATGCATATCAACCCCGTGATTCATATCACGCTTAGGGCTCGTCAATTTGTGGCGGCTTTGATTGTCATGTAATTATGAGGGTCTATCACTAGCTCCTAAGGTCTCGATCTTCAACGTCTGATTTAGGAAAATTTTGCAAATCATAAGTTAGTCAAGTGGTATCACCCGCGCTCCAATTGTATGACACTCGTAAGACATCCTTTAATCGTTCTTGGATCGACCTTTTTGCGACTCTAAATATCCCCTCGACAATTCTTATGGTCAAAGCGTCATTTCCTATCTGAGTTCTCTAGGTCCACGTACCTCGTCTCGCGTTAGCCTTTCCCCTCTGGTCGGTTTACTCGAATTGATCAGGTTTGAGCGGAATACGACTGAAATACATTTCCAGATACACACTTCTCATTACTAAGCCTAAAATTGATTGGAAATTGGAATGTCACAAAGCTTCTGACAACACTAGCATATGGAACACTTTTCATTTCTTTATTTTGCTTGTGAAGTCCCAGGATACATTTTTCGGCTCAGACATTCACCTCTTTAATAGAAGTATCTTTGAGTTTATAGCTTTGCATACGAAATCAGTCAAGGACTTTATCTATATAAGTCTCTTATGGAAGAGATAACAATCTTACAATCTCTTTGAACAATATCTTGAAATCTTAATTTTAAGAATGTATGTAGATTCATCGTATCTTTTATCTCCAAATTGGAACACAACAATTTCTTGGCTGTATGGACAAACTCCATATTGCTCTTAACAAATAGCATATTATCAATGTATAATTATAAGATCACAAACTGATCTTTGGATCTTTTGATATGTACTCAATGATTACCCTCAATCATTAGAAAAACATATGCCACAGTGGCATTACGAAAAAGTATATATCATTATCCCGAAGACTGCTTAAGACCATATATCGATCTAAAAAATTGATATACCTTTTTGTTCTTGGCCTTCTATAACAAACCCAATAGGTTGTTTCATGCAAAATTATTCTTTTAATTCTCCATTGAGAATCACAGTTTTTAAATCCATTTGATGTAATCCAAGATCCATACTAATCACTTTCAGAATAAGGTGAGCTGAACATACTATTTCACCACAAGGCGAGCCTTATATCTCTCAATCGAGCCATCAGTTTTACGTTTTATTTTTATAACACACTTGCTCCTAATGGTTTTGTGTCCATTTGAAAGATCATTCATTTCTTAAACTTGATTTGATTTCATCGACTTCGTCTCTTTTTTCCATTGCTTATATCCACTTTTTCTTATCAGGGCAAATCGGAGCCTTATTTACATTCATTGGCTCATTCTATTCTTGTGGAGCGAACTAGAAAACTTTCCGATCAATGTATAAACATTGACGAGTCGACGGAGAAAAGCTTTGCGACTTGTTCGCTAAATTGAAGATTGTACACTTAGTACATCATATTAGATTGTACACTTAGAACATCAATCTTCATCACTCTCCCACTTAGATTAGATAACGACAATATTTTCACGTCAAGTAGTTGCAATTGAGACTTATTTGAAATAAATTTTTCACTTCTCACATTGCTCCCACTTGGATGAGATACACCCAGTAAAATTATTATCACTAATTTCAAATAGAGAATAGTCTTTACCTATCTCGCCCTTATTCATAAATTCATTCACTAAGAATGTGACTTATCATAATTCATATTCATTTACACTTCCACTTTCTTCTCATCTATAAACATGTGCTCTTTCGGGTGCTCTCAATATCTCATGAACGTACTATTTTTTAGGGCCTTATTTTCCCATACCTGAGAGAGGACTTGTGTGTATATGAAGCATATTAAGGTTTAAGCAAACTCAAATCTCATATTCGACCTGTCCACAACTCATATGGAGTAGGAATAACTAATTTACAAGGCACACGGTTAAGTACTTAGAGAGTTATCAACAAAAACTCACCTTAAAAGGTAATAGACACAATAGAATGTGCCATCAAAGACTTAACCATATCTATTGGGTTCGTTTTCTCTGCAACTCCAATTCTGTTAAGGAATCGCTGGAATAGAAAACTATTTTTCTATTCATTTTTCTTCACATAATTATCTGAACTGATCAGACAAATTTTCTTGACCTCGATCGAATCAATATATATATATAAAGTAATTTTCTAAAAACCTTAAATTATTTCTCAAAGCAACTTATTCATCAGAGTTATGAGAAATTATAAAACATCATATCCTAATTGTTGTAATGATATATAAATATGACGAAATAAATAGCCCAATCTTGTTCTCACATTTATTGAATCGCATATATTGGAATGGATCAACGCAAAGGAAACTTAGCCCTTGTTCATTTTTTAAATGGTTTCCTTGTTGTTACTCCCACCAGGCAATGCTCACAAATAGGCAAATCGACACTTTCAATACTGTCCAATAAACCCTCTTTAGCTTATTTTACCCAGCCTAACATGCCACATATTCATATCATCATAAAAGATGAAAATAGGGAATAATTATCATTCACATAATTTTACTCAACAATCTGCACATTGAAATCATATAGAATTCTAATAACTTGTTTCTAATGACAAGTCACCACCATTGTTATGAAAGTCCAAATTGAAATCAAGTTTAACCAGACCTAATACAAAAATTAAATTCCATCATGTTTTGGAGCATATAGAACGTCATGTAGGAATAGGATGCGACCATTGCGCATATTCAATTGGCAGGTGTCAATTCCTTTAATTTTCAATTAGGAATTATTTCCCACATTTATTCACTTTGCTCCATGTGAAAATCATTGAAGTTCCACTAAGGCATTTCAATGATTCGCTACATGGTTTATAGCCCCTCATTCTACAATCCACAAAGAATGAGATTCAGTTACAAAACTGAACTGTAGACATCAGTAACACTCTCAAGTGTACAAAAGATTTCCACCTTCTTTGGCTCATACAATCATGAGCAAAGTGACTCTTATTGTCACAACTAAAGCACTTCACTTTTGAAATATTTTTCTTGAAAGGACGTTTTTCTTTCCTACGTCAGTTAAACTTCGATTTCGTTCATGAAGAATCAATTTCTTTGTCATTCCACTTCTCAAATCCACCTTGATGCTTATACCTGGAGCACGAAACCTTATTTGAGCTGAAACTAGCATAATGACTATCGGTTTCTAGTTAAGTCACCAAAAGGCGATTCACTTATAGCTCAAGACCTGCGCATATCATTCTCAAAAAGTTATTATTTTTATTATGGATCAAGTGAAATTTTCATATGCACACAGCTATGAGACAAAGAACTAAAGACTGCTTGCACGTGTTGCTAATCAGTCAAAATGTGGTATGCATCTTACAGTTCACCTTCTCCAAATGTTGTTTCATATTCTGCCCATAAAGTATCAAATAGATGTCAAACCTTATAGTGATCTGTCTCAAGTTGTTATCGATGCCTAACCAAATTTAGTTTTTACTGCCTCCCACTTGACTATAGCATTTTCATAAATGCCTAAACTCATGCACGAAACTATTTTCATGTTACTTAGCAACAAAATACGAGTAATAGAGTTCAACTTTTTTCAATGTAGCAAATGTCCATTTTTCTTTCTATATTATGCAGTATTCCCATCTTCAGGTTCTTTCATATGTCAAGAGCTTCTAGTGCATTTTGCTCTTCGAGCACATAATGCATTCTCACATTCCAGTTTCCATAATTTTTTTTGCCATCCAAATTCTCTCCTTTATCAAGCTCAATTACAACATTTTAAGAAGCTAGCAATTAATTCTGAACACAATGTTCTATAGACATGCATTCCTGAACTATTGATGCCTAGCATTAATGCATATATTTTACACTAACTGATTATATTAATGAATGATTTCACATAAGGTCTCAGATTCGAAAATTCACTACCTTCCCAATCATCGTCTGAGAATCCTTGCTCGAAATTACCATTAACATAATCATATACGTAAAATCGAGTTCACTGAAATTACTAAAATTTTCTAGAACTCCCCACTCAAATAAAAATTAAAAATCAAATTATGATCTCCATATTTTGTAATTTGGCATAGCATGATTTGAATTAATACGCAAGCCATTCACGCATCAAATCATACTTTAACTTCATATTACAAGATAGAATTAACAAAAAATTTCTTAACTTTATACATGATATCATCAATCAATATAAGCATGCAAGTCATCCCTAATGTTTTTTTAAAAAATACGGGCGAAAATACTCGGAAAAAACACCCAAAATACAGTATCGTGAGGATTAATACGCATTTTATAATTTTAAATTCGTCAAACATAACCAAATCATATATCAAATCGAATAAAATTTCGAGACGAATGCAACGGTGCTTGACACCTCCCAAACGGAACTCATATGCATCCACACGAGCCAGTCAAAATTTCTACTTTGACTAGTCAATTGGTCAAAATGTTATTTCTCAAAATTTCAAGGATCGAATAGCAATTTCCAAAAAGTTCGGGGATCAAATTGAAATTTTTAGAAAATTTAGGGACAAAAATACAATTTTTTTCCTTACCCAAAAAAAATACAATTTTTTTCCCTAGGTAAACACTTGTGATTTAAGTAGGGGGCCATAGCGGTGGGTTGCTGTCATGCCCCGAACCTGTCAGGCACGCAAAATCCCACCAGGGCTGTCTTGTCTCGGTTGTACCCAGATCCGTCGGCCAACAATTTACAACTTTTAAAAGATACAAACATACGGAAGCGATAAAACTTCTCCACATAATTCAGACTTAAGATGACTCAAGACATAGGGTAGTCTTGTTATAAATACCGACTACAGGTTCAAAGGGTACAACTCTAACTTCAAGGTAACATGAAATCCTTACAGTCACAAAAGTGTAAATTTATTTCCTACAATTACTTCTTCAAATACCGATCATTGGCAAGCTCAGATTTCCATCGCCTAGGACCTGAAAAAGTTAATCCCACGATGGGGTGAGATATAAATCTCAGCAAGTTCATCCTAAACCTATACCAGGCCATTAGTCCTCCCAAATTATGCAATAAAACAATAGACCAGGATTCAAAAACAGACAATGAAACATCAAGGCACCTCGATACGTTTGGCATAACGCAATCACGACTCAAGGACGATCATATCATCACAACTTTCAATTCCAATGGCCAAACCCGCGTCAATACGCCTTAGGCTAATCAACGTCTCGATTGACAACCCACATTCTGACGCATCAGGTTCCAAAGGCCATTTTGATACTTGTGTCGACACGTATCAAGACTATCCCGCGTTCTGACGCATCAGGATATCAATTCTCTTTTCAATAGCTATGCCCGCGTCAATACGCCTCAGGCTCAGTCCGCGTCATTACGCCTCAGACCATCAAATTGACAAACCCTCGTTAAACGCATTAGGTTTTCAATTCTCTTTTCAGTAGCTATGCTCGGGTCAATGCGCCTCGGGCTCGGTCCGCGTCATTACGCCTCAAACCATCAAATTGACAAACCCATGTTAAACGCATCAGGTTTTCAATTCTCTTTCCAAATCATTCATATTTCTCAAACAGTCGTCATTCAAGGCCAAATATCACATAGCCATACCAGCATTCATGTCAGTCGAATGCACACAACAGTAATTTAGCCATGAGAGTTATAATTTCTCATCATCAGGAGTACACACGACTCACACCTCCATCATCTCAGTCGATCATGAACAATCAACGCAGTAGACTCCCAAATTCATCAATATATCATCCAAACGCATCCATTAGTGTCCTAACTTTCTAGCAAAAATTTTGGAGTCACTTAATTTTCAATTTAATTTGTAAAATTCCCTCCAAGACTCCTCCAAAGATTCGGTTCCCTTGATCCCAAAATAGGGCAGCCGTGCGACCTAGTTCAAAGTTCGTCAAACGATCAATTTTTCTAGTCCAATCACCAATTCGCGAAGCATACACCTCATTAACATCTCAATTAACATTCTTGTATGTCTTAACGATGAATTTAAAGCATGGCTACACTTCCTACAGCCCTCAAAGGGCTCGGTTCATCCAAACCGAAACAGGGCAGAATTCGGTTCTGCCCTCTACCTTCTTAATCAGTTCGTAATTCAACTCTAAACCTTGATTTACCATAAAATCAACTTGCTAACATGTTGTTTTACGAGTTAGGAAGCCTCACCGAAGATTTGGAAGTAAAATAACACCTCAAGGACTTCCGATCCGCCCGGTTCCACTCGGTGTACGCGATCAAATTCTATCCCAGAAAAAATCGCCTCAAATCAGCCATGAAAACCCATCTTAACTCAACTAAAATTGCAACCACAACTTATCCAACTCTAATACTATAAGTGTAGAAGACCTCACCAAAAATTTGAAGAAATTTGAAGTCTTGAAGTGGCCAAACGAAGACATTCCCCCACCTTGGTCAGAATCTGCCTCGTTTGGACCTTTGTCCACTTAAATCGAGCTATGGGAAGATCTACGTGGTCAAATTATGGAAAGATAAGACAATAGGATTTCATTTGGTGGTGAATTTACCTCTATCCGATATCGGACAAAGAAGATATGGCCGGAATAGTGGGACGGTTGGGACTGGTCGGTTGGGAGCTCTCGGATTCAAAACTGATCAGCCTGACCTTTGCTCCTTCAAACAACTCTACGGGATAAACGGCTGAGTGGATTTGACCCATAATACCTTGTTGGAACGGGAAGACAATAAGCTTTCTAATGGTAGGTGGCACGCCTTAATCCAATGACGGACGAAGAAGTAATGGCCAAAACAGTGGCCGGCGATGGAACTTGGCAGTGCTCTGGCGAGAGAGAAAAGAGAGGAAAATGAGAGAAAGGTAAGGGGGAGAGGGTTTGGCCGAGCAAAATGAGGGAGAGAGAGTGAAAGGCTTTCTTTCAATCTTCCAATTGGTCAAAGGCTTAGAATGATAGGTTAAAACGTGATTCAATCAATGTCAATGCCTAATCCTTTGACACTTGTCCTCATGTCAATTAAGGCTCATCCAATGACCCTCATTTTTCTTGATTTTCGACAGCCTATAGGGTATTGTGATTGACCAAAATACCCTTATCCAATTATAAATGCAAGGCCAAGGCTTGAGAAGCAAAACAATAATTTTACCCTCGACGTCCGGAACGTCGTTTTTTTTATTCGAATTACCTTTGATGAGGCAACGTCTAATTCGATTAGAACGTTAAAATCTTTATTTTTCATTTTCCAATTTTGAGATTTCATTTCATTTATCAAGCCTCGAGAGGGCGGAAAATTCAGAATGTCACAACTCTTCCCCCCTTAAAGAAATTTCGTCCTCGAAATTTACAACCTTCTAACCATCCAGTCCTTTGGGGTATCGGCGTCTCATCGCATTCTCATTCTTCCGGATAATTCCTTTTATGACTTGACGATCTTACTTGTTCTTCCCGACCAAAGCCATATTTCCCTAGGACTTGTCTCCTTCAATCGTCAATCTGACTTGCTTCTCTCCATTCTCTTTCGATATTCATAACATCTGTCAGCAGTTCATCCTCGAGCGTTCACCTCATCTCTTCCATTTGTCTATCACCATTATTACTAAACCCTCGCTAGAATGCACTCTTTAATACCCATACCATTCGACGTATCAGTCCTTTCAAGGGCATGCCTTTTTCTTGTGGGCACGTTTAATACTTGACCTCATGTTCGACTAACCAAACTTTCAGTCCATTCCATCGATAATACCGATGCAAGTCTGGCACACCTTTATGTCATCCCAAGGGACACCATAATCCTCTCTTTGAATTTCTGATAAGATCATTTCTTTAAGTTCCTTTTCAATATTGGACTCGTACTCTCGTCCATGGGACTTTAAGGATTCTACCCTCAACTTTGAGGCTTCTTTCCTAAGTATCCGAAAATCTGGATTTCCTCCCTGTTCTATCCATTTCTATAACCCCCTTAAATGTCAGGGTCTGTTCATTGTAGCATCTCAATTCATTTCTGACTTCAAGCTTGATGCTTCAGGTAGTTATTAAACTAATCAATTGACAACCTTCCAATTTAGGAGTTGGATTTCTTATTTCCTTGAGCAAAGTCTATCCTTTATCTGCCAAATGCACGATGCTTAATTTTCACTTATATGCATCTGCTTCTTAAATCACCCTTTCCTAGGCGATATAGGATATTTCATCCTTAGTCGTTAAGCAATCTCCTTCACACACGTTGTTCCTCATTCAATTTTTCTAGGCAACCACATACCTCAAATTCTTATGGTTCGTGTAAACTTGAAACCTCTCCATGCGAGTCGTGTTTTCCAACTTCATCGTAAGAACACTTGCAAGCCAACTCCAACCATGCATTAGACGTTCCAACTCATATGGCTTTACTATCACGACGTATCGCATAGCCCATTTCAATTTGCCTTGCTACGTCTCAAATTTCCTTTCTACGTCATGTCGTTATGATTCACTCGACTCCTTTTTAATTCCAAATAGGAACACTATTGTTGGCGTAGTCATCAACTTGACTTAAGTTCTCAAAAACTCTTTTCGTATTCATTTATCCATGGAATTCCTTTTGTGGGAAATCTTCCCCCGATCTATCCATAACAATTCACCAATTCTAGGAAACTTCCAATTTCCGCAACTCACATCAATCTTAGTCGATTTATCACTAATTCTATTCCTCAAGGGCTCCATAGGGATTTCATTTCTCAGAAATCTCACTACTGAGGAATCTTATATCATCAGACCCGCAACTCGTGCTCTTTACGAGTAGCAGCACACAACGAGCATCTCCTTAGAGTCCATAGGATACTCTTGAAAGTTATTCATGTTTCTTATGGCTCCTTAAATGAGTCTATTCATCGTCTCTAAAGACGGTAACAAGCAATCCCATTATTCCTTGGATACTCAGTCTGTCTTTTATCCGTTTCTTTCTACCAAGTGTAGAATCTTCAAATTGTTATTCACACTTTTCATTTGAGAGCCAAACTTTGGCCATCTACTCTCATGAGTCCCTGCTTGAACTACACAACATTATGTTCATTTTTGTCACTCTTTTCTCAAGAAACATTATTGCCTTGACCTCTTGGTTTCACAACTAGCTAATGCGACCTTATCTAAATTCTTTCTATCCCACTGAACGTCGACATTATCCTAGAATTCAACATCGTCTGCAAGACAGTCTCTCGAGCTTAACATCCCTTACAGCAATCATTCAAGTTCTGCGTCGTCTTTCTCGGTCGAGACGCTCCATCTTAATATCAAGATAATTAAGATTTTCTCTTTTTTCCACATTAGGGTCTCTTACCATGTGAAGGAAGCTATACACTTCAATAGCATTCTCTTATTTCAAATTCACCATATCCTTCATATTCCATAGGATGTCGATCTTAGAGTCTACGCCAACAGCGGTGTTTTACTCCAGAACGTAGATGCCACCATCCTCGGCATTCTTCTTCCTATAATGCAGTCACCTCAAGCGACAATATCTGTTCGTCCTTGGTTTTCACCAATTCACGTATCGAATACTCGATTAGATTACCTCAATTTACTCTGCAATTACTCTCTAAGCGCTCTTTTCGCTTGCTCAATCATTCACTAGAATTACGAACAGCCAGGACTATCCAATTCGTTCACTTTTCTTTTCATCAACGACCATCTCATGGTCCAATCGTCCTTTAAGAGTGACGCCCTACCCTTTAGGGGCGATAACACACAATACCACTTCTAGTGGTCTAGATTTATGGTCAATCAATCTCATAAAATCATCAACGTTGGACAATTGACAGATTTATTTCCTCAAATTTTCCGATGACGAAAGGAACGACATGTCAATCTCTCATTACGAGACCGACGACAAGGTAACAACCATCTCTCGCAAGTACATTTCATGTTCCAAAATGAACATCTCTTTGCTCGTAATCCATGAGCATGAGTTCTCTTCTTTTACTGAGTCCCATTACCATTCCTCAAAATCAGGAAGAACAACTAGCCATAAGGCTTTCAAACTCCAATCCACTCAAAGATTTACTTATCTTATTCAAGGGTCCTTGACAACCTTTGCTATATGCTTAAACAACCTTGAGAACTCTGTCTCACACTGGTCGATCGTTCTCTGATCTTTGCAAAAGTATCAAGATCGAAACAACCTTAGTTCTCAAGCAATCTAGGGAAAGCACTTCCATTAAACAATTCAATAAAGACAATCTTGGGAAATATCATGCCTTCGAGGAAACCCTTCCTTTAGTGACCTTTCACCAATTATCAACAGCCTCTTAAGGCTACAATATGCTAGGGTCACTTTCTTTTATTAGCTTACCCAAAACCTCTAAGGTTTCCTTACCAAGATCCCCAATCCAGAGGGAGACAACTTCAAATCTCATCCCTCCTTCAAACTTGGTCAATCTCAACCTTATACATGGCTTCACAAGCTTTTCAAAACTCTCGTGGTTCTTCACACGCATTCAGTTTAGAAAGGATTAACTCGGAGTCACCTATTTTGTGACTTCTATCATTTAACTCATCAACACTAGCTTCAATCGTCTCAGCGACTTGGGTATAATGACAGCTCCTTCTCGAGTCTATCTACCCACCCACTTTCTCATTTCCATTCAAAGTTCTCGTGACCCTTTCAACTCTTACGTCTTGTACAGTCCATAAGCTCGAGCCAAACGCTTTTCTGGCACACATATTCTAATTACTCATCTTTACTCAATTCTCACAGCTCCCTTAAGTTCTAGAGTCATCTCATATCTTGCATACTCGAGCCAATGCTCCTCTAGTGACCATTCTCTTGTTGTTCAACCTCATAGGTTCTCATGGCACTCAAACCACTACAATTTCCTCTAGAAATCAAATACTTAAGTCATTTACTCAAGTCCGACAGTCTCAGACTGCTCATCTCATCATCTATCACCATCAAACAACCATCCAGTGGTCCTTATGCAATTCTCAACTAATTGCCAATTATCTGAATATTTCAAATCATCCTTAAGCAGCAGCCACATATCTAACCAGCCTCAACTAGGCAATTTCTCAATTAACAGTCAACTACTAAGCAAGCCTTAGCTCGGCAACTATCAAACAAGCACTCAAGGCATCAATTCAATGAGTCAATCAATCATGCTATAAATCTAAGGCATCTACCACTCTCTCATAAACACGACATTCTTTCTCATTCTCAACAGGCCAATCATAAGCATCAATTTTTCTTTTCAAACGGCATCCACCGCCAAGCACAAAGTTTTTAATTATGCCAATCACAGGCATCATTTCACATGTCATGCCACCTTAGAACATCTTCTTCGAGGATCAATCTTGCGCCATACATCTCTTAACCACAATTGGACTCAACTTGATACCTAGACTTCCCCTTTCTAGTTATGACTTGGGTCATTTCTGCCTCTTGCCATCTTAGATGCCTGCAAGGAGCCACTCCTTGTCTGGACCTCTCTGTCCTGGCGATCACTCCCCGCCCTCATCTAACCTGATGACCGTTGCAGGTTGTCCCAAGTCATACGTCTATGGAGAAAGCTCCATTCCATATGTCCCATACCATGTTTCATTACAGTTTATAGGTATCCCATCAACTTGTCCCATACCAAGCGACAGTTTATTAAGTCTAACAGCGATAAGTTCATGCATGCACCTTCATCAGCTTTCGTTTCAAAGCCACAAACACATGCACAACATGACTGTCCTCACCACTTATCATATCAAAATCACCTTCAGATCAATTCCTATCCATTAAAGAGTTCTAATTCCGCCGATCAATTGCCTATATTCAACCATATACCTCAAGTGGAGTCGCTGACTAAATCAAATCCATAAGGTTAGAATCCACCTTATTGAGATTTATATCTCACCCCAGTGGGGGCTTACATTTTTCATGTTGCAGGCGGAGGGAGCACGAGTTTGTCATGGAGTGACATTAAAAGGGATAATGGACAGTTGTGTTTATAGTATATTTGTCTTTCGTGATATTAGGATTGTATATCTGACTGCGGGGTTAAGAGTTGAACCTACGTGTATTGGTTGTTGCTTTTGATGTATCTGTCCTAAGTCATCGGGTATAGTTGTATTTATATAATTAAAGAAGGCATCGCTTTCGCATGCGTATTCTTGTAAGTTATTGGCCGTTAGATCCTGAAGCTTTCTCGAATGAACGGCATGGACAGGGATGTTCGCGTGCTCGCTGAGTTCAGGGCGTGACATCTCCTTTTATTTGGTATCAGAGCAAGGTCAACTCGATCCAATGTGATTGAGACTTGGAGTGATGAGGAGCGATGAGTTAAGGACAATTAGATATTGAGGCCTATAGGACTAGGCATGGGTTGTTGAGTGTCGAGGATGTAGGCTTGAACTTGTGTACACTTTAATGGTCTAGAGATGGCTTCAATGGATGATCTTGAGTTATGTGGTGATTAAGGTTTAAGTGGAAGCAAGCTGGGATTGGAGAGTCATGAGCATGGACCTTGAGGTAGTAATTATGTTTGAGGATAATAGGAAATTGCTTACGAATGAAGGGTCAATTGAGGTGTATGATTGTAATCTTGATTTGTTGATGACCCAACTTGAGGAGTATGAATTATAAAGAGACGACTGATATTAGTGGATTTAGGCTTGAATTGCATGAGATTCTGATGGTTTTAGTTATCGATTGCTATTGACAGCCTTAGGAGATATGAGTTGAGATGAATACTAGGAGTATTTGAATTGAAGATCATTTGTGATCAAATGTATAGGGATTTGATTTGAGTGTTGACTGGACTTGAGGTATAGGGTTGAATATAGGCAATTGATCCTTGAGATGTGACGATCATTGGTGGAATTAGAACTCCTGAATGGATAGGAATTGATTTGAAGGCGCTTTTGTTATGACAAGTGGTGAGGACAGTCATGATGTGCTTGATTTTGTGGCTTCCAAATGAAAGTCGATGAGGGTGCATGCAATGACTTATCGCTGTTGGACTTAATAAACCGTCGCTTGGTATGGGACAAGTTGACGGGATACCTATAAACTGTGATGAAACATGGTATGGGACATGTAGAATGGAGCTTTCTCCGTAGATGTATAGCTTGGGACAACCTGCATCGGCCAAGTCTGATGAGAGCGGGGAGTGATCGCCGGGACAGAGAGGTTCGGACAAGGAGCAGCTCTTGGCAGGCTTCTAAGATGGCAGAGGCAGGAATGACCCAAGTCATAACTTCAAAGGAGAAGCCTCGGTATCAGGTTGAGTCCAATTATGGATGAGGGATGTATGGCACAGGATTGATTCTCATAAAGAATGATTGAAAATGGCATGACCGGTGTAATGGAGCCTATGAGTGGCATGTTTAAAAGCTATGTGCTTGGAGGTGGATGCCCTTGGAAAAGAAAAGTGATAGTTGTGATGGGCCTGTTGGGCATGCTTGATGATTAGCCTCATGTGATTTGCTTGGCCAAGATATAACCGAGAAGTTAGACGACATATGGGTTTATACCCTTGGAAACGAGGCATGTTGAGATGAGATAGTCCGTTGTGACTGTGCTAGAGAGGCATATGCCTTTAGGCCTAGAGTATGAGTTTTTGACTTAGTGAATCGCTGTCTTGAGTGCTTAATTGACAGTGGCCTAGTTGAGGCTAGCCTAGTGATGGCTCTTAGTTGAGAAATTGCCTCGTTGAGGCTGGCTTGAAGAATGACTACAGGTCAAAGATGATTTGAGATCCTTGTATATTTGGCAATTAGTTAAAAGTTTCTCGTGTGCCATTAGAGAGTTGTTTGGGAACCACTGATGGATGGTGAAAACTATTGAGATGAGCAGCCTAAGGTTGATAGACTTGAGTAGACGACTTGAGTCTTGGATTCCTAGAGGGAATCATAGTGGTTCTAGTGATATGAGAACTTGATAAGGCTAAAGGACCAAGATATGGTCGCTAGAGTAGCACTTGGCTTGCGTATGTGAGATATGAGAAGATTTAAGGACTAAGATGGATCATGAGAACTTAATGAGGTTGAACGACCAAGGTGTGGTCGTAGAAGAGCGTTGGGCTCGAGGATACGTGGTATGATAAGATCCAAGAATTGAGATGGATCATGAAATTGAGTAATTATGGGCGATTTGAGTAACGAGTACTAAAAGAGGATATGGCTCGATCGGTTGATCGTACGAGACCCAAGAGTTGAATGGGTCGTAAGGACTTTAAATGGAAATGGGAGAAATTATTGATTAAGCAAGCTCGGAGAGGAGCTGCCGTGATTCTTTAAATCACTGTGGTGGTGAAGAGTTAAGTGACGGAAGTCACGAGAAAAGGACTTGGAGTAAGTCTTTTCGAGATTGAATGTGTGGGTAGGATCACGAGAGTTTGGAAAAGCCTATAAGATTATGTACAAGGCTGAAAGCGATGATGAGATTCGAAATTGTCTCCCTCTGGATTGAGGATTTTGTGAGAAAACCTCAGAGGTTTGAGTGCCCCAAAGAAGGAAAGTGACTCTGGCAGTACTAGCAGTACTAGCCTTATGAGGCTATTAAGGATTGGTAAAATGTCACTAGAGGAAGGGTTTCCTCGGAGGTATGAGATCTGTCTAGACTACCTCTGTGGAGTTGACCAATGGAAAGTATCATCCTGGGATTGCTTGAGAGCAAGGATTATTTGGATCCTGATACTGTTGCAAGAATCATAGGATGATTGGCTAGTATGAGATAGAATTCTCAAGGTCGCTTAGACATATGGTAACGGTGGTCAAGGACCCTTGAATAAGATGAGTAAGTCCCTGAGTGAATGGAAACTTGAAGACCTTATGACTGAATGTTGTTCTCGATTTTGAGGAATGGTGATGGGACTCAGCAAGAGAAAAGAATGATCAAAAGATTTATGAGTAAGAGAACCTCTGCTCATGGATTACGAGCAAATAGATATTCATTATGAATATGGAGCGTGCCTATGGGAAATGGTTGACTACCTGGGCGAAGGCACATAATGGAAATCGAGTAGTAAGTCTCTTTTGTTGTGAATAAGATCGAGGAAGAATTGGCATGCTAGATTGCCTGAATTTAATGACTTTCTAGGATCTGTTGATTGGATTGAAACCATGAGAAATGCAGTCATGAGTTATTGTTCCCTAAAGAATAGGGCATTGATCTTAAAGGGCGATTGGACCATGAATTGGTCATTGACGAAAGGAAAAGTGAACGGACTTGGTAGTCCGAATGGTTGTGATTCTAGTAAGTGGTGTAGTAAATGAAAAGAACGCTTGAAGAACACTCGTAAAGTGATTTGAGTTGAACGAATTGGCCATTCAGCAAGTGAATGGGTGAAGACCCAAGGACGAATAGATATTGTCACTGGAGGTGACTGAGTTATGGGAAAGAGAATGTGAAAGCATGATGGCATTTGAGTTCTGTAGTAAAGGTATCGCCGTTGGCACAGACTCCAAGGTTACCGTCCTATGGAATGGAAAGGACAAGGTGAATTGGAAGCGAAGAAATGTCACGGAGTTGTATAGTTTCTTCCTTAGAGTAAGAGACCTTTTTGTAAAAGGAAGAAAAGCTCTAAATTGTTTTAGTATGATGAAGGGGCGTCTGTACTGAAAAAGAAGGAGCATAACTTGAGCGACTCCTAGAAGTGAAATCGGAGAGATAGTCTTGAAGACAATATCGAATTCCAAGATAATATCAACGTGCAGTGGAACAAACAGATTTGGATAAGGTCGTCTTAGCAAGTATGGAACTCAGAGGCTAAAGCATTGATGCTCCTTGAGGGAAAAAGTGACAAAAAGGAACAAAACTTTGTGTAGTCCAAGTGGAAACCCATGACGCCAGAGAGCCAAGGTTTGAGCTCTGAAGTGAAAAGTGTGAGAAATAGTAGAAAGAAGTTGATGATATCAGTTGAATTAAGTACCTAAGGAATGATTGAGTTGGTCGTTACCATCTTGAGAGACGATGGTTGAACTCATGTAAGGAGCCATGAGAAACATGAACGGTTATGAGAGTGACGTATAGGCTCTGAGGAAATGTTTATTGCATGCTAAGTGTGAAGAGCGCAAATTCAGGACCTGATGAAATAAGATTCACGCATCGGGATAAAGGATAAGTCCTTTGAGGATTTGCATAAGTAATGAGTGATGGATTGACAAGAGTCGATGTGAGTTGCGGAAAGTTGAAATTTACTGAGATGGGTGAGTTGTTACGGACGGATCGTGGGAAGACTCCCCACAAGGACTATTCTATTAGTGAAATGAACTAAGGACGAGACGAAACGCGAATGGGTGAATGGATGTGAAAAGAGTTTTCGAGAACTCGAGTTAAGCTAATGACTGGGCTGTTTATGACAAATTCCAATTGGAAATTGGAACGCTTATGAAGGTCATGGTGACACGACGCTAAATGGAACTTGAGAAGTAACAAGATGATTCAAAATGGGTATTGCATATACGCCATGATGGTAAAGTTACATGAATTGAAATGCTTCAAGCATGATTGGAATTGGTCTGTGAATGTCCTCGTGATAGGGTTGGGGAAATATTGTTTGAGTAAAAGAATGTTGCAAGGCCACATCTACTACGAGAGTATAAGGTAGCAGTTTCCCGAAGAGAATTGAATAAGAGACAACGCGGATATATAGAATTGTTTGTGGATATGAGAGCGTTGCTTAGATAAAGGAAAGACCTCGAAAGTATGGAAATCATAAGAAGTTGAGAGCATGGAATGTCTGAAGGGAATTGGTAAAAAGGGCGCGTGGAACGAAGTGACCCCCCAAGTGTTACTATAGTGATGTTCGTATCGCTAAGGAAGGGTGAATTGTGTAACGGGTGCTTACAATAGAGAGTTGAGCATGGTGTAATTGGTGATGAAGGGACAAATCTGCCCTCAAGAAATAAGAGAATTCAACTCCTAAATAGGAAGTTCGCTAATGGACTAATGTGATGGCTATTGGAAATATCTAACCTGAGAGCCGGAAGGAGATTGAGGTGTGCCATGATTAAACACCGATGCTGGAGGGATTATAGAAATAGATGGAACCCTTGAGGTCATGGACGGAAGTATGAGTCCAGCATTGAAGAGAAACTAAAGGAGGTGACCTCGTTGAAATTCAAAGGGAGAATTATAGTGTTTCTTGGGGATGGCACAAAGATGTGCCAAGATGCATATATATATATAGGTGATAAGGTTGAGAGTTGAAAGTTATATATCTTGTAGTCGAGCACTAGGGGTGCTGATGGAAGGGAAGGACACGACGATGAAAGTTGAAGGACCACTTGATTCAAGGGAATTTTCGGATGGAATAAAAATTGGATTACTACGGAAGTAATCATGTAACTGTTCAAGGAGTCGAGAGGACCATAACCCTGTTTGGATAATGGAGGGCAAAGTGATAAAGCCTTGAAATCTATGTTAGCGTGAAAGGAAGCTCGAAAGGAGTAATACGCCAAATGATATGGACGTTGAGAGTGCATTATGGCGAGGGCTTGGTAAGAATGGTCATGGATAAATGAAAGAGTTAGAGTGAACGATCGTGGAAGAGCTGCTGGCCAATTATGTGAATGCCAAAAGAGAATGGAGAGAAGCCCACTAGATTGAGGACTATAAGAGACAAGTCCTAGAGAAGGATGACCTTGAGTTGGAAAAGACGAACAAGATCGTCAAGCGATGGAAAGAATTATTCAGAAAAGTGAGGGTGCGACGAGACGCCTATACCCCCGAGGGATTGGATGGAGTAGAATGTTGTGAATTTTGAGGACGAAATTTCTTTAAGGGGGAAGAGTTGTGACATTCTGATTTTCAGTCAATTTCAGGCTCAGTAATGAGAAGTGTGTATGTAGAGATGGATTTCAGTCGTATTCCGCTCGAACCTGATCAATTCGAGAAGACTGACCAAAAGGGAAAGGCTAACGCGAGATGAGCTACGTGGACTTGGGGAACTCGGATAAGAAATGGCACTTTGAGCATAAGGATTGTCGAGGGGATATTTCGAGTCACAAAAAGGCCGATTCAAGAATGATTAAGGGATGCCTTCCGAGTGTCATACGATTGGAGCACGGGTGATGCCGCTTAACCAACGTATGATTTGCAAAATTTTCCTAAATCGGACGGTGAAGATCGAGAACTTAGGAGCTAGTGATAGACTCTCACAATTACATGACAACCAAGCCGCCACAAATTGGCAAGCCCTAAACGTGATATGAATCACGGGATCGATACGCGTAATGTCTGCGAAAGCCGGCCGTCGGTTCAGGATAGGCTGGAACCACGTTTGATAGAGAAAACTATCAGAAATGAGCCTTGAAATATTTGAAATGGAAAATCAAGAATTCCAACGTCATTCGGATTGGCCGCCGCCCTATTGAAGGTTTCCGGAACGAGAAAAACGATGTTCAGAACGTTGGGGGTAAAATGACCGTTTTAGCCCTCAAGCTTAGAACTTTGTTATTATAATTAGAGAAGGGAAAAATGGACATTACAACCCACCCATGGCTGCCGAAAATAAGGACAAGGAGAGAGCCATTGGATCTCCTTGGATAGAGCAAATGACAAATGTCAAGAATCCAAGGGCTAAGGTCATCTCACAATTTTTCCCACCTACCAATCAAAGGTCTTTGACCAAGCCTTGAATAAAGCTTCTTCTCTATCCTCACCTATGCAATTTTCGGCCGAACCCTAAGAGAGAACACTAGATACCTTCATCTTCTTCCTCCTCCATTCCGCTGTCGCCAGACAGATTCTGGAGCTCCACTTTTCTGGCTACCACGGCCACTTTCGGCCACCCTTGGATGCCGTCCAGCCATCCAAACAAAGATCTATGTCTTGCCGACATTCTCCAACAAGAATCGGAGCATTTGGAGCACCGAGGAGACCGAAGCAAGGATTCTCCCGAGAATCGACGGAAACTGCTCCAATCTGAGGTAGGTCCGGTTCTCAGTCCCTTTGGTGGTTGAAATGCCCAAATTCTGTGGAGATCAAGCCGAGATGTGTAGAAATCTATGGTAAAAAGTTGGGCTTAATTTGATAGGTTTTTTTATCACGAACCACTTGTACATTTTGCTCAGAAACTGACTTGGAGGAACCAGAGATCAGTTCTGGAGCCTCTGTTCGGTGCCCACGAAGGCCACTTCCGGCCACCATCTACTGCTGGCTGACCACCATAACAAATTTCCCTGTCTTGCCGACATTCTCCAACAAGAATCGGAGCATTTGGAGCACTGTAGAATTCAGGGCAAGCATTCTCCCACAGGCCGACAAAATAGGGACCAACCGGAGGTAGGTTCTGTTCTGGATCCCTTTGATGGTCGAATTTTTGGAGTCTTGAGTTCAAATTTTGTGGAGACTCAGTAGAGATGTAGATGAATCTGTGGTAAAAATTGGGGCTTGAATTGATAAATTTTTTACCTTGAACCGGTCTTGTGAAATTAGAGCAAAAAACTGCTGGTACTGACCAAGGAAGAATCCGGTGACTTCAAAGGGTTTCCGGCAACCAATCAAGCTCAAATTTTTGGTGAGCTCCTAAAACCCTAGATAGACATGTGAAGAGGTGGTATAGCATTTAAATGATGAATTTAGGAGTGATGGAAGTCTGAATGTGTTTGGTTTGCACCGAACCAACAAGGATCTGTTCGGTTTAGTGCAAACCGAATCTGTGAAGGGGCTAGGGATGAATGAGTTGAGCTCCAAATTGTTGATTGATGCATGATAAGAGGATGAGGGTTATGCATTGAAGGTTTATGGTTTATGAATTAAGGAAATTGGGCATGAAAATTGACTAATTGATTGGAAATGCTAGATTGGGCGGCGAATTGGCCTTGGACTTGAGTTGGCCGAATCCTAAGGAGCTCAAGGAGGAGTGAATTGTGTCGCCAAGCAAAGGTAAGGAAATTCCTAACCTTAGGATAGGAAGATTAGACTCGATTGGATAAGTCGAGGCTTGATTGGTTTGATTTGTGAAGGATTTTCAAAAGGGATAACTTTTAAAATGTCCTAAAACGTTCTAGGATGAACGGGTGTGACCTTGTTCGTACCTGATTGGGTTGTCATGCCTATGTATTATTTGACTTACTTTGCATGCCATGGAATTTGTGAAATGCATTAGAATGCGCTTTGCCATTAATTGTGAAATTGAATTAAAAATCAAAGTATTAGATTCGATGTGGCATGAGCATGGCATGGCATGGCCCTTAGGCGTGTGAGACACGGGGCAGAAGGTTGAGACCCTGATGCAACGAGGTCGCGGGGTGAAGAATGATTAGATGGCGCCCTGATGCGACGAAATCGCGGGCTGAGATAGCCACATTCCTGATGCGATCTAATCGCGGGACAGAATATGAGCTCATAAACTCTGCCTGGAAATGAATAGGACTTGATGCGTTTACGCGGTCTCCGAGGGTGGTCTGATGCATTTACGCGGGCCGAGCCTGAGGCGACTGGTTCGCGGGCTAGAGAATGAGGCAAGCAGGGGTTGATAGATGTGGTGAAGTGGCAAGCTGAGTATACAAGTGCATTATCATCTGAATGTGACATGAGTTCATTTTTGCATGTTTGTCGTTTATATGTCGTTGCTTCATTGAATGGTGCCCTATCTTCCTGTAAGTTATGAATTTGAAAAGGTAAAGGATTGAATGACTGCCTGAGTGGACGGTCGGCCTAACCTAGGGTTAGGACCCACCTTACTGAGATTTATATCTCACCCTAGTGGGGGCTTACATTTTTCAGGTTGCAGGCGGAGGGAGCACGAGTTTGCCATAGAGTGGCATTAAAAGGGATAATGGACAGTTGTGTTTATAGTATATTTGTCTTTCGTGATATTAGGATTGTATATCTGACTGGCGGATTAAGAGTTGAACCTACGTGTATTGGTTGTTTTTGATGTATATGTCCTAAGTCATCGGGTACAGTTGTATTTATATAATTGAAGAAGGCATCGCTTTCGCATGCGTATTCTTGTAAGTTATTGGCCATTGGATCTGGAGCTTTCTCGAATGAACGGCATGGACAGGGATGTTCGCGTGATTGCCGAGTTCGAGGCGTGACACATCAGATTTTTAATTCTCTTTTCAATAGCTATGCCCGAGTCAATACGCCTCAGGCTCGGTCTGCGTCATTACGCCTCAGACCATCAAATTGACAAACCCGCGTTAAACGTATCAGGTTTTAAATTCTCTTTTCAATAGTTATGCCCGTGTCATTACGCCTCAGGCTCGATCCTCGTCATTACGCCTCAAGCCATTAAATTGACAAACCCGCATTAAACGCTTTAGGTTTTCAATTCTCTTTCCGAATCATTCATATTTCTCAAACCGTCACCATTCAAGGCCAAATATCACATAGCCATACCAGCATCCATGTCAGTCGAATGCACACAATAACAATTTAGCCATGAGAGTTATAATTTCTCATCATCAGGAGTACACACGACTCACACCTCCATTATCTCAATCGATCATGATCAATCAATGCAATAGACTTCTAGATTCATCAATATATCATCCAAATGCATCCATTGATGTCCTAACTTCCTAGCAAAGGTTTAGGAGTCACTTAATTTTCAATTTAATCCGTAAAATTCCCTCCATGACTCCTCTAAAGATTCGGTTCCCTTGATTCCAAAACAGGGCAGCCGTGCGACCTAGTCCAAAGTTCATCAAATTATCAAATTTTTTAGTCCAATCACCAATTCACAGAGCATACACCTCATTAACATCTCAATTAACATTCTTGTATGTCTTAACGACGAATTTAAAGCATGGCTACACCTCCCACAGCCCTCAAAGGGCTCGGTTCATCCAAACCGAAACAGTGCAGAATTCGGTTCTTCCCTCTACCTCCTTAATCAGTCTATAATTCAACTTTAAACCTTGATTTACCACAAAATCAACTTGCTAACATGTTGTTCTTGGAGTTAGGAAGCTTCACCGAATATTTGGAAGTACAATAACACCTCGAGGACTTCCGATCAACTCGGTTTCACTCGGTGTAAATGAGGTCAGATTCTGCCCCAGAAAAATCGCCTCAAATTAGCCATGAAAACTTATTTTAACTCAATTAAAATTGCAACCACAGCTCATCCGACTTTAATACTATAAGTGCAAAAGACCTCACCGAAAATTTGAAGCAATTTGAAGTCTTGAAGTGGCCAAACGAAGACATTCCCCCAACTCAGTCAGAATTTGCCTCGTTTTGCACCTTTGTCCACTCAAATCGAGCTATGGGAAGATCTATGGGGTCAAATTGAGCTTATAATATGTCTATGGAAAGATAAGACAATAAAATTTCATTTGACGATGGTTTTACCTCGATCTGGTATCGGACGAAGAGGATATATCCGGAATAGTGGGACGATCGGGACTGATTGGTTGGGAGCTCTCGGATTCAAAACTGACCAGCCTGACCTTTGCTCCTTCAAACGGATCTACGGGATAAACGTCTGGGTAGATTTGGACCCATAATACCTTGTTGGAACGGCAAGACAATAAGCTTTCTAATGGTAGGTGCCACGCCTTAATCCGATGACGGACGAAGAATTTATGGCCAAAACAGTAGCCGGCGACGGGACTGGGCAGTGTTATGGTGAGTGAAAAAAGAGAGGAAAATGAGAGAAAGGTGAAGGGGAGAGGGTTTGGCCGAGCAAAATGAGGGAGAGAGAGTGAGAGGCTTTCTTTCAATCTTCCAATTGGTCAAATGCTTAGAATGATAGGTTAAAAGGTGATTCAATCAATGTCAATGCCTAATCCTTTGACACTTATCCTCATGTCAATCAAGGCTCATCCAATGACCCTCATTTTTCTTGATTTTCGACAGCCTATAGGGTATTGTGATTGACCAAAATGCCCTTATCCAATTATAAATGCAAGGCCAAGGCTTGAGGGGCAAAATGATAATTTTACCCTCGACGTCCGGAATGTCGTTTTTCTGATTCGAATTACCTTTGATAAGGTGACGTTTAATTTGATTAGAACGTTGAAATCTTTATTTACTATTTTCAAATTTTGAGATTTCGTTTCATATCTCAAGTCTCGAGGGAGCGGAAAATTCGGAATGTGACAGTTGTTGTACTAGTCTCTCTTGAGAAATAGTTGAGGTGCGCGCAAGTTGGCCCGGACACCTTGGTTATAAAAAAAATACAATTTTTGAACACCTGCCCATGGGTAGCTCAGTTGGTTAGGATGCACTTGGGATTGCGTGGTTAGGTGCACTGGTCTTAGGTTCAATTCTCCAGATAAACATCTGTGATTTAAGTGGAGCGCCTTGGTGGTGAGTTGATGTGCTAGTTTCTCCCGAGAAATAGTTGAGGTGCACGCAAGCTAACCCGGACACCTTGGTTTAAAAAAAATATAATTTTTGAACCTTACCAAAAAAATGCAATTTTTGAAACTTTGGTTTGACTGGTCAACGGTTGATCGGGTCAACGGTTGGGTCCTGGACTTGGTCGGATCGCAACCGAATCGAATTTGGAATATCAATCTGCGATAGCATTAAACCAGTTCTGCAATAGGATAAACCAGATTTGGGACACATTTGGCCATGGAGCATATGCCGCACACGTGAGGCATGTGAAGCCCAAGCGAGGCACGTGAAGCCCACGCACACAGCGCCCCGTCGGCGAGTGCGGCTCCGTCTGATCTCCTACGGCAACGAGCCACCCCTCAAAACGCTTGTATTGACGATACGAACCTAATGGTATATTCAAATACAATTTTCATTGAACGAAATTTCACTAAAAGCCATCGATTTGCCACTGCGTCGGGAACCCGATCCCGTGATGGCGCTTGGCTCACGTGCGGCCACTCCCGGTCTCGCCTCTCAACGGACGACCACTCAAAATTCTAGTCTCCCTGGGCCTTTCCAACAGTGTATTTAAAAAAAAAATTATCAAATAAAAAATCACGAACAGGCTGTGAACCGTAATGACAAAAAGTGATTTTTCTCGTTAAAAAATTTGTCGATTAAAAATACAAACGATTAGGAAACAAGAACACTTGCTTTGATAACAATAAAGGGAACGGATCCTGATTAACTTTACACAACGGAATTATTCTGAATCAACAAGCCCTAGGATAATATTGAATCTCTAACCAAAAAGGTACATCATAGAACGAACACACGTTGTTTTCACAGATGAAATGTCCATAAGGCAGTGAGAAAATACGTCGTCGTTTGTTTGACCTTTCAGAGAAAACATCGAGAGTTCATCATCGTTCATCTTCTTGTCCTCTATTATATTATTGTGAAAGGGGAGAAAATCATGTAACTCTCTCAAGAGACGTGATTTTTCAAGTTGTTTCGAAAATAGCAGATAGCTGCTTTTGCAGTTATCTGTGGTGGGTGGTGTGATTGTCTGCATGGGCGCACACCATAAAACCACGTACCAATAAGTTGGTCAGATATACGTTTGCCCATCACAAATTTTTCATTCATCAATTTATCTATCAAAATTGGAAAAAAAGTTAGGATTGATTTTTATTTATTTATTTATTTGGGTCATCATGTCATTTCCTTCTTAAAAATTGTCCAATAAAATAAGAAGCGGTCATTAAAAGCAGGATTGTCACTAAGCCTTCACGAAAAATAGTTATTTCATCCGCGCGTTTTCTCCATCCCCTTTATTGTATGTAACATGACATCTACACGGCTTTAGCTTACAATAAAAATTTCAATACGTTACATATAGCTGGAGCCAATTAACAAAATAAATATGGCATGGAGGAGGCCTTAGGTTAGTATAAAAATTAAAGTAAATCCACCATATTACTTGATCATCAGAAGGAAGAAAACAAGAAAGAAATAAAACTTCATTTTTCACCAATTTCTAGTTTTTGAATTCATCGAAGAGAACGCACTTGGAATTGTGTTATTAAGCGCACTGGTCCCAAGTTCGATTCCATAAATGAGCACCTGTGATTTAAGTGGGGGGCCATGGTGGTGGGTTGCTGTGCTAGTCTCCCCCGAGGAATAGTCGAGGTGTGCGCAAGCTAGCCCGAACACCTTAGTTATCAGAAAAAAAAAAAACTTAAAAGATTATTGCACACAAGTATATTGTCATCTAATATTATTGAAATGAATCTCAAATTTGTAGTTGTTACGGTATGGGCATTATGAATATGATTGAGAGAATGCTAAAAGTGGAATAGAATCTTATATTCATCTTCAGACGTGATTTATATATAGACTTATTAACATATGTTTCTCAATGATGACGGGGAAAACTAGGAAACCATGCAATCGATCTAGGATGCTTAACATCTCTTAGCAAAACCCGACCCTAATACTAGAGGTCCTGGTAGAGATCAAAGGTCTTGAGTGATCACAAATCTCCTTACAAGCATTTTCTATCTCTTCAGTGCATCTTGTAATTTGGATTGTATTTTCATTGTACACTGATTGCAAATTAATTACTATTATATGTACATATCACACAACCATAGTTAGGGTCAACCTATCATAAATAGTCATTCTCCAGTTTCTCTGTGACATATCAACGTCGTACCAGAGTAGGAAAAACACAAGATTCTTCAACATCTCTACAAAAATCAACAATTTCTTTACTCTTACTTCTAATTATGATGCATCCCTAGTTTTTCCATTAATCTCAAATTCCCATCACCTCTCCCTCCAATATTCTCAGCAGCACACAAGTGTTGTCTCCATAAAGCTTGATGCAAGAAAGTACCTTTTGTGAAAATCTTAGTTTGAGCCTATTCCGATCTGTAATGATTGTTGACACCTGATTTTTTATTAGTCTTTTTCAGTTTATTTTTAAAAAATTTATAAAAAATTCATAAAACGTTAAAATAAATACAAAATAAACTTTGGTGCCTTAGCCAGGCTCAATGAACCATTTTGGATCAAAAAATAATTCTTCATATTTTTCACATTTTTTAGTATTTTTAGAAAATAGGAAATACTCGAAAATTCAAGAAAAATAGCATTTGAGGTCACAAAAATATAGAAAAATATTCAATATTTTTATTTTAATTCCCTTGTATTTTTACCTCATAAAAATTCTAAATTTAAGTTCAATTTTATGTGTTTCTTTATTACACGTATGATTGAATTTGATAAAAAATATCAATTAAGTCTTTTAATTTGTAATTTTAGTAGTTTTAGGGTCCTGACAATCAATCTAATTGTCCTTCATTGCAATTTAACCCAATTATTTGTACAAATTGCCCAATTACATAAATTGGGTAAAATTGCATACTTTATTGCAATTTAGTCCTTGAATTTGGGTATAATTGAAATTACTTTTAATTCAAGGGCTACATTTATCGACTGAAGCTACTGCCCAATGTATTTCATCATTCTAAGCCTATTGACATAGGTGGTTTGGTCGAATTTGACCGTTTGAACCTTCAATTTCGCAATTTTTCTGATTACAATTAAGGATAAATTTGGAGTTTTTATAGAAATTGACATGAACTTTTGAGCAAAATCACACTTTTGGATAATAATCTTGTCCTAAGTTTGATTTTGAGGTTTAATTTGCAAAATCCCCTGCAAATTAGGGTTAATTTTGAAAAATCAAGTCAGAACCGATTATGACCGGTCGAACCGGTCTGCTGCAGTGCATCTTCTTCCCTCGGTCCCCGCCATTTCTGCAGTTCAAAAAGGCGGATTTTGATAAAAAAAAAATTGAATGGTCAATTGGCTCCAATTCGTAAAATTGATGGAGGGGTTTTATTAGCCATGAAGCTCTATGTCGATTGAGACCGGCCCGACGATATGGGTCTATCGGAGCCGCGCCGATGGAGGTCAAATGTCCATCGGCCTTTTTCGAGCCAAACGTAAGACCAGATATAGGTCGAATTCAAGCGAAATTAGAGTCACTGGATGATCAGGATTCATGACCAATTCATTCTGGATGTTCACCGGTGTTCGATGACTATTTCACACGTGGTTGCACGTACGAATGGTCATCGCTAGATATCCCCCACACGGCCGATTTTTGAAAGAGGGGGAATATAACGAAAATAGAGGGATTCTTAGAGGGGGCTCATTCTGTTTCGAGGAGAAAACAAAATTGAGAGAGAGAGAGAGAGAACTCGCTCTCTGTCCCTTACCATCGAGATCTTGAGTTCAACCTGCAACTGATCTCCGGCGACGATTCAGGTTGAATCAAACCGCCATTCCACGTTAAGAAGGTTGCCTGAGTTCCATGGAGTTGATTGCACCAACTCACGCGGCCTGAAATCTCGGAAAACGATAAATCAACCTTCGAGTTCCATCTCTGACCTTCAATGGTCGATCTTCATTTTGATCTCAATTCTTGCAATTGTTGTGTGTGAAACGTCTCTAAGAGATCACTAAACATGATCCTGTGTTTTGATTGAATTGAAATCGAGTCAAACCTCGCATTCGAACTCCATCACCATCGTCGATTTAGTCAAAGCTCGTCTGGGTAAACCTAGACCTTACTAGGTCAATCTGATCTGTAGGTAAGTCTTCTGAACTCATTTAGAAGTGATCATGCAAAGGAATTAGTCCAATATGCTCTCTGTTGCTTGATTAGAATAGCTATGGCCGAATTGGTTAAAGCTTGATTAGTTTACCTCTTGTGGATAATCGTGTTTGATTATGAGATATGTCATGTGTGACGTTGAGACGAGTCGATTGGCGTCGGTCTTGCTCGATTTCATTGAGATTTCACCGCTGGACCGTTGCCGAAGGCTTTTGACCTTTCATTACAGATGAGAGATGTCCGGCCAAGAAGACAATGATGTGGCGGTTAGAGCAGTCAACACGCTGACATGGCGCTGACGTGGCACGCCACGTCAGCTAGGTTGTTAAAGTCGGGTATATTTCTATTAGATGATCGGACGGTCTAGGTTTCGCCACATGTTGGCTTGGTGATCGTTCGATCTGTTTTTATAAATTATGTTAATAAAAATAGAATTTCCAAAAATAAAAAAATAATAGCTTGATCGAACGGTCAAGGATTAGCCGAGTCATTCGATCTTTGCTGTAGATCTTAGTAATCAGATCTAACGGTTGAAGAATAGTGGCCTTTTGATCTGGGCTGTTGGTTTTAGTCAGCTAATCCAGTGACCGTGGATTAGTCACGTGGTTTAATAGGAACCGTCGGATTAAATTCGAATAAACCAAAAAATAAAAAGACAGAACGACGTCGTTTTGGAGCTGAGGTCTCGTGGGTCCAGGTCTCGTGTGTTCGGGTCTGGGTCGGATATCCGACCTGGTCTAAATCATTTTTTAAATAAAAAATTCACAAAATAATTTTTAAATAATAAAAAAAAATTCAAAAAATTTCTAGAAAATCCCAAAAAATATAGGAAAATTACAAAAAATTCCTAGACATTCCAGAAATTTTCAAAAATTGAGGATTGACCACAGACAACTAGTCAATCCTATTTTTGGAATTTCTTATCCGTTTATCTAAAAATTGACGATATTACCTTTTAGAGGTAAATCGCCTCTGCCTTGTATATGAGATAGGTCGATGATGCCATCATAAGAATTAGGGTCGATTAGACGATCAATTCTTATGTTTGAGTTTTTGAATCTCGTCCTTTTTCTAATAATGCAATTTTTCCCCTTAAAGGGTAAATCGTCTTTCTTATTCCGATCGAGTCGTCAAAATTGCTCAACATTAGGATTTGAGTTTAGTGGTCAATCAATCCTTCTGTTTGAGATTTTCACTTCTCGTCACTTTTTGTAATGACGATTTTACCCCTCAAAGGGTAATTCACTTCTAAAATTCCAGAAAAATTCTGAAAATTCCCGAAAAATAGAAAATGGAATGGTTGGGTGACCAATCCTACTTCCACCATCTTTTAACTCCCTATTTTATCTGAAATGATGAATTTTCCCTTCTTGGGCAAATTGTTCCAAAATCTTCAAAATTACGATTTTGCTCCTCAAGGGTAAATTATCTCGAAAATATTCCTGAGCCTTGCTTGACATTTCTCTAGACTAATAGGGCCTCACTAAGGATGTCATCTTGTGTTCATGTGATTTATCTGCACGTTTTGAATCATTGCTTTGCGCATCTATTTTTACTGATTGTGAGTACTAGGGTAGTTACTCCTATTTGCATGTTCTCCTAGTTTTAGGATTCGTGTCTCATTCATATGCGTGAAAAATTAGGTTAGACAAATCATTCAACTTAGGTGCCGAAAGGGCGTCAACTCTTACAGTTGGCGTAACAAAGTCCCCGATCCCATTTTTCTAGTTTTCACAAAATTGAATAGAATGCTTCCGACTATTCGATAGGGTTTCCAATCATACCCTCCATCGAACGATTGGTGGTGACTCATTGGCATGTACACGTATCACATGTCATCAGACCACTATAAAGGTTGACCATGTATATTGCCGTTGCGACTTGGATAACGGGCCTTGGGTGAGGCTTGCATCCGACCAGCCGGGACGGCCCATTAATCATTAGAGAGACATTTCTCGAGGGTCACGACAAATTGGCGACTCCATTGGGGATCAAACCTAGAATCTCTAGTTAGGAATTTTAGAGGAATTGAGCCGATTAAAAAGTTGATTAGTTTATCCAACCTTGTTTTCTATAGATGCTCTCAAAGGTGAGGTACGTATCCTAACTACTGTGTTAGATATTTTTACAGATTAGAGAAATAAGGGATGGAGTGTTTGTTGACACATTTCCTGCAAGTTGGAGTTGGGATTGTATGTTTATTTTTACGCATATACTGAAGCGGTGTTTGATATAAATTGCTGTGCATTATCTTGCATTGTGATGATCACGATACATCTCACACACTGGCAGTCAAACCCCTGCTGCAACCACCTCTAGGTTACTTTAGATAGGGAAAGGATATGAAAAGATATCATGTTTGATAGCACTTGAGACTTTCGTGTTCATTCTCGCTCACGATCCAAATTGGTGATATTTAGCCCTTTCGGGTGTGTACTCTTGGGGAGAAATGTGCCGTATTTGGATCGTGGGAGCCTGAGCCATAGGTTCCTTACTTGATTTTTTTTTTCTAGAGTATATTCTCACTTGTCTCATGCGCATGCCTGTTGAAGGTTGGTATACCTAAAACCACTCATTGTTATAAGGGCTAATTTGATGTTTTCTAGGTTTTGGTTGGTAAGGCATTTACTTTTAATGTATTTCCTTACTCCTTGTTTCATAGTATGTTCATGTATTGCATATCATTCACATCTACATGCGTTGCATATATTCTAAAATCATTCAAGTGACTGATGGAAATAACAATGATAGGGGATAGGATGTCGCTATCATTGTTAAGCTCGCATGCAATGGCGAAGATTTAGTCCCCTTGTTATGATTCACAGGTGTCACCGCATATTATCAAAGGAGAGTTATCTGACAGTATGGGAAATTGCAAGAGATTTCTTCATCACCAAAACTAGGTGTCTTCTTATTTGACATGCTAAGGGAGACCCTCATAGGGGAGAAGAAGAAATAATTTGAAGCGAAGGCGGAATTCAGCATACGGTCTTTAAAAGACTCTCAGATTGAAGATGTAGAATGGCCAGATGATATGACACGTGGGATGAATATTCATAGGGCTTCTACAGAATACATCCAACGCTTTAAGGCGACTAGACGCAGCTTTGTTGAGCCTTATGTACCTGTGAACATTATGTCGTACGTGCCTGGAGTGGAGCCATATGTACTTGAAGACATGGGATCATCGTCTTATTCGGGAGATGCGGAATCTCAGACTTAAGGATCCGATCTTTGCTGGGATGATGAGGGTGCCTTAGACCCTAAGCGCCCTAGACTTGGATAGACTATTCTGTCAAGTGTAAAACATGTGAACTTTATGATGTTTTGTTGACATTTGGATACTCATTTGTATTAAATGTTACTTCTGGCACATGTACATGAGCATAAGCATAATTTGTCGATACATAAAAAAAAACTATCATCAAAGATTACGCTTCTTTCAATTTCATGAATTCTTCGACAAATGATTGAAAGAATTGCTTACGTGAGACTAAGGCTCGCAAGGTCGTCCTTTTTTCTCATTCATCAATAGAAAAATATGCAATTGAAAGAATCCAGTACTTTCCTTCTTTGTCCTAAAGAGATACTTACTTGTTATTTTCAAATAAATAGGTATTCTCTAATCACAGAATTACCAAGACATCATTTCCATACTCGACTTAAAACGAGAATGAAACAGCAGTAATTGACTCTGCGAGTGGGCATATTGGAGACTCAGATGACTATTATGACTATCATAATAGATTAAGGCCATGTTGGAAGCCTCCCAAGCCAGACAAACGGCAGTACCTAACGTGAACAACTCAAAGTCAATTCTTAATACTCAATACAACTGACAAAGGGACAGCGGAAGGTGCTCGACATGTCGTAGATGACGTTCATGCGCCAAATGTCTAGAAACAACCAAAGATATCTCCTGTTGTCATTAACCTTGAGAAGAAAGAGAAAAGAAAATAGGTTGTGAAGACTGAAATCGAGGCTAAGAGAATATCTAAGATTGAGGAGTGCTTGAGCAGTCAGGGCTACGAGTTAGCCCGTTTTGACAAGATATCTATGTTCGTCAAAGTAAAGTCTTCTTCGAAATACAAAGAGCCAAACTTTGTGAGAAAATTCAACGGGATAGGTTGTCCACGTGCTCACCTCAAATACTATCTGCGTAAGATGGCGCACTATGCTGACTATATTCCCCTTTTGATGAATACCTTCCAAGAGAGTTTGGCTGGTGCCACTTTAGCTTGGTTTATCAAGTTAAACCTGGACGATTACGACGGATGGGAAGATCTTGCTGAAGATTTCCTCAGGTAATATAAGTTTAACACAACTACTGCCCCGACAAGGAAAGATATGTTACGAACAATGAAAAGAAGAGAAGAAATGATCAGAACATATACCTAGAGATGGCGTGATTTGGCAACTCAAGTGAAACCGCCAATCCCGGAAGATGACTTGATTGGCCTATTCTTGAAAGCTCTTCCGTATGAGTACTTCGATAGATTAAACACCTCAGGACGCTAAACCTTTACATACTTGATAAATTTGGCCGAGAGATTGGAGTGGGCTTTGAGAGAAAGAAGGTCACATGAAACTTCAACAAGGAAGCAATATCCCTTGAGAAAAGAAAGAGAGGTTGGAGTCGACATAGCTTTTGTACCAGATTCTCATAAACCCAAGGTGTTCCCTAATTCTAATCAGGCCAAAGGAAGATCATTGTGGTCGATGTATAAAGGACAAGAGCCTAGGAAGAGGCAGCCTCCGAAATAATTTTCTCAACTTTCCATATCGTTATCCAAGTTGCTCCCGATGTTATTAGAACAACACTTAGTGGCAAAGGAACCTCTTAGAGCAAATCCGGTGAAATATCCTAGTTTTGATGAAAGCCAGACTTGCACCTATCATATGGGTGAAGAGGACACAATGTAGATAATTGCTACATCCTTAAGCTGAAGTTTCAAGCTCTCATTGACAATCAAAATTTGAAATTCGATGATGTTGCTCCGAACATGCAAGAGAATCCACTCCCTAATCACCAAGCAATTTGTGCAATACTTGCTGATGAAGAAGAAAACCACCTTGAGCTGAAGGTGAATATACCTAAACTAACTCACATTCTGGTAATTGCCTCGTCATATCCAAAAGAGGGAGAAGTGTCGGCTGAAACAAAGAAGCTATGTATTATCAAGATGATGAGCCTGGGATAATGTCAAGCATTGCTGATGAGAAGTTCAAAGAAATTAAGTCCTTAGTGAACCTAGAATGGAACCAATTTGTGGTTGAAACTGAGCGAGGGAATATGTGAAATATCTCACATGAAAGTCTGGTAGGTGACATAGAGCTGATTACCGAGCCAGAAGAAGAGCTTGACGAAGACGAACTAAAAGCTAACAAGCGAAGCTTGGTTAATCGTAGACTTGTAACCGAAGTACTAGAGAAAGACGAGGTTATAGATAATCTAGGCGAGGATTCTAGTGGATATAACTTCAAATTGAAATACTCTACTCCTCTTAGTTTCTTCCAGAGAATAGAGGATATCATACTCGATGGGTGGGGAGGTATGGATGATCCTATTCAACCCGAAGTCTAGGGGGATGTGATAGAGCCTTTTACAAAAGAACCTGAATCATCACTCAACCAAGTGATATCCCTGCGCATAGAAGAACAAGTGAGTGATCTCTCGAGAGAGATGAAGGATGTGTTATTTCAATTGACAACATACGGTCATCCTTAGACGACAAATGACAAGCTTGACACAGAGCAATATGTTAGGATGGACAAGTTAATAGCCTAGTGGCAAAGCTTGACCGTACTATTCGAAAGAGTAACAAGACATGTGAAGTCTGTAATATCAGATAAGTCAAGTGACGCTGAAAAATACCACCAGTCGGAATGCGAAAACATCATAGAAGGCTTTGGTGACACAGTGGCAATGATTGAAACTGCTACGACTGTAGTGATCAAACTAGATGAGCTTGATAGCTTAAGCCAAGAAGAGGATTGTTTGATGAAACCTGTGGTAATTCACCTACCAAGAGATGAAACTTATTATGAATCTAAACTAGAGGCATCCCACCTGATGACGGTAACCATACAAGTCCCACCGGTAGAAATTTATGGTTCTAAGGCAGTTTATTGGAACTATGGAACGGGAGAAGTAGATGCCGTGATGAGGTTCGGATGATTTTACGCCCCAAGGGAAGGCGAGTCTAAAAATAAGGAGGTTTCTAAGGAAGATGCAGAAAAGCTTCTATCCATTCTTAAAACCAGCGAATTCAAAGTGATAGAGCAGTTAAGGAAAATGCCTGCCCAAATATCTTTGTTGGATTTGTTTATCAATTTGGAAAAGCACAAAGATGCGCTACTAAAGGTACTAAATGAAGTACATGTCCCTGAAACCATCAACGACATACAATTGAGAGAATTTGTGGGGGCAATTCTTCTTAAGGATCAATTGAGCTTGTCAGATGAAGATTTCTTCATGGAAGGGAGAGGGCACAACAAGGCTTTATACATCACTGCATATTATAATGAAAAGAGAGTAGCACATGTGCTAATAAATAACGGATTTGCTTTTAACATCTGCCCATTGGCTACATTGAGAAGCTTGGACATTAAAGTAGAAATGATTCGAATCTCCAAGGCGGCTGTTAGAGCCTTTGATGGAATGAGGAAAACAGTAGTAGGCAAAATCAAGCTGGATTGCTCATTGGCCCAACCAAATTCTCCACAAACTTCCAAGTAATGAATTTGCTAAGCACATTTGAATTTCTGTTAGAGAGACCTTGGATTCACAGCGTTGGAGTCGTACCTTCAAGTTTATATTAGAAAGTACGATTCGTGATTGACGGGAAAATAGTTACCGTCTATGGGGAAATTGATCTTCTTACATATCAGAATAGCGCTATCCCCTACATTGAACCAGAAGTTAAGCAAGAAGCTAGCTATCATTCTCTAGAGCCGGTGGCAGTAATCTACACTCCTGTGGGGGCAAAACTGAAGACTCCTTTTATCTCGGAAGCTAACCTTGTACCGGCTAAAATGTTGCTATCATATGGGTTCAACCCAGGAAAAGGTCTTGGCAAGCATGGCCAAGGAATCAGCGCTCCTCTACAGTTAAAGTCCAATGAGCATAAGATGGACTTGAGATATTAGAACACTTGCATTGGTGACTTTACCCCTAAGACAGCAGACCTAGGCCGAGCAAGAGCCGTAGATGCCATAGACGCCAAAGAAATCAAAAGGATTCCTTCATTGGTCTTCAGCCTGGAAAGATAGGTCTAAGATATTCAGTAGCCCTTTGAATGAGTACTTCAGCAAATACTCTAAGTGGCTGTCAGAAAAAGAGACAACTCCGTCAACAGAACCAGATTTGACAAACCATTTTTTGGGTAATGACTCTGTGAACGTCATCATAGAGTGGTTTGATGAGGAAGCCTCCACTTCTGAGTAAAGAAATCTCTTCCCTGCTTTTAAATGCTACACTTAAATTCCCGCATTTCTTTGCACTTGTCATTTTTGTTGTTTGAAGTAGAGGTAGGAGAACGCCTTTGGATTTCTGACCGTTGGTCCAGACAGCATAGTTTGTAATGTGGTGCATTTTTTGCATTCAATAAAACACACAAGTTTTATTAAGGACATATGTGACTACAGATCAGCCCAATAATGATACTAGCCTTCCACGTGGGAAGATTGAGACCTGATTTGTCATGTGATTCCTGATTTTTAAAAGATTTTCGAAGAACAAGGATATTTGAGGATATGAGGACTAGTTTCATTTATGTCTGCACTTATTTTGAAATCTGTTTTGAAAAAAAATTTCACACTCATGCATCACATTTTCATATGAAATAGAGACTAACCATTCTCGTGACATTTTAGGCAAATCATCTCAAACATACATACTATGTCATTATGTGAACCAGATCGCCAAGATGATTACTCCTACGATATTGAGGAAGACGCAGATGAGGGTTACGCAGCTATCTGTAGAGATTGGAGTGCCTTCAAAAATTCGACACTTCCCACTTCAAAAGAGCCAATAGTCATTAATTTGGGTAATGTTGTAGATGTCAAAGAAGTTAAGATCGGTGGACATCTATTCCGAGATGAAAGACTCGGATTTACTGAATTACTTAAAGAGTATCAGGATGTCTTTCCATGGTCATTACGCCGATATGTCGAGTTTGGATCCAAGAATTGTGAAACATGTGCTACCCACAGATCCCAGTGTTAAACCAGTGAGACAAGGCAACCGACGGATGAAAGCTGAGTCAGAAGACAGAATTAAAGAAGAAGTGATGAAACTTCTTAGAGTGGGCTTTATTGAAGTTATCCCTTACTCAGATTGGATTGCAAATATTGTCCTCGTTATGAAAAAAGTTGGCAAAGTCCGGATTTATGTGGATTATCGGGACTTGAATAGAGCAAGCCTAAATGATGATTTTTCACTTCCTCACATCGATGTGCTAGTGGATAGCACGGCAGGGTACGAATTATTCTCATTCATGGATGGATTCTTCAAATATAACCAAATCCTCATGAAAAAAGAGGACAAGTCGAAAATTGCGTTTACCACCTCTTGGGAAATTTCTATTATAAAGTAATGCCCTTTGGACTAAAAAATGCTAGGGCAACTTATCAAAAGGCGATGGTCACCATATTCTATGACATGATCCATAAGGAGATCGAGGTATACGTCAATGACATGATCGCCAAGCCCAAGGAAGGACAAGATCACATTCAAGTGTTAAGGAAGCTATTTGAGCGACTTCGAAAATAAAAATTAAGGCTCAACCCTAACAAATGTGTGTTCTTGGCGAAATCTAGAAAACTTATCTTATTCATGGTCAGTAGCAAGGGCATTGAAATTGACCTTTCGAAAATCCAAGCTATTTGTGATCTAGCAACTCTCTCGACGGTAAAGGAAGTGAGAAGTCTTCTAGGAAGGCTAAACTACGTCACCAGATTCATCAACCAATTATTAGATGTGGCTAAACCGATTTTCAAATTTCTCAATAAGGGCGCGAAAGTGGCTTAGGATGCAGAATGCAGTCAAGCGTTCCAAAAGATCAAAACTTATTTAGCCACTCCACCGGTACTTGTGCTACTTGTCTCAGGTCACCCCTGGACCTTGTACCTGACTATATATCAAGAATCTTTGGAAGTCTTACTTGCTCAAACAAGCCCTGTGGATGGTAAGGAAAGAGCTATCTACTACTTGAGTAAGAAGTTCACCTCATCCGAATCGAATTATGTGCCAGTCGAGAGGGCTTGTGTAGCAACAGTGAAGATACTTCGCAGATTGAGACAGTATACCCTACACCACCATGTTCAACTGGTGATAGAAAATGACCCTATCAAATATCTTTGGGAGAAAACTACTTTGATTGGGAAATTACCAAATGACAAGTGTTGTTGTTTGAATTTGACATCAAGAGCTCTCCACAAAAGTTTGTAAAGGTGAGAGCCAAAGCCGATATGTTGGCAAACCACGATCCAGTTGTGGTATTCCTCTCTTTCAAGTCCCTTTCAATCATCTGGCCCCACTCATAGATCTCCTTTTACGTCCTCAGATTTAGGGCAATCATCTAACTACGGAGCTCAGGCCTCAAACCATCCCTAAATCTCCGTGCTTTCTCCTGGGAATCCTCTATAGATCGAGGTGCGTACCTCGACAATCTTGAGAACTCGGCCTCATACTGATCTATCGTCAGCTGGTTCTGGTGCAACTGTAAAAACTTCACCAGCTTCCTTTCCCTGGCCGTCTTCGAGAAATACTTATCGTTGGACGCTATCTCGAAGGCATCCCAATTCATGGCCATTCCTTCAGGGAAAACTCCATTCTTAGTGGCAGCCCACCAATCATTTGCCATACCCTCTAGCTGGTACACTGCTAGCAGCACTTTCTCTTAGTCCGTGTACCTTAGCACTCCAAAGGCTTTTTTCAACTTCTCGATCTACTTGGGTGCTAGCTCGGGATCTCCAGTCCCGTCAAATTGAGCCGGTTTCCGCTTTGTCAATTATTCCACTAGCTGACCCATCTATCTGGCCACGACTATTTCCTCCTAGGAATTCACCGCCTCATTGCCCTAGTTAAGTTCACCCTGGCTTTCGTTGCCACTGTTGTTGCCGTTGTTGGCGTTGACGGCAGCTATAGCGGCTCCTATCGCCTGGGCTATGACATCATCCCGATCCTGGGTCTGCCTATCAATAAGGTCACCAATTCTCTCCAGTTCTCTCAGCACGCCATCCATCCTTGGATCTTCTGCGATAGGTGGCCTCGAGCTAGAGGCTCCGCCTCTTGACCTTCCAAATCTTCTAGACGGGTTGCTCATCTTTATCTCCTTCTACTGAACCTGATCCACCACAATCCAGCAATGAGTTAGTACTCACTCATTCATCCAAGTCCAGAGCTACTAACTATACCTTAACAGAAACAGTCATAATACAACAGTCTCCACACAACAATTTCTAGAGACATCTCAACAAGCAGCACATGGTCATTCCTCAATTCCGTTCACTCCAACGGTTTACTAAAACAGGCCATACTCATCCACTTATCAGGCCATACTCATTCTCTTATCAGGCCAAAATCCAGAAATGACCTCCAATACTAAGCAGGGAACTTCATCCTCATGCATTACCACAACCCTGCCAAGGTCAAACACCAACCATAAGCGCCAAGTCACATACTATGCACCTCATGTCTTATCTTAACCAGTCTCCTAAGGTCTCTCTATCCGTCCAAGTCCCAACTTAATCCTCCTTATTACTCCAATCCTCAATCAACTTTGGATCGAGCTAACCTTGCTCTGATACCAAATCAAACGGGGATGTCACGCCCCACACCCCGGGCACGAGCACGCGACTCCCTGCAAGCAAACCAAATATCTCTCACGAACCCAAGATCCACAATTAAGTCGAGAGACATATAATATACAAAGCACGCGGAAGCAATAATGAAATAACTCCTCCGTACAAAATATGAAGTCGGACATGGATAGCGCAAATACTGTCATACAAATACCCAACTGTTCATATAGATACATAGCTACTACATCCGCTAACACAAGGGGCGGCAGGGTAAGTACACAAAAAGAGGCCCATCCTCAATCATCCAAAGAAGACAGGGTCAGGATCACCCCCTAAAGATCAAACTAACAAACTGGGAGCTCCTAAGACGAGCTGCTAGAGTCCTCGATCTCCTCTGCGTCCTCCGTGGGCTCGTACTCTGAAAAGGTCTCCAAACGAACCTCGATGGTGTCCTCCATAGTCTCCTCAGTAGATGGCTCCACGAGATCCTCCTCAGTCGCCTCGACCACAATAACCTCCTCCTCCGTGTCCTCTAAAGTCGGGGTACTCTCCGGTCCATTCCTCGGATCGACAACTGACCCCTCAGCCTGGTCTAAGTCTTAGGCATGCTGGCACCAATCAGGGATTACTCCTTGGGGCACCTCATGGGGCTTCAAAGGCCCCGTAGACACATCCCCGACCTTTCGGAACCAGGCCTCATACCTGTGAGGCTTCCAACTAGTACTGTCCTCGTCTACCCAAACCACAGTGCACTTCCTTACATAAATAGTTCCCTGGCCATCAGGGAACTCATCAAAATAAACGGTCGTCTTCTAGGGGTCTCCAAAACGAATAGGTTACATCTTCAAGGTCTAGGATCTGTAAAAAGGGGGTCCCCAACGAGGTGAGATTCACATCTCAGTAAAAGAGTCCTAACCCTAGGTTAGGCCGACCGTCCACTCAGGCGTCACATACCCCAATAATTCAAACTCATAGACGTACGAGGCAATGCAAATATAGATAACGACACATGGATGGCAAGCATACAGTTATGGCATCATAACACATTCAGATAATTATGCACAACTCACCCTGCCACATCACCACATCCACCTTTTCCAACCTGCCTCATTCTCATGCTCGCGTTTAGAACGCATCAGGCTCAGTCCGCGTAAACGCATCAGACCGTCATTGACAACCCGCGTAAATGCATCAGGTTTCAATGATACTCCAGGCCAGTGCCGATACATCACATCTTTGTCCCGCGTTTTGACTTATCATTACCGTGGCCTTCTCAACCCCTTGTCTCGTACGCATCAGGGTGCCACTCAACTCCAACCCCGCGCCTCAGCCCCTCAGGGTACTCATTCCACCAACCCGCGTCTCATACGCATCAGGGTCTCACCATGTCATACTCATGCCATGATTTTCAATTTATTTCACATACAAAACAACAGGTGCAACTTAAGCACAATTCATGTACTCATGGCATGCAAGACAATCAATGTGACACTCAGACATGGCTAAAAATTCAAGCACAAGCATTGGCACACATTAATCCTCTATACCATCTTAGGACGCACCAAGAACAATCATCTTGGAATCCTTCACAAATCATTCAAATTATCGCCCGACTCACCTAATTGAGTCTAATCTTCCTATCCTAAGCTTAGGATTTCCTTACCTCAAGTTTGATGCCACAAAAATCCTCTTCTCAAGCCCTCAACAATTCGATCTCAATGGTCCAAGAACAACCCACCGTGCAACCTAGGAAAATCCAACCGATTGTCAATTTCCCTTATCCAATTCATCCATCCATGAACCACCAACCTTAATAACACATTCCTCAACATCCTAACATGTCTCATTGATGAATTTGAGACTCAAAACCAACAGCCAACAGCCTCCAAAGAATCGATTTACACTGAACCAAAGGGGGCTATGCTCGATTCTGTGTAAATCGAGCATATCTAGTCTTTAACCTACTCCAATTCCATCACTTAATCACTAACCTACTTGCTAACATGTCTATCTAAGGGTTTATGAGGCTCACTGGAGATTTGAAGCCAAGACGTCGTCGAAAATCCCTTGAAAGTCGCCGGCTCCTTCAAGACTGCAAACCGACAGTTTCTGTCCAACATTCAAAAGATCTATTTGGGCTCAAAAATCCATCAAATTAAGCTCAACTTTTTACCACGGATCACTAAACGAGTCCCCTAGATCTTCACAAAATTTGGTCGCAAGACTCCAAAATTTCGAGGTCCTTAAGGGTCAGAAACTCTGCCTACGTCAAATTGTGTCAGTTTTCGTCGACTTTCGGGAGAATGGTTGGCCGGAGCTCCTCAGTGGCTCAATCGACGCGCTTCTATTTCGAGGAGGTCGGTAAGAGGCTAAGCTAGGAGTGTGTGGTCAGCCAGAGTCTAGGCGGTGGCCAAAAGGAGTCGTCGGAGCTGGCAAACGGGCGGCACAGAATCGGTCGGCTAGTAGCAGAAGAGAGGAAGAAGACGGAGAGAGTTTCGGTGCTTTGGAGGAAGAGTAGCCAGCCAAGAGAGAGAGTGATAAGCTATATTGAATCTCAAGAGTCAAAGGGAAGAATGGTAGTTGGGTAATAGTGGACAAGACCACTCTTTAGCTAATCCATTGACACATGTCCTAAGTGTCAATCAAGCTTAATCCAATGGCCATGCTCTCTTCCAAGTTATGGCAGCCTTGGGGAAAATAAAATACCAAAATGCCCTTCTTCAATTGCATAAGCAAGGCTAAAGCTTGATGGGCAAAATTATAATTTTACCCTCGGCGTCCGGAACGTCATTTTTCTCAATCCAATAATCTTCGACATGGTGACGGCCAATCCAAACATGATGTTGAAATTCTTGATTCCCCATTTTCAATTTTCAAGATTCGTTTCTGATTGTTTTCCCTATCAGATATGGTCCAGCCTATCCCAAACCGATGGGGGGCTTTTGCAGACTTTACGTGTATCAACCTTGTGATTCATATCACATTTAGGGCTTGTCAATTCGTGGCAACTTTGATTGTCATGTAATTGTGAGGGTCTATCACTAGTTCCTATGGTCTCGATCTTCACTTTTCGATTTAGGATAATTTTGCAAATCATACGTAGGTTAAGTGGCATCACCCGTGCTCCAATCGTATAACACTAGCAATGCATCCCTTAATCGTCCTTAGATCGGCCTTTTATGGTTCCAAATGTCCCTCGACAATCCTTATGGTCAAAGTGTCATTTCCTATTTGAGTTTCTAGGTCCACGTATCGTGTCTCGCGTTAGCCTTTCCCTTTTGGTCAGCCTACTCAAATTGATCAGATTCGAGCAAGATATGACTAAAATACATCACTAGATATACTTTTCATTAATGAGTCTGAAATTGACTAGAAATCAGAATGTCACAGAAATGAAAGTTGATGAGCGTGCATGCATGAACTTATCGCTGTTAGACTTAATAAAATGTTATTTGGTATGGGACAAGTTGATGGGATACCTATAAAACGTCATGAAGCATGGTATGAGACGTGTGGAACAGGGCTTTCTCCGTACATGTATGTGACATTCTGATTTCCCAATCATTTTTAGACTCATTAATCAGAAACGAGTCTCGAAAGTTGAAAATAGAAAATCAAGAATTTCAACGTTATTCGGATTGGCCATTGCCCTATCGAAGAATTTTGAAGCGAGAAAAACGACGCTATGAACGTCGAGAGTAAAATTATCCTTTTGCCCCTCGAGCTTAAAGCCTTGTCCATGCATTTGAAGGAGGACATTTTGGACTTTAAACCACCTTAAGGTTGCCAAACACAAGGAGGATTATTGGCCATTGGATCAAGTCGATTGACACTAGGGACAAGTGTCACAAGATCAAGCTTGGAGTAGTCATGCCCAACTTTATTCACCTACCATTCAAATCATTGACCATAAAAGTTGAATATAAGCTTTTTCACTCTCTCTCTACTCCAATTGACCGGCCATTACCTCCCCCATGACTCACGACAGCCACTTCTTCTTCCTTCTTATTCTCTGCGTTGCCGACCAGTTTCTGGGTCTCCGTTCGGCGCCGTCTACGACCTCCTTCGGCCACTGCCTGAATACTGGCCAACTGTACCAACCTAGCCCCACCTCTTGCCAACCTTCTCGAAGTGGAATCACGTCGATTGGACCCCTGAGGAGCTCCGGCCAAGTTTTTTCTCGAAAACCGATGGAATCTGACCTAACCTAAGGTAGGTAACATTTTTGACCCTTTAGGAGGCCGAAATGTTGGAATCATGAGGTCAAATTTTATGGAGGCCTAGGAGACATGTATATCTATCTATGGTAAAAAGTTGAGAAGGATTTGGTGAAGTTTTGACCCCAAATGGGTCTTGTGAATGTAGGATAGAATCTGCCGGTTACTAACCTTGGAGGATCTGGCAACTTCCAACTGGTTTCCGCCGATGATGCGACTTTAAACTCATGGTGAGACCCTTAGATCCCTAGATAGACATGTTAAGAGGTAGGATGATGATTGAATTATAGAATTGGAAGTTGATTAAGGCCCAATTGTGCTAGGTTTGCACAGAATCGAAAAAGCACCAGTTTGGTTCTATGCAAAATTGAATCTGTGGGGGCTGTTGGCATTGGGTTTTAAGCCTCAAATTGGTAATTAAGGCATGTTAAGATGATGAGGATTATGCTATGGAGGTTTATGGTTCATGGATTGAGGAATTCGACATAGAAATTGACTAATTGATTGAATTCCTAGGTTGCGCGGTGAGGTTTGTCTTGGACCCTTGAAACCAAGATTGTGAGGATCCAATAAGAGAATTTTGGTGTTATCAAATTCAAGGTAAGGGAATTCCTAACCTTTTGCTAGGAAGATTGAACTCAATTGGGCGAGTCGAGAGATAAATTGATTGATTCATGAGAGTGTCCAAAGGGATAATTCTTGGTATGTTATAAGATTGTAAAGGGGTTTATGTGTGCCCTTGCTTGTGCTTGAATTGCTTGCCATGTTTGAATATCACTTGATTGCTTTGCATGCCATGGAATATACGAATCGTACTTGAGTTGCGCTTGGCATTGTGTGTGCAAATGAATGGAGAATCATGACATGAGCATGACATGGCGGGCCCTGAGGCGTATGAGACGCGGGGCGAAGGTAGATACCCTGATGGGATCTAATCGCGGGGTCACGTTGAAGTTGTGTTGCACTCTGATGCGATCTAATCGCGAGGTTGAGTTGGCCACGGTCCTGATGCGATCTAATCGCGGGACAGAGATATGAGGCATCGGTACCAGTCTGGAGAATCATTGGAACCTGATGCATTTACGCGGGTTGTCAATGACGGTCTGATGCGTTTACGCGGACCGAGCCTGATGCGATCTAATCGCAGGCATGAGAATAGCCTGACGTGATCTAATCGCGGACATGAGAATGGGGCAAGAAGGAAAAGATGGTTGTGGTGAAGTGGCAGGATGAGTCGCGCATGAACATCTGAGTGTGTTATGATACCATCCGTACATGTCTGTCACCTGTGTATGGTTATTTATATTTGAATTTACTGAGATGTCTATGAGTTTGAATTATTGGGTTATGTGACTACATGAGTAGACGGTCGGCTTAACCTAGGGTTAGGACCCACCTTACTGAGATGTGAATCTCACCCCGTTGTGGGCAATATTTTTCAGGTCCCTGATGAAGGAATCCAGGTTTACCATGGATTGGCACAAAGACGAGGTCACTAGAAGAAAATGAAAACTTCTCTTTTGTGACCTTAGAATTGAATAGTAGATATCTTGAGGATTTAGATTTGTAACAAATGAAGTATGATTGACCTTTATTAAAGGTGTGCCCTTGTTTCCTAAGTCATCGGGTGTTGCTTTATTTGTAAATTGGATTTGGCGTCGCTTCCGTATGTATGTTTCTTTCAGCCTCTAGGATATTGGTCGATGGATTCCTGGAGCTTGAATAAGGAACGGCTTGGTGGGATGTTCGCGTGCTCGCCAGATTCGAGGCGTGAGATCCCCGTTTGATTGGTATCAGAGCAAGGTCAGCTCAATCCAATGTGATTGAGACTTGGAGTGATAAGGAGCGATGACTTAAGGACATTTAGGTAGTGAGACTTTAGGGATAAACATGGATTGCTGAATCTTGAGAACTATAGGCTTGAACTGGTGTAGTATTCTAATGGTCCTAGTGCCGATTTAAGGGATGATCTTGAATGGTTTTATGAATAAGGCTCACAAGGAAGTGAATAGAAATTGAGGAGTCATAAGCTTGGATTTGAGGTTGCTAGAGAATAACTTATGAATGAAGGGTCAATTGAAGTGTGTAATTGTGATCTTGGTTTGTCAATGACCCAACTTGGGGAGTATGAGTTATAAAGAGACAGCTAGTATTGGTGGATTCAGGCTTGAATTGCATGATATCATGATGGTTTAGCTATCAATTGCTATTGTCGGCCTTGGATGAAATGAGGTGAGATGTATATAAGGTATATTGAGTTAAAGGCCAGTTGTGATCGAATGCTTGGGGATTTGATTTAGTTAGCGACTGCACTTGAGATGCATGGTTGAATATAGGCAATTGATCTGTGAGATGTGACGGTCATTGGTGAAATTATAACTCTTAAATGGATAGGAATTGATCTGAAAGTGATTTTGACATGAAAAGTGGTGAGGACAGTCATGCTGTGCACGTGTCTGTGATTATGAAATGCAAGTTGATGAGTGTGCATGCATGAACTTATCACTGTTGGACTTAATAAACTGTCGCCTGGTATGGGACAAGTTGACAGGGTACCTATAAACTGTAATGAAACATGGTATGAGGCATGTGGAACGAGGCTTTCTTCGTAGATGTATGACTTGGCACAACTTGCAACGGCCAGGTCTGATGAGGGCGGGGAGTGATCGCCAGGACAGAGAGGTCCGGACAAGAAGCCTCTCCTGGCAAGCTTATAAGATGGCAAGAGGTAGGAATGACCCAAGTCATAACTTGAAAGGGGAAGTCTAGGTATCAGGTTGAGTCTAATTATGGATAAGAGATGTATGGCACGGGATTGATCCTCATCAAGGATGATCGAAAGTGGCATGACATGTATAATGGCGCCTATGAGTGGTATGGTTAAAAGCTTCGTGCTTGACAGTGGATGCCCTTATTAAAAAGAAAAGTGATGTTTTGATGGGCCTGTTAGGCGTGTTCTATGACTGGCACCATGTGATTAGTTTGGCTAAGATCTAACTGAGAGATTAGACAACCTGTGGGGTTTATACCTGTTGAACCAAGGCATGCTGAGAATGAGATAGTCTGTTGTGATTATCCTAGAGTGGCGGATGCCTCTGGGTTTAAATTATGAGTTATTGACTTGGTGAATTGCTGCCTTGAGTGCTTATTTGATAGTTGCCTAGTTGATGCTAGCCTAGTAATGGTTGTTAGTGGAGAAGTTGCCTCGTTAAGGCTGGCTTGATGAATGATTGTGGATTAAGGATGATATGAGATCCATGAATATTTGGCAATTAGTTGAGAATTTCCTATGTGTCATTAGAGAGTTGTTTGGGAACCACTGATGGTCGATAGTGATGAATGATGAGATGGGCAGTTTGAGACTACCGGACTTGAATAGATAACTTAAGTTTCTGATTCCTGGAGGGAATCATAGTGGTTCAGGAGACCTGAGAACCCAAAGGACATTGAACGACCAAGGTGTGGTCGTAGAAGAGCATTAGGCTCGAGTATACGTGGTATGGAAGATCCGAGAACTAATATGGATCATGAGAATTGAGTAAAGATGGGCGATTGGAGTATGAGTACTAAAAGAAAATATGGCTCAATCGATTAATCATACAAGACTCAAGAGCTGAATGGGTCGTAAGAACTTTAAATGAAAATGTGGAAATTTGCTGGTTAAGCAAACTCGAGGAGGAGCTGCCATGATTCCCTAAGTCACTGTGGTGATAACTGCTTGTGCTGATGAGTTAAGTGATAGAAGTCACGAGAAAGGCGACTCTGAGTTATTTCATTCATGAGAAAAGTGAATGTGTGGGAGGGACCATGAGAGTTTTGAAAAGCTTGTGAAGCTATGAATAAGAATGAGATTGACTAAGTTTGATGGAGGGATGAAATTCGAAATTGTCTCCCTCTAGATTGAGGATCTTGATAAGGAAACCTTGGAGGTTTTGGGTACACTGAAGAAAGAAAGTGACCCTGGCAGTTATTAGCCCTAAGAGGCTAATGATAATTGGTGAAAGGTCACTAGGGGAAGGGTTTCCTCGAAGGCACGAGATCTGCCTAGACGACCTCTGTTGAGTTATTCAATGGAAAAATATCCTTCTGAGATTGCTCGAAAGCAAAGGTTGTAGGGATCTTGATAGTTTTGTAAGGATCAGAGGATGATTGACCAATGTGAGACAGAGTTCTCAAGGTTCCTTAAATATATTAAAAGTCCCTTGAATAAGATAAGTAAATCTCTGAGTAGATTGGAACTTGAAAACCTTATGACTGGTTGTTATTCCTGATTTTGACGAATGGTGATGGGACTCAGCAAAAGAGGAGAATGATCGAAAGACTTACGAATAAGAGAACTCCTGATCATAGATTACGAGCAAAGAGATGCTCAATGTGAATGTGGAACGTACCTACGAGAAATGACTGATTACCTGGGCGTAAGACACATGGTGGAAAATGGGTAGTCCGTCTTTTCTATTGTGGAAAGGGTTGAGGAAGAATCAGCATGCTAGTTTGCCTGGAATTAATGACTTCTTGGGATCGGTTGGTTGAATTGGAACCATGAGAAATGAAATCATGAGTTGTTGTTCCCTAAAGAATAGGGCATTGTTCTTAAAGGGCGATTGGACCATGAATTGGTCATTGATGAAAAGGAAAGTGAACGGACTTGATAGTCCTAATTGGTTGTGATTCTAGTGAATGATTTAGTAAACGAAAAGAGCGCTTAGAGAATACTTACAAAGTGAGTTGAAGTAATCGAATTGAGCATTCGATAAGTAAACTGGTGGAGACAAAGGACGAATAGATATTGTCACTTGAAGTGACTAAATTATGGGAAGAAGAAAGCCGAGTATGGTGGCATATACGTTTTAGAGTAAAACACCGCCGTTGGCACAGATTCCAAGATCGACGTCCTATGGAATAGGAAGGACATGGTGGATTTGAAATAAGAGAATGCCACTGAAATGTGTAGCTTCCCTCACATAGTAAGAGAACCTAGTATGGAAGAAGGAGAAAATCCTAACTGTTTTGATATTAAGATGGAGCATCTAGACTGGGAAAGAAGACGCAGAACTTGAACGATTCCTAGAAGTGAAATCTGAGAGACTGTCTTGTAGACAATGTTGAATTCCGGGATGATGTTGACGTTCAGTGGAACAAACGGAATTGGGATAAGGTCGCCTTAGTGAGTTATGGAACTCAGAGGCTAAATCACTAATGCTTCTCGAGAGAAGAGTGACAAGAATAAGTAAAATGTCGCGCGATCCTAGAGGAGACCCGTGACAATAGAGAGCCAAGGTCTGAGCTCTCAAGTGAAAAGTGCGAGGAACAGTTGGGAAGATTCGACACCTGATGGAAGGAAGTTGATAATCGCCGAACTAAGTACTTAAGGAATGATTGAGTTAGTCGTTACCATCTTGAGAGACGATGGTTGAACTCATGTAAGGAGCCACGAGAAACATGAACAGCTTTTGAGAGTGTCCTATGGACTCTAAGGAGATGCTTGATATATGTTGAATGTGAAGAACACGGGCTATGGATCTGATAAGGTAGGAGTTCTCGGTCGTGAAATCTCTGAGAAATGAAATCTTTGTAGAGCCTTAGAGGAGTGGAATGAGTGATAAATCGACTAGAGTCGATATGGGATTGCTAGAAGTAGAAAGTTCCTGGAATTGACGAATTGTAATAGACGGACCGTGGAAAGATTCCCCACAAGAGCTGTTCCATTGGTAAAATGAATTAAGGATGAGATGTAACATGAATGGGTGAATGAACGTGAAAAGAGTTTTCGAGGACTTGAGTTAAGCTGATGACTACGCTGTTTAATTGGAAATTGAAATGCATATGAGGGTCGCAATGACGCGACAAGAATGAAACTTGAGGCATAGCAAAGCAACAGGAAGTGGGCATTGCATATACATCGTGATGATAAGGCCATAGGAGTTGGAATGCTTAGAGCATGATTGGAGTGAGTTACGAGTGTCCTCGCGATAAAGTTAGGGAATGTTGTTTGAGTGAAAGAATGTTCCAAGGCTATACCTACCACAAGAGTATAAGGTAGCAGTTTCCCTAAGGGAATTGAATAAGAGGTAACGCTAATGCGTGAATTTGCTTGTGAATATGTGAACGTAACATGTTTAAAGAAAGATCTTGAAGTTATGTGAACTAAAAGAGGTTGAGAGTAGGGACCGCCTAAAGGGAATTGAAGGCGAAGCATGTGGAACGAAGAGATCACCCAAGTGTTGTTATGGCGATATTCGTATTACTAAGGAAGGGTGAATTGTTTAGCGGATGCTTACAATTGAGAATTGAGCATTGTTTAATTGGCGATGGAGGGACGGATCTTCCCTTGAAAAATAAGAGATTCAACCTCTAAATTGGAAGTTGTCAAATGACTAATTGACGGCCACCGAAAGCACCTAACTTGAAGGCCAGAAGAGAATTGAGCAGTTGCCATGATCGAGCATCGATATTTGAGGGGTTATAGGAATAGATGGAACCCTTGAGACCCCAGGGCGGAAGTATGAGTCCAGTATTGAGGGGAACCTAAGGAGATGACCTCATCGAAATTCGAAGGAAGGATTATGGTATTCCTGGGATGGCACAAAGAAGTACCAAGATATATATATATATATACTATCGGTGATAAGGGTTGAAAGTTGAAATTAATCTACCATATAGTCGAGCACTAGACATGTCGAGAAAAGAGAAGGACATGACCACGAAAGTTGAAGGATCACTTGATTCAAGGGAATTTTCGGAAGGAATTGAGAACGGATTACTACGGAAATGATCAGGCAATTGTTTAAGGGATTGAGAGGGCCATAACTCAACTTGGTTAATGGAGGGCAAGTTGATAAAGCCCTTGAATATCTATTGGTATGAAAGGAAGTTTGAAACGAGCGATATGCCGAATGGATGGACAAATGAAAGAGATAATGTGAACGCTCAAAGATGAACTACAAATAGATGTTAGGAGTATCGGAGGAGAAAGGAGAGAAGCAAATCAGATTGAGGACTGAAGGAGACCAGTCCTAGAGAAAGATGGCTTTAGATCGGAAAGGACAAGTAAGATCGTCAAGTCATAAAAAGAAATTATTCGGAAGAACGAGGATGTGATGAGACGCCAATACCCCAGAGGATTGGATGGTTAGAATGTTGTAAATTTTGAGGACGAAATTTCTATAGGGGAAGAGTTGTGACATTCTGATTTCCCAGTCATTCTAAGACTCATTAATCAAAAACGAGTCTCGAAAGTTCAAAATGAAAAATCAATAATTCCAACGTTATTCGGATTGGCCAACGCCCTATCGAAGAATTTTGGAGCGAGAAAAACGACGCTCTGAACGTCGAGGTAAAATTACCCTTTTGTCCCTCGAGCTTAAAGCCTTGTCCATGCATTTGAAAGAGGGCATTTTAGACTTTAAACCCCCTCAAGGCTGCCGAACACAATGAGAATTATTGGCCATTGGATCAAGTTGATTGACACTAGGTACAAGTGTCACAAGATCAAGCTTGGAGTAGTCATGGCCAAATTTATTCACCTACCATTCAAACCATTGACCATGAGAGTTGAATATAAGCTTTTTCACTCTCTCTCCTCCCCAATTGACCATCCATTACCTCCCCATGATTCATGACAACCACTTCTTCTTCCTTATTCTTCTCTACGTTGCCGACCAGTTTCTAGGTCTCTGTTTGGCGCCATCGACGACCTCCTCCGGCTACTGCCTGACCATCGACTGACCATACCAACCTAGCCCCACCTCTTGCCGACCTCCTCGAAGTGAAATCACGGTGATTGGACCCCTGAGGAGCTCCGACCAAGTTTTTTCTCAAAAGCCGACGGAATTTGACCCAACCTGAGGTAGGTAATGTTTTTAACCCTTTAGGAGGCTAAAATGTTGGAATATTGAGGTCAAATTTTATGGAGGCCTAGAAGACATGTATATCTATCTGTGGTAAAAATTTGAGAAGGATTTCGTGAAGTTTTGACCCCAAATGGGTCTTGTGAATGTAGGACAGAATCTACCGGTTACTGACTTTGGAGGATCCGGCAACTTTCGACGAGTTTCCAGCGACGACGCGACTTCAAACTCATGGTGAGACCCTTAGATCCCTAGATAGACATGTTAAGAGGTAGGGTGATGATTAAATTATGGAATTGGAAGTTGATTAAAGCCCTATTGTGCTCGGTTTGCATAGAATCGAAAAAGGACCGGTTTGGTTTTGTGCAAAACTGAATCTGTAGGGGCTGTTAGCATTGGGTTTTGAGCCTCAAATTGGTAATTAAGGCATGTTAAGATGATGAGGATGATGGATTGAGGAATGGACATAGAAACTAACTAATTGATTGAAATTCTTAGGTTGCGCGGTGAGGTTTGTCTTGGACCCTTAGAAACGAGATTGTGAGAATCCAAGAAGAGAATTTTGGTGTTATCAAATTCAAGGTAAGGGAATTCCTAACCTTTTGCTAGGAAGATTGGACTCGATTGGGCGAGTCAAGAGATAAATTGATTGATTCATGAGAGTGTCCAAAGGGATAATTCTTGGTATGTTATAAGATTGTAAAGGGGTTTATGTGTGCCCTTGCTTGTGCTTGAATTGCTTGCCATGTCTGAATATACTTGATTACTTTGCATGCCATGGAATATACGAATCGTACTTGAGTTGCGCTTGGCATTATGTGTGCAAATGAATGGAGAATCATGACATGAGCATGACATGGCAGGGCCCTGAGGCGTATGAGATGCGGGGCGGAGGTGGATACCCTGATGCAATCTAATCACAGGGTCGAGTTGAGGTTGTGTGGCGCCCTGATGCGATCTAATCGCGGGGTTAAGTTGGCCACGATCCTGATGCAATCTAATCGCGGGACGGAGATATGAGGCGTCGCTACCAGCCTAGAGAATCATTAGAACCTGATGCGTTTACGTGGGTTGTCAATGACGGCCTGATGCGTTTACGCGGACCATGCCTGATGCAATCTAATCGCGGGCATGAGGAGAGCCTGATGCGATCTAATCGCGGGCAGGAGAATGAGGCAAGAAGGAAAGGATGGTTGTGGTGAGGTGGAAGGATGAGTCGCGCATGAACATCTGAGTGTGTTATGATACCATCCTTGCATGCCTGTCACCCGTGTGTGGTTATCTATATTTGAATTTACTGAGATATCTATGAGTTTGAAATATTGGGATATGTGACTGCTTGAGTGGACGGTTGGCCTAACCTAGGGTTAGGACCCACCTTACTGAGATATGAATCTCACCCTGTTGTGGGTAACATTTTTCAGGTCCTTGATAAAGGAAACCAGGTTTACCATGGATCGGCACAAAGACGAGGTCACTAGAGGAAAAATGAAGACTTCTCTTTTGTGACCGTAGAATTAAATAGTAGATATCTTGAGGATTTAGATTTGTAATAAATGAAGTATGATTGACCTTTATTAAAGGTGTGTCCTTATGTCCTAAGTCATCGGGTATTGCTTTATTTGTAAATTGGAGTTGGCGTCGCTTCCGCATGCATGTTTCTTTCAGTGTCTAGGACATTGGCCGATGGATCCTAGAGCTTGAATAAGGAACGACTTGGTGGGATGCTCGCGTGCTCGCCGGGTTTGGGGCGTGACAATGTATGACTTGAGACAACCTGCAATGGCCAGGATTGATGAGGACGGGGAGTGATTGCCGGGACAGAGAGGTTCGGACAAGGAGCGACTCCTGGCAAGCTTCTAAGATGGCAAGAAGCAGGACTGACCCAAGCCATAACTTGAAAGGGAAAGTCTAGGTATCAGGTTGAGTCTAATTGTAGTCAAGAGATGTACGGCACGGGATTGATTCTCAAAAAGAATGATTGAAAGTGGCATGACATGTGTATTGGTGCCTATGAGTGGCATGGTTAAAAGCTTCGTGCTTGGCAGTGGAGGCCTTTTGAAAAAGATTAGTAATATTTGTGATAGGCCTATTAAGCATGTTTTCTTATTGGCATCATGTGATTGGCTTGGCCAAGGTATAACTGAGGGATGAGACGACCTGTGGGGTTTATACCCATTGAACTGATGTCTGTTGAGAATGAGATAGCCTATCGCATATATGACAGAGTAGCAAATGCCTTATGCTTATAGTATGAGCGATTGATATAGTATGAGCGATTGACTTATAGAAGTGATACCTTGAGTATTTGTCGGGTGTTGACCTAATTGAGTTTTTTAGCCTAGTTGAGGCTGGCTTGATGAATGGTTGTTGCTTAAGGACGATTTGAAATCCTTGTATAAAGAGCAACTAGTTGAGAATTGTTGAAAATCACTGATGGTTGATGGTGATAGATGATGAGATAAGTAGCTTGAGACTGCTAGACTCGAGTAAATGACTTAAGTCTTTAATTTCTAGAGGAAATTGTAGTGGTTCGAGTGCCATAAGAACCTAATGAGGTTGAACGACAAGAGAATGGTCACTAGAGGAGCATTGGATCGAGTATGCAAGATATGAGATGACTCTAGAAATGAAGGGAATTGTGAGAATTGAGTAAAGATGAGTAACCAGAATATGAGTGCTAGAAAAGTGTTTGGCTTGAGCTTGCGGACTGTACAAGACGTAATAGTTGAAAGGGTCATGAGAACTTTGAATGTAAATGAGAAAGTAGATGGGTAGGTAGACTCAAGAAGGAACTACCATTGTTATCCCTGTCCCTAAGACTGTAGTTGCTTTTGCTAACAAAGTGAATGGTAGAGATCATAGGAAAGGCGATAGAAAATGAAAATCGCTCGATGGAAAGCTTGTGAAACGATGTATAAGGCTGAGATTGACTAAGGTTCGATGGAGAAAATGATGCCTAAGCTGCCTTTCTTTGGATTGAGAATTTAGAAAAGAACCTTAGAGGTATTGAATTCATTAAGGAAGAGAAATGACTCTGATAGCTATTAGCTTGAAGAGGCTGTCGATGATTAATGGAAGGTTACCAAAGGAAGAATTTCCCTTGAAGGCATGATATTTGCCTGTATTGTCTTCGTTGAATTGTTCCATAGAAAGTACCTTTCTAAGGTTACTCGAGAGTAAGGATTGTCTGATCTTTAATAGCTTTGAAAGGACCTAAGGAAGGTCGATCATTATGAGATAGAGTTCTCGAGGTCGTCTAAGCGTATCAAGGGTGGTCAAGGACCCTTTAAATGACGTGAAGTCTCTGAGTGGATTGGAATTTGAAAGCCTTATAGCCAATTGCTATTCCTGAATCTGATGAACCGTAATGGACATCAAGGAAAGAAGTGGATGATCGGAAGAGGAATAAGTAAGAGAATTTCTGTTTATAGATTGTGAGACAAGAGAACTTCACTTATGGAACATAGAATGTGCCTATAAGGAAATGTCATTACTATGACATAAGGCTTATGGTGATTAACCTTTTGTTGTCGTGAGGAATAATAAAGAGATCGATGTGTCAGTCTGTCAGACCTTATGGATTTTATGAGATTGATTGAGGTTGAATCGAAACCACTAAAAGTAGCATTACGAGTTATCACCCCTATAAAATAGGGCGTTGTCCTTAAGACGATTGGATCATGACATGATCATTGATGGAAAGAAAGGTGAATGGACTTGATAGTCCTAGTTACTTGCGATTTTAATGAATGGATGAATAAGCAAAAATGGAGTTTAGATTGTAATTGCAAGGCGACTTAAGGAAGTCGAATTGAATATCTGAAATTTGAATTTGTGGAGGCCAAGGAAGAATGAAACTTGTCACTTGAGGTGGCTGAACTATTTGAAGGAGAATGCGAAAGTATGGTGGCATTAGAATCCAGAAGTAAGGGAACTGCTGTTGGCGAGACTCCAAGACGAATATCTTATAGGATAAGAAAGACAAGGTGTATTCAAAGTAAAAGAATGCCACTGAAGTGTATGGTTTCTTTCATAGGATAAGAGATCCAAGTGTGGAAGGAAAATATATATATATATATATACCAATTGTCTTGGTGCTAAAAAGAAACGTTTGGACTAACGAGGAGGACGTAAGCTTGAATGATTTCTGAAAGTCAAGTCCGAGAAGTTGTCCTGTGAATAACGTTGAATTCTAGGATGATGTCGAGATTCAGTTGATTGGACGAAATTAAGATAAGGTCGCATTAGCTGGTTGTGAAACCAAGAAGTCAAGACATTAATGTTTCTTGAGAAAAGAGTGACAAAAATGAACAGAATATTGTGTAGTTCAAGTGGGGACTCATGAGAGTAGAGGGCCAAGGTTTGAGCTCTCAAGTGAAAAGTATGAAGAACAGTTTGAAGATTCGACACCTGGTAGAAAGAAACTGATAAAAGTCAGATGGAGCATCCAATGAATAATTGGATTGATTGTTACCATCCTTAGAGACGATGAATAGACTCATTTAAGGAGTCATGAGAAATATGAATAACTTTCGAGAGTATCCTACGGACTCTAAGGAGATGCTCGTTGTGTGCTGCTAATTGTGAAGAGCATGAGTTGTGGGCCTGATGAGATAAGATTCCTCAGTAGTGAAATTTATGGGAAATGAAATCCCTGTGGAGGCCTTAAGGAATGGAATAAGTGATGAATCGACTAAGATCGATGTGCATTGCGGAAATTGGAAGTTCCTGAAATTGGTGAACTGTTATGGATGTATCGGGGGAAGATTTCCCACAAAAGCAATTTCATGGATGAATGAATACGAAAAGAGTTTCGAGAACTTAAGTCAAGTTGATGACTACGCCGACAATAGTGTTCCTATTTGGAATTAAAAAGGGGTCGAGTGAATCATAATGATGTGACGTAGAAAGGAAATTTGAGGCATAGCAAGACAAACTAAATTGGACTATGCGAATACGTCATGATAGTAAAGTTATATGAGTTGGAACGTATAATGCATGGGTGGAGTTGGCTTGCAAATGTTCTTGCAACGAAGTTGGAAAACATGACTCGCATGGGAGGTTTCAAGTTTACACAAACCATAAGAATTTAAGGTATGTGGTTGCTCAGAAAAATTGAATGAGGAACAATGTGTGTGAAGGAGATTGCTTAAGGACTAAGGATGAAATATCCTATATCGCCTAGAAAAGGATGATTTAAGTAGCGGATGCATGTAAGTGAAAATTGAGCATCGTGCATTTGGCAAATAAAGGATAGGCTTTGCCCAGGAAATAAGAGATTTAACTCCTAAATTGGAAAGTTGCCAATTGACTAGTTTGATAACTACCTGAAGCATCAAGCTTGAAGTAAGAAAGGAATTGAGATGCTGCGATGAACAGACCCTGACATTTATGGGGTTATGGAAATGGATAGAACGGAGAGGAAATCTAGATTTTCAGATACCTGGGAAAAAAATCTCAAAGTTGAGGGTAGAAACCTTAAAGTCCCATGGACGAGAGTACGAGTCCAATATTGAAAAGGAACTTAAAGAAATGACCTCATCAGAAATTCAAAGAGAGGATTATGGTGTCCGTTGGGATGACATAAAGGTGTGCCAGACTTACATCGGTATTATCGATGGAATGGACTGGAAGTTTGGTTAGTCGAACATGAGGTCAAGTATTAAACGTGCCGACAAGAAAAAGGCATGCCCTTGAAAGGATTGATATGCCGAATGGTATGGACATTAAAGAGTGCATTCTGGCGAAGGTTTAGTAATAATGGTGATGGACAAATGGAAGAGATGATGTGAACGCTCGAGGATGAACTGCTGACAGATGTTAGGAATATCGAAAGAGGATGGAGAGAAGCAAATCAGATTGAGGACTGAAGGAGACAAGTCTTAAGGAAAGATGTCTTTGGTCAGGAAGGACAAGTAAGATCGTCAAGTCAAGAAAGGAATTATTCGGAAGAATGAGGATGCGATGAGACACCAATACCCCAAATGACTGGATGGTTAGAAGGTTACAAATTTCGAGGACGAAATTTCTTCAAGGGGGAAGAGTTGTAACATTCCGAATTTCTGCCCCTTTGAGGTTTGAGATATGAAATGAAATCTCAAAATTGGAAAATGGAAAATAAAGATTCCAACGTTATAATTGGATTGGACGTCGCCTCATCAAAGAAGATTGGAATCAGAAAAACGGCGTTCCGGACGTCTAGGGTAAAATTACCATTTTGCCCTTCAAGCCTTAGCCTTGCCTTAATAAATGGAATGAGGGTATTTTGGTCATTGACCACACCTTATAGGCTGCCGAAAATCAAGAAACATGACAGCCCTTGGATGAGCCTTGATTGACATATGGACAAGTGTCAATGGATGGTGGATGGGCATTTAGTGAACAACTTTTAACCTATCATTCAAGCTTGTTGACCAAGAGGGATTAAAGACCAACCTCTCTCTCTCTTCTTCTCATTTTTGGCTGGCACTTTCTCTCTCTTTCCTCTCTTCCTTTTCGTTTTCTTTATCTTGGCCGAGAAGACCCATCGCCAGCTCACTGCCTTGTGCCGACTGCTTCACTGTTCCGGCCATATCTTTGTCGTCCGACATCAGATTAAGGTAAAACACTTTAATCTAAAAGCTTATTGTCTTGTGGTTCTAGGGACATATTATAAGTTCTATTTGGCCCAGCCGTTTGTCCCGTAGTTCTGTTTGAGTAGGCAAAGGTCATACGTGGTTAGATTCTAACCGGTTTTGGGGAAATACTTGTTCTGAGGTCTTCCGGACTTCAAAAGGCTTCAATTTTTTGGTGAGGACTTCTTAACTCAAAGCACTTGTATTGGCTGAGCTAAAATTATGACTTTGATTGGGTTTAGATGGGTTTCCATGGTTGACTTGTTAGGGTTTTTGTGGAGCAGAATCTGTCACTGATGGATAGAGTAGAACCAAGGCCGTTTGCGGCACTTTGAGGCTTCGACTTGCTCCAAAACTTTTGGTAAGACTCCTATAGATGTAGTAGGACATTTTAACAAATTGATTTTGTGGTAAATCAAAGATTAGAGTTGAATTATGGACTGATTAAGGAGGTAGAGGGCATAACTGAATTCTGCACTGTTTCGGTTTGGATGAACCGAGCCTTTTGAGAGCTGTGGGAGGTGTCTCCATGCTTTAAATTCGTCGTTAAGACATACTAGAATATTAATTGAGATGTTAATGAGGTGTATGCTCTGTGAATTGGTGATTGGAATAGAAAAATTGATCGTTTGACAAACTTTGGACTAGATCGCACGGCTGTCCTGTTTTGGGATCAAGGGACCGAATCTTTGGAGGAGCCTTGGAGGGAATTTTACGGATTTAATTGAAAAGTAAGTGACTCCTAAACCTTTGCTAGGAAGTTAGGGCACTACTGGATGCATTTGGATGATATATTGATGAATTTGGGAGTCTATTGCATTGATTGTTCATGATCGACTGAGATAATGGAGGTGTGAGTCGTGTGTACTCCTGATAATGAGCAATTATAACTCTCATGGCTAAATTATTATTGTGTGCATTCGATTGACATGGATGCTAGTGTGGCTATGTGACATATGGCCTTGACGTCTCGCAAGACAATGATTCGTTACTTGGCTGATAAAAATTGTACTCGATTATGAAGTTCCTTAAGAGGTGAGTTTGCTTTGTGAGCCTAAGAGCTTATGGCACCCTGATGCATGGAGACGTGGGGTTGTGATGGCTGGTACCCTGATATGTTGAGACGCGGGGTTGTGGTGGCTAATGTCCTGATGCGTTGAGACGCGGGATGAGATTGATTATGTGTCAACACAGGTCGGGAATGGCATTGAAAACCTTATGCATTTAACGCAGGTTTGTCAATTTGATGGGTTGAAGCGTATTGACGCGGACCAAGCCTGAGGCATATCAACGCGGGCATAGCTATTGAAAAGAGAATTGATATCCTGATGCATCAGAACGCAGGATAGTCTTGATACGTTTCGACACAAGTATCAAAATGACCTTTGGAACCTGATGTGTCAGAACACGGTTTGCCAATCGAGATCTTAATTAGTCTAATGCGTATTAACGCGGGCTTGACCATTGGGATTAAATTTGTATTAGCCTGATTCGTATTGATGCGGGCCTGGCCATTGGGATTAAATTTGTGATTAGCTTGATGCGTTTTGATCGAGCTTGGCCATTGGAATTGAAAATTGCGATGATATGATTGTTCTTGAATCGTGATTGCGTTATGCCAGACGTTTCGTGGTGCCTTGATATTTTATTGCCATGTGTTGTTTTATCAATGAATCATTGTCTATTGTTTTATTGCATAATCTAGGATGACTAATGGCTTGGTCTAGGTTTGGGGTGAACTTGCTGAGATTCATATCTCACCCCATCGTGGTTTTAACTTTTTCATGTCCCAAGCGATGAAAATCTAAGCTTGCCAATGATCGGTATTTGAAGAAGTAATTATATGAAATGGATTTACACTTTTGAGACTTTAAGGATTTCATGTCACCTTGAAGTTAGAGTTGTATCCTTGATACCTGTAGTCGGCGTTTATAAGAAGACGTACTCTATGTCCTGAGTCATCTTAAGATTGATATGAATGGAAAAGTTTCATCGCTTCCGTATGTTTGAATTATTTAGAAGTTATAAATTGTTAGTCGACGGATCTTGGGTACCACGAAGACAAGACGGCCCTGGTGGGATTTTACGAGCCTGACAGGTTCGGGGCGTGACATGTCTACATGCCAAGGAGTTTTCACCAATCGGTTCGTGGAGAGTACGATTGGAAACCATATCGAATGCTGAGAACTTTTATTCGATTCTGCGATAACCAAAGAAGTGAGATCGAGGACTTAGTTACGCCAACTATCAGAGTTGACGCCCTTTCGATACTGAAGTTAACTGAATTATCTAACCCTTTCATGCGGATGAGTGGGGTATGAACCCTAAATCTAGGAGTTCATGCAGATAGGGGTGACTATCTTAACACCCACAATCAGTAAAAGAAGGTGCGCAAATCAAGAATTCAAGACATGTGGATAAATCACATGAATACAACATGGCATCCCTAATAAGACCCTATTGGCCTAGAGAAGTGTAAATCACAGCTCAAAAGTGATTTAGACATGATTTGCCCCATGAAGGGTAAAATTGTAATTTTGAGAGATTTTGGGGATAATTTGCTAAAAAGAGCAAAATTGTCATTTCGGATGAAATCCAGAGTCAAAAGGGGTCGAAAATAGGATTGATCATCAAATCGAACCCTTTCATATTTTTCGGTAATTTTCATAATTTTCTGAAATTTTAGAAGGCGATTTACATTTTAAGGGGCAAAATTGTCATGTTTTTTTTAAAGGAGAGAGACGTGAAATCCTAGACAGAAGGTTTAGCCATCTACCTAACCCATCACCTAATTCTGGTAATTTTTATGACTCATTGGAATAGGAAAGATGATTTACCCTTTGCGGGCTAAAATCGTCATTTCAAGAAAAGTTGAGACTCGAAAACCTTATAGAAGGATTTGCCATCTAACTGGCCAAATCCTAATTTAGGAATTTTCAAACTATCTCAGATTCAGAGCAGGAATAGTTTTACTCCTAAAGGGGATTATCGTCAATTTTTGAAAGAACGGATGAGAAATCCCAAAAATAATGTTGGCCAATTGTCGTGGTCATTCATCAATTTGTGGGAATTTCTAGAGTGCCTAGAAATTTTCTACAATTTTTTCTAAATTTTTCAAATTTTCTAGGATTTTCTATTTTTTTAGAATTTTCCTAATTTTTTGATTTTTTTATTAAAAAACACTTTTTTATTTTTTTAATCAAAGAAAAGGAACTAGGCTGGGTTTGTGAACTCGGCTCTGCGTGGCTCGCATGAGCCACGCAGGCCCGAGATGCACGGCCTGGTTTGCATTGTGCAAACTGACCCGATCTTCGAAACATGCGTAATGCTCGGCCCAGACATGGCCAGCCCGCGAACACCTAAGCCTAAACAAAAATAACGTCATTCTACTTTTCATTATTTTTATTTTTTGAAAATCGATTTAATTATTCAGAAAATCTAAAATTCTAATTATTGATCGAACGTCTCAGAGGCCTCCACGTGGCCAAATCTGAGCCGTTCGATCGCTAACATAATTTGATTCCCCCAAACATTCTCACTGACGTTGCATGCCACATGTACTGCCACGTGGCGCCACGTCAACGCCAGCTTAGCGTTGCTCATCGGGGAAGATGATTGGCGCTGGTGCTCCTCGCCGACGCCTCGTCGAGAGGCCATATCTCGACCGTTCGATGTCCAAGTGACATGATTCGAGCGTCGTTCTGCTCTTAATGAGCTCGCCTACAACATATCTAAGCATCGAAGCAGCAGAATCACATTTCATATACATGCTATCTTCAACCGAAGCTAAGCTTTGGTGACTACTCTTCCTAGTCATTTCTAGCGTTACCTAGCGAATCTAAGCTAACAAGTAGCATCACGAGAGATCGCGAAACCTTACAAGGCCACCGAGGAGGCTCGATAGAGCCTGTGATGAACTCTCAAGTTCGCGATGACACCAACAATGTAGGAGATCGACGCAGTGTTTTACACAACGAAAATGCAGCAAACAAGTTGGAAAATGATTAGTAAGACTTGAGAAGTAATTCACAACTCCTAAAATGCAAAATGATCTAAAGAATCATGTGTTGCCATTGAAGGCCGAGGCGAAGCTCGAAGAGAAGTCTCACCATTTTTTGAGCTTGTGAGTTGATCTGATAGGCTCATCAGTTTCTTCGGAGCTTAGATAGGATGAGAATAGTAATCGCTGGCTTCGATTTGGACGGAGATAGCTTGATGAAGTCTGAGCAGAATCAGCGATGACAAGCTTAGATCTCCAATTCTTTCTCTCTCTATCGCCTTCTCTCTGTTTCTCTCTTCTCTCTCCCCTCGTACGGACATAATGAGCTCTATCTCCTATCCAAATGCGTCTGTTTGGTAAATGCCTCTTCTCGAAAATTTGGCCACACGGGAGGGGGTGAGTTAGTGACCTTTGCATGTGTAGACACGTGCGAAATGGTTGCTGACGACTGGCCATCGCCGGGAACGTAATGGCAAACTTAGTTAGGCCCTCCGCTGACCAAATTTCCCGTGAATTTGATCTTTGTTTGGTTATGCACTTGGGTTCCTTCGATCGAGATGCAAATTGGGCTCATTGGCACAACTCCAGCAGACCTAAGCTATCGCACCAGCTGCAATAGACGGCGGACATTGAGTGCTACAAAATGCCTCAACCAATTTCACAAATTGGAGCCAATTGATCGTCCAATTTTGCAATCAAAATCCACCCGCAAACTTGAGAGTTGGCAGGAAAAAATGGCCTTGAATGAACCTAGGTCGCCCGTTGGATCCAACTCGACTCGCAGACCCGATCGAGTTTAACTGCAAAATTACCCTAATTCTATGGGGGATCAACGTAATTAAAACTCAAAATTGAATTTGTGGAGATCAAATTCATCTAAAAAATTGATTTTTCCCAAAATCCTAACATGAATTGATCAAAAACTCCAATTTTGACCAAAGATCTGATTTGAAATTTCTTGACCTTCGAGCCTTAATTGGCCAAATCAAATTAAACCACGCCCACCAATCAATTCAGAAGGGTGACAAACATTGGGTAGTGCCTTCAATTTTCCGTGGAAGACCTTGATTTAAAAGTAATTTCAATTTTACCAATTTCAAGGACTAAATTGCAATAAAATGTGTAATTTTACCCAAATCGTGCAATTGAACAATTTAATCAAATAATTGGGCAAAATTACAATGCAGGACAATTAGATTGAATGTCAAGACTCTTAAAATGTCAAAGTTGCAAATTAAAAGACCCAATTTTTTTTGACAAATTCAACTCTTTGTGATACAAAGAAACACACAAAATTAAACTTGAATTTCGACTTTTGCTGAGATCAAAATGACAAGAGAATTAAAATAAAAATATATAACACCTTTCCATATTTTTGTGACCTCAAATGCTATTTTTGCTAATTTTTCATCTATTTTCTTATTTTTTTAAAATACTAAAAAATACGAAATATATAAAAAATTATTTTTTGTTAAAAATGGTTCCCTAGGCTTGGTTAAGGACACCAAAGTTGATTTTTTAATTTTTCTTCTTTTTATGAATTTTTTATGAATTTTTCCTAATATAAAGGAAAAAGACCTAATCAAAAATCAGGTGTCAACAGTTGCTCGCCTTTGAGAGGAATATCATGAGAGGTTTTACTCAAAAACAGGTGACACCTGAGTCAAAATCAAATCAATTGAGGGAGAGAAAAATGAATCTCGATATTCAATCTTTTTTGCCTCACTTGTACGCTCTACTCATTCTGCTCTAGATAATATGAGAGAGAAAGAGTAGAGAGAGACTTACCTGCTACCTACCTGCTACCACTTGTCTGATGCTCGTGTGGCACTTTGCGGTGTCTGGCGGGTTCAAGTGGATACCTAGGAACTCGTCTCTTGAGTATCCTAGGGAAGTTAAGCTCTAGCTTGTATGATAGGCCAAACCATAATGGGATTCCTATCTGGCAAGAATCTAAGGATAACGCACCGGGTCTTTTGGTGACCATGACTAGGCTCCTATATATCAAGAACCTAAGGATGACGCATCCAGTCTTTTGGGGTTTGTCTAAGGTTTTGCTTCGTATGGCGGATCAGACCATGAGTACGCTTCCTATCTGTCAGGAACCTAAGGATGATGCACCCATTCTTTAGGATTTGTCTAAGGCTCGTCTTCCATAATGCTTACCAAGGAAATGACTTGTTCCATCTGTAACAACTCACCAGAACGGCTTACTTATTAAAAGGTTTCACCCAAGGAAATAGTTCGTCTTGCTTGATGAAGACTTGTCATGAATAACATTTACCTACTCAAAGGCTTTACCTAATGGAATGGTTTTTCTTGCCTGATGAAGACTTACTATGGGTATACAGGGGAGATATACCTAATTCCCAAGTTTACCAAAGAAACTGTTCTGGGATTTAGGAGTTACCTAGAACCTTACAGAAAATTGAATCTTGAAGGTTGTCTTTTCGATATGCGAGTAGCCATTCTAGGATCTGGGGACTCCAGGTATCTTGCAGGAAGCTCAAGCCTGCAAAAAATTTTGTTAATGACATTTTTTCTGGGATTTAGGGATACATCAAATCAGACAAAAAGCTGAATATGAAAACCGTCTTTTCGACATGTGAGGTGCCATTCTAAGATCTGAGGATTCCAGATATCCTGTAGAAATCTCAAGTCTGCAAAAACTTTAGTTAAATGACATTTTTTATGGGATTTAGGGGTTACTTAAAATCTCACAGAAAGCTGAATTTGAAAACTGTCTTTTTGACATGTGAGGTGCCATTTTGGGATCTGAAGTCCCATTTTTGGATCTGGGGACTCCAGATATCTTCAAGAAAGTTCAAACCTGCAAAAACTTTTAGTTAAATGACATTTTTCTGGGACTTAGGGATTACCTGAAATCTTACATAAATCTTAATCTAAAAATTGTCGTCACGACATGTGAGGTGCCATTCTTGAACCTAGGGACTCCCGATATCCCGCAAAAAGCTCAAACCTACAAACTTTTTTATTGAAAGGTACTTTTCTAGGATATGGCATTACCAAATTTTTGAGGATATGGCGTTACTAAGGATCCTGCAGAAAAATAAGCTTGAAAGCTCTTCTTTATAGAGCAAGGCATCCGTCTAGGACCTATGGTTACCATGAGTCCTGCAGAAGTTTAATCAAGAAAGATAGCATTCTAGGATATGGGGTTATCAGGAATCTGTCAAAAGCTTAGTTATATAAACTCTTCTTTACAGAGAAAGGCCTCATACTGAGATCTGGGTTACCATTAATCTTGCAAAAGTTTAAGTCTGAACATTCCTTTATTCACCAAGAAAATATTAGCAATTTTAAGGTGAAGATAATTGTTAGATTAACAAAGCTTTATAGCTTGAGATGTAGTCATGAAAAATGCATTATGACATTAGAGGTTATCCAAAACATTTTGCAACATGCAAAGGTGATAAAAAATTCATTGTAAGAAAAATATGGATCAAACAATTTGAAAACCCCAAAAAAGTCTGTTTAAAATGTCTTATTGGAGTATTTTCATCAAAGAGGGCTTCTCACCGATTCTTTGTCATTAATATTTTATAAAGAAAACACTTGAACTCCATACTGACCTGTATCTAGATTTTAGGGTCATTCGCAGCGCATACATTGCGATCAATCGGAAGGTCTTTCATGGAACCGTAATGTTGGGCTTGGACATGATTTCCAAGGGGGAGTCATTTTTTGAGTAAGGCTTTTGAATGAAAGTTTTTATCACCTGCTTCGGGTTTACAAATCAGGAACTCTGCAAAATAAGAAATAACATCTTTAGTCTTCTAAGAACATTATGCATTTTGGAAGTGTATCCTCAATTCTAGGAGAACAAATCAAGTCTTTGAAGAATACTATTTGTCTTCTTGTCTTCTCCAGTTGGTTATTATCCAACTGAAGAGTAACAGTTTGCTAAACAACTCTTGGGGATTCTTTGTCGCTCCAGACTTTGTTGGGGACCAAGATATCTAGTAATCTCTTGATGTTTGCAGAATCAACTTCTTGATTTTCAAGCATTTGAACAGGTTTCAATCTTGTCCATATCAAGTGTCTTGCCTTTCTTGATGTATAGGGATTTGACTTTTTCTCCTTTTTTAATCCCGCCTTTTCCTTTCTCCTTTGAAATCAGGATTTTTTTTATGATCATGTAAGATACTTAACTTGAATATTATCATGTCTAAACATTTGGCTAGGAATTCTCTCGGGATTCTTATTCCTTGAACTCTTCTATCCATGGGTGTTTTGTTGCTTCCTCCTTGGGGTATGCAATGATCACCAACGAGGTTCATAAAATGGATATGCAAGCTCAACTTGGTTATGCAAAGGGTGACAGTGTATATGATAGAGAAACGAATGTCTCTTTCTCATCCCATGGCACCTGAATTAATAAACACCAACACATAAAGATTGATGTTAGTCCGAGCAAGAAGATTTCTAATCATTTACCTTCTAATGTTGTTGGACTAGCCTTTGTATGACCCCGATGTGGGGGGATTCTTGACAGGGTTAGTGTGACATTTCGAATTTCGACCCTTTCGAGGTTATTGAATGGAAAGATATCGATCAATATGTTTCAGTTGTAACTAACTTGGAGTTTACCACTCTTGAGTTATCTGACCAAAAGGGAAAGACTGACGCAGAGTCGGGTATGTGGACCTGGGGAATTTGAATGAGAAATGACACTTTGACCATAATGACTGTCGAGGGAATATTTTCGGCCAGTAGAGAACAATCTAGGAATGATTGTGGAATGCCTTGCTAGTGTTATACATTGGGACGCAGGTGATTCCGCATAATCAATGTGTAATTTGCAAAAATTTCCTAAATCGGATTCCGATGATCAGGACCGCAAGAGCTAGCGATAAACCCTCACAATTACATGACAACAAAAGCTACTATGATTTGAGAAAAATCCGAAGGTCGATACGTGTGGCGCCTACAAGAGTCATCCATTAGTTTGAGATAAACTAGAATTACGGTCGACGAGAGATCGACATGAAATTAGACCTCGAGATTTGGGTATTGGACATTGAGAAATTCCAATATTTGAATTGAAATGAACGTCGCCTCATCGGGTGTGGTTTATATTAGAAAAATGAAATTTCGGACGAAAAGTGCTAAATGACCATTTTGCCCTTCAACCTTTAGCCTTTTTTAAAGAAGTTTAGGTCATTTTAATCATTTTGGAACCCTCATGGCTATTGAAAATGTGATATATATATATATATATATATATGGTCAAAGGAAGTCAAAGTCAATCGAACAACCAATGGAAGATTACCAAGTGTCAACAAAAGAAGAGGCCAAGCATTAAATGCCCATTAATTATCCATCTTATCAAATTGACCAAAAATACATTATTGGGGTGGAAAGCTCTCTCTCTCTCTTCATTTTGGCCAGCCACCCTCTCCCTCTTCTTCTTTTTCTTCCTTTTGCTCTCGGCCGAGAAGGTTTTCTCGGGACAAATAGAAACTAGTTTACTATTTCGGCCATAACTATATCATCTAACATCAGATCGAGGTAAAACTATTGCCATCGTAAAGCTTATCGTCTTGGATTTTCAAAGACATATTATAAGCTCAATTTAGCCTATTCGTTTGTCCCGTAGATCTATTTGAGAGGACAAAGGTCAGATTCTGACTCGGTTTTGGAGATGGACTATTTTTGGGGGCTTCCAAACTCCAAATGGCTCTAAATTTTCGGTGATTCGCTCTAAACTCATGGTATAAGAGTTTAGAAAGATGACATTAAGAATTTGTAGGAGTTAAAATGGATTTTAATGGATGAAACTACTTGATCTTGCTTGAACATAATTTGTCCGTTTGAAGGCTGTGGAGGAAACCGGGCTGTTCGAAGGTCTTGTAGGATTATTTTACAACAAAACTCTTGGTGAGCATCCTAAACACATATATTGAGGTCCTAGCGAGTTTATTTTGTGAAGAATTGAGGCTTAAGGTTGAGATATGGCTTGATTATGCTAGTTGAACCAAAAGTCGATTTTGATTTAGAGAGTACCTGTTCTGGCCGATTCTGTTGGGGACTAATAAAGGGGTATTTTGACTTCAAATTGACTTATAATATCTCATAAGACGTGGTGTGAGGTGTTAATGGGGAGTATGCAAAGTGGATTGGGATTTATAGGTGATTTAAAGGCTATTTGGTACATGAACCTCTAAGTTATATTCCGCGTTGCATGTGGCTATGTGAATCGAATATATTGAAGGTTCGTAGAAGTGTTGTTATGTGTTAAATTGATCGATAAGGCATCTTGAGGTGCTAAGTGAATAGCTATTGAGGGATTGAGTTAATGGAAGTGAGAATTCAATGGCTTTTGATCCAAAATTGGTGAACCTTTCTAGGTTGACGAGGGATTCTTGGTGGATTGCATACTGTGGCATTGAGGAGAATCGTTTGGTGTGAAATTTTGCTAGTCGATCAAGGAAAGTGTTTTTTAAACCCTTACTTGAACACTAGGACACTACTGGATAGAGTGGTTGAGTGATTTGATTGCTTGGTAAAGCCTATGGCTTGAATTGCTTGACTGAGTATTGGATTCCATGACTTGAATGACGTATCATGACAATTGAATTGTGATATGCCTTGATGACATATTTGGCAATTGAGCCATTGATTGTTTAATTGGTTGTGACGCCTACGTAACTTATATGGCTATAGCGCCTGTGATATAAAAGTGGCTATGAAGCCCTATTGTTGAATTGGCCATAGTGCCTATATTATTGAGTTAATTATAGTGCATATGCTATATAAACGGTTGTAGTGTCGATGCTATATGAATAGACTATAGTGCCCTAGCGATCGTTTGCCTGTGGCTCTGGAGATTGCATTGGCTTGGAGCCCTGATGATATCGATTGGCCTATGGCCCCAGTGATATCAATTGATTATGAATCCCAATGATATCGATTGGACTATGGCCCTAGTGGTATTGAGCGGCTATGAGCCCTAGAAATGGTAATTGGCTATGAATCCCAAAGATACCGATTGGCCTGTGGCCCCAGTGGTATAGATTTGCGGTGAGCCCAGAAGTACCGATTGACCTATGGCCCCAGTGTTACCAGTTGACTAAAAGTCATTACGATATCGATTGACCTGTGGCCTAGTGATATCAGTTTGCAAGAGAGCCAGAGAAATGCATTGCGGCTGAGAGCTTGATGATAAGTGGTTGTGGAAATTATGACGAGTTTGTGCATTTGTTTATATCCCTTGTGCTTAGAGTTTGAAACCCTAAGGTTGAGTGTGGTTAGTTGTGTTTCTATCTAAGCTAAATTGTGATATGCTTGAGTTATTAGGGCCATGTGCAATTGCATCGGTGAATGCCTGCATCTAGTATTATTGTTGTGTGATTTAGGGGGACAGGTGTTCAGGTCTAGGTTTAGGTTTCGCTTGCTAAGATTTATATCTTAGCCTAATGGGGGATTACCTTTTTCAAGTCCCAGGCGAAGGAAGCCCGAACTTGCCAAGGATTGGTATTCGAGGAAGTAGTTGATTAAATGTATTTAAGACGTTGGGTGACCCTAAAGATTGTATATTGTTTGGTGGATGTAGAAATTAAACCATTGGTATTTGACCTTCAAAACGAATTTGAAGTGTATTTTATAGATACGAGAAGTGTATTATTCTTCCGTCCTAAGTCATCTTGATTTTATTTGTGTATGGATTAGTTTCTTACTTTTGTAGGTATATGATTTGAAACATGAGGGCCAAAGGATCCTGGATGGCACAACTTGATTACGACAAGTGGGGTGTTCGTGAGCTCGCCGGGTTCGGGGCGTGACATCCCCATTTAAGTGATATCAGAGCAAGGTTAGCTCGATCCATTGTGATTGAGATTTAGAGTGATAAGGAGTGACGACTTGGGGACAATTAGGTTGTGGGACTTTTAGGATTAAGCATTAATCACTGAATCTTGAGGATTATAGTCTTGAACTTATAAAGTATTCTAATGGTCCTAGTGTCAATTTAATGGATGATGTGACTTTATGAATAATGCTCACAAGGAAGTGAGTCGAGTTTGAGGAGTCATAAGCCTGGATTTGAGGTTGTTAGAGAATAACTTATGAATGAAGGGCCAATTAGAGTATATGATGGTGATCGTGGTTTGTCAATGACCCAACTTGGGGAATATGAGTTATAAAGAGACGATTGACATTAGTGAATTCAAGCTTGAATTGTGTTGTATCTTGATGGTTTAGTTATCGATTGCTATTGACAGCCTTGAATGATATGAGATGAGATGCATACAAGCAAGTGGGCAAGGATAATTTGGATTAAAGACCAGTTGCGATCGAATGCATATGAATTTGACTTGAATAACGACTAGACTTGAGGTACATGGTTGAATATAAACAATTGATCTGTGAGATGTGACGGATATTGGTGGAACCAAAGGTTTTCTATAATTGAGGCTTAATTGGAAACCATTGTGGTATGACAAGTGGTGAGAGCAAACATGCACAGAACAAACATGTTGTGCATGTGTTTGTGGCTTTGAAATGAAAGTTGATGAGGATGCATGCATGAACTTATCGCTGTTGGACTTAATAAACTGTCGCTTGGTATGTGACAAGTTGATGGGATACTTATAAACTATAATGAAGCACGTTATGGGACGTGTGGAATGGGGCTTCCTCTATAGATGTATGACTTGAGACAACCTGCAACGACCAGGTCTGATGAAGGCGGAGAGTGATCGTCGGGATAGAGAGGTTGTGATATTCTGATTTCCCAGTCATTTTTAGGCTCATTAATGAGAAATATATCTAGAGATGTATTTCAATCATATCTCGCTCGAATCTGATCAATTCGAGTAGACTAACTAAAAGGGAAAGGCTAACGCGAGACGAGATACATGGACCTAGGGAATTCCAATAGGAAATGACACTTTGACCATAAGGATTGTCAAGGGGACATTTAGAACCACAAAAGGCCGATCTAAGGACTATTAAGGAATGCTTTGCTAGTATTATACGATTGGAGCACGGGTGATGCAACTTAACCAATATATAATTTGCAAAATTTTCCTAAATCGAACAGTGACGATCGAGACCATGAGAACTAGTGATAGACCTTAACAATTACATGACAACCAAAGTTACCACAAATTGACGAGCCCTAAATGTGATATTAATCACAGGATCGATACGCGTAATGTCTGCAAAAGTCGTTCGTCGGTTCGGGATAGGCTGGAATCACGTCTGATAGAGAAAACGATCAGAAACGAGTCTTGAAAATTGAAAATGGAAAATCAAGAATTCCAACGTCATGGTTGGATTGGTCATCGCCTTATCAAAGAATATTAGAACGAGAAAAACGACGTTCCGGACGTCGGGGGTAAAGTTACCATTTTGCCCCTCAAAGCTTTAGCCTTGCTTATGCAAATGAAGAAGGGCATTTTGGTCATTCTATCACCCCAAGGTTGCCGAAAAAAGTGGAGAAATTGTGGCCATTGGATCACCCTTGAATGACACTAGGACATGTGTCAATGGATGGGCTAAAGAGTGGTCTTGTCCACTATTACCCACCTACCATTCTTCCCTTTGACTTGAGGATTGAATATAACTCCTTTTCTCTCTCTCACCTCCCATTTTGGCTGACCATACACCCCTCAAACCACTAACAGCTTCTTCTTCCTTCTTCCTCTCTTTCTGCCGTCGCCGACCGCTCCTGCCCCCTCTATTCGCTGCCGTCGACGAGCCTCTCCAGCCATCGCCTGGACTTCGGCCGACCACATCCACCTAGCTTAGCCTCTTGCCGACCTCCTCGAAGTGGAAGCGCGTCAATTGAGCCACCAAGGAGCTCCCTTCAACCATTCTTCCAAAAGCCGACGGAAACCAACACAATCTGAGGTAGGCATAGTTTCTGACCTCTTAGGACCTCGAAACGTTAAAGTCTCACACCCAAATTTTGTTTAGTGAACTGCGGTAAAAATTTGAGCTTAATTTGATGGAGCTTTGACCTCAAATTGGTCTTGTGAATATTGGACAGAAACTGCCGGTTGCAGTCTTGAAGGAACAGGTGACTTTCGAAGGGATTCCGGCGACGACACGACCTCAAACCCTCGGTGAGACTCTTAGACCCTTAGATAGACCTGTTAGCAAGTAGGTTAGTGATTAAATGGTGAATTTGGAGTGGATTATGGGCTGGACATGCTCGGTTTACACAAAACCGAAAATAGCCGGTTCGGTTCTGTGCAAGACCAATTCTGTGGAGGCTGTGGTTGTTGGTTTTGAGTTTTAAATTGGTGATTGAGACATGCCAGGGTGATGAGGATTGTGTTTTGGAGGTTCGTGATTCATGGATGGGTGAATTGGACAAGGAAAATTGACAATTGGTTGGAATTTCCTAGGTTGCGCGGTGGGTTCGCTCTTGGACCTTTGAGGCCGAACTATTGAGGGCTTGAAAAGAAGGATTTTTGTGGCATTAAACTCGAGGTAAGGGAACTCCTAACATTATGATAGGAAGATTGGACATGATTGGGCGAGTCGGGTGGAATTGAGATTGTTTCTTGAGAAGCTTAGCGTGATTGGGCCTTGTGTATGCTAAGAGAGTATAGTTGGTCCTAAAATTTGTCTAGACTTGTCTCTTGAGTTATTGGTCACGCTTGATTGTGTATTGAATCGTCTTGTATGCCATGGATGCATTATTTATGCACGAGTTGCACTTGACCTTGTGTGCACGATTTGTAATTGTGGCATGGCGGAGATGAGACGAGACCCTAAGGCGTATGAGACGCGGGGTGATGTCCGAGGCGCGGGGTTGGAGTCGTGTGGCGCCCTAATGCGTACGAGACGTGGGGTTGAGATGGCCATGGCCCTGATGCGTTTACGTGAGACAGAGATATGAGGTGTCGACACTGGCCTAGAGTATCATTGAAACCTGATGCGTTTACACGTGTTGTCGATGACGGTTTGATGTATTTATGCGGACCAAGCCTGATGCAATCTAATCGCGGGCATGAGAATGAGGCAGGCAGGAGAAGATGGTTGTGGTGTTGTGGTAGGACAAGTCATGCATGATCATCCGAATGTGATATGACGCCATAATTGCATGCCTATCATCTGTGTGTGGTTATCTAAATTTGTTTTGCCTTATATGTTTATGAGTTTGAATGATTGGGGTATGTGATTACCTGAGTGGACGGTCGGCCTAACCTAAGGTTAGGACCCACCTTATTGAGATGTGAATCTCTCCCCTTTGGGGACCCTTATTTTTTTCAGATCCTAGGCCTTGACGATGTGGCCCATTCGTTTTGGAGATCCGAAGGAGATGTCCACCTATTTCTATGAGTTCCCTAACGGGCAGGAAATTATTTATGTAAGGAAGTGTACCGTGGTTAGGGTAGACGAGGGTAGTACGAGTTGGAAGCCTCATCGGTATGAGGCCTAGTTTAGGAAGGTCGGAGATGTGTCTACAGAGCCACTGAAGCCCAATGAGGTGCCCTAGGGAGTCGTCCCTAGTTGGTGCCACCCCACCCGAGACTTAGACTAGGCCGAGGGGTCAGTTACTGGTTCTAGGAATGGACCGGAGAGGACCCTAACCATAAAGAACGTGGAAGAGGAGGTCATTGTGGTCGAGGCGACCGAAGAGGATCGCATAGAGCCATCTGCTGAGGAGACCGCTGAGGATACCATAGAGGTTCGCTCTAATACCTTTTCGGAATACAAGCCCACGGAGGACGCAGAGGACACCGAGGACTCCAGCAACTCGTCTTAGGAGCTCTTAGCTTATCAGCCAATCCTTTGGTGGCGACCTTGAGCCCGTTTCTTTTGGATATTGATATTGGCCCTTTTTGTGTACTTACCCTGTCGCTCCTCGTGTTAGCGGATTTAGTAGCTATGTACCTGTATGAACATTTAGAGTTATGTATGACAGTATTGGCGCTACCCAGGTCCCACTTATATTTTGTACGGAGGAATTATTTCATTATTGATTCCGTTTACTTGGTATATATTATGTCTCTTGACTTATTTGTGGATCTTGGGAGCACGAGAGATATTTGGTTTGCTTGTAGGGAGTCGCGTGCTCGTGCCCTAGGCGCGGGGCGTGACATCCTCGTTTGCTTGGGATCAGAGCAAGGTTAGTTCGATCCAAAGTTGATTGAGGACTAGAGTAATAAGGAGGATTAAGTTGGGACTTGGACGAGTGGCGAGACCTTAGGAGACTGGTTAGGATAAGACAAGGGGTGCCTAGCATATGATTTGACACTTATGAATGGCATTTGGCCATGGCAAGGTTGTGGTAAAGCATGAGGATTGAGTTCCCTACTTAGCGTTGAAAGTCATTTCTGGACTTTGACCTGTTGAATGAATGAGTATGGTTGGTTTTAGTGAACCGTTGGAGTGAACGGAACTGAGGAATGACCATGTGTTGCTTGTTGAAATACCCTTGGGATTTGTTGTGTGGAGACTGTTGTATTACGACTATTTCTGTTAAGGTATAGTTAGTAGCTCTGGACTTGGACGAATGAGCGAGTACTAACTCCTTGTTGAACTTGTGGTGGACCAGGTTCAGTAAAAGGAGATAAGGATGAGCAACCTATCTAGAAAACCTGGAAGATCTAGAGGCGGAGCCTCTAGCTTGAGGCTGTCTGTAACCCAAGAATGGATGGCGTGCTGAGAGCACTGAAGAGAATTGGTGATCTTATTGATGGCAGATCCAAGATCGGGATGCTGCCATAGCCCAAGCGTTAGGAGCCGCCATAGCTGCCATCAACGCCAATAACGACAACAGCGGTGGCAATGGAAACTAGGATGAACAGGGCCAGGGCAATGATGTAGTGAATGCCCAGGAGGAAATTGTCATGGCTAGACAAATGGGTCAGCTTGCGAAATAATTCATAGAACGAAAGCCGACTCAGTTCGACGGGATTGGAGATCCCGAGCTAGTACCCAGGTGGATTGAGAAGCTAGAGAAAGCATTTAGAGTGCTGAGGTGCACAGAAGAGGAGAAAGTGTTGTTGGAAGTATACTAGTTGGAGGGTACTGCAAACGACTGGTGGGCTGCCACCAAGAATAGTGTTTTCCCTGAAGGAGCAGCCATGACCTGGGAAGCCTTTAAGACGGCTTTCAACGACAAGTACTTCTTGGAGACGGCCAAGGAAAGGAAGCAGGTAGAATTCTTACAGCTGTGCCAGAATTAGCTAACGATAGACCAGTATGAGGCCGAGTTCTCAAGGCTGTTGAGGTACGCACCTCAATCGGTAGAAGACCCTCAGGAGAAAGTAAGGAGATTTAGGGACGGATTGAGGCCTGAATTCCGTAGCCAGATGATTGCCCTAAATCTGAGGACTTATAAGGAGATCTATGAACGGGGCCAAATGATTGAAAGGGACTTGAAAGAGAGGAATACCGTAACCGGATCGCGGTTTACACCATTCAGAGACAACCGCTAAATAGGCAAGAGATCGGTGGCGGGCAACAGGGGTTTTGTTCCTCCCATGACGAAAAATATTGTAAAGCCGCCAAATCCCACAAATTGGAACTGCCACCTATGTGGCAAAAGGCATGGAAATGGGTCATGCCCGGTAAGGACCGGGGCTTACTTTAAGTGTGGTCAGTTGGGCCACTAGATGAGAATGTGCCTAAATCAAGCTCCGGCAAGTCGATCTCAAGGATAGAGACCGCAAGCTGGACCGTCGATTGCCACCCCTCAGATAGAGCAAAATTGACTACCGGCCCAAGGAAGAGTATATGCAGTAGCCCGTAGAAAGGCGGAGGAAGCGCCGGGTGTGGTCACAAGTACGGTTTACTTGTGTGACCAAGCTGCATATGTATTGTTTGATCCTGGTGCCACGCATTCATTTGTGTCTGCTCAATTCATTGATTTGGCGGGCATGAAGTTAAAAACATTGAATATGATGCTGCATGTTGCCACTCCATTAAAGGATGATGTATTGGTTTCGTTGGGCTGTGCTGGTTGTGAAATCATGATTGGAGGGAGTAATGAAAGTATTGATCAAGCTGTGTTACCCATGTATAATTTTGACGTGATCATAGAGATGGATTGGTTGTGTAAGCAAGGGGCAGTGGTAGACTGTGGTAGTAGAATAATTCGATTTTATTCGAGAGGCCACCCTAGCTTTGAATTGATGGGAGGTCAAGGAGAAATCTCGATTCCCTTAGTCTCATCTCTAGAAATGACCAGGTTGATGTCTGAAGGGTGTCAGGCATTCTTAGTGTCAGTAATGGACACGACTACCAAAGAGCCAAAACTAGAGAGTATCCCGGTAGCACATGAATTTCCTGATATGTTTCCCCAAGAGTTGCCAGGACTGCCATCGGAGCGAGAGATAGAATTCGTGATCGAGTTAGCTCTTGGAATGGAGCCGATCTCTAAGGCACCTTATAGGATGTCCCTATCTAAATTGAAGGAGTTAAAGGTGCAGATGTAGGAACTGCTAGATAAAGGATCTATCCGACCGAGTGCTTCACTGTGGGGAGCGCTGGTGCTATTCGTAAGGAAGAAGGATGGGTCTCTACGTCTATGTATTGACTATCGGCAGCTAAACCAAGTAACAGTGAAGAATAAGTACCCACTGTCGAGGATTGATGACCTGTTTGATCAGTTACAAGGAGCGGCAGTTTTTTCAAAGATTGATCTGAGAATAGGGTATCACCAGTTAATGATCAAGAAGGAAGACATACCTAAGACTGCTTTTAGGACGAGGTATGGTCATTATGAGTTTATGGTGATGCCGTTTGGATTAACCAACGCTCCAGCTGCATTCATGGACTTGATGAATCGAGTATTTAAGGAATTTTTGGATAGATTCATCATAGTCTTCATTGACAATATCTTGATTTACTCGAGAAGTGACGCGGAACATGAAGAGCACTTGAGGGCTGCCCTACAGACCCTGAGGGAACACTTGCTCTACGCTAAGTCGAGTAAATTCGAGTTCTAGCTGAATAGGGAAGCATTTTTTGGTTTTGTAGTATCTGGAGAAGGAATCGCAGTGGACCCTGCGAAGATCGAAGCGGAAACGAATTGGCCTAGGCCAACTACGGTCACTGAAGTCAAAAGTTTCTTGGGATTGACAAGGTATTACAGATGATTTGTGGAGAAGTTTTCATCCATAACCATCCCATTGACGAGGCTGACAAAGAAGGAAACAAGGTTTGAATGGACTAATAAGTGTGAAAGGAGTTTCCAAGAACTCAAGCATTAGTTGACGACCGCACCGGTGTTAACGATTCCATCAAGACCAGGAGGCTACGAGATATACAGCGATGCTTCGATGAAAGGACTGGGTTGTGTACTGATGCAGCATGAAAGAGTAGTGGCCTACGCATCCCGACAGTTGAGACCACAGAAATGAACTACCCAACTCATGATCTAGAGTTAGCAGCGATTGTATTTGCCCTGAAGATCTGGAGAAATTATCTCTATGGCGAGAAGTTTCAGATTTATATCGATCACCAGAGCTTAAAGTATCTATTTTCCCAAAAAGAGCTGAATATGAGTCAGCGTCGGTGGATAGAGCTGCTCAAGGATTATGATTGTGATATATCATATCACCTTGAGAAGGCAAACAAAGTCGCAGATACACTGAGTCGGAAGTCGAGCATCGCCTGTCTGCTAGTAAAAAGTTGGTCGATGATCGAGGGATTCTGAGTTCAGACTAGAAGTCTGCCAGTTGTCCAATTTGATGGCTACATTGAGGGTAGAGCTTGAGGTCCAGAAAGAAATAAAGACCTTATAGTCTATGGACCCAGAGATTCAGAAAATTCTGGAGATGGAAGCGTCAAAGAGGAAACCAGAATTTCAGGTGTAAGAGGATGGAGTTTTGAAGTTCCGAGGACCACTGTGTGTGCCAAAAGATGAAGGGCCCCAGGAAAAGATTTTGTTAGAGGCTCATAGGAGCAATTCTAGTGTCCACCCTAGAAGTATGAAAATGTATCATAACTTGCGACAACATTATTGGCGGAATGGGATGAAGATGGATGTGGCGAAATATGTGGCTAAGTGTTTGACATGCCAGCAAGTAAAAGCGCGGCATTGTAAGCCTGGAGGACTATTACAGCCACTAGATATTCCGGAATGGAAATGGGAGCATATAACCATGGATTTTGTGATGGGACTCCTAAGGAGCCAGAGAGGTCACGACTCTATATGGGTAGTCGTGGATAGATTAACTAAGTCCGCCCACTTCATTTCTGTACGAAAGAATTTCACAATGGTAGATACGCCGAGTTATACATGAGGCAGATTGTGAGCCTACATGGAGTGCCTGTGACGATTACCTCGGATAGAGATACCAAATTCACGGCAAACTTTTGGAAAAGCCTGCAAGATGCTATGGGAACCTAACTGCAGTTTAGCACTGCGTACCATCCACAGACGGATGAACAATCGAAAAGGACGATACAGACGCTTGAGGATATGCTGCGAGCATGCGTAATTGATTTTAAAGGTGGATGGGAAGATCATTTACATCTGGTAGAGTTTGCTTATAATAACAGCTACCAGCAGAGTATCCAGATGGCACCATTCCAAGCACTCTATGGAAGAGCCTGCAGAACCTCGATTTGCTAGGATAAGGTTGGAGAAAGAAGTATCACAGGCCCAAAATTAGTAGAGCAATCGATGGAAGCAGTGAAGATAATTCGGGATAGACTGAAGACGGCACAGAGTCGTTAGAAGAGTTATGTGGATAAGCGGCGTAAGTCCATGGAGTTTCAAGTGGGTGATCACGTCTTCCTCAAGGTATCGCCGATGAGAGGATTATCGCGATTCGAAAAGAAAGGGAAGCTGAGCCCAAGGTATATAGGCCCATTCGAGATACTAGAACGGATAGGAAATTGGCCTACTGGCTTGCCTTGCCGCCTAATCTATCCCAGGTGCATAATATCTTCCATGTGTCAATGCTACGAAAATATGAACCAGACCCGACGCATGTGCTGGATTATGAGGTCATAAAAGTAGAAGACCGGATATCCTACGTAGAGAAGCCAATTAGAATCGAGGACCGGAAGGAGCAAGTCCTTAGGAATAAGAAGACTTCATTGGTCAAGGTGGTGTGGGAGCACCATGGAACTGAAGGCTCCACGTGGGAAAACGAGGAGACAATGAGGCGACAACACCCCCATTTATTTGAGTAATTAAGTTTGATGTAAATTTCGGGGATGAAATTTTTGTAAGAGGGGAAGAGTTGTGACATTTTGATTTTCCATTCATTTCCAGACTCATTAATGAGAAATATATCTAGAGATGTGTTTCAGTCATATCTTGCTTGAATCTCATCAATTCGAGTACACTGACCAAAAGGGAAAGGCTAACGCGAGACAAGATACGTGGACCTAGGGAATTCGAATAGGAAATGGCACTTTGACCATAAGGATTATCGAGGGGACATTTAGAACCACAAAAGGCCGATCTAAAGACAATTAAGGAATGCTTTGCTAATGTTATATGATTGGAGCTTGGGTGATGCCGCTCAACCAATATATAATTTGTAAAATTTTCCTAAATCGAACATTAACGATCGAGACCATGGGAACTAGTGATCAACCTAGCAATTACATGACAACCAAAGTCGCCACGAATTGATGAGCCCTAAATGTGATATTAATCACAGGGTCGATACGCGTAACGTCTACAAACGCCGCCCGTCGGTTCGGGATAGGTTGGAATCACGTCTGATAGAGAAAACGATTAGAAATTAGTCTTGAAAATTGAAAATGGAAAATTAAGAATTCCAACGTCATGTTTGGATTGGTCGTCGCCTTATCGAAGAATATTGGAACGAGAAAAACGACGTTTTGGGGTAAAATTACCATTTTGCCCCTCAAGGCTTTAGCCTTGCTTATGTAAATGAAGAAGGGAATTTTGGTCATTCAACCACCCCGAGGCTACCTAAAAAAGTAAAGAAATTGTGACCATTGGATCACCCTTGAATGACACTAGGACATGTGTCAATAGATGGGCTAAAGAGTGGTCTTGTCCACTATTACCCACCTACCATTCTTCCCTTTGACTTGAGGATTGAATATAACTCTTTTTCTCTCTCTCACCTCCCATTTTGGCCAGCCATACACCCCTCAAACCACCGACAGCTTCTTCTTCCTTCTTCCTCTATTTCTACCGTCGCCGACCGCTCCTACCTTCTCCATTCGCTATCGTAGACGAGCCCCTCCAACTACCGTCTGGACTTTGGCCGACCAAACCCACCTAGTTTGGCCTCTTACTGGCCTCCTCAAAGTGGAAGCGTGTCAATTGAGCCACCGAGGAGCTCCGGCCAACTATTCTCTCGGAAGCCGACGAAAACCGACACAATCTGAGGTAGGCAAAGTTTCTGACCTCTTAGGACCTCTAAACGTTGAAGTCTTACGCCCAAATTTTGTGGAGATCTAGGGGACTTGTTTAGTGATCTGTGATAAAACGTTAAGCTTAATTTGATGGAGTTTTAACCCCAAATGGGTCATGTGAATATTGGAAAAAAACTGCCGGTTGCAGTCTTGAAGGAGCCAACGACTTTCGAAGGGATTCCGGAGACAACACGACCTCAAACCCTCGGTGAGACTCTTTGACCCTTAGATAGACATGTTAGCTAGTAGGTTAGTGATTAAATGATGAAGTTGGAGTGGATTAAAGGGTGGACATGCTCGGTTTGCACAGAACCAAAAATACCCGGTTCGGTTTTGTGCAAGATCGATTCTGTGGAGGCTGTGGTTGTTGGTTTTGAATCTCAATTTGGTGATTGAGACATGCTAGGATGATGAGGATTGTGTTATGGAGGTTTGAGATTCATGGATGGGCGAATTGGACAAGGGAAATTGACAATTGGTTGAAATTTCCTAGGTGCGCGGTGGCTTTGCTCTTGGACCTTTGAGGCCGAACTATTGAGGCCTTGAAAAGAGGATTTTTGTGGCATTAAACTCGAGGAAAGGGAACTCCTAACTTTATGATAGGAAGATTGGACTCGATTGGGCGAGTCGGGTGGAATTGAGATTGTGACATTTCGATTTCCAGTCAATTTTAGGCTCATCAATGATAAGTGTATATCTAGAGATGTATTTTAGTCGTATTTTGCTCGAATCTGATCAATTTGAGTAGACTGACCAAAAGGGAAAGGCTAACACGAGACGTGATACGTGGACCTAGGGAACTCGGATAGGAAACGGCGCTTTGGCCATAACGATTGTCGAGGGAACTAGCGATAGACCCTCACAATTACATGATAACCAAAGCCGCCACGAATTGACGAGCCCTAAAGGTGATATGAATCACGGGCTCGATACGCGTAATGTCCGCAAAAGCCACTCGTCGGTTCGGGATAGGCTGGAACCACGTCTGATAGAGAAAACCATCAAAGACGAGTCCTGAAAAGTTTAAAATAGAAAATCAAGAATTCCAACGTTATTTGGATTGGCCGCCACCCTATCAAATAATCCTGGAATGAGAAAAACGACGTTCGGAACGTCGGGGGTAAAATGACTGTTTTGTCCCTCAAGCTTAGAACTTTGCCTGTATCATTGAAGAAGGGAAAATTGGACATTATACCTCATCCATGGCTGTCGAAAATGAGGATTAAAAAGGCCATTGGATCTCATTTGGAAAAGCAAATGCCAAGCGTCAAGAGATTAGGAAGTATGGTCATATCAACTTTTGGCCACCTAACTTTCAAACCTTTGACCAAGCCTTAGTATATAGCCAATTTTTCTCTCTTCACTCCACTTTTGTCAGCCATTCTCTCCCCTAGAACCACCGAAAACCCCCTCTTCCCGTCCTCTTCATTCTGCTGACCGCCGCCGTCACTGACCTCTCTGTTCAGCACCATCGCCGACCACATTCGGCCACCATTCGGCCACTGGCCGACTACACCGACGGAGCTTTATGTCTTGTCAACGTCCTCGAACAAGAATCAGGTCGATTGGAGCACCGAGGAGTCCGAGCAGAGATTTTCTCGAGAGCCGACAGATTAGGACTCAATTTGAGGTAGGTCCAGTTCTTAGCCCTTTTGATAGTCGAAATCTTGCAATTTTGGAGCCAAATTTTGTGGAGATCTAGTAGAGACATGTAGCAATTTGTGGTAAAAGTTGAGGCTCAATTTGATAAAGTTTTGACCATGAACCAGCCTTGTAAACTTTGCACAGAAACTGCCGGCAAAACTGACTTGAGGAGTCCGGCGAGTTTCAACGGGAATTCGGCGGCCATTCGACTCCAAACTCTCGGTGAGCCTCACAAACCCTTATATAGACATGTTAAGAGATAGGGTTATTATTGAATGATGGAATTAGGAGTAGATTGAAGGCCGATAGTGTTCGGTTTGCACGAAACCGAGGAGGACCGGTTCGGTTCTGAGCAAACCGAATCTGTTGGAGGCTAGGATTGGTGATTTTGAGTTCCAAATTGGTGTTTAAGATATGAAGAGATGTTGAGCGTTATGTTATGGATGATTGGGGTTGATGGATTAAGGAATCAGGTATGGAAATTGATGGAAATCGTTGAAATTCTAAATTGCGCACCGAGTTCGACCTCGAACCCCAAGGGGCCGAGAATTTAAGGCCACTACGGGGGGAGATTAGTGTTGCCAAATCAAAGGTAAGGGAATTTCTAACCTTATGCTAGAAAGATCAATTGGGTGAGTCGAAGGTTGAATTGACTGAATTATGATAATCTGTTCAAGTGGGTAGCTTGGTTGTATCCTAAGATGTTATAGGATGGTTGTGTATAACATTATCTATGCCTAAGTCGTTTGCCATGTCTGGACATCATTTGATTTGCTTTACATGCCATGAGTGTCAATTGTGCTTGAGTTACACCCTTGTTTGTGAAATGAAGTAAGGCAATATGGCATGAGCATAACATGGCAAGGCCTTGAGGTGTGTGAGACGCGGGGCGGGAGATGGATATCCTGATGTAACGAGATCGCGAGGTGGAGTTGACATTGAGTGGCGCCTTGATGCGATGAAATCGCGGGGTTCCGTTGGCCATGGTCCTGATGCAAATTATTCGCGAGACGGAGAGGCCCTGAGGCATATGAGATGCGAGGTAGGAGATGTATACCCTAATGCGACGAGATTGTGGGGTGGAGTTGATGATGTGTGGCGCCTTGACGCGATGAGATCGCAGGGTTGAGATAGCCATGGTATTGATGTGAACTATTCGCGGGATGGAGGCATGAGAATACCCTGATGCAACAAGATCGTAGGGTGGAGTTGATGTTGCGTGGCGCCCTGATGTGACGAGATCGCGGGGTTGAGATAGCCACGGTCCTGATGCGAACTATTCGTAGGATAAAATTTATGAGATGGTGATGTTGCTTGGAGATTCATCGGAACCTAATGCATTTACGTGGGTTGCCGATAACGGTCTGATGCATTTACGCGGACCGAGCTTATTGCGATTATCGTGGGTTGAAAATTGAGGCAGGCAAGAGGAGATGGTTGTGGTGAGATGGCATGTTGTTGTTTTATTAATTTGTACTGGATATGTCTATGAGTTTATGAGTTTGAACTATTGGATATATGACTGCCTGAGTGGACGGTCGGCCTAACCTAGGGTTAGGGCCCACCTTATTGAGATTTATATCTCATCCTAGAGGGGATTCATTTTTCAAGTTCCAGGTGGAGGTAACGCGAGCTTGACAAGGATCGGCATTGAAGAGATAGTGGACCAATCGTAATTAGATTGGATTTACCTTTTAAATTAGGGCTTGTACTTCGGTTTGGTGAATTAGGAATTGATCTTTTAGTAATTGATTAATATAACTTGATATGCCCTCGTGTCGTAAGTCCCCGGGTGTTATTGTATTTAAGAGAATGGAGATGGCGTCGCTTCCGTATGCTTGATGGTTTTTATTACATCTATCGACTTAAGTTATTGGCAAATCTTGGGACCGCAAGAGATCGTGTGTAGTTTGACTTGCAAGGATGAATGCGCGCTCGTGCTCAGGGTGCGGGGCGTGACATCACCGCTTGTTTGGTATCAGAGCAAGGTCAGCTCGATCTAATATGATGGAGATTTGGAGTGATAAGGAGCGATGACTTGAGGACAATTAGGTATGGAGGCCTATAGGACTAGGCATGGATTGTTGAGTCTCGAGGACAGTAGGCTTGAACTTGTGTACCCTTTAATGGTCCTAGAGTTAACTTTAATGGATGACTTTGAGTTATGTGATGATCAAGGTTTAAGTGGAAGCAACCTGGGATTAAAGTGTCATAATCATAGATTTTGAGGTAGTAATTGTATTTGAGGATAGTAGAGAATTGCTTATGAATAAAGGGTCAATTGAGGTGTATGATTGTGATCTTGATTTGCCAATGACCCAACTTGAAGAGTGCGAATTATAAAGAGGCGGCTGACATTAGTGGATTCAGGCTTGAATTGCGTGATACCTTGGTGATCTAGCTATTAATTGTTATTGTCAGCCTTGGATGATATGAAATAAGATGAATACATGGAATATTTGAATTGAAGATTAGTTGTGATTGAATGCATAGGGATTTGATTTGAATGTTGAATAAACTTAAGGTATGTGGTTGAATATAGGCAATTGATCTGTGAAATATGACACCATTGGTGGAATTAGAACTCTTGAATGGAAAGGAATTGATCTGAAGGCGCTTTTGTTATGACAAGTGGTGAGGATAGTCATGCTATGCTTGAGTTGTGGTTATGAAAAGTAAGTTGATGAGGGTGCATGCAGTGACTTATCGCTGTTGGACTTAATAAACCGTCACTTGGTATGGGACGAGTTAATGGTATACCTATAAACTGTAATGAAACATGATATAGGACATGTGGAACGAGGCTTTCCCCGTAGATGTATGACTTGGGACAACCTGCAACAGCCATGTCTAATGAGGGCGGGGAGTGATCGCCGGGACAGAGGGGTCCGCACAAGGAGCGGCTCCTGGTAGGCTTCTAAGATGGCAAGAGGCAGGAATGACCGAAGTCATAACTTGAAAAGGGAAGCCTAGGTATCAGGTTTAGTCTAATTATGGATAAGGGACGTATAGCACGAGATTGATCCTCATCAATAATGATTGAAAGTGGCATGACATGTGTAACGACACCTATGATTGGCATGATTAGAAGCTTTGTGCTTGACGATGGAAGCCGTTTAAAAAAGAAAAGTGATGATTGTGATGGGCCTGTTAGACAAGTTGATGATTAGCCTCATGTGATTGGCTTGGCCAAGGTATAATTGAGAGGTTAGACGACGCATGGGTTAATACCCGAGGAATCGAGGCATGCTGAGATGAGATAGTCTGTTGTGACTATGCTAGAGTGGTGGATGCCTTTAGGCCTAGAGTATGAGCTATTGACTCAATGAGTTGCTGCCTTGAGTGCTTGTTGAGACTGGTTTGAGGAAGGATTGTTGATCAAGGATGATTTGGGATCCTTGAATAATTGGCAATTAATTGGGAATTGCTTAAGAACCATTAGAGGGTTAGTTGATGGTGAAAGATATTGAGATGAGCAGCCTGAGATTGATGGACTTGAGTAGATGACTTGGATCTTAGATTTTTGGAGGGAATCATAATGGTTCAAGTGACATGAGAACTTGATAAGATTGAAGGATCACGGTATGGTCGCTAGGGTAGCACTTAGCTTGTGTATGTGAGATACGAAAAGATCCAAGGACTAAGATGGATCATAAGAACTGAGTAAAGATGAGTAACCAGAACGCGAAAACCAACAGAGCAATTAACTCGAGTTTGTGAACCACGTGGAACCCAAGAGTTGAATGGATCGCGAGAACCTTGAATAGAAATGAGAAATTTTTATGGGTAGGCGAGCTTAAAAGGGGCTGCCATTGTTACCCACGTCGCTGAGACAACTAGCACTGAGGAGTTAAGTGAAGGAAGTCACGACGAAGGTGACTCTGAGTAAGTCTTTTCGAAATTGAATGTGTGGGTAGGACCACGAGAGCTTGGAAAAGCTTGTAAGATTATGTATAAGGCTGAAATTGATTAAGTCGGGTAGAGGGATGAGATTCGAAATTTTCTCCCATTGGATTGAAGTTTTTGTGAGAAAACCTCAGAGATTTTGGGTGCTCTAAAGAAGGAAAGTGATCGTGGCAATACTAGCCCTAAGATGTTATTGAGGATTGGTGAAAGGTCACTAAAGGAAGGATTTCCTCGGAAGGATGAGATCTGCCTAGCCAACTTCTGTTGAGTTGTTCAATGGAAAGTATCATCCTAGGATTGCTTGAGAGCAAGGGTTGTTTAGATCCTAATACTTTTGCAAGGATCATAAGATGATCGATCGATGTGAGACAGAGTTCTCAAGGTCGCGTAAGCATATGGTAAAAGTGGTCAAAGACCCTTGAATAAGATAAGTAAGTTCCTGAGTGGATTGGAACTTGAGAACCATATGGCTGATTGTTACTCTTGATTTTGAGGAATGGTGATGGGACCCAGGGAAAGAGGAGAATGATTGAAAGACTTATGAATAAGAGAACTCCAGCTCATGGATTACGAGTAGAGAGATGTTCGTTATGAATATGGAGCATGCCTACGGGAAATGGTTGATCTCCTAGGCGTAAGACACGTGGTGGAAAATGAGTAGTAAGTCTTTTCTGTTATGGATGAGGTCGAAGAAGAATCAGCAGGCTAGATTGCCTGGAGTTAATGATTTCCCAGGGTCGGTTGATTGGATTGGAACCATGAGAAATGAAATCATGAGTTGCTATTCCCTAAAGAATAGGGCAATGTTCTTAAAGGGCGATTGGACCATGAATTGGTCATAGACGAAAGGAAAAGTGAACGGACTTGATAATCTTGGTTGATTGTGATTCTAGGGAATGACCTAGTAAGCGAAAAAAGCGCTTGGAAAGTACTTGCAAAGTGATTTGAGGTAACCGAATTAACCATTTGACAAGAGAACCGGTGGAGACCCAAGGACGAACAGATATTGTCACTTGAGGTGACTGAGTTATGAGAAAGAGAATGTGAAAGCATGGTGACATTTGAATCCTAGAGTAAAGGTACCGCCGTCGGCACAAACTCCAAGGTTGACGTCCTATGAAATGGAAAGGACCAGTTGAATTTGAAGTGAGAGAATGTCACGGAAGTGTATAGTTTCCTTCATAGGGTAAGGGACCCTAGTGTGAAGGAAGAAAAACTCTCAATTGTCTTAGTATCATGATTGAGCGTCTGTACCGAGAAAGATGACGCAGAACTTGAATTACTCCTCGAAGTGAAATCTGAGAGACTGTCTTATAGACAATGTTAAAATCCAGGAGGATGTTGACGTTTAGTGAAACGAACGGAATTGCGATAAGGTCGCCTTAGTGAGTATGGAACTCAGAGGCTAAAGCATTAATGCTTCTCGAGAAAAGAGTGACAAGAATAAGTAAAATGTCATACGGTCCTAGAGGAGACCCGTGACGATAGAGAGCCAAGGTCTGAGCTCAAGAGAAAAGTGCGAGAAATAATTGGGAAGATTTGACACTTAGTAGAAAGAAGTTGATAATAGTCGAACAAAGTGCCCAAGGAATGATTGAGTTGGTCGTTACCATCTCAATAGACGATGGTTGAACTCATGTAAGGAGCCATGAGAAACATGAACGGTTTTTGAAGAGTGTCATATGGGCTCTAAGAAAATGTCTACTGCATGCTAAATGTGAAGAGTGCAAGTTGTGGGCCTGATGAGGTAAGATTCCTCTGTTGTGAGATTTAGGGGAAATGAAATTCATGTGGAGCCTGTGAGGATGGGGACGAATGATGGATCGACTAGGGTCGATGTGAGTTGCGAAAAGTGCAAGCTTCTTGGGATTGATGAATGGCAATAGACGAACCGTTGAAGGATTCCCTACAAGAGCTGTTCCAGTGGTGAAATGGACTAAGGTCGAGTCGTGACCCGAATGGGTGAATGAGTGTGAAAAGAGTTTTCGAGGACTTGAGTTAAGCTGATGACTGTGCTGTCTATGACAATTCCAATCGGAAATTGAAAAGCTTATGAAAGTCGTAATGACACGACGCAGAATGCAACTTGAGGCGTAACAAGGTGATTTGAAGTGAGTATTACATGTACGCCATGATAGTAAGGCCACATGAGTTGCAATGCTCAGAGCTCGCGATAAAGTTTGAGAAACCTTACTTGAGCGGAAAGAGGTTTGAGTTAATATTTACCACAAGAAAATAACGTAGTAATTTCTCGAGAAAAATTGAATGAGAGACAACGCCGAAAGATGAAATTGCTTGTGGATGTAGGAGCGTTGCTTGTGCAAGGAAAGACCTCGAAATTGTGTGAACTAAAGGATGTTGAAGGTATGGATTGCTTAAAGGGAATTGAAGGCGAAGCATGTGGAACGAAGAGATCACCGAAGTGTTGTTATAGCGATGTTCGTATCGCTAAGGAAGGGTGAATTGTTTAGCGGATGTTTACAGTTAAGAATTGAGCCTTGTGTAATCGGAGATGGAGAGACAAATCTTCCCTCAAGAAATAGGAGATTCAACTCCTAAAATTGGAAGTTCGCTAATGGACTAGCGTGATGGCTACTAGGAACACCTAGCCCGAAGACCAAGAGGGAATTGAGGTGTGCCATGACTAAACACCGATACTAGAGGGATTATAGGAATGGATGGAACCCTTGAGGCCTATGGACAGAAGTACGATCTAAAGAAGGAATTATGGTGACCTCTGGGGTGGCACAAAGATGTGCCAAGATGCACATATATATCGATGATAAGGTTGAAAGTTGAAGTTTGTCTGTCTTGTAGTCGAGCACTAGACGTGTCGATAGAAGGGAAGGACATGACGATAAAAGTTGAAAGACCACTTTAATCTAAGAGAATTTTCGGATGGAGCCGAGAATGGATTGCTACGGAAGTAACCATGTAAATGTTTGAGGAGTTAAGAGGGCCATAACTCTATTTGATTAGTGGAGGGCAAATTGATAAAGCCCTTGAATCTCTGTTGGCATGAAAGGAAGCTTGAAAGAAGTAATACGCCAAAGGGTATGGACATTAATAATGTATTATGGCGAGGACTTAGTAATAATGGTTATAGACATATGAAAGAGATAAGGTGAACGCTCGAGGAAGAGCTGCCGGCAAATGATATGAATACCAAAAGAGAATGGAGAGAAGCCCATTGGATTGAACACTGAAGGAGACAAGTTCCAGAGGAAAGATAATTTTGGGTTGGAAAGGACGAGCAAGATTGCCAAGCCATGGAAAGGATAGTCCGGAAGAGTGAGGGTGCGACGAGGCGCCGATACCCCAAAGAATTGGATGAGTTGGAAAGTTACAAATTTCGAGGACGAAATTTCTTTAAGGGGGGAAGAGTTGTGACATTCTGATTTCCAGTCAATTTCAGGCTCATTAATTAGAAGTGCATATTTAGAGATGTATTTCAATCGTATTCCGCTCGAATATCATCAATTCGAGTAGATTGACCAAAAGGGAAAGGCTAACGCAAGACGACGTACGTGGACCTAGGGAACTCGGATAGGAAACGACGCTTTGGCCATAAGGATTGTCGAGAGAACTAGCGATAGATCCTCACAATTACATGACAACCAAAGCCGCCACAAATTGACGAGCCCTAAACGTGATATGAATCATAGGATCGATACGCGTAATGTCTGCAAAAGCCACCCGTCGGTTCGGGATAGGCTGGAACCACGTCTGATAGAGAAAACCATCAGAGACGAGTCTTAAAAAGTTTGAAATGGAAAATCAAGAATTCCAACGTTATTTGGATTGGTCGTCCCCTATCAAATAATCTTGGAACGAGAAAAACGACGTTCGAAACGTCAGGGGTAAAATAACCGTTTTGCCCCTCAAGCTTAGAACTTTGCTTGTATAATTGAAGAAGGGAAAATTAGACATTATAACCCATCCATGGCTGCCGAAAATGAGGATTAACAATGGCCATTGGATCTCCTTTGAAAAAGCAAATGCCAAGTGTTAGGAGATTAGGAAGTATGGTTATATCACCTTTTAGCCACCTAACTTTCAAACCTTTAACCAAACCTTAGCATATAGCTAATTTTTCTCTCTCTTCACTCCACTTTGGTTGGCCATTCTCTCCCCTAGAACCACCGAAAACCCCCTCCTTCCTTCCTTTTCATTCTGTTGACAGCCGATCGCCACTGACCTCTCTGTTTGACGCGGTTGCCGACCAACTCCGGCCACCATTCGGCCATCAGCCAACCACACTGACGAAGCTTTACATCTTGTCGACGTCCTCAAGCAAGAATCAGGTCGATTGGAGCACCGAGGAGTCCTGAGCAGAGATTTTCTCGAGAGCCGACAGATTAGGACTCAATCCGAGGTAGGTCCGGTTCTTAGCCCTTTTGATGGTCGAAATCTTAGAATTTTGGAGCCAAGTTTTGTGGAGATCTAGTATATACATGTAGGAATCTGTGGCAAAAGTTGGGGCTCAATTTGATAAAGTTTTGACCATGAACCGGCCTTGTAAACTTTGTACAGAAACTGCCGGCAAAACTGACTTGAGGAGTCTGGCCAGTTTCAACGGGAATCCGGTGGCCATTCGACTCCAAACTCACGATGAGCCTCACAAACCCTTAGATAGACATGTTAAGAGGTAGGGTTATGATTGAATGATGGAATTAAGAGTTGATTGAAGGCTGGTTGTGTTTAGTTTGCATGGAATTAAGGAGGACCGGTTCGGTTATGGGCAAACCGAATCTGTTGGAGGTTGGAATTGGTGATTTTGAGTTCCAAATTGGTGTTTAAGATATGATGAGATGTTGAGGGTTATGTCATGGATGATTGGGGTTGATGGATTGAGGAATCAGGTATGGAAATTGAAGAAAATCGTTGAATTCTTGGTTGCGCGCCGCGTTCGACCTCGAACCCTAAGGGGCCGTGAATTTGAGGCCATTGCAGGGGGAGATTTGTGTTGCCAAATCAAAGGTAAGAGAATTCTTAACCTTATGCTAGGAAGATTGGACTCAATTGGGTGAGTCGAAGGTTGAATCAACTGAATTATGAGAATCGGTTCAAGTAGATAGCTTGGTTGTATCCTAAGATGTTATAGGATGGTTGCATATAACATTTTCTATGCCTGAGTCGTTTGCCATGTCTGGATATCATTTGATTTGCTTTGCATGCCATGAGTGTCAATTGTGCTTGAGTTACACCGGTGTTTGTATGTGAAATGAAGTAAGGTAATATGGCATGAGCATAACATGGCAAGGCCTTGAGGCGTGTGAGACGCGGGGTGGAGTTGCATTGAGTGGCACCCTGATGCGATGAAATCGCGGGGTTGAGGTTGTCATGGTCCTGATATGAATTATTCGTGAAACGAAGAGGCCCTGAGGCATATGAAACGCGGGGCAGGAGATGTATACCCTGATGCGATGAGATCGCGGGGTGGAGTTGATGATGTGTGGCACCCTGATGCGACGAGTTCGCGGGGTTGAGATAGCCACGGTCCTAATGCAAACTATTTGGTGGATAGAGGTATGAGAATACCCTGATGCGACAATATTGCGAGGTGGAGTTGATGTTGCATGGCACTTGATGCGACGAGATCACGGGGATGAGATAGTTACGGTCCTGATGCGAATTATTCGCGGGACGAAATTTATGAGATGATGATGTTGCTTGGAGATTTATCGAAACATGAGGCGTTTACGCGGGTTGCCGATGACAGTTCGATGCGTTTACGCGGACCAAGCCTGATGCGATTATCGCGGGCTGGAAATTGAGGTAGGCAGGAGGAAATTGTGTGGTGAGATGGCATCTTGTTGTTTTATTGATTTATACTGGATATATCTATGAGTTTATGAGTTTGAACTATTGGATATATGACTGCCTGAGTAGACGGTCGGCCTAACCTAGGGTTAGGACCCGCCTTACTAAGATTTATGTCTCACTCAGAGGGGGCTTCATTTTTCAAGTTCCCGATGGAGGTAGCGCGAGCTTGCCAAGGATCGGCATTAAAGAGATAGTGGACCAATCGTAATTAGATTGGATTTGCCTTTTAAATTGGGGCTTGTACTTTGGTTTGGTGAATTAGGAATTGATCTTATAGTAATTGGTTAATGTAACTTGATGTGTCCATGTGTCCTAAGTCATCGGGTGTTGTTTTATTTAAGAGAATGGAGATGTCATCGCTTCCGTATGCTTGATGGTTTTTATTACATCTCTCGACTGAAGTTATTGGCGAATCTTGGGACCGCGAGAGATTGTGTGTGGTTTGACTTGCAGGGATGAATGCGCGCTCGTGCCCAGGGCACGGGGTGTGACAGAGATTGTTTCTTGAGAAACTTAGTATGATTGGGCCTTGTGTATGCTGAGAGAGTATAGTCGACCCTAATATTTGTCTAGGCTTGTCTCTTGAGTAATTGGTCACGCTTGATTGTGTATTGAATCGTCTTGTATGCCATGGATGCATTATTTATGCAGGAGTTGCACTTGGCCTTGTGTGCATGATTTGTGATTGTGGCATGGCGGATACGAGACGAGACCTTGAGGCATATGAGACGCGGGGTGATGTGGTTGATACCCTGAGGCGCTGAGGCGCAGGATTGGAGTCGTGTGGCGCCCAGATGCGTACGAGACGCGGGGTTGAGATGGCCACGGTCCTGATACGTTTACGCGGATGAAGATATGAGGTGTCGACACTGGCCTAGAGTATCATTGAAACTTGATGTGTTTACGCGGGTTGTCGATGACAGTCTGATGCGTTTAAGCGGACCGAGCCTAATGCGATCTAATCATGGGCATGAGAATGAGGCAGGCAGGAGAAGATGGTTATGGTGATGTGGTAGGACGAGTCGTGCATGATCATCTGAATGTGATATGACGCCATAATTGCATGCCTGTCATCTGTGTGTGGTTATCTAAATTTGTTTTGCCTTATATGTTTATGAGTTTGGATGATTGGGGTATGTAACTGCCTGAGTGGACGGTCGGCCTAACCTAAGGTTAGGACCCACCTTACTGAGATGTGAATCTCACCCCGTTAGGGACCCTTATTTTTTTTTCAGATCCTAGACCTTGACAATGTGGCCCATTCATTTTGGAGACCCGATGGAGATGTCCACCTATTTTGATGAGTTCCCTGATGGACAGGGAACTATTTATATAAGAAAGTGTACCGTGGTTTAGGTAGACGAGGATAGTACGAGCTGGAAGCCTCATTGGTATGAGACCTGGTTTAGAAAGGTCGGGGATGTGTCTACAGGGCTGCTGAAGCCCAATGAGGTGCCCCAAGGAGTCGTCCCTAGTTGGTGCCACCCCACCCGAGACTTAGGCCAAGCCGAGGGTCTGTTGCTGGTTCTAAGAATGGACCGGAGAGGACCCTGACCATAGAGAACGCGAAGAAGGAGGTCATTGTGGTCGAGGCGACCAGGGAGGATCTTACGGATCCATCTACTGAGGAGACCGCTGAGGATACCATAGAGATTCGCTCTGAGACCTTTTCGTAGTACGAGCCCACGGAGGACGCAGAGGACACCGAGGACTCCAACAGCTCGTCTTAGGAGCTCCCAGCTTATCAGCCAATCCTTTGGTGGCTACCCTAACCCCGTTTCTTTTGGATGTTGATGATGGGCCCTTTTTGTGTACTTACCCCATCGCCCCTCGTGCTAGCAGATTTAGTAGCTATGTACTTGTATGAACATTTGGAGTTATGTATGACAATATTGGCACTACCCAGGTCCCACTTATATTTTTTACGGAGGAGTTATTTCATTATTGCTTCCGTTTGCTTGGTATATATTATGTCTATCGACTTATTTGTGGATCTTGGGACCACGAGAGATATCTGGTTTGCTTGCAGGGAGTCGCGTGCTCGTGCTCGGGGCTTGGGGTGTGATAGAGGTCCAAACAAGGAGCGATTCCTGGCAGACTTCTAAGATGGCAAGAGGCAGGAATGATCCAAGTCATAACTTGAAAGGGAAATTCTAGGTATCATGTTGAGTCCAATTATGGTTAAGAGATGTTTGGCACGAGATTGATTCTCGACGTGAATGCTCAAAAGTGGCACAATATGTGTAATGAAGCATGTGATTGACATGATTAAGAGTTTTGTGCTTGGTTGTGGATGCCATTTGAAAGGGAAATTAATATTTATGATTGGCCTATTGGGCATGTTTTGTAATTGACATCATGTGATTGGCTTGGTTAAGGTCTAACTGAGAGATTAGACGGCATGTAGTGTTTATACCATTGAACTGATGCCTGTTGATTTTGAGATAGTTTGTTGTGATTATGCTAGAGTGGTAGATGCCTCTGGATTTATGGCATGAACGATTAAATTTGCACTTTGAGTACTTCCTGGGTGTTAACCTAGTTGAGTTTTGACGGCTGTTAATTGAGAAGTTACATCGTTGAGGCTGGCTTGTTGTGTGGTTGGTACTTAAGGATGATTTGGAATCCTTATATAATAAGCAACTAGTTGAGAATTGTTTGGGAACCACTGATGGTTGATGGTGAAAGATAATGGGATAAGCAGCTTGAGACTGCAAGACTTAGATGATTAAGTCTTTGATTCCTAGAGGGAACCATAGTGGTTCAAGTGACATGAGAAAGTAATGAAGTTGAACGACCAAAATATGATCGTAGAAGAGCATTGGGCTCAAGTATACATGGTATGGAAGATCCGAGAACTGAGAAGGATCATGAGAATTGAATAAAGATGAGCGACTAAAGTATGAGTTCTAGAAGAGAATATGGCTTGATTTTGTTAATCGTACGAGACCCAAGTGTAATGCGGGATCGTGAGAACATTACATGGAAATGAGAAAAGTAGATGAGTGACAGACTCGAGAAGGAGCTGCTATTGTACCTAAGTCGCTAGGATGACTGATGCTAGTGTTGATGAGTTAAATAATGGAAGTCACGAGAAAGGTGACTTTGAGTTAATCCTTTCTAAAGTGAATGTGTGGGAAGAACCATGAGAGTTTTGAAAAGCTTGTGAAGCTATGTATAAGGTTAAGATTGATTGAGTTTGGTGGAAGGATGGAATTTGAAACTACCTTCTTTTAAATTGAGGGTTTTGTAAGAAAACCTTAGAGGTTTTAGATACACTGAAGAAAGAAAGTAACCCTGGCAATTCTTAGCCTTAAGAGGTTGTTGATAATTGGTGAAAGATCACCATATGAAGGGTTTTCCTCGAATGCATGATATCTGCCTAGACTACCTCTATTGAGTTATTCGACGGGAAGTATCCTCTTGGGTGAGAGCAAGGGTTGTTTGGGTCCTGATAGTTTTGCAAAGATCAGAGGATAATCGATCAATGTAAGACAGAGTTCTCAAGGTCGCCTAAGTACAGTAAGAGTGGTCAAGGACCCTTGAATAAGATGAGTAAATCCCTTAATGGATTGGAACTTGAGAGCCTTATGATTAGTTGATAATCCTGATTTTGAGGAATTGTAATGGGACTCAGTAAAAGAAGAGAATGATCGGAAGACTTATGAATAAGAGAACTCCTGCTCATGGATTATGAGCAAAAAGATGTTCATTATGGAATATGGAACGTGCTTACGAGAAATGGTTGATTACCTGGGCAAAAGACACATGGTGGAAAATGAGTAGTTTGTCTCTTCTGTTATGGAGGGAGTCCAGGAAAATCGACATGCTAGTTTGCTTGGATTTAATGATTCCCTGAAATTGGTTGATTGAACTGGAACCATTAGAAATGGAATCATGAGTTGTTGTCCCCTAAAGAATAAGGCATTATCTTTAAGGATGATTGGACCATGAGATGGTCATTGACGAAAAGGGAAAGTGAATGGACTTGATAGTCCTGGCTGTTTGTAATTTTTGTGAACGGTTGAGCAAGCAAAAAGAGCGCTTAGAGAGTAATTGCCGAGTGATTTGATCTGGTCAAATTGAGTATTCGATAGGTGAATTGGGAGAGACTAAGGACGAAAAAATTTATTCACTTGAGGTAACTGAGTCATTAGAAGAAAAATGACAAGTATGGTGGCATCGGAATCTTGGATTAAAAATACCTCTGTTGACACAGACTCTAAGATTGACGTCCTATGGAATAAGAAGAACAAGGTGGATTCGAAGTGAAAGAATGCCACTAAAGTGTATAGTTTCCTTCACAAGGTAAGTAACCCTAGTGTGGAAGGAAGATGAAATTCTAATTGTCTTGGTATTAAGATTAAGAGTCTAGATTGAGAAAGAGGACGCAGAACTGGGATGATTTCTAGGGAGTTAGTACGAGAAATTGTCTTGTGGACAACATTGAATTCCAGGATAATGTTGACTTTCAGTGGAACAAACAGAATTAAGATAAAGTTGCATTGACTAGTTATGAAAATCAACGGTCAAGATAAAAGGGCTTCCTCAAGAAAAAGTGACAAAAATGAACAAAATGTTGCGTGGCCCTAGTGGAGACCTGTGGCAACAGAGGGCCAAGATTTGAACTCTCAAGTGAAAAGTGCGAGAAAAGTTTAAAAGATTCGACACCTGGTAGAAAGAAGTTGATAATAGTCGGATTAAGTACCCAAGAAATGATTGAGTTGATTGTTACCGTCTTGAGAGACGATGATTGGACTCATTTAAGGAGTCATGAGAAATATGAATAGCTTTGAGAGTATCTAAGAAGATGCTTGTTGTATGCTAAATGTGAAGCGCACGAGTTGCGGACCTGATGAGGTAGGATTCTTCAGTTGTGAAATTTTTTAGAAAGGAAATCCTTGTGGAGTCTTTGAAGATTGGAATAAGTGATGAATCGACTAGAGTCGATGTGAGTTGCGGGAAGTTGAAATTTCCTAAGATTGGTGAATTGTTACAAACGGATCATGGGAAGATTCACCACAAGAGCTGTTCCATTAGTGAAATGGACTAAGGACAAGATGTAACACGAATGAATGAATGAACACGAAAAGAGTTTTCGAGGGCTTGAGTTAAGTTGATGACTATGCTGTTTATAGCATTTTCAATTGGAAATTGAAAAGCTTATGAAGGTCGTAATGACACGACGCAGAATGGAATTTGAGGCGTAACAAGGCAATTTGAAATGGATATTGCTTGTACATCGTGACAATAATGCCATATGAGTTGGAATGCTTAGAGCATGATTGGAGTTGGTTTGCAAATGTACTCGTGGCAAAGTTTAGTAAACATTGCTTGGGTGGAAGAAGATTTCAAGTTTATATCTACTCCAAAAGATATCGAGTAGTAGTTTCCCGAGAGGAATTGATGAGAAGCAACACCGATGGATGAAATTACTTGCATATACGAGAGCATTACTCGTGTAAAGAAAGACCTCGCAATTGTGTGAACTGTAAGAGTTGGAAATGTTGAGTGCTTTAAAGGGATTGAAAGGAAAGTATAACCGTTGCAAGTTGGTAGATTAAATTGGTCATTAGAGGATCTAGAATGTAACCTAGGAAGAGCTATTAAGGACTCAATCATGAGTTTGCCTGAAAAGTCAAGAAGGTTATGGTTCGATTTGGACAATCAAGGTTAAGCTAATGGAACTTGTGCTTTCCAAACGGTACAACATGACATTTGAAAAGGATGATTATGCCGATTCATAGAGGTACTCAAGGAGTGCGATTTCATGACGGTCGGGAAATGATGGTGATAGAAAACGATCTTGAATCCACTGCGGCGTTCTGGGAGGAGCCTTCTGACTGGGAATTTCAAAAGCAGGGTTGCAGTGTGATGCATGTATTATCCTCGGACCAATAGGCAGATTGAAAGGAAGATTCGAATGCTCGAAGGTGTATCACCAGCGGATATTATGAATGTCAAAAGAGAATAGAGAAAAGCAAGTATAGGTTGAGGACTGAGGGAAATAAGTCCTAGAGTAGGAAGACTTTTGTCAGAAAGGACAAATAGGAGAGTCAAGTAATGGGAGGAGCCATTGTGGAAAGTGAGGATGCGGTGAGGTAACGGTGCCTCCATGAAAGTGGATAATCGAGGAATTGCATATTTCGAGGACAAAATTTCTTTAAGGGGGAAGAATTGTGACATTCTGAATTCTGACCCTCTCGAGGTTATTTGATGGAAGGATATCGATCGATGTGTTTCAATTGTAACTCGCTCGAAGTTGGCCACTCTTGAGTTATCTGACCAAAAGGGAAATACTGACGCGGAGTCGGGTATGTGGACCTGGGGAATTTGAATGAGAAATGGCACTTTGACCATAAAGATTGTCAAGGGAATATTTTGGGACAATAGAGAACGATCTAGGAATGATCGTGGAATGCCTTGCTAGCGTTATACGTTGGGACGCGGGTGATTCCGCTTAACCAATGTGTAATTTGGAGAATTTCCTAAATCGGATTCGGATGATCAGGATCGCAGGAGCTAGTAATAAACCCTCGCAATTTCATGATAACCAAAGTCGCCACGGCTTGAGAAAAATCCCAAGGTCGATACGCGTAGCGTCTGCAAGAGTCGCCCGTCGGTTTGAGATAAACTGGAATCACAGTCAACGAGAGATTGACATGAAATTAGACCTCGAGATTTGGGTATTGGATATTGAGGAAATACAATATTTGAATTGAAATAGACATCGCCTCATCGAGGGTGGTTTCTATTGGAAAAATGGAATTTCGGACGAAAAGTGCAAAATGATCATTTTGCCCCTCAACCTTTGACTTTGTCTTAAGAAGTTTAGAAGATCATTTTGGTCATTTTGTAACCCTCATAGCTGCTGAAAATGTGATGTATACATGGTCAAAGGAAGTCAAAGTCAATGGAATAACCAATGGAAGTTTGCCAAGTGTCAACCAAAGAAAAGGCTTAGCATTAAATGCTCATTAATTATCCATCTTATCAAATTGACCAAAAATACGTTATTAGGGTGGAAAGCTCTCTCTCTCTTCATTTTGGCCGGCCACCTCTTCCTCTTCTTCTTCTTCTTCCTTTTGCTCTCAACCGAGAAGGCTTTCTCGCCGACGGCCAGAAACCGGTTCACTATTTCGGCCATAACTTTGTCATCCGACATCGGATCGAGGTAAAACTACTACCATCTTAAAGTTTATCATCTTGGCTTTTTAGGTACATATTATAAGCTTAATTTGGCTCATCCATCTATCCCACAGGTCAATTTGAGTGGACAATGGTCAGATTCTGACCCGATTTTGGAGATGGATAATTTTTGGGGGCTTCCGGACTCCAAATGGCTCCAAATTTTTGGTGAGTCACTCTAAACGCATGATAGAATAGTTTAGCAAGCTGAGATTGAGGATTTGTGGGATAAGAATAGATTTTAATGGATGAAACTACTTGATCTTGCATGGACATAATCTGGTAGTTTGAAGACTATAGAGGAAACCGGGCTGTTTGAAGGTATTGTAGGATTATTTCACAACAAAACTCTTGGTGATCATCCTAAACACATATATTGAGGTCCTAAAAAGTTTATTTTATGATGAATTGAGGCTAAACTTTGAGATATGGCTTGATTATGCTAGTTGAACCAAAAATCGGTTCTGATTTGAAGGGTACCTATTCTGGTCGGCTCTGTTGGGGACTAATTAAGGGGTATTTTAACTTTAAATTGACTCATAATATCTCATAAGACGTGATGTGAGGTGTTAATGGGGAGTATGCGAAGTGAATTGGGATTTAGAGGTGATTTAAAAGCTATTTGGTATATGAACCTCTAAGTTATATTCCACCTTGCGTGTGGCTATGTGAACCGAATATATTGAGGGTTCTTAGGAGTATTGTCATGTGTTCGATTGATCGATAAGGCGTCTTGAGGTGCTAAGTGAATAGCTATTGAGGGATTAAGTTAATGGAAGTGAGAATTCAATGGCTTTTGACCCAAAATTGGTGAACCTTTCTAGGTTGATGAGGGATTCTTGGTAGATTACATACTTGTGGCATTAAGGAGAATCGCTTGGTCTGAAATAAGGTAATTGTTTCCTAAACCCTTACTTAAACATTAGGACACTACTGGATAGAGTGGTTGAGTGATTTGATTGCTTAGTGAAGCCTATGGCTTGAATTGCTTGACTGAGTATTGGATTCCATGACTTGAATGGCATAGCATGACAATTGAACTGTGATATGCCTTGATGACATATTTAGCTATTGAGCACTTGATTGTTTAATTTGTTGTGACGCCTATGTGACTTATATGGCTATAGCGCTTGTGATATAAAAGTGGCTTTGAAGCCCTGTTATTGAATTAGCCATAGTGCCTGTGTTATTGAGTTGATTATAGTGCCTATGGTATATAAACGACTATAGTGTCGATGTTACATGAATGGACTATAGTTCCCTAGCGATCGTTGGCCTGTGACGCTAGAGATCACATTGACTTGGAGCCTTGATGATATTGATTGGCCTGTGGCGCCAGCCAATTATATCAATTGACTATGAATCCCAATGATACCGATTAGCCTATGGCCCTAGTGGTATCGAGCAGTTATGAACCCTTGAAATGGTAATTGGCTATGAACCCTAGAGATACCAATTGGCCTATAGCCCCAGTGGTATAGATTGGCGGTGAGCCCAGAAGTATTGATTGGCCTGTGGCCCCAATAGTACCAGTTGACTAAAAGCCATTACGATATCGATTGGCCTGTGGCCCCAGTGATATTAGTTAGCAAGAGAGCCAGAGAAATGCATTGCGGCTGAGAGTCTGATGATGAGTGGTTGTGGAAATTATGACGAGTTTGTGCATTTGTTTATATGCCTTGTGCTTAGAGTTTGAAACCCTGAGGTTGAGTGTGATTGGTTGTGTTTCTATCTAAGCTAAATTGTGATATGTCGATGTTATTAGGGCCTTGTGCAATTGCATTGGTGAATGCCTGCATATGGTATTATTTATGTGTGAATTGATGGGATTGGTGTTCAGGTTTAGGTTTAGGTTTCGCTTGCTCAAATTTATATCTCACCCCAGTGGGGATTACCATTTTCAGGTTCCAAACGAAGGAAACCCGAACTTGCCATTAATTGGCATTTGAAGAAGTAGTTGTTCAAATGAATTCAAGACGTTGGGTGACCATAAAGATTATTGTTTGGTGGATGTAGAAATTAAACCATTAGTATTTGACCTTTGAAACGAGTTTGATAGATACGAGAAGTGTAGTATTCTTCCGTCCTAAGTCATCTTGATTTTATTTGTGTGTGGAGTAGTTTATTGCTTTCGTAGTTATATGATTTGAAACTTGAGGGCCGAAGGATCCTAGATGGTACAACTTGCTTATGATCAGTGGGGTGTTCGCGAGCTCATCGGGTTTGGAGCGTGACAGTCAGCGGATAAAGACCACCACTCAAAGGGGTTTTCAATGATTACCCGTAATGTTTCGAGGTAGAGAACAAACGCCTCTGTCATCTTAATCCATGTAATCGATGCGAATAACCCTTACGTCTGTAGGTCCAGGTTTTACTATCCTTGCACTCCTATAATATCTCGAGTGTGTATAATGCCTGTTTTGATTAGGCTTGCCTATTATATGAAGAAACATCCTTTTTAGACAGTTTAAAAAACTCTAGTTTGGAAAAATCATCTAACATTTCTTTAAATATTTTAACCTAATGGGGATTTAAGATGCATCATGCATGTTTCATTCATGTTTGAATAACCTTCGATTCTAACATAAATGCAATGAGTGTTATCAATGAGAAGTTTATCTTTTAAAATCTGGTTCCCCTCTAGATTTACCCATATTTATGTTCATCTCTGACTCTTAAAAGATGATGAGGAATTCTTTGACAACCTTCCGTTGTTTTTTGTCTTCACCTGTCATTCCTAGACAAAGAGATTAAAAACTCTAATAAGTGAAGATTATTTTAACAAGTGATGGAATGATACATATCACCTGATTTCCATGGTTGGAGACCATTTTGCCCTTAGTTTCGTTTGAACAAGTTTGGCTCTAGGTTCGTCTCTTCGAACCATGCAAGACATAACACATGCTATATATGTATGGATGCATGACATGCAATGCAATGACCACTATGGCAATCGGATCATTTCGGAGAAAACCAAATCAGCATTTGATTACATTTCAGGGATAATACTTCTTTACTGCGTCAAAATTTACAAGATATCCTAGTTCCTCTACTTCGGAGTTTACAAGAATTAACGCCCCACCCGCAAGAACTTTCTTGACAACATAAGGGCCCTCATAATTTGGAGTGAATTTTTCTCTTAGATGAGCAGCATTCGGTAGAGTTTTTCTAACAATCAGATAATCCACCTTAAAATTTCTGGGTTTAATCTTCCGGTTAAATGACTTGGCTACCCTCTTTTGGTAACTATGACCATGGCAAAAAGTCATAAGACGCTTTTCTTCAATCAGGTTCAACTATTCATACCTGTGTTTGATCATTTCTTTTTCGGAAAGCTCTGTTTTTGACAATACCCTTAAGGATAGAATCTCTATTTTCATGGGTAGAACGGCTTCTATGCCATATACTAGGGAATAATGAGTTGTCCCAGTTGAAGTTTGAATCGATGTTCGGTACGCCATTAAAATGAAGGGTAGCCTTTCATGTCAATCCTTGCAATTTTCAATTGTCTTTCCCAATATCTTCTTGATGTTCTTATTTGCCGCTTCGACTGCCCCCATTCATCTTTGGGCTGTAAGAGGACGAGTTAAGATGTCAAATACCGAAATGATCCAACAGATCGTTGACTATCTTGTTATTCAGATTGGACCCATTATCCGTGATAATCGCTTGGAAAGTACCATATCGAGAAATTATGTCCTTCTTGATGAATCTTGACACATTCCTTGCAGTGACATTTGCATATGAATTAGCCTCTATCCATTTCATAAAATAATCAATCGCTGCCAGAATGAAGCGATGACTATTTGAAGCAACTGGGATTGGCCTAATCATGTCTATTCCCCACATAGTAATGGGCTAAGCTTCGGACGTCTGATAAAGCTCATTTAGGGGTACATTGATCTTATCACCATATGCATGACATTGATGACACGATCTCACGTGTTGGCTACCATCTGATTCGATGGTCATCTAATAATAACCAAGTCGCATGATTTTCCTTGCGAGGAGATGGTTGTACATGTGTAGTCCACATGCACCTTCATAGATCTCTTTCATGAGTGTGTTTGCCTCTTTAGCATCTACACATATCAACAAAATTGAGTCGAATGACCTCTTGTACAGAGTTTGACCACTGAGGAAACACTTGATAGCTGTCTTGGCAAGGTATTTTCTATCCACGGCCTGACATCTTTCGGAAAATTCTCCTTTCAGGAGGTATTTTTTTGATGTCATGATACCATGGTTCTCTATCGAATTCTTCTTCAATCATCATATAATATGATGGTTTCTTGATTGTGCTAATTCTTAATGGCTCCATATACAGTCTACCCGCTACTTGTAACATTGATGCTAACGTAGCCAATGCAACTGCAAATTGATTCTGCGTTCTTGGTAAATATTCAAATGACACTTCTTCAAATTCAAGGGTCAATTCTTCCAAATAGTCATGATAGGGAATGAGTTTTGCATCTTTCGTCTTCCATGCTCCTTACGTCTGAAGGATTATAAGCACGAAATCTCCATACACTTGCATCTTTTGCACCTTCATGGAGATGGCCAATTGTAATCTTAGAATACACGCTTCGTATTCTGAAATGTTGCTAGTATAGGGAAATGCCAACATTGTAGTAATTGGATAATGTTGGCCTTTTGGGGATATCAATACTGCTCTAATGCCAGATCCTGACAAATTAACAACGCCGTCAAAATACATGATCCATTTGTCTTCTGATAAAGTTAGGATCCGATCTTTTGTTTCCATCTCTTTTGAAGATGTTCTGTTTTGTGAACTCTCTACTAGCATATCAGCTATCGCTCGTCCCTTTATAGATTTTTTAAGGGAACTCTTGATGTCGAATTAAGACAACATCGTCTGCCATTTAGCTAACTTTTCGATCAAAGCAGGTTTCTCCAGGAGGTACTTGATTGGTTCATTTTCAATTACCAATTGAATATGATGATGCAGGGTATATTGCCTCAACCTTCAAAGTACCCACATTACTACCACGCAAGCTCTTTTAATCGGAGCGTAATTCACCTCAGATATGGTAAGCTTCTTGCTCATATATTATATTGCTCTTTCTTTGTCATCTTCAGGATTTGCTTGAGTGAGCAAGGCTCCTAAAGACTCTTGATGGATGGTCAGATATAGAGTCAAAGGATAAACTAGGACTGGTGGCACGAGCATAGGCGGAGTGATCAAATATTCCTTAATCTTTTGAAAAATCAGATCACATTTTGTATCTCGGACTACTTTAGCACCTTTCTTCAATAGTTTAAAAATTGGTTTAGCCACGTCATACAGTTGGTGTGAAGCCCTGCGTTCCCTTTAGCGAGTTACATCTGCCACATGCCAATGATATTCATAAATACCTAGGAACAGCGCAAGGCCTAAAAGTGAAATGAAACATGCATGCAGAAGCAAAGACAATAACCCTAACAAATAAAAGAAACAAAAGGAAAATTTAAAATGATGTACAAGGGCACACACACACACACACACACACACACATATATAAACATAGCATAAGCATTCGGTTACAACTGACGAAACGGAAAAAGACATAAGGAAACCGCAAATCAAGATGGGATAAGGAACTAAGGCTAACATCAAAAGGCTACTCCTTCGCTTCACTAAAACCTAACACCAAAATTGTTCCTACTCTCAAAACGCTAAACCACTACACCAGACTACTCTAAGGAGCTACTTGTCCCATCACTATCGTCCTTCGCTTCATCTTCACTTGGAACATAGTCAAAAAATGTCTCGGATTGTACCTCCTCCGTATCCTCCTCAGTGTCCTCCTTATCAGTACCTTCTATCTCGTCGACAGAGATCTCGATGTAATCTAGGTATTCTTCGATGGTAGAAGACTTGGACTTCTCAGAGATGTTTCTCGAAGCAATGGCTGAGGCCCCGATATCAACATCAAAACGGGTTGGATGACACCATGGTGGCACTACCCTCAAAGGAACATTAGTGGGGTTCATCAGCCCGTAAACACTGCTATCACCAACACGGCGAAACCACGCCTCGTAGCGGTGGGGCTCCAGACTCTCAGCTCCGAACCTATCAACCCATATAGTGGTGCATTTTCTAATGTATACAATACCCTTGCCGTCAGGGAACTCGTCAATAGTAGTTATCATCTCTTTCGGGTCACCCAAGCACGAAGGCCACATAGCTTAGGGTTTGGGGTCTGAAAAACACATCCCACTACGGGGTGAGATTTATATCTTAGCAAGTGAAACTTAAGGATCACCAGTCCGTCCAGACCACAAAACAATATCAGATGCAGCAATTCATCAATGCAACGACATAGTACTTTCATAAATTAGGCATCTCAGCAAGTTAGGCATAAACAAAGGTCGCAGTCAAACATACTCAACCTCATGGGATCAAGCTTCATGCACTTATCATATAAATAAATGTATAACTTCAAAAAGTCATCAAAATGACATCTTATTTACTCATTGCCTGGGCTCCCGGGCCGCGATGTATTTATCTGGGGAACTCTGGCCAATTAATATCATTGGGGTTCTCTAGCCATTTGATATCACTGGGGATCTCTGGCCATTTGATATCACAATTATCAACCACAATATAAGCATCACACGTTCGTATCAAGTAATTCAAGCCACATGCTTCATCAAATCAATCAATTTACCCAATAGTATCCTAATGTTCAATTAAAGGTTTAAGGAACACTTACCCTTCGATCAAGCTAGCTAATTTAGTGACAAACGATCCTCCTAGCACAGCAAACTTACGGCCAAAAGAGCACACGTACGATCCTAGAGATATCCCATTAAAATCATGTCATAACCGATTCATTCTTCAATTCCATCACACCAATACTTCAATAACTAATCAAATAACAACATTGGATGTCTTAATGACCATTCAAAGACATGGCGACACTCCAATGAACCCTCAAAAGGTTCGGTCCACTCAATCTTTAACAGAACTGAATCGGTTCCTCCTAATTCGCACAAGTTAGCCCATAAATCAATCCTAAGTTCTAATTCCTCGCAAAATTAACTTGTCAAAACCTTATTCTACATGTCTAGGAATCTCATCGAGAGCTTTGAAGCAAGAACACCTCTTTAGGTCTTCCAATCAGCCCGTTTCCTTTAGGCGTACAAACGGCCAGAATCTGTCCCATAAAAATCACTTCATTTCACCCGTGAAAACACCTTAAATCTTCAACAAATGTACAATTAAAACACAACCAACTTGAGTGCTATGTGTTATGAAGGTCCCACAAAAAGTTTGAAGTTAATCGAAATATCCAAGAGGGTGAACGAAGGCTTTACCTCAACTCGATCAGAATCTGTCCAACTTTGGGCTCGGGGCTGGTCGGGAAAAATTACTCCACCAAATGACGATATACCACTTGAAACTTATAGAGGAGAGGTTAAGCTTGTTGTGAGTGGTTGGCGCACGGTGAGGCGATCGCCGGAGGGGACGGTCGACGACAACGAACGGGGCGGACAGAACCGGTCGGGCTGGGCGGTTTCGGTGAAAGAAGAGGAAAAAGAAAATGAAGGGGAAATTGAAAGAGAGGGGGTCACGGATGAAGATGGAAATTGAGGGGGAGGTCTCCACAAATAATTGGTGGATTTTTGTGTCAAGATTGAATGGTAAACATAATTAATGCTCAAACACTCAATCAATGACACTTGGCATGCTCCAATAATATCCACTCTTGGTTTTGACTTCCTTTGATTCTTTCTACATCAATATTCGATAGCCATAATGGCGGGTCTAAATGACCATTTTATCTACTATCCTACTCAAGAAAAGGGCAAATGGTCGAGGGGTAAAATGGCAATTTTACACTTTCCATCCGAAACTTCACTTTTCCAATAGGTTGAATCCTTTTTCTAATGGTTAGATTCTTCATTTCCATTTACCAATTTCGACCTTCCATTTCGTGATCAATGTTTCGTCAATCGTATATTCAGTTTATGTCGAACTAATGGGCGGCTTTTGCAGACGTTATGCGTATCGACTCTACGATTCTCATCACACTTAGGACAACTCAAGTTACAACAGCTTTGGTTGTCATGTAATTGCGAGGGTTCATTACTAGTTTCAACGATCTCGATCGTCATAGTTTGATTTAGGAAAATTTTACAAATTATACATTGGTTAAACGGCATCACCTTCGTTCCAATCGTATAACACTAGCAATGGATTCCTTAATCGTTATTTGATCGGCCTTTATTGGTTCTAAATGTTTCCTCAACAATCCTTATGGTCAAAGTGTCATTTCCTTTTTCGAGTTTCCTAGGTCCACTTATCTTGCCATGCGTTAGCCTTTATTTTTTAGTCAGTCAGCTCAAGATTGATCAGATCCGAGCGAGATAAAATTGAAATACATCGATAGATATATTCTCATTCAATAGCCTCAAAATGGTAGGAAATTGAGAATGTCACAACTCTTCCCTCTTATAGAAATTTCGTCCTCGAAATTTGCAATAAACCTAACTATTCAAATAAATGAGGGTATTGACATCTCATAGCCTCTTCGCTTTCCCATGTAGCGCCTTCAGTTCCGTGGTGCTCCCAGATCACTTTAACTAGTGGATTTGTCTTACTCCTCAAGACTTGCTCCTTCCGATCCTCGATTCTGATTGGCTTTTCCACTACGATACCTTATCGTCTACTTCGATAGTTTCATAGTCTAAAACGTGAGTTGGATCTGGCTCGTACTTTCTTAGCATTGACACATGAAACACATTATGCACTTGTGACAAGTTCGGCGGCAGGGCGAGTCGGTAGGCCAAAGTTTCAATTCGTTCTAAAATTTCGAAAGGACCAACGTATCTTGGACTCAATTTTCCCTTTTTCCCTAATCGAGATAATACATGCATCGGTGATACCTTCAGAAAAACGTGGTCACCATCTTAAAACTCCAAGGACTTGCATCTTTTATCGGCATAGCTCTTTTGATGATTTTGTGCCATTCTCAATCTTTCCCTGATAACCTTAATCGCCTCAACTAATTGTTCCACTAACTCGGTACCTATTATGCTCCTTTCTCCAACTTCGTCCCACATACAGGAGTTCTACAGGTTCTACCATAAAGCGCTTCAAACGGTGCCATTCGTATGCTATGCTGGTAGTTGTTATTGTAAGTAAGCTCTACTAGATGTAGTTGGTCCTCTCATCTACCTTTAAAATCTATTACGTAAGCTCGTAGCGTATCATCGAGCGTTTGAATCATCCTTTCTGACTGTACATCAGTTTGTGGATGATATGCCATACTAAACTATAATCTAGTTTCCAAAGCATCCGGAAGACTTTTCCAAAAATTTGTTGTAAATTTTGGATCTTTGTCCAATATAATTGTCACTGGAACTTCATGTAATCGTACAACCTGACGCATGTATAGTTCATTGTACTTATCCTTCGCGAAATCCTTTTGCACGGGTATGAAATGTGCAGACTTGGTCAATCTATCTACGACTACCCAAATCGAGTCATGACCTCTCTGACTCCTCGGAAATCCTATCACAAAATCCATTATCACATGCTCCCATTTCTATTTAGGCATTTCTAAAGGTTGCAGCAATCCTCCAGGCTTGCAATGCTGAGCCTTCACTTGCTGACAAGTTAAACACTTTGCCACATTCTTAGCTACATCCACCTTCATTCCGTTCCACGAGAAATGTTGATGTAGATTCTGATACATTTTCGTGCTACCTAGGTGAATGCTGTAATTGCTCTTATGAGCTTCAAACAAGAGTTTTTTTCCTTAAGTTCCTCGTCGCCAGGCATACATAAACGTCTGCGAAATTTCAGAATCCCATCCTCTGACACTTGAAACTCAGGTTTCCTTTTTACCACTTCCATCTCGAGAATCTCTGAATCTCCGGATTTGTAGGCTCTAAAGCCTTTACTTGTTCTTGAATTTCACACTCAATTCTCAAGGTTGCCACTAAACTAGACAGTTGATAAACTTCCAATTTAAACTCGGAGTCTCTCAATTCCTCTAGTAAGGACCGTTCTTTAACCAACGAAAGCATAATACTGGATTTCCAACTAAGTGCATCCGCGATTCTTTTCGCCTTTCCAAGATGATACAAAAAGTATCGCAGTCATAATCCTTGAGTAATTCCATCCGTCGACGCTGTCTCATACTCAATTTTTTCTATGAAAATAGATACTTCAAACCCTGATGATCTGCATAAATATGAAATCTTTCGCCACACAAGTAATATCCCCAAATCTTTAGGCCGAAAATGATGGTAGTTAGTTCCAAGTCATGCCTCGAGTAGTTCGTCTCATGAGGTCTCAGCTGTCGTGATGCATAAGCGACCACTTTCCCATGTTGCATCAACACACACCCTAATTCCTTTATAGAAGCATCGTTATATATCTCATAACCTCCAGGTCCAGAAGGGATAGTTAACACTGGTGCGGTCGTTAATCGGTGCTTAAGTTCTTGGAAACTTCTTTCACACTTATCAGTCCATTCGAATTTCACATCCTTCTTTGTTAGTCTCGTCAACAGAGTGACTATAGATGAAAACTTCTTAAATCGCCTATAGTAGCCTACCAAACCCAGAAAACTTCAAACCTCAGTAATAGTCGTGGGTTTGGGCCATTTCATCGCTGCTTCAATCTTTAAGGGATCTATAGAAATTCCTTCTCCAGAAATCACATTTCCAAGGAATGCTACTTTACACAGCCAGAATTCGCATTTTCTAAACTTGACGTACAGCGAATGCTCCCTCAAAGTCTGTAGGACAACTCTAAAATGTTTTTCATGTTCGTCATTACTCCTTGACTAAATCAAGATGTCGTCTATAAAAACAATGACGAATCGATCCAAGTACTCCTTAAATACTCGATGCATCAAGTCCATGAATGCAGCGGGGGCATTAGTCAAACCAAAAGGCATAATTGTAAATTCATAATGCCCATATCTCGTTCTAAAGGTCTTTAGGATGTACTCTTTCTTAATCCTCAACTGGTGATAACCAATCCTCAAATCTACTTTAGAAAACATAGATGCTCCTTGCAGCTGATTAAACAAATCATCTATCCTCGGCAACGAATACTTGTTCTAAATGGTTACTTGGTTCAATTGCCTGTAATCTATACACAAACGCAAAGACTCATCCTTTTTCCTTACAAACAGCACCGGCGCTCCCCACAGCGACGCGCTCGATCTAATAAATCCTTTATCTAGCAACTCCTGCATCCATACCTTTAAATCTTTTAGTTTTGACAAGGACATTCTATACAGTGCCTCAGAGATTGGCTCCATTCCAAGAGCTAACTCAATCATGAACTCAATCTCTCTCTCAAGTAGTAATCCTAGCAATTCCTTAGGAAATACATCAGAAAATTCACGTACCACCGCTATACTCCAACTTCGGTTCCTTAACAGTTGTGTCAACTGCAACAGCTAGATAAGCTTGACACCCTTCATTCAACAGCTTAGTCGTCTCAAGTGACGAAACTAAAGGAATCAAGGTTCCTCCCCGACTTCCTGTAAATTCAAAACTAGGGGGACCATCCGTGTAAAAACGAATTACCCTATTACCACAATCAACTACATCACTTTGTTTTCCCAACCAATCCATTCCAATCATCACATCAAAATCACACATAGGCAGCACAGCCAAATCTATCCTTTCTTCACTACCACCAATCACTATCTTAAAATCCGCACAATCTAGCAAGACTAACACATTATCCTTTAATGGTGTAGTGACACGCAACAACACATTCAGAGGTTTCAACTTCACACCCACCAAATAAGCAAACTGAGCAGATATAAAGGAATGTGAAGCCCTGGGATCAAATAAAGCATATGCAGATTGATCACATAAATAGATCGTACTTGTGACCATGCTAGACGCTTCATCTGCCTCTCTTTGTGCTACCGCATACACTTTTCCTTGAGTTGGTGGTCGATTCTATTCATTCTGCAGAGCTACAGTTAGCTATCCAGCCTGCGTTCTTTGTGCTTGAGCTCGGTTCCCTGGAGATTGATTTGGATAATTATCCAACTGGTGCCCTAGTTGACCACATCTAAAACATGCGCTCATCTTAACAGGGCATGGACTACTTCCATGCCTCCTGCCACAAATGCAGCAATACAGCTTGACTGATTCGATGGCTTTTCGATATTTCTTCGAACTAGAGGGACAAAGCGTCAGTGTTCACCATCGGCCTCTTACCCAACTTGCGATTGTCTCTCAAGGGAGTAAACCGCGACCCGACGGCGGCGGCTCCTTCTTTTATGTCCCTCTCGATTGTCTGACTCCTCTCATAAATCTCTCGATACGTTCTTAGGTTCACCGTTATTATCCGTCTTCGAATCTCTGGTCTCAAACCATCTTGGAACCTCTGCACTTTCTCGAGCGGATCCTCAAGTGACCTTGGTGCATACCTCGATAATCTTGCGAACTCAGCTTCATACTGGTCCACAGTCAGTTGATTCTATCGTAGCTGTTGGAATTCTACTCGCTTCCTCTCATGTGTCGTCTCCGAAAAGTACTCAATATTAAACGTGGCAGTGAAGGTAGCCCGAGTCAAGGCCATACCTTCAGAAGATACTCCTTCCTTTGAGGCACTCCACCAGTCATTTGTGGTTCCTTCTAGCTAATACATAGCTAACGATACTTTCTCTTCATCGATGCACCTCAGCACTCCAAAAGCCTTCTCAAGTTTCTCAATCCATCTCGGTGCCAGCTTAGGATCTTAAGTTCCATCGAACTGGGTCGTTTCAGTTTTATGAACTACTCAACCAATTGACCCATTTGTCTATTGGCATTAGCATCACCATGGGCGTTACCAGCTTCAGCGCCCTAAACACTATTTCCATTTGCCATATGTCAACTACCACTGCAGCTTCAACAGCCTGAGCTATAATCTTAGCTCTATCTTCGGCTTGTCGAAGAGCCACAACAGCTCTATCTTGAACTTCTTTCCCCATTAGCTCTCCAATATGCTCTAAGACCCTTAGGACTCCATCAACTCTTGGATCCTCGGCCACTGGTGCTCTTGAGCCAGAAGCTCCACCTCTCGGCCTTCCAGGTCTGTTGCTCATACTTGCTCAAACTTAGTCTACCTGAGTCACTATAATTCCACCACGGAATTAGAGACCTAAGCTACTTACTCAAGTCTGGTAATTTTTTACTACATCACAAGACAACAATCACAGTACGTTAGTCAATCACTCAGGCATTCTCATGAGCACATCGATCAGGGATTCACAACCATACCTTAAGTCCAAACGCATCTGCAACTTAGTATAATCAGAGGTAATAACTCACTCGTCAAACCATCATCCGCAACAATTCACTGTACTAAGTACGAAGCTTGATCCTCATAGGTTCACTATAACCATGCCAATTCAAGATGCCAATTACATGCGTCAATCATATGCCATGCATTCGTGCTTGACTCTAACGAATCCCCCTAGGGTGTTACTACCCCATCATCCAAATTCCTTTACTCCTTATTACTCCAATCATCAATCTGTTGGAATCAAGCTGACCTTACTCTGATATCATTTCGAACGAGGATGTGACGCCCCGTATTCCCTTAGCGAGTCACATCCGCCACAGGCCAATGATATTCATAAATACCTAGGAACAACGCAAGGCCAAAAAGTGAAATGAAACACGCATGCGAAAAGAAAGACAATAACCTTGACAAATAAAAGAAACAAAAGGAAATTTTGGAATGATGTACAAGGTTACACATATATATATAAACATTGCATAAGCATTCGGTTACAATTAACGAAAGGGAAAAAGACATAAGGAAACCGTAAATCAAGATGGGATAATGAACTAAGGCTAACATCAAAAGGCTACTTCTTCGCCTTACTAAAACCTAATACCAAAATTGTTCCTACTCCCAAAATGCTAAACTACTGCACCAGACTACTCTGAGGAGCTACTTATCCCATCAGTATCGTCCTCTGCTTCATCTTCACCTGGAACATAGTCATAAAATGTCTCAAATCGCACCTCTACGGTATCCTCCTAGTGTCCTCCTCATCAGTACCTTCTATCTCGTCGGTAGAGATCTCGATGTAATCTAGGTATTCTTCAGTGGTAAGGGACTTGGACTTCTCAGAGATGTTTCTCGAAGCAACGGCTGAGGCTCGATATCAACAACAAAATGGGTTGGATGACACCATGGTGGCACTACCCTCAAAGGAACATCAGTAGGGTTCATCGGTCCGTAAACACTATTATCACCAACGCAGCGAAACCACGCGTCGTAGCAGTAGGGCTCTAGACTCTCAGCTCCAAACCTATCTACCTATACAGTGGTGTGTTTTCTAATATATACAATACCCTTGTCGTCAGGGAACTCGTCAATAGTAGCTGTCATCTCTTTCGAGTCACCCATGCGCAAAGGCCACATAGCTTAGGGTTTAGGGTCTGAAAAACACATCCCACTACGGGTTGAGATTTACATCCCAGCAAATGAAACCTAAACCTAAACTGGATCACCAGTCCCCCCAGACCACAAAACAATATCAAATGCAACAATTCATCAATGCAACGTCATAGGACATTCATAAATCAAGCATTTTAGCAAGTTAGGCATAAACAAAGGTCACAGTCAAACATACTCAACCTCATGGGATCAAGCGTCACGCTCTTAGCATATAAATAAATGTATAACTTCAAAAAGTCATCAAAATGGCATCTCATTTAATCATTGCCTAGGCTCCCAGGCCGCGACACATTTATCTGGGGCACTCTGGTCAATTAATATCAATAGGGCTCTCTGGCCATTTGATATCACTAGGCCTCTATGGCCATTTGATATCACTGGCGCTCTCTGGCCATTTGATATCACAATTATCAATCATAATATAAGCATCACACGATCGCATCAAGCAATTCAAGCCACAAGTTTCATCAAATCAATCAATTCACCCAACCAATTTATCCAATAGTGTCCTAATGTTCGAGTAAAAGTTTAAAGAACACTTACCCTTCGATCAAGCTAGCTAATTTAATCACAAATGATCCTCCTAGCACAACAAACTCACGACCAAAAGAGCACACGTAAGATCCTCGAGAAATCCCATTAAAATCATGTTATAATCCATCCATTCTTCAATTCCATCGCACAAATACTTCAATAACTAATCAAATAACAATCTTGGATGTCTTAACGACCATTCAAAGACATAGCAGCACTCCAATGAACTCTCAAAAGGTTCGGTCCACTCAATCCTTTAACCGAACAGAATCGGTTTTGCCTTAATCTGCACAAGTCAGCCCATAAATCAATCCTCGATTCCAATTCCTCACGAAATTAACTTGCCAAAACCTTATTCTATATGTCTAGGAATCTCGTCGAGATTTTTGAAGCAAGAACACCTCTTTAGGTCTTCCAGTCAACCCGTTTCCTTTAGGCATACAAACGGCTCGAATCTATGCCATAAAAACCACTTCATTTCAGCCATGAAAACACCTTAAATTTCCAACAAATGTACAATCAAAACTTAACCAACTTGAGTATTATGTGTTATGAAGATCTCACAAAATGTTTGAAGTTAATCGAAGTCTCTAAGAGGCTGAACGAAGGCTTTACCTCAACTCGCTCAGAATCTGTCCAATTTTGGTCTCGAGACTGGTCGGGAAAACTACTCCACCAAATGATGATCTACCACTTGGAACTTGTAGATGAGAGGTTGGGCTTGCTGTGGATGGTCGGCGCACTCCGAGGTGATCTCCAGAAGGGGCGATCGATGGTAACGAATGGGGTAGGTAGAACCAGTCGGGCTGGGCAGCTTCGATGAAAAAAGAGGAAGAAGCAAATGAAGGGGAAAATGAGAGAGAGGGGGTCATGGCTAAAGATGGAAATTGAGGGGGAGGTCGTCACAAATAATTGGTGGACTTTTGTGACAAGATTGGTTGGTGAACATAATTAATGCTCAAACACTCAATGAATGACACTTAACATGCTCCAATAATATCCACTCTTAGCTTTGATTCCTTTCACTCCTTCTACATCAATTTTCAGCAGCCATAATGGGGGTTCTAAATGACCATTTTGTCCTTCTATCCTACTCAAGACAAGGGCAAATGATTGAGTGGCAAAATGGTAATTTTTCACTTTCCATCCGAAACTTCACTTTTCCAATTCTAAATTACCATCACCGGAATAACGTCAAATCCTTTTCTAATGTTGGGATTCTTCATTTCCATTTGCCAATTTCGAGCTTCCATTTCATGATCAATCTTCCGTCAATCGTATCTTCAGTTTATCTCGAACTAATAAACGGCTTTTGCAGACGTTACGTGTATCAACTCTGTGATTTTCATCACACTTAGGATGACTCAAGTTATGATAGTTTTGGTTGTCATGCAATTGCCAGGGTTCATTGCTAGTTTCGATGGTATCGATCATCATTGTTCGATTTAGGAAAATTTTATAAATTATACATTAGTTAAACGGCATCACCCGTGGTCCAATCATATAACACTTGCAATGGACTGCTTAATCATTATCAGCCTTTATTGGTTCTAAATGCTCTCTCGGCAATCCTTATGGTCAAAGTGTCATTTCCTTTTTCGAGTTTCCTAGGTCCACAAATCTAGCCGTGCGTTAGCCTTTCCCTTTTGGTTAGTCAACTCGAAATTGATCAGATTTGAACGAGATAAAACTAAAATATATCGATAGATATATTATCATTTAATAGTCTCAAAATAGCAAAAAATTGAGAATGTCACAGTTGGCTAATAAATCTGGCAACGTAATTCAATCTCCCCATAAGACACCTCACTTCTTTCACAGTTGATGGAGTTGCTATGTCATTTATAGCTTGAATCTTGGAAGGATCAATTTCAATGCATCTATTGTTGATCATAAATTCAAGAAATTTCCCAAATTTTGCACCAAATATACATTTATTAGGGTTCAATTTCAACTTAGTTTTCCGTAATCGTTCAAATAGTTTTCTCAGCACCTGAACATCATCTTGCCCTCTTTTGGACTTGGCAATCATATCATTGACATATAGTTCGATATCCTTGCAAATCATGTGTGGCATCCCCCGTTCGCGAGGCTCCAAATGGTTAGAGACGTCCGAAATGGATTTGAAAGCTGACTTTTAGTGCAAGGACTCAATATCTTAATACAAAACTGAGGAATGGAAGCCAAGATAGGTCATGATGATGTAGGTGAACGAGGATTAAGAAATTAACCAAGATTCTTACTAACCTATGCTAGGCAAAAATTTTGGGTACACTAGGTAATTGGCCGTGAACATTGGAGCATATGATGAGAAATGATTTCGAATTGCTTAGTCATGTAACTATGGAAGACATTGAAGAACTAATTGAGGGATTCCAAGTCATAGGATTAAAATACATTGGATTGAACTCGAGGATTGAGAATTAAAAGAGTGGTTGGTTACTTAGAAATTCATGAGAACTAATATACACAAGGTTAAATATCTAAAATTTTCTAATTCTAAAGAACAAGAGAGCATCGGCCATTTAGAGTGATAGCAAGTGACAATATCATCCCTCATGCATGAATTGTGGTTGGCCGAAATTGCTTAGGGAACTACCAAGAGGAATGTGCTTCAATAATTGGTTTTAATCCCAACATGATATTGAAAAGATCACCAGCCATTAGGGGTAAAGACAACTGACATCAATATCCCTTATGCATGAAATACAAGGGGCCGAGAGACCTAGGGAATTGGTGAGAAGAATGAGATCAACTATTAGCTCATTGTCTCATCAAAGATCTTGCCCTTGATAATGAGCTATTAGGGGCACGGCAAAGTGGCATGATCCTATAAAGAGAGATCCCTAAATTGAGGGATGTGGCATAAATGGCAAGATCAAAATCCAACTTCACATCCAAGAGGACACTTGGTAGAAATTATATGACCATTACAATCTCATGCGCCATTTGTCAAGAAGCGTATCACCTTACCTTTTTTCTTTCAACTCTATATACGAGAACTTGAGGAGTGAGACAACTTCTTTACTCATTTGTACTCCTACTCACCAAGAAAGAGAGAGAGAGAGAGTTCGGGAAGGGGAAGTAGCTCGGTGTCTTCATAGAAGGAGCAAAGAGGAGATTGAAGGAGTTTGAGCTGTTCAAGCTGCAAATAGGCAAGAATTCCTTCAATCTTGCCATAGAATAGATGCATTTCATATCATTGACATCCTAGGAAGTTCAAATCGAAAAATTTGGGCCATGTAGTTCGGTTTTGTGGAGTGAAATGGAGTAGTGCAGTTTGGTTCTGTTCTAGCATGCAAATGGAGCTTTGAGCCACATTGTTGGATTTTGAGTCGAATAACAAAGGGTTGGATTAGGACAGTGTGGATGTGGTAATCGTTGGTCGAATAGAAGGATTTTGGACCAGAATTGTAAGTTGAAATCAAGACTGCATTTGGTTTAGGACAGGTCTGCCATTTTCTGTTCGAGGTGTCGAGTGAAGTTGAATCGAGCTATATTTCATTATCGTGTCTCGTTTAATGAAGTACTCAGTCTGGTTAAGGAAGAGCTTTCAGTGACTAGTTGAATCGAGACGATTTAGGATTGATTTACGAGGTAAAAGTAAAAACTGTACTCGACTTTAGGACGGATGATGTTCTGTTTCAAGCTGTTGTTTATGATACAAAATTCTATTTATCTTATGTTTGATTGTCTTGCATATTGTGGAACAATGTCAGTATTTTGTGTGGAGTCGAACGGCTAACTAAAGTAAAGTGGTAGGTCTGGTTAGCGGATAAAAATCGTGACTGTACAGGACTAAAACAGAACATATTTTGTTGGCTTGAGTTTGGTGAGAGCAATGACCAATTCGAAATTATATCATGATGAAATAAATTAATGGAGCTGAGGAAAATTCCCCTATTGACCTTTAGATTAAGTTTTGGTCGAAATAGTTGTTAAAATTGTCTATTAAAGATTGAGAGCATGACTGACCCGAGAGTTATAAGAAGAGGAATGAATTGTTTTCTTGGTTTGTGGAGTTTGGTTCATTATATTTGATTGAATTTAATATTTGGATTCTTCATGTACATGTCCTGATGAACATGGATGTTGGTATGTTGGCCTCGCATTGAGATATTATGTACAAGAATTAATGTTGAGAATCATGAGATTCACGACCAAGCAAGCATTGTACATGGAACGATATTGATGAGATATGTGGAGTATTTTCTTTTCAGTGCACTAAATCGAGTTAACGTCCCTAAGCTGTGTGCGGGGATTTGTGCGGCTTGACGACCCTGAGCTATGTGCGGGGTAGAGTCGTACCATACGTCGAGGACGCCATGGAGTAGAGGTTGCGAGTCAATTGACTTTTGATGGTGAGACGAAAGAAGAGCATGCCATGTTAATGTTCATTTGCATTTATGTATTGTATAATTCCCGTTTCAAATTGAAATGCTTTATACTATATTTAGTATGTACTTGTCTTTATAGTTGGTTTAGGAAGTCTTAGGACCCCTATGGTAAGATTGAATGTTTTCTTGCTAGCCGCCGCGCTAACCCACGTTTACGGTTACATTTTTCAGATTAACATTCGTGGCTGCTGTGCCTAGACGTTTTGGTGTTCCTTTTGACACTAAATCTTATTATAGTGATATGATTCACCTTGATGTGCCTCACCTAAGACTTGTTATGCATGTATAGACCTCATGGGTTGATGAGGGAGCCCCTCATGGTTTAGTTATCTACCGTTGGTATTCTATATATGTTCGAGTAGGCGAGAGACTTATTGGTCGCTTTCCTAAGAGTACTTTTGATGCACCCCCGGATCCCATAGAGTCGTTGGCACCCGCTACCGTGTCTATCTATCCTCCAGAGCCTATCGAGCGAAAGGTATTTGTTCCTCCACCGAAGCCAGTAGAGGATGATGGCATCGAAGTCAAGGATATGCTGATTACCGAAGTAAGTATTATGCTTGTATTAGGCGACTTTTGGTGGATAATGGAGTAGAGTCGTTTTTACCATCCCAGTTATGCCTAATAGATCGATCTAAGTATTATGCTTGTATATATATAAGTATGAATGCTTTATGTGGTCATAAAGTTATATTATATATGAAGACTTGATCTCTAGCCTTATGATTATATTATCTTGTTTTCCTCATAGTCTGTTGGTTAAGTTTAAATTTTATGTTGCGACATGTGAATTATAGTCTATAGTCTATTGCATGATATTAAGTTAATCTTTATTCATTTGTAACTATAGACCTTTGATCGTAGTGTGGCGACCTGGGACGCCACAGCTCTTGAGGTGGTATCAGTGCCTAGGTTTTACCTGGAGTAATAAGGTGCGATAGAAGTTGGAGTGTTAGGACACACGCGATATAGATTGATACATGTGATTGCTTACATTGTTGTGTAACTAGTAGCCTTATTTGGACTACTCACAGGAACTACTGTTACCTGTAATATTGGAGTTGACCAAATAAATCCTAAATAGGTATGAATTAGTGTGCTGGATCAATAGTCCAACATGAGAAGGACAAGGGCATCATCTTCAAGAGGAAATGGCGATGCAGGATCAGGAGATAGGATCAAGAGAACAGGTGACCAAACTGATGGCATCCTGCAAGCCCCGTCAAATCTTGGTGCTATAATAGGAGCTCAACCCCGGCAAGCTCAAGCTAAAGCTGAGGATAGGATAGGCAAGCGACGCCTACAGAAATTAGTGGAACAATTTATGAGGCTAAAACCACCACAGTTCACAAGATTAGGAGAACCCCACGAGGTTGAAAAATGGATAAAGAGTGTGGAAAAGATCTTCAGGCTGTTGAATCGTAATAACGTTCATAGAGTCACCTTGGCAGAATATCAACTGGAGGATATCGCCTAACGGTAGTGGAATGCAAGTAAGAATGTAGTATTTCCACCAGGGACAGCAATAACTTGGGAAGCATTTGTCAATGCCTTTTATGGCCAGTACTTCTCTAATTGTGCTAGGGACCAAAAGATTTCTGAGTTTATGAACGTAACTCAAGGCAGTATGACTATGGTTCGATATGAAGCAAGGTTCTCAGAACTTTCCAGGTTTGCTTCCTAGTTGATTGAAACCAAGGAGCACAGGTGCCAGAGATTTCTGAATGGCATCAAGATTGAAAAACAAAAGCATTTGGCACCTTTGAGGATCAAAGACTATCCTGAATTATGTGAACGAGCTCAGCTTCTAGAGCAAGTACTGACTAGAGAAAAGAAAGAAACATAGCAGAAGATGGGAGCCAGCCGTGTGACATCTCAAGAACAGGATAACAAGAGGCCCATAGGTTTGACAAATCCCAAGAGAATTGTGACATTCTGATTTTTCCTGTCATTTTTAGACTCATTAGTGAGAAATGTATCTAGCGATGTATTTTAGTCATATCTCGCTTGAATCTGATCAATTTGAGTTGACTGACCAAAGGAGAAAGGCTAGCGCGAGACAAGGAACGTGGACCTAGGGAACTTGAATAGAAAATGGTCTTTGACCATAATGATTGTCGAGGGGACATTTAGAGCCATAAAAGGCCGATCTAAGAACGATTAAGGAATGTATTGCTAGCGCTATACTATTGGAGCGCGGGTGATGCCGCTTAACTAATGTATAATTTGCAAAATTTTTCTAAATTGAACAGTGACGATCGAGACCGTCGGAACTAGTGATAGACCCTCACAATTACATGACAACCAAAGTCACCATGAATTGACGAGACCTAATTGTGATATGAATCATAGGGTCGATACGCGTAACGTCTACAAAAGGCGTCCGTCAGTTCGGGATAGGCTGGAACCACGTCAGATAGAGAAAACAATCAGAAACGAGTCTTGAAAATTGAAAATGGAGAATCAAGAATTCCAACATTATATTTGGATTGGTCGTCACCTTATCGAAGAAAAATTGGAGTTAGAAAAATGACGTTCCGAACGTCGGGGGTAAAATTACCATTTTGTCCCTCAAGCCTTAGCCTTACTTATATAATTTGATGAGGGCATTTTGGTCTTTAACCACCCCCATAGCTGCCGAAAATGGAGAGAAACTATCACGCCCCAAACCTGTCGAGCGCGCGAACATCCCACCAAGCCATACTTTTATGAAAACTCCAGGATTCAACGGCCAATGTTCTAAGCACTGAAAGGAACACTCATACGGAAGCGATGCCAACTCTGACTTACAAATAACATAACAACCAATAACTTAGGACAGAAACATCAAAACTTCACTAATCAATTCCCAAAGGTTCAATTCATATTCCACCGATAGGAAGGCCAATCCCTAATCTCACAAATGTAAATCCATATCTTAAAACTCTCTTAAATACAATTAGTCAGATATCTCTTCAAATGTCAATCCTTGGCAAGGTCACGCTTCCTTCGCCTAGAACCTGAAAAATTAAGCCCCCACTGGGGTGAGATATAAATCTCAATAAGGTGGGTCCTAACCCTAGGTTAGGCCAATCGTCCACTCAGGCTGTCATCTATCTTGAAATCCCACACTCATAATCATACTAGCACATCAAGCACGAACCAATAAAACAACAGCATGCAGATGGCAGGCATGCAACGATGACCTTATGTCAAACTCAGACGCACATGCACACTCGACCTGTCACTTCACCATATCCACCAACCTCTGCCTGCCTCAATCACTAGCCCGCGATTAATCGCATCAGGCTCGGTCCGCGTAAACGCATCAGACTTTCATCGGTAACCCGCGTAAACACATCAGGTTCCGATGAATCTCAGGCAAATCTCATTATCTCTTACCTCCATCCCGCGAATAGTTCGCATTAGGACCATGGCTATCTCAACCCCGCAATCTCGTCGCATCAGGACGCCACACATCATCAACTCCACCGCGCGATCTTGTCCCATCAGGGTATATATCTCCTGCCCCGCATCTCATACGCCTCAAGGCCTCTCCGTCCCGCGAATAATTCGCATCAAGACCGTGGCTATCTCAACCCCGCTATTTCATCGCATCAGGACACCACACAATATCAACTCCACCCGCGATCTCGTCGCGTCAGGGTATCATATCACGCCCCGCGTCTCATACGTTTCAGGGCCTCACCATATTACGCTCATGCCATGATTTCCCAATTCATTTTCCATTCATGACGACATGTGCAAATCAGGCACAATTCAAAAACTCATGGCATGCAAGCAATTAAATGATACACACACATGGCAGACAATTCAAACACAAGCAATGGCACATATATACCTCTATACCATTCTAGGGCATTCTAAGCACAATCCTCTTAACAACTCTCACAAATCATTTACATTCGTCTCTTGACTCGCCCAATCGAGTCCAATCTTCCTAGCATAAGGTTAGGAATTCCCTCACCTTGATTTTGACATCACAATTTCCTCCTCTTTGGTCCCCAAAGTTTCAATCAACTAATGTCCACAACCGGGCTTGTCACGTAACCTAAAATTTCAACCAATTTCATCAATTCTCTTATCCAAATTCTCAATCCATTAACCCCAATCATCTATAACATAACCCTCAACACCTCATCACATCTTAAACATCAATTTGTAGCTCAAAGTAACCACCCTCAGCCCTGAACAGAATCGGTTTGGCCAGGCACCAAATCGATCCTACTCGGTTCTGTGCAAGCCGGGTCCAATCGGTCCTAAATCTACTTCAATTCCAATATTTAAATGTTATCCTACTCCTTAACATGTCTACCTAAGGATTTTGGAGGCTCACCGTGAGTTTCGAGTCGATTGGTTGCCAGAAACTCGCCCAAGGTCGCCGGATCGCCTAAGTCAGCTTACCGGGCAGATTCTGTCCAATATTAGCAAGACAGGTTCATGGTAAAAAATTTATCAAATTAATCCCTAATTTTTACCACAGAATTCTACACGTCTCAGGTAGATTTGCACAAAATTTGAGCCCAAGATTCCAAGATTTCAACCAGAAAAAGGGCTAAGAACAGGACCTACCTCAAATTGGCTCCGATTCTGTCGGCTCTCGGGAGAATCCTTGATCGGGACTCCTCGGTGCTCCAAATGCCGTGATTCTTGTTTGAGTATGTCGAAAAGACATGTATCTATGTTGATGTGGTTGGCTGGCGATCGAATGGTGGCTAGAAAGTGGCGTCGACGGCGCCGAACAGAAAGCTCAAAACTAGTCGCTGACGATGCAGAGCTGGAGGAAGAAGAAGATGGGGTTTCGGTGGCTTAGGGGTGAAATGGCCGGCCAAAAATGAATGAGGAGATAGAGAGAGAGCTTATATATTCATGGCTTGGTCAATGGTTTGAAAGTTAGGTGGCCAAAAGTGTGACATGACCACATTTGCCCATCTTGTGATACTTGGCAAATTGTCTTCCCAAGATGATCCAATGGCCATTCTCCACCCTTGAATTTCGGCAGCCTTGGGAGTGTGTATGGACCAATTTGCCCTTCCTCCTTTGCATGGATAAGGTTCTAAGCTTGAGGGGCAAAACGGTCATTTTACCCCCGACGTCCGGAACGTCATTTTTCTCAATCCAATTATCTCCGATAGGGCGACAGCCAATCCAATTGTAATGTTGAAATTCTTGATTCTCCATTTTCAATTTTCAAGGCTCATTTCTAATGGTTTTCTCTACTAGACGTGGTTCTAGTCTATCCCGAACCGACGGACGGCTTTTGCATACATTACGCGTATCGATCCCGTGATTCATATCACATTTAGGGCTCGTTAATTCGTGGTAGCTTTGGTTGTCATATAATTGTGAGGGTCTATCGCTAGTTCTCTCGACAATCCTTTTGGCCAAAGCGCCATTTACTATCCGAGTTCCTTGGGTCCACAGACCTTGTCTCGCGTTAGCCTTTCCCTTTTTGTCAGTCTACTCGAATTGATCAGATTCGAGCGAAATATGACTGAAATACATCTCTAGATATACACTTCTCATTAATGAGCTTATAATTGACTAGAAATTAGAATGTCACAGAAACCATGGCCATTGGATGTACTTTGAATGACACTTTGGACAAGTGTCAAGAGATTGAGCCATGAGTTGATGTATCCACTTTTTTTACCTACCATTCAACAAGTTGACCTGTGAAATTTGCATATACCTCTCTCTCTCTCTCTCTCTTCCCTCACTTGGCTGATCATCACCTCCTCCATTGCCAAAAACTTCCTCTTCTTCTTCTCCTATTCTACTGCCGATCAGCCTGCCGCCGACCAGTTTCTGCTTCCCTGTTCGCTGCCGCCGACCACCACCTCCGGCGACTCCCAGCCGCCGAACCGACCATCCACTCCTTCCTTGACCTCTTGCCGACGTTTTCGAAGTAGAAGCGAGTCATTTGGTTCAGTGAGGAGGTCCGGTTAGCCGATCTCCCGAAAGTCGATGGAAATCGTCGCAACCAGAGGTAAGCCACATTTTTGGCTTCTTAGGACCTCGAAACCCCGGAGTTTTTCAACCAACTTTTGTGGACATCTAGGGGACTCATAGATTGAGCTATGGTAAAAAGTTGGGGTTAATTTAATGGAGTTTTGACCCCAAATAAGTCTTGTGTTTGAAGGGCTAGAATTGCCAGTTTGAAGGCTTGGGAAAACCGGTGACATTCAAGTAGTTTTCGGCGACGGCTTGGTCCCAAATTTTCGGTGAGCTTACCAAACCCTTAGAACTATATGTTAGCAAGTATATTAGTGAATAAATTGAGGATTTGAGGTAGTTTAAGGGCTTGTTAGTTGGGGTATACACAGAACCGAAAATTGCCCAGTTCGGTTCTATGCATACCGGCTCTGTGGGAGCTGTTGGTGATTGTAAATGAGCTCTAAATTCATCGTTGAGAAGTGTGAGGATGTTAATTGATAGGTCCATGAGGTGTTTGTTTTGTGGGGTGATGATTTGAGCAAGGAAATTAACGATTGGATGAAATATCCTTAGGTTGCGCGGTGGACTTGATCTTGGACTGTTTGGACTAAATTGTTGGGGTGCTTGAGAAGAGGATTTTGCGGCATTAAGCTTGAGGTAAGGGGAATCCTAAACTTTTAATAGGAAGGTTAGACTCAATTGGGCGAGTCGAGTGCAATTTTGATTGATCTTTGAGGGACTTTAAAGTGATTGTTCATTGTACATCCTAAGAGGGTATAGGTGACTCAAATGCTTGACCATGCTTGTGCCTTGAGTGATTTGTCGCATTTAAGTGTTGAATTTGATTGTCTTGCGTGCCATAAGTGTATTGTTTGTGTATGAGTTTGCACTTGGCATTATGTGTTATGAATTGAATTGAAATTATGGCATGGCTGAGATGAGACGCGGGGTGGTATGAGGAATGCCTTGAAGCACTAAGGCGCGGGATTTGAAATGAATGGCACCCTAAGGCATGTGAGACGCGGGGTTGAGAAGGCTATAATCCTGATGCATTGAAACACGGGACAGAGTTTTGATGTGTCGACACAGGCCTGGAGTAACATTGAAAACCTGATTCATTTACGCGAGTTTGTCAATGAGACGGTTTGATGCGTTTATGCGGATCGAGCCTGAGGTGTTCTAAACGCGGGCATGAGAATGAGGCAGGCTGGAAGGGTGAAAGTGGTTATGTGACTTGGCGATGTGTGCATGATCCTATTGATGTGTTATCATGCCATCACTGCATGCCCGACATCTGTGTGTTGTTATGGATAATGAAATGCCTGATGAAATTTGGTATTTGTTATTAGCGTTTGCATTTGCCTAAGTGGACTGTCTGCCTAACCTAGGGTTAGGACCTACCTTACTGAGATGTATATCTCACCCCGTTGTGAGACCCCATTTTTCAGATCCTAGGCCCTGAAAATGTGGCCCATCAGGTTTGGCGACCCCAAGGAGATGTCTATTTATTTTGACGAGTTCCGTGACGGGCAGGGTCTATTTATGTTAGAAAATGTACAATCATTTGGGTAGACGATGGTGTAGTAGCTGGAAACCTCATAGGTGTGAGGCATGGTTCCGGAAGGTAGGGGATGTATCCACGAAACCACTGAAGCCTACTGAGGTGCCTCAGGGAGTGATCCTTAGCTGGTGCCATCCCTCTCGGGATTCAGTGGAGGTTGAGGGGTCAGTCGTCGGCTCGAGAAATGGTCCTGAGAGGACCCCAACCATAGAGTACACTGAGGAGATTATAGTGGTCGAGGCTACAAAGGATGACCTGGTGGAGCTATTTGCTGACGAGACCATGAAGGACACTGTAGAGGTTTGCTTGGAGACCTTTTCGAAATACGAGCCCACTGAGAAGGCAGAGGAGACTGATGACTCCAGCAGCTCGACTTAGGAGCTCTTGGTTTACGAGTTTGATATTTTGACAGCGACACTGATGTCTACTCCTTTTTGGGTGATGATGATGGACCTCTTCTGTACTTACCCTGTCAACCCTGCTGACTAGCGGATCTAGTTTGCTATGCACATGTATGAACCTTCGGGTATTATATATTATTAGTATTCTTACTATCCAGGTCCCGCTTTATATTTGTGTAAAGGAGTTTTAAATGTCTTTGCTTCCGCGTGTTTTTTATATGGTATGTCTCTCGAATCATGTTTGGATCCTGGGACATCGAGAGATAGTTTGTGCTTGCAGGGAGTCGCGCGCTTGTACTCGGGGCGCGGGGTGTGACATCTCCGTCTGCTTGGTATCAGAGCAAGGTCAGCTCGATCCAAAGTTGGTTGAGGATTTGAGTAATGAGGAGGATTAAGTTGGGGCAAGGACGGGTAGAGAGACCTTAGAAAACGGGTTAGGATAAGACACGAGGTGCATGGAATATGACTTGGAGCATATAATTGGCATTTAGCCTTGATAGGATTGCGATGATATAAGAGAATGAAGTTCCGTGTTTAGCGTTGGAAGTCATTTCCTGGTTTTGACTTGTTAAGTGGATGGGCATGGCAAGTCTTGGTGAACCATTGTAGTGAACATAATTAAGAAATAGCCGTGAACGACTTATTGAAGTGCCTCTAGGATTTCTATGTGAAAAGCCGTTGTGATATAACTGTTTCTATTAAGACACGGTTAGTGGCTCTAAACTTGGTTGCATAAATGAGTTACTAACTCCTTGATGAAATTGTGGCGGACCAGGCTCAGTAAAAGCATTTGAGGGTGAGTAATCCATCTAGGAGACTTGGAAGGACTAGGAACAGAGCCTCCAGCTCGAGGCCGCCTGTAGCAGAGGACCCGAGGATGGACAGAGTACTGAAGGTGCTAGAAAGGATTGGCGACCTCATCAACAGGCAGACCCAGGATAGGGATACTGCTATAGCCCAAGCGGTAGGAGCCGCAATAGCTGCTGTCAACGCCAACAACGGCAACAACAGCGGCAATGGAAATAATGGTGACCACAACCAAGGCAATGAGGTAGTGAATGCCCAGGAAGAGATTGTCGTGGCTAGACAGATGGGCCAACTGGTGGAGTAATTCATCAAATAGAAGCCGACCCAGTTCGATGGTACAGGAGATCCCGAACTAGCACCCAGGTAGACTGAGAAACTAGAGAAAGCCTTTGGAGTCCTAAGGTGCACGGACGAAGAGAAAGTGCTATTGGCGGTGTACCAGCTGGAAGGTACCGCAAATGATTGGTAGGCTGCCACCAAGAATAGAGTTTTTCCTAAAGGAACGGCCATGACCTGGAATGCCTTTACGACGGCATTCAATGATAAGTATTTCTCGGAGACGGCCAGGGAAAGGAAATAGGTGGAATTTTTACAGCTACGTCAGAATCAGTTGACGGTGGATCAGTATGAGGCCAAGTTCTCCAGACTGTCCAGATACGCACCCCGATCGGTAGAAGATCCCCTAGAGAAGGCGCGGAGATTTCGGGATGGACTGAAGCCTAAGCTTCGCAATCAAATGATAGCCTTAAATCTGAGAACCTATAAGGAAATTTATGAACAGGGCCAGATGATCGAGAGGGATTTGAAGTAGAGAAATGCCGCATTTGGATCGCGGTTTACCCCATTCCGAGACAATCGCCAGATGGGCAAGAGACTAATGGTTGGTAATAGGCGTTTTGTCCTTCCGATAAGGAAGAACATAGTGAAGCCGCCGAACCCCATGAACTGGAGATGTCGCCTCTGTGGCAGAAGGCATGGATATGGACCATGCCCGGCAAGGACTGGAGCCTGCTTTAAGTGTAATCATATGGGCCACCAGATGAGGACTTGCCCGAACCAAGCTCCAGCAAATCGACCTCAAGGGCAGTGACCACAGGTTGGATCGTCGATTACCGCTCCCCAGACTGATCAGAATCGACCCCCAGTTCAGGGTAGAGTTTATGCAGTAGCCCGCAGGAAGGCAGAGGAAACGTCAGGCGTGGTCACAGGTACGGTTTATTTGTGTGACCAAGTTACGCACTCATTCATGTCTGCTCGGTTTGCTGACTTGGTTGATATGAAGTTAAAACCTTTGAGTGTGATCCTGCATATTGCCACCCCACTAAAAGATAATATACTGGTTTCATTGGGCTGTGCTGACTGTGAAATTGTGATTGGAAGAAGTAAGGAGAGTATTGATTTAGCTGTGTTGCCCATGTATAATTTTGATGTGATCATAGAGATAGACTGGTTAGGTAAATAGGGGGTATTGGTAGATTGTGGTAGTAGGATAATTCACTTCTACCCAAAAGGTCGCTCTAGCTTTGAATTCGTAGGAAGTCGAGGAGGAATCTCGATTCCCTTAGTCTCATCTCTTGAAGTGACAAAGTTGATGTCTGAAAGATGTTAGGCGTACTTAGTTGCAGTGATGGACACGACTATCGAAGAGCCTAAACTAGAGAGTATCCTGGTAGTACGAGAATTTCCTGACATATTTCCCCAAGAATTGCCAGGATTGCCACCAGAGCGAGAAATTGAATTTGTGATCGAGTTAGCTCCCAAAACGAAGCCGATCTCAAAGGCACCCTATAGGATGTCCCTATCAGAACTAAAAGAGTTAAAAGTGCAGGTGCAGAACTACTAGATAAAGGATTTATCCGGCCCAGTGCTTCACCGTGGGGAGCGCCGGTATTATTTGTAAGGAAGAAGGATGGGTTCTTGTGTCTATGCATCGACTATAGACAGTTGAACCAGGTAACAGTGAAGAATAAGTACCCACTGCCGAGAATTGACCACCTATTTGACCAGTTGCAAGGAGCGGCGGTATTCTCTAAGATTGACCTGAGAATCGGATATCATCAGTTGAGGATCAAGAAGGGAGATATACCTAAGACTGCTTTTAGGACAAGGTATGGTCATTATGAATTCACAGTGATGCCTTTTGGATTAACCAATGCTCCAGCCACATTCATGGATTTGCTGCATCGAGTGTTTAAAGAATTCTTAGATAGATTCGTCATAGTCTTTATTCTAATTTACTCAAGGAATAACGAGGAACACCTAAGGAGTGTTTTGCAGACCTTAAGAAGAACACTCACTCTACGCTAAGTTGAGCAAATGTGAGTTCTAGCTGAATAAGGTAGCATTTCTTGGCCACGTGATATCTGGAGAAGGAATTGCGGTGGATCCTGCGAAGATCGAAGCAGTAACAAATTGACCTAGGCCTACTACGATCAAGGAGGTCAAGAGTTTCTTGGGATTGGCAGGATATTACAGACGTTTTGTGGAGAAGTTTTCGTCCATAGCCATTCCATTGAAGAGATTGACGAAGAAAGAAACTAGGTTCGAATGGACAGACAAGTGTGAAAGGAGTTTCCAAGAGCTTAAACATCGGTTGACAATCGCACTAGTGTTGACAATTCCATCAGAACCGGAAGGCTATGAGATATATAGTGATGCTTCGCTAAAGGGATTAGGCTATATGTTAATGCAGCATGGAAGAGTAGTGGCCTACGCATCCCGACAGTTGAGACCACACGAAATGAACTATCTAACTCACGATCTGGAGCTAGCAGCAATTATTTTTGCTCTGAAGATCTGGAGACACACTTTCCCTGGAGAATTATCAAATGTAGCCTAAATTGCCTCTAAGTTGAAAGGTGACTAAATTAGCACAATTAAAATATTTAGAACTAAATTGGTACCAATGCAATATATTGAGGATCTTTTCCGACACTTGCGCCCCCAAATGAGAATTATTAGAGTGATTGGTTGCATATTCTGTAGTTCCTACATCGGCTCTGTCGATATAAAGAATTTTCTTTAAAAAGTAGTTTCGAGCGAAAGGCTCTAAATACAAAATTTTTTGGTATATTAACTAAGATCCGGCCTAAACTTAATAACTCTTAAAATCTTAAAATTTACGGATTATCTCCTCCAAATTTTGGCACATGCTGCCCACTAGCCCCTAACTTTGGAAAATTACAAATTATCTTCTTGAACTTTGAGTCTCGTTGAGCTTAGCCCCGGCGTATAGAGTCTGGGGATGCTAGATTTTGTGGCATTTGGTTCCAATTTGATAGGGTTTAGGGAGAAGAAGAAAATGATAAAGATGATAGTTGGAGAGAGAGAGAGAAGGAGAGCAATGAACAAAAAATTACAAAAAATATTCCAAATTAACAAAATCCTAGTCTTGTTAAAGGACATCAGTAAATCTCTAACGATGTTTATGTCACGTCTGCAAATTTCGTCACAGAATCGACAATTTTAAAAAGCACTGGGATGATTTAGAATAAGAAAGAAAGTAGAGAGATGGTTTTTATTTGTTTAGATTAAGACATAAACACAACTGTTGACCTTATCGAACTCGCTTAATGCTTTCGAGCATAGCAAACCGATAGGTCACGTGGATAAAATATAAAGAAAAATCAAAATTCACTGTAGATGACCATGATGTTTGGCTCTCTCTCCTTTTTTTCTTTTCTTTTTTTGGGTCAAAAGCCTCTCATTCACTATGTCCTCCATTATTACTTTATACCTTTTTTTTTTGGTCGATATTACTTAATAGATGGAATTGTCCCAAAAGAAATGAAAAAACACGAAAAAAAAAAAAGGTTGTCCCGCGGTCCATCCACGACGAATCAAAGCCACAGTGGGACGAGGACATGACAAAGACTCACATCCCCGGGTAATTCCCAGGAAGCAACCTATATGCGGGACCCGCGTTGAAAATCTAGTCTTTGACTGATGACGTGGACAATTCTTACGTGGGTGGCGGAAAACTTGAACAACATTATCTTGAATCTATTATACTATTCAATCTTGAATATTTTGGTTGTATCAATTTTCACAATTTTACCAATTAAGTCCATACGATCAATTTTGCCCAAAAATTATCTACATAGATGCGTCCTATTTGGCACGACAGACCCTAATAATGATAATTTTTTAATATCTTTGAATTTTTTATTATGTTTCTTCTCTTTACCTTCTTTTCTTTTCTTCTACAATGTGAAGCCCTTGCTAGTTGCAGATGAGGGTCACAACCTCACCCAAACCGTTGCAACCACGGGCAAGGTTAGCTTTGCTGGCCGTCCCGATAATCTTGTCCAGAGCGACTTTTGACTGTTACCCAAAAGGGTGTTCCAACACTCGCCTGTGGCTAACAAGGTACTCACGATCTTCGCCTCGTGTCTAGTGAGTCTGCTGACCCTTGGCCATAGTCGGCCAAAGTAAAGACAAAAAAGCAAGGAAGTAAAGAGAAGAAAATAAAAAAAGAACAATAAAAAAATAAAGAAGTTTAAGAAAATGTAAATTATTATTAAAATTCCTCCATTTCAACATTGGTTGTGCCGTGTAAGATGGCTTACATCCATAACAACAACTTTCGGCTAAAATTAGCCGGATGGGTTCAATTAATAAACACAAAGATAATTAAAACTAATTTGACATAAATGTAATATATTTATGAATTTTTTGATTACTTTTTTCAATACTGCCTTGGAAAACCAGTCCCCATTAAATTTATATTATGGTCTAGATTTTTCATTTTGTTTTATAACAGGCAGCAACCCACTCATTAGTTTACCTAGACTTATTCTATTCTAGGATGGGAAAACTATATATAGGCAACTGTATTACCTGTGGAATTTAACGAAATGGGGTCCTCACGCGGCATAATATATAACCCAATTCATATACCATGTCAGAACTTAGAGGGAGACCCCGTATGTTCAAACAACATATCACCTTTGTAGATATGAATTGGGTTATATATTACAGCATAGAAAAATCATTAGCTCTTTTCCTTTTTCTGGTACATGTAATAACTTTTTCATTTTGACAAAAATTAAGCACCACACATAAAAATGAGGAAATTCCATCATACAGGGTTTTTACACCAATTAAACTTACGAAATGGAATATGACGAGATATTTTCCACCCCAATCAACTACGAATCTTCGCACACTTTTACACCTCTCGTGTCCTTATCACGATTGACGGCTTCTCTCATTACTTGACCAAAAAAAGTTACTTTAAATTAAAATAACAATAACAATAATAGAAGTTATGATGATCGTGAATGATGACGATGACGTGACGATATTTCATAATTGAAGAAAATAGAAATAGCCCAATCATAATCCAACCGACCAAATTTAAAAACGATGAGACATATATTAAGTTTCATAAAGAAGTGTTGTCCCCCCCCCACAAAAAAAAAAGTTTTGCAGAAAAAAGAAAAAGAAAAAGAAAAAGAGAAAATGAGTTTCTAGCATATTCTTCAAGCTCTTCCTTCTGTCATCTATTCGATTCCCTCTTGATCTCATACTCATGCACTTTCACAGCTCAAGTCTTCGGCTCCTCTGACCCAATTCTAGTCTCGTGCCGTCGACCCCGGTCGAAGCTCCACACCACCTCCGATGACCCCCTGCTGATGAAACTACGTCCTTCCTTCTCCTCAACCTCGAGCTGCTCTCGAGCGCGGCACTGGCCTTGATGGCGAGCATGCAGAGCCCTCGGAAAGAGAGCGGGGCTCGGGACATGGAGAGAGGCAAGAGGAAATAGAGTTGGCCCAAACAGAGGTCTTCTTCTTCATGGATTTGAGGGACTATGGAGTCGATGAACATGGACTCTGAGCTGCAGAGGAAGAAGTTAGGGTTTTGGGAGAGGATGTGAGAGGCCTTGATGGTTTGAGTGAACTCTTGCAGTCTTCCATCCATGTGAATAAGCTTGAGTGTGGATGGAGGAGATGATGACCAGTCAAGGTGATGGGTGGTCACGGCAAGGCCACCATTTCTGGTGATCTGAGGAGCTGCACAGTTGCCCATTCTGCATGTGAGAGAGAGAGATGTTTGTTTGCCCAAGATGCTTGATATGGGTGGTTATTTAAAGGGGAAAGATTGACGAATGGCCAACTTTTGACCCTCAACAGTGTAATTTATAATCAATCACATGTCATATATTGTAGGAATTATCTTACAAAAATACAGTGCCAAGTGCTTCCATCCAAAGACCTGTAATACTCTCTTTTTTGTTTTTCTCTCTCTCCCTGGTGGGTCTCTTGTCTCCCTTGAGAAAGGGAGAGAAGGCTTTCTCTCTCTCCCCGCCCCTCACCACTTACCCCCGGCTTGTGTTCCCTCCCCCTCCGTCTCCCGTTATCTTTTCCTATTTTTATATCTTTTCGACTTCTCCGTTGATTTTGTGGATGCAATTGACATTTTTCACGGAAGTAAGTACTGAAGATCAAAGTGTGAATGTTTCCGAAGAATCTGCTCGATCCTAATGTACTCGCTCACTCCAGCTCCGAGCCCTTGCTCTAGATAGTCGAGCGCTCCACAAGTCTTCGAGATTGGTTTGCTACTGCTCTAAGCAATTGGCTTGTCTGAAAGTGAGCTATCTATTGTGTAGACTTTCTCTCCTAATCTAGACTTATATATAGATTTGGTGTTCTTCTGTCCCGACCTAAGATAAATCTAGGATTTACAAGACGTTTTTTGTGGTCATCCAACCTTTAATTGTTGTTATGGTTTCTATACGGTGATGATGTTAGGAACATTGTACTTAGGCACACATCCCTTTTTGGCAAAACCGTAATTAGCGGAGAATATTTTTTCAGTGTGCGCCCATCACTTATGATAGTGCAAAATTTGGTGATCGGCCGCCATATGAGCTTTGATGCTTCAATCGATCTGTCTTTGGGGAGTAGGCCAGTTCTTGCAATTAGTATCAAGTTGATTCACTTTTCAGTTCTTGTTTTACTTCCTTTGTCGGATTTGCATATTTGTCTTGAAGTTATATACTCCTCTTTTCATATGAAATGAAGATGTTCATTCAGACAAAAAAAAGGTTGCAAGAGTTATGAATAATAAAAAATATATATATATAACAATAATGGCGGGATTTACCTTCTGATCTTATGTTCATCATTCCATTGTGATATTGTCACACTATCATACAAACGATATCCATCCCTTTTGAATTTGGCACCCTTGGCTCCGTAGCTATCAGGGTTTGGATAGCTAGATATACACATTACCTTCCTAAACTTTAGGCTTGGTTGAGCTTGCGGCTATGGGGGTTTAACATCGAAGGGATCATCAGTTTTAAGGGTTTTGACGTCAGCTATTTTCGCGAGCAAACCAATCGGAGATGATACTTTTAAAAAGTACATGGATGATTTTTAACCAAAAACAAAAGTAGAGAGATGGTTTTAATTTATTAACTAAATTATTAGGAGTGAACTATCTCGAGTTCCACCTGCAACCTACTTTTTAAAACAGATTCCCCATTTTTCAGAATCTGGATCTTATCCTGTCACAGGTCTCAATATAAGTTTAGCAGCCTATCCGAGCTCTATTTATATTCTTAATAAATGATTGTAGTGAATTATTATCTTTAGTGAATATCATTTACTGCTAATAGTTTTAAATTACATAATCATCATCAAATGCCGTAGAATATGATAGGATCGCGCAAAGACATATAATAAGAAAAAGCACAAAAATAGAAACATATCTTGTATACCTTAAAACCTAGACCGGATCGATTCGATTTCCCACAGATTCGACTCTCGATTTCAAGTTCTACCCTAAAATCACGCTCATTCCTTTAATTTATAAAGATGAACTATGATGTTTGATCAATTAAATCCGCTAAATCTGTTTGGAAATATAAAATCATTTGGCAAAAAAAAAAAAAAAACTTGTCAAGTCTCTTCAAACAAGCAAGTATATGGGAACAAAGAAAACTCGATAATTAACAGTTGAAATGACGTTTGCTAGTCACTCCTTTATTATTCCGCGTAGCCCAAACAGAAAGAAAGTTTTCGAAAAAAGGAACTTCATTTTATTTTTCGTATGATATTTTTGAAAACTTCATTAATTAATTTAGAACATCTTTTATTTGTTAGTATTTTATCCATCTTTCAAAATTAGAAAAAAGAATTGCTTGATTTCTTTTTCCCAAACACATAATTGCAATATATATTTTTGGCCATCAAATATTATGCAAAGCAAATCGTTTTCGAACAGATCCTTATTCTACTCTATTTGCTATCTCATCAGAGTTGAAAATTTCTCTAAATTCATTAGAGTAAGGTCTATTTTATAAAAAAAACTGACCTCTATTTTTTATTTGCTCACTACTGTATATATGTAATAAATAAAGAAAAGGAGTTCTGATAAACATGGAAAAAGTAACTCGAATTCTCAGGGGCAAGGCAATGAGAAACACGACACAAAGGTTGTCTCGCGGTCCATGTACAACGAACAAAGGGAAGGTGGATGACATGAGAAGTCTTTTTCCTTTGACGCCTACAGGTTTGCTAGAAGGTCCAGGCAGTGCGATTACCAGGAAGCAACCCATGCATGACAAACCTTCAAATTCTAGACTTTGACTGATGACGTGGACAATTCTCAAGTGCTAAGGCTGTGGTGGGAACGTAAAATACAGGGATTGTTACGTAAAAACTCCTAAAACTTATCACGAAAACATAACATAATCGTAAAATATTTAAAAAGTGAGATTAAATCCGAAAATTGATCAAAATTGATATAATCGAGCCCTTCCGTTAATTCCATTTTACTTGGCTAATGAAAAATGTTAATGTGGTTTGTTTTATTATTTTTCTCTCTCTTATATAACGTTGATATGGCTAAAATGAGAAACATGGTTGTTTTGATCATATTCTAATTTTTTTCCTTACCCAATGAAAAGCTAAACAATAAAAGCAGGGAAGGAATGAAAACTAGGTGAGGGCCTGATTTAGAATTATATTGAGATTTTGCCCAAAAATTTAGAACAAAATTGACGAAATTGAAAAAATTGGAACTCAATAGCCACCTGTGCAATTGTTTTCCGACTAATTAGGTAATTTTTCACTATGCAGAGATTATTGTAAAGAATTTATATGAGATAACTTCACTCTATTATTTATTTGGAATTCTCAAAAACTAATTTCTTCTCTAATAATATTTGGCACAATATGACAACACCCTAAAATAGCCTAAGTGCACTACAAGTGCCAAAACTTGTGTCTAGTGCTCACTGTAGTGCCAAAACTTTGAAAACAATTACTAAAGTAAAACGATCATTTCAGTGTCAAAACATTCAAAACGATCACTTAAGTGCTAACTTTTTTAAAAATCGGTTACTTAAATGTCAATTTTTTAAAAAATCACTCACTTTAGTGTCAACTCCGGCAAGCCACGTGAGCTCAAAAAATCATAAAAATAGGCCACGCAGGATTTTCGACAAGCCACATTAGCTCAAATCGGAGTTGACACTAAAGTAATTATTTTTTTTAAAAAGTTGGCACTTAAGTGATTTTTTTTAAGTTGGTATTTAAGTGATCGTTTTGAAAGTAAAGTGAGCACCGTGTAAGTTGCGTATTTCATCCGTATGCAGCGACCCAAGATATACACGTACAGATACACGAATCCCTAATCCATAGAGTTAAAGAATTAACGCACCTTGTTTCAGATTCATCGTTATTGATGCGGAATTGTGAGAATTCGATGCTCAAGAGTTTCTCCTCTATACACCCCCTTTATTACTGGCTTCAATGAGACGGCCCTTCACTATCGCTTCAGACGATTTTCTATGTAAGGTTATATGGGCATTAGAGTTTAGAAGAGAGATTTGGGCTCTATTTATAGAGACTGAAACATATCCCCTCATTAAAAATTAAGTTTATCTCGGCCCACACTATCTAGGCTCATATCTAGCTAGAATTAGGAAACTGTATATGCCTTTCTTTATTAGACCAATTAATTTACTATAACAATTAATAAAGCCCACAACAAATATATTTTATAACATATTCTAACATTCTCCCACTTTGGCTATATTAATTGAAATTGTACTGTATATGCGCATCTTTATATTAGTCTAGAGATAATTCCCAATAATCAATCCGATCCCATAAAGTCTTAAACACCGAACCATGCCAGTAACTGCATCAGAAGACATAGAGCCACCCATGATCACAAGTACTTTTAGCTTTAATGATATGGATTTGATATGGTAGTATGGCAATTGAATAACATCTCAAATAATAGAGACACCTTACATGTTATTCTCCTTGTCAGTTACCTTTCTCTCACTTTATGTGTCACGAAACCGGTTGTGTTATGAGAGAACATCTTTACGGTTTCAAAGAACCAACATTTGTATTACCTTTATAGTTAACTATACTTTACGTGTAACAAGACATATGCTTTTGGCTAAAATAAATGCACCAACCATCACTCAAGGTTTATACGATGCCATGAGATTTTCAACTGATATATGCATTTGTCGCGACCTCTCCCCGGATGAGCGGAGGGGGTTAATGGGCCGTCCGACATCTGGTCGAACACGAGCCTCTCCCAAGGCCCGTTACCCAAGTCGCAACAACGGTATATGTAATTGACCTTCGATGTGCTTTGGTGACATGTGATATGTGTACATGCCAAGGAGTCGCTACCAATCGTACTGCGGAGGGTATGATCGGAAACTCTATCGAATAGTTGGGAGCATTCTATTCAATTCTGCGAAAATCAGGAAAATGGGATCGGAGACTTTATTACACCAACCGTCAAAGTTGACGCCCTTTCGGCATTTAAATTGAATGATTTATCTAACCTGAGATTTCATGTAGATGAGTGAGATACGAACCCTAAACTAGGAGTTCATGCAGACAGAAGTGACCACTCTAGCACTCACAATCAATAGTGAAAGTGCGCAAATCAAGGAATCAATACGTGCGGATAAATCACATGAAAGCAACGTGACATCCCTGGTGAGGCCCTATTAGCCTAGAGATATATCAATCAAGGTTCAAGAATGTTTTTGACATGATTTGCCCTTAAGGGGCAAAATCATAATTTTGAATAATTCTAGGACAGTTTGCCCTAAGAAGGGTGAATTTATCATTTCAGATGAGATATGGAGTCAAAAGATGGTGAAAATAGGACTATTCACCATGCCAATCCATTTCCTATTTTTCAGGAATTTTCAAATTTTTTTTGGAATTTCTATAGCGATTTATCTTTTGAGGGATAAAACCGTAATTTCAGGAGGTGATGAGAAGTGAAAATCCCAAACAGTAGAATTAGTCGACCTTTTGACCAAAATCTTAATTTTGAGCAATTTTCACGTCTCGATTAGAGTAGGAAAGGCGATTTACCCTTTGAGGGGTAAAATCATCATTTCAAACAAAGGGAAGAGATTCGAAGACCCGAGTATAAGAATTGGCCACCTAACCGACCATAATTCTTATCTTGGCATTATCCAACCATCTCGCGTACAAGGCAGAGGCGACTTACCCCAAATGGTAATATTGTCAATTCTCGGATGAACAAATAAGAAATCCCAAAAATAGGATCGACCAGTTGTCTGTGGTCGATTCAAAAGTTTTGGAAATTTCTAGTGTGTCTAGGAATTTTTCATAATTTTTTTACATTTTTTTATTTTCTGAAATTTTCTAGGATTTGTTTAGGATTTTCTAGAATTTTTTGGATTTTTTTATTTAAAAAATGATTTTCTAATTTTTATTAATAAAATAATAATTCGGACCTGGTCGACCCGACCCACTCGGGTCAGAACCCGGCCCAGACCCGAACCCGGACCCGTGGAACCTAAACACCAAAACGACGTCATATCCTCTTTTTTTTTATTTTCGGTTTAATCGGATTTAATTCGACGGTTCCTATTGAACCAACCCACAGCTTTAGGATCGGCTTACTAAAACCTACGGCTCAGATTAAAAGCCGACTAACTCTCAACCGTTCAATCTGATTACTTAGATTTACGGCCAATATCGAATGACTTGGCTAATCCTTGACCGTTTGATCAAACCATTATTTTTTATTTTTGAAAATTCGATTTTTATTAACAGAATTTATAGAAACTGATCGAATAGTCATCAAGTCAACACGTGGAGCAACCTAGACCATTAGATAGACTAATATATTCAAACTGAATTACAACGGTTTTACTGACTCGGCAAACATGTGGACCAACTGCGTCCTACCGACTAGACGTTTGACCTGTTGACTCCGCCACGTCATTGTCTTCAACCTCTTGACTACCATTGAATGGACGACCATGAATCTCCGGCGACGATCCGACAGTAAAATCTTAACGAAATCGCACGAAACCGGTGCCAATTGACTTGCAACAATCTCTAGATTAACATACCTAAGCATTATAGTATCTCATCCACTAAATCACAAGCATAATGCAAAGTGCTGAGTACGGCAATGAGAGTTTGATTGAGCAACTAAGAGCAAACCGAACCAATTCCTTCACACAATCGTGTCTATATGAGTTTAGAACACTTACCTACATGTCCGATTAACCTGGAACGCTTCAACAGAGTCGGTCATGGGGACGGGATTCGAATGCGAGGTTTGACTCAATTTCAATTTAATTAAAACATACAGCGGTGTTTAGTAATGCAGCATATACGAAATGCACACCTCAATTGAAAGGATTGAAGCCAAAATCGAGGTCCTCCATTAATGAACGAAGCTTCGATTGAAGTTCGACTTACCGTTTTCCAGCATTTCAGGCGACGCTGTTGATCACGATCAACTCTATGGAGCTAGATGAAGCTTTTAGAAGTAGAATGGCGTCTCGATTCCTCTTGAATCGTTGTCACTGAGCACTTGCATGTCGAACTCAAGTTCTCGATGGCAGGGGCCAGAGAGCGAGCTCTCACTCTAGATCTCTCTCTCTCTCTCTCTGTATATATATATATATATATATATATATATATATATTATGTTCTTTGCCAAAAACAGAATGAACCGCCCCTCCACTCTCAACTGAAAGCCCTCTCAAAGCTATATATCGTTTTCAATTTTTGGCGCCGAATGATGAGAACCAACAGACTCGAAATGGCACATGATCGTGCGTGCTATTTGGTCTAAACGGTGCTGGAGACGATGGGTAATTCCGTCCAATTCAAATGGTCCGCCGGCGTGCACAAATGGACGTCCAATTTGGCCATTCTGTGAAAGTTGACTTTCACGATTGCTACGACATTGACCGGTCGATTCTGCCCTCATTCGGCGACCAATCGTCATGACTCCAATGTCAATCGAAGGGGAGTGGTCTAAAACATTAAACCCCCACCAATGTGTCTTCGATTGTGGTCGATTGATCGATCAATTTTGCAATCCAAATCCAATCTTGCCCTGTTCATCTGTGCAAGAATCATGGGGAAAAAGACAACACTGTAGTGAACTGGTTCGACCGGTCCGACCTGTCAAGACTGGTCACCTCTATTTTTGCAAAATTAACCCTAATTCGCGTGGGATTTTTGTAAATTAAACATCATAATCGAACTTAGGACATAAAAATTGTCTAGAAATGTGATTTTGTGCAAAAGTTCTCATCAATTTCTATGAAATCCCCAAATTTTCATGTAATTACAAATCGGGAAATTGTGCAATTGTGGGCTCAAACGGTCAAACTAGACCAAACCACCTATGTCAATCGATTCCAAATGATGAAATACATTGGACAGTGGCTTCAACTGGCAAAGGCAGCCATTAAATTGAAAGTAATTTCAATTATGCCCAAATTCAAGGACTAAATTGCAATTAAGTATGCAATTTTGCCCAATTCATGCAATTGAACAATTTGTGCAGACAATTGAACTAAATTGTAATAAAGGAAAATTAGATTGAATGTCAAGACCTTGAAAATTCCTAAATTGCAAATTAAAAGACCAAATTGATATTTTTTTACCAAATTCAATCATACGTATAACAAAGGAACACATAAAATTGAACTTGAATTTGGACTTTTTATGAGGTCAAAAATGCGAGGGAATTAAAATAAAAATATTGACTATTTTTTCATATTTTTATGACCTCAAATGCTATTTTTCTTGAATTTTCATTTATTTTCTTATTTTTTGAAAATATTAAAAAATATGAAAAATAAATAATTTTTTTTGTTCAAAAATGATTCCTTAGGCTTGGCCAAGGGTACCAAAGTTGATTTTATAATTTTTTAACTTTTTATGAATTCTTTTATGAATTTTTCAAAAATAAATTGAAAAAGACTAATCGAAAATCAGTTGTCAACAGCTATCCCTCTTTGAGAGGAATTTCGTGAGAGATTTCAATCAAAGACAGGTGAATTTGAGTCCCGATTGACTCGACTGTGGAAAAGAAAAATGAATCCTAACATTCAATCTTTCTTGTTCTACTGGTGAACGCTCTTCTGATCTTGTCTTTGCTAATGTAAGAGAGAGAGATGGAGTAGAGATACTCACCTATTACTTACATGCTTGACGTTCATGTGGCATGCGTGGTGTATGACGGATTCACGTCGATACCTAGGGACTTGTCTCTTAAGTATCCTGTGGCAGTTAAGTTTTAACCCGTATGGTAGACCAAACTAGAATGAGATTCCTATCTGACAGGAACCTAGGGGTAACGCACCCGTTCTTTAGGGCTTGTCACAGGTTTTGATCTGTATGGTGGATCAGACCCTTCATAGGACTCATTTCTATCAGGAATATATGGATGACGCACTTGTTCTTTAGGGATTGTCGAAGGTTTTGATCCGTATAGTGGATCAGACCCTTCATAGGACTCATTTCTATCAAGAACCTATGGATGATGCACCCGTTCTTTAGGGATTGTCAAAGGTTTTGACCCGTATAGTGGATCAAATCCTTCATAGGACTCCTTTTTATCAGGAACCTATGGACGACGCACTCGTTCTTTAGGGATTGTCGAAGGTTTTGATCCTTATGGTGAATTAGACCCTTTTTTATCCGTATGGTGGATCAGACCCTTCATAGGACACATTTCTATCAGGAACCTTTGGACGACCCACCCGTTCTTTAGGGATTGTCGAAGGTTTTGATCCATATGGGGGATCAGACCCTTCATAGGACTCCTTTCTATCAAAAACCTATGGATGATGCACCCGTTCTTTAGATTGATGAAGGTTTTGATCAGCATGGTGGATCAAACCCTTCATAGGACTCCTTTCAATCAAGAACCTACGGATGACGCACTCGTTCTTTAAGTATTGTCGAAGGTTTTGATCTGTATGGTGGATCAGACCCTTCATAGGACTCATTTCTATTAAGAACCTATGGACGACGCACCCATTCTTTAGGGATTATCGAAGGTTTGCTTTTCATAAGGCTTACTTGGGAAAATGGTTTGTCTTACCTTTGAAGACTCGCCATGAATTCAATCCGTCAGTGGATCAGTCCATGAAAAAGGTTTACCTACTAGAGGCTTACCTAAGAGAATGTGTGACATTCTAATTCTCCTGTCATTTCCGGACTCATTAATGAGAATTGTATCTAGCGATGTATTACAGTCGTATCTCGTTCGGATCTGATCAATCTCGAGTTGACTGACCAAAAGGGAAAGGTTAACGCGAGACAAGGTACGTGGACCTAGGGAACTCGAATAGGAAATGACACTTTGCCCAAAAGGATTGTCGAGGGGACATTTAGAGCCATAAAAGACAGATCTAAAAACGATTAAGAAATGCATTGCTAGCGTTATACAATTGGAGCGCGGGTGATGCCGCTTAACCAATGTGTAATTTGCAAAATTTTTCTAAATCGAACAACGACGATTGAGACCATTGGAACTAGAGATAGACCCTCACAATTACATGACAACCAAAGTCGCCATGAATTGACGAGCCCTAATTGTGATATGAATCACAGGGTCGATACGCGTAATGTGTGCAGAAAGCCGCCCGTTGGTTCGGGATAGGCTGGAACCACGTATGATAGAGAAAAAGATCAGAATGAATCTTGAAAATTGAAAATGAAAAATCAAGAATTCCAACGTCATGTTTGGATTGGCCATTGCCTTATCGAAGAATATTGGAATGAGAAAAATGACTTTCCGGGCGTCGGGGGTAAAATTACCATTTTGTCCCTCAAGACCTAACCTTACTTATATAATTGGATGAGGGCATTTTGGTCATTAAACCACCCCCAAGGCCACCGAAAATGAGAGAGAATCTTGGCCGTTGGATGAGATTGATTGACACATTGTACATGTGTCAATAGATCAAGCCTTGAGTGGACATATCCACTTTTTCCAACTGCCATTTAATCCTTTGACTTGTAAAGACTTGCATATACACTTCTCTCTCTCTCTCTCACCCCTCACTTGGCCGAAACCCTCAATCCTCTCTGCAATTTCTTCTTCTTCTTCTTCTTCTTCTTCTCTTGCTTGCCAGCTCGCCGCCCTGTTCCGACCGACTCACTGTTCTTGCCATAACTTTTTCATCCGATGGTCGATTGAGGTAAAACCATTCGCAATATAAAGATTATCGTCTTGCCGTTCTAACAAGGTATTATGGGTCCAAATCTACCCAACCGTTTGTCTCGTAGAGCAGTTTGAAGGAGCAAAGGTCAGGCTAGTCAGTTTTGAATCCGAAAGCTCCCAGTCGATCAGTCTGACTGTCCCACTATTCTAGTCATATCTTCTTCATCCGATACCGGATCGAGGTAAAACTATCGCCAAATGAAAGCTTATTGTCTTATCTTTCCATAGACATATTATAAGCTCAATTTTACCTTTTAGATCTTACCGTAGCTCGATTTGAGTGAACAAAGGCTAGGCGAGGTTAGATTCTGATCAGTTTTGGAGAAAGACCTGTTTCGGGGTCTTCTGGACTTCAAATTGCTCCAAATTTTTGATGAGATCTTCTACACTTATAGTATTAAAGTTGGATGAGTTGTGGTAAAAATTTGGGATGAATTTGATAGAATTTTGACCCCAAATGGGTAATATGTTTGAAGGGCCAGAACTGACCGGTAGTAAGCTTAGAGGAACCGGCGCTGTTCTTGGACCATTTGACGTCGCCTTGAGCTCAAATATTCAGTGAGGCTTCCCAACCCTTAGAACTACATGTTAGCAAGAAGGTTAATAAATAAATGGAGGATTTGAGGTAGTTTAAGGGCTGGTTATTGTAGGTTTACACATAACTAAAAATCACCCGTGTCGGTTATGTGCAAACCAGTTTTGTGGGGGCTGTTATTGGTTGGTTTTGAGTCTCAAATTCATCAATGAGACATGCTAGGATGTTGAGGAATGTGTTAATGAGGTTTGTGATCCATGGATTGGTGATGGGCAAGAGAAAATTGACGATTTGATGGATTTCCATAGGTTGCACGATGGATTTGATTTTCGGCTGCTTGGACCAAATTATTGAGACTCTTGGGAGGAGAATTTATGGTATTAAGCTTGAGGTAAGGGAACCTTAAACCTATGATAGAAAAACTGGACTCTATTGGGCGAGTCAAGTGATATTATGATTGATTGAGAAAGAGACCTCAATGAGATTATTCTTGTGTGCATCTTAGAATGATATAGATGGCTTGAATGTGTGCCAATGCTTGTGCTTGGATTGCTTGCCATATCTGAGTGTGGCTTTGATTGTCTTGCATGCCATGAGTATATGAATTGTGCTTGAGTTGCATACGGTATTATGCGTGTGATTTGAATGAGAATCATGGCATAAGTGTGACATGGCGAGACCTTGATGCGTATGAGAGGTGGGGTGGTGTGATGGATGCCTTGAGGCGCTGAGGCGCGGGGTTGGAGTTGTGTGATACCCTGATGCGTATGAGACGTGGGGTTGAGAAGGCCACGGTCCTGATGCATTGAAACGCACGACGGAGTTGCGATGCGTCGATACTGGCCTGGAGTAATATTGAAACCTGATGCGTTTACGCAGGTTGTCAATGGCGGTCTGATGAGTTTACGTGGACCGAGCCTAATGCGTTCTAAACGCAGGCATGAGAATGAGGCGGGTGTGAAAGGTGGAAGTAGTGGTGAGACATGGCGAAATGTGCATGATCTAAGTGATGTGTTGTGATGCCATGATTGTTGCCTGACATCTGCATGTGTGTTGTTATTTGAATGCCTTATATGTTTATCTGCACGATATGCTAGTATTTATGGCTGCCTGAGTGGACTGTCGGCCTAACCTAGGGTTAGGACCCACCTTACTGAGATGTGTATCTCACTCCGTTGGGGATTAACATTTTCTTCAGGTTCCAAGTGATGGAGCATCAGTAAGTTCAACGATTGGCATTCGTAGGAGTAATAAGTGAATGAGTACAAGATATTCTGTGAACTTAGGGATTATATTCTATTTTGGAAGTGTAAAATGGAACCACTACTATTTGTCCCTAGTTAATTATTTTATTGAGTGGAGAGTAGATGACTGAAGCTTCTGCTTATAATTGGATTATGAGTATTGTGGGCCGAAAGATCTTAGAAGACTTTCATAAAGGAACGGCTTGGTGGGATGCTCGCGTGCTCGCCGAGTTCGGGGTGTGACATCCACGTTTCTTTGGTATCAGAGCAAGGTCAGCTTGATCTAATGTGATTGAGACTTGGAGTGATAAGGAGTGATGACTTGAGGATAATTAGGTAGTGAGACCTTAAGGGATAAGCATGAATTGCTGAATCTTGAGGACTATTGTGACATTTTGATTTCTAGTCAATTTCAGGCTCATTAATGAGAAGTGTATATCTAGAGATGTATTTCAGTCGTATTCCACTCGAATCTGATCAATTTGAGTAGATTGACCAAAAGGGAAAGGCTAACGCGAGACAAGGTACATGGACCTAGGGGACTCGGATAGAAAATGGTGCTTCGGCCATAAGGATTATCGAGGGAACTAGCGATAAACCTCACAATTACATGACAACCAAAGCCGCTACGAATTGATGAGCCCTAAACGTGATATCAATCAATGGGTCGATACGTGTAATATCTGCAAAAGCCGCTCGTCGGCTCGGATTAGGATGGAACCACGTCTGGTAGAGAAAATCATCAGAAATAAGCCTTGAAAATTGAAAATAGAGAATCAAGAATTCCAACATTACAATTGGATTGGCCGTCGCCTTATCGGAGATTATTAGATTGAGAAAAACGATGTTCTGGACGTCGGGGGTAAAATTATCTTTTTGCCCCTCAAGCTTAGAACCTTGCCCAAGCATTTGAAGAAGGGCATTTTGATCTTTTAATTCTCCCCATAGTTGTCGAAAAAGAGGAGTAAGGACGGCCATTGGATCATCTTGGGAAGGCAAGAAGACAAGTGTCACAAGATCAAACATTGGATGGTCATATCCAACTTTTCCCACCTACCATTCAAGCCCATTTGACCAAGCCTTGTATATAACACATTTTCTCTCTCTCCTCACCTCATTTTGGCCGGCCATACCCCCCCTAGAATCACCGAACACTTCTTCTTCTTCCTTCTCCCTCTACTTGTCGGCGACAACTTCTAGAGCTGCTGTTCACCGTTCCGATGCCACCTTTTGGCCACCATTCGACCACTGGATAACCACACCAATGTAGATAAACGTCTTTTTGACATCCTCGAACAAGAATCACGACATTTGGAGCATCGAGGAGTCCCGAGCAAGGATTCTCCCGAGAGCCGATAAAATCGGAGTCAATCTGAGGTAGGTTCGGTTCTTAGCCCTTTTGCTGGTCGAAATCTTGGAATCTTGGGCTCAAATTTTATGGAAATCTAGCTGAGATGTGTAGGATTTTGTGGCAAAATTGGGCTTAATTTGATAAAGTTTTCACCATAAACCGGTATTGTAAATATTGGACAGAATCTGCCCGAAAGACTGACTTGGACGATCCGGCGACTTTGGGCGAGTTTCCGGCGACCAATCGACTTCAAATCTTCGGTGAGACCTCTAAACCCTTAAATAGACATGTTAAGAGGTAGGATAGTAAGTAGATGAAGGATTTGATGAAGATTTAGGGCTGGGCGTGCATGGTTTGCACCAAACCGAAATGAACCAGTTCGGTTTTGTGCAAAATCGATTCTGGTGGGTGAAAGAATAGATGGTGACGAGTCTCAAATTTATGTTTAAGACATGTTAAGATGTAGAGGATTATGTTATAGAGGATTAGGGTTAATGGATTGAGGAATTGGATATGGAAAATTAACGGATTGGTTGAATATGCTAGGTTGCGCGGTGAATGGGCCCTTGGATTGATTTGGCCGAAACTTTGAGGACCCAAGAGGACGAAATTGTGATATCGAAATCAAGGTAAGGGAATTTCTAACCCTATGCTAGGCAGACTGGACTCAATTGGGTGAGTCGATGCTTAATTAGATCGGTTTATGAGGATATTCCAAAGGGGTAGCTTTTGAAACGTCCTAAGTGGTTACAGGAAGTCTATGTGTGGTATTTTTTATGTGAAAACCCTATGCCATATCGTATGTCATAGATTGTCTTGCATGCCATGAATCTTCAAATTGTGCATGAGATGCACTTATTGTTTTATTTATGAATTGAATTATGAATCATGGCATGAGTATGACATGGCGAGGCCTTGAGGTATATGAGACACGGGGCGAGAGGCGGATACCCTGATGCGACGAGATCGCAGGGTGGAGTTGATGTCGTGTGGCTCCTTGATGCGATGAAATCGCAGGGTTGAGATGGCCATGGTTCTTAGGCGAATCATTTGCGGGACGGAGAGGCCCTGAGGCGTATGAGACGCGGGGCAGGAGATATATACCCTGATGCGATGAGATCGCGGGGTGGAGTTGATATTATGTGGCGTCCTGATGGGATCTAATCACGGGGTTGAGTTGACCACGGTCCTGATGCGAACTCTTCGCGGGACGGGTTATAGAATGATGATATTGGCTTGGAGATTCATCGAAACCTAATGCGTTTACACGGGTTGCCGATGACGGTCTGATGCGTTAACGCGGATCGAGTCTGATGCGATTTAATCGCGGGCTGGAGAGGCAGGCAGGTAGAAGTGGATGTGGTGAAGTGGCAGGCCGAGTGTGCGTGATCATTTGAGTGTGACATGAGGTCATCATTCCATGCCTGTCATCTGCATGTTGTTGTTTTCTTGATTAGCACTTGATATGCCTGTGTGTTTGTGAGCTGGGAATTTTGGGATGGTGACTACCTGAGTGGACGGTCGGCCTAACCTAGGGTTAGGACCCACCTTACTGAGATTTATATCTCACCCCATTGGGGGCTTACATTTTTCAGGTTCTAGGCGAAAGAAGCGCGATCTTGGCAATGATTGGCATTTGAAGAGATATCTGACTAATTGTATTTAAGAGAGTTTTAAGATATGGATTTACATCTGTGAGATTAGGGATTGTCCTTCCTATCGGTGGAATATGAACTGAACCTTTGGGAATTGATTAATGAAATTTTGATGTTTTTGTCCCAAGTCATCGGTTGTTAAGTTATTTGTAAGTTGGAGTTGGCATTGCTTCCGCATGCGTGTTTCTTTCTGCTCCTAGAACATTGGCCGTTAGATCCTGGAGTTTTCATAAAAGAACGGCTGGGTGGGATGTTCGCGCGCTCGTCGAGTTCGGGGCGTGACATCCCCGCTTGTTTGGTATCAGAGCAAGGTCAGCTTGATATAATGTGAATGAGACTTGGAGTGATAAGGAGCGATGACTTGGGGACAATTAGATATTGAGGCCTATAGGACTAGACATGGATTGTTGAGTCTCGAGGATGGTAGGCTTGAACTTGTGTACACTTTAATGGTCCTAGAATTGACTTTAATGGCCGACTTTGAGTTATGTGGTGATTAAGGTTTAAGTGGAAGCAAGCTGGGATTAAAGAGTCATAAGCATGGATTTTGAGGTAGTAATTGTGCTTGAGAATAGTAGAAAATTGCTTACGAATGAGGAGTCATGAGCCTAGATTTGAGGTTGCTAGAGAACAAATTATGAAAGAAGGGTCAATTGAAGTGTATGATTGTGATATTGGTTTATCAATGACCCCAATTCGAGGAGTACGAGTTATAAACAGACAGCTAGTATTGGTGGATTCAGGCTTGAACTACGTGATATCTTGATGGTTTTAGTTATCAATTATTATTGACAACATTGGATGATATGAGTTGAGATAAATACAAAGAGTATCTGAATTGAAGATCAGTTGAGATCGGATACATAGGGATTTGATTTGAATGTTGACCAGACTTGAGATACATAATGGAATATAGGCAACTGATCTGTGAGATATGACGATCATTGGTGGAATTAGAACTCTTGAATGGATAGGAATTGATCTGAAGGCGGTTTTGATTAGACAAATGATGAGGACGGTCATGTTGTGCCTATGTTTATGGCTTTGAAATGAAAATCGATGAGGGTGAATATAGTGACTTATCACCGTTGGACTTAATAAACCGTCGCTTGGTATGAGACGAGTTAATGGGATACCTATAAATTGTAATGAAACATGGTATGAGACACGTGGAACGGGGCTTTTTCCGTAGATATATGACTTAGGACAACCTGCAATAGTTAGGTCTGATGAGGGCGTGGAGTGATCGCCGAGATAGAGAGGTCCGGACAAAAAGCGGCTCCTGACAGGCTTCTAAGATGGCAAGAGGTAGGAATGACTCAAGTCATAACTTGAAAGGGGAAGCCTATGTATCAGGTTGAGTCCAATTGTAGATAAGAGATGTATAGCACGGGATTGATTCTCATCAAGAATGATTGAAAGTGGCATGACTTGTGTAATGACGCTTATGAGTGGCATGGTTAAAGGTTTCATGTTTGACAAGGATGCCGTTTGAAAAAGAGAAGTGATACTTGTGATGGGCCTGTTAGGCATGTTCATGTGATTGACTTGGCCAAGGTATAACTGAGAGGTTAGAAGACGTATGGGTTTATACCCGTGGAACCGAGACATGTTAAGATGAGATAGTCTGTTGTGACTATGCTGGAGTGGTAGATGCCTTTAGGCCTAGAGTATGAGTTTTTGACCCAGCAAATCGCTGTCTTGAGTGCTTGATTGATAGTTGCCTAGTTGAGGCTAGCCTAGTAGAGGCTATCAGTTGAGAAGTTGCCTCGTTGAGATTGGCCCGAGGAATGTTACCGATCAAGGATGATTTAGGATCCTTGAATAATTGGCAATTAATTGAGAATTTCCTAAGAACTATTAAAGGGTTAGTTGGTGGTGAAAGATGTTGAGGTGAGCAGCCTGAAACTGATAGACTTGAGTATATGACTTAAGTTTTTGATTCCTGGAGGGAATCATAGTGGTTCAGGAGACATGAGAACCAAAGGACGTTGAACGACGATAGTATGGTCGTAGAAGAACCTTAGGGTCGAGTGTACATGATATGGAAGATCCGAGAACTGATATGGATTATGAGAATTGAGTAAAGATGGACGATTGGGGTATGAGTACCAAAGGGAAATATGGCTTGATCTGTTAATCGTACGAGACTCAAGAACTGAATGGGTCGTAGGAACTTTGAATGGAAATGAGGAAATAGTTGGTTAAGCAAGCTCGAAGAGGAGCTGCCAAGATTCTCTAAGTCACTATAGTGATAAATGCTTTTGCTGACAAGTTAAGTGATAGAAGTCGCGAGAAAGGTGACTCTGAGTTATTTCATTCATGAGAAAAGTGAATGAATGGGAAGAACCATGAGAGTTCTAAAAAGCTTGTGAAGCTGTGAATATGAATGAGAATGACTGAGTTTGATGGAAGAATGAAAGTTGAAATTGTCTCCCTCTGGATTGAGGACCTTAATTAGAAAACCTCAGAGATTTTGGGCATACTGAAGAAAGAAAGTGACCCTGGCAGTACTAGCCCTAAGAGGCTATTGAGGATTGGTGAAAGGTCACTGGAGGAAGGGTTTCCTCGAAGGCATGAGATTTGCCTAGACTACCTCTATTGAATTATTCGATGGAAAGTATCATCCTAGGGTTGCTTGAGAGCAAGGATTGTTTGGATCCTAATACTGTTGCAAGGATCATAGGATGATCGGCCATTATGAGACATAGTTCTCAAGATCGCTTAGTCATATGGTAAAGGTGGTCAAAGACCCTTGAATAAGATGAGTAAGCCCTTAAGTGGATTGGAACTTGAGAACCATATGGCTGATTATTACTCCTGATTTTGAGGAATGATGATGGGGCTCATTAAAAGAGGAGAACGATCGAAAGATTTATGAATAAGAGAACTCCTGCTCATGGATTATAAGCAAAGACATGTTCAACGTGAATATGAAACGTGCCTACGCGAAATGACTAATTACCTAGGCGTAAGACACATGGTGGAAATAGGCAGTCCGTCTTTTCTGTTATGGAAAGGGTTGAGGGAGAATCTGGTTGCTAGTTTGCCACGAATTAATAATTTCCTGGGATCGGTTGATTGAAATGGAACCATGAGAAAGGAAATCATGAATTGCTGTTCCCTAAAGAATATGGCATTGTTCTTAAGGGGCGATTGGACCTTGAAATGGTCGTTGACGAAAAGAAAAGTGAACGGACTTGATAGTCCTGATTGGTTGTGATTCCAGTGGATGATGTAGTAAAGGAAAAGAGTGCTTAGAGAATACTTGCAAGGTGATGTGAGGTAATCGAATTGACCACTCAATAAGTGAGCTAGTGGAGACTGAGGACGAACAGATATTGTTGCTTGAGGTGACTGAGTCATAGGAAAGAGAATGTGAAAGCATAGTGACATTTGAATCTTGGAGTAAAGGTATTGCCGTTGGCGTAGACTCCAAGATTGCCGTCCTATGAATGGGAAGGACAAGGTGAATTTGAAGTGAGAAAATGCCACGGATTTTTGTAGTTTTTTCTTTAGGGTAAGAGATCCTATTGTAAAAGGAAGAAAAACTATAAATTGTCTTAGTATGATGAATGAGCGTCTATACTAAGAAAGAGGATGCAGAACTTGAATGACTCCTGGAAGTGAAATCCGAGAAACAATCTTGTAGACAATGTTGAATTTCAGGATGATGTTGACGTTCAGTGAAACGAACGGAATTGGGATAAGGCCTCCTTAGTGAGCATGGAACTCAGAGGCTAAAACACTAATGCTTCTTGAGAGAAGAGTGACAAGAATAAATAAAATGTCGTGCAGTCCTAGAAGAGATCCATGACAACAAAAAGCCAAGGTTTGAGCTCCCAAATGAGAAGTGCGAGGAATAGTTGGAAGATTCGACACTAGGTAGAAAGAAGTGGATAACAGTCAAATTAAGTGCCTAAGGAATGATTGAGTTGGTTGTTACCATCTCGAGAGGCGATGGTTGAACTCATGTAAGGAGCCATGGGAAACATGAACAGTTATGAGGGTGTCATATGGGCTCTGAGGAAATGTCTATTGCATGCTAAATGTGAAGAGCGCAAGTTGTGAACCTGATGAAGAAGGATTCACACATTAGAATAAGTGATAAATCCTTTGAGGATTGGAATAAGAGACGAATAGACTATAGTCGATGTGAGTTGCGGAAAGTGCAAGCTTCTTGGGATTGATGAATTGCAATAGACGGACCTTGGGAAGATTCCCCACCAGAGCTATTCCAATGATGAAATGAGTTAAATATAAGATGTAATGCGAAGGGAGGAACAGACGTGAATTGCACTTTCAAGGACTTGACTCAAGTGGATGCCTACGCTGGTAGTGGCGTTCCTGTTTGGAATCAAAAAAGTCGATAGAGTCTGGATGATGTGATGTGGAAAGGAAATTTGAGGCATAACAAGGCGATTTGAAGTGAGTATCACATGTACGCCATGATAGTAAGGACACTTGAGTTGCAATGCTTAGAGCTCGCGACAAAATTTGAGAAACCTTGCTTGAGTGGAAAGAGGTTTAAGTTAATATCTACCACAAGAAAATAACGTAGTAATTTCTCGATGAAAAAAAAATTGAATGAGAGGCAACGCTGGAAGATGAAATTGTTTGTGGATGTAGGAGTGTGGCTTGTGCAAGGAAAAACCTCGAAGTTATGTGAACTAAAGGAGGTTGAGGGTATGGATTGGTTAAAGGGATTTGAAGGCGAGGCATGAGGAACGAAGAGATCACCCAAGTGTTGTTATAGCGATGTTCATATCGTCAAGGAATGATGAATTGTTTAACGGATGCTTACAATTGAGAGTTGAGCATTGAGTAATGGACAATGAGGGACAGACCTTCCTTCAAGAAATAAGAGATTCAACTTCTAAATTGGAAGTTCACTAATGGACTAGTATGATGGCTACTGGAAACACCTAGCTTGAAGGCCAGAAGGAAATTGGGGTGTTACCATGATTAAACATCGATGCTGGAGGGATTCTAGAAATGGATCGACCCCTTGAGGCCCATGGACGGAAGATTGGAGATGCTAACGGGGCGGGAACTCCGATGAAAACGTAGTCTTGCTACATCCCCGAGTACAACATGGAAGGGAAACTTAAGGAGATGACCTCATTGGAATTCGAAGGGAGAATTATGGTGTTACCTGGGGATGGCACAAAGATGTGACGAGATGTATATATATATATTTATATCGGTGATAAGGTTGAGAGTTGAAATTTGTCTATCTTGTATTCGAGCACTAGGGGTGCCGATGGAAGGGAAGGACATGATAATGAAAGTTGAAGGACCACTTTGATCTGAGGGAATTTTCGGATGGAGTCGAGAATGAATTGCTACGGAAATAACCATGTAAATATTTAAGGAGTTAAGAGGGCCATAACTCGATTTAATTAATGGAGGGCAAATTGATAAAGCCCTTGGATCTTTGTTGGCGTGAAAGGAAGTTTGAAGGGGGTAATATGCCGAATGGTATGGACTAAGAGTGTATGCTAGCGAGAGCTTGGTAATAATGGTTATAGACAAATGAAAGAGATAAGATGAACGCTCGAAGATGAGCTGCTAGCAAATGAAACGAATACCGAAAGAGAATGGAGAGAAGCAAATCAGATTGAGGACTGAAGGAGACAAGTTCCAGAGGAAAGATAGTTTTGAGTTAGAAAGGACGAGCAAGATCATCAAGCCATGGAAAGGATTATCCGGAAGAGTAAGGGTGTGACGAGGCGCCAATACCCCAAAGAATTGGATGGGTTGGAAGGTTGCAAATTTCGAGGACGAAATTTCATTACGGGGGAAGAGTTGTGACATTTTGATTTCCAGTCAATTTCAGGCTCATTAATGAGAAGTGTATATCTAGAGATGTATTTTAGTCGTATTCCGCTCGAATCTGATCAATTCGAGTAGACTGACCAAAAGAGAAAGGCTAACGCGAGACGAGGTACGTAGACCTAGGGGACTCAGATAGGAAATGGCGCTTTGGCCATAAGGATTGTTGAGGGAACTAGCGATAGACCCTCACAATTACATGACGACCAAAGCCGCCACGAATTGACGAGCCCTAAACGTGATATGAATCACGGGTCGATATGCGTAATGTCTGCAAAAGCCGTCCGTCGGTTTGGGATAGGCTGGAACTACGCCTCACAGAGAAAATCATCAGAAATGAGCCTTGAAAATTGAAAATGGAGAATCAAGAATTCCAACATTACAATTGGATTGGTCGTCGCCCTATCGGAGATTATTGGATTTAGAAAAATGACGTTCCGAACGTCAGGGGTAAAATTACCTTTTTGCCCATCAAACTTAGAATCTTGCCAAACATTTGAAGAAGGGCATTTTGGCCTTTTAATCCTCCCTATAGCTGCCGAAAAAGAGGAGTAAGGATGGCCATTGGATCATCTTGGGAAGGCAAGAAGACAAGTGTCACAAGATCAAGCATTGGATGGTCATATCCAACTTTTCCCACCTACCATTCAAGCCCATTTGACCAAGCCTTGTATATAACACATTTTCTCTCTCTCCTCACCTCATTTTGGCCGGCCATAACCCCCCTAGAATCACCGAACACTTCTTCTTCTTCCTTCTCCCTCTGCTCGTCGGTGACAACTTCTGGAGCTGTTGTTCGGCCGTTCTGACACCACCTTCCGACCACCATTTGACCACCGGCTGACCACACCAACATAGATACATGTCTTGTTGACATCCTCGAATAAGAATCACAAAATTCGGAGCACCGAGGAGACCCGAGCAAGGATTCTCCCGAGAGCCGACAGAATCGGAGCCAATCTGAGGTAGGTCCGGTTCTTAGCCCTTTTGCTGGTCGAAATCGTGGAATATTGGGCTCAAATTTTGTGGAGATCTAGATGAGACGCGTAGGATTTTGTGGCAAAAATTGGGGCTTAATTTGATACAGTTTTGACCATGAATCGGTCTTGTAAATATTGGACAGAATCTACCCGGAAGACTGACTTGGACAGTCCGACGACTTTGGGCGAGTTTCTGACGACCAATCGACTTCAAATCGTCGATGAGACCTCTAAACCCTTAAATAGACATGTTAAGAGGTAGGATAGTGAGTAGATGAAGGATTTGATGATGATTTAGGACTGGGAGTGCACGGTTTGCACAGAATCGAAATGAACTGGTTCGGTTCTATGCAAAACCGGTTCTGGTGGGTGCAAGAACAGATGGTGACGAGTCTCAAATTGATGTTTAAGGCATGTTAAGATGTAGAGGATTATGTTATGGAGGATTGGGGTTAATGGATTGAGGAATTGGATATGAAAAATTGACGGATTGGTCGAATATGCTAGGTTGCGCGGTGAATGGGCCCGTGGATTGATTTGGCCGAAACTTTGAAGACCCAAGAGGAGGAAATTGTGATATCGAAATCAAGGTAAGGGAATTTCTAGCGCTATGCTAGGAAGACTGGACTCGATTGGGTGAGTCGAGGCTTAATTATATCGATTTATGAGGATAATCCAAAGAGGTAGCTTTTGAAACGTCCTAAGTGGTTACAGGGAGTCTATGTGTTATATTGTTTATGTGAAAACCCCATGCCATGTCGTGTGTCATAGATTGTCTTGCATGCCATGAATCTTCAAATTGTGCATGAGATGCACATATTGCTTTATTTATGAATTGAATTGTGAATCATAGCATGAGCATGACATGGCGAGGCCTTGAGGCGTATGAGACGTAGGGCGGGAGGCAGATACCCTGATGCGACGAGATCGCGGGGTGGAGTTGATATCGTGTGGCACCCTAATGCGATGAAATCGCGGGGTTGAGATGGTCACGGTCCTTATTCGAACCATTCGCGGGACGGAAAGGCCTTGAGGCGTATGAGACGCGGGGCAGGAGATATATACCCTGATTCGACAAGATCGCGGGGTGAAGTTGATATTGTGTGGCGCCCTGTTGCAATCTAATTGCGGGCTTGAGTTGGCCACGATCCTGATGCAAACTATTCGCGGGACGAGTTGTAGAATGATGATATTGGCTTGGAGATTCATCGGAAGCAGATGCGTTTGCGCGGGTTGTCGATGACGGTCTGATGCGTTAACGCGGACCGAGTCTGATGTGATTTAATCGCGGGCTGGAGAGGTAGGCAGGCAGAAGTGGATGTGGCGAAGTGGCAGGCCGAGTGTGCATGATCATCTGAGTGTGACATGAGGCCATCATTGCATGTCTGTCATCTGCATGTTGTTGTTTTCTTGATTCCCGCTTGATATGCCTGTGTGTTTATGAGAAGAAAATTTTGGGATAAGTGATTACCTGAGTGGACGGTCGGCCTAACCTAGGGTTAGGACCCACCTTACTGAGATTTATATCTCACCCCGTTGGGGGATTACATTTTTCAGGTTCCAAGCGAAGGAAGCGCGAACTTGCCAAAGACTGGCATTTAAAGAAATATCTGACTAATTGTATTTAATAGAGTTTTAAGATATGGATTTACATCTGTGAGATTAGGGATCGTCCTTCCTATCGATGGAATATGAATTGAACCTTTGGGAATTGATTAATGAAATTTTGATGTTTCTGTCCTAAGTCATCGGTTGTTAAGTTATTTGTAAGTTGGAGTTGGCATCGCTTCCACATACGTGTTTCTTTCCGTGCCCAGAACATTGGTCGTTAGATCCTGGAGTTTTCATAAAAGAACGGTTGGGTGAGATGTTCGCGTGCTCGCCGGGTTTGGGGCGTGACAACTATAGGTTTGAATTTGTGTAGTATTTTAATGGACCTTGTGCCGATTTAAGAGATGATCTTGAGTGATTTATGGATAAGGCTCACAAGGAAGTGAATAGAAATTGAGGAGTCATAAGCTTGGATTTGAGGTTGCTAGAGAATAAATAATGAATGAAGGGTCAATTGAAGTGTATGATTGTGATCTTGATTCGTCAATGACCCAACTTGAGGAGTACGAGTTATAAAGAGGCGACTGAGGTTAGTTGTGACATTCTGATTTCCAGTCGATTTCAGGCTCATTAATGAGAAGTGTATATCTAGAGATGTATTTCAGTCGTATTCCGCTCGAATCTGATCAATTCGAGTAGACTGACCAAAAGGGAAAGGCTAACGCAAGATGAGGTACGTGGACCTAGGGAACTCGGATGGGAAACGACGCTTTGGCCATAAGGATTATCGAGGTAACTAGCGATAAACCCTCAAAATTACGTGACAACCAAAGCCGCCATGAATTGACGAGCCCTAAACGTGATATGAATCATGGGGTTGATACGCGCAATGTCTGCAAAAGCCGCCCGTCGGTTCGGGATATGCTGGAACCACGTCTGATAGAGAAAACTATCAGAGACGAATCTTAAAAAGTTTGAAATGGAAAATCAAGAATTCCAACATTATTTGGATTGGCCGTTGCCCTATCGGAGATAATTGGATTGAGAAAAACGACGTTCCGAACGTCGGGGGTAAAATTAACCTTTTGCCCCTCAAGCCTAGAACCTTACTTATGCAATTCAAGAAGGGCAATTTGGTCAATAAACCCTCCTTAAGGCTGCCGAAAATAAGAAGGAACAAGGGCCATTGGATCATCTTGGAAAAGCAAGAAGCCAAGTGTCATAAGATTATGAAGCATGGTCATATCACCTTTTGGCCACCTCCCATTCTTCCCCTTTGACCTAAGGATTGAATATAAGCTCTCTCTCTCTCTCCTAAATTATTTTTGGCTGACCATACCCCCTTAGACCACCGAAAATCCTCTCTTCTTCTTCCCTTCAACCTATAGACCGCCGACCAATTCTGAGAGTTCTGTTCAGCTATTCTGGTGACCACTTCCAGTCACCACCTGGATGCCGGCCATCCACAACAACCTAGATCTATGTATTTCTGACATCCTCGAAGTGGAAGCGAGGCATTTGGACCACCGAGGAGCTCTGGCCAAGCGTTTTCCCGGGAGTCGACGAAAACTGACTCAACCTGAGGTAGGTCCAGTTTTTGAACCCTTTTGATGGTCAAAATCTTGGAATTTAGGGCTCAAATTTTGTGGAGATCTAGCAGAGACATGTAGGAATCTGTGGTAAAAATTGAGGCTCAATTTGATAAAGTTTTGACCATGAACCGGCCTTGTGAACCTTGCTTAGAATCTGTCGGTAAACTGACTTGGACGGTCCGACGAGTTTCAACGGGAATGCGGCAGCCATTTGACTTCAAACCTTTGGCAAGCCTCCCAAATCCTTAGGTAGACATGTTAAGGAGTAGGATAACATTTAAAGGTTGGAATTGGAGTAGATTTAGGATCGGTTAGCCCCGAGTTGAACATAACCGAGTGGGACCAGTTCGGTGCCGGGCCGAGCCGATTCTATTCGAGGCTGAGATTGACGATTTTGAGTTTCAAATTGGTGTTTAAGATATGATGAGATGCTGAGATATATGTTATGGATGATTGGGGTTACTAAATTGAGGAATTGGACTTGAAAATTGACGAATCGGTTGAATATTGTAGGTTGCGCGGCAAATTGGCCCTTGGATTTGGGTTGGCCAGAACCTTGAGGGATCAAAAGGAAGAGTTTTGTGTTGTCAAGCTCGAGGTAAGGGGATTCCTAATCTTATGCTAGGAAGATTGGACTCAATTGGGTGAGCCGAGGTTTAATTGAATTGATTCATGTGAAAATTTCAATAAGGATAGCTTATATTATGTCCTAAAATGTTATAGGATGTATGTATGTGACATTGGCTATGCTTGTGTCGTTGGCCATGTCTGGGCATTATATGAATTGCTTTATATGCCATAAGTGTTCGAATCGTGCATGAGTTGCACTCGTTGTGTGCATGTAGATCGACTGGAGATGATATGGCATAAACATGGCATGGCGAAGCCCTTAGGCGTATGAGACGTGGGGCGGGAGTTGATACCCCGATGCGACAAGATTGCGGGGTGAAGTTATGGTGGTGTGGCGCCCTGATGCGATGAGATCATGAGGTTGAGATAGCCACAGTCCTGACGCGAATTATTCGCGGGAGGGAGAGGTCTTGAGGCGTATGAGACGCAGGGCAGGAGATGTATACCCTGATGCGACGAGATCGCGGGATGGAGTCGATGATGTGTGGCGCCCTGATGCGACAAGATCGCAGGGTTGAGATAGCCACGGTCCTGATGCGAACTATTCGCAGGACGGAAGTAAGAGATAATGAGATTTGCTTGAGATTCATCGGAACTTGATGCGTTTACGCAGGTTACCGATGACGGTCTGATATGTTTACGCGGATCAAGCTTGATGCGATTAATTGCGGGCTAGAGATTGAGGCAGGCGGAGGTTGGTGGATATGGTGAAGTGACAGGCCAAGTATGCATGTGCGTCTGAGTTTGACATAAGGTCATCGTTGCATGTCTGCCATCTGCATGCTGTTGTTTTATTGGTTCGTGTTTGATGCCTAGTATGATTATGAGTGTGGGATTTCAGGATAGATGACTGCCTGAGTAGACGGTCGGCCTAACCTAGGGTTAGGACCCACCTTACTGAGATTTATATCTCACTCTAGTGGGGGCTTAATTTTTCAAGTTTTAGGCGAAGGATGTGCGAGCTTGCCAATGATTGGCATTTGAAGTCATAGTTGATCAACTGTACTAAAGAGGGTTGCAAGTTATGGATTTACATTTTGTGATCTTAGGGATAGTCCTTCTGATTAGCAAATTATTGAATTGAACCCAAAGGAATGAATTAATGAAATTTTGATGTATTTGTCCCAAGTCATCGGGTGTTGATTTATTGGTATGAATGGAGTTGGCATCGCTTCCACATGCGTGTTTCTTTTAGTGCTTATAATATTAGCCGTTGGATCCTAGAGTTTTCAGAAAAGTACGGCTTGGTGGGATGTTCGCGTGCTCGCCAGTTTTGGGGCGTAACATCCCCGTTCGATTTGGTATTAGAGTAAGGTCAGCTTGATCCAACGTGATTGAGACTTGGAGTGATAAGGAGCAATGACTTGAGGACAATTAGGTAGTGAGACCTTTAGGGATAAGCATGGGTTGCTGAACCTTGAGGATTATAGGCTTGAAATCGTGAGGTATTTTAATGGTCCTAGTGTTGACTTTAATGGATGACTTTGAGTTATGTGGTGATTAAGGTTTATGTGGAAGTAAGTTGGGATTAGAGAGTCATAAGTATGGATTTTGAGGTGATAATTATGCTTGAGGATAGTAGAGAATTGCTCATGAATGAGAGGTCAATTGGATTACATGATTGTGATTGTGGTTGTCGATGCCCCGACTTGAGGAAAATAAGTTAAGAGGAGATGACTAGTATTAGTAGATTTAGGCTTGATTGTGTTATATCTTGATAGTTTTAAGTTATCGATTGTTATTGACAACGTTGGATGATATGAGTTGTGATAAATACAAGGAGTGTCTGAATTGAAGATTAGTTGTGATTGGATGCATAGGGATTTGATTTGAATATTGACTGGAGTTGAGATATATAATGGAATATAGACAAGTGATTTGTGAGATATGACGGTCATTGGTAGAATTATAACTCTTGAATGGATAGGAATTGATTTGAAGGCGATTTTGACAGGACGAGGGATGAGGACGGTCGTGTTGTGCTTATGTTTATGGCTTGAATTGAAAGTTGATGAGGGTGCATGCAGTGACTTATCGCTATTGGACTTAATAAACCGTCGCTTAGTGTGGGACAAGTTGATGAGATATCTATAAACTATAATAAAACATGGTATGAAACATGTGGAGCGGGGCTTTCTCCGTATATGTATGACTTGGGACAACCTACAACGGCCAGGTCCAATGAGGGCGGGAAGTGATCGCCGGGACAGAGAGGTCCGGACAAGGAGCGGCTCTTGGCAGGCTTCTAAGATGGCAAGAGGTAGGAATGACCCAAGTCATAACTTGAAAGGGGAAGCTTAGGTATCAAGTTGAGTCCGATTGTGAATAAGGGATATGCAGCACGGGATTGATTCTCATCAAGGATGATTGAAAGTGGCATGACTTGTGTAATGATGCCTATGAGTGGCATGGTTAAAGTTTCATGCTTGACAGTGGATGCCCTTGGAAAAAGAAAAGTGATGGTTGTGATGGGCCTGTTAGGCATGTTTGATGATTAGCCTCATGTGATTGGCTTGGCCAAGGTATGACTGAGAGGTTAGATGATGTAAGGGGTTTATACCCGTTGAACCAAGGCATGTTGAGATGAGATACTCTATTGTGACTATGCTAGAGTGGCGGATGCCTTTAGACCTAGAGTATGAGCTATTGACTCAATGAGTTGCTGTCTTGAGTGCTTGATTGATGTTGCCCAGTTGAGGCTAGCCTAATAGTGGCTGTCAGTTGAGAAGTTGCCTCATTGAGGCTGGCTTGAGGAAGGATTGCTGATCAAGGATGATTTGGGATCCTTAAATAATTGGCAATTAATTGGGAATTGCTTAAGAACCATTAGAAGGTTGGTTGATGGTGAAAGATACTGAGATGAGTAGCTTGAGATTGATGGACTTGAGTAGATGACTTGAGTCTTGGATTCTTGGAGGGAATCATAGTGGTTCAAGTGACATGAGAACCTGATAAGACTGAAGGACCAAGGTATAGTCGCTAGAGTAGCACTTGGCTTGCGTATGTGAGATACGAAAAGATCCAAGCACTAAGATGGATCATGAGAACTAAGTAAAGATGAGTAATCAGAACACGAAAACCAGCAGAGCAATTGACTCGAGTTTGTGAACCACGTGGGACCCAAGAGTTGAGTGGGTCACGAGAACCTTGAATATAAATGAGAAATTTCTATGGGTAGACGGGCTCAAAAGGGGCTGCCATTGTTACCCAAGTCGCTAAGACAACTAATACTGAGGAGTTAAGTGATGGAAGTCACGAAGAAGGTGACTCTAAGTAAGTCTTTTCGAAATTGGATGTGTGGATAGGACCATGAGAGCTTGGAAAAGCTTGTAAGATCATGTATAAGGCTGAAATTGATTGAGTAAGGTAGATAGATGAGATTCGAAATTGTCTCCCTCTAGATTGAGGGTTTTGTGAGAAAACCTCAGAGATTTTGGGTGCACCAAGAAGGAAAGTGACCCCGACAGTACTAGCCCTAAGAGGCTATTGAGGATTGATAAAAGGTCACTAGAGGAAGGATTTCCTCAGAGGCATGAGATCTGCCTAGACTACTTCTTTTGAGTTGCTCGACGGGAAGTATCATCCTGGGATTACTTGAGAGTAAGGATTGTTTGGATCCTAATACTTTTGCAAGGATCATAAGATGATCGACCGGTGTGAGACAGAGTTCTCAAGGTCGCGTAAGCATATGGTAAAAGTTGTCAAAGACCCTTGAATAAGATGAGTAAGTTCCTGAGTGGATTGGAACTTAAGAACCACATGACTGGTTAGTATTCTTGATTTTGAGGAATGGTGATGGGACCCGGTGAAAGAGGAGAATGATCAAAAGACTTATGAATAAGAGAACTCTTGCTCATGGATTACGAGCAAGGAAGACGTTCATTATGAATATGGAGCGTGCCTGCGGGGAAATGGTTGATTACCTAGGTGTAAGACACATAGTGAAAAGTGAGTAGTAAGTCTTTTCTGTTATAGATGAGGTCGAGGAAGAATCAGCATGCTAGATTGCCTGAAGTTAATGACTTCCTGGGATTAGTTGATTGAATTGGAACCATGAGAAAGGAAATCATGAGCTGTTGTTCCCTAAAGAATAGGGCATTGTTCTTAAAGGGCGATTGGACCATGGATTGGTCATTGACGAAAAGAAAAGTGAATAGACTTGATAGTTTTGATTGTTCGTAATTCCAATGAATGTTTGGGTAAGCGAAAAGAGCGCTTAGAGTGTAAATACAAAGTGATTCGAGAACGTAGAATTGAGTATTCGACATGGGGATTTGTGAAAGCCAAGGACGGACAGATATTGCCACTTGAGATGACGGAGTTATGGAAAAGAGAATGTGAAGGCATGGTGGCATTTGAATCTTGGAGTAAAGGTATCGCCGTTGGCGTAGACTCCAAGATTGCCGTCCTATTGAATGGGAAGGGCAAGGTGAATTTGAAGTGAGAAAATGCCACGGAGTTGTGTAGTTTCTTCCGTAGGGAGACCCTATTGTGATGGGAAGAAAAACTCTAAATGGTCTTAGTATGATGAATGAGTATCTGTACCAAGAAAGAGGACGCAGAACTTGAATGATTCCTGGAAGTGAAATCCGAGAGACAGTCTTGTAGATAATGTTGAATTCCAGGATGATGTTGACGTTCAGTAGAACGAACGAAATTGGGATAAGGTCGCCTAAGTGAGTATGGAACTCAGAGGCTAAAGCACTAATGCTTCTTGAGAGAAGAGTGACAAGGATAAGTAAAATGTCGTGCGGTTCTAGAGGAGACTCGTGATGACAGAGAGCTAACGTCTGAGCTCTCAAGTGAGAAGTGTGAGAAATAGTTTGGAAGATTCGACATCTGGCGGAAGGAAGTTGATAATCGCCGAACTAAGTGCCTAATGAATGGTTGAATTGGTCGTTACCGTCTTAAGAGGCGATAGTTGAACTCATGTAAGGAGCCATGAGAAACATGAACAGTTTTTAAGAGCGTCATATGGGCTCTAAGAAAATGTCTATTGCTTGCTAAATGTGAAGAGCGTAAGTTATGGGCTTGATGAGGTAAGATTCCTCTGTTGTGAGATTTAGGGGAAATGACATTCATGTGAAACCTGTGAGGATGGGGACGAATGATGGATCGACTAGGGTCGCTATGAGTTGCGGAAAGTGCAAGCATCTTGGGATTGGTGAATGGTAATAGACGGATCGTGGGAAGATTCTCCACAAGAGCTGTTCTAACTAAGGACGAGACGTAACGCGAATGGGTGAATGGACGTGAAAAGAGTTTTCAAGGACTCGAGTTAAGCTAATGATTGCCCTGTCTATGACAAATTCCAGTTGGAAATTGAAAAGCATATGAAGGTCGTAATGGCACGACGCAGAATGGAACTTGAGGCATAACAAGGCGATTTGAAATGAATATGGCTAGTACGTCGTGACAATAATGCCATATGAATTGGCCTGCTTAAAGCATGATTGGAGTAGGTTTGCAAATGTTTCCGCAACAAAGTTTGAAATGGAAAATCTTGTTTGGGTGGAAGAAGATTTCAAGTTTATATCTACTTCAAAGGATATCAAGTAGTAGTTTTCTGAGATGAATTGAACAAAAGGCAACGCAGATGTGTAGAATTGCTTGTGGATATGAGAGCGTTGCTTAGATAAAGAAAAGACCTCGAATTATGTGAACTATAAGAGATTGAGAACGTAGACTGTCTAAAGGGAATTGAAGGCGAGGCATGTGAAACAAAGAAAACACCCAAGTGTTGTTATAGCGGTATTCTTATCGGTAAGGAAGGGTGGATTGTTTGATGGATGCTTACCGTTGGAAATTAAACATGGTTTAATTGGCAATGGAGGGACAAATCTTCCCACAAGAAATAAGAGATTCAACTCCTAAAATTAGAAGTTCACAAATGGACTAATGTGATGGCTACTGGAAACACCTAACCTGAAGGTCGGAAGGAGATTGAGGTGTACCATGATTAAACACCAATGCTGGAGGGATTATAGAGATGGATGGAACCCTTGAGGTCATAGATGAAAGTACGATTCCAGCATTGAAGAGAAACTTGAGGAGATGACCTCGTTGAAATTCAAAGGGAGAATTATGGTGTTTCCTGGGATGGCACAAAGATGTGCCAAGATATATACATATACTACCGGCGATAAGGATTGGAGAGGGAGATTAATCTACTGTATGGTCGAACACTGGACAAGTCAATAAAAGAGGAGAACATGACCATGAAAGTTAGAGGACCACCTTCATCCAAGGGAATTTCGGATGAAACCGAGAATGGATTACTACCGAAGTAATCATGTGATTGGTTAAAGAGTCGAGAGAGCCATAACTCGATTTGATTAATGGAGGGCAAATTGATAAAGCCCTTGAATCTCTGTTGGCGTGAAAGGAAGCTTGAAAGGAGTAATACGCCGAAGGGTATGGACAATAAGAGTACATTCTGGCGAGGGCTTGATAATAATGGTTATGGGCAAATGAAAGAGATAAGGTGAACGCTCGCGGAAAAGCCGCTGGCAAATGTTATGAATACCAAAAGAGAATGGAGAGAAGCCTATTGGATTGAGGACTGAAGGAGACAAGTCCTTATGAAGGATGGCTTTGGGTTGGAAAGGATGAGCAAGATCATCAAGCCATGGAAAGTATTATCCGGAAGAGTGAAGATGCGACAAGGCACCAATACCCCAAATGATTGAATGAGTAGATTGTTGCGAATTTCGAGGACGAAATTTCGTTAAGGGGAAAGAGTTGTAACATTTTGATTTTTAGTCGATTTTAGCCTCATTAATGAGAAGTGTATATCTACAGATGTATTGCAGTAGTATTCCGCTCAAATCTGATCAATTCGAGTTGACTGACCAAAAGAGAAAAGCTAACGCGAGACGAGGTACGTGGATCTAAGGAACTTGGATAGGAATGACGCTTTGGCCATAAGGATTGTTGAGGGAACTAGCGATGGATCCTCACAATTGCATGACAACCCTGAATTGACGAGCCCTAACCGTGTTATGAATCACGTGGTCGATATGCGTAATGTCTGCAAAGCCGCCTGTTGGTTCGGGATAGGCTAGAACCACGTTTGATAGAGAAAACTATTAGAGACGAGTCCTGAAAAGTTTGAAATGAAAAATCAATAATTCCAACATTATTTGGATTGGCCGTCGCCCTATCGGAGATAATTGGATTGAGAAAAACGACGTTCCGGACGTCGGGGGTAAAATTGCCCTTTTTGCCCCTCAAGCCTAGAACCTTACTTATACAATTCAAGAAGGGAAATTTGGTCAATAAACCCTCCTCAAGGCTACCGAAAATAAGAAGGAACAAGGGCTATTGAATCATCTTGGAAAAGCAAGAAGCCAAGTGTCACAAGATTATGAAGCATAGTCATATCACCTTTTGGTCACCTACCATCCTTCCCCTTTGACCCAAGGATTGAATATAAGCTCTCTCTCTCTCTCCTCAATTATTTTTGGCTGGCCATACCCCCTTAGACCATCGAAAATTCTCTCTTCTTCTTCCCTTCAACTTGTCGATCGCCGACCAGTTCTGAGGGTTCTGTTTGGCCGTTCTAGCGACCACTTTCGGCCACCACCTAGACGCCGGCCAGCAACACCAACCTATATCTATGTCTTTCCGACGTCCTCGAAGTGGAAGCGAGGCATTTGGACCACTGAGGAGCTCCGGCCAAGCGTTTTCCCAGGAGTCGACGGAAACTGACTCAACCTGAGGTAGGTCCGGGTTTTGACCCTTTTGTTGGTTGAAATCTTGGAATTTAGGGCTCAAATTTTGTGAAAATCTAGCAGAGACGTGTAGAAATCTTTGGTAAAAATTGGGGCTCAATTTAATAAAGTTTTAACCATGAACCGGCCTTGTGAACCTTGCCCAGAATCTACAGGTAAACTCACTTGGATGGTCCGGTGAGTTTCAACGGGAATCCGGCGGCCCCAACTTGAACATGTTGAGGAGTAGGATAACATTCGACTTCAAATCTTCGGTAAGCCTCCTAAATCCTTAAGTAGACATGTTAAGGAGTAGGATAACATTTAAAGGTTGGAATTGGAGTAGATTTAGGACCAGTTGGCCCCGGTTTGAACATAACCGAGTGGGACCGGTTCGATGCCGGGCCGAGCCGATTCTGTTGGAGGCTGAGATTGGTGATTTTGAGTTTCAAATTGGTGTTTAAGATATGATGAGATGTTGAGGGATATGTTATGGATGATTGGGGTTACTAAATTGAGGAATTGGACTTGAAAATTGACGAATCGGTTGAATATTCTAGGTTGCGCGGCAAATTTGCCCTTGGATTTGGGTTGGCCGAAACCTTGGGGGCTCAAAAGGAAGAGTTTTGTGTTGTCAAGCTCGAGGTAAGGGGATTCCTAACCTTATGCTAGGAAGATTGGGCTCAATTGGGTGAGTCGAGGTTTAATTGAATTGATTCATGTGGAAATTTCAATAAGGATAGCTTATATTATGTCCTAAATATATAGGACATATGTATGTGACATTGGCTATGCTTGAGTCGTTAGCCATGTCTGGGCATTATCTGAATTGCTTTATATGCCATGAGTGTTCGAATTGTGCATGAGTTACACCCGTTGTGTGCATGTGGATCGACTTGAGATGATGTGGCATAAACATGACATGGCGAGGCCCTGAGGCGTATGAGATGCGGGCGGGAGTTGATACCTTGATACGACAAGATCGCAGGGTGAAGTTATGGTGGTGTGACGCCCTGATGTGACGAGATCGCAGGGTTGAGATAGCCACGGTCCTGATGCGAATTATTCGTGGGATGGAGAGGCCTTGAGACGTATGATACGCAGGACAAGAGATGTATACCTTGATGTAACGAGATAGCGGGGTAGAGTCGATGATGCGTGGCCCTTGATGCGACGAGATCGCGGGGTTGAGATAACCACGGTTCTGATGCGAACTATTCGCGGGATGGAGGTAAGTGATAATGAGATTTTCTTGAGATTCATCGGAACCTGATGCGTTTACATAGATTACCGATGACGGTCTGATGCGTTTACGCGGATCGAGCCTGATGCGATTAATCGCGGGCTAGAGATTGAGGCAGGCAAAGGTTGGTGGATACGGTGAAGTGACAGGCCGAGTGTGCATGTGTGTCTGAGTTTGACATAAGGTCATCGTTGCATGCCTGCCATCTGCATGCTGTTGTTTTATTGGTCCGTGCTTGATGCGCTAATATTATTATGAGTGTGGGATTTCGGGATAGATGACTGCCTAAGTGGACGGTTGGCCTAACTTGGGGTTAGGACCCACCTTACTGAGATTTATATCTCACCCAAGTGGGGGCTTAATTTTTTAGGTTCCAGGCGAAGGAAGCGCGAGCTTGCCAAAGATTGGCATTTGAAGGCATAGTTGATCAACTGTACTAAAGAGGGTTGCAAGTTATGGATTTATATTTTGTGATATTAGGGATAGTCCTTCTGATTAGCAAATTATTGAATTGAACCCAAAGGAATGAATTAATGAAATTTTGATGTATTTGTCCCAAGTCATCGGGTGTTGATTTATTGGTATGAATGGAGTTGGCATTGCTTCCGCATGTGTGTTTCTTTCAGTGTTTAGAATATTGGCCGTTGGATCTTGGAGTTTTCAGAAATGTACGGCTTGGTGGGATGTTCGCGCGCTCGCCAGGTTCGAGGCGTGACAATAGTAGATTCAGGCTTGAATTGCGTGATATCTTGATGGTTTAGCTATCAATTGCTATTGTCAGCCTTGGATGAAATGAGGTGAGGTGTATACAAGGTATATTGAATTAAAGGCCAGTTGTGATCGAATGCTTAGGGATTTGATTTAGTTAGCGACTCCACTTGAGGTATATAGTTGAATATAGGCAATTGATCAGTGGAATTAGAATTCTTCAATGGATAGGAATTGATTTGAAGGCGATTTTGATGTGACAAGTGGTGAGGACAGTCATGCTGTACATGTGTTTGTGGCTTTGAAACGAAAGTTGATGAGGGTGTGTGCATGAGCTTATCATTATTAGACTTAATAAACTGTCGCTTGGTATGGGACAAGTTGATGGGATGCCTATAAACCGTCATGAAGCATGGTATGAGACGTGTGGAACGGGGCTTTCTCCGTAGATGTATGACTTGGGACAACCTGCAACGGCCAAGTCTGATGAGGGCGAGGAGTGATCGCCGGGACAGAGAGATCTGGACAAAGAGTGGCTCTTGGCAGGCTTCTAAGATGGCAAGAAGCAAGAATGACCCAAGTTAAAACTTGAAAGGGGAAGACTAGGTATCAGGTTGAGTCCAATTGTGGTTAAGAGACGTAGACACATGATTGATCCTCGAAGAAGGTGTTCAAAAGTGGCATGACATGTGAAATGATGCTTGTGATTGGCATAATTAAAAGCTTTGTGCATGGCGGTGGATGCTGTTTGAAAGGAAAAATGATGTTTATATGATTGGCCTATTGGACATGTTTTGTAATTGGCATAATGTGATTGGCTTGGTCAAGGTCTAACTGGGAGAGTAGATGACATGTGGGGTTAATACCCATTGAACTGATGCCTGTTGAGAACGAGAAAGCATGTCGTGTTTGTGATAGAGTGGCAGATGCCTTAGACTTATAGCATGATCGATTGACTCATTGAATTGCTGCCTTGAGTACTTGCTGGGTGTTAACCTAGTTGAGTATTGGCCTAGTTGAGGCATGCCTAGTAATTGGCTGAAGATTGAGAAGTTGCATTGTTGAGGCTGGCTTGTTGAATAGTCATTAACTGATGAGAATCTAGAATCTTTGGGTAATGGACAACTAGTTGAGAGTTGTTTGGGAACTACTGTAAGGTTGATAATGATGAATGATGAGATAAGCAGCCTGAGACTGATAGACTTGAGTAGATGACTTAAGTTTTTGATTCCTGAAGGGAATCATAGTAGTTCAAGTGACATGAGAACCTAATAAGGTTGAACGACCAAGGTATGGTCGTAGAAGAGCATTGGGCTCGAGTATACATGGTATGGAAGATCCGAAACTAATATGGATCATGAGAATTGAGTAAAGATGGGCGATTGGAGTATGAGTACCAAAAGAGAATATTGTTCGATCTGTTAATCGTACGAGACCCAAGAGCTGAATGGGTCGTGGGAACTTTGAATGGAAATGAGAAAGTGGATGGGTAAACAAACTTAAGAAGGAGCTGTCATTATACCCAAGTCGCTGAGACGATCGAAGCTAGTGCTGATGAGTTAAATGATAGAAGTTGCGAGAGAGGTGACTCCGAGTTAATCCTTTCTAAATTGAATGCCTAGGAAGAACCACGAGAATTTGAAAAAGCTTGTAAAACTATGTATGAGGTTGAGATTGATCAAGTTTGAAGGAGGGATGAGATTTGAAGTTGTCTCCCTCTAGAATGGGGATCTTGGTAAGGAAACTTTAGAGGTTTGGGTACACTAAGGAAAGAAAGTGACCCTAGCAGTTTTAGCCTTAAGAGACTGTTAATAATTGGTGAAAAGTCACCAGAGAGAGGGTTTCCTCAAGGGCACGATATCTGCCTGGACTACCCCTGTTGAGTTGTTCAACAGAAAGTATCCTTCTGAGATTGCTCGAAAGCAAAGGTTGTTGGGATCCTGATAGTTTTGCAAGGATCCAAGGACGATCGACCAGTGTGAGACAGAGTTCTCAAGATCGTTTAAACATATGGTAAAGGTGGTCAAGGACCCTTTGAATGAGACGCGAAGTCTTTGAGTGGTTTGGGATTTGAAGGCCTTATGCTAATTGTCATTCTTGAATCTAATGAACCGTAATGGACATCAAGGAAAGAAGTGGATGATCAGGAGAGGAATAAGGAAGAGAGAATTTCTGTTCATGGATTGTGAGAAAAGAGAACTTCACTTATGGAACATAGAATGTGCCTGTAAGGAAATGTCGTTACTATGACATAAGGCTTATGGTGATTAACCTTTTGTTGTCGTGGGGAATAATAAGGAGACCGATGTGTCAATTTGTCAGACCTTGTGGATTTTATGAGATTGATTGAGCATAAATCTAGACCACTAAAAGTGGTATTGTGTGTTATTGCCCGTAAAGGGTAGGGCGTCACTCTTAAAAGACAATTGGACCATGACATGATCAAAGGTGAATGGACTTGATGGTCCTAGTTACTTGTGATTTTAATGAATGGGTGAATAAGCAAAAAGGATGCTTAGTTTGTAATCGCAAGGCGACTTGAGGAAGTGGAATTGAATATCTAAAATATGAATTTGTGGCAACCAAGGACGAACAGATATTGTCACTTGAAGTGACTGAATTATGGGGAGAAGAATGCCGAGTATGGTGGCAACTACATTCTGGAGTAAAACACCGCCGTTGGCGCAGACTCCAAGATCGACGTCCTATGGAATAGGAAGGACATGGTGGATTTGAAATAAGAGAATGCCACTGAAGTGTATAGTTTGTTTCATATGGTAAGAGACCCTAGCGTGGAAGGAAAAGGAAATCTTAACCATCTTGATATTAAGATTGAGCGTCTAGACTGAGAAAGACGATGTAGAACTGGAATGATTGCTGTAAGGGAAGTTAAGTTCGAGAGATTGTCTTGTAGACGATGTTGAATTCCAGGATAATGTTGACGTTCAGCGGGACAGACAGAATTGAGATAAGGCCGCATTAGCTGGTTATGAAACCAAGAGGTCAAGACACTAAATCACAATCATCTTGCAAAGTGTCAAGTACGGCCATGAGAGTTCGATCGAGCAACCGAGAGCAAACCGAGCCAATTTCTTAACGGAATCGTGTCTATACGAGTTTAGAACACTTACCTACTGGTCTGATTGACCTGGTTTAGGCTAGTTTGAGCTAGGGAAACTTCGACAGAGTTGGCCATGGCGACGGGATTCGAATGCAAGGTTTGACTCAATTTCAATGCAATTAAAACATACAGCGGTGTTCAGTGATGTAGCAGATACGAAATGCACACCTTAATCGAAATGATTGAAGCTAAAACTGAGGTTCGCCATTAATGAACAAAAGCTCCGGTTGAAGTTCGACTTACAGTTTTCCGGCGTTTCAGGTGGCGCTGTTGATCGCGATTATCACGCCTCGCTCACCTTACGAGTGCGCTCATCCGCTCATGCCGTAAATTCAGTCCCAGGATACCCTTTTTTACGGCGATAAATAAATGAGACTCGCATGCGGAAGAGTGAAAAAAAAAATACATAACTCCATGCAAGGTAATTCAAAACAAAACAAGAATGAGACACGGGACAAAGGAAAGAGGTGATTTACATATCAAGAGATCAAGTTTATACACACAAGGCTAGGGACTAGCTAATACTACTAGCTAAGGTTGAGGAAGATAAAATGGCGAACAAAAGACAACCACTAAGCCCCACCAAAAGATCGTCACCACCAAAAGACAACCCTAATGGTCGGGTGATCTCGAGCCCACTAGGTGGTACTGGTATCATCGGCTTGACTCAGGTCCTCTACAGGATCATAGTCTGAGAAAATTTTTGATCGAACTTCTACGGTGTCCTCTTCCGTCTCATCCTCCGAATCAGAAATCTCAATCCCCTCGATGTTCTCCTCTCTAGCCGGGGTCTCCTCCGGAATGTTCCTCGAGCCTGCCACGGAACCTTCTACCCCAATCTCATCATGAGAAGGATGGCACCACGATGGAACTACACGTCTTGGAACCTCGTGAGCCTTGAATGGACCAATGGTAACCTCCCCAACTCTCTTGAATCAGGCCTCGAAGCGGTGTGGCTTCTAGTCTTCCTCCCCCTCATCAACCCATACCACAATACTCTTCCTAATATAAACTGTACCTCGTCTATTTGGAAATTCATCAAAATAAGCCGTCATCTCCTTTGGGTCTCCTAGGTGTGTAGGCAACATACTCAAGGTTTGGGATCTGGAAGAAAAATGATCCCATGACGGGGTGAGACTTACGTCTCAGCAAGCTAGCCTAATCTTAATTTTGACCATCAGTCCCACCAGACAGTACAATCATAACAACAACAAACATCCAGTGGCATAAAGACATGTATCGTTTATACGAAAGCATCATAACGTACAACTTGCGAAGAAATTGACATCCAAGACTAGATATAAAGAATGTGACTTAAGCTTCCGTACTAGCCAAGAATCATAGCAATATCATAGGAATTTATAATAAATTCAATTCTCAATCCACGACTCAATAGACTATCATGACAAATAAACCCGCGTTAAGACACGTCAAGTTTTCTAATCAATTTCCAACTCATGTCAAAATGTACAATTCCTTATCCCACGTTAGAACGTATTAGGATAACATTCAATCACAACCCCGCGTTAAGACGCCTCAGGGTATTCTTAGGATGCAATCCTGCATTAAGACGCCTCAGGACATGCTCACAATACGATCTCGCGTTAAAACGCGTCAGGATACCATAAGCCTCAACAAACATCTCAAGTTAAGAAATTTCTCAACAATCATTTAATCACATTCTCATAATGAGAATTTCATAAAGTCGATCACAAACCAAATGCTTGTTGAAATGATAGAATTCCATCACAAAAGTAACTCGAGAGTCGAGTAACCCATGGCCACATAATCAAGCAAAACTTGCCAACAAACATGTCACCAATTCAGTCAAAGGAACTACTATTTTAGTAGCAAGCGAGTACACATGACTCATTCTTCAACGATTCCATTCAATTTCCACTCAACCAAGCATAACAGAATTGTCAACTCATCAATCCTACAATAAAATCATCCAATTGCGTCCCAATGTTCTAATATAGGTTTAGGGGTCGCTTACCTTCGCTTAAGTTATCAATTTTCACTAAATTCCCTCGTCAAGTTCGGCTTCAAGTTGACTTCTCTGCTGTCCAAAATAGGGCAGCAAAACGATTTAGGAACTATCCATCGTTACAATCACTTTATCCAATTTAGCCCCAATTCCACCGATCGTGGACCTTATTAACAACTCAAGGGATATTCTAGTATGCACTAATGACACATTTAGAGCATGGCAACACCATGAACAACCCCTAACTGAACTGGACTATTCAGATTTAAGACAGAGCATAAATCAGTTCTGTCTTTCCTTACACAAACAGCCCACTAATTTGCCTTATGCTCTAAATTATCGCCAATTCCTCTTGCTAAAACCTTAATCAACATGTTATATAGTCCCACGATGAATTTTGAAGTTAAATAGCACTCCTAGGGCCTCCAAACAGACCGACTCTTCTCAGTTCACCGGCGGTCAGAATTTGTCAGGAAAATCAACTCCAATCCAGCCATCAAAACTCATTCAAAACTCAACTAAATCAGTAACCCTAACTTTAGTGACTTCAAGAATAAAATGTTATGTAGCTTCCATAAAATATTTAGAGCCATTTGAAGTCTCTAAGAGGGCGAATCATAGCTTCTCTCAGTTAGATTAGAATTTGTCCAATTTTCTTACAAAAATTCCCAAAATTTACTAGACCTCTAAAAATCACGAAACCAATTGGAGATTGTCAAAGACAGGTTAAACTAACCTGTGGTGGTCGGCGGCCAGCCAAAAGGTCACTGGAGAAGGCGCTCGTATAGACCGAACCGAGCGGCAGAAGCTAGTCGGCAGGAGCAATTTTCTATTCTTGAAGAAATTGCTCAAATGGAAAGGAAGAAGAAGATGGCTCACGAATTTTTTTATGGGGAAATGGCAGATGAAATGAGACTTCATTCCACCATGGTCAAGGTTCTATAAGATTAGGTTAGTGGAAAATTAATTACTATCACCCATGTAATGACATTTGTTATTGTATCCATAATATCAAGGCTCCATTGACTCCATTGACTCAGATTTTTCGGCAGCCTTGGGGAGGAAGGAAATTTATCAAATGACTAAAATGCCCTTCTCAATTCATTAAGGCAAGGTTAACTCTCCAAGGGCAAAATGTTCTTTTCACACCTTTCGTCCGAAATTTTATTTTCCTGATATTTTTCACGCTCGATAAGGCAGCGTCCAATCCATATCAAATGTTGGAATCCCTCATTTCCATTTTCAAATTTTGAGATCCCATCTTATGATTGATTTTTCGTCGATTGAAATTTCAATTTGTTCGAATTAACGGGTCGCTCTTGCGGACGTTACGCGTATCGACTTTGTGATTCTCATCACATTTAGGATAACTCAAACTACGGCAATTTTGATTGTCATGTAATCGCGAGGGTCTATCGCTAGCCCCGACGGTAATGGTCATCACAATTCGATTTAGAAAAATTTTACAAATTATACTTTGGTTAAGCGGTATTACTCGCGTTCCAATCGTACAACACTAGCAATGGTTTCCTTAATCGTTTTTAGATCGGCCTCGGCTCTAAATGTTCCCTCGACGATTCTTATGGTCAAAGTGTCGTTTTCTAATCGAGTTTCCCAGGTCCACGTACCTCATTGCGCGTTAGCCTTTCCCCTTCGGTTAATTACTCAAGATTGATTAGATCCGAGTGAGACATAACTGAAATACCTCGATAGATATCTTACATTCAAAGATCTCGAAATGATAGGAAATTCATAATGTCAAACCTCTTCCCCCTTACAAAAATTTCGTCCTCGAAATTTCTTACAATCTAGCTACTCAAACAAATAGAGGTACTGACGCTTTATCGCTTCTTCGTTCTCCCACGTAGCGCCTTCAGTTCCACGATGCTCCCATATTACTTTGACTAGCGGAATGGCCTTAGTCCTCAAAACTTGTTCCTTTCAGTCTTCAATCCTGATTGGTTTTTCCACGTACGACACTTTGTCGTCCACTTCTATAGTTTCATGATCCAAAATATGTGTCAGGTCTCGTTCGTACTTCCTTGTGACATTCTGATTTTCCTGTCATTTTCGGACTCATTAATGAGAAAATGTACCTAGCGATGTGTATTAGTCATATCTCGCTCGAATCTGATAAATTTGAGTTGACTGACCAAAGGGGAAAGGCTAACGTGAGACAAGATACGTGGACATAGGGAACTCGACTAGGAAATGACGCTTTGACCATAAGGATTGTCGAAGGGACATTTAGAGCCACAAAAGGCCGATCTAAGAACGATTAAGGAATGCATTGCGAGCGTTATACGATTAGAGCGCCGGTGATGCCGCTTAACCAATGTATAATTTGCAAAATTTTCATAAATTGAACAGTGATGATCGAAACTATCAGAACTAGTGATAGACCCTCACAATTACATGGCAACCAAAGTCGCCATGAATTGACGAGCCCTAATTGTGATATGAATCACAAGGTCGATACGCGTAACGTCTGCAAAAGCCGTCCGTCAGTTCAGGATAGACTGGAACCACGTCTGATAGAGAATTGAATTAGAAACGAGTTTTGAAAATTAAAAATGGAGAATCAAGAATTCCAACATTACAATTGGATTGGTCATTGCCTTATCGAAGAAATTTGAAATCAGAAAAGCGACGTTCCGGACGTCGGGGGTAAAATTATCATTTTGCCCCTCAAGCCTTAGCCTTGCTTTATTAATTGGACAAGGGCATTTTGGTCATTGAAATCCCCCAAGAACTGCCAAAAATTGAAGAAATTGTGGGCCATTGGATGAGCTTTGGAGGACACATTGGACAAGTGTCAATGGATGAAGCCATGAGTTGATGTTTCCACTTTTAAACTACCATTCAACCCATGTTGACCAAGCCAATTAAAGTATAAACCCTCATTCTCTCTCTTACTCGGCTGAACGCCCCCCTCTACCTGCCATTTCTTCTTCTTCTTCCTTTCCTCTTGCTGAGAAGCCTGCCGCCCGACCGATTTCTATTTGCCCGTTCGCCACCATCGACTGCCACCTCCGGCAATCCCCAGCCACCGAGCCAACTGACCACTCCTTCCTTAACTTCTTGCCGACATTCTCGAAGTGGAAGTGATTCATTTGGTTCAATGAAGAGCTTCGGCCGGCCAATCTCCCAAAAGTCGACGGAAATCGTCGCAATCAGAGGTAAGCCACGTTTTTTGCTCCTTAGGACCACGAAATCTTAGAGTTTTGTAGTCAAATTTTATGAACATTTAGGGGACACATAGATGGTGCTGTGGAAAAAAATTTGGGTTAATTTGATGGAGTTTTGACCCCAAATGGGTCTTGTGTTTGAAGGGCCAAAACTGACTGGCGGTAAGCTTGGAAGAACCGGCGCCCTTCGTAGACCATTTGACGTCACCTTGAGCTCAAATTTTCGGTGAGCTTCCCAAACCGTTAGAAATACATGTTAGCTAGTAGATTAGTGGATAAATTAGGGATTTGAGGTGGTTTAAGGGCTGATAAGTTGAGGTATACACAGAACTGAAATTCGCCCGGTTCGGTTCTGTGCATATCGATTCTGTGGAGGCTGTTGGTGGTTGTAATTGAGCTTCAAATTCATCATTGAGAAGTGTTAGAATGTTAATTGATTAGCCCATGAGGTGTATGATTAGTGGGGTGGCGATTTGAGCAAGAAAAGTTAATGATTGGATCAATTTCCTTAGGTTGAGCGGTGGACTTGATCTTGGACCATTAGGACTGAACCTTTGAGGTGCTTGAGAGAAGACTTGTATTGCATTAAGCTTGAGGTAAGGGGAATCCTAAACCTTTGATAGGAGGATTAGACTCGATTGAGTGATTGGTGTGTGAACTGATCAATTCTTGGAAGTTTATAATGTAGTGGCCCAATGTGCGTCCTAGAAAGATATAGAAGACTTGAATGTGTGTGTGACGATGCTTGTGCTTTAAATTGATTGCAACATTTGATGTCACAATTATTGCCTCGTATGCCATAAGTGTGCTATTCGTGCATGAGTTGCACTTGATTGTGTGTGATACATTAAATGAACTTATGGCTTATCTGAGGAGTTGTGACACCCTGAGGCATATGAGACACGGGGTTGTGTGGATGTATGCCCTGAGGCTCTGAGGCGCGTAGTTTGAATTGAATGGCACCTTGAGGCGTATGAGACGCGGGGTTGAGAAGGCCATAGTCCTGATGCGTTGAAATGCGAGACGGAGTTGTGATGTGTCGACACAAGCTTGGAGCAATATTGAAAACCTGATGCGTTTACATGGGTTTGTCAATGAGATGGTCTGATGCGTTTACGCAGACCGAGCTTGAGGCTTTATAAACGTAGGCATGAAAGTGAGGAGACAAGAAAGGGGTTGAAGGTGCAATCTGGCATGAAATGTGTGCTTGAGTATAATGATGTGATAAGATGCCTTGATTGCATGCTTCACATCTGTGTGTGTTACTTATGATAGTGGAGTGCCTCATGCGATATTGTATTTATTTTTAGCGTTTACATTTGCCTGAGTGGACGGTCTGCCTAACCTAGAGTTAGGACCCACCTTACTAAGATATATATATCTCACCCCGTTGTGGGACCCTCTTTTTGTCTACAGATTCTAGACCTTGAGGATGTGGCCCATTAGGTTTGGCAACCCCAAGGAGATGTCAGTTTATTTTGATGAGTTCCCTGATGGGCTAGGGACTATTTATGTTAGGAAATGTACAGTTGTTTGGGTAGATAAGGGTGGCAGTAGCTGAAAGCCTCATAGGTATGAGGCATGGTTTAGAAAGGTGGGCGATGTTTCCATAAGGCCACTGAAACCTACCGAGGTGCCCCAGGGAGTGATCCCTAGTTGGTGTCATCCCACCCAGGACTCAGTAGAGGCTGAGGGATTTGTCGATGGCTCAAGGATTGGTCATGAGAGGACTCCAACCCTGGAGGATACCGAGGAGATCATAGTGGTCGAGGCTACCGAAGATGATCTAGTGGAGCCATCCGCGGACAAGACACTCGAGGATACGGTGGAGATTTGCTCTGAGACTTTTTCGAAGTATGAGCCTACTGAGGAGGCAGAGGAGACTAATGACTCCAGCAACTTGACTTAGGAGCTCCTGGTTTACTAGTCTGATATTTTGACGGTGTTCTCGGGGTCTGTGCCTTTTTGCAAAACTTATGACTGCATTTTATGTTGGCTGTGCCACCCTACTAACTAGTGTAGTTGGTTAGCTTTTCCTTGTATGGATATTCAAATATTATGTATTACTAGTACTCTCGCTATCCAGGACCCATTTTGTATTTGTACAGAGGAGTTTTTACATCGTCGTTTCCGCATGCTCGTTCAATGATTCATCTCTCGACTTATATGTGAATCATGGGACCTCGAGAGATAGTTTGTGCTTGTAGGGAGTCGCGCACTCGTACCCGGAGCGCGAGGCGTGACATCTCTTCTTTGCTTGGTATCAGAGCAAGGTCAACTCGATCCAAAATTGATTGAGGGTTGGAGTAATAAGAAGGATTAAGTTGGGACAAGGACGAATAGCGAGACCTTAGGAAATTGATTAGGATAAGACATGGGATGCATAGGCATATGGCTTGGCGCATGTGATTATCGTTTGGTCTTGACAGGATTGTGGTAATTATTGAGGATTAAGCTCCATGTTGAGCGTTGGGAGTCATTTTTGGATTTTGGTCTGTTAAGTGAATGAGCATGGCTAGTTCTAGTGAACCGTTGGAGTGAACAGAATTGAGAAATAGCCATGAATTGCTTATTGAAATGCCTCTAGAGTTGTTGTGCGAAAGGTCGTTATGGAATGACTGTGTTAGTAAGGCATAGTTTGGTAGCTCTGAGCTTGGTTGAATGAATGAGTTACTAACTTTTTGATGAAATTGTGGTGGACCAGGCTCAGTAGAAGCACATAAGAATGAGTAATCCGCCTAGGAGACCTGAAAGACCCAGGAACGGAGCCTCTACTTTGAGGCCGCCTATAATAGAGGACCCGAAGATGGACGGAGTACTAAGGGCGCTGGAAAGGATTGGCGACCTCATCGACAAGTAGACCCAAGATAGGGATGCTGCCATAGCCCAAGCGGTAGGAGTCGCCATAGCTGCCGTCAACGCCAACAACGGCAACAACGGGGGTAGCGAAAACAATAGCGACCACCAGGGCAATGAGATAGTGAATGCCCAATAAGAAGTTGTTGTGGCCAGGCAGATGGGCCAACTGGTGGAACAATTCATCAAACTGAAGTCGACCCAGTTCCACTGGACTGGAGACCCCGAACTAGCACCTAGGCGGATTGAGAAACTAGAGAAAGTCTTTGGAGTCCTGAGGTGTACGGACGAAGAGAAAGTATTGTTGGTAGTGTACCAGCTGTAAGGTACCACAAACGATTGGTGGGATACCACCAAGAATGGAGTTTTCCCAGAAGGGACAACCTTGACCTGAAATGCCTTCCCTACGGCATTCAATGACAAATACTTCTCGGAGACGGCCAGCGAAAAGAAGTAGGTGGAATTCTTACAGCTGCGTCAGAATTAGCCGATTGTGGACCAATATGAGGCGGAATTCGCTAGATTGTCAAGGTACGCACCTCGATCTGTAGAGGATCCCCAGGAGAAGGCACGGAGATTTCGGGACGAATTGAGGCTTGAGCTTCGCAGTCAGATGATAGCCTTGAATCTGAGAACCTATAAGGAAATTTATGAGGGGGCTAAATGATCGAGAGGGATTTAAAGGAGAGGAATACCGCATCTGGATCGCGGTTTACTTCATTCTAAGGCAACCACCAGATAGGCAAGAGACCAATGGCTGGCAACAGGCGTTTTGTCCCTCCCGTGAGGAAGAACATAGTGAAGCTGCTGAACCCTCTGAACTGGAGCTATCGCCTCTGTGGCAGGAGGCATGGTAATGGATCATGCCCAGCAAGAACCAGAGCCTACTTTAAGTGTGGTTAGATGGGCCACTAGATGTGGACTTGCCCAAACCAAGCTCTAGCGAATTGACCTCAAGGATAGTGACCACAGGCTGGACCGTCGACTACCACTCCCTAGATCGAGCAGAATCGACCCCCAGCTCAAGGAAGAGTTTATGCAGTAGCCCGCAGGGAGGCGGAAGAAATGCCAGGCATGGTCATAGGTACGGTTTATTTGTGTGACCAGGCTACATATGCATTGTTTGATCCTGGCGCCATGCACTCATTTGTATCTGCTTGGTTTGCTAATTTGGTTGATATGAAGTTAAAACCGTTGAGTGTGATTCTGCATGTGGCCACCACGTTGAAAGATAATATATTGGTTTCGTTGGGCTGTATGGACTGTAGGATCATAATTGGTGGTAGTCAGGAGAGAATTGATTTAGTTGTATTGCCCATGTATGATTTTGATGTGATCATAGGGATAGACTGGTTGGGTAAATAGGAGGCAGTGGTAGATTGTGGTAGTAGGATAATTCGTTTCTACCCAGAAGGTCACCCTAGCTTTGAATTTGTGGGAAGTCGAGAAGGAACCTTGATTCCTTTGATCTTGTCTTTTGAAGTAACAAAGTTGATGTCTAAAGGATGTCAAGTGTACTTAGTCGTTGTTATGGACACGACTGCCGTGGAGCCTAAATTAGAAAGTATCCCGGTAGTGCGTGAGTTTCTCAACATTTTTCCCAAGGAGTTACCAGGGTTGCCACCAGAACGAGAAATAGAATTCGTGATTGAGTTACCTTCCAGAACAGAGCCGATCTCGAAGGCACCCTATAGGAAGTCCTTATCCGAACTGAAGGAGTTAAAGGTGCAGATGCAAGAATTACTGGATAAAGGATTTATTCGATCGAGTGCTTTACCGTGGGGAGCGCCAATATTGTTTGTAAGGAAAAAAGATGGGTCCTTGCATCTATGAATTGACTATAGGCAGTTGAACCAAGTGACAGTGAAGAATAAATATCCACTGCTAAAAATCGATGACTTATTTGATCAATTGCAAGGAGCTGCGATATTTTCTAAGATTGATCTGAGAATCGGGTATCACTAGTTGAGGATTAAGAAGGAAGACATACCTAAGACTACTTTTAGGACAATGTATGGTCATTATGAATTCACAGTGATGCCTTTTGAATTGACCAATGCTCCAGCCGCATTCATGGATTTGATGCATCGGGTGTTTAAAGAATTTTTGGATAGATTCGTCATAGTTTTCATCGACGATATCCTGATTTACTCAAGGAGTAACGAGGAACACGAAGAGCACCTGAGGATTGTTCTGCAGACCTTGAGGGAACACTCGCTCTATGCTAAGTTGAGCAAATATGAGTTCTGGCTGAATAAGGTAGCATTTCTTGGTCACGTGATATCTGGAGAAGGAATCACGGTGGATCTTGCAAAGATCGAGGCTGTAACAAATTGGCCTAGGCCTACTACAGCCACGGAGGTCAGAAGTTTCTTGGGATTGGCAGGATACTACAGACGTTTTGTGGAGAAGTTTTCATCCATAGCCGTTCCACTGACGAGGTTGACAAAGAAAGAAACAAGGTTCGAATGGACGGATAAGTACAAAAGGAGTTTCCAAGAGCTCAAACATCGGTTGACAACCGCACCCGTATTGACGATTCCATCAGGACCAAGAGGCTATGAGATATATAGCGATGCTTTGCCAAAGGGACTATGCTGTGTGTTGATGCAGCGTGGAAGAGTAGTTGCCTACGCGTCCCGACAACTGAGACCGCACGAGATGAACTACCCGACTCGTGACTTGGAATTGGCAGCGATCATCTTTGCTCTGAAGATCTGGAGACATTATCTATGTGGCGAGAAGTTCCAAATTTACACAGATCACCATAGCCTGAAGTATCTGTTTTCCCAAAAGGAACTAAATATGAGGTAGCGTCGGTGGATGGAGCTGCTTAAGGATTATGATTGTGATATACTGTATCACCTTGGGAAGGCAAATAGAGTTACAGATGCACTTAGCCAGAAATCAAGCATTGCCTGTTTGTTAGTAAAAGGATGGTCGATGATCGAGGATTTGAGAGATTATGAGTTCAGACTAGAAGTCTGCCAACTATCCAGTTTGATGGCTACACTGAGGGTAGAACCTGAGGTCCAGGAAAGGATAAAAGCATTGCAGCACACAGACCCGGAAATTCAAAAAATCCTAGAGATAGATGCGACGAAGAGAAAACCGGAGTTTCAAGTGTCAGAGGACGGGATCTTGAAGTTCCGAGGACGTCCATACGTGCCAAAGGACGAAGAACTCAGAGAAAGGATTTTATCAGAGGCTCATAGGAGCAATTATAATATCCACCCAGGAAGTACGAAGATGTGTCAGAACCTACGCCAACATTATTGGTGGAATGAGATGAAAGTTGATATGGCAAAGTGTGTGGCAAAGTGTTTGACATGCCAGCAGGTGAAGGCGCAGCACTGTAAGCCTGGTGGATTATTACAGCCACTAGAAATTCCGAAATGGAAATGAGAGCACATAACGATGGATTTTGTGATGGAACTCCCAAGGAGCCAGAGAGGTCACGACTCTATATGGGTAGTCGTGGACAGATTGACTAAGTCTGCACACTTTATCCTTGTGCAAAAGGATTTCGTAATGGATAGATACGTCGAACTGTACATGAGACATATAATGAAACTGTATGGAGTACTCGTGATAGTTACCTCAGATAGAGATCCTAAGTTCACAGCGAACTTTTGGAAAAGTCTTCAAGATGCCATGGGAACTCGATTACAGTTTAGCACGGCACACCATCCACAGACAGACGGATAATCGAAGAGAACAATTCAGACGCTTGAGGACATGTTGCGACCGTGCGTCATAGACTTCAAAGGTGGATGGGAAGTCAACTGCACTTGGTAGAGTTCGCATACAATAACAGCTACCAGCAGAGCCTCCGAATGGCACCGTTTGATGCGCTTTATGGAAGGGCTTGCAGCACCCCGATTTGCTAGGACGAGGTTGGAGAAAGGAGTATCACAGGCCCATAGTTGGTAGAGCAATCGGTGGAAGCGGTGAAGACAATTCGGGATAGACTGAGGATGGCACAGAGTCTTCAGAAGAGTTATGCGGATAAACGGCGTAAGCCTTTAGAGTTTCAAGTAGGCGATCATGTTTTCCTTAAGGTGTTGCCGGTGAGGTGATTATCGCGATTTGGAAAAAAAAGGAAAACTGAGCCCAAGGTACGTGGGTCCATTTGAACTTTTTGGAGCGAATTGGGACCTTAGCTTACAGGCTTGCCTTACTGCCTAACTTATCCCAAGTACATAATGTCTTCCACATGTCCATGCTACGAAAGTATGAACCGGGCCCGACGCATGTGATGGACTACGAGGTTATAGAAGTGGATGATAGAGTATCCTACATAGAGAAGCCAGTCAAGATAGAAGATCGGAAGGAACAAATTTTGAGGAATAACACGATTCCATTAGTCAAAGTTGTCTAGGAGCACCATGGAACCGAAGCCGCTATGTGGGAGAACGAGGAAACGATGAGGCATCAATACCCCAATTTGTTTGAGTATCTAAGTTTGATGTAAATTTCGGGGACGAAATTTTTGTAAAGGGGGAAGAGTTGTGATATTCTGATTTTCCTGTCATTTTCGGACTCATTAATGAGAAAATGTACCGAGCGATGTGTTTCAGTCGTATCTCGCTCGAATCTGATCAATTTGAGTTAACTGACCAAAGGGGAAAGGTTAACGCGAGACAAGGTACATGGACCTAGGGAACTCGAATAGGAAATAACACTTCGACTGTAAGGATTGTCGAGGGGACATTTAGAGCCACAAAAGGCCGATCTAAGAACGATTAAAGAATGCATTGCTAGCATTATACGATTGGAGTGCAGGTGATGCCGCTTAATCAATATATAATTTGCAAAATTTTTCTAAATCGAACAGTGACGATCGAGACCATCGGAACTAGTAATAGACCCTCACAATTACATGACAACTAAAGTCGCCATGAATTGACGAGCCCTAATTGTGATATGAATCACAGGGTCAATACGCGTAACGTTTGCAAAAGCCGCCCGTTAGTTCGGGATAGACTGGAACCACGTTTGATAGATAATTGAATCAGAAACGAGTCTTGAAAATTGAAAATGGAGAATCAAGAATTCCAACATTACAATTGGATTGGTCGTTGCCTTATCAAAGGAATTTGAAATCAGAAAAGCGACGTTTCGGACGTTGGGGGTAAAATTACCATTTTGTCCCTCAAGCCTTAGCCTTGCTTTATTAATTACACAAGGGCATTTTGGTCATTGAAACCCCCCAAGAGCTGCCGAAAATTGAAGAAAATGTGGGCCATTAGATGAGCTTTGAAGGACACATTAGACAAGTGTCAATGGATGAAGCCATGAGTTGATGTTTCCACTTTTAAACTACCATTCAACCCATGTTAACGAAGCCAATTGAAGTATAAACTCTCATTTTCTCTCTTGCTTGGCCGATCACCCCCCACTACCTGCCATTTCTTCTTCTTCTTCTTCCCTTCCTCTTGCCGAGAAGCCTGCCGCCCGACCGATTTCTATTCTCCCGTTCGCCGCCGTCGATCGCCACCTCCGGCGATCCCCAGCTGCTAAACCGACCACCCACTCCTTTCTTAACCTCTTGTCGGCGTTCTCGAAGTGGAAGCGAGTCATTTGGTTTAGTGAAGAGCTTCGGTCGGCCAGTCTCCCAAAAGTCGACGGAAATTGTCGCAATTAGAGGTAAGTCATGTTTTTGGTCCCTTAGGACCCCGAAATCTTGGAAATTTGCAGCTAAATTTTATGGACATTTAGGAGACACATAGATGGAGCTGTGAAAAAAAGTTGGGGTTAATTTGATGGAGGTTTGACCCCAAATGGGTCTTGTGTTTGAATGGCCAGAACTGACCGGCGGTAAGCTTGGAAGAACCGGCGCCGTTCGTAGAACATTTCACATCACCTTGGGTTCAAATTTTTGGTGAGCTTCCCAAATCCTTAGAAATACATATTTGCAAGTAGATTAGTGGATAAATTGAGGATTTGAGGTGGTTTAAGGGCTTGTAAGTTGAGGTATACACAGAACCGAAATTCGCCCGGTTCGGTTCTGTGCATATCGGTTCTATGGGTGCTGTTAGTGGTTGTAATTAAGCTCCAAATTCATCGTTGAGAAGTGTTAGAATGTTAATTGATTAGCCCATCAGGTGTATGATTAGTGGGGTGGCGATTTGAGCAAGAAAAGTTAATGATTGGATGAATTTTCTTAGGTTGAGCGGTGGACTTGATCTTGGACAGTTAGGACTGAACCTTTGAGGTGCTCGGGAGAAGACTTGTATCACATTAAGCTTGAGGTAAGGGGAATCCTAAACCTTTGATAGGAGAATTGGACTCGATTGGGTGATTGGTGTGTGAACTGATCAATTCTTGGAAGTTTATAATGTAGTAGCCCAATGTGTGTCCTAGAAAGATATAGAAGACTTGAATGTGTGTGTGATGATGCTTTTGCTTTAAATTGATTGCCACATTTGAATGTCACAATTGATTGCCTCGTATGCCATAAGTGTGTTATTCGTGCATGAGTTGCACTTGATTGTGTATGATACATTAAATGAACTTATGGCTTATCTGGGGAGTTGTAACACCCGGAGGCGTATGAGACGCGGGGTTGTGCAGATGTATGCCTTGAGGCACTGAGGTGCAGGGTTTGAATTGAATGTCACCCTGACGCCTATGAGACGCGAGGTTGAGAAGGCCATAGTCCTGATGCGTTGAAAGGTGGGACGGAGTTGTGATGTATCGACACAGGCCTAGAGTAATATTGAAAACCTGATGTGTTTACGCGGGTTTGCCAATGAGATGGTCTGATGTGTTTACGCGGACCGAGCCTAAGGCGTTATAAACGCGGACATGGAAGTGAGGAGGCAGGAAAGGGGTGGAAGGTGCAATATGGCTTGGAATGTGTGCTTGAGTATAATGATGTGATAAATGCCTTGATTGCATGCTTGGCATCTGTGTGTGTTACTTGTGATAGTGGAATGCCTCATGCGGTTTTGTATTTATTATTAGCGTTTACATTTGCCTGAGTGGACAGTCTGCCTAACTTAGGGTTAAGACCCACCTTACTGAGATATATATATCTCACCCCGTTGTGGGACCCCCTTTTCTTTACAGATCCTAGACCTTGATGATGTGGCTTATCAGGTTTGACGACCCCAAGGAGATGTCAGTTTATTTTGATGAGTTTCCTGATGGGCAGGGGACTATTTATATTAGGAAATGTACAATTGTTTGGGTAGATAAGGGTGGCAGTAGCTGGAAGCCTTATAGGTATGAGGCATGGTTTAGAAAGGTGGGCGATGTTTCCACAGGGCCACTAAAACCCACCGAGGTGCCCTAGGGAGTGATCCCTAGCTGGTGCCATCCCACTCGGGACTCAGTAGAGGCTAGGGATCTGTCACTGGCTCGAGGACTGTCCTGAGAGGACTCTGAACCTAGAGGACACCGAGGAGATCATAGTGGTCGAGGCTACCGAAGATGATCTAGTGGAGCCATCCGCGAATGAGACACTCGAGGATACGGTAGAGATTTGCTCTGTGACTTTTTCGGAGTATGAGCCTACTGAGGAGGCAAAGGAGGCTGATGACTCCAGCAGCTCGACTTGGGAGCTCATGGTTTACTAATATGATATTTTGACGGTGTTTTCGAGGTCTATCCCTTTTTGCGAAACTTATGACTGCATTTTGTGCTGGCCATGCCACCCTACTAACCCGTGTAGTTGGTTAGCTTTTCCTTGTATGGATATTTAGATATTATGTATTACTAGTAGTCTCGCTATTCAGGTCCCATTTTATATTTGTATGGAGGAGTTTTTACATCGTCGTTTCCGTATGCTCGTTCGATGATACATCTCTCGACTTATATGTGAATCCTGGGACCTCGAGAATAGTTTGCGCTTGAAGGGAGTCGCGTGCTCGTACCTAGGGTGCGGGGTGTGACATTCCTCAACATAAATACATGAAACACATTATGTACCTGAGACAAACTCGGCGGTAAGGCAAGTCTATAAGCCGATGTTCCAATCCGTTCTAGAATTTTGAATGGGCCTACATATCTCGGACTCAACTTCCCTCTCTTTCTGAATCGAGATATGCCGCGCATTGGAGATATCTTGAGAAAAACATGATCCCCAATTTGAAAATCTAACGACTTTCGTCACTCATCGACATAACTTTTCTGGCGAATTTGTGTAGTTTTCAATCTTTCTCTAATTATCTTTACTGCCTCAACTAACTATTCCACCAACTCTGGGCCCGTGATACTCCTTTCTCCCACTTTGTCCTAGCACAAAGAAGTTCTACAAGCTCGCCATAAAGTGCTTCAAAAGGAGCCATTCCAATACTTTGTTGATAGCTATTATTATATGAAAACTCCACTAGATGCAAGTGATCTTCCCATCCACCTTTAAAATCTATCACACACGCTCGTCACATGTCCTCGAGCGTCTGAATTGTCCTCTTCGACTGCCCATCTGTTTGTAGATGATACGTCGTACTAAACTGCAATCTGGTTCCTAAGGTATCTTGAAGACTCTTCCAGAAATTCGCTGTAAATTTAGGATCTCTATCCGACATAATTGTTATAGGCACTCCATGAATTCGTATAATTTGGCCCATATACAATTCGGCATATTTATCCATCACAAAGTCCTTTCTCACAGGAATAAAGTGCACGAACTTGGTTAATCTATCCACGACTACCCAGATCGAATCATGTCCTCTTAGGCTCCTTGGGAGTCCCATCACAAAATCCATCGTTACGTGCTGCCATTTTCATTCAGGAATTTCTAGTGGTTGTAATAATCCACCAAGCTTACAGTGTTGGGCTTTCACTTGCTAGCATGTCAAGCACTTTGCCATATACTTCGTCACATCCACTTTCATCCCGTTCCACCAATAATGTTGACGCAAGTTCCGATACATCTTCGTGCTTCCTGGGTGGATACTATAATTGCTCCTATGATCCTATGATAAAATCCTTTCTCTAAGCTCTTCGTCCTTTGGCACGCATAGACGCCCTCGAAATTTTAGAATTCCATCCTCTAATACTTGGAACTCTAGTTTCCTTTTTGTCGCATCCATTTTCAAGATTTTTTGAATTTCTAGGTCCTCATGCTGCAAGGCTTTTATCCTTTTCTAGATCTTAGGTTCTATTCTTAGTGTGGCCATCAAGCTGGATAACTGACAGACTTCCAATCTGAACTCAGAATCTCTCAATTCTTTAAGCACTGACCATCCTCTAACCATTAGGTGTGCAATACGACTAAGTGCATCAGCAACTCTATTCGCCTTCCCAGGATGGTACAAAATATCACAATCATAATCTTTAAGCAATTCCATCCATCAACGCTGTCTCGTGTTCAATTCCTTCTAGGAAAATAAATACTTTAAACTCTGATGGTTCGTATAAATTTGAAACCTTTCGCCACATAAATAATGCCTCCAAATTTTTAAGGTGAAAACAATCGTAGCCAACTCCAAATCATGTGTCGGATAATTCATTTTGTGGGGTCTTAATTATAGCGAAGCATACGCTACTACCCTTCCGTGTTGCATAAGTACACATCCCAATCCTTTTAACAAAGCATCGCTGTAAATTTCAAAGCCTCCAGGTCCAAAAGGGATAGTAAGTACAGGTGCCGTTGTCAAACGCTGCTTGAGCTCTCGAAAACTCCTTTCGCATTTATCCGTTTAATCAAACTTCATATGCTTCTTAGTCAATTGTGTCAATGGCATAGCTATAGACGAGAACTTTTCTACAAAGCGTCTATAATAATCGGCCAATCCCAGAAAACTCCGAACTTCAGTAACTGTAGTGGGTCTAGGCCAATTTATCATCGCCTCAATCTTGGTAGGGTCTACGGAGATTCCTTCTCCGGATATCACATAACCAAGAAATGCCACTTTACTCAACCAAAATTCCCACTTACTAAATTTTGCATAAAGTAAGTGTTCCCTCAGAGTTTGCAGGACAACTCTCAAGTTTTTTTTCGTGCTCTTCCTTGCTCCTCGAGTAAATCAAAATGTCATCGATAAAGACAATGACAAAACGATCAAGGATTTCCTTAAACACCCGATGCATCATGTCCATAAATGTTGCTGGAGCAATAGTCAACCCAAAAGGCATCACTGTGAATTCATAATGCCCATATCCAGTCCTAAAAGCCGTTTTCGAAATATCCTCTTTCTTAATTCTCAACTGATGGTACCTCGTTCTCAAGTCTATTTTAGAGAATACCGAAGCTCCTTGCAACTGGTCGAATAAATCATCAATCCTTGGTAACGGATATTTGTTCTTAATGGTCACCTAATTCAATTGCCTATAATCAATACACAAGCACAATGACCCATCTTTTTTCCTCACAAGCAACACCGGTGCTCCCCACGGCGATGCACTCAGCCTAATGAATCCTTTATCCGGTAACTCTTGCATCTGCACCTTCAGTTCCTTTAACTCCGATAACGCCATTCTATAAGGTGCCTTCGAAATTGGCTCCGTCCCAGGAGCTAATTCAATTACAAACTCAATTTCTTGTTTAGGCGGTAATCCAGGCAATTCTTAGGGAAAGACATCCAGAAATTCACATACCATCGCTATATTTTCCAATTTCGGCTCCCCAACCATCGTATCAACTACCGCAGCCAAATAAGCTTGGCATCCTTCATCTAATAATGTTGTCGCTTCCAGCGACGAAACCAAAGGAATAGAAATTCCCCCTTGACTCCCTTTAAACTCAGCTAGGGTGACCATCCGGAGAAAAGCGAACTATTCTATCACCACAATCCACCATATCCTTTTTTTTACTCAGCCAATCCATCCCAACAATTACATCAAAGTCAAACATAGGTAACACAGCCAAATCTATCTTTTCCTCTCTACCACTAAAAGCTATCTTGCAATCCGTACAACCTAACGAAACTATCACATTATCCTTTAGTGGAGTGGTAACATGCAATCTCATATTCAATGGTCTTAAATCCAAATCAATCATATCAGCAAATTGAGCAGACAAAAAAGAATGTGAAGCTCCAGGATCAAATAAGGCATAAGTAGCTTGATCATTCAGATAAATCATACCTGTGACCACGCCATGCGCGTTCTCCGCTTCGCCTCGTGCCACAGCATACACTCGCCCTTGAGCCGGTAGTCGATTCAATTCATTCTGTGGAGTAGCAGTTGAGGGTCCTATCTGCAGTCATGGTCTTTAAGGTCTAGATCTTGGAGCTTGGTTGGGACAGTATCTCATCTGATGACCCAACTGGCCGCACTTAAAGCATGCTCCCGTTCTACTCGGGCAAGGTCCACCCCCATGCTTCCTCCCACAAAGACGACAGTTCAAGTTGGACTGGTATGGCGGCTTCCCAATATTCTTTCTTGCGGGTGGAACAAAACACCTATTATTGATCATTGGTCTCTTACCAAATTGGCGATTGTCTCAAAACGAGTTGAACCGCGACCCAGATGCATCATTTCTCTCTCTCAAGTCTCTCTCAATCATCTGTCCCCGTTCATATACTTCCTTGTACGTTGTTAAATTCAAAGCTATCATTTGACTTCGAAGTTCGGGTCGTAACCCGTCTCGAAATCTCCGCACCTTCTCTAGCGAGTCTTCAACATACCTCGGTGCGTATCTCGACAACCTAACAAATTCAGCCTTATACTGATCCACTGTCATGTGATTCTGACGTAAATTCTGAAATTCCACTAGTTTCCTTTCTCGCGCAGTCTCCGAGAAATACTTGTCGTTGAAGACAGTAGTAAAAGTAGCCCAATTCAGGGCAGTACCCTCAAGAAATACCCCATCCTTCGTAGCATTTCACCAGTCATTCGCGGTACCTTCCAGTTGGTAGACCGCCAATAGTACTTTTTCCTCATTATTACATCTTAGAACTCCAAAGATTTTCTTGAGTTTTTCTATCCACCTAGGTGCCAACTCTGGATCACCCGTACCATTAAATTAGAGGGGTTTTAACTTCACAAACTGTTCAACTAGTTGTCCCATTTGTCTAGTCATAAGCTTATTACCTGATGCATTACTTACCTTCACACGTTGACCACTTAACTCATTAACTCGAACATTACCAGTTTCAATGCCCTGGCCAATGCTGGCGTTAACTCCACTACCCACATTATTACTAGTCATCGCGTTGATAGTAGCTAAGGCAGCTCCCACAGCTTGGGTAATAGCAGCATCTCTATCCTGAGCTTGCCTATCTTTACTGCTTTCACCGATTGCTCTACTAACTCTGGGCCTGTGATACTTTTTTCTTCAACTTCGTCCCAGCAAATCGGGGTTCTGCAAGCTCTTCCGTAAATCTCTTCAAACGGTGCCATTTGTATGCTCTGCCGATAGCTGTTATTAAATGCAAACTCCACCAAATACAGTTGATCCTCCTATCCACCTTTGAAGTCTATCACACACGCTCGTAACATATCCTCGAGCGTCTGAATCGTCCTCTCCGATTGTCCGTCCTTTTGTGGATGGTATGCCGTACTAAATTGTAATCGAGTTCCCATGGCATCTTGAAGGCTCTTCTAGAAGTTCGCTGTGAACATGGGGTCTCTGTTTGATGTGATCGTCACGGGTACTCCTTGTAGTCTCACTATCTATCGCATATACAACTCGGCATATCTATCCATTATGAAATCCTTTCGCACAGGAATGAAGTGTGCGGACTTGGTCAACCTGTCCATAACTACCTAAATAGAATCATGGCCTCTTAGGCTCCTTGGGAGTCCCATCACAAAATCCATCGTTACGTGCTGCCATTTTCATTCAGGAATTTCTAGTGGTTGTAATAATCCACCAAGCTTACAGTGTTGGGCTTTCACTTGCTGGCATGTCAAGTACTTTGCCATATACTTCGTCACATCCACTTTCATCCCATTCCACCAATAATGTTGACGCAAGTTCTGATACATCTTCGTGCTTCCTGGGTGGATACTATAATTGCTCCTATGATCCTATGATAAAATCCTTTCTCTAAGCTCTTCGTCCTTTGGCACGCATAGACGCCCTCGAAATTTTAGAATTCCATCCTCTAATACTTGGAACTCTAGTTTCCTTTTTGTCGCATCCATTTTCAAGATTTTTTGAATTTCTAGGTCCTCATGCTGCAAGGCTTTTATCCTTTTCTAGATCTTAGGTTCTATTCTTAGTGTGGCCATCAAGCTGGATAACTGACAGACTTCCAATCTGAACTCAGAATCCCTCAAGTTCTCGAATAACGACCACCCTTTCACCAGTAGATAGGCGATGCTCGATTTTCGGCTGAGTGCATCCGTGACTCAATTCGCTTTCCTAGGCTGATACAGTATGTCGTAATCATAATCCTTAAGTAGCTCCATCCATCGATGTTGCCTCATATTCAGTTCATTTTGGGAAAACAGATACTTCAGGCTCTAGTGGTCAGTGTAAATCTGGAACTTTTCATCACACAGATAATGCCTCAAGATCTTCAGAGCAAAGATAATTGCTGGTAATTCCAAATCGTGAGTCGAATAGTTCATTTCGTGTGCTCTCAATTGTCGGGACGCTTAGGCTACTACTCTTTCATGTTGTATTAGCACACAGCCTAGTCCCTTCAGTGAAGCATCGCTATATATCTCATAGCCTCCAGGTCCTAATGGAATCGTCAACACCGGTGCAGTTGTCAACCGATACTTGAGCTCTTGGAAACTCCTTTCGCACTTATCCATCCATTCGAACTTCATCTCTTTCTTAGTCAATCTCGTCAGTGGAATGGCTATAGACAAAAACTTCTTCATGAAACGTTTGTAATATCCTGTCAATCCTAAGAAACTTCAGACTTCCATAATCGTAGTAGGTCTAGCCCAATTCGTTATAACTTCGATCTTCACAGGATCTACTACAATTCCTTCCCCTGACACAACATGGCTAAGAAATGCCAATTTATTTAACCAGAACTCCCATTTGCTAAACTTAGCGTAGAGCGAGTGTTCCCTTAGGGTCTGCAAAATAATCCTTAGATGTTCTTCGTGTTCTTCATTACTCCTTGAGTAAATTAGGTTATCATCAATAAAAACTATGACAAATCTATCCAAGAATTCCTTGAACGCCCAATACATCAAGTTCATAAATGCGGCTGGAGCATTGGTCAATCCAAAAAGCATCACAGTGAATTCGTAATGACCATACCTTGTCCTAAAAGCGATCTTAGGTATGTCTTCCTTCTTAATTCTCAGCTGATGATACCCGGTCCTTAGATCAATCTTAGAGAATACCGTAGCTCCTTGCAATTGATCAAATAAGTCATCAATTCTCGGTAGTGGGTACTTATTCTTTACAATCACTTGATTCAACTGCCTGTAGTTGATGCATAAATGCAAGGATCCATCCTTTTTCCTCACAAACAACACCGACGCTCCCCACGGTGAAGCACTCGATCGAATAAATCCTTTGTCTAGTAAATCCTGCATTTGCACCTTTAACTCTTTCAATTGGGATAAGGACATCCTATAGGGTGCCTTCGAGATCGCCTCCGTTCCGAGAGCTAACTCGATCACGAATTCTATCTCTCGCTCTGGTGGCAATCCTGGTAACTCTTGAGGAAATATGTCAGGAAACTCACGCACTACCGGGATGCTTTCTAGTTTGGGCTCTTCAACAGTCGTGTCCATAACTGTGACCAAGTACGCTTGACATCCTTTAGTTAACAACTTCGTCACTTCAAGGGACAATACTAAAGGAATCGAGGTTCCTCCTCGACTTCCCACAAATTTGAAACTAAGGTGACCTTTTGGGTATAAACTAATTATCCTACTACCACAATCCACTACTGCCCCCTGTTTACCCAACCAGTCCTTTCCTATGATCACATCGAAATCGTACACGGGCAACACAGCTAAATCAATACTCTCCTTACTATCACCAATTACGATCCTACAATCAGCACAACCCAATGAAACCATCACATTATCTTTCAACGGGATGACAACATATAAAATCACACTGAACGGTTCTAACTTTATACCAACCAAATCAGCAAACCGAGCAGATACAAACGAGTGTGTTGTGCCAGGATCAAACAAAGCATACGCAGCTTGGTCACACAAATAAACCGTACTTGTGACCACGCCTGGCATTTCTTATGCCTCTCTACGGGCTACTGCATAGATTCTCCCCTAAGCTGAGGGTCAATTCTGATCAATTTAGGGAGTGGCAGCCGACGGTCTAGCCTGTGGTCGCTGCCTTAAGGTCTATTCACTGGAGCTTGGTTCGGGCACGTTCTCATCTAATGGCCCATCTGACCACACTTGAAGCATGCTCCAGTTTTTGTCGAGCAAGGTCCATTACCATGCCTTCTGCCACAAAGGCGACAGCTCCAGTTCATGAGGTTCGGCGACTTCACAATATTCTTTCTTATCGAAGGAACAAAGCGCCTGTTGCCAGTCATTGGTCTCTTACCAATCTGGCGATTGTCCCTGAACGAATTAAACCGTGATCCAAATGCGGCATTCCTCTCCTTTAGGTCCCTCTCAATCATTTGTCTCCGTTCGTAGATTTCCTTATAGGTTCTCAGATTCAAGGCTATCATCTGGCTGTGAAGCTCAAGCCTCAGTCTATCCCAAGATCTCCGCATCTTCTCCATGGGATCCTCTACCGATCGGGGTGCGTACCTCGACAGTCTGGAGAACTCAGCTTCATACTGGTCCACTATCAGCTAATTCTGACGCAGTTGTAAGAACTCCACTCTCTTCCTTTTTCGGGCTATCTCTGAGAAATACTTGTCATTGAATATCGTAGTAAAGGCATTCTAGGTCAAAGCCGTTCCTTCTGGAAAGGCTCCATTTTTGGTAGCAACCCACTAGTTGTTTGCGGTACCTTCCAGCTAGTACATCGCCAATAGTACCTTCTCCTCGTCTGTGCATCTTAAGACTCCAAAGGCCTTCTCCAGTTTCTCGATCCATTTCGGTGCTAGTTTGGGGTCTCTAGTCCCGTCAAACTGGGTCGGCTTCAGCTTGATAAATTGCTCGACCAGCTGGCCCATTTGCCTGGCCACAACAATTTCTTCTTGGGCATTCACTACCTCATTGCCCTGGTCATGGTCGGCAATGTTTCCATTGCCCTCATTATTGCCGTTGTTGGCATTGACGGTAGCTATTGCGACTCCTACTGCTTGGGCTATGGCAGCATCCTTATCTTAGGTCTGCTTGTCGATGAGGTCGCCAATTCTTTCAAGCGCCCTCAGTACTCCATCAATTCTCGGGTCTTCTATTACAGGTGGCCTCGAACTAGAGGTTCCACTCTTGGGCCTTCCAAGTCTTCTAGGTGGGTTACTCATCCTTGTATGCTTTTACTGAGCCAGGACCACCACAATATCACCAAGGAGTTAGTAACTCATTCCTCCAACCAAGTCCAGAGCTACCAAACTATGCCTTAATAGGAACAGTCACAATACAACAACCTTATACACAACAAATTCCACAGACACTTAATTAAGCAGTTCATGGCTATTCTTCAATCCCGTTCACTCCAACGGTTCACCAAAACTAGCCATGCCCATTCACTTAGCAGACTAAAATCCACAAATGACTCCCAGCACTCAACATGGAACTTAATCTTCAATAATCACCACAATCCTGTCAAGACCAAATGCCAATCACATGCGCCAAGCTAAAGGTCATGCATCTCGTGCTTTATTCTAGTAAGTTTCCTAAGGTCTCGCTACCCATCCTTGTCCCAACTTAATTCTCTTTATCACTCCAATCCTCAATCTGTTTTAGATCGAGTTGACCTTGCTCTGATACCAAGCAAAGAGGGGATGTCACTCCCCGTGCCCCGGGCACTAATACGCAACTACCTGCAAGCATAAACTCTCTCTCGAGGTCTCAGGATTCACATAGGTCGAGAGATGAACCATATTGATAGTAAGTGGAAACGATAATATACCAACTCCTCCGCACAATAATAAAAAGAGACCAGGGTAACGAGAATACCAATAGATGCATAAACTCCATCCATATTCGTACAAGAGCACGGGCAAGCTAAACATGCTGATCAGCAAGGACGACAGGGTCAATACAAAAAAGATCATCACATCTCCCAAAAGAAATAGGCATTGATGTCACCATCAAATATCAGACCAAAAGGGCAGAGACTCCTAAGTTGAGCTACTGGAATCATCAGTCCCCTCAGCATCCTCAGATGGATCGTACTCCGAGAGTGTCTCAAGGTAAACCTCTACGGTGTCCTCGAGTGTCTCGTCAGCTGACAGCTCTACCTGGTCTTCCTCGGTAGCCTCAATCTCGATGACCTTATTGGTGTCCTCCAAGGTCGGGGTCCTCTCAGGAATGTTCTTCGAGCCAGCTACTGACCCCTCGACCTCCATTGAATCCCGAGCGGGATGACACCAATTAGGGATTACCTTGCGGGGTACCTCAATGGGCTTTAGTGGCCCCATAGAAACATCCCATACCTTTCTAAATCAGGCCTTGTATCTATGAGGCTACAACTACTGCCACCCTCATAGACCCAAACTACGGTACATTTCCTAACGTACATAGTTCCCTGTCCGTCCGGGAACTCATCAAAATATACCGACATCTCTTTCGGGTAAACAAATCTGATTGGCCACATTCTCACGGCCTAGAATCTGAAAAATGGGGTCCTACAACGAGGTGAGATTTATATCTCAGTAAGGCAGGTCCTAGCCCTAGGTTAGGCTGACCGTACAATCAGGCAAATGCAATCAAGGACAAGTGCACATGCAACCACATGAGATAACCGATGATCCTTAAGCAACATACAGATAAAACGAATGTCGAGCATGCAGTTATGGTACCATATCACATCACTAGAATCAAACACACACTGCCATGCCACATCACACTTTCCACCCTTCCAGCTCTCCTTATTTTCACGCCTACATTTAGAACGCCTCAGGCTTGGTCTGCGTAAATACACCTCAGACTATCAAATTGACAAACCCACGTAAACGCATCAGGTTTTCAATTTCACTTCAGGCTTGTGTTGACACATCTCAAACTCCGTCCCGCATTTCAACGCATCAGGACATTGGCCATTTCAACCCCGTGTCTCGTACGCCTCAGGGTGTCATTCAATTCAAACCCCGCGCATCAGCGTCTTAAGGCATCCATTCACACAACCTCGTGTCTCGATGTATCAGGGTGTTACAATTCCTCAAACTTGCCACATGTTCATTTTAATTCACATCACATGCTCAATTTGAAACTCATGCAACGAGCAACACATCAATGGCATGCGAGGCAATTAAATTCAACATTCAAATGTAACAATCGTTTCATGATACAAACATTGTCAAGTATTCAAGTCATCTATATCTTTCTAGGACGTACATTGGACAATCACATTATAATCTTTCAAGAACTAATTAAACTCGCACTTAATTCACCAAATCGAGTCCAATCCTCCTAGTCAAGGTTTAGAAACTCCTTACCTCAAGCTTAACTCAACAAAAATCTCTTCCCAAGCACTCCAAGGATTTGGTCCAATTAACCCAAGAACAATTCAATTGCGCAACCTAAGGAAATTCATCCAATCGTCAATTTTCCTTGCTTAATTCATCAATCCGTGAAGCATTAACCTCAAGGACACATTAGTCGGCATCCTCATACATCTCAATGATGAAATTTGAGCTCATTTGAATCCCAAACAACTCCCATGATCTCGGCATGAATAGAACCGAACAGGGCATTTTTCGATTCTGTTTAGTTCCCAACTAATCAACCCATAAACCAATCTTAATCCTCAATCTATCCATCAATCTACTTGCTAATACTTGGTTCTAGGTGTTAGAGAGCCTCACCGAAAGTTTGAAACCAAGGCGACGCCGGAAAGTCCTTGAACGGCGTCGGTTCCTCCAAGTCGTCCGACGGTCAGTTTTTGCCCTTTAAACACAAGACACATTTGGAGTCAAAACTCCATCAAATTCACCCAAACTTTTTACCACAGCTTAGTCTATGTGTCCTCTAAATGTCCACAAAGTTTGGCCAAAAAAATTTAAAGGATTCGGGGTCCTACGGAGCCTAAACAATGGCTTACCTCCAACTGCGATGGTTTTCGTCGACTTCCGGGAGAATGGCCGGTCGAGACTCCTCAATGGGTCAAATGGCCTGATTCCACTTGGAGAATGTTGGCAAGAGGATGAGGAAGGGGCTAGTGGTCATCTCGGGTCCAGGCGATGGTCGAAGGTAGCCGTCGGAGCAAGCGAACGGGCGAGCAGCGGTTGGTCGGCTGGAGCTCTCTCTCGGCGAAGAAGAAGAGAAGAAGAAGAAGAAGATCAGCATACTTGGAGGGTGTTCGGCCAAAGAGAGAGAGAGAGTGAGGTATACACCAATTTCAAGAGTCAACCTTGGTTGACTAGTAGGTTAAAAGTGCCCCCATCCACATCATTGCTTAATCTTTTGACACTTGTCCAAGGATCAATTAATGCTTCATCCAATGGCTCTCAATTCCTCCAATTTTTCCACAGTTATAATAGGGCTTCAATGACCAAAATGCCATTGTTTAATCATTAAGGCAAGGCCAAGGCTTGAGAGGTAAAATGGTAATTTTACCCTCGACATCCGGAACGTTGTTTTTCTGATTCCAAACTTCTTCGATAAGGCGATGACCAATCCAATTGAAATGTTGAAATTATTGACTCTCCATTTTCAAATTTCGAGACTCATTTCTAAATCGTTTCTCTATCAGACGTGGTTCCAGCCTATCTCGAACTAACAGGCTGCTTTTGCAAACGTTACGCGTATCGACCCTGCGATTCATATCACAATTAGGGCTCGTCAATTCATGGCGACTTTGGTTGTCATGTAATTGTGAGGGTCTATCACTAGTTTCGACGGTCTCGATCGTTAATATTCGATTTAGGAAAATTTTACAAATTACACGTTAGTTAAGCGGCATCACCCGCGCTCCAATCGTATAATGCTAGTAATGCATTCCTTAATCGTTCTTAGATCGGCCTTTTTATGGCTCTAAATGTCCTCTCGACAATCCTTATGGTCAAAGTGTCATTTCCTATTCAAGTTTCCTAGGTCCACATACCTTGCCTCGCGTTAGCCTTTCCCTTTTGGTCAGTCAACTAGAGATTGATCAGATCCGAGCGAGATACGACTGAAATACACCGTTAGATACTTTCTCATTAATGAGTCTCAAAATGACAGGAAAATTAGAATGTCACAAGTGGTCCAAAGCATTAAACCCCCAGCATTGTGTCTTCGATTGTGGTCGATTGATCGAAATTTTGCGATCCAAATTCAATCTTGCCCTGTTCATCTACGCAAGATTCATGGGGAAGAAGACGACACTGTAGCGGACCGGTTCGACCGGTCAGAACCGGTCCTGCTCTATTTTTGCGAAATTAACCCTAATTCGCATGAGATATTTGCAAATTAAACATCAGAATCGAACTTAGAACATGAAAATTATCTAACAATGTAATTTTTCCCAAAAGTTCACATCAATTTCTATGAAACCCCCAACTTTTCATTTAATTGAAAATCGAGAAATTGTGCAATTGAGGGCTCAAACGGTCAAATTAGACCAAACCACCTAAGCTAATCGATTTCAAATGATAAAATACATTGGACAACTGCTTCAATTGGCAAAGGTAGCCCTTGAATTGAAAGCAATTTCAATTATGCCCAATTTCAAGGACTAAATTGCAATTAATTATGCAATTTTGCCCAATTCATGCAATTGAACAATTTGTGCAGATAATTGGACTAAATTGCAATGAAGGAAAATTAGATTGAATGTCAAGACCTTGAAAATGCCTAAATTACAAATTAAAAGACTCAATTGACATTTTTTTTACCAAATTCAATCATACATGTAACAAAGGAACACATAAAATTGAGCTTTAATTTTGACTTTTTATGAGGTCAAAAATGCAAGGGAATTAAAATAAAAATATTGACCATTTTTTTCATATTTGTGTGACCTCAAATGCTATTTTTCTTGAATTCTCATCTATTTTCCTATTTTTTAAAAATATTTAAAAAATGCGAAAAATAAAAAAATTATTTTTTCCTCAAAAATGGTTCCTTAGGCTTGGTTAAGGGTACCAAAGTTGATTTTATAATTTTTCAATTTTTTATGAATTTTTTGTGAATTTTTCAAAAATAAACTCAAAAAAGGCTAATTGAATTGCGTGTTGACGTAGGTTTTGATACATCTTCGTACTTCCTGGGTGGAAACTATAATTGCTCCTGTGAGCCTCTGATAAAATCCTTTACATGGGTTCTTCGTCCTTTGGCACGCATAGACGTCCTCAGAACTTCAAGATTTCGTCCTCCGACACCTGAAACTCTGGTTTTCTCTTCATCGCGTCCATCTCTAGGATTTTCTGAATTTCTAGGTCCGTATACTGCAGGGTCTTTATCCCTTCCTAGACCTCAGGTTCTACCCTCGATGTAGCCATCAAACTAGACAGTTGGCAGAATTCTAGTCTGAACTGAGCATCTCTCAAATCCTCGATCATCGACCAACCTTTTACCAGCAAACAAGTGATGCTTGACTTTCGGCTAAGTGCATCTGCGACTCTGTCTGCCTTCCTAGGGTGATACAATATATCACAATCATAATACTTAAGCAACTCCATCCATCGACGCTGCCTCATATTCAGTTTCTTTTGGGAAAATAGATACTTCAAGCTTTGGTGGTTGATGTAAATCTGGAACTTCTCGCCACACAGATAAGTTCCAAAAGTGTTCCCACAACACTTTTGGAATAGAAACACATATGGTAAAAAAATGTTGCAAAAGTGTTCCGAGAAACACTTTTGAAAAAAGAAACACTTTTCACCTTAAAAAAATAAACAAAAAAAACTTGATTCTTGGTTTAGGAATACTTTTGGAACACTTTTGTGCAAGCCACCACCGCTATCCTTCCCCACCATGGTCACCAACCCTGAACACTTTCGTGTAGTCGTCGATAGTCGCCTGTCGCCGGTCGCTACCGCCGACCGCCGTAGCCGGACACCGTTAGCTGACCCCCTCCGCCGGTCGCCGCCTGCCATTCATAGGCCGCCTCCGCCGTTGCCTGCCACCGCCGTCGCTGCCGCCAGTCGCTCGCCGTCACCGCCGCAGCACTCCGCCACCGTCGATCCTTCCTTTTATTGAGAAAATTGTTTTTTTTTCAACTTATCAAACGCGTTTCTGTTCCCAAAAATTGTAGCTGGGAACAGAAACACAAAAAAAATGTTTATGTTCCAAATATGTTCCTAGGAACATAAACGTTACCAAATGCAACCTTAGTCATTTTGCTACCCCCTCCAAAAAAATAGTTATTCTGGCTAATTTTGGTCAGATAATGCTCACATGGATACCGGCCAACCTACATGGCACGACTAGTTATAACGTATACATTTTTTATATTTGAACTTATTTTTATTTTGTTCTTTATTTTTTTCTATCATTTTTCCTCCTCTTTCCGGTAGTGGCCAACAAGCTTTGGCCTTGCCTGCCCAGGCGATACTTGACCTCACTAGATCTAGCAAGGGAAGACTCGTAGGAGCTCATCCTCACCTAACGAAGTCGACCCTTGCTGCCATGGCTGTGCAGGCCACCAGAGAAAAGAGAAGGGAAAAAAGAACGAAAGAAATTAAAAATAAATAAAAACATATTGAAATTTATTTAAAAATGTTCATAGTATAGCCGGTCCTGCACATAGATTAATCGATGTCCACGTTGATAATATCCTACCAAAAATAACCAGAAGTATTGAATCGACTCTAAATCAAAAGGTTTAAGAATAAATTGGTAAAATTAAAAGGTTTATGATTAAATTCACTCCAATATAATAGGTTTGAGGCTTTTCTGACACGTTTCCCTTCGATGGCACATGCATAATCAATAAACACATTATGTATGACATGTAATTGACTATAAATTACATCGTTGAGGGTCAAAAGTGGTCATACTCAATCCAAAGGTCTCAAATGCACCTTTATTCCCCCATTAAATACATACCCATGTTGAAATGAACGCATTCCTACTACATACGCAATGGAATTATACAGAATTAATATTCTAAGAAACTTACTTGAATAACTGATCGAAGAAGTATATCACAAAATAGATATACCTCAATTTTTCACAAATTAGATGTTATCATTGTAGTCTCGAGAGATCCTTTGCTTCAATCACAGTTTCACAATGGACAAGGAGAGCGTCGTTCCTTTTCTTTGTGTTTCTCGCAATAGCCAATAAATGACAGACAGAGAGAGGAAAGGAAACTGACGTCGTACAAAAAACATGATAATACCACATTTCAAAACAAGTTATAACTACCTATGCAGTTATCAATAGTGGGTAGGGGGTGTGACTGCCTAAAGTGGCGGACCATGGTAAACTCCATGAAACTCAACATCTCCCACTCGCTAACAACTCTCACTCGTCCACGGAAGGACTAAGCATAACTCTATCTTCTTTGAAAGGTTCATATCAATAAATAATACATGCAACCAGCATACTATGAGAGATCATTGTTACCCGTGACATTCTGATTTTTCCTGTCATTTCAAGACTTATTAATGAGAAAGTATCTAGTGATGTATTTCAGTCGTATCTCGCTCGGATCTGATCAATCTTGAGTTGCTGATCAAAAGGGAAAGTCTAACGTGAGACAAGGTACGTGGACCTAGGGATTTCGAATAGGAAATGACACTTTGACCATAAGGATTGTCGAGGGAATATTTAGAGTCATAAAAGGCCGATCTAAGGACGATTAAGGGATGCATTGCTAGCGTTATATGATTGGAGTGCGAGTGATGCCACTTAACCAATATATAATTTGTAAAATTTTCCTGAATCGAACAGTGACGATCGAGGCCATCAGAATTAGTGATAGACCCTCGCAATCACATGGCAACCAAAGTCGCCATAAATTGACGAGCCCTAATTGTGATATGAATCATAGGGTCGATACGCGTAACGTCTGCAAAAACCGCCCATCAGTTCGGGATAGGCTAGAATCGCATTCGATAGAGAAATGATTCAGAAACAAGTCTTGAAAATTGAAAATAGAGAATCAAGAATTCAAACATTATAATTAGATTGGTCGTCGCCTTATCGAAGAAAATTGGGATTAGAAAAACGACGTTTCGGACGTCGGGGGTAAAATTACTATTTTGCCCCTTAAGCCCTAACCTTGCCTATATAATTGGATGAAGACATTTTGGTCATTAACCACACCCCCATAGCTACCAAAAATTGAAGGATTTGAGAGCCATTGGATGCACTTTGATTGACCCCTTGGACAAGTGTCAATGGATGAAGCCTTGAGTTGATATATTCACTTTTAACCTATCATTCAACTCAAGTTGACTCTTGAAAAATTGAATAAACCCTCATTCTCTCACTCTCTTGGCCGAACACCCCCTCAATTGCCGATTTCTTCTTCTTCTCTTCTCCTTATTGCCGAGAAGCCTCCCGCCCGACCGGTTCTGACCTCCAGCTTCGCCACCGTCGACCGCCCGCCACTTCCGGCAAATCCCAGCCACCAAACCGATCACCTACTGCTTCCTCATCCTCTTGCTGACGTTCTCGAAGCGGAAGCAAGTCATTTGACCACCTAAGGAGCTCCAACCGACCAATCTCTTGAAAGTCGACGGAAATCATCACAACTAGAGGCAAGCCACGGTTTAGGCCCCACAGGATCCTGAAATCTTAGAGTTTTTTAACCAAATTTTGTGGACATCTAGGAGACATATAGATTGAGCTGTGTTAAAACGTTTGGGTAAATTTGATGGAGTTTTGACCCCAAATGGATCTTGTGTTTGAAGGGTCAGAACTGACCGATGGCAGACTCGGAGGAACCAACACCGTTCGAAGACTTTTCGGCGTCGCCTTGGCTCCAAATTTTCGGTGAGGCTCCCTAACCATTAGAAATACATGTTAGCGAGTAGATTAATGAATAAATTGAGGATTTAAGTTGGTTTAAGGGCTGATAAGTTGGGGTATACACAGAACCGAAAATGCCCTGTTTCGGTTCTGTGCATATCGATTCTATGGGAGGCTGTTGGTGTTGGAATTGAGCTTCAAATTCATCGCTGAGAAGTGTGACGATGCTAATGGATAAGTCCATGAGGTGTGTGTTTAGTGGGGTGATGATTTGAGCAAGAAAAGTTAATGATTGGATGAATTTTCTTAGGTTGCGCGGCAAACTTGATCTTGGATCATTAGAACCGAAACCTTGAGGTGCTTGGAAGAGGAATTGTATTAAATTAGCTCGAGGTAAGGGGAATCTTAAACCTTTGATAGGAGGATTAGACTCGATTGGGCGATTGGTGAGTGAATTGATTGATTCTTGGAAGTTTATAATGTAGTGGCCCAATGTGCGTCCTAGAAAGATATAGAGGACTTGAATGTGTGTGACAATGCTTGTGCTTTGAATTGATTGTCACATTTGAATGTCACAAATGATTGTTTCGCATGCCATAGGTGTATTGCTCGTGCTTGAGTTGTGCTTGATATTATGTATTATGAATAAAAATGAACTTATGGCATGTTTGAGAGTAGTGACACCCCGAGGCGTATGAGACGCGGGGTTGTGTGGATGAATGTCCTAAGATGTTGAGGCGCAGGATTTGAATTGAATTGCACCCTGAGGAGTATGAGACGCGGAGTTGTGAAAGCCATAGTCTCGATGCGTTGAAACGCGGGATGGAGTTGTGAGGTGTCAACACAGACCTGTAGTGACATTAAAAACCTGATGCGTTTACACGGGTTAGTCAATGAGAGGGCCTGATGCGTTTATGCGGACCGAGCCTGAGGCATTCTAAATGTGGGCATGAAAGTGAGGCAGACTGGAAGGGTGGAAGTTGTGATTTGACATGGCGACATGTGCCTGATCCTTATGATGTGTTATAATGCCATGACTGCATGCTTGACATCTGTATGTTGTTATTGATACTTGAATGCCACATGTGATTATTTGTATAAATTGTTTGGGATTGCATTTGCCTGAGTGGACGATCAACCTAATCTAGGGTTAGGACCTACCTTACTGAGATGTAAATCTCACCCCGTTGTGGGACCTCCTTTCTTTTCAGATCCTAAGCCTTGAGGATTTGGCCAATCAGATTTGGTGACCCAAAGGAAATGTCAGTGTCTTTTGAGGAGTTCCCTGACAGACAGGGGACCATTTATGTTATGAAGTGTATAGTCGTTTGGGTAGATGAGGGTGGCAGCAGCTGGAAGCCTCATCGGCACGAGGCATGGTTTAGGAAGGTAGGGGATGTTTCTACGGGGCCACTGAAGCCACTGTGGTGCCCCATGGAGTGATCCCTAGTTGGTGCCATCCCTCTTGGGATTCAGTGGAGGTCGAGGGGTCAGTCGTTGGTTCGAGGAATGGCCTTAGAGGACCTCGACCCTGGAGGACACCGATGAGGTTATAGTGGTTGAGGTTACCGAGGATGACCTGATGGAGTCGTCAGCGGATGAGACGCTCGAGGATATGGTGGAGATTTGCTATGAGACTTTCTCGGAGTATGAGCCTACTGAGGAGGCGGAGGAGACTGATGATTCTAGTAGCACGACTTAGGGGGCTCTATTTTACTAGTATGACATTTTGATAGGGTTCTTGATATCTACTTCTTTTGTGACACTGAGGACTGCCTTTTGTACTGGCCATGCCATCCTACTAACCAGCATAGTTAGTTTATCGTGCCTTGTATGGATATTCAGATATTATGTATGATTGGTACCCTCGCTATCCAGGTCCCATTTCATAATTGTACGGAGGAGTTTTTATATCGTCGCTTCCACATGCTTTCTATATGATATATCTCTCGAACTATGTTAGAATCCTGAGACCCCGAGAGATAGTTCGTACTTGCAGGGAGTCGCGCGCTTGTGCTCAAGGCGCAGGGCATGACACTACACATCCGCTGAGAGTATATAGTAGCTCAAATTGGGCACATTAAGTCAAAGTAGATCTAGTATGCAGTACCCTAGATCAATCAGTCACATTTAAATTATATCTCTCTTGATCTCCTTGAGCACTTGAATACATTGTAGCTACAATCGTGATTAAGCTCAAATAATCATAATTGGTCGATCTTTGCATACAAAAATAGAATGTGAGATCAAAATAAAATGATCTTCCTCTTTCCTTAAACCTCTCGACTTCAGTTCAACTCACTTTTCTGGAATGTCTCATTAGATTGAATCAATCTCATGACCATTGGCAACACTATGAGATAGCGAATACTCAATAAAAATCTTGAGAATAAGTAAGAGTTGTGAGATGACAAATTTGAGGAACTTTTATCCTAAAGAGTCTCACACGGCTTGAAAGTTAAGATCAAAACTTTCGCGAAATCTTATTAGTCGTCTCATGTATACATAGTGTGAAACACGAATTACTATATTCTCTTTTTTTCCATGAAGCGTTTGTCTTTCCACTTAATATCGTACAGATGATAGTTCAGACATACTTAATTTTTGACTTGAGTTTAAAAATCTACTCTTTAAAAGAATCTATCAGAACTCACATTTGGCAGCAAAGACAAATAAAGTGAAATATGCGGGTCATTTCACTTTCAAACATAATAAATAGTTATTCTACTTTTGGACATGATAAACATTATGACCTCACTTTAACTCTCTATTAATGAGACGTATATATTTTAAGCTTGAGCTCTCAATTATCATCTGGATAATGAGTTTAAAATTGCCTCATCTCAAATTATCACACGGCAAATAGATGCGATTGCCAACATGACTGGGCTAATCTTGGCTAATCTCTTATCTATCTGACATACCTTCTGTGACATTCTGATTTTTTCTATCATTTCGAGACTTATCAATAAGAATGTATCTAACGATGTATTTTAGTCGTATCTAGCTCGGATCTGATTAATCTCGAGTTAACTGACTAAAAGGGAAAGGCTAACGCGAGACAACGTACGTGGACCTAGGGAACTCAGATAGGAAATGACACTTTGACCATAAGGATTGTCGAGGGAGTATTTAGAACCTTAAAGGCCGATCTAAGAACGATTAAGGAATACATTACTAGCGTTATACGATTGGAGAGCAGGTGATGCCGCTTAACCAATGTATAATTTGCGAAATTTTCCTAAATTGAATGACAATCGAGACCATTGGAGCTAGTAAGACCCTCGCAATTACATGACAACCAAAGTCGCCATGAACTGACGAGCAGAATCATAGAGTTGATACGCGTAACGTTTGCGAAAGCCACTCGTTAGTTCGGGATAATCTGAAATTTCATTTGACAGACAAATGGTTCAGAGATGGGTCTTGAAATGGGAAAATGAAAAATCAAGAATTACACCATTATAATTGGATTGGACGTCGCCTCATCGAAGAAAATTTGAATTAGAAAAATGATGTTTCGGATGACGAGGGTAAAATTACCGTTTTACCACTCAAGATTTAGCTTTGTCGTCATAAATGAATGAGGGCATTTTGGTCACCGACCCTTCCCCAAGGCTGCCGAAAATTTGGAGAAATATTGGCCATTGGATGAGCTTGATGATTGACTAGAGGACAAGTGCCAATGAATGGCCAATTAACATTAATTATCCAACTTTTAACCTATTATTCTTGCATGTTTACCAAGCCATTTGGTGTATAGAGCTCTCTCTCTTTTCCCCCAGCTGAACCCCCTTCAATTTGCCATCTTCTTCTTCTTCCTTTTCTTCTTCTTTTCATTCGGCCGAGAACCAAACCTGCACGACTAGCCCGCTGCCGCTCCATCACCGCCGTCGAGCTCTACCTCCAGCAATCACCATCCCTCGTGCCGACCACCAGTAAGTAGCCCCACCTCTTGCCAACTACCTCCAAGTGATAGTTCGGCATTTGGCCACCTAAGGAGCTCTGGCTAGCCAATCTTCCGAAAGTTGATGGATTTCGTCGCAGCAGGAGGTAAGCCTTCGTTTGGCCTCTATAGGACCACGATTTGCTTCAAACTTCTAACCAAATTTTGTAGACATATAGGGTACTTGTATACTGAGCTGAGGTAAAAAATTTGGTTGAATTTGATGGAGTTTTGATGACGAAATTGTATTGCTTTCGTGGATGGAAACTGACCAGCACTGGACCGAGAGAAACCGATGCTGTTTTGGGACTTCCGGGAGTCAACACGCCACAAACCTTTCGATGAGACTCCCTTAAACCTAGGACTATATGTTAGTAAGTAATTTGTGTGAGGAATTGAGATTTAAGGATGGTTTATGGGCAGATTAGCAAGGTATGAAACATAACTGAAAAGTCCCATGTTCGGTTTATGCAAATTGAGTTATCGAGGGCTGTTTAGGGTGTCTCCAAGCTCTAAATTCACAGTTGAGATGTACTAGAATGTCAATTGATATGTTATTGGGGAATATGTTTAGTGGTTCGACGATTGGGCGAGAAAAAATTGACGAAATGGATTGGATTTCCCTAGGTTATAGGCTTTCCTGTTTTGGACCCTCAAGGCCGAACCTTTGGAGTGCTTGGGAAGGAAATTTATGTTGAATTAAGCCTAAGGTAAGGAGTCTCTAAACTTTGGCTAGAAGGATAAGCCTCGACTAGATGATTTGGTTGTGAATTGGGTGAATTTCCATGAGTTTATGGTGTGATTGTCCAACGTCTATCATTGAGAGTTGATGAATGCTTGAATGCTTGCTAAATGCATATGTCTTGTGTTGATTGCCATTTTTGAGTGATGAATTTGACTGTCTTGTATGTCGAAGACACTTAGCTCGATGTATGAGCTTATACTCGATCATGAAGCCTTGAATTGAAAAGGAAATTGGCATGCTTGAGAACTTTGGTACCTTGATGAGTTGAGACGCGGGGTTGTGATGGCCAGTACCCTGATGCGTGGAGACGCGGGGTTGTGAGGATTAATGTCCTTATGTGTTGAAATGCGAGACGAGATTGATTATGTATCGACATAGGCCTAGAATAGCATTGAAAACCTCATGCGTTTAACGCGGGTTTGTCAATTTGATGGTCTGAGGCATAATGACACGAACCGAGCCTGAGGCGTTTTAACGCGAGCGTGAATCATGAGAAAATTCTTAAGGTTAGAATGTATGGCTTGATTTTATGTTCCATGCCTAACTCGATTGATGAGTTATGTTGAAATGACTATTCGACTGTCAATCGTTTGTATCTGTCTGGCATTTTATGACTGATAAGTGCCTTATATTGTTGAGTGTGAGTTCTTATTCATTATTTGTATTCATTTAGGTGTACTATCAGCCTGACCTAGGGTTGGGACTTATCTTACTAAGATGTCAATCTCACCCCGTCGTGGGACCTTACCTTTCAGACCCTAAGCTTTAAAGATGCTCCCGACTTGTTTAAGCGATTCGAAAGAAATGCCCGCCTATTTTGATGAGTTCCCTGATGGTCGAGGTACCGTGTATTTGAGAAAGTGTATAGTGGTCTGGGTCGACGAGGGTGGTAAGGATTGGAAACCACATAGGTTTGTGGCCTAGTTCCGTAGGATAGGTGATGTCACCACTGGTCCGTTGAAGTTTACTGAGGTGCCTCGAGGAGTCATTCCTAGCTGATGTCATCTCACTCGAGATTCTATAGAGGTAGAGGTGCCTGTGGTGGGCTTGAGGAAGGTACCTGAGAAGACCCCAACCTTGGAAGACACTGAGGAGGTGATAGTGATCGACTCCTCAAAGGATGAGCTGAAGGATACTACGATGGATGACACTGTAGACATGCGCTCCGAGACTTTTTCGGACTACGAGCCTAAGGAGGATGCAGATGAGACTGACGATTCTAGCGATTTGACCTAGTGGTTTCCTGACTTACTCTGTAGTCTTTTGGTGATGATCTCGTTGGTTTGTTTTGTTTTGTTTTGGTGACTTAGATGTGGATTGTCTTTTGATTAAGTCCCGTTGCCCCGCCTATCAGCAGGACTAGCTCACCTGCGCTTTTGTGTGAACTCATGAGGTTATATGCATATATATTAAGTTCTCGTTATCTAGGTTCCCATCGACATATATATGGGGGAGTTGTTTATATTCATTTCCGCATGCTTGCCTATGTTATGCATCTCTCGACAATGATTTCCTAGGACTCCAAAAGTAAATTGAAGGGAATTGCGTGTCGACGCAAAGGGCGCGAGGCGTGACATTCCCGCTTATTTGGTATTAGAGCAAGGTCAGCTCGATCCACGTTGATTGAGAATCGGAGTAATAAGGAGGAGTAAATTGGGGTAGGATGGGTAACGAGACCTTAGGAGACATGTTAGAGCTAGGCATGAAATGCACGGCATATGACTTGGTGCATGTGATTGATGTGTAGTATTGGTATGATTGTGGTGGTTTATGAAGATTAAGCTTCATGTTTAGCGCTGGAAGTAATTTCTGTATCATGGATTATTGAGCGGATAATCATCGCTGGTTAGGATGAACCGCTGAAGTGAATGGAATTGAGTAATAGCCATGGATTGTTTATTGAAGCGCCTTTGGAAATAGTGGTGTGGAAGATTAATTTGTTGTGACTGCTTCTTTTAATAGATAATTTAGTACTGCTGGACTTCACAAGATGAGTAATCTCTAATTCCGTGGTGGAATTATAGTGGTCCAAGTGTAGTAAGGATACACAAGAATGAGTAATCTACCTAGAAGACCTAAAAGGCCTAGGAGTGGAGCTTCTAGCTCGAGATCGCCTGTGTCGAAAGACTCAAGGATAGATGGAGTGCTGAGGGCACTCGAACGGATCGGCGACCTTATCGACAAGCACACCCAAGATAGGGATGCTGCCATAGCTCAAGCTGTAGGAGCTGCTATAGCTGCTATCAACTCCAATAACGGCAACAATGGAGGTAATAGAAACAACGGTGATAATGACCAGGGTAATGAAGTAGGTAATGCCTAAGAGGAAGTTATTGAGGCTAGGCAAATGAGCCAACTGGTCGAGCAGTTTATTAAACTGAAGCTAATCCAGTTCGATGGTACTGGAGACCCTAAATTGGCGCCAAGGTGGATAGTGAAACTTGAGAAGGCCTTTGGAGTACTAAGGTGCACAGATGAAGAAAAAGTATTACTAGCGGTGTATCAATTGGAAGGTACCGTTAATAACTAGTGGACTACCACCAAAAATGGAGTTTTTCCATAAGGAACGACTTTAACGTGAAATTCTTTTACTACGACATTCAATGACAAGTATTTTTCTGAGATAGCGTGTGAGAGAAAGCAGGTGGAATTCCTACAGCTGCATCAGAATCTTCTGACAGTGGACCAATATGAAGCTGAGTTCTCCAAATTGTCGAGGCATGTACCCAGATCAGTAGAGGATCTGCTGGAAAAGGCGCAGAGGTTTCGGGATGGTTTGAGGCTCGAGCTTCACAGCCAGATGATAGCTCTGAACTTAAGGATTTACAAGGAAATATATGAATGGGGACAGATGATCGAAAGGGACTTGAAGGAAAGGGCTGCCGCATCTGGATCGCGGTTCAGCTCATTTCGAGACAATCGCCAGATTGGTAAAAGACCTATGATTGGAAATAGACGCTTTGTACCTCCAGTAAGGAAGAATATAGTGAAGTCGTCACACCAAGCAAACTGGAATTGCCGCCTCTGTGGCAAGAGGCATGGTAACGGACCTTGTCAGGCTAGGACCGGAGCGTGATTCAAGTGTGGTCAGATAGGCCATCAGATGAGAACTTGCCCAAATCAAACTCCAGTGGCTAGACCTTAAAGGCAACGACCATAGGCAGGACCGTCAACTGCCACTCCCCAGAATGATCAGAATCGACCCCCAACTCAGGGAAGGGTCTATGTTGTGGAGCGTAGGGAAGCGAAAGAAGCGTCTGTCGTAGACACAGGTACCGTTTATTTGTGTGACCAAGCTGCTTATGCCTTGTTTGACCCTAGCGCTTCACATTCTTTCATGTCTGTTCAATTTGCCGATTTGGTTAATATAAAGTTGGAATTGTTGAGTATGATACTGCATGTTGCTATCCAGTTGAAGGATAATGTATTGGTTTCATTGGGCTGTGCGGACTGTAAGTTAGTAGTCGGTCGTAGCGAAGAGATTATAGACTTGGCTGTGTTATCCATGTATGATTTTGATGTGATCGTAGGAATGGATTGGTTGGGTAAGCAAAGGGCAATTGTCGATTGTGGTAGCAGAGTAATCCGTTTTTATCCAGATGGTCACCCTAATTTTGAATTTGTAGGAAGTCGAGGAGGAACCTTGATTCCTTTAGTCTCATCGCTTGAAGCGACAAAGATGATGATCGAAGGATGTCAAGCTTACTTACTCGCAGTTATGGACACGACTGCCGTGGAACCTAAACTATAAAATATTCCGGTAGTGCGTGAGTTTCCAGATGTTTTTCCTCAAGAATTACCAGGGTTGCCACCAGAGAGAGAAATTGAATTCGTGATCGAGTTAGCTTCTGAAACGGAACCAATCTTGAAGGCACCTTATAGGATGTCCTTATCAGAGCTGAAAGAGTTAAAGGTACAAATGCAAGAATTACTAGATAAAGAATTTATTCGACCGAGTGCTTCACTGTGGGAGTGCCAGTGTTGTTTGTGAGGACAAAAGATGGGTCCTTGCGTTTATGCATTGACTATAGACAGTTGAATTAGGTAACTATAAAGAATAAGTATCCATTGCCAAGGATTGATGATTTATTCGATCAATTGCAAGGAGCTTCAGTATTCTCTAAGATTGACCTGAGGACTGATTATCATCAGTTGACAATTAGGAAAGAATACATACCGAAGATAGCTTTTAGGACAAGGTATGATCACTACGAGTTCACCGTTATGCCATTTGGATTGACCAATGCTCCAGCCGCATTTATGGATTTAATGCATCACTGTTCAAGGAATTCTTGGATAGGTTTGTTCTAGCCTTCATTGATGACATTTTAATTTACTCGAAGAGCACGAAGAGCATGAAAGGCATTTAAGGATTGTCTTACACACTCTGAGGGAGCACTCGCTTTACGCTAAGTTTAGCAAATGCGAGTTCTGGCTGAATAAGGTAGCATTTCTTGGTCATGTGGTGTCTGAAGATGGAATTGCGGTAGACCCTACAAAGATTGAAGCTGTTATGAATTGGCCTAGGCCTACTACTGTCACAGAGGTTCAAAGTTTCCTAGGATTGGAAGGGTATTACCGGCGCTTTGTGGAGAAGTTTTCATCCATAGACATTCCATTGATGAGGTTGACTAAGAAGGAAACCAAGTTTGAGTGGACGGACAAGTGTGAAAGGACCTTTCAAGAGCTTAAGCATCGGTTAACGATCGCACATGTATTGACGATTCCATTAGAACCTGTAGGCTATGAGATATATAGCGACGTTTCGCTAAAAGGACTGAGTTGTGTCGTAATGCAACATGGGGGAGTGATAGCCTACGCGTCATGACAATTAAGACTGCACATGATGAATTATCCAACACATGACTTGGAATTGGCTGCAATTATCTTTGCCTTGAAGATTTGGAGGCATTATTTGTGCAGCGAGAAGTTTCAGATTTATACACCACAAAAGCCTAAAGTATCTCTTTTCTCAGAAGGAATTAAACTTGAGACAACATTGTTGGAGGGAACTGCTCAAGGATTATGATTGCGACATTCTATATCATCTTGGAAAAGCGAACAGAGTCGTGGATGCACTCGGTCAGAAATCAAGTATCGCTTGTCTGCTAGTTAAAGGACGGTTGTTACTTGAAGATTTAAGGAATTCAGAGTTCAAATTGGAAGTCAGTCAGCTGTCCAGTTTGGTAGCGACCTTGAGAATAGAACTTGAGATCCAAGAAAGGATAAAGGCCTTGCAACTTACGGACCAAGAAATTCAGAAGATCCTCGAAATGGACGTAACGAAGAGAAAACAAGAGTTCCAAGTGTTAGAGGATGGAATTTTGAAATTTCAAGGGCGCCTATAAATATTCAAGGATGAAGAGCTAGAGAAAAGATTCTATCGGAAGCTCACCGAAGCAACTAAAGTATCCATCCAGGTAGCACGAAAATGTATCAGAACCTACGTCAACATTACTAGTGGAACGGGATGAAAGTAGACGTGGCTAAATATGTGGCAAAGTGTTTGACATGTCAACAGGTAAAGGCACAACACTGTAAACTCGGTGGGTTGTTATAGCCAAAGGAAATTCCTGAATGGAAATGGGAACACGTGACTATGGACTTTGTGATGGGATTGCCAAGGAGCCAAAGAGGTCATGATTCGATTTGGGTAGTCATGGATAGACTAACCAAGTCTATACATTTCATTCCTGTGCGAAAGGACTTCGCGATGGACAAGTGTGCCAAGCTGTATATGCGTCAGATAGTGAGACTACATGGGGTACCCGTGACAATTACATTAGACAGAGATCTTAAGTTCACAATGAACTTCTGGAAGAGCCTTCAGGATGCCATGGAAACTCGACTACAGTTCAGTACGGTGTATCATCCACAAACGGATGGACAATTGGAGAGGACGATTCAGATGCTCGAGCATATGTTACGAGCATGTGTTATAGACTTCAAAGGTGGATGTAAGGATCAATTACATTTGGTAGAGTTCGCGTATAACAACAGTTATCAGTAGAGCATTCAAATGGCACCTTTTGAAACACTCTATGAAAAAGCTTGCAGAACCCCAATTTGTTGGGACGAAGTTGGAGAGAGAAGTATTACGGGACTAGAGTTAGTAGAGCAATCAATGGAGGCTGTGAAAATAACATGGGATAGACTAAAGACGGCATAAAGTCGTCAGAAAAGTTATGCGGACAAATGACGTAAGCCTCTAGAGTTTCAAGTTGGCGATCATGTTTTTCTTAAAATTTCACTGATGCAAGGACTATCTCGGTTTGGAAAAAAATAAAAACTGAGTCCAAGTTATGTAGGTCCATTTGAGATTTTGGAACGAATTTGAACTCTAGCATATGGACTTGCCTTACTGCTTAATTTATCTCGTGTACACAACGTCTTCCATGTATCAATGCTGAGGAAGTATGAGCCGAACCCGACGCACGTGCTAGATTATGAAACTATTGAAGTTGACGAAAGAGTGTTCTACATGGAAAAACTAGTCAGGATCGAAGATCGAAAAGAGCAAGTTCTGAGAAACAAGACGATTCCACTAGTCAAAGTAATTTGGGAGCATCATGGGACAGAAGGCGCTACGTGGGAAAGCGAGGAAATGATAAGGCGTCAGTACCCCCATTTGTTTGAATAGCTGGATTTATTGTAAATTTCGAGAATGAAATTCTTGTAAGGCCCTTACCCAAAAAAAAAATCTTGCAAGGGGGAAGAGTTGTGACATTCTGATTTTTCCTATCATTTCGAGACTTATCAATGAGAACGTATCTAAGGTTGTATTTCAGTCGTATCTCGCTCGGATCTGATCAATCTCGAGTTAACTGACCAAAAGGAAAAGGCTAACGCGAGACAAGGTACGTAGACCTAGGGAACTCAAATAGGAAATGACGATTTGACCATAAGGATTGTCGAGGGAGTATTTAGAACCCTTAAAGGCCGATCTAAGAACGATTAAGGAATAAATTGCTAGTGTTATAAGATTGGAGCGTGGGTGATGCTGCTTAACCAATGTATAATTTGTGAAATTTTCCTAAATCGAACGATGACGATCGAGACCATCGGAGCTAGTAATAGACCATCGCAATTACATGACAACCAAAGTAGCCATGAACTGACGAGCCCTAAGTGTGACGAGAATCACAGAGTCGATACACGTAACGTCTACAAAAGCCGCCCGTTAGTTCGGGAAAATCTGAAATTTCATTTGACAAAAAAAAAGGTTTAGAGACGGGTCTCGAAATGGAAAAATGAAAAATTAAGAATTCCAACATTATAATTTGATTGGACGTCGCCTCATCGAAGAAAATTTGAATTATAAAAATGACGTTCCGGATGACAAGGGTGAAATTACTGTTTTGCCCCTCAAGGTCTAGCCTTATCTTCATAAATGAATGAGGATATTTTGGTCATTGACCCTACCCTAAGGCTGCCGAAAATTTGGAGAAATATTGGTCATTGGATGAGCTTGATGATTGACTAGAGGACAAGTCTCAATGGATGACCAAGTAACATTAATTATCCAATTTTTAACCTACCATTCTTGCATGTTGACCAAGCCATTTGGTGTATAGCTCTCTATCTCCTTTCCCCTAGCCGAAACCCCTTCAATCTTCCATTTTCTTCTTCCTTTCTTTGTCTTTTCATTTGGCCGAGAACTAGACTTGCACGACCAGTCCGCTGTCTCTCCATTGCCGCCGTCAAGTGCCACCTCCAGCGATCATCAGCCCTCGCGCCGACCACCAGCCCATAGCCCCACCTCTTGCCAACCATCTCCAAGTGGTAGTTCAGTATTTGGCCACCTGAGGAGCTTCGGCCAGCCAATCTACTAAAAGGCGACGAATTTCGTCACAGCAAGAGGTAACCTTCGTTTGACCTCCACAGGACCTCGATTTGCTTCAAACTTCCGACCAAATTTTGTAGACATATAGGGCACTTGTATACTAAGCCGAGGTAAAAAGTTTGGTTGAATTGGATGCATTTTTATGACGAAATGGTATTGATTCCGCGAATAGAAACTGACCAGCACTGGACCGAGGGAAACGGTGCTGTTTTGGGACTTCCAGGCATCGACTCGCCACAAAATTTTTGGTGAGACTCCCTCAGACCTAGGACTATATGTTAGCAAGTAATTTATGTTAGGAATTGTAGTTTAAGGATGGTTTATGGGCAGATTAGCTGGGTACGAAATAGAACCGAAAAGTCCCATGTTCGGTTTGTGTAAACTGAGTTATCAAGGGCTGTTTAGGGTGTCGCCAAGCTCTAAATTCAAAGTTGAGGCGTACTAGAATGTCAATTGATATGCTATTGGGGTATATGCTAAGTGGTTCGACGATTGGACGAGAAAAATTGATGAAATGGATTGGATTTCCCTAGGTCATACGCTGTCCTGTTTTGGACCCTCAAGGCCGAACCCTTGGAGTGCTTAGGAAGGAAATTTTTGTCGAATTGAGCCTAAGGTAAGGAGTTTCTAAATCTTGACTAGGAGGATTGATCTCGACTAGATGATTTGGTTGTGAATTGGGTGAATTTCCATGAGTTTATGGTGTGATTGTCCAATGTCTATCAATGAGAGTTGATGAATGCTTGAATGCTTGCTAAATGCATATGCCTTGTGTCGATTGCCACTTTTGAATGATGAATTTGATTGCCTCGCATGCCGTAGACACTTGGCTTGATACATGGTCTTGTACTCGATTATGAAGTCTTATATTGAAAAGGAAATTTGCATGCTTGAGAACTTTGGTACCCTGATGCGTTGAGACGCTGGATTGTAAAGATTAATGTCCTGATGTGTTGAAACACGGGACGAGACTAATTATGTGTCGACATAGGCCTTGTGACATCCTGATTTCCCAGTCATTTTCAGACTCATTAATGAGAAGTATATCTAGCGATGTGTTTCAGCCATATCTCGCTCGAATATGATCAATTTGAGTAGGCTGACCAAAAAGGAAAAGCTGATGCGAGACAAGGTACGTGGACCTAGGAAACTCGAATAGGAAATGACGCTTTAACCATAAGGATTTTCGAGGAGACATTTAGAACTACAAAAGGCCGATCTAAGAACGATTAAGGAATGCATTGCTAGCGTTATACGATTGGAGCGCGGGTGAAGCCGCTTAACCAATGTATAATTTGCAAAATTTTCCTAAATCGAACAGTGACAATCGAGACCATCAGAACTAGTGATAGACCCTCACAATTACATGACAATCAAAGTTGCCATGAATTGATGAGCCCTAAATGTGATATGAATCATAGGGTCGATACGCATAACGTCTACAAAAATCGTCCGTCGATTCGGGATAAGATGGAACCATGTCTGATAGAGAAAACGATCAGAAACGAGTCTTGAAAATTGAAAATGGAGAATCAAGAATTTCAACATTATGTTTGGATTGGCCGTCGCCTCATCGAAGAATATTGGAATGAGAAAAAAGACGTTTCGGACGTCGAGGGTAAAATTACCATTTTGCCCCTCAAGACCTAGCCTTTCTTATATGATTGGATGAAGGCATTTTGGTCTTTATTATACTCCTCAAGGCTGTCGAAAATGAGAAGATTATGGCCATTGGATGAAGCTTGATTGGCACTTGGGACATGTGTCAACAGATCAAGCATTGAGTGGTCATGTCCACTTTTCCCCAACTACCATTCAACTCATTGACTTTGAAGTTGAGTATAGCTCTCTCTCTTTGTTCTTGGCCGGCCATACACCCTTATCTTCACCGAGAGTTCCATTCTTCTTCTTCCTCTCCTTTCTACTGCTCGCCGACCGAACCTGTGCCTCCCATTCGCTACCGCCGACAACCTCCTCCAGCGACTTCTAGCCTGTGAGCCAACCATCCACAACTAGCCCGGCCTCTTGCCGATATCCTAGAAGTAGAAGCTAGTCGTTTGACCCACCGAAGAGCTCCGACCAGCCGATCTCCCACAAGTCGACGGAAACCGTCATAACCTGAGGTAGGCAACGTTTCTGACCTCTTAGGACCTCGAAATTTGAAGTTTTGCAACCAACTTTTGTGGAGATCTAGGGGACTCATAGAGTGATCTGTGGTAAAATGTTGAGGTTATTTTGATGGAGTTTTGACCCCAAATGGGCCTTGTGTTTGAAGGACATAAAATGTCGATTGGAGGACTAAGGGAAACCGATGAGATTCAAGGTGTTTTCAGCGACGACTCAGCCCCAAATCTTCGATAAGCCTCCTTAACCCTTAGATATACATGTTAGCAAGTAGGTTAGTGAATAAATGATGGATTTGAGGTGGTTTAAAGGCTGAAAAATCTCAGTATACATAGAATCGAAAATAGCCCAGTTCGGTTCAATGTAAACCGGTTCAGTGGAGGCTGTTATGGGTTGGTTTTGAGTCTCAAATTCATCAATGAGATATGCTAGAATGTCGAGGATCATGTTATTAAGGTTGGTGAGTTATGAATGGGTAAATTGAGCAAGAGAATTGACGATTGATTGGAATTTCATAGGTTGCGCGATGGGTTTGGTCTTGGACCACTTGGATCGAATTTGAGGAGGTGCTTGAGGAGAGAAATTGTGACATTAAGCTTGAGGTAAGGGAACCTTAAACCTATGATAGGAAGATTGGACTCAATTGAGCGAATCGAGTGATATTATGATTGATTGAGAGAGACGTCAATGAGATTATTCTTGTGTGCATCTTAGAATGATATAGTAGGCTCGAATGTGTGCCAATGCTTGTGCTTGGATTGCTTGCCATGTCTGAGTGTCGCTTTGATTATCTTGCATGCCATGAGTATATGAATTATGTTTGAGTTGCACATGGTATTATGTGTGTGATTTGAATGAGAATCATGGCATGAGTGTGACATGGTGAGATCTTGATGTGTATGAGACGCGGGGTAGTGTGATGGATACCCTGAGGTACTGAGGCGTGGGGTTGGAGTTGTGTGGCACCCTAATGCGAATGAGACGCAGGGTTGAGAAGGCCATAGTCCTGATGCGTTAAAACGCAGGACGGAGAAGTGATGTGTTGACACTGGTCTGTAGTAACATTAAAACCTAATGCGTTTACGCGGGTTGTCAATGACGGTCTGATGCGTTTACGCGGACCGAGCCAGATGCATTTTAAACGTGGGCATGAGAATGAGGCAGGTGTGAAGGGTGGAAGTGGTGGTGAGACATGGCAGTATGTACATGATCTTAGTGATGTGTTGTGATGCCATGACTGCATGCCTGACATCTGTGTGTTGTCTCGATAATTGATTTCCTCTTATGTTTATTTGTATGAATTGCTGATTTTTATGGCTGCCAGAGTGGATGGTCGGCCTAACCTAGGGTTAGGACCCACCTTTCTAAGATATGTATCTCACCCCGTTAGGGACCCCCTTTCCTTATAGATCCTAGGTCTTGAAAATGTGGCTTATTCGTTTTGGTAACCCCAAGGAGATGTCCGTTCATTTTGATGAGTTCCCTGATAGGCAGGGGACTACCTATATTAGAAAATTTACAGTGGTATGGGTAGATGAGGGTAGCACTAGCTGGAAGCCTCGTGGGTATGAGGCCTGGTTCCGGAAGGTTTGGGATGTATCTACAGGGCCGCTAAAGCCCACTGAGGTGCCCTAGGGAGTCGTCCCTAGTTGGTGTCATCCCACCCGGGATTTAGAGCAGGCTGAGGGGTCAGTTTCCTGTTCGAGGAACGAACCTGAAGGGACCCCGACCTTGGGGGATACTGAGGAGGAGGTCATAGTGGTCGAGACTATAGAGGATGACCCGATGGAGTTGTCTGTTAAGAAGGCCATGAAGGATACCATCGAGATTCGCTCGAAGTCCTTCTCGGAGTATGAGCTCACGGAGGAGGCAGAGGAGATCGAAGACTCCAACAGCTCGTCTTAGGAGCTTACGGTTTATGAGTCTGAGTTTAGATGGTGACCTTGATGTTTGGATCTTTTGGTGATGATGATGGATCTTTTTGTATTTACCCCGTCTCCCTAGCGAATTTAGTTGTCTATGCTTATGTATGAACTTTCAAGTATTATGTATCATGGTATTCTCGCTACTTAGGTCCCACTTTATATTTTGTAAGGAGGAGTTTTATCATTGTCATTTCCGCGTGCTTTGTATATGTCTCTCGACTTATGTGTGGATCTTGGGACCACAAGAGATATTTTGGCTTTCCTACAAGGAATCGCGTGCTCGTGCGAGGGGCACGAGACGTGATATCCCCGTTTGATTTGGTATCAGAGCAAGGTCAGCTCGATCCAAGGTTGATCGAGGATTGGAGTAATAAGGAGAATTAAGTTGGGACAAGGACGGGTAGCGAGACCTTAAGAGACTGGTTAGGATAAGACATGGGATATATAGCCTGTGACTTGGCACTTATGGTTGGCATTTGGCCTTGGTAGGGTTATGGAAATGCATAAGGATTAAGTTCCCTACTTAGTGTTGAAAGTCATTTCTATATTTTGGCCTGTTAAGTGAATGAGTATAACTTGTTGTAGTGAACCGTTGGAGTAAACGGAATTGAGGATTGTCATGGGCTACTTGTTGAAATGTCTCTGGACTTTGTTGTATGGAGGACTGTTCTGTTGTCGCTATTTCTATTGAAGCATAGTTGGTAGCTCTGGACTTGGATAAATGGGTGAGTACTAACTCCTTGATGAACTTGTGGTGGATCAGGCTCAATAAAATAATATAAGGATGAGCAACCCATCTAGGGAATTTGGAAGGCCCAGAGGCGGAGCTTCTAGCTCGAGGCCGCCCGTAGCAAAAGATTCAAGGATGGATGGCGTACTGAGGACGCTAGAGAGGATTGGTGACCCCATTGACAAGCAGACCCAGGATCGGGATGCTGCCATAGCCCAGGCGATAGGAGCCGCCATAGCTGCCGTTAACGCTAACAACAGCAACAACGGGGGCAATGGAAACTAGGATGAACAAGGCTAGGGCAATGAGGCAGTGAATGCCTAGGAGGAAATTGTCGTGGCTAAACAGATGGGTCATCTAGTGGAACAATTCATAAAGCTGACGCCGACCCAGTTCGATGAGATTGGAGATCCTGAGCTAGCACCCAGATGGATTGAGAAGTCGGAAAAAGCCTTTGGAGTGCTGAGGTGCACAGACGAAGAGAAGGTACTGCTGGTGGTGTAATAATTAGAAGGGATTGCAGACGATTGGTGGGCTGCCACCAAGAGTGGAGTTCTCCCCAAAGGAACGGCCATGACCTGGGATGCCTTAAAGACGGCGTTCAACAACAAGTACTTCTCAAAGACGGCCAGGGAAAGGAAGCGGGTGGAATTCTTACAACTGCGTCAGAACCAGCTGACGGTGGACCAATATGAGGCCGAGTTCTCCAAACTATCGAGGTACGCACCTCGATCTATAGAGGATCCCTAGGAGAAAGCACGGAGATTTCGGGACGGATTGAGGCTTAAGCTCCGCAGTTAGATGATTGCCCTAAATTTAAGGACTTATAAGGAGATCTATGAGTGTTGCCAGATGATTAGAAGGGATTTAAAGGAAAGGAATGCCGCATCTGGATCGTGGTTTACCCCATTCCGAGACCACCGCCAGATGGGCAAGAGACCGATGGCGGGCAATAGGTGTTTTGTACCTCCAGTACGGAAAAACATTGTGAAGCCGCCGAATTCCACGAATTGGAGCTGCCGTCTCTGTGGCAGGAGGCATGGAAATGGGCCATGCCCGGTAAGGACTAGGGCTTGCTTTAAGTGTGGTCAAATGAGCTACCAGATGAGGACATGCTCGAACCAAGCTCTGATGAGTCGACCTCAAGTACAGAGAACGTAGGCTGGACCGTTGACTGCCACTCCTTAGACCGAGCAGAATCGACCACCGGCTCAAGGAAGGGTATATGCAATAGCCTGTAGAGAGGCGGAGGAAGCGTCAGGAGTGGTCACAAGTACGGTTTACTTATGTGACCAAGCTGCATTGATTCGGGTGCCACACATTTATTTGTGCCTGCATAGTTTGCTAATTTGGTGGGTATGAAGTTGAAACCATTGAGTATAATTCTGCATGTTGCTACTCCGTTAAAGGATAATATATTGGTTTCATTAGGCTGTGCTGACTGTGAAATTGTGATTGGAGGGAGTAAGGAGAGGATTGATCTAGCGATATTACCCACGTATGATTTTGATATGATCATAGGGATGGATTGGTTGGGTAAGTAGGGGGCAGTGGTAGAATGTGGTAGTAGGATAATTCGTTTCTACCCAGAATACCGCCCTAGTTTTGAATTCGTGGGAAGTCGAGGAGGAATCTTGATTCCCTTAATCTCATCTCTTGAAGTGACAAAGATGGTATCTAAAGGGTGTCAGGCGTACTTAGTTGCGGTGATGGACACAATTGTCGTAGAGCCAAAACTAGAGAATATTCCAGTAGTGCATGAGTTCCTTGACATTTTTCCCTAAGAGTTGCCAGGATTGCCATAGGAGCAAAAGATAGAATTTGTGATCGAGTTAGCTCCTAAAATGGAGCCGATCTCAAAGGCACCTTATAGGATGTCCTTGTCAGAATTGAAAGAGTTAAAGATGCAGATGGAGGAACTGCTGGATAAAGGATTTATCCGACCGAGTACTTCACCGTGGGGAGCGCCGATATTGTTCGTAAGGAAAAAGGATGGGTCCTTGTGTCTATACATCGACTATAGGCAGTTGAACCAGGTAATAGTGAATAATAAGTACCCACTATCGAGAATCAATGACCTGTTTGATCAGTTACAAGGAGCGGCGGTATTTTCAAAAATTGACCTGAGGACTGGGTATCGCCAGTTGAGGATCAAGAAGGAAGACATACCTAAGATTGCTTTTGGGACGAAGTATGGTCATTATGAGTTCACAGTGATGCCTTTTGGATTGACCAATGCTCCAGCCGCATTCATGGACTTGATGCATCAAGTATTTAAGGAATTCCTAGATAGATTCGTCATAGTCTTCATTGACAATATCCTGATTTACTCAAGGAGTGACGCATAACACGAGGAGCACCTAAGGATTGTCTTGCAAACATTGAGGGAACACTCGCTATACGCTAAGTTGAGCAAATGCGAGTTCTGGCTGAGTAAGGCAGTACTTCTTGGTCATGTGGTATCTGGAGAAGGGATTGCAATGAATCCTGCAAAGATAGAAGCGGTAACCAATTGGTCTAGGCCTACTACAGTCACTGAAGTCAGAAGTTTCTTGGGATTGGCCGGGTATTACCGATATTTTGTGGAGAAGTTCTCATTCATAGCCATCCCATTGACGAGGTTGACAAAGAAAGAGACAAGGCTTGAATGGACGGATAAGTGCGAAAGGAGTTTCCAAGAGCTCAAACATCGGTTGACGACTGCACCAGTGTTGACGATTCCATTAGGACTAGGGGGCTATGAGATTTATAGCGATGTTTCACTGAAAAGACCAGACTGTGTGTTAATGCAACATGGGAGAGTAGTGGCCTACGCATCCCGATAACTGAGACCACATGAAATATACTACCCAACTTATGATCTGGAGTTAGCAGCAATCATTTTCGCTCTGAAGATCTGGAGACATTATCTGTGTGGCGAAAAGTTTCAGATTTACACCGACCACCAAAGCTTGAAGTACATGTTTTCCCAGAAAGAATTGAATATGACGCAGTGTCGGTGGATAGAGCTGCTCAAAGATTATAACTATGATATACTGTATCATCTTGGGAAGGCAAACATAGTAGTAGATGCACTTAGCCGGAAGTCGAGCATCGCTTGTCTGCTGGTAAGAAGTTGGTCGATGATCGAGGACTTGAGAGATTCTGAGCTCAGACTAGAAGTCTACCAATTGTCCAGTTTGATGGCTACATTGAGGGTAGAACCTAAGGTCCAGGAAGGAATAAAGACCTTACAGTCTACGAACCCGGAAATTCAGAAAATTCTGGAGATGGACGCGATAAAGAGGAAGCCGGAGTTTCAAGTGTCAGAGGACGGAATCCTGAAGTTCTGATGACGTTTATGTGTGCCAAAGGACAAAGAGCTCAGGGAAAGGATTTTGTCAAAGGCTCACAAGAGCAATTATAGTATCCACCCTGGAAGTACGAAAATCTATCAGAACTTGTGACAGCACTACTAGTGGGACGGGATGAAATTGGATGAGCGAAGTATGTGGCAAAGTGCTTAACATGCCAGCAAGTGAAAGCGCAGCACTGTAAGCCTAGAGGATTATTATAGCCACTGGAGATTCCGGAATGGAAGTGGGAGCATATAACTATGGATTTTGTGATGGGACTTCCGAGGAGCCAGAGAGGTCACGACTCTATATAGGTAGTCGTGGACAGATTGACCAAGTCCGCCCATTTCATTCCTGTGCGAAAGGATTTCGCAATGGATAGATACGCCGAGTTATATATAAGGGAGATAGTGAGGCTACATGAAGTACCTGTGACAATTACCTCAGATAGAGATCCCAAGTTCACAACGAATTATTGGAAAAGCTTGTAAGATGCTATGGGAACTCGACTGCAGTTTAGCACGGCGTACCATCCTCAAATGGATGAACAGTCGGAGAGGACAATTCAAACGCTTAAGGACATGCTGCAAGCATGCGTCATAGATTTTAAAGGTGGATGGAAAGATTAGCTACATTTGGTGAAATTCGCGTACAATAATAGCTACTAGTAGAGCATCCAGATGGCACCATTTGAAGAACTCTATGGAAGGTTCTGTAGAACCTTGATTTGCTAGGATAAGGTTGGAGAAAGGAGTATCACAGGCCTAGAGTTAGTAGAGCAATTTGTTGAAGCAGTGAAAATAATTCGGGATAGACTGAAGACGGCACAGAGTCGTCAGAAGAGTTATGTGGATAAGCGGCGTAAGCCTTTGGAGTTTCAAGTGGGCGATCATGTTTTCCTCGAAGTGTCGCCGATAAGGGGATTATCGCGATTTGGAAAGAAAGGAAAACTGAGCCCGAGGTACGTAGGTCCATTTGAAATTTTGGAGCGAATTGGAACCTTGGCCTACAGGCTTACCATGCCGCCTAATCTATTCCTGGTGCATAATGTCTTCCACGTGTCAATGCTGCGGAAATATGAACCAGACCCGACACATGTTTTGGACTACGAAGTCATAGAAGTGGACGACTAGGTATCTTACGTGGAAAAGCCGTTCAGGATCGAGGACCGGAAGGAGCAAATTCTTAGGAATAAGACGATTCCATAGGTCAAGGTGGTGTGGGAGCACCATGGAACCGAAGGCGCCACGTGGGAAAACGAAAAGACGATGAGGCGACAATACCCCCATTTATTTGAGTAATTAAGTCGATGCAAATTTCGGGGATGAAATTTTTGTAAGGGGGAGAGTTGTGACATCATGATTTCCCAGTCATTTTCAGACTCATTAATGAGAAATATATCTAGCGATGTGTTTCAGCCATATCTCGCTCGAATCTGATCAATTTGAGTAGGCTGACTAAAAGGGAAAGGCTAACGCGAGACAAGGTACGTGGACCTAGGGAACTCGAATAGGAAATGACGCTTTGACCATGAGGATTATCGAGGGGACATTTAGAATTACAAAAGGCCGATCTAAGAACGATTAAGGAATGCATTGCTAGCATTATACAATTGGAGCGCGGGTGTTGCCGCTTAACCAATGTATAATTTGTAAAATTTTCCTAAATCGAACAGTGACGATTGAGACCATCGGAACTAGTGATAGACCCTCACAATTACATGACAACCAAAGTCACCATGAATTGACTAGCCCAAAATGTGATATGAATCACATGGTCGATACGCGTAACGTTTGCGAAAGCCGTCGTCCGTTCGGGATAGGCTAGAACCACGTCTGATAGAGAAAATAATCGGGAACGAGTCTTGAAAATTGAAAATGGAGAATCAAGAATTCCAATTTCATGTTTGGATTGGCCGTCACCTTATCGAAGAATATTGGAATAAGAAAAACGACGTTCCGGACATCGGGGGTAAAATTATCATTTTGCCCGTCAAGACCTAGCCTTGCTTATATGGTTGGACGAGGGCATTTTGGTCTTTATTATACCCCCCAAGGCTGCCGAAAATGAGAGAAGATTATGGCCATTGGATGAAGATTGATTGACACTTGGGACATTTGTCAATAGATCAAGCATTGAGTGGTCATGTTCACTTTTCCCTAACTACCACTCAACTCATTGACTTTTAAGTTGAATATAGCTCTCTCTCTCTCCTCTTGGCTTGCCATACACCTCATCTTCACCGAGAGATCCCTGCTTCTTCTTCCTCTCCTTTCTGCTGCTCGCCGATCGAACCTGTGCCTCCTGTTTGCTACCGCCGACGACCCCCTCCGGCGACTTCTAGCAGCAAGCCAACCATCCACACCAAGCCCGACCTTTTGTCGGCATCCTCGAAGTGGAAGCGAGTCGTTTGACCCACCGAAGAGCTTCGACCAACCGATCTCCCGCAAGTTGACGGAAACTGTCACAATCTAAGGTAGGCAACGTTTTTGACCTCTTAGGACCTCAAAACTTTGGAGTTTCTAGGGGACTCATAGAGTGATCTGTGGTAAAAAGCTGAGGTTATTTTGATGGAGTTTTGACCCCAAATGGGTCTTGTGTTTGAAGGACAGAAACTGCTGGTTGGAGGACTAAGGAAAACGGTGAGAGTGTTTCCTGCGACGACTCGGCCCCAAATCTTCGGTGAGCCTCCTAAACCCTTAGATATACATGTTAGCAAGTAGGTTAGTGAATAAATGGTGGATTTGAGGTGGTTTAAGGGCTGGAAAATCTCGGTATACACAGAATCGAAAATAGCCCAGTTCGGTTCTCTGTAACCGATTTTGTAGAGGCTGTTATGGGTTCGTTTTGAGTCTCAAATTCATCAATGAGACATGCTAGAATGTCGAGGATCATGTTATTAAGGTTGGTGGTTCATGAATGGGTAAATTGAGCAAGAGAATTGAGGATTGATTGGAATTTCATAGGTTGCACGGTGGGTTTGGTCTTGGACCACTTGGACTGAATTTGAGGAGGAGCTTGAGGAGAGAAATTGTGACATTAAGCTTGAGGTAAGGGAACCCTAAACATATGATAGGAAGATTGGAATCAATTGGGCGAGTCGAGTGATATTATGATTGATTAAGAGAGACCTCAATGAGATTATTCTTGTGTGCATCTTAGAATGATATAGAAGGCTCGAATGTGTGCCAATACTTGTGCTTGGATTACTTGCCATGTCTGAGTGTCGCTTTGATTGTCTTGCATGCCATGAGTATAGGAATTGTGCTTGAGTTGCACATGGTATTATGTGTGTGATTTGAATGAGAATCATGGCATGAGTGTGACATGGTGAGACTCTAATGCGTATGAGATGCGGGGTGGTGTGATGGATACCCTGAGGCGCTGAGACGCGGGGTTGGAGTTTTGTGGCACCCTGATGCGTATGAGACGCGGGGTTGAGAAGGCTACGGTCCTGATGCGTTGAAACGCGGGATGGGGAAGTGATGTGTCAACGCTAATCTGGAGTAACATTGAAATCTGATGCATTTACGCAGACCGAGCCTGATACGTTCTAAGCGCAGGCATGAGAATGAGGTAGGTGTGAAGGGTGAGAGTAGTGGTGAGACATGGCAGTATGTGCACATCTTAGTGATGTGTTGTGATGCCATGACTGCATGCCTAACATCCATGTGTTGTCTCGATAATTGATTGCCTCTCATGTTTATTTGTATGAATTATTGGTTTTTATGACTACCTGAGTGGATGGTCGACCTAACCTAGGGTTAAGACCCATCTTACTGAGATGTGTATCTCACCCCGTTGGGTACCCCCTTTCCTTATAGATCCTAGGTCTTGAAGATGTGGCTTATCCGTTTTGGTTACCCTAAGGAGTAGTCCGTTTATTTTGATGAGTTCCTAGCGGGCAGGGGACTACCTATGTTAGAAAATGTACAGTGGTATGGGTAGACGAGGGTAGCACTAGCTGGAAGCCTTATAGATATGAGGCCTGGTTCTGAAAGATTGGGGATATATTTACAGGGCTGCCGAAGCCTACTGAGGTGCCCCGGGGAGTTGTCCCTAGTTGGTGTCATCCCACTTGGGATTTAGAGCAGGTTGATGGGTTAGTTGCCAGTTCGAGGAACGGACTTGAGAGGACCTCGACCTTAGGGGATACTGAGGAGGAGGTTATAGTGGTCGAGGCTACAGAGGAGACCTAGTGGAGACGTCTGCTGAGGGGACCATGGTGGATACCATCGAGGTTCGCTCGGAGACCTTCATACGAGCCTACGGAGGAGGCAGAGGAGACCGAGGACTCTAGCAGCTCGTCTTAAGAGCTTACGGTTTATGAGTCTGAGTTTAGATGGTGACCCTGATGTCTATATCTTTCGGTGATGATGATGAATCTTTTTGTATTTACCCCGTCTCCCTAGAGGATTTAGTTGGCTATGCTTGTGTATGAACTTTCAGGTATTATGTTTCATGGTATTCTCGCTACCCAGGTCCCACTTTATATTTTGTACGGAGGAATTTTATCATTGTCGCTTCTGCGTACTTTGTATATAGTATGTCTCTCGACTTATGTGTGGATCTTGGGACCACAAGAGATATTTTAGCTTGCCTGCCGGTAGTCGCATGCTCGTGCTCGGGGCGCGGGGCATGACAGGCCTGGATTGACATTGAAAACTTGATGCGTTTAACACGGATTTTTTAATTTGATGGTCTGAGGCGTAATGACGTCAATCGAGCTTGAGGCGTTTTAACACGGGCGTGAATCATGAGAAAATTCTAAAGGGTGGAATGTATGTTTTGATTTTGTGTTCTATGCCTGAGTTGATTGATGAGTTATGTTGAAATGACTGTTTGACTGTCAATCATCCGCATCTATTTGGCATTTTATGACTAATGAGTGCCTTATATTGTTGAGTGTGTGTTCTTGTTCATTATTTGTATTCATCTAGGTGTATTGTCAGCCTAACCTAGGGTTAGAACTTATCTTACTGAGATGTCAATCTCACCTCGTCATGGGATCTTACTTTTCAGACCCTAAGCCTTGTAGATGCTCCCGACTCGTTTAGGCAATCTGAAAGAAATGTCCGCATATTTTGATGAGTTCCCTAATGGTCGGGGTATCGTCTATGTGGGAAATTGTACAGTGGTCTGGGTCGACGAGAGTGGCAAGGACTGGAAGCCTCACAGGTTTGAGGCCTGGTTTCGTAGGATAGGTGATGTCACCATTGGTCCGTTGAAGTCTACTGAGGTGCCTCGAGGTGTCATTCCTAGCTGGTGTCATCTAACTGAGGATTCTGTGGAAGTAGAGGTGTCTATGGCGGGCTCGAGGAAAGTACCTGAGAAGACCCCAACCCTGGAAGACACTAAGGAGGTGATAGTGATCGATGCCTCAGAGGATGAGCTGGAGGATACTACGATGGATGACACTATAGACGTGCGCTTCAATACTTTTTCGAACTACGAGCCTGAGGAGGATGTAGATGAGATTGACGATTTTAGCAATTCGACCTAGGGGTTTCTTCACTTACTTTGTAGTCTTTTGGTAATGACTTCGTCGGTTTGTTTTGTTTTGGGGACTTAGATATGGATTGTCTTTTGATTAAGTTCCATTGCCCCGACCTGTCAACAGGACTAGCTCACCTGCGCTTTTGTATGAATTCATGAGGTTATATGCATATATATTATGTTCTCATTATCCAGGTTCCTTTCAACGTATGTATAGGGAGTTGTTTATTTTCGTTTCTGCATGCTCGCCTATGTTATGCTTCTCTCGACAATGATTTCTTGGGACTCGAGAGTGAATTGAAGGGTGTTGGGTGTCCGCGCAAAGGGTGCGGGGCGTGACACCTTCTCAATATAATGCGTTAAGCATTAATATACATAAATGTCATATAATATCATAGGCATCAATAATAATAGTAGATAACATTAACTATGAACTTTGGAAAATATAAATATCTTATACTCCAACTTCTACGCACTTCTAGAGATTCAATATAGAGAACTAATCTCTTTTTCAACACATGACCAAGGAAAACATCTATAGGAATTGACTTCGTCATAGGAATTGCTAGTACTTGATGCGTAGATACGTACTATACATTCACATCTTTTCGTATGACCATGTCTTTTTTCACAAAATCATACTTCGTGTGTATATGTTTAATCTTGTAGTGGATCCTCAGTGTAAACTATTGCTACTTGATTGTCACAATTAGCACCTCATTGACCCAAATATGTCTTAAGCCAAACTCCCTCTTGTATTGCTGTTGGCAACACCACGAGATCATCTTCCATCGTGGATAAGGCTATACATTTTTGCTTCTTACTACTCCATGATATAGCGCCATTGTTAAGTAGGAACACAAATTCACAGGTAGAATTTCTCTCATCTAAACCTCCTTCTCGATCAACATCAATATAGCTTTTAAAGCGCAGATCTCCACCTTGACTACTCAGTAAATAATCAGCAGTACCATTAAAATACTTAAGATTCTATGATGGTAGCCTAAAGTGCTTGACCTAGATCCTACTAACTATTCCAACCACATAAAAAATATCAGATCTTGTACACATCATAGCGTATATAAAGCTTCCAACAACACTGGCATATGAAATACTTCTATTTCTTCATTTGCTTGTAGAGTTTTAGGACACGTTCAATGACTTAGACTTTCAACTCTCGCAATAGGAATATCTTTGGATTTACAGTCTTGCATACAAAATCATTTAATGACTTTATCTATATAAGTCTCTATCGCGACCCGCTCTCAAGGAGCAGGTTAATGGGTCGTCCCGTCTGGTCAGATGCGGGCCTCTCCCAAGGCCCGTTACTCAAGTCGCAACGGAGGTATACATGGTCGACTTTCAAATCTAGTGACATGTGATATGTGTACATGCCAAGGAGTCGCCACCAATCATTTTACGAAGGGTATGACTAGAAACCCTATCGAATAGTTGGGAGCTTTTATTTAATTCAGCGATAACTAGAGAAATGGGATCGGCGACTTAGTTACGTCAACTATTAGAGTTAACGCCCTTTCGGTATCTAGGTTGAATGAAGTATCTAACCTTAAGATTTCATGCAGATGAGTGGGGTACGAACTCTAATTCTAATAGTTCATGCAGATAGGAGTGGCTATCCTAGCATTCACAATAAATAAAGAAAGTGTGCAAATCAAGGATCTAAGACATGCAGATAAATCACATGAATACAACATGACATCCCTAATGAGATCCTATTGGCTTAGAGAAGTGTCACGTCCCGAACTAGTTAGGCACGCAAAATCCCACTAGGGCCATCTTGTTTCGGTGGTACCTAGGATCCGTCGGCTAACAATTTAACTTCTAAATGAAACAAACAAACAGAAACGATAAAACTTTTCCATTCAGTTCAATCTTAAGATGACTCAGGACATAGGGAACGTCTTCTTATAAATACCGACTACAGGTTCAGAGGGTACAACTCTAACTTCGAGGTAACATGAAATCTCTAAAGTCACAAAAGTGTAAATCCATTTCCTATAATTACTTCTTCAAATACCAATAATTGGCAAGCTCATATTTCCATCGCCTGAGACTTGAAAAAGTTAATCTTACGACGGAGTGAGATATAAATCTCAGCAAGTTCACCCTAAACCTAGACCAGGTCATTAGTCCTCCCAGATTATGCAATAAAACAATAGATAAGGATTCATTGATAAAACAACACATGATGATAAAATATCAAGGCACCTTGATATGTTTGGCATAACACAATAATGATTCAAGGACAATATATCATCACAACCAAGCTTCATACTAGCACAACATTAAATTCATAAGCAAAGGTGTGTCCTCAATTTCATCACAACTTTCAATTCCCATGGCCAAACCCGCGTCAATACGCATCAGGCTAATCACAACTTTAATTTCAATGGCCAAGCCTGCGTCAATACGCATCAGGCTAATCACAAATTTAATCTCAATGGCCAGACCCGCGTCAATACGCATCAGGCTAACCATGATCTCGATTGGCAACCCGCATTCTGACGCATCAAGTTCCAAAGGCCATTTCGATACTTGTGTCGACACGTATCAAGACTATCCCACATCCTGACATATTAGGATATCAATTCTCTTTTCAATAGCTATGTTTGCGTCAATACGCCTAGGCTCGGTCTCCGTCAATACGCCTCAGACCAACAAATTGACAAACCCGCGTTAAACGCATCGGGTTTTCAATGTCATTCCTGGCCTGTGTCGACACATAATCAATCACGTCCCGCGTCTCAATGCATCAGGACATTAACCACCACAACCCCGCGTCTCAACGCATCAGGGTACCAGCTATTACAACCCTACGTCTCAATGCATCAGGGTGCCGCAAGCTCTTAGGCTCACAAAGCAAACTCACCTCTTAAGGAACTTCATAATCGAGTATAATTTTTATCAGCCAAGTAATGAATTATTGTCATGCGAGACGTCAAGGTCATATGTCACAAAGCCATACCAGCATCCATGTCAATTAAATGCACACAACAACAATTTAGCCATGAGAGTTATAATTTCTCATCATCAGGAATGCACGTGACTCACACCTCCGTTTTCTCAGTCGATCATGAACAATCAATGCAATAGACTCCCAAATTCATCAATATATCATCCAAATGCATCTAGTAGTGTCCTAACTTCCTAGCAAAGGTTTAGGAGTCACTCACCTTTCAATATAATCCATAAAATTCCCTCCAAGAATCCTCCAAAGATTCGGTTCCATTGATCCCAAAATAAGGCAACCGTGTGACCTAGTTCAAAGTTCGTCAAACGATCAATTTTTCTAGTCTAATCACCAATTCACGGAGCATACACCTCATTAACATCTCAATTAACATTTGAGTATGTCTTAACAATGAATTTAAAGCATGGAGACACCACCCACAGCCCTCAAAGGGCTCGGTTCATCCGAACCGAAATAAGGCAGAATTCGGTTCTGCCCTCTACCTCCTTAATCAGTCCATAATTCAACTCCAAACCTTGATTTACCACAAAATCAACTTGATAACATATCCTATTACACCTATAGGAGCCTTACCAAAAGTTTTGGAGCAAGTCGAAGCCTCGAAGTTTCGCAAACGGCCTTGGTTCTACTCGGTCCATCGGCGGCAGATTTTGCTTTATAGAAACCCTCACAATCAATTATAGAAACCTATCTAAACCCAATTAAACTCACAATTTTAGCTCAGCCAACACAAGTACCATGAGTTAAGAAGTCCTCACCGAAAATGTGAAGCAATTTGAAGTCTTAAAGTGGCCAAACAAAGCCATTCCCCCAACTCGGTCATAATTTACCTCGTCTGGACCTTTGTCCACTCAAATCGAGCTACGGGACGATCTACTGAGTCAAATTAAGCTTATAATATGTATATGGAAAGATAAGACAATAAACTTTCATTTAGTGGTAGTTTTATCTCGATCTAATGTTAGACAAAGAAGATATGGCTAGAATAGTGGGATGGTCGGGACTGCTCGACTGGGTGCTCTCGGATTCAAAACTGACGAGCCTGACCCTTACTCTTTCAAACGGCTCTATGGGACAAACGGCTGGGTAGATTTGGACCCATAATACCTTGTTAGAATAGAAAGACGATAAGCTTTCTAATGGTAGATGGTACACCTTAATCCGATGATGGACGAAGAAGTTATGACCAAAACAGTGGTCGACGACGGGACTGGACAGTGTTCTGGCGATAGAGAAAAGAGAGGAAAATGAGAGAAAGGTGAGGGGGAGAGGGTTTGGCTGAGCAAAATGAGGGGGAGAGAGAGAGAGAGTGAGAGAGGTTTTCTTTCAATCTTCCAATTGGTCAAAGGCTTAGAATGGTAGGTTAAAAGGTGATTCAATCAATGTTAATGCCTAATCCTTTGACACTTGTCCTCATGTCAATCAAGGCTCATCTAATGGCCCTCATTTTTCTTAATTTTCGGCAGCCTATAGGGTATTGTGATTGACCAAAATGCTCTTATCTAATTATAAATGTAAGGGCAAGGCTTGAGGGATAAAATGGTAATTTTACCCTCGACGTCCGGAACGTCGTTTTTCTGATTTGAATTTCCTTTGATGAGGCGACGTCTAATTCGATTAGAACATTGGAATCTTTATTTTTCATTTTCTAAGTTTGAGATTTCATTTCATATCTCAAGCCTCGAGGGGGCGGAAAATTCGGAATGTCAAACTCTTCTCCCCTTAAAGAAATTTTGTCCTCGAAATTGATAACTTTCTAACCATCCAGTCCTTTGGGGTATCGACATCTCATCGCATCCTCATTCTTCCAGATAATTCCTTTGATGACTTGACGATCTTAGTTGTCCTTCCCAACCAAAGCCATCTTTCCCTAGGACTTGTCTCCTTCAATCCTCAATCTAATTTGCTTCTTTCCATTCTCTTTCGATATTCATAACATTTGTCAGCAATTCATCCTCAAGCGTTCACCTCATCTCTTCTATTTGTCCATCACCATTATTACTAAACCCTCGCCAGAATGCACTCTTTAATGCCCATGCCATTCGACGTATCAATCCTTTCAAGGGCATGCATTTTTCTTGTCGATACGTTTAGTATTTGACCTCATGTTTGACTAACAAAACTTTTAGTTCATTTCATCGATAATACCGATGCAAGTCTGGCACACCTTTATGCCATCCCAAGGAGCACCATAATCGTCTCTTTGAATTTCTGATGAGGTCATTTCTTTAAGTTCCTTTTCAATATTGGACTCGTACTCTCGTCTATGCGACTTTAAGGTTTCTACTCTCAACTTTGAGGTTTCTTTCTCAGGTATCCGAAAATCTGGATTTCCTCCATGTTCTATCCATTTCCATAACCCCCTTAAATGCTAGGGTCTGTTCATTGCAGCATCTCAATTCCTTTCTAACTTCAAGCTCGATGCTTCAGGTAGTTATCAAACTAGTCAATTGACAACCTTCCAATTTAGGAGTTGGATTTCTTATTTCCCTGAGCAAAGCCTATCCTTTATCCGCCAAATGCACGATGCTCAATTTTCACTTATATGCATCTGCTTCTTAAATCATCCTTTTCTAAGCGACATAGGATATTTCATCCTTAGTCCTTAAGCAATCTCCTTCACACATATTGTTCCTCATTCAATTTTTCTAGGCAACCACATACCTCAAATTCTTATGGTTCGTGTAAACTTAAAACCTCTCCATGCGAGTCGTGTTTTTCAACTTCATCGCAAGAACATTTGCAAGCCAACTCCAACCATGCATTAGACGTTCCAACTCATATGGCTTTACTTTCACGACGTATCGCATAGCCCACTTCAGTTTGTCTTGCTACGCCTCAAATTTTCTTTCTGCGTCACATCATTATGATTCACTCTACCCCTTTTTAATTTCAAATAGGAATACTATTGTCGGCGTAATCATCAACTTGACTTAAGTTCTCGAAAACTCTTTTCATATTCATTTATCCATGGAATTGCTTTTGTGGGAAATCTTCGCCCGATCCATCCATAACAATTCACCAATTCCAAGAAACTTCCAATTTTCGCAACTCACATCAATCTTAGTCGATTCATCACTTTTTCTATTCCTCAAGAGCTCCATAGGGATTTCATTTCTCAGAAATCTCACTACTGAGGAATCTCACATCATCAGACCCGCAACTCGTGCTCTTCATGACTAGCAGAACACAACGAGCATCTCCTTAGAGTCCGTAGGATACTCTTGAAAGTTATTCATGTTTCTCATGGCTCCTTAAATGAGTCTATTCATCATCTCTAAAGACAGTAACAATTAATCACATTATTCCTTGGATACTCAATATGACTTTTATCCGTTTCTTTCTACCAAGTGTCGAATCTTCAAATTGTTATTCACACTTTTCACTTGAGAGCTCAAACCTTGGCCGTCTACTCTCATGAGTCCTCGCTTGAACTACACAATATTCTGTTCATTTTTGTCACTCTTTTCTCAGGAAACATTAGTGCCTTGACCTCTTGGTTTCGCAACCAGCTAATGCGACCTTATCTCAATTCTGTTTGTCCCACTGAACGTCGACATTATCCTGGAATTCAACATCGTCTACAAGACAGTCTCTCGAACTTAACTTCCTTTACAGCAATTATTCAAGTTCTGCGTCTTTTTTCTTAGTCTAGACGCTCCATCTTAATATCAAGACAGTTAGGATTTTCTCTTTCTTCCACACTAAGGTCTCTTACCATGTTAAGGAAGCTATACACTTCAGTGGCATTCTCTTATTTCAAATCCACCATGTCCTTCCTATTCCATAGGACATCGATCTTGGAGTCTGCGCCAACGATAATGTTTTACCCCAGAACGTAGATGCCACTATATTTGTCATTCTTCTTTCCATAATTCAGTCACCTCAAGTGACAATATATGTTCGTCCTTGGTTTCCACCAATTTACGTATCGAATATTCGATTAGATTACCTCAATTTACTCTGCAATTACTCTCTAAGCGCTCTTTTCGCTTCCTCAATCATTCACTAGAATTGCGAACAGTCATGACTATCCAGTCCATTCACTTTTCTTTTCATCAACGACCATCTCATGGTCCAATCGTCCTTTAAGAGTGACGCCCTACCCTTTAGGGGCAATAACACATAATACCACTTCTAGTGGTTTAGATTTATGCTCAATCAATCTCACAAAATCATCATTGTCAAACAACTGACAAATCTCTTTCCTCAACTTTTCCAACGACGGAAGGAACGACATGTCAGTCTCTCATTACGAGACTTGTGACAAGGTAACAACCATCTATTGTAAATACGTTTCATGTTCCAAAATGAACATCTCTTTGCTCGTAATCCATGAGCAGGGGTTCTCTTCTTTTACTGAGTCCCATTACCATTCCTCAAAATCAGGAAGAACAACTAGCCATAAGGCTTTCAAACTCCAATCCACTCAGAGATTTACTTATCTTATTTAAGGGTCCTTGACCACCTTTACTATATGCTTAAACGACCTTGAAAACTCTGTCTCACACTAGTCGATCGTCCTCTGATCTTTGCAAAAGTATCAGGATCGAAACAACCTTTGTTCTCAAGCAATCCAGGGAAAACACTTCCACTAAACAATTCAATAAAAGTAGTCCAGGCAGATATCATGCCTTCGAGGATTCCTCTGGTAACCTTTTACCCATTATCAACTGCCTCTTAAGGCTACAATCTGCCAGGGTCACTTTCTTTCCTTAGTATACACAAAACCTGTAAGGTTTCCTTACCAAGATCCCCAATCCAAAGGGAGACAACTTCAAATCTCGTCCCTCCTTCAAACTTGGTCAATCTCAACCTTATACATGGTTTCACAAGCTTTTCAAAACTTTCGTGGTTCTTCCCACGCATTCAATTTATAAAGGATTAACTCGAAGTCACCTCTCTCGTGACTTCTATCATTTAACTTATCAGCACTAGCTTCAATCGTCTCAACGACTTGGGTATAATGACAGCTCCTTCTCGAGTCTGTCTACCTATCCACTTTCTCATTTTCATTCAAAGTTCTCATCACCCCTTCGACTCTTAGGTCTTGTACAGTCCACATGCTCGAGCCAAATACTTTTTTAGCACTCATATTCTGGTTATTCATCTTTACTCAATTCTCACAACTCCCTTCAGTTCTAGAGTCATCTCATATCTTGCATACTCTAGCCAATGCTTCTATAATGACCATTCTCTTGTCGTTCAACCTCATTAGGTTCTTATGGCACTCGAACCACTACAATTCCCTCTAGAAATCAAATACTTAAATCATCTACTCAAGTCCGGCAGTCTCAGACTGCTCGTCTCATCATCTATCACCATCAAACAACCATCCAGTGGTCCTTATGCAATTCTCAACTAATTGCCAATCATCTGAGGATTCCAAATCATTCTTAAGCAGCAGCCACATATCAAACCAGTATCAGCTAGGCAATTTCTCAATTAACAATCAACTACTAAGCAAGCCTTAGCTCGACAACCATCAAACAAGCACTCAAGGCATCAATTCAATGAGTCAATCGATCATGCTATAAGTCTAAGGCATCTGCCACTTTGTCACAAACATGACATGTTTTCTCATTCTCAACAGGCCAATCATAAACATCAATTTTTCTTTTCAAACAACATCCACTACTAAGCACAAAGCTTTTAATTACGCCAATCACTGGCATTATTTCACATGTCATGCCATCTTTAAATATCTTCTTCGAGGATCAAACTTGTGTCATGCATCTCTTAACCACAATTGGACTCAACCTGATACCTAGACTTCCCATTTTAAGTTATGACTTGGGTCATTCCTACCTCTTGCCATCATAGAAGCCTGCCAGGAGCCGCTCCTTATCTGGACCTCTCTATCCCGGCGATCACTCCCCACCCTCATCAGACCTAGCCGTTGCAGGTTGTCCCAAGTCATGCATCTACGGAGAAAGCCCCGTTCCACATGTCTCATACCATGTTTCATTACAGTTTGTAGGTATCCCATCAACTTGTCTCATACCAAGCGACAGTTTATTAAGTCCAACAGTGATAAGTTCATGCATGCACCTTCATCAACTTTCTTTTTAAAGCCACTAACACATGCACAGCATGACTGTCCTCACAACTTGTCATATCAAAATCGCCTTCAGATCAATTCCTATCCATTGAAGAGTTCAAATTCTACCGATCAATTGCCTAAATCAAATCCATAAACATTCGATCACAACTGGCCTTTAATCCAATATACCTTATATACACCCCACCTCATTTCGTCCAAGGCTGACAATAACAACTGATAGCTAAACCATCAAGATATCACCCAATTCAAGCCTAAATCCACCAATACTAGCTTTCTCTTTATAACTCATACTCCCCAAGTTAGGTCATTGACAAACCACAATCACAATCATATAACCCAATCGACCCTTCATTTATAAGTTATTCTCTAGCAACGTCAAATCCAAGCTTATGACTCCTCAATTTCTATTCACTTCCTTGTGAGCCTTATTCATAAAATCACTCAAGATCATCCCTTAAATTGGCACTAGGACCATTAGAAAACTACATAAGTTCAAGCCTATAGTCCTCAAGATTCAACAATCCATACTTATCCCTCAAGGTTTCACTGCCTAATTGTCCTCAAGTCATCGCTCCTTATCACTTCAAGTCTCAATCACATTGGATCGAGCTGACCTTGCTTTGATACCACTTAAACGGGGATGTCACGCCCCGAGCTTGTCAAGCACGCAAAATCCCACCAGGACTGTCTTGTTTCAGTGGTACCCAGGATACATCGGCCAACAATTTAACTTTTAAATGATACAAACATGCGGAAGCGATAAAACTTCTCCATTTAGTTCAATCTTAAGATGACTCAAGACATAGGGAACGTCTTCTTATAATACCGACTACAGGTTCGGATGGTACAACTCTAACTTCGAGGTAACATGAAATCTCTAAAGTCACAAAAATGTAAATCCATTTACTATAATTACTTCTTCAAATACCAATAATTAGCAAGCTTAGATTTCCATCGCCTGGGACTTGAAAAAGTTAATCCCACGACGGAATGAGATATAAATCTTAACAAGTTCACCCTAAACCTAGACCAGGCCATTAGTCCTCCCAAATTATGCAAAAAAATAATAGACAAGGATTCATTGATAAAACAACGCATGATGATAAAACATCAAGGCACCTTGATACGTCTAGCATAATGCAATCACGATTCGAGGACAATCATATTATCACAACCAAGCTTCATACTAGCACAATATTAAATTCATAAGCAAAGGTGTGTCCTCAATTTCATCACAACTTTCAATTTCCATGGCCAAGCCTGCGTCATTACGCATCAAGCTAATCACAACTTTAATCTCGATGGCCAAGCCCGCGTCAATACGCATCAGGCTAATCACGATCTTGATTGGCAACCCGCATTCTGACCCATCAGGTTCCAAAGGCCATTTTGATACTTGTGTCGACACGTATCAACACTATCCCGTGTTCTGACACATCAGGATATCAATTCTCTTTTCAATAGCTATGTCCGCGTCAATACGTCTCAGGCTTGATCCGCGTCAATACGCCTCAAACATCAAATTGACAAACCCGCATTAAATGCATTAGGTTTTCAATGTCATTTATGGCCTATGTCGACACATAATCAATCTCATCCTGCGTCTCAACGCATCAGGACATTAGCCACCACAACCCCGCGTCTTAACCTATTAGGGTACCAGCCATCACAACCCCGCATCTCAACGCATCAGGGTGCCACAAGCTCTTAGGCTCACAAAGCAAACTCACCTCTTAAGGAACTTCATAATCGAGTATAATTTTTATCAGCCAAGTAATGAATAATTGTCATGCGAGACGTCAAGGCCATATGTCACAAAGCCATACCAACATCCATGTCAATCGAATGCACACAACAACAATTTAGCCATGAGAGCTATAATTTCTCATCATCAGGAGTACACACGACTCACACCTCTATTATCTCGGTCGATCATGAACAATCAATGCAATATACTCCCAAATTCATCAATATATCATCCTAATGCATCCAATAGTGTCCTAACTTCCTGGCAAAGGTTTAGGAGTCACTTACCTTTCAATTTAATCCATAAAATTCCCTCCAATAATCCTCCAAAGATTCGGTTCCATTGATCCCAAAATAGAGCAGCCGTGCGACCTAGTTCAAAGTTTGTCAAACGATTAATTTTTCTAGTCTAATCAATAATTCACTGAGCATACACCTTATTAAAATCTCAATTAACATTCGAGCATGTCTTAACGATGAATTTAAAGCATGGCGATACCTCCCACATCCCTCAAAGAGCTCGATTCATCCGAACTGAAACAAGGCAGAATTCGGTTCTGCCCTCTACCTCCTTAATCAGTCCATAATTCAACTCCAAACCTTGATTTACCACAAAATCAACTTGCTAACATGTCCTATTACACCTATAGGAGTCTTACCAAAAGTTTTGGAGCAAGTCAAAGCCTCGAAACGTCACAAACGGCCTTGGTTCTAGTTGGTCCATCGGCGACAGATTTGCTTCACAGAAACCCTCACAAATCAACCATGGAAACCCATCTAAACCCAATGAAACTCACAATTTCTGTGACATTCTGATTTCTAGTCAATTTCAGACTCGTCAATGAGAAGTAAATCTAGAGATGTATTTCAGTCGTATCTCGCTCGAATTTGATCAATTCGAGTAGGCTGACCAAAAGGGAAAGGCTAACGCGAGACAAGGTACGTGGACCTAGGAAACTCAGATAATAAATGGGGCTTTGACCATAAGGATTATCGATGGGATATTTAGAACCATAAAAAGGCCGATCTAAGAACGATTAAGAAATGCATTTGCTAGTGTTATTCGATTGGAGCGCGAGTGATGCCGCTTAACCAACGTATGATTTGCAAAATTATCCTAAATCAGACAGTGACGATCGAGACCAAAGGGACTAGTGATAGACCCTCGCAATTACATAATAACTAAAGTCGCCATGAATTGACGAGCCTTAAATGTGATATGAATCATAGGGTCGATACGCGTAACGTCTGCAAAAGCCACCCGTCAGTTCGGGATAGGCTGGGACTACGTTCAATAGAGAAAACAATCAGAAACGAGTCTTGAAAAATAAAAAATGAAAAATCAAGAATTTCAACATTATATTCGGATTGACCGTCGCCCTATCGAAGAATATTAGAACGAGAAAAGCGACGTTCCGGACGTCGAGGGTAAAATTAATATTTTGCCCCGCAAAAGCCATGCCCATGCAATGAAGGAAGGGCATTTTGGTCTTCATACACTCTCCAAGGCTGCCGAAAAAGTGAAGGAATGGTGACCATTGGATCAAGCTTGAATGACACTTGGACATGTGTCAAAGGATGGACTAAAGAGTGGTCATGTCCAATATTGCCCACCTACCATTCTTCCCATTGACTTGAATGTTGAATATAGTCCCTTCTCTCTCTCTCTCTCTCTCTCTTCTCATTTTTGACCGGGCATATACCTCACCACCACCGAAACCTTCATCTTTTTCTTCCTTCTTCCCTGTTGCCCGAGGATCGCTCTAGACCTTGCCGTTCATTGCCATCAACTCCGCCTTCCAACTACCACCTAGCCTCCGGCCGACCACACTTTCTTAGCCCCACCTCCTGCCGACATCCTCGAAGTGGAAGCATGGCAATTGGACCACCAAGGAGCTTCGGCCAAACGTTCTCCCGAAAGCCGACGGAATCGGACTCAATCTGAGGTAGGTGAAGTTTCTGATCCCATAGGAGATCAAAATGTTGGAATCTTACGGTGAAATTTTGCGGAGATCTAGGAGACTTGTATATAAATCTGTGGTAAAAATTTGAGCTTGATTTGATGAAGTTTTGACCCCAAATGGGTTTTGTGAATGTAGGACGGAATCTGCCGGTTTACTGACCTTGAGGAACCGGTGACTTTCGACGAGATTCCAGCAACGACTCGACCTCAAACTCTCGATAAGACCCTTAGACCCTTAGATAGACATGTTAAGAGGTAGGGTAGTGATTAAATGAAGGATTTGGTTGAGATTTATAGCTGGTTGTGCTCGGTTTGCACAGAATTGAAAATAGCTGGTTCGATTCTCTGCAAGACTGAATTTGTGGAGGCTGATGGCTATGGGTTTTGAGTCTCAAATTGGTGATTCAAAAATACTAGGATGATAAGGATTATGTTATAAAGGTTCGTGGTTCATGATTGGTGAATTGGATATGGAAATTGACGAATTGATTGGAAATTCTAGGTTGTGCGGTGAGATTGACCTTGGAGCATTGAAGGCCGAATCTTTGAGGGCTCAAGAAGAGAATTTTGTTGCATCAAACTCAAGGTAAAGGAATCCTAAACTTAGGATAGGAAGATTGGACTCGATTGGATAAGTCGGATGGAATTGAGATGGTATCTTAGGAAGCTTAGCATGAATGGTCCTTGTGTATGCAATGAGGGTATAGGTGACCCTAATGTTTGCTTATGCTTGTTTCTTGAGTAATTGGTTACCTGTGAATGTGTATTGAATCGTCTTGCATGCCATGGATGCATTTTTTATGCATGAATTGCACTTAGCCTTGTGTGCATGAATTGTGAATGTGGCATGGGAGAGACGAGGCAAGACCTTGAGGCGTATGAGACGCGGGGTGAGGTGGTTGATACCCTGAGGCACTGAGGTGCGGGGTAGAGATTGTGTGGCACCCTGATGCGATCTAATCGCGGGGTTGAGATGACCACGATCCTGATGCGCTTACGCAGGACGGAGATTATGAGATGCTATCACTGGCTTGGAGTATCATTGAAACCTTATGGGTTTACGCGGGTTGTCAATGACAATCTGATGCGTTTATGCGGACCAAACTAAATGCGATCTTATCGCGGGCATGAGATTGAGAAAGGGGGAAATGGTGGATGTGGTGGTGTGGCAAGACGAGTGTGCATATCATCTAAATTTGTTATGACACCATGACTGTACGCCTCCCATCTGTGTGTTGTTATCTGTGTTTGTATTTGCCTCGTACATCTATGAGTTTGACTTATTGGAATGTGTGATCGCCTAAGTGGACGATCGGCCTAACATTGGGTTAGAACTCTTTTACTGAGATGTGTATCTCACCCCGTTGGGGACCCTTATTTTTACAGATCCTAGGCCTTGACGATGTGGCCTATTCGTTTTGGAGACTCGAAGAGATGTTTACTTATTTTGACGAGTTCTTTGATGGGCAGGGAACTATCTATGTAAGGAGGTGTACTGTTGTCTGGGTGGACGAGGGTAGTACGGATTGGTAGCCTCACCGGTATGAAGCTTCGTTTAGAAAAGTCGGGGATGTGTCAACTGGGCCGCTGAAGCCCCATAAGGTGCCCTAGGGAGTCGTCCCTAGTTGGAGTCACCCCACCAAAGACTTAGACCAGATTGAGGGGTCCGTTGTCGGTTCGAGGAATGGACCGGAGACAACCCTAACTATAGAGGACACGGAGGACGAGGTCATTGTACTGGAGGCGATTGAGGATCTCGCGGAGCCATCTGCCGAGGCGACCATGGAGGATACTATTGAGGTTCGCTCAGAGACCTTCTTAGAGTATGAGTCGTCGGAGGATGCCGAGGACACCGGAGACTCTAGCAGTTCTTCTTAGGAGCTCCCAGTTTGTCAGTTTGATCCTTTAGTGGCGACCCCGACCCCGTCTCTTTTGGATGTTGATGATGGATCATTTTGTGTACTTACCCCGTCACCCCCCTTATTAGCGTAGTTAGTAGCTATGCGTTTGTATGAATAGTTAGATATTTGTATGACAGTATTTGCGTTATCCAGGTCCCACTTATATTTTGTACGAAGGAATTATTTCATTATCTCTTTCGCATGCTTGATATATGTTATATAATGTCTCTCGACTTATTTGTGGATCTTGGGACCACAAGAGATATTTTGTTTGCTTGTAGGGAGTCGCATGCTCGTGCCCAAGGCGCGGGGCGTGACACTCCCATTCTATTTGGTATCAGAGCAATGTCAACTCGATCCATAATTGATTGAGGACTAGAGTGATAAGGAGGATTAAGTTGGGACTTGGATGGATAGCGAGACCTTAGGAGATTGGTTAAGATAAGGCATAGGGTGCATAGCATGTGACTTGGCACTTGTGGATGGTGTTTGACCTTGGCAGAGTTGGGGTAAAGCACGAGGATTAAGTTTCCTACTTAGTGTTGAATGTCATTTCTAGATTTTGGCCTGATAAGTGAATGAGTACGGCCTGTTTTAGTGAACCGTTGGAGTGAACGGAATTGAGGAATGACCATGAGCTATTCGTTGAATTGTCTATAGAAGTTATTGTGTGAAAAGACTGTTGTATTGTAGCTGTTTCGGTTAAAGCATAGCTGGTAGCTCTGGACTTGGATGATTAAGTGAGTTACTAACTCCTTGCTGAACTTGTGGTGGACCAGGTTCAGTAGAAAGGGATAAGGATGAGCAACCCGTATAGAAGATTTGGAAGATCCAAAGGTAGAGCCTCTAGCTCGAGACCGCCTGTAGCTGAGGACCCAATAATGGATGGCGTACTGAGGGCGCTAGAGAGAATTGGTAACTTGATTAATAGGCAGACCTAGGATGGGACGCTGCCATCGCCCAGGCAGTAGGAGTTGCCATAGCTGCTGTCAACGGTAACAACGGCAACAACGATGGAAATGGAAACCAGAATGAACATGACCAGGGCAATGAAGTTGTGAATGCCCAAGAGAAAATCGTCATGGCCAGACAGATGGGCCAACTAGTGGAGCAGTTCATAAAGCCGAAGCCGAAATAGTTCGATGGGACTGGAGATCCCGAGCTAGCACCTAGATGGATTGAGAAGTTAGAGAAAGCTTTTGGTGTATTGAGGTGCACGAATGAAGAGAAGGTATTGTTAGCAGTGTACCAGCTAGAGGGTACAGCGAATGATTGGTGGGCTGCCACCAAGAATGGTATTTTTCCTAGAGGAACAGCCATGAATTGGGATGCCTTTCAGACGACGTTCAACGACAAGTATTTCTCGGAGATGGCCAGGGAAAAAAAGCAGGTGGAATTTCTACAGTTACGTCAGAACCAGCTGACGATAGATCAGTATGAGGCTGAGTTCTTGAGGCTATCGAGGTACGCACCTCGATCTGTAGAAGATCCCCAAGAGAAAGCACGGAGGTTTAGGGACGGATTGAGGCCTGAGCTCCATAGTCAAATGATTGCCCTAAATCTTGGGACTTATAAGGAGATATACGAACGGGACCAGATGATAGAAAGGGACTTGAAGGAGAGGAACACCGCAACTGAATCGCGATTTACCCCATTCAGAGATAACCCCATATGGGCAAGAGATCGATGGCGGGCAACAGGCGCTTTATGCCTCCAGTAAGGAAAAATATTGTGAAGCCGCCAAATCCCACTAACTGGAGCTGCGCCTTTGTGGCAGGAGACATGGAAATGAGCCATGCCCGGTAAGGACTGGGGCTTGTTTCAAGTGTGATCAGCTAGGCCACCAAATAAGGACATGCCCAAACCAAGCTCCGACAAATCGACCTCAAGGGCAGAGATCGCAGGCTAGACCATCGATGGCTACTCCTCAAATTGAGCAGAATCGACCACCTGCACAGGGAAGAGTATATGCAGTAGCCCATAGAGAGGCGGATGAAGCACCGGATGTGGTCACAAGTACGGTTTACTTGTGCAACCAAGCTGCATACGCATTATTTGACCCTGGTGCCACGCATTCATTTGTGTCTGCACAGTTTGCTGATTTGGTGGGTTTGAAATTGAAACTGTTGAACATAATTCTGCATGTTGCCACTCCGTTAAAGGATAATATATTGGTTTCATTGGGTTGTACGGGTTGTGAAATCGTGATTGGAGGGAGTAAGGAGAGTATTGACCTAGCTATATTGCCCATGTATGATTTTGACATAATCATAGGAATGGATTGGTTGGGTAAACAGGGGGCAGTAGTGGATTGTGGTAGTAGGATAATCCGATTTTATCCGAGAGGCCGCCCTAGTTTTGAATTGGTGGGAAGTCAAGGAGGAATCTCGATTCCCTTAGTTTTATCTCTGGAAGTGATCAAGTTGATGTCTGAAGGGTGTCGGGCATACTTAGTGGCAGTAATGGACACGACTACCGAAGAACCAAAGTTAGAGAGTATCTCGGTAGTGCGTGAATTTCCTAATGTATTTCCCCAAGGGTTGTCAAGATTACCACCTGAACGGGAAATAGAATTTGTAATCGAGATAGCCCTTGGGACGGAGCCGATCTCAAAGGCACCTTACAGGATGTCACTGTCAGAACTGAATGAGTTAAAGGTACAGATGTAGGAACTGTTGGATAAGGGATTTACCCGACCGAGTGCTTCACCGTGGGGAGCAACGGTGCTATTCGTAAGGAAGAAGGATGAGTCTTTGTGTCTATGCATCTACTATCGGCAGCTGAACCAAGTGATAGTGAAGAACAAATACCCATTGTCGAGGATTGACAATCTGTTTGATCAGTTACAAGAAGCGGCAGTATTTTCGAAGATTGACTTGAGAACAGGGTATCGCCAGTTGAGGATCAAGAAGGAAGACATACCTAGGACTGCCTTTAGGACGAGGTATGGTCATTATGAGTTTACGATGATGTTGTTTGGTTTGACCAATGCTCCAGTTGTTTTTATGGACCTGATGCATCGAGTATTTAAGGAATTCCTGGACAGATTCGTCATAGTCTTTATTGACGACATCTTAATTTACTCGATGAGTGATGCAGAACACAAGGAGCACTTGAGGATTGTTCTGTAGACTTTGAGGGAGCATTCGCTATACACGAAGTTGAGTAAATGCGAGTTATGGCTGAACAGAGTAGCATTTCTTGGTCACGTGGTATCTGGTGAAGGAATCACAGTGAAGCCTGCGAAGATTGAGATTGTAACAAATTGGCCTAGACCTACTACGGTCACTAAAGTCAGAATTTTCTTGGGACTGGTGAGATAGTACAGGTGTTTTGTGGAGAAATTCTCATCCATAGCCATCCCATTGGCGCGGTTAACAAAGAAGGAAATAAGGTTTGAATGGACAAACAAGTGCGAGAAGAGTTTCCAGGAACTCAAACATAGATTGATAACTGCACCAGTGCTGACAATTCCATTAGGATCGGGAGGTTATGAAACGATGTTTCACTGAAGGGACTGGGTTGCGTGCTGATGCAACACGGAAGAGTAGTGGTCTACGCATCCAGACAGTTGAGGCCACATGAAATGAACTACCCAACTCATGACCTGGAGTTAGTGGCAATTATATTTGCTCTGAAGATCTAGAGACATTATCTATGTGGTGAAAAGTTTCATATTTACACCGACCACCAAAGCTTAAAGTACTTGTTTTCCCAGAAAGAGCTAAATATGAGGCAGCGTCGGTGGATGGAGCTGTTCAAGGATTATGATTGTGATATACTGTATCACCCTAGGAAGGCAAATAGAGTAGTAGATGCGCTTAGCGGGAAGTCGAGCATTGCATGTCTGCTAGTGAAAAATTGATCGATGATTGAAGATTTAAGAGACTCTGAGTTCAGACACGAAGTCTACCAGTTATCTAGCTTAATGGCTATAATGAGGGTGGAACCTGAGGTCCAGGAGGGAATAAAGACTCTACAGTTTACGGACCCGGATATTCAAAACATTCTGGAGATGGACGCAACAAGAAGGAAACCCGAATTTCAGGTGTTAGAGAATGGAATTTAGAAGTTCTAAGGACGACTGTGTGTACCAAAGGATGAAGGACTCAGAGAAAGGATCTTGTCAGAGGCTCATAGGAGCAATTATAGCATCCACCTTGGGAGTACGAAAATGTATCAGAACTTGCGATAGCATTATTGGTGGAATGGGATGAAGGTGGACGTAGCAAAGTATGTGGCTAAGTGTTTCACGTGCCAGCAAGTGAAAGCGCAGCACTGTAAGCCTAGAGGACTATTACAGCCACTAGAGATTCCTGAGTGGAAGTGGGAGCATATAACTATGGATTTCGTGATGGGGCTCCCAATGAGCCAACGAGATCACAACTCTATATGGGTAGTCGTGGACAGATTGACCAAGTCCCCACATTTCATCCCAGTGCGAAAAGACTTCGCTATGGATAGGCATGCAGAGCTGTGCATGAGACAAGTCGTGAGGTTACATGGAGTGCCATGACGATTACGTCTGATCGAGATCCCAAATTCACGGCAAACTTTTGGAAGAGTCTGCGAGATGCTATGGGAACCCGATTACAATTTAGCATGGCGTACCATCCACAAACAGACGGATAGTTGGAAAGGACGATACAGACGCTTAAGGATATTCTACGAGCATGCGTCATTGATTTTAAAGGTGGGTGGGAAGATCAGCTACATTTGGTAGAGTTTGCTTATAATAATAGCTACTAACAGAGTATCTAAATGGCACCATTCGAAGCACTCTATGGTAGGGCCTACAGAACCCCAATTTGCTGAGATGAGGTTGGAGAAAGGAGTATCACAGGCCCAGAACTGGTAGAGCAATCGGTGGAAATAGTGAAAATAATCCGGGATAGACTGAGAACGGCACAAAGTCGTCAGAAGAGCTACGCAGATAAGCGGCGTAAGCCCTTGGAGTTTCAAGTGGGTGATCACGTCTTCCTCAAGGTGTCACCGATGAGAGGACTATCGAGATTTGGAAAGAAGGGGAAGCTGAGCCCAAGGTATGTAGGCCCATTTGAAATATTAGAGCAGATTGGAACCTTGGCCTACAAGCTTGCCTTGCCGCCTAATCTATCCCAAGTGCATAATGTTTTCCACATGCCGATGCTGCGAAAGTATGAACCAGATCCGACACATGTGCTAGACTACAAGACTATAGAAGTGGACGACCGGGTGTCTTACGTGGAGAGGCCGATAAGGATCGAGGACCGGAAGGAGCAAATCCTCAAGAATAAGAAGATTCCACTAGTCAAAGTAGTGTGGGAGCACCATGGAACGGAAGGTGCCACGTGGGAAAACGAAGGGACGATAAGGCGACAATACCCCCATTTATTTGAGTAATTAAGTTTGATGTAAATTCTGGGGATGAAATTTTTGTAAGGGGGAAGAGTTGTGACATTCTGATTTCCAGTCAATTTCAGACTCATTAATGAGAAGTAAATTTAGAGATGTATTTCAGTCGTATCTCGCTCGAATCTGATCAATTCGAGTAGGCTGACCAAAAGGGAAAGGCTAACGCGAGACAAGGTACGTGGACCTAGGAAAATCAGATAAGAAATGACGCTTTGACCATAAGAATTGTCGAGGAGATGTTTAGAGCCATAAAAAGGCTGATCTAAGAACGATTAAGGAATGCATTTGCTAGAGTTATGAGATTGGAGCGTGGGTGATGCCGTTTAACCAATGTATGATTTGCAAAATTTTCCTAAATTGGATAGTGGCGATCGAGATCAAAGGGACTAGTGATAGACCCTCGCAATTACATGACAATCAAAGTCGCCACGAATTGACGAGCCCTAAATATGATATGAATCACAAGGTCGATACGCGTAACGTCTGCAAAAGTCACCCGTCGGTTCGGGATAGGCTGGGACCGCGTCCGATAGAGAAAACAATCAGAAACGAGTCTTGAAAAATTGAAAATGAAGAATCAAGAATTCCAACATTATATTCGGATTGGTCGTTGCCCTATTGAAGAATGTTGGAACAAGAAAAACGACGTTCCGGACGTCGAGAGTAAAATTATAATTTTATCCCTCAAAGCTTAAGCCTTGCCCATACAATGAAGGAAGGGCATTTTGGTCTTCATATACTCCCCAAGGTTGCCGAAAAAGTGAAGGAATGGTGACCATTGGATCAAGCTTGAATGACACTTGGACATGTGTCAAATGGACTAAAGAGTGGTCTTGTCCACTATTGGCCACCTACCATTCTTTCCATTGACTTGAGAGTTGAATATAGTACCTTCTCTCTCTCTCTCTCTCTTCTCATTTTTGACTGGTCATATACCTCACCACCACTGAAACCTTGATCTTCTTCTTCCTTCTTCCCGACCACCCGATGACCGCTCCTATCTTTGTCGATCGCCGCCGTCGATGCTACCTTCCGGCCAATACCTGGACTCTAGCCGACCACACTTTCCTAGTCCCACCTTCTGCCGACCTCCTCGAAGTGGAAGCACGGCGATTGGACCACCGAGGAGCTCCGGCCAAACGTTTTCCTGGAAGCCGACAGAATCGGACTCAATCTGAGGTAGGTGAAGTTTCTGATCCCTTAGGAGATCGAAATGTTGAAATCTTGAGGCCGAATTTTGTGTAGATCTAGAAGACTTGTATATAAATTTGTGGAAAAAATTGAGCTTTATTTGATGAAATTTGGACCCCAAATGGGTCTTGTGATTGTAGGACAGAATCTGCCGGTTTATTGACCTTGAGGAATCGGTGACTTTCGACGGGATTCCGGCGACGACTCGACCTCAAACTCTAGGTGAGACCCTTAGACCCTTAGATAGACATGTTAAGAGGTAGGGTAGTGATTAAATGAAGGATTTGGTGGAGATTTAGAGTTGGTTGTGCTCGGTTTGCACAGAACCGAAAATAGCCGGTTCGGTTCTGTGTAAGACCGAATTTGTGGAGGCTAATGGCTATGGGTTTTGAGTCTCAAATTGGTGATTTAGAAATGCTAGGATGATGAGGATCATGTTATGGAGGTTCGTGGTTCATGGATTGGTGAATTGGATATGGAAATTGACGAATTGATTGGAAATTATAGGTTGTGCGGTGAGATTGACCTTGGAGCATTGAAGGCCGAATCTTTGAGGGCTCAAGAAGAGAATTTTGTTGCATCAAACTCAAGGTAAGGGAATCGTAAACTTAGGATAGAAAGATTGGACTCAATTGGGCGAGTCGGATGGAATTGAGATGGTATCTTAGGAAGCTTGGCGTGAATGGTCCTTGTGTATGCAATGAGGGTATCGGTGACCCTAATGTTTGCTTATGCTTGTTTCTTGAGAAATTGGTTACTTGTGAATGTGTATTGAATCGTTTTGCATGCCATGGATGCATTGTTTATGCATGAATTACACTTAGCCTTGTGTGCATAAATTGTGAATGTGGCATGGCGGAGACGAGGCGAGATCCTAAGGCGTATGAGACGCGGGGTGAGGTGGTTGATACCCTGAGGTGTTGAGGTGCGTGGTAGAGGTTGTGTGGCACCCTCATGCGATCTAATCGCGGGGTTGAGATAGCCACGATCCTGATGCATTTACGCGGGACGGAGATTATGCGGTGCTAGCACTGGCCTGGAGTATCATTGAAACCTGATGCGTTTACGCGGGTTGTCAATGACGGTTTGATGTGTTTACACGGACCGAGCCTGTGAGATCTAATCGCGGGCATGAGAATGAGGCAGGGGGGAAATGGTGGATGTGGTGGTGTGGCAGGACGAGTGTGCATATCATCTGAATGTGTTATGATACCATAATTGTGCGCCTGCCATTCGTGTATTGTTATTTGTGTTTGAATTTGCCTCGTACATCTATGAGTTTGACTTATTGGAATGTGTGACTGCTTGAGTGGACGGTCGGCCTAACCTAGGGTTAGGACACTTTTATTGAGATGTGTATCTTACCCCGTTGGGGACCCTTATTTTTACAGATCCTAGGGCTTGACGATGTGGCCTATTCGTTTTGGAGACTCGAAGTAGATGTCCACTTATTTTGACGAGTTCATTGATGGGTAGGGAACTATCTATGTAAGAAAGTGTACTGTTGTCTGGGTGGACGAGGGTAGTACGGACTAGAAGCCTCATCGGTATGAGGCCTGGTTCTGGAAAGTTGATGGTGTGTCGACTGGGCCGCTGAAGCCCCATGAGGTGCCCTAGGGAGTCATCCCTAGTTAGTGTCACCCCACCAAAGACTTAGACCAGACTGAGGGGTCCATTGTCGATTCGAGGAATGGACTGGAGAGGACCTCGACCATAGAGAACACGGAGGACGAGATCATTGTGCTAGAGGCGACTGAGGAGGATCTCACGAAGCCATCTGCCGAGGCGACCATGGAGGATACTATCGAGGTTCGCTTAGAGACCTTATCAGAATATAAGCCATCGGAGGATGTTGAGGACACCGAGGACTCTAGCAATTCTTCTTAGGAGCTCTTAGTTTTTCAGTTTGATCCTTTGTTGGCGACCCCGACCCCGTCTCTTTTGGATGTTGATGATGAATCATTTTGTGTACTTACCCCATCACCCCTCTTGTTAGCGTAGTTAGTAGCTATATGTCTGTATGAATAGTTGAATATTTGTATGACAGTATTTGCGCTATCCAGGTCTCACTTATTTTTTGTACGGAGGAGTTATTTCATTATCGCTTCCGCATGCTTGGTATATGTATATAATTTCTTTCGACTTATTTGTAGATCTTGGGACCACGAGAGATATACGATTTGCTTGTAGGGAGTCGCGTGCTCGTGCCCAGGGCGCGGGACGTGACAACTTTAGCTTAGCCAACACAAGTATCATGAGTTAAGAAGTCATCACCGAAAATTTGAAGCAATTTGAAGTCTTGAAGTGGCCAAACAAAGACATTCCCCCAACTCGGTCAGAATCTACATCGTCTGGACCTTTGTCCACTCAAATGAAGCTACGAGAAGATCTACCAAGTCAAATTGAGCTTATAATATGTCTATGGAAAGATGAGACAATAAGCTTTCATTTAATGATAGTTTGACCTTGATCTGGTATCGAACGAAGAAGATATGGCCGGAATAGTGGGATGGTCGGAACTGGTCGGCTGGGAGCTTTCGGATTCAAAACTGACCAGCTTGACCTTTGTTCCTTCAAACGGCTCTATGGGACAAACGGCTAGGTGGATTTGGACCTATAATACCTTGTTGGAACGACAAGATGATAAGCTTTCTAATGGTAGGTGGTACGCCTTAATCCATTGACAGATGAAGAAGTTATGGTGAAAATAATGGCTAGTGACAAGACTAGGCAGTGTTCTGGCGATAGAGAAAAGAGAGGAAAATGAGAGAACGGAGAAGGGGAGTGGGTTTAGCTGAGCAAAATGAGGGAGATAGAGAGTGTCAAAGGCTTTCTTTCAATCTTCCAATTGGTCAAAGGCTTAGAATGGTAGGTTAAAAGGTGATTCAATCAATGTCAATGCCTAATCCTTTTACGCTTATCCTCATGTCAATCAAGGCTCATCCAATGGCCCTCATTTTTCTTGATTTTCGATAGCCTATAGGGTATCGTGATTGATCAAAATGCCCTTATCCAATTATAAATGCGAGGGCAAGGCTTGAGGGGCAAAATGGTAATTTTATCCTCAACGTCCAGAACGTCGTTTTTCTGATTCGAATTTCCTTTGATGAGGCGACGTCTAATTCGATTAGAATGTTGGAATCTTTATTTTTCATTTTCCAATTTTGAGATTTCGTTTCATATCTCAAGCTTCGAGAGGTGAAAAATTCGAAATGTCACAAGAAGTGTCAATCACGGCTCAGGACTAATTTAGGCATGATATGCCCATGAGGGACAAAATTGTATTTTAAAGATATTTGGGGCAATTTGCCCAAAAAGGAAAATTTGTCATTACAGAAGAAATCTGGAGTCGATAGGGGTTGGAAATAAGATTGATCATCAAATCAATCTATTTCCTATTTTTTGATAATTTTAGAAATGATTTACCTTTTGAGGGATAAAATCGTCATTTCAGGAGATGACAAGAAGTGAAAATCTCAAACAGAAGAGCTTGTTAACCACTAGACCTAAATCCTAATTCTGAGCGATTTTCACAACTCATTGGCTTAGGAAAGATGATTTACCCTTTAAGGGGTAAACTCGTCACTTCAAGAAAAAGCATGAGATTGAATTGGCCACCTAACTGACCCTAATTCTCATCTTGACATTTTCAACCTATCTCATGCATAAGTTGGGATCAAATTAGTCCAAAGGGTAGCATCGTCATTTTCTCGAAGAGCGGAGAAGAAATCTAAAAATAGGACTGATCAGTTGTCTGTCGTCATTCCTCAATTTTTTGGAATTATGAAATGTTTAGGAATTTTCTATAATGTTTTACTAATTTTTTTGGATTTTTTGGGATTTTCTAACATTTTTTAGAAATTTCTAGAATTTTTTCACTTTTTTAAAATTTTAAAATCATTTTTAGATTTTTTTTATTTTTATTAAAAAAAATTTCAGACCGGGTCAATCCGACCCACTCGAATTAGATATAACTTGACCCAGACCTGGACCCGCGCGAAAACCAACCTTAAAACTACGTCGTTTCAGGATTTTTTGTTTTTTATTTTTCAAACTTAATATAACGGTTCCTATTGAACCATGTGGCTACTCCATGGCCATTGGATCGGTTGACTGAAACCTACGGCTCAGATCAAAAGTCGACTATCCCTCAATCGTCAGATCTGATTACTTAGATCTATTGCCACGATCGAACAACTTGGATAAACCTTGACCGTCTAATCTAACGAATTATTTTTATTTGAAAAAATTGATTTTTTATTGATTCAAAAATTTGAAACTGATTTGGCGGTCATCAAGCCCACACGTGGCCTAACCTAGACCGATAGATCTACTAACAGACCCAAACCAAATTCTAACGGCTCAACTGACGTGCCATGCCACGTTAGCGCCACGTCATCGTCTTCTTCCTTGAGCATCCTTCATCAGTGATGGACGTTCGGAAGCCCCTGGTGATGATCCAACGGTGGATTCCGAGCCAAACTCAATGAGACTAGTGCCATTCGACTCGCCTCAACACCATGAACAACATACTCTAATATCATGCACTATTGTTCACAAGTATACATGCATTGAAGCTCTAACAGCGTACATCAATGGCGGATGAAACTCAGCATCCAAAGTATAACAATCTAATTCAACCACAGGATAGCTTCGTCTCAAGTTCAGGAGACTTAACTACAGGTCAGATTGACTTAGTAAGGTCTAGGATAACCTAGACCAGCTTCGATTGAATTGGCGATGACGACGGGGTTCAAATGCGAGGTTCGACTCAGTTTCAATGCAATCAAAACACAGAGAAATGCTCAGTATCATTCTAGATATAAAACGCAAACGTTCATTATATCGGTTGGAATTGGAAACACGATTTTCCATTTAAACGCAGCCGAAAGCACGAGTTTGAGATATACCTTTTCTAGCGATGTCGAGCTGACTAGAGGAGTGCGATCGCTTCTCTGGAACTCTTGCAAGCTTCTCCAAGTGGAATGGCCGCTCAATTTGGCCTAAATTGTCATTGACAACCACTTACAGTCCGAACTCAAACTCTCGATGATGGGGGCTCGGAGAGCTCTCTCTCTCTCTCTCTTTCGATTTTGTTAATCTCCCGAAATAGAATGATGGCCTCCTCTCTCTCCAAAGCCCTTTAAGACTGTATATCCAATTTTTGATTTTGCCGCCCATTTGACGGACACTGAGTTAGCCCTCTCATGTGCCTCCCATGTGCAAATTGGCTCGTCGATGGTGACGGAACTAGTTGGAGATTCGTCCCAATCCGTCAAAGCCTCCGTTGAGCTCAATGCAAGCCAATCTGACTTGGTCTTGCAAAATATTGACTTTTTTGGGCTAAGATGTTGAATGGCTTCGCCGGGCCTCATCCGGTGGCCGGTTGGTCTCAGGTTAGTCTCGATCGACTAGTCTTGACCCAAGGATCAAAACGTCTCCTTTTGCTTGATCAAATATGTCGACTGCTCCTCCAATTTGGCCCTTGAAATTCATCTTTTTATCCTGCAAAAATGGAATGAGTGTGAAGAAGAAGACGGCATTGTTCAAACTGGTTTGACCGGTCAAAACTGGTTAGACTTGATTTTTCCAAAATTAATCCTAATTCGCGGGGAATTTTTGCAAATTAAATCTCAAAATCAAACTTAGGACATGAATATTATTTAAAAATATGGTTTTGCCAAAAGTTCTTGCTAATTTCTATGCAAACGCCAAATTTGTCCCTAATTGCAATTCGGAAAATTATGAAATTGAGGGCTCAAATGATCAAATTGGACCAAATCACCCATGCCAATCAATTCAGGATGGTGAAAACATTGGGTAGTAATTCCAATTTGTAACGGAAGTCCTTGAATTAAAAGTAATTTTAATTATGCCCAAATTTAAGGACTAAATTGCAATTAAATATGAAATTTTACCCAATTCATGCAATTGAGCAATTTGTGTAAATAATTGGACTAAATTGCAATGAAGGACAATCAGATTGAATGATAAAATTCTCAAAATGCCACCAATTGCAAATTAAAAGACTCAATTGATATTTTTTACCAAATTCAACCATATGCATAACAAAGGAACACATAAATTGAACTTGAATTTGGATTTTTTTATGAGGTTAAGAAGACAAGGGAATTAAAAGAAAAATATTGACCGTTTTTCATATTTTTGTGAACTCAAATGTTATTTTTCTTGATTTTCCCATTTTTTGAAAATACCAAAATAATGAGAAAAATTATTTTTTGGTTAAAAATGGTTCCTTGGGCTAGGCCAAGGCTACCAAAGTTGATTTTGTAAATGTTTTAATTTTATATGATATTTTACGAGTTTTCTAAAAAAGAATTGAAAATGACTGATCGAAAACCAAGTGTCAACAGTTTCTTGTCAAAGATACCACAATCTCTTTGAACGATCTCTTAAAATCACTATTCCAAAAATATATGTAGCTTGAACCATATCTTTTATTTCAAAATTGAAACATAACAAATTTTTGACTGTATTAATAAACTCCATATTGTTCTTAGTAATTAGTATATCATCAACATATAATGATAAGATCACATATTGATCTATGGATCTTTTGATATATACACAATGATCTTGATCAATAATTACAAAATCATATGCCACTATGGCATTATAAAAAATATATACCATTATCTCGAAGTCTACTTAAGACCATATACCGATCTCAAAATTCGACATACTTTTTGTTCTTGGTCTTTTGTAACAAACTCAATAGTTGTTTCATATAAATTTGTTCTTTCAATTCTCTATTGAAAATCACATTCTTTATATACATTTGATATAATTCACGATCCATACCAAGCATTATTACCAGAATAACGTGAATTGAGGTAAATCTCACCATAGAAGAAACAAACATATTCATAATCAATTCCTTCTTGTTGATTCTACCTTTTCAACGCAAGGCGGGCCTCATATCTCTCAATTAAGTCATCAAATTTATGCTTTATTTTGAGAACCACTTGTTCTCAATAGCTTTGCGTTCATTCGGAATATCAACCAATACCCAAACTTGGTTTGATCTCCTTAACTCCATCTCTTCTTCCATTACTTGTATCCATTTTTCTTTATCAGGGCAAATTAGGACCTCATTTACATTTCTTGGCTCATTCTCTTTTTGTTGAGTGACCATGAAAGGTTTTCCTTTAATATCTAAACGTCGATGAGTCAATGAAGAACGCTTTTGTGACTTATTCTCCAAATAAGAGATTGTATATTTAGTATATCATGTTCAATTATGCTCCCACTTGGCGACTTATTCGTCGTATTGGAGATTGTACACTCAGTATATTATTCTCCATTACACTCCTATGCGGATTAGATAATAACCACATCTTCACATCAAGTGGTTGCAATTGAGGCTGATTCGAAATAAATTCCCCACTTCTCACATTGCTCCCACTTAGATGAGATGCTTCACTAAAATTATTATCACTATCCAAGATTCCACACAAACACTATTCTTCACCTATCCTGCACATTTTCGAAAAATCTATTCACTAAGAATGTGATATCTCGTGATTCAAATTCAGTTACCCTTTTCATTTTCTTACTCACTTATTCTTCACCTATCTCGCCCTTTTGAGTGGTCTAACATTGCATGAAGATATCCTTTTTATCTCTGGGGCCCAATTTTGCATATCTGCATGAGAACTCGTGTGTATAGAAAGCACATCCCAAGGTCTAAGAAAACTTAAATTTTATTTTCGACCTATCACACCTTATATGGAACAAAAGTTACTAATTTAGAAGGCACACATTATGATAGGCAAATTAGCATGTACCATTCTAGACCTAACCATTTTCATTTTAACATGTTTCTTCTCTCTGTAACTCCATTCTATTAAGGAATCATTGGAATTGTCAATTGTCTATCTATTCCTTTTTCATTACATAAAAATCTGAACCTATCAGATAAATTTTTTCGATCTCGATCATATTTTTTTATTATTTTTTAATTAATTTTCTGCTAGGCTCATAAATTTCTCAAAGCAATTTATGTATTAGATTTATGAGAAATTTTTAAAAAATATGTCCGGATCAAGTGTAGTCATCTATAATGTGATGAAATAAATAGCCTCATGTCTTGCTCTCACATTCATTGAATCACATGTGTCTGAATGTATCTCTGCAAAGAAAACTTACCTCTTGTTCTTTTTCTTTATTGTTTTTCCCATCAAGCAATACTCCCAAATAGACAAATTGACTTTTTCAATATTGCCCAATAAGCCCTATTTGGCTTATCTAAGCATTCATCGTTGGTTAATATGATCTAACTTAACATGTCATATATTTACATCATTACAAAAGATGTAAACAGAGAATAACATTCACATTATAGTACTTAACTATCAGCATAGTGAAACCATCCAGAAAATATCCATAACCATAATAACTTGTTCCCAGACAAGTCATAACCATCGTTATGAAAGTTCAAACTGAAACCAAGTTTAAGAAAAACCATCACTGAAAACAAATTTCGACGAATCTCTGGAGTATATAACTCATCATGTAGGAACATGGTGTAACTACTATGCCTATTCAATTTGCAGATGTTAATCCCTTTGATTTTCACTTAAGAATTATTTTCCATATATATTCACTTTGCTCCATGTCGAATTCTTTGAAATTCCATGAAGGCATCTCAATCTTTCGTTACATGGTTTGTGGCTCTTTAGGGCGTGCATGATTGTCATTCTATTTCCCTATTTTTCTGTTTTTTTTGTTCTGGGGAATAGGTTTGAAATAGTAATGCGTTTGATAATGCAATTGACTTTTTTTTTATTTTTTGACCAAAATTTTGGCTCAAAAATATATTTGGATGAGAAATGGAAAGTAGAAAAAAGTAGCTTTTCTGTTTCTGAAACAAAAACGAGAAACGAGTTCTTCTTCCCTCCTCACCTTCCACCGCCGGCCACCTCCTCTTTGCATGCTGCCAGCTGATGCCGGTCGCCCGCCGCAGTTGGTCGGCAGCCCCTGCCAGCCCCCGATAACGGTTGCCCGACGGTCGCCGTTCACCGCTGCCACCGGTAGCCACAAACGGTTGCCGCCAGTCGCCGCCACCGCCGAAAATAGAGCCAATAAATATAAATTTTGTGCTATTATCATACGAACTTTTGTTCTAGAAATAGAAAATCTGAAATGTTATAGAATGGAGTAGATTGGAGGGTGACGTAAGAGCGCCATGCAATACATAGGCCATTGGTGAAGCCCTCGGTGAAGTTACCGTTTGTTGTGCCAAGCAACCTGCTTGTTGTTGATGTACACTTGCTGAGAGAGGAGGAGGCGAGCTTGGCGGTGGTGGAGGAGGAGGAAGGAGGAGGAGGAGGAGGAGAGAACCTAGAAAGAGATGATGGAGTCCATGGATCAAGAATTGGAGTTGGAGGAGGAAGAAGAAGACGACGATGGGGGCGACCTGTAATGGAGGAAGGAGGAAAAAAAAGGAAAAATGAAAATGGAAAAGGAAAGAAAAAATAAAGAAAGAAAAATGGAAAAAATTAGAAAATATAAAAAGATAAAAACATCCTTAGTGAGACCCTTTTTTTGAATTGAGAGGGATACTTCAAGCTATTATTTGAAATTAAGTCCACTTTAAGCCATTTTTTTTTAGAAAAATAGAGCACCTAAGGCTCTTTGTCGAAACTTTTCCTATTTAAAATATAGAATAATATTTAAAAAATACTCAAGTCAGCATTTGTCGTGCCACGTAAAATAATCGATGTCCACATCAGTTTTTTTCGATCAAAATTAGCTGGATTAATTCAATTGGCATAAATACAAATGATAGCACCAATGTAAAAGATTTATGATTGAATTATTACTGATAAAAGGTTTATGACTTAACTGGCAACAATATAAAAGATTTGTGATTGAATTGACGCAAAAAAAAAGTTAGGAATAAATTGACACAAATGCAATAAGTTTAAAACTTTTTTGACACTTCTTCCAAAACTTTATGGAACTCACCACTCTCGTGATATTCCATTTCTTGAGCTTAATTGGAGTAAAAGCCTATAAGATGGAATTTCCTTAGTTTTGTACGTGGTGCTTAATTTTTGTCAAAATGAAAAAGATATTGCATGTACAAGCAAAAGAGCTACTAATCTTTCAATGCTATAATATATAACCCAATTTATATCTGCAAGGGTTATATATTGTTTAAATATACGGGGTCTCCCTCAAATTACAAGCTTACGTTTTTCGATTACATTTCTGACATGGTATAGGAACAAAGCTTTGCACTGATTTATTTATGTCGTGTGTAAGGCCGCCATTTCGTTAAATTCCAAGGGTAACGAAGCTGCCTATATTTTTCTTTTTCTTATTACAAGTCTAAGGTAGTATTTAACTCGAAATATCACCTCAATGAAAGTGGCTATTTTCCCAAAATACACATGTCACCTGTTTTTTTTTAATAAGAAAATTGGTACAATTTTTTTTTTCGCGTTGAACGAAACAAGTCAAGCGTGGTAGGGTTGGGTCCACGGAGTGCTATGCTGAGAAAATGGGAAAATTACCAAAATATTCTTAAACTTATTTTAATACCAATTCAGTCTTAAATATTTATTTTTTGTCAGTTCAGTCCTAAATTTTTTGCATTTGTGCTAATTCAGTCCATTTGACCGATTGGCGCTTCATGGCGCTTCCAGCGCAGACGTGTCTAATTTTTAAATATTTTAACAGTACTTTAATTTATTGATACTTTTAGAATTTTTTAATTTTTTAATTTAATTTTCTTTTTCGTTGTTCCTTCTTTACTTCTCTTGTGGCCAACGAGAGTTGTCGGCTATAGAATTAGTAGAAAATAAAAAAAAAGAAAGAGAAAAAAATGAGGAAACAACTTAAAAAATTATTATTAAGAAATGTCAATGCGACGCCATGTCGGCGTCGATCAAAAAGTGGGCTGAATTGGTATAATAGTAAGAGGCTTAGTATTTTTTTTTTTTTTTGATAACCGAGGTGTCCGCGCGGCCGGCGAGCTTGCGCTCAAACCAGCGGTGAAGCACGACTAGTCCTCGGGGGTAAACTGCAGGACCCCACCACCACAGTCCCCCAGGTACGACACTGGCACCAAGGAGTTTTGAACCCAGGACCTCTCGTGAAAGGAGCTGAGCGCAAACCATCTTGGCCACCAGCCGGTGGGTTAAGAGGCTTAGTATTCATCTGGCAAAAAACAAAAGTTTTGAACTGAAATGACACAATTATAATAAATTTAGTAATTTTTCTTGTGAAAGCTTAAATAATTCATTATGGATGCTTCTAGGCCTTTTTCTTTTTGGCCAGAAATGCTTCTACACCTAAGATGACGCGTTCTATGTCAGTTTGGTACTGCAAATTTGACATTATGCGGACTCTATATCTACTATCTACAATTGGGCTGTCATGAAATGCTCAACTAGAAAGCAACGAGTGCACGAGGACGTACTAAATTAATGTGGCTGCACCATAATATAAAGGGGAACTAGTTGATCACCGGCCACAATAACTATAAAAAAAAATAAGGTGAGTTCATTAGGCAAATTTTGCACATGAACTTTACGAAGAAGAGTGAACAATTCAATGATATTCTATTGATAAATGACCCATTAAAAAAAAATAAAACTAGCCCTAATAAAGACTCCCATTCTAATTACTAGTAGCCGAAAATTGGGTCCAAGTATTGCAAGGAAATTGCACTAATTTAAGGTTAATGTTGTCTGGGAGCGTGTGCCGAGATCAGAAGACCATCTTTTGATAGGAATCAAATATTCTTTGCATATCGAGCATGATGTTGTTCATTAATTTTCGTGTTGTCCCGAGTTGTTTTTCATGATGTGATTTTCTCATATCAATTGAATTTCGATAGGAAAATCTAATTCCGTGTTGGATTTTCACTTGGTGATTCCAACCCGTCATGTTTTAGCATATCCACATCACGAATAAACGACGATTTTTTGGCTGGTGATCGTGGTCGTGACTTCCGACCAAAACAAAATAAAAATAAAAATTGAGGTCGTAACCAGCAAGACATGTACACGTTGCAACAAAGTCCCCCTACGGTAGGTTATCCACGGCAATTGTGACATTCTGATTTGCCTGTCATTTCAAGACTCATTAATGATAAAGTATCTAACGATGTATTTCAATCGTATCTCGCTCAGATTTGATCAATCTCGAGTTGACTGACCAAAAGGGAAAGGCTAAAGCGAGGCAAGGTACATGGACCTAGGGAACTCGAATAAGAAATGACACTTAGACCATAAGGATTGTCGAGGGGGCATTTAGAGTCATAAAAAGGCCGATCTAAGAACGATTAAGGAATGCATTGCTAGCGTTATATGATTAAAGCGCGGGTGATACCACTTAACCAATGTATAATTTGTAAAATTTTCCTAAATTGAACCGTGACAATCGAGACCGTCGGAACTAGTGATAGACCCCCACAATTACATGACAACCAAAGTCGCCATAAATTGAGGAGTCCTAATTGTGATATGAATCACAGGGTCGATATGCATAACGTCTGCATAAGCCGCTCGTCAGTTCGAGATAGGTTGGAATCACGTTTGATAGAGAAATGATTCAGAAACGATTCAGAAATGAGTCTTGAAATTTGAAAATAGAGAATCACGAATTCCAACATTCTAATTGGATTGGCCGTCGCCTTATTGAAGAAAATTGGAATTAGAAAAACAACGTTCCGGACGTCGAGGGCAAAATTACCATTTTGCCCCTCAAGCCTTAGCCTTGCCTTAGTAATTGGATAAGGGCATTTTGGTCATTGAATCCCCTTTATAGCTGTCAAAAATTTGATAAATTGAGAGCCATTGGATGAAGCATTGATTGGCACATGGACAAGTGTTAAAGGATTAAGCCTTGATGTTGATAGGAACACTTTTAATCTACCATTCATACATGGTTGACTCTTGAAATTGAGTATATACCTCACTCTCTCTCTCCCCTTGGCCGAACACCCCCCCATTTTGCCGATATCTTCTTCTTCTTCCTTCTTCTTCATTCAGCTGAGAGAGCTCCGACCGACTAGGTTCTACCGCTGCCATTTCTCACGCTCCGACCACCGTCTCCGGTGACTTCCAGCCTCTGAGTTGACCACCAGCTTCTTCCTCATCCTCTTGCTGACATTCTCCAAGTGGAATCACGGCATTTGACCACTTGAGGACCTCCGGCCAGCCATTCTCCCGGAAGTCGACGAAAACCGTCGCTGCTGGAGGTAAGCCACTGTTTAGGTTCTGTAGCACCCCGAATCCTTTGAATTGTTTTACCAAATTTTGTGGACATCCAGAGGACACATAGATTGAGCTATGGAAAAAATTTTGGAGGAGTTTAAAGGAGTTTTGACCCCAAATGGGTCTTGTCTTGAAGGGTAGAAAATTGACCGTCGGAGGACCTAGAGGAACCAGCGCCGTTCAAGAACTTTTCGGTGTTGCCTTGGCTTCAAAATTTCGGTGAGGCTCTCTAACATTTAGAACTAAGTATTACCAAGTAGATTAGTGGATAAATTAAGGATTTAAGTTAGTTTAAGGGCTGAAAGTTTGAGATATGCACAGAACCGAAAATGCCCTATTCGGTTCTGTGCATACTGAATCCGTGGGAGGCTGTTGGTGTTGGAATTGAGTCCCAAATTCATCATTGAGACGTGCTAGGATATCGATGAACATGTCAATGAGGTTTATGTTTCACGAATTAGCGAATTGAGTGAGAAAAATTGACGAATTGGATGAATTTTTTAGGTTGCGCAATTGACTTGTTCTTGGGCAATTTGGACTGAATCCTTGGAGTGCTTGGGAAGAGACTTTTGTTGAATTAAGCTTGAGGTAAGGAGTTTTCTAAACCTTGACTAGGAGGATTGGACTCAATTGGGTGAATTGAGCGTGAATTGGATTGATTCCTAGAAGTTTATGGAGAGATTGTCCTTTAAGCGTTCTTGAGAGATGTAGACGGCTAGCATGCCTGACAATGCCTGTATCACGAATTGATTGTTGCATTTGACTATTGAATTTGGTTGTCTTGCATGCCATAGGTGTGTTGTTCGTGCATGAGTTTGCACTTGATTATATGTTGTGAATTAAAACGAATTTATGGCATGTCTGAGAATTGTGTGACACCCTAAGGTGTACAAGACGCGGGGTTTTGTGGATGGATACCCTGAGGTGCTGGGCGCAGGGTTTGAATTGAATGGTACCCTGAGGCGTACGAGACACGGGGTTGTGAAAGCCATGGTTTGATGCGCTGAAACGCGGGATGAAGTTTGATATGTGTCGACACAAGCCTAGAGTAAAATTGAAAACCTGATGCGTTTATGCGGGTTTTTTAATGAGATGGTCTAAGACGTATTTACGCGGATCGAGTCTGAGGCATTCTAAACGCGGGCGTGATAATGAGGAGGCATGGAAGGGTGGAAGGTATAATCTGGCTTTGCAATGTGTGTTTAATGACTGTTGAATGTCTCCTGTGATAGCATGTACATTTTGTCCTTAACTGCATTCGCCTGAGTGTACGGTCAGCCTAACCTAGGGTTAGGACCTGCCATACTAAGATGTAAATCTCACCCCGTTGTGGGACCCCATTTTTCAGATCTTAGGCCGTGAGGATGTGGTCTATCAGATTTGGTGACCCAAAAGAGATGTCAGTATATTTTGATGAGTTTCCAGACGGATAGGGAACTGTGTACGTTAGGAAATGCATCATAGTTTGGGTTGATGAGGGTGGCAGCAGCGATAAGCCTCATAAATATGAGGCCTGGTTTAGAAAGGTAGGGGATATTTCTACGGGGCCACTGAAGCCCACTGAGGTACCCCGTGGGGTAATCTCTAACTGGTGACATCCCGCTCGGGATTCGGTAGAGGCCGAGGGGTCAGTGGCTGGCTTGAGGAACGTTTCTAAGAGGACCTCGACTTTTAAGGACACCGATGAGGTCATTGAGATTGAGGCTACCGATGATGACTAGGTGGAGCCGTCAGCTGACGAGATACTCGAGGACACCGTGGAGGTTTGCTCTGAGACACTCTCGAAGTACGAGCCATCTGAGGATATCAAAGGTACTGACGACTCCAGCAGCTCGACTTAGGAGTTTCTGTTTCTGGTCTGATATTTTGATGGTGACCTTGATGCCTGCTTCTTTTGGGAGATGTAATGATCCTCTTTTGTATTGGCCCTGTCACCCCTGCTGACCAGCATGTTTAGCTTGCCCGTGCTTTTGTACGAATATGGATGGAGTCTATGTATCTATTGGTATTCTCGTTACCACGGTCCCTTTCTATATTGTACGGAGGAGTTGTATATTATCGCTTCCGCTTGTTATCGATATGGTTCATCTCTCGACCTATGTGAATCTTAGGACCTCGAGAGAGAGTTTGTGCTTGCAGAAAGTCGTGTGCTCGTGCCTAGGACGCGTGGCGTGACATCCCCGTTTGCTTGGTATCAAAGCAAGGTTAGCTCGATCCAAAATAGATAAAGGATTGGAGTGATAAGGAGGATTAAGTTGGGACAAGGACGGGTAGCGAGACTTTAGGAGACTTACTAGGACAAGGCACGAGATGCATGGCATATGCCTTGGCGCATGTGATTGTCACTTGGTCTTGATAGGATTGTAGTAATTATTGAAGATTAAGTTCCATGTTGAGCGCTAGGAGTCATTTTTGGATTTTGGCGTGTTAAGTGAATGAGCATGGTTAGTTTTGGTGAACCATTGGAATGGATAGAATTGAGAAATAGCCATGAGCTACTTATTGAAGTGCCTCTAGAATTGGTTGTGTAAAAGGTCGTTGTGATATGACTGTTTCTATTAAGGCATAGTTTGGTAGCTTTGAATATGGTTGGACGAATGAGTTACTAACTCCTTAGTGAAATTGTGGTGGACCAGGCTTAATAGAAGCACATAAAAATGAGTAATCCGTCCAGGAGACCTAGAAGCCCCAAGAGTGGAGCCTCTAGTTTGAGGCCACCAGTAGCAGAAGGCTCGAGAATGGATAGAGTATTGAGGGCGCTGGAAAGAATTGGCGACCTCATCGACAAGCAGACCCAAGATAGGGATGCTGCCATAGCCCAAGCGGTAGGAGCCACAATAGCTGCCGTCAACACCAATAACGGCAATAACGGGGGCAATAGAAACAATGGCGACCAAGACCAGGGCATTGAGGCGGTGAATACCCAAGAAGAAATTGTTGTGGCCAGGCAGATGGGCCAGCTGGTCGAGCAATTTATCAAGCTGAAGCCGACCCAATTTGATGGGACTGGCGACCTCGAACTAGCACCGAGATGGATCGAGAAACTAGAGATGGCCTTTGGAGTCTTGAGATGCACGGATGAGGAGAAGGTACTATTGGCAGTGTATCAGTTGGAAGGTTTCGCAAACGACTGGTCGACTACCACCAAGAATGGAGTTTTTCCAGAATGAACGGCTTTGACCTGGAATGCCTTTACTACGGCATTCAATTACAAATATTTCTCGGAGACAGCCCGGGAAAGGAAGCAAGTGGACTTCTTATAGCCGCATTAGAATCAGTTGACCGTAGACCAATATGAGGTTGAATTCTCTAGACTATCAAGGTACGCGCCCCGATCGGTAGAGGATCCCCAAGAGAAGGCGCAGAGATTTCGGGATGGTCTGAGGCTTGAGCTTCGCAGCCAGATGATAACCTTGAATTTGAGAACCTACAAGGAAATCTATGAATGATGACAGAAAATTGAGAGGGACCTAAAGGAGAGGAATGCCACATCTGGATCGCGATTTAATTCATTCAGAGATAATCGCCAGATTGGTAAGAAACCAGTAGCTGGTAATAGGCGCTTCATCCCTCCCGTAAGGAAGAACATTGTGAAGTCGCCAAATCCAGTGAACTAAAATTTCCCCCTCTGCGGCAGGAGGCATGGTAATGGACCATGTCCGGCAAGAACTGGAGCATGCTTCAAGTGTGGTCAGATGGGCCACCAGATGAGGACTTGCTTGAACCAAGCTCCAATAAATAGACCTCATCGGCAGCGACCACAAGCTGGACCGTCGGCTGCCACTTCTCAAATTGATCAGAACCGATCCCCTGCTCAGGGGAGAGTCTATGCAGTAGTCGCAAGGAAGCAGAAGAAACGCCAAGCGTGGTCACAGGTACGGTTTATTTGTGTGACCAAGCTGCATATGCTTTGTTTGATCCTGGCGCATCACACTCATTTGTTTCTGCTCGGTTTGCTGATTTGGTTGATATGAAGTTAAAATTGTTGAGTGTGATTCTACATGTTGCCAATCCGTTGAAGGATAATGTGCTGGTTTCGTTGGGCTGTACGGATTGTAGAATCGTAATTAGGGAGAGTTTATGTAGTAGCTGCAGGGAAGCAGAAGAAATGCAAAGCGTGGTCACAGGTACGGTTTGTTTGTGTGACCAAACTGCATATGCTTTGTTTGATCCTGGCGCATCACACTCATTTGTTTCAGCTCGGTTTGCTGATTTGGTTGATATGAAGTTGAAATCATTAAGCGTGATTTTGCATGTCGCCAATCCGTTGAAGGATAATGTGTTGGTTTCGTTGGGCTGTACGGATTGTAGAATCATAATTGGTGGTAGTAAGGAGAGTATCGATTTAGCTGTGCTGCCCATGTATGACTTCAATGTGATCATAGGAATGGACTGGTTGGGTAAAGAGGGGGCAGTAGTGGATTGTGGTGGTAGGATAATTCGTTTCTACCCAGAAGGTCGCCCTAGTTTTGAATTTGTGGGAAGTCGAGGAGGGACCTCGATTCCTTTAGTATCGTCTCTTGAAGTGACAAAGTTGATGGTTGAAGGATGTCAAGTGTACTTAGTCGCGGTTATGGACATGACTGCCGAGGAGCCTAAACTAGAAAGTATCCCGGTAGTGCCTGAGTTTCCTAACATATTCCCTTAAGAGTTGCCAAGGTTGCCACTAGAGCGAGAGATAGAATATATTATTGAGTTAGCTCCCGGAATAGAGCCGATCTCGAAGGCACCCTATAGTATGTCCTTATCAGAACTGAAAGAGTTAAAGGTACAAATGCAAGAATTACTGGATAAAGGATTCATTCGACCGAGTGCTTTATCGTGGGGAGCACCGCTGTTGTTTATAAGGAAAAAGGATAGATCTTTGCGTCTATGCATCGACTATAGATAGTTGAATCAAGTGACAGTGAAGAATAAATACCCACTGCCGAGAATTGATGACTTATTTGATCAATTGCAAGGAGCTGCGGTATTCTCTAAGATCGACTTGAGAACTAGGTATCACCAGTTGAGAATTAAAAAAGGAAGACATACCTAAGACCGCTTTTAGGATAAGGTATGGTCAATACGAATTCACTGTGATGCCTTTTGGACTGACCAATGCTCCAGCCGCATTTATGGACTTGATGCATCGGGTGTTCAAGGAATTCTTGGATAGATTTGTCATAGTTTTTATTGACGATATCATAATTTACTCAAGGAGTAACGAAGAACACGAAGAGCATCTGAGGATTCTTTTGCAGACCTTTAGGGAGCATTCACTTTACGCTAAGTTTAGCAAATGTGAGTTCTGGTTGAATAAAGTAGCATTTCTTAGCCATGTGGTGTCTGGAGAAGGAATTGCGGTAGATCTTGAGAAGATCGAAGCTGTAATAAATTGGCCTAGGCCTACCACGGTCATGGAAGTCCGAAGTTTCTTAGGATTTGCAGGATATTACTGACATTTCGTGGAGAAGTTTTCATCCATAGCTATACCACTAACGAGATTACTCGTTTCTGAATCATTTCTCTATCAGACGTGATTTCAGCCAATCATTTCTCTATGAGAAAGTATCTAACGATGTATTTCAATCATATCTCACTCGGATCTGATCAAGCTTGAGTTGACTAGCCAAAAGGGAAAGGCTAATGCGAAGCAAGGTATGTGGACTTAGGGAACTCGAATAGGAAATGACACTTTGACCATAAGGATTGTCGAGGGGACATTTAGAACCATAAAAAGACCGATCTAAAAACGATTAAGGAATGCATTGCTAGCGTTATACGATTGGAGAGCGGGTAATGCCGCTAACTAATGTATAATTTGCAAAAATTTTCTAAATCGAACAGTGACGATCGAGACCGTCGAAACTAGTGATGACCCTCACAATTATATGACAACCAAAGTCGTTATAAATTGACGAGCCCTAATTGTGATATGAATCACAGGGTCGATACGCGTAATGTCTACAAAAGCCGTCCGTCAGTTCGAGATAGGCTAAAGTCACGTCTGATAGAAAAATGATTCAGAAATGAGTCTCGAAATTTGAAAATGGAGAATCAAGAATTCCAACATTCTAATTGGATTGGCCGTCACCTTATCGAAGAAAATTGGAATTAGAAAAACGACGTTTCTTACGTTGAAGGTAAAATTACCATCTTGTCCCTCAAGACTTAGCCTTGCCTTAGTAATTGGAAAAGGGCATTTTGGCCATTGAATCCCCTTTATAGCTGCCAAAAATTTGATAAATTGAGAGCCATTGGATGAAGCATTGATTGACACATGAACAAGTGTCAAAGGATTAAGCCTTGGATAGGAACACTTTTAACCTACCATTCAAATATGTTTGACTCTTGAAATTGAGTATATACCTCACTCTCTCTCTCCCCTTGGCCGAACACCCCCCCATTCTACCGATTTATTCTTCTTCTTCCTTCTTCTTCATTCGACCGAGAGAGCCCCAGCCGATAAAGTTCTGCCGCCGCCGTTCGCTCTCTTCGACATCCGTCTCCGGTGACTTCCAGCCGTCGAGCCAACCACCAACTTCTTCTTTATCATCTTGCTAACATTCTTCAAGTGGAATCATGGCATTTGACCACCTGAGGACCTCTGGCTAGCCATTTTCCCGAAAGTCGACAAAAACCATCGCAGCTAGAGGTAAGCCATTGTTTAAGGTTCCGTAGGACCCCGATTCCTTTGAATTTTTTGGCCAAATTTTGTGGACATCCAGAGGACACATAGACTGGGCTATGGTAAAAATTTTAGAGGAATTTGATGGAGTTTTGACCCCAAATGGGTCTTGTGTTTGAAGGGAAGAAATCTGATCGTCGGAGGACCTAGAAGAACCGGCGCCGTTTAAGGACTTTCCGGCGTCGTGTTGGCTTCAAACATTCGGTGAGGCTCTCTAACATCTAGAACTAAGTATTAGCAAGTAGATTAATGGATAAATTAAGGATTTGAGTTAGTTTAAGGGATGAAAGGTTGAGATATGCACAAAATCGAAAATGCCCTGTTCGGTTCTGTGCATACCAAATCTGTGGGAGGCTGTTAGTGTTGAAATTGAGTCTCAAATTCATCATTGAGATGTGCTAGGATGTCGATGAACATGTCAATGAGGTTTATATTTAACAGATTGGTAAATTGAGCGAGAAAAATTGACGAATTGGATGAATTTCCTTAGGTTGCGCAATTGACTTGTTCTTGGGCTATTTGGACCGAATCTTTAGAGTGCTCGGGAAGAGATTTTTGTTGAGTTAAGTTTGAGGTAAGGAGTTTCTAAACCTTGGCTAGGAGGATTGGACTCAATTGGGTGAATTGAGCGTGAATTGGATTGATTCCTAGAAGTTTATGGAGAGATTGTCCTTTATGCGTTCTTGAGAGATATAGACGGCTTGCATGCCTGACAATGCCTGTATCACAAATTGATTGTTGCATTTGACTGTTGAATTCGATTGCTTCGCATGCCATAGGTGTGTTGTTCGTGCATGAGTTTGCACTTGATTTTATGTTGTGAATTAAAACGAATTTATGGCATGTTTGAGAATTGTGTGACACCTTGAGGCGTACGAGATGCGGGATTGTATGGATGGATACCTTGAGGCGCTGAAGGACGAGGTTTAAATTGAATGGCACCTTGAGGCGTACGAGACGCGGGGTTGTGATGGCCATGGTCCTGATGCGTTGAAATGCGGAACGATGTTTGAAATGTGTCGACACAGGCCTGGAGTGAAATTGAAAACCTGATGCGTTTACGCGGGTTTGTCAATGAGATGGTCTGAGGCGTATTTACGCGAATCGAGCCTGAGACATTCTAAACGCGGGCATGATAATAAGGAGGCATGGAAGGGTGGAAGGTGTAATCTGACTTATCAATGTGTTTTTAAATCTTGATGTTGTGTATGGTGTCATGATTGCATGCTTGACTCTTGTTTTACCCGCATGGTATTTAATGACTGTTGAATATCTCTTGTGATAGAATGTGCATTTTATCCTTGACTGCATTCACCTGAATGTACGGTCAGCCTAACCTAAGGTTATGACCTGCCTTATTGAGATGTAAATTTCACCCCGTTATGGGATCCCATTTTTCAGATCCTAGATCGTGAGAATGTGGCCAATCAAATTTGGTGACCCGAAAGAGATGTCAGTATATTTTGATAAGTTCCCGGACGGACAAAGAACTGTGTACGTTAGGATATGCACCGTAATTTGGGTCGATGAGGGTGGCAGCAGCTGGAAGCCTCATAGATGTGAGGCTTGGTTTAGAAAGGTAGGGGATGTTTCTACGAGTTCACTGAAATCCACTGAGGTACCCCGTGGGATAATCCCTAACTGGTGTCATCCCACTCGGGATTCGGTGGAGGCCGAGGGGTCAATGGCTAGCTCGAGAAACGTTCCTAAGAGGACCTCGACTTTGGAGGACACTGATGAGGTCATCGAGATTGAGGCTACCGAGGATGACCAGGTGGAGCCATCAACTGACGAGACACTCGAGGACACCATTGAGGTTTGTTTTGAGACACTCTCGGAGTATGAGCCATCTGAGGATACCGAGGGTACTGACGGCTCCAGCAGCTCGACTTAGGAGTTTTTGTTTCTAGTATGATATTTTGATGGCGACCTCGATGCTTGTTTCTTTTGGGAGATGTGAAGATCCTTTTTTGTATTGGCCCTGTCACCCTTGCTAACCAGCATGTTTAGCTTGCCCGTGCTCTTGTACGAATATGGATGGAGTCTATGTATCTATTGGTATTCTCGTTACCCCGGTCCCTTTCGATTATTGTACGGAGGAGTTGTATATTATCGCTTCCGCTTGTTATCGATATAGTTCATCTCTCGACCTATGTGAATCCTAAGACCTCAAGAGAGAGTTTGTACTTGCAGGGAGTCGCGCGCTCATGCCCGGGGCGCGGGGCATAACAACAATAGTGAAAAAGTATTAAAAAATTCAAAAAATTATCATTTATACTAATTTAGTCCTTAATATATTCATGTTTATCGGTTGGGTCCATTCGGTTAATTTTAGCCAGAAATCGCCGGTGTGAATGCCAGCAACCCTACGTAACACAACCAAAACTGAAAATGGAGAAATATTCCAACTCCGACGTGGAGGAATTTTAATGATAATTTATTTTTTAAAATTATTGAATTTATAGATTTTTTTTATTTTCTTCTCTTTTCGTTCCTTACTTTTTCATTTTTATTTTGGCTAAGTGTCTCTAGGCCCTCACTACCCATTGGACGAGGGTCATCAGGCCCTCGCTGGCCACGGACGAGTGCCGGGATGCCCTCATGGGCAACAGTTGAAGTTTGCTCTAGATGAGGCCATCGTGACTATGTTCGAGGCCAGCCTCGTTAGATCTTGGCAGTGCAGCCTTGCACATAGTTGCGATGGTTTGGATGAGGGTCGTGACCCTCATCAAAGGCCGATGAGTGCTTCGCATTGTAAAAGATTAAAAAAAGGAAAAGGGATGAAAAATAATGAAACAATAAAAGATTAGAGGATTTTGAAAAATTAGTCACGGCGCTAATCGTATCACATAGAACGTCTAACGTCTACGCCAACGATTGCCAATCAAAATTGATCGTATGAACTCAATTGGTAAAACGTGATAATCATTATAATTAAATTGACATAATCAAAATATTTAAAATATAATCAGTAAAAGTGTAATAGATTTAGGAAGTTTTTGAACTTTTCTGCTACTCAGCTACGTAAGAATTGTCCACGTCATCGGTCAAAGTCTAAATTTTCAACGTGGGTCCGGCATATGGGTTGCTTCCTTCCTATCATTGAAAATTTTCTACCATTTTTTATCATGATCGATCTGAGTCGTCCAATTCAAAATGAATGGTCTAGATCAGTCCACATCATTTCCCACTAAAAAAACTATTGATTGATCTGGAGCGTCTATTTTGAATCGGACAACCCAAATTTATTATCACCTCTACATTTATGTCACTAAATCCTGGGAACAACATTGCATGGAAAGGCTTGGGATGTGAGTCTCGTCAAATCATCGTTGTCCGCTATGGGCTTGATTCGTCGGCGATCGACCGCGGGAACGGGACAACCTTTTGTGTCCTTTTTTTTTTCCCATTGGACATGAGAATCCGAGTGGAATTGCTTTATCTTTCCTTTCTTTTTGGGCAATTCCAAGTATTCATCTACGGTCAATTATGAATTATTATTTTTCATCAGCATATCCTGCCGCATTTGCAATGACTTGGCAATTTTATATCAGCGAATTCGATAAGGTAAATCGTTGTGTCTTTGTCTTAATTTAGAAATAAAAATCTTCCGATCTACTTTCTTTCTTATGCCAAAATCATCACAATGCTTTTTAAAATTTTCGTCCTGTTTGGCTCTACGACGGAATTTGCAGACGTGACACTTACAACATCGAGAGAGATTTGCTGACTTTTGACGCGGTTAGAATTTTCGTTGACTTGAATTTTTTTTTTTTGTAATTTTTTTTTTCAATCCGCGAGCCTAATTTTTTTTAGTGAAGTCAAGCTCCCTAAAAACTAAAGGAATGATTTAAGAAAAGGAGGACTTCTACAGTGGGTTATGCCACCCAAAGCAAAAACGGGAAGTCGCATCCGTCCCATCGCAAGCACCAACAATGTCATGATCATGTTAGTTTACCCTTTTTTCTTTGGTAGTTCAACAGACGGTTCCCCCTCCAACAAGAAAAGGTATAAATATGGAAACTTTTCTGCCATTTAGATCAAAGAATTTATGGAGGAAATCGGGTTTTAAATCTCCAGAAACTGCACAATTGTATAGACAAAGGGAATACGCCGTGCCTAAAATCATCCCAATCGTTGTTTGTGGCTACTAAGCTATTTCTTTGGAAATCTCTTACTAAGAGAGGAAATTCCCCGATGAAATTGCTAGTGATAGGTGAACTCACATTGACCTAAGCAGAAGATTCTTGGACCTAAACCCTACCAAATTCGAACGAAAGGCCACAAAATCTAGCATCCCCGGACTCTATATGCCATGGCTAACCTCAAGGAAGCTCAATGCTCAAGAAGATAATTTATAGTTTTCCAAACTTAGGAGCTAGTGGGCAACATGTGCCAAAAGTTGGAGGACATAATCCATAACTTTTCAAAGTTTAGGACAAATATTAGTTTTTTTTTTCATCTAGAGGGCAGATCTTAGTTAATATCTCAAAAAGTATTATATTTAGGGCCAGCATGACAACGATTCTGATCCGAAAAGTGATTTTGATCAGAATTTTTTCTTCTGTTCCTTAGATGAGTTTTAGAGAATCAGAACGTGTTTGGTAACTGCATAAAATTTTTGTTCCCAAAATAGAAACTGTTTTGATAACTGTATAAAATTTTTGTTCTCGAAAATAATCTCTCTTCCCAATTTTTGTGATCTAAGTCAAATAATTACGTAGTTACTTTGTGAAATTTCATCATATATTTTGATTTAATTGAAGACTAATTCATATTGATTCTTTTATATAGCATATTGTGTATTGCAAATAACATTTTTCGTGCTATTCTATCTAATTATTGTGTCGTAAAGAATTATTTTGAGCTTAAAAAAGGATAGACCATGTTGGGTTAGTGTGTGATTTCAAATTAGCTCGAGCCCTCCGAGGTCTATACCAAATCACGATGAAGGAATATCAAATTTGATTTTAGTGTGATCGACGACATGTGTATGTGTACACGCAAATGGAGTCGCCACTAATCTTTGAGAAATATATATCGGAAACCTTATCGAACGATCGGGAGAAAATGTTCAATTATACGCAACTAGAGAAATCTTGGGTCGGAGAACTTGGTTATATTGGTGTTTCCACCGATGCCCTTTCGACATCGAGATTGAGTGTTTTCCAAACATGCTTCATGCAAATTGTCAATTTATTTTTAAACTATGATCTAAGCCAAGGCTAAGTGTTCATATTGTTTTTGTGTTTTTCCAAATTTTACAAAACAAGTCTAACTCTAAAGTACTTAAACCTAGAAAAATCACAACTAGTGAGATCAAGTATGCAGTCAAGGAATCATGATATTGATTAGTTGCATCATAATACCTCAACAAATCTCTAAGGACTTAGAGAAATGTGGTTGGTTTAGTTTTAAAAGTGTTTATGATTTTCCTAAGAAAGAATAAAATCTATGAAATCTCATAATCTCAGCCCAAATTTATGAGAATGAGATCAAACTAGCATAAAATTTTTGTTCCTGAAATAGAACATCTAATGAGATCAAACTAGCATAAAATTTTTGTTCCTGAAATAGAACATCTAGTACTTGAGTTGGCTGAACAGATATGGCCATTTTATTGAAGATTTAGGGTGTTTTTATGGCTGAAAAGTGACGATTCTTGACCGAACAGATTCTGCCCCTTGAGGATCGTGAGGAAACCAAGCTGTTCAAAGGGCTTCGAGGTGTTGTTCTGCTTTAAAACTCTCGGTGAGGTTCCTAGACGCGTAGAATAAGGTCTTGGCAAGTTAAATTCCTGAGGAATTAGAACCTAAGGTCGACCTATGGACTGATTTGAATGGATGAAGTGGAAACTGATTCTGCCCTATTAAAGGACCATGTGAACTGAGCATTACAGGGGTCCATTGGAGTGTTTCCATGTCTTTAAATGATCGTTGAAACATCCTAGGCTATTATTTGACTAGTCATTGAGGTATTGGTGTGGTGGAATTGAAGGATAAATGGATTATGACGTGATTTTTGATGAAATTTCTTTAGGAATGTCGTTTGGCCATGACTTTACTGAGTTAGGAGATCGTTTGATTCAGAATTGGCCAGCTTGATCAACATGTAAGTGTTTCCTAAATCATTACCTAAATGCTTGGACACTACTAGATGATTTAGCGAATGAATTGATTGACTAGTGAAGACTGTGACCTGAATTGATTGGTGCAATAATGCTGTGATTTTATTATGAATGATAATAACAATACTGATTGGCTTGTAGCCCCGGTGGTATCGAGTGGCTGTGAGCCCCTGTAATAGCAATTGGCTGTGAGCCCTAGAGGTATCGATTAGCTTGTAGCCTCGGTGGTACCAATTGACTATGAGTCCTGATGATACCAATTGGCTTGTAGCCCCTGTGATATCAATTGGCCAGAGTGCTCAAAGAAATACATCGTGGCTGAAAGCCTAGGTAATTAATGATTGTGATAAATATGAAAATTATGTGTATTGATTTACATGTCATGTGCATTAAGCTTGAACCCCTAAGGTTGAGTGTGATTAGTTGTGTTTCTTATCCGTGCTTGGTGTGTTGATATGTTTAATTTGGTGATGCCTTGCGCCATTGCATTGATGAATGATTGCAGCCGATAGCATTTGTGTGTGGTCTGGAGGGACTGGTGTTCAGGTATAGGTTTAGGTTTCACTTTCTGAGATGTAAATATCACCCCGTAGTGGGACACATTTTCAAACCCCAAGCCTTAAACATGCTGTCGATCCGACTGGACGATCCGAAAGAGACGACTTCCCTTTTTGACAAGTTTGCAGGGAAATGTATTGTATATGTTATGAAACATACAACCGTTTGGGTAGACAAGGGAAAGATGGAGTTACAACCCCACCGCTTTGAAGCGTGGTTCCGTCGCTCAAGAAACAGTAACTTCATGGGACCTCTGTTGTCTGAAGATGTTCCTTCAAAGATAGTTCCTAATTGGTGTCATCCGTCTCGTCTTGAGATCGAGGTGGAGAATCCGGCGTTAGTGCAAGGATCGAGGAATATTATTGAGGAGTCGAAGTCTCCTCCTATTGAGGAATACATGAGCTACATCGAGCTCTCCGCCGACGCGATAGAGGATATCGACGAAGACAACGAGGAGGAAACCGAAGAGAATTCTGAAGAAATATCTAAGGAGGTGCCATCTGAAACATTTTCTGAGTACAACCCAGAGGACGATGAAGATGAAAGAAGTGACGGATCAAGTGGTTCTTCCGAGTAGTTGGATATAATAGGTTAATGAAAAGAGATTATGGAACAATTTTGATGTTAGATTTTGGGGAAAGCTAAGTAGTAACCTTTTGGACTTAGACCTTAGTTCCTTGTCTCACCCGAGTGTGCAGCTTTTCTTTATGTCTTTTCCTTTCCGTCAATTGTAACTGGATGTTTATGTTATGTAAATAGATGTGTGCTTTTAAATCATTCCAAATTTCCTTTGTTTCTTTCATTTATCGGGAGTGTTTGTCTCTCCTTCCGTGAGTGTGTTTCATTTCATTTTAGACCTTGAGTTGTTCTTGGGTATTTGTTGGCCATTGGCAAATGTGAGGAGCTCAATGGGACGCGGGGCATTACATCCCCGTTTGAGTGGTATCTGTTACGCCTCACACTCCGGGCACGAGCGCGACTCCCTACAAGCGGACTCTCGAGTCCCAAGATTCAGTTATTGAGAGATGCACAATAAAAAAAACATGCGGAAGCGATATCATGTACTCCTCCGTACAAACATCCATGAGAACTTGGATAACGAGAACATAACATGTATATATAACATTCCAAAAGTTCATGCAAAAGCGTAGGAGAACTAGTCCTACAGATGGGTTGGGTTAACGGTACTGCGTCAAAAGACATCCACAACAAGTCTTCAAAAGAAACTTGCCTACGAGACCTTCATCAAAAGAAAACTACAGCAAGTTAGAAACCACTAAGTCGAACTGCTGGAGTTGTCAATCTCCATCGGCATCCTCGGTAGGTTCGTACTCTAAGAAAGTCTCAGAGCATACCTCTACGGTATCCTCCATCGTCTCGTCCTCTGGCTACTCCACCAGATTACCCTCTAAGGCTTCGATCTCGATCACTTCAATAGTGTCTTCCAGGGTTGGGGTCCTCTCGGGAATGTTCCTCGAACTAGCTACAAATCCTTCGACCTTCACAGAATCTCGAGTGGGATGACACCAATTAGGAATAACCCTACGGGGTACCGCAGTGGACTTCAATGGTCCAGTAGTAACCTCGCCTACCCTACGAAACTAAGCCTCAAACCTATGAGGCTTCTAGTCCTTTTCACCCTCCTCGACCCAAACTACTATACACTTTCTAACGTACAAAATTCCTCGTCCGTTTGGGAACTCGTCAAAATACGCAGTAATCTCTTTTGGGTCACCTAGTCTGGTCGGCAGCATCTTCACGGTCTAGCATCTAAAAATGAGGTCCCGCAACGGGGTGAGATTTACATTTTAGTAAGATAGGTCTTAACCCTAAGTCAGGCCAACTGTACACCCAGATGAAAGTAAACAATAAACAAGAATATGCACTCCGCAATATAATGCACTCATCAGTCAATATGCCACAAAGATGCAAGCATTCGTCGACCACATAGTAATAACATCGTATTATGTCAATCAAGTCAAGCATGGTGATACTAAATCAAGGCACAGATTCCACCCTTCCAACTTCCTCATGGTTCTCACTCGCTTCTAAAACACCTTAAGCTCGGTCCGCGTAAACGCATCAGGTTTCTAAATATCATTCCAGGTCTGTGTCGACACATATCAAATTCCGTCCCGCATCTCAACGCCATCTTACATTGGACATTTCAACCTCGCGTCTCAACGCATCAGGGTACCAACCGTCACAACCCCATGTCACAACGCTTCAGGGTATCACAAATCCTCATGCATGCCAGATATCATTTCAAATCAAACACCATGATCAAGCACAAGCTCACGCATCGAGCTAGATATCTATGGCATGCAAGGAAATCAATTTTATCACTCACACAAGGCAATCAATTCATGGCATATGTATTAAGCAAGAATTCAAGCAATCATCCACCCACCATGACGAACATTGAACAATTATGCCATAACTCACGAAAACTAACTCAATCTGCACCCAAATCACCTAGTCGAGTCCAATCCTCCTAACAAAGGTTTAGGAACTTCTTACCTTGTGCTGAAATCAACAAATTTCCTTTTCCAAGCACCTCAAGTAATCGAGGGTTCCAAAACAGGGCAGTTTTGTACCTAATGGAATTTCATCCGTTTCGTCAATATTTCTTCGTCCAATCATCGAACCATCAAGTATATGCCTTAATAACACATCCATCGACATTCTAGTACACCTCAACAAAGAATTTAGAGCTCAATTCCCCAATGAACAGCCCCTAAAGTTTTTGTATGCGCATAACCGAAACAAGGCATTTTCGGTTCCGTGCATATCTCACCCAATCAGCCCAAAAACTATTCTAAATCCTTAATTTATCTACTAATCTACTTGCTAACATTAGGTTCTAGGTGTTGAGGAGCCTCACCAAAAATTTGAAGTCAAGGCGACGCCGGATGGTCCACGAACGGCGCTGGTTCCTCCAAGTCCTCTACCGGGCAGATTCTATCCTTCAATCTCAGCACTCATTTGGGGTCAAAACTCCATCAAATTTATCCCAACTTTTTACCAAAGCTCAATATATGAGTTCCCTAGATGTCTAAAAAAATTGGCCTAACATTTGAGACAAATCGAAGTCCTATGGAACTCAAACGGTGACTTACCTCCAGCTGCAACGGATTCCGTCGACTCTCTGGAGAACGGCTGGCCGAAGCTCCTCAGTGGGTCGAACGCCGAACTACCACTTGGAGGTGGTCGACAAGAGGATGGGCTTGGAGCTGGTGGTCAGCGCGGAGGCTGGAGGTCGCCGGAAGTGGCGCTCGAGATCGGCAAAGTCGATGGCAGAAGCTGGTCGGCTGGAGCTGGTTCGGTCGAAGAAGAAGAAGCTGGTTGTGGGAGCGGTGTTCGGCTGAGGGAAAAGAAGAGAGGATGTATGCTCCAATTGGCTTGATCAACATAAAAGAATGGTGGGTTAAAAGGTTGATAATTAATGCCCAATCTTCATCTATTGACACTTGTCCCTTGTCATTCGATTGGATGATCCAATGGCCATTATATCTCTAAATTTTCGGTAGCCTTGGGGTAGGGTCAATGACCAAAATGCCCTTATCCATTTATTAAGGCAATGTCAAGACTTGAGGGGTAAAATGGTAATTTTACCCTCGACGCCCGGAATATCGTTTTTCTGATTCAAATCTTCTTCGATAAGGCGACGTCCAATCCAATTATAATGTTGGAATCCTTGATTCTCCATTTTCTAATTTCGAGACTCGTCTCTGAATCATTTCTCTGTCAGATGTGATTCTAGCCTATCCTGAATAGACGGGTGGCTTTTGTAGACGTTACGCGTATTGACTATGTGATTCATATCACACTTAGAGCTCGTCAATTCATATCACACTTAGCGACATTGTTTATCATGTAATTGCGACAGTCTCGATCATCATCGTTCGATTTAGCAAAATTTTACAAATTATACATTGGTCAAGCGGCATCACCCGCGCTCCAATCGTATAACGCTAGCAATGCATTCCTTAATCGTTCTTAAATCGGCCTTTTATGGCTCGAAATGTCCCCTCGACATTCCTTATGGTCAAAGTTCCATTTCCTATTCAAGTTCCCTAAGTCCACGTACCTTGTCTCGCGTTAGACTTTCCTTTTTGTTCAGTTAACTCGAGATTGATCAAATCCAAGCGAGATACGACTGAAACACATCGTTAGATATATTCTCATTAATAAGTCTCGAAATAACAGGAATATCAGAAAGTCACAACTCTTCCCCTTATAAAAATTTCGTCATCAAAATTTACAATAAACCCAGCTAATCAAACAAATTGGGGTATTGACGCCTCATCGTTTCCTCCCTTTCCCACGTAGCACCTTCGGTTCCATGGTGCTCCCAAATGACTTTGACCAATGGAATCGTCTTATTCTTTAGAATCTGCTCCTTTCGATCTTCGATCCTAACTAGCTTTTCTACGTAGGATACTCTGTCATCCACTATGATAACCTCGTAATCCAGTACATGCGTCGGGTCCAGCTCGTACTTCTGTAGAATTGACACATGGAAGACATTGTGTACTTGGGACAAGTTAGGCGGCAAGGCAAGCCTATAGGCTAAGGTCCCAATTCGTTCCAAAATCTCAAAAGGTCCTACGTACCTTGGACTTAGTTCCCCTTTTTTTTCAAATCGAGATAATCCTCTCATCGGCGACACCTTAAGGAAAACATGATCGCCTACTTGAAATTCCATAGGTTTACGTCGCTTATCCGCATAGCTTTTCTGATGACTCTGTGCGGTCTTCAGTCTATCTCGAATTATATTTACAGCCTCTACTGATTGCTCTACCAACTCTAGGCCTGTAATGCTTCTTTCTCCAACTTCGTCCCAACAAATAGGCGTCCTACAAGCCCTTCCATAGAGTGCCTCAAAAGGTACCATTCGAATACTCTGCTGATAGCTGTTTTTATATGCGAACTCCACCAAATGCAGTTGATCCTCCCATCCACTTTTGAAGTGTATAACACCCGCTCATAACATATCCTTGAGCGTCTGAATCGTTCTTTCCGATTATCCGTCGGTCTGCGGATGATATGCCGTACTGAACTACAGTAGAGTCCCCATGGCATCCTGAAGACTCTTCCAAAAACTAGCCATAAACTTGGGATCTCTATTCGATGTAATTGTCACAGGTACTCCATGTAGTCTCACTATCTACCACATGTACAATTTGACATATCTATCCATCGCGAAGTCCTTTTGCACAGGAATGAATTGTGCAGACTTGGTTAATCTGTCCATAACTACCCAAATAGAATCGTGACCTCTCTGGCTCCTTGGTAATCCTATTACAAAATCTATCGTTACATGCTCCCATTTCCATTCAGGAATCTCTAAGGGTTGTAGCAATCCACCAGGCTTACAGTGTTGTGCCTTCACCTGCTGGCATGTCAAGCACTTCGCCACCTATTTCACTACATCCACCTTCTTCCCATTCCACCAATAATACTGATGTAAGTTCTGGTACATTTTCGTGCACCTGGGTGGATACTATAATTACTTTTGTGAGCCTCCGATAAAATCTTTTCTCTAAGCTCTTCATCCTTTCGTGTGCATAGACGCTCTCACAATTTTAAAATTCCATCCTTTAACACTTGGAACTCTGGTTTCCTTTTTGTCGCGTCCATCTCCAGGATTTTCTGAATTTTCGGGTTTGTATGCTATAAGACTTACCATTTCTTGGATCTCGGTTCTATTCTCAGTGTGGCTACCAAACTGGATAGCTGACAGACTTCCAATCTGAATTCAGAATCCCTCACATTTTCAAATAACGACCACACTTTTACCAGTAGGCAAGCCATACTCGATTTCTGACTAAGTGCATCCGCGACTCTGTTCGCTTTCCCAGGGTGATATAATATGTCGCAATCATAATCCTTAAGCAGCTCCATCCATCGACGTTGCCTTATGTTCAGTTCCTTTTGGGAAAATGGATACTTTAGGCTCTGGTGATCTGTATAAATCTGAAACTTCTCACCACACAAATAATGCCTCCAGATCTTTAGAGCAAATATGATCGCTGCCAGTTCCAAATCATGAGTCGGATAATTCATCTCGTGCGGTCTCAATTGTCGGGACGCATAGGCAACCACTCTTCCATATTGCATTAGCACACAGCCTAGTCTCTTTAGCGAAGCATTGCTATGTATTTCATAGCCTCCAAGTCCTGATGGAATCGTCAATACCGGTGCGGTCGTTAACCAATGGTTGAGCTCTTGGAAACTCCTTTCACACTTATCTATCCATTCGAACTTTGTTTATTTCTTAGTCAATCTCGTCAGTGGAATGGCTATAGATGAAAACTTCTCCATGAAATGTCTATAATTCCCCGCCAATCCTAAGAAACTTCGGACTTCCATGACCGTAATAGGCCTAAGCCAATTCATAACGGCTTTGATCTTCGCAGGATCCATCGTAATTCCTTTTCCAGATACCACATGGCCAAGAAATGCCACTTTATTCTGTCAGAACTCGCATATGCTAAACTTAGCGTAAAGTGAGTGCTCCTTCAGGGTCTGCAAGACAATCCTCAGATGCTCTTCGTGTTCTTCGTTACTCTTTGAGCAAATTAGGATATCGTTAATAAAGACTATAACAAATCTATCCAAGAGTTCCTTGAACACCCGATGCATCAAGTCCACAAATGCAGCTGGGGCATTGGTCAGTCCAAAAAGGCCCATACCTTATCCTAAAAGCAGTCTTAGGTATGTCTTTCTTTTTAATTCTCAACCGATGATACCCGGTCCTCTGGTCAATTTTTGAGAATACCGCAGCTCCTTACAATTGATCAAATAAGTCATCAATTCTCGGCAGTGGGTACTTATTCTTTATAGTCACTTGATTCAACTGTTTATAGTCGATGCATAAATGCAAGGACTCATCCTTTTTTCTTACAAACAACATTAGCGCTCCCCACAGTGAAGCACTCGGTCCAATAAATCCTTTATCCAATAACTCTTGCATTTGCACCTTTAACTCTTTCAATTTCAATAAGGACATTCTGTAGGATGCCTTCCAGATCGTCTCCATTTCGAGAGCTAACTCGATCACAAATTATATTTCTCGATCTGGTGGCAACCTTGGTAACTATTAGGGAAAAACATCAGGAAACTCACGCACTATCAGAATACTTTCTAGTTTAGACTCCTCGAGAGTCATGTCCATAACTGCGACTAAGTAAGCCTGACATCCTTCGGTTATCAGTTTTGTCGCTTCAAGAGATGAGACTAAAGGAATAGAGGTTCCTCCTTGACTTTCCACAAATTCGAGATTTGGGCAGCCATCCAGATAGAAACAAATTATCCTACCACCACAATCAACTACTGCCCTTTGCTTACTCAACCAATCCATTCCTATGATCACGTCAAAGTCATACATGGGCAACACAACAAAGTCTATACTCTCTTTATTACTGCCAATTATGATTTTACAAATAGCACAGCCCAACGAAACCAACATGTTATCCTTCATCGGGGTAGCAACATGTAGAATCACACTTAACGGTTTCAACTCAATATCAACCAAATCAGCAAAGCGAGCAAACATAAATGAATGTGATGCGTCAGGATCAAACAAAGCATAGGTAGCTTGGTCACACAAATAAACCGTACCTGTGACCACACCAGGCGCTTCTTCCGCTTCCCTGCGTGCCACTACATAGACTTTTCCCTAAGCTGAGAGTCGGTTCTGATCAATCGGGGAGCGGTAGTTGACGGTCCTGCTTGTGGTCGTTGCCCTTGAGGTGTATTCGCTAGGGCTTAGTTCGGGCAAGTCCTCATCTGATGGCCCATTTGACCACATTTGAAGCACGCTCCAGTCCTTGCCAGACAAGGTCCGTTACCATGTCTTCTGCCACAGAGGCGGCAACTCCAGTTCATTGGGTTTAGCGGCTTCACTCTATTGCCGGCCATAGGTCTTTTGTAAGCCTGGCGGTTATCTCTAAATGAACTGAACCGCAATCCAGTTGCGGCATTTCTCTCTTTTAGATCCCTCTCGGTCATCTATCCCCATTCATCGATTTCTTTATAGGTCCTCAGGTTCAGAGCTATCATCTGGCTGCGAAGTTCGGGCCTCAGTCCATCCCGAAATCTCTGCGCCTTCTCTAGGGGATCCTCTACCGATCGGGGCTCATACTTTGACAATCTGGAGAACTCAGCTTCATACTAGTCCACTGTCAGGTGATTCTAACGTAATTGTAAGAATTCTACTTGCTTCCTTTCTCGAGCTGTCTCGGAGAAGTATTTGTCATTGAATGCCGTAGTAAATGCATTCCAAGTCAAAGCTGTTCCTTCTAAAAAGACTCCATTATTAGTGGCAGTCCTCCAGTCATTAGCGGTACCTTTCAGCTGGTACACCATCATTAGTACTTTTTCTTCATCTGTACATCTCAATACTCCGAAAGTTTTCTCCAGTTTCTCTATCCACCTTGGCGCCAATTCAGGGTCTCTAGTCCCATCGAACTGGGTTGGCTTTAGTTTGATAAATTGTTCGACTAGTTGGCCCATCTGCCTGGCCACAACAACTTCCTCCTGGGCATTTCCTACCTCATTGCCCTGGTCAAGATCGTCGTTCTTTCCATTGCCTCCATTATGATCGTTATTGGCGTTGACGGCAGCTATCGCGGCTCCAACCGCTTGAGCCATGGTAGCATCCCTATCTTGGATCTGCCTGTCGATGAGTTCGCCAATCCTTTCGAGTGCCCTCAACAGTCCATCCATTCTCGGGTATTTCGTCATAGGCGGCCTTGAGTTAGAGGCTTCACTCCTGGGTCTTCCAGGTCTTCTGAGCAGGTTACTCATTCTGGGTGCTCTCACTGTAGTTGGACCACTCAATTCCACCATGAAATTAATAACTTACTCATCTAATCAGTCTAGCAATAACAAACTAGGTCTGAAAAAGCCAATCATAACATAGCAACCTCCCACACAATTATTTCCAAAGGTACTTCCATAAATAGTCCATGATCATTCATCAATTTCGTTCACTTCAACGGTTCACCAAAACTAGCTATGCTCATTTACTCAATAGACCAAAATCCAAAAATGACTTTTAGCGCTAAACATGAAACTTAATCCTCATAAATCACCACAATCTTGTCAAGACCAAATGTCAATCACATGTGCCAAGTCATATGCCATGCATTTAGTGCCTAACTCTAACGAGCCTCCTAAGGTCCCGCTACCCATCCTGTCCCAACTTACTCCTCCTTGTTACTCTAATCCTTAATCAACTTTGGATCAAGCTGACCTTACTCTGATACCAAACAAGCCGGGATGTCACGCCCCGCACCCTGGGCACGAGCGCGACTCCCTACAAGCGGACTCACGAGTTTCAAGATTCAGTTATCGAGAAATGCATAATAAAAGAAGCATGCGGAAGTGATATCAAATACTCCTCCATACAAACATCCATAGGAACCTGGATAGCGAGAACATAACATGTATACATAACATTCCAAAAGTTCGTACAAAAGCTAGGAGAACTAGTCCTACAAATGTTCTGGGTAACGGTACTGCGTCAAAAGACATCCTTAACAAGTCTTCAAAAGAAACTGGCCTACGAGACCTTCATCAAAAGAAAACTACAGCAAGTTAGAAATCACCAAGTCGAACTACTTGAGTCGTCAGTCTCCTCGGCATCCTCGGTAGGCTCGTACTCCGAGAAAGTCTCAAAGCATATCTCTATGGTATATTCCATCATCTCGTACTCTTGCTGCTCCACCAGATTACCCTCTGAGGCTTCCATCTCAATCACTTCAATGGTGTCTTCTAGGGTTGGGGCCCTCTCAGGAATATTTCCCGAACCAGCTATAAATCCCTTGACCTCCATAGAATCACGAGTGGGATGACACCAACTAGGAATACGGGGTACCTCAGTGAACTTTAGTGGTCCAGTAGTAACCTCGCCTACCCTACGAAACCAAGCCTCAAACCTATGAGGCTTCTAGTCCTTTTCATCCTCATCGACCCAAACTACTGTACATTTTCCAATATACACAGTTCCCCATCCGTTCGGGAACTCGTCAAAATACGCAGTCATCTCCTTCAAGTCACTTAGATTGGCCGGCAGCATCCTCATGGTCCAGGATCTCAAAATGGGGTCTCGCAACGGGCTGAGATTCACATCTCAGTAAGATAGGTCTTAACCCTAAGTTAGGTCGACTGTACACCCAGATAAATGCAAGCAATAAATAAGAATATGCATTGGTCTATTACTAGTTCCGTCGGTCTCGATCGGCATCGTTCGATTTATGAAAATTTTATAAATTATACATTGATCAAGCGGCATCACCCGCGCTCCAATCGTATAACGCTAGCAATGCATTCCTTAATCATTCTTAGATCGGTCTTTTATGACTCTAAATGTCCCTCGACAATCCTTGTGGTCAAATTGCCGTTTTCTATTCGAGTTCCCTAGGTCCACTTACCTTGTCTCGCGTTAGCCTTTCCCTTTTGGTCAATTAACTCGAGATTGATCAGATTCGAGTGAGATACGACTGAAACAGATCGTTAGATATATTCCCATTAATAATTTTTGAAATGACAGGAAAATCGAATATCACAATATTAGTGCAAGTTTAGCTCGATTCCAGCAGATTGAGGATTCGAGTAGTAAGTAGTAAAGGAATTTGGATGATGGAGTAGTGAGACCCTGGAGGGATTCGTTAGAGTCATGCATGAATGCATGGAATATGATTGACGCATGTGATTGGCATCTTAAATTGGCATGGTTGTAGTGAACCTGTAGGGGTTAAGCTTCACACTTAGCGCATTGAGTTGTTGTGGATGCTGGTTTGATGAGTAGGTTGTTACCTCTGATTAAACTAAGTTGCAGATGTGTCTAGACTTGAGGTATGGATTTGTGTCCCTAATTGATGGCTCATGAGAATGCCTGAGTGATTGGATGTTGTTTTATGATTGTTGCCTTATTGAGTAACATAAAATCATTAAACTTGAGTAAGTGACTTAGGTCTCCGATTCCATGGTGAAATTATAGTGACTTCAGTAAGCTACAAGTATGAGCAACAGACTTGGAAGGCCGAGAAGTGGAACTTCTAGCTTGAGAGTATCAACGGCCAAGGATCCAAGAATGGATGGAATCGTGAGGGCCTTAGAACAAATTAGAGAGCTAATGAAGAAGGAAGCTCAAGATAGAGCTGCTGCAACTCTTAGATAAGCCGAAGATAGAGCTGAGATTATAGCTCAAGCTATTGAAGCTGCAGTGGCAATTGTGAATATGAAAAATGGAAATAATGGCCAAGGTACTGAAGCTGAGAATGTTCAAGGTGATGTTAATGCCAATAGACCGATGGGTCAGCTAGTTGAGCAGTTTATAAAATTGAAACCGACCCAGTTTGATGGCACTGGAGATCCTGAGCTGGTGACGAGATGGATTGAGAAACTTGAAAAGGCTTTTGGAGTGCTGAGATGCACCGATGAAGAGAAAGTACTCTTAGCTATGTATCAGCTAAAAGGAACTGCAAATGATTGGTGGAGTGCCTCGAAGGAAGGAGTGTTTGCTAAAGGTACGGCCTTAACTTGGGTTCCTTCACTACCGCTTTTAATGATAAGTACTTTTCTAAGACGGGGCGTGAGAGGAAATGAGTGGAATTCCAGCAGTTGCGACAGAATCAGCTAACTGTGGACCAATATGAAGTTGAGTTCGCAAGCCTGTCGAGGTATGCACCAAGGTCGGTTGAGGATCCTCTTGAGAAAGCGCAAAGGTTCCGAGATGGTTTAAGACTAGAGATTCACAATCGGATAATAACGGTGAACTTGAGAACGTACCGAGAGATTTATGAGAGGAGTCAAATGATCGAGAGGGACATCAAAGAAGGAACCGCCGCTTCTGGATCGTGGTTTACCCCTTTGAGAGATAATCGGCAGTTGGGGAAGAGGCCGATGGTGAACAACCAACAATTTGTCTCTCTAGTTCGAAGAAATATCATAAAGTCGTCTAATCAGTGAAACTGGAATTGTCGTATTTATGGTAGAAGGCATGAAAGTCGTCCTTGCCCTGCTAAGACAGGAGCACATTATAGATGTGGTCAGTTGAGCTACCAATTGACGAACTATCCGAATCAAGCTCTAGGGAATCGACCTCAATGACAGAGACCATAGGCGGGACAGTTAGCCGTAGCCCCATAGAACGAACAGAATCATCGACCAGCCCAAGAAAAAGTGTATGTTGTGGCATATAGAGAGGCGGAGGAAGCGCTTAGCGTGGTAACAAGTACGATCTATTTATGTGACCAAGCTGTCTATGCTTTATTTGATCCCGAGACTTCGCATTCCTTTATATCTGCTCGGTTTGTTGATCTAGTGGGTGTAGAGTTGAAACCGCCGAATGTGTTGTTGCATGTTGCTGCACCATTAAAGGATAATATGCTGGTCTTGCTAGGTTGTGCAGACTACAAGATAGTGATTGGTGGTAGCAAAGAAATGATAGATTTGATTGTGTTGCCTATGTATGATTTTAATGTGATTATTGGCGTGGATTGGTTGGGAAAACAAAAGGCTGTAGTTGATTGTGGTAATAGGGTAATTTGTTTTTACCCAAAAGGTCGCCCTAGTTTTTAATTTGCAGGAAGTCTGGAAGGAACTTCGATTCCTTTAGCTTCATCGCTTGAGGCGACTAAACTGTTGAACGAAGGGTGTCAAGCCTACTTAGCTGTTGCAGTGGACACAACGGTTGAGGAACCGAAGTTGGAAAGTATAGCGGTGGTAGGTGAGTTTCCTGATGTCTTTCCTAAAGAATTGGCAAGATTACCACCTGAGAGAGAAATTGAGTTCGTGATTAAGTTAGCTCCTGGAACGAAGCCATTTTTTAAGGCACCATATAGAATGTCCTTGTCTAAATTGAAAGAGTTAAAAGTACAGATGTAGGAGTTACTAGGTAAAGGGTTCATTAGACCGAGAACATTGCCATGGGGAGCGCAGGTCCTATTTGTGAGGAAAAGGATGGGACTTTGCATTTGTGCATAGATTCTAGGCAATTGAATTAAGTAACCATCAAGAACAAGTATCCGTTGTCGAGGATAGATGATTTGTTTGATCAGCTGCAAGGAGCATCTGGGTTTTGTAAAATAGACTTGAGGACTGATTATTATTAGCTGAGGATTAAGAAAGAGGACATACCAAGTCCGCCTTTAGAACGAGGTATGGGCATTAGGAGTTTACGGTTATGCCTTTTGGTTTGACTAATGCCCTTGCTGCATTCATGGATTTGATGCATCGAGTACTTAAGGAGTACTTGGATCGTTTCGTTATTATTTTTATAAACGACATCTTGATTTACTCGAAGAGTAATAAGGAACATTTGAGAGTAGTTCTGCAGACTTTAAGGGAGCATTCGCTTTACGCCAAATTTAGTAAATGCGAATTCTGGTTGAGAAAAGTAGCTTGCCTTGGTCATGTGATTTCTGGAGAAGGAATTTCCGTGGATCCTTCAAAGATTGAGGCAGTGATGAAATGGCCTAGACCTAGACAGTTACTAAGGTTAGAAGTTTTCTAGGATTGGCAGGCTACTATAGGTGATTCGTGGAGAAGCTTTCATCTATAACCACTCCGTTGATGAGGCTAACAAAGAAATATTTGAAGCTTGAATGGACCGATAAGTGTGAAAGAAGTTTTCAAGAACTCAAGCATAGATTGACCACCGCATCAGTGTTAACTATTCCCTCTAGACCTGGAGGTTATAAGATATATAGCGATACTTTGCTAAAGGGATTAGGGTGCGTGTTGATGCAACATGGGAAAGTGGTCGCTTATGCTTCGTGATAGTTGAGACCTCGTGAGATGAACTACCCGACGCATTACTTGGAATTAGCTGTCATCATCTTTACCATAAAGATTTGGAGACACTACTTGTGTAGCAAAAGATTTGAGATTTATACAGATCATCAGAATTTGAAGTACTTGTTTTCGCAGAAAGAATTGAATATGAGATAGCGTCAATGGATGAAGTTACTCAAGGATTATCACTGTGAGATTTTGTATCATCCTGGAAAGGCAAATAGAGTCACGGATGCGCTTAGTAGAAATCAAGCATTGCCCTCTTGTTGACTAAGGGTTGGTCCTTACTAGAGGAATTGACAGATTTCGAGTTTAAATTGGAAGTTTGTCAATTGTCTAGTTTAGTGGCAACCTTGAGAGTTGAGCCTGAAATTTAAGAAATAGTAAAGGCCTTACAGTTTACGGATTCAGAGATTCAAAAGATTCTCGAGATGGACGCGGCGAAAAAGAAATCTGAGTTTTAAGTATTAGAAGGTGGGACTAAAAAATTTCGCGGACATTTATGTGTGCCTGGTGATGAGGAACTCAAGGAAAAGATCTTGTCGGAAGCTCATAGGAGCAACTATAGTATTCATCCAGGTAGACAAAGATGTATCAGAATCTGCGTCAACACTACTGATGGAATGGAAAGAAAGTGGATGTAGCTAAGCATGTGGCGAAGTGTTTGACCTTCAGCAAGTAAAGGCTCAGCATTGCAAGCCCAGGAGATTGTTGCAACCTTTAGAAATCCCTTATTAGAAATGGGAGCATGTGACGATGGATTTTGTGATGAGATTACGGAGGAGTCAGAGATCTCATGACTCAATTTGGGTAATCGTGGATAGACTGACCAAGTCTGCACATTTCATATCCGTGCAAAAGGATTTTGTAATGGATAAGTATGCAGAACTGAATATGCATCAAATTGTGCTATTGCATGGAGTTCCAGTCACGATTACATCATACAGAGATCCTAAGTTTATAGCAAATTTTTGGAAGAGTTTTCAAAAGGCTTTGGGAACTAGATTACAGTTTAGTACGGCATGTCATCCGCAAACTGATGGATCGTTAGAGAGGACAATTCAAACGCTCAAGGATATGTTACGAGCATGCGTCATAGACTTTAAAGGTTGATGGGAGGACCAATTGCATCTAGTGGAGTTTGCGTACAATAACAGTTATCAGCAGAGCATTCGTATGGCACTGTTTGAAGCACTTAATGGTAGAGATTACAGAAAGCCTGTATGATGGGAAGAAGTTGGAGAAAGGAGTATAACAGGCCCTGAGTTAGTGGAACAATCAGTAGAGGTGATTAAAGTTATTAGAGAAAGGCTGAGAGCGATACAAAGTTGTCAGAAGAGCTATGCGGATAAAAGACTAAAATCCTTGGAATTTCAAGTTCGTGATCATGTTTTCCTGAAGGTATCACCAATGCATGGATTATCTCGATTCGAAAAAAAGGGAAAACTGAGTCCGAGGTACATAGGCCCTTTTAAAATTTTAGAACGAATTGAAACTTTGGCCTACCAACTCACCTTGCCGCCGAACTTGTCGCAAGTGCATAATGTATTTCATGTATCAATGCTAAGAAAGTACGAGCTAGATCCGACTCCTGTCCTGGATTTTGAGACCATTAAAATAGACAACAAGGTATCATACGTGGAAAAGCCCATCAGAATCAAGGATCAAAAGGAGCAAATCTTGAGGTAGTCAGAGTGATTTAGGAGCAACACGGAACTAAAGGCGCGATGTGGAAAAATGAAGAGCCTATGAGATGTCAATGCCTCCATTTGTTTGGATAGTTGGGTTTATTGCAGATTTCAATGATGAAATTTCTATAAGGGGGAAAGAATTTTAACCTTCTAAATTTCCTATCATTTTAAGGCTATTGAATGATAATGTATCTATTGATGTGTTTCAGCTTTGTCTCGATCAGATCTGATCAATCTCAAGTAAACTGACTAAAAAGGAAAGACTAACGCATGACAAGATATGTGGACCTAAGAAACTCGAAAAAGGAAATGACGCTTTGACCAAAGGATTGTCAAGGGAACATTTAGAACCAATAAAAATCGATCAGACAATTAAGGAATCCATTACTAGCGTTATATGATTGGAGCGCAGGTAATGCCGCTTAACCAATGTATAATTTGTAAATTTTTCTAAATTGAGCTATGACGATCGAGGTCGTCGGAACTAGCGATGAACCCTCGCAATTACAAGACAACCAAAGATGTCATAACTTGAGTCGTCCTAAGTGTGATGAGAATCACAGAGTCGATACACATAATGTCTGTAAAAGCTGCCCGTTAGTTCGAGAAAAACTGAAGATACGATCGACAGATGATTGATCACGAAATGGAAGCTCAAAATTCGCAATTAGAAATAGAGAATTCCAACATTAGGTAAGGATTTGATGTTGTCTCGCCATTAGTAATTTTGAATTGGAAAAATGAAGTTTCGGATGGAAAGTGCAAAATTACAATTTTAACCCTTGACCATTTTCCCTTGCCTTAAAATTTTAGAATGACAAATTGGTCATTTCAAGCTTCTCCATAGGGTTGCCGAAAATAATGTGCATGGAGTCAAAGAAAGTCAAAGCCATTAAAGTGAATTATTGACATATGCCAAGTGTCAACCAAAGATAGCCTCATGCACTAATTACCCCATCAAATCAATTTTGTCAATTTCAATCTCAATTATTAATGTGAAATACTTCATAGTATATCCGTCTTTAGTCGTGAACCTCTCATCCTCTATTTCCCTTTCATTTTCCTTCTTTTCTTCTATTCACCGAAAACTGCCCGGTCGACATATTCTGCCCTCTCTGTTCGCTGTTCTTGCCTGCCACCTCCGATTGCCGCCTCACTATGCTCCGACACCAGAAGCTAGCCCAACATGTCCTCTACAAGTTTCAAGTGGTAGTTCATCATTTCATGGAGTGGTGTTTTTATGGCCGAAAAGTGATGATTCTTAACCAAACAAATTCTGCTCCTTGAGGATCGTGAGGAAACCAAGCTGTTCAAAGGGCTTCGAGGTGTCGTTCCGCTTCAAAACTCTCGGTGAGATTCCTAGACATATAGAATAAGGTCTTGGCTAGTTAAATTCGCGAGGAATTAGAACCTAAGGTCGATCTATGGACTAATTTGAACGGATGAAGTGGAAATTGATTCTGTCCTATTAAAGGACCATGTGAACATAGGAGTCCATTGGAGTGTCACCATGTCTTTAAATGATCGTTGAAACATCTTAAGCTATTATTTGACTAGTCATTGAGGTATTGGTGTTGTGGAATTGATGGATGAATAGGTTATGATGTGATTTTGATGAAATTTCTTTAGGAACGTCATTTAGCCATGACTCTACTAAGTTAGGGGATCGTTTGATTAGGAATTGGCCATCTTGATCAACATGTAAGTGTTTTCTGAACCCTTACTTGAATGTTAGGATACTGCAGGATGATCTGGTGAATGAATTGATTGACTAGTGAAGTCCGTGACTTGAATTGATTGGTGCGATAATGTTGTGATTTTACTGTGAATGATAATAACGATACCGAATGGCTTGTATACCCGGTGGTATCGAGTGGCTATAAGTCTCTATAATAGAAATTGGTTGTGAGCCCTAGATGTACTGATTGGCTTGTAGCCCCGGTGGTATCAATTGGCTATGAGCCCTGATGATATCGATTGACTTGTAGCCTCGATGATATCAATTGGCCGGAGTGCCCAAAGAAGTATATTGCGACTAAGAGCCCAGGCAATGAATGATTGTGATAACTTTGAAAATTACATGTACGGGTTTACATGCTACGTGCTTTGAGCTTGAACTCCTGAGGTTGAGTGTGATTGGTTGTGTTTCTTATCCATGCTTGGTGTTTTGATATGTCTGATTTGGTGACGCCTTGTGCTATTGCATTGATGAATGCTTACAGCTAATAGCATTTGTGTGTGGTCTCGAGGGACTGGTGTTCAGGTATAGGTTTAGGTTTTATTTTCTGAGATGTAAATCTCAACTAGTAGTAGGACACATTTTCAGACCCTGACCTTAAGCATGCTGTCGATCTACCGAGATGACCGCTCTTTTTGACGAGTTTCGCACGGGGAAATTTATTGTATATGTTAGGAAATGCAAGATCATTTGGGTAGACTAGGGAAAGATGGAGTTACAATTCCACCGATTTGAAGCATGGTTTCGTCGCTTGGGAAATAGCAACTTGATAGGACCTTTGTTGCCTGAAGATGTTCCTTTAGAGGTAGTTCCTAATTGATGTCATCCGTCCCGTCTTGAGATCGATGTGGAGAATCGGGTGTCAGTGGGAGGATCGAGGAATATTCCTGAGGAGTCGAAGTCTCCTCCTATTGAGGAATAGGTGAGCTATATCGAGCTCTCCACCGACGAGATAGAGGATACCGACAAAGACAACAAGGAGGAAACCAAAGAGGATTTTGAAGAAATATCTGAGGAGGTGTCATCTGAAACATTTTCTGAGTACAACCCAGAGGACGATGAAGATGAAGGAAGTGACGGATCAAGTGGTTATTCCGAGTAGTTGGATATAGAGAGTTGAGGAAAAGGGATAAGGGAATAATTTTGATGTTAGATTTTAGGGAAGGCTAAGTGGTAACCTTTTGGACTTAGGCCTTAGTTCCTTGCCTCACTCGGATGTGCGGTTTTCCTTTATGTCTTTTCCTTTTCGTTAGTTGTAACTGGATGTTTAGGTTATGTAACTAGATGTGCGCTTTTAAATCATTCCAAATTTCCTTTGTTTCTTTCATTTGTCGAGGGCGTTTATTCGTGTGCGCGTTTCATTTTATTTTAGGCCTTGAGTTATTCTTAGGTATTTGTTGGCCGGTGGCGGATGTGACGAGCTTCGAGGGACGCGGGGCGTTACAAAATCTATCCGCTCTTCACTACCACCAACGACTATCTTGCAGTTTGAACACCCAGGTGAAACTAGCACTTTATCTTTCAATGGCTTGGCAACATGCAATATCACATCTAACGGTTTCAAATGCAATATCACATCCAACGGTTTCAATTCAATTCCATCCAATTCAACAAACTGAGCAAATACAAACGAATGTGATACTCCAAGATCTGAAAAAGTGTAGGTAGCATGATCGCATAAAGAAACTATACCTTTGACCATGCCAGGTGCGCTCTCTACCTCCAAACGCTCCACTGCATAAACTTTTCCTTGAGTTGACGGCCTATTCAGGTTATTTGATGGGCAACTCTAGTCGGCGTTTCTGTTTGCGAACGTTGTCCTTGAAATTGGGGTCTTAGAGCTTGGCTCGGACAATTCCTTATTTGATAGCCCAATTGGCCACACTTAAAGCACGCATCCATCTTACTCGGGCAAGGCCCGTTCCCATGCTTCTTTCTACATAAACAGCAACTCCAATTGGACTGATGAGTAGGTTTCTCAATATTCTTCTTGACCGGAGGGACGAAGTGTCTATTGTTTGCCACCAGCCTCTTGCCGAATTGACAGTTGTCCCTAGTGGGAGTAAACCGCGATCTAGAAGCGGCAACTCTCTCTTTCATGTCTCTTTCAATCATTTGGCCCCGTCCGTATATCTCTTTGTTGGTCCTTAGGTTTAAAGCCACCATCTACCTATGAAGGTCTGGTCTCAGCTCGTCTCGGAACCTCCGTGCCCTATCCACTGGATTCTCCACCATTCTCGATGCATACCTTGACAATCTTGCGAACTCTGCCTCGTATTGATCGATCGTTAGTTGATTTTGGCAAAGTTGCTGGAACTCTACCAAATTTTGTCCTTGAGCTGTCTCCGAAAAGTACTTATCGTTAAACGCCTCAATGAAGATGACCCAAGTGAGGGTAGTGCCCTTAGAAAAAACTCCTCCTTTTGTGGCATTCCACCAGTCATTAGCAGTGTCTTCCAATTGGTAGGCTGCTAGGAGCACTTTCTTTTCTTCCGTGCACCGTAAGACTTCAAAAGCCTTTTCAAACTTCTCAATCATTGTCAAACTGAGTCGGTTTCAGTTTCATAAACTATCTGTCGATTCACATTTCCATCTCCCTGAGCGTTACCACCTTCATTACCTTAACCGTAATTCCCGTTATTTCTGTTTGCTCAATTGACAGCAGCAACGGCAACCTCAGCGGCCTGTGCAACAGTAGCAGTTCTTTCTTGGGCCTGCCTGCCCATTAAATTCTCAATCCCCTCAAGTGCTCTAATGACCCCATCCACTCTAGGGTCCTCCACCACTCGCAGTCTAGAGCTAGAAGCTTCCCTTGTTCCCGTACACCGATTGCTCATCCTTGCAAAGTCTTAAGAAACCTGAATCACTATAATTCCACCATGGAATTAGAGAGCTACGTCATCTACTCAAGTCTAGCGATTTTATGTTATATAACAAGGCAACAATCGCAATCAAGACAACCAATTACCCAGCAACAATCAAGAGTACCGTAATCAAAGATTCACAATCATACCTCAAGTCTAGACGCATCTGCAACTTAGTAGAACCACAATTAATTATCCATTCACTAAAAAGTGTTTAGCAAATAACACTCAGTGTTAAGTATGAAGCTCTATGGTCTTATAATCACCCACGGTGATGCTAATTCAATATGCCAATCACAAATGCCATTTCACATGACATGCATTTCGTGCCTAACTCTAGAGAATTCCTAAGGTCTTGCTACCCAATCACACCAAATTTATCACTCCTTATTACTCCAGTCCTTAATTAACATGGATCGAGCTAAGCTTGCTCTGATACTACTCAAACGGTGTTGTCACACGCCGCGTCCTTATAGGCGCAACACCATCCCTACAGTGCTGTTAACTTCGCAGTATCCTAGGATTGAACGATGGGTGACAAGAGAATGAATTTAAATGTGCATGTAGAAGCAATAAATAACTCCATACACAAATGCAACAAGATGACTCAGGGTAACAAACACTTATACATAGCTTAACACAACATCAGTTTTACAACCTAACTAGGATCAAAATACAAAATACATAACTAGGGTTCAAAGAAGATGAGGGACCTAATCAAAAGACAGCATATGAAATCCAATCACTACACCTCTATCCTAAGAGGGTGGTCAAAAAGTCAGGCTCTAACTATAGCTATTGGTCAGAATCACTATCACCAGCTTCGTCTTCTTCCTCGGTAGGGTCGTACTCATAATAGACATCGGGATCTTTGTCTTCAGGGAATTCTTCTTCATCGTCTTCGGACGCAGAAAACTCAATGACCTCAATCTCTTCCTCAGGGATTGGGGACTTCACTGGGATATTCCTAGACTCGACAATAAAGTTACCAGCATCGCCTTCGAGAGGAGCAAGGTGGCACCATGCTGTAATCACATCCCTAGGAATCTCATACGGCTCCAAAGGCTCATTTGTTAGGTCACCCTCGCGATAATACCAAACTTCGTAACAGTTAGGCTTCCAGTAGCTACCCCCTTCATCTACCCATAAAATACTTCCTTTCTTAATATGCATCTTATTCTGGCCTACAAGAAACTCCTCAATGGATGTATCAATGTCCATGGGAACTCCACGACGCTTCGAGAGCATGGTCAATGTTTGGGGTCTGAAAAAATTAAATCCCACGACGGGGTGAGAATAAATCTTAGTAAGATAAACTTAAACCTAAACTATGACATTAGTATATCCAGGCAATTGAAAAGAAGTACAATAACCATTCAAAGGAAAATACAGGTCGTATGGCATTAAAATGGAACGTGGCATTACGCAATCACAAGACAAGTTTCAGTCACCCAAACTAGATCAAGCTTGTTCTAACATACTAATTAATCCACAACTTAATGGAGAGCAGTGCATTTATTATATTCCCAAATTTAATGGCCATGCCTGCGTGTTAACGCATTAGGCTTATCAAATCAACAAACCTGCGTTAATACGCTTCAGGTTTTTATGCCATTTTAGGACTTGCGTTTATAAGCCTCAAGTCAATCCCGCGTTTAACGCCTCAGGGTACATTTAAACATCGCGCCTAATGCATCAAGAGGTGAAGTGCACATAAGCTTATAAATCAATCAATCGAGGTTAATTACAATAAATTATGCACATCATTACTCAAAGAATGCCATAGGGTCTTCAAGCCCCATTTTCTCATAAGTGAAGCACATTTCACAACTTAGTCATTTCTCATCTTTTATTTACTTTGCCTTAAACCCCAAGGATCAATCACGATCGAACATGCCAAGGATTAACAACCAATTTATTCACTTAATCCACAATTTAAAGGCCAAGGATGAAAGTACAAGGAGTCAAATGACATTTTTAATGAAATGGTACACATGAACTAATCACGACCGATCATACATGGTATAACCACAATTCAGCATTTCAATTTAGTGGATAAAATTCATGGCCGAACACACTCATAGGGTTCGATCGACATTTTTATTAATTCAATTAGGTAGTTCCGAATCATGAACCACCATTTAGCATTCGGCCCACAATGTCACCTTGGCATCCCTTTAGTACACTTAACTCTACAAACTAATATCAATCATCCAATCGGTCTCTAGGCATCGCACAAACCGAACATTCACTACACAATCCATCAAGGATTTCACCTTTCAAACTCAAGAACACAAGTCTGCCATTCAGTCCTCCTCAAACGAATTCGGTTCCAACAAAACCAAGCACAACCATTTCACAAAATATTATAATTGAGTTCTAATCTAGTCTCTTAGTAGCCCAACTTCCTAGAAAATGTTTAGGTATCACTTACCAAGAAAATGAGTCAAAGGAGACCGGCTAAGGAGGCGGCAAAGCTCAAGGTTCAAGGCGGTCCAGTAAGGAGTCGATTTGGTCCTTTAATCCACAAGAAGGTAGCCAAGAAAACTCATTAATACCACTATTAATCTCATCCCTCAACCTTCTAATACACCAATCTAGGCTATAGGAGTCACTTACCTTGAATCCACCAGGAAAACTCTCAAGAACAACCCTTAGAGCTTCCTGGTCCAAGGTTAGTCAATCGGCGGTTCAACGACGACGGACTCGGACGGTGATGGTTCGCGGCTCATTTTGAGGGGAAGACCGTGAGGGTTGCAAGATGGTGACGATTCATGGTGGCTTGCGGCAACGGATGGTCAGGGACGTGCGACGACCGAGAGAGAGAGAGAGAGAGAGAGAGAGAGAGAGAGAGAGAGAGAGAGAGAGAGCCAAAATGATAAGAGAGAGTGATGCTCGGCTGAATGAGGGGAGAGTGAGAGAGAGAAAAGGTGATACCCTAGTATGAAGAGGAAGAGGAAGTGGAGTGGTTTGTGGGGTACAAGACATTGATTTGAAGTAAATAACACTAAGGAATGACTAGTTGGGTGGGAGCTATTGGCCATCTAGTCAATCTTGTCTCCAAAGAAATTCAAGAGCAAAAAGGACAATAATGTCCTCACATTTTCGGCCAAGGGATGGGGAGGATGAAAGACCATTCTACCCTTAATCAATTCTAAAGAAACACACATTATCCTAGGGGTAAAAGGTAAATTTCACTTCTCAGTCCAAAATTTCAATTTTCCTACTCCTATTGGGAGAGCCATAATCTTATTGTCCTTGATGAAGCGACTCTAATTTATTAATATTGGAACCCTTGAATGTCCGACCTCTAATCTTGAAGTCTAATTCATGGCCAAATTCAGTCAATTGAAATTCCAGCGTATCTCAAACTAATGGCGGTTCTTAGGAGTTACGCGTATCGACCTGTGACCATTGCCACGTTTCAGAGTTTGTCAAGCCATGGAGACCCTAGTTGTCATGTAATTGCGAGGTCAATCACTAGTTCCGAAGGGCGCGATCGTTAGGGATTGGTTTAGATTAATTTACAAAATATGCTATAATCATACGGAATCACCCGTGAGTCAAATTGCGTAACGCTATCAAATCGTTCTAAGACCAATTTTAGATCGGCCTTTCATGGCCCAAAATATCCTCTCGGCAATCCTTATGGTCAAAGTACCAATCTATAGTCGAGTTCTTTAATCCATGTACTTAAATCGCATTAGTCATTCCCCTTTGGTTAGTCGGCTCAAGAGAGATCAATTATGAGTAAGATTTAACTTGAATACATCGATAGTCATTCGTTCATTCATAAGATTCGGGATAGGGTTGGAATGTCACAGCTTCCTTGGAGTTCAGGCAAGCTTGTTGAAGTGGTTTGGAGGCTCGATTTGCCCTGGATTGCTCGAGCTAAAGTTCCACAATCGGAGCTCGAAGCTTCGGCAACGGCGATAGTCGAGAGTTTTTCTCTCCTCTCTCTACTGCTCTCTCTAGTTTGTTATGTTTTACGAATAGAATGAACTTCCGCTCGTTCAAAATTGCGTTTGTCCATACTTAATCCAATTTGAATTGAGTTTTTGCGCGAAAGGGGTGTCCACTAGTCCACACGTTCTTACACTTGCATTTTGGCACGTCGACAGTAAGGGGACGTTTAGGAATTCCATTAAGTCCACTAGCAAATCCGACGAGCATGAATTGACGGCCAATTTAGACGGTAAGTACCAAAGTTGACTTTCACAGGCTGCCGTGGCATTGACTAGCCTATTTCACCCTTTTTCAGTGACCATTGGCCATGAAATTGGTCCCAATCGAGGCGGGAAGAGGAGGCAAATAAAATCCACACCCGAGCTTCATTGATTATGGCCAATTAATCTCTCAAATTTCTTGTTGAATATCGGCCTAAAAAATTCTCGAATTCGCGCAAGGAGGCCATTTGGGGAACAAAATGGTCGATGGGGTTGCTAGGTCGGACACGATTCGACTCGATCGATGAAATTTTCACAAATTGGCCCTAAAAAATTCACTCAAATCAAATCACATAATTGAAATCAGGAGCATGAATTCTATCTGAAAATGTGATTTTTCCCAAAAATAGGCATGTAATTGCACAAAAACCACCAAATTGTATTCTGACTTGGAAATGAGAATTGAGCAATTTGAATCTTAAATGGCCAAATTGGTCCAACCTATGTCTACCAATCGATTCAGAAGGTCAAAAACTATGTGTTGGTGGTCCTATTGTGGCAATCCCTAGATTTTGATTAATTTCAATTTGGGTGAAACAGAAGGACTAAATTGAAAAGAATTTGTGCATTTAAGTCCAATTTATGCAATTCACGCAATTGAGAAAACAATTCGAAGAAATTGCAATACAAAGTATTAAATTGTGATGTCATGACTCATAAAATGTGAGAAATTGAAAATAAAGTGATTTGATGTTTAATTTTTGGATCAATTTAAAACTATGCTTAATGAAGAGACATATAGTCCAAAATTGAAAATTTTCAAAAATTAAGAGGCCAAATGAAAAGGAAATTAAAATTAAAATATTAATTTTTATTTTTTATTTTTACAACCTCAAGTGCTATTTTTCTTGAATTTTCAAGTATTTTTTTATTTTCAAAAAATATTAAAATTGCAAAAAATATGAAAAATTATTCCTTAAGTTTGGCCAAGGCTCTCAAAATTGATTATCTAACTTTTTTAAAAAAAAATTGTGGATTTTTTTTATGAATTTTTTAATAATAAAACTTATTAAAAATCAAGTGTCAACACTCTCTCATGCAGAATAAGCAACTATACAGCTTCTCAGATCACCAGAAATGTTGGCCTTGTCATGACCAACATATAACTATTCATCAACACCTCCAACCACACTCAAGCTTATTGACATGGACAAAAGATTACAAGGGTGTAATGACCCGAGTTTTCCACCAGCCTAAGTTATGAGTGTATTAGTGCTCGTCGGGCTGGAATTAATAGTAAACAAGCTTTAAAAAGATTATTGTTATGGTGTATTTGTTATTTTAGGGACACTATATATTTGATTTAGGTCCCATCAAATCAAATAGGTACAAAATTAGGACAACTAGAGGCTGGGGCAACACGTGACTGCATGTGGGCATATGATGGCCACGTGTCAACCCGTGGCTACAAGTAGAGCCACATGTCACTGCCACGGGACACGTGGCAAAGGCGGTGCCATGTGTCACCATGAGGCGGCACGTGTCACAAGCGCGTGACACGTGTCAGCCAGTGATGTTTCGACCCTAACCTGCCCTAGCTAACTAATATTCACTCCGCTTCCCTTAAATAAACTTTTGACGTTAGTTCATTTTGTCATATGATTGTTAGAACACGTCGTTACTCTATCAAACCATCGCCCTGCCATCTCTATCTCTCGGTCATGCAACCTCTCCGTCTATGGCCACACCGTCCCGTGTTGGCGCCTTGCCGTCCGTCTGTCCATTGTTGTATCTGAATCATTCTTTTCAAATAATCAAGGTAAATAAATTTTTAGTCCTTATTACTAGACTGTCCATAGTTTTTCCATTGTGAGCATGTTTGCCGTTCTAGTTTGACTGTGATGACTTCAATTTGGATGATTCTAAGATTCTATCCTTTGTATACCTTGGATTCTAGTTTGATTTGAGATTCTACCCTTCGTATACCTTGGATTCTGATTAGATTAGGTGATTCTATCCTTTTTATACTTTGGATTCTATCAGGTGACTTTGTTTGCAATCTTGCGATTTTATAACTAGTTTAGCCATTCAACCTAGTGATTTCTTTGCGAAGCCTTGAATTCACCCCGTTGATTATCCCTTTTTCTGGTAAGCAAGCTAATGACGATGAAGCTGGTGTGATGTTATCTCCCGTTCATATAGGCTGTAGATAGTTTTAATACTCACAAGTAGAATATCTTCTTTTGTAAATCCTCTTAGGTTAGTTCGTTTGACTAAAAAAATTTTGTAAATAGCTTCGACCAGATGTAAATCCGAAATCTGTAAGTCAACTTGCTGAATGATCTTGCTGATTGCATTATGTTTTATATGATTAGTGAAAACCCATTCAGGCCATACCTCTTTTATAGACGTGCCTGCCAATTGATGCTTTGGGTGATTTACCGTGTACTTGTTTCGTATGGCCGCCCCGTTTGATTTTTCTATTTAAAGCTGCCGTATGCACCATTTTATAATGAAAGATTAAAGCATAGTGCTAGATTAATAAGCCTTAAGGTGTAGTGTGACTGGGGCGCTACAAAGAGTTCACCCAAACAATTAAGTCTTCTCACCTCCTCTCCCAAAACCCTAATTATTTCCTCTGCAGCTCAAAGTCCATGTTCGTCCACTCCATTGTCCCTCGAATCCACGAAGAAGAAGACCTCCGTTTGAGCCAACTCTGTTTCCTCTTGCCTCTCTCCATGTCCCGAGTCCCACTAACTCCTCGAGAACTCTATTTGCTCCCCATCAAGGCCAGCTCCGTCCTTTTTTTGTTTTTTATGGTTGAAAAATAACTTTCATTTGATCGGGAAGTACTTAAACAAGAGAGCCCATCGAAGATGCATCGAGACAGAGTAAATTCCAAAGATCTAAAGGAGGATTAGTCACCCATTTTGAAGAAAGGACGTTTCATCTCTAGGATTTAGCCACCCAGCCAGCGGCTTGTTTGGCATTTCTCCTCACATGGGCTACGGTAGCATTAGGAAGCCGGCCCAGTAATTCTTGGGCTCCCAAGATAAGTGCATTGGTTTCCCAGAGCAAGAAGAGGTGTTCTACACTTTCGGCTTCGTGGTTACAGAATGGGCATCCCAGGTCGGATAGCATTCTTCGCCTAAATAAGTCGTCTTTAGTTGGCAGCACATTTGGCAAACGTTCCACAAAAATATTTTGACTTCGAGGGGAGTTCTCATTTGCCAAATTTGGTTCCATAACTTACAGGGTGGCTGGAATGATGATGATGCTTGTGTTATTGATTGAGTTTTCTCTTATGCTCGAATCCAGTTATATGCACTCTTCACTGTGAATTCTCCTGACTTGGTGATAATCCCCACCAACTTGTCTTATAGGCTTTGAGTCTTTAAGAGTACGTGTAGGATGTCATTCACAATCTGCTCATCGAATAGTTGGTGAAGAGCCTGCACATCCCTTCTGTTCTCCTTCATGAAAAATCAATTCAGCAACTTTAGTTGGTTCTCTTAAATTCGCTGGCCCCGTAATAAGTCCTCTCTTTAGCCATTTATCCTCGCGAAGGTTGATGTTGTCCCCTGTTCCAACAGTCCGTTGAACAAAGTTAGCTATAGTTTCTCTCCCTACCAACATGCTCTACCAACCCCAAGAAGGGCGAGACCCTTTTACAGCTTGCCATAAGGTTCTCCTAGGAAAGTATAATCCTTTGAGGGCTTGACACCACAACGATTTTTGATTATGAGACAGCCTCCACTCTTGTTTCCCAAGCATTGCTCGATTGAATGACATCAAATCTCTGAAACCCATTCCAGCCCTCATCTTTCCTAGTTTTTAAAACCTTCCAACTCTACCAATGAATTCCAGCTCTTGATTCGCTGCTTTTCCACCAAAAGTCAGCCACTTTCTTTTCTATTGCTTCACATATTGAGACTGGAATTTTGAAAATAGACATAGTGTATTAGGGTATGGTTTGGACCACTGTCTTAATTAAGATTTCTTTTCCGACTTTGGATATCATGTTTTCATTCCATCCCTCGGGCTTCATACTCACTCTAGCACTTATCCAAGCAACCATACCTTTTCTTGATTCCTCCAATCCAAAGGGATCCCCAGGTACTTTCCTGTTGTCTCGATTTGGGGGACTACTAGCACTCTAGCTATATTACATCTCAGATTCTGTGGACAGACCATGCAGAAGTAAATTCCTGACTTGGTCAAGTTGATTTATTGCCCAGAAGCATAACAGTATTGACTCAAGATTAGAGCAAGGTTCTCATATTCTATCACCTTTCCATCTAAGAAAAAAATGGAGCCATCCGCAAATAAAAGATAAAGAGCGGGTAGGGCAAAACCCTTTCAACTTATTCCCCATGATAGTTTCGTCCCCTACTGTTTTTTTCATTAGAACTTAAAGCGTATTAGCCAATAAGATGAACAAATATGGAGATATTGGGTCTCCTCGTCTAATACCCCTTGATGTATGGAAGAAAGATAGTGGCTCGCCGTTGAATTTCACACTGAAATACACAGTTCTAACACATTTCATCATTCTATCAACTCGTTTCTCATAGAAACCTAATTTTTGCATACATGCCTCTAGAAAGTTCCATTCAGTTTGTCATAGGCTTTCTTCATATCCAATTTCAGCACAGCTTGGAATTTCCTCTCTTTTTGACCCTCAATTGGTGTGGCACTTCTTGCACGGTGAGAATGCTATCCTGGATTTGCTTCCCTCCTACATATGCACTTTGTTCAACTTCTATAAGGTCAGGGAGCAATGGTTTCAATCTATTGGCCATCACCTTTGAGATTATTTTGTATGCAAAATTACACAAACTAATGGGGCAAAATTGATCCAGCTTTTCCGGGTTATGAGCTTTCAGAATCAAGGTACTATGGGTTTTGTTCAGTTTAGGATTGAGATATCCTCAATCGAAGAAAGAATTCACTTCATTAAACACATCCCATTTAATTACCTCCCAGAAGTGATCATAGAATTGACCATTTAAGCCATCCACTACTGGAGCTTTCAAGGATCCCAACTGGAAAACAGCTTTCAGTACTTCTATCGTCATCTCTACCGTAAGGCCCATATTCATTTCATCAGAAACAAGAGAGGGACATTGCTGTAAAACAGGGTCAAAATTTCTAGGTCCTATAGACGCATGTAGATCTTTAAAGAAATCTCCACTGTCATGTCCCGTAGATCTTTTGGGTTTTCGACACCATGTGTCATCTATTCTCTTTAACATAGAAATTCTGTTCCACTGACGTCTTTGAATCGTCGTCCAATGAAAAAATTTAGTGTTCTTGTCGCCCCATTTCAACCAGTTAATTCTTGATCGTCATCCCCAATACATCTCCTCTTGCCTCCATAAGATGTCAATGTCTCTTTTCAGTGTTTGTTCCTTATTCTTGTATGTTTGAAAATTCTGAGCATTTACGAGACCCTCCAGTTCATTTTTCAGTTCACATATCCTCTTTTTGCTGTTTGAGATGCCTTCTTACTCCACTTTGCCAAATCTATAGCCACTCTCTTTAGCCTACCCACTATATCTCTATCAATCCGGCTTTGGAATTCCAACTCTCCTCTATGATTCTACCACAATTCTCTTTTTCCAACCTAAAGCCTTCAAACTTGAAAGCTCTTTTCCTTTTAACTGGATCAGCGTATAACGATAACAAAATAGGCCTATGATCAGAACCTATCGCTGGTATTGCAAAAGCTTCGGCTTTGGGCAACATACTTCTCCATTCAATGTTGCATACCGCCGTATCAAGCGTCCTCTTTACGTATTCCTTACATTCACGATTATTAGCCCATGTGAAGGCACAGCCCTTACTCTCCTTATCTATCAAGGCACAAGAGTTCAGGTAAGTCTTGAAATGCGTGTAGTCTATAGGGTTCAGTCATTTGTTTACCCACCCTCTCCCAACGATACAACACCTCGTTGAAGTCCCCTATGCACGCCCAAGGGAGGTTATTTAACAAACTCAAATGTTCAAGTTGAAAGTGGCTCAAGTTTGAGGAGAAGGAAGGAGACAGTTTTGTCAGTGGCAGAGGTCATCGGAGATGGTCTCGATCTCCAACCAGGTTCGACGCCAAAGAGATTGGAATTGGGTCAGAGAAGCAGAAGGATTGGGTTTGAAAGTGCATGCTTGTGAGATGAAGTTGGAACGGAATAGACGACAGAAGGGAGAGCTTGAAGAAACTCTCTCTTTTCTTTGTTTCTTTATTATTATTATTATTTGCATAACTCTTTTTGGTTGTCCTTATTTTAACAACTCTTTTTAGTGAGTCTTGACATACGTTCCATTGTTTCTAGATTTGTGATCTATTATTATTATCCTAATCGTAATTCCATTCATTAATATCATCGTCATAATAAATACTGTTTCAAAGTCATTCTTAATAGAGAATTGATTATATAACAGTTTTTAGTGACCGTAGAACTAATGATCTGTTTTGGGAAAAAATAACTATTAATAAAAAACTATTGGAGGGTCTATTCTTTTAGAAATTATCGCTCACAACATACCGTTACTCTTACGATCAACCAAAGACTATTATATGGAGAAAGACATTGGAAGTGCCAAAAGTTATATAAAGCGTTCACTTTAGTTCCGAAAGTTATATAAGGCGTTCACTTTAGTGCCGAAAGTTTTCGCCAATTGCTTAAGTACAGATCAGCCAAAAATGATCACTTAGAGAAATTCTGGCAAAATTGATTACATGACATATATAATTTAAATTCTAATGTGACTTAGCATATTTTGAAAAAACAATTCAATCTACATAGAGGTTGTCAAACATATATATTTGAAAAATTAAGTCCACGTGGGCGCGCGCGAACGCGCACATATATAAATACATTTTAAAAAAATCAAGATATTAAAAATTTAAACTTAAAAAAATAAACAGTAAAAAAATAAAATCTGGCTAGTTGTGGCCAAATCCTCAACGTTACAACCACCGGAAAGGGCTGGTGGAGGTCATTAGGCCCCTGCGAGGGCCTGCTAGTTCCCACATGGGGCTAGGCGCAACCCTCACCTCAGGCCTCCAAAGATACCGCGAAGGGCCGTTGGAGGCAAGGACCTTGCCATGGGTTGCCGAGGCCTCGCTTGGCCCTTCCCAACGGCTATGGCAGTCGCCATCGATGAAGGCTTAGCCAAAGGCAACTTGGTTCGAAATTTTTTTTTTTTGAATTTTTTCTTTTCAATCTAGTTAAGCTTATATTTTTATATTTTATTTTTTTTTATACTTTAAATGTTGATTGAACTGGCTAAAAATATTAATATAAATAGGTCACGTTTGATTTCCGACCAAACATATAAGAATTCACACTGTAAATATATATTTTTTAGAAATTTGACACTTAAGTGAACCAAAAGAAACTTTTGACACTAAAGGCAGCTCCATATACAACTCTTGTCACTTCTAGTGCTCTTCTCCTCACTGTTATGCTAGTAATCCCTAATTAATACTATCAAACATCCGTATGACATAATTACGACAACAACATTATTAGTATTATCGTAATTCAAATTTTCTTTATTTGGTCAAGTAACGATATAATCCAGTAAATATGTCGCGACAAGGACGTGAGAGCTGGAAGGGCGTACGAAGAGTAGTATTAAAATGGTTTTGAAAAGATCTCGTGATATTCCATTTCTTGAACTTTTTCGGGAGTGTTGGACGAGGGAATTTCTTCTCTTTTAGACTTGGTGCTTAATCTATTGTTTGTACTTGGGCGGAAGAAAAAAGAAAAATGATAGGGAACAATGAAATATTTGGCCAATAAAAGAGGAAATAAAAAAATAATAATTTGATCCCCGTTGATTTAGGTGGAGAATTAATGTTTATTATACCTAATTAAAATCTAGGACATGGCTAGCATCTTGATATTCGAATATTGGATTAGTATAGAATCAAATTCAAAGCGTGACGGTATGATTAGACTATCTTACGGAAGGAAGATCTCAAATTGAGACTTGAATGTTTTCTTCACTTGATTGTAACAAGCACATTATTGAAGTCACACAATTATTAGGTAGTCAACTGCATTTGAAAAAATTACTAAATTTTTTTTAAATTTATTGCAATTGTGTCATTTCAATCCTAAACTTTTTTGACCAAAAAAAATTATGGCATTCTGATTTTTCCTGTCATTTCGAAACTTATTAATGAGAACATATCTAACGATGTCTTTCAGTCGTATCTCGCTTGGATCTGATCAATCTCAAGTTAACTGACCAAAAGGGAAAAGCTAACGCGAGACAAGGTACGTGGACCTAAGGAACTCAAATAGGAAATAACACTTTGACCATAAGGATTGTCGATGGGATATTTAGAGTCATAAAAGGCCGATCTAAGAATGATTAAGGAATGCATTGCTAGCATTATACAATTGGAGCGCGGGTGATGCCGTATAACCAATGTATAATTTACAAAATTTTCCTAAATCGAACGATGAAGATCGAGACCGTCGGAACTAGCAATAGACCCTTGCAATTACATGACAACCAAAGTTGCCATGAATTGATGAGCCTTAAGTGTGATATGAATCACAGAGTCGACACACGTAACGTCTGCAAAATCCGCCCGTCAGTTCGGGATAGGCTGGAATCACATCTGATAGAAGAATAATTCAAAGACGAATCTTGAAATTAGAAAATGGAGAATCAAGAATTCCAACATTATAATTGGATTGGCGTCGCCTCATCGAAGAAAATTGGAATCAGAAAAACAACGTTCCGGACGTCGAAGGTAAAATTACCATTTTGCCCCTCAAGCCTTAGCCTTGCCGTAATGAATAAACAATGGCATTTTGGTCATTGATACCCCACTATAGCTGCCGAAAATCAAGAGAAATAACAACCCTTGGATGAGCCATTGATTGACATGAAGAAAAGTGTCAAAGGATTAAGCTTTGACATTGATTGAATCACTTTTAACCTATCATTCTTCATGATTGACTCTCAATTTTGTATATACCTCTCTCTCTCACTCCCTCAGCCGAACACCACCTCCCTTTGCCATTCTTCTTCCTTCTTCGTTCAGCCGAGAGCTGCACCGTCGACCAGGTTCTGCTCGCCAGTTCGCCACTTCCGACAACCACTTCCGGCAGCCTTCAGCCATCGAGCCAACCACCAGTACCTTCCTCATCCTCTTACCGACAACATCCAACTTGAATCAAGTCATTTGACCCACTAAGGGGCTCCGACCAGCCATTTTCTCGAGAGTTGACGGAAACCGTCGCAGCTGGAGGTAAGCGGCTGTTTAGACTTCGTAGGACCTCGAATCATTTAAATCTTTTGGTCAAATTTTGTAGACATCAAGGGAACGTGTAGACTGAGTTGTGGTAAAAATTTTGGATGAATTTGATGGAGTTTTGACCCTAAATGGGTCTTGTGTTTGAATGACAAAAACTGATCGGTTGAGGACTTGGAGGAACTGGTATTGTTCGTGGACTTTCCGACGTCCCCTTGAGCTCAAATTTTCGATGAGGCTTCCTAACTCCTAGAAATACATGTTAGCAAGTAGATTAGTGGATGAATTTATGATTTAAGTTATTTTAAGGGCTGATCAGGGGAGGTAAGCACAGAACAAACCTGTTTCGGTTCTGTGTAAACCGAATCATTAAGGGCTATTGGGATTTGAAATTGAACTCAAATTTCATCGTTGAGACATACTGGGATGTCGATGAATATGTCGTTAAGGTTTATGCTCCGTGGGTTGGTGATCTGAGCAAGAGAATTGACAAATTGATTAGATTTCCCTAGGGTTACATGGCTGCCCTGTTTTGGAACCTTTAGAGCCGATTACTTGAAGTACTTGGAAGAAGATTTTTGTTGAATTAAGCTTGAGGTAAGGGGTTTCTAAATCTTAGCTAGGAGGGTTGGACTCGATTGGGTGAATTGGGTGTGAATTAGGTTGGTTCTTGGGAGTTATGATATGATTGTTCATTGGGCATCCTTGAGATGTATAGATGGCGTAAATGCTCATTGAATGCTCATGCCATGAATTGATTACCACATTTGAGTGTTGAATCTAACTATCCCGCATGCCATAGATGTGTTGCTTGTCGCATGAGTTTGCACTTGACCATGAGGTTCTGAATTGAATTGAGTTTTTGGCATGTCTGAGAAACTTGTGATGCCTTGAGGCATTAAGATGCGAGGATCATATGGATTGATATCCCGAGGCGTTTACGCGGGGTTGTGTTGAGTTGTACCCTGATACGTTGAGACGAGGGGTTGAAATGGCCAAGGTCTGATGCTTTGAAACGCGGGACGGAATTTGAGATTTGTCGACACTGGCTTGAAATGAAATTGAAAACCTGATACGTTTACGTGGGTTCATCAATGAGATGGTCTGAGGTATACTTATGCGGACCGAGCCTGAGGCATTCTAAACACGACGTGAATAAAATGAAGGCATGGAAGGGTGGAAGGTGTGACTTGATTTGGTTGTGTGTGCATAATTGGAATGATGAGACATGATGCCATGGTTGTGTGCTTGACGCTTGTCTGTGCCTTATGTATTTTAATGACTATTGAATGCCTCATGTGATTGCTTGTGCATTTTTGTTTGTGGTTGTATTCAACAGAGTGTACGGTCAACCTAACCTAGGTTTAGGACCTATCTTACTAAGATATAAATCTCACCCCGTCGTGAAATCACATTTCCATATCCCAGACCGTGAGCTTGCTGCCAAACAAACTAGATGACCCAAAGGAGATGTCTGCGTATTTTGAGGAGTTCCCGGACGGACGGGGGACTATGTACGTTAGGAAGTATACGGTAGTTTGGGTCGATGATGGTGGAAAGAGCTAGAAGCCTCATAGGTTTGAGGCTTGATTTTGGAAGGTAGGGAAAGTTACTACTAGGCCACTGAAGCCCACCGAGGTACCCCGTGGGGTAATCCCTAGTTGGTGTCATCCCGCTCGGGATTCTGTGGAGGTTGAGGGGTTAGTAGCCGATTCGAGGAACATTCCTGAGAGGACCCCGACCTTGAAGAACACCGACGAGGTTATTGAGATCGAAGTCTCCGAGGACGACCTGGTGGAGCAGTCGGCAGACGAGACAATGGATGATACGGTAGAAGTACGCTCGGAGACCTTCTCAGAGTATGAGTCTACTGAGGATGCCGAGGAGACTGACGACTCCAGCAGCTAGATCTAGAGGTTTCCTAATTTTACTTAGTATTCTTTTGGTGGAATCCCGATTTCCCCTGACCTGTTAGCAGGGTTGGTTCACCTACTCTTTTGTATGAACTCTTCGTGGTGTATATATGAATGCTCTCCTTACCCAAGTCCCCTTTATTATTATACGAAGAAATTTGTATGTTATAGCTTTCGCATGCTATCGATCTTTCGCATCTCTTGATATATGTGAATTCTGGGATGCTCGAAAGTTTACACTTGCAGGAGGTCGCGCGCTCGTGCTCGAGGCGCAGGGTGTGACATCTTACCTTGCTTGGTATCAGAGCAAGGTCAGCTCGATCCAAGTTGATTGATGATTGGAGTGATAAGGAGGATTAAGTTTGGACAGGACGGGTAGCGAGACCATAGGAAACTTGTTAGAATAAGGCACGAGATACATGGCATATGACTTGGCGTATGTGATTGACATTGGTCCTGACAAGATTGTGGTGATTTATGAGGATTAAGTTCCATGTCTAGCGTGAAAGTCATATTTGGATTTTGATCTGTTGAGTAACTGAGCATGGTTAGTTTTGGTGAACCGTTGAAGTGGACGAAATGGAGTAATAGCCATGGACTGTTTAGTGAAGTGCCTTTGGAATATGTTATGTGGAAGGTCGTTACATTGTGATTGTTTCCATTAAGACATAGTTTGGTAACTCTGGACCTAGTTGGATAAATGAGTTACTAACTCCTTGATGAAATTTTGGTGGTCTAGGCTTAGTGAAAGTATATAAGAATGAGTAATCTGCCTAGAAGACCTGAAAGACCTAGGAGAGGAGCCTCTAGTTCGAGGCCACCTATGGCGGAAGACTCGACAATGAACGGAGTGCTGAGAGCACTGGAAAGGATTGACGACCTCATCGATAGGCAGACCCAGGACAAAGGTGCTGCCATAGCCCAAACGGTAGGAGACGCAATAGCTGCCGTCAACACCAATAACGGCAATAATAGAGACAATGAAAACAATAGAAAATCATGGCTGAGGCAATGAGACAGTGAATGCCTAGGAAGAGGTTGTTGTGGCTAGGCAGGTAGGCCAACTGGTTGAGCAATTTATCAAGCTGAAGCCAACCCAGTTTGATGGGACGGGAGACCCTGAACTTGCACCGAGATGGATCGAGAAACTGGAAAAGGCCTTTCGAGTACTGAGGTGTATAGATAAGGAGAAGGTATTGTTAGTAGTGTACCAACTGGAAGGGATCGCTAATGACCTGTGGGCTGCCACCAAGAATAGAGTCTTTCCAGAAGGAATGGCCATGACCTGAATGCCTGTACCATGGCATTCAATGACAAGTATTTCTCGAAGACAGCCCGAGAAAGGAAGCAAATGGAGTTATTACAGCCACGTCAGAATCATCTGACTGTAGACTAGTATGAAGCTGAGTTCTCCAGATTGTCAAGGTACGCGCCTTAATTGGTAGAGGATCTCTTGGAGAAGGCACAGAGATTTCGGGATGGACTGAGGCCTGAACTTCGCAGCAAGATGATAGCTCTAAACTTGAGGACCTATAAGGAAATCTATGAATGGGGACATATGATCGACAGGGATCTGAAAGAGAGAAATGCCACATCTGGGTCGCGATTTAATTGTTTCAGAGACAACTGCCATATCGGCAAAAGGCCTATAGCTGGCAATAGACGCTTCATCCCTCTAGTAAGAAAGGACATTGTGAAGCCGCCGAACCCAATGAACTAGAGCTGCCGCCTCTATGGCAGAAGGCATGGAAATGGACCTTGCCCGACAAGAACTAGAGCGTGCTTCAAGTGTGGTAAAATAGGCCATCGGATGAGAACTTGCCCGAATCAAGCTCCAACGACTAGACCTCAAGAGCAACGACCACAGGCAGGACCATTAACTGCCACTCCCAAATTGATCAGAACCGACCCCCAGCTTAGGGAAGAGTCTATGCAGTGGCACGTAGGGAAGCAGAAGAAGCGCCTGGCGTGGTCACAAGTATGATTTATTTGTGTGATCAAACTGCCTATGTTTTGTTTGATCCTGGTGCATCACACTCATTAGTGTTTGCTCGGTTTGTTGATTTGGTTGATATGGAGTTAAAACCGTTGAGTGTGGTTCTGTATGTTGCCACCCCCTTGAAAGATAATGTGCTGGTTTCGTTAGACTGTGTTGAATGTAAAATCGTAATTGGTGGTAGTAAAGTGAGTATCGACTTGGTCGTGTTGCCCATGTATGACTCCAATGTGATCATAGGAATGGACTGGTTGGGTAAGCAAAGGGCGGTAGTTGATTGTGGTAGTAGGATAATCCGTTTCTATCCGAAAGGTCGTTCTAGTTTTGAATTTGTGGGAAGTTGAGGAGGAACCTTGATTCCTTTAGTCTCGTCTCTTGAAGCGACAAAGCTGATGACTGAAGGATGTTAGGCGTACTTATTTGCAGTTATGGAAACGACTGCCGAGGAGCCTAAATTAGAAAATATTCCGGTAGTGCGTGAGTTTCCCGACATTTTCCACCAAGAGTTACTAGGGTTGCCGCTAGAGCGTGAAATTGAATTCGTGATTAAGTTAGCTTCCATGACAAAGTTGATCTCGAAGGCACCCTATAGAATGTCCTTATCAGAACTGAAGGAGCTAAAGGTGCAAATGCAAGAATTACTGGATAAAAGATTTATTCGACCGAGTGCTTCATCGAGGGGAGCGTCGGTGTTGTTTGTGAGGAAAAAGGATGGGTTCTTGCCTTTATGCATCGACTACTGGCAGTTGAATCAAGTGACTGTAAAGAACAAGTAACCACTGTCAAGAATTGATGACTTATTTGATCAGTTGCAAGGAGCTGCGGTATTCTCTAAAATTGGCCTGAGGACCAGGTATCATCGGTTGAGAATTAAGAAAGAAGACATAACTAAGACCGCTTTCAGGACAAGGTATGGTCATTACGAATTCACTGTGATGCCTTTTGGACTGACCAATGCTCCAGCCGCATTTATGGACTTGATGCATCGGGTGTTCACGGAATTATTGGATAGATTTGTTATAGTCTTTATCGATGATATCCTGATTTACTCAAAGAGTAACGAAGAACGCGAAGAACATTTGAGGATTGTTTTGCAGACCCTGAGAGAACACTCGCTTTACGCTAAGTTTAGCAAATGCGAGTTCTGGCTAAATAAAGTGGCATTTCTTGGCCATGTGGTGTGACATTCTGATTTCTAGTCAATTTCAGACTCATTAATGAGAAGTTTATATATATATATATATATATATATATATATCAAACGATGTGTTTCAGTCATATTTCGCTCAAATCTGATCAATTTGAGTAGGCTGACCAAAAGGGAAAGGATCACGCAAGACGAGGTACGTGGACCTAAGCGACTCGAATAGGAAATGACGCTTTGACCATAAAAATTGTCGAGGAGATATTTAGAACCGTCAAGAGGCCAATCTAAGAAAAATTAAGGATTGCCTTGGGAGTGTCATACGATTGGAGCGCGGGCGATGCCATTTAACCAACGTACGATTTGCAAATTTTTCCTTAATCGGACCGTGAAGATCGAGACTATAGGGGCTAGCGATAAACCCTCATAATTACATGACAACCAAAGCCGCCATGAATTGACGAGCCCTAAATGTGACATAAATCACGGGATCGATACTCGTAATGTCTGCAAAAGTCGTCCGTCGGTTCGAGATAGGCTGAAACCATGTCTGATAGAGGAAACCATCAGAAATGAGTCTTGAAAGATTTGAAATGGAAAATCAAGAATTCCAACGTTATTCGGATTGGCCATCGCCCTATTGAAGGATTCTGAAACGAGAAAAACGACGTTCTGAACGTCAGGGGTAAAATTACTCTTTTGCCCCTCAAGCTTAGAACCATACCCAAGCAATTGAAAAAGAGCAATTTGGACATTGAACCCTCCCTATAGCTGGTGAATTCAAGGGTGAAGGATGGCCATTGGATCACCTTGGAAAAGACAAATGGTCAAGTGTCAAGAGATGGGCAAGGGCGGTCATATCAACTTTTCACCCACCTAACATTCAACCATTTGACCAAGCCTTAGTATGTAGCAAATTCTTCTCTCTCCTCACCACTCATTCAACCACTAGCTCCCCCAAGAATCACCGAGCAATATCCTCTTCTTCCTACTTATTTCTACCGATCGCCGACCGCCACTGAGTCCTCTGTTCGGCGCCGTCGCTGACCACCATTTGACCACCGGCCAACCACACCAACAAAGCCCTACATCTTGCCGACATTCTCGAACAAGAATCAAGTCATTTGGAGCATTGAGGAGCCCCGGCCAAGGATTCTCCCAAGAGCCGATAGAATTGGAGCCAATCTGAGGTAGGTCCGGTTCCTAGGCCTTTTGAAGGCCGAAATCTTGGAATTTTGGAGTCAAATTTTGTAGAGATCTAGTAGAGATGTGTAGGAACCTGTGATAAAAATTGGGGCTCAATTTGATGAAATTTTGACCATGAACCGGCCTTGTAAATTTGACACAGAATCTGCCGGTAAACTGACCTTGGACAATCTGGTGAGTTTCAACGGGAATCCGGTGGCCATTTGACTTCAAACACACGGTGAGCCTCCCAAACCCTTAGGTAGACAATTTAAGAGGTAGAATAATATTTAAATGTTGGATTTGGAGTAGAAATAGGGCTGGAAGTGCATGGTTTGCATAGAAACGAAATGAACCGGTTCGGTTCTGTGCAAAACCGGTTATGGGGGTGCAAGAACAGATGGTTATGGAACTCAAATTGATGTTTAAGATGTGTTAAGATGTTGGGGATTGTGCTATGGAGGATTGTGATTCATGAGTAGTTGATTTGGACTTGGAAAATTGACGAATCGGTTGGAATTGCTAGGTTGCGTGGTGAATTAACCCTTGGATTGAATTGGCCGAACTTTAAGGACCCAAGAAGAAGTATTTTGGTGATATTAAACGCAAGATAAGGGAATTCTAAACTTAGGATAGGGAGATTGGACTCAATTGGGCGAGTCGAGGTTGAAATTGATCGATTTATGAAGAGTTTTCAAAGGATAATTCTTGGTATGCCCTAAGTGGCTATAGGGAGATTATGTATGTTATTATTTATGCTTGAAATTGTTCACCATGTATGTGTGTCATTTGATTGCCTTGCATGCCATGAGTTTTCGAACAGTGCATAAGTTGCACCTGTTGTTTGATTTGTGAAATTGACTTAAAATCATGGCATGAGCACGACATGGCGAGGCCATAAGGCGTATGAGACACAGGGCGGGAGGTGGATACCTTGATACGACGAGATCGCGGGGTGGAGTTGATGTTGTGTGGCGCCCTGATGCGACAAGATCGCGGGGCTGAGATGGCCACGATCCTGATGCAAACTATTCTTGGGACGGAGGTGTGAGATGATGAGATTGGCCTAGAAATTCATCGGAACCTGATGCGTTTACGCGGGTTGCCGATGACTGTCTAATGCGTTTACGCGGACCGAGCCTAATGCGACGAGTTCACGGGCTAGAGATTGAGGTAGGTAGAGATTAACGATTGTGGTGAAGAGGTAGGGCGGGTGTGCATAATCATCTGAGTGTGACATGAGGCCATCATTGCATGCCTGTCATCTGTATGTTATTGTTTTATTGATTTGTGCCTGATATGCCTGTGTGCTTATGAGTTTGGAATTATTAAGGGGTACGACTACCTAAGCGGACTATCGACCTAACCTAGGGTTAGGGTTCTTTTACTGAGATGTGTATCTCAACCCTTTTGGGGACCCTTATTTTTACAAATCCTAGGCCCTAGAGATGTGGCATATACGTTTTGGGGACCCTAAATAAATGACGGCGTATTTTGATGAGTTCTCGAATAGTCATGGGAATATATATGTGAGAAAGTGGACTGTTGTATAGGTCGACGAGGGTAGCCTTGATTGGAAGCCTCATAGGTTCGAGGCATGGTTTAAGAGAGTTGGGGATGAGCAGATTGGTCCACTGAAGCCTCACGAGATACCCCAGGTGTCACGCCCCGAACTCGACAAACACGCGAACATCCCTGTCTATGCCGTTCATTCGAGAAAGCTTTAAGATCCAGCGACCAATAACTTACAAGAATACTCATGCGAAAGCGATGCCTTCTTCAATTATATAAATACAACTATACTCGATGACTTAGGACAGATACATCAAAAGCAACAACCAATACAAGTAGGTTCAACTCTTAACCCGCCAGTCAGATATACAATCCTAATATCACAAAAGACAAATATACTATAAATACAACTGTCCATTATCCCTTTTAATGCCACTCCATGGCAAACTCGTGCTCCATCCGCCTGCAATCTGAAAAATGTAAGCCCCCACTAGGGTAAGATATAAATCTCAGTAAGGTGGGTGGTTAGGCCGACCGTCCATTCAGGCAGTCCTTTAATCCTCTATCTTTTCAAACTCATAACTTACAGGCAGATAGGGCACCATTCAATGAAGCAACGACATATAAATGACAGGCATGCAAAAATGAACTCATGTCACATTCAGATGATAATGCACTTGTATACTCAGCCTGCCACTTTACTACATCCATCAACCTCTTCCTGCCTCATTCTCTAGCCCGCGAACCAATCGTCTCAGGCTCAGCCCGCGTAAACACATCAGACCATTCTCGGTGACCCGTGTAAACGCATTAGGTCCCGGTTCATTTCCAAGCAGGGTTTATGAGCTCATACTCTGTCCCGCGATTAGATCGCATCAAGACTGTGGCTATCTCAGCCCCGCGACTTTGTCGCATCAAGGCACCATCTAATCATTCTTCACCCCGCGACCTCGTTGCATCAGGGTCTCAACCTTCCGCCCCGCGTCTCACATGCCTCAGGGCCATGCTATGCCATGCTCATGCCACATCGAATCTAATGCTTTGATTTTCAATTCAATTTCACAATTAATGTCAAAGCGCATTCTAATGCATTTTATAAATTTCGTGGCATGCAAAGTAAGTCAAATAATACACAGGCATGGCAACCCAATCAGGTACGAACAAGGTCACACCTGTTCATCCTAGAACGTTTTAGGACATTTTAAAAGTTATTCCTTTTGAAAATCCCCCACAAATCAAACCAATCAAGCCTCGACTTGCCCAATCGAGTCCAATCTTCCTATCCTAAGGTTAGGAATTTCCTTACCTTTGCTTGGCGACATAATTCACTCCTCCTTGAGCTCCTTAGGATTCGGCCAACTCAAGTCCAAGGCCAATTCGCCGCACAACCTAGCATTTCCAATCAATTAGTCAATTTCCATGCCCAATTTCCTTAATTCATAAACCATAAACCTTCAATGCATAACCCTCATCCTCTTATCATGCCTCAATCATCAATTTGGAGCTCAACTCATTCATCCCTAGCCCCTTCACAGATTTGGTTTGCACCAAACCGAACCAATCCTTCTTGGTTCGGTGCAAACCGAACACATTCAGACTTCCATCACTCCTAAATTCATCATTTAAATGCTATACCACCTCTTCACATGTTTAAATAGAGTTTTATGAGGCTCATAAAAAATTTGAGCTTGATTGGTTGCCGAAAACCCTTTGAAGTCGCCGAATTCTTCCTTGATCAGTATAGACAGTTTTCTGCTCCAATTTCACAAGACCGGTTCGAGGTCAAAAATTTATCAATTCAAGCCTCAATTTTTACCATAGATTCATCTACATCACTACTGGGTCTCCACAAAATTTGAGCTCAAGACTTCAACATTTCGACCACCAAAGGGACTAAGAGCCGGACCTACCTCAGATTGGAGCAGTTTTCGTCGACTCTCGGGAGAATCTTTGCTCCGGTCTCCTCAGTGCTCCAAATGTTCTGATTCTTGTTGAAGAATATCGGAAAAACATAGATATTTGTTTGGGTGGCTGGCCAGCATCCAGGGGTGGCCGGAAGTGACCATGGTGGCCGGCGAAGTGGAGCTCCAGAATCTATCCGACGACAACAGAATGGAGGAGGAAGAAGATGAAGGTATCTAGTGTTCTATCTTGGGGTTTGGCTGAAAATTGCAGAGATGAGGAGAGAGAAGAAGCTTTATTCAAGCCTTGGTCAAATACCTTTGATTGATAGGTGAGAAAAAGTGTGAGATGACCTTAGCCCTTGGATTCTTGACACTTGTCATTTGCTCTATCCAAGGAGATCCAATGGCTCTCTCCTTGTCCTTATTTTCGGTAGCCATGGGTGGGTTTTAATGTCCATTTTTCCCTTCTCCAATTATAATAACAAAGTTCTAAGCTTGAGGGGCAAAACGGTCATTTTACCCTGACGTTCCGAACGTTGTTTTCCTCATTCCAGAAACCTTTGATAGGGCGACGGCCAATCCAAATGATGTTGAAATTCTTGATTTTCCATTTCAAATCTTTCAAGGCTCATTTCTGATAGTTTTCTCTATCAGACGTGGTTCCAGCCTGTCCTGAACCGACGGGTGGCTTTTGCAGACATTACGCGCATCGACCCCGTGATTCATATCAGGCTTACGGCTCGTCAATTTGTGGTGGCTTTGGTTGTAATATAATTATGAGGGTCTATCACTAACTCCTAAGGTCTCGATCATCACTGTCCGATTTAGGAAAATTTTGCAAATCATACGTTGGTTAAGCGGCATCACCCGCGCTCCAATCGTATAACACTCACAAGGCATCCCTTAATCATTCTTGGATTGGCCTTTTGTGGCTCTAAATATCCCCTTGACAATCTTTATGGTCAAAGCGTCATTTCCTATCCGAGTTCCCTAGGTCCACATACCTCATCTCATGTTAGCCTTTCTTTTTTGGTCAGTCTACTCGAATTGATCAGGTTCGAGTGGAACACGACTGAAATCCATCTTTATATACACACTTCTCATTACTGAACTTGAAATTGACTAAAAATCAGAATGTCACACCAGGGAGTTATCCCTGCTTGGTGCTAGATTGCTGGGGAGCAGGAGTTGCCAAAGGGGTCTATAGTCGGCTCTAGGAACGGGCCGGAGAAGACCCTGACGCTAGACTTCACCGTCGAGGAGGACGAGATCATAGTCTTGGAGGCGACCGAGGAGGACCTGGCCAAGCCATCGCGCGAGGAGACCATGGAGGATTCCGTCGAGGTTCCGTCCGAGACGTTCTCTGAGTATGTGCCGACCAAGGACACAGAGGACTTCGGGGACTCCAGCAGGCCATCCTAGGAGATATAGTTTATTGGCCTAACTCTTTTGGCGGTGACCTAGTCCTGTCCTTTGGATGTCATGAGGGACTCTTTTTGTGTACTATCCCGTTGCCCAGCTTGTTAGCGGATTGTAGTAGCCGGCTTTTGTATGAACCTTTTGTTATGATGTATGAAGATTATTATGCTATCCAAGTCCCACTTAACTTATATTTGTATGGGGATTATTTAAGTATTGCTTCCACATGCTTATGTTTACATATTATCTCTCGACTTGTTCGTGGATCTTGAGACCGCGAGAGATGTGTCGTTTGCTTGCAGGGATGTTCGCGTGCTCGCCGGGTTCGGGGCGTGACATGTGGTATCTAGAGAAGGAATTACGGTGGATCCTGCGAAGATCGAAGCTGTAATGAACTAGCCTAGGCCTACTACGATCACGGAAGTCCAAAGTTTATTAGGATTGGCAGGATATTACAGACGTTTTGTGGAAAAGTTTTCATCCATAGCCATTCCACTGACGAGATTGACTAAGGAAGAAACGAAATTCGAATGGATAGATAAGTGTGAAAGGAGTTTCCAAGAGCTCAAGCATCGGTTAACAACCTCACCGGTATTGACGATTCCATCAAGACTTGGAGGTTACGAGATATATAGCGATGCTTCGCTAAAGAGACTAGGCTGTGTGCTAATGCAACATGGAAGAGTGGTTGCCCACGCATCCCGACAATTGAGACCACACGAGATGAATTATCCGGCTCATGATTTGGAATTGGCTGTAATTATCTTTGCTTTAAAGATCTGGAGGCATTATTTGTGTGGTGAAAAGTTTCAGATTTATAAGGATCACCAGAGCCTAAAATATCTATTTTCTCAGAAGGAACTGAACATGAGGTAACGTCGATAGATGGAGCTGCTTAAGGATTACGATTGTGACATATTATATCACCCTAGAAAGGCAATCAGAGTCACGAATGCGATCATTCGGAAATCGAGTATTGCCTGTCTACTGGTGAAAGGATGGTCATTATTTGAAAATTTGAGGGATTCTAAATTCACACTAGAAGTCTGTCAGTTATCCAGTTTGGTAGCCACATTGAGGATAGAACCTGAGATCCAAGAAAGGATAAAAGCCTTACAGTCTACGGACCCGGAAATTCAAAACATCCTAGAGAAGAGTGCTACGAAGAGGAGACCAGAGTTTCAAGTGTTAGAGGACAGAATCTTGAAATTTCGAGGGCGTCTATGCGTAACAAAAGATGAAGAGCTTCGGGAAAAGATTTTGTCAAAGGCTCATATAAGCAATTATAGTATCCACCCAGGTAGCACGAAAATGTATCAGAAATTGTGTCAACATTATTGGTGAAATGGGATGAAAGTGGATGTAGCGAAGTATGTGGCAAAGTGCTTGATGTGCCAACAGGTAAAAACACAACACTGTAAGCCTGGTGGATTATTACAGCCATTAGAGATTCCTGAATGGAAATGGGAACATGTGACTATGGATTTTGTCATGGGACTACCGAGGAGCCAGAGAGGCAACAATTCGATTTGGGTAGTCCTGGACTGATTGACCAAGTCTGCACACTTCATTCCTATGTGAAAGGATTTCGCGATGGACAGATATGACGAACTGTATATGCGGCAGATAGTGAGGCTACATTAAGTACCCGTGACGATTACATCGGACAGAGATCCCAAATTCACGGCGAACTTTTGGAAGAGTCTTCAAGATGCCATGAGAACTCGACTACAATTTAGTACGATATACCATCCACAGACGGACGGACAATCGGAAAGAACGATTCAGACGCTCGAGGATATATTACGAGCGTGTGTGATAGACTTCAAAGGTGGATGGGAGGATCAGCTGCATTTGATAGAGTTTGCATATAACAACAGCTATCAGCAAAGTATTCGAATGGCACCTTTTGAGGCACTCTATGGAAGGGCTTGCAGAACGCCGATTTATTGGGACAAAGTTGGAGAAAGAAGCATTACAGGCCTAGAGTTGGTAGAGCAATCAGTAGAGGCGATGAAAATAATTTGGGATAGGCTGAAGACGGCACAGAGTCGTCAGAAGAGTTATGCGGTTAAACGACGTAAGCCTTTGGAGTTTCAAGTAGGGGTTTCCTGATTTTACTTAGTAGTCGTTTGGTGGAGTCCCAATTTCGCCTAACTTGTTAGCAGGGTTGGTTTATCTACTCTTTTGTATAAACTCTTGATGGTGTATATACGGATGCTCTCGTTACCCAGGTTCCCTTTATTATTATACGGAGAAGTTTGTATGTTTTCGCTTCTGCATGTTATCGATCTTTTGCATATCTCGATATATGTGAATCTTGGGACGCTCGAGAGTTTACGCATGCAGGAGGTCGCGCGGTCATGCTCGGGGCGCCGGGTGTGACATCCCACCTTGTTTGGTATTAGAGCAAGGTCAGCTCGCTCCACGTTGATTAAGGATTGGAGTGATAAGGAGGATTAAGTTTGGACAGGACGAGTAGCGAGACCTTAAGAAACTTGTTAGAATAAGGCACGAGATGCATGGCATATGACTTGTCGCATGTGATTGACATTGGTCCTGACAAGATTGTGGTGATTTGTCAGGATTAAGTTCCATGTCTAGCGCTGAAAGTCATATTTGTATTTTAATATGTTGAGTAAATGAGCATGGCTAGTTTTGGTGAACTGTTGAAGTGGACAGAATGGAGTGATGGCCATGGACTGTTTAGTGAAGTGCCTCTGGAATTTGTTGTGTGGAAGGTCGTTATATTGTGACTGTTTCCATTAAGATATAGTTTGGTAGCTCTAGACCTAGTTGGATGAATGAGTTACTAACTCCTTGATGAAATTGTAGTGGTCCAAGCTTAGTGAAAGTATACAAGAATGAGTAATCTGCCTAGAGGACTTGGAAGATCCAGGAGCGGAGCCTTTAGTTTGAGGCTACTTTTGGCGGAAGACCCAAGAATGGACGGAGTGCTGAGAGCACCGGAAAGGATTAGCGATCTCATCAACAGGCAGACCCGAGACATGGATGCTGCCATAGCCCAAGCGGTAGGAGCCGCAATAGCTGCCGTCAACATCAATAACGGCAATAATGGAGGCAACGAAAATAATAGCGATCATGGCCAGGGTAATGAGGTAGTGAATGGCTAGGAAGAGGTTGTTGTGGCTAGGCAAATGGGCCAACTAGTTGAGCAATTTATCAAGCTGAACCAACCTAGTTTGATGGGACGGGAGACCCCGAACTAGCACCAAGATGGATAGAGAAACTGAAAAAGGCCTTTGGAGTTCTGAGGTGCATAGATGATGAGAAGGTACTGTTAGCAGCGTACCAACTGGAAGGGACCGCTAATGACTAGTGAGCTGCCACCAAGAATGGAGTCTTTCCGGAAGGAACGGCCTTGACCTGGAATGCCTTTACCACGACATTCAATGACAAGCATTTCTCGAAGAGAGCCCGAGAAAGGAAGCAAATGGAGTTCTTACAGTTGCGTCAGAATCATCTAACTGTAGACCAGTATGAAGCTGAGTTCTACAGATTGTCAAGGTACGCGCCTCGATTGGTAGAGGATCCCTTAGAGAAGGCGCGAAGATTTCGAGACTGACTAAGGCCTGAACTTCGCAGCAAGATGATAGTTCTAAACCTAAGGACCTATAAGGAAATCTATGAACAGGGACATATGATCGAGAGGGATCTGAAAGAGAGAAATGCTGCATCTGGGTGTGGTTTAATTCGTTCAGAGATAACTGCAGACCAGTAAAAGGCCTATGGTTGGCAATAGACGCTTCATCCCTCGAGTAAGAAAGAACATTTGAAGCCGCCGAACTCAATGAACTGGGGCTGCCGCCTCTGTGGCAGAAGGTATTGTAATGGACCTTGCCTAGCAAGAACTGGAGCGTGCTTCAAGTGTGGTCAAATGGGCCACCAGATGAGAACTTGCCCGAATCAAGTTCCAACGACAAGACCTCAAGGGTAATAACCACAGGCGGATTACTCATTCTTGCAAAGTATTTGAATGGCACCTTTTAAGGCACTCTATGGAAGGGCTTGCAGAATGCCAATTTGCTGGGACGAAGTTGGAGAAAGAAGCATTACAGGCCCAGAGTTGGTAGAGCAATCAGTAGAGGCGGTGAAAATCATTCTAGATAGGCTGAAGACGGCACAGAGTCGTCAGGAGAGTTATGCGGTTAAATGACGTAAGCCTTTGGAGTTTCAAGTAGGCGATCATGTTTTCCTTAAGGCGTTGCCAATGAGGGGATTATCTCGATTTGGAAAGAAAGGAAAACTGAGTCCAAGATACGTAGGTCCATTTGAAATTTTGGAACGAATTAGGACCTTAGCCTACAGGCTTGCCTTAGCGCCTAACATGTCCCAAGTGCACAACGTCTTCCATCTGTCAATGCTACGGAAGTATGAACCAGATCCGACGCATGTACTAAATTAAGAGGTTATCGAAGTGGATAACAGAGTATCCTATGTAGAAAAGCCAATCAGGATCGAATATAGAAAGGAGCAGATTCTAAGGAAAAAGACGATTCCATTGGTTAAAGTCGTTTGGGAGCACCATGGAACCGAAGACGCTACGTGGGAAAGCGTGGAAACGATGAGGCGTCAATACCCCCATTTGTTTGAGTAACTGGTTTATTGTAAATTTCGAGGGCGAAATTTTTGTAAGGAGGGAAGAGTTGTGACATTCTGATTTTTCTTATCATTTCGAGACTTATTAATGAGAACATATCTAACAATGTTTTTCAGACGTATCTCGCTCGGATCTGATCAATCTCGAGTTAATGGATCAAAAGGGAAAGGCTACCGCGAGACAAGATACGTGAACCTATGGAATTCAAATAGGAAATGACACTCTGACCATAAGGATTATCGAAGGGACATTTAGAGCCATAAAAGGCCAATTTAAGAACGATTAAGGAATGCATTGCTAGCGTTATACGATTGGAGCGCGGGTGATGCCGCTTAACCAATGTATAATTTGTAAAATTTTCCTAAATCGAATGATGATGATTGAGACCGTCGGAACTAGCAATAGACCCTCGCAATTACATGAAAACCAAGGTCGCCATGAATTTACGAGCCCTAAGTGTGATATGAATCACAGAGTCGGTATGTGTAACGTTTGCAAAAGCCGCCCGTCTGTTCGGGATAAGCTGGAATCATATCTGATAGAGGAATGATTCAGAGACGAGTCTCGAAATTAGAAAATGGAGAATCAAGAATTCCAACATTATAATTGGATTGGACATCGCCTCATTGAAGAAAATTGAAATAAAAAAAACGACATTCCAAATGTCGAGTGTAAAATTATCGTTTTGCCATTCAAGCCTTAGCCTTGCCTTAATGAATGAACAAGGGCATTTTGGTCACTGATACCCCACTACAGCTGCCGAAAATCAAGAGAAATAACAGCCCTTGGATGAGCCATTGATTGAGATGAAGACAAGTGTCAAAGGATTAATCTTTGACATTGATTGAATCACTTTTAACCTGCCATTCTTCATGGTGTACTCTCAATTTTGTATATACCTCTCTCTCTCACTCCCTCAGCCGAACGCCACCTCCCTCTGCCATTCTTCTTCTTCTTCTTCTTCCTTCTTCCATCAGCCGAGAGCTGCACCACCGACCAGGTTCTGTCTGCCAGTTCGCCACTTCCGACTACCACTTTCGGCGATCTCCGGCCACCAAACCGACGACCAGTACCTTCCTCATCCTCTTGCTGATAACCTCCAACTTGAATCAAGTCATTTGACCCACTGAGGAGCTTTGGCCGGCCATTTTCCGGAGAGTTGACGGAAACCGTCGCAGCTGAAGGTAAGCGGCTGTTTAGACTCCGTAGGACCTCGAATCATTTCAATCTTTTGGTCAAATTTTATGGACATCAAGGGGATGTGTAAAATGAGCTGTGGTAAAAATTTTAGATGAATTTGATGGAGTTTTGACCCGAAATGGGTCTTGTGTTTGAAGGACAAAGACTGTCCGGTTGAGGACTTAGAGGAACCGGTGTTGTTCGTGGACTTTTCGACGTCGCCTTGAGCTCAAATTTTTGGCGAGGCTTCCTAACTCCTAGAACTACATGTTAGCAAGTAGATTGGTGGATGAATTGAGGATTTAAGTTAGTTTAAGGGCTGATCAAGTGAGGTAAGCACAAAACCGGAAATGCCTTGTTTCGGTTTTGTGCAAACCGAATCATTAAGGGCTATTAGGAGTTGAAATTGAACTCAAATTTCATCATTGAGATGTACTAGGATGCAAATGAATGTGTAGTTAAGTTTTATGCTCCGTGGGTTGGTGATTTGAGCAAGAGAATTGACAAATTGATTGGATTTTCTTAGGGTTATACGACTGCCTTGTTTTGGAACCCTTGGAGCTGATTACTTGAAGTACTTGGAAGAAGATTTTTGTTGAATTAAGCTTAAGATAAGGGGTTTCTAAACCTTGGCTAGGAGGGTTAGACTTGATTGGGTGAATTGGGTGTGAATTAGGTTGGTTCTTGGGAGTTATGGTGTGATTGTTCATTGTGCGTCCTTGAGATGTATAGATGGCGTAAATGCTCGTTGAATGCTCGTGCCATGAATTGATTACCACATTTGAGTATTAAATCTAATTGTCTCGCATGCCATAGAAGTGTTGCTTGTCGCATGAGTTTGCACTTGACCATGAGGTTCCGAATTGAATTGAGTTTTTGGCATGTTTGAGAAACTTGTGATGCCCTAAGGTGTTGAGACGCGGGGATTGTATGGATTGATACCCTGAGGTGTTTATGCAGGGTTTGTTGAGTTGTACCCTAATGCGTTGAGACGCGGGGTTGAAATGGCCAAGGTCCTGATGCATTGAAACGCGAGACGAAATTTGAGATGTGTCCACATAGGCCTGAAATGAAATTGAAGACCTGATGCGTTTACGTAGGTTTGTCAATGAGATAATCTGAGGCATACTTACGTGTATCGAGCCTGAGGCGTTCTAACACGGGCGTGAATCAAATCGAGGTACCCCGTGGGGTAATCCCTAGTTGGTGTCATCTCGCTCGAGATTCGGTGGAGGTTGAGGGGTCAGCAGCCGGTTCGAGGAACATTCTTGAGAGGACCCCGACCCTAGAGGACACCGGCGAGGTTATTAAGATCGAAGCCTCCAAGGACGACCTAGCCAGCAGATGAGACGATGGAGGATACAATAGAAGTACGCTTGGAGACGTTCTTAGAGTACGAGCCTACCAAGGATGCTGAGGAGACTGACGACTCTAGCAGCTCGACCTAGGGGTTTCCTGATTTTAATTAGTAGTCTTTTGGTGGAGTCTAGATTTCCCCTGACTTGTTAGTAGGGTTGGTTTACCTGCTCTTTTGTATGAACTCTTGATGGTGTGTATATGGATGCTCTCGTTACCCAGGTCCTCTTTATTATTGTACGGAGAAGTTTGTATGTTATCGCTTTCGCATGCTATCAATCTTTTGCATCTTTTGATATATGTGAATCCTAGGATGCTCGAGAGTTTACGCTTGTAGGGGGTCGCGCACCCGTGCCCGGGGCACGGGGTGTGACAAAAATCCTAAACCTTTTTCTATCAGTTGAGTCCTAAACCTTTTACTATTAAACAAATTCAGTTTACTTTGCCGGTTGACGCTGATGTGAAAAATTTTTAATTTATTTTTTTGGCGGAGCTTGTCAGTTATAGTTAGAGTAGGTAAGCAAAAATCAAAAAATAAAAAAAAAATATAAATATAAAAATATATTTTATTAAAAATAATTTCCGTCAGTGTCGGTGACGCGATGTCAGCAGCTGCTGGTAAAGTGGACTGAATTGACACAATTGTAAAAGTTTTAGTACTCGTCAATTTTAGCTGATGTGGCTCGCAAGAAATCTTACGTGAGCTTTTTTCATTAATATTTGAACTGATGTGACTCACAAAATGCAAACGTGGCTTACATGTGGGCTCAAACTTGAAAATTAACTAAAAAATTAAAACTAAAAAAAATAAATTGAAATTTTAAAAAAATATATAAGTATATGTTTAGGCAATGAAGGTTGTGCATGAAGGGTCGACCTAGGCCAGACCGACAAGCGCTAGGCTTCGCCCAACAATGGTGAGGCTTGATTTTGCCCAGATCTACAAGGTCAGACCTCACCAAGGTTGAGGGAGGCCTTGCTTGCTGCGGACGGGTGTCATCGTGTCACGCCCCGAACCCGGTGAGTGCGCAAACATCCCACCAAGCCGTTCATGTCTGAATGAAAGCTCGAAGATCCAACAGCCAATGTCCTTTGCGCTAAAAGAAACACGTATGCGGAAGCGATGCCAACTCCATTCATACCAATAAATCAACACCCGATGACTTAGGATAGATACATCAAAATTTCATTAATTCATTCCCAAAGGTTCAATTCAATAATCTACCAATCAAAAGGATAATCCCTAATATCACAAAATGGAAATCCATAACTTGCAACCCTCTTTAGTACAGTTGATCAACTATGCCTTCAAATGCCAATCCTTGGCAAGTTTGCGCTTCCTTCGCTTGGAACCTGAAAAATTAAGCTCCCACTAAGGTAAGATATAAATCTCAGTAAGGTGGGTCCTAACCCTAAGTTAGGCCGACCGTCTACTTAGGCAATCATCTATCCTAACATTTCAAACTCATAATCATACAGGCATATCAAGCGCAAACCGATAAAACAACAACATGCAGATGACAGGCATGCAATGATGACCTCATGTCACCCTCAGATGATCATGCACATTCGGCCTGCCACTTCACCACATCCACCAATCTTCGCCTGCCCCAATTTCTAGCCCGCGATTAAATCGCATCAGGCTCGGTCCGCGTAAATGCGTCAGACCGTCACGGCAACCCGCGTAAACGCATTAGGTTCCAATGAATCTCCAGGACAATATCACCATCTCATAACTCCGTCAAGTGAATAGTTCGTATCAGGGCCGTGGCCAACTCAACCCCGCGATCTCGTCGCATCAGAGCACCACACGACATCAACTCCACCCTGCGATCTCGTCGCATCAGGGTATACATCTCCTGCCCCGTGTCTCATACGCCTCAGGGCCTCTTCGTCCCGCGAGTAATTCGCATCAGGACCGTGGCTATCTCAACCCCGCGATTTCATCACATCAGGGTGCCACACAATATCAACTCCACCCCGCAATCTTGTTGCATCAGGGTATCCATCTCCCGCCTCGCGTCTCATATGCCTCAAGGCCTCGCCATGTCGTGCTCATGCCATGATTAATTATTCAATGCACAAATAAAACAACAAGTGCATCTCATGCACAATATGAAAATCCATGGCATGTAAGGCAATCAATGGCATTCGACATGGCACCCAATTTAAACACAACAATAACACACATGACTTTCTATAACCACTTAGGGCATTTTAAAAGCTACCCCTTTGGAATATCCTCCTAAATCGATCAAATGAAACCTTGACTCACATAATCGAGTCGAATCTTCCTAGCATAAGTTAGGAATTCCCTTACCTTGAGTTTGATTACACAATTTACTCCTCTTGAGCCTCCAAAGTTTCGACCCCCAATGTCCACAACTGGACTTGTCGCGAACCTAATAAAATCCAACCAATTCCATAAATTTTCAAGTCTAATTCAACCATCCATGAATCTTAATCCTCCATAGCATACTCATCAACATCTTAACATGTTCTAATCACCAATTTGAGACTCAAAATCCAACGTCAACAGCCCTCCATCGTTCGACCATGCACATAACCAAATCGATTCCTCATGGTTCTGTGCATGCCATGAGCTACCAACCCTAATTCAACTCCAAATCCAATATCTAATTCTTGTCCTACCTCTTAACATGTCTACCTAAGGGTTTGGGAGGCTCATCGAAGATTTGAAGTCGATTGGTCACCAGAAACTAGCCGAACGTCACCGGTTCTTCCAAAGTCAGAATCCGACAGTTTTCTGTTCCAAGTTCACAAGACCGATTCGAGGTCAAAACTTCATCAAATCAAAACCAACTTTTTACCACAAATTCATCTACATGTCTACTAGATCTCCACAAAATTTGACCTAAAAAATCCAACAATTTGGCCTTTAAAAGGGTCAAAAACCGGACATACCTTAGGTTGAGTCAGTTTACGTCGACTCCCCGGAAAACGCTTGGCCGGAGCTTCTCGGTGCTCCAAATGGTGTGCTTCCACTTCGAAGAGGTCGGCAAGACATAGATCTAGGTTGGTATGTCTGACCGGCATCCAGGTGATGGTCGGAGGTGGTTGTTGGAACGGCCAAACAAGGCAGCAGGGGCTGGTCGGCTTCTGCAGAAACAAAGAAGTAAGAAGAAGATGTTGCTCGGTGGTTCTTGGGGGAGCTAGTGGAAGAATGAGGTGAGGAGAGAGAGAGAAAGATATATATTCAAGTCCACAGTCAAAACTTGAATGGTAGGTGGCCAAAAGGTGGATATGACTTCTCTTTTGCCCTTCCATTGACACATGTCCATTAGTCTTTCCAATGAGATCCAATGGCCATCCTTTATTCTTCATTTTTGGTAGCTTATAGGGAGGGTTTATTATCCAAAATGCCCTTCTTCAATTGCAATGACAAAGTTCTAAGTTTGAGGGGCAAAATGATCTTTTTACCCCTGACGTTCAGAACGTCGTTTTTCTTGTTCCATAATTCTTCGATAGGGCGATGGCCAATCCAAATAACGTTGAAATTCTTGATTCTCCATTTTCAATTTTCAAGACTCATTTCTGATGGTTTTCTCTGTCAGACGTGGTTCCAGCCTATCCCGAACCGATGGGCGGCTTTTGTAGACATTACGCGTATCGACCCCATGATTCATATCACATATAGGGCTCGTCAATTCAAGGTGGCTTTGGTTGTCATGTAATTGTGAGGGTCTATCGCTAGTTCCCTCGACAATCCTTATGGTCAAAGCGCCATTTTCTATTCGAGTTTCCTAGGTCCACGTACCTCGTCTCGTGTTAGCTTTTCCCTTTTGGTCAATCTACTTGAATTGAATAGATTCGAGCGGAATATGATTGAAATACATCTCTAGATATACACTTCTTATTAATGAGCTTGAAATTGACTGAAAATCAGAATGTCACAACTCTTCCCCCTTAAGGAAATTTCGTCCTCGAAATTTGCAACCTTCTACCCATCCAATTCTTTGGGGTATTAGTGCCTCGTCGCATTCCCACTCTTCCGGATAATCCTTTTCGTGGCTTGACGATCTTGCTCATCCTTTCCAACCCAAACTATCTTTCCTCTGGGGCTTGTCTCCTTCAGTCCTCAATCCAATGGGCTTCTCTCCATTCTCTTTTGGTATTCATATCATTTGTCAGCAGCTCTTCCTCGAGCGTTCACCTTATCTATTTCATTTGTCCATAACCATTATTATCACGCTTCACCAGAATGCATTCTTAATGCCTATACCCTTCGGCGTATTACTCCTTTCAAGCTTCCTTTCCCGCTAATAGAGATTTAAGGACTTTATCAATTTGCCCTCCATTAATCAAATCGAGTTGTGGCCCCCTTAACTCCTTAAACATTTACATGGCTATTTCCGCAGCAATCTATTCTCGACTCCATCCGAAAATTCCCTTGGATCAAAGTGGTACTTCAACTTTCATCATCATGTCCTTCCCTTCCATCGGCACCCCTAGTGCTCGACTGCAAGATAAATAAATTTCAACTCTCAACCTTATCACCGATATATATATATATACACATCTTGGCACATCTTTGTGCCATCCCCAGGAAACACCATAATTCTCCCTTCGAATTCCAATGAGGTCATCTCCTTAAGTTTCCCTTCCATGCTGTACTCGTACTTCCATCCATTTTTAGAATCCCTCCAGCATCGATGTTTAATCATGGTAACACCCCAATTTACTTCTGGCCTTCAGGCTAGGTGTTTCCAGTAGCCATCACATTAGTCCATTAGTGAACTTCCAATTTTAGGAGTTGAATCTCTTATTGTTCACATAATTCAAGGTCTTTTCTTTATCTAAGCAACGCTCTCATATCCACAAGCAATTCTACACATCTGCGTTGCCTCTTGTTCAATTCCTCTTAGAAAACTACTACTTGATATCTTTTGGAGTAGATATAAACTTGAAATCTTCTTCCTCCCAAGCAAGATTTCCCAAACTTTGTTGCGAGGATATTCGCAAACCAACTCCAATCATGCTCTAAGCATGCCAATTCATACGACATTATTGTTACGACGTACAAACCATATCCATTTCACATCGTCTTCTCATGCCTCGAGTTTCATTCTTCGTCGTGTCACTACGACCTTCATAAGTTTTTCGATTTCCAACCAGAATCGTCATAAGTAGCGTAGTCATCATCGTAACTCGAGTCCTCAAAAACTCTTTTCACGTTCATTTACCCATTCGTGTCACGACTCGTCCTTAGTCCATATCACCAGTGGAATAGGTCTTGTAGGGAATTTTTCAACGGTCCGTCTATTGCCACTCATCAATCCCGAGGAGCTTGCACTTTCCACAACTGACATCAACCCTAGTCGATTCATCACTTATTCCAATCCTCAAAGGATCTATCACTTATTCTGATGCGTGAATCTTACTTCATCAGGTCCACAACTTGCGTTCTTCACATTTAGCATGCAATAGACATTTCCTTAGAGCCCATATGACACTCTAAAAAGCTGTTCATGTTTCTCATGGTTCTTTACGTGAGTTCAACCATCGTCTCTCGAGATGGTAACGACCAACTCAATCATTCATTGGGCACTTAGTTCAGCGATTATCAACTTCCTTTCGCCAAATGTCGAATCTTCCAAACTATTTCTCGCACTTCTCACTTGAGAGCTCAAACCTCGGCTCTCTGTCATCACGTGTCTCCTCTAGGACCGTACGATATTTTATTTATTTTTGTCACTCTTCTCTCGAGAAGCATTAGTGCTTTAGCCTCTGAGTTCCATACTCACTAAGGCGACCGTATCCCAATTCCGTTCGTTCCACTGAACGTCAACATCATCATGGAATTCAACATTGTCTACAGGACTGTCTCTCGGATCTCACTTCCAGGAGTCATTCAGGTTCTGCGTCTTCTTCCTCAGTCCAGACGCTCCATCCTAAACACCCAGACAATAAGAAGTTCCTCTTCCTTACACACTAGGGTCCCTTACATATAAAGGAAACTATACACTTTTGTGATATTCTCTCACTTCAAATTCACCTGGTCCTTTCCATTTCATAGGACGGTAACCTTGGATTATGTACCGACGACGATACCTTTACTCTAGGGTTCAGATGCCACCATGTTTTCACATTCTCTTTCCTTGAACTCAGTCACCTCAAGTGACAATATCGGTTCGTCCTTGGGTCCCCACAGTTCACTTGTTTAATGGTCACTTCGATTACCTCAAATGACTTTGCAAGTATTCTCTAAGCGTTCTTTTCATTTACTATATCATTCATTAGAATCATAACCAGTCAGGACTACCAAGTACGTTCACTTTTCTTTTCGTCAATGACCAATTCATGGTCCAATCACCCTTTAAGAACAATGCCCTATTCTTTAGGGAATAGCAACTCATGATTTCATTCCTCAGGGTTCTAATTCAATCAACCGCTCCTAGGAAATCATTAACTTCAGGCAATCCAGCATGCCGATTCTTCTTTGACCTCATTCATAACAGAAAAGACTTACTACTCACTTTCCACTGTGTGTCTTATGCCCAGGTAATCAACCATTTCCCGTAGGCACGTTCTGTACTCAAATGAAATCTCTTTGCTCGTAACCCATGAGCAGGGGGTCTCTTATTCATAAGTCTTTCGATCATTCTCCTCTTTTGCTGCGTCCTATTACCATTCCTCAAAATTAGGAATAATAACCAGCCATAAGGTTCTCAAGTTTCAATCCACTCAGAGACTTACTCATCTTATTCAAGGGTCTTTGACCACCTTTACCACATGCGTAAGCGACCTTGAGAACTCTGTCTCATACTGGCTGATCATCCTATGATCCTTGCAACAGTATCAGGATCCAAACAATCCTTACTCTCAAGCAACCCCGGGATGATACTTTCCATCGAACAACTCAATAGAGGTAGTCTAGGCAGATCTCATGCCTTCGAGGAAACCCTTCCTCTAGTGACCTTTCACCAATCCTCAATAGCCTCTTAGGGCTAGTACTGCCAGGGTCACTTTCTTTCTTTAGTGTGCCCAAAACCTCTAAAGTTTTCTAATTAAGGTCCTCAATCCAAAGGGAGACAATTTCAACTTTCATTTTTCCATCAAACTCAGTCATTCTCATTCTTATTCACAGCTTCACAAGCTTTTCAGAACTCTCATGGTTCTTCCCATACATTAACTTTTCTCGTGAATGAAATAACTCAGAGTCACCTTTCTCGTGACTTCTATCGCCTTGACTCATCAGCACTAGCATTAATCACCACCGTGACTTAGAGAATCTTGACAGCTCTTCCTCGAGCTTGTTTAGCCAACCATTTCCTCATTTTCATTCAAAGTTCCTACGACCCATTCAGCTCTTGGGTCTCGTACGATTAACAGATCAAGCCATATTTTCCTTTGGTACTCATACTCCAATTGTCCATCTTTACTCAATTCTCATGATCCATATCAATTCTCGAATCTCCCATATCATATACACTCGAGCCCAAAGTACTTCTACGACGACCCCTTGGTCGTTCAACCTCATTAAGTTCTCAGGCTACTCGAATCACTATGATTCCCTTCAGGAATCAAAAACTTAAGTCATCTACTCAAGTCTATCAGTCTCCGGCTGTGAAATTCTGATTTCCAGTCAATTTCAGGATCATTGATGAGAAGTGCATATCTAGAGATATACTTTAGTCGTATTCCACTTGAATCTGATCAATTCGAGTAGGCTGACCAAAAGGGAAAGGCTAACGCGAGACGAGATACGTGAACCTAGGGAACTCAGATAGAGAACGGCGCTTTGGCCATAAGGATTGTCGAGGGAACTAGCGATAGACCCTTATAATTACAAGATAACCAAAGCTGCCACGAATTGATGAGCCCTAAACGTGATATGAATCATGAGGTCGATACGCGTAATGTCTGTAAAAGCCACCCGTCGGTTCGGGATAGGCTGGAACCACGTCTGATAGAGAAAACTATCAGAGATGAGTCCTCAAAAGTTTGAAATGGAAAATCAAGAATTCCAACGTTATTTGGATTGGCGGTGGCCCTATCGGAGATAATTGGATTGAGAAAAACGATGTTCCGGACATCAGGGGTAAAATAACCGTTTCGCCCCTCAAGCTTAGAACCTTGCCCTTGCATTTGGAGAAGGGCATTTTGGTCTTTTAATCCTCCCCTATGGCTGCCAAAAAAGAGGATTAATTGAGGCCATTGGATCAATAGGAATGACAAGTGGGACATGTGTCAATGGATGGGCAAAAGAGTGGTCAAATCCACTATACCACACCTAACATTCAACCATTTGACCCAAGCTTGGTATATAGACTTTATTTTCTCTCTCTCTACTCCATTTTGGTCGGCCACACTTGAGGAAAACCACCGAAGCTTCCTCCTTCCTCTTCCTCCAAATCTGCCGACCGCTGACAAGAACCGAACCTCCTATTTGTCAGCCACGATGCCATCCTCTGGCAACCATTCAGCCACCGGCTAACCACATCAACAAAGCTTTACGTCTTGCCGACGTCCTCGAATAAGAATCAGGTCGATTGAAGTACCGAGGAGTCCCGAGCAGAGATTCTCCCGAGAGCCGACGAAATCTGCTCCAGCCTGAAGTAGGAAACATTTTTTACCCTTTTAGAGGCCGAATTCTTGGAGTTTTAAGGCCAAATTTTGTGGAGATCAAGTAGACATGTGTAGGATTCTGTGATAAAAATTGAAGCTTAATTTGATAAATTTTTTACCACAAACGGGCCTTGTGAATACTACCTAGAAACTGTTGGATTTTGACTTGGGAAGAACCGGCAATGTTCGACGAGTTTCCGGCGACCAACCGACCTAAAACTCACGATGAGCCTCAAGAACCCTTAGATAGACATGTTAAGAGGTACGGTTATGATTGAATGATGGATTTAGGAGTAGATTGAAGACCGGTAGTGTTCGATTTGCATGGAACCGAGGAGGACCGGTTCGGTTCCAAGCAAATCGAATCTGTTGGAGGCTGGGATTGGTGATTTTGAGTTCCAAATTGGTATTTAAGATATGGTGAGGTGCTGAGGATATGTTATGGATGATTGGGATTAATGAATTGAGGAATTGGACTTGGAAAATTGACGGATTCGTTGAATATTCTAGGTGCGTGGTGAATCAATCCTTGAATTGGTTTGGCCGAGACTTCAAGGTTGCAAGAAGGAATTATTGTGATAGTAAACGTAAGGTAAGGAAATTCCTAACCTTATGCTAGGAAGGCCGAACTCGATTGGGTGAGTCAAGGCTGAAATGGATCAATCTATGAGAGTATTCCAAAAGGGTAGTCTTTGAAATGTCCTGAGTGGATAGAGGAAGTTATGTGTGATATTATTTGCATTTAAATCCCATGCCATGTCATCTGTCGATGATTGTCTTGCATGCCATGAAGTTTCAAATTGTGCACGAGATGCACTTGTTGTTTTACCTGTGAAATGAATTATAAATTATAGCACGAGCATGACATGGTAGGGCCCTGAGGCGTATGAGACGTGGGGCGGGAGGTGGATACCTTGATGCGATGAGATCACGGGGTGGAATTGATATTATGTGGCGCCTTGATGTGATGAAATCGCGGGGTTGAGATAGCCAGGGTCCTAATGCGAATTATTCGCGGGATGGAGAGACCCTGAGGCATATGAGATGCGGGGTAGGAGATGTATACCCTGATGCGATGAGATTGCGGGATGGAATTGATATTATGTGATGCCCTGATGTGATAAAATCGCAGGGTTGAGATAGCCACAGTCCTAATGCGAATTATTCACGGGATGGAGAGACCCTAAGGCGTGTGAGACGCGAGGCAGGAGATTTATACCCTGATGCGACAAGATCGCGGGGTGGAGTTGATGTTGTGTGGCACCCTGATGCGATGAGATCGCGAGATTGAGATAGCCACGGTCCTGATGCGAACTATTCGCGGGATGGAGTTATGAGATGAGGATATTGGCTTGGAGATTTATCGGAACCTGATGCGTTTACGCAGGTTGCCAATGACGGTCTGATGCGTTTACGCGGACCGAGCCTGATACGACGAGATCGCGGGCTGGAGATTGAGGCAGGCGGAGATCGTGTATGTTGTGAAGTGGCTGGACTGGTGTACATGATCATTTGAGTGTGATATGAGGTCATCATTGCACGCCTGTCATCTGCATGTCGCTATTTTATTGATTGGGCTTGATATGCCTGTATGAATACATGTTTGAAATATCTGGATAGATGACCGCTTGAGTGGACGGTTGGCCTAACCTAGGGTTAGGACCCACCTTACTAAGATTTATATCTCACCCCAGTGGGGGCTTACATTTTTCAGGTTCCAAGCGAAGGAAGCATGGGCTTGCCAAGGATTGGCATTTGAAGAGATAGTTGACCAATTGTATTTAGAATGGACTTGCCTTTTGTGATATTGGGATTGTACTTCTGGTTGAATGATTAGGAATTGAACTAATGAAAGGAGTTGGTTAATGAGATTTTGATGTATCTCTCCTAAGTTATCGGATGTTGTTGTATTCATATGATTAGAGTTGGCATCGCTTTCGCATGCATATTTTGTAAAGAGTTGTAAGCTATTGGCCGTTGGATCCTGGAGCTTTCAGAAAAGTACGGCTTGGTGGGATGTTCGCGCGCTCGCCGAATACGGGGCGTGACATGCCCGTCGATTTGGTATTAGAGCAAGGTCAGCTCGATCCAATATGATTGAGACTTGGAGTGATAAGGAGCGATGACTTGAGGACAATTAGATTTTGAGGCCTATAGGACTAGGCGTGGATTGTTGAGTCTTAAGGATAGTAGGCTTGAACTTGTATACACTTTAATGGTCCTAGAGTTGACTTTAATGAATGACTTTGAGTTATGTGGTGATCAAGGTTTAAGTGGAAGCAAGCTAGGATTAAAGAGTCCTAAGCTTGGATTTTGAAGTAGTAATTATGCTTGAGGATAGTAGAAAATTGCTTATGAATGAAGGGTCAATTGAAGTGTATGATTGTAATCTTGGTTTATCAATGACCCAAACTCGAGGAGTACGAGTTATAAAGAGACAGCTAGTATTGGTGGATTCAGGCTTGAACTATGTGATATTTTGATGGTTTAGCTATCAATTACTATTGACAGCCTTGGGTGATATGAGTTAAGATGAATACGAGGTATATTTGAATCGAAGATCAGTTGTGATCGGATGCATAGAGATGTGATTTGAATGTTGATTGGACTTGAGATATATAATGGAATATAGGCAAGTGATTTGTAAGATATGATGGTCATTGGTGGAATTAGAACTCTTGAATGGATAGGAATTGATCTAAAGGCGATTTTGACAAGACAAGTGATGAGGATAGTCATGCTGTGCTTGAGTTGTGGTTATGAAAGGCAAGTTGATGAGGGTGCATGCAGCGACTTATCGCTTTAGACTTAATAAACCGTCGCTTGGTGTGGGACAAGTTGATAGGATACCTATAAACTGTAATGAAACATGTTATGGGACATGTGGAACGGGGCTTTCTCTGCAGATGTATGACTTGGGACAGCTTGCAACGGCCATGTCTGATGAGGGCGGGGAGTGATCGCCGAGACAGAGAGGTCCGGACAAGGAGCGGCTCCTGTCAGGCTTCTAAGATGGCAAGAGCTAGGAATGACCCAAGTCATAACTTGAAAGGGGAAGCTTAGGTATCAGGTTGAGTCCAATTGTGGATAAGGGATGTGTGGCACGAGATCGATTCTCATCAAGAATGATTGAAAGTGGCATGACATGTGTAATGATGCTTATGATTGGCATGATTAGAAGTTTCGTGCTTGGCATTGGACGCCTTTTGAAAAAGAAAAGTGATGGTTGTGATGGGCCTGTTAGGCATGTTTGGTGATTAGCCTCACGTGATTGGCTTGGCCAAGGTGTGACTGGGAGGTTAGATGACATAAGGGGTTTATACCCGTTGAACCGAGGCATGTTGAGATAAGATAGTCTATTATGACTATGCTAGAGTGGCGGATGCCTTTAGGCCTAGAGTATGAGCTTTTGACCTAGTGAATCGCTATCTTGAGTGCTTGTTTGATGGTTACCTAGTTGAGGCTAGCCTAGTAATGGCTTTTAGTGGAGAAGTTGCCTCGATAGGGCTGGCTTAAGGAATGATTACCGACCAAGGATGATTTGGGATCCTTGAATAATTGGCGATTAATTGAGAATTGCCTAAGAACTATTAGAGGGTTAGTTGATGGTAAAAGATATTGAGATGAGCAGCCTGAGATTGATGGACTTGAGTAGATGACTTGATTCTAGGATTCCTGGAGGGAATCATAGTGGCTCAAGTGACATGAGAACCTGATAAGACTAAAGGACCAAGGTGTGGTCACTAGAGTAACACTTGGTTTGCGTATGTGAGATATGAAAAGATCCAAGAACTAAGATAGATCATGAGAACTGAGTAAAGATGAGTAACTAGAACGTGAAAACCAGCAGAGCAATTGACTCGAGTTTGTGAGCCACGTGGGACCTAAGAGTTAAGTGGGTCACGAGAATCTTGAATAGAAATGAGAAATTTTTTTTATGAGTAGGCGAGCTCAAAAGGGGCTGCCATTGTTACCCAAGTCGTTGAGACAATTAGTACTGAGGAGTTAAGTGATGGAAGTCATGAAGAAGGTGATTCTGAGTAAGTCTTTTCGAAATTGAATGTGCGGGTAGGACCACGAGAGCTTGGAAAAGCTTGTAAGATCATGTATAAGGCTGAAATTGATTGAGTCAAGTAGAGGGATGAGATTCAAAATTGCCTCCCTCAGGTTGAGGGTTTTGTGAGAAAACCTCAAAGATTTTGGGTGCACTAAAGAATGAAAGTGACATTGGCAGTACTAGCCCTAAGAGGCTATTGAGGATTGGTGAAGGGCCACTAGAGGAAGGATTTCCTCGGAGGCATGAGATCTGCCTAGCCAACTTCTGTTGAGTTGTTCGATGGGAAGTATCGTCCTGGGATTGCTTGAGAACAAGGGTTGTTTGGATCCTAATACTTTTGCAAGGATCATAAGATGATCAACCGATGTGAGACAGAGTTCTCAAGGTCGCGTAAGCATATGATAAAGGTGGTCAAAGACCCTTGAATAAGATGAGTAAATTCCTAAATGGATTGGAACGTGAAAGCTTTGTGACTAGTGGTTATTCTTGACTCTGAGGAATTTTAATGAGATCCAGTAAGAAAAGTGAATGATCGGAAGGCATGTGAATAAGAGAAACTCATGGATTACGAACAAAGAGATGTTCATTATGGATATGGAGCGTGCCTATGGGAAATGGCTGATTAGCTGGGCATAAGACACATAGTGGAAAGTGAGTAGTAAGTCTTTTCTATTATGAATGAGGTCGAAGAAGAATCGGCATGCTGGATTGCCTAAAGTTAATGAATTCTTGGGATCGATTGATTGAATTGGAACCCTGAGGAATGAAATCATGAGTTTGCTATTCCCCAAAGAATAGAGCATTGTTCTTAAAGGGTGATTGGACCATGAATTAGTTAGTGATGAAAGGAAAAGTGAACGAACTTGATAATCCTGGTTGAATGTGATTCTAGTGGATGACCTAGTAAGCGAAAAGAGCGCTTAGAGAGCACTTGCAAAGTGATTTGAGGTAATTGAACTGACCATTCGACAAGTGAACTGGTGGAGACTCAAAGACAAACAGATATTGTCACTGGAGGTGACTGAGTTATGGGAAAGAGAATGAGACAACATAATGGCATTTGAATCCTCGAGTAAAGGTATCGCGGTCGGCGCAAACTCTAAGATTGCCGTTCTATGGAATGGAAAGGACAAGGAGAATGTGAAGTAAGGAAATGTCAAGGAGTTGTGTAGTTTCTTCCTTAGGGTAAGAGACCATGTTGTAAGAGGAAGAAAAGCTCTAAATTGTCTTAGTACGATGAATGAGCGTTTGTACCGAGAAAGAGGATGTAGAACTTGAATGACTCCTGTAAGTGAAATCCGAGAGACAGTCTTGTAGACAATGTTGAATTTCAGGATGATATTGACATTTAGTGAAACGAACGGAATTGGGATAAGGTAGCCTTAGTGACTATGGAACTTAGAGGCTATAGCACTAATGCTTTTCTAGAGAATAGTGACAAGAATAAATAAAATGTCATGCGGTCCTAGAGGAGACCCGTGGCGACAGGGAGCCAAAGTCTGAGCTCTCAAGTGAAAGGTGCGAGGAATAGTTGGGAAGATTCAACACTCGGTGGAAGGAAGTTGATAATCGCCGAACTCAGTGCCCAAGGAATGGTTGAGTTGGTCGTTACCGTCTTAAGAGGCGATGGTTGAACTCATGTAAGGAGCCATGAGAAACATGAACGGTTTTTGGGAAAGTGTCATATGGGCTCTAAGAAAATGTCTATTACATGTTAAATGTGAAGAGCGCAAGTTGTGAAGCCTGTGAGGATGATGACGAATAATGGATCGACTAGGGTCGATGTGAATTGTAGGAAGTTGAGAATTTCTGAGATTGGTAAGTTGTTACGAACGGATTGTGGGAAGATTCCCTACAAGAGTGGTTCTAGTGGTGAAATGGACTAAGGTCGAGTCGTGACACTAATGGGTGAATGAGCGTGAAAAGAGATTTCGATGACTCAAGTTAAGCTGATGACTACACTATTTATGACGATCTCGGTTGGAAATTGAAAAGCTTATGAAGGTCGTAGTGACACGACGCAGAATGGAACTTGAAGCATAACAAGCAATTTGAAATGGATATTACTTGTACGTCATGACAATAATGCCATGTGAATTGGCATGCTTAGAGCATGATTGGATTTGGTTTATGAATGTCCTCGTGATAAAGTTGGGAAATGTCGTTTGAGTGAAAGGACGTTGCAAGACTACACCTACTAATAGAGTATGAGGTAGCAGGTTCTTGAGGGGAGTTAAACAAGAGGCAACACAGATGTATAGAATTGCTGGTAGATATGAGGGCATTGCTTAGATAAAGAAAAGACCTTGAATTATGTGAACTATAAGAGATTGAGAATATGGACTGTCTACAAGGGAATTGAAGGCGAGGCATGTGGAATGAAGAGATCGCCCAAGTATTGTTATAGCGACATTCGTATCGCTAAGGAAGGGTGAATTGTTTAGCAGATGCTTACAGTTAAGAGATGGGCATTGAGAAATGGGCAATGGAGGGACAGATCTTCCCTCAAGAAATAAGAGATTCAACTCCTAAATTAGAAGTTCGCTAATGGACTAGTGGGATGGCTACTAGAAACACCTAGTCTGAAAACTAGAAGGAAATTGAGGTGTGCCGTAATTAAACGCCGATACTGGAGGAATTGTAGGAATGGATGGAACCCTTGAGACCCTAAAGTCAGAAGTACGAGTCCAGTATTAAGGAGAAACTTAAGGAGATGACCCCATTGGAATTCGAAGGGAGAATCATGGTGTTTCCTAGGGATAGCACAAAGGTATGCCAAGATGTATATATATATATATATATATCGATGATAAGGTTGAAAGTTGAAATTGTCTATCTTGTAGTCGAACACTAGACGTGTCGACGGAAGGGAAGGACATGACGATGAAAGTTGAAGGATCACTTTGATCCAAGGGAATTTTCGGATGGAGTCGAAAATGGATCGCTACAGAAATAACCATGTGAATATTTAAGGAGTTAAGGGGGGCCATAACTTGATTTGATTAATGGAGGGCAAATTGAAAAAGCCCTTGAATCTCTATTAGCGAGAAAAGAAGCTTGAAAGGAGTAATACGCCGAAAGGTATGGACATTAAGAGTGCCTTCTGGCGAGGGCCTGATAAAATGGTTATGGACAAATGAAAAAGATAAGGTGAACGCTCGAGGATGAGCTGCTGGCAAATGATATTAATACCGAAATAGAATGGAGAGAAGCAAATCAGATTGAGAGCTAAAGGAGACAAGTCGTAGGGAAGGATGCCTTTGGGTTGGAAGGGATGAGCAAGATCATCAAGCCATGGAAAGGATTATCCGGAAGAATGAGGATACGATGAAGCGCCAATACCCCAAAGAATTGGATGGGTAGAAGGTTACGAATTTCGAGGACGAAATTTCGTTAAGGGGGGATGAGTTGTGACCTTCTGATTTCCAGTCAATTTCAGGCTCATTGATGAGAAGTGTATATCTAGAGATGTATTTCAGTTGTATTCCGCTCGAATATGATCAATTCGAGTAGGCTGACCAAAAGGAAAAAGCTAACGCGAAACGAGGTACGTAGATCTAGAGAACTCAGATAGGGAACGACGCTCTGGCCATAAGGATTGTCAAGGGAACTAGCTATAGACCCTCACAATTACATGACAACAAAAGCCGCCACGAATTGACGAGCCCTAAACATGATATGAATCACGAGGTCGATACACGTAATGTCTGCAAAAGCCACCCGTCGGTTCGGGATATGCTGGAACCACGTCTGATAGAGAAAACTATCAGAGACGAGTCTTGAAAAATTTGAAATGAAAAATCAAGAATTCCAATGTTATTTGGATTCGTTGTCGCCCTATCGGAGATAATTGGATTGAGAAAAATGACGTTCCGGACGTCGAGGGTAAAATGACCGTTTTACCCCTCAAGCTTAGAACCTTGCCCTTGCATTTGGAGAAGTGCATTTTAGTCTTTTAATCCTCCCCTTTGGCTGCCGAAAATGTGGATTAATTAAGGCCATTGGATCAATTGCAATGACAAGTGGGACATGTGTCAATGGATGGGCAAAAGAGTGGTCAAATCCATTATACCACACCTAACATTCAACCCTTTGACCCAAGCTTGATATATAAACTTTATTTTCTTTCTCTCTACTTCATTTTGGTCGGCCACACTTGAAGAAAACCACCGAAGCTTCCTCTTTCCTCTTCCTCTAAATCTGCCGACCGCCGACCAGAATCGAACCTCCTGTTCGCCGGCCACGACGCCAGCCTCCGGCCACCATTTGGCCACCGGCCAACCACATCGATGAATCTTTACATCTTGCTGACGTTCTTGAACAAGAATTAGGTTGATTGGAACACTGAGGAGTCCCGAGTAGAGATTCTCCCGAGAGCAGACGGAATCTGCTTTAGCCTGAAGTAGGTAACATTTTTTACCCTTTTGGAGTCCGAATTCTTGAATTTTTGAGGTCAAATTTGGTGGAGATCAAGTAGACATGTGTAGGATTCTGTGGTAAAAATTGGGGCTTAATTTAATAAGTTTTCGGCCACAAACGGGCCTTGTGAATTCTGCCCAGAAACTGCCGGATTCTGACTTGGGAAGAACCGGAGACGTTCGACGAGTTTCCGGCGACCAACCAACCTAAAACTCACAGCGAGCCTCAAGAACCCTTAGATAGACATGTTAAGAGGTACGGTTATGATTGAATGATGGATTTATAAGTAGATTAAAGACTGGTAGTGTTTGGTTTGCACGGAACCGAAAAGTTACAGTTCGGTTTCGGACAAATCGAATTTGTTGCAGGTTGGGATTGGTGATTTTGAGTTCCAAATTGGTATTTAAGATATGGTGAGGTGCTGAGGGATATGTTATGGATGATTGGGATTAATGAATTGAGGAATTGGAATAGGAAAATTGACGGATTCATTGAATATTCTAGGTGCACGGTGAATCAATCCTTGAATTGGTTTGGCCGAGACTTCAAGGTTGCAAAAAGGAATTATTGTGGTAGTAAACGTAATGTAAGGAAATTCCTAACCTTATGTTGGGAAGGCCGGACTCGATTGGGCGAGTCAAAACTTAAATGGATCAATCTATGAGAGTATTCCAAGTGGGTAGTCTTTGAAATGTCCTGAGTGGATAGAGAAAGTTATGTGTGATATTGTTTGCATTTAAATCCCATGCCATGTTGCATGTCGATGATTATTTTGCATGCCATGAAGTTTCAAATTGTGCATGAGATGCACTTGTTGTTTTACCTGTGAAATGAATTGTAAATTATGGCATAAGCATGACATAGCGAGGCCCTGAGGTGTATGGGACGCGGGGCGGGAGGTGGATACCCTAATGCGACGAGATCGCGGGGTGGAATTGATATTATGTGGCGCCCTAATGCGATGAAATCGCAGGGTTGAGATAGCTACGGTCCTGATGCGAATTATTCACAGGACGGAGAGGCCTTGAGGCGTATGAGACGTAGGGCAGGAGATGTATACCTTGATACGACGAGATCGTGGGGTGGAATTGATATTATGTGGCGCCCTGGTGCGATGAAATCCGAGGGTTGCGATAGCCACAGTCGTAATGCAAATTATTCGCGAGACGGAGAGGCCCTGAGGCGTATGAGACGCGGGGCAGGAGATGTATACCCTGATGCGACGAGATCGCGGGGTGGAGTTGATGTTGTGTGGCACCCTAATGCGAAAAGATCGCGGGGTTGAGATAGCTGCGGTCTTGATATGAACTATTCGCGGGACAGAGTTATGAGATGAAGATATTGGCCTGGAGATTTATCGGAACCTAATGCGTTTACTCGGATTGTCGATGACGGTCTGATGCATTTACGCGGATCGAGCCTGATGCGATGAGATCGCGAGCTGAAGATTGAGGTAGGCGGAGATCGTGTATGTTGTGAAGTAGCTGGACTGGTGTACATGATCATTTGAGTGTGACATGAGGTCATCGTTCCATGCTTGTCATCTGCATGTCGCTATTTTATTGATTGGGCTTGATATGCCTATATGATTACATGTTTGAAATATTTGGATAGATGACTGCTTGAGTGGACGGTCGGCCTAACCTAAGGTTAGGATCCACCTTACTGAGATTTATATCTCACCCCAGTGGAGGCTTACATTTTTCAAGTTCCAGGCGAAGGAAGCACGAGCTTGTCAAGGATTGGCATTTGAAGAGATAGTTGACCAATTGTATTTAGAATGGACTTGCCTTTTGTGATATTAGGATTGTACTTCTAGTTGAAAGATTAGGAATTGAGCTAATGAAAGAAGTTGGTTAATGTGATTTGATGCATCTGTCCTAAGTCATCGAATGTTGTTGTATTCATATCATTGGAGTTGGCATCGCTTTCACGTGCATATTTTGTAAAGAGTTGTAAGTTATTGGCCGTCAGATCCTGAAGCTTTCAGAAAAGTACGGCTTGGTGGGATGTTCGCGCGGTCGCCGGGTTCGGAGCGTGACACCGACTGCTCATTTTAATGTCTTTCACCATAAAGTAACCCTCTAATAGTTCTTAGGCAATTCTCAATTAATCGACAATTATTCGAGGATCCCAAATCATCTTTGGTCAGCAATCATTCCTCAAGCCAGTCTCAACGAGGCAACTTCTCAACTAACGACCACTGCAAGGCTAGCCTCAACTAGGCAACTATCAATCAAGCACTTAAGACAGTGATTCACTAGGCCAAAAACTCATACTCTAGGCCAAAAGGCATCCGCCACTCTAACATAGTCACAATAGACTATCTCATCTCAACATGCCTCGGTTCAACGGGTATAAACCCCTTACGTCATCTAACCTTCCAGTCATACCTTGGCTAAGCCAATCACATGAGGCTAATCATCAAACATGCCTAACAGGCCCATCACAACCAGCGCCTTTCTTTTTCCAAGAGCATTCACTTTCAAGCACGGCGCCTTTAACCATGCCACTCATAGGCGCCATTACACAGGCATATCAAGCGCAAACCGATAAAACAACAACATGCAGATGACAGACATGCAATGATGACCTCATGTCACCCTCAGATGATCATGCACATTCGGCCTACCACTTCACTACATCCACCAATCTCCGTCTGCCCCAATTTCTAGCTTACGATTAAATCGCATCAGGCTCGGTCTGCATAAACGCATCAGACGGCTATCGACAACCCGCGTAAACGCATCAGGTTCCAATGAATCTCCAGGCCAATATCACCATCTCATAACTCCGTCTCGCGAATAGTTCGCATCAAGACCGTGACCAACTCAACCCTGCGATTTTGTCGTATCAGGGCGCCATAAGACATCAAATTCACCCCGCGATCTCGTCATATCAGGGTATACATCTCCTGCCCCGCCTCTCATACGCCTCAAGGCCTCTCCGTCCAGCGAGTAATTCGCATCAGGACCGTGGCTATCTCAACCCCGCGATTTCATTGCATCAGGGCGCCACACAATATCAACTCCACCCTACGATCTCGTTGCATCAGTGTATCCATCTCCCGCCCCGCATCTCATACGCCTCAGGGCCTCACCATGTCGTGCTCATGTCATGATTCACTATTCAATGCACAAATAAAACAACAAGTGCATCTCATGCACAATTTGAAAATCCATGGCATGTAAGGCAATCAATGACATTCGACATGACACCCAATTTAAACACAACAATATCACACATGGCTTTCTATAACCACTTAGGGCATTTTAAAAGCTACCCCTTTGGAATATTCTCCTAAATCGATCAAATTAAACCTTAACTCACCCAATCGAGTCCAATCTTCCTAGCATAAGGTTAGGAATTCCCTTACCTGGGGTTTGATTACACAATTTACTCGTCTTGAGCCTCCAAAGTTTTGGCCTCCAATGTCCACAACCAAACTTGTCGCGCAACCTAATAAAATCCAACCAATTCCATAAATTTCCAAGTCTAATTCAACCATCCATGAATTCTAATCCTCCATAGCATAATCCTCAACATCTTAACATGTTCTAATCACCAATTTGAGACTCAAAATCCAACGCTAACAGCCCTCCATGGTTCGGCCATGCATAGAACCAAACCGGTTCCTCACGGTTCTGTGCATGCCGTGAGCTACCAGCCCTAATTCAACTCCAAATCCAACATCTAATCCTTATCCTACCTCTTAACATGTCTACCTAAGGGTTTGGGAGGCTCGCCGAAGATTTGAAGTCGATTGGTCGCCGAAAACTCATCGAACATCGTCGGTTCCTCCAAAGTCAGAATCCAACAGTTTTCTATTCCAAGTTCACAAGATTTATTCGAGATAAAAAAATTCATTAAATAAAGCCCAACTTTTTACCACAAATTCATCTACATGTCTATTAGATCTTCACAAAATTTTACCTCAAAACTCCAACAATTCGGCCTTCAAAAGGGTCAGAAACCGGACATACCTCAGGTTGAGTCAATTTTTGTCGACTCCCGGGAAAATGCTTGGCCGGAGCTCCTCGGTGCTCCAAATAGCATGCTTCCACTTTGAGGAGGTCGGCAAGACATAGATTTAGGTTGGTATGGCCGACCGGAGTCCAGGTGATAGCCGGAGGTGGCTGTCGGAATGGCCAAACAAGGTGGCGGGGGCTGGTTGGCTTCAGCAGAAACAAAGGAGGAAGAAGAAGATGTTGCTTGGTGGTTCTTGGGGGAGCTAATGGCCCAATGAGGTGAGGAGAGAGAGAGAGAAAGATATATATTCAAGTCCATGATCAAAGCTTGAATGTTAGGTGGCCAAAAGGTGGACATGACTTCTCTTTTGCCCATCCATTGACACATGTCCATTAGTCATTCCAATGAGATCCAATGGCCATCCTTCCTTCTTTATTTTCGACAGCTTATGGGGAAGGTTTTACAAAATGCCCTTCTTCAATTGCAAGGGCAAAGTTCTAAGCTTGAGAGGTAAAACGGTCAGTTTACCCCTGACGTTCAGAACATCATTTTTCTCGTTCCAGAATTCTTCGATAGGGCGACGGCCAATCTGAATAACGTTGAAATTCTTGATTCTCCATTTTCAATTTTCAAGACTCGTTTCTGATGGTTTTCTCTGCTAGACGTGGTTCCAGCCTATCCTGAACCGACGAGCAGCTTTTGCAAACATTATGCGTATCGATCCCGAGATTCATATCACGTTTATGGCTCGTCAATTCGGGGCGGCTTTGATTGTCATGTAATTGTGAGGTTCTATCGCTAGTTTCCTCAACAATTCTTATGGCCAAAGCGCCATTTCCTATCCGAGTTCCCTAGGCCCACGTAACTCGTCTCGCGTTAGCCTTTCCCTTTTGGTCAGTCTACTCGAATTGATCATATTCGAGCGAAATACGACTGAAATACATCTTTAGATATATACTTCTCATTAATGAGCCTGAAATTAACTGGAAATCAGAATGTCACACATCGGGACTTAGAGATCCCCAATGGCCAACCCTATCCTCTCCAGCCTTTGCTGGCAATGGGGGGAGGCGATGACATCAACGACAAGGGCTGTATAGGCCTCGTTGAATGAAACCCTAACCCCTTTTTCCAAATTATTTTATTTTGTTTAATTTTTTATTTTTAGGAGTCTACTTGGAAGTTCACGTGGCCAGAATTTTTTAAAAAATATGCCACGTCGGATAATAAATTGAAGCATAAAAGCCATGTATTTCATTTGGCCAGACTTTTTGTCATATGGCACTTAAGTGATAGTTTTTCTCCGATTTTGATACTTAATTGATCGTTGTGAAAATTTTGGCATTAAAGTAGGCGCCATACATAAGTTTTGCCACTTATGATTCACTTAACCTTAATATAAACTTATTGGGGACTAGTTGACCAACGCCCAAAATTTTAGGTCGGTTCAATGGTATAAATTTTGTATATGAATTTTGCAAACAGGTGTGAATTTTGGATTGAGATAATTGGATTTTGGATGGAGCGTCGTCGTCGTCAGGCTAACGGTCAGCATTATTCTTGGGAATAACAAAGATCGTCCTCCCACATAGTCCAAATATAGTAAGAGGGGCAATCGTGATTTCAAGTTTGGTCCTTTCTGTCTTATCTCAACCATTTATTCCCCCCTTAAGAATTTTGTTTAGGTTACTTGGAAATAATTTGTAACACTTACCTTAAATCAAAAAAATAAAACCACACAAATTTCATATTGATAGTGCATTTATAAAAGAACTCCCTCCAGGCCAAAAAGTAAAACGTAAAACGCATATCGCCCGCCTATTTTATGCCAATTAAATTTTGAGAAAATTTCAAAGAAGGGAATGGAATGAAGTCATTTTCTCAAAAAGTTAATCTAAAGAGAAAATTGTCTCAAATAAGGGTCTCAACTCGCTCGTACGGCCAGGGGCATTTTCGTCCTGGATTTTTATTTTTCATTAGTCAATGACGACAATTAAAAACTTTTAGTAAGAGATGCAGAAGTTAAGGAAAGGTGGGTGAGCTATTTTAATAAGCTCTTTAAAGAAGAAAGCGATAGAAGTGAGAAATATGTGGAGGATGTTTCTGATGATTTAAATAGAAGGTTTGTGCGTAGAGTTAAATCGCATAAAGTTATTGACACATTAAGGAAAATGAAGACTAGTAAAGCCTTGAAACCTGATGGTGTTCCTATTGAAGTGTGGAGATACTTCGGGACGTAGAAATAAGGTGGTTGACTAACTTTTTTAACAAGATTCTCCAAACCAATAAGATGCCTGATGAATGGAGGAAGAATATACTTGTGTCTATCTAAAAGAACAAGGGGAATATCCAAAATTGTTCCAACTACAGAGGCATTAAGCTTATGTGCCATATTATGAAGTTATGAGATAGAATTATTGAGCATTGTTTGAGAATAACGATCAAGAAATCTGTAAATCAATTTGGATTTATGCTAGGAAGATCTACCATGGAGGCTATCTTCTTGATATGACAATTGATGAAGAGATATCGAGAAAAGAAGAACCTTCATATGGTATTTATTGATCTTGAGAAGGTATATGATAGGGTTTCAAGACAGGTTCTATGGTGGGTTGTTGAGAAGAAAAAAATGCCTTCTAAGTATGTAGAGGTAATCAAGGATATGTACAATGATGTGACTACATGTTTGAAGACTTGTAATTACATGTCAAGTTTTTTTTCAATCACAGAAGGCTTACTTCTAGGTTTTACTTTGAGTCTTTATCTTTTTTCCCTAATTATGGATGAACTAACGAAGCCATAATGTACGCTATTTGCAGATGTTATTGTGCTTATTGATGAGAGTAGGGTTAAGGTTAACACTAAGTTAGAATTGTGGAGAAGCACGTTAAAGTTTAAAGGATTTACGCTGTGTAGAAGCAAGACCGAATACATGAAGTGCGAGCCTGATATGACAAGAGGAGTAGGTCAAGAATCCGTGATTATGGTTGGACATGAGGTACCCAAGAAAGATGCTTTTAGATATCTAGGATCAATATTAAAAAAAGTGAGAGAAATTAATGAGGTTGTAAGTCATAGAATTAGATCAGGTTGAATGAAATGACGCAGTGCATTAGAGTTTTTGTGTAATCGCAAAATCCCTCTTAGACTAAAATGAAATTTTTATAAAAATGCAGTAAGGCCAACAATGCTATATGGAGCTGAGTGTTAGCTTGCACAGAGACAACATGATCATAAAATGAGAGTAACGAAAATAAAGATATTAAGGTGGATGCGTAGTCATATAATGATGGATACGATAAGAAATAAAGATATTCGACGAAAAGTTAAAGTAGCTTCGATGGCAGAAAAAATGAAAAAACATATATTAAGATGGTTTGGACATATTCTTCATAAATCCCTAGATGATCCGGTAAAAACAGAAGTTTGTTATCGAGAGCTTGACATGGAGAGTGAAACAGGTCGACCAAGACTTACGTGGAGGAAGGCAGTAAAATAAGATTTAATAGAATGAGAAATAAATTGGCGTACGGTTAGTCTTAGGACAGAGTGGAGAAAAGCTATTAGCATTGTGGAGGGGCAGAATTCCTATGTTCCTGACTATCATTTTTATTTATTTTTTCGTATATTTTTATTTGTAGAAATATTTGTGCATGTGTGTGTGAGTGTATAATTTTCTTTTTCTTTTTTTTTTCTCTCAATAGATTTTGCTTTTAGTTCATTTATTGTTTGGTTCATTGACCGCGGACCCTAATCAAGTTGGGATAAAGGTGATGTTGACGTTGATTTTTATTTTTCATCAGCTTTTTCGTTTTGCTCGGTAGGGATTCTACTGCGGGAATCACTCCAGATGAAGAGAACGCAACAAAACCCATGGGCCTATGGCCTCCACATTGCCTGATCTCCTCTTCTCGCTGCTGAACGTCTCAAATCCTTCGTCCATGAGCGTCATGAATGCTTGGGACAGTCGTTTGATGGATGGTTGGGAAAGTCTCGAATCCTTTGTCCATTTGCTTAGCAGGATATGCGCGCTTGGCTGCTGTCCTTAGTGTCTGCGATGTGAAAGAGCCAACCATGGCTTGACGTAGAAGAAGATGAAACGCGAAGAGTAAAAATGAACATCGAAAAAAGAAGAAACGTCTTTCGACTAAATTCCATTGACCATGCCATCGGAGCTTGCATGTTGGTGAAGATTAGACCCATCAAATGGGAGAGATGGGTAAAAGAATGCCCGATCGAAATATACTTATTTAACCTTTTGGATCCATTTCAGGCTCAGTCTTGAAGCACAATCCTGAATCACAACCCTCAAGATATCAGAAATTTCTGATTCACGGGTTCCAAAAATAAAAGTGGCAATTAAAGAGCAAACTAAACGACATCATATTACTGAATTAATAAAAGGACTCTAAAGATCTAGGGGCCACACTTCACTAACATATATCTAATTCATACTCGACTCGACCGAAAAAACAAATATACAAACTAAGATGAGAGTGCAGAATGAGTGGGGAGGGCAAGAGAGAATGAAGAGAGAGCCATATATGTCACGCCCTGCGCCCCGGGCACAAGCGCGAGACTCCCTGCAAGCACAAACCCTCTCTCTCGAGGTCCCAGGATGCACATGGGGTCGAGAGGTGAACCATATCGATAGCAAACGGATGCGATAATAAACAACTCCTCCGTACATTGATAAAAAGGGGACATGGGTAACGAGAATACTAATAAAATACATAAGTTCCCAAATATTCATACAAGAGCGCGGCAAATTAGACTTGCTGGTCAGTAGGGGTGACAGGTTAAGTGCAAAAGAGGGCCATCATCATCGCCAAAAGAAACAGAGCAGCAAGGTCATCATCAAAATAACAGCCCAAAAATCGAAAATCCCTAAGTCGAGCTACTGGAGTTGTTAGTATCCTCGGTATCCTCAAATGGCTCGTACTTTGAGAGTGTCTCAGAGCAAACCTCCACGGTATTCTCGAGTGTCTCGTCAACTGACGGCTCCACCTGGTCGTCTTCGGTGGTCTCAATCATGATGACCTCGTCGGTGTCCTCCAAGGTCGGGGTCCTCTCAAGTACGTTCCTCAAGCTGGCTACTGACCCCTCGGTCTCCACTGAATCCCGAGTGGAATGACACCAGTTAGGGATTACCCCACTGGGTACCTCAGTGGGCTTCAGTGGCCCCGTAGAAACATCCCCTACCTTTCTAAACCAAGCCTCATATCTATGAGACTTCCTGCTGCTGCCACCCTCATCGACCCAAACCACAGTGCATTTCCCAACGTGCACAGTTCCCTGTCCGTTCGGGAACTCATCAAAATATACTGACATCTTTTTCGGGTCACCAAACCTGATTGGCCACATTCTCAAGGCCTAGGATATGAAAAATAGGGTCCTACAATGGGGTGAGATTTACATCTCAGTAAGGTAGGTCCTAACCCTAGGTTAGGCTGACCGTACACTCAGTCAATTGTAATCAAGGATAAAATGCACAATAGCCACATGAGGCATTCAACAGTCATTGAATAACATGCGGATAAAACGAGTGTCAAACATGCAATCATGGCACCATACACATCATTAGAATCAAACACACATAGCCAAGCCAGATTACACTTGCCACCCTTCCATGCCTCTTCATTATCACAATCGTGTTTAGAACGCTTCAAACTCGGTCCGTGTAAATACGCCTTAGACCATCTCATTGACAAACCTACGTAAACGCATTAGGTTTTCAATTTCACTCCAGGCCTATGTCGACACATCTCAAACTCCGTCCCGCGTTTCACGCATCAGGACCATGGCCATCTCAACCCCGCGTCTCATACGCCTCAAGATGCCATTCAATTCAAACCCCGCGCCTTAGCACCTCAGGGCATTCATCCACACAACCTCGCGTCTCATACGCCTCAAGGTGTCACACTTTTCTCAGGCATGCCATATATTCATTTTAATTCATAACACATGCTCAATTTCAAACTCATGCAACGAGCAACACATCAATGGCACGCGAGATAATTAAATTCGACATTCAAATGCGATAATCATTCCATGATACAAGCTTTGTCAAGCATACAACCCATCTACATCTCTCAAGGACGCATAAAGACAATCTCTTCATAAATTAAAAGGAAATCAATCCAATTCATGCTTAATTCACCCAATTGAGTCCAATCCTCCTAGCCAAGGTTTAGAAACTCCTTACTTCAAGCTTAACTTAGCAAAAATCTCTTCCCAAGCACCCCAAGGGTTTGGCCCAAATAGTCTAATAACAACTCAACCGCGCAACCTAAGGAAATTCACCCAATTGTCAATTTTTGTTGCTCAATTCGCCAATCCATGGAACATAAACCTTATTGACATGTTCATCAACATCCTAACATGTCTCAATGATGAATTTGAGACTCAATTCCAACACCAATAGTCCCCAATAGAATCGGTATGCACAAAATCAAACAGGGCATTTTCGGTACTGTGCATATCCCTACTATTCAACTCTTAAACTAACTTAAATCCTCAATCTATTCACTAATTTACTTGCTAATATGTATTTGTAGTGTCACGCCCTGCGCCCTGGGGACGAGCACGCGATTCCCTACAAGCAACTATAACATCTCTCGTGGTCCCAAGATCCACAACTAAATCGAGAGATATACTATATATACCAAGCATGCGGAAGCGGTAATAAAACAACTCCTCCGTACAAAATATAAAGCGGGACCTGGATAGCGTAAATACTATCATACATAACATCCATTTGTTCATACCAGTACATAAACACTAAATTCGATAAACAAGGGGGGTGACGGGGAGAGTACACAAAAGTCTGTCAATGGCATTCAAAAAGAAACATGGTCGGAATCGCCACCAAAAGATCAAGCCCACAGGCTGGAACTCCTAAGATGTGTTGCTGGAGTCCTCGGTATCCTCGGCATCCTTCGTCGGCTCATACTCTGAAAATGTATCTAAGCAAATCTCAATAGTATCATCCATGATCGCCTCAACCGATGGCTCCGCGAGGGCCTACTTAGTAGCCTTAAGCACGATGACCTCATCCTCAATGAACTCCAAAGTCGGGGTCCTCTTCGGCTCGTTTCGGGAGCCGGCAACCAATCCCTCGGCCTGGTCCTAGTACTGGTCCCTGCCGGGGTAGCATCAATCAGAGATTACTCCTTGGGGCACCTCATGGGGCTTCAGCGGCCCAATCGACTTGTCCCCGACCTTTCTAAACCAGGCCTCCTACCTATGAGGCTTCCAATCCAGACTACCCTCGTCAACCCACACCATTGTACACTTCCTTACGTATATGGTTCCCTGCCCATCCGGGAACTCATCAAAATATACGGTCATCTCCTTAGGGTCTCCAAATGGAATAGGCCACATCGTCAAGGCCTAGGATCTGTAAAAATAAGGGTCCCCAAAGGGGTGAGATTCACACCTCAATAAGGTGGGTCCTAATCATAGGTTAGGCCGACCGCCCACTCAGGCAGTCACAAACCCCAAACATTCAAACTCATAGACATATCAGTCAAATACAAATAGAGATTACAGCACACAGATGGCAGGCATGTAGCTATGGCATCACACACACTCAGATAATCATGCACACTTGTCCTGCCACTTCACCACATCCACCATTCTCAACCTGCCTCAATCTCATGCCCGCGATTAGATCGCATCAGGCTATTCTCATGCCCACGATTAGATCGCATCAGGCTATTCTCCACCCTACGTCTCATACGCCTCAAGGTCTCGCCATGTCATGCTCATGCCATGATTCTCAATTCATTTAACATACAAAACAACAGGTGCAACTCAAGTACAATCCAAATACTCATGGCATGCAGGACAATCATGTGACACTTAACATGGCAAATAATTTAAGCACAAGCATTAGCACACATAAATCCCCTTCAACAACTTTGGATGCACCAAGAACATTCACCTTGGAATCTCTCACCAATCAACCAATTTATCGCTCGACTCACCTAATCGAGTCCAATCTTTCTATCCTAAGTTTAGGATTCCCTTACTTTATATTTGATATCACAAATTTCTCCTTGCAATTGCCCCAAGGGTTCTGTCCAATATCCCAAGGGTTCAATTCACCGCGCAACATAGGAAATTCCAACCAATCCGTCAATTTCCACATCCAATTCACCAATTCATGAACCACAAACCTCCATAACATAATCCTCATCATTATAGTGTGTCTTAATCACCAATTTGAGACTCAAAGCCCATAGCCATCAGCCTCCACAGATTCGGTCTTGCATAGAACCGAACTAGCTATTTTTGGTTTTGTGCAAACCTAGCACAACCAGCCCCAAATCTCCACCTAATCCTTCATTTAATCACTACCCTACCTCTTAACATGTCTATCTAAGGGTCTAAGGGTCTCACTGAGAGTTTGAGGTCAAGTTATCGCCGGAATCCCGTCGAAAGTCACCGGTTCCTCAAGGTTAGTAAACCGACAGATTCTGTCCTACATTCACAAGACCCATTTGGGGTCAAAACTTCATCAAATCAACTCAACTTTTTAGCACAGATTGATATATAAGTCCCTTAAATCTCCACAAAATTTGGCCACAAGACTCTAATATTTCGAACTCCTAAGGGGTCAGAAACTTCACCTACCTCAGATTGGGTCAAATTCTGTCGGCTTCCGGGAAAAAGCTTGGCGAAAGCTCCTCGGTGGTCCAATCGCCGTGCTTCCACTTCGAGGAGATCAGCAAGATGTGGGACTACGCTCAGGTGTTCGGTTGGAGTCCAAGCGATGGCCGGAGGGCGACGTCGACCACGGCGAAGGGAGCGGCAGAGGCTGGTCGTCGAGTGGCAGAAGGAAGAAAAGAAGAAGAAGAAGTTAGCGTGGGTTTGAAGGAGTATGGCCGGTCAAAGTGAAGAGAGAGAGAGAGTGAAAAAGACTATATACAAGGCTCAAGGTCGATGGGAAGAATGGTAGGTGGTGTGTAGTGGACATGACCACTCTTTTGCCCATCCATTGACACATGTCATAGTATCATTCAAGGTCAATGGGAAGAATGGTAGGTGGTGTATAGTGGACAGAACCACTCTTTTGCCCATCCATTGACACATGTCATAGTGTCATTCAAACTTGATCCAATGGCCACAATTCCTCCTAGTTTTCGGCAGCCTTAGGGAGTGTATGAAGATCAAAATGCCCTTCTTCATTACATGGGCAAGGCTTAAGCTTGAGGGGCAAAATGGTAATTTTACCCACAACGTCCGGAACGTCGTTTTTCTCGTTCCAATAATCTTCGATAGGGCGACGACCAATCCGAGTATAACGTTGGAATTCTTGATTCTCCCTTTTCAATTTTCAAAACTCATTTATGATGATTTTCTCTATCAGACGTGGTTCTAGCCTATCCTGAACCGACGGACGATTTTTGCAGACTTTACGCGTATCGACCCTGTGATTCTTATCACATATAGGGCTCGTCAATTCGTGGCGACTTTGGTATGGTCTCAATCGTCACTGTCCGATTTAGGAAAATTTTACAAATTATACATTGGTTAAGTGGCAACACCAGCGCTCCAATCGTTTAACGCTAGCAAATGCATTCCTTAATCGTTCTTAGATCGACCTTTTTATGGTTCTAAATATTCTCTCGACAATCCTTATGGTCAAAGCGCCATTTCTTATTCGAATTCCCTAGGTCCACGTACCTCGTCTCGCGTTAGCCTTTCCATTTTGGTCAGCCTACTCAAATTGATCAGATTCGAGCGAGATACGACTGAAATACATCTCTAGATTTACTTCTCATTAATAAGTCTGAAATTGACTAGAAAATTAGAATGTCACAACTCTTCCCCCGTACAAAAATTTCGTCCCCGAAATTTACATCAAGCTTAATTACTCAAATAAATGGGGGTGTTGTCGCCTCATCATCTCTTCGTTTTCCTACGTGGCACCTTCCGTTCCACGGTGCTCCCACATTACTTTGACTAGTGAAATCTTCTTATTCTTGAGGATTTGCTCCTTCCGGTCCTCGATCCTTATCGGCCTCTCTACGTAAGGCACTCGGTTGTCCACTTCTATAGTCTCGTAGTCCAGCACATGTGTCGGATCCGATTCATATTTTTGCAGTATTGACACGTGGAACACATTATGCACCTGGAATAGATTAGGCGACAAGGCAAGCCTATAGGCTAAGGTTTCAATCCGCTCTAGTATCTCGAATGGGCCTACATACATTGGGTTCAACTTCCCCTTCTTTCCAAATCGCGATAGTCCTCTCATCGGTGACACCTTGAGGAAGACGTGATCGCCCACTTGAAACTTCAACGGCTTGCGCCACTTATCTGCGCAACTCTTCTGATGACTGTGCCGTCCTCAGTCTATCCGGATTAATTTCAGTGCTTCCACTGATTGCTCTACTAATTCTGGGCCTGTGATACTCCTTTCACCAACCTCATCCCAACAAATCGAAGTTCTACAGGCCCTACCATAGAGTGCTTCGAATGGTGCCATCTGGATACTCCGTTGGTAGCTATTATTATAAGCAAACTCTACCAGATGTAGATGATCCTCCCACCCACCTTTAAAATCAATGACGCACGCACGTAGCATGTTCTCAAGCGTTTGTATCATCCTTTCCGACTGTCCATCCGTCTGTGGGTGATACGCTGTGCTAAACTATAGCTGGGTTCCCATAGCATCTTGCAGACTCTTTCAAAAGTTTGCCGTGAATTTGGGATCTCGATTAGACGTAATCGTCACAGGCACTCCATGTAACCTCACGACTTGTCTCATGTACAACTGTGCATACCTATCCATAGAGAAGTCCTTTCGCACCGGAATGAAATGTACGGACTTGGTCAATTTGTCTACGACTACCCATATAGAGTCGTGACCTCGCTAGCCCCTTGGGAGTCCCATCACGAAATCTATAGTTATATGCTCCCACTTCCACTCAGGAATCTCCAGTGGCTGTAATAGTCTTCCAGGCTTACAGTGCTACGCTTTCACTTGTTGGTATGTCAAACACTTAGCTACATACTTTGCTACGTCCACCTTCATCTCGTTCCACTAATAGTGCTATCGCAAGTTTTGATACATTTACGTACTTCTAGGGTGGATGCTATAATTGCTCCTGTGAGCCTCTGATAAAATCCTTTCCCTGAGTCCTTCATCCTTTGGTACACATAGTCGTCCTCGGAACTTCAAATTCCGTCATCTGACACTTGAAATTCTGGTTTTCTCTTCATCGTATCCATCTCCAGAATTTTCTGAATCTCCGGGTCCGTAGACTGTAAGGTCTTTATTCTCCCCTAGACCTCAGGTTCTACTCTCAATGTAGCCATTAAGCTAGACAACTAGCAGACTTCTAGTCTGAACTCAGAATCTCTTAAGTCTTCAATCATCGATCGACCTTTCACTAGCAGACATGCGATGCTCGACTTCCGGCTAAGTGTTTCTGCAACTCTGTTTGCTTTCCCAGGTGATATAGTATATCACAATCATAATCTTTGAGCAGCTCCATCCACCTACGCTGCCTCATATTCAGCTCTTTCTGGGAAAATAGGTACTTTAAGCTTTGGTGGTTGGTATAAATTTGAAACTTTTCGCCACATAGGCAATGTCTCCAAATCTTCAGAGCAAATATAATCGCCGCTAACTCCAAGTCATGAGTTGGGTAGTTCATTTCATGTGGCCTCAACTGTCTAGATGCATAGGCCACTACTCTTCCGTGCTGCATCAATACACAGTCCAATCCTTTCAGCAAAACATCACTGTAAATCTCATAGCCTCCCGGTCTTGATGGAATTGTCAGCACTGGTGCGGTTGTCAACCTATGTTTGAGTTCTTGGAAACTCTTCTCACATTTGTCAATCCATTCAAACCTCATTTACTTCTTCGTCAACCGCGTCAATGGGATGACTATAGATGAGAATTTCTTCACAAAACGCCTGTAGTATCCCACCAGTCCCAAGAAACTTCTAACTTCAGTGACCGTAGTAGGTCTAGGCCAATTTGTTACAATCTCGATCTTCGCAGGATCTACTGTGATTCCTTCACTAGATACTACATGACCAAGAAATGCTACCTTGCTCAGCCAGAACTCACATTTACTCAACTTCGCGTAGAGCAAGTGTTCCCTCAGGGTCTACAGAACAATCCTCGAGTGCTCCTCGTGTTCTGCATCACTCCTCGAGTAAATCAAGATGTCGTCAATAAAGACTATGACGAATCTGTCTAGGAATTTCTTAAATACTCGATGCATCAGGTCCATAAAAGCAGCTGGAGCGTTGGTCAAACCAAACGGCATCACTGTGAACTCATAATGACATACCTCATCCTAAAGGCAGTCTTAGGTATGTCTTCCTTCTTGATCCTCAACTGGTGATGCCCTGTTCTCAGGTCAATCTTCGAAAATACCGCCGCTCCTTGCAACTGATCAAACAGATCATCAATTCTCAGCCGTGGGTACTTGTTCTTCACTATCACTTGGTTCAGCTGTTGATAGTCAATGCATAGACACAAAGACTCATCCTTCTTCCTTACGAATAGCACCGGTGCTCCCTATGGTGAAACAGTAGGTCGGATGAATCCCTTGTCCAGCAGTTCCTGCATCTGCACTTTTAACTCTTTCAGTTTCGACAGGGACATCCTATAAGGTGCTTTCAAGATTGGCTCCGTTCCAGGAGCTAACTCGATCACGAATTCTATCTCTCGCTCCAGTAGCAATCTTGGCAACTCTTGGGGAAACACGTCAAGAAATTCATGCACTATCGGGATACTCTCTATCTTTGGCTTTTCGATAGTCGTGTCCATTGCGGCCACTAAGTATGACTGACACCCTTTAGACATCAAGTTGGTCATTTCTAGAGATGAGACTAAGGGAATCGAGATTCCTCCTCCACTTCCCACTAATTCAAAGCTAGGGCGGCCTCTTGGATAAAATCGAATTATCCTACTACCACAATCCACTACTGCCTCGTGCTTACCCAACTAATCCATTCCTATGATTATGTCAAAATCGAACATGGGCAATACCGCTAGATCAGTACTCTCCTTACTCCCTCCAACCATGATTTCACAACCAGCACAGCCCAATGAAACCAATATACTATCCTTTAATGGAGTGGCAACATGTAGAATCATATCCAACTGTTTCAATTTCATAACCACCAAATCAGCAAACTGTGCAGACACAAACGAATGCATGGCACCAGGATCAAACAATGCGTATGCAGCTTGGTTACACAAGTAAATCGTACCTGTGACCATACCTGGTGCTTCGTCCGCCTCTCTCTAGGCTACTGCATACACCCTTCCCTGTGCCGGTGGTTGGTTCTGCTCGATCTGGGGAGTGGCAGACAATGGTCCAGCCTGCGGTCTCTTCCATTGAGGTCGACTTCCTGGAGCTTGGTTTGGGCACATCCTAATCTGGTGGCCTAGCTTACCGCACTTAAAGCAAGCTCATGTCCTCACTAGGCATGGTCCATTTCCATGTCTCCTGCCACAAAGGCGACAGCTCCAGTTAGTGGGATTTGGCGGCTTCATAATATTTTTCCTCACTAGAGGTACAAAACGCCTGTTGCTCGCCATCAGTCTTTTGCCCATTTGGCGGTTATCTCTGAATGGTGTAATTCGCGATCCAGTTGCGGTGTTCCTCTCCTTTAAGTCCCTTTCTATCATCTGGCCTCAGTCGTATATCTCCTTATAAGTCCTCAGATTTAGGGCAATCATCTGACTACGGAGCTCAGGCCTCAATCCATCCCTAAACCTCCTTGCTTTCTCCTAAGGTTCTTCTACAAATCGAGGTGCGTACCTCGACAGCCTCGAGGACTCGGCCTCGTGCTAATCTATCGTCAGATGGTTCTAGCCCAACTGTAGAAATTCCACTTGCTTCATTTTCCTGGCATCTCTGAGAAATTCTTATCATTGAACGTCGTCTTAAAGGCATCCTAGTTCATGGCCGTTCCTTCAAGGAAAACTCCATTCTTGGTGGTAGTCCACCAATCATTCGCTGTACCCTCCAGCTAGTACATTACTAGCAGCACCTTCTCTTCGTCCATGCACCTCAGCACTCCAAAAGCTTTCTCTAACTTCTCGATCCACCTGGGTGCTAGCTTAGGATCTCCAGTCCCGTCAAATTGTGTCGGCTTTAACTTTATGAACTGCTCCACTAGTTGGACCATTTGTCTGGCCACGACGATTTCCTCTTGAGCATTCACCATCTCATTGCCCTGGCCATGTTCTTCCCGGTTCCCATTACCACCATTATTGTCGTTGTTGGCATTAACGGCTGCTATGGCAGCTCCTATTGCCTGGACGATGGCATCATCCCGATCTTGAGTCTGCCTATCAATCAAGTCACCAATTCTCTCTAGCGCCCTAAGCACGCCATCCATTCTTGGGTCCTTAGCTGCAGGCGGCCTCGAGCTAGAGGCTCCGCCTCTTGACCTTTTAGATCTTCTAGATGGGTTGCTCATCCTTATCTCTTTCTACTAAACCTGGTCCACCACAAGTTCAACAAGAAGTTAGTAACTCACTCATTCATCCACATCCAGAGCTACTAACTAATCCTCAACATAAACAGTCACAACACAACAGTACCCCATACAATAAACTCCAGAAACATTTCAACAAATAACCTGTGGTCATTTCTCAATTCCGTTTACTCCAACGGCTCACTAAAACCAATCACATCCACCCATCAAAAAAGCCAAGGCCCAGAAATGATCTTCAACTCTAAGCAGGGAACTTAATCCTCATGCCTTGCCACAACTCTGCCAAGGTCAAATGCCATCCATAAATGTCAAGTCACATGCTTTGTACCACATGCCTTATCTTAACCATTCTCCTAAGGTCTCGCTATCCATCGGAGTCCCAACTTAATCCTCCTTATCACTCTAGTCCTCAATCAACTTTGGATTGAGCTGACCTTGCTCTGATACCAAATCAGACGAGGATGTCACGCCCCACGCCCCTGGCACGAGAACGCAACTCCGTGCAAGCAACTATAAGATCTCTCGTGGTCCCAAGATCCACAACTAAGTCGAGAGATATACTATATATACCAAGCATACGGAAGCGGTAATAAAATAACTCCTTCATACAGAATATAAAGTGGGACCTAGATAGTTTAAATATTGTCATACATAACATCCATTTGTTCATACCAGTACATAAACATTAAATCCGATAAACAAGGGGGGTGACGGGGTGAGTACACAAAAGTTTATCAACGACATTCAAAAAGAAACATGATCGGGATCGCCAACAAAAAATCAAGCCCACAAGCTGGAACTCTTAAGATGAGCTACTGGAGTCCTTGGTATCCTCGGCATCCTCCGTCTGCTCATACTCTGAAAATGTATCTAAGCGAACCTCAATAGTATCCTCCATGGTCGCCTTAGCTGATGGCTCCGCGAGGTCCTCCTCAGTAGCCTCAAGCACGATGACCACATCCTCAGTGAACTCCAAAGTCGGGGTCCTCTCTGGCCCGTTCCGGGAACTGGCAACTGATCCCTTGGCCTGGTCTTGATCCTGGTCCTTACCGGGGTGGTACCAATCAGGGATAACTCCCTGGGGCACCTCATGAGGCTTCAGCGGCCCAGTCGACTTGTCCCCAACCTTCCTAAATCAGGCCTCGTACCTATGAGGCTTTCAATCCGTACTACTCTCATCAACCCATACCACTGTACACTTCCTTACGTATACGATTCCCTACCCATCAGGAACTCATCAAAATATACGGTCATCTCCTTAGGGTCTCCAAATCGAATAGGCAACATCGTCAAGGCCTAGGATCTGTAAAAATAAGGGTCCCCAAAGGGGTGAGATTCACACCTCAATAAGGTGGGTCCTAATCCTAGGTTAGGCCGACCGTCCACTCAGGCAGTCGCAAACCCCAAACATTCAAACTCATAAACATATCAATCAAATATAAATAGAGATGACAACACACATATGGCAGGCATGCAGCTATGGCATCATACACACTTAGATGATCATGCACACTCGTCCTGCCACTTCACCACATCCACCATTCCCAACCTGCTTCAATCTCATGCCCGTGATTAAATAGCATCAGGCTTTTCTCATGCTTGCGATTAGATCGCGTCAGGCTATTCTCCACCCCGCGTCTCATACGTCTCAGGGTCTCACCATGTCATGCTCATGCCATGATTCTCAACTCATTTAACATACAAAACAAAAAGTGCAACTCAAAAACAATCCGAATATTCATGGCATGTAGGACAATCATGTGACACTTAACATGACAAATAATTTAAGCACAATCATTAGCACACATAAATCCCCTACAACAACTTAGGATGCACCAAGAACATTCACCTTGGAATCTCTCACCAATAAACCAATTTATCGCTCGCCTCACCCAATTGAGTCCTATCTTCCTATCCTAAGTTTAGGATTCCCTTACCTCGAATTTGATATCACAAATTTCTCCTTGAATTGCTCCAAGGGTTCGGTCCAATATCTCAAGGATTCAATTCACTGCGCAACCTAGGAAATTCCAATCAATCCGTCAATTTCCATATCCAATTCACCAATCCATGAACCACAAACCTCCATAACATAATCCTCATCATTATAGTGTGTCTTAATCACCAATTTGAGACTCAAAACCCATAGCCATCGGCCTCCACAGATTCGGTCTTGCACAGAACCGAACCGGCTATTTTCGATTTTGTGCAAACCCAGCACAACCAGCCCTAAATCTCCACCAAATCCTTCATTTAATCACTACCCTACCTCTTAACATGTCTATCTAAGGGTTTAAGGGTCTCAATGAGAGTTTGAGGTCGAGTAGTCCCCAAAATCCCGTCGAAAGTCACCAGTTCCTCAAGGTTAGTAAACCAGCAGATTCTATCCTACATTCACAAGACCCATTCGGTATCAAAACTTCATCAAATAAAGCTCAAATTTTACCACAGATTGATATATAAGTCCCTTAAATCTCCACAAAATTTGGTTGTAAGACTCCAACATTTCGGTCTTCTAAGGGGTCAGAAACTTCACCTACCTCGAATTGGGTCAGATTTTGTCGGCTTTCGGGAAAAAGCTTGGCCGGAGCTCCTTGGTGGTCCAATCATCGTGCTTCCACTTCGAGGAGGTTGGTAAGATGTAGGGCTATGATTAGGTATTTGGCCGGAGTCCAGGCGGTGGCCGGAGGGAGGCGTCGATGGTGGCGAAGGGAGCGGCAAAGGCTAGTCGTCGGGCGGCAGAAGGAAGAAGAGAAGAAGAAGAAGTTGGTGTGGGTTTGTGGGAGTGTGGCCAGTCAAAGTGAGGAGAGAGAGAGTGAAAAAGACTATATACAAGGCTCAAGGTCAATGAGAAGAATGGTAGGTGGTGTATAGTGGACATGACCACTCTTTTGCCCATCCATTGACACATGTCCTAGTGTCATTCAAACTTGATTCGATGGCCACAATTCCTCCTAGTTTTCGGTAGCCTTGGAGAGTGTATGAAGACTAAAATACCCTTCCTTCATTGCATGGGCAAGGCCTAAGCTTGAGGGGCAAAATGGTAATTTTATCCCGACGTCCGGAACGTCATTTTTCTCGTTCCAATAATCTTCGATAGGGCGACGGCCAATCCGAGTATGACATTGGAATTCTTGATTCTCCCTTTTCAATTTTCACGACTTGTTTCTGATGATTTTATCTATCAGACGTGGTTCCAGCCTATCCCGAATCGACGGGCGGCTTTTGCAGACTTTACGCGTATTAACCCTGTGATTCATATCACATTTAGGGCTCGTCAATTCATGGCGACTTTGGTTGTCATGTAATTACGAGGGTTTATCACTAGTTCGTATTGTCTCGATCGTCACTGTCCGATTTAGGAAAATTTTGCAAATTATACATTGGTTAAGCGGCATTACCCGCGCTCCAATCGTATAACGCTATCAAATGCATTCCTTAATCGTTCTTAGATCGGCCTTTTTATGGTTCTAAATATCCCCTCGACAATCCTTATGGTCAAAGCTCCATTTCTTATTCGAATTCCCTAGGCCCACGTACCTTGTCTCGCGTTAGCCTTTCCCTTTTAGTCAGCCTACTCGAATTGATCAGATTCGAGCGAGTACGACTGAAATACATCTCTAGATTTACTTCTCATTAATAAACTTGAAATTGACTGGAAAATCAGAATGTCTCATCTAGGGTTTGGGAAGCCTCATCGAAAATTTAAAGCCAAGGCGACGCCGGAAAGTCCTTGAACGGCGCCGATTCCTCCGGGTCTTCAACCGATCAGTTCTGGTCCTCTGCTGTGATGATTTTCGTCAACTTCCGGGAGATTGGCCGGTCGGAGGTCCTCAGGTGGTCAAATGGCTTTCTTCCACTTGGAGAATGTCGGCAAGAGGATGAGGAAGGGGCTGATGGTCAGCTTGGATCTAGGCGGTGGCTAGAGGTGGCGGTCAGGAGTGGTGAACGACAGTGGCAGAACTAGTCGGGCGGTAGAGCTTCCAGGCATGAAGAAGAAGAAGAAGATAGCTGTGGAGGGAGGGTGTTTGGCTGAAGGGAAGGAGAAAGAGCGAGGTATATAAAAAATTGAGTGTCAACCAAGGTTGAATGGTAGGTTAAAAGTGGTTCTATCAACATCAACGCTTAATCCTTTGACACTTGTCCATGTATCAATCAATGTTCATCCAATGGCTCTCAATTTCTTCAATTTTTGACAGCCTATAAAGGGGATTCATTGACCAAAATACCCTTGTGCAATTATAAATGCATGGTCAAGGCTTGAGGGGCAAAATGGTAATTTTTCCCTAACGTCCGAAACGTCGTTTTTCTGATTCTAAATTTCTTCGATAAGACGACGGCCAATCCGATTATAATGTTGGAATTCTTGATTCTCCTTTTTCTAATTTCGACACTGGTTTCTGATTCATTTCTCTATTAGACGTAGTTCCAGCCTATCTCAAACTGACGGGCCGCTTTTGCAGACTTTACGCGTATCAACCCTGTGATTCATATCACAGTTAGGGCTCGTCAATTCTTGGCGACTTTGGTTGTCGTGTAATTGTGAGGGTCTATCACTAGTTCTGACAGTCTCAATCGTCACTGTTCGATTTAGAAAAATTTTACAAATTATACATTGGTTTAGCGGCATTACCCGCGCTCCAATCGTATAAAGCTAGCAATGCATTCCTTAATCATTCTTAGATCGGCATTTTATGGCTCTAAATGTCCCCGCGACAATCTTTATGGTCAAAGTGTCATTTCCTATTCGAATTCCCTTGGTCCACGTACCTTGTCTCACGTTAGCCTTTCCCTTTTGGTTAGTCAACTCGAGATTGATCAGATCCGAGCAAGATACGACTGAAATATATCGTTAGATACTTTCTCATTAATGAGTCTTGAAATGATAGGAAAAATCAATATGGCACAACTCTTCCCTCTTACAAAAATTTCGTCCTCGAAATTTACAATAAACACGTTACTTAAATAAATGGGGGTATTGACGCCTCATCGTTTCCTCGTTTTCCTACGTAGTACTTTCGATCCCATGGTGCTCCAACACAACTTTGACAAATGGAATCATTTTATTCCTCAAAATTCGCTCCTTTCGGTCTTCGATCCTAACCAGCTTTTCCACATAGGATACTTTGTCATCCACTTCTATAACCTCGTAGTCCAGTACATGCGTCAGGTCCGGTTCGTACTTCCGTAGCATTGATAGATGGAAGACGTTGTGCACTTGGGATAGATTAGGTGGTAAGGCCAATTTCTAGGCTAAGGTCCCAATTCACTCCAAAATTTCAAATTGACCTACCTACCTTGGGCTCATTTTCCTTCCTTTCCAAATCGAGATAATCCTCTCATCGGTGACACCTTAAGGAAAACATGATCGCCTACTTAAAACTCCAAAGGCTTACATTGTCTATCCACATAACTCTTCAACGACTCTATACCATCTTTAGTTTTTCCCAAATTACCTTCACCGCTTCCACCGATTGCTCTACCAACTTTGGACCTGTGATACTTCTTTCTCCAACCTCGTCCCAGCAAACGGGTTTTGCAAGCCCTTTCATAGAGTGCTTCAAACGGTGCCATTTGAATGCTCTGCTGATAGCTGTTATTATATGCAAACTCCACCAAATGCAGCTGATCCTCCCATCCACCTTTGAAGTATATCACACACGTTTGTAACATGTCCTCAAGCGTCTGAATCGTCCTCTCCGATTGTCCGTCCGTTTGTGGATGGTATGCCGTACTAAATTGCAGTCGAGTCCTCATGGCATCCTGAAGACTTTTCCAAAAGTTCGTTGTGAACTTGGGGTCTCCGTCTGATGTGATAGTCATCGGTACTCCATGTAGTCTCACTATCTGCCGCATATACAACTCAGCATATCTATCCATCACGAAATGCTTTTGCATAGGGATGAAGTGTGCGGACTTAGTTAACCTGTCCACGACTACCCAAATAGAATCGTGGCCTCTCTAGCTCCTTGGAAGTCTCATCACAAAATTCATCGTTACATGCTCCCATTTCTATTCAGGAATTTCTAGAGGATGTAATAATCCTTCAAGTATACAGTGTTGGGCCTTTACCTGCTGGCATGTCAAGCACTTTGCCACATACTTCGCCACATCCACTTTCATCCCGTCCAACCAATAATGTTGATGTAAGTTCTGAAACATTTTCGTGTTTCCTAGGTGAATACTATAATTACTCCTATGAGCCTCTAATAAAATCCTTTCTCGGAGTTCTTCGTCCTTTGGCACGCATAGACGTCCTCGAAAATTCAGATTCCATCCTGTAACACTTGGAATTCTGGTTTCCTTTTTGTCGCACCCATCTCCAGGATTTTCTGAATTGCTGGGTCCTTTGCTACAAGGCTTTTATCTTTTCCTGAACCTCAGGTTCTATTCTCAATGTGGCCATCAAACTGGATAGTTGATAGACCTTGTCCTAAAAGCAGTCATAGTGAATTCGTAGTGAACATACCTTGTCCTAAAAGTAGTCTTAGGTATGTCTTCTCTCTTAATTCTCAACCGATGATACCCGGTTCTCAGGTCAATCTTAGAAAATACTACAGCTCCTTGCAACTGATCAAATAGGTCATGTATTATGGGCAGCGGGCACTTATTCTTCACTGTCACTTGGTTCAACTGTCTATAATCGATGCATAGACGCAAGGACCCATCCTTTTTCCATACAAACAACACCAACGCTCCCCACGGTGAAGCACTCGATCGAATAAATCCTTTATCCAACAATTCTTGCATTTGCACCTTTAACTCCTTCAGTTTAGATAGGGACATCCTATAGGGTGCCTTTGAAATCGTCTCCGTTCCGGGAGTTAACTCGATCACGAATTCTATCTCTCGCTCTGGTGGCAACCTTGGCAGCTCTTGGGAAAATATGTCAGGAAAATCACGCAATACCGGGATGCTTTCTAGTTTGGGCTCCTCGGCAGTCGTGTCCATAACTGTGACTAAGTATGCCTGAAATCCTTCAATCATCAACTTCGTCACTTCAAGGGACGAGACTGAAGGAATTGAGGTTCCTCCTCGACTTCCCACAAATTCGAATCTAGGGCGACCTTCTAGGTAGAAACGAATTATCCTACTACCATAATCCACTATGCCCCCTATTTACCCAACCAATCCATTCCTATGATAACATCGAAATCATACATGGGCAACACAGCTAAATCAATACTCTCCTTACTACCACTAATTACAATTTTACAATCCGCACAACCCAACGAAATTAGCACATTATCTTTCAACGGGGTGGCAACATACAGAATCACACTCAGCGGTCTAACTTCATATCAACCAAATCAGTAAACTGGGCAAATACGAGCGAGTGTGTTGCGCCAGGATCAAACAAAGCATATGCAGCTTGGTCACAAAAATAAACCGTACTTGTAACCACGCTTGGCGTTTCTTTTGCCTCACTACGGGCTACTGCATAAACTCTCCCCCGAGTTAGGGGTCGGTTTTGATCAATTTGGGAGTGACAGCCGACGGTCCAGCTTGTGGTCGTTGCCCTTGAGGTCTATTCGTTGGAGCTTGGTTCGGGCAAGTCCACATCCGGTGGCCCCTCTAACCATACTTGAAGCATGCTCCAGTTCTTGCCAGCATGGTCCATTACCATGCCTTCTGCCACAGAGGCGACAGCTCCAGTTCATAGGGTTCGACGGCTTCACAATATTCTTTCTTATCAAAGGGATAAAGAGCCTATTGCCTGTCATTGGTCTCTTACCAATCTGGCGATTGTCTCTGAATGAATTATACCGCGATCCAGATGCGGCATTCCTCTCCTTCAGATCCCTCTCAATCATTTGACCCCGTTCATAAATATCCTTGTAGGTTCTCAAATTCAGGGCTATCATCTGGCTGCGAAGCTTAGGTCTCAATCCATCCCGAAATCTACGTGCCTTCTCTAAGGGATCCTCTACCGATCGGGGTGCGTACCTTGATAATCTGGAGAACTCAGCTTCATACTAGTCCACGGTCAGCTGATTATGATGCAGCTATAGGAACTCAACTTGCTTTCTTTCCCGGGCTGTCTTCGAGAAATACTTGTTTTTGATTGCCATAGTAAAGGCATTCCAGTTGGCCCATCTGCCTAGCCACAATAATTTCTTCTTGGACATCCACTGCCTCATTGCCCTGGTCGTGATCACCATTATTTCCATTGCCCCCATTGTTGCCATTGTTGGCATTGACGACAGCTATTGCGGCTCCTACCACTTGGGTTATGGCAACATCCCTATCTTGGGTCTGCCTATTGATGAGGTCGCCAATTCTTTTGAGTGCCCTCAGTACTCCATCCATTCTTGGGTCTTCCGCTATCGGTGGCCTTGAACTAAAGGCTCCGCTCTTGGGCCTTCCAGGTCTCCTGGACGGGTTACTCATTCTTACATGCTTCTACTGAGCCTGGACCACCACAATTTCATCATGGAGTTAATAACTCATTCATCTAATCAAGCCCATAGCTACCAAAATATGCCTTAATAGAAACAGTCATATCACAACGACTTTTCACACAACAAATTCTATAGACACTTTTATAAGCAGTTCATGGCAATTCCTCAATTCTGTCCACTCCAACGGTTTACCAAGACTAATCATGCTCATTCACTTAACAGACCAGAATCCGGAAATGACTTTCAGCGCTAAACATGGAACTTCATCCTCGTATATCACCACGATCCTACCAAGACCAAATGCCAATCACATGCGCCAAGTCATGTGCCATGCATCTCGTGCCTTATTTTAGTAAGTATTCTAAGGTCTCGCCACCCGTCCTTATCCCAACTTAATTCTCCTTATCACTCCAATCCTCAATCAATTTTGGATTGAGCTGACCTTACTCTAATACCAAGCAAACGAGGATGTCACGCCCCACGCCCCAGGCACAAGCGCGAGACTCCCTACAAGCACAAACTCTCTCTCTCTCGAGGTCCTGGGATGCACATGGGTCGAGAGGTGAACCATATTGATAGCAAACGGATGCAATAATAAACAACTCCTTCGTACAATGATAAAAAGGGGACCTGGGTAAGAAAAATACCAATAAAATACATAAGTTCCCAAATATTCATACAAGAGCATGGCAAACTAGACTTGCTGGTCAGTAGGGGTGACAGGGTAAGTGCAAAAGAGGGCCATCATCACCCCCAAAAGAAACATAGCAGCACGGTCATCATCAAACTATTAGCCCAGAAAACGAAAATCCTTAAGTCGAGCTGCTGGTGTCGTCAGTATCCTTGGTATCCTCAGATGGTTCGTACTCCGATAGTGTCTTAGAGCAAACCTCCACTGTGTCCTCGAGTGTCTCGTCAGCTGACGGCTCCATAAGGTCGTCTTCGGTGGCCTCAAACACGATGACCTCGTCGGTGTACTCCAAGGTCGAGATCCTCTTAAGTATGTTCCTCGAGCTTGCTACTGACCCCTCAGCCTCTACTGAATCTCGAGCGGGATGACACCAGTTGGGGATTACCCCACTGGGTACCTTAGTGGGCTTTAGTGGCCCTGTAGAAACATCTCCTACCTTCCTAAACTAGGCCTCATATCTGTGAGGCTTCCAACTGCTGCCATCCTCAACGACCCAAACCACCGTGCACTTCCTAACATACACAGTGCCTTGTCCATCTAGGAACTCATCAAAATATACTGACATCTCTTTTGGGTCACTAAACCTGATTAGCTATATTTTCAAGGCCTAGGATCTGAAAAATAGGATCCCACAACGGGGTGAGATTTACATCTCAATAAGGTAGGTCCTAACCCTAGGTTAGGCTGACCATACACTTAGTCAATTGCAATCAAGGATAAAATGCACAATAGCCACATGAGGCATTTAGCAGTCATTCAATAACATGCGGATAAAACGAGTGTCAAGCATGCAATCATGGCACCATACACATCATCAGAATCAAACAAACATAGCCAAGTTAGATTACACTTTCCATCCTTCCATGCCTCCTCATTATCACGCCCGCGTTTAGAATGCCTCAGGCTCGATTCGCGAAAATATGCCTCAGACCATCTTATTGACAAACACGCGTAAACGCATTAGGTTTTCAATTTCACTCCAGGCCTGTATCGACACATCTCAAACTCCGTCCCGCGTTTCAACGCATCAGGACCATGGCCATCTCAACCCCGCGTCTCATACGCCTCGGGGTGCCATTCAATTCAAACCTCGCGCCTCAGTGCCTCAGGGCATTCATCCACACAACCCCACGTCTCATACGCCGTAAGGTGTCACACATTTCTCAGACATGCCATATATTCATTTTAATTCATAACACATGCTCAATTTCAAACTCATGTAATGAGCAACACATCAATGGCACGCGAGATAATTAAATTCGACATTCAAATGCGATAATCATTCCATGACACAAGCATTGTCAAGCATACAAGCCGTCCACATCTCTCAAGGATGCATAAAGACAATCTCTTCATAAATTTCTAGGAAATCAGCTCAATTCACCCAATTGAGTCCAATCGTTCTAGCCAAGGTTTAGAAACTTCTTACCTCAAGCTTAACTCAACAAAAATATCTTACCAAGCACCCCAAGTGTTCGATCCAAATAGTCCAAGAACAACTCAACCGCGCAACATAAGGAAATTCATCCAATCGTCAATTTTTCTTGCTCAATTCGCCAATCCATGGAACATAAACCTTATTGACATGTTCATCAACATCCTAGCATGTCTCAATGGTGAATTTGAGACTCAATTCCAACCCAATAGAATCGGTATGCACAGAACTGAACAGGGCATTTTCGATTTTGTGCATATCCCAACTATTCAGCCCTTAAACTAACTTAAATCCTCAGTTTATTCACTAATCTACTTGCTAACATGTAGTTCTAGGGTTTGAGAAGGCTCATCAAAAATTTGAAGCCAAGGCGACGCCGGAAAGTCCTTTAACGGTGCCGGTTCTTTTAGGTCTTCAACCGATCAGTTCTGGTCCTTCAACTATGACGGCTTCCATCGACTTACGGGAGATTGGCCAGCTGGAGGTCCTTAAGTGGTCAAATGGCTTGCTTTCAATTGAAGAATGTCGGTAAAAGGATGAGGAAGGGGCTGGTGGTTGGCTTGGGTCCAAGCGGTGGCCGAAGGTGGCAGTAGGGAGTGGCGAACGGCGGCGGTGGAACCGGTCGGGCGATGGAGCTTCCAGGCGTGAAGAAGAAGAAGAAGAAGAATATAGCTATGGAGGGAGGGTGTTCGGCTGAAGGGAAGGAGAGAGAGTGAGGTATATACAAAATTGATGGTCAACCAAGGTTGAATGGTAGGTTAAAAGTGGCTCTATCAACATCAAGGCTTAATCCTTTGACACTTGTCCATGTATCAATCAATGTTCATCCAATGGCTCTCAATTTCTTCAATTTTGGAAGCCTATAAAGGGGATTCAATGATCAAAATGCCCTTGTCCAATTATAAATGCATGGTCAAGGGTTGAGGGGCAAAATTGTAATTTTACCCCCGATGTCCGGAAAGTCTTTTTTCTGATTATAAATTTCTTTGATAAGATGACGGCCAATCCGATTATAATGTTAGAATTCTTGATTCTTCATTTTCTAATTTCAAGACTCGTTTCTGAATCATTTCTCTATCAGACGTGGTTTCAACCTATCTTAAACTGACGGGCTGCTTTTGCAGACACTACCCGTATCGACCCTGTGATTCATATCACAATTAGGGCTCATTAATTCTTGGCTACTTTGGTTGTCATGTAATTGTGAGGGTATATGACTAGTTTCGACGGTCTCGATCGTCACTGTTCGATTTAGGAAAATTTTACAAATTATACATTGGTTTAGCGGCATCACCCGCGCTCCAATCGTATAACGCTAGCATTGCATTCTTTAATCATTCTTATATCAACCTTTTATGGCTCTAAATGTCCTATCGACAATCATTATAGTCAAAGTGTCATTTCCTATTCGAATTCCCTAGGTTCATGTACCTTGTCTCGCGTTAGCCTTTCCCTTTTGGACAGTCAACTCGAGATTGATTAGATCCGAGAGAGATACGACTGAAATACATCGTTAGATACTTTCTCATTAATGAGTCTTGAAATGATAGGAAAAATCAGAATGTCACAATCAAGGTAGGTTGGGTCAAAGTAAATTGTAAACCTATTTATCCATTTAATATTCATATAATGTTTATAACCATTTAGTCAATATAACTACCTCATATACAAACTCACATCTTATTTGACAAAAAAAAAATAAAAATACACATCTTCTTATAAAAGTTAAAATCTTTACGATATATTTTGATAGGTCTAATGATGATTTTTCGGCCGGCGAACTCAAGTCTTTTGTGAGACTAAATATCCATTTCATGCCATTATTTTAAAATTTATCCCAAATATTTGTATTTATGTACATCAAACAAATAGTTGAGTCTTTTTTGCAGAAGTTTAATTCATAAGAAATGAACTACGTTTACTAAGGCAATTCTTGTTCGTGGTTCGACCGTTTGTCAAGTTAATCCACAATCAAATAGGCCAACAAATGCATAAGCCTATCGAAACCGATCTTTTTGGGATGATCAATTGAAGTAGGAGACATTTGATTATCTAATAAATAACGTGGGCACAACCCGAATGTCTGATCTCGTTAAGCAGTATTGGCGGGTCACTCCAACTAGCGAGAGTGATCCGCTGTTCACGACATATTTAGGATAATATTCAATTTGTAAAAATTCTTCAAACACAAAAATCATATGATTATTTGGAATACTACATAAAATTCCAGCAGAATTGGGCTGGTGGGTCAACAACGGACAGCCTTGCATCAGGTGCGCATGACAGAATTCTAGTGTGCGTTTCACATGGCGTCGGACGGAATCAGTTTAGAAAAATTTCAAATAAATGAGAGGGACCCCACCTTTATCGGGAACATTGGACCAAATCAAAAAGTGCCCATGGTTTTAGTTTAAGTTCTCACCAGCGGTTACAACGTGAGAATTGTTCACGTCATCGGTCAAAAGTCTAGAATTTCAACGTTGACCATCTTGCATGGGTTGCTTCCTCGGAATTGCACCGCGTGGACCTTCTAATAAATTTGTGGGACTAAAAAGGAAAGACTTGAAAGACTTGAATTCTTTGTGCATCGACCGCGGGACAACCTTCGTGTCCTGTTTCTCACTTCATTGCGCGTTAGAATCCGAGGAATTTACTTTTGTCTTTGTTTTCTTTTTTTGGGATATGCGAAGTAATAATGAAAGAAAAAAAAATTAAGGAATGACTTGACAAACATATATTTTATCAAATTTCCATAGATGTCCGTAAGGATTTAGTCCGTTCGATAAGGTGGAATTGCACCATTATTCCATGTACTTTAATCCAAAAATTCTTTCTTAATTTCAAAACCATCCGATGTTTTCTAGAAATTGTCATTTACGGTTTGATAATGCAACTTGTTGATGTAATGTAATTATGTAACAATATTAGAGATGTCTTTCAACTCGTTAGAGTTTTGTCCATTTGGATTTTCATTCTTTTCTTCAATCTCTCTATAGCTTCCCGCATCTATCATCGTCATCTCTTCTTCTTCAATCCTAAATCCTGCTAAATCTAAACCAAACCTTACAAAATGTAACATCAAACATCATTACAAAACCTTCAATCGGCCATAGCCACGAGCTTGACGAAACTTCAGACGTCATGACTAAGCTTAGCAAAGATAATTTATGACATTCCAATGTTTGGGATCTTGGGCAATAGATTTCAAAATTTAGAACTGAATTGACACAAGTGCAATAAATTATGTTTTTTTTTTAAATATTTATAATGCTCCCCTCAATAATGACACGTCCATGTATGACTAATAAACACGTCCATGTATGACGTGTAACTGATTATATATCAAACCGTTGAGGGTCAAAAGTTCAAAAGTTGGTCATAAGTCAATCGGAAATTCTCAAACACGCCTTCATTCCCCGATTAAATACGTACCCATATAAAACGCATTGGCCAAACAAACTTCTCCTCTTTCTCTCTCTCTCTCTCTCTCTTTCTGGCATAGAATGGGCAACTGTGCAGCTCCTCAGATCACAAGAAATGGTGGCCTTGCCATGAACGCCCATCACCATAACTCGTCATCATCATCTCCTCCAGCCACGCTCAAGCTCATTCACACGGATGGAAGACTGGAAGAGTTCACTCAAACCATCAAGGCCTCCCACCTCCTCTCCCGAAACGCTAACTGCTTCCTCTGCAGCTCAGAGTCCATGATCATTGACTCCAGAGTCCCTCAGATCCATGGTGAAGAAGACCTCTGTTTGGGCCAACTCTATTTCCTCTTGCCTCTCTCCGTGTCCACCGCCCCGCTCTCCCTCCGAGAGCTCTGCTTGCTCGCCATCAAGGCCAACGCCGTGCTCGAAAGTGGCTCGAGTCCGAGGAGAAGGAAGGACGGAGTTTCATCAGTGGCAGGTCATCGGAGACGGTGTCGAGCTCCAACCGCGTTCGCCACCACTTGATTGGAACTGGGTCAGAGCAGGCGAAGGATTGAGTTGTGAAAAGTCCTTTTTGGTTGTCCTACATTTAACAACTCCTTTTTGTGAGACTTGATATCCGTCTCATTGTTTCTAGATTTGTAATCGATCTGACTATTATTAGCCTAATTATTATTTCTTTCATTACTATTTTATTATTCTTATTGTTAATATCTCAAAAACATCTGGTATGATAATAGTAAACATAATTAAAATTTCGTTAACATTATCATTATTACTATTTCAATGCAAATATGCTTTATCTGGTTAAGTAACAATAGAAGCCAATGTTATACTTTGACTTAAAATTATTAATAAGGTTATTTTTTACCATTCACTTTGTTCTACGGTTTTATAGAGAGAGTTATAAAAAGTATATATTGTATATTATATTGCAATCCCTACTTTTGCTTTTGCCCCGAAACTCGTTGTTTTTCACTTCTTGTTAGATCTTTCAAGCGATTGTACGCTTGTACTCGTTATTAAAGATAGTGAAATCCCTCTCTTTCTCCGTGATTTTTCCCTTTTTGAGTTTTCCACGTATATCGTGTCTCGCGTGTTTTTATTTTACTTTCATCCTTGCTGTTTCAAGCTTGAATTTGCGCATCTCTTGACGTTTTCCACAACAAATTGGTATCAGAGCGAATTCATTTTGATCTTTGTTCGAGATGACATCTATCAAGTTCGAAGTGGCACACTTCGATGGCGAAAATAATTTCGGGCTATGGAGGATTAAGGTGAAGGCTTTGTTGCGTCAGGAAAGTTTGGTTAGAGCCTTGGATGGGAATTATCCCGACGATGACAACAACAGAGATCGAGGAGATGGAAGAGAGGGCGCATAGTATATTCCAATTGTCGTTGTTTGACAAGGTGCTTTGAAGTTGCTGATGAATAAATGCCTTCGGGATTATGGCAAAAGTTAGAGAGTCTCTATATGAAGAAATCTCTTATGACGAGATTATTCTCGAAGCAGCATCTTTATAGATTAAAGATGCAAGAAGATACTCCTACTCAAGAATATCTAGATGAACTTAATAAAATCATTATGGATATAAAAAATTCAGATTTGAAGTTAGATGATGAAGATCAAGCCCTAATTGTGTTATGCTCGCTGCCGAGCTTGGATGAGAATGTTGTGAATTTTATGTTGTATAGAAGAAAATCCATAACTCTTGAGGATGTGAAGGCCTAGTTGAATTCCGCAAAGATGCATACAAAGTCGAAAGCGAGTAGTAGTGTAAATAAAGCTGATGGCTTAGTTGTTAGGAGAAGGTCGAATCATCGGGATAGACGTGGTAATAGTAAAGGGAGTTCGAAGTCTAGGTCAGGACAGGACAAAAAAAAGTTGAGTATTACTATTGTCACAAGTACAGACACTATAAAAACGAGTGTCCTTTGCTCAAGTCCAAAGAAAAAAAGTCGATGGAAAGTTATGATTCGGCTAGTCTAGTGAAGGATAGTGAGTCTACTAATACATATAATATTCTTATTGTTTTTTCTTCGAATTGTCGTTAGACGGTGAATGGATTTTGAATTCGGCTTGTTTATACCATACGTACCCAAAAAAAGATTGATTTCACACATATGAGAAAGTTACTGGTGATTCAGTTTTGATGGGTAACAATGCAGTTTGTAGGATTATGAGTATTTGAATGGTGTGAATCACATATCATGATAAGGTAGTGAGAACTTTGACAGATGTTAGGCACATCTTAGATTTGAAGAAGAACCTTATTTCTTTGAATAGTTTAAATTCTACTCAATGCATGTATACTGGTGGAAGTAAAGTTTTGAAAATTACAAAGGGCTCCTTGTTTATGCTGAGAGGTAACAAAAAGAATGGTCACATTATGCAAGGAAGTCCAATTATAGGTTCTTTAAATATATCATCCTCTTCGAATTCTGATAAATCAAGGTTGTGGTAGATGTGATTGCACGACATGAGCGAAAGAGAATAACCGTGACATTCTGATTTCCAGTCAATTTCAGACTCATTAATGAGAAATGAATCTAGAGATGTATTTCAGTCATATCTCGCTCGAACCTGATTAATTCGAGTAGACTGACCAAAAGGAAAGGCTAATGCGAGACAAGGTACGTGGACCTAGGGAATTTGGATAAGAAATGTTGCTTTAACCATAAGGATTGTCGAGGAGATATTTAGAACCACAAAAAGGCCGATCCAAGAACGATTAAGGAATGCCTTACAAGGTCATATGATTAGAGCACGAGTGATGCTGCTTAACCAACGTATAATTTGCAAAATTTTCCCTTATCGGACAGTGATGATCGAGACCAAAGGGACTAGTGATAAATCCTCACAATTACATGACAACCAAAGCCACCACGAATTGAGAAGCCCTAAAAGTGATGAGAATCATAAGGTCGATACGCGTAAAGTCCGCAAAAGCCGCCTATCGGTTCGAGATAGGCTGGAACACCGTCTGATAGAGGAAATCATCATAAACGAGTCTTGAAAAATATAAAATAGAGAATCAAGAATTCCAACGTTATTCGGATTGGCCGTCGCCCTATCAAAGATTATTGGAGCGAGAAAAACAACGTTCTGAACGTCTGGGGAAAAATTACCTTTTTGCCCCTCAAGCTTAGAACTTTGCCATGCATTTGAAGAAGGGCATTTTGGACTTTATATACCCCTCAAGGCTACTGAATTCAAGAAGAGAGGAGAGTCATTGGATCAAAGTTTGAATGACAAGTGGACAAGTGTCACAAGATTAAGCATTGGATGGTCATGTCTAACTTTATTCACCTAACATTCAACCCTTTTCACTCAAGCTTGGATATATAGTATTTTCTCTCTCTCCTCAACCTCATTTGGCCAGCCACACACCTCATCACCATCGAAAATCTCCATCTTCTTCTTCCTCTTCATTCCGTAGCTGGCAACCAGCCCCCTGCTGCCTTGTTCGGCCTTTCCGACGCCCACTTTCGACCACCGCCTGACCGTCGGCTGACCACACCAACTTAGATTTACACCTTGCCGACCTCTTCGAAGTGGAAGCACATAATTTAGACCACCGAGGAGCTCTAACCAAGAGTTATCCCGAAAGGCGACAAAAACAGACTCAACCTGAGCTAGGTGAGGTTCCTGACCCTTTTGGAGGCCGAAATGTTGGAGTTTTGAGGTCAAATTTTATGGAGGTCTAGTAGACATGTATATGAATCTGTGGTAAAAATTTGAGAGTGATTTAGTGAAGTTTTGACCTCAAATAGGTCTTGTGAACTATGGACAGAATCTGCTAGAAAACTGACTTGAGGAATCCGGTGACTTCCGAAGGGATTCCGACAACCATTCAACTTCAAACCCACGGTGAGCCTCTTAGATCCTTAGATAGACATGTTAAGAGGTAGGATAGTGAGTAGATAAAGGATTTGATGAAGGTTTAGGACTAGAAGTGCATGGTATACACAGAACCGAGAGGAACCGATTGGGTTTTGTACAAAATCAATTCTGGTGGGAGCAAGAATATATGGTGATGAGTCTCAAATTGATGTTTAAAACATGTTAAGATGATGAGGGTTGTGTTATGGAGGAGTATGGTTCATGGAATGAGGAATTGGATATGGAAAATTGATGAATTGGTTGAATATTTTAGGTTGTGCGGTGAATTGAACCATTGGACTATTTGGCTGAGACTTTGAGGCCATTGCAAGAAGAGAATTGTGTTATCAAGCTTAAGGTAAGGGAATCCTAAACTTAAGATAGGAAGATTGGACTCAATTGAGTGAGCCGAGGATTAATTTGATTGATTTATGAGATTTATCCAAAGGATAGTTCTTGATATATCCTAAGTGGTTATAGGAGGGTTATGTGTGATATTGTTTGTGCTTAAATCATTTGCCATGTTGAATGTCATTGATTGTCTTGCATGCCATGAGTATTCAAATTGTGCATGATTTGCACTTATTATTTCATCTACGAGTTGAATTGAGAAGCATGGCATGAGCATGACATGGCGAGGCCCTAAGGCGTATGAGACGCGGGGCGGGAGGTGAATCCTTTGATGCGATATAATCGCGGGGTGGAATTGATGTTGTGTGGCGCCCTGATGCGATCTAATCGCGGGGTTGAAATGGCTACGGTCCTAATGCGAATTATTGGCGAAACGGAGGTATGTGGTGGTAATATTGACCTAGAGATTCATTGGAACCTGATGCGTTTACGCGGGTTGCCAATGACGGTCTGATACGTTTACGTGCACTGAGCCTGATGCGATCTAATCGCGGACTGGAGAATGAGGAAGGTAGGAAGAGGTGGTTGTGGTGAAATGGTAGGATGAGATGTACATGATCATTTGAGTGTGACATGGTATCATAGTTGCATGCCCATCATTTGTGTGTCCCTATCTTATTTGTATGTGCTTGTATTATTATGAGTTTGGAATTTTGGGATAGGTGACAGCCTGAGTGGACGATCAACCTGACCTAGGGTTAAGACTCTTTTACTGAGATGTGTATCTCACCCCTTTGGGGACCCTTATTTTTATAGATCCTAGGTCTTAGCTATGTGGCCTATTCATTTTAGGGATCCTAAGGAGATGACGGCATATTTTGATGAGTTCTCAAATAGGCAGGGGAACATTTATGTGAGAAATTGTACGGTTGTATGGGTCGACGAGGGTAGCCCGGATTGGAAGCCTCATATGTTCGATGCATGGTTCAAGAAGGTCGGAGACGAGTCAATTGGGCCGCTGAAGCCCCACGAGGTACCCCAGGGAGTTATACCTGATTGGTGCCAGATTGTTAGGGGGCAGGAGTTGCCGGAGGGGTCTGTAGTTGGTTCTACGAACAGGCCGGAGAAGACCCCGTCGCTGGACTTTACTGTGGAGGAGGATGAGGTCATTATCCTAGAGGCGACCGAGGAGAATCTTGTGGAGCAGTCCCACGAGGAGACCATGGAGGACACTGTTGAGGTTCCATCAGAGACCTTATCCAAGTATGAGCCGATAGAAGATGCCGAGGACACTGAGGATTCCAATAGTTCATCTTAGGTGTGTTAATTGGCTCGATCTTGTGATGGCGACCCCCGACAATGGCTATTTTGGATGTCGATGATGGTCATACCCTTTTGATGTGCTTACCCTGTTGCCATTGCCTAGCGGATTGTAGTAGTCGGAATTTGTATGAACAATAAGTTATAATGTACGACAGTTATTATGCTATCCAGGTCCCACTTAACTTATATTTTGTACGGGGATTTATTTGAGTACCGCTTCCGCATGCTTAATGTTTATATATTTTCTCTCGACTTGTTCGTGGATCTTGGGACCACGAGAGATGTGTTGTTTGCTTGCAGGGATGCTCGCATGATCGATATGTTCGGGGCGTGACATCCCCGTCCGATTTGGTATTAGAGCAAAGTCCGCTCGATCGAAAGTTGGTTGAGGACTAGAGTAATAAGGAGAATTAAGTTGGGACAAGGACGGATAGCAAAACCTTAGGAGGCTAGTTAAGATAAGGCATGGGGAGTATAGTGTGTGACCTAGTACTTAGGGTTGGTGTTTGATATAGGTAGGATTGTGGAAATGCATAAGGATCAAGTTCTCTACTTAGGATTGAAGGTCATTTCTGGACTTTGGTTTGTTTAAGGAATGAAATTGATTGGCTTTAGTGAATCGCTAGAGTGAATGGAACTGAGAAATGGCCATGGGCTATTGGTTGAAATGTTTCTAGAGTCTGTGGTATGGAGTACTGTTGGATTATAACTGTTTCTATTAAGGATTAGTTAGTAGCTCTGGATTTGGATGATTGACTAAGTTACTAACTCCTTGCTGAACTTGTGGTAGACCAGGTTCAATAGAAAGTGATAAAGATGAGCAACCCATCTAGAAGGTCTGGAAGGCCAAGAGGCGGAGCTTCTAGCTCGAGGCCGCCCGTCGTTGAAGATCTAAGAATGGATGGCGTATTGAGGGCGCTGGAAAGGATTGGCGACATGATGGATAGGCAGGCTTAGGATCGGGACGCTGCCATCGCCCAGGCAGTAGGAGCTGCCATAGCAGCCGTCAATGCCAACAATGGTGGAAATGGAAGTCAGGGTGAACCGAACTAGAGTAATGAAGATGTAAACGCCCAAGAAGAAATCGTCGTGGCCAGACAGATGAGCCTACTAGTGGAGCAGTTCATAAAGTTGAAGCCGACACAGTTTGACGGGACAGGAGATCCCGAGTTAACGCCTAGGTGGATCGAAAAGTTAGAAAAGGCTTTTGGTGTGCTGAGGTGCACAGACGAAAAAAAGGTGTTGCTAGCAGTGTACTAGTTAGAGGGTACAACGAATGATTAGTGGGCTGCCATCAAGAATGGAGTCTTCCCTGAAGGAATGGTCATGAATTGGGAAACCTTTAAGATGGCCTTCAATGATAAATATTTCTTAGAAACGGCCAGGGAAAGGAAGCAAGTGGAATTCCTGCATTTACGTCAAAACCAGCTGACAATAGACCAGTATGAGGCCGAGTTCTCGAGGCTCTCGAGGTACGCACCACGATCCGTAGAGGACCCTCAGGAGAAAGCAAGAAGGTTTAAGGATGGTCTGAGGCTCGAGCTCCGTAGTCAAATGATTGCTCTGAATTTGAGGACCTATAAAGAAATATATGAGCGAGGCCAGATGATAGAACAAGACTTGAAGGAGAGGAACATTGCAACTGGATCGCGGTTTACGTCTTTTAGAGAAAATCGCCAGATGGGCAAAAGACCGATGGCGAACAATAGGCGTTTGTGCCACCAGTGTGGAAAAGTATCGTGAAGCCACTAAACCCCATAAATTGGACCTCAGACTTTGTGTCAGGAGGCATGGAAATGGACCGTGCCCGATAAGGACCGGGGCTTACTTTAAGTGTGAACATCTGGGCCACCAATTGAGAATGTGCCCGAATCAAGCTCCGACAAGTCAACCGCAAGGATAGAGACTGCAAGCTGGACCGTCGACTGCCACACCTCAGATTGAGTAGAACCAACCACCGGCGCAGGGAAGAGTGTATGCAGTAGCCCGTAGAGAGGCGGATGAGACAGCAGGAGCGGTCATAGGTACGGTTTACTTGTGCGACCAAGCTGCATATATGCATTGATTGACCTTAGTGCCGCGCATTCATTCGTGTTTGCACAATTTGCTGAATTAGTGGGAATGAAATTGAAACCGTTGAATGTAATCTTACATGTTGCCACATCATTAAAGGATAACATATTAGTTTCAATAGGCTGTGATGATTGTGAGATTGTGATTGGAGGGAGTAAAGAAAGTATTGACCTAGCTATCTTACCCATGCACGATTTTGATGTAATCATAGGAATGGATTGGTTAGGTAAGCAGGGGGCAGTAGTAGACTGTGGTAGTAAGGTACTTCGATTTTATCCAAGAGGCCGCCCTAGCTTTGAATTGGTGGGAAGCCGAGGGGGAATCTTGATTCCCTTAATCTCATCTTTGGAAGTAACTAAGTTGATGTCTGAAGGGTGTTAGGCATACTTAGTGGCAGTAATGGACACGACTACCGAAGAGCCAAAGTTAGAGAATATCCCGATAGTGCGTGAATTTCCTAACGTGTTTCCCCAAGAGTTGCTAGGATTACCACCGGAACGGGAAATAGAATTTGTGATTGAATTAGCCCTTGGGACGGAGCCGATTTCAAAAGCACCTTATAGGATGTCCTTGTCAGAACTGAAAGAGTTAAAGGTGCATATGTGGGAACTGCTGAATAAAGGATTTATCCGATCAAGTGCTTCACCGTGGGGAGCACCAGTGCTGTTTGTAAGGAAGAAGGATGGGTCTTTGTGTTTATGCATTGACTATCGGCAGCTGAACCATGTAACGATGAAGAACAAATATCCACTGTCGAGGATTGACGATTTGTTTGACCAGTTGCAAGGAGCGGCAGTATTTTTGAAAATTGACTTGAGAATTGGGTATTACTAGTTGAGGATCAAGAAGGAAGACATACCCAAGACTACCTTTAGGATGAGGTATGGTCATTATGAGTTTATGATGATGCCGTTCGGATTGACCAACGCTCTAGCTGCATTCATGGACCTGATGCATCGAGTATTTAAGGAATTTCTAGACAGATTCGCCATAGTCTTTATTGACGATATATTGATTTACTCGAAAAACGAAGCATAACATGAGGAGCACTTGAGGATTGTACTACAGACTCTGAGGGATTATACGCTCTATGCGAAGTTGAGTAAGTGTGAGTTTTGGCTGAACAGGGTAGCATTTCTTGGTCATGTGGTGTCTGGTGAAGGAATCGCAGTGGATCCTGTGAAGATCGAAGCTGTGACAAATTGGCCTAGACCTACTACGGTCACTGAAGTCAGAAGTTTCTTAGGATTGGTAGGATACTACAGACGTTTTGTGAATAAATTATCATCCATAGCCATCCCATTGATGCGGTTGACGAAGAAGGAAACAAAGTTTGAATGGACAGACAAATGTGAGAGGAGTTTCCAAGAACTCAAACATAGGTTGACAACCGTGCCAGTACTGACAATTCCATCCGAACCAGGAGGTTATGAGATATACAGCGATGCTTCGCTAAAAGGATTGGGCTGTGTGTTGATGCAGCATGGAAGAGTAGTAGCCTACGCGTCTAGGCAGTTGAGGCCACATGAGATGCATTATCTAACTCATGACCTGGAGTTAGCGGTGATTATATTCGCTTTGAAAATCTAGAGACATTACCTATGTGGCGAAAAGTTCCAGATTTATACTGACCACCAGAACTTAAAGTACCTATTTTCCAAGAAAGAGCTGAATATGAGGCAGCATTGATGGATGGAGCTGCTGAAAGATTATGATTGTGATATTCCATATCACCTTGGGAAAGCAAACCGAGTGGCAGATGCGCTGAGTCGGAAGTCAAGCATCGCATGTCTGCTGGTGAAAGGTTAGTCGATGATTGAGAATTTAAGAGATTCTGAGTTCAAACTAGAGGTTAGCCAGTTGTCCAGCTTAATCGCTACATTGAGGGTAGAACTTGAGATCCAAGAAGGAATAAAGACCTTGCAGTCTACGGACATAGAGATTCAGAAGACCCTTGAGATAGATGCGACAAAGCGAAAACCCGAGTTTTAGGTGTCTGAAGACGGAATCCTGAAGTTCCGAGGGCGATTGTGCGTACCAAAGAATGAAGTACTCAGGAAAAGGATTTATCAGAGGCTCACAAGAGCAATTATAGCATCCACCTTGGAAGTACGAAAATATATTAGAACTTGCGATAACACTATTGGTGGAACAGGATGAAAGTGGATGTAGCAAAACATGTGGCTAAGTGTTTGACATGCCAGCAAATGAAAGCGCAGCACTGTAAGCCTGGAGGACTATTACAGCCACTGGAGATACCCAAATGGAAGTGGGAGCATGCGACTATGGATTTTGTGATGGGACTCCCAAGGAGCCAGGGAGGTCATGACTCTATATAGGTAATCGTGGACAGATTGACCAAGTCCGCACATTTCATCCCGGTGCGAAAGGACTTTGCTATGGATAGGTATGTAGAGCTGTACATGAGGCAGATAGTGAGGTTGCACGGAGTGCTAGTGTCGATTACATCCGATCGAGATCCTAAGTTCATGGCAAACTTTTGGAAAAGTCTACAATAAGCTATGGGAACTCGATTGCAGTTTAGTACAGCCTACCATCCATAGACAGATGGACAGTCGGAAAGGACGATATAGACGCTTGAGGATATGTTATGAGCGTGCGTCATTGATTTTAAAGGTGGATGGGAAGACTAGCTGCATTTGGTAGAGTTTGTGTATAATAATAGCTACCAGCAAAGTATCCAGATGGCACCATTCGAAGCACTCTATGGAAGAGCCTGCAGAACCCCAATTTGCTACAATAAAGTTGGAGAAAGGAGTATCACAGGCCCAGAGTTGGTGGAGCAATCGGTGGAAGCAGTGAGATAATTCGGGATAGACTGAGGAAGGCACAGAGTCGTCAAAAGAGCTACGTAGATAAGCGGTGCAAGCCCTTGGAATTTCAAGTGGGCGATCACGCCTTCCTCAAGGTGTCACCAAAGAGAGGATTATCACGATTTGGAAAGAAGGGGAAGCTGAGCCCAAGATATGTAGGCCCATTTGAGATATTGGAGCGGATTGGAACCTTAGCTTACAGGCTTGTCCTGCCGCCCAATCTATCTCAGGTGCATAATGTGTTCCATGTGTCGATGTTGCGTAAGTATGAACCCGATCCGACACATGTGCTGGACTACGAAGCCATAGAAGTGGACGATAGAGTGTCATACGTGGAGAAGCCAATAATGATCGAAGACTGGAAGGAGCAAATCCTCAGGATTAAAAAGATTCTACTGGTCAAGGTAGTGTAGGAGCACCATGGAACTGAAGGTATCACATAGAAAAATGAAGAGACGACGAGGCGACAACACCCCCATTTATTTGAGTAATTAAGTGTAATGTAAATTTCGGGGACGAAATTTTTGTAAGGGGGGAAGAGTTGTGACATTCTAATTTCCAGTCAATTTGAGACTCATTAATGAGAAATGAATCTAGAGATGTATTTCAGTCTTATCTCGCTCGAATTTGATCAATTCGAGTAGACGGACCAAAAGGGAAAGGCTAATGCGAGACAAGGTACGTGGACCTAGGGAATTCGGACAAGAAATGACGCTTTGACCATAAGGATTGTCGAGGGGATATTTAGAACCACAAAAAGGCCGATCCAAGAACTATTAAGGAATGCCTTGCGAGTATCATATGATTGGAGCGTGGGTGATGCCGCTTAACCAACGTATGATTTGCAAAATTTTCCTTTATCGAACAGTGATGATCGAGACCAAAGGGACTAGTGATAAACCCTCACAATTATATGACAACCAAAGCCACCACGAATTGACGAGTCCTAAAATGTGATGAGAATCACAGGGTCGATACGCGTAAAGTCCGCAAAAGCTGCCCGTCGATTCGGGATAGGTTGGAACACCATCTGATAGAGGAAATCATCAGAAACGAATTTTGAAAATTTTGAAATAGAGAATCAAGAATTCCAACGTTATTCGAATTGGCCGTCACCCCAACAAAGATTATTGGAGCGAGAAAATGACGTTTTGAACTTTGAGGGGTAAATTTACCATTTTACCCCTCAAGCTTAAAACTTTGCCATGCATTTGAAGAAGGGTATTTTGGACTTTATATACCCCTCAAGGCTGCCGAATTCAAAAAGAGAGGAGAGCCATTGGATCAAAGTTTGAATGACAAGTAGACAAATGTCACAAGATCAAGCATTGGATGGTCATGTCTAACTTTATTCACCTAACATTCAACCCCTTTGACTCAAGCTTGGATATGTAGCATTTTCTCTCTCTCCTTAACCTCATTTGGTCGGCCACACACCTCATCACCACTGAAAATCTCCATCTTCTTCTTCCTCTTCATTCTGTCGCCGGCAACCAGTCCCTGCCACCTTGTTCGGCCATTTCGACGCCCACTTCTGACCACCACCTGACCGTCGACCAACCATACCAACTTATATCTACGTCTTGCCGACCTCCTCGAAGTGAAAGCATGGCATTTGGACCACCGAGGAGCTACGGCCAAGAGTTCTCCCGAAAGCCGACAGAAAAAACTCAACCTGAGCAAGGTGAGGTTCCTGACCCTTTTGGAGGTCGAAATGTTGGATTTTTGAAGTCAAATTTTATGTAGATCTAGTAGACATGTATATGAATCTTTGGTAAAAATTTGAGAGTGATTTGGTGAAGTTTTGACCTCAAATGGGTCTTGTGAACTATGGATATAATATGTTGGAAAACCGACTTGAGGAATCTGACGACTTCAGAAGGGATTCCGGTTACCATTTGGCTTAAAACTCACGGTGAGCCTCTTAAACCCTTAGATAGATATGTTAAGAGGTAGGATAGTGAGTAGATGAAGGATTTGATGAAGGTTTAGGACTAGAAGTGCACGGTATGCACAAAACCGATAGGAACCGATTCGGTTCTGTGCAAAACCAGTTCTGGTGGGAGCAAGAACAGATGGTGATGAGTCTCAAATTAATGTTTAAAACATGTTAAGATGACGAGGGTTGTGTTATGGAGGAGTATGGCATGGAATGAGGAATTGGATATGGAAAATTGATGAATTGGTTGAATATTTTAGGGTGCACGATGAATTGAACCCTTGGACTATTTGGCAGAGACTCTGAGGCGATTGCAAGAAGAGAATTTTGTTATCAAGCATAAGGTAAGGGAATCCTAAACTTAGGATAGGATGATTGGACTCAATTGGATGAGTTGAGGATTAATTTGATTGATTTATGAGATTTATCCAAAGGATAGTTTTTGACATATTCTAAGTGGTTATAGGAGGGTTATGTGTGATATTGTTTGTGCTTAAATCATTTGCCATGTTAAATGTCATTGATTGCCTTACATGCCATGAGTATTCAAATTGTGCATGAGTTGCACTTGTTGTTTCATCTACGAGTTGAATTGAGAAGCATGGCATGAGCATGACATGGCGAGGCCTTGAGGCGTATGAAACGCGGGGTGGGAGGTGGATACCCTGATGCGATGTAATCGCGGGGTGAAGTTGATGTTGTGTGGTGCCTTGATGCGATATAATCGCGGGGTTGAAATGGCCAAGGTCCTGATACGAATTATTCGCGGGATGGAGGTATGTGGTGGTGATATTGGCCTGGAGATTCATTGAAACCTGATGCGTTTACGCGGGTTGCCAATGAGGTCTGATGTGTTTACGCGGATCGAGCCTAATGCGGTCTAATCATGGGCTGGAGAATGAGACAGGCAGGAAGTGGTGGTTGTGGTGAAATGGTAGGATAAGGTGTGTACGATCATTTGAGTGTGACATGGTATCATAGTTGCATGCCCATCATCTGTGTGCCACTATCTTATTTGTATGTGCCTGCATTATTATGAGTTTGGAATTTTGGGATAGGTGAATATCTGAGTGACAATCAACCTGAAATAGGGTTAGGACTTTTTTACTGAAATGTATATTTCACCCCTTTGGGGACTCTTATTTTTACAGATCCTAGGTCTTAGTTATGCGGCCTATTCGTTTTGGGGATCCTAAGGAGATGACGGCATATTTTGACGAGTTCTCGGATAGGCAGGGGAACATTTATGTGAGAAAATGTATGGTTGTATGGGTCAACGAGGGTAGCCCGGACTGGAAGCCTCATAGGTTCGAGGCACGGTTCAAGAAAGTCAGAGACGAGTCGATTGGGTCGCTGAAGCCCCATGAGGTATTCCAGGGAGTTATACCTGATTGGTGCCAGATTGTTGGGGAGTAGGAGTTGCCGGAGGGGTCTGTAGTTGGTTCTAGGAACGGGCCGGAGAAGACCCCGACACTGGACTTTACTATGGAGGGGGACGAGGTCATTATCCTAGAGGCGACTGAGGAGGATCTTGCGGAATTGTCCCATGAGGAGACCATGGATGACACCGTTGGGTTCCATCAGAGGCCTTCTCCAAGTATGAGCCGACAGAGGATGCCGAGGACACCGAGGATTCCAGTAGTTCATCTTAGGTGTCTTAGTTTATTGGCTCGATCTTGTGATGGCGACCCCCGACAATGGCTATTTTAGATGTCGGTGATGGTCTTACCCTTTTGATGTGCTTACCTTGTTGCCCTTGCCTAGCGGATTGTAGTAGTCGGAATTTGTATGAATAATAAGTTATAATGTACGATAGTTATTATGCTATCCAGGTCCCACTTAACTTATATTTTGTACGGAGATTTATTTGAGTACCGTTTCCGCGTGCTTAATGTTTATATATTATCTCTCGACTTGTTCGCGGATCTTGGGACCACGAGAGATGTGTTGTTTGCTTGTAGAGATGCTCGCGTGCTCAATGGGTTAGGGGCGTGACAATAACTATCCTAAGTAAGCGCAATTTACTTTGTAGAGTGCATACAGTCCCACTTGACTTTCATGAGCATTGTCTTTACGGAAAATAGCGTAGAGGTAGTTTCAATGCTTGGGTGTACTCGACGAAGGACACAATTGAGTACATTCATTCCGATTTATGAGGACCAGTATAGGTAACATCTAAAGATGGTGCAATTCATCTTCTAACATTTATTGATTCCCTTTCTAAAAAAGTCTGGATTTATTTCTTAAAGTGTAAAAGTGACGTTTTTGATATGTTCAAGAAGCGAAAGATGTTGATTGAAAATCAAACTAACAAGAAGATAAAGTATCTTAGAACAGATAGTCGTCTTGAGTTTTGTGGAAGTGATTTTAACAAGTATTGCAAAGATTCAGGAATTGTTCATCATTGAACAGTCAGATATACACCTCAACAGAATCATAACCGAACACTTTCAGAGAGAGCTAGATGTATGCTTTCAAATGTTGGACTTGAAAAAGATTTCTGAACTGAATCCGTGTATACGACATGTTATTTGATAAATCGTTCTCCTTCCACCACAATTGAATGTAAGACTCTAAACGAGGTATGGTCTAGTAAACCTTTTGATTATTTTGTTGTAAAAGTATTTGGATGTCCCATTTATTATATTGCAAAATATTGTCACGCCCCCCGGGCACGAGCGTGCGACTCTCTGCAAGCACAAACTATCTCTCAAGGTCCCAGGATGCACGTATAGGTCGAGAGATATATCATCAATAAATAGCACGCGGAAGCGACAATAGAAAAACTCCTCCATGCAAATGTAAAATGAGACCTGGGTAACGATAATATTAATGCATACATAGGTTCCCAGCTGTTTATACAAAGGCATAGTAAATCAGATCTGCCCGTCAGTAGGGTGAGTATAAAAGAGGTCCATCATCATCACCAAAAGGAACGGGCATTAGGGTCACCGCCAAAATGTCAGACTAGTAAACCAGGAGCTCCTAAGTCGAGCTACTAGAGTCATCGGTCTCCTCGGCCTCCTCAGTAGGCTCATACTCCGAGAAAGTCTCCGAGCAAATTTTCACCGTATCCTCGAGGGTCTCGTCTGCGGACGGCTCCATCAGGTCATCCTTGGTAGCCTCGACCACTTTGACCTCTTCCGTGTCCTCCAGGATCGGGGTCCTTTCAGGATCATTCCTCGAATCGGCGATTGACCCTTCAGCCTCCACTGCATCCCGGTCTAGGATGGCACCAGCTAGGGATCACTCCATGAGGCATCGTATTGGGCTTCAGTGGCCCTGTGAAAATATCTCCTACCTTTCTAAACCAAGCCTCATATCCTCAAGGCTTCCAGCTACTACCACCACCTTCGTCTACCCAAACGACTATACACTTTCTAACATAAATGGTCCCCTGCCTATTAGGAAACTCTTCAAAATAAACCGACATCTCCTTGGGGTTGCCAAATCTAATGGGCCACATCCTCAAGGCTTAGAATCTGTAAAGAAGGGGGTCCCACAATGGGGTGAGATATACATCTCAATAAGGTTGATCCTAACCCTAGGTTAGGCTAACCGTCCACTCAAGTAGGTATAATCACAATCAAATCACACAAGATCATAACGGCATTCAACTATCACAAAGTGACACATGGAAATCAAACATGCAATCTAGGTATCTTGTTATGTCACTAAATTCAGCACACATAAACAAGCCATAGTACGCCTTCCACCCTTTCCTACCTCCTCACTTCCACGCCTACGTTTAGAACTCCTCAGGCTCGGTCCGCGTAAACGTATCAGACCGTCTCATTAACAAATCTACGTAAACGCATCAGGTTTTCAATCTCAATCTAGGCCTGTGTCGACACATAACAACTCCGTCCCGCGTTTCAATGCATCAGGACATAGCCTTCTCAACCCCACGCCTCATACGTCTCAGGGTGCCACTCAATTCAACCCTGCACCTCAGGGCACTCAGCCACACAACCCCATGTCTCATACGCCTCAGGGTGGCTCAAATATGGTAAGCTTGAACCTAGAGCCAAAAAAGGTATTTTCGTTGGTTATGCAGGGATATAGCTTGCAGTGTTCTGATCCTCAATCACTAAAGTTTATAATCAGTAAGGATGTTATTTTTTATGAAAATTCTATGCTTGATTAGAAGAAAGTTGTTGAGTCCATAAATATTCAGGAAGAGAATATAGTGAAAGAGGTGGAGATTAGTTTAGAGCATCCATGGAGAACCTCTGAAGACATTCCTATTTAGCTAAAAAGTGACAAGAAGTAAGAAGACTCGAATTTGATTACAGAAGAAGTAGAAGTTAAACAACCCTAGACTTTAGCTACATAGAGAGACAAAAGGCAAATTAAGCCTTCTCAAAGGTATGGTTGCACTGATTGATAGCAAATGCTCTTACAGTTGCTGAAGAACTTGATATTGAAGAACTATACACATTTTGTGAAGTTACTATTTGTTCTAATATGAGAAATGGCTTGTTACAATGAATGAAGAGATGGACTCTCTTCATAAGAGTAAAACTTGGGATCTTGTAAAATTGCCTAACAACAAAAGAGCTGTCGGATGCAAGTGGATTTTCAAGAGAAGATGAAAGATTCAAGGCACATTTGGTAGCGAAGTGTGTCACGCCCCGCGCTCTGGGCACAGGCACGGGACTCCCTGCGAGTGAATTCTCTCGTGTCCCAAGAGTCATATTTCGATAGATGCATAATAAAAATAGTTCGCATGTGGAAGCGATAACATAAATTCTTCCGTACAAACATTAGCGGGGACTTGGATAGCAAAAATACCATAATTACATTTATACATGTGACATTATGATTTCCAGTCGATTTCAGGCTCATTCATGAGAAGTGTGTATCTGGAGATGTATTTCAGTCGTATCCCACTCGAACCTGATCAATTCGAGTAGACTGACCAAATGGGAAAGGTTAACGCAAGAAGAGGTATGTGGACCTAGGGAACTCGGATAGGAAATGGCGCTTTGACCATAAGGATTGTCGAGGGGATATTTAGAGCAACAAAAAGGTCGATCCAAGAACGATTAAGGGATGTCTTGCGAGTGTCATATGATTGGAGCGTGGGTGATGCCGCTTAACCAACGTATGATTTCCAAAATTTTCCTAAATCAGATGTTGAAGATCGAGACCTTAGAAGCTAGTGATAGACCCTTACAATTACATGACAGCCAAAGCCGCCACAAATTGATGAGCCCTAAATGTGATATGAATTACAGGGTCGATATGCGTAATGTCTTCGAAAGCCGCCCGTCGGTTTGGGATAGGCTGAAACCGCGTTTGATAGAAAAAGCAATCAGAAACAAGCCTTGAAAGATTTGAAATGGAAAATCAAGAATTCCAATGTTATTTGGATTAGTCGTCGCCCTATCGAAGATTTCCAGAACGAGAAAAACGACGTTCGGAACGTCATGAGTAAAATGACTGTTTTGCCCCTCAAGATTAGAACTTTGTTATTATAATTGGAGAAGGGAAAAATGGGCAATTGATACCCCCCTAGGCTACCGAACACAAGGACAAGGAGATGGCCATTGGATCTCCTTGGTTAGAGCAAATGCCAAGGGTAAAAAATCCAAGAGCTATGATCATATCACACTATTCACCCACCTACCATTCAACTCTCCTTGACCAAGCTTGAATATAATCATTTTCTCTCTCTCTCCTCACTCATTTTCGGCCAAAGCCCCCCCAAGAACTACCGGCAGCTTCTTCATCTTCTTCCTCCAACCTGCTGCCCGACGACCAGATTCTGGACTCCACTTCGCCGGCCACCATGGCCACCTCTGGCAACTTTTTGACTTCCGGCTGGCCACAGTAACAAAGATCTATGTCTTGCCGACATTCTCCAATAAGAATCGAGGCATTTGGAGCACTGAGAAGTCCAGAACAACGATTCTCCCAAAAGCCGACAGATTAGGACTCAAACTGAGATAGGTTCGATTCTTAGTCCCTTTGGTGGTCGAAATGTTGGAATATTTGGCTCAAATTTTGTGGAGGTCAAGATGAGATGTGTAAGAATCTGTGGTAAAAATTTGGGCTTAATTTGATAAGTTTTTGACCACGAACCGACCTTGTACATTTCACCCAGAAACTGCCGGAAAACTGACTTGGGGGAACCGGCAACCGGTTCTGGAGTCTGTTCGGTGCCCACGAGGGCCACTTTCGGCTACCATCTGCTGCCGGCTGACCACCACAACAAACCTCCATATCTTGCCGAACTCCTCCAACAAGAATTACGACGTTTGGAGCACCGAGACGTTCCGGACAGAAGTTTTCCCAGAAGCCGATGGAATCGGAACCCACCTAGGTAGGTCCTGTTCTTACCCCCTTTAACCTGCCGAAATCTTGGAATTTTGGGCTCAAATTTTGTGGAGACTTAGTAGAGATGTAGATGAATCTGTGGTAAAAATTGGGGCTAGAATTGATAAATTTTTGACCTCGAACCGATCTTGTGAAATTGGAGCAGAAAACTGCCGGTACTGATCAAGGAAGAATCCGGCGACTTCAAAGGGTTTCCGGTAACCAATCAAGCTCAAATCTTTGGTGAGCCTCTTGGACCCTTAGATAATCATGTTAAGAGGTGGTATAGCATTTAAATGATGGATTTAGAGTTGAATTGAGGCTGGTAGCTCACGGCATGCACAGAACCGTGAGGAACTGGTTTGGTTCTGTGCATGGCCGAACCTTAGAGGGCTGTGGTTGTTGAATTGGGCTCCAAATTGATGATTAAAGTATGTTTTAATGCTGAGAATAATGCTATGGAGGCTTGGGGTTCATGGATGTTTGAATTGGATTAGAAATTGACGTAATTGGTTGGATTTGATTAGGTTGCACATTGAGTTTGGTCTTGGACCATTGGGGGCCGAAACTTTGGAGGCTCAAGAGGAGTAAATTGGGTTGCCAAATTCAAGGTAAGGAAATTCCTAAACCGATGCTAGGGAGATTGGACTCGATTGGGTAAGTCGAGGGTCAATTAGAACGATTTGTGAGAATTTATTCAAGTGGGTAGCTTAGTGATATACTAAGATGATATAGGATTGATTATGAGAGATATTATGTGCATGAGTTATTTGCCATGCCTGTATATCATTTGAATTGAAATGCATGCCACGAAAATTTTGAAACGCAATTGAATGCGCGCCTGCTAGTGAGTATGAGAGTGGATGGAAAATCAAAGCATATTGTGACATTCTGATTTTCAATCCACTTCAGACTTTGTAATGAGAAGTTATTTATATCAAGTGATATATTTCAGTTATATTCCGCTCAAATCTGATCAATTTGAGTAGACTGACCAAAGGGGAAAGGCTAACGCGAGACGAGATACGTGGACCTAGGCGACTCGGATAGGAAATGACGCTTTGACCATAAGGATTATCGAGGGGATATTTGGGACCACAAAAAGACTGATCTAAGAACGATTAAGGATTACCATGCGAGCGCCGTACGATTGGAGCGCGGGTGATGCCGCTTAACCAAAGTACGATTTGTAAAATTATCCTAAATCGGACTGTGACGATCGAGACCACAGGGACTAGTGATAAGCCCTCGCAATTATATGACAACCAAGGCTGCCATGAATTGACGAGCCCTAAACATGATGAGAATCACAAGGTCGATACGCGTATAGTCTGCAAAAGGCCACCCGCCGGTTCGGGATAGGCTGGAATCACGTTTGATAGAAGAAACGATCAGAATCGAATCCTAAAAAGTTTGACAAAGGAAAATCAAGAATTTCAATGTCAATTGGATTGGCCGTCGCCTTATCGAAGAAGTCAGAAACGAGAAAAAACGACGTTCCAAAAGTCGAGGGTAAAATGACCGTTTTGCCCCTCAAGCTTAGAACTGTGTCTTTATAATTGAAGGAAGGGAAAAATGGACATTCTCCCCGCTCCCAAGCTGCCGAACATTGAAGAAAAAAAGGAGCCATTGGATCTCCTTGGCAAGAACAATGGACAAGTGTCAAGCATCCAAGGGTGGAAGATCATCTCACAATTAGATGCCCACCTAGCAATCACTTCAATTAATTAATTTTTGGGGATAACCAGCTCTCTCTTTCCTCTCTCTCCCACTCTTCATTAGGCCATTTTGCTCCCCCAAAGAACCGACCAAGCTACTTCTTCTTCTTCTTCTTCTTCTTCGTCTCCTTCTTCAATTTCTGCCTCTCGCCAACCACCCCGGATGCCGCCGTTCGGTCCGTACGACCGGCACCTCCGACCACCAGCTATCGTCAGCCGACCACCACAGTATAGATCCAACTCTTTCTGACGTCTTCCAACTTGAATCAGGTCATTTGAAGCTCTGTGGAATTTGAGGCAAGCATTCTCCCACAGGCCGACAGAATTGGAACCAACCTGAGGTAGGTCTGTTCCTCGATCAATTTGAAGGTCTAATTCTTAAAATTTAAAGCTCAAATTTGGTGGAGACTCAGTAGACATATGTAGGAACCTCTGACAAAAATTTGGGATTTATTTGATAAGTTTTTGATCATGAACCACCCTTGTACATTATGCCCAGAATCTGCCGGTATTTTGTGTTTGGGTGATTCGGCGAGTTTTGACGACTTTCTAGCAACCACGGGGCTTGAACCTCACGGTGAGCACTCCAAAATCTTAGGTAGACATTATAAAAGGTAGAATGATGTATAATTGATGGATTTGAGGTAGATTAGTATCGGTTGGACTTGGCATGAGCAGAACCGAATAGAACCGGTTCAATGCCGGGCCAAACCGAATTTGTGGATGGCTGAATAGGCTAGATTTATGTTGTAATTTGGTGTGTATGATGTGTTAAGATGATGAGGAGTATGTTATGAGTGATTTGGATGGATGAATTGAGGAATTGGGCTTGGAATTTTGACAAATCGTTTGGTTAACCTAGGTTGCGCAACAAATCGACTTTGGACTTGGGTTGGCCGAATCCTAGGAGGCTTAAGGAGGAGTAATTTGTGTCGTTAAGTGAAGGTAAGAAATTCTCTAAACCAAGGCTAGGGGGATTGGACTCGATTGGGTAAGTCAAGGGCCGATCATAAATGGTATATAGGAAAATCCTCTATGGTAATAGCTTAATGTGTTCTTAGATGCTATTGAATGATTACATGATACAGCCTATGCTTGAGTTGTTTGTGTGTTTAAGTGTCATTTGAATTGATTCGCATGCCACGGAGTTAGAAATTGTATTAGAATGCGCATTAGCTATTGAAATGTGAAATTTTGAATTGAAAAAAAAATCAAGTTGTTTGCTATAATGTGGCATGAGTTATGAATGTGGCATTACATGGCAAGGCATTGAGGCGTATGAGACACGGGACAGAAGGTTGAGACCCTAATACGACGAGGTCGCATGGTGGATTATGAAAAGGTGGTGCCTTGATGCGACGAAGTCGTGGGGTTGAGACATCCACTGTCCTGATGTGATATAACTGTGGGACAGAATATGAGCTCATAGACTCTACTTGGGATTGAATCAAGACCTGATGCGTTTACGCGGGTCGTCGACCACGGTCTGATGCGTTTACGCAGGCTGAGCCTGAGGCGACTAGTTCGCGGGCTAAAGAAAGAGCCAGGCAGAGGTTGATAGATGCGGCGAAGTGACAGGCCGAGCATACATGTACATTCGTGTGTGATACGAAATAATAAATGCATGCCTGTCCTCTGTGTATTGTTGTTTATTGAATTATGAATGTTATACTTGTGTGTGACCATAAGTTGGATAGGTTGAGTGACTTGGCTGCCTGAGTGGATAGTCAACCTAACCTAGGGTTATGTTTTTCTTACTGAGATGTGTATCTCACCCATTTTGGGGAAATCTTACTTTACAGATCTTGGACAGTAGCTATATGGCCTATTAGGTTCGGGAACCCGCAGGAGATGACAGCATTTTACGATGAGTTCCCCGATAGGCAGGGAAATATATACGTTAGGAAATGTACAGTAGTTTGGGTAGACGAGGGAAAGCCGGACTGGAAGCCTCATCGGTTCGAGGCACGGTTTAGAGGGGATGGGGATAGGAAAGTCGGGCCGCTGAAGCCCCATGAGGTTCTGGAGGGTGTCATACCTCCCTGGTGTCAGACGATCTCAGACCAGGAGTTTCTCAAGGGCTTATTAGTTGGGTCGAGGAACGGCCCGAAGCAGATGCCGACCGCAGAGTACTCTGTGCCATCGCCGGAGGACGAGGTCATCGTGGTGGAGCTGTCAGAGAGAGACCTATCCGAGCCGAACCAGGAGGCGACCATGGATGGAGACCCAGCTGAGCCTTCGCATAAGGTGACTATGGAGGACTCTATGGAGATTCCGTCAGAGACTTTCTCCGAGTATGAGACATCAGAGGAGAGCGAGGACACCGGAGATTCTAGCAGCTCTTCCAAGGCGACTCTGGACGTCGATCTGATTTTTTGACTGGCGACGTGACCTCATCCCTAGTGGATTTTGTGGATACCTTTTTGACATGCTTACCCGTCACCCCTGATGTTTAGCATATTTAGTAGTTATTGGTTTGTAGGTGATGATGTACGGCCTTTTTGATGTTATGCATGTCCTACTTAGTTTGTATGTATATATTTAATGTACGAGGAGTTGTTGGGAGCCGCTTTCGTGTGTTTAATGTAAATTATTTTATCTCTCGACCTTTCTTTTTATATAGGTGGATCCTTGGGACCGCCGGGAGATTACTGTTGTTTTCTTGCAGGGATGTTTGCGTGCTCACGATGAGGCGTAAGGCATGACATATATGATGTGTTGTGGCATGAGCATGACATAGCACGACCCTGAGACATGCGAGATGCAGGGCGAAAGGTAGAGACCCTGATGCGACGAGGTCGTGGGGTGAAGTATGATTAGATGGCGAATTGATCCAATGAAGTCACGGGATTAAGATAGTCACAGTCTTGATGCGATCTAATCGCGGGAAAAAGTATGAGCTCATAAACCTTGCCTGGAGATGAACCGGGACCTGATGCGTTTACGCGGGTCATCGGAGATGGCGGTCTGATGCGTTTACACGGGCCGAGCTTGAGGCGACTAGTTCGCAGGCTAGAGAATGAGGCAGGCAGAGGTTGATGGTTATGGCGAAGAGGCAGGCCGAGTATACATGTGCACGTGACTGTGCCACGAGATCATAAATGCATGCCTGTCTTCAGTGTGTTGTCGTTTATTGAGCTGTGATTGTTATGCCTATGTGTTCATAAATTTGGATTTGTCGAGTGACGCGACTACCTGAGTGGACTGTCAACCTAACCTAGGGTTAGGATCCACCTTACTGATATTTACATCTCATCGCAGTGGGGGCTTACCTTTTTCAGGTTCCAGGCGAAGGAAGCGCGAGCTTGCCAAGGATTGGCATTTGAAGAGAAAGTGGATCAATTGTACCTTAGATGAAGTTGTTTTCTTTATGTGGTATTAGAAGTATACTCCTGGTTGGTGGATTATAGAATTGAATCATCGAGAATGAATTAATGAGATTTTATTATTTATGTCCTAAGTCATCTGTATGTTGTTGTATTTATATGACGGGGGATGACATCGCTTCTACATGCATTCTTTAAAGGAGTTATAAAGAATTGGCCGTTGGATCCTAGAGTATTCTTAAATTAACGGCATGGATAGGGATGTTCACGTGTTTACCGAGTTTGGGGCGTGACATCCCTGCTTGTTTGGTATCAGAGCAAGGTCAGCTCGATCTAATGTGATTGAGATTTGGAGTGATAAGGAGCTATGACTTGCGGACAGTTAGATATTGAGCTCTATAAGACTATGCATGGATTGTTGAGTTTTGAGGACGGTAGACTTGAACTTGTGTACACTTGAATGGTCCTAGAGTTGATTTTGATGGATGATCTTGAGTTATGTGGTGACTAAAGTTTAAGTGGAAGCAAGCTGGGATTGGAGGGTCATGAGCATGGACTTTGAGGCAGTAATTGTACTTGAGGATAATAGGGAATTGCTTATGAATGAAGGGTCAATTGAGGTGTATGATTGTCATCTTGATTTGTCAATGACCCAACTTGAGGAGTACGAATTATAAAGAGACGACTGATATTAGTGGATTCAGTCTTGAATTGCATGAGATTTTGATGGTTTTAGTTATCGATTGTTATTGGCAACGTTGGATGATATGAGTTGAGATGAATACAAGGAGTGTTCGAATTGAAGATCAGTTGTGATCAAATGCATGAAGAGTTGATTTGAATGTTGACTGGACTTGAGATAGATAATGGAATATAGGCAATTGATCTGCAAGATGTGATGGTCATTGGTGGAATTAGAACTCTTGAATGGATAAGAATTGATCTGAAGGCGCTTTTGTTATGACAAGTGGTGAGGACAGTCATGCTATGCTTGAGTTTGTGGCTTTGAAATGAAGGTCAATGAGGGTGCATGCAATGACTTATCGCTGTTGGACTTAATAAACCGTCGCTTGGTATGGGACAAGTTGATGGGATACCTATAAACTGTGATGAAACGTGGTATGGGACATGTGGAACGGGGATTTCTCCGTAGATGTATGACTTGGGACAACCTGCATCGGCCAGGTTTGATGAGGACGGGGAGTGATCGCCGGGACAGAGAGGTCAGGATAAGGAGCGGCTCTTGGCAGGCTTCTAAGATGGCAGAGGCAGGAATGACCCAATTCATAACTTGAAAGGGGAAGCCTAGGTATCAGGTTGAGTCCAATTGTGGATGAGGAATGTATGGCATGGGATTGATTCTCATCGAGGATGGTTGAAAGTGGCACGACCTGTGTAATGGTGCCTATGAGTGGCATGTTTAAAAGCTTCATGCTTGATAGTGGATGCCCTTGGAAAAAGAAAAGTGATGGTTGTGATGGGCCTGTTAGGCATATTTGACGATTAGCCTCATGTGACTGGCTTGGCCAAGATATAACTGAGAAGTTAGATGACATATGAGTTTATACCATTGGAACCGAGGCCTGTTGAGATGAGATAGTCTGTTGTGCCTATGCTAGAGAGGTAGATGCCTTTAGGCCTAGAGTATGAATTTTTGACTTAGTGAATCGCTGTCTTAAGTGCTTATTTGACAGTTGCCTAGTTGAGGCTGGCCTAGTAATGGCCGTTAGTTGAGAAGTTGCCTCGTTGAGACTGGCTTGAGGAAGGATTGTTAATCAAGGATGATTTGGGACCCTTGAATAATCGGCAATTTATTTGAGAATTGCTTAAGAACCACTAGAGGGTTGGTTGATGGTGAAAGATATTGAGATGAATAGCCTGAGATTGATGGACTTGAGAAGATGACTTGAGTCTTGGATTCCTAGAGGGAATCATAGTTGTTCAAGTGGCATGAGAACTTGATAAGATTGAAGGACCAAGGAATGGTCGCTAGGGTCGCACTTGACTTGCGTATGTGAGATACGAAAAGATTCAAGGACTAAGATCGATCATGAGAACTTAATGAGGTTGAACGACTAAGGTGTGGTCGTAGAAGAGTGTTGGGCTCAAGGATATGTGGTATGGAAGATTTGAGAATTGATATGAGTCATGAGAATTGAGTAAATATGGGCTATTTGAGTGTGAATACTAAAAGAGAATATGACTCGATTGGTTGATCATACGAGACGCAAGAGCTGAATGGGTCATGCGGACTTCAAATGGAAATGAGAAAATTGTGGATTGAGCGAGCTCGAAGAGGAGCTGCCATGATTCTCTAAATCACTGTGGTGATAAATGCTTGTACTGACGAGTTAAGTGATGGAAGTCACGAAGAAAGTGACTCTAAGTGAGTCTTTTCGAAATTGAATGTGTGGGTAGGATCATGAAAGCTTGGACAAGCTTGTGAGATTATGTATAAGACTGAAATTGAATGAGTCAGGTAGAGGGATGAAAGTTGAAATTGTCTCCCTCTGGATTAAGGACCTTAATGAGAAAACCTTAGAGGTTTTGGACACATTGAAAAAAGAAAGTAACCCTGGCAATACTAGCCCAATAGGCTATTGAGGATGGGTGAAAGGTCACTAGGGGAAGGATTTCTTCGGAGGCATTAGATCTGCCTAGACAATCTCCGTTGAGCTGTTCGATGGGAAGTGTCATCCTGGGGTTGATTGAGAGCAAGGATTGCTTGGATTCTGATACTGTTGCAAGGATCATGAGATGATCGACTGGTGGGAGACAGAGTTCTCAAGGTCGCTTAGACATAGGGTAAGGGTGGTCGAGGACCCTTGAATAAGATGAGTAAGTCCCTGAGTGGATTGGAACTTGAGAACCTTATGGCTGGACATTATTCCTGATTTCGAAGAATGGTGATAGGACTCAGTTAAGGAAGAGAATGATAAAAAGATTTATGAATAAGAGAACTCCTGCTCACGGATTACGAGCAAAGAAATATTCATTATGAATATGGAGCGTGCCTATGGGAAATGGTTGATTACTGGGCGAAGGCACATAGTGGAAAGTGAGTAGTAAGTCTTTTTTGTTGTGAATAGGTCGAAGAAGAATCGACATGCTAGATTGCCTAAAGTTAATGACTTCCTGAGATCTATTGATTGGATTGAAATCATGAGAAATGCAGCCATGAGTTGTTGTTCCCTAAAGAATAGGGCAATGATCTTAAAGGGCGATTGGACCATGAATTGGTCATTAACGAAAGGAAAAGTGAATGGACTTGGTAGTCCTGAATGGTTGTGATTCTAGTAAGTGGTGTAGTAAATGAAAAGAACACTTGAAGAACGCTTGTAAAGTGATTTGAGTTAATCGAATTGACCATTCGACAAGTGAATGGGTGAAGACCCAATGACGAATAGATGTTGTCACTGGAGGTGACTGAGTTATGGGAAGAAAAATGTGAAAGCAAGGTAGCATTTGAATCCTAGAGTAAAGGCATCGCCGTTGGCACAGACTCCAAGGTTAACGTTCTATGAAATAGAAAGGACAAGGTGAAATTGAAATGAGAGAATGCCACTGAAGTGTATGGTTTCCCTTACATTGTGAGAGATCCTATTGAAAAAGGGAGACAGACTTTAAATGGTCTAAGTATGATGAATGAGCGTCTTTACCAAGGAAGAGGAAGCATAACTGGAATGACTACTGGAAGTGAAGTCAGAGAGACAGTCTTTTGGACAATGTTGAATTCCAGGATGACGTTGACGTTCAGTGGAACGAAAGGAATTGGGATAAGATCGCCTTAGCGAGTATGGAACTCAGAGGCTAAAGCATTGATGCACCTTGAGGAAAAAAGTGACAAAAAGGAACAAAACTTTGTGTAGTCCAAGTGAAAACCCATGACGATAGAGAGCCAAGGTCTGAGCTCTCAAGTGAAAAGTGTGAGGAATAGTAAAAAGAAGTTGATATCAGTTGAATTAAGTACCCAAGGAATGATTGAGTTGGTCCTTACCGTCTTGAGAGAAGATGGTTGAACTCATGTAAGGAGCCATGAGAAACATGAACAGTCTTTGCGAGTGTCGTATGGGTTCTGAGGAAATGTCTATTGCATGCTAAATGCGAAGAGCGCAAGTGTGAACCTAATGAAGTAAGATTCATGCATTGGAATGAGTGATAAATCCTTTGAGGATTGGAATAAGTGATGAATCGACTATAGTCGATGCGAGTTGCGGAAAGTGCAAGCTCCACGGGATTGATGAGTGACAATAGACGGACCGTTGAAAGATTTCCCACAAGAGTTGTTCCAATGATAAAATGGATTAAGGGCCAGATATAACGCGAGTGGGCGGATGAACGTGAAAGGGTTTTCAAGGACTCGAATTGAGCTAATGACTATGTGGTTTACAGCGAGTCAAGTTGGAGATTGAAAAGCTTATGAAGGTCGTAGTGACACGATGCACAATGAAACTCGAGGCATAATAAGACGATGTGAAATGGATATGGTTGGTACGTTATAAAGACAATGCCATATGAATTGGTATGCTTAGAGCATGATTAGAATTGGTTGTGAATGTCCTCGTGATAGAGTTGGGAAATGTTGTTTGAGTAAAAGAACATTGCAAGGCTACACCTACTACGAGAGTATAAAGTAGCAGTTTCTTGAGAGAAATTGAACAAGAGGCAACGCAGATGTGTAGAACTGCTGGTGGACATGAGAGCGTTGCTTAAATGAAGGAAATACCTCAAGAATTGTGTGAATTAAAGGAGGTTAAGGGTATGTATTGCTTAAAGGAATTGAAGGCGAGGCATGTAGAATGAAGTGATCACCCAAGTGTTTTTACAGCAATATTCATACAGATAAGGAAAGGTGAATCATTTAGTGGATGCCTACAGTTGGGAATTGAACATGGTTTAATTGGCTTTGAAGGGACAGATCTTCCCTCAAGAAATAAGAAATTCAACTCCTAAATGGAAAGTTCGCTAATGGACTGGTGTGATGGCTATTGGAAATATCTAGCCTAAGAACCAGAAGGAAATTGAGGTGTACCATAATTAAACACCGATGCTGGAGGGATTATAGAAATGGATGGAACCCTTGAGGCCATGGACAAAAGTACGAGTCCAGCATTGAAGAGAAACTAAAGGAGGTGACCTCATAGAAATTTAAAGGGAGAATTATAGTGTTTCTTGGGGACGGCACAAAGATGTGCCAAGATGCATATATATATCGGTGATAAGGTTGAGCGTTGAAAGTTGTCTATCTTGTAATCAAGCACTAGGAGTGTCGATGGAAGGGAAGGACATGATGATGAAAGTTGAAGGACCACTTGATCCAAAGAAATTATCGGATGGGATCGAAAATGGATTACTACGGAAGTAATCATGTGACTGTTTAAGGAGTCGAGAGGGCCATAACTCAATTTGATTGATGGAGGGCAAATTGATAAAGCCCTAAAATCTTTGTGGGCATGAAAGGAAGCTCGAAAGGAGTAATACGCCGAGTGGTATGGATATTAAAGAGCGCATTCTGGCGAGGGCTTAGTGATAATGGTTACGGACGAATGTAAGAGATAAGGTGAACGCTCGAGAAAGAGCTACTGGCCAATGATATGAATACCAAAAGAGAATGGAGAGAAGCCCATTGGATTGAGGACTAGAGGAGACAAGTCCTAGAGAAGGATGACCTTAAGTAGGAAAGGACGAACAAGATCGTCAATCCATGGAAAAGATTATCCGAAAAAGTGAGAATGCGACGAGACGCCTATACCCCCGAGGGATTTGATGGAGTAGAAGGTTGTGAATTTCGAGGACAAAATTTCTTTAAGGGGGGAAGAGTTGTGACATTCAGATTTCCAGTCGATTTCAGGCTCATTCATGAGAAGTGTGTATCTGGAGATGTATTTCAGTCGTATCTCGCTCGAACCTGATCAATTCGAGTAGACTGATCAAAGGGGAAAGGTTAACGCGAGACGAGATACGTGGACTTGGAGAACTCGGATAGGAAATGGCGCTTTGACCATAAAGATTGTCAAGGGGACATTTAGAGCCACAAAAAGGCCGATCCAAGAACGATTAAGGGATGCCTTGCGAGTGTCATACGATTGGAGCGCAGGTGATGCCGCTTAACCAATGTATGATTTGCAAAATTTTCCTAAATCGGACGGTGAAGATCACGACCTTAGGAGCTAGTGATAGACCCTCACAATTACATGACAACTAAAGTCGCCACAAATTAACGAGCCCTAAACGTGATATGAATCACGGGGTCGATACGCGTATTGTTTGCGAAAACCGCTCGTCGGTTTGGGATAGGCTAGAATCACGTCTGATAGAAAAATCTACTAGAAACGAGCCTTGAAAGATTTGAAATGGAAAATCAAGAATTCCAACGTTATTTGGATTGACCGTCGCCCTATCGAAGATTTTCGGAACGAGAAAAACGAAATTCGGAATGTTGGGAGTAAAATGACCGTTTTGCCCATCAAGCTTAGAACTTTGTTATTATAATTAGAGAAGGGAAAAATGGGCAATTGATACCCCCTAGGCTGCCGAACACAAGGACAAGGAGATGGCCATTGGATCTCCTTGGTTAGAGCAAATGCCAAGTGTCAAACATCCAAGAGCTATGGTCATATCACACTATTCACCCACCTACCATTCAACTCTCCGTGACCAAGCTTGAATATAACCATTTTCTCTCTCTCTCCTCACTCATTTTCAGCTAAAGCCCCCCCCAAGAACAACCGTCAGCATCTTCATCTTCTTCCTCCAACCTGCTGCCCGACGACCAGATTCTAGGCTCCACTTCACCGGCCACCACGGCCACCTCCGGCCACTTTTTGACTTCTGGCCAGCCACAACAACAAAAATCTATGTCTTGCCGATATTCTCCAACAAGAATCGGGGTATTTGGAGCATCGAGGAGTCGGAAGCAAGGATTTTCCCAAAAGCCGACAGATTAGGACTCAAACTAAGGTAGGTTCGGTTCTCAGTTCCTTTGGTGGTCGAAATGTTGGAATCTTTGGCTCAAATTTTGTGAAGAAAAATTTGCGACGTGTAAAAATCTATGGTAAAAATTTTGGCTTAATTTGATAATTTTTTTACCACGAACCAACCTTGTACATTTGGCCCAGAAACTGTAGGAAAACTGACTTGGGGGAACCGGCGATCGATTTTGGAGCCTATGCTCGATGCCCACGAGGGCTACTTCTGGCCACCATCTGCTACCGGCCAACCATAACAACAAAGCTCCACGTCTTTTCGAACTCCTCCAACAAGAATTGCGCCGTTTGGAGCTCTGAGGCGTTATGCACAGAAGTTTTCCCAGAAGCTGACGGAATAGGAACCCACCTGAGGTAGGTCCGGTTCTTACCCCTTTAACCTGTCGAAATATTAAAATTTTAGGCTCAAATTTCGTGTGTTGATGAATCTGTGGTAAAAATTGGGGCTTGAATTGATAAAGTTTTGACCTCGAACTGGTCTTGTGAAATTGAAACATAAAACTGCCGGTACTGATCAAGGAAGAATCCGGCGACTTCAAAGGGTTTCCGGCAATCAATCAAGCTCAAATATTTGGTGAGCCTCTTGGACCCTTAGATATTCATGTTAAGAGATGGTATAGCATCTAAATGATGGATTTAGAGTTGAATTGAGGCTGGTAGCTCACGACATGTACAGAACCGTGAGGAACCAGTTTGGTTCTATGCATGGCCGAACCTTAGAGGGCTGTGTTTGTTGAATTGAGCTCCAAATTGATGATTATAGCATGTTTTAATGATGAGGATAATGCTATGGAGGCTTGGGGTTCATGGATGGTTAAATTCGATTAGAAATTGATGTAATTGGTTGGATTTGATTAGGTTGCACATTGAGTTCGGTTTTGTACCATTTGGGGGCCGAAACTTTGGAGGCTCAAAAGGAGTAAATTGGGTTGCCAAATTCAAGGTAAGGAAATTCTTAAATCGAGGCTAGGGGGATTGGACTCGATTGGGTAAGTCGAGGGCCGATTAGAACGATTTATGAGAATTTATTCAAGTGGGTAGCTTAGTGATATACTAAGATGATATAGGATTGATTATGAGTAATATTGTGTGCATGAGTTATTTGCCATGCCTGTATATCATTTGAATTGAATTGCGTGCCACGAAAATTATGAAACGCATTTGAATGCGCGCCTGCTAGTGAGTGTGAGAGTGGATGGAAAATCAAAGCATATGATGTGTTGTGGCATAAGCATGGCATAGCATGGCCTTGAGGCGTGCGAGACGCGGAGCAGAAGGTTGAGAGTCTGATGCTACGAGGTCGCGAGGTGAAGTATGATTAGATGGCGCCCCCTGATGGGACGAAGTCGCAGGGTTGAGATAGCCACAGTCCTGATACGATATAATCGCGGGACAGAGTATGAGCGCATAAATATTGCCTGGAGATGAACCGGGACCTGATGCGTTTACGCGGGTCACCGAAGATGGCGGTCTGATGCATTTACGAGGGCCGAGCCTGAGGCGACTAGTTCGCGAGCTAGAGAATGAGGCAGGCAGAGGTTGATGGTTGTGGTAAAGAGGTAGGCTGAGTATACATGTGCACATGAGTGTGGCACGAGGCCATAAATGCATGCCTGTCTTCTATGTGTTGTCGTTTATTGAGTTGTGATTGTTATGCCTATGTGTTCATAAATTTGGATTTGTCGAGTGACGCGACTGCCTGAGTGGACTGTCAACCTAACCTAGGGTTATGACCCACCTTATTAAGATTTATATCTCACCCTAGTGGGGGCTTATCTTTTTCAGGTTCCAGGAGAAGGAAGCACGAGCTTACCAAGGATTGGTATTTGAAGAGAAAGTGGACCAATTGTACCTTGGATGAAATTATTTTCTTTACGTGGTATTAGAATTATTCTCCTGATTGGTGAATTATAGAATTGAATCCTCGAGAATGAATTAATGAGATTTTGTTGTTTATGTCCTAAGTCATCTGTATGTTGTTGTATTTATATGACGGGGGATGGCATCGCTTCTGCATGCATTCTTTAAAAGAGTTATAAGGAATTGGCCGTTGGATCCTGGAGTATTCTTAAATGAACGGCATGGATAGGGATGTTCGCGTGCTCGCCGAGTTCGGGACATGATAATACATAACCTCCCACGAGTTCTTACAAAAGCGCTGGTAGACTAATCTTGCTAGTCGATAAGGGTAATAGGACCGGCTCAAAAGACAACCATTAACATCCCCAAAAGAAAACGAACTATCGAGGTCATCTGCAAAATAACTGTCTAGAAAACGAAAATCCCTAGGTCGAGCTACTAGAGTCGTTAGTCTTCTCGGCATCCTCGGTAGGCTCGTACCCCGAGAAAGTCTCCAAGCGTACCTCTACGGTATCCTCCATCGTCCCGTCTACTGACGGCTCCACCAGGTCGTCCTCAGAGGCTTCGATTTCAATGACCTCGTCGGTGTCTTCCAGAGTTGGGGTTCTATTGGGAATGTTCCTCGAACTAGCTACTGATCCCTCGACCTCCATAGAATCTCGAGTAGGATGACACTAACTAGGAATAACCCTACGGGGTACCTCAGTAGAGTTCAGTGGTCCAGTAGTAACCTCGCCTACCCTCCGAAACCAAGCCTCGAACTTATGAGGCTTCCAGTCCTTTTCACTCTCATGACCCAGACTACAGTACACTTCCTAACGTACACGGTTCCCCGTCCGTCCGAGAATTCCTCAAAATACGCGGTCATCTCCTTCGGGTCACCTAGTCTGGTCGACAACGTCCTCACGGTCTAGGATCTGAAAATGTGGTCCCACAACGATGTAAGATTCATATTTAGTAAGACAGGTCCTAACCCTAGGTTAAGCTGACCGTGCACTCAGGTGAATGCAATCATGAACAAAATGCACAAGCAACCACATGAAGCATTCAACAGTCATTAAATAACATATGGACACAAACGAGTGTTAAGCACGCAATCATGGCATCATATCTCATCGTTCAAATCAAGCACGCATAACCAAGTCAGGTTACACCTTCCACCTTTTCAGGCCTCCATTGATTCACGCCCGCGTTTAGAACGCCTCAGGCTCGGTCCGCCTAATTATGCTTCAGATCATCCCATTGACAAACCCGCGTAAACGCATCAGATGTTCAATTTCATTCCAACCTGTGTCGACACATACCAAATTTCGTCTCGCGTCTCAATGCATCAGGACATTGGCTATTTCAACCCTGCATCTCAACGTATTAGGGTATAATTCAACGCAAGCCCACGTCTCAGCTCCTCAGGGTACCACAAGATTCACAAATATGCCAATCATTCATTTCAACTTAAACTTCATGCTCAAGTACAAGCTCATGCATGGAGCTAGATATCTATGGCATGCAAGGCAATCAATCTCATCACTCACAAGAGGCAATCAATTCATGGCACAAGCATTCAACAAGCGTTCAAGCCATCGACATCTAACGAGGACGCACATTGGACAATCACACCATAATTCACGAGAACTAACCTAATTCACACCCAATTCACCTAATCTAGTCCAGTCCTCCTAGCCAAGGTTTAGAAACCCCTTACCTTAGGCTTAAATCAGCAAAAATCTCCTCCCAAGCACACCAATAATTCGATTCTAATAGTCCAAGAACAAGTTAACCACGCAACTTAAGGAAATTTATCCAATTCATCAATTTTCTCGTCAAAATCGTCAATTCACTATGCATATACCTCATTGACATATTGAGGGACATCCTCATAAACCTCAATAATGAATTTGGAGCTCAAATCCTCTGTAAACAACCCTAAGGATTCGGTATGCACAGAACTGAAATAGGGCAATTTCAGTTCTGTGTATATCTCACTCAATCAGCCCATAATTCAATCTAAATCCCCAATTTATCTACTAAGTTACTTGCTAACATATAGTTCTAGGAGTTAGGAAGCCTCACAAAAAATTTGAGGTCAATGTGACGCCAAATGGTCCACGAAAGGCGCCGAGTTCTCCACGCACTCTACCGGTCAGTTTCTGCCCTTCAATCATAGCACCATTTTGGTGTCAAAACTCCATCAAACTCAAGTCAAATTTCTACCACAATTCAGTATACATGTGCCCTTGATGTCCATAAAATTTGGCCAAAAGATTCATATGATTAGAGGTCATACGGAGTTCAAACAGCAGCTTACCTCCAATTGCGATGGTTTCCGTTGACTCTCAGGAGAACGGCTAGCCGAAGCTCCTCAGTGGGTCAAATGACGAGCTACCACTTGGAGGTGGTCGACAAGAGGCTGAGGAAGACGCTGGTGGTCAGCTCGATGGCTGAAAGTCGCCGGAAGTGGTGACCGGAAGTGGCGAAGGTGGCGGCAGAGTCTGGTCAGGCAGGAGCAACTCTCGGTTGGAGGAAGAAGAAGAAGATGAGCTAAAGATGGCTATAGTGATGGTGTTCGACTGAATGGAGGGGTGAGATAAGTATATACCCAAGTTTGAGAGTCAACCATGAAGAATGGTAGGTTAAAAGTTGTTTACTAATTGTCAAAGCCTAATCCTTTGACACATGTCTTCATGTCAATCAAGTCTTCATCCAATGGCTGCTATATCATCAAATTTTTGGTAGCCTAGAAAGAGTGTCAATGATCAAATTGCCCTTCTCCATCTATTAAAGTAAGGCCAAGACTTAAAGGGCAAAATGATCATTTTACTCTCGGCGTTCGGAACGTCATTTGTCTAATTCAAATTTCCTTCGATGAGGCGACATCCAATCCAATTATAATGTTAGAATCCTTGATTCTCCATTTTCTAATTTCGAGACTCGTCTTTGAATCATTTCTCTATCAAATGTGATTTCAGTCTATCTCGAACTAACGGGCAGCTCTTGCAGACGTTACGCGTATCGACTTTGTGATTCATATCACACTTAGGGCTTGTCAATTCATGGCGACTTTAGTTGTCATGTAATTGCGATGGTCTATTACTAGTTTCAACGGTCTCGATCGTCATCGCTCGATTTAGGAAAATTTTACAAATTATATATTGGTTAAGCGGCATCACCCGCACTCCAACGTATAACGCTAGCAATGCATTCCGTAATCGTTCTTAGATCGGCCTCTTATGGCTCTAAATGTCCCCTCGACAATCCTTATGATCAAAGTACCGTTTACTATTTGAGTTCCCTAGGTACACGTATCTTGTCTCGTGTTAGCCTTTACCTTTTGATTAGTTAACTCGAGATTGATCAGATCCGAGCGAGATACGGCTAAAAGACATTGTTAGATTTATTCTCATTAATAAGTCTCGAAATGACAGGAAAAATCAGAATGTCACAACTCTTCCCCCTTACAAAAATTTCGTCCTCGAAATTTACGATAAACCAATTACTCAAACAAATGGGGGTATTGACGCCTCATTGTTTCCTCGCTTTCTCACGTAGCGCCTTCGGTTCCATGGTTCTCCCAAACAACTTTGACCAATGGAATCGTCTTATTCCTTAGAATCTGCTCCTTTCGATCTTCGATCCTGATTGGCTTTTCTACGTCGGATACCCTATCATCCGCTTCGTTGGTTTCGTAATCCAATACATGCATCGGGTCCGGTTTGTACTTACGTAGCATTGACACATAGAAGACGTTATGTACTTGGGACAAGTTAGGCGGTAAGGCAAGCCTGTAGGCTAAGGTCCCAATCCGTTCCAAAATCTCAAAAGGTCCTATGTACCTTGGACTTAGTTGCCCTTTCTTTTCAAATCGAGATAATCCTCTCATTGGCGATACCTTAAGGAAAACATGATCGCCTACTTAAAACTCCAAAGGCTTACGCCGTTTATCCGCATAACTTTTATGACAACTCTGTGCTATTTTTAGTCTATCTCGGATTATCTTTACCGCTTCCACCGATTGCTCTACCAACTCTGGGCCTATAATGCTTCTTTCTCCAACCTCGTCCCAGCAAATTGGGGTCTTGCAAGCTCTTCCATAAAGGACTTCAAAAGGTACCATTCGAATACTTTGCTGATAACTGTTATTATAAGCGAACTCCACCAAATGCAACTGATCATCCCATCCACCTTTGAAGTCTATAACATACGCTTATAACATATCCTCGAACGTCTGAATTGTCCTCTTCGATTGTCCGTCTGTTTGTGGATGGTATGCCATACTAAATTGTAGTTGAGTTCCCATGGCATCTTGAAAACACTTCCAGAAGTTCGCTTTGAACTTGGGATCTCTGTCCAATGTGATCATCACGGATACTCCACATAGCCTCACCATCTATCGCATATACAATTCGGCATATTTATCCATCGCAAAATCCATTCGCACAGAAATGAAGTGTGCATACTTGGTCAACCTGTCCACGACTACCCTCAATTCGGCATATTTATACCCGCAACGTTCGAAATGCCATTTTTCTAATCCAAATTTCCTTCGATGAGGCGACGTCCAATCCAATTATAATGTTGGAATCCTTGATTCTCTATTTTCTAATTTCGCGACTCGTCTTTGAATCATTTCTCTATCAAATGTGATTTCAGTCTATCCCGAACTGACGGGCGGCTCTTGCAGACGTTACGCGTATCGACTCTGTGATTCATATCACACTTAGGGCTCGTCAATTTATGGCGACTTTGGTTGTCATGTAATTGCAAGGTCTATTACTAGTTCCGACGATCTCGATCGTCATCGCTCGATTTAGGAAAATTTTACAAATTATACATTGGTTGAGTGGCATCACCTGCGCTCCAATCATATAACGCTAGCAATGCATTCCTTAATCATTCTTAGATAGGCCTCTTATGGCTCTAAATGTCCCCTCGACAATCCTTGTGGTCAAAGTGTCATTTCCTATTTGAGTTCCCTAGGTCCACGTATCTTGTCTCGCGTTAGCCTTTCCCTTTTGGTCAATTAACTCATGATTGATCAGATCCGAGCGAGATACGACTAAAAGACATCGTTAGATTTATTCTCATTAATAAGTCTCGAAATAACGAAAAAAATTAGAATGTCACAAAGTGTTTTAGATAGAAGACGGGACAGACATCAATGAAGTATTCTCCCTAGTTGTGAAACATTGTTTCATTCGTGTGTTGCTCACACTGGTGGCACTTTGTGATCTAGAAATTGAGCAATTTTATGTCAAGATTGCTTTTCTGCATAGCTTGAGGAGACAATCTATATGTCTCAACCCGAGTGATTTATTGCTGAGGGAAATGAAGATCACATTTGCATGATGAAATTCTTTTTATATGGTCTCAAGCAATCAAGTTTGATAGTTTTATGTTAAGTCATGGCTACTTACGATATAGCACGACAGTTGTGTATACAATAAGAAATTATGTGGCTACTGGCAACATGCGCATGACAGTTGTGTGTACTATAAGAAATTGCGTGATTGTTCTTTTTTTTACCTATTATATGTGGATGAAATACTTATTGTAGTAAAGGACATGTTAGATATACAATTGTTAAAGAGGCAACTTAGAAGAGAATTTGAGATGAAGGATCTTGGAGTTACCAAGAAAATTTTAGGTATGGAGATTCGCATAGATAGACAGGTTAGAAAGTTATATCTTTCACAAAAGGGGTATATTGAGAAATTTCTTGAATATTTCGACTGAAAAATGCTAAACTGGTAAGTACTCCTGTGGCAATCCATTTTAGACTTTCTACGTCTTTGTTATCCAAAACCAAAGAAGAGGGAGATGAGATGTCTGGACTTCCATAATCTAGTGTTGTGAGTAGTCTCATGTATGCTATAACTTGCACTCCTCCAGATATTTTTCAAGCAGTTAAGGTTGTGAGCAGGTATATTGTCGTGACCCTTAATTACGTCCACATCATGGGTTAATGGGCCGTCTGAATCTGGTTAGACGCGTGCCTCTCCCAAGGCCCGTTACCCAAGTCGCCATAGAGGTATACGTGATCGGCCTTTAGTGTGGTCTAGTGACATGTGATATATGTACATGCCAAGGAGTCGCCATAAATCGTTTCGTTGAGTGTATGATTGGTTATTCTATCAAATAGTTGAGAGCTTCTATTCGATTGTGTGAGAACTAGAAAAGTGGGATTGGAAACTTAGTTATGACAACTATCAGAACTAGCGCCCTTTTAGTACCTAAGTTGACTGAATTATCTAACCCTAAGATTTCATGCAGATGAGTGGGATAGGAACTCTGAATTAGGAGTTTATGTAGATAAGAGTGACTATTCTTACACTCACAATTAGTAAAAGGAGATACCCAAATCAAGTATCCAAAACATGTGGATAAATCACATGAATACAACATGACATTCCTAGTAAGGCCCGATTGACCTAGAGAAGTGTCAACCAAGGCTCAACAATGATTTAGACATGATTTGCCCATGAGGGGCAAAATCGTAATTTCTTGAAAATCTAGGAAACTTTGCCCAAAGAAGGGCAAAATTGTCATTTCAAAACGGATCTGGAATCAAAAGGGGTTATCATCAAATGATCCATTTCCTATTTTCAACAATTTTTTGAGTTTTCTGAAATTTTAGAAGGCGATTTACCCTTTGAAGGGCAAAATCATCAATTTTCTAAAAGGAACAAGACGTGAAAATTCCAATCAGAAGGATTGGCCACCTACTTAACTCATCACCTAATTTTGAGCAATTTCCACAAATCATTGGAGTAAAAAAGAAGATATACTCTTTAAGAGGTAGAATCACCATTTTGAGAAAAGTCGAGACTCGAAAACCCTAACATAAGGATTCTCCGCCTAACTAGCCCTATTCTAATCGGCATTTTCGACCTATCTCATATACAAAGCAGGGACGATCTATCTCTAAATTGTTTAATCATCAATTTTCGAAAGAATAGATAAGAAATCCTAAAAATAGGATTGACCAGTTATTTATTGTCATTCCTCAATTTTTGGAAATTTCTGGAATGTCTAGGAATTTTCTGGGATTTTTTTAGAATTTTCTAGGATTTTTTGTATTTTTTATTTTTTTATTAAAAAGAAATTATTCAGACCGAGTCGGCCCGATCCATGCAGACCCAACACCCGATTCAAATATGGACTCGCCAACCTGAAGGCAAAAAACAACGTCGTACATGGATTTATCATTTTTTTCTAATTTTCTTTTTCTTAGTCTAATCCTACAACCCATATAAAAAGCCAACAAAATCTCAACTGTCAGATTTGATTACCTAAACCTATGGCCACAATCGAGCGACTAAGCTAATTCTCGATCATCCAATCTATCAATTTATATTTTATTTTCAAAAAATGATTTTTATTAACAGAAAATATCTGAAAATTCTATTCACTGATCGAGCGGTTCAGATGCCCCCACGGTGCCAAATCTAAGCCCTTTAATCATATAGTAGAATTGATTGACCTTTAATGGCCTCGTTGACATGTCCTCCACGTGTCGTGTCACACCTCGAACCCGGCGAGCACGCGAACATCCCACTAGGCCATAATCAAGCTGTACCATCCAGGATAATTTTGCCAATCATATACTCCTTGACAAAGGAACAAGATCGCAGATGCCATAAAACTGCTCCGTATCACTTCATAATGAAATTACTTAGGGCAAAGGGTATACACTTCTTATAAAATATAATTCTCCTCAGAAGTTATCGTAGCTAAGTACCCAAAATCCAACTCATAAACCCTCAATATCAGATACAATCCCTAAGGCCACAAAATACATAAAATCATTCATGCCATTACTTCATCGAGCTCATCCTCATCACATCTGTATTTCCATCTTCAATGACCTGAAAAATTAATTCTCTACTGGGGTGAGATATATATATCTTAGCAAGTGAAACCCAAACCTAGGCCTGAACACCAGTCCCCCCAGACCACACTCGCACATGCTATCAGATATTGGCATTCATCAATGCAATGGAACAAGGCCTTCAACGATTCAAGTATGGCATCAACCAATATAAATTCAATAGTCAAACATGGATAAGCAATACAAATCAATCACCCTCAATTTCAGGGTCCCAGGCTCAATGAACAGCACTTCAGATTCGATTCATAAATGCCACAACTTTCTCATTCACCTACGTACTCCTCTGGCACTTTTGCCATCTGACATCACCGGGGCCACAGACTAATCGATGTCTTTGTACCACTAGTGCCACAGGCCAATCAGTACTTTCAAGCCTCATAGCCATTCGATGCCACTGGGGCCATAGGCCAATCGGTATTCTCATTTTATTCAAGATCACCACCATTCGATACCACTGGAGCCACATGTCAATCGGTATCCTCAATATCTTTCAAGCTCACCACCATTCAATACCACTAGGGCCTTAGGCCAATCAGTATTTTCCTCATCAATACTTTTAGTCAATTGCTACCACTTAGGCCACATGCCAATCGATACTTTCGATGCTCACAGCCAATTGACATATCAAAGACTCATAGCCAACACGATATCCGTGGCATAGGCCAACGATCGCTGGGGCACTACAGGACATTCATAAAACACAGGCATTAAGTTATATATATCACATGAGCATCACAACCAATTAAACAATTAAGGGCTCAATAGCCAAATCTATCATCAAGGCATATCACAATTCAATTATCATACTATGTCATTCAAGTCATGGAATCCAATACTTAGTCAAGCAATTCAAGCCATAAGCTTCGCCAAACACTCAATTCATCTAACCAATCAATCCAGTAGTGTTCTAGCATTTGGGTAAGATTTTAGGAAACACTTACCTCGATTGATTAACAAAACTCCACACTAATTGATTATGCTCAAATCCACAAGTATATGTGATTAACAAAGAATCACTCATCAACCTATAAAAATTTATCAAGTTCTAATCACAAACCATCGCATTCTACTTCCTTTAAACCAATTCCCTCAAAACCATTCAAATGGCAACTCAGTATGCCTTATTACTCAATTGCACATATGAAAATACTTCCACGAACCCTCAATAAATTTTGGCTCATGCATCAACATACAAGACCGAATATAACTCGGTGTTTTATGCACCAACTAGTCCTTAAATCACTTCAAATTCCAAATCAATTTGACACACACCCCATTAACACTTCACACAAAATCCTATGAAGTCTTATGAGTCATTTTAAAGTCAATTATCCCTTCCTTATTCCCCCCAACAGAATCGGTCACCGCAAGGTACCCACAAAATAGAATCGGCTTCGCGTTCAATCCGTTCAATCAAGCCATAAATCAATTTCAAACTTCAATCCATCACAAAACCAACTCGTCACAACCTTAATCTACATGTTAAGGAAGCTCACCAAAGATGTAGAAGCAATATAACACCTTAAAATCTTTGAACAGCCCGATTCCTCCACGGTCCTCAAGTAGGCAGAATTTGCTCGGTGTAAACCTCCACAAACCAGCCATGTACATCCATCAAAAAGCATATAAAACTTTAATTTAAACTTTCTAATCTCTTATATTATGAGTTTAGAAGAGCTCATCAAAATTTTAAGCCATTTGGAGTCTAGAAGCTCCAAAAAACGCAGCCTCTCCAAAACTAGGTCAGATTTTGACCTTTGCCCACTCAAACAGACCTACAGGACAAACGGATGGGCCAAATTAAGCTCATAATACCTTTCTAGAATGAAAAGACGATAAGGTTTAATATGGCGGTAGCTTCACCTCAATCCGATATCGGACGACAAAGTTATTGTCAAAACAATGAACCGATTTTTCCCTGTTCGATTTAAGAAATTCTCGTAAATTACACATTGGTTAAGCGGAATCACCAGCGTCCCAACGTATAACACTAGCAAGACATTCCATGATCATCCTTAGATCGATCTCTACCGGCCCAAGATATTCCCTCGACAACCTTATTTTCAAAGTGTCATTTCTCATTCAAATTCCTTAGGTCTACGTACCCAACTTCGCGTCAGTCTTTCCCTTTTGGTCAGTTAACTCAGGAGTGGCCAACTCCGAGCGAGTTACAACTGAAATACATCAATCGATATCCTTCCATTCAATAGCCTTGAGAGGGTCGAAATTCTGAATGTCACATGTCATGCCACATGGCATCACGTCGCACTGACCAAGGTCAACGAACGCCAGAGAAGACGATCAACGTCGACATCTTTTCGCCGGCATCTCATTAGAAGGCATTTTCTCACGTTAGAGAGGTTTGATTTGCTTGAAATTTGTGCCATTCAACTCAGCTTTACAAACTCTACAACATATGACCGGCTCAGAAAGTAGAACAATATTCAACTAACTTCCCTAACTTGATTGGGGCTAACATTCAGCGGGGATCTATCCTAACCTTTTCTAATGTGATTTAATCAATCAGAAAACATCACAACAGCTCAAGGAAACTTACCTGGCCGTCAAGGGGCTTTGGTTTGATCTATGGGAGCAATCGAGCTCACGATAAGTATGACAGATATGGAGGCCTACTCAATGATTTAGATGCGAATATCACATGTAATTAAGAGAAAAGATGCTCAGCAATGCAAGGTGAGCAGATTACGACAGATATCATGGTAAATAAGTGATCCAAGCTCAAGTTGCCATTAGAGGTCGAGATAGAGTTCAAGAGAGAGTCTTACCATTTTTCGAAGTTTCAAGTAGGTCCGTCGGTTGTGATCGCTTCCTGCTTGCTCCGGTGAACTCCCGATGATGATCCTTGGCTTCGATTTAGCCTAGAAAGGCCTGATCAGTGCCACACACTTTCGAGCTCTAGTTCTTGATAATGGTAATTGGAGAGCGAGCTCTCTCTATTTCTCTATCTCTTTTGTTAATCTCTAAGAACAAAATAGATCTCCCCTCCCTCCCAAAACGTGTGAGTTTTGATCAGATACCCTTTGTCGCAACTCTTTTCTGATTTGCATCATTAAGGGCTAATGGGCCGTCCGAGTCGGCTTTCTCCCAAGGCCCGTTACCTAAATTGTAACGAAGGTATACATGATCGACTTTCAGTGTGGTCTAGTGACATGTAATCGTGTATATACTAAGGAGTCGCCACCAATCATTTCATGGAGGGTATGATTGGATATCCTATTAAATAGTTTAGAGCTTCTATTTGATTCTGCGAGAACAAGAGAAGTGGGATCGGGGACTTTACGCCAACTATCAGAGTTAACGCCTTTTTGGTACCTAAGTTGACAAAATTATCTAACCCTAAGATTTCATGCAAATGAGTAGAGTACGAGCCATAAATTTAGAAATTCATGCAGATAAGAGTGGCTATCTTGACACTGACAATCAGTAAAAGAAGGTGCGCAAATCAAAGATCCAAGACATGCGGATAAATGACACGAATACAACATCGCATCCCTAGTAAAGCCTTATTAGCCTAGAGAAGTGTCAATCAAGACTCAGAAACGATTTAGACATGATTCGCCCATGAAGGGCAAAGTCGTAAATTTCGAGAAATTTGGGACAATTTGCCCAAAAATAAAAAATAATCATTTCAAAAAATATCTGAAGTCAAAAGGGGTCGAAAATAGGATTGGTCACCAAATTGGTCCATTTCTTATTTTTCGGCAATTTTCAGATTTTTTTTTGAAACTTTTAGAAGGTAATTTACCATTTTGAGGGGTAAAATCATCATTTCAGGATGAGGATGAGACATGAAAATTCCAGACATAATGATTGGCCACCCACCTGATCCATCACCTAATTTTGGCAATTTTCACGACTTAATTGGAATAGGAAAGACGATATACCCTTTGAGAGGTAAAATCGTCATTTCGGGAAAAAAAAATGATATTTGTAAACCCAAGAAAAAATATTGCCCACCTAACTGACCCTAATCCTAATCTAAGCGTTTTTGGACCTATCTTATATGAAAAGCGGTATCGACTTACCCCTAAAGGGCATTACCGTCAATCTTTGAAAGAATGAATGAGAAACTCTCTAAATAGAATTAAGCAGTTGTCTGTGGTCATCCTCAATTTTTGAGAATTTCTGGAGTGTCTAGGAATTTTTTATAATGTTTCCTAATTTTTTTGAATTTTTTGGGATTTTCTAATAATGTTTAGAATTTTCTAGAATTTTTTTCATTTTTTTATTATTCGAATTTCTAAAAATTCTAATTACCGATCCTACGGTCCAGATTATCCCACATGGTTAAGCCACCACCCTCGAATCAATCTATTAAACCTACGGTCACGATGTAATAGCGACTAAACCCAAGCCGTTCGATCTACATACTATAAGGGATGGCCAAGATCGAACGAGGATATTAGCTCTTAGCCGTTTGATCTGATTACTAAACCAACGGCCAAAATAAGATGATGAGACTAATTCTCCACCGTTCAATTTACATTTATTATTATTTTTGAAAGTTTTATTTTTATTACTAAAAAAATTTCTGAAAATTCTAATTACTCATCAGATGACTCAGGTGCCGCCACGTGGCCCAATTTGAGCCGTTCGACCAATAACAGATTTTGATTTCCCACTAACAGCCTTGCTATCATGGCGTGCCACGTGTCTTGCCACGTGATGCCACATTAATGCCAAATTCTGTGTTGACCAAAGTCAACACTCGTCGGGGAAGACGATCGGCCTCGACATCTTTTCACAGGCGTCTCATTAGAAGGCGCTTTGCCATGCTACAGAGGTCCGATTGACTTGAAATTAAAGGCATTCGACTCGCTGTGATTCCCTCTACAACATATAAGAGCCACAAAGCAACAGAACAAGACTAACCTAGGTCACATGTTTGGACCGAAGCTAATCTCCGGCAAGGATTCGTTCTAACCATTTCTAGCGTAATCTAACCTAACATTAGAAAGCATCATAGGAGTTCAAGGAAGCTTACCTGGCCGTCATAGACCTTCGGTTTAGTCTATAGCGAGCGGTTGAGCTCGTGACAGGTTAGGGAGAAATTAGGGTGGACTCGACAATTTCGACAATGAAATCACATGCGATCAAAAACAAGAATACTCAGTGGTGCAAGGCAAACAGATTGCAACAAATAGCACAACAAATGAATGGCTCTAACTCAAGTTGCCATTAGAGGTCGAGTTCAAGCTCGAAGAAGAGTCTCACCTTTTTTTCAAGGGTTTCAGGCGGCGTCATCGTTCGCAATCACTTGCCATGTGCTCTTGTCAACTTTCGGTAACGATCCTCGGCTACGGTCTAGCCTAAAATAGCCTCACCAGTTGTGACGTTCTGAATTCCAATCAACTTCAGACTCTGTAATGAGAAGTTTATATATATCAAGCGATGTGTTTCAGTTGTATTCCACTTAAATCTGATCCATTTGAGTAGGCTGACCAAAGGAGAAAGGCTAACGCGAGACGAGGTACGTGGACCTAGGCGACTCGAATAAGAAATAACACTTTGACCATAAGGATTGTCGAGGGGATATTTAGAAGCACCAAAAGGCCGATCTAAGAACGATTAAGGGTTACCATGGGAGTGTCGTACGATTGGAGGGCGGGCGATGCCGCTTAACCAACATATGATTTGCAAAATTATCCTAAATCGGACAGTGACGATCGAGATCATAGGGACTAGTGATAAACCCTTATAATTACATGACAACCAAAGCCGCCACGAATTGACGAGCACTAAACATGATGAGAATCACGGGGTCAATACGCGGAATGTCTGCAAAAACTACCCGTCAGTTCGGGATAGGCTAGAATCACGTCTGATAGATAAAACTATCAGAAACGAGTCCTGACAAGTTTAAAATGGAAAATCAAGAATTCCAACTTTATTTGGATTGGCCGTCACCCTATCAAACAATCTTGGAACGACAAAAACGATGTTCGGAATGTCGAAGGTAAAATGACCATTTTGCCCCTCAAGCTTAGAACTTTGCCTTTACAATTGAAGAAGGGAAAATTTGTCCTTTAACCCTCCCTTGGCTACTGAAAATGAAGGCTAAAAGAGAGCCATTGGATCTCCTTGGGAAATGACAATGCCAAGTGTCAAGAGATTAGGAAGCATAGTCATATCAACTATTTGGCTCACCTGACAATCAAACCCTTTGACCAAGCATTTGTATATAGCCAATTTCTCTCTCCTCTCACCTCATTTCACCGGCCAAGCTCCCTCAACACTCTCCAAAACCCTCATCTTCCTCCTCTTACAATCTTCCCGCTGCCAACTAGACCAGAGCCACCCATTCACCCCCCACGACCGGCCCTTCCGGCCACCATTCGACCGTCGATCGACCACCCCGATAAAGATACACATCCTGCCGAACTCTTTCAACAAGATTCAAGTCATTTGGAGTACCAAGGCGTCCCGAGCAAGCAATCTCCCGAGAGCCGACAGAATCGGAACCAACCTGAGGTAGGTTTGGTTCTCAGTCCCTTTGATGGTCGAAATTTTGAAATTTTAGGCTCAAATTTTGTGGAGACTTAGTAGACATGTGTAGGATTTTGTGGTAAAAATTGGAGCTTGATTTGATAAGATTTGACTATAGACCAGCCTTGTACATTTTGCCAAGAATCTGCTAGTGTTCTGACCGTGGGTAATCCGACGACCATGGACGAATTTCCGACGACCAATCGACTCGAAACGATCGACGAACCTCCCAAACCCTTAGGTAGACATTCTAAGAGGTAGGATAGTGTATAATTGATGGATTTAGAGTAGATTAGGACCGGTTAGACTCGGCATACACAGAACCGAGTAGGACCGGTTCGGTGCCAAGCCCAAACCGATTTTGTTGAGGGCTGATTGTGGATGATTTAAGCTGCAAATTGATGATTATGATGTGATGAGGCGTTGAGGATTATGTTATGGATGATTGGGATTGATGGATTGAGGAATTGGGAATTTGATGAATTGGTTGAAATCCTAGGTTGCGCGATAAGTCCGGGTGTGGACCTTGGTTGGCTGAACCCTAGGTGATCCAAGAAGAAGAAATTTGTGTTGTCCGGTCAAAGGTACGGGATTTCCTAAATCGAGACTAGGGGGATTGGACTAAATTGGGTGTGTCGAGAATTGATTGGATCGATGTATGAGAGATCCTTACAAGGGATGGTTTTAATACGCCCTAAGGTATTATAGAATGCATATGTGTGACGTTGTTTGTGCTTGAGTGGTTGCCATGTCTGTATGTAATCTGATTTGTTTGCATGCCATAGAATTTATGAAATGCATTTGAATTGGCACTTGCTACTGAGTGTGCAATTGATTTGAAAGTCAAAGCATAAGTCTTGATTGTGGCATGAGCATGGCATGGCGAGGCCCTGAGGCATATGAGGCGTGGGGCGGGAGTTGATACTCTGATGCGATAAGATCGCGGGGTGAAGTTATGGTTGCGTGGCGCCCTGATGCAACAATGTCGCAGGGTTAAGATAGCCACAGTCCTGATGTGAATTATTCGCAGGACGGAGTATGAGTTAATGAGCTTTGCCTGGAGATTCATCGGGACCTAATGCGTTCACGCAGGTCACCGATGATGGTCTGATGCGCTTACGCGGATCGAGCCTGAGGCGACTAGTTCGCAGGCTAGGGAATAAGGCAGGCGGAGATTGATGGATGTGGTGAAGAGGCAGGCTGAGGGTACATATGCATTTGAGTGTGACGCGAGATTATAATGCATGCCTGTCTTCTGTATGTTGTTGTTTATTGAATTGTGATTGTTATGCATGTGTGTTCATGAGTTTGGATCTGTTGAGGAATGCGACTACCTAAGTGGACTATCAATCTGACCTTGGGTTAAGGTTTTCTTAGTGAGATGTGTATCTCACCTCTTTTAGGGAACCCTTTTTTTATAGATCCTAGGCCTTAGATATGTGGCCGATACGTTTTGAGGACCCAAAAGAGATGACAACGTATTTTGACGAGTTCCTGGATAGATAGAGGAACACATATGTGAGGAAGTGCACTGTTGTATGGGTGGATGAGGGTAAGCCAAATTGGAAGCCTCATGGGTTTGAGGCGTGGTTCAAGAAGGAAGGGGATAGACAGATTGGGCCACTAAAGCCCCATGAGGTGCCTCATGGTGTCATATTCGATTGGTGCCAGACTACAACAGAGCAAGAATTGCCTAAGGGGTTAGTAGTAGGGTCCAGGAATGGGCTAGAGAAAACCTCGACCTTGGAATCCACATAGCAGGAGGAGGAGGAGGTCATAGTCCTGGAGTCGTTCGAGGGGAACTTGTTGAGCCGTCGCTGCAGGTGACTACGAAGGATTTCGTCGAGGTCCCGTCCGAGACATTTTTCGAGTATGAGCCGATCGAGGACGCCGAGGATACGGGGGACTCCAGCAGCTCATCTTAGGAGTCTCCAGTTGGTGGCCTGATCTTATGATGATGATCTGACCCGGTTCCTACTGACTTAGTAGATGGTTCTTTTTAAATGCTTACCTTGTCACCCTTTTGCTTATCGGATTGTAGTAGTCAGTGTCAGTATGAATAGTATGCTATGATGTAAGAATGTTATTAATCTATCCAGGTCCCACTTAACTTATGTATTATATGGAGATTGTTTAGGTATGGCTTCCGCATGCTTATATTTATATACCATCTCTCGACTTGTAAGTCTAGATCTTGGGACCGCCGAGAGATTATTGTTAGTTTGATTGAAGGGATGTTCGCGTGTCTCGATGGGATCGGGGCATGGCATCCTCGCTTGTTTTGGTATCATAGCAAGGTCAGTGCGATACAAAGTTGGTTGAGATTGGAGTAATAAAAAGGATTAAGTGAGGACAAGGACGAATAGCGAGACCATAGGAAACTGGTCAGGGTGAGGCATAAGATGTCTAGCATGTAACTTGACACATATGGATGGTGTTTGACGTTGGTAAGATTGTGACAAGGCATAAGGAATTAAGTTCTCTGCTTAGGATTGAAGGTCATTTTTAAACCTTGGCTTGCTTGATGAATGAAAGTGATTGGTTTTAGTGAATCACTAGTGTGGGTGGAAATGAGGAATGGCCATGGGCTATTGGTTGAAATGTTTCTGGAAATGATGTATGGAGTACTATTGTTGTATAATTGTTTTTGTTAAGGAATAGTTAGTAACTCTGGATTGGATGAATGAGTAAGTTACTAACTCATTGCTGAACTTATGGTGGATCAGGTTCAGTAGAAAGAGACGAAGATGAGTAACCCATCCAGAAGATCTAGAAGACCGAGAGGCGGAGCCTCTAGCTCGAGGCCGCCCGTATCGGAGGATCCAAGAAGGGATGGTTTGTTGAGGGCAATGGAGGGGCTTAGAGATATCATAGAAAGGCAAGCCCAGGACTGGGACACTGCTATAGCCCAAGCAGTAGGGGCTACCCTAGCAGCCGTTAATACCAACACTAGCAACGCTGGTGGAAGTGGAAGTCAAGGCGAGCCAAACCAGAACAATGAAAGGGTAAACCCACAAGAGGAAATCATTGTGACTAGGCAGATGGGCCAACTGGTGGAGCAGTTCATGAAACTGAAGCTGACGCAGTTTGACGGGATTGGAGATCCCGAGCTAGCACCTAGATAGATAGAAAAGCTAGAGAAGGCTTTTGGGGTGCTAAGATGCACAGGTGAGGAGAAGGTGCTACTAGCCATGTATCAGTTGGAAGGTATGGCAAATGACTGGTTGGCTGCCACCAAAGATGGAGTCTTCCCTAAAGGAGTGGCCTTGAACTGGAACGCTTTTAAAATGGCCTTTAATGACAAATATTTCTCAGAAACAGCTAGAGAAAGGAAGCAAGTAGAGTTCCTGCAGTTACACCAAAAGTAGATAACTATAGATCAGTACGAGACTGAGTTCGCGATGCTTTCGAGATATGCACCTCGATATGTGGAGGACCCTTTGGAGAAGGCAAGGAGGTTTCGGGATGGTCTAAGGCTCGAGCTCCGTAGCCTGATCATCGCTTTGAACTTGAGGACCTACCAAAAGATATATGAGCGAGGCCAAATGATTAAACAGGATTTGAAGGAAAGAAACACCGCAACTGGATCGCAGTTTACGTCATTTAGGGACAATCGCCAGATGGACAAGAGGTCGATGGCGAATAACAAACGTTTCGTGCCGCCTGTAAGGAGGAATATAGTGAAACCGCCAAGCCCTGCAAATTGGAACTGCAGACTGTGTGGCAGAAGGCATGAAAATGGGTCATGCCCAGTGAGGACGGGAGCATATTTCAAGTGTGGTCAGCTAGGCCACCAGATGAAGATGTGTCCAAACCAAGCACCGACGAGTCGATCGCAAGGACAGAGGCCACAAGCTGGGTCGTCGACTGCAACGCCTCAGACTGAGCAGAATAGACCGCCGACGCAAGGCAGAGTATATGCTGTAGCTCGCAGAAAGGCGGAGGAAGCACCGAGAGTGGTCATAGGTATGGTTCACTTGTGCAATCAAACTGCTTATGCATTGTTTGATCCTGGTGCGACGCACTTATTCGTGTATGCACAGTTCGCTGAATTAGTTGGCATGAAATTGGAACCGTTGAGCATGGTCTTGCATGTTACCACACCCTTAAAGGATAACACAATAGTTTCGTTGGGCTATGCTGGTTGTGAGATAGTGATTGGGGGAAATAAAGAAAGCATTGACCTAATCATATTGCCCATGTTTGATTTTGACGTAATAATAGGAATGGATTGGTTGGGAAAGCAGGGGGCAGTAGTAGATTGTGGTAGTGGAACAATTCGATTTTATCCGAGAGACCGCCCTAGCTTTGAATTGGTGGGAAGTCGAGGAGGGATCTCGATTCCCTTAGTCTCATCTTTGGAAGTAACTAAGTTGATGTCTGAAGGATGTCGGGCATACTTAGTAGCAGTAATGACGACTGCCGAGGAACCAAAGTTAGAGAATATTCTGGTAGTGCGTGAGTTCCCGGATGCGTTTCCGTAGGAGTTGCCAAGATTACCACCGGAACGAGAAATAGGGTTTGTAATTGAATTAGCCCTTGGGACAGAGCCGATATCGAAAACACCGTACAGGATGTCCCTATCAGAATTGAAGGAGTTAAAGGTACAGATGCAAGAGCTGCTAGACAAAGGATTCATCCGACCTAGTGCTTCGCCATGGGGAGCACTAGTGTTGTTTGTAAGAAAAAAGGATGGATCTTTGCAACTATGCATTAACTACCGACAGCTGAACCAAGTGACTGTGAAGAACAAGTATCTACTGCCGAGGATCGATGATCTTTTTGATCAATTACAAGGAGCGGCAGTATTTTCGAAGATTGACTTAAGGACTGGGTATCACCAACTGAGGATCAAGAAGGAAGACATACCCAAGACTGCTTTTAGGACGAGGTATGGTCATTACGAGTTTACAGTGATGCCGTTTGGATTGATGAATGCTTCAGCTGCTTTTATGGACCTAATGCATCGAGTATTTAAGGAGTTTCTGGACAGATTCGTAATAGTCTTTATTAACGATATCTTGATTTACTCGAGGAGCGATGCAGAACATGTAGAACACTTGAGGTACTACAGACGCTAAGGGAACATAAGCTCTACGCGAAGTTAAGTAAGTGTGAATTTTGGCTGAACAAGGTAGCCTTTCTGGGTCATGTGGTGTCTGGGGAAGGGATTACAGTGGACCCTGCAAAGATAGAGGCTGTAACCAACTGGCCGAGGCCTACTACGGTCACGGAGGTCAGAAGTTTCTTGGGATTGGCGGGATACTATAGGCGCTTTGTGGAGAAGTTCTCATCCATAGCCATTCCACTGACGGGGTTGACAAAGAAGGAAACGAAGTTTGAATGGACTGATAAATGTGAGAAGAGTTTCCAAGAGCTTAAACACAGATTGACGACCGTACCAGTGCTGACCATTCCATCGGGACCGGGAGGCTATGAAATTTATAACGATGATTCGCTAAAAAGATTGGGCTATGTATTGATGCAGCATGGAAGGGTAGTAGCCTATGCATCCAGACAGTTGAGACCAAACGAGATGAATTACCTGACCCATGACTTAGAGCTAGCGGCGATAGTGTTTGCCCTGAAGATTTAGAGACACTACCTTTGTGGTGAGAAGTTTCATATATATACCGACCACTAGAGTTTGAAATACTTGTTTTCCTAGAAGGAACTAAACATGAGGCAGCATCGGTGGATAGAGCTGCTCAAAGATTACGATTGTGAGATACTATATCATCTTGGGAAGGCCAACAAACAGAGTAGCAGATGCACTAAGTCGAAAGTCAAGTATTGCATGCCTGCTAGTGAAGAGTTGGTCAACGATAGAAGGTTTGAGAGATTCCGAGTTTAGATTGGAGGTCGATTAGCTGTCTAGTTTGATATCTACATTGAGGGTGGAACCTGAGGTCTAAGAAGGGATAAAGGTGTTACAGTCTACGGACCCAGAGATTCAGAAAATTGTCGAGATGGATGTGATGAAGAGGAAGCCAGAATTTCAGATGCCTGAGGATGGGATTTTGAAGTTCCGAGGATGACTGTGCGTACCAAAGGATGAAGAACTCAGGGAAAGAATCTTGTCAGAGGCCCATAGGAGCAACTATAGTGTCCACCCTGGGAGTATAAAGATGTACCAGAATTTACGCCAGCATTATTGGTGGAATGGAATGAAGGTAGACATGGCAAAATACGTGGCTAAGTGTTTGACATGCCAGCAAGTGAAGGCGCAGCACTATAAGCCTGGAGGACTGCTGCAGCCACTGGAGATTCAAGAATGGAAGTGGGAGCACATAACCATGGATTTCGTGATAGGACTGCCGAGGAGCCAGCGAGGCCACGACTCGATATGGGTATTCGTGGACCGATTGACCAAGTTCGCCCACTTCACGAAAAGACTTCGCCATGGATAAGTACGCAAAATTATACATGAAACAAATAGTAAGATTACACGGAGTGCCAGTAACGATCACCTCGGATAGAGATCCGAAGTTCAAGGTAAACTTTTGGAAGAGCCTGCAAGAAGCTATGAGAACTCGACTGCAATATAGTACAGCGTACCACCCACAGACAGATGGGCAATCGGAAAGGACGATCCAGATACTCGAGGACATGTTGAGAGCGTGTGTCATTGATTTCAAAGGCGGATGGAAAGAACAACTACACCTGGTAGAGTTCGCTTATAATAATAGCTATCAATAAAGTATACAGATGGCACCGTTTGAAGCACTCTATGGCAGAGCCTGCAGAACACCGGTATGCTGGGATGAAGTTGAAGAAAGAAGTATCACGGGCTTCGAATTGGTAGAGCAATCGGTGGAAGCAGTGAAGGTAACCCGAGATAGACTGAGAACGGTGCAGAGTCACCAAAAGAGCTATGCATACAAGCGGTGCAACCCCTGGAGTTTCAAGTGGGTGGTCACGTCTTCCTCAAGGTGTCGCCGATGAGAGGACTGTCGCGATTCAGAAGGAAAGGGAAGCTGAGCTCAAGATACGTAGGCTCATTTGAAATATTAAAATATTAGAGAGAATTTGAACTTTGGCCTACCGGCTTGCTTTGCCGCCAAATCTATCCCAGGTACATAACGTATTCCATGTGTTGATGCTGAGAAAGTATGAGCCTGACCCGACATAAGTGCTGGACCACGAAGCCATGGAGATGGACGATAGAGTGTCTTACGTAGAAAAGCTAATAAGGATCGAGGACTGGAAGGGGCAAATTCTTAGGAATAAGAAGATTCCGCTGGTCAAAGTAGCATGGGAGCACCACGGAACGGAAGGAGCCACATGGGAGAATAAAGAGATGATGAGGCGACAACACCCCTATTTATTTGAGTAATTGAGTATAATGTAAATTTCGATGACGAAATTTTTGTAAGGGGGAAGAGTTGTGACATTCTGAATTCCAATCGACTTCAGACTCTATAGAAGTTTATATATATCAAGCGATGTGTTTCAGTTGTATTCTGCTCAATTCTAATCCATTTGAGTAGGCTGACCAAAGAGGAAAGGCTAACGCGAGACGAGGTAATTGGACTTAGGCGACTCGGATAATAAATGGCGCTTTGACCATAAGGATTGTCGATGAGATATTTAGAACCACCAAAAGGTCGATCTAAGAACGATTAAGGGTTACCACACGAGTGTCGTACGATTCGCTAAACCAACGTATGATTTGCAAAATTATCCTAAATCGGACAGTGATGATCGAGACCACAAGGACTAGTGATAAACTCTCACAATTACATGGCAACCAAAGTCGCCATGAATTGACGAGCCCTAAACGTGATGAGAATCACGGGGTCGACACGCGTAATGTCTGCAAAAGCTGCCCATCAGTTCGGGATAGGCTGGAATCACGTCTGATAGAGAAAACTATCAGAAACGAGTCCTAAAAAGTTTGAAATGGAAAATCAAGAATTCCAACGTTATTTGGATTGGCCGTCGCCCTATCGAATAATCCTGAAACGAGAAAAAAAACGTTTGGAACGTCGGGGGTAAAATGATCATTTTGCCCCTCAAGATTAGAACTTTATCTTTACAATTAAAGAAGGGCAAATCGGTCCTTTAACCCTTTCTTGGCTGCCGAAAATGAAGGCTAAAAGAGAGCCATTGGATCTCTATGGGAAATGACAATGCCAAGTGTCAAGAGATTAGGAAGCATAGTCATATCAACTATTTGGCTCACCTAACAATCAAACCCATTGACCAAGCATTTGTATATAGCCAATTTCTCTCTCCTCTCACCTCATTTAACCGGCCAAGCTCCCTCAACACTCTCGAAAACCTTCATCTTCCTCCTCTTACAATCTGCCTGTCGCCGACCAGACCGGAGTCGCCCGTTCACCACCCACGAACGGCCCATCCGGCCACCTTCCGACCATCGGCCGACCACCCCAATGAAGATCCACGTCTTACCGAACTCTTCCAATAAGAATCAAGTCGTTTGGAGTACCGAGGCGTCCCGAGCAAGCAATCTCCCAAGAGCCGACAGAATCGGAACCAACCTGAGGTAGGTTTGGTTCTCAGTCCCTTTAATGGTCGAACTGTTGGAATTTTAGGCTCAAATTTTGTCGAGACTTATTAGACATGTGTAGGATTCTGTGGTAAAAATTGAAGCTTGATTTGATAAGATTTTGACCATGGACTGGCCTTGTACATTTTGCCCAAAATCTGCTGGTGTTCTGATTGTGGGTAATCCGGCGACCTTGCATGAATTTTCGACGACCAATCGACCTGAAACGACCGGTGAGCCTCCCAAACCCTTAGGTTGACATTCTAAGAGGTAGGATAGTGTGTAATTGATGGATTTGGAGTAGATTATGACCGGTTGGACCCGGCATACACAGAACCGAGTAGGACCGGTTCGGTGCCAGGTCCAAACCGATTATTTTGAGGGCTGATTGTGGATGATTTGAGCTGCAAATTGATGATTATGATGTGATGAGGTGTTGAGGGTTATGTTATGGATGATTAGGATTGATGGATTGAGGAATTGGGTACAAAAATTTGACGAATTGGTTAAAATCCTAGTTTGTGCGACAAGTCCGGGTCTGGACCTTGGTTGGCCGAACCCTAGTGATCCAAGAAGAAGATATTTGTGTTGTTCGGTCAAAGGTAAGGGATTTCCTAAACTAAGGCTAGGGGAATTGAACTCTATTGGGTGTGTCGAGAATTGATTGGATTAATGTATAAGAGATCCTTACAATGGATGGTTTTAATACGCCTTAAGGTATTATAGGATGCATATGTGTGACGTTGTTTGTGCTTGAGTGGTTGCCATGTCTGCATGTCATCTGATTTGCTTGCATGCCACAAAATTTATGAAATGCATTTGAATTGGCACTTGCTACTGAGTGTGCAATTGAATTGAAAGTCAAAACATAAGTCTTGATTATGGCATGAGCATGAGCATGGCGAGGCCTTGAGGCGTATGAGACGCGGGACAGGAATTGATAGCCTGATGTGATAAGATCGCGAGGTGAAGTTATGGCTGCATGGCGCCCTGATGCGATGAGGTCGCAGGGTTGAGATAGCCACGGTCTTGATGTGAATTATTTGCGGGACGGAGTATGAGTTAATGAGCTTTGCCTGGAGATTCATTGGGACCTGATGCGTTTACGCGGGTCACCGATGACAGTCTGATGGGTTTACGCGGACCGAGCATGAGGTGACTAGTTCACGAGCTAGAGAATGAGGCAGGCGGAGATTGATAGATGTGGTGAAGTGGCAGGCTGAGGGTACATATGCATCTGAGTGTGACACGAGATTATAAATGCATGCCTGTCTTCTGTATGTTGCTGTTTATTGAATTGTGATTGTTATGCCTGTGTGTTCATGAGTTTGGATCTATTGAGGGATGCGACTACCTGAGTGGACTATCAACCTGACCTGAGGTTAGGTTTTTCTTACTAAGATGTGTATCTCACCCCTTTTGAGGAACCCTTCTTTTACAGATTCTAGGTCTTAGATATGTGGCTGATACGTTTTGGGGACCCAAAAGAGATGACAGCTTATTTTGACGAGTTCCCGGATAGACGGGGGAACACATATGTGAGGAAGTGCACTGTTGTATGGGTGGATTAGGGTAAGCCAGATTGGAAGCCTCATAGGTTTGAGGCGTGGTTCAAGAAGGAAGGGGATGAATAGATTGGGCCACTAAAGCCCTATGAGATGCCTCAGGGTGTCATACCTGATTGGTGCCAGACTACAGCAAAGCAGGAATTGCCTGAGAGGTCAGTAGTAGGGTCTAGGAATGGGCCAAAGAAAACCCCGACCTTGGAGTCCACAGAGCAGCAGGAGGAGGGGGTCATAGTCCTAGAGGCGTCCGAGGGGGACCATGCTGAGCCGTCGTTGGAGGTGACCATGGAAGATTCCGTCGAGGTCCCGTCCGAGACATTTTCCGAGTATGAGCCGATCGAGGATGCCGAGGATACGGTGGACTCCAGCAGCTCATCTTAGGAGTCTCTAGTTGGTGGCCTGATCTTATGATGATGACCTGACCCGATTCCTACTGACTTAGTAGATGGTTCTTTTTGTATGCTTACCCTGTCACCCTTTTGCTTATCGGATTGTAGTAGTCAGTGTCAGTATGAATAGGATGCTATGATGTAAGAATGTTATTAAGCTATCTAGGTCCCACTTAACTTATGTATTGTATGGGGATTGTTTAAGTATGGCTTCCGCATGTTTATGTTTATATACCATCTCTCGACTTGTAAGTCTGGATCTTGGGATCGCCGAGAGATTGTTGTTAGTTTGCTTGCAGGGATGTTCGAGTGTCTCGACGGGGTCGGGGCGTGACACCAGTGCTGTGAAATTTCAAGCTCTAGCTGTCGACAATAGAGGTTGGAGAGCGATCTCTCCTTATCTATCACTTTCTCTCTCTCTCTCTCTCTCTCTCTCTCTCCTATTACTCTTCAAGAACTAAATGAGCTTCCCTCCCTTCAAAACTTGTCGGTTTTGGTTATATTGGCCTGATCGAAAATTGACCTCGCGGCAAATATGAGGCGGTGACCATTCACACATATAGACACATTCAGGACTAATTGGTCTTTGCTTTTGGCCATTCGATGACTCCAATTTTGCTCGAATTCCATCTGCATTTGGTGCTGCATTTGCCTCGAATACGATCGATGGACATTTGACATTTGTCGACGCGGCTTCGATGCCCAAGTCGTCGGACCGGTCACGATCGACGAAGGGCACCTTGAGGATCAAAACTCCTCGATTAATTTCATCGATCATGGTCGATTGAAAGGCTAATTTCTCGATCAAAGTTCGCCTACAAAACTGTAAATTGGCACAAGAATTTGCAGTTCAATTGCACCGGGTTTGCGGGTCGTGTCACGCCCTGAACCTGGCGGGCACGCGAACATCTCATATGGCCGTTTTTCTTTTGATAGTCTCCCAGGTTCCTTCAGCCCACAACTTTAAAAATCCATACATTGATATGTGCATGCGGAAGCGATAAAAATAACTCCATACAATAATGAAAATGAAATGACTTAGGACGCAACAAGAGTACACCTCTCGTATCCAAATAATACACCTCATAGGTTATAGTGGTCAAAACCCAATGGTTCAATTTCTAAATCCTCAAATTTAGAATACAATCCATAAGGTTACAAAAAGGGTTAAAATCTATTCCTCCAATGTCGTCTTCCAATGCCAATCCATGGCACGCTTGAGTTACTATCGTCTGGGACTTGAAAATATTAATCCTACGTCAGGGTGAGATATAAATCTCAATAGGCTAACCCTAAACCTATACTATGCCATTAGCACTTCCAGAAATCTCTTAAAACAGCACACAATAGCTCATCAAGCAGAAAGGCACATGGCATACAATGCATCATCACAAGTCATAATTCAAAGACATTCATATCCATAAGACCAAGCAACTCGTACTAGCACAATATTAATTTCATATGCCAGGAATTAGTGCTCAATCTCATGACAACTTCTCATCTCAATGGCTAGGCCCGCGTCAACGCGCATCAAGCTCATCATGATTTCAATTCCAATAGCCAAGGCCGCGTCAATACGCCTCAAGCCCTCAAGATTTCAGTTCCAATAGGGAAGCTCATGTCAATACGCATCAGGATCATCATGCTTCCGTTTCTAATGCGTAAGCCTGCGTCACTATGCATCAGGATCATCATGCTTCCATTTCCAATGGCCAAGCCCGCGCCAATATACATCAGGCTAAATTAAGATTTCGATTGGCAACCTACGTTGTGGTGCTTCAGGTTCCAAATGTCATTTCAATACTTGTGCTGACACATATCATGTCTATCCCATATTCTAATGCATCAGGATATCAATTTCATCATGGTTCTCTTTTCGATAGCTATGCCCGCATAAATACACATCTGGGTAAAAATAATTGGCAACCCGCATTCTGACGCATCAGGTTTCAAAAGCCATTTCAATGCTCGTGTCGACAAATAACAAGTCTACCCCGCTTCTGACGCATCAGGATACCAATCGACCTCACATTTTGATGCATCAAGGTTCAATTTGCCATTGATTCATAGTTCCATCAGACTAGGGCTCATAAGCGAATGCATTTCTCAAGGGCTTTCTAGCCAAAACATATCTCAATGGCCAATCCATTTTTCAAGGGCTCACTAGCCATTAACCTTTTAATAGGTGAATCACTCATGACTGAATTACATAAAGCATGGCACAACCTTGCACATCAAGGCGATTAATCAAACAAGCCATTTTCTTGTCAATTCAAGCATGAACTACACACATTTCCATATTCACGAGCCAAGCACCACACAGTCAATCAAAGGTACACATCCTCCAAATGCCCATACAACAATTTCAGCCACAAATTTCACAAATTCATCTCAAGGCAAACAAGTATGACTCGGCTCACACAAGTCACAATCGGCACAAGCCAAGTCAAGCATGGTTGGTTCATAAAATCATAAAATCAACACTCAATTCCATCCATTATTATTCTGACGTCCTAATAAGGATTTAGATGTCACTTACCAATCCAATAGAGTGAGAATTTCCAATCAATGATGGCCACAAGGTCCGGTTGAGGCTCGACCAAAACAGGGTAGCTTGTGCACCTAAGGGATTTCGCACAAAACAACTATCAATTCACTTCTAAACCTCAATCCATCGCATAACTACCTTAGCAACATATCAAACTATGTTCCCAGGTGCCTTACCAAGAGTTTCGATGCAAGACGACACCTCAACAAACCTCTAAGTGGTTCGGTTCCAATCGGTTCAATGCATGGCATTAATCGGCCCCGAGAAAAATCACAACAATCAACCATTATAAACCTTCCAAACTCCAATATAGCCTGCATACATCTTGCTAATACATAATACTATGTCCCAAGGTGACTCACCGAAGATTTCCAAGCTAATCAAAGTCTCAACGGTCCACAAAGTGTCTCGGTTAAACACTGTCCAACAGCGACTAGATTTACTCCTTGAAAATCATGGTGATTCAACAATCAAAATTCATCAAAATCCAACCAAACTCCATGAACATAAAGATATATGTCTTAACTAGGCTTGAGAGGTGGTTTTAACAATTATTGTGGCGAAATGAGCTCAGAATTCTAGCATAAAGCTCCTCGGGTCGGAATAGGGTTGGGCAGCGACCTTTGCTCACTCAAATGGTTTTACGGGACAAACGGCTGGGTTGATTAGGGTCTATAATATCTTGTTGGAACGGCAAAAGAAATATGTTTCTAATGGTGGGTGGATTGTCTCTTTCGAATAACGGACAAAGAAGTTATGATCAGAACAGTGAAAGGTGTCGTGGATGGACTGTAAGAGAGAAATTCGACAGAGAGAGTTTTTGAGAGAAAATGGCAAGGGATGGGGTGGCTGGCCAAAAATGAAGAAGAGAGAGAGTGTCTTCCACAAGTTTCACTTTGGTCAAAGTTGAATGGTAGTTGACATAAGATTTAATTAATGCTAAGTGGATGGACTTGTTCTTGTGATGACACTTGGCACTTTCTTCATAATATCTGGACCCAATTGATTCTTATACCACTTCAATTTCGGCCACTAAGGGAATCACCAAAAGAACAAAATTCCCTTTTTCAATTCTTAAGATAAGGTTATCCTTGGAGGGCAAAATAGTCACTTCACACTTACCGTCCAAAATTTCACTTTTTCGATATAAATTACCCTCGATGAGGCGACGTACATTTCCTTTCAATGATGGAATTCTTCATTGTTCACTATCCAATTTCAAGACCTCAATTCATGTCAATAGCCTCGAATGTCACAGGTCGGATCCGGTTCGACCCGCAGATCTAGTTGAGTATAATTCCAAAATTACACTAATTTTGTGGGGAGTCAATGCAATTAAAAATTAAGATTGAATTTAGAGAGATCAAATCTGCCATGTCCCGAACACGGCGAGCACGTGAATATCCCACTAGGCCGTTCATCTTTTATTCAGTCTCTTAGGATTCTTCCGCCCAAAACTCTACAAGTTCATCTATTATGTGGAAGCGAAAAATAACTCCATACAATGCAAACAACACAAGATGAATTAGGACAAAAAGAAATACACTCCTCATAAATGTCAAAGTCGATTACAAATCTAACTCCAAATAATATACAGGTCCTAAGGTCTTAATGATATTCCTTATGATGTCTTCTCATTACTTCCTCTCGTGCCAACCCATGGAAAGTTCGGGCTTCCTTCGCCTGGGACATGAAAAAGTTAATCCCCAACGGGGTGAGATATATATGTCTCGGCAAGTGAAACCTAAACATAAACCTAATCACCAGTCTCCCTAGACCAACTCAACCATGCCAGATGCAGACATTCATCGATGCAACGGCACAAGACCTTCATAAATCAGACATGTTAACAAGCCAGGCATAGACAACCTCATGAGTTCAAGCTCAAAGCACATGGCATATAAACAAACACACACCACTTTCAGATTCATCACAATCTTTCATCGCCCGGTTCTCAAGGCGCCAAGTACTTCTCTGGGCACTTCGGCCAATTGATATCACCGAAACCACAAGCCGATCGATATCATCAAGACTTTTAATCAATTGGTACCACCGGGGCCATAGGTTAATCGATACCTTTGGGGCTCACAACCAATCGATACCACCGTGGCCATAGGCAAATCGGTATCACTAGAGCACCAAGCCAATTGATATCACCAGGCTCACAGGCCAATCGATATCATTAGGGCTTCAAGCCAATGCGATCTCTGGGGCTACAAGCCAACGATCGTTGGGGCACTATAGCTCATTCATATAACATAGACACTATAGCCGTTTATATAACATAAGCATTATAACCATCTATGTAGCATATACATTACAGCCAATTCAATAACATGCATTATAGCCAATTCAATAACAGGGCATCATAGCCAATTCAATAGCAAGGGCTTCATAGCCGAACTATATCATCAAGCCCAATAACCACTTACATCACAAGGCTCTATGGTCGCGATATATACCTCAAAGGTTCAATAGCCTTTTCTTTTAACAAGGCATTATAACCATCTCATTTCACAGAGGGCACTATAGCCATTTCTTATCACTAGGGCTCTCTGGCCATTTTAAATCTCAATTATCAATCACCACATGATTGCATCAAGCAATTTAAGCCATAGGCTTCATTAAATCAACAATTCACTTAGCCAATCTATCTAGTAGTGTCCTAATGCTCAAGTAAGGATTTAGGAAACACTTACCTTTCGATCAAGCTAGTAATTTTCCTTCTAGCTCAGCAGACTCATGGCCAAGTGATGATCATAGAGAAATTCCATCAAAATCACATCATTACTCGTTCATTCTTCGATTTCACCACACCAATGCCTCGATAACTAATTAAAGAACAACCCAAGATATCTCAACGACCATTTAAAGGCACGGTGACACCCCAATGGACCTTAACAATATTCTGTCCAACCATTCCTTAGACAAAACAAAATTGGTTTCACTTTAGTCTGCGTAAATCGATCCATAAATCGATCTTAAGTTTAAATTCCTCGTGAATTTAACTTTCCAAGACCTTATTCTACATGTCTAGGTACCTTATCGAGTGTTTTGGAGCGAAACCATACCACAAAACCTTTGAATAAATCGGTCTCCCCCACGGTCCTCAAACGGGCAGAATGTCCTCATGCAAGATCAAGTAATTTCATCCATTAAAACCCATCTCAACTCCCACAAATCCTTAATCTCAGCTTTCCAAACTCTTATGCTATGATTTGAGAGTAACTCATCGAAATTTGGAGCCATTTGAAGTCCGAAAACCCCAAAAATTGATTCTCTCCAAAACTGAGTCAGATTCTAACATTTGCCCACTTAAATAGACCTACGGGACAAACGGCTAAGCCACATTGAGCTTATAATACTTTATTAAAACAGCAATACGATAAGCTTTCAGATGGCGGTGGTTTTACCTCAATCGGAGGTCGGGAAAAAAAAATTATGGCTAGAACAGTGAAGCAGTTTTTTGTCTATCCGCGAGAAAACTGCTCGGCAAAGAGGAAAAAAGAAGAAAATGAAGAGGAAAAGAGAGAAGGAGAGGGAGAGGGTGCACGGCTGAAGATGGGTGATATGAACCTCCCCTCAAATAATTAAGGGTTTAATTTTAGACAAGATTGATTTAATGGATAATTAATACTTGGCCTCTTCTTGATTGACACTTGACAAGCTTCTAGAAGGTCTTTGGTCCACCATTGACTTCCTTTGACCACTTGATCTTATCAGTTTCGGCAGCCTAATGAAGTCCAAATGACCAGAATGACCTCCATTAGTTCTTAAGCCAAGGCCAAAAGTCGAGGGGCAAAATGCTAATTTTACACTTTCCGTCTGAAATTCTATTTTTCCAATATAAATCACCCTCGATGAGGCGACGTCCATTTCAATTCAAATGTTGGAATTCCTAAATGTCCAATACCCAAATCTCAAGGTTCAATTTCATGTCGAACTCTCGTTGATTGTAAATTCCAATTTATCTCAAACTGACAGGCAACTCTTGCAGGCGTTACGCGTACCGACTTAGGGTTTATTAAGCTGTGGCGACTTTGGTTGTCATGTAATTGCAAGGGTTTATCGCTCGCTCCTGCGGTCTTGATCATCGAAATCCAATTTAGAAAATTCTTGGAACTTACACATTGGTTAAGTGGAATCACCCACGTCCTAACGTATAATGCTAGCAAGACATTCCATAATCGTTCCTAGATTGTTCTCTGTTGGCCAAAAATATTCTCTCGACAATCCTTATGATCAAAGTGTCATTTCTCATTCAAATTTCTCAGGTCCATGTACCCGACTCTGCATCAGTCTTTCCCTTTTAGTTAGATAACTTAAGAGTGGCTAACTCCGAGCGGTTTACAACTAGAATACACCGATCGATATCCTTCCATTCAATAGCCTCGAGAGGGTCGAATTCAGAATGTCACAACTCTTCCTCCTTAAAGAAATTTCGTCCTCGAAATTTGCAATTTCTTGATTATCCTATCTCACGAGGTATAGATGCCTCGTCACATTCTCATTTTTCAAAATACCTCCGTTCCTTACCAAACCATTGTAATAATATGCTTTTTGGCACTTATGCCATTTGCCGTATCACCTCTTAAAATGTTCTCTCATAACATCAGAGCTTCAAGGGCTTTATCAACTTGCACTTTATTATCCAAATCGAGTTATAGCCTTCTTGATTCCACTAGAAAATATCCAATGATCATAGTAATTCATCAACTTTCGTGGCCCCATCTTTTCCTCTCGTCAGCATGTCTAATGCTCGACCACACGTTAGACTAATTCAACCTTCAATCCATATCATCGATAGTATTAAGGAAATCTTGGCACACCTTTGTGCCATCCCAAGGAACACCTTAATTCTCCATGCTCTATTCATTTTTATACCCCTTAGATGTAAGGGTTCCGATCATGACAATATCTTGATTCCTTTATGACCTTTAGGCTCGATGTTTTAGGTAGCCATCAAACGAGCCACTTGGCGAACTTCCAATTTAGAAGTTGAATCTCTTATGCCTTGAGGAGAGATCTGTCCCTCCATCACCAATTACACAATGCTCAAATTTCAATTATAAGCATTCGCTAAATAATTCACCATTCCTTGGCGATATAGATATCGCAGTAATAACACTTGGTTAATCTCTTCGTTCCACGTGACTTTCCATCAATTCCCATTAGGCAGTCAATACTCTCAACCTCTTATAGTTCACATAACTTTGAGGTCTTTCTTTATACAAGCAATGCTCTTATAACCATAAGCAATTTCATATACCAGTGTTGCCTTTTGTTCAATTCCCCTTGGGAAACTGCTACCTCATTCTCTCATGGTAGGTATTGACTTGAAGTCTTCTTCTACTCACAGTGTTTCCCAAACTTTGTCGCAAGGACAAATGCAAACCAACCCCAATCATACGTTAGGCATTTCAACTCAGGTAGTCTTACTATCACGGCGTATTCGCACAGCCTGCTTTAGTTTTTCTTGTTACATCTCAAATTTTCTTTCGACAACACAGTGTTATGATTCTATCGACCCTTTTGACTTTAGACAAGAATGCTATTATCAACATAGTCATCAACTTGACTCAAGTCCTCGAAAACTCATTTCACATTCATTCATCCATTCGTATTACGTCTCGTCCTTAGTCTATTTCACCAACGGAACAATTCTTGTGGGGAATCTTCCCACGGTCTGTCTATTGCAATTCATCAATCCCATGAAATTTCAACTTCCGGCAACCTACGTTAACTCTAGTCGATTCATCACCAATTTCATTTCTTAAGTGCTCCACAGGAATTTCACTTCCTAGAAACTTCACAGTTAAGGAATCTTATCTTATGAGGTCCGCAGCTTATGCGCTTCACATTTAGCATACAACAAGCATCTCCTTAGAGTCTATAGGATACTCTCAAAGCTGTTCATATTTCTCATGACTCCTTAAATGAGTCCAATCATCGTCTCTCAAGACGGTAACAATCAACTCAATCATTCGTTGGGCACTTAATTCGACTATTATCAACTTTTTTCTACCAGGTGTCTAATCTTTCAAACTGTTCCTCACACTTTTCACTTGAGAGCTTAAACCTTGGCCCACTGTTGCCACGGGTCTCCACTAGAACCACGCAACATTTTATTCATTTTTGTCACTCTTTCCTTAGGAAGCACTCTTATCTTAACCGCTGGTTTTCATAACCAGTCAATGCGACTTTATCCTAATTCCGTCCATTCCACTGAACGTCGATATTATCCTAAAATTCAACGTTGTGCACGGGATAGTTTCTCGTACTTCACTTCCAGGAATCATTTAAGTTCTACGTCTTCTTTTTCAATCTAGACGCTCCATCTTAATATTAAGACAATTAGGATTTTCTCTTCCTTTCACATTAGGGTCTCTTACCCTATGAAGGAAACTAGACACTTTAGTGGCATTCTCTCACGTTGAATCCACCTTGTCCTTCCCATTCCATAGGACGTCAATCTTGGAGTTTGCGCTAACAGCGGTGTTTTACTCCAGAACGTAGATGCCACCATACTCGACATTCTTCTTCCCATAATTTAGTCACCTCAAGTGACAATATCTGCTCATCTTTAGTTTCCACCAATTCACGTATTGAATACTCGACTCGACTACCTCAAATCACTCTGCAATTGCACTCTAAGCGATCTTTTCGCTTACTTAGCCATTCATTAGGATTACGATCAGCTAGGACTATCAAGTCCATTCACTTTCCCTTCCCTCAACGACCATCTATGGTCCAATCACCCTTTAAGAATGACACCCTACTAGTTAGGGGTGATAACTCGCAACGTCAATCCTTGGGATTCCGATTCAACTTCAATCAATCTCATTTTAATCATAAAGTCTGACAATTGACATAACTTTTTCCTTAGTTTTCCCACGATGGAAGCAAGGAAATGTCAATCCCCCATTACGAGTCTTATGCCAAGGTAATAACCATTTCTCGTGGGCACGTTCCATATTCCATAATGAATATCTCTTTGCTCGTAATCCATGGGCATGAGTTCTCTTATTCATAAGTCTTCTGATCATTCTCTTCTTTTACTGAGTCTCATTACCGTTCCTCAAAATCAGGTATAACAACTAGCCATAAGGCTTCAAATTCTAATCCACTAAGGGATTTACTTATCTTATTCAAGGGTCCTCAACCACTCTTGATGTACTTAGGTGACCTTGAGAATTCTGTCTCACATTGGTCAATCATCCTCTGATCCCTACAAAATTATCAAAATCCAAACAACCTTTGCTCTCAAGCAATCCTAGGAAAATAGTTTCCGTCGAATAATTCAACAAAGGTAGTCTAGGCAGATATCAGGCCTTTGAGGAAACCCTTCCTCTAGTGACCTTTCACAAATCATTAACAGCCTCTTAAGGCTAAAAACTGTCAAGGTCACTTTATTTCTTCGGTGTACCCAAAACCTCTATGGTTTTCTCAAAAAACCCTCAATTTATAAGAATACAGTTTCAAATTCCATCTTTCCACCAAACTCAATCAATCTCATTCTTATACATAGCTTCACAAGATTTTCAAAACACTTGTGGTTCTTCCCACACATTCAATTTAGAAAAGATTAACTCAGAGTCACTTTTATCGTGACTTCCGTCATTTAACTCATCGGTACAAGCATCTGTCACCATAGTGACTTAGAAAATCTTGGCAGCTCCTCCTCGAGCTTGCCTACCCAGCAAATTTTCTCATTCCCATTTAAAGTTCTCACAACGCATTCAGCTCTTGGGTCTCACGTGATTAACAAAATCGAACCATACGCTCTTCTTGTACTCATATTCCAATTGTTCTCTTTACTCAATTCTCATGATCCTTCTCAATTCTCGGATCTTTCATACCACGTATACTCGAGCCCAATGCTCTTCTACAACCATACTTTGATCATTCAACCTTATTAGGTTCCCATATCACTTGAACCACTATGATTCCCTCCAGGAATCAAATACTTAAGTCATCTACTCAAGTCTAATATTCTCAGGCTGCTTATCTCATCATCCATTGCCAGCAAACAACCCTCTAATTGTTCTTAGACAATTCTCAACTAATTGTCAATTATTCAAGTATCCCAAATCATCCTTGATCAGCAACCTTTTATCAAGTGAGTCTCAATGAGGCAACTTTTCAATCATCAGTCAATTACTAGGCAAGTCTCAACTAGGTCAACACCTAGCAAATACTCAAGCCGTTACTTATATAAGTCAATCGCCCATACTTTAAGCATAAGGCCTCTACCACTTTGTCATAAACACGACAGGCTTTCTCATTCTCAGCAGGATCAGTTCAACGGGATATAAACTCCCCACACGCCGTCTAATCTCTTAGTTAGATCTTGGCCAAGCCAATCACACGATGCCAATCATAAAACACGCCTAACAGGCCAACCACAGAATCACTTTTCTTTTTCAAACGGCATCTACTACTAAGCACAAAGCTCTTATTATGTTAATAAAAGGCGTCATTTCACATGCCATGCCACTTTTGAACATTCACTTCAAGAACCAACCCCGTGCCATACATCTATTAACCACAATTGAACTCAACCCGATACCTAGACTTTCCCTTTCAATTTATGGCTTAGGTCATTCCTGCCTCACTACCATCTTAGAAGCTGCCAAGAACCGCTCCTTGTCCGGACCTCTCTATCTCCGCGATCACTCTCCGCCCTCATTAGATTTGGTCGTTTCAGGTTGTCCCAAGTCATACATCTACGGAGAAAGCCTAATTCCACTCTTCCCATACCATGCTTCATTACGATTTATAGGTATCCCATCAACTTGTCCTATACCAAGCGACAGTTTATTAAGTCTAATAGTGATAATCCCATGCTTGCACCCTCATCAACTTTCATGTCATAGCCATAAACACATGCACAACGTGTTTGTTCTCACCATTTTTCATACCACAATTGTTTCCACATGAAGCCTCAATTATAGAAAACCTTTGATTCCATCAATAACCGTCACATCTCGTAGATTAATTGCCTATGTTAACCGTATACCTCAAGTTTAGTCGCTATTCAAATCAAATCCATATGCATTCAATCGCCACTGGCCTTTAATCTAAGTATTCCTTATCTGCTTCCTTATATACACCTGTCTCATACCATCCAAGGCTGTCATTAGCAATCGATAACTAAAAGTCATCTAGATATCACGCAATTCAAGCCTGAATAAACTAATATCGGTCGTCTCTTTATTACTCATACTCCTCAAGTTGGGTCATTGCCAAACCACAATCACAATCAACGCTAGAACCATTAGAGTGCATACATGTTCAAGCCTATAATCCTCAAGATTCAGACATCAATGCCTAATCCTAATGGTCTACTCTCTAATTGTCTCCAAGTCATCACTTCTTATCACTCCAAATCTCAATCACATTGGATTGAGCTAATCTTGCTCTGATACCACATAAATGGAGATGTCACGCCCTGAATCCAGCGAGCACGCGAACGTCTTACCAGGCCGTTCATCTTTTATTCAGTCTCCCAGAATTCTTGGCCCAAAACTCTGCAGCTTCATCTATTATGCGGAAGTGAAAAACAACTCCACACAATGCAAACAATATAAGATGACTTAGGATAAAAAGAGTACACTCCTTATAAATGTCAAAGTCGGTTACAAGTCTAACTCCAAACAATATACAGGTCCTAAGGTCTCAATCATATTCCCTATGCTGTCCTCTCATTACTTTCTCTTGTGCCAACCTATGACAAGTTCAAGCTTCCTTCACTTGGGACTTGAAAAAGTTAATCTCCAACGGGGTGAGATATATATATATATATCTCAGCAGTGAAACCTAAACCTAAACCTAATCACTAGTCCCCCCAGACCAACTCAACAATACCAGATGCAGGCATTCATCAATGCAATGGCACAAGGCCTTCATAAATCAGACATGTTAACAAGCCAGGCATATACAACCTCATGGGTTCAACCTCAAAGAACATGGAATATAAACAAACACACACCACTTTCATATTCATCATAGTCTTTCATTGCCCGGCTCTCAGGTCGCCATGTACTTCTCTGAGAACTCTGGCCAATTGATATACCGGAGCCACAAGCCAATCGATTTCATCAAGACTTTTAGTTAATTGGTACCACTAGGCCACAAGCTAATCGGTACCGCTGGGGCTCACGACCAATTAATATTACTGGGGCACACAGCCAATCGACACCGCTGTGGCTCACAAGCAATAGATATCACTGGAGGCCACAGGTCAATCGATATCACTGGGGCACCAAGCCAATTGATATCACCGGGGTCATAGGCCAAACGATATCATCAGAGCTCCAAGCCAATACGATCTCCGGGGCTACATGACAACGATCGCTGGGGCACTATAGCCCATTCATATAACATCGACATTATAGCCATTTATATAACATATGCATTATAATCAACTATGTAGCATGGACATTACAATCAATTCAATAATAGGCACTATAGTCAATTCAATAATAGGGGCTTCATAGCCAATTCAATAACAGGGCATCACAGCCAATTCAATAACAGGGGCTTCATAGATGAATTATATCACCAAGCCCAATAACCACTTACATCACAAGGATCTCTGGCCGCGATGTATACCTTAAGGGCTCAATAGCCTTTTCTTTTCACAGGGCACTATAACCATCTCATTCCATCAAAATCACGTCATAACATGTTCATTCTTCAATTTCACCACACCAATGCCTTAATAACTAATTAAAGAACAACCCAAGATATCTCAATGATCATTTAAAGGCACGGTGACACCCCAATGGACCCTTACAATATTCGATGCAACCATTCCTTCGACAAAACAGAACCGATTTCAGTTTAGTCCGCACAAATCGATCCATAAATCAATATTAGGTTCCAATTCTCCATGAATTTAACTTGCCAAGACCTCATTTTATATGTCTAGGAATCTTATCGAGTGTTTTGGAGCAACACACCACAAAAGCCTTCTAATAAATCGGTTTCCCCCTAGGGTTCTCCAATGGGCAGAATCTGCTCATGTAAGATCAAGTAGTTTCATCCATCAAAACCCATCTCAACTCCCACAAATCCTTAATCTCAGCTTTCCAAACTCTCATAATATGAGTTAAGAGTAACTCACCGAACATTTGGAGCCATTTGAAGTCCGAAAGCCCCCAAAAATTGATTCTCTCCAAAATTGGATCAGATTCTAACATTTGCCCACTCAAATAGACCTAAGAGACAAACGATGGGGCCAAATTAAGCTTATAATACCTTGTTGGAACGGAAAGATGATAAGCTTTGAAATGGCGGAGGTTTTACCACAATCTAAGGTCGGACAAAAAAGTTATGGCCGAAACAGTGAAGCAAGTTTTGTCTGTCCACGAGAAAACTGCTGGGCCGAGAGGAAAAAAGAAGAAAATGAAGAGGAAAATAGAGAGAGAGAGAGAGAGAGAGAGAGAGAGGGTGCACGGCTGAAGATGGATGATATGAAGCTCCCCTCAAATAATTGAGGATTTAATTTTAGACAAGATTGATTTAATGGGTAATTAATACTTGGCCTCTCCTTGGTTGACACTTCACAAGCTTTTAGAAGGTCTTTGGTCTATCATTGGCTTCCTTTGACCACTTGATCTTATTAGTTTTGGCAACCTAATGAAGTACAAATGACCAAAATGACCTCCATTAGTTCTTAAGTCAACGCCAAAGGTCAAGGGGCAAAATGGTCATTTTACACTTTCCGTCCGAAATTTTATTTTTCCAATATAAATAACCCTCAATGAGGCAACGTCCATTTCAATTGAAATGTTGGAATTCCTAATTGGCTAATACCCAAATCTCAAGGTACAATTTCATGTCGAACTCTCGTCGACCGTAAATTCTAATTTATCTCAAACTGATGGGCGACTCTTACAGGCGTTACACGTATCGACCTTAGGGTTTCTTAAGTTGTGACGACTTTGGTTGTCATGTAATTGCGAGGGTTTATCGCGAGCTCTGGCGGTCTTGATCATAGGAATCCGATTTAGGAAATTCTCATAAATTACACATTGGTTAAAGGGAATCACACGCGTCCCAACGTATAGCACTTGTAAGACATTCCATTATCGTTCCTAGATTGTTCTATGCTGGCCTAAAATATTTCCTCGACAATCCTTATGGTTAAAGTGTAATTTCTCATTCAAATCCCATAGGTTCTCATATCCGACTCCGCGTCAATCTTTCCATTTTGGTCAGATAACTCAAGAGTCGCCAACTCTAAGCGGTTTACAACTTGAATACACCGATCGATATCCTTCCATTCAATAGCCTCAAGAGGGTTGAAATTCAGAATGTCACAAAATCTATTTGAAAAATTGGTTTTCCCCAAAATTCTAATATGAATGGATCAAAATTCCCAATTTTGACCACAGATCCAATTTGAAATTTCTTCACTTTCGAGCCTTAATCGTCCAAATCAAATGAAACCACCCCCACCAATCAATTTAGAAGGGTTAAAAACATTGGGTAGTGGCTTCAATTTGCCATGAATGTGCAATTTTATCGAAATATTGCAATTTAGAAATTTATGCAAACAATTGAGCTGAATTGTAATCCAGGACAGTTGGATTGAAAGTCAAGACTTCTAAAATGCCAAAATTGTAAATTAAAGGACTTAAAACATATACTTTTGACAAATTGAATCCCATGTGTTACAAAGAAACACACAAAATTAAACTTGATTTTTGACTTTTTATGAGGTCAAAAGGAAAATAAAGTATTTTTCTATACCTGTGTGACCCCGAATGCTATTTTTGTTTATTTTTAATCTATTTTCCTATTTTTCAAAAATACCGAAAATACGTAAAATAAAGAAAATTATTTTTTATTCAAAAATGGTTCCCTAGGGTTGGCCGAGGATATTAAAATTGATTTTTCAATTTCTTAATTTTTTATCAATTTTTTATGATATAAAGGAAAAGGACCTTATCAAAAATCAGGTGTCAATATCTGCCCCTCTTTAAGAGGAATTTTGTGAGAGGTTTTGCTCAAAGGCAGGTGACACTTGAGTTTAGGTCGACTCAACTGGGGAAGATAAAAATAAATCTTGACATTTAATCTTTCTTGCCCTGCCAGTGTGCGCTCTGCTCATTCTGTTCTAGATAATACGAGAGAGAAAGACTAGAGAAATTTACCTGTTGTTTACTTGCTACCACATCTCTGATGCTCGTGTGGCATTCGTGGTATATGGCGGGTTCAAATGGATATCTAGGGACTCATCTCTTGAATATCTTAGGGAAGTTAAGCTCTAGCCTGTATGGTAGGCCAAACCATAATTGGAATCCTATATGGCAAGAACCTAGGGATTATGCATCCAGTCTTTTGGGGTTTGTCGAAGGTTTTTATTCGTATGGTGGATCAGACCATGAAGAGGCTTCCTATCTGACAGGAACCTAAGGATGATGCACCCGTTCCTTTGGGGTTTGTTAAAGGTTTTGATCAGTATGGTGGATCAGACCATGAAGAGGCTTCCTATCTGGCAAGAACCTAAGGATGACACACCCGGTCTTTTGGGGTTTGTCTAAAGCTTACCTTTTATAAGACTTATCGAGGAAATGACTCATTCTTACCAGTGAGAACACGTCGAAAATGCTTACCTCTTAAAAGGTTTTACCCGAGGAAATGGTTTGTCTTTCTTGATAAAGACTTACCATGGGTCCATAGAAGAGGTATACCTAATTCTTAGGTTTAGTAAAGAGACTGTTCTGGGATTTAGGGGTTACCTAGAATCTTGCAGAAAACTGAATCTGAAAGTTGTCTTCTCGACATGTAAGGTGCCATTCCGGGATCTGGAGACTCCAAGTATCCTATAGAAAAATAAGCTCGAAAGCTCTTCTTTATAGAGCAAGGCATCCGTCTGGGTCCTAAGCTACCATGAGTCTTGTAGAAGTTTAAGCCTGAACTTGCCTTTCTTCACCAAGAAAATATTAACAATATTAAGATGATGATAATCTTTAGACTGACGAAACTTCATAGCTCGAGATGCAGTCATGAGAAATGTATTATATTGTTGGAGGTTATCCTAAACATTCTGCAACATACAAAGGTGATAAAAAATTCCTCGTACGGAAAATCTAGATCAAACAATTTGAAAACCCCAAAAGAGTCTGCTTAAAATGTCTTATGGGAGTATTTTCATCAAAGAGGGATTCTCACCGATTCTTCGACATTAATTTTTCATATGGAGAACGCTCGAACTCCCTACTAACTTGTACCTAGGTTTCAGGGTCATTTGTAGTGCATACATTTCGATCAATCGTGACTCTTTCACGGGACCGTAATGTTAGGCTTGGACACTATTTCCAAAAGGGGACTCACTTTTTCAGTCAAGGCTTTCGAATGAATATTTTCATCACTTGCTCTGAGTTTTCAAATCAAGAACTGTGCAAAATGAGAAAGGAATAATCTTGCTCGTACTTCTCCGAGCTAAGCTATACATTAACCCAGGCTTCTTAGTCGAAAAAGACTATCAAAGGTTGTAACATTGGTAGGATTGGGGATCGAAAAAAGAAAAGCTTGTTTTTTGCCCGAAATTGCGAAATGTTTGACGTTGGTGATCATTGTCGATTCGTCACCTGTCCTATCCCTAATTAGTGATTCTTCGAAGAATGTCTTTAGTCTTCTAAGAATATCCTGTATTCTGAAAGTGTATCCTCAATTCTAGGAGAACAAATTCAATCTTTAAAGAGTGCCATTTGTCTTCTTGTCTTGGTCAGTCGGCTATGGCCCAACTGACAAGTAGCTTTTTGCTAAATGACCACCGAAGATTCTTTATCATTCTCAATTTTATTGGGGACCAAGATATGCAGTAATTTCGTGCTTTTTACAAAATCAATCTTGTGATTTTCAAGTAATTGAAAGGACTTTAGTCTTGCCCTTATCAAACACCTTGCCTTTTCTTGGCGTATAGGGATTTTGGCTTTTTTTCCTTCTTTTTTTAATCCTGCCTTCTTCTTTCTCTTCTTTCTTTGGAATCAGGATCTTTGATGACAATGCAAGATATTTATCTTGAATCTTATCATGTCTAAACATTTTGGCTAGGAATTCTCCTATGATTTCTATTCCTTAAACTCTTCCATCCATGGGTGTGTCGGTGCTTCCTCCTTGGAGTATGCAATGATCACCAACGGGTTCATGAAATGAATATGCAGGCTCAACTTGGCTATGCAAAGGGTAACAGTTGTATAGGATAGAGAAATGAATGTCTCTTTGTCTTCATATGGTACATGAATTAAAATACACCAACACACGAAGATTGATGTTAGTTCGAGCAAGAAGATTTTTAATCATTTACCTTCCAATGCCGCTGGACTGGCTTCTGTATGACCCCAATATGGGGTGGTTCTTGATAGGGTTAAAGGATAAAAGCCACAGCTCAAAGGGGTAGTCAATGATTACCTGTAGTGTTTGGATTAGAGAACAAATGCCTCCGTCGTCTCAATCCATGTAATCAATGCGAATGATCCTTACATCCGTAGATCCAGATTTTCCTATCCTTATACTCCCATCTTCTCTCGAGTGTGTATAGGACGTGTTTAGATTAGGTTTGCCTCTTATGTAAAGAAACGTCCTTTTTAGACAGTTTAAACAGCTCTTGTTTGGGAAAAATCGTCTTATTTTTCTCCTAAGATTTTACCCTACTGAGGATTTAAAATGCATCATGCATGTTTCATTCATGTTTGAATAACTTTTGATTCTAACATGTATGCAACGAGCGCTATCAATAAGGAGTTTATCTTTTAAAACCCGATTCCATTCTAGGTTTACCTATACTCATGTTCATCTTTGACTTTTAAAAGATGGCAAGAAATTCTCCACTAACTTTCCGTTGTTTTCTTTGCCTTCACTTGTAATTCCTAGACAAAGAGATTAAAAATTTTGATGAGTGAAGAGTGTTTTAACAAGTGATGGAGCAGATACATATCACCTAATTCCATGCGTTGGGGACCATTTTGCCCTTGTTCCATTTGAACAAGTTTTGCTTTACATTCATCCCTCTGAACTCTACAAGACATCACATGCTATGTATGTATGGATGCATGACATGCAATACAATGACCACTATGGCATCTCAGATAGTTTCAGAGAAAATCAAGTTATCATTTGATTTCATTTTAGGGATAATATTTCTTCACTGCATCGGAATTTATAGGATATCCCAGTTCCTCTCCTTCAAAGTTTACATGAATTAATACCCCACCTATAAGGACTTTCTTGAAAACATAAGAGCCTTCATAATTTGGAGTGCATTTGCCTCCTAGATGAGCAACATTCAGCAAAGTCTTTCTTACGACAAGATCATCCACCTTAAAATTTCTAGGTTTAACCTTCCAGTTAAATGACTTGGCCACTCTTTTTTTGGTAACTCTAACCGTGGTAGATAGCTTTAAGACGCTTCTCATCAATCAGGTTCAACTATTCATACTTGCGTTTGATCACTTCTGCCTTAAGGAGCTTGGCTTTTGATATTACCCTTAAGGATGTGATCTCTATTTCCACAGGTAGGGCGGCTTCCATGCCGTAGACTAGGGAATAAGGAGTTGCCCCAATTAAAGTTCAAATCGATGTTCGGTATGACATTAAAGCGAAGGGTAGCCTTTCATGCCAATTCTTATAATTTTCGGCTATCTTTGCCAAGATCTTCTTGATGTTTTTATTAGCCGCTTCAACTGCCCCATTCATCTATGGGCGATAAGGGGACGAGTTAAGATGTTGAATACCGAAATGATCCAGTAGATCGTCAACTACCTTATTATTTAATTGGACTCATTTTCCGTGATAATTACTTAAGGAGTACCATATCTGGGAAATTATATTGCTCTTGACGAATCTTACTACATTCCTTACAGTGACACTTGCGCATGAATTAGCTTCTATCCATTTCGTAAAATAGTCAATTGCTACCAGAATGAAGCGATGACCATTCAAAGTAGCTGGGTTGATTGGTCCAATCATGTCTATTCCTCACATAGCAAAGGGCCAAGTTTTGGACATTTGTTGAAGTTCATTTGGAGGTGCATTGATTTTATCACCATATACCTGGCATTGATGACATGATATCACGTGTTGGCTACAATCTGATTTGATGATCATCCAATAATAACCAAGTCGCACGATTTTTCTTGCGAGAAGGTGGTTGTTCATGTGTGGACCACATGCACCTTCATAGATCTCTCTCAGACGTGTGTTGGCCTCTTTAGCATCTACACAACTCAACATAATTATGTTGAATGACCTCTTGTATAGAATTTAACCACTAAGGAAGAACTTTGTCACGCCCCGTGCCCCAGGTACGAGCACCCGACTCCCTGCAAGCAAACAAAATATCTCTCGTGGTCCCAGGATCCACAATCTAAGACGAGAGACGTAATACATGTATATGTACAAAGCATGCGGAAGCGGCAATGAGATAAATCCTCCGTACAAGATATAAGTTAAGTGGGACCTGGATAGCACAGAAAATGTCGTACATAATAGCCGACTGTTCATATAAGTACAGAACTACTAAAATTCGATAAGCAAGGGGGTGACGGGGTGAGCATACAAAATGGTCCATCATCAAAATCCGACAGGAACAGGGTCGGGGTCATCACCAAAGATCAAGCTTCAACTAGAGTCTCCTAGGATGAGCTGCTAGAGTCATCGGTGTCCTTGGCATCCTCCGTTAGCTCATACTTTAAGAACGTCCGGGAGCGAACCTCAATAGTTTCCTCCATGGTCTCCTCATGCGACGGCTCTGCGAGATACTCCTTAGTCGCCTCCAGGACAATGACTGCATTCTCCTCAGTACTCCAGCGTCGGGGTCCTCTTTGGCCCATTCCTAGAACCGACTACCTATCCCTCTGCCTGATTCTGGTCCCTACCGCGGTGGCACCAATCAGGGATCACTCTTTGGGGCACCTCATGGGGCTTCAGTGGCCTAATCGACACATCCCCAACTGTCATGCCCCGAACCCGGTGAGCGCGCGAACTTCCCGCCCAGCCGTTCCTTTGACATTTTACTCCAGGATCCAACGGCCAATATCATATGCGCTGGAAGTAACGTACATGCAGAAGCGATGCCTTCTCCATTCATAAAGAATAAATACAACCACATTCGATGACTCAGGACAGGTACATCATACTTTAAGAACGTCCCAGAGCGAACCTCAATAGTTTCCTCCATGGTCTCCTCATGCGACGGCTCTGCGAGATACTCTTTAGTCGCCTCCAGGACAATGACTGCATTCTCCACAGTACTCCAGCGTCGGGGTCCTCTTTGGCCTATTCCTAGAACCGACTACCTATCCCTCTGCCTAATTCTGGTCCCTACCGCGGTGGCATCAATCAGGGATCACTCTTTGGGGCACCTCATGGGGCTTCAGCGGCCCAGTCGACACATCCCCAACTGTCATGCCCCGAACCCGGTGAGCGCGCGAATTTCCCACCCAGCCGTTCCTTTGACATTTTACTCCAGAATCCAACGGCCAATATCATATGCGCTGGAAGTAACGTACATGCAGAAGCGATGCCTTCTCCATTCATAAAGAATAAATACAACCACATTTGATGACTCAGGACAGGTGCATCAAATTACCTCAACCAATTATCTAAAAGACCAATTCGTTATATTCACCAATCAATAATACCATCTCATTATTAAAAAAGGCAAGTCCATTCAAAAGACAAATGGGCCAGTTATCTCTTCAAGTGTCACACCTTGGCAAGTTCGTCATATCCCTGCCTGGAACTTGAAAAATGAAGCCCCCACTAGGGTGAGATATGAATCTCAGTAAGGTGGGTCCTAACCCTAGGTTAGGCCGACCGTCCACTCAGGTAATCATATATCCAATAAATTTAGACTCAGGCTCATATAGGCATATAGGGGACCAGTTAATAAAACACAGCGTATAGATGACAGGCAAGCATCGATGACCTCAAGTCACACTCAGATAATAATGCCCATGCACTCTCAGCCTGCCACTTCTCATATCCATTAATCTCCGCCTGCCTCAATCTCTAGCTCGTAATCATGCCACCTCAGGCTCGATCCACATAAACGCCTCAAACCGTCGTCGGTAGCCCGCGTATATGCATCAGGTTCCGAAAAATCTCCTGGCCAATAACAATATCTCATACTCCGTTTCGCGAATAATTCGCATCAGGACCATGGTCATTTCAACCCCGCGAACTCGTCGCATCAGGGCACAACACAATATCAGTTCCGCCCTGCGATCTTATCGCATCAGGGTACTCTCACACCTTCGTCCCGTGAATAGTTCGCATCAGGACTGTGGCTATTTCAACTCCGTGATCTTGTCGTATCAGGGCGCCACATGATATCAATTCCACCCCGCGATCTCGTGGCATCAAGGTATACATTTCCTGCCCCGCATCTCATAGGCCTCAAGTCTTCCCCATCCCGTGAATCCTTCGATTAGAACTGTGGCTATCTCAACCCGCGATTACATTGCATCAGGACGCCACATCACACCACTTCACCCCGCGAACTCGTCTTATCAGGGTTTACTTCTCCTTCCCCACGTCTCTTACGCCTCAGGGTCTCTTTGTCCCGCGATTAAATCGCATCAGGATCGTGGCTATCTCAACCCTGCGACCTTATCGCATCAGGGCGCCACACCACCATAACTTTACCCCGTGATCCTGTCGCATCAGGGTATTCTCATACCTCCGTCTCGCTAATAGCTGCATCAGGACCGTGGCTATCTCAACCCCGCGATCATATCGCATCAGGGGGCCACATCACATCAACTTCACCCCGCGAACTCGTCACATCAGGGTGTACATCTCCTGCCCCACGTCTCATACGCTTCAGGGCCTCTTCATCCCGCGATTAGATTGCATTAGGACCGTGGCCATCTTAACCCCGTGATCACATCGCATCAGGGCGCCACATCACCTCAACTTCACCCCGCGAACTCGTCGCATCAGGGTATTTATATCTCCTGTCACGTGTCTCATACGTTTCAAGGCTTTGCCATGTCACTGCCTCGCGTCTCATATGCCTCAGGGCCTCACCATGCCACACTTATGCCATGGTTTTTCAAGTGGCTCTCCATGCAAGACGATATGTGCAATTCAAACACAACTCAAGATCCATGGCATACAAGCCAGTCCATTGTAATCCAGACATGGCAAACAACTTAGGCATATCCAATATCACACAAGGTCGTCCTATAATATCTTAGGACATAACAAGACTATCTCCTTAGACTAGTCACCTTAATTCAACCAACTCAATTCACGACTCACCCATTTGAGTCCAATCTTCCTAGCATAGGGTTAGAAATTCCCTTACCTTAAATTTGGCAACCTAATTTCTCTTCTTGTAGCCCTTAGGTTTCGGCCAATCAAATGTCCACACCCGGACTTGTCGCGCAACCTAGAATTTCAATCAATTCCGTCAATTTCCGCACTCAATTCTTCAATTCATCAATCCCAATCACCCTTAACACAACCCTCAACATCTCATCACATCATAATCATCAATTTGAGACTTAAAATTCAACCACACAGCCTCCACAAAATCGGTCTTGCATAGAACTGAACCGGTTCATTTCAGTTCTGTGCAAACCGCACACTTTCAGCCCTTAATCCACTCCTAAATCCTTTATTTAATCCTCAATATATCTCTTAACATGTCTATTTAAGGATTTGGGAGGCTTACCGAAGATTTGGAGTCAATTGGTCATCGGAAACTCAACGAACGTCGCCGGTTCCTCTAAACACAAAATCTGGCAGTTTTCTAGGCAACATTCACAAGGCCGGTTTGTGGTAAAAAATTAATCAAATCCATCTCAACATTTTCCACAGATTTCTACATGTCTTAGCTTGATCTTAAAAAATTTGAGATAAAATTCTAACATTTCGACCACCAAAGGGATTGAGAACCGAACATACCTCAGTTTGAGTCCTAATCCGTCAACTATCGCTACTCGGGACTCCTCGGTGCTCCAATTGACCTAATTCCACTTCGAGGAGGTCGACAGGACATAGATCTTTGTTGGTGTGGTCGGTCGATGGCCGAATGGTGGCCGGAGGTGGCCGGCGAAATGGCCGAACAACACGAGCAGCAGCGGGGTCGCCGGCGAGCAGAAGAAAGGGAGAGGAAAGAGAGGTTTTCGGTGGTTCATGGTGGAAATGGCCGGCCAAAATGATTGAAGAGAGAGAAGAAAAGCTTATATACAAGCCTTGATCAAATGGTTGAATGGTAGGTTTGAAAAAGGTTGGACATGACTACAACTCTTGATCTTGTGACACTTGTCCCTCAAATCAATCATGTAAGATCCAATGGCCATCCTTTCTTCTTGATTTTCGACAGCTTATAAGGAGGGTTTACTGACCAAATTACCCTTCTTGATTGTATAGGTAATGTTCTAGGTTTGAGGGGCAAATGGATCATTTTACCCCCAATGTTCAGAACGTCGTTTTTTCTCGTTTCAGAATCTTTCGATAGGGTGATGGCCAATCCGAATGAGGTTGGAATTCTTGATTTTCCATTTTCAATCTTTCAAGGCTCGTTTCTGATAGTTTTCTCTATCAGACGTGGTTCCAACCTATCCCGAACCAACTGGCGACTTTTGCAGACATTACGCGTATCGACCCCGTGATTCATATCACGTTTAGGGCTCGTCAATTTGTGGCGGCTTTGGTTGTCATGTAATTGTGGGGGTCTATTGCTAGTTCCCTCGACAATCCTTATGGCCAAAGCGCTGTTCCTATCCGAGTTTCCTAGGTCCGCGTATCTCGTCTCGCGTTAGCCTTTTCCTTTTGGTCAGTCTACTCGAATTGATCAGGTTCGAGCGGAACACGAATGAAGCAAATCTATAGATATACTCTTCTCATTAATGAGCCTGAAATTGACTGGAAATCAGAATATCACAACTCTTTCGCCCTTAAGGAAATTTCGTCCTCGAAATTTACAACCTTCCAACTCATCCAATCCTTTAGGGTATTGGGCCTTGTCGCACCCTTACTCTTCCGGATAATCCTTTCCAACCTATGGCCATCTTTCCTCTGGCACTTGTCTCTTTCAGTCCTCAATCCAATAGGCTTCTTTCCATCATCTTTTGGTATTCCTTTGCTTTATCAGCAGCTCCTCCTCGAGCATTCACCTTATCTATTTCATTTGTCCATACCATTTGGCGTATCGCCCACTTCAAACTTCCTTTCACACCAACAAAGATTCGAGGGCTTTATTAGTTTTCCCTCTACTAATCAAATTGAGTTATGTCACTCTTAACTCCTCAAATGATTCCATGACTACTTTTGTAGTAATCCATTCTCGATTTCATTCGAAGATTTCTCTTAGATCAAAGTGGTCCTTCCACTTTCGTCGTCATTTTCTTCCCCTCCATCGACACATCTAGTGCTCGACTACTCGATAGACAAACTTCGACTTTCCGCCTCATCACCGATATATAAATATATATGTGTATCTTGGCGCATCTTTGTGCCATCCTTAGGAAACGCCATAATTCTCCCTTTTAATTCCATTGAGGTCATCTCCTTAGGTTTCCTTTAAATACTGGACTCGTATGTCCATCCATAGGCCTCAAGGGTCCCATCCATTTCTATAGTCCATCCAGTATCGGTGTTTAATCATGGCACACCTCAATTTCCTTCTGGCCTTTAGGCTAGGTGTCCCCAGTAACCATCACGCTAATCCATTAACGAACTTCCAATGTGGAAGTTGAATCTCTCATTTCTTGAGGGAAGATCTGTCCCTCCATTGCCCATTTCTCAATGCTCGACCTCTTATAGTTCACCTAATTCTCGAGGTCCTATCCTCATTTAAGCCACACTCTCGTATCCGCACGCAATTCTGTACATCCGCGTTGCCTCTTATTCAATTCCTCTCGGGAAACTACTACCTTATATTTTCATAGTAGGTGTAGCCTTGCAACGTTCGTTCTCCCAAATAACATCTCCCAACTTTATCACGAGGACACTTGCAGACCACTCCAATCATGCTCCAAGCATGCTCCAAGCATGCCAATTCGTGTAGCTTTACTATCATGGCGTACATGCTATACCCATTTCAATTTATCTTGTTACTCCTCAAGTTCCATTCTGCATCACGTCATTACGACCTTCATAAGCTTCTCAATTTCCAACCGGAATCGTCATACATTGCATAGTTATTGACTTAATTCGAGTCCTCTAAAACTCTTTTTACGCTCATTCACCCACTCGCGTTACATCTCGCCCTTAGTCCATTTTACCAATGGAACGTCTCTTATAGGGAAATCTTTCAACGGTCCGTCTATTGCAAATCATCAATCTCAAGAAGCTTGCAGTTTTCGAAACTCACATCAACCTTTGTCGATTCATCACTTATGCCTATTCTCAAAGGATTTATCACTTAATTCAATGCGTAAATCTTACTTCATCAGGTTCGTAACTTGCGCTCTTTACATTTAGCATGCAACAGACATTTCCTCAAAGCCCATACGACATTCTCAAAAACTGTCCATGTTTCTGATGGCTCCTTACATGAGTTCAACCATTGCCTCTCGAGATGGTAACGACCCACTTAATCATTCCTTGGGCACTTAGTTCGGCGATTATCGACTTCCTTCCACCAGGTGTCGAATCTTTCCAACTATCCCTCACACCCTTCACTTGAGAGCTCGGACCTTGGCTCTCTATCGTCACAGGTCTCCTCTAGGACCGCACGATATTTCATTTATTCTTGTCATTCTCCTTCTCGAGAAGTATTAGTGCTAGCCTCTGAGTTTCATACTCACTAAGGCAACCTTATCCAATTTCATTTGTTCCACCGAATGTCGACATCATCTTGGAATTCAACATTATCTTCAAGATTGTCTCTCCGGTTTCACTTCCAGGAGTCATTCAAGTTTTGTGTCTTCCTTCTAGGTACAGACGCTCAATCATTATATTAAGACAATTTAGAGTTTTTCTTCCTCTTACGATAGGGTCTTTTATCCTAAGGAAGAAACTACACAACTCCGTGGCATTTTCCCACTTCAAATTCACCCTGTCCTTTCCATTTCTTAGGACAACAACCTTGGAGTCTGTGCCGACGGCGATACCTTTACTCCAGGACTCAAATGTCACCATGCTTTCACATTCTCTTTCCCATAACTTGTCACCTCAAGTGACAATATCTGTTCGTCCTTGGGTTTCATACATTCCCATGTCGAATACTCAATTCTACGTCCTCGAATCACTTTGTATTTACACTCTAAGCACTCTTTTCGCTTACCCAACCATTCATTGGAATTACAAACAATCAAGACTATCAAGTCTATTCACTTTTCCTTTCGTCAATAACCAATCCATGGTCCAATAGTCCATTAAGGACAATGCTCCATTTTTTAGGGAGTAGCAACTCATGATTTCACTCTTCATGGTTCCAATTCAATCAACCGATCCTAGAAAATCATTAACTTCAGGCAATCTAGCATGTCGATCCTTCCTCGACCTCATCCATAATAGAAAAGACTTACTACTCACTTTCCACTGTGTACCTTATGCCCAGGAAATCAACCATTTCTCGTAGGCACGCTCCATATCTATAATGAACATCTCCCTGCTCGTAATCCATGAGTAGGAGTTCTCTTATTCATAAGTCTTTCGACCATTCTCCTCTTCTGCTGAGTCCCATCACCATTCTTCAAAATCAGGAATAATAGCCAGTCATGTGATTCCCAAGTTCCATTCTACTCAGGAACTTACTCACCTCATTCAAGGGTCCTTGACCACCTTTGCCATTTGCTTATACGACCTTGAAAACTCTGTATCATACCGATCGATCATCCTACGATCCTTGCGAAAGTATTAAGATCCAAATAACTTTTGCTCTCAAGCAATCCCAGGACGATACTTTCCATCGAACAACTCAGCAGAAGTTGGCTAGGCAGATCTCATGCCTTCGAGGAAATCCTTCCTTTAGCGACCTTAATCCCCAATAGCCTCTTAGGGCTAGTACTGCCAGGGTCACTTTCTTTCCATAGTGCACCCAAAGTTTCTGAGGTTTTCTCACAAAACCAAAGGGAGACAATTTCAATCTCATCCCTCTACTTGACTCACTCAGTCATTCTCATGCTTATTCATAGTTCACGAGCTTCTCAAAACTCTTATGGTTCTTCCCACACATTCACTTCCGAAAAGGCTTACTCAGAGTCACCTTTCTCGTGATTTCTATCACTTCACTTGTCAGCACAAGCATTTATCACCATAGTGACTTAGAGAATCATGGCAGTTCTTCTATGAGCTTGCTTAATCATCAATTTTCCCATTTCCATTTAAAGTCCCCATGACCCATTCAACTCTTGGGTCTCGTATGACTTACCAATCGAGCCATATTCTCTTTTAGTACTCATACTCTATTCGCCCATCTCTACTCAATTCCATGATTCATCTCAATTCTTGGATCTTATCATATCTTACATACTCGAGCCCAGTGCTCATCTACGACCATATCGTCATTGTTCAATGTTCTTTGATTCTCATGTCATTTGAACTACTATGATTCCCTCCAAGAATCCAAGACTCAAGTCATCTACTCAAGTCCATCAATCCTAGGCTGCTTATCTCAATATCTTTCACCATCAACCAACCCTCTAATGGTTCTTAAGCAATTCTCAATTAATTGCCAATTATTCAAGGATCCCAAATCATCCTTGATCAGTAATCGTTCTTCAAGCCAGTCTCAACGAGCCAACTTCTCAGCTAACAGCTAGTACTAGGCTAGCCTCAACTAGGCAACTATCAATCAATCACTCAAGACAGCAACTCATTGAGTCAATAGCTCATACTCTAAGCCTAAAGGCATCAGCCATTCTAGCATAGTCACAATAGACTATCTCATCTCAACGGGCCTCGGTTCCAAGGGTATATACCCATACGTCGTCTAACTTCTCAGTTATATCTTGGCCAAGCCAATCACACAAGACTAATCATCAAACATGCCTAACAAGCCCATCACAACCATCACTTTTCTTTTTCAAACGACATTCACCGCCAAGCACAAAGCTTTTAACCATGCCACTCATAGGCACCATTACACAAGTCATGCCACTTTCAATAATTCTCGATGAGAATCAATCCCGTGTCATACATCCCTTATCCAAAATTAGACTCAACTTGATGCCTAAGCTTCCCCTTTCAAGTTATGACTTGGGTCATTCCTGCCTTTTACCATCTTAGGAGCATGCCAGGAGCCGCTCCTTGTCCGGACCTCTCTGTCCCGGCGATCACTCATCGCCCTCATCAGACCTGGCTATTGCAGGTTGTTCCAAGCCATACATCTGCGGAGAAAGCCCCGTTCCACATGTCCCATACCATGTTTCATTACAGTTTATAGGTATCCCATCAACTTGTCCCATACCAAGCGACAGTTTATTAAGTCCAATAGTGATAAGCCACTGCATACACCCTCATTGACTTTCGTTTCAAAGCCATAAACATAAGCACATCATAACCGTCACATCTCACAGATCAATTGCCCATATTCCATTACACATCTCAAGTCCAGTCAACATTTAAATTAACTTCTTACGCAGCCGATCACAACTGATCTTCGATTTAGGTACTCCTCGTATTCATTTCAACTCATATCGCCCAAAATTATCAATAGTAATCGATAGCTAAACCATCATAATATCATGCAATTCAAGCCTGAATCCACCAATATCAGTCATCTCCTTATAATTCGTACTCCTCAAGTTGGGTCATGGACAAATCAAGGTCGCAATTATACATCTCAACTGACCCTTCGTTCATAAGCAATTCCCTATTATCTTCGAGTTCAATTACTACCTCAGAATCCATGCTTATGACTCTCAAGTCCCATCTTGCTTCCACTTAAGCTTTAATCACCACATAACTCAAGGTCATCCATTAAAGTCAACTCTAAGACCATTAGAATGCCTCACAAGTTCAAGCCTATTATCCTTGAGACTCAACAGTCCATGCCTAGTCCTATAGGCCTCAATATCTAATTGTCCTCGAGTCATCGCTCCTTATCACTCCAAGTCTCAATCACATTGGATCGAGCTGACCTTGCTCTGATACCAAATCAAGCGAGAATATCACGCCCCGAACCCGGCGAGCGCGCGAACTTCCCGTCCAACTATTCCTTTGACATTTTACCCTAGGATCCAACGGCCAATATCATATGCGCTGGAAGTAACGTACATGCATAAGCGATGCCTTCTCCATTCATAAAGAATAAATACAACCACATCCGATGACTCAAGACAGGTGCATCAAATTACCTTAACCAATTATCGAAAAGACGAATTCATTAAATTCACCAATCAATAATACAATCACATTATTAAAAAGGGCAAGTCCAGACAAAAGGGCCAGTTATCTCTTCAAGTGTCACTCCTTGGCAAGTTCGTGCTACCCCCGCCTAGAACCTGAAAAATGAAGCCTCCACAGGGGTGAGATATAAATCTCAGTAAGGTGGGTCCTAACCCTAGGTTAGGTCGACCATCTACTTAGGCAGTCATATATCCAATAAATATAGACTCGGGCTCATACAGGCATATAGGGCACCAGTCAATAAAACACAACATATAGATGACAGGCAAGCATCGATGACCTCAGGTCACACTCAGATAATAATGCCCATGTACTCTCAGCCTGCCACTTCTCATATCCATTAATCTCTGCCTGCCTCAATCTCTAGCCCACAATCATGCTGCCTCAGGCTCGGTCCGCGTAAATACCTCAAACCGTCGTCGGCAACCCGCGTAAACACATCAGGTTCCAATAAATCTCCTGGCCAATAACAATATCTCATACTCCGTCCCGCGAATAATTCGCATCAATACCATGGCCATTTCAACCCCGCGATCTCGTCGCATCAAGGCGCCACACAATATCAATTCCACCCTGCGATCTTGTCACATCAGGGTACTCTCACACCTCCATCCCACGAATAATTCTCATTAGAACTGTGGCTATTTCAACGCCGCGATTTTGTCGCATCAGCATGCTACTTGATATCAATTCCACCAAACGATCTCGTCGCATCAGCGTATACATCTCCTGCCTCGCGTCTCATACACCTTAGGGCTTTCCCGTCCCGCAAATACCTTGCATCAGGACCGTGGCTATTTCAACCTCGCGATCCCATCGCATCAGGGCGCCACATCACATCAATTCACCCCACGAACTTGTCGCATTAGGGTTTACTTCTCTTGCCCTGCGTCTCTTACGCCTCAAGGTCTCTCCGTCTCGCGATTAAATCGCATCAGGACCGTGGCTATCTCAACCCCGCGATCTCGTCGCATCAGGGCGCCACACCGCCATAACTTTACCTCGCGATTTTATCGCATCAGGGTATTCTCAAACCTCCGTTCCGCGAATAGTCGCATCAAGACCGTGGCTATCTCAACCCCGCGATCACATCACATTAGGGCGTCACATCACATCAACTTCACCTTTTGAACTCGTCGCATTAGGGTGTACATCACCTGCCCCGCGTCTCATACGCTTCGGGGTCTCTTCGTCCTGCGATTAAATCACGATCACATCACATCAGGGCGCTACATCACCTTTACTTCACCCTGCGAACTTATCGCATAAGGGTATATATATCTCCTGCCCCGCGTCTCATACGCTTCAGAGCTTCGCCATGTCACTACCCCGCGTCTCATACGCCTCAGGGCCTCGTCATGCCACACTTATGCCATGATTTTTCAAATAGCTCACCATACAAGATGATATGTGCAATTCAAGCACAACTCAAGATCAATGGCATACAAGCCAGTCAATTGTAATCCGGACAAGGCAAACAACTCAGGCATATCCAATATCACAAAAGGTCATCCTATAACATCTTAGGACATAACAAGACTATTTCCTTAGACTAGTCACCTTAATTCAACCAACTCAATTCACGACTCACCCAATTGAGTTCAATCTTCCTAGCATAGGGTTAGAAACTCCCTTACCTTGAATTTTGCAACCCAATTTCTCTTCTTGTAGCCCTTAGGTTTTGGCCAACCAAATGTCCATACCTGGAGTTGTCGCAACCTAGAATTTCAACCAATTCCGTCAATTTTCGCACTCAATTCCTCAATCCATCAATCCCAATCACCTATAACACAACCCTCAACATCCCATCACATCATAATCATCAATTTGAGACTTAAAATTCAACCATCACAGCCCCCACAGAACCGTTCTTGCATAGAACCAAAACGGTTCATTTCGGTTCTGTGCAAACCACACACTTTCAGCTCTTAATCCACTCCCAAATCCTTCATTTAATCCTCAATCCATCTCTTAACATGTCTATTTAAGGATTTGGGAGGCTTACCGAAGATTTGGAATCAATTGGTCGTCGAAAACTCAACGAACGTCGCCGGTTCCTCCAAACACAGAATCCGGCAGTTTTTTGGTCAACATTCACAAGGCCAGTTTGTGGTCAAAACTTAATCAAATCCATCTCAACTTGTTACCACAGATTCCTGCACATCTCAGCTTGATCTCCACAAAATTTGAGCCAAAGATTCTAATATTTCAACCACCAAAGGGACTGAGAACCGAACCTACCTCAGTTTGAGTCTTAATCCGTCAGCTCCCGAGAAAATCGCTGCTCGAGACTCCTCGATACTTCAATCAACCTGATTCCACTTCGAGGAGGTCGGCAAGACAGAGATCTTTGTTGGTATGGTCGGCCGATGGCTGAATGGTGGCCTAAGGTAGCCAGCGAAATGGCCGAACAGCACGGGCAGCAGCTGGTCGCCGGCGAGCAGAAGAAAGGGAGAGGAAAGAGAGGTTTTCGGTGGTTCATGGTAGAAATGGCCGGCCAAAATGATTGAAGAGAGAGAAGAAAAGCTTATAGACAAGCCTTGGTCAAATGGTTGAATGGTAGGTTTGAAAAAGGTTGGACATGACCACAACTCTTGATCTTGTGACACTTGTCCCTCAAGTCAATCATGCAAGATCCAATGGCCATCCTTTCTTCTTGATTTTTGCCAGCTTATTGGGAGGGTTTATTGACCAAATTACCCTTCTTGAGTTGTATAGGTAATGGTCTTGGTTTGAGGGGCAAACGGGTCATTTTACCCCCGATGTTCAGAACGTCGTTTTTTCTAGTTTCAGAATCTTTCGATAGGGCGACGGCCAATCCGAATAACGTTGGAATTCTTGATTTTCTATTTTCAATTTTTCAAGGCTCGTTTATGATAGTTTTATCTATCAAACGTGGTTCCAGTCTATTTCGCGTCGACGGGCGGCTTTTGCAGACATTACGCATATCGACGTCGTGATTCATATCACGTTTAAGGCTTGTCAATTCGTGGCGGCTTTGGTTGTCATGTAATTGTGGGGGTCTATTGCTAGTTCCCTCGACAATCCTTATGGCCAAAGCATCGTTTCCTATCCGAGTTCCCTAAGTCCACGTACCTCGTCTCGCGATAGCCTTTTTCTTTTGATCAGTCTATTCGAATTGATCAGGTTCTAGCGGAACACGATCGAAGCACATCTCTAGATATACTCTTCTTATCAATGAGCCTGAAATTGACTGGAAATTAGAATGTCACGCCAACTTTCCTAAACCAAGCCTTGTACCGATGAGGATTCAGTCCTTACTGCCCTCGTTAACCCACACCACTGTACACTTCCTCACGTATATGGTCCCATGACCATCAAAGAACTCATCAAAATACACGATCATCTCTTTAGGGTCTCCAAAGCGAATAGGCAACATAGTCAAGGCCTAGGATTTATAAAAATAAATGTCCCCAAAGGGGTGAGATACAAATCTCAGTAAAAGAGTCCTAACCCTAAGTCAGGCTGACCGTCCACTCAGGTAGTCATCTACCCCAAAATTCCAAACTCATAATCACACAGGCACATACAAATAAAGATGACAACACATGGATGACAGGCATGCAACTAGGACATCATATCACACTCAGATGATTATGTACACCTCGTCCTGTCACTTCACCACAACCATCTCTTCCAGCTTGCTTCATTCTCATGCCCGCAATTAGATCGCATCAAGCTCATCTCATGCCCGCGATTAGATTGCATCTGGCCTTCCTCATGCCCACGATTAGATCGCATCAGGCTATTCTTTTCTCATGCTCGCAATTAGATCGCATTAGGCTTTTCTCCACCTCGCGTCTCACACGCCTCAAGGTCTTACCTCGTCTCTGCCACGCCACAACCACAATTCATGTACACAAGGTCAAGCGCATCTCGTGCATAAACATCTCATGCATAAATAAGACATCCATGGCATGCGAAATGAGTCAATACACATACAAATTTGACCAATTACTCAAGAGACAGAAATATGCAATTATTCGAATCATTTGTACTCTCTTGGCATTCACAAAGACCAATCACACTAAGCTCCTCAAGAAATCGTCTCAATCTTGTCCGACTCGCCCAATCGAGTCTAATCTTCCTATCCTAAGTTTAGGATTCCCGTACCATGAATTTGTTATCACGAATTTCTTTTCTTGAGCCCCTACAAAGATTTGGCTTCAAGGGTCCAAGATCAAACTCACCACGCAACCTAATAAAATCCAATCAATCTGTCAATTTCCATGTCCAATTCCTCAATCCATGAACCACAAACCTCCATAACATAATATTCATCATCCTAGCATGTCTAAATCACCAATTTGAGGTTCAAAACCAACCATCATCAGTCCCCACAGATTCGGTTTGCACAGAACCGAACCGGGCTATGTTTGGTTCTGTGTAAACCGAGTATATCTTGCCCTAAGTCTCCACCAAATCCATCATTTAAGCACTATCCTACCTCTTAACATTCCTATCTAAGGGTCTAAGGGTCTCACCATGGGTTTGGAATCGAGTCGTCGCCAGAATTTCGTCAAGAGTCGCCGGATCCTCCAAGGTCAATAACCGGCAGATTCTGTCCAAAATTCACAAGACCTATTTGAGATCAAAACTTCATCAAATCATTCTCCACTTTTTACCACAGATTGATATACATGTCTCCTAGACCTCCACAAAATTTGACCTCAAGATTCCAACATTTTGGCCTCCTAAGGGGTCAGAAACATCACCTACCTCAGATTGGATCAGTTTTCGTCGACTCTCGAGAAAATGCTTGGCCGGAGCTCCTTGGTGGTCCAAATGGCTTGCTTCCAATTCGGGGAGATCGGCAAGACGTGGGGCTAGGCTTAGGTGATTGGCCGGAGTCTAAACGGTGGCCGAAAGGCGGCGCCGACGGCGGCGAACAGGAGCTCCAAAAGCTGTCGTCGACGAGCAGAAGGAAGAAGAAGAAGAAGATGGATTTTCGATGGGTTGGGGGGTTCTATGGCCGGCCAAAGTGAGGTGAGAGAGAGAAAAAGTCTTATATTCAAGGTTCAAGTCAAAGAGTGGAATGGTAGGTGGACAATAGTGGACATGACCACTCTTTAGTTTATCTATTGACACATGTCCAAGTGTCATTCCATCTTGATCCAATGGCCAATATTTCTTCACTTTTTCGGCAGCCTTGTGGGAGGGATAAAGACCAAAATGCCCTTCCTTCATTGCATGGGCAAGGCTTAAGCTTGAGGGGCAAAATGGTAATTTCACCCCCGACGTCCGGAACATCATTTTTCTCGTTCCAATTATCTTTGATAGGGCGACGGCCAATCTGAATATAACGTTGGAATTTTTGATTCTCCATTTTCAATTTTCAAGACTCGTTTCTGATTATTTTCTCTATTAGACGTGGTTCCAACTTATCCCGAACCGACGGGCGACTTTTGCAGACATTAGGCGTATCGACCCTGTGATTCATATCACGTTTAGGGCTCGTCAATTCATGGTGACTTTGGTTGTCATGTAATTGTGAGGGTCTATCACTAGTCCCTTTGGTCTCGATTGTCACTGTCCGATTTTGGAACATTTTGCAAATTATACATTGGTTAAGCGGCATCACCTGCGCTCCAATCGTATAACGCTGGCAAATACATTCCTTAATCGTTATTAGATCAGCCATTTTATGTTTCTAAATGTCCTCTCGACAATCCTTATGGTCAAAGCGTCATTTATTATCCGAGTTTCCTAGGTCCACGTACCTTGTCTCACGTTAGCCTTCTCCTTTTGGTCAGTCTACTCGAATTAATCAGATTCGAGCGAGATACGACTGAAACTCGTCTCCAGATTTACTTCTCATTAATGAGTCTGAAATCAACTGGAAATCAGAATGTCACAACTCTTTCCCCCTAACAAAAATTTCATCCCTGAAATTTACATTACACTTAATTACTCAAATAAATGGAGGTGTTGTCGCCTCATCATCTCTTCATTTTGCCACGCGACACCCTCAGTTCCCTGGTGCTCCCATATTACCTTGACCAGTGGGATCTTCTTATTCCTAAAGATTTGCTCCTTCCGGTCCTCGATCCTTATCGGCCTCTCCACGTAAGACATTCGGTCGTCCACTTCTATGGTCTCGTAATCCAGCACATGTGTAGGGTCTGGTTCATACCTTCGCAGCATCGACACATGGAATACATTATGCACCTGGGATAGATTAGACGGCAAGGCAAGCTTGTAGGCTAAGGTTCCAATCCACTCTAGTATCTCAAATGGGCCTACTTACCATGGGCTCAGCTTCCCCTTCTTTCCGAATCGCTATAGTCCTCTCATTGGCGATACCTTGAGGAAGACGTGATTGCCCACTTGAAACTTTAAGGGCTTGCGCTGCTTATCAACATAGCTCTTCTATTGACTCTGTGCCATCCTTAGTCTATCTGGAATTATCTTCACTACTTCCACCGATTGCTTTACCAATTTTGGGCCTGTGATACTCCTTTCTCCTACCTCATCCCAGCAAATCGTGGTTCTATAGGCTCTTCCATAGAGTGCTTCGAATGGTGCCATCTGGATGCTCTGCTGGTAGTAATTATTATAAGCAAACTCTACCAGATGCAGCTGGTCTTCCTATCCATCCTTAAAATCTATGGCGCATGCTCGCATCATATCTTCTAGCATCTGTATCATCCTTTCCGACTGTCCGTCCATTTGTGGATGGTACGCTGCACTAAATTGCAGTTGGGTTCCCATAGCATCTTGCAGACTCTTCCAAAAATTTGCCGTGAATTTGGAATCTCTATTCGAGGTGATCATCACAGGCACTCCGTGCAGCCTCACTACTTGTCTCATGTACAGCTCTGCATACCTATCCATAGCAAAGTCCTTTCGCACCGAGATGAAATGTGTGGATTTGGTCAATCTGTCCACGATTACCCATATAGAGTCATGACCTCGTTGGCTCCTTGGGAGTCCCATCACAAAATCCATAGTTATATGCTCCCACTTCCATTCCGGTATCTCCAATGACTGTAATAGTCCTCCAGGCTTACAGTGCCGCGCTTTCACTTGCTGGCATGTCAAACACTTAGCCACATACCTTGTTACGTCCACCTTCATCCTGTTCCACCAATAATGCTGTCGCAAGTTCTGATACATTTTTCGTACTTCCAAGGTGGATGCTATAATTGCTTCTGTGAGCCTTTGATAAAATCCTTTCCCTGAGTCCTTCATCCTCTGGTACGCACAATCATCCTCGGAACTTCAAAATTCCTTCCTCTGCCACCTGAAATTCTGGCTTTCTCTTCGTCGCGTCCATCTCCAAAATTTTATGAATTTTCGGATCTGTAGATTGTAAGGTCTTTATTCTTTCTTGGACCTCAGGTTTTACCCTCAATGTAGCCATTAAGCTGGACAACTGGCAAACTACTAGTCTGAACTCAGAATCTCTTAAATCTTCAATCATCGACTAACCTTTCATTAGCAGACATGCGATGCTCGACTTCCGGCTAAGTGCATCTGCAACCCTGTTTGCTTTCCCAAGGTGATATAGTATATCACAATCATAATCCATGAGCAGCTCCATCCATCTACGCTGCCTCATATTTAGCTCCTTCTAGGAAAACAGATACTTTAAGCTCTGGTGGTCGGTATAAATCTAAAATTTTTCTCTACATAGGTAATGTCTCTAAATCTTCAAAGCAAATACACTCTCCGCTAACTCCAGGTCATGAGTTGGGTAGTTCATCTCATGTGGCCTCAACTGTCTGGATGCGTAGGCCATTACTCTTCTATGCTGCATCAGCACACAGTCCAGTCCTTTCAGCGAAGCATCGCTGTTTATCTCGTAACCTCTTGGTCTTGATGAAATTGTCAGTACTGGCGCGATTGTCAATCTATGCTTGAGTTCTTAGAAACTCCTCTCACATTTGTTTGTCCATTCAAACCATGTTTCCTTCTTCGTTAACCGCGTCAATGGGATGGCTATGGATAAGAATTTCTCTACAAAACGCTTGTAGTATCCTGCCAATCCCAAGAAACTTCTGACTTCAGTGACTGTAGTAGGCCTAGGCCAATTAGTTACAGCCTTGATCTTCACAAGATCCATTACGATTCCTTCACTCGGTACCGCATGACCAAGAAATGCTACCCTATTCAGCCAAAACTCACATTTACTCAACTTCGCATACAGCGCATGCCCCTTTAGGGTCTGTAGTACAATTCTCAAGTGCTCTTCATGTTCTGCATTACTCCTCGAGTAAATCAAGATATCGTCAATGAAGACTATGACCAATTTGTCTAGAAACTCCTTAAATACTCGATGCATTAGGTCCATCAAAGCAGCTGGAGCGTTGGTCAATCCAAACGGCATCACTGTAAACTCATAATGACCATACCTCGCCCTAAAGGCAGTCTTGGGTATGTCTTCCTTCTTGATCCTCAACTGGTGATACCCCATTCTCAAGTCAATCTTCGAAAATACCGCCGCTCCTTGCAACTTATCAAACAGATCGTCAATTTCTCGGCAATGGGTACTTGTTCTTCACTATCACTTGGTTCAGCTGCAGATAGTCAATGCATAGACGCAAAGACCCATCCTTCTTCTTTACGAATAGCACCGGTGCTCCCCACGGTGAAGCACTTGGTCGGATAAATCCCTTATCTAGCAGCTGTTGCATCTGCACCTTTAACTCCTTCAATTCTGACAAGGACATCCTGTGAGGTGCTTTTGAGATCGGTTCTATCCTAGGGGCTAACTCGATTACAAATTTTATTTCCTATAACGATGGTAACATTAGTAGCTCTTGGGGAAACACATCAGGAAATTCACGCACTACTAGGATACTCTCTAACTTTGGCTCTTCGGTAGTCGTGTCCATTACTGCCACTAAGTATGCCTGATACCCTTCAGACATCAACTTAGTCACCTCCATAGATGAGACTAAGGGAATTGAGATTCCTCCTCGACTTCCCACCAATTCAAAGCTAGGGCGGCTTCTCGGATAAAACAGAATTATCTTATTACTACAGTCCACTACTGCCCCTGCTTACCCAACCAATCCATTCCTATGATTACATCAAAATTGTACATGGGTAATTCAGCTAAGTCAATACTCTCTTTACTCCTTCCAATCACAATCTCACAACCAGCACAGCCCAACGAAACCAATATATTATCCTTTAACGGAGTGGCAACATGCAAGATTATATTCAACGGTTTTAATTTCATACCCACCAAATCAGCAAACTGTGCAAACACAAATGAATACGTGGCACTAGGGTCAAACAATGCGTATGTAGCTCGTTGCACAAGTAAACCGTACCTGTGACTACACCTGGTGCTTCCTCTGCCTCCCTACGGGCTACTGCATACACTCTGCCCTGTATCGGTGGTCGATTCTGCTCGATTTGGGGAGTAGCAGTCGACGGCCCAACCTGCGGTCTCTACCCTTGAGGTCGATTTGTCGGAGCTTGACTTTGGCACATCCTCATCTGGTGGCCCAACTGATCACACTTAAAACAAGCTCCTGTACTTACCGGGCATGGCCCATTCCCATGCCTCCTGCCACAAAAGCAGCAGTTCCAGTTCGTGGGATTTGGATGCTTCAAGATATTTCTCCTTACGAGAGGCACAAAACGCCTATTGCCCAAAATGCCTATTGCCCGCCATCGGTCTCTTGCCCATCTGGCGGTTATCTCTGAATGATGTGAATCACGATCCAGTTGTGGTGTTTCTCTCTTTCAAGTCTCATTCTATCATATGGCCTCGTTCGTAAATCTCCTTATAGGTCCTCAGATTTAGAGCGATCATCTGACTATGGAGCTCGGGCCTCAGACCATCCCTAAATCTTCTTGCTATCTCTTGAGGGTCTTCTACAGATCGAGGTGCATACCTCGACAGCCTCAAGAACTCGGCCTCGTATTGATCTATCGTCAGCTGGTTCTAACGTAGCTATAGAAATTCTACCTGCTTCCTTTCCCTAGCCGTCTCCGAGAAGTACTTATCATTGAACGCTATCTTAAATGCATCCCAATTCATGGCCGTTCTCTCTAGAAAAACTCCATTCTTGGTGGTAGCCCACCAATCATTTGTCGTACCCTCGACAGCCTCGAGAACTCGGCCTCGTACTGATCTATCGTCAGCTGGTTTTGACGTAGCTATAGAAATTATACCTGCTTCCTTTCCCTGCCCGTCTCCGAGAAGTACTTATCATTAAACGTTGTCTTAAATGCATCCCAATTCATGGCAGTTCCCTCTAGGAAAACTCCATTCTTGGTGGCAGCCCACTAATCATTTGTCGTACCCTCCAGCTGTTACACTATTAGTAGCACCTCCTCCTCATCTATGCACCTCAGCAGCCCAAAAGCTTTTTCTAACTTCTCGATCCACCTGGGTGCTAGCTCGGGATCTCCAGTCGCATCGAACTGTGTTGGCTTCAGCTTTATGAACTGCTCCACTAGCTAGCCCAGCTGTCTGGCCACGACGATTTTTTCTTGGGCATTCACAGTTTCGTTGCCTTGGCCATGTTCATTATGGCTTCCATTGCCACCATTGTTGTCATTGTTGGCATTGACGACAACTATGGCATCTCCAACTGCCTAGGCAATTGCAGCATCCCGATCTTGGGTCTGCCTATCAATAAGGTTACCGATTATCTCCAATGCCCTCAGTATGCCATCCATTCTTGGATCTTCTGCAACATGCGACCTCAAGCTAGTGGCTCCGCCTCTTGACCTTCCAGACATTCTAGATGGGTTGCTCATCTTTGTCTCTTTCTACTGAACCTGGTCCATCACAAGTTCAGCAAGGAGTTAGTAACTTACTCATTCATCCAAACATAGAGCTACTAACTACTCCTTAACAGAAACAGTTACAATACAGCAGTACTCCATTCCTCAAACTCCAAAAACATTTCAACCAATAGCCCATGGCCATTTCTCAATTCCATTCACTCCAGTGATTCACTAAAATCAATCACTTGCATTCATCAAATAGGCCAAGGTCCAAAAATGACCTTCATTCCTAAGTAGGGAACTCAACTCTCTCATGCCTTACCACAACCCTGCCAAGATCAAACACCGACCATATGTACCAGGCCACATGCCATGCACCCAAGGCCTTATTGTAACCAGTCTCCTAAGGTCTCGTTATCCGTCCTTGTCCCAACTTAATCCTCCTTATCACTCTAGTCCCCAACCAACTTTGGATTGAGCTGACCTCGCTCTGATACCAAATTGGATGGGGATGTCATGCCCTGCGCCCCAGGCACGAGCACGCGACTCCCTACAAGCAAACAAAATATCTCTCGTGGTCCCAAGATCCACAATCTAAGACGAGAGATGTAATACATGTATATGTACAAAGCATACGGAAACGACAATGAGATAAATCCTCCATACAATATATAAGTTAAGTGGGATCTGCATAGCATAGAGACTATCGTACATAATAACCGACTGTTCATACAAGTACAGAACTACTAAAATTCGATAAGCAAGGGGATGACGGGGAGAGCATACAAAATGGTCCATCATCAAAATCCGACAGGAACAAGGTCGGGGTTGTCACCAAAGATCAAGCTACAACTAGAGTCTCCTAGGATGAGCTGCTGGAGTCATCGGTATCCTCGGCATCCTTCGTCGGCACATACTTTGAGAACGTCTCAGAGCGAACCTCAATAGTATCCTCCATGGTCTCCTCATGCGACGGCTCTGCGAGATCCTCCTCGGCACCTCCAGGATAATGACCTCATCCTCCTCAGTAAACTCTAGCGTCGGGATCCTCTCCGGTCCATTCCTAGAACCGACTATCGATCCCTCTGCCTGATCCTGGTCCCTGCCGGGGTGGTACCAATCAGGGATCACTTCCTGGGGCACCTCATAGGGCTTTAGCGGCCCAGTCGACACATCTCCAACTTTCCCAAACCAAGCCTCGTACCGATGAGGCTTCGAGTCCGTACTACTCTCGTCAACCCACGCCACTGTACACTTCCTCAAGAATATGGTCCCCTAACCGTTAGTGAACTCATCAAAATACACGGTCATCTCCTTAGAGTCTCCAAAGCGAATAGGCCACATAGTCAAGGCCTAGGATCTGTAAAAATAAAGGTCCCCAAAGGGGTGAGATAAACATCTCAGTAAAAGGGTCCTAACCCTAAGTCAGGCCGATCGTCTACTTAGGCAGTCATCTACCCCAAAATTTCAAACTCATAATCATGCAAGCACATACAAATAAAGATGACAACACACGGATGACAGGCATGCAGCTAGCACATCATATCACACTCAGATGATCATGGACACCTCGTCCTGCCACTTCACCACAACCATCTCTTCCTGCCTGCGTCATTTTCATGCCTGAGATTAGATCGCATCAGGCTCATCTCAACCCTCGATTAGATCACATCAGGCCTTCCTCATGCCCGCGATTGGATCACATCAGGCTCATCTCATGCCCGCGATTAAATCGCATCAGGCCTTCCTCATGCCTGCAATTAGATCGCATCAGGCTTTTCTCGTGCCCGCGATTAGATCGCATCAGGCTATTCTTTTCTCATGCCCGCGATTAGATTGCATTAGGCTTTTCTCCACCCTGCGTCTCATAGGCCTCAAGGTCTTACCTCGTCTCCGCTATGCCACAATCACAATTCATGTACACAAGGTCAAGCGCATCTCGTGCATAAACATCTCATGCATAAATAAGACATCCATGGCATGTGAAACAAGTCAATACACATACAAATGTGATCAATTACTCAAGAGACATACATATGTAATTATTCGAATCATTTATACTCTCTTGGCATTCACAAAGACCAATCACACTAAGCTCCTCAAGAAATCATCTCAATCTCGTCCGACTCGCCCAATCGAGTCCAATCTTCCTATCCTAAATTTAGCATTCCCTTACCTTGAATTTGTTATCACAAATTTCTCTTCTGGAGCCCTCATAAAGATTCGGCTTCAAGGGTCCAAGATCGAACTTACCGCGCAACCTAATAAAATCCAACCAATCCGTCAATTTCCATGTCCAATTCCTCAATCCATGAATCACAAACCTCAATAACATAATCCTCATCATCCTAGCATGTCTAAATCACCAATTTGAGGTTCAAAACCAAACATCATCAGCCCCCACAGATTCAGTTTGCACAGAACCGAACCGAGCTATATTTGGTTCTGTGTAAACCGAGTATATCTTGCCCTAAGTCTCCACCAAATCCATCATTTAAGCACTATCCTACCTCTTAACATGTCTATCTGAGGGTCTAAGGGTCACATCGTGGGTTTGGAGTCGAGTCGTCGTCGGAATTTCGTCAAGAGTCGCTGGATCCTCTAAGGTTAGTTACCGGTAGATTCTGTTCAAAGTTCACAAGACCTATTTGAGGTCAAAACTTCATCAAATCACTCTCCACTTTTTACCATAGATTGATATACATGTCTCCTAGACCTCCACAAAATTTAACCCCAAGAGTCCAACATTTCGGCCTCCTAAGGGGTTAGAAGCATCACCTACCTCAGATTGGATCAGTTTCCATCGACTCTCGGGAAAACGCTTGGTCGGACCACCTCGGTGGTCCAAATGGCTTGCTTCAAATTTGAGGAGGTCGGAAAGATGTGCGGCTAGGCTTAGGTGATCGGCCAGAGTCCAGGCGGTGGCCGAAAGCCGGCGTAGACAAAGGCGAACAGGAGCTCTAGAAGCTATCGCTGGCGAGCAGAAGGAAGAAGAAGAAAAAGATGGAGTTTTGGTGGGTTGAGGGGTTCTATAGCCGGCCAAAGTGAGGTGAGAGAGAGAAAAAGTCTTATATTCAAGGTTCAAGTCAAAGAGTGGAATGGTAGGTGGCCAATAGTAGACATGACCACTCTTTAGTCCATCTACTAACACATATCCAAGTGTCATTCCATCTTGAACCAATGGCCAATATTTTTTCACTTTTTTGGCAGCCTTGGGGGAGGGATAAAGACCAAAATGCCCTTCCTTCATTGCATGGGCAAGGCTTAAGCTTGAGGGGCAAAATGGTAATTTCACCCCTGACGTCCGGAACATCGTTTTTCTCGTTCTAATTATCTTCAATAAGGCGACGGCCAATCTGTATATAACGTTGGAATTCTTGATTCTCTATTTTCAATTTTCAAGACTCGTTTCTAATTATTTTCTCTATCGGACGTAGTTCCAACATATCCCGAACCGACGGGCGGCTTTTGCAGACATTAGGCGTATCGACCCTGGGATTCATATCACATTTAGGGCTCGTCAATTCGTGGTGACTTTGGTTGTCATGTAATTGTGAGGGTCTAGCACTAGTCCCTTTGGTCTCGATCGTCGCTGTTCGATTTTGGAAAATTTTACAAATTATACATTAGTTAAGCGCCTCACCCGCGCTCTAATCGTATAACGCTAGCAAATACATTTCTTAATCGTTCTTAAATCGGCCTTTTTATGGTTCTAAATGTCCCCTCGACAATCCTTATGGTCAAAATGTCATTTCTTATCCGAGTTTCCTAGGTCCATGTACCTTGTCTCGCGTTAGCCTTTCCCTTTTGGTCAGTCTACTCGAATTGATCAGATTCGAGTGAGATACGATTGAAAAACGTCTCCAGATTTACTTCTCATTAATGAGTCTGAAATCAACTGGAATTCAGAATGTCACAAACTTGGTAGCTATCTTGGCTATGTATTTTCTCTCCCCGGGCTGACATCCCTCAAGAAATTCTCCTTTTAGGAGATATCTTTTTATGTCATGAAACCATGTTTCTCCATCAAATTCCTCCTCGATCATCTTAAAATAAGTCGGTTTCTTGACTATGGTGATTCTTAATGGCTCCATCTCTTGTCCATCTGCTACTTGTAACATTGATGCTAATGTAGCCAACGCATTTGAAAATTGATTACGCGTTCTTGGCAAATATTCAAACGACACCTCTTCAAATTCAAGGGTCAATTCTTCCAAATACTCATGATAGGAAATGATTTTCCAATACTTTGTCTTCCATTCTCCTTGCATCTGAAAGATTATAAGCATGGAATCACCATAGACTTATATTTTCCGCACCTTCATGGAGATGGCCAATTGTAAGCCTAGAAAACGTGTTTCGTATTCTGAAATATTATTAGCATAGGGAAATGCCAACTTCGTAGTAACTGGATAATGTTGGCCATCTGGGGATATCAATACTGCTTGAGTGCTAGCTCTTGACAAATTAATTGCACCGTCAAAGTACATGATCTGTTTATCCCCTGACAGAGTCAAGATCTGATCTTCCACCTCCATCTCTTCTGAGATGTTCTATTTTGGGAATTCTCTGCTAGCATATCTGCTATCGCTCATCCCTTTACATATTTTTTAGGGGAACTGCTGATGTCGAATTCAGACAACATCACTTGCCACTTAGATATCTTCTCAATCAAAGCATGTTTCTCCAAGAGGTACTTGATTGGATCATTTTCAGTCACTAACTGAATATGATGGTGCATGGTATATTATCTCAATCTTCGAAGTACCCATACCGCTGCCACACAAGCTCTTTCCACTGAAATGTATTTCATCTCAAATAAGGTAAACTTCTTGCTTGGATAATATACTTCCCTTTCTTTGCCATCTTCAGGATTTGTTTGGGCAAGTGGGGTTCGTAAAGACTCTTCATGAACGGTCAGATAAACGGTTAAAGGATAACATGAGATCGGCGGCACAAGCACTTGCGGAGTGCTCAAATATTCCTTAATCTTTCGAAAAGCCATATCGCATTCTGTATTCCAGATTACCTTAACACCTTTCTTCAATATTTTGAATATCGATTTAGCCATGTCAAACAATTGGCTAATAAATGCTGCCACACAAGCTCTTTCCACCGGAATGTATTTCATCTCAGCTAAGGTAAACTTCTTGCTTGGATAATACATTGCCCTTTCTTTGCCATGTACAAGATTTGTTTGGGCAAGTGGGGTTCGTAAAGACTCTTGATGAACGGTCAGATATACGATCAAAGGATAACATGGGATCGGCGGCACGAGCGCTTGCAGAGTGCTCAAATATTCCTTAATCTTTCGAAAAGCCATATCACATTCCGTATCCCAAATCACCTTAACACGTTTCTTCAATATTTTGAAAATCAATTTAGCCATGTCAGACAATTGGCTAATAAATCTGGTAATGTAATTCAACCTCCCTAAAAGATTCCTCACTTCTTTCACTGTCGAGGGAGTTGCTATGTCATTAATAGCTTGAATCTTGGAAGGATCAATTTCGATACCTCTATTGTTGACCATAAATCTGATAAGGTTCCCATAGTTTGCCCCAAATATACATTTACTATTAGACTCAACTTATATTTCCGCAACTGTTCAAATAGCTTTCTCCGCACTTGAACGTAATCTTGTCCTTTCTTGGACTTGGCAATCATATCATCAACATATACTTCAATCTCCTTGTGTATCATGTCGTGGAACAAGGTCACCATAGTCTTCTAATATGTGGCCCCCGCATTCTTTAATCCAAAAGGTATAACCTTGTAAAAGAAATTTCCCTATGAGGTTGTGAATGAGGTTTTGGCCTCATCTTCCTTTTTTCATTAAGATTTGATCATATCTAGAGAACCCATCCATGAATGAGAATAATTCATATCCCGTTGTACTATCCACCAGTACGTCAGTATGGGGAAGTGGAAAATTGTCTTTTGGACTTGCCTTATTTAAGTCCCAATAATCCACACAAATTCGGACTCCTCAATCCTTCTTCATGATTGGGACTATGTTTGCAATCCAGTCCGAATAAGCGATAGTTTCAATAAAGCCCACATTGAGAAGTTTCATTACTTCTTCCTTAATCTTATCAGATAACTCAACTTTTATTCGTTTGCTGCCCTGTTTTATCGCCTTAAAGCTGGGATTAGTGGGTAATACATGTTCCACAATATTGGGATCCAAACCCGTCATATCTACATACGACCACGTGAAGATATCTTGATACTGTTTAAGTAATTCTGTAATTCAGTAATTCTGGACTCTTCGGTTTGGGATAAGTGACCTCCGATTTTTACTTCCCTAACGTTTTCAAGATCTCCAAGGTTAATGACTGTTGGCTCTTCTATGGTGGGAGGTACTGATTCCTTGAAAGTATTCCAATCTCTCCGGATGGCAGCGTAGTTTTCATCATCATCTTCTTCGATATCATAGAAATAATCTCCTCGGTGATCCGAGTCACATAGCAATAACCCGGTATGCATGTTTGAGATTATATGCCTGAAATGTCCTGAAAATGGTCAGTTCGTATCTCATATAGAAATGCAATGTATAGGTGTGAAAGAGCTTTTCGAAGGAAGTTTCAAAATGAGTAAAGTTATAGACGGAACTAGTCCTTGTATCCTCGAACATATTCGTTCCTCAGAATTCTTTTGAAAATCGAAAACATACGGCAAATTAGACCTCAAGCTTCGTATGTGGAAGATAAGTATCATCATCGGGCTGATTTGTGACTCCATATGTCCTTAATAAAACTCGGGGTGTTTTATTGAATGCAAAATAGACCGCATTACAAGATGTGTTGTTTGGATTAATGTTCGGAGATCCAAAGGCGTTTTCCTACATTTACTACAAAATAATGGAAATGAAATGCGGAAATCAGCAATGCAAAAAATTAAATGTAATATTGAAAACAAGGAAGAAGTTTCTTTACTCAGAAGTAGTGGCATTATCATCAAGCTACTCTACAATGACATTGATAGAATCATCTTCGAGAAAAGGATTGGTCAGGTCTGGATCTACTGTCGGAATCACCCCTTCTTCTGCCAACCACTTAGAATTTCTACAAAAATACATTTAGCGGACTCCCGCACATCTTCGACTTGCCTTTTTAGGTAGAAAAAACGATGGAGAAATCCTTCTGATTTTTATGGCGTCCCTAACGTCCATGGATTTTGCCTCGGCCTCAGCCTTGCTTCCTTGAAGTAGAGCCATTAACATAATCAGCATGATACCCTAGCCCATTTTGTGTTCGTTATGTTGTGGCTAGCATTATTACCTAGAGAGGGTGAATAAGTGATTATAGTGCAATTTAAATATTTTTTGCGGAATACAAATTGCACAGGCATTTATATAATGTCTCAGATGATGGTAGCACAATATATTACTATAGACAGTTCATGTGCAATTCTACTATCACAGGATATATGATATGATCAGAGTAGGGATAGAGAAAACTACAAAGAGGGTTTACAGTGGTTCGGCTTTGGTTAAGCCAACGTTCACTTCTTCGGCTATCAACCAATCGACTAGATTTCATTAGTAAACTGCTCGAGAGATTACAACTTATTGATCTCCTTGACACGCGGGATACCCTACCTAGCGTTCAACACTCTTGTGCATACCTCCTCACAATTACAATGGATGAATCATATGAAATGAAGCACTCTCTATCTAAGAATTATAAAGACTTTTCCCTCTTAACACCGATCTTTTTTTCCCTTCGACCTTGAGATGTCCTTTATACTCTTCCGCCTCCAATCTAACCGTTGCAAGGTTTCCAAAAGTGGTCTCTCCAAAACTTCCCTTTTGGACAAGACAAAATACCTAAAGAAGATCTCGTAGCCGTTGGGGATCGCCAGAGGAAATTCTCCCCCTTTCAGTTCAAATTACTCATACAATTATGATCCTGGATTTCCATAGATGATTTCACTCATTTGAAAAGTCGTGTGTGTCTCCTTGATTTCGTGTCCTTGATTGATCTCTATCCCCGAGAATCCTTAAGAATGATCCAACTCAATTGTACCAGTTGTAATATATCAATTAAATACATTTTGAAGTCCTATTCAAGTTCTGATCACTGCACGTGAATACTCTACTCATAGCTTGAGCGTCATTCCAACGTCTGAACTATCCCCACTTAACGTCTGAGCTCTCGAGCCAGCCTCTGAGTCCCTCAAAAATCCCATCTGAGGAAAACCTTTTTGACAGATTCAATCATGTGCATCCCCACACCAAAGGATAATCTATAAAACAAGTATTCCACGGCATTATCTCAAAACTTAAGAGTACTTGGATTGTTTTGTCAACTTCAAAATCATTTAGGGTTTTTCTCGACACCCTTTTGATGATGACAAAACTATCCACAAAAGTAACAATAATTTGAATAAAATAGCAACTAGAGTCTAGTTACTCCTAGTAGAATCTTGCTAAAAACGATTTTATTAATCTGTTCTTTGTTCTTCTAGCAAGAATAAGTTCTGAAGTCAATATTTCAACATTATGAACAATCTCAGAGCTTGCAATAATGCTTAAGATTTTAGAGATTAGCACAAGTATAGTTTCGAAGTATAAACATGTGATTCTACTTGATTTTCTATTGAACTTAATCACTTGCTAGAAAATATCGAGCGGCATGGTAAGTGTGAGCATGTTGCTTGTGACAAAGAATTGCTACACAATAGCTCAGAACTTGAAGTTTTGACACATGCTCAAATTATGATGATTTTGTCATGCTCAAGTTAACCTGTTTTGGCAAATATATTACCAAACATACAGATTAATAAAATGCTCAAAGTAAGGAACTTGTTCACCTATTTAGTTTAGTAAAGAAATTATATTTCTTTTCAAATCTTGCTACTACTAAACATGGGAACTGCTGTTCTCAGACTTTCAATTGTGAAAACCTGTATGTTTATCCTATTTGTATGGATTCACATACCTTTTATAGCTGTTGTACCTGATACAACTTATCATTCACAGAATATAACTTTCACAGATACATACATAACATTCATAGAGAAAAGTATATTTTGTTCGCACAGAGCATATGCACAAGACATCATATCTTGTTCTGTTTGAAACCTTCTCATACAGAAAAATCTATTTTGCATACTGTATAACCTTTAACTTCTCCCTTTTTTCTATATAACTTTTGTAACTTCTCCTCCTTTTTGTCATCAGCACAAAAGGGCAAATGAATTACCTATGAGATCAAACAGTATCAATAAAGCACAAAGATGATGTGTTGTTCACCCTGAATATAAGATTCATCCAGCAAAGCATTGAGGGTAACATGTATCACTTGGTAAGAGCAGGTACTCTCTCTGAATAACACATCAGTGATTATAGAGAGTGACTCCCCCTAAACGATATGACAATAACTCTGAATAACAAGTATGCAATGATGGTTACAATAGTTACGTAAATAACATCCAAATGACAAGATTCATCCACAATAGGCAATTACAACACTATGAAATGAAATTGTCAAACTAACAACCAGAGTCAAGCACTAAAAAAGATTTAAAATATTTGAAAAAATTCTTTTAGTTTGGCTGAAGTTATCAAATTTGGAGTAGGACAACTAGAGTCAAGCACTAAGAAATGAAATTGTCAAATTTGTTGGGCTGGTTGAGAGGTAGATGGGGCTGAAGTTGGTTGGTCTTGGCTTAGTGGGATATGGAGTAGGACAAATTTGGAAATTTGGCTAACTTCTGATCAATATCCTCCTTCAGATGAAGGATAGCCCTGTCCATCTAACTTAGCTGAAAAGTTGTGAATTCCTGAGCAGAGTGCTTCCTCAATGCAATCTCAGCATCCACCTTGGCATTTAGACCTTAAATTTATGAATGCAGAGAGTTCTAAATGTCTGTTAATTTTTGATCCATTGCTCTCTGATTCATCAGCAGTTCTCTCAAAAGGTCAAAGTCTGTGGCATTTTCAATGTCGTCAATCTGAGTTCCTATGTTGGAAGACTCCCCTTGAGTTTTAACCTATTGCTTAGACGATGAGACTGACTTGCCTAGGGAATCTGCTATACCAACAGCATGGAGATCAATGTTACGCCCCACACCCCGGCATAGGTGCGCGCGACTCCTTGCAAGCGTACTCTCGAGTCCCAAGATTCATAAATCGAGAGATGCAAAAGAAATCGTTCGCATGCAGAAGCGATAACATAAATTCTTCCGTACAAACATTAGCGAGGACATGGATAGCAAGAACACCATAATTACCATTCTACATAATCTCCCACGAGTTCTTACAAGAGCACTGGTTGACAAATCCTGCCAATCAATAGGGGTAACTGGACCAACTCAAAAGACAACCATTACGTCCCCAAAAGAAAACGGACCATCGAGGTCATCAACTAATAACAGTTCAGAAAACGGAAATCCCTAGGTCGAGTTACTAGAGTCATCAGTCTCCTCGGCATCCTTGGTAGGCTCGTACTCCGAGAAAGTCTCCGAGCGTACCTCTATGGTATCCTCCATCATCTCGTTTGCTGACTACTCCACCAGGTCGTCCTCGGAGGCTTCGATCTCAATGACCTCGTTGGTGTCTTTCAGGGTTGGGGTCCTCTCGGGAATATTCCTCGAACTAGCTACGGATCCCTCGACTTCCACAGAATCTCGAATGAGATGACACCAACTAGGGATAACCCTACGGGTACCTCAAAGGACTTCAATGGTCCAGTAGTAACCTCCCATAACCTCCGAAACCAAGCCTCGAACCTTTAAGGCTTCTAGCTCTTTCCACCCTCATCAACCCAGACTACAGCACACTTCCTAACGTACACGGTTCCCCATCCGTCCAGGAACTCCTCAAAATATGCGGACATCTCCATCGGGTCACCTAGTCTTATCGGCAACATTCGTACGATCTAAGATATGAAAATGTGATCCCGCAACGGGGTGAGATTTACATCTCAATAAGACAGGTCCTAACCTTAGGTTAGGCTGACCGTATACTCAGGTGAATGCAATCAAGAACAAAATGCACAAGCAACCACATGAAGCATTCAGCTGTCATTAAATAACATATGGACAAAGATGAACGTCAAGCACACAATCATGGCATCATATCTCATCGTTCAAATTAAGCACGCATAACCAAAACAGGTCACACCTTCCACCCTTCTAGGCCTCCATTTGATTCATGCCTACGTTTAGAACGCCTTAGGCTCGGTTCGCGTAATTATACCTCAGACCATCCCATTGACAAACCCGCGTAAACACATCAGGTTTTCAATTTCATTCCAAGCCTGTGTCGACGCATATCAAATTCCGTCTCATGTCTCAATGCAACAGGACATTGGCCATTTCAACCCCGCGTCTCAACGCATCAAGGTACAATTCAACACAACCCCACGTCTCAATGCCTCAAGGTATCATTCCATACAACCTCGCTTCTCAATGTCTCAGGGTATCATAGGTTTCAAAGCATGCCATACAATATTTCAAGTTAAACTTCATGATCGAGTACAAGCTCATGTATCGAGCTAGATATCTATGGCGTGCAAGGAAATCAATCTCATCACTCACAAGAGGCAATCAATTCATGGCACAAGCATTCAACAAGCGTTCAAGCCATCGACACCTCACGAGGATGCACAATGGACGAGAACCAACCTAATTCACACTCAATTCACCCAATCGAGTCCAAACCTTCTAACCAAGGTTTAGAAACTTCTTACCCTAGGCTCAATTTAGCAAAATTCTCCTTTCAAGCACTTCAACGATTCGACCCAAGCAATCCTCAACAGGGCAGCGAATAATCCTAGCAGAACTAATCAATTTGTCAACTTTTCTCGCTCAATTCACCAATCCACGGAGCATAAACCTCAACGACATATTCATCGACATCATAATATGTCTCAACGATGAATTTAGAGCTCAGCAACACCCCTAAACAGTCCCCGATGGATCGGTTTGAGTAGAACCGAAATAGAGTAATTCGGTTCTGTGTTAAAAACCCACTACTCAGCCCATAAACCAACTTAAATCCTTAATTTATCCACTAATATACTTGCTAACATGTAGTTCTAGGAGTTGGGAAGCCTCGCCGAAAATTTGAGATCAAGGCGACATCAAATGGTCCACGAACGACACCGGTTCCTCCAAGCCTACCACCGGTCAATTTTTGTCCATCGAAGGCGACACCATTTCATCATCAAATCTCCATCAAATTCAGCCCAAATTTTTACCACTACTCAGTATACATGTGCCCTTGATGTCCATAAAATTTGGCCGAAAGATTCAAACCATCTGAGGTCCTACAGAGTTCAAACATCAGCTTACCTCCAGCTGCAACGGTTTCCGTCGACTCTCGAGAAAATGGGTGGTCGGAGCTCCTCAATGGGTCAAATGACTTGGTTCAAGTTGGAGCTGATCGGCAAGAGGATGAGGAAGACGCTGGTGGTTGGCTCGATAGCTGAAAGTCAGCAGAGACGACGGTCGAGCGGCACGAAGATGGCGGCAGTGATTGGTCGGCGGTGCAGCAGCTCACAGCTTGAAGAAGAAGAAGAAGAAGAAGAAGAAGAAGATGGCTATGGAGAGAGGGGGTTTCGGCAAAATGGAGGGGGTGAAGGGTTGTATGCACAAATTTGAGGTTCAACCATGAAGAATGGTAGGTTAAAAGTTGGACATTTAATGCCAATTGAACATCCATTGACACTTGTTTATATGTCAATCAATAGCTCATCCAAGGGCTGTCATCTTTCCAAATTTTCGACAGCCATGGGGTATTGTAAATGATCAAAATGCCCTTATCCATTTATTAAGGCAAGGCCATAACTTGAGAGGCAAAATGGTAATTTTACCCTCGATGTCCGGGACGTCATTTTTCTAATTTCAATTTTCTTCGATGAGATGATGGCTAATCCAGTTATAATGTTGAAATTCTTTATTCTCCATTTTCTAATTTCGAAACTCGTCTCTGAATTATTTCTCTACCAAATGTGATTCCAGTCTATCCCGAACCGATGGACGGCTTTTGCAGACGCTAGGCGTATCGACTCTGTGATTCATATCACACTTAGGGCTCGTCAATTCTTGGCGACCTTGGTTGTCATGTAATTGCGATGGTCTATTACTAGTTCCAATGGTCTCGATCGTCATTGTTCGATTTAGGAAAATTTTGCAAATTATACATTGGTTAAGCAGCATCATCCGCGCTCTAATCGTATAATGTTAGCAATGCATTCCTTAATCGTTCTTTGATCGGCTTTTTATGGCTCTAAATGTCCCTTCGATAATCCTTATGGTCAAAGTGTCATTTCCTATTTGAGTTCCCTAGGTCTACTTACCTTGTCTCGCATTAGCCTTTCCCTTTTGGTCAGTTAACTCGAGATTGATCAGATCCGAGCGAGATACAACTGAAAGACATTGTTAGATATATTTTCATTAATAAGTCTCGAAATGATTGAAAAATCAGAATGTCACAATCTATCTCTGTATCCTCCCCTTCAAACATGGTTTCGTGATGATTTGCCCCTTCATTTATGAGAAAATCAAATATATTGACCCAGAAAATCAAATATATTGTTCTTCTGCTTCCCTTTCTTCTCTGATTTCTTTTACTTCTTTTTCCTTCTACTTTCTCTATTGTGCTCTGATTTCTTTTTCTTTTCGCCCCTATTCTTCCTTTGTAGGGACATCCTCTTGGGTTGACTTCACTATGGCTCTCACCAAATCCTCCGGTTCTGTTTCACTTACTAAAGAGCTGTTGGAGTCATGTTTGTTTTCAATTCTTTCAAGTAACACTCTAGCAAGCTTCCGTTTCTTGAGGGCTGATTTGGTAGGCTTGTGAAATGCCATTTTAATCCTTCTCTTGCGAATGGATTCAAAAGATGGTCCTGCTATTTGGTTTTTGAAGTCCTGTCAAGTGGCTGCTCTTAAGAATTTTTCTTATTGCCTTTGTTCTGTGGCAAGTCAAGCAGCACTGTTTGCCTCTTTCTGTCCTTCCATTGTCCATCCTCAACCTTATATTCCATTTTGGTGAGCATTGTTTCACCAGTACTAAAAATTTGTACCCTCGGATACTAAAAAATTCTGGTAATCAAAGAATCATATGGAAGTTGACCCTTGTTTTTTTTTTCACAGCTCTCCTCATGTGTAGAAATATTAAATGTGGAAGAGAGAAGGGTTTATCATTCAGAATGGCCGAAATGAGTTTTGCCTCATATCTAGAAATATCAATTTTGGAGGACCCTTTTGGCCTGAGGCAGTTGATGACTACCTTATGTAGAATGATGGTTCTTAGTGGAAAAAGATGATGTTTGACATGAGGTTTATGTGCTCTAGACAAATTGGGATTTCCAGACAGCTCCTTGTAGGCATCGTCAATAGAAATAGGAATTTTTGTGAAAGTACACAGCTCGGATTGAAGAATGTATGCAAAGTCTGCAGCATTCAAAATAATGTTCTGCTCACGAAAGGAGAATTGAATTGCATCTCTATCAATCATGGTGAAATTGGAGTAAAAGTATGTAGTCAATTCAGGATAGCATTGTCATGCCCCGTACCCTGAGCACGAGTGCACGACCCCCTACAACCGTAAACTCTCAAGTGTCCCAAGATTCACATATATCGAGAGATGCGAAAGATCGATAGCATGCGGAAGCGATAACATACAAACTTCTCCATACAATAATAAAGGGGACCTGGGTAACGAGAGCATCCAATATACATCACCAAGAGTTCATACAAAAGAGCAGGTAAACAAACCATGCTAACAGGTCGGGGGAAATCGAGACTTCACCAAAAGACTACTAAGTGAAATCAAGAAACCCCTAGGTCGAGCTGCTGGAGTCGTCTGTCTCCTTGACATCCTCGGTAGGATTGTACTCTGAGAAGGTCTTCGAGTGTACCTCTACTACATACTCCATTGTCTCGTTTGCTGACAGCTCCAGGTCGTCCTCAGAGGCTTCGATCTCAATAATCTCGTTGGTATTCTCTAGGGTCGAGGTCTTCTCAGGAATGTTTCTCGAGCCGGCTGCTGACCTCTCGACCTCCACAGAATCCCAAGTGGGATGACACCAACTAGGGTTTACCCCACGGGGTACCTCGGTGGGCTTCAGTGGTCCCGTAGTAACTTCCTCTACCTTCCGAGAACAAGCCTCGAATCTATGAGGCTTCCAGCTCTTTCCACCCTCATCAACCCAAACTACCGTACACTCCCTAACATATACAGTTCCCTGTCCATCCGGGAATTCCTCAAAATACGCAAACATCTCCTTAGGGTCACCTAGTCTGATTGGCAGTATGCTCACGATCTGGGATCTGAAAATGTGATCCCGCAACGGGGTGAGATTTACATCTCAGTAAGACAGGTCATAACCCTAAGTTAGGCTGACCGTACACTCAAATCAATATAATCACGAACAAAAATGCACAAGCAATCACATAAGGCATTCTACAGTCATTAAAAATACATAAGGCACAGACGAGCGTCAAGCACACAACCAAATCCAGTCACACCTTCCACCCTTCCATGCCTCCATTTGATTCACATCCGCGTTTAGAATGCCTTAGGCTCAGTCTACGTAAGTACACCTTAGACCATCTCTTTGACAAACCCGTGAAAACGTATCATGTTTTCAATTTCATTTCAAGCTTGTGTCGACACATCACAAATTCCGTCCCGCATTTCAACGCATCAGGACCTTGGCCATTTCAACCCCGCGTCTCAACACATCAGGGTACAACTTAACACAACCCCGCGTAAATGCCTCAGGGTATCAATCCATACAACCCCGCGTCTCAACGCCTCAGTGTATCACAAGTTCTCAGACATGCCCAAAACTCAATTCAATTCAGAACCTCAAGGTCAAGTGCAAACTCATGGGACGAGCAATACATCTATGGCATGCGAGACAATTAGATTCAACACTCAAATGTGGCAATCAAATCATGGCACAAGAATTCAACGAGCATTTACGCCATCTATACATCTCAAGGATGCACAATGAACAATCACACCAAAACTCCCAAGAACCAACCTAATTCACACCCAATTCACCCAATCGAGTACAATCCTCTTATCCAAGTTCTAGAAACCCCTTACCTCAAGCTTAATTCAACAATATTCTTCTTTTAAGTACTTCAATCACTCGGTCCAACAATTCTCGAAACAAGGCAGCCTCGCACCTATTGGAAATCAATCCAATTCATCAACTTTTCTTGCTCAATTCATCAATCCATGAAGCATAAACCTCAATGACATATTCATCGACATCCTAATACGTCTCCATGATGATTTTTGGACTCAATTCCATCACCAACTACCCCCAACAATTCGATTTGCATAGAACCGAAACAAGGCATTTTCGGTTCTGTGCATACCTCCTTTGATCAGCCCTTAAACTAACTTAAATTCTCAATTTATCAACTAATCTACTTGGTAGCATGTAGTTCTAGGAGTTAGAAAGCCTCACCGAAAATTTTAGCTCAAGGCAACATCGGAAAGTCGACGAACAACACCGGTTACTCCAAGTCCTCAACCGGTCAGTTTTTGTCCTTTAAACACAAGATTCATTTGGGATCAAAACTCCATCAAATTATCCAAAATTTTTACCAACACTCAGTCTACACGTCCCCTTGATATCCACAAAATTTGACCGAAATATTCAAATGATTCGAGGTCCTACAGAGTCTAAATAGCAGCTTACCTCTAGCTGCAATGGTTTCCGTCGACTTTTGGGAAAATGGCCAGCCGGAACTCCTCAGTGGGTCAATTACCGTGATTCAAGTTGGAGGTTGTCGGGAAGAGGTTGAGGAAGGTCCTGGTGGTTAGCTCGGTGGCTAGAAGTCGCCGAAAGTGGAGGTCAGAAGTGGCGAAGGCGGCGACAGAACCTGGTCGAGCAAGAGCTGCTCTCGGCTGAAGAAGAAGGAAGAAGAAAAAAGAAGAAGAGCAGGCTGAAGATGGTGTTCGGCTGAGGGAGGGAGAGAGAGAGAGGTATACATAAAATTGAGAGTCAACCATGAAGAATGGTAGGTTAAAAGTGATTAAATCAATGTCAACGCTTAATCCTTTGACACTTGTCTTCATGTCAATCAAGGCTCATCCAAGGGCTGTAGTTTTTCTTGATTTTCGGCAGCCTATAGGGTGTGGTTAACGGCCAAAATGCCCTTATCTATTTATCAAGGCAAGGCTAAGGCTTGTGGGGCAATGTGGTAATTTTACCCTCGACGTCCAGAACGTCGTTTTTCTATTTCAAATTTTCTTCGATGAGGCGACAGCCAATCCAATTATAATGTTGGAATTATTGATTTTCCATTTTCTAATTTGGAAACTCGTCTCTGAATCATTTCTCTGTCAAATGTGATTCTAGTCTACCCCGAACTGACGGGCGGCTTTTGCAGACGTTACGCGTATCAATTCAGTGATTCATATCACACTTAGGGCTCATCAATTCATGGCGACCTTGGTTGTCATGTAATTACGAGGGTCTATTACTAGTTTCGACGGTGTCGATCGTCATTGTTCGATTTTGAAAAATTTTGCAAATTATACATTAGTTAAGTGGCATCACCTGCGCTCCAATCGTATAACGCTAGCAATACATTCCTTAATCGCTCTTAGATCAGCCTTTTATGGCTCTAAATGTCCCCTCGACAATCATTATGGTCAAAGCGCCATTTGCTATTTGAGTTCCTTAGGTCCACATACCTTGTCTGGTGTTAGCCTTTCTCTTTTGGTCAGTTAACTCGAGAATAATCAGATCCGAGCGAGATATGACTGAAAGATATCGTTAGATATGCTCTCATTAATAAGTCTCGAAATGACTGGAAAAATCAAAATGTCACAACTCTTTCTCCTTACAAAAATTTCATCCTCGAAATTTACAATAAACCAGTTACTCAAACAAATGGGGGTATTGAAGCTTCATCATTTACTCGCTTTCCCACATAGCGCCTTCGGTTTCATGGTGCTACCAAACAACTTTGACCAATGGAATCGTCTTATTCCTTAGAATCTGCTCATTTTGATCTTCGATCCTAATTGGCTTTTCTACGTAGGATACTCTGTCATCCACTTCGATAACCTCGTAATCTAGTACATGCGTCAGGTCTGGCTCGTACTTTCATACCATTAACACATGGAAGACGTTGTGTGCTTGGGACAAATTAGGCTGCAAGGCAAGCCTGTAGGCTAAGGTCCTAATCCGTTCCAAAATTTCAAATAGACCTACATATCTTAGACTCAGTTTTTCTTTTTTTCCAAATCGAGATAATCTTATCATTGGCGACACCTTAAGGAAAACATGATCGCTTACTTGAAACTCCAAAGGCTTACGTCGTTTATCCGCATAACTCTTCTGACAACTCTGTGCCGTCTTCAACCTATCCCAAATTATTTTCACCATCTTTACTGATTGCTCTAGCAACTCTGGGCCTGTAATGCTTCTTTCTCCAACTTCATCCCAGCAAATCGGTGTTCTGCAAGCCCTTCCATAGAGTGCCTCAAAAGGTGCCATTCGAATACTCCGCTGATAGCTGTTGTTATATGCGAACACTACCAAGTGGAGTTGATCCTCCCATCCACCTTGAAAGTCTATCACACATGCTCGTAACATATCCTCGAGCGTCTAAATCATCCTTTCCGATTGTCCGTCTGTTCGTCTGTGGATGGTATGCCGTACTAAATTGTAGTCGAATTCTCATGGCATCTTGAAGACTCTTCCAAAAGTTCACCGTGAACTTGGGATCTCTGTTCGATGTAATCGTCACGGGTACTCCATGTAGCCTCACTATCTGCCGCATATATAGTTCAGCATATCTGTCTATCACGAAATCCTTTCGCACAGGAATGAAGTGTGCAGACTTGGTCAATCGGTCCACAACTACCCAAATCCAATAGTGGCCTCTCTGGCTCTTCGGTAGTCCCATGACAAAGTTCATAGTCACGTGTTCCCATTTCCATTCAGGAATCTTTAATGGTTGTAACAATCCACCAGGTTTATAGTGTTGTGCCTTTACCTGCTGGCATGTCAAGCACTTTGCCACATACTTCGCACATCCAATTTCAGCCTGTTCCACCAATAATGTTGACGCAAGTTCTGATACATTTTCGTGCTACCTGGGTGGATACTATAATTAATTCTATGAGCCTCTGATAAAATCCTTTTCCTAAGCTCCTCGTCTTTTGGTACGCATAGACGGTCTCAAAATTTCAAGATTCCATCCTCTAACACTTGAAACTCTAGTCTCCTCTTCAGGATTTTCTGAATTTTCGGGTCCATAAACTATAAGGCTTTTATCCTTTCTTGGATCTCGGGTTCTATCCTCGGTGTGGCTACCAAACTGGATAACTGACAGACTTCCAGTCTGAATTCAGAATCCCTCAAGTTCTCAAATAACGACCACCCTTTTACCAGTAGACAAGCAATACTCGATTTCCGACTGAGCGCATCCGTGACTCTGTTTGCCTTCCGAGGATGATATAATATGTCGCATTCATAATCCTTAAGCAGTTCCATCCATCGACGCTGCTTCATATTCAGTTCCTTCTGGAAAAATTGATACTTCAGGCTCTGGTGGTCCGTATAAATCTAAAATTTCTCACCACACAAATAATGCATCCAGATTTTTAGAGCAAAGATGATCGCTGCCAATTCCAAATCATGGGTCGAGTAGTTCATCTCATGCAATCTCAACTGTCGGGACACGTAGGCAACTACTCTTCCATGTTGCATTAGCACACAGCCCAGTCCCTTTAGCGAAGCATCGCTATATATCTCATAACCTCTAGGTCCTGATGGAATCGTTAATACCGGTGCGGTTGTTAACCGATGTTTGAGCTCTTAGAAACTCCTTTCACACTTATCTGTCCATTCGAACTTTGTTTCTTTCTTAGTCAATCTCGTTAGTGGAATGACTATAGATGAAAACTTCTCCACAAAACGTCTGTAATATCCTGCCAATCCTAAGACACTTCGGACTTCCGTGACCGTAGCAAGCCTAGACCAGTTCATTACAGCTTCAATCTTCGTTGGATCCACCGCAATTCCTTCTCCAGATACCACATGGCCAAGAAATGCCACTTTATTCAGCCAGAACTCGTATTTGCTAACCTTAGGATAAAGCGAGTGTTCTCTCAAGGTCTACAAAACAATCCTTAGATGTTCTTCGTGTTCTTCGTTACTCCTCGAGTAAATCAGGATATCGTCAATAAAGACTATAACAAATCTATCCAAGAATTCCTTGAACACCCGATGCATCAAGTCCATAAATGCGGCTGGAGCATTAGTCAGTCCAAAAGGCATCACGGTGAATTCGTATTGACCATACCTTGTCTTAAAAGCGGTCTTAGGTATGTCTTTTTTCTTAATTCCCAACTAATGATACCTGGTCCTCAGGTCAATCTTTGAGAATACCACAGCTCCTTGCAATTGGTCAAATAAGTCATCAATTCTTGGCAGTGGGTACTTATTCTTTACAGTCACTTGATTCAACTGCCTGTAGTCGATGCATAAATGCAAGGACCCATCATTTTTCCTCACAAACAACACCGATGCTCCTCATGGTGAAGCACTCGATCGAATAAATCCTTTATCTCGTAATTCCTGCATTTGTACCTTTAACTCCTTCGATTCTGATAAGGACATTCTATAGGGTGCCATCGAGATCGGCTCTGTCCCGAGAGCTAACTCAATCACGAATTCAATTTCGCACTCTGACAGCAACCACGGTAACTCTTGGGGAAAAATATCGAGAAACTCACGCACTACCGGAATATTTTCTAATTTAAGCTCCTCGGCATTCGTGTCCATAACTGCGGCTAAGTACGCCTAACATCCTTCAGCTATCAGCTTTGTCGCTTCAAGAGACGAGACTAAAGGAATCGAGGTTCCTCCTTGACTTCCCACAAATTCAAAGCTAGAACGACCTTCTAGATAGAAACGGATTATCCTACTACCACAATCAACTACCGCCATTTGCTTACCCAACTAGTCCATTCCTATGATCACATCGAAGTCATACATGAGCAACACGGCCAAGTCGATACTCTCTTTACTACCGCCAATTACGATTTTATAGTCAGCACAGTCCAACGAAGCCAGCATATTATCTTTCAATGGGGTGGCAACATGCAGAATCACACTCAACGATTTTATCTCCATATCAACCAAATCAGTAAACCAAGCAGACGCAAATGAGTGTGATGCGCCAGGATCAAATAAAGCATAGGCAGTTTGGTCACACAAATAAATCATACCTGTGACCACGCTAGACGCTTCTTCTGCTTCTCTACGTGCCACTACATAGACCATTCCCTGAGCTGGGGGTCAGTTCTGATCAATTTGGTGAGTGGCAGTTGACGGTCCTACAGGTGGTCGTTGCCCTTGAGGTCTATTCGCTAGGGCTTGGTTCGGGCAAGTCCTCATCTGATGGCCCATCTGACCACACTTGAAGTACGCCTCAGTCCTTGCCGGACAAGGTCCATTACCATGCCTTCTGCTACAGAGGCGGCAACTCCAGTTCATTAAGTTCGGCGGCTTCACTATGTCTTTCTTAGCGAAGGGACGAAGCGTCTATTACCAGTCACTGGTCTTTTACCAATCTGGCAATTGTCTCTGAACGAATTAAATTGCGATCCAGATGCGTCATTTCTCTCTTTCAGATCTCTCTCAATCATATGTCCCCGTTCATAGATATCCTTGTAAGTTCTCAAGTTTAGGGCTATCATCTGGCTGCGAAACTCAGGCTTCAGTCCATCCTGAAATCTCCACGCCTTCCCCAGGGGATCCTCTATCGATCGGGGTGCATACCTTGACAATCTAGAGAACTCAGCTTAATACTGGTCTACGGTCATATGATTCTAACACCACTATAAGAACTCCACTTGCTTCCTTTCTCGGGTTGTCTCCGAGAAGTACTTGTCATTGAATGCTGTGGTAAAGGCATTCCAAGTCAAGGCTATTCCTTCCGGAAAAATTCCATTCTTGGTGGTAGCCCACCAATCATTAGCGATCCCTTCCAGTTAGTACACTATTAACAGTACCTTCTTCTCATCTGTGCACCTCAGTACTCCAAAGACCTTTTCCAGTTTCTCGATCCATCTCGATGCTAGTTTGGGGTTTCTAGTCCCATCAAACTAGGTTGGCTTCAGCTTGATAAATTGCTCAACCAGTTGGCCCATCTGCCTAGCCACAATAACCTCTTCCTGGGCATTCACTACCTCATTACTCTGGCCATGATCGTCGTTGTTTCCATTGTCTCTATTGTTGCCGTTATTGGTATTGACAGCAGCTATTGCGGCTCCTACCGCTTGGGCTATGGCAGCATCCCTATCCTGGGTCTACCTATCGATGAGGTCGCCAATCCTTTCTAGTGCTCTCAGCACTCCATCCATCCTCGGGTCTTCTGCCACAGGTGGCCTCGAACTAGAGGCTCCGCTCTAGGGTCTTTGAGGTCTTCTACGCGGATTACTCATCCTTGTATGCTTTCACTAAGTTTGGACCACCACAATTTCATCAAGGAGTTAGTAACTCACTCATCCAACTAGGTCCAGAGCTACCAGACTATGTCTTAATAGAAGCAGTCATAATATAACGACCTTCCACATAACAAATTCTAGAGGCACTTCACTAAACAGTCCATGGCCATCACTCCATTCCGTCTACTTCAACGGTTCGCCAAAACTAGATCATTTACTCAACAGATCAAAATCTAAGAATGACTTTCAGCGTTAAACATGGAATTTAATCCTCATAAGGACCATAATCTTGTTAAGACCACTGTCAATCACATGCGCCAAGTCATATGCCATGCATCTCGTGTCTTATTCTAACAAGTTTCCTAAGGTCTCGCTACCCATCCTGTTCCAATTTAATCCTCCTTATCACTTCAATCCTCAATCAACTTGGATCGAGCTGATCTTGCTCTGGTACCAAGCAAGGCGAGATGTCACGCCCCGCATCCTAGGCACAAGCACGCGACCTCCTACAAGCGTATACTCTAGAGCATCCCAGGATTCACATATATCGAGAGATGCGAAAGATCGATAGCATGCGGAAGCGATAACATACAAGCTTATCCGTACAATAATAAAAGAGACCTAGGTAAGAGAGCATCCATATATACATCACCAAGAGTTCATACAACAGAGCAGGTAAACCAACCCTGCTAACCGGTCAGGGGAAATCGGGATTCCACCAAAAGACTACTAAGTGAAACCAGGAAATCCCTAGGTCAAGCTGCTGGAGTCGTCTGTCTCCTCGGCATCCTCGGTAGGCTCATACTCTGAGAAGGTCTCGGAGCGTACCTCTACTATATCCTCCATCGTCTCGTCTGCTGACTGCTCCACCAGGTCGTCCTCGGAGGCTTCAATCTCAATAACCTCATCGGTATCCTCCGAGGTCAGGGTCTTCTTAAGAATGTTCCTCGAACTGGCTGCTGATCCCTCGACTGCCACAGAATCCCGAGCAAGATGACACCAACTAGGGATTACCCATGGGGTACCTTGGTGGGCTTCAGTGTTCCCATAGTAACTTCCCCTACCTTTCGAAACAAAGCTTTGAACCTATGAGGCTTCCAGCTTTTTTCACCCTCATCAACCCAAACTACCGTACACTTCCTGACGTACACAGTTCCTTGTCCGTCCAGGAATTCCTCAAAATACGCAGACATCTCCTTAGGGTCACCTAGCCTGATTGACAGCATGCTCACGATCTGAGATCTAGGATCTGGAAATGTGATCCCGTGACGGGGTGAGATTTACATCTCAGTAAGACAGGTCCTAACTCTAAGTTAGGCTAACCGTACACTTAGATGAATACAACCACGAACAAAAATGCACAAGCAATCACATGATGCATTGAACAGTCATTAAAAATACATAAGGCACAGATGAGCGTCAAGCACAAAACCAAATCAAGTCACACCTTCCACCCTTCCATGCCTCCATTTGATTCAAGCCCGCGTTTAGAATGCCTCAGGCTCGGTCTGCGTAAGTACTCCTTAGACCATCTCATTGACAAACCCGGGTAAATGCATCAGGTTTTCAATTACATTTAGGGCTTGTGTCGTCACATCTCAAATTTCGTCCCCCGTTTCAACGCATCAAGACCTTGGCCATTTCAACCCCACGTCTTAGTGCGTTAGGGTACACTCAACACAACCCCGCGTAAACGCCTTAGGGTGTTAATCAATACAACCCCGCGTCTCAATGCCTCTAGTTATCACAAGTTCTCAAACATGCCAAAAAGTCAATTCAATTCAGAACCTCATGGTCAAGTGCAAACTCATGCGACGAGCAATACATCTATGGCATGCGAGACAATTAGATTCAACACTCAAATGTGACAATCAAATCATAGCACAAGCATTCAACGAGCATTTACGCCATCTATACATCTCAAGGACGCACAATGAACAATCACACCATTACTCCCAAGAACCAACCTAATTCACACCCAATTCACCCAATCAAGTCCAATCCTCCTGTCTAAGTTTTAGAAATCCCTTACCTCAAGCTTAATTCAACAAAATCCTTCTTCCAAGCACTTCAATCACTCAGTCCAACAATTCTAGAAACAAGGCAACCTCACACCTATTAGAAGTCAAAATAATTCATCAATTTTTCTCGCTCAATTCACCAATCCATGAAGCATAAACCTCAATGACATATTCATCGACATCTTAATACGTCTCAACGTTGATGTTGGGACTCAATTCCATCATCAACAACCCCCAACAATTCGGTTTGCACAGAATAGAAACAAGGCATTTTCGATTCTATGCAAACCTCCTTTGATCAGCCTTTAAACTAGCTTAAATCCTCAATTTATCCACTAATCTACTTGCTAAGATGTAGTTCTAGGAGTTAGGAAGTCTCACCGAAAATTTGAGCTCAAGGCGACGTCAGAAAGTCCACGAACAACATCGGTTCCTCCAAGTCCTCAACTGGTCAGTTTTTATCCTTCAAACACAAGACACATTTGGGGCCAAAACTCCATCAAATTCATCTAAACATTTTACCACAACTCAGTCTAACGTCCCCTAGATGTCCACAAAATTTGACCGAAAGATTCAAATAATTCGAGGTTCTACGGAGTCTAAACAGCAGCTTACTTCCAGCTACGATGGCATCCGTCAACTCTTGGGACAATGGCCGGCCGGAACTCCTTAGTGCGTCAATTACATTATTCAAGTTGGAGGTTGTCGGCAAGAGACTGAGGAAGGTCCTGGTGGTCGGCTCGGTTCTGAAAGTCATTGGAAGTAGCGGTCGGAAGTGGCAAAGGCGGCCGCAGAACCCGCTTGGGCGGGAGCTGCTCTCGGCTAAAGAAGAAGGGAGAAGAAGAAGAAGAAGAAGAGCAGGCTGAAGATGGTGTTCGGCTGAGGGAGGGAGAGAGAGAGAGGTATACACAAAATTGAGAGTCAACCATGAAGAATGGTAGGTTAAAATTGATTCAATCAATATCAATGTCTAATCTTTTTACACTTGTCTTCATGTTAATCAAGGCTCATCCAAGGGCTATGGTTTTTCTTGATTTTTAGCAGCCTATAGGGTATGGTTAATGACCAAAATACCCATATCCATTTATTAAGGCAAGGCTAAGGCTTGAGTGGCAAAATAGTAATTTTATCCTCGACGTTTGGAACATCGTTTTTCTAATTTAAATTTTCTTCGATGAGGCGACGACCAATCCAATTATAATGTTAGAATTCTTGATTCTCCATTTTCTAATTTTGAGACTCATCTCTAAATCATTTCTTTGTCGGACATGATTCCAGCCTACCCCAAACTGATGGGCGGCTTTTGCAGACGTTACGCGTATCAACTCTACGATTCATATCACACTTAGAGCTCGTCAATTTATGGCAACCTTGGTTGTCATGTAATTGCGAGGGTCTATTTCTAGTTTCAATGGTCTCGATCGTCATTGTTCGATTTAAGAAAATTTTACCAATTATACATTGGTTAAGCGGCATCACCCTCGCTCCAATCGTATAACGCTAGCAATGCATTCCTTAATCGTTCTTAGATCGGCCTTTTATGGCTCTAAATGTCCCCTCGACAATCATTATGGTCAAAGTGTTATTTCTTATTTGAGTTCCCTAGATCCACGTACCTTGTCTCGTGTTGGTCTTTCCCTTTTGGTCAGTCAACTCGAGATTGATCAGATCCTAGCGCGATATGACTAAAAGACATCATTAGATATGCTCTCATTAATAAGTCTCGAAATGACAGGAAAAATCAGAATGTCACAAGCATGAAGAATTTAATGAGAAAAATGAATGTAGATTTAGATTCACGAGAGGATAAAGAATTCGTAAGTTGTTCCTCTCGAAGAAATCAGACTCAATTGGTCTATTAACCATTACACCTCTTGCAAGCAATGTCTCATAGCATTTCTTATACTTTGTTGTTCTGAACAACTTATATGCACTCTCTTCACCTGCCAGAAATTTCATCACTATTGGCTGAAAATAAGCATACATTGCTTCATCATCATCTTCCCTTAAATGATCAATGATAGAAGTTTCTTCCTCAACATTCTCTTCAGTGATTGCAACAGAAGGTTCACCAACCTTCTCCTTTCCCTTCTCAGATGGTTTATCTTTTTGAGTGTCACTACCCCTTTTTGTAGCTTGTCAAATCTCTAATTGGGTCAACATCTCTTGTCCTTCATCTAGAAACTCATTATCACGTATAAACTTAATAATATCATGTGGAGATCGTTCCTATTGTCTCATAGCCTTAATCAAAGTAGATGTAGCTCTAGCTAAATGTGTTCTCTTATCAACATGCAGATTTTAGGAGTTTGAGTAACTGCTTTTATGACACGATCTTGTAGCCTCTTCTTCCGTTTTTCAACGGTTGCAAGAGATCCTTGAATCGTGATTCCTGCTACGAGCTTTTCGACTTCTCTCCTCTTTTTCTTCTCCTCAATCATTTTGGGTGAACCAGTGAGGTCAAAAGAGGTAGAAGCAACACTTGTGACTTGGGTTTGTGTGATCCAAGTCGATCAGATCGACGAGAGTTGGTTGATGAGGTTTTCTTTGCAGAAGAAGCCTTGTCCGCCATTATGGTTAGATGATTGAAGGATTTTGATTAACAGGTCTTAGGGTTTTTATGAGAGAATCGTAAAAGTGCTACTTGGGAAGAGTCGGAGAGTGTTTGAGAGACAGAGTGGTTTCTTTTGGTTTTGAGGATGGACGACGATTCGGTTTAGGTTTGCCTTTTGAAAATATGAAACCGTCTTATTTAAAAGGTATGAAAAATTACCTTTTTGGAAAGCTTATATTTAATCCATCAATTTAAATCAATTAAACAATCAATTTAATCTATCGCGGCAATCAGCACAATCAGCACAATCATAACATTTTCAGAATATTTGGAAAGATTGCGATGGCGAATACCTTATTTGTTGCCATAAATATAACTAATTACGCGCCAAAAATTTGAAAGATCAAATCTTTAGTCGCTCTCCACTAAAAAGATATCATCTTCAAATGATGCTTTAAGTTCTGAGTTCCCGTAGTCATAGAACTTATTCAGATGAAGCATTGGCATCCTTTGTTTCTTCCATATATTCCTTTAAGCTTAGAAGCAAAATCTTCCTGTCTAAATAACATCTCAAATAGGCATTATGGTAATACCTAATTCTTGTCTGCTATATTCAAATGTATCTTATCAAGTGGCTTGGTGAATATGTCAGCTAATTGATGCTTTGAATCAACAAATTGAATGCTAATATCACTATTATGCACGTGATCACGAATAAAATGATGTTTAATTTCAATATGCTTAGCTCGTGAGTGCAGGGTTGGATTCTTAGTGAGATTGATTGCACTGGTGTTGTTACATTTGATTTCCACATTGTGAGATTGAACACCAAAGTCCTTCAGTTGTTGCTCCTTCCATAGGATTTGTGCACACCAACTACCTAAGGCAACATACTCCGCTTCTCTAGTTGATAAAGCTAGGGTATTTTACTTTTTGGAGAACCAAGATACTAGCATTGTTCCTAAAAGTTGACATGTTCCTGAAGTACATTTCCTGTCTAGCTTACAACCTGCAAGATCAGCATCTGAATATCCATGTAGTATAAAATCTGAAGTCTTATGATACCACAGTCCTAAATTAAAATTGGTTCCTATGTATTTAATAATTATTTTGACGGCTGTAAGATGTGATTCCTTGGGATCTTATTGAAATCTACCACACATGCATACACTAAAGATAATGTCAGGTCTAGAAGCAGTTAGATATAGTAATGAACCGATCATGCTCCTATAAAGCTTCTGATCAACCTATTTCCTTGTTCATTCTTGTCTAGCTTAGATGAGGAAGACATTGGTAAATCAGTTTTCTTACAATTTTCCTAACAGAACTTTTTTATCTGTTCAAGAGCATATTTCTCTTGATGTATGAAAGTGCCTTGTTTGGTCTGATTGACTTGCAGTCCTAGAGAGAATGTAAGTTCTCCCATCATACTCATCTCAAATTCATTCTGCATGATCTGAGAGAGTTCATTGCATAGATTTTTGTTAAATGATCCAAATATTATCATCAACATAAATTTTAATGAGTGGAATTTGGTTACCTTTCCTTTTGATAAATAAAGTTGTATCAACTTTACCTTTCTCAAAACCTTGGTTGGTAAGTAAATTACTTAACTTTTCATACCATGCTCGTGGAGCTTGCTTTAGTCCATAGAGTGCTTTTTGAAGTTTGAATACATGATTTGGACATTTTGGATTTTCAAAACCTGGAGGCGGATCAACATAGATTTCTTCCTTGATATATCCATTCAGAAATGCACTTTTGACATCCATTTGATATAGTTTGAAGTCGTGATAGCAAGCATAGGCGAGTAGGAGTATGATATATTCCAGTCTTGCTACTGGGACATAAGTTTCATCATAGTCGATTCCCTCTTCTTAGAGTAGCCCTTAGCAACAAGTCTTGCCTTGTTTCTGGGTACCTTGCCTTTATCATCCAGTTTGTTTCTCTTGTTGCATAGCTTCAATCCAGCTTTCATCTTCAAGAGTTTCTTCAATTCTTTTAGGTTCAAACTCATAAACCAGAGCAAAAGCGTTTATTGCACTACTCAGTTTAGATTTGATTTTGATTTCTTCTTCAATGTTCCCAATAACTTGATCTGTATGATGACTGGATTTGTATTTTTAGTTCCTCTTCGAATTTTCAAGCTCATTCTCAACTAATTCTTCAGCATTTGGATCTTCAGAAGTTGTAGTTGGTTAAGAATTTTCCATGTTCTAAGAAGATTCAGTAGCTTCCTCAACCTCAGATGATGAGTTCTGCTTCTTAGATGATTGGTTCTGATCGTCTGACACTTTGCTATCAGAAGTTAATTTTCTGAGTCGTGTACTCATCTTCGAACTTCACGTTCATAGATTCTTCAACTTTCTGAGAATTCTTGTTGAAGACTCTATAGGCTTTGCTTGAAGTAGAATAACCAAGAATACTCCTTCGTCTGATCTTTCATCAAACTTACTCGGTCGATCACTTGAGTTTTTAAGAATATAGCATTTACAATAAAAAATATGGAAATATGAAATGTTTGGTTTCTTTCCTTTGTAAAGTTCTTAGGGGATTTTATCAAGTAATGGTCTAAGAAAAACACGATTTGTAATATAGCAAGCAATAGAGATAGCTTCTGCCCAAAAATAGGATGGAGCTTTGCTTTCAATTAAAAGAGTTCGTGCCATTTCTTATAAAGATCTATTTTTTCTTTCAACAACTTCATTTTGTTGTGGAGTGTATGGAGATGAGAAATTGTGTTGAAAACCATTTTGATCACAAAAAACAACAAAGTATTGGCTTTCAAATTTCCTTCCATTATATGTTTTGATGATTGAAATAGAATAACCTTTTTCGCTTTGAACTTTCTTTGAAAATGTTTCAAAATGTGAAAATGCATCACTCTTATGTGTAAGAAAGAAAACCCAAGTAAATACGACATAATCGTCCACGATGACTAAACAATAATTTTTACCACAAATACTCTGAGTTCGAGTAGGTTCGAAGACATCTATATGTAATAGCTGCAGAGCACGGTCAGTAGACACTTCATTTATAGATTTGCAAGAATTTCTTACTTGTTTTCTAAGTGTGCAAGCTTCAAAATGCTTAGTCATTTCAAATTTGGCTTCTGGGAGTCATCTCACTAGCTTCTTTTTAGAGAGCTTTGAAATTTGCTTGAGGCTTATGTGTCCCGACTTTTTGTGCTAAAGTTCTGGATCATCTTTCATAGATAGAAGACATTGTTCTTCCTTAGACGATGTATCCATAAGATACATATTGCCATGTCTTCGTCCAGTGAACGAAGATTCATTGTCTTAACTAGTACCTAAGCACTTATTTTCTGCAAAATAAACTTTATATCCAATATCGCATGATTGGCTAATGCTGATAAGGTTGAAATTCAAATCCTTAACCAATGAAACATTATTGCTATTAAGTTTTCCAATCTTCACGATTCCTTTGCCAATAATTGTGCCCTTGTTATTTCCCCCAAAGGAAACGTTTCCACCATCGAACATCTCAATATTGATGAATTTTGTTGCATCTCCAGTCATGTGTCTGGAGCACCCACTATCGAGGTAGCATTTATTTTTCCTTTTCATTGGTATCTACAATGATCAACAAAACTCAAGTTTTCTTTGGTACCCAAATTTGTTTGGGTTCTTTGGGTTAGCAAGATTTGTATATCTAAGAATGTCTTGAATTAACCTTTTACTATTATTAGAACAATAACTCCTGGAGTTCCTTGGAATTCCACAATTTGAACATACAAACAATTATTGATCTTTGAATTTTACAAATTATTTTCTAAAATGACTCTTACAAGATTTCTAAGGAGGTTTTTTCTTGATTCTTTCCTTAACAGAAGGAAAGCAATTTTCCACAGTACTTTCTTTTTGAAAAACCAAACATAATTTATTATAATACGAAACTTGTATAGAAAGTATGTGTTGTAATGTTTTGGATCCCGTAGAGAATTTTTTGTGAATATTTGAGGTTTCTTTTCTTAAAGATATATTTTCTTTTTCAAAGAGATCACTTTCCGTTTGTTCAAAGAATTCCTCTTTATGTCAAAAGATTTCTTTCCTTTTTTTAAGGATTCAATTTCTTTCTCAAGATTTTCCAATTCTTACTTCAAACAAATATTCTCATTAGACGCATAATCAGATTTCTCATTTTATTGAAAAAATTCTTTTTCGAGAAAACTAATCTTATCTTTTTGAGAAAGATCTTTCTGTTTAAAAATAGCTACATCCTTTTTCAATTCAGAAAGTCTTTTGAGAGTAGCTCTGTATTCTAAACACAGTTCGTCTATATAATCTGATACCTCAAGAGGAATATTTGAATGAGTTACCTCGAGGTCATCGTCTGAGTCTACCATGAGACATATGTTCGCATTTTCTTCATCGCTTTCACATTCAGTGTCGTTCCAAGTCTCTGCTTTGAAGGCTTTCTTGAATTTTTCATCCCTGTTTTTCTTCTTTAATAGAGGGCAATTTGGTTTAACGTGACCTTTTTTTTTCATTCATAGCAGATGACTTCTTGACCTTCACTTTTGGTCTCAGATAATAGTTTCTAATCATATCGTCTGAGATCTTTTCTATCTTTGAAGTTCCTCCCTTTCTTAGCCATTCTTCTAAATCTTTTGACCATGAGTGCTAACCCCTCATCATCTTCATTTTTTGAATCTGAAATATCAGAATCAGCATTAGATTTTAAAGCAATGGACTCTTACCTTTTGATGTAGCCTCTTCATTCATTATTCTTCCTCATAGGATTGAAGAGTTATAATAAGTTCATCCATAGAAAAGGAAGATATCATCTAAGTCTCTCGAATGGAGATTTTGACATTGTCTCATTCTTGTGTGAGAGCTCTCAGTATCTTGTTGATTCTCATTGGTCCAGAAACAAGCTGCCCATGGTATGTAAGACCATTCACTATTTCAGTGAATCTGTCAAACATTTGTTTCACAGTTTCTTTGAACTTCATTTTGAATGCTTCATATTGGCCATAAAGAAAATTGACTTTGATTTTGTCACGCCCCGCGCCCCGGGCACGAGCACGCGACTCCCTGCAAGCACACCACATAATCCCTCGCGGTCCTAAGATCCACCGTCTAAGCCGAGAGATATAACAAATATATCAAGCATGCGGAAGCGGCAATGTGATAAATCTTCCATACAAAATATAAGTTAAGTAGGACCTGGATAACATAACACTGTCGTACATAACATCCGATTGTCCATACAAATACCGAACTACTAAAATCCGATAAACAAGGGGGTGACGGGGTGAGCATACAAAATGGACCATCATCAAAATCCGACAGGAACAGGGTCGGAGTCGTCACCAAAGATCAAGCTACCACTAGAGTCTCCTAGGATGAGCTGCTGGAATCATCGGTGTCCTCGGCATCTTCTGTCGGCTTATACTCTGAGAACGTCTCGGAGCGAACCTCAATAGTAACCTCCATGGTCTCTTCATGGGGCGGCTCCGCAAGATCCTCCTCGGTCGCCTCCTGGACAATGACCTCATCCTCCTCCACAGTAAAATCCAGCATCGGGGTCCTCTCTGGCCCGTTCTTAGATCCGACTACCGATCCCTCTACTTGATCCTGGTCCCTACCGAGGTAGCACCAATCAGGGATCACTCTCTAGGGCACCTCATGGGGCTTCAACGGCCCACTAAACTTGTCCCCAACTTTCCTAAACCATGTCTCATATCTATAAGGCTTCCAATCTGTACTACCCTCGTCAACCCACACCACTATACACTTTCTCACGTATATAGTCCCCCGACCATCAGGAAACTCATCAAAAAATGCGGTCATCTTCTTAGGGTCTCCAAAGCGAATGGGCCACATAGTCAAGGCATAGAATCTGTAAAAGAAGGGTACCCAAAAGGGGTGAGATACACATCTCAGTAAAAGAGTCCTAACCCTAGGTCAGGCCGACCATCCACTCTGGCAGTCGCAACCCCAGTAATTCAAGCTCACAGACATATCAAGCAAATGCAAGTACAAACAACAACACATAGGTGGCATACACGCAAATATGGCATCATGACACACTCAGATGATATGCACACCCGCTCTGCGACATCACCACATCCACCATTTCCCGCCCGCCTCATTCTCATGCTCTTGATTAGATCGCATCAGGCTCGATCTGCGTAAACGCATCAGACCGTCATTGACAACCCGCGTAAACGCATCAGGTTCAATGATACTCTAGGCCAATGTCACACCTTATACCTCCGTCCCGCGTAAACGCATCAAGACCGTGGCCTTTTTACAACCCCGCGATTAGATCGCATCAGGGTGCCACATCGTTCTGACCCCGCGCCTCAGCGCCTCAGGGTATCAACCACCTCACCTTGTGTCTCACACGCAACAGAACCTCGCCATCTCACACTCATGCCATGATTTTCAATTCGTTTTCCACACATGACGGCATATGCAATTCAGGCACAATTCAAAGACTCACAGCATGCAAGGCAATCAAGTGACACACACACATGGCAAATAATTCAAGCACAAGCATTTACACACCTTAATCCCCTATAACAACTTAGGGTACACCAAGAACATTCACCATGGAATCCCTCACCAATCAACCAATTCATCGCTTGACTCACTCAATCGAGTCCAATCTTCCCATCCTAAGTTTAGGATTCCCTTACCTTGAGTTTGATACCACAAAAATTCTCTTCTTGGTCCTCAAAGATTCGGCCTCCTAGGGTCTAAGACCAATCTCACCCCACAACCTAGAATTTCCAATCAATTCGTCAATTTCCCTTGTCCAATTCCTCAATCCATGAACCATAAACCTCCATAACCTAATCCTCATCATCTGAGCATGCCTTAATTACCAATTTGAGGCTCAAAACCAACCATCATCAGCCCCCATAGATTCGATTTGCTTGGAACCGAACTTGTCCTTCTCGATTCTGTGCAAACCGGGCACAATGGGTCCTAAATCTCCTCCAAATCCACCATTTAAGTACTATCCTATCTCTTAACATGTCTATCTAAGGGTTTAAGGGTCTCATCGTGAGTTTGAAGTCGAGTCGTCGCCGGAATCCCATCAAAAGTCACTGGATCGTCCAAGGTCAGTAACCGGCAAATTCCGTCCAAGGTTTACAAGACTGATTCGAGGTCAAAACTTCATCAAATCATTCCCAACTTATTACCACAGGTTTCTATACATGTCTCCTAGACCTCCATGAAATTTGTTCTCAAAATTCTAATATTTCGACCTCCTAAGGGGTCAGAAACTTCACCTACCTCAGATTGGGTCAGATTTCATCGGCTTCAGGGAAAAAGCTTGGTTGGAGCTTCTCGGTGGTCCAATAGCTGTGCTTCCACTTCGAGGAGGTCTGCAAGACGTGGCGCTGGAAGGGTATGGTCAGTTCACCGGCTGGTGGTCGCCGGAGGAGGGCGTCGGCTGTAGCGAACGACACCAACAGAAGCTGTCGCCGGCGAGCAGAATGAAGAAGAAGAAGAAGAAGAGGTTTCGATTGGTTGGGGGTTCTATGGCCGATCATGTGAGAGGAGAGAGAGAGGAAAATGCTATATACGAGGCTCATGGTCAAAGAGGTTGAACGGTAGGTATATAAAGGTGGACATGACTACGCCAAGCTTGATCTTGTGACACTTGTCCCTAGTGTCATTCAAAGGTGATCCAATGGCCAATATTCATCCATTTTTTCGGCAACTATGGGGAGTGTATGAAGACCAAAATGCCTTTCCTTCATTGCATGGGCAAGGCTTAAACTTGAGGGGTAAAATGGTAATTTCACCCCCGACGTCCAAAACGTCATTTTTCTCGTTCCAATATTCTTCGATAGGGCAACGGCCAATCCGAATATAACGTTGGAATTCTTGATTCTCCATTTTCAATTTTCAAGACTCGTTTCTGATGGTTTTCTCTATCGGACGTGGTTCCAGCCCATCCCGAACCGATGGACGACTTTTGCAGACATTACGCGTATCGACTCTGTGATTCATATCACATTTAGGGCTCGTTGATTCGTGGCGGCTTTGGTTGTCATGTAATTGTGAGGGTCGATCACTTGTCCCCAAGGTCTCGATCGTCAATGTCCGATTTAGGAAAGTTTTGTAAATCATACGTTGGTTAAGCGGCATCACCCGCGCTCCAATCGTATGACACTAGCAACGCGTTCCCTGATCATTCTTAGATCGATCTTCTCGTGGTTCTAAATATCACCTCGACAATCCTTATGGTGAAAGTGTCATTTCCTATCCGAGTTACCTAGGTCCACGTACCTCGTCTCGCGTTAGCCTTTCCCTTTTGGTTAGCCTATTTGAATTGATCAGATTCGAACGGGATACAACTGAAATATGTCTCCAGATTTACTTCTCATTAATGAGTCTGAAATTGACTGGAAATCAGAATGTCGTAGATTTCCTTGACTCTGTCTGTTCCTTCATATGTAATGTAGAGCTTACCCTAAATTTCTTTCGATAAGGAACAATTTGCAATACGTTTATATTCAGTAGGAGATATAGTACTATAAAATGAATAAATAGCATTTGCGTCAAGAACATCTCTCTTGGCAATCTCAGTAGTTGGCAGAATAGTAGTCGACGTAAGAGTGTTATCCCCTGCATTTGATACAGCCATGACATTTGCAGTTGGATTCACTTCTCGTTGAACAACATCCCATATCTAAGGATCTTGGCATCTGATATATACTTTAAATTTGTTTTGCCAACCACTTTACTTTTTCCCTTCAAAATATAGTGGTCTGTTGTTGCTTCCACCTTCGATCCACATAGGAGAGAAATTTCTAGTCATAAGGATCGTTAGCTTGGAAGTAAAAACACTTCACAAAATGGGAGCACCAAGCTCTGATACCAATTGTTGTGGCTAGCGTTATCACCTAGAGGGGGTGAATATGTGATTATAATGCAATTTAAATGTTTTTTATGAAATACAAATTGCACAGGCATTTATATAACATCTCAGATGATGGCAACATAATATATTAGTATAGACAGTTCATGTGAAGTTCTACTATCACAAGATATATGATATGATCATAGTAGGCATAGAGAAAACTACACAGAGGGTTTATAGTGGTTCGGCTTTGGTTAAGCTTACATCCACTTCTTCGGCAATCAGCCAATTGGCTGGATTCCACTAGTAAACTGCTCGGGAGGTTATAGCTTAGAGTGCATGTGGTAACGCTCCAGAAACGCTCCAGAGAGAGTGTTTCAATTTCAAATGTGTTCTCGAAACACTTTTGAAACAGAAACGCGTAGGGTTCAAAAATGTTCCAAATGTATTCCGCGTAACACTTTTACGCCAGGGAACACTTTTCAAGAAACAACAAAACTTGCTTCTGGATTTTAGAATACTTTTTTGGAATACTTTTGAAATAATCACCCACCGCCGCCGACGCAACCACCACCCAATGGCCACCGTCCCCGCAGGCCGCCGGATGAGAAAATTATTATTTTTTAAACTTCTCAAAAGCATTTATGTTCCCAAAAAACATAGCCGGGAACAGAAACAAAAAAAAATATTTATGTTAAAAAACATTGCCCAAGAACAGAAACGTTCCCATATGCACCCTTAGTGATCTCCTTGACACGCAGGATACCCAGCTAACATTCAACACTCTTGTGTACACCTCCTCAAAATTACAATGGATGAATCAAAAAGTGTGTTATATTCAAGGCTTGGTCAATTGAGTTTGAATGGTAGGTGGAATAGTTGGACATGACCACCCTTACCCATCTTGTGACACTTGGCATTCTCTTTTCCAAAGTGAATCTAATGGCCCTCATTTAATCTTCTTTTTTGGCAGCCATGGAAGGATTAAAAGATCAATTTGCCCTTCTTCAATTACATGGGCAATTTTCTAAGCTTGAAAAGCAAAAGGGTCATTTCACCCTCGACGTTCAGAACGTTGTTTTTCTCAATCCAATAATCTCCGATAGAGCGACAGCCAATCCAATTGCAAGGTTGGAATTCTTGATTCTCCATTTTCAATTTTCAGGACTCATTTGTGATGGCTTTCTCTGCCAGACATGGTTCTAGTCTATGTCGAATCGACGAGCAACTTTTGCAGACTTTACGCGTATCGACCCCGTGATTCATATCACGTTTAGGGCTCGTTAATTCATGGCGGCTTTGGTTGTCATGTAAACTGTGAGGGTCTATCACTAGTTCCCTCGACAATCCTTATGGCCAAAGCGTCGTTTTCTACCCGAGTTCCCTAGGTCTACGTACCTCATCTCGTGTTAGCCTTTTCCTTTTGGTCAGTCTACCCGAATTAATCATATTCGAGCGGAATATGACTGAAATACATCTCTAGATATACACTTCTCATTAATGAGCCTGAAATTGACTGGAAATCAAAATGTCACACTTCTAAGATGGCAAGAGGTAGGAGTGACCCAAGTCATAACTTGAAATTGGAAGTCTAGATATCAGGTTGAGTCCAATTGTGGTTAAGAGACGTATGACACAAGATTGATCCTCGAAGAAGATGTTCAAAAGTGGCATGACATGTGAAATGATGCTTGTGATTGGTATAATTAAAAGCTTTATACTTGGCGGTAGATGTCGTTTGAAAGGAAAAGTGATGTTTATGATTGGCCTATTGGGCATGTTTTCTAATTGGCATCATGTGATTGGCTTGGCCAAGGTCTAACTGGGAGAGTAGATGACATGTGGGGTTAATACCCATTAAACTGATACCTGTTGAGAATGAGAAAGCATGTCGTGTTTGTGATAGAGTGGCAGATGCCTTAGACTTATAGCATGATCGATTAGCTCATTAAATTGCTGCTTTGAGTACTTGCTCGGTGTTAACCTAGTTGAGTTTTGGCCTAGTTGAGGCTTGCCTAGTAATTGGCTAAAGATTGAGAAGTTGCCTTATTGAGGTTGGCCTATTGAATAGTCATTGACTGATGAGAATCTGAAATCTTTGGGTAATGGACAACTAGTTGAGAGTTGTTTAGGAACCACTATAAGGTTGATAATGATAAATGATGAGATGAGCAGCCTGAGACTGATAGACTTGAGTAGATGACTTAAGTTTTTTATTCTTGGAGGGAATCATAGTTGTTCAAGTGACATGAGAACCTAATAAGGTTGAACGACCAAGGTATGGTCGTAGAAGAGCATTGGGCTCGAGTATACATGGTATGGAAGATCCGAGAACTAATATGGATCACGAGAATTGAGTAAAGATGGGCGATTGGAGTATGAGTACCAAAAGATAATATGGCTCGATCTGTTAATCGTACGAGACCCAAGAGCTGAATGGGTCGTGGGAACTTTGAATAGAAATGAGAAAGTGGATGGGTAAACAGACTTGAGAAGAAACTGTCATTATACCCAAGTCACTGAGACAATCAAGCTAGTGCTGATGAGTTAAATGATAGAAGTCACGAGAGAGGTGGCTCCGAGTTAATCCTTTCTAAATTGAATGTGTGGGAAGAACCGCGAGAATTTGGAAAAGCTCATAAAACTATGTATAAGATTGAGATTGACCAAGTTTGAAGGAGGGATGAGATTTGAAGTTGTCTTCCTCTAGATTGGGGATCTTGGTAAGGAAACCTTAGAGGTTTGGGTACACTAAGGAAGGAAAGTAACCCTAACAGTTTTAGCCTTAAGAGGCTGTTAATAATTGATAAAAGGTCACTAGAGGAAGGGTTTCCTCAAGGGCACGATATCTGCCTGGACTACCCCTGTTGAGTTATTCAATGAAAATTATCCTTCTGAGATTACTCGAAAGCAAAGGTTGTTGGGATCCTAATAGTCTTGCAAGGATCCAAGGACGATCGACCAGTGTGAGACAGAGTTCTCAATGTCGTTTAAGTATATGGTAAAGGTGGTCAATGACCCTTTGAATGAGACATGAAGTCTTTGAGTGGACTGGGATTTGAAGGCCTTATGCTAATTGTCATTCCTGAATCTGATGAACCGTAATGGACATCAAGGAAAGAAGTGGATGATCGGGAGAGGAATAGGTAAGAGAGAATTTATGTTCATGGATTGTGAGAAAATAGAACTTCACTTATGGAACATAGAATGTGCCTGTAAGGAAATGTCGTTACTATGACATAAGGCTTATGGTGATTAACCTCTTGTTATCGTGGGGAATAATAAGGAGATTGATGTGTCAGTCTGTTAGACCTTGTGGATTTTATGAGATTGATTGAGCATAAATCTAGACCATTAGAAGTGGTATTGTATGTTATCGCCCCTAAAGGGTAGGGCGTCACTCTTAAAAGACGATTGGACCATGACATGATCATTAATGGAAAGAAAGGTGAATGGACTTGATGGTCCTAGTTACTTGAGATTTTAATGAATGGGTGAATAAACAAAAAGGATGCTTAGATTGTAATGGCAAGGCGACTTGAGGAAGTCGAATTGAATATCTAAAATATGAATTTGTGGAAACCAAGGATGAACAAATATTGTCACTTGAAGTGACTGAATTATGGGGAGAAGAATGTCGAGTATGGTGGCATCTACGTTCTAGAGTAAAACACCGCCGTTGGCATAGACTCCAAGATCGACGTCCTATGGAATAGGAAGGACGTGGTGGATTTGAAATAAGAGAATGTCACTGAAGCGTATAGTTTCCTTCATATGATAAGAGACCCTAGTGTGGAAGGAAAAGGAAATCCTAATCATCTTGATATTAAGATTGAGCGTATAGACTGAGAAAGACGACGCAGAACTGGAATGATTGCTGTAAGGGAAGTTAAGTTCGAGAGAGTGTCTTGTAGACGATGTTGAATTTCAGGATAATATTGACGTTCAGTGGGACAGACAGAATTGAGAAAAGGTCGCATTAGCTGGTTGTGAAACCAAGAGGTCAAGACACTAATGCTTCTTAAGGAAAGAGTGACAAAAATGGATAAAATGTTGTGTGATCTAGTGGAGACCCGTGACAAAGAGAGCCAAGGTCTGAGCTCTTAAATGAAAAGTGTGAGGAACAATTTGAAATATTTGACACATGGTAGAAAGGAGTTGGCAATAGTCAGACTGAGCATCCAAGGAATAATTGGATGGGTTATTACCGTCTTGAGAGACGATGATCGGATTTGTTTAAGGAGTCGTGAGGGATATAATAAAAACCTCTGAGAGCATCCTATGAACCCTAAGAGAGTGCTCGTTGTATGCTAAGTATGAATAGCACAAGTTGTGGACCTAATAAGGTAAAATTCCTTGGCCAGGTAGTTCTAAGGAGTGGAATCACTATAGATCCCCAAAAGTAGGAGCTGGCAATAGGCTGACTGAGGCCGACATGAGCTATTGAGGCTTGAGACTTCCTAAGTCTAATGGATCATAATAGTTTGGCACGGACATTGTGGGAAGATTTCCCAGAGGAGCTATTTTGCTAAGGAAATGGACTAAGGATGAGGTGTGGCGCAAACGGACGAACGAATATGAAAAGGAGTCCCAAGAACTAAAGCCCAGTCAATGATCGCGCTGATACTGGTGTTTTTGTTGGAAAGTGAAAAGATCATAAGGATCATGATGAAGTGTCGCAGAAAGAAAATTTGAGACGTAATAAATCAGTTTGATATGGCAGTGCATGTACATCGTAATAGTAAAGTATTATGAGTTGGAACACGTAATGCATGGTTGGAGTTGGCTTGCAAATGCTCTTGCGATGAAGTTGGAAAACACGACTCGCCCGGAGAGGTTTCATGTTTACACGAACCATAAGAATTTGAGGTATGTGGTTGCCTAGAAAAATTGAATGAGGAACAACGTGTGTGAAGGAGATTGCTTAAGGACTAAGGAGGAAATATACTATATCGCCTAGAAAAGGGTGATTTATGAAACAGATGCATATAAGTGAAAATTGAGCATCGTGCTTTTGGCGGATAATTGATAGGCTTTGCTAAAGGAAATAAGAAATCCAACTACTAAATTGAAAGGTTGTCAATTGACTAGTTCGATAACTACCTGAAGCATCAAGCTTGAAGTTAGAAAGGAATTGAGATGCTGCAATAAACAGACCCTGACATTTAAAGGGGTAATGGAAATGGATAGAACAGGGAGGAAATCCAGATTTTCGGATACCTGGGGAAGAAACCTCAAAGTTGAGAGTAGAAACCTTAAAGTTCCATGGACGAGAGTATGAGTCCATCATTGAGGGGAACTTAAGGAGATGACCTCATTGAAATTTCGAAGGGAGAATTATGGTGTTTCTTGGGATTGCACAAAGATGTGCCAAGATATATAAATATACTATTGATGATAAGGATTAGAGGTTGAAATTAATCTATCGTTTGGTCGAGCACTAGACATGTCAACAAAAGAAAAGGACATGACCACGAAAGTTGAAGGATCACTCTCATCTACGGGAACTTTCGGATGGAATTGAGAATGGATTACTACGGAAATAATCATGTAATTGTTAAAGGAATCGAGAGGGTCATAACTCGATTTGGTTGATGGAGGGCAAGTTGATAAAACCCTTGAATCTCTGTTGGTATGAAAGAAAATTTGAAGGGAGTGATACATCGAATGGTATGAACATTAAAGAAGGCATTCTGGCGAGGGCTTAGTAATAATGCTTATAGACAAATGAAAGAGATAATGTGAACGCTCGAGGATGAACTGCTGACAAATGTTTTGAATATCGAGAATGGAAAGCAGCAATTCAGATTGAGGACTGAAGGAGACAAGTCCTAGGGACAAATGGTTTTGGGCCGGAAAGGAGAAGTAAGATCGTCGAGTCATGAAAGGAATTATCCGTAAGAATGAGGATGCGATGAGACGTCGATATCCCAAAGGATTGGATGGTTAGAAGGTTTCAAATTTCGAGGACAAAATTCTTTAAGGGCGGAAGAGTTGTGACATTCTAATTCTCCTGTCATTTCCAGACTCATTAACGAGAATTGTATCTAGCGATGTATTTCAGTCGTATCTCGTTCGGATCTGATAAATCTCGAGTTGACTGACCAAAAGGGAAAGGCTAATGCGAGACAAGGTACGTAGACCCAGGAAACTCGAATAGGAAATGACACTTTGCCCATAAAGATTGTCGAGGGGATATATAGAGCCATAAAAGTTCGATCTTAGAACGATTAAGGAATGCATTGCTGGCATTATACAATTGGAGCGTGGGTGATGCCGCTTAACCAATGTATAATTTGCAAAAATTTCCTAAATCGAACAGTGACGATCGAGACAATCGGAACTAGAGATAGACCTCACAATTACATGACAACCAAAGTTACCATGAATTGATGAGACCTAATTGCGATATGAAACACAAGGTCGATACGCGTAAGGTCTGCAAAAGGAACCTGTCGGTTCGAGATAGGCTGGAATCGCATTGAATAAAGAAAAGATTCAAAAACAAGTCTTGAAATTCGAGAGTGGAGAATCAAGAATTTCAACATTACAATTGGATTGGCCGTCTCCTTATCAAAGAAAATTGGAATTAGAAAAATGACGTTCCGGACGTCGGGGGTAAAATTGTTATTTTGCCCCTCAAGACCTAGCCTTACCAATATAACTAGCGAGGGCATTTTGGTCTTTAATTCACCCCCGAGGCTGCCGAAAAGTTTAGAGAATCTTGGCCATTGGATTAGCTTAATTGACACATTAGACATGTGTCAATGGATTAGCCCTTGAGTGGACATATCCACTTTTCTCTAACTACTATTCAACTAGTTGACCTTGAACCTTGCATATAGCTTTCTCTCTCTCTCTCTCTCACCCCGCACTTGACCGACCATCAACCCACCAACACCATTTTCTTCTTCATCATCATCTTCTTCTTCTTCTCCTCTTGCTCGCCAGCTCGCTGCCCTGCTCCGACCGACTCACTGTTCCAACCATAACTTTTTCATCTAATGGTCGATTGAGTTAAAACCACTGGCAATAGAAATCTTAGCGTCTTGTCATTCTAACAAGGTATTATGGGTCCAAATCCTCCCATTCATTTGTCCCGTAGAACCGTTTGAAGGAGCAAAGGTCAGGCTGGTCAGTTTTGAATCCGAGTGTGACATTCTGGCTTCCCATTCATTTTCATACTCATCAATGAGAAGTATATCTAGCGATGTGTTTCAGTCATATATCGCTCAAATCTGATCAATTTGAGTAGATGACCAAAAGGGAAAGGCTAACGCGAGACGAGGTATGTGGACCTAGGGAATTCGAATAGGAAATGGCGCTTTGACCATAAGGATTGTCGAGGGGACATTTAGAACCACAAAAGATTGATCTAAGAACGATTAAGGAATACCTTGCTAGCGTTATATAATTGGAGCACGGGAGATGCTGCTTAACCAACGTATAATTCGTAAAATTTTCCTAAATCGGACAGTGACGATCGAGACCATAGGAACTAGTGATAGACCTTCACAATTACATGACAACCAAAATCGCCATTAATTGACGAGCCCTAAATGTGATATGAATCACAGGATCGATACGTGTAACGTCTACAAAGGCCACACGTCGGTTCGGGATCGGTTGGAACCACATCTGATAGAGAAAACAATCAGAAATGAGTATTGAAAATTGAAAATGGAATATCAAGAATTCCAACGTCAGATTTGGATTGGCCATCGCCTTATCGAAGAGTATTGGAATGAGAAAAAAGACGTTCCGGACATCGGGGGTAAAATTACCATTTTGCCACTCAAAACTTTAACCTAGCTTATACAATTGAAGGAGGGCATTTTGATCTTTCAACCACCCCAAGAGCCACCGAAAATTGGGAGAGATTATGGCCATTGGATCACCTTGATTGACACTTAGGACATGTGTCAATGGATTAGCTAAAGAGTGATCATGTCCACTTTTTGCCAACTACCATTCTTCCCTTTAACTCTTGAGATTGAATATAGCTTCTCACTCTCCTTCTTGGCCGGCCACTCTTCCTCCAAAGCACCGAAACTCTCTTCTTCTTCTTCTCTTTTACCGCTCCCCGATCGATTTTGTGCCTCCCGTTCGCCAGCTCCGACGACCCCCTCCGGCCACCGTCTGAACTCTAGTCGACCACAACCTCCTAGCTCAGCCTCTTGCCGACGTCCATGAAGTGGAAGCGCACCGATTGACCCATCGAAGAGCTCCAACCAGCCATTCCCCTGAAAGCTGACGGAAACCGGCACAATCTAAGGTGGGCGAAATTCCTAACCTCTTAGGACCTCAAAACGTTGGAGTCTTGCGACCAAATTTTGTGGAGGTCTAGAGGACTCGTATAGTGATCTATGGTAAAAAGTTGGGATTTATTTGATGAAGTTTTGACCCCAAGTGGGTCTTGTGATTGTTGGATAGAAATTGTCGGTTTAAGGACTTGAGGGAACTGGCGACTTTCAAGAGATTTTCGGCTACGACTCGTTTTCAAATCTTCAGTGAGCCTCATAAACTCTTAGATATATCTGTTAGCAAGTAGGTTAGTGATTAAATGGTGAAATGGGAGTAGGTTAAAGGCAGGATATGCTCGGTTTACACAGAACCAAATATAGCCCGGTTCGGTTCAGTGTAGCCGGTTCTGTAGAGGCTGTTGGCTATTGGTTTTGAGTCTCAAATTCATCAATGAGACATGTTAAGAGGTTGAGAAATGTGTTAATAAGGTTGGCGGTTCACGGATGGGTGAATTGGACAAGAGAAATTGACAATTGGTTGGATTTTCCTAGGTTGCACGGTGGGTTTGTTTTTGGACCATTGAGACCGAATTGTTGAGGGCTAAAGAGAGGATTTTTGTGGCATCAAGCTTAAGGTAAGGGAACCCTACACCTAAGATAGGAAGATTGGACTCGATTGGGTGAGTCGAGGTAATTTTGGGCGATTCTTGAAAGGTTTTTATGTGATTGTTCCTTGCGCGTCTTAGGAAGGTATAGAGGATGGCATATGTGCTAATATTCGTGCTTTGAATTGGCTACCTTGTTTGCATGTTGATTGAATTGTCTTGCATGCCATGGATGCATTGTTTCTGCATGAGTTGCACTTGGCCTTGTGTGCATGATTTGTGATTGTGGCATGTCGAAGATGAGGTGAGACCCTAATGCGTATGAGACGCGGGGTGGTGTGATGGTTACCCTGAGGTGCTGAGGTGCGGGGTTAGAGTTGTGTAACACCCTAATGAGTATGAGACACGGGGTTGAGATGGCCACGGTCCTGATACGTTTACGCGGGATTGAGATGTGACGTGTCGACACTGGCTTGGAGTATCATTGAAACCTGATGCATTTATGCGGGTTGTCAATGACGATCTGATGCGTTTACGTGGGCCGAGCCTCATGCGTTCTAAACACGGGCATGAGAATGAGGCAGGCGTTAAGGGTGAAAGTAGTGATGTGGCATGGCGAGGTGTGTAAGATTATCTGAATGTGTTATGATGCCATGACTGCATGCCTGACATCTATGTGTTGTCTTCATAACTAATTACCTCGCATGTTATTTGTATGAAATGCTGGTTTTTTTATGACTACCTAAGTAGACAGTCGGCACAACCTAGGGTTAGGACCTACCTTACTGAGATGTGTATCTCACCCCGTTGGGGACCCCTTTTTTTTACAGATCCTAGGCCTTGAGGATCTGGCCTATTTGTTTTGATGACCCCAAGGAGATGTCCACCTATTTTGATGAGTTCCCTGATGGACAGGGAACCATTTATGTCATGAAGTGTAGAGTAGTTTGGGTAGACGAGGGTAGTACTAGTTGGAAGCCTTACCGGTGTGAGGCCTAGTTCAGGAAGGTCAATGATGTGTCTACCGGGCCGCTGAAGCCCAATGAAGTGCCCTAGAGAGTTGTCCCTAGTTGGTGCCACCCCACTTGAGATTTAGACCAGGTTGAGGGGTTTTGTCACGCCCCGACCCCGTCGAGGCACGCGAACATCCCTGCAAGCAACTAACAACAATCTCTCGACGGCCCCAAGATCCATCACAAGTTCTCGAGAGACATAATAAATGTATCACGCATGCGGAAGCGTTACTCACATAAAACCCTGTATAATATATATGTTAAGCAGGACCTAGATAGCATTATATCTGTCATACATCATAATGTACTACTCATACAAAAGCCGACTACTACAACTGCTGGGCAAAAACAAGGGTGACAGGATAAGCATACAAAAAATCATCTACTAAGCCAGCAGGAACCGGGTCTGGTCATCATCAAAAGATCAGGCCACCAACTGGAGACTCCTAAGATGAGCTACTGGAGTCCCCCGTATCTTCGGCATCCTCGGTCGGCTCGTACTTAGAAAACGACTCGGACGGGACCTCGACGAAATCCTCCATGGTCACCTCCAACGACGGCTCAGCAAGGTCCCCCTCGGACGCCTCCAAGACTATGACCTCCTCCTCCTCCTCCTCCTGCTCGGTGAACTCATAGGTCGGTGTCCTCTCTGGTCCGTTTCTAAACCCTACTACTGACCCCTCTGGTAACTCCTACTCTGTTATAGCTTGGTACCAATTGGGTATGACACCCTGAGGTACCTCATGGTGCTTCAGTGGCCCAATCTATGCATCCGCTTCCTTTTTAAACCACGCCTCAAACCTATGAGGCTTCCAATTTAGCTTACCCTCATCCACCCATACAATAGTGCACTTCCTTACATATATGTTCCCCTGCCTATCCGGGAACTTGTCAAAATACGCTGTCATCTCTTTTGGGTCCCCAAAACGTATCGGCCACATATCCAAGGCCTAGGATCTGTAAAAGAAGGGTTCCCCAAAAGGGGTGAGATACATATCTCAGTAAGAAAAACCTAACCCCAAGTCAGGATAGCAGTCCACCCAGGTAGCCGTACCCCTCATTAATTTCAAACTCAGAAGTAGATAGGCATATAAGGCACGAATCAATAAACAATAGCATACAAAAGACAGACATGCAAATATGACGATATGCCACACTCAGATGCATATACACTCTCAGCCTGTCCCTTCGCCACATCCGTCCATCTCCACCTACCTCAATCCACTAGCCCGCGAACTAGTCGCCACAAACTCGGTCTGCGTAAACGCATCAGACCATCATCGGTGACCCGCGTAAATGCATCAGGTCCCGATGAATCTCCAGGCAAAGCTCATTAACTCATACTCCGTCCCGTGAATAGTTCGTACAGGACCATGGCTATCTCGACCCCGCGACCTTGTCGCATCAGGTTATCAACTCCCGCCCCGCGTCTCGTACGCCTCAGGGCCTCGCCATATCATGTTTATGTCATATCATCTCAAGTCGATCCACATGCACACAATGGGTGCAACTCATGCACGATTCAAACACTCATGGCATACAAGCAATTCATTTAATGCCCAGACATGGCCAACGACTCAAGCATAGACAATGTTACATACACACATCCTATAACATTTTGAGACATAATATAAGCTATCCTATTGAAATTTTCACGGGAATCAATTCAATTAAACCTCCACTCACCCAATTGAGTCCAATCCCCCTAGCCTAGGTTTAAGAAATCCCTTACCTTAGCTTGACAATACAAATTTCTTCTTCTTGGACCACCTAGGTTTTGGTCAACCAATGTCCATACCCGGACTTGTCACGCAACCTAGAATTTCAACCAATTCGTCAAATTTCCGTACCCAAATCCTTAATCCATCAATCCCAATCATCCATAACTTAACTATCAATACCTCATCACATCTTAAACATCAAATTGCAGCTCAAAATCATCATCCATAGGTTTGGCCCGGCATCGAACCAGTTCCACTCGGTTCTGTTTTACCTGGGTCCAATCGGTCCTAATCTACTCCAAATCCAACATTTATACACTATTCTACCTCTTAGGATGTCTACCTAAGGGTTTGAGAGGTTCATCGAGAGTTTCGAGTCAAATGGCCGCCGGATTCCCGTTGAAACTCGCCGGAGCACCCAAGGTCAGATTACTGGCAGATTCTGGGCAAAATGTACAGGGTAGATTCATGATCAAAATCTTATCAAATAAAGCTCCAATTTTTACCACATAATCATACACATCTCAGCTAGATCTCCACAAAGTTTGAGCCCTAAATTTCCAGATTTCAACCATCAAAAGGGCTGAGAACCGGACCTACCTCAGTTTGAGTCCTAATCTGTCGGCTCTCGGGAGAATCTCTGCTCGGGACTCCTCGGTGCTCTAATTGACCTGATTCTTGTTCAAGAATGTCGGCAAGACGTAAAGCTTCATTGATGTGGTCGGTCGATGGTTGAATAGTGGCCTAAAGGGTAGGTCGTGGGCGGCGAACAGGCGGCTTCGATCTGGTCGACGAGCGGCAAAAACAAAAGAAGAGGAAGAGGGGTGATTGGCGGTTGAAGGGGAGCTTGGCCGAATGAAATGAGGTGAGAGGAGAGAGAGAGATTGTTATACTCCGAGCTTGGTCAAATGGGTTGAAAGTTAAGTGAGCATAAAGTGTGATATGACCACACTTCATAATATCTTGACACTTGACTTGTTGTCTTCCCAAGAAGATCCAATGGCTCTCCTCAAATCTTCTTTTTCAGTAGCCATGGGTGGGTTATAAGACCAATTTTCCCTTCTCCAATTGTAAAGGCAAGGTTCTAAGCTTGAGGGGCAAAACGATCATTTTACTCCCAACGTTCAAAACGTTATTTTTCTCGTTCCAAAATTCTTCGATAGGGCGACGACCTATCCAAATAATGTTGAAATTCTTGATTTTCCATTTCAAACTTTTCAGGACTCGTTTCTGATAGTTTTATCGATCAGATGTGGTTCCAGCCTATCTCGAACTGACGGGCGGCTTTTGCAGACATTACACGTATTGACCCCGTGATTCATATCACGTTTAGGGCTCGTTAATTCATGGCGACTTTGGTTGTCATGTAATTATGAGGGTTTACCACTAGTCCCTATGGTCTCGATCGTCACAGTCCGATTTAGGATAATTTTGCAAATCATATGTTGGCTAAGCGACATCACCCGCGCTCCAATCGTACGACACTAGCATGGTAATCCTTAATCGTTCTTAGATCGGTCTATTGGCAGTTCTAAATATCCCCTCGGTAATCCTTATGGTCAAAGCGCCATTTCTTATCCGAGTTGCCTAGGTCCACATACCTCGTCTCGCATTAGCCTTTTCCCTTGGGTCAGCCTACTCAAATTGATCAGATTTAAGCTGAATACAACTAAAACACATCGCTTGATATATATGAACTTCTCATTACAGAGTCTAAAGTTAATTGGAAATTAGAATGTCACAAGTCTGTTATCGGTTCAAGGAATGGACCGGAGAGGACTCCGACCTTGGAGGACACGGAGGAGGAGATCATTGTGGTCGAGGTGACTGAGGAAGATCTCATGGAGCTGTTTATTGAGGAGACCATGGAGGACACCATCGAGGTCCGTTTGGAGACCTTCTTAGAGTACGAGCCCACGGAGGACGCAAAGGAGATCGAGGACTCCAATAGCTCGTCTTAGGAGCTCCCAGTTTGTTAGTTTGATCTTTTGGTGGTGACCCTGACCTTGTTTTCTTCGGATCCTTGAGGATGGGCCTCTTTTTGTGTACTTAACTCGTCATCCCTTATTTTAGCGGATTTAGTGGCCGTATGCTTGTACGAACTTATGATTTTATGTATGACAGCATTTGCGCAATCCAGGTCCCACTTCATATTTTGTACGGAGGAGTTATTTCAATATTGCTTATACGTGCTCGCATATTATACGTCTCTCGACTTATGTGTGGATCTTGGGATCACGAGAGATTTTTAGTTTGCGTGCAGAGAGTTGCGTGCTTGTGTTCGGGGCGCGTGGCGTGACAACCCCATTTGATTTGATGTCAGAGAAAGGTCAGCTCGATTCAAAGTTGGTTGAGGATTGGAGTAATAAGGAGGATTAAGTTGGGACTTGGACGGGTAGCGAGACCTTAGGAGATTGGTTAGGATAAGACATGGGGTGCATAGCATGTGACTTGACACTTATGAATGGTATTCGGCCTTGGCAGGGTTGTGGTGTTGCGTGAGGATTAAGTTCCCTACTTGGTGTTGAAAGTCATTTCTAGACCTTGGCCTATTTAGTGAATGAGTATGGTTAGTTTCAGTGAGCCGTTAGAGTAAATGGAGCTGAGGAATGACCATGGGCTACTTGTCAAAATATCTCTAGAACTTGTTGTATGGAGTACTGCTGTGTTATGACTATTATGTTAAGGTATAATTAATAGCTCTGGACTTGGATGATTGAGTGAGTTACTAACTCCTTGCTGAATTGTGGTGGATCAGACTCAGTAAAGAAATATAAGTTGAGCAACTCGCCCAGGAGATCTGGAAGGTCCAGAGGCGGAGCCTTTAGCTCGAGGCCGCAAGTAGCGGAGGATCCAAGGATGGATGGCGTGTTGAGGGCACAGGAGAGAATTGGTGACCTTATTGATAGGCAGACCTAGGATCGGGATGCTGCCATAGCCCAAGTGATAGGAGCCGCCATAGCTGCCAGCAACGCCAATAACGGCAACAACGGTGGCAATGGAAGCCAAGGTGGACTTAACCAGGGCAATGAAGTAGTGAATGCCTAGGAGGAAATTGTCATGGCTAGACAAATGAATCAGCTAGTGGAACAATTCATAAAGCTAAAGCCGACTCAGTTCGACGGGACTGGAGACCCCGAGCTAGCACCCAGGTGGATTGAGAAGTTAGAGAAAGCTTTTGGGGTGCTGAGGTATACAGATGAGGAGAAAGTACTGCTGGCAGTATATCAACTGGAGGGTACTGCAAACGACTGGTGGGCTGCCACCAAGAATGGTATTTTTTATGAAGGAGCAGCCATGACCTGGGAAGCCTTTAAGACGGCGTTCAACAATAAGTACTTCTCGAAGACGGCCAGAGAAAGGAAGCAGGTAGAATTTCTACAGCTACGTCAGAACCAGTTGACGGTGGATCAGTACGAGGTCGAGTTCTCTAGACTATCGAGGTACGCACCTCGATCTGTAGAAGATCCCCAAGAGAAAGCACGAAGATTTCGGGACGGCTTGAGGCCTGAGCTCCGTAGTCAGATGATTGATCTAAACCTGAGGACTTATAAGGAGATCTATGAGAGGGGCCAGATGATTGAAAGGGACTTGAAAGAGAGGAATATCGCAATTGGATCGTGGTTTACCCCATTGAGAGACAACCGTCAGATGGGTAAGAGATCGATGGTGGGCAATAGGCGCTTCGTGCCTCAGTAAGGAAAAATATTATGGACACGCCAAATCCCACAAACTGGAGCTGCCGCCTTTGTAGCAGAAGGCATGGAAATGGGTCATGCCCAGTAAGGACTAGAGCTTGCATTAAGTGTGGTCAGATGGGCCACTAGATGAGGACGTGCCCAAATCAAGCTTCGGCGAGTCGACCTCAAGGACAGAGACCGTAAGTTAGACCGTCGACTGCCACTCCTTAGATCTAGCCGAATCGACCACCGACCCAGGGAAGGGTATATGTAGTAGGCCGCAGAGAGGCGGAAGAAGCACCAGGCGTGGTCACAGGTATAGTTTACTTGTGCGACAAGCTGCATATGCATTGTTTGATCCTGATGCCACGCATTCATTTGTGTCTGCTCAGTTTGCTGAATTGGTGGGTATGAAATTAAAACCATTGAATATAGTTCTGCGTGTTGACACTCCATTAAAGGATAAAATATTGGTTTCTTTGGGCTGTGCTGGTTGTGAAATTGTGATTGGATGGAGTAAGGAGAGTATTGATCTAGTTGTATTGCCTATGTATGATTTTGACGTGATTATAGGGATCGATTGGCTGGGTAAGTAGGGGGCAGTGGCAGATTATGGTAGTAGGATAATTCGCTTTTACCCTAAAGGCCGCCCTAGCTTTGAATTGGTAGGAAGTCGAGAAGGAACCTCGATTCCCTTAGTCACATCTCTTGAAGTGACAAAGTTGATGTCTAAAGGGCGTCAGGCATACATAGTGGTAGTAATGGACACAGCTACCAAAGAGCTAAAGTTAGAGAGTATCCTGGTAGTACATGAATTTCCTGACGTGTTTCCCCAAGAGTTGCCAAGATTGCCACCGAAGTGAGAGATAGAATTTGTGATCGGGTTAGCTCTTGGAAATGAGCCGATCTCGGAGGCACCTTTTAGGATGTCCCTGTTAGAATTAAAGGAGTTAAAGGTGTAGATGCAGGAACTGCTGGATAAGGGATTTATCTGACCGAGTGCTTCGCCGTGGGGAGCACCGGTATTATTCGTAAGGAAGAAGGATGGGTCTTTGCGTCTATGCATCGACTATTGGCAGTTGAACCAGGTAACATGAAGAACAAGCACCCACTGCCAAGAATCGATGATCTGCTTGATTAGTTGCAAGGAGCAACGGTATTCTCAAAGATTGACTTGAGGACCGGGTATCACCAGTTGAGGATTAAGAAGGAAGACATACATAATACTGCTTTAGGACTAGGTATGGTCATTATGAGTTCACAGTGATGCCTTTTGGATTAACCAATGCTCCAGCCGCATTCATGGACTTGATGCATTGAGTATTTAAGGAATTCTTGGATAGATTCGTCATAGTCTTTATTGACGATATCTTGATTTACTCAAGGAGTGACCCAAAACATGAGGAGCACGTGAAGATTGCCCTGCAGAACCTGAGGGAGCACTCGCTATATGCTAAGTTGAGTAAATGCGAGTTCTGACTGAACAAGGTAGCATTTCTTGGTCATGTGGTATCTGGAGAAGGAATTGCAGTAGATCTTGCAAAGATCGAAGTAGTAACCAATTGGCCTAGCCTACTACGGTCACAAAAGTCAGAAGTTTCTTGGGATTGGCAAGGTATTATAGACGATTTGTGGAGAAGTTTTCATCCATAGCCATCCCATTAACGAGGCTGACAAAGAAGGAAACAAGGTTTGAATGGACAGACAAGTGTGAAAGGAGTTTCCAAGAACTCAAGCATCGGTTGACGACCGTACCGGTGTTGACAATTCCATCAATACCAGGAGGCTACGAGATTTATAGCAATGCTTCACTGAAAGGACTGGACTGTGTATTGATGCAGCATGGAAGAGTTGTGGCCTACATATTCCGGCAGTTGAGGCTACATGAAATGAACTACCCAACTCATGATCTGGAGTTAGCAGCGATCATATTTACCCTGAAGATTTGGAGACATTATCTCCGTGGCGAGAAGTTTCGGATTTATACCGACCACTAGAGCTTAAAGTATTTGTTCTCCTAGAAAAAGCTGAATATGAGGCAGCGTCGGTGGATGGAGCTGCTTAAGGACTATGATTGTGGTATACTATATCACCATGGGAAGGCAAACAGAGTGGCAGATACGCTTAGTCGGAAGTCAAGCATCGCGGGTCTGCTAGTAAAGGGATGGTCGATGATTGAGAATTTAAGAGATTCTAAGTTCAGACTAGAAGTCTGCTAGTTGTCCAATTTGATAGCTACATTGAGGGTAGAGCCTGAGGTCCAAGAAGGAATAAAGACCTTATAGTCTACGGACCTAGAGATTCAGAAAATTCTGGAGATGGAAGCGACAAAGAGGAAACCAGAATTTCAGGTGTCAGAGGATGGAATTTTGAAGTTCCGAGGACGACTATACGTGCCAAAAGATGAAGAGCTCCGAGAAAGGATTTTGTCAGAGGCTCATAGGAGCAATTATAGTATCCACCCTGGAAGTATGAAAATGTATCAGAACTTGTGACAGCACTATTGGTGGAACGGAATGAAGGTGGATGTGACGAAATATGTGGCTAAGTGTTTGACATGCCATCAAGTGAAAGCATGGCACTATAAGCATGGAGGACCGCTACAGCCACTGGAGATTCCTAAATAGAAGTGGGAGCATATAACTATGGATTTTTTGATGGGACTCCCGATGAGCCAGTGAGGTCACAACTCTATATGGGTAGTCGTGGACAGATTGACCAAGTCCACCCACTTCATTCCTGTGTGAAAGGATTTCGCAATGGATAAATACGTCGAGTTATACATGAGGTAGATTGTGAAACTACATGGAGTGCCTGTGTCGATTACCTCGGATAGGGATCATAAGTTCATGGCAAACTTTTGGAAAAGCCTGCAAGATGCTATGGGAACCGACTGCAATTTAGCACTACGTACCATCCATAGACAGACGGACAGTAAGAAAGGACGATTCAGACGCTTGAGGATATGCTGTGAGCGTGCGTCATATATTTTAAAGGTCTATGGGAGGATCAGCTACATTTGGTGGAATTTGCGTATAATAATAGCTACCAGCAAAGTATCCAGATGGAACCATTTGAAGCGCTCTATGGAAGGGCTTGCAAAACCCCGATTTGCTAGGATGAGGTTAGAGAAAGAAGTATCACAGGCCCAGAGTTGGTAGAGCAATCGGTGGAAGTAGTGAAATTAATTCGGGATAGACTGAAGACAGCATAGAGTCGTCAGAAGAGTTATGTAGATAAGCGGCGTAAGCCTTTAGAATTTCAAGTAGGCAATCATATCTTTCTCAAGGTGTCGTCGATGAGAGGATTGTCGCAATTTGGAAAGAAGGGAAAATTGAGCCCAAGGTATGTAGGCCCATTCGAGATACTGGAGCGGATTGGAACCTTAGCCTACAGGCTTGCCTTGCTGCCTAGTCTATCCGATTGCATAATGTCTTTCATGTATCAATGCTATGAAAATATGAACCAGACTCGACACATGTGCTGGATTATGAGGTCATAGAAGTGGACGATCGGGTATCCTATGTGGAGAAGTCGATCAGGATCGAAGACCGGAAGGAGCAAACTCTAAGGAATAAGACGATTCCATTGGTCAAAAGTCGTATGGGAGCTCTATGGAACCAAAGGCGCCACGTGGGAAAATGAAGAGATGATGAGGCAACAACACCCCCATTTGTTTGAGTAATCGAGTTTGATGCAAATTTCGGAGATGAAATTTTTGTAAGGGGGAAGAGTTGTGACATTCTGATTTCCCAGTCCTTTTCAGACTCATTAATGAGAAGTATATCTAGCGATGTGTTTCAGTCATATCTCGCTCAAATCTGATCAATTTGAGTAGACTAACCAAAAGGGAAAGGCTAACACAAGACGAGGTACGTGGACCTAGGGAATTCGAATAGGAAATGACACTTTAACTATAAGGATGTCGAGGGGACATTTAGAACCACAAAAGGCCAATCTAAGAACGATTAAAAAATGTCTTGCTAGCGTTATACGATTGGAGAGCAGGTGATGCCACTTAACCAACGTATAATTTGTAAAATTTCCCTAAATCGGATAGTGACGATCAAGATCATAGGAACTAGTGATAGACCCTCACAATTACATGACAACCAAAGTCTCCATGAATTGACGAGCCCTAAATGTGATATGAATCACAGGGTTGATACACGTAACGTCTGCAAAAGCCGCCCGTCGGTTTGGTATCGGTTGGAACCACGTCTGATAGAGAAAATAATTAGAAACGAGTCTTGAAAATTGAAAATGAAGAATCAAGAATTCCAACGTCAGATTTTGATTGGCCATTGCCTTATCGAAGAATATTGGAATGAGAAAAACGACGTTCCGGATGTCGAGGGTAAAATTATCATTTTTCCCCTCAAAGCTTTAACCTTGCTTATGCAATTGAAGGAGGGTTTTTGGTCTTTCAACCAGCCCAAGAGCCATTGAAAATTGGGAGAGATTGTGGCCATTGGATCACCTTGATTAACACTTAGGACATGTGTTAATGGATTAGCTAAATAGTGGTCATGTCCACTTTTTGCCAACTACCATTCTTCTCTTTGACTCTTGAGATTGAATATAGCTTCTCACTCTCCTTCTTCGCCGGCCACTCTTCCTCTAAAGCACTGAAACTCTCTTCTTCTTCTTCCTCTCTTCTGCCTCTCGCCGCCCGTTCGCCAGCTTCGACGACCCCTCCAGCCACCGCCTGAACTCCGACCGATCACACCCTCCTAGCTCAGCCTCTTCTTGATGTCCTCGAAGTGGAAGTGCGTCGATTGACCCATTGAAGAGCTCTGGCCAGCCATTCTCCCAGAAGCCGATGGAAATCGGCACAATCTGAGGTAGGCGACATTCCTGACCTCTTAGGACCTCGAAACGTTGGAGTCTTGCGACCAAATTTTGTGGTGGTTTAGGGGACTCGTATAGTGATCTGTGGTAATAAGTTGGGATTTATTTGATGAATTATTTACCCTAAATGGGTCTTGTGATTGTTGGACAGAAACTACCAGTTTAAGGACTTGAGGGAACCGGCGACTTTCAAGGGATTTTCGGCAACGACTCGACTTCAAATCTTTGACGAGCCTCGTAAACCCTTAGATATACATGTTAGAAAGTAGATTAGTGATTAAATGGTGGAATTGGAGTAGGTTAAGGGCTGGATATGCTCGGTTTACACAAAACCAAACATAGCCCAGTTCGGTTCAGTGTAAACTGATTCCGTGGAGGCTATTGGCTGTTGGTTTTGAGTCTCAAATTCATCAATGATACATGTTAGGAGGTTGAGGAATGTGTTAATAAGGTTGGCGGTTCAAGGATGGGTGAATTGGACAAAAGAAATTGACAATTGGTTGGATTTTCCTTGGTTGCACGGTGGGTTTGTTCTTGGACCATTGAGACAGAATTGTTGAGGGCTAAGGAGAGGATTTTTGTGGCATCAAGCTTAAGGTAAGGGAACCCTAAACCTAAGATAAGAAGATTGGACTCGATTGGGCGAGTCAAGTAAATTTTGGGCGTTTCTTGAAAGGTTTTTATGTGATTGTTCCTTGTGCGTCTTAGGATGGTATAGAGGATGGCATGTGTGCTAATATTCGTGCTTTGAATTGGCTACCTTGTTTGCACGTTGATTGTATCATCTTGCATGCCATGGATGCATTGTTTTTGCATGAGTTGCACTTGGCCTTGTGTGCATGATTTGTGATTGTGTCACGTCGGAGATGAAGGGAGACCTTGATGCGTGCAAGAAGCGGGGTGGTGTGATGGTTACCCTAAGGCACTGAGGCGCGGGATTGGAGTTGTATGGCACCCTGATGCGTATGAGAAGCGGGGTTGAGATGGCCACGGTCCTGATGCGTTTTCACGGGATGAAGATGTGAGGTGTCGACACTGACCTGGAGTATCATTGAAATCTGATGCGTTTACGCGGATTGTCAATGACGGTCTGATGTATTTACGCGGACCGAGCCTGATGCGTTCTAAACACGAGCATGAGAATGAGGTAAGCGTTAAGGGTGGAAGTAGTGATGTGGCATAACGAGGTGTGCAAGATTATCTGAATGTGTTATGATGCCATGACTGCATGCCTGTGTTGTCTCGATAATTTATTACCTCGCATGTTATTTTTATGAAGTGCTGGTTTTTTTATGACTATCTGAGTGGACAGTTGGCCTAACCTAGGGTTAGGACCTACCTTACTGAGACGTATATCTCACCCCATTGGAGACCCATTTTCTTTTACAGATCCTAGGCCTTGAGGATGTGGCCTATTCGTTTTGGTGACCCCAAGGAGATGTCCGCCTATTTTGATGAGTTCCTTGACGGGCAGGGAACCATTTATGTCAGGAAGTGTACCATAGTTTGGATAGACGTGGGTAGTACTAGTTGGAAGCCTCACCGGTGTAAGGCCTGGTTCAAGAAGGTCGGGGATGTGTCTACCAGGTCGCTGAAGCCCAATGAGATGCCCCAGGGAGTTGTCCCTAATTGGTGCCCACCCATCCGAGATTTAGATCAGGCTGAGGGGTCTGTTGTCGATTCAAGGAATGGACCGGAGAGGACTCCGACCTTGGAGGACACGGAGGAGGATGTCATTATGGTCGAGGCGACTGAGGAGGATCTCATGGAGCCATCTACCGAGGAGACCGTGGGGGACACCATTGAGGTCCGCTCGGAGACCTTCTCAGAGTACGAGCCCACGGAGGACGCAGAGGAAACTGAGGACTCTAATAGCTCGTCTTAGGAGCTCCCAGTTTGTAAGTTTGATCTTTTAGTGGCGACCTTGACCTTATTTTCTTCGAATCCTTGAGGATTGGCCTCTTTTTATGTACGTACCCCGTCACCCCTTGTTTTAGCGGATTTAGTGGCCGTATGTCTATACGAACTTATGGATTTTATGTATGACAGCATTTGCGCTATCTAGGTCCCACTTCATATTTTGTACGGAAGAGTTATTTCAATATTGCTTCCGCGTGCTCGTATATTATACGTCTCTTGACTTATATGTGGATCTTGGGACCACAAGAGATATTTGGTTTGCTTGCAAGGAGTCGCGAGCTCGTGCCTAGGGCCGGGGCGTGACATCGAGAGCTCCCACAAAACCAGTCCGACTGTCCCACTATTCTGGTCATATAGTCTTCGTTCGATACCGGATCGAAGTAAAACCATCGTCAAATGAAAGCTTATTGTCTTATCTTTCCATAGACATATTATAAGCTCAATTTGACTCTACAGATCTTCCCATAGCTCAATTTGAGTGGACAAAGGTCAGGCGAGGTCAAATTCTGACCAATTTTGGGGAAAGACTTGTTTCGAGGTCTTTCAGACTTCAAATTGATCCAAATGTTTGGTGAGGTCTTCTACGCTTATAGTATTAAAGTTGGATGAGCTGTGGTAAAAAGTTAGGATGAATTTGATGGAGTTTTGACCCCAAATGGGTTTTGTGTTTGAAGGGTCAGAACTGACCGGCGGTAAGCTTGGAGGAACCGGCGCCGTTCTTGGACCATTTGACATCGCCTTGAGCTCATATTTTGGTAAGGCTTCCCAACCCTTAGAAATACATGTTAGCAAGTAGATTAATGATTAAATTGAGGATTTGAGGTAGTTTAAGGGCTGGTTATTTGAGGTATACACAGAATCGAAAATTGCCCGGTTCGGTTCTGTGCATACCGATTTTGTGGGGGCTGTTGATGGTTGGAATTGAGTCTCAAATTCATCATTGAGACATGCTAGGATGTTGAGGAACATGTCAATGAGGTTTATGTTCTATGGATTGGGCAATTGAGCAATAAAATTGACAATTGGATGGATTTTAATAGGTTGTGCGGGTGAGTTGTCCTAGGGCTGTTTGGACCGAATTCTTGAGGCTCTTGGAAGAAGGATTTTGTGGCATTAAGCTTGAGGTAAGGGAACCCTAAACCTATGATAGGAAAGTTGGACTCAATTGGGCGAGTCGGGTGAATTTTTGGGCGATCCTTGAAGGGTTTTTAATGTGATTGTTCTTTGTGCGCCTTAGGACGGTATAGAGGATTTGAATGTGTGTCAATGTTTGTGTTTTGAAATGACTACCATGTGTGTATGTCAATTGATCGTCTTGCATGCCATAAGTGTATGATTTGTGCTTGAGTTGCACATTGCATTATGTGTGTGAATTGAATTAAAACTTTGGCATGGCTGAGACATGGTAGTACCGTGAGGCGTATGAGCCGCGGGGTGGTGTGAGGAATACTCTGAGGCGCTGAAGCGCAGGGTTGGAGTTATATGGCACCCTAATGCGTATGCTACGGAGGTTGAGAAGGCCATAGTCCTGATGGGTTGAAATGCGGGACGGAGTTGTGATGTGTCGACATAGGCCTGGAGTAACATTGAAACCTAATGTGATTACACATGTTGTCAATGACGGTCTGATGCGTTTACGCGGACCGAGCCTGAGGCGTTCTAAACGCGGGCATGAAAGTGAGGAGGCAAGAAATGGTAGAAGGCGTCACATGGCTTGTTTATGCATGTTTGGACTAAATGATGTGATAAGGTGCCTAGAGTGCATGCTTGATGCTTATGTGTTATTTCGTGATAGTTGAATGCCTCTTGGGATTTTGTATGAATTGTTTGCGATTGTAATTGCCTGAGTGGACAGTCAACCTAATCTAGGGTTATGACCCAACTTACTGAGATGTATATCTCACCCCGTTGGGGATTAACAATTTCTTCTAGTTCCAAGCGATGGAGCATTAGTAAGTTCAACGATTGGTATTCGTAGGAGTAATAAGTGAATGAGTACAAGATATTATGTGAACTTAGGGATTGTATTCTATTTTGCAATTGTAAAATGGAACCAGTACTATTTGTCCCTAGTCATTTGTTTTAATGAATGGAGTGGAGATGACTGAAGCTTCCGCTTGTAATTGGATTATGTGTATTATGGGCCGAAAGATCCTGGAAGACTTTCATAAAGGAACGGCTCGGTGGGATGTTTGCGCGCTCGCCAGGTTCGGGGCGTGACAGAATATTTAGAATCATTAAAGGCCAATCTAAAAATGATTAATGAATTCATTGCTAGCATTATACAATTGAAGCGCAGGTGATGCCGCTTAACCAATGTATGATTTACAAAATTTTCCCTTATTGAACTATGACAATCGAGATTGTCGGAGCTAGTAATAGAACCTCACAATTACATGACAACCAAAGTCGCCATGAATTGATGAGCCCTAAGTGTGATGAGAATCACAGAGTTGATACGCGTAACGTCTGCAAAAGCCGCCCATTAATTCGAGATAATCTGAAATGTACATTTGACAGAGAAGTGACCAAAGATGGATCTCGAAATTGAAAATGGAAAACAAAGAATTCCAACATTCTAATTGAGTTAAACGTCGCCTCATCGAAGTTAATTTGAATTGGAAGAATGACGTTTCGGACGACTAGAGCAGAATTACCATTTTGCCTCTCAAGGATTGGTCTTGTCCTAGCAAATGAAGAAGAGCAATTTTGTCAATTCCAAGACTCCATGGCTGCAGAAAATGTGAAGGAATATTGGTCAATGAAAGTCAATGTGAGCCAAGACATTATTGAGATGAAGACAAATGGCATTATGTGATTGATTCGCAATTAATATTCACTTTTAACCTACCATTCCACTACTTTGACTAGGGTGAATTATTGTGGAAGACCCTTAAGCCTTTGCTTCAGCCGAGCATATCATCTTCCTTCTCCTTTCATTTTTCTCTCTTTTTCCTCTTCCACCGAACTGTTGCTGCCCAACCAGTCTCGACGCATCCCACTGTTTTAGCCATAACTCTGTCATCCGATATCGGATAGAGTTAAAACCATCGTCAAACGAAAGCTTATTGTCTTATCTTTCTATAGGTATATTATAAGCTCAATATGACCTAGTAGATCTTCCCGTAGCTCAATTTGAGTGGACGAAGGTCCAAACAAGGCAGATTCTGACCAAGTTGGAGGAAGGTCTATGTTTAGCCACTTCAAGACTTCAAATTGTTTGAAATTTCACTGAGTATCTCTTAACTCAAAGTACTTGTGTTGGCTGAGCTGAAATTGTGAATTTGTTGAGTTTAGAGAGGTAACCAGGGCAGTTTTGTGACAACATTTCTAGGACAGTTCTGACCGAGTAGGATCGAAGCTGTTCGCGGCTCTTTGTGACGTCGACTAGCTCTAAATTTCTCAATAAGTCATCTATAGACATAATATGACATGTTAGCAAGTTGAATTAGTGATAAATCGAAGTTTGGAGCTGAATTATGGACCAATTGAGGAGAAGAAAGGCAGAATCAATTCTTCCCTATTTTGGTTTGAATAAATCGGACCCTTGAGGCCTGTTGGAGGCATCGTCATGCGTTAAATTCATCATTAGGACATACTAGAATGTTATTTGAGGTGTTAATGAGGTGTATGTTCCGTGAAACGGCGATTGGAATAGAAGAATTGATCGATTGAAGAACTTTGGATTAGATCGCGTGGCTGCCCTGTTTTGGACCAAGGAGAACTGAATCCTTAGAGGGGTTTTGAAGGGATTTTGCAAATTTAATTGAAAGGTAAGTGGTTCCTAAACCTTCGTTAGGACGATAGGACACTACTGGACTAGTTGGGGTTAGATTGGATGAGTTTTGTGGATTTATCGTATTGGTTATTCGTAGTCAATTGAGGTAATCAAGGTGCAAGTCATGTGTGTTTCTTATGATGAGGAATTGTTATTCTCATGACTAAGCTGTTGCGTATGCACTTGATTGACATATATGTTATGTGTTTGATTTCATCTTGGAGGTGGTTAGTCATGTTGCCTCACATGATGAAGATCCATAATTTGTTGATAAAACTGTACTCGATCATGAAGTCTTGAGAGGGAAGTAAGACTTGTAAACTTAAGAGCTTTTGGCACCCTGATACGTCGGAATGTGAGGTTGCAATGAGTGATATTCTAATGCGTCGAGACGTGGGATAAACATTTTCATGTGTCGACACGAGCCTTGTTATGGCATTTGAAGCCTGAAGCGTTTAACGCGGGTTTGTCAATTGTTGTGGTCTGAGACATATTGACGCGGGCCAAACCTGAGGCGTTTAACGCGGTTTTATGAATTGTTGTGGTCTGAGGCGTTTTGACGCGGGCCAAACCTGAGGCGTTTAATGTGGGTTTATCAATTAATGTGGTATGAGGCATATTGACGCTGGCTAAGACAATGAAATGAACTGTGTTGCTAGTGCGTTAAGTTTGGTCTTATGTTTACATTCATGCCTTAAGTTGCAATTTAAATGCCAAATTGATGATGTGCCTAATGACTATTTACTATGTGCTTTCCTTGATGGACTTCTGCATATTGGTTAAGATTGTGTCTTGGAGTACGAACGGTCTAGCCTAGGTTTAGGGCTAGCTTACTGAGATGTAATTTTCATCTCATTGTGGGACTTATTTTTCAGAGCCCAAGTCCTGAAGAATGATACCGACTCGCCTAGGCAATCCGAAGAAGAGAAAGACAAAGACGAAGATGGGACCAGTAGCCCCACCTAGTGGTCTTAGATGTTGTGGGATTTCTTTTGAGGAGTTTTCATTAGATGTGGGATTTTGAATTGAGGACCAAGGGTTGTCTTTTAGGTTTTTGGTCCTCAGTCTTCCTTCGATCCTTTTTGTATAAGCTGCCTGTCTCCTTACATTGATCGAGTTGGGGTGTACCGTCATTATTTTATGTTAGGTATATACATAATGTTGTCCCAAGTCATTCTTTGGTCTATTTGCTATGGAGCCATTTGTTCATTGTCCTTCCGCGTGCGTATTTCATCTCATGTAGTTTCATGATTACCGTATCATAGGCTTAATCAACGGTATAGGCGGATGTGGCGCTCTCGCCCAATAGCGCGGGGCGTGACACTCGTTGAGCCAAGAAGTTTCCCCAAGTTACCAGCTTTCCATTGGTGTTCCTAGAAAGCACAAGTCCATGAGCCTACTATTTTGAAGAACTAGAGAAGATTTCGTTTAAAAAGAGTCCATCAAAAGTCAGACTTTGGCAAGTTCTTAGGAGGCTTTATGCGGTGGTACTTGGAGGCTAATGTAAACTGCCCTTGGTTGAGAGTTGGCAGATTTTTCAAGCACAGTGGACGTGTCCAACGTTCCCATCGATTTGGTTATTTGCTTTCACCTAAAAATGTTATATTTTGCAGCATTGTTTCTTCCCTTTTTGCAGATTCTCAAACTGTGCTCCCTCTTCCAACGAAGAGAACATTCTGATCTACTCCATGCACATGTTCCAACTCCCCATAGCCATACGTGGACTACTACACCCATCGCATGTAAGGAATCAAGTCGATGGCCAAAAGGAAGATTGATTAGATAAGAAAGATGATGGATATTTCATACAATTACGAATTAAGATGTATAATCAAAGCAGAATTAAATAGATCCACATACCCATAAACACAAAGTGCGGATTCCAACCATACATCAATCAAATCGTGGTATATGTTTATTGTACTGGATCATCAAGCCCTGAGATCAAACTTGAATGACTGATCATAAAGATATATCACGTAAGACGAACATACCTTGATAGCCACATATTAAGAGCCCTCGTTGCAGATGATAAACGATTCCGATCCGCCGATCGATCGTCCATCGAGAGAGTTTTTCATGGAGTTTTTGGGAGAGTTTTCTTTTGTCAATGGTGGTTCCAAGAACGACGAACGTTCTGGAGAAGAGAAGACACACTCTTCTGTCTCTCTTTCTTTTTAGAATAGGAAACAAACTTAATTGATTCCAATCAATTATATTGGAAATAAGGCAATTAGCCAATTTAGCCAATTTATCCATCAATGGGCGCCATATTCCATCACTCCCACTCGCCCGCAAAGGGCTAAAAGTCTCTCTTTCTCTTTTCACTGCAAAGGGCAAATAATATGTGCGACTAGCATACTATGAGAGCTCGTTGCTATACATCTATTAGGAGTATATAGCAGCTCAAAATGGGCACATAAGCTCAAAGTAGATCTAGTAAGCAATACCCTAGATCAATCAGCCACATTTACATCATATTTCTTTGATCTCTTTGAGCACTCAAATACAATACATTGTATTCACAATCATGATTAACTCAAATAATCATAATTGATCGACCTGTGAATACAAAGATTAAATGTGATATCCAAAATAAAATTGATCTTCCTCTTCCCTTAAACCTCTCGATCTTAGTCCAGCTCGCTTTTCCATAGATGTCCCGTTAGATCGAATCAATCTCATGACCATTGGCAACACTCTAAGATAGCAAACACTGAATAAAAATTTCAAGAATAGGTTAGAGTTATGAGGGCACATAATTGAGGAACTTATATCCTTAAGAGTCTTACACAGCTATAGAATTGAGATCAATTCTCTTGCCAACTCCTTTTGGTCATCTCATGCATTTGTAATATGAAGTACGTATTACGGTATTTTCTCATTTTCCATGGAGCGTATGTCTTCTTACTTAATATCGTACATATGATAGCTTAGACATACTCAATGTCTAGCTTGAGTTCACAAATCTACTCTTTTTAAAAGAATCCTTCAAAACTGACATCTGGTAATAAAGATAGATAAAGTGAATTATGTGGATTGTTTCACTTTTGGACATAACTTATTATGGTCTCATCTTAACACTTTTGTTAAGGCAACATCAAAAAATTTAAAACTTGAGCTCTCAATTATCACCTGTATAATAAGCTTGAAATCGTCTCATCTCCATTCATCACACAACAAATAGAGGCGATTACTCGTGTGAGTGGGCTAATCTCTAATCTGTTCGACATACTTTTTCAGTATAATGCACTAAGCATTAATACGCATAAATGTCATACAAACTCATAAGCATCAATAATGATAACAAAAATCATTAACTGTAAATTTTGGGAAATATAAATATCTAATACTCTCACTTCTACGCTCTTTCAGATATTTCAATATGGGGAACTAATCTCATTGCCAACACATGACCAAGAAAGCTATCTCTAGGAAGTGACTCCATGAATTTGCTATCATTTTGTGCATAGATATGTACTCTATGTTCACTTCTTTTCGTACAACCATGTCTTTCACAAAATTATATTCTGTAACTATATGTTTGGTCTTGTTCCTCGGTGTAAGCTATTACTATTTGGCTATCACAATTAACTAATAATTGAACCTGCAGCATCCTTAGCAACACCTCGCTAAACCAAACATCTCTTGAGCCACACATTCTCTTGTACTGTTGTTGATCACACCACAATATCAATTTTCATTGTGGATAAGGCTATACACGTTTGATTCTTACTACTTCAAGATGTCGTGCCACTGCACTGTAAGAATACAAACCCAAAAGTAGATTTTCTCTCATCTAAACCTCTTCCTTGGTCAATATCAGTATAGCCTTCAAGGCGCAGATCTCTACCTTGATAACTCAGCAAAAAATCGGCTGCACTTTGCAAATAGTTGATAATTCTCTTTACGGCAATCCAATATTCTTGACCTAGATTGAATTGGTACACTTACCATTACAACCACATAACAAATATTAGGTCTTGCACACATAATAGTGTACTTCAAGAATTCAAACACTAACATATAAAACACTTTCCATTCTGCATTTGCTTGAGGAGTCTCAAGACACAAATTATGGCTCAGACCTTCACCTCATGCAATAGGAATATCTTTGAATTTATAGTCTTGCATACAAAATCATTCAAGTACTTTATCCATGTAAGTCTCTTGTGAAAGAGACTACAATCTCTTTGAACGATCTCTTGAAATCTTAATTCCAAGAATATATGCAACTTTATCCATATCTTTTTATTTCAGAATTGGAACATAATCAATTCTTGACTGTGTTAACAAACTTCATATTGCTCTAAGTAATCAGTATATCATCAACATATAATGATAAAACCACATATTGATCTTATGATTTTTTGATATATACGCAATGATTTTTATCAATCATTACAAAATCATATGCTACTAAGACATTACGAAAAAAACATATATCATTATCTCAAAGACTGCTTAAGGCCATATATCGATCTCAAAAGTTGACATACTTTTTTTTTTATAACCAAAGAGTCCGGGCCAACTTGCGAGCACCTCGACTATTCATCGGGGGAGACTAGCACAGCAACCCACCACCATGGCCCCCCACTTAAATCACAAGTGCTCATCTGGAAAATCGAATCGGGGACTAGTGCGCCTAATTACATAACCCCGAGTGGGCCATAACCAACTAAGCTACCCTTGGATGGATAAATTGACATACTTTTTTTTTCTTGGCTATTTGAGAAAAGTAGTCCTTACATCCATAATCACTATCGCCAGAATAAGGTGAATTGACGTAAATCTCACCATAGGAGAATAAACCTCTTTCCAATTAATTCCTTCTTGTTGATTATACCCTTTCACCATAAGGCAAGCATTTTATCTCTCAATTGAGCCATTAGCTTTACGCTTTACTTTGAAAACACGCTTGCTCCCAATGACTTTGCGTCTATTCGGAAGATCAACTAGTTTTCAAGCTTGGCTTGATTTCACTGACTTCATCTCTTTTTCCATTGCTTATATCCATTTTTCCTTATCAAGGCAATTCAGAGCCTCATTTACATTCCTTGGAGCGTCCATGAAAGCTTTATCGATAAATCGATGGAGAACGATTTTGCAACTTGTTCGCTAAATTGAGGATTGTACACTTAGTACATCAAACTTCATTACGCTCTCAGTTGGCGACCTGTTCGCTGCATTGAAGATCGTACACTTACTACACCATTCTCCATTACGCTCCCACTCTGTCAGACAACGACGACATCTCCTTCATATCAAGTGGCTGCAATTAAGACTAGTTCGAAATAAATTCCTCACTTCTCACATTGCTCTCACTTGGATTAGTTACCCCAGTAGAGTCATCATCACTATCCAAGATTTCAAATAGAGGATAGTCTCCACCTATCTCGCCCTTTTTCAAAAATCCATATACTAAGAATGTGACATCTTGTGATTCATATTCAGTTACATTTCCCACTTTCCTACTTACCTACAACACATTCCCTTTCGAGTGCTCTTAGTACCCCATCAAGATACTCTTTTATGCCTCTAGGGCTTAATTTCCCTTACCAATGGGAGAAATCGTGTGTATAGGAAGCACATCAAGGTCTTAGAAAACTCAAATCTCATTTTTGACCTATCCACAACTTATATGGAGTGGAAGTAACTGATTTAGAAGGCACATGGTTAAATATCTAGACAGCAATCGAAAAAAATTTACCGCAAAAGGTGATGGGCATATTAGCCTGTCCCATCATAGACCTAACCATTCTCACTGAACCTGATTCTTCTCTCTGCAACTCCATTCTGTTCATAGATCGCTAGAATAGTCAACTGTCTTTCTATTCTTTTTTCATCACATAAACATTTGAATTGATCAGATAGATTTTCTTGACCTCGATTGTTTCTTTTTTTGGATGTTTTCTTAACCAAAAAATAATATTTCTCTAAAGCAACTTATGTCTTAGATTTATGAGAAATCGAAAATATATCCGAATCGAGTATAATCATATATAAATGTGATGAATTAAACAGCCCATGCCTTATTCTCACATATGTTGAATCACATGTCTCAATGGATCAACTGCAAAGGAAACTCAGCTCTTGTTCATTTTTCAAACGGTTTGTTCATTGTCCGTCTCGCTAGGCAATATTCACAAAAAGGCAGATTGACTTTTTTCGATATGGTTCAATAAGCCATCTTTAACTTATCTAAATATTTTTCATTGGGCCAATGTGACCCAGCCTAGCATGCCACATATTCACATCATCACAAAAGATGAAAAATAGTGAATAACTAATATTCACATTATTGTACCCAACAAATTGTTACAATAAGACCATCCAGAACCATAGTAACTTAACGTCATCACCATTGTTATGAAATTTTAAAAAATGAAATCAAGTTTAACCATAATTAATAGGAGACTCAATTCTGTCAAGTTTTTAGGAGCATATAACAAAAAATGTAGAAATAGGGTGCGACTACTACGCATATTCAATTGCTAGGTGACAATCCCTTTAACTTCCATGCAGGAATTATTTTTCACATTTATCTACTTTGCTCTATTTCAAACACATTGAAATTCCATGAAGGCATTTCTATCATTCACTACATGATCCGTGGCCCCTAAGTCTATTATCCACAAAAGGATATGATTCAATAACAAAAACTGAATTAGAGACTTTAGTAATAGTCTCAAGTGTATATATATATATATTTTTGCCATTGTGACATTCTGATTTTTCATGTCATTTTAAGACTCATTAATGAGAAAGTATCTAATGATGTATTTCAGTCATATCTCACTCAAATCTTATCAATCTTGAGTCGACGACCAAAAGGGAAAGGCTAACGTGAGACAAGGTACGTGGACCTAGGGAATTCGAATAAGAAATGACACTTTGAGCATAAGGATTATCGAGGGGACATTTAGAGCCGTAAAAGGCCGATCTAAGAATGATTAAGGAATGCATTGCTAGCGTTATATGATTGGAGCGCGGGTGATGCCGCTTAACCAATATGTAATTTGCAAAATTTTCCTAAATTAAATAGTGACGATCGAGCCCATCGGAACAGGTGATAGATCCTCAAAATTACATGACAACCAAAGTCGCCATGAATTAATGAGCCCTAAATGTGATATGAATCACAGGGTCGATACGCGTAACGTCTGCAAAAGCCGTCCGTCAGTTTGGGATAGGCTGGAATCGCATCGAATAGAGAAATGATTCAGAAACAAGTCTTGAAATTTGAAAATGGAGGATCAAGAATTTCAACATTACAATTGGATTGGTCGCCGCCTTATCGAAAAAATTTGAAATCTTAAAAATGACGTTCTGGACATCTGGGGTAAAATTACAATTTTGCCCCTCAAGCCCTAACTTTGCCTATATAATTGGATGAGGGCATTTTGGTCTTTAACCACATCCCCATAGCTACCGAAAATTGAAGAATTGAGAGCCATTGGATGCACTTTGATTGACACAATGGACAAGTGTCAAGAGATTAGGCCTTGAGTTGATATATTCACTTTTAACCTACCATTCAACTCAAGTTGACTCTTGAAAATAGAATAAACCTCCCTCTCTCTCACTCACTTGGCCGAAACCCCCCATTCTTCCTCTGCAAATTTCTTCTTCTTCTTCCTCCTCTGCAAATTTCTTCTTCTTCTGTCGACCGCCTACCGCCCGACCAATTTTGAACGCAGGCTTCTCTCGCTCCAACCGCCACTTCTGGTGACTTCCAGCTACCGAGCCGACCACCCACTCCTTCCTCATCCTCTTGCCGACGTTCTCGAAGTGGAAGCAAGTCATTTGATTACTTGAGGAGTTCCGGCCGGCCAATCTTCCAAAAGTCGACAGAAATCATCGCAACCAGAGGTAAGTCACGTTTTAGGCCTCATAGGACCCCAAAATCTTGAAGTTTTTCAACCAAATTTTGTGGACATCTAGGGGACACATAGATTGAGTTGTGGTAAAATGTTTGGGTAAATTTGATAGATTTTTTACCCCAAATGGGTCTTGTGTTTGAAGGGTCAAAATTGACCGTTGGAGGAACCAAAGGAACCGGCCCCGTTCAAGGACTTTCCGGCATCGCCTTGACTCCAAATTTTCGGTGAGGCTCTCCAACCCTTAGAACTGCATGTTACCAAGAAGATTAGTAAATAAATTGAGGATTTGAGATAGTTTAAGGGCTGATTAGTTGTGGTATACACAAAACCAAAAATGCCCATTTCAGTTCTATGCATACCAGTTCTGTGGGAGCTGTTGGTGGTTGTAATTAAGCTCCAATGTGACATTCTGAATTTTTCGGCCCCTTGAGGCTTGAGATATGAAATGAAATCTCAAAATTGAAAAATAAAAAATAAAGATTCCAACGTTCTAATCAAATTAGACGTCACCTCATCAAAGGTAATTCGAATTAGAAAAACGACGTTGCAGACATCGAGGGTAAAATTACCATTTTACGCCTCAAGCCTTGGCCTTGCATTTATAATTGGATAAGGGCATTTTGGTCAATCACAATACCCTATAGGTTGCAGAAAATCAATAAAAATGAGGGCCATTGGATGAGTCTTGATTGACATGAGGACAAGTGTCAAAGGATTAGACTATGAGTTGATGTAAACACTTTTAACCTACCATTCAAGCCTTTGACCAAGTGAATTATTGGTGGAAGACTCTCTCTCCTTCTATTTTGGCTGGTCATCCCTCTCTCTCTTCACTTTCTCCATTTTCTTCTTCTTCCTCTTCTCTCTCTTGCCGACCAGTCCCGACCGTCTCACTATTCTGGCCATAGCTTCTTCGTCCGATACCGGATCGAGGTAAAACTACCACCAAACGAAAGCTTATTGTCTTATTGTTCCATAGACATATTATAAGCTCATTTTGACCCTGTAGATCTTCCCGTAGCTCAATTTGAGTGGACAAAGGTCAGGCGATATCAAATTTTGATTGGTTTTGGGGAAAGACATGTTCCAGGGTCTTTCGGACTTCAAATTACTTCAAATCTTCGGTAAGGTCTTCTACACTTACAGTATTAAATTTGAATGAGCTTCGGTAAAAATTTTGGAGGAATTTGATGGAGTTTCGACCCCAAATGGGTCTTGTATTTGAAGGGCAAAAACTGACCATTGGAAGACCCGAAGGAACCGGCACCATTCAAGGACTTCCCGGCATCATCTTGGCTCCAAATTTTTGTTGAGGCTCCCCAACTCTTAGAACTACATGTTAGCAAGTAGATTAGTGAATAAATTGAGGATTTGAGGTAGTTTAAGGATTGATTAGTTGGGATATACACAGAACCGAAAATGCCTGGTTCTGTTTTGTGCATACCGATTCTGTTGGGACCATTGGTGTTGGAATTGAATCTCAAATTCATCATTGATACATGCTAGGGTGTTGATGAACATGTCAATAAGGTTTATGTCCCATGGATTGGCTAATTGAGCAAGAAAAATTGACGATTGGATGAATTTCATTAGGTTGCGCGGTTGAGTTGTTCTTGGACTATTTGGACCGAACCCTTGAGGTGCTTGGGAGAAGAATTGTATTGCATTAAGCTTGAGGTAAGGGGATTCTAAATCTCTGATAGGAAGATTGGATTCGATTGGGCGATTTTTGGATACGAATCGATCGATTTTTGGATACGAATCGATCGATTTTTGGAAGTTGTTATGTGGTCGCCCAATGTATGTTCTAGAAAGCTATTGAGGGCTTGATTAATTGATGATGCTTGTGTCATGAATTGGTTGTTGCATTTGTATGTCAAATGTAATTGTCTCGTATGCCATGGATGTGTCGTTCATTGCAAGAGCTTGCAATCGAACATGCGTTATGAAATGAACTGAAATTTATGGCATGTCTAAGATGTTGTGACACCATGAGGCGTATGAGACGCGGGGTGGTGTGGATGAATGCTCTGAGGTGCTAAGCCACGGGGTTTAAATATGAGACGCGGGGTTGAGAAGGCCATAGTCCTGATGTATTGAAATACGGGATGGAGTTATGATGTGTCGATACAGGCCTGGATTGACATTGAAAACCTGATGCGGTTACGCGGGTTTGTCAATGAGACGGTCTGATGCATTTACGCAGACCGAGCCTGAGGCATTCTAAACGCGAGCTTGAAAGTGAAGAGGCAGGAAAGGGTGGAGGCGTAACATGGGTTGTTTATGCATGCTTGGACTAAATGACGCGATAAGATGCCTGGAGTGCATGCTTGTTGTTCATGTGTTGTTTCGTGATAGTTGAATGCCTCTTGGGATTTCATATGAATTATTTGTGATTGTAATTACCTGAGTGGACGGTTAGCCTAACCTAGGGTTAGGACCCACTTTACTGAGATGTATATCTCACCCCGTCGTGGGATTAACTTTTTCAAGTCCCCGGCGATGAAAATCTGAGCTTGCAAATGATCGTTGTTTGAAGAAGTAATTATATGAAATGGATTTATACTTTGGTGAATTTAGAGGTTTCATGTTACCTTGAAGTTAGAGTTATATCCTCTAAACCTGTAGTCGGTGTTTATAAGAAGACGTACCCTATGTCCTGAGTCATCTTAAGGTTGAATTGAATGGAGAAGTTTCATCGCTTCCGCATATTTGTATCATTTAGAAGTTATTAATTATTGGCCGATGAATCTTGGGTACCACCGAAAGACAAGACGGCACTGGTGGGATTTTGCGTGTCTGACAGGTTCGGGGCGTGACATCCCCGTTTGCTGGAATCAGAGCAAGGTCAGCTCAATCCAATATGATTGAGACTTAGAGTGATAAAGAGCGATGACTTGAGGATAATTAGGTAGTGAGATCTTGAGGGATAAGCATGGATTGCTGAATCTTGAGGACTATAGGTTTGAACTTATGTAGTATTCTAATAGTCCTAGTGCTAATTTAAGGGATGATCTTGAGTGATTTTATGAATAAGGCTCACGAGGAAGTGAATAGAATTTGAGGAGTCATAAGCTTGAATTTGAGGTTGCTAGAGAATAAATTATGAATGAAGGATCAATTGAAGTGTATGATTGTGATCCTGGTTTGTCAATGACCCAACTTGAGGAGTACGAGTTATAAAGAGGCGGCTGGTATTAGTGGATTCACGCTTGAATTGCGTGATATCTTGATGGTTTAACTATCAATTGCTAGTGTCAGCCTTGGATGAAATAAGGTGAGGTGTATACAAAGAATATTGGATTAAAGGCCAATTGTGATTGAATGCATATGGATTTGGCTTGAATAGCGACTAAACTTGGGATTTATGGTTGAACATAGGCAATTAATCTATGAGATGTGATGGTCATTGATGGAATTAGACATCTTCAATGGATAAGAATGGATCTGGAGATGATTATGGTATGATGAATGGCGAGGACAATCAGGACATGCATGTGTTTGTGGCATTAAATGAAAGTCAAGGAAGGTATACACAAGAGCTTATCATTATTGGACTTAATAAACTGTCACTTGGTATGGGACAAGTTGATAGGATACCTATAAACCGTCATGAAACACGGTATGAGACATGTGGAATGGGGCTTTCTCCGTAGATGTATGACTTGAGACAACTTGCAACGGTCAGGTCTGATGAGGGCAGGGAGTGGCTCCTGGCAGGCTTCTAAGATGGCAAGAGACAGGATTGACCCAAGTCATAACTTGAAAGGGTAAGTCTAGGTATCAGGTTGAGTTCGATTGTGGTTAAGAGATGAATGGTACAAGATTGATCCTCGAAGAAGATGTTCAAAAGTGGCATGACATGTGAAATGATGCATGTGATTGGCATAATTAAAAGCTTTGTGCTTGGCGGTGGATGCCGTTGGAAAGGAAAATTAATGTTTATGATTGGCTTGTTGGGCAGTTTTGTAATTGGCATCATGTGATTGACTTAGCCAAGGTCTAACTGAGAGAGTAGACGATATATGGGGTTTATACCCATTGGACTGATGTCTGTTGAGAATGAGATAGCCTGTCGTGTTTATGACAGAGTGGCAAATGCTATATGCTTATGGTATGAGTGATTGTTTATAGAAGTGATGCTTTGAGTATTTGTTGGGTGTTGACCTAGTTAAGTTTTGGCCTAGTTGAGGCTTGCCTAGTAATTGGCTGAAGATTGAGAAGTTGACTTGTTAAGGCTGGCCTGTTGAATAATCATTGACTGATGAGAATCTGGAATCTTTGGGTAATGGACAACTAGTTGAGAGTTGTTTGGGAACCACTGTAAGGTTGATAATGATGAATGATGAGATGAGCAGCCTAAGACTGATAGACTTGAGTAGATGACTTAAGTTTATGATTCCTGAAGGGAATCATAGTGGTTCAAGTGACATGATAACCTAATCAAGTTGAATGACCAAGGTATGGTCGTAGAAGAGCATTGAGCTCGAGTATACATGGTTGGAAGATCCGAGAACTGATATGGATCATGAGAGTTGAGTAAATATGGGCGATTGAAATATGAGTACCAAAAGAGAATATGGCTCGATCTATTAATCGTACGAAACCCAGGAGCAGAATGGGTCGTGGGAACTTTAAATGGAAATGAGGAAATTTGTTGGTTAAGCAAGCTCGAGGAGGAAGAGCCATGATTGTCTAAGTCACTGTGGTGACAGATGCTAGTACTGATGAGTTAAAGTGATAGAAGTCACGAGAAAGATGATTCTAAGTTAATCTTTTCTAAATTGAATGTGTAAGAAGGACCACGAGAGTTTGGAAGAGCTTGTAAAACGATGTATAATGCTGAGATTGGCTAAGGTTCGATGGAGAAAATGATACCCAAACTGCCTTTCTCTGGGTTGAGAATTTGGAAAAAAACCTTAGAGGTATTAAATTCATTGAGGAAAGGAAGCGACTCTAATAGATATTAGCCTGAAGAGGCTGTTGATGATTAATTAAAGGTCATCAAAGGAAGAATTTCCCTTGAGGGCATGATATTTACCTAGATTGTCTTCATTGAATTGTTCCATGAAAAGTATCTTTCTGAGGTTACTCGAGAGTAAAGATTGCCTAAACTTTAATAGCTTTGAAAGGACCCAAGAAAGGTCGATCATTATAAGACAGAGTTTTCAAGGTCGTCTAAGCGTATTAAGGGTGGTCAAGGATCCTTTAAATGAGACGTGAAGTCTCTGAGTGGATTGGAATTTGAAAGCCTTATGGCTAATTGTTACTCCTGAATCTAATGAACCGTAATGGGCATCAAGGAAAGAAGTGGATCATCGAAAGAGGAATAAGTAAGAGAATTTCTGTTTATGGATTGTGAGAAAAGAGAACTTCACTTATAGAACACATAATGTGCCCGTAAGGAAATGTTGTTACTATGACGTAAGGCTTATGGTGATTAACCTTTTGTTGTCGTGAGGAATAATAACGAGACCGATGTGTCAGTCTATTAGACCCTGTGGATTTTATGAGATTGATTGAGGTTGAATCGAAACCACTAAAAGTGGCATTGCTAGTTATCACCCCTAGAAAATAGGGTGTTGTCCTTAAGGACGATTAGATCATGGCATGTTCATTGATGGGGAGAAAGGTGAATAGGCTTGATGGTCCTAGTTACTTGCGATTTTAATGAATGGATGAATAAGCAAAAAGGGTGCTTAGATTGTAATCGCAAGGCAACTTGAGGAAGTCGAATTAAATATCTAAAATATGAATTTGTGGAGACCAAGGAAGAATGAAACTTGTCACTTGAGGTGGATGAACTATTAGAAGGAGAATGTTAAAGTGAGGTGGCATTAGAATCCGAAAGTAAAGGAACTACTGTTGGCGAGACTCCAAGACGGATGTCCTATAGAATAAGAAAGAAAAGGTAGATTCAAAGTAAAAGAATGTCACTGAAGTGTATGGTTTCCTTCACAGGGTAAGAGATCCTAGTGTGGAAGAAAGAAAAAAAAATGCCAATCGTCTTGGTGCTAAAATAAAACGTTTGGACTAACGAGGAGGACGCAAGCTTGAATGATTTTTTTGGAAATCAAGTCCGAGAAGCTATCTTGTGAACAACATTGAATTCCAGGATGATGTCGATGTTGAGTTAAAACGACGAAATTGACATAAGGTCGCATTAGCTGGTAGTGAAACCAAGAGGTCAAGGCACTAATGCTTCTTGAGAAATGAGTAACAAAAATGAACAGAATATTGTGTAGTTCAAGTGGGGACTCATGAAAGTAGAGAGCCAAGATTTGAGCTCTCAAGTGAAAAGTATGAAGATCAGTTTGAAGATTCGACACCTGGTAGAAAGAAATTGATAAAAGTCAAATTGAATATCCAAGGAATAATTGGATTGATTGTTACTGTCTTTAGAGACGATAAATAGACTCATTTAAGGAGTCATGAGAAACATGAATAACTTTCAAGAGTCTCCTATGGACTCTAAGGAGATGCTCGTTGTGTGCTGCTAATTGTGAAGAGCACGAGTTGTGGGCCTGATGAGGTAATATTCCTCAGTAGTGAAATTTCTGAGAAATGAAATCCCTATGAAGCCCTTGACGAATGGAATAAGTGATGAATCGACTAAAATTGATGTGAGTTGCGGAAATTGAAAGTTTCTCGGAATTGGTGAAATGTTATGGATGGATCGGGGGAAGATTTCCCACAAAAGCAATTCCATGGATAAATGAATATGAAAAGAGTTTTCGAGGACTTAAGTCAAGTTGATGACTACGCCGACAATAGTGTTCCTATTTGGAATTAAAAAGGGGACGAGTGAATCATAATGACGTGACGCAGAAAGGAAATTTGAGGTGTAGCAAGGCAAATTGAAATGAGCTATGTGATATATCGTGACAGTAAAGCTATATGAGTTGGAACATCTAATGCATGGTTGGAGTTGGCTTGCAAATGTTCTTGCGATGAAGTTGGAAAACACGACTCGCATAGAGAGGTTTCAAGTTTACACGAACCATAAGAATTTGAGGTATGTGGTTGCCTAGAAAAATTGAATGAGGAAGAACGTGTGTGAAGGAGATCGCTTAAGGACTAAGGATAAAATATCCTATATCGCCTAGAAAAAGGTGATTTAAGTAGCGGATGCATATAAGTGAAAATTGAGCATCGTGCATTTGGCGGATAAAGGATAGGCTTTGCTTAAGCAAATAACAGATTCAACTCCTAAATTGGAAGGTTGCCAATTGACTAGTTTGATAACTACCTGAAGCATCAAGCTTAAAGTCAGAAAGGAATTGAGATGCTACGATGAATAGACTCTGACATTTAAGGGGTTATGGAAATGGATTGGGAGGAAATCTAGATTTTTAGATATTTAGGAAAGAAACCTCAAAATTGAGGGTAGAAACCTTAAAGTCTCATGGACGAGAGTATGAGTCCAATATTGAAAAGGAACTTAAAGAAATGACCTCATCAGCAATTCAAAGGGAGAATTATGGTGTCCCTTGGGATGACACAAAGGTGTGTCAGACTTGCATTGATATTATCGATGGAATGGATTGAAAATTTGGTTAGTCGAACATGAGGTCAAGTATTAAACGTGTCGACAAGAAAAAGACATGCCCTTGAAAGGATTGATACGCCGAATGGTATGGATATTAAAGAGTGCATTTTGGCGGGGGTTTAGTAATAATGGTGATGGACAAATGGAAGAGATGATGTGAATGCTCGAGGATGAACTGCTAACAAATGTTATGAATATCGAAAGAGAATGGAGAGAAGCAAATACAAATTGAGGATTGAAAAAGACAAGTCCTGGGGAAAGATGGCTTTGGTCGGAAAGGACAAGTAAGATCGTCAAGTCATGAAAGGAATTATTCGGGAGAACAAGGATGCGATGAGACGCCAATAACCCAAAGGACTAGATGGACAGAAGGTTGTAAATTTCGAGGACGAAATTCCTTTAAGGGGGGAAAAGTTGTAACATTTTGAATTTTTCCCCCCCTCGAGGCTTGAGATATGAAATGAAATCTCAAAATTGGAAAATGGAAAATAAAGATTCCAACGTTCTAATCGAATTAGACATCGCCTCATCAAAGGTAATTCGAATCAGAAAAACGACGTTTCAGACGTGAGGGTAAAATTATCATTTTGCCCCTCAAGCCTTGGCCTTGCATTTATAGTTGGATAAGGGTATTTTGGTCAATCACAATACCTGATAGGTCGTTGAAAATCAAGAAAAATGAGGGCCATTGGATGAGCCTTGATTGACATGAGAACAAGTGTCAAAGGATTAGGCTGTGAGCTAATGTAAACACCTTTAACCTAACATTCAAGCCTTTGACCAAGTGAATTATTGGTGGTAGACTCTCTCTCCTTCTCATTTGGCCGGCCATCCCTCTCTCTCTCTTCACTTTCTCAATTTTCTTCTTCTTCCTCTTCTCTCTCTTGCCAACCAGTCCCGACCGTCCCACCATTCCGGCTATATCTTCTTCGTCAGATACCAGATCGAGGTAAAACTATCGTCAAATGAAAGATTATTGTCTTATCTTTTCATAGACATATTATAAGCTTAATTTGACCTTGTATATCTTCCCGTAGCTCGATTTGAGTGGACAAAGGTCAGGCGAGGTCAAATTTTGATCGGTTTTGGGGAAAGACGTGTTCCAGGGTCTTCCAGACTTCAAATTGTTTCAAATCTTCGGTAAGGTCTGCTACACTTATAGTATTAAAGTTGGATGGGCTGTGGTAAAAAGTTTGAAGGAATTTGATGGAGTTTTGACCCCAAATGATTCTTGTGTTTGAAGGACAAAAAATGACCGTTGGAGGACCCGAAGGAACCGGCACCATTCAAGGACTTCCCGGCGTCGCCTTGGCTCCAAATTTTCGGTGAGGCTCCCCAACCCTTAGAACTACATGTTAGCAAGTAGAGTAGTGAACAAATTGAGGATTTTAGGTAGTTTAAGGGCTGATTAGTTGGGTACACAGAACCAAAAATGCCCGGTTCGGTTATGTGCGTACCGATTCTGTTGGGGACCATTGTTGCTGGAATTGAATCTCAAATTCATTATTGAGACATGCTAGGATGTTGATGAACATGTCAATAAGGTTTATGTCCCATGGATTGGCTAATTAGGCAAGAAAAATTGACGATTGGATGAATTTCATTAGGTTGCGCGGTTAAGTTGTCCTTGGACTATATGGACCAAACCCTTGAGGTGCTTGGGAGAAGAATTATAATGCATTAAGCTTGAGGTAAGGGGATTCTAACCCTTTGATAGGAAGATTGGACTCGATTGAGCGATTTTTGGAAATGAATCGATCGGTTTTTGGAAGTTATTTTGTGGTCGCCCAATGTATGTCCTAGAAAGCTATTGAGGGCTTGATTGATTGATGATGCTTGTGTCATGAATTGGTTGTTGCATTTGTATGTCAAATGTAATGTCTCGTATGCTATGGATGTGTCGTTCGTCGCATGAGCTTGCAATCGAACATGTGTTATGAAATGAATTGAAATTTATGGCATGTCTGAGATGTTGTGACACCCTGAGACGTATGAGACGCGGGGTGGTGTGCATGAATGTCCTGAGGCGCTGAGGCGCGAAGTTTGAATTGAATGTCACCCTAAGGCGTATGAGACGCGGGGTTGAGAAGGCCATAGTCCTGATGCGTTGAAATGCGGGACGGAGTTGTGATGTGTCGACACAGGCCGGAGTGACATTGAAAACCCGATGCTTTTACATGGGTTTGTCAATGAGACGGTCTGCTGCGTTTATGCAAACCGAACCTGAGGCGTTCTGAACGCAGGCATGAAAGTGAAGAGGCAGGAAAGGGTGGAAGGCATAACATGGCTTGTTTATGCATGCTTAGACTAAATGACGTGCTAAGATGCCTGGAGTGCATGCTTGTTGTTCATGTGTTATTTTGTGATAGTTGAATGCCTCTTGGGATTTCGTATAAATTGTTTGTGATTGTAATTGCCTGAGTAGACGGTCAGCCTAACCTAGGGTTAGGACCCACCTTACTGAGATATATATCTCACCCCGTCATGGGATTAACTTTTTCAGGTCCCAGGCAATGGAAATCTGAGCTTGCCAATGATCGGTGATTGAAGAAGCAATTATATGAAATGGATTTATACTTTGGTGAATTTAGAGATTTCATGTTACCTTAAAGTTAGAGTTGTATCCTTTGAACCTGTAGTCGGTGTTTATAAGAAGACGTACCCTATGTCCTGAGTCATCTTAAGGTTGAATTGAATGGAGAAGTTTCATCGCTTCCGCATGTTTGTATCATTTAGAAGTTATTAATTGTTAGCCGACGGATCTTGGGTACCACCGAAAGACAAGACGGTCTTGGTGGGATTTTGCATGCTTGACATGTTCGGGGCTTGACATCCAAATTCTTCGTTGAGAAGTGTGAGGATGTTAATTGATAGGTCCATGAGGCGTATGTTTAGTGGGATGATAATTTGAGCGAGGAAATTAACGATTGGATGAAATTTCATTAGGTGGAGCGGTTGAATCATCCTTGGACTCTTAGGGCCGAACTGTCACGTCCGAACCCTTCGAGCTCGCCAACATCCCTGCAAGCAACAACACATCTCTGCGGTCCCAAGATCCTCAACAAGTCGAGAGATAATATATAAACATAAGCAAACGGAAGCGATACTTAAATAATCCCCGTACAAAATATAAGTTAAGTGGGACCTAGATAACATAATAATTGTCATGCATCATAACATAAGGTTCGTACAAATGCCGGCTACTACAATCAGGTAACAACTAGGCGACGGGATAGTACACAAAAAGAGTCCCTCATGACATCTAAAAGGACAGGGTCGGGTCGCCTCCAAAAAGTTCAGGTCAACGAACTGGGGTCCTAAGATGAACTGCTGGAATCCTCGGTATCCTCGGCATCCTTCGTCGGCTCGAAGTCGAAGAAGGTCTCGGATGGGACCTCGATAGAATCCTCCATGGTCGCCTCATGAGATGGCTCCACAAGGTCATCCTCGGTTGCCTCCAGGACATTGACCTCATCCTCCTCCACAGTGAAGTCCAGCGTCGGGGTCTTCTCTTGCCTGTTCCTAAAATCAAATACGGACCCCTCTGGTAACTCTTGCTCCCCAGCAGTCTGACACCAAGCAGGGATAACATCCTGGGGTATCTCGTGGGGCTTCAGCGGCCCAATCTGCTCGTCCCCGACCCTCTTAAACCATGCCTCGAACCTATGAGCCTACCAATCAGGACTACCCTCGTCGACCCATACGACCGTGAACTTTCTCACATAAATGTTCCCCTAACTATCTGGGAACTCATCAAAATACACCGTCATTTCTTTAGGGTCTTAGGATCTGTAAAAATAAGGGTTCCCAAAGGGGTGAGATACACATCTCAATAAAATAATCCTAACCCTAGGTCAGGTCGACCGTCCTCTAAGGTAGTCGTACACCCCAATCATTCCAAACTCATAAACACACAGGCATATCAGGCACAAATCAATGAAACAACAACATACAGATGATAGGCATGCAATGATGACCTCATGTCACACTCAAATGATAATGCACACCTCCTCCGCCATCTCACCACAACCACTTCTTCCTGCCTACCTCAATCTCCAGCCCACGATCTCGTCCCATCAGGCCCGGTCCGTGTAAACGCATCAGATCGTCATCGGCAACTCGCGTAAATGCATCAGGTTCCGATGAATCTCCAAGCCAATCTTATCATCTCACACCTCCATCCCGCGAATAGTTCTCATCAAGACCGTGGCCATCTCAATCCCGCAATTTCATCGCATCAGGGTGCCACACAACATCAACTCCACCCTGCGATCTCGTCGCATCAGGGTATTCACCTCCCGCTCCGCGTCTCATACGCCTCAGGGCCTCGCCATGTCATGCTCATGCCATGATTTTAATTCAATTTCACAAATCAAACAACAAGTGCAACTCATGTACAGTTCGAATACTCATGGCACGCAAGGCAATCAAGTGACACACATCCATGGCGGATAATTCAAGCATAAATAATAACTTACATAATCCTCCTATAGCCACTTAGGGCATACCAAGAACTATCCCTTTGGAAAATCCTCATAAATCAATCTAATCAATTCTCGACTCACCCGATTGAGTCCAATCTCCCTATCTTAAGTTTAGAATTCCCTTACCTTGCGTTTGATTACACAAATTCCTCCTTTCAAGTGCTTCAAGTCTCAACCAAATCAATCCAAGGGTCAATTCACCGCGAAACCTAGCATATTCAACCAATCTGTCAACTTTCTATATTCAATTCCTCAATCCATGAACCACAATCATCCATAACCCAACTCTCATCATCCTAACATGTCTTAATCCTCAATTTGAGTCTCAAAATTCAACCATCATCAGCCTAACAGATTCGGTTTGCCCGAAACCGAACCAGTCCTCCTCGGTTCCGTGCAAACCGGACACAATCGGTCCTCAATCTACTCCTAAATCTATCATTCAATCATCATCCTACCTCTTAACATGTCTATCTAAGGGTTTGAGAGGCTCACAGAAGGTTTGAAGTCGATTGGTCGCCGGAAACTTGTCGAACGTCGTCGGTTCCTCTAAGTCAGAATCCGGCAGTTTCTATGCAAGGTTTACAAGACCGATCCACAGTCAAAATTTCATCAAATTGAACCCCAATTTTTATCACAGATTCATACACATGTCTACTAGATCTCCACCAAATTTAGCCTTGAAATTCCAACATTTCGGCCTTCAAAAGGGTTAGAAACCGGACCTACCTCTGGTTGAGCTCTATTCTATCTACTCTCGGGAAAATGCTTCCTCGGGACTGCTCGGTGCTCCAAATGGCCCGATTCTTGTTCGAAGAGGTCGGTAAGACATAGATCTACGTTGGTGTGGTTGGCCAACGATCAGACGATGGCCGAAAAATATCGTCGAAAGGGCCGAACAGGAGGTTCAGTGGCGGTCGTCGACGAGCAGATGGAAGGAGGAGGAAGAAGAGGATTTTTGGTGGTTTCTTGGGGTACAAATGGCCGAATGAGTGAGGTGAGGAGAGAGAAAAGTTTCTATATATCCAAGGCTTAGTTAATGGTTTGAATGGTAGGTTTGTAATAGTAGACTTGACCACTCTTTAAGGCATCCATTGACACTTGTCCCTCAAGTCATTCAAGATTGATCCAATGGCTCTCATTCACTCTTGAATTTCAGTAGCCTTGAGGTGCTTTAATGTCCAAAATTCCCTTCTTCAAATGCTTGGGTAAGGTTCTAAGCTTGAGGGGCAAAATGATAATTTTATCCCTGACGTTCAGAACGTCGTTTTTCTCGTTCCAAAATCCTTTCATAGGACGATGGCCAATCCGAATAACGTTGAAATTCTTGATTTTCCATTTCAAACTTTTTAAGACTCGTTTCTGATGATTTCCTCTATCGAACGTGGTTCCAGCCTATCTCGAACCGACGGGTGGCTTTTGCGGACTTTACGCGTATCGATCCCATGATTCTCATCACATTTAGGGCTCTTCAATTCATGGCGGCTTTGGTTGCCATGTAATTGTAAGGGTTTATCACTAGTCTCTTTGGTCACGATCTTCATTGTTCGATTTAGGAAAATTTTGCAAATCATACGTTGGTTAAGTGGCATCACCCGCGCTCCAATGTATGACACTCGCAAGGCATTCCCTAATCGTTCTTGGATCAGCCTTTTTGTGGTTCTAAATATCCCCTCGACAATCCTTATGGTCAAAGTGTCATTTCTTATCCGAATTCCCTAGGTCCACGTATCATGTCTCGCGTTAGCCTTTCCCTTTTGGTCAGTCGACTCAAATTGATCAGATTCGAGCGAGATATGACTGAAATACATCTCTAGAATCATTTCTCATTAATGAGTCTGAAATTGACTGAAAATCAAAATGTCACACAAACCATTGGAGTGTCTAGGAAGGAATTTTGTTGGCTATAACATGAGGTAAGGGGATTCTAAACCTTTGATAGGAGGATTGGACTCGATTGGGTGATTTGTGTGAAAATTGATCAGTTCTTGGAGACTATAATGTGGTTGTCCAATGTACGCCCCAAAAAGCTATTGAGGACTTGATTGAATGATGATGTTTGTGTCATGAATTGATTGTTGCATTTGTGTGTCAATTTAATTATCTCGCATGCCATGGATGTGTCATTCGTCGCATGCGTTGCATTTGAACGTGTGCTATGAAATGAAATGAGTTTATGGCATGACTGAGAAATTGTGACACCCTGAGGCGTATGAGACACGGGGTTGTGTGGATGTATGCCTTGAGGCGCTAAGGTGCGGGATTTGAATTGAATGGCACCCTGAGGGGTACAAGATGCGGGGTTGAGAAGGCCATAGTCCTGATGCGTTGAAACGCGGGACAAAGTTGTGATGTGTCGATACAGGCCTGGAGTAAGATTGAAAACTAGATGCGTTTACGCCGGTTTGTCAATGGGACGGTCTAATGCGTTCACGTGGACCTAGCCTAAGGCGTTCTAAACGCGGGCATGAAAGTGAGGAGGCAAGAAAGGGTGGAAGGTGTAATATGGCTGGTTTATGTGTGCTTGAACTTAATGACGTAACGAGATGCCTGCATTGCATGCTTGACTTCCTTGTGTTATTTCGTGCTAGTTGACTGCCTCTTGTGATTCATGTATAATTTGATTGTGATCGTATCTGCCTGAGTAGACTGTCAGCCTAACCTAGGTTAGGATTCACCTTACTAAGATGTATATCTCACCCCATTGTGGGACCCCATTTTCCTTTCAAATCCTAGGCCCTATATGACATTCTGATTTCCAATCAACTTCAAACTCTGTTATGAGAAGATTATATATATTAAGCGATGTATTTTAGTTGTATTTCGCTCAAACCTGATCAATTTGAGTAGGCTGACCAAAGGGGAAAGGCTAACGCGAGACGAAGTACGTGGACCTAGGCAACTTGAAAAAAGAAATAGCACTTTGACCATAAGGATTGTCGAGGGGATATTTAGAACCACCAAAAGGTCGATCTAAGAACGATCAAGGATTACCATGTGAGTGTCGTACGATTAGAGCGCGGGTGATGCCGCTTAACCAACGTATGATTTGCAAAATTATCCTAAATCGGACAGTGATGATCGAGACCATAAGGACTAGTAATAAACTCTCACAATTACATGACAACCAAAGTCACCATGAATTGACGAGCCCTAAATGTGATATGAATCACGGGATCGATACGCCTAAAGTCTGCAAAAGCCGTCCGTCAGTTCGGGATAGGCTAAAATCACGTCTGATAGAGAAAGCTATCAGAAACGAGTCTTGAAAAGTTTGAAATGGAAAATCAAGAATTCCAACATTATTTGGATTGGTCATCGCCCTATCGAATAATCCTGGAACGAGAAAAACAACGTTCGGAAAGTCATGGGTAAAATGACCGTTTTGCTCCTCAAGCTTAAAACTTTGCCCATGCAATTGAAGAAGGACATAATTGACATCACACCCTCCCATGGCTGTCGAAAATGAAGACTAAAGGAGAGCCATTGGATCTCCATGGGAAAAGACAATGCCATGTGTCACTAGATGGTGAAGTGTGGTCATATCAACCTTTATGCACACCTAACATTCAAACCACCGACCAAAATTTGGATATAACACAATTGTCTCTCCTCTCTCTCTCCTCACCCTCCCATTCGGCCAATCCAAGCCCCCCAACCACCGATCACCTCTCTTTCCCTCTCCTTCATCTGCTCTCGACCAGACAGGAGCCGCCCGTTCGCCACCCACAACCGGCCCTTTTGGCCACCGTTAGACCGCCAACCGACCACACCGACGAAGATCCACATCTTGCCGAACTCCTCCAACAAGAATTAAGGCGTTTGGAGCATCGAGGAGTCCTGGGCAAGATATTTCCTGAAAGCCGACAGAATCGGAACAAACCTGAGGTAGGCCCTGTTCTTAGCCCTTTTGATGGATGAAATGTTGGAATTTTGGGCTCAAATTTGGTGGATACTTAGTAGACATGTGTAGGATTCTGTGGTAAAAAGTGGGGATTAATTTGATAAGTTTTTTACCATGAATCAGCCTTGTACATTTTTCCCAGAATTTACCAGAATCTGACCTCGGGCGTTCCGGCGAGCTTCAACGGGAATCCTGTGGCCAATCGACTCGAAACGATCGGTGAGCCTCCCAAACCCTTAGGTAGAAATTCTAAGAGGTATAATAGTATATAATTGATGGATTTAGAGTAGATTAGGACCGGTTGGACCCGACTAGCACAAAATCCAATGGAACCGGTTCGGTGCTAGGCCCGAACCGAATCTGTGGAGGGTTGATTGTGGATGATTTGAGTTGCAAATTGATGATTATGATGTGATGAGGTGTTGAGGGTTAAGTTATGGATGATTGGGATTGATGGATTGAGGAATTGGGTACGAAAATTTGACGAATTGGTTGAAATTCTAGGTTGCGCGACAAGTCTGTGTGTGGACCTTGGTTGGCCGAACCCTAGGTGATCTTAGAAGAAGAAATTGTGTTTTCCAGTCAAAGGTAAGGGATTTCCTAAATCGAGGCTAGGGGGATTGGACTCTATTGGGTGTGTCGATAATGGATTGGATCGATGTATGAGAAATCCTAACAAGGGATGGTTTTAATACGCCTTAAGGTATTATAGGATGCATATGTGTGACGTTGTTTGTGCTTGAATGGTTGTTGTGTCTGTATGTCACCTGATTTACTTGCATGCCACGGAATTTATGAAATGCATTTAAATTGGCACTTGCCACTAAGTGTGCAACTGAATTGAAAGTCAAAGCATAAGTCTTGATTGTGGCATGAGCATAGCATGGCGAGGCCCTGAGGCGTATGAGACGTGGGGTGAGAGTTGATACCCTGATATGATTCATCGGGACCTAATGCGTTTACGCGGGTCACCGATGACGGTCTGATGCGCTTAAGCGGACCGAGCCTGAGGCGACTAGTTCGTGGGCTAGAGAATGAGGCAAGCGAAGATTGATGGATGTGGTGAAGTGGCAGGCTGAGGGTACATGTGCATCTAAGTGTGATACAAGATCATAAATGCATGCCTATCTTCTGTATGTTGTTGTTTATTGAATTGTGATTGTTATGTCTGTGTGTCCATGAGTTTGGATCTGTTGAGGGATGCGACTACCTGAGTAGACTGTCAACCTGACCTAGAGTTAGGTTTTTCTTACTAAGATGTATATCTCACCCATTTTGAGGAAATCTTTACTTTACAGATCCTAGGTCATAACTATGTGGTCAATACGTTTTGGGGCCCCAAAGGAGTTGACAGCGTACTATGATGAGTTTTCGGATAGGCAGGGAAACTTATATGTGAGGAAATGTACTGTCGTATGGGTGGACGAGGGTAAGCCCGAGTGGAAGCCTCATAGATTCGAGGCGTGGTTCAAGAAGGAAGGAGATTCACAAATAGGGCCGTTGAAGCCCCACGAGGTACCCCAGGGTGTCATACCCGATTGGTGCCAAACTATAGGGAAGCAGGAGCTACTTGAGGGGTCAATAGTAGGGTCTAGGAATAGGCCAAAGCAGACCCCGACCTTGGAGTCCACAGAGCAGGAGGAGGAGGAGGTCATAGTCCTAGAGGCGTCCGAAGGGGATCTTGCTGAGCCGTCTCTAGAGGTGACCATGGAGGATTCCGTCGAGGTCCTGTTCGAGACATTTTTTGAGTATGAGCCGACCGAGGACGCCGAGGATATGAGGGACTCCTGCAGCTCATCTTAGGAGTCTCCAATTGATGGCCTGATCTTTGATGAGGACTGACCCAGTTCCTGCTAGCTTAGTAGATGATCTTTTTGTATGCTTACCCCATTGCCATGTTATCTAGCGAATCCTAGTAGTTGGTGTATGTTTGAATAGTACATTATGATGTACGAATTCTATTGAGCTATCCAGGTCCCACTTAATATATATATATATATATATATTGCACGGGGATTTAGGTTAGTAATGCTTCCACATGCGTGATGTATTTATTATATCTCTCGTTTCCCATTGGTGGATCTTGGGACCGCCGAGAGATTGTTGCTAGTCTGCTTGCAGGGATGTTCGCGTTTCTCGACGGGGTCGGGTCGTGACATTCTCTCTTGTTTTGGTATCAGAACAAGGTCAACTCGATACAAAGTTGGTTGAGAATTAGAGTAATAAGGAGGATTAAGTGGGGATAAGGACGGATAGCGAGACCATAGGAAACTGGTCAGGGTAAGGCATAGGATGCCTAGCATGTGACTTGACACCTATTGATGGTGTTTGACCTTGGTAAGATTGTAGTAAGGCATAAGGAATTAAATTCTCTACTTAGGATTGAAGGTCATTTCTAGACCTTGACTTGCCTGATGAATGAAATTGATTGGTTTTAGTGAATCATTGGAGTGGATGGAAATGAGGAACGGCCATGGGCCATTAGTTGAAATGTTCCTGAAATTAATGTATGGAGTACTGTTGTTGTATAATTGTTTCTGTTAAGAAATAGTTAGTAACTCTAGATTTGGATGGATGTATGTTACTAACTCATTGTTGAACTTGTGGTAGATCAGGTTCAGTAAAAAGAAGCAAGGATGAGTAACCCGCTTAAGAGGGTTGGAAGACCAAGAGGCGGAGCCTCTAGCTCGAGGCCACCCATAGCGGAGGACCCAAGAGTGGATGGTCTGCTAAGGGCAATGGAAGGGCTCAAAGACATTATAGAAAGGCAGGCCTAAGATCGGGACTGTGCCATAGCCCAAGCAGTAGAAGCTGCCCTAGCTACCGTCAATACCAACATTGGCAACGATGGTGGAAATGGAAGTCAGGGCGAGCCGAGCCAGAGTAATGAAACGGTAAACCCTCAAAAGGAAATCGTTGTGGCCAGGCAGATGGGCTAGCTAGTTGAACATTTCATGAAACTGAAGACGACACAGTTTGACAGGATTGGAGATCTCGAGCTAAAGCCCAGATGGATAGAGAAGCTAGAGAAGGCTTTTGGGGTGCTAAGATGCACAGATGAGGATAAAGTGCTGCTGGCTGTGTATCAACTGGAGAGTATAGCAAATGACTGGTGGGCTGCCACCAATGATGGAGTCTTCCCTGAAAGAGTGGCCCTGAATTGGAACGCTTTTAAGATGGCCTTTACTGATAAATACTTTTCAAAAATGGCCAAAGAAAGGAAGTAGGTGGAATTATTGCAACTATGCCAAAACCAACTAACGATAGATCAGTACGAGGCTGAGTTCACGAGGCTTTCTAGGTATGCACCTCGATCTGTGGAGGACCCTTTAGAGAAGGCAATGAGGTTTTGGGATGGCCTAAGGCCCGAGCTCCGCAGCCAAATGATCTCTTTGAACTTGAGGACCTACCGGGAGATATATGAGCGAGGCCAAATGATTGAACGGGATTTGAGGGAAAGAAATACCGCAACTGGATCGCGGTTCCCATCGTTCAGAGACAATCGCCATATGGGCAAGAGGCCGATGGTGAATAACAGACGTTTCATGCCGCCTGCAAGGAAGAAAATAGTGAAATCGCCAAACCCGGCGAACTGGAGCTGTAGACTGTGTAGCAGAAGGCATGGAAATGGGCCATGCCCAGTGAGGACAGGAGCATGTTTCAAGTGTGGTCAACTGGGCCACCTGATGAAGATGTGTCCAATCCAAGCACCGGCAAATTGACCACAAGGACAGAGGCCACAAGCTGGGCCGTCGATTGCCGCGCCTCAGATCGAACAGAGTAGACCACCGGCACAGGGCAGAGTATACTCTGTAGCTCGCAGCGAGGCGGAAGATGTGCCAGGAGTGGTCACAGGTACGGTCTACTTGTGCAACCAGACTGCTTATGCATTGTTTGACCTTGGTGCCACACACTCATTCGTGTCTGCGCAGTTTGCTGAATTAGTAGGCATGAAACTAGAACCGTTGAGCATAATTCTGCATGTCGCAACGCCATTGAAGGATAATACAATAGTTTCGTTGGGCTTGCTGGTTGTGAGATAGTGATTGGGGGTAATAAAGAAAGCATTGACTTAGCAGTATTGCCCATGTTTGACTTTGACATAATAATAGGAATGGATTGGTTGGGTAAGCAGGGGGTCGTAGTAAACTGTGGCAGCAGAACAATTCGATTTTATCCGAGAGGCCGCCCTAGCTTTGAATTGGTAGGAAGTCGATGAGGAATCTCGATTCCCTTAGCTCATCTCTAGAAGTAACTAAGTTGTTGTTTGAAGGATGTCGGGCATACTTAGTAGCAGTAATAGACACGACTACCGAAGAGCCAAAGTTAGAGAATATCTCTATAGTACGTGAATTCCCTGATGTATTTCCCTAGGAGTTGCCAGGGTTACCACCAGAATGGGAAATAGAGTTTGTAATTGAATTAGCCCTTGGGACAAAGCCGATATCGAAAGCACCGTACAAGATGTCCCTGTCAGAATTAAAGGAGTTAAAGGTGCAAATGCAAAAGTTGCTAGATAAGGGATTCATCCGACCAAGTGCTTCGCCATGGGGAGCACCAGTGCTGTTTGTAAGAAAGAAGGATGGATCTTTGCGTCTATGCATTGACTACTGGTAGCTGAATCAGGTGACGGTGAAGAACAAGTATCCCCTGCCGAGGATCGATGATCTGTTTGATCAGTTACAAGGAGCAGCAGTATTTTCGAAGATTGACTTAAGGACCGGGTATCACCAACTTAGGATCAAGAAGGAAGACATACCCAAGACTGCCTTTAGGACGAGGTATGGTCACTACGAATTCACGATGATGCCGTTTGGACTGACCAACGCTCCAGTTGCTTTCATGGACCTGATGCACCGAGTATTCAAGGAGTTTCTGGACAGATTCGTTACATTTTTCATTGACGATATCTTGATTTACTCGAGGAGCGATGCAGAACATGAAGAGCATTTAAGAATTGTACTGAGGACCCTGAGGAACATTCACTGTAAGTGAAGTTAAGCAAATGTGAATTTTGGCTGAACAGGGTAGCATTTCTGGGTCATGTTGTGTCTGGTGAAGGGATTGCAGTGGACCTTACAAAGATAGAGGTTGTAACCAATTGACCGAGACCTACTACGGTCACGGAGATCAGAAGCTTCTTGGGACTGGCAAGATACTATAGGCGATTTGTGAAGAAATTATCATCTATCGTCGTCTCACTGACACAGTTGACGAAGAAGGAAACGAAGTTTGAATGGATTGATAGATGTGAGCAAAGTTTCCAAGAGCTTAAGCATAGATTGACAACCGCACCAGTGCTGACCATTCCGTTGGGATTGGGAGGCTATGAAATCTACAATGATGCTTCGCTAAAAGGATTGGGCTGTGTATTAATACAGCACGGCAGGGTAGTAGCCTATGCATCTAGGCAGTTGAGGCCACACGAAATGAATTACTCGACTCATGACCTGGAGTTAGCGGCAATAGTGTTTGCCCTGAAGATTTGGATACACTACCTTTGTGGCGAGAAGTTTCAAATATATACTGACCACCAGAGTCTGAGACACTTATTTTCCTAGAAAGAGCTAAACATGAGGTAGCGGAGGTGGATGAAGCTGTTGAAAGATTATGATTGTGAGATACTATATCATCTTGGGAAAGCAAACAGAGTAGCAGATGCACTAAGTCGTAAGTCAAGTATTGCATGCCTGCTAGTGAGAAGTTGGTCGACGATAGAGGATTTGAGAGACTCCGAATTTAGACTGGAGGTCAATCAATTGTCCAGTTTAATAGCTACTTTGAGGATGGAACCTGAGGTCCAAGAAGGGATTAAGGCATTACAGTCTACGGACCCGGAGATTTAGAAAATTGTCGAAATGGATGCAACAAAGAGGAAGCCAGAATTCCAAGTGTCTAAGGACAGAATTTTGAGGTTCCGAGGATGACTGTGCGTATCAAAGGATGAAGGACTCAGGGAAAGAATCTTGTCAGAGGCTCATAGGAGGAACTATAGTGTCCACCCTGAAAGTACAAAGATGTACCAGAATTTGCGACAGCACTATTGGTGGAACGGGATGAAGGTAGACGTGGCGAGATACGTAGCTAAATGTTTGACATGCTAGCAAGTGAAGACGCAGCACTGTAAGCCTGGAGGACTGCTACAACCACTGGAGATTTCGAAATGGAAGTGGGAGCACATAACCATGGATTTCTTAATGAGACTTCCGAGGAGTTAGAGAGGTCACGACTTGATATGGGTATTCATGGATCGATTGACCAAGTTCGCCCACTTCATTCCTGTGCGAAAGGACTTCGCTATGGATAAGTACGCAGAGTTGTACATGAGGCAGATAGTAAGATTACACGGGGTGCCGGTGACAATCACCTCGAATAGGGATCCGAAATTCACGGCGAATTTTTGGAAGAGCCTGCAAGAAGCTATGGAACTCGATTGCAGTTCAGTACGGCGTACCACCCACAGACAGATGGGCAATCAGAAAGGACGATCTAGACGCTCAAGGACATGTTGAAAGCGTGTGCCATTGATTTTAAAGGTGGATGGGAAGAGCAGTTACACCTAGTAGAATTTGCTTACAATAATAGCTACCAGCAAAATATACAGATGGCACCGTTCGAAGTCCTCTATGGTAGGGCTTGCAGAACCCCAATTTGTTGGGATGAGGTCGGAGAAAGAAGTATCACAAGCCCCGAATTGGTAGAGCAATTGGTGGAAGCGGTGAAGATTATCTAGGATAGACTGAGGACGGCGCAAAATTGCCAGAAGAGCTATGCAGACAAGCGGCATAAGCCCCTAGAGTTTCAAGTAGGCGACCATGTCTTCCTCAAGGTGTCGCCGATGAGAGGACTGTCGGATTCGGAAGGAAAGGGAAGCTGAGCCCAAGATATGTAGGCCCATTTGAGATATTGGAGAGGATTGGGACTTTGGCTTACCAGCTTGCTTTGCCGCCAAATCTATCCCAGGTACATAACGTATTCCATGTGTCGATGCTAAGAAGATATGAGCCTGACTCGACACATATGCTGGACCACGAAGCCATAGAGGTGGACGACAGAGTGTCTTACATAGAGAAACTAATAAGGATCGAGGATCGGAAGGAGCAAATCCTCAGGAATAAGAAGATCCCACTAGTCAAGGTAGTATGGGAGCACCACGGGATGGAAGGAGCCACATGGGAGAATAAAGAGACGATGAGGCGATAGCACCCCCATTTATTTGAGTAATTGAGTTAATGTAAATTTCGGGGACGAAATTTTTGTAAGGGGGAAAAGTTGTGACATTCTGATTTTCAATCAACTTCAGACTCTGTAATGAGAAGTTTATATATATCAAGTGATGTATTTCAGTTGTATTTCGCTCAAACCTGATTAATTTGAGTAGGCTGACCAAAGGGGAAAGGCTAACGCGAGACGAAGTACGTGGACCTAGGCAACTCGGAAAAGAAAATGACACTTTGACCATAAGGATTATCTAGGGGATATTTAGAACCGCCAAAAGGCCGATCTAAGAACGATCAAGGATTACCATGCGAGTGTTGTACGATTGGAGCGAGGATGATGCCACTTAACCAACGTAGAATTTGCAAAATTATCCTAAATCAAACAGTGATGATCGAGACCATAAGGACTAGTAATAAACTCTCACAATTACATGACAACCAAAGTCGCCATGAATTGGCGAGCCCTAAATGTGATATGAATCACGGGATCGATACGCATAAAGTCTGCAAAAGCCGTCCGTCAGTTCAGGATAGGCTGAAATCACGTCTGATAGAAAAAGTTATAAGAAACGAGTCTTGAAAAGTTTGAAATGGAAAATCAAGAATTCAAACGTTATTTGGATTGGTCGTCGCCCTATCGAATAATCCTGAAACAAGAAAAACGACATTCGGAACGTCGGGGGTAAAATGACTGTTTTGCCCCTCAAGCTTAGAACTTTGCCCTTGCAATTGAAAAAGGGCATAATGGACATTACACCCTCCCATGGCTGCCGAAAAAGAAGACTAAAGGAGAGCCATTGGATCTCCATGGGAAAAGACAATGCCATGTGTCACTAGATGATGAAGTGTGGTCATATCAATCTTTATGCACACCTAACATTCAAACCATTGACCAAAATTTGGATATAACATAATTCTCTCTCCTCTCTCTCCTCACCCTCCCATTCGACCAGACCAAGCCCTCCAACCACCGATCACCTCTCTTTCCCTCTCCTTCATTCTGCTCGCTGCCCGACCAGATAGGAGCCGCCCGTTCACCACCCACAACCGGCCCTTTCGGCTACTGTTCGACCTCTGGCCGACCACACCGATGAAGATCCATGTCTTGCCGAACTCCTCCAATAAGAATCAAGGCGTTTGAAGCACCGAGGAGTTTTGGGCAAGAGATTTTCCGAGAGCCGATAGAATTGGAACAAACCTGAGGTAAGTCCGGTTCTTAGCCCTTTTGATGGACGAAATGTTGGAATTTTGGGTTCAAATTTGGTGGAGACTTAGTAGACATGTGTAGGATTATATGGTAAAAAGTGAGGTTTAATTTGATAAGTTTTTGACCACGAATCGGCCTTGTACATTTTTCCTAGAATCTGTCGGAATCTGACCTTCGGCGTTCCGGCGAGCTTCAACGGGAATCTGGCGGCCAATCGACTCAAGACTACTAGTGAGCCTCCCAAACCCTTAGGTAGACATTCTAAGAGATAGGATAGTGTATAATTGATGGATTTAGAATAGATTAGGACTGATTGGACCCGATAGCACAAAATCGAGTAGAACCGGTTCGGTGCCTGGCCCGAACCGAATCTGTGGAGGGTTGATTGTGGATGATTTGAGTTACAAATTGATTATTATGATGTGATGAGGTGTTGAGGGTTAACTTATGGATGATTGGGATTGATGGATTGAGGAATTGGGTACGGAAATTTGACGAATTAGTTGAAATTCTAGGTTGCGTGACAAGTTTGTGTGTGGACCTTGGTTGGCCGAACCCTAGGTGATCCAAGAAGAAGAAATTGTGTTGTCTAGTCGAAGGTAAGGGATTTCCTAAGTCGAGACTAGGGGGATTGGACTCTATTGGGTGTGTCGATAATGGATTAGATCGATGTATGAGAAATCCTAACAAGGGATGGCTTTAATACACCTTAAGGTATTATAGGATGCATATGTGTGACGTTGTTTGTGCTTGAATGGTTGCCGTATCTGTATGTCACCTGATTTACTTGAATGCCACAGAATTTATGAAATGCATTTAAATTGGCACTTGCCTCTGAGTGTGCAATTGAATTGAAAGTCAAAGTATAAGTCTTGATTGTGGCATGAGCATGGCATGGTGAGGCCCTAAGGCGTATGAGAAGCGGGACGAGAGTTGATACCCTGATGCGCAAGATCGCGGGGTGAAGTTATAGTTGCATGGCACCCTGATGCGACAAGGTCGCGTGGTTGAGATAGCCATAGTCTTGATGCGAATTTTTCGCGGGATGGAGTATGAGTTAATGAGCTTTGTTTGGAGATTCATCGGGACTTGATGCATTTACGCGGGTCACCGATGACGGTCTGATGCGCTTAAGCGGACTGAGCCTAAGGCGACTAGTTCGCAGGCTAGAGAATGAGGTAGACAAAGATTGATTGATGTGGTGAAATGGCAGGCTGAGGGTACATATGCATTTGAGTGTGACACGAGATCATAAATGCATGCCTGTCTTCTGTATGTTGTTGTTTATTGAATTGTGATTGTTATGCCTGTGTGTCTATGAGTTTGGATCTGTTGAGGGATGCGACTACTTGAGTGGACTGTCAACCTGACCTAAGATTAGGTTTTTCTTACTGAGATGTATATCTCACCCCTTTTGGGGAAACCTTTACTTTACAGATCCTAGACCATAGCTATGTGGCCAATACGTTTTGGGGACTCAAAGGAGATGACAGCGTACTATGATGAGTTCCTGGATAAGCAGGGGAACGTCTATGTGAGGAAATGTACCGTCGTATGGGTGGATGAGGGTAAGCCCGAATAGAAGCCTCATAGATTCGAGGCGTGGTTCAAGAACGAAGGGGATTCACAGATAAGGCTGCTGAAGCCCCACGGGGTACCTCAGGGTGTCATACCCGATTGGTGCCAGACTGTAGCGGAGCAAGAGCTGCCTGAGGGTCAGTAGTAGGGTCTAGGAATAGGCCAGAGCAGACCTCGACCATGGAGTCTACAGAGCAGGAGGATGAGGAGGTCGTAGTCCTATAGGCGTCCGAGGGGGACCTTGCTGAGCCGTCGTTGGAGGTGACCATAGAGGATTCCATCGAGGTCCCGTCCGAGACATTTTTTTAGTATGAGCCGACCGAGGACGCCGAGTATACGGGGGACTCCAGCAACTCATTTTAAGAGTCTCCAGTTGATGGAAGGATCTTTGATGAGACCTGACCTGGTTCATGTTGGCTTAGTAGATGATCTTTTTGTATGCTTACCCTGTTGCCCTGTTATCTAGCAGATCCTAGTAGTTTGTATCTGTTTGAATAGTATATTATGATGTACGAATTCTATTGAACTATCCAGGTCCCACTTAATCTATATATATTGTACGAAAATTTATGTTAGTAACGTTTTCGCATGCGTGATGTATTTATTATATCTCTCGATTCCCACTAGTGGATATTCGGATCATCGAGAGATTGTTATTAGTTTGCTTGTAGGGATGTTCGCGTGTCTCGACGGGGTCGGGGCGTGACACCTTGAGCATATGGCTAGTCAAGTTTAGAGACCCGAAGGAGATGTCAATTTATTTTGAGGAGTGCCCTGACGGATAGGGGACTATTTATGTTAGGAAGTGTACAATCGTTGGGATAGATGAGGGTGGTAGAAGCTAGAAGCCTCACGGGTACGAGGCATGGTTCAGGAAGGTAGGGGACGTTTCCACAGGGCCTCTGAATACCCCATGGGCAATCCCTAGTTGGTGCCATCTCGCTCAGGACTCAGTGGAGGCCGAGGCATCGATTGCTGGTTCAAGGAATGGTCCTGAGAGGTTCCGACCCTAGAGGACACCGATGAAGTCATAGTGATCGAGGCTACCGAGGACGACCTGTTGGAGCCATCTGCTGACGAGACTATGGAGGACACCGTGGAAGTTTGCTTGGAGACCTTCTCGGAGTACGAGTCTACTGAGGAGGTTGAGGAGGAGACCAACGACTCCAGTAGCTTGACCTAAGAGTCTCTACTTTATCTGGTCTGATATTTTATTGGTGACTATGATGCCTGTCCCTTTTTGAGAACGATGGTGATAGTCTTTTGTACCAGCCTCATCACCCCTACCGACCAGCAAGTGTAGTTTGCTATGCACTTGTAAGAATGTTTGAGAACTGATGCCTCTAATAATATTGTCGTTACCCAAGTCCCATTTCATATTTGTACGGAGAAGTTTTTACATTGTCGCTTCCGCGTGCTTTCTATATGACATATCTCTCGACCGGTATGGGAATCTTGGTTCCTCGAGAGAGAATTTGTACTTGCAGGGAGTCGCATGCTCGTTCCATGGGGCGCGGGACGTGACAGCCATAGTCATGAGCAAAGTGACCTTTATTAACATTTCACCTTTGATATTTTCTTGAAAGGACATTTTCCTTACCAATGTCGATTAAACTTTGATTTCCATCTTAAAGGATCTGTTCTTTTATCATTTCCACCTTTTGAACCCATTTTAATGCTTAGGCCTGGAACACAAAGCTCCATTTGAGCTAGAACTAGTGCTCTAGTTCAAGACAGCGCATAGCATTCTTAAAAGCCTTTACTTTTTATTGTGGATCAAGTGGATTTTCATAAGTACACAGCTATGAAGTAAATAACGGATTAGTGCTTACACTTGCTACTCATTAGTCAAAAGGTGGTCTACATCATACAGTTCACTTATCATGTTTGACACGTTACAAAAGTCATTTCATGTTCTGCCCACAAGGCATTATTAGTGATCTGTCTCAATTTGGCGACCAATGTCTAACCAAATATACTTTAATGCTCTCCACTTGACTTTAGCATTTTCATAAATGCCTGAACTCTTGCATAAAACCATTTTTCATGCTACTCGCAACATATACAAGCAATTGAGTTCATCCTTTTTCCATGCAGCAAATGTCGGCTATGCGGTATTCTCATCCTCAAGTACTTCCATAACTAGGTTAAAAGCTTTAAATGCTTCTTGCTCTTCATACCATAAACTGGATTTTCATACTCCAGTTTTCTTGCCATTCGTAATCTTCCTTTGTTTTGCCAAGTTATGATATTCTTGATAGCCATCATATCAAAACACGAAGTTCTGTAGACATGTATTCACAAATAATTGATGCCTAACATTTACGCATCTATTTTACACTAACCAATTATATTAATGAATAATTTCACATAAGGCCTCAAATTCGAAAGTTCACTATATTCTTAATCATCGTCTAATAATCCTCGCTTGAAATTACCATTAACATAATTACTTACGTAAAGTTGAGTTCAACAAAGTTACTAAAAATGTATAGAACTCCCCACTCGAATAAAGATCATAAATTAGATAATGATCTCTATATTTTGTAATCATAACATGACATAGTAGGATTTGAACTACACATACATGTTTTACTCATCAAATCATATTGAGATTGCAGGATACATGCCATCAATCAATTCTTGAAAATGCCAAAAAAAAAAAACGTGATTCATGGACATTCATACGCATTTTCATAATTTTAAATTCGTCAAACATGTCCAAATAATATATTGAATCGAAGATAATTTTGATACGAATGCAACGGTATCTCGCTCGCCTCAAACGAAGCCCATATGAATCCACACAAGCCAGTCAAAGTTTCTACTTTGACTGGTCAACGCTCGGTCAACGGGGTCAAAATGCAATTTCTCAAAATTTTGAGGACCGGATCGAAATTTCAAGAAAATACAAGGACTAAATTGCAATTTCCAAAAAAACAAGGACTAAATTGCAATTTTCAAAAAGTTCGAGGACCAAATTGCAATTTTTCGAAAGTCCGGACATTAAATTGCAATTTTTGAAACTTTCTATTTGACCAGTCAATGGTCAACGGTCAATAGTTGGCTAGGTCAAAGGGTCCGAGTCATACCGAGTCAGAAATCGGGTCGGGTCGGTTCACGAGTCACCGGTTGGATCGGGTTCGGGTCTTCATTCGGGTTAGATTGCGGTCTGGGTCAGGTCAAAACCCGGTTCGGCCCGAAACACGCGTAACGGGTTCGGGGCACGCGCAGAGCACGTAGGCGTGTGAGCCCCACGCACACCGCGTCTTGGCAGGGCATGCGACTTCCTCCAGCGTCCATTAGCGGCGATCGACCACTCAAAATTCTCGTCTTGTCGATACAATCATGATGGAATCTTCTAATCTCATTTTCATTGAACGAAATTTCACAAAAATGCATTGAAACAATGCTGTGTCGGGAATCGATCCCATGGCGATGTGTGGCGCGCGTGCGGCCACTCCTGGTATCGCTTTGCGACGGACGACCACTCAAAATTCTCGTCTCGCCGAGCCCGTTCTAACCATGTATTCAAAAATAATTTTTATTGCACAAAAAATTCACAAATAGGCCATGAACAGTAACCTCAAAAAAATGATTTTCTGCGCTCGCATCGACAATAAAGTAAAACACGATCAGGAAACAAGAACACATTGCTTTGATATCAATGATAAATATTTCATACAATTGCTAATTAAGATCTATAATCGAAGCGGAATTAAATAGATCCACATATCCATAAACATGAAGTGCGGATTGCAACCATTCGACAATCAAACCGTCGTATACGTTGATTGTACTAGATCATCAAGCCCTGAGATCAAACTTCAATCACTGATCGTCAAGGTATATCACGTAAGACAAACATACCTCGATAGCCACAAATTAAGAGCCTCCGTTGCAGATGATAAACGATTCCGATCCGCCGATTGTTCGTCCGGCGAGGGAATTTTTCATGGAGTGTTTGGGATAGTTTTCTTTTGTCAATGGTGGTTCCAAGAACGACGAACGTTCTGGAGAAGAGAAGACACACTCTTCTGTCTCTCTTTCTTTTTAGAATAGGAAACAAACTTAATTAATTCCAATCAATTATATTGGAAATAAGGAAATTAACCAATTTAGCCAATTTATCCCTTAATGTCGCTATATTCAATCAAAAAGAAGGGACCCTAGTTGAAGCTCGGCCAATGTTGTAGCCGTTGTCCACCATCCAAGCATCGACCGTCCAGCAGCTTTAGCACCGCTGCCCAGCCCTGTTTCAAGGTCGATTCACCTTCTTTTTTGGTCAATTCTTAAGCTTTGACGAGCTTATTGTTTGGTGCTAAAGGTCTTGCGATTCCAGAGCTCAATTCATTGTGAAATTGAGCGAAAAGTGGGCTGATTCGGGCGAGATCTCTAACTGCGTGCTGGAAATTGTTCGAAGCAAGGTTACTTTTCTCAAAAATTTGATTGCAATTCACGCTGTTAACTTGGTAACTTGCATATTGTGTTTACTATCACACGTTGAGTTGCGATTGAAAGTGAGAAAAAAATCGATTTTTACTATCAATTATCTTTGCTCAAAGCCGAAACTTGTTCTATGACGCATAAAATTCTGATCATGTGAGTTTGGCCATAAAATTGGTTGAACTTGATTTTAAGCCGAAACTTTTCGGTTCAATCATGAAATTGCATGTATTCCTTGAGAATTGATGCAATTTGATTGGAAAAACTCTTTTTTCAAAGGTAAAACATGTTCGGCATTTTTATAAATTAAATCGAACTTTTGGTGAATCAAAATTGATCTTCGGCACACATACACTTCATGGCTGAACTTGGTATATGTGATGATGGGGATATTTCTTGATCCAATCTTGCTCTCGAATCGGTCGAATTGCGATCTCCCAAATAATCCTCTCATTTTGTGGATAATAATCAAGCTTAGTTTAGATAATATCTAATCTCGTAATTGGATAATACCTAATCTTAATGGATAATGTTTTGAGCTCGTTGCGAATTGGTTGGGATGTTCATTTGACATATGTCTCATCTTATCTCTTGTGATTCTCCTGAAATTATCTAATTAGAGGTAAGATCTGAATTACATTGAATGTTTATACAAAATTTTGAGAATTATTGAAATTAACTTTCAAATCTCAAAAATAATTTTTAAAAAATTGGATCAAGTTTTGGATGTGGAAAGGTGGACTCCACTTTCATATTTTCGGCCACCCCTCTTCGAATTTTCAAAATTTCAAGTTTAACTGATCTCATTTTCATTTTTTTTTTTTGGTCATGCTTGTTTGTTTTGCTTATTATAACATTTGCACGATTTTAAATAAACATACTCATAATATATGCTCTCCAATGTGCTTTTTCCCATTGAAAAATAAATTATATACCTTAGCCATGATTTTATGGAATTAGATGGTAATTTAGTATAGAACTTCGTGTTCTATCCCTTTGGCAAAAGGGACGATGTTGTTCTATACACATATCCGTATACTGGCTCGAATCTTCGAGGATGTAGCGAGTAACATTTTTCTTTAAGCCAAATCTTTGGGGATGAGTGGATTTATCGAAAATTTTGAAATTTAAAGGTATATTATGGCATTTTTGTTTATTTTTTGTTCTAATTTTTGTCAGCTTTTGAGTGCTTTTTATTATTACCGAAAATCCAGGAAAAGTCAAAAATCATTTTTTTCTTCTTCTTTCATATATCATGTGGTCTCATGTCATATTTTTCTTAAATCAAAATCAATTCACATCAATCAATTGAAAAGGGATTTTTCATAAAATTGATATCGAAAGGGAATTATTCTTTTCAATTAATGTACCAAGACTCCGAAGTCATTTTCTCCGGTTTGTAGAGATAAAATAGTTCTCGCGTCCTTACCAAAAAAAAAAAGTTCTCGTGCTATTTTATATAGGTTTCTAATCAAACTACCGTAAATGATTAGTGGTGCCTTCAATTAAATTATTTTTTTATGAACTAAACCTAAGTTGCGATTTGATAAGACTTGAGAGTATCTGAATTAGATTAGTTAATTTAATTAACCAATCCATTAGTGTGATTTTAGGTTTTGACATGGGTCATCCAATCCTCCCCGTCTTAGGAAATTTTGCGCCCAAAATTTAACTTTGGTTTCCTTCCTCAAATAGTTCAGGATATTTTTGTTTCATAGATTCCTCACTTTCCAAAGTCATTTCTTCAGTATCATGGTGTCTCCATAATACTTTGACTAAATGTATAATCTTATTTTGAAGGACTTATTCTTTCCAATCCAGTATCTGTACATCTTCCTCAATGTACCTGAACTTTTCATCAGTATCAATAGTTTCATAGTGTAACACATGACTAGGGTCTGATATTTTCTTAGCATCAATATATGAAACACGTCACGTATTTGTGGTAACCTGGGCAACAATGCCAATCTATAACCTAATCACCAATCTTTTCAAGTATCTTGAAAGGTCCGACAAATCTCGGGCTCAATTTTCCTTTTTCTTCAAATCTTGAGATTCCTTTCATAGGGGATACTTTTAAGAACACATATTCTCCTACCTCAAATCTCAGCGGTCTTAGTCGTCTATCAACATAAAATTTTTGCCGACCTTGAGCAAACCTAAGTCTTTTCCGTATGACTCTCACCATATCAATGGTTTTTTGAACCAATTTTGGTCATGTTAAACTTTGCTCTCCCCTCTCATTCCAACATATGAGAGTTCTATAACCTCTACCGTATAAAGTTTAAAACAGAGCCATACCTATGTTTTGTTGAAAACTACTATTATAAGCAAAGTCTGTAAATTTTCTTCCTAAGTGCCCTTGAAGTCAATAATACATGCTTGCAGCATGTCCTCTAATATTTGAATAACTCTTTCGAATTGCCCGCCTGTCTAAGGGTGAAAGGCATTACTATACTGTAGCCTTGTTCCTAAAGCATCTTGCAAACTTTTTCAGAAATTGTATGTAAACCTTGAATCCCGATATGATGTTATTATAACCGATACACCATGTAACAGTATTATGTTTTTAACGTGCAAATTTGCAAGAAAGTTCAAACTATGATCCTTTCTTACTGCTAAGAAATGAGTACTCTTGGTCAATCGATCTACTATTACCCAAATGGAATCATAACCTTGGGTGTTCTCGGAAGTCCTTGCACAAAATCTATCGTTATGTGTTCCTATTTTTTACTCAGAAATTTCTAATATTTTGAGCATACCTGCCAGTTTTTGATATTCGGTTTTTACTTGCTGACACGTCAAATATTTCTCAACATGTCTAGCAACATCAATTTTCATTCCACCAATATTGTTGGTGAAGATTACAATACATCTTTGTGTTTTTAGGATGAAAAACTATACCGAATCTGACGTGCTTAAGAAAAAATTGCCTCTCTGAATTCTTTATTGTCCGGTATGCACAATTTTCCTTGGAATCTTAAAATTCCCTCGTCAGTCATATGGAAGACAAGTCTCTTTACTTTTAACATTTCTTTCCTAATCTCTAAAATTTTGTGATATTTTGATCTCTTGAACAATATCAGGTTATATTCTCAGAGTACCAGAACATAAGTAAGATTTTCCACTTGAATTCGAAACATGACGCTCTTTCTAATAAATTTCGTTCTTGAATCATCATGTTTGCCACTTGTGCAGATTTCTGACTGAGGGCATCTGCCATTGTGTTTGCCTTTCCTGGATAGTATAATATCTCGCATTGTAATCGTTCAATAATTCCATCCAACTCATTTGTATCAAATTCCATTCTTTTTGTGAGAGCAAATACTTAATACTCTTAAGATCTGTATACACTTCAAACTTTCTCCATAAAGGTAATGTCTCGATATTTTCAATGAAAAAATGATTGAAATCAATTCTAAATCATGAGTTGGATAATTTAACTCATATGATTTCAATTGCCTAAAAGTGATTAAAATCGAGCTTAATCCTTTTAGGAAAGCATCACTATATACTTCATATTATCTAGGGTATAGTCAATACCAGCGTTGATGTTAATCTTTTCTTAAGTTCTCGAAAACTCTTTTCACATTCTCGATCTCATATAAACTTAGCATTCTTTCTTGTTGACATAGTTTAGGGACCTATAATACCGAAGAATCCATCGATAAATTTCATATAATATCTTGTCAATCCTATGAAACTTCGAACTGTAGTTACCGTTGTTGGTCTTGGCCAATCAATCACAGGTTTAATCTTAGATGCGTCCATTGATATTTCTTGATCAAACAAAACATGTCCTAAGAATGTAACTTCATTTAGCTAGAGTTTGTATTTAATAAATTTAGTATACAATTCTTGTTCTCTTAAAGTCTATAAAACAATTCTAAGATGTTCTTCATATTCCATGGGTTCCTTTGAATAAATTAGGATATCATCAATAAATACTATCAAAAATTGTTCTAGGAATAGTTTAAACACTCCACTCTTCATGTCCATGAATGCTACAAGTGCATTCGTCAATCCAAATGGCATGTCTAGAAACCGGTAATGTCCATAATGAGTTCGAAAAACCGTTCTAGGCACATCCTCATCTTTAATCCTTAACTGATGAAACCTTGACCTCAAGTCAATTTTTGAAAATATAGATTCTCCTTGTAATTGGTCAAATAGATCATCAATCCTAGAGAGTGGATACCTATTCTTAACTGTCACTCCATTTAACCGTCTAAAATCAATATACATTCATAAAGATCCATCCTTGTTCCCTATAAATAACACTGGTGTATCCCATTGTGACACGTTTGTCTGATAAATCCTCTATCCAACAATTCTTGTAATTGAACTTTTAATTCCTTAAGCTCTACCAATGTCGTTCTATAAGGAGCTTTTGAGATTGGTTTTGTTCCAGGGGTTAGTTCAATCACAAACTCAATCTCATGTTTGGGAGGAAATCCTGGTAATTCATCTGAAAATACATTAGCCAATTCTTTCACTATGGGTATTTCATCAGACTTGTCACTTTCTTTTCCTTTATCCTTTATAACTGCCAAAAAAACTCATACATCCATGCTCGAGTAATTGATGGGCTAAGGCCAATATCAGCATTTTAGTGCAACTTGTATGGTTTCCAATAAATTCAAAACGAAATTGGTCTGGTGGGTTAAGTTGTATTGTCTTTGTATAACAATCCACTTTTGCTTTTTGCCTATGCAGCCAATCCATAACTAGGATGATATCAAAGCCATACATAGTCAATATCACTAGATCTACTATCAATTCAGGAGATTCAACGTAATGAATAAATCATTCGTCTCCATGATCATATTCTTTACATAAAGTCAATCAATGCATAAATCAAGCGTATCAAGTGAGGATTCAACAATACGATTAGGATTTTAAATTATTGACGAACAATTTTAACATCAATCAAAACAAACTATAAAATTTATAAATTCACTCGTCTTTCAATAGAAATTCCAATATCCAGAGACAACGGACGAATGACTGGTAAATGACGATCATGGTCGGCAATGGGCGGCGATAGCTAGGGTGTGCATGGCAGAGGACGCCAGATGGCATGGGGTTTGAGATGACGTACGGCCTGGGTAACGATAGGGGCATCTGATGAGAGCTGACGAAATGAACTGACGTTACTTCTATTTATGGTGAAAGCAGGAGAAGATCAGTTAGCTTGGGCTAGCGAGATACTCAGCAGATTGCAGCAAAGTCACCTGAGGATGAGTCACCGACCGAAAGACCATGCCGTGACATTTGTCTCGACATGATGCGTGTGCACGGCGAATGGCTGCCGTACATCACCAGGGGACACATGGCCCACCGTTTGGCCACATGCGGCCATGTGGCCTTCTACGCGGCCACCGCGTGCCATGTGTCAGCCGTGAAGGCTGCACGTGGTCCCCCGTGTAATCCTTGTCCCAATTGTCCGACCGACCCAATTTCATATGTATTTGGCCCTACCACGTCCCAATTTAACTATACCGTGATGATCTGTCCCCTCATTTCCAACCATAATTATCCATAATAATCTTGGATAAGCAAACAAAAGTTTTTGGGTCATCATATTAGTTTATCACATCGATTTGTGATATATATGTAGATATTGGAAGAGATTGAGTGTAGTGGTCAGTATCATTAAGGGGTTTGTGGATATGGCACAAATTAGTTTAGGATATCATTGTGAGTCGAATCACAGACATTACATGAAAGACCTTGCTATGGGAGGAATTTTGGCCGCTTTTTATCATGGAGGATATTGTGTGGCCATGATTAGGTTCTAGAGTATGAGATTGATCAATGGATGGCCCATTGACATGTGTTTTTGACGAGATTCATCAATAGGTTAAATCATTGATATTTATTTTAATGTTACGGTTTGAAATGGATACTTTTGCTTTGGATATATTATGTTGAAGAATATGCACCTCGTTTTGGTCTTAAAGGTTTGTTATGTTTTTGAGTTTGGTATAAAGAAGTTATCCTTTGTATATTAACCATGCATAATAATTGTTCGATCTATCTAGAAAAAATATATTATCCATTGAGCCGTGTTGACTCACTCCTTTCATCTTACTTGTCTTTTACGTTCAACGAGCCGCAAGTAGGACATGAATGTAGCGTTAGCGGAAGGATTTTTGGGTAGTGGGATTTTTTATATAAATGTACACAATCATGTTGAGCTTTTCATATAGCTATTTTTTTTTTGGACATGTGTTCATATTTTTTTTATGGCTATAGAAATCTCTGGTATTGTAACCAAAGCACCTTTTTTTTAATCGTGTGCTTCTATATATATTTTGTTGAAAAAATTATAATTGATATTGAAGGAAATAAAACTCAGCCTATTGAAAGGACTTTGATTTACAATGAGGATTTATTATAAATATATCCCTATGCTTTTATACTTAATGAGCACAATGCTTTTATTTTGGTAGAAGTAGGTTTTACGGCAGAGGCAAACTCATACAAGATTCTATGGCAGATATATTCAAATCTTTAATTAATCCTCACTCTTTATTTTTCGATCTTATTCTTATTTATTGAAAGGATAAATTTCTATCACTAACAATCAATTATCTAGTTTGGATTGCAATCCTAAGTCTAATTTATTGAACATCAATCACAAAGATATTCTCGTGACTTTTCATTTGAGAAATCTTAATTGATCAACAATCTTCCCTTAGACAATTTTCTTTGTAAAAAGCTTGAGGGTTCAAAGATTTGATTATATGGGCAAACAAATCCTCTTAAACTTTTGATAGTTCTCATCTCAACAGCTTATGATCTTTATTCGGCTATCAATCAACATTTAGTTTTTATAGATTGATGCTCAAAGCGTTCCTGTCCAACGGAAAGCTTGGAAGACGAGGAGTATAAAGAGCGTCAAAATCGAAGACCGGTGAGAGATCAACAGTTTATCGTCCTGATTTTCAAGAGAGCTTTACTTGTTCAAATTGTTTACTTGAGCATTTACTTGAGATCTTGTGAGAGATGTATACAGAGTTAAGTGTGTAGAGTGAATTATCCTTGATAGAGGCAGTACTCGCTTCTGTATAAGTGCTTGTGACGATAACATTTATCTGTAATCTCTTAGTTGATTACTCAGTGGAATCTAGCTAGTAGACTGTTGTGTGGGAGAGTGGACGTAGACTTATCAAAAGCCGAATCACTATAAATCTAGCCAATACGCTGTTAATGTGAGAGAGTGGACGTAGACTTACCAGAAGCTGAATCACTATAATCTTTTGTGCATTATCTTCTACTCTTTGTTGTCTCTAGTAGTTGTTCAGTAGAAGCGTTGCATGATTTTGCTGATTACTTTCGCTCCTATCAAACTTGATTATCTAATTTCCGTATTAATTTTTAGAGTTTGGTTACAAATATCTATTCGCCCCCTCTAGGTATGAGGTCTAGCCAAAACATCATATTATGGATGTACATATTTGATATCGGGTCTGGTTATGTTGAGATTGGATCCTTTTATGAATGGATGGCGTGTCATGACCTATGTTATAGTAGAATTGGGGCATGACATTTGTTTTCCTCGCGTGAGAAATTTCGACCAAACAAGTTCTTAAGCCAAAGGTCCAGTTCGGACTGGACGGGAATAAGATGGATCATCCGGAAGAAAGTCTCAGCAAGGTCGGATCCAGATATTCGGACCAGAACAACCATGCCGTCGACTCTTCAACGAAGAGGGACAAAACGTGCGTGGGAAGCTAGCGGTCATACTCACATCCTTAGTATAAAATAGCCTAAGAAACAAATTATTAGAGCTATTAGATTTCTATGTACACACATTGACTATAGTTCCGTCAATTTCATTCCTCGATTTAAAGCTCACACTGACTTGAGTACGATGTTAGAGGGATTGGCTGTTAGGTCGACAGCACGATTGATGATGGTGGCTTCGGCAGAGGAAGGACTAGAAGAGGAAGAGAAGATAGTGTGAGAGGGGGAGGGCTTCGGGCTGGGGGATTTCCATCTTTTTTTTTTTTTCCCCTTCTTTTTTTGGTCGAGAATTTCCATCTCTCTTGTGTTGGATAAGCACAAAAATGGCTTTTGTAATTATGTGCATCTAGTGAACAAAACAGCAGATGCGGCTAGAGTGGGAGATAAGCTTATCTGTATCCATTTTTTGTGTGCATTAGTGACCCAAGGAAATGTTCGTTTTGAAATCGAATCCTAATTCCGGTTTGAACTTCTCTTTAGTCTGATAAAATAGCACCACTAGTCCTATTTTTTTATATTAATATTTGAGCTAACGTGTCTCGTTTGAGCTCGCAATGAAGTGAGCATTTTAAAAAGAATTGACACTTAAGTGGTTGTTTTTTTTTTCTTAAGTTGGCACTTTAATGTTCGTTTTGAAATTTTTTGCACTAAAGTGAGCAGTGCCGTACAAAAATTTTGGCACTTGTAGTATACTTCAGCCTACGAATTTGTCTTCAATTTGGACCAACACAATCGTCATCAATCTAAGTTCGAGCTACCATATCTTCTATGTATGCATTTGTGCAGTTTCATAATGTTTGGAATTAAGGTTGAAAGAAAGAAATTGCAGAGAGAACACGTCGGATTGAGTGATGATAGAAGTCTCTCTCATAAATTGACGCGCATTGTTCGAGAGCTTATGTCTTACAACATTCCAAGGTAACACATGTTTAAGATCGCCTATTGGCTTTTACATGGAAATTGGAGGATGATTTGGAATGGCAGCTGAATCACAACTGCAGAATTTTTCTTGAACACTAGAACTGGGCTTTATAAAATAGTGAAGAAGGAAATGCTCAAGCTGTGATTCATGTGTCATTCAAAGCTTTGACCCCATTACTTGGCATAAGAAATCTCTGAAAAAAATTGCTATGCTAACTCGCTCGAGAGAAGATACTGAAACTCGGAGCTCTGAGGTGTCCACTCGAAGCTCTTCCAGGACCTTTTGTGAAACTGTCGGAAGCTACTTACACGAAAATCCGGCAAGCAATGATTGAGGATCATCAGCAGGTCGGCCGCGCTCAAACCCGAGCTCTTGGCATAAGTATCGACGAGTTTCGGTAGGATGATCCTTTTCTTGCACAATCTGAAGTTTGATTGGAGGTACTCTTCCTTTGCGACTTTCAGCTCCTGAAATACTTTGTCAGACCTGAACACGCGAACCTGGAAAAGACATCAATGTAATCCAGATTCAACAGGGTCAAGAGGGAAATTGTTTGTTTTTTGGATTTGTGGGATTTAGGCACCAGCTCCGTAAAATCGAACCAAGTTATATTATGCAGTAAAATGACAGAAACAGGGATATGGAATCTGTCTCTAATTGGTTTTTCAGGTTCTCGAATCTTTCTCTACATGAAACTATTGATAATACTTGCAGGAATGAACTTGAATTTGTGAGTGACAACTAATTCAAAACCATATACAATAGTTGGCACTTTGTGTCGGCGCTGAGGTTGTCAAGATCTATAATTGTTAGAATTTGAACTAAAAGGGTAAGGGCAGGACGTTACTGCAGGATCGGAGCGGCTTCCCAAACAGAGTGCAAACTGTGAGAGTGGTTCGGGATGGTCGATCTCATACGCTTTCGGCAGACTGTCGACTTTAAATCTCTGCTTGGATGCCAATAATATCCGCAGCCACTACAGGCAACGAAGGCCTTAAGTCAAATCATATGAAATGCAGGTACTCTGATGCTTAGCTGAGGCAGAAGAATGCAAACAATTAGCAGAATCCAGAGCAGTTGAATGGCCAACCTTTCCTGGAGAAAGCAGCCTGCATTGCAAAATACTATTCTGAATTGTGTCTACGCTTATGGTGTGCCCTCCAATGTCATAAGCAGCCTGCGGAACGCAAACGTTAGGGAGCAAAATTAATAACCCTTCTGCATATCCTGTAATATAATGTTATCGGGTTGAAACTTGGAAACCTTGAGCAGCAGAGACGTCCTCTTCGGTTTGTTTTGCGGAATGCCATGAGCCAAAAATGACTGGAGGACAGAGCAACAGACAGTAGTTTTTGAGTTTTATATTCTGGGATACGAGTGTGGACCAAAGGAAAGCGAGAACTCAGATGCTAAAACAGAGAGAGGAAGAGAAGATCTTCACATGCATCACTAGGGAATTGTGCACATTTATCCAAAAGGCGAGCTTCTCCTCATGTTTCATCTTACTGGGATCGACTCGTCGCAATTGATGCACGATTGACCTGAAACCGAGCAATGCAATGTCCGTGAATGCATCTTTTGTTTCTGATGTATTACCGACAAGTCGAAAAACATCTGAAGTTCCCACAAGTAGCTTGAATGGCTTACTCTACATAATAGATAAGGAGTCTGATTCTAGACTGCCTACAATTGATATGAATCAACCAATAGGCTACCAACCAAAAGTTGACAAAAGTTTTTCGCCGAGACACTGGAACATCAAAACTCGAGGTTCTCAAGAGCATGCATACCTGTACTTCCGCAGCATGTACTCGATGTTTTTCATCCTTTCAGCATCACTGGAGATCGATTGCACCTTGAGCATAGTACTGTACGGTCCGCTGAATTCTCTTGAGCTTTCCATGTGAAAAGGGTTACCAAAATGGGAATTGAAAGAGGAATATCTGCAGTGGTGTGAGCTCCATGTGTCGCCAAGATCTCCCGAAGGATATTGGCCCACTATGTACGAAGATGGTGAATTTGGAGAGGACAGGTGATAATAGTTTGTCAAAGGTGGCTCGGCCAGCTCACAGTATATTGCTGAGATGGACTTGACCATCTCTTCGGATAACCAGTTTGGCGTCGCTAGGACATAATCGGTTATGCTCGTTCCGAGATGGTCTGCCAAACTACTTGCTTCTGAAGTAGAACATGGCGCTCGCTAAACAAGCAAAGAACAGAATCAAAGAAAATTCACATGATTAGGAACACAGACAGTAAGTCTGTTTTCTCTGTACCCGATGAATAAACAATCTCGTAGGACCATTAGACACACATTAAATCCAAGTTAACTCAGATCATAGATGAAGGAAATTAGAAACTTACTTCCAACATAAACAGAGGGAGGGAGTGGTATGAACCTACAGCTCTAGAAAACGAATTCTCCGGATGTGAAGTCCTGTTTGGATGAGATGAGCGCTGGGATAGTGAGGACTGGCTTCGCTGAATACCGATGTCTGATGGATATTTTGGAGCCCAAATGCCTTCTTCTTCTTCTTCTTTCAATGGACTTCCAATGGACCCCCGAGTCAAAAGAGGAGGATGCCGACTTGAATGAGAGAAGAAATTCTCTCTCTCCAGTGTACCGTGATGTCCATGAATTGGCGGACTCACTTTCTCATGAGCGATGGAGGTCGACTTGCTCTCATCCTTAGTGGGTGAATGTGAAGGATGTTCATTGAACTTGTTACGGTACAAGGTGAGAAGGTACTTTTCCAGGAACGCGACTTCTAATTCCAACACTTCGGTTTCGACAATCAGCTGCTCTGCTTCCTGAAATGAAGTAAAGCGAGTACAGATAGCAGCCCGTGTTTCAGAATATTATGATGAATTCATGTAGTTACTAGTTGCCTTTTTTTTTTTTTTTCCTTTTTTTCATGTAGTTACCTTGGGGGCTGTCTTTTGAGATGTACCATGGGAGAAATAGGGCCTGCCACTCAATGCCTTCTCTAATGCATTTCGCATCACAAATTGGTCCTGAAGTTCTTCTTGAAGATGCAGTATCTGCAGCAAAATCATCGAGTCACGGCGGTTTCGTTAGACAATCATTCTGCAGTGAGATGACAACAGATCGACTGATCAAGCAAAGGGGACGTATTCGATAGCATAACTGAGAAATTTACCTCTTTCTTCAATGATGTTTTGACCTCACGCTGCGAGTCATTTTCTCTTGCGCTTCCGGCGGAGTCCCGGAGCTGTCCCATTTTTTCTACCTCACCAAGTCCCGTAACTGGCTAGCCAACTAATGCTGAAACATAAATTCCGATGTCAAGCTTCCGACATTAGAGAGCTCTGCAACGGAGTTATGGAATAGATGAAGCAAAATGAAAAAAGCTAAGTAGATGGCTTTTGGCAATTGCTGCAGAACAACCAACAATTTTGGCCCCAAATCTCCCAGAATCTCCGCAAGAGTTACATCCAAGACAAAAGGGTTCATCAGGGAGAGCAAACAAAAGAAAGTCCCTCTCTGAGCTTTATGTGATAGTACCACTCAAGAGAGCTGATGTATGCAATTCAGAACACAGAGTTCAGTTACAACAAAAAAACATAAAACAGCGTAAACTAAGAGTTGAAGGAACAAGAGCTTACCTCCTTGCTCTGCTTTTCCTCTTCGAGCCGTGATTTCCTCGAACCTTAAATGTTTTAAACCAAACTCAATCCCGCCACTTCTTCATGTCATGCATAACACTTGAGAAGAAAGCAAAGAAACAGAACAACAAAAGAAGAAAAAGTTGGGTTCAGGCTAGAGTCCAACCGTCGAAACTTTAACTGAACCAGCATTAATTGCAGCAAACACCGCCACGAGAAACTGTCCAAATTATCCCCCCCCCCCCCCCCCCAAACAGAGAAAACAACAAACGCCTTAAGAAACATCCAAACCCGACATTAAACTCGCACAGAATAATCTCTGCGCACACGAGGAACATAACAGCACACCCCACAACTCGGATTGAGAAAGACTGGTCACGCCAACAGGTTTGGTCAAAAAGAAGAATCAAATCAAACACATCCGCATCAGCCAAAATTTGCAGACTTCCCTTGACTACAAGCCTCGGGAGCCAAAAGAACAAAGAGGGTTACACGAATAAACAGGACAAGCATGCAATGTGCTAGTGCTCACCCACATCTGACCTGATCTTGTAAAGTGATTGAAAAGGAGGAGGGCAAATTTTTTTTGACTTAGTCCCCTGTCTTAGAAAGCAATGCCACCTTTGAAAGTATAGAAGGCTTTTGGAACTGGAGGTCCTTTTCTTGCATGCATTAAAAGAAGCAAAGCCAGCTCCTGGCTTCTGATCCAGAGCGAGACACTCGTGGAGTTGGGCACTAATTATTTGAAAGTACACACACAAAAAAAAAATAAAAATGAAAGGAACTAAATGGCAATAGGCATTGGAAGATTTATGTTTAACAGGCTTTGGACATAAGGGAAGCTCTTATCACGCTTCTCTAGAAGAGTTTGACTTACACAGTTGCACCAGGAGGAGAAAAGGGGTTAAAAAAAAGTGAAGGATGTTCTCCTTAGCCTTTCTGAATGAATGAAGCACCGGTGCAACTCCTCAATAGTTTTAGACTCCAAACATTTCCCAAAAAGATAAATAATTTTTTAAAAAAATATATTTTTTAAGATGGCTAAGAACACTTAAAAAAAATGAATGAAATAGGTTTAAAACTTTTGTGGTAATTTTTACGACAGATAACCACAATAGACAAGTTATTTCTGAAACTACTCCCACTCGTTTAAAACATTTATGGTTGCTTATTGATTTTGTTAACCCTAAAAACACATCATGAATATAATTGACTAACAATTCAATCACAACATCCACCAATTGAAGCCTAACTTTCATTTTATGATTGTTAGGCCTTCTATTTTTAGGGTTTTTGCGATGTGGAGGTTCCCTAAATAGGAGATAATGCACAGGTTGTCGATAAATAGTTGTGGTAGCGAATTTGAGAGGATTTACTATATACTGACTAATAAAATTACATATTTCACACAATTACCGACTTCTTCAGCGAACTAGGTTGATGATTTATGTCGAAAACTATGCTGAATTTGGGGAATAATTAAGAATTATTGTTTGCAATTTTGACTCTTAGTGGATCTTATTCATCTGTCCATTTCTCCCCCACAGAGAGACCAAAAAAAAAAAGTTAACCGAACTTTAATCATATCATCATTAGCTTTGTCACTTCACCAAGAAATTTTGCATGAGCCAACGGATCGACAGAATCCCATCAAGAAATTAATCCTCATCTTTCTCGAACTTAGTAAACTGATTAGCATTAACCTTACACCAACTCTTTCCCACCTCCCAAAAGTAACAGGTCTAAAATAAGGAAATAATTAAATAAAAATTTCTCAACCACAAGTGGGACCAAGTTGGTATTGGCTTCCCTTTTGTGTGACTAACATTAATGATAACATGGATAATTGGGCATTAGAATATTGCATGGGGTTCGCTTGTCTTACCTTTGGTTCTCATGCCGATTTGAACGCCAAAATCAAAGGCTATTTCTCAGCAAGAAAGAGTTAGGGTTTGTGGGTCAAGAGAATAAAATACTTAAGGTTGCATCGTCACAAAGGAGAATATTTTTTCCATAAAGCACCATTTTCCTAATGTATTTCCTAGTTAGTCAAGTTAACTCTAAAAGAAACTTGGTATATAACGAAGAACATACTTCTGGTTCATGAGAAAATATATAATGTCCATGTTAAAAGCCCATGTACTAGGTTAGGTCTAGTATTAAAATGCCGTACAAATTTATTGTCCACTATCCATAAGAGTAAATGTACAGATATGACGCTTTCAACATATGAAGCTCAATGGCTTTTATAATATAAGGAGTCCTACAATCTCTAGATTTTTGATAAATCTAATGGAAATTTATGGCATGTGTGGCAACGACTCTAATTGAAAAAGAGATTCTAATCAGAATTAATTTTTCTGGTTTTGTTCCCTGAATGAGTTTTAGAGAATTAGAACGCGTTTGATAACTGCATAAAATTTTATATTCCTATAGCATAAATGTGCTTGGTAACTGCACAAAATTTCTATTTTTAGGAACAATTTCTATTCATATTTTTTTAATTAAGTCAAATAATTACGTATTGTTACTACAAAATCAACCTATTTGGCATCACCTAATGAAATGAATATAGAGCATGCATAGTTCATATTAGTCTATTTATTTCTTGGAGCATAACGACATATGCAAAACCTACAAGAAAGAACATAAACACTTCTATGTTCAGCCAAATTATGGTATATTTATTTATTTCTTGGAGCATAACGACATATGCAAAACCTACAAGAAAGAACATAAGCTAAATAGGCAATTTGCACTTGCATTTTTTCCACGAATTTTCACTTAAACACTTCTATATTTAACTAAACTCATACCCAATCCGACCTGTGTTACTTAAACACTTCTATGCTTAGCCAAATTAGGGTATATTTATTTACTATAATTTGTTAAGAATGCAGTACAAATCTAGAGAAGTTTTAATTTTTTTTTAAAATTTTTTAAAGAAAGAATCCGTTGTGTTTTCTAGAATATATCTTTATTAAAGTATTCTACTATTATCAAAAAATTATTAATTTTATTACTAAGAAATTATTTTTACTTTTATTTTCCTTTTTCTTCGCTGATTGGCAGCAATCGACAATAGGCGGAACACATTCGAGCCTTCTCACTTTATTCATCTTATTTCTTAAAAGTGATTCTGGAACAGAGAATCAACTTTTTTTTTATTCTTGTTTCTACTCTAAAAGTGTTCCATGGAACAAAATCAAAACTTTTTATGATTAGAATCATGTACATTACCAAATAGGTTTCTCATCCCTTTTTGTTCAGGGAAACAAAATAAAAAAGTCAGAATCGCTGCCGTACAGGTCCTTGCCAACTCTAATTATTGGTTCATACTATCATTTTCCATAGAAATTTTAGATGTTTACTAGACTAATGAAAGTTGCAAAATGTAAGTAGTATCATTATTTTGTTAAGTTCAAAGCATTCAGTAGATCCCCGGGAATTTCTACCAATCTCTATTGTTCGGCTGGTACTCTTATATACATCACAAATTGGATAATTACTAATATTGGCGATAAACTACGAAATGATAGTACTATAGTACCACTACATCTATGATTTTGCAGAACATACGGGTTTAATGGTAAATCCAAATTTTTACCACACTCCTTGGAAATGTCATGCATAATCATTTCCTAATCGTTGTTTAAAAATAAAACAAAAATATAGCAATGATAGTATCATGGATAGTAAATTCTCAATGCTTACTCGCTTTTAATATCTTCCAGTCATATTTGATTTTGCCCTTTAGATCACGTTCAATTAAATGATAAGGTGTATAGCTACCTCCGCGGATTCTGTATATTCAAAAGGAACATTGGTAACTTGCTTGAGGTAGGGTTTGACAAATTTCACTGATTTTTAAGTTCTCAATCCATACTGCTAAGTTTCTTTTTCTTTTTCTTTTTCCAAAAAATTAGACAGTTTTGATTAATTTCATTTGAAGTTGGCCCTTTTCTAATACCTTTTAGGGTTACTGCTAACTATTCTAAAAGTTTAATCTATCAGATGAAAATGCGGATTAATAATTTAAATATTCTAACCTCTCCATCACACTTGTAGGCTAGACTTTGACCTAAGCCTAAAACATAAAAATATGTAATTAAAAAGGCACATATGGCTCTAAAAGATTTGAACTCAAGATATCCTATTCAAGCTAGCGGTCATACTCATAAAATACTACATTTTTCTATCATCACAATTCTCAACTTCATGTAATATCTTGTATGATCACTGCCAATTATTCAAAATTTTAAATTATTAGATGAAAGCATGATGTATTATTTAAATATTTGAACGTATTTTATGAAAGCGTGGTTTTAAGTGGCACAATTGCTCTGATTTTTTAAATTAGATGGGTGGAAATTACAACACTCACAAAAGGCATATACATACAAATATGGGGGGAGGGAGGGAGAGAGAGAGAGAGAGAGAGAGAGAGGGGTGAGATGACTATAAAGGTAGCATTTCATAAAGGCAAGCAACCTTAAAAGGGCTGAAAGTAAAAAAAGGGCCAAAGTTGATAGATATTTCTATGATAAGAACTCACTAGCATGGTGGGTATTTCCCTACTACTTTGAAAAATTTGAGTACAACCAAGTTGGTCCCTTCTGTCTGAGTCGAAAAAGAGTTTCACTTCAGAAAAAGCTTGTTGCCTTTATAACTTGGGGATGGTGCTGGTTTGTATGGAATTAAAAGATAGTGAAAGTTAGGGCTCTAGCTTCAAGAACATTCACCATCTCTTAACGTCTATCTTGAAAAGGTCCGATTACGGCATTCCATTTGCACATATGGCTCCATTTGTTAGCAAAAAATGATGAATTAGAAAATATTTTCTTAAAAAGATCATTTGTGCTAGCAACAAAATGAATAAAAAATTATTTTCATCATCCACAAAAATATTTAGACATCAAGTGTTGTTGATAACGAAAAAAATTTAATTGACTAATTATGTCAAGTGACATAAGCGATCAATTTTAAGAAAATATATTTTCAAATTGTTTATTTATTGTAAAACAAATAGAGTTTATTCCCGCAGAAAATTCGTCCGGTTTATACTCAAATATAAGAAGATTATATGGGAATTGCATCCATCGTGCATATAAAGTAGCATTTAAAATCGAGCTAGCGTTTCCTCCACTCCCGATTTGAATCAATTTCCTCACCCCTTCTTATTTTAGTGGATTCATGTCAAACAGTACACGACTTAGTGGTTGTTATCCACATATACGAAAACCCTAGCAAAACACGCTACTCGCTTTGCAATTACTAAGCTGCCATGTCGCTGTCGTCGCCCCCACTTCGTCATAGCCCCCCAACCTCAACTGCGGCAACCATCGCCGATCCGTCATAGCCCTTGACCACACCTCTCTCTCTCTCTCTCTCCCCCCACCGTACAATAGATCCGACATCATCCAACCACCTAGCCGTCACCGCTCCCAAGCTCCATTGAATGATGACATCAACCTCCACGCCGCTGCTTAGGCAGAGAAAACTTCTCCTAAATCCAGACAAATCCTTGTAAATGCTACCCAGACCAACGATGACCCTCTATCTTGATGAGGGCTTCCATTGATCGATGGCGAAGGCGGCCATACCTAAATTGACAACTGCATGCATGCACACGCACAAACAGAGAGGGGAAGAGAGATGGGTGTCAAGTGCACAAAAAATAGCCGAGGGATCAGAGAGAGAGATAAGGAGAGAACACAGAGAGAGACTGATGTGTGCTAAGGTTTTGTGTGCACGTTTGTATATGTGTAGCAAGATAAGTTACACAAACGGGTAATTTTAGGATCTAGTTTTGTACATATGTAATCATATACAACATACCTGATAATAATGTTTATTATGAATTATTTCTATATTTTATGGTGGGTTTGTATATCAGGAAAATCAAAGTAGATTTTCCATACTAAACAGGAGAAAATATTTTCTAGTTCATTTTCAAGTATCAGCCAAAAAGCGAATAATGTTGTTATTTTTCTGAAAAATACTTTCCTGAAAGATAGCTTTTGAAAATGTTACATTTTTCTGCGAAACAAATGGAGTCTAATATGATGCAATTGCTGCATGAAATGGAGCAAAGAAAAATTTTGTTTCAGAAGGCAATCGTTTGGAACAGTTTTGTTGCAAAAAGTTGTGCTGCACCAAAGATGTTCTTCTTGTGACCTTACGGGGAGATGCAACATCAGACTACTAGGAATTATTTTTGAGGAGCTACAAACCTTTCAAAATTAACATATCCATTCATTTTTTGTGTACTAAAGGAAGGCGGAAAGGAAAATCTAATGAAAAGAATTTTAATGTATGGCTTGGAATTAAAAGTTCAATGCGCGCTCGCCCTATATTCTATTACAAGATTAATTGTCGCATCCCTGTTTGAAAGTTTCAAATTTCAAACCTCCCTTCAAAGCTTGAGATTATTCTCCTTTGACCTTCCATCGTGACCAATTCCTCGTAATTATTTACTTCGTTTCTAGTAGTTCTTGTCGTTAATGTATTGTCAAGGTTTACACCACTTTGTGTAAGTCACTAAATTCGCCATACAATAGTCAGTGCCTGAACATTCTCAATTTTAGCAAGTCTACTTCACAATATTATTCCCGTGCCCCTTTGACATGATTTTCTTCTTTTAGCTATGAATACACTACGATTCAACTCTGTTCAGTCAGGTTATAATAGCGTCGAATTATTCGTTATGGTGTAAGTGAGAGCTCAAGTTGACTCGCATACTTGATACTCAAACCCCAACTCGAACTCGACTTGATTTCATTGGTCCATAATCCATTTATAAAGGAAATCGAGCGCGAGCTTGATCTCAGAAAGTGCTCAAATGAAGTGGTTGTCTGAAGTGTTCTTGAGGATGTCTGTGTTTGTCTCAGCTAATAAATGTTTTTCAAGAAAACAAATAGAGACAAGAAGTTTCTGCTTTGGCGCGATGCCAATCGTCAACCGTCCATGCACGGTGATCGTTGCAGAAAGAGAGTCTAAAATGGAAATTTTTTGAAGTTTCCTCTTCCTCTCGCTCTCTACCCTGTCTCTCGAGCAAGTCAATCACAGTTTCCGAGGAAACTGACAGAACAGACATGCTTCTTTCAAGAAAAATGGAGTTGCATTTATTATTTTCTTTAGCCCAAAAAAATGACAAAGATTCTGCAGACTCCAAAGCAACATCTGATTTAGTACCCAATGACGCCCATTGTTTATTTCAATTCGAAGTCTGATCTGCTTGGGAGACCCTCTAGAGTCAAAATATCCTCCAAACATAAAGTTTCAACGTTATCAATGTTTGTTATTTAATATGTTTGTTTCTTGGCCAAAACATATGTTACATTTAGCTTCAAAGAAAAATTATTAAGGCTGTCACACTCATTAATCGATCTTTATTGTTGTTGCGTAATTTTTTAATACAATCTCACGCTACATACATCGCTTCTGTACTTGTTGGCTACGTGAACATGAAAAGATTTTCACTTACCCATTATCTTGATATAATCTCCAACGATGTTTCTATTTCAACCGGCTCGCGATGCTTTTTCAAGGCTTCTCTGAACAAGGGGTGGTAAACCCTAGATAAGTTACAACAAAACCTTATTCGACTCTGTGTTCGAGAGCAATGCATTTGTGGGAAAGAAGCACATTTTCCAAAACTCGAGTTAGAAATTGTGGGTGGTCAAGAATTTTTTATAAAACAAATAAATAAGAGAGAGAGAGATCATGAGGTTGCATTAGGACAAAACGCTAGCTTAATCAACTTATAATGTGACAGAAAAGAGAAGTTGATTTGCAAAGATGGAAGTTGCAGAGATTTCTTAGAAACCATGTGGAAGAATCTTTTGCATTGAGATTGGTAAGCTGGGAGCTCCAAGATTTGGGAAACCCTAGAGAGACAGATTTCTGGCGAGTGAAGTTTCCAAAGGTTTAGTCAATGCCAATGATATGAGCAAAAAGCTTTTCTTTTGCTTTTTAGCTTTTTTACTCTTGGGTTCCCACACCACCACCAACCCCAACCCCCCGCGCCTTTGGCAGCGGCCTTCAACTGCACTTTGCCCATTAGATTAAGCAAAATATTATATTGCAATGCACAGTGATTGTAGCTGACATTTTTATTTACATTGATAGTATATTTGTGTTTCTTAGAGAACTACTGGAACCGATGAATGTTTTTCTTATTAGGGTTTGCCCTTTACCCATGAATACTATTCAATTTAGAGGCCCTAATTTCTCTCGACAATCAAATGTTAGGTGATCAAAAGTTAAATCAAAGGTTGTAACTTTTTCTCACACTTATAACGTGATGCAGGGTAGCGATAAACAGGAAATCAATTCCTCAGAATACTTTGAATTCAATTAATGAAAGTCTGAATATTACAAAAAGATGACGTCCATATATATAGATAGGACTTCAAAAGTAATGCAGATAACAAAAGATAACATTAATTGAATCTAATCTAATCTTATCTAAGCGAATCCGAATCAAAGATAACAAATAATTGAAATATTCGAAATTGCCTAAAACAGAAAACTGCCTAAAAAGTGATCAAAATGACTCCGAAATGCTAAAATCCATCGTATCTCACAGCGAAAACTTTGAATCAGATGGCCGTTTCGCTTCAACCAACCAATTTTGAGTGCGATCTGAGATCGTTTAACCCAAGGTCCAAAATTAACGGTAAAGTCTCGCGGACTTTTGGCGATCCAATTTGTCGAAAAAATCACATGCCAGCTGTTTTACATCATTCCCCCTTCTTTGGAAGAACTCGCCCTCTAGTTATTATCAAGGTAAAGCGAAATGTCGGGAGAATGATACTCGGATAAGTCCGCCACATTGAGTGTTAGAGAAATATTAAGATTGCTAAGAAGATCAATAACGTAGGCATTATCGTTGATTTTCTTAATGATTCTGCAAGGACCGATCTTTCTATCCTTCAGCTTATTATAAGTACTAACGGGAAAACGCTCCTTGCGTAGAAAGACCATGACCTCATCCCCAACTTTAAAAGTCTTGGAACGACGTCGCTTGTCAGCATGCTCCTTATACTTTGCATTGGACTCAGCAAGTTGGTGTGTAAAATCAGCTTGAACCTCCACAATTTTCGTCGCCAAATTTTCTGCCGCTACACTATAACCAGGAATCTCAGGCAGAGGAACCAAATCAAGTGTATGCTGAGGTACACGACTATAAATAACTTCGAATGGTGATTTTCCAATGAAATGATTAACTGTATTGTTGAAAGCAAATTCTGTTGGTTCTAGATATCGATCCCATTGTTTTGGCGTATCGCTACAAAGGCATCGAATGATGTCCGCCATTGTCCGATTAACTACCTCGATTTTCCCATCAGTCTGAGGATGGAAAAAACTGTTGTACTATAAATTAGTGCCAAATAATTTCCACAGAGTCCTCCAAAAATGACTGAGGAATTTAGTATCCCTATTAGAGGTAATCGTCTTGGGAACATCATGTGTCACGCCCCGCACCCTGGGTACGGGCGCGCGACTCCCTGCAATCGTACTCTCGAGTCCCAAGAATCGCATAGCAGGAAATGCATAATGAAAGAAGCATACGGAAGCGATATCATATACTCATCCATACAAACATCCATGGGAACCTGGATAGCGAGAACATGACATGTATACATAACATTCCAAGAGTTCGTACAAAAGCGTAGGAGAACTAGTCCTACAGATCGGTCGGGGTAACGATACTGCATCAAAAGACATCCATAACAAGTCTTTAAGAGAAACTAGCCTACGAGACCATCAACAAAAGAAAACTACAGCAAGTTAGAAACCACTAAGTCAAACTGCTGAAGTCGTCAGTCTCCTCGACATCTTCTGTAGGCTCGTACTCCGAGAATGTCTCAGAGCGTACCTCTACGGTATACTCCATTGTCTCGTCCTCTGGCTGCTCCACAAGGTTACCCTCTGAGGCTTCAATCTCAATCACTTCAACGGTGTCTTCTAGGGTTGGGGTCCTCTCAGGAATGTTCCTCGAACTAGCTATAGATCCCTCGACCTTCACATAATCCTGAGTGAGACGACACCAACTAGGAATAACTCTACGGGAAACCTTAGTAGATTTCAGTAGTCTAGTAGTGATCTCGCCTACCTTACGAAACCAAACCTCAAACCTATGAGGCTTCCAGTCATTTTCACCCTCATCAACCCAAACTATTGTACACTTTCTAATGTGCACAATTCCCTGTCCGTCCGGGAACTCGTCAAAATACGCAGTCATCTCTTTTGAGTTACCTAGTCTGGTCGACAGCATCATCACGGTTTAGGATCTGAAAATGGGGTCCCGCAACGAGGTGAGATTCACATCTCAGTAAGATAGGTCCTAACCCTAAGTCAGGCCGACTATACACCCAGATGAATGCAATCATGCACAAGAATACATAGACAACATCATACGGTATTCATTAGTCAAATATGTCACAATGATGCAAGCGTTCATCAATCACACAACAGGGTATCATAACTTGTCAATCGAGTCAAGCATATAGCACAAATTCAAGCCACATGTTCCATTCCGAACTTTCTCAAGAATCACGCCCACATTTAAACCGTCTCAGGCTCGGTCCACGTCAATACGCCTCAAACCATCAGATTGGTAAACTTGCGTAAACGCATCAAGTTTCCAAATGTCATTCCAAGCCTGTGTCCACACATATTCATTCTTGTCCCGCGTCTTAACGCATCAGGACATTGGCCATTTCAACCCCGCGTCTCAATGCATCAGAGTACAATTCAACACAACCCCGCATCTCAATACCTTAGGGTACTACAAGATTCACAACATGTCAATCATTCGTTTCAAATCAAGCTTCATGATCGAGTACTAGCTCATCCACCGAGCTAGATATCTGTGGCACGCAAGGCAATCAATCTCACCACTCACAAGAGGCAATCAATTCATGGCATATGCATTCGGCAAGAATTCAAGCAATCAACAATCCACTAGGGCGAACATTGAACAACCTCACCATAACTCGCGAAAACTAATTCAATTCATACACAAATCATCCAGTCGAGTCCAATCTTCCTAGAAAAGGTTTAGAAACTCCTTACCTTGAGCTTAAATCGATAAAAATCCTCCTCTAAGCACTTCAAAGGTTCAGCCCCAAAGAGTCCAAAATAGGGTAGCTTTGTACCTAAGGGGATTTCATCCGTTTTGTCAATATTTCTTCGTCCAATCATCGAACCATTAAGTATAAACCTTAATAATACATCCATCGATATTCTAGTATGTCTCAACGATGAAATTTTAGCTCAATTGAATCCCAAACAGCCCCCCATGATCTCGGCAAGAACAGAACCGAACAGGGCATTTTTTGGTTCTGTTTAGTTCTCAACTAATCTAACCATAAACTATTCTAAATCCTTAATTTATCCACTAATCTACTTGCTAACCATAGTCCTACATGTTGGGAAGTCTCACCGAAATTTTGAACTCAAGGCGATGTCAAATGATTAACGAACGGGTTCGGTTCCTCTGAGTCTTCGCCGGGTCAGTTTCTGCTCTTCAAACACAACACCCATTTGGGGTAAACAATCCATCAAATTCAGCCCAAATTTTTACCATAACTCATTATATGAGCGTCCTAAATGTCCACAAAATTTGGCCAAAAGATTGGGACAATTCGAAGTCCTAAGAAGCTCAAAAGTCAACTTACGTCCAGCTACGACGGATTCCGTTGACTTTCGGGAAAACGGCTAGCCAGTGCTCCTCGGTAAGTCAAACGCCGAGCTACCACTTGGAGGTGGTTGGCAAGAGGCTGAAGAAGGTGAGGGTGGTTGGCTCGACAGCTGAAAGTTGCCTAAAGTGGCGATCAGAAGTGGCGAAGGAGTGGCTGCGGGCTGGTCGGGCGTGGAGTCTTTGGCCAAAGAAGAAGAAGAAGATGAAGATGAAGAAGATGGTGGCTAGTGGGGTGTTCGGCTGAGCACAATAGAGAAGAAGAGGTATACACTAATTGCTTGGTCAAACATGTAGAATGGTAGGTTAAAAGTGAGTTAATAAATGCCAAAGCCTAATCCAATGACGCTTGTCCACTAGTCAATCAAGGGCTCATCCAAGGGCTGTCATTTTCTCTAATTTTCAGCAGCTATGGGGGTGTATCAAAGATCAAAATGTCCTTATCCATTTATTAAGGCAAGGTCTAGCTTTGAGGGGCAAAACGGTAATTTCACCCTCGAAGTTCGGAACGTCGTTTTTCTAATGCAAATTTCCTTCGATGAGGTGACATCCAATCCAATTATAACGTTAAAATTCTTAATTTTTTATTTTCTAATTTCGAGACTCTTCTCTAAATCATTTCTCTATCAGATGTGATTCCAGCCTAATCCGCATTGACGGGTGGCTTTTGCAGACGTTACACGTATCGACTCTGTGATTCATATCACACTTAGCGCTCGTCAGTTCATGGCAACTTTGGCTGTCATGTAATTACGAGGGTCTATTATTAGTTTCGACGGTCTCGATCATCATCGTTCGATTTAGGAAAATTTTATAAATTATACATTGGTTAAGCAGCATCACCCGCGCTCCAATCATATGACGCTAGTAATGCATTCCTTAATCGTTCTTAGATCGGCCTTTTATGGCTCTAAATATCCCCTCGACAATCCTTATGGTCAAAGTGTCATTTCCTATTTGAGTTCCCTAGGTCCACGTACCTTGTCTCACGTTAGCCTTTCCCTCTCGATCAGTTGACTCAAGATTGATCAGATCCAAGCGAGATACGACTGAAACACATCATTAGATATATTCTCATTAATAAGTCTCAAAATGATAGGAAAAATCAAAATGCAAAAACTTTTCCAACTTACAAAAAATTTTGTCCTCAAAATTTACAATAAACCCAACTATCCAAACAAATTGGGGTATTGGCGCCTCATCGTTTCCTCACTTTTCCACGTAACGCCTTCGATTCCATGGTGCTCCCAAACGACTTTGACCAATGGAATCGTCTTGTTCCTCAGAATTTTCTCTTTCCAATCTTCGATCCTAACTGGTCTTTTCCACATATGACTCTGTCATCTACTTCGATGGTTTCGTAATCTAATACATGCGTCGGGTCCGGCTCGTACTTCTGGAGCATTGACACATGGAAGATGTTGTGTACTTGAGACAAGTTAGGCGGTAAGGTAAGCCTGTAGGCCAGGGTCCCAATTCGTTCCAAAATCTCAAAAGGTCCTATGTACCTTGGACTTAGTTTCTCTTTCTTTCCAAATCAAGATAATCCTCTCATTGGCGACACCTTAAGGTAAACATGATCGCCTACTTGAAACTCCAGAGGCTTACGTCGTTTATCCGTATAACTTTTTTGACGACTCTATGCTGTTTTTAGCCTATCTCGGATTATCTTTACTGCTTCCGCCGATTGCTCTACCAATTATGGGCATGTAATACTTCTTTCTCCAACTTCGTCCCCGTAAATCGGGGTCCTGCAAGCTCTTCCGTAAAGCGCTTCAAAAGGTGCCATTCGAATACTCTGCTGATAACTATTGTTATATGTGAATTCTACCAATTGCAGCTGATCCTCCCATCACCTTTGAAGTCTATCACACACGCTCGGAACATATCCTTGAGCGTCTGAATCGTTCTTTCCAATTATCCGTCCGTCTGTGGATGATATGCTGTACTGAACTGTAGTCGAGTCCTCATGGCATCCTAAAGACTCTTCCAAAAATTACCCGTAAACTTAGGATCTCTGGCCGATGTAATCGTCACGAGTACTCCATGTAGCCTCACTATCTGCTGCATATACAATTCGGCATACCTGTCCATTGCGAAATCGTTTCGTACATGAATAGAATGTGCAGACTTCATTAACGGTCCACGACTACCCAAATAGAATCGTGGCCTCTCTAGCTCCTTGGTAGTCCCATGACAAAGTCCATAGTCACGTGCTTCCATTTCCATTCAAGAATCTCCATCGGCTATAGCAATCCACCAGGCTTACGGTGTTGTGTCTTCACCTGCTGGCATGTCAAGCACTTCGCCACATACTTCGCTACATCCACCTTCATCCCATTTCACCAATAATGCTAACGTAAGTTCTGGTACATTTTCGTGCTACTTGGGTGGATACTATAATTGCTTTTATGAGCCTATCATAAAATCCTTTCTCTAAACTCTTTGTCCTTTGGTACAGATAGACGCCCTCGAAATTTCAAAATTCCATCCTCTACCACTTGGAACTCTGGCTTCCTTTTTGTCGCATCCATCTCCAGGATTTTCTGAATTTCTGGGTCTGTCGGCTGCACGGCTCTTATCCTTTCTTGTATCTCAGGTTCTATTCTCAGTGTGGCTACCAAACTGGATAGTTGACAGGCTTTCAATCTGAATTTGGAATCCCTCAAATTTTCAAATATCGACCACCCTTTTACCAAAAGATAGGCGATACTCGATTTCCGACTAAACGTATCCGCGACTTTGTTCGCTTTCCCAAGGTGATATAATATATCGCAATCATAATCCTTAAGCAGTTTCATCCATCGGCGTTGCCTCATGTTCAGTTACTTCTGGGAAAATATATACTTCAGACTTTAGTAGTCCGTATAAATCTGAAATTTCTAGCCACATAAATAATGCCTCTAAATCTTCAAAGCAAAGATAATTGCTGCCAGTTCTAAATCATGAGTCAGGTAGTTCATCTCATGAGGTCGCAGTTGTCGGGATGCGCAGGCAACCACCCTTCCATGTTGCATTAGCATACAGCCCAGTCCCTTTAGAGAAGCATCACTATATATTTCGTAGCCTCTAGGTCTTAATGGAATCATCAATACTGGTGTGGTCGTTAATCGATGCTTGAGCTTTTGGAAACTCCTTTCACACTTATACGTCCTTTCGAACTTCGTTTCTTTCTTAGTCAATCTCGTCAGTGGAATGGCTATAGATGAAAATTTCTCCACGAAACGTCTGTAATATCCTACCAATTCGAAGAAACTTCGAACTTCCGTGATCGTAGTAGGCCTAGGCCAATTCATAACAGCTTCGATCTTCACAGGATCTATAGTAATCCCTTCTCCAGATACCATATGGCCAAGAAATGTCACTTTATTCAACCAGAACTCGCATTTGCTAAACTTAGCGTAAAGCGAGTGCTCCTTCAGGGTCTGCAAGACAATCCTCAGATGCACTTCGCGTTCTTCGTTACTCTTTGAGTAAATCAGGATATCGTCGATAAAGACTATAACAAATCTATCCAAGAATTCCTTGAACACCCGATGCATCATATCCATGAATGCAGTTGGAGCATTAGTCAGTCCAAAAGACATCATAGTGAATTCGTAATGACCATTCCTTGTCCTAAAAGCGGTCTTAGATATGTCTTCTTTCTTAATTCTCAACTGATGATACCCGGTCCTCAGGTCAATTTTAGAGAATACTGCAGCTCCTTGCAATTGATCAAATAAGTCATCAATTCTCGACAGTGGGTACTTATTCTTTACAGTCACTCAATTCAATTGTCGATAGTTGATGCATAAACGCAAGGACCTATCCTTTTTCCTCATAAACAACACCGGCAGTCCCCACGGTGAAGCACTTGGTCGAATAAATTCTTTATCCAGTAATTCTTGCATTTGTACCTTTAACTCTTTTAGTTCAGATAGGGACATCCTATAGGGTGCCTTCGAGATCGGCTCTGTTCCGGGAGCTAACTTAATCACGAATCATATTTCTTGTTCTGGTGGCAACCTTGGTAACTCTAGGGAAAAATGTCAGGAAACTCACGCACTACATAAATACTTTCTAGTTTAGGTTCCTTGACAGTCATGTCCATAACTGCGACTAAGTACGCTTGACATCCTTCAGTTGTCAGCTTTGTCGCTTCAGGTGATAAGACTAAAGGAATAGAGGTTCCTCCTCGACTTCCCACAAATTCAAAATTTAGGCAGCCTTCTAGATAAAAATGAATTATCCTACTACCACAATCAACTACTGCCCTCTACTTACCCAACTAATCCATTCCTATGATCACATCAAAGTCATACATGGGCAATACGGCCAAGTCTATACTCTTTTTACTACCGCCAATTATGATTTTACAATCAGCACAGTCCAACGAAACTAGTACATTATCTTTCAACGGGGTGGCAACATGCAGAATCACACTCAACGATTTCAATTCCATATTAACCAAATCAGCAAAGCGAGCAGACACAAACGAGTGAGATGCGTCGGGATTGAACAAAGCATAAACAACTTGGTCACACAAATAAACCATACCTGTGACCACGCCAGACGCTTTTTCTACTTCCCTACGTGCCACAGCCTAGACCATTCCTTGAGTTGGAGGTCGGTTCTGGTCAATCTGGGGAGTGGAAGTGGACAATCCTGCCTGTGGTCGTTGCCTTTGAGGTCTATTCACTAGGGTTTGGTTTGGGCAACTCCTCATCTGATGGCCCATCTGACCACATTGAAGCACGCTCCAATCCTTACCGGACAAGGTCCGTTACCATTCCTTCTGTCACAGAGGTGGCAACTCCAGTTCATTGGGTTCGGCGGCTTCACTATGTTCTTTCTTACTAGAGGGATGAAGCGTCTATTTCCAGCCATAGGTTTATTACCGGCCTGGCGGTTATCTCTGAATGAACTGAACCACGTTCTAGATGCGATATTTCTCTCCTTCAAGTCCCTCTCGATCATCTTTCCCCATTCATAGATATCTTTATAGGTCTTTAGGTTCAGAGCTATCATCTGGCTGCGAAGTTCAGGCCTCAGTCCATCCCGAAATCTCCGCACCTTCTCTAGGAGATCTTCTACCGATCGGGACGCATACCTTGACAATCTGGATAACTTAGCTTCATACTAGTCCACTATCAGGTGATTTAGACGTAACCGTAAGAACTCCACTTGCTTCCTTTTTCGAGCGGTCTCAGGCAAGTACTTGTCATTGAATGCCGTAGTAAAGGCATTCCAAGTCAAAGTTGTTCCTTCTGGAAAGACTCCATTTTTGGTGGCAGTCCACCTCTCATTAGCGGTACCTTCTAGCTGGTACATCGCCAATAATATTTTTTCTTCATCTGTGCATCTTAGGACTCCAAAGGCCTTTTCAAGTTTCTCTATCCACCTTGACGCCAGTTCAGGGTCTCCAGTCCCATCGAACTGGGTTGGCTTCAGTTTGATAAATTGTTCGACCAGTTGGCTCATCTGTCTGGTCACAACAACCTCCTCCTAGACATTTCCTACCTCATTGCCCTGGTCGTGATTGCCGTTGTTCCCATTGCCTCCACTATTGCAGTTATTAACGTTGACAGCGGCTATTACGGCTCCCACTGCTTGAGCTAAGGCAGCATCCCTATCCTAGGTCTACCTGTCGATGAGGTCACCGATCCTTTTGAGTTCTCTTAGCACTCCGTCCATTCTCAAGTCTTCCGCCATGGGTGGCCTCGAACTAGAGGCTCCACCCCTGGGTCTTCCAAGTCTCATGAGCGGATTACTCATTCTGGTCTACTTTTACTACGCCTGGACCACCACAATTCCACCACGGAATTGGTAACTTATTCATCTAATCAAGTCCAACAATACTAAATTAGGTCCCAAAGAAGCAGTCATAACATAGCAACTTCCCACACAACTATTTCCAAAGGCACTTCAATAAACAATCCATGGCTATTCCTCAATTTCGTTTGCTTCAACGATTCACCAAAACTAGCCATGCTTATTTACTCAACAAAGCAAAATTCAGAAATGACTTTCGGCGCTAAACATGAAATTTAATCCTCATAAATCACCACAATCTTGTCAAGACTAAATGTCAATCACATGCGCCAAGTCATATGCCATGCATTTAGTGCCTAACTCTAATGAGTCTCCTAAGGTCTCGCTATCCATCCTGTCCCAACTTACTCCTCCTTATTACTCCAATCCTCAATCAACTTTGAATCGAGCTGACCTTGCTTTGATACCAAGCAAGGTGGGCTGCCACGCCCCGCACCCTAGGCACGGGTGCGCGACTCCCTGCAATCCAGGATCATTATGCATCTCTTGCTATGCGAAGCCAACCCAGTTCGATGGGACTAGAAACCTTGAATTGGTGCCAAGGTGGATGGAGAAACTTGAAAAGGCCTTCGGAGTCTTGAGATGCACGAATGAAGAAAACGTACTATTGGTGGTGTACTAGCTGGAAGGTACCGCTAATGAGTGGTGGACTGCCACCAAGAATGGAGTCTTTCCAAAAGGAACAACTTTGACTTGGAATGACTTTACTACGGTATTCAATGACAAGTACTTCTCCGAGACCGCTCAAAAAAAGAAGCAAGTGGAGTTCTTACAGTTACGTCAGAATCACTTGACAGTGTACAAGTATGAAACTGAGTTCTCCAGATTGTCAAGGTATGCACTTCGATCGGTAGAGGATCCCCTGGAGAAGGCGCGGAGATTTCGAGGTGGACTGAGGCCTGAACTTCGCAGCTAGATGATAGCTCTGAACCTGAGGACCTATAAAGATATCTATGAATGGGGACAGATGATCGAGATGGACCTGAAGGAAAGAAATGCTACATCTAGAATGCGGTTCAGTTCATTCAGAGATAACCGCCAAGCCGACAATAGACCTATGGCTGGCAATAGATTCTTCATCCCTCCAGTAAGAAAGAACATAGTGAAGCCACCGAACCCAATGAACTAGAGTTGCCGCCTCTGTGGCAGAAGGCATGGTAACGGACCTTGTCGGGTAAAGATTTGAGCGTGCTTCAAGTGTGGTCAGATGGACCATTAGATGAGGACTTGCCCTAACCAAACCCCAGTGAATAGACCTCAAGGGCAACAACCACAGGCAGGATTGTCCACTGCTACTCCCAAGATTGACCAGAACCGACCCCTAGCTTAGGGAATGGTCTAGGCTGTGGCACGCCGGGAAGCAAACGAAGCGTCTGGCGTGGTCACAGGTACGGTTTATTTGTTGTTTCCAAGTTACCTATGTTTTGTTCGATCCCGGGGCATCACACTTGTTTATGTCTGCTCGCTTTGCTGATTTGGTTAATATGGAATTGAAACCGTTGAGTGTGATTCTACATGTTGCCACCCTGTTGAAAGATAATGTACTGGTTTCATTGGGCCGTGCTGATTGTAAAATCGTAATTGGCAGTAGTAAAGAGAGTATAGACTTGGCCGTGTTGCCCATGTATGACTTTTTGATATGATCATAGGAATGGACTGGTTGGGTAAGTAGAGGGCAGCGGTTGATTGTGGTAGTAGGATAATCCGTTTTTATCTAGAAGGCCGCCTAAATTTTGAATTTGCGGGAAGTCGAGGAGGAACCTCTATTCCTTTAGTCTCATCACTTGAAGCAAAAAAGATGATAACTGAAGAATGTCTGGCGTACTTAGTCTCAATTATGGACACGACTGCAGAGAAACCTAAACTAGAAAGTATTTCGGAAGTGTGTGAGTTTCCTGACATTTTTCTCCAAGAGTTACCAAGGATGCCACCAGAACGAGAAATAGAATTCGTGATTGAGATAGCTCCCGGAACGGAGCCGATCTCGAAGGCACCCTATAGGATGTCCCTATCAAAACTAAAGGAGTTAAAGGTACCCTATAGGATGTCTTGATCTCAATCACTTCAACGGTGTCTTCCAAGGTTGGGGTCCTCTCGGGAATGTTCTTGAACCAGCTACAGATCCCTCGACCTCCACAGAATCCCGAGTGAGATGACACCAACAAGGAATAACCCTATGGGGTACCTCAGCAGACTTTAGTGATCCAGTAGTGACCTCGCCTACCTTACGAAACCAAGCCTCAAACCTATAAGGCTTCCAGTCCTTTTCACCCTTATCGACCCAAACTACTCTACACTTTCTAACGTACACAGTTCTTTGCCCGTCCAGGAAATCGTCAAAATACGCAGTCATCTCCTTTGGGTCACCTAGTCTGGTCGGCAGTATCCTCATGGTCTAGGATCTGAAAATGAGGTCGGGCAACGGGGTGAGATTCACATATCAGTAAGATAGGTCCTAACCCTAAGTCAGACCGACTATACACTCAGATGAATGCAATCATGCACAAGAATACATAGACAACATCATACGGTACTCATCAGTCAAATATGTCACAATGATGCAAGCGTTCATCAATCGCACAACGGGGCATCATAACTTGTCAATCAAGTTAGGCATATAGTTCAAATTCAAGCCACACGTTTCATCATTCCGAACTTTCTCAAGAATCACGCCCGAGTTTAAAACGTCTCTGGCTCGGTCCGTGTCAATACGCCTCGAACCATAAGATTGGTAAACCCGCGTAAACGCATCAGGTTTCTAAATGCCATTCCAAGCCTGTGTCCACACATATTCGTTCTCGTCTCGCATCTCAACGCATCAGGACATTGGCCATTTCAACCCCGCGTCTCAACGCATCAGGGTACAATTCAACACAATCCCGCGTTTCAACGCCTCAAGGTACCACAAGATTCACAACATGCCAATCATTCGTTTCAAATCAAACTTCATGATCGAGTACTAGCTCATACATCGAACTATATATCTATGGCATGTAAGGCAATCAATCTCAGCACTCACAAGAGGCAATTAATTCATGCATATGCATTTGGCAAGAATTCAAGCAATCAATAATCCACAAGGGCGAACATTGAACAACCTCACCATAACTCGCGAAAATTAATTCAATTCATACCCTGATCATCTAGTCGAGTCCAATCTTCCTGGCAAAGGTTTAGAAACTCCTTACCTTGAGCTTAAATTGACAAAAACCCTACTCTAAGCATTTCGAAATTTTCGCCCCAAAGAGTCCAAAACAGGGCAGCTTTGTACCTAAGGGGATTCCATCTGTTTCGTCAATATTTCTTCGTCCAATCATCGAACCATTAAGTATATACCTTAATAACACATCCATCGACATTCTAGTATGTCTCATTGATAAAATTTGAGCTCAATTGAATCCCAAACAGCCCCCCATGATCTCTGCAAGAACATAACCAAACAGGGCATTTTTCGGTTCTATTTATTTTCTAACTAATCACCCCATAAACTATTCTAAATCCTCAATTTATTTGCTAATCTACTTGCTAACACATATTTCTACATGTTGGGAAGCCTCACCGAAAGTTTGAACACAAGGCGACGTCAAATGATCTATGAACGGGTTTGGTTCCTCCAAGTGCTCGCTGGGTCAATTTCTTCCCTTCAAACACAACACCCATTTGGGGTCAAAACTCCATCAAATTCAGCCCAAATTTTTACCGTAACTCAATGTATGAGTGTCCTAGATTTTCACAAAATTTGGCCAAAAGATTGGGACAAGTTGAAGTCCTGTGGTGCTTAAAAGTCGACTTACCTCCAGTTATGACGGATTCCGTCGACTAGCGGGAAAACGGCTGGCCGATGCTCCTTAATGGGTCAAATGCCAAGCTATCACTTGGAGATGGTCGACAAGAGGCTGAGGAAGGTGAGGATGGTCAGCTCGACGTTGGAAGTTGCTGGAAGTGGCGGTCGAAAGTGGCAAAGGAGAGGATGCGGGCTGGTCAGGCGTGGAGTCTTCAGCCGAAGAAGAAGAAGAAGAAGAAGAAGAAGATGGTGGCTGGTGGGGTGCTCGGCGGAGCACAATGGAGAAGAAGAGGTATACACTAATTGCTTGGTCAAACATGTTAAATGGTAGGTTAAAAGTGAGTTAATAAATGCTAAAGCCTAATCCATTGACACTTGTCCACTAGTCAATCAAGGGCTCATCCAAGGGCTGTCATTTTCTCTAATTTTCGGTAGCTATGGAGGTGTATCAAAGACCAAAATGCCATTATCTATTTATTATGGCAAGGTCAAGATTTGGGGGGCAAAATATTAATTTCAACCTCAACGTTATGAACGTCGTTTTTCTAATTTAAATTTCCTTCGATGAGGCGACGTCTAATTATAACGTTGGAATTCTTGATTTTTCATTTTCTAATTATGAGACTCGTCTCTGAATCATTTCTCTATCAGATGTGATTCCAGCCTAACCAGAACTGACGGGTGGTTTTTGCAGACATTACGCGTATCGACTCTGTGATTCATATCACACTTAAGGCTCGTCAATTCATGGCGACTTTAGTTGTCATGTAATTGCGAGGGTCTATTACTAATTCGGACGGTCTCGATCATCATCGTTCGATTTAGAAAAATTTTGCAAATTATACATTGGATAAGCGACACCACCCGCGCTTCAATCGTATAACGCTAGCAATGCATTCCTTAATCGTTCTTAGATCGGCCTTTTATGGCTCTAAATATCCCCTCGACAATCCTTATCGTCAAAGTGTCATTTCCTATTTTAGTTCCCTAGGTCCATGTACCTTTTCTCGCGTTAGCCTTTCTCTCTCAGTCAGTTAACTCGAGATTGATCAGATCCGAGCGAGATGCGAATGAAACACATCGTTAGATATATTCTCATTAATAAGTTTTGAAATGATAGGAAAAATTAGAATGTCATACCATGTAAATGAACAACTTCGCGAAAGAATAGACCAGCAACATGAGAAGCATCAGATGTATTCTTACAGGGTGTAAAATGTGACATCTTTGTAAATCTACTCACTACCACGAAGACAGAATCCATACCTTGTTGTGTTCGCGGTAGTCCCATAACAAAATCCATGGATATGTCCACCCAAGGTCCAGTTGGAATTGACAATGGCATACAAAGGCCAGTATTCTGAGAATGCTCTTTTGCAACCTGACAGACAGGACATTTCTGCGCAAAACACCCAACATCGCACTTTAATTGTGGCCAAAAGTAACGTTCCTCTACCAACCCGATAGACTTATCACGCCCTAAATGTCCTCCAAGACTTCCACCATGTAATTCTCGAATCAGTTTCTCACGAAGAGAACTATACGAGATGCACAACCTGTTACCATAAAATAAGTAATTATCATGAATAATCATATCACCTTCAGAACCAACGGCTTGATACTTCGTTCAAGTGTCTCGAAAACCTTCATCTTCAACATAAAGGTCGCATAAAATCTCAAACTACACTACTTCGTTTGTCATAGTGACAAGGAAAGCAGCTTGACGGCTTAAAGTATCAGCCACTTTATTCAGATGACCAGCCTTTTGCCGAAGCACAAAATTAAAATGTTCCAAGAAAGATACCCAGCGCTCATGCATCTTATTTAAATGCTTTTGGCCCTTAATGTATTTGAGCGCTTGGTGGTCAGTGTTCAATAGAAATTCACGTTGATAAAGATAAGGCTGCTAGTGCTTAATAGCTCGAACTACTGCATAGAATTCCTGTTCATAGCTAGACCATCGTCGTCGAACTTCATTCAACTTTTCGCTAAAATAAGCAACTGGCTTCCCTTTCTGAGATAAGACTGTGCCAATTCCAACTCTAGAGGCATCACAATCTCCGTACTTCCCCAACAATTTTAGGGATAGGCCAATCTCGAATAGAAGCAACCTTCGCTCCATTAACTTGAAGCCCATATGCACTAACAATATATCCCAAAAACAACAATTGATTTGTCATGAAGCTGCATTTGGGTAGGTTAATATAAAGTTGATTCCCCTCCAAAACCTACAAAACATCTCGAAGGTGTTCTACATGTTGCTGTTCATCTGGGCTATAGATAAGTATATCATCAAAATAAACCACCACAAACTTGCCCAAGAAAGGTTTAATGACTTGCGTCATCAGACGCATAAAAGTGCTAGGAGCATTGCTAAGTCCGAATGGCATGACTAACCATTCATAAAGTCCTTCGCTGGTTTTGAATGCCGTCTTCCATTCATCTCCGGCCTCATGTGAATTTGATGGCAACCACAATTGATTTTCGAAAAGATCTTTGATCCAGACAACCCGTCAAGCATATCATCCAAACGAGGAATAGGGAAGTGATACCTCACAGTAATTTTATTTTATCACTTGACTATCCACACACATCCGCATGCTGCCATCTTTCTTCGGTGTAAGCAAAGCAGGAACAATACAAGGACTCATGCTTTCTTGGATAAAACCTTTTCGCAAAAGTTCCTCCACTTTCTCTCTTAATATCTGATTCTCCTTCGTGGTCATACGGTAATGTGACAGATAAGGTAGAATAGCGCCGGGTAGGAAATCAATCTGATTCTAGATGTCTCGCAATGGTGGTAGTCCATCAGGTAGGTCTTTAGTAGTAATAACAGAGAAAGCTTTCAATAAAGGCTGCAAAGCTTCTGGGATCACAATGGTTTCCTGCTTAGACCCATCATCAACAATTAAATACATACTGTTCCTCTTACGAACATTAAGTAGAACACCAGTCGCACCACCCTTAGCCTGTCTTTGAGAGGGTTGCGAAACACGAGCAGCTTCATCCAAGGGACAAAGGGCAATTTTCATCCTTCCCCACACAAACGAATAAACGTTCGCACGCGCTTGGTGAGTAAAATCAACATCATATTGCCATGGCCGTCCCAACAAGACGTGGCATGCATCCATCTCAACAACATCACAGATTATCGTATCCTTGTACGTTTTCCCAATAGAGATAGGCAAACGAAAAATCTGAGTTACCTTTAATTCTGACCCCTTACGAATCTAGCCAATCATATAGCGTGAGGGGTAAGCTTCAGTCTTCAGTTGGAGATGATCACAAGTGCCTACGATACAATATTTTCACAACTTTCACTATCAATAATAACGTCTCAGACCTTACCACTTATAGTGCATCAGGTTCCAAAAAAGGTTATTCCGCTGCGAATCCTCCTTCTGTGGAGTTAACATCAGCCGCCTAACCACGCAATTAACACGTTCCCCTTCTTCGCCGGCTATCTCCTCTTCATCCCCCCTATCGTCATCATAAAGCTCATCTTCAGGTTCGACCAGATTTGCCATCTTCCGTCGTGGACAATCACTGGAACGATGCCTAGGTTCATTACATTTAAAGCACTTTCCTGGATAGGGCTTTATATAGGGATTCTAAGCAAGTTCACGAGCCCTTGATGTAGAAGATTCAATGGGTTTGGGCGCTTCAACGTTAACCCCCGAATTTCGGTTTGTGTTGTTGAATTGTCGACTAGAGGACTCGTCTGCCTCCAGAGATTTTCCTCGTGCAGATTGCCCTCGTGGAGTGTAATTTCCCCCTTTGTTCGAATAGTTGTTCCGCTCCAATTCTAATTCCACCTTTCTAACCATCTCTTGTGCATCCTCGACAGAGTACAAGCGATGCAAAGAAACACGATCTTGAATATTTAAGCGAAGACCATGGAAATACCTGACTATTTGTTGTGCCTCCGATTTAGCCAGATTATTGCGGGCCGAAAGTCTAAGGAACTCCTCCGTGTAGGCTTGAGCAATTCGACTTCCCTACTTGCGAGCCTGAAATTGCTGGAACAAAACCTGCTCAAAATCAGAAGGTAGGAACCGGTCCTTCAACAATTCTTTCATGCGATTCCAAGTTCGGATAAGGGCTTTCCCTTGTCAACGTCATGAAAGTTGTGTCTATTCCTACCAGCCTGAAGCACCACCCTTTAGTTTATACGCCACAAGCTTAACTTGGCGATCCTCTTCGATTTCCATGGCATAAAAAAAATTTATGACCTCCCAAAGCCAATCTAGAAAATCTTCTATATTTAAATTACCGTTGAAAGTAGGAAGATCAACTTTTAATTGATACTGCTCGGGCTCTCGTCGATATCCTCCATATCGTTGACCCCTACGAACAGGCTCATCCAGGACGTCCCTATATCGATGGTTTCCACAAACAGGAACATCCAGGAATTCGTCTTCACCTTCTGCTTTCGAATCCTCGACATAGCCTTGCCGTCTTTGTCGAAGATTTGCCCTTCATTCCACGGCTACTTCGAGATCACGAACGACAGGAATTCACTCGACTAGAAGATCGCCATGGTTAGGGTCAGGGTTGTCGTTGGATGGCAACAAGTAATTCTTGCATCATCCGTTGGTGATCATGCAGAGTCCGCAAAGTTTCCTTAGCAAACTGGGTAAATTCCTCACGCGAAACAAGTTCATCTCCCTCAACTGCGGAGGTTTGTTGATTCACATTCTTTGTCATCGTCACAAGGAGAAATCTCGCTCTAATACCAAATGACGCAGGATAGCGATAAACAGGAAATCAATTCCTCAAAATACTTTGAATTCTATTAATGAAAGTCTGAATATTACAAAGAGAGTACGTCCATATATAAAAATAGGACTCCAAAAGGAATGTGGACAACTAAAGATAACATTAATTGAATCTAATCTAATCTTATCTAAGCGAATTCAAATTAAAGATAACAAATAATTGAAATATTCGAAATTGCCTAAAACAAAAAACTGTTTAAAAAGTGATCAAAACGACTCTAAAACGCTAAAATCCATTGTATCTCACAGTAAAACTGTGAGTTTGAATCAAACGGCCGTTTCGCTTCAACCGATCAATTTTGAGCGCGATCCGAGATCGTTTGACCCAAGATCTAAAATTACCAGTAATGTCTCGCAGACTTCTGACAATCCAATTTGTCAAGAAAATCACATGCCAGCTGTTCTACATCATAACGTGATCACTAGCCTCTTCCACAATCGATATGGGACAATCCCAATTATAAAGTGACCACCAGCCCTTTCAATAATCGATATGGGACAATCACACATCACATCGATCCCTAAACCTGTATCTCTCCGGTATCTCTGAGTCTAGACTTATTGGCAATAAAGACTCTGATACCAATATTGGATGGTCCTGGGTCTCCCTCATCTCTAAAACTAGCTAAAAAATTGAGGTTTTCCCTACATTTATAAATCGATCGCGAGCTCCTTCCATAATTAATATGGGACAACCCCAACACAAAGGTGTCGAATAGATTGGTCGGTTCGGGTTTGAGTTGACCGAAAACGGTTCGACTCTAATTGAGCTATTTGCATCCGATAACAATGTGATAATACGCACCCAACGCGATCCGTACATAGTCAAGTCTACCCAAATAACCCCGTTCTGAATTGCATCAGTTAAAATAGTTTTCTTCTTATTTTTTGCGATATAGGAAAGTCCCATTTGAAGTGGAGAGTGTCTATTAGAGATGCGGGAGCAAATGCTCAAAATATGACTGGGCTAAATAGGTTGAAAGTGGCTCTTTCCAAAACGCTCCAAAACCCATCATCAATTGGGCTTTGCATTATTAATCAATTTTAAACTATATCCAAAATCCTAGACAGCCCAAATATAACCTAATTCATTAATATGTGTTAAAATATGGTCGCATAATCCATTTGATCACATCTATTTGACCTATCTATGTGTGTCGTTTGCAAATGAGTTCAAAAAATAAGTAAAACTAAAAGAGAGGATTTAAACCCGAAAGAGGCATTTGGACCAATTTCTTTACGGACCCGTTTGTTGATTATAGTAGTGAAAGTGTCATATGCATGGACACCGGGGATTTCTTAAAAAAAAAAGTGCTCGATTAGCCTGCAATGGAGCAAATACTACATTTGGCAAGGTAAAGAAATAGGCAAAAATACACTTCAAGTGTAAATATTTGTGTATGGTGCTCACTTTGATGCCAATAATTCTTTTTTAGGATCACTTAAATGCTAAATCGGAGAAAAAAATGACCACTTTAATGTCAACGGCGAGACATTCCAGCAATCTCATTGGAGTTGGCACTCAAATAACTATTTTTTTAAAATGATACTTAAGTGATAAAAAAAAAATATCGGCACTAAAGTGAGTGCCGTACATAATTATTGGCACTTGAAATGACCTTTTCCCATTAGAAATATACAGCTCATGGTAATCCAACGTGGAATATTTGCAAGACGGCTGCCCATTCAAACATAATCTTTTCAATTTTGTCAATTTGTTCTTAAACATTTGCGTCAAGTTATCGCCCGGAAATTCCAATGTAATTAGCCATTTCCGGCAGAAATTGCTCGGAATGACCACATCGGAATTCTACGAAATGTTTAAGAATAAGTTGAAAATTTTAGAAAGTTTAAGTCTAAATTGATTTGTACAATAGTTTTATGACTAATTGAATATTTTTTCCTAATCCAACGTATTCCATTACTTTTTCCGTCATAAGTTAAGAAACGGAGGTCTACGTAATCTGTCTCGATTCTTGCAATTCCGTTTCATAAGACTAAGTTTTGAAGTGGTTCGCCTGCATATGAAGTGCATCGCATGGAATTACTTTTGAACTTATTATTGACTCGGCCTAGATTCTCCATAGACTATTACAAGGCCCCGGTTCCTACGGTAATGTGACTGTGTGACTTCACTCAAAACGACATCGTTTTAACAAATTTTACGGATTGTGTTTTATATCTCTTTTTCTTTTTCCTTTTTCTCGATGGTAATATTCCCCTCCCCTCCCCTCTATCCCTCACTAGGACACCTACCTAGTCCGCTTCTATATTCAATAAATTTGATTCGATATCCACTTAATTAAGTTTTCAAGTTGAGCAAGGTATTCAGGGTTGGGCATAATTCCAGAAAAATACCCAAAAAGTCTTAAATCTATTGTAAGATTGCCAATTCAATCCTAAATTTTCTTATTTGATCAATGTAATTTTAAATCTTTCGACGATTTTCCAACGTAGTTCATCCAATTAATTTAGATTGGAAATCATTGATATGCTAGTCTAGGTCAACCATCTTATATAGCACGATCGGTGTCCAATGTGGGCCATATTTATTCAAAACCACAATCTTTTCTAGTATTGTTCTTTTCAATTTTCTAATATTTTAAGGGCGGCGCTATTTTCACTCTCATTTTGGCTAACGCACTCCTATTTTCAATTAATAGAATGAAATACCCTTATCCTTCATTAAGTTATTGTTTACTTTTTTATATCAACCTAACCAATATAATTGCTTTTATTTCTATTTTTCCTTTTAAAAATATCAAAAGTACAATATAAATGTCAAATTACACCCAATAAAATATCATTTTATAATGCATCATGTTATTACTTTTCTTAGAGAATTTTATTATTCTTAATTTATGACTTCATGCTTTTAATTAGAAAAGCTATATAAAATGTTAGAAATTTCTATTTATAACGGTTTATGAACACACAATTAACTGTCTATTTTTTACAAAATAATTTGAGGAAAAATTTATTACAAAGTTGAAATTTAAAATACAATATAATTATCAAGCATGTTTTGATTTTGTAGGTAATTTTCAAATAGACTTGTAGGCTTCTGAAGTTACAAATCTCTTATTTGTGCTTTTTTTTTTTTTAATCTTTTCACATTTTAATATGAATTGTAAGATGGGGCAAAAAATTGTTTAGCCATTTGCACTTTCAAACTCACATAACTTGATCTACATGCTATGAGATTGAATTTGCAATTAATATTAATTTCTTCCTTTATATCAATAGTTGACCAGCATGAAATTTCATGTTTTTTTCCTTTATATATTTATATTTTGTTAATATATATCTAAATATACATATGTCGGACATTTTATTGATGCTTTTAACAAATTAATCTTTTTCATTTTGTCATCAATTTTACTTTTTACTATTTTGTCAAGATCGACTAAAAATAAAAGTAGATTTGTGGATTAGCCTGATACAAAAAAAAATATTTAATTGAAAAAAGAGGAGGGTATTTTGTTAAGTTAACTAGCAAAAATGAGTATCTTAGCCAAATGAGAGTGGAAATAGCGCCGTCCTATTTTAATCTTTTCTTTGTTTTTTTTTCCTTTTACTGTTCATCTTCAACTTTCAATCCAAATCTGGATGTTAGCTCCCTCCACCATCTACAACTAAGGGTGAGCACGGTTCTAAGATAGAATCCGGAACTAGAGAGCCAGACCGTCGATTTTCGTCCGATTCCACATTCTAATGAGCCAAGATCCAATTCTACGTTCCGTTTTTTTAGGAACTACGGGTTCCGATTTCCAATTCCTAGGTCCGGGTGGAGCTGAATAGGAATTGGAACCGGAAATTGGCACAAATGAGGAGAGTGTCCACATTTACGAGATTATCTATCCTTTAATTCTCTCAATCCACGTTCATAATTCAAAGCCAAACTACTTTAGGGATGCACCGTGCTTGTTGCCTAACATGATTCAGATTCTCTTTTTTCCTCGATAAGATAATCCTGAGTCAAATCAGCATCCTGCAGTCCAAGGAAAGGACAAGAGGAACATAAACGAATCAATAATCTGAAGATTGAGCCGCGTCGTTATTTTCTTCGGCCTTTGAGGGATTGCTAGATGTTCCTGCGTGGCTAATGCTTGCAGTCAATGGCGGGTACATCTTGAACACCCTATCTTTGTCTTTGTTTCCATCATTCTTTTGCTTGCTGCTCAGGGAAAATCCTTTTGCTGTAACATAGATGATTGTGTTTAAATGAAAAAGGAAAAAATTCACAAGAAGGAAACTATTAGTAGATTGAAAGGCTTAAGTACATTCCAAGTGTCATAAGTTGTGTACGACTCTCATTTTAGTGCAAAAAATTTCAAATCGATCACTTCAGTGCTAAATTTTTGTAACTTCGATCATTTCAGTGCCCAAACTTTCAAATCGATCACTTTAGTGCTAAGTTTTTGTAACTTCGATCACTTAAGTGTCAAATTCTTTTAAAAACGATTACTTTAGTACCCATTCCGATGAGCTACGTAGCTTAAATAATAATAAAAAATACACGTGTTGAATTTCCAGCGAGCCACGTCAGCTTGAATCGGAGTTGATACAAAAGTGATCGTCTTTAAAAGAAGTTGGCACTGAAATGATCGAAGTTACAAAAATTTAGCACTAAAGTGATCGATTTGAATGTTTTGACACTAAAATAAACACCGTACACAACTTATGGCACTTGGGGTATCCTTAAGCCTAGATTGAAACATGATAAATTAGATATATTTTTCATCATCTCGAGAATTCAAATTATAAGGATCGTTAGTATTTCGTATGGCGCAAAGCTGGTGGACAATAAGAAATAAGTATTTGAACCCGAATCGAACACGCTTGAAGGCCTTGACATCATTAGGAAGAGCATCGATCGTAATGTAGACACCAAGTTCGAATAGTTCAATCACTTGCAAGAGCCCATCTTCCCTCATGACAAGAAGAGTTGAGGGCTCAAGTTGATCTCCTTGCATTGGCGAGGCGCCAACCTTCTCTTTTGTGACGATCTGAATATCATTCAATGAGTTATTTGTTAGCTATATGCCCTAAAGCAAACATGTAAAAGTCACATGTTAGGGATGTTAGGGGTACTCATTGGGGCAAATAATGAACCTAGAGGGGGGTGCATAGGTTGTTTTGAAACTTTTTCGATCTTTTGCGAAAAACCAAAGATAACATGAAAAAGATGGAGTGAGCTAATGTTTTACTAAACAGTTCTGGGTGTGAACAAGCAGAGATATGAAATAAAAAAGATTGCCACATCGAACATATAGTAGTTCGGTTTATATACAAAGTCTACGTCCACTCCATATACCTAACAACCGTAACACAGGCTAGAATGCACTAGTCAACTGCCTCACAAATTACAAATGGTATGTGCTGATCTTTACACACGATAGATCACACTATATCGATCCAGTCACACTGCTCAGGGTTGCACACTTGACTATTGCATGATTACAAGGCAATAACAGATGTCAAGATCTTTTAGCAATGTAAGCTCATCAACGAGAACAAATAACCAGACCATCTCTTGGATTTTCGTACATGCGTTTCACCCCATTTGGCTCTTCATGGTCTTTTTATTTTATAGACTACGGCATTCTAGCTGTTTGAGCATCCTTGGAGAAGCGAAAGTGTCACGCCTCGCGTTCCTTGGTGCGGGGGCGCAACTCCCGTCTCGATATCTCATGGCCCAGGACACACTTCACGCGACATATGTGATGTAAAATATGCGTGCAGAAACGAAAAGAACGTACAATTCCGTACAAGATCTAATGGAAGACTGGAATAACGGGAATGTACTTAATATAACACAAGTGCAGTTTATACACAAAATCTAGGATCAAACTAATACCATCAGATGGGTCGCGGAAATTGGGGACCAAACAAAAGACAACAAATTCCTAGGTCCTGAAAAAACTAACATGTCAACAAAGGCCACCTCCAAAAGACAATCCAAAAAGATCGGAAAACCCTTAAGATAAACTACTAGCTTCATCCTCATCCTCGACTGGGTCGTAGTCAGAAAAGGTCTCAATGCGCACCTCCACGGAATCATCCTCCATGGCATCCTCTAGATCATCCTCTGAAGCCAAAATCTATCACCTCATCGACTTCTTCAAAGGTAGGGGTCTTCTCCGTTACGTTTCGCGATCCTACTACAAACGCCTCCATCTCTACCTCATTGTGAATGGGGTGACACCAACTGGGCACTACACCTCGAGGTGCTTCCGTGGGCTTCAAGGGACTTGTAGTATTCTCATTGACTCTACAAAACCACGTCTCGTACCTATGGGGCTTCCAATCCTTTCCTCCCTCATCGACCCAAACAACAGTACATTTCCTAACGAATACAGAACCTCGACTATCAAGGAACTCGTTAAAATAGGTGGTCATCTCCTTAGGATCGCCTAAACGGGTTGGAAACATTCTTCAAGACTTGAGGTCTGAGAAAGTAAGGTCCCACGACGGGGTGAGATATACATCTCAGTAATCTAAGTCCTAAATCTAGGTTAGGCCGGTGGTACACCTAGACATAAAAGCAAATAATAAGCAAGGGCACCCCAACAACAGTATAAGGCAAATAATCACTATAACATACTATAGAAAAATATGTCATTGACAAACATCAAGGTATATCATCATAATTCACAACTCAAGGCAGGCATGAACATACAAGATCAAGCTCTACGTTCTATCACCATGATTCATTTCCCTATCCTCGCCCGCGTCAAAACGCATCATGCTTGATCCGCGTCAAAATGCCTCAGACCGTGTCAAACCACCAACTCGCGTTAAACGCCCCATGTTTTTAATGCCATTCAAGACTTGTGTCGACACATGTACAACCTATCCCGCGTCTCGACGCCTCAGGATATCAGTCAATGCGACCCCGCGTTCCAACGCATCAAGGTGCCACAGTTCATAAGCATACTAGTTTAACCACCCTTTCAAGACTTCATGATTGAGTACAATATAATCCATCTCAAAATGAATCTATGTGTGACATTCCGAATTTTCGTCCCCTCGAGACTTGAGATATGAAATGGAATCTCAAAATTGAAATAGTGGAAATAAAAAATTCTAATATTGGATTAGAATTTGACGTCACCTCGTCGATGGTCATCCAAAATAGGAGAAACGAACCTTCGGACTAAAAGTGCCAAATTACCATTTTACCCTTCAACCTTTTGCCCTTGCCTTAAGATTATTTGAACGACAAAATGGTCAATTAGGACTCCCAAGGTGGCCGAAAATATGAGGATAGAAGAGTCATTTGGTCTTGAGATATTAAGAAGAAAATGCCAAGTGTCATTATAGGAAGGAGTTATCCAATTAGCAATTAATGAAGTCATATCCCAATTACCATTCTTCATGTTGATCATTTGGAATGTAGAATAAGATCACTTTCTCTCTCTCCTCTCTCAATTTGACCGGCCATCTCTCTCTCTTGCCATTTTCTCTCAAAATTCTCTCTCTCTCCCTCGCTCGGCTTACCTACTTAGTTCCGACTATGTCCACTGTTTCGACCATAACTTCTTTGTTCGATATCGGATTGAGGCGTGCCATCCACCATTAGAATGCTATTTCTCTTGCCGTTCCAACAAGATATTATGGACAAAAGTCCACCCAGCTTTTTTTCCCGTAGAGCCGTTTGAGTGAGCAAAGGTCGCTGCACGACCCTGTTCCGACTCGAGGAGCTTCAAATGGAATTTTCGGGCTTCTTTTGGCTTCAATCTTGTTAAGATCACCTCTCAAGCCTTGCTAAGACATGTAAAATTATGGTTGCTGGTGGAGGATAAGTTTTTATGGATTTAAGGACTGATTGTGAGTGGTTTTCGTCGGACGAAAATTAGACAGATTCTATCCCTTTGCTGTTCGAGTGGAACCGAACCATTTGGAGGCTCTTACCGGTGTCTCTTTGCCCCAAAAATTCTGGTATGACCCTTAGAGACATAAATCGATGTGTTGATGAGGTGATTACATAAAATGATTGAGTTTAGAAGGAGTTTTGTCACGCCCCGAACCTGTCAAGCACGCAAAATCCCACCAGGGTCGTCTTGTCTCGGTGGTACCCAAGATCCGTCGGCCAACAATTTATAACTTTTAAATGATATAAACATACGGAAGCGATGAAACTTCTCCATACAATTCAGACTTAAGATGACTTAGGACATAGGGTACGTCTTCTTATAAACACCGACTACAGGTTCTGAGAGTACAACTCTAAATTCAAGGTGACATGAAATTCCTAAAGTCACAATAGTGTAAATCCATTTCCTATAATTACTTTTTCAAATATCAATCATTGGCAAGCTCAGATTTTCATCGCCTGGGACTTGCAAAAATTAATCCCACGACGGGGTGAGATATAAATCTCAGCAAGTTCACCCTAAACCTAGACCGGGCCATTAGTCCACCCAGATTATGCAAAAAATAATCGACAAGGATTCACTAATAAAACAACACATGACGATAAAACATCAAGGCACCTCGATACGTCTGGCATAACGCAATCACGATTCAAGGACAATCATATCAGCACAACTAAGCTTCATACTAGCGTAACCTTATGTTCATAAGCAAAGGTGTGTCCTCAATTTCATCACAACTTTCAATTCCAATGGCTAAGCCCGCGTCAATACGCATTAAGTTAATCACAAATTTAACCCCAATGACCGAGCCCGCGTTAATACGCATCAGGCAAATCACAAATTTAATCCCAATGGCCAAACCCGTGTTAATACGCATCAGGCTAATCAAGATCTCGATTGGCAACCCGCGTTCTGACGCATCAGGTTTCAAAGGACATTTCGATATTTGTGTCGACACGTATCAAGACTATCCTGCGTTCTGACGCATTGGGATATCAATTCTCTTTTCAATAGGTATGCTTGCGTCAATACGCCTCAGGCTCGGTCCGCGTCAATACGCCTCAAACCATCAAATTGACAAACCCGTATTAAACGCATCAGGTTTTCAATGCCATTCCCGACTTGTGTCGACACATAATCAATCTCATCCCGCGTCTCAACGCATCAGGACATTAGCCACCACAACCCCGCATCTCAACGCATCAGGGTACCGGCCATCACAACCCCGCGTATCAACGCATCGAGGTGCCAAAGGCTCTTAAGCTCACAAAGCAAACTCACCTCTTAAGGAACTTCATAATCGCGTACAATTTTTATCAGTCAAGTAATGAATCATGGTCATGCGAGACGTCAAAGCCATATGTCACATAGCCATACTATCATCCATGTTAATCGAATGCACACAACAATTTTGCCATGAGAGTTATAATTTCTCATCGTCAAGAGTACACACGACTCACACCTCCATTATCTTAGTCGATCATGAACAACCAATGCAATAGACTCCCAAATTCATCAATATATCATCCAACTGCATCTAGTGGTGTCATAACTTCCTAGCAAAGGTTTATGAGTCACTTACATTTCAAATTAATCCGTAAAATTCCCTCCAAGACTCCACCAAATATTCAATTCCCTTGATCCCAAAACAAGACAGCCATGCGACCTAGTCCAAAGTTCGTCAAACGATCAATTTTTCTATTCCAATCACCAATTCGCGGAGCATACACCTCCTTAACATCTCAATTAACAATTTAGTATGTCTTAATGATGAATTTAAAGCATGGTGACACCTCCCACAGCCCTCAAAGGGCTCGGTTCATCCAAACCAAAATAGGGCAGAATTCGGTTCTGCCCTCTACCTCCTTAATCAGTCCATAATTCAACTCTAAACCTTGATTTACCACAAAATCAACTTGCTAACATGTCCTACTACATCTATAGGAGTCTTACCAAAATTTTTGGAGCAAGTCAAAGCCTCGAAGTACCGCAAATGACCTTAGTTCTACTAGGTCCATTGGTGGCAGATTCTGCTCTATAGAAATCCTCACAAATCAACCATGGAAACCCATCTAAACCCAATCAAACTCACAATTTCAGCTCAACCAACACAATTACTATGAGTTCAAAAGTCCTCACTGAAAATTTGAAGCAATTTGAGGTCTTGAAGTGGTCAAACGAAGACCTTCTTCCAACTTGGTCAGAATCTGCCACGTCTGGACCTTTGTCCACTCCAATCGAGGTACAGGAAGATCTACTCGGCCAAATTGAGCTTATAATATGTCTATGGAAATATAAGACAATTGGCTTTCATTTAACGGTGGTTTTTCCTCGATCCGGTATCGAACGAGGGAGATATGGTCGGAACAACGGAATGGGTCGGGTCTGGTCGGGCAACAACAGCTTTGTGGAAAAGGAAAAGAAAGAGAAAAATGAGAGGAAGAGAGGGGAAAGGTGGTCCACGAAAATGAGGAAGAAGAAGAAGGGATTAAGCTTGATCTCACTTGGTCAATTTCTTTGAATGGTAGGTTAAAAGCTTGCATTAAATGCTAACCAATCACATAATACCACTTGTCTCCGTCTCCACTATGCCACTTGTCTTCGTCTAAACAATGTCTTGGCTCACATTGACTTTCATTGACCAATATTCTCTCACATTTTTAGCAGTCGTGGTGTCTTGGAAATGACCAAATTTCCCTTCTTCATTTGCTAAGACAAGATCAATCCTTGAGGAGCAAAATGATAATTTTGCTCTCGCCGTCCGAAACGTCGTTTTTCCAATTCAATTTATCTTCGATGAGGTGATGTCTAATTCGATTAGAAAGTTGGAGTATTTATTTTCTATTTTTTAATTTTGAGATTCCATTTCATATCTCAAGCCTTGAGGGGTTGAAAATTCGGAATGTCACAACTCTTCCCCCCTTAATGAAATTTCGTCCTCGAAATTTGCAACCTTCTAACCATCCAGTTCCTTGGGGTATTGGCATCTCTTCGCATTCTCATTCTTCCAGATATTTCCTTTCATGACTTGACGATCTTACTTGTCCTTTCCGACCAAAGCCATCTTTCCCTAGGACTTGTCTCATTTAGTCCTCAATTTGATTTGCTTCTCTCTATTCTCTTTCGATATTCCTAACATCTATCAGTAGTTCATCCTCGAGCGTTCACATCATCTCTTCCATTTGTCCATCACCATTATTGCCAAACCCTCACCAGAATGCATTCTTTAATGTCCATACCATTCGGCATATTAATTCTTTCAAGGGCATGCCTTTTCTTATTGGCACGCTTAATAGTTGACCTCATGTTCGACTAACCAAACTTTCAGTCTATTCTATCGATAATACCGATGCAAGTTTGGCACACCTTTATGTCATTCCAAGGGATGCCATAATCCTCCCTTTGAATTTTTGATGAGGTCATTTCTTTAAGTTCCTTTTCAATAGTGGACTCGTACTCTCATCCATGGGACTTTAAGGTTTCTACCATCAACTTTGAGGTTTATTTCCAGAGTATCCGAAAATATGGATTTCCTCCTTGTTCTATCCATTTCCATAACCCCATAAATGTTATGGTCTGTTCATCGCAACATCTCAATTCCCTTTTGACTTCAAGCTTGATGCTTCAAGTAGTTATCAAACTAGTCAATTGGAAACCTTCCAATTTAGGAGTTAAATCTCTTATTTCCTTGGGCAAAGCCTATCCTTTATCTTTCAAATGCACGATGCTCAATTTTCACTTATCTGCATCCGCTACTTAAATCACCCTTTTCTAGGTGATATAGGATATTTCATCCTTAGTCCTTAAGCAATCTCTTTCACACACGTTGTTCCTCATTCAATTTTTCTAGGCAACACATGCCTCAAATTTTTATGGTTTGTGTAAACTTGAAACCTCTCATGCGAGTCGTGTTTTCCAACTTCGTCGCAAGAACATTTGCAAGCCAACTCCACCCATGCATTATACGTTCCAATTCATATAGCTTTACTATCACGTCGTATTTGCCTAGTCCAATTCAGTTTGCCTTGCTACGCCTCAAATTTCCTTTCTGCGTCACATTATTATGATTAACTCAACCCCTTTTTAATTCCAAATAGGAACACTATTGTTGGCGTAGTCATCAACTTGACTTAAGTTCTCGAAAACTCTTTTCGTATTCATTCATCCATGGAATTGCTTTTATGGGAAATCTTCCCCCGATCCATCCATAACAATTCACCAATTCCAGGAAACTTTCAATTTTTGCAACTCACATCGATCTTAGTCGATTCATCGCTTATTCCATTCCTCAAGGGCTCCATAGGGATTTCATTTTCCAAAAATTTCACTACTGAGGAATCTTACCTCATCAAACCTGCAACTCGTGCTCTTCACAATTAGCAGCATACAACGAGCATCTCCTTAGAGTCCGTAGGATACTCTCGAAAGTTATTCGTATTTCTCATGACTCCTTAAATGAGTCTATTCATAGTCTCTAAGGACGGTAACAATCAATCTAATTATTCCTTGGATACTCCATCTGACTTTTATCAGTTTCTTTCTACCAGGTGTCGAATCTTCAACTGTTCTTTATATTTTTCACTTGAGAGCTCAAACCTTGGCCCTCTACTCTTATGAGTCCCCACTTGAACTACATAATATTATGTTCATTTTTGTCACTCTTTTCTCAAGAAACATTAGTGCCTTGACCAATTGATTTCACAACCCGCTAATGCGACCTTATCTCAATTTCGTCCATTCAACTAAACCTCGACACCATCCTGGAATTCAACGTTATTCACAGGACAGCTTATCGGACTTGATTTTCAAAAACCATTCAAGCTTGCGTCCTCCTCATTAGTCTAAACATTTCTTTTTAGCACCAAGACAATTGGTATTTTTTTTTCCTTCAACACTAGGATCTTTTATCCTATGAGGGAAACCATACACTTCAGTGGCATTCTTTTACTTTGAATCCACCTTGTCTTTCTTATCCTAGAGGACATTTGTCTTGGAGTCTTGCCCACAGCAGTTCCCTTACTTCCGGATTCTAATGCCACCACACTTTAACATTCTCCTTCCAATAGTTTAGCCACCTCAAGTGACAAGTTTCATTCTTCCTCGATTTCCACAAATTCAAATTTTAGATATTCAATTTGACTTCCTTAAGTCACCTTGCGATTACAATCTAAGCACCCTTTTTGCTTATTCATCCATTCATTAATATCGCAAGTAACTAGGACCATCAAGTCCATTCACCTTCTTTCTATCAATGATCATTTTATGATCCAATCATCCTTAAGAACAACGCCCTATTCTCTAGGGGTGATAACTCGCAATGCCACTTTTAGTGGTTTCGATTCAACCTCAATCAATCTCATAAAATCCACAAGGTCTGATAAATTGACACATTAGTCTCCTTATTATTCCTCATGACAACAAAAGGTTAATCACCATAAGCCTTATGTCATAGTAACGACATTTCCTTACAAGCACATTCTATGTTCCATAAGTGAAGTTCTCTTTTCTCACAATCCATGAACAAAAATTCTCTTACTTATTCCTCTTCTGATCATCCACTTCTTTCCTTCATGTCCATTACGGTTCATCAGATTCAGGAATAACAATTAGCCATAAGGCTTTCAATTCCAATCTACTCATAGACTTCATGTCTCATTTAAAGGGTCTTTGACCACCCTTAATATGCTTAGACAACCTTGAGAATTCTATCTCATAATGATCAACCTTCCTCATGTCCTTTCAAAGCTATTAAAGTTCAGGCAATCTTTACTCTCGAGTAATCTCAAAAAGGTACTTTCCATGGAACAATTCAACGAAGACAATCCAGGCAAATATCATGCCTTCAAAGGAAATTCTTCCTTTGGTGACCTTTCATTAATCATTGATAGTCTCTTCAGGCTAATAGCTATTAGAGTCGCTTCTCTTCCGCAATGAATTCAATACCTCTAAGGTTCTTTTCCAAATTCTCAATCTAGAGAAAGATAGTTTAGGCATCATTTTCTCCATTGAACCTTAGTCAATCTCAGCCTTATACATCGTTCCACAAGCTTTCCATCAAACGATTTTCATTTTCTATCGCCTTTCCTATGATATCTACCATTCACATTGCTAGCAAAAGCAACTGCAATCTTAGTGACAAGGATAACAATGGCAGTTCCTTCTCGAGTCTACCTACCCATCTACTTTCTAATTTCCCGTCATGCCCCGCGCTCTAGCACGAGCATGCGACTCCTTGCAAACAAACCAAATATCTCTCGTAGTCCCAAGATCCATCAATAAGCCGAGAGACATGATATACATACCAAGCATGCGGAACGATAATGAAATAACTCCCCCGTACATAATATGAAGTGGGACTTGGATAGCGCCAATACTGTCATACATAAATCCAAATGTTCATACTGGTACATAGTTACTAAATTTGCTAACACGAGGGGTGGCGGGGTAAGTACATAAAAAGTATCCATCGACATCATACATCAAGAGACAGGGTCAGGATCGCCACCACAAGACCGACTAATAAGCTGTGAGCTCCTAAGACGAGCAGCTGGAGTCCTCGGTGTCCTCTGCGTCCTCCGTGGGCTCGTACTCCGAAAAGGTCTCAAAGCGAACCTCTATAGTATCCTCGGCTATCTCCACAGCAGATGGCTCCGCGAGATCCTCCTCAGTTGCCTCGACCACAATAACCTCCTCCTCCGTGTTCTCTATGGTCGAGGTTCTCTCCGGTCCATTCCTCGAACCGACAACGGACCCCTCAGCTTGGTCTAAATCTTTGGTGGGGTGGCACCAACTAGGGACAACTCCCTGGGGTACCTTATTAGGCTTCAGCGGCCCAATAGACACATCCCCGACCTTCCTAAACCAGGCCTCATACCGATGAGGCTTCCAGCTCGTACTACCCTCGTCTACCCAAACCACGGTACACTTCCTTACATGAATAGTTCCCTGCTCATCAGGAAACTCATCAAAATAAGTGGACATCTCCTTCGGGTCTCCAAAAAGTATAGGCCACATCGTCAAGATCTAAGATCTGTAAAAACAAGGGTCCCCAACGGGGTGAGATTCACATCTTAGTAAAAGAGTCCTAACCCTAGGTTAGGCCGACCGTTCACTCAGGCAGTCATATACCCAATCATTCAAACTCATAGACATATAAGGCAATTCAAATATAGACGACCGCACTCGAGTGACAGGCATGCAATTATGACATCATAACACACTCAGATGATCATGCACGACTCATCCTGCCACATCTCCACAATCATCTTTTCCTGCCTGCCTCGTTCTCTTGCACTCGATTAGATCGCATCAGCCTCGGTTCGCGTAAACGCATCAGACCATCATTGACAACCCGCGTAAATGCATCAAGATCGTGGCCATCTCAACCTCGCGTCTTGTACACAACAGGGCGCCACACAACTCCAACCCGCGCCTCGACGCCTCAGGGTACTCATTGCTTCACCTCGCGTCTCAAATGCATCAGGGTCCCACCATATCACACTCATGCCATGATTTTCAATTCATTTCACTTACATAACAACAAGTGCAATTCAAGCACAATTCATATGCTCATGGCATGCAAGACATTCAAAGTGACACTTAGACATGGCAGATAATTTAAGCACAAGCATTAGCACGCATTAATCCCATATACTATCTTAGGGCGTACCAAGAACAATCCTCTTGAAAATCCCTCACAAGTCAATCAAATTAATGTCCGACTCACCCAATTAAGTCCAATCTTCCTAACCTAAGTTTAGGATTCCCTTACCTCAAGCTTGATACCATAAATTTCTCCTTCCAAATGCCTCAATGTTTTGGCCAATTAGCCCAAGGGTCCAATCCACCGCGCAACCTAAAAAATTCCGATCAATTGTCAATTTTCTATGTCCAATTCACCAATCCACGAATCACAAACCTCCATAACTCGATCCTCATCATCTTAGCATGTCTCAATCAGCAATTTGAGACTCAAAGTCAATAGCCTTCAGCCCCCACAGATTCGGTCTTGCACTGAACCGGACCGACTATTTTCATTTCTGTGCAAACCAAACATATCTCATTCTAATTCAACTCCCAATCCATCATTTAATCACTAACCTACTTGTTAACATGTCTATCTAAGGGTTTATGAGGCTCATCGAAGATTTGAGATCGCGTCGTCACCAGAATCTCTTCGAAAGTCGCCGACTCCTCCAAAACAGTAAACCGGCAGTTTCTGTCCAACATTCACAATACCCATTTAGGGTCAAAACTTCATCAAATCAAGCTCAACTTTTTACCACAGATTGATATACAAGTCCCCTAGACCTCCACCAAATGTAGTCGCAAAATTCCAATATTTCGATGTCTTAAGGGGTCAAAAACTCGGCCTATCTCTGTTTGAGTCAGTTTCCGTCGGCTTCCGGGAAAATGCTTGGCCGGAGCTCCTCGGTGGTCCAATCGATGTGATTCCACTTCAAGGAGGTCGGCAAGAGGTGGGGCTAGGCGTGGATGGTTGGTTCACCAACTGGTAGTTGCTGGAGGAGGGCGTTGGCGATAGCAAATGGGGCGGCAGGAGTTGGTCATCGGGCAGTAGAAGGAGGAAGAAGAAGAATAAGAAATGGTCATGAGTTGGGGGTGTTATGGCCAGTCAATAGAGAGGAGAGAGAGAGAAAAAGGTTATATTCAATCCTCAAGAGTCAATGATTGAATGGTAGGTGGTCAATAGTGAACAAGACCACTCCTTAGCCCATCTTTGGACACTTTTTCTAAGTGTCAATCAAACTCAATCCAATGGCCGCAATCTCTTCTCTTTTTCGGTAGCCTTGGGTGGTTGAAAAACCAAAATTGCCTTCTTCATTTTCGTAGGCAAGGCTAAAGCTTTGAGGGGCAAAATGATAATTTCACCCCCGACGTCTGGAACGCCGTTTTTCTTAATCCAATAATCTTCGACATGGCGACGACCAATCCAAACATTATGTTGGAATTCTTGATTCTCCATTTTCAATTTTCAAGATTCGTTTCTGATTGTTTTCTCTATCAGATGTGGTTCCAGCCTATCCCGAACCGATAGGCGGCTTTTGCAGACTTTACGCGTATCGACCTTGTGATTCATATCACATTTAGGGCTCGTCAATTCGTGGCGGCCTTGGTTGTCATGAAATTATGAGGGTCTATCACTAGTTCCTATGGTCTCGATCATCACTCTTCGATTTAGGAAACTTTTACAATTTATACATTGGCTAAGCGGCATCACCCGCGCTCCAATCATATAACACTAGCAAGGCATTCCTTAATCGTTCTTAGATCGGCCTTTTGTGGTTCTAAATGTCCTCTTGACAATCCTTAAGGTCAAAGCGCCATTTCCTATTCGAGTTTCCTAGGTCCACGTACCTTGTCTCACGTTAGCCTTGTCCTTTTGGTCAGCCTACTCGAATTGATCAGATTCGAGCGAGATATGATTGAAACACATCGCTAGATATATTTCTCATTAATGACTCTGAAAATGACTAGAAAAATCAGAATGTCACATTTCCATTCAAAGATCTCATGGCCCTTTCAACTATTAGGTCTTGTACAATCCACAAGTTCGAGCCAAACGCTTTACCAGCACTCATATTCTGGTTACTCATCTTTACTCAATTCTCACAACTCCCTTCAGTTCTAGAGTCATCTCATATCTTGCATACTCGAGCCAATGCTCCTCTAGTGGCCATTCTCTTGTCGTTCAACCTCATTAGGTTCTTATGACACTCGAACCACTACAATTCCCTCTAGAAATTAAAGACTTAAGTCATCTACTCAAGTCTAGCAATCTCAGGATGCTCATCTTATCATCTATCACCATCAACCATCAGTGATTTTCAACAATTCTCAGCTAGTTGCTCTCTCTACAAGGATTCCAAATCATCCTTAAGCAACAACCATTCATCAAGCCAGCCTCAACTAGGATAAAACTCAATTATGTCAACACTCAACAAATACTCAATGAATCACTTCTATAAGTCAATCGCTCGTACCATAAGCATAAGGCATTTGCCACTCTGTCATATATGCGACAGGCTAAGCATAAGGCATTTGCCACTCTGTCATATATGCGACAGGCTATCTCATTCTCAATAGACATCAGTTTAATGGGTATATACCCCACAGATCGTCTCACCTCTTAGTTATACCTAGGACAAGCCAATCACATGATGCCAATCATAAAACATGCCTAACAGGTCCATCACAAACATCACTTTTCCTTTTTTTTAAGGGCATCCACTGCCAAGCACGAAGCTTTTAACAATGCCACTCATATGCGCCATTACACATGCCATGCCACTTTCGATCATTCTTTTCGAGGTTCAATCATGTGCCATACATCTCTTAACCACAATTGGACTCAACCTGATACCTAGACTTTCCCTTTCAAGTTATGGCTTGGGTTATTCCTGCCTCTTGCCATCTTAGAAGCTTGCCAGGAGCCGCTCCTTGTCCGAACTTCTCTATCCCGGCGATTACTCCCCGCCCTCATCAGTTTTGGCTGTTGTAGTTGTCCCAAGTCATACATCTAGGGAGAAAGCCCCGTTCCACACGTCCCATACCATGCTTCATGATGGTTTATAGGTATCCCATCAACTTGTCTCATATCAAGCGATAGTTTATTAAGTCCAACAGCGATAAGTTCATGCATGCACCCTCATCAACTTTCATTTCATAACCACAAACACATGTATAACATGACTGTCCTCACCACTTGTCATATCACAATCGCCTTCAGATCAATTCCTATCCATTGAAGAGTTCTAATTCCGCCGATCAATTGCCTATATTCAACCATATACCTCAATTGGAGTCGCTAACTAAATCAAATCCATATGCATTCGATCACAACTAGCCTTTAATCTAAATATTCCTTCCTCGCTTTCCTATATACACCTCATTTCATACCATCCAGGGTCATCAATAGCAATCGATAACTATCATCAGGATACAACGCAATTCAAGCCTGAATCGACTAATGCCAATCGTCTCTTTATAACTCATACTCCCCAAGTTGGGTCATTGACAAACCACAATCACAATCATATAACCCAATCGACCCTTCATTCATAAGCTATTCTCTAGCAACCTCAAATCCAGGCTTTTGACTCCTCAATTTCTATTCACTTCCTTGTGAGCCTTATTCATAAAATTACTCTAGATCATCCATTAAATCGGCACTAGGACTATTAGAATGCTACACAAGTTCAAGCCTATAGTCCTCAAGATTTAGCAGCCTATGCTTATCCCTCAAGGTCTCACTATCTAATTATCTTCAAGTCATCGCTCCTTATCACTCCAAGTCTCAATCACATTAGATCGAGCTGACCTTGCTCTGATACCAAACAAACGAGGATGTCACGCCCTGAACCTGTCAGGTACGCAAAATCCCACCAGGGCCATCTTGTCTCTGTGGTACCCAGGATTCGTCGGCCAATAATTTATAACTTGTAAATGATACAAACATATGAAAGAGATGAAACTTCTCCATACAATTCAGACTTAAAATGACTCAGGACATAGGGTACGCCTTCTTATAAACATCAACTACAGGTTCTAAGGATACAACTCTAACTTCAAGGTGACATGAAATCTCTAAAGTCACAAAAGTGTAAATCCATTTCCTATAATTACTTCTTCAAATACCGATCATTGGCAAGCTCAGATTTCCATCGCTTGGGACATGAAAAAGTTAATCTCACAACGAGGTGAGATATAAATCTCAACAAGACCCTAAACCTAGACCAAGCCATTAGTCTTCCCAGATTATGCAATAAAACAATAGATAAGGATTCATTGATAAAACAACAGATGACGATAAAACATCAAGGCATCTCGATACGTCTGACATAACGCAATCACGATTCAAGGACAATCATATCATCACAAGTAAGCTTCATACTAGCGCAATCTTAGGTTCAGAAGCAAAGGTGTGTCCTTAATTTCATCACAACTTTCAATTCCAATGGCCAAGCCCGCGTCAATATGCATCAGGCTAATCACAAATTTAATCCCAATGGCCAAGCCTGCGTTAATACGCATCAGGCTAATCACAAATTTAATCCCAATGGCCTACGTTAATATGCATCAAGCTAATCAAGATCTCGATTGGCAACCCACGTTCTGACGCATCAGGTTCCAAAGGCCATTTCGATACTTGTGTTGACACATATCAAGATTATCCCGCGTTCTAACGCATCGGGATATCAATTCTCTTTTCAATAGCTATGCCCGAGTCAATATGCCTCAGGCTCAATCTGCGTCAATACGCCTCAGACCATCAAATTGACAAACTCGCGTTAAACGCATCAGGTTTTCATTGCCATTCCCGGCCTGTGTCGACACATAATCAATCTTATCCTGCGTCTCAACGCATCTAGACATTAACCACCATAACCCCGCATCTCAACGCATCAGGGTACTAGCCATCACAACCCCGCGTCTCAACGCATCAAGGTGCCACAAGCTCTTAGGCTCACAAAGCAAACTCACCTTTTAAGGAACTTCATAATCAAGTACAATTTTTATCAGTCAAGTAATGAATCATGGTCATGCAAGACGTCAAGGCCATATGTCACATAGCCATACCAGCATCCATGTCAATCGAATGCACACAACAATAATTTAGCCATGAGAGTTATAATTTCTTATCATCAGGAGTACACACGACTCACACCTCCATTATCTCAGTCGATCACAAACAATCAATGCAATAGACTCCCAAATTCATCAATATATCATCCAACTGCATCCAGTAGTGTCCTAACTTCCTGGCAAAGGTTTAGGAGTCACTTACATTTCAAATTAATCCGTAAAATTCCCTCCAAGACTCTTCCAAAGATTCGGTTCCCTTGATCCCAAAACAGGATAGCCATGCGACCTAGTCTAAAGTTCGTCAAACGATCAATTTTTCTATTCCAATAACAAATTCACGGAGCATACACCTCCTTAACATCACAATTAACAATCTAGTATGTCTTAATAATGAATTTAAAGCATGACAACACCTCCCACAGCCCTCAAAGGGCTCAGTTCATCCAAAGCGAAACAGGGCAGAATTTGGTTCTGCCCTCTACCTCCTTAATCTGTCCATAATTCAACTCTAAACCTTGATTTATCAGAAAATCAACTTGCTAACATGTCCTACTACACCTATAGGAGTCTTACCAAAAGTTTTGGAGCAAGTCGAAGCCTCGAAGTGCCGCAAATGGCCTTTGTTCTACTCGGTCCATCGGTGGTAGGTTTTGCTCTATAGAAACCCTCATAAATCAATCATGGAAACCCATCTAAACCCAATCAAACTCACAATTTCCATCAGCCAACACAAGTATTATGAGTTAAGAAGTCCTCACCGAAAATTTGAAGCAATTTGAAGTCTTGAAGTGGCCAGACGAAGACCTTTTTCTAACTTGGTTAGAATTTACCCCGTTTGGACCTTTGTCCACTCCAATCGAGTTATGGGAAGATCTACTAGGCCAAATTGACCTTATAATATGTTTGTAGAAAGACGAGACAATAAGCTTTCATTTAGTGGTAGTTTTACCTCGATTTGGTCCCGGACGAAGGAGATATGGCCAGAACAGTGGGGCAGGTCAGGTCTGGTCGGGCAGCAGCAGCTCGGTGGAAGAGGAAAAGAAAGAGAAAAATGAGAGGAAGAGACAGGAAAGGTGGTCCACGAAAATAAGGAAGAAGAAGAAGGGATTAGGCTTGATCTCACTTGGTCAACTTCTTTAAATGGTAGGTTAAAAGCTTACATTAAATGCTAACCAATCACATAATACCACTTGTCTCCATCTCCACTATGCCACTTGTCTTCATCTAAACAATGTCTTGGCTCACATTGACTTTCATTGACCAATATTCCCTCACATTTTCGGCAGCCATGGTGTCTTGAAAATGACTAAATTGCCCTTCTCATTTGCTAAGACAAGGTCAATCCTTGAGGGGCACAATGGTAATTTTGCTCTCGCCGTTCGAAACGTCATTTTTTCAATTCAATTTATCTTCAATGAGGCAATGTCTAATTCGATTAGGACGTTGGAATATTTATTTTCCATTTTTTTTAATTTTTATATTTCATTTCATATCTTAAGCTTCGAGGGGTCGAAAATTCGGAATGTCACAAGTTTGATGGCTGGTTTTGTGCGATTTCCTGTAGGACTACACTTCCCTACACTGATAGAGCAAACCGAGCCATTTAGAGTCTCGTTGAACTTTCGCCTTGTCTTGAAATTATTTGTAAGACCCCTAAATATGTAGATATAGATGTTAGCATGGAGTATGGTGATTAGAATGAGATATGGATGAAGTTTAATGGCCGGTTTGTGCGAAATTTTTAGGAACCAGTTCTGCCCTGTTTTGGTCAGCTTGGTTCGAAGGCTTCAAGTGCCTAATTGTGAGACTTTGCTAGCTTAAATTATGCGGCAAGTTGATCCTAATCTTCTATTAGGATGTTAGGTTATTAAGGGATGTTATTGCTTGAGAAAAGTGGTGATTTATGAACTGGTTCTACTTGTCGGATTTCAAATCCAAATCTGCCCTGTTTTTGATGAGTTGAACTTGAGTGGTTCATTGCATGAAAACTGTGGAATCGAGGTTGGATTAAGGAATCTTAATTGGTTCGTGGAAGGTAGTTGAATCTTTTGACATGCTTTGTGGGGATTCCTATTTGGTTTGAATACTTTGAACGGGTTGAATTACTGATTGAGTCTCGAGATAATTTGTGAGCCCATGATTTTGTGTCAAGCCTTGAATTTTTGTGAAATGGCCACGACTTTCTTGTGCTAATGTGGAGTGATTGATTGAATTACTCGATTTGCCTTTGTGATGCTTGGCCATGGAACGTGATGTGAGGATTAGTAACTTGAAATGTAGGGGTCGAACTATGAGGTTGCCTCCTTGTTATCGTGCTTTGTGATTTATTTGGCTAGGGAGTTATTGCATTATGAGTACATGTGCATGTGATGCCTTGATGCGTTAAATGCGGGGCTTGAGTAAATCCTAAGGCGTTATTACGCGGGATTTGACTTGAAGCGTTGTGACGCAGGTCTTTGAAAGGAAAAATGTAGCCTGATGCGTTATGACGCGGGGTTTGGATTATCCTGATGCGTTGTTACGCGGGATATTGTACTTGGCCAATAAAGGATGACTAACCTGATGTGTTATTACGTGGGTAGTATCCTAGCTTGATGCGTTGTTACCCGGGCGATTGAGAAACACGACCTGAGGCGTTCTTACGCGGGTCCTGGCAATATGTATATGTTGACCTGAGGCATTGTGATGCGAGTCTTGCCAAACATGTTATAATAGCCTGATGCGTTATGACGTGAGCTTGGATAGTGATGATTGGTGGAAATACCTTATATGATGAAGTGAATGCCTAAATGGCCTGAAGCGTTATGACGCGGGTGCTTGACAATCTGATATTGATGATTGGAATTTGATTGAGATATGATAAGAAAATGCCTCGTTATGATCTTGAGAAATTTGAGAATGTCTCAAGTGGAGATTTCTATTAAAAGCCCTGCCATAACATGAAATTCAGCTTTATTTGTGAAATTTTACGACTGAATCAAGTCGATTCTGAATTAGTGAAATGCTATGCGTTGATGGAGTTATGTTTTTATCATGCCAAGGCCTTTTATTTAAGAATACTTATTTTCAAAGGTGTCTGGAGGTACTGACAACCTAGTTCAGGGTTAGGTTTAACTTACTGAGATTTATATCTCATCCCATCGTGGGATTAACCTTTTTTCAAGTCCTCGACGATGGAAATCTGAAGTTGTCATGGATGGGCATTCGAGGAAGTCATTGAAAGAACATGGACATTGACCTTTTGTAACCTTAGGGATTGCTTTTTATGTTGGAGTTAGAATTGTACATGACCTCGGGAGCTTGAAAAGAGAAGTGTATCCTTTTGTCCTTAGTCATATTATTATTATTTTTTATTATATATGGAGATGGCTTGTTGCTTCCGTATGCTTGTATCATTGGTATGGACTTTTAAATTGTTGGCCGAAGGATCCTGGGTATCATCGAAACTTGAACAGCCCTTGAGGGATGTTCGCGTGCCCGCCAGGTTCAGGGCTTGACATACCCGTTTGTTCGGTATCAAAGCAAGGTTAGCTCGATTCAATTTGATTGAGACTTGGAGTGATAAGGAATGATGACTTGAGGATGATTAGATAGTGAGACCCTTAGGATTAAGCATGGACTGCTAAATCTTGGAAATTATAGGCTTGAACTTGTGTGGTATTCTAATGCTCCTAGTGTCGATTTTAATGGATGATCTTGAGTGATGTTGTGATTGAGGTTTAAGTGGAAGCAAGCAGAAATTAAGGAGACATAAGCATAGATTTTGAGGTAGTAATTGTACTCGAGATTAATAAAGAATTTGCTTATGATCGAGGATCAATTGAATTGTATGATTGTGATTATGGCTTGTCAAAGACCTAATTTGAGGTATATGATTGAACGTAGGTAAGTAATCTACTAGAAGTGATGGTCATTGATGGAATTAGAAATCTTCGATGGATAAGAATAGGTTTAGAGATAATTGTGATATGACGAATGGTGAGGACAATCAGGACGCGAATGTGTTTGTGGCATTAAAATGAAAGTCGAGGAAGGTGTATGCATGAGCTTATCACTATTGGACTTAATAAATAGTCACTTGGTATGGGACAAGTTGATGGGATACCTATAAACCGTAATGAAGCATGGTATGCGACATGTGTAACAAGGCTTCCTCCGTAGATGTATGACTTGGGATAACCTGCAACGGCCAGGTCGGATGAGGGCGAGGAGTGATCATCGGGATAAAGAAGTCCGGACAAGGAGCGACTCCTGGTAGGCTTCTAAGATAGCAAGAGGCAGGAATGACCCAAGCCATAAATTGAAAGGGAAAGTCTAGGTATCGAGTTGAGTCTAATTTTGGTTAAGAGGTGTAATGCACTAAAGTGGTCTTTAGAGTGAATTTCCAAAAGTTGCATGGCATTTGTGATGACACTTATAATTGGCATGGCCAAGAGCTTCGTATTTGGCAATGAGTGTTGTATAAAGAAGAGAAACTATTGATGTATATGTTTTGCCTCTTTGGACAAGTTTCTTATTGAATGTTGCTTGACTGATGCTTTGAAATTGAGATGGCATGTTGTGCTTGTAATAGAGTGGCAGATGCCATTGGACTTGAGGTATGCGTGATTGATCCATTGACTGGATGCCTTGAATGCCTATTTGATAGTTGCCCAGCTAAGATTTGCCAATAGTTGGTTGTTAATTGAGAAATTACCTAGTTGAGGCTAGCTTGATAAGTGGTCGCTGATTAAGGATTAATTGGAATCCTTGGATGACGGGCAATTAGTTAAGACTGCCTAAGAATCATTGGATGATTGATCGATCGTGATAGATGATGAGATGAGTAGCCAGAGACTGCTAAACTCTAGTAGATGACTTAAGTCTTTAATTCCTAAGGGAATTATAATGGTTTAAGTGCCAGGAGAACCTAATAAGGTTGAACGACTAGAGTGACGTCACTAGAATAACGTTTGGTTCAAGCTTGTAGACTATACAAGACCCAAGAGTTGAAATGGTCATGAGAACTATGAATGGAAATGAGAAAATTTACAAGTAGGCAGGCTCGAAAGGGGGCTACCATGGTTGCCTAAGTCAAAGAGGTGACTGATGCTAATGCTATGAGTTGAGTTATGGAAGTCACGAGAAAGGTAACTCTGAGACTACTCATTTCTAAATTGGAAATGTAGAAAAGAACCACGAGAGTTTTGAATAGTTTGAGAAATGGATCATAAGGTTGAAATTGACTAAGGTTTGATGGAGAAGATGGTCCCGAAACTGCTTTTATCTAGATCGAGAGTTTGGAAAGGAATGTCAGAAGTATTGAGTCTACTAAAGAAAAGAAGTGGCTCTAGTCATTATTAGCCTTAAGACGCTATCGTTGATTGGTGAAAGGTCATCAGAGGAAGAGTTTTCTCGAAGGCAGAGTACCTAATTGGATTGCCTTGTCGAATTGTTTGACAAGAGGTACCTTTCTAACTCTACTTGAGAATAGAGATAGCTTGAACTCCGATAACCTTGCGAGGACCTAAGGAAGGATGATCGATTTGAGATAGAGTTCTCAAGGTCCCCTAAAGTATATTAAAACTGGTTGAGGATCCTTGACTAAGACAAGTAAGTCCTTGAGTGGATTGGAGTTTGAAACCATTATGGCTATTTGTTATTCCTAAATTTGAGGAACTGAAATGGGTCTTAGTCAAAGAGGCGAATGATCAGAAGAGGAATAAACAAGAGAATTTCCACTTATGGATTACGAGTAAGGGAATTTTCACTCATGGAGCACAGAATGTAGCTGCGAGGAGTGGTTATTACCTTGACATAAGGCTCGTAATGAGAGATTAACGTTTTGTTTCTTCCATTGTGAGAAAAATTAAGGAAAGAGTTATGTCAGTTTATCTGGTCTGGTTGATTAAAATGGGATTGATTGAGGATGAATCGGAACCACTAGAAGTGGCATTGTGAGTTACCACCCCTAAAGAGTAAGGCGTCGTTCTTCAATGACGATTGGACCATGAGATGATCGTTGATGAAAGGAAAAACGAATGGATTTTATAGTCCTAGCTACTTTTAGTTTTAATGAGTGGACGAGTAAGCAAAAAAGGGCTACTTGAATTATAGCAGAAAGCTAGCTTGAATTGATTAGTTTGAATATCCAAGGTGTAGATTTGTGGGGACCGAGAAAGAACCTCAATCCTTCGAAACTTTGTCACTTGAGGTGACTGAGTCATGGGAAGAAGAATGGCAAGTATGAAGGCACCGAATCTTGGAGAAAAACACCATTGTTGGCGCAAGCTCTAAGATTGACGTCCTATGGAACAGGCAGGACAGGGTGGATTCAAAGTGAGAGAATGCCACTAAAGTGTATAACTTCCTTTGTAGGGTAAGAGACCCTCGTGAATAAGGAAGAGGAACTTCTGTCAAGCCCTGCGCCTTGGGCACCAACTCGCGACTCCTTACAAGCAAACCAAATATCTCTCGTGGTCCCAAGATCCACAAATGAGTTGAGAGACATAATATATATCAAGCAGGCGGAAGCAATAATAAAATAACTCCTCTGTACAAAATTTAAGTGGGACCTGGATAGCGCAAATATTGTCATACAAATATCTAACTGTTCATACAGATACATAGCTACCAAATACGCTAGCACGAGGGGTGACGGGGTAAGTACACAAAAAGGGTTCATCATCAACACCCAAAAGAAACGGGGTCAGGGTCGCCATCAAAGGATCAAACTAACAAACTGGGAGCTCCTACGACGAGCAGCTGGAGTCATCGGTATCCTCTGCGTCCTCCGTAGGCTCGTACTCCGAAAAGGTCTCAAGCGAACCTCTATCATATCCTCAGCGGTCTCCTCAGCAGATGGCTCCATAAGATCCTCCTTGGTCGCCTCGACCACAATGACCTCCTCCACCGTGTTCTCTATGGTTGGGGTCCTCTCCGTTCTATTCCTCGAACTGACAACGGACCCTTTAGCCTGATCTAAGTCTCAGTGGGGTGGCACTAACTAGGGACGACTCCTTGGGCCACCTCATTGGGCTTCAGCGGCCCGGTAGACACATCCCCGATCTTTCTAAACTAGGTCTCATACCTATGAGGCTTCCAGCTCGCACCACCCTTGTCTGCCCAAACCACGGTACACTACCTTACATAAATAGTTCCCTGCCCGTCAGGGAACTCATCAAAATAGGTGGACATCTCCTTCGGGTCTCCAAAACGAATGGGCCACATTGTCAAGGCCTAGGATCTGTAAAAATAAGGGCCCCTAACGGGGTGAGATACACATCTCAGTAAAAGAGTCCTAACTCTATGTAAGACCGACCGTCCACTCAGGTAGTTACATACCTCAATCATTCAAACTCATAGTCATATAAGACAAAACAAATTTAAATAACCACACACAGATGACAGGCATGCAATTAAGGCATCTTATCACATTTGAATGGTAATGCACGACTCGTCCTGCCACATCACCACAACCATCTTCTCCTACCTGCCTCATCCTCATGCCCGCGATTAGATCACATTAGGCTCGGTCCGCGTAAACGCATTAGACTGTCATCGACAACCCGCGTAAATGCATCAGGTTTCAATGATACTCCGGGCCACTGTCAACACCTTATATCTCCATCCTGCGTAAACGCATTAGGACCGTGGCCATCTCCACCCCGCAATTAGATCGCATCAGGGCGTCACACAACCTGTATCTCGCGCCTTAGCGCCTCGAGGTATCCGCAACATCACCCCGTGTCTCATACGCCTCAGGATCTCGCCTCGTCTCTACCATGCCACAATCACAAATCATGCACACAAGGCCAGATGCAACTCATGCATAAACGATGCATCCATAGTATGCAAGACGATTAAAGTGACACTTAGACATGGCAAGTAATTCAAGCACAAGCAATAGCACACATTAATCCCTTATCCATTTTATGACGTACCAAGAACATTCACCTTGGAATTTCTCACAAATCAATCAAATTATTGCCCGACTCACCCAATTAAGTCCAATCTTCCTATCCTAAGTTTAGGATTCCCTTACCTCGAGTTTGATGTCACAAAAATCCTCCTCTTGAGCCCTCACAATTTCAGTTTCAATGGTCCAAGGCCAAACTCACCGCGCAACCTAGGAATTTCCAACCAATTATCAATTCCCTTTATCCAATTCACCAATCCACGAACCACAAGCCTTCATAACTCAATCCTCATCATCCTAGCATGTCTTAATACCAATTTGAGTCTCAAAATCAACAACCTTCAGCCTCCACAAATTCGGTCTTGCACAGATCGGAACCGGCTATTTTCGGCTCTGTGCAAATCGAGCATGTCCAGTCATTAGTCTACCCCAAATCCATCATTTAATCACTAACCTACTTGTTAACATGTCTATCTAAGGATCCAAGAGTCTCACCGAGAGTTTGAGGTCACGTCGTCGCCAGAATCCCTTCCAAAGTCGCCGGATCCTTCAAGGCAGTAAACCGATAGATTCTGTCCAAGGTTCCCAAGACCCATTTGGGGTAAAAAATTCATCAAATCAAGCCTAACCTTTTACCGAAGATTGATATACAAGTCCCCTAGACCTCCACAAAATTTGGTCTAAAGACTCTAACATTTCGATGTCCTAAGGGGTCAGAAGCTCAGCCTACCTCAGTTTGAGTCAGTTTTCGTCAGCTTTCGGGAAAATGCTTGGCTGGAGCTCCTCGGTCGTCCAATCGATGTGCTTCCACTTCAAGGAGGTCGACAAGAGGTGGGGTTAGGCGTAGGTGGTTGGTTCGCAGGCTGGTGGTCGTCGGAGGAGGGCGTTGGCGGCAGTGAACATGGAGCTCAGAAGCTAGTCGGCAACGATAGAAGGAGAAAGAAGAAGAAGAAGAAGTTAGCGTGAGCTTATGGGGTGTTATGGCCGGTCAAGGTGAGAGGAGAGAGAGAGCAAAAGGTTATATTCAATCCTCAAGTCAAGGAGTTGAATGGTAGGTGTGTAAAGGTCGACATGACCACTCAATGCTTGATCTAGTGACACTTGTCCTAAGTGTCAATCAAGCAAATCTAGTGTCCATAATCTCCTCTCATTTTCGGCAGTTCTTGGGGTGTATAGAAGACCAAAATACCCTTCTTCATTTGCATTGGCAATGCTAAAGCTTTGAGGGGCAAAATGATAATTTTACCCCCGACGTCCGGAATGTCGTTTTTCTCGTTCCAATAATCTTCGATAGGGCGAAGGCCAATCCTAACATAACGTTGGAATTCTTGATTCACTATTTTCAATTTTCAAGACTCGTTTCTGATTGTTTTCTCTGTCGGACGTGCTCCAGCCTATCCCAAACAGACGGGCGGCTCTTGCAGACGTTACGCGTATCGACGCTGTGATTCACATCACATTTAGAGCTCGTCAAATCAGGGCGATCTTGGTTGTCATGTAATTGTGAGGTCTCCTATGGTCTCGATCATCACTGTCCGATTTAGGGTAAATTTTGTAAATTATATATTGGTCAAGCGACATCACCGGCGCTCCAATCATATAACACTAGCAATGCATCCCTTAATTATTCTTAGATCGGCCTTTTATGGCTCTAAATGTCCCCTCAACAATCCTTATGGTCAAAGTGTCATTTCTTATTTGAGTTCCCTAGGTTCACGTACCTTGTCTCGCGTTAGCCTTTCCCTTTTGGTCAACTTACTCGAACTGATCCGATTTGAGCAAGATATTACTGAAACACATCGCTAGATATATTTTCCATTAAAGAGTATGAAATTGACTAGAAATCAGAATGTCACAACTCTTCCTCTTTACAAAAATGTCATCCCCGAAATTTACGTCATACTCAATCACTCAAATAGATGGGGGTGTTGTCGCATTATCGTCTCTTCGTTTTCCCACGTGGCACCTTCAGTTCCATGGTGTTCCCACACCACCTTGACCAATGGGATCGTTTTATTCTTGAGAAATGGTTCTTTCCGATCTTCGATCCTTATCGGCTTCTCCACGTAAGACATCCGGTCGTCCACTTCGATAGTCTCATAGTCCAGCACGTGTGTCGGGTCTGGTTCATATTTCCGTAGCATTGACACATGGAAGACATTGTGCACTTGGGATAGATTAGGCGGCAAGGCAAGCCTGTAGGCCAAGGTTCCAATCCGCTCCAGTATCTCAAATGGGCCTACATATCTTGGGTTCAGTTTCCCCTTCTTTCTAAATCGCAATAACCCTCTCATTGGTGACACCTTGAGGAAGACATGATCGCCTACTTAGAACTCCAAAGGCTTACGCCGCTTATCTACATAACTCTTCTAACGACTTTATGTCGTCTTTAATTTATCCCCAATTATTTTCACTGCTTTCACCGATTGCTCTACCAGTTCGGGGCCTGTGATACTCCTTTCTCCAACCTCACCTAGCAAATCAGGGTTCTGCAGGCTTTTCCATAGAGCGCTTCAAATGGTGCCATCTGGATACTCTGTTGGTAGCTATTATTGTATGCGAATTCCACCAAATGTAGCTGATCCTCCCATCCACCTTTAAAATCTATGACGCATGCTCGCAGCATATCGCCTTTTCTGACTGTCCGTCTGTCTGTGGATGGTATGCAGTCCTAAACTACAGTTGAGTTCCCATGGCTTCTTGAAGACTCTTTCAAAAGTTTGCCATGAACTTAGGATCCCTATCCGAGGTAATCATCACAGGCACTCCATGTAGTCTCACAACCTGCCTCATGTATAACTCAGCCTATCCATCCATTGCGAAATCCTTTCGCACAGGAATGAAGTGGGCGGACTTGGTCAATTTGTTCACGACTACCCATATAGAATCGTGACCTCTCTGGCTCCTCGGGAATCCCATCACAAAGTCCATAGCTATATGCTCCCACTTCCATTCAGGAATCTCTAGTGGCTATAGTAGTCCTCTAGGATTACAGTGCTGTGATTTCACTTGCTGGCATGTCAAACACTTAGCGACATATTTCGCCACATCCACCTTCATTCCGTTCCACCAATTGTGCTGTCACAAGTTCTGATACATTTTCGTATTTCCAGGGTGGATACTATAATTGCTCCTATGAGCCTCTGACAAAATCCTTTCCCTGAGTCCTTCATCTTTTGGCAAGCACAATCGTCCTCGGAACTTCAAAATTCCGTCCTCTGACACCTGAAATTCTAGTTTTCTCTTTGTTGCATCCATCTCCAAAATTTTCTGAATCTCTAGGTCCGTAGACTGTAAGGTCTTTATTCATTCCTGGACCTCAGGTTTTACCCTCAATGCCGCTATTAAACTGAACAACTGGCAGACTTCTAGTTTGAAGTCGGAATCTCTTAAATTCTCAATCATCGACCACCGCTTTCCTAGCAGACAGGCGACGTTCGACTTCCGGCTAAGCGCATCTGCGACTCTGTTTGCCTTCCTAGGGTGATACAAAATATCACAATCATAGTCTTTGAGCAGCTCCATCTACCGTCGCTGCCTCATATTCAGCTTTTTCTGGGAAAACAAATATTTTAAGCTCTGGTGGTTGGTGTAAATTTGAAACTTTTTGCCACATAGATAGTGTCTCCAGATCTTTAGGGCAAATATGATCGCTGCTAATTCCAAATTGGGTAGTTCATTTCATGTGGTCTCAAATGTCGGGATGCGTAGGCCACTACTTTTCTGTACTGCATCAGTACACAGCCCAATCCTTTCAGCAAAGCATCGCTGTATATTTCATAACCTCCCGGGCCCGATGGAATTGTCAGTACCGATGCGGTTGTCAATCTATGCTTAAGCTCTTGGAACCTCCTTTCACACTTGTCTGTCCATTCAAACCTTATTTCCTTCTTTGTCAGCCTCGTCAATGGGATGGCTATGGATGAAAACTTCTCCAAAAATTGTCTGTAATACCCTGCCAATCCCAAGAAATTTCTGATTTCAGCGACCGTAGTAGGCTTAGGCCAATTGGTTACCGCTTCAATCTTTGCAGGATCCACTGCAATTCCTTCTCCAAATACCACATGACCAAGAAATGCTACCTTGTTCAGCCGGATCTCGCATTTACTCAACTTAGCATATCTCGAGTGCTCCCTTAGGGTCTGCAGGACAATCCTTAGGTGCTCCTCATGTTCCGCGTCACTCCTCGAGTAAATCAAGATATTGTCCATGAAGACTATGATGAATCTATCCAGGAATTCCTTAAATACTCGATGCATCAAGTCCATGAATGCGGCTGGAGCATTGGTTAATCCAAAAGGCATCACTGTAAACTCATAATGACCATACCTGTCCTAAAAGCAGTCTTAGGTATGTCTTCCTTCTTAATCCTCAACTGGTGATACCCGGTCCTCAAGTCAATCTTTGAGAATACCGCTGCTCCTTGCAATTGATCAAACAGATCATCGATTCTTGGCAGTGGGTACTTGTTCTTCACTGTTACCTGGTTCAACTGCCTATAGTCGATGCATGGACGCAAAGACCCATCCTTTTTCCTTACGAATAATACCGGTGCTCCCCACGGCGAAGCACTCGGTCGGATAAATCCCTTATCCAGCAGTTCCTGCATCTGTACCTTTAACTCCTTTAATTCTGACAGGGACATCCTATAAGGTGCCTTGAAGATCGGCTCCGTTCCAGGAGCTAACTCGATCATGAATTCTATCTCTCGCTCCGGTGGCAATCCTGGCAACTCTTGGAGAAATACGTCAGGAAATTCATGCACTACCGGGATACTCTCTAGTTTTGGCTCTTCGGTAGTCGTGTCCATCATTGCAACCAAATACGCTTGACACCCTTCTGATATCAACTTGGTCACTTCTAGAGATGAAACCAAAGAAATCGAGATTCCTCCTCAACTTCCTACCAATTTAAAGCTAGGGCGGCATCTCGAATAAAACTGGATTATTCTACTACCACAGTCTACTACTACCCCCTGTTTGCCCAACCAATCCATCCCTATGATCACATCAAAATCATACATGGGCAATACAGCTAGATCAATACTCTCCTTACTTCCTTCAATCATGATTTCACAAATAGCACCGCCCAATGAAACCAATATGTTATCCTTTAATGGAGTGGCAACATACAGATTCATATTCAATGGTTTTAACTCCATACCGACCAAATCAACAAATTGAACAGACACAAATGAATGCGCGGCACCAGGATCAAACAATGCATATGCAGCTTGGTCACGCAAGTAAACCGTACCCGTGACCACGCCTGGTGCTTCCTCCGCCTCTCTACGGGCTACTGCATATACCCTTCCCTAGGCCGGTGGTCAGTTTTGCTCGATCTGAGGAGTGGTAGTCGACGGTCCAGCCTGCGGTCTTTGTCCTTGAGGTTGACTCGTAGGAGCTTGGTTTGGGCACGTCCTCATCTGGTGGCTCAGCTAGCCACACTTGAAACAAGCCCTAGTCCTTATCGGGCTTGGCCCGTTTCCATGCCTCCTACCACAAAAACGGCATCTCCAATCAGTGGGATTCGGCGACTTCACAATATTTTTCCTTACGGGAGGTACATAACGTCTGTTGTCCGCCATCGATCTCTTGCCCATCGGGCGATTGTCTCTGAATGGGCTAAACCGCAATCCAGTTGCGGTATTCCTCTCTTTCAAGTCCCTTTCAATCATCTAACCCCGCTCATAGATCTCCTTATAAGTCCTTAGGTTTAGAGCAATCATCTGGCTACGAAGCTCAGGCCTCAATCCGTCCCTAAACCTCCTTGCGTTCTCTTGAGGATCTTCTACAGATCGAGGTGCATACCTCGACAACCTCGAGAACTCGGCCTCATACTGATCTATCGTCAGTTGGTTTTGACGTAGCTATAGAAATTCCACCTGTTTTCTTTCCCTAGCCATCTCCGAGAAATACTTGTCGTTGAACGCCGTCTTAAAGGCATCCCAACTCATGGCCGTTCCTTCAGGGAAAGCTCCATTCTTGGTGGCAGCCTACCAATCATTTGTCGTACCCTCCATCTGGTACACTACTAGCAGCACCTTCTCTTCGTCCGTGCACCTTAGCACACCAAAAGCTTTCTCTAACTTCCCAATCCATCTGGGTGCTAGCTCAGGATCTTCAGTCCCATCGAACTGAGTCGGCTTCAACTTTATGAACTGCTCCACTAATTGGCCCATTTGTCTGGCCATGACAATTTCCTCTTGGGCATTCACAGCCTCATTACCCTGGTTAAGTTCACCCTGGCTTCCATTACCACCATTGTTGTCGTTGTTGGCGTTGACGACAGTTATGGCGGCTCCTATTGCCTGGGCTATAGCAGCATCCCAGTCTTGGGTCTATCTATCAATAAGGTCACCAATTCTCTCCAGTGCCCTTAGCACGCCGTCCATCCTTGGATCTTCCGCGACAGGCGGCCTCGAGCTAAAGGCTCCGCCTCTTGGCCTTCTAGATCTTCTAGACAGGTTGCTCATCCTTATCCCTTTCTACTGAACCTGGTCCACCACAAGTTCAGCAAGGAGTTAGTAACTCACTCATTCCTCCACATCCAAAGCTACTAACTAATCCTCAATAGAAATAGTCACAACACAACAGCACCCCATACACAAACTCTAGAAACATTTCAGCAAATAACCCATGGCCTTTTCTCAATTCCGTTCACTCCAACGGTCCCTCAAAACCAATTCTACTCATTCATTCAACAGGCCAAGGCCTAGAAATGACTTTCAACTCTAAGTAGGGAACTTAGTCCTCATGCATTATCACAATCCTGGCAAGGTCAAACACCAACCTTAAGTGCCAAGTCACATGCTATGCACCCCATGCCTTATATTAACCAGTCTCCTAAGGTCCTGCCATCCGTCCAAGTCCCAACTTAATCCTCCTTATTACTCTAGTTCTCAATCATCTTTGGTCGAGCTGACCTTGCTCTGATACCAAGCAAACGGGAATGTCACGCCCCGCGTCCCGGGCACGAGCTCGCGACTCCCTACAAGCAAACCAAATATCTCTCGTGGTCCCAAAATCCACAAATGAGTTGAGAGACATAATATATATCAAGCATGTGGAAGCAATAATGAAATAACTCCTCCGTACAAAATATAAGTGGGACCTGGATAGCGTAAATACAGTCATACAAATATCTAACTGTTCATACAAGTACATAACTACTAAATCGGCCAACACGAGGGGGGACTGGGTAAGTACACAAAAAGTGTTCATCATCAACACCCAAAAGAAACGGGGTCAGGGTCGCCATCAAAGGGACAAACTGGGAGCTCCTAAGACGAGCAGCTGGAGTACTCAGTGTCCTCTGCGTCCTCCGTGGGCTCGTACTCCGAAAAGGTCTCAGAGTGAACCTTTATCGCATCCTCAACGGTCTACTCAGCAGATGGCTCCATAAGATCCTCCTCGGTAGCCTCGACCACAATGACCTCCTCCTCCGTGTTCTCTATAGTTGGGGTCCTCTCCGGCCCATTCCTCAAACTGACAATGGACCCCTCAGCCTGATCTAAGTCTCTAGTAGGGTGGCATCAACTAGGGACGACTCCTTGGGGCACCTCATTGGGCTTCAGCGGCCTGGTAGATACATCCTGACCTTCCTAAATTAGGCCTTATACCAATGAGACTTCTAGCTCTACCACCTTCGTCTACCCAAATCATGGTACACTTCCTTACATAAATAGTTCCCTTCCCGTCAAGAAACTCATCAAAATAGGTGGACATCTCCTTCAAGTCTCCAAAATGAATGGGCCACATCGTCAAGGCCTATGATCTATAAAAATAAAGGTCCCCAATGGGATGAGATACACATTTCAGTAAAAGAGTTATAACCCCAGGTTAGACCGACCGTCCACTCAGGCAGTCACATACCCAATCATTCAAACTCATAGTCTTATAAGACAAAACAAATTTAAATAACCACATACAGATGACATGCATACAATTAAGGCATCTTATCACATTCGGATGGTAATGCACGACTCGTCCTGCCACATCACCACAACTATCTTCACAAGCCTGCCTCATCCTCATGCTCGTGATTAGATCGCATCAGGCTCGGTCCACATAAACGCATCAGATCGTCATCGACAACCTGCATAAATGCATCAGGTTTCAATGATACTCTAGGCCAGTGTCAACACCTCATATATCCGTCTCGCGTAAAAGCATCAGGATCGTGGTCATCTCAACCCCGCGATTAGATCGCATTAGGGCGCCACACAACCTCTACCCCGCGCCTCAACGCCTCAGGGTATCCACCACATCACCCTATGTCTCAAACGCCTCAGGATCTCTCCTTGTCTCCGCCATGCCACAATCACAAATCATGCACACAAGGCCAAGTGCAACTCATGCATAAACGATGCATCCATGGCATGCAAGACGATTAAAGTGACACTCAGACATGACAAGTAACTCAAGCACAAGCAATAGCACACATTAATCCCTTAACCATTTTAGGACGTACCAAGAACATTCACCTTGGAATTTCTCACAAATCAATCAAATTATCGTCCGACTCACCCAATTGAGTCCAATCTTCCTATCCTAAGTTTAGGATTCCCTTACCTCGGGTTTGATGTCAAAAAAATCCTCCTCTTGAGCCTTCACAATTTCGATTTCAATGGTCCAAGGCCAAACTCACCGCGCAACCTAGGAATTTCCAACCAATTGTTAATTCCCTTTATCCAATTCACCAATCCACGAACCACAAACCTCCATAACTCAATCCTCATCATCCTAGCATGTCTTAATACCAATTTGGGTCTCAAAATCAACAGCCCTCAGCCTCCACCAATTCGATCTTGCACAGAACCGAACCGGCTATTTTCGATTTTATGCAAACCGAGCATGTCCAGTCTTTAGTCTACTCCAAATCCATCATTTAATCACTAACCTACTTGTTAACATGTATATCTAAGGATCTAAGAGCCCCACCGAGAGTTTGAGGTTGCGTTGTCGCCGGAATCCCTTCGAAAGTCGTCGGATCCTTCAAGGCAGTAAACCGACAGATTCTATCCATGGTTCACAAGACCCATTTGGGGTCAAAACTTCATCAAATCAAACCCAACCTTTTATCAAAGATTGATATACAAGTCCCCTAGACCTCCACAAATTTGGTCTCAAGACTCCAACATTTCGATGTCCTAAGGGGTCAGAAACTCGGCCTACGTCAGTTTGAGTCAGTTTCCATCGGCTTCCGGGAAAATACTTGACCGGAGCTCCTCGGTGGTCCAATCAACGTGCTTCCACTTCGATGAGGTCGGCAAGAGGTGGGGCTAGGCGTAGGTAGTTGGTTTGCCGGCTAGTGGTCGCCGGAGGAGGGCGTCGGCAGCAGCGAACAGGAAGCTCAGAAGTTGGTCGGCAACGAGAGAAGGAGAAAGAAGAAGAAGAAGAAGAAGTTGGCGTGAGCTTAGGGGGTGTTATGGCCGGTCAAGGTGAGAGGAGAGAGAGAGGAAAATGTTATATTCAATCCTCAAGTCAAGAAGTTGAATGGTAGGTATGTAAAGGTGGACATGACCACTCAATGCTTGATCTAGTGACACTTGTCTTAAGTGTCAATCAAGCAAATCCAATGGCCATAATCTCCTCTCATTTTCGGTAGCTCTAGGGGTGTATACAAGACCAAAATGCCCTTCTTCATTTGCATTGACAAGGCTAAAGCTTTGAGGGGCAAAATGGTAATTTTACCCCCGACATCCGAAACGTCGTTTTTCTTATTCCAATATCTTTGATAGGGAGAAGGCCAATCCGAACATAACATTGGAATTCTTGATTTGCCATTTTCAATTTTCAAGACTCGTTTCTGATTGTTTTTTCTATCGGACGTGTTCCAGCCTATCTCGAACCGACGGGCGGCTTTTGCAGACATTACGCGTATCGACTCTGTGATTCATATCACATTTAGGGCTCGTCAAATCATGGCGACCTTGGTTGTCATGTAATTGTGAGGGTCTATCACTAGCTCCTATGGTCTCGATCGTCACTGTCCGATTTAGGGAAAATTTTACAAATTATATATTGGTCAAGCGGCATCACCCGCGCTCCAATCATATAGCACTAGCAATGTATCCCTTAATCGTTCTTGGATCAGCCTTTTATGGCTCTAAATGTCCCCTCGACAATCCTTATAGTCAAAGCGTCATTTCTTATTCGAGTTCCCTAGGTCTACGTACCTTGTCTCGCGTTAGCCTTTTCCTTTTGATCAGCTTACTCAAACTGATCAGATTCGAGCGAGATATTACCGAAACACATCGCTAGATATACTTTCCATTAAAGAGTCTGAAATTGATTGAAAATCATAATGTCACAACTTCTGATTATCTTGGTGTTAAAACTGAACGTCTGGACTAACAAGGAAGACGCAAAGTTTGAATGATTTCTAGTAGTTAAGTCCGAGAAACTATCCTGTAGATAATGTTGAATTCCAGGACATGTCGATGTTCAGTTGAATGGATGAAATTGGGATGAGGTCGCATCAGCTGATTGTGGAACCAAGAGGTTAAGACACTAATGCTCCTTGAGAAAAGAGTGACAAAAATGAACAAAATGATACATGGTCGAATTGGGGACCCATGAGAGTAGAGAGTCATGGTATGAGCTCTCAAGTAGATGGTGCGAAGGACAATTGAAACGATTCAACACTTGGTAGAAAAGAAGCTGATAATAGTCGAATTGGGTATCCAAAGAATAAGTGGAGTGATTGTTTCCATCTTAAGAAACGATGATTTGACTCACTTAATGAGTCATGAGAAACATGAACAACCTCCGAGAATATCCTATGGACCCTAAGGAAAACACTCATTATATGCTAAATGTGAAGAGGGCGAGCTGTGAGTTTGATGAGGTAAGATTCCTGAGTCGTGAAGTTTTAGGGAATGAAATCCCTGTGGAGCGCTTGAGAAAGGAAATAAGTGATAAATTGACTAAGGTCGATGTGAATTGCTGAAAATTAAAGTGTTCTGGATCGATGGATTGTGATAGACGTCGTGGGAAGATTCCCCGTGAGAGCTATTCCATTGATTAAACGGACTAAGGAAGAGATGTAGCACAAATGAATGAATGAACGTGAAAAGAGTTTTCAAGGACTTAAGTCAAGTTAGTAACCACATCGACAATGGTGTTTCCGTTTGGAATTGAAAAGCTTATGAAGATCATAGTGACGTGACACAGAAAGAAAATTTGAGATGTAGCAAGGCAAACTGAAGTGGGCTGCGCGAATACGCCATGGCAATAAGACCATATGAGTTGAAACGCCTAGTGCATGATTGAAATTGGCTTACAAATGTCCTTGTGACAAAGTTTGGGAAATAGTAATGGCGTGGAGGAAGGTTTCAAGTCTATACATATCACAAGAATATAAAGTAGTAGTTTTTTGAGAGGAATTGAATGAGAGGCAATGCAAATGGGTGGAATCACTTATGGATATGGGAGCGTTGCATGCAAAAAAAAAAAAAAAAAGGGACCTCGTAATTATGTGGACTATAAGAGTTGAGAGTATTGACTGTCCTAAATGGAACTAAAGGAGAGATTACGTTAATTGGAGATATTGCATAAAGGTCATGATTGCGATATCTTATATCGTTAAGGAAAGGTGAATTAAGCAGCGGATGAATATAATTGAAAATTGAGCATCGTGCGATTGGTAAAGAGAGTGCAAACCTTACCTCGAGAAATAAGAGATTCAACTTCTAAATTGGAAGTTTGTTAATTGATTAGTTTGATGGCTACTTGAATCATTAAGCTTGAAGGTCAGAAAGGAACTGAGAGATTGTGATGGAGAACCCTGATACCTAAAGGATTATGGAAATTAATAAAGCAGGGAGAAAATTTAGACTTTCTAATACTTGGGAAAGAAACCTCGAAGTTGAGGATAAAAACCTTAAGGTCTCATGGACGAGAATACGAGTCTAATATTGAAGAGGAACTTAAAGAAATGGCCTCATCAGAAATTCGAAGGGAGAATTATGGTGTCCCTTGGGATGGCACAAAGGTGTGCTAGACTTGCATCGATATTATCGATGGAATGGACTGAAAATTTGGTTAGTCAAACATGAGCTCCAGTATTAAACATGTCGACAAGAAAAAGGTATGCCCTTGAAAGGATTGATACGCTAAATGGCATGGACATTAAAGAGTGCATTATGGCGAGAGTTTAGTAATAATGGTGATGGACAAATGGAAGAGATAATGTGCACGCTCGAGGATGAACTGCTGACAGATGTTATGAATATCGAAAGAGAATGGAGATAAGTAAATATGGATTGAGGATGAAGGAGACAAGTCCAAGGGAAAGATGGCTTTGGTTGGAAAGGACAAGTAAGAACGTCATATCATGAAAGGAATTATCCTGGAGAATGAGGATGCGATGAGACGCCGATACCCCAAAGGACTGGATGGTTAGAAGGTTGCAAATTTCGACGACGAAATTTCATTAAGGGAAAAGAGTTGTGACATTCCGAATTTCCGTCCCCTCGAGGCTTAAGATATGAAATGGAATCTCAAAATTGAAATAGAGGAAATGAAGAATTCTAATATTGGATTAGAATTTGACGTCGCCTCGTCGATGGTCATCCAAAATAGGAGAAACGAAGTTTCGGACGAAAAGTGCCAAATTGCTATTTTGCCCTCTACCTTTTGCCCTTGCCTTAAGATTATTTGAAGGACAAAACGGTCAATTAGGACTCCCAAGAAGGTGGCCAAAAATATGAAGATAGAAGAGTCATTTGGTCTTGAGATATTAAGAAGAAAATGCCAAGTGTCTTTATAGGAAGGGAGTTATCCAATTAGCAATTAATGAAGTCATATCCCAACTACCATTCTTTATGTTGACCATTTGGAATGTAGAAGAAGATCACTTTCTCTCTCTCCTCTCTCAATTCGGCCGGCCATCTCTCTCTCTCTTGTAATTGTCTCTCAAAACTCTCTCTGTCTCGCTTGCTCGCTCGGCTTACCCGCTCAGTTCCGACCATGTCCACTGTTTCGACCATAACTTCTTCATCTGATATCGGATTGAGACATGCCATCCACCATGAGAAATTTCTTTCTCTTGCCGTTCCAACAAGGTATTATAGGTAAAAATTCACCTAGTCGTTTTTCACGTACAACCGTTTGAGTTTGCGAAGGTCGCTGCTCGATACTGTTCCGGCCCGAGGAGCTTCAAATGGAAATTTTGAGCTTGTTTTGGCTTCAATCTTGGTAAGATCACCTCTCAAGCCTTCCTAAGACATGTAGAATTGTGGTTGCTAGTGGAGGATGAATTTTTATGGGATTTAAGGACTGATTGTGATTGATTTTCATCGAATGAAAATTGGACAGATTATGTCCCTCTGTTGTTCGGGTAGAACCGAGCCATTTGGAGGTTCTTGCCGGTGTCTCTTTGATCCAAAATTTTTGGTATGACCCTTAAGGACATAAATCGATGTGTTGATGAGGTGATCGTATGATATGATTGAGTTTAGAAGGAGTTTGATGGCTGGTTTTGTGCGATTTTCTCTAAGACTACACTTCCCTACACTGATAGAGCAAATCGAGCCATTTGGAGGCTCGTTGAAGTGTCGTCTTGCCTTGGAATTATTGATAAGACCCCTTAACATGTAGATATAGATGTTAGCATGGAGTATGGTGATTAGAATGTGGTATGGATGAAGTTTAATGGCCTGTTTGTACGAAATTTCTAGAAACCAGTTCTGCCTTGTTTTGGTCAGCTTGGTTCGAAGGCTTCAAGAGACTAATTGTGGGACTTTGCTAGCTTAAATTATGCAGTAAGTTGATCCTAACCTTCTATTAGGATGTTAGGTTACTAAGGGATGTTATTGTTTGAGGAAAGTGGTGATTTATGAACCGGTTCTACTAGTGGGATCTCAAATTCAAATTTGCCCTGTTTTTGATGAGTTGAACTTGAGTGGTTCATGGCATGAAAAATGTGAAATCGAGGTTGCATTAAGGAATTTTAATTTGTTTTTGGAAGGTAGTTGAACCTTTTGACATGCTTTGTGGAGATTCCTATTTGGTTTGAATACTTTGAGCGGGTTGAATTACCGATTGAGTCTCGAGATGATCTGTGAAACCATTATTTTGTGTCAAGCCTTGAATTTTTGTGAAATGGCCATGACTTGCTTGTAGCAATGTGGAGTGATTGATTGAATTACTCGATTTGCCTTTGTGATGCTTGGCCATGGAACGTGATGTGAGGATTAGTAACTTGAAATGTAGGGGCCGAGCTATGAGGTTGTCTACTTGTTATCATGCATTGAAATTTGTTTGGCCAGTGAGTTATTGCATTATGAGTACATGTGCATGTGATGCCTATATGCGTAAAACGCGGGGCTTGACTAAATCCTAAGGCGTTATTACACGGGATTTGATCTGAAGCATTGTGACGCAGGTCTATGAAAGATAAATTGTACCTTCATGTGTTATGACGTAGGGTTTGGATTATCGTGATGCGTTATTACGCGGGATATTATACTTGGCCATGTAAGGAAGACTAACTTGATGCGTTATTACGCGGGTAGTATCCTAGCCTGATACGTTGTTACGCGGGCGATTGAGGAACACGACCTGAGGAATTCTTACGCGGGTCCTGGCAATATGTATATGTTAACTTGAGATATTGTGATGGAGGTCTTGCCAAACATGTTATGATAGCCTGATGAGTTATGACGTGGGCTTGGATAGTGATGATTGGTGGAAATACCTTATATGATCAAGTGAATGCCTAAATGGCCTGAAGCGTTATGACGCGGGTGCTTGACAACCTGGTATTGATGATTGGAATTTGATTGAGATATGCTAATGAAATGCCTTGTTATGATCTTGAGAAATTTGAGAATGCCTCAAGTGGAGATTTCTATTGAAAGCCCTGCCATAGTACGAAGTTCAACTTTATTTGTGAAATTTTACGACTGAATCGAGTCGATTCCGAATTAGTGAAATGCTATGCGTTGATGGAGTTATGTTTTTATCATGCCAAGGCCTTTTATTTAGGAATACTTGTTTTCAAAGATGCCTGGAGGTACTGACAACCTAGTTCAGGGTTAGGTTTAAATTATTGAGATTTATATCTCACCCCGTCGTGGAATTAACCTTTTTTCAAGTCCCTGACGATGGAAATCCGAAGTTGTCAAGGATGGGTATTCGAGAAAGTCATTGAAAGAAAATGGAAATTGACCTTTTGTAACCTTAGGGATTGCTTTTTATGTTGGAGTTAGAATTGTACCTGACCTCGGGAGCTTGAAAAGAGAAGTGTATCCTTTTGTCCTAAGTCATCTTTTTATTTTTTTTATTATGTATGGAGATGCCTTGTCGCTTCCGTATGCTTGTATCATTGGTATGGACTTTTAAATTATTGGCTGAAGGATCTTGGGTATCATTGAAACTTGAATGGCCCTCGAGGGATGTCCGCGTGCGTGCCGAGTTCGGGGCGTGACACTACGACATATGAGACGATAGGATTGACCACCTACCGGCTATATCAAACATGAAGCATATACATTAATTGAGAACTATTGCAACCACAGTTATGAGAATAACAGTTTCTCATCACAAGGAGCTCACATGAAGCATATGCATATACGATAGCACTTGATCACCTCGATCGACAATGAACATTCAATATAATAACTCCATGAAATCCATCCAAACAAATCCCAATTCGTCCAGTAGAGACCTATCTTCCTAACCAAGGTTGAGGAACTCCTCACCTTAAACTTTAATCAGCAAAAATTTCTCCAAAAGCACCTCCAAGAATTCTGTTTTAATGGTGCAAAACAGGGCAGCCACATACCTAGAGAAATTCGCCCGATTAATCAATTTTTCTCTTTCAATTCGCCAATTCATGGGGCATACACCTCAATAACATCTCAATTAACCTCTAATATGTCTCAACGACGAAATTAAGGCAAGGGGACACCCCAAATGGCCCTTAAAGATTTGGTTTGTACAAATAGAAATATGGCGAATTTCGGTTCTGCCCTCTAGCTCCCAAAACAACCCATAATTCTACTTTAAACCTTAATTTATCACATAATCTACATACTAACATGTTGTTTTATGTCTACAAGAGCCTCACCGAATATTTTAGAGAAAGTCGACGTTTGAAAGTTTCCAAACAGCTCCGGTTTCTTCAAGTCCTTCGGCGGTCAGATTCTGTTCAACATAAATCACTCCATTTCATCTGCAAAACTCCATTGAAACTCATCCAAACTTGTTACCATAGCTCAGTATACACGACGACAATAAGTCTACAAGATCTCACCGAAAGTTGGAGGCAAAACGAAGTCTTGAAGTGGTCGAACGAAGACTTACCCTCGGTTGAGTCTAAATCTATCCAGTTTTGGAAATAAGGCTGGTTTGGCAAATCGGGACCTCCAATCGATGAACGGTCGGCTTGTGGGGAAGTGACTAAGGATGATGTTGGTGGTCAGCGTGAGGCTGGACGGTCGCCTAAAGTGGCGTTCGTGGATAGCGAAACCGGCGGACAGAGCTGGTCAAGCAGAGCAGCGAAGAAGAAGGAGGAAGAAAGAAGAAAAATTTAGAAAGAGAGGGAGAGGGAGGGTTTGGCTGAATGAGGAAGAAAGGGGTGGCTTCCCACAAAATTTCACTTGGTCAATTTCAAGAATGGTGGGTTAAAAGGTAAGCATTAATTGATATTCTCCCAAACAATGGCACTTGTCTCCTTATGCATAATAACAAGGCTCCAAATACTATTTTGTCCACTTCATTTTCGGCTGCTGGAGAAATTAGGAATTGACCAATTCACCCTTCTTTAATTGTTAAGACAAAGTCAATCCTTGAATGACAAAATGATAAATTTTGTTTTCGTCGTGCGAAATGTCGTTTTTTCCAATTCAAATTACCTTCGATGAGGCGACATCCAACTCGATTAGAATGTTGAAATTCTTTGTTTTCCATTTCTCAATTTGGAGATTCATCACTTGGTCAATTCTTTGCCAAATGAAATTTTCAGGTTATCCCGAACTAACGGGCAGCTTTTGTAGACATTAAGCGTATCGACTCTGTGATTCTCATCACACTTAGGGCTCGTCAGTTCATGGCGACTTTGATTGTCATGTAATTATGAGGGTCTATTACTAGCTCCGATGGTCTCGATCGTCATTGTTCGATTTATGATAATTTTGCAAATTATATATTGGTTAAGCGGCATCACCCACGCTCCAATCGTATAACGCTAGTAATGCTTTCCTTATTCATTCTTAGATCGGCCTTTAATGGTTTTAAATACTCTTTCGACAATCCTTATGGTCAAAGTGTCATTTCTTATTTGAGTTCCCTAGGTCCACGTACCTTTTCTCTCGCTTTAGCCTTTCCCTTTTGGTTAGTTAACTCGAGATTGATTAGATCCGAGCGAGATAAGACTGAAATACATTGATAGATATATCTTCATTGATAAGTCTCGAAATGACAAGGAAAATCAGAATGTCACAACTCTTCCCCCTTTCAAAATTTTCGTCCTCGAAATTTACAATATATCCAGCTATTCAAACAAATGGGGGTATCGACACCTCATTGTTTCTTCATTTTCCCATGTAGCGTTTTTGGTCCCATGGTGCTTCCAAATTATTTGATTAGGGGAATTGTCTTATTCCTCAGAACTTGCTCCTTTCGATCTTCAATTCTGATTGGCTCTTCTACGTATGACACCCTATCGTCAACTTCGATTGTCTCATAGTCCAACACATATGTAGGGTCTTGTTCGTACTTCCTTAACATTGACACGTGAAAGACATTATGTACCTAAGATAAGTTGGGCGGCAAGGCGAGTTTGTAGGCCAAAGTTCCAATCCTTTCCAAAATTTCAAAAGGACCTACATACCTTGGACTCAATTTTCCTTTCTTTCCAAATCGAGATAGTCATTGCATCGATGAAACTTTAAGGAAAACATGATCACCAACTTGAAACTCCAAGGGTTTACGTCGTTTGTCAGCATAACTTTTTACGACTTTGTGTCGTCTTTAGTCTATCTCGTATCATCTTCACAGCCTCCACCGATTGCTCTACCAACTCTGGGCCTGTAATACTTCTCTTTCTAACTTCATCCTTGTAAATCGGGGTTCTGCAAGCTTTTCCATACAACTCTTCAAAAGGTGCCATCTGAATACTCTGCTAATAACTGTTATTATATGCGAACTCTACCAAATGTAATTGGTCCTCCCATCCACCTTTGAAGTCTATGACGCACGCTCATAACACATTTTCGATCGTCTGAATTGTTCTCTCCAATTGTCCGTCTGTTTGTGGAAGATACGCCGTACTGAACTGTAGTCGAGTTCCCATGGCATCCTTAAGGCTCTTCTAGAAATTCGCTGTAAACTTAGGATCTCTGTCTGACGTAATCGTCACGGGAATCCCATGCAGTCGTACTATATGGCGCATGTACAGTTCAACATACTTGTCCATTGAGAAATCCTTTCGCGTAGGGATTGTGACATTCTGATTTCTAGTTGATTTCAGACTCAGTAATGAGAAGTGTGTATCTAGAGATGTATTTCAGTCGTATTCCACTCGAACCTGATCAATTCGAGTAGACTGACTAAAGGGGAAAGACTAACGTGAGATGAGGTACGTGGACCTAAGGAACTCGGATAGAAAATGGCGCTTTGATCATAAGGATTGTAAAGGGGATATTTAGAGCCACAAAAAGGCCGATCCAACAACGATTAAGGGATGCCTTGCGAGTGTCATATAATTGGAGCGCGGGTGATGCCGCTTAACCAACGTATGATTTGTAAAATTTTCCTAAATCGGACGGTAAAGATCGAGACCTTAGGAGCTAGTGATAGAACCTCACAATTACATGACAACCAAGGCCGTCACAAATTGATGAGCCCTAAATATGATATGAATCACAGGGTTGATACGCGTAATGTCTGCGAAAGTCGCCTGTCGGTTCGGGATAGGTTGGAACCACGTCTGATAGAGAAAACTCTTCAAAATGAGTCCTGAAAAAGTTGAAATGGAAAATCAAGAATTCCAACGTCAATTGGATTGGCCGTCGCTCTATCGAAGAAGTCAGAAACGAGAAAAACGACGTCTCGAACGTCGAAGGTAAAATGACCATATTGCCCCTCACTCTTAGAACTTAGTTATTATAATTGCAGGAAGGGCAAAATGGACAAATGATCCCCCAAGCTGCCGAAAATTGAAGGGCGGAAAATGAGCCATTGGATTTCATGGGATAAAGTAATGGACAAGTGTCAAGCATCCAAGAGTGGAAGATCATCTCACCATTAAATGCCCACCTACCAATCACCTCAATTAATCAATTTTTGGGGATAACCAGCTCTCTCTTTCCTCTATCTCCTCACTCCATTTTCGGCATAAACCACCCCCCAATCAACCAAGCAACTTCTTCTTCCTCCTTCATCCAGCACCGGCGACCAGCTTCTGTATCTCTACTTTGCTGGCCACCACGGCCACTTCTGGCCACCCCTGGACGCCGGCCAGCCACCCAAACAAAGATCTATGTCTTGCCGACATTCTCCAACAAGAATCAGAGCATTTGGAGCACCGAGCAATCCGGAGCAAGGATTCTCCTGAGAGTTGACGGAATCTGCTCCAATCTGAGGTAGGTCCGGTTTTCAGCCCTGTTGGTGGACGAAATCTTTGATTTTTGAGCTGGAATTTTTTGGAGACTTAGTAGACTTGTAGATGGTTCTGTGGTAAAAATTTGGGCTTGATTTGAAGAGGTATTGACCACGAAATGGCCTTGTGATCTTTGCCCAGAAAACTGCCGGATTCTGACCTTGGACAAACCGGCGACTTTGGATGGTTTTTCGGCAACCAACCAGCCCAAAACTCACGGTGATCCTCTTGGACCTTTAGATAATCATGTTAAGAGATAGATTGATGATTAAATGGAGGATTTAGGAGTGGATTGAAGGTTGGATATGCTCGGTTTGCACAGAACCAAGTGAACCGGTTGGTTCTGTGCAAAACCGGTTCTGTGGATTGTAAGAACAGAAGCTTATGGGACTTAAAGTGATGTTTATGACGTGTTAAGATGTTGGAGATTGAGTAATGGATGATTTGGATGGATGAATTGAGGAATTGGACTTGGAAATTGACGGATCGATCGAATATTCTAGGTGGCGCGACAAATTGACCCTTGAAGTTGGTGTTGGCTGAAACTTTGAAGCTTAAGGAGGTGTAATTGTTGTTGTCAAGCTAAGGTAAGGGGATTCCTAACCTTATGTTAAGACGATTGGACTCGATTGGGTGAGTTGAAAGATAATTTGATCGATTTATGAGGGTGTTCCAAGGGGATAATTATTAATGTGGTCTAAATGGTTAAAGGAGTTTCATGTGTGATATTGGATATATTTAAATTGTCCGCCATGTATGCATATCATCGATTGTTTCGCATGCCATGAATAATCAAACTGTGCATGAGCTGCACGTTTAGTTTGTATGAGATTGGATTGATGAGTCAGGGCATGAGTATGCCATAGCAAGGCCCTGAGGCGTTTAAGACACGGGGCAAGAAAGTGAATACCCTGATGCGACAAGATCGCGGGGTGGAAATAGATATTGCATAACGCCCTGATGCGACGAGTTGCGGGGTTGAAATGGCCCGGGTCGTGATGCGATCTAATCGCGGGACGAAGAGGCCCTGAAGCGTATGAGACGCGGGGTAGAATATATATATATACCCTGATGCGACGAGTTCGCGGGGTTGAGTGTGAACTCATAAACCTTGCCTGGAGATGAACCGGGACCTGATGTGTTTACGCGGGTCACCGATGACGGTCTGATGCGTTTATGCGGACCGAGCCTAAGGCGACTAGTTCGCGGGCTAGAGAATGAGGCAGGCAGAGGTTGGGATAATGTTATTGGCCAGTAGATTTATCGAAACCTGATGCGTTTACGCGGGTTGTCGAGCCTGAGGTGACAAGATCGCGAACTAAAGATTTAGGCAGGTCGAGATCAGTGAATATGAGATGTGGTAGGCTGAGAGTGCATGGGTATTATTACTTGAGTGTGACTTGAGGTCATCGATGTTTGCCTGTCATCCATATGTTGAGTTTATTGACTAGTGTCCTATATGCCTATATGAGCCAGGGCCTAATTTTGTTGGATATATGACTGCCTGAGTGGACGGTCAGCCTAACCTAGGGTTAGGACCCACCTTACTGAGATTTATATCTCACCCCAGTGGGGGCTTACCTTTTTCAGATTCTAGGCGAAGGAAGCGCGAGCTTGCCAAGGATAGGCATATGAAGAGAAAGTGGATCAATTGTACCTTGGACGGAGTTGTTTTCTTTATGGGGTATTAGAATTATACTCCTGATTGGTGGATTATAGAATTGAATCCTCGAGAATGAATTAATGAGATTTTGTTGTTTATGTCCTAAGTCATCTGTATGTTATTGTATTCATATGACGAGGGATGGCATCGCTTCTGCATGCTTTGATTAAAGGAGTTGTAAGGACTTGGCCGTTGGATCCTAGAGCGTTAATGAATGAACGGCATGGATAAGGATGTTCGCATGTCCTCCGAGTCGGGGCGTGACATCCCTATTCGATTTGGTATCAAAGCAAGGTCAGCTCCATCCAAGGTGATTGAGATTTGGAGTGATAAGGAGCGATGATTTGAGGACAGCTAGATATTGAGGTCTATAGGACTAGGCATGGGTTGTTGAGTCTCGAGGATGGTAGGCTTGAACTTGTGTACACTTGAATGGTCCTAGAGTTGACTTTAATGAATGATCTTGAGTTAGATGGTGATTAAAGTTCAAGTGGAAGCAAGCTGTGATTGGAGAGTCAGGAGCGTGGACCTTGAGCTAGTAATTATGCTTGGGGATAATAGGAAATTACTTATGAATGAAGGGTCAATTGAAGTGTATAGTTGCGATCTTGATTTGTCCATGACCCAACTTGAGGAGTATGAATTATAAGGAGACGAGTGATATTAGTAGATTCAGGTTTGAATTGCATAATATTTTGATGGTTTAGCTATTGATTTCTATTGATAGCCTTAGATGATATGAGTTGAGATTAATACAAGGAATACCTGAATTGAAAATCAGTTGTGATCGGATGCGTGAGGAGTCGATTTGAATGTTGACTAGACTTGAGATAGAAAATGGAATATAGGCAATTGATCTACGAGCTTTGATGGTCATTGGTGGAATTAGAACTCTTGAATGGATAGGAATTGATCTAAAGGCACTTTGGTTATGATAAGTGGTGAGGACAGTCATGTTGTGCTTGAGTTTGTGACTTTGAAGTGAAAGTCGATGAGGGTGCAAGCAGTGACTTATCGCTGTTGGACTTGATAAACCGTCGCTTGGTATGGGCCGAGTTGATGGGATACCTACAAACTGTGATGAAACATGATATGGGACATGTGGAACGGGGCTTTCTCCGTAGATGTATGGCTTAGGACAACCTGCATCGGCCAGGTCTGATGAAGGAGGGGAGTGATCGCCAGGATAGAGAGGTCCAGACAAGGAGCGGCTCTTGGCAGGCTTCTAAGATAGCAGAGGCAAGAATGACCCAAGTCACAACTTGAAAGGGGAAGCCTAGATATCAGGTTGAGTCTAATTGTGGATAAGGAATGTGCAACACGGATTGATTCTCATCGAGGATGATTGAAAGTAGCATGACCTGTGTGATGGTGCCTGTGAGAGGCATGGATAAAGGCTTCATGCATGGCAGTGGATGCCTTTGGAAAAAAAGAAAAAGTGATGGTTGTGATAAGCCTGTTAGGCATGTTTGATGATTAGTCTCGTATGGTTGGCTTGGCCAAGATATGACTGAGGAGTTAGACGACGTATGGGTGTATACCCTTGGAACCGAGGCCTGTTGAGATGAGATAGTCTATTGTGACTATGTTAAAGAGGCAGATGCCGTTAGGCCTAGAGTGTGAGCTATTGACTCAATGAGCTGTTGTCTCGAGTGTTTGATTGATAGTTGCCTAGTTGAGGCTGGCCTAGTAAAGGCCGTCAGTTGAGGAGTTGTCTCGTTGAGGTTGGCTCGAGAAAGGATTATAGACCAAGGATGATTTGAGATCCTTGAATATCCGACAATTAATTGGGAATTGCTTGAGAACCATTAGAGAGTTGTTTGGGAACTACTGATGGATGGTGAAAAATATTGAGATGAGGAGCCTAAGGTTGATAGACTTGAGTATACGACTTGAGTCTTAGATTCCTGAAGGGAATCATAGTGGTTCAATGGACATGGAAACCTGATGAGACTGAAGGACCAAGGTATGGTCGCTAGAGTAGCACTTGGTTTGCTTATGTGAGATACGAAAAGATCCAAGGACTAAGATAGATCATGAGAACGTAATGAGTATGAATGACCAAGGTGTGGTCATAGAAGAGCGTTGGCTCGAGGATACGTGGTATGGAAGATCTGAAAATTGATATGGGTCATGAGAATTGAGTGAATATGGACGATCGGAGTATGAGTACTAAAGGAGAATATTGCTCGATTGGTTGATTGTATGAGACCCCAGAGTTGAATGGGTCGTGAGAACTTTAAAGGGAAATGGAAAATTATTGATTAAGCAAGCTCGGAGAAGAGCTGCCATAATTCTCTAAGTTACTATGGTGGTACATGCTTGTGCTGATGAGTTAAGTGTAGAAATCACGAGAAAGGTGACTCGGAGTTATTTCATTCACAAGAAAAGTAAATGTGTGGAAAGAACCATGAGAGTTTTGAGAAACTTGTGAAGTTGTGAATAAGAATGAGAATGACTGAGTTGAGGGAAGAATGAGATTTGAGATTGTCTTCCTCTGAATTGAGGATTTTGTGAGAAAACCTCAGAGGTTTGGGTGCCCTAAAGAAGGAAAGTGACCCTGGCAGTACTAGCTCTACGAGGTTATTAAGGATTGGTGAAATGTCACTAGAGGAAGGATTTCCTCGGAGGCATGAGATCTTCCTAGACTACCTCTGTTGAGTTGACCAATGGAAAGTGTCATCCTAGGATTGCTTGAGAGCAAGGATTATTTGGATCCTGATACTGTTGCAAGGATCATAAGATGATTGGCCAGTATGAGACAAAGTTCTCAAGGTCGCTTAGACATATGGTAAGGGTGGTCAAAGACCCTTGAATAAGGTGAGTAAGTCCCTGAGTGAATGGGAACTTGAAGACCTTATGACTGAATGTTGTTCCTGATTTTGAGGAATGGCGATGGGACTCAGCAAGAGAAGAGAATGATCAAAAGATTTATGGGTGAGAGAACCCCTGCTCATGGATTACGAGTAAAGAGATATTCATTATGAATATAGAGCATGCCTATGGGAAATGGTTGATTACCTGGGCGAAGGCACATAGTGGAAATCAAGTAGTAAGTCTCTTTTGTTGTGAATAAGGTCGAAGGAGAATTGGCATGTTAGATTGTCTGAAGTTAATGATTTCCTGGGATCGATTGATTGGAGTAGAACCATGAGAGATGAAAGCATGAGTTGCTACTCCCTAAGGAATAGGGCATTGATCTTAAAGGGCGATTGGACCATGAAATGGTCACTGACGAAGGGAAAAATGAATGAACTTGATAGCCCTGACTGGTTATGATTTCAGTGAATGATTTAGTAAGTGAAAGAAACGCTTGAAGAACACTTGTAAAGTGATTTGAGTTAATCGAATTGACCATTCGACAAGTGAATGGGTGGAGACTCAAGGACGAACAGGTATTGTCACCGGAGGTGACTGAGTTTTGGGAAAGAGAATGTGAGAGCATGGTGACATTTGAATCCTGGAGTAAAGGTGACGCCGTTGGCGCAGACTCCAAGGTTGCCGTCCTATGGAATGGAAAGGACAAGGTGAATAGGAAGCGAGGAAATGCCATGGAGTTGTGTAGTTCCTTCCTTAGAGTAAGAGACCTTATTGTAAAAGGAAGAAAGACTCTAAATTGTCTGAGTGTGATGAATAAACGTCTGTACTGAGAAAGAGGACGCAGGACTCGAATGACTCCTGGAAATGAAATCTGAGAGACTGTCTTGTAGACAATGTGAATTCCAGGATGATGTCGACGTTCAGTGGAACAAACGAAATTGGATAAGGTTGCCTTAGCGAGTATGAAACTCAAAGGCTAACACTAATGCTTCTTGAGGAGAAGAGTGACAAGGATAAACAAAATGTCGTGCGGTCCTAAAGGAGACCCGTGACGATAGAGAGCCAAGGTCTAGGCTCAAGTGAAAGATGCGAGGGATAGTTGGAAAGATTCGACACTTAATAAAAAGAAGTGATAATAGTCAAGCTAAGTGCTCAAAGAATGAATGAGTTTATCGTTACCATCTTAAGAGGTGATGGTTGAACCCAAGTAAAGAGCCATGAGAAACATGAACAGAGATGAGAGTGTTATATGGACTCTGAGGAAATGTCTATTGCGTGCTCATGTGAAGAGCGCAGGTTGTGAACTTGATGAAGTGAGATTCATGCATTGGAATAAGTGATAAATCCTTTGAGGATCGAAATAAGTGATGAATCGACTACAGTCGATGTGAGTTGCGAGAAGTTGAGATTCACTGAGATTGGTGAATTTTCACGGACGAACCATTGAAAGATTCCTTGCAAGAGCTATTCCATTGGTGAGATGGATTAAGGACGAATCGTGACATGAATGGGCGAATGAACGTGAAAGAAGTTTTCAAGGACTCGAATTGAGCTAATGACTGTGTGGTTTATGACGAGTCAAGTTGGAAATTGAAAGGCTTGTGAAGGTCGTGTGACACGACACACAATGAAGCTCAAGGCATAATAAGACAATGTGAAATGGATATGGTTTGTACGCTGTAACGATAATGCCATATGAATTGGCATGCTCAGAGCATGATTGTAATTGGTTGTGAATGTCCTCATGATAGAGTTGAGAAATGTTGTTTAAGTAAAAGAACGTTGCAAGGCTACACCTACTACGAGAGTATAAGGTAGCAGTTTCCTGAGGGGAATTGAACAAGAGACAACGCAGATGTGTAGAATTGCTGGTGGATACTAGAGTGTTGCTTAAATAAAGAAAAGATCTCGAGAATTGTGAGAACTAAAGGAGGTTAAGGGTATAGATTGCTTAAAGGAATTAAAGGCGAGGCATGTGGAACAAAGTGACCGCCCAAGTGTTATTATAACAATGTTCATATCGCTAAGGAAGGGTGAACTGTTTAACGGATGTTTACAAGTGAGAGTTGAGCATTGAGCAATTGAAAATGAGGGACAGGTATTTCCTCAAAAAGCAAGAGGTTCAACTCTTAAATGGAAGTTCGTTAATGGACTAGCATGACGGCTACTAGAAACACCTAGCCTGAAGGCTAGAAGGAAATTGAGGTGTGCCTCGATCAAACATCGATACTGGATGGATTATAGGAATAGATGGGACTCTTGAGACCTATGAACGGAAGTAAGATTCAAAGGAGGAATTATAGTGACCTTGGGGTGGCACAAAGATGTACAAAGATGCATATATATATATATATATATATATATATATATATATATATATATATATCGGTGATGAGGTTGAAGGTTGAAATTGTCTATCTTGTGGTCGAGTACTAGACGTGTCGATGGAAGGGAAGGACATGACGGGGAAAGTTGAAGGATCACTTTGATCCAAGGTAATTGTCGGACGGAGTTGAGAATGGATTGCTACGGAAGTAATCATGTAACTGTTTAAGGAGTCGAGAGGACCATAACCCGATTTGGATAATGGAGGGCAAGTTGGTAAAGCCTCGAAATCTCTGTTGGCGTAAGAGAAGGTTTTAAAGGAGTGATACGTCTAATGGTGTGGATAGAAAGAGTGCATACCAGCGAGGGCTTGGTAAGGATGGTTATGGATAAATGAAAGAGTTAGAGTGAACGCTCGAGGAAGAGCTGCTAGCTAATGATGTGAATGCAAAAGAGCCGTTGGATTAAGGGCTAAAGGAGACAAGTCCTAGAGAAGGATAATTCTGATTTGAAAATGATTATCCGGAAAAGTGAGAGTGTGATGAGATGCCTATACCCTCGAGGGATGGAGTAGAAGGTTGTGAATTTCGAGGACGAAATTTCTTTAAGGGGGGAAGAGTTGTGACATTCTGATTTTCAGTTGATTTCAGGCTCAGTAATGAGAAGTGTGTATCTGGAGATATATTTGAGTCGTATTCCGCTCGAACTTGATCAATTCAAGTGGACTGACCAAAGGGGAAAGGCTAACGCGAGACGAGATACGTGGACCTAAGAAACTCGGATAGGAAATTGCGCTTTGACCATAAGAATTGTCGAGTGGATATTTAGAGCCACAAAAAGGCCGATCCAAGAACGATTAAGACATGCCTTGCGAGTGTCATACGATTGGAGCGCGAGTGATGTCGCTTAACCAACGTATAATTTGCAAAATTTTCTTAAATCGGACGGTGAAGATCGAGATCTTAGGAGCTAGTGATAGACCCTCACAATTACATGACAACCAAGGCCGCCACAATTGATGAGCCTTAAACGTGATATGAATCACGGGGTCGATACGCGTAATGTCTGCAAAAGCCGCCCGTCGGTTCGAGATAGGTTGGAACCACGTCTGATAGAGAAAACTATCAGAAACAAGTCCTGAAAAAGTTGAAATGGAAAATCAAGAATTTCAACGTCAATAGGGTACTCAGCGATGTTTTCATGAAAGTACTTTAGACTACATGCCAACGCTAAATCATATAGTCATCATGTGATCCTTAGCTATAGGTAACAAATATCTACACACCAAAGATAAATCAAATACTAAAGAATAGATTGTGTGACCTCATGAATTTCCCTCACATTAGGAATAATTACATAGTAAAATAAATCTTCTTGACATGTTCTTTAAAGTATCTTTAGAAGAGAGTATTTCATAACTTTTCGAGAAAGTTATTTTGAAATTTCTCAAGGAAGCTATTACTTAACTTATTTAGGAAGTTTTCAAAAAATTGTATTAGAAAATATAATATGAAAAGTAGTTCTTGAATTGATATTTACAAATCAAATAGAATAGGGGAATCAATGTTAAGTCAATTGAGTCAATGGTAATTCAATTTTCAAAGGATAATAATAAAGTTAATGCTAAGTCAATTAATTTTTTTTTGAGAAAAAAATATTAAGTTTTACTAAAGGGTATGAATAATGTCATTTTCAAGCATTAAATGATAGGATAAAAATGATGTCGCTTTCATTTAACTAATGATAAGATAAGATGAATGTCATTTTCAAGATTAAATGATAGGATAAGAATGATGTCGCTTTCATTGGTAAAGTCAAAGAAACTATAAACGAGTTCACATTAGTTATAAAATGACTTTACACTAGTAAAATTAGTAAAGCTAAAGAAATTATAAATGAATTCACACTAAGAGGATTGCCAATTCAAGATAGAATCAATGTCATTTTCAATAAGCCTATACGAAGTCAAGAGATAAATGACAAATAGAAATGTTATTTCAAGCGTTAATGATGTGATAAGATCAATGCCATTTTCAAGTATTTAATGATAGGATAAGTTCAATATCATTTTCAAACATTTAATGTTAGGATAAGATCAATGTCATTGCCAATCATTAAATGTTAGGATAAGATTCATTAATAACCATACAAGTGTACCAATCAGCTGAGGATACATAGCTACTCTATAAACCTAAGGTTAAGAGCCTAAACAAGTTGACCAAACGCTGATAAGTAGCTAGGTTAGAAACTTAAGAGGGTTAGGCTTTTAGGTAGACCAATGAGATTAAGACACCAAAGCAAGGTCATTAATGAAGCAACTTGGGGAAGAAGTTGGAAAACTACTATAAATAGGGACAAGGTTTCTTCAATTCTCATAACCACCAATCCTCCCTCTCTTCCTTTTCCCCTACTTTCATGCCCATTCCCTCTCCCTCACGTGCTCTCTTTCTCATCATGCCACTGTTGCCTCAAGCCGCAATGTCGCCTCAACCTGTCGATGTCGCGTCGCCATCACCACCTCTGTCGATCCGTTGCATCTTCCTTTGTCTTAGTTTGGGTTTCATTCATTAATCGTAGTGAAATACGATAATCTGTAAGAAGGAAAATGAGATTAATAGATCGAGTGTGGTGACGTCCATTTCTTACTTAAATGAATTGTTGCATTAGATTGACATGAATTGTATGCATTTTGTGTGCAATATGAGTGTTGTTGTATTAAGTCATGACAATATTTTCTTACATTAAAATGATTTGAATCATGCCACAATGGTATTCTCTTACAATAAAATGATTTTAATCATGTCCCTACAAGAATGTGTTTGTCCATATCATCCGAAAAACGACATATGGCCCAAATAGGCAAACATTCCCTTAAAGTCTCAAGGGTTCGTATCATAGGTACATTGAGCCGTCGTTCCCATGAAGGTGATTATGCAAGACATTTGCCGTTAAGTAATGTCCATAAGTAAGCATTCCTAGGATACGTCTTGCTATTTATGGCTTGGATAACCAAATGACTATGGCCCAAACAGGCACAAAAATTGGCGATCCCGAATAGCTATTTGATGTGACTTGCATGGATTGATGTGTTCATGGCATTTGAACAAAAGATATGTGGTGGACTCTACGCATTTGATAATTTACAAATGAAGATTCATGCTCATATTTACAATAGATCACAAGATAGCTCAGTTGAGTATAAAGCTAACATTCCTGCTTTAGGACTAATAATTTCATTTCCTGTGCTGATCGCTCATCTCTTTATTTTTTAGGAAACTAAGATGGATTCGCTTCGTACTGCTACTTCGACTGCTGACTCACATAGAATACTCCCAGCAGAAAGTCGTGAATGAAGAAAAAAAGTAGGTGGAAGAATGCTCATGTGTCCTTTGCGCAATTTCAATGGATCGTCAGATTTCCAAGGTGGAGTGATGCCTTAAGAGAGTACCCGAGTAAGAATGAGGAAGAAGTTCTTATAGTTTAGAAAGAGTAAGGAGATGCCGACTAGTAATAATCGATATGACCTTCCTAACTTTTGATTGTACATTTTTAAGGAAAGGTAATGAATATTGTAAGATATACTTAGTACATATCTATATAAGTTTGTAAATATCATGGTAGCTGGTATGTCTATTTTCATAGGTAGCCTACAGTCGCGTTTTCGTAAATAAAGAATAATGGTTGGTAAAAAATAATTATAAGTTAGTTTAGAGGTAGAATAACGGGGCAAATGTCGTGGATTGCTACAGTTAGGAAAGCGTCACAATAATTTATGAGATATTTCTCCAACAATCTCCTTTTTTTTATGATGATAAAACTATCCTGCATATAAATGAGTCAGAGTTACAGAGGAGGATTTGAAATTCCCAGCTCACCTTTGATAAACTCAAATGCTTGCTTGTCAAGAGGCTCGATATGCTTTACTCTTGGGTACAATAGGATTCCTTTTCGCATCTTTATCCAGTTTTCTTGGTGAATGAAGGTGCCTGCTCTTGTTTGCTTTATTTGAAGTCCAAGAAAGAAATTCATCAATTGCTTTCGGCTCAATTAAGAAATCAAGGCTATGAAATTCATCATGTCTTCGATTGAGGATCTTGTCTTGATTCTATCATCAATCTTCCCAATGATTTGATCTTTAGATAATTAGACTTGAACTTTCAATCCATAGCCATTTAACTTGAGTTTGGAAGATTGGCAGCTTCTTGTTGTTGTGGCCGTTGGTCATTTGCTGGAGTGGTGTCACGACAAAAAAAAATTATTTAGGCTAATGGATTATTAGGACAATTAAATTAACTAACCTAATACGGACTCTTCCAAGCCTACCAATTCGCAACTTAAATTCAACTGAAATGATTTATAAACTGGAGTTGCCACTAATTATTATTGTTAGGTTGATTAGAAAACTAAGTAAAACGACGGGAGAACCATTTTACTTCTACGAACCAGAGATTGTGGATTCGGGAACTTAATTACACTAGTTAATCAAAACTAATGCCTTTCCGGTACCAATTTCATGCAAAGGTCTTTTGATTGGTTTATGTGACTTGATTTTTTAAAAAAGTATTTTTTATTAAATATGAAGTTAATGCAACCTAACTATATGACATGTGACGTGCAGTGACATAAGAGATGACGTGGCATTTATTGCATGGATGACGTGTATGAATGACATGGCAAAATGACGTGGTATTATTACATGGATGGCGTGTACGAATGACATGGCAAGATGACATGGTATTTGTATAAAATGCAGTTTTTATGGATTTTCGGATTGTTTTTTAAGAAACTATCCTATTTTCGGTAACCAATTTTCTGGATATGGCAAAATTCAATCAATCGATCAATCAATCAATCAGTCAGTCAATCAATCAGGATAACAATCTACCAACTAACATCCATAGCCAATCACGACCGTCATTTATCCTTTTTCAAATTTTCCAAAAAAAAATCCAGTTCTTGAATTAAAGATTGGTTTCTTTAGAGACAGCAAATCAAACCTAAACGGTGATAGGATAGATTAGCTATATCCGAGACTTTTTTTTTATAGCAAAATTTGCAAAGAATCCACTCTCTAGTATTCAAAGACATATCCAAATCGGTTTTAGATTATACGAACTAGAAAGTTGACCAAGACAAACGTTCTTGATGACTAAAATCCCGATTCAAGATTGACATCCCAACCCACGCATGTTTAGATTTCGAAAATTACAATAGCAGTGAATAGGCATCTATGAATCCACATGTAAACAAACAAAAAAACAATCAGGCATGTTCAGGAATTTAATCTTTTAATGCAAAGACATAGTTCGTGATAAGCAATCATCCAATGATATATCAAGATATGCGAGAAACGTTCAACACACCAAACAAGCCATTCAATAAAGGTAAGGGAATAATCAATGAATGAAATTTTTTATCTTGAACTAAGTATCGACTTGAGTAATCGAACTCGCGCGAAACTAGGATGCTGAGCTCGAACCTTTCGACTGATTGTCTATGGAATTATCTCTCGAATGAGATCAACTTCTAGTGGACTCGTAGGACTTCACGAAAGCTGATTGGCGTGGACTCAATCGGATTGCAACTTTGAATTGAACTTTGCGCCACAAGATGAATTACATCGAAATAGCCCCCTTTTTCAAACTGAAAATTTCACACCTGAATGTTTGCACAACCATCTTTTGTTTTGAAATTCACTGAAAAAACATCCTTCAATCTGCAAAGGAAATCTGCGCAAAAACTACTACAAAGGCCCTCTTTTACAACAGCAAAGATCGAGCGGCGGCAACAAGTGGAAGCGATGGCGATGGCGCGGGGTCGAGCAATGAGGCAGCGTCGTTGACGGAGCAACGCGGCGAAGGTAGTGACGTGTGGTGGTGATGGGCAACCGAGAGAGACGTGAGAGAGAGAGGCATGGGAGAGAGAGGCGTGGGAGACCGAGAGTGAGAAAATCCGTCAGAAAATTATCTTTGAAAATTCTGCTCTATTTTCTAAAATTCTCAATCTCCCACTTAAACCCTAGGCTAATGTGAGATATATATAGACTAAGAAAGGCCTTGAACCATCATTTTTTACCATTGGATTCGAGAAATAATAACCGTTGGATTGAAGCTTCTATTCTTGATGGGCTCGAGTGCTCAAAATTTCGGCAATAATAGAGGAGCATATGGCTTGTCCGAAATTCTCCCATTTATGGGTTTATTTGCGCAAATTCAGGGCCTAATTAGGCTTTAACTAATTAAATGGGTAATTAGTTGAAAGCCTTGCATTTAAAAGACCTAAACTGGACTGAATTAGACTCGAATGTAGCCCAAGCCCATATAAATTCGGCCATCCCCTCTTGTGGTCGAAAATTTCATACTAATATTAAATTATGCTCAATCGACTCGCCTTTGACTCTAATGCAAATGACATGACTGACAGAAAATAAATATGTAATGTATGAGAATTTATTTTTTTGCAAGAGTTATGAATAACTCTTATTTTATGTTATAAAAGAATTTTCTAAAAAATCAAAATTTAGGTGTCAACAAGTGGATGTCTGGAAAACCAACTCTTGTTCGTTTCTTTGAAAACCTTTTGGCTCATCTTTGATTTTGACGTTAATGGTTTCTTCAACAATCTATGAATCTTTATTGAACACATGGTAAGCTTTGCTACTTGTAGAGTAGCCAATAAAGATACCTTCACTTGATTTCGCAATAAATTTCCTAACGTTATAATTTACATACGGGAGAAAGTAGCACTTATATTCGAAAACATGCTAAGATAGGCTTCCTTCCTTTAGAGATCTCGTATGGCGTCTTTTCCACCATAATCTGAGAAGATGTCTATTCATTATGTAAGATGCAATTGCAACAACTTCAGCCCAAAAGGAGGTAGGAACTCCACTTTCAATCATCATAGTTCTGGCCATCTCTTGTAGAGATTGATTCCTTCTTTCTGCAACTCCATTCTATTGAGAGTGTATGGAATAGAGAAGTTGTGATTAATTCTATCCTCATCGCAAATATCTACAACGCTTTGGTTTTGAAATTCTCCATCATGATCTGTTCTGATTGCTATGATCATGTATCATTTTTCGTTATGTACTTTTCTAACATGTTTCTCAAAGGAATGAAATGTTTCATGCTTATAAGTTAGAAAAATTAACCCAAGAGAAACATGAATAATCACCAATAATCACCACACAATATTTTCTACCTCCTTGACTTGCAGTACAAATAGGACCAAATAAATTCATATGCAACAATTGTAGAGGTTTACTAGTAGCAATGTTATTGACAGATTTGAAAAATGATCTGACCTGTTTTCCCAAAGAGCATGCATTGCAAGAGTCACATTTACCGTACTTGATCTTTGCCAGTATAATCGAAGATGGTGTTCGTCTGCAAGTTCCGTCTTTCCATTTGTCGTTCGATTGGAGATGTGTCTGAACTAGATGTCGGACACTAGTGGGACTTGAAGACCATCTAAACCAAGTCGTTTAATGCACGCTTCAAGAGGTATTTTGCAAACCGTCCTCTATTTAGTTTACTTTTCGATTGAAACGCACGAGATGATGCCTCTAGTGATCCATGAATAGGCATACGGGTTTTGTATTTTCTTTCCGCTGCTTTTGCCTTTATTAAGTTTTAATGTTTCGCCCGTACGTTTGACGCGTGCGGAATGGCTTCACATGCTTTTCGTTTTTAGTAGTAAGTTTGGCCCGTTTCCATTTGGACGCATTCCATCGTGTCGAAGAATCCCAATAGTTGTATCAGAGCCAATTGTTAGGCATTCTTGTGCATTTAATTGATTGAGATTCGTATTACTTTTTGCGATCGTCTGATTCATTTTGGAGAATTATTTTCTATCGCATAGCCTATCGAAGTTGATTATGATCAATTTAGCACAAATTAGGACTAAGTGAATTTGAATAAAAAATCTGTTGCTATTTTTATTTTACGTATGAATTCTGCGAAAAGATTGAATGTAGAGGCGACAACATAGTAACGGCTTAGAATCACATATGTGAAAATTGTTTCAGTGACTTTGATTCGTTGACACAACTTGCGTTGCTTGGCCATGAATTTGATTCAATGCATAATTTTATTTGTGTCTTCCAAAACTTTAAATTGTGAATTTTTGGCACGTAAGAAAGGGTGGTGGTATGATGGTTAAATACAGTCTCATTGGCTCGAGACCCATTAAACAGAATCACCACGTAGGATAGATATTTAATACGATCGACATCTATTTATTTATTTTGTTTATGTGAGCATGTTAACTGCTAATAATAACCTAAACATCCTCTTGTTAACAAATTAAGTCATAACAAGTTTTGGACTCGTGACCTTCCATCACCGTAGTTTGATACAATATTGTAGTGGTTGATTGACTGGCTATGGATATATAGGGGTCAATTGTCATTCATATTATTGGATCGCTCTATTATGCATATGATGTTGTGGGTTTGAAATTGAACGATTTTCAATAACTATCGGGTGAAAGGATCGTTCGTATTTTCAATACTTGCAAGAGATGATTGGTTGGACTTAACTATGATCCTGAAGTCAATAACTATCGGGTGAGACTTTCACGATCTAGAGGCCGAAGTTATGATTGGTGTCACACCCTGACTCCGTCGAGCACGTAAGCATCCCTGCAAGCAAACCAATAACAATCTCTCGCGGTCCCTAGATCCAGACTTACCAGTCGAGAGATGATATATAAACATAAGCATGCGGATGCCATACATAAACAATCCCCGTACAATACATAAGTTAAGTGGGACCTAGATAGCTTAATAACATTCGTACATCATAGCATACTGGAGTCCCCCGTATCCTAAGCCAGCAGGAACCGGGTCAAGTCATCATCAAAAGATCAAGCCACCAACTAGAGACTCCTAGGATGAGCTGCTGGAGTCCCCCGTATCCTCGGCGTTCTTGGTCGGCTCATACTCGGAAAATGTCTCAGACGGGACCTCGACGAAATCCTCCATAGTCACCTCCAATGACGGATCAACAAGGTCCCGCTCAGACGCCTCCAGGACTATGACCTCCTCCTCCTCCTGCTCTGTGGACTCCAAGGTCGGGGTCTGCTCTGGCCCATTCCTAGACCCTATAACTGACCCCTCAAGCAACTCCTGCTCTGCTGTAGTTTGGCACCAATCGGGTATGACACCCTGAGGTACCTTGTGGGGCTTCAGTGGCCCAATCTGTCCATCTCCTTCCTTCTTGAACCACGCCTCAAACTTATGAGGCTTCCAATCTGGCTTACCCCCATCCACCCAAACAACAGTGTACTTCCTCACATAAACGTTCCCCTGTCTATCCGGGAACTCGTCAAAATACGCTGTCATCTCTTTTGGGTCCCCAAAACGTATCGGCAACATATCTAAGACCTAGGATCTGTAAAATAAGGGTTCTCCAAAAGGGGTGAGATACACATCTCAGTAAGAAAAACCTGACCCCAAGTCAGGTTGACAATCCACTAAGGTAGTCGCATCATTCAACAGATCCAAACTCATGAACACACAGGCATAACAATCACAATTCAATAAACAACAACATACAGGAGACAGACATGCATTTATGATCTCATGTCACACTCAGATGCACATGTACCCCCAGCCTGCCACTTCACCACATCCATCAATCTTCGCCTGCCTCATTCTCTAGCCCGCGAACTAGTTGCCTCAGGCTCGGTCCGCGTAAACACATCAGACCGTCATCGGTGACCCACGTAAACGCATCAGGTCCCGATAAATCTCCAGACAAAGCTCATTAACTCATACTCTGTCCCGCAAATAATTCGCATCAGAATTGTGGCTATCTCAACCCCGCGACCTCGTTGCATCAGGGTGCCACGCAACCATAACTTCACCCCACAATCTTGTCGCATCAGGATATTAACTTCTGCCCTGCGTCTCATATGCCTCAAGGCCTCGCCATGCCATGCTCATGCCACAATCAAGACTTATGCTTTAACTTTCAATTTAATTGCACACTCAATGGCAAGTGCCAATTCAAATGCATTTCATAAATTCTGTGGCATGCAAGCAAATCAAATGACATACAGACATAGCAACCACTCAAGCACAATATGCATCCTATAATACCTTAGGGCGTATTACAACCGTCCCTTGTAAGGATCTCTCATACATCGATCTAATCAATCCTCGACACACCTAATAGAGTCCAATTCCCCTAGCCTCGATTTAGGAAATCCCTTACCTTTGACTGTATAATACAAATTTGTTCTTCTTGGATCACCTAGGGTTCGGCCAACCAAGGTCCACACCCGGACTTGTCGCGCAACCTAGAATTTCAACCAATTCGTCAAATTTCCGTACCTAATTCCTCAATCCATCAATCTCAATCATCCATAACTTAACCCTCAACACCTCATCACATCATAATCATCAATTTGCAGCTTAAATCATCCACAATCAGCCCTCAACAGAATCGATTTGGGCCCGGCACCGAACTGGTTTCACTCGGTTCTGTTCATGCCGGGTCCAATCGGTCCTAATCTACTCCAAATCTATCAATTATACACTATCCTACCTCTTAGAATGTCTACCTAAGGGTTTGGGGAGGCTCGCCAGTCGTTTTGAGTCAATTGGTCGTCGAAAATTCATCCAAGGTCGCCAGATCACCCATAGTCAGAACACCGGTAGATTCCGGGCAAAATTCATAAGGCCAGTTTGTGGTCAAAAACTTATCAAATTAAGCCCCATTTTTTACCACAGAATCCTACACATGTCTACTGAGTCTCCATAAAATTAAAATTCCAACATTTTGACCATCAAAGGGACTGAGAACCGAACCTACCTCAGGTTGGTACCGATTCTGTTGGCTCTTGGGAGATTGCTTTCTCGGGGCGCCTCGGTGCTCCAAACGACTTGATTCTTGTTGGAGGAGTTCGGAAAGACGTGGATCTTCGTTGGTGTGATCAGCCGGTGGTCGGAAGGTTGCCAGAAGGGCCGGTCATGGGCGGCAAACTGGCAGTCCAGCGACAGTGGGGCGGCGACAGAAGGAAGAAGAAGGAAGAAGATGGATTGCTCGGTTCTCTTGGGGTGAAATGGCCGAATGATGGTGAGGAGAGAGAGAGGAGAGAGAGATTCGTTATATACAAATGTTTGGTCAAAGGGTTTGATTGTTAGGTGAGCCAAATAGTTAATATGACTATGCTTCCTAATCTCTTGACACTTGGCATTGTCATTTCCCATAGAGATCCAATGGCTCTCTTTTAGCCTTCATTTTCGACAGCCAAGGGAGGGTTAAAGGACCAATTTGCCATTCTTCAATTGTAAAGGCCAAGTTCTAAGCTTGAGGGTAAAACGGTCATTTTACCCTCGATGTTCCTAACGTTATTTTTCTTGTTCCGGGATTATTCAATAGGACGACGGCCAATCCAAATAACGTTGGAATTCTTGATTTTCCAATTCAAGCTTTTCAGGACTCGTTTCTGATAGTTTTCTCTATTAGACGTGATTCCAGTCTATCTAGAACTGACGAGCGGCTTTTGCAGACATTACGCGTATCGACCCCGTGATTCTCATCACGTTTAGGGCTCCTCAATTCGTGGAGGCTTTGGTTAAGCGGCATCACCCGCACTCCAATTGTACGACACTCGTATGGTAATCCTTAATTGTTCTTAGATCGGCCTATTGGTGGTTTTAAATATCCTCTCGACAATCCCTATGGTCAAAGCGTCACTTCTTATCGAGTCGCCAAGGTCCATGTACCTCGTCTCGCGTTACCCTTTCCCGTTTGATCAACCTACTCAAATTGATTATATTTGAGTGGAATACAACTGAAACACATCGTTTGATATATATAAACTTCTCATTATAGAGTCTGAAGTTGATTGGAAATCAGAATGTCACAATTGAGACTCGCATGCAATGCATCGAATAAGTTGAATAGATGTTGACACCTGATTTTCGATTAGTCTTTTTCAGTTTATTTTTGAAAAATTCATAATAAATTGAAAAATTGTAAAATCAACTTTGGTCACCTTGACCAAGCCCAAGGAACCATTTTTGATCAAAAACTAATTTTTAATATTTTTCACAATTTTTAGTATTTTCAGAAAATAGGAAAATACTCGAAAATTCAGGAAAAATAGCATCACAAAAATATGAAAAAATAGTCAATATTTTTCTTTTAATTCCCTTGTATTCTTGACATCTTAAAAAGTCCAAATTCATATTCAATTTTATGTGTTACATGTATGATTGAAATTGGTAAGAAAATGTCAATTGAGTTTTTTAATTTGCAATTTTTACATTTTTAGGGTCTTGACATTCAATCTGATTGTCCTTCAATGCAATTTAGCCCAATTATTTGTACAAATTACTCAATTGCATGAAGTGGGCAAAAGTACAACTTAATTACAATTTAGTTCTTGAATTTGGGCATAATTGAAATTACTTTTAATTCAAGGGCTACCTTTACAAATTGAAGCCACTACCCAATGTTTTTTATCATTCTGAGTCGATTGGCATAGGTGGTTTGGTCTAATTTGACCGTTTGAATCTTCAATTTCACAATTTCCCGAATTGCAATTAAGGACAAATTTGAGGATTTTGTAGAAATTGACATGAACTTTTGGGTAAAATCACATTTTTAGATAATATCCAAAATGTGATTTTGGATATTATCTAAAAATGAAATTAATGTCATGCATCATAACATAAGGTTCGTACAAATGCTGGCTACTACAATCTGCTAACAACTGGGCGACAGGGTAATACACAAAAAGAGTCCCTCATGTCATCCAAAAGGATAGAGTCGGGTCGCCTCCAAAAAGCTCGGGTCAACGAACTGGGGTCCTAAGATGAATTGCTGGAATCGTCGGTATCCTTGGCATCCTCCGTAGGCTCGTAGTCGGAGAAGGTCTCGAATGGGACCTCGATAGAATCCTCCATGGTCGACTCGTGAGACGTCTTCGTAAGGTCCTCCTCGGTCGCCTCTAGGACAATGACCTCATCCTCCTCCACGGTGAAGTCCAGCGTTGGGGTCTTCATCGGCCCGTTCCTAAAGCCAACTACAAACCCCTCTAGCAACTCCTGATCCCCAGCAGTCTGACACTAAGCAGGGATAACACCTTAGGGAATCAAGTGGGGCTTCAGCGGCCCGATCTGCTTGTTCCCGACCCTCTTAAACCATGCCTCGAACCTATGAGGCTTCTAATCAGGGCTACCCTCGTCGACCCATACAACCGTGCATTTCCTCACATAAATGTTCCCATGACTATCCGGGAACTCATCAAAATACGATGTCATCTCCTTGGGGTCCCCAAAACGTATGGGCCACATATCTAAGGCCTAGGATCTATAAAATAAGGGTCCCCAAAAGGGGTGAAATACACATCTCAGTAAAAGAATCCTAACCCTAGGTTAGGTCGACCGTCCGCTCAGGTAGTCGTCTATCCCACAATTCCAAACTCACTGGCATATCAAGCATAAATCAATAAAACGATAACATACAGATGACAGGCATGCAACTAGGACAACATATGACACTCAGATGATAATGCACACCTCATCCGCCATCTCACCACAACCACCTCTTCCTGCCAGCCTCAATCTCCAGTCCGCGATCTCGTCGCATCAGGCTTGATCCGCGTAAACGCATCAGACCGTCATCGGCAACCTGCGTAAACGCATTAGGTTCTAATGAATCTCCAGGCCAATCTCATCATCTCACACCTCTATCCCGCGAATAGTTCGCATCAGGACCGTAGCCATCTCAACCCCGCGATTTCATCGCATCAGGGCGCCACACAACATCAACTCTACCCCGCAATCTCGTCGTATCAGGGTGTTCACCTCCCGCCTCGCGTCTCATACGCCTTAAGGCCTCGCCATGTCATGCTCATGCCATGATTTTAATTCAATTTCACAAATCAAACAACAAGTGCAACTCATGCACAGTTCGAATACTCATGGCACGCAAGGCAATCAAGTGACACACATACATGGCGGATAATTCAAGCATAAATAATAACATACATAATCCTCCTATAGCCACTTAGGGCATACCAAGAACTATCCCTTTGGAAAATCCTCATAAATCAATCCAATCAATCCTCAACTCACTCAATTGAGTCCAATCTCCCTATCCTAAGTTTAGAATTCCCTTACCTTGCGTTGGATTACACAACTTCCTCCTTGCAAGTGCCTCAAGTATCGGCCAAATCAATCCAAGGGTCAATTCACCGCGCAACCTAGCATATTCAACCAATCCGTCAACTTTCCATATCCAATTCCTCAATTCATGAACCATAATCATCCATAACCCAACTCTCATCAACTTAACATGTCTTAATCCTCAATTTGGGTCTCAAAATTCAACCATCATCAGCCTAACAGATTCGGTTTGCTCGGAACCGAACCGGTCCTTCTCGGTTCCGTGCAAACCGAACACAATCGATCCTTAATCTACTCCTAAATCCATCATTCAATCATCATCCTACCTCCTAACATGTCTATCTAAGGGTTTGAGAGGCTCATCGAAGGTTTGAAGTCGATTGGTTGTCGGAAACTTGTTAGACGCCGCCAGTTCCTCCAAAGTCAGAATCCGACAGTTTTTGTGAAGGTTTACAAGACCGATCCATGGTCAAAACATCATCAAATTGAACCCCAATTTTTATCACAGATTCATACACATGTCTACTAAATCTCCACCAAATTTTGTATCAAAATTTCAACATTTCGACCTTCAAAAGGATTAGAAACCGAACCTACCTCAGGTTGAGCTCTATTCTGTCGGCTCTCGGGAAAATGCTTGGTCGGGACTCCTCGGTGCTCCAAATGGCTCGATTCTTGTTCGAGAAGGTTGGAAAGACATAGATCTATGTTGGTGTGATTAGCCGGCGGTTAGATAGTGGCCGAAAGTGGCTGCCGTGGATGGTGAACTGCGGGCTCAGTTCTAGTCGGCGTGGAGCAGGTTGAAGGACGAAGAAGAGGATGTGTTCGGTGGTTCTTGGGGTGCAAATGGCCGAATGAGCGAGGTAAGGAGAGAGAAAATTTGCTATATATCCAAGGCTTTGTCAATGGTTTGAATGGTAGGTTTGTAATAGTAGACTTGAGTACTCTTTAAGGCATCTATTGACACTTGTCCCTCAAGTCATTCAAGGTTGATTCAATGGCTCTCATTCACCCTTGAATTTCGACAGCCTTGAGGGGGGTTTAATGTCCAAAATGCCCTTCTTCAAATGCTTAGGTAAGGTTCTAAGCTTGAGGGGTAAAAGGGTAATTTTACCCCCGACGTTCAGAATGTTGTTTTTCTCGTTCCAGAATTCTTTGATAGGGCGACGACCAATCCGAATAATGTTGGAGTTCTTGATTTTCCATTTCAAACTTTTCAAGACTCGTTTCTGATGATTTTCTCTATCAGACGTGGTTCCAACCTATCTCGAACCGACAGGTGGCTTTTGCGGACTTTACGCGTATCAACCCCGTGAGTCTCATCACATTTAGGGCTCGTCAATTTTTGGCGGCTTTGGTTGTCATGTAATTGTGAGAGTTTATCACAAGTCCCTTTGGTCACGATTTTCACTGTCCGATTCAGGAAAATTTTGTAAATCATACGTTGGTTAAGCGACATCACCCACGCTCCAATTGGATGACACTTGCAAGACATTCCCTAATCGTTCTTGGATCGGCCTTTTTGTGGTTATAAATATCCCCTCGATAATCCTTATGGTCAAAGCGTCATTTCTTATCCGAATTCCCTAAGCCCACGTACCATGTCTCGCGTTAGCCTTTCCCTTTTGGTCAGTCTACTCGAATTGATCAGATTCCAGCGAGATATGACTGAAATACATTTCTAGATTCATTTCTCATTAATGAGTTTGAAATTGACTGTAAATCAGAATGTCGCAAATCTTCCCCCCTTACAAAAATTTCGTCCCTGAAATTTACATTACACTTAATCACTCAAATAAATGGGGGTACTGTCGCCTCATCGTCTCTTCATTCTCCCGTGTGGTACCTTCAGTTCCATGGTCCTCCCATACTACCTTGACCAGTGGAATCTTCTTATTCCTGAAGACTTGCTCCTTTCAGTCTTCGATCCTTATTGGTTTCTCCGCGTATGACACTCTGTCGTCCACTTCTATGGCTTCATAGTCCAAGACATGTGACGGATCTAGTTCATACTTTCGCAGCATCGACACATTATGCACTTGGGATAGATCAGGTGGCAGGGCAAGCCTGTAGACCAAACTTCCAATCCGCTCCAATATCTCAAATGGGCTTATATACCTTAGGCTCAGCTTCCCTTTCTTTCCAAATCGTGACAATCCTTTCATTGGTGACACTTTGAGGAAGACGTGATCGCCCGCTTGAAACTCCAAGGGCTTGCGCAGCTTATCAACATAGCTCTTTTGACGACTCTATGCCGTCCTCAGTCTATCCTGAATTATCTTCACTACTTCCACCGATTGCTCTACCGATTATGGGCCTGTGATATTCCTTTCTCCAACCTCATCCCAACAAATCGAGGTTCTGTAGGCTTGTCCATAAAGTGCCTCAAATGGTGCCATCTAAATACTCTGCTAGTAACTATTATTGTAAGCAAACTCTGCCAGGTGTAACTGCTCTTCCCATCCACCTTTAAAATCAATTACGCATGCTCGCAGCATATCCTCAAGCATCCGTATCGTCCTTTCCGACTGTTCGTCCGTCTGTGGATGGTAAGCTGTACTACACTACAATCGAGTGCCCATGGATTCCTTCAGACTTTTCCAGAAATTTGCCTTGAACTTAGGATCTCTATCCAAAGTAATCGTCACTGGCACTCCGTGCAACCTCACTATCTGCCTCATGTACAGCTCTGCATACTTATCCATAGCGAAGTCCTTTCGCACAGGAATGAAGTGGGCGGACTTGGTCAATCTGTCCACGACTACCCATATAGAGTCGTGACCTCGCTGGCTTCTTGGGAGTCCCATCACAAAATCCATAGTCACATGCTCCCACTTCCATTCAGGTATCTCCAGCGGCTGTAATAGTCCTCCAGGCTTACAGTGTTGTACTTTCACTTGCTGGCATGTTAAACACTTAGCCACATATTTTGCTACGTCCACCTTCATTCTGTTCCACCAATAGTGTTGTCGCAGGTTCTGGTACATTTTTGTACTTTTAAGGTGGATACTATAGTTGCTCCTATGAGCTTCTGACAAGATCCTTTCTCTAAGTCCTTCATCGTTTGACATGCACAATCGTCCTCTAAACTTCAGAATTCCGTCCTCAGACACTTGAAACTCGGGTCTTCTCTTCGTCGCATCCATCTCGAGGATCTTCTGGATCTCTAGGTCCGTAGATTACAAGGTCTTTATTCCTTCTTGGACCTCAAAGTCTACCCTCAATGTAGCCATTAGGCTGGACAACTGACTAACCTCTAGTCTGAACTCAGAATCTCTTAAATCCTCAATCATCGACCAACCTTTCACCAGCAGACATGCGATGCTTGACTTTCGACTAAGCGCATCTGCTACTCTGTTTGCTTTCCCAGGATATCTCACAATCGTAGTCCTTCATCAGCTCTATCCACCTACGCTGCCTCATGTTCAGCTCCTTCTCGGAAAACAGGTACTTTAAGCTCTGGTGGTCGATATATATTTGAAACTTCTCGCCACAAAGGTAGTATCTCCAAATTTTCAAGGCAAATAGAGTCACCGCTAACTCCAGGTCATGAGTTGGGTAGTTCATCTCATGTGGCCTCAATTGTCTGGACGCGTAGGCTACTACTCTTTCGTGCTGCATCAATACACAGCCCAATCCTTTCAGTGAAGCATCGCTGTATATTTCATAACCTCCTGGTCCAGACGGAATGGTCAGCACTGGTGCGGTTGTCGATCTATGCTTAAGCTCTTGGAAACTCTGCTCACATTTATTAGTCCACTCAAACCTCGTTTCCTTTTTCGTCAACCGCGTCAATGGGATGGCTATGGATGAGAATTTCTCCACAAAACGCTTATAATATTCTGTTAGTCCCAAGAAACTTCTGACCTCCGTGACCGTAGTAGGCCTCGGCCAATTGGTTACCGCTTCGATCTTTGCAGGATCCACTGCAATCCCTTCACTAGACACCACATGACCTAGAAATGCTACCCTGTTTAGCCAAAATTCACATTTACTCAACTCCGCGTATAGCGAATGCTCCCTCAGGGTCTGCAATACAATTCTCAAATGCTCCTCATGTTCTGCTTCGCTCCTCGAGTAAATCAAGATGTCGTCAATGAAGATTATGACGAATCTGTCCAGGAATTCCTTAAATACTCGATGCATCAGGTCCATGAATGCAGCTGGAGCGTTGGTCAATCCGAACGGCATCACCGTAAACTCATAATGACCATACCTCGTCCTGAAAGCGGTTTTAGGTATGTCTTCCTTCTTGATCCTCAGCTAGTGATGCCTAGTTCTCAAGTCGATCTTTGAAAATACTGCTACTCCTTGTAATTGATCAAACAGATCGTCAATCCTCGACAGCGGGTACTTGTTTTTCACTGTCACTTGGTTCAACTGTCGATAGTTAATGCATAAATGCATAGACCCATCTTTCTTCCTTACAAACAGCACCGGTGCTCCCCACGGTGAAGCACTTGGTCGGATAAATCCTTTATCCAACAGCTCTTGCATTTGCACCTTCAACTCTTTTAGTTCTGCCAGGGACATCCTATAAGGTGCTTTCGAAATCGGCTCCGTTCTAGGGGCTAACTTGATTACGAATTTTATCTCCCGCTCCGGTGGTAACCTTGACAACTCTTGAGGAAACACATCAGGGGATTCACGCACTACCGGGATATTCTCTAACTTTGGTTCTTCGGTAGTCATGTCCAATACTGCCACTAAGTATGCCTGACATCCTTCAGACATCAACTTAGTCACTTTCAAAGATGAGACTAAGGGAATCGAGATTCCTCCTCGACTTCCTACCAACTTAAAGCTAGGACGGCCTTTCGGATAAAACCGAATTGTTCTACTACCGCAGTCTAGTACTGCACCCTGCTTACCCAACCAATCCATTCCTATTATTACGTCAAAGTTATACATAGGCAATACAGCCAAGTCAATGTTCTCTTTACTCCCTCTAATCACAATCTCACAACCAGCACAGCCCAATGAAACTATTATGTTATCCTTTAAGGGAGTGGCAACATGCAGAATTATACTCAATGGTTCCAAGTTCATACCCACTAATTCAGCAAATTGTGCAGACACGAATAAATGCGTGGCACCAAGGTCAAATAATGCGTATGCAGCTTGATTGCATAAGTAGACCGTACCTGTGACCACTCCTGGTGCTTCCTCCACCTCTTTGCGGGCTACTGCATACACTCTGCCCTGTGTCGGTGGTCTGCTCTACTCAATTTGAGGCGTTACAGTCGACAGTCCCACTTGTGGCCTCTGTCCTTGTGGTCAACTTGCCGGAGTTTGGTTTAGACACACCCTCATCTGATGGCCCAGCTGACCACACTTGAAACAAGCTCCCGTCCTTACTGGGCATGGCCCATTTCCATGCCTCCTGCCACAAAGTCTGCAATTCCAGTTCACAGGATTTGGCGGCTTCACGATATTCTTCCGTACTGGAGGCACAAAGCACCTATTACCCGTCATTGGCCTCTTGCCCATCTGGCGGTTATCTCTAAATAATGGGAACCGCGATCCAATTGCGGCGTTTCTTTCTTTCAAGTCCCGCTCTATCATCTGGCCCCGCTCGTAGATCTCCTTGTAAGCCCTCAAATTCAGAGCGATCATCTGACTACGAAGCTCGGGCCTCAGACCATCTCTAAACCTTCTTGCTTTCTCTAGAGGGTCCTCCACAGATCGAGGTGCATACCTCGTAAGCCTCACGAATTCGGCCTCGTATTAATCTATTGTCAGCTGGTTCTGGCGTAACTGTAGGAACTCCACCTATTTCCTTTCCCTGATCGTCTAAGAAAAGTACTTGTCATTGAACGCCATCTTGAAAACATCCCAGTTCTTGGCCGTTCCTTCAAGGAATACGCCATCCTTGGTGGTAGCCCACTAGTCATTCGTTGTACCCTCCAATTGGTACACAACTAACAATACCTTCTCTTCATCCGTACACCTTAGTACTCCAAAGGCTTTCTCTAGCTTCTCGATCCATTTGGGCGCTAGCTCGGGATCTCCAGTCCCATCAAACTGTGTCGATTTCAGCTTCATAAACTGCTCAACTAGCTGGCCCATCTGTCTGGCCACGACAATCTCGTCTTGGGTGTTTACAGCTTCATTACTCTGGTTCGGTTCACCCTGATCCCCACTTCCATCATTGTTGCCATGGTTGGCATTCGACTGCTATGGCAGCTCCTACTGCCTAGGCGATAGCAGCATCCCGATCCTGGGCCTGCCTATCGATCATGTCGCCAATCTTTTCTAGTGCCCTAAGCACACCATCCATCCTTGGATCTTCAGCGACAGACGGCCTTGAGCTAGAGGTTCCGCCTCTAGGCCTTCCAGCCCTTCTAGATGGGTTGCTTATCCTTGCTTCTTTCAACTGAACCTAGTCCACCACAAGTTCAGCAATGAGTTAGTAACTTACTCAATCATTCAAACCCAGAGCTACTAACTAATCCTTAACATAAATAGTTACAATCCAATAATACTCCATACCACAGACTCCAGAAACATTTTAACAAATAGCCTATGGCCATTTCTCAGTTCCATTCACTTCAGTAGTTCACTAAAATCAATCACTTTCATCTCTCAAATGAACGAAGGTCCAGAAATGACCTTCAATCCTAAGCAGGGAACTTAATCCTCCTTCATTACCACGACCCTTCTAAAGTCCCATGCCAACCTTAACTATCAGGCCACAAACCATACACCCCATGCCTTATTTTAACCAGCCTCCTAAGGTCTTGCTATCCGTCCTAGTCCCAACTTAATCCTCCTTATTACTCCAGTCTTCAACCAGCTTTGGATTGAGCTGACCATGCTCCGATACCAAGCAAAGCGGGGATGTCATGCCAAGAAACCCATCGGGCTTGCCAACATCCTCGCAAGCAACAACACATTTCTCGTAGTCCCAAAATCCTCAACAAGTCGAGAGATAATATATAAACATAAGCAAACGAAAACGATACTTAAATAATCACTGTACAAAATATAAGTTAAGTGGGACCTGGATAGCATAATAACTGTCATGCATCGTAACATAAGGTTCGTACAAATGCCGGCTACTACAATCCGTTAACAACTGGGCGACGAGGTAGTACACAAAAAGAGTCCCTCATGACATCCAAAAGGACAAGGTCGAGTCGCCTCCAAAAACCTCAGGTCAACAAATTGGGGTCTTAAGATAAACTGCTAGAATCCTCGGTATCCTCGGCATCCTCCGTCAGCTCGTAGTCGGAGAAGGTCTCGGATGGGACCTGGATAGAATCCTCCATGGTCGCCTCGTGAGACGGCTCCGCAAGGTCCTCCTCGGTCGCCTCTAGGACGATGACCTCATCCTCCTCCACGGTGAAGTCCAGCATCGGGGTCTTCTCCGGCCCGTTCCTAGAGCCAACTATAGACCCCTCTAGCAATTCCTACTCCCCAATAGTCTGGCACCAAGTAGGGATAACACCTAGGGGTATCTCGTGGGGCCTCAGTGGCCCGATCTACTCGTCCCCGACCCTCTTAAACCATACCTCAAACTTATGAGGCTTCCAATCAGGGTTACCTTCGTCGACCCATACAACCATGCATTTCCTCACAAAAATGTTCTCTTCACTATCCAGGAACTCATTAAAATACGACGTCGTCTCCTTAGGGTCCCCAAAACGTATGGGCCACATATCTAAGGCCTAGGATCTGTAAAATAAGGGTCCCCAAAAGGGGTGAGATACACATTTCAGTAAAAGAATCTTAACCCTAGGTTAGGTCGACCGGCCGCTTAGGTAGTCACCTATCCCACAATTCCAATTTCATAGGCATATCAAGCATAAATCAATAAAACGATAACATACAGATGACAGACATGTAACTATGACAACATGTCACACTCAAATGATAATGCACATCTCATCCGCCATCTCACCACAACCACCTCTTCCTACCTGCCTCAATCTTCAGCCCGCGATCTCGTCACATTAGGCTCGGTTCGCATAAACGCATCAGACCGTCATTGGCAACCCATGTAAATGCATCAGGTTTCGATAAATCTCCAGGCCAATCTCATCATCTCACACCTCTGTCCCGTAAATAGTTCGCATCAGGACCGTGGTCATCTCAAACCTGTGATTTCATCGCATCAAGGTGCCACGCAACATTAACTCCACCCCGCAATCATGTCGCATCAGGGTATTCACCTCCCGCCCCGCGTCTTATATGCCTCAGGGCCTCGCCATGTCATGCTCATGCCATGATTTTAATTCAATTTCACAATCAAACAACAAGTGCAACTCATCCACAATTCGAATACTCATGGAACGCAAGGCAATCAAGTGACACGCATACATGGCGGATAATATAAGCATAAATAATTACATACATAATCTTACTATAGCCACTTAGGGCATACCAAGAACTATCCCTTTGGAAAACCTCATAAATCAATCCAATCAATCCTCGACTCACCCAATTGAGGCCAATCTCCCTATCCTAAGTTTAGAATTCCCTTACCTTGCATTTGATTACACAAGTTCCTCCTTGCAAGTGCCTCAAGGCTTGACCAAACCAATCCAAGGGTCAATTCACCGCGCAACCTGGCATATTCAACCAATCCGTCAACTTTCCATATCCAATTCATTAATCCATGAACCATAATCATCCATGACCCAACTCTCATCATCTTAACATGTCTTAATACTCAATTTGAGTCTCAAAATTCAACCATCATCTGCCCAACAGATTCAGTTTGCTCGGAACCGAACCGATCTTCCTCGGTTCCGTGCAAACTGAACACAACCAGTCCTCAATCTACTCCTAAATCCATCATTCAATCATCATCCTACCTCTTAACATGTCTATCTAAGGGTTTGAAAGGCTCACCGAAGGTTTGAAGTCGATTGGTCGCCGAAAACTTGTCGGACGTACCCGGTTCCTCCAAAGTCAGAATTCGGCAATTTCTATGCAAGGTTTACAAGACCGATCCATGGTCAAAACTTCATCAAATTGAACCCCAATTTTTATCACAGATTCATACACATGTCTACTAGATCTCCACCAAATTTGGCCTCAAAATTCTAACATTTCGGTCTTGAAAAGGGTAGAAACTAGACCTACCTCAGGTTGAGCTCTATAATGTCGGCTCTCGGGAAAATGCTTGCTCGGGTCTCCTCGGTGCTCCAAATGGCTTGATTCTTGTTCGAGAAGGTCAGCAAGATGTAGATCTACGTTAGTGTGGCCGACAGTCAGATGGTGGCCAAAAGTAGCTATTGTGGGCGGCAAACAGTGGGTTCAATTTCGGTCAGCGTCGGGCAGGTTGAAGGAGGAAGAAGAGGATGTGTTCGGTGGTTCTTGGGGTGTAAATGGCCGAATGAGTGAGGTGAGGAGAGAGAAAAATTGCTATATCTAAGGCTTAGTCAATGGTTTGAATGGTAGGTTTGTAATAGTAGACTTGACTACTCTTCAAGGCATCCATTGACACTTGTCCCTCAAGTCATTCAAGGTTAATCCAATGGCTCTCATTCACTCTTGAATTTCGACAGCCTTGAGGGGGTTTAATGTCCAAAATGCCCTTCTTCAAGTGCTTGGGTAAGGTTCTAAGCTTGAGGGGCAAAAGGGTAATTTTACCCTTGACGTTCAGAACGTCGTTTTTCTCGTTCCTGAATCCTTTGATGGGGCGACGGCCAATCCGAATAACGTTGAAATTCTTGATTTTCCATTTTAAACTTTTCAAGACTCGTTTCTGATGATTTCTTCTATCGGACATGATTCCAACCTATCTTGAACCGACGGGTGGCTTTTGCGAACTTTACGCGTATCGACCCCATGATTCTCATCACATTTAGGGCTCGTCAATTCGTGGCGGCTTTGGTTATCATGTAATTGTGAGGTTTTATCACTAGTCCCTTTGGTCACGATTTTCACAGTCTGATTCAGGAAAATTTTACAAATCATACTTGGTTGAGCGGCAACACCCGCGCTCTAATCGTATGACACTCGCAAGGCATTTCCTAATCATTCTTGGATCGGCCTTTTTGTGGTTCTAAATATCCCCTCGATAATCCTTATAGTCAAAGCGTTATTTCTTATCTGAATTCCCTAGGTCCACGTACTATGTCTCGCGTTAGCCTTTCCATTTTGGTCAGTCTACTCGAATTGATCAGATTTGTGGGAGATATGACTGAAATACATCTCTAGATTCATTTCTCATTAATGAGTCTGAAATTGACTAGAAATCAAAATGTCACAGAGAAGGAGTGGAAGAGAGCTCATTCTCCAGTCTCTACCGTTGAGAATTCGAGCTCGAATTCAAGACACTAGTTAGGCCGTCTTCGGCCAAACTGAAGCCAACGAATGTCATCAGAAGCATGCCTAAACTAGTAGGAGTCGATTAGGACCTGCGACGCCGCCTATCATTCCGAACTAGGTGAGTTCAACCTTTGAGTTTTCTCACTGTGCTTTAATAGCAAAACTTGATTCCGATCATAATTCTTCGAGTTAGAGTGGGTGTTTTACTCTTCAAGCATCGCTGACCATTATTGCATTATCATTTTACATCGACAATGTTTGGATACTTCGAATCAAGTCTCCAAACTCAGTCTTCATCGTTGAATGTTGTTCAATGTCGCTTAGCCAAATCTAGGCCGTACGGGCTCAATCGAAGCTTGAGATAAGTGTTCTGAACCTCTTATGATGCTTTTGTGGATAAATTGATTCGAAATGCTATGAATCGCATGATTAGAGTTGTTATACCTATGCTGGTTCGTGCTTGCTTGTGCTTGGTTTCATGAATGAAATGCTTTAATTCTTGGATATGTGAAACTAGAGGATTAGGTGAGTCGAATGGCCCTGGTTTTATGTTAATCGGTTAAGGTTTAGTCATTCATCAGTGCCGGAGAAGTCTCAGCCGTCCATTCCGTCGAGTTCGAGAGGTTGAAGAAGAAGCTGACGTGGCAGAGTCAATGAATCAAAAGTCTAGGTGGCGTTCTATGATTGGTCCACGTAATGCTGAGTTGATTCGACCATTAATTTGTTTAGGCTGTATCAGTTTAAATCGGATGGTCTAGATTAATCGAGTCATATTTTAATGACCGTCTGATTAATAATTTGGAATATCCAAAAGTGATTTTAAAACTCGAAAATCAGAATAGACTGAAACGGTGTTGTTTAGGTTAGCAATCGAATGGTGTCGTTTAGGTTATTGATGATGAACGGTCCATATCGAGTCTTAGTTTTTAATCTTGACCGTAGGTTTAAGTAATCAGGTCTGACAGTCGAAGGATAGTGGGCTTTTGATTAGAGCCATAGGTTTCAGTCAACCGATCTAGTGGTCGTGGGGAAGCCACGTGGTTTAATAGAAATCATCGGATTAAGTTTAAAAAATAAAAAATAAAAAAGATACTGAACGACATCGTTTAAGGTTGGTGGTCGTGCGGGTCCAAGTCTAGGCCGGGTTGTCCGATCCGAATCAAATTTTTAATAAAAAATTCCAAAAATGATTTAAAAAAATAAATAAAAATTCTAGAAAATTCTAAAAAAAGTCAGAAAATCCTAGAAAATCCCAAAAAATGTAGAAAATAATGAAAAATTCCTAGACACTCCAAAAATTGAAAAAATTAAGGAATGACCACATGCAACTGGTTAATCTTATTTTTGGGATTTCTTATCCATTCTTCTAGAAATTGACGGTACTACCATTTAGGGGTAAATTGCCTCTACTTGGTATGTGAGATAGATTGAGAATGTCAAGATAAGAATTAGGGTCAATCAGGTAATCAATTCTTCTGCTTGGGTCTTCGAATCTCACTCTTTTTTCTAGAAATGACGATTTTACCTTCTAAGGGTAAATCATCTTTTTTACTCCGATTGAGTTGCAAAAAATGCTCAAAATTAGGATCTAAGTCTGGTGGTTGATCAGTCATTCTTTTTGGGATTTTCACTTCTCAATATTTTCTGTAATGACGATTTTACCCCTTAAAGGGTAAATCGCTTCTAAAATTCTGGAAAAATTCTGAAAATTCCCAAAAAATAGGAAATGGATTGATTTGGTGACCAATCTTATTTTCATCATCTTTTAACCCCATATTTCATTTTAAATAACAAATTTAACCTTATTGGGCAAATTGTTCTAAAATTTTTCAAAATTACGATTTTACCCCTCAAGGATAAATCATATCAAGAACGCTCATGAGCCTTGATTGACGTTTCTCTAGGCTAATAGGGTCTTACTAGGGATGTCATGCTGTATTCATGTGATTTATCCGTATGTTTTGGATCCTTGATTTGCGCATTTTCATTACTGATTGTGAGTGCTAGGGTAGTCACTCTTATCTGCATGAACTCCTAAATTTAGGGTTCGCACCCCACTCATCTACATGAAATCTTAGGGATAGATAAATAATTCAACTTAGGAGTCAAAAGGGCGTCAACTCTGATAGTTGGCGTGACAAAGTTCCCGATCCCATTTCTCTAGTTATTGCAGAATCGAATAGAATGCTCCTAACTATTCGATGGGGTTTCCGATCGTACTCTCTACAAAATGATTGGTGACGACTCCTTGATATGTACACGTATCACATGTCACCAGACCACACCGAAAGTTGACCACGTATTCTACCGTTGCGACTTACGTAATGGGTCTTGGGAGAGACCTGCGTCCGACCAAATGGGACGGCCCATTAACCCCCGAAAATCATCACCTTTGCAACCGAAGATTTTTCGAGGGTCGCGACAAACTGGCGATTCTGCTGGAAACTTATTCCAAACTAGAATCTTTAGTTAGGAATTTTAGAGAACTTGAGCAGATTAAAAAATTAATTAATTAATCTAACCTTATTTTCTGTAGATGCTCTTGAAGGTGAAGTACGTACCCTAACCGTTGTGTTAGATGTTTTTACAAATTGGAGAAATAAGGTGTGGAATGTTTGTTGACATCTTTCTTGCAAGTTGGAGTTGAGATTGTATGTTTATTTTTTCATATATACTAAAGCGGTGTTTGATATAAACTGATGTGCATGACCATGTATTGTGATGATCATGACACATCTCACACACTGACAATCAAACCCCGACTGCAACCACCTCTGGGTTACCTTAGATAGGGAAAGGGTACGAAAGGATCTCGTGTTTGATGGCACATGAGACTTTCATGTTCATTCCTGCTCACAATCTAAATTGGTGATATCTAGCCCTCTTGGGTGGGTACTCTTGGGGAGGAATCTGCCATATTTGGATCGTAAGAGCCTGAGCCATAGGTTCCTTACCTGATTTTTGATTCTTAGAAGTATATTCCCACTTGTCTCATGCATATGTCTGTGTAAGGTTGGTATACCTAAAACCACTCATTGCTACAAGGGGATATTTGGCGTTCCCTAGGTCTCGGTTGGTAAGGTATTTACTTTTGATGTATTCATTACTTCCTGTTTCATGGTACGCCTATGTATTGCATATTATTTACATCTACGCACATTGCATACATTTTAAATCATCCAAGTGACTGATCGAAAAATGATGATAGGGGATTAGATGTTGTTTCCTAGAAGCTCGACGGAGTTAGTAACCTTCGAATATCTAAAGAAAATCACTCGTCCTAGACCGAACACAAGGTTGCACTTTACTAGATTTGTGGATGGTCAAGAGCTGACTGGACGTAAGCTAGGATATGCCGAAGATTGCCAAACTAGTATCTATGTTGATAACCTTAGGTTTAAGCCACAGGCAGACGAGATGTTTAAATACTATCTAGAGATGAAAAGGTAGTATCGCAGCAGCTTAGCGAGAGACGTATATGACCATTGAAAAGCTGAACATCAAGCCGGGGAGAATAGGCTGATGATTACTCTTTGGGGAAAGAAGAGACGCCCTGCAATATAGACGAAGCCAAAGCGCATCCTACTCAAAAAGACAGAACTCAAAAAGACCCCTGAAGTCATTATACCACGGACCAGAGAATGGCCAACGGAGTTGAAGCATCTCAACCGACCTAGCAAAGACCATTCTTCACATTCTGAGGGGTGTTCAACTAAGGAAGAAATCCTGGTCACCAAGCCATATCCTGAAGAGGGGCAAGATGAAGATGCAATCAAGGAGGAAACCCAGATGGACCATTACTCCGAAGAAGAATAGATCTTGAGAAGGGATAGTTTAGATCCCACATTCCATCACCCTTTTGTGGCTTTCTTATTTTAGAATACATCTGATTGGTATTTTCCCTCTTCTCGAGACCCTCTCTATCTCTCTTTCATAGTGTATCCTTTTTGTAATAAAGAATGTACTCCGTCGTGCTCACAGTTGATGTTTTGACTATGACATTCCAAATTTTTCGCCCCCTCGAGGCTTGAGATATGAAATGAAATCTCAAAATTAGAAAATAAAAAATAAAGAGTCCAACGTTCTAATTGAATTAGACGTCGCCTAATCAAAGGTAATTCGAATAAAAAAACGACCCGGACGTCAAGGGTAAAATTACTATTTTGCCCCTCAAACCTTAGCCTTGCTTTATTAATTAGAAGGAAATTTTGGTCATTGAAACCCCCCAAGAGCTGCCGAAAATTGAAGAAATTGTGGGCCATTGGATGAGCTTTGAATGACACATTGGACAAGTGTCAATGGATGAAGCCATGAGTTGATGTTTCCACTTTTAAACTACCATTCAACTCATGTTGACCAAGCAAATTGAGATATAAACCCTATCTCTCTCTCTCTTGGCCGACCACTCTCTCACCTTACTGCTAAGAGCTCACCGCCTGACCGGTTCTGTCCGTCGATTTGGCTACCGTCGACCGCCACCTCTGGCGATCCCCAGCCATCGACCCGACCACCCACTCCTTCCTTAACCTCTTGCCGGCATTCTCAAAGTGGAAGCGGGTCGTTTAACCCACTGAGGAGCTCCGGTCGGCCAATCTCCCAAAAGTCGATGGAAATCGTCGCAACTAGAGGTAAGCCATGTTTTTGGCCTCTTAGGACCCTGAAATCTTGGAGTGTTGTAACCAAATTTTGTGGACATTTAGGAGACACATAGATGGAGCTGTGATAAAAGGTTTGGGTTAATTTGATGGAGTTTTGACCCTAAATGGGTCTTGTGTTTGAAGGGCCAAAATTAACCAGCAATAAGCTTGGAGGAACCGGTGCCTTTCGTAGATCATTTGACGTCGCCTTGGCTCCACATTGTCGGTGAGGCTCCCCAACCCTTAGAACTACATGTTAACAAGTAGATTAGTGATTAAATTGAGGATTTGAGGTGGTTTAAGGGCTGGTAAGTTGAGGTATACATAGAACCGATATTTTCCCAGTTTGGTTCTCTACATACCGGTTCTGTGGGGGCTGTTGGTGGTTGTAATTGAGCTCCAAATTTATCATTGAGAAGTGTTAGAATATTAATTGATTAGCCCATGAGGTGTATGATTAGTGGGGTGGTGATTTGAGCAAGAAAAGTTAATGATTGGATGAATTTTCTTACGTTGAGCAGTGGACTTGATCTAGGACCATTAGGACTGAACCTTTGAGGTGCTCGGGAGAAGACTTGTATCGCATTAAGCTTGATGTAAGGGGATTCTAAACTTTTGATGGGAGGATTGGACTCGATTGGGTGATTCGTGTGAGAATTGATCGATTCTTAGAAACTATAATGTGATTGTCCAATGTATGTCCTAGAAAGCTATTGAGGACATGATTGAATGATAATGCTTGTGTCATGAATTGGTTGTTGCATTTGTGTCAATTTAATTGTCTCGCATGCCATGGATGTGTCGTTCGTCGCATGAGTGCATTCGAACATGTGCTATGAAATGAAATGAACTTATGGTATGTCTGAGATGTCGTGATACCTTGAAGCGTATGAGACGCGGGGTTATGTGGCCGAATGTCCTGAGACGCTAAGGCGCGGGGTTTGAATTGAATGGCACCTTGAGGCATATGAGACGCAAGGTTGAGAAGGCCATAGTCTTGATGCGTTGAAACGCGAGATGGAGTTGTAATGTGTCGACACAGGCCTGATAAGATGGTCTGATGCGTTTACGCGGACCGAGACTGAGGCGCTCTAAACGCGGGTATGAAAGTGAAGAGGCAGGAAAGGGTGGAAGGCGTAACATGGCTTGTTTATACATGCTTGGACTAAATGATGTGATAAGATGCTTGGAGTGCATGCTTGTTGTTCATGTGTTATTTCGTGATAGTTGAATGCCTCTTAGGATTTTGTATAAATTGTTTGTGATTGTAATTGTCTGAGTGGACGGTCAGCTTAACCTAGGGTTAGGACCCACCTTACTGAGATGTATATCTCACCCTGTCGTGGGATTAACTTTTTCAGGTCCCAAGCGATGGAAATATGCGCTTTCCAATGATCGGTGTTTAAAGAAGTAACTATATGAAATGGATTTATACTTTGGTGAATTTAGAGATTTCATGTTACCTTGAAGTTAAGTTGTATCCTTTGAACTTGTAGTCAGTGTTTATAAGAAGACGTACCCTATATCCTCAGTCATCTTAAGGTTGAATTGAATGAAGAAGTTTTATCACTTTCGTATGTTTATATCATTTAGAAGTTTTTAAATGGTTGGCTAACGGATCCTGGGTACAACCGACACAATACAGCCCTTGTGGGATTTTGCGTGCCTGACAAGTTCGGGACGTGACATTGACCAATTGAATGTGACGTTGTTATTTCCTTTAGTCACTAAGATGATTCTGATTAATTGCATGATTCACTTGTTTGAAATTCAAATTAGACCTTGAGTCGGGTTTTTTATACCTGAAAGGGATTCTAATTTCCATTTCATTAACCAGAGTATGCAATTAAATCAGTCCATGCATATTTAATGACATTGCATGATCACATGTTTAAAGTAATATTTGGCGATTGATTTTTCAAAATCATTTGCATATTTTAGAGTTCATGGGAAAGAATGATATCCAAGTGTTCAAAGTCCTTCGAGCTGAGCTCTTAGCCTAGTGGGACAATATGAGTGAAGCTAGAAGTATGCCAGATTGTGACTAGGATATCTATTGGAGCTCCACCTGCCTTTATCCAAACCATGGCGTTCTATTGGGATTCTGCCACCGCGACGTTTTACATGGAAGGACTAGAGGTTACCCCTACCTTTGAAGAGTACAGCGCTACCATTGGAGTTGAGTTTACTCACTTATTAGTCGAACCTCCTATAGGGTTTGAGCCTTTGAGTGAACTAGTTGAATTCCTCGATACAAACCTTAATGAAATCAAAGCAGATGCCAAAAGTAATTATGGATGACTTTCCCTATTTTTTCTTTTAGATAGATTTTCCAACCTCTCTGCTAGCAAATGAACTAAATCTGGTAGAGCTTTTATCTTGGCATTCTTTAGCTTTGTCCTATTTCCGATCTCATTTGTTACTTTTGACCCTATCATGGCTGTAGTGGTTAAACAAGTTTTTTATGGGTGGGATTACTCGAACCTTATCCTAGCTAAAACCTTCCTCTCCTTAAACTGTTTTAGAAAAAGCAAGAGGGGAAGCTTTAGAGCCTCTAGTGGTCTTCTATATCTGTGGTTCACATCTCGTATCAAACAATTTCATATCTACATGGGTTTCACTAAGATTAGTTCTTATGCCCATCCTTTTAGAACTTTCATCAAAACTCATATATGTATTCCTAAGTTCAACTTTTAAAAATGGAGGGAATTTTTTAGAACTCTAAAACTAGAACAACTCTTATGGTGGCTTAGATTACCAATACTTGATAAAGTCAGGCTTGCTTGCAATGACGAAGATCCAGTCCCCTTGTTAGGATTTACAAGTACCACTGCATATTACCTAATGAGGATCATCCGACAGTTCGAAGCATTGCAAGAGATCCTTTCATCGCCACGACCAAGTGTATTCTCATTTGACATGCCGAGAGAAACTCCCACAGGGGAAAAAATAAGCAATTAGAAGCCAAGGTGGAATTCATCATACGCTCTGTGAGAGACTCCCAAACTGAAAATGTGGGATGACCGGATAATATCACTCCAGAAATGGATATACACAGGGCCACCCTTGATTACATCCAGCAGTTTCAGATGATCAGATGCGGCTTGGCAAGTCTTACGTACCTGAATACATCGTGCCCTACGTGCCCGGAGTGGAGTTGTATATTGTTGCGACCCTCGATAAATCATCTTCCCTAAGGCGATGGGACTCAAGGGGTTAATGGGCCGTCCCGTCTGGTCGGACGTGGGCCTCTCCCAAGGCCCGTTACCCAAGTCGCAACGGTGGAATACGTGGTCGACCTTCGGTGTGGTCTAGAGACATGTGATGTGCATATATGCCAAGAAGTCACCACCGATCGTTTTGCGGAGGGTACGATCGGAGACCCTATCGAAAAGTTAGGACCATTTTATTCAATTCTGCGATAACCAGAGAATTGAGATCGGGGACTTTGTTACACCAACTATTAGAGTTGTCGTCCTTTCGGCATCTAAGTCGAATGATTTATCTAAACTTAGGAATTCATATAGATGAGTGAGGTACGAACCCTAAATCTAAGAGTTCATATAGATATAAGTGACTATCCTAGCAAACACCGTCAATAAAATGAGTGAGCAAATTAAGGATCCCAAACATGCGGATAAATCACATGAATACCGCATGGCATCCCTAGTAAAGCCCTACTAGCCTAAAGAAATATCAATCAGGGCTTAGGAGTTTTTTTGAAATGATTTTCCCTTCAGAAGCAAAATTGTAATTTTGAAGAATTTTAGGATAATTTTCCCTAAAAGGGCAAATTTGTCATTTCAGATGAAATATGAAATCAAAAGATGATGGAAATAGGATTGGTCATCAAACCAATCCATTTTCCTATTTTTCGAAAACTTCCAGAATTTTTTTGGATTTTTTAGAATCGATTTACCCTTTGAGGGATAGAATCGTCATTTCAGAAAGTAATGAGAAGTGAAAATCCCAAGTAGAAGAATTGGTCGACCACCAGATCCAAATCCTAATTTTTGAGCAATTTTCGCAACTCAATCAGAGTAAGAAAGACGATTTACCCTTTGATGGGCAAAATCGTCATTTTCAGAAAAAGGACAAGATTCGAAAACCCAAGCATAAGAATTGATTTCCTAACCGACCCTAATTCTTACCTTGGCATTCTCGACTTATCTCACATACCAAGCAGAGGCGATTTACCCTTAAAGGGTAATGTTGTCAATTTCTTGAAGAAATGATAAGAAATCCCAAAAATAGGACCGACCAGCTGTCTGTAGTCAATCCTCAATTTTTTGGGAACTTCTGAAATGTCTAGAATTTTTCCATATATTTTCTATATTTTTTATTTTCTAGGATTTTCCAACATTTTTTTAGAATTTTCTAGAATTTTTTCAATTTTTTTTTATTTTTAAAATCATTTTTGAATTTTTTATTAAAAAATGATTCGAACCAAGTCAACCCTAACCACTCGGATCGAAAAACCCAACCCAGACCCGAACCCGCGCGAGCAACTCTTCAAAACGACGCTGTTTCACTTTTTTTGTTTTTCAATTATTCAGATTTAATTCAACTGTTCCTATGGAACCACGTGGCTACTCCACGGCCTCAGGATCAGCCGACTAAAACCTACGGCTCAGATCAAAAGCCGACTACTCCTCGACCGTCATATCTGATTACTTAAACCTACGGCCACGATTAAAAGTTAAGATTCAATCTGGACCGTCTGTCTTCACTAACCTAAACGACGCCGCTTGACCACTAACCTAAACGGCACTGTTTCAACTTGTTCTGATTTTCTAATTTTTTGATTTTAAAACTATTTTCGAATATTCCTAATTACTAATCAAACGGCTATTAAAAATAAGATTCGATTAACTATAGCAGTCGGCTCAAAACTGACTCAGCCTAACAGACTAACGGTCGAGCTGACTTGACATCCACGTAGACCACTCACACGTTGCCACCTAGACCTTTGACTCGTTGTCTCTGCCACTTCAGCTTCGTCTTTGTGACATTTTGATTTTTCCTGTCATTTCGAGATTTATTAATGAGAATATATCTAACGATATGTTTTAGTCTTATCTCGTTCGGATTTGATCAATCTCGAGTTAACTGATCAAAAGGGAAAGGTTTACGCGAGACAAGGTACGTGGACCTAGGGAATTCAAATAGGAAATAACACTTTGACCATAAGGATTGTCGAGGGGACATTAAGGTCAATATAAGAATAATTAAGGAATGCATTGCTAGCGTTATACGATTGGAGCGCGAGTAATGCCGTTTAACCAATGTATAATTTGCAAAATTTTCCTAAATTGAACAATGACGATCGAGACCGTCGGAATTAGTAATAGACCCTCGTAATTACATGACAACCAAAGTCGCCATGAACTGACGAGCCCTAAGTGCGATATGAATCACAGAGTCGATATGCGTAACGTCTGCACAAGCCGCCCGTCAGTTCGGGATAAGCTGAAATCACATATGACAAAGAAATGATTTAGAGATGAGTCTTGAAATTAGAAATGGGGAATCAAAGATTCTAACATTATAATTGGATTGGACGTCGCCTCATTGAAGAAGATTTGAATCAGAAAAATGACGTTCCGGACGCCAAGGGTAAATTTATCATTTTGCCCCTCAAGTCTTGATCTTGTCTTAATAAACGAATCAGGACATTTTGGTCTTTCATACACCCCCATAGATACCGAAAATAAGGAATTTTATGGGCCATTGGATGAAGATTTGATTGACTAGTAGACAAGTGTCAAAGGATGGGGCATTGACACTAATTAAACACTTTTAACCTACCATTCTCACTTGTTGACCAAGCCAATTGGAGTATACACCCTATCTTCTCTTCCCTCAGTCAAACACCACCCCCATAACCAGCTTCTTCTTCTTCCTTTCTTCTTCTTCTTCGACCAAACCAGCACCAGCCGACCAACTTCTGCCACCGACTTCGCCGATCTCAAGCGCCACTTCCAGCGACTTTCAACCATCGAACCAACCACCAGCATCTTCTTCATCCTCTTGCCAACCACCTCCAAGGGGTATCTCGATGTTTGACCCACCGAGGAGCACCGACCAATCATTTTCTCGCGAGTCGACAAAATTCATCGCTGTTGGAGGTAAGTCGACTTTTGAGCTCCATAGGACTTCAAATTGTCCCAATATTTCGGTCAAATTTTGTGGACATCTAGGATACTCATATACTGAGTTGTGATAAAAATTTGGGCTGAATTTGATGGAGTTTTGACCCTAAATGAGTGTTGTGTTTGAAGGACAGAAACTGACCCGACGAGGACTCAAAGGAACTGAACCCGTTCGTTGATCATTTGACGTCGTCTTAAGTTCAAAATTTTGGTAAGGCTTCCCAACATGTAGAACTATGTGTTAGCAAGTAGATTAATGGACAAATTGAGGATTTAGAATAGTTTATGGGCTGATTAGTTGGGAACTAAACAGAACTGAAAATGCCCTGTTCGGTTTTGTTCTTGCCCAGATCATGGGGGGTTGTTTGGGATTCAATTGAGCTCAAATTTTATCGTTGAGACGTACTAGAATGTCAATGGATGTGTTATTAAGGTTTATACTTGATGGTTCGATGATTGGACATAGAAATATTGACGAAACAGATGGAATCCCCTTAGGTACAAAGCTGCCCTTTTTTGGACTCTTTGGGGCCGAACCTTTGAAGTACTTAGAGGAGGATTTTTGTCGATTTAAGCTCAAGGTAAGAAGTTCCGAAACCTTGGCTAGGAGGATTGGACTCTACTGGGTGATTTAGGTGCGGATTGAGTTAGTTTTCGTGTGTTATGGCATAATTGTTCAATGTTCGTCATGGTGGATGGATGATTGTTTGAATGCTTGCTTAATACATATGCCATGAATTGATTGCCTTGTGTGAGAGATAAAATTGATTGCCTTGCATGCCATAGATATCTAGCTCGATGCGTGAGCTTGTGCTTGATCATGATGTTTGATTTGAAATGATATCTGACATGCATGAGGATTAGTGATACCCTGGGCATTGTGACGCGGGGTTGTGATGGTTGGTACCTTGATGCGTTGAGACGCGAGGTTAAAATGGCCAATGTCCCAATGCGTTGAGACATGGGACGGAATTTGATATGTGGCGACACCGGCTTGGAATAAAATTGAAAACCTGATGCGTTTACACGGGTTTGTCAATTAGATGGTCTAAGGCGTAATTACGTGGATCGAGCCTGAGGCGTTTTAAACGCAGGGAAGAACCATGAGGAAATTGGAAGGGTGGAATCTGTGGCTTGATTTAGTATCGCCATGCCTGACTTAATTAACATGATATGATGCTATTACTGTGTGGTCGACGAACACTTGCATCTCTATGGCATATTGACTGATGAGTGCATTACATTGCTGAATGCATATTCTTGTTTATTGTTTGCATTTATCTTGATGTACTGTCAACCTGACCTAGAGTTAGGACCTGTCTTACCGAAAAGTGAATCTCACCCCGTCGTGGGACCATATTTTCAGATCCTAGACCGTGAGGATGCTGTCGACTAGACTAGGGGACTCGAAAGAGATGACTGCATATTTTGACAAGTTCCCGGGCAGACGAGAAACTGTGTACGTTAGAAAGTGTACAGTAATTTCGGTCGATGAGGGTGAAAAGGACTAGAAGCCTTATAGGTTTGAGGCTCGGTTTCATAGGGTAAGCGAGGTTACTACTGGATCACTAAAGTCCACTGAGGTACCCTTTATGGTTATTCCTAGTTGGTGTCATCCCACTCGTGATTCTGTGGAGGTTGAGAGATCTGTAACTAGTTTGAGGAATATTTCCGAGAGGACCCCACTGGAAGACACTGTTGAAGTGACTGAGATCGAAGCCTCAGAGGGTAATTTGGTGGAGCAGTCAGACGATGGGACGATGGAGGATACCGTAGAGGTACGCTCTAAGATTTTCTCGAAGTACCAGCCTACCGAGGATGCTGAGGAGACTGACGACTCCAACAGTTCGACTTAGTGGTTTCTAACTCGCTGTAGTTTTCTTTTGATGAAGGTCTCGTAGGCCAGTTTCTCTTGAAGACTTGTTATGGATGTCTTTTGACGCAGTACCATTACCCCGACCCATCTGTAGGACTAGTTCTCCTACGCTTTTGTACGAACTCTTGGAATGTTATGTACACATGTTATGTTCTCGCTATCCAAGTTCCCATGGATGTTTGTACGGAGGAGTATATGATAGCGCTTCCGCATGCTTCTTCTATTGTGCATCTCTCAATAACTAAATCCTGGGATTCAAGAGTTTACTTGTAGGGAGTCAAGCCCGTGCCCGAGTTGCAAGGCATGACAATCTTCAACCTCTCGACCCCGATGGAATGGATGGCCAAGACTTCTCTGGAGCCGATCGACGACTAAACCTAAATCGATTAACATAAAACCAACGTCATTCGACTCGCCTAAACCTCTAGTTTCACATATCTAATAATCGAAGCATTTCATCCATGGAATCAAGCACAAGCAAGCTCGAACCAATATACTCTAATTATGCTATTCATGGCATTTCGAACAAATTCAACACAAAAGCATCGCAAGATGTTCATAACACTTACCTCGAGCTCCGATTGAGCTCGTATGGCTTAGATTTGGCTAGGCAAGATTGAACAATTCTCGATTTTTGGGGGAAGGTTTGGAGACTCGATTCGAAGTTTTAAAGTAAAACCGATGCAAAATGAAGATGCGATAATGGTCAGTGATGCTTGGGGAGTAAAAGGCCCACATAAACTCGAAGAATGATGACTAGATGTAAAATCCGCCACTGATGCGTAGTATGAAAGCTCGAAGACTGAACTCACCTTTTCTAGGATTATAGGCGGCTTGACTGGTGGCGATCGACTCTTGCGACTTCAGGCAAGCTCTCGATGACCCTAAGAAGCTTCGGTTTGGCCCAGAAGAGCCTAACCAGTGCTTTCCTAATTCGAGCTCCAACCTTCGACAACGGTGATGGAAGGTGAGCTCTCTCTCTCTCTCTCTTTCTTCTCTCTCTATTATGTTCTCTTCTCCCAACCGAATGAACCTCCTCTGCTTCAAGAATCAGTCCTCGAAGGCTATATATCATTCTCAGTTTTGGCACCTATTCAGGGGTGTATACCGGCTTGAAATGCCACGTGATTGTGCATGCCATCTGGTCCAAACTGTGATGATGACGATGGGCAACTCTGTCAAACTCAAATGGTCTTCCAGCGTGCACAAGTGGATGTTCAATTTAGTCGTTCTGTGAATGTTGACTCTTACGGCCGCTGCAACATTGACCGGTCGATTTCGCCTTCCTCTGGCAACCATTGGTCGCGAGTCCGATGTTAATCGACGAGAAATGGCCTGAAGAATTAAACCTCCACCAATGTATCTTTAATTGCCGTTGATTGGTCGATCAATTTCACCATCAAAACTCGGCCTTGCACTGTTCATCAGCACAAGAGTCATGGGAAGAAGATGATACTGTAGCGAACCAGTTCGATCAGTCCGACCGGGTGGTTTAACCGATCAAAATCGGTTATGACTTAATTTTTCAAAATTGATCACAATTTGAAGGGGAATTTTTGCAATTAAGCCTCAAAATCGAACTTAGGACATGAATATTATCTAAAAATGTGATTTTATCCAAAAGTTCATGTCAATTGCTATAAAAATCCCAAATATGTCCTTAATTATATTTCAGGAAATTGTGAAATTGAAGGCTCAAATAATTAAATTGGACCAAACCATCTATACCAATCGACTAAGAATGATTAAAAACATTATGCAGTAGCTTCAACTGATAAAGGTCACCCTTGAATTGAAAGTAATTTCAATTATGCCCAAATTCAAGGACTAAATTATAATTAAGTATGCAATTTTGCCCAATTCATGCAATTAAGCAATTTGTGAAAATAATTAGGTGTTGACACCTAAATTTTAGTTTTTAGAAAATTCATTTATTACATAAAATAGGAGTTAATCATAATTCTCGCAAAATGAAATTCTCATACATTGCATAAAAAAGGCCTTGGATATTCAGAAAATTTCAATCCTACGGTGGATATCCCGCATGAAATCTCGATGGTCAAGATAGAATCCTAGAATATTACCTTGATCTTCTCTATATATACATCATTATGCTTATGGTTTTGGGGGGGATGACATAATTTTCTGACAGCATGCACATTCTCTCGCTCTCTCTCTGTTCGATCGCCGCCGTCCTCCATCAACGTCACCACCCCCGGACAAAGTCGATCGCATCGCCGTCCAGTCGCGCTGCTGCTCCTCCATCAACGTCACCACCCTGGACGAAGTCGACCACATCGCCGTCAAGCCGCGCCTTCACTCCTCTCCATCACCAGCCCCTACTCGCTTCAGTTCGGCCCTGCGCACACCGATTCTGTGCTGTTATCGCTCTTGTTGTCCAGTGGAGGTTTCACCTTAAGCCAACCCATTGTGAATTAAGGAAATGTGCCTACACTTCAAGTACCAATCCGAGCATGTTTTTTTTTTCTAGATGAATTTTGCTGTCGTTTGCTTGCCAATTTTACGTGATTTGTGACATTCTGATTTCAGTCAATTTTAGGCTCATTAATGAGAAGTGTATATCTAAAGATGTATTTCAATCGTATTCCGCTCGAATCTGATCAATTCGAGTAGACTGACCAAAAGGGAAAGGCTAACTCGAGACAAGGTACATGGATGTAAGGAACTCGGATAGGAAACTACGCTTTGGCCATAAGGATTGTCGAGGGAACTAGCGATAAACCCTCACAATTACATGATAACCAAAGCCGCCACGAATTGACAAGCCATAAACGTGATATGAATCACGGGGTCGATACGCATAATGTTTGCAAAAGCCGCTTGTCGGTTCGGGATAGGTTGAATCACGTCTGATAGAGAAAACTATCAGAGATGAGTCCTGAAAAGTTTAAAATGGAAAATCAAGAATTCCAACATTATTTGGATTGGCCGTCGCCCTATCGAAGGATTCTGAAATGAGAAAAAACGACGTTCTGAACGTCAGGAGTAAAATTACCTTTTTGCCCCTCAAGTTTAGAACATTGTCCATGCATTTGAAGAAGGGCTTTTGGTCTTTTAATCCTCCCCTATGGCTGCCGAAAAAGTGGATTAATTGAGGCCATTGGATCAATTGGAATGACAAGTGGGACATGTGTCAATGGATGGGCAAAAGAGTTGTCGAATCCACTATACCATACCTACCACTCTCCCCCTTTGACCAAGGCTTTGTATATAGCCTTTTTCTCTCTCTCTCTCTCCTCTTCATTTTGACTGGCCACACCCCCCTAAACCCACGGCAACTTCCTCTTCTTTCTCCTTCTTCACTGCTTGCCGGTAACAGTTTCTGAGGGTTCTGTTCAGCCTTTCTGGCAACCACTTTTAGCCACCATTCGATCGCCAATCAACCACACCAACCTAGATCTATGTCTTGCCGATGTCCTCAAAGTGGAAGCGAAGCATTTGGAGCACCGAGGAGCTCTTGCCAAGCGTTTTCCAGGGAGTCGACGAAAACTGACTCAACCTGAGGTATGTTCAGTTTTTGACCCTTTTGAAGGTCGAATTGTTGGAGTTTTGAGGTCAAATTTTGTGGAGACCTAGTAGACATGTAGATGAATCTGTGGTAAAAACTTGAGAGTGAATTGAAGAATTTTTTACCTCTAATCGGTCTTGTGAATCATGGACAGAAACTGCCGGATTCTGACTTTGGAGAAACCGGCAACGTTCGGTGAGTTTCCGGCGACCAATCGACTTCAAATCTTCGGTGAGCCTCACAAACCCTTATATGGACATGTTAAGAGGTAACATAGTGAGTAGATGAGGGATTTAATGAAGGTTTGGGGCTGAAAGTGCACGGTTTGCACAGTACCGAAATGAACCGGTTCGGTTCTGTGCAAAACCGATTCTGGTGGGAGCATGAACAGATGATTATGGAACTCAAATTGATGTTTAAGACATGTTTAGATGATGAGGTTTAAGTTATGGATGATTGGGATTCATGAATTGAGGAATTGAGTATGGAAAATTGACGAATCGGTTGAAATTCCTAGGTTGCGCGATGAGTTCGGTCTTGGATCATTAGGGGTTGAAACTTTGAGGACCCAAGAGGAGGAAATTGTGGTATCAAACGCAAGGTAAGGGAATTCCTAACCTTATGCTAGGAAGATTGGACTCAATTGGGTGAGTCGAAGGTTGAATCGAATGAATTATGAGAATTTGTTCAAGTGGGTGACTTGGTTGTATCCTAAGATGTTATAGGATGGTTGTGTATAACATTTTCTATGCTTGAGTCGTTTGCCATGTCTGGATATCATTTGATTTGCTTTGCATGCCATAAGTGTTAATTGTGCTTGAGTTGCACATGTGTTTGTAAGTGAAATGATGTAAGATAATATGGCATAAGCATAATATGGCGAGGCCCTGAGGCGTGTGAGACGCGGGGCGAGAGATGGATACCCTGATGTGACGAGATCGCGGGGTAGAATTGACATTGAGTGGCACCCTGATACGATGAAATTGCGGGGTTGAGTTGGCTATGGTCCTGATGCGAATTATTCGCGGGATGGAGAGGCCCTAAGGCGTATGAGATGCGGGACAGGAGATGTAAACCCTGATGCGACGAGATCGCGGGGTGGAGTTGATGATGTGTGGCGCCCTAATGCGACGAGATAGCAGGGTTGAGATAGCCACGGTCCTGATGCGAACTATTCGCGGGATGAAATTTATGAGATGATGATGTTGCTTGGAGATTCATTGGAACTTGATGCGTTTACGCTGGTTGCCGATAATGGTCCGATGCATTTATGCAGACCGAGCCTGATGCGATTATCGCGAGCTAGAAATTGAGGCAGACAGGAGGAGATGGTTGTGGTGAGATGGCATGTTATTATTTTATTGATTTGTACTGGATATGTCAATGAGTTTATGAGTTTGAACTATTGGATATGTAAATGCCTAAGTGGACGGTCGGCCTAACCTAGGGTTAGGACCCACCTTACAGAGATTTATATCTCACCCTAGTGGGGGCTTCATTCTTTTTCAAGTTCCAGGTGGAGGTAGCGTGAGCTTGCCAAGAATCGGCATTGAAGGGATAGTGGACCAATCGTATTTGGATTGGATTTGCCTTTTAAATTTGGGTTTGTACTTCAGTTTGGTGAATTAGGAATTGATCTTTTAGTAATTGGTTAAAGATAATTTGATGTACCCCCGTGTCCTAAGTCATCGGTTATTGATTTATTTGTGATTGGAGTTAGCACCGCTTTCGCGTGCATATTTGTAAAGAGTTGTAAGTTATTCGCCGATGGATCTTGGAGTTTTCAGAAAAGCACGGCTTGGTGAGATGTTCGCGCGTTCGCTGGGTTCGGGGAGTGACATCCCCGTTCGATTTGGTATCAGAGCATGGTCAGCTCGATCTAATGCGATTAAGACTTGGAGTGATAAGGAGCAATGACTTGAGGACAATTAGATATTTAGGCCTATAGGACTAGGCATGGACTTTGAGTCTCGAGGATAGTATGCTTGAACTTGTGTACACTTTAATGGTCCTAGAGCTGACTTTAATGGCTGACTTTGAGTTATGTGGTGATTTAGGTAAGTGGAAGCAAGCTAGGATTAAAGAGTCTTAAGCATGGATTTCGAGGTAGTAATTGTGCTTGAGGATAGTAGAAAATTGCTTATAAATGAAGGGTCAATTGAGGTGAATGATTGTGATCTTGATTTGTCAATGACCCCAACTCGAGGAGTACTAATTATAAAGAGGCGACTGATATTAGTGGATTCAGGCTTGAATTGCGTGATACCTTGGTGATCTAGCTATCAATTTTTTATGTCAGCCTTGGATGATATGAGATGAGATGAGATGAATACAAGGAATATTTGAATTGAAGATCAGTTGTGATCGAATGCATAGGGATTTGATTTGAAAGTTGACTGGACTTGAGATATATAATGAAATATAGGCAATTGATCTGTGAGATATGACGATCATAGGTGGAATTAGAACTTTGGAATAGATAGGAATTGATCTGAAGGCGGTTTTGACAGAACAAGTGATGAGAATGGTCATGCTGTGCTTATGTTTATGGCTTGAAATGAAAGTGGGTGAGGGTGCACGTAGTGACTTATCGCTGTTAGACTTAATAAACCGTCGCTTGGTATGGGACGAGTTGATGGGATAACTATAAACTGTAATGAAACATGGTATGGGACATGTGGAACGAGGCTTTCTCCGTAGATGTATGACTTGGGACAACCTGCAACGACTAGATCTGATGAGGGCGAGGAGTGATCGCCGGGACAGAGAGGTCCGGACAAGGAACGGCTCCTGACAGGCTTCTAAGATGGCAAGAGGCGGGAATTACCTAAGTCATAACTTGAAAGGGGAAGCTTAGTCCGATTGTGGATAAGGGATGTGTGGCATGGATTGATCCTCATCAAGGATGATTGAAAGTGGCATGACCTGTGTAATAGCGCCTATAAGTGGCATGGTTAAAAGCTTCGTGCTTGACAGTGGATGACCTTTGAAAAAGAAAAATGATGTTGTGACGGGCCTATTAGGCATGTTTGATGATTAGCCTTATGTGGTTGGCTTGGCCAAGGTATAACTGAGAGATTAGACGACGTATGGTGTTTATACCCATTGAATGATGTCTGATGAAAATGAGACAATCTGTTGTGATCATGCTAGAGTGGCGGATGCCTCTAGGCTTAAAGTATGAGCTTTTGACCCAGCAAATCGCTGTCTTGAGTGGTTGTTTGATAGTTGTCTAGTTGAGGCTAGCCTAGTAGTGGCCGTCGGTTGAGAAGTTGCCTCGTTGAGGCTGGCTTGAGTAATGATTACTGACCAAGGATGATTTGGGATCCCCGAATAATTGGTAATTAATTGACAATTGCCTAAGAACTATTCAAGGGTTGGTTGATGGTGAAAGATACTGAGATGAGCAGCTTGAGATTGATGGACTTGAGTAGATGACTTGAGTCTTGGATTCTTGGAGGAAATCATAATGGTTCAAGTGACATGAGAACCTAATAAGACTGAAGGACCAAGGTATGGTCGCTGGGGTAGCACTTGGCTTGCGTATGTAAGATATGAAAAGATCCAAGGACTAAGATGGATCATGAGAACTGAGTAAAGATGCGTAATCAGAACGCGAAAACCAACAGAGCAATTGACTTGAATTTGTGAACCACGTGGGACCCAAGAGTTGAGTGAGTCGCGAGAACCTTGAATGGAAATGAGAAATTTTTATGGGTAGGCGAGCTCAAAAGGGGCTGCCATTGTTACCCATGTCGCTGAGACTACTAGTACTGAAGAGTTAAGTGATGGAAGTCACAAAGAAGGTGACTCTGAGTAAATCTTTTCGAAATTGGATGTGTGGATAGGACCACGATGGCTTAGAAAAGCTTGTAAGATTATGTATAAGGCTAAAATTGATTGAGTAAGGTAGAGGAATAAGTTTCGAAATTGTCTCCCTCTAGATTGAGGGTTTTGTAAGAAAACCTCAGAGATTTTGGGTGCACTAAAGAAGGAAAGTGACCTTGACAATTACTAGCCCTAAGAGGCTATTGTGGATTGGTGAAAAGTCACTAGAGGAAGGGTTTCCTCGAAGGCATGAGGTCTGCCTAGACTACCTCTGTTGGGTTGTTCAATGGAAAGTATCCTCCTGGGATTACTTGAAAACAAAGGTTGTAGGGATCCTGATAGTTCTGCAAGGATCATAGGATGATCGACCAGTGTGAGACAGAGTTCTTAAGGTCGTTTGAGCATATGGTAGAGAATGATCAAAAGACTTATGAATAAGAGAACTCCTACTCATGGAATACGAGCAAAGAGATGTTCATTTTGAGTATGAAGCGTGCCTACGGGAAATAGCTGATTACCTGAGCGTAAGACACGTAGTGGAAAGTGAGTAGTAAGTCTTTTCTATTATGAATGAGGTCGAGGAAGAATCAGTGTGCTAGATTGTCTGGAGTTAATGATTTCCTAGGGTCGGTTGATTGGATTGGAATCATGAGAAATGAAATCATAAGTTGCTATTCCCTAAAGAATAGAACAATGCTCTTAAAGGGTGATTGGACCATGAATTGGTCATTGACGAAAGAAAAAATGAACAGACTTGATAGTCCCTACTGGTTATGATTCCAGTGGATGATGTAATGAATGAAAAGAGCGCCTAGAGAATACTTGCAAAGTGGTTTAAGGTGATCGAATTGAGCATTCGACAAGTGAACTGGTGGAGACCTAGGGGCGAACAGATATTGTCACTTGAGGTGACTGAGTTTTGGGAAAGAGAATGTGAAAGCATGGTGGTATTTGAATTCTGGAGTAAAGGTATCGCCGTCGGAGCAGACTCCAAGGTAGTCGTCCTATGGAATGGGAAGAACAAGGTGAATTTAAAGTGAGAAAATGCCACGGAGTTGTGTAGTTTCTTCCTTATGGTAAGAGACCCTGTTGTAAGAGGAAGAAAAACTCTCAATTGTCTCGGTATGATGAATGAACGTCTGTACCGAGAAAGAGGACGTAGAACTTGAATGACTCCTGAAAGTGAAATCCGAGAGACAGTCTTGTAGACAATGTTGAATTCCAAGATGATGTTGACGTTCAGTGGAACGAACAGAATTGGGATAAGGTCGCCTTAGTGAGTATGGAACTCAGAGGCTAAAGTACTAATGCTTCTCGAGAGAAGAGTGACAAGAATAAATAAAATGTCGTGCGGTCCTAGAGGAGACCCATGACGGCAGAAAGCCAAGGTCTGGGCTCTCAAGTGAAAGGTGCGAGGAATAGTTGGGAAGATTCAACACTTGGTGGAAGGAAGTTGATAATCGTCGAACTAAGTGCCCAAAGAATGATTGAGTTGGTCGTTACCATCTTAAAAGGCGATGGTTGAACTCATGTAAGGAGCCATGAGAAACATGAACGGTTTTTTTGAAGAGTGTCATATGGGCTCTAAGAAAATGTCTATTGCATGCTAAATGTGAAGAGCGCAAGTTGTGGAGCCTGTGAGGACGGGGACGAATGATGAATCGACTAGGGTCGATGTGAGTTGCGAAAAGTGCAAGCTTCTTGGGATTGATGAATGGCAATAGACGGATCGTTGAAAGATTTCCTACAAGAGCTGTTCCATCGGTGAAATGGACTAAGGACGAGTCATGACATGAATGGGTGAATGAACGTGAAAAGAGTTTTCGAGAACTCGAGTTAAGTTGATGACTACGCCATGTATGACGATTCCGGTTGGAAATCGAAAAGCTTATGAAGGTCATAGTGACACGACGCAGAATGAAACTCGAGACATAATAAGACGATGTGAAATGGATATGGTTTGTACGTCGTAGCGATAATGCCGTATGAATTGGCATGCTTAGAGCATGATTGGAGTTGGTTGCGAATATTCTCGCAACAAAGTTTGGGAAATCTTACTCGGGTGGAAGAAGATTTCGAATTTATATCTACTCCAAAGATATCGAATAGTAGTTTTCTGAGAGGAATTGAACGAGAGGCAACGCTGAAGAATGAAATTGCTTGTGGCTATGAGAGTGTTGCTTAGATAAAGAAAAAGACCTCAAATTATGTGAACTATAAGAGATTGAGAACATGGACTGTCTAAAGGGAATTGAAGGAAAGGCATGTGGAATGAATAGATCACCCAAGTGTTGTTATAGCGATATTCGTATCGCTAAGGAAGGGTGGATTGTTTGATGGATGCTTATCGTTGAGAATTAAACATGGTTTAATTGACAAAGGAGGGACAGATCTTTCCTCAAGAAATAAGAGATTCAACTCCTAAAATTGGAAGTTCGCTAACGGACTAGCGTGATGGCTACTGGGAACACCTAGCCTAAAGACCAGAAGGAAATTGAGGTATGCTATGATTAAACACCGATACTAGGGGGATTATAGAGATGGATGGAACCCTTGAAGTCATGGACAAAAGTACGCGTCCAACATTAAAGAGAAACTTAAGGAGATAACCTCATTGAAATTCGAAGGGAGAATTATGGTATTTCTTGAGGGTGGCACAAAGATGTGCCAAGATGTACATATATATCGGTGATAAGATTGAAAGTTGAAATTTGTCTATCTTGTAGTTGAACACTAGACGTGACGATGAATGTGGAAGGACCACTTTGATCCAAGGGAATTTTCAGATGAAGTCGAGAATAGATTACTACGGAAATAACCATGTAAATGTTTAAGGAGTTAAGAGGGCCATAACTCGATTTGAGTAGTGGAGGGTAAGTTGACAAAGCCCTTGAATCTCTATTGGCGTGAAAGGAAGTTTGAAGGGAGTGATATGCCGAATGGTATGGACAGTAAGAGTGTATGCTAGCGAGGGCTTGGTAATAATGGTTATAGACAAATGAAAGAGGTAAGGTGAACGCTCGAGGATGAGCTGTTGGCAAATGATATGAATACCGAAAGAGAATGGAAAGAAGCAAATCATATTGAGGGCTAAAGGAGAAAAGTCCTAGGGAAGGATGGCTTTGGGTCGGAAGGTACGAGCAAGATCGTCAAGCCACGGAAAGGATTATTTGGAAGAGTGAGGATGCGATGATGCGCCAATACCCCAAAGGATTGGGTGGGTAGAATGTTGTGAATTTCAAGGATGAAATTTCTTTAAGGGGGAAGAGTTGTGACATTCTGATTTCCAGTCAATTTCAGGCTCATTAATGAGAAGTGTATATCTAGAAATGTATTTCAGTCGTATTCCGCTGGAATCTGATCAATTTGAGTAGACTGACCAAAAGGGAAAGGCTAACGCGAGACGAGGTACGTGGACCTAAGAAACTCGGATAGGAAACGACGCTTTGGCCATAAGGATTGTTGAGGGAACTAGTGATAGACCCTTAAAATTACACGACAACCAAAGCTGCCACGAATTAACGAGCCCTAAACGTGATATGAATCACGGGGTCAATACACGTAATGTCTGCAAAAGCAGTCCGTCGGTTTGGGATAGGCTAGAATCACGTCTGATAGAGAAAACTATTAGAGACGAGTCCCAAAAAGTTTGAAATGGAAAATCAAGAATTCCAACGTTCTTTGGATTGGCAGTCGCCCTATCGAAGGATTCTGAAACGAGAAAAAACGACGTTCTGAACGTCGGTGGTAAAATTACCTTTTTGCCCCTCAAGTTTAGAATATTGTCCATGCATTTGAAGAAGGGCTTTTGGTCTTTTAATCCTCCCCTATGGCTACCGAAAAAGAGGATTAATTGAGGCCAATGGATCAATTGAAATGACAAGTGGAACACGTGGAAATGGATGTGCAAAATAGTGGTCAAATCCACTATACCACACCTACCATTCTCCCCCTTTAACCAAGGCTTTGTATATAGCCTTTTTCTCTCTCTCTCCTTTTCATTTTGACCGGCCACACTCCCCTAAACCCACGACAACTTCCTCTTCTTCCTCCTTCTTCACTACTCGCCGACGACAGTTTCTGAGGGTTCTGTTCGGCCACTCCGGCGACCACATCCGGTCACCATTCGACTGTCGGCCAACCACAACAACCTAGATCTATGTCTTTCCGACATCCTCGAAGTGTAAGCGAGGCATTTGGAGCACCGAGGAGCTCCGGCCAAGCTTTTTCCCGGGAGTCAACGAAAACTGACTCAACCTGAGGTATATCCGATTTTTGACCCTTTTGAAGGTCGAATTGTTGGATTTTTTAGGTCAAATTTTGTGTATACTTAGTAGTCATGTAGATGAATCTGTAATAAAAAGTTGAGAATGATTTGAAGAAGTTTTGACCTCGAATCGATCTTGTGATTCATGGACAGAAACTGCCGGATTCTGACTTTGGAGGAACTAGCGACGTTCAGCGAGTTTCCGGTGACCAATCGACTTCAAATCTTCGGTGAGCCTCACAAACCCTTAGATAGACATGTTAAGAGGTAGGATAGTGAGTAGATGAGAGATTTAATGAAGGTTTAGGGCTGGAAGTACTGGTTTGCATAGAACTGAAATGAACCGGTTCGGTTCTGTGCAAAATCGATTCTGGTGGGAGCAAGAACATATGATTATGGGACTCAAATTGATGTTTAAGACATGTTTAGATGATGAGGGTTAAGTTATGGATGATTGAGATTCATGAATTGAGGAGTTGAGTATGGAAAATTGACGAATCGGTTGAAATTCCTAGGTTGCGCGATAAGTTCGGTCTTGGATAATTAGGGGCCAAAACTTTGAGGACCCAAGAGGAGGAAATTGTGGTATCAAATGCAAGGTAAGGGAATTCCTGACTTTATGCTAGGAAGATTGGACTCAATTGGGTGAGTTGAAGGTTGAATCGAATAAATTATGAGAATTTGTTCAAGTGGGTAACTTGGTTGTATCCTAAGATGTTATAGGATGGTTGTGGATAACATTATCTATGCTTGAGTCGTTTGCCATGTCTGGATATCATTTCATTTGCTTTGCAAGCCATGAGTGTCAATTGTGCTTGAGTTGCACCCGTGTTTGTATGTAAAATGAAGTAAGGTAATATGGCATAAGCATAACATGGCAAGGCCCTAAGGCGTGTGAGACGCGGGGCGGGAGATGGATACTCTGATGCGACGAGATCGCGGGGTTGAGTTGACATTGAGTGGCGCTCTGATGCGATGAAATCGCGGGGTTGAGTTGGCCATGGTCCTGATGCGAATTATTCGCGGGACGGAGAGGCCCTGAGGCGTATGAGACGCGGGGTAGGAGATGTATACCTTGATGTGACGAGATCGCGGGGTGGAGTTAATGAGGTGTGGCCCCTAATGCGACGAGATCGCGGGATTGAGACAGTCACGGTCCTGATGCGAATTATTCGCGGGACGAAGGTATGAGAATACCCTGATGCGACAAGATCGCAGGGTGGAGTTGATATTGTATGGCGCCCTGATGCGACGAGATCGCGGGGTTGAGATAGCCATGATCTTGATGCGAACTATTCGCGGGACGGAATTTATGAGATGATGATGTTGCTTGGAGATTCATCGAAACCTGATGCGTTTACGCGGGTTGCCAATGACGGTCCGATGCATTTACACGGACCGAGCTTGATGTGATTATGGCGGGCTGGAAATTGAGGCAGGCAGGAGGAGATGGTTGTGGTGAGATGGCATGTTGTTGTTTTATTAATTTGTACTGGATATGTCTATGAATATATGAGTTTGAACTATTGGATATATGACTGCCTGAGTGGACGGTCAGCCTAACCTAGGGTTAGGACCCACCTTACTAAGATTTATATCTTACCCCAATGAGGGCTTCATTTTTTTCAGATTCCAGGTGGAGGTAGCGCGAGCGTGCCAAGGATCGGCATTGAAGAGATAGTGGACCAATCGTATTTGGATTGGATTTGCCTTTTAAATTAGGGCTTGTACTCAGTTTGGTGAATTTGGAATTGATCTTTTAGTAATTGGTTAAAGATAATTTGATGTACTCTTGTGTCCCAAGTCATCAGTTATTGATTTATTTGTGATTGGAGTTAGCACCGCTTTCGCATGCATTTTTGTAAAGAGTTGTAAGTTATTGGCCATTGGATCTTGGAGTTTTCAGAAAAACATGGCTTGGTGGGATATTCGCGCGCTCGCCGGGTTCGGGGCGTGACATGGTTAGCACGTTGTTTTTGCTTGAAAATGCTTCATTTTTTTCATGTTCCATGTCGTTAACTCGTGCAAAATTTTGTGGAGGCTTAGTGATTGAATTCTGGAATTTTATGACAACTGTTTTGCATATTTTGGTGCTATAATTGAAGTGAAGATCGAACCCTTTTTCTAGAAGTTTATGAATGATTTTTTTTATCTAAACCTTCGAACATTAATTTTCGCCAAAAAATTCTAGATTTGGTTAATCTAATCTATCACCGCTTAGGTCTGATTCGTCATCTTTAAAGAATCGATCTCTAGTGGAAGGTTGGTTAAAGTTTCGGAAATTGAAAGGGATAAAGACACGATCATGATTTCTTTCCTTATCTCATGGTGAATATTCGGGTGGATGTGTTGTCTTGATTGGACTTGCTGTGTTTCAAAATTTCCTAAAAATTTAGTTAGATGTGGTTTCCTAAAAACCCTATCTAATTGATTTTTTAAGAAGATAAGGTTTCTTAAAAACCTTATCTCCCTAAACCTTAGGCATTTAAATCAAAACAAAAAATCTCCAATATATCCCCATAATGGCCGATTTTATTTATTTATTTATTTTTAGAAGGGAAAGACAAAAATCACATCCAAGCTCATACGACATATTTCGCATTAATTAGGATAACATATATTCAATCGTGTGCACATATCATGTATGCATATTAGGTTAAATAGGATAACTTCTGAATGCATTCTTTTTTTCATAAATCCGAAAAAAAGATGCATAAAAATTAAAAAAATAAAATAAAATCATTTGCCTCGTCATTTTTCCATGTCATTTTGCCACGTCATTTTTCCATGTCACGCATCCTTGCCATGTCATTATGCCATGTTATTTTGCTATGTCGTTTTACATGCCATTAGTCTCATGTTTAGGGAATTCATGCTAGTGAGTCTAATTGCTTAATTGATTTTCTTGAATTAGAAGTTGCATGCCTCTTACTCTAATTATAATTTTCCACGTGTTATATGTGGTGCTTGCATGATTGGTTTAGTTAATTGCATTTTGTCCCATCGAATTGCCACGTGTTATCATTCTTTTCGCATGTTTTAATCAATTAATTAAACTTTTCATATAGGAAAACACGACCTTAACTACGTGTGACCTGCATTGCATCCATTTATTTGGTCATCTATTCATGTCATTTAGATAGTTTCATGAATTGCATATAAAAATCGAAAATCCAAAAAAAAAATCTATTTTCCAAGCTTTAAAATTGGTTCAATCTGAGTCGTCAATTTAGGACATCACATATGGAATTAAGGTACCGAAAGGACATTAGCTTTAATTAACTAGTGTAATCAAGCCCCCGAATCCACAATCTCTGGTTCGTAAAAGTAAAATGGTTCTCCCACTATTTTACTTAGGTTTCTAATCAATCTACCAAAAATGATTAGTGGTGACCTCAAATTTTAAATCATTCTAATTAATTTAAGTTGTGATTTGGTAGAGTTTACGAGATCCTGTATTAGGTAGGTTATTAAAATTAGCCTAATAATCCATCAGCCTAAGTTTTTTTAAAATTTTTAGGTCGCGATAGCTGGGCGACTCCGCTGGGGAATCGAATTTTAATTTTTCGAAAAAATTTAAGACTTAACTGGTTTTACTTGAAATTTTTTGAAAAATTAAAAGTTTTAGTGGATTTAGGCCTAATAAAATTTCATGGATGTCTCTCTTTTGGCGATCTTTGTTGAATCTCACTATTAAGGTGTTAAATGATTTTGCAGACTTGGAGTGAAAATGAGTGGAGTGTTTGCTAACCCTTTCTTGCAAGTTGGAGTAGGAATGTATGTTTTAGAGTTATATTGCAGTGTTGTTTGATATAAACTCTTGTGCATGTCATCTATTCTTTTGCATTTATACATAGCACACACATCCGCCATTGGACCTGATGGCTAGGTTTAGGATGGTATTTGATTAGGGACACTTTGGCCATCACCATCTGGCCTGAGTCTCCCTCTTCAAGTCCCACACTTTTTCAAATCAGTGCCATGATTCATCACCCCTATCATTCTCCAGGTGATATGGATCGATATTTGGCTGAGCCAGATGTCACGGGGGATCTTGATACAATCACAAATCAGGGTGGTTCGATTTGGGTATCCTCGAGGCTCCATTTTTGTTAAGCCTTGATAGATATAAATCGAACCTCACGACGCATTTCATCTGCATGTCTATGTAATTGGTCATTTCAGACGTCCCAAAAGGTGGTACTCTCTTCAATCCTTATCCTCCTGCTTACTTATATTTTCGAGTCGGGCCATGACTGTTTTTAAGCGAACCCTTTGTATGCTACGTTTTTTTAGAATGTCTTCTGGTCATTTCTGAACTATAACGTCTAAATAGAAAATGTTTAGAACATCTGGAGCTATCATCTGTAAATTGTTAAGAATAATTCGTGGTGTTTTACATTTATTTGATGAATTTTCTTCAAGGACAATGTAAGTGAGGATTTCGGTAGTTTACCCGCAATCATTTTGTTTTACAGATTAACATTTTTAAATGACCTCCTTTATTGAACCAAGCAAAACGAAAGTTGTAGGTTGATGTCTAAACTAGTAATTTACAAAATTTCAGACCTTAATTTGTACTTTAAGGGGGTATTTCGTTCGTTTAACAAAAGCCGGATAGAACAGTTTTCTAGGCTGAATTTTTAAAAGAAATATTAAACTGTACTAATCGGTCCACTTTTAGCCTTAAGTCTGAACATCAAAGTTGTTCACCATTAAGGCCTCTATCAGCTCATAAATTTAGAAATTTTTTTATCAATGTACGAATTATGACAAATTTTATCATAACGGCCGATGAAATTGAAAAAGCAGCCTGATTCAACTTCTTGCTTATAACTGTCTTATTCGTCAAGTCTAGAAGGTTGTCATGGACCGGCTCACTATCCTCACTCATTTTACTGATCTTCAGGCGACCTTTCTTTGAAAGTAATTTATCACGGGTCATCCATACATCACCAGGTCAGTCGCGAAGAAAATGGTTGACAAAGCCGAAATGAACGCTGCGATCCAAGAAGCTCTCCAAGAGCATATAGATGCCATGAATAACAGAATGGATAACATGGTCTCCTAGATAGCAAACAAAGTGTTGACAAGTCTCATGACTAAGATGCAGTTGCCTGGCCAAGCACCTCAACCTCTGTCACCTCCTCCACCTCCGGCAGCTGATGGTCCAAGCAAAAACCAAGAGCAGTTTTTGTCACTAAAAGACATGTTCATCCCAGGTTCTAGTACGAATGCTCTGCCAGTGGCTCTAGTTGGTGCACTAGAGCAAACCTACGATGTAGCAAAGCAGATAGCTCAAATGGAGCAATAAATGGAGCAAAAGATGGAGCAAAAGATGGAGCAGAAGATAGAAGAGAGACTCCAGGAGATTCAAGGAACACACATCATCCCTCATGTTGACTTTTTTTCCTTCACAAAAGTTGATGTGCCAAAGAAATTCAAAGTGCCTGATTTTGAGAAATACGATGGCACGTCTAATCCTGAGTAGCATGTTCAAATGTACCAAGAAAGAATGAGCAAATACGCTGACAATGGCCCTCTACTGGTCCAGACTTTTCAGGCCAGTCCGAAAGATGCAGCCATGCGATGGTATATTCACTATGAGGTATACAACGAGGGGAATTGGAAACAGGCGGTAACTGCTTTTATCAAGCACTTCAGTTTCAACATAGACATCCTCGTCTCTAGAGATGACCTGGAACAAGCTAAAATAAAGAAGGATGAGACGGTCAAGCAGTATGCTACCAGGTGGAGGAATATTGCGTCCCAACGCAAGCCCGTTCCCCTTGAGAGGGAACTAATATACTTCCACAAACTATGCGGACACAAGTCCTTGGCACCTCTTCAATGTCATTTTCTCACCTCATAATAATGGTCGAGGAAGTGGAAGGTAGTATGAAGAAAGGATGGTATGGAGATGTTGGCGCCCCTGTTAAACGGTTCATGACAAAGAATGACAAAGAGGTCGGCCATCAGGTAAACATGATGAGTTCCTCTCCGGTTGTGCAAGTCCCTATCAAACAGCGGAAGGACTTTAAAGAGCAGGGGCAGAAGTGAAATCCACGTCCACCCCGACAATGTGTGACTCTGCCCGAGCACTTTCTCAAGTCTTGGCCATCCTACGCTAGAAAGATATGTTGAAGACTGAACCCCTAAGGCCGAATTATACGACGTATGCCAGCTATGATCCATCCAAGAAATACGATTACCATCGTGGTGAGGTCGGTCATGATACAGACAGTTGCTTCGTGCTGAAGAACCGCATTTAGGACCTACTCGAATTAGAGGCACTCATGTTTCAAAATAATGATCAATTGAATATGCAGAGTAACCCACTCTTGAATCATTCGAACAACACTTGAAGAACCATCAGTGGGATGGGTACAAGCTTTCAGGAGTGACCTTTTACTTTTGTACAATCCCTTGCATGGGATATTTCATGCTTTCTAGGTGTTCAGGCTACATTTTAAATTTTTAGGATTTATTTTTCAGGGTCAAGTTTCTCTTTGTGGAGAATGTTTGCATTTTCAAATTCAATAAGATGTAATTCGTTGATTTTCATGATTAATAAAAATTATAGAAGTCTTTCATTAAATTTTGAAATATTGATGAGGCATTCCAAACTGACCCGATGACGATAACCAATGATCAAACAAGTTGTCATCCATAGTAAGCACAAGGGTTGGGTTTCTCAAGACTTCTCGTCCTACGGTCTAAAAAAAAATTCCAAATTTTTGAAAATGACACATCAGATTTTGAAAATTGCAAGACATACATGGTTAAACCTTGTTTGTTTCTCTAATTCCGTCGCTTTATGTTTCAGGAGCAACCAAAGCATCTCAAGTCTTTGTTTGACTCGTTCATGCATGTTTTCTTGCTCTGGGGCAAATATAGGAAGGAGCCGATTCTCAACCCAGGCACTAGACTTCCTGACTTGATTGATCTACTCACATATATTGGGGCAATCCATAGTCTCCTCATTCCTTGAGATTTCTTTCACATCTGAGTGTACTTGTGTGGTTTATGCATGTCTATACTTGATGTGCATTCACTCCTTTTTATATTCTGGATGATCAAGTCAAATTGAACTTCATGAATTTCATCTCATCATACTTTTGTCTGCATCATTAATTTCCATTGTGAGATAATTTCAATCAGGAAGTCTTTTTGACCCCAAATTGAATTGGTCATTTTGAATGAGGAATGTCAAGACGACGAAAGGCAAGTTATTTCCACATATGTCCTATGTCACAATTCCCAGTGAGCAATATGAGAATTTCCATGCTTACAAGGTAAGGGGTTATCTCGCGAAAAGTATGGCGACTAAAATGATATGAGGCATTCATTTCATCTATCCCAAACACTACATGTTGCCCATTGCTTAACTCCTTTTGAACGGTGGTTTCATGTCATAACCCTATCAGGAACAACCCCACATTGATGACAATCTCAGAAATTCAAAGAAATAGTAGGATTTTCTTGCTCTCACTCGCATCAATCTTTGAGTATGTTTGTTGCACGCGAATTTTATATTAGCTCAAGTGCCTTAGACATGATGAAGAGCATTTCATTTCTATACCCATATACACCCATCCTTTGCAAAACCCAATTTGAACGGCTAATTCATTTCTTGAAACCTGATTGGTGATCATCTTGAAAGGAAATCATTTCAGGCAATCATCTGATGAGCAAAGTGCCTTGCGACAAGCTGAAACTTGAAAAGTTTGCCAGCACAATATGCAGATAATTTAGAAAAGACTATTCCTTCCTTAAAAAGAAAAGAAAACGAAAAAAAAGAAGTAAAAAAGAGGGAATTAGGCCATGAAAAAGAAAAGGGGCAAAAGCGCCCAGTCTCATAAAAAAAGGGGAAAATGAAAAGAAACAAGCTCTCTCAAAGAGTCTTCGGAAGGAAGGAATGTCTTACCTAAATTGGTTCGGGAAAAGAAAAGATCATTTCTAAAGCGTAAGGTGATAGAGGTGGATGATCACCAATTTACTCATCATACACCCTTTGTTGAAAATAGGCATTTCATTTCCAAGCCTACCTTGAACCTACATTAAGCGTCACCAAAAGTCTCTTCAGATTAAGGCACTTAGGTTAATGCAGGATTTCAAATGCTTATGAATATCACTCGAAGAAGTGCGAGCAAGATCATTTTTATCTTATTTGGCAAGGTTCCTAACTTGTAATCCCGATGCAGCTGATGAAGATTTCATTTCATGACCTAAATGACTCGCATGAGTCCCTTATGAATAGCCATTGACCAAGCCTTAATTACAGTCCTTATAAGAGACCTCATGGATTGGTCTGGTCATACTAATTGCAAGAATACCCAAACCCTTGTCAAGCGTGATGATGATAGCTCTGAGAGTTTCTCTTACCTGCATCAATGGTCGGGTCTCAACAGTCTGTCTTATGAGAAAGAGTGAAAAGTCCTTTCTGACTGAAATTCCTCATTCAAGTTGATTAGAATTGTCAGAAGGGTCAGATATGCTTTCTTATTGACAAATTCCCCTGTGAAGCTTTATAGCGCAAGCAAAAGCTCATGAACTTTTTCTAGCATATGATGTCGCATTTACATTGAGCTTATGTATGTCATAATTTTTCAAGAGAATGGACAGGTATGATCCAGTTAGTCTACCCATCATTCATTCGTCACTCAAAAAATCCAGTTAAGTTTTCTGAACCTTTTTAAAGTTGACTTTAGTCTACCCCCTTGTAGTCGCACTGATAATTGTTTAGGCATCACACCATTTTGGATTCATACTAATTCAATTCAGATAACACATTATCTCTTGTCTAGATACAATGAGACCTGCTTGAGAAGGTGAGCTAGTCCTGCTAATAGGTCGGGGCATTGGCACTTAATTAGAAGACAAACCAAATCGAAGTTCCCAAAAAGAAACAGAGCGATGAGGTCATCAAAAGGCAGCCAAGTAAAAGTAGAAAACCCCTAGGTCGAACCATTGGAATCGTCAGTCTCTTTGGCATCCTCATCAGGCTCGTAGTCCCAGAAAGTCTCGAAACACACATCCGCACGGCATCCTCCAACTCATCCTCCGAAGCATCAATCTCTATCACCTCCACTATGTCCTCCAGAGTTTGGGTCTTCTCCGGTATGTTCCTTGAGCCGGCTACACACACTTCGACCTCTATAGAATCTCGAGTGGGATGACACCAACTAGGAATGGCTCCGCAAGGCACATCCGTGGATCTTAACGGACCAGTAGTAACATCCCCTACCCTACGGAATCAGGCTTCAAACCTATGCGGTTTCCAGTCTTCATCACCCTTGTCGGCCACACAATTGTACATTTTATCACATAAATGGTACCCCAACCGTTCGAAAACTCATCGAAGTAGGCGGTTATTTCCTTCGGATCACCTATACGCGTAGGTAACATCTTCAGGGTTTCGGGTTTGAAAAAGTAAGGTCCCACGACAGGATGAGTTCAACATTTCAGTAAGATAAGTCCTAACCCTAGGTCAGGCTGACAGTACACCCAGATGAATACAAATAATGAAGAATAACATGCGCTCAACGTTATAAGGCATTCATCAGTCATAAAAATGCCATACGAATACAAACGATTGATAATTAAGCAATCATTTCAACATAACTCATCAATCAAGTCATGCATGGAATACAAAATCAAACCATACATTTCACCGTTCAGAACTTCCTCTTAATTCACGCCCGCATATAAAATGCCTTAGGCTCGATCCGCGTCATTATGTTTCAGACCATCAAATTGACAAACCCGCGTTAAACGCATCAGATTTTCAAATGTCATTCCAGGCTTGTGTGGACACATAATCAATCACGTCTCGCGTATCAACGCATCAGGACATTTGCCACCACAACCCTGCGTCTCAACGCATCAAGGTACTAGCCATCACCACCCCGTGTGACATTCTGATTTTCAGTCAATTTTAGGCTCATTAATGAGAAGTGTATATCTAGAGATGCATTTCAGTCGTATTCTGCTCGAATCTGATCAGTTCGAGTAGACTGACCAAAAGAGAAAGGCTAACGCGAGACAAGGTACGTGGACCTAAGGAACTCGGATAGAAAACGACGCTTTGGCCATAAAGATCGTCGAGGGAACTAACGATAGACCCTCACAATTGCATGACAACCAAAGCCACAACGAATTGACGAGCCCTAAACGTGATATGAATTACGAGGTCGATATGCGTAATGTTTGCAAAAGTCGTCCGTCGGTTCGGGATAAGCTGGAACCACGTCTGATAGAGAAAACTATCAGAGACGAGTTCTAAAAAGTTTGAAATGGAAAATCAAGAATTCCAACGTTATTTGGATTGGTCGTCGCCCTATTGGAGATAATTGGATTGAGAAAAACGACGTTCCGGACATCGGGGGTAAAATTACCCTTTTTGCCCCTCAAGCCTAAAACCTTATCTATACAATTCAAGAAGGGAAATTTGATCAATAAACCCTCCTCAAGGCTGCCGAAAATAAGAGGGAACAAGGGCCATTTAATCATCTTGGAAAAACAAGAAGCCAAGTGTCACAAGATTATAAAGCATGGTCATATCACTTTTTGGCCATCTACCATTCTTCTCCTTTGACCCAAAGATTGAATATAAGCTCTCTCTCTCTCCTCAATCATTTTTGGCCGGCCATACCCCTTAGACCACCAAAAATCCTCTCTTCTTCATCACTTCAACCTACTGACCGCCGACCAGTTCTGGAGGTTCTATTTGGCCGTTCCGGCAACCACTTTCGGCCACCACCTAGACGCCGGCTAGTCACACCAACCTAGATCTATGTCTTGGCAACCTTCTCAAAGTGGAAGCACACCATTTGGAGCACCGAGGAGCACCAGCTAAGCGTTTTTCCGAGAGTCAACGGAAATTGACTCAACCTGAGGTAGGTTCGGTTTCTGACCCCTTTGAAGGCCGAATTGTTGGATTTTTTAGGTCAAATTTTGTGGAGATCTAGTAGACATGTAGATGAATCTATGGTAAAAATTTAGGCTTGATTTGATGAATTTTTGACTCGAACCGGCCTTGTAAATCTTGCACAGAAACTGCCGGATTCTGACTTGGGAAGAACCGGCGACGTTCGGCGAGTTTTCGACGACCAATTGACTTCAACCCATTGTTAAGCCTCTCAAACCCCTAGATAGACATGTTAAAAGGTAGGCTTATGATTGAATGATGGATTTAGGAGTAGATTGAAGACCGATAGTATTTGATTTGCACGGAACCGAGGAGGACCGGTTTGGTTCCGGGCAAACCGAATCTGTTGGAGGCTGGGATTGGTGATTTTGAGTCCCAAATTGGTGTTTAAGATATGATGAGATGTTGAGGGATATGTTATGGATGATTGGGCTTAATGAATTGAGGAGTTGGATTTGAAAATTGACGAATTAGTTGAATGTTCTAGGTTGCGCGGCAAATTGACCCTTGGATTGATTTGGTTGAAACTTTGAGGACCCAAGAGGAGGAAATTGTGATATCGAAATCAAGGTAAGGGAATTCCTAACCTTATGCTAGGAAGATTGGACTCGATTGGGCGAGTCAAGAGACAAATTGAGTAATTCATGAGAATATTCCAAAATGGATAGCTCTTATTGTGTCCTAAGTGGCTATAGGAGATCTATGTGTGACGTTGCTTGTGTCTAAATCATACGCCATGTCGAGTATCATTGATTGTCCTGCATGCCATGAATACTTAAAATGTGCATGAGTCGCACCTGTGGTTTTATCTATGCATTGAACTGAGAAGTATGGCACGAGCATGACATGGAGAGGCCCTGAGGCATACGAGCCACGGGGCAGGAGATGAATACCCTGATGTGACGAGATCACGAGGTGAAGTTGATGATGTGTGGCGGCCTGATACGACGAGATCACGGGGTTGAGATAGTCACGATCCTGATGCGAATTATTCGCAGGATGGAGAGGCTCTGAGGCGCATGAGACGCGGGGCAAGAGATGAATACCCTGATGCGACGAGATCGCGGGGTGAAGTTAATGATGTGTGGCGCCCTGATGTGATGAGATCATAGGGTTGAGATAGCCACGGTCCTCATGCGATCTATTCGCGGGACGGAGTTATGAGATAAGGATATTGGCCTAGGGATTTATCGAAACCTGTTGTGTTTACTTGGGTTTTCGATGACGGTCTGATGCGTTTACGCAGACCGAGCCTAATGCGACGAGATCGCAGGCTGGAGATTGAGGCAGGCAGAGATTGTGTATGTTGTGAAGTGGCAGGACTGGTGTACGTGATCTTTTGAGTATGACATGAGGTCATCGTTGCACACCTGTCATTTGCAAGTTGCTATTTTATTGATTGGGCTTGATATGTCTTTATGATTATGAGTTTGAAATATCTGGATAGATGACTGCCTGAGTGGACGGTCGGCCTAACCTATGACTAGGACCTACCTTACTGAGATTTATATCTCACCCTAGTGGGGGCTTGCATTTTTCAGGTTTCAGGCGAAGGAAGCACGAGCTTGCCAAGGATTGGCATTTGAAGAGATAGTTGGCCAATTTTATTTAGAACGGATTTGCCTTTGTGATATTGGGAATGTACTTCGGATTGGTGAATTAGGAATTGATCTCTTATTAATTGTTTAAGGCAATCTGATGTACCCTTGTGTCTCAAGCCATCGGTTATTGATTTATTTGTGATTGGAGTTAGCACCGCTTTAGCATGCATATTTGTAAAGAGTTGCAAGTTATTGACCGTTGGATCCTAAAGTTTTTAGAAAAGCACGGCTTGGTGGGATGTTCACGCACTCGACGGGTTCGGGGCGTGACATCCCTGTTTGATTTGGTATCAGAGCAAGGTCAGCTCGATCCAATGTGATTGAGGTTTGGAATAATAAGGAGCGATGACTTGGGGACAATTAGATATTGAGGCCTATAAGACTAAGCAAGGATCATTGAATCTTGAGGATGGTAGGTTTGAACTTGTGTACACTTTAATAGTCCTAGAGTTGACCTTAATGGATGATCTCGAGTTATGTGGTGATTAAAGTTTAAGTGGAAGCAAGCTGGGATTGGAGAGTCATGAGCATGGATTTTGAGGTAGTAATTGTGCTTGAGGATAATGGGGAATTGCTTATGAATGAAGGGTCAATTGACGTGTATGATTGTGATCTTGATTTGTCAATGACCCCAACTCGAAGAGTACTAATTATAAGGAGGCGACTGATATTAGTAGATTCAGGCTTGAATTGCGTGATACCTTGGTGATCTAGCTATCAATTGTTATTGTCAACCTTGGATGATATGAGTTGAGATGAATACAAGGAATATTTGAATTGAAGATCAGTTGTGATCGAATGCATAGGGATTTGATTTGAATGTTGACTGGACTTGAGATATATAATGAATATAGGCAATTGATCTGTGAGATATGACGGTCATAAGTGGAATTAGAACTCTGGAATGGATAGGAATTGATCTGAAGACGGTTCTGATAGGACAAGTGATGAGGACAGCCATTGTGCTTGAGTTGTGGTTATGGAAGGCAAGTTGATGAGGGTGCATTCAGCGACTTATCGCTGTTGGACTTAATAAACCATCGCTTGGTATGGAACAAGTTGATGGGATACCTATAAACTGTAATAAAGCATGGTATGGGACATGTGGAATGGGGCTTTCTCCATAGATTTATGACTTGGGATAACCTGCAACGGCCATGTCTGATGAGGACAGGGAGTGATTGCCAAGACAAAGAGGTCCAGATAAGGAGCGGCTCTTGACAGGCTTCTAAGATGGCAAGAGGTAGGAATGACCCAAGTCATAACTTGAAAGGGGAAGCTTAGGTATCAGGTTGAGTCAGATTGTGGATAAGGGATGTAAGGCACGAGATCGATTCTCATCAAAGATGATTGAAATTAGCATGATATGTGTAATGATGCCTGTGATTGGCATGGTTAAAGCTTCATGCTTGACGTGGATGACCTTTGAAAAAGGAAAATGATGTTTGCGATGGGCCCGTTAAGTAAGTTGTGTGATTGGCCTCATGTGATTGGCTTGGCAAAGGTATAACTAAGAGGTTGACGACGTATGGGTTTATACCCTTAGAACCGAGGCATGTTGAGATGAGATAGTCTGTTGTGACTATGCTAGAGTGGCGAATGTCTTTAGGCCTAGAGTATGAGCTTTGAACCCAGTGAATTGCTGTCTTGAGTGCTTAATTGATAGTTGCCCAGTTGAGGCTAGTCTAGTAGTGGCCGTCAGTTGAGAAGTTGCCTTGTCGAGGCTGGCTCGAGGAAGGATTAATGATCAAGGATGATTTGGGATCCTTGAATAATTGGCAATTAATTGGGAATTGCTTAAGAACCATTAAAGGGTTGGTTGATGGTGAAAGATATTGAAATGAGCAACCTGAGATTGATGGATTTGAGTAGATGACTTGAATCTTGGATTCCAGGAGGGAATCATAGTGGTTCAAGTGATATGAGAACCTGATAAGACTGAAGGACCAAGGTATGGTCGCTAGAGTAGCACTTGGCTTGCGCATGTGAGATACGAAAGGATCCAAGAACTAAGATGGATCATGAGAACTAAGTAAAGATGAGTAACCATAACGCGAAAACCAACAGAGCAATTGACTCGAGTTTGTGAACCACGTGGAACCCAAGAGTTGAGTGGGTCGCGAGAACCTTGAATAGGAATGAGAAATTTTTATGGGTAGGCGAGCTCAAAAGGGGCTGCCATTGTTACCCAAGTCGTTGAGACAACGAGTACTGAGGAGTTAAGTAATGGAAGTCACGAAGAAGGTGACTCTGAGTAAGTCTTTCGAAATTGAATGTGTGGGTAGGACCACGAGAGCTTAGAAAAGCTTGTAAGATTATGTATAAGGCTGAAATTGATTGAGTTAGGTAGAGGGATGAGATTCGAAATTGTCTCCCTCTGGATTGAGGGTTTTGTGAGAAAACCTCAGATGTTTTGTGTGCACTAAAGAAGGAAAGTAACCCTGACAATACTAGCCCTAAGAGGCTATTGAGAGTTGGTGAAAGGTTACTAGAGGAAGGGTTTCCTCAAAGGCATGAGATCTGCCTAGACTACCTCTATTGAGTTGTTTGATGGAAAGTATCATCCTGGGATTGCTTGAGAGCAAGGGTTGTTTGGATCCTAAAACTTTTGCAAGGATCATAAGATAATCGATCGGTATGAGACAGAGTTCTCAAGGTCGCTTAGGCTTATGGTAAAGGTGATCAAAGACCCTTGAACAAGACAAGTAAATCCCTAAATGGATTGGAACGTGAAAGCTTTGTGGCTAGTGGTTATTCCTGACTCTGAGGAATGTTAATGAGATCCAGTAAGAGAAGTGAATGATCAGAAGGCATGTGAATAAGAGAAACTCATGCTCATGGATTACGAGCAAGAGATGTTCATTATGAAGATGGAACGTGTCTACGAAAAATGGCTGATTACCTAGGTGTAGAAATATGGTGGAAAGTGAGTAGTAAGTCTTTTCTATCATGGATGAGGTCGAGGAAGAATCGACATGCTAGATTGCTTGGAGTTAATGATTTCTTGGGGTCGGTTGATTGGATTGGAACCGTGACAAATGAAATCATGAGTTGCTATTCCCTAAAGAATAGGGCAATGTTCTTAAAGGGCGATTGGACCATGAATTGGTCATGGACCAAAGGAAAAGTGAACGGACTTGGTAGTCCTAACTAGTGGTGATTCTAATGAATGGTGTAGTAAATGAAAAGAGCGCTTAGAGAATGCTTGCAAAGTGATTTGAGGTAATCGAAGCGACCATTTGACATGGGAATTTGTGAGACCCAAGTACAAATAGATATTGTCACTTGAGGTGACTGAGATATGGGAAAGAGAATGTGAAAGTATGGTGGCATTTGAATCCTGGAGTAAAGGTATCGCTGTTGGCGCAGACTCCAAGGTTGTCGTCCTATGGAATGGGAAAGATAAGGTGAATTTGAAGTGAGAAAATGTCACAGAGTTGTGTAGTTTCTCCCTTAGGGTAAGAGACCCTATTGTAAAAGGGAAAAAAACTCTAGATTGTCTTAGTATTATGATCGAGCGTCTGTACCGAAAAAAGGAGATGCGGAACTTGAATGACTCCTAGAAGTGAAATCGGAGAGACAGTCTTGTAAACAATGTTGAATTCCAGAATGATGTTGACGTTCAGTGGAACGAACGGAATTGGGATAAGGTTGCCTTAATAAGTATGCAACTCAGAGGCTAAAGCACTAATACTTCTAGAGAGAAGAGTGACAAGAATAAATAAAATGCCATACGGTCCTAGAAGAGACCCGTGATGACAGAGAGCCGAGATCTAAGCTCTCAAGTGAGAAGTGCGAGGAATAGTTGGAAGATTCGACACTTGGTAGAAAGAAGTGGATGATAGTCGAACTAAGCGCCCAAGGAATGGTTGAGTATCGTTATCATCTCGAGAAACAATGGTTGAACTCATGTAAGGGCCATGAGAAACATGAACAGTCTTTGAGAGTGTCATATGGACTCTAAGGAAATGTCTACTGCATGCTAAGTGTGAAGAGTGCAAGTTATGGACCTGATGAAGTAAGATTCACACATTGGAATAAGTGATAAATCCTTTGAGGACTGGAATGAGTGATGAATCGGCTATAGTCGATGTGAGTTGCGAGAAGTTGAGCTATACTAAGATTAATGAATTGCAATAGATGGATCGTGGGAAGATTCCCCACAAGAGCTATTCTATTAGTGAAATGGACTAAGGACGAGACGTAACACGAATGGATGACTACGTTGGTAGTGGTTTTCTGTTTAGAATCAAAGGAGTTAACAAAATCTTGATGATGTGGTGTGGAAAGGAAATTGAGGCATAACAAGGCGATTTGAATTGGATGCTGCTTATACGTCGTGATAATAATGCCATATGAATTGGCATGCTTAGAGCATGATTGAAATCAGTTTGCGAATATTCTCGCAGCAAGGTTTGGAAAGATCTTACTTGGGTGAAAGAAGATTTCAAGTTTACATCTACTCCAAAGATATCGAGTAGTAGTTTTCTGAGAGGAATTGAACGAGAGGCAACGCCGAAGGATGAAATTGCTTGTGGATATGAGAGCGTTGCGTGGATAAAGAAAAGACCTCGAAGTTCTGTGAACTATAAGTGATTAAGAGCATGGACTACCTAAAGGGAATTGAAGGCGAGACATGTAGCGATATTCGTATCACTAAGGAAGGGTGAATTGCTTATCAGATGCCTACAGTTGAGAATTGAGCATTGAGTAATTGGAGATGCAGGGACGGATCTTCTCTCAAGAAATAAGGAATTCGACCGCTAGACAGGAAGTTGCCAAATGACTAATGGATGACCAGCGGAAATGCCTAACTTGAAGGCCAGAAGGGAATTGAAGTGCTAACATGAGCGAACATCGATACTTGAGGGGTTATCGAAATAGATGGAACCCTTGAGACCCCAGAGACAGAAGTACGAGTCCAGTATTAAGGGTAAACTTAAGGAGATGACCTCATTGGAATTCGAAAGGAAAATTATGGTGTTTCTTGGGGATGACACAAAGACGTGCCAAGATGCATATATATATCGATGATGAGGTTGAAAGTTGAAATTTGTCTATTTTGTAGTCGAGCACTAGACATGTCGATAAAAGGGAAGGACATAATGATGAGAGCTAAAGGACCACTTTGATCTAAGGAAAATTTCGGACGGAGTCGAGAATGGATTGCTACGGGAGTAACCATGTAAACGTTTGAGGAGTTAAGAGGGCCATAATTCGATTTGATTAATGAGGGCAAATTGATAAAGCCATGGAATCTCTGTTGGCGTGAAAGGAAGCTCGAAAGGAGTAATACGCTGAAGAGTGTGGACATTAAGAATGCATATTGGCGAGGGCATCGTAATAATGGTTATCGACAAATGAAACAGATAAGGTGAACGCTCGAGGAAGAGTTGCTGGCAAATGATATGAATACCGAAAGAGAATGGAGAGAAGCAAATCAGATTGAGGGCTAAAGAAGACAAGCCCTAGGGAAGGATGGCTTTGGGTCGGAAGGGACCAGCAAGATCGTAAAGCCATGGAAAGCATTATCCATAAGAGTGAGGATGCGACGATGTGCCAACACTCCAAAGGATTGGATGGGTAGAATGTTGCGAATTTCGAGGACGAAATTTCTTTAAGGGGGAAGAGTTGTGACATTCTGATTTCCAGTCAATTTCAAGCTCATTAATGAGAAGTGTATATCTAGAGATGTATTTCAGTCGTATTCCGCTCGAATCTGATCAATTCGGGTAGACTGACCAAAAGGGAAAGGCTAACGTGAGATGAGGTACGTGGAGCTAAGGAACTCGGATAGGAAACGGCGCTTTGGCCATAAGGATTGTTGACGGAACTAGCGATAGACCCTCACAATTACATGACAACCAAAGCCGCCATGAATTGACGAGCCCTAACCGTGATAGGAATCACGGGGTCGTACGCGTAATGTCTGCAAAAGCCGCCCGTCGGTTCGGGATAGGCTGGAACCACGTCTGATAGAGAAAACTATCAAAGATGAGTCCTGAAAAGTTTGAAATGGAAAATCAAGAATTCCAATGTTATTTGGATTGGCTGTCGCCCTATCGGAGATAATTGGATTGAGAAAAACGACGTTCCGAACGTCGGGGGTAAAATTACCATTTTTGCCCCTCAATCATAGAACCATACCTATACAATTTAAGAAGGGCAATTTGGTCAATAAACCCTCCTCAAGGCTGCCGAAAATAAGAAGAAACAATGGCCATTGGATCATCTTGGAAAAGCAAGAAGCCAAGTGTCACAAGATTATGAAGCATGGTTATATCACCTTTTGGCCACCTACCATTCTTCCCCTTTGACCCAAGGATTGAATATAAGCTCTCTATCTCTCTCTCCACAATCATTTTTGACCGGCCATACCGTTTAGACCACCAAAAATCCTCTCTTCTTCTTCCCTTCAACCTGCCGACTGCCGACCAGTTCTGAGGGTTCTGTTCGGCCGTTCCAGCGACCATTTCCATCCTCCACCTGGACGTTGGCCAGCCACACCAACCTATATCTATGTCTTACCGACCTCCTCGAAGTGGAAGCACGCCATTTGGAGCACTAAGGAGCGTCGGCCAAGCGTCTTCCCGGGAGTCGACGTAAATTGACTCAACCTGAGGTAGGTCCGGTTTCTGACCTTTTGAAGATCGAATTGTTGGAGTTTTGAGGTCAAATTTTGTGAAGATCTAGTAAACATGTAGATGAATCTGTGGTAAAAATATGGGATTGATTTGATGAAGTTTTGACCTCGAACCATCATTGTAAATCTTGCATAGAAACTGTCGGATTCTAACTTGAGAAGAACTGGCAACGTTCAGCGAGTTTCCGGCGACCGATTGACTTCAAACCTTCGGTAAACCTCTCAAACCCCTAGATAGACATGTTAAGAGGTAGGGTTATGATTGAATGATGGATTTAGGAGTAGATTGAAGACCGGTAGCATTCGGTTTGCATGGAACCGAGGAGGACCGGTTCGGTTTCGGGCAAACCGAATCTGTTGGAGGCTGGGATTAGTGATTTTGAGTCCCAAATTGGTGTTTAAGATATGATGAGATGTTGAGGGATATGTTATGGATTATTGGGGTTAATGAATTGAGGAGTTGGATTTGGAAATTGATGAATCGGTTGAATGTTCTAGGTTGCATGGCAAATTGACCATTGGATTAATTTGGCTGAAACTTTGAGGACCCAAGAGGAAAAAATTGTGATATCAAAATCAAGGTGAGGGAATTCCTAACCTTATGCTAGAAAGATTGGACTCGATTGGGCGAGTCGAGAGATAAATTGAGTGATTCTTGATAATATTCCAAAACGGATAGCTCTTATTGTGTCCTAAGTGGCTATAGGAGATCTATGTGTGATGTTGCTTGTCTCTAAATCATACGCCATGTTGAGTATCATTGATTGTCCTACATGCCATGAATACTTAAAACGTGCATGAGTCGCACCTGTGGTTTTATCTGTGCATTGAACTGAGAAGTATGGCACGAGCCTGACATGGCGAGAACTTGAGGCGTACGAGACGCAGGGTAGGAGATGAATACCCTGATGCGACGAGATCGCAGGGTGAAGTTGATGATGTGTGGCTCCCGGATGCGACGAGATCGCGGGGTTGAGATAGCCACGGTCTTGATGTGAATTATTCGCGGGACGGAGAGGCCCTGAGGAGTATGAGACGCGGGGCAGGAGATGAATACCCTGATGCGACAAGAACACAAGGTGAAGTAGATGATATGTGGCTCCCTGATACGACGAGATCGCACGATTGAGATAGCCACGGTCCTGATGCGAACTATTCGCGGGACGGAGTTATGAGATGAGGATATTGACCTGGGGATTTATTGCGGGTTACTGATGACGGTCTGATGCGTTTACGCGGACCGAGCCTGATACGACGAGATCGCGGGCTGGAGATTGAGGCAGGCAGAGATTGTGTATGTTGTGAAGTGGCAGGACTGATGTACATGATCATTTGAGTGTGACATGAGGTCATCGTTGCACGCCTGTCATCTGCAAGTTGCTATTTTATTGATTGAGCTTGATATGCCTGTATGATTATGAGTTTGAAATATCTAGATAGATGACTGCCTGATTGGATTGTTGGCCTAACTTAGGGTTAGGACCCACCTTACTGAGATTTATATCTCACCCCAGTGGGGGCTTGCATTTTTCAAGTTATAGGCAAAGGAAGCACGAGCTTGCCAAGGTTTGGCATTTGAAGAGATAGTTGACCAATTGTATTTAGAATGGATTTACCTTTGTCATATTGGGAATGTACTTCGGATTGGTGAATTAGGAATTGATCTCTTAGTAATTGGTTAAGGCAATTTGATGTACCCTTGTGTCCCAAGTCATCTGTTATTGATTTATTTGTGATTGGAGTTAGCATCGCTTTAGTGTGCATATTTGTAAAGAGTTGTAAGTTATTGGCCATTGGATCCTGGAGTTTTCAGAAAAGCACGGCATGGTGGGATGTTCACGTGCTCACCAGGTTCGAGGCGTGACACCCCGCGTCTCACCACATCAGGGTATCACAAGTTTCCAAGTATGCTAGATTTCATTTCAATTCAAGACTTCATGATCTAGTACAAGCATATTGTCTCACCCCGAACCTGTAGAGCGCGCGAACATCCCTGCAAGCAGACAACTCATCTCTCGTGGTTCCAAGATCCACAAATAATTCGAGAGATAATATATACATAAAGCATGCGAAAGCGGTACTCAAATAAATCCCCGTACAAAATATATGTTAAGTAGGACCTAGATAGCATAATAACTGTCTACATTATAACTAACTATTCATACAAACTCCGACTACTACAATCTGTTAGGCAAGGGCAATAGGGTAAGCACATCAAAAGGTATGACCATCATTAACATCCAAAATAATGATGGTCGGGGTTCGCCATCATAAGATCGAGCCAATAAGTTAAGACGCCTAAGATGAACTGCTAGAATCCTCTGTATCCTCGGCATATTCCATCGGCTCAAACTCGGAGAAAGTCTCTGATGGAACCTCAACGGTGTCCTCCACAGTCTCCTTATGGGACGGCTCCGCAAGGTCCTCCTCGGTCGCCTCAAAGACAATGACCTCGTCCTCCTCCACCGTAAAGTCCAGCGTCGGGGTCTTCTCTGGCCCGTTCCTAGAACCAAGTAGAGACCCCTCCGGCAACTCCTGCTCCCCAACAGTCTGGCACCAATTAGGTATAACCCCCTGGGGTACCTCGTGGAGCTTCAGCGGCCCAATCGTCTCTTCTCCGACCTTCTTAAACCATGCCTCGAACCTGTGAGGCTTCCAGTCCGAGCTACCCTCGTCGACCCATACAACCGTACATTTTCTCACATAAATATTCCCCTGCCAATTCGGAAACTCGTCAAAATACGCTGTCATCTCCTTAGGATCCCCAAAACGAATAGGCCACATAGTTAATACCTAGGATCTGTAAAAATAGGGGTCCCCAAAGGGGTGAGATACACATCTCAGTAAAAGAGTCGTAACCCTAGGTCAGGCGGATTGTCCGCTCAGGCAGTCATCTATCCCAACTTTCCAAACTTATAAGCATGTAGGCACATACAATAAAGAATAGCGACACACAGATGATAGGCATGCAACTATGATACCATGTCACACTCAAATGCTCATGCACACCTCATCCTTCCATTTCACCGCAACCACCTCTTCTTGCCTGCTTCAGCCAGCGATTAGATCGCATCAGGCTCGGTCCGCGTAAACGCATCAGGCATTGGCAACCCGCGTAAACGCATCAGGTTCCAATGAATTCCCAAGCCAATATCAGCACCATAAACCTTTGTCCCGTGAATAATTCGCATCAGGATCATTGCCATCTCAACCCCGCGATTAGATCGCATCAGGACGCCACACATCATCAACTCCACCCCGCGATTACATCGCATCAGGGTATCCACCTCCCGCCCGCGTCTCATATGCTTCAGGACCTCGCCATGTCATGCTCATGCAAGTTATCTTGACTCAAATCATATACAAACAATAGGTGCAACTTATGCACAATTTGAACAGTCATGGCATGCAAGACAATCAGATGAGATTTGACATGGCAAGTGACTCAAGCATAAACCGTGTCACACACAAACATCCTATAACGCCTTAGGATATAATGAAAATGATCCCCTTGGACAAATCCTCATAATCAACCAATTCAACCCTCGACTCACCCAATTAAGTCTCATCCTCCTATCCTAAGTTTAGGATTCCCTTACCTTACGTTCGATACAGCACAAATTCACTTATTGGATCATCAAAGTTTCGGCCCCTAATGGTCCAATACCGAACTCACCGCACAACCTAATAAAATCCAACTAATTCCATCAATTTCCAAGTCCAATTCAACCCTCCATGAATCACAAGTCTCCATAACATAATCCTCATCATCCTAGCATGTCTTAATCACCAATTTGAGACTCGAAACCCAACACCAACAGCCCCCACAGCCCAGGCCTTGCACAGAACCAAATAGGTTCTTCTCGGTTCTGTGCAAACCGAGCACAATCAGCCCTAAATCAACTCTAAATCCATCATGTAATCATCACTCTACCTGTTAACTTGTCTATATAATGGTTTATGAGGCTTACCATGAGTTTGAGGTCGAATCGTCGCCGGAAACCCGTCGAAAGTCGCGGGATCGTCCAAGGTCAGAATCCGGCAGTTTTCTATCCAAGTTCACAAGACCGTTTCAAGGTCAAAACTTCTTGAAATCACTCTCATTTTTATCACAGATTTATATACATGTCTACTAGACCTCCATAAAATTTGATCTTAAAACTCCAACATTTCAGCCTCCTAAGGGGTTAGAAATCAGACCTACCTTAGGCTGGAGCAAATTCCATCAACTCTCGGGAAAACACTTGGTCAGAGCTCCTCGGTGGTCCAAATGCCTCGCTTCCACTTCGAGGAGGTCGGTAAGACATATGGCTAAGCTGTTGTGGTCAACCGACGGTCATGCGGTGGTCGAAGGTAGTTGTCGAAATGGTCGAACAGTGGCTCCAGAAGCTGTCCGGCGAGCAGAATGAAGAAGGAAGAGAAAGAGGAATTTTCGGGAGTCTAAGCTTTGGCCGATCAAGTGAGGTGAGAAGAGAGAGAAAATTGGCAATATATAAGGCTTGGTCAAAGAGTTTGAATGTTAGGTGGAAAAAGTTGGACATGACCACACTTGTTTGATCTTGTGACACTTGTCCTCTTGTTTTTCCAAAGTGATCCAATGGCCCATATTTACTCACCTTTTTCGGAAGTCTTGTGGGGTTAAATGACCAAATTGCCCTTCTTCAAATGCATGGGCAAGGCTTTAAGCTCGAGGGGCAAAAGGGTAATTTTACTTTCGACGTTCATAACGTCGTTTTTCTCACTCCAATATTCTTCGATAGGGCGACGGCCAATCCAAATAAAGTTGGAATTCTTGATTCTCCATTTTGAACTTTTCAAGACTCGTTTCTAATGGTTTCCTCTATCAGACGTGGTTCCAATCTGTCTCGAACCGACGGGTGGCTTTTGCGTATCGATCTTGTGATTCTCATCACATTTAGGGCTCGTCAATTCGTGGCAGCTTTTGTTGTCATGTAACTGTGAGGGTTTATCACTGGTCTCTTTAGTCATGATCTTCACTGTCCGATTCAGGAAAATTTTACAATCATACGTTGGTTAAGCGGCATCACCCGCCCTCCAATCGTACGGCACTCGCAAGGCATTCCCTAATCGTTTTTAGATCGGCCTTTTTGTGGTTCTAAATATCTTCTCGACAATCCTTATGGTCAAAGCGTCATTTCTTATTCGAATTCCCTAGGTCCATGTACCATGTCTCGCTTTACCCTTTCCCTTTTGGTCAGTCTACTCGAATTGATCAGATTCGAGCAAGATATGACTGAAATACATCTCTAGATTCATTTCTCATTAATGAGTCTGAAATTGATTGGAAATCAGACCGTCACAACTCTTTCCTCTTACAAAATTTTCATCCTCGAAATTTACATTACACTTAATTACTCAAATAAATGGGGGTGTTGTCGCCTCATCATCTCTTCATTCTCTCATGTGGCACCTTCAGTTCCATGGTGCTCTTATACTATGTTGACTAGTGGAATCTTCTTATTCCTAAGGATTTGCTCTTTCCGGTCTTCGATCTTTATTGGCTTCTCCACGTAAGACACTCTGTCATCCACCTCTATGGTTTCGTAGTCCAGCACATGTGTTGGATCTGGTTCATACTTTCGTAGCATCGACACATGGAACATATTATGCACCTAGGATAGATTTGGCGGCAGGGCAAGCCTGTAGGCCAAGGTTTCAATCCGCTCCAGTATCTCAAATAGGCCTACATACCTTGGGCTCAGTTTCCCATTCTTTCTTAATCGCGATAGTCCTCTCATCGGCAACACCTTGAGGAAGACATGACCGCCCACTTGAAACTCCACGGGCTTGCGCCGCTTATCTACATAGCTTTTCTAACAACTCTGTGCCGTCCTCGGTCTATCCAGGATTATCTTCACTGCTTCCATCGATTGCTCTATCAATTTCGGGCCTATGATACTCCTTTCTCCAACCTCATCCCAGCAAATCGGGGTTCTGCAAGCTCTACCGTAGAGTGCTTCGAATGGTGCCATCTATATACTCTGCTGATAGCTATTGTTATACGCAAACTCTACCAAATGTAACTGCTCTTCCCATCCACCTTTGAAATCTATGACACATGCTCGCAGCATATCCTCCAGCATCTATATCGTCCTTTCCAACAGTCCGTCCGTCTATGGATGGTACGCCGTACTAAACTGCAGTCGGGTTCCCTTGGCTTCTTGCAGACTCTTCCAAAAATTTACCGTGAACTTGGGATCTCTATCTTAAATAATCGTCACCGGCACTCCGTGCAACCTCACTATTTGTCTTATGTACAGCTCTGCATACTTATCCATAGCGAAATCCTTTCGCACCGGGATGAAATGTGCGGACTTGGTCAGTCTGTCCACAACTACCCATATAGAGTCATGACCTTGCTGGCTCCTTGAGAGTCCCATCACAAAATCCATAGTCACATGCTCCCACTTTCATTCGGGTATCTCCAGTGGCTGCAATAGTCCTCTAGGCTTACAGTGCTGCGCTTTCACTTGCTGGCACGTCAAACACTTAGCTACATGCTTTGCTACGTCCACTTTCATCCCGTTCCACCAATAGTGCTGTCGCAAGTTTTGATACATTTTCGTACTTCCAAGATGGATGCTATAATTGCTCATGTGAGCCTTTGAGAAAATCTTTTCTTTCACAATCGTCTTCGAAACTTTAGGATTTCATCCTCAGACATCTGAGACTCAGGTTTTCTCTTAGTCGCATCCATCTCAAGGATCTTTTGAATCTCTGGGTTCGTAGACTGTAAGGCCTTTATTCCTTCCTAGACCGTAGGTTCTACCCTCAACGTAGCTATCAAGCTAGACAACTGGCTAACCTCTAGTCTGAACTCAGAATCTCTTAAATTCTCAATCATCGACCATCCTTTTACCAGCAGACATGCGATGCTTGACTTTCGACTCAATACATCTACTACGCGATTTGCTTTCTCAGGGTGATACAGTATATCGCAATCATAATCCTTCAGCAGCTCCATCCACCTATGCTGCCTCATATTCAGCTCTTTTTGAGAAAACAGATACTTCAAACTTTGATGGTCGGTATAGATCTGGAACTTCTTGCCACAGAGGTAATGTCTCCAAATCTTCAAAGCGAATACAATCGCCGCTAACTCCAGGTCATGAGTTGGATAGTTCTTCTCATAGGGCATCAACTGTCTGGATGTGTAGGTTACTACTCTTCCATGCAGCATCAACACACAGCCTAGTCCTTTCAGTGAAGCATCGCTGTAAATCTCATAGTCTCCCGGTCCTGATGGAATTGTCAGCACTGGCGCGGTCGTCAATCTATGCTTAAGCTCTTGGAAACTCCTCTCACATTTGTTAGTCCATTCAAACTTCGTTTCCTTCTTCGTCAACTGCGTCAATGGGATGGCTATTGATGAGAATTTCTCCACAAAGCGCCTATAGTACCCTGCCAATCCCAAGAAACTTTTGACTTCAGTGACCGTAGTGGGTCTAGGTCAATTTGTTACAGCCTCAATCTTTGTAGGATTCACTGCGATTCCTTCACCAGACACTACATGACCAAGAAAAGCTACCCTGCCCTGTTCAGCCAAAACTCACACTTACTCAACTTCGCATAGAGCGTCTGCTCCTTCAACGTCTGTAGTACAATTCTTAGGTGCTCCTCATGTTCTGCACTACTGCTTAAGTAAATCAAGACATCGTCAATAAAGACTATGGCGAATCTGTCCAGAAATTCCTTAAATACTCTATGCATCTAGTCCATGAATGCAGCTGGAGCGTTGGTCAATCCGAACGGCATCACCATAAACTCATAATGACCATACCTCGTTCTAAAGGCAGTCTTAGGTATGTCTTCTTTCTTAATCCTCAGCTGGTGATACCCTGTCCTCAGATAAATCATAAAAAATACTGCCACTCCTTGCAACTAACAAACAAGTCGTCAATCCTCGACAGTGGGTACTTGTTCTTCACTGTCACTTGGTTTAGCTGTCGATAGTCGATGCATAAACGCAGAGACCCATCCTTCTTCCTTACAAACAGCATTGGTGCTTCCCACGGTGAAGCACTTGGTCGAATAAATCCTTTCTCCAATAGTTCCTACATCTGCACCTTTAACTCTTTCAGCTCTGACAGGGACATCCTGTAAGGTTCTTTTGAGATCGGCTTTGTCCCAAGGGCTAACTCGATTACAAATTCTACCTCTCGTTCCAATGGTAACCCTGGCAACTCCTGGGGAAACACATCAAGAAATTCACGCACTACCAAGATATTCTCTAACGTTGGCTTTTCGGTAGTCGTGTCCATTACTGCCACTAAGTATGCCTGACACCCTTCAGACATCAACTTGGTCGTTTCCAGAGATGAGACTAAGAGAATCAAGATTCCCCCTCAACTTCCCACCAATTCAAAGCTAGGGCGGCCTCTCGGATAAAATCGAATTACTCTACTACCACAGTCTACTATTGCCCCATGCTTACCCAACCAATCCATTCCTATGATTACATCAAAATCGTGCCTGGGTAAGACAACTAGGTCAATACTCTCTTGACTCCCTCCAATCACAATCTCACAATCGGTACAACCCATTGAAACCAATATTATCCTTTAGCGCTGTGGCAACATGCAAAATTACATTCAACGATTTCGATTTCAATTTCATTCCCACTAATTCAGCAAACTGTGCAGACACAAACGAATGCATGGCACCAAGGTCAATCAATGCATATGCAGCTTGGTTGCACAAGTAAACTGTACCTGTGACCACTCCTGGTGTCTCCTCCGCCTCTCTGCGGGCTACTGCATACATTCTTCCCTATGCCGGGGGTCGGTTCTGCTCAATCTGGAGAGTTGCAGTTGATGGTCCAGCCTGCGACCTCTGCCCTTGGAGTCGATTTGTCAAAGCTTGATTCAGACACATCTTCATCTGGTGGCCCAGTTGACTACACTTAAAGCAAGCCCCAATCCTTACTAGGCATGGCCCATTTCCATGCCTTCTGCCACGAAGTCTGCAGCTCCAGTTCATGGGATTCCGCAGTTTCACGATATCTTTCCGTACGAGAGGCACAAAACGTTTATTGTTTGCCATCAGTCTTTTGCCCAGCTGGCGGTTATCTCTGAAAGACGTAAATCGAGATCTAGTGGCGATGTTCCTCTCCTTCAAGTCCCGTTCTATCATCTGGCCTCACTCGTAGATTTCCTGTAGGTCCTCAAATTCAGCGCAATCATCTGGCTACGGAGCTCGGGCCTCAAACCATTCCTAAATCTCCTTGCTTTCTCTTGAGGGTCCTCCACAGATCGTGGTGCATACCTTGATAGCCTCGAAAATTTGGCATCGTACTGGTCTATTGTCAATTGGTTTTGACGTAGCTGCAGAAATTCTACCTGCTTCCTGTCCTTGGCCGTTTCTGAGAAATATTTGTCATTGAAGGCTGTCTTAAAAACTTCCCAGTTCATGGCCGTTCCTTCAAGGAAAACGCCATTTTTGATAGCAGCCCACTAGTCATTTGTTGTACCCTCCAACTGGTACACTGCTAGCAACACCTTCTCTTCATCGGTGCACCTCAGCACACCAAAAGCCTTCTCTAACTTTTCTATCCATCTAGGTACTAGCTCGGGATCTCTAGTCCCATCGAATTGAGTCAGCTTCAATTTTATGAACTGCTCCACCAGTTGGCCCATCAGTCTGGCCACAATGATTTCCTCTTGGGCATTCACAGTCTCGTTGCCCTGGCCATGTTCATTCTGACTTCTATTACCACTATTGTTACCGTTGTTGGCATTGACGGCGGCTATGGAAGCTCCTACTGCCTGGGCGATGGCAGCGTCCCGATTCTAGGCCTGCCTATCAATCATGTTGCTAATTCTTTCCAGTGCCCTCAGCACGCCATCTATTCTTGGATCTTCAGCGACAGGCAGCCTCGAGCTAGAAGCTCCGCCTCTTAGTCTTCTAGACCTTCTAGATGGGTTGCTCATCTTTATCACTTTCTATTGTACCTGGTCCACCACAAGTTCAGCAAAGAGTTAGTAACTTACTCAATCATCCAAATCCAGAGCTACTAACTAATCCTTAACAGAAACAGTTACATTGTAACAGTACTCCATACATACTCCAGAAACATTTCAACCAATGGACCAAGGCCATTTCTCAGTTCCATTCACTCTAGTGATTCATTAAAGCCAATCACTTCATTCCTTAAACAAACCAAAGTCCAAAAATGATCCTCGACTCTAAGCAGGGAACTTAATCCCCTTGCATTACCACAACCCTACCAGAGTCCATTGTCAACCTTAAGTACTAGGTCACAAGCTATACACCCCATGCCTTACTTTAATCAATCTCCTAAGGTATTGCTATCCTGTCCTTGTCCCAATTTATTCCTCATTATTACTCCAGTCTTCAACCAACTTTTGATCAAGCTGACCTTGCTTTGATACCAAATCGAACGGGGATGTCACGCCCCGAACCCGTCGAGCGTGCAAACATCCCTGCAAGTAGACAACTCTTCTCTCGTGGTCCCAAGATCCACAAACAAGTCGAGAGATAATATATATATTAAGCATGCGGAAGTGATACTCAAATAAATCCTCGTACAAAATATATGTTAAGTGGGACCTAGATAGCATAATAACTGTCATACATTATAACCAGCTGTTCATACAAACTCCAACTACTACAATCCGCTAGGCAAGGGCAATAAGGTAAGCACATCAAAAGGTATGACCATCATTGACATCCAAAATAACAATGGTCAGGGGTCGCCATCATAAGATCGAGCCAATAAGTTAAGACACCTAAGATAAACTGTTGGAATCCTCGACATCCTCGGCATCCTCCGTCAGCTCATACTAGGAGAAAGTCTCTGATGGAACCTTAACGGTGTCCTCTAAAGTCTCCTCATGGGATGGCTTCGCCAGGTCCTCCTCGGTCGCCTCCAAGACAATGACGTCGTCCTTCTCCACAGTAAAGTCCAGCGTCGGGGTCTTCTCCGGCCCGTTCCTAGAACCAATTACAGACCTTTTCGGCAACTCCTGCTCCCCAACAGTCTAGCACCAATCAGGTATAACCCCCTAGGGTACCTCGTGGAGCTTCAGTGACCCAATTGTCTCATCTCCGACCTTCTTGAACCATGCCTCGAACCTATGAGGCTTCTAGTCTGGGCTACCCTCGTCGACTCATATGATCGTACATTTTCTCACATAAATGTTCCCCTGCCTATCCGAAAACTCTTCAAAATACGCCGTCATCTCGTTGGAATCCCTAAAACAAATAGGCGACATAGCTAAGACCTAAGATCTGTAAAAATAGGGGTCCCCAAAGGGTGAGATACACATCTCAGTAAAAGAGTCCTAACCCTAGGTCAGGCGGATCGTCCGCTCAGGCAATCATCTATCCCAACTTTCCAAACTTATAAGCATGCAGGCACATACAATAAAGAATAGTGATACACAGATGATAGGCATGCAACTATGATACCATGTCACACTCAAATGCTCATACACACCCCATCCTTCCAATTCACCACCACTTCTTACCTGCCTCAACCTCCAGCCCGCGATTAGATCGCATCAGGCTCAGTCCGCGTAAACGCATTAGACCGTCATTGGCAATCCGCGTAAACGCATCAGGTTCCAATGAATTCCCAGGTCAATATCATCACCACAAACCTCCGTCCCACGAATAATGCACATCAGGACCGTGGCTATCTCAACCCTGCGATTAGATCGCATTAGGGCGCCACACATCATCAACTCCACCCCGCGATTACATCGCATCAAGGTATCCACATCCCGCCCCACGTCTCATACACCTGAGGGCCTCGCCATGTCATGCTCATGCCATGTTATCTCGACTCAATTCACATACAAACAATAGGTGCAACTCATGCACAATTTGAATAGTCATGGCATTCAAGACAATTAGATGTCATTCGACAAGGCAAATGACTCAGGCATAAACCATATCACACGCAAACATCCTATAACGTCTTAGGATATAATGAAAATTATCCCCTTGGACAAATCCTCATAATCAATCAATTCAACCCTCGACTCACCCAATTGAGTCCAATCCTCCTATCCTAAGTTTACGATTCCCTTACCTTGCGTTTGATACCATACAAATTCACTTCTTGGATCCTCAAAGTTTCGGCCCCCAATGGTCCAATACCAAACTCACCGCGCAACCTAATAAAATCCAACCAATTCCATCAATTTTCAAGTCCAATTCAATCGTCCATGAATCACAAGTCTACATAACATATTCCTGAACATCCTATATTGTCTTAATCACCAATTTAAGACTCGAAACGCAATGCCAACAGCCCCCACAGCCCCAACCTTGCATAGAACCGAATTGGTTCTTCTCGGTTCTATGTAAACGGGGCACAATCAGCCTTAAATCAACTTTAAATCCATTATGTAATCATCATTCTAACTCTTAACATGTCTATCTAAGGGTTTATGAGGCTCACCGTGAGTTTGAGGTTGAATCGTCGCCGAAAACCCGTCGAAAGTCGCAGGATCGTTCAAGGTCAAAATTCGACAGTTTTCTGTCTAAGTTCACAAGACAATTTCGAGGTCAAAACTTCTTCAAATCACTCTCAAATTTTTTATTAGAGATCCATATACATGTCTATTAGACCTCCATAAAATTTGACCTCAAAACTCCAACATTTCGGCCTCCTATGGGGTTAGAAACTGGACCTACCTCAGGCTGGAGCAGATTCCGTCAGCTCTTGGGAAAACACTTGGCCGGAGCTCCTCGGTGGTCCAAATGCCTCACTTCCACTTCGAGGAGGTCAGCAAGACATAGGGCTAAGCTTGTGTGGTTGGTCAGCAGTCAGGCGGTGGTCGTTGGAACGCCCGAATAGTGGCTCCAGAAGCTGTCCGACGTGCAGAATCAAGAAGGAAGAGGAAGAAAAAGTTTCGAGAGTCTAGGGGGAGCTTTGGTCGGTCAAGTGAGATGAGAAGAGAGAGAAAATTGGCTATATACAAGGCTTGGTCAAAGAGGTTGAATGTTAGGTGGAAAAAGTTGGACATGACCACACTTGTTTGATCTTGTGACATTTGTCCTCTTGTCTTTCCAAGGTGATCTAATGGCCCATATTTACTCACCTTTTTCGGCAGCCTTGGGAGGTTTACTGACCAAATTGACCTTCTTTAAATGCATGGGCAAGGCTTTAAGCTCGAGGGGCAAAAGGATAATTTTACTCCTCGACGTTCAGAACGTCGTTTTTCTCGCTCCAATATTCTTCGTAGGGCGACGGCCAATCCGAATAACATTGAAATTCTTGATTCTCCATTTCAAACTTTTCAAGACTCGTTTCTGATGGTTTCCTCTATCAGACGTAATTCCAACCTGTCTCGAATCGACAGGTGGCTTTTGCGGACTTTACGCGTATCAACCATGTGATTCTCATCACATTTAGGGCTCGTCCATTCGTGGTGGCTTTGGTTGTCATGTAATTGTGAGGGTTTATCACTAGTCCCTTTGGTCACGATCTTCATTGTCCGATTCAGGAAAATTTTGCAAATCATACATTGGTTAAGCGGCATCACCCGCGCTCCAATCGTACGACACTCGCAAGGCATTCCCTAATCGTTTTTAGATCAGCCTTTTTGTGGTTCTAAATATCCCCTCGACAATTCTTATGGTCAAAGTGCCATTTCTTATCCGAATTCCCTAGGTCCACGTACCATGTCTCGCGTTAGCCTTTCCCTTTTGATCAGTCTACTCGAATTAATCAGATTCGAGCGAGATATGACTAAAATACATCTCTATATTCACTTCTCATTAATGAATCTGAAATTGACTGAAAATTAGAATGTCACGCATATGCATTAAGCTATGTGAGGAAATCAATTTCATCACTCAAAAGTGGCAATCGACTCATGGCATATGCACTTAGCAAGCATTCAAGCATTTATCAATTCACAACGATGAACATTGGACAATTGCACCATATCTCACGAAAATTCACTAAATTCATAACCAATTTATCCAGTCGAGTCCAATCCTCCTAGCTAAAGTTTAGAGACTCCTTACTTTGAGCTCAATTCGATAAAATTTCCCTTCCAAGCACTTCAAGTGTTCGGTCCAATAATCCCAAAAATAGGGCAGCGTACAACCCTAGTGGAAATCAATCAATTTATAAATTTTCTCGCTCAATTTACCAATCCCCAGAGCATCAACCTCAACAACACATCAATCAACATTCTAGTACGTTGCTACGACGAATTTAGAGCTCGGTGACACCCTAAAATAGCCAATATGGCGCGGTTTGCACAGAACCCAAACATGGCATTTTCGATTTTGTGCTCATTCCCACCATTCAGCCCAAAAATCAATTTCAATCCCTGATTTATCAACTAAACTACTTGTTAACATATAGTCCTAGGTATTAAGGAGCCTCACTGAAAATTTGAAGGCAAGGCAACGCCGGAAAGTCCACGAATAGGTTCGGCTTCCTTCGGTCTTCGCCGAGTTAGATTATGCCCTCCAAACACAGCACCAATTCGGCATAAAAAATCCATCAAACTTAGCCAAGTTTTTCACCTCAGCTCAGTATGCAAGTGTCCTACATGTCTACGAAATTTGGCTAAATTTGAAGTAAATCGAAGTCTTATGGAGGTCAAACGAAGAATTACCTCATGCTACGACGAAATCCGTCGACTTTTGGGAAATTGGCTAGCCGGAGCTCCTCAGGTGGCCAAATGCCGTGATTCCACTTGGAGCTGGTCGGCCAAAGGAAGGGCTTGATGTTGGTGGTCGGCTCGAGCAGCGACGATCGCTGAAGGTGGCACTCGAAGGCGACAAAGTGGCAGTCAGAAGCTGGTTGGCTGGTGAGTTCTCGACTTGAAGAAGATGAACGAATAAGAAGATGAAGAAGATGCTTGGTGAGGGGGTTTCGACTGAATAGAGGAGTGAAAGTGTCTATACACTAATTTGGCTTGGTCAAACATGGAAGAATGATAGGTTAAAAGGTTAATTAATGCTAATGTTCCATCCATTGACACTTGTCACTTTGCTCATTATTAGCCCATCTAATGACCAATATTCCTCCTAATTTTTGACAGTTATAGGGTATGGTCAATGACCAAAATGCCCTCATTCATTTATTAAAGCAAGGCCAAGACTTGAGGGGCAAAATGGTAATTTCACCCTCGTCGTCCGAAATGTCGTTTTTCGATTCAAATTTCCTTTGATGAGACGACGTCCAATCCAATTATAATGTGGAAATTCTTGATTTTTCATTTCTCAATTTTGAGACTCATCTCTGAACCATTTCTCTGTCAAATGTGATTTTTGACCATCTTGAATTGATAGACGGCTTTTGCAAACGTTACGCGTATCAACTCTGTGATTCTTATCACACTTAGGTTTCGTTAGTTCATGGCGACTTTGGTTGTCATGTAATTGCGAGGATCTATTACTAGCTCTGACGGTTTCGATCGTCATCTTTCGATTTCGAAAAATTTTGCAAATTGTACATTGGTTGAGCGACATCACTCACACTCCAATCGTATAACGCAAGCAATGTATTCCTTAATCGTTCTTAGATCGGCCTTTAATGGTTCTAAATACTCCATCGGTAGTCTTATGGTCAAAATACCATTTCCTATTTAAGTTCCCTAGGTCCGCGTACCTTGTCTCGCGTTAGCCTTTCCCTTTTAGTCTGTTAACTCGAGATTGATAAGATCCGAGCAAAATATGACTGAAATTCATCATTAGATGCATTCTCATTGATAAGTCTCGAAATGACAGAAAAAATCAAAATGTCACAACTCCTCCCCCTTATAAAAATTTCATCCTCGAAATTTACAATAAACCCATCTATTCAAACAAATGGGGGTATTAACGTCTCATTGTTTCCTCGCTTTCCCACGTAGTGCTTCGGTTCCATGGTGTTCCCAGATTACTTTAACCAGTGGGATCGTCTTGTTTCTCAGAACTTGCTCTTTACGATCTTCGATCCTAATTGGTTTTTCCACATATGACACCCTGTCGTCCACTTTGATGGTCTCATAGTCCAACACGTGCGTCGAGTCCGGCTCGTTCTTCCTCAACATTGATACATGGAAAACATTGTGTACTTGAGATAAATTAGGCGGTAAGGCAAGCCTGTACACCAAAGTTCCAATTCGTTCCAAAATCTCAAAAGGACCTACATACCATGGACTCAGTTTCCCTTTTTTTCCAAACTAAGATAGTCCTCGCATAGGTGAAACTTTACGAAAAACATGATCACCGACTTGAAACTCCAGAGGTTTATGTCGTTTGTTCGCATAACTTTCTAGCGATTTTGTGCCCTTTTCAGCCTAACTCGTATTATCTTTACGGCTTCCACCGATTGCTCTACCAACTCTAGGCTTGTAATACTTCTTTCTTCCATTTCGTCCCAACAAATCGGGGTTCTGTAAGCTCTTCCATACAGCGCTTTGAAAGATGCCATTTGAATGCTCTGCTAATAACTGTTGTTATACGCGAACTCCACTAAATGTAGCTGATCTTCTCATCCACCTTTGAAGTCTATGACACACGCTCGTAACATATCCTCAAGTGTTTGAATCGTTCTCTCCGACTGTCCATCTTTTTGTGGATGGTACGCTATACTGAATTGCAGTCGAGTTCCCATGGCATCTTGAAGGCTTTTCCAAAAGTTCGCCGTAAATTTGGGATCTTTGTCTGACGTAATCATTACGGGTACTCCATGTAGTCTCACTATCTGATGCATATACAATTCGGCATTCTTGTCCACTACGAAGTCCTTTTGCACGAGGATGAAATGCGCAGACTTGGTCAATCTATCCCCAACTACCCATATCGAATCGTGACCTCTTTGGCTCCTTAGTAATCCCATCACGAAATCCATAGTCACGTGCTCTCATTTCCATTCGAGAATCTCTATGGGTTGTAGCAGTCCACCGGGCTTACAGTATTGTGCCTTCACCTACTGACATGTCAAGCACTTTGTTACATATTTTGCCACATCCACTTTCATCATGTTCCACCAGTAGTGTTGATGCAGGTTCTGGTACATTTTCGTGCTACCTAGATGGATGTTGTAATTACTTCTGTGAGCCTTAGATAAAATCTTTTCTTTAAGCTCTTCGTCCCTGGGTACGCATAGGCGCCCTCGAAATTTCAAAACTCATCCTCTAACACTTGGAACTTTGGTTTCCTTTTTGTCGCGTCCATCTTGAGGATCTTCTAAATTTCTAGGTCCGTAGGCTATAATGCTTTTATCCTTTCTTGGATTTCGGGTTCCACTCTCAAGGTCGCTACCAAACTTGACAGTTGACAGACTTCCAATTTGAACTCAGAATCCCTTAAACCTTCAAGTGACGACCATCCTTTAACCAGCAAACAAGCAATACTTGATTTCCGACTGATAGCATCCGCGACTCTATTTGCTTTTCCAGGATGATGTAGAATGTCTCAATCATAATCATTGAAGTTCCATCCATCGACGTTATCTCATGTTCAATTCTTTTCGGGAAAAGAGATACTTCAGACTCTGGTAATCTGTATAAATTTCAAATTTCTCGCCACACAGATAATATCTCCATATCTTCGAGGCGAAGATAATGGCAGTCAATTCCAAATCATGGGTGGGGTAATTCATCTCGTGCGGCCTCAATTGCCATGACGCATAGGCAACCACTCTTCCATGTTGCATTTTTAGTGAAGCATCGCTATATATCTCATAGCCTACAGGTCCTGATGGAATCGTCAATACCGATGCGGTCGTTAATCGATACTTAAGCTCTTGAAAGCTCATTTTACGCTTATCCATCCACTCAAACTTCGTTTCTTTCTTAGTCAACCTCGTTAATGGAGGATGAAAACTTCTCCACAAAGCGTCGATAATACCCTGCCAATCTTAGGAAACTCCGGACTTCCGTAACTGTAGTAGGTCTAAGCCAATTCATAACGGCTTCAATCTTTGTAGCAACAATTCCTTCTCTAGATACCACATAACCAAGAAATGCTACTTTATTCAGCCAAAATTTGCATTTTCTAAACTTAGCGTAAAGCGAGTGCTCTCTCAAAGTCTGCAAGACAATCCTCAAATTCTTCTCGTGTTCTTCGCTACTTTTTGAGTAGATTAGAATGTCATCGATGAAAACTATAACAAATCTATCCAAGAATTTCTTGAACACCTGATGAATTAAATCCATAAATACAGCTGGAGCATTAGTCAGTCCAAAAGGCATCACAGTGAACTCGTAGTGACCATACCTTGTATGTCTTCTTTCTTAATTCTCAACTAATGACATCCGGTACTCAGGTCTATCTTAGAGAATAACGAAGCTCCTTGTAACTGATCAAATAAGTCATCAATCCTTAGCAGTGGGTACTTATTCTTTACCGTTACCTGATTCAACTGTCTATAATCAATGCATAAACGCAAGGACCCATCTTTTTTCCTCACAAACTATACCGGTGCCCCTTACGGTGAAGCACTCGATCGAATAAACCCTTTATCTAGCAATTCTTGCATTTGCACCTTTAACTCTTTCAACTCTGATAAGAACATCCTATAGGGTGCCTTCGAGATCAGTTCCGTTCTAGGAGCTAACTCGATCACGAACTCAATCTCTCTCTCTAGTGGCAATCCTGGTAATTCTTGGGGAAATACATTAGGAAATTCTGGCACTACTGGTATATTTTATAATTTACTTTCCATAGTGGTTGTGTCCATAATTGCGACTAAGTAAGCCTGACATCCTTCGGTCATCAGTTTTGTCGCTTCCAGCGATGAGACTAAAGGAATTGAGATTCCTCCTCGACTTCCTACATATTCAAAGTTAGGGCAACCTTCCAGATAAAAACGAATTATCCTACTATCAGAATCAACTACTACCCTTTACTTACCCAACCAATCCATCCCTATGATCACATCAAAGTCATACATGGGCAACACAGCCAAGTCTATACTCTCTTTACTACCACCAATGACTATTTTACAATCAACACAACTCAATGAAACTAACACATTATCCTTCAACGGGGTAGCAACATGCAGTGTCACACTCAACGATTTCAACTCCATATTAACCAGATCAGCAAATTGAGCAGATACAAACGAGTGCGATGCGCCAGGATCAAACAAAGCATAAGTAGCTTAGTCACACAAATAAATCATACCTGTGACCACGCCGGGCGCTTCCTCTACTTCACTGAGTGCTACGACATAGACCCTTCCCTGAGCTGGGGGTCGATTCTGATCATTCTGGGGAGTGCTAGTTGACGGTCCTGTCTGTGGTCATTGCCCTTGAGGTCTAGTCACTGAAGCTTGATTTGGACAAGTTCTCATCTGACGACCTATCTAACCACACTTGAAGCATGCTCCGATCCTAGCCAAACAAGGTCCATCACCATACCTTCTGCCATAGAGGTGGCAATTCCAATTTGCTGGGTTCGGCGGCTTCACTGTATTCTTTCTTACTGGAGGGATAAAGTGTCTATTGCCAGCCATAGGTCTTTTACCAGCCTGGCGGTTATCTCTAAATGAACTAAACCGCGATCCAGATGCGACGTTCTTCTCCTTCAAGTCACTCTCAATCATCTGCCCTCGTTCATATATTTACTTGTACATTCTCAAGTTCAGAGCTATCATATGGCTGCGAAGTTCAGGTCTCGATCCATCCCGAAATCTTCGCGCCTTCTCCAACGGGTCCTCTACTGATCGGGGCACGTACCTCGACAATTGAGAGAACTCAGCTTCGTATTTATCCACTACCAGGTGATTTTGACACAGCTGTAGGAATTTTACTTGCTTCCTTTCACAAGTCGTCTCAGAGAAATACTTATCATTAAATGTCGTAGTAAAGGCATTCCAAGTCAAGGTAGTTCCTTTCGGAAACACTCCATTCTTGGCGACACTCCACCAGTCATTAGCGGTACCTTCCAGTTGGTACACCGCCAATAATACATTTTCTTCATTTGTACACCTCAGTACTCCAAATGTCTTTTCAAGCTTCTCTATCCATCTTGGTGCCAATTCAGGGTCTCCAGTCCCGTCGAACTGGGTTGGCTTCAGCTTAATAAATTGTTCAACTAGTTGGCCCATTTTTCTAGCCACAACAACTTCATCCTAGGCATTGCCTACTTCATTGCCCTAGTCATGGTCGCCGTTGTTTCTGTTACCTCTATTATTACCATTATTGGTGTTGACAGCAGCTATCGCAGCTCCTACCGCTTGAGCTATGACAGCATCCCTATCCTGGGTCTGCCTATCAATGAGATCACCGATCCTTTCGAGTGCCCTCAACACTCCGTCCATTCTTGAGTCTTCCGCCATAGGCGACCTCGAACTAGAAGCTCCACTCCTAGGTCTTCTAGGTCTTTTGAGTAGATTGCTCATTCTTGTGTATCCTTACTACACCTGGATCACTATAATTTCACCATGGAATGAGAGATTTATTCATCTAGCCAAGTCTAGTGATACTAAATTATATCTTAAAAGAAGTAGTCACCACAAAACAACCTTCCACTCAACTATTTCCAAAGGCACTTCAATAAACAAACCATGGCTATTACCCAATTTCGTTCTCTTCAACGGCTCCTCTAAACCAGCTATATCCAATTACTCAACAGGCTAAAATTTGGGAATGACTTTCAGTGCTAAACATGAAGCTCAATCTTCATAAACTACCACAATCATACCAATATCACATGTCAATCACATGTGCCAAGTTATATGCCATGCATCTTGTGCCTAACTATAACAAGTCTCCTAAGCTCTCGCTACCCATCTTGTCCCAACTTACTCCTCCTTATTACTTCAATCATCAATCAACTTGGATCGAGTTGACTTTGCTCTGATACCAAACAAGCACCCTAAGTACGAGCGCGCGACTTCCTTCAAGTTAACTCTCAAGTCCCAAGATTCACTTATCGAGAGATGCATAATATAAAGAAGCATGCGAAAATGATAACATACACTCTTCCGTACAATCATCAATGGGAACCTAGATAGCGAGAACATAATATATATATATATATATGTATATATATATATAACATCAAGAGTTCATACAAAAGTGCAGGTGAGCTAGTCCTACTGATAGGTTGGGGCATCGGGACTTAACTAGAAGACAAACCAAATTGAAGTCCCCAAAAAGAAAAAGATCGACGAGGTCATCAAAAGGCAACCAAGTAAAAGCAAAAAACCACTATGTCGAACCACTGGAATCGTCAATCTCTTCGGCATCGTCATTAGGCTCATAATCTGAAAAAGTCTCGGAACGCACATCCTCAGAATCATCCATCGCGGTATACTTCAACTCGTCATCCGAAGCATTAATCTCTATCACCTCCTCTATGTCCTCCAGAGTTGGGGTCTTCTCCGATATGTTCCTTGAACCGGCTACAGACACTTCGACCTCTACAGAATCCCAAGTGGGATGACACCAACTAGGAATGGCTTCGAGAGGCACCTCCGTGGACCTCAACGAATCAGTAGTAACATCCACTACCCTACGGAACCAGGCTTTAAACCTATGCGGTTTCTGGTCTTTACTACCCTCGTCGACCCACACAACTGTACATTTTCTCACATACACAATACCCTGACTCTTCGAAAACTCATCGAAGTAGGCAATCATTTCCTTTGCATCGCCTAGATGCATAGGTATCATCTTCAAGGTTTTGAGTCTGAAAAACTAAGATCCCATGACGGGGTGAGATCAACATCTCGATAAGATAAGTCATAACCCTAGGTCAGGCTGACAGTACACCCAGATGAATACAAATAATGAACAATAATACGCGCTCAAAGATATAAGGCATTCATCAGTCATAAAAATGCCATACGGATACAAATGATCGACAATCAAGCAGTCATTTCAACATAACTCATAAATCCAGGCATGGAATACAAAATCAAATCATACATTCCACCCTTCAGAACTTCCTCATGATTCACGCCCGCATATGAAATGCCTTAGGCTCTGTCCGCGTCATTACGCCTCAGACCATCAAATTGACAAACCCGCATTAAACGCATCAAGTTTTCAAATGTCATTCCAGGCTTGTGTCAATACATAATCAATCTCATCCTATGTATCAACGCCTCGAGACATTCGCCACCACAATCCCGCGTCTCAACGCATCAAGGTACTAGCCATCACCACCTCGCGTCTCAACGCATCAGGTTATCACAAGTTTCCAAGCATGCTAGATTTCATTTCAATTCAAGACTTCATGATCGAGTACAAGCCCATGCATTGAGCTAAATGTCTACGGCATGCGAGGAAATCAATTCATCAATCAAAAGTGACAATTGACTCATGGCATATGCATTTGGCAAGCATTCATCAATTCACAATGATGAACATTGGACAATTACACTATAATCACATGAAAATTCACCAAATTCACAACCAATTCATCTAGTCGAGTCAAATCCTCCTAGCCAAAGTTTAGAGACTACTTACCTTGAGCTCAATTCGATAAAATTTCCCTTCCAAGCATTTCAAGTGTTCGGTCCAATAATCCCAAAAACAGGGCAACGTACAACCCTAGCGAAAATCAATCAATTTGTAAATTTTCTCGCTCGATTTATCAATCCCCGGAGTATAAACCTCAATGACACATCAATCGACACTCTAGTACGTCTCTACGATGAATTTAGAGTTCGACGACACCCCAAAACAACCCCTAATTCTTGGTTTCCACAGAACCGAAATAAGGCATTTTCGATTTTGTGCTCATTCCCACCATCAACCCACAAATCAATCTCAATCCCTAATTTATCAACTAAACTATGCTAACATATAGTCCTAGGTGTTAAGGAGCTTTACTGAAAATTTGAAGGCAATGCGACGTTGGAAAGTCCACGAACAGGTTTGGTTTCCTTCGGTCTTCGCCATGTAAGATTCTACCTTTCAAACACATCGCCAATTCGGAATCAAAACTCCATCAAACTTAGCAAATTTTTTCACCTCAGCTCAATATACAAGTGTCCTACATGTCTATGAAATTTTGCCAGAAGTTTGAAGCAAATCGAAGTCCTATGGAAGTCAAACGACAACTTACCTCCTGCTGTGACGAAATCCGTCGACTTTCGGGAGATTGGCTAGCCGAAGCTCCTCAGGTGGCCAAATGCCGTAATTCCACTTGAAGGTAGTCGGCAAGAGGTAGGGCTTGATGTTGGTGGTCGGCTCGAGCAGCTGCGGTCGTCGGAGGTGGCGCTCGAAGGCGGCGAAGTGGCGGTCAGAAGATGGTCGGCTGGTGAGTTCTCGGCTTGAAGAAGATGAACAAAGAAGAAGATGAAGAAGATGGCTGGTGAGGGGGTTTCGGTTGAATGGAGGAGTGAGAGTGTCTATACACCAATTTGGCTTAGTTAAACATGGAAGAATGGTAGGCTAAAAGGTTAATAATTAATGCTAACGCTCCATCCATTGACATTTGTCACTTTGCTCATTATTAGCTCATCTAATGGCCAATATTCCTCCTAATTTTTGGCAACTATAGGGGATGGTCAATGACCAAAATACCCTCATCCATTTATTAAAGCAAGGCCAAGACTTGAGGGGCAAAATGGTAATTTCACCCTCGTCGTCCGGAATGTCGTTTTTTCATTCAAATTTCCTTCGATGAGGTGACGTCCAATCCAATTATAATTTTGGAATTCTTGATTTTCCATTTCCCAATTTCGAGACTCGTCTCTAAACTATTTCTATGTCAAATGTGATTCAGACTATCCCGAAATGACGGGCGGCTTTTGCAAACGTTACGCGTATCGACTCTGTGATTCTTAGCACACTTAAAGCTCGTCAGTTCTTGGCGACTTTGGTTGTCATGTAATTGTGAGAATCTATCACTAGCTCTGACGGTCTCGATCGTCATTGTTCGATTTCGAAAAATTTCGCAAATTATACATTGGTTAAGTGACATCACTCGCGCTCCAATCGTATAATGCTAGCAATGTATTCCTTAATCGTTATTAGATCGGCCTTTAATGGTTCTAAATACTCTCTCAGCAATCTTTATGGTTAAAGTACCATTTTTTATTTGAGTTCCCTAGGTCCACGTACCTTGTCTCACATTAGCCTTTCCTTTTGGTTAGTTGACTCGAGATTGATCAGATCTGAGCATGATATAACTGAAATTCACCATTAGATACATTCTTATTGATAAGTCTCGAAATGACAGAAAAAATCAGAATGTCACAAGATTATTTCTACCTCATCATGGTGACCCGTTGAGGAGGCCCCAAGAGGCAACTCTCGTCTTGATACGGTGAGACCTGCTTAAGAAGATCGCGAGAGATTATTTTACTGACTCATGTTGACCCGTTAAGGAGGTCGCAAGAGACACCTTATCGACTCATGCTGACCCATTGAGGAGGTCGCAAGAGACATTTTACCGCCTCATGGTGAACCGTTGAGAAGGTCCCAAGAGTCAACTTTCGTCTTGATATGATGAGACCTTCCAAAGAAGGTCGCGAGAGATTATTTTTACCGACTCATAGTGACCCGTTGAGGAGGTCCCCAAGAGATAAATGGCCAGCTCGAACCATAACTCGAGTACATTTTCAACCCTACACATATCTTGCGCTATCCCGCATCAAAGAGAAACCTTTGGTAACGGATAAGGCCCCCAAAACCTAAGATCCACATGTGATTTTGGTTTCTTTTTCGATTTCACAATGTATGCACTCTTGTGATTTCAAAGAAACAAATGGCTAGTTCGAATCATAACTCGAGTACATTTTCAGACTCTACATAGATCTTGCGCTATTTCGGGTCAGAAAGAAACTTCTGGCAACAGATGGGCTAGTACCTTAGTATCCTGAGATCTTTGTTCAAAGTTTGGAAATTAAGGAAATCATTAGCATATGAGGTATTTGGTAAAATAGTTATTTTCATATGCGATCCATGTGCATGTTTCTCTAAAATGGTGAAAAGAGAAATTTTAGCACATATTATTTATGGTCTTGCATTTCATGCATCATTTCTCTTGTGTATTAGAAAATGGGATATAAACTCCCGCCAAAACTATCTCATCATCATTTGCATTTGCAAGATTTAGGTTTCAATTTTAGTATTTGAGCAAAAACTCTACAAGCTTCCACTCAAAAAGGGGCAGCTATTGACAGCTAAATTTTAGTTTTTAGGAAATTCATTTATTTCACGAAATGAGAGTTAATCATAATTTTCGCAAAAAGAAATTCTCATACATTGCATAAAAAAGGCCTTGGATATTCAGAAAATTTCAACCCTACTGTGGATATCCTGCATGAAATCTCGATGGTCACAATTGAATCCTAGAATATTACCTTAATCCTCTCTATATATACATCATTATGCTTAGGGTTATTGGGGGGACGACATAATTTTCTGACAGCATACACATTCTCTCTCTCTCTCTCTCTCTCGATTCTTCTCTTTATTCGAACGCCGCCGCTTCTCTATCAACGTCACCACCCCCGGATGAAGTCAGCCACATTGTCTTCCAGCCACACCGTTGCTCCTCCATCAGCGTCACCACCCCCGGATGAAGTCAGCCACGTTGTCGTCTGGCCGCACCTCCGCTCCTCTCCGTCACCAGCCTCTGGTAGCTTCCATTCGGCCTTGCGCACACCGATTTTGTGCTGCTGTTGCTCTTGCTGTCCAGCGAAGCTTTCACCTTAAGCCCACCCCAATTGTCGCCTTGTGAATTAAGGTAATGTGCCTACACTTCTAGGACCAATCCGAACATGTTTTTTTTTTTTATTTTCTGGATGAATTTTGTTGTCAATTGCTTGTCAATTTTACGTGATTAGCATGTTATTTTTGCTCAAAAATGCTTTATTTTTTGCATGTTCCGTGTCGTTAACTTGTGAAAATTTTTGTGGAGACTTAGTGATTGGATTCTAGAATTTTATGACAGCTGTTTTGCATATTTTGGTGCTATAATTGAAGTAATCTGGAAGTTTATGAACGATTTTTTTATCTAAACTTTTGAACATTAATTTTCGCCAAAAAATTCTGGATTTGGTTAATCTGAGCCATCACCGCTTAGGTCTACTTCATCGTCTTCAAAGAATCTGTCACGCCCCGAACCTGGCGAGCACGCGAACATCCCACCTGGCCGTTGATCTTCAATAATCTCCCAGGATCCCTCGATGAATTAATCACAACTCCAAAATAAATTCACAATTAGATGACTTAGGGTAATAGGGTATACACTTATCCTCAATATCACAGTCGGTTACAAATCTAACTAAAAAAAAGAATAGTTTCTATGGTCTCATTCATATTCTTTATGACTTCTACCAACAACTTCCTGAAATGCCAACCCATGGCAAGTTCGGGTGTCCTTCGCCTTGTATCTGAAAAAGTTAAGCCCCCACTGGGGTGAAATATAAATCTCAATAATTGAAATCTAAACCTAGACCTGAACACCAGTCCCCCCAGACCAACTCAATCTCACCAGATGTAGACATTCATCGATCAATCATGTTAGCAAGATAGGCATAATTAGGAGTCACTGTCAAACATAATCAACCTCAAGTATTCATGCTTTAAGTAAATGGCAAATAAACTAACACTCATGAATTTCAGAGTCACCACAATCAATCATCAACTGGCTCTCAGGCCGCCATGTACAGGCACTCTTGTCAACTGATATTGTGACATTCTGATTTTCAGTTAATTTCAGACTCATTAATGAGAAATGAATCTAGAGATGTATTTCAATCATATCTCGCTCGAACCTGATCAAATCGAGTAGGCTAACCAAAAGGGAAAGGCTAACGCGAGACAAGGTACATAGACCTAGGGAATTCGGATAAGAAATGACATTTTGACCATAAGGATTGTCGAGGGAATATTTAAAACCACAAAGGGCCGATCTAAGAATGATTAGGGATTGCCTTGTGAGTGTCATACGATTGGAGCGCGGGTGATGCCGCTTAACCAATGTATGATTTGCAAAATTTTCCTAACTCGGACCGTGACGATCGAGACCAAAGGGACTAGTGATAAACCTTCACAATTACATGAAAACCAAAGCCACCATGAATTGATGAGCCCTAAACGTGATATGAATCATAGGGTCAATACGCGTAAAGTCCGCAAAAGCCGCCCGTCGGTTCGGGATAGGCTGAGCCCCATCTGATAGAGGAAATCATCAGAAATGAGTCTTGAAAGATTTGAAATGAAAAATCAAGGATTCCAACGCCATTTGGATTGGGTGTCGCCCTATCAAAGAATTTTGGAAAAAGAAAAATGAAGTTCTGAACGTCGGGGGTAAAATTACCATTTTAACCCTCAAGCTTTGAACCTTGCCATGCAATTGAAGAATGGCAATTTGGCCATTAAACCCTCCCCATAGCTGCCGAAAAAGGTGATGGAATGAGAGCCATTGGATCACATTGGGAAGACAAAAGGCCAAGTGTCAAGATCAAACAAGTGTGGTCATTTCCAACCTTTTCCTACCTAACATCAAACCATTGACCAAGCCTTGGATATATAGTAATTTCACTCTCACTCATCTTTAATTGACCGGCCAAACCCTCCCTCAAACTCTCTCAAGCCACCGAAACTTCCTCTTCCTCTTCTTTCTTCATTCTGTCATCAGTGACCAGTTCTGGTCCCTCTTTTCGGCTCCCACAATGCCACTTTTCGGCCACTGTCCGACTACTGGTTACCTACACTAACCTAGATATACGTCTTGCCGACCTTCTCGAAGTGGAAACGAGGCATTTGGACCACCGAGGAGCTCCGGCCAGGAATTTTCCCAAGAGCCGACGAAATCTGATCCAGCCTGAGGTAGGTCTGGTTTCTAATCTTTTTGGAGGCCGAAATGTTGGATTTCTAAAGTCAAATTTTGTGGATATCTAGTATACATGTATATAAATCTGTGGTAAAAAGTTGAGAGTGATTTGAAGAAGTTTTGACCTCGAATCAGTCTTGTAAATCTTGGACAGAAAATTGCCGGTACTGACCTTGGAGGATTCGGCGACTTTGGACGAGTTTCCGGCGACCAATCGACCTCAAACTCACGGTGAGCCTCAAGAACACTTAGATAGACATGTTAAGAGGTAGGATGAGGATTAAATGATGGATTTAGAGTTGGTTTAGGGTTGATTGTGCCTGGTTTGCACAAAATCAGGAAGAACCGATTTGATTCTGTGCAAGGCCGGGGCTGTGGGGACTGTTGGCATTGGATTTTGAATCTCAAATTGATATTTAAGACATGTTTAGATGATGGGGGTTAGGTTATGGATGATTGGGGTTCATAGATTGAGGAATTGAGTATGGAAAATTGACGAATCGGTCGAAATTCCTAGGTTGCGCGGTGAATTGTGCCTTGGACCCAAGGAGCCGAAAGTTGTGGAGGGATTCAAGAAGAAGTTTGTGTAATCAAACGCAAGGTAAGGGAATTTCTAAACTTAGGATAGGGAGATTAGACTCAATTGGGTGAGTCGGGGGTTGATTGGATTGATTTATGAGAATTTCCCAAAGGATAATTATTGGTATGTCCTAAGTGGCTATAGGAGGATTATGTATGTTATTATTTAGGTTTAAATTATCTGCCATGTAAGTGTGTCACATAATTGCCTTGGATGCCATGAGTATTCGAACTGTGCATGAGATGCACCGGTTGTTTGATTTGTGAAATTGAATTAAAATCATGGCATGAGCATGACATGACAAGGCCCTGAGGCGCATGATACGTGGGGCGGGAGGTGGATACCCTGATGCGACGAGATCGTGGGGTGGAGTTAATGTTATATGGCGTCCTGATGCAATGAAATCGCGGGGTTGAGATGGCCACGGTCCTGATGCAAACTATTCGCGAGACGGAGGTGTGAGATGATGAGATTGGCCTGGATATTCATCGAAACTTGATGTATTTACGCGGGTTGCCGATGACTGTCTAATGTGTTTACGTGGACCGAACCTAATGCGACGAGATCGTAGGCTGGAGATGGAGGCAAACAGGAAGAGGTGGTTGTGGTGAGATGGCGGAGGAGGTGTGCATTATCATCTTAGTGTGACATGTTGTCAAAGTTGCATGCATGTTACCTATATGTCGTTGTTTTATTGATTTATGCTTGATATGCCTGTGAATGGAATTATTGGGGTGTACGACTGCCTGAGCGGATGGTCGACCTTACCTAGGGTTAGGATTTTTTTACTGAAATGTGTATCTCACCCCTTTTAGGGACAACATTTTTCAGGTCTCTGATGAAGAAAATCGAGTTCGCCATGGATTGGCATTCAGTAGATGAAGTCATTAGAGGAAAAAAAAGACTTCTCTTTTGTGACCTTAGAATCGAATAGAAGATATCTTGAGGATTTAGATTGTAATAAAGAAAAGTATAATTGACCTTTATTAAATGTGTGCCCTTGTGTCATAAGTCATCGGGTGTTGCTTTAATAGTAAATTGGAGTTGACATCGCTTCCGCATGCATGTTCTCCTAAGCGTATAAGACTTTGGATGTTGGATCCTGGAGCTTTCATGAAGGAACGGCTTGGTGGGATGCTCGCATGCTCACCGGGTTCGGGGCATGACTTGCCCGTTTGATTGGTATTAGAGCAAGGTCAGCTCGATCCAATGTGATTGAGATTTGGAGTGATAAGGAGCGATGACTTGAGGAAAATTAGGTAGTGAGACCTTTAGGGATAAGCATGGATTGCTGAATCTTGAGAATTATAGGCTTGAACTTGTGAGGTATTTTAACGGTCCTAGTGTCGAATTAAGAGATGATCTCGAGTGATTTATGATTAAGGCTCCCAAGGAAATGAATAGAAACTAAGGAGTCATGAGCCTGGATTTGTGGTTGCTAGAGAATAAATTATGAATGAAGGGTCAATTGAGGTGTATGATTGTGATCTTGGTTTGTCAATGACCCAACTTGAGGAGTACGAGTTATGAAGAGGCGATTGATATTAGTGGATTCAGGCTTGAATTGTGTGGTATTTTGATGGTTTAGCTATTAATTACCATTGACAGTCTTGGATGATATAAGATGTGATGGTCATTGGTGGAATTAGAACTCTTAAATGGATAGGAATTGATCTGAAGGCGATTTTGATATGACAAGTGGTGGGGACAATCATGTTGTGCTTGAGTTTGTAGCTTTGAAACGAAAGTTGATGAGGGTGCATGCCTGAACTTATCGCTGTTGGACTTAATAAACTGTCGCTTGGTATGGGACAAGTTGATGGGATACCCATAAACTGTAATGAAACATGGTATGGGACATGTGGAACGGAGATTTCTCCGTAGATATATGACTTGGGACAACCTGCAACAGCCAGGTCTGATGAGGGAGGGGAGTGATCGCCGGGACAGAGAGGTCCGAATAAGGAGCGGCTCCTGGCAGGCTTCTAAGATGGCAAGAGGCAGGAATAACCCAAGTCATAACTTGAAATGGGAAGTCTGGGTATCAGGTTAGTCCAATTGTGGATAAGAGATGTGCGGCACAAGATCGATTCTCATCAAGAATGATCGAAAGTGGCATGAAATGTGTAATGACGCCTATGAGTGGCATGGTTAAAAGCTTCGTGCTTGATGGTAGATGTCATATGAAAAAGAAAAGTGATGGTTGTGATGGGCTTGTGAGGCATGTTTTATTATTAGCCTCATGTGATTGGCTTGGCCAAGGTATAATTGAGAGGTTAGACAACGTAGGGGGTTTATACCCGTTGAACTGAGGCATGCTGAGAATAAGATAGTCTGTTGTGATTATGCTAGAGTGGCGGATGCCTCTAGGCTTAAAGTATGAGCTATTGACTCAGTGAATTGCTTCCTTGAGTGCTTGTTTGATAGTTGCCTAGTTAAGGCTAGCCTAGTAGTAGACGTTAGTTGAAAAGTTGCCTCGTTGAGGCTGGCTTGAGGAATGATCGCTAATCAAGGACTATTTGGGATCCTCGAATAATTGGCAATTAGTTGAGAATTTCCTATGTGTCATTAGAGAATTGTTTGGGAACCACTGAAAGTTGATAATTAAAGATAATGAGATGAGCAGCCTAAGACTGCAAGACTTGAGTAGATGACGTAAGTCTTAGACTCCTGGAGGGAATCATAGTGGTGCAGGTGACATGAGAAGCTGATAAAATTAAAGGACCAAAGTATGATCGCTAGAGTAGCACTTGGCTTGTGTATGTGAGATACGAAAAAATCCAAGAACTGAGATGGATCATGAGAATTAAGTAAAAATGAGTAACCAGAACATGAAAACCAGCAGAGCGATTGACTGGAGATTGTGAACCACATGGGACCCAAGAGTTGAATGGGTCGTGAGAAACTTGAATAGAAATGAGAAATTTTTATGGGTAGGCGAGCTCGAAAATGGGCTGCCATTGTTACCCAAATCGCTGAGACGACTAGTGCTGAGGAGTTAAGTGATGGAAGTCACGAGAAAGGTAACCTTGAGACTACTCATTTCTAAGTGGAAATGTGGATAGGAAACCATAAAAGTTTTGAAAAGCTTATGAAGCTACGTATACAGTTAAGATTGACTGAGTTTGATGAAGGGATGGAATTTGAAACTGTCTTCTTATAAATTGAAGGTTTCGTGAGAAAACCTTAGAGATTTTGGGTGCACTAAAGAAAAAAGGTACCCCTGGTAGTTATTAGCCTTAAAAGGCTGTTGAGGATTAATGAAGTGTCACCAAAGGAAGAGTTTTCCTTGAAGGCATGGTATATGTTTGGATCACCTTCGTTGAGATGTTCAATGGAAGTATCCTCCCGGGATTGCTTAAGAGCAAAAGTTGTTAGATCCTAATAATCTTGTAAGGACTTGAGGAAGGTCGATTGATTTGTGACAGAGTTCTCAAGGTTCCCTAAGTGTATTAAAGGTGGTCGAGGACCCTTGAATAAGACAAGTAAGTCCCTGAATGGATTGGAACTTGAAAGCCTTGTGGCTAGTGGTTATTCCTAACTCTAAGGAATGTTAATGAGATCCAATAAAAGAAGTGAATGATCGGAAGGCATGTGAATAAGAGAAACTCATGCTCATGAAATACGAGCAAAGAAATGTTCATTATGAAACATAAAATGTGCCCTTAAGGAATGGTCGTTACCTTGGCGTAAGGCTTATGGTGATGCATTTCTTGTTGATATGAGGAATATAAAAGAGACTGACGTGTCAGTCTGTCGGACCCTGTCGATCGAAATGGGATCGATTAAGGATGAATCGAGACCACTAGAAGTGGTATTATGTGTTACCAGCCCTAAAGAGTAGAGCGTCATCCTTAAAGAGCGATTGGACCTTGAGATGGTCGTTGAGGGAAAAGAAAGTTAATAGACTTGATAGTCCTGATTGTTTGTGATTTTAATGAATGGTTGGTTAAGCGAAAAGAGAGCTTAGAGTACAATTACAAAGTGACTCGAGATCGTTGAATTGAGCATTTGACAAGTGAACTGGTGGAGACTCGAGGACAAATAGATATTGTCACTTGAGGTGACTGAGTTATGGGAAAGAGAATGTGAAAGCATGGTGGCATTTGAATCCTGGAGTAAAGATATTGCCATCAGTGCAGACTCCAAGGTTGTCGTCCTATGGAATGGGAATGACAAGGTGAATTTGGAGCGAGAAAATGCTACAGAGTTGTGTAGTTTCTTCCTTAGGGTAAGAGACCCTATTGTAAAAGGAAGAAAAACTCTAAATTGTCTTAGTATTATGATTGAGCGTCTATACCGCGAAAAGGGACGCAGAACTTGAATGACTCCTAGAAGTGAAATCGGAGAGATAGTCTTGTAAACAATATTGAATCCAGGATGATGTTGGCGTGCAGTGGAATGAACGGAATTGGGATAAGGTCACCTTGGTGAGTATGGAACTCAGAGGCTAGAGCATTAATGCTTCTCGAGAGAAGAATGACAAGAATGAATAAAATATCGTGCGGTCCTAGAAGAGATCCATGACAACAGAGAGCCATGGTTTGAGCTCTCAGGTGAGAAGTGCGAGTAATAGTTGGAAGATTCAACGCTTGGTAGAAAGAAGTGGATAACAGTCGAACTAAGTGCCCAAGGAATGATTGAGTTGGTCGCTACCATCTCGAGAGACGATGGTTGAACTCATGTAAGGAGCCATGAGAAACATGAACAGTTTTTGAGAGTGTTATATGGGCTCTAAGGAAATGCCTATTGCATGCTAAATGTGAAGAGCGCAAGTTGTGGACCTGATGAAGTAAGATTCCCGTATTGGAATAAGTGATAAATCCTTTGAGTATTGGAATAAGTGATGAATCGACTATAGTCGATGTGAGTTGCAGGAAGTTGAGATTTACTAAGATTGGTGAATTATTACGGATGGATCGTGGGAAGATTCCCCACCAGAGCTGTTCCAATGATGAAATGGGTTAAATATAAGATGTAATGCGAAGGGAGGAATAGACGTGAATTGCACTTTCAAGGACTTGAGTCAAGTGGATGCCTACGCTAGTAGTGGCGTTCCTGTTCGGAATCAAAAGAGTCGATAGAGTCTTGATGATGTGATGTGGAAAGGAAATTTGAGGCGTAACAAGGCGATTTGAAGTGGGTATTACATGTACGCCATGATAGTAAGGCCACATGAGTTGCAATGCTTAGACCTCGCGACAAAGTTTGAGAAACCTTGCTCGAGTGGAAAGAGGTTTGAGTTAATATCTACCACAAGAAAATAACGTAGTAATTTCTCGAAAAAAAAATTAATGAGAGACAACACCGAAGGATGAAATTGCTTGTGGACGTAGGAGCGTTGCTTGTGTAAGGGAAGACCTCGAAGTCATGTGAGCTATAAGAGATTGAGAGCATGGACTGTCAAAAGGGAATTGGAGGAAAGGCACGTGGGATGAAGAGACCACCCAAATGTTGTTAAACGATAACCATATCGCTAAGGAGGGGTGAATTATCTAACGGATGCTTATAATTGAACTTTGAGCATTGAGTAATTGACAATGGAGGGACAGATCTTCCCTCGAGAAATAAGGGATTCAACTTCTAAATTGGAAGTTCACTAATGGACTAGTGTGATGGCTACTGGAAACACCTAGCCTGAAGGTCGGAAGGAAATTGAGGTGTGCCATGATTAAACACCGATACTGGAGGGATTATAGGAATGGATGAAACCCTTGAGGCCTATAGATGGAAGTACGGGTCTAGTATTGAAGGGAAACTCAAGGAGATGACATCATCGAGATTCAAAGGAGGAATTATGGTGTACTTTGGGATGGCACAAAGGTGTGCCAGACTCGCATCAATGCTATCGATGAATGGACTGAAAGTAGGATTAGTCTAACATGAGGTCAAGCATTAGGCATGCTTACAAAAAAGGGGGCATGACGTTGAAAGTTGATGGATTATCACGATCGTTGAGATTTTAGGACTGAATCGAGAGTGAATTACTCCGGAGGTAATCATGAACTTGTTTAAGGAGTCGAGAGGGCTATGATTCAACTTGGATAATAGAGGACAAATTGGTAAAGCCCCTGAATCATAAATGGTACGAAAGGACATTCGGAGGAAGTGATACGCCAAACGGTATAGGCACTAAAGAGTGCATTTTTACGACGGTTTAGTAATGGTAGATAGGTAAAGATCTTGAGTTTAATACGACGTTTTGGAAAAGCCTTTCGTCAAGGAATTTGAAAAGCAGGATTGCAATATAATGTATATACCCTCGGACCATTAGATAAATTGAAAAGGCGATTTGAATGCTCAAGAGTATATCACCGACAAATATTATGAATATCGATTGAGAACAAAGGAAGGTGAACATAGATTGAGGACAAAAAGGGAAACGAGTGCATTCCGACGAGGGCTAGTGTTAATAGTTATGGAAAAATGAAAGAGATAATGTGAACGCTCGAGGATGAATTGCTGACAAATGTTATGAATACCAAAAGAGAATTGAGAGAAGTAAATTGGATTGAGAACTGAAGGAGATAAGTCCTAAGGAAGAGATGGTTTTGGGCTGGAAAGGACAAGTAAGATTGTCAAGTCATAAAAAGGAATTATTCGGAAGAACGAAGATGTGATGAGACGCCAATACCCCAAAGGACTGGATGGTTAGAAGGTTGTAAATTTCGCGGACAAAATTTTTGTAATAGGGGAAGAGTTGTGACATTCTGATTTCCGGTCAATTTCAGACTCATTAACGAGAAATGAATCTAGAGATGTATTTCAGTCATATCTCGCTCGAACCTGATCAATTCGAGTAGGCTGACCAAAAGGAAAAGGCTAACGCGAGACAAGGTACGTGGACCTAGGGAATTCGGATAAGAAATGGCGCTTTGACCATAAGGATTGTCAAGGAAATATTTAGAACCACAAAAGGCCGATCCAAGAACGATTAGGGATTGCCTTGTGAGTGTAATACGGTTGGAGCGCGGGTGATGCCGCTTAACCAACGTATGATTTGCAAAATTTTCCTAAATCGGACCGTGATGATCAAGACCAAAGGGACTAGTGATAAACCCTCACAATTACATGATAACCAAAGCCGCCATGAATTGACGAGCCCTAAACATGATATGAATCACAGGGTCGATACGCGTAAAGTCCGCAAAAGTCACCCGTCGATTCGGGATAAGTTGGGACCCCGTCTGATAGATGAAATTATCAGAAACGAGTCTTGAAAGATTTGAAATGAAAAATCAAGAATTCCAACATCATTCGGATTGGCTATCGCCCTATCGAAAAATTCTGGAACGAGAAAAACGACGTTCTGAACGTCGGGGGTAAAATTACCCTTTTAACCCTCAAGCTTTGAACCTTGCCATGCAATTGAAGAAGGGAAATTTGGTCATTAAACCCTCCCCATAACTGCCGAAAAAGGCGATGGAATGAGGGTCATTGGATCACATTGGGAAGACAAAAGGCCAAGTGTCACAAGATCAAACAAATGTGGTCATGTCCAACCTTTTCCTAATTAACATTCAAACCATTGAGCAAGCCTTGGATATATAGCAATTTCACTCTCTCTTCTCTTCAATTGACCGGCCAAACCCTCCCTCAAACTCTCTCAAGCCACCGAAACTCCCTCTTCCTCTTCCTTCTTCATTCTATCGCCGGTGATCAGTTCTGGTCCCTCTGTTCGGTGCCCATGACGCCACTATTCGACCACCGTCTGATCGCTGACCAACCACACCAACCTAGATATACGTCTTTCCAATTTCCTCGAAGTGGAAGCGAGGCATTTGGACCACCGAGGAGCTCCGGCCAAGAGTTTTCTCGAGAGCCGACGAAATCTGCTCCAACCTGACGTAGGTCCGGTTTCTAACCCTTTTGGAGCCATAAATATTGGCATTTTGAGGTCAAATTTTGTGAAGATCTAGTAGACATGTATATGAATCTGTGGTAAAAAATTGAGAGTGATTTGAAGAAGTTTTGACCTCGAATCAGTCTTGTAAATCTTGGACAGAAAACTGCCGGTACTGTCCTTGGAGGATTCGGCCACTTTGGACGAGTTTCCGGCGACTAATCGACCTCAAACTCCTAGAGAGCCTTAAGAACCCTTATATAGACATTTTAAGAGATATGATGACGATTAAATGATGAATTTAGAGTTGGTTTAGGGCTGATTATGCCCAGTTTACACAGAACCGGGAAGAACCGGTTCGGTTATGTGCAAGGCCGGGGCTGCGGGGGCTGTTGGCATTGGATTTTGAGTCTCAAATTGATTTTTAAGACATGTTTAGATGATGAGGGTTAGGTTATAGATGATTGGGATTCATGGATTGAGGAATTGAGTATGGAAAATTGACAAATCGGTCGAAATTCCTAGGTTGCGCGGTGAATCGAGCCTTGGACCCATGGAGCCGAAAGTTGAGGGCAGACTCAAGAAGAAGTTTGTGTAATCAAACGCAAGGTAAGGGAATTCCTAAACTTAGGATAGGGAGATTGGACTCAATTGAGTGAGTTGGGGGTTGATTGGATCGATTTGTAAGGATTTTCCAAAGGATAACTATTGGTATGTCCTAAGTGGCTATAGGAGGATTATGTATGTTATTATTTAGGCTTGAATTATCTGCCATGTATGTGTGTTACATGATTTCCTTGCATGCCATGAGTATTTGAAGTGTGCATGAGATGCACTTGTTGTTTGATTTGTGAAATTGAATTAAAATCATGGCATGAGCATGACATGGCGATGCCCTGAGGCGCATGATACGCAAGGCAAGAGGTGGGTACCCTGATGCGAAAAGATCGCGGGGTGGAGTTGATGTTGTGTGGCGCCCTGATGCGATGAAATCGCAGGGTTGAGATGGCCACAGTCCTGATGCGAACTATTCACGGGACGGAGGTGTGAGATAATGAGATCGGCTTGGAGATTCATCGGAACTTGATGCGTTTACGCAGGTTGCCGATGAGTGTCTGATGTGTTTACGCGGACCATGCCCGATACGACGAGATCGCAAGCTAGAGATTGAGCCAGGCAGGAAGAGGTGGTTGTGGTGAGATGGCGGAGGAGGTGTGCATTATCATCTGAGTGTGACTTGTTGTCAAAGTTGCATGCCTGTCATCTATATGTCGTTGTTTTATTGATTTATACTTGATATGCTTGTGAGTGGAATTATTGGGGCGTACGACTGCCTGAACGGACGGTCGACCTAACCTAGGGTAAGGATTCTTTTACTGAGATGTGTATCTCATCCCTTTTGGAGACAACATTTTTCAGGTCTCTAATGAAGAAAACTGAGTTCGCCATGGATTTGCATTCAATGGTTCAAGTCATTAGAGGAAAAATAAAGACTTCTCTTTTGTGACCTTAGAATTGAATAGAAGATATCTTGAGGATTTAGATTGTAATAAAGAAAAGTATAATTGACCTTTATTAAAGATGTGCCCCTGTGTCCTAAGTCATTAGGTGCTGCTTTAATTGTAAATTGGAGTTGACATCGCTTCCGCATGCATGTTCTCCGAAGCGTATAAGACTTTGGACGTTGGATCCTGGAGCTTTCATGAAGGAACAGCTTGGTGAGATGCCCGCATGCTCGCCAGATTCGAGGTGTGACAAATATTACTGGGGCTACAGGCCAATCGATATCACTAGAACTCATAGTCAATTGATATCACTAGGGCCACAGGCCAATTTATATCATTAGAGGCATCAAGCCAATGCGATCTCCGGGGCCATAGGCCAACGATCGAGAGGCACTATAGCCCATTAATCCAACATAGGCATCATTTACCACAGAATAATTAGTATATCAAATCATTAACGAACACACCACATGCTATAGGATCCATGCTTCACGTATTAGCCTAAAACAAACATATTGTCTTCAATGAGACAAACCAAAAATCATCGCCAGGGCCCACGGTCGCGATGTATCGCCAGGGCTCCAAACCGCAATATAATTTCATAGGGTTCCAAGCCAAATCATCGCCAAGACCTACGATCGCAATATCATCACCAGGGCTCCAAGCCAAATCATCGCCAGGGCCCACGGCCTCGATATCAGCACGAGGGCCCACTGCCAATTCACTACCAAGGCATTTCAGCTAATTCATTAAATGTAACAGGGTTCACTGCCAATTCAATATCAAGAACAGGCCTCACAGCCATTTCAATAACAAGAAAAGGGCTCACAGCCAATTCAATAACACACTGTCAATCACCATGCTTTTATCGTACAATCACGCTACATAAGACAACTATCCAGTACTGTCCTAGGATTCGAGTAAGGGTTTAGAAACCATTTACCTCGATCGATTAGCAAAATTCCACAATAAACGATCCTTTTTAATACCACTGGTATGCAATCAACCAAGGACCGCTCATCAACCATGAAAAGTTCATCAATTTCGAATCATAAAGCCATCGCATTCAACTTCCTCTAACCCAATCTCTCAATAACCATTCAATTGGCCACTCAAGATACCTTATCGATCAATCGAACATATGACAATACTTCAACGAACCCTCAATTCATTCGGTTCATGTAGTCACATGCAAGGCCGAGTATAACTCGAAGTTTTGTGCACTAATTTAGCCTTTAAATCATTTCTAATTTCCAATCCACTTCACCAACTCCTCATTAACACCTCACATCATGTCTTATGGGGTCCTATGAGTCAATTTGAAGTCAAAATAATCCTCAATTAACCCCTAACAGAATCGGTCATGGCAAGGTACTCCCAAAATAGAATCGGTTTCTAGTTCAATTCGTTCAATCAAGCTACACTTCAATCCCAAACCTTAATTCCTCACAAAATAAACTTGCTAGGACCTCAATTTACATGTTAAGGGAGCTTACCAAGAGTTTTGGAGTGAAACAATAACATAAAGCCTTCGAACCAACCGGATTTCTCCACGGTCCTCAAACGGGCAAATTCTGTCTAGTTTTAATCATCAACAATCAACCATGAAACCCTAATTTAACACCATCAAACTTGAAACCACAAACCATCCAACTTGAATACTAGATTTCATGAAGATCTCACCAAAAATTTGAGCTCATTTGGAGTTTGGAAGCTCCCAAAAACACAGCCTCTCAAAAAATCGGGTCAGATTTTGACCTTTGCCCACTCAAATAGACCTACGGGACAAACAGCTGGGCCAAATTAAACTCATAATACCTTCCTCGAACGGCAAGACAATAAGCTTTAAGATGGCAATAGGTTTACCTCAATCCGATGTTGGACAACAAAGTTATGGCCAGATCAGTGAACCAGTTTCTGTCTGTTCGCGAGAAAAACTGTTCGGCTGAGAGGAAAAGAAGAAGAACAAGAAAAGAGATAGGGTTTTGGCCGACCAAATGGAAGAGAGAGAGGGTCTTCCACAATAATTGAGCTTGGTTAAGGATAAGATGGTTAGGTGAGTTTAGTTAATGCTTACCCTCTCAAATAGTGACACTTGTTTTGCTTCTAGAAGTCCTTGTCCACCATTGACTTCCCTTGACCAATCTTCATCAATTTTGGCAGCATATAGAGGGGATGACCAAAATGACCTTCTAAACTTCTTAAGGCATGGTCAAAGGTCGAGGGGCAAAATGGTCATTTTGCACTTTTCATCCGAATTTCCATTTTTTCAGTTTAAATCACCCTTGATGAGGTGACGTCCATTTCAATTTCAATGTTTTAATTCCTCAATGTCCAATACCTAATCTTGAGTCTAATTTCACGTCGAACTCTCGTCGACTGTAATTCTAGTTTATCTCAAACTGACGGGCAAATCTTGCAGGCATTGTGCGTATCGACCTTAGGATTTTTCTCAAGCCGTGGCGATTTTGATTGTCATGTAATTGCGAGGGTTTATTGTTCGTTCCTTCAATCCTGATCATCGAAATCCAATTTTGGAAATTCTCGCAAATTACACAATGGTTAAGCGTAATCACCTGCATCCCAACGTATAACGCTAGCAAGACATTCCATGATCGTCCTTAGATCGATCTCTACCGACCCAAGACATTCCCTTGACAATCCTTGTGGTTGAAGTGTTATTTCTTAATCAAATTCCTCAAGTTCACGTATCTGACTCTGCGTCAGTCTTTCCTTTTTGGTCAGATAACTATGGAGTGGCCAACTTCGAGCGTATTAGCTGGAATACACCGATCGATATCCTTCCATTCAATAACCTCGAGAGGGTCAGAATTCGGAATGTCACAATTCTTCTCCCTTAAAGAAATTTCGTTCTTGAAATTTGTCACTTTCCAATTATCCAATCTCATGGGGTATCGACGCCTCATCGCATCCTCATTCTTCAAAGTAGATCCTCCCATTACTTGACGTTCCCACTTTTCTTTTCTAACAAAAGTCATATTCCTCCAGGACATATTTCCCTCAGTCCTTAACCTATACTTGCTTTTCTCTATTCTCTTCCGACATTCACAATATTTGTTGGTGATACACCTTTGAGCATTCAGACCTTCTTTTCAATTCGTCCCAATGGTCCGGGAATAATACGTACGTCATATTGTAATCTCGCTGTTCAAATGCCTTGTCGAAAGGCTTTTTCCAGAACGCCGCAGTAGATTCAAGATCGTTTTCTATCACGATGATTGCCCATCCATCATGAAATCGCACTCCTTGAGTGCCTCTATCAATTGGCATGATCATCTAATTCAAACGTCATGTTGCACCGTTGAGAACGCACAAGCTCCATTAACTTACCCTCGATTGTCCAAATCGAACCCTAGCCTTCTCGACTTCTCAGGCAAACTCATGATTGAGTCCTTAATAGCTTTTCATCGATTATATTCGAGATTCTCTCTTGCAACAATTATACTTTCCCTTCAATCCCTTTTGAGCAGTCAACATTCCCAACTCTCGCAGTTCACATAGTTGTGAGGTCTTTCCTTACACGAGTAACGCTACCGTATCTGTAAGTAATTTCATCCATCGGCGTTGCTTCTCATCAATTCCTCTTGGGGAACTAATATTTCAAGTTCTTACAGCTTGTATAAACTCGAAACCTTTATTCTAGCGAGTCATGTTTTCCCAACTCCTTTGCAAGGGCGGTTGTATTCTAATTCCAATTATGCATTGGGTATTTCCACTCATGAGATCCTATGGCCGCGATATGTAAGCAACAACCTTTCACGTTGCACTAATTTACACTTAAATTTTCCTTCTGCGTCAGCCCATCGTAACCCTTGTCATCCTACACTTTCCAATGAAAACACCATCATCGGTGCAGTTGCCAACTGGGCTTAAGTTCTTAGGACTCCTTTTCACATTCATTCGTCCACCCACGTCACACCTCATCCTTAGTCCATTCCCTTTAATGGAACAGCTCCTCTGGAAAATCTTCTCACGACGTCTATAGCAACCATTATAATCCATAAGACTTAGGAGGTCTCAAGCGTTAGTAGTTCACGTCGGCCTTAGTCAACCTATCTCCATCTCCTACTGCTGGGAATCTATAGGGATTCCACTCCTCAGATCTACTTGGCCAAGAAATTTCACCTTTTTAGGCCCACAGCTCGTGTTATTCAAACTGAGCATAGGACGAGCATTCTTTTAGGATTCATGAGCATACCCTTACGACTCCTTAAACGAGTCGGATCATCGTCTCTCAAGAAGGTAACAACCCATCCAATTAATCTGGTTATTGTCAACTCCTTTCTACCAGATATCAAATCTTTCAAACTATTCCTCATACCTTTTACTTGAGAGCTCATACTTGGCTCTCTATTGCCACAGGTCTCCACTAGAACCATGTAATATTTTATTCATTTTTGTCTCTCTTCCCTGAGAAAGCACTCTTATCTTAACCGCTGGTTTTCATAACCAGTCAATGCAACTTTATCCCAATTACGTCTGTTCTACTGAACGTCGACATCATCCTAGAATTTAACATTGTCTACAAGACAGTCTCTCAAACTTAACTTCCCTTCCAGGAATCATTCAAGTTAGGCGTCGTCTTTCTCAGTCTAGATGTTCAACTTCGATACCAGGACAATTGGAATTTTCTCTTCCTTCCACACTAGGGTCTCCACTAATTCACATATCGAATACTCATTTCAACTACTTCAAGTCGCCTTGCGATTACCGTCTAAGTACTCTTTTTGCTTACTCATTCATTCATTAAAATCGCAAGTCGCTAGGACCATCAAGTCCATTCGCTTTTCTTTTCGTCAACAACTATCTTATGGTCCAATCATCCTTAAGGACAACGCCCTAATCTTTAGGGGACAACAACTGATGATTCCATTTCTAATAATTCCAGTTCAATCAACCAATCTAAGGGAATCATTAAATCCAAGCAAACTAGCATGCCAATTTTCTTTGACTCCTTCCATAACAAAAGAGACAAACTACCCCTTTTTCCACCATGGGTCTTAAGCCCAGGTAATCAACCATTCCTTGGAGACACTTCATGTGTTCCATAAGTGACGTTTTCTTCACCGTATTTCTTCCAATCATTCACTCATCTTATTAAAATCCATTATAGTTCTTCAAACCAGGAACAACCATTAGCCATAAGGCTTTCAAATTCCAATCCACTCGGGGATTTACTTATCTTATTCAAAGGGTTCTTGACCAATTTTAACATATGCTTAAACGACCATGAGAACTCTATCTCACACTGGTCGATCATCCTCTGATCCTTGCAAAACTATCATGATCCAAACAATCTTTGCTCTCAAGTAATCCCAAGATGATATTTTTTGTCAAACCACTCAACATGGGTAGTTTAAGCTGATATCACGCCTTCGAGGAAACCCTTCCTCTGGTGACCTTTCACCTACTATCAATAGCCTCTTAAGGCTAAAACTGCTAGGGTCACTTTCTTTCCTCAGTGTACCCAAAACCTCTAAGGTTTCCTTATCAAGATCCCCAATCTAGAGGGAGACAATTTCAAATCTCATCCCTCCATCAACCTCAGTCAATCTCAACCTTATTAATAGCTTCACAAGCCTTTCAAAACCCTCATGGTTCTTTTCACACATTCACTTTAAAATGAAGTAACTCAAAGTCACATTTCTTGTGACTTTCATCTTTTACCTCATCAGTACTAGTGTCAGTCGTCTCTGTGACTTGGGTACAATGACAGCTCCTTCTTGAGTCTATCTACCCAATACATTTTCTTATTTCCATTTAAAGTTCTCACAACTCCTTATCACGCTTGGGTCTCCCACGATTAACAAATCGAGCCATACACTCTTCTGATACTCATATTCCAATTGTCTTCTTTACTCAATTCCCATGATCCATATCAATTCTTGGATCTTCCGTACCATATATACTCGAGCCCTATGCTCTTCTATGACCATACTTGGGTTGTTCAACATCATTAGGTTCTCATGTCACTTAAATCACTCTGATTCCCTCTAGGAATCAAAGACTTAAGTCACCTACTCAAGTCTAGCAATCTCAGGCTGCTCATCTCATCATTCATCATTATCAACCATCCAATGGTTCCCAAACAACTCTCAACTAGTTGTCCATTACCCAAGGGTTTCGGATCCTCATTAGTCAATGACTATTCGACAGGCCAGCCTTAACAAGGCAATTTCTCAGTAAACAGCCAATTACTAAGCAAGCCTCAACTATGCAACTATCAAACAATCATCAAGATAGCAATTCACTAAGTCAGTAGCTCACACTTTCAGCCTAGAGGCATCTACCACTCTGTCACAAACACAACAGGCAATCTCATTCTCAATAGGCATCAATTCAACGGGTATAAACCCCATATGCCATCTAATCTCTCAGTTAGATCTCGGCCAAGCCAATTTCATGATGTCAATCATAAAATACGCCTAATATGCCAATCCCAACATTGCTTTTCTTTTTCAAACGACATCCATTGCCAAGCACAAAGCTTTCAATCATGCCACTCACAGGCATCATTTCACATGCCATGCCACTTTTGAACATCCACTTCAAGAATCAATCCCGTGTCACACATCTCTTAATAATAATTGGACTCAACATGATACCTAGACTTTCCCTTTCAAGTTATAACTTGGGTCATTCCTACCTCTTGCCATTTTAGAAGTCTACCAAGAGCCGCTCCTTGTCCGTACCTCTCTGTCCCGGCGATCACTCCCTGCCCTCACCAGACCATGACCATTGCAGGTTGTCCTAAGTCACGCATCATGGAGAAAGCCCCGTTCCACACGTCTCATACCATGCTTCATTATAGTTTATAGGTATCACATCCACTTGTCTTATACCAAGCAATAGTTTATTAAGTCTAACAACGATAAGTTCATGCATGCACCCTCATCAACTTTCATTTCATAGCCACAAACACATGCACAGCATGTTCATTCTCACTACTTGTCACACCACAGTGTTTCCACATCAAGCCTCTATTATAAAAACCCTCCGGTTCCACCAATGACCATCGTATCTCATAGATCAATTGTCTATATTCAACTATATACCTCAAGTCTAGTCATTATTTCAAGTCAAATCCATATGCACTCGATCATAATTGATCTTTAATCCCAATATTCACTACCTGCTTCCTTACATAAACCTTGCCTCAAATCATCCAAGGTTGTCAGTAGCAATCGATAACTAAATCATCAAGATACAACGTAATTCAAGCCTGAATCCACTAATGTCAGTTGTCTCTTATAACTCATATTCTCCAAGTTGGGTCATCGACAAGCCACGATCACAATTATATACTCCAATTAACCACTCATTCATAAGCTATTCTCTAGCAACCTCAAATCTAAGCTTATGACTCTCCAATTTCTTGCTTGCTTCCTTGTGAACCTTAATCATAGCATCACTCAAGATCATCCATTAGAATCAACACTAGAACCATTAGTGTACCTCACAAGTATAAGCCTAAAGTCCCCAACTAGCAATCCATGTTTAATCCTAAAGGTCTCACTACCGAATTGCCCTCAAGTCATCGCTCCTTATCACTCCAAACCTCAATCATATTAGATCAAGCTAACCTTACTCTAATACCACTTAAACGTGGATGTCACACCCAAACCCAACGAGCATGCAAACATCTCACCTGGCCATTAATCTTCAATAATCTCCCAAGATCCCTCGATGAATTAATCATAGCTCCAAAATAAACTCACAATCAGATGACGCGGGACAATAGGGTATACACTGATCCTCAATATCACAGTCGGTTACAAATCTAACTCCAAACAATTCACAGTTCCTACGATCCCATTCATATTCTTTATGACTTTCACCAACAACTTCTTGAAATGCCAACCCATGGCAAGTTCGGGTGTCCTTCGCCTGGTACCTAAAAAAGTTAAGCCCCTACTAGGGTGAGATATAAATCTCAATAAGTGAAATCTAAACCTAAACCTGAACACCAGCCCCCCAGACCAACTCAATCTCACTAAATGCAGACATTCATCAATCAACCATCTTAGCAAGATAGGCAGAATTAGGAGTCACAGTCAAACATAATCAACCTTAAGTGTTCATGCTTCGAGTACATGGTACATAAACTAACACTCATGACTTTCAGAGTCACCACAATCAATCATCGCCTTGCTTTCAGGCCGCCATGTACATCTCTGGCACTCTTGTCAACTGATAACGCTGGGGCCATAGGCCAATTGATGTCACTAGAACTTATAGTCAATTGATATCACTAGGGCCACAGGCCAATTGATATCATTAGAGGCATCAAGCCAATGCGATCTCCGGGGCCACAGGCCAACGATTGCGGGGTACTATAGCCCATTCATACAACATAGGCATCATTTATCACAGAATAATTGGCCTATCAAATCATTAACGAACACACCACATGCTATAGGATCCATGCTTCACACATTAGCCTAAAACAAACATATTGTCTTCAATGACACAAGTCATTAATCATCGTTAGGGATCCAAGACGCAATATAATTTCATAAGGCTCCAAGCCAAATTATCGCCAAGGCCCACGACCATGATGTCATCACCAAGGCTCTAAGCCAAATCATCGCCAAGGCCCATGGCGATGATGTCAGCACCAGGGCCCATTGCCAATCCACTACCAGGGCACCTCAGCCAATTCCTTAATAGTAATAAGGCTCACAGCCAATTCAATATCAAGAACAGGGCTCGCAGCCAATTCAATAACAAAATAGGGCTCACAGCCAATTCAATAACAAAAATAGGGCTCACAACCAATTCAATAACACACTGTCAATCACCATGCTTTTATTGCACAATCACGCTACACAAGACAATTATCCAGTACTGTCTTAGGGTTCAAGTAAGGGTTTAAAAACCACTTACCTCGATCGATTAGCAAAATTTCACACCAAACGATCCTTTTTAATACCACTGGTATGCAATCAACAAAGGAACCCTCGTCAACCTTAAAAAGTTTATCAATTTCAAATCATAAAGCCATCGCATTCAACTTCCTCTAACTCAATCTCTCAATAACCATTCAATTGGCAACTAAAGATGCCTTATCGATCAATCGAACATATGACAATACTTCAACGAACCCTCAATTCATTTGGTTCATGAAGTCACATGCAAGGCAGAATATAACTCGAAGTTTTATGCACCAATTTAGCCCTTAAATCATTTCTAATTCCCAATCCACTTCACCAACTCCCCATTAACACCTCACATCATGTCTTATAGGGTCTTATAAGTCAATTTGAAGTCAAAATACTCCTTAATTAACACTCAACAGAATCGGTCATGGCAAGGTACTCCCAAAATAGAACCGATTTCTAGTTCAATCCGTTCAATTAAACTATACTTCAATCCCAAACCTTAATTCTTTACAAAATAAACTTGCTAGGACCTCAATTTAAATGTTAAGGGAGCTCACCGAGAGTTTCGGAGCGAAACAATAACATAAAGCCTTCAAACCAACCGGTTTTCTCCACGGTTCGCAAACGGGCAGATTCTATCCAGTTTTAATAATCTACAATAAATCATGAAACCCTATTTTAGCACCATCAAATTTATAACCACAAATCATCCAACTTGAATACTAGATGTTATGAAGATCTCACCGAAAATTTGAGGTCATTTGGAGTCTGGAAGCTCCTAAAAACGCAGCATCTCCAAAATCGGGTCAGATTTTAACCTTTGCCCACTTAAACAAACCTACGGGAAAAACAGCTGGGCCAAATTATGTTCATAATACCTTCCTAAAACGGAAAGACGATAAGCTTTAAGATGGCTATGGTTTTACCTCAATCCGATGTTGGACAACAAAGTTATGGTCAGAATAGTGAACCAGTTTCTATCTGTCCGTGAGAAAAACCGTTTGGCCGAGAGGAGAAGAAGAAGAAGAACAGAGAGGGTTTTAGCCAACCAAATAGAAGAGAGAGCGAGTCTTCCACAATAATTGAGCTTGGTCAAGGATAAGATGGTTAGGTGAGTTTAATTAATGCTTATCCTCTCAAAGAGTGACACTTGTCTTGTTTCTAGGAGGCCTTGACCACCATTGACTTTGCTTGACCAATCTTCATCAATTTCGGTAGCATATAGAGAGCGTTGAACGACCAAAATGACCTTCTGAACTTCTTAAGGCAAGGCCAAAGGTCAAGGGGCAAAATGGTTATTTTGCACTTTTCGTCCGAATTTCTATTTTTTCAATATAAACCACCCTTGATGAAGCGATGTCCATTTCAATTCCAATGTTTGAATTCCTCAATGTCCAATACCCAATCTCGAGGTCTAATTTCATGTCGAACTCTTGTCGATTGTAATTCTAATTTATCTCAAACTGACGGGCGACTCTTGCAGGCGCCATGCGTATCGACCTTGGGATTTTTCTCAAGCTATAGTGACTTTTATTGTCATGTAATTGCGAGGGTTTATCATTCGTTCCTTCAATCTTAATCATCGAAATCCGATTTAGGAAGTTCTCGCAAATTACACATTGGTTAAGCGGAATCACCCGCGTCCCAACGTATAACACTAGCAAGACATTCCATGATCATTCTTAGATCGATCTCTGCCATCCCATGATATTCCCTCTACAATCCTTATGGTCAAAGTGTCATTTCTTATTCAAATTCCTCAGGTCCACGTATCTGACTCAGCGTTAGTCTTCCCCTTTTGGTCAGATAATTCAAGAGCGGCCAACTCCAAGTAAGTTATAACTGGAATACACCAATCGATATCCTTCCATTCAATAACCTTGAGAGGGTCGAGATTCGGAATGTCACAAAATCGATCTATAATGGAAGGTTGGTTAAATTTTCGAAAATTGAAAGGGATAACGACACGATCATGATTTCTTTCCTTATCTCGTGGTGAATATTCGGGTGGATGCATTGTCTTGATTGTACTTGCAATGTTTTAAAATTTCTTGAAAATTTTAGTCAGATGTGGTTTCCTAAATACCCTATCTAATTGATTTTTTAGGAAGATAAGGTTTCTTAAAAACCTTATCTTAATAAACCTTAGGCATTTAAATCAAAACAAAAAATCTCCAATATATCCCCATAATGGCCGATTTTTTTTTTTAAGAAGGGAAAGACAAAAATCACATCCAAGCTCATATGGCAAATTTCGCATTAATTAGGATAGCATATATTCAATCGTGTGCACATATTGTGCCTGCATATTAGGTTAAATAGGATAACTTCTTAATTCAGTATTTCTTTCATAAATCTGAAAAAAGATACATAAAAATAAAAATAAAATAAAATAAAATCATTTGCCACGACATTTTTCCATGTCATTTTGCTACGTCATTTTTTCTCGTCATTTTCCACATCATTTTTCCATGTCATTTTGCCACGTCATTTTGCCATCTCACGCATCCTTGCCATGTCATTATGCCATGTTGTTTTGCTATGTCATTTTACATGCCATTAGTCTCATGTTTAAGGTATTCATGCTAGGTGAGTCTAATTGCTTGATTGAATTTTTTCAATTAGAAGTTGCATGCCACTTAGTCTAATTATAATTTTTTGCATGTTATATGTGGTCCTTGCATGATTAGTTCAGTTAATTGCATTTTGTCCATCAAATTGCCATGTGTTGTCATTCTTTTCACATGTTTTAATCAATTAGTTAAACTTTGCATATGGGAAAACACGACCTTAACTGTGTGTGACCTGCATTGCATCCATTTATTTGGTCATCTATTCATGTAGTTTAGATAGTTTCATGCATTACATATAAAAAGCGAAAATCCCAAAAAAAAAGAATTTCATTTTTCAAGCTTTAAAATTAGTTCAATCTGAGTCGTCAATTTAGGACATCTCATATGGAATTAATGTACCGAATAGCATTAGTTTTAATTAACTAATGTAATCAAGTCCTCGAATCCACAATCTCTGGTTCGTAGAAGTAAAATGGTTCTCCCGTTATTTTACTTACGTTTCTAATCAACCTACCAAAAATGATTAGTGGCGACTTTAAATTTTAAATCATTCTAATTATTTTAAGTTGCGATTTGGTAGGGCTTGGGAGAGTCCGTATTAGGTTAGTTATTAAAATTAGCTTGATAATCCATTAGCTTAAGAGTTTTTTTTAAAAAAAATTAGGTCACGACATTGGGCTAAATTGCAATGAAGGACAATCAGATTGAATGTCAATATCCTAAAAATGCTAAAATTACAAATTAAAAAACTCAAATGATATTTTTTACCAAATTCAATCATACGCATAACAAAGGGACACAAAAAATTAAACTTGAATTTGAACTTTTCATAAGGTCAAGAATACAATGGAATTAAAAGAAAATATTTATTATTTTTCATATTTTTGTGACCTCAAATGTTATTTTTCTGAATTTTTGAGTATTTTCATATTTTCTAAAAATATTTAAAAATGTCAAAAATATGAAAAAAAAATATTTTTTTGGTCAAAATGGTTCCTTGGGCTTGGCTAAGGCCACCAAAGTTGATTTTGGAATTTTTTTAATTTTTATGATTTGTTTGTGAATTTTTCAAAAATAAACTGAAAAGACTAATCAGAAATCAGGTGTCAATGGATGCACCTCTTTAAGAGGAATCTCACGAGAGGTTTCACTCAAAAATAGGTGATGCCTGAATCTAGATTGACTCGACTAGTAAAAAAAAATAAAAACGAATTCTGACATTCAATCTTTCTTGTTTCGCTAGTGAACGCTCTGCTCATTCTGTCTTTACTTCTGTGAGAGCGAGAAAGAGTAAAGCTATTTACCTGTTACCGACCTACTTGATGCTCGTGCCCTATACGCGGTATACGGCGGATTCAATTGCATACCTAGAGAACTCGTTTCTTGAGTATCCTTAGGCAGTTAAGTTCTAGCCCGTATGGTAGGCCAAACCAGAATGGGATTCCTATCTGACAGGAACCTATGTATGACGCGCCCGTTCTTTAGGGATTGTCAAAGGTTTCGATCCGTATGGTGGATCAAACCATGAATAGGACTCCTTTCTATCGGGAACTTATAGATGACGCACCCTTTCTTTAGGAATTGTCAAAAGTCTTGATCCATACGGTGGATCAGACCATGAATAGGACTCCTTTCTATAGGAACCTATGGATGACGCACCCATTCTGTAGGGATTGTCAGAAACTAGGCTTCCTATACACTAGGAACCTAAAGGTGACGCACCCATCGGGAACTAGGCTTCCTTTCCACCAGGAACCTAAAAGTAACGCACCCGTTCTTCTAGGGTTTGTCCGAAAGTAGGCTTCCTATCCACTAGGAATCTAAAGGTGACGCATTCATTCTTTGGGGTTTGTCTGAGACTAGGCTTCCTATCCACCAGGAACCAAAAAATGACGCACCCGTCCTTTAGGGTTTGTCGAAAAGTAGGCTTTCTATACCTTGAGGAATCAACGAGGGCCTGTATAAATGAGGTGTACCTAACTCTTAGATTTTACCGAAGGGTCTATCCTGTGGTTTAGGGATTACCTAGAACCTTACAGAAAGCTGGTTCTAAAGATTATCTTCTCGACATGCAAAACATCATTCTGGAATTTAGGGACTCTAAGTATCCTGCAGAAAGTTCAAACCTACAAAAATATTTGTTAACAAGATTCTTCTACAACCTAGGGATTACCTAAAATCTCGCAGAAAGCTGAATCTGAAAATTGTCCTCTCGATGCGTGAGGCGTTATTCTAGAATTTAGGGACTCCAAGTATCCTGCAGAAAGCTCAAGCCTAAAATGTCACATAAAACGATTCCGAAGCTCTTCATTGTTGAGCAACGTATCCTTCTTTGACCTGGGGTTGCCATGAGTCTTATAGAAGTTTAAACCTGAGAGTTCACTCCTCGTCAAAAAGATATTAGTTATCTTGAGGCAATGACAGTTATAATATAGGCAAAGGTTTACTTTGATCGATGCGATTATGCAAAATAACTTATGATGCTGGAGTTGATCCAAGACATCTTAAAGCATGCAAAGATGATCAGAAATCCCTGTAAGGAAAATTCTGGATCAAACAATTTAAAGTTTCCAACAAAGCTTATTTTTAAGCATTTTATTGGAACGTCTCCGTCAAAGAGGGCTTCTCGCGAATTCTTTGACTTGGATCTTTTATAAAGAAAGCACTTGAATCTCCTAATAACCTACACCAAGGTTTTTGGGGCCATTTGCAGCATATACATTCCGATCAATCGGAGGTCTTTATAGGACCATAGTGTTGGGCCTGGACACGATTTTCGAGAGTGACTCATTCTTTGAGTCAAGTCTTTTGCATGAAAATTTTCTCCATCTGCTCCGGGTTTACAAATCAAGAACCTTACAAAATGAGAAAGAAATAATCTTGCTCGTACCCGAGCTAAGGTACACATTAACCTAGGCGTCTTAGTCAGAAAAGACTGCGAAGGGTTGTAATGTTGGTAAGATTGGGGACCGAAAAAGGTTTATTTTTTGCCTCGAATCGCGAAGGGTTTGACAGTGGTGATCATTCCCGATCAGTCCTCTGTTTTGTCCCTAATTGATGATTTTTTGAAGAACATCTTTAGTCTTCTTGATACCATATGCCTTAAGAATGCGTGTAATGTTTGAAAGACCTTGTTTATTTTTTGGCCGTCAGCTATGATTCCATTCAAGAGGCAGCCTTTTGCTGCAGAATTCCTGAGGATTCTTCTTTACTTCAGAATTTGTTGGAGGTTGAGGGATCCAATAATCCCTTGGTGTCTCCAAAATCAGTATTACGACTTTCCAACATTCCAATGTGGGTCGGCATTGCTTTTGTCGAGGTCTTTAACTCTTTTTAATGCATAGAGATTCGGGGTTTTTTTCTCTTTTTCGATCCTTCCTTTTCCTTTTCTTTTTCTAGGAACTAGGACTTTTATGATCATTTAAGGTATATGACTTGACTCTTATCCCGTCTGAACATTTCACCTTGAAAGTTTCATGTAACTCATATTTCTTGAACTTCTTTGTCCACGAGTGTCTTCGCCACTTTCGCTCTAGTGTTGTGCAATGATCACCAATGGAGGCACATGAAACGAATGTGTAGGCTCAAATTGGCTATGCAATGGGTATAAGTGTATAGGATAGAGAAATGAATGTCTCTTCGTCATCCTATGGTGCCTAGATCAATGTATATCAACACATGAAGATTGATGTTAGTCCAAGCAAAAAGATTTCTAACCATTTATCTTTCCAAGCTACCGGACCGCTTCTATACGACCCCAATGCCGGGTGGTTCTTGACAGGGTTAATAAATGAAGACCACCGCTCAAAGGGTTTGTTAATGATCACCTGTAGTGTTTATGGAGAAAAATGAATGCCTTCGTCATCCCAATCTATGTAATCGATGCGAATCGCCCTTTCATTCCCTGGTTTAGGCTTTTCTATCCTTATACTCCTCTCGTCTCTTTAGTGTGTATAGGACGTGTTTGGATTAGGTTTGTCTCTTATATAAAGAAACATTCCTGCTAGATAGCCTAAAACTCTGTTTTGGAAAAATCATTTTGTTTTTCTCCAGACATTTTATCTTACAGGGAGTTTAACGATACACCATGTATGTTTCAATCACGCTTGGATAACTTCCAATCCTAACATATATGTAACAAGTATTAGAAATTCATCTTTTGAAAGCACGGTTCATTCCCAAGTTTAACCATATGGATGTTCATCTTTGATTCCTTCTCTCTTCCAAGGGGGTGAGAGGTTTTACAGTATTTCTTTGTTGCTGTCTTCTGTCTTCATCGGGCAATCCTGTATTCCAGTGAGTGAGAGACATTTTAACATTTGGTGGAACAGATACATATCACCTAGTTCCACGTGTCAAGGACCATTATATTTTTGGTTCCATTTGAACAAGTTTAATTCTGAGTTCATTTCTTGGAATCATGCAAAATATAAAACATGTCATGTACGCATGGATGCATGATATGCTTATGTAATGATTGCGACTCAGATCGTTTTGGAGCAAGTCAAGTGATCAACATCTGATTTCATTTCAACGATAGTACTTCTTCACAACATCTGAATTTACAGAATGTCTCAATTCTTCTCCTTCAAAATTTACAAGAATTAATGCTCCTCCCATGAGGACTTTCTTGACAACATAAGGGCTTTTGGAATTTGGGGTAAACTTGCCTCTCGAGTGAACAACATTTGACAAAGTCTTTTTTACCACCAGGTCATCCACCTTGAAACTTCTGGATTTAACTTTCCGGTTAAATGACTTGGCCACCCTCTTCTGGTAACTCTGGCCATGATAGATTGCTCTAAGATGCTTCCTGTCTATCAGATTTAGATGTTCATATCTGTGTTTGATCCATTCTGCCTCAAAGAATTTAACTTCTGACAATATTCTCAAAGAGGGGATCTTAATCTCTATAGGTAGTATGGCTTCCATCCCGTATACCAGAGCATAAGGAGTTGCCCCTATAGAAGTCCTAATTGAAGTTCGATATGCCATTAAGGCAAAGGGTAGTCTTTTATGCCAATCTTTGTAATTCGCGACGGCATTAGCCAAAATCTTTTTGATGTTCTTATTTGTCACTTCTACTGCTCTATTCATTTTTGGGCAGTGAGGGGAAAAATTAAGATGTCGAATACCAAAGTGATCTAGTAGATCATCGACAATCTTATTGTTTAAGTTGGACCCATTATTTATGATGATCGCTCTTAGGGTACCATATCGAGAAATTATCTCTCTTGATAAACCTCGCCACATTCCTTGTAGTGACATTCGTGTAAAAACTGGCCTCTATCCATTTTGTGAAATAATCTATTGCAACTAGAATTGAAGCGATGACCATTCGAAACTGCTGGATTGATAGGCCCTATCATGTCTACTCCCCATGTAGAAAAAGGCCAAGCTTCAAACATCTGATGAAGTTCGTTCGGGAGCGCATTAATCTCATCGCCATATACTTAGCATTGGTGGCATGACCTGACATGTTGACTACGGTTTGATTCAATAGTCATCCAAAAATAACCAAGCCACATAATCTTCCTAGCGAGGAGGTGGCCATTCATGTGTGGCCCCCATATACCTTCATGGATCTCCCTCACGAGGGTATTTGCTTCTTTAGCATCTACGCACCTTAACAGAGTGGAGTCAAATGATCTTTTGTACAAAATTTGTCCACTAAGGAAGAATTTGCTAGCTATCTTGGTTATATATCTTCGGTTTCCTGCTTGACATCCTTCAAGAAGATAGTTCTTGATATCATGGTACCACGGTTCTCTGTCGAATTCTTCTTCAACAAGCATACAATAAGCTGGTTTTCTGATTACGCCAATCCTCAGTGGCTCCACTTCTAATCCATCAGTTATTTGCAACATTGAGGCCAACATGACCAATGCATTTGCAAATTGGTTATACGATCTTGACAAGTATTCGAATGACACTTCTTCAAAATTAAGTGTCAACTCTTCAAGGTACTCATGATAATGGATGAGTTTTGCGTCCTTGCTTTTCCATTCTCCCTGCGTCTGAAAAATAATGAGCATAGAATCTCCACAAATCTGCAGCTTAGGTAACTCCATGGAGATGGCTAGCTGTAGGCCTAGATTGCATGCCTCGTATTCTAAAATATTATTGATGCAAGGGAAAGTCAATTTTACTGTATAAGATAATGTTGACCATCAGGGGATATCAGCACTGCCCCTGTGCCAGCTCCCGACAGATTGACAGGACCATCGAAATACATGACCCATTTGTCTTTTGCCAAATTCAAAACTTGATCTTTCGCTTTTGACTTTCCAAAAGATGTGCAATTTTGAGCATTCTCTACCAACATATCAGTTATGGCTCTTCCTTTCACAGATTTTTGCAAAGAGCTCCTAATGTCAAATTCAGGCAACATCACTTGTCATTTGGCTAACTTCCCGATCAAAGCGGGTTTATCTAGGAGATATTTGATAGGGTCATTTTCTATCACCAATTGAATATGGTGGTATATGATATACGGCCTCAATCTGCGAAGTACCCACACTGTTGCTATACAAGCCCTCTCAACAAGCACATAATTTGCTTCAAACAACGTGAATTTCTTACTCAAATAGTAAATGGATTTCAAACAACGTGAATTTCTTACTCAAATAGTAAATGGATCTTTCCTTACCATCCATAGGATTTGTTTGAGCAAGCATGGCTCCCAAAGACTCTTGATGTATTGTCAAATACAAGGTCAATGGGTGACTTGGGATGGATGGCACAAGTACTGGTGGAGTGGCTAGATAAGTTTTGATCTTTTGGAAGGCCTGACTGCATTCCATATCCCAAGTCACTTTCGCGCCTTTCTTGAGCAGTTTGAAAATCGATTTAGCCACATTCGACAATTGATTGATGAACCTGGTGATGTAATTTAATCTCCCTAGAAGTCTTTTTACTTCTTTCACCGTTGAGGGAGTTGCTAAGTCACGAATAGCTTGAATTTTTTAAGGGTCAATCTCAATGCCCCTGTTGTTGACTATGAATCCAAGAAGTTTCCTGATTTTGCCCCGAACACACATTTATTATGGTTCAATCTCAACTTATATTTTTGCAGTCGTTCAAACAACTTTCTTAAGACTTGAATGTGATCTTGTCCTTTCTTGGACTTCGCGATCATGTCATCAATATATACCTCAATTTTCTTTTGGATCATGTCATGAAATAGGGTGATCATCGCCTTCTAATAAGTTGCCCCAGCATTTTTTAGTCCAAAAGGCATAACCTTATAACAAAAATTTCCCCAAGGGATGATAAATGTAGTTTTTGGCTTGTCCTCCTATTTTATGAGGATCTGGTTATATCCGAAAAATCCACCCATGAATGAGAATAATTTACATCCTGCAGTACTATCCACCAATACATTGATGTGGGGAAGTGGAAAATCATCTTTTAGGCTTGCTCTATTCAAGTCCCGATAATCCACACAAATCCGGACTTCGCCATCTTTTTTCATAACGGGGACTATGTTTGTAATCTAATCTGAATATGGGATAGCTTCGATAAAGCCCACTCTAAGAAGTTTCATCACTTCTTCTTTAATTATGTCTTCTAACTCAGCTTTCATCCGTTTATTGCCTTGTCTCATCGGTTTAACACTAGGATCTATGAGCAGTGCATGTTCCACGATACTGGGATCCAAACCCAGCATATCAATGTATGACCATACAAAGATATCCCGATACTCTTTAAGTAATTCTGTAAATCTGAGCCTTTCAGCTCGGGATAAATGTCCACCAATCTTGACTTCTTTGATATATGTAGCGTTACCCAAGTTAATAATTACCGGCTCTTCTGAAGTGGGAGCCGTCGACTTTTCGAAAGCATTCCAATCTCTACGAATAGCAGCGTAACCCTCATCTTCGTCCTCCCCAATATCGTAGGAGTAATCATCTTGGTGATTTGATTCACTCAATAACCTAATATGCATGTTTGAGATGATATGCATGAAATGTCATGAGAATGGTTAGTCTCCATTTCACATAAAAATGCGATGCATGAGCATGAAAAATATTTTTAAAAGAGATTTCGAAATAAGTGTAGGCGTAAACGGAACTAGTCCTCACATCCTCAGACATACTTGTTCCTTAAAAATCTTTTTGAAAATCAGGAATCATATGGCAAATCAGGGCTCAAGCTTCCCATATGGAAGGCTAGCATCATCATTGGACTGATTTGTGGTTCCATATGTCCTTAATAAAACTTGTGTGTTTTATTGAATGTAAAAATGGACCGCGTTACAAGTTATGTTGTTTAGACCAACGGTCGGAGACCCAAAGGCGTTTCCCTACATTTACATCAAACAACAAAAACGAAAAGTGCGAAGAAATGCAGGAAGTTAAGTGTAATATTAAAGGTAGGGAAAAGATTTCTTTACTGGGAAGTAGTGGTTTCATCATCAAGCCACTCCATGATGGCGTTCACAGAGTCATTTCCTAGAAAATGGTTTGTTAGATCTGTTTCCGTTGAGGGAGTTATCTCTTCTTCTGACAACCACCTGGGATCTTTGCTGAAATATTCGTTCAAAGGGCTGCTGAACATCTTAGACTTGATTTTCCAGGTGGGAGAACCAATGAAGGGATCCTTCTGGTTTTTCTGGCATCCACAGCTCTTGCCTCGGCCTCGGCCTCAGCCTACTGTCTTAGGGGTAAAATCACCAATACGAGTGTTCTAATATCCCAAGCATATCTTATGCTCATTGGACTTTAACTGTAAAGGAGCACGGATTCCTTGACCATGTTTGCCCAAACCTTTTCCCGGATTGAATCCATATGCTAGTAGTATCTTAGCTGGTAAAAAGTTAGCTTTAGAGAAAGAAGGGGTCTTTAGTTTCATCCCTACAAGAGTGTGGATCACTGCCATCAGCTCTAGGGAATGGTAGCTTGCTTCTTGTTTAACTTCTGGCTTAATGTAGTGAATAGCATTATTCTGATATGCAAGGAGATCAACTTTTCCATGGACGGTAACCACTTTACCATCAACAACGAATCGCACCTTTTGATATAGACTTGAAGGCACGGCTCCAGCAATGTGAATCTAGGGTCTCCCTAATAGGAATCTAAATGCGCTCGGCAAATCTATCACCTGGAAGTTTATAGAGAATTTGGTAGGGCCAATGAGCACATCCAGCTCAATTTCACCCACTACTGTTTTTCTCATCCCATCAAAGGCTCTAACAGCTGCCTTGAAAGTTCGAATCATTTCATCTTTTATGCCTAAATTCCTCAACGTAACCAACGGGCAGATATTAAAAGTAAATCCATTGTCGATCAACACATGTACTACTCTCTTTCCATTACAGTGTGTGGTGATGTATAGGGCCTTATTATGCCCCTTCCTTCCATGGGGAAGTCTTCAGCTGAGTAGCTCGATTGATCCTTAAGAAGGATTGCCCCTACAAAATCTCCCAACTGTACGTCATTGATAGTTTCAGAGACATGCACTTCATTTAATATCTTCAGTAGCGCATTTTTATGTTTCTTAGAGTTGATAAACAAATCTAACAGAGATATTTGGGCTAGCATCTTCCTTAGCTGCTCTATCACCTCAAACTCACTGGTTTTAATGATGGATATGAGTTTTTCTGCATCTTCTTTCGAAACCTCCTTCTTTTCAGATTCGCCTTCTCTCGAGGTGTAAAATCATTTGGACCTCATCACGACGTCTATCTCTCCCGTTCCATAATTCCAATGGATTGCCTTAGGATCATAGTGTGGGATGCCTCCGGTTCAAATTCATCGTCAGTTTCACCTCTTGGTAGGCGAATCACAACAGATTTAATTGGATGATCATCTTCTTGGCTTAGGTTGTCTAGCTTGTCCAGTTTGATTACTACAATTACAGCAATTTCAATCATTGCCACAGTATTGCCAAAGTTTTTTGAGAAGTTTTCGTATTCCGGCTGGTGGTACCAATCAGATCACTTTATTCTGCTGAAATTGCAAACTTCATGTGTCTTCTTATTCTCTCAAATAGTTCGGTCAAGCTTTGCCACTGGGCCATTAATTTTTCCATCTTGACGTATTGTTCTATGTCAAGCTCGTTATCTGTCGTCTAAGGATGACCGTACGTTGTCAATCGCAATGACACATCTTCCATTTCCTTTGAGAGATCATCCACTTATTCTTCAATGCGTAGGAATGTTCCGTCATCACTTGATAGAGTGATGGTTCAGGTTCTTCCGCAAGAGATTCTATCACATTTTCTATGACTCCTAGTTGAACGAGGTCATCCATACCTCTCCACCCATCAAGTGTAATATCTTTTATTCTCTGGGAGAAACTATGAGGAGTAAAGTATTTCACTTTGAAGTTATATCCACCAGAATCCTCGCCCAAATTATCTACAATTTCGCCCTTCTCTTATGCTTCAACTACAAATCTGCGGTTAGCTAGACTTCGCTTGGTAACTTCGAGCTCATCTTCGTCAAGCTCTTCTTTTAGTTCGATAATCAGCTCTATGTCACCTACCAGACTTTCGTGTGGGACATTCAACATGTTTCTTTGTTCGGTCTGAACCACAAGCTGGCTCCATTCTAGGTTCACTAAGGCCTTAATCCCTTCGAACCTTTCATCGGCAACATTTAACATTATCCCTAGACTCATCATCTTGGCGAAACATAACTTCTTTCTCTTGGCCGACACTTCCCCCTCTTTTGGATATGACGAGGCAATTGCTAGAATGCTAGTAACTTGTGTACATTCACCTTCAGCTCCAGGTGATTTTCTTCCTCATCGGCGAATATTGTACCAATAGCTTGGTGATCAGGAAGTGGATTTTCTTACACGTTTGGAGCTACATCATTGTATTTCAAAATTTGATTGTCAATGAGAGCTTGAACCTTCAACTTAAGGATATAGTAATTATATACTTTGTGTCTCCTTTCTCCCATATGATAGGTGCAAGTCTGGTTTTCATCAAAATCAGGATATTTAGCTGGATTTGCTCTGGGAGGTTCTTTTGCCACCAAGTGTTGCTCTAATAGCATTAGGAACAACTTGGATAACGATATGGGAAGTTGAGAAAATTGCTTCTAAGGCTGCCTCTTCCTAGGCTCTTGTCCTTTAGATATTGACCATGATGATCCTCCTTTAGTCTGATTGGAGTTAGCGAACATCTTAGGTTTATGGAAATCTGGTACAAAGGTTATGTCGACCCCAGCCTCTCTTTCTTTTCTTAGGGGATATTGCTTCCTCGTCGAAGTTTCATGCGGCCTTTTTTCTCTTAAAGCCCACTCCAATTTTTCAGCCACCTTTATCAAGTGTGTAAAGGTTTGGCATCCTAAGGTGTTTAATTTGTCGAAGTACTCATATGAAAGTACTTTCAAAAACAGGTCAATCAAATCATCCTCCGGGACTGGCAGTTTCACTTGAGTTGCCAAAGCACGTCATCTTTGGGCATATGTTTTGATTGTTTCGCTTCTTCATTTCACTATTCGTAATAAATTTTCCCTTGTTGGGGCTGTAACCGAGTTAAACTTATATTGTCTGAGGAAATTATCAGCAAGATCCTCCCATCCATCGTAGTCATCAAGGTCTAACTTAATGAATCAAGCCAGAGCGGCGCTAGCCAAACTTTCTTGGAATGTATTCATCAGTAGTGGAATATAGTCAGAATAGTGCGCCATTGTACGCAGATAATATTGAGGTGAGCGCATGGACAACCCGTCCCATTGTACTTTCTCATAAGTCTGGCCCTTTGTAGTCTAGAGGGGTTTCTACTTTGGTAAAAGGAGATATCTTATCAAAACAGGCTAACTCATAACCTTAACTTCTCAAACACTCCTCAATTTTGGCTATTCTCTTAGCCTCTGCTTCATTTTTCACAGTCTGTTTCCCTTTTTCCTCCTTCTCAAGGTTAATGATAATAGGGGGTGTCTTTGGCAATGACTGGACATTCGGCGTACGAGTATCTTCTATGATCAGTTGTGCAGCTTCAGCCGTCTCTTTGTCAGTCGTAGTGGGCATTGACCTGGATCATTCAGGTTAGGTATTATTGCCTATCTGGCTTAGGAGGCTTCTAACATTACCTTAATCTCAACCATCATGGTAGTCATAGTAGTCATATGGGTCTCCAACATGCCTACTCGTAAATTTAACTCTTGCTGCTCCATTCTTGTTTTAAGTCGAGTACGAAAATGATGTTTTGGTAATTCTGTGATTAGGGAGTACCTGTTTATTTGAAAATAACAAGCAAGCATCTCTTTAAAACAGATAAGGAAAGTACCGGATTCCTTCAATTGGATGCTTTCTATTGATGAATGAGAAAAAGGACTACCTTGTGAGCCTTAGTCTCACGTGAGAAGTTCTTTCAATCATTTATTAAGAGAATTCACGAAATTAAAGGAAGCGCAATCTTTGACGATAGTTTCTAATGCATCAACAAAACATGTTTATGCTCATACACATGTGCCAAAAGTAACATTTAATACAAATGAGTATCTGAATATCAAGAAAACATCATAATGTCCACATATTTTACACTTGACATAATAGTTTTATCCAAACCAAAGGTGTTTAAGGTCTAAGGCACCATCATCGTCCAAGTAGAGATCAAGTCCTTCAATTTGAGATTCCTCATCCCCCGAATATGAAGGTGATCCCATATCTTCAGGTATATACGACTCCACTCTAGATACGTATGGCACAATACATTCAGGCACATAAGGCTCGACAAAGCTACGTCTGGTTACTTCAAAATGTCGAATGTATTCTGTAGAAGCCCTATGAGTATTCATCTAGCAAGTCATATCATCTGGTCATTCTACATCTTCAGTTTGGGAGTCTTTCAGATATTGTATGGTGAATTTTATCTTGGCTTCGAATTGCTTCTTCTTCTCCCCTGTAAGGGTCTCTCTTGCCAAGTCAAATGAGAAAAAACATGGTCGTGGTAATGAAGGGATCTCTTGCAATGCTCCAAACTGTCAGATAACCCTCCTTGGGTAATATGCGGTGGCGCCTATGAATCCTAACAAGGGGACTAGGTCTTCGCCATACATGTGAGTCTGACTTTACCTAGTGTTGGTAATCTAAATCGCCATCAGAGTTGTTCTAGTTTTAGAGTTCTAAGAAATTCCTTCCATTCTTAAAGTTGAACTTAGGAATACGTGTATGAGATGAAAGTCCTAAGAGGATGTGCATCAGAACTAATCTCAGTGAAACCCATGCAGATATGAAACTGTTTGATATGAGAGGTAAACCACAGATATAGGAGACCACTAGAGGCTCTAAAGATTTCCTTCTTGCTTTTCTTAAAACGGTTCAGGGAGAGGAAGGTTTCGGCGATGATAAGGTTCGAGTAATCTCACCCATAACAGACTTGTTTAACCACTGCAGCCATGATAGGGTAAAAAGTAACAAACAAGATCGGAAAATAGGACAAAACTAAAGAATGCCAAGACAAAAACTTTACCAGATTTAGTTCATTTGCTAGCAGGGAGGTTGGGAAACCTATCTAAAGAAAAGATAGGGAAACTCGTTCAGAATTACTTTTGACATCGGCTTTGATTTCATTAAGGTTTGTATCAAGGAATTCAGCTAGCTGACTCGAAGGCTCAAACCCTATAGGAGATTGGACTAACACGTGAGTAAACTCAACTCTAATGGTAGTACTATATTTTTCAAGGGTAGGGGTAACTTCCAGTCCTTCCATGCAGAACGTAGCAGTTGAAGAATCCCAATAAAGCGCCATGGCTTGGATAAAGGCAGGTGGACATTCAATCTTTAGGAGCTCCAATAGATATCCTAATCGTGATCTGGCATACTTCCGGCTGGCTTCACCCATGCTGTCCCACCAGGCTAGGAGCTCAGCTCGAGGGACTTTGAATACTTGGATGTCACTATTTCCCATCAAGTTTAAAATATGCAAATAATTTTGAAAAATCAATCGTCAAAGATTACTTTAAACATGTGACCATGAAAATGTCATGAAATATGCATGAACTAATTTAATTACACATTTCAGTTAATGAAATGGAAATTAGAATCTTTTTCAGGTGTGAAAAACCTGACTCAAGATCTAATTTGAATTTCAAATAAGTGAATTATGCAATTAGTCAAAATCATCTCAGTGACTGAAGGAAATAACAATGTCACATTCCATTGGTTAAAACATAAATTGTGAACACAACGGAGTACATTTCTTATTACAACAAGGACACACAATAAAAAAGAGACAAAGAGGAGCCTCGAGAGGAGGGAAGATATCAATCCGATCTAATTCTAAAACAAGAAAGCCATAAAAGGCCAATGGAATGCGGGATCTAAACTATCCCTCTCTAAAGATCTAATCTTCTTCGAGAAGATGGTCCATCAGGGTTTCCTCCTTAATCGCATCTTTGTCTTGTTCATCTTCAGGATATGGTTCAGTGATCAGGATTTCTTCCCTTGTTGAGCATCCCTCAGAATGTGAAGAATAGCCTTCAGTAGGTCGATTGAGATGCTTTAGCTCTTCTGGCCATTCTCTGGTTTATGGTATAATGACTTTAGGGTTCTTCTTGGGTTCTGTCTTCTTGAGTATGATGCGCCTTGGCTTCGTCTTCATTGCAGGGCATCTTTTCTTTCCCCAAAGAGTGATCATCGGTCTGTCTTCATTGGCTTGACGTTCAGCTTTTCGGCGGGCATATGCTTCTCTAGCTAAGCCGTTGCAGTATTGCCTTTTCATCTCTAGATAGTGCTTGAACATCTCATCTGCCTGTCGCTTAAGCCTAAGGTTATTGACATAATAACTAGTTTGGTAATTTTCGGCATATCCTAACTTACATCCAGTCAACTCTCAGCCATGCACAAATCTATTAAAGTGCAACCTTGTGTTCGGCCCAAGACGGGTGACTTTCCTTAGATACTCGAAGGTCACTAACTTCGTCGAACTTCTAGGAAACAACAACATCCTATCCCCAATCATTGTTATTTGAAACAGTCACTTGAATGATTTTAGAACGTATACAATGCATGTAGATGTGAATAATATGCAATACATGAACATACTATGAAATAGAAAGTAAGGAAATACATCAAAAGTAAATGCCTTACCAACTAAAATCGAGGGAACATCGAATATTCCTTTGTAACAATGGGTGGTTTTAGGTATACCCACATTCCACAGACATGAGCATGAGATAAGTGGAAATATACTCTAACAATCGAAAATCAAGTGAAGGACCTATGGCTCAGGCTCCCACAATCTAAATATGGCAGATTCCTCCCTAAGAGTATCCACCCAAGAGGGCTAAATATCACCAATTTGGATTGTGAGCGGGAACGAACACGAAAGTCTCAAGTGCCATCAAACATGAGATCATTTTGTACCATTTCCCTATCTAAGGTAATCTAGAGGTAGTTTGCAGTCGGGGTTTGATCGTCAGTGTGTCGTGATCATCGCAATGCAAGGTCATACACAGTAGTTTATATCAAACACCGCTTCAGTATATGCGTAAAATTAAACATACGATCCCAAATCCAACCTGCAGGAAAGATATCAGCAAACACTCTGCCCCTTATTTCTCCAATCTATAAAAACATCTAACACAATGGTTATGATACGTATTTCACCTTCGAGAGCATCTGTAGAAAATAAGGTTAGATAAACCAATTAACTTTTTAATCGACTCAAGTCCTCTAAAATTCCTAACATAGATCTGGTTTGGAATAAGAGTCCCCAACGGAGTTGCCAGTCTGTCTCAACCCACGAAAATCATCTTCCCTAAGGCGATGGGATTCCGGGGGCTAATGGGTCATCCCGTCTAGTTAGACGCGGGCCTCTTCCAAGACCCGTTACCCAATTCGCAATGACGAAATACGTGGTCGACCTTCCGTGAGAATGTGGTCACCAAACTTGATTGACCACATTCTTACGGCCTAGGATCTGAAAAATAAGGTCCCACAACGGGGTGAGATTTACTTCTCAATAAGGTAGGTCCTAACCCTAGGTTAGGCTGACTGTACACTCAGGCAAATGCAATCAAGAGCAAGCACACATGCAATTACATGAAACATTCAACAGTCAGTATATAACATTCGGATAAAACGGGTGTCAAGAATGCAATCATGGCATCATACCACATCACTGGAATCAAACACACATTGACATGCCAAATCACACTTTCCACCCATCCAGTCCTCCTCATTTTCCCGTCCGCGTTTAGAACGCCTCAAGCTCGATCCGCGTAAATACATCTCAGACCATTACATTGACAAACCCGCGTAAACGCATTAGATTGTCAATTTCACTCCAGGCCTGTGTCGACATATCTCAAACTCCGTCCCGCATTTCAATGCATCAAGACTATGGCCATCTCAACCCCGCGTCTCGTACGCCTCAGGGTATCGTTCCACTCAAACCTCGCACCTCAGGGCCTCAAGGTATCCATATACACAACCCCGCGTCTCAACGCCACAGGTGTCATAATCATTCAATTCATAACACATGCTCAATTTCAAACTCATGCAATGAGCAACACATCAATGACATGCAAGGTAATTAAATTCGACATTCAAATGCGATAATCGTTCCATGACACAAGCATTGTCAAGCACTCAAGCCATTTATATCTCTCCAAGACGCACAATGGATAAGCATCCCATAAACCTCCAAGAATCAATCTAATTCATACTCAATTTCCTCAATTGAGTCCAATCCTCCTAACCAAGGTTTAGAAACTCCTTACCTCAAGCTCAATTCAACAAAATTCTCCTTCCAAGCACTTTAATGGTTCAGTCCAATCAGCCCAGAAAAAGTCAATTGCGCAACCTAAGGAAATTCATCCAATTCGTCAATTTTCCTTGCTCAATTCATCAATCCATGAAGCGTGAACCTCATTGACATATTAATTGGCATCTTTATACATCTCAGTGATGAAATTTGAGCTCATTTGAATCCCAAACAACTCCTATGATCGTGGCATGAGCAGAACCGAACAGGACATTTTTCGGTTCTGTTTAGTTCCTAACTAATCAGCTCATAAGCCAACCCTAATCCTCAATTTATCCCTCAATCTACTTGCTAATACTTAGTTCTAGATGTTAGAGAACCTCACCGAAAGTTTGAAGCCAAGGCGACACCAGAAAGTCCTTGAACGGCTCCGGTTCCTCCAAGTCCTCCGACGGTCAGTTTTCTGCCCTTCGAACACAAAACCCATTTGGGATCAAAACTACATCAAATTTATCAAAAAATTTTATCACAGCTCAGTCTATGTGTCCTCTAGATGTCCACAAAATTTGGCCGAAAGAATCAAAGGTTTCGAGGTCCTACGAAGTCTAAACAGTGGCTTACCACCAGCTGCAACAGTTTTCGTCGACTTCCTGGAGAATGGCCGGACGAGACTCCTCAGTGGGTCAAATGACCTAGTTCCACTTGGAGGATGTCGGCAAGAGAATGAGGAAGGGGCTGGTGGTCAGCTCGGGTCCAGGCGATGGTCGGAGGTGGCGGTCGGAGATGGCGCAGGCGGTGGCAGAATATGGAGCTCTCTCGGCCGAAAGGAAGAAGAAGAAGAAGAAAAAAATGGTAGAAGAAGATGGGGGTTTCGGCTAATTAAGGTAGAGAGAGTGAGGTATACCTAATTTCAAGAGTCAACCATGTTGGAATGGTAGGTTAAAAGGTGATTCAATCAACATCGAGGCCTAATCCTTCGACACTTGTCCATGTGTCAATCAATGCTCATCCAATGGCTGTTATTTCCTCTCATTTTTGGTGGTTAATCACTAAAATGTCCTTGTCCAATAATTAAGGCAAGGCTAGGGCTTGAGAGGCAAAATGGTAATTTTACCATCGACGTCCGGAACGTTATTTTTCTAATTCCAAATTTCTTCGATAAAACGATGGACAATCCAATTGAAATGTTAGAATTCTTGATTCTCCATTTTCAAATTTCGAGACTCGTTTCTGAATCCTTTCTCTATCAGACGTGGTTCCAGCCTATCTCGAAATAACGGGCGACTTTTGCAGACGTTGCACATATCGATCCTGTGATTCATATCACAATTAAGGCTCATCAATTCATGGCGACTTTGGTTGTCCTGTAATTGTGAGGGTCTATTACTAGTTCCAACGGTCTCGATCGTCACTATCTGATTTAAGAAAAATTTTGCAAATTATACATTGGTTAAGCGGCATCACCCACGCTCCAATCGTATAACGCTAGCAACGCATTCCTTAATCGTTCTTAGATCGACCTTTTAGGGCTCTAAATGTCCCCTCGACAATCCTTATGGTCGAAGCGTCATTTCTTATTTGAGTTCCCTTGGTCCACGTACCTTGTCTCGCGTTAACCTTTCCCTTTTTGTTCAGTCAACTCGAGATTGATCAGATCTGAGCGGATATGACTGAAATACATCGTTAGATACTTTCTCATTAATGAATCTTGAAATGATAGAAAAAATCATAATGTCACAACTCTTTCCCCCTTACAAAAATTTTGTCCTCGAAATTTACAATAACCCAGTTACTCGAACAAATGGGGTTATTGACGCCTCATCGTTTCCTCGTTTTCCCACATAGCGTCTTCATTTCCAAAGTGCTCCCTGACAACTTTAACCAATGGAATCGTTTTATTTCTCAGAATTTGCTCCTTTCGATATTCGATCCTCACTGGCTTCTCCACGTAGGATACTCTATCATCCACTTCTATAACCTCGTAGTCCAGCACATGCGTCTGGTCCGATTCGTACATCCGTAGCATGGACACATGGAAGACGTTGTGCCCTTGGGATAGATTAGGCTATAAGGCCAGTCTGTAGGCTAAAGTCTCAATCCGCTCCAGAATCTTAAATGGACCTATGTACCTTGGGTTCAGTTTTCCTTTCTTTCCAAATTTAGATAATCTCCTCATCGGCGACACCTTAAGGAAAATATGATCGCCCACTTGAAACTCCAAAGGCTTTCGTCGTTTATCCGCATAACTCTTCTGACGACTTTGTGCCGTATTCAATCTATTCCGAATTATCTTTACCGCTTCAACCGATTACCCTACCAACTTTGGGCCTATGATACTTCTTTCTCCAATCTCATCCCAGCAAATCGGGGTTTTGCAAGCCCTTTCGTAAAGCGCTTCAAACGGTGCCATTCGAATGCTCTACTGATAGCTGTTATTATATGCAAACTCCACCAAATGCGGTTGATCCTCCCATCCACCTTTGAAGTCTATCACATACGCTCGTAACATATGCTCAAGTGTCTAAATCGTCCTCTCCAATTGTCCGTCCATTTGTAGATGGTATGCTGTAATAAATTGCAATCGAGTTCCCATGGCATCCTGAAGACTTTTTCAGAAGTTCGCTTTGAACTTGGGGTCTCTATCTGATGTGATCGTCACAGGTACCCCATGTAGTCTCACTATCTATCGTATATACAACTCGGTATATCTATCCATTGTGAAATCCTTTCGCATAGGAATGAAGTGTACGGACTTGGTCAACCTGTCCACAACTACCTAAATAGAATCATGGCCTCTCTAGCTCCTAGGGAGTCCCATCACAAAATCCATCGTTACGTGCTCCCATTTCCATTCATGAATTTCTAGTGGCTATAATAATCCACCAGGCTTATAGTGTTGGGCCTTCTCCTGCCGGCATGTCAAGCACTTTGCCACATAATTCGCCACATCCTGTTTCATCCCGTTCCACCAATAATGTTGACGCAAGTTCTGATACATCTTTATGCTTCCTAAATGGATACTATAATTGTCACGCCCCGAACCCATCGAGCACGCGGACATCCCTGCAAGCAAACAACACATCTCTCGTGGTCCTAAGATCCACAATCAAGTCAAGAGATAATATATGTATTAAGCATGCGGAGGCGGTACTCAAATAAATGCCCGTACAAAATATAAGTTAAGTGGGACATGGATAGCATAATAACTGTCATACACTATAACTTACTGTTTATACAAATTTTGACTACTGCAATCCGCTAGGCAAGGGCGACAGGGTAAGCACATCAAAAGGTATGACCATCATCAACAACCAAAATAGCAATGGTCGGGACTCGCCATCATAAGATCGAGCCAATAAACTAATACACCTAAGATGAACTGCTGGAATCCCCTATATCCTCTACATCCTCATCGGCTCATACTCAGAGAAGGTCTCTGATGGAACCTCGATCGAATCCTCCATGGTCGCCTCATGCGATGGAAATGCAAGGTCCTTCTCGGTAGCCTCCATGATAATCACCTCATCCTTCTCCACGGTAAAGTCCATCGTCGGGGTCTTCTCCAGCCCATTCCTAGAACTAACTACGGACCCCTCTACTAGCTCATGCTCCCTCGCGGTCTGGCACCAATTAGGGATAACTCCCTGAGGTACCTCATGGGGCTTCAACGGCCCAATTGACTCGTCTCCGTTCTTCTTAAACCATACATCGAATCTATGAGGCTTCCAGTCCGGGCTACCCTCGTCTACCCATACGACCGTATACTTTCTCACATAAATGTTCCCCTGCCAATCTGGAAACTCGTCAAAATATGCCGTCATCTCCTTAGGATCCCCAAAACGAATAGGTCAAATAGCTAAGGCCTAGGATCTATAAAAATAGGGTTCCCCAAAGGGGTGAGATACACATCTCAATAAAAGAGTCCTAACCCTAGGTCAGGCTGATTGTCCACTCAAGCAGTCGTCTATCCCAAAATTCCATACTCATAAGCATACAGGCACATACAAATAAGATAGTGACACACAGATGATGGGCATGCAACTATGATACCATGTCACACTCAGATAGTCATGCATACCTCATCCTGCCATTTCACCACAATCACCTCATCCTGCCTGTCTCATCCTCCAACCCACGATTAAATCGCATCAGGCTCGATCCGCGTAAACGCATCAGACCGTCATTGGCAACCTGCGTAAACGCATCAAGTTCCAATGAATTCCCAGGCCAACATCATCACCACAAACCTCTGTCCCGCGAATAATTAGCATCAGGACCGTGGCCATCTCAACCCTGTGATTAGATCGCATCAAGGCGCCACACAACATCAACTCCACCCCGCGATTACATCGCATCAGGGTATCCACCTCCCGCCCTGTGTCTCACATGCCTTAGGGCCTCGCCATGTCATGCTCATGCCATGATTTTTCAAATCGTTTCCATACATGACGACATGTGCAATTCAGGGACGATTCAAAGACTCATGGCATGCAAAGCAATCAAGTGTCACACACACATGGTAAATAATTTAAACACAACCAATAACACACATAACCCTCCTATAACCACTTAGGTTATATCAAGAACTATCCTTTGGAAAAATTCTCACAAATCAATCAAATTAATCCTCGACTTACCCTATTGAGTTCAATCTTCCTATCCTAAGTTTAGGATTCCCTTACCTTGTGTTTGATACCACAAAAATTCTCTTCTTAGTCCTCAAAGGTTCGGCCCCCTATGGTCCAAGACCTGACTCACCGCGCAACCGAATAAAATCCAACCAATCCATCAATTTCCATATCCAAATCCTCAATCCATGAACAACAATTCTCCATAACCTAATCCTCATCATCCTAGCATGTCTTAATCATCAATTTGGGACTCAAAGTCCAACCATCATCAGTCCAACAGCCCCAGCCTTGCATAGAACCGAATCGGTTCTTCTCGGTTCTGTGCAAACCGAGCACAATTAGCCCTAAACCAACTTTAAATCCATCATTTAATCATCATCCTACCTCTTAACATGCCTATCTAAGGGTTTATGAGGTTCATCGTGAGTTTGAGGTTGAATCGTCGCCGAAAACTCATCAAAAGTTGTCGGATCGTCCAAGGTCAGAATCCGGCAGTTTTCTGTCCAAGTTCACAAGACCGTTTCTAGGTCAAAACTTCTTCAAATCACTCTCAACTTATTGCCACAGATTTATATATATATATATATATATATATATATATATATCTACTAGACCTCCATAAAATTTGACCTCAAAACTCTAACATTTCGGCCTCCTAAGGGGTTCGAAACCGGACCTACTTCAGGCTGGAGCAGATTCCATCGGCTCTCGGAAAAACACTTTCCTGGAGCTCCTCGGTGGTCCAAATGGCTTGCTTCCAACTCAAAGAGGTCGGCCAGACATAAGGCTAAGCTGGTGTAGTTGGCTGGCAGCTAGGCGGTGGCCGAAAGTGTTCGTCGTGGGCGGCAAATAGAGAGACCAGAACTGGTCGGGCAGCAACGAGAAGAAGGAAGAAGAAGAAGAGTGGTCGTGAGCTATGGGGGAGTGGAATGGCCAGTTATGGATGAGGAGAGAGGGAGGAAATTTGCTATATACAACGCTTGGTCAAAGAGGTTGAATGTTAGGTGAATAAAGTTAGACATGACCATCCAATGCTTGATCTTGTGACACTTGTCCACTTGTCATTCCAACTCAATCCAATGGCCAATAATCCTTCAAATTTTCGGTGGTCTTGGGTGGATTTAATGACTAAATTACCCTTCTTCAAATGCATGGCAAGGTTCTAAGCTTGAGGGGCAAAAGGGTAATTTTACCCTCGACGTTCAGAACGTCGTTTTTCTCACTCCAATAATCTTTGATAGGGCGACGGCCAATCCGAATAACGTTGAAATTCTTGATTTTCCATTTTAAACTTTTCAAGACTCGTTTATGATGATTTCCTCTATCAGACGTGGTCCAGCCTATCTCGAATTGACAAGTGGCTTTTGCGGACGTTACGCTTATCAACCTTGTGATTATCATCACATTTAGGGCTTGTCAATTCATGGCAGCTTTGGTTATCATGTAATTGTGAAGGTTTATCACTAGTCCTTTTGGTCTCAATCTTCAATGTCTGATTTAGGAAAATTTTGCAAATCATACGTTGGTTAAGCGGCATTACCCGTGCTCCAATCGTATGACACTCGCAAGGCATTCCCTAATCGTTCTTGGATCGGCCTTTTGTGGCTCTAAATATGCCATCGACAATCCTTATGGTCAAAGCGTCATTTCTTATTCGAATTCCCTAGGTCCATGTACCTTGTCTCTCGTTAGCCTTTCTCTTTTAGTCAGTCTACTCGAATTGATCAGATTCGAGCGAGATATGACTAAAATACATCTCTAAATTCATTTCTCATTAATGAGTCCGAAATTGGCTGAAAATTAGAATGTCACAACTCTTCTCCCCTTACAAAAATTTCATCCCCGAAATTTACATTATACTTAATTACTCAAATAAATGGGGGTACCGTCCCCTCATCGTCTCTTCACTTTTCCATGTAGCACCTTCCGTTTCATGGTGCTCCCACACTACTTTGACCAGTGAAATCTTCTTATTCCTGAGGATTTGCTTCTTCCGGTCCTCGATCCTTATCGGCTTCTCCACGTAAGACACTCTGTCGTCCACTTCTATGGCTTCGTAGTCCAGCACATGTGTCGGGTCTGGTGCATACTTTCGCAGCATCAACACTTGAAATACATTGTGCACCTGGGATAGATTAGGCGGCAGGGCAAGCCTGTAGGCCAAGATTCCAATCCGCTCTAGTATCTCAAATAGGCCCACATATCTTGGGCTCAGCTTCCCTTCTTTCCAAATCGTGATAATCCTCTCATTGGTGACACCTTGAGGAAGACGTGATCGCTCACTTGAAATTTCAAGGGCTTGCGTTGCTTATCTGCATAACTCTTCCGACGACTCTATGCTGTCCTCAGTCTATCCCGAATTATCTTCACTTCTTCCACCGATTGCTCCACCAACTCTAGGCTTGTGACTCCTTTCTTCAACTTCATCCCAGCAAATCGAATTTCTGCAGGCTCTTTCATAAAGTGCTTTAAATGGTGCCATCTGGATGCTTTGCTGGTATCTATTATTATAAGCAAACTCTACCAGATGTAGCTAATCTTCCCATCCACCTTTAAAATCAATGATCCATGCTCGCAACATATCCTAAAGCGTCTGTATCGTCCTTTTCGACTGTCCGTCCGTCTGTGGATGTCAGGCTGTACTAAACTACAATCGAGTTCCCGTGGCTTCTTGCAGACTTTTTCAAAAGTTTACCGTGAACTTAGGATCTCTATCCGAAGTGATCGTCACTGGCACTCCGTGCAACCTCACTATCTGCCTCATGTACAGCTCTGCGTACCTATCCATAGCAAAGTCCTTTCACACCGGGATGAAATGTGCGAAATTGGCCAATCTATCCACGACTACCCATATAGAGTCGTGACCTCGCTGGCTCCTTAGGAGTCCCATCACAAAATCCATAGTCACATGCTTCCACTTCCACTCCGGAATTTCCAACGGCTGTAATAGTCCTCCAGGCTTACAGTGCTGCGCTTTCACTTGCTGGCACATCAAACACTTAGCCATATGCCTTGATATGTCCATTTTCATCCCGTTCCACCAATAATGCTGTCGCAGATTCTGATACATTTTCATACTTCCAGGGTGGATGCTATAATTGCTCCTATGAGCCTCTAACAAAATCCTTTCCCTGAGTCCTTCATCCTTTGGTACACACAATCGTCCTCGAAACTTTAGGATTCCATCCTCAGACACCTGAAACTCGGGTTTTCTCTTTGGCGCATCAATCTCAAGGATCTTCTAAATCTTTGGGTCCGTAGACTGCAAGGTCTTTATTCCTTATTGGACCTCAGGTTCTACCCTCAACGTAGCTGTCAAACTAGACAACTGATCGACTTCTAATCTGAAATTAGAATCTCTCATGTCTTTTATCATCGACCAACTTCTCACTAGCAAACATGCGATGCTTGACTTTCAACTCAGCGCATCTGCTACTCTGTTTGCTTTCCCGGGGTGATATAATATATCACAATCATAATCCTTGAGCAGCTCCATCCACCTACGCTACCTCATATTTAGCTCTTTCTGGGAAAACAGGTACTTTAAACTTTGGTGGTCGGTATAGATCTGAAACTTCTCGCCACATAAGTAATGTCTCCAAATCTTCAGAGCGTATACAATTGCCGCTAACTCCAGGTCATGAGTTGGATAGTTCGTTTCATGTGGCCTGTCTGGATGCATAGGCTACTACTCTTCCATGCTGCATCAACACACAGCCCAGTCCTTTCAGCAAAGCATCGCTGTAAATCTCGTAACCTCATGGTTCTGATGGAATTGTCAGTACTGGCGCAGTCATCAATCTACGTTTAAGCTCTTGAAAGCTCCTCTCACATTTGTCAGTCCATTCAAATCTCGTTTCCTTCTTCGTCAACTGCATCAATAGGATGGCTATTGATGAGAATTTCTCCACAAAATGCCTATAGTACCCTACCAATCCCAAGAAATTTCTGACTTCAGTGACCGTAGTAGGTCTAGGCCAATTGGTTACAACCTCGATCTTCACAGGATCCACTGCAATGCTATCCTGTTCAGCCAGAATTCACACTTACTCAACTTCGCATATAGCATTTGCTCTCTCAGAGTCTGTAGTACCATTCTCAAGTGCTCCTCATGTTCTGCATCATTCCTCGAGTAAATCAAGATATCGTCAATGAAGACTATGACAAATCTATCCAGGAATTCCTTAAATACTCAATGCATCAGGTCCATAAAAGTAGCTGGAGCATTGGTCAATCCAAACGACATCACTGTAAACTCATAATGACCATACCTCATCCTAAAGGCAGTCTTAGGTATGTCTTCCTTCTTAATCCTCAACTGGTGATACTCTGTCCTCAGGTCTATTTTCGAAAATACTATCGGTCCTTGCAACTGATCAAACAGATCGTCAATCCTCGATAGTAGGTACTTGTTCTTCACTGTCACTTGGTTCAGCAGCCAATAGTCGATGCATAAACGCAAAGGCCCATCCTTCTTCCTTACAAACAGCACTGGTGCAAGCACTTGGTCGGATAAATCCCTTATCCAGCAGCTCTCGCATCTACACCTTTAACTCTTTCAGTTCTGACGGGGACATCCTGTAAGGTGCTTTCGAAATCGACTCCATCCTAGGGGCTAATTCAATCACAAATTATATTTCCCGTTCCGGTGGTAATCCTGGCAACTCTTGAGGACATACGTCAGGAAATTCACGCACTACCAGGATATTCTCTAACTTTGGCTCTTCAATAATTGTGTTCATTACTGCCACTAAGTATGCCTGACACCCTTCAGACACTAACTTAGTTACGTCCAAAGATGAGATTAAGGGAATCGAGATTCCTCCTCGACTTCCCACTAATTCAAAACTAAGGCGGCCTCTCGGATTAAACCAAATTACTCTACGACCACAATCCACTACTGCCCCCTGCCTACTCAACCAATCCATTACTATGATTACATCAAAGTCGTGCATGGGTAAGACGGCTAGGTCAATACTTTATTTACTCCCTCCAATCACAATCTCACAATCAGCACAGCCCATTGAAACCAATATATTATCATTTAACGTTGTGGCAACATACAAAATAACATTCAACGGTTTCAATTTCATTCCCACTAATTTAGAAAACTGTGCAGATACAAACGAATGCGTGGCACTAGGGTCAATCAATGCATATGCATCTTGGTTACACAAGTAAACCGTACCTGTGACCACTCCTGGTGTCTCCTCTGCCTCTCTACGGGCTACTGCATACACTCTTCCCTTTGACGGGGGTCGGTTCTGCTCAATCTGAGGCGTGGCAATCGACGGTCCAGCTTGCGGTCTTTGTTCTTGCGGTCGACTTGTCGGAGCTTGATTCAGACACATCCTTATCTGGTGGCCCAGCTGACCACACTTAAAGCAAGTCCCGGTCCTTACCGGGCATGGCTCATTTCCATGTCTTCTGCCACAAAGTTTATAGCTCCAATTCATAGGATTCCGTGGTTTCATGATATCCTTCCGTACGGGAGGCACAAAACGTCTATTGCCTGTCATCGGCCTCTTGTCTATCTGGCGGTTATCTCTGAAAGACGTAAACCGCAATCCAGTTGCAATGTTCCTCTCATTCAAGTCTCGTTCTATCATTTGGCCTCGCTCGTAGATTTCCTTGTAGGTCCTCAAATTCAGCGCAATCATCTGGCTACGGAGCTCGGGGCTCAGACCATCCCTAAATCTCCGCGCTTTCTCTTGCGGGTCCTCCACGGATCATGATGCGTACCTCGATAGCCTTGAGAACTCGGCCTCACACCGGTCTATCGTCAGCTGGTTCTGACGTAACTGCAGGAATTCCACCTGCTTCCTTTCCCTGGCCATTTCTAAGAAATATTTATCATTGAAGGCCGTCTTAAAGGCTTCCCAATTCATGATTGTTCCTTCAAGGAAGACGCCATTCTTGGTGGCAGCCCACCAATCATTCGATGTACCCTCCAACTAGTACACTGCTAATAGCACCTTTTCTTCATCCCTGCACCTCAGCACACCAAAAGCCTTCTCTAACTTTTCTATCCGCCTGGGCGCTAGCTCGAGATCTCCTGTCCCGTCGAATTAAGTCCGCTTCAGCTTTATGGATTGCTCCACCAGCTGGCCCATCTGTCTGGCCACGATCATTTTCTCTTGGGCATTCACAGCTTCGTTACCCTAGCCGTGTTCATTCTGGCTCCCGTTGCCACCATTATTGTCGTTGTTGGCATTGACAGCTGCTCTGGCATCTCCTACTGCTTGGGCGATAGCAGCGTCCCAATCTTGAGCCTACCTATCAATCATGTCGTCAATTCTTTCCAGCGCCCTTAACACGCCATCCATTCTTGGATCTTCAGCGACAGGCTGCCTCGAGCTAGAAGCTCCACCTCTTGGCCTTCCAGACCTTCTAGATGGGTTGTTCATCTTTACTTCTTTCTACTGAACCCGGTCCATCACAAGTTCAGCAAGGAGTTAGTAACTTGCTCAATCATTCAAATACAGAGCTACTAACTAACCCATAACAAAAATAGTTACAATCCAACGGTACTTCATACCACGAACTCCAGAGACATTTCAACCAATGGCCCATAGCCATTTCTCAATTTCATTCACTCCAGCGATTCACGAAAGCCAATCCCTTTCATTCCTTAAACAAACCAAAGTCCCGAAATGACCTTCAATCCTAAGCAGGGAACTTGCTCCTCATGCATTTCCACAATCCAGTCAAGGTCAAACACTAACCCTAAGTACCAGGTCACACACTAGGCACCCCATTCCGTATCTTAACCAGCCTCCTAAGGTCTTGCTATTCGTCATTATCCCAACTTAATTCTCCTTATTACTTCAGTTCTCAACCAACTTTGGATCAAGCTGACCTAGCTCTGATACCAAATCGGACGGGGATGTCACGCCCCAAACCCGTCGAGCACGCGGACATCCCTGCAAGCAAACAACACATCTCTCATGGTCCCGAAATCCACAATCAAGTCAAGAGATAATATATGTATTAAGCATGCGGAAGCGATACTCAAATAAATTCTCGTACAAAATATAAGTTAAATGAGACCTAGATAGCATAATAACAGTTATACATTCTAACTTACTGTTCATACAAATTCCGACTACGCAATCCGCTAGGCAAGGGCGACAGGGTAAGCACATCAAAAGGTATGACCATCATCGACAACCAAAACAGCAATGGTCGGGGGTCGCCATCATAAGATCGAGCCAATAAACTAAGACACCTAAAATGAACTGCTGGAATCCCCTGTATCCTCTGCATCCTCTGTCGGCTCATACTCGGAGAAGGTTTCTGATGGAACCTCGATCGAATCCTCCATGGTTGCCTCGTGCGATGGCTCTGCGAGGTCCTCCTCGATAGCCTCCATGACAATCACCTCATCCTCCTCCACGGTAAAGTCCATTGTCGGGGTATTCTCCGGCCCGTTCCTAGAACCAACTACGGACCCCTCTGGCAGCTCCTGGTCCCCCGCGGTCTAGTACCAATCAGGGATAACTCCCTGAGGTACCTCGTAGGGCTTCAACGGCCCAATTGACTCATCTCTATTCTTCTTAAACCATGCCTCGAATCTATGAGGCTTCCAGTCCGGGCTACCCTCGTCGACCCATACGACCGTACACTTTCTCACATAAACGTTTCCCTGCCTATCCGGAAACTCGTCAAAATATGTCGTCATCTCCTTGGGATCCTCAAAACGAAAAGACCACAGAGCTAAGGCCTAGGATTTGTAAAAATAGGGGTCCCCAAAGGGGTGAGATACATATCTCGGTAAAAGAGTCCTAACCCAAGGTCAGGCTGATCGTCCACTCAGGCAGTTGTCTATCCCAAAATTCCATACTCATAAGCAAATAGGTACATACAAATAAGATAGTGACACACAGATGATGGGCATGCAACTATGATACCATGTCACACTCAGATGGTCATGCACACCTCATCCTGCTACTTCACCACAATCACCTCATCCTGCCTGCCTCATCCTCCAGCCCGTAATTAAATCGCATCAGGCTCGGTCCGCGAAAACGCATCAGACCGTCATTGGCAACCCGCGTAAACGCATCAGGTTCCAATGAATTCCCAAACCAGTATCATCATCACAAAACTTCATCCCGTGAATAATTCGCATCAGAACCGTGGCCATCTCAACCCCGCGATTAGATCGCATCAAGGCGCCACACAACATCAACTCCACCCAACGATTGCATCGCATCAGGATATCCACCTCCCGCTCCGCGTCTCACACGCCTCAACGCCTCATCATGTCATGCTCATGCCATGATTTTTCAAATTATTTCCATACATGACGACATGTGCAATTTAGGCACGATTCAAATACTCATGGTATGCAAAGCAATCAAGTGTCACACACACATAGCGAATGATTTAAACACAATCAATAACACACATAACCGAGAACTATCCTTTGGAAAAATTCTCATAAATCAATCAAATTAATTCTCGACTCACTCAATTGAGACCAATCTTCCTATCCTAAGTTTAGGATTCCCTTACCTTGCGTTTGATGCCACACAAATTCTCTTCTTGGTCCTCAAAGGTTCGGCCCCCTATGGTCCAAGATCGAACTCATCGCGCAACCTAATAAAATCCAACCAATCCATCTATTTCCATGTCCAAATCCTCAATCCATGAACCACAATTCCCCATAACCTAATCCTCATCATCCTAGCATGTCTTAATCATCAATTTAGGACTCAAAGTCCAACCATCATCAGCCTAACAGCTCCGGCCTTGCACAGAACCGAACCGGTTCTTCTCGGTTCTATACAAATCGGGCACAATCAGCTCTAAACCAACTCTAAATCCATCATTTAATCATCATCCTACCTCTTAACATGCCTATCTAAGGGTTTATAAGGCTCACCATGAGTTTGAGGTTGAATCGTCGCTGGAAACTTGTCGAAAGTCGCCGGAACGTCCAAGGTCAGAATCCGGCAGTTTTCTATCCAAGTTCACAAGACCGTTTCGAGGTCAAAGCTTCTTCAAATCACTCTCAACTTTTTACCACAGGTTCATATACATGTCTACTAGACCTCCATAAAATTTGACCTCAAAACTCCAACATTTCGGCCTCCTAAGGGGTTAGAAACAGTACCTACCTCAGGCTGGAGCAGATTCCAAAGCTCTCGAGAAAACACTTGCCCGAAGCTCCTCGTTGATCCAAATGACTTGCTTCCAACTCGAGGAGGTCAGCAAGGCGTAGGGCTAAACTGGTGTGGTCGGCCGGCGGTCAGGCGGTGGCCGGAAGTGGTCATCGTGGGCGGCGAATAGAGAGACCAAAACTGGTCGGGCTGTAGCGAGAAGAAGAAGGAAGAAGAAGAGTGACCGTGAGCTATGGGGGAGTGGAATGGCCGGTCATGGATGAGGAGAGAGAGAGAGAGAGAGAGAGAGAGAGAGGAAATTTGCTATAAACAAGGCTTGGTCAAAGAGGTTGAATGTTAGATGAATAAAGTTAGACATGACCATCCAATGCTTGATCTTGTGACACTTGTCCACTTGTCATTCAAACTCAATCCAATGGCCAATAATCCTTCAAATTTTTGGTGGTCTTGGGGTGGGTTTAATGACCAAATTGCCCTTCTTCAAATGCATGACAAGGTTCTAAGCTTGAAGGGCAAAAGGGTAATTTTACCCCCAACATTCGGAACGTCGTTTTTCTCACTCCAATAATCTTTGATAGACTCGTTTCTGATGATTTCCTCTATCAGACGTGGTTTCAGCCTATCTCGAACCAACGGGTGGCTTTTGCGGACTTTAAGCGTAACGACCCTATGATTCTCATCACATTTAGGGTTTGTCAATTTGTGGCAGCTTTGGTTGTCATGTAATTGTGAGGATTTATCACTAGTCCCTTTGGTCTCAATCTTCAATGTCCGATTTAGGAAAATTTTGCAAATCAAACGTTGGTTAAGCGACATCACCCGCGCTCCAATCGTATGACACTCGCAAGGCATTCCCTAATCGGTCTTAGATCGGTCTTTTGTGGCTCTAAATATCCCCTCGACAATCCTTATGGTCAAAGCGTCATTTCCTATTCGAATTCCCTAGGTCCACGTACTTTGTCTCCTGTTAGCCTTTTCCTTTAGTCCGTGTACTCGAATTGATTAGATTCAAACGAGATATGACTAAAATACATCTCTAGATTCATTTCTCATTAATGAGTCTGAAATTGACTCGAAATCAGAATGTCACAATAATTGCTTCTTTGAGCCTCTGGTAAAACCTTTTCCCTGAGTTCTTCGTCCTTTGGCACGCATAGACGTCCTTGAAATTTCAAGATTCCATCCTCTAACACTTGGAATTCTGGTTTCCTTTTTGTCGCATCCATCTCCAGGATTTTTTGAATTTCTAGGTCCTTATGCTGCAAGGCTTTTATCCTTTCCTGAACCTCGAGTTCTATTCTCAGCTTGGCCATCAAACTGGATAACTGACAGACTTCCAATCTGAACTTAGAGTCTCTCAAGTTCTCGAATAACGACCACCCTTTCACCAGTAGACAGGCGACACTCGATTTTTAGCTGAGCGCATCCGCGACTCAATTCGCTTTCCCAGGATGATATAGTATGTCGCAATCATAATCCTTAAGCAGTTCAATCCATCGACGCTGCCTCATATTAAGTTCTTTCTGGGAAAACAGATACTTCAGGCTCTGGTGGTCAGTGTAAATCTGAAACTTCTCGCCACACAAATAATGCCTCTAGATTTTCAAAGCAAAAATGATTGCTGCTAATTCCAAATCATGAGTCGGATAGTTCATCTCATGTGGTCTCAATTGTCAAGACACATAGGCAACCACTCTTCCATGTTGCATTAAGCATCGCCATATATCTTATAGCTTCCAGGTCCTGATGGAATCGTCAACACTGGTGCGGTTGTCAACTGATACTTGAGCTCTTGGAAACTCCTTTCGCACTTATTCATCCATTCGAACCTCGTTTCTTTCTTAGTCAATCTCGTCAGTGGCATAGCTATGGATGAGAATTTCTCCATGAAACGTCTGTAATATCCTGCCAATCCTAGAAAACTTCGGACTTCCGTGACCGTAGTAGGTCTAGGCCAATTCGTTACAGCTTCAATCTTCATAGGATCTACAGCAATTCCTTCTCCAGATACCACATGGCCAAGAAATGCCACTTTATTCAACCAGAACTCGCATTTGCTAAACGTAGCGTAAAACGAGTGCTCCCTCATGGTCTGCAAAACAATCCTCAGGTGCTCTTCGTGTTCTTCGTTACTCCTTGAGTAAATTAGGATATTATCAATAAAAATTATGACAAATCTATCCAAGAATTCCTTGAACACCCGATGCATCAAGTCCATAAATGCGACTAGAGCATTGGTCAACCCAAAAGGCATCACAGTGAATTCGTAATGACCATACCTCGTCCTAAAAGCGGTCTTTAGGTATGTCTTCTTTCTTGATTCTCAACTAATGATACCCGGTCCTCAAGTCAATCTTAGAGAATATCGCAGCTCTTTGCAACTGATCAAATAAATCATCAATCCTCGGCAGTGGGTATTTATTCTTCACAGTCACTTGATTTAGCTGTCTATAATCGATGCATAGACGCAAGGACCCATCCTTTTTCCTTACAAACAACACCAGAGCTCCCCACGGTGCAGCACTCGATCGAATAAATCCTTTGTCCAGTAATTCCTACATTTGCACCTTTAACTCCTTCAGTTCGGATAAAAACATCCTATAGGGTGCCTTCGAGATCGGCTCCGTTCCGGGAGCTAATTCAATCATGAATTCTATTTCTCGCTCTGGTGACAACCCTGGTAACTCTTAGGGAAATATGTCAGGAAACTTACGAGCTAGCGGGATGCTTTCTAGTTTGGGCTCCTCGGCAATCGTGTCCATAACTGCGACCAAGTACGCTTAACATCCTTCAGTCAACAACTTCGTCACTTCAAGGGACGAGACTAAAGGAATCGAGGTTCCTCCTCGACTTCCCACAAATTCGAAACTAGGGCAACCTTCTAGATAGAAACGAATTATCCTACAACCACAATACACTACTGCCCCTTATTTACCCAACTAGTCCATTCCTATTATCACATCGAAGTCATACATGGGCAGCACCACTGAATCTATGCTCTCCTTACTATCGCCAATTACGATTCTACAATCCGTACAGCCCAACGAAACCAATACGTTATCTTTCAACGGGGTGGCAACATGCAGAATCACACTCAACGGTTCTAACTTCATATCAACCAAATCAGCAAACCGAGTAGATACAAACGAGTGTGTTGCGTCAGGACCAAACAAAGCATATGCAGCTTGGTCACACAAATAAACCGTACTTGTGACCATGCCTAGAGTTTCTTCTGCCTCCCTACGGGCTATTGCATAGACTCTTCCCTGAGCAGGGGGTCGGTTCTGATCAATTTGGGGAGTGGTAGCCGACGGTCCAGACTGTGTTCGTTGCCTCTAAGGTCTATTCATTGGAGCTTGATTCGGGCAAGTCCTCATCTGGTGGCCCATCTGACCACACTTGAAGCATGCTCCAGTTCTTGCCAAGCATGGTTTATTACCATGCCTCCTACCGCAGAGGCGGCAATTCCAGTTCATTGGATTCGGCGGCTTCACAATGTTCTTCCTTACGGAAAGGAGAAAACGTCTATTGCCAGCCATTGGTCTCTTACCAATCTGGCAATTGTCTCTAAATGAATTAAACAGCGATCCAGATGCGGCATTCCTCTCCTTCAAATCCCTGTCAATCATTTATCCCCGTTCGTAGATTTCCTTGTAGGTTCTCAAATTCAAGGCTATCATCTGGCTGCGAAGCTCAGGTCTCAGTCCGTCCCAAAATCTCTACGCCTTCTCCAGGGGATCCTCTACCGATCGGGGTGCGTACCTCGACAGTTTGGAGAACTCAGTTTCATACTGGTCCACTGTCAGCTGATTCTAACGCAGCTGTAAGAACTCCACTTGCTTCTTTTCTCGGGCTGTCTCAAAAAAATACTTGTCATTGAATGTCGTAGTAAAGGCATTTCAGGTCAAGGCCGTTCCTTCTGGAAAGGCTCCATTCTTGATGGCAGCCCACCAGTCATTTGCGGTACCTTCCAGCTGGTACACCGCCAATAGCACTTTCTCTTCGTCCGTGCATCTCAAGAATCCAAAGGCCTTCTCCAGTTTCTTGATCCATCTCAGTGCTAGTTCAGAGTCTCTAGTCCCATCAAACTGGGTCGACTTCAGCTTGATAAATTGCTCGACCAGCTGGCCCATCTGCCTAACCACAACAATTTCTTCCTAGGCATTCACTACCTCACTACCCTGGTCGTGATAGCCATTGTTTCTATTGCCCCCATTATTGCCATTATTGGCGTTGACGGCAGCTATTGCAGCTCCTACCGCTTGGGCTATGGCAGCATCCCTATCCTGGGTCTGCTTGTCGATAAGGTCGCTAATTCTTTCGAACGCTCTCAATACTCCATCCATTCTCGGGTCTTCTACTATAGGTGGCCTTGAACTAGAGGCTCCGCTCCTAGGCCTTCCAGGTCTTCTAGGCGGGTTACTCATCCTTGTATGTTTTTACAGAACTTGGAGCACTACAATTTCACCAATGAGTCAGTAACTCATTCCTCCAACCAAGTCCAGATCTACCAAACCATGCCTTAATAGAAACAGTCACAATACGACAACGTTCCACACAGCAAATTCCACAGACACTTCATTAAACAGTCCATGGCTGTCACTCTATTCCGTCTACTTTAACGGCTCATCAAAATTAGTCATGCTTATTTACTCAACAGGCCAAAATCCAAAATGACTTTCAGCGCTAAACATGGAACTTCATCCTCACAGATCACCATAACCCTATCAAGACCAAATGCCATTCACATGCGCCAAGTCATATGCCATGCATCTCGTGCCTTATTCTAGTAAGTCTCCTAAGGTCTCGCTACCCATCCTTGTCCCAACTTAATTCTCCTTATCACTCTAATCCTCAATCAATTTTAGATCGAGTTAACCTTGCTCTGATACCAAGCAAATGGGGATGTCACACCCCGTGCCCCGGGCATGAACGCGCGACTCTCTGCAAGCATAAACTCTCTCTCGAGATCCCAAGATTCCCAAAGGTCGAGAGATGAAGCATATTGATAGCAAGCGGAAGCGTTAATATACAAACTCCTCCGTACAATAATAAAAAGGGACCAGGGTAACAAGAACGCTAGTAATGTACATAACCTCCTATCCTGTTCATACAAAAGTGCTGGCAAGCTAAACCAGCTGATCAGCAGGGGTAATAGGGTCAATACAAAAGCAGATCATCACATCTCCCAAAGAAACAGGCATCGAGGTCATCAGCAAAACATCATACCAGAAGGACAAAGACTCCTAAGTTGAGCTACTGGAATCGTCAGTCTCATCAGCATCCTCAGATGGCTCTACTCCGAGAGAGTCTCAGAGCAAACCTCAACGGTGTCCTCGAGTGTCTCGTTAGCTGACGGCTCCATCTAGTCGTCCTTGGTAGCCTCGATCTCGATGACCTTGTTAGTGTCCTTCAAGGTCGGGGTCCTCTCAAGAACATTCCTCGAGCCGACAACCACCCCTCGGCCCCCACCGAATCCCGAGCGGGATGACACCAGTTAGGGATTACCCCATGGGGTACCTCAGTGGTCTTCAGTGGCCCTATAGAAATATCCCCTACTTTTCTAAATCAGCCCTTGTACCTATGAGGCTTCCAACTACTGCCATCTTCGTCGACTTAGACTACGGTACATTTCCTAACATACACCGTCCCCTGTCCGTCCAGGAACTAGTCAAAATACAACGACATATCTTTTAGGTCGCCAAACCTGATTGGCCACATTCTCACGGCCTAGGATCTGAAAAATAGGGTCCCACAACGAGGTGAGATTTACATCTCAGTATGGTAGGTCCTAACCCTAGGTAAGGCAGACCGTACACTCAGGCAAATGCAATCAAGGGCAAGCACACATATAATCATATGAAACATTCAACAGTCATTATATAATATGCGGATAAAACGGGTGTCAAGCATGCAATCATGGCACCATACCACATCACTAGAATCAAACACACATTGCCAAGTCCAATCACACTTTCCACCCTTCCAGTCCTCCTCATTTTCTCGGCCGCATTTACAACGCCTCAGGCTCGGTCCGCGTAAATACGCCTCAGACCATCACATTGACAAACCTGTGTAAACGCATCAGGTTTTCAATTTCACTTCAGGCCTGTGTCGACACATCTCAAACTTCATCCTGTGTTTCAACGCATCAGGACTATGGCCATCTCAACCCCGCGTCTCGTACGTCTCAAGGTATTGTTCCACTCAAACCCCGCGCCTCAGCGCCTCAGGGTATCCATCCACACAACCCCGCATCTCAACGCCTTAAGGTGTCACAATTTCTCGGACATGCCACATGCTCATTTCAATTCATAACACATGCTCAATTTCAAACTCATGCAATAAGCAACACATCAATGGCATGCGAGGCAATTAAATTTGAAATTCAAATGCGATAATCATTCCATGACACAAGCATTGTCAAGCACTCAAGCCATTTATATCTCTCCAAGACGCACAATAGATAATCATCTCATAAACCTCCAAGAATCAATCTAATTCACACTCAATTTCCCTAATTGAGTCCAATCCTCCTAGCCAAGGCTTAGAAACTCCTTATCTCAAGTTTAATTCAACAAAATTCTCCTTCCAAGCACTTCAATGGTTCGGTCCAATTAGCTCAGAGCAAGTCAATTACGCAACCTAAGGAAATTCATCCAATTCGTCAATTTTCCTTGCTCAATTCATCAATCCGTGAAGCGTGAACCTCATTAACATATTAATTGGCATCCTTATACATCTCAATGATGAAATTTGAGCTCATTTGAATCCCAAACAACTCCTATGATCGTGGCATGAATAGAACCGAACAGGGCATTTTTTGGTTCTGCTTAGTTCCCAACTAATCAGCTCATAAACCAACCTTAATCCTCAATTTATCCATCAATCTACTTGTTAATACTTAGTTCTAGATGTTAGAGAGCCTCACCGAAAGTTTGAAGCCAAGGCGACGCCGAAAAGTCCTTGAACGGCGTCGGTTCCTCCAAGTCCTCCGACGGTCAATTTTCTACCCTTCAAACACAAGACCCATTTGGGGTCAAAACTGCATCAAATTCACCCAAAATTTTTACCACAGCTCATTCTATGTGTCCTCTAGATGTCCACAAAATTTAGCCGAAAGAATCAATAGTTTTGGGGTCCTACGGAGTCTAAATAGTGGCTTACCTCCAGCTACGATGATTTTCGTCGACTTCCGGGAGAATGGCCGGTCGGGACTCCTCAGTGAGTCAAATGACTTGATTCTACTTGGAGAATGTCAGCAAGAGGATGAGGAAGGGGCTGCTGGTCAGCTAGGGTCCAGGCGGTGGCCGAAGGTGGCGATCGGAAGAGGCGGCAGAATCTGGTCGACTAGAGCTCTCTCGGCCAAAAGGAAGAAGAAGAAGAAGAAGAAGAAGAAGAAGAAAATGGCAGAAGAAGATGGGGGTTTCAGCTGATTGATGGAGATAGAGTGAGGTATACCCAATTTCAAGAGTCAACCATGTTGAATGGTAGGTTAAAACGTGATTCAATCAACATCAAGGCCTAATCCTTTGACACTTATCCATGTGTCAATCAATGCTCATCCAAGGATTATTATTTCCTCTCATTTTCGACAGCCTTGGGGTGTGGTTAATGTCAAAAATGCCCTTGTCCAATAATTAAGGCAAGGCTAAGGCTTGAGGGGCAAAATGGTAATTTTATCCTCGACGTCCTGAACGTCATTTTTCTAATTCCAAATTTCTTCGATAAGGCGATGGCCAATCCAATTGAAATGTTGGAATTCTTGATTCTCCATTTTCAAATTTCGAGACTCGTTTCTGAATCATTTCTCTATCAGACGTAGTTCCAGCCTATCTCAAACTGACGGGCGGCTTTTACAGACGTTATGCGTATCGACCTTGTGATTCATATCACAATTAGGGCTCATCAATTCATGGCAACTTTGGTTGTCATGTATTTGTGAATGTCTATCACTAGTTCCAACGGTCTCGATCGTCATTGTCCGATTTAGGAACAATTTTGCAAATTATATGCTGGTTAAGTAGCATCACTCGCGCTCCAATTGTATAACGCTAGCAATGCATTCCTTAATAGTTCTTAGATCAGCCTTTTAGGGCTCTAAATGTCCCCTCAACAATCCTTATGGTCAAAGCATTATTTCCTATTTGAGTTCCCTAGATCCACGTACCTTGTCTCGCGTTAGCTTTTCCTTTTTCGGTCAATTTACTCGAGATTAATCAGATCCAAGCGAGACACGACTGAAATACATCGTTAGATACTTTCTCATTAATGAGTCTTGAAATGATAAAAAAAATCAGAATGTCACATCTCTGGCGCCAATGGACGACTAAACCTAAACCGATTAACATAAAACCAAAGTCGTTCGACTCGCCTAAACCTCTAGTTTCACATATCTAAGAATCGAAGCATTTCATCCATTGAATCAAGCACAAGCAAGCTCGAACCAGTACAGCTATAAATACTCTAATCATACGATTCATGGCATTTCAAATCAATTTATCAACATAGAAGCATCGCAAGAGGTTCAAAACACTTACCTCGAGCTTCGATTGAGCTCGCACAACCTAGATTTAGCTAGGCAAGATTGAACAGTTATCGATTTATGGCGGAAGGTTTGGAGACTCGATTCGAAGTTTTAAAGCAAAACCTATGTAAAATGAAGATGCGATGATGGTCAGTGATGCTTGGGGAGTAAAATGCCCACATAAACTCGAAGAGTGATGACCATATGTAAAATTCACCATTGATGCGCAATATGAAAGCTCGAAAACTGAACTCACCTTTTTCGAGATTATAGGCGGCCTAGCTGGTGGCGATCGACTCCTGCTACTTCAGGCAAGCTCCCGGTAACCCTCAAAAACTTTGGTTTGGCCTAAAAGAGCCTAACCAGTGCTTCCCTAATTCGAGCTCCAACCTTCAATAACGATGATGGAAGGTGAGCTCTCTCTCTTTCTTCTCTCTCTCTATTCTATTCTCTTCTCCCAACCGAATGAACCTCCTCTCCTTCAAGAATCGGTCCCCAAAGGCTATATATCATTCTCAGTTTTGGCGCCCGTTCGGGGGTGGATACCGGCTTGAAATGGCACATGATCGTGCGTGTCATTTGGTCTAAACGGCGACGATGACGATGGGCAACTCTGTCAAACTCAAATGGTCTTCCAACGAGCACGAGTGGACGTTCAATTTAGTCGTTTTGTGAATGTTGACTCTCACAGCCACTACAACGTTGACCGGTCGATTTCGCCTTCCTCCGGTGACCATTGGTTGCGAGTCCAGTCTCAATCGACGGGAAATAGCCTAAAGAATTAAACCTCCACCAGTGTGTCTTCAATTACAATCGATTGGTCGATCAATTTCATCATCAAAATTCGGCCTTGTACTATTCATCTGCGCAAGAGTCATGGGAAGAAGATGATACTGTAGCAAATCGGTCCGACCGGATGGTCTAACTGGTCAAAATCGGTTCCGACTTAATTTTCAAATTTGATCACAATTTGATGGGGACTTTTTTCAATTAAGCCTCAAAATCAAACTTAGGACATGAATATTATCTAAAAATGTGATTTTGCCCAAAAGTTCATGTCAATTTCTACAAAAACCCTAAATTTGTCCTGAATTGCAATTCGAGAAATTGTGAAATTGAAGGGTCAAACAATCAAATTGGACCAAACTACCTGTACCAATCGACTCATAATGATGAAAAATATTGGGTAGTGACTTCAATTGATAAAGGTAACCCTTGAATTGAAGTAATTTCAATTATGTCCAAATTTAAGGACTAAATTGCAATTAAGTATGCAATTTTGCCCAATTCATGCAATTGAGCAATTTGTGAAAATAATTTGGCTAAATTGAAATGAAAGACAATAATATTGAATTTCAAGATCCTAAAAATACCAAAATTACAAATTAAAAGACTCGATTGACATTTTTTACCAATTCAATCATACGTGTAACAAAGGGACACATAAAATTGAACTTGAATTTGGACTTTTCATGAAGTCAAGAATACAAGGGAATTAAAAGAAAATTATTGACTATTTTTTCACATTTTTTTTACCTCAAATGCTATTTTTCTGAATTTTTGATTATTTTCCTATTTTCTAAAAATACTAAAAAAATGAGAAAAATATGAAAAATTATTTTTTGATAAAAAATGGTTCCTTGGGCTTGGCCAAGGCCGCCAAAGTTGATTTTGGAATTTTTTTACTTTTTATGAATGTTTTGTGAATTTTTCAAAAATAAACTGAAAAGACTTATTGAAAATCAGGTGTCAACATATATACCTAAGGAGATGAGGAATCTCATACTGAGAACTCAATCTCTGTTGGGACGATGAGGGTGTCTTAGACCCCAAACGTCCTAGGCTTGTATAAGACTATTCTGTCAAGTGTAAAATAAGTGAACATTATGATATTTCCTTAGCATTTGAATATCCATTTGTATTAGATGTTACTTTTGGCACATGTGTATAAACATAGGCATGTTTTATCGATGCATCAGAAACCATCGTCAAAGATTACGCTTCTTTTAATTTCACGAATTCTCTTGACAAATGTTTGAAAGAACTACTCACGTGATACTAAGGCTCATAAGGTAGTCCTTTTTTCTCATTCGTCAATGGAAAACATGCAACTGAAGGAATCCAGTACTTTCTTTATCTATCCTAAAGAGATATTTGCTTGTTATTTTCGAATGAATAGGTACTTTCTAATCACGGAATTAGCAAAGCATCATTTCCGTACTCGATTTAAGACGAAAATGGAACAGCAAGAGTTGACTCCACGAGTGGGTATGTTGAAAACTCAGATGACTACTATGGCTACCGTGATGGCTGAGATTAAGGTAATGTTGGAAGCATCCCAAGCCAAGCAGGCAACAGTACCTAACCTAAACGATTCCGGTCAATTCTCAATGCCCAATACGACTGACAAAGGGACGGCTGAAGGTGCCCAACATGTCATAGAAGATACTCATATTCCGAACATCCAGTCACAGCCGAAGGCACCCCCTTCTGTCATTAACTTCGAGAAGGAGGAAAAAGGAAAACAGGCATTGAAAACTGAAGCCAAGGTTGAGAGAATAGCCAAAATTGAGGAATGTTTGAGCGGTCAGAGGTATGAGATAGCTCGTTTTAACAAGATATCTCCTTTCGCCAAAGTGGGGATCCCTCCTGACTATAAAGAGTTAAACTTTGTAAGAAAGTATAATGGGACTGACTATCCACATACACACCTCAAATATTCTCTGTGCAAGATGGCACACTATTCTGACTAAATTTCCTTGCTCATGAATACGTTCCAAGAGAGTTTGGCTGGCGCCGCTCTGGCTTAATTTATTGAGATAGACCTCGATGACTATGATGGATGGGAGGATCTTGCTAAACATTTCCTCAAGCAGTATAAGTTTAACACAGCTAACACAATCGCCACTGAAGGCCAAATACCACACGACCATGCAAAGTATCCATGTCAATTGAGCACGCAAATCATCAGTTCAGTCATAAGAAGTCAAAATTTTACTCCAGGAAAGCATGCGTGGTTCAGTCCACGCCTATTCCATGCGTCCTCTAGCAAACCAATCATAATAGATTCACTAATTCATCAATTTACCACCCAAGCTCATCTGGTAATGTCCTAGCGCTCTAATAAAGGTTTAAGGGTCACTTATCTTCTAATTAAGCCAGCAATTTCACATCAAGGACAGCCACCAAGCTCGGTTCTAGCTTGGTCCGAACAGGGCAGTGTAGTCTTATAGGTGCACAAAAACGATCATTAAATCTATTTCAAACTCAATTCCGTCAATTAATCACCTTGTCAACCCCTCAATTAACATTCCTAGATGACTTACCGCAAGTTTCAACACAAGGTGACACGGTTACGAACCTCCAAAGGGTTCAGTTCACTCAGCCTAGTGCAAGGGCAGAACCTGTCCTAATCATTCACACCAAACAGCCCTTAATTCACTTCTAAACTCTAATTTATCACAAAATCTACTTGCCAACATATCAAATTACAACCCTAGATACCTTACCGAAAGCTTCAAGGCACAACGACCAGCAGAGGTGGCAGAACCTGTCCTTAGAAAATCACACAAACAATTTTCAAAATCCATTCTAACTTCAATCTATCCTCAATCTCAATGTTCTAAACTATTATACTATGAGTTTAGAGTGTCTCACCGAAGTTTGAAGCTCAACGAGCTCTTGAAGTCAACGAAAATCAACCCTCTCCCAAACCGGGTCAGAATCTATCTAGTTTCGTAACAGGGCGCAACCGACGACCAGTGGTTGAACGGCCACCGGGGATTTGTAGAGGAGAGGTTGAGGAGTGTTGTGGTGGTCGGCGCTTAGCTGAACGGCGGTCGGAGGTGGTGGTCGAAGGCGATGAAATGGCAGGCAGAAACTGGTCGGGCGGCGCTCTTCTCAACTAGAAAGAAAGAAGAAGAAAAGGAAATGAAAGAGAGAGAGGAGGGGTGCTCGACTGAAGAGGAGGAATAAGAAGTCTTCCACAATGTTCCCTTGGTCAGAGATGGAATGGCAGGTGTAATACTATCCAATTAATGCTAATAGTCATAATAATGACACTTATCATTTTTCACTTAAATATCTTGGCTTTAGTGACAACTTTATCCCTTCATTTTTAGCAGCCATAGGGGAATTTCAAATGACAAAAATGCCCTTCTTCCACTCTTAAAGCAAGGTTAGTCTTCGAGGGGCAAAACGGTAATCTCACACTTTCAGTCCAAAATTTCGATTTTCCAATTCAAATTACCCTCGATGAGGCGATGTCTAATTCATTTCAAATGTTGAAATTCTTCATTGTACATTTTTTCATTTCGAGATCCCATTTCATGATCGATTTTCCGTCAATCTTAAATTCAGTTTATCTCGAACTAATGTGCGGCTTTTGTAAACATTACGTGTCGGCTCTATGATTCTCATCATACTTAGGACGACTCAAGTTACAACGACTTTGGTTGTCATGTAGTTGCGAGGATCTATTACTAGCTCCGACAGTCTCGATCGTCATAGTTCGATTTAGGAAAAATTTGCAAATCATACGTTGGTTAAGCAGCATCACTTGCGCTCCAATCACATAACACTAGCAATGAATTCCTTAATCGTTCTTAGATCAGCCTTTATTGGCTCTAAATATTCCCTCGGCAATCCTTGTGGCCAAAGTGTCATTTCTTATTCAAGTTTCCTAAGTCCACGCACCTTATCATGCGTTAGCCTTTCCCTTTTGATAAGTTAACTCAAGATTGATCATATCCGAGCGAAATAAAACTGAAATACATCGATAAATATTCTTCATTCAATAGTCTCGATAGGAAAATCAAAATGTCATATATAAAGAATGAAAATTTGAAGTTGAAGATTATACATATTCTAATTTTCATTCGGATCCTACTGACTTAAGTCGACTTCTGGTTTTGTCTTCACACTCAATGGTGGTGCAGTTATTTCAAAGAGCTCCAAGCAAAGATAACTATTGCTTGCACTACTAAGGCAGAGTATCTAGCTATTTCTGAAGCAGTGAAGGATGCGGCTTGGATGAAGAAGTTCATTTATGAACTTGGAGTGATTCATTCTATTGAGCAACCAATTATATTGTTTTGTGACAACAATAGAGAAATAGCCCAAGCTAAGAAACCTAGGTCTCACCAGAAGTCCAAACACATCGAGAGATGCTTCCATCTCATTCGAGAAATAGTTGGAAGAGGTGATATAGCCTCGCAAAAAATTGCCTCGGCAGAAAACGTGGCAGATTCCTTCACTAAGGCCTTCCCTCACATTTTATTTGAAAGACATATTGACAAGATGAGTTTGAGGTACCAAACTAATTGGTTTTAGTACAAGTGAGAGATTGTTAGCTATATTCCCTAAAGCAAGCATGTCATAATTATATGTTAGGGATTTACTTTCAATCTCATATTCAAATGAATGGAAAAGGCTTGTTCATTCAGCTGTCCAAATTATTTAGATGAATGATTCCATAATATTAGCTATGAAAAAAAAAACCTATTCTTAAAGTGTCAAGAATATGCGTGATAGGTTTACATTAGACTGAATTTTTAAAATGTTCTTAGTTGATGGATATTTGAGTGAATATCTATAATCCTGTCGAGATTGATGTGTTCTTAACTTTGTCATTAAGTACTGGATACTTTAGGGAATATTGAGTCACAAGTCATTGGGTATAGTGATAGCTGAGTTAGAAAACATGTGCTTATATCGAACAAGTTCATTGAATGTGACTCACATTGAACGATTAGCAACATGGAAGCTTCGAGCTTGGTCAATGGTTAATCATTCATATTTTGGTCTTGTGTAAATAATCCTTAGACTTAAGGCACTATGTTAACTTGTATGTTGAATGGTTGTGGTTCACAAGTGCGCATATTGGCGGTTCATTGATTTGTTTCTATACTTAATGGTTAGAGCTCGTTCACATATGAAGTTAAACATGTACGCAATAGTGGGAGCAGTCTCCTTGTTAAATGTAAGGTTGATGTCCTATACAATTTAATCATGACATTGCAATGGAAATCCTCGGCTGCGGTTGTAACCAAGAATGTCTCATGTGAATGCATGTCAATTGGGTTTGTGTATATGATCAAATTGGTGGCTTGACGAATATTTGATTGACTTTGTTCGATCAAGACATGGTAAGACAGAATGATTGAATTACATTGTAGCCAAACCTGACAAATTCATGATGTTCTTATCATATTCACATTGTCTAGTAGCCATGATATATTGCTAGATGTCACTCATGGCTTGTAGGACCTAGAGGCTATTTTGGACAATCATTTCTCTTTGGAAGTACTAATTTTAGTACCTGTCTTACTATCAGCTCAATGATGAACCTAAGGATATCACACAACATAACTAATACATGACGACGTTGAACGGAAAAAACGATATTGTAAATATGTTTGCAATCACGACTATCGAATTAGTCGGACTGAAATTAATTGTTTTTTTTTTTTGGGTCATGAACATGCATATATTTGATGCACGACAAAATGAACACATGCCGATGTGCCCGAACGAACCATCCTGCCAATCACGCTGGTCAGCAAGACGCAACGCCCTATAAATAAAGGAGGTGGAGTATTCAAGAGATATATTTCTCTCTCAGTCTTCTTCGCCTTCCCAGAAAAAATTCTGTGGGAGTTTCGGGCGTCGTTATTCTAAAATCGACATGGTGAGTATGCCATTGTGCGTGTGATTAAGAATTGAGAATAGAAAATTGTTATCTTCGTTCTCGTTCTTGTGACCAAAAATCAAGAGTGTGGAGAATCATATCCACGAGATTGCTAGTGCAATCGAAGGTGGTCATCATCCACAAGTTTCATCTTTCCGTTCGTCGTTCAATTGCATGTGTGTTTGAACTAAGAGATCCGACACTTGTGGGACTTAGAGAATATCTTAATCAAGTAGTTTCAAGCATGCTTCAAGAGGTATTCTGCAAGCCCTCCTCTATTTAGTTTGATTTTTGATTGAAACACATGAGATGATGCCTTTGGAGATCCATGGATGCACGTACGGGTTTTATATTTTGTTTCCGCTGCATTTGCCTTTATTACGTTTTAATGTTTCGCTCGTACGTTGAACAAGTGAGGAACAGTTCCATGCATTTTTCGTTTCTAATAGTAACTTTGGCCCGTATCCGTTCGGATACATTCCGTCGCGTCCCAACATCATTCACACCCACAGTATCAGCTTGATCTATGCTTAATTGATTTCAATTATTGTCCACATTTTATGGACTTCTTGGTGGTTGTTGTGTTTACTCTCATTTTGCTTAATTAAAAATATAAAAATAAAAATAAAGATAAATAGGCAGGTTTTTGGGTACCTTAGAGCCAACATTGGAACCTAAATAGAATAGATTCCAAATTCCAAGGTATGGTGGATATATTTTAAGTTATAAAAAATGAAGAACCGATTTCGACGGGTAGATTTTAACTTCTATACGGAACCTACAACAACGAGGGTGTAGGTTTCAGCTACTCTCGTGGCTGGCGAGGGCCTTGTCAACGATAGAATCTGAAAAGTCCGATCTGAGGGCCTGAGGACGAACACCACGATTGCTCACCTGACCTCTCGGTCCCGCTGCTACTCGTGTATATTGCATTAGAGATATGATTCTTTATAGGACTTGCCACCTCACTTTTGTGCCTTCTTGCTTCATCTAAGAAATTGAAGAAAGCCAAAACTTGGCGAAATTAATCTTGAAAAGCAACTTCACAAGGCCCCAAGAGATGATCAAGAGACACATCTATCTCAGAAAAATATCTCACAAGAGGGCTTTTTTCTTTTGGTTGAAGGAAAAAAAAAAGAAATTATCTTGTGGCCGGCAAGGGCATGCAGGCCTTCACTCATATTGGGGCAAGTTGACCGCACATCGAAAGACTGGGGCCACTGATGGATGATGAGGGAGAGAGGGAACTGAAGGGGAAGATTACCAGCGAGGAAAAGGAGAGAAAAAAAAAACTATTAAAAAATGTCAAATTTCTCAAAACTACGTCGTTTTGAGTAGAGTGATACACGTCATATCACTGACTTGCCACGTTAGCAATTTTCCACCTAAAATGTCCAAATAGACTATATATTGAAAACTTGTCAAAACTTGGAACTCAATTGACAGTCACATAGTAGATTTTGGACTTTCCGAATAATTTTTTCCCTAATTGAAGTGCCTCCATGTGCAACTGCCCAAGGAATGCGTTAATGTACTTTTCTAACCAGCTAGGCTTCCGTATGATTCTATAGACACAAAGTGATCTATCAACTTTCTGAATTTAAATCTCTCCAGTCCCTATACGTGGTCCACGTGCATTTACCAATCCACACAGGATCTTCTAAGTTTTTACCCTATGTTTGACATCGAAACACTGGATATTCCGAATTCAAGCAGTTGCTTTCTGTACTTAGTCGGCTAAAATGAACACTGACAAAATATAGGTTTAATGAAATGTAAGCAATGCCTGTTGTTGTCTATGTCCATTTAAATTGCGAATAGAGTGCTTATTATAATGCATGAAAAACTCATAAATTTAGGCTAAAGGGAAACTTGAATGAGTCGGACTTCCGACAGTGCATCAAATGAAACAAAACTTACAGCAGTCACAAACCGATAAAATTTGTTGGAATGATACAAAGGCAGAAAGGAAAATTGAGCTCACATGTAATTTCATACAATTCAACGATCGACGGCCAGCCCACTCATTCTCCTTCAGCATGAATGGTGCTGCAAAATGCGAATTGGTCCCAAGGCGCAAGTATAGATTCTGGCCATCTATTTGCAATAACAAGAGACAAAAGTTATAGATAATATGAATTTTAACTAATTGAATGAGCATAATATAACTGCATTACCCAATTTGGAGCTTATAAGTGAATATATGTGAAGATTCAACATTTCTTCGGGGATGGCTTTGGGGAAGTTGGAGGCTTTAGGTCTTCATAACTGCTCAGGAGAGAAACAAAAATAAATAAGGGTTTCATTAACATGCATCAACATCAACAACACTTTTATCCCAAACTAGTTGGGTCGGCGGTCGATGAACCCCAAAGAATCATAAAAAGAAAAACAGAATCAAGGGAGGAAAAAGAGATAAATGTGAAAATAAATAAGTAAATATATATATATCTATCTATCTATTTATATACTATTCCTTCACAACACTAATAGACTTCTCCCACTCCGTCCTAAGACAAACCGTACTCCAATTTATTTCCAACTCCATTAAATCTTATTTTACTGTTTTCCCCCAAGTAAGTTTCGGCCGACCTCTTGTTTTCTTCATGTTATGCTCTCGATAGCAAACTTATGTTCGTACCGACGCATCTAAGGCCTTCGGAGAATATGCCTAAACCATCTCAATCTATGCTCTATCATCTTTTCCGTCATCGGTTCTACTCCAACTTTTCATCGAATCTCTTCATTCCCTATCTTATACATCCTTGTATGACCACACATCTACCTTAACATCCCCATTTCAGCTACTCTCATTTTATGCTCATGTTTACTTTGTGCTGGCCAACATTCAGCTCCGTATAACATAGCAGGTCTGACTGTTGTTCTATAAAATTTTCATTTTAACCTAAAAGAAATTTTGCGACCACACAAAAATCTCGATGCACTGCGCCATTTCATCCAACCTGCTCTGATTCTATGGCTTACATTCTCATCAATCTCTCCCTCATTTTGCAATATTGATCTCAGATATCTAAATGCATCTTTCTTGGATACCTCATGTCTAAGCATATTTACGGTTTTTTGATCCTCTCTTCCTACCGTGTCAAACTCACACTTCAAGTATTCCATCTTACTTCGACTTAGCGTAAATTCTTTAGACTCTAACGTGCTTCTCCATACTTCTAACTTAGCGTTAACCCCAGCTCAGGTCTCATCAATAAGCACAATATCGTCTACAAATAGCATACATCACGGTACCTTATCTTGAATATCTTTTGTTAACTCATCCAAAACCAAGGCAAAAAGGTAAGGGCTTAAAGCAAAACCTTGGTGTAGCCTTACTGTGATTGGAAAATAACTTGATGTGCCATTATAAGCCTTCACACATGCAGTAGCACCGTCATACATGTCTTTGATTGCCGCGACATACTTTGAAGGTACTTTTTTCTTCTCAAGAATCCACCACAAAACCTTTCTTGGAACCCATCATACGCCTTCTCAAGATCAATAAACATCATATGAAGGTCCTTCTTTCTCGATATCTCTCCATCGATTGTCGTATTAAGAAAATAGCCTAAATGGTAGATCTTCCTAGCATAAATCCAAATTGATTGACAGAAACCTTGGTCTCTCTTCTCAAACGAAGCTCAATAACTCTCTCCCATAGCTTCATTATATGGCTCATAAGTTTGATGCCTCTATAGTTAGAATGATTCTGGATATACCCCTTGTTCTTGTATATAGGCACAAGTATACTCTTCTCCCATTCATCAGACATCTTATTAGTATGGAGTATCTTGTTAAAAAGACTAGTCAACCAACTTATTGCTACATCCCCTAAACATCTCCACACTTCAATAGGAATACCATCAGGTCTCAAGGCTTTACTAGTCTTCATCTTTTTTAATGCCTCCTTAACTTCCCGTGCTTTAACTCAACGCACGAACCTTCTATTTGAATCATCAGAATCATCTTCCAAATCCACATCACTTCTATCGCTCTCCCCATTAAAAAGTTTGTTAAATAAATCATCCACCTGCCCTTGACATCTTCATCTCTTATCAAGAGTGTTTGATTTTCATCCTTGATACATCTAACCGGTGTCAAGTCTTTACCTTTCTCGTCTCTTGACTTTGCTAGTCTATAGATGCATTTTTCTCCTTTTTTGCTCCCAAGTTTGTTGTACATATCGGTGAAAATCTTGCCTCTGGCCTCTTGTATAGCTTTCTTGGCACTTTTTCTCGCCAATCTAAATTTTTGCAAATTCTCTTCATTAAGACATTAATGTAGGCATTTGAAACACTCCTTCTATTTAATTGCCTCTTGCGCCTCTTGCACCTCTTCATTCCACCACTAAGTTTCCTTTGTTTAATGTCCATTCCATCTACTTTCCCCTAACACCCCTTTTGTCATTGTCTGGATGCAGCTAGACATCTCATTCCACATCATATTTACTTCGCCCTCCAGTCGCCACGATACTTCCTGTAGCATTCTTTCCTTGAATTATATTTGTTTCTACTTATGTAACTCCCACCATCTTACTCTGGGGTATTGCGCACTTCTCTTCATCTTCTGTGCTTTATTATACCGAACTTCTAAGACCACCAACTTATGTTGTATAACTATACATTCACCAGGGTATACCTTACAATCTACATACGAAGCTCTATCCTCTCTTCTAGCAAGAAAGAAATCAATCTGGCTACAATTTTGACTGCTGCGAAAAGTAATCAAATGTGATTCTCTTTTCCTAAAAAAGATGTTTGCCAACATCAAATCATAAGTTAATACCACACTCAAGATGTCTTCGCTAGCCTCATTTTTAGTCTCATATCGAAAACCTCCATGAATTTTGTCAAAACCTCCACTACTTTGACCGACATGTCCATTTAGATCTCCTCATATGAATACTTTCTCCTAATGTGGTATCCATCTTAAAATCTCTTCTAGATTTTTCCAAAATCTGCTTTTCTCGGATGATTACAGTCCAACTTGAGGGGCATACACACTAAGGATATTCAGAATCAAATCCATCACTACTAGCTTAACTAAAATAATTTTATCTCCTATTCTTTTAACATCAACAACTCTATCTTTGAAATTTTTATCAATCAAAATCCCAACTCCATTTATGCTCTTTGTTATACCTGTAGACCATAGCTTGAATCCGGTGTCATCCACTTCCTTGGCCTTCTCTTCTTTCCATTTAGTCTCTTGTAGGCAAGCAATATTCACTTTTCTTCTAGCAAAAGTACCTGTCAATTCCCTCTATTTACCCGTTAAGGTTCCTACATTCCAACTCCCCAATCTAATCCCTACCCCCTGAACTTTTCTTGTCCCCCACACTCCCCCACGGAAGTGTGAGGACCTATGCTCATTTATCACCACATCCGGACACCGATGTGGCGTATCACTCTGAGAATGATGGCCCAAGACTAGCTTCCTTACCCCTTGAACCCACCTATTTTGGTGCAAAGACCCTTACTCATCTTTCGCTACACCGAAGCACTGATACAACGTGTCGCTAAGAAGGGTACGCTCCAACGAAATATCAATAGGGTTCATCTCATAAATGTAGCTCTTTTTTTATAACCGGCTCGCTACGCATGACGTGACCCTCCTCCTTTACCTGGCTTGGGACAAGCTATGTAGACTATATAGGCGGAGTTGGTTTCATTAAGATGATAGCAGAAAATTTGCATACAGTAGTGTGTTGTACAGAAATTGTGATCATGAGCAGTTAAACATAAAGTAACATTCAACAGTGCACTCTGACAACCTAGGTCACATTTACTAAATTTGAGCCAGCAAGAACAAGCAATGCACCTAAAGGGCAACCTGCTAATGTATGAGTAAATATTTTCAACCATGCATCTAAACCCTCAACAAAAAGGATCTCAATCTCCAAGAAGCACATATTGAGACTAGTAAAAAGCTTACGCTGTATATGGAGAAAGTGGCCCCAGATATCTCTCTTCATGTTCCTCCCCGTCTTTTGGATTGTTTGTCAAAGGCTGAGACTGTGGCGCACCATTTCCTGATACGTCCACAGAGACCGATGATGGAGGCTGTGTGATTGGTACAGTGGGAAATGGCGAAGTAGGGGGCTTCAAACCTTCATATCTGATGACAAGGTCAAAGATAATGTACCAAGGCTAGGGGCAATTACAACGTAAACTACAAACCCATAGATTAGGAAATTCAAACATTACAGGACATTATGCAAGATAGGACAAGTAGAACACTATTTCTTTCCAATCAAGTTAAGTGTTTAGAATAGAATGAAAGAAGTATAGCCAACTCCTGACAATGCCAATTGCAAATGATATCATGTAAAGGCACTCACCAAGGCTTCACATTGTCCCTCATCCAGTCCACGCACCGTTCAAGGTACTCTATTGGGTCAAAAGTTTTGCTACCTTATCTTCATGATCCAAATAAAGAAGATTGGTAGAAGTAGAGCAACATGAAACTAAATGGTGGATGCTAAAAAGCAAGATAACCAGATGATGCTCGCAGTAAGAACTTCAGAATTTGCTTTTCCTGATGGGTGAATGGATTAGCTTTTCTAACTGCCCTTATTTCTCATAGTGAAGAATACAATCTCAAAATCTTACTATAACTTGGTTTACAATAGCTTTTGGCGACAGAACCTCCTACCATAAGTGCTCAAAACCACAAACTTGTTAGAAACTTCCACTAAATGGGGAACAAAAATAAGTTTCCTGTTCTCGCGACTTGCTTCTTCAGTGTAATTATATACTTGCTGCCGCATGCAGAAGTTGATTCGCCACATCTCTCCCATCTTGTCATGCATACAGGTTGAATAGAGCTATAATGTTAATGCAGCTATAAGAATTTAGCAGGTACGTTATATGTATTTCACTTAACAACCAAGAGCTACTGGTAAGAGACTAACCAATTTACTTATCATCACAATAAACAAACGAAAAGCTCGGCAGTTCAGTGACACTGAGCTGATATGACATTCGCAGACAACTTGAGCAAAGAAAAAGCACTTACACATAGTAGGGTGACCGATGACTTTCAATAGTCGTAGCACTTTCAGTTGCCACATCGTTGCCTCCAGCAACAGGTGTCAAAACTTCATCCGTTTTATAGATAACGAGAGGCACTGTTTTGGGACCACTTGGTTTGGGGCTGGGTGAGCTTGGAGGCTTCAGTTCGTCGTATCTGTCAAATAAATGCAGCATTTAGATAAATAACTAGATAATTCAATTTGCAAAAGGTTAAAATTTAGCTTACACGGTATAAGGAGAAAGAGGTTTCACTTTCTCAGGTGCAACTTTCAATTCAATTTCATCGACACTAAACATAGACTCTGCTATACTCGTTTGACTGTCTGAAGCATCTATCTGGGTGATGGCATCTGGATTTGCTTTTTGTAGATTGGGTGGAGTTGGAGTGGGGGAAGTAGGTGGTTTCAGATCATCGTAACTACAGTGAAAAATCAAAACAAGAAATAAGTAAAAAAAAATACTTCTCTTGAAGTCATGCAAATAAAGAGTGGAAATTTGATAAATACTTGCTGTGCAAACAGGAATATGATGCTGGAAGTAAAATCTAGTATTTTGAACTTGACATTTTCTTCATATTTGAAATGGCCAGAGCCTGGCTTGCACAAACATGCATGACTGTGTGGATGGATGGGCGTGCACGGGCATGCATATGCGCGTGCTCATGCATGTGCGCGCACGCGTCTCTGAGTGTGCGCGCGTTCTTGTGTGTGTGTGTGTGTGTGTGTGTGTGTGTGTGTGTGTGTGTGTGTGTGAGAGAGAGAGAGAGAGAGAGATGCAGCGATATGGAATGACATACGTGGGATAAGGAGAGAGTGGCCTAGTTTGAACTGCTTTGTTTTTGGAAATTTCCTCAACAACTAGGGTGCTTGGAGTCACCGATTTGATTACATTAGAAGGTGCAGGAGAAGTATCATCAGAAGCATCAGGTTCCTGAAAAAAAAAATCTGAAAAATTCAGTCTGCATTTCTAAAAGCACAGTGAACTAAATTAGATTTTTCACATCTAAAGGATCAGTGAAAAATATTTCGCACTTCTAAACATGCAGCGTGTTAAAACAGAAGAACTTTGTATGCAGAACTAGACGTTAAAGTGTGAACTGAAGTTCCTCTAGAGTTTGCTACATTCTTGAAAAATAGGAATTACTCATCCTTCTTTTCCAAATTACTATTTCAGGTACATTGTTACTGCACAAAAAGGACATTTGTTAACAATTATGGAACGAAATTTGTCTTCATAGGAGATTTAAACGAATGGAATTTTCCTAAGGGAGCAAAACCGAATCTAATCCACTAAGCATGAAGAAGAAAAGGACATGTTACTTAATTACTATCAAGATATATGCTTGATAGAAATTTGAGAGCATTTTGTTAGCTTATGTTTTTAAGAAAAATAGTTGTTCAACATGGCATTGGAGGAGCTTCAGGTGAAGGGTCTGAGTCTTTGTAGTTGCTCTTGTTGTCATTAAATCTGTCATGCATGTTTGTCCTCCAGCGACTATTTGATGTGGTTGTGGCATCTACATTATTGTATAAGAGAGCTTAAATGCCAAGACATATACGAGCTTGATATACAATGCTAATGTAGTGACCATACCTTAAAACTTTTGGGAGAAACAGTTGATCAATTATGACTAATTTCTAACTAGGAGGATTTGACACTGTCCAAAAGCATGCTTAACCAAGAACATTTTTTGCAAGACTTATTGCTTATAATAATTTTTCTTTTTTTTCTTTTTTTTTGGTCAAAAGAGCGTATATAACATCAGCTTCCACCACTAGCAAGGAAACAACAATTTATAGACTGAAGTTGCTAAATTATGACAAATTTAAGGGTATGTTTTGTAACTAGAATCATTAATACCCTTCTTTCAAAGGAAAAAATTAAATTGCAAAAGCACCTCTCTCATTACTATGAGCATGATATGCCCTTTCACTACCTTTCAGCGCCATAATATTCCAAGTTAAACAAAACACTCTAAAGGAGAAATGAAATTCTGGATTTCCCCTTGTAAATAGTTGCAAAAGGCATTATTATAAAAATGATAGAACGTTCAAGTTTAGCAGGTTATATATGGAAGAAAGAGTCACACCTGAGGTTCTTGACGCTGTGATCGTATTCTAGCAAGAAGCTCTTCCATGGGAGTAAGTGGAGCAGTTGTTTCGGCAATTACCTCCACCACTTTACAGTATGAAAGGCCACGGTTTTTGGCCATGACTGCCAAGAGTTCTGCCACCTGAAATAGTAAACCAAAAATGCCTTTCCTATCATTGGTGGATTCTCATGTCACCACTTCACTTTCGTTATGTTAAAAATGTGTGAATTATCCCTGAGAACATACTCATTCCCACAAGTGCTGAGAGGGTGGAAATCTTTTTAATTCGACATATAGAATAAATAAATGCAATATTAATGCGAACTGGAACGGTAGCAAAAATGGTAAAAGCGACTCCTCGATTCATCATTTTTGAGCTGGAATTTTAACATGTGCAGGACCTCATTCAGATACGATTAATTCAGACAGATCCGCAGCAGTAAGGAGTATTAGTTGGAATGATAAAACAAGCCTCATACGCCTAAAAGGTAAATGAACAATTCTAAAACAGAACATATAATATGTGTGCAAGATTGTCCTGTGACAGCCAATAAGCCTAAATCTTGTGCAACCCCAAATAAAAAAAAGAAGATAAAGTTGCAGCCTCATCATAACAAGTGGCATTGGCTAAATGAATCTTAAATCTTGTGAGGAGATGTAAAAAATTTTATCTAGAATGTTGCTTGGACTATCTGCTTCATTCACTTAGACCAAAAGCAAATAGAATCAATCTCCCAGAAAAGTGCTCTGTACATTTCACAACACAGATAAAATCTAATATACCAAAGTCCATACAAGAGAAGTGTTATGTATATTTGGCAAATAATATCTTCACTGTCTTTGAACGTAATATGCATTTTGTCATTTTTTCTTTGTCTTCAGTTTCTTGATAACAAGAGAACCAATATCTGCGTGCTGACTTACGCATATGCAAACAAACTTGACAACTTTACCTGAAGGTTTGAAACTTGGCCTCCAAATAAAGTATCTTCCTCTGACAGAGTAACATTGTGAGTTTCTTTATAAGCATCAGTAGGCCGCTCCATCCCCCCTGGCCTCACTATCTGAATGAACACTGTGGATTAGTACGATTACTCGAAAAACTGTGTTCGATTGAAAAGTCTCTTCAAGAAATACTCACAGTGTAAGGAATACCACTGGCTATAAGTGCTTCTTCGGCTTTCCTTTTCCAGATCAACACCCCCCAGAACAAACTAAAGGGGCAAGAAAGCAGTCAATAGGTCATGCTTAAATGTCTCTACAAATAGAGAAATATACTACAAAAAATAACCCCACTTACTTCAGTATAGCCGCAGGAAATCCGACCTTATTTGTTCCCAAAGATGAAACCATGATGAAGTGGTTAACTTTGGCCAAAGTTGCTGTTCAAAGAGAGATAACACAATTTTATGGAACAAACTCCAAGAGAAGGCACAAATAACGACAACAGTTTCCTTTCATAAAGTTCAGTCAAGTTCAGTTGCACTAGGTTATTTTGACAAATGAAAAAGATCCAATAAGGATTTCATGAATTGCTTCCTCAGTCCTCCTGGCTGAGTCTTCATTTGTTACTCCTGTAGTTCAATGATCCCTTACATGATGCAGAAATTTTGTGATCTAATCATTGCAGAAGAATCCTCAGGTGCTAAAGAAAATGATCTTCGGTGGCCAGGACTAAAGACACCCCCTTGATCTTGAAACTAATGAGCAGTTATATGGAGTGCGGACTTTATCTACCTGCATCAATGAGGTTCTTTGTAGCCATATAGTCTATTCTGTATGGGCCTGTTACATCAAAAACTTCCTTTTCACTGGCACCAATGCAGCATATAACCACGGAAGCATTGCCTAAGGCTGGGCTTATCTGATCTGGCTTCTCCAAGTCACATTCCACAACTTCAAGCTTCTCTACAGCTGGGCTAAAAACCAGAATATAGCCGTTATTTGTTATCACAGAGTCTTATAAATAATGATGGATCTATAGTACTCTTGCTTCCTCTAAAAATTCTACTTTGAATCATTTAGAAAGAAAGAAACAGAACATAAATAAGAGCTTTCCCTATTTTATTGTCTTACGTCTAAACCCCTCCTTTGTGTCATCCCCCTCAAACTTCATCTGTTTAACACTCTGCAAGAAGTTTGCCGTTGACTAAGTCATTATAGCAGAAAACTGATAAGCTATGGAGAGCAAGTTCAGATCAATTAAAACTTCTACCTGCACAAGGGCTACCGCTCTTTCAGCACTTCGCACACCTGCTCTGACTCGATATCCTGATTTCAATAGCTCCCTAAAGAAGAATCCATCTCGGCGATCAAACCAGAGTGAGGCAAAAAACAGTTCGCATTGGAAGTATAAGTTCTGGAAAGCAACCTCACAGTCCGTGATCCAACTTTTCCAGTGGCACCAGCAACAAACACAAGACCCTCATCTTTCTTATCAAGGTTACTTGGTATCGCTTCTGTTGTCGCAGAGCTCATTCTGGTTGCATCTACAGGATTGATGAAAACTAGTTATCATGGTGCATGAAACTACATAGGACAGGACATGACACTTCGAATAAGGTCAATACTGGTCTAGTTCTGGCCAAAAGAAAACAAATATAGTGTTAGCCTTGCTTCTCAAATTTTATTAATGACTTCAATATCGAGTCCAGAATGCCCAAATCCTCCACCAATGCAATATTGCGTACAAACAAGAGACCAACAGTTATGAAACAAATAAAAAAATGTATACGGCCTGACCGGGATGCATGAAACTCGAGTGGTATTTTGAAATGGGAGCCTCCATTTCCAATTACATGCCCATTTAAGCATTAGACCAATAAAATTTTGGACTTAGCCCCAATCCTACACGCTGGGATTGGAGAATTGGGATTTCTCACCCCACTAATCCATGATGTCATATCACAAGCCTACACTACATAAAGACTATCTCCATCAACACCACACCATCCCTCCCAAGATGGCCAACAATCACAACCTCCTTCACCACCCATTCCACCAGCAACAATGCCATCATAATGGCCACCACTCCACACTACCATGCGTTACTTCTCACCAGTGTGATCGCATACTGCACTCCAACCACGGAACATACCGCATTAAAGTTAATCTTCTTACTTATTAGATTCTATTGGCATTACCAATGTAAGTCCAAATTAGAGCAAACTGCAGATTACACTAGACTTTTGAACTTCGCCATCTCATTAGCAAAACAATTTCCAAATCCCTATCGAAATACCACTTTTAAATCCCGTAACCCCCAAACAGAACCCAGCATCACAAAAAACACACTGCTTCCATATCTCCACTTCAGATTTCCTCCGAGCATAGAAAAACTGACATCGAAAACTACTTCTTCCTCGATCAGAACAACATCGCCACGACGACATTTTGCGGAACCATCCCGTCTTCCTTCGACGCTCCCGCACAACTTCATCAAGGTAAAACCCTCGCGTTTTCAGGGAGAAAAAAGGAAAAAAGAGCGAAGAGGCAAGAGATGATTGGCGGTGCAGCGACGCGGACCTGAAGCTAGAGCTCTGAGTTCGAGAGGCCTCGCCTTCCTCACGAACCGATATCGCTTCGCATTGGTCGGCAACTGCAAGACCTGGCCGTGAAGAAATGGCTTCTCGAGCGGCCCAGTTCGCGAAGAGGCGATCGCACTTGCGCTCGGCGCCTGTAGCGAGCGACACTCCATTGCGCTGAGAACTCCGGGAGCTTTTCGCGCTCAGCGAACTGAAGAAAAAGAAGAGGAGGAGGAGGAATAGGTTTATTTTTATCTATTTAATTTATTTTTACTGATTTTTTGCTTTTTCTCTGCTATCAGTGACTGCAGAAGCGAAATTCTGTGGATATGATGGGTCCCACAATGATCTACTTGCATAGGATGTTGTGGTGGGTATGGCAACTCGTTTTTTATATTTATTTCTTTTTTCCTCCCAACCTATTATCTATAATTCGAAAAAAAAATTCCAAATAAGTACTCTCATTTTTTTTTAATAATGACCCCAAATAAACTTTATTTTTAATAAAGACATGAAGCAAAATACGTTCCAAATAAAGGCCTAAGTGGTCATACAGTTTCAAAAAAGGCCTGGCCTAAAGGTATCTTTATCATTTCTCCTTTTGAATTTTTTATTTTTTCTTTAATTTTTTAGTTTTAAAAAAATTAAAAAAATAATCACATAGGCAGGAGGGATGATCATTGTTCCATGCTTGTGATGGTCGGCGAAGGCTAGCAAATTTGTTGATGCCTCAATGAGGGCTTGCTAGCCCTCGCCAAAATCGAGAGAGGGTCATGCCTAGGCAGGGGTCACCGACCCCATCCCCTAGAAAGGGCCCAACCCTCATAGGCCCTCGCCTCTAGTCTACAAAGTCACCGGCCTTCGCCACCTTACTTTCCCACCATTGTGAGGCTGCGACCACAGACAAGAGGGCAACCTTATCGCCCCATGTGTGTGTGTGTTTTTAAGAAAAATGAAAAAAGGAAAAGAATAATAAAAAGAAAAGTTTAAATAAAAAATGACGAAAATGCCCTTCAAATCATGCCATATTATAAGACTTCATGACAAATTCAAACCATCATTTGAAATAAGATTTACTTTAAAATCTTGTTTGAAAAAATAGGGGCACTTCAAGTCTTTATTTTGAAATAATATTCACGTGGAGCCTTTCATTTGAAATTTCTCATAATTTAATTGTGAATTATTTCCTTTTCTTCTCTCTTCCATTTAAAAATATTGAGTAACTAACCTCTGGTCGTATTAATTTATATCAATACTAGTAACTAAGCGAATTTTGGGCACTTCAATCGCAACTTTAAAAAAAATAATAAAAATTCCCACATTTTTCTTAGAATAAAAACCATAAAAAAAACTCAAATTATGTCTATTGTGACATATTTACTCTATTCTTTTTATTGTAATACCAAAAATCTCAAACTAATATTCGAGTGATACATTTACCCTCCATTAGAGTTGTGTTAAAATTATAATGTGGTCAAGTTTACCGAGATCTAGAATAGCCCATTGTCCATGTTCATCCTATTTCTCACAATCTTCTACACTACTGGGGCTACTGTCCAATCTTCATGTTTTTAACCCATTTTAAGTAACCATCAGTAGCTATTGATTTTTAACTGTGAATTTTAACAAACCCTTAAGGGAGGGTAAATATGTCATTCGAGTGTTAACTTGAGGTTTTGGTGTCACAATAAAAAGTTTGGATAAATGTGACATTCTGAATTTTCTACCATTTTGAGGCTGTTAAATGTGAATGTACCTTACGATGTATTTCAATCTTGTCTCGTTCAGATCTGATCAATCTTGAGTAAACTGACCAAAATGGAAAGGCTTACACATAACAAGGTACATGGACTTAGGAAACTCGAAAAAGGAAATGGCGCTTTGACCATAAGGATTGTCAAGGGAACATTTAGAGCCAATAGGGCCAATCAGATAACGATTAAGGAATACAATGCTAGTGTTACACGATTGGATCGCGGGTGATGCCGCTTAACCAATGTATAATTTACAAATTTTCCTAAATCAAACTATGACGATCGAGACCGTCGGAACTAGCGATGAACCCTCGCAATTACATGACAACCAAAGCTGTCATAACTTGAGTTATTCTCAGTGTGATGAGAATCACAGAGTCGATACGCGTAACGTTTGCAAAAACCGCCCGTTAGTTCAAGACAAAACTAGAATTACAATCGACGAATGAATGATCATAAAATGAAAGCTCAAAAATGGCAATTGGAAATAGGGAATTCTAATTATGGATAGGAATTTGACATCGTCTCACCAAATGGTAATTTTGAATTGGAAAAATGAAGTTTAGACTAAAAGTGCAAAATTACCATTTTGCCCCTCGGCCATTTGCTTTGCCTTAAGAATGTAAGAAGGACAAAATGGTCAATCCCTCTCCCTCAAAGACTAACAAAAATTGATACACAAGGGGTCAAAGAAGAGTCAAAGTCTTAATTGCATTATTGGACTAATGCCACATGTCTACCAATGAAGGTATTTGGCATTAATTGCCCTACCAAACCAAGTCATGTCAAAATAACTCAAATTATTTGTGTGAGACATTCTTTGGGAAGCCTCATCAGCTGTGTACACCATCTACACCATTACCTTGCATTTTCCTCTCCAATTTCACCTCAACCGAAATTGTCAGAAAAATAGTTTCTGTCCCTCCAATTCGGTGTGCTCGCTAGCCCATTCCAGCGCCGCCTCGCCATGCGTCGACCATTAGGAGCAAGTTGACGTGTCCCCGACAAGTTTCAAGTGATAGATCAAGGTTTCGTTGAATGGGTTTTCTAGACCAGCCCTTAGACCAAAACCGAACGAAAATCACGCGAGCTGAGATAAGGTATTCGTTCTACCTCTTAGAGACTCTGATTGGCCCCAAATATTTTAGGAGAGCTTCATAACATCTAGTACTATGGTCAGATGGTATGTGGCTGCAAGTAGATGGTGTTAAATTAGATTTTCATGGCTGATTATGGGTGATACATAATTGGATAGATTCTGATCAAGTGGAGACTGGGCTGTTCCGAAGTCTTTGGGATGTCAATCCACTTCAAATCTCGCGGTGAGCTTTCTGAAACCATAAAGGAAGGTCTTAGCAAGTTGGTTATTGAAGGATTGAGAATTAGAATTGAAGTATGACTTGATTGAACGGTTGGAAATCGAAACCGGTTTTGTTTTGGTGGATGAATCTTGTTGGCCAGTTCTGTTTGGGGGTTGATTGTGGAATATTTGAACTTCAAATAGACTTATAATATCCTATTTGATATATTGTGAAGTGTCGACGAAAAGTGTAATAAGTGAATTGAGGTTTAGAAATGAGTTATGGTCAAAATTGACGCCTAAACCTCTAATTTGAGTTTGGTCTTGTGTATGGCCGTGTGAACCGAACCTATTGAGGGTTTGTGGAAATGTCATTATGCATTCGTTTGATTAATAAGGTAGCATGAATTGCCAATGGCGTGGCTAGGGAAAGATTGACTTACTGGAAGTGAGCATTCCATGGTTCATGACTTAAGATTGGTTAATCTTTTTAGGTTGACGAAGAATTCGTGGAGATTCTATACTTGTGGCTTTAAGGAGAGTTGCTTGGTGTGACATTGCGATATTTAATCAAGGTAAGTATCTCCTAAACCTTTATCTAAATTATAGGACTTTGCTGGATGAGTTATTGAATGAAATGCTTGATTGGAGAACTTTTTATGAATTGAATTGTGTGTGTTATGATGGCATTGTGATCTCAATGAGAAAGATGTTGAGGATACCGATTGGTCTAATGACCCCGGTGGATCGAAGGGTGGTGAAATTGAATGAGAATGAGAATGCTGATTGGTCTGATGACTCCGGTAGCATTAAGTGGCTGTAAGCTTGGAGAGTACCGATTGGTCTATGACCCTAGTGGTATGTAGACATCATTTGGTCTGTGATCTCGGAGATGTCAGGTGGCAGGAGTGCCAGAGGAGTATGTAGGTGGATGAGAAGTGGAGGTCGTGGTGTATCAGTGCATGTATTTGTGTATTGGGACCCTGTAATTGACCATAATTGTTTGTACTGATTATCCATGCCTAATAATTGATATTGCTATTGTGTGATGCCTTTTGTCATTGCATTGTTTGTTATTTTGTATTTTGAATGACACATGTGTAAGGTCTAGTAAGACTCGTATTGAGGTATATGGTTAGGTTTCACTTTCTGAAATGTCAATCTCACCCCGTAATGGGATATACTTTTCAAACCCCAAGCCTTAGCCATGTTGCCAATCTGCTTGGACGATCCAAAGGAAATGACTGCCCTTTTTGATGAGTTTCCTTATCGGAAGGGTATCACATATGTTAGGAAGCGCACAAGTTTCTAGGTAGATGAAAGAAAGCTGGAACTACAACCCTACCATTTTGAGGCATGGTTCCATCAAGTGGGTGACAGTAGCTTGATGGGACCTCTGCTGCCTGAGGATGTTCCATAGGAAGTGATTCCAATCCGGTGTCATCCGTCTTGACCGGGTATGAAGTGGATAACCCAGCATCCATGAGAGGTTCAAGGAACATACCTGAAGTGCCAAAGTCTCCATTGTCTTCTGCGGAGTACATGAATTATGTAGAGATTTCTGCTGATGCGATCGAGGCCATTGACAAAGAGAGACGAAGCAGAAGCTGAAGAAGAAGAGTAAACCGAAGAAGACACTGAAGAGCCTTCAGAAAATGTACCATCCGAGACGTTTTCGGATTATAATCCAACTACCGAGGGGGACGATGGAAGGGATGACTCAAGTTGTTCTTCTGAGAAGTCTTCTTAAAGGGGTTAGGTGTTTAAGGAATCATTTTGGTGTGAGGCTTTAGAGAAGGTATAATAATAACATTTGAACCCTAGGTCTTAGTTCCTTTTTCTATCAAGTTGTGCGGCTTTTTATTTTTTGTCTTTTCCCTTCCGATGTATGTACTGAATGTTTCTGCAATATATAAATGGGTGTGCTTTTGAATTCGTCCAAAACTCCCTTGTTCTTTTTATTTCTTAGTGTGCGGAGATATTATCTCTTTTTCATTTGCGCATTTCATATCATACTAGGCCGTGTGAGATTCTTGAAAAATTACAGGCCTGAGGTGGATGTAACGAGATTCAAGGGACGCGGGACGTTACATCACTATTTTAAGTGGTATCAGAGCAGGTTAAGAGCAAGTTCTTAAGATTACCGTTGATTGAGAATTTGAGTAATAAGGAGTAAAGGATTTGGATGAGTCGGGATAGTGAGACCTTAGGAGGAGTCGTTAGAGTCATGCATGAATGCATGGCATATGATTGGCACATGCGATTGGCATCTTGAAATGGCATGGTTGTGGTGCACTTATGAAGGGTCAATCTCTAAACTTAGCATGCTGTTATGCATATGGATTGAATGAGTGAGTGATACTAGATGAGTCTGGACTTGAGGTATGGATATGTTTCCCTAGTTGATGCGCTCATGAGAATGCCTAAGTGATTGGTTGTTGTTATATGATGCTACTTTGTTGAGTAGTTTAAAAGTAATGGGATATGAGTAAGTGAATTAGATCACTAATTTCGTGGTGGAATTATGGTGACTTGGGTAAGTTAAGTTGAACAAGTATGAGTAATCAACTTGGAAGGCCGAGAAGCGGAGCTTCGAGCTCTAGAGCTCTAATGGCCGAGGATCCAAGAATGGAAGGAGTCCTGAGGGCCTTAGAACAGTTTGGCTAGCTTTTGGTTTGACTAATGCCTCTACTACATTTATGGATTTGATGCATCGAATGTTTAAGGAGTACTTGGATCGGTTCATTATTATTTTCATAGACGATATTTTGATTTATTCGAAGAGTAATGGAGAATATGAAGAACACTTGAGGATAGCTCTGCAAACCCCGAGGAAGCATTCGCTTTACGCCAAGTTTAGTAAATGCAAATTTTGGTTGAGTAAAGTAGCTTTCCTTGGTCATGTGATTTCTGGAGAAGGAATTTCAGTATATCCTTCAAAGATTAAGGCGGTGATGAAATGACCTAGACCTATGACGGTTACCGAGGTTAGAAGTTTTCTGGGATTAGTAAGTTATTATAGACGATTCGTAGAGAAGTTTTCATCTATAGCTACTCCATTGGCAAGAATAATAAAGAAGGATGTGAAGTTTGAATGGACTGATAAGTGTGAAAGTAGTTTCCAAGAACTTAAGCACCGATTGACGACCGCACCAGTACTAACCATTCCTTATGAACTTGGAGGTTATGAGATATATAGAGATGCTTCGCTGGAAGGATTAGGGTGCGTTTTGATGCAACATGGAAAAGTGATTGTGTCACACCCCGAACCACCTGGTACGGGTGCGCGACTCCCTATGAGCAAACTTTGAACTTTCGAGTCCCATGAATCACTTACCGAGAGATGCGTATTGTAATCAAGCATTCAGAAACGTAACCCATATGACACCTCCGTACAATAATAAAAGGGAACCTGGGTAACGAGAACATCGCATATATATATATATATATACACACATGAGTCCATACAAAAGTGCAGGTGATCCAATCCTGCTAATGGATCTGGGTAACGGGACAAAATCCAGAAGATAACTAAACAAATCCCCAAAAGAAACAGACCAACGAGATCATCAAAAGCAACCAAGTAAAAGCAAGAAATCCCTAGGTCGAGCTACTGGAGTCATCAGTCTCCTCGGCATCCTCTGTAGGCTCGTAGTTAGAAAAAGTCTCGGAACGCACATCCACAGGATCCTCCATCGTGTCGTCCTCCAACTCATCCTCTGAGGTGTCGATCTCAATCACCTTAACCGTGTCCTCCAAAGTAGGGGTTTTCTTAAGTAGGTTCCTCAAGCCAACTACAGACCCCTCAGCCGCTACCAAACCCCGAGTGAGATGACACCAACTTGGAATAACCCCGCGAGGTGCCTCCGTGGCTTTCAACGGACCAGTGGTAACCTCATCTACTTTATGGAACCAAGCTTTGAACTTACGCAGTTTCTAGACATTATTGCCCTCGTCGACCCAAATCACTGTATATTTTCTAACATACACGGTTCCCCTACTGTTTGGGAACTCATCAAAATATGCTATAATCTCCTTCGGGTTGCCCAATCGAGTCGGCAACATCCTGAGGCTTTGGGTCTGAAAAGGTGGTCCCACGACGAGGTGAGATTGACATCTCAGTAAGACAAGCCCTAACCCTAGGTCAGGCTGACAATACGCCCAAATGAATGCAAATAACGAACAAGAATACGCACTTAACAATACAAGGCACTCATCAGTCAAATATGTCACAATGATGCAAGCGATTATCAATCACATCAACAGGGCATCATAACTTGTCAATCGAGTCAGGCATAGAGTACAAATTCAAGCCACACGTTCCATCATTTCGAACTTTCTCAAGAATCACGTCCGCGTTAAAAAAGCCTCAGGCTTGGTCCGTGTTAATGTGCCTCAAACTATCAGATTAGTAAACCCGCGTAAAAGCATCAGGTTTCCAAATGTCATTCCAGGCCTGTGTCGACACAAAAAAATCTCGTCCCACGTCTCAACGCATTAGGATATTGGCCATTTCAACCCCGCGTCTCAACTCCTCTGGGTATCAATCCACACAACCCCGCGTCTCAATGCCTCAGGGTATCACAAGTTTCCAAGCATGCCGGATATCATTTCAATTCAAACTTCATGATCAAGTACAGGCTCACACAACGAACTAAGTATCTACGGCATGCAAGGCAATCAATTTCATCACTCACAAGAGGCAATCAATTCATGTCGTATACATTTGGCAAGCATTCAAGCAATCTTCAATCCACCATGACGAACATTGGATAATCACGCCGTAACTTTCAATAACTAACTCAATTCACACCTAAATCATCTAGTCGAGTCCAATCTTCCTAACAAAGGTTTAGAAACTCCTTACCTTAAGCTTAAATCTACAAAATCCTCCTCCAAGCACTTCAAAGGTTCGGCCCCCAAAGAGTCCAAAACAGGGCAGCTAGCACCTAATACAAATTTCATCCATTTCATCAATTTTTTTTCGCCCAATCATCAAACTACCAAGCATAAACCTCAATAACATTTCCATTGACATTCTAATATGCCTCAACAAAGAATTTTAAGCTCGATTCCACCATGAACAACACCTAAGGTTTCAACATACACAGAACTAAAACAGGGCATTTTCGGTTCTGTGTAGTGCCCAACTAATCAGTCCTTAAAATACTCTTAAACCTCAATTTATCCACTAATCTACTTGCTAACATATAATTCTAGGTGTTGGGAAGCCTCACCGAAAATTTAAAGTCAAGGCGATACCGAATGGTCCACGAACGATGCCGGTTCTTCCAAGTCCTCTACCGGTCAGATTCTGTCCTTCAATCACAGCACCAATTTGGTGTCAAAACTCCATCAAACTTAGCCCAATTTTTCACCACAACTCAGTATATGAATGCCCTAGATGTCTACAAAAATTGACCAAAATATTGAAGCAAAATAAAGTCCTATGGAGCTCAAACGGTGACTTACCTCCAGCTGCGATGAAATCCGTCCACTTTTAGGGAAACGGTTGGACGAAGCTCTTCTGGTGACCAAACGTCGTGCTTCGAGTTGAAGCTGGTCGGCAAGAGGCTAAGGAAGGTGATGGTGGTTGGCTCGACAGCTGGAAGTCGCCGGCAGGGGCGGTTGAGCTGCGCGAAGGGACGATCAGCTGCTGGTCAGGCTGGAGCTGTTCTCGGCGTGATGAAGGGGAAGAAGAAATGGTGAAGAATGAAGGCTGAGTAGGGGATTCGGCTGAATGGAAGGAGTGAGAAGGCTATACACCAATTTTGAGAGTCAACCAAGGTGGAATGGTATGTAAAAAGCCAATCAATAAATGTCAAAGCTCCATCTTTTGACACTTATCCCTATGTCAATCTATTTTTCATCCAATGGCTATTAATTTCCCAAATTTTCGGCAGTCTTAGGATATTACAATCGACTAAAATGCTCTTATCCATTTATTAAGGCAAGCCTAAGGCTTGAGGGGCAAAATGATCATTTCACCATCGACGTTCGGAACGTCGTTTTTTTCTAATTTAGATTTTGTTCGATAAGGCGACGACTAATCCAATTATAATGTTGAAATTCTTGATTTTTCATTTTCTAATTTCGAGACTCGTTTTTGATTTATTTCTCTATCAAATGTGATTTCAGCCTATCCCGAACTGATGGGCGGCTTTTGCAGACGTTACGCGTATCGACTCTGTGATTCATACCACACTTAGGGCTTGTCAGTTCATGACAACTTTGGTTGTCATGTAATTTAGATTTTGTTTGATAAGGCGACGTCTAATCCAATTATAATGTTGGAATTCTTGATTTTTCATTTTCTAATTTCGAGACTCATTTCTGATTCATTTCTCTGTCAAATGTGATTTCAGCCTATCCCGAATTGACGGACGGCTTTTGCAGACGTTACGCGTATCGACTCTGTGATTCATACCACACTTAGGGCTTGTCAGTTCATGATAATTTTGGTTGTCATGTAATTGCGAGGGTCTATTATTAGTTCCAACGGTCTCAATCATCATCATTCAATTTAGGAAAATTTTTCAAATTATACATTGGTTAAGCGGCATCATTCGCGCTCCAATTGTATAACGCTAGCAATGCATTCCTTAATCGTTCTTAAATCGGCCTTTTATTACTCTAAATATCCCCTCGACAATCCTTATGATTAAAGTGTCATTTCTTGTTCGAATTCCCTAGATTCACGTACCTTGTCTTGCCTAAGCCTTTTCCTTTTGGTCAGTTAACTCGAGATTGATTAGATTCGAGCGAGATACGATTGAAACACATCGTTAGATATATTCTCATTAATAAGTCTTGAATTGACATGAAAATCAGAATGTCACAACTCTTATTCCTTACAAAAAAATTTTATCCTCGAAATTTATAATAAACACAACTATTTAAAAAAATGGGGGTATCGACGCCTCGTCGTTTTCTCACTTTCCCACGTAGCGCCTTTGGTCCTCTGGTGCTCCCAAACGACTTTGACCAATGAAATTGTCTTGTTTCTCAGAACTTGCTCCTTTCGATCTTCGATCCTGACTGGTTTCTCCATGTAGGATACTGTGTCATCCACCTCGATAGTTTCATAATCCAATACATGCGTTGGGTTCGGCTCATACTTCCCTAGCATTGACACATAGAAGACGTTATGCACTTGAGACAAATTAGGCGGTAAGGCAAGCCTGTAGGCCAAGGTCCCAATCCGTTCCAAAATTTCAAAAGGGCCTACATATCTCGGACTCAACTTGCCCTTCTTTCCAAATCGAGATAGCCTTCGCATTGGTGAAACTTTAAGAAAGACATGGTCACCAACTTGAAACTCCAGAGGTTAGCGTCGTTTATCCGCATAACTTTTCAGACAACTCTGTGCTGTATTTAGCCTATCTCGGATTATCTTTACCGCTTCTACCGATTGCTCTATCAACTCTGGACCTGTAATACTTCTTTCTCCAACTTCGTCCCAGCAAATCGGCGTCCTACAAGCTCTTTCATAGAGTGCCTCAAAAGGTACCATTTGAATACTCTGTTAATAACTGTTGCTATATGCGAACTCTACCAAATACAACTGATCCTCCCATCCACCTTTGAAGTCTATAATACACGCTCGTAACATATCATCGAGCGTCTGAATCATTCTCTCCGATTGTCCGTCTGTTTGCGGATGATATGTTGTACTAAATTGCAGTCGAGTTCCCATGGCATCCTGAAGACTCTTCCAAAAATTAGCCATAAACTTGGGATCTATGTCCGATGTAATTGTCACGGATGCTCCATGTAGTCTCACTATCTGTCGCATATACAATTCGGCATATCTGTCCATCGCAAAATCTTTTCACACCGGAATGAAATGGGAAGACTAGGTCAATCTGTCCACGACTACCCAAATAGAATCGTGACATCTTTGACTCCTTGGCAGTCCCGTTACAAAGTCCATAGTCACGTGCTCCATTTCCATTCAGGAATTTCCAACGGCTGTAGCAATCCACAGGGCTTATAGTGTTGTGCATTCATCTGTTGACATGTCAAGCACTTTGATACATATTTCGCTACGTCTACCTTTATTCCGTTCCACCAATAATGCTGACGTAAGTTCTAGTACATTTTCGTGCTACCTGGGTGGATACTATAATTGCTTCTGTGAGCCTCTGAAAAAATTCTTTTTCTGAGCTATTCATCCTTTGGTACGCATAGATGCCCTCGAAATTTCAAAATTTCATCCTCTAACACTTGGAACTCTGGTTTCCTTTTTATCGCGTCCATCTCCAGGATTTTATGAATTTTCGGGTCCGTAGGCTGCAAGGATTTTATCATTTCTTCTATCTCAGGTTCTATTCTCAATGTGGCTACCAAACTGGATAGCTAACAGACTTCCAGTCTGAATTCAGAATCCCTTAAATTTTCAAATAACGACCACCATTTAACTAGTAGACAAGCGATACTTGATTTCCGACTGAGCGCATCCGCGACTATGTTTGCTTTCCCAAGATGATATAATTTGTCGCAATAATAATCCTTAAGCAGTTCCATCCATCGACGTTGTCTCATGTTCAATTCTTTCTAGGAAAATAGATACTTCAGGCTCTGGTGATCTGTATAAATCTGGAACTTCTCTCCATGCAAATAATTCCTCCAGATCTTCAGAGCAAAGATGATTGCTGCCAATTCCAAATCATGAGTCGGGTAGTTCATCTCGTACGGTCTTAGTTGTCAAAGCGCGTAGGCAACCAATCTCCCATGTTGCATTAGTACAAAGCCTAGTCCCTTTAGCGAAGCATCGCTATATATCTCGTAGCCTCTAGGTCCTGATTGGATCGTTAATACCGATGCGGTTGTTAACCGATACTTAAGCTCTTGAAAGCTCCTTTCACACTTGTCCGTCCACTCAAACTTAGTTTCCTTCTTAGTTAACATCTTTAATGGATTGGCTATGGATGAAAACTTCTCCACGAAACATTTGTAATACCCTGTCAATCCTAAGAAACTCCAGACTTCCGTGACCGTAGTAGGTCTAGGCCAGTTCATAACGGCTTTGATCTTTGTAGGGTCCATAGCAATACCTTCTCTAGATACCACATGGCCAAGAAATGCTACTTTATTCAGCAAAAACTCGCATTTGCTAAACTTAGCATAAAGCGAGCGCTCTCTCAAAGTCTGTAGAATAATCCTCATGTGTTCCTCATGCTCTTCGCTATTCTTTGAGTAAATTAAAATGTCATCGATAAAGACGATCACGAATCTATCAAAAAATTCATTAAATACGCGATGCATCAAATCCATAAATGTAGCTGGAGCATTAGTCAATCCAAAAGGCATCACAGTGAACTTGTAGTGACCATACCTTGTCCTAAAAGCTGTCTTAGGTATGTCTTCCTTCTTAATTCTCAACTAATGATACCTGGTCCTCAGGTCTATCATAGAGAACACCAAAGCCCCTTGCAACTAATCAAATAAATCATCAATCCTTGGCAGTGGGTACTTATTCTTTACAGTCACTTGATTCAACTTCCTATAGCCGATGCATAAACGTAAGGACCAATCCTTTTTCCTTACAAACAACACCGGCGCTCCCCACGGTGAAGCACTCGGTTGAATAAATCATTTATCCAGTAATTCTTGCATTTGCACCTTTAATTTGATTTAATTCTGATAAGAACATCATATAAGGTGCCTTCGAGATCGGCTCCGTTTTGGGAGCTAACTCAATCACAAATTCTATTTCTAGCTTGGGTGGCAACCCTAGCAACTCTTAGGGAAAAACGTCAGGAAATTCACGCACTACTAGAATATTTTCTAATTTAGGTTCCACGGCAGTCGTATCCATAACTGCGACTAAGTAAAACCGACATCCTTCAGTTATCAGTTTTGTCGCTTGAAGAGACGAGACTAAAGAAATCGAGGTTCCTCCTCGACTTCCCACAAACTCAAACTTAGGGCGACCATCTTGATAAAAACGGATTATCTTACTATCACAATCCACTCTTGCCCTTTGCTTACCCAATCAATCCATTCCTATGATCACATCAAAGTCATACACGGGCAACACAGCCAAGTCTATACTCTCTTTACTATTGCCAATTATGATTTTACAATTAGCGTAGACCAACGAAACCAGCACATTATATTTCAATAGGGTAGCAACATGCAAAATCACACTCAACGATTTCAACTCCATGTCAACCAGATCAGCAAATTGAGCAGACACAAACGAGTGTGATGTGCCAGGATCAATCAAAGCATAAACGGCTTGGTCACATAAATAAATCGTACCTGTGACCACGCATGGCGCTTCTTCCGCTTCCCTACATGCCACAACATAGACTCTTCCCTAAGTTGGGGGTCGGTTCTGGTCGTTCTGGGGAGTGGTAGTTGATGATCCTGCCTGTGGTCGTTGCCCTTGAGGTCTATTCATTGGGGCTTGACTGGGGTAAGTCCTCATCTGATGGCCCATCTAACCACATTTGAAGCACGCTCCGGTCCTAGTCGGACAAGGTCTGTTACCATGCCTTCCGCCACAGAGGCAGCAACTCAAGTTTGCTGGGTTCAGCGGCTTCACTATATTCTTTCTTACTGGAGGGACGAAGTGTCTATTGCCAGCCATGGGTCTTTTACCGGCTTGGCGATTATCTCTGAATGAAATTGAACCACGAATCAGATATGGCATTTCTCTCTTTTAGGTCCCTCTCGATCATTTGTCCCCGTTCATAGATGTCCTTAGAAGTCCTCAAGTTCAGAGCTATCATCTGACTGCGAAGCTCGGGTTTTATTCCATCTCGAAATCTCCGCGCCTTCTCTAGTGGATCCTCTACTAACTTGGGCGCATTTTTCGACAGTCTGGAGAACTCAGCTTCATATTGATCCACTGTCAAGTGATTCTGACGGAGCTGCAAGAACTCTACTTGCTTCCTTTCTCGAGCTATCTCGGAGAAGTACTTGTAATTAAATGCCGTAGTAAAGGAATTTCAAGTCAAAGTTGTTCTTTCTGGAAAGACTCCATTATTGGTGGCAGTCCACCAGTCATTAGCGGTACCTTCCAGCTGGTACACTGTCAGTAATACATTTTTCTCATCTGTACACCTCAGTACTCCAAAAGCCATCTCAAGCTTCTCTATCCACCTTAGCGCCAATTCAGGGTCTCCAATCCCATCAAATAGGGTCAGCTTTAGCTTAATAATTGTTCGTCCAGTTGGCCCATCTGCCTGGCCATAATAACTTCCTCCCAGGCATTTCCTACTTCATTGCCATGGTCATGGTCGCCGTTGTTTCCGTTGTCTTCATTGTTGCCGTTATTAGCGTTAACAGCAGTTATCGCAGCTCCTACCGCTTGAGTTATGGCAACATCCCTATCCTGGGTATGCCTATCAATGAGATCATCGATCCACTCGAGTGCCCTTAGCACTCCGTCCATCCTCGGGTCTTCCGCCACAGGCGGTCTCGAACTAGAGGCTCCACTCATGGGTCTTCCAGATCTTCTGGGCAGATTACTCATTCTTGTGTTCTTTCGCTACACCTAGACCACTGAATTATTAACTCATTCATCTAATCAAGCCCAGCGATACTACACTATGTCTTAAAAGAAGCAGTTATAACACAACAACCTTCCACACAACTATTTTTAGAAGCACTTCATTAAACAGTCCATGGCCATTGCCTAATTCCGTTCACTTCAACGGTTCATCAAAATCAGCCATGCTCATTTACTCAATAGGCTAAAATCCAATAATGACTTTTAGCGCTAAGCATGGAGCTCAATCTTCACAATCACCACAATCTTGTCAAAACCAAATATCAATCACATGTGCCAAGTCATATGCTATGCATTTTGTGCCAAATTCTAACAAGTCTCCTAAGGTCTTGCTACCCATCTTGTCCCAACTTACTCCTCCTTATTACTCCAGTCCTCAATCAACTTATATCGAGCTGACCTTACTCTAATACCAAGCAGGACGGGTTGTCAGGCTCCACACCCCGGGCACGGGCGCATGACTCTCTGCGAGCAAGCTCTGAACTCTCGAGTCCCAAGAATCACTTATCGAGAGACATGTATTGTAATCAAGCATGCGAAAACGTAACCCATATGACACCTCCGTACAAAATAAAAGGGAACCTGGGTAACGAGAACATCGCATATATAAATATATAAACATCCCATGAGTTCATACAAAAGTGCAGGTGATCCAATCTTGCTAATGGGTCTGGGTAATGGGACAAAATCCAGAAGATAACTAAACAAGTCCCCAAAAGAAACAGACCGACGAGGTCATCAAAAGCAGCCAAGTAAAAGCAAGAAATCCCTAGGTCGAGTTGTTGGATTTGTCAGTCTCCTCAGCATCCTCGGTAGGTTCGCAGTTAGAAAAGGTCTCATAACGCACATCCACGGTGTCCTCCATCATGTCGTCCTCCAGCTCGTCCTCTCAAGTGTCGATCTCAATCACCTCAACCATGTCCTCCAAAGTAGGGGTCTTCTCAAGTAGGTTCCTCGAGCCAGCTACAGACCCTTCACCCTCAACCGTACCCCGAGTGGAATGACACCAACTAGGAATAACCCCGTGAGGTACCTCCGTGGCCTTCAGCGGACCAGTGGTAACATCGCCTACTCTACAGAACCAAGCTTCGAACCTATGTGGTTTCTAGTTTGTACCGCCCTTGTCGACCCAAACCACTATACATTTTCTAACATACACAGATCCCCTATTGTTCGAGAACTCATCAAAATATGATGCCATCTCCTTCGGGTCGCCCAATCGAGTCGGCATCATCCTCGAAGCTTAGGGTATGAAAAGGTGGTCCCACGACGGGGTGAGATTGACATCTTAGTAAGACAAGCCCTAACCCTAGGTCAGGCTGATAATACACCCAAATGAATGCAAATAATGAACAAGAATACGGTCTCAACAATACAAGGCACTCATTAGTTAAATATGTCATAATGATGCAAGCGATCATCAATCACACAAACATGGAATCATAATTTGTCAATCGAGTCAGGCATAAAGTATAAATTTAAGCCACATGTTCCATCATTCCAAACTTTCTCAAGAATCACGCTCGCGTTAAAAACGCCTCAAGCTTGGTCCTCGTCAATACACCTCAGACCATCAGATTGATAAACCCGCGTAAAAATCTCGTCCCGCGTCTCAACGCATCAGGATATTGGTCATTTCAACCCCGCGTCTCAACGTCTCAGGGTACCAATCCACACAACCCCGCATCTCAATGCCTCAGGGTATCACAAGTTTCCAAGCATGTCAAATATCATTTCAATTCAAACTTCATGATCAAGTACAGGCTCACACAACAAGTTAAGTATCTACGGCATACAAGGCAATCAATTTCAACACTCATAAGAGGCAATCAATTCATGTCGTATACATTTGGCAAGCATTCAAGCAATCCTCAATCCACCATGATGAACATTGGATAACCACGCCATATCTTTCAATAACTAACTCAATTTACACCCAAATCATCCAGTCGAGTCCAATCTTCCTAGCAAAGGTTTAGGAACTCCTTATCTTAAGCTTAAATCAATAAAAACCTCCTCTAAGCACTTCAAAGGTTTGACCCCCAAAGAGTCCAAAACAGGAAAGCTAGCACCTATTACAAATTCCATCCATTTCATCTATTTTTCTTCACCCAATCATCAAACCACTAAGTATAAACCTCAATAACATATCCATTGACATTCTAATACCCCTCAATGAATAATTTTAAGCTCGATTCCACCATGAACAGCCCCTAAAGTTTTGGCATACACAGAACCGAAACAGGGCATTTTCGGTTCTATGTAGTGCCCAACTAATTAGTCCTTAAAATACTCTTAAACCTCAATTTCTCCACTAATCTACTTTCTAACATATAGTTCTAGGTGTTAGAAAGCCTCATCGAAAATTTAAAGTTAAGGCGATGCCGAATGGTCCACGAATGGCGCCGATTCTTTCAAGTCCTCTACCGGTCAGATTCTGTCCTTCAATCAAAGCACCAATTTGATGTCAAAACTCCATCAAACTCAGCTCAATTTTTCACCACAACTCAATATATGAATTCCCTAGATGTCTACAAAAATTGACCGGAAGGTTGAAGCAAAACAAAGTCCTATAGAGCTCAAATGATGACTTACCTCCAGCTGCGACGAAATCCATCGACTTTTGGGGAAATGGCTGGATGGAGCTCTTCTGGTGACCAAACGTTGTGCTTCGAGTTGAAGCTAGTAGGCAAGAGGCTGAGGAAGGTGATGGTAGTTGGCTCGATGGTTGGAAGACGCCAGCGGGGGTGGTCGAGCGAGAAGGGATGGTCAACGGCTGGTCGGGCTGGAGTTGTTCTCGGCGTGATGAAGGGGAAGAAGAAACGATGAAGATGAAGGCTGAGGAGGGGATTCGACTGAATGGAATGAGTGAGAAGGTTGTACACCAATTTTAAGAGTCAACAAGGTGGAATGGTAGGTAAAAAGCCAATCAATAAATGCCAAAGCTCCATCTATTGGCACTTGTTCATATGTCAATAACTTTTTCATCCAATGGATGTTAATTTCCCAAAATTTCGGCAGCCTTTAGATATTGCAATTAACTAAAATGTCCTTATCCATTTATTAAGGCAAGGCTAAGACTTGAGGGGCAAAATGATAATTTCACCCTCGACGTCCGAAACGTCGTTTTTTTCTAATTAAGATTTTCTTCAGTAAGGCGACGTCCAATTCAATTATAATGTTGGAATTCTTGATTTTCTATTTTCTAATTTTGAGACTTGTCTCTGATTCATTTCTCTGTCAAATGTGATTTTAGCCTATCCGGAACTAACGGGGTGGCTTTTGCAGACGTTACGTGCATCGACTCTATGATTCATACCACACTTAAAGCTCGTTAGTTCATGGCGACTTTAGCTATCATGTAATTGCGAGGATCTATTACTTGTTCCAACGATCTCTATCGTCATCGTTCGATTTAGGAAAATTTTGCAAATTATACACTGATTAAGCGGCATCACCCGCCGTCCAATCATATAAAGCTAATAATGCATTCTTTAATTGTTCTTAGATCAGCCTTTTATGGCTCTAAATGTCTCATCAACAATCCATCATAGTATCATTTCCTGTTCGAGTTCCTTAGGCCCACGTATCTTATATCACGTTAGTTTTTCCCTTTTGGTCAGTTAATTCAAGATTGATCAGATCCGAGCGAGATACGATTGAAACACATCGTTTGATATATTCTCATTAATAAGTCTCGAATTGACATGAAAATCAGAATGTCACAGGTTGCTTATGCCTCACGACAATTGAGACCACATGAGATGAATTATTTGACGCATGATTTGGAGTTAGCTGTCATCATCTTCGCTTTATAGATCTGGAGACACAACTTATGTGGTGAAAGATTTCAGATTTATATAGATCATCAAAGCTTGAAGTATCTATTTTTGCAGAAAGAACTGAATTTGAGACAGCATCGATGGATGGAATTACTCAAGGACTATGATTGCGAGATTCTGTATCATCCTAGAAAGGCGAATAGAGTTGCGGATACGCTTAGCCGGAAGTCAAGTATTGCCCTCTTATTAGTTAAAGGATGGTCCTTGTTAGAAGAGTTGAGGGATTCTGAGTTTAAACTGGAAGTTTGCCTACTGTCAAGTTTAATGGCAACTCTAAGAGTTGAACCTGACATTCAAGAAAGAGTAAAGGCTTTGCAGTCTACGGATCCGGAGATTCAAAAGATTCTTGGAATGGATGCGACGAAAAGGAAAGCTGAGTTTCAAGTGTCAAAAGATGGAATTCTAAAGTTTTGTGGATGTTTGTGTGTACCTGGTGATGAGGAACTCAAGGAAAGGATTTTATCGGAAGCTCACAGGAGCAATTACAGTATTCATCCAGGTAGCACTAAGATGTATCAGAATCTGCGGCAACACAACTGGTGGAATGGAATGAAAGTGGACGTAGCTAAACATGTAGCGAAGTGTTTAACCTATTAGTAGGTAAAAGCTCAGCATTGTAAGCCTGGAGGACTGTTACAACCTCTATAAATTCATGAATGGAAATGGAAACATGTGACAATGGATTTTGTGATAGGGTTACCGAGGAGTCAAAAATGTCATGACTCAATTTGGGTAATTGCGGATATATTAACCAAGTTAGCATACTTCATACCTGTGCGAAAAGATTTTGCAATGAAAAGGTACGTAGAGTTGTATATGCGCTATATTGTGCGATTGCATGGAGTTCTAGTTACGATCACGTCAAATCGAGATCCAAAGTTTACAGCAAACTTTTGAAAGAGTCTTCAGGAGGTTTTAGGAACTAGATTGCAATTTAGTACGGCGTACCATCCACAGACTAATGGGCAGTCAGAGAGGACAATTCAAACGCTCGAGGAAATGTTGCGAGCTTGTGTGATAGGTTTTAAAGGTGAATGGGAGGACCAACTGCATTTGGTGGAGTTTGCGTTTAATAACAGTTACCTGCAAAGCATTGGTATGGCACCGTTCGAAGTACTTTATGGTTGAGCTTGTAGAACGCCTATATGCTAGGATGGAGTTGGAGAAAGGACTATAATAGGCCTAGAATTAGTGGAACAGTATGTTGAGGCGATTAAAGTCATTAGAGAAACGCTGAGAATGGTACAAAGTCGACAGAAGAGTTATGCTGATAAAAGACGCAAATTATTGAAATTTCAAGTTGATGACCATGTTTTCCTGAAGGTATCACTGATGCGTAGATTGTCTCGATTTGGGAAAAAGGGAAAAACTGAGTCCGAGGTACGTAGGTCCTTTTGAAATTCTAGAGCGAATTGAAACTTTGGCCTACAGACTTGCATTACCGCCAAACTTATTGTAAGTGCACAACGTATTTCATGTGTCGATGTTGAGGAAATACGAGCCAGATCCGACTCATGTTTTGGATTTTGAAACCATCGAGGTTGATGACAAGGTATCGTATGTGGAAAAGCCTATCAGAATTGAGGATCGAAAGGAGCAAGTCTTAAGGAATAAAACGATTCTATTAGTCAAAGTGATTTGGGAGCATCATGGGACTGAAGGAGCAACGTGGGAAAGCGAAGAAGCTATGAGATGTCAATACCCTCATTTGTTTATATAAGTTGGGTTTATTGTAAATTTTGAGAACGAAATTTCTGTAAGGGGAAAGAATTGTGACATTCTGAATTTCCTGCCATTTTGAGGTTGTTGAAAGTGAATGTACATTACGATGTATTTCAGTCTTGTCTCGTTCATATTTGATCAGTTTTGAGTAAATTGACCAAAAGGGAAAGGCTAACGCTTAACAAGGTACGTAAACCTAGGAAACTCGAAAAAAGAAATGACGCTATGACCATAAGGATTGTTGAGGGAAGATTTAGAGCTAATAGGGCTAATCAGATAATGATTAAGGAATACAATGCTAGTGTTATACGATTGGGTCGCGGGTGATGCCGCTTAACCAATATATAATTTGCAAATTTTCCTAAATCAAACTATGACGATCGAGACCATCAGAACTAGCGATGAACCCTCGCAATTACATGACAATCAAAGCTATCATAATTTGAGTTATCCTTAGTGTGATGAGAATCATAGAGTCGATACGTGAAACGTTTGCAAAAGTCGCCCGTTAGTTCAAGACAAAACTGGAATTACAATCGACGGACGAATGATCATGAAATGGAAGCTCAAAAGTGGTAATTAAAAATAAAGAATTTCAATTCTGGATAGGAATTTGACGTCGTCTCGCCAAATGGTAATTTCGAATTGGAAAAGTGAAGTTTAGACTGAAAGTATAAAATTACCATTTTGCCCCTCGTCCATTTGATTTGCCTTAAGAATGCAAGAAGGACAAAATTATCAATCCCTCTCCCTCAATGGCTACCGAAAATCGATACACAAGGGGTCAAAGAAGAGTCAAAGTCTTAATTGCATTATTGGACTAATGCCACATGTCAACCAATGAAGGTATTTGGCATTAATTGCCCTCACCAGATCAAGTCATGTCAAAATAACCCAAATTATTTGTGTGAGACATTCTTTGGGAAGCCTCATCAGTCGTGTACACCATCTACACCATTACCTTGCATTTTCCTCGCCAATTTCACCTCAACCAAAACTACCCAGAAAAACAGTTTCTATCCCTCCTGTTCGAAGTGCTCGCTGGCCCCTTTTCGGCGACGTCTTGTCGTGTGCCGACCACCAGGAGCAAGATTGACGTGTCCCCAAAAAGTTTCAAGTAGTAGATCGAGGTTCCGTTGAACGGTTTTTCTAGACTAGCCCTTAGACCAAAACCGGACGGAAATCGCGCGAGCGGAGGTAAGGTCTTTGTTCTACCTCTTAGAGACTTCGATTGGACCCAAATGTTTTAGGAGAGCTTCAGAACATTTAGTACTTTGGTCAGATGGTCTGTGGCTGCAAGTAGATGGTGTTAAATTTGATTTTCATGTCTGATTATGGGTGAGGCAAAACTGCACAGATTCTGATCAAGTGGAGACCAGGCTGTTCCGAAGTCTTTGGGGTGTTAATCCACTTCAAATCTCGCGGTGAGCTTTCTAAACCCATAAAGAAAGGTCTTAGCAAGTTGGTTATTGAAGGATCATTAGAATTGAAGTATGACTCGATTGAATGGTTGGAAACCGAAACCGATTCTATTTTGGTGGATGAATCTTGCTGGTCGGTTCTATTTGGGGGTTGATTGAGGAATATTTGAACTTCAAATGGACTTATAATACCCTATTTGATGTATTGTGAAGTGTCGATGAGAAGTGTGAGAAGTGAATTGAGGTTTATAAATGAGTTATAGTCAAAATTGACGCCTAAATCTATAATTTGAGTTTGGCCTTGTGTATGGTTGTGTGAACCAAACCCATTGAGGATTTGTGGAAGTGTCATTATGCATTCGTTTGATTAATAAGGTGGCATGAATTGCCAATGGCGTGGCTAGGGAAAGACTGAGTTAATGGCAGTGAGCATTCCATGGTTCGTGACTCAAGATTGGTTAATCTTTTTAGGTTGACGAAGAATTCGTGGGGATTCTATACTTGTGGCTTTAATGAGAGTTGCTTGGTGTGAAATTGTGATATTTAATCAAGTAAGTGTCTCCTAAACCTTTATCTGAATGCTAGGTCTCTGCTAGATGAGTTATTGAATGAAATGATTGACTGACAAACTTTTTATAAATTGAATTGTATGTGTTATAATGGCATTGTGATCTCAATGAGAAAGGTATTGAGGATACCGATTGATCTGATGACCCCGGTGTTATCGGAGGTTGGTGAAATTGAATAAGAATGAGAATGCTGATTGGTTTGATGAACCTAGTGGCATTAAGTGGCCGTAAGCCTGAAGAGTACCGATTGGTCTGATGACCCCAATGGTATGTAGACATAGTTTGGTCTGTGACCCCAGAGATGTCACGTGGCAGGAATGCCAGAGGAGTACATGGGTGGATGAGAAGTGGAGGCCGTGGTGTATCGAGTGCATGTGCTTGTGTATTGGGACCGTGGAATTGACCATAATTGTTTACACTGATTATCCATGCCTGATAATTGATATTGTTCTTGTTTGATGCCTTTTGCCATTGCATTGTTTGCTATTTTGCATTTTAAATGGCACACGTGTGTGGTCTGGTAGGACTGGTGTTGAGGTATAGGGTTAGGTTTCAATTTCTGAGATGTCGATCTCATCCCATAGTGGGATAAACTTTTCAGACCCCAAGCCTCAGCCATGTTGCCAATCTGCCTGGGCGATCCAAAGAAAATGACCGCCCTTTTTTATGAGTTCCCTTATCGGAAGGGTATCACGTATGTTAAGAAGCGCACAACTGTCTGGGTAGATGAAGGAAAACTGGAACTACAACCCCACCGTTTTAAGGCATAGTTCTGTCAAGTGGGTGACAGTAACTTGATGGGACCTCTGCTGCCTGAGGATATTCCATGGGAAGTGATTCCAACCTGGTGTCGTCCGTCCCGACCGAGTATTAAAGTGGATAACCCAGCATCCGTGGAAGGTTCAAGGAACATACTTGAAGTGCTGAAGTCTCCATTGTCTTCTGTGGAGTACATGAATTATGTAGAGATTTCTGCAGATGCGATCGAGGCCACTGACGAAGAAGACGAAGCAGAAGCTGAAGAAGAAGAGGAAATCGAGGAAGACACTGAAGAGCCTTCAGAGAATGTACCATCCGAGATGTTTTCGGATTATAATCCAGATGCTGAGGGGGACGATGGAAGTAATGACTCAAGTTGTTCTTTTGAGAAGTCCGGTTAAAGGGGTTAGGTGTTTAAGGAACCATTTTGGTGTGAAGTTTTAGAGAAGGTATAATAGTAACCTTTGAACCATAGGGCTTAATTCCTTTTTCTACCAAGGTGTGCGGCTTTTTATTTTTTGTCTTTTCCCTTCCGATGTATGTACTGAATGTTTCTGTAATGTATAAATGGGTGTGCTTTTGAATTCGTCCAAAACTCCCCTGCTCTTTTTATTTCTTAATGTACGGAGATGTTATCTCGTTTTCGTTTGCGCATTTTATATCATACTAGGCCATGTGAGATTCCTGGGAAATTACAGGCCTGAAGTAGATGTAATGAGTTTCAAGGGACGCGAGACGTTACGATAAATGTGTCGTAGTGGACATGGTCAAGGTTTTTGGTGATTTCTTTTCCTTTTACTTATGATGCAACATGATCACACATGACCATAGAAAAAATCATGTTTCACCATAATTAATATATGATTGGGGAGAAATCCAAAGCTAGATCCACTGTGAAGTGTGAAGCCCGTCATTTTGTACTGTCTCGGAAGCTTTCTTGTGGATTGGCAAGCGACAGCCTCTTCGTTTATCATTTGTGTAGCATGACGGCGAGAACTATGCGGCACTACTTAAATTCTTGTTCAAAATCAAAACCGTCCATGGACTTTAATAAAATGTTACCGGTCATCCTTTGGTCGGTCCGGTGACAAAATTTGTTGACATTAATACTTCATTTGTTTCCGGAAAAATAACTTTTAAGAAATTGTTTTTTGGATTTTTCGGCGCTTGGTTTGTGGAAAATAAGCTAGTCCAAAAAAATATTGTTCACCCATGGAAAAAAAAAACTCCTTCAAAAGTGAGGAAAATATTTTCCTCATCTTTGCTCTATTAATTCCTTTACAATCATTTTCTTTTGTACAAATTTCTATTTTTATTTCTTCCTTTCTTTTCTTTCTTTTCTTTTTCTTATTTTTTCTTATTTTTTATAATTATAAATTTTCTTTTTCTCTCTCTCTTTTTACTTCCTTTGCCAATCCGGCGACCGGCTACAGGCAAGGCTCCGCCTCGGCGTCGCACCTCGCCAGATCTTCCGACTCGTTGATGAAGAAATTAATGAAGAAAGAAGAAAAAGAACAAGATACAAATAATAAAAAAATTAAGATTAATAAAAAAATCATAAGTGAAAAATTAGTAAAAATTCAAATTTTATTTTGAAAAATAAAAAATTATCATCATCACCGACCGTCGTGCCAAGTAGAATGATCAGGTTCAAATCAATAATTTTCGATCAAAAGAAAATGCAGAAAATCAAATTAGATTTTCCTTACCAAAGGATGGAAAATATATTCTAATTCATTTTTATATCTCAACCAAATACCAGACAATATAATCATTTCCCTAAAAATTGACTTTGTGAAAAATATTTTCCTAAATGACTATTTTTTCGTGAAACAAACAGAACTTAATGTCGTTAGAAATTTCATGATGTGGCTTAATATCGTTAGAAATTTGTTGACTCAAATCTCTCTCTCCGACTATCATCATCTTCTTCCCATTCTTCTTCAACCTAAACCCACCAAAGCCAATGCCCACAAATTTAACATCCCCAACAATGCAAAATTCCAAGTGGCCCTATGTCCAGCCGCCATGGCTGGACGAAGCTCATCAAGGCATGGCCGTAAGTTCAAAGAAACCCCAATTCCCCGTTGCGAGTTCGATGAAATTCAATTAGCAATGGTTGAGCTTAACAAAGTTTGAATGACCATGGTCGAGTTCAACGAAGCTCAGCAGCCACGATTACAAGCTCCAATTGGATATATTAGAAAAACAAAAGTTCCAACAAAATTAGATTTGTTGAGTAAAGGATAATGACACAAATTGTCTTTAAAATTTGTTTCAATGTGCAATCTAGTATCTAAAATTTTAATTTATTCAATATGGTTCATAAATGTTTTGTACATGTTCAATGTAGTTCTCGAACTAAATGAAAGTTTTCAATGGTGTCTTTCATTAATTCAAGTTGAGGGATAATATTTAACATTTTCATACACTCTAGGGACTAAATTGAACATGGACTAAAAGTCCAGAAACTTTATTGAACATAGTAAAAGTTTAGGAATGACGTTACATATTGGACTAAGGTTCAATGACCACATTAAACAAATTAAAAGTTTAGGAATCTATTGCACGTTAGCAAAAAATTCAGGGATCATTCCTGTCAATTTTTTTCACAAAAAAAAAAAATCTCCTAACCAAATTCTCCCTTTTTTAGATAATAGTGTATTATTTATAGGATTTGAAAGACTATTTTCCATCTTGAAACCATTAGATGACACATGTGCTTCGATTATTCATTTTAGGAAACCTTCAATACCAGCCAAGGAAAAGCAAGATATTCTACCAAAAGCCAATATATATCTTTTCGAAATGGCTTTTTCTTTAATGCTATAGTTTGATCCATCTACAGCCTTGGCAATTACCCAATTGCCCATTTCACCTATGTAACCTTCCATTCTTGACGCTTGGAACATCCGATGTCTCGTACATTGGTAATGAAGTCTTTTTGAGCAGGTAAATCCCGGTTGCATCTTTATCACATGGTAATGTGTTAAATGCAAAATATGGAGGATATCTGTTGTCTCTACGATGATTACTTGTCTTTACCTATATAAGTGATGGTACTCAGAAATTCTATATATTGAATGTGTCATGTCTAGAGAAATGTCCTCTCTTGGGATCTCGTCGCCTTACTCCCGATGCTACGAACTTATATGAATCTCAAGTACCTTCACGAGCATGAAATGAACTCGATAAGAATCTCAATTGCTCAACCAAATGGAGCCATCAGATCAGTGATTTACCAGAAGCTTCAGATTCAAGGTAAAAACAGTGAATCTTCTTTCTAACATCGGTCATCATTCTCTTTTCAAAATAAATAAAAATGTAGTGTCTTTTCTCCAATTTGACCAGCAGAGGAACCAGATTATTATACAAGAAATGGGTGGGCAGGGAGTGAGTTCTTTGGGATCGCCCCGATCATTTCTACAGTCCCTTCCTCTGAGGACCAGGGCTCGCGGATCGGCATCCACAATTGCAAGACGCACTAAAAGGACGTATAACGCTCATAAAGCAATTCGTGATCGCTCAAGACCGTTCATCTCTACATAGACCTTGGAATCATATTTGGTTTTTGCTGAGAGATGTTCAAGCATTCTACATGGTTTGTACGGTTTTCCTAGTTTTTTTCTCCTCGTCATTGAGAAACCTAAGTTAGTAGTCTAGATGTAAATCCCGTTTCGAAGATGAAATATAAGATTCTATTCCACTTTTAGCATTCTCTCAATCGTATTCATATCGTCCATACCGTAACCACTTCAAATTTGAGATCTCAATATACTAGTGCGGAATAATGTTAAACAGAATTTACCGACCAAAATTTCACTTGTTAAGATTCTCGTCGGGAAATTTAATTAAATAATAGAAATTGGCCAATGTAGAATTTATTCATTTTTTTTTCTTTGTGAAGATCAGGTAATATCATGGATCTAGTTTAATTTTTTACACTAAGCTAAGCCCTACTCTATGCCATATTTATTTTCCTTAGTTGGCTCCAGCCATATGTAAAATATTGAAATTATATGGTAATCTGAAGGCGTATATAGATCTCATATTCCATACTCCATCACCTTTTATTAGACAAAGTCAACAAGGCAATGATATGATTACCCAAATACCAAAAAAAAAAAAAAATCAATCCTAACTTTTTTTCCATTTCTCATAGATAGATTGGCTAATGAAAAATTGCAAAGGGCAAACCTATGTCCAACCTACTAAAGGGCACTTCTTGCTCCATTCTTATATTACATGGAATAGCCGACAATTTAGCACGAAATACTGATTAAAAGCCTACTCATATCATAGTATATCCATGTCTCTAATTCGTGAGTCACTCACAATGGAAAACGTGGTCCATTCGACCCTCCCGAAGCGAGGCCTAGGCTATGTAACATGGATATGCCCATCACACGACACGCGGTCATTCCCTGTCAGGGCGGTCAACACATGTCTGTACTGTAGGACTCGCGAGTCCAAAGCCTCCAAGCGAAAATTGAGCAAAATTTGCACTTCAAAACTACCCAGGGCCGCCAATCACGGGCTGTTCCAATGGCCCATTGAAGCCGTCCATATCAAAGTGCAGTTCTAGCACCGGGCCACTTCCTTTTATAAGGCGCCTTCCCCTTGCTTCGTGAACTTGTCCTCGATGTGGGACATAAAGGCAAGAGAGGGAGAGCGACGTCATTGTGACAAACTTTTAGTCATGTTCTGCTTATGAGGACAGAGTTTATCTTTACTGACTGGCTCTAGCGCAAGCGCTTTCACTGATGGTGAGGGGGCCGGAAGCTAGTCAGGCAAATGAGGCAGAAATTTACTAGGCACATGTTGGTGTGGCTTAACTCAAATTTTCCTAAATTCTCCCTCATAACTTGAAAGGCCATTCTTAACAGACTAATTATAAATTCTCCCTCAAATTTTCCTAAGTGTGTCTTTTTTTAAATTCTAAATTTGTTGTTTCCTTTAGGGCTCAAGTAAAATCATTCTAGCTCTTTTTTTATTATTTACTAAACGATAACTTTTCATGCATATATAAAAATATATATTTAATATACAACGTGTCCCGACGTGTCAAAATTCTTTATTTTTTCAAAAATCACGTGTTGGCGTGTCGTGTCGTGTCCCGTGTCCCTTGTCGTGTTTGTGCTACATAGACCCTAAGATAGAGTTTAATTGATTGTTAGACAACACAACTAACCCTCTTGGAAGGTGGTGCTTGGTGCTAGGCCCCGGCTCTCTCAAGCCCTATCCGCTACTTGGTTTCTCATTCATTGTATAATTTAATTTAGGTTTAGATCCACAACTAACCTATTATGGACCTATCTGGAGCCCAGTAAGACGGGGACTAGAGATTTCAGGTTTCAGATCTTGATTACCATAGTTTTACCTAAAGCCTGTTATTGGTACATTTCTCTCATGAAAAATGAGGGAACCTACTCAAATAAGTAAACATATTTAAACAAGATAACATTTGAAGGCACCGATCCCAATAACATACAAAGCGGATTACAGGGAATTAACAAGCCCTAACATCATCTTGAATCACTGATCGTAGAAATATATTATAGAATAGACATACATCGGCTTTTCACTGACTAAATGTTCCTCTTGTAGTTCTTCGATAGATCATTAGTCCGTTTGACGTTCGGGCGTTGAGTCGCAATTCATCGTCCTTTTTCTCTTGAGAAAAAATGGCGTTCTTCTCTATTAAAGGAACGACAGCAAAAAGACGTACTGAAGACGTGATTCTTATTCACGTTTAAAAGCCATACTGCCAAATAGTTATCTAAGAGGATAGGTGGCTGCGATAAAATATATGGGCGGACCATGGTACTCCTATGTACCCTCGTACATCTCTCACTCGCCCATAAAGGGCTTTCCATAACTCTCAATTGCCTACAAATGGTCACAACTCCCACTTGCGATTAAGTATAACTCTTTTTTTTTTTTTGCAAAGTTCATATCAACAAATAATCCGTGTAACCAGCATACTAGATCTACTCTGAGTTAATATGCCCATATTTATGCTGCTATATACTCCCAACGAATGTATTAGATCGAGTACCCTGGATCAATCAGTCACATTTACATCATATCTCTCTTGACCTCTTTGAGTATTCAAATATAATACATTGTATTCACAATCATGATCAAGCTCAAATAATCATAATTGATCGACCTATGAATGCAAAAATTGAATGTGATATCAATATAAATTGATATTCCTCTTCTCCTAAACCTCTCAATCTCAGTTCAACTCGCTTTTCTAGTAATGTCTCATTAGATCGAATCAATCTCATAACCACTGGTAAAACTCTAAGATAACGAACACCGAAAATAAATCTTGAGAATAAGTAAAAGTCATGAGGGGACTTAATTGAGGAACCCTTGTCCTCAAGAGTCTCACACGGCTTGAAAGTTGGGATTAAAACTTCCACCAACTCTTATTGGTTGTCTCATGCATACGTAGTATGAAATACGCATTACGGCATTTTCTCCTTTCCCATAGAGCATATGTCATTCCACTTAGTATTGTACAGATGATAGTTTAGACATATCTAATGTCTAACTTGAGTTCACAAATATACTCTTTGAAAGAATCCATCAGAACTCAAATCTGACATTAAAGGCAGATAAAGTGAAATATGTGGGTTATTTCACCTTTGGACATAATAAGCATTATGTCCTCATCTTAACACTCTGTTAAGGCGGCATCTAAATTTCAAGCTTGAGCTCTCTATTATCACTTAAATAATAAGTTTGGAATCGTCCCATGTCTATTTGTCTTGCAATAAATAAAGACGATTACCCGTGTGAGTATGCTAATATTTCATTTGTCTGACATACATTCTCAACCATAACACCCAAAGCATTAATATACATAAAAGTCATACAAACTCATAGACATCAATAATGATAATAAATACTATTAACTGTGAACTTTGAAAATTATAAATATCCAATACTCCCAATTCTACACATTTCTAGAGATTTCAATATAGGAAACTAATCACTTTATCAACACATGACTAAGAAAAACATCTCCATGAATTCACTTCATCAGAAGATCTGTTATCATTGTATGTGTATATATGTATTGTATGTCCACATCTTTTCGTATAGCCATGTCTTTTCACAAAATCATACTGTTTGGTTTGGCAATGAATCCTTAGTATTTAAGATCTTGCTACTTGACTATCATAATTAATCAATAATTGGACTTGTAGCATCTTTAGCAACACTTGATTGATCCAAACATTTCTTAAGCCATACTGCTGCAAATAACACTATGAGATCATCTTCCACTGTGGATAAGACTATACATGTTTGCTTCTTACTATTCCATGATATGGCGCTATTGTTAAGAACGCAAATTTAGGGGCATAATTTCTCTCATCTAAATCTCCTTCTCAGTAAACATCAGTATAGCTTTCAAGGCGCAAATATCTACCTTGATTACTCAGTGAATAATCAACAATACTATTCAGATATCTCAAGATTCTATTAATGACAATCTAAAGTGCTTGACCTTGATTGGATTGATATCTACTCATCATTCCAACTAGATAACAAATATTAGGTCTTGTACACGCATAGCATACATTAAGCTTCAAACAAAACTAGCATATGGAACATTTTTATTTCTTTATTTTCTTATGGAGTTTCAAGACACATTTTACGACTTAGACCTTCACCTTTTGCAATATGAATATCTTTGGATTTACAGTCTTGCAATAGAAATCATTCAAGGACTTTATCTATTGTAAGCCTCTTGTGAAAGAAATCAAAATGTCTTTGCCGATTAGCCCATAACTTTTATCTCAAAATTGAAATAGAACTAATTCTTGATTGTATTAACAAACTCTATATTGCTCATAGCAATTAGTATATCATCAACATATAATGATAAGACCACAAATTGATCTTTGGATCTTTTGATACATGTACAATGACCTTAATCAATCATTACAAAATCATATGCCACCATGGCATTACGAAAAAGTATATATCAGTGTCTCGAAGACTACTGAAGACCATATATCGATCTCAAAAGTCGATATAATTTTTGTTCTTTGCCTTCTGTAACAAACCCAACTGGTTGTTTCATATAATTTTTTTTATTAAAAAAAGAAGTATTTACATCCATCTGATGTAATTCAAGATCCATACTAATCACTATTGTCAGAATAATGTGAATTGAGGTAAATGTAACTATAGGAAAAAAAAACTTCTTTATAATAAATTCATTCTTGTTGATTATATCTTTCACTACAAGACGAGCCTTATATTTCTCAATCGAGGCATCAGCTTTATGCTTTATTTTGAAAACTTAAACCCACTTGTTTCCAATAACTTTGCGTCCATTCGGAAAATTAACCAATTCCCAAAATTGGTTTAATCTCATTAACTCCATCTCTTCTTCCACTGCTTGTATTCACTTTTCCTTATTAGGCTAAATCAAAGCCTCATTTACATTCATTGGCTCATTCTCTTCTTGTGAACCGACCACGAAAGCTTTAACTTCAATGTCTAAATGTCAACGAGTCAATAGATAAAGCTTTTAGACTTGTTCGCCAAATTAGAGATTGTACACTTAGTACATCATTCTCCATTACGCTCCCACTCGGGTTAGACAATGACGACATCTTCACATCAAGTGGCAATTGAGACTGGTTCGAAATAAATTTTTCGCTTTTCACATTAGTCCCACTTGGATGAGACGCCCCAAAAAAACATTATCACTATCCAATATTTCAAATAGAGAGTAGTATTCACATATCTCGCCCTTCTTCGAAAATTTATTCACTAAGAATATGACATTTTATGGTTCAAATTCAGTTATACTCCCACTTTCTTGCTACCTGTAAACATATACCCTTTCGAATGTTTTTAGTATCTCATGAAGATATTCGTTTTTGCATCTAGGGCCTAATTTTCTATACTTGTGGAAAGACCCGTGGGTATAGACAACAGATCATCAAGGTCTAAGAAAACTCAAATCTTCTTTTCGACCTGTCCGCAACTTATATGGAGTGAAAGTAACTGATTCAAAAGGCACACGGTTTAATGTTTAGATAACAATCAACAAAATTTCACTCCAAAAGGTGATAGCCTATGCCATCATAGACCTAACCATTTTCATTGGGATATGTTTCTTCTCTCTACAACTCCATTTTGTTGAGGAATCACCGAAAAAGTTAACTTTTTTCTATTCATTTTTCATCGCAAAAGCATCTGAATTGATCAAATAGATTTTCTTGACCTCGATTAGCATTTTTCAATTTAAATTGATCTTCTAAAAGCTCAATATTTTTCTCAAAGAAACTCATGCCCCTAATTTATGAAAAAAAAACATATCTGAATCATGTATAATCATCTATAAATGTGATGAAATAAATAGCTCCATACATTGTTCTCACATTCATTGAATCACATATGTCCGAATGGATCAACTGCAAAGGAAATTCCACTCTTGTTCCTAATGACAAGTCATCACCATTATTATGAAAGTTCAAACTGAAATCAAGTTTAATCAATCCTTACAAGGAAACTAAAACCATCAAGTTTTTGGAGCATGTAACAACTCATGTAGGAACAAAGTGCGACCATCGTGCATATTCAATTGGAAGGTGTCAATCCCTTTAACTTCTACTTAGAAATTTTTTTTCGCATTTATTCACTTTGCTCCATGTAGAATTCGTTGAATTCCATTAGGGCATTTGTGTCTTTCGTTACATGATTTATGGACCATAAATCTATAGCTCACAAAGGAAGAGATCCAGTTACAAAAACTGAATTGGAGATTTAAGTAACACTCTTAAGTGTATAAATGATTTCTTTTTCTTTTTTTGTTCACGAGTCATGAGCAAAATGACCCTTCTTGTCATAGTTAAAAATGTTCACCTTTGAAATGTTTTTCTTGAAAGGACGTTTTCCTTTTTCCGTATCGGTTAATGTCATGCCCTGTGTCTCGGGAACGAGCGCGCGATTCCCTGTAAGCGCAAACTCTCTCTTAAGGTCCTAGGATACACATGGGTCGAGAGATGAACCATATCGATAGCAAGCGGAAGCGATAATAAACAACTCTTCCATACAATGATAAAAATGGGACTTGGATAACGAGAATACCAATAAATACATAAGTTCCCAAATGTTCATATAAGAGCATGACAAACTAGACCTGCTAGTCAGTAGGGGTGATAGGGTAAGTGCAAAAGAAGGCCATCATCATCTCTTTAAGAAGCGACATCCAGGTCACCATCAAAATATCAGACTAGAAATAGAAACTCCTAAGTTGAGCTGCTGGAGTCGTCAGTATCCTCGGTATCCTCAGATGGCTCGTACTTCGAGAGTGTCTTAGAGCAAACTTCTATGGTGTCCTCGAGTGTCCCGTCGGCTAACGGCTTCGCCTGGTCGTCTTCGGTGGCCTCAATCTCGATGACCTCGTCAGTGTCCTCCAGGGTCGGGGTCCTCTCAGGTACGTTTCTCGAGCCGGCTATTGACCCCTCGGCCTCTAGTGAATCCCGAGCGGGATGACACTAGTTAGGGATTACCTCACGGGACATCTCAGTGGGCTTCAGTGGCCCCGTAGAGACAATCCCTACCTTTCTAAACAAAGTCTCGTACCTATGAGGCTTCCAATTGCTGCCACCCTCATCGACTCAGATAACGGTACATTTCCTCACGTACACCATCTCCTTTTCATCTGGGAACTCATCAAAATACACTGACATCTCTTTTGGGTCACTAAACCTAATTGACCACATTCTCAAGGTCTAGGATCTAAAAAATGGGGTCCCACAACGGGTTGAGATTTACATCTCAGTAAGGTAGGTCATAATCTTAGGTTAGGCTGACCGTACACTCAGGCAAATACAATCAAAGATAAAATGCACAATAGCCACATGAGGCATTCAACAGTCATTGAATAACATGCGAATAAAACAAGTGTCAAGCATGCAATCATGGCACTATACATATCATCAGAATCAAACACACATAGCCAAGCCAGATTACACCTTCCATCCTTCCATGTCTCTTTATTATCACGCCCGGGTTTAGAAAGCCTCAAGCTCGGTCCGCGTAAATACGCCTCAGACCATCTCATTGACAAACCCACGTAAACGCATCAGGTTTTCAATTTTCACTTCAGGCCTGTGTCGACACATCTCAAACTCCGTCTCGCATTTCAACGCATCAGGACCACGACCATCTCAACCCCGCGTCTCATACGCCTCAAGGTGCCATTCAATTCAAACCCCACGCCTTAGCGCCTCAGGGCATTCATCCACACAACCCCGCGTCTCATACGCCTCAGGGTGTCACACATTTCTCAGACATGTCATATATTCATTTTAATTCAAAACATATGCTCAATTTCAAACTCATGCAACGAGCAACACATCAATGGCACGCGAGATAATTAAATTCGACATTCAAATGCAATGATCATTCCATGACACAAGCATTGTCAAGCATACGAGCCGTCTACATCTCTCAAGGATGCATAAAGACAATCTCTTCATAAACTTCAAGGAAATCAACCCAATTCACGCTTAATTTATCCAATTGAGTCCAATTCTCCTAGTCAAGGTTTAGAAACTCCTTACCTCAAGCTTAATTCAACAAAAATCTCTTCCCAAGCACTCCAAGGGTTCGGTCCATGTAGCCCATGAACAACTCAACCGCGCAACCTAAGGAAATCCATCCAATCGTCAATTTTCCTCGCTCAATCTGCCAATCCATGGAACATAAACCTTATTGACATGTTCCTCAATATCATAGCATATATTAATGATGAATTTGAGACTCAGTTCCAACACCAATAGCCTTCAATAGATTCAGTATGCATAGAACTGAACAGGGCATTTTCGGTTCTATGCATATCTCAACCATTTAGCCCTTAAACTAACCTTAATCCCCAATTTATCCACTAATCTACTTGCTAACATGTAGTTCTAGGGTTTGGGGAGCCTCATTGAAAATTTGAAGCCAAGGCGATGATGGAAAGTCCTTGAACGACGTCTGTTCCTCCGGGTCTTCAACCGATCAGTTCTGGTCCTTCAAATACAAGACCCATTTGGGGTCAAAACTCCATCAAATTCCTCTAAAATTTTTACCACAGCTCAGTCTACAAGTCCCCTAGATTTCTACAAAATTTGGTCAAAAAAGTCGAAGGTTTCGAGGTTCTATGAAGCCTAAACCGTGGCTTACCTCCAGCTGCAACGGTTTCTATCGACTTCTGGGAGATTGGCCGACCGGAGGTCTTCAGGTGGTCAAATGGCTTGCTTCCACTTGGAGAATGTCGGCAAGAGGATGAGGAAGGGGCTGGTGGTTGGCTTGGGTCCAGGCGGTGGCCGAAGGTGGCGGTTGGAAGTGGCGAACGATGGCGGCAGAATCGGTCGGCTGGAGCTTCTCGACAGCAGGAAGAAGAAGAAGAAGAAGAAAATGGTAGAGTGAGGGGGTGTTCGGCCAAGAGGAGAGAGAGAGAGAGAGAGAGGTTTATACTTCAATGGCTTGGTCAACTTGGTTGAATGGTCGGTTAAAAGTGTTCACATCTCTATCAAAGCTTAATCCTTTGACACTTGTCCATGTGTCAATCAATGATCATCCAATTGCTCTCAATTTCTTCAATTTTCGATAGCCTTGAGGTGTGGTTAATGACCAAGATGCCCTTGTCCGTTTATAAATGCAAGGTTAAGGCTTGAGGGGCAAAATTGTAATTTTACCCCTGACGTCCGGAAAGTCGCTTTTCGGATTTCAATTTTCTTCGATAAGGTGACGGTCAATCCAATTATAATGTTGAAATTCTTGATTCTCCATTTTTTTAATTTCGAGATTCGTTTTTGAATCATTTCTCTATCAGATGTGATTCCAACCTATCTCAAACTGACAGACGGCTTTTGCAAACGTTACGCATATCTACCCTGTGATTCATATCACAATTAAGGCTCGTCAATTCATGGCGACTTTGTTGTCATGTAATTGTGAGGGTCTATCGCTAGTTCCAACGGTCTCGATCGTCACTGTCCGATTTAAGAAAATTTTGCAAATTATACATTGATTTAGCGGCATCACCCGCGCTCCAATTGTATAACGCTAGCAATGCATTCCTTAATCGTTATTAGATCAGCCTTTTATGGCTCTAAATGTCCCCTCGACAATCCTTATAGTCAAAGTGTCATTTCCTATTAGAGTTCCCTAGGTCCACGTACCTTGTCTCATGTTAGCCTTTCCCTTTTGGTCAGTCAACTCGAGATTAATCAAATCTGAGTGAGATACGACTGAAATAAATTGTTAGATACTTTCTCATTAATGAGTCTTGAAATAATAGGAAAATCAGAATGTTATAATTCTTCCCCCTTACAAAAATTTCATCCTCGAAATTTACAATAAGCTCGTTACTCAAACGAATGGGGGCATTAACGCCTCATCGTTTCCTCGCTTTCCCACGTAGCGCCTTCGATTCCATAGTGCTCCCAAACAACTTTGATCAATGGAATCGTTTTATTTCTCAAGATTTGTTCATTTCGGTCTTCGATCCTAACTAGCTTCTTCACGTAGGATACTCTGTCATCTACTTCTATGGCCTCGTAGTCCAGCACATGCATCGGGTCTGATTCGTACTTTCGTAGCATGGACACATGGAATACGTTGTGCATTTAAGATAGATTAGGCAGTAAGGCAAGTCTGTAGACTAAGGTCCCAATCCGCTCTAGAATCTCAAATGGACCTACGTACCTTGGACTCAGTTTTCCTTTCTTTCCAAATCGCGATAATCCTCTCATCAGCGACACCTTAAGGAAAACATGATCGCCTATTTGAAACTCCAAAGGCTTACATCGTTTATCCGCATTGCTCTTCTGACGACTCTGTGCCGTCTTCAGTCTATGCTGAATTATCTTCACTGCTTCCATCGATTGCTCTACCAACTCTGGACCTGCGATACTTCTTTCTCCAACCTCGTCCCAACAAATCGGTGTTCTGCAAGCTCTTCCATAGAGTGCTTCAAACGGTACCATTTGAATGCTCTGCTGATAGTTATTATTATAAGCAAATTTCACCAAATGTAGCTGATCCTCTCATTCACTTTTGAAGTCTATTACACACGCTTGCAACATATCCTGGAGAGTTTGAATCATCCTCTTCGATTGTCCGTCCGTTTGTGGATGGTATGCCGTACTAAATTGCAGTCGAGTCCCCATGGCATCTTAAAGACTTTTCCAGAAGTTCGCTGTGAACTTGGGGTCTCTGTTGGATATGATCGTCACGGGTACTACCTGTAGTCTCACTATCTGCCTCATGTATAATTCGGCATATCTGTCCATCGCGAAATCCTTTCGCACAGGGTTGAAGTGTACAGACTTGGTCAATCGGTCCACGACTACCTAAATAGAATCATGGCCTCTCTGGCTCCTTAGGAGTCCCATCACAAAATCCATTGTTGTGTGCTCCCATTTCCATTCAGGAGTTTATAGTGGCTGTAGTAATCCTCCAAGCTTATAGTGTTTGGCCTTTACTTACTGGCATGTCAAGTACTTTGCCACATATTTCGCCACATCCACTTTCATCACGTTCCACTAATAATGTTGACGCAAGTTATGATACATCTTTGTACTTCCTAGGTGGATACTATAATTGCTCCTATGAGTCTCTGATAAAATTCTTTCCTTGAGTTCTTCGTCCTTTAGCACGCATAGGCGTCCTCGAAATTTCAAGATTCCATCCTCTAACACTTGGAATTCTGGTTTCCTTTTTGTCGCGTTCATCTCCAGGATTTTCTGAATTTCTAGGTCTGTATGTTGCAAGGGTTTTATCCTTTTCTGAACCTCAGGTTTTATTCTCAGTGTGGCCATCAAACTGGATAACTAACAGACTTCCAATCTGAACTCAGAATCCCTCAAGTTCTCGATTAACGACCACCCTTTCACCAGTAAATAGGCGATGCTCAATTTCCGACTGAGCGTATTTGCAACTCGTTTCACTTTCCCAAGATGATATAGTATGTCGCAATCATAATCCTTAAGCAGCTCCATCCATCACGCTACCTCATATTTAGTTCCTTATGGGAAAACAGATACTTCAGGCTTTGGTGGCCAATGTAAATATGGAACTTCTCGCCACACAAATAATGCCTTCAGATTTTCAGAGCAAAGATGATCGCTGCTAATTCCAAATCGTGAGTTCGATAGTTCATCTCATTCGGTCTCAATTGTCGGGACGCGTAGGCCATTACTCTTCCATGTTGCATCAGCACACAGTCTAGTCCCTTTAGCAAAGTATCGCTATATATCTCATAGCCTCCAGGTCCTGATGGAATTGTTAACACCGATATGGTTGTCAACCGATGTTTGAGCTCTTGAAAACTCCTTTCGCACTTATCCGTCCATTTGAATCTCGTTTCTTTCTTAGTCAATCTTGTCAGTGGAATGGCTATAGACGAAAACTTCTCCACAAAGCGTTTGTAATATCCTGCCAATTCTAAGAAACTTCGGACTTCCGTAACCATAGTAGGTCTAGGAAAATTCGTTACAACTTCAATCTTCGCAGAATCCACAGCAATCCCTTCTCCAGACACCACATGTCTAATAAATGCAACTTTATTCAACCAGAACTCGCATTTGCTAAACTTAGCATAAAGCGAGTGCTCCCTCAAGGTCTGCAAAATAATCATTAGGTGCTCTTCGTGTTCCTTGTTACTCCTTGAGTAAATCAGGATATCGTCGATAAAGGTTATGACGAATTTATCCAAGAATTTCTTGAACACTCGATGCATCAAGTCCATGAATGCGGCTGGAGCATTGGTCAATCCAAAAGGTATCACAGTGAATTCGTAGTGACCATACCTTGTTCTAAAAGCGGTCTTAGGTATGCTTTCTTTCTTGATTCTCAACTAGCGATACCCGGTTCTCAGGTCATTCTTAGAGAATACCGTAGCTCCTTGCAACTAATCAAATAGGTCGTCAATTCTCGGCAGTGAGTACTTGTTCTTCACTGTCGCTTGGTTCAATTGTCTATAATCGATGCATAGACGCAAGGACCCATCCTTTTTCCTTACAAACAACACTGGCGCTCCCCACGGTGAAGCACTCGATCGAATAAATCCTTTGTCAAGTAATTCTTGCATTTGCACCTTTAGCTCCTTCAGTTCTAAGAGGAACATCCTATAAGGTGCCTTCGAGATTGGTTCCGTTCTGGGAGCTAACTCAATCATGAATTCTATCTCTCGCTCTGGTGGCAACCCTGGCAACTCTTGGAGAAATATGTTAGGAAACTCACGCACTACCGAGATGCTTTCTAGTTTGGGCTCCTCAGTAGTCGTGTCCATTACTGCGACTAAGTACGCCTAACATCCTTCAGTCATCAACTTCGTCACTTCAAGGGCCGAGACTAAAGGAATCGAGGTTCCTCCTCGACTTCCCACAAATTCGAAACTAAGGCGACCTTCCGGATAGAAACGAATGATCCTACGACCATAATCTACTACTACCCCATGTTTACCCAACCAATCCGTTCCTATGATCACATCGAAGTCATACATGGGCAACACAGCTAAATCGATACTCTCCTTACTACCGACAATTATAATTTTACAATCCGTACAACCCAACGAAACCAGCACATTATCTTTCAATGGGTTGGCAACATGCAGAATCACACTCAATAGTTCTAACTTCGTATCAACCAAATCAACAAATTGGGCAGATACAAACGAGTGTGTTGTGCTAGGATCAAACAAAGCATATGCAGCTTGGTCACATAAATAAACCATACCTGTGACCACTCCTGGCGGTTCTTCTACCTCCCTACGGGCTACTGCATAGACTCTCCCCTAAGTTGGGGGTCGATTCTGATCAATTTGGAGAGTGGCAGCTAACGGTCCAGCCTGTGGTCGCTACCCTTGAGGTCTATTCGTTGGAGCTTGGTTCGGGTAAGTCCTCATCTGGTGGCCCATTTGACCACACTTGAAGCACGCTCCCGTTCTTGTTGGGCAGGGTCCATTACCGTGCTTTCTACCGCAAAGGCGATAGCTCCAGTTCATGGGATTCGGCGGCTTCACAATATTCTTTCTTATCGAAGGAACGAAACGCCTATTGTCAGTCATTGGTCTCTTACCAATCTGGCGGTTGTCCCTGAATGCATTAAACCGCGATCCAGATGCGACATTCCTCTTCTTCAAATCACTCTCAATCATTTGTTCCCGTTCGTAGATTTCCTTGTAGGTTCTCGGATTCAAGGCTATCATCTAGCTATGAAGCTCAGGTCTCAATCTGTCCCGAAATCTCTGCGCCTTTTCCAGGGGATCCTCTACCGATCGGGGTGCGTACCTTGACAGTTTGGAGAACTCAGTTTCATACTGGTCCACTGTCAGCTGATTCTGACGCAGCTGTAAGAACTCCATTTGCTTCCTTTCTCGAGCTGTCTCGAAAAAATACTTGTCATTGAATGCCGTAGTAAAGGCATTCCAGGTCAAGGCTGTTCCTTCTAGAAAGACTCCATTCTTGGTGGCAGCCCACCAATCATTTGTTGTTCCCTCCAATTGATACACCGCCAGCAGTACCTTTTTCTCATCTGTGCACCTCAGCACCCCAAAAGCCTTTTCGAGCTCTCGATCCATCTCGGTGCTAGTTCGGGATCTCTAGTCCCATCAAATTGGGTTGACTTCAACTTGATGAACTGCTCAACCAGTTGGCCCATCTGCCTGGCCACAACAATTTCTTCTTGGGCATTCACTGTCTTATTGCCCTGGTCATGATCATCATTGTTTCCATTGCCCCCATTATTGCCATTATTGGCGTTGACGGTAGCCATTGCAGCTCCTTCCGCTTGGGCTAGGGCAGCATCCCTATCCTGGGTCTGCTTGTCGATGAGGTCGCCAATTCTTTCAAGCGCTCTCAGTGCTCCGTCTATTCTCGGGTCTTCCGCTATTGGTGGCCTCGGACTAGAGGCTCCGTTCCTGGGCCTTCTAGATCTCCTAGATGGATTACTCATTCTTATGTGCTTCTACTGAGCCTGGATTACCACAATTTCATCAATGAGTTAATAACTCATTCATCCAACCAAGTTCAGAGCTACTCAACTATGCTTTAATAGAAACAGTCATATCACAACGACCTTTTACACAACCAATTCCAAAGGCACTTCAATAAGTAGTTTATGGCTATTTCTCAATCCCGTTCATCGCAACGGTTCACCAAAATTAGCCATGCCCATTTACTTAGCAGGCCAAAATCTAGAAATGACACCCAGAGCTCAACATGGAACTCAATCTTCAATAGTCGCCACAATCCTGTCAAGACCAAATGCCATTCACATGCGCCAAGTCATATGCCATGCATCTCGTGCCTTATTCTAGTAAGTCTCCTAAGGTCTCGCTACCCGTCCTTATCCCAACTTAATTCTCCTTATCACTTCAATCCTCAATCTATTTTGGATCGAGCTGATCTTGTTCTGATACCAAACAAAGCAGGGATGTCACGCCTCGCACCCCGGGCATGAACGCGTGACTCTCTGCAAGCGCAAACTCTCTCTCAAGGTCCCAGGATACACATGGGTCGAGAGACGAACCATATCGATAGCAAGCGAAAGCGATAATAAACAATTCCTCCGTACAATGATAAAAATGGGACCTGGATAACTAGAATACCAATAAATACATAAGTTCCCAAATGTTCATACAATAGCATGGCAAACTAGACCTGCTAGTTAGTAGGGGTGACAGGGCAAGTGCAAAAGAGGTCCATCATAATCTCTTTAAGAAGCGGAATTGAGGTCACCATCAAAATATCAAACTAGAAATAGGAACTCCTAAGCTGAGCTGCTTGAGTCGTCAGTATTCTCGGTATCCTCAGATGGCTCGTACTCCGAGAGTGTCTCAGAGTAAACCTCCACGGTGTCCTCGAGTGTCTCGTCAGCTAACCGCTCTACTTGGTCGTCCTCGGTGGCCTCAATCTCAATGACCTCGCCAGTGTCCTCCAGGGTCGGGGTCCTCTCAAGCACGTTCCTCGAGCCGGCTACTGATCCCTTGGCCTCCACTGAATCTCGGGCGGGATAACACCAGTTAGGGATTACCCCACGAGGCACCTTAGTGGGCTTCAACTGCTACCATCCTCGTCAACCCAGACTATGGTACATTTCCTTATATACACTATCCCCTGACCATCTGGAAACTCATCAAAATACACTAACATCTCTTTCAGGTCACCAAACTTGATTGGTCACATTCTCAAGGCCTAGAATTTGAAAAATGGGATCTCACAACGGGGTGAGATTTACAACCTAGTAAGGTAGGTCCTAAGCCTAGGTTAGGCTAACCGTATACTCAGGCAAATGCAATCAAGGATAAAATGCACAATAGCCACATGAGGCATTCAGCAGTCATTGAATAACATGCGGATAAAACGAGTATCAAGCATGCAATCGTGGCACCATACACATCATCAGAATCAAACACACATAGCCAAGCCAGATTACACCTTCCACCCTTCCATGCCTCCTCGTTATCACGCTTGTGTTTAGAACGCTTCAGGCTCGGTCCACGTAAATACGCCTCAGACCATTTCATTGACGAACCCGCGTAAACGCATCAGGTTTTCAATTTTCACTCCAGGCCTATGTCGACACATCTCAAACTTCGTCCCGTGTCTCAACGCATTAGGATCATGGCCATCTCAACCCCGCGTCTTATACACCTCAGGACGTCACACATTTCTCAGACATGCCATATATTCATTTTAATTCATAACACATGCTCAATTTCAAACTCATCCAACAAGCAACACATCAATGGCACGCGAGATGATTAAATTCGACATTCAAATGCAATGAACATTCCATGACAAGCATTGTCAAGCATACAAGCCGTCTACATCTCTCAAGGATGCACAAAGACAATCTCTTCATAAACTTCTAGGAAATCAATCCAATTCACGCGTAATTTACCCAATTGAGTCCAATCTTCCTAGTCAAGGTTTAGAAACTCCTTACCTCAAGCTTAATTCAACAAAAATCTCTTTTCAAGCACTCCAAGGATTCGGTCCAATTAGCCCACGAACAACTCAACAGTGCGACCTAAGGAAATCCATCCAATCGTCAATTTTCCTTGGTCAATTCGCCAATCCATGGATCATAAACTTTATTGACATGTTCCTCAACATCCTAGCATGTCTTAATGATGAATTTGAGACTCAATTCCAACACCAACAACCTTCAACAGAATCTTTATGCACAAAACCGAACAAGGCATTTTCAGTTCTTTGTATATCTCAACCATTCAGCCCTTAAACTAACCTAAACCTCAATTTATCCATTGATTTACTTGCTAACATGTAGTTCTAGGGTTTGGGGAGCCTCACCAACAATTTGAAGCCAATGCGACGCCGAAAAGTCCTTGAACAGCATCGGTTCCTCGAGGTCTTCAACCGATCAGTTCTGGTCCTTCAAACACAAGACTCATTTAGGGTAAAAACTCCATCAAATTCGTTTAAAATTTTTACCACAGCTCAGTCTACAAGTCCCCTAAATGTTCACAAAATTTGGTAAAAAAATTGAAAAGTTTCGAGGTTTTATGAATTCTAAACCGTGGCTTACCTCCAGCTGCAACGGTTTCCATCGACTTCCGGGAGATTGGCCGGCCGGAGGTCCTCAGGTGGTCAAATGGCTTGCTTCCACTTGGAGAATGTCGGCAAGAGGATGAGGAAGGGACTGGTGATTGGCTCGGGTCCAGGCGGTGGCTGGAGGTGGCGATCGGAAGTGGCGAACGGCGGAGGCAAAATCGATCGGCCGGAGCTTCTTGGCAGCAGGAAGAAGAAGAAGAAGAAGAAGAAGAAGAAGAAGAAGAAGAAGAAGAAGAAAACCGGTAGAGTGAGGGGGTGTTCGGCCAAGAGGCGAGAGAGAGAGGTTTATACTTGAATGGTTTGGTCAACTTGATTGAATGTTAGGTTAAAAGTATTCACATCTCCATCAAAGCTTAATCCTTTGACACTTGTCCATGTGTCAATCAATGTTCATCCAATGGGTCTCAATTTCTTCAATTTTTGGCCACCTTAGAGTGTGGTTGATGATCAAAATACTTTTGTCCAATTATAAATGCAAGGTTAAGGCTTGAGGGGCAAAATGATAATTTTACCCCCGACGTTCGGAACATCGTTTTTCGAATTCCAATTTTCTTCGATAAGGCGACGGCCAATCCAATTATAATATTGAAATACTTGATTCTCTATTTTCTAATTTCGAGACTCGTTTCTGAATTGTTTCTCTATCAGGTGTGATTCCAACCTATTTCAAACTGACGGACGGCTTTTGCAGACATTACGCGTATCGACCTTGTGATTCACATCACAATTAGGGCTCGTCAATTTAGGGCGACTTTGGTTGTCATGTAATTGTGAGGGTCTATCGCTAGTTTCGACTGTCTCGATCGTCATTGTCCGATTTAGAAAATTTTTGCAAATTATACATTGGTTTAGTGGCATCACTCACGCTCCAATCGTATAACGTTAGCAATGCATTCCTTAATCGTTCTTAAATCGGCCTTTTATGGCTCTAAATGTTCCATCGACAATCCTTATGGTCAAAGTGTCGTTTCCTATTCGGGTTTCCTAGGTCCACGTACCTTGTTTCATGTTAGCATTTCCCTTTTGGTCAGTTAACTCGAGATTGATCAAATCCGAGCGAGATACGACTGAAATACATCATTAGATACTTTCTCATTAATGAGTCTTAAAATGACAGGAAAATCAAAATGTTACAGTTAAACTTCAATTTCTATCTTGAAAAATCTATTCTCTCGCGCTTCCACTTCTCGAACCCACCTTGACGCTTACACCTGAAGCACGAAGTCCCATCTGAGCTAGAACCAGCATAACAAATATCAATCTCTAGTTTATCCGCCAGAAGACAATCCACTCTAGTTCAAGATGGCACATAACACCCTCAAAAGTCTTTACTTTTATCATGGATTAAGCGGATTTTTTATATGCACAAAGATATGAGGCAAAGAACGGATTACTACTTGCACTTTCTGCTCAACATTCAAAATGTGGTCTGCATCTTACAGTTCACTTCTAATGTCTGACACAAATCACAAAAGTTGTTGCATATCCTGCCCATGGGGCATCATATAAGTGTCAAACCTCATAGTGATCTGTCTTGATTTGGTGACATATGTCTAGCCAAACTTGGCTTTTAATGCTTCCCACTTGACTTGAACATTTTCATAAATACTTGAACTTACGTATAAAACCATTTTTCATGCCTCAGTAGTATAATGCGAGCAATACAGTTCATCATTTTCCTTGCAGTAAATGCCTCTTTATCTCTTCTATATCGTGCAATATTCCCATTTTCAAGTTCTTCCATAAATAGGTTAAGAGTTTTTAGTGCTTCTTAATTTCTGAGCACATACTGAATTCTCATATTTCAATTTTTATAATTCATGTCGTTAAAAATTCTCTTCTTTGTCAAGCTCAGCTACGACATTTTAAGAAGCTAAAGCTATTGTATATGAATACAAAGTTCTATAAACATGTATTTACTAACTATTAATGCCTAACATTTATACATCTATTTTACATTAACTAATTATATTAATAAATAATTTTATGTAAGGTCTCAGATTCGAAAGTTCACTACGTTCACAATCATCGTCTAAGGATCCGCACTTGAAATTATCATTAATATAATCATTTACGTAAAATCGATTTCACTAAAGTCACTAAAACCCTTTAAAACTCGCCACTCAAACAAAAATCATAAATCACATAATAATCCACTTATCTTGTAATCATAAAAAAATAGAATGACATGATTTGAGCGAATATACAAATAATTTATGCATCGAATCATAGCCAGATTACGGGATACAAATAGCAAGTACAATAAAATGCTATCAAGAAAATATGCTCTACACAATCTCTATGTAGCTTTCCACACGAAATACATATTATGTATTTTTTTTTTTACAAAAATGAGAGATACACGTAAAAGTACTCGATAAAAGCCCCAAACTAAGTATATCATTGGGTTTCCGCACATGTATTTTCATAATTTTAAGTTCATCAAACATGGCCAAATAATCTATAAAAATTCAAGATAATTTCAATACGAACGTAATGGTACCTCAAAAGCCCCCAACGGAGCTCAAACGCAGTTGTACGAGTTGATCAAATTTTCGCTTGTTAGAGTTGACTTGAGGGACCAAAATGTAATTTTCGAAAAAATTATGAGGACTAAATTATAATTTCGAAAAGTCCAGGGACTAAATTGTAATTTTGAAAAGTCCAGGGACTAAATTGAAATTCTCACAAAATAGGGGCCAAAATTGAAACTTTAAAAAAATTAAGGACCAAAATTCAAATTTTCTAAAAAATTTGGGACTAAATTGCAATTTTGAGAAATGCAACCTGATCGATCAACAATCAATGGTCAACCGTTGACTGGGTGAACGGGTTGGATCTTGAATCAAGTTGGAGCAGAACCGAACTGGGTTTGGAATATTCTAAACCGGATTTGGGATAGGGTAAACTTATTCCTGGGATAGTGATAAATCGGGTTTGGGATAGGGTTAAATCGCCTTTCGGGCACGATACACGTGCCATACATGTGGGCGCATGAATCTCACGTGCACCAAGCCCCTTCGGCACGTGCATCTCTGTCCGGCAATTTCCGACAATGAGCCACCACTCAAAACAATAGTATCAATGATACGAACCTGATTGTATACTTAAATTCAATTTTTATTTAACTAAATTTCACAAAAAGGTGTCGCTTTGCCATTGCCTCGAGAACCCAATCTCGTGGCGGCGCGTGGCTCACATGTGGCCTCTTCCGGCGTTGACTCGTAACGGGCGAATACTCAAAATTCTCATCTTGTCGAACCCGTTCCGAATATGTATTTGAAAATAATTTTCATTGCACATAACACAATCAATGATCAATGAACAATATGCTCGAAAATCAATTTTTCACGCTTCAATTTCGTCAACAAAACACAAACAATCAGGAAACAAGAATAATAGCTTTGATACCAACGAAGGGAACCGATCTCAATAACACACACAATGGATTATATACAATTAACAAGCCCTAAAATCATCTGAAATCACTAACTAGAGAAATATATCATAGAACGGACATAACTTAGATTTTCACATATTAAATGTTACTCTTGTAGTCCCTCGAGAGATGTTCGTCCCTTCGACGTTCGAGAGTTGAGTCGCAATTCGTCGTCCTTTTTCTCTTGAGAAAGAACGATGTTCTTCTCTGTTAAAGGAATGGGAACTAAACGATGTACTAACGACATTATTGTCATTCATGTTTAAAAGCGGTAACTGCTAAGGCGGTTATCTAAGGAGACAAGGGATTGGGATAGCATACATGGGTCGACCATAGTACTCCCATGCACCTTCGTTTTCCATCCACATTCAAATTAAGAAATCTAGTTTACCTACGAAGCCTACACTAATTAGGAATCATACTTAAACAAGAAAAATTATTCAAATTTGAAAACCTACTTGAACTAGGAACTTATTTGAATTAAGAAATCTACTCAAATTAGGAAACCTACAATGAGGTTCCATTTGTTTCATTAAAAAAATATTTTCCTAAAAATTATGGTTTGCATCACTAGGAGTAATTCGTTAATGAAAGATATTTTTACTATCGCCAACAATTCACGACTTAAAATTTTCATCAGCAATAAAAATATTATTCGATTATTCATTTTTGTAAGCGATACAAGCAATTTTTTCTATAATTTTTCTTTTGAAATTATTCATTTTTGACGAAACCAACACACCCAATTAGAAAATCTACTTAAACTAGGAGACTTACACAAATTAGAAAACCTAGATTGTGAAACATATTCAAATTAGGAAACCTATTTGAGGAAACTGTGACTAATTAGCAAACTTAAAATAGGAGATCTTCTTAGATTAGGAGACACTCTCAGATTAAGAAACCTACTAAAATTGGAAAATCTAACTGAATTAGGAATTCGAAATATTTAATTCGGCAGCCTATATAAACAAGGAAGACTGTAAAAATGAGGAAACGAACAAGGAATTCCTATTCAAATTAGGAAAGCTACGTGAATTAGTAAATATACAGTAATTGTCACCAAAAAATTATGCATGCAAAATGGAAGCGGAATGAAAACATGAGTTGTGGCGCCAGATGTGATGTTGTCCGTAGTCTTGGGTGAATCCGAGTATGAACTTGCACGATCTCCCTTCGTGGACGAGTCTAGATCATTTTCTTGTGTGCGCCTTGGCGAAGATTCCTTCCATGGCTGAGTGAATTCTTCAATGGCTGTGCGTATTTATGTCGTTACTAGTAATTAAATTCTACAGGCAACCTCAGTTGCAGATTCCTTCTAGAAAATGCATAAAAACCCGCGCACTTTTCTAAGACCCCTTATGACCACACATCAAATATAGGGTTACGTTTGCGTGGGTGAAAATGTTTTTCGGTAATTAGTTTTTCGGACTTGTACTCATTGACTCGTCGGAAATGATTTCACCAACGGAAAAAACTTTTTGGTCAATGCAAAATTCATTCATAAAATTAAGCGAAATTCTAAATCTAACGAGGTGAAAACACTTTTCAAAATTACTTACCTCAAATATTTTAGAATTTCTATTATTATTTATCGTTTGTTTTATTTTTTCTTTCTTTTTCATTGGCCTTCTCCCTCCACCAGTCATCCGGACTCGGTGACATCCAATGACCGGTTACAAATGCGGGCTGGCTCGAGTTCGCTGTCTAGCTCGTGGCTGTCGTCCGCCGGTCGCGGTGGAGGAAGTCGAAAAAACAAAATAAATAAATAAGATAAGAAGAATTTATTCAAAAATTGGAATATATTTTTTCCTGAGATAAAGTGATCAGATTTTGAAATCATTTTCCATATGAGAAAATATTTTCCATCACGTAACACCAAACAAAGGAAAATAAAGCATTTTCTTAAAAATAATTTCTTGAAAAGTATTTTCCAAGGATGCATTTGTTTCACATAAAACGAATAATTTGGAAAAATGCTTCCCAACAAAAATCGCTTATATCTCTTATGAAAATGGATGAACGAATATATATAATATTTATTATCGGTAAATTATTTCAAGTAATACAAATAATTATTTTTTGGATGCTATTTTCCAAATATTCAATTTTCACGAAATAAATGGAGTTTTAGGCTCTATTCATTTCACGAAAATTTCTTCGAGGAAGTCATTTTCTAGGAAAAGCATAATATTTTTTAGTATTTGGGATGACGCCTGAAAACAAACTGAAAGATATTTTTTGTCATTTGGTAGGAAAAACTAGGGGTGAGCGGTTCCAAATTCCGTACAGGTTCCACCTGAAACTTAGAACCTACCCTGTCTCAGGTTCCAGAGTCGATTCCAAATTCCACACAGGTTCCATATATATTCTTGGTTGAATGATCAATATGGCTAGTTACATCTAATGACCACCATCTACTACTAACAAAACTACTAACCATAACTCATATTTAGATAGATGAAAAGTATGAAACAATAACAAAGTAAAAGACTAAATGATAAAGTAGTTTCGAATTACATACTTATCATCGTCCTTATGAAATACCTCAGAATGACGTGAAGACATATACTAATAAAAATATAAAAGCTTGCTTCAAGTTTCAAGTTCTAGGTTCCACCTACCTAAAATCTAGAACCTACCCATCGAAGTAGGTTCTCTAATTTTTGAAACTTGAAACCTACCTTCTATACCTTAGAATCTCAAATCAGTTCCCATCGGTCTAATTCTACAAGTTTCAGGTTCTACCCATGAACCATGCTCAACCCTAGGAAAAACATTTCATGTCATTTGCTTTTCTGCATCATTTTTTAATAAAAAATTACTGACATTAATCCAGTTGTCCTATGTGGCATGCTCAATTCTAATATGAATATTTTTGTAATTTAAAAAAACCAATATTTTAAATAACTTTCTATGTTTGAATTTTTTTTTTGTTGATAATTTTTATTGTTGTCTCCCTTTTTTTTTTACCTTTTATTTCTTTCTTTGCCAGTGATGGCCTTGCTGATGGCCAGTAAGACTTGAGTTCACCAACAAGGCTTAACCTCACTTAAGCTGAGCCTCGGTCATGGTCACTAGTTGTGGCCCTGGCTAGTGACTAATAAAGGAAGAAATAAAAGAAAAAGAGAAAAAATAAAAATAAAAGGGAAATGAATAAATAAATAATAATCCAAAGTAAAATGAACGTGAAGTTAAGAATGGAGGAAAGAAAATGCCAAAAAAAAATTTCTTTTTTAAAAAAGGAAATCATTTGCTCCACTTTTTTTTAATTGATAGAATATGTTTTCCATGACTAATTTATTTTCCGTATTCGAACACCAGAAAATTCGAAAAAAAAAATTCCTTGAAGAAAGCTGTGATAGCTTTTGTTTCCCCCCATCAGCCGTGATAGGTTTTGCCCTAAAAAATCACCTGAAACTACTCCTCAATGAGGAGAGCTTCTCCTCCTTCCTCAACCCCACCAAACAAACGTCTCATACGCCACCCTCACCCCATTTCTTCAAATGTAGAAATCTTTCCATAAATCGAGCTTAGTACAAATCCACTTCAAATCCTTCTGTTTCTTCCCATGCTGACCCAGCATTACACAACCAAACCCCCAAACAGGATTCCACCATCTCACAGGCGAAAACCCAAAAACCCTAAAGGCTCGACTTGATAGAGCTCCCTTTATCCACTGCATCTCGGGAAACTTTGGCGGATCCATCTACCGTCTCTCTCCCAGGTGAGGCCCGAAAGCTAGCGTCCACAGTAAGCTTCCCACCTACCCTGCCTCTCCTTCCTGCCTGTGTAGAAAACACCAAAGTTAGTCATGGAGGAAGAATCAACAAAAGATAAAAATTGCTGCCCTACGCAAGAGATTGGGGATTGAGGCCATCTCAGAGGAGAAGTGGATCAAATGTAACCTCACTCTTCTAGGTGAACTTCACTCTAAGCCTAATGTCAACTTCCAAGCCTTCTTGTCCACAATGAAAAAAGCTTGGAAGACGGAAGAGGTCGTGGTAGACCAACCCCAGAATGGTATCTTCATGTTTACCTTCAATCAGAAAGCGTCAAAAGAAGAGTGCTAGATGATAGCCCTTGGTCGTTCTCTGGCAACTTGCTCATACTCCAGCAGCTTCAACCAAAAATCCCCATCCATAGCCACATCTTCACACACTGCCCATTCTGGGTGCAAATCCATGGCCTCCCGCTCATCAGAATCTCAGAAAATGCAATGCATGAAGTGGCTTCTAAGATTGGACAAGTGCTCAACAAAAAACTATCGGCCAAAGATGGTAGCCTAGTAGGAAGAGCTCGCATCTTAATGGATCTATCAAAACCCCTAATGTCAGGGACGATTGTAGACTTCGAGGACGACCATCTTTGGGTCGATTTTAGGTATGAACGCCTCCCTCTATTCTGCTACTCTTGTGGAAAAGTGTTTACAACAAATTGTGCGCAAGTGCCTTATATTGAAGTGGAGAAGAAGGACATAATGGCTGGAGATTTCGGCTATTGGCTGAAGGCAGAAGCCCAAGACCACAGCCCGTTTTGGAATTTGTTCTACGGCGAAGACCACTCAGAAGAGGAAGAATTCATTCCGGAAACACAAAACCAAGAGGCAAACCCAGAGGAAGCTATACCCACAGTTGAAGTAGATATGGAAACCCAAACAGGAGAGAGAGCAAGGAAAAGGCGGAAAGACCAGGAGGAAGATACTAGAACCATGAAAGGCAAGAGACAGCAGGGGTCCCTCATTCTTCTCTCTGACACCCCATGGGTTGAACAATCCCCAAACCTGACCTTAGAATGCTCTTTAAACGAGAGGCAAAAATCAAAGGCTCCTGCGGCCAAGAAGATGAAAAGATGTACTCTGTCCAAGCCTAGAGGGGAAGGAAGTCAGAAACTCGATGAATTGCAGCTGCACGACACTCCGATGGATATCGAGGAAGTCTCGGAAAAATGGGCTCTGGTGGCTAGCCCTAATAAGCCACCAAGGTATTGAGCTGGAATTGTCAGGGTCTGGGTTCTACCATGACTTTCCAGCACCTTAGAGCCATTGTGGCTCAAGAAATACCCAACTTAGTTTTCTTAATGGAAACAAAAAACAGAAAAGATGTAGTGGAAAGAATAAAGAAGAGATTGAACTACCATCATGTAGTGATAGTTGACCCAATGGGCTTGGCAGGTGGTCTAGCGATCATGTGGGACGAGGAGATCATGGTAGAGGTCGAGGATCTTAGAGAGAATTTTATTGATCTTACCTGTAAAGAGAGCTCCACTAGCCCGGCTATGCGACTGACTTTGCTCCATGCCCCCACAAGTTATCAAGAAAGGCTCTCTCTCTGGAATAGGTTGCGCTCCATACACTCCGCAAATCTGCTGCCTTGGGTTTGCATTGGAGACTTCAACAAAATCATGTACAATAGGGAAAAAGAGGGGAAAAGAGACGCAGTATATTACAGAATGGCTGCCTTCCGAGAGATGCTAAGCGACTATGCTCTCATAGACATGGAAAGCAAAGGATGTGCATACTCATGGGCAAACAACAGGGATGGAATAAAACTGGTTAAAGCAAGGCTGGATAGAGTGGTTTGTAGCATGGAGTGGAGAGTACTTTTTCTAGAAGCAGAAGCCTTTGCTCTTCCAGCAGTTGGCTCGGACCACAACCCTTTATTACTGTCTTTAAGGGCGCCTCCACCTAAAAGAAAGAAAGAATTTTGATTCAAGGCCTACTGGTTAGATGACCCCGAATGCAAAGACATTGTCAGAAATGCCTGGATTAACTAAGGGGAAACCAATACAATCTTCATGAGCAAGACAAGAAGAGTAGATGTTGCTTTAACAAAATGGAGCGGGAATAAATTCTCTTACGCTAATAGACAAATCGATCTTCTAATGAGCAAACTCACAGGGGTGACTAACCGAAAAGAAGGAAGTGGAGATAGGGGAACTAGCCAGGCGATCAAAGAATAGCTAGAAATATTATGGAGGCAAGAGGAAATGTTCCGGAGCATGAGATCAAGAATTAGTTGGCTTAAATGGGGAGACAGAAACACCAAATACTTTCATGCCACTACGGTCCAAAGGAGACAAAGAAACAAAATTTCTATGTTGAAAATGGAAGACGACAACTGGAGCTATGATCCCAGAGTCCTCAAATCTTACATAAACTCTTTCTTCCAGTCCTAATATGAATCCACATGGCCAAGAAACATACAACTAGTCTTAGATCAATGCCCACACCTTGCTCAGGAGGAGATGAATGAGGCTTTAATGCGCAAAGTGACCATGGAGGAAGTCAAGGAAGCTGCTTTTAGCATGGGAGCTACCAAGGCTCCGGGGCCGGATGGTTTAAACGGGCAATTCTACCAGCATAATTGGGAAAATATTCAGAAAGATGTGCTCAATTTAGTGGATGGATTCTTCACCACAGGCTACTTCGACCCTCCTTAAATCACACTCACATAGTGCTCATACCAAAGGTAGCCAATCCAGAGAATATTGCTCAATTCAGACCGATTAGTCTCTGTAACTTAAGTTACAAGGTTATCTCCAAAGTCTTGGCCAACCGTTTAAAGCCTTGGCTCCCAAGGTTGATCTCCCTTGAGCAGAGTGCATTCGTCAAAGGGTGACAAATCCAAGATAACATTTTGATCGTCCAAGAGATTCTCCACCTGCTTTGCGTTAGAAAAAGGGAAAGGAAGTTCCAAGGAGTCTTGAAACTGGATATGAAGAAAGCTTTTGACAGAGTAGAATGGGACTTTCTCCTTAATACAATGAGATAGATGGGCTTCTGTGAAAGGTGGGTTCAGCGGGTGAAACATTGTATCTCATTAGTCTCTTACAACATCAGAGTCAATGGAGAATCCCTCCAAGAATTTCAACCATCTCGGGGTATTAGGCAAGGGTAACCATTCTCTCCATATCTCTTCATTATCATGGCGAATGCCCTCTTATGTTTACTTAACAAAGCAGTGGAGGATGGGGGAATCAAAGGAATAAAGTTGAACAGATGGTGCCCGACTCTCTCACACTTGATGTTTGCCGACGATGCTATTTTCTTCTTGAACGGGACCGTACTGGAATGCCAAAACCTGGCAAACATTCTAAATCAATATTGTTATGCATCGGGATAATCTATTAACTTGAACAATTCAAGTATTCTCTTCAGCAATGGTTGTCCTGAACAACTAAAGAGGAATATGGCTAGATAGCTGTGCGTCCCCATTATAGAAAAAACAAGGAAATATCTGGGCATACCCTTAGACTGGGGGCAAACGAAGAAGCAAATGTTCGCGTGGATCCTCGCAAGGGTTAACCAAAAGCTAGAAGGCTGAAAAGAGAGGTTAATGACAAAGGCGGGTAAAGTGATCCTTATTAAGACAGTGGTACAAGCACTTCCTCAGTATGCAATATCCATCTTTAAAATTATGCTATCAATTTGCAAGGTAATATAGCAAAAAATTGTTTCCTTCTAGTGGAAGCAAAGGCCAGATAAAGCTGGAAACCACTAGAAAAAATGGATCTTCTGAAAGAAAGGAAAGACAGAGGGGGGCTCGGCTTCAAAGACCTCATTGCTTTTAGCAAAGCAATGCTAGGGAAACAAGCATGGCGCCTAATACAAGACCCAAACGCACTATGGAGTCTACTGATGAAGTGACTCTACTACCCGAGAGGAGTATTCTGGAATGCTAGTAAAGGACACCGTCCATCCTGGGGGTGGCAAAGTCTTTTGGTGGGAAGAGAAGCCGTTCACGCTGACATCAGATGGAAGGTTGGTGATGGCAGCAAAATTAACGTAAGAGAGGATATCTGGCTCTCGTTAGGTAGGATCAGAGGCCCTGCTAACCTAAACGATCCTGACTTAGTGAAGATATGATAGATCAGGAGACCCACCAATGGGACTCCAGGCTGATATCTGACACCTTTAACGAAAGGGTGTCATCGGAGATTCTAACTCTAACCTTAAGCCAGCACCCTTCGGAAGATAGAATCATTTGGACAGGCAACAAGAATGGCATCTACTCAGCAAAAGGAGGATACAACAGGTTGTGCACCCAGACAACACAGCAGAATCAATCTGCAACCTCCTCCTTACGCCTCCCTCCAAAAAACCTATGAACTAAAATATGGCAGTTGGACTCCTACCCAAAGGTCAGATTTTTTCTCTGGAGCACCTGCAACAACGCATTACCCACTATGGAAAACCCCCACCGAAGAAAATCAGCCTTGGATCCTCTCTGCCCTTTATATCACCAAGCTCCCGAAACGATCGAACACATGCTCTTGCTCTGCAGCTAGACGAAGCAAATCTGGTTAGATCAGTGCTTAAACATAGACAACAAGCCCATCAAGATCTCATGATTTGATATTTGGCTGCAAGAAAAATTTACTAGTAAAGTCTTCTCACTCCCTAATTCCCTCCCAGTGCTCCCCCTTCTGGCCAACATGCTCTGGGTCACCTGGAAGGCCAAAATGAGTTCGTCTTCCAAAGAAGGAAGCCAAGCCCCTTGAGCATCATGGAAGAAGCAATAAGCACGTTAAAAATTTACGCAAGATGGGGCCAACAGGACCAACGCAAACCATCGCAGGAGAGACACACCTCACCAAACCACTGGACTACTCCGGCTGAGAATTGCTTCAAATTGAACATAGATGCTTCGTGGTGCTGTGAAACCATGAAAGGCGAAGCTGCTGGGATACAACGAGATCATAAAGGGATAACTTTCGCCGGGTTCACATCAAGTTTCAAGGCCCCCTCAGCCCAGATCGCGGAAACCCTAGCTGTCAGAGAAGGACTTCTAAGTTTGAAGAAGACTCACGAAACTCCAGAGAGAGGTAACGTAAAGTACACAGATAAAGTAGATATGGAAATCTTCCTTGAAACTGACTGCTTGTCGTGCTGCCAATGGATTTTGGGCCGAGAAGAAGCTCCATGGCTTGCAAGAGACGTGGTGGATGAGTGGAAACACCTGTTGGCCCAACTCAAAGTAGTCTTAATAGCATACTGCCCAAGGAGTGCCAACCATGCCGTAGACTGGGTTACGCGAGCCCAATGCATGAAATCTCTAAGCCCGAATTGGCTATCAAATCCACCCCTCAATTATCAACTCTGTTATGGTTAGACTTTGACTCTCTATGTAATTGGATTTCGCACTATTAATTTAAGAACTGATATTCCCCCCCCCCAAAAAAAAAAAGAGAGGAAAAGAAAAATAACGAATCAATAGGGAGGAGAGAGAAGACCACCCCTTTAGCGCGGTGGGAGGGGGGGCTGCTCAAGCTTCGCGCTCCAAACAACGAATCAATTTCGCATCAGACCGATATCGTACTAACGCTCAAACAATTTTTCACTAGCGGTCCAGTAAAATTATCGTGCCCAACTACAATATTGAATTAATAAACCACCGCTTTAACTATTTCATAATCCCCACCTCTCATTTACCATAAATTTGAGCCCGATTATGTCTACTATTCCGCTTATTATTCAACCTGCTCGAAAATCGGGTCGTCACAGGCGGCGACTGTCGCCGGAGCAATCACGATCGAATAGATCAGAACGGCTTCGAAAGTTGCAACCATTATCATGCTCGAGACAATCGCCCAAGTGCATATGCTCTTGAGCTTCTTGTCTATATTCTTCTTCTTCCTGATTTGCGTGGAACTGATTCAGACAGCGTTCTTATTAGGTTTGGTCCGTGTATTTTCGTTATCGTCATTAGACTTTTGCAGACTAAACTAAATATGAATCGAACATTTTATCCCGCTGCGTTGCGTTACATGAAGTAAAGTTTTTGGATTGACCGAGTTTTTCGGAAAGGGGATATTTTCAAAAGGAATGAATTCTCGCATGATTCGATATCTAGTGACGTAATTTCTTTTTTAGGAAAAATGCCTAACTGATTGTATAACAGTATCATCGGTTATTTCTAATCATAGATCCATATATCATTACAGTGTGTTTTGCGTAAAACACTCATTAATTGAAAAATCGTAGGATCAGAAATAATGACAATACTTCCAGACACTATCATGCTAGGAGAGCTCTTTTTTTTTTTAAGAATGGAAAAAAAAAATTATGGAAAAGTTTCTCTGCAAAGTTGGCTGAAGACAATACCTGTGATTAGAAGAAAACCCGCATAAAGAACAAAGGCTTCAAAATGTGTAGTTCTCACCACCTTAACCTTGTAATTTTAGGTTATCAAACTCTAGAAATCAACAATCTCATTGGGATGGTAGGGTAAGAAGTCGAATGCTAATACATAGAGAAAAATAAAGTAGGAGAGATTGAAGACGCCTTAGCAATAGTGGCTTGCAAGTGTTAGATATTAAACCAAATTCATCAATATTGTTGATTCAAGGTCGATTTCTATTCGGCTCTCAAGACAGATGCACAGACCAAGGCTTTTCTTTAATAAATTTAATTTTTTTTAAAAAAATATAATTTCATTTTTCCCTTTTTCATTTATATTTTATTTTCTTATTTTTTCTTTCTTCATTGGTAGACAATGGCTGCCGGGCTCTCGTCGATCGCTAGACGAGGGTCGACTGGCCCTCGCCAAGACCTGGACGAGGCCATTATGGTCATGGGCGAGGCCAACCTCCGCCAGATCTTGGCAAGACTGTCTTGCCCGCAGCTGACGAGACTAGTGCCGTGACTTGTACTCGGAGGGGCGGGGTTGAGGGAAAGGCATAGTTCCTTTCATGCTCCGAGAGGATACGTCTCGAGGTACTTTCCTATGAGTGCGAATAACCAGCAAGTCAAGAAAGCAACCCAAAGATTGTGCAAGCAATTTAAAGTGCTTGACTACCCATGGGCAAGAGCACTCCCATAGCCCTGTGACTCACACTTATAGCGACAGTTGGGACATTTCATTTTACAAAGATTTCTTTAGATTTTTTGTTTAGGATTTGCCACTGATCTTTTTTGGGGGTCCGGTTAGAAAACCCGATCAAGATGAGAGAGGCCACGCAACCAGAGTTCTAGATTTGGAAACTTGCCTAGGCTGGTATTTTTGTTAACGCCCTTTCAGCATGTTTCGCTTAAGAGTGATCACACAAAAATTGGTTAATTCCATTTTTTACTCCTATTATTGTTTTTTCGTCCATTCTAAATGTTCATGCATTTGATTTTTGTAGATGTCATTTTCATGCAATTTCTATTCTAGTCTTAATCTAGAAAGGAAAACAACATTCAAAATAATCAAAAATTGGGGATATAAAGAAAACACCCAATATAATGAAATGGTAAGCTAATCTAAGAGCGATAAAGAGAAACTGCAACTCGTTAGGTAATTATTTATATTCCAAAATAAGACAACCCGAGACATAGTCGCGGGGGAAAGAGGCGGGGTGTTTGTTTCGACAATTAATTAGACCGAATTGGACATGTGTCTTAAAGGAACCTCCATTCTTCGAGTATGCTACCTGCACCTCCACGGACTGCCTCGCAATGGTCTAATTATCCTGCGACTACTTCACGTGTCATGCATCGACCTATCATACATCTAGTAAAACACGCATAGACGTGTATTAAACATGCATTTAGACCGTCAGGTCTTGGATCGCAATCAATTAAGCAATTTGAAGTGAGCCTGAGCCTGAGCCGAGCATAGAAGCACTTATTCAATTAAGAATTCCAGAATTGGCACTGCGTATGTTTGACTCAGTAGGCAAATCAAAGGAGACTCAAATGCAATGAAACCAGTGCCATTTGAAAGAATTTTTAAGTGCAGTTTAATGTTCAATAAGGATATTTTCGAGATTCTGACCACATGGACTCGAAACTGAACAAACATGTATGGCATTCAAAAATTGATTCTTTTTTCTGACTAACCAAAAAAATTGGAAATTTTTGGATGGTTAGAAAGGTAGATGTCAGTTTGCTTAAATACTTCGAGTTCGAAGTGGAATGCATCTAATGAAATATTCCTCGCATCTCCTCCCTGTTGAAGACAATTGCCACTAATCCTCATTGCTGTCCCGAGCCTTCTTTTCTTATTTATTATAGGAATCTCGATCAAACAAGCTATTCTTCTTAGCAGTTGAAGAAGTGAGTCACCCCTAAGCTTGTGTAGCCTATGTGAAGAAAGCCTAGTCCGAGAATACTAAGTAGACTTTAGAAATTCTGACAGCGGATGCAGATTATGCATCAAATGCCACTGAGGCGTAACATATTGAATTGGATAGCTTTTCTTGGGCATATAGGACACAACACCATCAACAAACATACTCGCAAAGAAATCACCTATCCTCGTGTCACTAAACTACCTTTAGAAAGAGATTAAAAAGGCTAGCTAGAGCTAATTCAGCAAAATTATAGGTTTGGTTTCCCTGTGTAACAAAAACTTTTTTGTGTTTTACACTTTTACAAAGTGGGTTTTCAAATCATGAAAAAATGACGGAATTAACTTGACCGGTCAGTGGAAACAAATTACGTACAAGATTGAGCGCGAAACAAATTGCCACTTTGATCAGGCTTTTTTCTGACCAAATTAACTTCAATTTTCACGAAATTAACGTCAAATAAAATATATGGACGTGTTTTTCAAAGTTCATGAAAAATGTTTTTTTTAAGAAAATGCATAAATAGCAACAATATTAACCTCAGAATACACGGAGGTAAGAATAGAAAAACACAAGAAACAGAGAGATCCGTCATGAGTGTGCGACAACCGAGCACCTCAGACAATCACAGAAAAATTAGAAAATTATATGCGATGTAAAAATTTATGGTCCACAACTTTTTTGAAGAAACATTTTCGAAAAAAAATGCACAAACCGATGATCTGGAATACGCAGGTGTCAAAATGACAAATTGCCTTCAACTTTAACGAAGGTCGTTGATCATCAACCATCACAATCATCAAAATCAGCACTCACAGCTCATTCTCAGCAATCACAGCATCTAAGGCCTCTGATTCACCTCATGATTTGCCATTGACCAATCACTCTGGCAATAATGGCATAATGGCCTATAATCGCAAAAATCCAATGCAACCTTTTTGCTATGGATTTTCGAAGGGAAAATTGTAAAAAAAAAAAGTCCTAAATCTTGCACTAGTGTCAATTTAGTTTCAATTTTTTTTTGCATCAATTTAGTACTAAATCTTTTACATTGGTGCCAATTTAGTCCTAAACCTTTTATGATGCTAATTCAGTCATAAACTTTTTATATTAGTGCCAATTTATTCCTAAATATTGTACATTTATGCCAATTGAGTCATATCGAAATTTTTTGACGTGAACATCAATTTTCCTACGTGGCATTACTTGAGCTAACGTGGATATTTATTTAATATTTTTTTGATATTTTAAATAATTTTTAACAATATTTTTTGAAAAAACCAAAAAATGCTTTAAAATTATTTAAAATTATAGAATAATATTAAAAAATATTTAATTCAGCATTTGTCGTGCCACGTAGGATAACCAATGTTCAAGTTAGCCATTTTTGATCAAAATTAGTCGGATTAACTCAATTAACATAAATACAAAAGATTTAGGACTAAATTGGCATAATACAAAAAGTTTAGGACTAAATTAGCATCAATAAAAGATTTAGGACTTAATTGGTACTAATGAAAAGGTTTAGGACTGAATTAGTAACCAAAAAAGGTTTAGGACTAAATTGGCACTAGTGCAATAGACTTAGAACTTTTTTGACACTTTTGAAAAATAGAAATAAAAAATTATTTATAGTCAACTATATTATGTATGTACACATATCTATACTATTGTATGAGCAAATGATAATTTATAATTTTAAGAGCGCGAGAATCGAACCTTGCACCTACAATACTGACGTACTTACCCCCAATCTCTTTACCAATAGGGTAGTATGCCTATTGGCTTTCCTCAGCTACTTAACTTTTGATGATTGAGCTACTTCCCCAATCCACTAGGTTGAATATCCAAAAATGCAGCTCAACAACTTTGAAATAGAAGTGAGAATCAGTTCTAGAAATAGAAACCAGAATCAAAGAAGTCAGAAGAAATAAGGTGATCCGCGGTCGTTTGGACCAACGCAGGCTAACAAAACTTCAAGGGTAGCTCGAAATCACCAATCGCAAGCTCAGGTTTCCAATCGAACTGCCGGTGGATGCCGGAATGATGATCGGATGCAGCTGAAGGAACTACCTGAGAATAATGTCTGAGCTTTCTTTTTTTGCATTTCAACTTTTTTGGCTTTTCAAGTGGAAAATAAAGTTATCCACTAGCTTCTTCACTGATATTCATTGTCTATATTGTCAATTTTATTATCATATTTGTTTGGGCAGACGTCTAAGGTGGAGGATTCTTCTCTAACCTTTAATGTAAGTATTTACAACTGTAATAATACTCGGGAAAGAGTATAAAATATAGTTAAGAATAAATACGAATCGTCGTAATTGGGTTTTGTCCTTAATTTCATCTGGAAATTTTTCTACAAATACAATCAATCTTTCGGTTCGATGTTTTTTTCGTCGAAAAATGTAATGGGCAAGAAATTTTTCTACAAATAAAATCGATCTTTCTTTTTAGAGTACGAATTGAAGATTTCATTCATGGTTCTTTGAAATTATGAAGGAAAATGTTTAAGATGGAATGACACGAAATTCCATTCATAATAGTCCAATTGTCACGCCCCGAACCCGGCGAGCACGCGAACATCCCACCAGGCTGTCACGCACCAAACCCGGCGAGCGCGCGAACATCCCACAGAGCCGTACTTTTCTGAAAACTCTAGGATCCAATGGCCAATAGCTTACAACTCTTTACAAAATATGCACGCGAAAGCGATGCCAACTCTAATCGCAAATAAATCAACAACCGATGACTTAAGACAGATACATCAAAATCTCATTAACCAATTCCTTCCATTAATTCAATTCTTGATCTACCAACCAGAAGAACAATCCTCAAATCACAAAAAATGTAAATCCATATCCTGTAACTCTATTAAATACGGTTGATCAACTATCCCTTCAAATGTCAATCCTTGGCAAGTTCACGCCTCCTTCGCTTGGAACCTGAAAAATTTAAACCCCCACTAGGGTGAAATATAAATCTCAGTAAGGTGGGTCCTAACCCTAAGTTAGGCCGACCGTCCACTCAGACAGTCACTTATCCCAAAATTTCCAAACTCATAACCATACAGGCGCATCAAATACAAATCAATAAAACAACAACATGCAGATGGCAGGCATGCAAGGATGACTTCACATCACACTCAGATGATCATGCACACTCGGCCTGCCACATCACCACATCCACCAATCTCCGCCTATCTCAATCTCTAACCCGCGATTAAATCGTATCAGGCTCGGTCCGCATAAACGTATAAGACCGTCATCGGCAATCCACGTAAACGCATCAGGTTCCGATGGATCTCCAGGCCACACAACATCAACTCCATCTCGCGATCTTGTCGCACTAGATTATACATCTCTTGCCCGCGTCTCATACGCCTCAGGGCCTCTCCGTCCCGTGAATAATTCGCATCAAAATCGTGGCCATCTCAACCCCGCGATTTCATCGCATCGGGACGCCACACAATATCAACTCCGCCCCGCGATCTCGTCGCATCAAGATATACATCTCCTGCCTTGCGTCTTATACGCCTCAAGGTCTCGCCATCTTATGCTCATGCCATGATTCACAATTCAATGCACAAATAAAACGACAAGTGCATCTCATACACAATTTGAAAATTGATGGCATGCACGACAATCAACGACATTCGACATGGCACACGATTCAAACTCAAGCAGGGGCACACATAATCCCCCTCTACCATCTGATAACACACCAAGAATTATCCTTTTGGGCACTTTCACAAATCAATCAATTTAACTCTCGACTCGCCCAATCGAGTCCAATCTTCCTAGCATAAGGTTAGGAATTCCCTTACCTTGCGTTTGATACCACAATTTCCTCCTCTTGAGCCTCCAATGTTTCGGCCCCCAATGTCCACAACCGGATTTGTCGCGCAACCTAATAAAATCCAACCAATTTCATAAATTTTCAAGTCCAATTCAACCATCCATGAATCTTAATTTTCCATAGCATAATCCTCAACATCTTAACATGTTATAATCACCAATTTGAGACTCAAAATCCAATGTCAACAGCCCTCCATGGATCGACCATGCACAGAACCAAACTAGTTCCTCATGGTTCTGTGCATGCCGTGAGCTACTAGCCCTAATTCAAATCCAAATCCAACATCTAATCCTTATCCTACCTCTTAACATGTCTACCTAAGGGTTTGGGAGGCTCACCGAAGATTTGAAGTCGATTGGTTGCCGGAAACTCGCCGAACGTCGCTGGTTCCTCCAAAATCAGAATCCGGTAGATTCTGTCCATGATTTACAAGATCGATTCGAGCTCAAAACTTCTTCAAATCACTCTCAACTTTTTACCACAGATTAATCTACATGTCTACTAGGTCTCCAAAAAATGTAACCTCAAAAATCCAACAATTCGGCCTTCAAAAGGGTCAGAAACCGGACCTACCTCAGGTTGGGTCAATTTCCGTCGACTTCCGGGAAAACTCTTGGCCGGTGCTCCTTGGTGGTCTAAATACCGTGCTTCCACTTCGAGGAGGTAGGTAAGACATAGATCTAGATTGGTATGGCCAGCCGACATCCATGTGATGGCCCAAAAGTGGTGTCGGAATGGCCGAATAGTGGCTCCTAAAATTGACCGGCGAGCAGAATGAAGAAGGAAGATGAAGGGGAGTGGCGTGAGCTCTTGGGTGCAATGGCCGGCCAAAAATGAGGTGAGGAGAGAGAAAATGTGTTATATACAAGGCTTGGTCAAAGGGAAGAATGGTAGGTGGGTAAAAAGTTGACATGACCACACTTGCCCATCTCTTGACACTTGTCCACCTTGTCTTCCCAATGAGATCCAATGGCCATCCTTCACCCTTGAATTCAGCATCCTTGAGGAGGGTTTATTGTGCAAAATGCCCTTCTTCAATTGCATGAGCAAAGTTCTAGGCTTGAGGAGCAAAATGGTCATTTTACCCCCGACGTTTAAAACGTCGTTTTTTCTCGTTCCAGAATTCTTCGATAGGGCGATCGCCAATCCAATTGTGATGTTGTAATTCTTGATTCTCCATTTTCAATTTTCAAGACTCATTTCTGATGGTTTTCTCTAACAGACGTGGTTCCAACCTATCCCGAATCGACGGGCGGCTTTTGCAGACATTACGCGTATCGACCCCGTAATTCATATCACATTTAGAGCTCGTCAATTCGTGGAAGCTTTGGTTGTCATGTAATTGTAACGGTCTATCGCTTGTTCCTTCGACAATCCTTATGGCCAAAGCGCCATTTCCTATTCAAGTTCCCTAGGTCCACGTACCTCGTCTCGCGTTAGCCTTTCCCTTTTAGTTAGTCTACTCGAATTGATCAGATTCGAGTGGAATACTATTGAAATACTTCTCTAAATATACACTTCTCATTAATGAACCTGAAATTGACTGAAAATCAGAATGTCACAACTCTTTCCCCTTAAAGAAATTTCATCCTCGAAATTCGTAACCTTCTACCCATCCAATCCTTTGGGGTATTGGCGCCTCGTCGCATTCCCACTCTTCCGGATAATCCTTTCCATAGCTTGACGATCTTGCTCGTCCTTTCCAACCCAAACTATCTTCCTCCGGGACTTGTCTCCTTCAGTCCTCAATCCAATGGGCTTCTCTCCATTCTCTTTTGGTATTCATATCATTTGCCAGCAGCTCTTCCTCGAGCGTTCACCTTATCTCTTTCATTTGTCCACAACCATTATTACCAAGCCCTCGCCAAAATGCACTCTTAATATCCATACCCTTCGACGTATTACTCCTTTCAAGCTTCCTTTCACGCCAATAGAGATTCAAGGGCTTTATCAATTTGCCCTCTATTAATCAAATCGAGTTATGACCCTCTTAACTCCTTAAATATTTATATGGTTATTTCCGTAGTAATCCATTCTCGACTCTATCCAAAAATTCCCTTGGATCAAAGTGGTCCTTCAACTTGCATCGTCATGTCCTTCCCTTCCGTCGACATGTCTAGTGTTCGACTACAAGATAGACAAATTTCAATTTTCAACCTTATCACCGATATATATATATATATATATATATATATGTGTGTGTGTGTGTGTGTGTGTGTGTGTGTGTGTGTGTGCGCGCGCGCGCGCGCGCGCATCTTGGCACATCTTTGTGGCATCCCCAGGAAACACCATAATTCTCCCTTTGAATTTCAATGAGGTCATCTCCTTAAGTTTTTCTTCAATGCTGAATTCGTACTTCCGTCCATGCGCCTCGAGGGTTCCATCCATTCCTATAATCCCTCCAGCATCGGTGTTTAATCATGATACACCTCAATTTCCTTTTGGTCTTCTGGTCAAGCGTTTCCGGCGGCCATCACACTAGTCCACTAGCAAACTTTCAATTTAGAAGTTGAAACTCTTATTTCTTGAGAGAAGATCTTCCCTCCATCACCGATTATACAAGGCTCAATTCTTAACTGTAAACATCGTCTAAACAATTCACCCTTCCTTAGCGATATGAACATTGCTATAACAACACTTGGGTGATCTCTTCGTTTCACATGCCTCACCTTCAATTCCCTTTAAGCAGTCTATACCCTCAACCTCCTTTAGTTCACACAACTTCGAGGTCTTTCCTTGCACAAGCAACGCTCCTACTTCCATGAGCAATTTCATCTTTCGGCGTTGCCTCTTATTCAATTTTTCTCGGGAAATTACTACGTTATTTTCTTGTGGTAGATATTAACTCAAACCTCTTTCCACTCAAGCAAGGTTTCTCAAACTTTGTTGCGAGCTCTAAGCATTGCAACTTAGGTGACCTTACTATCATGGCGTACATGTAATACTCACTTCAAATCGCTTTGTTACGCCTCAAGTTCCATTCTGCGCCATGTCATTACGACCTTCATAAGCTTTTCAATTTCCGACTGAAATTGTCATAGACAGCCCAGTCATTAGCTTAACTCGAGTCCTTGAAAACTTTTTTCACGTCCATTCACCCATTCGCGTTACATCTCGTCCTTAGTCCATTTCACTAATAGAACAGCTCTTGTGGGGAATCTTCCCACGATCCGTCTATTACCATTCACCAATCTCAATAAATTTCAACTTTCCGCAACTCACATTGACTATAGTCGATTCATTACTCATTCCAATCCTCAAAGGATTTATCACTTATTCCAATGCGTGAATCCTACTTCATCATATCCACAACTTGAGCTCTTCACACTTAACATGCAATAGACATTTTCTTGGAGCCCATATGATGTTCTCAAAGACTATTCATGTTTATCATGGCTCCTTACATGAGTTCAACCATCGTCTCTCGAGATGATAACGACCCACTCAATCATTTCTTGGGCACTTAGTCCGACGATTATCAACTTCCTTCTACCAGGTGTCGAATCTTCCCAACTATCCCTCGCACCTTTCACTTGAGAGCTCTGACCTTGGCTCTCTGTCGTCACAGGTCTCCTCCAGGACCGCACGACATTTTTCTTATTCTTGTCACTCTTCTCTCGATAAGCATTAGTGCTTTAGCCTCTGAGTTCCATACTCACTAAGGCGACCTTATACCAATTTCCGTTTGTTCCACTGAATGTCAACATCATCTTGGAATTCAACATTATCTACAAGACTGTCTCTCGAATTTCACTTCCAAGAGTCATTTAAGTTCTGCGTCCTCTTTCTCGGTACAGACGCTCAATCATAACACTAAGACAATTTAGAATTTTTCTTCTTTTTACAATAGGGTCTCTTACCCTAAGGAAGAAACTACACAACTCCGTGACATTTTTTCACTTCAAATTCACCTTGTCCTTTCCATTCCATAGGACGGTAACCTTAGAGTTTGCGCCGACGGCGATACCTTTACTCTAGGATTCAAATACCACCATGCTTTCACATTCTCTTTCCCATGGCTCAGTCACCTCAAGTGACAATATCTGTTCGTCCTTGGGTCTCCACCAGCTCACTTGTCAAGGGGTCAATTCGATCACCTCAAATCACTTTGCAAGTATTCTCTAAGCGCTCTTTTCATTTACTACATCTTTCACTAGATTCACAACTAGTCAGGACTATCAAGTCCGTTCACTTTTCTTTTCGTCAATGACCAATTCATGGTCCAATCGCCCTTTAAGAACAATGCCCTATTCTTTAGGGAATAGCAACTCATGATTTCATTCCTCATGGTTCCAATTCAATCAACCGATCTCAGGAAATCTTTAACTCCAAGCAAACTAGCATGCCGATTCTTCCTCGACCTCATCTTTAACAGGAAAGACTTACAACTCACTTTCCACTATGTGTCTTACGCCCAGGTAATCAGTCATTTTCCATAGGCACGTTCCATATTCATAATGAACATCCCTTTGCTCGTAATCCCTGAGCAGGAGTTCCCTTATTCGTAAGTGTTTCGATCATTCTCCTCCTTTGCTGAGTCCCATCACCATTTCTCGAAATCAGGAATATCAACCAGTCATAAGGTTTTCAAGCTCCAATGTACTCAGGGACTTACTCATCTTATTCAAGGGTCCTTGACCACCGTTACCATATGTCTAAGCGACCTTGAGAACTCTGTCTCATACTGGCCGATCGTCCTATGATCCTTGCAATAGTATCAAGATCCAAACAATCCTTGCTCTCAAGCAACCCCAGGATGATACTTTCCATCAAACAACTCAATAGAGGTAGTCTAGGCAGATCTCATGCCTTCGAGGAAATCCTCCCTTTAGTGACGTTTCACCAATCCTTAATAGCCTCCTGGGGTTAGTACTGTCAGGGTCATTTTCTTTCTTCAGTGTGCCCAAAACCTCTAAGGTTTTCTCATTAAGGTCCTCAATCCCGAGGGAGACAATTTCAACTTTCATTCTTCCATCAAACTTAGTCATTCTCATTGTTATTCACAACTTCACAAGCTTTTCGGAACTCTCACGATTCTTCCCATACATTCACTTTTCTCATGAATGAAATAACTCAGAGTCACCTTTCTCGTGACTTCTATCGCCTTGACTCATCAGCACTGCATTTATCACCACCGTGACTAAGAGAATCTTGGCAGCTCCTCCTCGAGCTTGCTTAACCAACCATTTCCTCATTTCCGTTCAAAGTTCCTACGACCCATTCAGCTCTTGGGTCTCGTACGATTAAAAGATCAAGCCATATTTTCCTTTGGTACTCATACTCTAATTGTCCATCTTTACTCAATTCTCATGATTCATATCAGTTCTCGGATCTCTCATATCATATACACTCGAGCCCAAAGTACTTCTACGACTACCCCTCGGTCGCTCAACCTCATTAAGTTCTCAAGCTACTCGAACCACTATGATTCCCTCCAGGAATCAAAAACTTAAGTCATCTACTCAAGTCTATTAGTCTCTGGCTGCTCATCTCAATATCTTTCACCATCAACTAACCCTCTAATAGTTCTTAGGCAATTCTCAATTAATCGCCAATTATTCGAGGATCCCAAATCATCATTGGTCAGCAATCATTCCTTAAGCCAGTCTCAACGAGGCAACTTCTCAACTAACGACCACTGCAAGGCTAGCCTCAACTAGGCAACTATCAATCAAGCACTCAAGACAGCGATTCACTGGGTCAAAAGCTCATACTCTAGGCCTAAAGGCATCCGCCACTCCAATATAGTCACAACAGACTATTTCATCTCAACATGCCTCAGTTCAACGGGTATAAACCCCTTACGTCATCTAACCTCTCAGTCATACCTTGGCCAAGCTAATCACATGAGGCTAGTCATCAAACATGCCAAACAGGCCTATCACAACCATCACTTTTCTTTTTCCAAGGGCATCCACTTTCAAGCACGACGCCTTTAACCATGCCACTCATAGGCCATTACACAGGTCATGCCACTTTCAATCATCCTTGATGAAAATAAATCCGTGGCACACGTCCCTTATCCATGATTGGACTCAACCTGATACCTATACTTTCCCTTTCAAGTTATAACTTGGGTCATTCCCGCCTCTTGCCATCTTAGAAGCCTGCCAGGAGCCGTTCCTTGTCCGAACCTCTCTGTCCCGGCGATCACTCTTCGCCATCATCAGACCTGGCCGTTGCAGGTTGTCCTAAGTCATACATCTACGGAGAAAGCCCTGCTCCACTTGTCCCATATCATGTTTCATTACAGTTTATAGGTATCCCATCAACTTGTCTCATACCAAGCGACGGTTTATTAAGTCCAACAGCGATAAGTCACTGCATGCACCGTCATCAACTTTCATTTCAAGGCATAAACATAAGCACAGCATGACCGTCCTCATCACTTGTCCTGTCAAAACCGCCTTCAGATCAATTCCTATACATTCAAGAGTTCTAATTCCACCAATGACCGTCATATCTCATAGATCACTTGCCTATATTCCATTATATATCTCAAGTCCAGTCAACATTCAAATCAAATCTCTATGCATCCGATCACAACTGATCTTCAATTCAGATACTCCTTGTATTTATCACAACTCATATCATCCAACGTTGTCAATAACAATCGATAACTAAAATCATCAAGATATCACGTAGTTCAAGCCTGAATCTACCAATACTAGCTGTATCTTTATAACTCGTACTTCTCGAGTTGGGGTCATTGATAAATCAAGATCACAATCATGCACTTCAATTGATCCTTCATTCATAATTCATTCCCTAGCAACCTCAAATCCAGGCTCATGACTCCTCATTCACAATCAATTTTCTACTATCCTCAAGCACAATTACTACCTCAAAATCCATGCTTATAACTCTTTAATCCCAACTTGCTTCCACTTAAACCTTAATCACCACATAGCTCAAGGTCATCCATTAAAGTCAACTCTAGGACCATTAAGTGGACACAAGTTCAAGCCTACAATCCTCAAGATTCAGCAATCCATGCTTATCCCTAAAGGTCTCACTACCTAATTGTCCTTAAGTCATTGCTTCTTATCACTCCAAATCTTAATCACATTGGATCGAGCTGACCTTGCTCTGATACCAAATCGAACGGGGATGTCATGCCCCGAACCCGGCGAGCGCGCGAACATCCCACAGAGCCGCACTTTTCTGAAAACTCCAAGATCCAACGGCCAATAGCTTACAACTCTTTAAAAAATATGCATGCGAAAGTGATGCCAACTCCAATCGCAAATAAATCAACAACCGATGACTAAGGACAGATACATCAAAATTTCATTAACCAATTCCTTCCATTAATTCAATTCTTGATCTACCAACCTGAAGAACAATTCTCAAATCACAAAAAAATGTAAATCCATAACTTGTAACTCTCTTAAATACGGTTGGTCAACCATCCCTTCAAATACCAATCCTTGGCAAGTTCGCGCCTCCTTCGCTTGGAACCTGAAAAATTTAAGCTTCCACTAGGGTGAAATATAAATCTCAGTAAGGTGGGTCCTAACCCTAGGTTAGGCCAACCGTTCACTCAGGCAGTCACTTATCCCAAAATTCCCAAACTCATAACCATACAGGCGCATCAAACACAAATCAATAAAATAACAACATGCAGATGACAGGCATGCAAGGATGACTTCACGTCACACTCAGATGATCATGCACACTTAGCTTGCCACATCACCACATCCACTAATCTCCGCCTACCTCAATCTCTAGCCCGCGATTAAATGGCATCAGGCTCGGTCCGCGTAAACGCATTAGACCGTTATCGACAACCCGCGTAAACACATCAGGTTCCGATTAATCTCCAGGCCACACAACATCAACTCCACTCTGCGATCTCGTTGCATCAGGGTATACATCTCCTGCCCCGCGTCTCATACGCCTCAGGGCCTCTCCATCCCACGAATAATTCACATCAAGATCGTGGCCATCTCAACCCCACGATTTCATTACATCAGGGCACCACATAATTTCAACTCCACCCCACGATCTCATCGTATCAGCGTATACATCTCCTGCCCCGCGTCTCATACGCCTTAAGGTCTCGCCATGTCATGCTCATGCCATGATTTACAATTCAATGCACAAATAAAATGACAAGTGCATCTCATACACAATTTGAAAATTCATGGCATGCACGACAATCAACGACATTCGACATGGCACGCAATTTAAACACAAGCAAGGGCACACATAATCCCCCTCTACCATCTGATAACACACCAAGAATTATCCTTTTGGGCACTTTCACAAATCAATCAATTTAACTCTCGACTCGCCCAATCGAGTCCAATCTTCCTAGCATAAGGTTAGGAATTCCCTTATCTTGCGTTTGATACCACAATTTCCTCCTCTTGAGCCTCCAATGTTTTGGCCCCCAATGTCCACAACCGGACTTGTCGCGCAACCGAATAAAATCCAGCCAATTCCATAAATTTCCAAGTCTAATTCAACCATCCATGAATCTTAATCCTCTATAGCATAATCCTCAACATCTTAACATGTTCTAATCACCAATTTGAGACACAAAATCCAACACCAACAGCCCTCCATGGATCGGCCATGCATAGAACCAAACTGGTTCCTCACGGTTCTGTGCATGCCGTGAGCTACTAGCCCTAATTCAACTCCAAATCCAACATCTACCCTTATCGTACCTCTTAACATGTCTACCTAAGGGTTTGGGAGGCTCACCGAAGATTTGAAGTCGATTGGTCGCCGGAAACTCGTCGAACATCGCCAGTTCCTCCAAAGTCAGAATCCGACAAATTCTATCCATGATTTACATGATCGATTCGAGGTCAAAACTTCTTCAAATCACTCTCAAATTTTTACCACAGATTAATCTACATGTCTACTAGGGCTCCATAAAATTTAACCTCAAAAATCCAACAATTCGGCCTTCAAAAGGGTCAGAAATCGGACCTACCTCAGGTTGGATCAGTTTTTGTCGACTTCCAGGAAAACTCTTGGCCGGAGCTCCTTCGTGGTCCAAATGTCGTGCTTCCGCTTCGACAAGATCGGCAAGACATAGATCTAGGTTGGTATGGCCAGCCGGCATCCATGTGATGGCTGAAAAGTGGTCGAATAGTGGCTCCCGAACTTGACCGGGGAGCAGAATGAAGAAGGAAGATGAAGGGGTGTGGCGTGAGCTCCTGGGTGCTATGGCCAACCAAAATGAGGTAAGGAGAGAGAAAATGTATTATTTACAAGGCTTGGTCAAAGGGAAGAATGGTAGATGGGCAAAAAGTTGACATGACCACACTTGCCCATCTCTTGACACTTGTCCACCTTGTATTCCCAATGAGATCCAATGGCCGTCCTTCACCCTTGAATTCGGCAGCCTTAAGGAGGGTTTATTGTCCAAAATGCCCTTCTTTAATTGCATGGGCAAAGTTCTAGGCTTGAGGAGCAAAACGATCATTTTACCCCCAACGTTCAAAACGTCGTTTTTTCTCGTTCCAGAATTCTTCGACAAGGCGACGGCCAATCCAATTGTGATGTTGGAATTCGTGATTCTCCATTTTCAATTTTCAAGACTCGTTTCTGATGGTTTTCTCTAATAGACGTAGTTCCAGTCTATCCCGAACCGACGAGCGGCTTTTGCAGACATTACGCATATCGACCCCATGATTCATATCACGTTTAAGGCTCGTCAATTCGTGGTGGCTTTGATTGTCATGTAATTGTGAGTTTTTATCGCTAGTTCCCTCGACAATCCTTATGGCCAAAGCGCCTTTTCCTATCTGAGTTCTCTAGGTCAACGTATCTCGTCTCACATTAATCTTTCCCTTTTGGTTAGTCTACTCGAATTGATCAGATTCGAGCGGAATACAACTGAAATACATCTCTAGATATACACTTCTCATTAATGAGCCTAAAATTAACTAGAAATCAGAATGTCACACAGGCGGTAATCAAGCTGTCCCATTCAGAATACTTTGAGCCTCACGTTTTCATCTCGTATACATATGGAACCAAGAAACTACTCCGTACACAAATAAAATCAAGATGACTTAGACAAAATAAATAGTACACTTCTCAACCTATAAGATACACCTCAATTCGTTCTAATGATAAAAACTAATCCACCAAACAACACACAGACTCTAAGATCACCTAAAGTCTTAAATACAGTTGATCAATTACTTCCTCGAATGCCAATCCTTGGCAAGTTTGGGTTTCCTTCGCTTGGAACCTGAAAAAGTTAAGCCCCCACTGGGGTGAGATATAAATCTCAATAAGTGAAATATAAACTAAGACTGAACACCAGTCCTACTAGACCACACACATATGTCACTTGGATGCAAAATAACAAATAACGCAATGACACAAGGCGTCACACAACAGCAATATTAGTTATCAGACGTGGATAATCAGTATAAACAGTCATGCTCAACTTCAGGGTCCTAATATGCAAGCACATGCACCACTTACACCACAGCCACCACTTTCTCATCCACCCACATACCACACTGGCAATTCTGCCACCTGATATCACCGGGGCCATTAGACCAAACGATGTCTACGTACCACTAGGGTCATTAGACCAATCGGTATTCTCTAGGATTACAGCCTCTCCATGCTGTCGAGGTCATCATACCAATTGGCATTTACATTCTCATTCAATTTCACCACCCTCCGATACCGCTTGGGTCATTAGACCAATTGATATCCTCAACACTTCTCTCCTTGAGATCACAATGACATCATGAGCCATTCAATGCCACCAGGGTCATCAGACCAATTGGCATATCAAATCATTGACGAACACACCACATGCTATAGCACCCATGCTTCACACATTAGCCTAAAGCAAACATGTTGTCTTCAATGTGACAAACCATTTGATCATCGTCAGGGCCCACGCCGCGATATATCGCCAGGGCTCCAAGCCGCGACATAATTTCATAGGGCTCCAAGCCAAATCATCGTTAGGGCCTACGGTTGCGAGGTCATCACTAAAGCTCACGGTCAATTCACTACCAGGGCATCACAGCCAATTCCTTAATAGTAATAGGACTCACAACCAATTCAAGAATAAGAACAAGGCTCACAGATAATTCAATAACACACTATCAATCACCATGCTTTTATCGCACAATTACGCTACACAAGACAACTATCCAGTAGCATCCTAGGGTTCAAGTAAGGGTTTAGGAACCACTTAACTTGTTAAGCAAACTAGCAAATTCCATCCAAACAACCCTCCTAGGTCAGCAAGTTCACGGCCCAACATGGCTCTCACGGCGTGCCTAAGGAAACCAAATCGAAACTTGATTATTTCTCAATTCCATCGCGTCAATACCTTAAAAACACCGACAACACCTTATTCCCAAGTCGTCACAGTGTTAATTTGATGCTCTTAAGCATGCCACTTGTCATTCTATCGAGACAAGTCATTTAAGGTCTCAATTTACCAAAACTGCCCAATTCAAGCCCCTACAATCAGGTTTAGTATCTCGAAACTGAAAGTTTTCTACTGAATTTTTCCGAAAAAAATTATTGGATCTTAAACTTCAAGATCTTACGGACGCGTGGGCGAAAAAAGGAGTTCAATTTGAATATCAGACGATTTAGAACAACTCAATTCAAAATCGGTGTGCGTTGAGGACAGATTGGACGGCATCTAGCGTTTTTCACCTCAACGGCCCTTAAACCTCTTATAATTCCCAATCCATTTCCCATACTTCCCACTAAATCCTTAAACAACATTTTAAGTAGCCTCTTGAGTCATTTTAAAGTCAAAATACCCACCAAGAAACCACCATCAGATTCGGCCAAAATAGGGAAGCATCACAACAAAATCTGTTTTGATCCAAACCACATATATCCATCCAAAAATCAACCTTATATTTCAATTTCTCACAAAATAATCTTTTTAGGACCTCAATATATGTGTTAAAGAGGCTTACCAAGAGTTTTGGAGCAAAAACACCTCTTTTGTTCTTCCGTTCCGCTCGTTCCCTTTTGGGCGCGCAAATGGTCAGAATTTGTCCAGTTGTAATCATCTATAATCAGCCATGAAAATACCTTAAATCTACAATAAATTCACCATTTCTGCTTAGTGGACTCAATTAATAGATGTTATGGAGATTCCGTAAAAAGAACAGAGTCATTTGAAGTTTTCAAGAGGGTGTATGGTGGCCTTATCTCAGCTCGCGCGGATTTCGTCCGGTTTTGGTCTCGGACTCACACAGGTAAAAATACTTAACCAAATGACAAAATTCCACTTGGAGCTTGTTAAGGACACATACATCTTACCTCTGGTGGTCAGTGGTCCTTAAATGGACACCGAAAAGTGGCGATTGAGCTCACCAAATAGGGAGGTCATAACTGGTCGGGCGAGCAGAGTTGGCTAGAGAGGAATTGGAGAGGATTTTGAAGGAAAATGGAGGAGGGGAAGGGAGTGCATGATTTTTCTGCTGCTAGGAGAGATATCCCTCAAATAATTGAGACCATTTTGTCAAAATTGCATTTAATGGTGATTAAGGCATGGTTTCCTCCTAGAGTGACACTTGGCAAAGGCTCCAATAATTGGTTCACAAACTTTGAATTTCATTGACTTGTCCCTCAAGATTTTCGACAGCTTCTATGGGAGGGTAGATTGATTATTTTGCCCTTCCAACTTTCTTAAGGCAAAGGTATGAGGTTGAGGGACAAAACAATCATTTGCCACTTTTCATCCGAAACTTCGTTTTTCTCATTTTGAGTGGCCATTGGCGAATCGACGTCAAATCCTTCTCCAATTTTGAAATTCTTTATTTTCAATTGTCCATTCGAGCTTCCATTTCATATCTCAAGTCTCGAGGAAGCGAAAATTCAGAATGTCACAATTCTTCCCTCTTAAATAAATTTCATCCTCTAAATTTGCAACCTTCTATCTACTCAGTCTCTTGGGGCACTAACACCTTATTGCTATCTTACTTTTCAAAGTAACTCCTCTCGTTACCTGACACTTCCAAACATTCTTAACTGAAAGCCTTTCCAGAATATCACATTAAACTCAAGCTCCATGTCTATCACCATCATTACTACCCCATTGTCTGAATGCACTCTCTGACTTCCTGATCACTTGGTGTATCACTACCTTCAAACGTCCCCTCCTATTATCAGGGATTCATGAACTTTATTAACTTGTCCTCTATTATTCAACTCGAATCATAGCTTTCGACTCCATAAGCAGATTTAGGGCTACTTCCGTAGTACTTCGTTCTCGACTCCCTTCGAAAATCCCATGGGATCAAAGTGATCCATCAACTTTCGTGGTCATGTCTCTCTCTTTTATCGGCATGTCTAATATTCAACCACATGATAGAATAATCCAATTCTTAGTCCATATCACTAATAGTATTAAGAAAAATCTCGGCACATCCTTATGCCATCTCAAGGGACACCATAATTCTCCCTTCAATATTGGACCCATACTTTCGTCTATGGGACCATAATGGTTCTATTCATTCCCATAACCCCTTAAGTATCATGGCTCGATCATGGAAATGGCTTAGTCCCTTCTCAATTCTCAAGCTTGTTGCTTCGGTAGCCATTAAACTAGTCAATTGACAAACTTCCAATTTAGGGGTTGAATCTCTCATTTCTCAAGGGAAGATCTGTCCATCTATCATCAATTAAACAATACTCAATTCTCAACCTCTTATAGTTCACATAATTTCGAGGTTTTTCTTTATACAAGCGACGCTCTCATAATCATGAGCAATTTCACCCATCGGCGTTGCTTCTCATCAATTCCTTTTAGAAAACTACTACCTTATTCATTTGTGGTAGATATAGACTCAGAACCTCATTCCACCCAAGCAAGATTTTCCAAACTTTGTCACGAGGACGTTCGCAAACCAATTTCGATCATGCTCTAAGTATTCCAACTCACATGGCATTATCATCACGATGTATATGCAATGTCCACTTCCAGTTGCCTCGTTATGCCTCAAATTTCACTTTGCGTCGCGTCACACGACCTTCATAAGCTTTTCAATTTCCAACCGGAAACGCCATTAACAACGTAGTCGTCAACTTGATTTAAGTCCTCGAAAGCTCTTTTCATGTTCATTCATCCATTCTTGTCACGTCTCGTTCTTAGTCCATTTCATCAATGGAACAGCTCTTGTGAGGAATCTTCCCACGATACGTCGGTAAAAATTCATCAATCTCAGGAAATTTCAACTTTCAGCAACCCACATCGACTCTAGTCGATTCATCACTTATTGCATTTCTTGAGTGTTCCACAAGGATTTCATTTCTCATAAATTTCACGACTGACGAATTTTACCTCATCAATCAATCTCATTTTATTCAACAAGGTCAAACAATTGACATAACTTCTTCCTTAATTTTCCTCATGACGGAAGAAACAAAGCATCAATATCTCATTACGAGCCTTACGCCTAGGTAAAAGCCGTTTCTTGCAGGCACGTTCCATGTTCCATAATGAACATCTCTTTGCTCGTAATCCATGAGCACAAGTTCTCTTATTTAAAAGTATTCCAATCATTCGCTTCTCTTACTAAGTTTCATTACTATTTCTCAAAGTCAGGAATCATCGCTAGCCATAAGGCTTTTAAATTCCATTCCACTCGGAGACCTCACGTCTCACTTAAAAGATCCTTGACCACCCTTGGCATACGTAGACCATCTTGAGAACTCTGTCTTACACTGGTCTATCGTTCTTAAATCCTTGCAAGATTTGAAGATCTAAACCACCTTTGCTCTCAAACAATCCCAGGAAGGTACTTCCATTGAACTATTCAATGAAAATGATCCAAACATATACCATGCCTTCAAGAAAAACTCTTCCCTTGGTGACACTTCACCAATCATCAACAGCCTCTTAAGGCTAATAATTGCCAAGGTCACTTACTTTCTTTAGTGCACCTAAAATCTCTAAGATTTTCTCTCAAAACCCTTAATTTATAAGAATGCAGTTTCAAATTCCATTCTTTCATCAAACTTAATCAATCTCAACTTTACACATAGCTTCCTAAGCTTTTCAAAACTCTCTCGTGGTTCCTGTCCACATTTCCACTTTGGAAATAAGTAGTCTTAGAGTTACCTTTCTCGTGACTTTCATCACTTAACCCATCAGCACCAGTCATTTTAGCGACTTGGGTAACAATGGCAGCTCCTTTACGAGCCTGCTTACCTATCTATTTTCTCATTTCCACTTAAGTTCTCATGACCCTTTATTACGCTTAGGTCTCGCACGATTAACAAAATCAATCCATATTCTCTTCCAGTACTCATACTCCAGTCGCTCATCTTTGCTCAATTCTCATTATTCTTCTCAATTCTAGGATCTTCCATACCATGTATACTCGAGCTCAATGCTCTTCCACGACCATACATAGGTCGCTCAACTTCATTAGGTTCTCATGTCACTTGAACCAGTATGATTACCTCTAGAAATCAAAAACTTAAGTCATCTACTCAAGTCTAGCAGTCTCAGTTTGTTCATCTTATCATTCATCATTATCAATCTTCCTATGGTTCCCAAACAACTCTGAACTAATTTTCCATTACCCATGGAATCCAGATCCCCATCAGTCAATGACTATTCAATAGGTTAGCCTTAACAAGGCAATTTTTCAGTTAGCAGCCATTACTAGGCAAGCCTCAACTAGGCCAAAACTCAACTAGGTCAATACCCAACAAATACTCAAGGCGTTGCTTCTATAAGTCAATCGCCCAAACTCTAAGCATAGGGCATCTGCCACTTTGTCACAAACTCGACAGGCTATCTCAATTCCTGAAGACATCCGTTCAACGGCTATAAACCCCATATGCCGTTTAATCTCTCAGTTAGACCTTGGCCAAGCCAATCACATGATGCCAATCATAAAACACGCTTAACAGGCCAACCACAACATCACTTTTTCTTTTTCAAACGGCATCTACTGCCAAGCACAAAGCTTTTAACCATGCCACTCACAGGCGTCATTTCACATGCCATGCCACTTTCAACATTCACTTGGGACTCAATCTCTTGCCATACATCTCTTAACCACAATTGGACTCAACCTGATACCTAGACTTTCCTTTTCAAGTTACGACGTGGGTCATTCCTACCTCTTGCCATCTTAGAAGCCTACTAGGAGCCGCTCCTTGTGAGGACCTCTCTGTCTCGGCTATCACTCCCCGCCCTCATCAGACTTGGCCGTTGTAGGTTGTCCCAAGTTATATATCTACGGAGAAAATCCCGTTCCGCACGTCCCATACCATGCTTCATTACAATTTATAGGTATCTCATCCACTTATCTCATACCAAGCGACAGCTTATTAAGTCCAACAACGATAAGTTTATGCATGCACTCTCATCAACTTTCCTTTCATGCCACAAACACATGCACAGCATGTTCGTTCTCACTACTTGTCACACCACAGTCATTTCCACATCAAGCCTCTATTATAGAAACTCTCCGGTTCCATCAATGACCGTCACATCTCACAGATCAATTGGCTATATTCAACTATAGACCTCAAGTATAGTCGCTATTCAAGTCAAATCCTTATACATTCGATTACAACTGATCTTTAATCCAAATATTCCTTATCCGCTTCCTTGTATACACATCGTCTCCTATCATCTAAGGTTGTCAATTGTAATCGATAACTAAACCATCAAGATACAATGCAATTTCAGCCTGAATCCATAATGCCAGTCATTTCTTTATAACTCATATTCCCCAAGTTGGGTCATCGACAAGTCCGATCACAATCATATACTTTCAATTGACCCTTCATTCATAAGCTATTCTCTAGCAACCTCAAATCCAGGCTTATGACTTCAATCTCTACTCACTTCCTTGTGAGCCTTATTCAAAAAATCACTCAAGATCATTCATTAGATCAACACTAAAACCATTAGTGTACCTCATAAGTTCAAGCTTATAGTTCTCAAGATTCAGCAATCCATGCTTAACCCTAAAGGTCTCACTATCTAATTGTCTTCAAGTCATTACTCCATATCACTCCAAACCTCAATCACAATGGATCGAGCTGACCTTGTTTTGATATCACTTACACGGGGATGTCAAGCTCCGAATCCGGCGAACACACAAACATCCCACCAGGCCGTAATCAACCTGTGCCATCCAGGATCCTTCGGCCCATACGTTCTCATCTCGTATACATGCGGAAGCAAGAAACTACTCCGTACACAAATAAAATCAAGATGATGTAGGACAAAATAAATAGTACACTTCTCAACCTATAAAATACACCTCAATTCATTCCAATGATCAAAACTAATTCATCAAACAACACACAGACTCTAAGGTCACCCAACGTCTTAAATACAGTTGATCAACTACTTCCTCGAATTCTTGACAAGTTCGAGCTTCCTTCGCTTGGAACTTGAAAAAGTTAAGTCCCCACTGGGGTGAGTTATAAATCTCAACAAATGAAACCTAAACCTAGACCTGAATACCAGTCCTACCAGACCACACACATATGTCACTCGGACGCAAAATAATAAATAACGCAATGGCACAAGGCGTCACTCAACAACAATATTAGTTATCAGGCATGGATAATTAGTATAAATAGTCATGCTCAACTTTAGGGTCCTAATACGCAAGCACATGCACCATTTACACCACAGCCACCACTTTCTCATCCACTGGCACTCTTGCCACTTGACATCACTAGGGTCATTATACCAAACGATGTCCACGTACCACTGGGGTCATCAAACCAATCGGTATACTTCAGGCTTAGAGCCACTCCATGCCGGGGTTATCAGACCAATTGGTATTCACATTTTCATTCAATTTCACCACCCTCTGATATTGCCGGGGTCATCAGATCAATTGGTATCCTCAACACTTCTCTCCTTGAGATCATAATGCCATCATGAGCCATTTAATGCCATCGTGGTCATCAGACCAATTGACATATCAAATCATTAACGAACACACCACATGCTATAGGAACCATGCTTCACACATTAAGCCTAAAACAAACATAGTCTTTAATGTGACAAGTCTTTTAATCGCTAAGGCCCACAACCGTGATGTATTGATAGGGCTCCAAACCGCGATATAATTTTATAGGGCTCCAAGCCAAATCATTGCCAGGGTACACGGCCGCGATATCATCACCAGGGCTCACGACCAATTCACTACTAGGGCATCACAGCCAATTCATTAATAGTAACAGGGCTCACAGCCAATTCAATAACACACTATCAATCACCATGCTTTTATCGCACAATCACGCTACACAAGACAACTATCCAGTAGCGTCCTAGGGTTCAAGTAAGGGTTTGAGAATCACTTACCTCATTAAGCAAGCTAGCAAATTCCATCCAAACGACCCTCCTAGGTCAGCAAGTTCATGGCCCAATATGGCTCTCACGGCGTGCCTAAGGAAACCACATCGAAACTTGATTATTTCTCAATTCCATCGCGCCAATAACTTAATAACACCGACAATGCCTTATTCTCAAGTCGTCACAGTGTTAATTTGATGCACTTAAGCATGTCACTTGTCGTTCTATCAAGGCAAGTCATCCTAGGTCTCAATTTACCAAAACTTCCCAATTAAAGCCCCACAATTAGGTTCAGAATCTTGAAACTAAAATTTTTCTACTGAATTTTTCAGAAAACAAATTACTAGGTCTTAAACTTCAAGATCTTACGGGCGCGTGGACGAAAACATATCTCAATTTAGATACCGGACGACTTAGAACGACTTAATTCAATTTGAGTGCGCGTTGAGGACAAATTGGATGGCATCTAGCGTTTTTCACCTCAATAGCCCTTAAATCTCTTATAATTCCCAATCCACTTTACATACTTCCGACTAAATCCTTAATCAACATTTTAAGAAGCCTCTTGAGTCATTTTAAAGTCAAAATACCCACCAAGGAACCCCCATCAGATTCGACCAAAACAAGGTAGCAGCTCAACAAAATCTGTTTTGATTCAAACCACATATATCCATCCAAAACTCAACCCTATATTCTAATTTCTCACAAAATAATCTTTCTAGGACCTCAATATATGTGTTAAAGAGGCTCACCAAGAGTTTTGGAGGAAAAACACCTCTTTTGGTCTTTTGTTCCACTTGTTCCCTTTTGGCGCACAAATGGTCAGGATCTATCCAGTTGTAATCATCCACAATCAGCCATGAAAATACCTTAAATCTCCAATAAATTCACCACTTCTGCTCAGTGGACTCAATTACTAGATGTTATAGAGATTCCACAAAAAAGAACGAAGTCATTTGAAATTTCTAAGAGGGTGTACGGTGGCCTTATCTCAGCTTGCGCCGATTTCCTCTAGTTTTGGCCTCGGGCTTACACAGGTAAAAATACTTAATCAAATGACAAAATTCCACTTGAAGCTTGTCAATGACACATAGATCTTACCTCTAGTGGTCAGCGCTTCTCAATTGGACACCGAAAAGTGGCACTTGAGCTCACCGAATAGGGAGGTTAGATTTGGTCAGGCGAGCAGAGTTGGCTAGAGTGGAATTAGAGAGGATTTTGAAAGAAAATGGAGGAGGGGAAGGGAGGGCACGATTTTTTTGTTGCTATGGGAGATATCCCTCAAATAATTGAGACCATTTTATCAAAATTGCATTTAATGGTGATTAAGGCATGTATTCCTCCTAGAGTGACACTTGGCAAAGGCTCCAATAATTGGTCCACAAACTTTGACTTCCATTGACTTGTCCCTCAAGATTTTCGGCATCTTCTATGGGAGGGTAGATTGACTATTTTGCCCTTCCAACTTTCTTAAGGCAAAGATATGAGATTGAGGGGCAAAACAGTCATTTGCCACTTTTCATCCGTAACTTCGTTTTTCTCATTTTGAGTGGCCATTGGCGAGACAACCTCAAATCCTTTTCCAATTTTGAAATTCTTTGTTTTCAATTGCCTATTTGAGCTTCCATTTCATATCTCAAGCCTTAAGGGGGCGGAAATTCAGAATGTCACATAAATGGTATGGTGAATGTTGTTTTATATTTATCTTTTTCACTGATTTGTATTTTGCTAGAATCCTGATTTCATATCGAATTTTGAAAATATTTTTAACTTATGATGCCTACTAAAAATATCTTTTCTTTTTAATTAGGATTGTAGTATCTTATCCATTTCAATGTTGTGCTTAGATGTTTTTTGTTAATGAAAGTCTTGGGATTCCTCTTTCTTACTCAGAATTCTTATTGACTTTTCCTGTTGAGTTTTTTTTTTCTTCGCCAAAAGAGTTTTTGGCAGTACTATATAACTTCTTGGTTTAATTGAGTAGGCCTGGCTTTTGTAGGAATTTGTCTTTTCAGAAAATTGAGGTTCATATGGTAACTCAACAATATATTTCTTTCCTTCCTAAAATGCATTAAGGTGGAGAAAATATCATGTTCTGCAGCTAATTGAAGGGAGGCTATCTTATTATTATTATTATTATTATTATTATTATTATTATTATTATTATTATTATTATTATTATTATTATTATTTTGGGTCAAGGAGATGTTATTCTATTCTTTTGAATTAAAAATCTTCTTGCGAAAATTGGAGTTGGTTTTCTTTATCTTCGACGAGACAATTGATTTCTAAGATAGAATGTTCTTGTGAAATTATCAATTTCTCGTTTGTGGTTTAGTGATAAAACTAAAAGTGACATCTTTATTAAAAGCTTGCGTTTCAATTCCTTTACTCGTAACTTTGATTTGTGTATTAATTGTATCAATTGTGTTCCTAGAATTAGGTTTTGTCTCATATCTTTGACTTATAGGAAAGATGTTTTTATAAGACATCCGATCTTTTATTACTAAAGCTTCTGGCAGTTTATATTTAATTCAGAGTTTATTGCCTGAGGCTAATTTTAATGATTCTGTGGGTTTTTTTTTCCAAAATACTTAGTTAGTATTAAGCCTTCCCTAATCCAATTGATGAAGGAAATAGTGCCGGAAAAGGGTGTTCCATCATTTTCAATGGATAGTTAGCCTAAACAAGCATTACAAAAAGTGAAGCAAACATTTATATTTTCTTAAAGAAAATGATGCCTGAAAGAAATTATCCCTCCATTTTTCTCTCTTGAGCTTCGATTCCGGGCAATTAGCATCCTAGAAAAGGATTAGCGACCACAACTGTGTAAGTTCATATTCTCAAAATCGAGAGTGTCAATTTCAGAATTGGTCCAGTTGATTGGGGCGTCAAAGGATTTTAAGCTAAAGAATTGGTTGCTTTGTTCAAATCTCATTGACAGAATTTAAGCGGTTTCATAGGGCTTGCAAGTTATTTAATGGGCCTTTAGGTAGAGGAATCTCCACCCTTATACCCTTAAATCATCAAAATGTACAGCGTGAAAATTCACGTTGGATAATGTCTCCCTTGTCAAACTATTAAAATGTCGATCATATAATACTGAACAAGTCAAATTCATGGCCTAATTACCTCATAGAAGCTATCCCTTCAGTTAATCGGCGCATAAATCTTGGTGATTTCTTGAGATAGATTACTCTGGGATCTTCATTAAACTAACTTCTGGTGTACGATAAGAATGGTTCAGTACTGATACATTCTACAGAGGCTTTAAATACGGATCAAAGTCGGGAAGCAAAGGCAATGCATCGATCATGAGAATATGGTATCACACTCTAGCTAGTTAGTTCCCTACATTTCCTCGCAAGCTTGGGGCAAAGTCACGGCGAGTTGATTCGGTATACTAGATGATTCTTCGTGGCCCGAATTATCCTAAAGTGATGAGGAATATAACCATATGGTCCACATGAATGGTGTCGCCTCTTGTCATCAAATTGATGACTTTAGTGCATCAATCACACGATTCTCGACTCGCAAGTAACAGTCCATCTCTACGACCCTTTCGCACGGTAGTTTCCAAGTGAGTAATTGGCTTGCGAGATGAACATTCCATGCACCTCATCAGATTAGGCCGGCTGCAACTATCTCAACCCCCGTTTTGACACGCGCTCATTCAAAACAGGCAGCGACGCATCCAAGCAAGAGAAGCAAAAGTCATAAATGGACTTGAAATGGGCCATGTCGCGATCAGGAACCCTAATCTCAAGTTTTTGCTTTTATGTGACCCGTCGGTTAAAAATCAGACGTGAACATTATATTCTTGACATGCATATGTACTACGTATCTCATATATTCTGTTTGTGATACCTGGCATCTGCAACCTATTTTAGCATTCACCCATGGCCAATAGCTGGCACCGGGAAAGCTGTCATTACTTGCCATTTTGCCAAGCGTCCATCAGGAATAATTCAGCATATGCAATTTCTTGCTCCATTAATTCTTGTCAATATGAGATGTCTGGATTTTCCAAATAGTTTTGTCGAGCTGTACTCTTTTAAGAATGAGGAACATTGGCAGGATATGTTTTCTTCCTATAGATGATTTCGATTTTGCTGAGTTACTGCTGTCTGTCTTTCATTTGGTTTATGCAGCAGCTTTCATCTTCTGTCTAGCTACTAACTTCTGCTTTTAAGAAGAACCTGAACCTTACCATTTCCATGTAAAGGTCAGTTTGGTGTCAGTAATCTAAACTTGTTTGATCAGCATATGGAAGTATACATAAGAGCAACAAAAACATGGGATCGTTACTTAAATCTTTCAATAGTGAGGACTTTCCATCCTATCATGTAATTCCAATTGTCCATCAAACCTGCAAAGATCTATTTATGATTCTTAGCTCCAAGTTTATGATCTACAAGGGAAGTATCCTTGCCAAATATAATTCCCAGTGAGTCGTTATTTGACTACCATATGTCAGCCCCATTTCATGTCCAGCTTTGATGGATCGTTTTCGAGCATGTGGCAGGAAAGTACAATCTAATAAGTCTGCCCTTTAGTCGTTGACATCAATTAAGGATTGAAGAATTACTGCCTAAAGCTGATAAAGACCTTTAATGTGGAAAAGCTGCCTATTATTACAATTATTCAACAAATCGAATGCCAAATGTTGATGTCTTGCGCTTCATTGAAGAGAAGGCAATCTAGCGCCAGAAGCTATGGATGATCGCATGCCTACTATTCCTTTTTCGCAGCAACAAAGCAACTCTAATTCCGGAAACAGCAGTGGTTTTGGTATGAAAAAGAAGTTGGCCTCTAAGAAAAAGAGGTCGCATCGCCGCAAACGGTGATAAGCTGTCCCTCCCCCTGCTTTTGTGATGTTTTTTGGTGTCTGGAACATTCGAGGACTCATGAATTCTCTCAAACAAGATGAGATTAGAAGCCTCATTAGGGCTAATAAGCTATGTTGCCTTGGCATTCTTGAAACTAAGGTACTCATGTCTCTTTTTGCTGAAATATCTACTGCCTTGATTCCGGGTTGGGAGTGGATCGCGAACTATGAATCTTCTGATCGTGGTAGGATCTGGGTCGGTTGGGATCCAGTGCAAGTGAACTTTTTGTTGTCCTCCACTACTTCCCAAGCTATTCATGGACACTTACTGTTGCTTGCTTCTGATAAGTCTTGTAGGTTCTCAGTTGTATATGCAAAGCATACATTTATTAATCACCATCGTCTCTGGACTGATATGATCACTCACAGTGAGGATCTGGTGGATGTTCCTTGGCTGTTGGCGGGTGATTTGAATGCCATTCGAAACCCGTCGGATAGAGTAGGAAGCTCTGACTCTTGGCTTCCATCTTATGATGACTTCGGCCAATGCATTTCTGATGCTGGTTTGGATGACCAACGGTACACAGGCCTTCGATTTACATGGTCCACTTCCTCCGGTGCATCTCGCAAACAGAGGAAGATTGATAAAGTTCTCGTTAACGCTTGCTGATGTTGTGAATTCTCTTTCTCTAAAGCCTCTTTCTTACACTCGGGAGTCTCTGACCACAGCCCCATGATCATAAGAATTTTGGCCTCTCCAAACTCACGGAGGCCATTCAAGTTCTTCAACTTCTGGGCTTCTCACCAGTCGTTCTTGCCTCTTGTAAGTCGAGTTTGGTCAACTAATGTGCAGGGTAATCCTATGTTTCAGGTGTGTACCAGACTAAAAATCTTGAAAGGGCGACTTAAGCAACTCAATAGAGAGACCTTTTCGAACATCTCGACTCGCACATCTGAGGCCAGAAAATCCCTTGAATTAACACAAGCTGCTCTCCAGTTGGATCTTTTCAGCCAGGAACTAGCTAACATCGAAAAGGAATACCGTCAACGTTTTTCCACTCTTCGACTGCAGGAGGAGTCATTTTTTAAGCAGAAATTTATGGTTGAAAGAAGGGGACTTGAACACAAAGTACTTCCATCACTATGTGAACAAAAGACAACTTCGAAATAGAATTCTTTTAGTGACAGATTGCTCGGGCTCTATTCTAACCGAACCAACCCAGGTTCGGGCGCATATTGTCACATTCTTTGAGGAGATGCTATCCTACTCTGGTTCTTTACCTCGGCCTTCAATCCAAGAAGTCAAGTCAGTGATCGAATGTCCTTTATCTGAGGAACAAATTACCAACTTAGCTCAACCCATTTCAGCTAATGAGATCCAGACCACTATGTTCTCCTTAGCTACTGGTAAAGCTCCGGGGCTGGATGGTTTTAACATGGAGTTCTTTAATTCTATTTGGGACATTATTGGCCACTCTGTAACCTTAGCGATTCAAGATTTCTTCAATTCTGGTTGCTTGACATGGGAGATTAATGCCACCATCATCTCGTTGGTGCCAAAAGTTCCAAATGCTAGTACTATGAGTGACTTCCGACCCATAGCTTGCTGCAATACAATCTATAAATGCATAACTAAGATTCTGGCTAATAGAATTTGTGGTGTTCTCTCTTCTATAGTCAGCTCAACATAAAATGCCTTTGTTAAAGGCCGTCGGATTAGTGACAACATCCTTTTGGCTCAATAGCTGTTCTGCGGTTTCCATCATGACCCGTACCTACCGAAATATGCCATTAAGGTGGACTTCAGGAAAGCCTATGACACTGTGGATTGGGATTTCCTTCGCATTGTCATGCAAGCTTTCAATTTTCCGGTAAGCTTCATTAATCTTGTTATGATTTGTGTCACAACTCCAAATTTTTTTGTTTCTATCAATGGGGAGCTTCACGGGTTCTTTTCTAATGGGAGAGGTTTTCGCCAAGGTGATCCGATGTCGGCTTATCTATTTACTCTTATAATGAAGGTATTCTTTGGTATTATTAATATCCAAACACAGCATCCCAGCTTCAAGTTCTCTTGGAAATGTAAACCAACTCATATGTCCCACCTCTTTTTTGCGGATGATGTGTTTATTTTTGTTGAAGCTAACCTTACTTCGGTTGCTCTCATTAAGTCCGGTTTGGATAGATTCTTTGAATGGTCTGGGCTTAGACCGAACTTGAACAAAAGTGAATTGTTTTGCTCGGGTGGTTCTCCTCAGCTTCGGACACAACTCCTCTCATCACTTGGCTTTCGGGAAGGAGTCTTGCCTTTTCGGTACCTAGGAGTTCCCATTGTATCCGGTCGTCTTAGCAAAGCAGATTGTGCCTCATTGGTTAATACTATTACAACTAGAGCTCGATCGTGGTCGCAACGTTTCCTATCTTTTGCGGGTCGCCTCTTGTTGGTCAAGACGATACTTCATGCCATCCAGGTATATTGAGATTGCATCTTTATCTTACCCAAATCTGTTTGGGCTTGCATCGAACAAATTTTACAGCAATTTCTTTGGAAAGGCCTTGACTTAGGCACCGAAGGTGTTAAAGTGTCTTGGGATAGCATGTGCTTGCCCAAGGAGGAGGGAGGCCTTGGCATATGTAGACTTTCTGCGTGCAACAAGGCGACCATGCTCAAGCACATATGGACACTCTTCACGGATAAGGAGTCAATTTGGTGCAAATGGATCCATATGAACTTCTTGAAGCACAAGAACTTTTGGGTTGCCCAGTGTCTGACCTTTTGTTCTTGGTCTTGAAAAAAGATTCTTGATCTCCGTCATGATAGCCAACATCTTTTCCGCTGGCGAGTGAAGAGAGGCAATATTTCCATTTGGTTCGATTCTTGGCATCCCAAGGGCCTTTTATACAAATTATTTTCTGACCTTCATATATATATAGGTCTGGTATCCCTAGGAACGCTACGGTTCAGGACTTCTTATCTATTACCCACTTTCCCTCGAGGGTGATCATCGTCATAAGATCTTGGCCGGACCCCATGCTGTCTCTCACCCCTGGGGATGTGGATGATACAAATACCTTACTTTGGCTTGGCCATTCCTCTGGCATTTTCTCCTCAGCCTCGGCGTGGAAGTCTTTTCGGCATAAAGGACAGGTTGTTCTCTGGCACTCTTTTGTTTGAGATCGCCAACTTGCTCCTCGGCATTCCTTCTTATTGTGGCTGGCCACTCTCAAGAGATTGCCTACTCATATACTTTTCCTTACCTATCGTCGTATTAAGGAAGGTACTTGTGTCTTTTGCAATTGCAGGCCTGATTCTGTAGACCACTTATTCTTCAGCTGTCGAACTACAAATGCGCTTGCTATGTTTTGGTCGGCCAAATGCAACTTGGTTTGGCGTAACACCTCTTGGCAGGACAAAATTCGATGGGCGATTAATTACATCCGAGGCCACTCCTTCCACCAATGCATAGCCAGATTCTCCTTTGGCGCCCTTTGCCATATGATTTGGATGGAAATAAATCATATCCTATTCCGTAAAAAGCAACTCAATATATCCGAACTTAAAGAAAGCTTCCAGAGGGTTGTCAAGGACAAGGCTCTCATTTTTAACCAAGTTGATGACGCTTCTCGGAATTGTAGAATTCAAGCTTCTTGGAACATCTCTTCGGCTATTTTTGACTGATGTTGGTGGAGGTTTAAACCTCCTTGCTGCTATTTTGGCCGCCTTGTTTGGCTGTCTTTCCTTTTGTATAGGTGCATGTATAGGTTACACAAGTATCTTGTATATATGTGATTGCTATCTTGCATAGGTTTCTGTTCTTCTATTTCTTCCAACCCGAGTCGCCCTTATGCTTTTTGCGACACTTCGGTGGTGTGCGGCAGAGGTTCGGCTGTAATTAATGCTTTTCCCGTCTATATAGCTTACTGTTACAAAAAAAAAAAAACAATTCTCTATAGCAATATAGCGGCACCATTGCAATTGGAGAGGGGCTTTATAACCCTCTGAAGCACCTCTATCCTCGACCTCTGGATATTGCGGCTGCATAGACCGACATGCTTTCCCAGTCCTTTCGACATCCTTCGGGAAATCTCTCAGCTTGTTTTTTATGTCTGCTAGTCCGAGCTTTGCTGCTTGCGCTCCTTCCTTAATCGGAAAATCAGCTTTCTTCAAGAGGCTCTTGATCTTTACCTCCAAAGGGTTAATTGCAATTCTGATTTTTTCCAGGTCCTTGAGTACAACAAAGGTACCCGCCTGCAGAGCTTTCAGTTGTAAGAGATATTCATGTAAGTCATGGCGACATCTCTTGCAGAGTTTGTTTTCGCATTTTCGACCATTATAGCTACCTAAAAATCAAGCCAGCCTCACGATGTTCATTATGTTAGATGCGAGGACTTCTACGGAGAACTGTAGACGTTGACTTGACGAAATTAAGGGGATGGTCACTCCAATTACAAAAGGGAAAGAAAAAGGTTTGTCGTACTCACTTGCATTGAGATGATCACACGCGCTTGCTCCTTCAGCACATTTTCATAATTATTCTAAATTTTAACAATCCACTTGCCAATTGCATCCATGGGAATAGCGGTTGCAGCCGCTAGGGCAGCAGCGACTGGCGGAGTAGCCACCGCAGCAGTCATGACCGAACAGATCAGAATAGCTGCAAAAGTTGCAACCAGTATCATGTCTGAGACCGTCCTCCATGTCTGCATGCTCTTGAGCTTCTTGTCAATCTTCTTCTTCTTGATCCACAACTTCTCAAGCGTGGACTTCTGTTGCTTGTGAATCGCCTGAAAAATCTCAAAGAACTCCTCAGTGAAGGGGTCTCCGGTCCTCTTGAACGTTGTCAGTTCCTCCAAGATCTTTGAGTAACTAAATTGATTCAAGGTCTCCGCATCAGTGTCTCGTGCAACATAAAAAAGCATGCATATTCCATGCCAACTTAACCTTGCAATGTTAGGAAATCAACTCTAGATATCAATTCAATCTCATTGGCATGTTAGGATATGAAGTTGAATGCAAATTCGTAGAGAAAAAAGGGGAGATCGAATGAATTAGCCAGTAAATGAAAATAGCGGCTAGCGAGAACCAATTTACTAAGATACGTGTGCTCGAAATGAAGTTCCTTTAGAACTGAGATTCATGAACCTGCAACACCCCACCCCTTCTTCTTTTTCGAAGCAATGAAGCGCAGCGAAAATCAGCAAATGGGCATCGGGCGCATGCTTCAAGCAATTCTTGACGGAAGCGCAGAAATTGAGGGCATGCGAGCTACCATCGAAGTAATCCTCGATGAGCTCGAACAGCTCTTGATTTCTCCAGATGTCCTTCTTTCTATCCAACATGACTTTGACCACTTCCCGGTTCATCTCCAAGAGGCACTCGGTTATCTTCTCAGAGAATCCAGTGAGAGAGCTCGGACATCAACCCCAGAAGCAAGAGTGCTGAGGGCTTGGTTCGTCCTTGCTTGGAGGTTTGTGTCGAAGGTTGGCAAATCCTGGTGGGATTCGCACGCTGCTCCATATGAGTTGGCGTCTGATGACGGGGGAACTCCTGAAGGGTCTCTTCTGGTGTTGGAGTTTGCCATTGACCTTCAGGTGAGAGTATGAGGTTCAAGAAAAGAGAGGGAAAACGCAAAAAGGAAGAACAATGAAACAGTGACATAAGTTTATGTCCCTTAGAGAACTTCAGATCATGCCAAAAAGGAAATTGAAAGGAAGATCATGGGAAGGAATTCCGAGTAATGCCAGAAGATGGTCACCGCATGTCCCGAATGTTGTACTATAGGAGGAATTACCAATATCCATGTTCCATTTTCCGACCATTTCCCATAATTAAGCACCTAAAAAGACGTGAAAAAATTCTCAATTTTTAAACAATAATGGGTCCTCTAAAGTTTTGAGAAAAAGAGTTAAATCATGACGGGATCTTTTAAAGTTCAATAAAGAAAAAAGTAAGCCGATTGAGAAATCTAGAGAATAAAACAAAAGAAGCCGAAATTTTTCTCTTCCATTTTTTGGATTGGATAGCACTTTAACAAAAATGTTGGACCTTACACGAGACATGAACGAGGTGATAATAATCTTCATCATTGACGAAAATGCCATACAAAAACCCCAAAAGTTATTCTCATCACGTACTTAAGAAAACAAACAAAATGCGCAATTCCTCAAAGAAATACCGTTTGGAATAATCGTCCAACCCTAAGAGCAATCCAATTATCACCTCGCAAGATGCGCATTCAACGACCACCAAACGCCGATAATCAAACATAAACTCAGATGGAAAAACTTATGGAATGAAACCTATGCGATCTCGAATATGAATGTTCGTCATCGCCCGGTAACACATAAGAAAGAGCAGCCGAGCATAAGGGCCCCCCTCTTGCCTATGTATGAGGTGATTTTCTTGTGCTTACATCACGACGATGCCCCAAAAGAAATCACTTCTATGGTTTGTCTCGGAGTCACCTTATCAAAATTGGCTAATACATTCAATTCAACCTCCGCAAGGTGGTTCTATGAGTTAGGGTTTACGCGATAATCACGTATAGCCATGATCTTCTCAAATTCATGATCGCCTTCTCATGCCAGCTTGCATGATAGTCAACAGATGCTTAAGATACCATAACATGTATAAGATCAAAAATCATAACAGGAAAGACATCGAACAAGAAAGATAGCTCACTGTTTTTGCACCATTGACTATAGATTGGATTTTTCCTTATCTAAATGAGCTGCTTCTTGTGGTTGACTGCAACAGGGGACAGAAGTTGGAAGCGAGAGGGGGAGAGAGGGGAGTAGAGGCAAGATAGCTTGTGGCATATTATGAAGATGAAGCACTATCTTATGTGATTTATATAGACAGACTCAAGGATAAACTCGTTCTCAACCATATAGATTACATACCAACAAAACAAAATCTCGGGCATAGTTACCGAGAATGCTTGTGCCACATCGGTATTTCCGATTCTCAAGAAGATACCTGGAAGCTAGGTTTAGAGACCAAATGTTGACACCCAGCTCATTTCGTGTCAAATTTCTATAGAGATTTGTAATGCATATTACTTAATCAGATAGACATGATGATACTTCCGAATTTACTATACGATGAAAACCTAGATATTATGCGGATTCAATATTTAGTTACTGGATACTTACCAATATAAAATCTTGACAATTGATTTCCATTTTATATTAACTGAATTGTGTTAGGGATAGAAAATGTTGACTTGTATTGTATCTCTTTTTATTTTCCTAAAGAGATTACGGATCTTTTTGGCTCAGCATTTGGCCAAGGGACTTTGAGTAAATGTAAATACCTTTGTGTTAAAGTACTTTTCCAAAATGCAAGTAGTATTTGACAAAGTATTTTTTTAAAAATGTTTTTGAAAGCAACTTTGACGTAAATGCCGTTTGGTAAAAATATACTTTGTAAAGTATTTTTACTTTTTTTTTATAAAAAACAAAGTGGTGGCAGGGATCTGGGACGGCGGCGGGCGGCAACTGCAGGCGGGTGGCGGCAAGTGAATGTGGCAAATTAAAAAAAAAAAGGTTTAGTTGCATTTGAGATGCAACTTCTTAAAATACCTCTAGAAGTACTTTGGCCTAAAGGACTTTAGAGAGCATTTGAAATGCAATTGCATTTGCCCAAAATGAGCCAAAAAGTGAACCAAACAGCATTTACATTTTGGTGAAGGGACTTTAGAGCCCCAATGCTCATCTCAAATGTTGAACCAAACAGGACCTGCCTCTTGTTTGCACCAAAAAAAGATTTTTTTTTGTGAGTTAAGTATGTATAGACTTTTCAAATCGCTAGGTATAATGGAGTAACCGGAAACAAAAATCATGAACCAACATTGGCATAGAATATGCCAAACTGAGTTCAATAGTGAACCGACTGCAAGAGAAGCCAAACGACAAGATGCGTCTACCTAAAGGCCAAAGTCTGCTGAGACAAAGAGAAAACGGCCAAACAACCAGCCAAAGACCTAATTAACAAAAAAGGCGAAAGAAGTAAGCAAGGCCAAACAAGTAGCCGAGAAAAAGAAGGAAGAGGGAGCATCTTTCTCCAAGAAAAATTGTCAGAGCAACATCTAGGCGGCGTCAAGAAAGCAACAAGCATGTCGACTAAAACACTAAGGCCTGGCTGCTTATGGTGACGAGATGGCTAGCCAAGAAGGGTGGAACCTCAACTAGGTAACATGTTCGGACAGCAACAAATCTAGGCAAAAGTAAAACTGGCAGCACCAATTCCGAACAGCAACATAGGGTCCGGACCTATGTGAAATGGGGACCCAACATACAGCCAAGAACAGGCAAAATACAATGTGTCCCAAAATAGCATGGGCTAAAAAGAGAAAAGAGGAAAAAGAGGGGCCAATACACGGCATGAACAGCAGCTACAAAAGCTATAAACTGCCCAAAACAGTGGCCATGAGTTGGGTGAAACACGGCCAAAGCAGAAACCGAAACAATATAAAAAATAACCTAATATGCATGTAAATGATTTATTTTTAGTTATGGTTAATACCACAAAAAATCTCAAACTGGTATATCCGTGACAAATTTACTCTAAACTATTTTTTTGACCACAAAAAACCTTCAAACCAATACACTTGTGATAAATTTATTCCAAACTATTTTTTTTACTACAAAAAACCTAAACAGATAGAATTGTGACAAATATTTCCCAAACCTAAACTAATTAAAAACTGATACAAATGTAACAAATTTATCTTCTATTAATTTCCGTTAAATTGAGTTATTACCACAAAAAATCCCAAATTGATATACTATAACAAACATAGGATAACATATATACTCGAGAATTGTCACATGTCATCCAACGCAGTAATGCAACGGTAAAATTTACAAAAAATTAACGGAGGGCAAATTTATCAGAACTGTACCAGTTTGGATTTTTTTTGTGGTAAAAAAATAGTTTGGAATAAATTTATCATAAGTGTGCCTGTTTGGAGTTCTTGGTAGTGTTAAACCTTTTAGTTATTATTGGCATGTAATAAACTTTGTTGGGGAAAAGTATCAGAAAAATCCTAAACCTATTTCATTGATGTCAATCTAGTCATAAATATTTCAATTGAACCAATTTAGTGCTAAACATTTTCACATTGATACCAATTCAATCCACATAGATCAATTTAGGTTGAAAATTGCTGACTTAAATGCTGATTAACCTACATGGCATGGCCAACGATAATGTGGACAATTTTAAATAACATTTTATTTTTTTACGATTGTTTATTAATGTTTTTTTTTCTTTTTTCCCCTTGCTTTCTCTTCTATGGCCTATGCCAACTAGTGAGGGCTGAACTCGCCTAAGCGAGGGTCATCCTCGCTGCTATAGGCAAGGCGAGCTTGCCTCGCAAGATGAAAGAAAGAACAAAAAATAAAGGACAAAAAGAAAAAAAATCATTTCAATATTTAAAAAAATATCCATGTTAGTGCATGGTGCCACGTAAGACGACCGGCATCCATGTCAGCAACTTCTAGCCTAGATTGGTTGGATAGACTGAATTGATACTAATATAAAAAATTTTAAGACTAAATTGGCCCAATTGAAAGGTCTAGGACTGAATTGGTGACAATGCAGTAGGTTTATAATTTTTTTAATACTTTTCCCCTTAGTCAATCAGAGCACAATATTGTCATTTATGAATAAAATTATTGACAATGTTATGAATTGATAACTTGAAAGAATCGACAAAAAATGGAGTCAACGATTTGCAACCATCATCATAGTGGAATAAAGCGATGATGTCAATAACCAGATTCCAGCCCTAGAGTTACCTCTACTCAGGGACATTCGAAACGAGGAATGGTTTTAGTGGTATGATCGATCAAAGCTTGATGAATATCAAATGAAGACAAGGCATTAGACTTTCGAATAATCGTTCTTCTTAGATGAGGAGTCGTAATGGTAAATCACCAAAGGAATTGTAGTGCTGTCGGTGACTGTGGTGTGACAAAGGGATTGCACTCAGATGGGGATCCCATTGACGGTTTGAATCTTTAAGTCCTTATGAAAGATGGAGCAATTGACTGTACAAATGGATTCAAATGTTGAAACTAGTCAGACATGGGTTGATCGGGATTTTTTTTACGGCATTTTAAAACCAAGTTCTAGTCCAATTACCTTGGCGGTGCAGCGATAGATGTAGCGTCTTCTAAGACCGATCTGAATCTCCTAAAATGTCCAAATGTCGTGAACTTCATGGATAATCTTAATGGTCAAATTGATTAAACTATAGAGAAACGAATCTTTCTTGACCCAAGTGAAATAAGAGGGATTGACCAGCACAATCCCATTGTGATTAGAATCAAGCTATGGCCGATATGCAAAAGACCAATCCACATGACCCAATAGATCATTGTCGGGACCCTCGAGAAATGTCTCTCGAACGGGTTAATGGGCCGTCTCGTCTAATCCGACATGGGCCCCTCCCAAGGCTCGTTACCCAAGTCGCAATGGCGGTATACGTGGTCGACCTTCGGTGTGGTCTGATGACATATGATATGTGTACATGCTAAAGAGTCGTCACCAATTGTTCTTTGGAGGGTACGATTGGAAATCCTATCGAATAGTCGGGTGCATTATATTCAATTTTGAAAAAATCGGAGAAATGGGATCCGGGACTTTGTTGTGCCAACTGTCAGAGTTGACGCCCTTTCGACACCTAAGTTGAATGATTTGTCAAACGTAAGATTTCATGCAGATGAGTGAGGCGCAAATCCTAAAACTAGGAGTTCATGTAAATAGAAGTGACTATCCTAACACTCACAATCAGTAAAAATAGATGCGCAAAGCAAGGATCCAAAACGAGCAGATAAATCAAATGAACATAGCATGACATCTCTAGTGAGGCCTTATTAGCCTAGAGAAATGTCAATCAAGGCTTAGGAATATTTTCGAGACGATTTACCCTTGAGGGACAAAATCGTAATTTTGAGATTTTTGGGACAATTTGCCAAATAAGGAAAAATTCATCATTTCAAATGAAATACGGAGGTAAAAGATGGTGGAAGTAGGATTGATCACCAAACCAATTCATTTCCTATTTTTCGGGAATTTTCAGATTTTTTTTTGAATTTTAGAAGCGATTTACCCTTTGAGGGGTAAAATCGTCATTACAAAAACTGACGAGAAGTGAAAACCCCAAAAAGAAGGATTGGTCGACCACTAGACCCAAATCCTAATTTTGATCAATCTTCACGACTCAATCGGAATAAGAAAGACGATTTACCCTTTGAGGGGCAAAATCGTCATTCTTAGAAAAAGTATGAGATTTGAAAACTCAAGTATAAGAATTGGTCGCCTAACTAATCCTAATTCTTATGTTGGTATCATCGACTTATCTCATATAAAAGGCAGAAGCGATTTACCCCTAAAAGGTAATATCGTCAATTTTTAGATAAACGGATAATAAATCCCAAAAATATGATCGACCAGTTAACTGTGGTCAATCCTCAATTTTTTGGAATTTCTAGAATGCCTAGAATCTTTTTGCAATTTGCCTACATTTTTTGGGATTTTCTAGGATTTTCTAATATTTTTAAGCTTTTCTTGATTTTTTTATTATTTAAAAAAATTTCTGAATTTTTTTTATTAAAAAATTATTCGGACCGGGTCGACCCGACCCGGACCCGGACCCGCTAGACCTTAGCTCCAAAACACGCCGTTTCGTCTTTTTATTTTTCGATTTATTCGGATTTAATCCGACAGTTCCTATTGAACTACGTGCCTAATCCACAGCCACTGGATTAGCTGACTAAAACCTACGGCATAGATCAAAAGCCAACTATTCATCAACCATTAGATCTGATTACTTATATCTATGGCCAAGATCGAACGACTCGGCTAATACTCAACCGTTCGATCAAGCTATTATCTTTTATTTTTTAAAATTTGATTTTTATTAACATAATTTATAAAAACTGATCGAATGTCACCAAGCCAACATGTGGCGAAACTTAGACCATTCGATCATCTAACAGAAATATACCCGACTCTAACAACCTGACTGACGTGGCTGCCATGTGGCGTACCACGTCAGCGCCACGTCAGCGTGTTGATTGCTCTGACCGCCATGTCATCATCTTCTTGGCAGGACATCTCCCATATGCAATGAACGGCCAAAAGCCTCCGGTAACGATCCAGCGGTGAAATCTCGACGAAATTGAGCAAGACCGGCGCCAATTGACTCATCTCAACGTCGAACATGACATATCTCATAATCAAACACGTTTATCCACAAGAGCTAAACTAATCAAGTTTTAACCAGTTCGGCCATGGCTATTCTAATCAAGCAATAGAGAGCATATTGGATTAATTCCTTTACATGTTCACTTCTAAATGAGTTTAGAAGACTTACCTACAGGTCAGATTGATCTGGTAAGGTCTAGGTTTACCCAGACGAGCTTCGACTGAATTGGCGATGGTGAAGGAGTTCGAATGCAAGGTTTGACTCAATTTCAATGCAATCAAAACACATGATCAAGTTTAGTGATGTCTTAGAGACGTTTCACACACATCAATCGCAAAAATTGAGATCGAAATGAAGATCGGCCATTGAAGGTTAGAGATGGAGCTCGAAGGTTGACTTACTGTTTTCTAAGATTTCAGGCCGCGTGAGCTAGTGCAATCGACTCCACGGAACTCAGGCAATTTCCTTGACGTGGAATGACGGTTCGATTCAACTTGAATCATCGCTGGAGATCAGTTGCAGGTTGAACTCAAGCTCTCGATGGCAGGGGCCAGAAATCGAGTTCTCTCTCTCTCAATTCCGTTTTGTCCTCAAAATAGATTGAGCCCCCTATAAGAATCCCTCTGTTCTCGTTATATTCCCCCTCTTTCAAAAATCGGCTGTGTGGGGGATATCTGGCGATGACCATTCGCACGTGCAATCATGTGCGAAATGGTTACCGAACACCAGTGAACGTCCGGGACGAATTGTCCATCAATCCTGGTTATCCGGTAACTCTAATTTCGTTCGAATTTGACCTACATCTGGTCTTACGTTTAGCTCGAAAAAGGCCGATGTCCAATAGAGCCAGATCGTCGGGCCGATCTCAATCGACAAAGGGCTTCAGGGCTAATTAAAACCCCTCCATCAATTTTACGAATTAGAGCCAATTGACCTCAATTTTTTGATCAAAATCCGCCTATTTGAACTACGAAAATGGCGCGGACGGGGGGAAGAAGATGCACTGTAGTAGACCGGTTCGACCGGTCAGAACCGGTTCTGATTTGATTTTCCAAAATTAACCCTAATTTGTGGGGTATTTTTGTAAATTACACCTCAAAATCGAACTCAGGACATGATTATTATCTAAAAATGTGATTTTTCCCAAAAGTTCATGTAAATTTCTATAAAAATCCCAAATTTGTTCTTAATTGCAATTCGGGAAATTGAGAAATTGAAGGCCTAAACGGTCAAATTGGATCAAACCACCTATGCTAGTAGACTTAGAATGACGAAATACATTGGACAGTGGTTTTAATTGATAAAAGTAGCCCTTGAATTGAAAGTAATTTCAATTATACCCAAATTCAAGGACTAAATTGCAATAAAGTATGCAATTTTGCCCCATTCATAGAATCGGGCAATTTGTGTAAATAATTAGGCTAAATTGCAATGAATGACAATTAGATTGAATCTCAAGACCCTAAAAACGCTGAAATTACAAATTAAAAGACTCAATTGATATTTTTTTAACCAAATTTAATCATACGTGTAACAAAGAAACACATAAAATTGAACTTGAATTTGGAATTTTTATGAGGTAAAAAATATAAGAGAATTAAAATAAAAATATTGACTATTTTTCTATATTTTTTTTGCAACAAATGCTATTTTTCTTGAATTTTCGAGTATTTTCCTATTTTCTAAAAATACTAAAAAATGTGAAAAATATGAAGAATTATTTTTTGGTCGAAAATGGTTCCTTGAGCCTGGACAAGGCCATCAAAGTTGATTTTACAATTTTTTTTTAACTTTTTATTATTTTTTTAAAAATAAACTGAAAATGACTAATAAAAAATCATGTGTCAACAGCTGCCCCTCTTTGAGATGAATCTCGTGAGAGGTTTCACTCAAAGATAGATGACACCTAAGTCTAGACTGACTCGACAGGGAAAAAGAAAAAGAAATCATGACATTCAATCTTTCTTGTCCTACTGGTGAACGCTCTACTCATTTCATTTTAGCTGATGTGAGATAGAGAGATAGAGTAGAGATACCCACTTATTACTCACCTATCTGATGCTCGTGCGGCATGTGTGGTGTATGGCGGATTCAAGTAAATACCTAGGAACTCGTCTCTTGAGCATCCTAGGGCGGTTAAGTTCTAGCCCGAATGATAGGCCAAACTAAACTGGGATTCATATCTAATAGGAACCTAAGGATGACGCATCCGTTCTTTAGGGATTGTCAAAGGTTTTGATCTGTATGATGGATCAGACCATGAATAAGACTCCTGTCTATCAAGAACCTATGAATAATGTACCCATTCTTTAGGGTTTGTCGGATATTAGGCTCCCCATCCATTAGGGACCTAAAGGTGATGCACCCATTTTTTAGGGCTTGTCGAAGACTAGGCTTCTTATCCATCAGGAACCTAAAGGTGACGCACCCGTTCTTTAGGGTTTGTCAGATACTAAGCTTCCCATCCACCAGGAACCTAAAGGTGACACACTCGTTCTTTAGGGTTTGTCTAAGACTAGGCTGATCCTATACCTTGTGGAATCAACGAAGGTCTATACACATGAGGTATACCTGACTCTTAAGTTTACCAAAGGAACTATTCTGGGCCTTAGGGGTCACCTAGAACCTTATAGAAAGCTGGTTCTAAAGATTGTCTTCTCGACATGCGAGGTGTCATTCTGGGATTTAGGGACTCTAAGTATCTACAAAAAGCTCAAACCTCAAAAACATTTGTCAACGTGACTCTTTTGGGATTTAGGGGTTACTTGAAATCTTTCAGAAAGACAGTTTTGAAGATTGTCTTTTTGACAAGTGAGGTGCTATTCTGAGATTTTGGGGGTTCCAAGGATCCTGTAGAAAGCTCAAATCTGAAATCTCACATAAAAGATGACTCTGATACTCTTCCTTGTTGAGCAAGGTATTCTTTTTTGACCCGGGGCTACCGTGAGTCTCACAGAAGTTTAACCTGAGAGTTCATTTCTCATCAAAGATATCAGTTATCTCGAGGCAATGACAATTATATAATGCAGGCAAAATTTTTCTTTAACCTATGCGATTATGCAAAATGACCTATGATGTTAGAGGTTATCCAAGATATCTTAAAACATGCAAAGATGATCAGAAAGCCTTGTAAAGAAAATCCTGGATCAAACAATTTGAAGTTTCCAACAAAACTCGCTTTTTAAGCATTCTATTAAAATGTCTTCGTCAAAGAGGGTTTCTCATCGATTCTTCAACTTTGGTCTTTTACATAGAAAGCACTCGAATTTTCTAATAACATGCACCTGGATTTTCGGGGCTATTTGCAGCGCATACACTCCGATCAATCGAGGGGTCTTTACGGGATCATAATGTTGGGCTTGGACACAATTTCCAATGGGGACTCACTCTCTGAGTCAGGCCTTTTGAATGAAAGTTTTCTTCATCTACTTCGAGTTTACAAGTCAAGAACCCTGCAAAATGAGAAAGAAATAATCTTGCTCGTACCTCTTCGAGCTAAGGTATACATTAACCTAGGGTCTTAGTTAGAAAAGACTGCGAAGGGTTGTAATGTCGGTAGGATTAGGGACCAAAGAAGGCTTATGTTTTGCCCAGAATCGTGAAGGGTTTGACATTGGTGATTATTGCTAATCAAACTTTTGTTTTGCCTCTGGTTAACGATTGTTTGAAGAACATCTGTAGTCTTCTTGAGAACGGGTCTAATCTTTGAAAGACCTTGTTTAACTTTTGGTAGTTGGCTATGATTCCATTCGAGGGGTAGCCTTTTGCTGCACAGTTTCTGAGGATTTTTCTTTACTTCATAAGTTGTTAGGGATGGAAGCATCCAGTAATCTCTTGATGTCCAAAATCAGTCTTACGACTTTCCAGCACTCCAATGACCATTAGCCCTATTCTTGTAGGGCTTTTTGTTTCTTTTTAATGCATAGAGATTCAGTTTTTTCTCTTTTTTGATCCAGCATTTTCTTTTTTCTAGGAACTAGAATTTTTATGATCATGTAAGATATGTGACTTGAGTCACATCCTGTTTGAACATTTTATTTTGAAAGTCTCATGTAGCTCCTATCTTTTGAACTTCTCTATCTACGAGTGTCTTTGCCGTCTTTGCCACCTTTGCCTTGGTGTTGTGTAATGATCACCAATGGGGGTATATGAAATGAATCCGTAGGCTCAAATTGGCTATGCAACGGGTATAAGTGTATAGGATAGAGAAATGAACCTCTTTTCGTCATCCTAAGGCGCTTGGATCAATGCATATCAACATACGAAGATTGATGTTAGTCCGAGTAAAAAGATTTCTAACCATTTACCTTTCCAAGCTGCTGGACTTTTTCTACATGACCTCAATGTGAGGCTGCTCTTGACATGGTCAGGAAATGAAGACCACTGTTCAAAGGGTTTATCAATGATCACATGTAGTGTTTATAGAAAAGAATGAATGCCTCCATCATCTCAATCCAAGTAATTAATACGAATAGTACTTACATCTCCGAGTTCAGGCTTTCTATCCTTACACTTTTCTCATCTTACTGGTGTGTACAGGACGTGTGTGACATTCTGATTTTCCTGTCATCTTAAGACTTATTAATGAGAACATATCTAACGATGTCTTTCAATCGTATCTCGCTCGAATCTGATCAATTTCGAGTTAACTGACCAAAAGGAAAAGGCTAACGCGAGACAAGGTACGTGGACCTAGGGAACTCAAATAGGAAATGGTACTTTGACTATAAGGATTAACGATGAGATATTTAGAGCCATAAGAGGCCGATCTAAGAACGATTTAGAAATGCATTGCTAGCGTTATATGACGTGAGCGCGGGTAATGACGCATAACCAATGTATAATTTGCAAAATTTTTCTAAATCGAACTATGACGATAGAGACCGTCAGAACTAGCAATAGACCATCGCAATTACATGACAACTAAAGTCACCATGAATTTACGAGCCCTAAGTGTGACATGAATCACAGAGTCCATACGCGTAACGTCTACAAAAGCCGCCCGTCAATTTGGTATAGGCTGGAATTACATCTGATAGAGAAATGATTTAGAGACGAGTCTCGAAATTAGAAAATGGAGAATCAAGAATTTCAATATTATAATTGGATTGGATGTCGCCTTATTAAAGAAAATTGAAATCAGAAAAACGACGTTCCGGATGTTGAGGGTGAAATTACTATTTTGCCCCTCAAATTAGATGAAGGCATTTTGGTCAATCACAATACCCTATAGACTGTTGAAAATCAAGAAAAATGAGGGCCATTGGATAAGCTATTGATTGATATATGGACAAGTGTCAATGGATGAAGAGTTGGCATTAAATGAATCACTTTTAACCTACCATTCTTTGGGGTTTGACTCTTGAAATGGTGTATATACCTCTCTCTCTCACTCCCTCAGCTGAACACCATCTTCATTTTTCCATTCTTCTTCTTCTTCTTCCTTCTTCTTCATCGCCGAGAAGCTCCCCACCCGACCGATCCTGCCCACCTCCATCGCCGCAATCGATTGCCACTTCCAGCGGCCACCTGAGCTCGAGCCGACCACCAACACCTTCCTCATCCTCTTGCCGACATCCTCCAAATTGAATCAAGTCATTTGACCTACCGAGGAGCTCCAGCTCGCCATTCTCCCAAAAGTCGACAGAAACCGTCGCAGCTGTAGGTAAGCTGCTGTTTAGACTCCGTAGGACCTCGAAACGTTTGAATCTTTCGGTCAAATTTTATGGACATCTAGAGGACATGTAGAATGAGTTGTGATAAAAATGTTGGATGAATTTGATGGAGTTTTGACTCCAAATAGGTCTTGTATTTGAAGGGCAAAAGCTGACCGATTGAGGACTTAGAGGAATCAGCGCCGTTCGCGGAACAATTAACGTTGCCTTGAGCTCAAATTTTCGGTGAGGCTTTCTAACTCCTAGAACTACATCTTATCAAGTAGATTAGTGGATAAATTGAGGATTTAAGATAGTTTAAGGGTTGATCAAGGGAGGTATGCACAAAATCGAAAATACCCTGTTTCGGTTTTGTGCAAACCAAATTGTTGGGGGCTATTGTGAGTTGAAATTGAGCTCAAATTTCATCGTTGAGAAGTATGAGGATGTCAATCGATTTGTCAATGAGGTGTATGTTTAGTGAATTGACGAATTGGACGAGAAAATTGACGAATTGGATAAATTCCCTTAGGTGCACGGCTGACTTGTCCTAGGACCATTAGAACCGAATCATTGATGTGCTTGGAAGGAGATTTTTGCTGATTTAAGCTTGAGATAAGAAGTTTCTAAACCTTGGCAAGGAGGATTGGACTCGATTGGGTGAATTGGGTGTGAATTAGGTTGATTCTTGGGAATTAGGGTGTGATTGTCCATTATGCGTCCTCAAGAGGAGTAGATGGCTTGAATGTTTGTTGAATGCTTGTGCCATGAATTGATTACCACATTTGAGTGTTGAATTTAATTGTCTCGCATTCCATAGACGTGTTACTCGTTGCATGAGTTTGCACTTGACCATGAGGATCTGAATTGAAATGAGTATTTGGCATGTCCGAGAAATTTGTGACACCCTAAGGCATTGAGATGCGGGGTTATGTGGAATTGTACCTTGATGCATTGAGACACGGGGTTGAAACGGCTAAAGTCCTGATGCGTTGAGACGCGGGACAAAATTTGATATGTGTCGACATAGGCCTGGAATGAAATTGAAAACTTGATACGTTTACGCGGGTTTGTCAATGGGATGGTCTGAGGCGTAATTACCCGGATCGAGCCTAAGGCGTTCTAAATGCGGACTTGAATACCTGGAAGGGTGGAAGGTTCACCTGTTTTGGCTATGCGTGCTTAAACTAAACTATGAGAACTGATGTCATGAATGCGTGCTTGACGCTTATTTGTATCTAGATGTTATTTCATGACTACTGAATGCTTCATGTGGTTGCTTGTGTATTTTGTCCATGATTGTATTCACCTGAGTGTACAGTTAGCCTAACCTAGGGTTAGGACCTGTCTTACCGAGATGCAAATCTCACCTCGTCTTGGGATCACATTTCCAGATCTTAGATCGTGAGCTTGTTGCCAATCAGACTAGGTGACCCAAAGGAGATGTCTACGTATTTTGAGGAGTTCCCGGACGGATGGGGGACTATATACGTCAAGAAGTGTACGGTAGTTTAGGTCGATAAGGGTGGAAAGAGCTGGAAGCCTCATAGGTTCAAGGCTTGATTTCGGAGGGTAGGAGAAGTTCTTACTGGGCCACTGAAGCCCACCGAGGTACCCCATAGGGTAATCCTTAGTTGGTGTCATCCCGTCCAGGATTCCGTGGAGGTTGAGGGGTCAGCAGCTAGCTCAAGAAACATTCTTGAGAGGACCCCGACCTTGGAGGACACCTACGAGGTCATTGATATCGAAGCCTCCAAGGACGACCTGGTGGAGTAGTCAGCAGACGAGACGATGGAGGATACTATAGAGGTACGCTCGGAGACCTTCTCGAAGATGAGCCTACTGAGAATGCCGAGGAGATTGACAACTCCAGTAGCTCGACCTAGGGATTTTCATTTTCTAAACTATTATTTTGCTGAAGAACTCGATGGTCCGTTCTCTTTGGAGATGTTAATGGTTGTCTTATGAGTTGGTCCAGTTACCCCTACCGATTAGCAAGTTTATTCTACCAGCGCTTTTGTAAGAACTCGTGAGAGGTTATGTATAAATGTAATTATGGCGTTCTTGCTATCCAAGTCCCCGCTAATGCTTGTACGGAGAAGTTTATGCTATCGCTTCCACATGCGAACGATTTATTTTTATATACATCTCTCGAAATATGTGAATCATGGGACGCTCGAGAGTTTACGCTTGTAGGGGGTCGCGCGCTCCTGCCCGGGGCGCGGGGCGTGACATCTCGCCTTGCTTGGTATTAGAGCAAAGTTAGCTCGATCCAAGTTGATTGAGGATCGGAGTGATAAGGAGGATTAAGTTGGGACATGACCGGTAGCAAGACCTTAGGAAACTTGTTAGAATAAGGCACAAGATGCATGGCATATGACTTGGCGCATGTGACTGACATTGATCCTGACAAGATTGTAATGATTTATGAGGATTAAGTTCCACATCTAGCGTTGAAAGTCATATTTGGATTTTGATCTGTTGAGTAAATGAGCATGGCTAGTTTTGGTGAACCATTGAAGTGGACGGAATACGGTAATGGCCATGGACTATTTAGTGAAGTGCCTCTGGAATTAGTTGTGTGGAAGGTCGTTATGTTATGACCGTTTCTGTTGAGTCATAATTTGGTAGCTCTGGACTCGGTTGGATGAATGAGTTACTAACTCCTTGATGGATTTGTGGTGGTCTAGGCTTAGTAAAAGTATGCAAGAATGAACAATCCGCCTAGAAGACTTGGAAGACCTAGGAGTGGAGCCTCTAGTTTGAGGTCACTTGTGGCGAAAGAACCAAGAATGGATGGAGTGCTGAGAGCACTGGAAATGATTGGGGACCTCATCGACAAGCAGACCCAAGACATGGATGCTGCCATAGCCCAAGCGGTAGGAGTCGCAATAGCTACCGTCAACACCAAAAACGACATTAATGGAGGCAATGGAAACAACGACGATCATGGCCAGGGTAATGCGGCAGTGAATGCCCAGGAAGAGGTTGTTGTGGCTAGGCAGATGAGTCAATTGGTTGAGCAATTTATCAAGCTGAAGCCAACCTAGTTCGATGGGACTGGAGGCCCCGAACTAGCACCGAGATGGATCGAGAAACTAGAAAAGGCCTTTAGAGTATTGAGGTGTACAGATGAGGAGAAGGTACTGTTAGCAATGTACCAATTGGAAGGGACCGCTAATGACTGGTGGGCTGCCACCAAGAATGGAGTCTTTCTGGAAGGGACAGTCTTGACCTAAAATGCCTTTACCACGGCATTCAATGACAAGTATTTCTCCGAGGCGGCTTGAGAAAGGAAGCAAGTAGAGTTCTTGCAATTGCGTCAGAATCATTTGACCATAGACTAGTATGAAGTTGAGTTCTCCAGATTGTTAAGGTATGCACCCCGATCTGTAGAGGATCCCCTGGAGAAGGTGTGGAGATTTCGGGATGGACTGAGGCTTGAGCTTCGTAGCCAGATGATAGCTCTGAACCTGAGGACTTATAAGGAAATATATGAACGAGGACAGATGATTGAGAGAGATTTGAAAGAGAGAAATGTCACATCTAGGTCGAGGTTTAGTTTATTCAGAGACAATCGCCAGATTGGTAAAAGACCGGTGACTGGCAATAGACGCTTCGTCCCTTCGATAAGAACGAACATAGTAAAGCCGCCGAACCCAATGAACTAGAGTTGCCACCTCTGTGGCAGAAGGCATGGTAACAAACCTTGTCCGGCAAGGACTGGGGCGTGCTTCAAGTGTGGTCAGATGGGCCATCAGATGAAGACTTGCTCGAACTAATCCCTAGCGAGTAGACCTCAAGGGCAACGATCACAGGTAGGACCGTCAACTACCACTCCGCAAAATGATCAGAACCGACCCCCAGCCCAGGAAAGGGTCTATGCTGTAGCACGTAGGGAAGCAGAAGAAACGCCAAGCGTGCTCACAGGTACAATTTATGTGTGTAGCCAAACTTCCTATGCTTTGTTTGATCCTGGTGCATCACACTCGTTGCCTGCTCGGTTTGCTGATTTGGTTAATATGGAATTGAAATCGTTGAGTATAATTATGCATATTGCCACCTCGTTGAAGGATAATGTGCTGGTTTCGTTGGGCTGTGCTGATTGTAAAATCGTAATTAGCGGTAGTAAAGAGAGTATCGACTTAGCTGTGTTACCCATGTATGACTTAGATGTGATCATAGGAATGGACTGGTTGGGTAAGCAAAGGGCGGTAGTTGATTGTGGTAGTAGGATAATCCATTTCTATCCGGAAGATCGCCCTAGTTTTGAATTTGTGGGAAGTCGAGGAGGAACCTCGATTCCTTTAGTCTCGTCTCTTAAAGCGACAAAGTTGATGACTGAAGGATGTAAGACATATTTAGTCACAGTTATGGACACGACTACCGAGGAGCTCAAACTAGAAAGCATTCTGGTAGTGCGCGAGTTTCCTGACAATTTTCCTCAGGAGTTGCCAGGGTTGCCACCAGAGTGAGAAATAGAATTCATGATTGAGTTAGCTCCCGGAACGGAGCTGATCTCAAAGGCACTCTATAGGATGTCCCAATTAGAATTGAAAGAGCTAAAAGTACAAATGTAAGAATTATTGGATAAAGGATTTATTCGACTAAGTGCTTCACCGTGGGGAGCGCCCGTGTTGTTTATAAAGAAAAAGGATGGGTCCTTGCGTTTATGCATCGACTACAGACAGTTGAATCAAGTTACTGTAAAGAATAAGTACCCACTGTCGAGGATTAATGACTTATTTGATCAATTGCAAGGAGCTGCGGTATTCTCTAAGATTGACTTGATGACCGGGTATCATCGGTTGAGAATTAAAAAGGAAGACATACCTAAGACAGCTTTTAGGACAAGGTATGGTCATTACGAATTCACCGTGATGCCTTTTGAACTGACCAATGCTGTGACATTCTGATTTCCAATCGATTTCAGGCTCATTAATGAGAAGTGTGTATCTAGAGATGGATTTCAGTCGTATTTCGCTTGAACCTGATCAATTCGAGTAGACTGACCAAAAGGGAAAGGCTAACACGAGACGAGGTACGTGGATCGGGGAACTCGGATAGGAAATGACACTTTGGCCATAAGAATTGTCGAGGGAACTAGCAATAGACCCTCACAATTACATAATAACCAAAGCCGCCACGAATTAGCGAGCCCTAAACGTGATATGAATCACGGGGTCGATACTCGTAATGTCTGCAAAAGCTTCCCGTCGATTCGGGATAGGCTAGAACCACATCTGATTGAGAAAACTATCAGAAACGAGCCTTGAAAGATTGAAAATGGAAAATCAAGAATTCCAACGTTATTTGGATTGGCCATCGCCCTATCGAAGATTTCCGGAACGAGAAAAATGACGTTCTGAACGTCAGGGGTAAAATGACCGTTTTACCCCTCAAGCTTAGAACTTTGCCCAAGCAAATGAAGAAGGGAATTTTGAAAAATTAACCCCTCAAGGTTGCCGAAAATGAAGATTAAATAGTGGTCATTGAATCTCCTTTGGAAAAGGCGATGCCAAGTGTCACAAGATCAACCATGGACTAGTCAAGTCCAACTTTTGCCACCTACCATTCAAATCCCATTGACCAAGATTGGATAAAACTCTTTCTCTCTCTCTCAGCATTTTCGGTCATAACACCCCCCCTCAACCACCGAATACTTCTTCTTCGTCCTCTTGCTGTTCTGTCACCGCCCGACCAGATTTTGGGCTCCCATTCGCCAGCCACGAGGGCTACTTTTGGCCACTTTTTGACTGCCAACCGGCTACAACAATAAATATCCATGTCTTTTCGACCTCCTTGAAGTGGAATCGAGGCATTTGGAGCACCGAGGAGTCCGGAGCAAGGATTCTCTCGAGAGTCGACGGAAACGGACTCAAACTGAGGTAGGTTCGGTTCTCAGTTCCTTTGGTGGTCTAAATGTTGGAATCTTTGGCTCAAATTTTGTGGAGATCAAGCTGAGATGTGTAGAAATCTGTGATAAAAGGTTAGGCTTGATTTGATAAGTTTTTAACCCCGAACCTACCTTGTACATTTTGCCCAGAAACTACCGGATTCTGACTCGGGAAGAACCGGCAACGTTCTTTGAGTTTCCGACAACCAATTGACTCCAAATCTTCGTTAAGCCTCCCAGATCCTTAAATAGACATGTTAAGAGATAGATTGATGATTAAACGAAGGATTTAGGAGTAGATTAAGGGTTGGAAGTGTGCGGTTTGCATAGAATCGAAATGAATTGATTCGATTCTGTACAAGACCGGTTCGGTGGAGGCTGTGATTGTTGGATTATAAGTCTCAAATTGATGATTAAGATGTGTTAAAATGATGAGGATAATGCTATGGAGACTTGGGGTCATGGATGGTTGAATTGGATTGGAAATTGACGTAATTAGTTGGATTTTGTTAGGTTGCGCAATGAGTTCGGTATTGGACATTGAGGGCTAGAATTTTGAGGACTCAAGAGGAGTAATTTGCGTGATTAAACCCGAGGTAAGGGGATTCCTAACCCTATATTAAGACAATTGGACTCGATTGGGCGAGTTGAGGGACCAAATGAATGATTAGTGAGAGATGTCAAGAAGATTGTGTTTGGAATGCCCTGGAATCGTATAGGGGTTTACTTGTGCCGTTGTTTATGCTTGAATTGTCCGTCATGTTTGAGAATTATTTGATTATCTGGTATGCCATGAAGTTTCCAATTGTGCATGAGATGCACTGGTTGTTTATCTAAGGAATGGATTGAAAATCATAGCTTGACTATAATATGGTGAGGCTCAGAGGCATATAAGACGCGGGGCGGAAAAGGCATACCCTGATGCGATGAGATCGTGGGGGTGGAATTGATAATGTGTGGCGCCCTGATGCGATAAGATCGCGGGGTTGAGTTAGCAACAGTCCTAATGCGAATTATTCGTGGGACAGAGATGTGAAAATATCTTGATGTGACAAGATCGCGGGGTGAAGTTGAAATAGAGTGGTGCCCTGATGCGACAAGATCGCGGGGTAGAGTTAGCCACGGTCCTGATGCGAACTATTCACGGGACGAAGGTATGAGAATACCCTAATGCGACAATATCGAGGGGTGGAATTAATATTAGGTGGCGTACTAATGCGATAAAATCGCGGGGTTGAGAAGGCCACGGTCTTGATGCGAACCATTCGTGGGATGGAGAGACCCTAAGGCGTATGACGCGGGGCAGGAGATATATACCCTAATGCGACGAGATTGCGGGGTGGAGTTGATGTATATAGCGCCCTGATGGGACAAGATCGTGGGGTAGAGTTAGCCATGTTCTTGATGTGAACTATTCGCGGGACGAAGGTATGAGAATACCCCGATGCGACAAGATCGCGGGGTTGAATTGATATTAGGTGGCACCCTAACACGATAAAATCACGAGATTGAGAAGGCCACGGTCCTGATGCAAACCATTCGCAGGATGGAGAGGCTTTGAGGCGTGTGAGACGCGGGGGAGGAGATATATACCTTGATGCGACGAGATCGCAGGGTGGAGTTGATGTTATGTGGCGTCCTGACGTGATGAGATCGCGGGATTGAGATGGCCACGGTCCTGATGCGAACTATTCGCGGGACGAAAGTGTGAGAATGCCCTGATGCGACGAGATCGCGGGGTGGTGTTGATGTTGCGTGGTGCCCTGATGCGACGAGATCGCGGGGTTGAGATAGCCATAGTCCTAATGCGAACTATTCGCGGGACGAAGTATGAGATATTGATATTGGCCGAGAGATTTGTCGGAACCTGATGCGTTTACTCGGGTTTCTAACGACAGTCTGGGGCGTTTACGTGGACCAAGCCTGAGGCGACATGATCGCTGGCTAGAGATTGAGACAAGCTGGGATCAGTGGATATGAGATGTGACAGGCTGAGAGTGCAGGTGCATTATTATCTGAATGTGACATGAGGTCATTTTTGCATGCATGTCATCTATATGTCGTTATTTCATTGAATGGTGCCTTATCCGCCTGTGAGTTTATGAGTTTGAAAATATCAAGGAATGGATGACTGCCTGAGTGGACGGTCGGCCTAACCTAGGGTTAGGACCTACCTTACTGAGATTTATATCTCACCCTAGTGGGGGCTTACATTTTTCAGGTTCTAGGGGGAGGGAGCATGAGCTTGCCAAGGAGTGGCATTTGAAGCGTTAGCTGGCCATTTGTCTTTTGAATGGATTTGCCCTTTTTAATATTGGGATTGTATTATTGATTGGTGAATATAATGAATTGGTCTTTTACATAATGAGTCGAGGTAATTTGATGCATCTGTCCTAAGTCATCGTATGTGGTTGTATCTATACGAATGGAGATGGCGTTGCTTCTGCATGTGTATTTCTGTCAGTGTTCAGATTATTGACTGTTGGATCCTGAAGTGTTCATTAAGGCACAGCTTGGCGGGATGCTGGCACTCTCGGCGGGTTCGGGGCGTGACAAATGCTCCAGCCTCATTTATGGACTTGATGCATTGGGCGTTCAAGGAATTCTTGGATAGATTTGTCATAATCTTTATTGACGATATCCTGATTTACTCAAGGAGTAACGAAGAACGCAAAGAACATCTGAGGATTGTTTTGCAGACCCTGAGGGAACACTCGCTTTACGCTAAGTTTGGCAAATGCGAGTTCTGGTTGAATAAAGTGGCATTTCTTGGTCATGTGGTGTTTGGAGAAGGAATTACGGTGGATCCTGCGAAGATCGAAGTTGTAATGAGCTGGCCTAGGCCTACTACAGCCACGGAAGTCCGAAGTTTCTTAGGATTGGCAGGATATTACAGACGTTTTGTGGAGAAATTTTCATCCATAGCTATTCCACGGACGAGATTGACTAGGAAAGAAACTAAGTTCGAGTGGACAGATAAGTGTGAAAGGAGTTTTCAAGAGCTCAAGCACGGTTAATGACCACACCGGTATTGACGATTCCATCAGGACTTGGAGGTTACGAAATATATAGCAATGCTTCGCTAAAGGGACTAGGCTATGTGCTAATGCAACATGTAAGAGTGGTTGCATATGATCCCAACAACTAAGACCGCACGAGATGAACTATCCGACTCATGATTTGGAATTGGCAGCGATCATCTTCGCTCTGAAGATCTGGAGGCATTATTTATGTGGCGAGAAATTTCAAATTTATACGGACCACCAGAGCCTGAAGTATCTATTTTCCCAAAAGGAACTGAACATGAGGCAGCGTTGATGGATAGAGCTGCTTAAGGATTACGATTGCGACATATTATATTACCCTGGAAAGGCAAACAGAGTTGCGGATGCGCTCAGTCAGAAGTCTAGTATTGCTTGTCTACTGGTGAAAGGATGCTCGTTATTTGAAAATTTAAGGAATTCTGAATTCAGATTGGAAGTCCGTCAATTATCCAGTTTGGTAGCCACATTGAGAATAGAACATGAGATCCAAGAAAGGATAAAAGCCTTGCAGCATATGGACCCAAAAATTCAGAAGATCCTCGAAATGGACGCAACAAAAAGGAAACAAGAGTTCCAAGTGTTAGAGGATGGGATTTTGAAGTTTCGGGAGCGTCTATGCGTACCAAAGGACGAAGAGCTTAGGGAAAGAATTTTATCAGAGGCTCATAAAAGCAATTATAGTATCCACCCAGGAGGCACGAAAATGTATCAGAACTTACGTCAACACTACTGGTGGAACGGAATGAAGGTGGATGTAGCCAAATATGTGGCAAAGTGCTTACGTGCCAGCAGGTAAAGGCACAACACTATAAGCCTGTTGGATTGCTACAACTGTTGGAGATTCCTGAATGGAAATGAGAGCACGTGACTAAGGATTTTGTAATGTGACTACCAAGGAGCCAAAGAGGCCACGATTCTATGGGGTAGTTGTAGACAGGTTGACCAAGTTTGCACACTTCATTCCTGTGCGAAAGGATTTCGCGATGGATAAATATGCCGAATTGTATATCCGGCAGATAGTGAGGTTACATGGAGTATCCGTGACGATCACATCGGACAGAGATCCCAAGTTCACGGCGAACTTCTAGAAGAGTCTTCAAGATGCCATGGAAACTCGACTACAATTTAGTACGGCATACCATCCACAAACGGATGGACAATCGGAGAGGACAATCCAGACGCTCGAGGATATGTTACGGGCATGTGTTATAGAACTCAAAGGTGGATGGGAGGATCAGTTGCATTTGGTAGAGTTCGCATTTAACAACAGCTATCAGCAAAGTATTCGAATGGCACTTTTTGAAGCGCTTTACGGAAGAGCTTGCAAGAACCCCGATTTGTTGGGATGAAGTTCGAGAAAAAAGCATTACAGGCGCAGAGTTGGTAGAGCAATCAGTAGAGGCAATGAAAATAATTCGAGATAGACTGAAGACGGCACAGAGTCGTCAGAAGAGTTATGCGGATAAATGATGTAAGCCTTTGGAGTTCCAAGTAGGCGATCATGCTTTCCTTAAGGTGTCGCCGATGAGGGGATTATCTCGATTTGGAAAGAAAGGAAAACTAAGTCCAAGATACGTAGGACCTTTTGAAATTTTGAAACGGATTGAGACCTTGGCCTACAGGCTTGCCTTGCCGCCTAATTTGTCCCAAGTACACAACGTCTTCTATGTGTCAATGCTACGGAAGTACGAGCTAAACCCGACGTATGTACTAGATTACGAGGTTATCGAAGTGGATGACAGAGTATCCTACGTAGAAAAGCCAGTCAGGATCGAAGATCGAACGGAGCAAATTCTAAGGAATAAGACGATTCCATTAGTCAAAGTTGTTTGGGAGAACCATGGAACTGAAGGCGTTACGTGGGAAAGCGAGGAAACAATGAGGCATTAATACCCCCATTTATTTGAGTAACTAGGTTTATTGTAAATTTCGAGGACGAAATTTTTGTAAAAGGGAAAGAGTTGTGACATTCTAATTTTTCTGTCATCTCGGGACTTATTAATGAGAACATATCTAACGATATTTTTCAATCGTATCTCGCTCGGATCTAATCAATCTCGAGTTAACTAACCAAAAGGAAAAGGCTAACGCGAGGCAAGGTACGTGGACCTAGGGAACTCAAATAGGAAATGGCACTTTGACCATAAGGATTGTCGAGGGGACATTTAGAGCCATAAGAGGCCGATCTAAGAGCGATTAAGGAATGCATTGTTAGCGTTTTACGATTGGAGTGCGGGTGATGCCACATAACCAGTGTATAGTTTGTAAAATTTTCCTAAATCGAACTATGACGATCGAGACAGTCGGAACTAGCAATAGACCCTCGTAATTACATGACAACAAAAGTAGCCATGAATTGATGAGCCCTAAGTGTGATATGAATCACAGAGTCAATACGCGTAATGTCTGCAAAAGCCGCCCGTCAATTTAGGATATGCTGGAATCACATCTGACAGAGAAATGATTCAAAGACGAGTCTCAAAATTAGAAAATGGAGAATCAAGAATTGCAACATTATAATTGGATTGAACGTCGCCTTATTGAAGAAAATTGAAATCAGAAAAACAACATTCCGGATGTCGAGGGTAAAATTACCATTTAGCCCCTTAAGCCATAACCTTGTCTTAATAATTGGATAAGGGCATTTTGGTAAATCATGATACCCTATAGGCTGCCGAAAATCAAGAAAAATGAGGGCCATTGGATGAGATATTGATTGACATATGGACGTCAATAGATGAAGAGTTGGCATTAAATGAATCACTTTTAACCTACCATTCTTTGGGGTTTGACTCTTGAAATGGGGTATACACCTTTCTCTCTCACTCCCTCAGCTGAACACCATCTTCATTCTGCCATTCTTCTTCTTCTTCTTCCTTCTTCTTCATCGCCGAGAAGCTCCCCACCCGACTAATCTTGCCCATCTCCATCGCCGCCATCAACCACCACTTCCGATCGCCACCTGAGCTCGAGCCGACCACCAACACCTTCCTCATCCTCTTGCTGACTACTTCCAACTTGCATCAAGTCATTTGACCCACCAAGGAGCTCAGGCCAGCCATTCTCCCAAAAGTCGACGGAAACCGTTGCAGCTAGAGGTAAGCTGTTGTTTAGACTCCGTAGGACCTGAAATTGTCTCGCATGCCATAGACGTGTTGCTCGTTGCACGAGTGTGCACTTGACCATGAGATTCTGAATTGAAATGAGTATTTGGCATGTCTCAGAAATTTGTGACACCTTGAGGCGTTGAGACGCGGGGTTGTGTGGATGCGTTGAGACGCGGGGTTGAAATGACCAAAGTCCTAATGCGTTGTGACGCGGGACTGAATTTGATATGTGTCGACACAGGCCTGAAATGAAATTGAAAACCTGATGCTTTAACGTAGGTTTGTCAATGGGATGGTTTGAGGCGTAATTACACGGACCGAGCCTGAGTCGTTCTAAACGCGAGCGTGAATCAATGGAAGCCTGAAAGGATGGAAAGTGTGACCTATTTTGGCTATGCGTGCTTAATCTGAACTATGAGAACTAATGTCATGAATGCGTGCTTGACGCTTGTTTGTATCTAGATGTTATTTCATGACTGCTGAATGCTTCATGTGGTTGCTTGTGCATTTTGTCCATGATTGCATTCACTTGAATGTACGGTCAGCCTAACCTAGGGTTAGGACCTGTCTTACCGAGACGTAAATCTCATCCCGTCGCGGGATCACATTTCCAGATCCTAGACCGTGAGCATGCTGCCAATCAGACTAGGTGACCCAAAGGAGATGTCTGCATATTTTGTGGAGTTCCCAAATAGATGGGGGGCTGTGGACGTCAGGAAGTGTATGATAGTTTAGGCCGATGAGGCTGGAAAAGCTAGAAGCCTCATAGGTTCGAGGCTTGGTTTCGGAGGATAGGGGAAGTTCCTACTAGGCCACTGAAGCCCACCGAGGTTCCCCATGGGGTAATTCCTAGTTGGTGTCATCCCGTCCAGATTTTGTGGAGGTTGAGGGGTCAGCAGCTGGTTTGAGAAACATTTCTGAGAGGACCCCGACCCTGGAGGACACCAACGAGGTCATTGAGATCGAAGCCTCCAAGGACGATCTGGTGGAGTAGTCAGCAGACGAGACGATGGAGAAACAGTAGAGGCGATCGGAGATCTTCTCGAAGTACAAGCCTACAAAGGATGCCGAGGAGATTGACGACTCTAGCAGCTCGACCTAGGGATTTTCGTTTCCTAAACTGTTATTTTGCTGAAGAACTCGATGGTCCGTTCTCTTTGGAGATGTTAATGGTTGTCTTTTGAGTTGGTCTAGTTACCCCTACTAACTAGCAGGTTTAGTCTACCAGCACTTTTGTAAGAAGTCGTGGGAGGTTATGTATAACTGTAATTATGGTGTTCCTTCTATCCAAGTCCCCGCTAATGCTTGTACGGAGGAGTTTATGTTATCGCTTCCACATGCGAATGATTTATTTTTATATACATCTCTCGAAATACGTGAATCCTGGGATGCTTGAGAGCTTACGCTTGCAATGGGTCGCGCGCTCGTGCCCAGGGCGCAGGGCGTGACAACATGCTTGGATTAGGCTTGCCTATTATCAGAAGAAACATTCTTGTTAGATAGCCTAAACAACTCTTGTTTTGGAAAAATCTTTTTGTTTTTCCCCAGACATTTCATCTCATAGGGAATTAATGACACATCGTGCATGCTTCAACCATGTTTGGATAACCTCTAACCCTAACATGTGTGCAACAAGTGCCGGGAATTTTTCTTTCAAAAGTATGGTTCATTCCTAAGCTTGACCACATGCATGTTTATCTTCGACTTCTTCTTTCTAACAAGAAAGTGAGAAATTTTACGGCATTTCTCCATTGCTGTCTTCTTCTTCATCGGACATCCCTGTTATGAAGAGAACAAAAAGTTTCAGTGAATGGAATATATTTTAACGCTTGATGGAACGGATACTTATCACCTGGTTCTACATGTTAGAGACCTCTCTGTTCTTGGTTCCATTTGAACGAGTTTGATTATGAGTCCATTTCTTAGAATCCTGCAAAACATAACACATGCCATGTATGCATGGATGCATGATATGCCTATGTAATGACTGCTAAGGCGACTCGAATCATTTTGGAGAAAGTCATGTGACCATCATCTGATTTCATTTCAAGGATAATATTTCTTCATAGCATATGAGTCTACAGGATATCTCAATTCTTCTCCTTCAGAATTTACAAGAATTAATGCCCCTCTCACAAGAACTTTCTTGACAACATAATGGCCTTCATAGTTCGGGGTAAACTTGCCTCCCGGATGAGCAGCATTCGACGAAGTATTCCTTATCACCAGGTCATCTACTTCGAAACCTCTGGGGTTAACTTTCTAGTTAAATGACTTGGCCACCCTCTTTTGGTAGCTCTGGCCGTGACAAATCGCTCTAAGACGCTTCTAGTCTATCAGATTTAGCTGTTCATATCTGTGTTTGATCCACTCTGCCTCAAAGAGTTTAACTTCTGACAATATTCTCAAAGATGGAATCTCAATCTCTACATGTATGACAGCTTCCATCCCGTATACCAGAGCATAAGGAGTTGCCCTAGTAGAAGTCCCGATCGAAGTCCGATACGCTATTAAGGTAAATGGTAGTCTCTCATGCCAATCCCTGTAATTCTCGGCAGTCTTAGCCAAGATCTTCTTTATGTTCTTATTTGCCGCTTTTTTTACTCCATTTATTTATGGGCGGTAAGGGAAGAATTAAGAAGTCGAATACCAAAGTGATCTAGTAGATCATCGACAATCTTGTTATTTAAGTTGGACCCATTGTCTACGATGATTGCCCGAGGGGTACCATATCGAGAGATTATATCCCTCTTGATAAACTTTGCCACACTTCTCGCAGTGACAATTTGTGTAAGAACTGGCTTCTATACACTTCGTGAAGTAATCAATCGCAACTAGAATGAAGCGATGACCATTCGAAGTTGTTGGATTGATAGGCCCTATCATGTCTATTCCACACATAGAGAAAGGCCAGACTTCAGACATCTGATGAAATTCGTTCAGGGGTGCATTAATCTTATCTCCGTATACTTGACAATGGTGGCATGACCTGATATGTTGACTACAGTCTGATTCGATGGTCATCCAATAATAACCAAGCCGCATGATCTTCCTAGTGAGGAGATGGCTATTCATGTGTGGCCCACATATACCTTCATGGATTTTCCTCATGAGAGCATTTGCTTCTTTAGAATCTATGCACCTTAACAGAGTAGAATCGAATGACCTTTTGTACAAAGTTTGTCCACTGAGGAAGAATTTACTAGCCATCTTGGCTATATATCTTCGATCTTCTGTTTGACATCCATCAAGACATTCTCTCTTCAAGAGATAATTCTTGATATCGTGGTACCACGGCTCTCCGTCAAACTCTTCTTCGATCATGATACAATAAGCTGATTTTTTGGTTATGCCAATCCTTAGTGGCTCTATTTCTAATTCATCAATTATTTGCAACATGGAGGCCAATGTGGCCAAAGCGTCCGCGAACTGGTTCTGCGCTCTTGGCATATATTCAAATGACACTTCTTCGAATTTAAATATCAATTCTTCCAGGTACTCATGATAGGAGATGAGTTTTGTGTCATTTGTTTTCCACTCCCCCTGTGTCTGAAACATAATGAGCATGGAATCTTCATAAACCTACAATTTAGGTACCTCTATGGAGATGGTCAACTGCAGGCCCAGAATGCATGTTTCGTATTCTGAAATATTGTTGGTGCAAGGAAAAATCAGTTTTGCAGCAACAAAATAATGTTGACCATTAGGGGATATTAGCAATGCCCTTGTGCCAGCTCTCGACAAATTGACGGCACCATCGAAATATATGACCCATTTGTCTTCTGTTAGATTCAAAACTTATTCTTCTACTTTTGTTTGCTCAGAAGATGTGTGATTTCAGAGATAACCGCCAGATGGGCAAGTGACCGATGGCGGACAACAGGCGTTTTGTGCCTCTCGTAAGGAAAAATATTGTGAAGCCGCCGAATCCCACTAACCGGAGTTGCCGCCTTTGTGGCAGGAGGCATGGAAATGGGCCATGCTCGGTAAGAACTGGGGCTTGCTTTAAGTGTAGTTAGATGGGCCACCAGATGAGGACGTGCCCGAATCAAGCTCTAACGAGTCGACCGCAAGGACAGAGGTCGCAAGCTGGACCGTCGACTGTCACTCCCCAAATCGAGCAGAATCGACCACCGGCCCAGTGAAGGGTATATGTAGTAGCCCGTAGAGAGGCGGAGGAAGTACTAGGTTTGGTCATGGTACGGTTTACTTGTGTGACCAAGCTGCATATGCATTATTTGATCCTGGTGCACGCATTCATTTGTGTCTGCTCAGTTTGCTGAATTGGTGGGTATGAAGTTAAACCGTTGAATATAATTCTGCATGTTGCCACTCCGTTAAAGGATAATATACTGGTTTCTTTAAGCTGTGTTGGTTGTGAAATTATGATTGGAGGGAGTAAGGAGAATATTGATATAGCTGTATTGCCCATGTATGATTTTGACGTGATCATATAGATAGATTAGTTGGGTAAACAGGGGGCGGTGGTAGACTGTGATAGTAGAATAATCCGATTTTATCCAAGAGGCCGCCCAAGCTTTGAATTGATGGGAAGTCGAGGAGGAATCTCGATTCCCTTAGTCTCATCTCTGGAAGTGATTAAGTTGATGTTAGAAGGATGTCAAGCGTACTTAGTTACAGTGATGGACACGATTACCGAAGAGTCAAAACTAGAGAGTATCCCGGTAGGGCATGAATTTCTTGACGTGTTTCCCCAAGAGTTGCCAAGATTGCCACCGGAGCGAGAGATAGAATTCGTAATCGAGCTAGCTCCTGGAACGGAGCCGATCTCGAAGGCACCTTATAGGATGTCCCTGTCAAAACTGAAAGAGTTAAAGGTGAAGATGCAGGAACTGCTGGATAAAGGATTTATTCGACCGAGTGCTTCGCCGTGGGGAGCGCCGGTGTTGTTCATAAGGAAGAAGGATGGGTCTTTGCGTCTATGCATCGACTATCGGTAGTTGAACTAGGTAACAGTGAAGAAAAAATACCCACTGCCTGGAATCGATGACTTGTTTGATCAGTTGCAAGGAGCGACAGTATTCTTAAAGATTGACCTGAGAATAGGGTATCACCAATTGAGGATCAAGAAGGAAGACATACCTAAGACTACTTTTAGGATGAGGTATGGGCATTATGAGTTCACAGTGATGCCTTTTGGATTGACCAACGTTCCGGCTGCTTTTATGGATCTGATGCATGGAGTATTTAAGGAATTCCTGGATAGATTCGTCATAGTCTTTATTGACGATATCTTGATTTACTCGAAGAGTGACTCGAAACACGAAGAGCACCTGAGGATTGTTCTGCAGACCCTGAGGGAGCATTCGCTATACACAAAGTTGAGTAAATGCGAGTTCTAGCTGAGCAGGGTAGCATTTCTTGGTCATGTGGTGTCTGGAGAAGGGACTGTAATGGACCTTACGAAGATGAAGCGGTAACGAATTGGCCTAGGCCTACTACGGTTACTGAAGTCAGAAGTTTGTTAGGATTGGCAGGGTATTACAGAAAATTTGTGAAAAAGTTTTCATCCATAGCCATCCCATTGACGAGACTGACAAAGAAAAAAAATAAGGTTTGAATGGACAGACAAGTGTGAAAGGAGTTTCCAAGAACTCAAGCATCGGTTGGCAACCGCACCGGTGTTGACGATACCATCTAGACCATGAGGCTATGAGATATACGGCAATGCCTCACTAAAAAGACTGGACTGTGTGTTGATGCAGCACGAAAGAGTAGTGGCCTACGCATCCTGACAATTGAGACCACATGAAATGAACTACTAACGCATGATCTGGAATTAGCAGCGATCATATTTGCTTTGAAGATCTGGAGACACTACCTATGTGGCGAAAAGTTTCAGATTTATACCGACCACCAGAGCTTAAAGTATCTGTTTTCTCAAAAAGAGCTGAATATGAGGCAGCGTAGGTGGATGAAGCTGCTTAAGGACTATGATTGTGATATACTGTATCATCTTGGGAGGGCAAACAGAGTAGCAGACGCACTGAGTCGGAAGTCAAGCTTTGCCTGCCTGCTAGTAAGAAGTTGGTCGATGATCGAGGACTTGAGAGACTCTGAGTTCAGACTCGAAGTCTGCCAGTTGTCTAGCCTAATGGCTACATTCAAGATGGAACTTGAGGTCCAAGAAGGAATAAAGACCTTACAGTTTATGGACCCGGAAATTCAGAAAATTCTAGAAATGGAAACGACAAAGAGGAAACCAGAATTTTAGGTGTTAGAGGACGGAGTTTTGAAGTTTCGAGGACGACTGTGCGTGCCAAAAGATGAAGGGCTCCGGGAAAGGATTTTGTCAGAGGCTCATAGGAGCAATTATAGTATCCACCTTGGAAGTACGAAAATATATCAGAACTTGCAACAGCATTATTGGTGGAACGGAATGAAGGTGGATGTGGCGAGATATGTGGCTAAGTGTTTAACATGCCAGCAAGTAAAAGCGCAGCACCGTAAGCCTGGAGGACTATTACAGCCGCTGAAGATTCCGAAATGGAAGTGGGAGCATATAAGTATCGATTTTGTGATGGGACTTCCGAGGAGCCAAAGAGGTCACGACTCTATATGGGTAGTCTTGGACAGATTGACCAAGTCCGCCCACTTCATTTCTATGCGAAAGGATTTCGCGATGGATAGATACACCGAGTTATACATAAGGCAAGTCGTGAGATTACATGGAGTGCTTGTAACAATTACGTCTGATAGAGGTCCCAAATTCACGGCAAACTTTTGGAAGAGTCTTCAAGAAGCCATGGGAACCTGACTGCAGTTTAGCATGGCGTACCATCCACAGACAGACGGACAGTCAGAAAGGACGATTCAGACGCTTGAGGACATGTTGCGAGCATGCGTCATTGATTTCAAAGGAGGATGGGAAGATCAACTGCACTTGGTAGAGTTTGCATATAATAATAGCTACCAGCAGAGCATCCGGATGGCACTATTTGAAGCACTTTATGGAAAGACCTGCAGAACCCCGATTTATTGGGATGAGGTTGGAGAAAGAAGTATCACAGGCCCAGAGTTGGTAGAGCAATCGGTGGAAGCAGTAAAAATAATTCGGGATAGACTGAAGACGGCTCAGAGTCATTAGAAGAGTTATACAAATAAGCGGCATAAGCCTTTGGAGTTTCAAGTAGGCAACCATGTTTTCCTCAAGGTGTCACCGATGAAAGGTTTATCACGTTTTGGAAAGAAGGAAAAATTGAGCCCAAGGTACGTAGGCCCATTTGAGATACTAGAGCAAGTTGGAACCTTGGCTTACAGGCTTGCCTTGCCGCCTAATCTATCCCAGGTGCTTAACGTTTTTCATGTGTCCATGCTACAAAAATATGAACAGGATCCGACGTATGTGCTGGACTACGAAGTCATAGAAGTAGACGATCGGGTATCCTACGTAGAGAGGCCGATAAGGATTGAGGACCGAAAGGAGCAAATCCTCAGGAATAATAAGATTCCATTGGTCAAGGTGGTGTGGGAACACCATAGAACCGAAGGCGCCATGTGGGAGAACGAAGAGACGATGAGGCGACAACACCCCTATTTATTTGAGTAATTAAGTTTGATGTAAATTTAGGGCATGAAATTTTTGTAAGGGGGAAGAGTTGTGACATTCTGATTTCCAGTCAATTTCAGACTCATTAATGAGAAATATATCTAGTGATGTATTTCAGTTGTATTTCACTCGAATCTGATCAATTTGAGTAGGCTGACCAAAAGGGAAAGGCTAACGTGAGACAAGGTACGTGGATCTAGGGAACTCGAATAGGAAATGACACTTTGACCATAAGGATTGTCGAGGAGACATTTAGAACCATAAAAGGTCGATCTAAGGATGATTAAAGGATGCATTGCTAGTGTTATACGATTGGAGCGCGGGTGATGCCGCTTAACCAACATATGATTTGCAAAATTTTCCTAAATCAGATAGTGACGATCGAGACCATAGGAACTAGTGATAGACCCTCACAATTACATAACAACCAAAGTCGCCACGAATTGACGAGCCCTAAATGTGATATGAATCACAGGGTCGATAGGCGTAAAGTCTGTAAAAATCGCCTGTCGGTTTGAGATAGGCTGGAACCGCGTCTGATAGAGAAAATAATCAGAAACGAGTCTTGAAAATTGAAAATGGAGAATCAAGAATTCCAACGTCATGTTTGGACTAGCCGTCGCCATGTCGAAGATTATTGGATTGAGAAAAACGACATTCCGGACGTCGGGGGTAAAATTACCATTTTGCCCCTCAAGTTTTAGCCTTGCTTATGCAATTGAAGAAGGGCATTTTGGTCTTTTACTTTCCCCCAAGGCTGCCGAAACTTGGAAGAGAGCATGGCCATTGGATTAAGCTTGAATGACACTTGATTGACACTTAGGACATGTGTCCACTCTTGAGATTGAATATAGCTTCTCATTCTCTCTCTTGGCCAGCCACTCTTCCTCCAAAGCACCGAAACTCTCTTCTTCTTCTTCCTCTCTTCTACCGCTAGCCGACCGATTCTGTGCCGCCCGTTCTCCAACTCCGACGACCCCCTCCGGCCACCGCCGACCACACCCTCCTAGCTTAGCCTCTTACCAACCTCTTCAAAGTGGAAGCGCATCGATTGAGCCACCGAGGAGCTCCGGCCAACCATTCTCTCGGAAGCTGATGGAAACCGACACAATCTGAGGTAGGCAGAGTTTCTAACCCTTAAAGACCTTGAAATGTTGGAGTCTTGTGACCAAATTTTGTGGAGATCTAGGGGACTCGTTTAGTGATCTGTGGTAAAAAATTGATCTTAATTTGATGGAGTTTTGACCTCAAATGGATTTTGTGAATGTTGGACATAAACTGCCGGTTTGCAGTCTTGAAGGAGCCCGCAACTTTCAAGGGATTTCCGGCGACGACTCGGCTTCAAATCTTTGGTGAGCCTCATAAACCCTTAGATAGACATGTTAGCAAGTAGGTTAGTGATTAAATGGTGGAATTGGAGTAGGTTAAGGGTTGGATATGCTCGGTTTACACAGAACCGAACATAGCAAAGTTCGGTTCAGTGTAAACCGATTCTTTGGAGGCTATTGACTGTTGGTTTTGAGTCTCAAATTCATTAATGAGATATGTTAGGATGTTGAGGAATGTGTTATTAAGGTTGGTGGTTCATGGATGGGTGAATTAGACAAGGGAAATTGACAATTGGTTGGATTTTCCTAGGTTGCACGGTGGGTTGTTCTTGGACCATTGAGACCGAATTGTTGAGGGCTTGAGAAGAGCATTTTTGTGCCATCAAACTTGAGGTAAGGGAATCCTAAGCTTAGGATAGAAAGATTTGATTCAATTGGGCGAGTCAGGCGATAATTTGAATGATTTGAGAAAGATTCCAATATGATTGTTCTTGGTGCTTCCTAAGATGATATAGGGGATTAATGTGTGCCAATGTTTGTCCTTGAATTATCTGCCATGTCTGAGTGTCACATTGATTGTCATGCATGCCATGAGTATATGAATTGTGCTTGAGTTGCACCTGTTGTTATGTATGTGAAATGAATTGTAAATCATAGCATGAGTGTGACATGGTGAGACCCTGATGCGTATGAGATGCGAGGTGGTGGAATGAGTACCCTGAGGCGCTGAGGCGCGGGGTTGGAATTATGTGGCACCTTGATGCGTACGAGACGCGGGGTTGAGAAGGCCATGGTCATGATGCGTTGAAACGTGGGACGGAGATGTGATGTGTCGACACTGGCCTTGAATATCATTGAAACCTGATACGTTTACGCGGGTTGTCAATGACGGTCTGATGAGTTTACGCGGATCGAGCTTGATGCGTTCTAAACGCTGGCATGAGAATGAGGCAGGCAGGAAAAGGTGGATGTGGTGATGCGGCAGTGCGAGTTGTGCATAATCATCTGAATGTGTTATGATGCCATAACTGTATGCCTGCCATCCGTGTGTCGTTGTCTATATTTGCATTGCCTCATATGTCTATGAGTTTGAATTATTGGGGTATGTGACTGCCTGAGTGGACGGTCGACCTAATCTAGGGTTATGACTCTTTTACTGAGATGTGAATCTCACCCCGTTGGGGACTCCCTTTTTACAGATCCTAGACCTTGAAGATGTGGCCTATCTGTTTTGGAGACCTCAAGGAGATGACCATTTATTTTGATGAGTTCCCTGATGGCCAAGGAACTATTTATGTAAGGAAGTGCACAATGGTTTGGGTAGACGAGGGTAGTACTAGTTGGAAGCCTCACAAGTATGAGGCCTGGTTCCAAAAGGTCGGGGATGTGTCTACTGGGCCGTTAAAGCCCCATGAGGTGCCCTAGGGAGTAATCCCTGATTGGTGCCACCCTGCCCAAGAGTTAGACCAGGCTGAGGGGTTAATTGCCGATTCGAGGAATGGACCGGAGAGGACCCCGACCTTAGACGACACGGAGGAGGAGGTTATTGTGGTTGAGGTGATTGAGGAGGATCTCGTGGAGCCATCTACTGAGGAGACTATGGAGGACACCATCGAGGTTCATTTGGAGACCTTTTCAGCGTACGAGCCCACGGAGGACGCAGAGGAGACCAAGGACTCCAGCAGCTCGTCTTAAGGAGCTCCCAGTTTGTTAGTTTGATGTTTTGGGGCCAACCCTGACCCTGTCTTCTATGGATGATTGAGGATGGGCCTCCTTTGTGTACTTACCCCATCACCCTTTGTGTTAGCGGATTTAGTAGCTATGTATCTGTATGAATAGTTGGATATTTGTATGACAGTATTTGTGCTATCCAGGTCCCACTTCATATTTTATATGGAGGAGTTATTTCATTATTGCTTCCGTGTGCTTTGTCTATTATACGTCTCTCGACTTAATTGTGGATCTTGGGATTGCGAGGGATATTTGGTTTGCTTGCAGGGAGTCGCGTGCTCGTGCCCGGGGCATGGGATGTGACAATTTCGTAACCACAAACACATGTACAACATGACTGTCCTCACCACTTGTCATATCACAATCGCCTTTAGATCAATTCTTATCCATTGAAGAGTTCTAATTCCACCGATCAATTGCCTATATTCAACCATATACCTCAAGTGGAGTCGCTAACTAAATCAAATCCACATGCATTCGATCACAACTGGCCTTTAATAAAAAAAAAATTCCTTACCTACTTTCTTGTATACACCTCATCTCATATCATTTAAGGTAGTCATAGTAATCGATAGCTAAATCATCAGGATACAACGCAATTCAAGTCTGAATCGACTAATGTCAATCGTCTCTTTATAACTCATAATCTCCAAGTTGGGTCATCGACAAACCACAATCATAATAATATAACCCAATCGACCCTTCATTTATAAGCTATTCTCTAGCAACCTCAAATTCAGGCTTATAACTCCTCAAGTTCTATTAACTTCCTTCTGAGCCTTATTCATAAAATCACTCAAGATCATCCATTAAATCGGCACTATGACCATTAGAATACTACACAAGCTCAGGCCAATAGTCCTCAAGATTCAACAATCCATGTTTATCTCTCAAGGTCTCACTACCTAATTGTTATCAAGTCATCGTTCCTTATCACTCCAAGTCTCAATCACATTGGATCGAGCTGACCTTACTTTGATACCACTTAAACGGGGATGTCATGCCCCGAACGCGTCAGGCTCGCAAAATCCCACTAGGGCCATCTTGTCTCGGTGGTACGTAGGATCCGTCGGCCAACAATTTATAACTTCTAAATGATACAAACATACAGAAGCGATGAAACTTCTTCATTCAATTCTATATTAAGATAACTCACGACATAGGGTACGTCTTCTTATAAACGCCGACTACAGGTATCGATGATACAACTCTAACTTCAAGGCAACATGAAATCTCTAAAGTCATAAAAGTGTAAATCCATTTCATATAATTACTTCTTCAAATATCGATCATTGGCAAGCTCAGATTTCCATTGCCTGGGACCTAAAAAAGTTAATCCCACGACGGGGTGAGATATGAATCTCAGCAAGTTCAGCTTAAACCTAGACCAGGCCATTAGTCCTTCAAGATTATGCAATAAAACAATAGACAAGAATTCATTGATAAAACAACATATGGTAATAAAACATCAAGGCATCACGAAATGTCTGGCATAACGCAATCACGATTCAAGGACAATCATATCATCACAATTTTCAATTTCAATGGCCAAGCACGCGTCAAAACGCATCAAGCTAATCACAAATTTAATCCCAATGGCCAAGCCCGCGTCAATACGCATCATGCTAGTTACAAATTTAATTCCAATGGCCAAGCCCGCGTCAATACGCATCAGGCTAATCAAGATCTCGATTGGCAACCCGCGTTCTAACGCATCAGGTTCCAAAGGCCATTTCGATACTTGTGTCGACACGTATCAAGACTATCCCACGTTCTGACGCATTAGGATATCAATTCTCTTTTTAATAGCTATGCTCGCGTCAATACGCCTTAGGCTCGGTCCGCGTCAATATGCCTCAGACCATCAAATTGACAAACCCACGTTAAATGTATCAAGTTTTCAATGCCATTCTTGGCCTGTGTCGACACAAAATCAATCTCGTCCTGTGTTTCAACGCATCAGGACATTAGCCACCACAACCCCGCGTCTCAACGCATCAGGGTACCAGCCATCACAAACCCACGTCTCAATGCATCAGGATGCCACAAGTTCTTAGGCTCACAAAGCAAACTCACCTCATAAGGAACTTCATAATCGAGTACAATTTTTATCAACCAAGTAACGAATCATTGTCATGCGAGACGTCAAGGCCATATGTCACATAGCCATACCAACATCCATGTCAATCGAATGCACACAACAACAATCTAGCCATGAGAATTATAATTTCTCATTATCAGGAGTACACACGACTCACACCTCCATTATCTCAGTCGATCATGAACAATCAATGCAATAGACTCCCAAATTCATCAATATATCATCCAAATGCATCCAGTAGTGTCCTAACTTCCTAGCAAAGGTTTAGGAGTCACTTACTTTTCAATTAAATCCGTAAAATTCCCTCCAAGACTCCTCTAAAGATTCCGTTCCCTTGATCCCAAAATAGGACAGCCGTGCGACCTAGTCTAAAGTTCGTCAAACGATCAATTTTTCTATTCCAATCACCAATTCACGGAGCATACACCTCATTAACATCTTAATTAACATTCTAGTATGTCTTAACAACGAATTTAAAGTATGGAGACACCTCCTACAACCCTCTAAAGGCTCGGTTCATTCAAATCGAAATAGGGCAGAATTCGATTCTGCCCTCTACCTCTTTAATCAGTCCATAATTCAACTCTAAACCTTGATTTACCACAAAATCAACTTGCTAGCATTTTCTACTACATCTATAGGAGTCTCATCAAAAGTTTTGAAGCAAGTCGAAGCCTCGAAGTGCCGCAAACGGCCTTGGTTCTACTCGGTCCATCAGCGACAGATTCTGCTCCACAAAAACCCTCACAAATTAACTATGAAAACCCATTTAAACCCAATCAAACTCACAATTTCAGCTCAGCCAACATAAGTGCTATGAGTTAAGAAGTCCTCACAGAAAATTTGAAGCCGTTTGAAGTCTGGAAGATCCCGGAACAAGTCTTTCCCCAAAATCGGTCAGAATCTGACCTCGTCTGACCTTTGCCTACTCAAACATACCTATGGGACAAACGGCTAGGACAAATGGAGCTTATAATATGTCCCTAGAACCAAAAGACAATAAGCTTTTAGATGAAAGTGGTTTTACCTCAATCCGATATTGAACGACAAAGATATGGCCAGACCAGTGAAGCGATCGGGACAGGGCAGCACGCTGGCGACCGGTCTTCTCGGCCAAGATGAAGAAAACGAAAAGGAAGAGAGGAAAGAGAGAGAAATTGCCGATCCATAAATGAGAGGTAGAGAGAGAGAGTTTGGTCTTTAATCCCTCTTGGTCAACAAGCTTGAATGGTAGGCTAAAAGTTGCTCACTAAATGTCCATCCACCATCCATTGACGCTTGTCCATATGTCAATCAAGGCTCATTCAAAGGCTGTCATTTTTCTTGATTTTCGACAGCCTATAGAGTGTGGTCATTGACCAAAATGCCCTCATTCCATTATTAAGGCAAGGCTAAGGCTTGAGAGGTAAAATGGTAATTTTATCCTAGACATTCGGAACGTCGTATTTCTGATTCCAATCTTCTTCGATGAGGCAACGTCCAATCCAATTATAACGTTGGAATCTTTATTTTTCATTTTCAATTTTTCAATTTCATTTCATATCTCAAGACTCGAAGGGGCGAAAATTTCGAATGTCACAAGACATATCACATGTCACTAGACCACACTGAAGGTCGATCACGTATACTTCCGTTATGACTTAGGCAACGGGCCTTGGGAGAGACCCGCGTCCAACCAGATGGGATGGTCTATTAACCCTTAATGATCCCAAAATCGAAAGAAAGGGTCGCGACAACAGAATCGACCTCATTTTTCTGTTTCAGTAAATATAACCAGGTCATTCTGGTACAGTCATCCACAAACATGACAAACCAACGAACCCTGAACATAGTAGAAATTGACGAAGTACCCCACACATCTGAATGGATTAATGAAAAAGGTATCATGCTTTTATTGAAACTCGATGGAAAGGAAGCTCGATGATTTTTTGCTAAAATGCAGGTCTCACACTTAAATACAGAAGTTGAAGAATTACTAAATAAGTCTGGGAATAAATATTTTAAATAGCCAAATTAAGTGTGTCCAAGTCAACAATGCCATAACCAAATGTCTTGTTCTTTATCAATGGAAAAATAAATTCATGTTATTTTTCTGATAATATTTTTGCAAATTTTATTAACTAATTTAGGACATCCCTTACTCGCTGATAGTATTTTATCCATTTTTCAAAGTCAGAAGAAAGAATCGCCCGATTTCATTTTTCCAAAACACACAATATTTTTGGCGATTATATATTATGCCAAGCAAATTATTTTCGAATAGATCTTTACTCTATTATATTTAGTATCTCATCAAAGTTGAAAATTTCTCTAAGTTCATTAGAATAAGGTCTATTTTATCAAAAAAAAAAATGACCTATATTTTTTGTTTATTTACTACTTTATATATGTAATAAATATGAAAAAAGAGTTCTGATAATCCTGGAAAAAGTAACTGACCCGAATTCTCATGGCCAAGGCAACGGGAAGCACGACACGAAGGTGGTCTCGCGGTCCATGTACAACGAATCAAAGCGAGAGTGGACGACATGAGAAGTCTTTTTCCTTCGACGCCCACAGGCTTGCTAGAAGGTCCACGGGCAATTCCCAGGAAGCAACCCATGCGTGACCAACGTTGAAATTCTGGACTTCGACTGATGACGTGGACAATTCTCACGTGCTGCTGCTGCTGTGGGAACTTAAAATATAGGGATTTTGACGGGGAACTCCCGAAAATTATCAAGAAAACATAACGTATAAAATTTTCAAAAAGTAAAACCAATTCTTAAAATTTATCAAATTCATGTAACTTGATTAACTAGAAATGATGATGTGATTTGTTTTATTATTTTCTTTCTTTTATGTGGCGTTGACATGGTTAAAATAAGAAACACCATTATTTTGAGCAAATTCTGAATTTTTTCCTTGCCCAATGAAAAGCTAAATAATAAAAATGGGAAGGAAGGAAAACCAAGCTAGGGCCTGATTTAGAACTATATTGAAATTTTGCAAAACATTTTTTAACTAAATTGATGAAATTGAAAAAATCGAAACTCAATAGGCACCCGTGCAATTGTTTTCCCACTGATTAGGTAATTCTAAAAAATTAATTTCTTTTGTAATAATATTTGGCACAATATGACAACACGCCAAAATTCTGCAATATTTTCATATTTTATACAAGTTGAATATCGCTTCAAACATGTCACGAGGAGCTCTCACTAATTGAAAAAACCCACATGTATTGTTTAATGAGATAAAGCAGCCGAATTATGCCGCATTTTTTATTGGATAATCAACGTGTTCTATACATGATTGATTACGATAAGTATGCTTGAATTGGCCTATTCAATTGTGAAATAAGCTTAACATGGTGTGGAACCAGGAATAAAAATTGCCTCGAGTAGCTGTAGCTCATTTTCACTGAAATAAAATTTTGCAAAATATTTCATCAGTATATTAGTTTCGTAATGATTGTGCACATACCTAGGAGATTATCCATATATCCCTTCAATTGTGCATACCCTTGGATTAAATCTTCTAACATAACATTAAAGCCAGGTTCTATCCTAGTTTATTTAACTGTGTGGCCCCTGTTAGTTAAATTTCATACGTTGTTCCTAATCTAGCTTGCACATTGTTAAATGTATCGAACATTGCTTGCTTATAGAGTTTATATGCTCTTTATATACATCGATATTCCTCCACCTATTGTCTAAGCTTTTGAGCTAGACATTCTAATAAAAGTTTGAGTTACGAAATTATACGCTAGTAACCTAAGATAAAATTTTAGGTAGAAAAAATTGACTGAAATCTAGCTAATGGTGGGATATGTGGCTGGACATTCTCCGTTATTATCCAGAATAACGGTGGCCGTTAGCTTAGCAAGCGGTCCATCACAAAACCCAATTGCCTTAAAATAAAATCCTCTCTTCTTTGTAGAATTCATGTTCAAAAATTGTCTAATGAACCGACCTGAAACTTTAGAATTTTATGGCCAGTGATCAACTAGTCGCCGTTAAATTTCATATTAAGATCTAGATATGTCGTTTTGCGTTATTTAGGGCAGCTACACAATCATTTTAATTACGTCGTCGTGCCCTCGTTGCCTTCTACTTGAGCATTATATTCATACAAAATGCCAGATTTTGGTATAGAGTCCACACGACGTTAAATGTACAGTATTAAACTTATAAAGACAGCGTGACGTGCTTTTTGTTAGGTCTAAAAGCATTCCCGGCCGAAAAGAGAAAGGTCTAAAAGCAGTTGATAGTGAAAAACCTAAGCAATTTCTTTTTTTCCCCTTTTTCCCTCGGCCAGCAACATTCGCGCCTCATTCGCTGGCCTTCCCTCGTCCAAGCCCTTGCAAACCCCCTGTCCAGGTTCTTGCTCGCCCTTGTAAGCCGAGGGGAGGGTGGCTCTCGCCCGATTCGACCAGGGGAACCTCTCCTATTGTATGACAAGATGAAGAAAAACTTGAGAAAATTACAAAAATTATAAAAATCGTCCATGTCATCGCTCAGCGGCACCGTAAGAGAGAACCGATGCTGACCAGACTGTCACGTTAGCTTCAAGCCAAAATTGATCAAAATGACTAAATTAACAATTCGTCAAAATGTAGAGGACTAAATTAGCACAATTGAAAGGTTAATTACTGAAATCATTGTCACACGATAGATTTAGAATTACATTGGTATAATTGAAAGGTTTAAGATTGAATTAGATACTGTAAAATAAATTTTAGGAGTTTTTAGATAATTTTTCCCAAATAAAGCTCCTTCGCATTGGAATAATAAAAAAAGATAATCGTTATGAATGTGACGTAATAATAACGACGAGGATGATGACGATCACGGCGAAAATGATAGAGGCAATCATGGTTGGGCCGATCATAAAAACATGGAGACTTAGTTCAAGTCTGACATAAAAAGTGTCGTTGATTTTTGGACAACCGAAAAAAGTTGTTCACAAGAAGGGGAAAAAGAGAGAGTCTATATTGCATATTCTTCGAGCTCTTCCTTCCGTCGTCTATTCGGTTCCCGCTTCATCTCTTAGGCTTGCACTTTCACAGCTCAATCCTTCGGCTGCTTTCACACAACTCCAATCTCGTGGCGGCCAATCCCGGTCGGAGCTCGACACCGTCTCCATTGACCTTCCTGCTCCTCAGACTCGAGCTACTCTCGAGCGCAGTGCTGGCCTTGGTGGCGAGCATGCAGAGCTCCTGGAAAGAGAGCGGGACTCGGAACATGGAGAGAGGCAAGAGGAAATAGAGCTGGCCCAAACAGAGGTCTTCCTCGTCGTGGATCCGAGGGACGATGGAGTCGATGAACATGGACTCTGAACTGCAGAGGAAGCAGTTAGGGTACTGGGAGAGGAGGTGCGAGGCCTTGACGGTTCGAGTGAACTCTTGCAGCCCGCCGTCCACGTGAACGAGCTTGAGGGTGGATGGAGGAGATGATGATGGCCAGTTATGGTGATCGCCATTTCTGGTGATCTGAGGAGCTGCACAGTTGCCCATTCTGTAGACGAGAAAGAGAGAGAGAGAGAGAGAGAGAGCGAGATTGATGTATGTTTGGCAAATATGTTTCGCTTGGGGTTTGTATTTAAAGGGGGGAGTAGAGGCGCGTTTGAGAGTTTTGGATGGACGTGTGACCAACTTTTGACCATCAACAGCGAAAATATAAACAGTGTAATATGTCGAACGTGGACGACGGACGTGTATATTAATAACACGTGTACCACAAATAAGAATTACATAACGTCTCCGATACTCCATGATTATTAAGGTGATTGGTCCCATATTGCTTCAATTCCCACGTTGGCCCCACTTATCTAGGAAATTGTCTTTAAGAATTTGCCAAGTACTTTGATGGAAAGGCACTTGTTAAATTCCTTTTTGGGAGGAAAAAATTGTTCAAAATTCATAAACTTATTGTTGAGCGACTAATTCAGAATCTGAACATTTTGATTTTGTCGAATTAGCTCGACAAATTTTGAGCGAAAATCCATGACGTGATTGGCTTTCATAGGAAAATTTCCAAATTTTTGTTCTTTTCCTTAATTATTTTCTTTTTTTCTATTAGATTTTTGGATGCCGAGGGTGTCCCCTTGATGTCTTGTCTAGGTAAGGGTGTCGAGGGTCTTGTGGCCATTGCCAGCCAGAATCCGATGCAAGGAAAAAAAAACTAAAAGAACATAAAACAAAAAGGAAAAAGAAATAAAGAAATTTCGAAAAATTGCAAAAATCGTCCTGAAATGACTATATTGATAAATCATCAAAAATTTTAGGACTAAATTGGTAAATATTAAAATGATTGATGGGATAAGTGTAAAAGAAAGTCATAAACCTATCATATTAATGTCAATTTAGTCCTAAACATATTAATTATGCCACTTTAGTACTTAATCTTTTGTATTTGTGCTAATTGGGTCCCTCCGATTAATTTTGACCAATCCTTCACGTGGATGCCAGTCTTCTAGGTGGCATAGACGACATTAACGTGAACATCTTTTTAATCTTTTTACATAAAATTTATTATATATATTTTTTGTTTTTTGTTATGTTTTTGTTTTACTTTTCTCACAGAGGACTCACTGTCCTCATTGACTGCTAGGTTAGGGCTCGTACGCCCTCGCCAGCCCTCAATTAAAAAAATTAAAGAAAAGAAAAATAAATAAATAAATAAATAAATAAATAGAAAAACAAAAACATTCATTTAAAATAGAATTTTTTTAAAAAATTATTCATGTCAGCGCCGTCCGTGCTACGCCACTAATTCCGATCAAAATTAATTGGATGGACTCAATTGACATAAAAGCAAAAGGTTTATGTCTAAAATTTCATAATTAAAAGGTTTATAATTGAATTGACATCAATACAAAAGATTTGGTTAGGAATTTTTGACATTTTTTACCAAATTGACAAAATTGAAAATATTAAGATCAAATTTATCATAGGAAAATAGGTTTAGATTTTTTTGGAAATTATTCTCTTTTTTGAGATAATTTTTTTTCAAAATTCCCCTCAACTTTGCGACTGTTGCATAATAACTCTTCAATTTCAAAATGGTACAGATGATCTCCTCCAACTTTGACATTGTTGCCCATTAGCCCCCGACATTTAGAATTATAGGTTACCTTCTTTAACTTGGTTTACGACTGCTGCATCGTAAAATATGTTTAAGGTCTATTGAGCTGTTGACTGCTTCCTGAAAATGGTTTTACTCATTTTATTCTATCACTATAACCTCTATTACATGGTTAACGACGTTGAAAGATATAGGAAGAATGAATTATTGATAATGGTGAAAAAGGCATCAGAGATAATTTTGGTCAACAAAATTGAATTGACATATGTATAATAAATTTAAGATTATGCGGACAATTTTCTCCTTAACGAAGGCACTCGGTAGTCGCGTACACGCGAAAGAAGAGAGAACGGAGGCAGCTCAAAAAGGTCTTTGTCGCCACTTGGCTCATGTTATTCACGACACGACATGTCACTTAGTCTCGGGACTCGTCTAAGGTTTTCGTTCCAGGAAGCCACTGAGTTCCCACGATCACTCGGAGCCTGACTGGAGAAACCGAAAGAGCGCGGAAAAGCCAGAGAGAAAAGGGAGAGCACTATGGTTGTCGCTTTTTATAATTGTGATAATTGCTTTCTTCTCTAGCGGTCCCTGTTGGACTCAAATTGCGAAGGTTCGTTTTTGGCTTTTTTGAAGGATTGGCTTTTGTCCCTAAAATTCGGTCTAAACATCAATTGAACTCTAGAAGTTTTCTTTCCAAGAAAAAAAAAATGGACGGAGTTGGCGGAGTTCGCCGACCGATCGGTGGTCACCAATATACCATTCAACCCTAGCCGCATTGACCTGTGGTCAGCCCATAAGAGTGTGACCCGTCTAGTGCTTGATAGGCCCATACAAGCAAACGGCCACGGTGGCCCATACGTGCTCTTTGCATGTGGCCGTGCGGATCTGGGCCGTCGCCAGTCTCGTCTCAATCGTGAAAGCCTGATTTGGGACGCGTCAAGACTTGTTCGGTAACATAACACTTGTAAGCGACAGTGAGAACGATAATATGTTGTGGATCATAATTTTTCGAAGGAATAGGCCCCACAATAATTTCTAATTTTTTTTTTTGTAGCCTAGAACAACTGTTGATCTTACCTTAGATGATGGACAGTCACATAACTATTTCTCTTTCCCTCCCTCATACAGTGTTATACTTATGAGATGCATTGTACCCCATTGTTTCCACAGTGACACTATAAATAGGTTCTTCATTTGCTCTTCTCAACAAATGTAACTCATTCCAAAACTCTCTTTCATTTACTGCTAATCATGTTAACCTTATCTGGCAAGGCAACTCTTGTGACGTTCAATCTTGAAGATTTCGGCGATCCCAGAAAGCACGGATTGAATAAAACTCATACGTCGACAGGTAAAGGTTCTATATCCTCGAGATAAAATCAATAGCGTCGTTCCATTTTTCGCTTTCGTTAGCGGGGCTTGAAGCCGAAGCATGGCACGATTGCAGCAAGCAATAGATGGAGAAACGAATATGAACATTCAGGCTACGCCGGTCAGCCAATCATGCCTATGTTCACCGAAGATATGTGCGATATGTTTATGTTGCTTTCGTTTGAGTCACTTAGTTGGAAGTTATGTAGGGTTTGTACTCACTTCTTGCATCGTCCCCTATTATAAATCTTTAAATCAAGTCCATCTGAACCACATTTTTCTTGTTTCTTTCGAATCTCTCACAATTTAATAAAAGGATATAAAAGCTGACACTAGATATGGCCACGGTTCAAGAATTGGCAGTTCCGGTTCATGGCCATGGCTGAACCGGAACCGGCCCTTTGAACGGCGGTTCCAGTTCCGGTTTGAAACCAGCGGTTTAAGGGCCGACTCCATTTCACAGAATCACCTGTTTCAACTTTTAAAAAGAACTATAAATAATAAAATTTTGAAATTTTAAAATAAATAAATTATGAATTAAAAAATTATCAATTATCAATTATAAATTATAATCAAATTGTACATTGTAATCAAAAAAAGGGAGGGAAAAAAAGGGGAGGGGAATAAGCTTGAACTTAATTAATTATTATTAAGCACCTACATATCTTCTTAAAGATAAAAGAATCAAAGTTCATGTAGTTATTTTACCTTTGATAACCCTAACTTACCTCGTCGTCAATTGTCGCCACTCGTTTAGGTACCCGTGATGATGGTATATCCGTCATCATTATCGAAGAATTCGATTTTAATGCTTCGATCCAACTCTTATTGTCGAAATTTAGCATTCGTCCAATCATCGACACAAGCTTGAGCCTCCATAGAATACAGATGTAATCTTGAACGTTGGTCGTCCAAAATTAATCCTCTAGTGCTAAATGCTTATTCAACCATAATGTTAAATGAGGGATTGCTAAAACCTGTCTTGCGATGAGAGCGAGAACTGTGAATTGGGTTAAATGCCTCTGCTACTACTCTAGAATTTTGGAATCTCTATCTTCTTCGGAATCACCAAACTCAAAAACAACTGTTAAATAATGTTATATTACGCAAATATTACCTATTGCTCGCTTTTATCTTTTTTGTTATATCTTCAGCATTTTGTACCCTTTACTAATTCTACTACCCTCCCCACTTTTGTACGTCATTTCGTTGGGAAAATCCACTATCAACTAACTATATCTACTACAAAATTCATTATATGATTCTACTATAGTGTCTTTAATACTTTTTTGTATAGTTCTAATATTTATGAACTCATTCAAATATAAACATTGATGATACATATTCAGATAATAACCTAAACCATCTAATTTGGTACATGGATTGAAAACAAAAATAACCAAATAAACAAGAGGAATTTCAGTATATTGATGCAGCTATTTTGCTCGCATTGCTATAACAGTCGGAGCTAAATCATTATTCTTTTCATATTCTTAAAAAATAGTAGCAATATTAACTCTCTCTATTAAAAATAAATGTGTAGTTGAATAATAAACTCTAGATAAAGTATAAGTTGCATCATTAAAAACTTTTCAATTTTTTTTTGCAAATATCTCATTCTTGCAGCAATAAACTAATTTCAAAAATATTATCCAAAATAAACGCACATAATAAATCTTTATATGCAAAATATTGATTAAGCAACTCGTAAGTAGAATCTCAATGTGAAAATCTTTTTGGTGCTCTTTCATTTTGTTTACAAAATTCGCTCCATTCATTCATAAGTCAGGGATGACTCCAAAAAATGGAATTGTTCTTTTTATTGGGGTGAGAAAAGCATCAAGAGCTCGTAAACCGTCTTGCATACATAACTTTAAAATATGGCGAACACATCTACTGTGAAAAATTATACATCAAAAAAGGGTTTACAATTTTTTTTTCTATTTTTCTAATTCAGGAATTAGAATGGTATTTGTTGCGACATTATCAAAATCAATTGAAAAATTTTATTAATCAAATTATATTTTTCTAAAACTTGTTGAATTATTCTATAAATATTATTGACTGTATACCTCTCATCAAACACTCAAAATGCAATAATTTTTTTTAATATTCCAATCGTCATCTATCCAATGACATGTGATCCTTATATAAGAATGAATTTTCCAAGGGTCACTCCAAATGTCGCTACCTATATGCACACGTTCATTGAAATCCTTTAAAATGTTTTTCAAATCTATTTTTCTTTTTTTTTTTGTAAACCCCAAAAAAGTTCGCATTGAAGAGTATTTCTCGGGACATGTTTTGCTTGCGAAGTACATGCAGTGTTTATAAAAAAATTAAATTAAAATTTTCATAAATATTAAATGATAAATGGTCAATGGAAGTATATCGGGCTAATGTTTCTTTATAAACTTGATCATTGTAATGAAATAAAGGAGAAGTGTTGGGATTGGCGTACCCAAAAATTTGCTGTTGCCTGGTGTCGATCTCCGCTTGCGTTTGGTGTTTATTTTTCAGATGTCAATTAAATATTCCATAGCCGTCTCCAGTTGAAAAATTATATATGCTTGTATAATATTTACATTTACCTTAAACTTGTCTCTGCCTAGATGTTCCTTCTCAAAATGTTACTATATGTTGGATGTACCTTCCCATTCCGGCTCATTTGCTGTCGACATTTCTTCGACACCGATAGGAGGATGAAGACCTTCTTGTGCTGGGACTTGCTCGATGTCGTTGATATTATCGTCATCGTCTACCCAGCATGCATTGTCACGCTCCGTGCTTCGGGCACGAGCGCGCGACTCCCTGCAAGTACAAACTATCTCTCGGGGTCTCAGGATTTCAACATAGTTCGAGAGATGTATTATAAAGAAAGCATGCGGAAGCGACGATATAAAAACTCCTCCCTACAATTATGAGATGAGACTTGGATAGCGAGGGTACAAATAATACATAATATCAAAATATCCGTACAAAGCACGATAAACTAACTATGCTGGTTAGTAGGGTGGCATGGCCAGTACAAAAGATAGTCCTCAGTGTCGCAAAAGAAGTAGATATCGAGAACACCATTAGAATGTCAGACTAGTAAAAGCAGAGACTCCTAGGTCGAGCTACTAGAGTCATCAATCTCCTCCTCAGTCTTTTTAGTGGGCTCGTACTCCGAAAAGGTCTCCGAGCAAACCTCCACGGTGTCCTCCATCGTCTCGTCCGCTGACAGCTCCACCAGGTCGTCCTCGGTAGCCTCGACCACTAAAACCTCCTCGGTGTCCTCTAGGGTCGGGGTCCTCTCAGGACCATTCCTCGAACCAGCGACTGACCCCTCGGCCTCTACTGAATCCTGAGCGGGATGGCACCAATTGGGTATCACCCCACGGGGTACCTCAGTGGGCGTTAGTGGCCCTATGGAAACATCTCCTACCTTCCTGAACTAGGCCTTATATCTATGAGGCTTCCAGCTACTACCACCCTCATCTACCCAGACTTCTGTACACTTCCTAACATAAATGGTCCCCTGTCCATCAGGGAACTCCTAAAAATACACTGACATTTCCTTTGGGTCACCAATCTTGACTAGCCACATCCTTAAGATCTAGGATCTGAAAAGAAAGGGGTCCCACAACGGGGTGAGATATACATCTCAGTAAGGTAGGTCCTAACCCTAGGTTAGGCTGACCATCCACTCAGGCAGATGCAATCACAAACAATTTATACAAATAATCACATGAGACATTCGAGTATCAATAACAACATATAGATGTCAAGCATGTAATCATAGCATCGTAACACAACATCAGGATCAGGCACACGTCACCATGTCAAATCACAACTTCCACCCTTCCAACCTGTCTCACTTTCATGCCCGCGTTTAGAACGCCTCAGGCTTGGTCCGCGTAAACGCATCAGACCGTCTCATTGACAAACCCGTGTAAATGCATCAGGTTTTCAATGTCACTCCAAGCCTGTGTCGACACATCACAACTACGTCCCTCGTTTCAACACATCAGAACTATGGCCTTCACAACCCTCGTCTCATACCCCTCAGGGTGCCATTCATTTCAAACCCCGTGCCTTAGCGCCTTAGGACATTCATTCAAATGACCCGCGTCTCATGCGCCTCAGGGTGTCACAACTTCTCTGATAAGCCATAAGTTCATTTTAATGCATAACACACATAATCAAGTGCAACTCATGCACGAACAACACACTTATGACATGTGAGGCAATCAAGTTCAACACTCAAATGCGACAATCAACTCAAGGCACAAGCATGGCCAAGCATTTGAGTCATCTATATCCTTCTAGGACGTACAATGATCAAGAGCTTTATAATCTTCCAAAAATCAACCAAACTCGCACTCAACTCGCCCAATTGAGTCCAATCCTCCTATCAAAAGTTTAGAATCCCCTTATCTTGTGTTATAGCCAACAAAATTCCTTCTCAAGCACTCCAATGGTTCAGCCCTAAGGGTCCAAGGATGATTTGACCGTGCAACCTAAGGAAATTTCATCCAATCGTTAATTTCCTCGCTCAAATCATCACCCCAGTAAACATGCACCTCATGGACCTATCAATTAACATCTTCACACTTCTCAATGATGAATTTGGAGCTCAATTACAACTACCAACAGCTCCTACAGAATCGGTATGCACAGAACCGAAATAGGGTAATTTCGGTTCTGTATATACCCCAATTAAACAGCCCTTAAAGTATCATAAATCCTCGATTTAATCACTAATATACTTGCTAACATTTAGTTCTAAGGGTTGGGAAGCCTCACCGAAAATTTAGAGCCAAGACAATACCGGAAAGTCCTTGAACGGCGCTGGTTGCTCTGAGTCTGCTACTGGTCAGTTTTGGCCCTTCAAACACAAGATCCATTTGGGCTCAAAACCCCATCAAATTCATCCAAACTTTTTACCACAGCTCATTCTATGTGTTCCCTAGATGTCTACAAAAATTGGTTGAAAAACTTTAAGATTTCGGGGTCCTATGAGGCCTAAATCGTGGCTTACCTCTAGTTGCGACGATTTCCGTCGACTTTCGGGAGATTGGCTGGCCGAAGCTTCTTGGGTGGTAAACGACTTGCTTCCTCTTCAAGAATGTTGGCAAGAGGATAAGGAAGTAGTAGGTAGTCGGCTCGGCAGTTGGAAGTTGCCGGAAGTGGCGGTTGGAACGAGCGAACGGGCGGCTTGTGGCTAGTCGGGCAGTGGCTTCACAGCAGCAAGGAAGAAGAAGAAGAAGAAGAAATCGGCAATGGGGAGGGTGTTCAGCCAAGTGAGTGAGAGAATGAGGGTTTATACTTCAATTTCATGAGTCAACTTGAGTTGAATGGTAGGCTAAAAGTGAATATATCAACTCAAGGCTTAATCTTTTGACACTTGTCCATTGTGTCAATCAAAGTGCATCTAATGGCTCTCAATTCTTCAATTTTTTGGCAGCTATGGGGGTTTGGTTAATGACCAAAATGTCCTCATCTAATTATATAGGCAAGGTTAGGGCTTGAGGGGCAAGATGATAATTTTACCCCCGACGTCCGGAATGTCGTTTTTCTGATTCCAAATTTCTTCGATAAGGTGACGGCCAATACAATTTATAATATTGGAATTCTTGACTCTCAATTTTCTAATTTCGAGACTCTTTTTTGAATCATTTCTCTATCCAATGCGATTCCAGCCTATTCCGGACTGATGGGTGGCTTTTACAGACATTATGCGTATCGACCCTGTGATTCATATCACAATTAAGGCTCGTCAATTCATGACGACTTTGGTTGTCATGTAATTGTGAGGGTCTATTACTAGCTCCGACGGTGTCGATCGTCACTGTTCGATTTAGGAAATTTTTACAAATTTTCCATTGGTTAAGCGGCATCACTCGCGCTCCAATCATATAACGCTAGCAATGCATCCTTTGATCGTTCTTAGATCGGCTTTATATGGATCTAAATGTCCCCTCGACAATTCTTATGGTCAAAGCGCCATTTCCTATTCGAGTTTCCTGGGTCTACGTACCTTGTCTCACGTTAGCCTTTCCCTTTTGGTCAATCAACTCGAGATTGATCAGATCTGAGCGAGATACGACTCAAATACATCGTTAGATACATTTCTCTTTAATGAGTCCGAAATTGACAGGAAAAATCAGAATGTCACAACTCTACCCCCTTACAAAAATTTTGTCCCCAAAATTTACATCAAACTTAGCTACTCAAACAAATGGGCGTGTTGACGCCTCATCGTTTCCTCGTTTTCCCACGTAGCGCCTTCAGTTCCATGGTGCTCCTACACAACTTTGACCAATGGAATCGTCTTATTCCTCAGAATTTGCTCCTTTCGGTCCTCGATCCTAATTGGCTTCTCCACGTAGGATAACCGGTCATCCACTTCGATAACTTCGTAGTTCAGTACATGTGTTGGGTCTGGTTCGTACCCAAAATTTACATCAAACTTAGCTACTCAAACAAATAGGGGTGTTGACGCCTTATCGTTTCCTCGTTTTCCCACGTAGCTCCTTCAGTTCCATGGTACTCCTACACAACTTTGACCAATGGAATCGTCTTATTCCTCAGAATTTGCTCCTTTCGGTCCTCGATCCTAATTGGCTTCTCCACGTAGGATAACCGGTCATCCACCTCGATAACTTCGTAGTTCAGTACATGTGTTGGGTCTGGTTCGTACCTCCGCAACATTGACACGTGGAAGACGTTGTGCACTTGGGATAGATTGGGCAATAAGGCAAGCCTGTAGGCCAAGGTCCCAATCCGCTCCAGAATTTCAAATGGGCCTACTTACCTTGGGCTCAGTTTTCCTTTCTTTCCAAATCGCGATAACCCCTTCATTGGTGACGACTTGAGGAAAATATGGTCGCCCACTTGAAATTCCAAAGGCTTAGGCCGTTTGTCCACATAACTTTTCTGACGACTCTGTGCCGTCTTCAATCTATCCAGAATTACCTTTACCGCTTCCACCAATTGCTCTACCAACTCTGAGCCTGTAATACTCCTTTCTCCAACCCCATCCCAGCAAATCGGTGTTCTGCAAGCCCTTCCATAGAGCACTTTAAAAGGTGCCATCCAGATGCTCTGCTGATAACTGTTATTATATGCAAATTCTACCAAATGCAGCTGATCCTCCCATCCACCTTTGAAGTCTATTACGCACACTCGCAACATATCCTCGAGCGTTTGGATCGTCCTCTCTGATTGTCCGTCCGTTTGTGGATGGTACGCCGTGCTAAATTGCATGCGAGTCCCCATGGCATCTTGAAGACTTTTCCATAAGTTCGCTGTGAACTTGGGATCTCTATCTGAGGTAATTGTCACGGGTACTCCATGTAGTCTCACTATCTACCTCATGTAAAATTCATCGTATCTATCCATTGCGAAATCCTTTCGTACAGGGATGAAGTGTGCAAATTTGGTCAACCTATCCACGACTACCCCAAATAGAATCATGGCCTCTTTGGCTCCTTGGGAGTCCCATCACAAAATCCATTATTACGTGCTCCCATTTCCATTCAGGAATTTCTAGTGGCTGTAATAATCCACCAGGCTTACAGTGTTAAGCCTTCACCTGCTGGCATGTCAAACATTTTGCCACATCCTTCACCACATCAACTTTCATCCCGTTCCACCAATAGTGTTGACGCAAGTTCTGATATATCTTTGTACTTCTTGGGTGGATACTATAATTACTCCATGAGCCTCTGATAAAATCCTTTCCCTGAGTTCTTCGTCCTTTGGCACACATAGACATCCTCGAAATTTCAAGATTCCATCCTCTAACACTTGGAATTCTAGCTTCCTTTTTGTCGCTTCCATTTCCAGAATTTTCTGAATTTCTGGATCCGTATGTTGCAATGCTTTTATCCTTTCCTGTACCTCAGGTTCTATTCTCAGTGTAGCCATCAAACTGGACAGTTGACAGAATTCTAATATGAATTTAGAATCCCTCAAATCCTCGAGTAACGACCATCCCTTCACCAATAGACAGGCAATGCTCGACTTTCGGCTGAGTGCATCCGTGACTCTGTTTGCCTTCCCAAGATGATGCAGTATGTCGTAATCATAATCTTGAAGCCGCTCCATCCATCGATGCTGTCTCATATTCAATTCCTTCTGGAAAATAGATACTTCAGGCTCTGGTGGTCAGTGTAAATTTGGAACTTCTCGCCACACAGATAATGTCTCCAGATCTTCAAAGAAAAAATGATTGCTGTCAATTTCAAGTCATAGGTCGGGTAATTCATCTCATGCGGTCTCAAATGTCAGGACGCATAGGCAACCACTCTTCCATGCTACATTAACACACTGCCTAGTCCCCTTAGCGAGGCATCACTATATATCTCATAGCCTCCAGGTCTTGATGGGATTATCAATACCGGTGCGGTTGTCAATCGATGCTTGAGCTCTTGGAAACTCCTTTCGCACTTATCCGTCCATTTGAACCTTGTTTCTTTCTTTGTCAACCTCGTTAGTGGGACGGCTATGGATGAAAACTTCTCCACAAAACGTCTGTAATATCTTTTCAATCCCAAAAAACTTCAGACTTCCGTGACCGTAGTAGGTCTAGGCCAGTTTATTACAGCTTTGATCTTTGCAGGATCCACCGCAATCCCTTCTTTGGACACAACATGGCCAAGAAATGCTACTTTGCTTAGCCAGAACTCGCATTTGCTAAACTTAGCATAGAGCGAGTGTTCTCTCAAGGTCTGCAGAACAATCCTCAGGTGCTCTTCGTGTTCCTCGTTACTCCTTGAGTAAATCAAGATATCGTCGATGAAGACTATGGCGAATCTATCCAAAATTTCCTTAAACACCTGATGCATCAAATCCATGAATGCGACTGGAGCATTGGTTAGTACAAAAAGCATCACTGTGAATTCATAGTGACCACACCTTGTCCTAAAAGCAGTCTTAGGTATGTCTTCTTTCATAATCCTCAACTGGTATACCCGGTTCTCAAGTCAATCTTAGAGAATACCGTAGCTCCTTGCAATTGATCAAATAAATTATCGATTCTCGATAGTGGATATTTATTCTTCACTGTCACCTGGTTCAACTGTCTATAGTCGATGCATAGACGCAAGGACCCATCCTTTTTCCTTACAAACGACACCGACGCTCCCCACGGTGAAGCACTCGGTTGGATAAATCCTTTGTCCAGTAGTTCTTGCATCTGCACCTTTAACTCTTTCAGTTATGATAAGGACATCCTATAGGGCGCCTTCGAGATCAGCTTCGTTCCGGGAGCTAACTCAATCATGAATTCTATTTCCCGCTTCGATGGCAACCCTGGTAACTCTTGCGAAAATATGTCGGGAAACTTACGCACTACCGGGACACTCTCTAGTTTGGGTCCTACGGCAGTCGTGTCCATAACAACGACTAAATACGCCTGACATCCTTCAGACATCAACTTTGTCACTTCAAGAGATGAGACCAAAGGAATCGAGGTTCCTCCTCGACTTCCCACAAATTCAAAGTAAGGGCGGCCTTCTGGATAGAAGCGAGTTATCCTACTACCACAATCCACTACTGCCCCCTGTTTACCCAACTAGTCCATTCCTATAATCACATCGAAGTCATACATGAGAAATACAGCTAGATCAATATTCTCCTTACTACCTCCAATCATAATTTTACAGTCAACACAGCACAATGAAACTAGTATATTATCTTTCAACGGAGTGGCAACATGCAGAATCACACTCAATGGTTTTAACTTCATATCGACCAAATCAGCAAATCGAGCAGACACAAATGAGTGTGTTGCACCAGGATCAAACAAAGCATATGCGGCTTGGTCACACAAATAAGCCGTACCTGTGGCCACGCCTGACATTTCTTCTGCCTCCTTGCGAGCTACTGCATAAACTCTCCCCTGAGCTGGGGGTCGATTCTGATCAATCTAAGGAGTGACAGTTGATGGTCCAGCTTGTGGTCGCTGCCCTTGAGGTCGATTCGCTGGAGCTTGGTTCTAGCAAGTTCTCATCTGGTGGTCCATTTGACCACACTTAAAGCATACTCCAATTCTTGTTGGACACGGTACATTATCATGCCTTCTGCCACAGAGGCGACAATTCTAGTTCATGAGGTTCGGTGGTTACATAATATTCTTCCTCACGGGCGGAACAAAACGCCTATTGCTAGTCATCGGTCTTTTACTCATCTGACGATTGTCTCGGAATGAATTAAACCGCGATCCAGATGCAGCATTTCTATCCTTCAGATCCCTCTCAATCATTTGCCCTCGTTTATGGATTTCCTTGTAGATTCTCAGATTCAAGGCTATCATCTGGCTGCGAACCTCAGGTCTCAATCTATCCCGAAATCTTTGCGCCTTCTCCAAGGGATCCTCTACTGATCGGGGTGCATATCTTGACAGCCTAGAAAACTCAGTCTCATACTAGTCTACGGTCAGCTGATTTTGACGCAACTGTAAGAATTCCACTTGCTTCCTTTCCCGGGCTATCTCCGAGAAATTCTTGTCATTGAATGCCGTAGTAAAGGCATTTCAGATCATGGCCGTTCCTTCCGGAAAGACTCCATTCTTGGTGGTAGCCCACCAATCATATGCAGTCCCTTCTAGCTGGTACACCGCCAATAGCACTTTTTCTTCGTCCGTGCACCTTAAGACTCCAAAGGCCTTCTCTAGTTTCTCAATCCATCTAGGGGCTAGTTCGGGGTCTCCAGTCCCGTCAAACTGGGTTGGTTTCAGCTTGATAAATTGCTCGACCAGCTGGCCCATCTTCCTGGCCACGACAACTTCTTCTTGAGCATTCACTGTCTCATTGCCCTGATCGTGGTCGCCATTATTTCCGTTGGCCCCGTTGTTGCCGTTGTTAGCATTGACGGCAACTATTGCATTTCCTACCGCTTGTGCTATGGTAGCATCTCTATCCTGTGTTTGCCTGTCGATGAGGTCACCAATCCTTTCGAGCGCCCTCTATTCTCCATCCATCCTTGGATTTTCTACTACAGGTGGCCTCGAACTAGAGACTCCGTTCCTGGGTCTTCTAGGCCTCCTAGACAGATTACTCATTCTTATGCGCTTCTACTGAGCCTAGTCCACCACAATTTCATGAAGGAGTTAGTAACTCATTCATTCAATCAAGTCCAGAGCTACCAACTATGCCTTAATAGGAACAGTTATAATACAACAACCTTCCACACAATAATTTCCACAGACACCAGAACAAGCCGTTCATGGCTGTTCCTCAATTCCGTTCCGCTAACGGTTCACCAAAACAAGCCATGCTCATTCACTTAACAGGCCGATTCCAGAAATGACTTTCAATGCTAAACATGGAACTCAATCCTCGTACATTACCACAACCCTGCCAAGGCCAAATGCCAATCACCTGTGCCAAGTCATATGCCATACAACCCGTGTCTTATCCTAACCAGTTTCCCAAGGTCTAACTACCTGTCCTTGTCTCAACTTAATCCCCCTTATTACTCCAATCCTCAGTCAACTTTATATCGAGCTGACCTTGTTCTGATACCAAGCGAAGCGGGGATGTCACGCCCCGCGCACCGGGCACGAGCGTGCGACTTCCTGCAAGTACAAACTATCTCTCGGGGTCCCAGGATTTCAACATAATTCAAGAGATGTATCATATAGAAAGCATGCGGAAGCGACGATATAAAAACTCCCCCGCACAATTATGAAATGAGACCTGGATAGCAAGGGTACCAATAATACATAATATCAAAATATCCGTACAAGGCATGATAAACTAACTATACTGGTTAGTAGGGTGGCATGACTAGTACAAAAAGCAGTCCTCAGTGTCGCAAAAGAAGTAGATATCAAGAACACCATAAGAATGTCAAACTAGTAAAAGTAGAGACTCCTAGGTTGAGCTACTGGAGTCATGGGTTTCCTCCTCAGCCTCCTCAGTGGGCTAGTACTCCGAGAAGGTCTCTGAGCAAACCTCCACGGTGTCCTCCATCGTCTCGTCCACTGATGACTCTACCAGGTCGTCCTCGGTAGCCTCGACCACTATAACCTCCTTGGTGTCCTCGAAAGTCGGGGTCCTATCAAGACCATTCCTCGACCCAGCGATTGACCCCTCGGCCTACACTAAATCCTGAGCGGGATGGCACCAACTGGGTATCATTCCACGGGATACCTCAGTGGGCTTTAGTGGCTTTTTGGAAACGTCTCCTACCTTCCTAAACCAAGCCTCATATCTATGAGGCTTCTAGCTACTACCACCCTCATCTACCCAGACGATTGTACACTTCCTAACATAAATGGTCCCCTATTCGTCAAGGAACTCCTCAAAATACACTGACATTTCCTTTGGGCCACCAAACCTGACTGGCCACATCTTCAAGGCCTAGGATCTGAAAAGAAAGGGATCCCACAACGAGATGAGATATACATCTCAGTAAGGTAGGTCCTAACCCTAGGTTAGGCTAACCGTCCACTCAGGCAGATGCAATCACAAACAATTTATACAAATAATCACATGAGGCATTCAGGTATCAATAACAATATACAGATGTCAAGCATGTAGTCATGGCATTGTAACACAACATCAAGATCAGGCACATGTCGCCATGTCAAATCACAACTTCCATCCTTCCAGGCTGCCTCACTTTCATGCCCACGTTTAGAATGCCTCAGGCTCGGTCCGCGTAAACGCATTAGACCGTCTTATTGACAAACCCACGTAAACGCATTAGGTTTTCAATGTCACTCCAAGCCTGTGTCGACATATCACAACTCCATCCTGCGTTTCAACGCATCAGGACTATGGCCTTCACAACCCCACGTCTCATACGCCTCAGGGTATCATTCATTTCAAACCCCGCGCCTCAGCGTCTTAGGGCATTCTTCATACGACCCTGCATCTCATACACCTCTGGGTGTCACAACTTCTCAGATAAGCCATAAGTTCATTTTAATGTGTAACACACACAATCAAGTGCAATTCATGCATGAACAACAAACTTATAGCATGCGAGGCAATCAAGTTCAACACTCAAATGCGATAATCAACTCAAGGCACAAGCATGGCCAAGCATTTAAGTCATCTATATCTTTCTAGGACGTACAATGAACAAGTGCTTTATAACCTTCCAAGAATCAATCAAACTCGCACTCAACTCGCCCAATTAACTCCAATCCTCCTATCAAAGGTTTAGAATCCTCTTACCTTGTGATATAGACAAAAAACTTTCTTCCCAAGCACTCCAATTGTTCAGCCTTAAGGGTCCAAGGATGATTCGACCGCGCAACCTAAGGAAATTTCATCTAATCATTAATTTCCTCGCTCAAATCATTACCCCACTAAACATGCACCTCATGGACCTATCAATTAACATCCTCAAGCTTCTCAACGATGAATTTGGAGCTCAATTACAACTATCAACAGCTTCCACAAAACCGGTATGCACAGAACCGAAATAGGACAATTTCGGTTATGTCTACACCCCAAATAAACAGCCCTTAAACTATCTTAAATCCTCAATTTAATAACTAATCTACTTTCTAACATGTAGTTCTAAGAATTGGGGAGCCTCACCAAGAATTTGGAGCCAAGGCGAGGCCGAAAAGTCCTTGAACGGGGTTAGTTCCTCCGGGTCTGCTACCGATCAATTCTGGCCCTTCAAACACAAGACCCATTTAGGGTCAAAACTTCATCAAATTCACCCAAAATTTTTACCACTGGTCAATCTATGTGTCCTATAGATGTTCACAAAATTTGGTTGAAAAAATCCAAGATTTCGAGGTCCTATGAGGCCTAAACAGTGGCTTAGTTGCGACAATGTCCATCGACTTTCGGAAGATTGGCCAGCCGGAGCTCCTCGGGTAGTCAAACAACTTACTTCCACTTCGATAACGTCAGCAAGAGGATGAGGAAGCAGTAGGTGGTCGGCTCGGCGTTGGAAGTCTTCGGAAGTGGCGGTCGGAGTGAGCGAACGAGCGGCTTGCGGCTGGTCAGGCGGTGGCTTCACAGCAGCGAGGAAGAAGAAGAAGAAGAAGAAGAAGAAGAAATTGACAAGAGGGAAGGTGTTCGGCCAAGTGAGTGAGAGAATGAGGGTTTATACTTCAATTTCATGAGTCAACTTGAGTTCAATGGTAGGTTAAAAGTGAATATATCAACTCAAGGCTTAATCTCTTGACACTTGTCCATTGTGTCAATCAAAGTGCATCCAATGGCTCTCAATCCTTCAATTTTTTGGCAGCTATGGGGGTGTGGTTAATGACCAAAATGCCCTTATCTAATTATATAGGCAAGGTTAGGGCTTGAGGGGCAAGATGGTAATTTTACTCCCGACGTCCGGAATGTCGTTTTTTTGATTCCAAATTTCTTCGATAAGGCGACGACCAATCCAATTTATAATGTTGGAATTCTTGATTCTCCATTTTCTAATTTCGAGACTCTTTTCTAAATCAGTTCTTTATCCAAAGCGATTCTAGCCTATCCCGGACTGACGGACGGCTTTTGCAGACATTACGCGTATCGATCCTGTGATTCATATCACAATTAAGGCTCATCAATTCATGGTCACTTTAGTTGTCATGTAATTGTGAGGGTCTATTACTAGCTCCGACGGTCACGATTGTCACTGTTCGATTTAGGAAAATTTTGCAAATTATACATTGGTTAAGCGGCATCACTCGCGCTCCAATCGTATAATGCTAGCAATTCATCCCTTAATCGTTCTTAAATCGGCCTTATATGGATCTAAATGTCCCATCAACAATCCATATGGTCAAAGCGTCATTTTTATTCGAGTTTTCTAGGTCCACGTACCTTGTCTCGCGTTAGCCTTTCCCTTTTGTTCCTTCAACTCGAGATGGATCAAATCCGAGCGAGATACGATTGAAATACATCGTTAGATATATTTCTCTTTAATGAGTCCGAAATTGACAGGAAAAATCAATATGTCACATGCATACTGACGAGAATCATATCCATGAGAATAATCGGATTCCCCCATCGCCATTGGACTTTTTTCAGTATTTCTGCTTCAACTTGCCATTCTTTGAGAGAATTGAGCAAAAAATCAATTCAGTGAATTGAGGAATTAAGCAGGGATTGAAAGAATTTAGACTTGAAAGAATTTGTGAGAAAAAATGAAAGAGGGAGGGTATTTATTGTCACGCCGTATGCCACGGCACAGGTGCGCGTGACTCCCTGCAAGCGTACTCTCGAGTCCTAGTATTCATAAATCGAGAGATGCAAAAAAAATCATTCGCATGCGGAAGCGATAACATGAATTCCTTCGTACAAACATTAGAGGGGACATGGATCGCAAGAACACCATAATTACATTTATACATAACCTCCCACAAGTTCTTACAAAAGTGCTGGTAGACTAATCCTGCTAATCGATAGGGGTAACTGGATTAGTCTCATCGGCATCCTGCAAAATAACAGTCTAGAAAACGGAAACCCCTAGGTGAAGCTGCTGGAGTCGTCAGTCTCATCGGCATCCTCGGTAGGCTTGTACTCTGAGAAAGTCTTCGAGCGTACCTCTACGGTATCCTCCATCGTCTCGTTTGCTGACTGCTCCACCAGGTCATCCTCGGAGGTATCTATCTCAATGTCCTCATCGGTGTCTTCCAAGGTTGGGGCCTCTCGAGAATGTTCCTCCAACCAACTACTGATCCCTTGACCTCCACAAAATCCCGAGCGGGATGACACTAACTAGGGATAATAACTCTACGGGTATGTGACATTTTGATTTTCCAGTCATTTTCAGACTCATTAATGAGAAGTGTATCTAGCGATGTGTTTCAGTCATATCTCGCTCGAATTTGATCAATTTGAGTAGACTGACCAAAAGGGAAAGGCTAACGCGAGACAAGGTACATGGACCTAGGGAACTCGAATATGAAATGACGCTTTGACCATAAGGATTGTCTAGGGGACATTTAGAACCACAAAAGGCCAATCTAAGAATGATGAAGGAATGCATTACTAGGTTATACGATTGGAGCGCGGGTGATGACGCTTAATCAACGTATAATTTGTAAAATTTTTCTAAATCGAACGGTGACGATCGAGACCATCAAAACTAGTGATAGACCCTCACAATTACATGACAACCAAAGTCACCATGAATTGACAAGCCCTAAATGTGATATGAATCACAGGATCGATACGCGTAACATTTGCAAAAGTCGCCCGTCGGTTCGGGATAGGCTGGAACCACGTCTGATAGAGAAAATAATTAGAAACGAGTCTTGAAAATTGAAAATGGAGAATCAAGAATTCCAACGTCATGATTGGATTATCCATCGCCTTATCGAAGAATATTTGAATGAGAAAAACGACATTCCGGACATCAGGGTAAAATTATCATTTTGCCCCTCAAGCCCTAGTCTTACTTATATAATTGGACGAGGGCATTTTGGTCTTTAATTCACCTCCAAGGTTGCCAAAAATGAGAGAAGATCTTGGCCATTGGATTATCTTGAATGACACATTGGACAAACGTCAATAGATCAAGCTTTGAGTGGACATACCAACTTTTTCCAACTACCATTCAACTTGTTGACTTTTGAAGATTGAATATAGCCTTCTCTCTCTCTCTTGGCCGGTCATTCTCCCCCATTTTCACTGAGAAACATCTTCTTCTTCTTCTTCTTCTTCATCCTGCCGTGAATTGCTACCGCCCGACCGGTTCTGTGCCGCCTGTTCGTTGCCCCCGACGACCACCTCCAGCGACTTCTAGCAGCCGAGTCGACCATCCACACCTTGCTCGACCTCTTGCCGATATCCTCGAAGTGGAAGCAAGTCGTTTGACCCACCGAAGAGCTCCGGCCAGCCGATCTCCCGCGAGTCGACGGAAATCGTCGCAACCAGAGGTAAGCTACATTTCTGGCTTCTTAGGACCCCGAAACTTTAGATTTTTTCAACTAAATTTTGTGGAGATCTAAGGAAATCATAGAGTGATATGTGGTAAAAATTTATGGTTAATTTGATGGAGTTTTGACCTCAAATGGGTCTTGTGTTTGAAGGGCCAGAACTGCCGGTTTACAGACTTGGGAGAACTAGTGACATTTAAGGAGTTTCCGGCGACGACTCGGCCTCAAATCTTCGGTGAGCTTCCCAAACCCTTAGATCTACATGTTAACAAGTAGGTTAGTGAATAAATGATGGATTTGAGGTAGTTTAAGGGCTGAATAATTGAGATATACACATAACCGAAAATAGCCCGATTCGGTTCTGTGCATACCGATTTTGTGGGGGCTGTTGATGGTTGGATTTGATTCTCAAATTCATCAATGAGACATGCTAGGATGTTGGGAGACATGTCATTAAGGTTTGTGGTCCATGGATTGGTGATTGGGCAAGAGAAATTAATGGTTGAATGAAATTTCAATAAGTTGCACGGCTGAATTGTTCTTGGGCTGCTTGGGCCGAGTTCTTGAGGTGCTTGAGAGAAGGATTTTGTGACATTAAGCTTGAGGTAAGGGAACCCTAAACCTATGATAGGCAGATTAAACTCAATTGGGCGAGTCGAATGAATTTTTGGGTGATCCTTGAAGGGTTTTTAATGTGATTGTTCTTTGTGCGTCTTAGGACGGTATAGAGGATTTGAATGTGTGTCAATGTTTGTGTTTTGAAATGACTACCGTGTGTGAAGGTCAATTGATCGTCTTGCATGCCATAAGTGTATGATTTGTGCTTGAGTTGCACATTGCATTATGTGTATGAATTGAATTGAAACTTTGGCATGGCTGAGACATGGTAGTACCCTGAGGAGTATAAGACGCGGGGTGGTGTGAGGAATACCCTGAGGCGTCGAGGCGTAGGGTTGGAGTCGTATGGTACCTTGATGCGTATGAGACGCGGGGTTGAGAAGGTCATAGTCCTGATGCATTGAAAAGCAGGACGGAGTCCTGATGTGTCGACATTAGCCTGGAGTAACATTGAAACCTGATGCGTTTACATGGGTTGTCAATGACGGTCTGATACGTTTATGCGGACCGAGCCTGAGGCGTTCTAAACGTGGGCACGAGAATGAGGCAGTCTGAAGGGTGGAAGTGGTGATGTGGCATGGTGATTTGTGCATGATCATTTGGATGTGTTATGATGACATGACTGCATGCCTGACATCTATGTGTTATACCGATAATTGAATGCCTCGCATGTTTATTTGTGTGAAATGCTAGTATTTAAGCTTGAGTGGACTGTCGACCTAACTTAGGGTTAGGATCCACCTTACTGAGATGTAAATCTCACCCCGTTGTGGGACCCCCTTTTTACAGATCCTAGGTCCTGAGGATGTGGCCTATCATATTTGGAGACCCCAAAGAGATGTCTGTCTATTTTGATGAGTTTCCTGAGGGGCAGGAAACCATTTATGTCAAAAAGTGTACAGTAGTATGAGTAGACGAGGGTGGGAGTAGCCAGAAGCCTCATAGGTATGAGGCCTGGTTCTGAAATGTTTGGGATGTTTCTACAGGGCCGCTGAAGCCCACTGAGGTGCCCCAAGGAGTTGTCCCTAGTTGGTGTCATCCCACCCGGGATTTAGAGCAAGCTGAGGGTCAGTTGCCGGTTCGAGAAACGGACCTGAGGGGACCCCGACCTTGGAGGATACTGAGGAAGTCATAGTGGTCGAGGCTATAGATGACGACCTGGTGGAGCCGTTCACTGACAAGACCATGGAGGACACCGTAGAGGTTTGCTCGGAGACTTTCTCGGAGTATGTGCCCACGGTGGAGGCAGAGGAGACTGATGTCTCAAGCAGTTCGTCTTAGGAGCTCCTGGTATTCTAGTCCGACTTTTGACGGTGACCCGGATGCCTATTTCCTTTGATGGGCGATGGACCTCTTTGTATTATCCCGTCTCCCTAGTGGATCTAGTTGCTATGCTCTTGTATGAACTTTCGGATATTTGTATTATGATATTGTCGCTATCCAGGTCTCACTTTATATTTTTACGAAGGAGTTATTACATTGTCCCTTCCGCGTGCTTATATATAACACGTCTCTCGACTTATGTGCGGATCTTGGGACATCGAGATATATCATGGTTTGCTTACAAGGAGTTGCGTGCTCGGGCCCAGGGCGCGGGGCGTGACAGGTACCTCAGAGTACTTCAGTGGTTAAGTAGTAACCTCGCCTACCCTCCGAAGCCAATAATCGAACCTATGAGGCTTACAGCTTTTTCCACCCTCATCGACCCAGGCTACAGTACTCTTCCTAACATACACGGTTCCCCGTCTGTCCGGGAATTCCTCAAAATACGCGGACATCTCCTTCGGGTCACCTAGTCTGATCGACAACATCTTCATGGTCTAGGATCTGAAAATGTGATCGCATAATGGGATGAGATTTACATCTCAGTAAGATAGATCCTAACCCTAGGTTAGGCTAACCGTACACTTGGGTGAATGCAATCAAGAACAAAATACACAAACAACCACATGAAGCATTCAGCAGTCATTAAATAACATATGGACATAGACAAGCGTCAAGCACACAATCATGGCATTATATCTCATCGTTCAAATTAAGCACGCATAACCAAAACAGGTCACACCTTCCACCCTTTCAGGCCTCCATTTGATTCACGCCCGCATTTAGAACACCCCAGGCTCGGTCCGCGTAATTACGCCTCAGACCATCCCATTGAGAAACCCGCGTAAACACATCGGGTTTTCAATTTCATTCCAAGCCTGTATCGACACAAATCAAATTCCGTCCTGCATCTCAACGCATCAGGACATTGGCCATTCAACCCCGCGTCTCAACGCATTAAGGTACAATTCAACACAACCCCATGTCTCAATGCCTCAGGGTATCAATCCATACAACCCTGCGTCTCAACGCCTCAGGGTATCATAGGTTTCAAAGTATCCAGAGATTATTTTAATTTAAACTTCATGATCGAGTACAAGCTCAAGCATCGAACTAGATATCTATGGCATGCAAGGCAATCAATCTCATCACTCACAAGAGGCAATCAATTCATGGCCCAAGCATTCAACAAGCGTTCAAGCCATCGACATCTCACGAGGATGCACAATGGACAATCACGCCCTAATTCACGAGAACCAACCTAATTCACACCTAATTCACCCAATCGAGTCCAATCCTCTTAGCCAAGGTTTAGAAAATTCTTACCTTAGGCTTAATTTAGCAAAATTCTCCTCTTAAGAACTTTGACAATTCGGTCCAAACAATCTTCAACAAGGCAGCGAACAATCCTAGCAGAACCAATTAATTTGTCAACTTTTCTCGCTCAATTCACCAATCCATGGTGCATAAACCTCAACGACACATTTATTGACATCCTAGTACATCTCAACGATGAAATTTGAGCTCAATTGAATCCCAAACAACCCCCATGATCTCGGCAAGAACAGAACCGAACAGGGTATTTTTCTGTTCTGTTTAGTTCCTAACTAATCAGCCCTTAACCATCCTAAATCCTCAATTTAACCACCAATCTACTTGCTAACATATAGTTCTAGGAGTTGGGAAGCCTCACCAAAAATTTTAGCTCAAGGGACGTCAAATGGTCCACGAACGGCACCGGTTCCACCAAGCCTACCGTCGGTCAGTTTTTATCCATCAAAGGCGGCACAATTTCATCATCAAATCTCCATCAAATTCAACGCAAATTTTTACCACAACTTAATATACATGTGCCCTTGATGTCCATAAAATTTGGCCGAAAGATTCAAACGATTCGCGGTCCTACGGAGTTCAAACAACAGCTTACCTCCAATTGCGACCGTTTCCGTTGACTCTCGGGAAAATGGCTGGTCGGACCTCCTCAGTGGGTCAAATGACTGGATTTAAGTTGGAGCTAATCGACAAGAGGATGAAGAAGACGCTGGTGCTTAGCTCGACAGCTGGAAGTCGCCGGAAGTGGCGGTCGGAAGTGGTGAAGGCAGCAGCAGTGGCTGGTCGGGCAAGAGCGGTTCACGGCTGAAGAAGAGAAGAAGAAAAGGAAGAAGATGGCTATGGAGGTTGAGGTCTTTGGCTGAGCATGGAGAGAGAGAGGGGTATACGCCAAGTTTGAGAGTCAACCATGAAGAATGGTGGGTTAAAAGTGATTCAATAAATGCCAAAGCTTAATCTTTTGACACTTGTCTTCATGTCAATCAAGTCTTTATCCAAGGGTTGTTATTTTTCCTAATTTTCGGCAGCCATGGGGTATTGTAATTGACCAAAATGCCCTTATCCCTTTATTCAGGCAATGCTAAGACTTGATGGGCAAAATGGTAATTTTACCCTCGACGTCCGGAACGTCGTTTTTCTAATTCCAATTTCATTCGATAAGGCGACGGCCAATCCAATTATAATGTTTGAATTCTTGATTCTTCATTTTCTAATTTCGAGACTTGTCTTTGAATGTTCCCTCGATAATCCTTATGGTCAAAGTGCCATTTGCTATTTGAGTTCTCTAGATCCACGTACCTTATCTCGTGTTAGCCTTTCCCTTTTGGTCAGTTAACTCGAGATTGATCATATCCGAGTGAGATACGATTGAAGTACATCGTTAGATATATTCTCATTAATAAGTCTCGAAATGACAAGAAAAATCAGAATGTCACAACTCTTCCCCCCTTACGAAAATTTCGCCCTTGAAATTTACAATAAATCGGTTACTCAAACAAATGGAGGTATTGACGCCTCATCGTTTCCTCGCTTTCCCATGCAGCTCCTTCGGTTTTATGGTGCTCCCAAACAACTTTGACCAATGGAATCGTCTTATTCCTTAGGATTTGCTCCTTTCGATCTTCAATCCTGACTGGCTTTTCTACGTAGGATACTCTGTCATCCACTTCGATAACCTCGTAATCCAGTACATGCGTCGGGTCCGACTCGTACTTCCGTAGCATTGATACATGAAAGACGTTGTGTACTTGGGACAAGTTAGGCGACAAGGCCAGCCTATAGGCTAAGGTCCCAATTCGTTCTAAAATTTCAAAAGGTCCTACGTACCTTGGATTCAGTTTCCGTTTCTTTCCAAATCGAGATAATCCTCTCATTGGCGACATCTTAAGAAAAACATGATCGCCTACTTGAAACTCCAAAGGCTTACGCCGTTTATCCGCATAGCTTTTCTGACGACTCTGTGTTGTTTTTAGTCTATCCCGGATTATCTTTACCGCTTCCACTGATTGCTCTACCAACTCTGGGCCTATAACACTTCTTTCTCCAATCTCGTCCCAGCAAATCGGGGTCCTGCAAGCTCTTCCGTAAAGCGCTTCAAAAGGTGCCATTCAAATGCTCTGCTGATAACTGTTATTATATGCAAACTCCACCAAATGCAGCTACTCCTCCCATCTACCTTTGAAGTCTATAACACACACTCGTAACATATCCTCAAGCGTCTGAATTGTCCTCGTCGATTGTTCGTCCATCTGTGGATGGTATGCCGTACTAAATTGTAATTGAGTTCCCATGGCATCTTGAAGACTCTTCTAGAAGTTCGCTGCAAACTTGGGATCTCTGTCCGATGTGATCGTCACGGGTACTCCATGTAGTTTCACTATCTATCACATATACAATTCGGCATATCTATCCATCGCGAAGTCTTTTTGCACATGAATAAAATGTGCAGACTTGGTTAATCGGTCCACGACTACCCAAATAGAATCATGGCCTCTCTGCATCCTTGGTAGTCCCATGACAAAGTGCATAGTCACGTGTTTCCATTTCTATTCAGGAATCTCTAACGGCTGTAACAATCCACCAGGCTTATAGTGTTGTGCATTCACCTGCTGGTATGTCAAGCACTTCGCCACATACTTCGCTACATCTACTTTCATCCCGTTCCACCAATAATGTTGATGCAAGTTCTGATACATTTTCGTGCTACTTGGGTGGATACTATAATTGCTTCTGTGAGCCTCCGATAAAATCCTTCCTCTAAGCTCTTCGTCCTTTGGTACGTATAGACGCCCCCCGAAACTTCAAAATTTCGTCTTCTAACACTTGGAACTCTGGTTTCCTCTTCGTAGCATCCATCTCCAGGATTTTCTGAATTTCTAGGTCTGTCGGCTGCAAGGCTTTTATCCTTTCCTAGATCTCAAGTTATATTCTCAGTGTGGCCATCAAACTAGATAACTGACAGACTTCCAATCTAAATTCAGAATCCCTCAAATTTTCAAATAACGACCATCCTTTCACCAATAGACAAGCAATACTAGACTTCCGACTGAGCACATCCGCGACTCTGTTTGCCTTTCTAGGATGATATAATATGTCGCAATCATAATCCTTTAGCAGCTCCATCCATCGACGTTGTCTCATGTTCAGTTCCTTATGAGAAAATAGATATTTCAGGCTCTGGTGATCTGTATGAAATTGAAACTTCTCACCACACAAATAATGCCTCCAGATCTTCAGAGCAAAGATGATTCCTGCTAATTCCAAATCATGAGTTGGATGGTTCATCTCATGCGGTCTCAGTTGTCGGGACGCGTAGGCAACCACTCTTTCATGTTGCATTAGTACACATCCTAGTCCTTTTAGTGAAGCATCGCTGTATATCTCATAGCCTCCATGTCCTGATGGAATCGTTAATACAGGTGCTGTTGTCAACCGATGCTTCAGTTCTTGAAAACTCCTTTCACACTTTTCTGTCCATTCAAACTTCGTTTCTTTCTTAGTCAATCTTGTTAGTGCAATGGCTATAGATGGAAACTTCTCCACGAAACGTCTGTAATACCTCGTCAATTCTAAGAAACTTCGGACTTCCATGACCGTAATAGGCCTAGGCCAATTCATAACAGCTTCGATCTTCGTAGGATTTACAACAATTCCTTCTCCAGATACCACATGGCCAAGAAATGCCATTTTATTCAACCAGAATTCGCATTTGCTAAACTTAGCGTAAAGTGAGTGCTCTCTCAAGGTCTGCAAGACAATCCTTAGATGCTCTTCATGTTCTTCCTTACTCTTTGAGTAAATTAGGATATCGTCAATAAAGACTATAACAAATCTATCCAAGAGTTCCTTGAACACCCAATGCATCAAGTCCATAAATGCAGCTGAAGCATTAGTCAGTCTAAAAGGCATCACAATGAATTCGTAATGACCATACCTTGTCCTAAAAGCGATTTTAGGTTTGTCCTCTTTCTTAATTCTCAATTGATGATACCCGGTCCTTAGGTCAATTTTTTAGAATACCGCAGCTGCTTGCAATTGGTCAAATAAGTCATCAATCTTCGGCAATGGGTATTTATTCTTTACAGTTACTTGATTCAACTGCCTGTAGTCGATGCATAAACGCAAGGACCCATCCTTTTTCTTCACAAACAACACCAGCTTTCCCACGGTGAAGCACTCGGTTGAATAAATCCTTTATCCAGTAATTCTTGCATTTGCACTTTTAGCTCTTTCAGTTTTGATAGGGACATTCTATAAGGCGCCTTCGAGATCGACTCTATTCCGGGAGCTAACTCAATCATGAATTCTATTTCTCGTTCTGGTGGCAACCCTGGCAACTCTTGGGGGAAGTGTCAAGAAACTCACGCACTATCAGAATACTTTCTAGTTTAGGCTCCTTGGCAGTCGTGTCTATAACTGCAACTAAGTACGCCTGACCTCCTTCAGTCATCAGCTTTGTCTCTTCAAGAGATGAGACTAAAGGAATTGAGGTTCCTCTTCGACTTCCCACAAATTCAAACTAGAACGACCTTCCGAATAGAAACGGATTATCCTACAACCACAATTAACTACCGCCCTTTGCTTACCCAACCAGTCTATTCCTATGATCACATCGAAGTCATACTTGGGCAATACAACCAAGTCGATACTCTCTTTACTACCGCCAATTACGATTTCACAATCAGTGCAGCCTAACGAAACCAGCACATTATCCTTCAACGAGGTGGCATCATGCAGAATCACACTCAACGGTTTCAATTCCATATCAACCAAATCAGCAAATTGAGCAAACACAAACGAGTGTGATGCTCCAGGATCAAACAAAGCATAAGCAGCTTGGTCACACAAATAAACCGTACCTGTGACCACTCTTGGCGCTTCTTCCGCTTCCCTACGTGCCACGGTATAGACCCTTCTTGAGCTGGGGTCGGTTCTGATCATTTTGGGGAGTTGCAGTTGACGGTTCTGCCTGTGGTCGTTGCCCTTCAGGTCATTCGTTTGGGCTTGGTTCGGGCAAGTCCTCATCTGATGGCCCATCTGACCACATTTGAAGCATGCTCCAGTCCTTGCCGGACAAGGTCCATTACCGTGCCTTTTGCCACAAAGGCGGCAACTCCAGTTCATTGCGTTCGGCAGCTTCACTATGTTCTTTCTTATTGGAGGGACGAAGCGTCTATTGCCAGTCACCTGTCTTTTACCAATCTGGCAATTGTCTCTGAATGAACCTAACTACAATCTAGATGCGGCATTTCTCTCTTTTAGATCTCTCTCAATCATCTGTCCTCGTTCATAGATTTCTTTATAAGTCCTCAGAATTAGAGCTATTATTTGGCTGCGAACCTTAGGCCTCAGTCCATCCCGAAATCTCTTCGCCTTCTCTAGGGGATCCTCTACCGATCGGGTGCATACCTTGACAACCTAGAAAACTCAGCTTCATACTGGTCCACTGTCAGGTGATTCTGACGCAGCTGTAAGAACTTTACTTACTTCCTTTCTCAAGCTGTCTCGGAGAAATACTTGTCATTGAATGCCGTGGTAAAGGCATTCCAAGTCAAGGCTGTCCCTTCCAGAAATATTCCATTCTTGGTAGCAGCCCACTAGTCATTAGAGGTCCCTTCCAACTGGTACACCGTCAATAATACTTTTTCTCTGTCCGTGCATCTCAATACTCCAAAGGCCTTCTCAAGTTTCTCGATCCAGCTCGGTGCTAGTTCAGGGTCTCCAATCCCATCGAACTGGGTTGGCTTCAACTTGATAAATTGTTCGACCAGTTAGCCCATCTGCCTGGCCACAACAACTTTCTCCTGGGCATTCCCCACCTCATTGCCCTGACCATGATCGACGTTGTTTCCATTACCTCCATTATTGCCGTTATTGGCATTGATAGCGGCTATTGCGGCTCTCACTGCTTGAGCTATGGCAGCATCCCTATCTTGGGTCTGCCTATCAATGAGGTCACCAATCCTTTCGAGTGCCCTCAGTACTCCGTCCATTCTCAGGTCTTTCGCCACAGGTGGCCTCGAACTAGAGGCTCTGCTCTAGGTCTTTCAGGTCTTCTAAGCAGATTTATTATTCTTGTATGCTTTCACTAAGCCTGGACCAGCACAATTTCGCCAAGGTGTTAGTAACTCATTCATCCAATCAAGTCCAAAGCTACTAAACTATGCCTTAACGGAAATAGTCATAACATAACGACCTTCTACACAACTAATTTCAGAGGCACTTCACTAAATAGTCCGTGGCCATTACCCCATTCCTCTACTTCAACGGTTTACCAGAACTAGTCATGCTCATTTACTCAGCAGACCAAGATCCAGAAATGACTTTCAACGCTAGACATGGAACTTAATCCTCATAAATCACCATAATCTTATCAGGACCAATGTCAATCACATGCGCCAAGTCATATGCCATGCATCTCATGCCTTATTCTAACAAGTTTCCTAAGATCTCGCTACCTATCTTGTCCCAATTTAATCCTCCTTATCACTCCAATCCTCAATCAACTTGGATCGAGCTGACCTTGCTTTGAGCAAGGCGGGATGTCACGCCCCACGCCACGGCACAGGTGCGCGCGACTCCCTACAAGCGTACTCTCGAGTCTCAGGATTCATAAATTGAGAGATGAAAAAAAAATCGTTCGCATGCGGAAGCGATAACATGAATTCCTTCGTACAAAGGCCTCGTCGGTGTCTTTCAAGGTTGGGGTCCAATCGGGAATGTTCCTCGAACCAGCTACTAATCCCTCGACCTCTACAAAATCTCGAGCGGGATGACACCAGCTAGGGATAACCCTACGGGGTACCTCAGAGGACTTCAGTGGTCTAGTAGTAACCTCGTCCACCTCCGAAACCAAGCCTCGAACCTATGAGACTTCCAGCTCTTTCCACCCTCATCGACCCAGACTACAGTACTTCCTAACGTACACGATTCTCCATCCGTCTAGGAATTTCTCAAAATACGCCGACATCTCCTTCAGCCGTGTCTCAACGCCTCAGGGTATCAATCCATACAATCCCACGTCTCAACGCCTCAGGGTATCATATGTTTCAAAGCATGCCAGACATTATTTCAATTTAAACTTCATGATCGAGTACAAGCTCAAGCATTGAGCTAGATATCTATGGCATGCAAGGCAATCAATCTCATCACTCACAAGAGACAATCAATTCATGGCACAAGCATTCAACAACTGTTCAAGCCATCGACATCTCACGAGGACGCACAATGGACATTCGCACCCTAATTCACAAGAACCAACCTAATTCACACCTAATTCACCCAATTGAGTCCAATCCTCTTAGCCAAGGTTTAGAAACTTCTTTCCTTAGGCTTAATTTAGCAAAATTCTCCTCTTAAGAACTTCAACAATTCGGTCCAAGCAATCCTCAACAAGGCAGCGAATAATCCTAGCGGAACCAATCAATTTGTCAACTTTTCTCGCTCAATTCACCAATCCCCGGAGCATAAAACTCAACGACACATTCATCGACATCCTAGTACGTCTCAACGATGAAATTTGAGCTCAATTGAATCCCAAACAACCCCCATGATCTCGGCAAGAACAGAACCGAACAGGGTATTTTTCGATTCTGTTTATTTCCTAACTAATCAGCCCATAAACCATCCTAAATTCTCAATTTAACCACTAATCTACTTACTAACATGTAGTTCTAAATTCTCAATTTAACCACTAATCTACTTACTAACATGTAGTTCTAAATTCTCAATTTAACCACTAATCTACTTACTAACATGTAGTTCTAGGAGTTGGGAAGCCTCACTGAAAATTTGAGCTCAAGGCGACGTCAAATGGTCCACGAACGGCGTCGATTCCTCCAAGCCTACCGCCTGTCAGTTTCTGTCCATCAAATGCGACACCATTTCATCATCAAATCTCCATCAAATTTAGCTCAAATTTTTACCGCAACTCAGTATACATGTGCCCTTGATGTCCACAAAATTTGGCCAAAAGATTCAAACGATTCGAGGTACTACGGAGTTAAAACAGCAGCTTACCTCCAGTTGCGACGGTTTTCGTCGACTCACGGGAAAATGGCTAGCCGGAGCTCCTCAGTGGGTCAAATGACTTGATTCAAGTTGGAGATAGTTGGCAAAAGGATGAAGAAGACACTGGTGGTTGGCTCGACGACTGGAAGTCGCGGAAGTGGCGGTCGGAAGTGGCGAAGGCAGTGGTAGTGGCCGGTTGGGCAGGAGCAGTTCACGACTGAAGAAGAGAAGAAGAAAAGGAAGAAGATGGCTATGGAGGTTGATATAGATTCAAACTTGGTGAATAAGATTGTACTCGATCATGAAGTCTTAAGGGGGAAGAGAAACTTGTATGCTTAAGACCTTTTGGCACCCTGATGTGTTGAAACGTGAGGTTGCAACGACTGATTTCCTGAGGCATCGAGACACGGGATAAGTTCGTGCATGTGTCGACACGAGCCTGGTATGGCATTGAAAACCTGAGGCGTATAAAGTGGGTTTGTGGATTGTCATGGTTTGAGGCGTTTTGACGCGGACTAAGCTTGAGGCGTTTTGAAGCGTGCAATAATGATAAAATGAATCATGATATTAGTACGTTAAGCTTGATTTGTATCCTAATGCATGCCTTGATTCATGAGTTATATGTTATCCTAATGGTATACCATAATGATTGTTTACCATATGCCTTTCCATGTTGCTTTGTGATGATTGCTTGCCTTCGCTTATTGCCTTCATTTGTGTCTGGGTGTACTGTCGGTCTAACTTAGATTTAGGACTTAGCTTATTGAGATGTATATCTCACCCCGTCGGGAGCTTTACTTTTTCAGACGCCAAGCCCTGAAGTATGTTTCCAACCCCGCCTAGGCGATCCCAAGGAGATGATTGCCTATTTTGACGAGTTTACCGATGGTCACGGTATGGTATACGTTAGGAAATGTACTATTGTTTGGGTTGATGAGGGAGGAAATGATTGGAAACCCCATAGGTTCGAGGCATGATTTTGTAGAGTCGGAGAGGAGATTATAGGTCCTTTGAAGCCCACAGAGGTACTCGAGGGGTCGTACCTAGCTGGCGTCATCCTATCCGAGATGAGGTGGAGGTGGAGATTCTGTGGCAGGATCGTAGAACGTGTCACGTCCCACACCCTGGGCACGTGCGTACGACTCCCTGCAAGCATAAACTTTCTCGAGGTCTTAGGATTCATAAAGATCGAGAGATGTACCATATCGATAGCACGCAGAAGCGATAATATACAAACTCCTCCGTACAATAATAAAAAGGGACCTGGGTAACGAGAGTACCAATAGATACATAAACTCCATCCATGTTCGTACAAGAGCACAAGTAAGCTAAACATGCTGGTCGGTAGGAGTGACACGGCTAGTACAAAAGGCGATCATCAATCTCTCAAAAGAAGCAGGCATCGAGGTCACCATCAAAATATCAGACCAGAAAAATAGAGACTCCTAAGTCGAGCTACTGGAATCGTCAGTCTCCTCAGCATCCTCAGATGGGTCGTACTTCGAGAGAGTCTCAAAGCAAACCTCCACAGTGTCCTTAAGCGTCTCGTCAGCCGACGGCTCCACCTGGTCGTCCTTAGTAGCCTCGATCTCGATGACCTCGTCAGTGTCCTCCAAGGTCGAGGTCCTCTCAGGAACATTCCTCGAGCCAGCTACCAACCCCTCGGTCTCCACCGAATCCCGAGCGGGATGACACCAACTAGGGATCATCTCAAGGGATACCTCAGTGGGCTTCAATAGTCTCATGGTGACATCTCTTACCTTTCTAAACCAAGCCTCATACCTATGAGGCTTCCAACTGCTACCACCCTCGTCGACCCAGACTACGATACATTTCCTAACATACACGGTTCCCTGTCTGTTCGGGAACTCCTCAAAATACACCGACATTTCTTTCGGGTCACCAAATCCGATGGGCAACATGATCACGGCCTAGGATCTGAAAATGGGGTCCCACAACGGGGTGAGATTTACATCTCTGTAAGGTAGGCCTTAATCCTAGGTTAGGCTGACCGTACACTCAGGCGAATGCAATCAAGGACAAATGCACATGCAATTACATGAGACATTCAATAGTCATTAAATACATGCGGATAAAACGAGTGTCAAGCATGCAATCATGGCATCTTATCACATCATTGGAATCAAACACACATTGCCATGCCAAATCACACTTTTTACCCTTCCAGTCTTCCTCATTTTCACGCCCGCGTTTAGAACGCCTCAGGCTCGGTCCGCGTAAATACGCCTCAGACCATCACATTGACAAACCCGCGTAAACGCACCAAGTTTTCAATTTCATTCAGGCCTATGTCGACACATCTCAAACTCCGTCCTTCGTTTCAACGCATTAGAACATTGGCCATTTCAACTTCGCGTCTCGTACTCCTTAGGGTACCTTTCAACTCAAACCCTGCGCCTCAGGGTATCCATTTACATAACCCCGCGTCTCAATGCCTCAGGGTGTCACAAGTTCTCAAACATGCCAAATGCTCATTCAATGCAGAACTCATAATCAAATGCAAACTCATGCGACGAGCAACACATCTATGGCATGCGAGACAATTGAATTCAACACTCAATGCGACAATCAATTCATGACTCAAACATTGTCAAGCATTCAAGCTGGCTATATCTCTCAAGGACGCGGAAATGACAATCTCACCATAAACTTCTAAGAATCAATCCAATTCACACTCAATTCGCCCAATTGAGTCCAATCCTCCTAGCCAAGGTTTAGGGACTCCTTACATCAAGCTTAATTCAACAAATTCTCCTTCCAAGCACTTCAATAGTTTGGTCCAATTAGCCTAAGAATGAGTCAATCGCGCAACCTAAGGAAATTCATCCAATTCGTCAATTTTCTCGTCCAATTCGTCAATTCACTAAACATACACCTCATTGACATATCGATTGACATCCTCATACATCTCAATGATGAATTTGGGACTCAATTCCATCACCAACAGCCCCCCATAAATTCGGTATGCACAGAACCGAAACAGGGCATTTTGGGTTCTGTGCATATCTCAACCAATTAGCCCTTAAACTAACTTAAATCATCAATTTATCTACTAATCTACTTGCTAATATGTATTTCTACGGTTTGAAAAGTCTCACCGAAAATTTGAAGCCAAGGCGATGCCGGGAAGTCCTAGAACGGTGCCGGTTCCTCCAAGTCTTTCACCAGTCAGTTTTTGTCCTTCAAACACAAGACCCATTTGGGGTCAAAACTCTATAAAATTCATCCAAATTTTTTACCACGGCTCATTCTACATGTCCTCTACATGTCACCAAATTGGCTGAAAGATTCAAAGGTTTCGGGGTACCACGGGGTCTAAACAGTGGCTTACCTCCAGCCGCGACGGTTTCCGTCGACTTCTGGGAGAAGGGCCTACCGGGACTCCTCAGTGGGTCAAATGACATGATTCCACTTGGAGGTTGTCGGCAAGAGGATGAGGAAGGGACTGGTGGTCGGCTTGGCGGTTGGAAGTCACCAGAAGGGGCGGTTGACGGCGGTGAAGCTGGCGGCAGCGGCTGGTCGGCGAGAGCTCTCTCGGTCGAATGGAGAAGAAGGAAGAAGAAGAAGAAATGGCTATAGAGGGAGGGTGTTCGACTGAAGAGGGAGAGAGAGAGTGAGATATACACAACTTCAAGAGTGAACAAGGTTGAATGGTAGGTTAAAAGTATTCCCATCCACATCATTGTCTAATCCTTTGACACTTGTCCATGTGTCAATCATTATTTTATCCAATGGCTGCCAATTTCTCTCAATTCTTGGTAGCTATAATGGGGTTTCAATGATCAAATTGCCCTTGTCTAATTATTAAGGCAAGGCTAACGTTTGAAGGGCAAAATGGTAATTTTACCCTCGACGTTCGGAACATTGTATTACCAATTTCAAATTTCTTTGATAAGGCGATGGCCGATCCAATTATAATGTTGGAATTCTTGATTCTCAATTTTTGAATTTTGAGACTCGTTTATGAATCATTTCTCTATCTAATGTGATTCCAACCTATCCTGAACTAACGGATGGCTTTTACAGACGTTACGCGTAATGACTCTATGATTTATATCACACTTAGGGCTTGTAAATTCATGGCGACTTTGGTTGTCATGTAATTGCGAGGGTCTATTACTAGCTCCGATGGTCTCGATCGTCACTGTTCGATTTAGAATTTTTTTTTGCAAATTATACATTGGTTAAGCGGCATCACCCGCGCTCCAATAGCATAACGCTAGCAATGCATTCCTTAATCATTCTTAGATCAACCTTCTATGGCTCTAAATGTCCCCTCGACAATCCTTATGGTCAAAGTGTCATTTCCTATTTGAGTTCACTAGGTCCACGTACCTTGTCTCGTATTAGACTTTCCCTTTTGGTCAGTTAACTCGAGATTGATCAGATCCAAGCGAGATACGACTGAAAGACATCGCTAGATACATTCTCATTAATAAGTATCGAAATGACAGGAAAATCAAAATGTCACAGAACGCGCCGGAAAAGACCCCTACTGTTGAGGAAGAGATTGAAGTGATAGAGATTTCTACTTCAGAGGATGAGCTGGAGGATGCCATGGAGGACGATTCTGTGGATGTACGCGTTGAGACCTTTTATGATTATGATCCAACTGAGGATGAGGACGAGGACGTAGATGAAGCTAGTAGTTCATCTTAGTGGTTTCTGTTCTTTTAGGGGTTGTCTTTTGCAAAAAGACCCTGAGGGTCTGTTATCTTTTGGGGACTAAGTTAGTCGTTGTCTTTTGGATAGTCCCTTATCTCCCTTGATCCGTCCGGAGGTTTTAGTTTGATCTTGGATTTTTTGTATAAACTAATGTTTGTAATATGTATAATATGTTTTGTTATCCCAGCTTCCCTTTTGTACTGGTACGGAGTTGTATGTTCATTTTGTTTCCGCATGCTTATTTTACATCACATGTATTGCCTGAGGCTTATCCTGGGTCTTAAGCGGTAGGTCAAGGGTGTGGCACGTTCGCCTCAGGGCGCGAGGCGTGACATCCCCTCTTGTTTGGTATCAGAGCAAGGTTAGCTCGATCCAAATTGATTGAGGATTGGAGTAATAAGGAGGAATGAATTGGGGTTAACTGGGTAGCGTGACTTTAGGAGGTTCGTTAGAGTTAGACACAGAATGCATGTCATATGAGTTGGCGCATGTGGTTGGCATACTGTATTGGCATGATTGTGGTAGTTTTATGAAGACCAAGCTTCGTACTAAGCACTGGTTGTTACCTACGAATATTGACTTGTTGAGCGAATGATTGTCTCTGGTTATACTAAAATGCAGAAGTGACTGGAATTGAGTTGTAGTTGTGACTCTCTGATTAACGTACCCTTGGAAATAACTGTGAGAATGGTTGCCTTGTTGTGACTATTGCTTTTACGATATAGTTTAGAACCACTAGACTTGATTAGACAATTTAAGTCTCTAATTCCGTGGTGGAATTATAGCCGTCCAGGTATATTAAGTGTGAACAACAATGAGTAACCAACCCAGAAGACCTGGAAGGCCTAGAAGTGGAGCTTCTAGCTCAAAGCCGCTCGTGGCGGAAGATCCAAGAATGGATGGAGTATTGAGAGCACTGGAGAGATGTTATATTTCGAATTTCGACCCTCTCGAGGCTATTGAATAGAAGAACATCAATCGGTGTATTTCAGTTGTAACTCGCTCGGAGTTGGCCACTCCCGAGTTAATTGACCGAAAGGGAAAGACTAACACGAAGTCGGGTATGTGACACCTAAATTTTAATTTTTTAGATATTCATTTATTTAAACATACAATGAGAATTAATCATAATTCTCGCAAAAATAAATTCACGTACATTGCATATTTATTTTCTTTCATGCATGTGATTTGCATCCATGATCGGAAAAGAGTCAATTGAGCTTAATTCGATAGGGGGTCGGACCAGATTCAATCTGAAAAATTTCGACATGAACCTAGGGGGATGGCCATCTAGAGAGAGAGAGAGATCGTGGAGGCTTCGTCTTTATTAGAGAGCACTCAACACATTCAGAAGAGAGGTAAAAAAGAGAGGGTTTTGCTGTTTTCTTCTTTTGGTGTTCTTCTGTTGGCATCGAAGGCTCCAAGATAACACCAACGATGGCCAAAGCTTGAAGACCAACTAAGGACTCACCACCCAATATTGGTCCAACGTGACCTTGTGGATGAATCATGCTCCAGTCCATGATGCACGAACAGACAAGCAAAGATTTGTCTTCGTTCTTCTAGGTTACTCGATCCGTGTTCGGTGAACGCTCAAGCTAATCCCAACCAACTTAGCATCGACGATCAGCTACAAATCGCCCCTGTGCAGCAGTAAACCAAGGTCAATCTTCGTTGCTGTTCAAGCCTTCGTCACTGCTGATTTTGGGCGGACTCCCTTGCTGGGTTTCGGACCAAAAAGCGAGTGTTCTAGGCAAACGTTCAGGTGCGGAATTTTCAATTCGGAAAAGCTATCCTTGGAGGCATACAAGTCTTAGTCTAACGGCTAAAGGGGTTTGCTCGTCAAGTTTCTTCTGCTCAAACTTTGAATCATGTAGTGAACAATTCTAACTTGCCGCATTCTTAGAGTTCATCATCCATTTGATAGATGACTTGCTTTTGTGTTTTACTTTTGCTAAATTTCAATCATTGATAATTGCCTAGATCACAAGAGGTCATTGAATTGAAAATATCTATGAAAAAATTCAGATTTCCCTCTTGATATTGCTAGACTCGAGATTTGGAGCGTGATTTTGATAGATTCCCCCTTTTGTCTCGTTCAATTTGATTGATTTCAAATTATCTTGCACTCTCTAAGGAAAGTTGATTGAATGAAGGTGAATTTTGAAAAGACAAGGAAATGGGATATTCAATTGAGATTTTATGAATCAATAGTGTGCACATTATTTGGAATATTCATGTTATCTGGCAATCAGATTTTAAATGCATCCGAAAATTCTGAGCATATCATATAAGATCTTATCTTAGTTGGGAACTTTGAATAACTTTAAAATCTTGAGAAATTATTTGAAAATTCTTTCCAAATCTCAAGAGATAATTTTCTAAGTTTAAAAGAAATGATCCTTTGCGGATAGGATCTTATGTCCTTTAAATTTCGACACCTATCCCTAGTTGGCCGTTAATTCATTTAATTCAAATAATTTTATAATCTACCTTGATCATAATACATGCTCCCATGTGCCTCGTCTCTCAGAATATGTGCACTATGATGACCATCTGACTTCACCCCTGAGGTACGACGCCATTCCCACATCAATTTGTCTAACCTATCCCATAGCTTTGGGATCGAATCGATAAATTTCAAAATTCACTATCTGACCCGATTCCTAGGGTACGAAACGAATTTATCGAAAATTTCGAAATTTAAAGTGTATTATGCTCAAGGTCTATTATACTTTTATGTGATTCATTTTTCATAAAAAACACAAAAAATCATTCCGATGAAATCCAAGTTGCGAATTGGTAGGGCTTGGGAGAGTCCGGATTAGGTTAATTAATTCATCTATCTAACTCAATAATCTATTAGCCTATTTTTAGGCCGCGATAGCTTGGCGACTCCACTGGGGACGAGTGAAGCCTGAATTTTTCGAAAAATTGAGATTAAATGTGGACATTGCATTTTTCAGAATTTTCATGTTCCTCTAGAGGACTTAGGCCAAATTCTTGTGAGGAATTTTCCTTTGATTAGCTTTATTCCATGGATTATTTAGGTGTTATATGTTTTTGCAGGGTAAATTTAAGTGTTACTAATCTCTGTTTTGCAGGGCAGTATAATTTAATTTTATTCCTTATTGTATATTATGCCATGTGTCCGCATGTATATATTGCATTCCATTTTCACCGCAATTTGACCTGGATTGCTAGTAATTAGGATGGTATCGCGCGGGTATCCACCTCACCTCACCCTTGAGGTTCGGTCGACTTCGTCCCTCGATCCCGATAATTTTCTTCATGTTGGAGACTTCTCTCCTGGCCAGACTCCCATGGCACGAGCAGAGTCTTGACCATAGCCGGAATATTGGAAATTAGACCTGACCAAACCCCTCTAGTACGGTCTGTTTTTAGAATTTCATTTTGTCAATTAATTAATTAACTTGCATCCATTCGCATGTGATTGTGTAGTGATTGTGGTTTCCCATGGTAAACTCTTAACTTTTGTCTTTAATTTACTCATTTTTCATCTTGGGTCGGTCCATGGCTATTAGGTGTATCACTTTCAGTTAGTAACTCAATTCTGTTTTCATTCTGACCTCTCAGTGTTAATTGAATTTTTCGCACCCTTTTTCAGTTGGAATCAATCTCTGAGCTTCAAATGAGAAATGTCCATGAGATCTTCATCTATTGAGAGAAATATTTTTGTGACAATCCCTCATGTTTTCTATTTAATATGGAATTAATCGATTTATGGGAGCAGGCTGGAATTTCTCACCTTTTTAAGACTCCAGATCATTTTTGCGAAATGACCCCAATGAACAACCTCCTTTGATGAACCACGAAACATGAAAGTTGTAGGTTGATGTTTCAACTAATGACCTAAAAAATTTCAGATTTTAATTCACACTGTAAAGGGGTCTTTCGTTAATTTAATAAAAACTGGACATAACAGTTTTTTGGGCAATATTTTTCCAAAGAAACATTAAACTGTACCGATCGGTCCACTTTTAGCCTTAACTCCAAACCAAAAAAAAAATCATGAAACACGTAAAAATCATCATGCTTATGGCATTAAATGATTTTTTTTTGGAATTCACATTTAAAAGGCTCTAATATAAATTAGATTTTAATTAATCAATATATGTTAACTGTTGAACCAATTAATTAAAAAACCAAAAATTCATTAAATGTGGTGATGTCTCGTTTGCATAGTATCCACGTCATTGCCATTCATTCATATTTTTTGTGTCACCTTGCAAGTCATCTAGGCTAGGTTCATATTTTCGCATATCTAGGGTAGATCACATTATTTCCTGTCATTCATGCATATAATATCTACGTCACAAAATTCCATGTCATGTCATTTAAAGTAGAAATCATGTTCATTCACATTAAATTTAATTTTTTCTCTAGTCATCCTTATAATGAATCATCTTGCATGTCATTTAGGGTAGTCATAATTTTTGCATTTCATGCATATTGCCTGTCATGTTATTTAAGCTCATTATTAATTCATGTCATATGTCATTTAGCTTAGAATTCACATTTTTCTTGCATTAAGATTTGATTTTTTCAAAGTCATCGTGCATGATCATCTTTTCTCACATCATATAGTTTCATATCTCATTGCATGTAATTTGGTTGCATTTTGCATAGCATTCTTTTAATCCAAAAAACCCAAAAAAGAGAGAGGAAAAAGCGAAGCTTGCCATTAAAAAAAATAACAAACAAAAAATGGTGAAGCTTGCTGTGCAAAAGAGGCAAAAGCACCCACTCTCATGAAAAAAAAAATAGAGAAGGAAAAGAGCTCTCTCAAAGAAACTCATTTTTCGGAAAATTCAGGCTTCACTCGTCCACAGTGGAGTCGCCAAGTTATCGCGACCTAAAAATAGGCTAATGGATTATTGGGTTAATTAGATGAATTAACTAGCCTAATCCGGACTCTTCCAAACCCTTCCAATTCGCAACTTGGATTTCATCGGAATGATTTTTTATGTTTTTTTAATGAAAAATGAATCAAATAAAAGTATAATAGACTGTGACATTCTGAATTTCCTATCATTCGAGACCTTTGAATGTAATATATCTATTGAGGTATTTTAGTTATGTCTCGCTCGAATCTGATTAATCTCGAGTTAATTAACCGAAGGGGAAAGGCTAACACGCGATGAGATACGTGGACTTGGGAAACTCGATTAGAAAATGGCACTTTGACCATAAGGATCATCGAGAGAACATTTAGAGCTAAGGTCGATCTAAAAACGATTAAGGAAATCATTGCTAGTGTTGTACGGTTGGAACGCGAGTGATACCGCACAACCAAAGTATAATTTGTAAAATTTTCCTAAATCGAATTGTGACGATCATTGCCGTCGGGGCTAGCGATAGATCCTCGCGATTAAATGACAATCAAAATTACTGTAGTTTGAGTTATCTTAAGGGTGATGAGAATCACAGAATCGATATGCGTAACGTCCGCAAGAGGCACCCGTTAATTTGATACAAATTAAATTCGATCGACGGAGGATCAATAATGAGATGGGATCTTGAAATTTGAAAAATGGAAATGAGGAATTTCAACATTTGATATGGATTGGACGCCCCTTTATGGAGGGTGAGAAATATCAGGAAAACGAAATTTCGGACGAAAGGTGTGAAAAGACCATTTTGCCCATGGAGAGTTAACCTTGCCTTAATGAATTGAGAAGGGTATTTTAGTCATTTGACAAATTTCCTTTCTCCCCAAGGCTACTGAAAAACCTGTGGAGTCAATGGAGTCAATGGAGTCTTGATATAATTGACTCAATGACAAGTGTCAATGCATGGATGATGGTCATTAATAATCCACTTACTCAAACCTTCTAGAAGCCTAATCAAAAGTGATTAAGAGCATATCATCTGCTTTCCCAATAATTTTCGTGAGCCATCTCCCTCTCCTTCCCCTTCATTTTATGAAATTTCTCCAAGAACAGAAAACTGCTCCTGCCGACCAGTTTCTGCCGCCCAGTCCGGTCCGTACGAGCGCCACCTCCGGTGACCTTTTGGCCTGCTGACGACCACCACATCTAACCTATCCTTGACAATTTCCAATTGATTTCATGATTTTTGGAGGTCTGGTTAATTTATGGAAATTTTTGGAAGAAAACTGAATAGATTCTGAGCTAATGAGAGAGGGCTATGGTTTGCCTACTTAGAGACTTCAAATGGCTCCAAAATTTTTATGGGAGTTATATAACATGTAGTACTATGTTCATTGAGTTGGGGTCATTAATTGGGTTAAGTTTCAATTAGGTTTTGGTGGTTGGATTGGAGTTCAATTTCCTAACAAATTTTGACAACCGGTGAACTGAAAAGAGTTGGTCTGTTTGGAGGCCTTCGGAGTGCTTATTGACTTCGAAAATTTTTATAGAGCTCTATAACATGTTGATTAAGGTTGCTTCAAGTGAATTGATGAAAAAAATTAGAGTTAAGGGTGATGTGTGGACTGTTAGAGCAAGAAGGAGTAAAACCAGTTTCTGCTCTATCTTCAATCTGAGTAGTCCAGTTCTGTTTGGGGCTGTTCATGGTGTCTCCATGCTCTAAATGTGTCATTAGGACATGCTAGAGTATCCCTTGAGTTGTTAATGAGATCCACGATTGATGAAATTAGGGCTAAATTGGATAAATTGATTGTAACAATGGAAGGTTCCTAAATCGTTTTACCGCCCTGTTTTGGACAGCGACGATCTTGTTTGGAAGCTTAGTTCGACAAGGAATTTTGGTGAAAATTTGCTAATTAAAATGAAGTTAAGCACCTAAACCTATATTAGAACTTTGGGACACAACTGGATGATTTTATTGCAGGATCGATGAGTTGACGATTCTGTTATCCCTGGTTGAGCGAAAATTGAATGAAATTGTTGAGGAATGAGTCATGTGCACTCGTTTGCTACTAAAAATAGTAGTCCTTTTGACTGAATTGGTGATACGCTTGTTGGGAAGTTTTGCTCGATTATGTTGCCATGGGTTACTCGACTTTCGAGCTACTTTTGTGATGAAATTCGATCATTCTGACAAGCATTTGGTTTGTGATCGACTTTATGAAATACTCATGATGAGAATGTGATTAAATGATCGTTGAGACATTTCTTGACTTGAAATATTTATCGAGGCCAATGACATCCTGAGGCGTCTTAACGCGGGATAGTATTGTGAGGATATCCTGAGGCGTCTTAACACGGGATTGTATTGTGAGCATATCCTGAGGCGTCTTAACGCGGGATTGCATCCTAAGTATATCTTGAGGCGTTTTAACGTGGGGTTGTGATTGAACGATATCCTCATGCGTCCTAACGTGGGATAAGGAATTGTATATGTTGATATGAGTTGGAAATTAGTTAGTAAACCTGACGTGTCTTAACGCGGGTTTATTTGTGATGGTAGTCTGTTGAGTTGTGGATTGAGAACTGAATTTATTATTAATTCCTATGGTATTGCTATGATTCTTGGCTAGTCATATTCTTTATATCTGGTCTTAAATGCCAATCTCTTCGCAAGTTGTATGTTATGATGCCTTCATATAGACGATGCATGCCTTTATGCCACTGGATGTTTGTTGTTATTATGATTGTACTGTCCGGTAGGACTAAGGGTCTAAGTTAGGATTAGGCCAGCTTGTTGAGACATAAGTCTCACCCCGTCATGGGATCTCTCTTTTTCCAAATCCCAAGCCCTGAAAAATGCTGCCGATCCGTTTTGGTGACCCGAAAGAGATGACGGCCTATTTTGACGAATTTCGACGAATTCCCAGATAGATGAGGTTCAATTTATGTTAGAAAGAGCATAGTGGTATGGGTTGATGAGGGAGAGGAAGGTTTGAAATCACATCGCTTCGAGGCTTGGTTTAGGAGAGTTGGGGAAGTTACCACTGGTCCTTTAAAGGCTCATGTGGTTCCAAAACGTGTAGTTCCATCATGGTGCCATCATTCTCGTGATGAGATCGAAGTAGAGGGTTCATTGGTAGGCTCGAGAAACATTCCGGAGGAGACCCCAGCTAGAGAGGAGAACATCGAGGTGATTGAGATTTCTAATTCCCAGGATGAGACGGAGGAGGACACCATAGAAGTCCGATGAAAAACCTTCCCGGACTATGATCCCGCTGAGGACATGGGTCGAGTCGATGATACTAGTACCACTTAATGGGTCGAGGTCTCACGACTGTGGAGTTGTCTTTTTGTGGTGACGATCTTCTTTTTGTGGGGCTTAGTGGTTGTCTTTTGTTCGCCCTTTTGTCTTCCTCGACCTTAACTAGTTGTAGTAGTTAGTCTGGCCTCGTTTGTATAAACACGTTCTCTTGAAATTTAAATTACCCTTTCCTTTGTCCCGTGTCTCATTCTTTGTTTTGTTTTGAATTATCTTGCATGGGGTTATGTATTTATTTTTCTTTTACTCTTTCGCATGCGAGTCCCATTTATTTATCGTCATAAGGAAGGGTATCCTAGGACACAATTTACGGCTATAGTGGATGAGCGCTCTCGTAAGGTGAGCGAGGCGTGACATCCCTAGTTTGGAGTGGTATCAGAGCAAGGTTAGCTCGATCTAAGTAGAATGAGGATTGGAGTAATAAGGAGGAATGAGGTTCAAGATGATTGGGTAGCGAGACCATAAGGGGATTCGTTAGAGTTAAGTAAGAAAGGCATGGCATATGAAGTGGCGCATGTGATTGGCATCGTGAAAGTGGTATAGTTATAATGACCAGATAGTGACCAAGCTTTGTACTTAGCGTGTGTACTGATTGTGGGTGCTTGCATAATGAAATATTGAGTATTGTGTTTGTAACTGAAGCATGATTGTACGTTACTAATTGTGGTGCTCTTGAGAATGACTGGTGGTGAATGGTTGCTTTAGTGTGAGTGCTGCTTGTTGTGTAGCATAAAACCACTGGACTTCTGTAGATGAACTAAGTTGTTAATTCCGTGATGGAATTAAAGTGGTACAGGTAGTACAAGGATGAGCAATCAACCTGGCAGACGTGGGAGATCTAGAGGTGGAGCTTTTAGTTCGAGGCCACCTATAGTGGAGAATCTTGGAATGGGTGATGTATTGAGAGCATTAGAACGAATCGAGAATTTGATAGATAGGCAAGCTCAGGATAGAGATGTTGCTATTACCCAAGCTATGGGAGCTACCTTGGCTACTGTCAATGCGACGACTGGTAATAATATGAGTAGTGGAGTTAACGCCAGCATTGGCCAAGGCGTTGAAGCTAGTAATACTCGAGTTAATGTGGTTAGTGGTCAAGGTGTGGAGGTAGGTAATGCATCGGGTAATGAGCTTGTGACTAGACAAATGGGGCAGCTAGTTGAACAGTTTGTGAAGTTGAAGCCCTTCCAGTTTAATGGTACGGGTGATCTAGAGTTGGCACCTAGGTGGATAGAAAAGCTCGAGAAAATCTTTGGGGTTTTAAGATGTAGTGATGAGGAGAAAGTACCATTGGCGGTTTACCATCTGGAAGGTATTGCGAATGACTGGTGGAATGATACGAAAGATGGGGTATTTCCTGAGGGTACTGCCTTGAGCTGGGCTACTTTTACTGCTGTTTTCAACGACAAGTATTTCTCGGAGACTGCGCGAGAAAGGAAACTAGTGGAATTTCAGAATTCACGTCAGAATCACATGACAGTGGATCAATATGAGGCTGAATTCGCTAGGCTGTCGAGATATGCGCCAAGGTATGTGGAAGATTCGCTAGAGAAGGCGTGGAGATTTCGAGATAGGTTACGAGCCGAACTTCGTAGTCAAATGATAGCTTTGAATTTGAGAACGTACAAGGAAGTATATGAATGGGGACAGATGATTGGGAGAGACCTAAGAGAGAGCAATGCCGCATTTGGATCGCGATTCAACTAGTTTCGAGACAATCGCCAGTTTGGTAAGAGACCAATGGCCAATAATAAGCGTTTTGTTCCACCCGCAAGAAAGAATATTGAGAAGCCGCCACACCAGTTCAACTTGAATTGTTGCTTGTGTGGGAGGAAGCATGGAGGTGGACCTTGCCCGATTAGAACGAGAGCATGCTTTAAGTGCGGCCAGATGGGTCATCAGATGAGAAACTGTCCCAACCAAGTTTTAGGACCTAGATCTCAGGGACCACGACCGCAGATAGGACCCCCCGGCTGCTACTCCACAGAACAAATTGAATCGACCACCGGTTCAAGGGCGAGTATATGTAGTGGCATGAGGCGAAGAGGTGAACGCGCTTGGTGTGGTTTTTTACTTTATACCAAATTTAGTAAGTGTAAATTTTGGTTGAGTAAAGTGGCATTTCTTGGCCATGTGATATCCAGAGAAGGAATCTCTATAGACCCTACCAAGATTGAGGTGGTGATAAATTGGCCTAGACCTACTATAGTTATCGAAGTTCGGAGTTTTTTGGGATTGGTCGGTTATTATAGACACTTCATAGAAAAGTTCTCGTCTATAGCTATGCCATTGGCGTAGTTGACTAAGAAGCATACGAAGTTTGATTAGATGGATAAATGCGAAAGGAGTTTTCGAGAGCTCAAACAGCGTTTGACAACGGCACCTGTACTTACTATCCCTTCTGGACCCGAAAGTTTCGAAACATACAGCAATGCTTCGTTAAAAGGATTGTGATGTGTACTTATGCCACACGGAAGGATAGTAGCGTATGCTTCGCGGCAATTGAGACCCCACGAAATGAATTATCCAATATATGATTTGGAGTTGGCTGCGATTGTTTTCGCCTAAAAAATTTGGAAGCATTATTTATGTGGCGAAAGGCTCTAAATTTATACGGACCATCAGAGTTTAAAGTATTTATTTTCCCAGAGGGAATTGAACATGAGACAACGTCGATAGATGGAATTGCTTAAAGATTATGATTGCGATATTTTGTACCATCCTGGAAAGACGAATAGAGTTGCTGATGTACTTAGTCGGAAATCAAGTATTGCACACCTAATGGTTAGAGGATTCTGAGTTTAAGCTGGAAGTGAGCCAGCTGTCGAGTTTAGTAGTGACTTTGAGAATTGACCAGAGATACAAGAAAGGATAAAAGTCCTACAGTCTACAGATCAAGAGATTCAGAAAATTCTTAGTATGGATACGCCAAAGAGGAAAACCAAATTTCATGTATCTGAAGACGGAATTTTAAGGTTTCGTGAACGTCTTTGTGTGCCTAATGATGAATCACTTAAAGAGAGAATTTTGTCCGAGGCTCATCGGAGTAATTATAGCATCCACCCGAGTAGTACGAAAATGTATCAAAATTTACGCCAACATTATTGGTGGAAAGGAATAAAAGTGGATGTGACGAAATTCGCGGCTAAGTGTTTAACGTGCCAGCAAGTAAAAGCTCAGCACTATAAGCTTGGGGGATTGTTACAACCATTAGAAATTCTTGAGTGGAAATGGGAACACGAAACCATGGATTTTGTTATGGGTTTGCTGCGAAGTCAGAGAGGACACGATTCGATCTGGGTAGTCGTGGACAGATTAACCAAGTCCTCACATTTTATTCCAGTGATAATGGACTTTACGATGGATAAATACGCCGAACTGTATATGCGTCAGATTGTACGAATTCATGGAGTGCCTATAACAATTACGTCGGATCGAGATCCTAAATTTACAGCGAATTTCTGGAAGAGTCTTCAGGATGCTTTGAGAACCAAACTGCAGTTTAGTACGGCGTATCACCCACAAATAGATGGGCTGTCAGAGAGGACAATTCAGACGCTCGAGGACATGTTACGAGTGTGTGTGATAGATTTTAAAGGTGGATGGGAAGATCACTTGCATCTAGTTGAATTTTCGTATAATAACAGCTATCAACAAAGTATTGGAATGGCTCTTTTTGAAGCACTTTATGGTAGAGCTTGTAGAACTCCTTTGTGCTGGGACGAAGTGGGAGAAAAGAGTATCACAGGCCTAGAGTTGGTGGAACAGTTAGTTGAGGCAATAAAGATAATAAGAGAAAGATTGAAGACTGCACAAAATCGTTAGAAAAGTTATGCCGACAAACGACGCAAGTCGTTAGAGTTTCAAGTTGGGGATCATGTTTTTCTCAAAATATCTCCAATGCGAGGCATATCTTGATTCGGAAAGAAAGGAAAGTTGAGTCCGAGATATGTAGGCCCATTCGAAATTTTAGAACGGATTGGAACATTGGCTTATAGGCTTGCCTTACCGCCGAGTTTGTCTCAGGTACATAATGTGTTTCATGTATCTATGTTGAGGAAGTACGAACCAGACCCGACACATATTTTAGATTATGAAACTATAGCAGTGGACGACAAAGTGTCATACGTGGAAAGACCAATCAGGATCGAAGACCGAAAGGAACAAGTTTTGAGGACTAAGCCCATACCGTTGATCAAAGTAATATGAGAACATCATGGAACTGAAGGCGCTACGTGGGAGAACGAAGAACCAATGAGGCGTCAGTACCCCTATTTGTTTGAGTAACTAGATTGTAATAAATTTCGAGGAAGAAATTTTTGTAAGGGGGAAGAGTTGTGACATTCTGAATTTCCTATCATTTCGAGACCTTTGAATGTAAGATATCTATCGAGATATTTCAGTTATGTCTCGCTCGGATCTGATCAATCTAGAGTTAATTAACCGAAAAGGAAAGGCTAACGTGCGATGAGATACGTAGACTTAGGAAACTTGATTAGAAAATGGCACTTTGACCATAAGGATCGTCGAGGGAACATTTAAAGCCGAGGCCGATCTAAAAACGATTAAGGAAATCATTGCTAGTGTTGTACGGTTGGAATGCGGGTGACACCGCACAACCAAAGTATAATTTGTAAAATTTTTCTAAATCGAATTGTGACGATTGTTGCCGTTGGGGCTAGCGATAAACCCTCGCGATTACATGACAATCAAAATTGCCGTAGTTTGAGTTATCCTAAGGGTGATGAGAATCACATAATCGATACGCGTAACGTCCGCAAGAGGCACCTGTTAATTCGAGACAAATTGAAATTCGATCAACGGAGGATCGATCATGAGATGGGATCTCGAAATTTGAAAAATGGAAATGAGGAATTCCAACATTTGATATGGATTAGACGCCGCCTTACCGAGGGTGAAAAATATCAGGAAAACGAAATTTCGGACGAAAGGTGTGAAAAGACCATTTTGTCCCTAAAGAGTTAACCTTACCTTAATTAATTGAGAAAGGCATTTTAGTCATTTGGTAAATTTCCTTCCTCCCCAAGGCTGCTGAAAAATCTGTGGAGTCAATGGAGTCAATGGAGTTTTGATATAATTGACTCAATGACATGTGTCAATACATGGATGATGGTCATTAATCATCCACTTACTCAAACCTTCTAGAAGTCTAATCAAAAGTGATTATGAGCATATCATCTGCTTCCCCAAGGATTTTTGTGAGCCATCTTTGTCACGCCTCGCGCCCCGGGCATGAGCATGCGACTCACTGTATGCAAACCAAATATCGCTCGCGGTCCCAAGATCCACAATTAAGTTGAGAGATATGACATATATATACCAAGCATGCAGAAGCGATAATGAAACAACTCCTCCATACAAAATATGAAGTGGGACCTGGATAGCGCAAATATTGTCATACAAATATCCAATTGTTCATACAGATACATAGCTACTAAATCCGCTAACACAAGGGGCGACGGGGTAAGTACGCAAAAAGAGGCTCATCCTCAACCAACCAAAGAAGACAAGGTCCCCACACCAAAAGATCGACTGATAAGCTGGGAGCTCCTAAGACCAGCTACTGGAGTCCTCGGTCTCCTTTGCGTCCTCTGTGGGCTCGTACTCCGAAAAAGTCTTAGAGTGAACCTCTATAGTATCCTTAGCGGTCTCCTCAACAGATGGCTCCACGAGATCCTCCTCAGTCGCCTCGATCATAATGACCTCCTCCTCCGTGTTCTCTATGGTCGGGGTCCTCTCCGGACCATTCCTTGAATCGACAACGGACCCCTCAGCCTGGTCTAAATCTCGGGTGGGGTGACACCAACTAGGGACAACTCCCTAAGGCAACTCATTGGGCTTCAGCGGCCGGTCGACACATCCCCGACATTCCTGAACCAGGCATCACACCTGTGAGGCTTCCAACTAGTACTACCCTCGTCTACCCAGACAACAGTACGCTTCATGACAAAAATAGTTCCCTGCCCGTCAGGGAACTCATCAAAATAAGTGGACATCTCCTTGGGGTCTTCAAAACATATAGGCCACATCGTCAAGTCCTAGGATCTGTAAAAAGAAGGGGTCCCCAACGAGGTGAGATTCACATCTTAGTAAAAGAGTTCTAACCCTAGGTTAGGCCGACCGTCCACTCAGGCAGTCACATACCCTAATAATTCAAACTCATAAACATATAAGGTAATGCAAATATAGACAACCACACTCGGGTGACAGGCATGAAATCATGGCATCATAACACACTCAGATGATCATGCACGACTCATCCTGCCACATCACCACAATCATCTTTTCCTGCCTGCCTCATTTTCATGCTCGCGATTAGATCGCATCAGGCTTGGTCTGCGTAAACGCATCAGGCCGTCATTGACAATCTGCGTAAATGCATCAGGTTTCAATGATACTTCTGGCCAGTGTCGGCACCTCATATCTCCGTCCCGCGTAAACGCATCAGGACCGCGGCCATCTCAACCCCGCGTCTCGTACGCATCAAGGCGCCATACAACTCCAATGTGACCAATTACTCAAGAGACAAACATGAGCAAACATTAGGATCACCTATACTCTCTTAGCATACACAAGGACCAATCACGCTAAGCTTCTCAAGAAACAATCTCAATTCCACCCGACTCGCCCAATCGAGTCCAATCTTCTTGTCATAAGGTTAGGAATTCCCTTACCTCAAGTTTGATATCACAGAATCCTCTCCTTGAGTCCTTAACAATTCTGTTCAATGGTCCGATGCCAAACTCACCGCGCAACCTAGAAATTTCCAACCAATTGTTAATTTCCCTTGTCCAATTCACCAATCCATGAACCACAAACCTCCATAACACAATCCTCACTATCCTAACATGTCTCAATCACCAATTTGAGACTCAAAACCAACAATTATCAGCCCTTACAGAATCGATTTTGCACATAACCGAATCGACTATTTTCTGTTTTGTGCAAGCCGAGCATGTCCAGCCCTTAATCTACTATAAATCCACCATTTAATCACTAACCTACTTGCTAACATGCCTATCTAAGGGTTCATGAGGCTCACCGAAGATTTGAAGCCGAGTCGTCGCCGAAAATCCCTTGAAAGTCGCCAGTTCCTTCGAGACCACAAACTGGCAGTTTCTGTCCAACATTCACAAGACTCATTTGGGGTGAAAAATCCATCAAATTAAGCTCAAATTTTTACCACAGATCACTAAAAGAGTCCCCTAGATCTCCACAAAATTTGGTCACAAAACTCCAACATTTCAAAGTCCTAAAAGGTCAGAAACATCGCCTACCTCAGATTGTGTCGGTTTCCATCGACTTCTGGGAGAATGGTTGACCGGAGCTCCTCGGTGGCTCAATCGACGCACTTCCACCTTGAGGAGGTCGACAAGAGGTGGGGATAGGAGTGGGTGGTCGGCTCGTCGACTGATGGTCACTGGAAAAGCTCGTCGGCGGCAGCGAACGGCGAGGCAAAAGCTGGTCGTAGGTGGCGGTAGAGAGGAGGGAGAAGAAGATGAAGTCTCGGTGGTTTGATGGGGTGCATAGCCAGCCTAGGAGAGAGAAAAGAGACTATATTCAACTCTTAAAGTCAAAGGTTAAATGGTAGTTGAGTAATAGTGGACAAGACCACTCTTTAGCTCATCCATTGACACATGTCCTAAGTGTCATTCATTGGTGATCCAATGGCCACAATTTCTCCAAATTTTTGGTGGATTTTGGGGAAATAAAAGACCAAAATGCCCTTCTTCAATTGCATAAGCAAGGCTAAAGCTTTGAGGGGCAAAATGGTAATTTTACCCCCGACATTCGGAATGCCGTTTTTCTCGTTCCATGGTGACGGCCAATCCAAACATGACATTGGAATTCTTGATTCTCTATTTTTAATTTTCAAGACTCGTTTCTGATTATTTTTTCTATCATACGTGGTTCCAGCCTATCCCGAACAGACGGGCGGCTTTTGCAGACTTTACGCGTATCGACCCTGTGATTCATATCACATTTAGGACTCGTCAATTCGTGGTGACTTTAGTTGTCATGTAATTGTGAGGGTCTATCAATAGTTCCTATGGTCTCGATCGTCACTGTCCGATTTAGGAAAAGTTTACAAATTATACGTTGGTTAAGCGGCATCACCCGCGTTCTAATCATATAACACTAGCAATGTATCCCTTAATCATCCTTAGATCGACCTTTTATAATTCTAAATGTCCCCTTGATAATCATTATGGTCAAAGCACCATTTCCTATTCGAATTTCCTAGGTCCACGTACCTTGTCTCGCGTTAGCCTTTCCCTTTTAGTCAATCTACTCAAATTGATCAGATTTGAGCGAGATACGACTGAAATACATCACTAGATATACTTCTTATTAATGAGTCTTAAATTGACTGGAAATAATCAGAATGTCACAACTCTTCCCCCTTACAAAAATTTCGTCCCCGAAATTTACATCTAAATTAATTACTCAAATAAATGGGGGTGTTGTCCCCTCATCGTCTCTTTGTTTTCCCACGTAGCACCTTCGGTTCCATGGTGCTCCCACACCACCTTGACCAATGGAATCTTCTTATGTCTGAGGATTTGCTCCTTCCGGTCCTCGATCCTTATTGGCTTCTCCACGTAGGATACACGATTGTCTACTTCTATGACCTCACAATCCAGCAAATGTGTCGAGTCTGGTTCATATTTTTGTAGCATTGACACATGGAAGAAATTATGCACTTGGGATAGATTAGGCGGCAAAGCAAGTCTGTAGGCCAAGGTTACAATTCGCTCCAGTATCTCAAACGGACCTACGTACCTTGGGCTCAGTTTTCCCTTCTTTCCAAATCACGACAATCCTCTTATTGGTGACACCTTGAGGAAGACATGATTGTCCACTTGAAACTCCAAAGGCTTACGCCGCTTATCTGCGTAGCTCTTCTGACGACTCTATGTCGTTTTTGGTCTATCTCGAATTATTTTTACTACTTACACCGATTGCTCTACCAGCTCTGGGCTTGTGATACTCCTTTCTCCAACCTCATCCAAGCAAATCGGGGTTTTGCAGGCTCTTCCATAGAGTGCTTTGAATGGTGCCATCTGGATGCTCTGCTGATAGCTATTATTATAAGCAAACTCTACCAATGTAGCTAATCTTCCCATTCACCTTTAAAATCAATAATGCATGCTCGCAGCATGTCCTCAAGCGTCTGAATCGTCCTTTTCGACCGTCCGTCCGTCTGTGGATGATACGCCGTGCTAAACTGCAGTCGGGTTCCTATGGCTTCTTGAAGACTCTTCCAAAAGTTTGCCGTGAACTTGAGATCTCTATCAGACGTAATTGTTACAGGCATTCCATGTAACCTCACTATCTGCCTTATGTATAACTCGGCATATCTATCCATTGCGAAATCCTTTCGCACAGGAATGAAGTGGGCGGACTTGGTCAATCTGTGCACGACTACTCATATAGAGTCGTGGCTTCTCTTGCTCCTTGGGAGTCCCATCACGAAATCCATAGTTATATGCTCCCACTTTCATTTTGGAATCTCTAGTGGCTGTAGTAGTCCTCCAGGCTTACAGTATTGTGCTTTCACTTGCTGGCATGTCAAACACTTAGCCACATATTTCGCCACATCCACCTTCATCCCGTTTCACCAATAGTGCTATCGCAAGTTCTGATACATTTTTGTACTTCCAGGGTGGATACTATAATTGCTCCTATGAGCCTCTGACAAAATGCTTTCCCGGAGCCCTTCATCTTTTGGTATGCATAATCGCCCTCGGAACTTCAAGATTCCGTCCTCTGACACTTGAAATTCTAGTTTTCTCTTCGTCGCGTCCATCTCCAAAATTTTCTGAATTTCCGAGTCCGTAGAATGTAAGGTCTTTATTCTTTCTTGGACCTCAGGTTCCACCTTTAATGTAGCCATTAAACTGGACAACTAGCAGACTTCTAGTCTGAACTAAGAATCTCTTAAATCCTCAATCATCGACCATCCCTTTACTAGCAGACCCGCGATGCTTGACTTCCGACTAAGCGCATCTGCTACTCTGTTTGCCTTCCCAGGTTGATACAATATATCACAATCATAGTCTTTGAACAGCTCCATCCACCGACGCTGTCTCATATTCAGCTCTTTCTAGGAGAACAAATACTTTAAGTTTTGGTAGCCGGTATAAATCTGAAACTTCTCGCCACATAGATAATGTCTCCAGATTTTCAGAGCAAAGATAATCGCTGCTAACTCCAGATCATGTGTTGGGTAGTTCATTTCATGTGGTCTCAACTGTCGGGATGCGTAGGCCACTACTCTCCCGTGCTGCATCAACACACAACCCAGTCCTTTCAGTGAGGTATCGATGTATATCTCATAGCCTCCTGGTCTAGATGGAATCGTTAACACTGGTGGGGTTATCAACTGATGTTTGAGCTCTTGGAAGCTCTTCTCGCACTTATCTGTCCATTCAATCCTTGTTTCCTTCTTTGTTTGCCTCGTCAATGGGACTACTATGGATGCGAATTTCTCCACAAAACGTTTGTAATACCCAGCCAATCCCAAGAAACTTCTGACTTCAGTGACTATAGTGGGCCTAGGCCAATTTGTTACCGCTTCGATCTTTGCAGGATCCACTGCAATCCCTTCTCCAGACACCACATGATCAAGAAATGCTACTCTACTTAGCCATAACTCACATTTACTCAACTTCGCATAGAGCGAATGCTCCCTCAGGGTCTGCAGGACAATCCTCAAGTGCTCCTCATCTTCCTTGTCACTCCTTCAGTAAATCAAGATATCGTCGATGAAAATTATGACGAATATGTGCAGGAATTCCTTAAACACTCGATGCATTAAATTCATGAATGCGGTGGAGCATTGGTTAATCCAAAAGGCATCACTGTAAACTCATAATGACCATACCTCATCCTAAAAGAAGTCTTAGGTATGTCTTCCTTCTTGATCCTCAACTGGTGATACCTTGTTCTCAGGTCAATCTTTGATAAAATTGCCGCTCCTTGTAACTAATCAAAGAAGTCATCAATCCTCGGCAGTGGGTACTTATTCTTCACTGTCACTTGGTTCAGCTGTCGATAGTTAATACATAGACGCAAAGACCCATCCTTCTTCCTTACGAATAGCACCGACGCTTCCCACAGTGAAGCATTCGATCGGATAAATCCTTTGTCTAGCAGTTCCTGCATCTACACCTTTAACTCCTTCAATTCAGATAGGGACATCCTATAAGGTGCCTTCGAGATCGGCTCCGTTCCAGGAGCTAACTCGGTTACGAATTCTATCTCTCGCTCCGGTGGCAATCCTGTCAACTCTTAGGGAAACACGTTAGGAAATTCACGCACTACCAGGAAACTCTCTAACTTTGGCTCTTCGGCAGTCGTGTCCATTACTGCCACTAAGTATGCCTGACACCGTTCAGACATCAACTTTGTCACTTCAAGAGATGTGACTAAGGGAATCGAGGTTCTTCCACGACTTCGTACCAATTCAAAGCTAGGGCGGCCTTCAGGGTAAAAGCAAATTGTCCTATTACCACAATCTACCACTGCCCCCTACTTACCTAGTCAATCCATCCCTATGATCACGTTAAAATCATACATAGGCAATATAGCTAGATCAATACTCTCCTTACTCCCTCTGATCACAATTTCACAACTAGTACAGCCTAAAGAAACAGGTATTTTATCCTTTAATGGAGTGGCAACATGCAAAACTATATTCAACGGTTCTAACTTCATACCCACCAATTTAGCAAACTGAGCAGACACAAATGAATGAATGGCACCAGGATCAAACAATGCATATATATCTTGGTCGCACAAGTAAACCGTACCTGTGACCACTCCTAGTTCTTTCTCCGCCTCTTTGCGGGCTACTGCATATACCCTTCCCTAGGCCGGTGGTCGATTCTACTCGATCTGAGGAGTGGTAGTCGACGGTCCAGCCTGCGATCTCTATCCTTGAGGTCGACTCGCCGGAGCTTAATTTGGGCACGTTCTCATTGGTGGTCCAACTGACCATACTTAAAGCAAGCTCCAGTCCTCACTAGGCACGGCCAATTTCTATGCCTCTTGCCACAAAGGCGGCAGCTCCAGTTTGAGGGATTCGGCGGCTTCACAATATTTTTCCTTACTGGAGGCACGAAACGCCTATTGCCCGCCGTCAGTCTTCTGGTCTTCTGCCCATCTAGCTGTTATCTCTGAATGGGGTAAACCGCGATCCAGTTGTGGTATTCCTCTCTTTTAAGTCCCTTTCAATCATCTAGCCCCGCTCATAAATCTCCATATAGGTCCTTAGATTTAGTGCAATCATTTGACTATGGAACTCAGGCCTCAATCCGTCCCGAAATCTCCGTGCTTTCTCCTGAGGATCATCTATAGATCGAGGTGCGTACCTTGACAGTCTAGAGAACTCAACCTCGTACTAGTCTATCGTCAACTGATTCTGACGCAACTGTAAAAATTCCACTTGCTTCTTTTCCCTGGCCGTTTCCGAGAAATACTTGTAATTGAATGCCATCTTAAAGGCATCCCAATTCATGGTCGTTCCTTCAGGGAAAACTCCATTCTTGATGGTAGCCCACCAATCATTTGTCGTACCCTCTAGCTGGTACACTGGTAGCAGCACCTTCTCTTCGTTCGTGCACCTCAACACTCCAAAGGCTTTTTCCAACTTCTCGATCCACCTAGGTACTAGCTCGGGATCTCCAGTCCCATCGAACTGTGTCGGCTTCAGTTTTATGAATTGCTCCACTAGCTGACCTATTTGTCTGGCCACGACTATTTCCTCTTGGGCATTCACCGTCTCATTGCCCTGGCCATGTTCATCTTGGTTTCCATTACCATCGTTGTTGCCGTTGTTGGCGTTGACGATAGCTATGGCAGCTTCTATTGCCTGGGCTATGGCAGCATCCCGGTCTTGGGTCTGCCTGTCAATAAGGTCACCAATTCTCTTCAGCGCTCTCAGCATGCCATCCATTCTTGGATCTTCTGTGACAGGTGGCCTCGAGCTGAAGGCTCCGCCTCTTGACCTTCCAGATCTTCTAGACGGGTTGCTCATCCTTTTCTCCTTCTACTGAACCTGGTCCACCACGAATTCAGTAAGGAGTTAGTAACTCACTCAATCATCCAAGTTCAGAGCTACCAACTATACCTTAACAAAAACTGTCATAATACAACAGTCTCCACACAACAATTTCCAAAGACATCTCAACAAGCAGCACATGGTCATTCCTCAGTTCCGTTCACTCCAACGGTTCACTAAAACCAACCATACTCATTCATTCAATAGGCTAAAGTCCAGAAATGATTCCCAACACCAAGCAGGGAACTCAATCTCCATGCCTTACCACAACCCTGCCAAGGCCAAATGCCATCCATAAGTGTCAAGTCACTTGCTATGCACTCCATGTATTATCTTAACTAGTCTCCTAAGGTCTCACTATCTGTCCAAGTCCCAACTTAATCCTCCTTATTACTCCAGTCCTCAATCAACTTTGGATCGAGCTGACCTTGCTCTAATACCAAATCAAATGTGGATGTCACGCCCCGCGCCCCGGGCACGAGCACGCGACTCCCTACAAGCAAACCAAATATCTCTCGCGGTCCCAAAATCCACAATTAAGTCGAGAGACATGATATATATATGCCAAGCATGCGAAAGCGATAATGAAACAACTCCTCCATACAAAATATGAAATGGGACCTGGATAGCGCAAATACTATCATACAAGTATCCAACTGTTCATACAGATACATAGCTACTAAATCCGCTAACACAAGGGGCGACAAGGTAAGTACACAAAAAGAGACCCATCCTCAACCATCTAAAGAAGATAGGTCACGATCGCCACCAAAAGATCGACTGATAAGCTGCGAGCTCCTAAGACGAGCTACTAGAGTCTTCGGTCTCCTCTGCGTCCTCCGTGGGCTCGTACTCCGAAAAGGTCTCAGAGCGAATCTCTATAGTATCCTTAGCGGTCTCTTTAGTAGATGTCTCCATGAGATCCTCCTCAGTCGCCTCGATCACAATAACCTCCTCCTCCATGTTCTCTCTGGTCGGGGTCCTCTCCGGTCCATTCCTCAAACGGACAACGGACCCCTCAGCTTGGTTTAAATCTCGGGTGGGGTGGCACCAACTAGGGACAACTCCCTGGGGCACCTCATTAGGCTTCAGCGGCCTAGTAGACACATCCCCGACTTTCCTGAACCAGGCCTCATACCTGTGAGGCTTCCAACTAGTACTACCATCGTCTACCCAGACAACATTACACTTCCTGACATAAATAGTTTTCTGCCCGTCAAGGAACTCATCAAAATAAGTGGACATCTCCTTGGGATCTCCAAAACATATAGGCCACATCGTCAAGTCCTAGGATCTGTAAAAAGAAGGGGTCCCCAACGGGGTGAGATTCACATCTTAGTAAAAGAGTTTTAACCCTAGGTTGGGCCGACCATCCACTTAGGCAGTCACATACCTAATAATTCAAACTCATAAACATATAAGGCAATGCAAATATAGACAACCACACTCGGGTGACAGGCATGCAATCATGGCATCATAACACACTCAGATGATCATGCACGACTCATCCTGCCACATCACCACAATCATCTTTTTCTGCTTGCCTCATTTTCATGCTCGCGATTAGATCGCATCATGCATAAACGCATCAGACCGTCATTGACAACTCGCGTAAACGCATCAGGTTTTAATGATACTTTAGGCCAGTGTCGGCACCTCATATCTCCGTCCCGCTTAAATGCATCAGGACCGTGGCCATCTCAACCCCGCGTCTCGTACGCATCAGGGCGCCACATAACTCCAATGTGACCAATTACTCAAGAGACAAACATGAGAAAACATTAGGATCACCTATACTCTCTTAGCATACACAAGGACCAATCATGCTAAGCTTCTCAAGAAACAATCTCAATTCCACCCGACTCGCCCAATCAAGTCCAATCTTCCTATCATAAGATTAGGAATTCCCTTGCCTCAAGTTTGATGCCACAAATTCCTCTCCTTGAGCGCTCAACAATTCGGTTTCAATGGTCCAATGTCAAACTCACCGCGCAACCTAGGAATTTCCAACCAATTGTCAATTTTTCTTGTCTAATTCACCAATCCATGAACCATATACCTCCATAACACAATCCTCACTATCCTAGCATGTATCAATCACCAATTTGAGACTCTAAATCAACAATTATCTGCCCCCACAGAATCGATTTTGCAAAGAATCGAATCGGTTATTTTCGATTCTATGCAAACCGAGCATGTCCAGTCCTTAATCTACTTCAAATCCACCATTTAATCACTAACCTACTTGCTAACATGCCTATGTAAGGGTTCATGAGGCTCACTGAAGATTTGAAGCCGAGTCGTCGTCGAAAATCCCTTGAAAGTCGTCGGTTCCTTCGAGATCACAAACTGGCAGTTTCTATCCAAGATTCACAAGACCCATTTGGGGTCAAAACTCCATCAAATTAAACTCAAATTTTTACCACAGATCACTAAACAAGTTCCCTAGATCTCCGCAAAATTTGGTCACAAGAATCTAACATTTCAAAGTCCTAAAGGGTCAGAAACATTGCCTGCCGTAGATTGTGCCGGTTTCCGTTGGCTTTCGGGAGAATGGTTGGGTGGAGCTGCTCGGTGGCTCAATCGACGCGCTTCCACTTCGAGAAGGTCGACAAGAGGTGGGTCTAGGCGTGGGTGGTCGGCTCGTCGGCTGATGGTCACCGGAGAAGCTCGTTGGCGGTAGCGAACGAAGAGGCAGAAGCTGGTCGTCGACGGCGATAGAGAGGACGGAGAAGAAGATGAAGTCTCAGTGGTTTGAGGGGGTGTATGGCAAGCCAAGGAGAGAGAAAAGAGGCTATATTCAACTCTCAAAGTCAAAGGTTGAATGGTAGTTGAGTAATAGTGGACAAGACCACTTTTTAGCTCATTCATTGACACATGTCCTAAGTGTCATTCAAGGGTGATCCAATGGCCATAATTTCTCCAAATTTTCGATGGCTTTTGGGGAAATAAAAGACCAAAATGTCCTTCTTCAATTGCATAAGCAAGGCTAAAGCTTTGAGGGGCAAAATGGTAATTTTACCCTCGACGTCCGGAACGCCTTTTCTCGTTCCAATATTCTTTGACATGGCGACGATCAATCCAAACATAACGTTGGAATTCTTGATTCTCCATTTTCAAGACTCGTTTCTGATTATTTTTTCTATCAGACGTGGTTTCAACCTATCCCAAACTGATAGGCGTCTTTTGCAGACTTTACGCTTATCAACCCTGTGATTCTTTTCACATTTAGGACTTATCAATTCGTGGCGACTTTGGTTGTCATGTAATTGTGAGGGTCTATCACTAGTTCCTATGGTCTCGATCGTCATTGTCCGATTTAGGAAAAGTTTGCAAATTATACATTGGTTATGCGGTATCACCCGCGTTCTAATCGTATAACACTAGCAATGTATCCCTTAATTGTCCTTAGATTGGCCTTTTATGGTTCTAAATGTCCCCTCGACAATCCTTATGTTCAAAGCACCATTTCCTATTCGAATTCCCTGGGTTCACGTACCTTGTCTCGCGTTAGCCTTTCCCTTTTGGTCAGTCTATTCAAATTGATCAGATTTTAGTGACATACGACTAAAATACATCACTAGATATAATTCTCATTAATGAATCTGAAATTGACTAAAAAAATCATAATGTCGAATCTCCCTCTCCTTCCCCTTCATTTTGTGAAATTTCTCAAAGAACAGAAAACTGTTCCTACCGACCAGTTTCTGCCGCCCGGTTCGGTCAGTACGAACGCCACCTCCGTTGACCTTTTGGCCGGCCAACAACTATCACAGGTTAGTTTAACCTGTCCTTGACAATCTCCAATTGGTTTCTTGATTTTTGGAGGTCTAGTTAATTTATGGAAATTTTGGGAAGAAAACTGGACAGATTCTGAGCTAACTGAGAGAGGGCTATGGTTCGCCCACTTGGAGACTTGAAATGGTTTCAAAATTTTTATGGGAGTTATATGACATGTAGTACTATGTTCACTGAGTTGGGGCCATTGATTGGGTTAAGTTTCAATTATGTTTTGATGGTTGGATTGGAGTTCAATTTCCGGACAAATTCTGACCGTCGGTGAACTGAGAAGAGTTGGTCTGTTTGGAGGCCTTAGGAGTGCTTATTTACTTCGAAAATTTCCATAGAGCTCTATAACATGTTGATTAAGGTTGCTCCAAGTGAATTGATGAAAAAAATTAGAGTTAAGGGTGATGTGTGGACTGTTAGAGCAAGAAGGAGCAGAACCGATTTCTAGTTTGTCTTCAATCTGATTAGTCCGGTTCTGTTAGGGACTATTCATGGTGTCGCCATGCTCTAAATGTGTCATTAGGACATGCTAGAGTATCCCTTGAGTTGTTAATGAGGTCCACGATTGATGGAATTGGGGTTAAATTGGATAAATTGATTGTAACGATAGATGGTTCCTAAATAGTTTTATCGCCTTGTTTTGGACAACGACGATCTTGTTTGGAAGCTGAGTTTGACAAGGAATTTTGGTAAAAATTTGCTAATTGGAACGAAGGTAAGCGACCCCTAAACCTATATTAGAACTTTGGGACACAACTGGATGATTTTATTGCAGGATTGATGAGTTGATGATTCTGTTATGCCTGGTTGAGCGAAAATTGAATGAAATTTTTGAGGAATGAGTCATGTGCACTCGTTTGCTACTAAAAATAGTAGTTCCATTGACTGAATTGGTGATACGCTTGTTGGCAAGTTTTGCTCGATTATGTGGCCATTGGTCACACGACTTTCGAGCTACTTTTGTGATGAAATTCGATCATTCTGACAAGCATTTGGTTTGTGATCAACTTTATGGAATTCTCATGATGAGAATGTGATTAAATGAATGTTGAGACATTTTTTGACTTGAAATATTTATTGAGGCCAATGACATCCTGAGGTGTCTTAACGCAGAATAGTATTGTGAGGATATCCTGAGGCGTTTTAATGTAGTGTAGTATTGTGAGCATATCCTGAGGTGTCTTAACACGGGATTGTATTGTGATCATATCTTAAGGTGTCTTAACGCGAGATTGCATCCTAAGTATACCCTGAGGCGTTGTAACGTGGGGTTGTGATTGAATGATATCTTGATGCGTTCTAACGCGGGATAAGGAATTGTACATGTTGATATGAGTTAGAAATTGGTTAGTAAACCTGATGCGTGTTAACACGGGTTTATTTGTGATGGTAGTCTGTTGAGTTGTGGATTGGGAATTGAATTTATCATTAATTCCTATGGTATTGCTATGATTCTTGGCTAGTACGGAAGCTTGGGTCACATTCTTTATATCTGGTCTTAGATGCCAATCTCTTCGCAAGTTGTACATTATGATGCCTTCATATAGACGATGCGTGCCTTTATGCCACTGGATGTTTGTTGTTGTTATGATTGTACTATTTGGTAGGACTGAGGGTCTAATTTAGGATTAGGCTAGCTTGCTGAGACGTAAGTCTCACCCCGTTGTGGGATCTCTCTTCTTTCAGATCCCATGCCCTGAAAAATGCTGCCGATCCGTCCTGGCGACCCGAAAGAGATGACGACCTATTTTGATGAATTCCCAAATAGACAAGGTACAGTTTATGTTAGAAAGAGTATAGTGGTATAGGTTGATGAGGGAGAGGAAGGTTTGAAGCCACATCGCTTCGAGGCTTGGTTCAGGAGAGTCGGGGAAGTTAGCACTGATCCTTTAAAGGCTCACGAGGTTCCAAAACGTGTAGATCCATCGTGGTGCCAACCTTCTCATAATGAGATCAAAGTAGAGGGTTCAGTGGTAGGCTCGAGGAACATTCCGGAGGAGACCCCAGCTAGAGAAGAGAACATCGAGGTGATTGAGATTTCTAATTCCGAGGATGAGATGGAGAAGGACACCATAGAAGTTCGATCAGAAACCTTCTCGAACTATGATCCCGCTGAGGACATGAGTCGAGCCGATGATACTAGTACCACTTAGTGGCTCGAGGTCTCACGACAGTGGAGTTGTCTTTTTGTGGTGACGATCTTCTTTTTGTGGGGCTTAGTGGTTATCTTTTGTTCGCCCTTTTGTCTTCCTCGACCTTAACTAGTTGTAATAGCTAGTTCCTAGCCTCATTTGTGTAAACACGTTCTCTTGAAATGTAAATTACCATTTCCTTTGTCCGGTGTCTCATTCTTTATTTTGTTTTGAATGATCTTGCATGCGGTTATGTATTTATTGTTCTTTTACTCTTCCGCATGCGAGTCATATTTATTTGTCGCCGCAAGGAAGGGTATCCTGGGACAAAATTTACGGCTATAGCGGATGAGCGCTCTCGTAAGGTGAGCGAGGCGTGACATAGACCTTGAGCATAATACACCTTAAATTTTGAAATTTTCGATGAATTTGTTTCGTACCCTGAGGGTCGGGTCAGAAGGTAATTTATTCACGTCGTATCCTAGGGATCGAGTTAGATAGTGAATTTTGAAATTTATTGATTCGATCCCGAAGTTATGGGATAGGTTAGACAAATTGTTGTGTGGATGGCATCATACCTCGGGGGTGAAGTCAGATGGTCATCATATTGCACATATTCTGAGGGATGAGACACATGGGGGCATGTATTATACTCAAGGTAGATTATAAAATTATTTGAATTAAATGAATTAATAGCCAACTAGGGATAGGTGCCGAAATTTTAAAGGACATAAGGTCCTATCCGCAAAGGATCATTTCTTTTAAACTTAGAAAATTATCTCTTGAGATTTGGAAAGAATTTTCAGATAATTTCTCAAGATTTTAAAGATATATTCAAAGTTCCCAACTAAGATAAGATCTTATATGATATGCTCAGAATTTTCGGATGCATTTACAATTAGATTGCCAGATAACATGAATATTCCAAATAATGTGCACAATATTGATTCATAAAATCTCAATTGAATATCCCCTTTCCTTATCTTTTCAAAATTCACCTTCATTCGGTCAACTTTCCTTAGAGAGTGTAAGATAATTTGAAATCAATCAAATCGAACGAGACAAAGGGGGAATCTATCATAATCAAGCTCCAGATCTCGAGTCTAGCAATATCAAGAGGGAAATCTGAATTTTTTTCATAGATATTTTCAATTCAATAACCTATTGTGATCTAGGCAATTATCAGTGATTGAAATTTAGCAAAAGTAAAACACAAAAGCAAGCCATCTATCAAATGGATAATGAACTCCAAGAATGCGGCAAGTTAGAATTGTTCACTACATGATTCAAAGTTTGAGCAGAAGAAACTTATACAAGTCTTAGACATTCGGCTAAGACTTGTACGCCTCCAAGGATAGCTTTTCCGGACTGAAAATTCCGCACCTGAACGTTCGCCTAGAACAACCACTTTTTGGTCCGAAACCCAGCAAAGGAGTCCGTACAAAATCAACAGCGATGAAGGCTTGAACAGTAGTGAAGATCGACCTTGGTTTACTGCTGCACAGGGGGGATTTGTAGCTGATTGTCGATGCTAAGTTGGTTGGGATTAGCTTGAGCGTTCGCCGAACAGGGCTCGAGTAACCTAGAAGAACGAAGACAAATTTTTGCTTGTCTGTTCGTGCATCATGGATTAGAGCATGATTCATCCACAAGGCCAACGCTAGACCAATATTGGGCGGTGAGTCCTTGGTTGGTCTTCAAGCTTTGGCCATCGTTGGTGTTGTCTTGGAGACTTCGGTGCCGATAGAAGAACACCAGAAGAAGAGAACAACGAAAACCTCTCTTTTTTACCTCTCTTCTGAATGTGTTGAGTGCTCTCTAATAAAGACGAAGCCTCCACAATCTCTCTCTCTCTCTCTCTAGATGGCCATCCCCCTTAGGTTCAATTTGAAATTTTTCAGACTGAATTTGGTTTGAACCCCCATCGAATTAAGCTCAATTGACTCTCTTCCGATCATGGATGCAAATCACATGCATGAAAGAAAATATATATGCAATGTACGTGAATTTATTTTTGCGAGAATTATGATTAATTCTCATTTTATGTTTAAATAAATGAATTTCTAAAAAATTAAATTTATGCGACATTCTGATTTTTCCTATCAATTTCGGACTCATTAATGAAAAATGTATCTAACGATGTATTTCAGTCGTATCTAGCTTAGATCTGATCAATCTCGAGTTGACTGACCAAAAGGGAAATGCTAATGCGAGACAAAGTACGTGGACCTAGGAAACTCGAATAGGAAATGACGCTTTGACCATAAGGATTGTCGATGGGATATTCAGATCCATATAAGGCCGATTTAAGAATGATTAAGGGATGCATTGCCAACGTTATACGATTGAAGCGCGGGTGATGCCGCTTAACCAATGTATAATTTACAAAATTTTCCTAAATCGAACAGTGGCGATCGTGACCGTCGGAGCTAGTAATAGACCCTCACAATTACATGACAACCAAAATCGCCATGAATTGACGAGCCTTAATTATGATATGAATCACAGGATCGATACGCGTAACGTCTGCAAAAGTTGCCCGTCAGTCCGGGATAGGCTGGAATCGCATTGGATAGAGAAATTATTCAGAAAAGAGTCTCAAAATTAGAAAATGGAGAATCAAGAATTCCAACATTATAAATTGGATTGGCTGTCGCCTTATCGAAGAAATTTGAAATCAGAAAAATGACGTTTCAAACGTCAGGGGTAAAATCACCATTTTGTCCCTCAAGCCCTAACGTTGCCTATACAATTGGATGAGGGCATTTTGGTCTTTAACAACACCCCCATAGCTTCCGAAAATGGAAGAATTGAGAGCCATTGGATGCACTTTGATTGACACAATGGACAAGTGTTAATAGATTAAGCCTTGAGTTGATATATCCACTTTTAACCTACTATTCAACTCAAGTTAACCCTTGAAATTGGTATAAACTCACTCTCTCTCCTTCTCTTGGCTGAATACCCCTCCAAGCTGCTGATCTTCTTCCTCTTCTCTTCTTTGTCATGCCTGGAAACTGCTCCACGCCAGACCGGTTCTGACCGCCGGCTTCGCCACCATCGACCGCCACTTCTGGCTACTTCCAACCGCCGAGAAGAACATCTACTCCTTCCTCATCCTCTTGCCGACGTTCTTGAAGTGGAAGCAAGTCATTTGACCCACCGAGGAGCTCCGGTCGGCCAATCTCCCGAAAGTCGACGGAAATTGTCGTAACTAGAGGTAATTCATGGTTTAGGCCTCTTAGGACCCCAAAATCTTAGAGTTTTCCAACCAAATTTTATGGAAATTTAGGGGACACATAGATTGGCCTGTGGTAAAAAGCTTGGATAAATTTGATAAAGTTTTGACCCCAAATGGGTATTGTGTTTGAAGGGCCAAAACAAACCGTCGGAGGAATCGAAGGAACCGGCGTCGTTCAAGGACTTTTCGGTGTCGTCTTGGCTCCAAATTTTTGGTGAAGCTCTCCAACCCTTAGAACTACATGTTAGCAAGTAGATTAGTGATTAAATAAAGGATTTAAGATAGTTTAAGGGCTGTTAGGTTGGGATATGCATAGAACCGAGTGTGCCCGGTTCAGTTTTGCGCATATTGATTCAGTGGGAGATTTTGGTGGTTGTAATTGAGCTCCAAATTCATCATTGAGAAGTGTGAGGATGTTAATTGATAGGTTCATAAGGAGTATGTTTAGTGGAGTGATGATTTGAGCAAGGAAATTAACGATTGGATGAAATTTTCTTAGGTTGCACGGTTGAATCATCCTTGCATCCTTAGGACCGAACCATTGGAGTGTTTGGAGAGGAATTTTTTTGGCTATAGCACAAGGTAAGGGGATTCTAAACCTTTGATAGGAGGATTGGACTCAATTGGGCAAGTTGAGTGCGAATTTGATTGATTCTTGGAAGATTATAAAGCGCTTGTTCATTGTACGTCCTAGAAGGATATAGATGACTCAAATTCTTGGCCATGCTTGTGCCTTGAGTTGATTGTTGCATTTGAGTGTTGAACTTGATTGTCTCGCATGCCATAAGTGTGTTGTTCATGCATGAGTTGCACTTGATTGTGTGTGTTATGCATTAAAATGAACTTATGGCTTATTTAAGAAGTTGTGACACCCTGAGGCATGTGAGACGCGGGGTCGTATGAATGAATGCCCTGAGGCGCTGAGGCGCAGGGTTTGAAATGAATGGCACCTTGAGGCATATGAGACGCGAAGTTGTGAAGGCCATGGTCCTAATGCGTTGAAACACGGGACGGAGTTGAGATGTGTCGACACAGGCCTAGAGTGACATTGAAAACCTGATGCGTTTACTCGGGTTTGTCAATGAGACGGTCTGATGCGTTTACGTAGACCGAGCCTGAGGTGTTCTAAACGCGGGCATGAAAGTGAGGCGGACTGGAAGGATGGAAGTTGTGATTTGACATGGCGACGTGTGCCTGATCCTGATGATGTGTTGCGATGTCATGACTGCATGCTTGACATCTGTATATTGATATTGATACTTGAATGCCACTTGTGATTATTTGTATGAATTGTTTGGGTTTACAACTGCTTGAGTAGACAGTCACCCTAATCTAGGGTTAGGACCTACCTTATTGAGATGTATATCTCACCCCGTTGTGGGACCCCTTTCTTTTCAGATCCTAGGCCTTGAGGATGTGGCCAGTCAAGTTCGGTGACCCGAAGGAGATGTCTATTTATTTTGATGAGTTCCCAGATGGACAGAGAACTATATATGTTAGGAAGTGCACGGTCGTCTAGGTAGATGAGGGTGGCAGTAGCTGGAAGCCTCACAGGTACGAGGCATGGTTCAAGAAGGCAGGAGACATTTCCACAGGGCCACTGAAGCCCACTGAGGTACCCCATGGGGTGATACCCAGTTGGTGCCATCCTGCTCGGGATTCAGTGGTGGGCGAGGGGTCTGTCGCTGGTTCTAGAATTGATCCTGAGAGGACTCCGACCCTAGAGGACACCAAGGAGTTTATAGTGGTCGAGACTACCGAGGACAACCTGGTGGAGCCGTCAGCGGACGAGATGCTCGATGATACGATGGAAATTTGCTCTAAGACTTTTTCGGAGTTTGAGCCTACTGAGGAGACTGATGACTCTAGTAGCTTGACCTAGGAGTTTTTGCTTTCCTGGTATGATATTTTGATGGTGATGCTGATGTCCGTTCTTTTTTGAGATGATGATAGACCTCTTTTGTACTCACCCTGTCACCCCTACTAACTAGCAAATCTGGTTTACTACGCTCTTGTATGAACATTTGGATCTTATATATTAATGGTATTCTCGTTACCCAAGTTCCATTTTTATATCTATACGGAGGAGTTTTATATCATCGCTTCCTCGTGCTTTTTATTGATGATATATCTCTCAACCTATACGTGTATCTTGGGACCTCGAGAGAGTTTGTGCTTGTAGGGAGTCGCGAGCTCGTGCCAGGGGCGCGGGGCGTGACATCCCCATCTGCTTGGTATCGGAGCAAGGTTAGCTCGATCCAAAATTGATTGAGGATTGGAGTAATAAGGAGGATTAAGTTGGGACACAGACGGGTAGCGAGACCTTAGGAAACTGGTTAGAGTAAGGTACGAGATGTATGGCATATGGCTTGGCACATATGATTGGCATTTGGCCTTGGCAGGATTGAGGTGATTTATGAGGACGAAGTTCTATGTTTAGCGTTGGAAGTCATTTCTAGATTTTGACTTGTTAAGTGGGTGAGCATGGCTAGTTTTGGTGAACCGTTGGAGTAAACGGAATTGAGAAATAGCCATGAACTGCTTATTGAAGTGCCTTCGAAATTGTTGTGTGAAAGTCATTGTGATATGACTGTTTTAGTGGGGCATAGTTGGTAGTTTTGGACTTGGTTGAATGAATGAGTTATTAACTACTTGATAAATTATGGTGATCCAAGCTCAGTAGAAGCATATAAGAATGAGTAATCCGTCTAGGAGGCTTGGAAGACCAAGGAGCGGAGCCTCTAACTCGAAGCCGCCTGTGGCAGAAGACCTTAGGATGGAGGAAGTACTGAGGGCGCTCGAAAGGATTGTCGACCTTATTGATAGGCAGACCCAGGATAAGGATACTGTCATAGCCCAAGCGGTAGGAGCCGCAATAGCTACCGTCAACGCCAACAACGGCAACAATGGGGGCAATGGGAACAACGGCGACCACGACCGAGGCAATGAGGCAGTGAATGCCCAGGAAGAAATCGTTGCAGCCAGAAAGATGGGCCAACTGGTCGAGCAGTTCATCAAGTTGAAGCCAACCAGTTTGACGAGACTAGAGACCCCGAACTAGCCTCTAGATGGATTAAGAAACTAAAGAAGGCCTTTGGAGTCCTGAGGTACACAGACGAAGAAAAAGTGCTACTGGCAGTGTATCAACTGGAAGGTACTCCAAATGACTGGTGGGCTGCCACTAAGAATGGAGTCTTCCCGAAAGGAACGGCCATGAGCTGGAATGCCTTTACTATGGCATTCAACGACAAGTACTTTTCGAAAACAAATAAGGAAAGGAAGCAGGTGGAATTCTTACAACTGCGTCAAAATCAGCTAATAGTAGACCAATCTGAGGCTGAGTTCTCCAGACTATTAAGGTATCACCCCGATCAAGAGAAGATCCCCTAGAGAAGGCCTGGAGATTTCGGGATGGACTGAGGCCTGAGCTTCGCAGCCAGATGATAGACTTGAATCTGAGGCCTTACAAGGAAATCTATGAACGGGGACAAATGATTGAGAGGGACTTGAAAGAGAGGAATGTCGCATCTAGATCGCGGTTTAATTCATTTCGAGACAATCGCCAGATTGGTAAGAGGCCAATGGCTGGCAATAGACGCTTCGTCCCTCCCGTGAGGAAGAATATTGTGAAGCCATAGAATCCCATGAACTGGAACTGCTGTCTCTGTGGCTGAAGACTTAGTAATGGACCATGCCTGGCAAGAACTGGAGCGTGCTTCAAGTGTGGTCAGATGGGCCACCAAATGAGGACTTGCCCGAACCAAGCTCTAGGGAATCAACCTCAAGGGCAAAGACCACAGGCTGGACTGTCGACTGCCACTCCTCAGATTGACCAAAATCAACCTCTAGCTCACGAAAGAGTTTATGTAGTAGACCGTAGAGAGGTGAAAGAAACGCTAGGCATAGTCAGGTACGATTTATTTGTGTGACCAAGCTGCATATGCTTTGTTTGATCCTGACGCAACACACTCGTTTGGGATGGACTTTACTATGGCATTCAACGACAAGTACTTTTTGAAAATAACCAGGGAAAAGAAGCATGTGCAATTCTTACAGCAGCGTCAGAATCAGCTGACAGTGGACCGATATGAGACTGAGTTCTCCAGACTGCCAGGGTACGCACCCCGGTCAGTAGAAGATCTCCTAGAGAAGGCACAAAGATTTCGGGATGGACTGAGGCCTGAGCTTCGCAGCCAGATGAGAGCCTTGAATCTGAGGACTTACAAGGAAATCTATGAACGAGGACAAATGATTGAGAGGGACTTGAAAGAGAGGAATGCCGCATCTGGATCGCAGTTTAATTCATTTTCGAACAACCGCCAGAGTGGTAAGAGGCCAATGGCTGGCAATAGACGCTTCGTCCTTCCCGTGAGGAAGAATATTGTGAAGCCGCAGAATCCCATGAACTCGAACTGTCGCCTCTATGGCAGAAGACCAGGTAATGGACCATGCTTGGCAAGAACTGGAGCGTGCTTCAACTGTGGTCAGATGGGCCACTAGATAAGGACTTGTCCGAACCAAGCTCCAACGAATCAACCTCAAGGGCAGTGACCACAGGCTGGACCGTCAATTGCCAGTCCTCAGAATGACCAGAATCGACCTCCAGTTTAGGGAAGAGTTTATGCAGTAGCCCGCATGGAGGTGGAAGAAACGCTAGGCGTGGTCACATGTACGATTTATTTGTGTGACCAAGCTGCATATGCTTTGTTTGATGCTGGCGCAACACACTCGTTTGGGATGGACTTTACTATGGCATTCAACGACAAGTACCTTTCGGAAACAACCAGGGAAAGGAAGCAGGTGGAATTCTTACAACTGCATCAGAATCAACCGACAGTGGACCAATATGAGGCTGAGTTCTCCAGACTGTCAAAGTACGCACCCCAATCAGTATAAGATTTCCTAGAGAAGGCGCGGAGATTTCGGGATGGACTGGGGCCTGAACTTCACAGCCAGATGATAGCCATAAATCTGAGGATCTATAAGGAAATCTATGAACGAGGACAAATGATTGAGATGGACTTGAAAGAGAGGAATGCCACATCTGAATCGCGATTTAATTCTTTTCGGGACAACCGCCAGATTGGTAAGAGGCCAATGGCTAGCAATAGATGCTTCGTCCCTCCCGTGAGGAAGAACATTGTGAAGCCGCAGAATCCCATGAACTGGAACTTCCGCCTCTGTGGCAGAAGACTTGGTAATGGACCATGCCTGGCAAGAATTGGAGCGTGCTTTAGGTGTGGTCAGATAGGCCACCAGATGAGGACTTGCCCGAACCAAGCTCCAGCGAATCAACCTCAAGGACAGCGACCGCAGGCTGGACCGTCGACTACCACTCCTCAGATTGACCAGAATCGACCTCCAGCCCATATACTTTTTTTGATCCTGGCGCAACACACTCGTTTGGGATGGACTTTGCTATGGCATTCAACGACAAGTACTTTTCGGAAACAACCAGGGAAAGGAAGTAGGTGGAATTCTTACAGCTGCATCAGAATCAGCTGACAGTGGACCAATATGAGGTTGAGTTCTCCAGACTGTCAAGGTACACACCCCGATCAGTAGAAGATCTCCTAGATAAGGCGTGAAGATTTCAGGATGGACTGAGGCCTGAGCTTCGCAGCCAGATGATAGCCATGAATTTGAGGACCTACAAGGAAATCTATGAACGAGGACAAATGATTGAGAGGGACTTGAAAGAGAGGAATGCCGCATCTAAATCGCGATTTCATTCATTTCGGGACAATCGCCAGATTGGTAAGTGGCCAATGGCTGGCAATAGACGCTTTGTCCCTCCCGTGAGGAAGAATATTATGAAGCCGTAGAATCCCATGAACTGGAACTGTCGCCTTTGTGGTAGAAGACCTGGTAATGGACCACGCTTAGCAAAAACTGGAGTGTGGTTGGAGTGTGGTCAGATGGGCCACCAGATAAGGAATTGCCCGAACCAAGCTCCAACGAATCAACCTCAAGGGCAGCGACCACAAGCTGGATCGTCGACTGCCACTCCTCAGAATGACTAGAATCGACCTCTAGCTCAGGGAAGAGTTTATGTAGTAGCCCGTAGGGAGGTAGAAGAAATGCTAGGCATGGTCACAGGTACGATTTATTTGAGTGACCAAGCTGCATATGCTTTGTTTGATCCTGGCGTAACACGCTCGTTTGGGATGAACTTTACTATGGCATTCAACGACAAGTACTTTCGAAAACAACCAGGGAAAGGAAGCAGGTGGAATTCTTACAACTGCGTCAAAATCAGCTGACAGTGGACCAATATGAGGCTGAGTTCTCCAAACTGTCAAGGTACGCACCCCGATCAGTAAAAAATTTCCTAGAGAAGGCGCGGAGATTTCGGGATGGAGTGAGGCCTGACCTTCGCAACCAGATGATAGCCATGAATCTGAGGACCTACAAGGAAATCTATGAACAAGGAAAAATGATTGAGAGGGACTTGAATGAAAGGAATGCCGCATCTAAATCGCGATTTAATTCATTTCGGGATTGGTAAGAGGCCAATGGCTAGCAATAGACGCTTCGTCCCTCCCGTGAGGAAGAATATTGTGAAGCCGCAGAATCCCATGAACTCGAACTGTCGCCTCTGTGGCAGAAGACTTGGTAATGGACCATGCCTGGCAAGAACTAGAGCGTACTTTTAGTGCGGTCAGATGGGCCACCAGATGAGGACTTGCCCGAACCAAGCTCCAACGAATCAACCTCAAGGGCAGCGACCACAGGCTGGAACGTCGACTGCCACTCCTCAGATTGACCAGAATCGACCTCCAGCTCAGGGAAGAGATTATGCAGTAGCCCCTAGGAAGGCGGAAGAAACGCTAAGCGTGGTCACAGGTACGATTTATTTTTGTAACCAAGCTGCATATGCTTTGTTTGATCCTAGCGCAACACACTCGTTTGGGATGGACTTTACTATGGCATTCAACGACAAGTACTTTTCGAAAACAACCAGGGAAAGGAAGCAGGTGGAATTCTTACAACTGCGTCATAATCAGCTGACAGTGGACCAATATGAAGGTAAGTTCTCCAGACTGTTAAGGTACGCACTCCGATCAGTAGAAGATCTCCTAAAGAAGGCGCGGAGATTTCAAGATGGAGTGAAGCCTGAGCTTCGCAGCCAGATGATAGCCATGAATCTGAGGACCTACAAGGAAATATATGAAGGAGGACAAATGATTGAGAGGGACTTGAAAGAGAGGAATGCCGCATTTGAATCGCGATTTAATTTATTTGGGGACAACCGCCAGATTGGTAAGAGGCCAATGGTTGGCAATAGACGCTTCGTCCCTCCCGTGAGGAAGAATATTGTGAAGCCGCAAAATCCCATGAACTGGAACTGTCGCCTTTGTGGTAGAAGACCTGGTAATGGACCATGCTTGGCAAGAACTGGAGCGTGCTTTAAGTGTGGTAGATGAGCCACCAGATGAACGGAATCAACCTCAAATTGATCAGAATCGACCTCAAGGGCAGCAACCACAGGCTGGATCGTCGACTGGCACTCCTTAGATTGACCAGAATTGACCTCCAGCTTAGGGAAGAGTTTATGCAGTAGCCCGGAGGGAGGCGGAAGAAACGCTAGGCGTGGTCACAGGTACGATTTAAAGTTGATTGAGGATGACATCCCGTCCTGCTTGGTATTGGAGGAAGGTTAGCTCGATCCAAAGTTGATTGGGGATTGGAGTAATAAGGAGAAGTAAGTTGGGACAGGATGGGTAGTGAGACCTGAGGAGACTTGTTAGAGTTAGACACCTAATGCATGACATATGACTTGGCGCATGTGAGTGACATTGGTCTTGACAAGATTGTGGTGATTTATGAGGATTAAGTTCCATGTTTAGCGCGGAAAGTCATTTCTAGATTTTGGTCTGCTGTGTAAATGAGCATGGCTAGTTTTGGTGAATCGATGAAATGAACGGAATTGACGATTGGCCATGGACTGTTTATTGAAGTGCCTCTGGAAATAGTTGTATGGGAGATTGCTATGGTGTGATTGCTTCTTTCAGACTTAGTATAGCATCGCTGGACTTGATTGGATGAATGAATTGCTAATTCCGTGGTGGAATTGTGGTGGTCCAGGCATAGTAAAAGTATACTAGAATGAGTAACTCACTTAGAAGACCTAGAAGACCTAAGAGTGGAGCCTCTAGTTCGAGGCCATTTGTGGCGGAAGACCTGAGAATGGACGGAGTACTGAGGGCACTCAAAAGGATTGGCGACCTCATCAACAAGTAGACCCAAGATAGGGATGCTGCCATAGCTAAAGCGGTGGGAGCCGCGATAGCTGCGTCAACGCCAATAACAGTAATAATGGAGGCAATGGAAACAACGACGATCATGACCAGGGCAATGAGGTAGTAAATGCCCAGGAGGAAGTTATTATGGCAAGACAGATGGGCCAACTGGTCGAACAATTAATCAAGCTGAAGACAACCCAATTTGATGGGATCGAAGACCCTGAGTTGGAGCCAAGGTGGATCGAGAAACTTGAGAAGACCTTTGGAGTCTTGAGATGCACAGACGAAGAAAAGGTACTATTGGCAGTGTATCAACTGGAAGGCACTGCAAATGACTGGTGGGCTACCACCAAGAATGGAGTCTATCCGAAAGAGACACCCTTGACTTGGAATGCCTTTACCGTGGCATTCAATGACAAGTACTTCTCCAAGACAGCTCGAGAAAGGAAGTAAGTAGAATTCTTACAGCTGCGTCAGAATTACCTGACAATGGACCAGTATGAAGCTGAGTTCTCCAGATTGTCAAGGTATGAACCCCGATCGGTAGAGGATCCCCCAGAGAAGGCGCGGAGATTTCGGGATGGACTGAGGCCTAAACTTCGCAGCCAGATGATAGCTTTGAACCTAAGGACCTATAAAGAAATCTATGAATGAGGACAAATGATCAAGAGGGACCTGAAGGAGAGGAATGCCGCATCTGGATCGCGCTTCTGTTCATTCAGAGATAACCGCCAGGCCGACAAAAGACCTATGGTTGGCAATAGATGCTTCGTCCCTCCAATAAGAAAGAACATAGTGAAGCCGCCGAACCCAATGAACTAGAGCGGCCGCCTTTGTAGTAGAAGGCATGGTAACAAGCCTTGTCCGGCAAGGACTGGAGCGTGCTTCAAATGTGGTCAGATGGGCCATTAGATGAGGACGTGCCCGAACTAAACCCTAGCGAATAGACCTCAAGGGCAACGAACACAGGTAGGACCGTCAACTGCCACTCCATAAATTGACCAGAACCGACCCCCAGCTCAGGGAAGAGTCTATGCTGTGGTACGCAGGGAAGCGGAAGAAGCACTTGGTGTGGTCACAAGTATGATTTATTTGTGTGACCAGGCTGCTTATGCTTTGTTCGATCCCCACGCATCACACTCAATTGTGTTTGCTCGCTTTGCTGGTTTGGTTGATATGCAGTTAAAATTGTTGAGTATGATTCTACATGTTGTCATTCTGTTGAAGGATAATGTGTTGGTTTCGTTAGGCTGTGCTGATTGTAAAATCGTAATTGGCGATAGTAAAAAAAGTATAGACTTGGTTGTGTTGCCATTGTATGACTTTGATGTGATCATAAGAATGGATTGGTTGGGTAAGTAAAGGGAAGTAGTTGATTGTAGTAGTAGGATAATCCATTTCTATCCGAAGGGTCGCCCTAGCTTTGAATTTCTGGGAAGTCGAGGAGAAACCTCGATTCCTTTAGTCTCATCTCTTGAAGCGACAAAACTGATAACCAAAGGATGTTTGGCTTACTTAATCGCAGTTATGGACACGACTGTCAAGGAGCCTAAACTAGAAAGTATTCCGGTAGTGCATGAGTTTCCTGATATTTTTCCCTAAGAGTTACTAGGGCTTCCACTAGAGCGACAAATTGAATTTGTGATCGAGTTAGCTCCCGGAACGGAGCCGATCTCGAAGGCACCCTATAGAATGTCCTTATCGGAATTGAAGGACTTAAAGGTGCAAATGCAAGAATTACTGGATAAAGGATTTATTCGATCGAGTGCTTCATCGTGGGGAGAGCTGGTGTTGTTTGTGAGGAAAAAGGATTGGTCCTTGCGTTTTTGCATCGACCATAGACAGTTGAATCAAGTGACTGTAAAGAATAAGTACCTAATACCGAGGATTGATGACTATTTGATCAATTGTAAGGAGCTGCGGTATTCTCTAAAATTGACCTGAGGATTGGGTATCATCAATTGAGAATTAAGAAGGAAGATATGCCTAAGATCGCTTTTAGGACAAGGTATGGTCATTACAATTTACTGTGATGCCTTTTGGACTGACCAATGCTCCAGGTGCAATTATGGACTTGATGCATCGGGTGTTCAAGGAATTCTTGGATAGATTTGTTATAGTCTTTATTGACGAAATCCTAATTTACTCAAGGAGTAACGAAGAACACGAAGAGCATCTGAGGATTGTTTTGCAGACCTTGAGGAAGCACTCGCTTTACGCTAAGTTTAGCAAATGTGAATTCTGGCTGAATAATTAGCATTTCTTGGCCATGTGGTATCTGGAGAAGGAATTGATGTGGATCCTACGAAAATCGAAGCCGTTATGAATTGGCCTAGGCCTACTACGGTCATGGAAGTCCAAAGTTTCTTAGGATTGGCGAGGTATTACAGATGTTTCGTGGAGAAGTTTTCATCTATAACCATTCCACTGACGAGATTAACTAAGAAAGAAACGAAGTTCGAATGGACAGATAAGTGTGAAAGGAGTTTCCAAGAGCTCAAGCATCAGTTAACAATTGTACCGGTATTGACTATTCCATCAGGACCTAAAGGCTATGAAATATATAGCGATGCCTTGCTAAAGGGACTAGGCTGTGTGCTAATGCAGCATGGAAGAGTGGTTGCCTACGCGTCCCGACAGTTGAGACCGCATGAGATGAACTACCCGACTCATGATTTGGAATTGGCAGCGATCATCTTTGCTCTGAAGATCTTGAGGCATTATTTGTGTGGTAAGAAGTTCCAAATTAATACTGACCACTAGAGCCTGAAGTATCTATTTTCCCAGAAGGAACTGAACATGAGGCAGCGTCGATGGATAAAGCTGCTTAAGGATTATGATTGCAACATATTATATCACCTTGGGAAAGCGAACCAAGTCTCGGATGCCCTCAGTCAGAAATCGAGTATCGCCTGTCTACTGGTAAAAGGATGGTCGTTATTTGAAAATTTGAGGGATTCTGAATTCAAATTGGAAGTTTGTCAACTGTCTAATTTGGTAGCCATACTGAGATTAGAACCCGAGATCAAAGAAAAGGTAAAAGCCTTGCAACATACAGACCCGGAAATTCAGAAGATCCTCGAAATGGACGCGACAAAAAGTAAGCCAGAGTTCCAAGTGTTAGAGGATGGAATTATGAAATTTCGAAGGCGTCTATGAGTATCATAAGACGAAGAGCTTAGAGAAAGGATTTTATCAGAGGCTCATAGAAGCAATTATAGTATCCACCCAAGTAGCACGAAAATGTACCAAAACTTACATCAGCACTACTGGTGGAACGGGATGAAGGTGGATGTAGCGAAATATGTGGCAAAGTGCTTGACGTGCTAGCAGGTAAAGGCACAACACTGTAAGCCCGGTGGATTGTTACAGCCATTAGAGATTCCTGAAAGGAAATGAGAGCACAGAATGATGGATTTTGTAATGAGACTACCAAGGAGCCAGAGAAGCCATAATTCTATTTGGGTAGTCATGGACAGGTTGACCAAGTCTGCACACTTCATTTCTGTGTGAAAAGATTTTGCGATGGAAAGATATATTGAATTGTATATGCAGCAGATAGTGAGGGTACATAGAGTACCCGTGACGATTACATCGGACAGAGATCCCAAGTTCACAGCGAACTTTTGGAAGAGTCTTCAAGATACCATGGGAACTCAACTACAATTTAGTACGACATACCATCCGTAGATCGAAGAGGGCGATTCAGACGCTCGAGGATATGTTACGAGCGTGTGTTATAGACTTCAAAGGTGGATGCGAGGATCGGCTGCATTTGGTGGAGTTCACATATAACAACAGTTATCAACAGAGTATTCGAATGGGACCTTTTGAAGCGTTTTACGGAAGAGCTTGCAGGACCTCGATTTGCTGAGACGAAGTTAGAGAAAGAAGTATTACAGGCCTAGAGTTGGTAGAGCAATCGGTGGAAGCGGTAAAGATAATCTGGGATAGGCTAAAGACAACACAGAGTCGTCAAAAAAGCTATGCAGATAAACGACGTAAACCTCTGGAGTTTCAAGTAGGCGATCATGTTTTCTTTAAGGTGTCGCTAATGAGAGGACTATCTCGATTTGGAAAGAAAGGGAAACTAAGTCCAAGGTACGTAGGACTTTTTGAGATTTTGGAACGGATTGGGACCTTAACATACAAGCTTGCCTTGCCGCCTAACTTGTCTCAAGTACACAACGTCTTCCATGTGCCAATGCTACGGAAGTACGAGTCGACCCGACGCTTGTATTGGATTACGAAACCATCGAAGTGGATGACAGAGTATCCTACGTATAAAAGCCAGTCGGGATTGAAGATCGAAAGGAGCATATTCTAAGGAATAAGACGATTCCATTGGTCAAAGTTGTTTGGGAGCATCATGGAACCGAAGGCGCAACGTAGGAAAGCGAGGAAACGATGAGGCGTCAATACCCTCAATTGTTTGAGTAACTGGGTTTATTAGAAATTTCGAGGATGAAATTTTTGTAAGGAGGGAAGAGTTGTGACATCCTCATTTTTCTTGTCATTTCGAGACTTATTAATGAAAATATATCTAACGATGTGTTTCAGTCGTATCTCGCTCAGATCTGATCAATCTCGAGTTAACTAACCAAAAGGAAAAGGCTAACGCGAGATAAGGTACGTGGACCTAGGGAACTCAAATAGGAAATGGCACTTTAACCATAAGGATTGTTGAAGGGACATTTAGAGCCATAAGAGGCCGATCTAAGAACGATTAAGGAATGCATTGCTAGCGTTATATGATTGGAGCGTGGATGATGCCGCTTAACCAATGTATAATTTGCAAAAATTTTCTAAATCGAACAATGACGATCGAGACCATCAGAACTAGTAATAAACCTTTACAATTACATGACAACCAAAGTCACCATGAACTGACGAGCCCTAAGTGTGATATGAATCACAGAGTCGATACACGTAATGTTTGCAAAAGCCACCCGTTAGGTCGGGATAGGCTGGAATCGCATTTGACAGAGAAATGATTTAGAGACGAGTCTCGAAATTAGAAAATAAAAAATCAAGAATTCCAACATTTTGATGGGATTGGACGTCGCTTCATCGAAGAAAGTTTGAATTAGAAAAACGACGTTCCAGACGTTGAGGGTGAAATTACCATTTTGCCCCTCAAGTCTAGGCCTTGCGCCTATTATTGGAATAAGGACATTTTGGTCTTTGATAAACATCAAGGCTGCCGAAAATTTGGAGGTTTAATGGCCATTGGATCATCTAATTGATTGCTAAGAGGACAAGTGTCAAAGGATGGGGAGTTGGCATTACATGTTCAACTTTTAACCTATCATTCTTGCAAGTTTGACTCTCAATTTGGTGTATACACCCCTCTTCTTTCCCATTCAGCCGAAACCTCCATCACCATAATCATCTTTAGCTTTTCTTCTTCTTCTCCTTCAAGCCGTGAGCTGCCCCTGCTCGACCGAACAGCCACCGCCACTTCGCCAATCTCGAGCACCATTTCTGGTGACCCCTAGCCTCCGCACCAACCAACCTCACCTTCTTCATCCTCTTGCCGACCACCTCCAAGTGGTAGCTTGGCATTTGACCCACTGAGAAGCTCCGGCCAACTGTTCTCCCGAGAGTCGACGGAAATCGCCGTAGCTAGAGGTAAGCTGCTGTTTGAACTCCGTAGGATCTCGAATCGTCTCAAATTTAAGGCCAAATTTTGTAGACATCTAGGGTACTTATATACTGAGTTGTGATAAAAATTTGGACTGAATTTGATGGAGTTTTGACACCAAAATGGTGTTGCGATTGAAGGGTAGAAACTGACTGGCAGAGTGCTTGGAGAACTCGACGTCGTTCGTAGACCATTTGGCGTCGCCTTGACCTCAAATTTTCGGTGAGGCTTTCCAACTCCTAGAACTACATGTTAGTAAGTAGATTAGATAATAAATTAGGGATTTAGAATGAATTATGGGCTGATTGAGTGAGATATGCACAGAACCGAAAATGTCTTGTTTCGGTTCTGTGCATACCTTAGAGGCTATTGGAGTATAATTGAGCTTCAATTTCTTTGTTGAGACTTATGAGGATGTCAATTGATATGTAAATGAGGTATATGCTTAATGATTTGATGATTGGATGGAGGAAATTGAAAAATTGATTGGTTCCGTTATGATTGTTCGCTGCCTTGTTTGAGGATTGCTTGGGCTAAATTGTTAAAGTGCTTGGAAGGAGATTTGTGTTGATTTTAGCATAAGGTAAGGGGTTTCTAAACATTGGCTAGGAAGATTGGACTCGACTGGATGAGTTAGTAGTGAATTTGGTGGATTTCCGTGAGATTATTGTACGTTTGTCTAAGGTTCGTTTTAGTGGAATGGTGATTGCTTGAATGCTTGCTAGATGCCTATGCCATGAGTTGATTACCTCATTTGAATGATGAATTTGACTGTCTCGCATGCCATAGATATCTAGTTCGATGCATGAGCTTGTGCTTGATCATGATGTTTGATTTGAAATGATATCTGGTAGGCATGAGGATATGTGGTACCCTAAGGTGTTGAAACGTGGGGTTGTGTTGAATTATACCCTGAGGCGTTGAGACACAAGGTTGCGTTGAATTATACCTTGATACGTTGAGATGCGGGGTGGAAATGGCTAATGTCCTGATACGTTGAGACGCAGTACGGAATCTGATATGTGTCGACACAGACCTGAAATGACATTTGGAAACCTGATGCGTTTATGCCGGTTTACCAATCTGATGGTCTGAGGCGTATTTACGCGGGCCAAGCCTGAGGCGTTTTAAACACGGGCGAGAACCATGAGGAAGTTGGAAGGGTGAAAGTTGTGGCTTGATTTAGTATCGCCATGCCTAACTTGATTGACATGATATGATGCTATTACTGTTTGGTTGACGAACGCTTGCATCTCTATGGCATATTGACTGATGAGTGCTTCCTATTGCTGAGTGCATATTCTTGTTCATTGTTTGCATTCATCTGGGTGTACGATCAACCTGACTTAGGGTTAGGACCTATCTTACTGAGATGTGAATCTCACCCCGTTGCGGGACCCCATTTCCAAATCCTAGACTGTGAGGATGCTACCGACCAGACTAGGCGACCCGAAGGAGATGACTGCATATTTTGACAAGTTATTGGATGGACGGGGAACGGTGTACATTAGAAAGTGTACAGTAGTTTGGGTTGATGACGGTGAAAAGGACTGCAAGCCTCATAGGTTTGAGGCTTGGTTTCGTAGGGCAGGCAATGTTACTACTAGACCACCGAAGTCCACTGAGGTACCCCATAAGGTTATTCCTAGTTGTTGTCATCCCACTCGAGATTTTGTGGAGGTTGAGGGATCTATAGCTGGTTCGAGGAACATTCCAGAGAGGACCCCAACCTTGGAAGACACAGTTGAGGTGATTGAGATCGATGCCTCAGAGGCGAACGGGAGGACGACACGATGGAGGATACCGTGGATGTACGTTCCGAGGCCTTTTCAGACTACGAGCCTATCGAGGATGCCGAAGAGACTGCCGATTTCAGTGGTTCGACCTAGGGGTTTCCTGCTTTTACTTGGCTGTTTTGACGACCTTGTCGGTCTGTTTCTTTTGGGGTCTTGTTTTAACTATCTTTTAATTTAGTCTCGTTGCCCAGGCTAGTTGCAGGATTGGATTACCTGCACTTTTGTAAGGCCCCATAGGATGCTTATATGGACATATTTATGGGAAGTTCTCGTTACCCAAGTTCCCTTTGTTATTGTACGGAGGAGTTTTGTATGTTATTGCTTTCGCATGCTATCGATCATTTACATCTCTCGCTATGCGATTCCTGGGACTCGCGAGTACTCTTGTAGTGAGTCACGCGCCCGTGCCCGGGGTGCGGGGCGTGACACCCAAAACCTGAGATCGACATGTGATCTTGGTTTGTTTTCTTGATTTCACAATGTATGCGCTCTCGTGATTTTGAAAAACAAATGGTCAGTTCAAACCATAACTCGAGTATATTTTCAAACTCTACACAGATCTTGCGCCGTTTCGCATCAGAAGGAAACTTCTGGCAGCAGATGAGCCAATACCTTAGCATCCTAGCATCCACCGGAAGTCTGGAGGTTGAGGAAATCATTAGTTTGTGAAGTATTAGGTGAAACAGGTATTTACATAGGCGATCGATGTGCGGATTTCTTTAATAGGAGAAGTTTTAGAACATGTTATTTATGGCATTTCATTTTATGCATCATTTCCTCTTGCATTAGAAAATGAGATTTAAACTCCCGCAAAAAATTATTATTATTTTCATTTGCAAAATTTAAGTTTCAATTTTGATCTTTGAGCGAAACCTCTGCGAGCTTTTACTCAAAGAGGGGCAACTGTTGACACCTAAATTTTAATTTTTTAGAAATTCATTTATTTAAATATAAAATTAGAATTAATCATAATTCTTGCAAAAATAATTCACGTACATTGCATATTTATTTTCTTTCATGCATGTGATTTGCATCTATGATCGGAAGAGAGTCAATTGAGCCTAATTCAATGGGGAGTCGGACAAGATTCAATCTAAAAAATTTCGACTTGAACCTAGGGGGGATGGCCATCTAGAGAGAGAAAGATCGTGGAGGCTTCATCTTTATTAGAGAGCACTCAACACATTCAGAAGAGAGGTAAAAAAGAGAGGGTTTCATTGTTTTCTTCTTCTGGTGTTCTTCTATCGGCACCGAAGGCTCCAAGACAACACCAACGATGGCCAAAGCTTGAAGACCAACCAAGGACTCACCACCCAATATTGGTCCAACGTTGACCTTGTGGATGAATCATGCTCAAGTCCATGATGCACGAACAAACAAGCAAAGATTTGTCTTCGTTCTTCTAGGTTACTGGAGCCCTGTTCGGCGAACGCTCAAGCTAATCCCAACCAACTTAGCATCAACAATCAACTACAAATTGTCCCTGTGCAGCAGTAAACCAAGATCAATCTTCGCTGTTGTTCAAGCCTTCGTCGTTGCTGATTTTTTGCAGATTCCATTGCTAGGTTTCAGACCAAAAAGCGGTTGTTCTAGGCAAACGTTTAGGTGCGAAATTTTCAGTCCGAAAAAGCTATCCTTGGAGGCGTACAAGTCTTAATCGAACGGCTAAAGGGGTTTGCTCGTGTCACGCCCCGAACTCGGCGAGTACGAGAATCCATGCCATTCATTCATAAATGCTCCAGGATCCAACGGCCAATTTCCACCGCGCTGTAAGAAACGTACCTGCGGAAGCGATGCCAACTCTAATCCCGAAATAAATACAGCAACCGATGACTTAGGACAGATACATCAAAATCTCATTAATTCTTTCTCAAAGATTCAATTCTATAATCTACCAATCATAAGTACATTTCCAACTTCAAAGAAAGGCAAATCCAACCTAGATATAATTGGTAATCTGTCTCTTCAAATACCCATCCTCGGCAAACTCGTGCCTCCTCCGCTTAGAACCTGAAAAATTAAGCCCCCACCGGGGTGAGATATAAATCTTAGGAAGGTGGGTCCTAACCCTAGGTTAGGCCGACCGTCCACTCAGGCAGCTATCTATCTCAAAATACAATCTCATAACATGCTGGTGCATCGAGCACAATCCATAAAACCACAAAATGTAGACGATAGGCATGCATTAATGACCTCACGTCCCACTCAGATGATCATGTCTACTCGGCTTGCCACTTCATCACATCCACTAATCCTCGTCTGCCTCAATCTCCAGCCCATGATTAGATCGCATCAGGCTTGGTCCGCGTAAATGCATCAGACCGTCATCGGCAACTCGCGTAAACGCATCAGGTTCCGATAAATCTCCAGGAAAAACTCATATAGATCGCATCAGGACCATGGCTATCTCGACCTCGCGACCTCGTCGCATTAGAGCGCCATTCAACCATAACTTCACCCCGTGATCTTGTCGCATCAGGGTTTACATTTCCTGCCCCGCGTCTCATACGCTTCAGGGCCTCTTCGTCCTGCGAATAAATCGCATCAGGATCGTGGCTATCTTAACCCTGCGATCACATCGCATCAGAGCGCCACATCACCTCAACTTCACCCCGCGAACTCGTCGCATCATGGTATACGTCTCCTACCCTGCATCTCATACGCTTCAAGGCTTCTTTGTCCCACGATTAGATCGCATCAGGACCATGGCTATCTCAACTCCGCGATCACATCGTATCAGGGCGCCACATCTCATCAACTTCACCCTGCAAACTCGTCGCATCAGGGTATACGTCTCCTGCCCTGCGTCTCATACGCCTCAGGGTCTTTTCCGTCCGGCGATTAGATCGCATCAAGACCGTGGCTAACTTAACCCCGCGATCACTTCGCATCAGGGTGCCACATCACATCAAATTCCACCCCGCGAACTCGTCGCATCAGGGTTTACTTCTCCTGCCCCGCATCTCTTATGCCTCAGGGTCTCTCCGTCCTGCGATTAAATTGCATCAGGACCGTGGCTATCTCAACCCCGCGATCAAATCGCATTAGGGCGCCACATCACATCAGTTTCACTCCGCGATCACATCGCATCAGGGTATACATCTACTGCCCCGCGTCTCACACGCCTCAGGGCCTCGCCATGCCACACTTGTGCCATGATTTCCAAATAGCTCTTCATACATGATGACATGTGCAATTCAAGCACAACTCAAGATTCATAGCATGGTAAACAAATCAAATGCAATCCAGACATGGCAAACAACTCAAGCACATCCAATATCACACAAGATCGTCTTATAACGTCTTAGGACATAACAAGACTATCTCCTTAGACAAATCACCTTAATTCAACCAATTCAATCCATGACTCGCCCAATGGAGTCCAATCTTCCTAACACAAGGTTAGGAATTCCCTTACCTTTGATTTGGCAACCCAAGTTACTCCTCGTGGACCCTCAAGTTCTCGGCCAACCATGGTTCAAGGCCAATCCACCACACAACCTAGCATTTCCAATCAATTAGTCAATTTCCATGCCCAATTTCCTTAACCATAAACCATAAACCTTCAATGCATAACCCTCATCCTCCTATCATGCCTTAATCATCAATTTGGAGCTCAATTCATTCATCTTCAGCCCCCTTACAGATTCGGTTTGCACAAAACCGAATTGATCCTTCTTGGTTCGGTGCAAACCGAACACATTTAGACCTTAATCAACTCCTAAATCCATCATTTAATCAACATTCTACCCCTTAACATGTTTATCTAGGGGTTTGGGAGGCTCACCATGAGTTTCGAGTCGATTGGTCGCCGGAAACTCGCCGAATGTCGCTGGTTCCTCCAAGTCAGTTTTTCGGCAGTTTCTGGGAAAAATGTACAAGGTCGGTTCGTAGTTAAAAACTTATCAAATCAAGCCTAAATTTTTACCACAGATTCCTACATGTCTCAGTTTGATCTCCACAAAATTTGAGCTAAAGATTCTAATATTTCGACCACCAAAGAGACTGAGAACCGAACCTACCTCAGTTTGAGTCCTAATCTGTCGGCTTTTGGGAGAATCTCTGCTCCGGACTCCTCGGTGCTCCAAATGGTCCGATTCCAATTCAAGGAGGTCGACAAGACATAGGGATACGTTGGTATGGCTAGTCGGCATCCAGGTGGTGGCCGAAAGTGGCCGTCGTGGACGGCAAACGGGAGACCAGAAGCTGGTCAGCGACAGGCAAATTGAAGAGGAAGAGGGAGTGGCTGTCGTGAGCTTGAGGGAACATGATGGCAGGTCAAAGTGTGGTGAGGAGAGAGAAAATTTTTTCATATATAACCCCCATGGTCAATGGTTGATTGGTAGCTATGGAATGGTAGGTTTGACCACTTTTGCCCATCCATTGACACTTGGCATTTTGCTTTTCCAATGAGATCCAATGGCTCTCCTTTATTCTTCATTTTTGGCAGCCTTGAGGGGTTTAAAAGACCAATTTTCCCTTCTCCAATTGCAAGGGTAAAGTTCTAAGCTTGAGGGGCAAAGCGGTCATTTTACTCCCGACATTCAGAACGTCGTTTTTCTCGTGCCGGAAATCTTCGATAGGGGGACGAGCAATCCAAATAACGTTAGAGTTCTTAATTTTCCATTTTCAATCTTTCAAAGCTCGTTTCTGATAGTTTTCTCTATCAGGTGTGGTTCCAGCCTATCTCGAACCGATGGGGAGCTTTTGTAGACATTACGCGTATCGACCCCATGATTAATATCACATTTAGGGCTCGTCAATTCGTGGCGGCTTTGGTTGTCATGTAATTGTGAGGGTCTATTACTAGTTCCCTCGACAATCCTTATGGCCAAAGCGCCTCTTCCTAGCCAAGTTCCTCAGGTCCACGTACTTCGTCTCGCGTTAGCCTTTCCCTTTTGGTTAGTCTACTCGAATTGATCAGGTTCGAGTGGAATACGACTGAAATCCATCTCTAGATACACACTTCTCATTACTGAGCCTGAAATCGACTGGAAATCAGAATGTCACAGCTCGTCAAGTTTCTTCTGCTCAAAGTTTGAATCAGGTAGTGAACAATTCTAACGTGCTGCATTCTTAGAATTCATTATCCTTTTGATAGATGGCTTGCTTTTGTGTTTTACTTTTGCTAAATTTCAATCACTGATAATTGCCTGGATCAAGAGAGGTCATTGAAATGAAAATATCTATGAAAAAATTCAGATTTCCCTCTTGATATTGCTAGACTCGAGATTTGGAGCATGATTTTGATAGATTCCCCCTTTGTCTTGTTCAATTTGATTGATTTCAAAATATCTTGCACTCTCTAAGGAAAGTTGACTGAATGAAGGTGAATTTTGAAAAGATAAGGAAAGGGGATATTCGATTGAGATTTTATGAATCAATATTGTGCACATTATTTGGAATATTCATGTTATCTGGCAATCAGATTTTAAATGCATCTGAAAATTCTGAGCATATCATATAGGATCTTATCTTAGTTGGGAACTTTGAATATATCTTTAAAATCTTGGGAAATTATCTGAAAATTCTTTCCAAATCTCAAGAGATAATTTTCTAAGTTTAAAAGAAATGATCCTTTGCGGATAGGACCTTATGTCCTTTAAAATTTCGGCACCTATCCCTAGTTGGCCGTTAATTCATTTAATTCAAATAATTTATAATCTACTTTGAGTATAATACATGCTCCCATGTGCCTCATCCCTTAGAATATGTGCAATATGATGACCATCTGACTTCACCCTCGAGGTACGAAGCCATCCATACATCAATTTGTCTAACCTATCCCATAACTTTGGGATCGAATCTATAAATTTCAAAATTCACTATCTGACCCGATCCCCAGGGTACCACGTGAATAAATTACCTTCTGACCCGACCCCTGGGGTGCGAAACGAATTCATCGAAAATTATGAAATTTAAGGTGTATTATGCTTAAGGTCTATTATACTTTTATTTGATTCATTTTTCATAAAAAAACACAAAAAAATCATTCTGATGAAATCCAAGTTGTGAATTGATAGGGCTTGGGAGAGTCCAGATTAGGTTAGTTAATTCATCTAATTAACTCAATAATCCATTAGCCTATTTTTGGGTCGCGATAGCTTGGCGACTCCACTAAGGACAAGTGAAGCCTAAATTTTTCAAAAAATTGAGATTAAATGTGGACATTGCGTTTTTCGAAATTTTCATGTTCCTCTAGACGACTTAGGTCAAATTTTTGTGAGGAATTTTCCTTTGATTGGCTTTATTCCATTGATTATTTAGGTGTTATAAGTTTTTGCAGGGTAAATTTAAATGTTACTAATCTCTATTTTGCAGGGTAGTATAATTTAATTTTATTCCTGATTGTAAATTATGCCATGTGTCTGCATGTATAAATTGCATTCCATTTTCACCGCAATCGGACCTTGATTGTTGGTAATTAGGATGGTATCGCGCGAGTATTCACCTCACCTCACCCTCGAGGTCCGGTCAACCCCGTCCCTCGATCCCGATAATTTTTTTTTTGTGTTGGAGACTTCTCCCCTAGCCAGACCCCCATGGCACGGGCAGAGTCTTGACCATAGCCAAAATTTTGGAAATTAGACCTGACCAAACCCCTCTAGTACGGTTCGTTTTTAGAATTATATTTTGTCAATTAATTAATTAACTTGCATCCATCCGCATGTGATTGTGGTTTCTCATGGTAAACTCTTAACTTTTGTCTTTAATTTACTCATTTTTCATCTTGGGTCGGTCCATGGCTATTAGGTGTATCACTTTCAGTCAGTAACTCAATTCTGTTTTCATTCTGACCTCTCAGTGTTAATTGAATTTTCACACCCTTTTTCGGTTGGAATCAATCTCTGAGCTTCAAATGAGAAATGTCCGTGAGATCTTCATCTATTGAGAGAAATATTTTTGTGACAATCCCCTATGTTTTCTATTTAATAAGGAATTAATGGCTGTATGGGAGCAGGCTGGAATTTCTCACCTTTTTCAGACTCCAGATCATTTTGCGAAATGACCCCAATGAACGACCTCCTTTGATGAACCACAAAACATGAAAGTTATAGGTTGATGTTTCAACTAATGACCTACAAAATTTCAGATTTTAATTCACACTTTAAAGGGGTCTTTCGTTCATTTAATAAAAACCGGACAGAATAGTTTTCTGGGTAATATTTTTCCAAAGAAACATTAAACTGTACTGATTGGTCCACTTTTAGCCTTAACTCCAAACACGAAAAAAAAATCACAAAAATTACGAAACACATAAAAATCATCATGCTTATGGCATTAAATGATTTTTTTTGAAATTCACATTTAAAAGGCTCTAATATAAATTGGATTTTAATTAATCAATTTATGTTAACTGTCGAACCAATTCATTGAAAAATCGAAAATTCATTAAATGTGGTGATGTCTCGTTTGCATAGTATCCACGTCATTGCCATTCATTCATATTTTTGTGTCATCTTGTAAGTCATCTAGGCTAGGTTCATATTTTCGCATATATAGCGTAGATCACATTATTTCCTGTCATTCATGCATATAATATCTACGTCACAAAATTCCATGCCATGTCATTTAAAGTAGAAATCATGTTCATTCGCATTAAATTTTATTTTTTCTCTAAAATCATTCATGTCATCCTTATAATGAATCATCTTGTATGTCATTTAGGGTAGTCATAATTTTTGCATTTCATGCATATTACCTATCATGTTATTTGAATTCATTATTAATTCATGTCATATGTCATTTAGCTTAGAATTCACATTTTCCTTGCATTAAAATTTTATTTTTCTAAGGTTATCATGTATGGTTAATTTTCTCATCATATAGTTTCATGTCCTCACCACTCATGTCATATAGCTGCATTTGCACGACATTCATTTAATCAAGAAAATTCCCAAAAAATAAATTGCACCTTAATTCATTCATTGAAATCAATTGAATTTGCCAATCGATAGAATTTTCACAAGAATGGTACCGAAAGGGTGTTAATTAAAAATTAACATAATTAAGTGCCCGAACCTAAATCTCTGGTTAGCAAAAAATAAAGTATTCTCTTGTACTTTATTTAGGTATCTAATCTACCTACCAAAAATGATTAGTGGCGGCTCCGAAATTAAAAATCTTTTGATTAAAATCAAGTGAACCTAAGTTACGAATTGGTAGAGCTTGGGAGAGGTCACGCTAGGTTAGTTAATTCATTTAATTAATCTGGTAATCCATTAACCTGAAATTCAAATCGAATTTTAGGTCGCGACATGGTATGTGGACCTAGAGAAATTGAATGAGAAATGACACTTTGACAATAAGGATTGTCGAGGAAATGTCTTGGGCCGGCAGATATCGATATAAGGACGATCGTCTTGCTAGCATTATACGTTGTGATATGAGTGATTCTGCTTAATCAATGTGTAATTTGCGAGAATTTCGTAAATCAAATTCTCATGATCAGGATCGAAGGAATGAACGATAAACCCTCGCAATTAGATGACAATCAAAGTCACCACGGCTTAAAAGAAATCCCAAGGTCGATACGCGTAGCACTTGCAAAAGTCGCTCATCAATTTGAGATAAATTGGAATTACAGTCGATGAGGGTTTGACATGAGATTGAACCTCTAGATTTAGGTATTGGACATTGAGAAATTCTAATATTTGAATTGAAATGAACGTTGCCTCATCGAGGGTGGTTTATACTGAAAAATGAAAATTCAGACAAAGAGAGCAAAATGACCATTTTGCCCCTCGACCTTTGGCCTTGCCTTAAGAAGTTTAGAAGGTCATTTTGATCATTTTCCCTCCTCTATATGATGTCGAAAATTGGATGAGGATGAGTCAAAGGGAGTCAAAGTCAATGAAGCAACCAATGGAAGTCGCCAAGTGTCAAGCAATGAGAAGGCCATGAATTAAATGTCAATTAATTACACATCTTATCAAATTGACCAAAATAGATTATTGGTGTGTAATAGACTCTCTCTCTCTCCATTTTGGCCAGCCACCTTCATCCCCACCATGTTCTTCTCCATTTTTCCTCTCGGCCGAACAGGTTTCTCGAGGATAGGGAAAAACCGGCTCACTGTTTTGGCCATAACTTTGACGTCCGCTATCGGATTGAGGTAAAATCATCGTCATCTTAAATTTTATCGTCTTTCCATTCTAGGAAGGTATTATGAGCTTAATTTGGCCCAGTCTTTTATCCCGAAGGTCTGTTTGAGTGGGCAAAGGTCAAAATCTGACCCGGTTTTGGAGAGGTTACGTTTTTGAGAGCTTCCGGACTCCAAATGGCTTCAAATTTTTGGTGAGCTCTTCTAAAATCATAGCATAAGAGTTTAGCAAGTTGAAATTAACGTTTTATATGATTTTTTTATGGGTGTACATGGCTGGTTTGTGGAGGTTTATACCGAGTAAATTCTGTCCGTTTGAGGATCGTGGAGGAAACAGGCTGTTCAAAGGTCTTCGAGTTGTTATTTTACTTCTAAATCTTCGGTGATCTCCCTTAACATGTAGATTAAGGCTACGGTGAGTTGGTTTTATGGTGGATTGAAGTTTGAAATTGATTTATGGCTTGATTGAGCGGATTGAACCCAAAACCGGTTATGTGTTAAGAGTGCCCTGTTGTGACCGGTTCTGTTGGGGACCAATCTAAGAGTATTTTGACTTCAATTTGACCCATAGTGTCCCATAAGACGTGATGTGAGGTATTAATGGAAAGTATGTGAAGTGGATTGGGATTTAGAAGTGATTTAAGGGCTATTTGGGACGTGAAACTCCAAGTTGTATCCCACCTTGTATATGGCTATGTGAACCGAATGAATTGAGGATCCGTGGGAGTGTTGTCATGCAGTCAATTCAGCAATAAGGCATCTTGAGTTGCCATTTAAATGGTTTTTGGGGAATTGATTTAATGGAAGTGAGAATTCAACGGCCTTTTAACTCAAAATGGGTGAACCTTTCTAAGTTGACGAGAAATTCTTGGGGATTGCTAACTTGTGGCGTTGAGGGGAGTCACTTGGTGTGAAGTTTTTCTAATTAATTGAGGTAAGTATTTCCTAAACCCTTACTTGAACATTAGGACACTACTAGATAGAGTGGTCGAGTGATTTGATTGCTTTATGAAGCCTATGGCTTGAATTGCTTGATTGAGAAGTGGATTACATGACTTGAATGGCATAGCATGACAATTGGACTGTGGTAGGCTTTGGTGACATATTTGGCTATTAAGCCCTTGGTTGTTTAATTGGATGTGACACCTACGTGACTTATATGGCTATAGCGCCTGTGATATTAAAGTGGCTATAAAGCCTTGTTGTTGAATTGGCCATGGTGCCTATGTTATTGAGTTGATTGTAGTGCCTCTGCTATATAAATGGCTATAGTGTCGATGTTAAGTGAATGGGCTATAGTACCCCAGCGATCGTTGGCCTGTGGCCCCGGAGATCGCGTTGGCTGTGAGTCCCTGAGATGACAAGTGACTGTGAGCCTCAAAAGTACCGATTGGCCTGTGGCCCCAATGGTATCGGATGGCTATGAGCCCTGAGTATTAATGAGGATACCGATTGTTCTGTGACTCCAGTGGTATCGAATGGTGGTGAGCTCGAATAATGATGAGAATGTCGATTGATTTGTGAACCCAGTGGCATCGAATGGCTGCGAGCCTTGAAAGTACTGATTGACCTGTGGCCCTAGTAGTATCGCGACATCGATTGGCCTGTGGCCCGGTGATGTCAGATGGCAAGAGTACTAGAGGAGTATGTGGGTGGATGAGAAAGTGGTGGCAGTTGGGCATTGAATTGCATGTGCCTGTGCAAAAAGCTTGAGAATAGAAGGTTGAGTGTGATTGATTGTATTGCTCATCCATGCTTGGCTATTGATATTACAGTTTGTTTGATGCCATGCACTATTGTTGTTACTTACATCTTGGTGGCATTGTATGTGGTCTGGGGGGACTGGTATTCAAGTTTAAGTTTAGATTTCACTTGCTGAGATATATATATCTCACCCCAGTGGGGGATTAACTTTTTCCGGTTCAAGCGAAGGAAACTCGAACTTGCCAGGGATTGGCATATGAGGAAGTAGTTGATCAAATATTTTTAAGACATTGGATTACATTAGAGATTGTATATTTTGATCTCCGACAACGAATTGAGGTGTATTTTATACGATTTGTCCTTAGTCATCTTGATTTTATTGTGTATGGAGTAGTTTCTTGCTTCCACATTTATACGATTTGAGAACATGAGGGCCGAAAGATCCTGGATGGCACAGCTTGATTACGGTCTGGTGGGATGATCGCGTGCTCGCCGGATTCGGAGCGTGACAAGAGGATTGGCGATATTATGGATAGACAAACCCAAGACAGGGACGCCGCCATCGCTCAGGCTGTGGGAGCTGCCATAGCTGCTGTCGTGACATTCTGAATTTCCTGCCATTTTGAGGCTATTGACTAAGAATGTACCTATCTTGTATTTCAGCTTTGTCCCGCTCAGATCTGATCAATCTTGAGTAAACTGACCAAAATGGACAGGCTAACGCATGACAAGATGCGTACCTAGGAAACTCGAAAAAGGAAATGAAGCTTTGACCATAATGATTGTCGAGGAAACATTTAGAACTAGTAAGGTTGATCAAATAACAATTAAGGAATACAATACTAGTGTTATACGATTGAAGTGCGGGTAATGCCGCTTAACCAATGTATAATTTGTAAATTTTCCTAAATCGAACTATGATGATCGAAACTGTGACATTCTGATTTCCCAGTCACTTTCAGACTCATTAATGAGAAGTATATCTAGCGATGTGTTTTAGTCATATCTCACCCGAATCTGATCAATTTGAGTAGATTGACCAAAAGGAAAAGGTTAACGCGAGATAAGGTACGTGGACCAAGGGAACTCGAATAGGAATTGGCGCTTTGACCATAAGGATTGTCGAGGGGACATTTAGAACCATAAAAGGCCGATCTAAGGATGATTAAGAAATGCATTGCTAGCGTTATACGATTGGAGCGCGAGTGATGCCGCTTAACCAATGTATAATTTGCAAAATTTTCCTAAATCGGATAGTGACGATCGAGATCATAGGAACTAGTGATAGACCCTCACAATTACATGACAACTAAAGTCACCATGAATTGTCAAGCCCTAAATGTGATACGAATCACAAGGTCGATACGCGTAACATCTACAAAAGCCGCCCGTCGATTCAGGATAGGCTGGAACCATGTCTGATAGAGAAAATAATCAGAAACGAGTCTTGAAAATTGAAAATGGAGAATCAAGAATTTCAACGTCATGTTTGGATTGGCCGTCGCCCTGTTGAAGATTATTGAAACTAGAAAAATGACGTTCCGGACGTTGGGGGTAAAATTATCATTTTGCCCCTCAAACTTTAGCCTTGCTTGTGCAATTGAAGGAGGGCATTTTGGTCTTTATTTCCCCTAAGAGCCACTGAAATTTGGAGAGTTCATTGCCATTGGATGAAGCTAGATTTACACTTAGGAGATGTGTCAATAAATTAGCTAAAGAGTGGTCATGTCCACTTTTTCACAACTACCATTCAACTCTTTGACTCTTGAGGTTGAATATAGCTCCCTCTTCTCTCTCCTTGGCCAACAATTCACCCCATTTGACCGAGAGCCTCTCTTCTTCTTCCTCTTCCTTCTGCCGCTTGACAACCGATCTTGTCCTCTTTGTTCGCTACTGCCGACGCCTATTTTCGGCAACCTTCAATCGGCGAGCCGACCATCTCCTCCTAGCTTAACCTCTTTCCGACATCCTCGAAGTGGAAGCATGTCGATTGACCCATTGAAGAGCTCCGGCCAGCCATTCTCCCCAAAGCCAACGGAAATTATCGCAACTGAAGGTAAGCTGCAGATAGGACTCCGTAAGACCTCTTAACATTTGAATTTTTCGGTCAAATTTTGTGGAGATCTAGGGGACTCATAGAGTGATCTGTGGTAAAAATTTGAGGTCAATTTGATAAATTTTTGACGCAAAATGGGTCTTGTATTTGATGGATAGAAACTGCCGGTTTAAGGACTTGAGGAAACAGGTGACTTCCAAAGGGTTTCCGGCAACGACTCAGCCCCAAATCTTCGATGAGCTCCCCAAACCCTTAGCTTTACATGTTAACAAGTAGGTTAGTGATTAAATGATGGATTTGGAGTAGTTTTAGGGCTAAAAAACATCGGTATGCACAAAATCGAAAATAGCCCGGTTCAGTTTTATGCAAACTGGTTCTATGGAGGCTATTATTGGTTGGTTTTGGGTCTCAAATTCATTAATGGGACATGATAGAATGTTGAGAATCATGTTAGTAAGGTTGATGGTTCATGGATGCGCAAATTGGATAAGAGAAATTGGCAATTGGTTGGAATTTCCTAGGTTGCGCGGTGGGTTTGTTCTTGGACCATTGAGACCGAATTGTTGAGGGCTTGAGGAGAGGATTTTATGGCATTAAGTTTGAGGTAAGGGAATACTAAAACTATGATAGGAAGATAGGACTCAGTTGGGTGAGTCGAGTGAAATTTAGATTGATTCTTAAGAGGCTTAATGAGATTGATCTTTGTGTATACTAAAAGAGTATAGATGACTCAAATGTTTTATTATACTTGTGTCTTGAGTAATTGGTCACATTTGAATGTGTATTGGAATGTCTTGCATGCCATGGATCTATGAATTGTGCTTGAGTTGCAACTGGCTTATGTGTGTGGTTTGAATCAGAAACATGGCATGAGTGTGACATGGTGAGACCCTGATGCGTATGAGACGCGGGGCGGTATGATGGATACCCTGAGGTGCTGAGGCGCGGGGTTAAAGTTGTGTGGCATCCTGATGCGTCTGAGACTAGGGGTTGAGAAGGCCACGATCCTAATGCGTTGAAACGCGGGATGGAGATGTGATGTGTTGACACTGGCCTGGAGTAACATTGAAACCTGATGTGTTTACCCGAGTTGTCAATGACGATCTGATGCGTTTACGCGGACCGAGCCTGATGCGTTCTAAACGCAAGCATGAGAATGAGGCAGGCAAGAAAAGGTGGAAGTGGTGATGTGGCAGGGCGAGTTGCGCATGATCATCTGAATGTGTTGTGGTGCCATGACTGCCTACCTAACATCTACATGAGTGTTGTTAATTGAATGCCTTGTATGTCTATATGCATGATATGTTGATATTGATGGCTGCTTGAGTAGACGGTTGGCCTAACCTAGGGTTAGGACCCACCTTACTGAGATGTGAATCGCACCCCATTGGGGACCTCCTTTTTACAGATCCTAGTCCTTGAAGATGTTGCCTATCCGTTTTGGTGACCCCAAGGAGATGACAGTCTATTTTGAGGAGTTCCCTAACGGACAAGGAACTATTTATGTTAGGAAGTGTACTGTGGTCTGGGTATATGAGGGTTGCACTAGTTGGAAGCCTCATAGGTATGAGGCCTGGTTCAGGAAGGTTGGAGATGTATCTGCTAGGCCACTAAAGCCCCATGAGTTGTCCTTGGGAGTGATCCCTAGTTGGTGCCACCCTGCCCGGGACTTAGACTAGGCCGAGGGGTAAGTTGCCGGCTTGAGGAATGGACCAGAGAGGACCTCGATCTTGAAGGACACAGAGGAAGAGGTCATAGTGGTCGAGGCAACTAAGGAGGATCTCGTGGAGCCATCTACTGAGGATACCATGGAGGATACTATAGAGGTTCGCTCTGAGACCTTTTCGGAGTACGAGCCTACAGTGGATGCAAAGGAGACCAGGGACTCCAGCAGCACGTCTTAGGAGCTCCCAACTTGCCAGTTTGATTTTTGACGGCGGTCCTAACCCTGTCTCTTGTCATATGTTGATGATGGATCCTTTTGTGTACTTATCTCATCGCCCCTTGTTTTAGAGGATTTAGTGGCCATGTGTCTGTACGAACTTATGGATATTATGTATGATAGTATTTGCGCTATCCAAGTCCTATTCTATTTTGTACGAAGGAGTTTTATTGTCGTCACTTCCGTGTGCTGTGTATATTATACGTCTCTCGACTTATGTGTGGATCTTGGGACCACGAGAGATATTTGGTTTGCTTGCAGGGAGTGGCGTGCTCGTGCCCAGGGCACGGGGCGTGATATCCTCGTTTGATTTGGTATTAGAGCAAGGTCAGCTCGATCCAAAGTTGAATGAGGACTGGAGTAATAAGGAAGATTAAGTTGGGATAAGGACGGGTAGCAAGATCTTAGGAGACTGGCTAGGATAAGACATAAGATGCATAGCATGTGAACTGGCACTGATGATTGGACTTTGGCCTGTTAAATGAGTGAGTATGGTTGGTTCTAGTGAACCGTTGGAGTAAACGGAACTAAGGAATGACCCTGGGCTACTTGTTGAAATGTTTCTGGAATTTATTGTGTGGAGGACTGTTGTGTTATGACTGTTTCGGTTAAGGAGTAGTTAGTAGATCTGAATTTGGATGAATGAGTGAGTACTAACTTCTTGGTGAACTTGTGGGACTAGACTCAGTAGAAGGATATAAGGATGAGCAATTGACCTAGGAGATTTGGAAGGCCTAGGGGCGGAGCCTCTAGCTCGAGGCTACTTGTAGCAGAGGACCCAAGGATGGATGGCGTGTTGAGGGTGCTAGAGAGGATTGACAATCTCATTGACAGGCAGACCTAGGATCGGGATGCTTCCATAACCCAGGCAGTAGAGCTACCATAGTTGCCGTCAACGCCAATAATGGCAACAGCGGTGGCAATGGAAACCATGGTGAACTTAACCAGAGCAATGAGGCAGTGAATGCCTAAGAGGAAATCATCGTGGCCAGACAGATGGGTCAGCTAGGGGAACAATTCATAAAGCTGAAGCCGACCAAGTTCGATGGGACTGGAGATCCCAAGCTAGCACCCCAGTGGATTGAGAAATTGAAAAAAGCCTTTGGAGTGCTGAGGTGCACGGATGAAGAGAAGGTATTGTTGGCGGTGTACCAGCTAGAAGGGACTACAAACGATTGGTGGGCTGCCACCAAGAATGGAGTTTTCCCAGAGGGGACGGCCATGACCTGGGATGCCTTTAAGACGAAGTTCAACGACAAGTATTTTTTGGAGACGGCCAGGGAAAGGAAGCAGGTGGAATTCTTACAATTACGTCAGAACCAACTGACGGTGGACTAATATGAGGCCGATTTCTCCAGACTGTCAAGGTACGCACCTCAATCTGTAGAGGATCCCCAGGAGAAAGCAAGAAGATTTCAAGACGAATTGAGGTCTGAGCTCCGCAGTTAGATGATTGCCCTAAATTTGAGGACTTATAAGGAGATCTATGAGTAGGGCTAGATGATTGAAAGGGACTTGAAAGAGAGGAATACCGCAACTGGATCACGGTTTACACCATTTAGAGACAACCGCTAGATGGGCAAGGGACCGATGGCGAGCAATAGACGTTTTGTGCCTCCAGTAAGGAAAAATATTGTGAAGCCGTCGAATCCCACAAACTAGAGTTGCAGTCTTTGTGACAGAAGGCATGGAAATGGGCCATGCTCGGTAAAGACTGGGGCTTGCTTTAAATGCGGCCAGATAGGCCACCAAATGAGGACGTGCTCGAACCAAGCTCCGACGAGTCGACCTCAAGGACATAGACCACAGGCTCGACTGTCAACTGCCACTCCTCAGATCGAATAGAATCGATCAACGGCTCAGGGAAGGGTATATGTAGTAGCCCGCAAAAAGGCGGAGGAAGCGCCATGCGTGGTCACAGGTACGGTTTAATTATGTGACCAAGCTGCATATGCATTGTTTGACCCTGGTGCCACGCATTCATTTGTGTCTGCTTAGTTTGCTGATTTGGTGGGTATGAAGTTAGAACCATTGAGTATAATTCTGCATGTTGCCACTCCATTAAAGGATAATATACTGGTTTCGTTAGGCTGTGCGGATTGTGAAATCGTAATCGGAGGTAGTAAGGAGAGCATTGATCTAGCCGTATTACCCATGTATGATTTTGACGTGATCATAGGGATGGATTGGTTGGGTAAGCAGGGGCAGTAGTGGATTGTGGCAATAGAATAATCCGGTTTTATCCAAGAGTCTGCCCTAGCTTTGAATTGGTGGGAAGTCGAGGAAGAATCTCAATTCCTTTAGTCTCATCTCTTGAAGTGACAAAGTTGATATCTAGAGGGTGTCAGGCATACTTGGTTGCAGTGATGGACACGACTGCCGAGGAACCAAAACTAGAAAGTATCTCGGTAGAGCATGAATTTCCTGACGTGTTTCCCCAAGAGTTGTCAGGATTGCCACCGAAGCGAGAGATAGAATTCATGATCGAGTTAGCTCTTGGAACGGAGCCGATCTCAAAAGAACCTTATAGGATGTCCCTATCAGAATTGAAGGAGTTAAAGGTACAAATGCAGGAACTGCTGGATAAAGGATTTATCCAACTGAGTGCTTCACCGTGGAGAGCCCCGGTATTATTCGTAAGGAAGAAGGATAGGTCTTTGCATTTATGCATCGACTATAGGCAGTTGAACTAGGTAACAATGAAGAATAAATACCCACTGCCAAGAATGAACAACATGTTTGATCAGTTGCAAGGAGCGGCGGTATTCTCAAAGATTGACCTGAGGACCGGGTATCACCAGTTGAGGATCAAGAAGGAAGACATACCTAAGACTACTTTTAGGACGAGGTATGGTCACTATGAGTTCACGGTGATGCCTTTTAAATTGACCAATGCTCCAGCTGCTTTTATGGACCTGATGCATGAGTGTTTAAGGAATTCCTGGATAGATTCATCATAGTCTTTATTGACAATATCTTGATCTACTCGAAGAGTGACGAAGAACATGAGGAACACTTGAGGATTGTCCTGTAGACCCTGAGGGAACACTCCTTCTACGCTAAGTTGAGTAAATGCGAGTTCTGGCTGAATAGAATAGCATTTCTTGGCCATGTGGTATTTGGAGAAGGAATCGCAGTGGATCCCATAAAGATAGAAGCGATGACAAATTGGCCTAGGCCTACTACAGTCACTAAAGTCAGGAGTTTCTTGGGATTGGCAGGATACTACAGACGTTTTGTGAAGAAATTCTCATCCATTGCCACCCTATTGACGCGGTTGACCAAGAAAGAAACCAGGTTTGAATGGACAGACAATTGCGAAAAGAGTTTCCAAGAGCTCAAACATCAATTGACAACCGCACCAGTACTGACGATTCCATCAGGACAAGGGGTCTATGAGATATACAGCGATGCTTCGCCGAAAGGACTGGATTGTGTGTTAATGAAGCATGGGAGAGTAGTAGCCTATGCATCCCAACAACTTAGGCCACATGAGGTGAACTACCCAACACATGATCTAGAGTTAGCAGCGATCATTTTTGCCTTGAAGATCTGGTGACATTACCTGTGTAGCGAGAAGTTCAGATTTATACCGACAACCAAAGCTTAAAGTATCTATTCTCCTAGAAAGAGCTGAATATGAGGCAGCGTCGGTGGATGGAGCTGCTCAATAATTATGATTGTGATATACTATATCACCCTGGGAAGGCAAACAAAGTAGTAGATGCGCTTAGTTGGAAGTCGAGCATCGCCTGTCTACTAGTAAAGGGCTGGTCGATGATTGAAGACTTGAGAGATTCAGAGTTCAGACTAGAAGTCTGTCAACTGTCCAGTCTGATAGCGACATTGAGAGTAGAACCTGAGGTCCAGGAAGGAATAAAGACCTTACAGTCTACGGACCCAGAGATTCAAAAAATCCTGGGGACGGACGCGATGAAGAGAAAATCAGAATTTCAGGTGTCAGAGGACGGAATTTTGAAGTTTCGAGAACGACTATGCGTGCCAAAGGATGAAGGACTCAAGGAAAAGATTTTATCAGAAGCTCACAGGAACAATTATAGTATCCACCCGGGGAGTATGAAGATGTATCCGAACCTGCGTCAACACTACTAGCAGAACAAGATAAAGGTGGATGTAGCGAAGTATGTGGCAAAGTGCTTGACATGCCAGCAAGTGAAGGCGTAGCAATGTAAGCCTGCAGGGCTATTACAGCCACTAGAGATTCTTGAATGGAAGTGGGAGCATATAACTATGGATTTTGTGATGGGACTCACAAGGAGCCAAAGAGGCCATGATTCTATATGGGTAGTCATGGACAGATTGACCAGGTCCGCCCACTTCATCTCGGTGCGAAAGGACTTTGCAATGGATAGATACACCGAGCTGTACATGAGGCAAGTCGTGAGATTACATGGAGTGCTTGTGACAATTACCTCAGATAGAGACCCCAAGTTCATGGCGAACTTTTGGAAGAGCCTTCAAGAAGTCATGGGGACCCGACTGCAGTTTAGTACGGCGTACCATCAACAGACGGACGGACAATCGGAGAGGACGATTTAGATGCTTGAGGACATGTTGCGAGCATGCGTCATAGATTTTAAAGGTGGATGGGAAGATCAACTACATTTGGTGGATTGCGTATAATAATAGCTATCAACAAAGCATCCAAATGGCACCATTTGAAGCACTCTATGGAAGGGCCTGCAAAACCCTGATTTGCTGGGATGAGGTAGGAGAAAGAAGTATCACAGGCCCAGAGTTGGTAGAACAATTAGTGGAAGTGGTAAAGATAATTCGAGATAGACTGAGGACGGCATAAAGTCGTTAGAAGAGCTATGCGGATAAGCAGTGTAAGCCTTTGGAGTTTCAAGTAGGCGATCATGTTTTTCTCAAGGTGTCGCCGATGAGGGGATTATCGCGATTTGGAAAGAAGGGAAAACTGAGCCCAAGGTACGTGGGTCCATTTGAAATTTTGGAGCGAGTTGGAACCTTAGCCTACAAGCTTGCCTTGCCGCCTAATCTATCCCAAGTGCATAATGTCTTCCACGTGTCAATGCTACGAAAATATGAACTGGATCTAACACATGTGCTGGACTGCGAAGTCATAGAAGTGGACGACCGAGTATCTTGTGTAGAGAAACCAATCAGGATCGAGGATCAAAAGGAGCAAATCCTCGGGAATAAGAAGATTCCATTAGTCAAGGTGGTGTGGGAGCACCATGGAACAGAAGGCGCCACGTGGGAAAACGAAGAGACGATAAGGCAACAACACCCCAATTTATTTGAGTAGTTAAGTTTGATGTAAATTTCGGGGACGAAATTTTTGTAAGAGGGGAAGAGTTGTGACATTCTGATTTCCCAGTCATTTTGAGACTCATTAATGAGAAGTATATCTAGCGATGTGTTTCAGTCATATCTCGCTCGAATCTGATCAATTTGAGTAGACTAACTAAAAGAGAAAGGCTGACGTGAGACAAGGTATGTGGACCTAGGGAACTCGAATAGGAAATGACGCTTTAACCATAAAGATTGTCGAGGGGACGTTTAGAACCATAAGAGGCCGATCTAAAGACGATTAAGGAATGCATTGCTAGCGTTGTACGGTTGGAGCGCGGGTGATGCCACTTAACCAATGCATAATTTATAAAATTTTCCTAAATCGGACAATGACGATCGAGACCATAGGAACTAGTGATAGACCCTTACAATTACATGACAACCAAAATTCGCCATGAATTGACGAACCCTAAATGTAATACAAATCACAAGGTCGATACACGTAACGTCTACAAAAGCCGCCCGCTCGTTCAGGATAGGATGGAACCACATCTGATAGAGAAAAGGATCAGAAACGAGTTTTGAAAATTAAAAACGGAGACTCAAGAATTCCAACGTTAGGTTTGGATTGGTCGTCGCCCTGTTGAAGATTATTGGAACGAGAAAAACGACGTTCCGGACGTCGAAAGTAAAATTGCCATTTTACCCCTCAAGCTTTAGTCTTACTTATGCAATTGAAAGAGGACAATTTGGTCTTTATTTCCCCCAAGAACCACTGAAACTTTCGAGAGATCATGGTCATTGGATGAAACTTGATTGACACTTAGGACATGTGTCAATATATTAGCTAAGAGTGGTCATATCCATATTTTTCACAACTACTATTCAACTCTTTGACACATGAGATTGAATATAGCTCCCTCTTCTCTCTCCTTAGCTGGCCATTCACCCCATTTGACCGCGAGCCTCTCTTCTTCTTCCTCTTCCTTCTGCCGCTCGACGACCGATCCTACCCTCTCTGTCCGCTACCGCCGACACCCCTTTTCGGCGACCTTCAATCGGCGAGCCAACCATTCCCTCCTAGCTTAAACTCTTGCCGACAACCTCGAAGTGGAAGCGTGTCGATTGACCCACCGAAAAGCTCTGGTCAACCATTCTCCTGGAAGCCGACGGAAACCGTCGCTGCTGGAAGTAAGCTACTGATAGGACTCCGTAAGACCTCTTAACGTTTGAATTTTTCAGTCAAATTTTGTGGAGATCTAGGGGACTCATAGAGTGATCTATGGTAAAAAGTTGAGGTCAAGTTGATAAAGTTTTGACCCTAAATGGGTCTTGTATTTGATGGACAGAAACTGCCGGTTTAAGGACTTGTGGAAATCGGCGACTTCCAAAGGGTTTCCGGCGACGGCTCAGCCCCAAATCATTGGTGGGTTTTCCAAACCCTTAGATTTACATGTTAGCAAGTAGGTTAGTGATTCAATGGTGGATTTGGAGTAGTTTTAGGGCTAGAAAACCTCGATATGCACAGAACCGAAAATATCCCTGTTCGGTTCTGTACAAATCGATTCTGTGGTGGCTATTATTGGTTGGTTTTGGGTCTCAAATTCATCAATGGGACATGCTAGGATGTTGAGGATCATGTTAGTAAGGTTGATGGTTCATGGATGGGCGAATTGGACAAGAGAAATTGACAATTGGTTGGAATTTCCTAGGTTGCGCGGTGGGTTTGTTCTTGGATCATTGAGACCAAATTGTTGAGGGCTTAAGGAAAGGATTTTGTGGCATCAAGATTGAGGTAAGGGAATCCTAAAACTATGATAGGAAGATTGGACTCAGTTGGGCGAGTTGGGTGAAATTTAGATCGATTCTTGAGAGGCTTAATGAGATTTATCTTTGTGTATACTAAAAGAGTATAGATGACTCAAATGTTTGATTATGCTTGTGTCTTGAGTAATTGGTCATATTTGAATGTGTATTGGAATGTCTTGCATGCCATAGATCTATGAATTGTGCTTGAGTTGCACCTGGCTTATATATGTAGTTTAAATGAGAAACATGGCATGAGTGTGACATGGTGAGACCTAGATGAGTGTGAGATTCGGGGTGGTGTAATGGATACCCTAAGGTGCGGAGGCGCGAGGTTGAAGTTGTGTGGCACCCTGTTGCGTGTGAGACGCGTGGTTGAGAAAGCCACGGTCCTGATACGTTGAAACGCGGGACGAAGATGTGATGTGTCGACACTGGCCTGGAGTAACATTGAAATCTGATGCGTTTACGCGGGTTGTCAATGACGGTCTGATGCTTTTACGCGGACCGAGCCTGATGCATTCTAAACGTGGGCATAAGTATGAGGCAGACAAGAAAAGGTGGAAGTGGTGATGTGGCAGGGCGAGTTGCGCATGATCATCTGAATGTGTCGTGGTACCATGACTGTTTGCCTGACATTTGCATGAGTGTTGTTAATTGAATGCCATATATGTCTATCTGCATGATATGTTGATATTGATGACTGCCTAAGTGGACGGTCGGCCTAACCTAGGGTTAGGACCCACCTTACTGAGATGTGAATCTCACCCCGTTGGGGACCCCCTTTTTATAGATCCTAAGCCTTGAAGATGTGGCCTATCCGTTTTGGTGACTCCAAGGAGATGGCGGTCTATTTTGAGGAGTTCCTTGACGGACAGGGAACTATTTATGTTAGGAAATGTACTATGGTATGGGTAGACGAGGGTAGTTCTAGTTAGAAGCCTCACAGGTATTAGGCTTGGCTCAGGAAGGTTAGGGATGTGTCTACTGGGCCGTTAAAGCCCATAAGGTACCCCAAGGAGTGATCCCTAGTTAGTGCCACCCCGCCCAAGACTTAGACCAGGCTGAGGGGTCAGTTGCCGGCTCGAGGAATAGACCAGAGAGGACCCCGATGTTGGAGGACACGGAGGAAGAGGTCATAGTGGTCGAGGCGACTGTGGAGGATCTCGTGGAGCCGTCTGCTGAGGATACCATAGAGGTTCGCTCTGAGACCTTTTCGGAATACGAGCCCACGGAGGACGCAGAGGAGACTGAGGACTCCAGCAGCTCGTCTTAGGAGCTCCCAGCTTGCCAATTTGATTTTCGACGGCGATCCTGACCCTGTCTCTTGTCATATGTTGATGATGGATCCTTTTATGTACTTACGCCGTCGCCCCTTGTTTTAGAGGATTTAGTAGACATGTGTCGGTACGAACTTATGGATATTATGCATGACAGTATTTGCACTATCCAGGACCCATTCTATTTTGTACGGAGGAGTTTTATTGTCGTCGCTTCCATGGGCTATGTATATTATACATTTCTTGACTTATGTGTGGATCTTGGAACCACGAGAGATATCTGGTTTACCTTTAGGGAGTTGCGTGCTCATACCCGGGGCGCGGGGCGTGACAGAAATCGTCGGAAGTAGTGATGAACCCTCACAATTACATGACAAACAAAGCTGTCATAACTTGAGTTATCCTAAGCGTTATGAGAATCACATAGTCGATACACATAACGTCCGCAAATACCGCCCATTAGTTCGAGACAAACTGGAGTTACAATCGACGGACGAATGATCATGAAATGGAAGTTCAAAATTGACGATTGGAAATAGAGAATTCCAATTCTAGACAACAATTTGACGACGTCTTGCCAAATGGTAATTTCAAATTAGAAAAGTGAAGTTTGAACTGAAAGTGCAAAATTACCATTTTGCCCCTCGACCATTTGCCTTGTCTTAAGAATTCAAGAAGGTCAAAATGGTCATTCTCTCTTTCCTATATGGCTGCCGAAATTCATATGTAAAGGGGTCAAAGTGGAGTCAAACTCATTATTGTATAAATGCCACATGTCAACCATTGAGAGACCCAAGCATTTATTACCTCACCTAACTCTATCTTGCCAAATTAACCCAAATTATTTGTCTGAGACATTCATTTGGAAGTCCCATCAGCCGTGTATACCATCTCCACCATTCCCTAGCATTTTTCTCTCTATTTACACCTCAACCGAAATTGCCCAGAAGACTGGTTTTGTGCCCTCTGTTCGGTCTGCTTGTTGGCTCTTTTTTGACGTCGCCTGGCCATGCTCCGACCACCAAGAGCAAGATTAACATGTCCTTGACACGTTCCAAGTAGTAGCTCGCGGTTTCGTAGAGTGATTTTTCCTGACCAGGCCTTATACCAAAACCGGACAAAAATCGCGCGAGCTGAGGGAAGATCTTCGTTCTACCTCTTAGAGAGTCCGATTGGCCTCAAAACTTTTAGGGGATCTTCATAACATCTAGTACTAAGGTTGGATGGTCAGTGGTTGCAATTTTGATGGTGTTAAAATAGATTTTTATGGCTGATTATGAGTGATAAAAAATGGGCAGAAAACTGACCGTCGACCATCAAGGAAGAACCGAACTGTTCATGGGTCTTTAGAGTGTGGTTTAGCTTCAAATCTCTTGGTGAGCCTTCTAAACATATAAATTAAGGCCTTAGTATGTTTATTGTGTTAAAAGTAATGCTTGGGGTTGAAGTATGGCTTGATTGAGCGGTTGGAACCCGAAACCGATTCTGTTTTGAGGATGAACCCTTGCTGACCGGTTCTGTTGGGGGCTACTTGAGGAGTGTTTGGACTTCAAATTGACATATAATGTGCTATAAGAGGTGATGTGAGGTGTTAATGGGAAGTGCATGAAGAGGATTGGGGTTTAGAAGTGAATTATGATAAAATTGGAGCACGAACCTCTAGGTTGTGTCTTGCCTTGTGTATGACCATGTGAACTGAACACATTAAGGGTTCGGGGGGAGCATTGCTATGTGTTCAATTGTTAGAAAAGGTGTCTTGAATTGCCAATGGTATAGCCAGGGAAAGATTGAGTTAATGGAAGTGAGTACTCTATGGTTTTGATTCAAGATTGGTAAATCTGTATAGGTTGACGAAGGATTCTTGGAGAGTTCATACTTGTGGCATTGAGGAGAGTCACTTTGTGTGAAATTTTGCTAATTAATCAAGGTAAGTATTTCCTAAACTTTATATGAATGCTAGGACACTGCTGGACGTTTTATTGAATGAATTGAATGATTGGTGAATTTTATGAATTAAATTGTGTGTGTCATGATGGCATTGTGAACTCAATGAGAAAGACAATGTGGATACCGATTGGCCTGTGGCCCTAGTGGTATCGGATGGTGTTGAGTTCGAATAAGAATGAGATTGCCAATTGGCCTGTGAACCTAGTGGCATCATATGGCTGTGAGCCTTGAAAGTACCGATTGTCCTGTAGCCTTAGTGGTACGATGACATCGATTGGCCTGTGGCCATAGTGATATCAAATGGCAAGAGTGCCAGAGGAGTATATGGGTAGAAGAGAAAGTGGTGGCAACTGTGCATCGAATTGCATGTGTTTGTGCACTGAGCTTGGAACCCTGAAATTGAGTGCGATCAATTATATTCTTTATCCATGCTTAGCTACTTATCTTTCTGCTGGTTGATGCCACGCTTGATTTATTGACGCCTTGTGCCATTGCATTGTTGTTTACTTGCATTTGGGTGGCATTTGTGTGTGGTCTGGATGGATTGGTATTGAGGTATAGGAATAGGTTTCACTTTCTGAGATGTTAATCTCACCCCATAGTGGGACACCATTTTCAAACCCCAAGCCTTAACTATGCTGCCAATCCGACTGGGCAATCCAAAGGAGATGACCGCCCTTTTTGATGAATTTCCCACTATAAAGGGTATTGTATATATCAGGAAGCGCACCACTGTCTGGGTAAACAATGGTAAACTGGAGTTATAGCTCCACCGCTTCGAAGCATAGTACCGTCGATTGGGAAATAGCAGCTTGATGAGACCTCTACTACCTGAGGATGTTTTATCGGAGGTGGTTCCGAATTGGTGTCATCCGTCTCGATCGGAGATCAAGGTGGAGAATCCAGCATCAATGGGAGGTTCGAGGAACATACCTGGAGTGTCAAAGTCTCCACCACCTTCTGAGGAGTACATGAACTATATTGAGATTTCTGCCATGCGATTGAGGCCACCGACGAGGACGAAGAAGTAGAAGCTGAAGTGGAGACTGAGGAAGACAATGAAGAGTCATCAGCAGATGTCACGCCCCGCGCCCCGGGCATGAGCACGTGACTCCCTGCAAGCACACCACATAATCTCTCACGGTCCCAAGATCCACAATCTAAGCCGAAAGATATAACAAATATGTCAAGCATGCGGAAGCGGTAATAAAACAACCCCTCCATACAAAATATAAGTTAAGTGGGACCTGGATAGCATCAGTACTATTATACATAATAACCATCTATACATACAGATAAGGAGCTACTAAAATCCGCTAACAAACTAGGCAACGGGGTAGTACATAAATGAGTCCCTCACAACATCCAAAAGAAACAGGGTTGGGTCACCTAAAAAGATCAAGCCATAAACTAGAACCTCCTAGGAAGAGCTGTTGGAGTCATCGGTGTCCTCGGCATCCTCCGTCGGCTCATATTCGGAGAAGGTCTCTAATGGAACCTCAATGGTATCCTCCGCGGTCTCTTCATGGCACGACTCCGCGAGATCCTCCTCGGTCGCCTCCAGGACAATGACCTCATCCTCCTCCACAGTAAAGTCCAACGTCGGGGTCTTCTCCAGCCCGTTCCTAGATCAGACTACCAATCCCTCTACTTGATCCTAGTCCCTACCGGGGTGGTACCAATCAGAGATCACTCCCTGGGCACCTCATGGGGCTTCAGCGGCCCAGTAGTCTTGTCCCCAACTTTCCTAAACCACGCCTCATACCTAAGAGGCTTCCAGTCTGTGCTACCTTCGTCAACCCACACAACTGTACACTTTTTCACGTATATAGTCCCCTGACCGTCAAGGAACTCATCAAAATACGCGGTCATCTCCTTAGGGTCCCCAAAGCAAATGACCATATGGTTAAGGCTTAGGATCTGTAAAAGAAGGGTCCCCAAAAGTGGTGAGATACACATCTCAGTAAAAGAGTCTTAACCCTAGGTCAGGCTGACCGTCCACTCAGGCAGTCATCTATCCCAAAAATTCCAAACTCATAATCATACAGGCACATGCAAATAAAGATAACGTCACGCAGATGACAGGTATACAGCTATAACATCATGTCACACTCAGATGATCATGCACACCTCGTCCTGCCACTTCACCAAAACTATCTCTTCCTGCTTGTCTCATTCTCATGCCTGCAATTAGATCGCATCAGGCTCAGTCCGCGTAAACGCATCAGACCGTCATTGACAACTGCGTAAACGCATCAGGTTTCAATGATTCACCAGGCCAATATCATCACCTCATATCTCCATCTCGTGATTAGATCGCATCAGGACCGTGGCCATCTCAACCCCGCGATTAGATCGCATCAGGGCGCCACACAATCTTAATTCGACCACGCGATTAGATCGCATCAGGGTATCACCTCCGCTTTGGGTCTCATACGTTTCAAGGCTTCGCCATGTCACACTCATGCCATGTTTTTCAATTCATTTGCATACACAATGCCTAGTACAACCCAAGTATGATTCATATTTTCCATGGCATGCCAAGCAATCAAATGACATTCGGACATGGCAAGCAATTCAAGCACAAGTAATGGCACACATAAACCCCCTATACAATCTCAGGACATTCCAAGAATAATCCTCTTGAAAACTCTCACAAATCATTCAATTTATCACATGACTTGCCCAATCGAGTCCAATCTTCCTATCCTAAGTTTAGGATTCCCTTACCTTGAATTTGATAACACCAAAATTCTTTTCTTGGATCCTCACAATCTAGGTTTCAAGGGTCCAAGACAAACCTCACCGTGCAACCTAGGAATTTCAATCAATGAGTCAATTTCCTTGTCCAATTCCACCACCCATGAATCACAAACCTCCATAACCTAACCCTCATCAACTTAGCATGTCTTAACCATCAATTTGAGTCTCATAATCCATAGTCATCAGCTCCAACAACCTCAGCCTTGCACAGAAACGAACCGGTTCTTCTCGGTTCTGTGCAAACTGAGCATAACCCTAAATCAACTCCAAATCCATCATTTAATCATCATCCTACCTCTTAACATGTTTACCTAAGGGTCTAAGGGGTCTTATCGAGGGTTTGAAGTCACGTCGTCGCCGGAATCCCGTCGGAAGTTGCCGGATCCTCCAAGGTCAGTACCGGTAGTTTTCTTTCCTACATTCACAAGACCCATTTAGGGTCAAAAATTCACCAAATCCTTCTCAAATTTTTACCACAGATAGATATACATATCTCCTAGACCTCCATAAAATTTGGCCTCAAGATTCTAATATTTCGGCCTCCTAAGGGGTTAAAAATCGAAACTACCTCAGATTGGATCAGATTATGTCGGCTCTCGGGAAAACACTTGGCCGCCTCGGTGGTCCAAATGGCTCGCTTCCAAATCGAGGAGGTCGGCAAGATGTGGAGTTAGGTTGGTGTGGTCGACCGGAGTCCAGGTGGTGATCGGAAGATGGCGTCGTGGGCGGCGAACAGCAACTCTAGAGCTAGTCGGCGGCGGGCAGAAGGAAGAAGATGAAGAGGAGAGGTTTCGGTGAGTTAAGGAGTGAAATGGCCGGTCAAGTGAGGTTGAGGAGAGAGAGAAAAATGCTATATACCAAGCTTGAGTCAAAGGGTTGAATGGTAGGTATGGAATAATGGACTTGACTACTCTTTAAGCCATCTCGTGACACTTATCCCACTTATCATTCAACTTGATCCAATGGCCAATATTTGTCCACTTTTTCGACAGCCTAGGGGGAGAGATAAAGTCCAAAATGCCTTTCTTTCATGGCATGGGCAAGGCTTAAGCTTGAGGGGCAAAAGGGTAATTTTATCCCCGACGTTCAGAATGTCATTTTTCTCATTCCAATAATCTTCGATAGGGCGACGACCAATCTGAATATGACGTTGGAACTCTTCATTTTCCATTTTCAATTTTCAAGACTCGTTTCAAATGGTTTTCTCTATCAAACGTGGTTCTAGCCTATCGTGAACCAATGGGCGGCTTTTGCAGACATTACGCGTATTGACCCCGTGATTCATCACGTTTAGGGCTCGTCAATTCGTGGTAACTTTGGTTATCATGTAATTGTGAGGGTCTATCACTAGTCCCTAAGGTCTCGATCGTCACTGTCCGATTTAGGAAAATTTTGCAAAGCATACGTTGGTTAAGCGGCATCACCCGCGGTCCAATCGTATGACACTCGCAATGCATTCTTTAATCATTCTTATATCGGCTTTTTTGTGATTCTAAATATCCCCTCGACAATCCTTATGGCCAAAACGCCATTTCCTATTTGAGTTGCCTAGGTCCACGTACCTCGTCTCGCGTTAGCCTTTCCCTTTTGGTCAGCCTACTCGAATTGATCAGATTCGAGTGGAATACGATTGAAATACATCTCTAGATTCACTTCTCATTAATGAGTCTGAAATTGACCGGAAATCAGAACGTCACAGAAGAGGTACTATCTAAGACATTTTCTGACTGCAATCCAGACGACGAGGAGCATGATGGAAAGGACGACTCAAGTGGTTCTTTTGAGTAATCCAGTTAAAGATGTTAGATGAATTGGGAACCATTTTGGCGTTACGCCATAGGAAAGGTATAATAGTAACCTTTGAACCATAGGCCTTAGTTCCTTTTTTCTATCCAAGTGTGCGGCTTTATATTTTGTTTTTTTTTCCTTCCATTATGTGTACTGAATGTTTGCGGGATGTATAAATGGGTGTGCTTTTGAATCCTTCCAAAATTTCCCTTTTCTTTTTTATCTTTATTGTACGACGATGTTATCTCATCTTTCGTGTGTGCATTTCATATCATACTAGGCCATGTGAGGTTCCTGGGTAATCATTGGCCTGAGGTGGATGTGACGAGGGAAGCGGGGCATTACAGCTGCTACATGAATAATGGCAACAACGAAGGTAACGAAAATAATGGTGACAACGACCAGGGCAATGAAGCTGTTAATGCCCAAGAAGAAGGGAATGCAGCTAGGCAAATGGGCCAACTAGTCGAGCAGTTTATAAAGCAGAAACCAACTCAATTCGACGGAACTGGAGATCTTAAGCTAGCACCAAGATGGATAGAGAAGATTGAGAAAGCTTTTAGAGTTTTGAGATGCACCGACGAAGAGAAGGTATTGTTGGCAGTGTACCAACTGGAAGGTACCGCTAACGATTGATGGAGTGCCACCAAGAACAAAGTATTTTCGGAAGGAACTGCCTTGACTTGGGCTGCTCTTAGCACTCCATTTAACGACAAGTACTTCTTTGAGACTGCGCGCAAGAGGAAGCAAGTGGAATTTCAACAGTTACGCCAGAATCATCTCACGGTGGATCAATATGAAGCTGAATTTGCCAGGTTGTCGAGGTACGTACCGAGGTCAGTAGAGGACCCACTAGAAAAGGCACGGAGGTTTCGAGAAGGATTGAGACCCGAACTTCATAGTCAAATGGTGGCTTTAAACTTGAGAACTTATAAGGAAATTTATGAGCTTGGTTAAATGATAGAAAGAGATGTGAAAGAAAGAACAGTCGCATTTGGGTTGCGGTTTGGTTCATTTCGAGATAATCGTCAGATGGGTAAGAGACCTATGCCTAGTAATAGGTGTTTTGTCCCTCCGGTAAGGAAGAGCATTGGAAAATCGTCGTATCAAGCAAACTGGAACTGCCTCCTCTGCGGTAGGAGGCATGGTAATGGACCTTGCCCGACTAGGACAGGAACGTGCTTTAAGTTTGGTCTTTTGGGCCATCAGATGAGAAGTTGTCCTAATCAAGCTCCAGGGCCTAGGCCTCAAGGGCAGCGACCGCAAATAGGACCGTCAGCTACAATTCCACCAAACGATTAGAACCAACTGTTAGCTCAAGGGAGAGTTTACGCTGTGGCACGCAGGGAGGCGGAAGAAGCGCCTGGCGTGGTCACAGGTATGATTTATTTACGTGACCAAACCGCTTATGCATTATTTGATCCTGGCGCTTCGCATTCTTTCATGTCTGCTCAGTTTGCTAATTTGATTGATATGAAGTTAAAATCGTTGAATGTAACTTTGCATGTTACCACCCCGTTAAAGAATGATGTAGTAGTTTCACTAGGATGTACTGACTGTAAAATAGTTATTGGTGGTAGCGAAGAGAGTATAGACTTAGCTTGTTACCCATATACGACTTTGATGTGATTATTGGAATGGATTGGTTGGGTAAGCAAAGGGAAGTAGTTGATTGTAGTAGCATGGTAATCCGTTTTTATTCGGATGGTCGCCCTAATTTGAATTTGTGGAAAGTCAAGGAGGAATCTCTATTCCTTTAGTGTCATCGCTTAAAGAAACAAAGCTAATAACCGAAAGATGTCAAGCTTACTTAGTCGCAGTAATGGATACGAGTGCCGTGGAACTAAGTTAGAAAGTGTTTCTGTGGTGCGTGAATTTCCCGATGTCTTTCCTCAAGAATTACCAAGATTGCCACCATAGAGAGAAATTGAGTTTGTGATCGAGTTAGCCCCTGAAATGAAGCCGATCTCGAAGGCATCTTATAGAATGTCCCTTTCGGAGTTGAAAGAATTATAGGTGAAAATGCAAGAATTGTTAGATAAGGAATTCATTCGACTGAGTGCTTCACCGTGGGGAGCGCCGGTATTGTTTGTGAGAAAAAAGGATGGATCCTTGCGCTTGTGCATTGATTATAGACAGTTGAATCAAGTAACTATCAAGAACAAATATCTGTTGCCAAGGATTGACAATTTATTTGATCAATTGCAAGGAGCTTCTGTGTTCTCTAAAATAGATCTGAGAACTGGTTAACTCTAATTGAGAATTAAGAAAGAGAACATACCAAAGATAGCTTTTAGAACAAGGTATGATCATTATGAGTTCACCGTTATGCCTTTTGGGTTGACTAATGCTCCAGCGGCATTTATGGATTTAATGCATCGAGTGTTCAAGGAATTCTTGGTTAAGTTTGTTATAGTCTTCATCGATGATATTCTAATTTACTCAAGGAGTAACGAAGAGCATGAAAGGCATTTAAGGATTGTCTTATAGACTTTGAGGGAGCACTCGCTTTACGCTAAGTTTAGCAAATGTGAATATGGTTAAATAAAGTAGCATTTCTTGGCCACATAGTATCTGGGGAAGGAATTGTTGTAGATTCTGGGAAAATTGAAGCTGTCATGAATTGGCTTAGACCTACTACGATTACGGAAGTCTGGAGTTTTCTAAGACTGGCAGGTTATTACCGATGCTTTGTGGAAAAGTTTTCGTCTATAGCCATTTCGTTAACAAGGTTGACTAAGAAGGAAACAAAATTTGATTGGACGGATAAGTGTGACAACCGCATCGATATTAACGATCCCTTCAAGACCTGGAGGCTATGTGTGACATTCTGATTTCCAGCCAATTTCAGACTCATTAATGAGAAATGAATCTAGAGATGTATTTCAGTCATATCTCGCTTGAATCTGATCAATTCGAGTAGGCTGACCAAAAGGGAAAGGCTAACACGAGACGAGATACGTGGACCTAGGGAAATCGGATAAGGAATGGCGCTTTGACCATAAGGATTGTCGAGGGGATATTTAGAACCACAAAAAGGCCGATCCAAGAACGATTAAGGAATGCCTTGCGAGTGTCATATGATTGGAGTGCGGGTGATGCCGCTCAACCAACGTATGATTTGCAAAATTTTCCTTTATCGGACAATGATGATCGAGGGACTAGTGATAAACCCTCACAATTACATGACAACCAAAGCTACCACAAATTGACGAGCCCTAAAAGTGATGAGAATCACAGGGTCGATACGCGTAAAGTCTGCAAAAGCCGCTCGTCGGTTCGAGATAGGTTGGAATCACGTCTGATAGAGGAAATCATCAGAAATGAGTTTTAGAAAATTTGAAATGGAGAATCAAGAATTCCAACATTATTCAGATTGGTCGCCGCCCTATCGAAGAGTTTTGGAGCGAGAAAAACGACGTTCTGAACGTCGAGGGTAAAATTACCTTTTTGCCTCAAGCTTAGAACTTTGTCATGCATTTGAAGAAGGACATTTTGGACTTTATATACCCCTCAAGGCTACCGAATTCAAGAAGAGAAGAGAGCCATTGGATCAAAGTTTGAATGACAAGGGGACAAGTGTCAATGGATGGTGTAAAGAGAAGTCATATCCACCTTTATGCAACAACCATTCAACCATTGACCAAAGGACATTGAATATAGTCTTCTCACTCTCTCCCTCTCTTCATTCAGCCACTTCAACCCTAAGAACCACCGAGAACCATCTTCATCTTCTTCTTGCTTCCTGCTCGTCAGCGACCAACTCTGGTCTCTTTGTTCGTCGCTTCCGACGACCCCTTCCGACCACCGCTTGACCATCAGCCGACCATACCAACCTAGATCTATGTCTTGCCGACCTCCTCGAAGTAGAAGCATGGCATTTGGACCACCGAGGAGCTCCGGCCAAGAGTTCTCCCGAAAGCCAACAGAAACAGACTCAACCTGAGCTAGGTGAGGTTCCTGACCCTTTTGGAGGCCGAAATGTTGGAGTTTTGAGGTCAAATTTTATGGAGGTCTAGTTGACATGTATATGAATCTGTGATAAAAATTTGAGAGTGATTTGGCAAATTTTTTACCTCAAATGGGTCTTGTGAACTATGGACAGAATCTATCGGAAAGCTGACTTGAGGAATCCGACGACTTCCGAAGGGATTCCGGCGACCATTCGACTTCAAACTCACGGTGAGCCTCTTAGGTCCTTAGATAGACATTTTAAGAGGTAGGATAGTGAGTAGATGAAGGATTTGATGAGGGTTTAGGACTGGAAGTGCATAGTATGCACAGAACCGAGGGGAACCGGTTCGGTTTTGTGCAAAATTGGTTCTGGTGGGAGCAAGAACAGATGGTGATGAGTCTCAAATTGATGTTTAAAACATGTTAAGATGATGAGGGTTATGTTATGGAGGATTATGGTTCATGGAATGAGGAATTTGATATGGAAAATTGATGAATTGGTTGAATATTCTAGGTTGTGTGGTGAATTGAACCCTTGGACTATTTGGCCAAGACTTTGAGGCCATTGCAAGAAGAAAATTGTGTTATCAAGCTTAAGGTAAGGGAATCTTAAACTTAGGATAGGAAGATTGGACTTAATTGGATGAGTCGAGAATTAATTTGATTGATTTATGAGAATTTTCCAAATGATAGTTATTGATATAACCTAAGTGGTTCTAGGAGGGTTATGTGTGTTATTGTTTGTGTTTAAATCATCTGTCATGTGTGTGTGTCACTTGATTGCCTTGCATGCCATGAGTTTTTAAATTGTGCCTGAATTGCACATGTCGTCATGTATGGAAAACGAGTTGAAAAATCATGGCATGAGCATGTCATGGCGAAGCCTTGAGACGTGTGAGACGCAGGGCGGGAGGTGGATACCCTGATGCGATGTAATCGCGGGGTGGAGTTGGTGCTGTGCGGCGCCCTGATGCGATCTAATCACGGGGTTGAGATGGCCATGGTCCGATGCAAATAATTCGTAGGCCAGAGGTTTGTGGTGATGATATTGGCCTGGAGATTCATTGGAACCTGATGCGTTTACGTGGGTAGCCATGACGGTGTGATGCGTTTACGCGGATTGAGCCTGATGCGATCTAATCACGGGCTGGAGGATGAGGCAGGCAGGATGAGGTGATTGTGGTGAAATGGCGAGATGAGGTGTGCATGACCATTTGAGTGTGACATGGTGTCATAGTTGCATGCCCATCATCTGTGTGTCGCCATTTCTATTTGTTTGTGCCTGTATGCTTATGAGTTTGGAATTTTGGGATAAACGACTGCTTGAATGGACGATCAGCCTAATCTAGGGTTATGACTCTTTTACTGAGATGTGTATCTCACCCCTTTGGGGACCCCTATTTTTTTACAGATCCTAGACCTTAAGTATGTAGCCTATTCGTTTTAGGGATCCCAAGGAGATGACGGCATATTTTGATGAGTTCTCGGATAGGCAGGGGAACATTTATGTGAGAAAGTGTATGGTTGTGTGGGTCGATGAGGGTAGCCTAGACCGGAAGCTTCACAGGTTCGAGGCATGGTTTAAGAAGGTTGGAGACGAGTCGATTGGGCCATTGAAGCCCCACGAGGTACCCTAGGGAGTTATCCCTGATTGGTGCCGGATTGCTAGGGAGCAGGAGCTGCCAGAAGGGACTGTAGTTGGGTCTAGGAATGGACCAGAGAAGACCCCGACCTTGGAGTTCACTGAGGACGAGGTGATTATCGTGGAGGCTACTGAGGAGTATCTCGCCGAGCCGTCGCATGAGGAGACCATAGAGGATTCCATCGAGGTTCGCTCCGAGACTTTCTCCGAGTATGAGCCGACAGAGGATGCAGAGGATACAGGGGACTCCAGCAGCTCATCTTAGGTGTTTTAGTTTATTGGCTCGATCTTATAATGGTGACCCCTAACCATTGCTATTTTAGATGTCGATGATGGTCATAACTTTTTTATGTGCTTACCCCGTTATCCTTGCCTAGCGGATTGTAGTAGTCGAAAACTGTATGAATAATAAGTTATGATGTATGACAGTTATTACGCTATCCAAGTCCCACTTAACTTATACTTTGTACGGGGATTTATTTGAGTACTGCTTCCGCATGCTTAATGTATATGTATTATCTCTCGACTTGTTTGTGGATCTTGGAACCACCAGAGATGTGTTGTTTGCTTGCAGGGATGTTCGCGTGCTCGACGGGTTCGAGGCGTGACACTGTGAGATATATCGCGATGCTTTACTAAAGGGACTAGGCTGCATGCTAATGCAACATGGAAGAGTAGTCGCCTATGCTTTCCGACAACTGAGATCTCATGAGATGAATTATTCGACTCACGATTTGGAATTAGCTGCAATTATCTTTGCCCTGAAGGTTGGGAAGTATTACTTGTGTGGAGAAAGATTTCAGATTTATACCTATCATCAGAGCTTTAAGTACCTCCTTTCCTAGAAGGAATTAACTATGAGACAACGTCGATGGATGGAGTTGCTCAAGGATTATGACTGTGATATTCTGTATCATCCTGGGAAAGCGAATAGAGTCGTGGATGCGCTTAGTCGAAAATCAAGCATGGCGCGTCTATTGGTTAAAGGATGGTCGTTACTAGAAATACTAAGAGACTCTGAATTCAAGCTAGAAGTTTGTCAATTGTCCAGTTTGGTAGCGATCTTGAGAATAGAACCTGAAATCCAAGAAAGGATAAATGTTTTGCAACCTACGGACCTAGAAATTCAGAAGATCCTTGAGATGGATGCAACGAAAAGAAAACTTGAATTTCAAGTTTCCAAAGATGGAATTTTGAGATTTCAAGGGCGTGCGTTCCCAAAGAAGCAATTATAGTATCCATCCAAGTAGTACAAAAATGTACCAGAATCTACGTCAGTATTACTGGTGGAACGGGATGAAGGTAGACGTAGCTAAATATATGGCAAAGTGCCTAACGTGCCAGCAAGTAAAGGAACAACATTGCAAGCCTGGTAGATTACTGCAACCCTTAGAAATTCCTGAATGGAAATGGGAGCACATGACAATGGACTTCATTATGGGATTGCCAAGGAGCCAGAGAGGTCATGATTTGATTTGGGTAGTCATGAATAGATTGACCAAGTCTGCACATTTCATTTCGGTATGAAATGACTTCGCAATGGATAAGTATATCGAGATGTATATGTGTCATATAGTACGACTGCATGGGGTACCCGTAACAATCACGTCGGACAGAGATCCTAAATTCACGGCGAACTTCTCAAGATGCCATGGAAACTAGATTGCAGTTCAGTATGGCATATCATCCTCAAACAAACGGACAACCAAAGAGCACGATCTAGACGCTTGAGGATATGTTACGAGCGTGCATCATAGATTTCAAAGGTGGATGGGAGGACCAGTTACATTTGGTAGAGTTCGTGTATAATAACGGCTATCAGCAGAGTCTTCGAATGGTACCTTTTGAAGCACTTTATGGAAGAGCCTACAGAAACCCGATCTGTTGGGATGAAGTTGGAGAGAGAAGTATTATAGGCCCAGAGTTGGTAGAGCAATCGGTGGAGGCTATGAAGATAATACGAGATAAGCTGAAGACGGCACAGAGTCATTAGAAAAGTTATGCTGACAAATGACGTAAGCCCTTGGAGTTTTAAGTTGGTGATCATGTTTCCCTTAAAGTATCTTGATTTGGAAAGAAAGTAAAACTGAGCCCAAGGTATGCAGTCCTTTTGAAATTTTGGAACGGATTGGAACTTTAGCCTATAAACTTGCCTTACCGCCCAACTTATCTCAAGTACATAATGTATTTCACGTGTCATGCTAAGGAAGTACGAACCAGACTCGATGCATATGTCGAATTATGAGACTATCGAAGCAGACAAAGGTTGTCATATGTGGAAAAGCCAATCAGAATTGAGGATCGAAAGGAGTAAGTACTGAGAAATTTGGGAACACCATGAGACCGAAAGCTCTACGAGAGAAAGCGAAGAAACGATGAGGCGTCAATACCCCAATTTGCTTGGATAGTTTGGTTTATTATAAATTTTGAGGACGAAATTTTTGTAAGGGGAAAGAGTTATGACATTCTGATTTTCTTGTCATTTGGAGACTTATCAATGAAGATATATCTATCGATGTATTTCAGTATTATTTCGCTCGAATCTGATTAATCACGAGTTAACTAACCAAAAGTGAAAGGCTAACGCAAGACAAGGTACATGGACCTAGGGGACTTTAATAGGAAAGGGCACTTTGACCATAAGGATTGTCAAGGGAGTATTTAGAACCATTAAAGGTCGATCTAAGAATGATTAAGGAAATCATTGCTAGCGTTATGCGATTGGAGCACGAATGATGTCACTTAACAATGTATAATTTGAAAAAAATTTCCTAAATCGAATGATGACGATCGAGACCGTGGAAACTAGTAATAAACCCTCGCAATTACATAACAACCAAAGTCACGATGAACTGACGAGCCCTAAGTGTGGTGAGAATCATAGAGTTGATACGCGTAAAGTTTGCGAAAGCCGCCCGTTAGTTCAGGATAGCTTGAAAATTTCATTTGACAAAGAATTGACCAAGAGATGGGTCTCGAAATTGAGAATTGGAATATAAAGAATTCCAACATTCTAATCGAATTAGACATCGCCTCATCGAATAAAATTTAAATTGGAAAATTGGCGATCCGGACGACGAGAGCAAAATTACCGTTTTGCCCCTCAAGGATTGGCTTGGTCTTAACAAATGAAGAAGGGAATTTTAGTCATTATCCAACCCCTATGGCTGTCGAAAATTTGAGGGACAATATAATCAATGAAGCTTGGATATTATTGACTAGAGACAAGTGTCAAAATTTTGGAGGATTATCAATTAATAAACCTTTTAACCTACCATTCAAAGAGTGTTAACCAAGTTGGATGAAGCCATATCAATTTCTCTCCCTTCCCTTCACTCTATTCAGCATTACCCTCTCCCTCTCCATTCTCCTTCTTCATTTCTTCCTCTTGACCAAAGACTCCCAACCGATCAGCCGCTGCCCGCCACTTCGCCACCGTCGACGGCCACTTCCGGGGGCCGTTCAACCTTGTGGTGACCATCAACTTCATCCTCAACCTCTCCCCTACAAGCACTCGCTGACCGTTTACTGATTGGAGACTCCAAATTGCACGACTAGCCTTGTTTCCAAAACTGGATAAATTTGGACTCAACTGAGGGTAAGCCTTCGTTCGACTGCTTCAAAGCTTCGTTTTGCTCTAACTTTTCGGTGAGGATCTCTTAACTCATAGTACTAGGATTGGCTGAGTTGAAATTGTAAATTTGATGGAGTTTGGAAGGATAAGCACAGCCGTTTTGTGATGATTTCCTGGGGGCAAGTCTGATTGCCGGAGGACTCGAGGAAAATAGGGTCTGTTTACGGCATTCTTGGCGTCGACTCGCTCCAAAATTCTCGGTGAAACTCTTATAGACATAAATTGACATGTTAACAAGTTGATTATGTGGTAAATCAAGGTTTAAAGTTGAATTACAGGTTGATTAAAGAAGTATAGAGTAGAACCGAATTATGCCCTGTTTCGATTTGAGCAAACCATAACTTTGAGGGTTGTTTAGGTTGTCGCCGTACCTTAATTTCATCGTTAGGACATACTAGAATGTTAATTGAGGTGTACGCTTTGTGGATTGGCTGTTGGAAGAGAAAAATTTATCAATTGGGTGAATTTCTCTAGGTTGCGCGGCCGTCTTGTTTTGGAATAAAGGAACCGAATTCTTAAGGGAGCTTTTGGAAGGATATTTACTGATTAATTGAAAAGTAAGTAATTCCTAAGTCTCAGTTAGGAAGATAGGCCACCACTAGATGAATTGAGATTGAATTAGATGAATTTTTGTGGAACTATTATGTGATTTTTCATTGTAGAACGTGGTAATTAAGTGCAAGTTATGTGTGCTCACTTAATGTGTATGCTTTTTGTCTGATGCCATCTTGTGGGTGATCAATCTTGTTGACTCGCATGCTATAGACTCATAACTAGGTGAATAAGATTGTACTCGATCATGAAGTCTTAAGGGGGAAGAGAAACTTGTATGCTTAAGGACTTTTGGCACCCTGATGCGTTGGAACGCGGGGTTGCAATGACTGATATCCTGAGGCGTCAAGACGCGGGATAAGTTTGTGCATGTGTCGACACGAGCTTGGTATGGCATTGAAAATCTGAGACGTATAACGCGAGTTTGTGGATTGTCATTGTCTGAGGCGTTTCGACGCGGACCAAGCCTGAGGCGTTTTCACGCGGGCAAGAATGATAAAATGAATCATGGTATTAGTATGTTAAGCTTGATTTGTATCCTAATACATGCCTTGAGTCGTTAGTTATATGTTGTCCTGATGGTATACCATAATGATTGTTTACCATATGTCTTTCCATGTTGCTTTGTGACGATTGCTTGACTTCGCTTATTGTCTTCATTTATGTCTAGGTGTACTGTTTGCCTAACTTAGATTTAGGACTTAGCTTACTGAGATGTAAATCTCACCCCGTCGTGGGACCTTAGTTTTTCAGACCCCAAGTCCTGAAGTATGTTTCCAACCCGCCTAGGCGATCCCAAGGAGATGACTGCCTATTTTGATGAGTTTACCAATGATCAGGGTACGGTATATGTTAGGAAATGTATTGCTATTTTGGTTGATGAGGGAGGAAAGGATTGGAAACCCCATAGGTTCGAGGCATGATTTTGTAGAGTCGGAGAGAAGACTACAGATCCTTTGATGCCCACAGAGGTACCTCGAGGGGTTATACCTAGCTGGTGTCATCCTATCTAAGATGAGATAGAGGTGGAGATATACGTGGCAGGATCACAGAACATGCCGGAAAAGACCACTACTGTTGAGGAGGAGATTGAGGTGATAGAGGTTTCTGCTTCGGAGTACGAGCTGGAGGACGCCATGGAGGACCATTCTGTGGATGTACGCGCTGAGACCTTTTCTGATTATGATCTAGCTGAGGATGAGGATGAGGACGTAGATGAAGCTAGTAGTTCATCTTAGTGGTTTATGTTCTTTTTGGGGTTGTCTTTTGGAAAAAGACCATATGTGTCTATTATCTTTTGGGGACTAGGTTAGTCATTGTCTTTTGGATAGTCCCTAATATCCCCTGACCCGTCTGGAGGTTTTAGTTTGATCTTAGATTTTTTTGTATAAACTCATGTTTGTAATATGTATAATATGTTTTGTTATCCCAGTTTCCCTTTTGTACTAGTACGGAGTTATATGTTCATTTCGTTTCCGCATGCTTATTTTACATCACATGTACCGCCTGAGGCGTATCCTAGTTCTTAAGCGGTAGGTCAAGGGTATGGCACGTTTGCCTCAGGGCGCGGGGCGTAACATTTGGGGTTTTTTTCAGCATGCATGAATGGCCAAGAACCTGCAAGGAAAAATAATAAATAAATAAAATAAGGGTTGCTAGACGTTGCTAAGCTCGTACGAGTAGCCTTCTGTGGCGAACGGAAACTAAGCCAGAGTTTCTTCGTCTTGTGGAGAGAGTAACTGTGGCCAACAACGATCACGATCGGGTGGTCGTCGAACTGTCCTTCATGTTTCGATGAGATCAACATTGAAAGGAGAAGTTCGAGAGCTTTTGCTCTGTCACCGTTGTCACTAGATGGCATGCGTTGTTGCGACCTAAAATTAAAAAATTCTAGGCTAATGGATTATAAGGTTAATTTTAACGACTAACCTAATACGGACTCTCCCATGCTCTATCAAATCACAACTTAAATTAATTGAAAATGATTTTAGATTTGGAGTCCCCACTAATCATTTTTGGTAGGTTGATTAGAAACCTAAATAAAATAGCGGAGAACTATTTTATTCTTACGAACCAGATATTGTGGATTTGGGGACTTGATTACACTAGTTAATTAAAATTAAATGCCCTTTCGATACCTTGATTTCATGAGATATACTAAATTTGGCCACTCATACTAAATGTTCAAAGCTTGGAATATGGATTTTTTTATTTTTTTTTAGATTTTCGCTTTTTAGATGAAATTCATGATCTTTGAAAATTGTAGTGATGCATGAATATATTAACTTTTCGAAAATATGATGACAAGAAATGCATGAATGATCAGATTTTTTTACATTTGTTTATCTTTTTTTTTAGATAATGCATGAAATATTTTGAAAATATGGAATGCAATTGATAATATTCGAAAATATGAGATGAAATAAAGTAAAATATGCCTAAAATATGCTATCCTAATCTACGTGAAATATGCCATATATGCATGCATGAGAGATTTTTTTGTCTTGCTCTTCCCTTTTTAAAATTTTCGGCCAAACAAGGATATCTTTAAGATTTTGTTATCTTGATTTATTTGCTTAAAAAATTAAAGAACCTTATCTTCCTAAAATCTTCAGAATGTTTCATAATACGGCAAAAACCAATCAAGATATCGATCCCTCAACAATATTCATGGCAAGATAAGGAAAGAATCATGACCATCATCCCCTTTTTCCATTTTTTCAAAAAAATTACGTAATCCAAAATTGAGATCGACTTTCTGAAAATAGCGAATCAGACCTAAACGGCGATAGGTCAGATCAACTAAATTCGCAATTTTTTGCAAAAATTAGGTTTTGTCCTTTAGCTAAAAAAAGATGTTCTTTGAATTTCTGAAAAAAGTTCGATCTTTATTCGATTAAGGCACCAAAACATGCAAAACAACCACCACAAAATTCAAGGATTCACTCATTAAGCCCTCACAAAATTCTGCATGAGATAATGGTAAGAAACATGCGAACGCAGCTTTGATTCAAGCGAAAACAACATGCCAAAATATATAAAAATGGCAAGCCAATAGTAGCAAATCAATCCGCGGACACGCTTGGATTAATCCTCAAAGTGCATAAGTGTTACCTTAATCTGTAGGGCTTAAACGGGGCTGGTTTGGAGTGAAAAACAAGCCAGACAACAGCGGCCTTGGCACCTGCAGAACAAAACGGCGACAAGCAGGGGAAGCGGTTGATGAGGAAGAACGGCAACGGGCAGCACAAACAGAACTGGACGACAGAATCGAGCTGAGGCGATGAAACAGAAGCAGAACAATGGCGAGGGAGTAGCCGTAGTGACAAAGGCGACATCGGCAACAAGCAAAGGATGTGGAGCTGCGAGAAACAGGGCGGCAGTAGTGATCGCGGTGTGGCGGTAATTGACGGCGAGGGACAGTTGTGTGAGAGAGAGAATCGAGAGAGAGAGTCGTGTGGGAGAGAGAGAATGGCGAAAGAGAGTTGTGTGTAGAATTTTTTGCTCCCCCTCCCTACTCTAAGGTCGTATTTAAGATATATATATATATATATAGTGTATATTAGGGTAATGCTCCAAGATGTAATCCCAACCGTCGACTTAAAATATTTCCAGCGAGATAACAGCTGTAGGATCGTAATTTCTAACTTCAAGTAATCCTATCGAGCTAAGGTATCTCCAAAATTTGGCCACTAGGCGTATTTGCGCGAATTTAGGGCCTCTTTGGGATTTAAACAATCAAATAGGTAATTAATTAAAAGCCTTCCATTTAAAAGAATTAAAAATGGACCGGATTGAATTTGAATTGAGCTCACCCATGTAAATTTTGGCCATCCCTCTTTGTGGTCGAAATTTCCAAATCAATTCTGGTTTAGCCGCCTATCTAATTAAGCTCAATCGTCTCGCCCTTAACTGACCGCCGATGCAATGACAGAAAAAATAAATATATTATGCATGTGAATTTATTTTTGCGAGAATTATGATTAACTCACCTTTTATGAATAAATAAATGAATTTCTAAAAATTCAAATTTAGGTGTGAACAGTCACAGACGAGGAGTTGTTGAAGGTGCTGTAACTATGGACGTGTCTGGTGCGACTATGGAGACGCAATTAGAGCTTTTTGATCACTCCGTCATAATCAGCTTCGAGATTGGTTCGATGTGGTGGTGTTGATGGCACAAGGGCTTCACGAGAGGTCTGTAGTGACACCAAGAAGAAAAACCCAAGAAGATACTCTCTTTTTTTTGCCTTAACTCTCCCTTCTCTTCTGATCTCTCTTTTCTTTTCACTGTGAAGGAGAGAGATATTCTCTCTATCGAAGATCTCAATGAAATTTCCCCAATAGCCGTGTATGACATATTGTGTTGCCTCATGAATTATCTATCTATTCCCCCCTTCTCAAATGAGCGAATTCTGCTCTTTTTATAGCAAACATCACTCACTTTTCATTGGAAAGCTTGGATCCATTCAATCAATCACTGAAATTTGGCTCAAGATTGCCGCTGAGAATCGGCTGTCAATCAATACAAGAAGTTTCCTCTTATGTCGGTCTCCACAAATAACTCTTCTCCCGACGTCCATATGCACTCCACCTAGGGCTTATTCACTTTAATTTTTCCTTCTTCGTCTTGCATGAACAGAAGGAAGGGAGTGATAGGCGACCGTCAGAATCCGTCAATCAAGCTATTAGCCTCTCTTTTCCATTGTGCCCGAAGGCTTTATTTTTGTGATCTTCTTTCTTTTCTTGCAGAAAAATTCCCATGCGCCAAGAGCTGCTCTCTTGATTGACGGCACTCCATTGATTCGCCCTTTTTACTTCCTTTTGTTCCCCCTACTAGATGAGCATGCATAAGTATACGGGAGCCCACCAAAATCTTACGAAAAATTCTTTCATTTCAAAATTTGGTCATTCAAATGATAAGGGGTTTAAGCAAATTTTCATCACCGCAGACTTATGTGCTGTATTAAGCTCAAGGTCATTCATATGTCCCCAATCCATGCAACTAAAATGAAAATTATATGAAAACCGATCTAATTTTTTTTTGTTAGGGGCTAAGGTTAGTCCCTAATTTTTATGCAATAAGTGATTAAATAAAAAATTAAAATTTAGGTGTCAATACTTTGGCGACCGATGAACGGCGGCAACTGATAGCTGGCATCGGCTACCGGTGATCAACTACGGTGACAGCGGAGGTGACGGCGATCGGTGGTGGGTAGCGGCCGATAGTTTTTATATTTTTATAAAAATAACCAAGCCTTTTAAGGCCCCTGGCCCATGTGCAATTTGTAGGGCTGCTTTCATGGTCGAAAATAGGTCTAAGTTTGTGGGACATTCCGAATTCCGATCCTCTTGAGGCTATGGAATGGAAGGTATCGATCGATGTGTTTCAGTTGTAACCCGCTTAGAGTTGGCCACTCTTGAGTTAACTGACCAAAAGGGAAATACTGACGCGAAGTTGGGTAAGTGGACCTGGGAAATTAGAATGAGATATGGAACTTTGACTATAAGGATTGTCGAGGAAATATTTTGGACCAGCGGAGATCGATCTAGAAACGATCATGGAATGTCTTGCTAGCGTTATACGTTGGGACGCGGGTGATTCCGCTTAACCAATGTGTAATTTGCGAGAATTTCCTAAATCGGATTCGGTTTATCAGGACTGCAGGAGCTACCAATAAACCCTCACAATTATATAACAACCAAAGTCACCATAGCTTGAGAAAAATTCTAAGTTCGATACGTGTAGTGCCTGCAAGAGTCACCCGTCAATTTGAGATAAATTGAAATTTACAGTCAACGAGGGCTCGACATGAGATTGGATGTCGAGATTTGGGTATAGTACATTTGGGAATTCCAACATTGAATTGAATTTGATGTTGCCTCATCGATGGTGATTTATATTAGAAAAATAGAATTTCAGACGGGAAGTGTAAAATGACCATTTTACCCCTCGACCCTTGCCCTTGCTTTAAGAAGTTTAGAAGGAGAATTTGGCCATTTTAGAGCCTTTTTGTGGCTGTCGAAAATGTATATGTATGAGGTCAAGGGAAGTCAAAGCCATAGATTGAATTATTGAGGTGTGCCAAGTGTCAACCATAGAAGGGCTCTTTCATTTAATGCCCCATAAAATAAATCTTGTCACTTTAACACCTCAATTAATTGTGCAAGACTCCATTAGACACCTCATCAGTCGTGATCCCCTCTTTCTCTCCTTTCCTCTTCATTTTTTTCTTCTTCTTCTTCCTTTTCTATCTCGGTCGAGAAGCTTTCTCGCAGACAAACCAAAACTACTTCACTGTTCTGGCCATAATTTTGTCGTTCGAAATTGGATTGAGGTAAAACTATCACCATCTAAAAGCTTATTGTCTTGTCGTTCTATCAAGGGATTATCAGCTAATTGAGCCTAGCCGTTTGTCCCGTAGGTCGGTTTGAGTGAGCAAAGGTCAAAATCTGACCCGGCTTTGGAAAGAATTTGTGGGCTTCAAGGCTTCAAATGGATTCAAATTTTCGGTGAATCATTCCCAACTCATAGTCTAAGATTTTGGAAAATTGAGATTGAGGATCTGTGGGGAGTTGACATGGGTTTTAATGGATGAAACCTCTTGATTTTTCATGGACAGATTCTGCCCCTTTGCTGGTCGTGAGGTGCCGAGCCATTGGGAGGCTCTTGAAAGTGTCACCTAGCTGTGGAATGCTCGATAAGACCTCTAGAGACATTGTTTGATGTGCTGGTAAGGAGATTGTGTGAGGAATTGGGGTTTAAGAGTGAATTTAAGGGTTGTATTGTATATTTTACCTAGGACCAAATTTGCCCTGCCCTAGACCAAGTAAGCTGAGCCATTTGGGGACTTGTCGGAGTGTCGTTGTGTTTCAAAATCCTCAGTAAGATGTTCTAAAGCGATGGTTGTTGTGTTAACTTGGTGGTTGTTGGATGGAATTGAAGTTGGAAGAGTTTTAACGGTAAAATTGTGAATTATTCTTAGGGTTGTGTACTTGTTCTATTCGATCGGTTGAGGAATGAACGTGGTGGCTCCTTTTGAGTGGAGATTTTAACTCAGTTAATGAGGTAAGTCTTTGCTAAACCCTTACTTGAATATTAGGACACTACTGGATAGAGTGGTAGAATGAATTGATTGTTTGGTGAAATCTATGACTTGAATGGCTTTGATGCGATAGGATGATATTTATATCGTGATATGTTGCGATGATATAGTTCGGCTATTGAGCCTTAGATTCATATGAATTGGCTATGAAGCCTCTGTTATTGAATTGGCAATAGTGCCTCTGTTATTGAATTGGCTATAATGTCTAATCTATATAGATGGCTATAATATCTATGCTATATAAACGACTATATTGTCAATGTTATACGAATAGGCTATAGTGCCCCAGCAATCAATTGGCTTGAAACCCCAGAGATCGCATTGGCTTGGTGCCCTAGTAATACCGATTGCTTATAGCCCCGGTGGTATCGATTGGCTGTGAACCCTAGTAATATTAATTGGTTGTGAGCCCCAAAGATTATGATTGGCTTGTAGCCCCGGTGGTACCAATTGACTAAGAGCCCTAATGATATCGATCGGTTTGTAGCCCCGATGATATCAATTGGCTAGAGTGTCAAGAGAAGTACATAGCGGCTGAGAGCGCAGGCGTTGAATGATTGTGATAACTATGAAAATTGTGTGTCTTTGTTTACATGCCATGTGCTTTGAGCTTAAACCCCTGAGGTTGAGTATGATGGGTCGTGTTTCTTATCCATGTTTGGCTTGATGATATGCCTGATTAATTGATTCCTTGTGCCATTGCACTGATGAATGCTTGCATCTGGTAGCATTTGTGTGTGGTCTGGGGGTACTAGTGATCAGGTTTAGGTTTAGGTTTCACTTGCTGAGATATATATGCATATCTCTCCCAATTGGGGATTAACTTTTTTAGGTCCTAGGCGAAGGAAGCTCGAACTTATCATGGGTTGGCATTTGAGGAAGTCGTTGGAGGAAATCATAATGAATCTGAGTAAGATCATAGGAACTGTATATTATTTGGAGTTAGATTTGTAACCAACTATGATATTTATGAGAAGTGTATACCTTTTTGTCCTAAGTCCTCTCATTGTGAATTTGTATGGAGCTATTTAGTTGTTTCTATGTCCTTGTTTCATTTTAGTATTATGATTAATTGGCTGAGGGATCCTGGGAGACTATTGTTATATAAACGACCTGGTGGGATGTTCACAAGCTCGTAGGGTTCGGGACATGACATCCCTATTGAAGTGGTATCAGAGCAAGGTCAGCTTGATCCAATGTGATTGATATTTAGGAGTGATAAGGAGTGATGACTTGAAGACAATTAGGTAGTGAGACCTTTAGGATTAAACATGGATTGCTGAATCTTGAGGATTACAGGCTTGAACTTATGTTGTATACTAATGGTTCTAGCATTGATTTTGATTGATGATTATGAGTGATTTTATGATTAAGGCTCACAAAGAAGTGAGTAGATATTAAAGAGACATAAGCATGGATTTTGAGGTAGCAATTGTGCTTGAGGTTAGTAGAGAATTGCTTATGAATAAGGGGTAGATTGGATTATACGATTGTGATCGTGGCTTGTCGATGACCCAACTTGGGGAATATGAGTTATAGGGAGACGACCGGCATTAGCGGATTCAGGCTTGAATTGCGTTGTATCTTGATGGTTTAGTTATCGATTGCTATTGACAACCTTGGATCGTATGAGACGAGGTGTATACAAGGAAGCGGACAAGGAATATTTTGATTAAAGGCTAGTTGTGATCGAATACATGTAGATTTGGCTTGAATAACGACTAAACTTGGGGTATATGGTTGAATATAGGCAATTGATCTGTGAGATGCGATGGTCCTTATGGAATTAGAAATCTTTGATGGATAAGAATTGATTTGAAGGCGATTGTGGTATGACGAGTAGCGAGAATAGACATGTTATGCATGTGTTTGGCATTAAAACGAAAGTTGATTAGGGTGTATGCATGAGCTTATCATTATTGGACTTAATAAACTGTCGCTTGGTATGGGACAAACTGATGGGATACCTATAAAACGTAATGAAGCATGGTATAGGACGTGTGGAACGGGGCTTTCTCCTTGGATGTATGATTTGGGATAACCTGCAACGATCAAATCTAACGAGGGTGGAGAGTGATCGCCTGAATAGAGAGGTCCGGACAAGGAGCAGTTGCCGGCAGGCTTCTAAGATGGCGATGAGACCGAAATGACCCAAGTCATAAATTGAAAGGGAAAGTCTAGGTATCAGATTGAGTCCTATTATAGTTAAAAGATGTATGGCACGGGATTGATTCTCGAAGTGAATGTTCAAAAGTGGCATGGCATGAAAAATGACGCCTGTGATTGGCATGATTAAGAGCTTTGTGCTTGGCAGTGAATGTCATTTGAAAAAGAAAATTGACGTTTGTCATTGGCCTGTTAGTCATGTTTTATGATTGGTATCATGTGATTGTTATGGCCAAGGTCTAACTGAGAGATTAAACGGCGTGTGGGGAGTTTATACGCCGTCGATCCGATGCCCGTTGAGAATGAGATAACCTGTCGTGCTTGTGACAAAGTGGCAGATGCTTTATGCTTAAAGTATGGGCGACTGACTTATAGAAGTGACACTTGAGTACTTGCTTGGTGTTGACCAAGTTGAGGCTTACCTAGTAATGGCTGTTAATTGAGAAGTTGCCTTTTTTAGGCTGGCTTGCTATGTGGTTGTTGCTTAAGGATAATTTAGAATCCTTGAATAATGAGCAACTAGTTGAGAGTTATTTGGGGAACCATTAGATGGTTGCTAGTGAAAAAGAAGAGATAAGCAGCCTAAGACTGTTAGATTTGAGTAGATGACTTAAGCCTTTGATTCTTGGAGGGAATGATAGTGGTTCAAGTGATATGAGAATCTAATGACATTGAATGATCAAAGTATGGTCGTAGAAGAACATTGGGCTCGAGTATACATGGTATGGAAGATCTGATAACTGAGAAGGATCATGAGAATTGACTAAAGAGAACAATTGGAATGTGAGTACGAGAAGAGCGTATGACTCGATTTTGTTAATCGTGCAAGACCCAAGCATAATGAAAGGTCGTGAGAACTTTAAACGGAAATGACAAAAACTAATAGGTAGGCAAGCTCGAGGAGGAGGTGCCATTGTTGCCTAAGTCACTATTGTGACAGATGCTAATACCGATGAGTTAAAGTGATGAAAGTCACAAGACAGGTGACTTTGAGATTACTCATTTTCAAAGTGGGAACATGGAAAAGAACCACGAGAGTTCAAATACCTTGTGAGATGGATCACTAGGTTAGGGTCGAATAAGATTCGACGAAGAAAATGAGTTTGAAACTGCCTCCTTATAAATTGAGAGTTTTGTGAGAAAACTTTAGAAGTTTTGGGTACACTGAAGAAAGAAAACGACCCTGGCAGTTTTTAGCCTTAAGAGGCTGTTGATGATTGGTGAAAGTTGTCACGCCCCGCGCCTTGGGCACGAGCGTGCAACACCCTGCAAGCACAAACTCTCTCGAACGTCCCAGGATTCATATATATCGAGAAATGCATAATATCAATAGCATGCGGAGGCGACAATATACAAACTCCTCCGTATGATAATAAAGGGGACCAAGGTAACGAGAACACCAATAATGAACATAATCTCCCATCCTATTCATACAAAAACACTGATAGGCTAAACCAGCTAGTCGGAAGGGGCGACAGGGTCAGTACAAAAGGGGTCATAATCATCAATGAAAAGAAACGAGGCACCGAGACCATCATCAAAATACATCAGCCTAGAAAACGGAAATCCCTAAGTCGAGCTGCTAGAGTCGTCGGTCTCCTCAGGGTCCTCAGTAGGCTCGTACTCCAAGAAGGTCTCCGAGCATACCTCTATTGTATCCTCCATCGTTGTGTCTGCTGACTGCTCCACCAGGTCGTCCTCGGAGGCTTCGACCTCTATAATCTCGTCGGTGTACTCTAGGGTCGGGGTCCTCTCAAGGATGTTTCTCGAGCAGGCTGCTGACCCCTCAACCTCCACAGAATCCCGAGCAGGATGACACCAGCTAGGGATCACTCCACGGATACATCAGTGGGCTTCAGTGGTCCCGTAGTCACTTCCCCTACTTTCCTAAACCAAGCCTCGAACCTATGATACTTCCAGCTCTTTGCACCCTCGTCAAACCACAATATACTTCCTAACATAAACAGTTCCATGTCCATCCGGAAACTCCTCAAAATACGCCGACATTTCTTTCAGGTCACCAAATCTGATGGGCAACATGATCATAGCTTAGGATCTGAAAATGTGATCCCGGGACGGGGTGAGATTTACATCTTAGTAAGACAGGTCCTAACCCTAGGTTAAGCTGACCGTACACTCAGGTGAGTACAATCACAAACAACAATGCACAAGCAATCACATGAGGCATTTCACAGTCATTAAATAACATATGGATACGAACGAGTGTCAAGCATGCAATCATTTCATTGTGTCACATCAGTGGAATCAAGCACATATTATCAAGTCAGATTACACTTCCACCCTTCCATGTCTCCATTTGATTCATGCCCACGTTTAGAATGCCTCGGGCTCGGTCCGTATAAATACATCTCAGACCATTACATTGACAAACCCGTGTAAACGCATCAGGTTTTTAATTTCATTTCAGGCCTGTATCAACACATCTCAACTCTCGTCCCGCGTCTCAACGCATTAGGACATTGGTCATTTCAACCCCGCGTCTCGTACGCTTCAGGGTACCATTCAACTCAAACCCCGCGCCTCAGTGCCTTAGGGTATCCATCAACAAAACCCCACGTCTCAACACCTCAGGGTGTCACAAGTTCCTCAGACATGCCAAATGCTCATTTCAATTCAGACTCATGATCAAGTGCAAACTCATGCAACAAGCAAGACATCTATGGCATGCAAGACAATTAAATTCAACACTCAAATGTGACAATCAATTCATGGCACATTCATTGTCAAGCATTCAGGCGATCTATATCTCTCAAGGACGCACAATGGACAATCACACCATAAACTTCCAAGAACCAATCTAATTCATACTCAATTCCCCCAATCGTGTCCAATCCTCCTAGCCAAGGTTTGGAAACTTCTTACCTTGTGCTAAAACCAAACAAATCTTCTTCCAAGCACTTCAATGGTTTGGTCCTAATGGTCCAAGAACAATTCAACCACGCGATCCAAGGAAATTCATCCAATCGTCAATTTTTATTGCTCAAATCATCAATTCACTAAACATACACCTCATTGACATATCGATTAACATCCTCATACTTCTCAACAATGAATTTGGAGCTCAATTCAACTCCCAACAGCCTCCCACAGATTCGGTATGTAGAGAACCGAAATAGGGCATTTTTGATTCTACGCATATCTCAATCACTCAGCCCTCAAACTAACTTAAATCCTCAATTTATCTACTAATCTACTTGCTAACATGTATTTCTAGGAGTTGTAAAGCCTCACCAAAAATTTGAAGTCAAGGCAACGCCGAAAAGTCCTTGAACGGCGCCAGTTCCACTAAGTCCTCAACCGTTCAGTTTTTATCCTTCAAACATAAGACCCATTCGGGATCAAACTCCATCAAATTCATACAAACTTTTTACCACAACTCATTCTACAAGTCCTATAGATGTCCACAAAATTTGGCCAAAATATTCAAAGGATTTGGGGTCTTACGGAGTATAAACAGTAGCTTACCTCCAACTGCAACAATTTCCGTCGATTTATGAGATAATGGCTGGCCAGAGCTCCTCGATGGGTTAAATGACTTGATTCTACTCGAAGGTTGTCGGCAATAAGATGAGGAAGGAGCTGGTGGTCGGCTCAGCGGCTGAAAGTCACCGGGAGTGGCGGTCGACGGCGGGAAGCCGGCGAGCAGTGCTAGTCGGCGGTGCAGCTTCTCGGTGAAGAAGAAGAAGAAGAAGATTGGCAGACGATGGTGATGCTCGACTGAAGAGGGAGAGAGAAAGTGGTATATACACATATTCAAGGGTCAACGAGATTTAATGGTAGGTTAAAAGTGTTCCCATCAATATCAATGCCTAATTCTTTGACACTTGTCCATGTGTCAATCAATGTTTAATCCAATGGCTGTCAATTTATCCAATTTTCGATAGCTATTGTGGGGTATCAATGACCAAAATTCCTTTGTTCAATTATAAATGCAAGACTAAGGCTTGAGGGGCAAAATGATAATTTTACCCTCGACGTCCGGAACGTCATTTTTCTATTTCCAAATTTCTTCGATATGGACGGCCAATCCAATTATAATGTTGAAATTCTTGATTCTTTATTTTCAAATTTCGTGACTCGTTTCTAGACCAATCCTCTATCCAATGTGATTCCAGCCTATCCCGAACTGACGAGCGATTTTTGCTGATGTTACGCGTATCGACTCTGTGATTTATATCACACTTAGGGCTCATAAATTCATGGTGATTTTGGTTGTCATGTAATTGCGAAGGTCTATTACTAATTCCGACAATCTCGATTGTCATTGTTCGATTTAGGAAAATTTTACAAAGTATACATCGGTTAGGCGGCATCACCTGTGTCCCAATCGTATAACACTAGCAATGCATTCCTTAATCGTTCTTAGATCGGCCTTTCATGGCTCTAAAGGTCCCCTCGACAATCCTTATGGTCAAAGTGTCATTTCCAATTTGAGTTCCCTAGGTTCACGTACCTTGTCTCGCGTTGGCCTTTTTCCTTTTGGTCAGTTAACTCGAGATTGATTAGATTCGAGTGAGATACGGCTGAAATACATTATTAGATACATTCTCATTAATGAGTCTCGAAATGACAGGAAAATCAGAATGTCACAAAAGTCATCAGATGAAGAGTTTTCCTTGAAGGCATGATACCTGTCTGGATCGCCTTCATTGAGTTGTTTAATGAAAGTGCTTTTCTAGGATTGCTTGAGGGCAAAGGTTGTTGGATCCTAATAGTCTTGCAAGGATCTAAAGATGCTTGACCAATATGAGGCGGAGTCCTCAATGTCATCTAAGTGTACCAAGGGTAGTTGAGGACCCTTTAAATGAGACGTGAAGTCCTTGAATTGATTGGAATGTGAAAGCCTTATGGCTAATTGCTATTCCTAATTTTGAGGAACTGTAATGGATTTTAATAAGAGGAGTGAATGATTGATAGAAATACGAGTAAAGAGAACGCCATTTGTGAAAAATGGGAAGTGTCTCAAAGGAATGGTTGATTATCTGGGCGTAAAACCCATGATGGAAAAAGGGCAGTCCGTCTCTTCTGTTATGGAAGGAGTCGAGGAAAATCGGCATGCTAGTTTTCCTAGATTTAATGATTCCCTAGGATTGGTTGATTGAACTAGAACCATTAAAAATGGAATCATGAGTTGTTGCTCCCTAAAGAATAGGGTGTTGTTCTTAAAGGGGCGATTGGACCATGAAATGGTTGTTTACAAAAAGAAAAGTGAACGGACTTGATAGTCCTGATTGTTCGAAATTCTAGTGAATGATTGAGTAAGCGAAAGGAGCACTTAGAGTGTAATTGCAATGTGATTTGAGGTAATCGAATTGAGTATTCGATATGTAAATTGGTGGAGACCAAAAATGAACGAATCTTGTCACTTGCGGTGATTGAGTCACTGGAAGAAGAGTGTCAAGCATGGTGACATTTGAATCTCGAAGTAGAGGTACCGCTGTTAGCGCAGACTCCAAGATTGACACTCTAAAAAATAGAAAGGACAAGGTAGATTCAAAATAAGAGAATGCCACTGAAGTGTATAGTTTCCTTCATAAGGTAAGAGACTCTAGTGTGGAAGGAAAAGAAAATTCGAATTGTCTTGGTATTGATGTTGAGCGTCTAGACTGACAAAGAAGACGCAGAACTTGAATGATTCCTGAAAGTGAAATTCGAGAGACTGTCCTGTAGACAATATTGAATTCCAGGATGATGTCGATGTTCAGTTGAATGGATGGAATTGGGATAAGGTCGCATTAGCGAGTTGTGGAACTCAAAGGCTAAAGCACTAATGCTTCATGAGGAAAGAGTGACAAAATTGAATAAAATGTTGTGTAGTCCAAGTGGGGACTTATGAGAGCAGAGGGTCAAGGTTTGAGCTCTCAAGTGAAAAGTATGAAGAACAGTTTGAAAGATTCGACATTGGAAGAAAGAAACTAATAATAGTCAGATTAAACATCCGAGGAATAATTGGATGAATTGTTACCGTCTTTAGAGATGATGATCAGACTCGTCTAAGAAAATGGTCGACATACACTAAGTATAGAACACGAGCTTTGGGCTTGATAAGGTAAATTTCTTGGTCATGTAGCTCTGGAAAATGGAATCCCTATGAATCCCTCTACGGCAAAAAACTAGGGTGGATCTACCAAGACAGATGCGAGCTACTGTGGCTTGGGGTTTTCTAAGTTTGATGGATCAGTGTGGGTGATGCGTGGAGAGGGTTCCCTGCTATAGTTATTCCGATGGTGAGATTAACTGAGGACGAAACACATCGTAAGCAGATGAATGAGTATGAAAGGAGTTTCAAGGACTTCGGCCAGTCAATGACCGCGCTAATATTGGTGTTCCCATTGAAAAGTGGAAAGATCATGAGAATGATAATGACGTGTCGTCGAAAGAAAAATTTGAGATGTAGCAAGGCAAACTAAAGTAGGCTATGTGAATGCGCCGTGACAATAAGACCACCTAAGCTGGAACACCTAATGTATGATGGGGTTGGTTTGCATTTGTCCTTGCGACAAAGTTCGGGAAACATTGTGGGTCGAAGAAGACTTCAAGTCAATATCTACCACGAGAGAATAAGGTATTAGTTTCCCGAGGGGAATTGAACAAGAGGCAACGTTGATGTATGAAATTGCTTGTGGATAGGAGAGCGCTACTTGTATAAAGAACAACCTCGAAGTTATGTGAACTATAAAAGGTTGAGAGCATTGACTACCAAAAGGGAATTGATGGAAAGTCACGTCAAATGAAGAGATTATCCAAGTGTTATTACTGCGATATCCATATCGCTAAGGAAGGATGAATTATTTAGCGGATCCTTATAATTGAGCGTTGTGTAGTTGGTGATAAAGGGACAAATGTTCCCTCGAGAAATAAGAGATTCAACTTCTAAATTGAGAGTTTGCCAATGGACTAGTCTGATGGTTGCCTGAAGCGTCAAATATGAAGGTCAGAAAGGAATCGAGATATTGCGATGATCGGACCCTGATATCTAAGGGGTTATGAGAATGAATAGAACATGAAGGAAATATAGACTTCTGAGAACTTGAGAAAGAAACCTTGAAGTTAAGGATAGATATCTTGATGTCCCACAAACGAATGTACGAGTTAAATATGAAGAGGAACTTAAAGAGATGAACTTATCGGAAATTTGAATGGAGAATTAAGGTGTTCCTTGGAATGGCATAAACGTGTGCCAAGATTGCCTTAATACTATTGATGATATGGATCGAAGGTTGACTTAGTCTAACTTGTGGTCGAGCATTAGAAGTGCCGACAAGAGAAAAAGACGTGGCCACGAGAGTTGATGGATCACTATGATCATTAGAGATTTTCGAGTGGAATTGAGAAGGCTATAACTCGATTTGGATAATAAAGGGCAACTTAATAAAGCCCTTGAATCTCTAATGGTACAAGAGAACATTTGTAGGAAGTGATATGTCAAATGGCACGAGTGCCAAAAAGCGTATTATTGCGATGGTTTAGTAAGGAACAGAGTTATTTTGAAGAATGAGAATGCGATTATGCATTTGCACCCCTTGAAATTGAATAATCGGAAGAATGCAAATTTCAAAAACAAATTTTCTTTAAGGGGGAAGAGTTGTGGCATTCCAAATTCCGACCCTCTTGAGGCTATGGAATGGAAGGAATGGATCGGTGTGTTTCAGTTGTAACTCGCTTGGAGTTGGCCACTCTTGAGTTAACTGACCAAAAGGGAAAGACTGACGCAAAGTCGAGTACGTGGACCTAGGGAATTTGAATGAGAAACGATACTTTGACAATAAGGATTGTCGAGGAAATATTTTGGGCTAGCAGAGATCGATCTAGGAACGATCATGGAATGTCTCGCTAGAGTTATACGTTGGGACGCGGGTGATTCTGCTTAACCAATGTGTAATGTGACATTCTGATTTTCCTGTCATTTTCAGGCTCATTAATGAGAAGTGTATCTAGTAATGTGTTTTAGTCATATCTCGCTCGAATCTAATCAATTTGAGTAGACTGACCAAAGGGAAAAAGCTAACGCGAGACAAGGTACATGGACCTAGGGAATTCAAATAGGAAATGGCGCTTTGACCATAAGGATTGTCGATGAGACATTTAGAATTACAAAAGGTCGATCTAAGAACGATTAAGGAATGCATTGCTAGCATTATACGATTGGAACACGGGTGATGTCGCTGAACCAAAGTATAATTTGTAAAATTTTTCTAAATCGAACGTTGATGATCGAGACCATAGGAACTAGTGATAGACCCTCACAATTACATGATAACCAAAGTCGCCATGAATTGGCAAGTCCTAAATGTGATATGAATCACAGGGTCGATACGTGTAACGTCTGCAAAAGCCGCCCGTCGGTTTGAGATAGGTTAGAACCACATCTGACAGAGAAAACGATCAAAAACGAGTCTTGGAATTTGAAAATGAAGAATCGAGAATTTCAACATTATAATTGGATTGGCCGTCACCTTATCGAAGAAAATTGGAATAAGAAAAACAACATTTCGGACGTCAGGGGCAAAATTACCATTTTGCCCCTCAAGATCTTGCCTTACTTATATAATTGGACGAGCGCATTTTGGTCTTTAATTCACCTCCAAGGCCACCGAAAATTTGAGAAGATCTTGGCCATTGAATTGGCTTGATTGACACATTGGACATGTGTCACTGGATTAGCCCATGAGTGGACATATCCACTTTCCCCGACTACCATTCAACTCATTGACTTTTGAAAGTTGAATATAGCCTTTTCTCTCTCTCTTGACAGGCCATTCTCCCCCATTTTCATCGAGAGCCATTTTCTTCTTCTTCTTCTTCTTCATCCTGCCGTGAACTGCTGCCGCCAGACCTGTTTGTGCCACCTGTTTGTTGCCGCCGACGACCACCTTCGGCGACTTCTAGCCACCGACCCGACCATCCGCACCTTACTCGACCTCTTATCGATATCCTCAAAGTGGAAGCAAGTCGTTTGACCCACCGAAGAGCTACGGCTAGCCGATCTCCCGTGAGTCGACGGAAATCGTCGCAACCAGAGGTAAGCTACATTTCTAGCCTCTTAGGACCACAAAACTTTAGAATTTTCCAACTAAATTTTGTGGAGATCTAGGGGACTCATAGAGTAATCTATGATAAAAAGTTGGGGTTAATTTAACGGAGTTTTGAGCCCAAATGGGTCTTGTGTTTGAAGGGCCAACATTGCCAGTTTGAGGACTAAGGGAAACCGGTGATATTCAAGGAGTTTCTAGCGACGACTCGACCTCAAATCTTCGGTAAGCTTCCCAAATCCTTAGATCTACATGTTAGCAAGTAGATTTGTGAATAAATTAGATATTTGAAGTAGCTTAAGGGTTGGATATTGGCGGTATACATAGAACCAAAAATAGCCCGGTTCGGTTCTGTGCATACTGACTATGTGGGGGCTATTAGTGGTTGGTTTTGAGTCTCAAATTCATCAATGAGACATGCTAGGATGTTGAGGATTGTGTAATGAGGTTTGTGAACCATGGATTGGTGATCAGGCAAGAGAAATTGACGGTTGGATGAAATTTCCTTAGGTTGCGCGGCGGACTTGGTCTTGGACTATTTGGGCCCAATTGTTGTGGTGCTTGGGAGAAGGATTTTGTGGCATTAAACTTGAGGAAAGGGAATCCTAAACTTATGATAGGAAGATTGGACTCAATTGGGCGAGTCGGGTGGAAGGTTGATTGATTTTTTAGAGGCTTTAATGTGACTGATCATTATGTGTCCTAGGATGGTATAGATGACTCAAATGTTTGATTATGCTTGTGCCTTGAGTAATTTGTCGCATTTGAGTGTGAATTTGAATGTCTTGCATGCCATAAGTGTATGGTTTGTGCATGAGTTTACACATGGCATTATGTATATCAATTGAATTGAATTATGGCATGTTTGAGGCATGGTGAATACCCTGATGCGTATGAGACGCGGAGTGGTGTGATGAATGCCCTGAGGCGTTAAGGCACGAGGTTTGGAGTTATATGTCACCCTAATGCGAATGAGACGCGGGGTTGAGAAGGCCATAGTCCTGATGTGTTGAAACGCGGGACAGAATTGTGATATGTCAACACTGGCCTGGAGTAACATTGAAACCTGATGCGTTTATGCAGGCTGTCAATGACGGTCTAATACGTTTATGCGAACTGAGCTTGAGGCGTTCTAAAAGCGGGCACGAGAATGAGGCAGTTTGAAGGGTGGAAGTGGTGATGTGGCATGGCGATTTGTGCATGATCATCTAGATGTGTTATGATGCCATGACTGCATACTTAACATCTATGTGTTGTAATGATAATTGAATGTCTCGCATGTTTATTTGTGTGAAATGCTAGTATTTATGACTGCCTGAGTGGACTGTCGACCTAACCTAGGGTTAGGATCCACCTTATTGAGATGTAAATCTCACCTCGTTGTGGGACTCCCTTTTTTTTTACAGATCCTAGGTCCTGAGGACGCGGCCTATTAGATTTGGAGACGCCAAAGAGATGTTTGTTTATTTTGATGAGTTTCCTTATGGGCAGGGAACCATTTATGTTAGAAAGTGTACAGTAGTATGGATAGACGAGGGTGGGAGTAGCTAGAAGCCTCATAAGTATGAGGCCTGGTTTCAAAAGGTTAGGGATGTTTTTACAGGGTCGCTAAAGCCCACTGAGGTGCCCTAGTGAGTCGTCCCCAGTTGGTGTCATCCCACTCGAGATTTAGAGCAGGCTGAGGGGTCAGTTGTCGGTTCGAGGAACGGACCTGAGAGGACCCCGATCTTGGAGGACACTGAGGAGGTCATAGTGGTCGAGGCTATTGAGGAATACCTGGTGGAGCCGTCTGCTGAGGAGATCATGGAGGACACTGTAGAGGTTTTCTCGGAGACCTTCTCTGAGTATGAGCCAACGGAGGAGGCAGAGGAGACAAATGACTCTACAGCTCGTCTTAGGAGCTCTGGGCATACTAGTTTGACTTTTGACGGCGACCCTGATGCTTATTTCTTTTGATGATGATGGACCTATTTTGTACTTACCCCACCTCCCCACTGACTAGCGGATTTAGTTGCCATGCACTTGTATGAACATTCGGGTATTATGTATTGTTATTATTCTTACTATCTAGGTCCCACTTTACGTTTGTACGGAGGAGTTATTACATTGTCGCTTCCGTGTGCTTATATATAACACGTCTCTCGACTTATGTGCGGATCTTAGGACATCGAGAGATATCGTGGTTTGCTTGTAGAGAGTGGCGCACTCATGCCCTAGGGCGTGACATCCCCATTCGCTTGGTATCAGAGCCAAGTTTAGCTTGATCCAAAGTTGGTTGAGGATTGAAGTAATAAGGAGGATTAAGTTGGGACAAGGACGGGTAGCAAGACCTTAGGAAACTGGTTAGGATAAGACATGGGACGCATAGCTTATGACTTAGCATTTATGGTTGGCATTTGGTCTTGGCAAGGTTGTAGTAATGTATGAGGATTAAGTTCCCTGCTCAATGTCTAAAGTCATTTCTATATTTTGGCCTGTTAGGTGAATGAGCATGCCTTGTTGTAGTGAACCGTTGGAGTAAACAGAACTGAGGAATGGCCATGGGCTACTTGTTGAAATGTCTCTATAATTCATTGTATAGAGGACCGTTGTGTTATAACTATTTCTGTTAAGGCATAGTTGGTAGCTCTGGACCTGGATAAATGAGTGAGTACTAACTTCTTGATGAACTTGTGGTGGACCAAGCTCAGTAGAAGAATATAAGGATGAGCAATCCATCTAGGAGATTTGGAAGACCCAGAGGCGGAGCCTCTAGCTCGAAGCCGCTTGTAGCAGAAGACCCGAGGATGGATGGCATACTGAGGGCACTAGAGAGAATTGGCGACCTCGTTGACAGGCAAACCCAAGATCGGGATGCTGCCATAGCCTAGGCGGTAGGAGTCGCCATAGCTGCCGTCAACGCCAACAACGGCAACAACGGGGGCAATGGAAACCAGGGTGAACATGGCCAGAGTAATGAGGCAGTGAATGCCCAGGAGGAGATTGTCGTGGCCAGACAGATAGGTCAGCTGGTGGAGCAATTCATAAAACTAAAGCCGACCGAGTTCGACGGGACTAGAGATCCTGAGCTAGCACCCAGGTGGATTAAGAAGTTTGAAAAAGCCTTTGAAGTGCTGAGGTGCACAGACGAAGAGAAAGTACTGTTGGCGGTGTACCAGCTAGAAGGGATGGCGAACGATTGGTGGGCTGCCACCAAGAATGGAGTTTTCCCTAAAGGAATGGCCATGATCTGATATGCCTTTAAGACGGCGTTCAACGACAAATACTTTTCGGAGACGGCCAGGGAAATGAAGTAAGTAGAATTTCTACAGCTACGTCAGAACCAGCTGACGGTAGATCAATATGAGGTCGAGTTCTCCAGACCATCAAGGTACACACCTCGATCTGTAGAGGATCCCCAAGAGAAGGCCCGGAGGTTTTGGGACGGATTGAGGCCTGAACTCCGCAATCAGATGATAGCCTTGAACTTGAGGACCTATAAAGAAATTTATGAGCGGGGCCAGGTGATCGAGAGGGATTTAAAGGAGAGGAATGTCGCATCTGGATCGCGGTTTACCTCATTCCGAGACAACCGCCAGATGGGCAAGAGATCAATGGCGGGAAATAGACGTTTTGTACCTCCAATAAGGAAAAACATAGTGAAGCCGTCGAACCCCACGAATTGGAGCTGCTGTCTCTGTGGCAGCAGGCATGGAAATAGGCCATGCCTGGTAAGGACTAGAGCCTGTTTTAAGTGTGGTCAAATGGGCCACCAAATGAGGACGTATCCGGACCAAGCTCCAGCGAGTCAACCTCATGGATAGAGACCGCAGGCAGGACCATCGGCTGCCACTCCCCAGATCGAGCAAAATCGACCCTCAGCTCAGGGTAGGGTATATGCAGTAGCCCGTAGAGAGGTGGAGGATGCGCCAAGCGTGGTCACAGGTACGGTTTACTTGTGTGGCCAAGCTGCATATACATTGTTTGACCCTGGTGCCACGCATTCATTTGTGTTTGCTTAGTTTGCTGATTTGGTGGGTATAAAGTTAAGACCGTTGAGTATAATTCTGCATATTGCCACCCCATTAAAGGATAATATATTGGTTTCATTGGGCTGTGCTGACTATGAAATTGTGATTGGAGGGAGTAAGGAGAATATTGATCTAGCTGTATTACCCATGTATGATTTGGATGTGATCATAGGGATGGACTAGTTGGGTAAACAGGGGGCAGTGGTAGATTGTGGTGGTAGAATAATTCGTTTCTACTCGGAAGGTCGCCCTAGTTTTGAATTCGTAAGAAGTCAAGGAGGGATCTCGATTCCCTTAGTCTCATCTCTTGAAATGACAAAGTTGATGTCTGAAGGGTGTCAGGCGTACTTAGTTGCAGTGGTGGACGCGACTGTCGAGGAAGCAAAACTAGAGAGTATTCCGTTAGTGCATGAGTTCCCTGACATTTTTTCCCAAGAGTTGCCAGGATTGCCACCGGAGCGAGAGATAAAATTCGTGATCAAGTTAGCTCCCGGAACGGAGCCGATCTCCAAGGCACCTTTAGGATGTCCCTTGCATAACTGAAAGAGTTAAAGGTGCAGATGCAAGAACTATTGGATAAAGGATTTATCCGACCAAGTGCTTCGCCATGGGGAGCGCCGGTTTTGTTTGTAAGGAAAAAGGATGAGTCCTTGTATCTATGCATCGACTATAGGCAATTAAACCAGGTAATAGTGAAGAATAAGTACACACTGCCGAGAATCGACGACCTGTTTAATCAGTTACAAGGAGCGACGGTATTCTCAAAGATTGCCTTGAGGACCGGATATCACTAGTTGAGGATTAAGAAGGAAGACATACCTAAGACTGCTTTTAGAACGAGGTATGGTTATTATGAGTTCACAGTGATGCCTTTTGGATTGACAAATGCTCCAGCCACGTTCATCGATTTGATGCATCGAGTGTTTAAGGAAATCCTGGACAGATTCGTTATAGTCTTTATTGACGACATCCTGATTTATTCGAGGAGTGATGCAGAACACGAGGAGCACCTGAGGATTGTCTTGCAAACCCTGAGAGAACACTCGTTATACGCTAAGTTGAGCAAATGTGAGTTCTGGCTAAATAAGGTAACGTTTCTTGGTCATGTGGTGTCGGGAGAAGGAATCGTAGTGGATCCTGCAAAGATCGAAGCTGTAACAAATTAGCCTAGCCTACTATGGTCACGGAAGTCAGAAGTTTCTTGGGATTGATAGGGTATTACAGACGTTTTGTGGAGAAGTTTTCATCCATAGCTATCCCATTGACAAGCTGGAAATAAGGTTTGAATGGACAGATAAGTGCGAAAAGAGTTTCTAAGAACTCAAACATCGGCTGATGACTGCACCGGTGTTAACTATTCCATCAGGACCAGGGGGTTATGAAATATACAGCGATGTCTCGCTGAAAGGACTAGGCTGTGTGTTAATGCAGCATGGAAGAGTAGTAACCTACGCGTCTCGACAACTGAGACCACATGAAATGAACTATCCAACTCACAATCTGGAGTTAGAAACGATCATTTTTGCTCTGAAGATCTGTAGACATTATCTGTGTGGCGAGAAGTTCCAAATTTACACCGACCACCAGAGCTTGAAGTACCTATTTTCCCATAAGGAACTAAATATGAGGCAGCGTCGATGGATGGAGTTGCTCAAGGTTAGGATTGTGATATATTGTATCACCTTGGGAAGGCAAACAGAGTCGCAGATGCGCTGAGTCGGAAGTCAAGCATCGCCCATCTGCTAGTAAAAGGTTGGTCGATGATCGAGGATTTAAGAGATTCTGAGTTCAAATTGGAAGTCTGCCAGTTGTCCAGTTTGATGGCTACATTGAGGGTAGAACCTAAGGTCCAGAAAGGAATAGAGACCTTATAGTTTACGGATCTAGAAATTCAGAAAATTCTAGAGATGGACGTGACAAAGAAAAAACCAGAGTTCCAGGTGTCGAAGGATGGAATTTTGAGGTTCCGAGGACGTCTATGCGTGCCAAAAGACGAAGGACGAAGGGAAAGGATTTTATTGGAGGCTCACAGGAGCAATTATAGCATCCACCCAGGAAGTACGAAGATGTATCAGAATCTGCGCCAGCAATACTGGTGGAACGGGATGAAGGTGGATGTAGCGAAGTATATAGCAAAGTGCTTGACATTCCAGCAAGTGAAAGCGCAGCACTGTAAGCTTGGAGGATTATTACAGCCACTAGAAATACTGAAATGGAAATGGAAGCATATAACGATGGACTTTGTGATGGGACTCCCAAGGAGCCAGAGAGGCCACAACTCTATATGGGTAGTCGTGGACAGATTGACTAAGTCCGTACACTTCATCCCGGTGCGAAAGGACTTCGCAATGGATAGATACGCCAAGTTGTACATGAGGCAGATAGTGAGGCTGCATGGAGTACCCGTGACAATTACCTCAGATAGAGACCCCAAGTTCACAGCGAACTTTTGAAAAACCCTTCAAGAAGCCATGGGAACCCGGCTGCAATTTAGCACGGCATACTATTCACAAACGGAAGGACAGACGGAGAGGACGATTCAGACGCTTGAGGATATGTTGCGAGCGTGCGTCATAGAATTTAAAGGTGGATGGGAAGATCAGTTGCATTTGGTGTAGTTTGCGTACAATAATGGCTACCAGCAGAGCATCCAAATGACATCATTTGAAGCACTTTACGAAAGGGCTTGTAGAACCCCAATTTGCTGGGATGAGGTTGAAGAAAGAAGTATTGCAGGCCTAGAGTCGGTAGAACAATCGGTGGAAGCAGTGAAGATAATTTGGGATAGACTGAAGACGGCACAGAGTCGTCAAAAGAGTTATGCGAATAAGCGGCGTAAGCCTTTGGAGTTTCAAGTAGGCGATCATGTTTTCCTCAAGGTGTCGCCGATGAGGGGATTATCCCATTTTGGAAAGAAAGGAAAACGGAGCCCAAGATACGTAGGTCCATTTGAAATACTGGAGCGGATTGGGACCTTGGCCTACAGGCTTGCCTTACCGTCTAATCTATCCCAAGTGCATAATGTCTTCCACGTGTCAATGCCGCGAAAATATGAACCAGACCCGGCACATGTGCTGAACTACGAGGTCATAGAAGTGGACGGCCGGGTATCCTACGTGGAGAAGCCGATCAGGATTGAAGATCGGAAGGAGCAAATTCTCAGGAATAAGATGATTCCATTAGTCAAAGTTGTGTAGGAGCACCATGGAACCGAAGGCGCCATGTGGGAAAACGAAGAGACGATGAGGCGACAACACCCCCATTGTTTGAGTAATTAAGATGATGTAAATTTCGGGGACGAAATTTTTGTAAGGGGAAGAGTTGTAACATTCTGATTTTCCTGTCTTTTTCAGACTCATTAATAAGAAGTGAATCTAGTGATGTGTTTCAGTCATATCTCGCTCGAATCTGATCAATTTGAGTAGACTGACCAAAAGGGAAGGCTAACGCGAGACAAGGTATGTGGACGTAGGGAATTCGAATAGGAAATGGTGCTTTGACCATAAGAATTGTTGAGGGGACATTTAAAATCACAAAAAGCTAATCTAAGAAATATTGAGGAATGCATTGCTAGCGTTATACGATTGGAGCGCGGGTAATACCGCTAAACTAACGTATAACTTGTAAAATTTTTCTAAATTGAACGTTGACAATCGAGACCATAGGAACTAGTGATAGACCCTCACAATCACATGACAACCAAAGTCGCCATGAATTGACGAGTCATAAATGTGATATGAATCACATAGTCGATACGCATAACGTTAGCAAAAGCCGCTCGTCGGTTTGGGATAGGCAGGAACTACGTCTGATAGAGAAAATGATTAGAAACGAGTCTTGAAATTTGAAAATGAAGAATCAAGAATTCCAACATTATAATTGGATTGGTCGTCGCCTTATTGAAGAAAATTGGAATGAGAAAAACGACGTTTCGGACGTTGGGGGTAAAATTACCATTTTGCCCCTCAAGACCTAGCCTTACTTATATAATTGGATGGAGGCATTTTGGTCTTTAATTCACCTCCAAAGCCACCGAAAATTTGAGAAGATCTTGGCCATTGGATTGGCTTGATTGACACATTGAACTTGTGTCAATGGATTAGCCCATGAGTGGACATATCCACTTTCCCCAACTACCATCCAACTCATTGACTTTTGAAAGTTGAATATAGCCTTTTTCTCTCTCTCTCTCTTCACCGGCCATTCTCCCCCATTTTCACCGAGAGCCATTTTCTTCTTCTTCTTCTTCTTCTTCTTCATCCTGCTGTGAACTATTGCCACCCGACCGGTTCTGTGTCGCCTGTTCACCGTCGCCGATGACCACCTCCGGCACTTCTAGCTTTCGAGCCAACCATCCACACCTCACTTGACCTCTTGCCGACATCCTCGAAGTGGAAGCAAGTCGTTTGACCCACCGAAGAGCTCCGGCCAGCCGATCTCCCGCGAGTCGACGGAAATCGTCGCAACCAGAGGTAAGCTACATTTCTGGCCTCTTAGGACCCCGAAACTTTGAATTTTTTCAATCAAATTTTGTGAAGAACTAGGGAACTCATAGAGTGATCTGTGGTAAAATGTTGGGGTTAATTTGATGGAATTTTGACCCCAAATGGGTCTTGCGTTTGAAGGGCCAAAACTGTCGGTTTGAGGACTAAGGGAAACCGGTGATATTCAAGGAGTTTGCGGCGACGACTCGACCTCAAATCTTCGGTGAGCTTCCCAAACCCTTAGATATACATGTTAGCAAGTAGATTAGTGAATAAATTGAATATTTGAAGTAGCTTAAGGGCTAGATATTGGTGATATACATAGAACCGAAAATAGCCCGGTTTGGTTCTGTACTTATCGATTCTGTGAGGGCTGTTAGTGGTTGGTTTTGAGTCTCAAATTCATCAATGAGACATGCTAGGATGTTGAGGAATGTGTTAATGAGGTTTGTGATCCATGGATTGGTGCTTAGGCAAGAGAAATTGGCGGTTGGATGAAATTTCCTTAGATTGCGCGGCGGACTTGGTCTTGGACTATTTGAGTCAAATTTTTGTGGTGCTTGGGAGAAGGATTTTGTGGCATTAAGCTTGAGGTAAGGGAATCTTAAATTTATGATAGGAAGATTGGACCTAATTGGGCGAGTTAGGTGGAAGTTTGATTGATTTTTGAGAGGCTTTAATGTGATTGGTCATTATGTGTCCTAGGAGGGTATAGATGGCTCAAATGTTTGATTACGCTTGTGCCTCGAGTAATTTGTCGCATTTGAGTGTGAATTTGAATGTCTTGCATGCCATAAGTGTATGGTTTGTGCATGAGTTTACACATGGCATTATGTATATGAATTGAATTGAATTATGGCATGTTTGAGGCGTGGTGAATATCCTGACGCATATGAGACGCGGGGTGGTGTGATGTGTGACGCCCCGAACCAGGCTAGCACGCGAGCATCCAATCAAGCCTTCCTTATTCATAGCTCCAGGATCTATCGGCTAATGTCCTAGACGCTGAAAGAAACATGCATGCGGAAGCGGCGTCAACTCCAATTTACAAATAAAGCAACACTCGATGACTTAGGACACAAGGGCACACCTTTAATGAAGGTCAATCAAACTTCATTTTTTACTAATCTAAATCCTCAAAATATCTACTATTCAATTCTAAGGTCACAAAAGAGAAGCCTTCATTTTTCCTCTGGTGACCTCGTCTCTGTGCCAATCCATGGCAAACCTAGTTTCCTTCATCAGGGACTTGAAAAATGTTATCCACAACAGGGTGAGATTCACATCTCAGTAAGGTGGGTCCTAACCCTTGGTTAGGCCGACCGTCCACCCAGGCAGTCACATACCCCGATAATTTGAACTCATAGACATCTCAGTAAGTTCAAATATAGATAACCACACACAAGTGATAGGCACGCAAATATGGTATCATAACACACTCAGATGTTCATGCACACATCATCCTGTCATTTCACCACAACCATCCTTTCCGTCTTGCCTCATTCTCATGCCTGCGATTAGATCGCATCAGGCTCTCCTCTTGCCCGCGATTAGATCGCATTAGGCTTGGTCCGCGTAAATGCGTTAGACCGTCATTGACAACACGCGTAAACGCATCAGGTTCTAATGATTCCCTAGGCTGGTACCGACGCCTCATATCTCCGTCCCGCGATTAGATCGCATCAGGACCGTGGCCAACATAACCCCGCAATTAGATCGCATCAGGGTGCAACACAACCTCAACTTGACCCCGCGATTAGATCGCATCAGGGCGCCCTACAACTTCAACTCGACCCCGCGTCTCATACGCCTTAGGGCCCTGCCATGTCATGCTCATGCCATGATTCTCCATTCATTTGCACACACAATGCCAAGCGTAACTAAAGTATGATTCGTGTATTCCATGGCATGCAATGTAATCAAATGATATTCAGACATGACAATTCAAGCACAAGCAGGGGCACACATAAACCCCTTTACAATCTTATAACATACCAAGAATTATCCCTTTGGACACTCTCACGAATCAATCAATTTATCTTTCGACTCGCCCAATCGAGTCCAATCTTCCTAGCATAAGGTTAGGAATTCCCTTACCTTGAATTTGATAACACAATTTCTCTTCTTGAGTCCTCAAAGGTTCGGCTTCAAGGGTCCAAGACCGAACTCGCTGCGCAACCTAGGAAATTTCAATCAATTCGTCAATTTCCTTTGTCCAATTCATCAATCCATGAACTATAATCCTCCATAACACAACCCTCATCATCTTAACATGTCTTAAACATCAATTTGGGACTCGAATTCACCTGCTCTTACTCCCACCAGAACTAGTCTTGCACAAAACCGAATCGGTTCATTTCGGTTCCATGCAAACCATGCACAATTCATCCTAAATCAACTTCAAATCCATCATCTACTCTCTATCCTACCTATTAACATGTCTGTCTAAGGGTCTAGGGGTCTCACCGAAGGTTTGAAGTCGAATTGTCACCGGAAACCCGTCGAAAGTCGTCGGTTCTCCCAAGGTCAGAATCCGGTAGTTTCTATTCCAAGTTCACAAGACCCATTTGAGGTCAAAACTTCATCAAATCAAGCCCAACTTTTTACCACAGATTGATATATATGTGTTCTAGATTTTCACAAAATTTAACCTCAAAATTTTAATATTTCGGCCACCAAAAGGGTCAGAAACAGAACCTACCTCAGATTGGGTTAGTTTTTGTCGGCTTTCGGGAAAATTCTTGGCTGGAGCTCCTCGGTGGTCTAAACGTCACGTTTCCACTTCGAGGAGGTCGACAAGACATAGAACTAGGTTGGTATGGCTGGCCGGCATCCAAGTGGTGGCCAGAAGTGGGCGTCGGAACGGCCGAATAGCAGCTCCAAAAATAGGTCGGCGGCGAGCAGAATGAAGAAGAAGAAGAAGAAGAAGTGTTCGGTGGTTCTTGGGGGTGCTATGGCCGAATGAGAGGAGAGAGAGAGAGAGTGTGTGGAGTGTATATTCAACTCTCATGGTCAAAGGGAAGAATGGTAGGTATATAAAGTTAGAGAAGACTACTCTTTCAGCCATCTCTTGACACTTGTCCCACTTGTCATTCAACTTGATCCAATGGTCAATATTTGTCCACTTTTTCAACAGCCTAGGGGGAGGGTTTAATGACCAAATTACCCTTCTTCAAATGCATAGACAAGACTTTAGGCTCAAAGGGACAAAAGGGTAATCTTATCCCTGATGTCTAGAACGTCGTTTTTCTCTATTCAATCTTCTTCGATAGGGCGACGGCCAATCCAAATAACGTTGGAATTCTTGATTTTCCATTTCAAATTTTTCAAGACTCGTTTATGATGGTTTTCTCTATCAGACGTGGTTTCAGCCTATCTGGAATCGTCGGGCGGCTTTTGCGGACTTTACGCGTATCGACCATGTGATTCTCATCACATTTAGGGCTCGTCAATTCGTAGCGGCTTTGGTTGTCATATAATTGTGAGGGTCTATCACTAGTTCCTATGGTCTCGATCTTCACTATCCGATTTAGGAAAATTTTTGCAAATCATACGTTGGTTAAGCGGCATCACCCGCGCTCCAATCATATGACACTCGCAAGGCGTTCCCTTATCGTTCTCAGATCGGCCTTTTCGTGGTTCTAAATATTCCATTGACAATTCTTGTGGTCAAAGCGTCATTTTTTATCTGAATTTCCCTTGATCCACATACCATGTCTCGCATTAGCCTTTCCCTTTTGGTCAGTCCACTCGAATTGATCAGATTCGAGCGAGATATGACTGAAGCAAATAGCTAGATACACTCCTCATTAATGAGTCTGAAATTAACTGGAAATCAGAATGTCACAACCCTTCCCCCCTTACAAAAATTTCGTCCTCGAAATTTGCAACCTTCCAACCATCCAATCCCTTGGGGTATCGGTTCCTCATTGCATCCTCACTCTTCCGGATAATTCCTTTCACAACTTGATGATCTTGCTCGTCCTTTCCAGCCCAAAACCGTCTTTCCCCTGGAACTCGTCTCCTTCAGTCCTCAATCCAATTGGCTTCTCTCCATTCTCCTTTGGTATTCGTAACATTTGTCCATACCATTCGGCATATCACTCCTTTCAAATTTCCGTTCATACCAATAGAGATTCAAGGGCTTTATCAACTTGCCCTCCATTAACCAAGTCAAGTTATGGCCCTCTTGATTCCTTAAACAATTACATGATCATTTTCGTAGTAATTCGTTATCAATTCCTTCTGAAAATTCCCTTGGATCAAGTGATCCTTCAACCTTCGTGGTCATGTCCTTCTATTTTCTCGACAGGTCTAGTGCTCGACCATATGAAAGATTAATTTCAACTTTCAACCCTTATCACCAATAGTATATATATGTATCTTGGCACATCTTTGTGCCATCCCTAGGGACACCATAATCCTCCCCTCGAATTTTGATGAGGTCGTCTCCTTAAGTTTTCCCTTAATACTGGACTCGTCCTTCCGTCTCTAGGTCTCAAGGGTGCCATCCATTCCTATAACTCCTCAAGTATTGATGTTCAATCATGGCAACACCTCAATTCCCTTCTGGCCTTCAGGTTAGGCGTTTCCGGTGGCCGTCAATTAGTTGTTTGACAACTTCCTGTTTAGAGGTTGAATCTCTTATTTCTTGAGGGAAGATTCGTCCCTCCATCGTCAATTAGACAATGTTCAATTCTCAATTGTAAGCATCCGTTAAACAATTCACCCTTCCTTAGCGATGCGAATATCACTATAACAACACTTGGGTGATCTCTTCATTTCACATGCCTCATCTTCAATTCCCTTTAGGCAGTCCATACTCTCAACCTCTTTTAGTTCACATAACTTCAAGATCTTTCTTTAAACAGGTTATGTTCTCATATTCACAAGTAGTTTCACGCATCAGCGTTACCTCTTATTCAATTCCTCTCGGGAAACTGCTACCTTATACTCTTGTGGCAGGTACAGCCTTACAACATTCTTTCACTCAAACAACATTTCCCAACTTTATCACGAGGACACTCGCAAACCACTCCAATCATGCTCTAAGCATTCCAACTCCTATGGCCTTATCATCACGATGTATACGCAATGCCCACTTCCGGTTGCCTTGTTATGCCTCAAATTTCATCCTCGTCGCGTCATTGTGACCCTCATATGCGTTCCAATTTCCCAATGGAATTGTCATAAACACCGCAGTCATTAGCTTAACTTGAGTCCTCGAAAACTCTTTTGACGTTCATTCTTCCATTCGCATTACATCTCGTCCTTAGTCCATTTTACCAATGGAACAGCTCTTGTAGGGAATCTTTCCACAATCCATCTATTGCAATTCATCAATTCCAAGAACTTCAACTTCTAGCAACCCACACCGACTCTAGTCAATTTATCACTCATTTCACTCCTCTATGGCTCTACAAAGATTTCATTTCTCAGAGATTTCACGATCGAGAAATCCTACTTTATCATATCCATAGCCTGTGCTCTTCACATTCAGCATATATCAAGCATCTCCTTAGAGTCCATAGGGCACTCTCAAAAGTTGTTCATGTTTCTCTTGGCTCCTTACATGAGTTCAACCATCGTCTCTCAAGACGGTAACGACCAACTCAATCATTCCTTGGGCACTTAGTTCGGCGATTATCAACTTCCTTCCACCAGGTGTCGAATCTTCCCACCTGTTCCTCACACTTTTCACTTGAGAGCTTAGACCTTGGCTCTTTGTCGTCATGGGTCTCCTCTAGGACCACACGACATTTTACTTATTCTTGTCACTCTTCTCTCAAGAAGCATTAGTGCTTTAGCCTCTAAGTTCCATAACTCACTAAGGCGACCTTATCCCAATGCCGTTCGTTCCACTGAACGGCAACATCATCCTGGAATTCAACATTATCTACCAGACTGTCTCTCGGATTTCACTTTCAAGAGTCATTCAAGTTCTGCGTCCTCTTTATCGGTACAGACGCTCAATCATAATACTAAGACAATTTAGAGTTTTTCTTCATTTTACAATAGGGTCTCTTACCCTAAGGAAGAAACTACACAACTCCGTGGCATTTTCTCACTTCAAATTCACCTTGTCCTTCCTATTCCATAGGACGGTAACCTTGGAGTCTGCGCTGACGGTGATACCTTTACTCCAGGAATCAAATGTCACCATGCTTTCACATTCTATTTCCCATAACTCAGTCACCTCAAGTGACAATATCTGTTTGTCCCTGGTTCTCCACCAATTCACTTGTCGAATGCTCAATTTGACTACCTCAAATCACATTGCAAGTATTTTCTAAGCGCTCTTTTAATTTACTAAATCATTCACTAGAATAACAACTAGTCGGGACTATCAAATCCGTTCACTTTTCTTTTCTTCAACGACCATTTCATGGTCCAATTGCCCTTTAAGAACAATGCCCTATTCTTTAGGGAATAGCAACTCATGATTTCATTTCTCATGATTCTAATTCAATCAATCAATCCCAGGAAATCATTAATTCCAAGCAAACTAGCATGCCGATTTTTCCTCGACCCCTTCCATAACAGAAAAGACGGACTACCCATTTTCCACCATGTGTTTTACGCTCGGGTAATCAACCATTTCCCGTAGGCACATTCCATATTCATAATGAACATCTCTTTGCTTGTAATCCATGAGTAGGAGTTCTCTTATTCATAAGTCTTTCGATCTTTCTCCTCTTTTGCTGAGTCCCATCACCATTCCTCAAAATCAGGAATAACAACCATCCATAACGTTTTCAAATTCCAATCCACTCAGGGATTTACTTATCTTATTGAAGGTTCCTTGACTACCTTTACCATATACTTAAACGACCTTGAGAACTTTGTCTCACACTAGTCGATCATCCTATGATCCTTGCAAAACTGTCAGGATCCCTACAACCTTTGCTTTCGAGCAATCTTAGAAGGATACTTTCCGTTGAATAGCTCAATAGGGGCAGTCTAGGCAGATCTCATGCCTTCGAGGAAGCCCTTTCTCTAGCAACCTTTCACCAATTATCAATAGCCTCTTAGGGCTAATAACTGCCAGGGTCACTTTCTTTCTTCAGTGTACCCCAAACCTCCAAAGTTTCCTTATCAAGATCCTCAATCCAGAGGGAGACAATTCCAAATTTCATCCCTCCATCTAACTCTGTCAATCGCATTCTTATTCATAGCTTCACAAGCTTTTCAAAACTCTCATGGTCCTTCCCACACATTCACTTTTCTCGTGAACGAAATAACTCAAAGTCACCTTTCTCGTGACTTTTATCACTTAACTCGTCAACACAAGCATTTATCACTACAGTAACTTCGAGAATCATGGCAGCTCCTTTTCGAGCTTGCTTAACCAACAAATTTCCTCATTTCCAATTAAAGTTCTCACGACCCATTCAGCTCTTGGGTCTCGTACGATTAATCGATCGAGCCATATTCTCTTTTAGTACTTATACTCCAATCGCCCATCTTTACTCAATTCTCATGATCCGTATTAGTTCTCGGATCTTCCATACCATGTATACTCAAGCCCAATACTCTTCTACGACCACAACTTAGTCGTTCAACCTTATTAAGTTCTCATGTTACTTGAACCACTATGATTCCCTCCAAGAATCAGAAGCTTAAGTCATCTACTCAAGTCCGGTAGTCTCAGGCTGCTCATCTCATCATTCATCACTATCAACCATCAGTGGTTCCTAAACAACTCTCTAATAACACATAGGAAATTCTCAACTAATTGCCAAATATTCAAGGATCTCAAATCATCCTTAATCCGCAATTATTCATCAAGCCAGCCTTAACGAGGCAACTTCTCCACTAACAGCCATTGTCAGGCTAGCCTCCGCTAGGCAACTATTAAATAAGCACTCAAGGCAGCAATTTACCGAGTCAATAGCTCATACTTTAAGCCTAGAGGCATCCGCCACTCTAGCATAATTACAACTGACTATCTCATTCTCAGCATGCCTCAATTCAATAGGTATAGACCCCACAGGTTGTTTAATCTCTCAATTAGGCCTTAGCCAAACTAATCACACGGTGCCAGTCATAGAGCACGCCTAACAAGCCCATCAAACATCACTTTTATTGTTTTAAAAAAGGGTATCCACTGTCAAGCACGAAGCTTTTAACCATGCCACTCATCGGCGCCATTACACATGTCATGCCACTTTCGATCATTCTTGATGAGGATCAATCCCGTGCCATACATCTCTCATCCACAATTGGACTCAACCTGATACCTATACTTTCCCTTTCAAGTTATGACTTGGGTCATTCCTGCCTCTTGCCATCTTAGCCTGTCAAGAGCCACTCCTTGTCCGGACCTCTCTGTCCCAGCGATCACTCCCCCCCTCATCAAACCTGGCCATTGCAGGTTGTCCCAAATCATACATCTACGGAGAAAGCCCCGTTCCACGTGTCCTATACCATGTTTCATTACAGTTTATAGGTATCCCATCAACTTGTCCCATACCAAGCGACAGTTTATTAAGTCCAACAGACACAAGCTCGTGCATGCACCCTTATCAACTTTCGTTTCAAAGCCATAATCACATGCACAGCATGACTGTCCTCACCACTTGTCATATCAAAATTGCCTTCAAATCAATTCTTATCCATTAAAGAGTTCTAATTCCACCGATCCATTGTCTATATTCAACCATATACCTCAAGTGGAATCGCTAACTAAATCAAATCCCCAAGCATTCGATCACAATTGGCCTTTAACTCAATATACCTTGTATACATCTCACCTCATTTCATCCAAGGTTGACAATGGCAATTGATAGCTAAACCATCAAAGTATTGCCCAATTCAAGCCTGAATCCATTAATATCAGTCGCTTCTTTAAAACTCGTACTCCTTAAGTTGGGTCATTGACAAACCAAGATCACAATCATACACTTCAATTGACCCTTCATTCATAATTTATTCTCTAGCAACCTCAAATCCAAGCTCAAGACTTCTCAATTTCCATTCACTTCCTTGTGAGCCTTAGTCATAAATCACTCAAGATCATATCTTAATTCGGCACTAAGACCATTAGAATACCTCACAAGTTCAAGCCTATAATCCTCAACATTCAGCAATCCACGCTTATCCCTAAAGGTCTCACTACATAATTGTCCTCATGTTATCGCTCCTTATCACTCCAAGTCTTAATCACATTGGATCAAGCTGACCTTACTCTGACGCCAATCAAACGGGGATGTCACGCCCCGAACCAGGTGAGCACGCGAGCATCCCACCAAGCTGTTCCTTATTCATAACTCCAGGATCCAAAGGCCAATGTCCTAGACGCTGAAAGAAACATGCATGCGAAAGCGACGCCAACTCCAATTTACAAATAAAGCAACACCCGATAACTTAGAACACAAGGGCACTTATTCATAACTCCAGGATCCAAAGGCCAATGTCCTAGACGCTGAAAGAAACATGCATGCGAAAGCGACGCCAACTCCAATTTACAAATAAAGCAACACCCGATAACTTAGAACACAAGGGCACGCCTTTAATAAAGGTCAATCATACTTCATTTATTACAAATCTAAATCCTCACAATATCTACTATTCAATTCTAAGGTCACAAAAGAGAAGTCTTCATTTTTCCTCTAGTACCTCGTATCTGTGCCAATCCATGGCAAACCTGGTTTCCTTCATTAGGGACATGAAAAATGATAACCACAACGGGGTGAGATTCGCACCGCAATAAGGTGGGTCCTAACCCTAGGTTAGGCCGACCATCCACTCAGGCAGTCACATACCCTAATAATTCAAACTCATAGACGTCTCAGTAAGTTCAAATATAGATAACCACACACAAGTGACAGGCATGCAAGGATGGTATCATAACACAATCAGATGTTCATGCACACCTCATCCTGTCATTTCACCACAACCTTCCTTTCCTTCTTGCCTCATTCTCATGCCTGCGATTAGATCGCATCAGGCTATTTTCATGCCCGCGATTAGATCGCATCAGGCTTGGTCCGCTTAAACGCATCAGGCCGTCATTAACAACCCGCGTAAACGCATCAGGTTCCAATGATTCTCCAGGCTGGTACCGACGCCTCATATCTTCGTCCCACGATTAGATCGTATCAGGATTGTGGCCAACACAACCCCACGATTAAATCGCATCAGGGCGCCACACAACCTCAACTCGATCTCGCGATTAGATCGCATCAGGGCCCCACACAACCTCAACTCGACCCCGTGTCTCATATGCCTTAGGGCCCTGCCATGTCATGCTCATGCCATGATTCTCCATTCATTTACACACACAATGCCAAGTGTAACTCAAGTACGATTCGTATATTCCATGGCATGCAAAGCAATCAAGTGATATTCAGACATGGCAAGCAATTCAAGCACAAGCTGGGGCACACATAAACCCCTTTACAATCTTATAACATACAAAGAATTATCCCTTTGAACACTCTCATGAATCAATCAATTTATCTCTCGACTCGCCCAATCGTGTCCAATCTTACTAGCATAAGGTTAGAAATTCCCTTACCTTGAATTTGATAACACAATTTCTCTTCTTGAGTCCTTAAAGGTTCAGCTTCAAGGGTCCAAGACCGAACTCGTCCAGCAACCTAGGAAATTCCAATCAATTCGTCAATTTCCGTTGTCCAACTCTTCAATCCATGAACTATAATCCTCCATAACACAACCCTCGTCATCTTAACATGTCTTAAACATCAATTTGAGACTCGAATTCACCTACTCTTACTCCCAATAGAACAGGCCTTGCACAGAATCGAACTGGTTCATTTTGATTCTGTGCAAACCGTGCACAATTCATCCCAAATCAACTTCAAATCCATCATCTACTCACTATCCTACCTCTTAACATGTCTATCTAAGGGTCTAGGGGTCTCACCGAAGGTTTGAAGTAGAATCGTCACCGAAAAACCGTCGAAAGTCGCCGGTTCTCCAAAGGTCAGAATCCGGCAGTTTCTGTTCCAAGTTCACAAGACCCATTTGAGGTCAAAACTTCATCAAATCAAGCCTAAATTTTTACCACATATTGATATACATGTCTTCTAGATCTTCACAGAATTTGACCTGAAAAATTTCAACATTCCGGCCTCCAAAAGGGTCAGAAATAGAACCTACCTTAGATTGGGTCAGTTTTCGTCGGCTTCCGAGGAAATGCTTGGCCGGAGCTCCTCGATGGTCCAAACACCACGCTTCCACTTCGAGGAGGTCGGCAAGACGTAGAGCTAGGTTGGTATAGCTGGCCGGCATCCAAGTGGTGGCCGAAAGTGGGCATCGAAATGGCCGAACAGTAGCTCCAGAAATTGGTCGGCGGCGAACAGAATGAAGAAGAAGAAGAAGAAGTGTTTGGTGGTTCTTGGGAGTACTATGGTCTAATGAGAGGAGAGAGAGGGAGTGTGGAGTGTATATTCAACTCTCATGGTCAAAGGGAAGAATGGTAGGTATATAAAGTTGGACAAGACTACTCTTTGAGCCATCTCTTGACACTTGTCCCACTTGTCATTCAACTTGATCCAATGACCAATATTTGTTCACTTTTTTGGCAGCCTAGACCAAATTGCCCTTCTTCAAATGCATGGACAAGGCTTTAGGCTCGAGGGGCAAAAGGGTAATCTTACCCCTGACGTCCAGAACGTCATTTTTCTCGATCCAATCTTCTTCGATAGGACGATGGCCAATCCGAATAACGTTGAAATTCTTGATTTTCTATTTCAAATTTTTCAAGACTCGTTTCTGATGTTTTTCCCTATCAGACGTGGTTCTAGCCTATCTCGAACCGATGGGCAGATTTTGGGGACTTTACGCGTATAGACCCTATGATTCTCATCACATTTAAGGCTCGTCAATTCGTGGCGGCTTTAGTTGTCATGTAATTATGAGGGTCTATCACTAGTTCCTATGGTCTCGATCTTCACTATCTGATTTAGGAAAATTTTTGCAAATCATACGTTGGTTAAGCGGCATCACCCGCGCTCCAATCATATGACACTCGTAAGACATTCCCTAATCGTTCTTAGATCGGCCCTTTCGTGGTTCTAAATATCCCCTCGACAATCCTTATGGTCAAAGCGTCATTTCTTATTCAAATTTCTCTAGGTCCTCATACTATGTCTCGCGTTAGCTTTTCTCTTTTGGTCAGTCCACTCTAATTGATCAGATTCGAGCGAGATATGATTGAAACACATCACTAAATACACTCCTCATTAATGAGTTTGAAATTAACTGAAAATCAGAATGTCACATGATGAATGCCCCAAGGCGCTGAGGCGCGAGGTTTTGAGTTGTATGGCCCCCTTGATTCGTATGAGACGTGGAGTTGAGAAGGCCATAGTCTTGATGCGTTGAAACGCGGAATGGAGTTGTGATATGTCGACACTAGCCTGGAGTAACATTGAAACCTGATGCGTTTGCGTGAGTTGTCAATGATAGTCTGATGCGTTTACGCAGACCGAGTCTGAGGCGTTCTAAACATGGGAATGAGAATGAGGCAGTCTGAAGGGTAGAAGTGGTGTATGGCATGGCGATTTGTGCATGATCATATGGATGTGTTATGATGCCATGACTGCATGCCTAACATCTGTGTGTTGTAACGATAATTGAATGCCTCGTATGTTTATTTGTGTGAAATGCTAGTATTTATGACTCCCTAAGTGGACTGTCGGCCTAATTTAGGGTTAGGATCCACCTTACTAAGATGTAAGTCTCACCCGTTATGGGACCCCCTTTTTTTTACAGATCCTAGGTCTTGAGGATGTGGCCTATCAAATTTGGAGACCTCAAAGAGATGTCTATCTATTTTGATGAGTTCCCTGACGGGCAGGGAACCATTTATGTTAGAAAGTGTACAGTAGTATGGGTAGACGAGCGTGGGAGAAGCTGGAAGCCTCAAAGGTATGAGACCTAGTTTCGAAAGGTTGGGGATGTTTCTACAAGGCCGCTGAAGCCCACTGAGGTGCCCCGGGAAGTCGTCCCCAGTTGGTGTCATCCCACCCGGGATTTAGACCAGGCTGAGGGGTCATTTGCCGGTTCGAGGAACGGACTTGAGAGAACCCGGCCTTGGAGGACACTGAGGAGGCCATAGTGGTTGAGGCTACTCGGGAGGACCTAGTGAAGCCGTTTGCATAGGAGACCATGGAGGACACCGTAGAGGTTTGCTCGGAGACCTTCTTAGAGTACTAGCCCATGGGGAAGGCAGAGGAGACAAATGACTCTAGCAGCTCGTCTTAGGAGCTCCGGGCATACTAGTTTGACTTTTGATGGCGACCCTGATTCTTGTTTCTTTTGATGATGATGGATCTCTTTTGTACTTACCCCGTCTCCCCACTGACTAGCGGATTTAGTTGCCATGCACTTGTATGAACATTTGGGTATTATGTATTGTTATTATTCTCGCTATCCAAGTCCCACTTTACGTTTGTACGGAGGAGTTATTACATTGTCGCTTCCGCATGCTTATATATAACACGTCTCTCAACTTATATGCGGATCTTAGGACATCGAGGATATCTTGGTTTGCTTGCAGGGAGTCGCGCGCTCGTGCCGAGGGCGTAGGGCGTGACATGTAATTTGCAAGAATTTCCTAAATCAGATTCCGATAATCAGGACCGCGGGAGGTAACGATAAACCCTCGCAATTATATGACAACCAAAGTCATCATGACTTGAAAAAAAATCCCAAGGTCGATACACGTAACGCCTGCAAGAGTCACCCGTCAGTTTGAGATAAACTAGAATTTACAGTCGACGAGGGCTCGACATGAAATTGGACCTCGAGATTTGGGTATAAGACATTTAAGAATTCCAACATTTGAATTGAATTTGACGTCGCCTCACCGAGGGTGATTTATATTGAAAAAATAAAATTTCAAACGGAAAGTGTAAAATAACCATTTTACCCCTTGATCGTTGCCCTCGCCTTAAGAAGTTGAGAAGGACAATTTGGTCATTTTAGACCCCCTTTATGGCTGTCGAAAATGTATATGGATGAGGTCAGAGGAAATCAAAGCCATTGATTGAATTATTGAGGTGTGCCAAGTGTCAACCATAAAAGGGCTCTTGCATTTAATGCCCCATAAAATCAATCTTGTCACTTTAACACCTTAATTAACTGTGGAAGACTCGATTAGACACCTCATCAGTTGTGACCCCCTCTTCATCTCCTTTCCTCTTCATTTTTTTCTTCTTCTTCTTCTTCCTTTCCTATCTCGGTCAAGAAGCTTTCTCGCGAACAGACCAAAACTGCTTCACTGTTCTAGTCATAACTTTGTCGTCCAATATCGGATTGAGGTAAAACCACCACCGTCTGAAAGCTTATTGTATTTCCATTCCAACAAGGTATTATAAGCTCAATTTGGCCCAACCGTTTGTCTCGTAGGTTAGTTTGAGTGGGTAAAGATCAGAATCTAACCCGGTTTTGGAGAGAATCCATTTTGGACGGCTTCAAGACTTCAAATGGCTTCAAATTTTTATATGAGTCATTCTCAACTCATAGTATACGAGTTTTGAAAGTTGAGATTGATAAGTTGTGGGAGTTGAGATGAGTTTTAATGGATGAAACCTCTTGATCTTTCATGGACAGATTCTGGCCGTTTGCTGGCCGTGAGGTGTCGAGCCATTGGGAGGCTCTTGGAAGTATCAGCTTGCTGTGAAATACTCGGTAAGACCCCTAGAGACATTGTTTGATGTGTTGGCAAGGAGATTATGTGAGGAATTAGGGTTTTTAAGTGAATTTAAGGATTGTTTTGTATGGTTTACCTAGGATTGATTCTGCCCCGCCCTAGACCGAGCAAACCGATCCATTGGGGATTTGTCAAAGTGTCGCTATATTTCAAAATCCTCGAAAGATGTTCTAAAGCAATGGTTGATGCTTTAACTTAGTGGTTGTGTGATCGAATTGAAGTTGGAAGAGTTTTAACGGTAAATCTGTGAATTATTCTTAGGGCTGTGTACTTGTTCTATTCGGCCAATTGAGGACTGAATGTGGTAGCTCATTTTGAGTGGATATTTTAACCCAATTGATGAGGTAAGTGTTTCCTAAACCCTTACTTGAACATTAGGACACTACTGGATGATTGGTAGAATGAATTTATTGTTTGGTGAAGCTTATGGCTTGAATGGCTTTGATGCGATAGGATGATGTTTATACTGTGATATGTTGTGATGATATAATTCGGCTATTGAGCCCTGGATTCATATGAATTGGCTATGAAGCCCCTGTTATTGAATCGGCAATAGTGTCTATGTTATTGAATTGGTTATAATGTCTATGCTATATAGATGGCTATAATGTCTATGTTATATAAATAGCTATAGTGTCGATGTTATATGAATGGGCTATAGTGCCCCAGTGATCAATTGGCTTGGAGCCCCGGAGATCGCATTGACTTGGTGCACCAGCAATACCGATTGGCTTGTTGCCCCGGTGGTATCGATTGGCTGTGAGCCCCAGTAATATTAATTGGCTGTGAGTCCTAGAGGTATCGATTGGCTTGTTGCCCCGATGGTACCAATTGACTAAGGGCCTTGATAATATTGATTGGCTTGTAACACCGGTGATATCAGTTGGCTAGAGTGCTTAGAGAAGTACATCGTGGCTGAGAGCTCAGGCGATGAATGATTGTGATAACTATGAAAATTGTGTGTATTAGTTTACATGCCGTGTGCTTTGAGCTTGAACCCTTGAGGTTGAGTATGATGGGTCGTGTTTCTTATCCATGCTTGGCTTGATGATATGCCTGATTAATTGATGCCTTGTGCCATTGCACAGATGAATGCTTGCATCTGGTAGCGTTTATGTGTGGTATGGGGGAACTGGTGATCAGGTTTAGGTTTAGGTTTAGGTTTAGGTTTAGGTTTAGGTTTCACTTACTGAGATATATATATCACCCCCGTTGGGGATTAACTTTTTTAGATCTCAAGCGAAGGAAGTCCGAACTTGTCATGGGTTGGCATTTGAGGAAGTCGTTGGAGGAAATCATAATGAATCTAAGTGAGACTGTAGTAACTGTATATTGTTTGGAGTTATATTTGTAACCGACCATGATATTTATGAGAAGTGTATACCCTTTTGTCCTGAGTCATCTCATTGTGAATTTGCATGGAGCTATTTAGTTGCTTCCATGACCTTGTTTCATTTTGGTATTATGATTAATTGGCCGAGGGATCCTGAGAGACTATTGTTATATAAACGGCCCGGTGGAATGTTCGTGAGCCGCAGGGTTCGAGACGTGACAATGTGTGATTCATCTGATTCAAGTGAGCTATTTTAGATCCATTTTTATTAATCCCTTAAAAACTTAGAATCCATATATGACCCATTTGTCAGAAAATATGGGTTAAAATGGGTCATTCACCCATTGACGTTTCTAGATATGCGAGTGGCGAAACTTACAAAAAAGAAATTAAATCGGAAAATATATCACACGCGCTACTCCAAAGAGACTGGGAGTTGAAAATATCAAAAGGTAAAGCTAATGAACAAGGTCTTTTGGTGGGAAGATAGATTCATTTCTCTTGGGTGTACACAAGTGATAGTGCATATGAGCCTAGTTCCATGGAAGCGAGATAATTTGGAAAAATTATCCAATCAGTCTTGAACCTACTGCATGGATATCAATTCAATTTTAAACGTTTAAATTTTTTCAATTAAGTGATAAACCCTTGCACAAAATTCAATTATAATCTTCCTGAACAATTTTCCCAAAAATATATTACACAGTAGTGTGCTACATAAGACGTCCGGCGATGTTTGGATCACTGCATCAGAAATATCCAACAAAAATTGACAGAAAGGACCATATTGAAATTTGCCGCATATATTGGCAGAATTGGGTAATTTATTATTAAGTTGGTATCTGCACAATAGGTGTATCACTAATTGAGTCATTTTTTCGAGACAATGTGAACTTCCTCTTTCAACACTAGATTGTCAAATGCTTAATAAAAAGACACTCGTAACAGTATGTTTTGGTTAAAAATGAAAGAGGAATATTATGCAGTCAATTATAGTAAGGAAAAAGTCCCAAAAAAAAAAGACTAAAGTGTCCTCATAAGAACCTGAAAATGACTTTATTTAAACCAATAACCTAAAATGCTCAAATCATTTCAAAAAAGAGCCTAGCCAAAGGACATTTTAATCATTAACTTTTAAAAAAAAAATCTCTTTTTCTCTTTGTCTTTTTTCCTTTTCTTTTCGTTTTTCTCCCCTCCCTCCCCTTGCCCCCCTCTCACCTCTCCTCCCTAGGCCATTGTAGACCTCAGGCGAGGGCGAGAGAAACACTCCTCTAGGCATGCGAGGGTGACCCTTGCCAGATCTAGCAAGGGTAGCTCTCGCGTCACATGGGTGAGCGAAGGGGCTTGCTGTCACGTTCCGAACCCGGCAAGCACGCGACTCCCTGCAAGCAACAACTCTTCTCGAACGTCCCAGGATTCACATATATCGAGAGTTGCATTATATCAATAGCATGCAAAAGCGACAATATACAAACTCCTCCGTATGATAATAAAGGGGACCAGGATAACGAGAACGCCAATAAATAAACATAATCTCCCAACTGTTCATACAAGGTGTCACGCCCTCCCGAACCCGGTGAGCACGCGTATATCCCGCCAAGCCATACTTTTCTTAAAAACTCCAAGATCCAAAAGCCAACATTCCAAGCACTGAAAGGAATGCGCATGCGGAAGCGAAGCCAACTCCATCTTACAAATAACTCAACACCCGATGACTTAGGACAGATACAACAAAATTTCATTAATCAATTTATGACGAGTTCAATTCATATTCCACCAATCGGAAGTACAAACACAATATCAAGAAAAGGCAAATCCATTCAAAATGCAATTGGTCAACTATCTCTTCAAAAGTCAATCCTTGGAAAGCTTGCGCTTCCTTCGCCTGGGACCTGAAAAATTAAGCCCCCGCTGGAATGAGATATAAATCTCAGTAAGGTGGGTCCTAACCCTAGGTTAGGCCGACCGTCCACTCAGGCAGTCATCTATCCCAAAATTTCCAAACTTATAACCATACAGGCGCGTCAAGCACAAATCAATAAAACAACCACATGCATATGACAGGCATGCAAAGATGACCTCATGTCACACTCGGCCTGCCACTTCACCACATCCTCTAATCTTCGCCTGCCTCAATCTCTAGCCTGCGATTAAATCGCATTAGGCTCGGTCTGCGTAAATGCATCAGGCCGTCATTGGTAACCCGCGTAAACGCATCAGGTTTCGATGAATCTCCAAGCCAATATCTCCATCTCATAACTCCGTCTCGCGAATAGTTCGCATCAGGACCATGGCTATCTCAACCCCGTGATCTCATCGCATCAGGGTATACATTTACTACCCCGCGTCTCATACGCCCAGGGCCTTTTCGTCCCCCGAATAATTCGCATTAGGACCATGGCTAACTCAACCCCTCGATTTCATCGCATCAGGGCGCCGCACAATATCAACTCCACCCCGCGATCTCGTCGCATCAGGGTATCCACCTCCCCCCTGCATCTCATATGCCTCAGGGCCTCGCAATGTCATGCTCGTGCCATGCTTCTCAGTTCAATACACAGATAAAACCACAGGTGCGACTCATGCACGTTTTAAGTATTCATGGCATGCAAGACAATCAATGGTACTCAACATGGCGTATGATTTAAATGTAGCAACATCACACATAGATCTCCTATAGCCACTTAGGACACAATAATAACTATCCTTTTTTGGAATATTCTCATGAATCACTCAATTTGTCTCTCGACTCGCCCAATCGAGTCCAATCTTCCTAGCATAAGGTTAGGAATTCCCTTACCTTGCGTTTGATGCCACACCAATTCTCTTCTTGGTCCTCAAAGGTTCAGCCCCCTATGGTCCAAGGCCGAACTCATCGCGCAACCTAATAAAATCCAACCAATCCGTTAATTTCCAAGTCCAATTCAACCTTCCATGCATCCTAATCCTCCATAGCACAATCCTCAACATCTTAACATGTTTTAAACATCAATTTGAGACTCACAATTCAATGCCAACAGCCCTCCAAGGTTCGGCCATGCACAGAACCAAGCCGATTCCTCACGATTCTGTGCATGCCGTGAACTACCAGCCCTAAATCAACTTCAAATCTAACATCTAACCCTTATTCTACCTCCTAACATGTCTACCTAAGGGTTTGGGAGGCTCACCGTGAGTTTCGAGTCGATTGGTTGCCGAAAACTCGTTGAAATCGCCAGGTCCTCCTAAGTCAGTCTTGCCGGCAGATTCTGGGTAAAATTCACAAGACCGGTTCATGGTCTAAACTTCATCAAATTGAATCCCAATTTTTATCACAGATCCATACACATTTCTACTTGATCTCCACCAAATTTTGCTTCCAAAATCCAAGAATTCGGCCATCAAAAGAGTCAAAAACCAAACCAACCTCAGGTTGAGTCAGTTTCTGTCGACTCCCGGGAAAACGCTTGGCCGGAGCTCCTCGGTGCTCCAAATGGCGTGCTTCCACTTCGAGGAGGTCAGCAAGACATAGATCTAGGTTAGAATGGCTAGCTGGCATCCAGGTGGTGGTCGGAAGCGGCCGCCAAAACGGTCGAACAGAACCCTCATAATTGGTCGGCAATGGCAGAATCAAGAAGGAAGAAGAAGAGAGAGGGGCGTGAGTCTTGGGTGCTATGGCCAGCCAAAAATGAGGTGAGGAGAGAGAAAATATATTATATACAAGGCTTGGTCAAAGAGGCTTCAATGGTAGGTGGAAAAAGTTGGATATGACCATCCCTTGTCCATCTTGTGACACTTGGCATTGTCTTTTCCAAAGTAGATCCAAAGGTCCACATTCCCCCTTGTATTTTCGGCAGCCTTGGGGGTTTAATGTCCATTATTCCCTTCTTCAATTGCAAGGGCAAAGTTCTAAGCTTGAGGGGCAAAACGGTCATTTTACCCCCGACGTCCGGAACGTCATTTTTCTCCATCCACTTATCTCCGATAGGGCGACGACCAATCTAAATAATGTTGAAATTCTTCATTTTCCATTTCAAACTTTTCAGCACTCGTTTCTAATAATTTTCTCTATCAGACGTGGTTCCAACCTATCTCGAACCGACGGGTGGCTTTTGCAGACATTACGCGTATCAACCCCGTGATTTATATCACATTTAGGGCTCATCAATTTGTGACGACTTTGATTATCATGTAATTGTGAGGGTCTATTGCTAGTTCCCTCGACAATCCTTATAGCCAAAGCACCATTTTCTATCCGAGTTTCCTAGGTCCACGTACCTCGTCTCGCGTTAGCCTTTTCCTTTTGATCAGTCTACTCGAATTGATCAGATTCGAGCGGAATACGACTGAAATACATCTCTAGATATACACTTCTCATTAATGAGCCTGAAATTGACTGAAAATTAGAATATCACACAAGGCACTGGTAGACTAAAGCTGTTGATCGGTAGGAGTGACAAGGTCAGTACAAAAGAGGGTCATCATCATCTCCAAAAGAAACGGTGCATCGAAACCATCATCAAAATACATCAGCCCAAAAAACAAAAATCCCTAAGTCGAGCTGCTAGAGTCGTCAGTCTCCTCAGCGTCCTCAGTAGGCTCGTGCTCCGAGAAGGTCTCCGAGCGTACCACTACTGTGTCCTCCATCGTCGTGTCTGCTAACTGCTCCACCAGGTCGTCCTCGAAGACTTCAACCTCTATAACCTCGTCGGTGTCCTCCAGGGTCGAGGTACTCTCAGGGATGTTTCTCGAGCCGGCTGCTGACCCCTCAATCTCCACATAATCCCGAGCGGGATGATACCAGCTAGGAATCACCCCACGAGGTACCTCAATGGGCTTCAATGGTCCCGTAGTCACTTCCCCTACTTTCCTAAACCAAGCCTCGAATCTATGAGGCTTCCAGCTTTTTGTACCCATGTCAACCCAGACCATAGTACACTTCCTAACGTATACGGTTCCCTATCGTCCGAGAACTCCTAAAAATACGCCGACATTTATTTCGGGTCACCAAATCTTATGGGCAACATGATCATGGCCTAGGATCTGAAAATGTGATCCCGCGACCGGGTGAGATTTACATCTCAGTAAGACAGGTCCTAACCCTAGGTTAGGCTGACCGTACACTCAGGTGAGCACAATCACAAACAACAATGCACAAGCAATCACATGAGGCATTTCATAGTCATTAAATAACATACGGATACAAACGAGTGTCAAGCATGCAATCATGGCATCGTGTCACACCAGTAGAATCAAGCACATATTATCAAACCAAATTACACCTTCCACCCTTCCATGCCTCCATTTGATTCACACCCATGTTTAGAGCGCCTCAAGTTCGGTCCGAGTAAATACGCCTCAGACCATCACATTAACAAACCCTTGAAAACGCATCAGGTTTTCAATTTCATTTTAGGTCTGTGTCGACACATCTCAAATTTCATCTCGTATCTCAACGCATCAGGACATCGGCTATTTCAACCCCGCGTCTCATACGCCTCAGGGTACCGTTCAACTCAAACCCCGCACCTCAAGGTATCCATCCACACAACCCCGCGTCTCAACGCCTCAGGGTGTCACAAGTTCTTCAGGCATGCCAAATTCTCATTTCAATTTAGACTCATGATCAAGTGCAAACTCATGCAACGAGCAATACATCTATGGCATGCGAGACAATTAAATTCAACACTCAAATGTGACAATCAATTCATGGCACAAGCATCGTCAAGCATTCAAGCCATCTATATCTCTCAACGACGCACAATAGACAATCACACCTTAAACTTCCAAGAATCAATCTAATTTCACACTCAATTCACCCAATCGAGTCTACTCCACCTAGTCAAGGCTTAAAAACTTCTTACCTTGTGCTAAAACCAACACAAATCTTCTTCCAAGCATTTCAATGATTCGGTCCTGATGGTCCAAGAACAATTCAACTGCTCGACCTAAGGAAATTCATCCAATCGTCAATTTTTCTTGCTCAAATCGTCAATTCACTAAACATACACCTCATTGACATATCGATTAACATCCTCATACTTCTCAACGATGAATTTGGAGCTCAATTCAATTCCCAATAGCCTCCCCCAGATTCGGTATGCACAGAACCGAAACAGGACATTTTCAGTTCTGTGCATATCTCAACTAACCAGCCCTTAAACTAACTTAAATCCTCAATTTATCCACTAATCTACTTGCTAACATATAGTTCTAGGAGTTGGGAAGGCTCACCAAAAATTTAAAGTCAAGGCGACATCGAAAAGTCCTTGAACGGTGCCGGTTCCTCCAAGTCCTCAACCGGTCAATTTTTCTCCTTCAAACACAAGACCCATTTGGGGTCAAAACTCCATCAAATTCATCCAAACTTTTTACAACAGCTCAATCTACAAGTCCTCTAGATGTCCACAAAATATGGCCGAAAGATTCAAAGGATTCGGGGTCCTACGAAGTCTAAACAATGGCTTACCTTTAGCTGCAACAGTTTTTGTCGACTTCCGAGAGAATGGCTGGCCGGAACTTTTCAGTGGGTCAAATGATTTGATTCCACTTGAAGGTTGTCGGCAAGAAGATGAGGAAGGGGCTGGTGGTCGGCTTGACAGCTGGAAGTTATTGGGAGTGGCAGTCGACAGCGGTGAAACCGGAGGGTAGTACTGGTCGGCGGTGCAGCTTCTCGGTGAAGAAGAAGAAGATAGGTAGATGATGGTGATGCTCAACTGAAGAAGGAGAGAGAAAGTGGTATATACACATATTCAAGGGTCAACAAGGTTAAATGGTAGGTTAAAAGTATTTCCATCAATATCAATGCATAATCCTTTGACACTTGTCTATGTGTCAATCAATGTTTTATCCAATGGCTGCCAATTTCTCCAATTTTTGGCAGCTATAGTGGGGTATCAATGACCAAAATGCCCTTGTTTAATTATAAATGCAAGACTAAGGCTTGATGGGCAAAAATTGTAATTTTACCCTCGACGTCCGGAACGTCGTTTTTCTGATTTCAATTTTCTTCGATAAGGCGACGGTCAATCCAATTATAATGTTGGAATTCTTGACTCTCTATTTTCTAATTTCGAGACTCATTTCTAAATTCTTTCTCTATCCAATGTGATTCCTACCTTTCCCGAATTGACGGGCGGCTTTTGCTGACGTTACGCATATCGACTCTGTGATTTATATCACACTTAGGGCTCGTCAATTCATGGCGACTTTGGTTGTCATGTAATTGTGAGGGTCTATCACTAGTTCCGACGATCTCGATCGTCACTGTTCGATTTAGAAAAAATTTATAAATTATACATGGGTTAAGCGGTATCACCCCCGCTCTAATCATATAACGCTAGCAATGCATTCCTTAATCGTTCTTAGATCGGCCTTTTATGGCTCTAAATGTCCCCTTGACAATTCTTATGGTTAAAGTGCCATTTGCTATTTGAGTTTCCTAGGTCCACGTACCTTGTCTCGCATTAGCCTTTCCCTTTTGGTCAGTTAACTCGAGATTGTTCAAATCCGAGCGAGATATGACTGAAATACATCATTAGATACATTCTCATTAATGAGTCTCGAAATGACAGGAAAAATTAGAATATCATAACTCTTCCCCCTTACAAATATTTCGTCCTCGAAATTTACTAATAAATAGTTACTCAAACAAATGGGGGTATTGACGCCTTATCGTTTCCTCGCTTTCCCATGTAGCGCCTTCGGTTCCATGGTGCTCTTAAACAACTTTGACCAATGGAATCGTCTTGTTCCTTAGAATTTGCTCCTTTCGATCTTCGATCCTGACTAACTTTTCTATGTAGGATACCTTATCGTCCACTTCGATAACCTCGTAATCTAGTACGTGCGTCGGGTCCGGCTCATACTTCCGTAGCATTGATACATGAAAGACGTTATATACTTGGAACAAGTTAGGTGGTAAGGCAAGTTTGTTGACTAAGGTCCCAATCTGTTTCAAAATCTCAAAAGGTCCTACATACCTTGGACTCAGTTTTCCTTTCTTTCCAAATCGAGATAATCCCCTCATTGGCGACACCTTAAGGAAAACATGATCGCATACTTGAAATTCCAAAGGCTTGCGTCATTTATCTGCATAACTCTTCTGACGACTCTGTGTCGTCTTCAACCTATCCCGAATTATTTTCACCACCTCTACTAATTGCTCTACCAACTCTGGGCCTATAATGCTTCTTTCTCCAACCTCATCCCAGCAAATCGGGGTTCTACAAGCCCTTTCATAGAGTGCCTCAAAAGGTGCCATTCGAATGCTCTGTTGATAGCTGTTATTATACGCAAACTCCACCAAATGTAGCTGATCCTCCCATCCACCATTGAAGTCTATCAAGCACGCTCGTAACATATCCTCGAGCGTCTGAATTGTCCTTCCCGATTGTCCATTTGTCTGTGGATGGTATGCCATACTAAATTGTAAACGAGTTCCCATGGCATCTTGAAGACTCTTCCAGAAGTTCACCGTGAATTTGGAATCTCTATCAGATGTAAGCGTCACGGGTACCCCATGTAGTCTCACTATCTGTCGCATGTACAATTCGGCATATTTATCCATCGTAAAGTCCTTTCGCACAGAAATGAAGTGTGCAGACTTGGTCAACCTATCCACGCTACCCAAATAGAATTGTGGTCTCTCTGGCTCCTTGGTAGTCCCATTATAAAAGCTATCGTTACGTGCTCCCACTTCCATTCAGGAATCTCTAACGACTGTAACAATCCACTAGGCTTACAGTGTTGTGCCTTCACTTGCTGGCATGTTAAGCACTTCATCACGTACTTCACCACATCCACTTTCATCCCGTTCCACCAATAATGTTGGCGCAAGTTCTGATACATTTTCGTGCTACCTAGGTGGATACTATAATTGCTCCTATGAGCCTCTGATAAAATCCTTTCCCTGAGCTTTTCGTCCTTTGGTACGCATAAACGCCCTCAAAATTTCAAGATTCCATCCTCTAACACTTGGAACTCTGGTTTCCTCTTCGTAGCATCCATTTCCAGGATTTTCTAAATTTTCAAGTCCGTAGACTGTAAGGCTTTTATCCTTTCCTGGATCTCAGGTTCTATTCTCAATGTGGCTACCAAACTGGATAGTTGACAGACTTCCAATCTGAACTCAGAATCCCTCAAGTTCTCAAATAATGACCACCCTTTTACCAGTAGACAGGCAATGCTCGATTTTCGACTAAGCGCATTCGCGACTCTGTTTGCCTTCCTAAGATGATATAATATGTCGCAATCATAATCCTTGAGCAGCTCCATCCATCGACGCTTCCTCATATTCGGTTCCTTCTAGAAAAATAGATACTTCAGGCTCTGATGGTCCGTATAAATCTGAAATTTCTCGCCACACAAATAATGTCTCCAAATCTTCAGAGCAAAGACGATCGCTGCTAATTCCAAATCATGGGTCGGGTAGTTAATCTCATGCGATCTTAGCTGTCAGGACGCGTAGGCAACCACTCTTCCATGTTGCATTAACACACAGCCTAGTCCCTTTAGCAAAGCATCGCTATAAATTTCATAGCCTCCAGGTCCTGATGGGATCGTCAATACTGGTGCGGTCGTTAACCGGTGCTTGAGCTCTTGGAAACTCCTTTCACACTTATCCGTCCATTCGAACTTCGTCTCTTTCCTAGTAAATATCGTCAATGGAATGGTTATAGATGAAAACTTTTCCACGAAACGTTTGTAATATCCTGCCAATCCTAAGAAACTTTGGACTTCCGTGACCGTAGTAGGCCTAGGCCAATTCATAAAAGCTTTGATCTTCGCAGGATCCACCGCAATCCCTTCTCCAGATACCACATGGCCAAGAAATGCCACTTTGTTCAACCAAAACTCACATTTGCTAAATTTAGCGTAAAGCGAATGCTCCCTTAAGGTCTGCAAAACAATCCTCAGATACTCTTCGTGTTCTACGATACTCCTTGAGTAAATCAGGATACATCAATGAAGACTATGACAATTCTATCTAAGAATTCCTTGAACACCTGATGCATCAAGTCCATAAATGCGGCTGGACCATTAGTCAGTTCAAAAGGCATCACAGTAAATTCATAATGACCATACCTTGTCCTAAAAGCGATTTTAGGTGTGTCTTCCTTCTTAATTCTCAACTGATGATACTCGGTCCTCAGGTTAATCTTAGAGAACACTGCAGCTCCTTGCAATTGATCAAATAAGTCATCAATCCTCGGTAGTGGGTACATATTCTTTACAGTCACTTGATTCAACTGCTTGTAATCGATGCATAAATGCAAAGATCCATCCTTTTTCCTCACAAATAACACCGGCGCTCCCCACGATGAAGCACTCGATCGAATAAATCCTTTATCCAGTAATTCTTGCATTTACACCTTTAACTCCTTCAGTTCTGATAAGGATATTCTATAGGGTGCCTTCGAGATCAGCTCCGTTCCAGGAGCTAACTCAATCACGAATTCAATTTCTTGCTCTGGTGGCAACCTTGGCAACTCTTGAGGAAAAATGTTGGGAAACTCACGCACTATCGGGATATTTTTTAATTTAGGCTCCTCGACAATCGTGCCCACAACTACAACTAAGTACGCCTGACATCCTTTAGTTATCAGTTTTGTCTCTTCAAGAGATGAGACTAAAGGAATCGAGATTCCTCCTCGACTTCCCACAAATTCAAATCTAGGGCGACCTTCCGGATAGAAACGAATTATCCTACTACCACAATCCACTACTAGCCTCTATTTACCCAACCAGTCCATTCCTATGATCACAACAAAGTCATACATGGGCAACACAGCTAAGTCTATACTCTCCTTACTACCGTCAATTATGATTTTACAATCCGCATAGCCCAACGAAACCAGCACATTATCTTTCAACGAGGTGGCAACATGCAGAATCATACTCAACAGTTTTAACTTCATATCAACCAAATCAGTAAACTGAGCATACACAAACGAGTGTAATGCGCCGGGATCGAACAAAGCATATGTAGTTTGGTCACACAAATAAACCGTACAAGTGACCATACCTGGCGTTTCTTCTGCTTCTTTGCGAGCCACGACATAAACTCTCCCCTGAGCTGGGGGTCAGTTCTGATCAATTTGGAGAGTGGCAGTTGACGGTACTGCTTGTGGTCGTTGCCCTTGAGGTCTATTCACTAGAGCTTGATTCGGGCAAGTCCTCATCTGGTGGCCCATCTGACCACACTTGAAGCACATTTCAGTCCTTGTCGGGCAAGGTCCATGCCTTCTGCCACAGAGGCGGCAGCTCCAATTCATTGGGTTCGGCGACTTCACTATGTTCTTCCTTACTAGAGGGACGAAGCGCCTATTGCTAGCCATAGGTCTTTTGCCAGTCTGGCTGTTATCTCTGAATGAATTAAACTACGATCCAGATGCAGCATTCTTCTCCTTTAGGTCCCTCTCAATCATCCGTCCCCGTTCATAGATTTCCTTATAGGTCTTCAAGTTCAGAGATATCATCTGATTGCGAAGCTTAAGCCTCAATTCATCCCGAAATCTCCGTGCCTTCTCTAATGGATCCACTACCAATCGGGTTGTATACCTCGACAATTTGGAGAACTCAGCTTCATACTGGTCCATTATCAAGTGATTCTGACGCAGCTGTAAGAACTCCACTTATTTCCTTTCCCCAGCGGTCTCAGAGAAATACTTATCATTAAATGCCATAGTAAAGGCATTCCAGGTCAAGGTCGTTCCTTCTGGAAAGACTCCATTCTTGGTGGCAGTCCACCAGTCATTTGCGGTACCTTCTAGCTGGTACATCACCAGTAGTACCTTTTCTTCATCCATGCATCTCAATACTCCAAAGGCCTTTTCCAGTTTCTCGATCCATCTCAATGCTAATTTGGGGTCTCTAGTCCCATCAACTAGGTTGGCTTCAGCTTGATAAATTGCTCAACTAGTTGGCCCATCTGTCTGGCTACAACAATCTCTTCCTGAGCATCCTTTACCTCATTGCCCTGGTCATGATCACCATTATCTCCATTGCCCCTATTATTACCGTTATTGGCGTTGACAACAGCTATTGTGGCTCCTACCACTTAAGCTATGGCAGCATCCTTGTCCTGGGTCTGCCTATCGATGAGGTCGCCAATCCTTTCGAGCGCCCTCGGTACTCCGTCCATCCTCGGGTCTTCCACCATAGGTGGCTTCGAACTAGAGGCTCCACTCCTGGGTCTTCTAAGTCTTCTAGGTGGATTACTCATTCTTGTATACTTTCACTAAGCCTGGACCACCACAATTTCATCAAGGAGTTGGTAACTCATTTATCCAACCAATTCCAGAGCTACCAAACTATGCATTAATAGAAGCAGTCATAACATAACAACCTGCCACACAACTAATTCCAGAAGCACTTCACTAAACAGTCCATGGCTATCACCCCATTCCGTCCACTTCGACGGTTCACCAAAATTAGCCATGCTCATTTACTCAACAGACCAAAATCCAAAAATGACTTTCAGCGCTAAGCACGGAACTTAATCCTCATAAGCCACCATAATCGTGTCACGACCAAATGTCAATCACATGCGCCAAGTCATATGTCATGCACGTCATGCCTTATTCTAACAAGTCTCCTAAGGTCTCGCTACCCGTCCTGTCCTAACTTAGTCCTCCTTATCACTCCAATCCTCAATCAATTGGGATCGAGCTAACCTTACTCTGATACCAAGTAAACGGGGATGTCACGCCCCGAACCCAGCGAGCACGCGACTCCCTGCAAGCAACAGCTCTTCTTGAACGTCCCAGGATTCAAATATATCGAAGATGCATTATATCAATAGCATGCGAAAGCGACAATATACAAACTCATCCGTACGATAATAAAGGGGACCAGGGTAACGAGAATGCATATAAATAAACATAATCTCCCAACTGTTCAGACAAGGCACTGGCAGACTAAAGCTGCTAGTCGGTAGGAGTGACAAGGTCGGTACAAAAGAAGGTCATCATCATCTCCAAAAGAAGCGGGGCATCGAGACCATCATCAAAATACATCAGCCTAGAAAACGGAAATCCCTAAGTCGAGCTGCTAGAGTCGTCAGTCGCCTCAGCATCCTCGATAGGCTCGTACTCCGAGAAGGCCCCCAAGCGTACCTCTACTGTGTCCTCTATTGTCTTGTCTGCTAACTGCTCCACCAGGTCGTCCTTAGAGGCTTCAACCTCTATAACCTCGTCGGTGTCTTCTAGGCTCAGGGTCCTCTCAGGGATGTTTCTCGAGCCGGCTGCTAACCCCTCAACTTCCACAGAACTCGAGCAGGATGACACCAGCTATGGATCACTCCACGGGGTGCCTTAGTGGGCTTCAGTGGTCCCGTGGTCACTTCCCCTACTTTCCTAAACCAAGCCTCAAACCTATGAGGCTTCCAGCTCTTTGCACCCTCGTCAACCCAGACCACAATACACTTCTTAACGTATATGGTTCCCTATCCATCCAGGAACTCCTCAAAATACGTCGATATTTCTTTCGGGTGACCAAATCTGATGGGAACCATGATCACGACCTAAGATCTGAAAATATGGTCCCGCGATGGGGTGAGATTTACATCTCAGTAAGACAGGTCCTAACCCTAGGTTAGGCTGACTGTACGGTGAGTACAATCACAAACAACAATGCACAAGCAATCACATGAGGCATTTCACAGTCATTAAATAACACGCGGATACAAACAAGTGTCAAGCATGCAATCATGTCATAGTGTCACATCAGGGAAATCAAGCACATATTATCAAGCCAGATTACACCTTCCACACTTTCATGCCTCCATTTGATTCACACCCGCATTTAGAACGCCTCAAGCTCGGTCCGCGTAAATACGCCTCAGACCATCACATTGACAAACCCGTATAAACGCATCAAATTTTCAATTTATTTCAGGCCTGTGTCGACACATCTCAAATTCCGTCTCGCGTCTCAACGCATCAAGACATTGGTCATTTCAACCCCGCGTCTCGTGCGCCTCAAGATACCGTTCAATTCAAATCCGGCGCCTTAGGGTATCCATCCACACGACCCCGCGTCTCAACGCCCAGGGTGTCACAAGTTCTTCAGACATGCCAAATGCTCATTTCAATTCATACTCATGATAAAGTGCAAACTCATGCAACGGGCAATACATCTATGGCATGCGAGACAATTAAATTCAATATTCAAATATGACAATCAATTCATGGCACAATCATCGTCAAGCATTCAAGCCATCTATATCTCTCAAGTACGCACAATAGATAATCACACCTTAAACTTCCAAGAACCAATCTAATTTCACACTCAATTCACCCAATCGAGTCCAATCCTCCTAGCCAAGGCTTAGAAACTTCTTACCTTGTGCTAAAACTAACACAAATCTTCTTCCAAGCACTTCAATGATTCGGTCCTGATGGTCCAAGAATAATTCAACCATGTGACCTAAGGAAATTCATCCAATCGTCAATTTTTCTTGTTCAAATCGTCAATTCACTAAACATACACCTCATTGACATATCAATTAACATCCTCATACTTCTCAATGATGAATTTTGGGCTCAATTCAACTCTCAACAGCCTCCCACAGATTCGTATGCACAGAACCGAAACAGGGCATTTTCAGTTCTGTGCATATCTCAACTAACCAGCCCTTAAACTAACTTAAATCCTCAATTTATCCACTAATCTACTTGTTAACATGTAGTTCTAGGAGTTGGAAAGCCTCACCGAAAATTTAAAGTCAAGGCGACGTCAGAAAGTCCTTAAACGGCGCTGATTCCTCCAAGTCCTCAATCGGTCAGTTTTTGTCCTTCAAACACAAGACCCATTCAGGGTCAAAGCTCCATCAAATTCATCCAAACTTTTTACCACAGCTCAATCTACAAGTTCTCTAGATGTCCACAAAATTTGGTTGAAATATTCAAAGGATTCAAGGTCCTACGGAGTCTAAACAGTGGCTTACCTCCAGCTGCGACTGTTTCCGTCGACTTCCGGGAGAATGGCTGGCCGGAACTCCTCAGTGGGTCAAATGACTTGATTCCACTTGGATGTTGTCGGCAAGAGGATAAGGAAGGGGCTGGTGGTCAGCTCAGCGGCTGGAAGTCACTAGGAGTGGCGGTTGTCGATGGCGAAACCGGCAGGCAGTGTTGGTCAGCGGTGCAGCTTCTCGGTGAAGAAGAAGAGTAAGAAGAAGAAGAAGATAGGCAGATGATGGTGATGCACGGTTGAAGAGGGAGAGAGAGAGTGGTATATACACATATTCAAGGGTCAACAAGGTTGAATGGTAGGTTAAAAGTGTTACCATCAATATCAATGCATAATCATTTGACACTTGTCCATGTGTCAATCAATGTTTCATCCAATGGCTGCCAATTTCTCTAATTTTTGACAGCTATAGTGGGGTATCATTGACCAAAATGCCCTTGTTCAATTATAAATGCAAGACTAAGGCTTGATGGGCAAAATGGTAATTTTACCCTCGACGTCCGGAACATCATTTTTCTAATTTCAATTTTCTTCGATAAGGCAACGGCCAATTCAATTATAATGTTGAAATTCTTGATTCTCCATTTTCTAATTTCGAGACTCGTTTTTGAATTCTTTCTCTATCCAATGTGATTCCAATATATCTCGAACTGACGGGCGGCTTTTGCAAACGTTACGCGTATCAACTCTATGATTTATATCACACTTAGGGCTCGTCAATTCATGGCGACTTTGATTGTCATGTAATTGTGAGGGTCTATCACTAGTTCCGACGGTCTCGATCATCACTGTTCGATTTAGGAAAATTTTGCAAATTATACATTGGTTAAGCGGCATCACCCGCGCTCCAATCGTATAACGCTAGCAATGCATTCCTTAATTGTTCTTAGATTGGCCTTTTACGGCTCTAAATGCCCCCTCGACAATCCTTATGGTTAAAGTGTCATTTCCTATTTGAGTTCCTTAGGTCCACGTATTTTATCTCGCGTTAGCCTTTCTCTTTTGGTCAGTTAACTCGAGATTGATCAGATCCGAGCGAGATACGACTGAAATACATCTTAGATACATTCTCATTAATAAGTCTCGAAATGACAGGAAAAATTAGAATATCACACTTTCGCTTGACGCTAGGCGATGGCGGCCTAAGGCCGACAATGACCAGGGGACAGGAGGGGAGGGCAGAGGAGAAAAAAGAAAATGAAAAATATAAATGATAAAAAGAAAAATAGAAAAAGAAAAAAAAACAATATAATTAAATCGCGAAAAAGTCTTTCAGGCAAGCCTTTCTTTGAAACAACTTAAGCACTTCAAACCTTTATTTGGAACAATATCTACTCCAAACATTTATTTAAGAAAACGAGGGCACTTCAAGCCCTTATTTAGAATTTTCCCTTATATGTACAATGAGGTTTGGAACATTTTCGTGAATGTGATAGCAAATAATTAGGGGGGGAAAAAAAGAGAGAGCCTAAAAAATATTTTCCTAGAATTGATTGCTTGCATCACCCAAAAAAAAAAAATGAACGGAAAATATATGCATGGCGTATGAAAATTTTTGGACGTAAGTTATTGTCCTAACTGATTATTTCTAGTGATACGAGTAATTATTTTCAAGTAATTTTCCCTTATGTGTACAATGAGGTTTGGAACATTTTCGTGAATGTGATAGCAAATAATTAGGGGGAAAAAAGAGAGCCTGAAAAATATTTTCGTAAAATTGATTGCTTGCATCACCCAAAAAACAAAACGGACAGAAAATATATGCATGATATACGAAAATGTTTACACGTAAGTTATTGTCCTAACTGATTATTTCAAGTGATACAAGTAATTATTTTCAATAAAATATTTTTTAAATTATTATTTTCCTCTAAACAAACGGAGCCTAATATATTACCTATGTTTATCAGCCTTAATATAATATGACTGGCATAGTTAAGCATGTTTTATGAGTACATGGATAGTTGGATTCACTATCCTAAGACAATATCCACCTCGTGTGGCTAGTCCCATAAGATAAAAGATATATATTAAAACTTCAAGAATCGCACTTTTTTTTTTTGTTGGAAGTAGTATCCAATATGAAAGAATTGAAATCTTGAGTATCGGAAACAGCATAAAAAGTGTTTTACATTAGATGCAGATTAAATAATCAATATGAAAGAATATCAAAAAGTGTCAAAATTTGTGCATGGTGTTCATTTTAATAGTAAAGTTTTTTCCTTTCAACTCGCTAAGTGCCAACTTTTTTGAAAAAAAAGATTTTAATTAATTGCCAACTCTGATATACTTGGGTCAAAAATCCTACGTGGCACTTTTTTATTACTAAGTTGAGCCTACATGACTCGCAATAGGATATAGTCAGCCATAAAAAAATTTAAAAAATTTAAAATAAAAATAAAAACAAGCTAAAAAAGTATCAAAAAAAATGAAACGACTTGCACAGCCCTAGCCACTGCAAGCTCTAAATTTTTGTAAATCATTTTTAAATTTAATTTAATTTAATTTTAAAAAACAGCTTATTCTTAGGTTTAGAAATCCATGTGAAATGAATTTTTAAAAGCAATTGCCACATGGACTGAATTTTTTATTTTAAAAATTATGATGTAGTCAATTTGGCACTTAAGTTATCGTTTTTTTCTCCGATTTAGATTTAAGTGATCTCATGAAAAAATTTGCACTAAATGAGCAATATACATTATTTTTGGCACCGCTCATGTTTTTTTTTTTTTTGCTAATTTTAATGTTCTTGCCAAACACGGAATTTTTTTTTTGGTCATAAAGATAATTGTTTTGCTTTTTTTCCCCGCCCAATCACTCCAAACACGGGAAGTGATCATTATTAGCAGCTGGACGATACTTGTGGTAAGCTTTTAAATTCCCATCGAACATTTTATCACTTTAACATATTAAATATGCCATTATCCCCTTATGTGGTTTTTGATTTATACCAATCAGTTAATTTGCGTGCACTTAGAAGTTATCGAGCACACATTATGCTAGTCAATTAAACCCCCAGTTTGTTTCAAAGAAACAATTTCAAGGAAAAAAATTCAGATTTTTTGGCATTTTCTTCAAACAAAATAAATTTGTCAACGAAAATATACTCCACCAATGGAAAAAATACATTCAAAAGTGAGAAAAATAATTTACTCTTTTTGAAAAGAGGAATCATGTTCCCTCATCTTTCCTCCCTACACTATTCACATTTTGTTTTTTGTTACTTGTATTTTTCTTTTTCTTTTTTTCCTTCTTCCTTTACTGGTCACTAGCCATGGCGAGTCGCAACAGCCGACGATTAGCCACAGACATGGGTTGATGAGCTCAAGGCTTGCTAGATCCCAGAGAGCCACAAATAGATGGACAATGATCGAATTATACAAACATTAGAGTATGTGCTAATGGCTTGTTTTATGTGCTCGAGCTCGTGTGCAGCCACCACTAGTCAGTCATAGTAGAGGAAGAAGAAAAAATAAATAAATAAATAAATAAAACTAAAAATTATAAAAAAATTATTCACGTTAGCACCTATAGTACCATGTAGGGCGATCAGTGTTCACATCAGTAATTTTCGACCAAACAATAATGCGAAAAATCAAAATTAGATTTTTCTTACCAGTGGAAAGCATTTTTCTGTTCATTTTTAGCTCTCAATCAAGCAAAGAAAATATTGTCATTTAGCAAAATGATGTCTTGGAAAGTATTTTCTAAAAATGTCACATTTTCCTCAAAACATATTGAGCCTAATGACCGATTATATCATTTAAAATATTTTTTTTATAACCAAGGTATTTGGGCCAGCTTGCGCGCACCTCGACTATTCCTCGGGGGAAGACTAGCACAGCAACCCACCAAAAATCATAATAAAATAAATAATCCATAATAAATTATGTTTTGTTCATTCATTTTTGTAACTAATAAAAGCAATCATTTTTTTTAGGAAAAAAGCCACCAAAAATCATAAACTATGCCCACTATGACACCTTTACTCCAAACGTTTTTTTGATGACACCAAAAACCTATGCCGCACCCGTGTGACGCATTATCTCAATTTTTTTTTTTTGTAACATCAAAAATCGCAAACTCGCAGACATATTATACGTTTGTCCCAAATTTTGCAATAAATGTGTCATATAAATACAAGTTTAAACTTTTTATTGTCACAAGAAAAAGTTTGGGATAAATGTGTCACACCGATACAAGTTTGTGGTTTTGGTTAAACAAAACAAAATTAGGGGTAAATATGTCACTTGGGCACAGTTTAGGGATTTATATAGCTTTTACACTTTTGGAAAATATTTTTCAAGTCATTCATTTTCTGGGAAACAAATAAAACCTAAGTGAGAAAAAGTTTAGTATTCGATACTTACGTTAAGTTCGTTTCGTGAAAAATAAATGATTTGAAAAATAATTTTCTTAAAACTATCGCTTATGTCACTTACAAAAATGAATGAATGAAAAATATTTTCACAGATCATTACGATGTTTAGGCATAAATTTTGTTGATAATAAAATATTTTTCCACTGAATAATTAATTCAAGTAATATAAACGAATGGTTTTAGGAAAATATTTAAATAAATGGAACCTTATTGTTTTCAAATACAACCCTGAATAAGCATATATCTCGACTTCAGATGGCAAAAAGCCGCCACGGAGGAGAGAGGGGAAGGAGACTGGCAAGAAAAACCGGCAATCTCTGCTATATCAGAAGTAATCCTATCTATAATTTCAAGCTCGAATATTTTTTTTTTCAAAAAAATATATTAAAACTAGTGATCACTACAATATAGAATTTATCCTAATAGGTAGCATTATATTATATAGATCGCATTATAAATATAGAAATAAGTCTATTATTTTTTCTGTCATTATTATTTTTCTTGTAAGAAGTTGAGAGCTTTTATTGACTCTACGTACATGCTTCCCTTTGTATGTCAACCTATTGTTTAGGTAAATTTTCTATTTTTTAGGGAAAAAATGAAAATATGAATGAAGCTGTTGTTAATTGAATAGTTTAGAGAAAAATATTTGTAAGATTATTTAAAATTTCTCATGTAAAAACCTTTGGCTTTATGGATGCATTTGTTTGGCGAAAATTGAATGATTTGGAAGACATATTCCTGAAAATAATTGCTTGTATCGCTTAGGAAAATAAATAAATAAATAAATTATCATCGTCCCTAAAATTATCTAAACAAGAATTTTTGTAGACAATGAAAATATTTTTCACTAATTAATTATGTTAAGCGACACAAGAGATAATTTTTTAAGAAAATATCTTCCAAATCATGCATTTTCCAGCGGAGCCTATAAATTGTCAATGCCTTATTGTCCTCCTCTTTTCCCCTCAACCTAGATCCTAACTCCGTCACTATAATGCATCTGACAGTTTTGTATAAATCCAAGTGAATGTCCAGAAAAAGATCTTATAAGATAGTTCAAATTGTTGATTCCAATTCTTTGTTTTGTCTTGTCATCTTGAGATCAGAATACATAGTACAAAATTGCAAACATGTTTTGGGTGACTCCAACTCTATGTTTGCTAATACTGATGAATGGAAGTAGCCCTAAACTCCAACAAGAGAGAAGACAAAAGTGAAGAATCGAAAATATTTGGAAGGCAGTCTTTGATCAAAACCAAAATAGGATTGTCTTCTTGTATCTTCAGATATATGCCATCAAACCAAAACATGGAAAGGATTGTCTTGTTTCTGTTCTCAACTTCTATTTGGCCTGAGAGGAAGATGACATAATCAATCTTGGGTTGCAGTTTCTCATTCCCTGGGATTAAGATAAAGTTTTTAAACCTTTATGTCACAATCACATTAAGCATTCTACGTCGACTAGTTCAAGCAAGTAGTTTTTTATTCGGATCTCGTTAAAATTTGGTCTCAAAAGAGCTTGTTAAGCATACTTACAGCGTATGTTTCGATTTTTAAGCCGTTGACAAAAGATAACACGAGAACAATAATGCACTGAAAAGTCGCAAACTTTCTTCGAATGGCATATAAAAAAGCACCCCCGAGACACTTTTTAATAGGTCCCTTAATTTGTACTAATAAATTATGCACTAATTGGGAATGGCATATTCGTCCCATGCACTCTCCCTGCACCAAACCTCATTAGGTTTGTTCTTCTTGTTTGTCATCTTCGTTAACGCCATTCAATCATTAGGTCTAGCAAAAGAGCGGTTAGGTACGTTTTACTTGTTTAGAAACAAGGGAAAGAGGACGATTTTACATAAGCAAATGACTTGGGTATTTGAAGTGGAGTTCCTATTGATTTTTAATTTCTCAGATAGGTCGCAGCGAGTGTACGGCAATACATAAATAAAACTCTACATTGTTAGTCATTCGTTAGTACTTTATCTAAGCGTCTGAATGGCATACATTTGTGATTGGATTGAATTGTTAAGTTAGCTTATAACGGGTGCGTAGGCCTTACGAAATCAGGAACCATTGAGACGATAGGAAATTTGAAATGGTATTTGTATTTATATCAGTCTTTTAGCTGTGTATGTCACTTGAAATTGCTTTTGGGACAGGCACACTTTATCCTATTAATTTGATGTGATATTTACTTTTTGAGGGCCATTACGAAAAGTTTACGAGTTTGTAAGCCTTTACTCCTAATTAATTAAAAAAACGACATAGAATCTCAGCAAGTCCAAACCGAATCTAAGTGGAGCCTCGGTGTAAAATTTTGTTTGGCCTGCCAAAGATGATCCTTAAACTTTAGATGCGGGCAAGTGATAAATAGAGTTTTTTTTTTTGCAACAAATAATGTGATATATGTGAGAAATATTTGAATTTTCTTCTATTTGTTCAGATTTTCATTGTTTGTGCAAGACAATAATATATGGAGAAGATAAGGAAAAAAAAGAAAAAAATCAAGATTCCACTAGCATAATTTTTAGAAGATTTCTTTGTTTTTAGTAGAGATTTAGTTGTTTTTAGGATATCTTAATGTTATATTTAGGATTTTTATTTGATTTTTGAGTCTTGAATGTTATTCAAAAAAAGAAGAGGATAACATAAAGAACTTGAGAAACGTCTAGGTTTTTTACTTGTTTATATTTTGCAAGTGATTTCGTTCATGTGAGTTATACATTATTGTATTTAATGCTTTTAAATGACTGGCCACCATTTGAATGATCTAATATGCATGTTTTAGACTGAGAAGTGATGATATGAAATGGTTCCTCACAATATATGACAATGAATTAAAATGTAGATAAAAATATACCATGTCATTTGTATAGTTTTCAATGATAAGATGATCAAAGAACTCATCGTAAATTGAGAATATTCATAGGTTTTAATGCCCTTATGTTTATTTAAATTCACTTAAAGACATAATGGATTGATAAACTGAGTAGGCTTACTATATCTAAAGATAAGATAGTAAATAGCAAAGGAAATTTTGCTATCACATATTTTCCATCATTCTTGAATACGTAAAGATCTAAAATTCATGTCTAATGGTTTTGGTGAAATCGGATGCTCTAACGTATTTATTTGATTGATTTATCGCATCTAGTTCCGAACCTTTTTCTTTAAAATTGTCCATTTTATTTGATTCTTGGTTTTGTTTTTACTTTTTAGATAAATTTTAGAACTAGTCCATTTTTAGTATTTAATTAATTTATTAATCATTAGTCGCTATGTGACGATATCTTTCTCATCATTATATTACTTGCTCCACATGTACACTTGCGCTGAGAATTTTGCGAACAGCAGGCTCAGTCAAACAGCCGTGCATTTCTAGCCGAAAAAATGTACAGGGAAATTTCATAAAACGACCCCTTATTATTGCACATATTAATTTTTTTTAATCAATCGGACTTGTCTCATTACTGATTTGATCTCTAAATTGACCTCCGAACAATTGCAGGACGAACTTTGTATTGACGTAGGATAAAATATAAGGATTGTTTAGGTGTCCAGGTGCAAATTTTGGCCCTCGTATTTTATTTACTCCCTAAACTAATTTCTTACTCCAATTTCAAGATATATTTTTTTATTACCAATTTCAAGCTACCTTTAGTCTCTTCAAAAATGGAATTATTGAGATATTGATGCGAAGCATGTTAGCAATGCATTTATGAATCGATTGGATAGGCAGAAGTCCCAACGAAAGTCGAGAAGATAGGTCTACAATTTTCAGATTCGGAGTCAACGATGTCAAAATGGGCTCAGATTCGATGGTATTGCCAAGGAGGCAAATAGGTCACGATCCTATTTGGGTAGTCGTGGACAGATTGACCAAATCTGCACATTTCATTCCAGTGCGAAAGGATTTCGCAATGGACAAGTATGTCGAATTGTATATGCATCAAATAGTGAGACTGCATGGAGTACCCATAACGATTACATCTGACCGAGATCCTAAGTTCACGGTGAACTTCTGAAAGAGTCTTCAGGACGCTATGGGAACTCATCTACAGTTCAGTACAGCATAACATCCGCAGACTGACGGATGGTCGAAGAGAACAATTCAGATGCTCGAGGATATGTTACGAGCGTGTGTTATAGACTTCAAAGGTAGATTGGATGATCAGTTACATTAAGTAGAGTTTGCATATAACAACAGTTATCAGCAATGCATTCAACTGGCGCCTTTTGAAGCGCTTTATGGAAGAGCCTGCAGGACTCCGATTTGCTGGGACAAAGTTGGAGAGAGGAGTATCAGTGGCCCAGAGTTGGTAGAACAATCAGTGGAAGCCATAAAGATAATAAACAATAGATTGAAGATGGCATAGAGTCATCAGAAAAGTTATGCGGACAAACGACGCAAGCCCCTAGAGTTTCAAGTTGCTGATCATGTATTCCTTAAGGTATCACCGATGAGAGGACTATCTCAATTTGGAAAGAAATGAAAATTGAGTCCAAGGTACGTAGGTCCTTTTGAGATTTTGGAACAGATTGGGACCTTGGACTATAGGCTTGCCTTACCACCTAGTTTGTCTCAAGTACACAATGTCTTCCATGTGTCGATGCTGAGGAAGTACAAGCCAGACCTGATGCACGTGCTGGATTATGAAACTATTGAAGTAGACGACATAGTGTCATATGTGGAAAAACCAATCAGGATTGAAGATCACAAAGAGCAAGCTCTGAGAAACAAGATGATTCCACTGGTCAAAGTAATTTGGGAGCACCAAAGAACCAAATGCGCTACGTGGGAAAGCAAGGAAATGATGAAGCGTCAATACCCCCATTTGTTTGAATAGCTAGGTTTATTATAAATTACGATGACGAAATTTTTGTAAGGGGGGAAGAGTTGTGACATTCTAGTTTCCCTGTCATTTTGAGACTTATCAATGATAATGTATCTAACGATGTATTTCAGTCGTATCTCGCTCGGATCTAATCAATCTTGAGTTAACTGATCAAAAGGGAAAGGCTAACGTAAGACAAGGTATGTGGACCTAGGAAACTCAAATAAGAAATGACACTTTGACCATAAGGATTGCCAAGGGAGTATTTAGAACCATTAAAGGCCGATCTAAGAATAATTACGGAATGCATTGCTAGCGTTATACGATTGGAGTGCGGGCGTTGCCGCTTAACTAACGTATAATTTGCAAAATTTTCCTAAATCGAACGATGACGATCGAGACCGTCGGAGCTAGTAATAGACCCTCGCAATTACATGACAACTAAAGTCGCCATGAACTGACGAGCCCTAAGTGTGATGAGAATTACAGAGTCGATACGCGTAACGTATGCAAAAGCCGTCCATTAATTCGGGATAGTCTGAAATTTCATTCGACAGAAAAATGGCCTAGAGACAAGTCTCAAAATTAGAAAATGAAAAATCAAGAATTCCAACATTTTAATTGAATTGGACGTCGCCTCATCGAAGGAAATTTGAATTGGAAAAATGACGCTCCGGACGACGAAAGCCAAATTATCATTTTACCCCTCAATGTTTGGCTTTGTCTTTGTAAATGAATGAGGTCATTTTGGTCATTGTTCACACCCCCAAGGCTGTCGAAAATTGGAAGAAATAATGGCCATTGGATGAGTTTGATTATTGACAACTAGACAAGTGTCAAAAGATGGTGACTTGGCATTAAATGCTTGATTTTTTACCTACCATTCCTCTTGTTTGACCATCAAATTTTGGTGTATAGCTCCTTCATCCTCTTCCTCAGCCGAATGCACGCTCCAAGCTGCCATTTTTCTTCTTCATTCTTCATCTTCTTCTTCAAGCAGAGACCTCCCCAGCCGACCGATTCTGCCCGCCTCCATCATCGCCGTCGGGCGCCACTTCCGACCGCCACCAGACCTCGCGCCGACTGCCAACACCTTCTTCAACCTCTTTCTGACTACCTCCAAGTGGTAGCTCGCCATTTGGACACTGGTGGAGCTCCAGCCAGCCAATCTTTTGAAAGCCGATGGATTTCGTCACAGCAGGAGGTAAGTCTTCGTTTGACCTCCAGAGGACCTCAAATTACTTCAAACTTTCGGTCAAATTTTGTATACATGTAGGGAACTTGTATACTGAGCTGAGGTAAAATATTTGGGTGAATTTGATGGAGTTTTGATGCCAAAATGATGTTGTGTTTGAAGGGCAGAATCTGAACGGCGAAGATCGAAGAAAACCAAGGTTGTTGTGGGACTTCCGGGCGTCACCTCGGCACAAAATTTTCGATGAGACTCTATAACACATAATGCTATATGTTAGCAAGTGATTTGAGTGTTAAATTGAGGCTTAATGTTGGATTAAGGACTGATTAGCCAGGAATAGGGAAGAACCGAAAAAGTCCCTTGTTTCAATTTGTTAAACCCGAACCTTTAAGGGCTTTTCGTGGTGTTACAGTGTCCTAATTTCTTCTTAGAGGCGTATTAGGATGCCAATAGATATGTCATTGAGGTTTACACTTCGTGGTTCGACGATTGGACGAGAAAATTGATGAAATTGGTTGAATTCCATTAGGATAAGCGGATGCCCTATTTTTGGACGATTAGGACCGAACCCTTAACGAGCTTGGAAGGAAGATTTTTCTAAATTAAGCCTAAGGTAAGGAGTCTCTAAACCTTGGCTAGGAGGATAGGCCTCAACTAGATGAATTGATTTTGAATTGGGTGAATTTTCGTAAGGTTACCGTGTCGTTGCTTAATGTCTATCATTATGGATTGATTGGTGAATGCTTGCATGCTTGCTAAATGCATAAGCTATGTGTTGATTGTCACTTTTGAGTGATGAATTTGATTGCCTCGCATGCCATAGACACTTAGCTCGATGCATGGGCTTGTACTCGATCATGAAGTTTTGAATTGAAAAGGAAGTTAGCATGCTTGAGAACTCTAATACCCTAATGCATTGAGATGCGGGGTTGTGATGGCTAGTGCCCTGATGCGTAGTGACGCGGACCAAGCTTGAAGCATTTGGACGCGGGCATAAATCATGAGATAATTCTAGAGGATGGAATGTATGGCTTGAATTTGTGTTCCATGCCTGACTTGAATGATAAGTTATGTTGACATGATTGCTTAGTTGTCAATCGCTCGTATCCGGATGGCATTTTATGTCTAATGAGTGCCTTATGTCGTTGAGTGTGTGTTCTTGTTCATTATTTGCATTCATCTGGGTGTACTGTCAGCCTGACCTAGGATTAAGACTTGTCTTACGTAGATGTCAATCTCACCCCTTCGTGGGACCTTACTTTTTCAGACACTAAACCCTGAGGAAGCTACCGACGCGTCTAGGTGATCCAAAAGAAATGACTTTTGATGAGTTCCCTCACGGTCGAGGTATCATATATGTGAGAAAGTGTATAGTCGTTTGGGTAAACGAGAGAGGTAAAAACTGAAAATCGCATAGGTCTGAGGCCTGGTTTCGTAGGGTAGGTGATGTTACTATTGGTTCGTTGAAGTCGACGGAGTTGCCTCGAGGAGTCCTTCCTAGTTGATGTCATCCCACTTGAGATTTTGTAGAGATCGAGGTGTCTGTAGCTCGCTCGAGAAACACACCTAAGAAGACCGCTACTATGGAGGACACAGATGAGGTGATTGAGATCGATGCCTTGAAGGACGAGCTGGAGGACGACACGATGGATGACACAATAGATATGCATTCCGAGACATTTTTGGACTACGAGCCTAATGAGGATGTAGAGGAGACTAACGATTCCAGTGGTTCAACCTAGGAGTTTCCTGCTTTTACTTGACTGTCTTTTGATGACCTCGCCACAAAATTTTCGGTGAGACTCTATAACACATAATACTATATGTTAGCAAGTGATTTGAGTGTTAAATTGAGGCTTAATGTTGGATTAAGGACTGATTAGCCAGGAATAGGGCAGAACCGAAAAAGTCCCTTGTTTCAGTTGGTTAAACCCGAACCTTTAAGGGTTGTTCGTCGTGTTGCAGTGTCCTAATTTCTTCTTAGAGGCGTATTAGGATGCCAATAGATATGTCATTGAGGTTTACGCTTCGTGGTTCGATGATTGGACGAGAAAATTTGATGAAATTGGTTGAATTCCATTAGGATGAGCGGATGCCTTATTTTTAGACGATTAGGACCGAACCCTCGGCGAGCTTAGAAGGAAGATTTTTCTAAATTAAGCCTAAGGTAAGGAGTCTCTAAACCTTGGCTAGGAGGATAGGCCTCAACTGGATGACTTGATTTTGAATTGGGTGACTTTTCATAAGGTTACTGTGTCGTTGCTTAATGTCTATCATTATGGATTGGTGAATGCTTGCATGCTTGCTAAATGCATAAGCTATGTGTTGATTGTCACTTTTGAGTGATGAATTTGATTGCCTCGCATGCCATAGACACTTAGCTCGATGCATGGGCTTGTACTCGATCATGAAGTTTTGAATTGAAAAGGAATTTGGCATGCTTGAGAACTCTAATACCCTAACGCTTTGAGACGCGGGGTTATGATGGCTAGTGCCCTGATGCGTAGTGACGTGGACCAAGCTTGAAGCGTTTGGATGCAGGCATAAATCATGAGATAATCCTAGAGGATGGAATGTATGGGTTGAATTTGTGTTCCATGCCTAACTTGAATGATAAGTTATGTTGACATGATTGCTTAATTGCCAATCGCTTGTATCCGGATGGCATTTTATGACTAATGAGTGCCTTATATTGTTGAGTGTGTGTTCTTGTTCATTATTTGTATTCATCTGGGTGTACTGTTAGCCTGACCTAGGATTAAGACTTGTCTTACTGAGATGTCAATCTCACCCCTTCATGGGACCTTACTTTTTCAGACACTAAACCCTGAGGAAGCTATCGAAGCGTCTAGGGGATCCAAAAGAAATGACCGCCTATTTTGATGAGTTCCCTCACGGTCGGGGTATCATATATGTGAGAAAGTGTATAGTCGTTTGGGTAAACGAGGAAGGTAAAAACTGGAAAACGCATAGGTTTGAGACTTGGTTTTGTAGGGTAGGTGATGTTACTATTGGTCCGTTGAAGTCGACGAAGGTGTCTCGAGGAGTCCTTCCTAGTTGGTGTTATCCCACTCGAGATTTTGTAGAGGTCGAGGTGTCTGTAGCTCGCTCGAGAAACATACCTAAGAAGACCCCTACTATGGAGGACACAGATGAGGTAATTGAGATCGATGCCTCGAAGGGCGAGCTGGAGGACGACACGATGGATGACACAGTGGATATGCATTCTGAGACATTTTTGGACTATGAGCCTAATGAGGATGCAGAGGAGATTGACGATTCCAGTGGTTCAGCCTAGGGGTTTCCTGCTTTTACTTGACTGTCTTTTGATGACCTCGTTGATCTATAATCTTTTGGGGACCAAGAACTTTGTGGTCTTTTGGTTGTGTCTCGATCGCCGACCAGTCTACAGGAATTGGTTTACATGCACTTTTGTAAGGACTCATATTGATGTCTATCTATGTTATATTCTCGTTACTCAGGTTTCCTTTGGTATGTGTATGGAGGTGTTATTCATAATACGTTTTCGCATGCTTATTTACATTATGCATCTCTCGACTAGTAAGTCCTTGGCCTTGAGAGCTCGGTTAAGGGAGTTGCGCGTTCGTACTTGAGGGCGCAGGGCGTGACATATGGGATAGACTACAAGGAAACATTTGCTCCTGTGGTGAAAATGAATCATATTCGTGTCCTTCTATCTAGAGTAGTTAACTGTGGCTGGTTGTTGTTTCATATGGATGTGAAGAATGCCTTCCTCTAAGGAGACTTAGAGAAAGAGGTCTACATGGGTGTCCCTCCAGGACATTTCTTAGAGAATGATAAGGAAATGGTTTGCAAAATAAAGAAGGCTATATGTGGTCTCAAACAATCACCTAGAGCATGGTATGGCAAACTGAGTTCCTCACTCATTAGATTTGGGTTTAAAAGGAGCGCAGCTGATTCTTCAATGTTTACTAAAGTGGTCGATGAAGGTATTGTTGTCATTATCATTTATATTGATGATCTTATTATTACTGACAGTAACTTAACAGGTATTGCTGAACTAAAGCAATGCTTGAGCAAGGAATTTGACATGAAAGACCTTGGAAAATTGAGGTATTTTTTGGGCATAGAGATAGCAAGTTCTGACAAAGGTCTATTCTTGACTCAGAGGAAATATGTCCTAGATCTACTAAAGGAGACTGGTAAGTTGGGCATTAAATCTGCTAGCACTATATGGATTATTACAGTAAGACTGTGTCTAATAAAACACCATTAGAGGATATTGGGCAATTTCAACGTATGGTAGGGAGATTTATTTACCTAACCATTACTAGGCCTGACATTGCTTATTCTGTCAGCTATACAAGCTAATTTATGCAAAAACCTATAGAAGGGCATATGGAGTTGATAAATCATCTCCTTCGATATCTGAAAGCTTCCTCCGGAAGAGGAATATTGTTGAAGAATAATGATAATACAGAGATTGTAGGTTTTACTGATGTTGATTGGGCTAGCAACCTTATGGATAGAAAATCTACCACATGTATTTTTACCTTTGTTGGAGGAAATAATGTTACCTGGAAAAGTAAGAAACAAACAGTTGTGGCTAGATCTAGTGCAGAAGCTAGTACCGAGCCATGGCTTCTGCCACTAGTGAGATCGTATGGCTTAGTCTATTACTTCAAAAATTGGGCCATGATTCCATGTCTAAACCTACGACGCTATTCTGTGATAATCAGGCAGCAACACATATTGCTTCAAATCCAGTCTTCCATGAGAGGACCAAACACATAAATGTTGATTGTCACTTTGTAAGGGAAAAGGTTCAAAACAAGACTATAGAGACGCCAAATGTTCATAGTAAAGATCAACTTGCTAATGTCTTCACCAAAGCTTTATCTAAGGGAGTATTTCAAGATATGGTGAACAAGTTGACCTCTGACGATGTCTTAGCCCCAACTTGAGAGGGAGTATTGGCAATATTTGGGGGATTTGCGTATATTTGCAGGATTTGTGTTTTTCCAATTCAAAGTAAAGAAGAGATTGTAGATAAATCTGTATATTGATATTTTTTATTTTTTGGGTTTGCTTGTTCCTTTGCTATAGCAACCCTTGTGTACAAATTGTAGAATAATGGCAGCATATCTCTTATGAAAAAATAAGAGAGTTTTACCTGAGGACGTAGGCACATCGCCAAACCTCGTAATTCTTGTGTTCTTCGTTGTGATTACTTGATCAAAATTCAACAATTCTGATGGAAAAAAATGGACGAATTGGATGAACAACATAGTCAGGCTTTAGGGCGTGATAACACTTTTTAACGATTTTTTTATCTCGCAACTTTGCTAATCGTTTCTGGCAAATACCCTCCACGATGCAACAAAGTCTCGAATATAATAGCATATAGCAATTCGGATAATTCTCCAGGATCTCTCTAAGAAAACAACTTGGAAACAAAGTAGATAGCAATTCGGATAATTTTCTAGGATTTATCTATGGAAACAATTTGAAAATAAAGGTTTTATTTTTTTATTTTCAAATTGTTTCCATAGATAAATCCTAGAAAATAAAGGTCCTTACCAAAAAAAACAATTTGAAAATAAAGGTCGTACTTCTCTTAATAGTCAAAGGAAAAAAAAATTATGCCTCAATGACTGTAATTTGGTTAAAACTTTTCGTGTCTGAAGAACAGTTGATTCCACAAACCTCTTCGTTGTCCAAAAGAACCATTAAGCTTGAAAAGTTGTAGCCATTGGACATAAATAACTTATTAAAATTTAAAATATATTTAATTAAATAACTACAACTCGTACGTGAACGGTCGCACTGTTTGATTAGGAATCAAAAGCTTATTTTCATTCGTGCACCCGAACGTGAGTAGCCGAGTATAGTGACGTTTAGCCCACTAGACCAATTTTATTTATTTAAAAGACTATAATAGTCTTCTAAATAATAAAATGACTTGCACCTCTTCTTCCATCCTATGTGGAATTGAAAGAAAAACCACTTTTAATTGTTTTACAAACAAACTTCAACAAATTCTATATCCAATGTTTATGACTTTTGGCACTCTTCCTCCCCTCCCCCAAAAAAAAAACAAAACAAAACAACCCAATAAAAGAAACAGCCTTATGCGCCGCCTAAAATTGGGTTTGGTCTCTAAAACATTAAGTCAAATATAATAAGGTAAGATTGGGTAAAAATTTCCATGGATTATTATCTAGGTTTTTTTTTTGGGGGGGGGGGAGGAGGGGGAGGGGGTTGGGGGAACAGCACTACTAGACTGTACTTGGTGGACCTAAAAATAGAGCTGGAAAATAATTACTAAAAATTTTCATATTTGGCCTACAATATTGAAAGAAAGTAGAAGCATTAAAATTTTTTCGATGGCTTTCAGATGAAATTGAGTCAATTTATCTACGAGTAGTTCAGGTTAGGCTCGATGCTTACTCAAGATTAGGGTTGTCAAATGGGTGAGTTGGGTCAGGTTTCGATCAGGTCATAAATGGTCCGACCCAAATTGACCCATTAACCAGTTTATGACCCATTTATGCACAACACAAACTTCTTGACCCATAACCAACCTGACTCAACCCATTTGAGAAAACACTTCTATATTTAATTTAATCTATGAAAATTTGTGTTGACCCATACCCGACCCATACTGTGACATTCTGATTTCCAGTTAATTTTCAAACTCACTAATGAGAAGTATATCTAGTGATGTGTTTCAGTAATATCTCGCTCGAATTTGATCAATTCGAGTAGACTGACCAAAAGAAAAAGGTTAACGCCAGACGAGATACGTAAACCTAGGGAATTCGAATAGGAAATGACGCTTTGACCATAAGGATTGTCAAGGAGATATTTAGAACCAGAAAAGGCCGATCTAAGGACGATTAAGGGATACATTGCTAGTGTTAAACGATTGGAGCGCAAGTGATGCCGCTTAACCAACGTATAATTTGTAAATTTTTCTAAATTAGACAGTGACAATCGAGACCAAAGAAACTAGTGATAGACCCTCACAATTACATGACAACCAAAGTTGCCATGAATTGGCGAGCCGTAAATATGATATTAATCACAGGGTCGATACGCGTAAAGTCTGCAAAAGCCGCCCATCTATTCGGGATAAGCTAGAACCACGTCTGATGGAGAAAACAATCAAAAATGAGTCTTGAAAATTGAAAATGGAGGATCAATAATTTCGACGTCATGTTTGGATTGGCCATCGCCAAGTCGAAGATTATTGGATTAAGAAAAACGGCGTTCCGAACGTCGGGGGTGAAATTACCATTTTGCCCTCAAAGCTTAAACCTTGCTTATGCAAATGAAGAAATGCATTTTGGTCATTCAATCACCCCAAAAGCCACCAAAAATTGGAAGAAATTGTGACCATTGGATCACCCTTAATTGACACTTAGGACAAGTGTCAATGGATGAGCTAAAGAGTGGTCTTGTCCACTATTACTCAACTACCATTCAACCTTTGACTTTGAGAGTTAAATATAGCCTCTTTTCTCTCTCCTTGGCTGGCCATACACCCCTCAAACCACCGAGACTTCATCTTCTTCTTCCTCTTCTCTACCGTCGTCGACGACCAATTTCTGCTTCGCAGTTCGCCAACTCCGACGACCCCCTCCGGCCATTGCCTGGACTCCGGCCAACCACACCCACCTAGCTTAGCCTCTTGCTGACCTCCTCGAAGTGAAAGTGCATCGATTGAGCTACCGAGGAGCTCCGGCCAACCATTCCCACGGAAGCCGATGGAAATCGGCACAATCTGAGCTAGGTAGAGTTTCTGACCTTTTACAACCTCGAAATGTTTGATTCTTGCAACCAAATTTTGTAAAGATTTAGGGGACTTGTTTAGTGATATGTGGTAAAAAGTTGAGCTTAATTTGATAGAGTTTTGACCCAAAATGGGTCTTGTGAATGTTGGACAGAAACTGCCGGTTTGTGGTCTCGAAGGGAGCCGGCGACTTTCGAAGGGATTCCGACGACGACTCGGCTTCAAATCTTCGATGAGCCTCATGAACCCTTAGATAGACATGTTAGCAAGTAGGTTAGTAATTAAATAGTGGATTTGGAGTAGATTAAGGGCTAGACATGCTCGATTTGCACAGAATCGAAAATAGCTGGTTCGGTTCTGTGCAAAACCAATTATGTGGGGGCTGATAATTGTTGATTTTGAGTCTCAAATTGCTGATTGAAACATGTTAGGATAGTGAGGATTGTGTTATGGAGGTTTGTGGTTCACGGATTGGTGAATTGGACAAGGGAAATTGACAATTGGTTGAAAATTCTTAGGTTGCATGATGAATTTGGCCTTGGACCATTGAAACCGAATTGTTAAGGGCTCAAGGAGAGGATTTTGTGACAACAAACTTGAGGTAAGGGAATTCCTAACCTTATGATAGGAAAATTGGACTCGATTAAGCGAGTCAGGTGGAATTGAAATTGTTTCTTGAGAAGCTTAGCATGATTGGTCCTTGTGTATGCTAAGAGAGTATAGGTGATCCTAATGTTTGCTTATGTTTGTCTCTTGAGTAATTGATCACGTTGGATTGTGTATTGAGTCGTCTTGCATGCAATGGATGCATTATTTATGTATGAGTTGCACTTGGCCTTGTGTGCATAGTTTGTGATTGTGGCATGGCGAAGATGAGGCGAAACCCTGAGGCGTATGAGACGCGGGGTGATGTGGTTGTTACCCTGAGGCACGAGGTGGGAGTTGTGTGGCGCCCTGATGCTTACGAGACGCGGGGTTGAGATGGCCACGGTCCTGATGCGTTTACGCGAGACGGAGATATGAGGTGTCGACACTGGCTTGAAGTATCATTGAAACCTGATGCGTTTACGCGGGTTGTCAATGATAGTCTGATGCATTTAAGCGGATCGAGCTTGATGCGATCTAATCGCGGGCATGAGAATGAGGCAAGCAGGAAAAGATGATTGTGGTGATGTGGCAGGATGAGTCGGGCATAATCATCTGAGTGTGTTATGATGCCATGATTGCATGTCCGTCACACGAGTGTGGTTGTCTCTATTTGCATTGCTTTATATGTTTATGAGATTGAATTATTGAGGTATGTGACTGCCTAAGTGGACGGTCAGCCTAACCTAGGGTTAGAACTCTTTTACTGAGATGTGAATCTCACCCTGTTTGGGACCCCTTCTTTTTACAAATCCTAAGACTTGATAATGTGGCCTATACGTTTTGAAGACCCCAAGAAGATGTCCACTTATTTTGATGAGTTCCCTGATGGGCAGGGAACTATTTATGTCAAGAAGTGTACTATTGTCTGGGTAGACGAAGGTAGTACTAATTGGAAGCCTCACAGGTATGAGGCCTGGTTCAGGAAAGTCGGGAATGTGTCTACCGCCGTTGAAGCCCAATGAGGTGCCCTAGGGAGTTGTCCCTAGTTGGTGCCATCCCACTCGAGATTTAGACCAGGCTGAGGGGTCCGTTGTCGGTTCGAGGATTGGACCGGAGAGGACCCCAACCATAGAGAACACGGAGGAGGAGGCCATTGTGATCGAGGCGACTGAGGAGGATCTCATGGAGCCATCTGCTGAGGAGACCGCTGAGGATACTACAGAGGTTTGCTCTGAGACCTTTTCAGAGTACAAGCCCACGGAGGACGCAGAGGAGACCGAGAACTTCAGCAGCTCGTCTTAAGAGCTCCCAGCTTATCAGTCGATCTTTTGGTGGCGATCTTGACCTTATCTCTTGTTGTATGATGGTGATGGACTCTTTTGTGTACTTACTCCGTCACCCCTCTTATTAGCAGATCTAGTAGCTATGCGTTTGTATGAACAGTCGAATTTTATGTATGATAGTATTTGCGCTATCTAGGTCCCACTTTATATTTTTGTAAGGAGGAGTTATTTCATTATCACTTCCACGTGCCTTATATATTATATGTATCTCGACTTATGTGTGGATCTTAGGACCTCAAGAGATATTCGGTTTGCTTGCAGGGAGTCGCATGCTTGTGCCCGGGGCGCGGAGCATGACACATACCCTCGTCCCGGCCGGGCCCCGGTCCCTGACCCCGATCCTGGCAACGAACCCAGCCCCCGTCCCAGCCCCGATCGAGGACCCGGCCCCAACCCTCAGACCCAGCCCCGGTCCTTGGTCTGGCCTTGGCCCCTGGCCCGGCCCAGGCCTCGACTCCTCCCCGACCCGGCCCCCGCCCCTGTCCAAGCCTCGGTCGATGCCTCAAACTCAGTCGAGTACCCGACCCGGGTCCCGATCCTCGATCCGGCCTCGGGCCTAGACTTGGCCTCAGTCCCTTGCCCCGGCCCCAGCCTGGGTCGCATACCCTGTCTCGGTCCCCAGCCCCTATCCTAATAGAAGACCCGGCCCCGGTCCATTACCCCGTTCCCGATCCCCGGCCCTCGGCCCTGGCCTCTGGCCCCAGTCCCTAGCTCGGGCCCGGACCCGACCCCGGCCCCAGTCACTAACCGGTCCCCAATCCCCGGTCCCTGCCCCATCCCCGGCCTGGCCCAACCTCGACCCCTACCCCAGCCTCAACCCTAGTCCCCTGCCTCGGCCTCGATCTCTAGTCCCAGCCTTGGTCGCAAACCCGGCCCTGATCCCAGACCCGGTCTTCTGTCCCCAGCCCCCTGTCACAGATCCTACCCCGATCTCGATCCCGGTCTCAGTCCCGGTACCCTGTCTCGACCCCAACGCTAGCCTTAGTCCCTGGCTATTGAGGGAAGAAGAAGAGATTGAATTAAATAGGTTGTCAATTGATTTAGACCAAACCATTAAGACCCAACTATTTTTGTCTTCTTTTTGTAAAATCCATTTATGGCTGACAAGAAAAATAAGAGTGACCTATTAATGACCCATTTAAAGAAAAATGGGTTTATAAATGGGTTTTAGACCCATTTTGACAGGTCTACTCAAGATTGACCGGCTTACTTTCACATATAGGTCGAGCTCAACCTACTTGATTATCATGTCAAGTTAAGTTTAAGCCAGCAATATTAAGTTTGACAGCCTGCAAGAGTGTAATTGAACAGTTATTATTTCCAAAAAAGCTCATAGTAGTTATGAAAAAGCAATTCTAAAATTCTGAAAATTAACACAGCCCACAGACAAATATATGCATATACATATGAAAGAAAATATCTTAGGGAGCACACCACCTTATTCCAAATCTCTTTAAATTAACTTACATATAAATAGGTCTATAACATATGCTTATACTAATAGCGATGAAATTCTGGCAAGCGCAGTTCTTTCAAACCCTTGAGAAGATAAAAGTTTTCTTTGGACAAGCCCTTGCTATTGTGATATCAACTCATGGGTCAAGTACGTATGTTCTATAACTAAAATGGTAGGGATGAACGATTAGTGCAGTTACCCCCCTTAGTACGTTATCTTTAAAGGTTTAACACCAGCTGCGGAGTACGTGGTTTGAGATTATAACTACCCCACCCATAAGCGTATGAGTCCGTCACCAAACTCTACCCGCGAGCCAAAAGCCAGAAAGCCTCTCTTTACATAAGGCAGCAAACGCCAAATGCACAATTTGTCTAGAAATCCACTCACAATGTTGCTCAAACTCGTGCTCCTATGAAAGACTGTACAAACTCTTCATCACTGGGCTATCACGTGACGCAATACTTGATTTGAATCATGACTACTTGATCCACCCATGAGTGTATGAGTCCGCCGCCTCAACTCTATCCGCTTGCCGGAAACCAAAAAAATCTCTCTCCACATGAGGAAGCTAGCGCTGAAGGCACGATCCGGTCCATAAGTTGACTCACAATGTTGCTTAAACTTGTGCTCTTTATGAAAGACGGTATAAGCTCTTTATAGCTAGACTATCACGCCCGGTGGCCTCGCGAGTCCTAGGAGAGAGAGAGGGTTGGGGGATTCTTATTCAGCTAAACCGAACCCTATCTTTCGTGACACAGCTTCCAGCTTCAAAATCTTTGGTGGTTGATCCATCAATTGTGAAGGAGGAGGCATAAAGAGAGCTAAAGGTCTGAGTTAAGTACGCTAGTTGTGCCAACCAATGGAACGCATCGTTGGGCACAAACATATGTTTGCAAATTATATCTTCCTCGGGAAGGTCAAGGGTCATTAAAGTCCAAATGCCATCCCTAAATGGCTCATCCCAAAGTGAAACGTGCAAGGATCGATTCCTTATAAACATAGCTAACATGTTAGGAAGGGATGATCACGTCGCAAGTATCTGAACCAAATGTTAAGCACAAGTGCCAATGCGACACACTTACTCGACAATCATATCTCTACTTAGGTGTCGGGTGATGAGGAGGGGGAGACGCTGTTGTTGGCCTGAACAATCTCAACCGCTCAATAAATCTTTGTGACGTGATTTCATCATGAAAGGTCATATCGAATTCCTATAGGGGCAGTTAAAAGCTATTTGAAGGCAGTCTCACGTTGAGCCAAGTTTGAAAAGTTATGGTAAAAAAATAGTTTAAACATGTGATTATAAAAGGAGTAATGATTCAAATACTTACCGTGTTATGGTTCTTATTAGAAGCCATCGATAAACTTTATCAAATTAAAGTTCTGAGATCACTACAAGCCACACAAAAATGGACGCACGTCCATGTCATTTTGTCTCATCATCTAATAACTTGGGGAAATGAGTCATTTTGAACCACTAACATCTTCCTATGTTGCATCATGATTGGGGAAAATTATAAATAAGAAAATCATAAAACAATCATAAATATATTGCAATTATATCAATTCAGTGTTATTTTTTCTTTTTTGCCAATTCAGTTCTTCCATCTAATTTGGGCCGAAAATCGCGGACATCGATGCCGCCGATGCCGATTGCAGGATCTCGAGGTCGACCTCATCAGCTAGCTATTAGCAGCACCTAACCGTGCTAATGCCCGACAAGGGCGAGCTTTGCAAATGTCGACCTTCTACCGCGCAACATCAGCGATTTCCAACCAAAATAAGCCGAAAGGATTGAGTTGCCACACATGCAAAATATTTTTTTTGGTAAAGGTAATAATTGTATTAACGTTAACCAAAGCGCACTGTACAAGAGTTGGAACCCGACACTACAAAAAAGAGGACATGCACTTGTGATGACATTATAGAATGCCAATACGAGTGCAAGAGTGTCATGGGTCCAAAAGAGGGACCACAGTCCCCAGAAAGAGAAAAATGGCCAAACCACCCGGCCAAAGTGAGATAAATACAATAGCTGCAGGGATGACCCTTTAAACACAAAAGATGGTCGGATCACAATCTTAGTCGGATCACAATCTTACTTGCTTGCATCCTTCGATTGCAGAGGGTATCTTCCACATATTTGAAAGTGAGCGCTTTGTCTTCCACAATCTTCTTCAGGTGCTTCTTAATGGCAGACATAAAGAAAGGCTGGTTCCGAAACAAAATATGATTTCTTTGCCTCCATATGATGTGGCATAAGGCGGCAAAGGAGAATCGGACAATTTGTTGATGGAAGCTTCGGCCACTGATTTGCCGTAAAGCCCAATGCAAATTTTCCTCCCAACATCTATTGGCCCAAGCGAGATTGCACTTCACAGCCCAAAAAGAAAGGAGAATACTTGTGTAGTGGCAGCCAAACTATGAATGATCAGTGCTGTTAGGTCTACTTCTACAAAAGACGCAAGAAGCCGTTGAAATATGGTTGTGACTGAGCAACAGTACCTAAGTAGGCAGACGATTCAAGGTAGTCAGCCATAGATTTAAGGAATGTCGCAGAGAAAGAGTTTGATTCCAGACAAGAGAGTGCAACGATTGGACCTGTCTCATAAGTCGAATAGCATTCCAGGCCGAGGCAATAGAGAAGTCACCAGACGAGTGACCAAGCCAGCAAAACCAATCGAAGCGTCGCAAGTCTAGAGTCAGAAGTTGCTCAGGCCACGACTTAATGGTAAGAGTAATCCACAACGGCTCCAAAGAGGCAAAGAAATCTGCCACTGAAGCCTTTCGCAATATGCTAGATCTATAGATATCAATATTGGAGAAGATCTTGTTAAGGGGTCCTCGAGGATGCCAAGAGTTGAACCAAACTGTGACCATCGCCAAACTGCCATCTAAAGAGGTGCTAAAATTTTTCGAAAAAGTCGAGAATTTTATTCCAAGCCCAAGAGCAAAAAGTTGCCTTAGTCACTATCCAAAAAATTTGTTTTTCAAGAACGTCAAGTGGATCCATTTACACCATAAGAATTCCTTCGACGAAGGGAATCCATATGTGTTTGAGCATTGCCACTCTATTGTAGTCAATAAGCCTACAAATGCCAAGTCCTCCTTCTCTAGGAAGGAAAATATCATCCTCGGATACCTTAGCTCCGACTCGACCAAGCCCCGGTCCTTTCCACAAGAACTGTCTAAGGATTCGCTCAATATGGCTTAACACCGACTATAGGAGAATAAAAATACTAGCCCAATATACACGCATGGCATAGAGAACTGACCTGATCAGTTGCAGCCAACCATCAAAGGATAAAAATCGATAAGCCCAAGATTGTTCCCTGGCCGTGATCGAATTTACCAATAAGTTACAATGTTCCTTCCCCGACCTTGATGCGATGACTGGAACACCTAGGTAGCAGAATGGCAGCGTGCCCACTTGGAAACCAAGAAAATGCATAATCTGATCACGAATCTCGTTAGTACCTCCCAAGATGAAAACTTTACTTTTGGACATATTCGCCTCAAACCCGCCCATGCCGAGAACCTGTCAATGCCATCCTTCAACAATCTTATGGAAGCCACATTTGCCTCAGCAAAGAGGAGTACGTCATCAGCAAAAAATAGATGAGAGTGTTGCGATTCTTTACACTTCCAGAAGTATTTAAAGCCCAGCTGTCTCGTTTGAATACTCAAGATACCTGTGAAAATTTTCATAACAAGGGCAAAGAGATACGATGGCATCGGGTCACCTTGCCTTATGCCTGGGCCGCTAAAAAAAAACCATGCAACTACCCATTGATAGACACTGAGAACATCGATGTGCGAACACAATACATGATAAGCTTCTTCAAAGTCAAGAGGAAACTGAAGGCTTCAAGAGTTGCTTCCAAAAAGTCCCAATCATCGTATCATAGGCCTTTTGAAAGTCGACTTTGATGGCACACTTAGGCAATTATGGCTCATGATGAGACCCACTAAAGAGTTCTTGAACGAGGAGAATATTATCACTTATTCAACGCCCTTTTACAAAGCCACTTTGGGGTAAACTAACAAGGGTGTGCAATACACTAGCATCCTATTGGCCATGATCTTCGTAATGCTTTTGTAGATGGTATTACAGCAAGCGATCAGCCTAAAATCACTCATTGAATTAGCAATGGGAACTTTAGGCACAAGACACAATATGGTATTATTGATCTCCTGAAACAGGTTTCCATTCTCAAAGAAATCCTTAATATCCAGGACAACAAAGCAACCTACAATCTCCCTATTCTTCTTGAAAAATTTCACATTGAATCCATCCGGTCCAGGCCTTGTTGAGGGCTAGGAAAAACAAGGTAAGGTGGATTTCCAACTCAGAGACAGGTCTGGATAGAAATCGTACCTGGTCATCATCAAAGGTGCGCACAATAACAGCTTTAAGGTCTTGAACAAAGGGCGCAGTCCTTCATAGTGAGAGATAATGAGCTGGTTGATCGCCATTGGGTCAATAATAAGGTGGCTCGAGCTATCAAGAATCGAAAGAATTCTACTCCGGAGATGCCTCTAATTGACCGAGTGATAGAAGTATTTAGTGTCACGGTCACCTTCCTTGAGCCATTGGACTCGATATTTTTGCTTATAAAAGGCCTCCTCTTGAAGATCGAGATCCGAGAAGGCATGAAGATAGTCCTTCTCTTGTTCAGCCAACATTTAATTAGTAGGATCCAAGACAAGTGCATTTTGCACATTTGTTAGTGCATTTCTAGCCTCAGCTGTTCATACCGAAATGTCTAAGAAAGCATCTTTATTGAGCAACTTGAGTTGGGCTTTAAGCAATTTGAGTTTCCATATAAGGACAAACATAGAAGTGCCATATACCTGGGTATTCCACACCTAAGTCACCACATTAGAAAAGGAGGGGTGAGACATTCAGAAATTGAAGAACTTGAATGGTTTTCTGCAATTCGGGGGAGCTATAATTTTGATAACCATGGGCATATGATCAGAAACTCCCGAAGGTAAAAAATTCGCCTTAGAATAAGAGAAATCTTGGCACCACTGGGCATTGACAAGGACCCTATCTATTTTCCTTAGCTTTCGAGTAAGACTCGAAGAGGTTGACCATGTGAATTTATGGCCAGCATATCAAAGATCCTCCAGCACGGCTCGATTCAAGCAATCACCGAATTCATTGAAGGAGGGGAGCCATGCATTTGAACTTCCAACTCTATCGTCAGATCTTTGATAGCGTTGAAATCCCTTGCAACAAGCCAAGAAGAAGAAGTTAGGGCCAGGCTGGTCTGAATAAGATCAGCCCATAATGGTCTTCGGGATACAAAGTTATGATCAGCATAGATAACAAACAAGTAGAAAGCCTTGTCGATGGCCAACAGACGAAGATATCCGTGAATAGCCTAAGCAGACAATGACATAACAGTGAAATCTACAAGTAAAGGATTCCTCCCCACCACGTTCTTTGTCTAGTAGAGTGTTCATAATTTGCAACCCATCTCTAGTTGGGTACCAAACTTGCAGATTGGTTTGCAAACAGAGGCATAGAAACCTTAGTCTCAATAACACCAATACAAGAAAGATTGTTGGTACGAATCAAAGTGCCGATCTCCGTTTTTCCAAGGGGTCATTCAGGCCCCTAACGTTCCAGATTCCTATATACATATTTACAAGGAGCGAAAGAGAATTACCATTTATTTTTGTCGCCCCGCTTCTTTTTCTTGGAAGTCAGTTTGGCCATTATAGCTAAGTTGGGGATGCTATCTGGACTCTTGTCCTACCCCTTATCCATCGAGGTAGGAGGAAAGGCTATGATTTGTTTTTCAGTGGGTGCCTTGGTTCCCATAGCAACATCCCTAGCTTCTGAGAATCAGGAAAGGCTTGAACGAGAGGAATGTCATCCTCTTTACTACCAATCTCACTGGCCTCATCCTTTGCCATCTCCTTTGACTTTGAAGACTCCAACAACTTTAACTAAGCTCAAGTATCTTGAGACACCAGGCTACAAAGGACAGTAGTATTTGCTGAAGGCTGAGCAGCCGATGATTCAGGGACACCCGAAGGTTCACGACAAGCAGACAGAGCAGAAGGTTTACCTTGGTTGTTGCGGACTTCCTCCCATCTCTCTTGAGGCTAAGAAGGCTCAAGTTGTTGCTTAACTTGCTGGGTTCAACTATGGGCAAAGGTTCCATAGGTTGCACAGGAAATGGGTCTCCATTTATAAATAAACTTGATATTATGAACAATCCCATTTATAATTACCCCAATAGAATCACAAAAAGGCTGATTAGCCTAGATCTCCACACATACACGGGCATAAGAAATCATGTTCATGCTCTCAGTTTGCACATCCACATACAAGAGTTTACCAATTGCACTCACAATGGTGCTAATGCCCGGCGCCGGCCACAACACATAGGGGATGTTTTGAATAGGAACCCACACCGGCAAAAAGTCATGTTAATCCTATTTTAGGATCATAAAAGGATCCCATTGCCGAAGAACTAGGGACACCTTACCAATGGTATATAGGCCACCATGAAGAACTGAACGACGAAAATCATTGTCTGAAATGTGAAAGAAATAGAATCCTTCATCGTTCGCTTTGATATCAAACAAGTGACTTCCTCACCATTGTTTTGTAGCCGACTCAATAAGCTTGAAGGGCATTTTTTCCAACATAACACCCTATCAAGCACTCATTCCATTACGGGTCTGTTGCAGCAAGTATCTCCTTCGAGATCATAATATTGTCATCCACTATTGAAAGGGCATGTAAGAAAGATCATACCCTTTTATGGCAACCTTGGCCACTACTGCCCAGGATTGTTGCGGCTGTTGCCTCGAAGCATCAGCATCTAAGTTGGGTCGAGGTGGTTTTGACGAGGCCCCACTACGGCTCCTCCCACATCTATCAGGTCAAGGGACATTTAGGATCACCGCTTGGGTTTCTCAGTTCTCACTTTTTTTTTCTACACCAAACACCATTTTGCCTTTTGTTGCAACACTATACTTCACGATGCACGAGTTCTCCAACACAGCCGAGGGGGAGCCATCGCCCTCAACATTAAAATGAGCACCGTGGGAGGTCGAAATACCCCTTTGGGTTGAGCCCTTGCAATGACAAATGACTGCTGCAGGGGAGCTCCCTATTCGCAATTTTGACAGGAGGGCCGGCCTATTAGTGGTCTACCCTAAGAACCAATTAAAGTTGATACTTTAACATTAGTTGTAGATCAGGTTGTGTCAAAAATCGACATTCACAATAATTATAGTCATAATGTCTTGCTAGAGACCGCTTATGACTTAGGAGCCAAAGAGTTTCGAGTACACTGCTAATGTCTAGTGAACCTATAAGGTCGCATATAATAGCGAATTGAGTTAATATTTTCTCTGCGTAATGATCTACTTAAGAAGTAGATCTTAATTTATTCTCCTATTACGAATATCTGTACGATTATGCACGTTATGAGATAACAATTAGATGCACGATCGAGTAGACGATTTAGAGGATGTCGTGGGCCTAGACCGTTAAGTCGTAAGGCCCAAACTGCGAAATGTGGGTTATGAATAAAAACCCTAGAGACGCCTTAAATCTCGAGAGAATAGTATCCCGATCGCAAAAATGGCAAAGAATTATTATTTGTTGATAGGTCTTCAAGAGAGTCTCAAAAAGAAAAGGTAATCCGCAAGAGGAAATCCAAGATCTGAAAGCTAGTGCTTGGATCGTTGGAGATCTCAGTTCGGAAGTGTAGATACCAGTAGAGACGCATATTGTTATTTGTTTAGGGTTTTGAGAAGGAACGAAGCATGGAAGCTTGAAGAATGATTTAGTTGAAATCACCCGCCCTAACAGTGTCAGTTCAAGAGGATGGACAGTTCCTGAGAAAACAAAATTGAGAATTCTGTCTAGGGTTTTGAGAAGGAACGAAGCATGGACAGCCTTAGCAAGACCACCGCAAGGAGCTCTGCCTCTCGAACCCAGTGAGGGGCGCTGCCTCCTTGACCTCTGCATGGAATTATTCGCTCCTTGTATGATTTATGTACCTTGTTATGATAAGTGATGTTTTGTTTTATGTTCATAACATGCATACATTCATTACTAAATAAACATTGATAAAGTCCCTAATAAAATTAAGTAATGATATGATGCATTTCCAATCACACACCTATCGAGATCTGAATCGTCAAAAGATGGGTTTGCCAAAGTAGTGTGTCTTTAACTATTTGAGTAAGATAGGATGGATAATGGTTATAGGGACGCATTTTATAAAATTATAGTGGGAGTTGATTATAAATTATATTAATAAATAATTCACTTTGCATATTTATTGTAGATAATGTCAAATACCTTTGCATCAAGCTTTTAACTACATTCTGTCCTTGAGAATGACAAATTGAATGCTTAAAACTTCTTGGATTGGTATAGAAGCTTGAGAATTATTCTCAAGAAAGAGAAAAAAGATTATGTCCCAGAGAAACCACTCCCTCATAAGGCACCTACTTCCAATGCTCCACATGCTGAGAGAAATGCTTACTATAAATATAAAGATGGTGCATTAGATGCATATTGTCTAATACTAGCTACCATGAACTCAGACCTTCGGAGGTCGTTTAAGAACGTGGATGCCTATGATATGATCATGAACCTGAAAATTTTGTTTCAAGAACAGACACGCACTGAAAGGTACCAGATGGTAGAGGCCTTAATTGAGTGCAAGCTAACAAGTGGGAGCTCGGTTAGCCCATATGTCATAAGATGATAGGTCATATTGAAAACCTGAAGCGACTGAGCTCTCCCATTAGTCAAGAGTTGACTGTAGATATTATTCTTCAGTCACCGTCTCATGATTATGACACGTTTGTTATGAACTATAACATGCATAATCTGAATAAAACTTTGACTGAATTGCATGGATGCTCAAAACTGTTGAGTAGAATATCAAGAGGGACCCTTCCCCTAATGTTCTCATGGCTCAAAAGGGGAAAGGCTTTAAGAAGCCATGTATGGTTAAGGGTAAGGGCAAGGACACTAAACCTAAACCCAAATCTAAGACAAAAACGGGTCCGACTGTTGATGTTGTCTGCTTCCACTATGGTAACAATGGACATTAGAAGAGGAATTGCAAGAAATATTTGGAGGATCTAAAGAAAAAGGGAAGTAAGACTTCCACTTTAGGTATTTATGTTATAAAAGTAAATTTACTACTAGTTCTACTTCATGGATATTAGATACCGGTTGTGGTACTTACATTTATATGCATGTGCAGGGAATGAAATGAAGTAGAACATTAGCAAAAGGTGAAGTGAAACTATGCATTGGAAATGGAGCAAGAGTTGTTGCATTAGCCATAGGAACATATGATGTAGTTTTACCTTTTTGCATGGTTTTAGAATTGAATAATTGCTACTATGTACCTGCTATACGCAGGAATATTGTTTTTGTTTCTTATTTGGACAAGGAGGGTTTCCGTTTTGATATAAAGAACAATAGTCGTCCATTTTATCTTAGTGATTATTTTATGGTAGTGATCATATTTTGGATGGGATATATATTCTAAATCTTGATGTGCCAATCTATAATATAAAAACAAAAAGGTTTAAATCTAATGATTTGAATTCGATCTACCTATGGCATTGTCGATTAGGTCACGTAAACGAGAAAAGAATTCATAAGCTCCATAACAATAGGCTATTAAATTCATTTTATTTTGAATCATATGATACGCGTGAATTTGTTTAGTTGACAAAATGACAAAAGCTCCTTTTACTAATCAAAGTGAGATGGCAAAAGAATTGTTGGTCATTATATATACTGATGTGTGTGGACCACTAAGTTCTAAGCCAAAGGAGGTTATCGGTACTTCATTACATTTACTGATGATTACAGTAGATGTGGATATGTTTATTTGATGAAACATAAATCTAAGTCGTTTGAATAGTTCAAGGAATTTCATAATGAAGTACAAAATCAACTTGGCAACAATATCAAGGCTATCGATTTAATCGAGGAGGAGAATATCTAAGCCAAGAGTTCAATGACTATCTCAAGGAGTGCGGAATTATTTCACATCTTACTCCTCCTGGAACACCACAGTGGAATGTTGTCTCTGAGAGGAGAAATCAAACTTTGTTAGACATGGTTCGATCAATGATGAGTCATTCAGATCTTTCGTTATCTTTCTAGAGATATGCACACGAGACGGCTGCATTAATACTAAGTAGAATTCCATCAAAAGTTGTAAAGAAGACACCATATGACATGTAGACAGAAAGTTCCTAATATGTCTTTTCTAAAGATTTGACGCTGCAAAGCTCATGTAAAACATTTACTTTCTGATAAGTTTGGGCTCAAATAGGATAAATACTTCTTTGTGGGATATCATAAGAAAACAAAAGGATATTACATTTATAATCGATCAGAGAACAAAGTGTTTGTTGCTCGAAATGGTGTCTTTTTAGAGAAAGAGTTTCTTAATAAAGGAACCAATGTGAGTAAGATAAATCTCAAAGAAGTTATTGTGCCACAAGAGAATGTTCCAGTTCATGAGGAACCTCAATTAGATCTACAAGAGCCGTAGAGTCTACTTTAGTGGCACCTATGGTTTGTTGGTCTGAAAGAACACATCGTGAGCCTATGAGATATGGCTTTCATGTCACAAAATATCGTCATCTTTTGTTAATAGAAAATGACGAACAGACGACTTATACAGAAGCTATGATGGGCCTAAACTTCGAGATCTTCAGGCCATGAAATTAAAAATGGACTCAATGTATCAAAACGAAATTTAGATTTTAATTGATCCACTCGAAGGTGTCAAAAATATAGGGTGCACGTGAGTTTTCAAAAAGAAAATTGATATGGATGGAAAGGTTCTCATCCACAAACAACGGCTAGTAGCTAAAGGTTTCAAACAAACTCATGGTATTGACTGTAACGAGACTTTTTCACCAGTGGCCATGCTTAAGTCCATTCGGATTATCCTAGCGTTTGCCGCATATTATGACTATGAGATATGAAAAATGGATGTAAAGAGAGATTTCCTTAATGGAAACATAGAAAAGGATGTGTATATGACACAACTTAAAGGCTTTACATCACCAGACAATGCTGGGAAGATATGTAAGTTTCAACGTTCTATCTATGGATTGAAGCAGACATCACGGAGCTGGAATATTCGTTTCGATAAAACTGTCAAAGAGTTTGGCTTTATCAGAAATAAAGAAGAAGCTTGTGTATACAAGAAATCTAGTGGGAGCGCAATTGTGTTTCTAGTGTTGTATGTGGATGATATATTACTCATTAGAAACGACATTCCTATACTTCAGTTAGTTAAGACATGGTTAGGAAAGTATTTTTCTATGACGGACATGAAAGAGGCAAACTATATCTTGGGGATCAAGATCTATAGAGATATATCAAAGAGACTTATTGGACTGAGTAAAAGTACATACGTTGACAAAGTCATAAATAGGTTTAACATGCAAGACTCCAAGAAAGGTTTTCTCCCGATGACAGATGGCATAACTCTTAGCAAGACTCAATGCCCTTCGAAACAAGATGAGTGAGACCGAATAAGTAAGATTCCTTATGCATCAGCTGTAGGATCCATCATATTTGCCATGTTGTGCACTCACCCTGATGTTTCTTATACATTGTGCATGACAAGCAGATACCAGTCAAATCCAGGAGAACCTCACTGGATAGCTGTCAAAAATATCCTTAAGTACTTGAAAAGAAATAAGGATTTATTCTTAATCTATGAAGGTGGGGAACAGATCACTATAGATGGTTACACTGATGCTAGTTTTCAAACCGACAAAGGCAGCCTTCGATCACAATTAGGGTTTGTCTTTTGCGTGAATAGTAGAGCGGTGTGTTGGAAGAGTTCTAAGCATGACACTATTGCAAATTCTACAACAGAAGCTGAGTATATTGCTGCTTCAAAAGCATCTAAGGAAGCTGTATGGATTCGAAAGTTCATAGAAGAACTGAGAATTAGTCCCATTGATTCGAATCCAATGGACTTCTATTGTGACAACAATGAGGCCTTAGCTTTAACTAGAGCCTAGGTCTCACCAGAAGACCAAACACATACTGAGAAAGTATCACATCATTCGAAAATTCATTGAAAGAGACGATGCAAAATGTGTAAAGTCGCAGCGGAGTTGAATGTAGCTAATCTATTGACGAAGGCTCTTCCACGACCTAAGCATGAGCGTCATTGTAATACTTTAGGCCTTAGACACATTAGTGATTGGTCTTGATGTGAGTGGGAGTATATGTTATATGCATTTTCATTGTCCATTAATAAAGTACATGTTGTATTTAATTTCGATCTAGTTTCAGTATATGATTAAATGTGAAATCTTGGTCTCCTGAACATTGAATATCCTTGATAGATAATCAAATACGTGATTTGATCGCGAAACTCTATCAATAGAATGGATATTAATATTTTAAATGTCCCTAGTCAATTGTCATTATGCATTGGAACACCAATGGTGTTTAAGACTAGCATGTGAGTCAAATGGTAACCAAGTTTCACAGGTCATGAATATAGAAATATAAAGTTGATCACACAGAATACATGTTGGAGAACATTGTATTAGATAGACCCGCAATGAGAATACTCTAGGATTGTTATATAATGTTGTCATTATTTCTCATCACAACTATAGAGTGTAGTCCTTTGATCTAAGTTTGCTTTGATTTCCTAGACGTGAATTAGCATACTTTAACATTGCCAAACGTTAGCCGTAATAGGTGATTATAAAGGTATGATGGGCATGTCATGAATCGTGTTGAGCGATATGAGTAGACAAGATGGAATTTGTCCCCTCATATAACGAGAGTATGATATCCTGACCTCCCGTAGAGTTGAAACTGTGAAATGCATGGCCATGCTCAAGTGAGTTGAAGAGTCAACTACTTGATTTGACAATCTAACTACGGTATCGGGAAAATGAGTTTGGGCTATATAAGGATGACTCTTGTCCTACCTTATGCTTAACTCAGATATCAAATGACAAAGAGATTTAGTTTGCATGATTAATTCTAGTGCAAGTGGGAGATTGTTAGTGGTATGCCCTAAGAACCAATTAAGGTTAATACTCTAACATTAGTTGTGGATCAGGTTGTGTCGGAAAAACCGACCTTCATTATACTTAGGTAGTCATAATGTCGTGCTAGAGACCGCTTATGACTTTTGGGCCAAAAGAGTTTTGAGCATACTGCTAATGTCTAGTGAACCTACGGAGTTGCACATAATAGCGAACTGATTTAATATTTTCTCTGCGCCTTGATCTACTTAAGAAGTAGATCTTAATTTATTTTCCTACTACGAATATCTACACAATTATGCACGTTATGAGATAACGATTGAATGCACAGTCAAGTGGACGGTTTAGAGGACGTCGAGGGCCTAGGCAGCTAAGTTGTGGGGCCCAAACCACGAAACGTGTGTTATGAGTAAAAACCCTATAGACGCCTTAGACCTCAAGAGAGTGGTATCCCCATCGCAAAAGTGGCAGAGAACTGTTATTTGTTGATAGGTCTTCGAAAGAGTATCAAAGAGAAAAGGCAATCCGCAAGAGGAACTTCAAGATCTAAAAGCTAGCACTTAGATCATTGAAGATCTCAATTCGGAAGTGTGGATACCGGTAAAGACGCAACACTTGTGGCACTAATCCAGACACAACGAACTATCTTTTTGTTGCAGATCGCAAAATATACGTCTTGAATCTTTTCTGATTTTGATATACACATAGATCCTGTTCTAGGGTTTTCGTTCCACTGCGGTTTAAGAATCTTTGAAACTCAACACGGCCTTGGAGAACCTATTGTAGATCTGTCATAGGAGTCACAGCATCAATCCAACTGAAGATCCTAATGGTGAGAAGGGAGAGGGGTGGGAGGTGACCTATGACTCCAAGAATCAGCCCAAACGGACGGTCGATCATCGGGAATCACAAAAAAACGAAGTTGTGAATAGTAATAGGAGGCAGAAGCTAGAGAGCACTGGGTGAACAGTGCGCATGATATTTCTCTAATGTCACACACGTGCAAAATGTTTATGGCTAAATTGACAAAATAAAAATGCTTAAAACTGAATTGACATAATTATAATAGGGTTATCAATTTCTTTGGTAATTTTCCCATCAATTATTGCTTTTTTCGTCCTAGTTTCTCTCGTAGCAACTAACATTAGGCCTATATTCTCATTAGTGGGGCATGTTTAGAGAGGATATTTAGGGTATAATGAAAGGCTCGTATATGTATTTAATGTGTACATGTTAGGTATGCGCCTCTTCATTTAATGCCAAACCACCTATAAATGACAGCCAGCCACAGACCATATAAATATACATGCACAAGCTTTGACCTGCAGATGTTTACGAAGTCCTCCAAATTCAAGAGATGAAGAAATTGTCAAAAGGGCCTTATTGGCTAATATAGCAAACCTCAGGGGCATGTATCCAAACACAAACTTGTAGAGGTCATCAACGTAAACCCCACCCCACCTCTAAAACTCGTACAGGCATGGACATGAAGAAGCAGGGTCGGCCAATGCTATTGACTCCCGTTGTAAAAGTAGCTGGGAATTAATAGTTTTTGCCCTCCTTTCTTCTCTCTCTCCCTCTTCGTTCTTTCATTTCTTGAGAATTAATTGCTTCAGCTCAACCAACCCCATCTATCTCCACTCTCTCTCTCTCTCTCCAAGTCAAGAAAGAAAGCTCTCCATCACAAGCAAGATTGACCCATTTCATATAAAGAGGCGCCATTATTAATCCCCTTGAGCCTCGGTTCAGAGAGAGACTTGAGAGATTGAAAAGAGAGAGAGAGAGTCGTCTGTTGGCGAGTGAAGCAGATCAAGAAGCTGAGAGAATGCCGGAGTACACAGTGAAAGTCGCAGAAGGGAAGGAAGGTGCCGGCGGACGGCCGTCGGTGGGGCCTGTTTACCGAGGCATGTACGCCCAAGATGGCCTCGTCGAGTTGGAGCCTGGCATGGAGTCTCCATGGCAGTTCTTCAGGTTTCCTCTCTCTCTCTCTCTCTCTCTCTCTCTAACAGGCGGGAGACGTAGAAATGTAGTTCAAACGGAATTATGTGCGTTTCTTGGCATTTCTTTCTTTGGAAATTTCGCAGATTATATCATGTATTTGACCAAAAAAAAAAAAAAATAAACCAAGGCGTTAGGCGGTCACGAAGGGTCATGGCCAATGAGCTCGGTATGACGAGTCGCATCGGCCCTGAGTTGATTCGACTTAATATGCGGGTTCTTCTAGGCTAGATTGCCCGCCGTAGCGGAGGGCGGGTCGAGACCTGCACATCTTGTCCCCCGCCGTGACATTATCTTTGGATTTGAGACCCAACGGCATAAATCAGAAGTAGCTTTGGGAACTGAAATGATACTTTTGATTTACGAAATTCATCTATCAAATTGATCAGAAAAAAATCCGGATTTATACTTTCTATTTTGCATAAATTTTAATTTATTTAGAGTTATCTCCATCGACCAAATTTTATCTGGATGTTCTTGATTAGCTCCCCATATACGTGCCAAACTATATATATATATATTGGCCATGATTCTCCTATATGCTAAATTCTTTTTACATAATTGAGTCACATCAAGAGAAGGTGGACCCCACATTTGATGAGAAAGTTAGAAGGCTCAAGCGAGAATTATGTTTGAATAGGGCAAAAGAAAAATTGACAAGAACACGAAAAAATTAATGGTGAGCACATGGCGGGGGCAAACTCAGCTGTGAGAGAAAACCATATTAATTAGGGAAAGGAAAAAATTAAATCGAATTGGCCCATGCAGGTCTCGAACCTCCGACCTTTGCGTTATTAGCACAACGCTCTAACCAATTGAGCTAATAGGCCAAATTTTTGAAAATACCGATTCTAATTTTTTTTATTTGATGCTTGCGAGTGCAGTGATACTTCCAACAGGAGCCCCAATTGCAGAATGCTGGGTCGTCGTCAAGTGGTAGATTCGAAGGTACATATCTCTCTCTCTCTCTGGGTAGCGTTTAGGGTGATCCGTTTTCGGTCCCATCTAGGAACCAGGAACCGGACCAAGCGGTCTGGTCCGGTTCCCGGTCCTAATGGAACCGGTGGTCTAGTATTGTTTATTATCATTAAATGTTGTTGAGGCACTGTGATTTTCTTGTCACACCATGCTTGATAATGTTTGACATAAAAAAGGAAGACTTGGTCACCAATCAAAAGAGACTAAGAAATGGGGCAATGGTGACACGTTCATGGGGTAGCCACGCCCCGAGATGGTACGAGGTCTGATCGAATGTGCGCAGGTTGGTCCTTATGCGTGGCTTACGTACCAAGAGGTCTACGATTCTGCGGTCCGTGTCGGTTCGGCGATCAGGAGTTGCGGCGTCAATCCTGTAAGTATATACATAAATATCCACAAACTAACCCGAGCAGATTAGACCGAAGGACTCTAGATCAGTTTTCTCCTGGATGGAGGATATGTGATGAGTTTTTATTGATGCAGGGCGACCGTTGTGGCATATATGGATCGAATTGCCCAGAATGGATCATCACCATGGAGGTATGAATACGACTGGAACGCTCCCTCACTGTTTGCTTAATTTGATCAAATTCCGCTCTTTTGATGCGGCAATGCAGCAGACAGTCGTTGTACATTGTAGAATTTTCATGTTTTCCAGAAAGAATGGCGATTTCTATATTTTTTTTAGTTTGTTTCTTGGTTTATTTATCATGTTTATGGAGCAAATTCAATGCAGAAGCCGAAAGTCGTTATCTGCTTGAGCAAGTATTTTCGAGCTTCACGGCTGCGCTAATCGGTTTTGTTCGGTTCGGTTTGGCAGGCCTGTGGGGCCCACGCAGTGACGTATGTACCGCTCTACGACACTCTTGGTATGTTATGGCTTTCCCTTACTCCTAGGACGGATTTCATTTAAGGCCAAAATGTCTGATTTCTCAGATGGCTCGTTGCGCTTCCATTTTAGCTCTGCTTATGAATGAACCAATCAATCAGCTGAGCCTTGCACATAACAGGTCCCAACGCGGTCGAATTTATCATAAACCACGCGGAAGTCTCAATTTCTTTCGTTCAGGAAAACAAGATATCGTCCGTGAGTTTCCATTTTAGTACCTATTCATCGGTGACTTCTGTTTCTTGGTTAGCTTGATTTACCCGGTTGATTGCTATCTGTGCAGATTCTCTCGTGCCTTTCCAAATGTCCATGTTTAAAGAGTACGTATTGCGCTCTAAACGCATTTCTTGAGTGGAGATTTAATGGAAGATTTAGGGGTTAGAAACTAAGTCTGAATCATAATTTTTGTCCAGCTATTGTCAGCTTCGGAGAGGTTGCGAGTGCACAGAAGGCACAAGCCGAAGAACTAGGAGTCTCTTGCTTTTCCTGGAAGGATTTCTCGCAGCTGGTAAGAGGGTGATGCATTTCCTCGATAGATATGTGCCTTACTTCTGACGCTGTGCAAGGCCAAATTTATCGTTTGTAAATTGACATGCTCCAATGGTCCATCATGCTTGATCCCGACCCCAGGAACATGCACATAGTGAATTGCCTCCGAAGAAGAGGACCGATGTCTGCACAATTATGTACACAAGCGGAACAACTGGAGAGCCGAAGGGGGTCATCATCACAAATGAGGCTCTGATGGCAGAAGTACTGTCGATCGACAGGCTGCTCTTCCTCACAGACAGAGTGGTAAATGTTCAAAAGCATTCTCTTTCGATTTAAATAATGGCATTCCGCTGTTCGTGGACTTGCATTTGATGATCATTTGAGTGCAAATATGAGCAGCGCTTGCAATGCAACTAGTTCCTGCTTTGCATCTGCTTGTGTTCATATGTTTTCGCAAGAGCCGGAGAAGTTTCTTGCCTTGGAAGTAACATTAACGTGACCTGAAGTTCCTGTATTACAGTTCTCGGAAGAGGATACTTACTTCTCCTTCCTCCCTCTGGCCCATATTTACGATCTGACGATGGAAACATACTGCATCTACAGAGCTTCTTGTATAGGATTTTGGCGAGGCGTAAGATCACTCGCCATCGCTTATCTTTAAATCATTCTGTTATTACGAGTTCTCTACTCACTCTCTCCCGATTTCACTTTTTAGGATGTCAGATTTTTAGTAGAGGACCTACAAGAGCTTAAGCCAACCATCTTTTGTGGGGTTCCTAGAGTCTATGATCGAATCCATACCGGTAATATTTCTCACTCAGAGTCGCTAATTTTATAAAACTGAGATTTCTGTCTTTAGCAGAAGGATAGCAATTACAATTAGTCAAAGGTTACTGTCCATGCTATATCAATTCTTGTTTCTTCTTTTTTGAAGGCATCCTTTCTAAAGTTTCATCGAGTGGGCTGCTACGGAAGAAATTGTTCCAGTTTGCATACGACTAGTACGCCTTCTGATTCCATATCCTCCTTCTAAGTTCTACCCTTTTGTCACATGTATCAGTATCTCTAACGATCGCTTACCGACAGCAAGTTAGCGAATCTAGAGAAGGGATTCCCGCAGGACAAAGCTGCGCCTCTCATGGACCGATTGGTCTTTGAAAAGGTTAGCCTTATTGATCCAGCCTGATTCTATTCTTCAGTGAAAGTTTATTTTTTACTCTTTTCGGTTTCCAATTGTCGCAGACAAAACTAGCATTGGGAGGGAAAGTTCGCGTCCTGTCATCTGGCGCTGCACCATTGCCAAAGCATGTCGAAGAATTTTTGCGGGTCACCAGCTGCTCCACATTATCACAAGGTTACGGTACGTTCTGCAAAGGAGTTGCTCTATGGAAAATGGTTATAATTCATTTCATCCCGACTTATGTTGAGATTTTAGTTACCCTTTTCTCGAAACTTTGGTAATTTGGGTTTATTTCACCCTTTCACTGGCATTTTCCTCTCTCAGGTCTTACAGAAAGTTGCGGCGGGTGCTTCACATCTATAGGCAATGTGTTCTCGATGATGGGAACGGTTGGTGTCCCCATGCCATCGATCGAAGCGAGGCTGGAGTCCGTGCCTGATATGGGGTATGATGCACTTTCAAGCACACCTCGTGGAGAGATTTGTCTGAGAGGAACAACATTATTCTCTGGTTACCACAAGCGCCAAGACCTCACCAACGACGTCATTGTTGATGGCTGGTTTCACACTGGTAAACGAATCGAACATTTATGGATGGCAGCTATAGTTGGAGTAGACGTATCCCAGATCTGTTCTTACCGTACTGACTGCAACCACCACTTGGTATTAAAGAAAGTAGCTTTCTGTTCTTACAAACTGCAAATTTTGCAGGCGACATCGGTGAGTGGCAGCCAAATGGGGCGATGAAGATCATTGATCGGAAAAAGAACATATTTAAGCTTTCTCAAGGTGAATATGTTGCCGTAGAGAATGTCGAGAGCGTGTATCAGCGTTGCCCTCTTGCGACTTCGGTATGCCTCTTGCAAGTTCATATGAAGTAGACCGGGCATAGGCCAAACATTTTCTTCTGATTTTACAAAGTTAATGTTTCTTCCTCCGTTTTCTGCAACAGATTTGGGTATATGGGAACAGCTTTGAGTCCTTCCTTGTGGCCGTAGTGGTCCCCGATCGGAAGGCCCTCGAAGACTGGGCGGCTAACCATGGTGTGACGGGGGATTTCCAATCGCTGTGCCAAAATCTCCAGGCGAAGAAGTATGTGTTGGACGAGCTAAACAGCACCGGCCAGAAGCATAAAGTAATGCAGATAAATTCCCATCTCTTGCAAAATGCGAAAGCACGGCATTCCATTTCGCCATCTGACATGAAATTCTCCATGCAGCTTCGAGGTTTCGAGATGTTGAAAGCGGTCCATTTGGAGCCTAATCTCTTTGACATGGAGAGAGATCTGATCACTCCGACCTTCAAACTGAAGCGCCCGCAGTTGCTCAAATACTACAAGGTACTTACTCTAGCCTCTTAGCTTGTTTCCTAAGATAGCTGAGCCGAGATTTTGCTACCTATAACTCTGTTTCATGATCACCTCCAATTTTATAACAAGCGGATCTGTATGCTACAAATAAACAAATTCCTACAGTTCGTTAGACTCGACCTTATTACATCTGCATCTTATAGTCTGCACGATCGCAAGCATGCAGGCCACATCGAGAGACTTGTATAACGACATTAAGCAGTACCAATTTTAAAAAAATCTTTATCCATACCAAGCGCCGGGTCAAACTCATAATCTTGGGTGGTACTAATTTTTTCCTAGATTTTTTAAGGTGGTCTTGCACATTACACTTACTTATCAGTCAAAACTGTAAATGACTGCACTAAACCTGGGTGTTCTACTGCTAATTGTTTCCTGTAGGAATGCATTGACCAGCTCTACACTGAAGCAAAAGCAAATAAAGCGTAGGAGTCGTTATTGGAGGACACGGCTCCATAAATCCACATCCACAGCATTCGCCTCTGCTTAGACTACATTTACATTGTTTCTTTCCTGAAGAAAAGATCGAGGTAGGGAACAAATTATCGCAAAGGCTTGTTCATCGTCCCTCTTCTTCACAACTTCATCTATACTGGACAGATGCTTCCGAATCCTTTGATGCTAGGAAGGAGCAAAAAGGATCTATTTTTCACTTGTCAATCTCTTAAAACATGAAGCCCTCCTAGTTTTACATATAATTCATGCTATAAATATAGTTCAATTTGGCTGCATCGGAGATTAGTGAATTTGTTTTCCCTTCAAGTCGATAATTGCCATGAAATCCCGAGATCTCCGGATATGCAGAAATGGCAAGGTACAAATGAAAACAATCATATATTGAACAAACCGATTATCCGCGCCAAAAATAACAGTGATCAAGCATTAAACGTTTGTGCTGTTTTACTTCACAAAAACAAAATTGAAGCAACTAGAAAACCCGGTTGCGACTCATAGCTCTCTGACCTGTTGGTATGTGAGGTGAATTTTAAGGTTGAAGAGGAAATTAGAAAAGCAGAGAGTAGAGCACCTATCTTTGACTCAGAAACTGCAGTCTCTGGTAACCCAGTTCCCTATCTACTCGGTCCGACCTTCCTAAAATCAGTGATCTCAAATTTTTGACTAAACACAACAGCTAAAATCGACTCCACAGACCGACACATAAACTCCTAGCTAATAAAATCATCTATACAAGGTATCATGTGGAAGCACCAGTTAGCAAAGAAGATGCTAAATGATCTCAGAATCGACCCTCCAGTGCTCGGGTGTTGTATGTCTACAATCACAAGATCAGGAACTTTTAAGGAGAAAAGAACTTCCATTAGTGAGCATCATTGTTTGCATACCAAGCTCTCACAGCAAAAGCAAGACCAAGATCGCATCTACTTGATTGATTTGAGTCTTAAAATAAGGATATTCCTACTATTGCATTAATAAGCACAATAACAAGTCTGCATGAATCATAATCTTCACAAACAATGAAAGAAGCAGCATGGATTCACAACCTGATGAAACTGACTATAGAAAATAGACCACCAACCCCCACACAGGGTAAACCAGCAAGATAAGTATTCCAATGGTGTTTGAAATGCCGTGCGGCTGTGTAAACGAGTTTCTAAAGCCACCAGATGCTCGGATGTGCTCTTGCAGAAGATAGCATGCGATAATAAGGCATATCAACACTCCGATCCAGCTGCTTCTGAGGGTGCTTGCAAATAAGCTTGGAGCCACCACTATCAATAGAATCAGAGCAGCTGGCATTTCCAGCCAATCTGTACCCAAAAAATATGACAGTGATCAGGGATTATGAAAGAGAACAGCATATGAATTGGAAACTCAAAGATAATGATGTAACAGCAAGAAAATAAAGATGAGCACTGTAATGAAGCATGACAGTCACTGTATCTTCCACAGATTACTTTCTCACCAAGCTGAGCACTGTAATGAAGCATGCCAGTCGCTCTATCTTCCACGGATTACTCTCTCATCAAGCTAAAAGTTAATTCTTACGAGGCAGACTACTTTAGGCTAGCCAGAGTACATGTTTTTAGTATTTCCATAGATGATACAATATGCAAAATTGTCTTAAGGAAGTGAAATAATCTGTTCACTGAATTAAAGCGTGAAAAGAAAATACACATTGCCTTGTCTCATCTGACACAGGATACAGAGTGTATTTAAAAGTTTAGATAAGCAAATTGCTGCCAGAATGAAAGAGTAACTTACGTGCAAAAGAAAACAATACCTGGGAAATGCCGAGGGAAAAACAGTCGCAGTATAATAGCAATGAAGGCAATCCACTTTCCCACCTCTCCCCTGCACAAGACAGAAGATGAAAAGTTACTTCGAGAGAAAAAAAAATATTCAGACAAATGACGATGGTTCTATAAAGTTTCATAGTCACCTGAATATATTGAACAATAGTGAAGGAAGACTAAAGAATATGTATGGGATCAACAATCCGGTGAGAATGTTCGTTCTCCAATTTGTTCGATCCAGGACCAACAAATAACTGCACGAACAAAAACAAAAAGACCACTTCCGTCAGCATCCGAAATTGTCATATCAGTTTCAAGTACAAAACTCGTGCTCACTGCATCTGCTCTCATTTTCTACTTCAATCATAAAATGAAAACTGGACGTGCCGCTTCTGCCATAAAATTCTATCCCATCAAATTTCACAAGTTTTATTACATTCATATACACGAAAGTTCATCTGGGGTTTTGCCCATCTGTCAAAATCCACGCAGATCTTGCAAAGGGTAAGCGAAATCTGCAGCAAGCTCAGTGTTGTACTCAGCTGCAACAATTCACGGATAAAAAAAGAACCAGTGTCCAAGCTCCAGTTGTGCAAAGCAGTTCTTCAAAAAGCTCAGAGGGTTTTCAGATGACATCTGACACACTTTCTTAATCACTTCAGAACCAGACTAGTGAATTCGACACTGAAAGACCTGTATACTGAGTTCAATGCAAAAAGAACAACTGAACAGAGGTCATCATCTACCATACGCAACGAGAACAAATCACGCGAATTGAGCAAGAACATGCCAGATTAACGTATAACTTCGCAGCATCGCAAACATTTTTCGATAATCGAGGAGAAACGGGGAGCACAACGAGAGAGGCAGAGTCGAATTCGAGCTCTCACATTGCAGCAAACGAAGCCACCCATTCAAGGAACGTAGTCCCGAACCCCAGGCTCCCCAACTTGATGGCGTGGTTCACGAGCTTCTTCGCGGCGGCGCCGAGCTCCTTCAGATCGGAGCCGATCTGGTCGCTCGCTTCTCGATCCGTCCTCATTTTCAAGTACCCGAACTTGCCCATGTCCTCCAAAGTTCGCACCTTTCTCCGCGATCGTCTGAACCTCGCGGCGACCCACGATTCCAAGATCGAAGAACAGTGCGGAGTAGCAAAAGGTGAGGGTTTTGTCGGGGAGTGTCGGTATCAATCTTCAATTCTTGATATGCGGACCGGGGTCAGGATCAGAGACAGCGAAGCGGTAGGAGCATCATGTAATTGGCGAAGATTGATTGGTGTGCCACGTGGACCGATTTAGTTCAATTGAAAGGCGATTTTTTTTTTTTTTGGATCTTTGTCCTTTACTCAATAGACTCTGTAGATAACTTTTTCCGCATAAATGGGGGGGCCGTGCTTTTCTCGCCGCTTCTTTAATTCGGACAATTTATTTATTTATTTAGTGATTTGGTGGTACTATATATATATATATATATATATATATTATTTTATTTTTTTTGTGATCACAATTTCACAAAAGTGATCCTATTTTTGTTTGGCCAACTATTTTAATTTTGTTTTAACAAAAAAGAAAACTCTTTTAATTTTGTTTCATCTTTCTTTTCACGCCTTTTGCTTCATCCTTTGGGCATGAAGTCTTTGGTGAGGCCTACCAAGCCATCTTATTTCATGGCAAATAGTATTCCCTCATTTGGAACTTTGTATTTACTAGTGAATACTCATCTAGAGGTTGATCAGCTAGACTTTCACTTGAATTTTCAAATCCGTCTCGCTCCCGGCTACCTTTTCTTTAGGCTCTTTGCCCGCTCAGAAGTTGACCTCCAAACATGCGCTATTGGGATAGGATGGCTCCTACTAGCTCTCTCTCTCTCTCTCTCTCTCTCTCTCTCTCTCTCTCTAGGGAATCCATATAATATATGGTTGTTGTTTATTTTCCTACTTTCGTACATTTCACCTTTCCTTTTGCCCTTGGTAAGACATCCTTTTCTCATTATAGTCCAAAGTCAGGCTCGATAGACTTATTAATTAAAGAGAGCACATGAGATGGCGGATTTGGATAGGTAACATAATGAAAATGTATCGGACTGCAAATCTTGGCGGCTCTCTTAGAGCACGCATGACAACACTTTTGCTTCAGAAATAAATTTCTGATCAGAAATTAATTTTTCTGTTTTTACTTGAGAAGTTGATTTCTGATCAGAAAATAACGTAACAAAATTTTTTATCAAAAGCTTGTGATTGACAACAAGTCCTAAAATCACCAAAATGGCACTCCATCCCATGAAAGAAGTCAGCAACTTGAACAGCGAGAAATGATGCATTACGATCCTTTCAAATCCACCAAATTGAGTCCATTGCAATTCAGAAAACACAGAAATCTCTAATGAACCCCGCCGAGAAGGACATGTAAGTTCCTGCATGATGGTTAATCTTGTCAACAAAGTTGACTAAAATGGCAATCTGATAGTGATGTGGACTCAGGAGAAAAGTTGCAATCGCAACAAATAACTACGCAAATCATGTTCAAGACGATATCTTTACAATCAAGGCCTTCTTTACAAAACAGGGACACATATACATATTCCAATGCCAAAAAATCAGATGCTGAGCAAGCACGTCTCGAACCACCTGCCCAAACTTGTTCCCCTCGCCTTCATAAGCCGGAACCTCCTGATCCTCCTCCTCCCACTCTCCAACTCCATTTTCCTCAAAAGCCGGCTCGCTGCATTGCATTAGAAAGAAATGCATTAAGCATCCCACGAATATGACGATTGGGAAAAGCTCGGCATGCTACTCCTTCCATGGCTTCGAGAGGAGCTCCCACGGGGCCCGGACCATTGCAAAAGCCCCGCAAGCCAACCCATGGAGTGATTATGCGTGGAATTGAACTCCATCTCGATCAAGATGAAACTATTCTCCTCATTATAAGGAGTCAACCGTCATGGTTATAGAGGGAAATAGGCATCAGCTGTAATGTACTGTGGGATTGAACTCCCTATACTTATTATGAAATTTGGCACACTCAGAAGTTCCCTTGATTTCTTCACGGCTGAAAACTGCGGCATCCAACACAAATCATATCGCGCCTTAAGCTCATAGGCCACCCAGCCGAGAAATCCAAGAATCTCCCCTCAGAATCCAACAACGCCTGAACTAACAAGCATCCGTTTCCCCCCAACCAATCACCCCCGTCACGAAACCTCCCATGCCCAAAATCCCGAAACAATTTGGCAGCATCTCCACTCATATCCCACTATGATCCTCTCTCTAATAGAGTAGAGCTCAAGCAAATCCCCCAAATTGTCGTATGATAGCCCTAGAGACAACAAAGAACAACCTGTATAAATCCACCGACTCCAAGCCGAATTGCCTCCCGACCACCTTGTAAAGGGTGGCCATGTGCCGAGCGGTAGAGGGCAGCAGCAAAGCATGATCGGGAGGGATCGAAGGCAATGTTGATTGTAGAGAAGGTAAGACGAAGCGGAGGAGGAGAGAGAAGAAGGGTTTAGACATGCGAAAGAAGTGGGTCCGTCGGGGGTCGTAGTAAGGTCAGCAGCGTGGGTGGGGAGAAAATGTCGGAACCAGTTTGACTTTGAATTGAGGACAGCCTAAGGTAAGTGTCAATGAGATATCTATTTGACTTTTGGTGCTAAAGAGTTTTGGGGTGTGGGCAGTTTAGACACGTACCAAAGAGTATCAATTTAAGGACACCTTTTCATCGTCATGAATTAGTTAGTTTAGGCCCTCATCTAGGAGGACTTTGTATTTGTGTCATCACATCTGAGAGCATTTCGACTTTCTGGAGAAGTTCGCTCCGCACTTCATAATACTCTTTACTTAAAGGGTCCGTGGATCTGTTCTTCCGTATAACTGAGAGCATTGCCGCGGTGTTGGATAGCTGAGAGCAGGAGAAGATTTAATGGCCCGTAGCGATCTGTTTGACTCTTGTCCATGTAAGAATAATTCGATGAACATAAATACCTAAAATTCATTATTTTGGTTTGTATGGTTTATTTAAATCGGGAATCCTCTTGTCCTCCTCTATCATCTTCTATTCTACGTCTAAATAGTTGCATAATCCTTTTCTTTTTTTTCTTTTCTTTTTTTTTTTTGTTCAGTAAGAGTTAACTTCCCGGCAATGAGGAAGGAGCCTTTGCATGGTCGTGACTCGTGTTTTGAGTTTTTTGAGATAAGCACCGTCGGCTTGCCGATGAATGGATAGAATGGGGAAAAGAAATAACATTCAATGTTTCCTCTTCTAGGCTTTCAAGGATAACCAAGAATTTAAAGTCAATGTTCAAGTCTCGAGGTGTTTAATGTATTTCTTAGTTGGCTAGTCTCGGTATATTTAATGTTTAATCTATTTCCTATGTACCACTCCTTACATAAAAAGAGGCGAAATCTCAATTATAAGGCATACATTTTTTATCAATGAAAATATATGAGATTTGTCTATCTCTGGTAGCCTTGCAAATTGGATTTCTTGCCAAAAAGCATCTATATTCTCGACTGGTGATATTGTATAGGACTTGGTGGCGAACTTCATCAATTTCCAATCGTGATCTTTGGTTGGTGATGTTTTATGTAACTCAGGTCTTAATAATTATCTATATTGTATTTCTCATAAACCCATCGACATCACTCAAAACATATCTCATCCATCCCCCACACGCATCAAGCGTCGTCGAACCTGACGTCCCGATCTTAGATCTGACTCGCAATCCACAGACAGAGAGGACAAGGTACGCGTGTGTGGAGGATGAGGTATCCTCGTCAAGGGCGATCTGGCTGCTCTTGACGGACGGGCAGAGATATTTCATCCTCTTGCCACAGCAGATGAGGCCTGTCATATGTACTCAAGGTATGGCTTCCCGTGTAATGTGGCCTGTTAACTTCCTCTAAAAATTTCCCCATAATTCTAGCTAAAGTTTGTCCCTAAAAACGAAAGGTCAAATTGAACTTCCTTTTTGTAAAAGTTGTTTCGGGTTATTGAACGTGCCAATCTCTTTTTTCTAATATTTGTTTTAATAATATATAGATTTTCATGATGTATAATGGGACTTTCTTTTTGGAAAAGTAGTTGCTCGTTATATAACAGACTCGTTTTCTTTTGTCGTTCTCAACGCGAAATTATCTCCCTTTTGGAAAATAGTTGTTTCACTGTTTCTCTACGGGCATGACAACATTTCTGCTCCAAAATAAATTTTTAGAATAGAAATATTTTTTTTTAATTTTTGCTTCCTAATGAATTTTTGACCAAAAAAATGCATTTGGTAACGGCATAAAATTTATGATTCTAGAATAGAAATTAATTTCACCGGGTCGGCGGTGCCGATCGATGGCCGCCGCCGCCAGCGGGGGCGGGGTGTGACTGGCAAGGTTAGTTGACGACGAAGTTTTCTATTTCTATTTCTATTAATTCTCGAAGAAGTAACTTTTTTTTGTTTCTCATTTCTATTTCAAATATATTTATGGAATAACTTTTTGTTCCATAAATAGTTTTTTAGAATTGTGTTATCCAACGAGTTTATATTCCAAACTTATTCCAGAAATAGATTTTTGCTCCATAAATTATTTATGAATGGTTTTCAAGATCACCCATAATGTCAAACGAACTTCCCTTTTTGAAAAAAAAAAATCTTTTACACTACATAACATATTTTCACAATGTGAAAAGGAAGAAGCAATTGCTTACGGGGCAAACAGACAATTTTTTAGGTTATTTATAAAAGGAAAAAAGCCACACAAAAATCTCTACACATATACCAGTAGGAGACATTTACCTAAACTCTTTATTTTGATACCAAAAACTTTAAATTCGAAACTGTGACACGTTTACCTTAACCTTCTACCAATATGATACATTTACTTTAAGAATATTCTTGTGACGCCAAAAATCCTAAATTTGCATTCGTGTGACGCATTTAACTTAACATTTGGGGTAAATGAGTTATATGCCTACAAATTTAAGATTTTTTTGTTCGTGATAAATGTATCGCATTGATACAATTTCGAGGGAGAAAATATCTTGTCTAAACTTCATATTTTATGAGGGAAAAATGACCCGCTAAAGTTAGGCCAGATCAATCCTATTGGCTTATTTCTCGTAAATATCTGAAACTGGGCCTAGGCATGGCCGAGGAAAGTCAAAGGTAGCCCACGTGACTAAGGGTTTTTCCGAGGTAACCTATATGCAAATGAATACATCGTGGCTGTCATAATTTTTGTATCTCAACATGTTGATGACAGGGCACTGTCTCATCTTTGTACGTGAAAAAAAAATTGTCTGAAGAGGAAGAAAAGATTATAATAATATGAATGAATTATCTAACTCTCTAAATTAGCATGCTCTTATATTTATAATAATAAAGAGGGTACATAGTAATACGATGGGCATTCCTACACATGATAGTAACTTATAACACCCTCCATCAAGCTGAGGCATAGATATCAATCATGCCCAGCTTGTTACATATAAAACGAACCCGTTGCCCAGCTAAAGGTTTAGTAAATACGTCTGCTAGCTGATTTACAGTGCGGATGTGTGAGAGAGTGGGATTACCACGTGTAAGCTTTTGTCGAACAAAATAACAATCAATCTCATTATACTTTGTTCTCTCATGAAAGGTGGGATTTGAAGCAATGTGAATTGATGAACTACTATCACACTATAACGATGTGGGACCACTCGATCCATATCCAATCTCATTCAGAAGATGTCTAGTCCACATAAGAAAAGCACGAGCAGTATTCATAAGATGGCGATTGTTGCACTCAGCAACACCATTATGTTGAAATGTGTACGAGTTCATGAAAGACGATGGTGAATACCATGAGAACGAAGAAATTGATGGAGATGATCCGACATATATTCCCCTCCAAGATCATATTGTAAAGCTTGGATATTATGATGGAATTGAGTGTAGACAGAAGAATAAAACTCACGAAATATAGAAAATAACTCAGAACATTCTTTTATTAAGTAAACAAATGACATTCTTGTGAAATCATCGACAAAGAAAACATAGTAACGATAACTAAAGGCTGAAACAATAGACTATATCCCCACACATCAGAATGGACCAAGGCAAATGGAGCAATTGCTCATTGAGATACACTTAGTGGTAAAGAAACACGACTATGCTTTGCAAGCTGACATGACTCACAATTTATTGAAAACACCGAACGAAAATGAGAAAACAATAACTGCAACATAGACAAAGAGAGATGTCCTAAACGATAGTGAATGTCTAAAGCATTAGTCTCTTTCACTAGTACAGCTGGAATGAAAGTACCATCCAGCTGAGAGATCCCACCATTGACGCTTCCCTTACGATAGTCTTCCACGTCAAGAGATCTTGTAAAACATAATAATCAGGATAGAAAGCAAAGGAGCAATTCAAATCCTGTGTGATACGATCAACAGATAACAAATTAAATAGCATGCCAAAAGTATATAAAATAGAAGATAAGGAGATATCGTTGGAAGGTCGTGCAACTCCGTGTCCCTGAACTGTTACGGATGACCCGTTCGCAATAGTAATATGGCGTAACGGAGACGAGGACTTATATGCAGTAAGAATACCTTTATTACCCGTCATGTGAGCACCTGCACCAGAGTCAATAATCCAATCAGCGGAAGGAAGAGCTAAACATGCTGAGGTAAATGAATAATCAGATGACTGTCATAGTTTCACAATAGAGGCAAATGTAGTTCCACTTCCTGAGGTCTGAAACTTCAAGTATCGAGTATACTCCTCTGGACTCATTATGATAACTTTTTGGTCCATTGGCATAATTTCAGATGCAACATGAGTAAGTGTGGTTCGTGAACCAGAAGCTGCCTGTACAACTTGTAACTTTCGGCAATAGCCGCAAAGATATCCAACAATACCACAGTAATTGCAAGTACAAGTCTCCCGACAACAACCAGCAATGCTACTACGACTTCCTCCTCGGTCACGGCCTCCGCTACCACGGCCATCTCCTCTATTCATATATAGAGCAGCAGCCTGTTCACCAACTTCTAAAGGGACAGATCTAACTTGCTCACGACTTTTGGTACGAAGAACACGACGATGAACTTCTCCAAGAGAAGGTACTCGAGCATCTGAAAGAATTTGTGACCGAGCAGTATCAAACTGAGCTCCCACTCCATTAAGATAGCAGTGACCAGAAACTGATTCCGTTGTTCTTGAAAAGCAGCCCGATTGATATAAACGGAACTAACCGATTAAACTCATCAGCAAAGGATTTAAATTCTTCATAATATCTGTTCAGAGGCCGACCAGCAAGAGCTGACTTCAATAACCCACAAACGACATCATAGAGTCGCGAAAAATCATTCAGAAAGGAGTATAAATTTGCCGAAACATCCCATAACTCCTTAACAGTATCAGTATTACTAACAATAGTCTGAACAAAAATATCCATAGCATTCAACAATTGACTATAAATACGACAATCAATAGTGTACCATTCATCATAAGTTAGGTCATCCTCGCTCGGAGGAAGTTGGTAAGATGATTAGATAGCCGCTGTCCGTGCAAATTCTTAAAGACATTCTTCTTCCAAAATATGTGCGTAGACTATCCCGTCAAAACACGTTCAACGAGCTTAGATAAAGTAGATATAAAGATCGGAGCTTGTGATCGCATCACATCAGATTTAATCACACTAGATCTATTTATGGCTAATCCAGTCTCACCGGATTTAGCAGCAGCTATTTGAGTGTCTGTATTACTCATGACGAATATTTAACTAGACACTAGATTAATCAGAAAGTCACAAGTTCCACCGTTTCATGGAACTGATTAGATCTAATCAGACCTCGACATGTAAATCAAATCTGAATTGCCTGTGACATGTCCGACTAAGTTGGCCGTGAGCCCGGGACGTGGCCAGCCAAGATGGCCGAGAGCCCTGGGACGTGGCCGGAGTGGCCGGCCAAGACGTGGCCGAGAGACTCTGGCCGTGGCCGGCCAATCTAGCCGTGATCCCTGGTCGAAAGCCTAGGACGTGGAGGATAAAGCTGGCCGAGAGAGTAGATTAGAAAGAGAAACAAGTGCTGAATGGTGGTTGCGTTAATAGTGGGTATTGGATAGGGTTTAGGTTGGAGCGATTAGAGTTGGCTCCGATACCATGTCTGAAGAAGAAGAAAAGAGAATAATGATATAAATGAATTTTCTAACCCTCTAGGTTAGCATGCTCTCATATTTATAATAATGAAGAGGGTACATAGTAATACGGTGGATATTTCCACACATGATAATAACTTATAACAAAATTCACTTGAGCATGAATCTTCATTTTAAGATGTTTACGTTGGCAAACATGAAATTGCAAGAAAATACGGGGGATCAAGTTGTTAGAACTCTTTTCATGTTACTTTCATCTCACATGTAGTTTGACAGTGCGAAACTTCGAAAGAGAACATCTATTATCCACTGCTCAGGATATCTTTTTGGGGACGATCCTTTTCATCTTTTTTCCTTTTTGCAGGACATTTCGAAGCGAATCTCCCAAGAAATCCGAAAATATTAGAAGCTATGAGGAATCAACCTAGAGCTTAGAATTAGGTTCGCATCAACCTCAACGACTGCAATAACAATAATTCAATCCTACATAATCACTCCCAACAGCCGATGCCAATAGACGGTTCGTCGTTAACAATAGGCTTGGCGTGGGTGGCTCCATCCACAACCCCAAGAACATCAACCTCGGTGACTCCAACAACAATTCGGTCTTCCACAACCACTCTCAAAAAGGTCGGTGCCAATAGATAGTTCGATGTTAACAACAGGACCGAAGTGGGCGGCTCCATCATCAACCTCGCAGCTCCAACAACAATAATCACTCACAAATAGCCGACAGTGCCAACAAATGGCTCGCCTTTAATATCAGGCCTGGCGTAGGCTGTTCTATCTTGAACCTCTATCATCAACCTCAGTGACAACAACACGTATGACCTCCACAACCACTCTCAAAACCCTAAGAGTCAGTGGTTGCAGCTAGTTTATCATCGACAACACTCCCGACGAGGGCGTCTCTATCCACATCTCGGGGTGACTCAAACAACAACGATCCGATACTCCACAACCATTTCCAAACGCCCAGTGGTCGTAATTGACAACACTCCCGGCTTGGGCGGTGGCGCTTGGCTTCATAGGATGAGTGAGTTGCGATTGGACAACGCAAACATGCAGTAGTTCAGTCCAATTTGTTGCCTCGTATAAAGCCATAGATAAGAGATAAGTAGACATTCTTATGTATGAATTGATTATAGTTATGTATTCTTCTTTGTCATACACTACTACTATTATGTGTTTTCCTGTGTCATTGGAGACGTTAGTTTGGTTGTTTGTTGCGCAAGTTTTTCATGCAAGAAGTTTGAGAGGACGAAGCTGCGAAAAAGAATATTCCATCGCTTATAGTTAAGCATCTCTTTTTTTTTTTTTTTCTTCCTCAAAGGAGATCACGTCGGACAAATTCAACCGCTGAAACCAAGCAACTAAGCAATTTTCAATGGTGAAGACATCATGATTGGACATAGCTTGATTTTTCCCTTCTCTTCTTCTTTATTTTTTCCAGTTCAGGCGGCTATTGAAAAATTGTATGGTTATAAAGGTGTTCATGAACTTCCTCCGCCATACAACAAAATATGGGATTTAGCATTAAAATAATTTATACAAGGGTGTGAATGCTTCAGTTCGGTTTGGCTTTTTATTTATTTATTTATGAAAATCGAACAGAACCGAATCATTAGGACATAAATTTGAATTGAAAAGAATATGAACTTATCCAAAAATTTAGTTCGGATTGGTTCAGTTCAATTCATTTTTAGATTTTTCGTTCCTAATTTTTATTTTTAATATTATGTTTTCTTTTCTTTTCTCATTCAAATCCAACGGCATTGGCTGAGGGCCGGCGAAGCCTGCCAACCCTTGGGCGAGGGCCACAAAGCCCTTACTCAGGGGACAGACACCCACCGGTCCTTTGCCTTAAAAAAGAAAAAATATATATAAACAGAAGAGTCATTTTGAAGATCTTTAATGGGTTTTGGTTAAAGGAGCCGAAATGGAAAACAAATGGCTATTTTTCAATTATGTAAACCGAAAAATGAATTGAACTGTAATGCACAAATTTTCAGCTCAATTCGATTTGGTTTGCAATTTGATTCGGTTTTTCAGTTTGTTTTTGACACCCCTACTTTAGATGGATCTAAAATCTTAGTAGAACCTTTAAATCCGACCGATTTGTTAATTAGTTCTTCAGATGATAGATGTTGATCAAATTAATTTGATGAGATCCCATATGACAGTGAAACTCTGTTTGATCAATAGGAGTGACCCGATCGAGATAGATATATGAATACGCAGAAAAATTTAAAAAAAGAAGAAGCGAAATTGTATGAAAAAAAAAAAATTACATTTGGTGACGCTTTGCAAAAGCTGTTAGGTTTTTCTTACCATTGTATCGAGTAGTACTTATGCTGACCAACTAAAAATGAAAGTATAAGCAAATGAACATATCTAAAATATATTTTTGTCGTATTACAGCAGTACGTTTGTTTCACGAAAAATGAGAAAAGCAATCGCTTGAAATGATTAGTTATGAAAAATTACTTTCATAATCGACAACAATTTGTGTCTAAACATTCACATGGGCGATGAAAATATTTTACGTTTACTCAATTTTGTAAACGATATAAACAATCATTTTTACGGGAATGTTTTTCAAGTCATTCTCTCTCTCTTTTTTGGCAAAGCAAACACACTAAATGGAACACTTTTGATTATGCCAAAATACCAGATGAAATTCAGATTTCTTTGCCATTTTGCCCCTTTGTTGGCCAAATCATTGATTTGTATATGAGACGATAAGTCAACTAAAGTTATGCCAATGGGTAAATCGGGGGAAAATTACCAAAAAGTTCGTGAACCAATCGCACTTGAACCAATTCAGTTCTAAATAATCGCATCCTAAATCTTTTGCAATTGTGTCAACTGTCCACGTCAGCAACAACGACGCCACTAACATGTACAATTTTTAATAATATTTTAGTAGTATATTTTTTCTTTATTTTTTTTTCTCTTTCTTTTGTTTTCCCTATCTTTACCCTACCTAGTACCTAGTGTACTATGGCCGGCGAGCTCTACAACCGGCCCAGGCTGGGCAAGGCCATGGTGGCCGACGGTGTGGCTTCCTCGCCTAAATCTATTAGGCTTCAGCCATGCTCCACCCTCTACTCGAGGGAGTACTACATATGTCAAGTGCCGATCTAAATGCAAGATGCTCCGTTTTGTTAAAGCCAAGTCAGCTAAAAGATTGTTTTGATACAAGGCTTGAACCAGTAGAATGAGAATGAGATCCACATTTGTTCTTGGACAATGTTTGGTAGCATGCAATGGTGCAATGAAAAGGAAGGAACATCATATCTTGGAATGAGAAAGCTCTCAATTATCTTATTTTTGTTACAGGTGAGATGTGGCAATGAATTTGAAGGAAGGGGAATGAATGAGTAAAGCTAATAAAATAGGACATGTTTATTGATAGACCAGAACCTAAAAATTTTTATTTATCAACTTTATAGGGTATGTGTACAAATTTTTTATTTTTTATTTTTTACTTTGTATAGTTTCATGGGGATTCCAAACTTGTGTTAGTAATAAACGCCAAATGGGGCGAATTTCATATGGTCGAGATATGGATATGTACATGTCGTTATTTTCCTTAATTGCAGATTAAGAAATTACGTCGTCAATGTAATAGGATCGTCAAAGGATATTATCATGACTTTACATGAATTTTAAGATAACAAGAAAATCTTACATGCTAGAACAGGACTCTTTAAACTACAAGATTTCGTACAAAAATCTTATCTAATAATTGAATTATATGACCAATTAGAACTATAAGGTTTCCTTGACGCATTCATCTTCATGCATTGACAGATTCAAAGCAGGTGCACAAGGACCTCGCGAAAAAATTAAGCTATCACCACGAGCCCCTAGCGAAGACTAAATTATCCCACAATTGATGGTGGTTAATGAGACTTTTTGTGTATTATGTACAAATACGTATGTCATAACTTTCATTAGTAGATCATTTAACAACAATGTGCTTATAACTGATAATCTTCAGACTCAACAAATGGAAATTAAACCTACTTATGAGGAAAGAGAATTGCCAACTAAAGCACGTAGGGCTTTGAATTCCAATTTTGAGGGCGTTAATCCAGCACTTGAAATCGGACCCTTCAAAGATGTGAGGAAAAAAGATTACATTTTGAGTTGGCCATGAATACCAAATTCATCGGCCACTTTTAACTTTCTAATTGAATGCACTTCGCTCGAGGCATCCCCCTTTTTCGCTCTTTGAAGCTTTCATTTTGTTTTCATAAATAAATTTTTGCAGCTCATTTTGATTGAACGTGGAGATTAGTTCGGACACCCGTCTAGTCGACAACAATCGAGGAGGATGTTCGAGTCGTGGCTCCACAACCTCTCCAAGATTAGACCACTCTTCTCTCCAGATTTAAATTTAGGTTAATATTTGGGAATTTTACTCTCCCAAACTAAATCTAGATATAGATGTGGGAGTTCTTTACAAGTATTAGATCTATGTTCTTTTAATATATTAGCGTTGGTATTTTTGCATAGCGATGGTAATGGGAATGTAGACCCTAGACATGCAACATAAGCTATTGTAAATGGAATGAGTGATCTCCGCATGTGTTCATCATTAGTGATCGGCCGTTGAATTTTTTCAATGACAGATTTATTATGGAAGTATGAGTTTGTTTCTAGTTGAAGATTGTGTATTATTATCTATTTTATGCTTTTGTTTTGTCCAAAAGTTGTCTGAAATTTTTCTAGAATTGAAATATGTAAATCTCGAACTATTATTATAATATAGGAATGACATCTTCTTTCGGGAAAAAAAAAAAAAAAAGCGTATGACTTTATCAACCAGCTTTTGAAGTTGCTTAAATTCACCATGGTCAATTACTCGTGGGGGCCTTGGTCAACGACTTGAATGTTGCAGATGATCCGAGAGGCAACTTCCCGGGGTCGACCTCGAAAGTGTCGTAACGAAGGAAGATCTCCACCAACATGACCCTGCACAAGAGCACCACCAGATCTTTCCCCGGGCACTGCTTGTTCCCCGCCGTCGGATCGTCGGTCTCACGCCCGTTCGACCAGTAAACATACTTCAAAAGCCTCTCTCCTTCCCCCGCAAACCTATGGCCCACAAACTCCTCCGGATCGTCGAACACCCTCGGGTCTCTCGTCGCGAACGGCTGATACCCGAAGATCATCTCACCCTTCTTGATCTCGAAGGCCGCGTCGTGGCTCTGGACCGCCATGTCACACTTGGCCTTCCCGTATTGGAACGGGACCGGAGGCTCGATCCTCAGTACTTCGTAAACCACCGACTTGGTCAAGCTCATGTTGTCCAAGGCGGCGAGAGTGACCCCGCCTTCCGATTTGACGACGGATCTGATCTCGTTAGCGAGCTGACGATGCAATTTCTCTCCTCCTGACGCGACCCATTTGATTAAAGCCGGGAACGTCGTTTTCATCCCGCCATACGCATTGAAACCCGCAACGAACACGAGGTTATGGCAAGCTTCGTCTCTTTTGATCCCAAAACCCTCGGCTTCATCCAATATGGATGTTGCATTCTCATTGAAGGCCTCATAAAGCTTTTGGTAATGAGATTTGGCTAAGAATGGAGGCAATGTGAATGTGTGTAGTAGCATGTCCTCTAGAAAGTTTAAGGCCTTAGTCAACCCTAGGGATATCAATGGGGCGAGCTGGAAAAACAACCAAGAATCGAACAGTTTTGATCCTTTTGCTTCTATCGTTGCATCATGTGGCTTTTTGTCACAAAAGAGCCTAAACACGAAGTTAAAGGACATTTTGTCACTGAGCGTGTTGAAGTATGCCTTGCCTTTGCTAGCTAGCTCATCTTCCAGGGCGAGGAAGAGCTCCAACAGGCAATTCCGAAAGAGCGGGACGATTTCCCCATGCCGAGACATGAGCACGGAGAAGATGAATTGCTTGAGAATGGCGTGTTTGGCATCGGATGGGTCGAGGAAAGCGCATACTCGGTGACCGCCAAAATAGTCGAGGGAGGGCATGTAAGTGCCGTCGAGCACGTCTCGCTTCTCGACCTTGGACATGTCGAAGAGGACGGGAAAGCTGGCGGCGTCGAGGAGGACAATGACTTTAGGATTCGAGGCCACGAAAGGGCCCGGCGGCATGTTGACTCGGAAGACAGTTGAGTCGTACTTGCGCATTCGATACCTGAAGAACTCCTCTCGTCCTTGGTTGTAGAAGTAGTCGAGACGATCTCTTATGGCGCCGAAGAAAGGTGTGCTGTAACCACCGGGGATTTCTTTGAGTGGAAGCGCATTGTTACGAGAAGCTTTCGAAATTTGCTCGACATGGAATGGGGGAGAAGACATGGATGATGAAGAAATGGAACTAGGGTTTAGAGAGAAATCAAAGGCGAAGTTTAGCGCTCGATGTGGTTTTTTTCTAGGTATGTTCAAGCTTCAAAGAAGACATATATGGATATTTGGAGTGAGCATATATCTGCGCGGCTACCTATATATATATATATTCAATACAAGGTGAGAAAATCGTTTCTGATTGGTAGAATGCGATCCTTGTTTAACAATTAAGGGACTAAACAAACACGGCCTTAATTTCTTATTTCACGAATTACGTGTTGAAGAGAACACGGTAACTCTCTCTCTCTCTCTCTCCAGATTTTTCTAATAAAGTCCATCAAATTGGCAAGTTGGCCAACTTGATAAGTGAATAGAAAATTCGCCACTTCCAAATTGCTCTAAAGAAATCTAGTTGCCAATTTACTATACAGTAAACAACAATAACTAAAATAAGAATATATTTATTTTTGAAATTATGTAGAAAGCTAGCAAAGTTGGTGAATATATCGGTTTTGCGTCCTATTTATAGGGAGAAGATTACCAAATAATGATAATAATAATCATAAACCCATTGTTGTGCCAATTTCCAAAATATCTTTTTTTGCCAATTGAGTCTTAACCGTTTTGAATTTATGCCTATTTAGTCCATTCGGTGGTTGAAAATCCCTAACATGGATGTCACTCATCTGATGTGACGCTAATGTAGATAATTTTTAATTATAATACATTATTTTTCAAATGATTTATTTATTTGGTAATTATTTTTACTTTATTTTTTATAATACTCTAAGTGCCCGCTATGGCCGAGAGCCTTAGCACCCTCGCCAACGTCCAGGTGAGGGCCGCAACGCCCTTGCCAACCACAAGCTCGCGGCCTTGGCTAGTGGCTGGCTAGGGCATTGTGTACCTCCCCAGTGACCGGCCAAATTTGTAAGAAAAAACAAAGAAAATAAAAAAAAATGAATAATTAAATAAAGTAAAAATTTTAAAATATTGATGTATTATCAAAACTGTCAACGTTAGTGCCGTTCATGTCACGTAGGACAGTCGGCATCCAAGTAAGCGAGAGACTGCTAAACTTGACAGGCCGGATTGAATTAACACAATGCAAAAAATTTTAGGACTCAATCAATAAAAAAATTGTGTGGGGGCTGAATTGCTTAATTCTAATAATTAAAAAAAAAAACATGTCTAATATGTTGAGTGTTACGTAGGTTTTGGCCATTTTTGAAGCTTCCGCTACTTAATTTATACTTAAAACCAGTTTAGCTACTAAACTCTCATGTTAATAGCGCCATGTCCATTTGTTCACGCAGATCCACAGCTTTATCTCTCTGGTCTTGTCACGACCCTCTCAAAGGTGAAAGAACGCGTGCCGGCGCGTGTCACCTCTAGAGAAGAGAACGGATTATCAAGTGAACGATAATGATCTGGACGGTGATTGTGTTCTCTAGGTGCATCATTGATCGTGGACTATCTCGGTTTTATTGTGGTTAGGGTTTTACTAAAGCGTAAGTACTTCTGTAGTTATCGGTAAACAAAATTATGCAACGCCACCGTCTTTTTTGTGTCATATCGGATCATTGCTCTAGAAATTGAAACATTTCTTGGTGCAGGGTACGTGTTTTCCTCATTAATTATTTTGAAAGCAATTTCCCAAAAATCATTGCTCAACAAAATCTTTTATTGATTGTGAACATATTTTGCCACTTAAGTGAGCAAAAAAAAAAAAAAAATTTATAGCACTCGAGTGAACACCGTATGAAAGTCATGATACTCTGTTGTTCTTATCCCTAGAATCATACATAACTTCCCACAATTGTTTAAAAGTCCAATGCTATTATGATTTTATTTTACCAATTTATCGGAGTCACAACAGGTATATGCTTCTCAAATTTCGTTTCTTTCGTTCAATATATTTTCTTTGGTTGGAATGGCGTGCACGCTTGCACGTTGCTCATCCGCTTCTTGCGGACCAGTTTTTTGCGCAGAATTTTATCTCTCTATGTAGATTCGGACAAGCATAAACATTTGGTGTTTTAAATTGAACATTCACCTTCCATTCGTTGAAGGCACACATTCATAATATGCACAGGCTGGGATAAAGTAAAACGTTAGAAACTAACATTCAGTTCACACTAGAAAAAATCCTGTAGTTTACTAAAAAAAGATTATTTTAACAAAATGAGGGTAAGCATTACGCACGTCCAACCACCATAAGGTTGACCAACATATTAATATAATCCCATTGTCATCGTCCAACCTACCAATGGTTTTTTTTTTCCGTACTTGAAAAACAACATAAAAATATTTTAAGTGGTGGTATAGGATGATGAGAAAGAGAGAGAGTGTGTGTGGTGGGTCGCCACAGAAGTTGCGGTGCAATGGTAATTTATTAATCAATAGGTTTGGGTTCTCCCAAAACCTATTGATTGCAACGATTGTTGGCTCCGTCAATTATGAAAATTTCATTTTTTTTTTCCTTATGGAGTCACCACTCACTTTCTGGAGGCTGGTCAAGAGGCAAGTGAAGTACGGGAAGCCGTTTTACTTCTGAGAACCAAAGATTCTGAAACGGGAGTTGACTACGTGGTTTGGTCAATCCATTTCAAGAATTTCGTTACTCTGCTTAGTTGCATGGTGATTCCAAACCTGCGTTAGTCATATGCAGGAAGAAATTTAAGCGGTTCAGGGAATAGGGATGTGGCACGTATCATCATTCTCCCCGAAAGTACATCAAAAATGATGTTGAGGGTCACTACGACAGAATTATTAAAAGATGCGATCATGATTTTACATCAATTGTATCGTAATGATGAAACTCTACACCTCAGAACAAGACTCTTTTAAATTACCAGATTTCACGGAAAGATCTTATCTAATTATTGAGTTATGCGACTAGTTTGAACGATCTAATGAGAATCACAAGAATAATGTTTTCATTATGTGATTATAAAACAAAAACTATTCATGTTTTTCACATGTGAATGATTCTTGGCACGTTACGTCACTAAAGAGAAGACATAAATCAAGTTGAAAATTGAAGTATTTTTATCCTAGTACAAATGGAATGTGTTCCATTATGCGTTTACTTTAGAAGAAAAGACATGTTTTCATAAGTTCAACAAATGTGAGGGCGATGAAATTTTGTTGGAAATCACGTACATACAAGTATATAATGCAACAAATATTAGTACTTTACTAATAAAGATCCAAAGTGGGAAGTTCCTTTAGGAATCATCAACAAGAAAATGGTGATTCCTTCTTGTAAGTTTGATTTGCTGGCACAGAAAAACCACGAATTAGATTTCAAAATGATAATTAAACAGTACTTATCTGATTTTTAAGAGGGAGCTGAGGTTGAGGTTGTGTCGATCCAAAGACTTGTTTGTCAAAGAAACATCTCATAATACATTTTGATAATTTTCAAATTACCATTGATATTTGTTTTACCTTGGCATGTGCAGCTATTTTATTTATATGATTAGGATCATGATCATCGAGTGAAGATTGCATGTGAAGTTCGAAAATTCTATAAGTGGCATTATTAAACGAAATAGCTAACAACATATGCGGATTAATAGCTAACGACGTAGTGGCAGTCGAGTTTTGAGGTGTTCAGCTGGGTGCGGTAATTGTCAAATGAAAGGATTAAATTGCCCAGACCGTAATTTTCGTTTTAAGTTGGTTCACATGAGAATTGAAGAACGAGATGGTAATCTTAGTTAATCGGGCGAGACATAATTGGACCGTTGATGTTCGGCCAATTGTACTAATTATAGAGTCAGCTTGGAATGAAGATTTGGTTCGCGAAATGGACTGCGAAGCCCCTATCGACTCCCCACCCTTCCACCAACCTACACCTCCTATAAAAGCCTCATCATTCTCTCTCCTCCCTCTCATTTCTGTCCCCCTTCTTTGTGGACAACGCCCTCTATTGTCTCTCTCATTTCTATTCTCACTCTCCGCTCACCTCTTTCGTCTGTCTCGTTGTCCCCCCCTCGATACTCTAGATCGCAAAATGCAGGTCGGAAATGAGTTCCGCCACTGATGGTCAGAATGAAGCTCGAAAGAGTGCCTTATCATTTTAGGAGATGTTGAGTTGCGACAGAGGTCGCGATCGTCTTTTCGAAACTCATGCAAGCTTCCTGGACCGTATTTGCAGCTCAATTTGGCCTGGATCGGCTGAGCGTGACTCACGTAACCCGATCTCGAGGCTTCGACAATGGTGTCGCCAAGAGCTTCTCTTGTTAGAAATAAAATAAAATTGATTTTGTATTCTTAACTTTGAGAAAAATCAAACTTAATGAGCAAGGCAACTTGGAGAACAAGCCAACTTGTGAAGGAAGTCAACTTAGAGAACAAGTAAAATGATGAACTTGGGTAAGAAGAAATGTATAAGCTTTTTCAAGAAGCAATTTAGAAGTTCTCTTATAAATATGTGGCATGGTAGCCATTTTTTTTTAAGCCTTGGCATAGAGAGAGAGTAGAGAGCGCTAGAAAGAAAGTTGTGAGTTTCTGTTTCTTTCTTTGTGTAAAGACTTCGCAAGGCTAGTTTGAATACTACTCTCGCATTTATATACTTGAATTTTTCTTCTCACCTCAAATCCTTCAAATTTTCGCAAAAATCCCTTCTAGTTCCTACAATTGGTATCAGAGCCAGCAGGTTGTCAAGAATCGTACCGGAGACTAGGCAATTAAGAATCCTATCGCAGAGATCGAGAACCTAGAGTGGACGATCGAGGATCGTGAACCCAGAGCTAATTTTGACATCCACAAGCTCCGTTCAATTGCAACTTCCAAAGTTGAATGGGAGTAATTTCAACAACTGGTCCGTCCAGATAAGGTTCTATTCAAATCGCAGGATTTTGGAAACGTGGTGGAGAATGACTACATCGAAGTAGTTGACGTCGAAGAATTCAATACTTTGAAGAAGGAAGACAAGGATTCATTGATCGAGTCCCGAAAGAAAGATTAGAAAACATTATATGCAATCTTTCAAACTGTGGAAGAGACGATATTTGAAAAAATATCGTGCGCGAAGACGGCGAAAGTGGCTGGGATATTCTGCAGAAATCCTACAAAGGCGATGATCATGTGAAGTAAGTTCGACTTCAAACACTTCAAGGTGATTTTGAGTCTTTATGCATGAATGACTCTAAATCTATCTCATCATATTTTGATCGTGTGCAAACCATCGTTAACCAATTGAGGGTTAATGGTGAGGAACTCCAAGACGAACGAGTTGTACAAAAAATCTTGAGGTCTTTGACCGAAAGATTTGACTAAGACGTTGCGGCGATCGAGAAAGGCTAAGATATATCAATCATGACATTGGAGCCATTGATGAGTTCATTATATTCGCATAAGCAAAAAATGAATCAGAAGTCCGTTAATTCATATCCGGAGCAAGCTTTGCAAAGCCAGGTTGCTCACTCAACTCAAGGAGGACATCATGCTGTTCGAGGCTGTGGAGGTGGACGAGGTCGAGGTGAAAATTCTAATTACACAGGAAGAAATAAAACACGTGACAAATCAAACGTCAAGTGTTTTAAGTGCAACAAATTCGGGCATTACAAATCCGAATGTCGAGCAAACATGATGCACGAGCAGCCAGAACATGTGCACGTCGTTAATGCTGAAGAAAACATCGTGTTGGCATGCAAAATGGATGACTCGAGTACCGGTGATGCCAATATCTGGTATCTCGATACTAGATGCAGCAATCACATGTGCGGTCGAAAGGAGCTATTCTCGTAGCTAGATGAAACGGTTCGTGGTGAAGTCAACTTGGGAATAAATCAAAGATTCTCATGATGGGCAAAGATAACATTGATATCAAATCCAAATATGGTACTAACGTTACTATTACAGACGTTTTCTTTGTGCTAGGACTTTTCTAGAATTTGCTTAGTATTGGGCAACTTTCAGAAAAAAACCACAAAGTTAATATTCAAAATGGAGTTTGCACTATTAGAGGTGTAAATAATAAATTGATCACATCGGTACATATGACAAAGAATCGAATGTTCCCTCTATCTCTCTAGACGAAATCTTTATTGAGTTTTCAAGCCATGGCGAAAGATAAGAAGTGGCTATGGCATCTTCACTTTGGACATCTAAATTTTCGTGGATTAAAGCTATTGGTCCAGAAAAAGATGGTGGTTGGGATGCCTTTGATCGATAGTCCAGATAGTCCATATGAATGATGTCTCGTCGGAAAATAACATCGAGAATCATTTCCAGTTGAAAATGCTAGAAGAGCCAAGCAGCTTTTAGAGCTTGTGCATACAGATATTTATGGCCTAGTTGAGGTAGAATCAGTCGGACAAAAAAGGTACGCATTAATTTTTGTCGATGATTTTACTAGAAAAATATGGGTATATTTCTTGAGAAAAAAAGCTGAAGTTTTAGACAAATTTAAAGGATTTAAAATCTATGCTAAGAAACATAGTGGTTTTAATATAAAGACTTTGAGATCAGATAGAGGTGGAGAATTTACTTCCAATGAATTTGACAAATATTGTAAAATTCATGGAATAAAGCGTCAGTTGACTGCTAGCTATACTTCTCAGCAAAATGGTATAACAGAAAGAAAAAATAGAACTATTTTTGAAATGACAAAAAGTATGCTCAAGGCTAAAGATTCGTCAAAGAAGTTTTGGGCAAAAGCCATTGCTTGTGCTGTATTTATCCTAAACAGGTGTCCAACGAGCAGTGTTCTTAGAAGAACTCCAAAAGAGGCTTGGACCGGTAACAAGTCAGATATTTCGTTCTTACGAGCATTTGAGTGTGTTGCATATCCCCATGTACCAGATGAACGAAGGAAAACGTTGGATGATAAAAACTAAAAGTGCATCTTTATTGGTTACAGTGAGGTGACCAAGGGTTATAGGTTGTATAATCTAGTCACAGAGAAGGTGATTATCAGTAGGTATATTCAATTTTTTGAACATGAAGCCTAGGACTGGAATCAAAAGGGTGATCCCAAAAACATCACCATTGAAGATGAACCGACTGTGAGAGAGCCAGAAGAATCTTCAACTGAAGTCCCATCATTTTCACCCGGCAGCTCATCTTCTTCACCAACAATGGTTTCAGAACCATTGGTTCAGAGTTCGCAACGACTGCGACAAACTCCATTAAAATTTAGGGGTTATGTGATCACAAGAGATGATGATAGTGACAATGACAATGTCATTGATGAAACAATGGCAAATTTTTGTTTATTTGTCGAATGTGACCCCATTTTCTATGATGATGCAGCTGTAGATGAGAAGTAGATCGATGCAATGGATGAAGAAATCCACTCCATCGAAAAGAATGACACGTGGGAGCTAACTTCTTTACCACATGATAAGAAGCCTATTAGTGTCAAATGGGTGTACAAGACAAAGTATAAGCTCGATGGTCAGGTGGACCGTTATAAAGGCAGACTGATTGTGAAAGGCTATAAGCAAAAGCTAGATATTGATTATTTTTTAAGTATTTGCACTAGTGGCTCGAATAGATACTATTAGAATAATCTTAGCACTAGCAGCTCAGAACCGTTGGAAGATCCATCAAATGGATGTGAAATCTACATTTCTCAATGATTTTCTTGGTGAGGAAGTCTATGTGGAGCAACCACAAGGCTACATGAAGAAAGGCCATGAAAATCAAGTTTATAGGTTGAAGAAAACATTATATGGGCTAAAACAGGCACCTCGAGCTTGGTACATGGAGATTGATACATACATGTTGAAGCATGGTTTTCAAAAGTGCCTATATAAGCATACATTGTATATCAAGTCAAATACTAACGGTGATCTCATCATTATATGTCTTTATGTATATGACTTGATATTTGCAGGAAATTGTGAGAAAATGTTTGTTGAATTCAGAGAGGCCATGACAAATCAGTTTGAGATGACAGACTTGGGATTGACGTCATATTTTCTAAGCCTTGAAATGAAGCAGACAAATGATGGCATATTTGTTTCGCAACAAAAAATATGCTAATGATATTTTGAAGCGATTCAATATGGAATCGCTCAAATCAATTCGGACTCCCGTAGCAGAATGGTTGGAGTTGAAGAAAGAAGGAACCGGTGAGCTAATAAATCCCACTTATGTTAGAAGTATTGTTGGCAATTTAAGGTATTTGACATCTATAAGGTCGAATGTTATGTATGGTGAGAGAATTATTAGTCAATTTATGGAAAAACTGTACCATCACATGTGCAGGCAGCAAAAAGAATTTTATGATATGTCAGTGGAACTCAAGATCATGGAATTTTATATTCTCACACTGGAGACTTCAATTTAGTAGGATATACAGATAGTTATTGGGCATGTGATATTGAAACGAGAAAAAGCATTTCCGAATATGCGTTGTTTTCTAGGATTTGGAGTTCTTTCTTGGTTCTCGAAAAAGCAACAAGTTATTGCACTCTCGACAGCTGAAGCAGAATACATAGCAATAGCTTCGGTAGCATGCCAAGGGATATGACTTCGTAGGATGCTTAGCGAACTAAAGCATGAGCAGAAAGGTCTTACCATATTGATGTGTGATAACAAGTCGGCAATTGCATTAGCCAAGAATCTTATTTTTCATAGAAAGAGCAAACATATTGACATCAAGTATTACTATATCCGTGAGCTAGTCAAAGATGGTGAGATTGAACTTAATTTCTGTAGGTCCGAAGACCAAATTGCAGATATCCTGACAAAACCTTTGAAGGCAGATTCGTTCGAGAAATTGAAAACGATGCTTGGTGTTATGGATTTCTAAAATCAAATTTAAGGGAGGCTGTTAGAAATAAAATAAAATTGATTTTGTATTCTTAACTTGGAGAAAAAGCAAACTTAATGAGTGAGGCAACTTGAAGAACAAGCCAACTTATAGAGAAAGCCAACTTAGAGAACAAGCAAAAGGATGAACTTGGGCAAAAAGAAATGTATAAGCTTCTTCAAGAAACAACTTAGAAGTTCTCCTATAAATATGTGGCATCGTAGTCAGTTTACTGTTAAGCCTTAGCATAGAGAGAGATTAGATAGTAGTATATTGAAAGTTGTGAGTTTATGTTTCTTTTTTTGTATGAAGTATTCGCAAGGCTAGTTTGAATACTGCTCTCGCATTTATATACTTGAATTTTTTTCCCACCTCAAATCCTCCAAACTTTCGCAAAAATCCCTTCTGGTTCCTACATCTCTCTCTACCTTTCTTACTCTTTCTCTATTCCGTTGGAGCATAAGAACCTAATGATCCTTCTCTCTTCCTTCTAGTATCCTTCCCAAGTAAGTATAATCAATTTTCAAGTTTCGATGTGACTGTGCGCGGGGAAGGGGGGGTTATTGTTGCGACCCTCATTCGAAAGGATAGAGGATTTAGGGATAATTGCCTCATTTCTACGGACCTGCGGTTGTCCATAGATCAACTTGGATTCTCCAAAGTCCTCACCTCGCGCAATGGCGGGATTTAGGAATCATTTCGATCTTAACGTGCGTGGTCGGGTGACATGTGCGGAAGTGTACATGATTTGGAGTCGCCATCAATCTTTGGGGAAGGTGTATTATAAACCCTGTCGGACAGTGGGAGGAGTCGTCCAACTCATACGGAACCAGAGATTCGGAAATGGGGTTTTAGTTACGCCAATTGTCGTTTACTAACGCCCTTTCGGTACCTAAGTTGAATGATTTTTCTAACAAGGAATTTAATGCAGAAGATTTGAGGTGAAAATCCTAAAGTCTAGGAGGTCATCTAGATGGGAGCATCTACCTATTAGTCACAATTAGTAAAGAAATTGCGCAAATCAAGGATCCAATAATATGCAGATAAAACACATGAAATCAATGTCTGACGTCCCTAATAGAGCCCTAATGGCTTAGATAAGAGGTACTAGAATGTTCGGAAAGAGTTCAGAAAAGATTTGAAGACTAATTGCTCATGAGGGCAAAATCATCATTTTAGAAAAACAAAGGATAATTTGCCCATAAGGGGCAAAATTGTTATTTTTTAAGGTATTAGGAACCCAAAAGCATCAGAAAAAAGATTGGCTAGTCGAAATGGCTTGTTTCCTTTTTTTTTTGGACATATTTTGGAATGATTGGCCCATAGGATTAGGAACCCGAGGGCGTCAAATATTGAATTGGCCATTGTGCTCATTTCCTATTTTCTGCCATTTTTTTCAAAAAATTTCTGGAGTTTAGAAGACAATTAATGGATGAAATCGTCATTTTTCTGAAGGATCGGAAGGCAAAAACACCAAAAATAGGATTGGCTAGTCGAAATGGCAAATTTCCTAATTTTTGGATTTTTTTTTGAATTTTTAGAAATTTCTTATTTTTTATTTTTTTAATTTTTCGGAAAAAGTAATTTTGGCTGGGCTTCTAAGCCCAACCCTTTTGGGAGGCCTTATTCTTTTCCTTTTTTTTTTATTTAAGAAAGACCCAATTTTATTCTAAATCTCAATCCGAAATTAGACTAGACTAGGTCCAACTTCATTTCTAAAGCCCAAGCTCTATTTTGGGTCCATTCTCCGTCCAGGAGGAAAAACAAGCTGCCCACTCTACCGGCCCACCCCAAGCTCCCCTTTTTCCTATGGATTTCCAAAAGGCCCAACCTTAATTTCCTCGAAATAAAAGGACCCCAAATGCAAACACATCAGGCCCAACCGCAAATCTAAAATGTGACCTCCTCTTCCAGCCTCCTGCCCATCTTCTTTGCCAAGCTCACAAATTTCTTTTTTGTAAGAAAAACGAAGAAAAATCAAACCTATAAGATCAGATGCAGGATTAATATTCAAAATAAAACAACTAAAAGAATCTTATCTTCCCTTTTTATATTTTTAATGCTTTCTTTAACTTTTTTTTTCCCAAGAACTCAAGCCCATCCCTCCAAGAGCAGTCCAACGTGCATAGGGGTGTGCATGATCCAAGTCGATCCGCTCCTGGAATGGACCCGGGGACTAGACCAAGAGTCCCGGTCCTCATATTTTCGGAACCACGGACCGACGGTCCGAGCTGGTTGGGCCGGGCCCAGTAGGACCATTAACTCTAACTACTTATAAAAATCTAACCATTAGAAATTTCAATACAATATTAATTTACAATCTATAATCAATCTACGACAACAAGACAATCACGTAAATGTTAGGGGCACACAACGTGTGTTCTATCCAACCTTGAAGTCTTCACGTGATCTTTTATGCTTGTAATCGACGTCCGCATGTGGCCCGCTGAACTCAGGTGAGCGATGGAACTGAACTCGGATTTTATTTATTTCTTTTTTATTTTTGGTTGTGAAAAAAAATAAATTTCTCAAATCTGCATAATGACTAGAGTTTATGTCCTCATGCATGTACGTGCTTATTCTTTGTGCACGTGCACGTGCCCATCATAAGGATTAGATCTTATCGTCAATTAAGACCTGATTTTGTCCTAAAATAATATCAAAACTCAAATTACTAAATAATATATACAATGACATCATTAAACTCAAGAGGCGTGATATGAGATTCATAGGCTTATCAAAATGTTAAAAATAGTTTAACTCTAAATGTAGATTAACTAAAAAATAATAATAATATTGACAATTAGGGTCGGGTCGGGCCGGGCCGATCTGGTCCTAAACCATGGAACTGGGAACCGGACCGCCAACCTCAAGGACCAAACCAACTAGGCCGGTTCGGGCCGGTCCAAACCGGTCCGATCCAGTTTGCACACCCCTAAACGTGCATATTGCTAACCGCATTCTTTACCTCTCCTTTTTCTATTTTCTATTTTTTTAGTTTTCTTTTCTTTTTCATTTTTATTTTTTCTTTTTAATTTTTTTTCCTGACCTTTTGGGTATTTTTCATGGGTCTTCTTCCTCAACAATGACGAACAGGAACCCCGTCTTTTTTCAGGAACTTTCGACGGGCCACCACATCCGACCGCCGAACTTTTGCCCGTTTTCTTGTTCAATTTCTAAATCTATGCACGCGACAAGTATCAACGGAGATCGAGTGACTTACGAGGGTGGCCTCCAACCACGGGCTGCCACTGCTCCGCCTCCAAGCAGGTGGTCGTGCTGTCTCTGAACCGGCGATGACCAGCACCACTGCACTCTCGGGATCAATTAGCCGGGCCGCCTTCAAGAACTACCCGCACACGACCACAGGCTCGGGTCGCCTCGACGCCATCGTTGGGACCTGCTCGGGTGCGCCGCCATACCATTTCGTATGCTCCTGCGCCGCCGTCGGGTCTACTCACGCCATCTTTGGTTCGGCTCGCCTCGACGGATTGTGCTCATGCATCGCCTCTGGGTTCAGCTCGCCACGACGGACCGTGCTCATGTACCGCCACCATTTTGGACAAATTCCACGTGACTTGAAACCTTCGAGTACGTACCCGGACGCCGTGGATGGACGCGCGATCGCCCGAGCAGGTGCCCTCGCTCGACCGTTGGCTCCAAGACGATCATGAAAAAAAACGCCTGTTGCTCTCTGTTCCTTCCACGAAGCTCACCGAGAACTCTCTGCAAAAGCTCTCTCCAGATCTCACATTTTCTTTTAGAGACTTGCGGCTCCTCCTCCACTCTTTCTGCTCCTTTTTGTTTGCTTTCGTTGCCAGAGCCTTTTCTCTTGGCTCCCAGTCACTCCCTCACTAGTTCCCTGGCAGCATTTTTTCACGAAGCTCTTCACTTCTCTTCTAGAAATCTGGGAACCCCCTCTACTCTCCTCTCATTTTCAAGAATTCCCCCACCGGAGCGCGCGCGCGCGCGCTCTCTCTCTCTCTCTCTCTCTCTTCCTTTTAGCCGACTCTCCCTCCTGTGGGCGAGCTTCCCTCCTCTTTTCGTCGCCCAAAGGATCCCATCCACCCCCCCTCCTTTCATGCCCACGGCATGGACAGTGCGTTTTCTCTCTTACCTATGTTCTGATATCGTACTGTCGAAGGGAAGTTTTTTGGGCCAAGCCACGACAAAACGTTGCAAAGGTATTCACCCATGGCTACCTCAGTTGATTAGGGCGTAATTGATATTGTTTGGTTAGGCGCACTGGTATCAATTTCGATTCTCTAAATGAGCAATTATAATTTAAGTGGAAGTTATGGCGGTGGGTTGATGTGCTAGTTTCCCTCCAGGAATATTCGAGGTGCGCGCTGGCCCGGACACCTTGATTATAAAAAAAAAACATTGAAAAGACAATCTTCGAGGAGTTAAAAAAATAGAAGGGATCTTGGCGCTTTCCTTATACAAAAATTGACGTGCCCGTACGTGAGCTGGGAATGTGGTTGTGCCCATTTTTTAAGCGGGGGATTGTTCCCGCCTTTGGTTGAGTCGACTCGGGTTAATCAGGTCAGGTTTGACCTGCCCGATTGATCTGACCTGGCTAAGAACCTCAAAGTGGAACCCAAGATGATTAAATTCTTAAAATTAAACATGAAAATTAGATTCCTCAGCATGGATTTCATGTATAACAAGTTATTTTCGGACCAATTAGCTTGATTTAAGATTAAAAAAAGCCCTAAACAAAAAGTTTGACCCGAATAGAAAATTTTTGCAATTAGGACTCTTAATGATCAACTCTTGTCAATTAAAATCCACCAAAGCATTTAAAACACTTAAAAACTTATGGGTGAAGGCTAATCTAAGCACGGGTTCTCTTTTGGAACGTTTAATTTGACCTTAATCGGAAATTGGGGATTAAATCGGAAATGCAAATAAGTCCATTTTGCAGTATGCTCAAAAATTGAAATTGATTGGACCAAAATGCAATTAAATGTGTAAGAACCAAATTTCAAAACTTGGACGAAGGGAGAAAAAGACTAGTAGCCCTCAAATGATTTTTTTGGCTCAATTTGGGTTCACACTTGTGAGGATTGATGTGATCCCAATTTGAATTTTCCGATTTTTCAAAGTGCACAACGAAGAAAGAATTAAAATAAAAATATTGGAGATTTTTCCATATTTTTGTGGCAAAAAATGCTATTTTTCTAATTTTTGGGAAATATTAAAAAAATACAAAAAATATCGAAAGATATTTTTCGTTTAAAAATGTATCCTTAAACTTGGTCAAGGTTTTCAAAATTGATTTTTCAATTTTACGAACTTTTATGGATTTTTAAAGATTTTTCTAATGAAAAACTAATTAAAAATCAGGTGTCAACAAGGTGCCCACCGTCTTGAAATCACGTGCCTCCACGTGCCATCTGGTTATCGGACGGTGATGGAATTGGTTGGGAATTTGTCTAACTCCATTAGTTGCTCCGGCATGTCTAAATTCACAAGAATTTGGCAAGGATTTCGTCTGAGTTTGACGAAGTCGACTTTCACATCCACCATGACTTTGACTGATAAATTTCGCCCTGCTATGGTGGCCACTGGCCATGCTTCCGGTCCCGATCGATGCATCTTGTTCTCAAGATCAAGTGCTCCAACTGAGATCTGTCGATTATGGCCGATTGAACCTCCAATTTACCGAATGAAATTCGGTTTGAAAATGTTCAAAATACGCGAGAATTGGTTGAGCGAGATGACACTGTTCGACCGGGTCGCTGGGCCGGACCCGGTTTGACCCGATAGACTCGATCGATCCAATTTCTTGAAATTGACCTATAATCCTTTGCAATTTTTCAAATTAAATCACTGAATTGAAATTATAGGCATCAATTATATTAAAGAAAGTCATTTCCCTAAAAAATTTACAGGAAATTGCATAAAAACTCCAAATTTGACTTGGGATCCGAAAATGAAATTTCCCAAATTGAAGCCCTATATGGCAAAATCGAACCTGGACATTACCAGTCGAATCAAAATAGTGAAAAACATGAGGGAGAGGCCTTACCCTTGCATGTCAGTCTTTAGATTAAAAGTAATTTCACTTTTGGTGAGACCCAATGACTAAATTGCAATAAAAATATGTAACTTTGCTCAATTCGTACAATCATGCAATTTCGATGAACAATTGGACCAAATTGCAATGCAAGGTAATTGAATTGAATGTCAAACTCTAAAAAAGCAAAAATTACAAATTAAAAGACTCAAATGACATTTTTTTATCAAGTTCAACTCTATGTGTGACCAAGGAACACCCGAAATTAAACTTAAATTTTGACTTTTTATGAGTAGAAATGAAAATACAATTAAAAGAAAAATATTGACTATTTTTCTATATTTTTGTAACCTCAAAAGCTATTTTTCTTGATTTTCCTTTCATTTTCTTATTTTCTGAAAATACTAAAAAGTACAAAAAATAGAAAAAAAAAATTTGTTCAAAAATGGCACTTTGAACTTGGAAGGCTTCCAAAGTTGATTTTGTAATTTTTTTTTGACTTTTCATGGATTTGTTTATGAATTTCTTAAAAATAAACTAGAAAAAAACTGATCGAAAATCAGGTGTCACCATGGTTTTCAAGCCCAAGCCCCTTGAATATGTTGGGTGCTTGAGCGCTTCTCATATCGATCAAGGCTTTCTTTGAGTTTTCAAGTTGGGGCGCGTTGGCTAGACCCTTTTCTTGCGAGAGTGATAACACGTGCCTTGAAATTTTTTTTTCTTCGCTTGCTCTACAGTATGAGCCTCATACAAAGCTGCGCTTTTTAATATGATGAGAATAAGAGGGGCCACCCTATTTTCCCACACCAATCCGTTCCTTATTTATTAGTACATATTTTTTAGGGTGTATAGCTCAGTTGGTAGAGCATTGGCCATTTAACCTAATGGTCACAGGTTCAAGTCTTGTTAATAAATTGCTAAGAGCTCTTACGAAAGAATGATACAACATCAAAACATTCATTCGAGAGACTCAAAGGATAACACCTTTATCTATGGACAAGCTTATCGGAACTCTTTAATCCTATGAGGAAAAAAAGATCTATGAAGAAACCATGTCAAAAGACAAGAAATCCATTGCTTTGAAATCTAATGCTAATTCTGATGTTTCAGATGCTGAGAATGAAGATGATGAGGAACTAGCACTCATGGTCAGAAGATTCAGAAGAATGGTAAATAAAGGCAGAAATTTCAAAAACAAAAAGATCTTAGAAGATATGATCAGAAAAGATCATATGAGACCAAAAATGAAAGTCAAGAAGTCATCTACTATGAATGCAAAAAGAGAGGCCACATTAGACCAAATTGCCCTATGTTAAAGAAGAAAGGCAAGGACTAAAAATCCAACAAAGCCTTGAAAGCATAGTCTTGGAGCAATACAGAATGCGAAATTGATGAGGAATACACAAATATTTATCTCATGGCAGACTCAAATGATGATCTATAGATAACTCGTTCAAAAATTCCTTCTGAGATATTTGCATACATAGATGAGCAATGTTTAGAATATAAAGTTACTCTCAAAAGACTTTCCAAATTGAAAAATGAAGTAGTTATTTCCAAACAAAGAGAGGTTTCTCAAAAGGAAAAGATTGGCTTTCTTAAAAAAGAATTTTCTCAAATAAAAGAAAAATCTGATTTTGCCTGCAAGGAAAATACCTTATTGAAATCAAGAATTAATTCTTGAGAAAGAAAGTATTCCTTTAAAAAATGAAAGAGATCTTTTTAAAGAAGAAAGGAATTCCTTGGGAGAAGAAAAATATCTTTTTGAGAAAGAAAATGCCTCTTTAAAAAAGGAAACTTTGGATATTCATAAGAAATTATTATCCAGGTCAATGACACTACAAAACATACTTTCCATATGTGTTTCCTATTGTAATAAATCGAGAGTGGGTTTCTAAAAGGAAAGTGATGTGAAAAATCAATTTCCTGAAGTAAATGAAAGATTTAGGAAAAGACATCCTAAGAATTTTTGTAAGAGTCCTTTTAGGAAACAATTTATAAAGTCTAAAGGTGAGAACATTTTATATGCTCAAATTGTGGTGAAACAAGACATTCTTGAAGCTATTGTTCCAAGGTCAAAAGGCCAACTCAAGATATTCTTAGATATGTAAATGTTGCTAACCCAAAAAAATCCAAATAGATTTGGTACAAAAAAAAAAAACTTGAGTTCCATTGATTATTGCAGGTACCAATGAAATGGAAAAATAAATGATACCTTGATAGTGGATGATGTAGACACATGATTGGAGATGCAACAAAATTTATCAATCTTGAGATGTTCGATAGAGGAAATGTTTCCTTTGGTGGCAATAACAAAGGAATAATTATTGGCAAAGGAACTGTGAAGATTGGTAACCTTCATATCAATGGCATTTCATTAGTCAAGGGTGTGAATTTCAATCATTAGTATTAGCCAATTGTGTGGTATTAGGTATAAAGTTTCTTTTACAGAAAATAAGTGCTCAAGTACAAGCTGAGACAATAAATCTTCGTTTACTGGATGAAGACATGGCAATATGTATCTTGTGGACACATCATCTGAGGAAAAAAAATGTATTCTATTTGTCAAAGATGATCCAAAACTTTCGCACAGGAAGTTGGGACACATAAGTCGCAAGCAAATCTCAAAACTCTCCAAAAAGAAGTTAGTGAGAGGTCTCTCAGATGCTAAATTTGAAAGGACTAAGTGCTATGAAGCTTGCATATTTGGTAAACAAGTAAGAAATTCTTACAAATCCATAAATGAAGTTTCTACTAACCATGTTATGCAGTTATTACATATGAATGTATTCAAACCCACTCGAACACAGAATATTGGAGGTGAGAAATACCGCTTAGTTATTGTGAATGATTATAGCAGAAACACTTGTGTATTTGTTTTTGCATATAACAGTGATGCATTTCCATACTTTGAAATATTTTCTAAGTAAGTTCAAAATGAAAAAAGTTACTCAATTTCAAGCATCAAAACAGATCATGAAGGAAAATTTGAAAATCAATACTTTGTAGAATTATGTGAATTAAAATGGTTTTGAAAAAAAGAATCGTTCTTTGCAAGAAATGACACGAACTCTTTTGATTAAAGCAAAGCTCCATCCCATCTTTAGGTTAAAACAGTTTCTACTGCTTGCTATATGATAAATCATGTCTTTCTCATACCATTACTTGAGAAAACCTCATATGAGCTTTATAAAGGAAAAAAACTAAATATTTCATATTTTTATATATTTGAGTGCAAATGCTATATTCTTAAAAACTCAAGTGATTGGCCGGGTAAGTTTGATGAAAAATCAAACGAAGGAGTATTTTTGAGATATTCCACGTCAAGCAAAACTTACCGCGTCTTCAACAAGAACTCTAAGACAGTTGAAGAATCTATGAAAATGAAATTTGAAGATGAATACACTATTCAGATGATAGATGCTAGAGGCACAGTACCACGTGAGCATAAGCCATCTTCTGAGAATGAATAGCCAAATGAATCACTTTAGAATATGGTAGAAAATCATCAAGTCTCAAGTTCTGAAATACAAATGCTGAGGAATCAACTGAGGATGAGTATGAAAAGTCAAAAAAGAATTAAAAATACAAATCTAGTCATCCTACAAACCAAGTCATTGGAAACATTGATGGAGGAATTAAAATCAGATCCAAGCTTAAAAATGTCATAACTGCATTTGCCCTGGTCTCTGAAATAGAATCCAAAAGGATTGAGGAAGCTCTTGCAAATGAAAGCTTGATTGAAGATATCCAAGAAGAATGGATTGATTATGATGAAACATATGCTCCACTAGCGAGATTGGAATCTATCAGGCTACTTCTTCCCTATGCTTACTATCATAACTTCTATCGTAACTTCAAGTTATATCAAATGGATGTCAAGAGTGCAATCCTAAATGGTTATATCAAAGAGGAAGTCTATGTTAAATAACCTCTAGGTTTTGAAGATCCCAAGAGCTCTAACCATGTATATAGACTGAAGAAAGCTCTTTATAGACTCAAGCAAACACCGCGCGCTTGGTATGAAAGGTTAAGTAATTTCGAGAAAAGTACACTAGAAGTGTCTTAACTTTTGTATGACGTTCATTTAAGTGCCTTAAATTTCAAAACGTTCAATTAAGTGCTCTAACTTTTAAAAAGCGTTCACCTGAGTGCCAATGCTGACGTAGTCGCCGAAAAAGATGACGTGGCCGCTGAAAATGCTAACGTGGCACTAGCGAGCCGATTTTTTTAAATATTTAATGTACACGTGGCATTTTTCATTATTTTTTTCTATTTTTTTGCATATTTTATTTTTTTGATTTGTGTAATTATTTTTTAAAAAAAAGAAGAAGCCAAACTTAGTCAAAAAGCATGGAGTCAAGCCAAATTGTTACTTATTAAGCTCGTGTCTTAGTTGCTATTGTTACAAGTGCACTGCACTATTTCAAAATAATAGACTCAGCTATTGATAACGTAGGGAAAGAATATCTTTCATCACAACATTAACGCGTTGTTATCATCCAAAAAGTATTTAGGACGTCAATTTATTAAATGGTGACCAAAATTATGCAATTCGAAAAAGTAAAAACACTTCGAAGGGCCAGTTTTTTTTTTTTTTTTTGGTCGGAAGAAAGGGCTAGTTTTTTTTTTTTGGTCGGAAAGAACGGGCTAGTTAAAAAGGCAGTGAAAATCACACAGCAAAATAATGCTAGTCCTTTTTAACAGCGATAGACACACGATCAACAACCCAGGGCCTTGGTCAACGACTTGAACGTCACGGATGAACCCACGGGCAAGCTCCCGCATTCCACGTCGAACGTATCGTAACGGAGGAACAACTCCACCAATATTACCCTGCACGTGAGCAGCACCAGATCCTTCCCCGCGCACTGCTTGTTAACCACCGTCGGATCATCGATCTCACGCCCGTTCGACCAGTAGACGTACTTCAGCAGCTTCTCTCCCTCCCCTACGAACCTATGGCCCACGAACTCCTCCGGGTCGTCGAAGACTTTCGGATCCTTGGTCGCGAACGGCTGATACCCGAAGATCATCTCGCCCTTTTTGATCTCGAAGGCCGCGTCGTGGCTCCGGACCACCATGTCTCGCTTCGCCTTCCCGTACTGGAACTGGACCGGAGGGTCGATCCTGAGAGCTTCGTACACGACCGACTTGGTCAAACTCATCTTGTCCAAGGCAGCGAGAGTTACCCCGCCTTCCGATCCGACGGTCGATCGGATTTCCCTCGCGAGCTGGCGGTGCAGATCCTCGCCTCCCGACCCGACCCACTTGATCAAAATGGGCAGCGTGGCTTTCATGCCACCATAGGCATTGAACCCGGCAAGGAACACTAGGTTATGACATGCCTCGTCCCTATCAATTCCTAACCTCTCAGCTTCATCTAACAGTGAAGTAGCATGCTCGCCAAATGCATCATAAAGCTTCTTGTAAGAGGATTTAATTATGAGTGGGGGTAGTGGGAAAGTGCGCAAAATGACATCTTCCAAGAAATTTAGGACCTTGTTCTTAAACCCTAGGGACAATAATGGCGCAAGTTGGAGAAATATCCAAAGGTCGAACATCTTTGCTCCTCTTGCCCCTAGAATTGTGCTGGAGGGCCTTTGCTCACATAACAGCCCGAACACAAAGTCGAAGGACATTTTGTCATTGAGGGAGTTGAAGTATGCTTTCCCTTTGCTCGATAGCTCATCTTCTAGGCCGAGGAAGAGATCCGACAGGCAGCTCCTGAGGGTCGGGATGAACATGTTGTGCCGAGCCGTGAGAAGGGACAAGAACCAGTGCTTGAGGGTGGTGTGCTTGGGTTCGGACGGGTCGAGAAAGGCGCAAACACGGTGGCCGCCAGTGAAAACGGTGGAGGGCATGTAGGTGCCGTCAAGCACGTTTCTCTTTTCGACCTTGGACGTGTCGAAGAGGATGGGGAAACTGATCGCATCGAGGAGGACTACGACATTGGGGTTCCAGGAGATGAATGGGCCGGGCGGCATGTTGGCCCTGAAGACCGTCGACCGGTACTTGCGCTTCCGGGCGCGGAAGAACTCCTCTTTTCCTTGGAAGTAGAAGTAATCGAGACGATCCCTTATTGCGCCGAAGAATGGGAAACCGTAATCTCCCGGGATTTCTTCCGGTGAAAATTCTGAATTCGACATGATCAACGCTCGAAATGGCAGACGAATTAGATGAAGACGATAATGAGGCAGATGGAGGTACGCCCGACCAGATCTACCTTTAGAGGACTAGGTTTTGGTCAGATTGGTGACGATAAGATGGTCCATGCGAGGCAAAGTTATATATGGACGTGGTGGTATGATCACGATAGCACAATAGTACATTGTCCTGGGACAGCGGCAAAAGGAACCATCTTGACGGGAAAGGACGACTGGACTCACCATCCAAAAAGATTCCAATCATAGAGGGATAATTACGCAAATAATTTCTGAATTTTAACTCAATATATAATATAATTTTTAAATTTTTAATTTGTTCAATATGATCCTGAACTTTAGCTCGATATATAATTTCATATCTGAATTTTTAATTTGTTCAATTTGATTCTTAAATTTTTTGTGAAGTTATAAAAATGTTCACTGTTGTTCTTCCATTAATTCATAATATTGAACCAACTAAAAATTCTAGAACGACATTATAAATTAAGCTAAAGTTTACATATCACATTGCACAAATTAAAAGTTTAGGAATATCATAATACAATGGATCAAAATTCAGAGACCGTTTGTGACATTTTTTCATCATAAAAAGATACGTTGCAACTCCTGACTCACCTAAAACACTAGTCTAACAATTACATGAGACTAATTAGTTTGAATTTTGAACGACAATCTAACAATTATATACGATTAATTTGTTAGATTTTTTACCAACAATCTAACATGTTAGATCACGCGGTCCACACCACATGGAAATCGTGGTGGGGAAATTACTGAAAAAAAAATCATTTCGAAAAAGGTCTCTTCAACTTGAAAAGTAAAAACAAAAAATTCGCAAATTGCTTTCATGATTAAGAAAGAGCAACCGTTGACCACGCACAAAAGTTGCCCTACAGTAGAATCGAATATATAGGCGACCAGTAAGATCCTTTTCGGGTCATCATGATTTGCTCCGATCATAGTTCATATCATCGGACTATCATTAAAGTGTAAAGATGTCAATATTCGTGACCAACCGATCAAATGGAAGGATGGACGACGTTAGAAAGTTCAATTAAGAAAAAAAAGTACGCCATTAGATAGATATATAGGGGACTTTATCGATATAAGACCCACCGAAACTTTCGTAAACAAGTGGTGTACGATTTTTGAATACCCATCTCGCACGGAAATAGAATGGAGCATGACACATTGAATTGACAATCGAGAAGCTTCACGGATGAAATAAATGTGAGAGCAAATATAATATCATGTTAGAAATTTCAACTCAAAGGTTCAAGCTCTTAGGTAAATTGAAACTTTAGGAATAGACAGACACTTACAATGTCAATATTTGTGTAATACACTCACTTTAGTGCCCTTTTTTTTTGGGATTACTAAAGAAGTACCAAATCGGAGAAAAGCAATCATTTAAGTGTCAATTTCAACCAAGAACAATCACTTAAGTGTTAATTTCAGCCAAACAATGCACATGACATTTTTCATTATTTTTTTTTAAAGTTAGTCCACATTGCGTCCACGAGGCAATATTCTTTAAAAAATTAGTCCACGTGCATCCATAGTGCAATATCTTTTTTACAAAATAAGTAAAATATTTTTAAAAATTTTAATTTAAATTTAAAAAATAGAAACAAAAAAATCGAGGCAAGGGAAGTTCTTGCTGCCACTGCTCACCATCGCCGATAATGGTGGGCAACTGGTGGGGACTGGTCGATCCCTAGCCACTGGTCAACGGGGCGAGGGCTGCCTTGTCGAATGCTGGCAAGGGCCAATAGCCCTCGCCCAGGGCTGGCCACGGGCCTCCCCCAATGGGATTGCCCACCATTGGCGCCTCGTAGCCAGGCTTGTGCAACGACTGGTGACCTTGTCAATCTATGTGAGGGTCGTGACCCTTGCTAGCGCTTGGCGTGTCCAATGGCCAGAGGTCGCCAACCCCAGACGACCAACCTACACCCGTCGTCACCAGTGCTGGCGACGATGGGGCGGTAGCGGTGAGGGTTGTGCAAGTCATCGCCGCCACAGCTTATCTTTAATTTTTCTTAACTTTTTTGTTATTTAGTTAATTCAGTAAATACAAATGTTGAATCTTGTTTTTTTAGGTACTTTTTTAAAATTATTTTTTATTTTATTTTTCATTTTTAACTTATTAGGTGGAATTTTTTTTTATTAATTTTTAGTTTCTTTATTGCTAATTGGGATCTTCGGCAAGCCACAGTGCTCCACGCATCATTTTCGGCAAGTTTCGTTGGACTTGACACTAAAATAATCATTTTTTTAAATTACACTTAAGTGATTCAATAAAAATATTAACACTAAAGTGAGCGTCATACACGCGCTCTAGGTGTCATTTTGCTTTATGAATATAAGGGTTTGTTTGTTTCGTGTAATATGAATGATTTAAAATATATTTTCCTAAAAATTGTCACTTGTATTGCTTACCAAAATAAATGAACAAAGAATATTTTCATAATCTACAAAAATATTTATACATAAATTGTTGTTAATTAAGATAATTTTCGTTGACAAATTATTTCAAGAGACACAAGTTATCATTTTTTTGGGAAATATTTTTTAAATTATTCGTCTTTGGCCAAACAAACAACCCTAAGACTCATTGAACCGTATATATTAGCGGTGTGGAGATAGTTTACCATCCTCTCTTACATGCAAAAACAATTTTGAAAATGGCACATGGATCTAAAGAGTCGAGGAGCCTCACAACGGAAATAAACTTACCTTTTCAAGACAAAACTTTACTTAAAAAGTAGGATTATATCTCATTAATATCGATCTTGTGACTATTATTTTGTTCTTCATGTTATCTTATTTTAAATAGTCTGAATTCTAAAAACAATTGACTTACTTCTTGTGGAACAACAAAAAGATTACCCACAATGGACTAAATATGATCACAAGAAAAATATTCTTATTCCACGATCCGCGAAAAAAGCGGACCCTGAAGCTCATTGAACCCTATATATTATTAGAGTGAGATACTTTATCGCCCACTCTCACATACAAACACAATTGCAAAAGGACATCTGGAGTACTAATATTTGTGTACAATGGTCGCATTGGTGCCAATAATTTTTTTAATCACTTATGTACCAACTTTTTTGAAAAATTATTATTTGAGTGCCAACTCCAGTGAGGATCATCGGAAATCTTATGTGGCGTCTACATTGCTCGCTAGAGTATCTTAGTCAACAACAAAAAAAGTTAAAAATTAATAATTAAAAATTCCACCTAATATTTAAAAAATTTTAAATAAACTAAAAACTTAAAAATAAATTGAAAAAATGAAAAACAATTAGAAAACGTTTTTTAAAATGGCTAAAAAGCATCAGGACTTCAGCATTTTTATATGCAAAATGATAACACAATCTCCGTCACTTTTATCTATAAAAATGCCAAAATTTACTAATTATTTGTACTGAAAAAATGAGAAATTAAACTAAATAACTAAATAACAAAAAAGAGATCCAAAAAAATGGCAGCAACGAGAGCTCGCATAGCCCTTGCTACTGTCGGTCCACCGATGCCACAATGGTCGGCGATGGGTAAGGGCTGGTCGGTGGGGTCGCTGAGGCTTGGCCGATGGCCAGCTGCTCCTACAGACCATTGGCAAGGGCCAACAAGCCCTAACCCAAATCAGGTGAACGTTGTTGGACCTCGCAAGGCTCAACCACGAGCCTCTACTGGTAGTTGACCCCACTGGTGGCGAGCCTCGGCTAGGCCCTAGTGAGGGTCAGCAATCGGCGAGGTCGCCGAGTGGTCGGTGACCCTCGCCAACTGGCCCCCATCAATTTTCGGTGCCAGTGAGGCAGCGACGCAAGCCCTTGTCGCTACTTTTTTTTATATTTCTTTTTATTTTTAACTTATATTTAATTTTACGACTGAATTTTTTTAATAAAATTGCCATATTGACTTTTTTAAAATTAAATTTTAGAAACTTTTCAAATAAGGGACCTAAGTGTCTTTATTTTTTCAAATAAGGGCATGAAGTTGGCATTATTTCAAATAAAAGCCTGAAATGACCACATCAATACCAAAAAAGGGCCTGACTCACCAATTGATTACGAACATTTTCGCAATTTTCTTTTTTATTTTTTTTAGGGTAAGACAATTTTCTATTTTATTTATATTTACTATTTCTGTTTTTCAACAATTAAAAGAAAAAACTAAAACTCTTCAAAAAAAATGGAGATACATGCGAGAGGGGGCTGTCCTCTCACTTGTGCTGAATGGTACCCTGATGCGTTGAGACGCGGGGTTGAAATGGCCAATGTCCTGATGTGTTGAAACGCAAGACCGAATTTGAGATATGTCTACACAGGCCTGGAATGAAATTGTAAACCTGATGCGTTTATGCGTGTTTGTCAATGTGATGGTCTGATGCGTATTTACGCGGACCGAGCTTGAGACGTTCTAAACGTGGGCGTGAAAATAAGAAGGACTGGAAGGGTGAAAAGTGTGATCTGGCTTGGCAATATGTGCTTGATTCCAATGATATGATATGATGCCATGATTGCATGCTTGACACTCGTTTATATCCTTATGTATTTTAATGACTGTTGAATGCCTCATGTGATTGTTTGTGTATTTTTGTTCGTGATTGTATTCACCTGAGTGTACGGTCAGCCTAACCAAGGTTAGGACCTATCTTACTGAGATGTAAATTTCACCCCGTTGTGGGATCCCATTTTCAGATTCTAGGCCGTGAGAATGTTGCCAATCAGACTAGGTGACCCGAAGGAGATGTTCGCTTATTTTGAGGAGTTTCCGGACGGACACGGAATCGTATACATTAGGAAGTGTACTATGGTCTGGGTTGACGAGGGTGGAAAGAGATAGAAGCCTCATAGGTTCGAGGCTTGGTTTCGGAGGGTATGAGAAGTTACTATGGGACCACTGAAGCCTGACGAGGTACCCTGTGGGATAATCCCTAGTTGGTGTCATCCCGCTCGGAAATCTGTGGAAGTTGAAGGGTCAGCAGTTGGCTCGAGGAATATTTTCAAAAGGACCCCAACCATAGAAGACACTGACGAGTTCATTGAGATCGAGGCTACCGAGGACGACCTAGTGGAGCAGTCAGCTGACGAGAGATGGAGGATACAGTGGAGGTTTCTTCAGAGATTTTCTCGAAGTACGAGCCTACTGAGGATGCTGAGGAGACTAACGACTCCAGAGCTCGACTTAGGGCTTTCGTTTTCTAGACTAATATATTTTGAATATGATCTCGATGCCCTGTTTCTTTCTAGAGATGTTGATGATTGTCTTTTGTACTGGTCCTATCACCCCTACCGGCTAGCAAATTTAGTTTACCAGTGCTCTTGTAAGAACAGTTGGGAGGTTATGTTTATATGTTGGTATACAATCACAAAGGCCAGAGTCGAAGAGCACCCAACCCAGTCTCTCACTTCCACTTCTCACGAAACCTCTGGTCTTCACTTTAGAGAGTTAGAGTCCTCTTTACCCGGGTTCCCTTTATTTTGTATGGAGGAGTTTGTATATTATTGCTTCCGCATGCTATCGATATTATGCATCTCTCGATATATGTGAATCCTAGGACTTTCGAGAGAGTTTGTGCTTGCGGGGAGTTGTGCACTCGTGCTCAGGGCGCGGGGCGTGACATTCCCGCCTTGGTATTAGAGTAAGGTCAGCTTGATCCAAGTTGATTGAGAATTGGAGTGATAAGGAGGATTAAATTGGGATAGGACGGGTAGTGAGACCTTAGAAAACTTATTAGAATAAGATACGAGATGTATGGTATATGACTTGGCGCATGTGATTGACATTGGTCTTGACAAGATTATGATGGCTTATGAGGATTAAGTTCCATGTTTAGCGTTGAAAGTCATTTTTGGATTTTGGTCTATTGAGTAAATGAGCATGGCTAGTTTTGGTGAACTGTTGAAGTAGATGGAATAGAGTGATGGCCATGGACTGTTTAGTGAAGTGCCTCTGGAATTTGTTGTGTGGAAGGTCGTTATGTTATGACTGTTTTTGTTAAGGCATAGTTTGGTAGCTCTCGAATTGGTAGCTCTCGAATTGGTGACTGTTTTTGTTAAGGCATAGTTTGATGCCATGATTGCATGGAAGGTCGTTATGAGTTGCTAACTCCTTAATGAAATTATGGTGGTCCAGGCTTAGCGAAAGTATACAAGAATGAGTAATCAGCCTAGAAGACCTAGAAGACCCAGGAGCGGAGCCTCTAGTTCGATGCCACCTATGGCGGAAGACCCGAGGATGGACGGAATGCTGAGAGCACTAGAAAGGATTAGCGACCTCATCGAGGCAAACCCATGATAGGGATGCTGCCATAGCTCAAGCGGTGGAAGCCGCAATAGCTGCTATCAACACCAATAACGACAATAATGGAGGCAATGTAAACAACGGCGATCATGGCCAGGGTAATGAGACAATGAATGCCCAAGAAGAGGTTATTGTGGCTAGGCAGATGGGCCAACTGGTTGAGCAATTTATCAAGTGAAGCCAACCCAGTTTGATGGGACTGGAAACCCCGAACTAGCACTGAGATGGATCGAGAAACTATAAAAGACCTTTGGAGTACTGAGGCATACAGATGAAGAGAAAGTACTGTTAGCAGTATACCAACTGAAAGGGACTGCTAATAACTAGTGGGCTGCCACCAAGAATGGAGTCTTTCCAGAAGGAACAGCCTTGACTTGAAATGCCTTTACTACGACATTCAATGACAAGTACTTCTCGGAGACAATCCGGGAAAGGAAGCAAGTGGAGTTTTTACAACTACTCCAGAATCATCTAACCATAGACCAGTATGAAACTGAGTTCCCTAGATTGTCGAGATATGCACCCCAATCGGTAGAGGATCCCCTGGAGAAGGCGCGGAGATTTCGGGATGGACTGAGGCTTAAGCTTCATAGCCAGATGATAGCTTTGAACCTGATGACCTATAAGGAAATCTATGAACGGGGACAGATGATCGAGCGGGACATGAAGAAGAGGAATGCCGCATCTGGATTGCGGTTTAGTTCATTCAGAGACAATCGCCAGATTGGTAAAAGATCGGTGACTGGAAATAGACGCTTCGTCCCTCCGATAAGAAAGAACATTGTGAAGCCGTCGAACCTAATGAACTGGAGTTACCGACTCTGTGGCAGAAGGCATGGTAATGGACTATGCTCGGCAAGAACTGGAGCGTGCTTCAAGTGTGGTTAGATGGGCCACTAGATGAGGACTTGCTCGAACCGAGCCCCAGTGAATAGACCTCAAGGGCAACAACTTCGGGTAGGATAGTCAACTGCCACTCCCCAAATTGATTAGAACCGACCTCCAACTCAGGGAAGAGTCTATGCCATAGAACGTAGGAAAGCAAAAAAAGCGCTAGACGTGGTCACAGGTACGGTTATTTGTGTGACCAAGCTGCGTATGCTTTGTTTGACCTGGCGCATCACACTCGTTTGTGTCTGATCGGTTTGCTGATTTGGTTGATATGAATTTAAAACCGTTGAGTGTGATTCTGCATGTTGCCACCCTGTTGAAAGATAATGTGCTGGTTTTGTTGGGTTGTGCTATTGTAAAATCGTAATTGGCGGTAGTAAAGAGAATATAGACTTGGCTGTGTTGCCCATGTATGACTTCGATGTGATCATAGGAATTGGTTGGTTGGGTAAGCAAAGGGCGGTAGTTGATTGTGGTAGTAAGATAATCCATTTCTATCCGAAAGGTCGCCCTAGTTTTGAATTTGTGGGAAGTTAGGGAGGAATTTCGATTTCTTTAGTCTCATCTCTTGAAGCGACAAAGCTGATAATTGAAGGATGTCAGGCGTATTTAGTCGTAGTTATGGACACGACTGCCGAGGAGCCTAAACTAGAAAGTATTTCGGTAGTGTGTGAGTTCCCCGACGTTTTTCCCCAAAAGTTACTAGGGTTGCCACCAGAGCGAGAAATTGAATTGTGATTGAGTTAGCTCCCGGAACTGAGCCGATCTCGAAGGCACCCTATAGAATGTTCTTATTAGAACTAAATGAGTTAAAGGTGCAAATGCAAGAATTACTGGATAAAGGATTTATTCGACCGAGTACCTCGTTATGGGGAGCGCCGGTGTTGTTTGTGAGGAAAAAGGATAGATCTTTGTGTTTATGCATCGACTACAGGCAGTTGAATCAAGTGACTGTAAAGAATAAGTACCCACTGCCGAGAATTGATGACTTATTTGATTAGTTGCAAGTAGTTGCGGTGTCTCTAAGATTGACCTGAGGATTAAGTATCATCAGTTGAGAATTAAGAAGGAAGACATACCTAAGACCGCTTTTAGGACAAGGTATGGTCATTACGAATTCACTGTGATGCCTTTTGGACTGACCAATGCTCCACCCGCATTTATGGACTTGATGCATCGGGTGTTCAAGGAATTCTTGGATATATTTGTTATAGTCTTTGTCGACGATATTTTGATTTACTCAAGAAGTAACGAAAAACATGAAGAGCATTTTAGGATTGTCTTACAAACCTTGAGGGAACACTCGCTTTACGCTAAGTTTAGCAAATGTGAGTTCTGGCTAAATAAAGTGCCATTTCTCGGTCATGTGGTATCTGGAGAAGGAATTGCGGTGGGCCTTGTAAAGATCGAAGCTGTAATGAACTGGCCTAGGCCTACTACGGTCACGGAAGTCCGAAGTTTTTTAGGATTTGCTGGATATTACAGACGTTTCATGGAGAAGTTTTCATCTATAGACATTCCACTGACGATATTAACTAAGAAAGAGATGAAGTTTGAATCAACGGATAAGTGTGAAAGGAGTTTTTAAGAGCTCAAGCACTGGTTAACGACCGCATCGGTATTGACAATCCCATAAGGACATGGAGGCTATGAAATATATAGCAATGTTTCGCTAAAGGGACTAGGCTGTGTGCTAATGCAACATGGAAGAGTGGTTGCCTACGCGTCCCGACAATTGAGACCGCACAAGTTGAACTACCCGACCTATGATTTGGAATTGCCAGTGATCATCTTTACTCTGAAAATCTGGAGGCATTATTTGTGTGGCGAGAAATTTCAGATTTATACTGACTACTAGAGCCTGTAGTATCTATTTTCCTAGAATGAATTGAACATGAGGCAGCGTCGATGGATGGAACTACTTAAGGATTATGATTGCGACATATTATATCACCTTAGGAAGGCAAGCAGAGTCGCGGATGAGCTTAGTCGGAAATCGAGCATTGTCTGTCTACTGGTAAAAGGGTGGTCGTAATTTGAGAACTTGAGGAATTCTGAGTTCAGATTGAAAGTCTGTCAACTATCCAATTTGGTAGCCACACTGAGGATAAGACCCGAGATCCAAGAAAGGATAAGAGCCTTGCAGCCTACAGACCCAGATATCCAGAAAATTCTCGAAATGAATGCGACAAAAAGGAAGCCAGAGTTTCAAGTGTTAGAGGATGGAACTTTGAAATTTCGAGGGCGTTTATGCATACCAAAGGACAAAGAGCTTAGGGAAAGGATTTTATCATAGGCTCACAGAAGCAATTATAGTATTCACCTAAGTAGCACGAAAATGTATCAAAACTTACATCAGCACTACTGGTGAAACGTGATGAAGGTGGATATAGCGAAATATGTAGGAAAGTGCTTGACATGTCAACAGGCGAAGACGCAACACTGTAAGCCTGGTGGATTGTTACAGCAGTTAGAGATTTTTGAATGGAAATGGGAACACGTGACTATAGACTTTGTCATGGGACTACCGAGGAGCCAAAGATGCCACGATTCGATTTGGGTAGTCGTGGACCGATTGACTAAGTCTGCACACTTCATTCCTGAGCAAAAGGATATCGTGATGGATAGATATGCCGAATTGTATATGCGGCAGATAGTAAGGTTACATGGAGTATCCGTGACGATTACATCGGACAGAGATCTCAAATTCACGGCGAACTTTTGGAAGAGTCTTCAAGATGCCATGGGAACTCGACTATAATTTAGTATGACATATCATCCACAGACGGACAGACAATCGGAAAGGACGATTCAGACGCTCGAGGATATGCTACGAGCATGTGTAATAGATTTCAAAGTTGGATGGGAGGATCAGTTACATTTGATGGAGTTTGCACATAACAACAGTTATCTGCAGAGTAATCAAATGGTACCTTTTGAGGTGCTTTACAGAAGAGCTTACAGAATGCCGATTTGCTGGGACGAAATTAGAAAAAGAAGCATTACAGGCCTAGAGTTGGTAGAGCAATCAGTAGAGGCAGTGAAAGTAATTTGGGATAAGCTGAAAACGGCACAAAGTCGTCAGAAGAGTTATGCGGATAAACGACGTAAGCTTTTGGAATTTCAAGTAGGCGATCATGTTTTCCTTAAGGTGTCGCCAATGAGGGGATTATCTCGATTTGGAAAGAAAGGAAAACTGAGTCCAATATATGTAGGTCCATTTGAAATTTTGGAACGGTTTGGCACCTTAGCCTACAGGCTTGCCTTACTGCCTAACTTGACCTAAGTGCACAACATCTTCCATATGTCAATGTTACGGAAGTACGAGCCGGACCTGACGCATGTACTAGATTACAAGGTTATCGAAATAGATGACAGAGTATCCTACGTAGAAAAGCTAGTTAGGATCGAAGATCGAAAGGAGCAGATTCTAAGGAATAAGACGATTCCATTAGTCAAAGTTGTTTGGAAGCACCATGGAACCGAAGGCGCTACGTGGGAAAGCGAGGAAACGATGAGGCGTCAATACCCCCATTTGTTTGAGTGACACGTTTATTGTAAATTTCGAGAACGAAATTTGTGTAGGGGGAAGAGTTGTGATATTCTGATTTTCCTGTCATTTCGAGACTTATTAATGAGAATGTATCTAACGATGTCTTTCAGTCGTATCTCGCTCGGATCTGATCAATCTCGAGTTAACTGACCAAAAGAGAAAGGCTAACGTGAGACAAGGTACGTGGACCTAGAAAACTCAAATAGGAAATGACACTTTGACCATAAGGATTGTCGAGGGGACATTTAGAGCCATAAGAGGTCGATCTAAAAACGATTAAGGAATGCATTGCTAGCGCTATACAATTGGAGCGCGGGTGATGCTGCTTAACCAATGTATAATTTGTAAAATTTTCCTGAATCGAACGATGACGATTGAGACCGTCAAAACTAGTAATAGACCCTTGCGATTACATGACAACCAAAGTCGCCATGAATTGATGAGCCCTAAGTGTGATATAAATCAAAGAGTCGAAACGCATAAAGTCTGCAAAAGCTGCTCGTCAGTTCGAGATAGACTGAAGCCACATCTGACAAAGAAAAGAATCAGATACGAGTCTCGAAATTAGAAAATTGAGAATCAAGAATTCCAACATTATAATTGGAATGGTCGTCGCCTCATCGAAGATAATTGGAATAAAAAAAACGACGTTTCAGACGTCGAGGGTAAAATTACCATTTTGCCCCTCAAGCCTTAGCCTTACCTTAATAATTGGATGAGGGCATTTTGGTCTTTCATAACACCCCAAGGCTGCCAAAAATTGAGAGAAATCACAGCCCTTGGATGAGCCTTGATTGACATGAAAACAAGTGTCAAATGATTAGGCATTGACATTGATTGAATCATTTTTAACCTACTATTCCATCAAGTTGACCAAGCCATTTGTGTATATATCTCTCTCTCTCACTCCCTCAGCCGAACACCACTTCATTCTGCCATTTTTCTTCTTCTTCTTCTTCCTTCTTCTTCACGCCGAGAGAGCTCCACGCCGACCAGCTCTGCCCGCCGACTTCGCTCGCTCTGACCGCCACTTTCGGCCACCACCTAAGCTCGAGCCGACCATAAGCTCCTTCCTCATCCTCTTTTCGAAAAACTCCAAGTGGAATCACGGCATTTGGCCCACTGAGGTGCTCCAACCGGCCATTCTCCCAAAAGTCGATGGAAACCGTCATAGCTGGAGGTAAGCTGCTGTTTAGACTCCGTAGAACACCGAAACTTTCGACTCTTTCGGCCAAACTTTATGGACATCTAAGGACATATAGGCTGAGTTGTGGTAAAAAATTTGAATAAATTTGATGAAATTTTGACCCTAAATGGGTCTTATGTTTGAAGGGCAAAAACTGATCGGTTGAGGACTTAGAGGAACCGGCGCCATTCGGGGACTTTCCGACGTTGCTTTAAGCTAAAATTTTCGGCAAGGCTTCCCAACTCCTAGAACTGCATGTTAGCAAGTATATTAGTAGATAAATTGAAGATTTAGGGTGGTTTATGGGCTGATTAGTTGAGATATGCACATAACCGAAAATGCCCTATTTCGGTTCTGTGCATATCGAATCTGTGGGGGGCTATTGGTGATGGAATTGAGTCTCAAATTCATCATTGAGGCGTATTAGAATGTCGATGAACATGTCATTGAGGCTTATGCTTCATGGATTGGTGAATTGAGCAAGAAAAATTGATGAATTGGATTGATTTCCAATAGGTGCGAGGCTGCCTTGTTTCGGGAATTGTTGGACCGAGTGATTGAAGTGCTTAGAAGAAGACTTTTGTTGAATTAAGCTTGAGGTAAGAAGTTTTTAAACCTTGACTAAGAGCATTGGACTCGATTAGGTGAATTAGGTGTGAATTAGATTGGTTCTTGGGAGTTTATGGTGTGATTATCCTTTGTGTGTCCTTGAGAGGTATAGATGGCTTGAATACTTGTTGAATGCTTGTGCTATGAATTGATTGCCTCTTGTGACTAATGAGATTGATTGCCTTGCATGCCATAGATGTGTTGCTCGTTTCATGGGTTTGTATTCAATCATGAAGTTGAAAATTTAAATAATGTTTGGCATGTTTGCAACCTATGACACCCTAATGAGACGCGGGGTTGTGTGGATTGATACCTTGAGGCACTGAGACGCGGGGTTTATATTGAATGGTACCTTGATGCGTTGAGACGCGGGGTTGAAATGGCTAATGTCCTGATGCGTTAAAATGCAAGACGGAATTTGAGATATATCTACACAGGCCTAGAATGAAATTGTAAACCTGATGCGTTTACGCGTGTTTGTCAATGTGATGGTCTGAGGCGTATTTACGCGGACCGAGCTTGAGGCGTTCTAAACGTGGGTGTGAAAATAAGAAGAACTGGAAGGGTGAAAAGTGTGATCTGGCTTGGCAATATGTGCTTGATTCCAATGATGTGATATAATGCCATGATTGTATACTTGACACTCGTTTGTATCCTTATGTATTTTAATGACTATTGAATGCCTCATGTGATTGCTTGTGCATTTTTGTTCGTGATTGTATTCACCTGAGTGTACGGTCAGCCTAACCTAAGGTTAAGACCTATCTTACTGAGATGTAAATTTCATCCTGTTGTGGGACCCCATTTTCAGATCCTAGGCCGTGAGAATGTTGCCAATCAGACTAGGTGATCCGAAGGAGATGTCCAGGGAACCGTATACGTTAGGAAGTGTACCGTGGTCTGGGTTGACGAGGGTGGAAAGAGCTAGAAACCTCATAGGTTCGAGGCTTGGTTTCGGAGGGCATGAGAAGTTATTATGGGACCACTGAAGCCTGACGAGGTACCCTGTGGGGTAATCCCTGGTTCTCGGGAATTTGTGGAGGTTGAGGGGTCAGCAGCTGACTTGAGGAATATTCTCAAGATGACCCCAACCCTGGAAGACACCGACAAGTTCATTGAGATCGAGGTTATCGGGGACGACCTGGTGGAGCAGTCAGCTGACGAGAGATGGAGGATACAGTGGAGGCTTCCTTGAAGACTTTCTCGGAGTACGAGCCTACTGAGGATGCTGAGGAGACTAACGACTCTAGCAACTCGACTTAGGGCTTTCGTTTTCTGGACTAATATATTTTGATGATGATCTTGATGCCCTGTTTCTTTTTGGAGATATTGATGATCGTCTTTTGTACTAGTCCTATCACTCCTACCGGCTAGCAAGTTTAGTTTACCAGTGCTCTTGTAAGAATAGTTAGGAGGTTATGTTTATATGTTGGTATTCTTGTTACCCGGGTTCCCTTTATTTTGTACGAAGTAGTTTGTATATTGTCGCTTCCGCATGCTATAGATATTATGCATCTCTCGATATATGTGAATCATGGGACCTTCGAGAGAGTTTGTGCTTGTAGGGAGTTGCACACTCATGCTCGGGACGTGAGGCGTGACATCTTGTGTTTTCTCTTTTGATTTCTCATGCTCTGGACCCAGAATCTAGAACTCCTCCAATGACTCCCCTTTTTAACTTTCTCTGGCCGTATATTGAATTGTGAGCGGCTTCCCCTATGTCAATCCTTAACACATCTATTTATAGAGACCTGTCTAGGGTTATAATTTTCTGAATTACTGTCCAAGTTTTCTTTTAATAATTCAATATTTTCACTTGGCATTTTAAATTAAGAATTTTCGACCATGATATTTCATTGGGCTTTGCCGAATTCTCTATTATCGCAGGCTTAAATAAGGCTCAATAAAAATAATGGACATTAAATTGAAAGCCTTAATCAAATATTTCAGCATTCCATTAGCCCATTAAAATTTGGTACACTTCCTCTAGCCATAGGCAAAAATCCGATTCGGCCACCTGTCAAATTAGGTTTAATTGGCTCATCTCTAATCCTAAATGCAAATGACATGACTGGCATAAAAATAAATATGTGATGCATGAGAATTTATTTCATTTTTTTGTGAGAATTATGGTTAACTCTCATTTTATGCTTAAATGAATGAATTTCCTAAAAGTCAAAATTTAGGTGTCAACAAAACATGATTAAGATAACATATGAAAAATCAAATCGTAAATACAGTGCCATGATAAAAACGGTATTCATGTTAAAGTATTAAGAATTGGAGCAACCAATAACCATGTATTAAAACATGTCCGACACAAAAATGATGGAATACTTAACCGATGTCGGGAAACAAGCAAAATGAAATAACAAATAGCCCTAAAACTCTAGGCCTACTAGACATTCTGTTGACGGCATCTCTCGAACTTGATCCCATAAAAGAAAATCCGACTCAAGTGAGTAGCCTAGTTTGTTGGGTTAGTTTCCCGGTTTGGATGGTTTCCTAATTTTAAATGAATTTCTTGGTTCGGTAAGTTTCCCAAATGGGATTCCTAATTTAAATTCTGCATGAAAGAGTACATAGTGAAGCACCACACTAGTGCCAATAAATCACAACAGTTTATAGAATTGATGAGCAGGACATTACTGGAGACAGCCCGTAAAAAGATCTCTAGTGCTGGTATGGCTAGGAGAATTCCATCGGATGCGCCTACTTTGTTACATTATTATTTGATAGAACAATATCGTACATGATGTTATTAGCTTATTCCTGCATAGGTCAATCATATCGTGCACATGTCAAACTTGACTCTAGTAATTCAACAAAAATAAGTCAAGTTTCGGAAAAAAAGCATATTCGCTCCCTTCTGGATTACATTTTTAGCCCCGACAATTAGCATCAGAGTAGGTTGCCCATTTTTTAAAGTGCTATATTTCGAGAGCATAAAGGTCTTACATGGTTGCTACGTGCGTAAACGTCACACGGTCCACAACACATGAAAATGAAGGGGAAATAATATTGGTGGACGATTTCACTTGAACTAATAAATTTGGCAAAATGCTTTCATGGTTGAGGAAGAGCAACTATTGAGCACGCGTAAAAGACGCCCTAGAGTTGAATGATATAGCACTTACTCCTTTATTCATTTTCTGTCTTTTTCCTTTTCTATTCATCTTTCTTTCTGCTTCCTGAGGCTCTAGCTAATCTTCCAGAGATGGCCGACCATGTGCTCCCGACGGAATGATCAAGGGGATCTTCATGGAAAGGTTGAGGGGTGAGCTCCATGAGCGGGTTGCCCCGCAGAGGCCAGAGTCACTGGACGACGTGCTGAGGCTCACGTGTGGTACGAGCAAGTTAAGGGGTCGTTCAACGGGGCCGGCGAGTGGGGTTCTGCGGGGGCTGGTGAAGGAGAGCAAGAGCGAGAGTGATGGTGGCGATCAACGGTCTCAATTTGATCAACGAGCCTAAGGAAGAGCCAATGTGAGCGTTGGAAGCATCGCCAGATCTGAGTGAGGCCCAACTCGCCCAGCGAAATCCTTCCACCTTCTACGTACAGCTTGGCTTCGGTCAACACCCAATACCCAAGATAATCTTCTTGGTCCCTCACCATTTCTAAAGTTCGCAATCCTTGGCATCTTCAAGGGCAGTGGAGGGCCAACGGGGATAAACTACCGAGTTCAAATCCGCCTTCACTGACCTCTCTGGAGGGATCGGATTCAGTCCCGTGCTGGAACTCGTGCTAATGAACTCGTCAGGTGTCGGAGATGAATGGCTAGATGGTCATGTTTCTTCCCTTCCAATCTAAAGGAAGCAGAGAAAGAAGCAGAAAGACAATGAATAGTAAAAGGAAAAAAATGAAAGAAAAGGAAAAAAATGAAAAAAAAATATTAAAGAATATGAAAAAAAAATATTAAAATATTATTACAAATTGACACGTCAGTGTCCATCAGGTCCACGTCAATGCCTGTTGGTCAAAGTTGGCCGGATGAGCTGAATTGACACAAATACAAAATGTTTAGGACTGAATCGGCACAAATGTAAAAAGTTTAGGACTAAAATGCGATATATCAGCTTAAAACCAAATTTCTTTGTAGATAAGTTTAAAAAAAAATATGTGTTCTTCATAATGAGCTTTCTTCTACATTATTTTTACTTAATTCAGTTGATTAATTTTCTAATGAATCAGACATTCACAAAAACGGGTACACGTAAAAGTGGAGGGTTTCCTCAAATAACAAGGAGCTGAGTCAAATCTCAATTCCTCATGAATTTATCTTGAATCGGGACCTTTTGTCTCAATTTTATTCGAATTTTGCTGAGGGAGCAATCTCGATTTTTTATCTTGAGTTGGTCAAAATATGCGGATTTTTTTTCATTTTTCATGGAAGATTAGATTCAATAAGCAAGGGCTATGAATGTGAGGAGGAAAGAAACATTTGTATTCCGCTACAAATTTTATTTTGTCCCCACTGTTTTCGGCTATGTTCAAATGGCTTTGAGGCTTTCTTGAAATATCAATGTAGATTTACTGAATTAGAAAAATGTAAGCATATACTTGGTGTGGCACACGAAAACTCGTATTCGATATTATACTTCAAGTTGATAAGACAGACATTGTTTAATTGCATTATTATAGTAATTTTAGATTGGTTAAAAAGCAGGATTCTATTGCTATTACAATTTTGTTAAAACCTAAACTCATGAACTTTATACTTATCCATACTTTTAAAATATTAAATTAGATGATTTATCTATTCTGTGTAAATTTCTTCCTGCATTTTATTGTTATTTATTGAATAAGATAAATCTTATCTTAATATAAGAATAGATTATTTTATAGGAAATTATAGGTTTACTTTGTTTCACTTTTATTTCATTTTTCTTAAGCGCTTTTTCCATATTTAATCTATATCGTCAATTTTATTGTTTTCTTATTTAAAGATATTTTGCTAAATGAAAAAGTAATACCATTCAAATAATACTACATAAAATAAATCTGCACGAACTTTGTTTCTTCATTGCATGCAAATAGGAGGGACTTATTGACTTGATCATGAAATCAAATTTCACTATTTATGTTTCTTCTTACACTTTTAGCGGTCCATGAAATCCTCTGATTTGCCAATCCAAACCGTGTTAGCTTAATGAATTCTCAGATATGCGCTATTTTATCGTTACTGTTTATGTCGGATCTTCTTCTTCTTTTTTATGATTTTGCCACATAATAGTATAACTATTGACATGTTTAGCCAAAAGATTTTATTGAGTAAAGGGGGTAAACCAAATCAATGAAACAATCACCAGAATTTCTTCCACAATCAACGAAACAATCACCAGAATTCCTTTCCACAATCAAACCAATGGAACCAATTATATCACGACTTGTTCCTAGTAGATAATTTCACGAAAACTATGATATGATTGAGACTCAGCTACTCGTGGCCTTGGACATCGACGTGAACGTCACGGTGGACCCGAGCGGCAGCTTGCCAGCCTCGACCGTGAACGTCTCGTAGCGGAGGAAGAACTCCACGAGCATGACCCTGCACAACAGCACCACCATGTTCTTCCCAGGGCACTGCTTGTTCCCCACTGTTGGATTATCGATCTCGCGCCCGTTCGACCAGTACACGTACTTCAGCAGCTTCCCGCCTTCTTCCCCGACGAACCTGTGGCCTACAAACTCCTCCGGTCTTTCGAACACCCTTGGATCCTTGGTGGCGAACGGCTGATATCCGAAGATCATCTCACCCTTCTTGATCTCAAAGGCCGCATCGTGGTTGTGGATCACCATGTCCTCCTTGGCGTTGCCGTACTGAAACGCGACTGGAGGCTCGATCCTCAGCGCTTCCCAGACGACCGACTTGGTCAAGCTCATCTTCTCCAATGCAGCGGCCGTGACCCCGCCTTCTGATCTGACGACGGTCCTGATTTCCTCCACGAGCTGTCGGTGCAATTCTTCGCCAGCGAGTCCCACCCACTTGATCAAAGCTGGGAACGTGTTTTTCATGCCCCCATAGGCATTGAAGCACACAAGGAACACAAGGTTATGGCAAGCTTCATCTCTTTCGATTCCCAAACTCTCGGCTTCATCCAATATAGAAGTCGCATACTCGTTGAACACCTTGTAGAATTTCTTGTAATCGGATTTGAGCAAAAATGGAGGCAGGGGGAATGTGTGTAGGACTATGTCTTCCAAAAAGTTCAGTATCTTTGGTAACCCTAGGGTCATCAAAGGTGCGAGTTGGAAAAACAAATACAAGTCGAAGAATTTCGTTGCTTTGTCGGTCGCGAGGATCGTGCTAGACGGGTTTCGGTCACAAAATAGGTTGGTCAAGAAGTTGAAGGACATTTTGTTGCAATAGTCATTGAAGTATGCTTTGCCTTTGCTGGACAGCTCATCTTCTAGGTCGATGAAGAGCTGCGATAGGGAGCTCCTAAACACTGGAATGAACTTATCATGCCGGGTCGCAAGGGTCGATAGGAGCAAGCCTTTGAGGACCGCGTGCTTGGGCTCGGAGGGGTCGAGATAGGCGCACATGCGGTATCCGCCCGTGAAGTCGGTCGACGGCATGTAGGTCGCAACGAACACATCCCGCTTTTCAACCTTGGACGTGTCAAAGAGGACTGGGAAGCTGACGGCATCAAGGAGCACGACCACCTTAGGGTTCGGGGCCATGAAAGGGCCCGGAACCATGTTGGTCCGGAAGACGGTCGACTGGTACTTCTGCACCCGGGTCCGGAAGAACTCATCCGTCCCCTCACGGTAGAAGTAGTCGAGCCGGTCTTTTATCGCACCGAAGAAAGGCAAGCCATAACCTCCGGGGATGGCCTTTAGAGGAAGGTTTGATGAAGAAGGTGAAGACATCGTTGGCTCAAAAATGGAGAAGGGTTTGTTAAAGTGTTAGGGTTTCGAAGAACAGCATGGGGAGAACAGCTGAAATCGCCGGCTATAAATAGAGAGCTTTTGAATGTCGTCCATGGAGATTTTCAAAGCCATTTCCGAGCCATCTTTTGATTGAGACACAACAAGTTTGACACGGTCGTTTTTGATGGGTTGAAAACCAAGAAAACCACCGCTCCGGCATGCCACCTTTCTGAATGATTCCCTTACGAGCATGTTAAAAAAGATGAATAAGATGCAGCGATCGTCTTGTTGAATTTTCTTATAGATAGGTCAACGACGCCAAGTTCCTTCAACCGCTGGGAATAGTCTCGAGATTTGATCGTGACACCCCAGCACCAAATTTTTTATTTTGATAGAATAACGCAACCAAAAATCTTAAATTGATACATGACTACCAAATTATCTCAAATTAATTTTTTTTATCACTAGAAAAATCTCAACTAGTACACTCATGACAAATTTAACATTCGTCAGTTTTCATTAAATTATGTTAACACCACGAAAAATCTCAAATTGTCACGGATGTAAAAACCCTAAACTAGTACACTCGTCAACTGTCACGTATCATTCAACTCAGCAATTTGACGGTAAAATTTAACAAAAACTAACGAATAGTAAATTTATCACCCATGTATCAGTTTAAAGCTCTTGATAGCAAAAAAAAAAATCAATTACTGAGTAAATTTGTCATAAAAATGTAATTTAGGGTAGTTCGTAATATTAATCATTTTTTTAAATCAGTGACCAATAATTGGGAAAGAATAGGTGATAAGCATGTCCACGTGATTAATTTGTACAGATATCATTATTCTTGTTGTCTAGCACATAACCCACGAGGCGCAGAGAGTCAACTGGAACAAAGGTTTTGGGATGCGAATATTAATTACACCGCCTCTCTGAAAAAATATGGTTGGCTCTACCCGAAAACGTTGACTTCTTTAGGTTTCGTGAGCAACGAAGCCAAGTAATCTGAGAAGGGATTTTGACCGCGAGACGAGTCGAAAGAGCCCGCACGTGCGTCGTGGGCAGCTCTCAATGCCCGCCCTTTTTTTCTTTTACTTGTTTTTATATGTTGGGAGAGAATTCTGAATGAGCTCCAGGTGACTCATCTTTCCCAATTTAATAAGCGAAAAAAACTACCAAAAATCTCGATTCATTATCACACATTTACCTTCAACGTTGTTTGTGACAAAAAAAAAATGTTAAATTATGCACACCGTGACATATTTATCATATTCGTGTGAACGATTTATTTTCCTATAAGGCCCCCCCTGATATGATATTCCAATCAATATAACGTCTTTTTTATTTTGCTTAAGTCGCGTGGATATTGTGTCGACACCGTTTACCTTCCTCCGTTCATTTGGGCACCATTTTCAATGGTGCTTATAATTTTTTATTGAGGAAAAATACGTCACACAACACACACAAAAATTTATGATAAATGCGACACAATGGACGTAGTTTGAAATTTTGGCGAGTTTTCTTTTTCCATATAAAAACATATGCCTATTTTGACCTATCATTTTTGTTTTCAATTTGTGGTTGTTGTTGACCAGTCCTTTTTCGGGGTTAATACAAGAGATCATCATCATAGAGCCTTCACGGAGAAGATTACTTGTTTTCCTGATCATACGTTCACTGATCGTACCAATATTGCCATGTTTGATACACTGTTCATTGACTTTGACCCCGTTGGCCGATTGAGTTTGACTGTTGACAAAAAAAAAAAAAAAAAGAACCAGGGCTCATGCGGAGGCATATGAAGTCCGAATGGGGTGTTTTTGGTTCCAATTTGTTCATATCAAAATTTCTTATAGTGTGGTATATTTATTTTACCATATTATGCACCATGAATTATGATTAATCCCCATTTTCCGCATTTATTGTAGGAAAAATGGCTTGGATGATGCGAACCTATGTAGCTGTGAGATGTGATGAACAAAGAGAAAAACTCTTAAGGCTTAGGAGTGCTCTAGCCTTTTACCGGTGGGATGGTCAATATGCGTTGGCACCTCATTTTTAATTACTTTTTCTTTAGAAAAATATTTAAAAATTCATAAAAAAAAATTAAAAAAAATCAGTGTTGGGAACCTTGCCCAAGCATAAGGAACCAATTTTGAATAGAATATAATTTTTTATTTTTTTAAATATTTTTCGAAATGCTCAAAAAATAAAGAAAAATAGCATTTGAGATCACAAAAATATAATAAAATAACCAATATTTTTATGTTAAATACTTTTTAATCTTGACCTCTTAAAATAACAAAAAATTCAATTCGGGATTGCGTGTTCCCTTACAAACATATACCCAAATCGAGCATAAAAAATACCATTTCAATCATTTTATTTTCCTTTTGCAATTTTGGATTTGTGACATGGTACTTTAATATCCCATCTTATATCTTGGTCCAATTGCACTAGGATTTGGTTTAATTTTGACTTTAGGGACCTAATTGCATAAAGATCTTTTAATTTTAGTCCTTAAAGTGCCAAAACCGAATTAAATTTTTTCGATTGGCACCCAGAAAATTGTGAGATCCCCACCCTATAGTTTTCGATCTTCCGAATCTAATGGTAGTTTAATTGGATCTGATTCCTTCATTAAAGGCTTGAATTCTACGAAATTGCATTTCGGATCCTACCCAATAGTTGAGGTTTTTAATCAGTTCTGAGAGTAATTTTCATGAAAAACACATTTTTAAAGAGGATTCATGCTGGGAAAGCCATTTTTAGCCTCAATTTTACAAAACAATGCCAATTGCTATCCTAATTTGAATTTTTTCTCACGGTCAGGTCCGTCGAGTCTGCCGGACCAGACCTAGCTATTGGCACATGATTTTTAATTAGTTTTTTTTTATAACCAAGATCTCCGGGCCAACTTGCGCGCACCTCGACTATTCTTCGGGGGAGACTAGCACAGCAAACCACCACCATGGCCCCCCACTTAAATCACAGGTGCTCATTTGGAGAATCGAACCTGATACCAGTGCGCCTAACCACACAGTCTCAAGTGTGTTCTAACCAACTGAGCTACCCATGAGTGGGTATTTTTTTTAATTAGTTTTTCTTTTGCCAAATTCTTAAAAATCCATAAAAAAAAATAATAATAAAATGAAAAATCAACTTTGGAAACCTTGTCCTAGCATAAGGAGCCAATTTTGAACAAAAAATAATAATTTTTCATACTTTTCGCTTTTTAAATATTTCTAGAAAAATAGGAAAATACCCAAAATATAATTTGAGGTCAAAAAATATATAAAAATAGTCAATATTTTTCTTTTTAATCCCTTTACCTTTTGACCACTTCAAATTGGAAAATCTTAATGCGGGGTCATGTGTTCCTTAATAAAGGTACGCTCAATTTGAGCATAAAAAAATACTTTTTGAGTCATTTTATTTTCTTTCTTCACTTCTTATTAGTTGTGACATGATTCTTCAGTATCCCATGTCACATTCTGGTCCAATTGTGGACTAATTTGCTCAATTTTGGCACTAGGGACTTAATTGCACAAAAAATTCTTTCATTTTAGTCCCTAGCGCACCAAATTCGAAATTAAATTCTCCCATGAGATACCCATGGAACTCCAAGACCCCTAACCCATAGTTTTCGACCTTCTGAACCTAATGATGGGTCTAATTAGAGCTAATTCTTCCATTAAGGGTTTAAAATTAACAAAAATCGAATCCGGATCCTATCCAACATTTGGGGTTTTACATACAATTTTAAGTGTGTTTTTAACAGAGATCACCTTGTTAGAGACAATTCATGCCAGGAAAGCTACTGGTGACCTCAATTTCGCGAAAAGTGATATTTACTAGCTCAATTTGGGAATTTTCTTCACGGTCGGGTCGGGTGGGTCCGTCCTAGAGACCTGGTCAGTATTCATCTTGTTCTCCATATGTTCACAGGCGCAAAATAGAGGGGAACAGTAGGTTTTTGATTATTATTATTTTTCGACGGAGGGGGCTTCTAGAAGGAACAAGAGAAGAATCGGTTGGTGTTCGTTGATAACAGAATCAAGAGAGGGGGAGGTCTGAGATAACAAAACAGAGAAGGAACCAAACAGAGAGAGGAGGAGAGAAAGAAGGGAGGTGAGCTATGCAATCCGAAGGCTGCGAGGTCATACTCCCACTAATCCGGCGACCACCGAGCAACGCCCTTGCCTTCATCGGCTTCCTATCGGTCTTGCGATTATCTTGAATTCTTTCACTGTTGCTGACACTCCCAAAAAAGGTGACCTCCTTGTCGACATCGAGTTGAGCCTTCAACGGTCCAGTTCAATCTATTCATCTTTCCTTCAAGTTATCTTATCTATCTGATTCTTAAGCTCACTCTAGTCTCTTTTACGTGTATATACTACATCATTTTGCCATCTGAAACCATCGAGTCAGCCGTGAATCCGCTACCCTCATCTCAAGCTCCATATCTCGATCTGAATAACCGCGGACCTATTCGAAGGTTGGGGTAATTTCTCTTACCTTCTTTGGATGATCGTTGATGGGTTGCATGACATTTTTAGCCGTAGATATGGATTTGATGATTCTTGCTAGATATGGATGCTTGATCGGTGTTGTCATAGGTACTGCTAGGGCTTTTTCAGGCGTAGAACCGATATACGTAGTTTAGGAGTGGCTAAGGAGTAGATTAGAAGGGAAATCTCAGCGAAACAACAGGATTTTGACGTCAGAATTGCACTTCCGACGAGGTGGCGTTGACCTGGTCAATGTCTACGTGGCATGGATGTGGCGGTCACGTCAGCGCAGTCGGTTATAACTAACAACCGAAATGAAAATTGATTCAACAGCTGGACTTGTGCCACATGTCGAGATCTGATGATATTTTAAATAAAAAAATGATTTTCAAAAAATATTCTCATTCTAATTATAATGATATGAATGTATGGTATGCTAGACTTGATCATAATGGCCAACAATTATGAATAGATTACCCAAAAAGGGCTTAATAAGCAATATTGAAAAAGTCAAATTGCCTACTTGTAAGCATTGTCTAATGGAAAAGACAATGCGGAAGTCATTTGGAAAAGGAACAAGAGCTAAATTTTCATTGATATTAATTCATACCAATATTTGTGGTCAAATGAATATAAAGGTAAGGCATGGAGCCGTATATTTCATCATTTTTATAGATGATTACACTCGATTCAATATATCTATTTGATTTCTCTAATGTATTGTATTCTCCTAAGTTCGTCGAAATCTTGTTTAATATTGGTTTTAGTCAAGCTTGGTTTTTGTATGAATGTTCATGACAACGGCATGAATTTATTATAAGGTATTTCTTTCTTTGGTTCAGGTTATTTTGTAGATGACTTTATTATATTTGATATTTAAAATACTAATGTGAATATTTATTATTATATGTGTATATTTGTCCATTCTTGTGATAACTATGTGAATGTGTGACATGCTAGACTTGATCATACTAGCCAACAGCTATGAATATATTACCCAAAGAGGGCTTGATAAGCAATATTGAGAAAATCGAATTGTCTACTTGTGAGTATTGCCTATTGGGAAAAATAATGCGGAAGCCATTTGGAAATGGAACAAGAGCTAAATTTCCATTGCTATTAATTCATACCGATATTTGTGGTCCAGTGAATATAGGGGTAAGGCATGGGGCCATATATCTCATTACTTTTATAAATGATTACACTTGATTCAAATATATGTATTTGATTTCTCCGATGTATTGTATGCCCCAAAGATTCGTCATAATCTTGTTTCTATATTGGTTTTAGTCAAGCTTGATTTTGGTACGAATTTTCATGACAATGGCGTGGATTTATTATTAGATATTACTTTCTATGGTTCAGGTTATTTTGTAGATGACTTTATTATATTGGATGTTGAAAAAAATAATGCGAAAATTTATTATTATTTGTTTACATTTTCTCATTCTAATGATAATGGTGTGAATGTGTGGCATGCTAAACTTAGTCATATTAGCCAACAACTATGAATAGATTACCCAAAGAGGGCATAATGAGCCATACTGAGAAAGTCAAATTACCTGCTTGTGAGCATTGTCCAGTGGAAAAAATAATGCAAAAGCCATTTGAAAAAGGAATAAGAGCTGCATTTCCATTGCTATTAATTCATCTTAATATTTGTGGTCTAATGAATATAAGGGTAAGGCATGGGGCCGTATATTTCATCACTTTTATGGATGATTATACTTGATTCAGATATGTCTTTTTGATTTCTCCTATGTATTGTATGCTCCTAAGATTTGTCAGAATCTTGTTTCTATATTGGTTTTAGTCAAGCTTGGTTTTTGTTTGAATTTTCATGACATCGACTTGAATTTATTAATAGGTATAACTTTTTATGGTTCAGGTTATTTTGTAAATAACTTTATTATATTAGATATTGAAAACACTAATGTGAAAATTTATTATTATCTATTTACATTTTTCCATTCTAGTGATAACTATGGGAATGTGTCGCATGCTGGACTTGGTCATACTAGCAAACAGCTATGAATAGATTAATCGAAGAGGGCTTAATGAGAAATATTGAGAAAGTTGAATTGCCTACTTGTGATCCTATTGGAAATAACAATGTGGAAGTCATTTGGAAAAGGAACAAGAGCTAAATTTTCATTGCTATTAATTCATACCAATATTCATGGTCCAATGAACATAAGGGTAAGGCATGTGGCCGTATATTTTATCATTTTTATAGGTGATTACACTCAATTCAGATATGTCTTTTTGATTTCTCTGATGTATTTTATGTTCCAAAGATTCATCGGAATCTTGTTTCTATATTGGTTTTAGTCACGCTTGATTTTTGTACGAATTTTCATGACAATGGCATGGATTTATTATTAGGCATAACTTTCTATGGTTTAGGTTATTTTGTAGATGGCTTTATTATGTTGGATATTGAAAAAACTAATGTGGATATTTATTATTATCTGTTTACATTTTTCCATTCTAGTGATAATGATGTGAATATGTGCCATGCTAGACTTGGTCATATTGGCCAACGGCCATGAATAGATTACCCAAATAGGGCTTCATGAGCAATATTAAGAAAGTCGAATGGCCTACTTGTGGGCATTGCCTAGTGGAAAAAATAATGCACAATACATTTGAAAAATGAATAAGAGCTGAATTTTCATTGTTATTAATTCATATCTGTATTTGTGTTCCAATGAATATAATGGTAAGGCACGGTGTTATGTTTTTCATCCCTTTTAAAGACACTCGATTCGGATTTAGTATTCATTTACCGATAAGCGATACAAGTTAAATTACGGCATGTTTCAGCACGTCTACCGTTTAGAATCAATGATTTAGTATCCCACGAAAGTGCATCGATGCAAGTTAAATAACCAGGCATGTCGCCTGGTTGATACAAGCAGCCCAAAATTAAGGTGTCTAGAGCGATGGCACTGGATGCTAAGGTGTCGAGAGGTGATCAATGGGCACGTCCGAGCCGACGATTAGGCCAAATCTTGAGGTCCGGCCTAAATTTATTTACCACATTGCGGGATCTAGAGCGATGACACATGAGGCCAAGGTGTCAAGAGGTGATCAGTGGCCACGTCCAAGCCGATACCCAGGCCCAATATTAAGGTTGTCGGGCCTAAATTTGATCACCCACCAGTAAAACTTTTTATACCCAAATATTATTGGGTGTCGAGCCGGACTTGGATAGTGTTAATCGGGTCAAGCCGGACTTTCTCATTGAAAGGCCTTGACAAAGCCCGCCAAATCTGTCTTTGAGCCCCAATGGCTCGGATCAATCCTAGGCAAGCCAGGCGGCTGCTATGATGAAGAGAAGCTTACCTCGCTACCCGAAGACTGAAAACAGCCAAAAAAAGAGGGCCAAGGCCCAGTACGAAGATAAAATCCAAGCTCCCAAGTCGTATAAATCATTAAAGGCTGTGTAAAGGCTGACCTGAATATATATATTCCTAATCATGCTTTTTGGAAAAGAAATAATCATATTGTGAAATTACCTTATGAATCATATTTCTCAGAAAAAGATATTCCTACCAAAGTTAGACCTTCACAGTTGAATAGTGAATTTTTAAAATTTTCCGAAAAAGAGATTGAAGATTTACTTTAAAAAACGATTAATTCGTAAGTGTCAATCTCCTTGTAACTTTCTATGTCAATAAAAATTCAGAAATAGTGTGAGTAGTCCTCGTCTTGTTATAAATATTATATATATATATATATATATATATATATATATATATATATATATATATATATTCAGTAACAAACCTCGCCAACAAATGAAAATAGGAGCTTGACAGTTTGCAATGTAAAAATAACTCGAATAGAATTTTCCGAAAAGAGAACCCTAATTCCATCAAAAGGGCCACGATCCAAGCCAGATTGAGCTAGGAGCAGTTGTCAAAAGGACCCTTCACCGCAATTACCAAAGAAGGCCAACGACACATACTTCAAAGCAAAGAAAGAACCCCCCTCATACTGAATTTACAAAGTGGCAACCCAATAATAAGTACATCTCCATCCTAGTTGCCCTCTCTTGCTATCTCTTCCTTCCCTGGTACGTCACCATGGCACGAACCGGTCCATAAGCAGGCACACGGTGGCCTCCGAAATCGTGCTCTCCGCCGGAGCTTCTCCCCTCCTCTCTTCCTTCTTGGCCAGCGACGACCTCTTCGGCCCGGCTTCTGCCGATTCTTCGCGTTCTTGGTCGGACTTCGATTTGGGCCGGAGTAACTTCTTGATTGCGACCTTCTCTCCGAGCTTGGCGAGCTCAGACTCCCATATATCTACCAATGCAGACATACTCTCGACCTTTCTACCTTGCGGTACAAGTTTTTTCTCTTTTTTTGGGTGGGAGCTTGTATGCGGAATTGCTGTGGAGATGAGGAGAAAAATGATGGGGGGTGTTTTTATAGAGAAGACGAGGTTTTGAATGTGGTGTGGTCTGGAGGTATTTTTTTTTTTTTTTTATGGTTTTCTTAGGAAACAGGTGGGAGAGAGCCAGTGAATCAGTGTGTGGACAAGCACACGGGATATGGCCGGAGAATAGAATATTAGGAATATTCGACGACACTGGGCTGCGCTTGTCTCATTGCCAGGGGGGGAAATACTCTCGTGTAGTCGCTCGTACCATGAGAATGTATGTGCCTTCTGATTGCAGACCCATGAAGCCCGTCAGATTCGATCAATCTCATGGGTTCATGTGAACATAAGAAACTATGTCCAATGAAATGATTAATTTTGGCTAGCCTCTTGTTTAACAAAATGACGAGCACGTAATCCTTTTGACTCTGTTTGATTTTGGAATATATTTTCTACTTGCTTAGATGCATACCATCCCTTTTTGATTTGACTATTCTCATTTAGACCTAATAAAATAGATAGCATGATTCTCACTTCATTTAATTGTGTACATGCGATAGGAAGGTTCGCCACATAATCAAAACGAAATAAAGCGTAGAATCAAGAAAGAGCAAGCGAAATACAATATTTTATCATGATTCACCTTAAATTAGCTCAAATCGAATAATTTTGCCGTGAGCATCGAACTCTTTTAAGATCAAAAGGGGGAGAAATTACGGGAGGTACTCGCCCATTCTCTTTCTTTTCAGTTAATTAAATTAATACGGAGGTTCGACCAAAAAAAAAAAATTAATACGGAGGGTCTTCTCGTCCTTTCTGGTCCCCCAAGATAAACAAGAGGAAAAAGAAAAGCCCACGTGTTCATGGGCCAGGCTACGCATAATCAACATGATCACCACCATTAATCTTATCTTGTTCACGTGGCTCAAAATCTCATCCCTCCATCCGTGGCTGGAAAAATCAACAAGGGATAGAGACGCAAGAAGAAGCTTCCAACCCTTGGGCTGCTTTATCGCCATGCGGCCACTTGTTTTCTCCTCCGTCGCATACGGATTTCTGAAGGTCCTCTTTTACGAGGTGGGGGCTTGCTAGCGAACTCCGTTCAACGGTAATGATTTCTTTGGCATTATGACGATGATCCATGTATAATATCACGAAAAATTAGATACGAATTCCTAAGTGGCTAGTTGTAAATAGCCCTACTCCAACATATCCTGTGCCGCGTGGAGGCAGAAGGTCCATGAACACTCGTTCAAATCATACGAGTTATGTGCAAATGGCTCTGAATTAGCATCACTGCATAGACCCGAAACCTTGTACTTAACTCTCACGATAGAGTTACGCATAAGAAGTGTTTGCAAACAATAATTAGCGTGGTATCATGTCTATTTTTGGCTATTGGCTCTATTCACACTTGAAGATACTAAGTAGAAATATCTTGGGAACGAGTGATGGCACTTCGCCAATTTCTGTAGAAACTTAAAAGGAAATATCTTCACTTGCTCAAGAAAAGTTGCAAAAAGTCAAGGGTGCGGAACCAGCTGAAAAAGGTGGAGCAGCCCACGAGATGTGAATAAAATCTTGGCAATATGTCGGCGAAAATATCTTAAGTTGGAGAAAGACCAGAAGAGAACCAAAGGAAACGATCTAAAACATTGTTTATGATTCGGAGATATTTGTGGTCATGGGTCTGACATTTTTCACAACGTGTGTGGGCCTCGAGGCCATATATGTAGCCGTGGGATAGCTTTCTTTGTTGGGAAATCGATTTTGTGTAAATCGGGAAAAAAAAATTCCGAAAAATCGTAAATCTGTTCCACTTTTACCGATTCATTCCAAAATATTTTAGGTTTAAAAATTAACTCCTATATCTCATGTTTTGACTTCCAGCCAATTTTGGCCGGGAATCGCTCATGTGGACGCCGGCCATCAAATGTGGCACACCCGATATTGACGTGGGCAATTTTTAACAATATTTTAGTATTTACTTATCTATTTATCTATTTCTATTTTTATTTACTTTTTTCCTTTTCTTTTCTGTTTTCCCTCTGCCAACCATTGTCGGGCCTTGTTGATGGCCAAAAGAGATGCTAGTCTCAGTCGGCATTGGCCGAGGATTGCCCTCACACGGGTGCCCAAGGGCATTCCTTCACTAGATTTGGCGAGGGCAATCCACGCCCACCCAAGTGAGCGCAGCCTTCGCCTAAGGCTGGCGACCTCTGGGTTCCATCGACGAGGCTCAACGATGGCCGAACGAGGGACAAGGGAAAAACAAGAAAGGGAAAAACGGGAAAAAAAAAAGTAAAAATTAAAAATTAAAAATTAAACAAGGAAAGTAGAACATAAGAAACATTAAATTAGAAAATAAATAATTCGAGAAAAATATTGTTAAAAATTATTCACGTTGGTCCACGTCAATGATTTCAAATTGACTATATTGACTCAATTGGCAAAATATGAAATTGTTTAGAACTCTATTAGTAAAATTGAATTCGAAAAAAAAAGGGTAAAATTGAATGATTTAAGACTAAACTGACAAAAGTGTAATAAGTTTTTGGACGATTGCTCTGTGTAAATGTAAAGTTGAAAGGTTTAGGTTTCGCGGAAGAGAACATGAGTCGGTCCCCATGTATTATCTTTCTTTTCTTTTCAATTGTTAAATCAGGCTAAAAAAAGGACACAGGTTGTCAAGAAAAACCAAATTTCAGCAAAGTGAATTTGGAAGGAGGCGTTTTGACACCATTGTTTGGTAAATTCAAAAGTTACACGAATTTAATATGGACAACTTTTATAGCCTAATTGCAAAAATATAACGTATTTTTTTTTCTCTTTTTCTTTTTAAATCTCGAATCACATTCGACCCAAAAGAAAAAAAAAAATCTTGAATCATAGAATAATTGCTCTCTCTCTCTCTGGACACTTGATAAAGTTGCTTCAAAGTCGATCTAGGAACTCATCTGGGTCAAACCAAATTAGTTCAAGTTACCAATTTGTAAAGTAGCAAGTTCGACCTTTCGGGCAAAGCCGAATTGGCCTGCCTTGGCCCGTCCTAGACTCCTAGCTGAAAATAACTTCTGTTTTTTTCGATTTTTATGAGATTGCAATCTCGATTCACCTCGCGAACAAACCTTTAAACTGCTCGTACTGCATTAATTAGCATCAAACGTATCTCACTTGCGTATTGATTATAGACAGTTGAACCAAGTAAACTATAAAGAATAAATATCCACTTCACAGGATTGATGATTTATTCGATCAACTGCAAAGAGCTTCGATACCCTCTAAGATAGACCAAATGACCGGGTATCATCAGTTGAGAATTAAGAAAGAAGATATACTAAAGACGGCTTTTAGGACAAGGTATGATCACTATGAGTTCATCGTTATGTCTTTCGATCTGACTAATGCTCCAACTGCATTTATGGATTTGATGCATCGGGTGTTCAAGGAATTTTTGGATAGATTTGTTATAGCCTTCATTGATGATGTTCTAATTTACTCAAGGAGCAACAAAGAACACGCAAAGCATTTGAAGATTGTTTTACAAACTCTAAAGGAGCACTAGTTTTATGCTAAGTTTAGCAAATGCGAGTTTTGACTGAATAAAGTAGCATTTCTTAGTCATGTGGTATCTGGAGAAGGAATTGCTGTAGACCCTGCAAAGATTGAACCCGTTATGAATTGGCCTAGACCAACTACGGTGACGGAAGTCCGGAGTTTCCTAGGACTGGCCGGTTATTACCGACGCTTTGTGGAGAAGTTTCCATCCATAACCATTCCATTAACAATGTTGACTAAGAAGGAAACAAAGTTCGAGTGGACAGATAAGTGTGAGAGAAGCTTTCAAGAGCTTAAGCATCGGTTGACGACTGCACTAGTATTAACGATCCCATCAGGACTTGGAGGTTATGAGATATATAGCGATGCTTCGCTAAAGGAACTGAGTTGTATGCTAATGCAATATGGAAAAGTGGTCGCCTATACATCACAACAACTGAGACCGCACGAGATGAATTATTCCACCCATGATTTGGAATTGACTGCAATTATCTTCACCCTGAAGATCTGGAGGCATTATTTGTATGGCGAAAAGTTTCAAATCTATACAGATCACCAGAGTCTGAAGTATCTCTTTTCCTAGAAAGAATTAAATATAAGGCAACGCCGATAGATGGAGATGCTTAAGGATTACGACTGCGACATCTTGTATCATCTTGGAAAAGCGAATAGAGTTGCAGATGCACTCAGTCGGAAATCAAGCGTCGCTTGTCTACTGGTTAAAGGACGGTCGTTACTCGAGGAATTAAGAGATTCTGAATTCAAGTTGGAAGTTTGTCAACTATCCAGTTTGATAGAGACTTTGAGAATAGAACCCGAGATCCAAGAAAGGATAAAAGCCTCGCAGCCTACAGACCCAGAAATTTAGAAGATCCTCGAAATGGACGCAACGAAAAAAAAAAGCACGAGCTCCAAGTGTTAGAGGATGGAATTTTGAAATTTCGAGGACGCCTATGTGTACCCAAAGACGAAGAGATTAGGAAAAGATCTTATCTGAAGCTCACTAAAGCAATTACAGTATCCATTCGGGCGGCAGGAAAATGTACCAGAACTTGCGTCAACATTATTGGTGAAATGAGATGAAAGTAGACGTGGCTAAGTATGTTTCAAAGTGCCTGACGTGTCAGCAAGTAAATGCACAACACCGTAAGCCCGATAGATTGTTACAGCCATTGAAAATTCCTGAATGGAAATGAGAACACGTGACGATGGATTTTGTGATGGGTTTGCCAAGGAGCCAAAGAAGTCACGATTCGATTTGGGTAGTCGTGGACAGATTGACCAAGTCTACACATTTCATTCCGGTGTGAAAGGACTTCGCGATGGACAAGTATGCCAAACTGCATATGCGTCAAATAGTGAGGCTACATGGAGTACCTGTAACGATTGCATCGGACAAAGATCCTAAGTTCATGGCGAACTTTTGGAAAAGCTTTCAAGATGCCATGGGAACTCGACTACAGTTCAGTACGGCGTATCATCCTCAAACAGATGGGCAATCGGAAAGAACGATTCAGATGCTCGAAGATATGTTACGAGTGTGTGTCATAGACTTCAAAGGTGATATGAAGATCAATTACATTTGGTGGAGTTTGTGTATAACAGTAGTTATCAGCAGAGTATTCAAATGACACCTTTTGAAGCACTCTATGGAAGAGCTTACAGAACTCCGATTCGTTGGGACGAAGTTGGACAGAGGAGTATTACAGGCCCGGAGTTGGTGGAGCAATCGGTGGAAGACGTAAAAATAATACGAGATAAACTGAAGACGGAACAAAGTCGTCAGAAAAGTTACGCTAGCAAACGTTACGCTGGCAAACGTTACACTGGCAAACGTTACAAACCTCTGGAGTTTCAAATTGGTGATCACGTTTTTCTTAAAGTTTCCCTAATGCGAGGACTATCTCGGTTTGAAAAGAAAGGAAAACTGAGCCCAAGGTACGTAGGTCCTTGTGAGGTTTTGGAACAGATTGGAACTCTAGCATACAGACTTGCCTTATCGCCTAATTTATCTCAAGTACACAATGTCTTCCACATGTCTATGCTGAGGAATGTATTGAATTATGAGACTATCGAAGTTGACGATAGAGTGTCCTACGTGGAAAAGCCAGTCAGAATTGAAGGCCGAAAAGAACAAGTTTTGATAAACAAGACGATTCCACTAGTCAAAGTAATTTGGGAGCACCACGGGACCGAAGACGCTACGTGGGAAAGCGAGGAAACGATGAGACGTCAATATCCCCATCTCTTTGAATAGCTGAGTTTATTGTAAATTTCGAGGACCACATTTTTGTAAGGGGGAAGAGTTGTAACATTCTGATTTTTCTTGTCATTTCGAGACTTATCAATGAGAATATATCTAGCGATGTATTTTAGTCGTATCTCACTCGGATCTGATCAATCTCGAGTTAACTAACCAAAAGGAAAGGGCTAACGCAAGATAAGGTACGTGGACCTAGGAAACTCGAATGGGAAACGACACTTTGATCATAAGGATTATCGAGGGGACATTTAGAGCCATTAAAGGCTAATCTAAGAATGATTAGGAATGCATTACTAGCGTTATATGATTGGAGCGCGGGTGATGTCGCTTAACCAATGTATGATTTGCAAAATTTTCCTAAATCGAACGATGTGATCGAGACTGTCGGAACTAGTGATGGACCATCGCAATCACATGACAACCAAAGTCGCCATGAACTGATGAGCCCTAAGTGTAATGAGAATAACAGAGTCGATACGCGTAACGTCTGCAAAAACCGTCCGTTAGTTCAGGATAGTCCAAAATTATATTTGACAGAGAAATGGCCCAGAGACGAGTTTCGAAATTGAAAAATGAAAAATCAAGAATTCCAACATTATAATTGGATTAGACGTCGCCTCGTCAAAGGAAATTTGAATTGAAAAAACGATATTTCGGACGACGAGAGCTAAATTACCGTTTTACCCCTCATGGCTTGGTTTTGTCTTAATAAATGAAGAGTAACATTTTGGTCATTGACCACACCCCAAGACTGCCAAAAATTAGAAGAAATAAGAGCCATTGGATGATCAAATTATGGACAAAATGACAAGTGTCAATGGATGGTGAGTTGACATTAATTACACAATTTTTAACCTACCATTCTTCTTGTTTGACTCTCTAAACTTGGTGTATAGCTCTCTCTCTCTCTTCCCATTGCTTCAGTCGAACCCCCTACCATCCCATTCTTCTTCTTCTTCTTCCTCACGCTACCCGGCTCGACCGATTCTGCCCGCCTCCTTTGTCGCAGTTGACAGCCACCTCCGACGACCCACTGACCTCGCGTTTGCCGCCAGCCCCTAGCTCAACCTCTTGCCGATCACCTCCAAGTGGTAGCTCGACATTTGGTCACCAGTAGAGCTCCGACCAACCATTTTCCCGAAAGTGGACAGATTTCGTCACAACAGAGGATAAGTCTTCGTTTAGCCTCCGTATGACCTCGATTTACTTCAATCTATCTGCAAGATTTTATAGACATGTAGTAAACTTGTATATTGAGCTGAGGTAAAAATTTTGGCTGAATTTGATGGAGATTTGATGCCGAAATAGTGCTGGTTTTGTGGACAGAATTTGACCGGCGGTACGCTTGGAGGAACTGGCGTTGATCTTGGACTTTTCGATGTCGCCTCACCACAAAATTGTCGGTGAGACTTCCTTAGACCTAGAAATATATGTTGGCAAGTATATTAAGTAATAAATTAAGGTTTAAGGTGGAATTATGGGCTGATTGGTTGAGTATAGGGTAGAACCAAAACCGCCATGTTTCGGTTTGTGCAATCTGAGTTATTGAAGGCTGTTTTGGGTGTCTCCAAGTCTTAATTTCATCGTTGAGACGTACTAGGATGTCAATTGACATGTTATTAAGGTTTATACTCCGTGGTTCGACGATTGGACGAGAAAAATTGACGAATTGGTTAATTTTCACTAGGATACACGGCTGCCCTATTTTTGGACTATTAGGTCGGATCCTTCTAGTGATTTGGAAAGAGAATTTTGCTGAATTAACCCTAAGGTAAGGAGTCCCTAAACTTTAGCTAGGATGATAGGCCTCGACTGGGTGATTTGGTGTCGAATTGAATTTTGTGAGTTCTTGTATGGCTATTCAATGTCTATCCTTATGGGTTAGTGAATGTGAGTATGCTTGTTAAATGCAAATGCCTTGTATCGAATGCCACTTTTTGAGTGATGAATTTGATTGCATCGCATGCCGTAGACTCTTAGCTCAATGCATGGGCTTGTACTCGATCATGAATTCTTAAATTGAAAAGGAATTTTGGTATACTTGGAAACTCTTGACAACCTGATGCATCGAGACGTGGGGTTGTGATGGCTAATATCCTGAGGCATCGAGACGCGAGACGAGATTTTATATGTGTCGATACAGGCCTTGAATGGCGTTGAGGACCTGATGTGTTTACGCGGGCTCCTATTTATAACGGTCTGAGGCGTAATGACACGGACCAAGCCTGAGGCTTTTTGACGCGGGCGAGAAGTATGAGACAACTCTGGAAAATGGGATGCAAGACTTAATCTTGTGTTCACATGCCTGACTTGAATTATAAGATATGTTGATATGCTTGTGCGATTACAACCATTTGTTTATATATGGCATGTTATGACTGATGATTGCCTTATATTGTTGAGCGTGTTCTTGCTCATTGTTTGCATTCATCTGGGTGTACTGTTAGCCTGACCTATGGTTGGGACTTATCTTACTGAAATTTAAATCTCACCCCATCATGGGGCCTTACTTTTCCAGACCCTAAGCCCTGAGGATGCTACCAACACGTCTAGGAGATCCGAAAGAAATGACAGCCTATTTTGATGAGTTTTCTAATGGTCAAGGTACCGTTTATGTGAGGAAATGTACAGTTGTGTGGGTCGACGAGGGTGGTAAGGACAGGAAACCACATAGGTTTAAGGCCTAATTTCGTAGGGCAGACGAGATTACTATCGGACCGTTGAAGTCCACCAAGGTGCCTCGAGGAGTCATTCCTAGCTGGTATCATTCCATACGGGATTCTGTGGAGGTAAAGGTGTCTGTAGCTAGCTCAAGAAACGTACTTGAAAAGACCCCAACCCTGAAAGACACTGATGAGGTGATTGAGATCGATGCCTCGAAGGACGAGCCAAAGGATGACACATTGGATGTGCGCTCTGAGACCTTCTCGGATTACGAGCTAGCGGAGGATGCGGATGAGATCGACGACTCTAGCAATTGGACCTAAGGGTTTCCTGACTTTACTTAGTAGTCTTTTGATGACAACCTCGTTGGTCTGTAATCTTTTAGGGACTTGAGACTAGTTGTCTATTGGTTAAGTCCCGATTACCCCAATCCGTTAGCAGGTTTAGTTCACCTGCGCTTTTATATGAACTATTACTAATGTTTATATATAGTATGTTCTCGCTATCCAGGTTCCCATTAGTTTGTGTACGGAGGTATTATTCATATTTCGTTTCCGCATGCTTGATTACATTTTGCATCTCTCGACAAGTAAGTCCTGGGACTCGAGAGTACAGTGAAGGGAGTTGCGCTTTCGGGCTCGAGGGTACGGGGCGTGACACCCTGACCTCTATGAGTGGATTACTAGTGCTGCGGTTAGACAGAAAGCTTTTTGCAGCCCTATGTTGATTAATCTTCAGCTTTGAAGAATTCAGAATGTTCGAGGTGATGCCATTAGTGCTTTAGGAAAGCATTATCCACATTTGACTGATGTTGGTTCTTGGATTATCCGAAAGTTTATGAGTTGGCACTAGGAAATGTGGCATCTCTTAGGTTACCCTCAATTGTGGGACAAAAGAAGTGGATTGGGGTGTGGTTTTCCGTGTTTGGTATAAGCTACCTGACTTAGTTGGGTTGCTTGTTTATGGAGCTAACGTTGCCTCCGTGGCTGTTTCAAGCCTGCTGATCTCATCCCAAAGCTTGAAAGTATTCCTTGAATTGTCTCAATCTAGAGGGAGATCCCAATTTTACGGTGCCCAAGATAACAGGAAAATTGTTACTCGCTCATTTTACGGATATCTTGGGAGGAACAGCTTCTTTATGTGCCGATACTCCAAGAAAAGGAAGACTGTACTATGGGACTGGAGAAACTCAAAGAAAACTCATAAGAGCATGGATGAGATTAAAATTTGGTCTGAGGGTATACTGTCAAGTTTGCTTCTACAAAGTGCGAAGAACAATCCACCGAGTATAGAGGATTTCTGGGCGAATCAAGCGCTCCATGGTTACTAGTCTTGATGCAGAGCTCTCAGCAAGATGTAAAAGGGAGAGCAGCAGCTGGACTTGTATATTTGGTTAAATTTAAGTACTATAATCCTACTAACCCAGAAAGGACTGAAGGAATAATGCAAAATGGAGGCATATCATCTTGTTAGACCTTGCTAAATCTTCAGGAATGGATGCAACTATAGGCTGTGACGGTAAAGTTTTTTTCCAGTACTTGGAGCTATTTGATTAAGTTTTCACCTTCTTTTTGGTGAAAAACCTCGTTATTTTATTTGGAACACATACCAACGGCATGTTACCCGACTCCACCTTACATGTAAGAAATTGAGAACTTAGTGTATGAAGTGTTGAACTCTTGGTATGTTTCAGACCATAGTATACTTGTTGGAGAATGACAATATTGCAAAACCTATTGTAAAAGGTGAAATTGGCATTATTGCTACGTTGGAGAGTCCAATGACCAAGTGGGTTGCTCAAAAGTCAACTACGCGTTTATGGAATCTTTCTTTCGTAAAAGAATTACAAGTGTCAAAACTTATATACGAACTCAATGCCAAAACTTTCAAAATGTTCATTTAAGTGTTTAATTTTTTAAAAAAAATGATCACTTTAGTGGCAACTCCTATTTGAGCTGACGTGACTAGCCGAAAATCCGGTATGACCTATTTTTTATTAATATTTGAGCTGACATGGCACACCGGAGTTGGCACTAAAGTGAGCAATTGGCACTTGAATGATCGTTTTGAAAGTTTTGGTATTAAAATGAGCGTCATACACAAGTTTTGATACTTATAGTGTACTTAATCACAGCATAAGGTATTCTCCCGGAGAACTAGTTCAATTGGCAAGAGCTTCCCACGAAGATGTCAGGTAATTAATTAATCTGTTTTTCTATAAACTGAATGACTTAGTTTATTTGAGGTCACATAGGAAACTTTTTTTTTTTTCTACATGAAAGCCTCTGTACTTGTTGTGGTCATTCCTTAGGCAACAGTTTTTTGATATGCAAAAGTTTTGAAAGCACGCATGAAGAAAATGATTAGCATGATAGAGTTACTTTTATGATGAGGATTATGTTGGATTGCAAACCAATGGTTTTTGTATAAGATTCATGCTTTGGTAGTTGTATGTACATGAGAGAAAATAAGTAAATTTGGGAAAAGGTGGGGGAGCAAGCTTGGAAGTTAAGTGGAAAATAGAAATGGAATAATGTAAAAGAACGGGATTTTGCACAGTGGAGAATCTGAATTTTCATATTTACTATAAAACTTTAAGATCCCTTCTTAAAGTTGCTATTATTCTTACTTCAGTAGATGTTTTTTGTGCAAGAGTAAAGAAAGAATCGAGTGTGAATCACTTACTCTCGCATTGTAGCTAGATGACAAGGATTTGTACTATTGTTTTTGCAATTTAGGAGTACAATCGGTGACCTCAGGCACGATGCAGCATGAACTTTATGTATGGAGAGGGACCATCAGTTTGTGGCTAGAAAGGAGCAGATTACTAAAGATGATTCTTTGCCTTGTTTTTTGGTTCATTTTGCGGGGGAGGGGGTTGCGGATCAAGAGGACGTTTCAAGGAGTTCAATCCTCTTGGGATTTTGATGTCGGCATAAAACGCTGACAAGGTATTCAACACCAAGAAGAAAATCGAATGGGGGAGTCGCCTTCTTGATTTATATCGGCGAAGCAAATTAACCTCAAGAAATATGATCGTTTGTTTCTTTCATGTATTCGTACAACACTAATAAGGAAAGATTTAAAATACATGGTAGAACGAATCTGGTCATGGAGAAAGGGGATATTCATGGAGACCCACGCAAAAGGAAGCTTTCATACACTTCACGATCAATTCTCAACGACAATTCAGCCTTTTAATTCAGCGATTGACTTGCTCAGTGAACATGAGGGAGCGCTCATTTCAAAAGGAGAGGGGCGTTTTTTCAGAAAATTTTACTCTTGAGAATACGTGAAAAGGGAGATGTCATTCTTTATTTTATAGTCAAGAAATGTGAGATCGAGGTAGGGTGATTCTGAGTACACTTACAGAGAAAAAAAAAAAAAACGTGACAGGCCCATTGAGATAAAAGTGGTGAAAAGCTATACATCCATACAGAAAGAGAGGTAGGTATAAAAGGAGGAGAAAAAGTCGTCATTGACTTCATCCCCTTCCATCAGATTTCTCCAATGGAAACGCTTGCAGGATTGCAAGTTTTCTTCACGTTCTAATATCCCGCCTGCTCCACCGAATCTCCAAGCTAGAATCGTGTGTTGTTGTTTTTCTGACACTTGTTTTTGCGGCTGGTTTTAGACTTTCAGTATCGCTGAGCCCTTCAGTATCGCTGAGCCCTTCACTGACGGCCACGCGAACCTTCAGTTTCCTTACGTCTGCTCCCGCACAACCGTAATATCTTCGACAGCGATCTACCCAACGACAAAGCTGCTCGGCCTCCCTGTTTAGCCGTGACATCTCTAGTTGTACTCCAATTCCCTTGTGCTGTGAGGCTTGTCGCTAACTTAAACTGTTGTCCTTGTTTTTGACCATTGCTGCAAGACGATGTCGGCATGTAAGGACGGGTTCTTGTCCCTGATGACGAAGTTGCCGTGCGACGACGACCTGCCGCGATATCCTTTGGCAGAATTCACGTTTTTGATTTCCTGTGGAATCTTTTAGCAAATTGGAGAATTCTTCATTTCGCAGGTTTTCTCGAACATCACACTAAAAGAGCTACTGGGTATTTTCCCCCATCATCCACCACAGTGACTCATGAGCATCGTTGGCTGCATTCCAAATCATCCGCAATTGCCCTCTGTTATTCCAAATCGGAAAATTGTTCCGATTTAGGTGATTGCTCAATCTAATTTTGAATTTCATTTTTTTTTTCCTGATTCGGGCAAATCTGATCTAATGAGATTTTAGGCATTATCCGATTTGGGGTTACCGCAAGAAAATCAAATTTAACAATTAATTTGACCCGTGAGACGACGGATCATTTTTCTAATCAAGTTCGAATTTAAAGCGGTCTTTTGTCAAGATTACCATATCCATTAATTTATGACGTGAGATGACGAATTATTTTTTTGGATATCATAATATTTTGCCTAAAATCTTGAAACATCTTGTTGTGGATTGAATCCGATACTAGACATGCCTTTTTCTATAACGGCACATAAGAGAACGTTGTATTTTTCCATATAAATCTAATGAGGTTGCACGTTAATTTAGGTCAATTGTAATTGGACTTATTTTTGCATGCCACATGACATATTAGAATAGCTACATTTAATTTTAAATGTATATCTCATCCGTTGCATTTTAGCATAATCTTCACTAAAAAAAACATAAAAAAAAAATCAATTAAGATTGCATTCTGCGTACACAATTTAATTTGCATGTTATGGCCAAACAAAGCAACAACAAAAAAAATAATTTGCTTTTGCTTGATTTTCTTTCTTGAAAATTTTCTATTATTATTATTTTTTTGGGACGTTTTCACATGTTAGGAGATAGGTTCTAAAAATGAATCCAAATTGTCTAAACATTTTATTTTTCAAAAGGTACCGAAAGTGCGTTAAGACAATCTAACGTAATCAAGTCTCCAAATTTGGAATTTCGCAGAAATAAAACATTTCTCTGAATGTTTTATTCAGGTGTCAAATCGACCTGCCGTGAACAAATTAGTGACGACTCCTAATAAAAAAAAATTATGCGAAATGATTGAAATTCGTGAATTGATATGGATATGGGAGAGGCCGGACTAAGTTTAACAACTTATCAATCTACTAACTTGAAAATCTCAATTTTTAGATCGCGACACTCACAACTGCAAGCTTTCAGTAGTCTAGACAGGACTATGCCCTGTTTACATAGATGAAAGGTATGTCATCTATCTACCTAATGATATATGTTATATGTTGACGACATACTGATTATGGTAAATGATGAGACTGCCATTGAGAACCTTAAAGGTTATCTGCACTTTACATTTCACAATAAAGATTTGGGGCCACCCATATATTTCCTTGGAATTGAAATTGATGGATCGGACCAAAAAATCTCTCTTAGTCAACATAAGTTCATACTAGAAATTATATCAGAAATAGGTCTATCAGAATGCAAGCCCGCTGTTATTCATATCGAGCAGAATGTCAAATTAACCACCATTGATTACGATGCAGGAATGATTCAAGATGATGCTATACTTGAAGATCCATCAAGTTACTAGAAGCTCGTTGGAAAACTCATATACCTAACTATAATCAGACCCGATATATGTTATGCATTAAGCCAGTTCATGCATAGTCCAAAATAGTCTCATCTGAATGCAGCTTTGAATGTCCAAAATAGTCTCATATTACAAATCAATCAAGGATTAAGAGTCAATCAATTTAGGATAAGAATTATCTTTCTATTTATTGTTTCAAACTCTGTACTATATCTATAGAACATTGTGCACGTTATACAAAAGCTAAGGAAATACAAAAGAATTCTCTTTCTTTTTCGTTTCTTTCAGTATCATATCTGGAGAAAAGCTTGCTTGTGGCCTATCTTTACCCTTTTCCTCGCATAGAGCTCTCTAGTAGTTCTTGGTAGGGGGATTGATGCATCTGAGCAGGAAGGGAATACTTAGTGCTTGGAATACGAATGCTATAAGGCTTGGGCGAGAGAGTAAGTCTAGAAGGCCCGGATACTGCATCATGTTAAAGCAGAAAAAAGCCGTAAGAGCTATAAACAAGTGAGATAGGCATGAAAGGGGGGCAGTCTGGAGATGTCTTTCATCATCCGGTACCTTCAACAGTTATTTCCCGTAATTTGGTTGCAGTTTGCTCCGACTGTCTAGAGGCCTTCTGTTTCTAGATGTACCTCATGAGTTTAATGGAGACGAATCGCTGAAAACATTCGCCGAACTTGATTTTGCACGGTGCTCGCAATATACATAAAAGCAAAGGGCAATTTATTTCCGGACTTCTTAGGTTAGTTCGACCCGAAGCGTCTTTTTTCCTTGTTTCTTGAATCCAGAAGACTATTCATGGTTTGGGGTGAAGAAACCTTGTATTCAGTTTCTGTGGGATGCCATAGTGTGGCATCATTCCTTGTATTCGCTCATTGTTGGGATCCGAAAGAGGATATCCTGCGCACCTTCACGACCGAAACGACAAACAAAACGTCTTCAGCACTCTATTCACAGAGTGGCGAATGGTTCAGTGAGTATGTGGATCTCGTGTGGTTCTACCAGTTCTTTAATTGCCAAAGTTGCGTGCTCTGCCTCTTGAAGTACAGGCCGTGTGAATCTGCAACTTTATTATCCCCATTAAAGAACACTTCGTGGCATGGTTCTCTTGAGAAGGTGGGAACTTTTTATCGCCACAACTTTGCAATTTAATGGATCTGACGTTCATCCCACTTTCCTGAAATGCTGAAATTACTCGGAATTCACTCGAGTCGGATATCTTGGAAAAAGCACAAGCTGAGACTCGTCTGATCTACTGTAGTATGATCGGGATCGTCGCTTGCTGTCCATTGATTTTTCGTCGGCTCGGGACACTCGATTACGTCTCGACTAAAAAAAGTTCGACACAGCTTCGAGACCCGACGTCTCGTTCCTACATTAGTTAAAGGAGAGGTTTCTCAGCCCTCTGCTTTTGAGTGCGCACAAGATTATGTTGTCTTTTCCTGTATTCTTTACTTTGTGGAGACACATGCAGCCAGCACTGAGACAACATGACAAATGACCAGATCGGACTCCTGTCGCTATGTGAACATCCTCTTCATATATCTGCAGGCAAAATTCTGAAAGGGCTCACGAGCTCAAAAACCACTCTCCACCTTTCTCTGGAGCTTCCATGGGGACTTTTCTTGGGCACTTGGTGCCGGGACTCGCCCTCACCTTGCTTGGATTATGGCACATCATGAACACATCAAGAAACTACTTCCTCAAAGGATCGAGCAATTTCAAATCACGGTTTTGGCATCCGTTCACCGCCTCTGCCCCCATATTCAAGCATTCCGAGCTTGTGCTCGTGTTCTCATTCTCTATTTTCGCGATCCTCACGCAAGTGGTGAACTTCCCCACCATCCGCATTGCTTTCAAGCTCGATAGTATTGAGCACGCCACCATGTTTCTCCACCTTGCTGTATTCTCTGGTTTCACTCTTTTGGCAGAGATCAACCGTAAAGCAGATACACTGTCGGGAGTCGGTGGAGTACTTGTTGCATCTGTTTTCGGTCAAGAACTTCTCTTGCTTCATTTCCATTCCGCTGATCATGTTGGACTTGAAGGGCACTACCACTGGCTATTGCAGCTTGTAGTGCTCGTATCGTTCGTCTCATCTTTGGCAGCAACATGTTTCCCCACCAGTTTCCCAGCATCTCTGGTTCTTGCCATTTCCGTGACCTTTCAGGGTTGTTGGTTCATAAACATGGGGTTCTTCCTTTGGATACCAGAATTGGTGCCTAAGGGTTGCACCGCACAGTCCATTCACACTAGCGGAGAATTAGTGCACGGTGCAGTAACTTGCGGCTCAAGTGATGCCGACTCGAGGGCTCGAGCCCTTGCTAACTTGCAGTTCAGTTGGATACTCGCGGGGATTTTGTTTTTGACAGGGAGCCTGTGCTTGAAATGGGCCGGAAAATGTTCGGAGAGAGGGCAGCATACAGAGTACCAGCGGCTTCGGTGTAAAGGTGCCGAGTTACCTCTATCAGTTGATGGATTCCAAGCAGCCGAGTTGCCTCTATCATTTGATGGATTTCAGGCAATCTCATCCTTAAAACATAGTGTAACAGGTTGATAGAGCAATTTATGTGAACTAAGGGCGTCTGGAGTACTCTTGCAATCTCCTAAGTAATAAGCTGGAGTGTGAAGAAATGGTTCAGTATACTGGCGACTACTCTTTATTTCATTTGCGGTAACGAGGCCATCGTCAAAATTATCATAACTTGTCTGGTAATTATTATACAAATAGCTCATTTGTAAGATATATATATATATATATATATATATATATATCATGAGTGGCGGCGACTCTCTTCATCATGAGTGGCAGCGGCGGCGGAGATGTCTAGAGTTGCGACGTGATGGCAGCCATGACGCGTAGCGGACAAAGGAAGAGAGGTGATCGGAGAAGAATAAGGAAAAAATCACAGGATAAATCTCACCTATGCAAAATTCAATTTGTTGATGTGCCATCCTCTTTAACCGGGAGTAAATTTAAGATAAAAATTTACTATCTTAAAATGAAAATTTAAACCGCAAGGTTAAAGTTAAATGTCTCGATTTAGGATAAGGGAAGGGATGGGTGACGGAGGTTAAAAAGGCCGGTATGCCGACCATTTTGATTCTCAGATTATGCTCACCGAAACAAATAAAAAAATATGGGAATTCTATTTGGTAACATAAATGATTATGATTATGTTTTCGAAAATAGTTTTGGTGCAAAAATAAAAATAAAAATGGTTGGTTCTGGAAAAAAGAACCGATTTTGACAATAACAAAAAAGAATAAAGTCTCATACATCTCACTTTTTCTTTTCAGTTCTCTCGTCAATTTTTACTCGACCTAAAATAGCACGAGGTCTCATTTTCAAAGAAAAATATATTAGATAATAAAATATAAAAAATTTGGAAAAGTTCTAAGAAACTAGAAAATTTTCAGAAAATCCCTAAAAAAAATAAGCTTGAATTAAGCTAGTTTGACATCACTTTCATAAATTTAGACCTAGATTCCCTAGATTTCATAGATTTTATTCTTTTTTAGAAAAATTATAAACACCTTTGCAATTAAACTAGAACCACATTCTCTAAGCCCTTAAGGTTTCATTAGGATTTTATGATGCAACTTATCAATGCCATGGTTCCTTGATTACGTACTCGATTTCATTGGATGTGATTTGCCTAGGTATCTAGTTTCAGATGACTTTGAAAAAAGACAAAAAGAACCACGTGAACAGTTAGCAAGCTCCCGTTATTGAGATTTGATTTTTTTAGAACCAAAAATGCCTACCATTGCAAGGCAATATAGTGCATTCTCCTTGCAGAAATGAGAGTGTCACTTGTGTCATTTATCCGCTCGCTCGAAAGATCTCGATGAAACCTCATGATAAATGGTGAGAATGACTCTGATGATTGTTGATATCTATTTTACATTTCAATATGCGATATTTTATATAAGAGAATCAATCAATTCGAAATGTAGAACAAAATTTCACAAAGCAACCACATAATTATTTAACTTAAATGACAAAAAATAGAAAGAGCTAATCTATGCATATTTGCTTGGAAATTGGCATTGTTATTCTAACCCTTTATGAAGACATATGATTGGTGATTAAAGTTAGGAAAAATAAGTTCTTTTGCTAATTATGGTGCTAGAGCCAAAAATTGATGCTTTAGATTCAAAGAAAAGTCTGATTCTTTTTCTTTTAAGATGAATTGACTCGTGAATTGTTTGGATTTGATGATGTTGCTCTTTTGAGAATTGATAGATTAAACTTGGAACCATATCTTTTCTCAAGTTAACGAATTGTTCAACAATTCTAAGATCAAATTGGACTAAATGAAAGATCAAATCAGAATTTTTGTGAACAAAATTGATTTTTGGCATACTCATTTTCTTGGCCGAACATTGAATTAGTAAATGAGCATGGATTTTCATTTTGATTGGTTGAGTTGCCCTATCCATAGTTGTTTAATGCTATCTCTTGTAAATTGGATAATGATCATGCGAGTTGGATAATATTTAATTTGCTATGAGCCTTGATCGTTATCTCTGACATGCGAAGTGATTTCGGTGTTCATCGGGATGTTATCTTATCTTATCTCATGCTATTTTTTTCTGATAATATTGGACTGTTAGATGTAAGATTTGATCTGGATTGAATGTTTATCCGATTTTTTTAGAATTATCTGAAAATCAATTTTTTCGATCTTCAAAAGATAATTTTCTAAAATTAAATTGGATAAAGTTTTTGATAAGGAAAGGTGGACCCCACTCTCAAATTTTTGGCCACCCCTCGCATATTTTCGAAATTTGAAGCTCAATTGACTTATTTTTTATTTTATTTTTTTCATGCTTGTTTGTATTTTATTGTTACAAAGTTTGCACATCTTTAAATAAACATGCTTATAACATATGCTCCCTTTATGCCTAGACCCTTCGAAAAATTAAATTGCATGCGCCATAATCTCATGGAATGGGATGTCAATTTAATATACCCCTATCCGCATACTGACTCGAATCGTTGAGTACATAGCAGATAAAAATTCTTCTCTAACCTAGATCTTTGAGAATGAATGAATTTTTCAAAAATTTTGAAATTTAAAGCTATATTATAGGCATTTTTATTTAATTTTGTTCAAATTTTTGTTTGCTTTTGAATATTTCTTTTTTTATTTAATCCAAAAATACAAAAATCACTTGTCATTTGCATATCGTATAGTAGTCCATACTTTGCCATGTTATCATGCATATTGTCATGCCATTCAGTATAGTTTGCATTGCATTATTTTTCCAAACAAAATCAAAATCAATCCACGTTGATCAATCAAAAGGGATTTTTATGAAATTTATACCGAAAGGGCACTAATTTTTTAAATTAATGTAATCAAGTCCCCAAACTCATTTTCTCTCATTCATAGAGATAAAATTATTTTATTACTATTTTATATAGGTTTCTAATCAACCTACTATAAATGATTATTGGTGGCTCCAACTGAACATTTTTTTAGGAATAAACTTAACTTACGATTTGGTAGGACTTTGAAGGGTCCGAATTAGGCTAGTTAATCCGATTAACCTGATAATATATTAGCTTAATCTGATTAACCTGATAATCTCTTAGCCTGATTTTAGGTCGCGATAACTACATGGGTGTCCAAATGATCGCGAAAGAAAGGACAAATCTGCCCATCAAGTTTCTTCACAAAAAGGAGACAGGACGCACAACACTATTACTCAGGACCAATATCAAACTATTGTCAAAATGTTGAGCCAGTTACAGACTACTGATGAGACTACAAGTATTTCAAGTACTCTTCTATCCAAGAAAATTCTATTCTGGTAAATACTTGGATAATCGATTCAGGTGCCAATGATCATATAATTTACACCAATAACTTATTTTTCCATATTGATGAACGATCTCAATTTCCCCTGCCAGTGCGACTTCCAAATGGAAGAACTACTCTAGTTACTGAAACTGGCAAAATTCAGCAAGGATCAAATTTTATTCTTCATAATGTCCTGTACATTCCTAAGTTTGAATTCAATCTCCCTTTTGTCTCGCGAGTTTGTCAAGATAATTCTTGCAATGTCATATTCAATTCAAAAAATTGCTTTTTTCAAAATCGTATATAGCAAACTGATGGGCTTGGGTAGAGTCGAAGATAGGTTATTTTTCTGGATCAATTCTCTTGGAGTTTTAAATTCCTTGAATAAAAGCATTTTTTGTAATGCTACTATTGTAATAAAAATCTCATTTATCATTAGTGTTCGGGTCATAGTGCAAAATTTTCTTATCCGAATTGTCCAATATGTCCTCTAACTAAATCCAGACAATATTTCCCATCGAGTGCATCTCTAGTTACTCGTCCTTTTTCACTAACATACCTTCATATCTAGGATCCTTACCATACGACTTATCGTGATGGTTCTCATTTTTTTTTCTCGCAATCGTTGATGCTTTTTCCACATATCACTTGGACCTTCCTCATGCATTCTAAAGGTCATACAATGTCCAATTTATCAAATTTCTTGTCTTTGGTCAAGACTCAATTTAATACATCTGTCCAAAATTTCGGACAGACAATGGATGTGAATTTCTTTATAACGATTGTCAGTCTCTGCTTACTTCTCATGGCATTTTTCATGAGACCTCTTGCACATATACTCTACAACAAAATGGAATTATGGAAAGGAAGCATAAACATCTTTTAGAAGTTGCACAAGCTTTCAAATACCAAGCTTTTATTCCTGAACAATTATGGGGTGATTGAGTGATCATTGCTACTTATTTGATTAACCACGTGTCAAGTAGAGTTCTTGGTGATACACCTTTTGACTTACTTTATGGAAAATTGTCTTCCATTGATCATCTGCGGACATTTGGATGCTTATGTTTTGCAACATCTATTTGGCCTCGAACTAATATGGATCCTCGGGCCACTCTGGGTTTTTTTTTTTTTTCATGGGTACCTTACGCTACAAAAAGTTTATCGAGTTATGGACATATCTACTGGAAATTTCTTTATTAGTAGAGATGTCATTTTCCATGAATATATTTTTCCTTTTCAAGATAGGACATCTTCATCCTCGACCGCCCCGGAACATCAGAATTTCCTAGATGAGGATGTTTTGGTCCGTTGTCCTCCATATTTAGTTGCTCCATCAACACCAATTGCATCAGCTCCGACAGAAAGTCCAGAGGCGACACTAGCAGAATCATCCGCTACAAGTGTCTCATTGTCTCCTATTATTGATTATCCATCGTCACGAATGGCATCTTCACCAGATCCTTCTCCAGTGACTTTAATTCTCGTTGAGTAACCAGACGTTATGGGTGTACTATTCGACCGCCTACTTAGACTAAAAATTATATTTGTTCTGTATCTAAAGCTTCAGGAAGCTACTATCCTATATCATCCTACGTTTCTTTCAGTCATCTTTCTTCCACGTATACGTGTAGCATTAGCCGGATTTTCGAGAAACAGGAGCCCTCTTCATACCAGGTAGCCGCACAAGATCCTCAATGGCAAAAGGTGATGGAAGCTGAACTCAATGCACTTATTGAAAACCACACATGGGACATTGTTCCTCTATCGGAACATCGAAAGCTCGTTGGATGCAAATGGGTCTACAAGATCAAATTCAAGGCTAATGGGTTTGTCGAACGCTACAATGCACGTTTACTGGCACAAAGTTTCACTCAGAGGGAAGGTTTTGATTACCATAAAACTTTCTCGCTAGTTGCGAAAGAAGTTACTGTTCATTCTTTTTTTCGCCATTACAGTTGCACACCACTGGTCTCTTCATCATATGGATGTCAACAACGCCTTCCTCCATGGAGATCTCGATGAAGAAATCTACATGAATCTTCTACCTGGATTACGCAGACAGGGGGAGTCACATGTATGTCGTCTTTGCAAATCCCTATATGGTCTCAAGGAGGCTTCCAAACAATAGTATGCCAAGTTTACAGATGCTCTAGCAACAGCAGGGTTCTGGCACTCAAAACATGATTATGCCCTTTTCACATGGACATTAGGTACTACGTCCATTGATTTGCTGATTTATGTTAATAACACACTTGTCATGAGAAACGGTGAGTCTCGCATTGAGAAGTTCAATAGATATTTACATTCTACATTGAGGAGTTAGGGGCTCCGAAGTATTTTCTTGGCATTGAGATTGCATGTTCTGATAAAGGAATCAACCTTTGTCAATGGAAGTTCGCATTAGAGATTGTGCCTGAAGCCGGCCTATCATGATGTAAACCTGCCATTATTCCCATCAAGCAAAATGTCGAAATGACAACTCATGATTACGATTTAGGGACCTCTACGACCGTCAAAGATCCACTACTCGAGGACCCATCAGGATATCAAAGACTCGTGGAAAAGTTGATATACCTTACTATTACAAGACCCCATATATATTATGCAGTTCAAATATTAAGTCAATTCATGCATCAATTAAAGCAATCTCATATGAACGCAACATTGAAAGTGGTGAGATATCTGAAGGGGTGTCCAGGACTTGGAATTTTCTTGTCTCGCGAGTGCAACATGAAAATGACAACTTTTTGGGACACCGTTTATGCGATTTGTCCAATGACTGGAAGATCTATTACTGGTTTCTACATAAAATTGGAAAAATATCGGATTTCATGGAAAATCAAGAATCAAACAACAGTATCTTTTCATCTGCAAAAGCGAAATACTGTGTCATGGCCGAGACTGTTTGTGAAATAATATGATTACAAGGTTTATTCTCGGATCTCGAGGTCAACTGAATTATTTTGTGATAATGATGCGATACTTATGACAGCAAACCCAGTTTTTCATGAAAGAACAAAGCACATTGAGATGACAAAATTCAAGAAAGAGTTCTAGTCACTAGAGGGATTGGAACTGTGGAACAACCTATAGACATTTTCACCAAACTGTTGTGTTAAAGGCAACATACATATCTCCAAAGCAAGCTTGACGTCCTAGACATATGTAAGCCATTAGCTTGAGGGGGAGTGTTAAATATCCTTATATCAGCTAAAGATCAGATTGTGATCTTCTTGATTGAAGAATATACTCGAGAATGAAGATTGAACTTGATTGATTTCGTTATAATTTCTTTCCTTTTATTTTGTTATATATACACAAGTGCATAAATGATACTACTTAATATATATATATAAATATATATATATATATATATAGAACACTCTCTTTCTTTCTATTGTCTCTTTCATATTCTTCTGTTCCTCGTCATCTTCTTTCATATCTTCTTTCAAAGTTGTAAACAGCACGAAAAAAGAGAAAATACAACGTTTTCATCGAACATTTGGTGTGCAAGCTCAGAGAGCCAATGTATGCTCAAACACCGATCAGGGTAATCCGATGCAAGAAGAATTCAGAGCAAGAAAAGGGGAACATTGTCAAAAAAAGCTCTAAACCTATCGCACTTTTGTCAATTTAGTCCTAAACTTTTTATTTTTGATAATTTAGTCGTAAATATTTTGTATTTATGTCAATTCAATCCTAAATATTTTTTGTGTCAATTCAATCCTAAATCTTTTACGTCTACGCCAATATAGTCCATTTAGCTAATTTTAGCCGGTCGACGTTGACATGAATGCCAGTCGATCCTGGCGTGAACGCAACATTGAAAGTGGTGAGATATCTGAAGGGGTGTCCAGGAGTTGGAATTTTCTTGTCTCGCGAGTGCAGCATGAAAATGACAACTTTTTGTGACACCGTTTATGCGATTTGTCCAATGACTAGAAGATCTATTACTGGTTTCTACATAAAATTGGGAAAATATCGAATTTCACGGAAAATCAAGAAGCAAACAACAGTATCTTTTCATCTGCAGCAGCGTAATAATGTGTCATGGACTAGACTGTTTGTGAAATAATATGGTTACGAGGTTCATTCTCTTATCTCGGGGTCAATTGAATTATTTTGTGATAATGATGTGATACTTAAGTTGACAGCAAACCTAGTTTTTCATGAAAGAATAAAGCACATTGAGATGACAAAATTCAAGAAAGAGTTCTAGTCACTAGAGGGATTGGGACTGTAGAACAACCTATAAACATTTTCACCAAACCGTTGTGTTAAAAGGCAGCATACATATCTCCTAAGCAAGCTTGGCATCCTAGATATTTGTAAGCCGTTAGCTTGAGGGGGAGTGTTAAAGATCTTTATATCAGCTAAATATCATATTGGGATCTTCTTGATTGAAGAATATACTCGAGGATGAAGATTGAACTTGATTGATTTCGTTATAATTTCTTTCCTTTTATTTTATTATATATACACAAGTATATAAATGATACTACTTATATATATATATATATATATATATATATATATATATATATATATATATATATATATATATATATATATATATATATATATATAGAACACTCTCTTTCTTTCTATTGTCTTGGTCATCTTCTTCTATTCCTCGTCATCTTCTTCCATGTCTTCTTTCAAAGTTGTACAACGTTTTCATCGAACATTTGGTGTGCAAGCTCAGAGAGCCAATGTATGCTCAAACACCGATCACGGTAATCCGATGCAAGAAGAATTCACAGCAAGAAAAGGGGAAAATTGTCAAAAAAGCTCTAAACCTATCGGACTTTTGTCAATTCAGTCCTAAACTTTTTATTTTTGATAATTTAGACATAAATCTTTTGTATTTATGTCAATTCAATCATAAATATTTTTTGTGCCAATTCAGTCATAAACCTTTTGCGTCTATACTAATTTAGTCAATCCAGCTAATTTTGGCCAGTCGACGTTGACGTGGATGCCGGCCGATGCTGGCATGGACGCCACCGCGCGGATGCAACCCCTCCCCCCCCCCCCCCCCCCTCCCCTCTCCCAGACTCAAATTAGCCTAGCGGTATAGTATTCTATGAGATCCGATAGCTAGTATGGTAGAAATATCATGCATTTGAACGCTCACCATCAACCCAAATATCCCTCATAATCTCTCTCTCTCTCTCACTCTCTCTTACTAGGACGAAGATGACCCTAGCAGTCTTTGCACAGACTTAGAATCTGCCAGCTCCATCCATTCGCTGGAGCTCCTAAGGGCCTCGCTCGGACCAGCGATTAGCAACGGTGGTGACCAATTATGCCGAAATTATTCTTCGCGGTGTCGCACTCGGGCGGTGCCATTGACGCTGCACGTGCCACGGATCAGGAGCCTGAACCTCTTCGTCAGGTTTGCCTGGGAATTGCTCTGCCTCGCCGTACCACTCTGCACATGATTCAGAGCTTACCCTCGCATCTGCCTCGCCTTACTCGCCTTTACTGCTCCCTCATCCGCCTCTCCAACTCCAAGTATTTAGTTTTCTAGTTCTTGATTTTCTTTCTTGTTTTTTTTTTCCCTTTTTCTAAATTTTGCCGATTGCTGCCGTTCAGATCTCCATTGCTGAACTGCTTGAACCGGGCCAGCATCGATAGAGTGGGGGTGATAGACTATGTAGCAGGGACACTCCTCAAAAGACATTTTTCAGGTGTCCGACACGCCCCCAACACACTGGGACACCGTCAGTAGAAATGGGTTTGCATAAGAACCAGTAAAATTCATCTTATTTGGGCTTTTCTTTTTTAAATATATGAATTTTAAAATGAATTGTACATTTTGGAAAAATTTCAAATGAGACGTGATTTGATTTTCTCAAATAAATACATGAAGTGTACCCTATTTTAAAGAATGACTTGAATCATTTTTTTTTTTTTACAAAGAAAGGCCTGGCCAAAAATTATTGTTGTCTTTTATCATTTTAATTTGTTCCTTTATTTCTTTTTCTATTTTTCTATTTTTCTATTTTCCCTTTTTCTTACCTCTTTCCCGTCGATTGCCAACCTCGTGTGAGGTCTGCCCAGGTTGCCATCGGGCGGGGGTGGCCCTCGCTTGGGTTGGCATCTGGCAAAGAAACATTACGTGAGAGGCAACCCTCGCTCGACGCCAGACTTGCCTAACATTGGTGTGGGTGGCCCTCGCCTGAGGTCGACGGTGGTTGCGGAAAGGGAAAGAAAAATGAAAAAAAAAATAGAAAAATGGAAAAAGAAAAGAAAGAAAGGAAACAAAAAAAAAAAGAAGAAAAATGGTAAAATAAAAGTATGCATTCCGATCAGGCCCTTTTTGAAACAAAGGGTACACTTTATTTTGACAAAATTTTCATTTGCAGCGAGAAAGCAAGCAATCACTTAGGCTCCCTTCGTTTTGCAAAACATGAATTTGAAAATTATTTTTCTAAAAGTGATCAATTTTTCTTTGAAAATTCTAAAAAGAATGATTGGTCGGAACGCTTGAACTAATTACTGAATGAATAATATTATCATTATCTACACCAATTTATGCCTGCACATTTTCGTAAAAAATGAAAATATTTTTCATTAATTCATTTTTATAAGCGATGCAAGCGATTATTTTTAAGAAATAATTTTTGAACCATTCACTTTTCGAAAAACGAACGGAGCCTTAATCTTAATGAGGACTATTCAAGATGCAGATCACTTCGCTCGGGAAGCCGAAGCACTTATCACCGAGACCAAAACGATGCTAATGGGCTTCACGGACCTCAAAATGGCCCACTGCAGCACCGATGCAAACACGAGCGAGGATTGGATCGCCAAAACCCAAAGGAATGGGTCCTTGCCTTACGAATTGTTGTCCAATCCCCCTTAAGCCCTACTTAAGCCCTATGGGACTCACTATGTTTTGAACCTCGTTTTATTTCCTTGAAGACATTGCTAGTAAATGAAAAAAAAAAAGTTAATATCACGAAAAATTTCAAAATGATACAATTGTGATAAATTTATCTTGCATTAAAGTTTTGACAACCAAATGCCCCAAACGGTACAATTGTAATGGATTTATCCTCTATTAGTTTTCATTAAATTTTACTATGAAATTGTTGAATTAGATGAAACATGACAGTTAACGGGTGTACCAATTTGGGATTTTTCGTACTATTAACACAATTTAATGCAAATAAACGGATGGTAATTTTCTTATTGGTGTATCAATTTGGAATTTTTGATGGTCAAAAAATTAAATTTGGGATAAATTTATCGCTAGTACAGACATTTTTATAATTAAAAAATTAATTTGGGGTGAATTTGTCACAAATATACTAGTTTGAGATTTTTAAAAGAAACATATCAACAATATCTTCACATCACAAAAAATGTGTGGCAAAATATAGCAATGGCGCATGAAGACATGAATGACTTGTTTAGATAACGATTTCAAGAGCCGCGTGATCTCTCACTGTGATATGTAACTATAAGTCTGTTGGCACTCAAAATAATCCGTCCGTCGATACTTGTGCTACGCAAGTGAGAAACAGGCACACATGCTAAATACGTGAGGAGCAAGCGTCACGGCAGTATCAAGATACAAGGAAGTCATACGCAAGACGCACGAGGATACTTACAAGTATCGATCACCAGAGAAACATTAAACAATCACCAAGACATACGAAAGGCAATGCCACGTGTCCAAACTAACATAATATATCAAGGATAGACAAAGCAAGCTTCAAGCATTGGTTCCAAGGCGAGGAAGCCCCGCCAAAGATCCAAATAATTCTCAAAGAGCGCCAAAAAAGATGAATATTTGCTCTTGCATTACTTGGCGGGAGAATGGTTATTGACAGGCAGATAGCTTCTTGAAAATGCAATCTAAGAATCCTTAAAGAACAAAAGACATGAATACATGAACGAAAAGGAAGGAACCGAGTCAATATAGGCAATCTAGAGGCTATCAACAATTACTTAAGATTCGGCTCAATAGATATGAAGGAGGAGAAACATTGGCACAAATAGTCCGAGAAGACGAGTTAAAACTGTTGTGATTAGAGATAATCTGAAAATTTCGATTTGGAATAATGGGTGGAGTGTCAATAACTTTTTATCTCAGAAATTAGAGGTAATCTGTTCAAGACTCGCCAATTAAATAGATTGGCTTTTTCCGGGCCAAATGCTGTTTTGAAATTGTTTTTGTAATTGATTCATTTGGTCGAAAATGTGGTAAAACTTTCGGGCCAAATGCTGACATTGTGAACACGTTATAGGGACATCAAACCATGCACCATGTCTATCCTAAGAGAAATGAAAATAAACTTTAACAGAGGGGAACAAAAGGGGGCAGACGACGGAGAGACCCTTTGATACCTCAGATGAAGAATTCCCGGCGCTCCACCACCTTTGCGGAGGGTGGCGCCGCCCTTTCCACACTACATCAGACTGTCAGTATCTCTTAGGTTAAACACTCTTTCTTGAGCCGTAAGATTGGTAAAGGAATGTCAAGCTATCCTGATGAAGAAAGACAGAGACAAGATAGCATGCCACATCAAATGGACGCTGAAGCAGCGGTTCGATGTCTTAACAAGCGAAGGTCAAATGCGTAAAACTAAACGTCAATTGGCTCTTCCAATGAAGAAGGTCTCCTCAAATCTCAAACTACTGATCTGATTTAGGTAAAGTTAATTTCGTTAAATTATCTCCAATTCAAATTTTTTTGCATTTTTTTTCTTTTTTCGTTTCCTCATCTCCTCTTGTCCCGATGGTGACTCGAGTGAATCTTTGGTCCGCATCGCGTAATTTCGTGACGATCGGGCATACTTTATGACTTACAAAAAAATAATAATAACCCGTCTAATGCTACCAATTTTTCCTTAAAATATTTTGGCATTCTTAATTAATACTAAACTTTCCTTCTTCTTTTATTTATTTATTTATTTATTTTGTGTGTGTGTGTGTGTTGGGTTTTGTTTTGTAATCCATCAGCTAGTAAAGGTATTGCCACCTTCATATTTCAAAGCTGAGCATCTTCTTACATCATCAAACAACAATAAACAGAAATAATTTAAATCCTGCCAAAAATTCATAAACTAAATTGAAAAAAAAAAAACATTTTTGCTTGGAGTTGGGACTTTCTTCTTACTCAGCCTCTTCCACAGAAGCCTCGATCCTAAGGAGGACGAACCCGACCGCGACCCCGACGAGAACCAGCCCGTTCATGATCGCCGCAATCTTGAAAATCTCCTCCACCGCGCTGCAGGTCGAAGACAGGGCCCCACCGCCACCACGTCTTGATTTGCCCTGCGACCGGAGAGAGCTCACGATCTTGGCAAATGACTGGTCTGCGCAAACAGGCACTCCCAGTGAGGCCACCCCGTTGCGAGCTTTCAAGCCACCGAAAGAGTTCAGCCCCGCTATGTAGTTCACCCTGCTCTTCCGCTGCTGCGGGGCGGCGGTGGAGGCGGCAAGGATCAAGGGGCAGACGGCGGCGGAGGCGGCTGCCATTGCTTCTCAGACACACCCGCAACCTGGAAAGTTGAAAAGAAGAAGCTAAAAAAAAAGAGAGAGAGAGAAGATTTCATTAGTGAGAAAATTGGGGCGAAAAGTAGTTTGTTGATTGAATAAACGGGAGGAGATGCAGACCTTGTTCCGCGAAGAGGGTTTGGCGGAGTTCGTGGGGGGAGCGGGGGTGAGAAAGTGAGAACGGGGAAGGAAGAAATTGGAGGAGGGGAGTGGGGATGAGTGGAAGAGGAAGAGGATAAGGTGGGAAGAATTTGGTTGGCTCACGTGGCGATCAGATGATTTCTCCTCTCTTTTTTTTTTCCCTTCATTTATATTGATAGAGGATAATATAACTAGGGATAATCACATAAATGTTTCATCAACTTATGTCTAATGTGTAATGTGATCACTTAATTTTTACCTAAAGTGCGTCTCTGAACTTTCTATTTGTTCAATACGGTACTTGAACTTTTTTATATATGTACAATATAATCTTTTGATTCTATAAAAATATTCAATGTTGTCTTTGAGCTTGAATTAATAGGAAGATAATATTGATTATTTTCCTACAGTATATGGATTAAATTAAATATGTACCAAGAACCTATAGACCATATTGAACTAATAAGAAAACGTTCAAGGATAATATTATATATTTGGTTAAAGTTCGAGATCAAATTGATTAAATTAAAATTGAGAGACCATATTTCATACTAAATCAAACGTCAGGGACCATTTATGACATTTCTCCCGTGGGATTCTTCTAATCCAACTATGCATGTAAATTGGGCTAACATACATCAAATTAATTTTTAGAATTTTTCTTGTTAGGGTGGTTTCAAAGTCGAGCGGACACGACAGCTTACATGGACTAACGCTAGAGATGGACAAGAGGCCCGAGAAATCTGCGTCCGACGGGGAATTAGGCGGGGCACGGGCCGACGTACGAGGGACGAGGATGTATACAGCTCTGCCCCCGCCATCCCGCCCCGTGTTTGCGTCCCCTTTGGATAGTATTGGAAAGAATAATTTCGCGGATTGTTGACATAAGAAAAAAACAAATATATAAAAGGACTCCAAGGACAACTTCTTTCTCTGTACAACTTCTGCTTTAATAGGAGATAAAGCTTGAAAGTTCTCTATGTAATAAATAGTGAGAGGGATGATCCCAAAAAAAAAGAAAAAAAATTTAGTGTGAGGCAAATTTCTTCCATGTACTCCATTCAATATTGTCCCACATCACTTATTATTTTTACTTTGGAAACTTTTGGCAAAAGAAAAATTACCAAAAAATTATAAATCTATTGCAATTGTGTCAATTCAATCTTTTTTTGTTATTAAATGAGTTCTAAATTTTTTACATTCGTATCAATTCAGTATATTCGATCAATTTCAACAGAAAATCCCAAACATAAACCTCAGTTATCCTATGTGATATGACTAACGCTAGTATGAATATTTTTTAATTTTTTTTTGCACTTTTGTTTATTGTCTTTTTTTTTTCTTTCCTTCCTTCTGTTGAGTGATGTTGAGTCTCTATCATCCTAAAAGTAGCTTAAAGGTTGAGGTTTTGTCAAATTATAAACCGACCATTGGTCCCTACCCCAACCTATGTGATAGAACCCTAATAATCCCTCTTTGATTCATTAGGCTCTAGGTCGAAGCCACGGCAACTTGCATCTCTCCCGTATAATTGTTAAGTCCAAACTTGTTGATAATCTAGCTCTGATACTAGTGCTGGGTGATATTGAGACTCTTTCATCCCAAAAGGTAGCTTAAAGGAAGAGTTTTTTCCTCGCATTTATAACAGACCCACTAGCCCATTCCACAACCAATATGAGATAATTAAAAAAAATGGTCAGCAAGACCATCTCGAGGCGCCAACTTGCTTAGACCATCCTCCTTCGTGCACGGCTATCGTCAAATGCAGCCATGACCTCGCCAACTGTGGTTGAAGAGGCCAAAGTGGATGAAGGATAAAAAAGAAAAGGAAAAAGAAAAGAAATGGATGAAATGAAAAAAAAGGAAGGAAAAAAATAAAAATAAAAAAACAAATAGTAAAAATCTTTAAAAAATAAATAAATTTGTTTACATATGCGTCGACTATGTCATATAAGATACCTGCATCCATTTCGGCAATTTCTAGCCAAAGTTGACCAATTGGACTGAATTGATGCGAATATGAAAGGTTTAGAACTCAATAACAAAAAAAATGTTATAACTAAATTTTCATAATTACAACAGGTTTAGAAACTTTTTCGATTTGACAACTATAAAACCAAAATATTAGTTCAATATTGTAAAATCAGTTCTTATAATTGTGTAATTTTTATATTAGAATATGAATAAACAATGTGGAATACTTTTCTTACAATATGATGCCTTGAGACGGAATACTCATCTGACCCTTCGTCACTGCTCATGGAACGGTGTGGTGACCGCAGTGGAGTTCATGGGCTGGTTCGGGCTCGGAATCGACCCAAATCAAACTTGTAATCGGCTCATTGACTGGGCCTGCCGATTTCAAACTAGAATCGACCTATCCAATATGGACAAGTTACGAGTCCATATTTCGTGGAACGGGCTTTATAGCCACTTGACAAAAAAATTGCGGAAAGACGGCTCTTTCCCCGACCATTGCAAGGCAATGGCAATTTCCTCCACCTTATTTATTTATTTATTTATTTATTTTTAAATTAATTTATTAATTATATCCTAACAATTATAAATATTTCTTTCCATCTTTTATTTTTTCTGGGCAAAAGTACAGTTGAAGTGTCAATATTTGTGTTCGGAGACCACTTTAGCGTCAGTATTTTTTTTTGGAACACTTAAGTGCCAAATCGAAAAAAAAAACCACTTAAGTACCAAGTTGTCGGTATTGACACTAGAGTGATCCTTTTTTCGCCGAAATTAGCACTAAAGTATCATTTTTTTTTATCAATTAAGTGCCAATTTTTCTTAAAAAATGATCAATAGGTGTCAATTCCGGTGACTTGGCACTTAAGTTATTATTTTTCTCTGATTTGGCACTTAGTGATCTAACAAAAATATTTGCATCAAAGTAATCTTCGTACACAAATACTAGCACTTCTACTGTACTTCTGCCTTTTTTTCTCATAATTACTTTCAAATTTTCTCAATTCTCTCTATCCACTCAATTCTCTCAATTTTCTGAATCTGTTTTCCGTTCAATTCTCTAAAAAAAAAGGGCAAATGAAAGCAAAGCTTGTGATGGAGGAAAGAGTTCAATGGGGGAATCTGATTATCCTCATGGTCCTCGTGATTTTGCATATTGGGGAGACGATGTTGATTATATCAATATTATTCTCAACGTTGAACACATCCCAATGCAAGAAATTCTTCATCCTTCTATCAATATTGAAGAAATGTCAATGACAAAAAAGCCGGAATGAAATGTTATATCCGACATATGGGAACAATTCACGAAGAAACATTTAGGTGCAAACAAATATCAAGCAAAATGTAAATATCGTGGGCAATATATAAATTTACAAGTGGAGACGCCTATGGAATATTTAAACGGCATATGAGAAACATCCAACACAATAGTACCAACAACAAATTTTTGGGTATGTCAATCCAAATACTTAAGTGCCAAATCAGGGAAAAAAAATCCCTTAAGTGTTAAGTCGACGAAAATGGCACTAAAATGATCCTTTTGCGTCGGAATTGGCACTAAAATGATTATTTTTTGGATCACTTAACTGTCAAATTTTCTTTTAGAAAAAGATAGCTTAAGTGCCAATTCCGATGATTTGGTACTTGAGTGATCGTTTTTTCTATGATTTGATACTTAATTATCCAAAAAAATATTTCCACTAAAATGATCTCCGTACACAAATATTAACACTTCTGTTGTATTTCTACCTTTTTTTCTCAGTATTAATTCTCTTAATCCACTCAATTCTCTCATTTTTCTGAATCTACTTTCCACTCAATTCTCTAAAAAAAATGACAAGTGAATACAAGTGATAGAGGAAAGAGCTCAATGGGGAATCTGATTATCCTCATAATCCTCATGATTTTGCATATTGGGGAGGCGATATTGATGATATCAACATTTTTTCCAACATTGAGCCTATTCCAACGCAAGAAATTCTTCATCCTCCTATCAATATCGAAGAAATGTTCATAATAAAGGAGCCAAAACGGGATGCTACATTCGATATATGGGAACATTTCACGAAGGAACATTTAGGTGGAAAAAAATATCAGGAAAAATATAAATATTGTGGGGCAATATACAAATTTACAAGTGGAGGTGCCTATGGAACATTTAAAAGGCATCTGAGGTGTAAACATCTAACACAAGCGTGGATCGATATCAGCCAATAATAAATTTTCGGGTATGTCAATCCTAACACTCCTCCTTTATTTTATTACAGTGACAAAGTTTATAAAGAAGAATTAGCTAAATGTGTTGCAATTGAACTTTTACCTTTTAAATTTGGTGAAAAATTCAGTACTGACCAATTTATACAAATTGCATGTACTCCACAAGAAAAACCTGTTTCTAGAAATATGTTTAAACGCTAACTTTAGATCTTTTTAAAATTAAAAAAATAAGTTTTAAAAAAATTATGAATTTTAATGGACATGTGCATATAGGTATCGATATTTGGAGTGATCCTTGGCAAATTCATTCTTATATAGTTATTACATGCCATTGGATGGAAGATGATTGGAATATGCAAAAAAGATTATTACATTTCGAGATTTTGATGATAGGTAAACGGCAAATAATGTTTATAGAATAATTAGACAAGTTTTAAAATAATTTTTTTGCTTAATAAAATTTTTCAGTTGGTTTTAATAATGCCATGACAAATACCGCTTCAATTCCCAAGTAAGAAAATATTTGTAAACCCACTTTTGGTGGATAATTTTTACACCTTAAATGTGCTTGTCATATTTTAAATTTATGCATGTAAAATGGTTTTAAAAAATCTTGTTGTTCTTCTCATCCCAATAAAAGTAGCACTTCAATTTTTATGGAAACATCCCCAAATTGGGAAAAAAATAGGGCAGATTTTGTAAAGCAAATAGAAGAAGACCAAAAAGATTTTCAAGAGATGTTCCAACTCATTGGAATTGTATGTAAAAGTTTCTTAATCAATTCTTTTGCATATAAATATTTATTATGTATATTTATTTCGAACAATGTTTCTCAAATTACTTTATCACCATAAGAGTGGGGTATTTACAAAAAAAAATTATATATTTTAAAATTTTTTTGTAATGCGACTTATACTTTATCCGGTATTTATTATCCTACTACGCATTTATTTTCAGTAGTGTTTTAATATTGATGTGTTTTTAAAGAAAATGAAAAGGATGATCATTTAGGTCCGACTATTGTAGCAATGAGAACAAAATGGCTTAAATATTATATTGAAATTCCTCTTATTTATTTAGTTGCTTGTGTTTTCAATCCCCATACCAAATTAGATGGTTTAGATGATTATTTGAATAGGTATTATGATTGTTTACATTTGATCGAAATGGTAGATGTTAGAGCTATACAAACTGCCATGCCCCGCGCTTCGGGCATGAGCCCGCGACACCCTGCAAGCATAAACTCTCTCGGACGTCCCATGATTCACATATATCGAGAGATGCATAATATCAGTAGCATGCGGAAGCGACAATATACAAACTTCTCCGTACAATAATAAAGGGGACTAGGGTAACGAGAACATCAATAATAAACATAACCTCCCATCCTGCTCATACAAAAAAAAAAACACTAGCAGGCTAAACCAGCTGGTCGGTAAGGGCGACATGGTCAGTACAAAAGACGATCATCATCATCTCCAAAAGAAACGGGGCATCGAGACCATCATCAAAATACATCAGCCCAGAAAACGGAAATCCCTAAGCCGAGCTGCTAGAGTCGTCAGTTTTCTCAGCGTCCTTGATAGACTCGTACTCCGAGAAGGTCTTCGAGCGTACCTCTACTGTATCATCCATTGTCGTGTCTGCTAACTGCTCTACCAAGTCGTCCTCGGAGGCTTCGACCTCTATAACCTCGTCGGTGTCCTCCAAGGTCGGGGTCCTCTCAGGGATGTTTCTCAAGCCGGTTGCCGACCCCTTAACCTCCACAGAATCCCGAGCGGAATGACACCAGCTAGGGATCACCCCACGGGGTACCTCAGTAGACTTCAGTGGTCCCGTAGTCACTTATCCTACTTTCCTAAACCAAGCCTCGAACCTATGAGACTTCCAGCTCTTTGCACCCTCGTCAACCCAGATCATAGTACACTTCCTAACATATACGGTTCCCTGTTCGTCCGGGAACTCCTCAAAATATGCCGACATTTCTTTCGGGTCACCAAATTTGATGGGCAACATGATCACGGCTTAGGATCTAAAAATGTGATCCCGCGACGGGGTGAGATTTACATCTCAGTAAGACAGGTCCTAACTCTAGGTTAGGCTGATCGTACACTCAGGTGAGTACAATCACAAACAACAATGCATAGGCAATCACAGGAAGCATTTCACAGTCATTAAATAACATACGGATACAAACAGTGTCAAGCATGAATTCATGGCATCGTGTCACATCAGTGGAATTAAGCACATATTATCAAGCCAGATCACACCTTCTACCCTTCCATGCCTCCATTTGAATCATGCCCACGTTTAGAACGCCTCAGGCTCAATCCGCGTAAATACGCCTTAGGCCATTTCATTGACAAACCCGCATAAACGCATTAGGTTTTCAATTTCATTCCAGGCCTGTGTTGACACATCTCAAATTTCGTCCCGCGTCTCAACGCATCAGGGTACCATTCAACACAAACCCCACGCCTCAGCGCCTCAACGCCTCAGGGTATCCATCCACACAACCTCGCGTCTCAACGCCTCAGGGTATCATTCAACACAAACCCCGCGCCTCAGCGCCTCATGGTATCCATCCACACAACCCCGCGTCTCAACGCCTCAAGATGTCACAAGTTCCTCAGACATGCCAAATGTTCATTTCAATTCAAAACTCATGATCAAGCGCAAACTCATGCGACGAGCAACACATCTATAGCATGCGAGACAATTAAATTTAATACTCAAATGCGACAATCAATTCATGGCACAAGCATTATCAAGCACTCAAGTCATCTATATCTCTCAAGGACACACAATGGACAATCACACCTTAACTTCCAAGAATCAATCTAATTTACACTCAATTTACCCAATCGAGTCCAATCCTCCTAACCTAGGTTTAGAAACTTCTTACCTTTTGCTAAAACTAACACAAATCTTCTTCCAAGCACTTCAATGGTTCGGTTATAATGGTCCAAGAACAATTCAACCGCGCGACTTAAGTAAATTCATCCAATCGTCAATTTTTATTGCTCAAATCATCAATTCATTAAACATACACCTCATTGACATATCGATTAACATCCTCATACTTATCAACGATGAATTTGGAGCTTAATTAAACTCCAAACAGCCTCCCACAGATTCGGTATACACAAAACCGAAACAGGGCATTTTCGGTTCTGTGTATATCTCAACTAACCAGCCCTTAAACTAACTTAAATCCTCAATTTATTCACTAATCCACTTGCTAACATGTAGTTCTAGGATTTGGGAAGTCTCATCGAAGATTTGAAGTCAAGGTGACGCCGAAACGTCCTTGAACGGCATCGGTTCCTCCAAGTCCTCAACTGATCAGTTTTTGTCCTTCAAACACAAGGCCTTTTTAGGGTCAAAATTCTATCAAATTCATCCAAAAATTTTATCACAACTCAGTCTACCAGTCCTCTAGATTTTCAAAAAATTTGGCCGAAAGATTCAAAGGATTCGGGGTCCTATGGAGTCTAAACAACAGCTTACTCCAATTGCGATGGTTTTCGTCGACTTCCGGGAGAATGGTTGGCCGGAACTCCTCAGTGGGCCAAATGACTTGATTCCACTTGGAGGTTATCGACAAGAGGATGAGGAAGGAGCTGGTGGTCGGCTCGACGGTTGGAAGTCACCGGAAGTGGTGGTCGATGGCGATGAACAGGCGAATAGTGGCTGGTCGGGCAGGAGCTCTCTCGGCCGAATGAAGAAGAAGGAAGAAGAAGAAGAAAATGGCAGAATGATGGCGATGCTCGGTTGATGAGGTGAGAGAGAGGTATATACACAATTTTGAGAGTCAACCAAGGTTGAATGATAGGTTAAAAGTGATTCTATCAATGTCAATGCCTAATCCTTTGACACTTGTCCCCATGTCAATCAATATTTCATCTAATGGCTATCAATTTCTCAAATTTTCAGCAGCCATAGTGGCATATCAATGACCAAAATGCCTTTATCCAATTATTAAGGCAAAGTTAGGGCTTGATGGGCAAAATGGTAATTTTACCCTCGACGTCCGGAACGCCGTTTTTCTAATTTCAATTTTCTTCGATGAGGCGACGACCAATCTAATTATAATGTTGGAATTCTTGATTCTCTATTTTCTAATTTCGAAACCCGTCTCTGAACCAATCATCTATTCAATGTGATTCCAGTCTATCCCGAACTGACGAGCGGCTTTTACAGACGTTACGCGTATCTACTTTGTGATTTGTATCACACGTAGGGCTCGTCAATTCATGGCGACTCTGGTTGTCATGTAATTGCGAGGGTTTATTACTAGTTCCGACGGTCTCGATCGTCATCGTTCGATTTATGAAAATTTTACAAATTATACATTGGTTAAGCGGCATCACCCGCGCTCCAATCGTATAACGCTAGCAACGCATTCCTTAATCGTTCTTAGATCGGCCTTTCATGGCTCTAAATGTCCCCTCGATAATCTTTATGGTCAAAGTGTCATTTCTTATTTGAGTTCCCTAGGTCCACGTACCTTGTCTCGCATTAGCTTTTTCCTTTGGTCAGTCAACTCGATATTGATCAGATCAGAGCGAGATACGACTAAAATATATTATTAGATACATTCTCATTAATGAGTCTCGAAATGACAGGAAAAATCAGAATGTCACACAAATAGTGATTAAAGACACAATAGTAGAATTGTATAATAAATTTTGTAGTAAATATAATTTAGGTGATAGTGAATCTTTCAAACCTAGTGACGTACAAAGCGGGGACCAAGGTAAAATTGGTAAAGGGTACAAACTTATGATGAATAGGCAAAAAAGATAAAATGGAACAACATGAAATATTTCTAAAATAAAAACTTATCTAACCATTTCTTTTGAGTTTGGTGAATCCGTAGGTAGGACCGTAGGTGGCACACATTTCCCAGTTCTATGGTGGAAGAGGCATTCATCCCAATTCTCGCTCTCATTGCAACACTGGCTTTGGCAAACTCTTATTCAACAGTTATGGTTGAACAAGCATTTAGCACTTGAGGCAATATTTTGGACGACCAACGTTTAAGGTTAGTTCCAGATTCGGTGGAGGTTCAAACTTGTCTCGATGATAGTACAAAGGTTTAATATCAACAACAAAAGATGGATCGCAACAATAAAGTCGAATTCTTCGGTGACAGAGGTACCACCGCGATGGGTACCGGTGCCGATGCCGAAATGGGTAGCGACGATTGATGATGAGATAAGTATGGACTTATCAATGGTAAAAGAAATATATGGGCTTTGATTCTTCTATCTTCAAGAAGATACGTAGACATTTAATGATAATTCATTAAGTTCAAACCATTTCCCCTCTTTTGTTTTTCCCCCAAAATTTGATTACAATTTATATTTGATAATTTATTATTTCATAATTTTGTAATTTTTTATTTCATAATTCATTATTTAAAAATTAAATTTAAAAATCGTAACCGGAATGGGATTGGCTGTTCCATTTCCAGTTTTGAACCGGAACTAGACCGAATTGCTGTAACAAACAAATTTAAATAAAAGTAAAAAATTATTAAAAATTCGAAGCATATAGATAGAGAGAAGAGAGATATTGGTCTCCACGGAAAATAATTTCCCCTTTTTTTTCCAGAAAACGAAATTATTTTCTCTATTTTCAACTGTGTATTTTTTTTTTCATTGCCGTAAAATATTTTCCTTTACTCATTTATTTTCCGTGACCAAACGCCGAAAAATTCAGAAAACATTTTTACAGAAGCTATTTCTTGCAATTTGAACGGAGCCTGAGTTTTATATAGAAAATTTGATCCTAGTTTACTGAAACTGTGGAGCGCAGGCTGCTCGGAGATGCAAAGCAGAAAACTTCGTGAGCTGAACCAGCTTCAGTGCTGATTAAACTATGGTAAAGGCTATTGCGGTGCAAGACAGACGGTCGTCGGAGCTCGTCGAGGCTTGTGGATTGCTTTCTGTAGCTTGGGCCACATTCTACATCCTGTTAAGGAGACGCGCCGGAAACTGTTTTAGCTGAAAATGAATTGCAGCTGAGAAAATGATCGCCGATTGAATGGAGAGTATTCCTATGCGAAGAGTTCATCAGGATTTGGCTTCTTTTTTTTTTCAAAATGACGAACTTTAACATCCTTATAGTATCAGAAAGTAAAAGTACCAATCGAATAGAACTCCACGAACTCCTTCCGGCCACTGTGAAGCGACGCGGTGTTTGCTATGCTCTTCAGCCCTATCTGTCACGTCCGACCGGCCACTGGAACGTTAAAGTGACCCTAGTGGTTAGCTCGTCCCGAAACTTGTTAGCGAATGTCTCTGGAGTACTCTGAAATCGGAAAAATGCAAGAGAAAGAGCTAGTGCAGGGGGTATATTCATTTGATCTTACTTACTTGATAATGATTCATGTGATGGGAATCGAAATATGGAGATCTATCGATAGTTGGGTTTGATGCCACCGGTTATTGAAAATGAAAACCGGAATGGTTCAATCGAACAACGGATTATCGCCACTAGACCGCCGAAAAATCCATCCTTCCCGCCAACGCATCCTATGAAACAGTAACGGTCGGCTGTAGTACCAATTTCATCCGATAACAATTGAAGAAGATTGAGGAACTATTTGGTTTGTCTTCAAAAAGACAGGTTTCCATTGAAGATTCGAGTAAAAGAGAGGGATCTCTCAAATGTGAAAAATTACCTAAAATGTCCTAAATCTATTCTACTTTTATCAATTCAATTATAAACATTTTCATTATTCCAATAAAGTTCTAAACCTTTTCAGGTTTTTCCCAATTGAGTCTATCCGAACCATCTTGGCCCGGAAATCGCTGATGTGGTCGCCGACCATTCTGCATGGCACAACGGCATACTATGTGAATTTTTTTTTTTTTTTTTTGCAACTTCGACACGGTGACAGGAGCTCAACCAAACAAAGGAAGAAGCAAAGATTGGACAATGAGTGGCGACAGCCAGACCTTACGCGTACAGAGTCCACAAACAAAAGGAACATGATGATCCTGGTATTCGGTGCCTTGATCTTCATTTACAATTTAATGCTCTAGACAGATGTCAAAGTATAACGCTCTCTAATTTCGGAGTTTTGAACTCTTAATCACTTGCCCTCTTCGATGCCTTAGTCTTCTTTTTATACTACTCACTCAGCATCCAAACTTTCAATTAGACAATGTTCAGGAGGATCAATCTCCAAACTAACTAATCGAACAATTGTTGAGAAGATCAATTAGCCGTTGAAGTGAATCAATCCGAGTTCCTCGTAGAATTAATCATCCATACAATTAAACCTCGGTTTTCAAAATTAGAGTAGTTCATGTTTGAAAAGCAGCCTCCGTGACGATTGCCCTTCCACAAAGTTTTTATGTGTATCTGAAATCTTTCACGCAGAAGTACCTTGAAATTTGTAATCATTTCATAATTGGAATGCAGACGATATCATAAGCCATCACGGGGAATAATCATCTGAAGATTGTGTCAAGATTTGACCCCCCCCCCCCCCTCCCCCAAAAAAAAAAAAAAAACAAGTTGTGTCAAGAGTCTCGTCGTAGGTGGAATAAGTCCTCTGCTAATATTCATCCATTTCAATGCTCTGATCATATATACAGTGTCTTGTCGATATTTAAGATTAAACCTTGATAATATCCACACTATAGCCTTGCTAATATTAGGCAATAATTAATTATATCCAGCTTTCACAGGGACTTTGATCATATCGGGCTACCTGGTTTTGTCTAGCTACTTCTCATTGATCGTTCTTGGTATGTCAACGGTCCAAAACTATATAAACTGTTCACCTTTGTCTGGTACCTCCATGTCTTCACAAACTTTCCGTTTTTCGTAGATTATTCACCTCCATTAAAGGTCTGTCCAGCTTTCATCAGTCTTTCACTTCATACTTCCGACACCTTAGATATTGGCAAGCAAAGTACGTAAGTTTCACTTGAACTTCTATCTTTTGATACTTCCGGACATATTGATAGACATGCCTCTACCTCATTGTTCACCTATCCATAGTATCTCCAGGCCTTACCAAACTCTATGTTTTAGGCACTTCAAACTTGTAGAATATTGATAGCCTGATAGTTTGATAGTTTTATCATCTTCAATTTATGAAAATGGCATTTTCCCAACATATAGAACCTTTAACCAAATAAGAATATGCTTAGTTTAAAAGTTCGCCAGTATTTGGGATAAACTTAACTCTCAAGAGATATTGATGCGTAAGAAATATTGAAACTTCCATCAAGATGAACCCATCTACACCTGGAACTGAGAAATGCTCTGATATACTCCAAATCATAGGAATTGGGAACTGCCGGAATTGGCCAGGTTTAATATGTCCGGTTCTTTTGCTCACCCTCTAGTTTGTGGGCCGGAGGATCTTCATCCATACAGTTCCTCACTTTTTATAATTTACCGTAAGCAAACTTTGAAAAATCGTAAATGTACATTATGTGTGTTTGTTCTAGTTGGTCTAAATATGGAAATCTGAATGACTGAACTTTAACCTCATTTTCAAAAATTAGTGTCAACCTTAGAAAGTTTATTACATGCTAACAACTCTAGGAACAAAAAAAAAACTAAAATATAGTCTCTCTAATATTTTAAAGTTTAATTATATGGAAAAATAACCACAAGTCCTAAATCTTAAATACCGAATGCAATCAAGTCATAAATCTTTAGTTGATTAAATTAAATCCCACATATATAGTTTTAAAAAATGTAATTAAGTTATAAATTTATCTTAAAACTTATGGTGAAAAGTACACTTTAGGGATGCCAAGTAGGTAACCTAAAAGTGAATGGGTTGTACTTTTTTTAATAGATTTTATTCAGAAATTTAGGGCTTGATTTCACTCTGTACATAAGATTTAGGACGTTTGGTGCACTTTCCCTTCATTATATACTTTTCACTAATTGCTCATTTTAATGTTAAATCAATGGTGAAGCTAAATCCACCCGTAAAATGTCTCCATCCACCCATAGAAAATTTTAGAGGACGGAATTACCCCCAATCATGGATCTCACTCCCTATCTTCTCTCTCATCGTGGTCTCGCCATTGGCCAAATACCGGAAGGCGATGCTCTGCTGCGCTTGGATGTACATACCGAGCATGCCTGTCTTGCTCTCACGAACTGCTTCACATACCTCTTCCTCACTCTCCATCGAGACACCATTTCTTCTCTTTCTCCTCTCGAGCAACGAGGCCCAAAAAAGAAAAAAAAAATCTCGTCCAAACTTTTTTTGTTCTCCTCTCTTTTCGTGGGTTTTCGTTGACTTTTACCAAGCTACTTCCTCCATCAACGAAGAGCATTCCACAATGTTCGAGCTCGCCGTTGTTAAGGGGAAATAACACGCGTGATTTATGATATTTGACCCAACGTGAAATGTGATCCTTGAACTTTGGTCCAACATGCAGTGTGATCCTTGAAATTTAGCACAAATGTTTAATTTGATCCATAAATTTTTAACTTACTCAATGTAATTATTGTACTTTTGACACATGTTCAACTTAGTTCTTCAACTGTATGAAAACTTTCAATGTTGTCCCCAATCTTATATTAATGTAAGAACTACATTTAACAATTTCATATAGTTCAAGGACTACATTAAACATACACCAAAAGTCCATGGACCACATTTAATAAATTAAATGTTCAAGAATCATATTGAACATTAAGCTAAATTTCGGGAACCATATTATATAATTTCACATAGTTCAAGGACTACATTGAATATGTACAAAAAAATTTAGGGACCACATTGAACTTATTAAAAGTTTAAGGATCATATTGAACATTGAGCTAAAATTTATAGATCACATTGAAAAATCAAAATTGAATATTCAGGGATCACATCGAATATTAAGCTAAAGTTCAATGACCACATTGAACAATTTCATATAGTTCGAGGGTTACATTAAATATCTGTAAAAAGTTCAGATGTTACATTGAACAAATTAAAAATCAGGGATCATATCGAACATAAAGTTAAAGTTCATGGATCACACTGAAGAGTCAAAAGTTTAGAGTCTATATTGCATATTAGATCAAAGTTTAAAAATCATTTGTGTCTATTGACACCCAAAACTATCTTATGAGTCACGTGATGCACACGAAGAAAGAGAATAATCAGCTACAAAAAGATGTATGTAGCACAGGGATCAGCTATAGAGATGCCACATAAGGGATAGTTTTGGCAAAATTTGTCCCAAAGTGCTAAATAAAAATGGTGCGCAAAAAAAGACACGATCAGGAGCAGTCGAAAGATTTGGCGGCAATCCCATTAAAAGGAATGAGAGATGCGTGGAAACCGTTGAAGACTTCATTCGCAACGATCGTCGAAGGAAAACGTGCAAGAAAGCTTGAAGGTGACAGCTATCCAACGGTTATCGAAACAAACCGCGTCCAAAGGGAGATGTACTTGGAGCACAAGGCAAAGACCCTTCGATAGTTACCAGGACATGACTATAAATACCTAAAGGTATCCTTACCGAAAAGAACCTAGAAAAAAGACAACTTAACAAATCTTTATCTTAGCTGTAGCTTTCAGATTCTCGTTGTTGATTCAATTTCGACGTGTTTCATATTCAAAGTTAGGTGTCGTTGATTAAATTTCGATTTCTACTCGCCCAGTCCAGTGTCGTCGATTAAATTCTGATAGTGTATTGATTCGTTTTCCACCCGTCCAGTATCGTTAATTCAATTCCTGTGCTGTATCCTACATTTTCACCGATTTGGTGTCGTAAATTAAATTCCTACATCGTGTCCTACAGTGTGGTCCATCATCGTCGATTCATTCTAGGTGTTGTGCCTCGGTCTTCTTTTTGGTTGAAACAATTCGACAAGGAATTTTCCGCTAGAGCAACCTTTTTAGGCTCCAACCTGTTAGGTCGATCTGCAGAAGATCGATTTGGGCTTATCAAGAGAGATTTTCGCGCACCAGTGTCATTGTTACTTTTATTAATGGGCTCAACTGTCGCTCACAAACACAATTTTATTGATCATACACTTTATTTCAGTGTAGTCAGGACGAATTTAAAATATCAAGAATAAAATAAAATGGGCCCCATCCATGCAATTATTAGGAAAGGAAATACAAAATATAATAAAAACAAAATGTAGGTGAGCGGGTGAAGCACGAAGACTGGATGGAGACAGAGAAGGTAAGGAATGAGGCTTCCCGGTTGGATAATTTCGTCTTTTCCATCCTTTGGGGGGCCATTTTAAGAGCGAATTTAGAGCCAACCTAAACCTAACCCACTTAGTGTGTGTCTATATATATATATATTGAGTTGATAATAATGAAGTATGATGGGTTTCTAATCCGACTCACCTGCTCATTGGATCCTGACCATCCCTTCCCTCCTTTTTATGGGGGGGGGGGGGGGGTAAGATTTTTTATTAATTTTTAGATGGTGAGGAGTCAATGGGTACGGTGACATTATGTCACCTGATTCATCGCCGGTTTCTAGAGTCAAAGGGCCCCACGGTGGTCGGCAAAAAGGAGGGGCCAATTAGGTAACTCATGATTAGTAGTTTAGTGCTACTTTGTATAAATACACTGTAATTGTTTTGATACTGTTTTAATTTATATATGGTACCCCCAAACCTTTTTACTTATGACAAAAATGCTCATACATGTGCTCGTGAAAGGAGCGATTATATTCGACCAAAAAAAAAGAGCGATTATTGAAATATTTGGGAAAAACAATCGATTCAGTCCTATTTACATGGTATGCATACCAATTCTCAGTTCTAAACTTTGAAATTTTACCAATGTAATCCTACATTTTTTTCAAGAAATTTCAATTTAACCCTTTCGATCAATTGTCCTCAGTATCACCGATGACAATCCACAAATTATCAATGTTGTAACACCACTTAGAATTGCTGGTTAATAATAGTTGGACACCATGTCAGCAATTCCCAATGGCAATTGAGAGGTTAAATTACATTGGAAAATAGAGTAAAGGTTTAGGAGTACATTGAAAAAATTAAGTCTGAATTGCCATCCGTAAAAGGATTTTGAACTTATTGCTTATATTCTGGGTCTGATTTGGTCCAAGTATTTCTCAAAGTGTTTTATTAGGTAATATACTCGACCAAGCGAAGATCACAAACTGCAATTGCTCATTTTAAATCTTCCCTTATCATACATGCGGATGGCATGGAAACATGATAACTCTATATTGTAGGGTTGTGATATTTGTGAGAAAATATTTAGATTTCCTTCTGTTTATTTAAATTTTTCTTGTTTATATGGGATTATGAGATATGAAGAAGATAAGGAAAAAAAAAAAGAATGAAATCAAGATGTCACAAGTAAAATCGTTAGAAGATAGAGATCAAATCATGAATTCTATCATTTATTCCTTATTTTTTTGTTATTGTCATGGATTTACTTGTTTTTAGGATATCTTAATGTTATCATTATGATTTACTTGGCTTTAGAAGTAGTCATAAAATTCTTGTTCTTTGATTCAAGATGCTGCATTTAATATATATATATATATATATATATATATATATATATTTCTTTCCGTTAGGGCTATGATGTAGCATGACCATAATGATATGAATTTCATGATGTTTATGCTCTGATATTTATGTTCTACAAGTAATTACATTCATGTGAGTTATATATTATTATTCTTAATGCTTTTAAGAGACTGAACACCATTTAAATGATCCGATGTGCATGCTTGAGCTTGAGAAGTGATAATATGCGATTGCTTCTTATAATATATAACCATGAATTAAATGTGGATAGAAATATACGATGTTATTTGTGTGGTCTTTAGTGAAAAGGTGATCCGAAAATTCATTGTAAATCAGGAATATTCATGGATATAATGAACTTATATTTAAATTCGCATAGAGATATGGTGGATCGATAAATTGAGTAGGTTTACTATACCTAGGGATATGATAGTAAATAGAAGAGTAAATTTTGCTATCATATGTTTGGTATCGTTCTTGTTTGCGTGATGATCTGAAATTAATATCTAGTGGTTTTGGTAAAATCAAATGTTCTAATGTTTTTATTATCTGCATCTAGTTCCGAACTTTACTTCTAATATTGTCTATTTTAATTTATTCTCAACTCTATTTTGATTAAATAAATTTTAGAAGTATCCATTTTTATTATTTAATCATTTTATTAATCACCAATCTCTATAGGACAATATCTTTTCTCTTTATTGTATTACTTGTTTGACATGTTCATCACTTGTGTTGAAATTTGTATGAACAAAAGTTGGAGGAGGTGGAAGTGAGCAAAACATGGAGAAAGTGATTATTAGTGAAGAATAACGGTAGTAAATGATTGAGTTCAGTAAAAACCAAGTGTTTGCCAAAGCAAGTGCATTAATGGAATTTTAGGGTGCGCATGAAAACAATTATGTTTCAGAAATCTTCTGATCAGAAGTTGATTTTTCTATTTCTTCTCAGAAACAACAGTTGATTTTTCACTTCTGCTCCAAAAAGTTATTTCTGGCCAGAGAAATTCATTTGGTAACGGTTAAAAAATTTTATTTTTGAAACAGTTAACACAAAATCTTTTATGAAAAATAATTATCAGCGCCTGAAAAATTTTTACTTCAATTTTTTAAACTTTTAAAAAATAAATTTTATCAATAAAATTATTATTTATTTTTTACTCCAGCGAATGCGGTCGGTGCGATGGTTGATGGTTGGCAGCAGGGGGTGGCACTATGCTGGCGATCACTGCTGACGAAAGTTAGTGGTTGGCAGTAGCTAACGAAGGTCAGCAGTTGAGGGCGCCGACAGACAAAGGTCAGTGGTGGGCGGGGCAAGCAATGATCGGCGGTTGGCGGTGGTCGTGTGTGACTCACGGTGGAGGTCAGCGATGGGGGGTGCCCGGCAATAGTCGGCAGTGGCGTAGGTTGGCAAAGATGGGTATGATCGAAAAGAGTTTGAGGTCGTAATGAAAAGAGGATGAGGCAAGAAGTACTTCTTGGGTTGGAGAATATTTTTATTTTTAGCTTCTCAAATTAGGGAAAAATAATTTCAGAAGTGAAAATTCATTCCAGGAATGAAAATTTCTAGAATTAAAATTTTTTACCAATCGAATTTTTGCTTCATAAGTTACATTACTGAAAGAATTTATGCTCTATAAATACTTCTGGAGCAGAAATTCATTTCCAGAAGTATTATCATACGCACCCTTAGCACTAATAACCTCAACACTTAAAAGCAAGATCACAACACACACCGGAGTTCCATCATTCAATTCCTTCTACTTCAACTCCATACGATTCCAACTCCTATGCGTTTACATATCCTCGCGTTTGGATTTGCATAGATTTATCACTCCGTTCAAGTCTCATTTGCGAACTTTTTGTCTGAGCGATCGTCTCCAGTCCTTGGCCATATCGATATCATCAAAAGTAAAACAAGGTCCTGAAAAAGGACATTGTTAGGTCTACTAGATACCGGCACAGAAAAACCTTATCCCTTCTCTTGTTCTGGAAAAAAAAAACACTATATTAATATAATATAATTGCAAGAATTGCGTATTCAAATCAAAGATGGATTAAAAATAGAACAGAATTAAGCAATCGACTTCGAATTATTAATTTGAACAATATTTATATTCGAATACAGGTCTATACATGTCAGACCATGATATGTAATTCATCTTTTAATACGGCACTGGACCTGATATAAAAAAAAATAAAAATCATGTAGATTAACCATGGCTTTGACATGTTTTCATGGAATGGAAAAACTTTTGAGTGGTTTTTTCGACATTTGAGTGCATATTAATTTAAAGGTTTAAAATGGTCAAGTGTTGGGCGATGCTTGACGTTTTCTTACCTAACGTCTCTTCTTCCCTGTTTTCAATGCTGCGTACACTAAATATATTTCAAATAAAGATTAGCTACTAAAAGAAAATACAAAGCAATGAAAAAAGTCTTGACTTTTTCGGTTCTTCATGGATTATTATTATTATTATTATTATTAATTTTCCTCTATCTCCATTATATTTCTATGATTAATCGTAAGTTTATTTGTTGGGAATTGTCCTGACGGTATCGTGTTATATCGATTGTAAGCATCATTTTAGATGTTATGATCTTGCTACAAATGTTAAAAGAAGTAAACTACATGTAGTTTTTGAAAAAGAAAAAAAATGCTGCATGTAGTTTACACAAGTTTGATAAATTTTCATAAATTTAAGCATCATTCATTTGTCAAATATTGCTCGTAGATCCGTGACTTATTCTCGAATGGCTATCTCAAGTGCATTATACTCTCTTAACTATTCAAATTATTTAAGAATTCTATTGCCATAAAAAAAACAAGTAGACACCTCTTTTTTTTTTTTTTTTTCACCAATGGGTAGGTCAGTTGGTTAGGACGCATTTGAAATTGTGTTGTTAGGCGCATAAGTTCGATTTCCCAAATGAACACCTATGATTTAAGTGAAGGGTCATGACGGTAGATTACTGTACTAGTCTCCCTTGAGAAATAGTCGAGGTGCGCGCAAGTTAGCCCGGACATCTTGATTATCAAAAAAACAAAAAGAAAAAGTAGGTTTTGCAGTTCATAACTTAAAAAAAAAACAAAACAAAAAACATTAGCCAAAGAAAAAAAAAATATGTTTTCCATCAGTTGGAGACAGTGGCTAGAGTGAGATATGATATGAACCTCACGCTGTGCATCCAAGAATATCTTCACGGACGCCTTGAAGATAGGATGACTTGATACAATTTTTGACAGTTAAACAGAGCGAAGATGACCTCCAGAACCATTACCGCCGGAACCAAATAATCATGCATTTCTTAAAAATCACCACACCGCCCATTTTCGTGCGATCCTAAAATTCCGACTTCACAAATATACTAACCTAGATGAGGGTCCACATGCACCGTGTACATCACAACCGTTGATCACATGGCGCCACGTAAGCCAAATACATGATCCATGGATCCTCGACCATGGATCATGTAACACTGATTCTCACCAGCAAAAGTCAAATACACATTGTAACACTGAAATAACTCAGAGCGACGACAAAGATAACTGAAATTGAGCCAATCTTCGTTCACCGAAGCAGACTTTGTGTTCCTATGCAAAACTCTAGTTCAAATGTCTGAATCCGCTTCTCTTTATCTTCACCTGGCCACAGTTTCAGGAGCAAAACCTATTCATACGAGGCCAACTAGTACCACAAGGAACATGAAAACAAAACCAACTACAACACAAAACCAAATGTCTCATCTCATTTCACCATATAATGTAAGTTTGAGACCAAGTTGTGACTATAATGAGCTCGTTTGTACCGGCTAAATGATCATGAATATAATCTAAATTTGGTACCAAAATGAAATGCATTTGATACCTGGACTGAAATCCAGGGGCGTCTTCACCAGAGACACCATGATTCAACTTCATCACAAGAAAGAGAAAAGGGTATTGATGCCAAGAAAAAGAACGAAAAGGCAGAGAGAGAGAGCCGGTGTTGGCGGAGCACATGATCTCAGACACCATCTAATGTTGGAACATGACACAGCTTCTACATAGAAAGAGATCAGCAGGGTTAGGATTCGCGGGGCCAGAAAATAAAGGGCTTCATATAATATTGTCCTACACCGTACTACGCTTCGATTTTGCGACTTAAAGCAGATATAAACATCAACTTGAAGCTGGCCAAAGGAAAAAAGAAACAGTACTTCGAGTTCGAGCTGACCGATTACAGGTTTCAATGAACAAGGACAACAGCTCTGGCCACTTCATTACCGATTACAATTAACATGATATTTACAGTCCTAGTCGTGACCCGATGGTGACCAAAGAAAGAGGGAGATTACCAAAACACAGGGAGAGAGAATGTGACATTAAAACTTCTAACAAAAGGTTCCACTAAGTTGTACCGAAGAGCATATGGACACTAAATTGCAACCCACCTCCACGCAAGGGAAAATAAGAAAAACCATATCAGAAACTAAACACCGACTGAGACAGAACAGTTAACCGATAGAAACTACCATCTGGAAAGTACAACATTTTTGATTCAAGTTAGATTAGACCCCTCGGATGTTACCGTCCATGATGGCTCAACAAACCACCTTCTTCTACAACACGGAAGACAGTGACCAGCAACACCACCTCTCTAGCCCTCATCAGCTCGAAAACACAAACATCGCCTTCCTCCAAACTGTTCTCCAAAGCAAAGTCGTACCATCCCTGGCTTAGTTTGGCTCTACCACCTCTATAAAGGCATCGAACAGGCCACTGTTTGCCATCAGTACTCTGGAGCTTTATAAATCCTGAGACCCCGTTGAGATGCTTTTCAGCAAAGCAGGATGGCAGATACTGCACAGGGGAAAGGAATCCTCATTAAGCAGCGCACACAAAGATTAGAAATGAGTTAAAAGATTTTTGATTACCATGATACAACCACGATATAGGTATGATGGACGCAAGACTACTCTGCAGAAAGGATTAGGTGGCTCAAACATTTTAGCTGCATTAATGGCCTTTTCCCTCTCTTCAGCCGTTACAAGTCGCTTCCTGGTAGAAGCGCTGGCATAAAACCGAAACCGCATTTCACCATCCTCTTCTTGTAAAGCAGATGGCATTGGCTCATCTAAAGTTGGAAGCTATGAATGAGAAAACCCTCTTCGCAATCAAAGGCCATTAGTAATTAAGGAACTCGAATTTAGAGAGCTTACTCGGATCATTCTTACGCTTTTTCTTAGAGCTTTTCTTGACTTTCCGCGTTGATTGATCTGCGCTCTCCACTTTAACTTGATCTTCGCTTTTGAACTTGATCCCACCAGCTTGAATGACAATATCTTCAATAGGTCGCATGCCTGCATGGGAGTTCACAGCACCTTTTTGCTGATGCACAGTCCCATTAAACAAATTCTGCAACTGCATAGGGTTATAACCCCTGCTTAAAGTCAGTTGATCCACAGTACTATTGACAGCCTTCCTTTTCAAAGAATCGCCAGAAGGGTAATATGTTGAGGAACTAGATATGTCAACAGCATCATCATCTTCCATATCTTTGAAAACATGGTACTGCCTGCTGTGATGGGGAATTTCAGAAGGGACCCGGCCATTGGAATGATAATTAATCTCGGACGTTGTTAAATTGTATATAAACACTTGAAAGGTGGTGGCACCCTCGTATCTGAAGACCAAAAAGTACCCAATACCAATGGAGTAGTGATCCACAAATTCTTGCCAACCTTCATGAAACCAAAACTTGCTTTCACTTTTTCTTATTCCGACGTGCCAGACATGACCATCAGGAACATTCAAAGTTGCAACAGAAGAAAGCTCATCCTTGAATTTCTTGACAAAATTTTCTGGGATTCTCTGCAAGCAAGCAAATTGCTTTCAGTTGATGCAAAGAAAAAGCTCAAAAGAACAGGCCTTTTGGAAAGACAATACCACAGCATCACAATAGCCACATAAATTATAAAAATCGTCACAGAAAAGAAATGAGAAAAACAGTCTAGCCAGCAGCTTCTTGATTGCACACTGACAAATTCCCAAATTACTTCTAATGAACTGTATTTCAACAGTTCAATATAGCACAATAAAGTTCAAAAAAATTAGAACAGTACAAAATGGCAGCGAGAATAGTTCATTCAACGTGTACTGAAATGGTGGATCAGTAAAAGTTTGTCCCCAAAATCAAGAGCACACTCCCAATGTCAAGATCAACCTAATTTAAGAGTCACGCACTTGCTCTTTGTCCTTCACATTACGATACAACATTACCCATCTTATCATCCTAACATCCTTTATCAATTATTCAAAAGTCACATTGCCAAACCTTTAAAGGGAATGACAAGGTTCCATGGACCTGATATAATCATTATTGTAAATCAACTGTGTGCATGGGCAAGCCCATTGGCACGTGTCTGCATGCATGTCAAGCTAATGGAATTAGCCATCAGGAATGCAAAGGCATCTATCTTTTTCAGGTGAAGCTGTGAAGACACACAGATACCACTTTCCCACAGATTGCAATGCCAAAAAAAAAAAAAAAATCAAGCAAATGCTGCATAGTGAATTAAAAGTTGAGCTCAAAGCCTTCCTGCAGTAGATACTTTTGCAACCACCACTCATACAGAGCAATTTGTCCTCCTCACTCATAGTTTCGACTGAAACATTGTACTTAAAATGAAAAACAAAGGATTCACCTTCCTCCACTTCTTATGATCGTTTAGTACCACAGAGGGAAGTCTTACTCTTTCTCACTTCATGAAACCCTTTTATCAAATCGGCCAAAATTTTCTCCTGACGACAAAACAAGCGGGCAACACATTAACATATAACATAACTTCACCAATTTGAATTCCCTTTGAGCCGGACGACCAGAAAACGCCTCTAGAAAATGAAGCTCTAGTACCATTTTACCACCCTAAATTAAGTATATCTGTCGCCTCCAAATAGCAGAGCAATCATCATAGACCTCAATCTTTTTTACTGGGTCTCAATTGCAACGGGCCATGAATCAAATCTAGGTCATCGCTGCTTCGAATTCACTCAAAATCACCGCCCAACGAAAAAACAAAAACAAACCCAACAAAAAACAGCACTTGAAAAGGCAGGGCCAACAATCACAGACAGGAACGCAAAAGAATTGAGGGATCGCGCAAGGGAATCGTCAGAAGGAACACGACCAGAAGCGAAGTGAGATGCAACGAATACTCACCAGCCTCTTGTCATGGATTGTGGAGGAAAGCACCAGCTTGTAGAAATAAGGGCGCGGCATTTCTTGGGCTTCTCGAGGAGCCTGCAGAAATCCCTGCAATCAAACCCGATTTTGTGCTTCGCACACCCAAAAACGATTCCCACGAGCACCCACCTCGTGCTTTTTCTTTTTCGTTCCTGAGTTTTTTTTTTTTTGGCTTCTCTAGATCTAGTCCCCTTTCACTGCTTCTCCAGTCAAATACTGTTGTTTGTGTGTTTTCACACTAAAAAAATAGCCAACTTGACCTAAAAAAAAAAACACAGAAGAGAGAGAGAGAGAGAGAGAGCCGAGTTGATGCTCTCGGATCGTTGAGTCAAATCCAGGTCGCTCCGTTCTCGTTGCGGAGACCGTGTTAACTCGGGACAGAGAGCTTCGTGGGTTGCACGTGCGAGTGTGGGAAGCATGAGGAGTCGAATGCGAGCCAAGGACAGGGTACCGCTTCCGAAACATGGCATGATCACCGATTCACCATGCAACCCTACGACTTGCCGACGGCTCATTGGTCTCATGATCGTAAGTACGAGTCATATCGTCGTGAGCCAGCCAGTTAGAAGCTTGCCAACCTCGTAAGGTTGGAGCTCGTTTGACCAAATAAATAAATAAATAAATGAAAACAAAAACAAAAAATCACTGAAAAGAACCAATGGGTGTCTAACCCTAGAAAGATCACTTAATGTTAGTAAGAATTAACCAGCCATTTTTGTGACAAATCAGAAGTTTCAGATATATTTAGACATCAAAATAATTTACCATGCCTTACCAAAAAAAAAATAAAATAATTTACCATGTATAGCATGAAATTTCTCCCGATTTGATATGATATTTATGAGAACGTCCGTTGATCCTCAATATTTTTCGAGCAATCCCCTTTTTGTCTTTTTGAAAAGGATTGCATGCGATTGGGGCGCAGGCATAAATGTCTTTGTGGTGCAATTGATGATTTGATTTATTTTAATTTAGGTCTTGCTCTAACCTATTACTTGCTTGGTAATTTAACACATGTAGTATTTCCTCGACTTGTGTTATAGAGTAGTCAATCATGCGGCGAAGAATTCATCCTAACAAGAGCGTTTGCTCCAAGGGCTTAGTTGATCAATAACTTCTAAACATTCATAAAACAAAATACCTCACTTTTTTCACTCAGAGATCACTAACCCAACTCTAAACAAGACTTGGGGCCCCCAAAAAAAAAAAAATTCTCTAAATTTTCAGTGATTTCCAACAACTATGCCAACTATTTATGCGGTGTCTTTTTTTTTTTAACTGATATCCTCTTATAAATTAACACGTGTCCAATTTGCCACCTCAACAGATGACACAGAATAAAATAAAAATCTGCATATTTTCCCCCTCTTTGGCTCTCCCTGCAACTCCTCTATCTAGTCAACCAACGCAGGTACCAGGCTAGGACCACGTCGCTCGCCAAATCGTCTGGAAAAAGACATCTTCGTGAAGTCAAACAAAGAAGATGCACGGTAGATCCGAAGATGAAAGCCACCTTCTTTGCCATGACACAGTTCTGGAAAAAACCATCTTTTTAAGCCAAACGAAGAAACGCAGAGCAAATCTGGACATGATAACCATCTCCTTTGCCAGGCCACGGATCTGCTGGAAAAAGCAATACGATTTGCCTTTGGTTGGCCATAGACGGTGGATTGGGCCACACACCTCAGGCACGCCTCGCTCCTTCATTGCCTTCACCAGCGTCGCGCCGCTTGTTTGCGACTGTCGTTGGACGCGAGTAGGGACGGCTTGGCTTAGACATGCAAGGGGCAACGCTGATGACTCCACCGGTGGTCGCAGTATGGGGAGGTGCTGCAACTCAAGCGAACGAACTTTCATGATGTAAATGAGAAAATGCAACATGTCGACAGCTAATGTGGTGGTTTGAATCCGCTGAATATTTTATTCCTATGTTGAGAATACGAAATTACCCCATTGCAAATCCCCGAGCCCCCAACATACTCTAGGCTCTCCGCTTCACAACACACCACCGTTGCACATTTGGCTCTCCCTCCATCCGTGTTCACAGTCTGTGCCCTCTCTCTCTCCCTCTCTGTCTCCATGGACAACATTGGACTGAGTCGCTTTGGTCCTGTCGACCGCCGGCACTTCAACTTAGACCATCAAAGTGGATTCGCTACTCCCTTGAGCCAACTGGACCATTGAAGCCATGCGGATAAGATACTCATACAAATGTTAAAAAAGCGATATAAACTTAAGGGCATCAAAGTTGATGATCATACTAATTGATCCAGCCACTTTACCGGCTGCACTTACTGCTTTAGGCTTCTTGGGAGGGAGAAAAGGCGCGGAATCTATACAGCAGTCTGGGTATATTACCGATATAAACTGAGACCAGTCATGGATTATGTTGGCAATATTTTGGCTTCAGATAATCAACCTAGTTCGAAGCAGTGATGACTCTCTACCCACATGGTTTGTAATACATAATGGAGGCTTTTTACTCACAAATCCTAGATAACACACACAAGCAGATGCAAACAACAATCTACAGAAAATTGCAGGGACCTTTCTAGAGAGCAAGAAATAACAAAATGATAACGATGTTCAATGCTTAACAATCAGGGCATATTGCGCAGGTAGATTACCTCATTTCACTTCCAAGACTAAACAGTAAAGAACTTGTAAATTAGTCGTGAGAGAGCTTCGATGAATAATGCATCCAAATTAGAAGAGACGGGTTATTCAAACCCAGTTTCATTCAAACACAGTCAAATGAAACAAATTCACTTTCTACCGGAAGAGTTATTTAGGTGCCTATCCATCGAAATTTCCCTTGACCATTGTAGTTGTTGCCAATGGAAACTAGTCAAAACATTTCAGGAGCCTACTGAGAAACAAAAATTGGAAAAATCCTAACATGAGACGCCAATTGAGCATGACATGAACAATTGAGGGTGGGTCAGCCAATTGTTCACTACCTGTGGGTCAACCACCAGATACATGTGTGCATTTATCAGAGTGAAGACCAGAAAATAATGCTTGATGAAACATAAGGTGGACAAAGAACCAGTTATATACAGCATAGTCCTAACATATGCAAACCAGCTGCAACTGTCAAAGCAGCAGATACCTTATATCAAGGCATTCCTTGACCATTACCCAGAAAGGACATCTTACAGTCAAATATATGCAGTAATGCTATTTGCCTACACCGATACTATATAGAAGAAAGGTTTGTGCCACAGCTTTACGAGCAAACCTCACTCAAAGTGAAAATGCTATGCACGAATCCAATGAATGCACAAGCAATGATCAAAGAACTCCTCAACAGAGATTTGTGGAGACTACGCACTTGGACATCTTTAGAGACCCATCCTCTACATCATAAGACAGGAAGTACACTTCACCAGTTGTAAACTTCGGAGCAAGAAAGAGTTCTCCAGCACAGACGCTAACAACAAGAAACCACCAAGAATGCAGTTTATCCTCTTTCCTGCTAAGGGGTAGCACGATTTGATGTTCTGTTCAAAATTAACATGAATAATCCTTTAGTACATACATTAACATTATGTTTCCATCCTCAAGATGCTCATAGTCTAACACTATCAGATGCATGGTATCAACTTCAGGCCTATGCACCTGATTCAAGGCACCATCTGGAAATCTTATCGTCCTAAACTTGTCAGTCCCAACATCCAACACCACAATTATTTTGCTGCTCATCAGGTCAAGCATCAGGAAATGAATAGCTCTGTCAAAGCAATCGCTACCTGCCAAAGGAAACTCAATAGTGCTGCTACCAATTTTCCTCCATGAACTGGTTCCCAATGTCAGAATCTTGTTTGCAGTGAAGACTTCACCTGAATGGTTGAGGGTGTTCAGAACCCATGTCTTTATGACTTTGTGCTGTTCTGTGACAGGATCAAGCCCAAGGCGCTGAAGCTGCAGATGTTATGGTACGTACGGATGGGGAAATCGGGACCAGTAGGGGGAAGGGCCTTGACCTCTCTGGTGCAGATGTTGCATAGGTAGATCCCAATTTCAGAGTAAATTAAGTCATGGACGCTTTGCGAATCCCCCACAGTCGATAGTCTGGTCCAGTTGGCTCAAGGGAGTGGTGAATCCAGTTTGATGGTCTAAGCTGCAGTGCCGCCGATGAGGCCGAAGTAACTCTGCTCAATATTGCCCATGGTACATATGACTATATGAGCATGATGACGTCGCAGTGACCAAGTGACTGAGCTAAAACTAAATCAGCAAACTGACCGGTGTTTGATGATGGAGCACCAGGAAAATGCACTTGAATCAACAGCGTCTTCACTGGCAGTCTCGAAATTATCTTGGAGGTTACCTCAGTGGGCAACTCTGTCAAGGCCACGTTTTCTCCGGTAGCCGCCTCGAGTTTTTAGATGCTTCACATTGGAGCCCATCAAAGCAAACATTCTGAATGGAAAACTTATTTCATTTCAGTACGTTCTATTATCTGTTTCCTAATGGGACCTGTAAATTTCAACTCTGACAAAACCCAAAAGAGCAACCGAGGCAGATAGTGGGTTGGAACCTCCATTCCCATGAAATACCAAAAAGTATTTTTTTTTATCAAATAACAGCTGTAAGAAATTGGCAGTCGGTAGCAAAAACACAAGTGACATTTGCGATTTTCTGTATTTATTTCGACAGAAATCAACATCAACCATGCTGGCGAAATCTGTCTCCATAACAAAGTAACAGGAACTGGTCAGAACAAGAATAATGAAAGATGATCCATATCATCTCAGTGCATCAATAAGCAATACAAGCCAAAAAGTTTTTTTATCATCTGTTTCTTGTTGAATCAGAAAAATAACTCAAAATCAGATAAAAGAAAAACAAAAGCAAGAAAGTAGGAGGAGGAGATCTTAGAGAGGCGCAGAACATAAACTCTTTGCTCATGGAGAAACTACTACCCGCTGAGATTCTTGAACAATGTGAAGCCTACCCAGCAATTATAATTTAAATTCAACAGGAACTGGTCAGAACAAGAATAATGAAAGATGATCCATATCATCTCAGTGCATCAAGAAGCAATACAAGCCAAAAAGTTCTTTTATCATCTGTTTCTTGTTGAATCAGAAAAATAACTCAAAATCAGATAAAAGAAAAACAAAAGCTAGAAAGTAGGAGGAGGAGATCTTAGAGAGGCGCAGAACATAAACTCTTTGCTCATGGAGAAACTACTACCCGCTGAGATTCTTGAACAATGTGAAGCCTACCCAGCAATTATATTTTAAATTCAACAATGAATGGCTTAGTGACATTTCGTAGAAGACCCAATGACATAGCTAGAAAAAAATCCCATTCCCAAGGTAATAGAGACAAATGCACGAATAAAGAATGAACCTCCAGTTTTGTGGGCATTTTAGACGCCAGAAGAAGCCGCTTCTTCATTCAACTAATCCAGCACACAAACACAATAGGTGTCATAGAGAAAATAAATCACTGAAATTTCTGAACAAATAGGATACACAAGTTTGCATCTCCATGTTCAAAGGATCTTTAGAAGCCACAGGTTAGCAAGTCCCATCAGTCTTAAAAGCGAACATGTAGATAGAGGCATGAAGTTCAGGCAACAAAAACTTTCACTAGAGCTTAAATAGGCACACTTCGTGGATTTTGTAAGCCTGATTAAAAACACCCTTTAAGCCTGATAAAAAACACCCTTGACCAGTGATGACAAGTAGACAACCCTGCTCAATAACAAGACCCAATTTCTTTTTCCCTGTGCGGCATATTTTATTCCAGAATGCAAAATAGAAAAATATTGAACAGCTAACCAACATATCCTGTTCTAAAATACTCAAGGAAAATCTAACCGACCTTTCATTCCAGAGCGCAAAAATAACAAGACCTTTCCCTTTCTTTTCGTTTCTTTTGTTTTGCAAACCCACAATGTAAATTCGAGATCATTAGGAAAAGCAATGCAAACTCAACATGTCATGTTCTAAAGAAACTCAAGGATGTTATATCGCAGATTCAGAAAATTAACAATCTAAAATCGAGCTCGTTTGTGAAGACCGAATTTAGAGAGAAGATACTTAAGCATGTCCTAAAATGAACAAATAGAGCCTCAGCAACGACTCGACCATCAAATCAAGCTTCAGAGAGAAAGAGAAAGAGAGAGAGAGAGAGAGAGAGAGAGAGGTCATCGACAGCTGGGGAATGTAGAGGAACAGATAGAAAGAGAGCAAGCATGAATTGACATTTTCCGAGAGAGAGAGAGAGAGAGAGAGAGAGAGAGAGAGAGAGAGAGAGAGAGAGAGAGGTCATCGACAGCTGGGGAATGTAGAGGAACAGATAGAAAGAGAGCAAGCATGAATTGACATTTTCCGAGAGAGAGAGAGAGAGAGAGAGAGGTCATCGACAGCTGGGGAATGTAGAGGAACAGATAGAAAGAGAGCAAGCATGAATTGACATTTTCCGAGAGAGAGAGAGAGAGAGAGAGAGAGAGAGAGAGAGAGAGAGAGAAGGCAGATTTGTTCTTCTCTTCAGTTCAGCAAGAGAAAGGACACAGAACAAAACAGCGTTTCCTGAAGAAACCAGGTCCATGATTTTCCAGCCAAAAGCATCAGTTTTATTTATCCATATTGGTAGCCACAGAATTTTAAGGTTGCTCATTGTTACCACATTGAAGGAGGGTAAATGTGTCAAATGAGGAACACTTGGGGTTTCTAGTGTCGCAAAACAAAAAAAATTGGGTATATGTGTCACAATGGGCATAGTTTGAAATTTTGGGTGTCTTTTAAAAAAAAAGGGAAAGAAAACTATAAATCCAACTTTTGCTAAATAGCACTACAAAAGGAACAAATAACAAGTCATAAGGGATGCATTAACACATGAAATTTGCATCTGAACAGAAGCATACCATCTAGTAAATACTGCAGCAGTCAGGCAAGTTCTTTTCCTGGAGCTATAATGAAACGGGAATCCCATACGCAATTCTGGGTAGTAAAGGTACACATTTACATTGATTTTCTTCAACTCAATCTGCTTAGCACCTGATTCTGGAATGAAATGTAATGATGATCTAGCAGTTGTAACCATAATTCCCCCATCACCTGGTATATTTTCTCTCTTTCAGGATGCAGATTATCATCAGCCAAGAAAGCATGAACCCTACTTTTAATTTCAATCCAACTTTGACCTGGAACTTTGCTGACACCATGTTCCCTCATTAAGCTCCTTAATCTTCCGACATTGTCCCAATGGCCAGTAGAAGCACATATACTGCAAAGCAACACATGAGCAGTGGCATTAAGGGGATCTAGCTTCAGGAGATTCTCTGCGGCCCATCTTCCAATTTCAAGATTCTTATGCGTTTTCGAGGCAGCTAACAGAGCTTTCCATACCACAGCGTCAGTAGTGTCTTCCATTTGTTTGATAAAGTCTTTTGCTTCATATAAATGACCAGCACGAGCAAGCAAGTCAACCACACATGCAGAATGCTCTTTAGTAGGTAAAATTCCATGTTCCAGTTCCATGGTTTTGTATAATTCCCACCCTTCCTCCACTAGTCCAACATGACTGCAAGCAGTAAGCACCCCAACAATTGTTACCTCATTTGGCCTAACTCCAAGGCTTCTCATCCTTTCATAAAGCTTAAGAGCTTCCTCTGCGTGTCCAAACTGAGCATACCCCACAATTAGAGAACTCCATGAGATGACATCAGGATTCACAATGGAATCAAAGAGACTACGTGCAATTTCAAGGGACCCACACTTCATATACATGTCAATAAGTGCATTTGCAATGGAAACATCAAGAGCCAGCCCAGTTTTCATTGCATAGCAATGAATCTGGTTTCCCATTCCTAGGGATGCCATTTCAGTGTAGGCCCCGATCATGGTAGTTAAAGTGATATAGTCAGGCTTCACTTCAGAAATGAGCAACATTTTAAACAATCTGAATACCTCCATAGGCTCTTTGTGCTGCATACATGCAACAAGAATTGCATTCCATGAAATGAGATCATCATGGTGCATCATATCTCCAAATGCCTTAAATACTTCCATGAGATTGGAGCATTTTGCATACATGGTAACTAACGTATTACACACTGAAATATCTAGAACAAATGCCATTTTGATAATATACGAGTGCATCTGCTTACCTTGCTGGAGTGAGGAAGGACTCATACAAGCACAAAGTAAGGAGCGGACAGTGATATCATTAGGATGCAAATTTAAACGCCTCATTTGATTAAAATACGATATCGTCTCATTGGAATGACCATTAGTAGCAAATCCAGCAATGGCTGCATTCCAAGATATCAAGTCAGGCATTTCTATCTGACGAAACACAATCTTAGCCGCACCCAAGAGGCCAAATTTAGCATACATGTCACCAAGGGCACATCCTGCAAATTTGTTTCCTGCAAATCCAAACTTTATGCAAATCCCATGGATCTGTCTTCCAATCTCCGGTTGTAGCAGGCTCCCACAAGCATTGGAAACACTGCCAAATGTAAATTCATTTGGCCAATATACACCCTGACAAAGCATTTCTCTGAAGTAGCACAAAGCTTGTAGTTCGTGATTGAGTTGAGAAAAACCTGCAATTATTGAGCTCCACGAAATCAAATCCTTCTCTTCTATGCGGCTAAATACACTACACGCATCACCAATTCTATCGAACTTGGTGTACATTGCTATAAGAGCATTCTGCACCAAAGGGTGAGAGCCAAACTCTGATTTCACAACATGGGCATGCAGCTGCATCCCTAAGCCGACACCTCCCAATCCGGAACAAGCCTTCAATACACTCCCAAAAGTGAAGTGGTCGGGCAAAAAACCTGACTGCAACATTTCAAAGTATAGTTGAAGGGCATCAAAATTCTGACCATTCTGTGAGTATCCAGCAATGAGGGAAGTCCAAGAAACCACATTCCTGTGGCACATTTCATCAAACACCTTCCTCGCATCCACAATTGACCCGCATTTTCCATACATGTTAATGATATGGTTGTCCAGTATAATGTCTCTCTGAATTCTGGAAGCTCGAATGTGATCATGAACTTGGCGGCCATACTTCAAAGACTTCAGACTAGAACAAGCGCAGAGCAAACCAACACAGGCCTTGGTACTTACCTGAGAACTCGGGGCCTTTTGCAAGGTTTCAAATGCTTCGAGAGCTTCCTTGTAGAGATGAGTTTTGCAGAGAGAAATCAGGTAGTCGTCATTGGATTGTCCATCCTTGAAAAGGGGCGAAGTGGATGGTGGAGCATGGAGCCGCCTGATCCAATTGGTGAGCAAATGTGGTCTCAATTCCTTTATCATCGGGAGGTTTGGCGCATGGTTGGGTCCAACACACAATCAGAGCGGTTCGATACCAGTTCAAGCCCTTTATCATCAGCAAGGTTTTGCTCATACAGTTTTTTCCTGAGGGAGTGGCTACAGCCTCGAGCTTGGCTGTCTAACGGAACAAATGCTTCGACTTTGGCCCAAGATTCTAATGCCGGGAAAACCTGTCGAGCGTTCGTGAAACCCGTCTCTTCTCTGCAAGCATGCAAATAGCTCAAAAGGCTGCATTTGGAAACATTTATGTTTCTGTTTGTGGTCACTGTTTTTGAACAGATTTTTTTTTTCCTATTTCCGACTATAATTTCCGACATAAAAAACGTGTATGATAATTAAAAAAAGAAAATAATTTTTTTTACGCTGCCGTTGAACGCCGGTGGTAGCAAGCGGGAGGTGGGGCTGGCGACTAGCTGGTAGCTGGCAATCGGCGACAACGGTGATCGACGGATGGTGACCGCGTCGGCGGTAAGTACTTTATGTGGCGATTACATCGCATGGCAATGATGACATGGCATAACTGACCAATCATAATTACACTGCGTGCTATGAATCTCATCCTACTTGGCGTATTATGCGCTATATTCTAATTCTTTTTTATCGATTAGGACATGACTTTTCCAAAATTCAAGGAAAATCTACGTAGTACATTTCGTGATCTGCTGGGAATGCCAACTTCCACATCCGTTTTTGGGACAAGATCCACCTGGCTTGCCGATACAACCGTTTGGCGCATCTCGGGGCCGTTTCCTTCAACGTTTGCCATTTCCTTTTCACGCTTTGTGTATTCTCTCCTTGAAATTGCAGTTTGCAAACTCCGAAATCATCAAAAAAGTTTTCGACGCTTCTTCTGCAAGCACGCACCAATCACCGTTTCTTTAAGCCTTCAACCCCTTCAACTCTTCCTTGACGCATTCTGCAGAAATCTTTTCAGATTCATCTTCTTGTTCTTTGAAATTTCCCGCGGGAGCATATAGAGTTTTCCGCTGCATAGGAGAAGTATGTTCTTGGTTTTTTTTTTTTCCCCTTTTTTGTTTCGAATGATGTGATAGAATGTGTGCGTGAATGATCCATTAAATGGGTTGATAAATGCTGCATATGTTGGAGATTATTTTCCCACCTTGTCAGATTGGTTCAAGAAATCCAGAACAACTGTTCTTTTTCCTCTTTCCATGTGTATTGCATAATAATTGCATCAGTAAGAATTTTCCCAACTGGGTTTCTTTCCAACACTGCTGATTTGCTCATTTGGTTGGAAATGATGATGCTTGAGTTTGTTCTTGCGAATCTGTGCTTCTGATTTTCGTGGGTTCATGGTGTTAGAAATCAAGAGTAAGTAGTTCTTCTTTCGTTTGATTTCCTGATGTCGTGGTATGTCAGGGCATTACGTTTGACTGTCGTCTCATATTAAAAACCATAGCCGGTGAGATTAAATCCTGTGCAAATGATGAAGTTTTCGCCTTCTTTCTCAGATTTCGTGAAGCGAAGATGGGAAAACGCAGAGCACGTGGCACGATGGACATAGCAGCTTTGATATCTTTGATAGCAGCGGTTTCGGTTATGACAGTTGCTGTAGATGCAGCAGACACAAATCTCGTTTTCGATCCGTGCTCGGACACGAAAATCCAGAAAGGGGATGGGTTTACCTTCGGCCTTGCCTTCTCCACCAAGGAATCGTTCTTCTTTCAACAGATTCAGCTTTCGCCCTGTGATAGTCGACTTCCTCTAGCAGGCTCTGCTGCTCAGCTTGCTGTTTTCAGGCCAAAAGTGGATGAGATCTCTCTGCTCACCATCAATAGCAGCACATTCAACCCGGTATGTACTTCAGGAAGCATGTGAAGCTGATTTTTCAATTAACTCCGTACTTAGAATGGTGTGCATATTTGCACTATAACACTTGTTAGCCCGCGCCGCTGTATGTCCTTAATTAGCACGTGTCAGCATTATCAGCGCATGGTTTTTCCCAATTGTGCCGGCATGCTCGATGGAGCATCTTGTTTGCTCGCTGTCGATCATCTCTTGGGTTGTTAAAATTCGGACTATGAAACTCCTCCATGGTCGTAATTGTATATGCTGGGACATATTTTTCATAGACCAGCATTGGCTAATGAAGGCGTTATAAAAAGTGCTTTCACTCTTTTGTACGTAGGCCAGGTAATGGTGCAAAGCTGTGAAGGCTAACTCGCTCCTAAATTAGGGAAGTCGATTCAATCAAATTGAATTTGTGCGTAAAGTTCCCCACGGAAGATTGATTTGTCTTTCTGATTAAGTTGCAATTCGATTATAATCATGTAGTCGCCCTACGTATCTGTTGATTTGGTGTCTTTTCAATGTCTTCACATCGGTTGATTTGCTTAATGCTTCAATGTTGTGGGTTCTTATTCAAGGAAATCTAAAGGCAGCAGACATTGGTTGGCATTTTGAGTGATAGTTGACAACTTAGAAGTGTGTTTCTCATTACAAGACATCCTGGAGGATTTGATGCTGCTTGGATTAGGTTAAAGACCAGGCCCTTTCTCATATCTTCTTGTCTGATGGGTTATCGATTCTCTTTCGTGCGCTGGAATTTGCACCCTTTTTGTCGACACTTATACTCCGGTGCAAACAGACAAAAACTGTCGATGCTCGTACGGAAGCTAACGCTCTCGAACAATTGGCCTTGCTTCTCTCTTCTACTCCTCTCCACTTTCACTTCATCCTATGAACCAAATTGATAGAACCGGCCATCTTTCCCTCTGAGATTTGACCTGATAGTTCATATATACAGCAGCAACATCACTATGACAATGAATTTTGCTTTTTTACATTAAGTTTTCTTCTGATGATGTTTATGAACTCGTAGGCAATGTCAGGAGGACATATGGTAGCCTTCGCTGGACGCAAGTATGCTGCAAGATCATTGCCAGTACAAGTGGCCGATTTTGCTCACACGATAACCAGTTTCACTTTGGTAAATTTTATATTATCGATCATCTGCCGTTTCATCGGCATCCTCCTTTTACGTTTTCGTCCTTCTTGTTTTTTTTTCCCCTTTGTCTCTCCCTTGTATTTGACAGCAGATGCGGTTCGCTGCAGGTCCTCGAGTTCCAGAAAGGGACGCTCCAAAACTTGTACTGGAAGAAGTTTGGGTGCGATTCGTGCTCGGGGGATTCCGCTGTTTGCCTCAACAACCAAGACTGCGCAGTACCAAACTCCAAATGCAGTCATGCCGGGGCGTGCGACATGGGCATACAGCTCACGTTCTCGGGTACTGACAAGAACGACGTCGTGCTCAACTCGTGGTACGAAGTAAAGAACCTTCGCCGGTACTCTCTGTACGGCCTGTACTCTGATCTTCGCGATAGAATCACCAGCCCGTACCAAAATACGTTCTGAGGTTAATCGTTTGGTAGTGGAAACGGTGCATGAGAAGTATTGAATCCGAGTCTCTGATAATTGCTTATGTCCGTAAATTGGAAAACAAACATAGTCAGCTCAATATAGGACGAGGAGTAATACGCAGGATCATCGAATTCTCATCGCTTAACTTCTCCAAGTAGGGTGCCGCCTACAACATCAAGCCCGACCTCGTTGATTTAATTCCGAAAGTACCAAATCTACTACAAACTCTCATAATTATGTCTCTGCTAGATAGTTTTCTCAGTGTTTATTCAGATGTGCGGAATCTTAATCATTTGTTCTAACTGGCGTGATCCTTATGCCATCATACTGCGCATTTTTTTTTTTCATCAGTAGCCATTTAAGGGACTGTTTGAATCAACATTTGGCCAAGATACTTTGAAAAAATGCAAATGTTTTTGGGTGAAAGAAATTTTTGGTAAAGTGAAATTTAAAGCATATTGAAAAGCAACTTTGACGTAAAATTTGTTTGTTAAAATATACATTTTGTAAAGTATTTTCACATTTTGAAAAACATGTGGTGGTCGATGATGGGCAGCGACAGTCGACGGGTGGCAGCGGCCGCGGTCGGTGGTGGACGTCGGTGGTGGCGGTTGTTGGCGGTGGCTATGGCGGGCGGTGGCAGCGGCCATCGACGGGTGTCGGTGGCGGCAGGCGGCCGATGGCAGATGGAGGTGGTGGCGGCCGACAGTGATGGTCATCGGCTGTGGTCAGCAGCGGCGACCGAGGGCGATAGCGGGCGGTGGTACAAAGTTAAAAGAAAAAAATTATTTGCATTCCGCAAATGCAACTTCACAAAGTATCTCTCTAGATACTTTGTGCTAAAGGCCTTTAAAGATTATTTGAGAAGCAATTACATCTGTCACACCCCAAAATCCCCGGGTACGTGGCATTCGAGTCAAGTCATCCCTCGGGTCATAGGGGATAACGTCCCAAGTACACTATCGACCCATGATATTTTATTACGCAAGATAAAACATGTCATGCTCCGCGCCCTGGGCACGAGCTCGTGACTCCCTACAAGCACAAACTCTCTCTCGAGGTCCTAGGAGATTTATATATAGGTTGAGGATATATCATATAGAAAGCACGCGAAAGCGACGATATAAAAATTACTTCGTACAAATACAAAATGGGACTTGGGTAACGAGAATACTAATAAAGACATAAGTTCCCAAATATTCATACAAGAGCATGGCAAACTAAACTTGCTGGTCAGAAGGGGTGACAGGGTAAGTACAAAAGAGGGCCATCATCATCTCAAAAAGAAACGGGCATCGAGGTCACCATTAAAATATTAGACCAGAAACAGAAACTCCTATGCCGAGCTATTGGAGTCGTCAGTCTCCTCCTCAGCCTCCTCAGTGGGCTCGTACTCCGAGAAGGTCTCTGAGCAAACCTCCACGGTGTCCTCCATCGTCTCGTCAGCTGATGGCTCCACCAGATCGTCCTCAGTAGCCTCGATCACTATAACCTCATCGGTGTCCTCCAGGGTCGGGGTCCAATCAGGACCATTCCTCAAGCCAGCGACTGACCCCTCGGCCTCCACTGAATCCCGAGCGGGATGGCATCAACTGGATATCATCTCACGGGGTACCTCAGTAGGCTTCAATGGCCCCGTAGAAACGTACTCTATCTTCTTGAACCATGCCTCGTACCTGTGAAGCTTCCAGCTACTGCCACCCTCATCTACCCAGACGATCGTATACTTTCTAACATAAATGGTCCCCTGTCTGTCAGGGAATTCCTCAAAATATACTGACACCTCCACCAAACCTGATTGGTCACATCCTCAAGGCCTAGAATCTGAAAAATAGGGTCCCACAATGGGGTGAGGCGTACATCTTAGTAAGGTGGGTCTTAACCCTAGGTTAGGCTGACCGTCCACTCAGGCAGATACAATCACAAACAATTTATACAAAATAACATGAGACATTCAACTATCACGAAATAACACACGGATGTCAAGCATGCAATCAAGGCATCTTATTACATCATTAAATTCAAGTACACATTATCAAGCCAGATTACACCTTCCGCCCTTTCCTGCCTACTCACTTTCATGCCCGCGTTTAGAACGCCTCAGGCTCGGTCTGCGTAAACGCATTAGACAGTCTCATTGATAAACCCGCGTAAACGCATCAGGTTTTCAATCTCATTCAAGGCCTGTGTCGACACATCTTAACTCCGTCTCGCGTTTTAACGCATCAAGACTATGGCCTTCTCAACCCCGCATGTCGTACGCCTTAGCGTACCATTCAATTCAAACCCCGCGCCTCAGCGCTTTAGGGTATCCATTCACACAACCCCGTGTCTCAACGCATCAGGGTGTCACAACTTCTCAGACATGCCACAAGTTCATTTCATTTCATAGCACACGTTCGAATGCAAACTCATGCGACAAACGACACATCCATGGCATACGAGACCATTAAATTTGACATACAAATGTGACAATCAATTCATAACACAAGCATTGTCAAACCTTCAAGTCCTCTATATGTTTCAAGGACGTACATTGGGCAACCACATTATGACCTCCAAGAACCGATCAATTCGCACACAAATCACCTAATCGAGTCCAATCCTCCTATCAAAGGTTTATAATCTCCTTACCTCAAGCTTAATTCAACGCAAGTCTTCCTCCAAGCACCTTAAGGGTTCGGTTCTAATGATTCCAAGATCAAGTCCGCCGCGCAACCTAAGGAAATTCATCCAATCATCAACTTTCCTTGCTCAAAACTTCACCCCACTAAACATACACCTCATGGACCTATCAATTAACATCCTCACACTTCTCAAAGATGAATTTGGAGCTCAATTTCAACACCAACTGCCTCCCACAGAATCGGTATGCACAGAACCGAAACATGGCATACTCGGTTCTGTGCATATCCTAACTTATCAGCCCTTAAACCAACTTAAATCCTTAATTCATTCACTAATCTACTTGCTAACATGTAGTTCTAAGGGTTGGGGAGCCTCACCGAAAATTTGGAGCCAAGGCGACGTCGGAAAGTCCTTGAACGGCATCAGTTCCTCCGGTCTTCAACTGGTCAATTCTGGCCCTTCAAACACAAGACCCATTTGGGGTCAAAACTCCATCAAATTTCTCCAAAATTTTTATCACAACTCAGTCTATAAGTCCCCTAGATGTCCACAAAATTTGGTCAAAAAAATCAAAGGTTTCGGGGTTCTACGAAGCCTAAACCGTGGCTTACCTCCAACTACGACGGTTTCCGTCAACTTTCGGGAGATTGGCCGGCCGAAGCTCCTCACTGAGTCAAATGGCTTGCTTCCACTTGGAGAACGTTAGCAAGAGGACGAGGAAGCAGCAGGTGGTCGGTTCGGCGGCTGGAAGTCATCGAAGACGGCGGTTGGGAGTAGCGACGGCGGCGGCAGAATCCTATCGCCGGTGCAGCTCTTGGCAGAAGGAAGGAAGGAAGAAGAAGAAGGTGATCGGCAGCTTGGAGGGGAGTGCTCGACCAAGGAGAGAGACTGTGAGGTTTATACTTCAATTTCAAGAGTCAACTTGTTGAATGGTAGGTTAAAGGGTGACTCCATCACATCATGGCTTAATCCTTGTCCATGTGTCAATCAATTGCTCATCCAATGGCTCTCATTTTCTTCAATTTTCGGCAGCTATAGTGAGGCTTCAATGACCAAAATGTCCTTATCCAATCATTAAGGCAAAGCTAAGGCTTGAGGGGCAAAATGATAATTTTACCCCGACATCCGGAACGTCGTTTTTCTAATTTCAATTTTCTTCGATAAGGCGACGGCCAATCCAATTAGAATGTTGGAATTTTTTATTCTCTATTTTCAAATTTCGAGACTCGTTTTTGAATCATTTCTCTATTAGACGTGATTCCAGCCTATCTCGAACTGATAGACGGTTTTTGCAGACGTTACGCATATCGATCCTGTGATTCATATCACAATTAGGGCTCGTCAATTCATGGCGACTTTGGTTGTCATGTAATTGTGAGGGTCTATCAACAGTTTCGACGGTCTCGATCGTTACTGTTCGATTTATGACAATTTTGTAAATTATATATATTAGTTAAGCGGCATCACCCGCGCTCCAATCATATAACGCTAGCAATGCATTCCTTAATCGTTCTTAGATCGACTTTTTATGGCTCTAAATATCCCCTCAACAATCCTTATGGTCAAAGCGTCATTTCCTATTCGAGTTTCCTACGTCCACGTACCTTGTCTCACGTTAATCTTTCCCTCTTGGTCAGTCAACTCAAGATTGATCAGATCCGAGCGAGATACGACTGAAATACATCGTTAGATACTTTCTCATTAATGAGTCTTGAAATGACAGGAAAATTAGAATGTCACAAAAGATACAAAACTCCCAACAATAAAAGAGACAAGGATAGATAAGTAGGAAGCATGTCAATTCAAAAACATAAAGTCATTTACAAATATGTCTTAACCTAATCAAGATAATATGCTAATCAGCCTCATATTTTAAGGCGGGGTAAGAATACGTCAATCTACTCCAAAAGAACCAACGGCTCTAAGCCTACGAACTTCATCACTTCGAACCTAAAAAAATTCCCACGAAGGGGTGAGATATGAATCTCAGTGAGTCAACGCCTAAGCTAAGCTTCGGCTAGGGCATTGATTCGTCTAGAATATCCTACCAATCAATCATGTATCATACGACAACTATCACAATCACAGGCAACTTACCTTTCGAGATGCCACACATAAAGCGACATGAATATATCTAACAATCATATCAAATTAACTCGATCATCAGTTCATTCGATTACTTATGAGGTACATCATTATTCAGACTTACCCAATATATTTATCGAGGTACCATGTGACATTCTGATTTCCTATCATTTCGAGACTTATCAATTAGAATATATCTATCGATGTATTTCAGTCTTATCTCGCTCAGATCTGATCAATCTCGAGTTAACTGACCAAAAGGGAAATGCTAATGCTTGACAAGGTACGTGGACCTAGGGAACTCAAATAAAAAATGACACTTTGATCATAAGGATTGCCGAGGGAATATTTAGTACTACTAAAGACCGATCTAAGAATGATTAAAAAATTCATTGCTAATGTTATAGGATTGGAGCGCGGGTGATATCGTTTAACCAATGTATGATTTGTAAATTTTTTCTAAGTTGAACCATGGCGATCGAGATGTCGGAGCTAGTAATAGGCCCTTGCAATTGCATGACAACCAAAATTGCCATGAATTGAAAAGTCCTAAGTGTGACGAGAATCACAAAGTTGATACGCGTAACGTTTGCAAAAACCGATCGTTAGTTCGAGATAAACTGGAATTTACAATTGATAGAGAATCGACCATGAAATGAAATCTCGAAATTGAAAAATGGACAATGAAGAATTCCAACGTTTGAAATGAAATCGACGCTGCCTCATCGAAGGTAATTCGAATTGGAAAAATGAAGTTTTGGACGAAAGTGCAAGATTACCATTTTGTCCCTCAAGGAATGGCCTTGCCTTAATAATTGAAAAAAGGACATTTTAGTAAATTTCAAATTCCCTATGGCTGTCGAAATTTAGGGGGTAGAATGGTCAAATTGTACCAAGATTTTATGTGCATGTGGACAAGTGGCATTATTTGGGTGATTAGCATTTGATGCTTCCTTTTCACCCACCATTTTTCGTGTTGACCAAGCTAAATTTTGTGGAAGCCCTTCCCTTCTTCTTGCTTTAGCCGAAACTTACTCCACCTTCTCTTCCCCTCATTTTCTTCTTCTTTTCCTCTTCTTTTCCCTCCACTCGAGCTGCTTCCGCCCAACCAGACCGCCACCACTGCTTCACCTTGCTTGACGGCCACCTCCGATGACCCCCTGACCTCGTGCCAGCCACCAAAACCTTCTTCATCCTCTCCTCTATACATCTCCAGTGGTCGATCGTCAATTAGAGGTTCTGTTTGTCCTGACCAGCCCCGAGACCGAAAGTGGACAGATTCTAAGTGAGTTGAGGTAAAGCTTTCGTTCATTCTCTTAGAGATTTCATTTAGCTTCAAACTTGCACTGAGATCTTCATAACATGTTGTACTTAAGTTGGTTGAGTTAGGATTTCAAGTTTGATTGAGTTTAGATGGATTTCCATGGTTGATTTGAGAGGATTTTTCGAAGATAGACTCTAACCACCGGTAGACAGAAGGAAACCGGGCTGATTGGAAGACCTATGAGGGTGTTCTCGCTTCAAAATTCTCGATGAGGCCCCTAGACATATAAATTAAGGTTTAGCCAAGCTAATTTCATAGATAATCGAAACTTGGAATGATCTATGGACAAATAAATGGGGTAGAGAACAGAACCGAACCTGCCCTGTTTCGGTTTCACCAAACCGAGCTCTTTGAGGGTTGTGGGAGGTGTCACCATGTTGTTAATTCTTCACTAAGGCATATTAGAATGTCAATTGAGGTGTTAATGAGGTGTGTGCTTCATAGAATGGAGAATTAAAGAGATAAATTGATTAATTGGCAAACTTTCATTAGGTTGCATTGCTGCCCTGTTTTGGACCAAGAAGAACTGAACTTTGGGAGGAGCTTTTGGAGGAATTTTGCTAATTTAATTGAAGGGTAAGTGACTTCTAACCTTTGCTAGGAAGTTAGGACACTACTGGATATGTTTGGATGATATATTGATGAATTTGGGAGTCTATTGCATTGATTGTCCTTGGCCGACTGAGATAACGGAGGTGCGAGTCGTGTGTGCTCTTTATGATGAAAAATTATAACTCTCATGGCTAAGTTGTTCTCGTGTGCATTCGATTGACATGGATGCTGGTATGGTTGCGCGATATTTGGCCTTGAATGACGACTAATTGAGAGATATGAATGAGTTGGCAAAAGAAAAAATCGTTAGGTTGACTGTCATGCTGTGTATTTGACATCACCTTGTGGGTGATTGGCCTTGATGTCTCGCATTATAAAGATTTATTACTTGTTTGATAAAATTGTACGCGATCATGAAGTTTCATAAGAGAGGAGTTTGATTTGTGAGCCTAAGGATCTATGGCACCCTAATGCGTCAGAACGCGAGATAAGTTTAGCAAGTGTCGACATGGGCTTTATTATGGCATTTGAAACCTGAGGCGTTTAACGCGGGTTTATAAACTGTTGTGGTCTGAGGCGTAGTGACATAGGCCAAGCCTGAGGCAACGCGGGCTGAGACAGTGAAATGAACTTTATTGCTAGTACATTAATCTTGGTCTCATATTTTCATACATGCCTTGAGTGGTGGTTTATATGCCAATTTGATGATGCGCTTTGATGATTGTTTACCATGTGCCTTTCTTGTTGTGCCTTTGCTAATGGCTTAAAATTGTGTCTGGGAGTACTAAAAGCCTGGCCTAGGATTAAGGATAGCTTGTTGAGATGTAAATCTCACCCAATTGTGGGACTTGTTTTTTAGACCCCAAGTCTTGAAGAATGTTGCTGATTCGCCTAGGCGATCTGAAGAAGACAAAGATGAAGATGAAGATGAGACTAGTAACTCCATCTAGTAGCCTTAGATACCGTGGGTTTTCTTTTGGAGAGTTTCTTGTAGATGTGGGATTTTGTTTGAGGACTATGGGTTGTCTTTACGGTTTGGTCCTCAGTCTTTTTTCGATCTTTTATATATAAGCTGCCCTTTCACTTTACATTGACCATTTGTAGGTGAACCCTTGTTTTATGTTAGGTATATACATATTGTTGTCCCAAGTCGTTCTTTGGTCTAGATGGTACGGAGGCGTTTGTTTATTTTCCTTCAGCATGCATATTCCATTGCATCTAATTCCCTGGTTATCGTATCCTGGGTTTTTAAACGGTATTGGCGGATGTGGGGCGCTCACCTTAAAACGCGGGGCGTAACATCCCCGTTTATTTGGTATCAGAGCAAGGACAACTCAATCCAAGTTGATTGAGGATTGAAGTGATAAGGAGGAATGAATTGGGAATGATTGAGTAGTGAGACATTAGGAGGTTCGCTAGAGTTAGGCATAGAATGCATTCATATGAATTGACGCATGTGAATGGCATGATTGTGGTGAGTATGTGAAGACCAAGCTTCGTACTTAGCACTTGTATTGATTATGGATATCTGCTCGATGAGTAAATGATTACTTCTGATTATACTAAATTGCAGATGCGGCTGGACTTGAGGTATGATTATGAACCCTTGATTGATGTGCTCTTGAGTGTAACTGGGTGATTGGTTGCTATGTTTGTGATTGCTACTTTGTCGAATAGCATAGAATCACTGGACTCGAGTAAATGACTTAGGTTTGTAATTTCGTGGTGGAATTATAATGGTCCATGTGTTCTAAGTGTGATCGAGAATGAGCATCAAACTTGGAAGATCAAGGGGAGGAACTTCTAGCTCAAGATCGCCAGTGGCAGAATACCCTAGAATGGATGGGGTCCTAAGAGCGTTAGAGCGAATTGGGGACCTGATGAATAGGCAAACTCAAGATAGAGACGCTGCCATCGCTTAGGCTGTTAGAGCCGTTGTATCTGCTGCAAACATGGCGAACGGAAATAATGGAGATAATGGAAATAATGGCCAGGGTGTTGAGATAGGTAACGCCCAAGGTGATGGAAATGCTAATTGGTAGATGGGCCAATTGGTTGAGCAATTTATAAAATTGAAGCCAACTCAGTTTGACGGTATTGGAGACCTAGAGTTAGCATCGAGGTGGATTGAAAAACTAGAGAAGGCTTTTGGAGTATTGAGATGCACCGATGAAGAGACAGTATTGTTGACAATGTACTAGCTGGAAGGTACTGCTAACGATTGGTGGATTGCTACCAAGAACGGAGTGTTTTCAGAAGGCACTGTCCTGACTTAGGATACTTTTACTGCTGCATTCAATGATAAATATTTCTCTAAGACTGCGCGAGAAAGAAAGCAAATGGAATTTCAACAGTTGCTCCAGAATCATCTGATAGTAGATTAGTATGGAGCTAAATTCGCTAGATTGTCAAGGTACGCACCAAGGCTAGTAGAAGACCCACTAGAAAAAGCGCGGAGGTTTCGAGATGGATTAAGACCTGAACTTCGCAGTTAGATGGTGACTCTAAACTTGAGAACTTATAAGGAGATTTATGAGCTGGGGTCAGATGATAGAAATCGATATGAAAGAAAGAGCTACTACATCTGGATCGCGGTTTAGTTCATCCCGAGATAATCGTCGGCGGGTAAGAGGCCGATGGCTAGTAGTAGGTGTTTCGTCCCTCCAGCCAGAAGGAATATTGGGAAGCCGCCGCACCAGCCAAATTAGAACCGTCGCTTTTGTGGTAAGAGGCATGGGAATGGACCTTGCCCAGCTAGGACAGGAGCATGTTTTAAATGATTGTCCTAATCAAGCCCTAGGACCCAGACCTCAAGGACAGCGACCGTTGGTCTGACCATCGGCTACGATTCCACTGAATGATCTGAATCGACCGCTAGCTCAAGGAATGGTTTACACTGTGACACGTAGGAGACGAAGGAAGCGCCTGGCTTGGTAATAGGTACGATTTATTTGTGCGACCAAACTGCCTATGTCTTATTTGATCCTGGCGCTTCGCATTCTTTTGTGTCTGCTCAATTTACTGACTTGGTTGGTATGAAGTTGAAACCGTTGAATGTGACTTTGTATGTTACCATCCCGTTAAAGGATAATGTAGTAGTCTCGCTAGGTTGTGCAGGCTGTAGATGATGTCACCTTGTGGGTAATTGGTGTTGATGTCTCACACGATAAAGATTCACTGCTTATTTGATAAAACTGTGCTCGATCATGAAGTCTTAAGAGGGAAGTTAGACTTGTGAGCCTAAGGGCCTATGGCACCTTGATGCATCAGAACACGGGGTTTGAATGAGTTATATCCTGATGAGTCGGAACGCGGGATAAGTTTTGCATGTGTCGACACGAGCCTGAATATGGCAGATAAAACCTGAGGCGTTTTAACGCGAGTTGTCAATTGTTATGGTTTGAGACATATTGACGCGGACCAAGCCTGAAGCGTATGACACGGGCAGAAACGATGACATGAATTGTATTGCTAGTACGTTAAGTTTGGTCTTATATTTTCATACATGTCTTGAGTTGTGATTTATGTGACAATTTGATGACGTGCTTTGATGATTATCTACCCTGTACTTTTCTTGATGTGCCTTTGCTTATTGTTTGAAATTGTGTCTGGGAGTACTGACGGCCTGTTCTAGGTTTAGGGCTAGCTTACTGAGATGTAAATCTCACCCCGTTGTGGGACTTGTTTTTCAGGCCCCAAATCTTGAAGATGATGCCTGTACGATTAGGCGATCCTAAGGAGATGACTGCCTATTTTGACGAGTTCCTGATAGCCAGGGTATTGTGTATGTAAGGAAACGTACTACCGTTTGGGTCGATGAGGGAGGAGACAAGTGGAAGCCATATAAGTTTGAGGCGTGGTATTGTAGGGTTGGAGAAGAATCCACCGGTCCTTTGAAACCTACTGAAGTCTCTAGGGGTGTGGTACCATTCTGGTGTCATCCGCTACGTGATGAGATTGAGGTAGTGGCTTCGACTGCCGGATCGAGAGATGTACCAAAAAAGACCCCGACCGTTGAGGAGGACATTGAGGTAATCGAGATATCGGCTTCTGAGGACGACATGGAGGATGATTCCATTGATGTGCGCACCGAGACTTATTCTGACTATGATCCAGCTGGGGATGAGGACGAGGACGAAGATGAAGCTGAGTAGTTCTACCTAGTGGTTTTGTCTTCCTAGGACCACTTTGGGTTGTCTTTTTGAGGTTGTGTTCGTTTTCTTGGGGACTTAGAGGATGGTTGTCTTTTGGGTTAGTCCCTGATTCCTTCCGACCCTACCACGTGGTTTAGGTTTAAACCTTGGCCAACTGTAAGAACTTGTTTTTATGTTTTGTATATATTCTCATTATCCCAGACTTCCTTTTTAATTTACGTACGTAGGCATTTATTTATTTCGTTTCCGCATGTGTATTTCATTTCATGGTCCCGTGGTTAGCGTATACTAGGATTAACAACGGCATTGGTAGATGTGGCGCACCGCCGTGGGACGCGAGACGTGACACAAGCGATCTTGCAAAACTCAATAATCAGGCTAGAAAGTCACAAAGCAATTTAAATCGCGTGTAATACGACCAATATATAACAAATTAAATGGCATGCCAATAGTGTATAAAACAAAAGATAAGGAGATCTCATCGGAAGGTCATGTAACTCTGTGTCCTTGAACTGTCAAGGAAGACTCGTTCGCAATAGTAATATGATATAATAGAGATGAGGACTGATATGCAGTAAGAATACCTCGATTACCCGTCATGTAAGCACATGCACCAGAATCAATAATTCAATCAGCAAAAGGAAGAGCTGCACATGCTAAGATAGAGGAATAACCAAAACAATTGTTGTAGCTATGCAATAGAGGCAGACGCCATCCCACTCCCTGAGGTTCAAAACTCCAAGTAGCAAGTATATTCCTCCAGACTCTTATCACACCTTTTGGTCCATTGGCACACTGTTAGACGCAATATGAGTAGACGTAGTCCGTGAAACAGAAGCTCCTTATACAACTTGTAATTTTTGATAATAGCCGCGAAGATGTCCAACAACACCACCCTAATTGCAAGTACAAGTCTTCCGACCATGACCAGCACTACGATGTGGCATCCCAGGCTCATCACTATCACTAATCGCACCTATTTTAACTTAATTAGCTTAACTAGAGTAACGCATGCGAAACCCCCTTTTTCCATTTTTTATTTTTTTATTGTCTTCGCAAAATAATCATAAAAATAAACCATTAATATTACCAACAGAAAACATAGTTTCATTTCATGTCCTTTCATTATATAACTTGATTACAATAACAAAACGTCCATGACCTAAAACATTTACTAGTCTTGGAAATTTAGATCAGGGATGCTAAGGGTTGCCTACTCCTCAACTTATCCCTGCTCCACAGTTTCAAGATACAAACTTCTCCCAGAAAAAAGATCAAGGTGCCATGGGTGACGACCATAAGGGTAGGAGTACTGATCGTGATCACTTACTTGAAAAATTTGGATCGACCACAGGTGAATATAATTCCGCAAGTTAAGATTCTAACATCCCAACTAAACTGTCAATAGACATTATGAAAATAAGAGTTCAAGGGTCGATGATGCTATATAACTTCCACACCCTTTCTTTCCATGGCACATTTACGTATGAAATGTTCATTTATGTTGATATACTATGCATGAAATATGTAGAACATGGCATGGGGTTTTCTGTAAAATTTGTAACATAACATGCCACACTCGTGGCCGACCTTTTGGTCAATGAATCTCGCCATTTGCATGATCGACATTTTGGTCATCGCCTCATACCGCCTCCGAGGCCATCCGATCTGCCTATGTTTCAATTCCTGGGCTGGACATTCGTATAAACAGAATATAAATTGTTATTATTGTTATTATTACTATTATTTTGCTTCTTACCATCCGTCCCGCATGTTAATTAAAATAAAAGTCCATGTCTTCAACCCCAAAGCCAGACTCAGTTACACGTCGTCTCTGCGAGTCTTCTCATCCTTGCTTTGATTTTCTTTTTCTCTTTTTTTTTTAATTACCTTGACCCTTAAGCAACCTAGATACTCGTTGCGCAATTGCTCAAACTCCATAACAGAGCCTCCTCTAATCGAGTACTCGGTATACACCTAATGTGTTTTCGATCCACGACGCCGCGCGCCTGTATTTTCCTTCTTGAGTCCTCATGAAAATAAACTCCCGAACAACCATTCGAATTCTTTATCATTCCTCAAACATGGCAACCAACGAGTATTTATGTCTTCATCTCCATTTCTCTCACTTTCAATCATCCATTTCATACAAAATTGCTAATCAAGATCTATAAACGAAGCGGAATAAAATAGATCCACATACCCATAAATGCGAAGCGCGGATTGCAACCATACGTCAATCAAACCGTCATATACATCGATTATACTAGATCGTCAAGCCTTAGAATCAAACTTGAATCACTTATCGTTAAGGTATATCACGTAAAATGAACATACCTCCATAGTCACAGATTAAGAGCCCCCGTTGCAGATGATAAATGATTTCGATCCGCCGATCGATCGTCCATCGAGAGAGATTTTTTGGAGTGTTTTCTTAGAAAGAGTTTTTAGAGATAGCCATTCAAGAACGACGTACATTCTGTAGAAAAGAGAATCACCTTCATCATCTTCTTCTTCTTTTTCTTCTTCTTCTTCTTCTTCTTCTCTCTCTCTCTCTCTCTCTCCCCTTTATTCAATAAGAAATAAATCCTTTTAATTGCAATCATTATCGCAATTAAAGTAATTAGGCAATTTAACCCTTAAGGGGCGCTATATTCCATTATCTCCCACTCGCCCGTAAAGAGGTAAATGTCTCTTTATCTCTTATCACTGCAAAGTTCATATGGGCAAATAATCCGTGCGACTAGCATACTATGAGAGCTCGTTGCTATATATCTATTAGGAGTATATAGCATCTCAAAATAGGCACATAACCTCATAGTAGATCCAGTATGCAGTGCCCTAGATCAATTAGTCACATTTATTTTATATCTCTCTTGATCTCTTTGAGCGCTCAAATACAATATATAGTATTCACAATCATGATTAAACTCAAATAATCATAATTGATTGACCTGTGAATACAAAGATTGAATGTGACATCCAAAACAAAATCGATCTTCCTCTTTCCTTGAATCTTTCAATCTCAGTTTAGCTCACTTTTCTAGAAATGTTTCATTAGATTGAATCAATCACATGACCATTGGCAAAGCTCTAAGATAACGAACACCGAAAAGAAATCTTGAGAATGAATAAGAGTTGTGATGGGACTAAATTGAGAAGTTCATATCCTCAAGAGTCTCACACGGTTATAGAATTGAGATCAGAACTTTTACCAACTCATTTTGGTCGTCTCATGTATATGTAATATGAACTACGTATTACGGTATTCTCTCCTTTCCCATGAAGCGTATGTCTTTTCACTTAATATCATACAGATGATAGCTCAAGCATATTCAAGTCTAGTTTGAATTCACAAATCTACTCTCCTTAAAAAATTTAATATAACTCACATCTAGCATTAAAGACAGATAAAGTGAAATATGTGGGTTATTTCACTTTCGGGCATAACTTATTATGACCTCATCTTAACACTTTTGTTAAGGCGACATCAAAATTTTAAATTTGAGCTCTCAATTATCACCTAGATAATAAGCTTGAAAACGTCTCATCTCTATTCGTCACCCAGCAAATAGAGACGATTACCCATGTGAGTAGGTTAATCTCTAATTTGTCCAGCATACTTTCTCAGTATAATGCACTAAAACATTATTATGCGTAAATGTCATACAAACTCATGAGCATCAATAATGATAACAAATATTATTAACCGTGAACTTTGGAAAAATCCAGTAATCTCACTTTTACGCACTTCTAGAGATCTCAATATAGGAAATTAATCCCTTTGTCAACACATGACTAAAGAAAATATCTCTAGGGATTCACTTCGTCAGAAGATCTGCTATCATTCTATGCGTATATATGTACTGTATGTTCACATCTTTTCATACAATCATGTCGTTCACAAAATTATATTTTGTGACTTTAGCTTGGTCTTATAATGGATATTTAGTGTAAGCTATTGCTGTTTGCTATCACAATTAACTAATAATTGAACTCGCAGCATCCTTAGCAACACCTCACTGACCCAAACATCTCTTAAACCAAACACCTTTTTGTACTACTGCTGATAACACCACGGATCAATTTTCATCGTGGATAAGGCTAACTCTTTTGCTTCTTACTATTCCAAGATATTGTGCTACTGCACAATAAGAATATAAGCCTAGAGGTAGATTTTTCTCTCATCTAAATCTCTTCCTCAATTAATATTAGTGTAGCCTTCAAGTCGCAGATCTATGCATTGAACTCAGTAGAAAATTGGCAGTAATTTCTAGATATCTCAAGATTCTCTTGATGGCAATCCAATATGCTTGGCCTGGATTAAAATTGTACACATACCATTCTAACATCATTACAAATATCAGGTCTTGCACACATCATAGCATACATTAAACGTTCAAGCACTAACATATGGAACACTTTCCATTTCTGCATTTATTTGTGGAGTCTCAAGATATATTTTGCGGCTCAGACTTTCACCTCATGCAATAGGAGCATCTTTGAGTTTATAGTCTTGCATACAAAATAATTCAAGGACTTTATCTATATAAGTCTCTTGTGAAAAAGACTACAATCTCTTTGAACGATCCTTTGAAATCTTGATTCCAAGAATATATACAGCTTCACCCATATATTTTTATTTCAGAATTGGAACATAACCAATTCTTGACTGTTTAAACAAACTTCATATTACTCCAAGCAATCGATATATCATCAACATATAATGATAAGATCACACATTGATCGATCTTTTGATATATACTCAATGATCCTCATTAATCATTACAAAATCATATGCCACTATAACATTATGAAAAAATATATAGCATTATCTTGAAGACTGCTTGAGGCCAAATATCGATATAAAAAAATCGACATACTTTTTATTCTTGGCCATTTATAACAAACCCACCAAGTTGTTTCTCTGTAAATTTCTTCTTTTAATTCTCCATTGAGAATCATAGTCTTTACATCCATTTGATGTTACTCGAGATCCATACTAATCACTATTGTCAAAATAGGGTGAATTGAGGTAAATCTCGCCACATGAGAAAAAGCCTCCTCATGATAAATTCTTCTAGTCCTAAAGCTTTTTTTTTTAGTGTCAATTCAGTTCTAAACCTTTTGTATTAATGCTAATTAAGTCTTAAATATTTTATTGGTGTCAATTCTCAATTCTAAACCTTTTGCATTTTTGCTGATTCAGTCCTAAATCTTTTGTATTTATGCTCATTGAATTAATCTGAATAATTTTGATCGAAAGTCATCAACATGGACATCGATTATCTTACGTGGCACGACTGAGACTGACTTAAATAAATTTTCATATTATTCTAATAGTTTAAATAATTTTTACGAATTTTTTGGTTTTTAAAAAAAAATACTTTTTTGAAAATTATTTTAAAAAATATATCAAAAAAATATTTACAAAATATCCATATTGGCACTAGCCACGTCGCGTAAGATAAATGTGACATTTTGATTTTTAATCAACTTTAGACTCTGTAATGGGAAGTTCATGTATATCAAGTGATGTATTTCAGTCGTATTCTGCTCAAATCTGATCAATTTGAGTAGGCCGACCAAAGGGGAAAGGCTGAAGCGAGACGATGTACGTGGACCTATGCAACTCGGATAGGAAATGACGCTTTGACCATAAGGATTATTGAGGGGATATTTAGAACCACCAAAAGGCCGATCTAAGAACGATCAAGGATTATCATGCGAGCGTCATACGATTGGAGCGCGGGTGATGCCACTTAACCAACGCATGATTTGCAAAATTATCCTAAATCGGACTGTGACGACCGAGACCTTAGGGACTAGCGATAAACCCTTGCAATTACATGACAACCAAAGCCACCATGAATTGACGAGCCCTAAATGTGATGAGAATCGTGGGGTCGATACATGTATAATCTGCAAAAGCCGCCTGTCAGTTCGGGATAGGCTGAAATCACGTCTGATAGAAGAAACGATCAGAAACGAGTCCTGAAAAGTTTGAAAAAGGAAAATCAAGAATTCCAACGTCAATTGAATTGGCCGTCGCCCTATCGAAGAAGTCAGAAACGAGAAAAACGACGTTCCGAACGTCGGAGTTAAAATGACCATAATGCCCCTCAAGCTTAGAACTTAGTTATTATAATGGAAAGAAGGGCAAAATGGACATTCTCTCCCCCCCAAGCTGCCGAAAATTGAAGGACAAAGGGATGACCATTGGATCTTCTTGGTTAGAGTAATGGACAAGTGTCAAGCATCCAAGGGTGGAAGATCAACTCATCAATTAAATGCCCACCTACCAATCACTTCAATTACTCAAAATTTTGGGGATAACCAGCTCTCTCTCTCTCTCTCCTCAAACCCCCCCCATTCAGCCAAAACCACCGAGCACCACCATTCCCCTTTCTTCTTTTTCTTCTCCAGTTTCTGTTTCGCCCGACCAGCACCGGAGCTCGCCGTTCGGCCGGTTCGACCGCCACCTCTGGCCATCCCCTACTACCGGCCAACCACCCAAACGTAGATCCACGTCTTGCCGACGTCCTTCAACTTGAATCAGGTCATTTGGAGCTCTGTGGAATTCGGGGCAAGCATTCTCCCACAAGTCGACAGATTTTGCTCCAGTTTGAGGTAGGTTCGGTTCTGAACCCTTTTGATAGCCAAAAACTTGGAATCTTGGTTCAAATTTGATGGAGATCAAGTAGACACATAGATGATTCTGTGGTAAAAATTGGGATAAGTTTTTGACCATGAACCACCCTTGTACATTATGCCCAGAATCTGCCGGTATTTTGTGCTCGGACGATCCGGCGAGTTTTGACGACTTTCCGGCAACCACGTGGCTTGAACCTCTCGGTGAGCACTCCAAACCCTTAGGTAGATATTATAAGAGGTAGAATGATGTATAATTGATGAATTTGAGGTAGATTAGGACCGGTTAGACCCGACATGAATAGAATTGAATGGAACCGGTTCAATGTCGGGCCAAACCGAATCTGTGGAGGGCTGAATAGGCTAGATTTGTGTTGTAATTTGGTGTGTATGATGTGTAATGATGATGAGGAGTATGTTATGGGTGATTTGGACGGATGAATTGGGAAATTAGACTTGGAATTTTGACAAATCGATTGGTTAACCTAGGTTATGCGACAAATTGGCTTTGGACTTGGGTTGGCCGAATCCTAGGAGGCTCAAAGAGGAGTGATTTACGTTATTAAGCGGAGGTAAGGAATTTCCTAAACCAAGCCTAGGGGGATTAGACTCGATTGGGTAAGTCGAGTGGGAAAATTGATCGATTAATGGGTATATTTCTAAAGTAATGAGCCTTAGTATGTCTTAGGATTAATTAAAGAGTTTATGTGTGCCTTGACTTGTATTGGAATCGTGTGTTGTGTTTGGATAATAATTGAACTGCTTTGCATGCCGTGGGATTGTGAATGCTACTTGAAATGTAATTGGCATTGCGTGTACAAATGATAGAAGATCATGGCATGAATCCTGATTGTAGTATGGCATGACAAGGCCTTGAGGCGTGTGAGACGCGGGGCGGAAGGTTGAGACCCTGATGTGACAAGGTCGTAGGGTGAATTGTGATTAGGTGGCGCCCTAATGCAACGAAGTCGCGGGATTGAGATAACCACAGTCCTGATGCGATCTAATCGCGGGACAGAGTATGAGCTCATAAATCCTGTCTAAAATTGAACCGGGGCCTGATGCGTTTACGCAGGCTGAGCCAATGGGATCTAATCGCGGGCTAGAGAATGAGGCAGACAGAGGTTGATTGATGTGGTGAAGTGACAAGCCGAGCATACACGTGCATTTGTGTGTGATATGAGAATATAAATGCATGCCTGTCCTCTGTGCATTATTGTTTATTGAATTATGAACGTTATACCTGCGTGTGACCATGAGTTGGATAGGTTGAGTAACTTGGCTGCCTGAGTGGATAGTCAACCTGACCTAGGGTTAGGTTTTCTTACTGAGATATGTATCTCACCCCTTTTAGGAAAATCTTACTTTACAGATCCTAGGCAATAGCGATGTGGCCTATCAGATTTGAGGACCCACAGGAGATGACAGCTTTTTACGATGAGTTCCCCGATAGGCAGAGGAATATTTATGTGAGGAAATGTACCGTAGTATGGGTAGACGAGGGGAAGCCGGACTGGAAGCTTCACAGGTTTGAGGCATGGTTTAGATGGGACGGGGACAGGAAGGTCGGGCCTCTGAAGCCCCATGAGGTTCCGGAGGGTGTCATACCTCCCTGGTGTCAGACGATCTCGGACCAGGAGTTTCCCAAGGGCTTAGTGGTTGGGTCGAGGAACGGCCCAGAACGATCGCCGATCGCGGAGTACTTTGTGCCACCGCCGAAGGACGAGGTCATCGTGGTGGAGCTGTCAGAGGGAGACCTATCCGAGCCGGACCAGGAGGCGACCATGGATGGAGACCCAACTGAGCCGTCGCAGGAGGCGACTTTGGAGGACTCTGTAGAGGTTCCGTCGGAGACTTTCTCCGAGTACGAGCCATCAGTGGAGAACGAGGATACCGGAGATTCCAATAGTTCTTCTTAGGCGATTCCGGATGATTACCTGACTTTTTGACTGGCGACTTGACCCCATTCCTTGGTAGATTTTGTGGATACCTTTTTGGCATGCTTACTCGTCGCCCTGATGTTTAGCGGAGTAGTAGTCGTTGGCTTTTGGTGTTGATGTATGACTTTTTATGATGCTATCCCGTCCTGCTTAGTCTTGGTGTATATGTATATATATATGTTGTACGGGGAGTTGTTGGGAATCGTTTTCGTGCGCTTAATGTAAATTATTTTATCTCTCGCCCTTTCTTCATATATAGGTAGATCCTTGGGATAGTCGAGAGATTATTGATGTTTGCTTGTAGGGATGTTTGCGTGCTCGCGATGAGGCGCGGGACGTGACAATAAATGACATGTATGCTAGCGATTTTCGATTAAAATTGATTGAATTGACTCAATTGACATAAATACAAAAGATTTAGGACTAAATCGGCACTAATTCAAAAGGTTTATGATTAAATTGACATTAATAAACGGTGGCTAAAGTATACTACAAGCGCCAAAACTTGTGTATGATGCTCACTTTAATGCTACAACTTTCAAAATGATGACTTAAATGTCAACTTTTTTTTAAAAACAATCATGTAAGTGCTAATTTTTTTTTAAAATAATCACTTTAGTATCAAATCCGATTTGAGCTGGCGTGGCTCGCTAGAAATCCAACGTAGCCTATTTTTATTAATATTTAAGCTGACATGACTCGTCGAAGTTGGCATTAAAATGAGCGTTTTTAAAACACTTATTGATCGTTTTAAAAAATATTGACACTTAAGTGATCGTTTTGAAAGTTTTAGCAATGAACTTGTCACGTCTGCGCCTTATCGCGGCTCGTAACATCCTAACATAATAGCTCAAGTCCCAGGATATGGCCCACATGGTACATGTAAAGTGAAATGTGCATGCGGAAGCAAAGAGAATGAACACCTCCGGTAAAGTAAAAAGAAACCTGGAATTACGAGAACATATATATATATATATATATATATATATATATACATACATAACACCATCAAGGGTTTATACAAAAGATGCAGATAAGTTACTCCTGCAGACGGGTCAGGGCGATTGGGAATCAACCAAAAGACGACAAAAACCTAGGACCCCAAAAGCTAACAAGTCAACGAGGGTCACCACCAAAAGACTGCCTACGGAACCAGGCCTCGAATTTATGTGGTTTGCAATCTTTACCTCCCTCATTGACCCAAACGACGGTACATTTCCTAACATAAATAGTTTCCCAATCATTAGGGAACTCGTCAAAATAGGCGGTCATCTACTTAGGATCACCTAGGCGGGTCGGAAACATTCTTCAAAACTTGGGATCTGAAAAAGTAAGGTACCATGACGGGGTGAGATTGCATATCAGTAAGCTGAGTCTTAACTCTAGGTTAGGCTGACAGTACACCCAGATATAAATGCAGATAATGAGCAAAGGCATGCCACATAGTATCAAGCAAACAATCATCATAATGACTATAGAGAGAGACATGTAATTGACATTCATCATAATTCACAACTCAAGTCATGCATAGCAATACGAGGTTAAGCCATTCATTCAGTCACCATGGTTCTTTTCATTACCCACGCCCGTGTCAAAACGCCTCAGGCTCGGTCCATGTTATAACGCCTCAAACCATTGTAAACCACAAACCCACGTTATACGCCTCGAATTTTTAATGCCATTCAAGGCTTGTGTCGACACATGTAAATAACTCATCCTGCGTCTCGATGCCTCAGGATATCAGTCAATAACACAATCCGTGTCTTAATGCATCAAGGTGCCCGAAGTTATTAAGCATGCCAAATTCCCTTACACTTTAAGACTTCATAATCGAGTACAAACTCATTACACAAGTTAAGAATCTACGGCATGCAGGTCAACAAGATTCAGCACCCACAAGATGGCATCAGACACAAGCATGTACATTAGGTAAGCATACATGTCTTATACCAAACCACAATGATCAACCTTGAACAATCACACATAAGCTCATGGGAATTCATCCAATTCGAACCCAATTCATCCAATAGAGGCCTATCCTCCTAACTAGTGTTTAGGAACTCCTTACCTCAAGCTTTAATCTGCAAAATTTCTTCCAAAGGCACTCTAAGGATTCTGTTCTAGGGAGTCCAAAACAGGGCAGCCGCGCACCTAGAGGAATTCTTCCAATTCGTCAATTTTACTCTTTCAATTTGCCAAACCACGGAGCATACACATCAATAACATCTCAATTAACATCCTAGTATGACTCAACGACGAAATTAAGGCAAGGCAACACCCCAAACGACCCTTAAGGATTCGATTTGCACAAATCGAAACAGGGTGGTTTTGGTTCTGCCCTTTACTTTACTAATTAGCCCATAACTAACTTTAAACCTTAATTCATCACATAATTCACTTGCCAACATGTAGTCCTATGTGTACAAGAGTCTCACTGAAGGTTTTAGGGTGAGTCGACGTCCGAAAGTCCAAAAATAGCCTCGGTTCCTCCAAGTCCTTCGGCGGTCAGATTCTGTCCAATAAAAGTCACTCCATTTCAACCACAAAACTCCATCGAAACTTAACCAACTTGCTACGTTAGCTCAATATATCTAAGCACTATAAGTCTACGAAGTCTTGCCGAAAATTTGAAGCAAAACGAAGTCCTAAGGGGGCCGAACGCAGACTTACTCCCAACTGTGTCCGAATTTGACCAGTTTTGGAAAAGCGGCTGGTCGGAGCTCCACTGGCGTCCAACGGCTGAACTACCACCTGGATGTTGTGGGTAAGAGGATGAGGGTTCGGTTGGTGGTCGGCGCGAGGTTGGAGAGTCGCCGAAAAGGGCCGTCAAGTGGAGCGAAACCGGCGGGTTAAGCTGGTTGGGCAGGGCTGGTTAGTTGAAGAAGAGGGGAAGAAGAAGAAATAAGAAAAAATGAAGAGGGGTAAGGCTGAGGTGTTCGACTGAAGCAGGAGGAGATTGAAGGCTTGACCCAAAAATTATTGAGTCAAACTTGAAGAATGTTAGGTTAAAAGGTTGTTTATTAATGCTAATTGTCCTCGTGAAGACACTTGTCTTCTTGTCAATGAATCTTGGTCATCCAATGGCCACTATCTCTTCATATTTTCGGCAGCCTTGGGGGGAATGGACAATGACCAAAATTTCTTCATTTATTAAGACAAAGCCAAACCTTGAGGGCAAAATAGTAATTTTGCCCTCGTTGTCCAAAACGTAAATTTTTCAATTCAAAATTTTCTTCGATGAGGTGATATCCAATTCGATTAGAATGTTGAAATTCTTTATTTTTCCATTTTCCAATTTCGAGACTCGTCCTTAGGTCATTTCTCTGTTAGATGTAAATTTCAGGATATCCCGAACTAATGGGCGGCTTTTGCAAACGTTACGTGTATCGACTCTGTGACTCTCATCACACTTATGGTTCGTCAATTCATGGCGAATTTGGTTGTCATGTAATTGCAATGGTCTATTACTAGCTCCGACGGTCTCGATCGTCATCGTTCGATTTGGAAAAAAATTGTAAATTATACGTTGGTTAAGCGACATTACCCGCGTCCCAATCATATAATATTAACAATGCATTCCTTAATCGTTCATAGATCGGCCTTTAATGGTTCTAAATACTCCATCGACAATTCTTATGGTCAAAGTGCCATTTCCTAATTGAGTTCCCTAGGTCCACGTACCTTGTCCCGCGTTAGCCTTTCCCTATTGATCAGTTTACTCGAGATTGATCAGATTCGAGCGAGAAACGACTAAAATACATCGATAGATATGTTTTCATTGATAAGTCTTGAGATGACAGTAAAATCAGAATGTCACAGAACTGATCGTTTTTCAAAAATTGTGACATCTAAGTGATCATTTTGAAATTTTCAGCACTAAATGCGTCGTACACAAGTTTTGACACTTGTAATGTACTTAAGCCAATAAAAAGTTTAAGACTAAATTGGTATCCATGCAAAACGTTTATGACTAAATTGGCAACAAAAAAGAGTTTATGACTTAATTGGCACTAATGCAATAGATTTAGAACTTTTTTAACACTTTTTTCGACATTTAGCGAAACACATAAATCCTTGTTTTTACTCGAGCACAACAAATAATCATGTTTGAAATTAAGGAAAGTAAGAAGATATCGTCAATCTTATAGTCTTGCATGACATACTGGTTAGAGACTTAACGAGCCGTTGCCAAAAGTTTAGTGTGATAAAGGTAAAATCTGAACCACAGCCATGATGCATGACCAAGTTTTTGCAGACTACATACATGTTAGGCATATAAAAAGGGTAGAATGATCTTTTGGTTATCTAGGGTTTGTTATGTATATATACATGGAGTTTTATCAATAAAAATTATTACGTTCTCTCTTTTCACATGGTATCAGAGCCCTAAAATCATCTTCTCCGCGTATGACTCCTTCTAACATCGGAATACCCACATATGACACCAGATCAAACACTAGACTCCACATATGACACTAGATTCGATACCTACTAGACCGACGACCCTCTTAAAAGCATCGCTTAGGCTTGGCAAACGTCGCACAGATCGCTCAGGCTAGGGTACCCTGTTTCAGGCGTCGCTTGCGGTCATCCAGGCTAGGCAACCAATTTCTTACATCTTCTAACCTCACTGGTTGAGGCCCGACCTCTTCTTACGGTCACTGGTTGTGGTGCGAACCTCCCTTGGTAGCACACGACCTTGTGGTCGCCTAACATTGTTGATCAAGGCACGATCTCCCCTCATGGTTTCTGTTCGTTTTGTAAAGTTATTGAGTTGAAGAGTTGATTTAAAGTGATCATCCATTACAATGGCCGATCTTGAGAGTATTGCCAACTTTCGGCAATAGAAGAAGATTGTTAAGCTCGTTTTGATGGGTAGAAATTAGCATATACACTTGACTGGAACTGTGACATTCTGATTTCCAGTCAATTTCAGACTCATTAATGAGAAATGAATCTAAAGATGTATTTCAGTCATATCTTGCTCGAATCTGATCAATTCGAGTAGACTGACCAAAAGGGCAAGGCCAACGCGAGACATGGTACGTGGACCTAGGGAATTCGGATAAGAAATGACGCTTTGACCATAAGGATTGTCGAGGGGATATTTAGAGTCACAAAAGGTCGATCCAAGAACGATTAGGGAATGCCTTGCGAGTGTCGTACGATTGGAGCACGGGTGATGCCGCTTAACCAACGTATGATTTGTAAATTTTTTATAAATCGGACAGTGAAGATTGAGACCATAGGAACTAGTGATAGACCCTTACAATTACATAACAACCAAAGCCGCCACGAATTGACAAGCCCTAAATGTGATAAGAATCACAGGGTCGATACGCGTAAATTCCGCAAAAACCACCCGTCAGTTAGGGATAGGCTGGAACCACATCTGATAGAGGAAATCATCATAAAAGAGTCTTGAAAAAAATTTGAAATGGAGAATCAAGAATTCCAACGTTATTCGGATTGGCCATCACCCTATCGAAGAATTCTAGAGTGAGAAAAACGACGTTCTAAACGTCGGGAGTAAAATTACCCTTTTACCCCTCAAGCTTAAGCCTTGCCTATGAAATTGAAGAAGGGAATTTTGGACATTAAACCCCCCAAGGTTGCCGAAAATTTGAAGGATTATTGGCTATTGGATCACCTTGGAAAGACAAGAGGACAAATGTCACAAGATCAAACAAGTGTGGTCATGTCCAACTTTTTCAAACCTACCATTCAAAGTATTGACCAAGAGACTTGAATATAGTCTTCTCACTCTCTCTCCTCACTCATTTGGCTGGCCACACCCCACAAACCCACCGAAAACCTCTCTTCTTCCTCTCTTCCATACTCTGCGCCGGCGACCAGTTCTGGTCCCTCTGTTAGGTCCCCACGATGCCACTTTCAGCCATCGCCTGACTGTCGACCAACCACACCAACCTAGATATACATCTTTCCGACCTACTCGAAGTGGAAGCGAGGCATTTGGACCACCGAGGAGCTCCGGCCAAGCCTTTTCCCGAAAGCCGACAGAATCTGTTCCAACCTGAGGTAGGTCTAGTTTCTAACCCTTTTGAAGGCCGAAATGTTGGAGTTTTGAGGTTGAATTTTGTGGAGACGTAGTAGACATGTATATGAATTTGTGGTAAAAATTTGGGCTTGATTTGATGATGTTTTGATCTCGAATCAGTCTTGTGAACTTGGAACAGAAAATTGCCAGTACTGACCTAGGGAGATCCGGCGACGTTCAACGGGTTTCCGGCAACCAATCGACTTCAAACTCACGGCGAGCCTCACAAACCCTTAGATAGACATGTTAAGAGGTAGGATAGTGAGTAGATGAAGGATTTGATGAAGATTTAGGGCTGGAAGTGCATGGTTTGCACAGAACCAAAATGAACCGGTTCGATTTTGTGTAAAATAGGTTCTGTGCAAAATCAGTTCTGGTGGGAGCAAAGACAGATGGTTATGGGACTCAAATTGATGTTTAAAACATGTTAAGATGATGGGGATTGTGTTACGGAGGATTGTGATTCATGAATGGTTGAATTAAACTTGGAAAATTGACGAATCGGTTGAAATTCCTAGGTTGCGCGGTGAATCTTGGAGCCTAAAGTTGTGGGGAATTCAAGAAGAAGTTGTCTAATCAAATGCAAGGTAAGGGAATTTTAAGCTTAGGATAGAAAGATTGGACTCAATTGGGTGAGCCGAGGTTTAATTTGATCGATTTATGAGGATTTTATAAGGGATATCTCTTATATATCCTAAGTGGTTATAGGAGGGTTATGTGTGCTATTGTTTGTGTTTAAATCATTCGCCATGTGTGTGTGTCACTTGATTGCCTTGCATGCCATGAGTTCTTTGAATTGTGCCTAAATTGCACATGTCGTCTCGTATGGAAATCAATTTGAAAATTGTGACATTTTGATTTCCAGTCATTTTCAGACTCATTAATCTGAAACTAGTCTTAAAAATTAAAAATGGAGAATCAAGAATTCCAACATTACATTCGAATTGGCCGTCGCCCTATCGAAGGTTATTGGGATGAGAAAAACGACGTTCTGAACGTCGGGGGTAAAATTACCCTTTTGCCCCTCAAGCTTAGAACCTTGCCCAAGCAATTGAAGAAGGGCATTTTGGTCTTTATCCCTTCCCTATAAGCTGTCGAAAACTAGAAGAGATGGTGGCCATTGGATCAAGTTGATTGACACATAGGACAAGTGTCACAAGATCAAGCAAGGAAGGGTCATGTCCAATTGTATACACCTACCATTCTCCCCTTTGGCTTGTGAGTTGAATATAAGGTTTTTCTCTCTCTCCTCACCTCATTTGGCTGGCCATAACTCCCTCAAGGTCACGCAATTTCCTCTTCTTCTTCCTCCTTCTTTCGCTCTCCCGAAGACAGCTTCTGGACCTCCCGTTCGTTACCGTCGACGACCTTTTTTGGCCACCATTTGACCACCAACCGACCACACTAACGTAGATTTACGTCTTGCCGATATCCTCTAATAAGAATCGAGCTATTTGGAGCACCGAGGAGTCCCGAGCAAGCATTTTCCCAAGAGCCGACAGAATCGAGTTCAACCTGAGGTAGGTTCGATTTATAACCCTTTTGAAGGCTGAAATGTTGAATTTTTTAGGCTAAATTTGGTGGAGATCTAGTAGACATGTGCATGAATCTGTGACAAAAATTAGGGTTCAATTTGATGAAGTTTTGACCATGAAATGGTATTGTAAATCTTGAACAGAAAACTGCTGGATTCTGACCTTGGGTGAACCAGCGACTTTCAACGGGATTCCGACGACCAATCGACTCCAAACTCACGGTGAGCCTCACAAACCCTTAGATAGACATGTTAAGAGGTAGGATAGTGAGTAGATGAGGGATTTGATGAAGGCTTAGGGCTAGAAGTACACGGTTTGCACAGAACCGAAATGAACCGGTTTGGTTCTGTGCAAAATTGATTCTGGTGGGTGCAAGAACAGATGGTGATGAGTCTCAAATTGATGTTTAAGACATGTTAAGATGATGAAGATTAGGTTATGGAGGATTACGATTTATGGATTGAGGAATTGGGCATGGAAATTTGACGAATCGATTGAATATTCTAGATGACGCGGTGAATTGACCCTTGGATTGATTTGGCTGAGACTTGAGGCACTTACAAGGAGGAATTTGTGTAATCAAACGCAAGGTAAGGGAATTCCGAACCTTATGCTAGGAAGATTGGACTCAATTGGGTGAGTCGATAAAAGATTTAATTAGTCCTTGAGTAATTCTAAGGTAATTGGTTATGGTATGTGTTCTTGAATGATTTGGAGGAGTTGAAGGCTTGTTAATGCTTGAGTTTAAATCATATGCCATGTCGAATGTCATTAATCGTCCTGCATGCCATGAGAATTCAAATTGTGCATGAGTTGCACCTGTTGTTTTATCTGTGAGTGGAATTGAGAAGCATGGCTTGAACATGACATGGCAAGGCCCTGAGGCGTATGAGACGCGGGGCGGGAGGTGGATACTCTGGTGCGATGTAACCGCGGGGTCGAGTTGAGGTTGTGTGGCGCCCTGATGCGAACTAATCGCGGGTTTGAATTAGCCATGGTCCTGATGCGAACTATTCGCGGGACGGAGGAATGAGGTGATGTATTGGCTTGGAGAATCATTGGAACCTGATACATTTATGCGGGTTGCCAGTGGTGCCCTGATGCGATCTAATCGCGGGGTTATGATGGTTACGGTCCTGATGCGAACTATTCGCGGGACGGAGGAATGAGGTGATGATATTGGCCTGGAGAATCATTAGAACCTGATGCGTTTACGCGGGTTGCCAGTGGTGCCCTGATGCGATCTAATCGCGGGGTTATGATGGCCACGATCCTGATGCGATTTAATCGCGGGACGGAGATATGAGGCGTTGGTACCAGCCTGGAGAATCATTGGAACCTGATGCGTTTACCCGAATTGTTAATGACGGTTGATGCGTTTACGTGGGCCGAGCCTGATGCGATCTAATCGCGGACATAAGAATGAGGTAAGGGGGAAAGGATGATTGTGGTGAGGTGGCAGGACGAGTCATGTATGAACCTCTGAGTGTGTTATGATACCATATTTGCATGCCTGTCACCTGTGTATGGTTATCTATATTTGAATTGATTGATATGTCTATGAATTGAACTATTGGGGGTATATGACTGCCTGAGTGGACGATCGGCCTAACCTAGGGTTATGACCCACCTTACTGAGATTATATCTCACCCCAGTGGGGGCTTAACTTTTTAGGTTCCTGGTGACGGAAGTGCAGACTTGCCATGGATTGGCACAGAAACAAGGTCACTAGAGGAAAAAAATGAAGACTTCTCTTTTGTGACCTTAGAATTGAATAGTACTAATATTGAGGATTTAGAGTTGTAATAAAGAAAAGTATATTTGACCTTTAATAAAAGTGTACCCTTGTGTCCTAAGTCATCGGGTGTTGTTGTATTTGTAAATTAGAGTTGGCATCGCTTCCACATGTATGTTTCTTTCCGCGCAAAGGCATTGGCTGTTGGATCTTGGAGCTTTCTCAAAAGGAACGGCTTGGTGGGATGCTCGCGTGCTCGCTGAGTTTGGGGCGTGACAAAAATCATGACATGAGCATGACATGGCGAGGCCCTGAGGCGTATGAGACGCGGGGCGAGAGGTGGATACCCTGATGTGATGAGATCGCAAGGTGGAGTTGATGTTGTGTGGCGCCTTGATGCGATGAAATCGCGAGGTTGAGATGGCCACGGTCCTGATGCGAACTATTCGCAGGATGGAGGTATGAGATGATGACATTGGCCTGGAGATTCATCGAAACCTAATACGTGTACGCGGGTTGCCGATGACGATCTGATGAGTTTACGCGGATCGAGCCTGATGCTATCAATCGCGGGCTGGAGGATGAGGCAGGCAGGATGAGATGATTGTGGTGAAATGGCGGGATGAGGTGTGCATGATCATCTGAGTGTGACATGGTATCATAGTTGCATGCCCATCATCTATGTGTCACTATTTTATTTGTACGTGCCTGTGTTGTCATGAGTTTGGAATTATGGGATAGACGACTACCTGAGTAGACGATCAACCTAACTTAGGGTTAGGATTATTTTACTGAGATGTGTATCTCACCCCTTTTGAGGACCCTTATTTTTACAGATCCTAGGCCTTAGATATATGGCCCATATGTTTTGGGGATCCCAAAGAAATGACAACGTATTTTGATGAATTCCCAGATAGTCATGGAAACATTTATGTGAGAAAGTGTACGGTTGTATGGGTCGACGAGGGTAGCCTTGATTGGAAGCCTCATAGGTTCGAGGCATGGTTTAAAAGAGCTAGGGACGAGTAGATCGGGCCACTGAAGCCTCACGAGATACCTTAGGGAGTTATCCCTGTTGAGAGCAGGAGTTGCCATAGGGGTCTGTAGTTGGTTCTAGGAACGAGCCGGAGAAGACCCCGACGCTGGACTTTACTGTCGAGAAGGACGAGGTCATAGTCTTGGAGGCGACCGAGGAGGACCTGGCGAAGCCGTCACATGAAGCGACCATGGAGAATTCCGTTGAGGTTCCATCAGAGACCTTCTCCGAGTACGAGCCGACAGAAGATGCAGAGGACACAGGAGACTCCAGCAACTCATCTTAGGTGCCCTAGTTTATTGGCTCGATCTTGTGATGGCGACCCCGACCATGGCTGTTTTGGATGTCGATGATGGTTATTTTGATGTGTTTACCCCGTCGCCCCTTTCCTAGCGGTTTATAGTAGTCGGTATTAGTACGAACCGTATATTATGATGTATGACAATTATTATGCTATCCAGGTCCCACTTAACTTATATTTTTGTATGGGGATTTATTCGAGTATCACTTTCGCATGCTTAACGTATACATATATATTATCTCTCGACTTGTTGAGGATCTTGGGATCGCGAGAGATGTGTTGTGTGCTTGCAGGGATGTTCGCATGCCCGGGACACGGGGCGTGACATCCCCACTTCGCTTGGTATCAGAGCAAAGTCAGCTCGATCCAAAGTTGGTTGAGGACCGGAGTAATAAGGAGGATTAAGTTGGGACAAGGACGGATAGCAAGACCTTAGGAGGCTGGTTAAGATAAGGCATGGGGTGTTTAGTGTATGACTTGGTACTTCTGACATGTGTTTGATCTTGGTAGGATGGTGGCAAGGCATAAGGATTAAGTTCTCTGCTTAGGATTGAAGGTCATTTCTAGACCTTGGTTTGTTTAAGGAATGAAAGCGATTGGTTTTAGTGAACCACTGAAGTGAATGGAACTGAGAAATGGCCATGGGCTATTTATTGAAATGTTTCTGGAGTTTATGGTATGGAAGATTGTTGTATCGGAACTGTTTCTGTTAAGGATTAGTTAGTAGCTTTGGATTTGAATGATTGCGTAAGTTACTAACTCCTCGCTAAACTTATGGTAGATCAGGTTCAGTAGAAAGAGACAAAGATGAGTAACCCCATTTAGAAGGGCTGGAAGGCCAAGAGGCGGAGCGTCTAGCTCGAGGCCGCCTGTCGTTGAAGATCCAAGGATGGATGGCGTGCTAAGAGCATTGGAAAGAATCGACGACATGATTGATAGGTAGGCTCAAGATCGAGACGCTGCTATCGCCCAGGCAGTGGCAGCTGCCACAGCCGCCGTCAATGCCAACAATGGCAACAATGGCGGGAATGGAAGTCAGGGTGAGCCAAATTAGAGTAACGAAGCTATAAACACCCAAGGCGAGATCGTCGTGGCCAGACGGATGTGCCAGCTAGTAGAGTAGTTTATAAAGCTGAAGCCAACACAGTTCGATGGGCTGGAGATCCCGAGCTAGCACCCAGATGGATAGAAAAGTTAGAGAAGGCTTTTAGGGTGCTGAGATGCATTGATGAAGAGAAGGTACTACTTGCAGTGTACCAGCTAGAGGGTACAACGAATGACTGGTGGGCTGCCATCAAGAATGGAGTTTTCCCTAAAGGAGTGGCTATGACTTGGGAAGCCTTTAAGATGGCCTTCAATGAGAAATACTTCTCTAAGACGGCCAGAGAGAGGAAATAGGTAGAATTCCTGCAGTTGCGCCAGAATCAGCTGACGATAGATTAGTATGAGGTTGAATTCTCGAGGCTGTCGAGGTACGCACCACGATCTGTGGAGGACCCTCAAGGGAAAGTGAGAAGATTTAGGGATGGTCTAAGGCCCGAGCTTCGTAGCCAGATGATTGCGCTGAATTTGAGGACTTACAAGGAGATCTACGAGCGGGGCCAGATGACAGAGCGGGACTTGAAAGAAAGAAATGCTGCAACTGGATCGCGGTTCCCATCATTCAGAGATAACCACCAGATGGGCAAGAGGCCAATGATGGGTAATAGGCGCTTTGTGCCTCCAGTGCGAAAGAATATCGTGAAGCCGCCGACCCCTGCAAACTGGAACTGCAGACTTTGTGGTAAGAGGCATGGAAATGGACCGTGCCCGATGAGGACTGGGGCTTGCTTTAAATGTGGTTAGCTGGGCCATCAAATGAGGGTGTGTCCAAACCAAGCTCCGGCGAGTCGACCACTGGGGTAGAGGCCACAAGCAGAACCGTCGACTACAACGCCTCAGATTGAGCAGAACAAACCACCAGCACAGGGTAGAGTGTATGCAGTAGCCCGCAGAGAGGCGGAGGAAGCACCAAGCGTGGTCACAAGGACGGTTTACTTGTGCAACCAAGCTGCATACGCATTGTTTGACCCTGGTGCCACGCATTCATTCATGTCTGCACAGTTTGCTGATTTTGTGGGCATGAACTTGAAACCGTTGAACATAATTCTGCATGTTGCCACACCGTTAAAGGATAATGTAATGGTTTCAATAGGTTGTGCTGGTTGTGAGATTGTGATTGGAGGGAGTAAAGAGAGCATTCATTTGGCTGTATTACCTATGTATGACTTTGATGTAATAATAGGAATGGATTGGTTGGGTAAGCAGGGGGCAGTAGTAGACTGTGGTAGTAAAACAATCTGGTTTTACCCGAGAGGCAGCCCTAGCTTTGAATTGGTGGAAAGTCAGGGAGGAATCTCAATTCCCCTAGTCTCGTCTCTGGAGATGACTAAGTTGATGTCTGAAGGATGTCAGGCATACTTAGTGGCAGTAATGGACACGGCTACCGAAGAACCAAAGTTAGAGAATATCTCGGTAGTACGTGAATTTCCTGATATATTTCCCCAAGAGTTACCAGGATTACCACCGGAGCGAGAAATAGAATTTGTAATTGAGTTAGCCCTTGGAATAGAGCCGATTTAGAAAGCACCTTACAAGATGTCCCTGTCAGAACTAAAGGAGTTAAAGATGCAGATGCAAGAGTTGCTAGATGAAGAATTTATCCGACCAAGTGCTTCATCGTGGGGAGCACCGGTGTTATTCGTAAGGAAGAAGGATAGGTCTTTGCGATTATGCATTGACTATCGGCAGCTGAAACAAGTGACAGTAAAGAACAAGTATCTGCTACCGAGGATTGATGACCTTTTTAATTAGTTGCAAGGAGCAGCAGTGTTTTCAAAGATTGACTTGAGAATCGGGCATCACTAGCTGAGGATCAAGAAGGAAGACATACCTAAGACTGCTTTCAAGACGAGGTATGGTCATTATGAATTTACGGTGATGCCGTTTGGATTGACTAACGCTCCAGCTGCATTCATGGACCTGATGCATCGAGTATTTAAGGAGTTCCTGGACAGATTCGTCATAATCTTCATTGACAACATTTTGATTTACTCAAGGAATGGTGTCGAACATGAGGAGCACTTGAGAATTGTACTGAAAACCCTAAGGGAGCATTCACTATACGCAAAGTTGAGTAAATGCGAGTTTTGGCTAAATTGGGTAGCTTTTCTAGGTCATGTGGTGTATGGAGAAGGGATTGCAGTGGATCCTACAAAGATTGAAGCAGTAACCAATTGACTGAGGCCTACTACAGTCACGGAGGTCAGAAGTTTCTTTGGACTGGCAGGATACTATAGGCGATTTGTAGAGAAATTCTTGTCCATAGCCATTTCACTAATGCGGTTGACGAAGAAGGAAACGTGGTTTGAATGGACTGCTAAATGTGAGAAAAGTTTCCAAGAGCTTAAGCATCGATTGACGACCGCACCAATGCTGACCATTCCGTCAGGATCAGGAGGTTATGAAATATACAACAATGCTTTGCTGAAAGGATTAGGCTGTGTGTTGATGCAGCACGGGAGAGTAGTAGCCTACGCATCCAGACAGTTGAGGCCACATGAGATGAATTACCCGACTCATGACCTGGTGTTAGCGGCAATTATATTCATTTTGAAAATTTGGAGACATTACTTATGTGGCGAGAAGTGTCAGATCTATACCGACCACCAAAGCTTAAAGTATCTATTTTCCCAAAATGAGCTGAATATGAGGCAACGTAGGTGGATGGAGTTGCTGAAGGATTATGATTGTGATATCCTATATCACCATGGGAAAGCAAACAGAGTAGCAGATGCGCTGAGTCAGAAGTCAAGCATCGCATGTCTGCTAATGAGGAGTTGGTTGATGATAAAAGATTTGAGAGACTCCGAGTTCAGATTAGAAGTCGATCAGTTGTCAAGTTTGATAGTTACATTGAGGGTGGAACCTGAGGTCGAAGAAGGGATAAAGGCATTACAGTCTACGGATCCGGAGATTCAGAAAATTGTAGAGATGGATGCGACGAAGAGAAAGCCGAAATTTCAGGAGTCGGAGGACGGATTTTTGAAGTTCCGAGGACGATTGTGTGTACCAAAGGATGAAGGATTCAGGAAAAGAATTTTATCAGAGGCTCATAGGAGCAACTATAGCATCCACCCTGAAAGTACAAGGATGTGCCAGAATCTGCGACAACATTATTGGTGGAACGGAATGAAAGTGGACGTAGCAAAATACGTGGCTAAATGTTTGACATGCCATCAAGTGAAGGCGCAGCACTACAAGCTTGGAGGACTATTGCAGCCACTGGAGATTCCGAAATGGAAATGGGATCATATAATCATGGATTTTGTAATGGGACTCCTAAGGAGCCAAAGAGGTCACGACTCTATATGGGTAGTCGTGGACAGATTGATCATGTCTACACATTTCATCCCAGTGCGAAAGGACTTCGCCATGGATATGTATGCAGAGTTGTACATGAGACAGATAGTGAGGTTGCACGGAGTGCCAATGACGATCACTTCGGATAGAGATCCTAAGTTCACGGTAAATTTTTGGAAGAGCCTGCAAGAAGCTATGGGAACCTGACTGTAGTTCAGTACGGCATACCATCCACAGACGGACGGACAGTCGAAAAGGACGATACAGACACTTGAGGATATGCTGCGTGCATGCATCATTGACTTTAAAGGTGGATGAGAAGACCAGCTGCATCTGGTAGAGTTTGCTTATAATAATAGCTACCAGCAGAGCATCCAGATGGCACCATTTGAAGCACTCTATGGACGAGCTTGCAGAACCCCGATTTGGTGGGATGAAATTGGAGAAAGACGTACCACAGACCCGGAATTGGTAGAGCAATCGGTGGAAGCAGTGAAGATAATCCGGGATAGACCGAGGACGACACAAAGTCATCAGAAGAGCTATGGGGATAAGCAGCGCAAACCCTTAGAATTTCAAGTGGGTGATCACGTCTTCCTCAAAGTGTCTCCTATGAGAGGACTATCGTGTTTTGGAAAGAAGGGGAAGCTGACCCCAAGGTATGTAGGCCCATTTGAGATACTGGAGCGGATTAGAACTTTAGCCTACAGGCTTGCCCTGCCGCCAAATCTATCCCAGGTGCATAATGTATTCCATGTGTCGATGCTGCGAAAGTATGAACCGGATCCGACACATGTTTTGGATTATGAAGCCATAGAAGTGGACGACAGAGTGTCTCGCGTGGAGAAGTCGATAAGGATCGAAGACCTGAAGGAGCAAATCCTCAATAATAAGAAGATTCCACTAGTCAAAGTAGTGTGGGAGCACCATGGAACTGAAGGTGTCACGTGGGAGAATGAAGAGACGATGAGGCGACAGCACCCCCATTTATTTGAATAAAGTGTAACGTAAATTTCGAGGATGAAATTTTTGTAAGGGGGGAAGAGTTGTGACATTTTGATTTTCAGTAAATTTTAGACTCATTAATGAGAAATGAATCTATAGATGTATTTCAGTCATATCTCGCTCGAATCTGATCAATTCGAGTAGATTGACCAAAAGACGTGAGACATGGTATGTGGACCTAGGAAATTCGGATAAGAAATGACGCTTTAACCATAAGGATTGTCGAGGGGATATTTAGAGCCATAAAAGGTCGATCCAAGAAAGATTAGGGAATGCCTTGCGAGTATCGTACGATTGGAGCACGGGTGATGCCGCTTAACCAACGTATGATTTGCAAATTTTTCCTAAATTGGACAGTGAAGATCAAGACCATATGAACTAGTGATAGATCCTCATAATTACATGACAAGCCCTAAATGTGATAAGAATCACAGGGTCGATACGCGTAAAGTCCGCAAAAGCCACCCGTCGGTTTGGGATAGGCTGGAACCAGGTCTGATAGAGGAAATCATCATAAACGAGTCTTCAAATTTTTGAAATAGAGAATCAAGAATTCTAACGTTATTCGGATTGGCCGTCGCGCTATCGAAGAATTTTGGAGCGAGAAAAACGACGTTCTGAACGTCGAAGATAAAATTACCCTTTTGCCCCTCAAGCTTAAGCCTTGCCCATGCAATTGAAAAAGGGAATTTTGGAAATTAAACCCCCCTCAAGGCTGCTAAAAATTTGAAGGATTATTGGCCATTGGATCACCTTGGAAAGACAAGAGGACAAGTGTCACAAGATCAAACAAGTGTGGTCATGTCCAACTTTTTCAAACCTACCATTCAAAGCATTGACCAAGAGGCTTGAATATAGTCTTCTCACTCTCTCTCCTCACTCATTTGGCCAGCCACACCCCATAAACCCACCGAAAACCTCTCTTCTTCCTCTCTTCCTCACTTTGTGCCGGCGACCGGTTCTGGTCTCTCTGTTCAGCGCCCACGACGCCACTTTTCGACCACCGACTAACTACCAGCCAACCACACCAACCTAGATATACGTCTTTCCGACCTCCTCGAAGTGGAAGTGAGGCATTTGGACTACCGAGGAGCTCCGACCAAGTTTTTTCCTGAGAGCCGGCAGAATTTGGTCTAACCTAAGGTAGGTCCAGTTTCTGACCCTTTTGAAGGCTGAAATGTTGGAGTTTTGAGTTTAAATTTTGTGGAGACCTAGTATACATGTATATGAATCTGTGGTAAAAAGTTGGGCTTGATTTGATGATGTTTTGACCGCGAATCTATCTGTGAACTTGGAATAGAAAACTGCCGGTACTGACCTAGGGAGATCTGGCGACGTTCAACGGGTTTTCGGCAACCAATCGACTTCAAACTCACGGTGAGCCTCACAAGCCCTTAGATAGACATGTTAAGAGGTAGGATAGTGAGTAGATGAAGGATTTGATGAAGATTTAGGGCTGAAAGTGCACGGTTTACACAGAACCGAAAAGAACCAGTTCGGTTCTGTGCAAAACCGATTCTAGTGGGAGCAAGAACAGATGGTTATAGGACTCAAATTGATGTTTAAAACATATTAAGATGTTGAGGATTGTGCTATGGAAGATTGTGATTCATGAATGGTTGAATTGGACTTAGAAAATTGACGAATCGGTTGAAATTCCTTGGTTGCGCGGTGAATTAAGCCTTGGACCCTTGGAGTCGAAAGTTATGGGGGAATTCAAGAAGAAGTTGTGTAATCAAACACAAGGTAAGGGAATTCTAAGCTTAGGATAGGAAGATTGAACTCAATTGGGTGAGTCGAGGTTTAGTTTGATTGATTTATGAGGATTTTCTAAGGGATAGCTCTTGATATATCCTATGTGGTTATATGAGGGTTATGTGTGCTATTTGTTGTGTTTAAATCATTTGCCAGGTGTGTATGTCACTTGATTGCCTTGCATGCCATGAGTTCTTTGAATTGTGCCTGAATTGCACATGTCGTCTTGTATGGAAATCAATTTGAAAATCATGGCATGAGCATGACATGGCGAGGCCTTGAGGCGTATGAGACGCGGGGCGGGAGGTGGATACCCTGATGCGACGAGATCACGGGGTGGAGTTGATGTTGTGTGGTGCCTTGATGCGATGAAATCGCGGGGTTGAGATGGCCACGATCCTGATGCGAACTATTTGCGGGACGAAGGTATGAGATGATGACATTGGCCTGGAGATTCATCGAAACCTGATGCGTTTACGCGGGTTGCCGATGACGGTCTGATGCGTTTACGCGAACCGAGCCTAATGCGATCTAATCGCGAGCTGGAGGATGAGGCAGGCATGATGAGGTGATTGTGGTGAAATGGCAGGATGAGGTGTGCATGATCATCTGAGTGTGACATGATATCATAGTTGCATGCCCATCATCTGTGTGTCACTATTTTATTTGTACGTGCCTGTGTTATCATGAGTTTGGAATTGTGGGATAGACGACTACCTGAGTGGACGGTCGACCTAACATAGGTTTAGGATTATTTTACTGAGATGTGTATCTCCCCTCTTTTGGGGACCCTTATTTTTACAGATCCTAGGCCTTAGATATGTGGCCCATACATTTTGGGGATCCCAAAAAAATGACGGCGTATTTTGATGGGTTCTTGGGTAGTCAAGGGAACATTTATGTGAGAAAGTGCATGGTCGTGTAGGTCGACGAGGGTAGCCCTGATTGGAAGCCTCATAGGTTCGAGGCATGGTTTAAGAGAGCTGAAGACGAGCAGATCGGGCCACTGAAGCCTCACAAGATACCCTATGGAGTTATCCCTGCTTGGTGCTAAACTGTTGGGGAGCAGGAGTTGCCAGAGGGGTCTGTAGTTAGCTCTAGGAACGGGCCGGAGAAGACCCTGACACTGGACTTTACAGTCAAGGAGGACGAGGTTATAGTCTTGGAGGCGACCGAGGAGGACCTGGCGGAGTCGTTACATGAAGCGACCATGGAGGATTCCGCTGAGGTTCCATCAGAGACCTTTTCCGAGTACGAGCCGATAGAGGATGCAGAGAACACAGGAGACTCCAGCAGCTCATCTTAGGTGCCCTATTTTATTGGCTCGATCTTGTGATGGCGACCCCGACCATGGCTGTTTTGGATGTCAATGATGGTCATTTTGATGTGCTTACCTCGTCGCCCCTTTCCTAGCGGTTTGTAGTAGTCGGTATTAGTACAAACCGTATATTATGATGTATGACAATTATTATGCTATCCAGGTCCCATTTAACTTATATTTTACTATGGGGATTTATTCGAGTATCGCTTCCGCATGCTTAGCGTATACATATATATTATCTCTCGACTTGTTGAGGATCTTGGGATCGCGAGAGATGTGTTCTGTGCTTGCAGGGATGTTCGCGTGCCCGGCACGCGGGGCGTGACAGGAACTAAACCTACTAAGATGCAAATTGGGATGTTATTGATGTACGTCTTATGCGTCAGCTTTTGAACTCTATGTAGAGTAATATTGTAGACTTGGTAACTCATATTGATACAATCAAGGAATTGTGAGAGTATTTAGATGTATTGTGTTATGGCTAGCGTTATCACCTAGAGGGAGATGAATACGTGATTACAGTGTAATTTTAGAAATTTGATGCGGAATTGGAATTGCACAAACTTTAAGCTTTATCCTCAAATGATCAATACAAGTTTCATCACAATATATATTAAGTGTGCAGTTCAACTATCACAATATATATATATATATATATATATATATATAAAATCAAAGTGAGGGATAGAAAAATTTGCACAGAGGGTTTATAGTGGTTCGGTTTTATATAAGCCTACGTCCACTTCTTCGACTATTAGTCAATCGGCTGGATTCCACTAGTGACCTGCTCAGTGGTTACAGTTTAGTGTTCTCCCTTGAGAAGCAGGACTCCACACCTAATTATGAATCATGAAATTATGAACAATATTGCCTCTTAATGCCAATCTCTATTCTCTTCGATCTTGAGCTATCTTTTATACTCTTCCGCTTCCAATTGACCATTGTAAGGCCTCCAGAAGATTGCTCTCTAAAACTAACCATTTGAACGAAACAATATCCAAAAGAAGGTCTCGTAGCCGCTGAGGATTACCAAAGGAAAGTGTTTCTCGTTTAGATCAAATCGTTTGTACAATTATGATCTTAGATATTCATAGATGGATTCCTTCAATAGGAAAATTGCATTTGTCTCCTTTGATTTGCATCCTTGATTGATCTTTTATCTCCGAGAATATTCAAGAACGATCCAACTCGATTGTGTCCATTGTAATGTGTCAATTAAGAACATTTTAAAATTTTCTTGAAGTCCTAGTTATTTCACTAAACACTTCTCTCAAAGCTTGAGCAACATTCCAATGTCTGAGCTATCCTCACTCAATATTTAAGCTCCACACAGCATATGAATCCCTCAGAATCACATTTGAGCTACCTTTTGATCGATTCGATCATGTGCATCTTTGCACCATAGGACAATCTGCAAAATAAGTATTTCACAGCATTATCCCAGTACTAAGAGTGCATTGATTATTTTGTCAATTTCAAAACCACTTACTGGTTTTTCTCAACGTATTGTATTTTGGCCAAAGCAATATTTCGGGATATACGAACTATCACGAGAGTTTCACCAATCTAGGTTTAATGGGTGTTCCATTGATCAATATTTGCTGATTTTAATGGAATGCATGAAGAATTGAATGCTCTTCTTCCTATTTCTTCTAATGCCAGACAAATGAAACTTCAAAGAGAACAATTTACTGTAATGAATTTCCTAGGAGATCTTAGCCCGGCCTACGATGTTGTTCGATCTTAGATTATTAGAAGAGAGACTATAGCATCACTTAAGGATATATATACTCAAGTTCTTCACGTATCCCGTGGTCTTTCTCTAAGCACCACAGCTGTGGCTGATATTTCAGCTCTATCTCTCAATATCGAACTAGTGGAGATAGGGGTGATGAAGGAAATAGTGGAGGATATAATGGTCGTGGTGGTCGAAGCACAGGAATAGGAAGAGGCCAAGGACAAAAGCAGCTTCATGGACAGTCCCAAACTTCTATTGAGAGCTCAGGGACTATTTGGACGTGTCATTATTATGAAAATCTGGTCATATTTAGAAATTTTGCTACAAGTTACATAGTAGAATAGGACAACAATAACAGTTTACAAATGCTGCATCTAGCATTGACTCTTTGTACCTACCATAGTATTCTCAAAGCAATGTAGTGGTTATGTCTGATGAGGAATATGCACGGTATAATCAGTCTCAGATTCACAGCCTACTTCTTCTTCCACTACTACTTTAGTCCATAAGATAATGTTACTGCATGCATTTAAGCTAATTATCACCCATGGGTTAATGATTTGAGGGCATCCGATCATATGTCAGGTCTTTCAAATATATTTTCCTCTCTTAAATCATCATCATTTATTGTTATTTTAGCTAATGGTTCATCCTCTAAAGTTCAGGGAGTTAGTAAAATTCATCCAACACCTTCTTTATCATTATCCTCAATGCTTTATATTTCAAAATTTACTTTTAATCTCATGTCTGTTAATAAATTAACCAAACACTTGCAATATTTAGTGACTTTTTATCCCATTTCTTGTATTTTCAAGATATGGCTGCAAAAAAGACGATTGGCAGAGGATGAGAGATGGGGGTATGTTTGTGCTTGAAGATGCTCCTTCCATTGCTTGTCCTAGTATTGCTTCTCTACATCAAATTCATTGTCGTCTTGGACATCCTTCACCGCAGAGTCTTCAGAAATTGGATTCTAGTTTTTAGTCTCTTTCTAGTTTAGATTGTGAATCATGCCAACTTGGCAAATTGCATCGTGTCAATTACTAGCCTCGAGTTAATAAAAGAGCGGTGTCTCCTTTTCGTCAATTCATTTAGATAATTGGGGTCCTTGTCATTTGGTTTCCAATTTGGATTTTGGATACTTTGTCACCTTTGTTGATGCTTATTCTAGAATTACTTGGTTCTATATAATGAAAAGTTGTGACATTCCGAATTTCAACCCTCTCGAGGCTATTGAATGGAAGGATATCGATCGATTTATTTCAGTTATAACTCACTCAGAATTGGTCACTCTTGAGTTATTTGACCAAAAGGGAAAGACTGATGCGGAGTCGGGTACGTGTACCTGGGGAATTTAAATGAAAAATGGGACTTTGACCATAAGGATTGTCAAGAGAGTATTTTGGGCTAGTAGAGATCGATCTAGAAACGATCGTGGAATGCCTTGCTAGCATTATATGTTGGGAGGCGGGTGATTCCGCTTAACCAATATGTAATTTGCGAGAATTTTCTAAATCGGATTCCGTTGATTAGGATCGCAAGAGCTAGCAATAAAACCTCGCAATTACATGACAACCAAAGTCGCCATGGCTTGAGAAAAATCTCAAGGTTGATATACGTAGCGCCTTCAAGAGTCGCCTGTCAGTCAAAGATAAACTGAAATTACAGTCGACGAGAATTCAACATAAAATTGGACCTCGAGATTTGGGTATTGGACATTGAGAAATTCCAATATTTGAATTGAATTTGAGGTCGCCTCATCGAGGGTGATTTATATTGGAAAAATAAAATTTCGGATGGAAAGTGTAACATGATCATTTTGCCCCTCGACCTTTGGCCTTGCCTTAAGAACTAATGGAGGTCATTTTGATCATTTCAAACCTCCAAGGGATGCCGAAAATTTGAGGAAGGAATGGTCAACAGAAGTTAATACTCTTTGAGGAAGATAAGTGTCACTATTTCAGAGGTTAAGCATTAATTAACCAAATGAATTATTGATGGGAAGACCCTCTCTCTCTCTTCATTTGGCCGGCCATCTTCTCTCTCTTCTTCTTCATCTTCTTTCTCTCTCTCGGCCGAAACTATCTCGCCCAACTAGTCCCAACCACCTCCCTTCCTCGGGCCATAACTTTGTCGTCCAAAATCATATTGAAGTAAAACTACCGCCATCTTAAAGCTTATTGTCTTGTGGGTCTGAGAAAAAATTATAAACTTGATTTGGCCCAGCCGTTTATCCCGTAGGTCTGTTTGAGTGGGCAAAAGTCAGGACGAGGTCAGATTTTAACTAGTTTTGGGGAAAGACCTATTTTCGGGGCTTCAAGACTTCAAATGGCTCCATATTTTCAGTGAGGTCTTTTACACTTATAGTATTAAAGTTGGCTAAGCCGTGGTTATAATTTTAGATGAGTTTTGATGGGTGTACATAGCTGATTCGGGAAGGTTTTTATCGAGTAGATTCTGCCCGTTTGAGGATCGTGGAGAAAATCGATTGGTTCGAAGGTTTTGTGGCATGGTTTCGCTCCAAAACACTCGGTAAGGTACCTATACATGTAAAATAAGATCTTGACAAGTTAATTTCAAGAGGAATTGGAACCTAAGGTTGATTTATGGACCAATTTGTGCGGACTAAAACTAAACCGGTTTTGTTTTGGCGAAGGATTGATTGGGCCGAATATTTTGAGGGTCCCTTGGGGTCTCGCCATGTCCTTAAATAGTCGTTAAGACGTCCTAGGTTGTTATTTGATTGGCTATTGAGGTATTGGTGTGGTGAAATTGAAGAATAACTGAATTATGACATGAATTTGATGAAATTTCTCTAGGATCATCACTTGGCTATGAATTTGTTGAGCTAGAAGGATCGTTTGATTGGAAATTTGCTAGCTTGATCGAAAGGTAAGTGTTTCCTAAACCCTTACTTAAGCATTAGGACACTACTGGATAGATTGGCTAAGTAATTGCTGGTTTGGTGAAGCCTATGGCCTAAATTGCTTGATGCAATCGTGTGGTGATTGATAATTGAGATTTTAAATGGCTAGAGAGCCCCAATGATAAGAAATGGCTATAGTGCCTTATGTGAAATGAGATGGTTGTAGAGCCCTGTGAAAAGAAAAGGTTATTGAGCCCTTGAGGTATACATTGCGGCCAGATAGCCTTGTGATGTAAGTGGCTATTGGGCTTGGTGATATAGTTCGTCTATGATGCCCTGTTGTTGAATTAGCTATGATGCCCTTTTATTGAGTTGGTTATAGTGTCTATGCTATATAGATGGCTATAATATTTATGCTGTATAAACGACTATAGTGCCGATGCTATATGAATGGGCTATGGTGCCCCCGGCGATTGTTGGCTTGTAGCCCCGAAGTCGCATTGGTTATGAGCCCTAATAATATCGATTGGCCTGTGATCCCGGTGATATCAATTGGTTTAGTGCCCCAGTGATAGCGATTGGCCTGTGATCCTGATGGTATCGATTGGCTATGAGGCCCAGTAATATTAATTGATTGTGAGCCTCAGACGTATCGATTGGCTTGTAGCTCCGGTGGTACCAATTGGCTAAGAGCCCTGATGATATCGATTGGCTTGCAGCCCCAGTGATATAAATTGGCCAAAGTGCCCAGAGAAGTACATTGCGGCCGAGAGCCCAGACAATAAATGACTATGATGACTTGTGAAGTTATGTGTGCTTGTTTATATGTCATGTGCCTGAAGCTTGAACCTGTGAGGTTGATCATGATTGACTGTGACTTTTGATTATGCCTATCTGGCTGAGATAGTTGATTGGCATTGCTTGGATAATGTTCTGCGTATGGTATCGTTTCATGGTCTGGGGGGACTGGTGCTCAGGTTTAGGTTTCGATTTCACTTACTGAGATATATATCTCACCCCGTTGGGGATTCACTTTTTCAGGTCCTAGGCGATGAAACCCCAAGTTTACCAAGGATTAGTATATGAGAAGAAGAATTTGTAGAGATATGGATTTACCCTTTTATGGTTTTAAGAATTTCATGTTGCATTGAAGATAGAATCATAATCTCTGAGTTTGTATTTAAAGTTTATGATAAGAAGTACCCTTTGTCCTGATTCATCTCTTGTTTTGATTGTGTGGAGTTGTTTCTCACTTTCGGTTAACAAGGGAAAAGTTGAGTTGTGGTCGAAAAACCCTAGGAGAATATTGAAGATGTAACGGCCTGGTGGAATGTTTGCGTGCTCGCCGGGTTTGAGGCGTGACATCCCCGTTTAAGTGGTATCAGATCAAGGTCAGCTCGATCCAATGTGATTGAGACTTGGAGTGATAAGGAGCGATGACTTGAGGACAATTAGGTAGTGAGACCTTTAGGATAAAGCATGGATTGTTGAATCTTGAGGATTATAAGCTTGAACTTGTGTGCACTCTAATGGTTCTAGCGTAGATTTTAATTGGTGATCTCTATGGTTATTTGTGGTTATAGTTCAAAGATCGACAGTGGATTGGACAGTAAGTTGAAATGAAAATGAATGAGTAATTCAATTGTGAATAAGGGTTATGAAGAGACGACCGGAATTAGTCTCAGGCTTGAATTGTGTTGTATCCTGATGGTTTAGTTATTGATTACTATTGACAGCCTTGGATGATATGAGATGAGATGCGTACAAGGGAGAGGATAAGGAATATTTGGATTAAAGGCCAGTTGTGATCGAATACATATGGACTTGATTTGACTAGCGACTAAACTTGAGGTATACGGTTGAACATAGGAAATTAATCTATGAAATGTGACTGTCATTGGTGGAACCAGAGGTTTTCTATAATTGAGGCTTGATATGGAAACGATTGTGGTATGACAAGTGGTCAAAATGAACATGTTGTGTATGTGTTTGTGGCTATGAAATGAAAGTTGATGAGAGTGTGTGCATGGGCTTATCACTATTGAACTTAATAAATTGTCGCTTGGTGTGAGACAAGTTGATGGGATATCTATAAACCGTAATGAATCATGTTATGGGACGCGTGGAACGGGGCTTTCTCCATAAATGTATGATTTGAGACAACCTGCAACAACCAAATCTGATGAGGGCGGGGAGTGATCACGGGGAAAGAGAGGTCCGGACAATGAGCGACTCTTGGCAGGCTTCAAAGATGACGGTGAAGTAGGAATAACCCAAGTCATAACTCGAAAGGGAAAGTTTAGGTATCGAGTTGAGTCCGGTTATGGTTAAGAGATGTATGGCACGGGATGGATTTCCAAGTGAATGTTTGAAAATGACATGGCATGTGTAATAACGTCTATGATTAGCATGATTAAGAGTTTTGTGTTGGCAGTGGATGTCATTTGAAAAAGAAAAGTGATGTTGTGATTGGCCTGTTAGGCGTGTTTTATGATTGGCATCATGTGATTGTTATGGCCAAGGTCTAACTGAGAGATTAGACGACATGCGGGGTTTATACCCCTTGAACTTATGCCAGTTGTGATTGAGATAGTCTGTTGTGATTATGACAGAGTGGCAAATGCCTTATGCTTATAGTATGAGCATTTGACTCATGGAAGTGATGCCTTGAATGGTTGCTTGATGTTGGCCTAGTTAAAGCTTGCCTGACATTTGGCTGTTAATTGAGAAGTTGCCTCGTTGAGGCTGGCTTGATGAATGACTGCTGATCAAGGATAATTCGGAATCCCTAAATAATTGGCAATTAGTTGAGAATTGCCTAAGAACCATTAGATGGTTGTTTGTTGGTGATAGATGATGAGATGAGCAGCCTGAGACTGCTATACTTGAGTAGATGACTTAAATCTTTGATTCCTAGAGAGAATCATAGTGGTTCGAGTGACATGAGAACCTAATGACGTTGGACGATCAAAGTATAGTCGTAAAAGAGCATTGGACTCGAGTATACATGGTATGGAAGATTTGAGAACTGAGAAGGATCAAGAGAATTGAGTAAATATGAGCGACTAGAGTATGAGTCCCGGAAGAGAATATGGCTCGATTTTGTTAATCGTACGAGACCCAAGTGTAATGGGGGGGTCGTGAGAACTTTAAACGGAAATGAGAAAAGTGGATGGGTAGACAAACTCGAGAAGGAGCTGCCATTGTACCCAAGTCACTGTGGTGATGGATGCTAGTACCGATGAGTTAAAGTGATGGAATTCACAAGAAAGGTGCTTCGAGATTACTCATTTTCAAAGTGGGAATGTAGAAAAGAACCACGGGAGTTCGTATAACTTGTGAGATGAATTACGAGGTTGAGGTCGAATAAGGTTCGACGAAGAAAATGAGTTTGAAACTACCTTCTTATAAATTGAGAGTTTTGTTAGAGAACCTTAGAGGTTTTGGATATTCCGAAGAAAGAAAGTGACCCTAGCAGTTACTAGCCTTAAGGGGCTGTTAATAATTAGTGAAAGGTCACCAAAGGAAGGGTTTTTTTCGAAGGCATGATATCTGCCTAGACTACCTCTGTTGAGTTGTTTGACGGAAAGTATCCTCTTGGGATTGCTTGAGAGCAAAGATTGTTTGGATCCTGATAATTTTGCAAGGATCAGAGGATGATCGACCAATGTGAGACAGAGTTCTCAAGGTCGCCTAAGTACATTAAGAGTGGTAGAGAACCCTTGAATAAAATAAGTAAATCCCTGAGTGGATTGAAATTTGAAAGCCTTAAGGCTAATTGCTATTCCTGGTTTTGAGGAACTGTAATTGATTTTAATAAGAGGAGTGAATGATTGAAAGAAATACGAGTAAAAAAACTCCGGCTCATGGATTACGAGCAAAGAGATGTTCATTATGGAACATGAAACGCACCTATGAGAAACGGCTATTACCTTAGCATAAGACTCGCAATGAGGGATTGACATTTCGTTTCCTCCGTTGTGGGAAAACTAAGGAAAGAGTTATGTCAGTTATCAAACAACGTGATTGAAATGAGATTGATTGAAGTTGAATCGGAATCTCAAGAAATGACATTATGGGTTATCACCCCTAATGAGTAGGGTGCCGTTCTTAAAGGGAGATAGAATCATAAGATGGTCGTTGAGGGAAAGGAAAGTGAATGGACTTGATAGTCCTGACTGTTGGTAATCCTAATGAATGGTTGAGTAAGTGAAAAGAGCGCTTAGAGTGTAATTGCAAAGTGACTCGAGGTAGTCAAATTGAGTATTTGATACGTGAATTGGTGTATACCAAAGACGAACGAATCTTGTCACTTGCGGTGACTAAGTCACTGGAAGAAGAATGCTAGATGTGGGGACATTTGAATCCTTGAGTGAAGGTATCGTCGTTGGCGCAGACTCCAAGATTGACGTCCTATGGAATGGGAAGGACAAGGTAAATTCGAAGTGAGAAAATGCCACTGAAGTGTATAGTTTCCTTCATAGGATAAGAAACTTGTTGCGACCTAAAAAATTTAATTAGGCTAATGGATTATTAGGTCAATTAAATTAACTAACCTAATACGGACTCTCCCAAGCCCTATCAAATTGCAACTTAAATTTCACTGAAATAATTAATAAACTGGAGTCGCCACAAATCATTATTAGTAAATTGATTAGAAACCTAAGTAAAACGGCGGGAGAACCATTTTACTCCTACGAACCACAGATTGTGGATTCGGGGACTTAATTACACTAGTTTATCAAAACTAATGCCCTTTCGGTACCAATTTCAAGCCAAGGTCTTTTGATTGATTTATGTGACTTGATTTTTTTTTAATTTTCTCTTTTATTAAATGTGATGCTAATGCAACCTAGCTATATGACATATGACGTGCAATGACATAAAAAATGACATGGCATTTATGCATGGATGATGTGTAAGAATGGCAAGATGAGTGATATGAAAAGATGCATGACATGGAATTATATGATATGCAGTGCTAATGGTATAATTTTTTTGTATTTTTTTTTATGTATTTTCGAATTTTAAAAAAAAAATCAATCAATCAAACAGGCCTAATAGGAAAATACTTGATGAGATAGGGTTTCTAGGAAACCTTATCTTCCTAAAAAGAATCAATTAATCAGACATGATTTATAGGAAACCATATCTTACTAATTGTTTTTTAGAAATCTTGTAGTTATGGCAAAAGTCAATCAATCAATCAATCTACTAATCGATATTCCCGGCAAGACCAAAAACATTCTATTCTTTTTCGAATTTCCCAAAAAACTCCAGATCTTGAATTAAAGATTGGGCTTTTTAGAGACAGCAAATCAGACCTAAACGATGATAGGTCATATTAGCTATATCCGATATTTTCTTGACAAAATTTTGGTCTTGGCAGTTTAGATCGAAAAAGGTTGAATTTCTAGAAAAGTTTGCATCAAGACATGCGAGAATTGATTCACTTTGAACACGAACTAACATGCCAATTACTTCACGAACATATCGAATTAATCCTGAAAGTATCGACAAGTTACCTTGATCCGCAAAGACAAGAAAAATCTATTCAATGAACGAGCTTCGTCAACCGATCAACTAAGATTTGTGCACCTAGGGAAACCTTGGCAAGATGAACCCGCAGAAGATAATTTGAGCCTCAGTCCACGCCAATTTGCAAGGAATTTCACCCTTCTTGAGTCGACACTTACAACACGCGCCCAAGCTGTATTTCTGTCCAAAAATAGTACTGTTTGAGCTCAATTCGGGCTCTAAAACATCAAGGAATTCTAGCACCATATAACGACTAATCAGTGAGAAAAATAGAGTAAGAATAATAATAAAAACAGCGCAGAAGTAACAGGGAAAAATGGACAAAACAGCCACTACTTTGAGCATCAAATAATGGTAGAACATTGAGTTGATCAACCGAGGAAACTCAAGCTCAACAGTGACCATTTTAACAACGTACAACAGCCAAAGTAGCATCAAACAACAAGGTAATCGACCCTGAACAGCGAGCTGCAAATCTGCACAAAGGAGCGCACACGAGCTGATCTAGAAAATCAACCAGTATTACTCTAGATTTGTTGCTCGTAGACTTCACGTCATGGGGGAATGATCAGAGGACGAATTCAGTGTGAGGTATAACACCACAACAAAAGGAGGATTTTTTTTTTTGGCTCTTTCCAACGTGTCTTCCTCCTTTGCGTGCATCTATCAACCATAGTAGAAAAAGTCAGTCATCAAGATGGAAAAATCTATTCTTTCCTCACCTTTTATATCCGAATCACTTCCCCTTGAAACCTTCCGTCAAGAAAGATTGAGAGATTCTCTCTGCAGCTAGGTATTGCATTCATTGGCACCCATGGTTTCTCTCTCGCGTTTTTTCTCTGTCGTGTATGTTAATTGTAGTGGCCTTTGGATTCATTCAGAACTTGGACGAAGATGAGGGATGGGGGATCCTCCTTCGCGATGGGCTCTTTTTGTCTCACGTCTCTGCTAAATAATGCAGCGTGTTTCAATTATGTCGCCCCCTTTCAACCCTAGAGTATGATGACATATTTATAGAGCAAGGGTTTACTAAACCTAACGTTACTAGGACTCAATCTTGGCCGTTAGATTAGTAACCCAAATAGGATCAATTCTTAGCCATTGGATTTAAAATTATGAAATTCAAGAGTCCTATTCCATTATAGCCAAAAATCAACTGATTATTGCTCTAGTCCAGTTGCTTGTCAAATCAATCTCGCATTGCCGATGTAGGTAAATGATGATGAGATGCATGAGTGAGAAAAATTAAATATGTTATGCATGAAAATTAAAGCAATTATTTTTTATGAGAATTATGAATAACTCTCATTTTATGCTTAAGTGGACGATTTTTCTAAATAAATAAAAAAATCAAAATTTAGGAGTCAACAACTGCCCATCTTTGAGTGGAAACTCACAGAGATTTCGCTCAAAGACTAAAATTGAAACCTAAATTTTGCAAAATGCAAATGATGTGATGATGAAGTTTTTGGCGAGAGTTTTTAAATCTCGTTTTCTAGTGCAAATAAAATGATGCATGAAATGCAATGCTATAAATAACATGTGCTAAAACTTCTCCTATCTCACATCAACGAAATCCGCACATGGATCGCTTATGAAAATGCATGTTTTATCAAATACCTCATAAGCTAACGATTCCCTTAACCTCCAGACTTCCAGTGGATGTCAGGATGCTAAGGCACTGGCCCATCTGTTGCCAGAAGTTTCCTTCTGATGGGAAATGGCGCAAGATCTATGTAGAGTTTGAAAATGTGCTCGAGTTATGGTTCGAGCTAGCCATTTGTCTCTTGGGGACCACCTCAACGAGTCACCATAAGTCGGTAAGGATAACTCTCGCGACATTCTTACAAAGGTCTCCCCATATCAAGACGAGAGATGCCTCTTAGGACCTCCTCAACGAATCACATGAGGCGGTAAAATGTCTCTTGCGACCTCCTCAACGGGTCTGCATGAGTCGGTAAGGTGTCTCTTGTGACCTCCTCAACGGGTCAGCATGAGTCGGTAAAATAATCTCTCGCGACCTTGTCAAGCAAGTCTCACCGCATCAAGACGAGAGTTATTATCTGAATTGGATTAGTATGAATACAAAATGGTGTGATGTCTGAACAATTATCAGTGCGACCACAAAGGGGGTACGACTAAAGTCAATTTTAAAAGAGTTCAGAAAACTTACCTGGATTTTCTAAGTGACGAATGAACGATGGGTAGACTAACTGTATCATACCTGTTTATTCTCTTGAAAAATGATGACATGCATAAGCTCAATGTTAATGCAACATCATATGCCAGAAAAATTCGTGAGCTTTTGTTTGCATTATAAAGCTCCACTGGGGAATTTGTCAATAAGAAAGTCTATCTGATCTTTCTGACAAAATTAATCAAATTGAATGAGGAATTTCAATCAGAAAGGACCTTTCACTCTTTCTCACGAAAAAGGCTTTTAAGACCCGTCCATTAACACGGGTAAGAGAAATGCTTAGAGCTGTGATCATCAAGCCTGACAAGGGTCTGGGTATTCTCGCAATTAGTATGACCACATCAATCCATGAGGTCTTTCATAGGGACTGTAATGAGGGCCAAGTCAAAGGCTTTCAAATGGGACTCCAATTGAGTCATTTAAGTCATGAAATGAAATCTTCATCAGCTGTATTGGGTTTACAAGTCAGGAACCCTGCAAAATAAGATAAAATGATCTTGCTCGCACTTCCTCGAGCAACATTCATAAGCATTTGAAACTCTGCATTAACCCAAGTGCCCTAATCTGAAGAGACTTTCGGTGAGGGTTGTAATGTAGGTTCAAGGTAGGCTTGGAAATGAAAGGCTTATTTTCAACAATGGGTTGTATGAACGAATCAATGATCATCCATCTCTGTCACTCTATGCTTCAGAAATGATCTTTCTTTGAGGAACCCACTCAGGTGAGACCCTTCCTTCCTTCTAGAGTTTCTTCGAGAGAGCTTTTTCTTTTCTCCCCTTTTTTAATAGGAGGGGACGGTTTTGCCCCCTTCTTTTGCATGGTAAGCTTCGCCATCTTTTCTTCTTTTCTATTTTTGTACAACGACCTTTCCCCCCCCCCCTTTTTATTAAGGAAGTGTCTTATCTGAATTGTCTGCTTATTGTGTAACCCGATCTTTCAAGTTTCGGCCTGCCCCAAGACATTTCGCTCGTTTTTCAGATAGTTTGAAATGATTTCTTGCTCAAGATGATCACCAATTGGGTTTGGAGAAGTGAATCCACAGCTCAAATTAGCTTAGCAAAGGATTAGTGTATATGGGTGTAGAAATGAAATGCTCTTCGTCATGTCTAAAGCACTTGAGCTAACACAGAACCCGCATGCAACAAACATACTCAAAGATTGATGCAAGTGAAAGCAAGAAAATTCAACTCATCTTTTGAATCTTTGAATTTTCCCCGATGTGAGGTTGCTCTTGATAGGGTTGTGAAATAAAACCACTGTTCAAAAGGGTTTAGTAATGGGCAACCTGTAGTGTTTGGGATAGATGAAATGAATGCCTCATATCATTTTGGCCATCGTACTTTTCGCGAGATAACCTTTTACCTTGTAAGCATGGAAATTCTCACATTGCTCTCTAGGGATTGTGATATATGACGTGTATGGAAATGGCTTGCCTTTCATCGTCCTGACATTCCTCATTTAAAATGATCGATTCAAAAAGATCATAGAGATTTCCTGAGTGAAATTATCTTACAATGAAAATTAATTATGCGAACAAGGAGCAGACAAACAGTACATGAAATGAACATCAGATGAATATTATGCTTGATCACAAGATGTCGAAGCAAATCAAGTATAACACTTCTTTACAGCATCAGAGTTGACAAGATTGGTGAAAACACGTCCATCTATCTCTACAAGGATTAAAGCACCTCTTGGGAGTACCTTCTTCACGACGTATGGATCGCCATAGTTCGTAGCAAACTTCCCCTCTAGAAGCGGAACAATAGGCAACAATTTTCGCAGAATAAGGTCTCTTACCTGAAAATGCCGAGGCCTAACTTTCTTGTTGAAGGATTTAGCAACCCTCTACCGGTAGCACTGGCCGTGGCATAAAGCTTTAAGTTGCTTTTCATCAATCAAGTTCAACTGGTCCATCCTCTGTTGGATCCAGTCGGCTTTAGTCAGCTTGACCCGAGATAATATACGTAAAGAAGGGATTTCTTCCTCAACAGGTAACAATGCTTCCATTCCATACACAAGGGAATACGGGGTTGCCCCGGTAGAAGTTCGGATCGAAGTCCGATATGCCATGAGTGCAAAGGCAAGCTCTCGTGCCAATCGCGATAATTCTCAACAGTCTCGGCAAGGATCTTCTTGATGTTTTTGTTGGCCGCCTCTACTGCACCATTCATCTGAGGACGGTACGGGGAAGAGTTCAGATGCTTGATCTTGAATTTTGTGAATAAATCATCAACCATCTTGTTGTTTCTATTTGAGCCATTATCAGTGATTATGACTTCAGGTGAATAATATCAAGCGATGATGTCTCGGCTAAAAAATTTCACCACATTTCGTGCCGTGACTACCAGATACGATGTTGCTTCAATCCATTTGGAAAAATAATCAATGGAGACTAGAATGAAATGATGCTCATTTGATGCTTTGGGGTTGATTGGACCAATCACATCAATCCCCCACATAGAGAAAGGCCATGGCTCAGATAACTAATGTAGCTCGTTCGGAGGAATGTTGATCTTGTCACTATGATTTGGCATTTGTGACAACTACGAACATGTTGGACGCCGTCACTTTCCAAAGTGAGCCAGTAATAGCCTGACCTCATAATCTTTTTGGCGAGCATGTGGCCATTCATATGTGGACCGCAAATTCCTTCATGTATTTCTATCATCAGACGGACAGCTTCAGTAGAGTCAATACATCTCAGAAGAACTGAATCAAAGGATCTTTTATAGAGACTCTCTCCGCTCGAGAAAAACTTCGAGGCCATCTTCTTTATGTACCTTTGATCAGACATCGAACTATGTTCAGAAAATTTTTGCTCTTGAATGTAAATTTTGATATCGTGGTACCAAGGCTTGCCATTAGGTTCATCGATTATGGTCATACAATATACAGGTTTTCTCAGTACCTCAATCTTCAATGGCTCAACCTCAAGCCCATTGGTGACTTGCAACATCGAAGATAGAGTAGCCATTGCATCAGAGAACTGATTGTGAGTTATGGATAAATACTCGAACGAAATATCATCAAACCCCTCTACCAACTGATCTAGATATTCATGATAAGGTATCAACTTAGCGTCTCTTGTTTTCCACTTTCCAACCGTCTGGAGGATGATTAATGTCACGCCTCGAACCCGACGAGCGCGCGAACATCCCTGTCTATGTCGTTCATTTAAGAATGCTCCAGGATCCAACGGCCAATATCACATGCGCAGGAAGTAACATACGTGCGAAAGTGATGCCTTCTCCATTTAAAAAAATAAATACAACCACATCCGATGACTTAGGACAGATACATCACATTTCTTTAACCAATTCTCAAGAAGCTTTAATTCATAATTTGACAATCAGAAATACAAGCCCTAATATCAAAAAGGGAAAATCCATTCTAATGCAAATGGGCCATCTAATTCTTCAAAGGCCACTCCTTGGCAAGCTCGCACTTCCTCCACCTGTAACCTGTAAAAATGTAACCCCTACTAGGGTGAGATATAAATCTCAGTAAGGTGGGTCCTAACCCTAGGTTAGGCCGACTGTACACTCAGGCAGTCATCCATTTCTCAATATTTTCAACTCATGTACCCATAGGCATATCCAGCACAAATCAATAGAACATTCTCATGCATAAGACAGTGTGACATTCTGATTTTCAATTAACTTCAGACTCTGTAATGAGAAGTTTATTTATATCAAGTGATGTATTTCAGTTGTATTCCACTCAAATCTGATCAATTTGAGCAGACTGACCAAAGGGGAAAGGCTAACGCAAGACGGGAAACGTGGACCTAGGCGACTCGAATAGAAAATGGCGCTTTGACCATAAGGATTGTCAAGGGGATATTTAGGACCGCAAAAAGGCCGATCTAAGAATGATTAAGGATTACCATGCGAGCGTCGTGCGATTGGAACGGGGGTGATGCCGCTTAACCAACGTACGATTTGCAAAATTATCCTAAATCGGACTGTGACGATCGAGACCACAGGGACTAGCGATAAGCCCTCGCGATTACACGACAACCAAGGCCGTCATGAATTGACGAGCTCTAAACGTGACGAGAATCACGTGGTCGATACGCATATAGTCTGCAGAAATCGCCCGTCGGTTCGGAATAGGCTGGAATCACGTCTGGTAGAAGGAACGATCAGAATTGAGTCTTGAAAAGTTTGAAAAAGGAAAATCAAGAATTCCAACGTCAATTGGATTGGCCGTCGCCTTATCGAAGAAGCCAGAAACGAGAAAAATGATATTCCGAACATCAGAGGTAAAAAGACCAAAATGCCCCTCAAGCTTAGGACTTTGTCTTTATAATTGAAGGAAGGGCAAAATGGATATTTCTCCTCCCCCAAGCTGCTGCAAATTGAAGAGCAATTGATGGCCATTGGATGCCCTTGAGAAGAACAATGGACAAGTGTCAAGCATCCAAGGGTAGTAGATCATTTCACCAACAATGCCCACCTACCAATCACCTCAATTAATTTAAATTTTTTTGGGATAATAAACAGCTCTCTCTCTCTCCCCAAACCCCCCATTCGGCCATTTTTATTCCTCCAAAGACCAGACCAAGCTTCTTCTTCTTCTTCTTCTTCTCCAGTTTCTGCTCCACCCGACCCCGCCGGACGCCGCCGTTCGGTCCGTACGACCGCCACCTCCGACCGTCCCCTACTTCCAACCGACTACCCAGATGTAGCCCCACGTCTTGCCGACATCCTCCAACTTGAATCATGTCATTTGGAGCTCTGACGAATTCGCGGCAAGCATTCTCCCACAGGTCGATGGAATCTGTTCCAGTTTGAGGTAGGTTCGGTTCTGAACCCTTTAGACAGCCGAAAACTTGGAATATTTGGCTCAAATTTTGTGGAGATCAAGTAGACATATAGATGGTTCTGTGGTAAAAATTTGGGATTTATTTGATAAGTTTTTGACCATGAACAACCCTTGTACATTATGCCCAGAATCTGCCGGTATTCTGTGTGTGAGTGCTCCAGGCGACTTCCGACGACTTTCCGGCAACCGTGCGACTTGAAACTCACGGTGAGACTTCAAAACTCTTAGGTAGACATTATAAGAGATAGAATGGTGTATATTTGATGGATTTGAGATAGATTAAGGCCGGTTGGACCCGGCATGAACAGAACCGAATGGAACCGGTTCAATGCTGGGCCAAACTAGTTCTGTGGAGGGCTGAATAGGCTGGGATTGTGTTGTAATTTGGTGTGTATGATGTGTTGTGATGATGAGGAGTATCTAATGGATGATTTGGATGGATGAATGGAGGGATTGAACTTGAAATTTGACAAAATCGATTGATTATCTTAGGTTGCGCGACGGATTGACCTTGGACTTGAGTTGGCCGAACCTTAGGAGGTGCAAGGAGGAGTAATTTGCGTTATTAAGCGGAGGTAAGGAATTTCCTAAACCGAGGCTAGGAGGATTGGACTCGATTGGGTAAGTCGAGGGCCGAACGGAACGATTTATGAGAAAATCCTCGCATGTAATAGCTTGATGCGCCCTTGGACACTATAGAATGATTGTTTGACCTAGCCTATGTGTGAATGGTCTGAGTACCTGAGTACTATTTGAATTGAATTGCATGCCACGAAATTTATTAAACATATTATCATGCGCATTGGCCATTGGTTATGAAATTTGATTTTTAAAAATCAAGTTAATTGATATGATGTGGCATGAGACATGATTGTGACATTGCATGGTATGACCCTGAGGCGTTTGAGACGCGGGGCAGAGGTTGAGACCCTGATGCGACGAGGTCGCAGGGTGGATTATGAAAAGGTGGCGTCCTGATGCGACGGAGTCGCGGGGTTGTGATAGCCACAGTCCTAGTGCGATATAATCGCGGGACAGAATACGAGCTCATAAACTCTGCCTGAAAATTAAATAGGGGCCTGATGCTTTTACGCGGGCCGAGCCTGATGCGATCTAATCGCGAGCTAGAGAATGAGGCAGACAGAGGTTGATTGGTGTGGTGAAGTGACAGGACGAGCATATACGTGCAACTGTGTGTGACATGAGAATATAAATGCATGTCTGTCCTCTATGCATTATTGTTTATTGAATTATGACTGTCATGTCCGCATGAGTTCATGAGTTGGATAGGTTGAGTGACTTGACTGCCTGAGTGGACGGTCAACCTGACCTAGGGTTAGGTTTTTCTTACTGAGATGTGTATCTCACCCCTTTTGGGGAAATTCTACTTTACAGATCCTAGGCAATAGCTATGTGGCCTATCAGATTCGGGGACCCACAAGAGATGACGGCGTATTACGATGAGTTCCCTGATAGGCAGGGTAATATATACATAAGGAAATGTACGGTAGTTTGGGTAGATGGCAAACTTGACTGGAAGCATTATCGGTATGAGGCTTGGTTTAGATAGGATGGGGATAGGAAGGTCGGGCCGCTGAAACCCCATGAGGTTTCGGAGGGTGTCATACCTCCTTGGTGTCAGACGATAGCAGACCAGGAGTTTCCCGAGGGCTCAGTGGTTGGTTTGAGGAACGACCTGGAGCGGATGCCGACAGCTGAGTTTCCCGTGCCACCGCCAGAGGATGAGGTCATCGTGGTGGAGCCGTCCGAGAGAGATCCATCCAAGTTGGACCAAGAGGCGACCGTGGAGGGAGACCGGGCTGAGCAGTCGCAGGAAGCGACCATGGAAGACTCTATGGAGGTTCCATCAGAGACTTTCTCCAAGTACGAGCCGTCAGAGGAGAGCAGGACACCAGAGATTCCAGCAGTTCTTCCTAGGCGACTTCGGATAATGACCTGACTTTTTGATTGGCGACCTGATCCCCTTTCCCTAGTGGATTTTGTGGACATCTTTTGACATGTTTACCCGTCGCCTTGGTGTATAGCGGTTTGTAGTAGATGTGACCAGTTGATGTTGATGTACGACCTTTTGATGCTATCCAGTCCTGCTTAGTCTTAGGATATATATATATATTCATATGGTACGGGGAGTTGTTGGGAAACGCTTCCGTGTGCTTAATGTAAATTATTTCATCTCTCGATCTTCCTTTATATATAAGTGGATCCTTGGGACCGCCGAGAGATTGTTGTGGTTTTGCTTGCAGGGATGATTGCGTGCTCGCGATGGGGCGCGGGGCGTGACATCCCCGCTTGTTTTGGTATCAGAGCAAGGTCAGCTCGATACGAAGTTGGTTAAGGATTGGAGTAATAAGGAGGACTAGGTAGGACAAGGACGGATAGCTAGACCTTAGGAAACTGGTCAGGGTGAAGCAGGGGATGCCTAGTTGTGACTTGACACCTATGGATGGTTTTTTTTATCTTGGTAAGGTTTTGACCGGGCATAGAGGATTGAGTTCTCTGCTTAGGATTGAAGGTCGTTTCTAGACCTTGACCGGCTTGATGCTTGAAAGTGGTTAGTTTTAGTGAATCACTGGAATGAATGGATTTGAGCAACGGCCATGAGCCATTGGTTGGGACATTTCTGGAATTGATGTTGACGTGTGAAGTACTGTTGTTGTGTAATTATTTTGTTAAGGAGTAGTTAGTAACCCTGGATTGGATGATTGAGTAAGTTGCTTACCTGTTACTGAACTTGTTATGGACCAGGTTCGTTAGTAAGTGACAGAGATGAGTAACCCATCCAGAAGACCTGGAAGACCAAGAGGCGGAGCCTCTAGCTCGAGGCTGCCCGCAGCTAAAGATCCAAGGGTGGATGGTCTACTGAGGCCAATGGAAGGACTTAGGGACATCATAGAGAGGCAGGCCCAGGATCGGGACTCTGCCATAGCCCAGGCAGTGGGAGCTGCCCTAGCAGCTGCGAATACCAACACTAGCAACGCTGGTGGAAGTGGAAGTCAAGGCGAGCCGAACCAGAGCAATGAAACGGTGAACCCTCAAGAGAAAATCATGGTGGCCAGGCAGATGGGCCAACTGGTGGAACAATTTATGAAGTTGAAGTCGACGTAGTTTGACGGGATTGGAGATCCCGAGCTAGCATCTAGATGGATAGAGAAGCTGGAAAAGGCTTTCGGGATACTAAGATATACTGATGAGGAGAAGGTGTTGCTAGCCGTATATCAGCTAGAGGGTACAGCAAACGACTGGTGGGCTGCCACCAAGGATGGAGTCTTCCCTGAAGGTACGGCCCTAAACTGGAACACTTTTAAGAGGGCGTTCAACGACAAGTACTTTTCAGAAACGGCCAAGGAAAGAAAACAGATCGAGTTCCTACAGTTGCGACAGAACCAACTATCTATAGATCAGTATAAAGCTGAGTTCTCGAGGCTTTCGAGGTATGCACCTCGATCAGTGGAGGATCCTTTGGAGAAGGCACGGAGATTCAGGGATGGGTTGAGGCCCGAACTCCGCAGCCAGATGATAGCCTTGAATTTGAGGACCTACAGGGAGATATACGAGCGAGGTCAGATGATTGAGCGAGACTTGAGGGAAAGAAACATCGCAACTGGATCGCAGTTCCTATCATTTAGAGACCATCGTCAAACGGGCAAGAGACCGATGGTAGGTAACAAACATTTCGTGCCGCCAGCAAGGAGGAATATCGTGAAACCGCTAAACCCGACGAACTAGAGCTGCAGGCTATGTGGCAGAAGGCACGGGAATGGACCATGCCCTATGAGGACTGGAGCCTATTTCAAGTATGGTCAGCTGGGCCACCAAATGAGGACATGTCCAAACCAAGCACCGGTCAGTCGACCACAAGGACCGAGGCCGCAAGCAGGACCGTCGACTGCAGCACCTCGGATAGAACCGAACAGACCACCAGCTCAGGGTAGAGTGTACACTGTAGCGCGCAACGAGGCAGAAGATGCGCCTGGAGTGGTCACAGGTACGGTTTACTTGTGCAACCAGATCGCTTATGCATTATTTGACCAGGGTGCCACGCATTCTTTTGTATCTGCACAGTTCGCTAAGTTAGTAGGCATGAGATTGGAACCATTAAGCATGGCATTGCATGTAGCCACCCCATTGAAGGATAATGTCTTGGTTTCACTAGGGTGTGCGGAATGTGAGATTATGGTTAGAGGAAGTAAGGAGAGTATCGACCTAGCTGTATTGCATATGTTTGATTTTGACGTGATTATAGGAATGGGTTGGCTGAGTAGGCAAGGAGCGGTAGTAGATTGTGGCAATAAAACGATTCGATTTTACCCGAAAGATCGCCCTATTTATGAATTGGTAGGAAGCCGAGGAGGAGTCTCAATTCCCTTGTTTTCATCTTTGGAAGTAACTAAGTTGATATCTGAAGGATGTCGGGCATACTTAGTAGCCGTGATGGATACGACTGTCGAGGAACCTAAGTTAGAAAACATTCCTGTGGTACGGGAGTTTCCGGATGTGTTTCCCCAGGAATTGTTGGGATTGCCACCGGAACGGGAAATAGAGTTTGTGATTGAATTAGTTCCTGGAACGGAGCCAATTTCGAAAGCACCGTACAAAATGTCCCTGTCGAAATTGAAGGAGTTAAAGTTGCAAATGTAAGAGTTGCTGGACAAAGGATTCATCCGACCAAGTGCTTCGCCGTGGGGAGCACCGGTGCTGTTCGTAAAGAAGAAAGACGGATCCTTGCGACTATGCATTGATTACCGGCAACTGAATCAGGTAACAGTGAAGAACAAGTATCCGCTGCCAAGGATTGATGATCTTTTGATCAATTACAAGGAGCAGCAGTGTTCTCGAAGATTGACTTGAGGACGGGGTATCACCAGCTAAGGATCAAGAAGGAAGACATACAGAAGACTGCATTCAGGACGAGGTATGGACATTACGAGTTTACGGTAATACCGTTCGGATTGACTAACGCCCCAGCCGCATTTATGGATCTAATGCATCGAGTGTTCAAAGAGTTTCTGGATAGGTTCGTCATAGTTTTCATTGACGACATCTTAATCTACTCGAGGAGCGACGTAAAGCACGAAGAACATTTAAGAATCGTATTGAGGACCCTGAGGGAACATTCGCTGTATGCGAAGCTAAGTAAATATGAATTTTGGCTAGACGGGGTAGCATTTCTGGGTCATATTGTGTCTGGTGAAGGGATTGCAGTGGACCCTGCAAAGATAGAAGCTGTAACCAATTGCCCGAGGCCTACTACGGTCACGGAGGTCAGAAGCTTCTTGGGACTAGCAGGATATTATAGGTGATTCGTGGAAAAGTTCTCATCCATAGTCGTCCCACTGACGCGGTTGACGAAGAAGGAAATGAAGTTCAAATGGACTGATAGGTGTGAACAGAGTTTCCAAGAGCTTAAACATAGATTGACGACCGCGCCAGTACTGACCATTCCGTCGGGACCGGGAGGATATGAGATCTACAGCGATGTTTCACTGAAAGGATAGTAGCTTACGCATCCAGGCAGTTGAGGCCGCACGAAATGAATTACCCGACCCACGACTTGGAGTTAGCGGTGATTATGTTTGCTTTGAAGATTTGGAGGCATTACCTTTGTGGCGAGAAGTTTTAGATATATACAGACCACCAGAGTTTGAAGTATTTGTTTTCCCAGAAAGAGTTGAACCTAAGGCAGCGCAGGTGGATGAAGCTGTTGAAAGATTATGATTGTGAGATATTATATCATCCTGGGAAAGCAAACAGAGTGGCAGATGCATTAAGTCGAAAGTCGAGTATTGCATGCCTGCTGGTGAGAAGTTGGTCGACGATAGAGGATCTGAGAGATTTTGAATTTAGATTGGAGGTTAATCAGCTATCCAGTTTGATAGCGACTTTGAGGGTGGAACCTGAGGTCCAAGAAGGGATTAAGGCATTACAGTCTACGGACCCAGAGATTCAGAAAGTTATCGAAATGGAAGCGACGAAGAGGAAGCCAGAGTTTCAGGTGTCTGAGGATGGACTTTTGAGATTTCGAGGGCGATTATGTGTACCAAAGGATGAAGGGCTCCGAGAAAGAATTTTGTCAGAGGCTCATAAGAGCAATTACAGTGTCCACCTTGGAAGTACAAAGATGTACCAGAACTTACGACAACATTATTGGTGAAACGGAATGAAGGTAGACGTGGCAAGATAAGTGGCTAAGTGTTTGACTTGCCAGCAAGTGAAAGCGCAGCATTATAAGCCTGGAGGATTGTTGCAGCCGCTGGAGATTCCGGAAAGGAAGTGGGAACACATAATATGGATTTTGTGATGGGACTTCCGAGGAGCCAAAGAGGTCACGACTCAATCTGGGTAGTCATGGATCGATTGACCAAGTCCGCCCATTTCATCCTTGTACGAAAGGACTTCGCCATGGATAAGTACGCAGAACTGTACATGGGGCACGTAGTCAGATTACACGGAGTGCCAGTGACGATCACCTCAGATAGGGATCCGAAGTTCACGGCAAATTTTTGGAAGAGTTTGCAAGGAGCAATGGGGACGCGACTACAATTCAGTACGGCGTACCACCCACAGACTGATGGACAGTCAGAAAGGACCATCCAGACGCTCGAGGACATGTTGAGAGCGTGTGTCATAGACTTCAAAGGCGGATGGGAAGAGCAGTTACACCTGGTAGAGTTTGCGTACAATAACAGCTACCAGCAGAGTATACAGATGGCACCGTTTGAGGCACTCTATGGCAGAGCATGTAGGACACCAATATGCTGGGATGAAATAGGAGAAAGGAGTATCACAGGCCCCGAGTTAGTAGAGCAATCGGTGGAAGCAGTGAAAATCATTCGGGACAGGCTGAGCACGGCGCAAAGTCGCCAGAAGAGCTATGCAGACAAGCGGCGCAAGCCTTTGGAGTTTCTAGTGGGCGATCATGTCTTCCTCAAGGTGTCACCAATGAGAGGACTCTCGCGATTCGGAAGGAAAGGGAAGCTGAGCCCAAGATACGTAGGCCCTTTCGAGATTTTGGAGAGAATTGGGACCCTGGCCTACCGGCTTGCGTTACCGCCAAGTCTATCCCAGGTACATAATGTATTCCATATGTCGATGCTAAGAAAGTATGAGCCTGACCCGACACATGTGCTGGACTATGAAACCATAGAGGTGGACGACAGAGTATCCTATATAGAGAAGCCGATAAGGATCGAGGACCGGAAGGAGCAGATCCTCAGATATAAGAAGATTCCGCTGGTCAAAGTAATATGGGAGCACCACGGAACGGAAGGAGCCACGTGGGAGAATGAAGAGACGACGAGGCGACAGCACCCCCATTTATTTGAATAGTCGAGTGTAATGCAAATTTCGAGGATGAAATTTTTGTAAGGGGGGAAGAGTTGTGACATTCTGATTTTCAATCAACTTCAGACTCTGTAATGAGAAGTTTATTTATATCAAGCGATGTATTTCAGTTGTATTCCACTCAAATCTGATCAATTTGAGCAGACTGACCAAAGGGGAAAGGCTAACGCAAGACGAGATACGTGGACCTAGGCGACTCGAATAGGAAATGGCGCTTTGACCATAAGGATTGTCAAGGAGATATTTAGGACCGCAAAAAGGCCGATCTAAGAACGATTAAGGATTACCATGCGAGCGTCGTGCGGTTGGAGCGCGGGTGATACCGCTTAACCAACGTACGATTTGCAAAATTATCCTAAATCAGACTATGACGATCGAGACCACAGGGACTAGCGATAAGCCCTCGCAATTACATGACAATCAAGGCCGCCATGAATTGACGAGCTCTAAACATGACGAGAATCACGAGGTCGATACGCGTATAGTTTGTAGAAGCCGCCCGTCGGTTCGGAATAGGCCGGAATCATGTCTGGTAGAAGGAACGATCAGAATTGAGTCCTGAAAAGTTTGAAAAAGGAAAATCAAGAATTTCAACGTCAATTGGATTGGCCGTCGGCCTATCGAAGAAGTCAGAAACGAGAAAAACGACGTTTCGAACATCGGAGGTAAAAAGACCAAAATGCCCCTCAAGCTTAGGACTTTGTCTTTATAATTGAAGGAAGGGAAAAATGGACATTTCTCCTCCCCCAAACTGCTGCAAATTGAAGAGCAATTGATGGCCATTGGATGCCCTTGAGAAGAACAATGGACAAGTGTCAAGCATCCAAGGGTAGTAGATCATTTCACCAATTAATGCGCACCTACCAATCACCTCAATTAATTTAAACTTTTTTGGGATAATAAACAACTCTCTCTCTCCTCAAACCCCCCATTCGGCTATTTTTGTTCCCCCAAAGACCAGACCAAGCTTCTTCTTCTTCTTCTTCTTCTCCAATTTCTGCTCCACCCGACCCCGCCGGACGCCGCCGTTCAGTCCGTACGACCGCCACCTATGACCGTCCCTTGTTGCCGCTCGACTACCCAGACGTAGCACCACGTCTTGCCGATGTACTCCAACTGGAATCATGTCATTTGGAGCTCTGAGGAATTCGAGGCAAGCATTCTCCCACAGGTCGACGGAATCTGTTCCAGTTTGAGGTAGGTTCGGTTCTGAACCCTTTAGAAAGCCGAAAAATTGGAATATTTGGCTCAAATTTTGTGGAGATCAAGTAGACATATAGATGGTTCTGTGGTAAAAATTTGGGATTTATTTGATAAGTTTTTGACCATGAACAACCCTTGTACATTATGCCCAGAATCTGCCGGTATTCTGTGTGTGAGTGCTCCGTCGACTTCCGACGACTTTCCAGCAACCGCGCGACTTGAAACTCACGGTGAGACTTCCAAACTCTTAGGTAGACATTATAAGAGGTAGAATGGGGTATATTTGATGGATTTGAGATAGATTAAGGCCGGTTGGACCCGGCAGGAACAGAACCGAATGGAACCGGTTCAATGCTGGGCCAAACCAGTTCTGTGGAGGGCTGAATAGGCTGGGATTGTATTGTAATTTGGTGTGTATGATGTGTTGTGATGATGAGGAGTATCTAATGGATGATTTGGATGGATGAATGGAGGGATTGAACTTGAAATTTGACAAAATCGATTGATTATCCTAGGTTACGCGACGGATTGACCTTGGACTTGAGTTGGCCGAACCTTAGGAGGTGCAAGGAGGAGTAATTTGCGTTATTAAGCGGAGGTAAGGAATTTCCTAAACCGAGGCTAGGGGGATTGGACTCGATTGGATAAGTCGAGGGCTGAACGGAACGATTTATGAGAAAATCCTCGCATGTAATAGCTTGATGTGCCCTTAGACATTATAGAATGATTGTTTGACCTAGCCTATGTGTGAATGGTCTGAGTACCTGAGTACTATTTGAATTGAATTGCATGTCACGAAATTTATTAAACATATTATCATGCGCATTGGCCATTGGTTATGAAATTTGATTTTTAAAAATCAAGTTAATTGATATGATGTGGCATGAGACATGATTGTGACATTGCATGGCATGGCCCTGAGGCGTATGCGACGCAAGGCGGAGGTTGAGACCCTGATGCGACGAGGTCGTGGGGTGGATTATGAAAAGGTGGCGCCCTGATGCGACGGAGTCGCGGGGTTGAGATAGCCACAGTCCTGATGCAATATAATCGCGGGACAGAATACGAGCTTATAGACTCTGCCTGAAAATTGAACCGGGGCCTGATGTGTTTACACGGGCCAAGCCTGATGCGATCTAATCGCGGGCTAGAGAATGAGGCAGACAGAGGTTGATTGATGTGGTGAAGTGACAGGCTGAGTATATACGTGCAACTGTGTGTGACATGAGAATATAAATGCATACCTGTCCTCTATGCATTATTGTTTATTAAATTATGACTGTCATGTCCGCATGAGTTCATGAGTTGGATAGGTTGAGTGACTTAACTGCCTGAGTGGACGGTCAACCTGACCTAGGGTTAGGTTTTTCTTACTGAGATGTGTATCTCATCCCTTTTGGAGAAATTCTACTTTACAGATCCTGGGCAATAGCAATGTGGCCTATCAGATTCGGGGACCCACAGGAGATGACGGCGTATTACGATGAGTTTCCCGATAGGCAGGGTAATATATACATAAGGAAATGTACGGTAGTTTGGGTAGATGAGGGCGAACCTGACTGGAAGCCTCATCGATTTGAGGCTTAGTTTAGACAGGACGGAGATAGGAAGGTCGGGCCGCTGAAGCCCCATGAGGTTCCGGAGGGTGTCATACCTCCTTGGTGTCAGACGATAGCAGACCAGGAGTTTCCCGAGGGCTCAGTGGTTGGTTCGAGGAAGGGCCCGGAGTGAATGTCGACAGCTGAGTTTCCCGTGCCACCGCCAGAGGATGAGGTCATCATGGTGGAGCCGTCCGAGAGAGATCCATCTGAGCTGGACCAGGGGGCGACCGTGGAGGGAGACCGGGCTGAGCAGTCGCAGGAAGCGATCATGGAAGACTCTATGGAGGTTCCATCAGAGACTTTCTCCAAGTACGAGCCGTCAGAGGAGAGCAGGACACCAGAGATTCCAGCAGTTCTTCCTAGGCGACTTCGGATGATGACTTGACTTTTTGACTGGCGACCTGATCCCCTTTCCCTAGTGGATTTTATGGACATCTTTTGACATGTTTACCCGTCGCCTTGGTGTATAGCGATTTGTAGTAGATGTGACCAGTTGATGTTGATGTACGACCTTTTGATGCTATCCAGTCCTGCTTAGTCTTGGGATATATATATATATATATATATATTCATGTGGTACGGGGAGTTGTTGGGAAACGCTTCCGTGTGCTTAATGTAAATTATTTCATCTCTCGATCTTCCTTTATATATAAGTGGATCCTTGGGACCGCCGAGAGATTGTTGTGGTTTTGCTTGCAGAGATGATTGCGTGCTCGCGATGGGGCGTGGGGCGTGACAACAGGCATACCATAATGACCTCAAGACCCACTTAGATGATCCTATCTACTCGGCCTGCCACTTCACCACATCCACTTCTCTTCGGCTGCCTCAATCTCCATCACGTGATTAGATCGCATCGGCAACCCGCGTAAACGCATCAGGTTCCGATAAATTTCATGGTCAATAACACTATCCTAACCTCTGTCTGCCTCATTCTCTAGCCCGCGAACTAGTCGCCTCAGGCTTGGCCCGCGTAAACATATCAGACCGTTATCAGTTACCCGCGTAAAAGCATCAGGTCCCTGTTCATCTCTAGGCAAGGTTTATGAGCTCATACTCAACCCCGCGAACTCGTCGTATCAGGGTGTATATATATATCCTGCCCCGCGTCTCATATGCTTCAGGGCCTCTTCGTCCCGCGATTAGATCTCATTAGGACCTTGGCCATCTCAATCCCGCAAACTCGTCGCATCAGGGCGCCACCTAATCACAATTCACCCCGCGACCTCGTCACATCAGGATCTCAACCATCCGCCCCGCATCTCACATGCCTCAGGGCCTCACCATGTCATGCCACAATCATAATTCATGCCATGAATCTCTATCCTTTACACACCCAGTGTCAATTGCATTTCCAGCATAATTCATAATCTCATGGCATGCAAAGCAAATAAATTGTTATCCAAACATGACATGAAATCCTGATGCAAGTCAAGGCACACATAAACTCCTCAATTAATCCTAAGACATTCTAAGACTCATTACTTTAGAAATGTGCCCATTAATCGATCAATTTCACACTCGACTTACCCATTCGAGTCCAGACGTCCTAGCATAAGGTTAGTAATTTCCTTACCTTTGCTTGGAAACACAAATCACTCCTTTAAGATCCTCCTAGGTTTTGGCCAACTCAAGTCCAAGGCCAATTTGTCGCGCAACTTAGGATAATCAATTGATTTGTCAAATTTTCGTACTCAATTCATCAATCCAAATCATCCATAACTCAACCCCAACCTCTTAACACATCATAAATGCCAATTTAAGTCCCATAAGTTTCTGTTCTTGTAGCCCACAGATTCAGTTTACACAATAACCGAACCGATCCTTCATGGTTCGGTATAAACCGAGTGCTACCAGCCCTTAATCAACTCTCAATCCACCATTTAATCATAACCCTACCCCTTAACATGTCTATCTAGGGGTTTGAGGGGCTTACCAAGATTTGAAGTCGGTTGGTTGCCGGAAACTTAACGAACGTCGCCGGTTCTTCCCGAGTCAGAAACCAGCAGATTCTGGGCAACATTCATAAGGCCGGTTCATGGTCAAAAATTAATCAAATAAATCCCCAATTTTTACCACAAATTCATACACATCTCAATTAGGTCTCCACAAAATTTGAGCTTTAAACTCCAAGAATTAGACCTTCAAATGGACTGAGGAACAGACCTACCTCAGGTTGGCTCCAGTTATGTCGGCCTGTGGGAGAATGCTTGCTCCGAATTCCACAGAGCTCCAAATGACTTGATTCAAGTTGGAGGACGTCGGCAAGAGGTGGGGCTTTGTTGTGGTGGTCAGCTGGCAGTAGATGGTGGCCGGAAGTGGCCTTGGTGGCCGGCGAAGTGGAGGCCCAGAATCTGGTCGTTGGTGCCGAATGAAGGAGGAAGAAGATGAAGTTGCTCAGTTGATTGGGGGAGGCTTTGGCTGAAAATTTTGCAGAGGGAGAGAGAGAGAGAGATCTTTTGTTTATCCCAAAAAATTGGACACATGAGTTGATTGGTAGGTGGGCATTTAGTGTGAGATGACCACCACCCTTGGATTTGTGACACTCGGCATTTGCTTTACCAATGATGATCCAATGGCCATTTTTTTTTGTCCTTCATTTTCGGCAGCCATGGATGGGAAAAATGTCCATTTCGCCCTTCTTCAATTATGATAACAAAGTTCTAAGCTTGAGGGGCAAAACGGTCATTTTACCCCCGACGTTCAGAACGTCGTTTTTCTCGTTCCGAAAATCTTCGATAAGGCAAAAACTAATCCAAATAACGTTGGAATTCTTGATTTTTCATTTCAAATCTTTCAAGGCTCGTTTCTGATAGTTTTCTCTATCAGACGTGGTTCCAGCCTATCCCGAACCGACGGGCGGCTTTTACAAACATTACGCATATCGACCCCGTGATTAATATCACGTTTGGGGCTCATCAACTCGTGGCGGCTTTGATTGTCATGTAATTATGAGGGTCTATCACTAGCTCCTAAGGTCTCGATCTTCACCGTTCGATTTAGGAAAATTTTGCAAATCATACGTTGGTTAAGCGGCGTCACCCGCGCTCCAATCGTATGACACTCGCAAGGCATCCCTTAATTGTTCTTGGATCGGCGTTTTTGTGACTCTAAATATCCCCTCGACAATCCTTATGGTCAAAGCGTCATTTCCTATCCAAGTTCCCCAAGTCCACGTACCTCATCTCGCGTTAGCCTTTCCCCTCTGGTCGGTCTACTCGAATTGATCAGGTTCGAGTGGGATACGACTGAAATACATCTCCAGATACATACTTCTCATTACTGAGTCTGAAATCGACTGGAAATCAGAATGTCACAATTAAGGACGAGTCTCCAAATACTTTAAGCCGGGTTATACCTATTTCAATTGCAGGCTCTAGGCCCAGAATGCACGCTTCATGTTCTGCAATATTGTTAGTACAGGAAAATATTAACTTTGCTGCCATGGAATAATGCTGACCTCTTGGAGATATTAGGATTGCTCTTGTACTCGATCAGGATAAATTCACAGCTCCATCAAAATACATGATCTAGAAATAATCTTCGACCGCCATGACTCTATCTTTAGGTTGATATGGATCTTCGTCTTGCCCCGAATTTTCGGCCAGGACATCGGCTATGGCTCCTCCTTTTACCGAGTTTTGAGACAAATACTGCACATCGAACTCAGAAATGAGGATCTGCCATTTAGCAAGCCTGCCAATTAGGGCAGGTTGATTTAGCATATACTTGATGGGATCGCATTCTGTCACCAAGAGAATTTGGTAATGCAAAGTGTATTGCCGCAATCTATGCAGCACCCAAACTAGAGCCATACATGTCTCCTCAGCTTCAAAGTAATTCATCTCGGAGGTTGTGAACTTTTTGCTCAGATAAAAAATGATGCATTCCTTCCCATCATCTTATCTTATCTGTGCTAGCATAGCTCCTAAGGATTCACTATGGATCGTGAGATAAAGTATCAAAGGTTACCCCGGCATTGGCGGAACAAGCACTGGCAGATTCATGAGATGTTATTTTATTTTCTCAAAGGCTTCATCACAATCATCATCCTACTCGACCAGCGCATTCTTCTTTAACAACTTGAAGAAAGGTTTAGTGATTTCAGATAGCTGGGAAATGAATCGGGCAATATAATTCAATCTACCCATGAGGCTTCAAACTTCTTTGACTGTCGTTATATCAGTGGGCAATATAATTCAACCGTTCAAACCAAGATATCCTGGTAATCCCTCAAGAGCTTGGTGAGACGTTCCGCCATTTCTCACCTCTCTTGGATTTTCTTTATCGCCCGAGTTAATTGATGTAGTCTCATCGCCAGTCAGAGGCTTAATCATCTCATGCTGTTGAAACTCTTGACGTATTTCTTCAAAATCAAAAGCGTATTCGTCTAAGTCATACACTCCGGAATCCAATGGATCACCCTCCTCATATTTGCCCCTGAAACATAAAGTGGCGAAGTCAGAGAAACAAACAGGGTTTAATCATGCATGCTTTGCAACTTTCGAAATCCAATGTGTCATTTTTGAAAACTTTGATTTTTATTTTTTTTCTTTAAAAACCGCGGGATGAGATACTCTTGAGGAAGCTCAACCCTCAGTGTTTACTATGGATGACAGATTATTCACTCGTTGGTTATCGTCAGCGGGTTGGTTTGGAACGCCTCGTCAAGACTCCAAAGCTTAATGAAAAACATCTGTAATTTTATTGATATAAAAATCAATGAATTACATCTTATTGAATGCCACATTGAATTGAAATGAAATCCTAATGCAAAACGAATTGAAAATCATAATGCAACCTAAAAAACTTAAAGGACAACAAGAAATATCCCACGTAGGGGATTAAAGAAACATAAGAATAGTATTGATCTGGGTCTACACCCACTTCCTCGATGATGAATTCTCTTAGCTTATGGAGGATCTAATCGTCACATGTGTTCCAGGTAACACCACGAGGGAAACGACGACTGGATGATAATGTTTCATCTTTGAACAGGTGTGGGTATTCCAATCGTATGCTTGGGACCACCAGTAAATCTCGATCTCCTCCACAATATTTCCATGCGCGGAACATAAGATCCCCAACATCAATCATGTCTTGGATCCGCAACCGCAGGGTAACACATTCTTCGAGGGAGTGACCTCTTTGACCATAGTGAAAATCACAAGATGTGCTCGAGCAGGAATTCTGGGAGCTTGTAGTCTGATGAGGTGTTTGCTCTCGCTGAATTATTCCCTTCTTTAGGAGTATTGGCCATATGATAGATATTGTAGTGGAAAGCGAAGTAAACACCCTTCCAATCACTAACGGAGTCTCATCACATGGAAGTTGATTGGTAAGATATTTCAAGTTGGATCAAATCATTTCAACCTGATGCTTAAAAGTTGAATAGTACGTTCCATTGTAGTGATCACCCTGTTCATCTGAACCCCCCCCCCCAACATGCATCTCTTCTAGAAGTTGATTGATTCTTTCACTTGTAATGATTGAAACTTCAGCTTGATCAATCATTCTCCTTGCTCCAGATCGAGTATTACGGGAGTGTGAAGGATCCATGATATATCACCTTGGTGAATGATCACATGAAAAGTTAGTATAATGAGCAAGAATAGTGAGCCGATCCATGACAACCTTCTAGACTCAATAAACAAAGCACAAATCTGAATCAGACAGTTTTTTCAATTCTGTCGACCTTCACAATAAAATTCGTCATAATTCGCATGTTGATAAAAAAAAGCTCCCAAATTTTACGATCTGATCTAGAACTCAAAGATGAACAACTTTGATATTCGGACTTAAGACTAAAAGTGGACCGATCAGTACAGTTTAATATTTCTTTCGGAAAAATTATGCCCAGAAAACTGTTTCGTCCGGTTCTTGTTAAACGAACGAAGGACCACCTTAATGTGCGAATTAAGGTCTGAAATTTTGCAGATTATTATTTACACATCAATCCACAACTTTCGTTTTGCGTGGTCCAAGAAAGGAGATCATTTTGAAATGGTAATCTGCAAAACAAAGCAAGTGTGACTCAACTGCCGAAATTCCTACCTACATTGTCCTTGATGAAAATTCGTCCAATAAATGGAAAACACCACGAATTATTCTCTAAATTTTACAGATGATAGCCCTAAAAGTTTCAAATATTTTCCGTTCAGACACCAAAATTCGAATATGAGTAGATGAAGCTCTAAAAAATCAGATTGTGTGGAGTATCAGCCTAGAAAGAGTAGCATTCAGATTATCATCCTAATGAAATGATGAATAAAGCTTGCAAATAAGCGCTCTAACTAACTCAAACTATGACTCGCCTAAAAAATTTCATGGACCGACCCATGAATACAAGAAAGCATGAGTAAGGGTTGAAGAGAATATCACCTTCAGATAGGTGAAACAAACAAACACATAGACATGTAGATGAAAATGCAACGTGAGGCTCGCTTTCTAACTAGTAAGGCTTACCAAAAGTGGAGCCCCAAGGATACCCAAATTGAACCACCCTGGTTTGTGATTATATCAGGGTCCCCCATAAACATCCGGCTCAGCCAAGTATCGATCCGTATCACATGGCGAATGACAGGGGTGATGAATCATAGCACCAATTTGAAAGAGTGCGAGACTCGAAGAGGGAGACTGAAGCCAGGTGGTGATGGCCAAAGTGTCCCTAATCAAATACCAACCTAAGCCTAGCCATTCAAGTCTAATGGCGGGTTGTGTGCGTTAAGTGTGGATCCAAAGGTAGTAGAGACAAGCACAGGAGTTTAAAAACAGCTCTTCAATGTAATCCCTCAAGACATACATTCCTACTCCGGTCTGCAAGAAAAAGTCAGCAAACGATCCACCCATTATCACTCCAAGTCTGCAAGAACATTTAATATATTAACGGTGAGATTCAATCAATCAAAGAACTCTAAAGCAAGCACACAAATAGCCGAAAACTAAAAAAAAAAATATCCGTCAAAAATTCAAAAATAGCCTCAAAACCCATCAAGATGACCCCAGACCACGAAAATTCATCGTGCGTCGCGACTGCGAAATTATCAGAAGGCCGCTTTCCTTTGGCCCACCAGATTTGGGCCCATTCTGAGCACATTTGCAATTTTTTCAGCGAATTCCACATAATCAAAACGAAGTTTTTCGGCTCAAAAAATTCGATCTAATGATCAGAAATAAACTAAAGTCATCAACCAAGATATATAACATGAAATCCATGGCCTAAGTCCATAATTTTTTAATTTTTTTTAAATTAGAGGTGAATTAAGGAATTTCGAAATTTAAGCTTGATTTCCAAAAATTGACTAGAAAACTCTATTCATCCCTTACAATTTTTGAACAAATTAAAAGTTTCATTCCCCAGCAGAGTCGCCAAGCTGTCGCGACCTAAATGAATTATTAGGTCAATTAAATTAACTAACCTAATACGGACTCTCCCAAGCCCAACCAAATTGCAACTTAAATTTCACTGAAGTGATTAATAAACTTGAGTCACCACTAATCATTATTGGTAGGTTAATTAGAAACCTAAGTAAAAGGACGGGAAAACCATTTTAAACCAGAGATTGTGGATTCGGGGACTTAATTACACTAGTTAATCGAAACTGATACCCTTTCGGTACCAATTTCATGCAAAGGTCTTTTGATTGGTTTATGTAACTTGATTTTTTTTAATTTTCTCTTTTATTAAATGTGATACCTAGCTATATGACATATGACGTGCAATGACATAAAAAAATGACATGGCATTTATGCATGGATGACGTGTAACAATGGCAAGATGAGTGATATGGAAAGATGCATGACATGGAATTATATGATATACAATGCTAATGGTATATTTTTTTTGTATTTTTTATGCATTTTTGGATTTTTTTAAAAAAAAATCAATCAATCAATCAGACATGCCTAATAGAAAAATGCTTGATGAGATAGGGTTTCTAGGAAACCTTATCTTCCTAAAAAAAATCAATCAATCAGACATGATTTATAGGAAACCATATCTTACTAATTATTTTTTAGAAATCTTCTGGTTATGGGAAAAGTCAATCAATAAATCAATCTACCAATCAATATCCTCGGCAAGACCACAAACATCCTATTCTTTTCCGAATTTTCCCAAAAAATTTCAAATCTTGAATTAAAGATTGATTTTTTTAGAGACAGCAAATCAGACTAAATGGTGATAGGTCAGATTAGCCATATGCGATATTTTCTTGACAAAACTTTGGTCTTGGCAGTTTAGATCGAAAAAGGTTGAATTTCCAAAAAAGTTGGCATCAAGACATGCGAGAATTGATTCACTTTGAACACAAACTAACATGCCAATTACTTCACGGACATAGCGAATTAATCCTGAAAGTATTGACAAGTTCCCTTGATCCGCAAAGACAAGAAAAACCGGTTCAATGAACAAGCTTCGTCAACCGATCAGCTAAGATTTGTGCACCTAGGGAAACCTTGGCAAGATGAACCCGCAGAAGACAATTTGAACCTCAATCCACGCCAATTTGCAAGGAATTTCACCTTCTTGAGCAAAATAGAGTATGAACAATAATAAAAACAGCGCAGAAGTAGTAGGGGAAAACGAACAAAACTGCCACTACTTTGAGCGGCAAATAATGGTAGAACATTGAGCTAATCAACAGAGGAAACTCAAGCTCAACAGTGACCATTTTAACGCCGTACAACAGCCAAAGTAGCATCAAACAACGAGGTAATCGACCCCGAACAGTGAGCTGCAAATTTGCACCAAGGAGCGCACATGAGCTGATCTAGAAAAGCAACCAGTATTACTCTAGATTTGTTGCTTGTGGATTTCACGTCATGGGGGAATGATCAGAGGACGAATTCAGTGTGAGGTATAACACCACAACAAAAGGAGGAATTTTTTTTGGCTCTTTCCAACGTGTCTTCCTCCTTTGTGTGCAATTGTCAACCAGAGTAGAAAAAGTCAGTCATCAAGATGGAAAAACCTCTTCTTTCCTCACCTTTTTATATTTGAATCACTTCCCCTTGAAACATTCTACCGAGAAAGATCGAGAGATTCTCTCTGTAGCTACGTATTGCATTTATTGGCACCCATGGTTTCTCTCTCGCGTTTTTTCTCTATCGTGTATGATAATTGTAGTGGCCTTCGGATTCTTTCAGAACTTGGACGAAGATGAGGGATGGGGGATCCTCCTTCGCGACAGGCTCTTTTCCTCTCATGTCTCTGCTGAATAATGTCGTGTGTTTCAATTATGTCGCCCCCCCTTTCAACCCTAGAGTATGATGACATATTTATAAGCAAGGGTTTACTAATCCTAACGTTACTAGGACTCAATCTTGGCCGTTAGATTAGTAACCCTAATAGGATCAATTCTTAGCCATAGGATTTAAAATTTTGAAATTCAAGAGTCCTATTCCATTATAGCCAAAAATCGATCGATTATTGCTCAGTCCAGTTGCTTGTCAAATCAATCTCGCATTGCCGATGTAGGTAAATGCTGATGAGATGCATGAGTGAGAAAAATTAAATATGTTATGCATAAAAATTAAAGCAATTATTTTTTTGTAAGAATTATGACTAACTCTCATTTTATACTTAAGTGGATGATTTTTCTAAATAAAAAAAAAATAAAATTTAGGTGTCAACAAGACCCTAGGGTGGAAGGAAGAAAAAATCCTAATTGTCTTGATATTAAAATGGAGCTTTTAGACTAAGAAAGAAGACGCAAAACTTTAATGATTCCTGGAAGTGAAGTACGAGAAACTGTCCTGTGGACAACGTTGAATTTCAGGATAATGTCAACGTTTAGTGGAACGGACGGAATTGGGATAAAGTCGCATTGATTGGTTATGGAAACTAGCGGTTAAGATAAGAGTGCTTTCTCAGGAAAGAGTGACAAAAATGAACAAAATGTTGCGTGGTCCTAGTGGAAACCCGTGGCAATAGAGGGCCAAGGTTTGAGCTCTTAAGTTAAAAGTGCGAGGAACAGTTTGAAAGATTCGACACCTAGTAGAAAGAAGTTGATAATAGTCGAATTAAGTGCCCGAGTAATGTTTAAATTGATTGTTACCATCTGAGAGATAATAATTGGACTCATTTAAGGAGTCATGGTAAATATGAACAGCTTTGAAAGTATCCTATAGACTCTAAGGGGATGTTTACTGTATGCTAAATGTGAAGCGCACGAGCTGCGGACCTAATAAGGAAGCTGTGAAGTTTCTGGGAAGAAATTCCTGTCATTTCCTATTTGAGTACCCTAGGTCAACGTACCTTGTCTTATGTTAGCCTTTTCCTTTTGGTCAGTTAACTCGAGATTGATCAGATTCAAGCGAGATACGACTGAAAGACATCGTTAGATATATTCTCATTAATAAGTCTCGAAATGACAAGAAAAAATCAGAATGTCACATAAGGCGGCGTTTTGAAAAAGTCTTCCGACTAGGAATTTCTAAAGCAAGGTTGCAGTGTAATAAACATATTATCCTCGGACCAATAGGCAAATTGAAAGGAAGATTCGAATGCTCGAAGGTGTATCACCGACAGATATTAAAAGAATAGAGAAAAGCAAGTACAGGTTGAGAACTGAGGGAAGCAAGTCCTGGAGAAAGATGACTTTTGTCAGAGAAGACAAGTGGGAATGTCAAGTAATGGGATGAACTACTTTGGAGAATGAGAATGCGATGAGGCGTCAATACCTCATGAGATTGGATAATTGGAAAATGGCAAATTTCGAGGAAGAAATTTCGTTAAGGGGAAAAAGTTGTGAGATTTCGAATTTCAACCCTCTCAAGACTATTGAATGGAAGGAAATCGATCGGTGTATTTTAGTTATAACTCGTTCGTAGTTGGCCACTCTTGAGTTATTTGACCAAAAGGAAAAGACTGACGCAGAGTCGGGTACGTGGACCTAGGGAATTTGAATGAGAAATGACACTTTGACCATAAGGATTGTCAAGGGAGTGTTTTGGGCTAGTAGAGATCGATCTAGGAACAATCGTGGAATGCCTTGCTAGCATTATACGTTGGGACGCAAGTGATTCCTCTTAATCAATGTGTAATTTGCGAGAATTTTCAAAATCAGATTCCGATGATCAGGACCGCAGGAGTTAGCAATAAACTCTTGTAATTACATGATAACCCAAGTCGCTACGGCTTGAGAAAAATCTCAAGGTCGATACGCGTAGCGCCTACAAAAGTCGTCCGTCAGTTAGAGATAAACTGGAATTACAGTCAACGAGAGTTCGACATAAAATTGGACCTCGAGAGTTGGGTATTGGAAATTGAAAAAATCCAACATTTGAATTGAATTTGACGTCACCTCATCGAGGGTGACTTATATTGAAAAAATGAAATTTCGGACGAACTGTGTAAAATGACCATTTTGCCCCTCGACCATTGGCCTTACCTTAAAATTTAATGGAGGTCATTTTAGTCATTTCAAACCCCCAAGAGTTACCGAAAATTTGAGGAAGGAATGGTCAATGGAAGTCAATGGCAAGTTCGATATTTATTAAGTGATAAGTGTCACTCTTTGAGGAAGACAAGTGTCACCATTTGAGAGGTCAAGCATTAAGTAATCTCACCTATCAATCTTATCTTTGATTAAGTGAATTATTGGTGGGAAGACCATCTCTCTCTCTCTCTCTCTTCATCTTCTTCTTTCTTCTTCTTCTTCATCTTCTTCTTCTCTCTCGACCGACACTGTACCGCTCGACCAGTCTCGACCACCTACCTTTCTCCAGTTATAACTTTGCCATCTGACATCGGATTAAGGTAAAACCACCGTCAACTTAAAGCTTATTATCTTGTGATTCTATGAACATATTATAAACTTGATTTGGCCTAGCTGTTTCTCCGGTAGACCTGATTGAGTGGGCAAAGGTTAGGACGAGATCAGATTCTGACCGGTTTTGGGGAAAGACCTATTTCGGGGGCTCAAGACTTCAAATGACTCCACATTTTTTGTGAGCTCTTCTACACTTATTAAAGTTGGCTGAGCTGTGGCTATAATTTTACTTGAGTTTTGATGGGTGTACATGGCTGATTTGGGGAGGTTTCTACAGAGCAGATTCTCCTTGTTTGAGGACCGTGGGGAAAATCGATTGGTTCGAAGATTTTGTGATATGGTTTCACCCCAAAATACTCGGTAAGATTCCTAGACATGTAAAATAAGGACTTGGCAAGTTAATTTCACGAGGAATTGGAGCCTAAGGTCGATTTATGGACCAATTTGTGCGAACTAAAACAAAACCGATTCTGTTTTGGCGAAGAATTGATTGGGCCGAATATTTTGAGGGTCCCTTAGAGTGTCTCCATGTCCTTAAATAGTCGTTAAGACGTACTAGGTTGTTATTTGATTAGCTATTGAGGTATTGGTGTGGTGGAATTGAAGGATGACTGAATTATGATATGAATTTGATGAAATTTCTCTAGGATCATCACTTGGCCGTGAGTTTGCTGAGCTAGAAGGATCGTTTGATTGGAAATTTGCTAGCTTGATCGAAAGGTAAGTGTTTCCTAAACCCTTACTTGAGAGTTAGAACACTACTAGATAGACTGGCCAAGTGAATTGTTGGTTTAGTGAAGCCTATGACTTAAATTGCTTGATGCAATCGTGTGGTGGTTGCTAATTGAGATTTTAAATGACCAGAGAGCCCCAGTGATAAGAAATGGCTATAGTGCCCTATATGAAATGAGATGGCTATAGAGCCCTGTGGAAAGAAAAGGCTATTGAACATTTGAGATATACATTGCAGCCAAAGAGCCTTGTGATGTAATTGGCTATTGGGCTTGGTGATATAGTTCGGCTATGATGCCCTGTTATTGACTTAGTTATGATGCCCTATTATTGAGTTGGTTATAGTGTATATGTTATATAGATGGCTACAATGCCTATGTTATATAAACGGCTATAGTGTCGATGCTATATGAATGGGCTATGGTGCCCCCACGATCGTTGGCTTGTAGCATCGGATATCGATTGGCCTGTGGCCCCGGTGATATCAATTTGCTTGGTGCCCTAGTGATACCATTTGGTCTGTGACCTTGGTGGTATCGATTGGCTGTGGGCCCCAGTAATATTAATTGATTGTAACCCCCTGAGGTACCGATTGGCTTGTAGCCCAGGTGGTACCAATTGACTAAGAGCCCTGATGATATTGATTGACTTGTAACCCCGGTGATATCAATTGGCCAAAATGCCCAATGAAGTATACGCGGCTGAGAGCCCAGGCGATGAATGATTGTGATGACTTTATGAAGTTATGTGTGATTGTTTATATGTCATGTGCCTGAAGCTTAAACCCATGAGGTTGAGCATGATTGACTGTGGCTTTTGATTATGCCTATCTGGCTGAGATAGTTGATTGGTGGATGTCTTGTGCTATTGCTTGGATAATGTTCTGCATTTGGTGTCGTTTCATGGTTTGGGGGGACTGGTGCTCAAGTTTAGGTTTAGGTTTTACTTATTGAGATATATATCTCACCCCGTTGGGATTAACTTTTTCATATCCCAAGCGATGAAATCCCAAGTTTGCCAAGGATTGGTATATAAGAAGAATAATTTGTAGAGAAATGGATTTACCCTTTTGTGATTTTAAGAATTTCATGTCGTATTGAAGATAGAATCATAATCTCTGAGTTTGTATTAAGAGTTTATGAAAAGAAGTACCCTTTTTCCTGAGTCATCTCTTGTTTTGATAGTATGGAGTTGTTTCTTGGTTCTGGTTAATAAGGGAAAAGTTGAGTTATGGGCGAAGGACCCTGGGAGAATATTGAAGATGTAACGGCCTGGTGGGATGTTCGAGTGCTCGCTGGGTTTGAAGCGTGACAAAAGTCATTCATAATTATTTTCTATATTTTATGCCTTTATTTCTGAAATTTATGTTTGGTTTGGTGTGCATGTCAAAGTTTTGTGTTCTAATAATGCTAAAGAGTACTTTTTTGTATATTTTTCTAACTTTATGACTCAACGTGGTATAATTCATGAATCTTCTTTTTCTTACGGGAAGTTACCAAGTCTATGTTATGTACGATGAAGGTTCCTAAAACCTTTTGATCTGATGCCATTCTTACTACATGCTATCTTTTGAATCATATGCCTTCTTTTTTACGTGGACGTATTCCTTTCTCCACTTTGTTTCCCAATCAGCCTTTATTTGCCTTACCGCCCATAATTTTTGTTGTGTCTGGTTTGCTTGTGATCATCAACCCGCAGTATCAAAATGTGATCCCATGGCCATTAAATATAGGTTTTTGGGCTATTCTCGTACACAAAAAGGCTATTGTTGCTATTCCCCAATCTTGAGGAAATACTTTATGATTATTGATGTTTCATTTTTTGAGTCTACTCCTTATCATGAAGTTCCAATCATTGTTTCTGAGTTGGATGGACATTTACATGCGACTATTACTCAGTCACCTTCTCCAATTATTTCACTAGTGTCTGCACAGGAATCTCCTCCTCTCAAGGTTTATACTTGGTGTTCTCAAGCAGCCACTGATCTCCCTCCCGATCCTCCCATCATTACTACATCATCTTCAGTATCAGATCTACCTTTAGCGGATCCTCAGTAAATCTATGATCTTGATCTTCCTTTTACTCATTGTAAAGTATACATGTTTGCACTCCACAATTAATTGCAAACTTTGTCTCATACACTCATGTGTCTTTTTCTTTTCAATTCCTTTTATCCATTATTATCAATAGCCTATCCCCAAGTTTGTAGCTGAGGCATTACAAATCCCTGGCTGGAGGACATCTATAGAAGAAGAATTAAAAATCTATCTTTAGCAGCAATTTCAGACAGGACTCAGGAAAGTTGAAGTATTTCCTAGAAATTGAGGTGGCTCCGTCAAAGAAAGGTATTGTCCTATCACAACGGAAGTATGCTCTGGATTTGCTCACTGAGACAAGTATGTTGGGGTCAAAGCCTCTTGATTCACCTATGGAACTGGGAGTTAAACCGATAGTTGATGCAGGAGAAATTCTTAATAATCCTAACAAATATAGAAAACTAGTAGATAAGATGAATTATCTCACACTTACTTGACCAGACATTGTCTTTCTAGTTACTATAGCAAGTTAGTTCCTGTCTTCCCCTTGTATATCTCACTGGGATGTAGTTATTCGAATTTTGAGATAATTGAATAAGGCTTGAGGGAAAGGAATTGTTTATCAAAATCATAGTCATAGATGCTAGAGTTGAAGGATTCTCTTATGCAGATTGGATAGGATCTCCAAATTATAGAAGATCAACTAATGGCTATTATACCTTGATTGGAGGACATCTAATATCGCGGAAGGGTAAGAAACAAAATGTTTTTGCTCGTTTCGATGATGAGTCAGAATATAGAGCCATGGCACAAATGACATGTAAATTAATATGGATTCAGTAGCTTCTGACTGAATTAAACTTTAAAGCTTCGGCTCCTATAGTTATATGGTGTGATAACAAGGAAGCAATAGATATAGCTTCCAATCCCATGTTTCATGAGAGAACAAAACACGTCGAGGTTGATTGTCATTTTATTCAAGAGAATCTCCAGAATGGAATGATTCCTCCCAGTTATATTAGGATTGGTGAACGACTTGCAAATATTTTTACTAAACTTTTGGGTAATTTGAGGATAGGATATATTTGTAACAAGTTGGACGTGATTGATATTTATGCTCCAACTTGACGGGGAGTGTTAGAAATATCAAAATAGTAGAATGGTCTATTGGTTATCTAGAGTTTATTAATATGTATATATACATGGAGTTTCATCAATAAAAATTATCACGTTCTCTCTTTTCACAATAGAGAAGAATGCAATGTGAAGTTACCTTAGTAAATACACATGTCCAAGCTGTAAGCTTCTGCTTGCAAATGGGAAAGATGAAGGCATTCTTGCTGAATCAGATGAAAATGCCTCAGTATGCATCAGTGACCCTAAATACCAGCACTATCCCATTGAACTTTCCAACTGAATTCCCTTTCCACAATAATGAACAGCATGTTGGACACCAGGTGAAACTCATTCAAATGGCAAAGCTGATAAAAAGAAGCGTTTCAGGTCTTTGTTCTGTGCACGGAAAGCAAACTTAAAATTGCAATTCTGAAAATAGTTAGCCACTCCATGCATTTAAAAGAAAAGAATGTTCAAGCAAATGGAGAGCGATCTGTGATTCTCTTCTGAGTTTACTACGAAACATCGCCAGCTTATCGTGTCTTCCATGCCGGTTTTTCGTTGGTTGATGTTGCACTTCTTAGCAGAGAGGAGAAAAAGGGCGAGGAGACATGGACTACTCAATAACCCCATTCACGAATCAGAGGAGACGACATAAACAGCCTTGTTTATGAAATGCATACGTGTCAACCATCGATTGCCGGAGTCTTGCCATTTCCTATGGTACCCCCAAGAGCTTACCCTTGGATAGGCAACATCAAAGCAAGAAAATGTATCATGCACTTGACCTGGCAACATCATCAATGCATGGCTTCGTTTCGACAATGAAATGTCCCCAATTTAAATGTGAGATTTACTCCAATAGTCATCAAGGGATTGAGAATTCGACCTCTATACGGCGTTTAGAAATTCCCAAGCACGTATTACATGAAGCAATCTTCACGAAACTAGAAAGTACCTCCGGCCAAATTCACAACGTTAGGAGAGGAAACACTTTGGGTACAAGACAGCACCCATTAATTTGCACTCAACACCATAGGAACATATCAGAAATTATCATGGCAATAGAAACAGCCAAAGCAGAACCTGCTAACTAACTATTATGGGAAAAAAGCGTAAAAAAATATATATATCAAATATGTCAATTCAGTACTAAATTTTTTATTCGTATCAATTTAGCCCTAAACTTTTTGCACTTCTATCAATTGAGTATTTCCGATTAATCTTCGGAAGATTTTGATGACGTGCACGCTGGTTGTCCAACTTAACATGATCAGTGATGAGTTGAACATTTTTAAATAATTTTATGCTTTGTTTCTTGTTCTTTCTTTTTTTTCCCTTTCTTCTTCTTTGTTCTTCGTTCTTTTTTCCTCCCTCTCCTGCAACTACTGTGTTGCAGGCTTCTGCAACGGCCGGCCACTGCCAACCTGCAAGCCGCACACCGGGATGACTGGCCTCATTGGCCCGAGGGCGAGCATCGCCATGCCCGGGCATAGGCGACGTCCGGCGAGTGTCAGCGTTTGCGGATCTGGCCTGGGCGAGCCTCACTCAAGCCAGATCTAGCGACGCCCGGCTAGTGTCGGCGTCGGTGGATCTTGCCTGGGCAAGCCTCACCCAGGCCAGATCTGACGACGCCGACCAATGCAACCTCCATTGCTGCCGCCGACGCCAAACCAATACCTTAGCGAATGGTGAAAAGATAGAAGGGACGGCAGCTACGATTCCAGTGGCGAACGCTGGAGGTGCAATGGCGAGATATCCTCAGGGCATCGACCAGGCGAGGATAGCCTTGCCGGGCCTCATCGTCGCCTGGACAACACCAGTCTAGGTCACCTTGCCTAGGCAAGGGTCGACCGTGGCGAGGCTCACCCTTGTCGGTGCTCGCCCTCAGCCAGACGAGTCCAGTCGTCCCGGTGTGCGGCTTGCAATCGAGCGGTGGCTGGCCGTTGCAGGTTTCTGCAATGCAAAAGTAGCAGAAGAGGGGTGGAAAAAAGGGCTGGCCGATATCTTAAAATATACACGTCATTGAATTGATATCCACGTCATCAAATTGATAGGAATGACTTGATTAACATCAATATAAAAAATTTATGATTAAATTAATACCAATAAAAAAATTAATACTGAATTGACAATAATTCAATAAATTTAATAATTTTTTTGACACTTTTTCTAACTTATTGTTAAAAAATTAATTTTAGATAATTTGTCACAAATATTTCAATTTGAATTTCTTGATGATCAAAAAATTAATTTGAGATAAATTTATCGCATATGTATCAATTTGAAGTTGATGTTAACCCTTCACAGAATTTGCTTCGGAAATTACTTTTCAATTACAATTAACCGAACACTTTTCGCTTTGCTAAAATCTTTGCAGTTCCCCACCCTCAATGTATCACCAACCCCACAAGGGCACACATGCACACAATAACGAACAAACTTCGGCCCTCCAGACGATGACGCACAAGCTCCTGCACTTCAATTCTCACACCCACCGTCAGAGAGAGAGGTCAGCATGACCTAATTCATTATTTCTGCTCGTATCATACTCAACCGTCACAAGTCAAGACTGTAAAGTTGCACAGACACATTGTGGCAATGCAGAAGCGATAGGAGATTGAGATGGACATGTCGCGTATGGAAGCATTAGCACCTGAGCTTCTCCATAACCGTAACAGACACCGGACAGGTACACAATACCGAAAGAATTGGGTGGATCATTCCTTTTCATTTTCCAACAGAAAGATGCACTAAGAACACACATACCCCAATCAAAGGGGGGGTATTTGCTTCAAGCGAAACAAGGTATGCACATGAACTATATACAGACGCTGAATATGCGCTCCTGTACAGTTAGCATTGGAGGAGACAAAAACCAATCCTGTACCGCAAAAACCAGTTTTCTCCGGATCTTGTGAATTTGCAGTCCCCATCTTCGTGTATTTTTGGATATATATACAGAAGCTTCAATGTAGACAGCAATGGCAAGAAAACCACTGTACTATTCCAAGACGACAAGGCCAAAATTGTGAATTCCCTCGTGAATTGCCCTAAGCAGGTTGCTCGACACGCATCTTCTGATGGATGTCTACAACAACATCGCGCAACTCAGGGAAAACTGACACTAGTAAGAGTTCCAGTATCCCATATGCCAGTTGCTTCACACAAATAGAGGACTGCAAATTTCCAAAAAGAAAAAATTATCGACATACATTAATTAGGTAACTGTAGGAAGACACTTGCAATATGAGAGTAGAAATTATATAAAAAATAAACACAACAAAATAACAAAACAAAAAATAAACAGAGAGATTTGAGACAATGGTAACCTGAAGGAAGTAGTACATGTCCTTAGCACAACGCCTATACTGCTTGTGGCCTATCAAGCTGACTAGCGTAGTGGGAGCTCCCTCTGAAAGGGAAAAAATGCATCAATTATAGAAAATGGAAGTTTATAGAAGAAGAAAGCTCATCCATAGAAACGAAAAATGAAAGTTTATCAGCCATTAAAAGTTCAACTTCACCAATATTCTTCATTCATCTTTACTTTTTGTTTGTAGCATACAAGCACCATAACTTTGTATATGTATACTCTTACATTTCCAACCAATCTCCTTCAATTACTGCTCCCCAATTCCAATTGATGTCTAATTAAATTTCAAGGTCCATAAGTTGGAAGCCATACTTCAACTGGTTTCCTTGATGGTTTTTGGTGAAACTTAGTCTCCTTCTGCGTAACAAAATCATAGTGCTCACTACATAGTGAAGTTGTAAGCTTTTCTATCCACGAGAAAACAGTCAATAACAAGCTATTTCAACAAGATGATTTTATCAATAGTTGGTATCTACAGTCGATGAGTCATACGGAGTAAAGTTACCTAACTAGAAAGAGACAGGTTACAGAGTAAATATAGTGACACAAGCGATTAGCATTCTTTTCATTTTTCTTGTTCTGATTGAGGTGTAATCCGCTGTCCCCTTGCTGTAACTTCAACTCTCATGATTAGGCAAGATATCAAAACCACCACGACGAGAGCCCCCAGAAAAAAGTTCCTAACTAATTTCTAAAGAAAATATCTCTTTTCCACAAGATGATCGCGAATTAGTTCATTGAAAGATAAAGACGTGAAGACATTCGACGCATCATAAAATGATCAAATGACTTTCAGACATCACATGAAATCCATTAGCAAACAGCATGTCTTATATGTGTGATGGGTATTATAATAAAACAGGATCGTTCCAAGAGGATGACGTTGTTGCTATGGAAGTTAGAATATAAACACCTAAGGAATTTCTGACAGTCAAAAGACAGGCTTCTGTGTAAGCTACCATCGATAGGCTTTTCTCTTGTTAAGTTCATTTGCTTCTTGATTATATTTCCACAGCAGTAAGCAGTATTCTTCTTATTATACTTGAAATGCTTTTGAGACATTGCTCTTAGCTGAATATATCAAACCATGGTAAAAAATAACCAGATACTTGAGTAGTAAAACCACGTTATCTGATACACAAACTAGTTAAGATGCAAACTCTCGACCGGAAAAACCATAGCGAAATACTTAAACGAGATATGATCATCAAGTTCAGTACTTAAAATACAATTAGTTATCCAACAGAAAGGCAAATCAACCAGCAACACAACATCTTTACCATCGAAGTGAAAAAATAACAACATATTAAGTTAATCTTTGTTAAAATTAAATCGGGGGCATGTGCGAACAGCTTCTTGACATCACTTACCGAATAACATCTTCTTGACATCACTGGCTCTGCGAACAGCTTCAAGCTGTAACTCGAAGGATGAGGACCCTTGTTTGGATATCCTACTGCCACCAAACTGATTCATTGTCTGAAATAATTTTTCGCTTGGTTGCATAACATCTTCTTCAATCTTGCTTTTTCCGAATTTGAGAAAAAATGTACCATCAGGCCAGAGAACCTGAAAGAAGTTCATTTCTTTCAGATCATTGAGAAGAAAGGGTCATATTGCTTCTGAGCATACTGTCTGGTTAAAGAGCATCACATAAGAAACTACAGTCATGTTTTGATGTATATTATATTTTCGCCAGATGTTTTCATATATATGAATCACATTAAAGAGCATTCGTGTTCAGATCGGGTTTATCCTACAGGCTACAGCTACATGCAATCATGCTTTTAAATATATGAATCACATTAAAAGTTAGTCATGTTCAGGTCAGGTTTATCCTGAATGCACATCAGCTAATCATATTCCCTTATTTCTGAATGATATAGATGTTGAATGCACTACATCCTTACTAGAAAAGGCTGTACTACAGCATTCTTTGTTCTTACATCTTGAACCCACCGAATTCCTTGGGCTACAGTTTCCTCACTCCGAAGCCAGTGAATCTGCCTCAAGAGCCAATCATCAATAGCATCTTCCATTACCAACTGTAGAATCTGCTTTGAAATCCAAAATACTTGTCTCCTGCATCCAAGAGTTTTGACAATCAACTGTTAAGGATCGCCAACAACTGTATTACTGATTCCCTACAACCTTTGACAGCATATTGTCCCATTTAATTTCATAATTTTTTCACAGTAGAATGGGTCATTTTGCAGTCTTAAGAATACAGTTAATATCGGGCTTGACAAGCGGCGAGTTCATTGTAGCCCTCATGTGCTCAATGAAGTAAGGAGTCCATGTAATATGCGGTACCAAACCTAAATTACAAGTACTTTTAGGCAGACAAATGAACTTTCCTCAATCAACTTTAATTGCTATACGTGGATGCATTCACTTTTTCTTTCTTACTATGTTGCAAAATTAAAGTAAATCACTTCCTATTGGGATCTTGTTTTCCATCAAGCAGTCTTCCAATTGTGGGATTTAAGTAGATGCGAGCACATCTACTTGACCAGCGGTGGTGCCTTACTGTCAGTGGGGCAAAGGCAGGTGGTAAGAAGAACTTCAAATGGCGCAACGGCAACTTAAGACTTCTTTTGCAATATGCTTCATACCCATAAAGGAGGCAATTTGTGCCTTGGAAATAATTAGCAACTATTATTGAATATGTGATTCCAGCATTCGGTTGTATTTTTTTTATTGATATCTTCAATACAATGAAAATAAAAGAGAATTGACACTAACTCCGCATAAGGCACAAAAAATCACTGTGAGATAGAAGTGTTAGTTGAATTTATTCCATTACAACATCTTAAACTGAGCACAAAATGAATTACAGTTCGAAGGCTTCTATTGGCCAGTTCATTGAGTAGAAATTCCAGCTACTATGACGTTACCTAGTCTAGTATTCCTAACGAGTAACGAAACTAGCTAATAGCACTACACTCTACAGTGAAGGAAGCTGACAGGCATACTTTACAAACCTCCGCAGCCATTGATAAATAAATTACAAGTAACTTGCAGCTTAAGAGGTTACTCGTCATAACTAAATTCGGCCGAAGTACAGACAGCAAATTGATAATTTCTTTAATAAGTTAATAAGAACTACTCATGGTTCAAACAATCGCCAATGGCGCAAAGTAAAAAAAACACATTCTAGGTCTAAGAAATGGGTCAATCAGCTCACCTCAGCCACCCCCTCCTCTTAAGCTGAAATATCTTGTCCACCAAATTCAACATAGGCACACAAACATTTGGAGGACTCCACTGTCAGGGAAAAAGAAGAGTTAGACATAAACATGTGCTTAAATAAATTGGTTGTCAGATTTGAAGTCGTCTGCTTGACCTAGCCAACATCTACATCTTTATGAACAATTTCTTGATTGCATGTAGTACAGGCATAACCTTTTTCAAGCACGTATTCAGTGACAAAAATGTTACCTTGAGGCCGTTGTTGCTCATGCAAGCAAAACAATAGCACTTATACCGCAAGCTGACTCAGAACTACTTGTTCATTAAACTCACCAAAATTCATATGAGAAACAAACAAGACATTCACCATTTTTGCAACCGTACTCTACAAAACACTTGAACTGTCCAAGCTAAGCGAGATTTCAGAAGGCATAGGTCGTCTACCAGGAGTGACCCCAACATACAGGGGTGACAGGACAGAAGGTCTACTGTTTGGAGTTCAGATTATTAGGTACGATGGATCTGATTTGATCTGTCACAACACCAGACCACACAAACACTTACTTCCCAGTTCAACATTTAAAGATACTTCATAATCCACATTCACCAAAGATAGGGAGCTCCAACGTAAAGGAACCTTGTGAAATACGTAAAACACACTCTCCAGTCCGTTAAATGATATGTGTGCGTGTGTGCGCGCGGGCGCGCGTGTGCGTGTGTGGATTGTATATATGTATATTTATATATATATACACACACATACATACACACACAAGAAGTGAGATTTAAAACTATCAAGTATATCATCACTTGTCATCCGAAGCAGAAATAATTATCCGAAGAAGAGCTAATTAAATTGTAATTCCTTGATGATTTAATATATCGAATGTTTTCCTACATGTAATCCATGATTTATAAATTGATCCTGCACTGTATGAATATAAACAAATTAACAGAAGAAAAATCTTTCCAAATTTCATGCCATGCGCATTTGTCAAAGTAATCAGTTGGTAGAAGGATAGATGCTAAATATGCAGGATATATACTGGAGGACCACGATGAAGAATAAAACCTAATCAGATGGGTTGAAGAAAAAAGGGAGAAAAGTAGCTAAATTCAGTAGTACCTCAGGAGGCATGCCAACAGGGTCTACCAATTGATCTGGAGCTACTTGACAACTTGTCAGGGAAGAACCAGCCTGCCCATTCCAATCAGAATGAAGCAACAAACCATGCTTCTTTTCAGACACTGAATTCCTAGAGCCTTCACTACGTTTGACTACCCGAGGGGGAAAATTCTTGGAGTTCAACTCAGTATCTGAATGCCATCCATTTGCATGTCCACTAGATCCTACTTCATCACCGCCATGATTTCCATCTCTACCACCATCCTCGTTATCAGAGATACTGGTTGATGTTTCTGCAGTATTTTGCCTGGAAACGTATCTATCTATTTCATCTGCATTCCAGGACAGGTGCCTCGCTGAAATGGACGCCGATGCTTCAGAAGAGGAAGGTGTAGGACCTACAACTTTACGCATTAATCCATTTGAAACCCCCTTGAACTGCCGGACAATATCATCCACTGCATCGTCCACATTCACTGTTCATCGACGGGAAGGGGAAAAGCCGTGAGTTAACTAATAATCACGAAAGAATGCCCAAAATTATCCAAATTTTGTACTTGCAATGAAAAGGGAAGTGCACAATGTCATTAAAATTAAGTATTAGATTTCCCTTTCCACCTAAAAAAAAACACCAGATGATCGTATTAACCCGAACAAAGTCATGTTTTGAGTGGCAATCAGCTCGACATCAATAGATGCAGTTCTTCAGTCTACAACCTCTAACGCTTTGGAAAATTAAGATCCACACGGATTCACTAGAAATCAATCAATTTGTCAAGAATTATGCTAAATATTTAATTTGCATCTGTTGCCTAACACTTTGAGGCTAGTGAAAAATTGGTTAATTCACATCAATAGTATAGCACAAGTCGAGTTAAAGTTCGTTACTGACACTTCTCTTACTGTTATTCTGTTAGCTTTCCTATTCTTGCGATGTAGTCACCAATTCCATCAAACTGACACTTCTCTGACTGTTATTCTGTTGGCTTTCCTATTCTTGCGATGTAGTCCCCAATTCCATCAATATGGCATCCTGTGTCTCACATATAAGATCGTACTCACAGGGGGGGAGTGTGAAGGAATGTCAACATCAACATCATCTTTATCCCAAACCAGTTGGGGTCTGCGGTCGATGAACCCAAAAATAAATAAAATGAAAGTAAGACCAATTGAGGAAAGAGAAATAATTATATAAAAATAAATAAATAAAAATTTGTATATACAAAAATATATATGTACGATTTAAAATGTGAGCTCATTTCTCAAGTTTTGAGGAAAAATGGTTAATTCAGAAAATTGAACTGCAAATACTCAATCCCTCAATCCTCACCCATCCCCGCCACCCGCCAACCGCCCCACTGCTACCTCGTTGATGATCCGAAGTAAAAAAAATTAAAAGCTTTAAAATTCTTCCTGTCATTTTAAAAGAGAATCACATTACTCAGTTTGAACATTTATCATTTACAAAAGAAACCAGTATGAGAGAGAGAGAGAGAGAGAGAGAGAGAGGAGTCTTGGAACAAAACTATGCAGATCCTGCTGCTTCCTGATTAGCAGAACTACAGCTCTAGCGATACAAGATGTCAAGAACAGCAGCGACATCAATGTGGGAACATTAGCTGTCATTTGGTTTGGAGTTGTGACTGCTTTTATAACTCGTGTCAAAGCTTTTTAATAACATTTGGTGGGACCACAGCGAACTACTTTAAAAGCTTAAGTTGTTAGAAGAAGGCGTGACTTAATATTTATATATTCCAACACTCCCCCTCACGCTTAGTCTGGTCTTTTGCCTAGTACTAAGCATGGACAAATTCACTGGAGAGGTACATAGGGGCCTGGAAAGATTTAAACTCAGGATCTCCTGCTCTGATACCATGATAAGATTTGGTGGGACCACAGCCAACTGCTCTAAAAACTTAGACTGTTAGAAGAAGGCGTAGTTTAATATTTTATATATTCCAATACTTTTCATTGGTTAGTTGCATGCATTTTAGAAGAGGCCAAGCATAAGCACGTGAACAACCAACAACAGGCACAACTAAGGACGTCAAAATAACGAGGTCAATTCACCAATTAAAATACTAGGTGAACCTGAAAAACCAAACAGATCTGATAGAACCATACCGAAATTTTCTGGCTCTTTGCAGGACTGATTTAGCTTTTGATTATGTTTCAATTATTATTTGACTTTTGCTCAGATGCCCATTAGAAGTCAAAAGCTCTATTAATTTTTTCACATGTTTAACCATCTTTTCAAGTGCTAACCTTTGCATGCTTACAAAAGCAGGTCTCGAGCATTGCACAGGCCTAAAGTTTACACGTTCTTTGAAAGCCATTGCAACTTTCGTCTTCATCTCTCAGCAATTAAAAGAGAAGACCATGTCTTCCTTCTCTGCATCTACTTTCTTCTCCCACCTAGGTCTTAGGAGATTGTAATCATCATGTGATCACTTAATCAGGAAAAACCTTGCTTTTTGCAAGCCCTTTTTTCCCCCATCTCTAGAATTGTGGCCTTTTTCCAAACCTATGTGTGTCTGTCAATGTATGTTTACCCCTCCACACCCCCCCCCCCCTCTCTTCCCTCCCCTCCATATTGCCTAACACGTAATGTGAGAACAAGATGAGGAGAAAATAGACATGAAAAGGAAAAAACTTGTGAACAGAAGAAGGGTGGTTCATGCTTCCAATCTTGGATTAGGTCCTTGGTTCTTGGTTGAGAAGTTTCCAACCGGAAATTTGAATACTCCTCCCACCATAGAACCAAACCAGGCCCTTTAGGCCTATGAGTACAACAGAGGTCAAGGAAAGTTCTTATCATGCCAACCACCATAACCACATCATTATATCTGCCACACGTCCAGACAATAAATGAACAGATATTGGCATACCTGCTAGGCTTCTCATCACTGAAGATGATTTTCCGAAAGAGTAGTTCTATAAAAGAAAGAAATTATTGACCCATGTCAGACATCAGTTAATTCAAGTACAAGTAAGAAACTATTCTGTCAAAACTATTTATCATGGCTGTTAAGTCATATTCTAATAGAAATTGGACACCTTTGAGGAAGCACTCAGGAAATCCCACACTTCATGCTGTTCAGCAACATTAGCTATCGACAAAAGATCCTGGAACAAGACAGAATAATTAAATTACAAATAACAGAAAAAAAGAAAAAGAAATATAGAAGAGTCAGTAGGAACGTATTAATACTTGCAGATACTTGTCAAGCTGAATGCAGCGCTGATGTACAAAAGCATCCTCTGTACTTGATGAGAATATCCTCTTAGGTGGCAAATGTAGTGTATAATTAGGAATCTCTTTTAGATGTCGATGCAACCTCTCAAAATTACTGTATCTGCTAGCCCAAAAAGACTACCATAAACCAAAGAATCCTGATATCTACTGGAAAAGAACGGAAACCTATCTACAGTATTACAGAACAGTTCCATAGGAATATGCTATATATTTCAGAAGTCAGCTCCAACTGTTCTATAGTAAAAGATAGGAAGCACACCTTCTCTTGACAAACCATGTTTTGCTTTCTGCATCTGTCACAGCAATTGAATAAACTGCAAAAGACTTCGATCCAATTTTTTCAAAATACGCCCCCAACACCTGTAAGGCGACACTTAAATAAGAAAATAAATATGCAATACATTGACCGGAAGATATTCAACTTGGATTCTTCATTTCTCTGAAGACCTGACAGGAATTCTGCATCTACAGGCCAAAACTCTGGGATAAAAAGCTTACCCGGCACTTGAGCTTGGGTAGACGAGGGCCCTCGCTTCGAAATACCATGTCTGAGGAACTTTTAACTTTATAATCAAAACTATGACTGCCAAAATCTGGGCTGTAGAACTCGGCGATATATGCACTTTCACTATCTCCTGTAAATGCCTTTTTAGTTTCTGGTTCAACTTTTAAAGCAGAAGTGCTGTTCGATCTTTTCAGTCTACTTCTTCTGTCATTAGCACCAATATTAGCAGCATCCTCCATTGTCTCCGCATGATTCCCTCGTCTATAAAGTGGCTGTTTTTCTTTGTTTGAAGAATCATTCTCAGGATCCAGTGGACTATCAAAGATCGATGGGGGAAGCAATTCAACTATGGCCTTCTCTTCAGATCTAGTAGAATCGCCCGCACCAGTGATTGATGATCCCTTTTTTTGATCTACAGAAGGAATAGAAAGAACTGACCCACTTCCAACTGATTCCTGAACTGCTGCTTTAACTTTCTTGGCCTCTCTTTTTTTATAATTTCTTCCTTTGGACCACAGGTTTTCAAGATTTTCAGGCATGAGAACTTCAGTTCTTCTCTGGGTTGCCGCCTCCAGCACCCTCGCCCAATCAGCAGCTCTAGGCTGCTTACTCTCTTCTTGAACTGTACTAGAACCAAAGGATTCATTTCCAGTACCTACCATTGCATCAATATTAGAATTGCTGGGTGGATATTTAGCTTCACCATCTTTAGCCTTAGCAGTGCCAGAAAAGTCGTGGTGGCCAGCAACATTAGTTGCCTGGGTAAAACCAAATACTTTGGTTCCATCCTCTTTAAGAGCAAGGACAAGTAATTCAATTACTTCATTGATATACCTGGACATGTGAAAAAAGGTATATATTAGCCATTGACTGGCATTAAGATCTTGAATTCAAGATAACCATTATAATTAAATACATATCATTGAACAACCATTCAGTGGTTCCTAAGGTACAACTAGAACAACCAATCAGAAAAAAGCAAGCCCAAAGAGAACACACCAAGCACTCAATGCATGAGGACATTCTCTTCATTTTCCAGTTAATATTCGGAAGCAAAACTCAAGATCCAGAAAATCAACTACATATCTACCCAATGACATCTATCGACATGTATGTACCAACAGCAACATCACCTTTATCCTAAACTAATTGGGGTCGGCATATAGAAATATCAACACGTATGTACCAAAGCAGGATATTGAAACTTGCATTTTATTGAGAGTTTTCATGATCAAAAGTTTAAGAAAACATTGAGCAGATAATCATGTTCTAAAAACTTACGCTGGGCTTGCAAAATCCATGACAGGCTGGATCACTAAGCAAGTAACGAGCTCTCGAGCAATGGATCTCACAACAGGGCACTGAGCTTCTCTTGGTCTCAGAACTAAAGTTAAAACTCCACCCACAAGTCGCTGAAGCACCTGTTTGGAGATTCACAGAGATTACATGAAACAGAGAAAACTCAATGGATGACTAGAAATCATGAGGCATATTACACCTCACACCTTGTATTCACTCTCAGGAGATACCAATGCAGGATGAAGCTCCTTAGATGCCATAAGATGGAACTTCAACCTTTCATCTCTCTCCTCAGACGACAAAGTCCCCATCACATCAGTACCTATAACTGCTTGGTTCCTTCTGAAAAGATCTAAGTGATCACCTATCAAATCAACTATGTCCCTGAAATATTTAGAGGATGATTCTTTACCTGTACCAACTAGTATCAAACAATTTGAAGATGCTTTTAATCGACTTACATAAGATAAAGAAGTAAAAATATACCTGGTTAGTAGGTCAACAAGGTTAATTGCTTTGACTCTTCCTGATATCTCCCCAAGAGCATCCATGATTATCGCACGTATGTGCTCGGGAAAATCCCTATCTAGTGTGATATCAGCGTACCATAAATCTATTACAAAATCCCTCAAGATTTTGTCGATGAACTCAATGATTGCAGCTTCCACAATAGGTGAATCAATTTTCCTCTTCCATTTTGGAGGAGGTGGAGGAGTTGTAAGGCGTGAGTCATTTATGGACAACTGCCTCTCCTTCAGAATAGATAAATAAGATCTGGGACGAACGGACTGAACTTTCCACTCGAAATCAACTTCATTGAAGACAATCCGCATAGCAGAGACAAAAAGTACTGCTATAGGTATATTCATCCACATTGATTTGCTTGTATCTGCAACATCATATACATCTTCAGAATAATCATCTTGCAGATGAATCAGCTAACACTGATTGTCAGATTTAACAGAGGCAAAAACCACGTGAATATTAAAATATTGAGGCCAATTAGCAACCATTTTGCGGGTGACTGACATCTTAATCTCTCCCTTCGCATGTGTGGTGGTTGGGACTGAGTGTGTGTTTAGTATGGGGGGGTAGGTGGTGCAGCCCATGTACTTTTTCATGCTAACTTACCTCCTCACCTGTGTCTAGGTGTATCCCGAATCTTGCATGCACAATTCAACAGTTAAGTGTGAAACTCGAAGCCCAGGTTCAGTAACTCATGCAAATCTACTATGGTAATTTTTATTATTCTATTTTTTCCGGGGGGGCGGGGTTGGGGGGATTGAGACTAAAACACTAGTAACCCTTAGCCGTTGATAGCTGCATTCGGATACCATGCATTGCCAGATAATGCGAAGAGGGTGTATCGACAACCGAAACTACTATCCAAAACGTTATAGAACGAACAAATTGCAATTCAACAATAATTCATTATCCAAGAAACGTCAAAGTAACTTAACCTAGTGCCAAATTTTTGCCAAAGCCTCATCCGACTAATAGGAGGATAAGGCTTGGTTTCTTGTTGTTGCTGAAGTAAGTTTACCATACAATAATCGCATATTCTCCTTCCTTTGGCATTCTTCTATCCCAGAAATTTCTTCGTCAGTGACCACACACAGAATCATCCATGATATGCAAAGACAGGCACATTCTTCACCACAAATCCAAACTACCATCATCGAGAAGAACAAGAAAAAAGGCACAACACATCAATACATCGTAAGCTTACAAATAAATCAGACAGCTCACTCGGGACAGAAAAGGGGGTTGGGGGGGACTTCCAATTCCGAGGAGGAAAGCACGGACTTACGCGAGAGGAAGTACGAGACGGCGAATATGACCAGCGCCCACCAGAGGGTCCGAACCTTAGCCTCCTCGATCAGATCGCGTACGGTCTCCACGGGCCTCATTTTCCCCGCCTCGAAGGCCCCTCCAGGAACTTCCTCCCGAATCAAAATCCTCCGCCCGAATTCGATTCGCGCGCCGAACGATCCAGCATCGAGCACGATTTCGAGTCGAGTCGAGACGAGGGCTAGGGTTTCGATGGGTCAAGTTTCGTTGATCGGGGATCTTCTGGAGGAGTGAATATCAGCTGAATCACGAGCTCGCTCTCTCTCTCTCTCTCTCTCTCTCTCTCGCTCCGTCTTTTTTCACCTCGTCGCCGGGACTCGTTAATCCCGTTGCGTTTGCGTGCGAAGTTTTGGTGTCGTCGTCATTGATCCGAATCACGTTCGGCCTTTGAAATTTCTTGCCACCTCAGCACGAGGGCCCAGGGTGATTGGGACCCACATAAATGTTCGGTTGTGCCACGTGTTCTTTTATTTAGCCCATATCTTGTACTTTTTATGCTTCGATCCGCTTTTATTTTTATTTCATTTTTTTACAGGAATCCGCTTTTATTTAATTAATTCACAAATTTTCGAAATTTTCAGATGGAATTATTAGACAGCAATTTCTATTTCGTTAATTATTAGAAAAATTATCCTGTATTGCCTGCCCTATGTGTTTGTGTTCATTTATCGACTACATGCGAAATTAAAAAAAAAAAATCACGAAATCATCCTCGACTCTAATAGGAATGTTGTGCTGACTCTAAAATTTCAACTTATAATATTCAATCTCTAATTTGACTTACACTTTTGTTTGTCAACAAATGAATGATACAAAAAAAAAAAAAATTAAAAACAAACATTTATATCGCTCGAAATAATTAGTCAGTTAAAAGTATTTTCACTATCGATAACTATTTATATCCAAGTATTTTCACGAAAAGTGAAAACATTCTTCGTTTATTTAAATTTTTAAGTGATACCGACTATTACTTTTAAGAAAATATTTTTAAATTATTCTTTTTTCGCGAAATTAAAGGAGTTATTATGGCTCTTCATCCTTAGCCCTCAAATTCGTTTTTTTGTATAATCTCAAAAAAAAAAATTAGTCTGACGTGGCTTTTTCTTTTTCAAATTCGGAATGTCCAACCGCGGAAACGATCTTTGATACATTCTTTCGGTAAACTCTCTTTTGTAATCCAACGCAAGCGTTTTAGATGCTACGAGAATATTCTATCTTCTTTGAAATTGTCTCCCCGAATCTTTTTCTCTCACTACAAAATATATATATATATATATGGTACGGATTTTCCAGAAATTGCTATTGAAGTTGGCTCGGCGCCAAGCTGTCCATATTGAAATTCATTTTTTGTCGGTAAAAGATCTTGAAATTTATTTTTTGGCAGGAAAAGATGTTGAATTTTGGCTCCGTCTATATCTCGAAAATGAATAATTTGAGAAGAAATTCCGATTATATCGTGTTAACATAGTTAATTAGTGAAAAATATTGTCATCAACGACAATAATGTATTTCTTTACCAAAAAAAAAAACGACAATAGTGTATGCATAAACATTATCGTTGATAGAGAAAATATTTTTTGTTCATTCATTTTTAAAACCTATACAAGTCATTGTTTTTTTAGAAATTGCATTTTGAATAATTCATTTTCTGTGACGCCTTCATCGACGTGATTAGGGTACAGAGAGATTTAGTGTCGTCCGAGGGAATGGTCGGAGGATCTCGAGGTAGGTACAAACCCCAGATTCAATTTAGCTCTCCGTTGTTTGATGACAATTAAATGTCGATGGTTTAATATTAATAATGTCTTGTCAAACATGTAAGTTCATTATTGATTAGTTTTACCAGTATTTATATAGTAACGCTCTAATTATCATCGATTAATTTTCTCTTGAATGAATCAAGCAACATTTTCTTTATTTACTAGATTAAGTGGATTTTTTATTTAACTGAATAATTTAAGTCCACTAGGTTTAGAGATGGCTCGAGATTGAGATCAAGATCGAAAGAGTGCATAAAAGGTCCTTTAAAATTTGAGGAGGCTGTAGGTGCATATAAGAACGTTTCTGTTCTTAAGCATAGTTTTTGAACAGAAACACATTTTTGTGTTTCTGTTCCCGCCTATGATTTCTAGGAACAGAAACGCATTTAGTAAGTTAAAAAAATACTTTTTCTCGCCGCCTCCGTTTACCGGGGGCTGTCAGCGACCGGCGGCGGCGATGGTGACCGGCGGGTGGTGACCACATCAGCAGCAGTGGGTGGTGGTTCTAAAAAGTATTCCAAAACCCACAAGTAGGTTTTTTTTGTTTTGTTTCTTCAAAAGTATTCACCAGCACAAAAGTGTCCCGCAGAATACTTTTGAAACATTTTTAAACCATACGCGTGTAAGGAGCGCGAATCTATGAAGAGAAGAAAAAGTGGAAAAGAAGAAGGCAAGAGAATTTTTTACGTGGAAAAAACCCTTCTAAATCAGAAAGGGAAAAAATCACGGTGCCGCACTAGGCAATCTCTCTAGTATTAGTTTTTCAGTATTACAAATACAAAATATATCACCCCAATATGAATCTAGAGCATACAAAGTCGAGAAATAAATTACAAGTATACCATGTAAAATATCTACGCTTAATATTACTTTTTATTTTTTCTTTATCAGACTCCACAAAATCCATCAATTTCCCACTTGGAGGCTGATCTTTAACGCGGCAATAATCTTTCATAGTCTTCATTCCTCTTTGTAACCAAAATTGTCCTTGTGTGGCAGCCCTTCTCATCACTAACCATGGAGGCCAACTGAGGCAATGCACAGCCTCAGTTTCTCAATTGTGACAACCTTTGTTAACATATCTGCTGGATTTTTCTGCACCAAGAATCTTCTTCAATGACAATATCTCATCATCTATCAAATCACGGATATGATGATACTCCAACTCAACATGCTTTGTCCTTGAGTGACACACCAAATTCTTTGCAAGACAAATAGCACTTTGACTGTCACTGAAAAGAACACTGCTATCTTGCTCATTGCCTATTTTCTTCAGAAAATTTTTCAACCAAATCATCTCCTTACCAGCTTCTGATATAGCAACATACTCTGCTTCAGTGGTTAAAAGAGATACACACGTCTGAAGTTTAGAAATCCAATTGATTGCAGCGCCACCTAAAGTAAAAACATAACCCGATGTGTTCTTCCTCTTATCCAAGTCACCACCAAGATCTGCATCTACAAAGCCTTGTAAAGTTACACTATTTTTCTTAAAACATAATGACATACCTAAAGTACCTCTCAAGTATCTTAATAACCACTTTACAGCTTTATAATGCTTTATTTCCAGATTAGCCATGTATATGCTCACAACTCCTACTACATGAGTTATGTCTGGTCTAGTACACACCATTGCATACATTAAATTGCCAACAGCTGACGCATACTAAACCTTAGCCATAGATTCTTGCTCCTCGTTCGTCTTTGGTGACTGCTCCTTTGAGAGTTTGAAGTAACTTCCCAAATGAGTACTTTTAGGCTTTGCATTCTGAACTTCGAATCTGTCCGGTACTTTCCCGATGTACTTTTCTTGAGATAAGTTTAGAATACCTTTGGATCTATCCTGCATGATCCTCATCCCAAGAATCTGATTCACTGCGCTCAAATCCTTCATCTCAAATTCTTTTGACAATTGATACTTCAGTATATTGATTTCTCTCATGCTAGATCCCGCAATGAGCATATCATTCACATACAACAGTAAAATAATATAGCAGTCATCAAATTTCTTGAAGTAACAACAGTGATCCATCTCACTTCTAGTGAAGTTGTTACACACATAACGGTATCAAATTTTTTGTACCACTGTTTAGGAGCTTGTTTCAAGCCATATAGACTTTTCTTCAATTTGCAGACATAATTTGCTTTTCTAAAGACCTGAAAACCTTCTGGTTGTACCATGTATGTATCCTCCTCTAAGTCGCCATGGAGGATTGCAGTCTTTACATCTAATTGCTTTAAATGTAAATTCAAATTCTCAACAGGCAACAATACTCAACACTAGCTTGATAGTAGTTAATTTCACAGTTGAAGAGAAAATCTCGGTGTAGTCAATACCTTCCTTTTGCGGAAAATCTTTTATTACTAACCTTGCTTTGTATCTTTTGTTGCCCTCAGGTTCTTCTTTGACCGGGTACACCCACTTGTTCTGTAATGCCTTTTTCCCATTTGGTAATTTAGGGGGTGCATGATTGTCTTTCTATTTCAAGAATATGTTTCTAGTTAGAAATAGATTTTTCGATTTCTATTTCCTAAACGAATTTCTCAACCAAAAATCGCGTTTGATAACGATATAATTTTTCTATTTTCGAAATAAAATTCGTTTGATAATAGCAAAAAATTTCTATTTCCGGCGGCGGCCAACAACGGCGGGCAGCAGCCGGCGGCGACCGACGGAGGAAGGCAGCGGTCGGCAGAGAGCAGAGGCGGGAGACCGGCGGCAATGACGGTCGTGGCAAATTTTTTCTATTTCTCCAATCTATTTCAGAAACAAAAAAGCCATTTTTTTCTACCTCTCAAATCTTAGCCAAAACTATTTCTCAACCAAAAAACTAGCCCCGAAATAACAAAAGCTATAATGCGTTGTCAAACGCATTTCTATTTCAAAGTTATTCCCTGAAACAAAAAAAAAACTAAAAAACATAGAAACAAAATGGGAATCATGCACCCCTTAGTTAACCCCCAAGTTCTATTCTTCTCGAGTGAATCCAACTCATCTTGCATTGCTAACTCCCACTTAATAGAATCTTTAACCTGCAGTGCTTCTAAAAAATTTATGGTTCACCAACATCAGTTAAAAGCAAATAATTCAATTACAGAGAATACCTTTGTACAAGTTTAGATGTTCTGCTAGATCTTCTCAAAGTGGACCCATGAGTGTATGATTCTTGTTCTAAATTTCCACTAGAGTCTACGGCAACAGTTTCAGGATTTCTGGCCATATCACTATTAGAAACCCCTTCCAATTCAATCTCTATAGTCTCCATCATTTACTTCTTCATACTAGATTATACCATACCTCTATCCTTATACAACATGTTTTCATTGAATGTAACATCAGCGATTCTTATTCTTTTTCTATTTTGCTCATCCTAAAATTGATAGCCAAAATAATTAGAACCATATCCAAAGAAAAAATATTTTTTGGCTTTTGCATCAAGCTTATCTCTATTTTAAGAATCTATGTGAACATATGAAACACAATCAAAAACTTTTAGATGGGAGAGATTTACCTTTCTTCCACTCCATTCTTCTTCTGGTAACTTGAAATCAAGTGGAACAAAAGGTCCTCTGTTGATCAAATATGTTGTTGTGTTGATTGCATTCGCTCAAAACATCTTGGGTAATCCTGCATGCATCCTCATACTTCTTGCACGCTCATTCAAAGTTCTATTCATCCTCTCAGCTGCTCCATTTTGCTGCGGTCTATTGGGAACAGTTCTTGTCATTCTAATTCCGTTCTCTACACAAAATTGCTTGAAATCTTTGCTATCATACTTACCACCATTATCGAACCTAAGACATTTAATCTTCAGACCAGTCTTGTTCTCTACTTCAGCTTTTCATCTCTTAAAAATAGGAAACACGTCAAATTTATTTTTCAAAAAATAAACCCATACCTTTTTAGTGGAGTCGTCAATAAACGTGACATAATAGCACGAGATTCCAAGGGAATGAACAGGAGCTGGTCTCCATACATCTACATGCACTAACTCTAATTTTCCTTTCTTTGGTCCTTCCCTAATTTTCCAAAAACTAACACGTTTCTGCTTACCCAGAACACAATCCTCACATAAACCAATATCAATGGACTTCAAATTAGGCAGTTTTCCCTTAGAAGCTAACAATTTCATCCCCTTGTCGCCCCTGTGTCCACAAATTAGAATCCGCTTTTGACTTAGTAATAGCTGCGATTTCTCTACTACTTTTAGTCATATACAGTGTTCCCGACTTTGTTCCCCGTGCTACAACCAAAGCACCTTTAACTATTTTCCAAGAGCTATCCCCAAAAATAGTTCTATATCTAGTGCTATCTAATTGACTTATATAGATCATATTTCAATTAAGTCCCGGAATATATCTGATATCATGCAACTTCCATTGATATCCATTAGTAGTTTTAATATAAACATCACCCTTTCCCATAACATCCAAAGGCTCATCATCATAAAGATAAACCTTTCCAAATTTTCCAGCAGCAAAATTATGCATTAGTTCTTTGCAAGAAGTAGAGTAAAACGACGCACCTGAATCTAGAATCCAAGATTCAATGGGACTGTCAATGCTCAAAATTAAAGCATCATTATCAACCATCTCTTCAATAGTTACACTTATTGATTTCTTTTATTCTTGATTTCGATCGCGGATACTGAAATTTCTTCTTTGGGGCTCTACATTCTCGTCTCAAATGACCCTTTTTTTGTCAATTCCAGCAAGTTATTTCACCACGAGGTCTCGATTTGCTTCTTCCTCTAGATTTCGATCTACCATGATTTCCGTCATTGTTGATTGCTTCTCCCTCTGCCTTCTGTATTAAAGTCATCACCTGAAAATTCACCTGACTCTCTTCTGCGAATACCCTCGCTAAGAATCAAATCTCGATTGCTTGAAGCTCCAACTTTTTATTACCAGACGAACTGCTCACTGCAATCATAGTTGCACTTCAACTTTCAGGTAGAGAAGATAATAAAATTAAAACTTTTACTTCGTCGTCAAATTTGATTTCCACCGAACTCAACTGAGTCGTGATCACATTGAATTCGTTGATGTGATTTGTCACAGAAGCACCCTCGTCCATCTTCAGATTGAAAAGACAACGCATCAAATAGACCTTGTTCGATGCTGAAGGCTTCTCGTACATGTTGGATAAGGCCGCCATCAAATCAACCGTTGTCTTCTCGTTAGCGATGTTGAAAGCGACATTCCACGCCAATGAGAGACAAATCACACCCAAAGCTTGCCTATCTAACAATTCCCATTTTTCTTGCTTCATCGATTCTGATTTTTTTTCCCGATAAAGGCTCACGCAAGTTCTTCGGATACTGTAGATCCTCGATATGCATTTTTCAGAAACCAAAATCTTTGCCATTGAACCGATCGATCTTTACCTCTCCTTCGTCCATATTCCTCGCTCCCACTATTTCGCCAAACCAGGCTTTGATACCAGTTGTAAGGAACGCGAATCTATGAAGAGAAGAAAAAAGTAGAGAAGAAGAAGGCAAGAAAATTTTTTACGTGAAAAAACCCTTCTAAATCAGAAAGGTAATGTAACACCCCGAACCTGTCAGGCACGCAAAATTTCACTAGGGCCGTCTTTAATCGGTGGTACCCAGGAATCCATCGGCCAACAATTTATAAATTTTAAATGATACAAACATACGGAAGCGATGAAACTTCTTCATACAATTCAAACTTAAGATGACTCAGGACATAGGGTACGTCTTGTTATAAATACCGACTACAGGTTCAGAGGGTACAACTCTAACTTCGAGGTAACATGAAATCTCTAAAGTCACAAAAGTATAAATCCATTTCATATAATTACTTCTTCAAATACCGATCACTAGAAGACTCAAATTTCCATCGCCTGGGGGACCTGAAAAGTTAATCCCATAACGGGGTGAGATATAAATCTCAGTAAGTTAAACCTAACCCTAAATTAGGTTGTCAGTACCTCCAAACACCTTTGAAAATAGGTATTCTTAAATAAAAGGCCTTAGCATGATAAAAAACATAACTCCATCAAAATATAGCATTTCACTAATTTAGAATCGACTCGATTCAGTAGTAAAATTTCACAAAAAAAGCTGAACTTCGTGTTATGGCAAGGATTTCAATAGAAATCTCCACTTGAGGTATTCTCAAATTTCTCAAGATCATAACGAGGCATTTTCTTAGCATATCTCAATCAAATTCCAATCATCAATATCAGGTTTTCAAGCACCCGCGTCATAACGCTTCAGGCCATTTAGGCATTCACATGATCCTATAAGGTATTTCCACCAATCATCACTATCCAAGCCCGCGTCATAACCCATCAGGCTATTATAACATGTTTGGCAAGACTTGCGTCACAACGCCTCAGGTCAACATATACATATTGCCAGGACCCGCGTAAGAACGCCTCAGGTCGTGTTCCTCAATCGCCCGCATAACAACGCATCAGGTTAGGATACTACCTGCATAATAGCACATCAGGTTAGTCATCCTTACTTGGCCACGTACAATATCCTACGTAACAACGCATCAGGATAATCCAAATCCCGCATCATAATACATCAGGGTATAATTTACCTTTCATAGACCCGCATCACAACACTTCAGGTCAAATCCCGTGTGATAACGCCTTAGAATTTTCTCAAGCCCCGCGCTTAACGCATCAAGGCATCACATTCACATGTGCTTATAATACAATAACCCACTGGCCAAATAAATTTCAATGCACGATAACAAGGAGGCAATCTCATAGTTCAGCCCCTACATATCAAGTTACTAATCCTCACATCACGTTCCATGGCCAAGCATCACAAAGGCAAATCGAGTAATTCAATTAATCACTTCACATTGGCAAAAGCAAGTCGCGGCCATTTCACAAAAATTCAAGTCTTGACACAAAATAATGGTTTCACAAATCGCCTCGAGACTCAATCGGTAATTCAACCCGCTCAAAGTATTCAAACCAAATAGGAATCTCCACAAAGCATGTCAAAAGGTTCGACTACCTTCCACGAACAAATTAAGATTCCTTAATCCAACCTCGATTCCACAGTTTTCATGCCATGAACCACTCAAGTTCAACTCATTAGAAACAGGGCAGATTCAGATTTGAGATCCCACAAGTAGAAATGGTTCATAATTCACTACTTTCCTCGAACAATAACGTCCCTTAGTAACCTAACATCCTAATAGAAGGTTGGGATTTACTTACCAAGGAAATTGAGCTATCAAAAGTGCACAAAAGCCTCCCTAGAGGTCACAGCCAGAAGTGGTCCAAATTGGACAGGTTTGTCCCCTTGAAAATCTAAGCAAGAATCAATAACTAAATCCCATCAATTTCACCCTAAACTTCAACCAATAGCTCCCTAACATATCAAACTAAGATTTTGAGGCATCTTACCACACAAACTAAGAAAAATTAGTCCTCGAACAGCCCTCAAGTTCATGGTGTTTCCCTTGGACAGACCGTTCTGGGTTTTTGTCCACAAAACAACAAGAAATCCACCATTAAATCCCATTATAAATCATCCTCAACCTCGAGCATATGCTTCTATATATCATAAATCAGTTGAAGGAGAGCCTTACCGAAGATTGGAGCGAAATGAGTTCGGAAATTCCACTTAGAACTCTTGGATTCAAAATTGACCAGTCTGACCTTTGCTCCTTCAAACGGCTCTACGGGACAAGCGGCTAGGTGGATTTAGACCCATAATACCTTGTTGGAACGGCAAGACGATAAGCTTTCTAATGGTAGGTGGCACGCCTTAATCCGATGAAGAAAGAAGAAGTTATGGCCAAAACAGTGGCCGGCAATGAGACTCGGCAGTGATCTGACGAGAAAGAAAAGAGAGGAAAATGAGAGAAAGGTGAGAGGGAGAGGGTTTAGCGAGCAAGATAAGGGAGAGAGAGAGAGTGAGAGGCTTCCTTCAATCTTCCAATTGGTCAAAGGCTTAGAATGGTTGGTTAAAAGTTGGACATTTAATGTCAATTGTGCATCCATTGACACTTATCTTCATGTCAATCAAGCCTTCATCCAAGGGTTGTTATTTTTCTTAATTTTCAACAGCCTTGGGGTATGGTCAATGACCAAAATGCCCTCATTCTATTTATTAAGTCAAGGTTAAGGCTTGAAGGGCAAAATGATAATTTTACTCTTGACGTCCGGAAAGTCGTTTTTCCAATTCAATTTAACTTCAATGAGGCGACGTCTAATTCGATTAGAACGTTGGAATCTTTATTTGCCATTTTTCAATTTTGAGATTCAATTTCATTTCTCAAGTCTCGATGGGTCGGAAATTCGGAATGTCACAACTCTTCCCCCCTTAAAAAAATTTCGTCCTCGAAATTTGCAACCTTCTAACCATCTAGTTCTTTGGGGTATTGGCGTTTCATCGCATCCTCATTCTTCCGAATAATTCCGTTCATGACTTGACGATCTTACTTGTACTTTCCGACTAAAGCCATCTTTCTCTAGCACTTGTCTCCTTCAATCCTCAATCTGTATTTGCTTTTCTCCATTCTCTTTCTATATTCATAACATCTATCAGTAGTTCATCCTCGAGCGTTCACCTCATCTCTTCCATTTGTCCATCACCATTATTACTAAACCCTCGCCAAAATGCACTCTTTAATGTCCATACCATTCGGCGTATCAATCCTTTCAAGGGCATGTCTTTTTCTTGTCGGCGCGTTTAATACTTGACCTTATGTTCGACTAACCAAATTTTCAGTCCATTCCATCGATAATATCGATGCAAGTCCGGCACACCTTTGTGCCATCCCAAGAGACACCATAATTCTCCCTTTGAATTTCTGATGAGGTCATTTCTTTAAGTTCCTTTTCAATATTGGACTCGTACTCTCGTCTATGAGACTTTAAGGTTTCAACCCTCAACTTTGAGATTTCTTTCCCAGATATCCGAAAATCTGAATTTCTTCCCTGTTCTATCAATTTCTATAACCCCTTAAATGTCAGAGTTTGTTCATCGCAGCATCTCAATTCCTTTTTGACTTCAAACTTGATGCTTCAGGTAGTTATCAAACTAGTCAATTGACAACCTTCTAATTTATGAGTTGAATCTCTTAGTTCCTTGGGCAAAGCCTACCTTTTATCCGCCAAATGTATGATGCTCAATTTTCACTTATATGCATTCGCTACTTACATCACTTTTTTCTAGGCGATATGGGATATTTCATCCTTAGTCTTTAAGCAATCTTATTCACACACGTTGTTCCTCATTCAAATTTTTTTTGGGCAACCACATACCTCAAATTCTTATGATTTGTGTAAACTTGAAACCTCTCCACGTGAGTCGTGTTTTCAACTTCGTCACCAGAACATTTGCAAGCCAACTTCAACCACGCATTATACGTTCCAACTCATGTAGCTTTACTATCACAATATATTCGCATAGTCCAATTTAGTTTGCCTTGCTACACCTCAAATTTCCTTTCTGTGTCACGTCATTATGATTCACTCGACCCCTTTTTAATTTCAAATAGGAACTCTATTATCGGCGTAGTCATCAACTTGACTTAAGTTCTCGAAAACTCTTTTCGTATTCATTCATCCATGGAATTACTTTTGTGGGAAATCTTCCTCCGATACATCCATAACAGTTCACCAATTTCAGGAACTTTCAATTTTCGCAACGCACATCGATCTTAGTCGATTCATCACTTATTCCATTCCTCAAGGGCTCCATAGGGATTTTATTTCACAGAAATTTTACTATTGAGGAATCTTACCTCATCAAACCCACAACTCATGCTCTTCACAATTAGCAGCACACAACGAGCATTTCCTTAGAGTCCGTAGGACACTCTCGAAAGTTATTCATATTTTTCATGACTCCTTAAATGAGTCTATATATCGTCTTTAAGGACGGTAACAATCAATCCAATTATTCATTGGATACTCAATTTGACTTTTATCAGTTTCTTTCTACCAGGTGTCGAACATTCGATCTATTCTTCATACTTTTCACTTGAAAGCTCAAACCTTGGCCATCTAGTCTCATGAGTCCCCACTTGAACTACACAATATTCTGTTCATTTTTTTTTTGGGTAAGAGTATTCTGTTCATTTTTGTCCCTCCTTTCTCAAGAAGCATTAGTGTCTTGACTTCTTAGTTTTACAACCAGCTAATGCGACCTGATCTCAATTTTGTCAATTCAACTGAACCTCGACACCATTCTAGAATTCAACGTTGTTCATAGGACAGCTTCTCGGACTTGACTTTCAAAAACCATTCAAGCTTGCGTCCTCCTCGTTAGTCCAAACGTTTCATTTTAGCACCAAGACAATTGACATTTTTTTCCTTCCTTTCACACTAGGATATCTTACCCTATGAAGGAAACCATACACTTCGGTGGCATTCTTTTACTTTGAATCCACCTTGTCTTTCTTATCCTAGAGGACATCCGTCTTGGAGTCTCGCCCACAGCAGTTCCCTTACTTCCGGATTCTAATGACACCACACTTTAACATTCTCCTTCCAATAGTTCAGCCACCTCAAGTGACAAGTTTCATTCTTCCTCGATCTCAACAAATTCAAATTTCAAATATTCAATTTGACTTCCTCAAGTGACCTTGCAATTACAATCTAAGCACCCTTTTTACTCATTCATCAATTCATTAAAATCGCAAGTAACTAGGATCATCAAGTCCATTCACCTTTCTTTCCATTAATGATCATGTTATGATCTAATCGTCCTTAAGGACAACGCCCTATTCTCTAGGGGTGATAACTCGCAAAGCCGCTTTTAGTGTTTTCGATTCAACCTTAATCAATCTCATAAAATCAACAAGGTCTGACAGACTGACACATCAGTCTCCTTATTATTCCTCACAACAATAAAAGGTTAATCACCATAAGCCTTATGTCACAGTAACGACATTTCCTTATAGGCACATTCTATGTTCCATAAGTGAAGTTCTCTTTTCTCACAATCCATGAACAGAAATTCTCTTACTTATTCCTCTTCCGATCATCCACTTCTTTCCTTGATGTCCATTATGGTTCATCAGATTTAGGAATAACAATTTGCCATAAGGCTTTCAATTCCAATCTACTCAGAGACTTCACGTCTCATTTAAATGGTCCATGACCACCCTTACTATGCTTAGACGACCTTGAGAATTCTGTCTCATAATGATCAACCTTCCTCAGGTCCTTTCAAGGCTATTAAAGTTTAGGCAATCCTTACTCTCGAGTAACCTCAGAAAGGTACTTTCCATGGAACAATTCAACGAAAATAATCCAGGCAAATATCATGCCTTCAAGGAAAATTCTTCCTTTGGTGACCTTTCATTAATCATCGACAGCCTCTTCAGGCTAATAGCTATTAGAGTCACTTCTCTTCCTCAATGAATTCAATACCTCTAAGGTTCTTTTCCAAATTCTCAATCCAGAAAAAGGCAGTTTAGGCATCATTTTTTCCATCGAACCTTAGTCAATCTCAACCTTTTACATCATTCCACAAGCTTTCCATCAAACGATTTTCATTTTCTATCGCCTTTCCTATGATCTCTACCATTCACTTTGCTAGCAAAAGCAACTGCAGTCTTAGTGACTGGGATAACAATAGCAGCTCCTTCTCTAGTCTACCTACCCATCTACTTTCTCATTTCCACTCAAAGTTTTCACGACCCTTTCAACTCTTAGGTTTTGTGCAGTCCACAAGCTCGAGCCAAACGCTTTTATAGCGCTCGTATTATGGTTACTCATCTTTACTCAATTCTCACGACTCCCTTCAGTTCTAGAGTCATCTCATATCTTGTATACTCAAGCCAATGCTCCTCTAGTGACCATTCTCACGACTCCCTTCATTCAACCTCATTAGGTCCTTATGGCACTCGAACCACTACAATTCCTTCTAGGAATTAAAGACTTAAGTCATCTACTCAAGTCTAGCAGTCTCAGGCAGCTCATCTCATCATCTATCACCATCAAACAACCATCCAGTGGTCCCTATGCAACTCTCAACTAATTGCCAATTATCTAAGGATTTCAAATCATCTTTAAGCAGCAGCCACATATCAAACCAGCCTCAACTAAGCGATTTCTCAATTAACAGTCAACTACTAAGCAATCCTTAGCTCGACAACTATCAAACGAGCACTTAAGGCATCAATTCAACGAGTTAATCAATCATACATTAAGTCTAGAGGCATCTGTCACTCTATCATAAACACGACAGGCTATCTCATTCTCAATAGATATTAGTTCAATGGGTATAAACCCCACAGGTCGTCTAACCTCTCAATTATACCTTGGCCAAGCTAATCACATGATGCCAATCATAAAACATACCTAACAGGCCCATCACAAACATCACTTTTCTTTTTCAAAGGGCATCCATTGCCAATCACGAAACTTTTAACCATGCCACTCATATGCGCCATTACACATGCCATGCCACTTTCGATCATTTTTTTCGACAATCAATCACGTGCCACACATCTCTTAACCACAATTGGACTCAACCTGATACCTAGATTTTCCCTTTCAAGTTATAACTTGGGTCATTCCTGCTTCTTGCCATCCTAGAAGCCTACTAGGATCTGTTTCTTGTCCGGATCTCTCTGTCTCGGCAATCACTCCCCGCCCTCATCAGTCTTGGCCGTTGCAGGTTGTCCCAAGTCATACATCTACGGAGAAAGCCCCGTTCCACATGTCCCATACCATGTTTCATTATAGTTTATAGGTATCCCATCAACTTGTGCCATACTAAGCGACAGTTTATTAAGTCCAACAGCGATAAGTTCGTGCATGCACCCTCATCAACTTTCGTTTCAAAGCCACAAACACATGCACAATATGTTCGTTCTCACCACTTGTCATACCACAATCGTCTTCACATCAAACCTTATTCATAGAAAACCTTTAGTTCCACAAAGACCATCGCTTCTCACAGATCAATTGCCTATAGTCAACCATATACCTCGAATCTAGTTGCTATTCAAGTCAAATCCATATGCATTCGATCACAACTAATCTTTAATCCAAATATTCCTTCCTCGCTTTCCTGTATACACCTCATTTCATACCATCTAGGGTCATCAATAGCAATCGATAACTAAACCATCAGGATACAACGCAAATCAAGCCTGAATCGACCAACGCCAATCGTCTCTTTATAACTCATACTCTCCAAGTTGGGTCATTGACAAACTATAATCACAATCATATAACCCAATCGACCCTTCATTCATAAGCTATTCTCTAGCAACCTCAAATCTAAGCTTATGACTCCTTAATTTCTATTCACTTCCTTGGGAGCCTTATTCATAAAAAAACTCAAGATCATCCATTAAATGGCACTAAGACCATTAGAATACTACACAAGTTCATGCCTATAGTCCTCAAGATTCAGCAATCCATGCTTATCCCTCAAGGTCTCACTAGCTAATTATCCTTAAGTCATCGCTCCTTTTTACTCCAAGTCTTAATTACATTGGATCAAGCTGACATTACTCTGATACCAAACAAACGGGGATATCACGCCTCGAACTTGTCAGGCACGCAAAATCCCACTAGGGCCATCTTGTCTCGGTGGTACCCAAGAATCCGTCGGTCAACAATTTATAACTTGTAAATGATACAAACATATGAAAGCGATGAAACTTCTTCGTATAATTCAGACTTAAGATGACTCAGGACATAGGGTACGTCTTGTTATAAATACCGACTACAGGTTCAGAGGGTATAACTCTAACTTCGAGGTAACATGAAATCTCTAAAGTCACAAAAGTAAAAATCCATTTCATATAATTACTTCTTCAAATACCGATCACTGGCAGGCTCAGATTTCCATCGCTTGGGGGACCTGAAAAGTTTAATCCCATGACGGGGTGAGATAGAAATCTCAATAAGTTAAACCTAACCCTAAACTAGGTTGTCAGTACCTCCAAATACCTTTGAAAATAAGTATTCTTAAATAAAAGGCCTTAGCATAATAAAAAAAAACACAACTCCATCAACACATAGCATTTCACTAATTCAGAATCGACTCGATTCAGTCGTAAAATTTCATAAATAAAGCTGAACTTCGTGTTCTGGCAGAGCTTTCAATAGAAATCTCCATTTGAGGCATTCTCAAATTTCTCAAGATCATAACGAGGCATTTCCTTAGCATATCTCAATCAAATTCCAATCATCAATATAAGGTTGTCAAGCACCCGCGCCATAACACTTCAGGCCATTTAGGCATTCACATGATCCTATAAGGTATTTCCACCAATCATCACTATCCAAGCTCGCGTCATAACGGATCAGGCTATTATAACATGTTTGGCAAGACCTGCGTCACAACGCCTCAAGTCAACATATACATATTGCTAGGACCTGCGTAAGAACTCCTCAGGTCGTGTTCCTCAATCGCCCGCATAACAATGCATCAGGCTAAGATACTATCCGAGTAATAACACATCAAGTTAGTCATCCTTACTTGGTCAAGTACAATATCTCGAGTAGCAACGCATCAGGATAATCCAAACCCCGCGTCATAACGCATCAAGGTATAATTTGCCTTTCATAGACCCGCGTCACAACACTTCACGTCAAATCTCGTGTAATAACGCCTCAGGATTTACTCAAGCCCCGCGCTTAACGCATCAAGGCATCACATGCACATGTACTTATAATACAATAACTCACTGGCCAAATAAATTTCAATGCACGATAACAGTGAGGCAACCTTATAGTTCGGCCCCTACATATCAAGTTACTAATCCTCACATCATGTTCCATGGCCAAGCATCACAAAGGCAAATCGAGTAATTCAATCAATCACTCCACATTGGCAAAAGCAAGTCGCGGCCATTTCACAAAAATTCAAGTCTTGACACAAAATCATGATTTCACAAATCACCTCGAGACTCAATCAGTAATTCAACCCGCTCAAAGTATTCAAACCAAATAGGAATCTCCACAAAGCACGTCAAAAGATTCTACTACCTTCCACGAACAAATTAAGATTCCTTAATCCAACCTCGATTCCACTGTTTTCATGCCATGAACCACTCAAGTTCAACTCATCAGAAACAAGGCAAATTCGGATTTGAAATCCCACAAGTAAAAATGGTTCATAATTCACTACTTTCCTCGAACAATAACGTCCCTTAGTAACCTAACATCCTAATAGAAGGTTAGGATCAATTTACCAAGGAAATTGAGCTAGCAAAAGTCCACAAAAGCCTCCTTAGAGGTCACGGCCAAAAGTGGTCCAAATTAGATAGGTTTGTTCCCTTGAAAATCTAAGTAAGGATCAACCACTAAATCCCATTAATTTCACCCAAAACTTTAACCAATAGCTCCCTAACATAACAAAATAAGATTTTGAGGTATCTTACCACTCAATCCAAGAAAAATTAGTCCTCGAACGGCCCTCAAGTTCACGATTTTTCCCTTGGATAGACCGGTCGGGGTTTTTGTCCACAAGACAACAAGAAATCCACCATTAAATCCCATTATAAATCATCCTCAACCTTGAGTATATGCTTCTATATATCATAAATCAGTTGAAGGAGAGCCTTATCGAAGATTAGAGTGAAATGAGTTCGAAAATTCCACTTAGAGCTCTCGGATTCAAAACTGACCAGCCTGATTTTTGCTCCTTCAAACGGATCTACGGGACAAACGGTTGGGTGGATTTGGACCCATAATACCTTGTTGGAACGGTAAGACGATAAGATTTCTAATGGTAGGTGGTATGCCTTAATCCGATGATGGAAGAAGAAGTTATAGCCAAAACAGTGGCCGGCGACAGGACTGGGCAGTGCTCTGGCGAGAGAGAAAAGTGAGGAAAATGAGAGAAAAGTGAGGGGGAGAGGGTTTGGCCGAGCAAGATGAGGGAGAGAGAGAGAGTGAGAGGCTTCCTTCAATTTTTCAATTGGTCAAAGGCTTAGAATGGTAGATTAAAAGTTGGACATTTAATGCCAATTAAGCATCCAATGACACTTGTCTTCATGTCAATCAAGCCTTCATCCAAGGGTTGTTATTTTTCCTAATTTTCGGCAACCTTGGGGCATGGTCAATGACCAAAATGCCCTCATTCCTTTTATTAAGGCAAGGTTAAGGCTTAAGAGGCAAAATGGTAATTTTACCCTCAACGTCCGGAACGTCGTTTTCCCAATTTAATTTACCTTCGATGAAGCGACGTTTAATTCGATTAGAACGTTGGAATCTTTATTGGTCATTTTTCAATTTTGAGATTCAATTTCATATCTTAAGTCTCAATGGGTCGGAAATTCGGAATGTCACAGGTAAAAAATCACGGTGCCGCACTAGGCAATCTCTCTACTATTAATTTTTCAGCGTTACAGATACAAAATATATCGCCCCAATATATAACAGGAGTCCAGGGCATACAAAGTTGAGAAGTAAACTACAAGTATGCCATCTAGAATATCAACGCTTAATATTACTTTTTATTTTTTCTTTATCAGACTCCACAAAATCCATCAACGCATTTATGTTCCAAAGTATTTCGGAAACACCTTTGAAACAGAAACACTCTCCTTAGAGCGTTTCTAGAGCGTTCCTGTATACACCCTAAGAAAGCCAATTACAAAGAAGGGCTTTGCTTCCATGAGCCTTTACAACCCAGTTTGCTACTTAGGTTGTCTTTTCGAAGGCAGTGGAGTATTTGGATATCATGAAAATGGGATAAAAGAGGCTTTTAATTGTGCCGCGCCCTTCCCTGAGATGAATTAGTAAGGGAAAGCGACAATGGATTACTAAGTCAAAGATCTAGCATGGACTTGCCTTACTCCATACCGATCGCAACATTTGGAGTCTCAATTTAATAAATCTAACATGAAATTTAATAGGATAAGTGCATTAAAAGTCCTAAAACTTACAATTTAAGAGCAAATGAGTCATAAAACCTTCAAAAAATTCGATGAAGTCCTAAAACTTGTCACAAAAGAGCATTTGAGCCATAAAACTTTCAAAAAGTATAATTAAGTCCTAAAACTAGCTACGAAAGTGCAATCGAGTCCTAAAATTTTCAAAAAGTACAATCAATGGAAAGACCTCATTAAACTAATATTCCAAGATTTAGGAATTGATTGCATTTTTTGAAATTTTTAGGACTCGAATGCACTTTCGTGATAAGTTTTATAACTTATTATACTTTTTGAAACTTTTAGGACTCCAATGCGCTTTCATTTGTGAGTCACCACTAAAATATTACAGGTAGATTAAAAACCCGAACGTTTTACTTTTGCAAACTAAAGATTTATGGATGCGAGGCTTGGTTACCCTAGATAAAACTAACACTCTTTTGGTACCTTTTATTTTTATTTCAAAAATATTTTGCATTCAGTCTTGGTCAATCTTAATTATAGAATGCGGGAGCAAATCAATAAAATGACACCAAATAATTAAACAAATAGATTAATAAATTGCTAAAAAATCGCAAACATCAGTGGAAAGCAAATCACAACTTCCCCGTGATTAATTTCTCTATATCTACGAAATATGAATAAAAAATCATGATTTCTATATGATTACACAATTTTAGCTGATTCTTTTTGGGTTTTTCTTCTATCTAATGATATTATATGCAATGAATGAAATGTAATTCTATTGTAAGTTATGTTTATGTGATCCTAATTTAACTAATGACATATGCAATTTATATGCAACATAATTCTAATGATGGAAAAAATTATGGACTAATCAAATATAACATGCAATCTCATTTATATGAACCTAAACATGTAATTACTAAATGAGATGAAAAAAATATGAAAGAGATATTAAGAAGGGGATGTTATGACATGACATGTGATGATGTGGTAGCGATGACATGACCATAATGATGCGGCAATGATGAGGTGGCAATGGTGATGTGGCAAAGGTGACGTGCAAATGATGGAACTAATTTTTGTGATTTTCCTTTAATCTAGAATAAAAAATTTCCTAACATATATATAATGTAATCAAACTAGGAGATAATCTATGTTTAATCATATTCTAAATTAGGTAATATATAATTGATTACCGGGAAAAATTCAAAGAAGGGCATGAAATCTTCTTGTTTTCTCAAATAAGAGCCCCAAGTGAATACTGTTTTAAATAAGGGCATGAAGTACCATCATTTTCTCAAATAAGAGCTTGAAGTAAATTTTGTTTCGAATAAAGTCTTGAAGTGAAAATAAAATTTAAAAAATGGGCTCGATTTCAAGGGCATTTCCGTCTTTTTACTTATTTGATTTTTTCCTTTTTAAAATTTTAAAAAATCAAAAAAGGGAAAAATATAGAAAAATGAACAAAAAAATTAAAATGTGAAATGACAAAAATGCCTTTCAGGCTAGATCCTTTTTAAAAACATTATGGCTACTTCAGGCTCTTCATTGAAACATAATGTATCATTTCGAGCTATTATTTAAAACAAAATTCACTTAGAGCCCTTATTCGAGAAAACAAGAGGATTTCAGGCCATTTTTTAAGATTTTTTTCCCTTGATTACATGGTTCCTAGATATGTAATTCTATACTAAGAAATTAATATGAATGCAATCTATACTAGGTGCAATGCGATGTGTTCTTCAAAATAGGAAAGCATCTCGAATTAGCAACACCCAATATATATCCGATCTTAGGTCTAAAATATCGAAACCTCAATAATAATCCATCATACAAATGCAACATATCAAGCCAAGAAACTTCCGGCTCGCGGGACGCCTTAAACATCGCACCGGATTGAGTTAGAATCGAAATAATCCAAATCGGATGACTAGATATTCGAAGCAAGGAAGGAAAGAATTCAACAAGAAACGGGAACGGGAACGGGAACGTCAGGACTGAGAACATTGCAAAGGAAATCTCTAGATCTTCGATGCTCGATTTCGTTGGTGAAGCTAAAGAAGAAAGTGCTGTGGGAAGTCTCCACAAAATTCAAAAGCATTTCGACCTAGAACGAATGCATATTCACCATCTCAATAATCACTTCTGACCGTACTCTCTGAGCTTGATCCAACGATCAATAAAATAAAATGCGTAACTTGTCGACTTCGTGAAACTGAAATTTTTTCTTGCCCGGCTCGAAAATTCACGTAATTTTCGGGTTTTTCGGATATTGTCCATCTGGTTGGGCAGGCCCGATTCCTGTTTTTTTTTTTTCCAGCCATGTTTTCTTTTTAATTTAATTTATTTTTATTTTTTATATATATTTTCATTCGACAATCTTGTCAAGTGATTTTAATTCCAAAAAAAAAGAAAAAAATAAAATAAAAAAGAATATGACCCAACCCGACCCGGCTCAGCTCGAAAAATTGCGGATATGTAACTCGGGTAGGGCCGAGTTGAGGTAGGTACCATTTAGTTTCGAGCCGGGTCTCGTTGACACCCATAACTGCGAGGCACTGGGTTGCCCCCTTTTTATTTTTCAGCTTCAGCTTTTTAAAATTAAGTTTGTCTCTTTTCAGTTTTTTTTAATTTAATTTAAATAGGACTTGGATAAATAATAATAACAAATGTCACGTAGGAGAGAGAAATTAAATTAAAATTGTCACGTCATCTTTTTTCATTGGATAAATTGACGATGTTAGCGAAAGAACTCGATTGCATCAATTTGACAAGTTTTAGGACTTGATTGCACTTTTTGAGAGCTTTAAGATTCAGCAGTACTTTCACGACAAGTTTTAGTATTGCACATATCCTGAATGTAATGTTACGGTGTACAAGCATTACAAGATTGATATGATGTTCCATCCTCGGAGAACATAGTTGGTACACAGCATTACCACGGATACAACAAGCTAGAATGAGATCAACATATCTAAAGGACCACCAAACGCCGGCAATTCATTCTCATCATTCACATCTAATCTATAACACTGTAGTTTGGCATACTAATCCTTGCTTTAGTTGGAGTTCAAGAGATCCTGAAGATCTATACCGTCAACTTGGAGAATATGGCATATTACAACTTCAGTCGCTAGGTCAGTCAACGTGACTGTCATCGTCATTAGGCGAACGTTGCTCGTTGCACGTCAGGACTAGGCACGTTCCGATCAGGTAAACCAGTATTCAGCATCTCCGTTGGATAGTCGGATTCAATAGTAACTCCTGGAGTTGCCTGAGCCCAAAAAAAAAATTTGAGGAGAAGAAAGAGCAGACAGCACTCGAGCTTTAACATAGTCAGATGTATCTCGAGATCATATGTGGCTTTGTATCCACCTAAAGCAACGTTTGATCACCTGTGCACCGTTCAGATTACCCGGGCTGCTTAAATCGGTTGAAGCACTCGCTGATGCTGACTTTGTTTTTTTATTTTTCCTGTTTATTATCCGACAGAGAACCCACGCCGTCTACAAAGACAAAATGATGCCGGCGATGAGTATCGGGGTCACAACATCCGAAACTCCATTGTTGCCCGAAAGTATCCAAGTTGAAATCATGTAAGTTTAAAGAACAAATTGTCCCATCTGTTGCTTCAGAATCACCCTATTTTTGGCAGTCTAACCGTCAGTAATCACTGGAACTAAACCTCAAAATGATAATTGGCAAGTTTGGTCCGTTGATACTCCCCATGAAGTTCGACGAAACGCAGTTGGAAAAGTTGTGACTTGAGAAAACATAAAAGGACAGCCGGAGTTAAAGGTAAACCGCACTCAAAATCATGGCAAAGAGGGAGGAACTAGCTAATCATGAACCGGCAAAGCCAGAAACCCTCAAGAAGCTGAATGAGGAACATATGTAGAGAACTGAAATCAATTTTACCTGAACTTGTAACCATGTTAGAGATGCTCAATCAAGGGAAGCGAAAGAAGAGAAGTCGAGTACCGGGTCGGAAATGTCACTATCCAGAACATCAGAATTTAGGTGATATTCGAGCATGGAAAAATCAGTGCCGCGGCCCTTAGGTTGTCGACCTTCATAGTAAGCAAAATATCTCTTGGTTCCCGCTGGCTTACCGGTGTCCAGCGCCCGTACAACACGCTTGCTACTCGTCTCTTTCCAAAATCCCCGCTCGGTCTTCCTCCGACTACCACGGGGGCAAAAGAAGAAACACTCGTGTCCTTCGGACGATTCACTCGAGAATACTGCAACCATAGATTGTTTAACTGTTAATTTTTACTGAGGTCTTCCGGGCAAGGACCGATTACCATCCAACCATAAGAGAATAGGGAAATAGAGATCTCTAGGAACTAAATGTAAGTCACCGTCGTAAAGGATAAACAATTCCGGAGGCTCCCAGTTGTAGATGTATAACTCGGGAATGGCGCAATGAGCTTCCGTTTCTCCTTTGAGCTTCTTTTTCAAGAAATGACCGACGAGTTGCTCCTCCGTCGGTTTGAATCCATATCCGACCTGCCGCCCGTCCATCGATCCCGCCATGCTATATACGCTTGCAGCCTCACATTTGAAATCTGCAATGGAAAAAATAGGAGAAGAGTATAGAATGCCAATGGTACTAGTAAAATTAAGCAGGAGGAAGAGAAGACGGGAAACGGACGTCACTCTTGACTTGGCTTTGCTTTGCTTTGCTTGAGAGTGTTGACTCCAAAACGCTTCCCAGTACATCGATTTATAAACACACAAAAAGATTCCCTTCAGGTTGGTAGAGAAGGAACTACTGTTCAAGAGGATCCCACCTCGAGCTCGAGACGACGACGTTTTCCACTTAGAACAGCTTCTACGAAGTCCGCATGCAGTGCGGATTAAACTTGGTTACTAGGACCCATCTTGTCCTCGTAGTCCATCGAAAAATGTGGAAGTTCATAGAAGATTCTAGAATCCCAAGAGACATGCATTGTCTGAGCAATGACGTCGAAAGTGAAAGAGATAAGAAGATTATGATTAGTACAATGCGTGGGGATCAAGGCAGGTGACTTACCCCATCCTCACCCTCCATAAAAAGGGAGAATGGAGGGTGGGGATGCCAATCCAAATCCTAGTACAATTCAAAAGAACCGTCGTTCCTCTTTACCTTTACAGAGCGCGGACTTTCGGGGGGGGGAAAGAGTTCAAAAGGGCAAGACTCATATACGCTTTAGCAAAAGTTAAGGATGCCCGATCTTCACTTCAAAAGTTAAAAGTCTAGCTTCTTGTCAGAATTTATAACCTTTATCAGAGAAACGTTTTATGTAGTCGCCATTGGATATGACATAAGTGCAAATGTTTAGCTAGGAATCTAAGTTCCGGCCGTCTTTCCTTCATTATTGGTGGATTCAATTATTTGCCGATTCTATCGGGCATTTAATCAGGTGTTCGTATTATGAAACTTATGAATAACACGACACGGTCGAGATTTGTCAAGACACCAACAAAGACGGAGCATAGTACCCGATGCTTATCCCCAATGAGAAAATATTGTGCTTGCGTTAAAGTAATACATTTTGCCTTTCCAACTACTTGTTTGTGTTGACATTGTGTTTCGTGACTTTGGCGACAAATTTATGTAACCAATATTTTGTTATAATCAAATATTTCAAGTAACTAATATTGGGGAGAATTAGAAAAAAAAAATCATAAATCTATTGTAATTATGTCAATTCAGTTCTAAATCTTTTTGTATTTATGCCAACTCAGTCTATTTGGTTTGTCGGCACTAATGTGGCAAATCTTTAATAAAATTTCAATATTTTTCAAAAAAATTAATAATTATATAATATATATATATATATTTGTCTTTTTTGGGGTTTGGGCCTGCAACCCTCCTGGAGACCTCCTCCGACCCGTAGGTGAGGGCTCATGGGCCCTTGCCTGACAGCGGGTGGCTCCTGCCGTCCCAAATCATAACAAAAAAAAGAAAAAAACGACAAATGAATTACTTTAAAAATAATATTAAGAATTTGCTTTCGGGCCAATCAGTGAAATGGATTAAATTGGTACAATTATAAAGGTTTAGAGCTTAATTGGCAAAAAAAAAATTTAAGACTGAATTGACACGCAATAGATTTATGATTTTTTTAGTAATTTTTCTTAATATTTGTCGTGCGCTTGGAGAAAAAATAAAGCATATTTTTTCAATAATTTTGAATTATACTATTTGGATAATGATACATACAATAACAAGGGTTAGGCCTTTTTTTTATCAATACCTTTTTTTTTTCAATCAATACTTTTTTTTTGGTCGTTTGTTGTCCCACCATGAAATTTAACTTTTTCTTCTCTTCTCTTTTCGTCTGGTGGGTCCCACTCCTCGCACATCTTTGCTTGCCCATTTGCCCAACAAAACTTGAAAACGTACCACAAATCATGTATTAGGATTTGTAGAATTCTATGATTTTACGGTCCAATTATTCTGCGGTTCCCTGGTGATCTTAATTGGAAAAAAAAAAAACCAGCTTTGACAACCTATTACACGGACACAAGACATGGCTCGCGACACGACACGACATGATACGCCAACACGATAGTTTAAAAAAAATAAAGAATTTCGACATGCTGGGATACGTTGTATATTATATGTACACACGATTTTAGAACCATAAACCTTCAATTATTACTAAGCACAGTATCCATATAGTCGAGAAAAATGAAAAAACAAAGATCGCTAGGGGAAGGATTTAGAAATTAGGTAAAAAATTTGGATTTTTTTTTTTCACTATTTTTAGTGTCCAAAGCAAAAAAACAATAGAGGAACAGTCCAACCTTGTCAGACGCGTGTCCGTGTATATGTATATAAGTAACTGTTTCATAAGTAATATTCATGCCAAATGTTACCTCTTGTATGATTACTTCTAGTACTTCTTTAGAGAGCTTGATTAGCCTGCATATGTATATATGGACCAACATTGACCGTGACGTCGGTTCTTAAGTGAGTGAGTTTGTAACATTCTGAAGTAGCAAATAACCCTTACATAAAACAAAGAAAAGAAAAAGTGGCAAATAACCCTGATTAAACTCACCCACCCACGTTTGACCGAGTTGGTTAAGAGATAGACTATTCATTGTTAGATCTCTGGTTTAAATCTTCCAACTTGCGCTCCGTGACTTAAGTGGGGGTTGCGGCTCGTGGTTGTCGTGCTAGTTCCTTCGAAGAATAGTCGCGGCTGGTGGTTGTTGTGCTAGTCCACTCGAGGAATAGTTGAGGTGTGCGCAAGCTGGCCCGGACACTTCGGTCATTAAAAAAAAATTGATTAAAGTCAAGTTTTGAAGATAGAAATTGCATTTAGCAATGATAATAGGTACACACTCAAACCAAACGAATTTCGAATCCTTCAATTGAACTCGGTGTTTGATGAAATTACTGAACCGAAAAAAGAATAAAAAAAATAAAACTTGTCATGGAAGTATAATAAAGTTCTAAAACTTTAAAAAGATGCAATCAAATCCTAAAATATATCAATTATGTATAATTGAGTCATAAAGCTTTCAAACAGAACAATTAAAGAAAGGCTTGATTTCTCTAATTCGACAAGCTTTAGTATTTGGTTATATTTTTTTTAGACCTCAAATACAATTTTTGATAAGTTTTAGGATTTATTTGTACTTTTTGAAAATTTGAGGACTCAATCACATTTTTTGACAAGTTCTAGTACTTCTAACACACTTATCCCTTGATTCCAACAACCACGAGTGACTTTTCGAGCATCACGAGCACAATTTCTGTGCCAAACAATCGAGGTTCAATTTTCTTTTCTTACAAACAAAGTTCTTCTTTCTCCCATTTTGAGAATAGTCTTGTTAAATAATGAGTTCTAGTGAAGAGCTCTTGCTATATGTTGGTGTTTCTCTTGTGTGAGGTGTGATCTTTTAATTTTCGTCATGTTATTTATTTTCGTGTAGAAAAACACTGTTGCTTAGGGCTTGGGTCGAACCAAGCCAGCTGGACGAACGGGAAATTTATTGATAAATTCTTAGGTAAATGCACACCCTGAATGATGACCACCTCATGCAGTTACCACCAGTCGCAATTTGGCTCGTCCCTAAAGGGAGTACTCATAGTGACCACGTAAGGCGACACTGGATCAAGACGGTGGTAGATCCTACTTATGAATAACACCCGGATTAATCTGCTTAGACTCTTTGTTATATTACTATAAAAAAGAAGAAGAAAGAATGAAAATAAACCGAAATCCGGAGACAATCAATGTGCGCGATGTAGTTGGGCTTGGCCGTGGGCCCATGGACTGTGGATCGGGCAAATTTATCTGTTGCTTCTTCCTCATCCTTTCCGATTGGCCATGGCCATGCCTTCTCGCTAGACCGCCGCGGATAGCGGAAGCTCGAAACGACATGCTTCTGAACACCACGGCCTCGGACCCCTCTCTCTCTTTGCTTCCCACCACCGCCACCACTCGCCCCGGAACCTCCAATTCGTCCATGCGCGGTTCTCTCTCTCTCCTCCGCTCACTCTCTGTCTCCCTCCACCACCACCACCTCCACTGCCGCTGCCACAACAGTCTGTTGCTCCTCAGCCACTCGCGGCGACTCTCTTTCGCCACCCTCCGCGGTCCCTTCTCTCGACTCCCCCTTCTGGTCTCGCCCCGCGCCTCTCCCGCTTCGCTGTGTAGTTCCGTCGAGCAGGTGGTGGATGGGCCCGATTCGGAGGAGAACTGTGATTTCACGAGCAGGGGTAGTGAATCCGATGGGTTCAGCTTCGATATGGGGTCTTTGGGGAGTGAAATGAGGCGAGTGGTGTCGCCCGTGGTGGAGGTTACGGAGTTGGAGGAGATGCCAGAGCAGTGGCGGCGGACGAAGCTGGCTTGGCTGTGCAAGGAGTTGCCAGCGCACAAGGCCGGGACTTTGGTAAGGATTCTGAACGCGCAGAGGAAGTGGATGAGGCAAGAGGATGCAACTTATGTGGCTGTTCACTGCATGAGGATCAGGGAGAACGAGACTGCCTTCAAGGTATGTGGCTTTAATTCTTGCAATTTCACCTGTTCCTGGACTTTCTTCATAAGAAATGTTGAGGACATAGGTTTAATTTGTTCACAAATCACAAGCATATTAGTTATTGCCGTTCTTTTAGTTCGCTCCTAGTTTCTTTTCTAACAATTAGGACTTCTGCCTCCTCAATTTGTTGCAAAAGCTATGTTCATGATTTTGAAGTACATCACCACATTGTAGGTGTACAAGTGGATGATGCAGCAACATTGGTATAGATTCGATTTTGCGCTTGCCACGAAGCTTGCCGATTACTTGGGTAAGGTGCGGAAATTCGCCAAGTGTAGGGAGATTTTCGATGACATAATAAACCAGGGACGGGTTCCCAGTGAATCTACTTTCCACATTCTCATTGTTGCATATCTGAGTGCATCCATTAAAGGTTGCCTTGAGGAAGCATGTAGTATTTACAATCGCATGATCCAGTTAGGAGGGTATCAGCCTAGACTTAGTTTGCACAACTCGCTATTCAGAGCTCTGGTGAGCGGCTCAGGAGCCTTGTCGAAACATCATCTGAAGCAAGCAGAATTCATATTCCATAATTTGGTGTCATCTGGGCTTGAGATACACAAAGATATTTACGGGGGTCTCATATGGCTGCATAGCTATCAGGACACCGTAGACAGAGAGCGGATTAAAGAACTGAGAAAGGGGATGCAAGAATTTGGAATCGAGGAGACTCAAGAGGTGCTTTTGTCTGTACTGAGGGCTTGCTCTAAGGAAGGGAATTTAGACGAAGCAGAAACGGTGTGGATCAAACTTCACCATTTGGGTGAAAAACTTCCTTCTCTAGCTTATGTGTACAAAATGGAAGTCTATGCGAAGGTTGCAGATCACATGAAGTCTTTGAATTTATTCAGGGAGATGCAGGAGCATTTGGGTTCTGCCACTGTGGCAGCATACCATAAAATTATAGAAGTGATTTGTAAAGCTAAAGATGTGGAACTGGCAGAATCTCTTATGGAAGAGTTCAAGAAGAGTGGCCTAAAGCCCCTTGGTCCTCCTTTTGTTGACATGATGAATATGTATTTCAACTTAGGCCTACATGATAAACTTGAGTCAGCTTTCTCCCAGTGCCAAGAGAAGTGTCAGCCTAATCGTATAATATATGGCATATATTTGGATTCTTTGGTGAGAATTGGAGACATTAACAAAGCTGAGGAGATTTTTAGTGAAATGCATAGTAGTGGAGCAATTGGCATCGGTGGACGGAATTGCAACTCCATTTTAAGTGGCTATTTGTCTGCTGGAGACTATGTGAAGGCAGAGAAATTATATAATCTTATGTGTCAGAAAAAGTACGAAATTGAACCAGCCTCGATGGAAAAGCTTGACCCTATCCTTAGTTTAAGAGGAAAAGCTGTTAAGAAGCCAGTGAGCCTCAAGCTGACCAAAGAGCAAAGAGAAATTTTAGTAGGCATGCTCTTGGGTGGTGTACAAATAGATTCTGATGAACAGAGAAAAAATCACATGATCAAGTTCTTGTTCAGTGAGAATTCCAGGATGCATTCTGCTCTGAAGAGACATATCTACGACCATTACCATGAATGGCTACATCCTTCTTGCAAGTTAGATGATAACTCCAATGAAGTACCAAACAGCCTCTCCACGATTTCTCATTCATATTTTGGATTCTATGCAGACCAGTTTTGGACCAGAGGGAAACCAGTGATTCCAAAGTTAATACATCGGTGGTTGTCACCACGTGTCCTTGCGTACTGGTACATGTACGGGGGCTACAGGACATCGTCAGGAGATATATTGCTTAAAGTTAAAGGAAGTCAAGAAGGAGTTGATAGAATTGTGAAGGCATTAAAAGCAAAGTCCTTGGATTGTAGGGTGAAGAGGAAAGGACAAGTTTTTTGGATAGGTCTTCTAGGAATCAATTCGACGTGGTTTTGGAAATTGATCGAACCTTATGTACAGGACTTGAATTTTGCTCAAGAGGATGATGGAGAAATCCTCAGCTTCAATAGTGGTTCTGACTCTGATAAGGATTCTGATAGCACTGAAGAGGATAGGTAGTGCAGACATTCACGTGAAGCTTGTTTACAACATTCTGAGTTCATCTGACGCTATTTGTATATATAAAAAGTTGTGGGAGTTTTTACATAGCAAAAGTGTGATGCACTAAATTAAATTTCTTTTCCTTGCAATGCATTTCATTGTTATGAATGATGCTTTTTATTTCTGTGTGGAACTTACTGTGTTATATGGTCAAGAAATAGAGCAGGCTTTGGTGGCGAAAGTGGCTTGGTTTGCTTCATCTTCTGAACTCTGAAATAACGAAAGATACGGAGGTTGATGCCGATGGGAAAAACATGGCCCTCAAATTCGGCTGAGGAGGAGCCTACTTTGAAGGAGCAGAAGCTTAAGAGGGTCCAATTCTGCGAGAACGAGCTTGTCATTGAACGTGGGAGCGCTTCCGGCTCCGGAGGCACAAGCATGCATCACTACAAGTAAAAAGGGCTAACGGGGAATTCCTTTTGGGGACGTGACCTGTTATCATCATTCAGCTCCAAAGTCTGGGGACGTTTTCTGGGTAACACCTCTCAATCGAACGCTGCAGAGCTAAAGGGTATGAACCAGTTAAGTCTAAGTCTTTGACCTGTGCAAGCAACCCTAACCTATCATGCAAATGGCAATATTTGAACAGGTGACCTCCGATTCTTGAACATGAATTCCTAAGTCCCCTACCTATGAAACGAACTTCGAGAGTGTCATATATCACTTTGGATGCAAGTCTTATAGGTGTGGGGTTCAACTCCTATGCTTTGCGAAGAGATAGCGTAAAAGTCAAATAGAGAGGAGAGTTAGAGATATGATAGGAAAAAAACGGCCTGCATGTAGGAAAACATGTTATGAAAAGTTAAAGAGCTAAGTATCTCTGTTTGATAAAGCCAGTTCAATGCTCTTTTGCGGATATCAGAACTAGAACCCTCTCCAACTTTCATGAGAGCAGAAAAGGGTACAGGGCGTTTGTGCATTAGATGAATGGCATTCATCTGTGGAGTGCGTTCTTCTGTACATCTATCTCTCTTCCTAAAAAAGTGTCTCTTTCATCTGTTCATAATGGTAAAAATAACATTGTTACATTAACTTCAGTGATTCTAGTAACTTTTTACTTTTAATTTCTGGGGACAAAGTTAGCTGATTATAACTGGCGATAACTTTTGGCATTAGATGTTGATCTTATGGAGAGATGTTAATAAAATCAAAGCAGTGAGCAACAATTGATCGGCTCGGCCACTTTGGGGAAAAGTTGAACCAAACGATGGGCTGATAGTCCTTTATATTAGAGAAAAGTACCGCAAAATTTATAAACGTATTGTATTGGTATCAATTTCATCCTAATCCTTTTAATTATATCAATTTTGTCATAAATCTTTTCATGTTTTGCAAATTGAGTCTATCTAACTAATTTATGCTGGAAATTGCCAGCATTGACATCTGTCATCCTTGGTGGCATAGCTGGTGTTGACATGAAAATTTTCATAATATATTAGTTATTTTTATTTTTATATGATTTTATTTTTTATTTTTTAAAATTTTTATCCTTTCACTTTTCTATGGCCTGTGAGTACTACCCTCACTAGCTCTGGAGAGGCCAACTCTTGCCCAGGTTGTGGCAGCCTTGTTGGTGTTTGCCCTTGCTTAGACGATCCTAATTATTTTCTATTCGAAAACTTGGATCATGATAATGATATTGTCGGAGTTAATATACCATCGTCTCATTCAAATGGAAGCAACATGAGAAATAGGGAATTAAATTCGAACTAGTTTTAATTGCAACCACTTGATGATTCGATGCCATCATTATCTAATTCGAGTGGGAGCACAATAGAGCATGATGTACCAAGTTTACAATCTCCTATACGGTGAAAAAGTCAAAAGCTTCCCCATCAAAATTTTGACATCGAAGAGGAAGCTTTTATGGTCGCTCCTCAAGAAGAGGATGAGTCAAGGAAGTTAGATGAGGGTCTAACTTGCATTAATAAGGAAAGGTTGATACAAGCAATGAAAAAAAAAATGAAGTCGATAATATCAAACTCTGGTGACCTGATTTTTGCATGGTTAAGTTTATAAGCAGAATCGGCATTGACGGGCTTGCATTGATATGAGAGTGAATTTGGGGGGTTTCTAAATTATTAATGTGGTGGATTAAAGTACTTAATTATGTGAAAAATCAGTACATCTAGTGAAATTTCTACATAGTGGACCGAAGACGTGGACGCGATACGGAGGACAAGTGGCGTGCGCTCCTTGACAAGTGGCAGCCATACGCTAGCCCCTCTCCACTATAAATAGCCCCTTTCATGTCTCTCTTTTCAAGAACTCCCCAAGGGCTCCTTCTCTTGTATCTTCATTTCTCTCTTGGCGTACATCTCCCCACAACGACTTTTCCTCTATCTAGCTCTCAGTTCCCCTCTCTCTCTCTCTCGTCGCTATGGCCATGTGGAGGAAAATGGAAGAAAGGCAATCTCGAGCTTGTGGTGATTCATCTAACGATAGTCTCCGTGCGTAGGACTCAAGGCGAGTGAATTTCTAACCGTTGAACTTTTTATTTCGTCGATTTTGGTGACATGTTATGCCTCTGAGTTTTTTTTTGGGGTCAGAAAACTAGACTTATTTTATTCAGCATCCTAAATTGAAGTTTGACAAGCCCAACACAGGGGCATCTCAACACAAAAGATCCCTTAGGATTTGGGGAGGGATTACACAACTATGTAAAAGGGAGGTGATTTAAACGGAAGGTCTTGGAGATCCAATCAGCAACATGAATTGCTTTGATTTGCTGTTCTACTGCAATGGGCTATGATGAGGTTTGTAAACCTTTGTAGTTTGTTGCGACCTAAAAATCGAGATTTTCAATCTTAGGTTAATGGATTACCAAATTAATCAATTAAATTAATAAACCTAGCTTGAACCCTCCTAAGTTCTACCAAATCGTGACTTATGGTTCAAATGAATCTTGCAAAAGATTTTTTTTTTAGGAGACGCCACTAATTATTTTTTGGTAGGTTATAGCGGGAGAAAATTATTTTATTTCTGTGAACCAGAGATTTTAAATTTGGTACTTGGTCACATTAATTTTTTAATTAATGCTCTTTTGGTACCAATTTCATGAAAAAAGTGTTCAATTTGGCAATTAGATGAATTCTGAATTGAACCTCAAATGTGTGATTTTTTTTTGTTTTCTTTTTATGATTTTTTTTTGTATTTTTGTAAATTTTCGAAATTAAAAATTAATGAAAAATGAGGATGAATTGGTTCAAGATTAACTTAAAGTTTTCGAATTTAATTTGCATTAATTCCTAAAATTTTTAAGAAAATCTTTTCACCGTAATTCAAAAGATTTTATTTATTGAATGTGATCCATGAGATCGGATTTCTAGAAAATCCTATCTTTCTGAAAAATGATAACACGTGGTTTTTAAGAAATCATATATTGCTAAACCTTTTTATTTTTTGAGATTTTATGACATGAAAATTAAACATGAGACATGAATGATTTTATTTGTATTTTCTGATTTTTTTTTGTGATGTTGGGTTTTTATGAATGTATTTAAATTTAAGTTGCAAATGTTTTAATGAAAATATAATTACCGCTATTTATTTCGAATAAGGTTCAATCTGAAGCCTAACAGATCGACCTTCAAATTCGAAATACCCGCTATGGAAATAGCGGTTACGGATTAGGAAATTTTCCTAATCGATTAGGTTATGAAATATTTTGGATATCTTTAGTATATTTAGAAAGATTTTCGGATTATCACAAGATTCTCACACAATTTCCCAATATTCACATGAATCTCAAATTTTCCAATTTAAGCAAAGATATCTTGAAAATATCCAAACTTGATACGCAATTTACTAAACAAAGCAATTCAAGTAGTAAATTTTGCAATCAAATATTCAAGATGCCCGAGATTCGATTTTATTGACGTGCAATTTTTCAATTCAAAAATAGGCAATGCAATATCCGAAATATACAATTTCAATCGGCAATTTATGCAAGATATTCCACGAATATTTAGGGATATGCCAAGATATTCAGAATTCTCAAACAAGGCAGGTAAATACCATGAAATTCAAGATAAGAAATTAACCTAATATCGCAAGGTTGTCTTTGACGAATTCGGATCTGCCGAACTCGTGACTGAAACCGATATTTTGGACTGAACGTTTAAGGGATCCTCACCGCCCAATTGCATAAGGTGGCGTGATAGGCCAAGCGAAACCCACCTGAGCAGAGGCGTTTAACGACAATAATTTGGCGGCGGCAGCTTTTGGACTTGGATTAGCAACGAGCTTTCTCGCTTTCGGCCACCGAAGAGGGCAGGGACAATGGCAATCTACCGCACCAAAACCCGAAACTATCAAACAAGAATAGAACTTGGCAGCTAGAAGAGACAAAACCTTTTCTTCTATCTTGAAACGATGGAAATTCCTGGCTGGTTGCGGACCTCGTGAAAATACGAAGACCTCAGCATCTTTCTATTAGACACTTTCGGTTGTTCAGAGAAGCCTTTTAGCCCAAGCTTTTTGCTCTATCTCCTCTCACATATATTGCTCTCGACAAACTCACGTATAATATGAATTTTCTGAGTCAAAAATCCCCCCTTCTTCTCACATTTTCTCCACTCTATGCAGTGGAATTCTCCAAATTGCCTCCCCCTCCTCTTTGTGAACCCTAATGCGTCTATTTATAATAGTGAGTTAGGGTTTGGTGTTATTTCATTATTTGCAAAATTGTCCCTCAATTTTGGATAATTACAAATTGATCCGGAGGCAAAATATTTTGCCTATAAAATCTTTTTCTTTATTAATGAGCATTTTTAATTAAAATACATTTTTTTCTCAAATTGAACATTAAATAGACCTCAAGACCTTGATGGTTTTTTTTGGAATTGCCTTCTTAGCTAGCTGAATTATGCTTTTTGAGCTTTGGTTCACCGTTCGTTGATTTCGATTCATTTTCCACCGCCGATCCGATTAAATGTAAATGCAATGCAATATGATGCTAAAAATAAATATGAAAAATGATATGATTATTTTTTTGTAGGAACTAAAATTAATTCTTAATTTTTATGCAAAATAAATGATCAAGGAAAAATTAACATTTAGGTGTCATCATAATTGGGCTTGGGCCTCTAGGATGACAGCTTCAGCTTCCCATGGTACAGGTTCACGAGCAAGAACCGCATTGACTAAAGTTGCACAGTCAGATTCCAAGTACAGAACTTCTTCTCTTCTAGACCATAAAGACTCTGTGCTTCCACAAGAGCTTGTGCTTCCGCATGAAGAGGGGATAAAGCTCAGATCTTTTTAGCGAAACCATCGAGCAGCGTCCCAGACCGGTCTTGGAGAACTCCAGCTACAGTCGCTTCTCTAGTTTCAGAGTCAAAGGTGCCGTCAAAATTGATCTTCAAGGCGTGACCTTTCGGCGAGGACCAAACGGGTTGTGTGTAAGTGAAGCTCTTTTCAACTCCCTCACTCACTTTGTTCCACTTGTAGTAACTACAGAGTGTCGCTTTTGCTGTGTCAATTAGGGATTCTGGATCTAGGTTTTATCCTCTGAAGATCCGATCGTTTCGAGTTCTCCAAATTGACCATGGGATTGATGCAATCTTCTCAAAATGAATGGGGTTTTTCGTTGATGTGAGCTGCTCTTCTAACCATCTGTTGACTCGTGAGGTATCCATATATGATATTCTAAGGTTAGTTGCAGGGTGGTTCCAGACATTAGTCGTCCAGGGGCAGTGGAGGAAAATATGTTCCACAGTTTCAACTTGACGTTCATAGAAAGGGTATAGAGCTTCATCAATAATTTTCCTCTTGAGAAGATTTTCTCTTGTGGGGATTGCGTTTTGGCATACCCTCTAGAGAAAGATTCTGATTTTGGGGGGGGGGGGGGGGGGTGCATATGCCAGATCCGGTTTTACAGGTTGCGTGACGGGCTAAAGGAGCTGATCTGGACTCTAACTATTGTTCTTTTTGCGTAGTGATTTAACAAACCCCACACTAAAGAACAACTATTCAACTCAGAAATCTGTGGTCGGATCGTCGAATTAGGCAATGGATGATAGTGGATCCTGCACGAAAGTCTTGAAATTGGTTGACTGTGAATGCGAAATTCCCCAAACTCATTTGCATGTTCCGAAATTTAGCTTGATAAAGTGCTATTGGTGTTGGTCGGTGAAATACGAGAACATTTGGCAAGATGGCCGATGGATCGTGGATGGGTTCATGTGAGAGGGCCAGAGGTGACTTTACTTGGGAGTGTAAACGGTCTCGGTGATTTTCTTGTCATGGGGTATAGCTGGGACAGTCGTGCTTTGTGATGAATGTTGCGTGTTGCTTACTAACTATGTGGTTGACATTTCGATGGTCCTCGTGTTAGACCTTTATTCGCGGAGCTTTAGGTCACTCTCGTTGAATTAAACCTTTTTCAGATTAGCTAGCCAAGAAAGATGGTGGGGAAGAGTAACGACTGATGGTTGTCATGCTAGTCCTTCCGAAAAATAGTCGAGGTGCGCGCAAGCTGACCTGAACACCTCGGTCATAAAAAAAAAAAGGATGGTGGGGAAGAATAGCAATTATGGCTTTGGGATGATGCTGATTATGGTCCAAGAGGAGAAGCCTTAATTACTTCTCAATTGTGGTTTTTTGATGAGAAACGATGTAACTAACTAACTAACTAACTAACTATATATATAAAATTAAATTTGATGTTTAAAGCATCCGGCTCAATTGTTATGTGTTTATGAATGTCTCTATTACAGGTGGTGGAACCCTGCGATGTAAGGATATACCCTTTAGGTGTCGTGACTACGTTTATGAATATACTTGTATACTTTTATGGCCGCTTGTTTCGCCTCTAATAGTCTTCCCTTGTGCCGAGTATACGTAATATATGTAATATCAGATTATAACATAGTATGATAGTAAGAAGGTAGCGCCCTAGGATGCTACACAAATCGAGTTTCGGAATTGGTTGATCTTCCAAAAAGAAGCAAAGCAATTGAGAACAATTGGGTTATCAAAATAATGCGTAAAGCTGATGGCTTAATTGACAGGTCTATGACTCGTCTTGTAGCAAAAAAGGTATAGTCAATAGAAAGGAATTAATTATGAAGAAACTTTTCTTTTGTGGTAAAATTTACCTAAATTCGGCTCATTCTGGAAATAGTAGCAAGAATGAATTTATGATTACATTCATTTGAATTACATCAAATAAATGTAATCATACTACTATTCTCAATGGAGAATTAGAAGAAGAAATTTATATGGAATAACCAGTTAGTTTCATTACAGAATGCCAAGAGCAAAAAATGCAACGGCTTTTAAGATCGATATATGGTCTTAAGCAGTATTCGAGACAATGGTACATACGTCTTTATAATGCAGGCTTTTTTCCAAATTAAGACTTTTCTTTAAAAAATTACCAAAATAGAATTAAAGTATATATATATATATATATATATATATATATATATATATTTGTCAAATTAGTACCCAATTGGTAGTTAGGCCGTCGATTGTAGCCTAATAAGTAGCTGGGCGCAGATTGGGCCCCAATCAGCGGCCCAGTTGCCGATTGGGTACTATTTGGCCCAATCTTTATTTTTTAAAAAAAAATTCTTATTTTTTTTGCTTAAAAAATATTAAGATAAATAAATACTTCTTAATTATTGTATTTATGTATTTATTTAAATTCATAAAATGATTAAGATGATTAAGATATACGAAAAAATGATGAACATAGGCTACTTTTTACTAAGAAATTCTTAAGTAAAGCCAAAGAAAATCAAATCTTTTGATGTGCCACGAAAAAGTAATTATTGTACTAATGTAATTATTTAAATTCATAAAATGATTAAGATATACGAAAAATGGTGCACTTAGGCCATTTTTTACCAAGAAATTCTTAAGTAAAGCCAAAGAAAATCAAATCTTTTGATGTGCCACCAAAATAGCCTAAGTGCATCATTTTTCGTATATATTAATCATCTTAATCATTTTATGAATGTAAATAGATGCATAAATACGACAATTAAGAAGTATTTATTTATCTTAATAATTTTTAAGCAAAACATATGAATTTTTTTAAAAAAATAAAGATTTGGCCAAATTGGTACCAATCATTAGCTAGGCCGCCGATTGGGCCCCATTTGGCGCCCAACAGCCTATTAGGGCCCCAATTGGCACCCGGCCGCCGATTCGGTACCAATTTGGCAAATATTTATATTTTAATTCTATTTTGGTAATTTTTTTTTTAAAAAAATCTTAATTTGGAAAAAAGCCCTTATTATTCCATCATAATGACATGATTTTGTAATATTTATGAATATCCATGTGTATATATCAAAATATCTAGAGATTAATTTGTGACTTATTATTATATTTGGATGATATATTAACTGCAGAGAGCAATATGGAGCTTGTTAATATGGTTAAGAACTGGTTACCTTCCAATTTTGAAATGAAATATATGGGAAAAGCTGTATATATTCTTGGAGTTAAGATTTCAAGAGATCGTTAAATGAAATCATTCTCTCTTTCATACAAGACGTATATAAATAAAATCTTGGTCGATTTTGTGTACAAGATTATAAACTCATAGATACTCCGCTTGTGCGCATGTTTTTCGTGTCTTCTCATGTAGATTTTGGAATACGTTGCCAACACTTACTAAATCATTGCAATAAAGTCTCATCTTGTATGAGAATTTTTATGAAAAATCAAGACTACCATGGCATAGATAGACTATTCTTGGGCGATGCATGGAACGGGATGAGCAATATTGGGCATAGTCATTTTTCTCAAAGTGGAACCAAGCTACCATCAACTCAAGCCAAAAATATCAATCTCCGTTCCGTTTGGAATTGAACATGTTTGGTCCGGAGACAAGACCTTCTTGTGCCCCACTAATATAGAATAAGAGATTTAAGATATTGATCCATTAGAGAACTAGCATTTTTTCCATCTGAAACAATTTGTAAGTTATTCTTAGAGCACTGCTAACATGACTGTGAAACATGTAATGGTGAAATGATAGCCATAAAGTCAGAGTGTAGTCCAGCTTTGATTTCTATATTTTCTTTTCCATTCATAACACTTGTAACCAAGGTCTCACCATTACACTATCACATGACTATGCAAGCATTTCTCTTATTCTTATACAAGTGACCGACTTAGGATTGTTTTTAAGGAAACAAGTACAAAGGTGATCAGCCTTTCCCCAAATTAGCCCAGCCGATCGGCTGTTTGCTTCTTATCCTAATTTTGTTAACTACTCTCCCCTATTGAGAAAAATCCTTAATTGATTTTGAATTTGGCAAAACAATCCATGTTCTTTTTTATCTGAGTTAATGCAATGAAATGCGGTTTTGCATATTGTCTAAAGGTGTAAGTGATACATGATTGAATCTGACAGAAAAGGCTTAGGCGATGCTTTGAGGAACTCAGACACTGTATGGAGCTCAGACGTTGAGCGGGGAGCTTGGACATTGGAATGAAGCTCAAGGTTTGAGAGAGTAAATCATGTGCAACGATAAGAATATCAAGAGATATCCATGAGATGAAAAACTTTATCTATGGAAACCCAAGATCACGATTGTATGGGCGATTTGATCCCATTGGGGATTCTTTCCCTTGTCGACCTCAACGGCTACGAGATCTTCTTGATACAATCCAAATAAGAAAGTTTGGAGAGCGATCCTTGGACACCTTGCAACGAGTAGTTGAAGGTGGAGTACAAATAAATATCTCAAAGTCAAAGAGCGAAGAGACACGCAAGAGAATAGAATTCTGAATTTCAAGATCAAAAGAACTTCACATTCTTTACATAACTTCAATCCAAACCCTGGGATATTTGGAGGAGAACATTTGAGTGTGGGAGTATTAGATGGGAAGTCTTTTGACTCAAGAGCTATCACTGAGTTGTAACCTCCAAGATATTTATTAGTTTCCAGCCGATTTGTTGTCAATGTGAGCAAATGGACGTAGACTTGAACAAAGTCGAATCATTATAAACTCTCCATGCATATTCTCTATCTCTTAAACTCTTTATTATTCTGTCATAGTAGCATTGTGCACGTTACTGTATCTCAAAATTACTCAAATTTTGTTAAGCAATCATCTTCTGAACAAAGCTCCGAGCTTATCCTTTTGAATTTTCGCATTGATTTCTAAAGTCTTTTGAACACCTATTCACTCTTCTCTATGTAATAATGCTAGCACTAACAATTGGTAATAGAACATGGTGCTCATATTTTATCAAGTATTATTACTTTTAAGTTAACATCTCTATGGCTAACAATTTTTCTCTCACCTGGATTGAAGGAGAAAGCAACAACGGACCACCTTACCTCGAGGGAAAGGAGTATCGTGCCTGTCAGAATAAATTCCAGGCATTTCTCAGATGTCTAGATCCACAAATATGGGATGTAGTACAAAGAGGTGCTGATCCCTCTGCAAACACAACTAGAAGATCAAATTCAAATTCAGGGTAAGATAACATCACTAACAACAATAGTGCTCCCATTGCCAGTCTATCTGCAATGGAATTAGAAAAAGAGAGACGCATTCCACGCTCAAACGATTTATTTATTTTATAGTGCTTTATCTTCTACTGAATGTAAACATATTGCAGGTTGCCCTTCTTCAAAAGCAATATGGGATAAGATACATATGACCTATGTAGGAGTGGATAGAGTCAAGGAGAGCAAAATTAACATCCTCTTTGGACAATACGAAGCATTCAAGATGAAGTCCACTGAAATCGTGAAAGCAATGTTTAACAGATTTACAGAAACAGTCAATAGTCTTACTTATCATGGGCAAGTAGTTTTTGGTCCAATGAGAGTCAACAGTTTCTAAGATGACTCACAAAGGAATGGGATAATATCAAAACTTTCATTCGTGAGACCTAGAGGATTAGTACTTTATCCATGGGCAAACTTATCAGAACTCTCTAATCCCATGAGGATGAAAGAATAAATGAAGAGACTCACTCAAAAGGTAAGAAATTCATTGCTTTGAAATCTAATACTTATTATGATGTCTCATATTTTGAGGATGAAGACGATGAGGAGTTAGCACTCATGGTTAAGAGGTTCAGAAGGATGGCAAATAAAAGAAGAAATTTCAAAGGCAAAAGAGATTTCAAACGACATGATTTGAGACTATCATTTGGTGATAAAGAAGAAAGCAAAGATGTGATTTGCTTTGAATGCAAAAAGAAAGGGCACATCATGCCAAATTGCTTTATTCTAAAGAAGAAAGGAAGTGATAACAAATCCAAGAAAGCTTTGAAGGCTGAAATCTAGAGCGACACGGAATGTGAAAAACGATGAAGAATATGCCCACATATATTTGATGGCCGACTCAGACTCTGAGGAAGAATTTGAGGTAACTTATTCTGGCATTCCTTCCGAGGTTTTAGAATTTATGGATGAAATGTGTTTAGAATATAAATCTACTCTTCAAAGGATTTCAGACTCAAAAAAAGAAAACTCGTGTTTAAAGAAAAGTGATATCTCTCAACAGGATAAAATAAATTTGCATGAAAGCGAGTTCTCACAAATAAAAAATAAATCAAATTTGGTTTCAAAGGAAAAAGATCTTATGCAACTGAGATTAATTCTTTGAGAAAGGAAAAAGATTATTTGAAAAAGGAAAACGATTCCCTGTTAAAGAAAATTTCAGATATCAACAAAAAGTTTTCCTCTGGGTCAAAACCTAAAGCATGCTATTGCTATAAAAGTCTCATACTATAACCAGGGACTATGTAGCATCGACATGGCACGATACGCCGACATGACATGGCACAATACGTCGACACGTGATTTTTTTTTTAAAAAAATAGAGATTTCGACATGTTAGAACACACTGTATATTAAATATATATTTATATATATGATAAATTATTATTTTTATGATAAATAAATAAATATTACAAAAAAATCATAAAAAATTATGCAAAATCATTGCATTATTACCACGAAGGCCCACCCGCGGAAAATCAATGAAAGATTTGCAAATTGAAGAAACAGCAATTTATGTTTTATTTTCTACGAACACGAGTCATGCCTTCTTGTTCGCAAATTAAAAACTCAATTCCCAAAGACTTGTCAACAGCCCCAAAATTCTTCCGTCAGAGGACCAAGGCTCAAGGTCCTCAACCAGAGATGGATCAACTTAACCACATAAATCAATTGAAACTCAAACCCCCGTACTCTCCTCCTTTACGTGATTCGATTCCCATAAAACATTCACACAACTCACACGGGACAAGGGGCATTTAAGGGTGTGCAAACTGAACTGGACCGCACAAGTTCATCTGGTCCTTGAGAGGGGCGATCCGGTCCGTAGTCCCAATAAATAGGATTAGTGATCAGGTGGCCCGATCCCCCATTCTATGGTAGTTGGGACTGGATCGGACCGCTTGGATTGGGCCAACCAGAATATATATAAATATTATATAGAGAGAAAAAAAATTAAATCTTTTGAATAAATAATTAACCTAAACCTAATTTCACCATCTTCATCTTATGCTCGACATTTGATACTTACTCCTCTAGCTAATCATGAGTTTACCTATCTTCATCTCGTGGTGGATGGTCGTCACTCACTTCTCTTACTAGATGCTTGCGTTTCGCCTTCGGAACGCAACTCTGCTCTGCGTTCTCTTCTCTTGACTTTGCCTCTCCGCTTGCTTCTCATTAGTCATACATGTATTCTAAGGATTAATTTCTATAAGCAGTTGGTATTAGCGGTGCTATTAGGATCGAACTAGACCGTCGATCCTAGTCTAGTTCGATCCCGGTCTGGCCCGATCCTTGGTCCCAAAAATTTAGGGATCGGATTATCGGTCTCGTTCTCGGTTCCATACTAATACCGGACTCGTTCAGACCACGCACACACCTAGATGTGTTGTCCCATCCATCTATCGCTCTGCTTCGTCCTTCAACTCAGCGCCTTCTCACTACTCAAGCTCTTCGATAGTCTCTCTTTCTGTCGACCTTCCTGTCCACAACTCCATCCTTATGAGACTCTCCCTCAACGGCTACCTCTCCTCAAGCCCGACCTCTTCTCCTTCGACGCCCTTTTCCATGTACACCCTCGAAAACTACCTCTCCTTGACCCCGTCCTATTCTTTTTCCGAGTTTTTTTTGGAAATAGCCCTCGAACATGAGAATCATCACGTGTCCCTTTCGTTGACTGTGCGTCGACAACTCAAACACATTCGAATACGCGTTGATCGCGTGTTCGGCACGTGTCGGACACCGACATGTGTCAGACACGCAAAAAATGCCCTGAAGATCGAGTCCGTGATACATAGACTAGGGGTGAGCATGAGCCGAGTTGGTAGGTCTTGACCTAGACCCTACAAGCAACCATGTTGTAACCGATTCCCAGTTTTTGGAGCTGAGAACTTACCATGTTTGTCTTGGAACCTATTTTAGAATTAACACTGTTTTTCGATTCAGTTCCAAGATCTAACCGATAACCTGTTTTTCTTTTTTTCCTTTTTCTAATTTTATTTTTCTATCAAAATAATATGAATATTGATGAAATGATCCAATGCACAAGGTGAATAATAAAACATTTCGGAGCAACCAAAGGGGACGCTCTTATTGGAGCAAAAAGCGTACCAAGTTAGTGTCAGGCGATACAAAGATATCGAACGACGAGGATCTCCTGTGATTGCGCACACCTTGAAGCGAACGACTCACTGGGTACAACGATCGGATGACAAGAGATGTTGTGTCTTTGCGGCACTGATGATGGCGACAATGAGAGGAGAGATAGAGAGGGCACACGACGAGATGGGATTGGGCAACACGAAACAAAGGAGGTGAGGTAAGGTTGGCTACCGAGATAAGTTTTTTTTTTTTAATAGTAGCTAAAAACCGGTTTTGAAACCAGTTCGGTAGGGTCTTCACCTAGAATTAGAAATTGAAACGGTTTCAACCGATTTTCAAAAATTGAAATTGATTCCCAGATCGATTTGAAAAGGAATCGATTCCCGACCTAATTTTCCGGGTGGTCCGGATTCCGGGTAAATCCTATCCGGTTGCGCACCCCTAATTACCACAAGTTTGGGCTTGATTTTCAAAATGAAAGTGATTTGAAAAATGATTTCCCACGAGTGAAAGAAAGAATCAAGGAAAGACCTTTATAATATGCCTATATGTTGACACCTGAATTTTGGTCATTTTATTTTTTAAAAAATAATAAAAAATACATAAAAGGTAAAAAAAATTACAAAATAAACTTTGAAAGACTTGGCAAGCATAAAAATCATTTTTGCACAAAAGTATATATATTTTTATATTTTTTGCATTTTTTAATATTTTCGAAAAAATTCTTGAAAAATCAAGAAAAATAGCATTTGAGGCCAAAAATATAAAAAAATCAATATTTTCTTCTAATTCACTGTTTATTTTGGCATCTTAAAATTTGAAAAATTCAATTTGGGATCACATGTCTCTTCATGGAGCATAATCCTAATTGGCCCGAAAATTACATTTTAAGTGATTTAGTCAAAATTTTTACTTTTTAGTGTCATGACATTGAACTTTAGTAGTCTTCATTTCATTTTAGTCCACAATTTTTTTAGAAAATTTCATAATTGCACGAATTGGACTTATTTAAAAAAATATATCCGGTTTATGATTTCAATTAAAATGCAACCATGCAAAAGTAAAACCCCTACCCTATATTTTTCCACCTCCTGAATCGATTGGTAGGGGTTTTTTTGACCAATTTCATCATTTGTGGTTTGAATCGACCAATTTCCATTCTCCTGTCAAGATCAAACTATAGGGATTTTATGTAACTCGACACCGTTTTTCCGCAATTTCAACATTTTCATATGGAATCCATATTTCTAAACCCAATTCCGCGGTTTAATCTAACAAATTATGTGGTTTTGTAGGTAATTGAGCGATTTTATGTTGACCGGGTCTGTTGGGTTGAACCGGATCCGACCCAGCGACCCGGACGTCGACCTTCTTCACCAAATAGCATTTCGCGCACAGGTTCGAATGGCCGAGATAGACTTGGACTTTGACGACGAAATTGGAGGACTAGTTGGTCATAATTGGAGGAGTTTGGGGATGGGTTTTGTTCGCCACCCCACTCCACTTCGATCGAGCAGTCTCGCCACCCGGGACCGCTGAAGCTATGACAACGAGACTGGTCAATGCCGCGGCAATACCGTAAGTCAATTAAACACTAACAGACCAAATTGGATGTCAATTTGTAAACATCAGAGAGGCAAACGGAGTTGGACAGGATACTCTCCGTGCCCGGCGCCATTTAGACCTAATTTCACGTGAAGTCACGTGCCGTTTGAAGTCGCTGATAGCACCTCCCGCGCGCCAAAATCTGCTTGAATGGATAAGTTCCAATTCAGCCGTTTTGATGAAAAAAAGGTCAGCTCATTCTATTCGCATAGGGATAATAAACTAGAGAGACAGTGAGAGGAGGAGAGAGAAGCTCTCGTGACACTCCGGCAACGCCATAGCCAGAACTTCGACAGAGAGTTTTCGCACTTCGGCCACAAGATATAGGCCATACCGACCTTCCAAAGTCGATCCTTGAGCTTCCCTTGACCTCAAGGAGAAGCTCAAACCTTGTCTCGCATCCATGGCAGAGCTCGATTTCGACCTTGGTTCTTTAAATTGAGGCGTTTTGGTTCTTGAGCATCATTACGCATGTTACTCTCTTTTTCCTGCTTTGATTTTGCATACATACCTTGAGTCAAACCTCCTATCAGTCGCGAACTTCTTGCGACTTGGCGAGCCAAATCTGGCAATTAGCAGGTTGTCAGGACCTCATGCCTCTCTGTGACTGAATCACATAATTATGCTCTAGTTTGCTTGGATAGAACCGCCATATCCGTACTGGTTTGAACTTGATCCATGTTATTACAGTTGATAACTTTGACTAGATATGTTAATTTAGACGTTGAGACGAATTGATTGTGACCGATTTTATCTCATTTGGCCAAGGTTTGGCCATTGCTCGGCATCGGAGAGGTCTTAGCAGTCCATCCATCAGTTCCGCGAGGAAGGCGATGAACAGTCAACATTCATTGACTTGATCAATGGTTGACCTGGTGCTAATGCGTCACGTGGCTTGACGCGTGGTAGCCACATCATCCAAGCGCAATATCTGAAAACATTTTTCAAAAATTAAAAATAAAACCCTGATCAGATGGTTGATATTAGACCACGTGTCAAGATCAGATAATTTTTTAAAATAAAAAAAAATCAATTTTCGTATTATAAAATCATTTTCATAAATGAAAATAGAAAATCTGATCGGACGGTCGAGAATTAATAGGATTTAGCCGCTGTTTGATCTGAACCGTATGATTTAATAATCAGATCCAATGGTGGCGGTTTAGCCACGTGGGAGATTCTGAACTGTAGGATTGTTGATAAGATAAAAATTCTCAATTTTTTTTTAAAAATTAGAAAAATTTAAAAATATAAATTTGATCCGTAAATTCTTTTAGTGGGATGAAGTTTTTGTAATTGTAAATCGTTGAAAATGAAGCCCTCTGTGTCTTGGGCTTACTTTTCTGGTTACTCTTCTGTGATGTTGTTGCGTCTACTACAGAGAGCTAGAGCAAAGTTCATACAAAGAGAAATGCTTTTATAGTCATCAACTCTGCTTCGAGAAGCTGTAAGAACTCAAGTGAAATAGATGATGAAATTCTCATTACTGCAACAAAGATTTGAATTTGACCAAAAAATTTTAAAAAACAAAGATTTATGATCTCATACATACTAGATGATTTATTTTGCGTATGTCATCTTATTAATAATGCCGAGTGATCTTCGATCAAGTTGAGTGACACCCGTTCGATTACTGATAACGAGTGGTGTCGACTGCTCCCGACTGCATGGTATCCGATGTTGTATCTTTCTCTTACCTTATTCTTTGATATTTTTATGTGGTCATATGTGACATCTTTGTAGCTCGACTATTAATATCGATCCACAATTAATAGATTCTACACGGTTGGCGATAATATGTCTGTCCTAATATGTAGATTGCACAAGTTAAAAATACACATTTACGATTTATTTAAAAAAAAAAACACTTAATAGCGATCATTGTAGTTTAGCCTATCAGCGATAGAGATTAACTTTTGCAGAAAGGGTTGAGAGTATGAGATTTTATTCGTCGTGAATTGAGTACGCAACATGCACATGTAAGTAGTGCAATAAAAAAGCAAATGGCCAAAAGGCCATCGAAACGAAAGTAGGAGGATAAAGGACCACAAATGATCATCTTGCTTACCTTTCAAGTTGTATTGTATGATAGAATTCGCAGTAATTTTGACAATTCGTAAATCAATGTCTCAATGCGCTTGCTAGTTGTTAATGAAGTAATAGCTCTCATACCGAATTCTACAATCGACCAGTTGAACTTGTGCGCCAGTCCTCCAATCGCATGTCTCTCGTAACAGAGTACAAGCGGTAAGCAAGCATTGATGGCAATCCTGGTGATAGAGTACCCCGTTGCACTTTCCGTGGTCGTAGCAAGTGTCTGTCAAGACTTGCTTCATCTCATCATAATAATTGTAGCCGGAATTTGGTGTCTGGTCGGTTAAATCATCAAGGACACCGTGGACAAGGTCCATGTACAATAAGTTTCCCCTATTTCAGTTACAAGTTTTGGACACCACAGATGTGTCGGGATCACCCTCTGTACCATTGCCGGCAAGGTACTGAACCCATGTGTGTCTCTGTATCCTTATCTTGTTACTCATCCTTCGTTGGTTATTTGCTTTCTTATATAAGAGCCATAGCCGTGTTTCTAAGATGAATTGCGTTTACAAGTTTCACCGCCCTTTTACATGAATTTCTCCGTTGATTTTACCATTTACCAACTTCACTCCTAGGAGTAATCAATATTCGACAATGCATGAACAAAGATTAAGATGTTCTCGTTGCCTTATGTTATAGGAGTATCTAAAATGCCGTCCCTGCTATCCTCGGCATTGAATATAGAATCAGAATCACAATTTTACTTTTATGTGAATGACTGAAAAGAGGACTCACAGAATATTCGGGCTCGGAATTGTTGGTACACTCTCTTAGCGGGACGCTAAGGTTACGTGAAGCTATTTTGTATACTTCGGCACGAGAGTTTGGTCTCTACCTCGCAGCATATAGTTTAGCTAGAGAGCTTCGAATAATATACGTACAAAATCCGATAAATCTCTTGCGTTTTCCATCACAATCGTAACTCACGGCCGCGCGCTAACGGTAGCTATGCGTGGTAACAAAAGAGTTTTCGCTTGATTTGTCAATAACGAAGCGGTGGCCACTTCTACTCCCACGAAAGTTGGAGAGGAGTTTAGTTCTAATAACCACGAAAGAGCATTGATTTTACTAATGTTCTGTTCACAGTGAAATATAACGACCTCTAGAGATAAAGCAGTTGGTTGAGGTATCGAGGATTTTCTCTCGCAATCTTATCTTTAGTAAATTATATTTCTCGTATTTGGACAATGTTTGGATAATTTCCCTTCAATGTCAAGGAATGATAAGGACACATAAAATTTATGTGATACGGACGGTCCAATTATTATTATCGACTATATGGAGAGAGCCACCCGCTAAGAAATGCACTATGAATTCATAAAGCATAGAGTTTACTATCGCTCAATCACCCAATATGTCAAGGGCCCCACACTGTGTTCCGTGGCCAAACCAGCTGTCACCATAACAATCCATGTCGGCGCTTGACGTGTAGTCGACCAGATCTTGAAGGAGATTATTGATCGCGTTGTGAGTGTTGCAAATTACGCACACATCTCTTGTATCTAGAAAAGACTTTGCAACGCTGCATGACCAAAGGAGGGTAATGAGCGCAGTTCCAATCTCGTGGAACGAAGCCATGTTGTTGTCCCTTACCTCCTTTTCCTCTTACTACCGCCCGTCCTGTATTGCTTTTTACATAATGACTGTCGGAGAAAAAGTATGCTTCTCATAGGTTTCCCCACTCGTTTTACGCATATCTTCTTCTCTGGAGAATGTAATAGACGGTGAAGTTCTCCGCTTTTGGCAGCAGTTCAGCACCTTCGTCTCGTCAGATTATGAAGTTGTGAGTGTCTTATTTTCTATGACTACATTTTACGCCGTCCCTCTTATTGAATTTTAGGAAAAAGTATGCTTTAAATGTCATAATTTTCGTATGGCATTCACTTAAGTGCCATAACTTTTAAAACGTTCACTTGAGTGTTAGTTTTTGAAAAAGTGTTCACTTAAGTGTCACTTGCTGATTTGGCACGCCGGAGATCCTAGTGAACTTATTTTAACATTAAACCATCTTACGTGTGTTGTTGGAAAGCTGAAGTAAGCAACAATGGACAAACGACGCCATGTAACGAAGAGAACTTAAGTTTTCAATTTGGGGCAAATTGAAAACAATTAAAAACGAAGAACCCTAACCCTAACTCCAACTCGATGTAAAATTCTCTCGATTGAGAGCAAAATCAGGAGAAGCACCTTGTTCTATTGGTGATGGAGAGCAGAAGCAAGAGAAGTGGCTCAAGATTTGACGAGCCAAGTGAAGATCGAAGTGAAAATTGTTACTTTTGTGGGCTGCGAAGTCCAAGGAGAACAGCTTGGACTCGAAATAATCTCGGGAGAAGGTTCTTTAGATGTGCTAGGTATAGATGATGCTTAAATTGTGGATATTTTAGGTGGGTTGACTCTAAATTTTCGAGCCGAGCCAATGAGGTGATATTGCAGGTATTGGAAGGATGTCGCGAGGCTCCACCCACATTGACGGATGAGTTGGACGATGCCGACTCAACACAAGCAGAAATCAAGAGTCTAGAATCTTCGGTCAAGCATTTGAAGAGACATCTTTCAAGGATAAAAATGCAAAGGGATATTTTTGGAGCGTTGCTTCTGTTGTTGTTGTCGAGTATGGTCTGGTTTGTGTATATAATGTAAGATACTTCCTGTAGCAGCAATTCGGTGTAGAACAATGAAACGTGTTTTGATTTTTAGAGCAGTGACTGTTAGTTGTTATTTAGTGAATGAAGTGGTTTGGTTTAGAGGTTCAGTGGGTTTGAATGAGCATGATTGTTTTTGTGGAAATGGTGTTCTCGCTGGTTTGGTTTAACGGACAATTATTGATTTTGAAACTGGTTATGCAATTTGTGCATTATGCCGCAATTTCTGCAAGAAGAGATTCCTGCACATAAAAAAAAAGTTCAACCAAGGCTCTTTTACATATGGGTGTTAGAGAATAATTGGTTCTTTTTTGCAATTAGACAACAATTGATATCATTGAATAGAGTTCATCTTGAGGTTGAGGGGGGCCAAATGGCAATAACACAAGGCTGAACACCTTCATTGCACAGATTCATATACCTGGACTAGTGCAGATCGTCCCAACTTTTGCCGTTGCTACACACCAAATTTTTCGTCGTTTGCTTTCTTTGATTTGCATTACTTCAACCCAAATGATTAAAGAAAAAGCTCATGCAAAGCATATGGGTGTGTTGCATGTTTGTGGGTTGATTTAATGGACAATGATCTGTTTTCATTGGTTATGTAATTTGTGCATTATGCTGCACTTTATGCAACTACAGATTCCTGCAAACAAACTTTCGACCAAGGCTTTTATCCTTGTCATAGTTTCATTGACCAATATGACATAACACACTTGTCCTAGGTTCTATTCTTCCCATGTTCTGCACTTTTGTCATTGAGCTTCTTTGGAAGCAAATTATTGGAGCTGCTCGAACCATTGGTTCATCGTTTCTTTGATGTGACAATGCATTACTTCAACGAGAACGAATAAAGAAAAAGCTGATGTAGAGCATTTTGTTAGGATGGGCTATGCTTATTTGTTTTGGACAACACAAGTCTTATTTTATATTGGTTATTTCAGTGCTCACTTTTTTTAAAGTGAACACTTGAGTGCCTCTTGTTTTTTCAAGTAAACATTTGAGTACCACTTGCTTTTTAAAGTTAACACTTGAGTGCCCATAATTTTTTTTAGAGTGATTACTTGAGTGCATAAAATTTGAAAAAGTGAACATAATGGTTTCTGAATTCACAGAGTTCGATAGGAAAGACATCTCATCCTGCAGATCTTGTGATAGTAGTATTAGCACATAGCAAAGCATAAATGAGTACATTTACACGAAACTGAACAATTACAAGTTTTTGCACCAAATCTTATAATCATGTATACATTAACATAACGGTCATGAAATATAACATTGATGCGGCTCACATATGAGCAGGAAAAATGTAGCAAATGATATCATAACTGTCACGCCCCGCTCACCTTACGAGTGCGCTCATTCGCTCATGCTGTAAATTCAGTCCCAAGATACCCTTCTTTTACGGCGATAAATAAATGAGATTCGCATGCGGAAGTCTAAAAGAAAATAAATACATAACTCCATGCAAGGTAATTCAAAACAAAACAAAGAATGAGACACGAGACAAAAAAAAAGGTTGATTTACATAACAAGAGATCGAGTTTATACAAACGAGGCCAGGTACTAACTAATACCACTAGCTAAGGTCGAGGGAGACAAAGGGCGAACAAAGATAACCATTAAGCCCCACCCAAAAAAAAAAAAATTGTCACCACCAAAAGACAACTCCACGGTCGTGTGATCTTGAGCCCACTAAGTGGTACTATTATCTTCGGCTCAACTCAAGTCCTCTGCGGGATCATAATCTGAGAAAGTTTCTGATCGCACTTCTATAGTGTCCTTCTATCTCATCCTCCGAGTCAGAAATCTTGATCACCTCGATACTCTCCTCTCTAGCCGGGGTCTCCTCTGGAATGTTTCTTGAGCATACCACGGAACCCTCTACCTCGATCTCATCTCGAGAAGGATGGCACTACAATGGAACTGCATGTCTTGGAACCTCATGAGCCTTTACTAGACTAGTGGTAACTTCCTCAGCTCTCCTGAACCAGGCCTCATGTGGCTTCCAGTCTTCCTCCCCATCATCAACCCATACTACCGTACTCTTCCCAATATAAACTGTACCTTGTCTATCTGGAAACTCCTCAAAATAAGCTGTCATCTCCTTGGGATCTCCTAGGCGCGTAGGCAACATATTCAAGGCTTGGGATTGAAAAATAAAAAGGATCCCACGATGGGGTGAGACTTACGTCTCAGCAAGCTACCCTAATTCTAAATTAGACCATCAATCCCACCAGATGAACTATCATAACAACAACAAACAACCAATCGCATAAAGGCATATATCGTTTATACGAAAGCATCACATCGTACAACTTGCGAAGAAAATGACATCTAAGACCAGATATAAAGAAAGTGACCTAAGCTTCCGTACTAGCCAAGAACCATAGCAACACCATAGGAATTAATAATAAATTCAATTCTCAATCCACAACTCAATAGACTATCATGACAAATAAACTCATGTTAAGACACATCAGGTTTAACAACTTGTTTCCAAATTCATGCCAGCATAAACCAATTCTTATCCCGCGTTAAGACGCCTCAGGGCGTACTCACAATAAAATTCCACGTTAAGATGTCTCAGGATACCATAGGCCTCAACAAATATCTCAAGTCAAGAGATGTCTCAACCATCATTTAATCACATTCTCATCATGAGAGTTTCATAAAGTCGATCACAAACCAATTGCTTGTCAAAATGATCGTATTTTATCACAAAAAGAAACTCGAGAGTCGAGTAACCTATAGCCACATAATCAAGTAAAACATGCCAATAAGCATATCACCAATTCATCAAAGGAGCTACTATTTTAGTAGCAAGCGAGTACTCATGACTTATTCCTCAACAATTCCATTCAATTTCTACTTAACCGAGCATAATAAAATTGTCAACTCATCGATCCTGCCATAAAACTATCCAGTTGCGTCCAAATGTTCTAATATAGGTTTAGGGGTCGCTTACCTTCGTTCCAATTAGCAAATTTCACCAAAATTTATTGTCAATCTCATCTTCCAAACAAGATCGCCGCTGTCCAAAACAGGGCAGCAATATACTTCAACGATAATTCATCGTTTCAGTCAATTTCTCTTTTCTAACTTCAACTCCACCGATCGTACACCTTAATAACACCCTAAATCACATTCTAGTATGCCTTAACACCACATTTAGAGCATGATAATGCCGAGAAGAGCCCCCAACAGAATCGGTGTCCTTAGAATTGAAATAGAGCAAAAATCGATTCTGCTCCTTCTTGTTCTAACAGTCCACACATCACCCTTAACTCCAATTTTTTTCATCAATTCACTTGGAGCAACCTTAATCAACATGTTATAGAGCCCTATGAAAATTTTTGAAGTCAATTAGCACTCCTAAGACCTCTAAACAGACCGACTCTTCTCAGTTCATCGGCGGTCAGAATTTGTTTGGAAAATCAACTCCAATCAAACTATCAAAACTCATTCAAAACTCATTCAAAACTCAACTAAATCAGTAACCCTAACTTAGTGACTTCAAGTGTAACATGTTATGTAACTTCCATAAAAAATTTGGTGCCATTAGAAGTTTCTAAGAGGGTGAACCATAGCCCTCTCTCAATTAGTTTAGAATTTATCCATTTTTCTTCCAACAATTCCCATAAATTAACCAGACCTCCAAAAATCACGAAACCAATTGGAGCTTGTCAAGGACAGGTTAAACTAACTTGTGATGTTGGCAATTGGCGAAAAGGTTACCGGAGAAGGCGCTCGTGCGGACCTAACTGGGCGGCAGAAGATGGTCGGAACAGAGCAGTTTCTGCTCTTAAGAAGAAAACGCAAAATGAAGTGGAAGAAGAGGAAGATGGCTCACGAAAATTTTTGAGAGAGCAGATGATATGCTTCTAATCACTTTTGATCAAGCTTCTATATGGTTTAGAGTGAGTGAAAAATTAATGACCATCACCCATGTATTGACACTTGTCTTAGAGTCAATAATATCAAGGCTCAAATTACTTTCTTGCCTCCCTTAATTTCGGCAGCCTCCTTGGGGAAGAAGGAAATGTCAAATAACTAATATGCCACTCTCAAATCAATTATGCAAGGTTAACTCTCCAAGGGCAAAATAATCTTTTCACACCTTTCATCTGAAATTTCGTTTTCTTGATATTTTTCACCTCGATAAGGCGGCGTCCAATCCATATCAAATGTTGGAATCCCTCATTTCCATTTTCAAATTTCGAGATCCTATCTCATGATCGATTTTTCGTCGATCGAAATTTCAGTTTATCTCGAATTAACGGGTGGCTCTTGCGGATGTTACGCATATCGACTCTGTGATTCTCATCATACTTAAGATAACTCAAACTACGGCAATTTTGATTGTCATGTAATCGTGAGGGTTTATCGCTAGCCCCGACGACAATGATTGTCACCATTCGATTTAGGAAAATTTTACAAATTATATTTGGTTACGTGGTATCACCCCCGTTTCAAATGTACAACACTAGCAATGGTTTCCTTAATCGTTTTTAGATCGACCTCGGCTCTAAATGTTTCCTCGACAATCCTTATAATTAAAGTGCCGTTTTCTAATTTAGTTTCCCAGGTTCACGTATCTCATCGTGCGTTAGCCTTTCCCCTTCGGTTAATTACTCGAGATTGATCAGATTTGAGCAAGACATAACTAAAATACCTTGATTGATATCTTACATTCAAAGGTCTCGAAATAATAGGAAATTCAGAATGTCACAATAACTAGTCCTTTACATCAAAATCCGGAGAGGTACACAGTATGACACCCAAACAGTTTCCCAACCACATTTGGTACTCAAGGCAGCCCCCATGACAACAAAATGTTGGAATAGACAACTTGACAAATGAACATAAAAAGATTGGAATAAACTGGCAGTCCTTCATATCGAAGTCAGTCAATCTGAAGAAGCTGTTTTCTAAAATTGCAACTGTAGGCACATCATTTGGTCTTGTGTCTTCTCCAATGTCTTGTGTAGGAGCCATTTTCTTAAACTGCAACAAACTGGCAGTCCCTCACATATGAGTAGGTATATCAAACTTGTTGATTTAGATGGCTCAAGTGAAAAATCTATTTTTCATGTCGATGAACATGAGAATCATGTCCTTAATATGACTAGTGAAGATGGAGACTCTGAACACAAATTCATCCCTGTCAATGAGCCCGAACACGCATACATCTCTTACTCAAAGATAGGTTTCTCTTATTGTAGAGGACCAACTAGAGGATCGGGCTACCGTGGAGAAACTATTTTTCGATTAAGAGATGTCTGCGTGTTTGAGCTCATTAACAAGAATGCCATTGTGTTCAGAGTCTCCATATTCACTAGCCATGTTAAGGACATGATTATCGAGTTCATTGACATGAACAATAAATTTTTCACTTGAGCCGTTTGAATCACCAAGTTCGGTATACCTACGCACAAGCCACAATTGGTATGCACAAGTTTTTCCACAATCTGCATCGTCAGCAATTACCTGAAATGCAAACCATAGTTCTCTTCAACTTTAAGGTCACCACAAAATGAACAAGCCATAGTTGTCCCCAACAACACTGAATCAACATGAGGGCATAGAAAAAGATGGCTGGAACTGATAACCATTAGCCACACATTTACTTCTTATCCCGACAACTGAACTGAACACCAAACAGAAGCGAGTCAACCTAAAACTGATATGCCGAAATCATTCAAAAAGCTAATTTTGGGCTCAAAAAACCGCACTTAAATCCCAATCAACATCCAACAACAACATTAACTAAATCCAGTCAAATATTACCGCTATGGAGTCCATAATCAAATTATCTATCTCTTAATCTCAATCACTACCAGCCTTCCGGTAAATAAAGGTGAGGCCGCACTTACCGCAGTAGTGGCGGTCGAAGTGGTTGGCCATGAACATGCCGGCGGCACACTCGGCGTTCGAGTACTCCTTCCGGAGGCGCTGGACCTTGCCGAAGATGTCGACCTTGTAGAATTGGGGGATGGCGAGCTTGACTTACTTTTTCTTGTGCTTGATCTTCTTAGGCTTGGTGTATGTCATCTTGTTGTGCTCCTTGGCATCGTTGTGGAGGCGGAGGACAACGTGGAGGGTTGACTCCTTCTGGATGTTGTAGTCAGCAAGGGTATGGCCGTCCACAACGATAGAGATAGAGAGATAGGGATGACGATGAGGAGATTTTTCCCTAATTCTGTCGGGGAATAAAATTGATTTTGCGTGCCTTGGACAAACAGAAATAGATCCCCTGCCCTAGATCCAAGGGCAGGGGTGCCTTAATGATCTAGGCCGTTCATTAAAAAATGGACGGCCCATATAGTTTCCTTAAAAAAACCAAAAAATATCACCTCTCCTATTTCAAGGATCTGGGCACCCTTGCCCTGATCCCATTAGGGGCGTCGTCTTTAGAGATAGACTAGTTGCCTCGCTTGGGGTTGTGGCGGTCCAAACCACTTTTCTGAATTAATTAAAAAAACATATGCCAAATTATCTACAAAAAATTTATTTTGTTAGAATTATTTTATTTTGTTTGAAGTATTTTAGATTTAAAAAACCTTTAACTTGTAGTTATTTGGTAAATTACACAAACGCATGACCTTTGACAAAATGAACACTTGAGTGCATCAAACTCTGTAAAACTGAACACTTGAGTGTAGAAACTTTCCAAAAGTGAAAACTTGAGTGGCAGAAACTTTGAAAAAGTGAACACTCGAGTGCAGGAAGTTCGAAAAAGTGAACACTTGAGTGGCAGAAACTTTGAAAAAGTAAACACTTAAATGCAGAAACTTCCAAAAAGTGAACACTTGACTGCATGAAATTTGAAAGCACAAACCAGTACAATTACACCTAACAAATAGAAACATAGTTGCACTAACGAAATCATGTCGTCTTGAAATAACATTCTCATAAATTAGAAACACACTTGCAATGACCAAATCATGTTGGCCTAAATTAACATAAACAACAACAATAACATTTGCTGCAGCTCACATATGAGCCAATAAAAAATGCAGCAACCTATATCCAAACAGCCAAAACAAAAACAGGCACGGAACCTTCCATTCCATCAAAAAAACCTCAAGCAAACGATCCCCATATCAAAAAACAGGCTGAACACTAGCATACCTCCATGAAAATCATCAGCAGTTATCAATATGAAGAATGCGGTCACATCGTATTGTCTTGAAAGTACTCATGAGTCTTGCACTCTTTCAAACTATAACTCTAGGCACATCATCATTCGCTCTGGGCACATCAACATTTGCTCGTTTTTCTTCTTCAACTTTCTTGTTTGTCGGAGGATCATCTGATCCAGATGAGCTGATGTTGGGGCCTTTTTTTATACATGCGTTCAAGATGCTTCCCTCGATTTTGGAGCTGCCACTGGCAGCTTCTTCGATTGTGCACGGGTTGTTATGAATGAATGTTTTTTTAGTGCATGCACTTGACTTCTTGTTCTAGGTGCAACAAATTGTCTAGCATGACCTCCTTCAGATATCAGCATCTCTAAACTTCTCTCAGGCTGCAAAAAAACAATAATGAAATTTTATTTTATTAGTTACCAAGTTATGAAATAACTTATAACTGCATAATAATCACAAAAAACGTACATTGAGAATAATCATACTAGATTTCTTATCTGTAAATAATCTATAGCCATGCTCTCGCAGCCTTTTTCCAATTATGCTGTGTGTTCGTCTTTGAACAAAACTTTCTAAAACCTCTGGAGATTTTTGGACCAACATAAGGAACAAGATTACTTAATGAACCAAACACATACGCTGTTTCAACTTTACTTTTTATTGCACCTAATCTTTTTGCCCTGTCTTTTGCATAGTTTTTGACTCAGTTGGCCTTGTATTTGGTTCTGCAATACATCTTTGTATGAGTTTTTCACACGTTCCTACAGCCTCGGTTAGTGCTTTTGAAACCTGCACTGTGACATTTTGATTTTTAGTCGATTTCAGACTCATTAATGAGAAGTAAATCTGGAGACGTATTTCAGTCGTATCTCACTCGAATCTGATCAATTCGAGTAGACTGACCAAAAGGGAAATGCTAACGCGAGACGAGATACGTGGACCTAGGGAATTCGAATAGGAAATGACACTTTGACCATAAAGGTTATCGAGGGGACATTTACAATAGTAAAAGGCCGATCTAAGGACGATTAAGGGATGCATTGCTAGTGTTATACGATTGGAGCATGGGTGATGCCGCTTAACCAACGTATGATTTGAAAAATTTTCCTAAATCGGACGGTGACGATTGAGACCATAAGAACTAGTGATAGACCCTTACAATTACATTACAAGCAAAGTCGCCACGAATTGACGAGCCCTAAATGTGATATGAATCACAGGGTCGATACGCGTAAAGTCCGCAAAAGCCGTCTGTCAGTTTGGGATAGGCTGAAACCACGTCTGATAAATAAAACCATCAGAAACGAGTTTTGAAAATTGAAAATGGACAATCAAGAATTCCAACGTTATATTCGGATTGGCCGTCGCCCTATCGAAGAATATTGGAACGAGAAAAACGACGTTCTGTACGTCGGGGGTAAAATTACCATTTTGCCCCTCAAGCTTAAGCCATGCCCAAGCAATGAAGGAAGGGCATTTTGGTCTTTTAAACAATCCCAAGACCACCGAAAATCTGAAGAAATATTGGCCATTGGATCAAGTTGGAATGACACTTGGACATGTGTCAATAGATGGACTAAAGAGTGGTCATGTCCACTATTGGCCACCAACCATTCCACTTTTTGACTTGAGCCTTGAATATAAGACTATTTTTTTTTCTCTCTCTCTCACCTCACTTTGGTTGGCCATTCTCTCTCACCTCACTTTGGTTGGTCATTGAACCCCCTATAGCGCATAACCACAGCTTCCTCTTCTTCCTTCTTTTCTACCCTCGCCGATCGCCCTGACCTTGTCATTCGCCGTCGTCGATGCCATCTTCCGGCCACAGCCTAGACTCCGGCTGATCACCTGAGCCTAGCCCCACCTCCTGCCAACCTCCTCGAAGTGGAAGCACTACGATTGGACCATCGAGGTGCTCCGGCCAAGCTTTTTCCCGGAAGCCGACGAAATTGGACTCAATTTGAGGTAGGTGATGTTTCTGACCCCTTAGGAGGCCGAAATGTTGGAATCTTGAGGTCAAATTTTGTGAAGGTCTAGGAGACATGTATATCTATCTGTGGTAAAAAGTTGAGAATGATTTAATGAAGTTTTGACCTCGAATGGGTCTTGTGAACCTTGGACAGAAAACTGCCGGATACTGACCTAGAAGATTCGACAACTTTCGACGAGATTCCGGCGACGACTCTACTTCAAACGCACGGTGAGACCATTAGACCCTTAGATAGACATGTTAAGAGGTAGGTTAGTGAGTAAATGAAGGATTTGGCAGAGATTTAGGATCGGTTGTGCTCAGTTTGCGCAGAATCGAAAAGGACCGATTCGGTTCTGTGCAAGACCGAATCTGTTGGGATTGAGGGCTAATGATTTTGAGTCTCAAATTGATGATTTGAACATGCTAGGATGATGGGGACTATGTTATGGAGGTTTGTGGTTCATGGATTGAGGAATTGGACAAAGGAAATTGATTGGTTGAAATTCCTAGGTTGCGGGGTGAGTTCGGCCTTGGACCCTTGAAGTCGAAAATTGTGGGGGCTCAAGAAGAGAAAATTGTGATATCAAATTCAAGGTAAGGGAATCCTAAACTTAGGATAGGAAGATTGGACTCAATTGGGTGAGTCAGGCGATAGTTTGATTGATTTGTGAGGGATTTCAAGATGATTGATACTCGTGTATGCTAGAAGAGTTAGATGATTCAATTGTTTGATTATGCTTGTGCCCTGAGTAAATTGCCACATTTGACTATGCATTTGAATCGCCTTGCATGCCATGGATGCATTGTTAATGCATGAGTTGCACTTGACCTTGTGTGCATGAGTTGTGATGGTGGCATGGCGGAGGCGAGGTGAGACCCTGATGCGTACGAGACACGGGGCGATGTGGTTGATGCCCTGAGGCGCGAGGTAGAGGTTGTTTGGCGCCATGATGCAATCTAATCGCGGGGTTGAGATGGCCAGGGTCCTGATGCGATTTAATCGCGGGACGGAGATATGAGGTGTCGATATTGACCTGGAGAATCATTGAAACCTAATGCGTTTGCGTGGGTTGTTAATGACGGTCTGATACGTTTATGCGGACCGAGCCTGATGCGATCTAATCGCGGGCATGAGAACGAGATAGGCAGGAAGAAATGGTTGGGTGAAGTGGCAGCACGAGGTGTGCATGATCGTTTGAGTTTCATATGGTGTCATAGCTGCATGCCTGTCATCTGTGTGACGTCATCTTTATTTGTATGTGCCTGTGTGATTATGAGTTTGGAATTTTGGGGTAGATGACTGCTTGAGTGGACGGTCGGCCTGACCTAGGGTTAGGACTCTTTTACTGAGATGTGTATCTCACCCCTTTGGGGACCTTTATTTTTTTAGATCCTAGGCCTTGACTATGTGGCCTATTTGCTTTGGAGACCCTAAGGATATAACCGTGTATTTTGATGAGTTCCCTGACAGTCAGGAGATCATATATGTAAGGAAGTGTACTATTGTCTGGGTGGACGAGAGTAGTACGGACTGGAAGCCTTATCGGTACAAAGCTTGGTTTAAGAAGGTCGGGGATGAGTCGACTGGGCCGTTGAAGCTCCATGAGGTGCCCTAGGGAGTGATCCCTGATTGGTGCCACCTCGGTAGAGATCAAGATCAGGCTAAGGGATCGGTAGCCGATTTTAGGAACGGACCGGAGAGGACCCCGACTCTGGATTTTACCGAGGATGAGGTTATTGTGCTGGAGGCGACCGGGGAGGATCTCGATGAGCCGTCGCATGAGAAGACCATGGATGATACCATTGAGGTTCGCTCCGAGACGTTTTAAGAGTATGAGCTGATGGAGGACGCTGAGGACACCGAGGACTCCAGCAGCTCTTCCTAGGAGATTCTAGTTTGTGACTTGAACTTTTGTGTCGACCCCGACCATGGTTATTTTGGATTTTGTTGATTGTCCATTTTGTATACTCACCCCGTCGCCCCCCTTGCTTATCGGATTTAGTGGTTTTGTACTGGTATGAACAAATGAATGTTATGTACGACAATTTTATTCTATCCATGTCCCACTTAAATTATATTTTGTACAGAGGAGTTATCTCATTGCCGCTTCCGCATGCTTTGTACATATATATATTACGTCTCTCATCTTAATTGTGGATCTTGGGACCACGAGAGATATTTGGTTTGCTTGTAGGGAGTCGCAGGCTCATGCCCGAGGCGCGGGGCGTGACATCCCTCGCTTGCTTAGCATCAGAGTAAGGTCAGCTCGATCCAAAGATGGTTGAGGATTGGAGTGATAAGGAGGATTAAGTTGGGACAAGGACGGATAGCGAGACCTTAGGAGACTGGTTAAGATAAAGCTTGGGGTGCATGGTGTGTGACCTGGTACTTATGATCGGTGTTTGATCTTGGCAAGGTTGTGGTGGTGCATGAGGATTAAGTTCTCTGCTTAGAGTTGAAGGTCATTTTGGACCTTGGCCTACTTAATGAATGAGTGTGCTTGGTTTTAGTAAATCATTGGAGGGAACTGAAAAATGGCCATGGACTATTTGCTGAAATGTTTCTAGAGTTTGTTGAATGGAGTATTGCTGTGTTGTAACTGTTTTGATTAAGGAGTAGTTAGTGGCTCTGGGTTTGGATGAACGAGTGAGTTACTAACTCCTTGCTAAACTTGTGATGGACCAGGTTTAGTAGAAAAAGCAAGGATGAGCAACCCGTCTAGAAGGTCTAGAAGGTCAAGAGGCGGAGCCTCTAGCTCGAGGCCGCCTGTCGCAGAAGATCCAAGAATGGATGGCGTGCTGAGGGCACTGGAGAGAATCGGTAACCTTATTACAGGCAGACCCAAGATCAGGACGCTGCCATAGCCTAGGTAGTAGGAGCTGCCATAGCCGCCGTCAACGCTAACAACGACAACAATGGTGGCAATGAAAATCAGGACGAACATAGCCAGGGCAATGAGGCTGTGAATGCCCAAGAGGAAATCATCGTGGCTAGACAGATGGGCCAACTAGTGGAGCAGTTTATAAAGTTAAAATTGACTCAGTTCGATGGAACTGGAGATCCTGAGCTAGCACCTGAGTGGATCGAGAAGCTGGAGAAAGCTTTTGGGGTGCTGAGGTGCATAGATGAAGAGAGGGTGTTACTAGTAGTGTACTAACTGGAGGGTACAGCGAATGATTGGTGGGTCGCCACCAAGGATGGAGTCTTCCCTGAAGGGACAGCCTTGAACTCGAATGCCTTTAAGACGGCGTTCAATGACAAGTACTTCTCTGAGATGGTAAGGGAAAGGAAGCAGGTGGAATTCCTGCAGTTGCTCCAGAACCAGCTGACGATAGATTAGTACGAGGCTGAGTTCTCGAGGCTGTCGAGGTATGCACCTTGATCTGTAGAAGACCTTCAAGAGAAAGCAAGAAGATTTAGGGATAGTCTAAGGCCCAAGCTCCGTAGTCAGATGATCGCTCTAAATCTGAGGACCAATAAGGAAATCTACGAACGGGGCCAGATAATAGAACGGGACTTGAAAGAGAGAAACACCGCAACTGGATCGCGGTTTACATCATTCAGAGATAACCGCTAGATGGGCAAGAGGACGATGACGGGAAATAGGTGTTTTGTGCCTCCCATAAGGAAAAATATCGTGAAGCCGCTAAATTCCACAAAGTGGAGCTATTGCCTTTGTGGCAGGAGGCATGGGAATGGGTTATGCCCGGTAAGGACCAGGGCTTGTTTTAAGTGTAGTCAGCTGGGCCACCAAATGAGGATGTGTCCGAGTCTAGCTCCGACAAATCGACCTCAAGGGTAGAGACCGCAGGCTGGGCTGTCGACTGTAACTCTCCAAATCGAGTAGAATCGACCACTGGCACAGGGAAGAGTGTATGCAGTAGCCCGCAGGGAGGCAGAGGAAGCATCGGGTGTGGTCACAGGTATGGTTTACTTGTACAACCAAGCTGCATATACATTGTTTGACCCTAGTGTCACGCATTCGTTTGTGTCTGCCCAGTTTGCTGAATTAGTTGGTATGAAATTGAAACCGTTGAATATAATCCTGCATATTGCTACTCCGTTAAAGGATAATATATTGGTTTCGTTGGGTTGTGCTGGTTGTGAGATTGTGATTGGAGGGAGTAAAGAGAGTATTGACCTAGCTGTATTACCCATGTATGATTTTGACATGATCATAGGAATGGATTGGTTAGGTAAGCAGGGGGCAATAGTGGACTGTGGTAGTAAGGTAATTTGGTTTTATCCGAGAGGCCGCCCTAGCTTTGAATTGGTGGGAAGTTGAGGAGGAATCTCGATTCCCTTAGTCTCATCTCTCGAGGTGACTAAGTTGATGTTTGAAGGGTGTTAAGCATACTTAGTGGTAGTAATGGACACGTCTACCGAAGATCCAACGTTAGAGAGTATTCCGGTAGTGCGTGAATTTTCTGATGTGTTTCCCCAAGAGTTGCCAGGGTTACCACTGGAATGAGAAATAGAAGTTGTAATCGAGTTAGCCCCTAGGATAAAACCGATCTCGAAAGCACCTTATAGGATGTCCCTGTCAGAACTGAAGGAGTTAAAGGTGCAGATGCAAGAGCTGCTAGATAAGGGATTTATCCGACCAAATGCTTTGCCGTGGGGAGCGCCAGTGCTATTCGTAAGGAAGAAGGATGGGTCTTTGCGTCTATGCATCGACTATTGACAGTTGAACCAAGTGTCAGTGAAGAACAAGTACCCACTGCCGAGAATTGATGATCTGTTTGATCAATTGCAAGGAGCGGCGGTATTTTCAAAGATTGACCTGAGAACAGGGTATCACCAGTTAAGGATCAAGAAGGAAGCCATACCTAAGACTGCCTTTAAGACGAGGTATGGTCATTATGAGTTCACGGTGATGCCGTTTGGTTTGACCAACGCTCTAGCTACTTTTATGGACTTGATACATAGAGTATTTGAGGAATTTCTGGACAGATTCGTCATAGTCTTCATTGACGATATCTTGATTTACTCGAGGAGTGATGCAGAACATGAGGAGCACCTAAGGATTGTTCTGCAGACTTTGAGGGACATTCGCCCTACGCGAAGTTGAGTAAATGCGCGTTTTGGCTGAGTAGGGTAGCATTTCTTGGTCATGTGGTATCAGGTGAAGGAATCGTAGTGGATCCTGCTAAGATCGAGGCTATAACCAATTGGCCTAGGCCTATTTCGGTCACTGAAGTCAGAAGTTTCTTGGGACTGGCGAGATACTATAGACGTTTTTGTGGAGAAATTCTCACCCATAGCCATCCCATTGACGCGGTTGACGAAGAAGGAAACGAGGTTTGAATGGACTGAAAAATGTGAGAGGAGTTTCCAAGAGCTCAAACATAGGTAGATAACTGCGTCAGTGCTGACAATTCCATCAGGACTGGGAGGTTACGAGATATACAGCGATGCCTCGTTGAAAGGATTGGGTTGTGTATTGATGCAGCACGGAAGAGTAGTGGCCTACGCATCCAGACTGTTGATATCACATGAAATGAACTACCCAACGCATGACCTGGAGTTAGTGGCGATTATATTTTCTTTGAAGATTTGGAGACATTACCTATGTGGCGAAAAGTTTCAGATTTACACCGACCACTAGAGCTTAAAGTACCTATTTTTTCAGAAAGAGTTGAATATGAGGCAACGTAGGTGGATGGAGCTGCTCAAGGACTATGATTATGATATACTATATCACCCTAGGACGGCAAATAGAGTAGCAGGCGCACTGAGTCGGAAGTCGAGCATTGCATGTTTGCTAGTGAAAAGTTGGTTGATGATTGAGGATTTAAGAGACTCTGAGTTCAGACTAGAAGTCTACCGGTTGTCTAGCTTAATGGCTACATTGAGGGTGGAACCTGAGGTCCAAGAAGGAATAAAGGCCCTACAGTTTATGGACCTAGTGATTTAGAAGATCCTTGAGATGGATGCGACAAAGAGAAAACTCGAGTTTCAAGTGTCTGAGGACGGAATTCTGAAGTTCTAAGGACGATTGTGCATATCAAATGATGAAGGACTCAAGGAAAGGATTATATCAGAGGTTCACAGAAGCAATTATAGCATCCACCTTGGAAGTACGAAAATGTATCAGAACTTGCAATATCACTATTGGTAGAACTGGATGAAGGGGGACGTAGCAAGGTATGTGGCTAAGTGTTTGACGTGCCAGCAAGTGAAAGCGCAGCACTGTAAGCCTGGATGACTATTACAGCCACTGGAGATTCCGAAATGGAAGTGGGAGCATTTAACTATGGATTTTGTAATGGGACTTTCATGGAGCCAGCGAGATCACGACTCTATATGGGTAGTCGTGGACAAATTGACCAAGTCCGTACATTTCATCCTGGTGCGAAAGGACTTCGCTATAGATAGGTATGCAGAGCCATACATGAGACAGATAGTGAGGCTGCACGGAGTGGCTGTGACGATCACCTCGGATAGAGATCCCAACTTCACGGCAAATTTTTGGAGTAGTCTGCAAGATGCTATGGGAACCCGACTGCAGTTTAGTGCGGCGTACCATCCACAAACGGACGGACAGTCGAAAAGGACGATACAGATGCTTGAGTACATGCTGCGAGCATGCGTCATAAATTTTAAAGGCGGATGGGAAGACTAACTGCATTTGATAGAGTTTGCTTATAATAATAGCTACCAGCAGAGTATCCGGATGGCACCATTCGAAGAACTCTATGGAAGAGCCTGCAGAACCCGATTTGCTGGGATGAGGTTGGAGAAAGAAGTATCACAGGCCTAGAATTGGTAGAGCAATCGGTGGAAGCAGTGAAGATAATTCGGTATAGACTGAGGACGGCACAAAGTCGTCAGAAGAGTTACGCAGATAAGCGGCGCAAACCCTTGGAGTTTCAAGGGGGCGACCATGTCTTCCTCAAGGTGTCACCGATGAGAGGGTTGTCACGTTTTAGAAGAAAGGGGAAGTTGAGCCCAAGGTATATAGGTCCATTTGAAATACTGGAGCGGATTGGAACCTTGGCCTACAGGCTTGCCTTGCCGCCTAATCTATCCCAGGTGCATAATGTATTCTACGTGTCGATGTTGCGAAAAGAACCGGATCCGACATATGTGCTAGACTACGAGGCCATAGAAGTGGACAACCGAGTGTCTTACGTGGAGAGGCCGATAAGGATCGAGGACCGGAAGGAGCCAATCCTCAGGAATAAGAAGATCCCACTGGTCAAGGTAATATGGGAGTACCATGGAACTGAAGGTGCCTCGTGGGAGAATAAAGAGACGATGAGGCGACAACACCCCCATTTATATGAGTAATTAAGTGTAATGTAAATTTCGGGGACAAAATTTTTGTAAGGGGGGAAGAGTTGTGACATTCTGATTTTCAGTCGATTTTAAACTCATTAATTAGAAGTAAATCTAGAGACGTATTTCAATCGTATCTCGCTTAAATTTGATCAATTCGAGTAGATTGACCAAAAGGGAAAGGCTAACGCGAGACGAGATACGTGGACCTAGAGAATTCGAATAGGAAATGGCGCTTTGACCAAAAGGATTGTCGATGGGACATTTAGAAGCGTAAAAGGCCGATTAACAGATGCATTGCTAGTGTTATACGATTGGAGCGCGGGTGATGCCGCTTACCAATGTATGATTTACAAAATTTTTCTAAATTAGATAGTGACGATCGAGACCATAGGAACTAGTGATAGACTCTCACAATTACATGACAACCAAAGTTGCCACGAATTGACGAGCCCTAAATGTGATATGAATCATAGGGTCGATACCGTAAAGTCCGCAAAAATCGCCCGTCAGATCGGGATAGGCTATAGAGAAAATCATCAAAAACGAGTCTTGAAAATTAAAAATAGAGAATCAATAATTCCAACATTATATTCAGATTGGCCGTCGCCCTGTCGAAGAATATTGGAATGAGACAAACGATGTTCTGGACGTCGGGGGTAAAATTACCATTTTGCCCCTCAAGCTTAAGCCTTACCCATGCAATGAAGGAAGGGCATTTTGGTCTTTTAAACAATCCCAAGGCCACCGAAAATCTAAAGAAATATTGGCCATTGGATCAAGTTGGAATGACACTTGGACATGTGTCAATAGATAGACTGAAGAGTGGTCATGTCCACTATTAGCCACCTACCATTTCACTCTTTGACTTGAGCCTTGAATATAAGACTTTTTTTCTCTTTTTCTCACCTCACTTTAGCCGGCCATGGAACCCCCCATAGCTCACGACCACAGCTTCCTCTTCTTCTTTTCTGCCGTCGCCGACCTCCCCCAACCTTGCTGTTCGTGGCCGTTGAAGCTGCCTTTCGGCCACCGCCTGGACTCTAGCTGACCACCTGAGCCTAGCCCCACTTCCTGCCGACCTCCTCGAAGTGGAAGCACGGCGATTGGACCACCAAGGAGCTCCGGCCAAGCTTTTTCCCGGAAGCCGATGGAATCAGACTCAATCTGAGGTAGGTGATGTTTCTGACCCCTTAGGAGGCCGAAATGTTAAAATCTTGAGGTAAAATTTTGTGGAGGTCTAGGAAACATGTATATCTATCTGTGCTAAAAAGTTGAGAATGATTTGATGAAGTTTTGATCTCGAATGGGTCTTGTGAACCTTGGACAGAAAATTGCCGGTTACTGACCTTGAAGATCCGGCAACTTCCGCCGGGATTCCGGTGACGAATCGACTTCAAACCCACGGTGAGACCCTTAGACCCTTAGATAGACATGTTAAGAGGTAGTTTAATGAGTAAATGATGGATTTGACGGAGATTTAGGATCGGTTGTGCTCGGTTTGCATAGATGCGAAAAGGACCGGTTCGGTTCTATACAAGATTGAATCTGTTGGGGTTGAGGGCTGTTGATTTTGAGTCTCAAATTGATGATTTGGACATGCTAGGATGATGGGGAATATGCTATGGAGATTTGTGATTCATGGATTGAGGAATTGGACAAAGAAAATTGACGAATTGCTTGAAATTCCTAGGTTGCGCGGTGAGTTCGGCCTTGGACCCTTGAAACCAAAAATTATAGGGGCTCAAGAAGAGAAAATTGTGATATCAAATTCAAGGTAAGGGAATCCTAAACTTAGGATAGGAAGATTGGACTCAATTGGGTGAGTTGGACGATAATTTGATTGATTTGTGAGGGATTTCAAGATGATTGATATTCGTGTGTGCTAGAAGAGTTAGATGATTCAATTGTTTTCTTATGCTTATGCCCTGAGTAAATTGCCACATTTGACTGTGAATCGCCTTGCATGCCATGGATGCATTGTTAATGAATGAGTTGCACTTGACCTTGTGTGCATGAGTTGTGATGGTGGCATGGCGGAGGCGAGGTGAAACCTTGATGCGTACGAGACGTGGGGTAATGTGGTTGATGCCCTGAGGCGCTGAGGAGCGGGGTAGAGATTGTTTGGCGCCCTGATGAGATCTAATCGCGGGGTTGAGATGGCCACGGTTCTGATGCGATCTAATCATGGGACAGAGATATGAGGTGTCGATATTAGCTTGGAGAATTATTGAAACATGATGCGTTTACGCGGGTTGTCAATGACAGTCTGATGTATTTATGCGGACCGAGCCTGATGCGATCTAATCGCGGGCATGAGAATGAGGCAGACAGGAAGAGATGGTGTTGGTGAAGTGGCAGGATGAGGTGTGCATGATCTTTTGAGTGTGATATGGTGTCATAGCTGCATGCTTGTCATCTGTGTGACGTCATCTTTATTTGTATATGCCTGCGTAATTATGAGTTTGGAATTTTGGGGTAGATGACTGCCTGAGTGGACAATTGGCCTGACTTAGGGTTAGGACTCTTTTAATGAGATGTGTATCTCACCCCTTTAGGGACCTTTATTTTTACAGATCCTAAGCCTTGACTATGTGGCCTATTCGCTTTGGAGACCTTAAGGAAATGACCGTGAATTTTGATGAGTTCCCTGACGGTCAGAGGACCATATATGTAAAGAAGTGTATTATTGTTTGGGTGGATGAGGGTAGTACGGACTGGAAGCCTCATCGGTATGAGGCCTGGTTTAGGAAGGTCGGGGACGAGTCGATTGGGCCGTTGAAGCCCCATGAGGTGCCCTAGGGAGTGATCCCTAATTAGTGCCACCCTGGTAGAGACCAGTATCAGGCTGAGGGATCGGTAGCCGATTTTAGGAATGGACTGGAGAGGACCCCGACTCTGGATTTTATTGAGGATGAGGTTATTGTGCTGGAGGCGATCGAGAAGGATCTCGCTGAGCCGTCGCATGAGAAGACCATGGAGGATACCATTGAGGTTTGCTCCGAGACGTTCTAAGAGTATGAGCTGACGGAGGATGCTGAGGACACCGAGGACTCCAGCAACTCTTCTTAGGAGATTCTGGTTTGTGGCTTGATCTTTTGTGGCGACACCGACCATGGTTATTTTAAATTTTGTTGATGGTCCATTTTGTATACTCACCCCGTCACCCCCTTGCTTATCGGATTTAGTGGTTATGTACTGGTATGAACAAATGAATATTATGTACGACAGTTTTATGCTATCCAGGTCCCACTTAACTTATATTTTGTACGGAGGAGTTATCTCATTGCCACTTCCGCATGCTTTGTACATATATATATATATATATATATTACATCTCTCGTCTTAATTGTGGATCTTGGGACCACGAGAGATATTTGGTTTGCTTGTAGGGAGTCGTGTGCTCGTGCCCGAGGCGCAGGGCGTGACATGCACAATCAAATGAGACATTTTAATTTCATGTAACAAACGCACATGATAAAAAAATGACCAATTGAATAGCTTACCTGAACTTTGCTCCTCTGCGTGGATCGAGTTGTCCCTGCGCTTTGTCCTGCACCAGTACTCCTTAGGGTGTCTTCAAATGCCTCAGCAGCTTCACTTTGTGTTCTTTTACCCTGCAAAAGGTCATATAACAATTAAACTAATGACAAAAGAAATGCACAACAAAAAAAGTCAAATGCTCCAACAGTTTACTTGAAGTTTGCTCATTTGTGTCGACGAAGTTGTCCTCTCGCTTTGTCCATCACCATTACTCCTTCTAGTGCCCTCATCAAACTGAACAGCTTGAGTTTTTATTTTTTTAACCTGCAAAAACACTTAGCATAATTAGTTGCTCAAGCAATAACAATAAACAAAAGGGCAAATGACTACTCCAACTGTTTACCTGAAGTTTAGCTCTTTGTGCCAACTGAATTGTCCCTTCGCTTTGTCCTGCACCATTACTCTCTTTGGTGCTCTCACTTGCCCTCGCGTCATTGCTTTTTTGTGTGTTGTCCTCTTCTCCTTGTGTTCTCTTGTTTGTTGGACAACAAGTCTTGTTATGTCCTTCTTCATGGCATAGAGGGCAATGAATTTTTGCACCAGCCCTACTCATTTTGCCATAATAAATATCAATATCCTCTAGTCGTCTTTTCTTTTTCAACTTACCAACTTGCTTCTTCAATGGTAGAGGTTCCGGAGCTTGATGATTTGTTTTGTCCTAGAATCTGTTACTTCTCAGAGGCTGCATCATAAATTGATATGCAGCCAAATAATTGCTTCTCTTGTAACAATCGTCGACATAATCCGCTAGATTGAAATGCTGGTAATGAATGATAGAAATGGCATGGCAGCAAGTTATTCTAGTCAATTGCCAGGATCGATAGGAGCATTTTCTTCTCTCTAATTGGACCACATACTTGTCGCCATTATTGAATATCTTGAATCCATCATCCCCATTCCAAGTTGGATGACAAAACATAGTCTCAGCAGTGTTGTCTTGCAATTTTTTCACAATCATAGGCCCATATTATGTAGGCGATTTTGCACATTCATCTCTTAGCCGTTGCAATCTAGTCATAACCATCAGTCTAATATCTTCTAATATACTGATGATTGACTCGCACCTAGGCCCTATAATCCTACAGTTGAATGCCTCACAAAGGTTGTTGTCCACAGCGTCACGCTTGAATTCTTCACCAAAGAAGGCTCTACACCAATTCGCCACTTCAGTTTGGAATAATGCATCAAAGGCTTCAGGTGGCAAGGCATATAGAGCTTTCTTATGAATTCTAAAATCTGACAGATTTGTGCTCTTTGCAATCAACCAAAAGTGCCTCTTAAATTGCCCTCCTCTATACTTTTGAGCCCAATTAGCATATATATGTCAAGCACACATTCTATACTCGACATACTACATCAATTCGGCAATTGCTGGCACAAGTCCCTACAAATTGAAAAACATTTATAAGATACAATTACTAAGTATAATTAAAATTCAAAGGTTCAAGGACAATATCTTTTGTTGGTCACTATTGAATGCCCAACCTCGATCATCTTCTATGCTAAGGTTGGCCATTAGGTTTTTTAAAAACCAGAACCAAGTCTTTGTTCTCCAACTTCACAACGGCCCAGGTTATTGGAAACATTTGGTTATTTCCATCTCTCCCAATGGCAGCTAATACCTTGAAAACACCCATCCAACCCTATCACTTTTCTATGGCCAGCTAAGAATCCTTTTCTACACGCTTCGAAACATATATACATCCTATGAAACTGCGTTCCATAACTGCTCAATCCTTTTTCCACAACCTCTACATTAATTCTTCTAGGATGATTCTGCACCCTACATTCTCTAGCATAGTCTTAGATTTCCCCATATTTTGCTTTGTAGATACCCATCAATGTACTCATTACCTTGTACTTAACCCTTTTGCATTAACTTGAAGAAACATTCACACCTAGTTCCTCTTTCACTAGCTGTTTCAATTGGCGACGCTTAATATCTGGCATGGCCTTAATGGTGTTGAAAAAATGGTTGGCCAGCCAACCACTAATAACTCTCTAGAAGGCAATACCACCGGTATGCTCCTCCTGTAGTGCGCGACTTTAGAACGAACGGGACCTCTTGATCATTGCACCATATATACTCCAAGGACAACTAGCTTGTGTGCATTTTGCACAAACATAATCCTTTGTATTTCTACTGATTATAACATTCCTTTGCTCACTGATTGAGTACCTCACAATCGCATCTCTAAATTGCTTTGCATCATCAAATTTCATAGGTACACAAAATGTTGGACTTGTACTAGTTGAATCATAGAGAGGAAACTTAATTTTCTTTTTACACTTACCTCCAACATCATTGTCCTCATTTTTTGAGCTACTAAAGAGTCATATTCTATATCATCACCATTAGTTGTGGAAGGTCCTTCAATGCTGTTTACTGAAGCGGTCTCATCAACTATCTGAAATGGTTGCTTTCTATTTTGTTGATATTTCCTAACTCCTGCCATGGCTTGTGCAATGTCCTCATCATCATCATTACTTGTGTAAAGTGTATGCACAAGTGCTTCCTCTGCTTCATCATCTTTAACATCAACTTCCCAGTATGACATGTTTACCCTCACCTCTTCATCAAGTACTGAATGTTCACCATCACCATTGCCAATATTTCTCTAAGTTTGTGGACATAATTCTAGCACATGAGCATATGAGAAGCCCTAGCTTCATATCCTTTCAGATTTCCACCAATTTCGTCATCAGCAACTTGGCTTTCAATACTACCTTCGTACACAGTTTCCTGATGTTCATCACCATTTTGTTCAACGTATAGGAAAATTTCATGACCATGAAAATGTTGATAAACAATATCTCTTACCCCACTATCATCAAACATATGTCTCACACCGTACCTAAGACTTTTACCAGAAATTTGAAATTATAATTTTCCTACTTTGCATTCTCTTTTCATTTATTTCATTCATAAGGTCTTTATATGACAGCCTACTGACGTTCACGAGGACATAATCCATATTTCCCCTACATAATCGCATTTTTTTTTCCAAAAATAAACTTACTACCTCTCCAAATTCTAAATGCAGTTGCGGTGTCACCCATGTTCAGATTGCAAAAAGTGAAAATAATAATTTAAATAGTAGCAATCACAAGACAAATAGAGGACACCTTGAGCAATAGGTCCCTCGAACAACGCCACTTTCAGTAAACCATGCGACAGACGACAACTTACAGCCGGGCCCCCACAACCATTTTCAGTTTCAATAAACAATGATACAAAACTTTATAACAATCGGTCCCCACAATCGTGACACTTTTACTAAACAATAGTTTTCGGCCATCAGTAAGTGCATCCAAAACGACAAACTTCAACTTCGAACAAAATCAAGCACTCACCTTTACACTTAGGTGGCAAATCCTACTTTGGCCTTTCGGTCAATGTCATTGTCATACTTTTTGCACCCTGTAACGTAAAGGGACAACTATAAGATTTCACTCACTCTTCGTCATCGAATGAAAATAAGAAAAAACTTACCTTCGACCTCTATTCATCGACATTCGCCCGCCTCAGAGACCATATTTCCTTGAAAGGAATCGATTGATGAGGTAGAGAAGGGTAATCGACGTAGCCTTCATTCAGCAACAGATCGAATCACAGTTTGCGCATCTCATGGAGGGACATATACAAAGATGGTTTCGATCTCGATTGCCACTAAGCCCTACTTCTCCTGAAATTGATTTTGCCCTAATGCGTCTTTTGTGGGAATATCAACTAAGTTGAGTAACAATGTCGTTTGGCTTTAAGGAGCAAACGACGTTGTTTCTTTTGTACACATGGATGATTTTTAACACGATGGATTTTCGATAATTTGTTAAAATTACAAGTCAGCTTTCGAAATTTATTTCACATTTCCACGTAGGATGACTTGTCGGCCATTGGTCAGTGACACTCATGTGAACACTTTTAGTCGAAATTGGCACTCATCTGGACATTTTGACTCCGAAATGGCACTCAAGTGAACGTTTTGAAAGTTATGGCACTTAAGTGAACGCTGTACGAAAATTGTGGCACTTGTAGTGTACTTTTCCCTCGAATTTTATTTGGAGCCCTCGTACATTTCCATATTCGGCCACTTCGGAAGATACGTTTGTGGACCATGGAAGCTTGATCTGATTTCATAGCCATACGTCTTTAACATTCTTCCTTCATTCTAGATGAGTATATTTGCAACACATGCAAAGAGGGAAATTTTATGTGACTATATTTGACTAGATCAAAGCTAAGCTCCTCCTTGACCTTTCCTTTTTGATGAAAACAAAGCGAGAAAAGATAAAAAACAATAATAAAAAGAATAGAACATCCAAATTTCCTATGCACATAACATTTTGCAGACTTATTGAGACCAATAGAGTACATCCTACCTTGAATTACACAGCGGAAGATTTCCCCTATGGAACGATTAACTCCGAATCTCATTACTATTTAAGCTGGCTCATGCATCCCTTCTTAAGGCGTCGGGAGCTGGAAGCATGATGTTCCTGTGGTCCGTTTGCAGTGTCGTGCTGTGTACTTGGGATGATAATATCGTTAGTAACTATCTGAATGGTTTGAATATTGAAGAAATTCTTCGCTTCATTGGTGACGATGCTAGACTATGTTTCTCTCTTTTCTCAGACTCAAGGAGGAGTAGTCATATATCTGCTTGTGAAGATGTTCTGATGGATTTGCTTCTGAAGACATTCAAATGGAGTTGCTTCTAAAGACGATCAGATGGAGCATGTTGCATCTGAAGGCTTATTTTTCTAAAGGGTTATATGACGTGTCAAAAAGAATTTATTGAAACTCAGCATCATGGTTCAAGTTTATCTATTCAGATTCAGAGAGTCTTTGCTTCTAAAGATTGCTTCTAAACATCGTTCAGATTTTGCGAATCCTTTCAGTCAAATTCTGAAAACCCACGAATGACATGTTTCTAATTAAGGCAAGTTCTTTTATGGAACTCTGTAACATTTGATTGACATGATATTTTTTCAATCAGATCAGGAGGAAATCTACGATTGGATATTACCTTACAGGAATAAGACTTGTGGCTTATTTGAATCTACTCTACTTTTGCAAACTGAAGATTTAGTTATATGGGCGACTGAATCTAAAGAGCAATGGCTACCATATCTTCTCAGATACAGTCTCGTTCAATCACGATTGATGATGTCCAATCAAAAATTGAAGAGCGATCCTTTGGAGGATTATCTAAACGGCCAGTTTGGAAGCAAAGGAATATAAAAAAAATAACCATGATGACTAGTGAGGGGTTGAGAACATAAAATTCCAAAGCGTATGAGTTGTTCAAATTCATGTATTTACTCTAAGAGTTCTCAAGTTCTTCATTGTGAGGATTTGTGAGAGCGATTGAGTGTCTTCATCTCTTGTAACCTCCATTGAATCATTCTAGTGGAATCTAGCCACTTGGCTGTCAGAATGGGAGAGTGAACGTAGGCCTAACAAGCTGAACTACTATAAACACTACATGTACTTTATTGTAAACTTTTATTTCTATATTTAGATTATTTGCATGTTGTTATACTATTCCTGATTCTGATCGTGCTTTGAAATTATTTTAATTCTGCAATAAGTTTCAATTTGATTCAGAATCGCCTATTCACCCCCTCTAGGTGATATTGCTAGATTCAACAATTGGTATCAGAGCAAATTACTTTTGTTTGTGAAGTGTTTTGACTTCTGAGTTAATGACCTATCATGTCTAGCAACAATTTCTCAGGAATAGGCGATTCTCATTTTGCCGACAAACCACCATATTTTGATGGAAATGATTATAACATGTGGAGTAACAAAATGAAGTGGTTCTTCAAAGCTTAGGATTATCTAATGTAGGATGTCGTTACAAATGGCGTTGTGCCTACTATTATTGCAACTGCATCTAACTGAAATGAGACAAATCCTACACCAACAATGTCTGATACAGAAAGGGCTAAAAGACGAGGCTTGGACTCCAAAGATATTAGTGCATTATTCTGCGTTTTGTCGATTCCCCTGTACAATCATTTGTCTGAAGAAGAATAAGCAAAAGCTATATGGGATAGACTTCATGTTACGTTTCAAGGAATAGATAGAGCGACATAAATAAACCTTAACATCTTGCTAGGTGATTATGAAGCCTCCAGATAAAGCTAGATGAATCTATTGCAGATATGATCGATAGATTTCAAATTATGGCAAGTGGCCTTGCAAGACAAGGTGCTTCTATTGCAGAACCAATGCAAGTTAGGAAGATACTTAGAGGTCTCACAGATGATTGGAATTATATCAAACCTTCTTTTGAAGTGCGTCAAACAATCAGACCACTCTCTGTAGATGAGCTTGTTGGAATATTGCAATCTTTTGAGACTGAATGTGTCAACAAAAAAAGAGATCCAAGAGGTAAGAAGTCAATAGCTTTAAAACTGAAATTGATCATAATTTGATTCAAATGATGAAGATGAAGATGATGAAGAGCTAGTGCTTATGGTGAAGAAATTCAGAAATATGGCTCAAAAAGGCAAGAACTCCAAAGGAAAGAAGTCATTCAAGAAAAATGATCAGAAGTTCTCGAGCAATGATATACAAGAAAGCAAAGATGTGATATGTTTTCATCGTAAGAAGGCAAGGAATATCAAGCCTAATAGTCCTATTCTGAAAAGGGGCAAAATCAAGTATGAGAAGTACAAAAAGGCTCTAAAAGCAAAGACCTTAAGTGATTATGTTGACAGTGAGGAGGATTTTACAAATATCCGCTTAATGGCTGATTCAGCTCAGAACCAGAATCTAGTTCAGATTCAGAAACTGAGGTATGCCTCTATGAACTTCCTGATGAAGTTATTGAATATATTGATGAGCTTTGCAAAATTATAAAGAAGTTCTTAAAATGGTTTTTATTTTGAAAAAAGAAAATTTCTTTCTTAAAGCAGCAAAATATTTCTCAAAAGGATAAGATTGATTTGTTACAATGATAATTTCATCAGATGAAAGAAAATTATGATTATGTTTCAAAAGAAATTGATCTGTTAAAAATAGAAATTGAAAACACTCCAAAAGGATAAATCTCAAAAACTTTAGACAGCATTATTCAAAACAAATTCCTTTCAATGACAAATTAGGTTGGAGTTTTAAATGAGAAAGTGATCTTAAAACTTATTTTCCTAAAACAAATGAAAGAAGTTTTCGAAAATCTTCTATATCTGCTTATAGTCAGCACTTTCAGAAGTAATTTACAAAATCTTACATACGTCAACCTTGTGGAAATTGTGGTGATCCTAGTCATGTCAAAGATCATTATATGAAAATCTGGAGACATGTCAATAGAAAGTTATCAAGTACCACTAACTCAGAAGGACCTAAGAAAACATAGGTACCAAAGAAATAATGAGCTGTTTGTCATTTGCAAGTTCCAAAGAAAAAGAAGAATAAATAGTTTCTGGATAGTGGATTCTCAAGCCACATTAGTGGTTATCCAGAAAAGTTTATTCATTTATCAAGATACAATGGTAGACGTGTATCTTTTGGAGGAAATAAAAAGGAAAGGCAATTGGAAGAGGGAATGTGAAAATTGAAAATATGATAGTGAATGTTGTCTTATTAGTCAAAGGACTAAACTACAATCTTATCTCTATAAGTCAACTATGTGACTCTGATTATCAAATTTGCTTTCAAGATCTAAAGTGCACATGTGTGAGCAAATGCAAGAAACAAAGCTTTACTGGTCGAAGGCATGGAAACATCTATCTTCTTAATGTTGATTATGAAGATTTGAAATGTCTCATCTCGGTTAAGGATGAATCTGAACTATGGCACAGAAAGTTAGGCCATATCGGTATGAAGCATATCTTAAAGTTTTTTGCAAAGAAACTTGTTCGAGGATTACCACAAACAAAGTTCGAAAATCAGAACTTTGCTCCACATGCACATTAGGTAAGTAGGTGAGAAGTTCATTTAAGTCAACAAATCAAGTTTCTTCTAAAGGAACTCTGAAGCTGCTTCATATGGACAGTTTTGGTCCCAACAAAATCTTAAGTCTTGGAGTTAAGAAATATTGTCTTGTTGCTATTGATGATTTCTCTAGATTTTCATGGGTTTTATTTCTTGCACACAAAAATGATGATTTTTCTTTGTTCTAAAAAATTTCTAAAAGAGTTCAGAATGAGAAATGTTATACTATTTCCTGCATAAAAATAGATCATGGGGGTGAGTTTGAAAATCAAAGTTTTTCAGACTTTTGTGATGAATTTGAGATTTAGCATAATTTTTCTACTACTTATACTCCTCAACAAAATGGGGTAGTTGAGGAGAAAAATTGTTTTTTTTAAAGCAAGGTGTCCGAGCCAACTTGCGTGCACCTCTACTATTTCTCGGGGGAGACTAGAACAGCAACCTTCCGCAGGAAAAATCGTTCTTTGCAAGAAATGACTAAAACTCTTTTGATTGAGAGCAAAATTTCTTCTCATTTTTGAGCGGAAGCAGTTTCACATCTTGCTATATTCTAAATTATGTTTCTCTTTTTTGAGAAAACCGTGTTGACATCTGATTTCAGATCAGTCATTTCTTATTTATTTTTAGAAAATTCATAAAAAATCATAAAAAGTTAAAAAATTATAAAATCAACTTGGTAGCCTTGGCTAAATCGAAGGAACCAGTTTTGACTAAAAAATAATTTTTATAATTTTCACATTTTTTAGTATTTTTGAAAAATAGAAAAATATATGAAAAATCAGCAAAAATAGCATTCGAGGTCACAAAAATATGGAAAAATGTTCTATATTTTAATTTTAATTTTTTTTTCCTTTTGACTAAAAAAAGTCGAATTTCAAGTTTAATTTTGTGTGTTTTTTTTGTAGGGTTGAATTTGTAAAAAAAAACTATGTTTTGATTCTTTTAATTTGTAATTTTGACATTTTAGGAGTCCCGACATTCAATCCAACTGTCCTGAATTACAATTTAGCCTAATTATTTGGTTAAATTGCTCAATTGCACGAATTGGGCAAAATTGTATACTTAATTGCAATTTGGTCCTTGAATTTAGGTATTATTGAAATTACTTTTAATTCAATGACTTTCATCATAAATTGAAGCCACTGCCTAATGTTTTTCACCATTCTAAGTCGATTGGTGGGGGTGGTTCGATTTGATTTGGCCAATTAGGGCTCGAAATTCAAGAAATTTCAAATCGGATCTTTGGTCAAAATTGGGTTTTTTGATCAATTAGTGTTGTAATTTTGGGAAAAATCTATTTTTATGATAGAATTGATATCTCTGAATGCAATTTTGAGTTTAATTTCAATAATTCCCCATAGAATTAGGGTAATTTTGGATTTAATCTCAGTTGGGTCTGCGGGTCTGACCGGGTCCGACCCGTGAACTCGGTTCAATTGAACTGCAAATTTCCGCGCCAATTCACGCTTGTATGTGAACTTTGATCAAGAAATTGGCCTTCCAATCGACTATGATCGATGATATTAATCGAGGGGTTTTGATCCTCAAGGTGCCCTTTGTTGATTGAGACCGGTCCGATGACTTAGGTCCACCGGAGTCGCGCCGACGAAGGTCAAATGTCCATCGGCCATTTCGAGCCAAACACAGAACCAAATGCAGATGGAATTCAAGCGAAATTGGAGTCATTAGATAGCTAGAATCAATGACCAATTCGTCCCGAACGTTCAACTGTATCCAATAACCATTTGGTACGTGTCTATATGTGCAAATGGTCACCGCCTCACATCTCTCGTGCGGTCAATTTTTGAAGAGGGGAATATAGCCAAAACTGAGGTGTTTGACGAAAAAGGGGAGCTCATTCTGTTCGTGGAGGATAACCGAATAGAGAGAAAAGGTTGAGAACGAGAGAGAAGTTGTTCTCCGGTCCCTATCGTCGAGAACTAGAGCTCGACTGTATGGTACTGGTTAGGCCATTTCCGGCTAAACCGAAGCTATAGAAGACCACCGGAAGCTTGCCTTTAGCTCAAGGAAGTGATTGCCACAGCCTCGCCACCGCAGACCTCGAAAATAGGTTGTTCTCTCTCTCTCTCTCTTGAGCTTTCGATTGTGCATCAATGGACGATTTCGCATTCGAACATCATTCTTCGAGTTTAGGTGTGCGTTTTGCTCCCTAAACTATTCTGACCATGATCGCCCTCTATTTTTGTCTCGATTTTGCATAATAAACTGGGTTTGAGCCTTCAAACCTTCCGCCATAGCCAAGTACTGTTCAACCTTGCTTAGCCAAATCTAGGCCGTGCGAGCTTAATCGGAGCTCGAGGTAAGTGCTCTGAACCTCTTGTCACACTCCGCACCCTAGGCACGAGCGCACAACTCCCTTCACTGTACTCTTAAGTCCCAAGAAGTACTTGTCGAGATATGATAACATAGGCGAGCATGCGAAAACGAAAATAAACAACTCCTTGTACAAACATCGATGGGAACCTGGATAACGAGAACATAATATATATATATATATATATATGCATTTAACATCATGAGTTCATACAAAAGCGTAGGTGAGCTAGTCTTGCTGGCAGGTCGAGGCAACATGACTTAATCAAAAGACAACCCATATCTAAGTCCCCAAAATGAAACAAACCGACGAGGTCATCATCAAAAGACTACAAAGTAAGTCAGGAAACCCATAGGTCTAATCGCTAGAATCGTCAGTCTCATCTACATCCTCCTTAGGCACATAGTCCGAAAAAGTCTCAAAGCGTACGTCCACAGTGTCATCCATTGTAGTATCCTCCAACTCATCCTCTGAGGCGTCATCACTATCACCTCCTCAGTGTCTTCCAGGGTTAGGGTCTTCTCAGGTACGTTCCTTGAGCCCCCCACAGACACATCTACCTCCACAAAATCCCAAGTGTGATGACACCAGCTAGGAATGACTCCTTGAGGCACCTCAGTAGACTTCAATGGACCAGTGGTGACATCACCTACCCCACGGAATTAGGCCTCAAACCTATGTGGTTTCCAGTCCTTACCACCCTCGTCGACCCAGATCGCTGTACGCTTTCTCACATAGATGGTACCCTGACTATCAAGGAACTCATCAAAATAGGCGGCCCTTTCTTTCGGATCGCCTAAACGAGTCGGTAGCATCTGCAAGGCTTAGGGTCTGAAAAGTAAGGTCTCACGATGGGGTGAGATTGACATCTCAGTAAGATAAGTCTTAACCCTAGGTCAGGCTGATAGTACACCCAGATGAATACAAATAATGAACAAGAACACGCTCTCAACAATATAATACACTTATCAATCATAAAATACCATCAGATACAAACGATTGACAGTCAAGCAGTTATTTCAACATAACTCATCAATCAAGTCAGGCATGGAACACAAAATCAAGCCATACATTCCACCATTCAGAATTTTCCCATGATTCATGCCCACGTTAAAACACCTCAGGCTCGGTTCGTATCATTACGTCTCAGACCATCAAATTGACAAACCCGTGTTAAACACATTAGGTTTTCAATGCCATTCCAGGCCTGCGTCGACACATAATCAATCTTGTCCCGCGTCTCAACGTATCAGGACATCAATCCTTACCACCCCGCATCTCAATGCATCAGGGTACTAGCCATCACAACTCCGCGTCTCAACGCATTAGGGTATGAAAGTTTTCAAGTATGCCCATTCCCTTTTCAATTCAAGACTTCATGATCGAGTACAAGCCCATGCATCGACCTAAGTGTCTACGGCGTGCAGTGCAATCAAATTCATCACTCAAAAGTGGCAATCAACACAAGGCATATGCATTTAGGAAGCATTCAAGCATTCATCAACTCACAATGACGAACATTGGACAATCGCACAATAGACTCATAAAAATTCACCCAATTCTAACCAAATCATCCAGTCGAGGCCTATCCTCCTAACTAAGGTTTAGAGACAACTTAACTTAGGCTTAATTTAGCAAGATTCTCCTTCCAAGGCCCTTCAATAATTCGGCCCTAGCAATCCAAAATAGGGCAGCCGTATAACCCTAGGGGAATCCAACCAAATTGTCAGTTTTCTCTCGTCCAATATTTGAACCACGAAGCATAAACCTTAATAACATGTTAATTGATATCCTAGTATGCCTCAATGACAAAATTAGAACTTGACGACACCACAAACAACCCCTAAAGGTTTGGGTTCAACAAGCCGAAACATAGAACTTAATCGGTCCTGCCCTAATCTCAGTTAATCAGTCTATAAATCTATCTTCAACCTTAATTTATCAACTAAAACACTTGCTAACATATAGTACTATATCTAAGGGAGTCTCACAGAAAATTTTGTGGCGAGTCGATGCCCGAAAGTTCCAAAACAATGTCGGTTTCCCTCGGTCTAGTGCTGGTCAGTTTCTGTCCACGAAATCAACACCATTTCGTCATCAAAACTCCATCAAATTCAACCAAACTTTTTACCTCAGCTCAGTATACAAGTGACCTATATGTCTACAAAATTTAGCAAGAAGTTTGAAGTAAATCGAGGTCCTATGTAGGTCAAACGAAGGCTTACCTCCTGCTACGACGAAATCCGTCGACTTTCAGAAGATTGGATGGCCGGAGCTCCTTAGGTGGCCAAATGTCGAACTACCACTTGGAGGTGGTCGGCAAGAGGTGGGGCTACGGGCTGGTGGTCAACGCGAACTCAGACGGTAGCGGTCGAGAGTGGTGAAGGGAGTGGCAGTGGCCGGTCAGGCGGCAGAATTCTCGGCTGAAGAAGAATGAGAAGAAGAATATGAAGATGGCTATGGAGAGGGGAATTGGCTGAGCATGGAGATAGAGAGGGAGTATACACCAATTTAGGCTTGGTCAACTACCAAGAATGGTAGGTTAAAAGCTAAACAATTAATGCGAAGTCACCATCTTTTGACACTTGTCCATATACTAATTATTAGCTCATCCAATGGCCAATATTTCTCCTAATTTTCGGCAGCCTTGGGGTAGGGTCAATGATCAAAATGTCCTCATTCTTTTATAGAGGCAAGGCTAAACCTTGAGGGGAAAAACGGTAATTTGGCTCTCGTTGTCCGAAACTTCTGTGACATTCTGATTTTTCCTGTCATTTCAAGACTCATTAATGAGAAAGTATCTAGCGATGTATTTCAGTTGTATCTTGCTTGGATCTGATCAATCTTGAGTTGACTAACCAAAAGGGAAAGATTAATGCGAGACAAGGTACATGGACCTAGGGATTTCGAATAGGAAATGGTACTTTGACCATAAGGATTGTTGAGGGGACATTTAGAGCCATAAAAGGCCGATCTAAGAATGATTAAGGAATGTATTGCTAGCGTTATATGATTGGAGCGCGAGTGATACCGCTTAACCAATATATAATTTGCAAAATTTTCCTAAATCAAACAGTGACAATCGAGACCATCGAAACTAGTAATAGACCCTCACAATTACATGACAACCAAAGTCGCCATGAATTGACGAGCCCTAAGTGTGATATGAATCACAAGGTCGATACGCGTAACATCTGCAAAAGCCGTCCGTTAGTTCGGGATAGGCTGGAATCGCATCGGATAGAGAAATGATTCAAAAACAAGTCTTGAAATTTGAAAATGGAGAATAAAGAATTTCAACATTACAATTGGATTAGCTGTCACCTTATCGAAGAATTTGGGAATCAGAAAAACGACGTTTCGAACGTCAGGGATAAAATTACCATTTTGCCCCTCAAGCCCAAACCTTGTCTATATGATTGGATGATGGCATTTTGGTCATAAACCACACCCAAGGCTACCGAAAATGGGGAGAAACCATAGCCATTGAATGAGCATTGATTGACCCCTTGAACAAGTGTCAATGGATTAAGCTTTGAGTTGTTAGAATCACTTTTAACCTACCATTCAACTCAAGTTGACTCTTGATAATTGAATAAATCTTTCATTCTCTCTCTCACTTGGCCGAATACCCTCCTCCATTACCATTTTTCTTCTTCTTCTTCCCTTCTTCTTACCGAGAGCTCCACCGCCCGATAGGATTCTGCCACCGCCGTCGCTCACTCCGACCGCTATCTCCGGCCACCGTCTGGACCCGAGCCGACCACCTACTGCTTCCTCATCCTCTTACTGACGTTCTCCAAGTGGAATCACTGCATTTGACTCAGTGAGGAGCTCCGGCTGGCCAATCTCCCGAAAGTCGACGGAAACCATGGCAGCTGGAGGTAAGTCACGGTTTACGCCTCATAGGACCTCGAAATCTTTGATTTTTTTGACCAAATTTTGTGGACATATAGGGGACACATAGAGTGAGCTGTGGTAAAAATTTTGGAGGAATTTGATAGAGTTTTGATCCTAAATGGGTCTTGTATTTGAAGGGCCAGAACTGATCGGTAGTAGACCCGAAGGAACCAGCGTCGTTCAAGGACTTTCCGGCGTCGCTTTGGCTTCAAATTTTTTGTGAGGCTCTCCAACCCTTAGAACTACATGTTAGCAAGTAGATTAGTGAATAAATTGAGGATTTAAATTGGTTTAAGGGCTATTGAGTAGGGATATGTATAGAACCGAGTATGCCCTGTTCGGTTCTGTGCATATCGATTTTGTTGGGGACTTTTGGTGTCGGAATTGGGTCTCAAATTCATCATTGAGACACACTAGGATGTTGATGGACATGTCAATAAGGTTTACGTCCCATGGATTGATGATTTAGCAAGAAAAATTGATGATTGGATGAATTTCCTTAAGTTGCACAGCTGAGTTGTTCTTGAGCCATTTGGACCGAATTCTTGAGGTGCTTGGGAAGGGATTTTGTTGAGTGAAGCTTGAGGTAAGGGATTCTAAACCTTTGATAGGAGGATTGGACATAATTGGATGATTTGTGTACGAATTGATCGGTTCTTGGAAGTCATAATGTGGTTGTCTAATGTATATCCTAGAAACATATAGAGGACTTGAATGTTTGACATTGCTTGTGCTATGAATTGATTGTCACATTTGAATGTCAAAATAAATTCTCTCACATGCCATGGATGTGTCGTTCGTCGCATGGTTTGAATTGAATGGCAGCCTAAGGCGTACAATACGCAGGGTTGAGAAGGCCATAGTCCTGATGCGTTGAAATGTGGGACGGAGGTGAGATATGTCGACACAGGCCTAAATTGAGATTGAAAACCTGATGTGTTTACGCGGATTTGTCAATGAGACGGTCTGATGCGTTTATGTGGACCTTGCCTAAGGCGTTTTAAACGCGGGCATGATTCAAATGGAGGCATGGAAGGGTGGAAGGTGCAATCTGGCTTGATAATGTGTGTTTGAGCTTAATGATGATATAAGATGCCTTGATTGCATGCTTGACATCCGTGTGTTATTCCGTGATAGTTGAATGCCTCATGTGATTTTTGTATAAATTGTTTGTGATTGTATTTGCCTGAGTGGACGGTTAGCCTAACCTAGGGTTATGACCCACCTTACTGAGATGTATGTCTCACCTCGTTGTGGGCCCTCGTTTCTTTTCGGATCCTGGGCCTTGAGGATGTGGCCAGTCAGGTTTGGTGACCCAAAAGAGATGTATGTATATTTTAAGGAGTTCCCGACGGACAGGGAATCGTTTATGTTAGGAAGTGTACAGTCGTCTAGGTAGATGAGGGTGGCAGTAGCTGGAAGTTTCACAGGTACGAGGCATGGTTCAGGAAAATAGGGGACGTTTCTACAGGGCCACTGAAGCCCACTGAGGTACCCCGCGGGGTGATACCCAGTTGGTGTCATCCCGTTCGAGATTCAGTGGAGGCTGAGGGGTCCGTCGCTAGCTCGAGGAATGGCCTTGAGAAGACCCCGACTCTGGAGGACACCTACGAGGTTATAGTGATCGAGGCTACCGAGGACGATCTAGTGGAGCCATCAGCTGACGAGACGATGGAGGACACCGTGGAGGTTTGCTTGGAGACCTTCTCGGAGTACGAGCCCACTGAGGAGGCTGAGAAGGAGACTGATGACTCCAGTAGCTCGACCTAGGAGTCTCTGCTTCCCTGGTCTGATATTTTGATGGTGTTCTCGATACCTGTTTCTTTTGGAAGACTGATGCCTGTCTTTTGTGTTAGCCTTGCCACCTTACCGACCAGTATGTTTAGTTGTCGTGCCTTGTAGGGGTAATCGGAAGTTTATGTATTATTGATACCCTCGCTACCCAAGTCCCATTTTATATTGTACGGAGGAGTTTTTTTGTATCATCGCTTTCGCGTGCTTTTTATATGATATATCTCTTGACCTTTATATGAATCCTGTGACCTCAAGAGATAGTTTGTGCTTGCAGGGAGTTATGCGCTTATGCCTGGGCCCGGGGCGTGACAACGTCATTCTTCCAATTCAAATTTCTTTTGATGAGGTGACGTCCAATTCAATTATAAAGTTGAAATTCTTGATTTTTCATTTTTCAATTTTGAGACTCGTCTCTGGCCATTCCTCGGTCAGATGTAATTTCAGATTATCTGAATTAACAGGTGGTTTTTGTAGATGTTATGCATATTGACTTTGTGATTCTCATCACGCTTAGGGTTTGTCAGTTCATGGCGACTTTGGTTGTCATGTAACAGCGAGGGTCTATTGCTAGTTCCGACGGTCTCGATTGTCATCGTTCAATTTAGGAAAATTTTGCAAATTATACAGTGGTTAAGCGGCATCACCCGTGCTGCAATCGTATAACATTAGCAATGCATTCCTTAATCTTTCTTAGATCGACCTTTAATGGTTCTAAATACTCCCTCGGCAATCCTTATGGTCAAAGTGTCATTTCCTATTTGAGTTCCTTAGGTCCACGTACCTTGTCTCGCATTAGCCTTTCCCTTTTGGTCAGTTAACTTGAGATTGATCAGATCCGAGCGAGATATGACTGAAATACATCGTTAGATACATTCTCATTGATAAGTATCGAAATGACGGGGAAAATCAGAATGCCATATCTCCTCTCATGTTTCTCCGCGATCGAATTGATATGATTATGTGTAAATCGTGTGATTGAACTTCCAAGGCCATACTCGGCATTTTGCTCATTGCTAGTGATTGTGTAGTTATAATTGCTTGATTCTTAGATATGTTAAACTAGAAAGTGAGACGAGTCGAACGGGGGTAATTTCGAGTCATTTAGTCAACATTTGGTCATCGATTGGCGTTAGAGAAGCCTCGACCGTCCATTTAGTTGTCGTCGAGAGGTTAAAGACGATGTTGAGTTGGTAGGTCAACGGGTCAAAATGTCCAGGTGGCGTTGCATGATTGATCTAAGCTAGCGTTGAGTTGGCCAGGCCATTAGTTTGTTAGGCCGAGCCAGCAAATAGATTGGACGGTCAGGGTTAATTACATCTAATTTTTGTAGCCATTCGATTAGTAATTAGGATATTAGTTTATTATCAAAAAATACACAAAAAATGAGAAAACAATGTCGTTTAGGTTAGTGGTCGAGCGGCATCGTTTAGGTTAGTGTGAATGGATAGTCCAAATCAATTCGACCCTTTCTAATTGTAACCATCGATTTTCGTCATCTGACCGAACGGCATAGGATTAGTCACTGCTCAATCCTAACTGTAGATTTTGGTATGCTGATCCGAGAGCGGTGGCTTAGCCACGTAGGCGAGTTTGGACCAAAGGATTAGACATATAATAAAAAAATAAAAAATCAACACGACATCATTTCGGAGTTAGTCTCCGTGCGAGTTCGAGTCTGAGTCGAGTTTCCGGTCCGTTTGGGTCGAGCTAACTCGGTCAGGATAATTTCTTTTATAAAAAAAAAGAAAAAAAAAAGAAAAATTATTTTCAAAAATAAAAAATCGAAAAAATTCTATAAAATTCTAAAAAATGTTAGAAAATCCTAGAAAATTCCAAAAAAAAGGAGAAAAAATTGTAGAAAATTCCTAAGCACTCCAGAAATTCCCAAAAATTGAGGAATGATCACTGACAACTGGTCAATTCTATTTTTGGGATTTCTTATCCCTTCTTCCCGAATTTGACGATTTTCCTCTTTATGGGTAAATCAACTCTATATGAGATAGGTCGAAAATGCCTAGATTAGGATTAAGGTCAGTTAGGTGGCCAATCCTTCTACTTGGATTTTCGTATCTCATCATTTTTCCTGAAATGACGATTCTACCACTCAAAGGGTAAATCGTCTTTCCTATTTCAATGAGTCGTGAAAATTGCTCAAAATTAGGATTTGGGTCTGATGGATGGCCAATCATTCTTTTTGGGATTTTCATTTCTCTTCATCTTTTGAAATGACAATTTTACCCCTCAAAGGGTAAATCATTTCTAAAATTTTAGAAAATTTTGAAAATTCCCGAAAAATAGGAAATGGATCAATTAGATGATCAATCCTATTTTCAACCCCTTTTGAGTCCAAAACTCTTCTAAAATGATAATTTTGCCCTTTGCGGGCAAATTGTCACAAATTTCTTCAAAATTGCGCTTTTACCCCTTTTGGGCAAATCATGTCTAGATCACTCTTGAGCCATGATTGACACTTCTCTAAACGAATCGGGTCTTACTAGGGATACATATTTTATTCATGTGATTTATCTGTATGTCCTGGATCCTTGATTTGCGTGCCTTCTTTTACTGGTTGTAAGAGCTAGGGTAGTCACTCCTATCTATATGAATTCCTAGATTTAGGGTTCGCATCCTACTCATCTGCATGAAATCTTATGGTTAGATAATTCAGTCAACTTAGGTACCAAAGGGGCGTCGACTTTGATAGTTGGCATAACTTAGTCCCCGATCCAATTTATCTAGTTCTTGCAGAATCAAATGGAAGCTCCCAACTATTCAATAGGATTTCCAATTGTACTGTCACCCCCCGAACCTATCAGGCACGCAAAATCCCACCAGGGCCGTCTTATCTCGGTGGTACCCAGGATCCGTCGGCCAACAATTTATAACTTCTAAATGATACAAACATACAGAAATGATGAAACTTCTCTATTCAATTCAATCTTAAGATGACTCAAGACATAGGGTACGTCTTCTTATAAATACCAACCACAGGTTCAGAGGGTACAACTCTAACTTTGAGGTAACATGAAATCTCTAAAGTCACAAAAGTGTTATTCCATTTCCTATAATTACTTCTTAAAATACCGATCATTGGCAAGCTTAGATTTCCGTCGCCTAGAACCTGAAAAAAGTTAATCCCACGACGGGGTGAGATATGAATCTCAGCAAGTTCACCCCAAACCTAGACCAGGCTATTATTCCTCGCAAATTATGCAATAAAACAATAGACAAGGATTCATTGATAAAACAACACATGACAATAAAATATCAAGGCACCTCGATATGTCTGACATAATGCAATCACGATTCAAGGACAATCATCATATCATCACAACCAAGCTTCATACTAGCGCAACATTAAATTCATAAGAAAATGTGTGTCCTCAATTTCATCACAACTTTCAATTCTAATAGCCAAGCCCGCGTCAATACGCATCAAGCTAATCTCGAATTTAATCCCAATGGCCAAGCTCGCGTCAATATGCCTCAGGCTAATCAAGGTCTCGATTGGCAACTCGCGTTCTGACTCATCAGGTTCCAAAGGCCATTTCGATACTTATGTCGACATGTATCAAGACTATCCTACGTTCTGATGCATCAGGATATCAATTCTCTTTTCAATAGCTATGCCCGCATCAATTCGCCTCAGGCTTGGTCTGCGTCATTACGCCTCGGACTATCAAATTAACAAACCCGCGTTAAACGCATAAGGTTTTTAATGCCATTCTCGGCCTGTGTCGACACATAATCAATCTCGTCCCGCGTCTCAACGCATCGGGACATTAGTCACCATAATTTCGCGCCTCAACGCATAAGGGTACTAGCCATCACAACCCCGCGTCTTAACGCATCAGGGTGTCACAAGCTCTTAAGCTCACAAATCAAACTCCCCTCTTAAGGAACTTCATAATTGAGTACAAATTTTATCAGCCAAGTAATGAATTATTATCATGGGAGACGTCAAGGCCAAACGCCCATAAGGTAATATCAAATACACAGCAAGACAGTCAATCTAATGGTTTGTTCTCTTGCCAACTCATTCATATTTCTCAAACAGTCGCCATTCAAGGCCAAATATGACATAGCCATACTAGCATCCATGTCAATCAAATGCACACAACAACAATTTAGCCAAGAGAGTTATAATTTCTCATTATCAGGAGTACACACGACTCACACCTCCATTATCTCAGTCGATCATGAACAATCAATGCAATAGACTCCTAAATTCATCAATATATCATCCAAACACATCCAGTAATGTCCTAACTTCCTAGCAAAGGTTTAGGAGTCACTTACTTTTCAATTTAATCTGTAAAATTCCCTCCAAGACTCCTCCAAAGATTCAGTTCCCTTCGATCCCAAAACAGGACAGCCATGCGACCTAATCCAAAGTTCGTCAAACAATCAATTTTTCTATTCCAATCACCAATTCACGGAGCATACACCTCATTAACATCTCAATTAATATTCTTGTATGTCTTAATGACGAATTTAAAGCATGGCGACATCTCCCACAGCCCTCAAAGGGCTCGGTTCATCTAAATCGAAATAGGGCAGAATTCGGTTCTGCCCTCTACCTCCTTAATCAGTCCATAATTCAACTTTAAACCTCGATTTATCACAAAATCAACTTGCTAACATGTTGTATTACGTCTATAGGGGTCTCATTGAGAGTTTTGGAGTGAGCCGATGCCGGAAAGAGCTGCGAATAGCCCCGTTTCTCCTATGTCCACCGGTAGTCTGAAACTGCTTTGGAAAGTCACCACAAGATGGCCATGGTTACACCTCTAAACTCAACCAAACTCACAATTTCAACTCAGTCAACACAAGTGCTATGAGTTAAGAAGTCCTCATCGAACATTTGAAGCAATTTGAAGCCTCGAAGTGGCTAAAGGAAGACTTTCCCCCAACTTGGTCAGAATTTGCCCTGTCTGGACCTTTGTCCACTCAAATCGAGCTACGGGAAGATCTACTGGGTCAAATTGAGCTTATAATATGTCTATGGAAAGATAAGACAATAAGGTTTCATTTGGCGATTGTTTTAGCTCAATCCGGTATCGGACGAAGGAGTTATGATCAGAATAGTGGGACGGGTCGGGTTTGGTCGGGGAGCAGCAGCTTGGGTGAAGGAGAAAGAAAGAGAAAAAAAAATGAGAGGAAGAGAGGGGAAAGGTGATCCACAAAAATGAGGAAGAAGAAGAAGGGATTAGGTTTGATCTCACTTGGTCAACTTCTTTGAATGGTCGGTTAAAAGCTTGCATTAAATGTTAACCAATCTCATAATACTACTTGTCTCCATCTCCATTATGCCACTTGTCTTCATCTAAACAATGTCTTCATATTTTCGACAGCCACTAGGATCTTAAAATTGACTAAATTGCCCTTCTTCAATTGTAAAGGGAAGACCAATTCTTGAGGGGCAAAATGGTAATTTTGCTCTCGCCGTCCGAAACGTCATTTTTCCAATTCAATTTACCTTCGATGAGGCGACGTCTAATTCAATTAGAACGTTGGAATCTTTATTTTCCATTTTTCAATTTTGGGATTGCATTTCATATCTCAAGCCTCGAGGGGTCGGAAATTCGGAACGTCACAACTCTTTCCCCTTAAAGAAATTTCGTCCTCGAAATTTGCAACATTCTAACCATCTAGTTCTTTGGGGTATTGGTGTCTCATTGCATCGTCATTCTTCCAAATAATTCCTTTCATGACTTGACGATCTTACTTGTCCTTTCCGACCAAAGCCATCTTTCCCTAGGACTTGTCTCCTTCGGTCCTCAATCTGTATTTGCTTCTCTCCATTTACTTTCGATATTCATAACATTTGCCAGTAGTTCATCCTCGAGCATTCACCTCATCTCTTACATTTGTCCATCACCATTATTACTAACCCTTGCCAAAATGCACTCTTTAATGTCCATTTCATTTGGCGTATCAATTCTTTCAAGGGCATGTCTTTTTCTTGTCGGCACGTTTAATACTTGACCTCAGTTTCGACTAACCAAATTTTCAGTCCATTCCATTGATAATATCGACATAAGTCTGGCACACCTTTGTGCCATCCCAAGGGACACCATAATTCTCTCTTTGAATTTCTGATGAGGTCATTTCTTTAAGTTCATCTTCAATATTGGACTCATTCTCTCGTCCATGGGACTTTAAGGTTTCTACCCTCAACTTTGACTTTTCTTTCCTAGGTATTCGAAAATCTAGATTTCCTCCCTATTTTATCCATTTCCATAACCCCTTAAATGTCAAGGTCTATTCATCGCAACATCTCAATTCCTTTCTAACTTCAAGCTTGATGCTTCAAGTAGTTATCAAATTAGTCAATTGGCAACCTTCCAATTTAGGAGTTGAATATCTTATTTCCTTGGGCAAAGCCTATCCTTTATCCGCCAAATGCACGGTGCTCAATTTTCACTTATATGCATCCGCTACTTAAATCACCCTTTTCTAGGCGATATAGGATATTTCATCCTTAGTCCTTAAGCAATCTCCTTTACATACGTTGTTCCTCATTCAATTTTTCTAGGCAACCATATACCCCAAATTCTTATGGTTTGTGTAAACTTGAAACCTCTCCATGTGAGTCGTGTTTTCCAACTTCGTCGCAAGAACATTTGCAAGCCAACTCCAACCATGCATTAGACGTTCCAATTCATATAGCTTTACTATCACGACGTATTCGCATAGCCCACTTTAGTTTGCCTTACTATGCCTCAAATTTCCTTTCTGCGTCATGTCATTATGATTTACTTACCCCTTTTTAATTTCAAATAGGAACACTATTGTCGGCGTAGTTATCAATTTGACTTAATTTCTCGAAAACTCTTTTCGTATTCATTCATCCATGGAATTGCATTTGTGGGAAATCTTCCCCCGATCCATCCATAACAATTCACCAATTCCAGGAACTTCCAATTTTCCAACTCACATTGATCTTAGTCGATTCATCACTTATTCCATTCCTCAAGGGTTCCACAGGAATTTCTTCTCCTAGAAATTTCACTACTAAGAAATATTATCTCATCAGGCCCACAACTCGTGCTCTTCACAATTAGCAACGCACAATGAGCATTTTCTTAGAGTCCGTAGGATACTCTCGAAAGTTATTCATGTTTCTCATGACTCCTTAAACGAGTCTATTCATCATCTCTAAAGACAATAACAATCAATCCAATTATTCATTGGATACTTAATTTGACTTTTTCACTTTCTTTCTACCTTGTGTCGAATCTTCAATATATTCTTCATACTTTTCATTTGAGAGCTCAAACCTTGGCCCTCCACTCTCATGAGTCCCCACTTGAACTACACAACATTCTGTTCATTTTTGTCCCTCTTTTCTCAAGAAGCATTAGTGTCTTAACTTTTTGGTTTCACAACTAGCTAATGCGACCTTATCTCAATTTCGCCCAATCAACTGAACCTCGACATCGTCTTGGAATTCAACGTTGTTCATAGGACAGCTTCTCGGACTTGACTTTCAGAAATCACTCAAGCTTGCATCCTCCTCGTTAGTCCAAACGTTTCTTTTTAGCACCAAAATAATTGGTATTTTTTTTTCTTCCCTCCACACTAGGATCTCTTATCCTATGAAGGAAACCATACACTTTAGTGGCGTTCTTTTACTTTGAATCCACCTTGTCTTTCTTATCTTATAGGACATTTGTCTTGGAGTCTCGCCAATAGCAGTTCCCTTACTTTTGGATTCTAATGCCACCACACTTTAGCATTCTCCTTCTAATAGTTCAGCCACCTCAAGTGACAAGTTTCATTCTTCTTTGGTCTCCACAAATTCAAATTTCAGATATTTAATTTGACTTCATCAAGTCACCTCGCGATTACAATCTAAACACCCTTTTTGCTCATTCATCCATTCATTAAAATCGCAAGTAACTAGGACCATCAAGTCCATTCACATTTCTTTCCATCAATGATTATGATCCAATCGTTCTTAAGGACAACGCCCTATTCTCTAGGGGTGACAACTTGCAATGCCACTTTTAGTGGTTTCAATTCAACCTCAATCAATCTCATAAAATCCACAGGGTCTGACAGACTGACACATCAGTCCCCTTATTATTCCTCACGACAACAAAAGGTTAATCACCATAAGCCTTATGTCATAGTAACGACATTTCCTTACAGGCACATTCTATGTTCCATAAGTGAAGTTCGCTTTTCTCACAATCCATGAACATAAATTCTCTTACTTATTTTGTCACGCCCCGAACCCAGCGAGTGCGTGAACATCCCACCCAGCCGTTCCTTTTTACATTAATTCTAAGATCCAACGGCCAATAATCTGAGCATTGACAGAAATACACATGCGGAAGCGATGCCATCTCCATTCACATAGATACAACCACATACGATGGCTTAAGACAAATACATCAAATTACCTTAGCCAATTACTAAAAGATCATTTCCTAATTCAATATTTGGAGTACAATCTCAATATCCACAATTGGCAATTGCATTCTAAATACAACTGGTCAACTATCTTTTCAAATGCCATTCCTTAGCAAGCTCGTGCTACCTTCGCCAAGAAACTTGAAAAAAAATGAAGCCCCCACTATGGTGAGATATAAATCTCAGTAAGGTGTGTCCTAACCCTAGGTTAGACCGACCGTCCACTCAGGTAGTCAACTATCCCTTAATTATTCCAAACTCATAATCATATAGGCGCATCAAGTGCAATTCAATAAAACAACAACGTGCATACGGAAGGCACGCAATGATAACTCACGTCACCCTCAAATAATCACACACACTCAGCCTACCACTTCACCACATCTACCAATCTCTGCCTGTCTCAATCTCTTAGCCCGTGATTAATTCGCATCAGGCTCGGTCCGCATAAACGCTTCAAATCGTCATCGGCAACCCGCGTAAATGCATCAGGTTCCGATGAATTTTCAAGCAAATTCATCATCTCACGAATTCCACCCCGCGATCTCGTCGCATCAGGGTATTCTCACAGTTCCGTCCCCCGAATAGCTTGCATCAGAACCTTGGCTATCTCAACCCCGTGATCCTGTCGCATCGGCGCGCCACGCAACATCAACACTACCCCGCGATCTCATCGCATCAGGGCATTCTCACACTTCCATCCCGCGAATAGTTCGCATCAGGACCGTGGCTATCTCAATCCCGTGATCTCGTCGCATCAGGACGCCGTGCAATGTCAATTCTACCCCGCGATCTTGTCGCATCAGGGTATTCATCTACCGCCCCGCGTCTCATACACCTCAGGGCCTCGCCATGTCAGGCTCATGCCACAACCATGACTCATACTATGATTTCTAATTCATTTGCACACACGATACCAAGTGCAAATTCAAGCGTAATTCGAAAACTTCGTGGCATGCCAAGCAAATCAATGATATCCGGACATGGCAAACAACTCAGGCACAAACAATATCACACACAATCATCCTATAACATCTTAGGATATAATGAAAGTTACCTCCTTGGGCAAATTCTCATAATTCAATCCAATTGAACCTCGACTCGTCCAATCGAGTCCGATCTTTCTAGCATAAGGTTAGGAATTCCCTTACCTTTGATTTGCCAACACAATTTACTCCTTTTGGGCCCCAAAGTTTCGGCCCTCAATGTCCACAACCAGACTTGTCGCGCATCCTAACAAAATTCAACTAATTCCGTCAATTTTCACACTCAATTCCTCAATCCACGAACCCCAATCATCCATATCCTAATCCTCATTATCTAATCATGTCTTAAACATCAATTTGAGGTTCAAAATCACCCGCTCTTCAATCCACCAGAACCGGTCTTGCACAGAACCTACTCGGTTCAATTCGGTTCTGTGCATACCGTGTACTATCCATCCTAAATCAACTTCAATTGCATCATTTAACCCTTATCATACCTCTTAACATGTCTATTTAAGGGTTCTTGAGGCTCACCGAAGATTTGAAGTCAATTGGTCGCCAGAAACTCGTCGAACGTCGTCGGTTCTTCCCGAGTCAGAATCTGGAAGTTTCTGGGCAAAATGTACAAGGTCGATTCGTGGTAAAAAACTTATCAAATAAATCCTCAATTTTTACCACAGAACCCTACATATGTCTACTGAGTCTCCATAACATTTGAGCCCAAGATTCCAAGATTTCGACCATCAAAAGAATAAAAAACCGGACCTACCTCAGGTTGGGTCCGATTCTATCCGCTCTCGGGAGATTGTTTGCTCGGGACGCCTCGGTGCTTCAAACGACCTGATTCTTGTTGGAGGAGTTCGACAAGTCATGGAGCTTCGTTGATGAGGCTGGTAGTTAGAAGGTGGCCGGAGGTGGCCGTCGATAGCACCAAACAGGAGGTCCAGAAACTGTCTCTAGCAAGCAGAAGATAGAGGAAGAAGAAGATGGGGTTTCGGTGGCTTAGGGGTGAAATGACCGGCCAAAAATGATTGAGGAGAGAGAGAGAAGGCTTATATACAAGTTTGGGTCAAAGGTGAATTGAATGTTAGGTGAAAAAGTTAGACGAGACCTCTCCTCAATTGATCTTGTGACACTTGTCTACTTGCAATTCCAAGATGATCCAATGGCTATTATTCCTCCATGAATTTCAGTAGCCGTGAGGGGTTTAATGTCCAAAATTCCCTTCTTCAATCGCAAGGGCAAAGTTCTATGCTTGAGGGGCAAAATGGTCATTTTATCCCTGATGTTCAGAATATCATTTTTCTCGTTTCAGAATCCTTCGATGGGGCGACGACCAATCCGAATAACGTTGGAATTCTTGATTTTCCAATTCAAACTTTTCAGTACTCATTTTTGATAGTTTTATCTATCAGACGTGATTCCAGTCTATCCCGAACCGACGGACGGCTTTTGCAGACATTACGCGTATCGACCCCGTGATTCATATCACGTTTAGGGCTTGTCAATTCGTGGGGGCTTTGATTGTTGTGTAGTTGTGAGGATCTATCGCTAGTTCCCTCGACAATCCTTATGGCCAAAGCGCCGTTTCCTATTTGAATTCCCTAGGTCTACGTACCTCGCTTCGCGTTAGCCTTTCCCTTTTGGTCAATCTACTTGAACTGATCAGATTTGAGCGGAATACGGCTGAAATACATCTCTCGATATACACTTCTCATCAATGAGTCTGAAATTGACTAGAAATCAGAATGTCACAACTCTTCCCCCCTTAAAAGAAATTTCGTCCTCGAAATTTGCAACTTTCCAACTCATCCAATCCTTTGGGGTATTGGCGCCTCGTTGCACCCTCACTCTTCCGGATAATCCCTTCCATAGCTTGATGATCTTGCTCGTCCTTTCCAACCCAAAACTATCTTTCCTCTGGAACTTGTCTCCTTCAATCCTTAATCTACTGGGCTTCTCTCCATTCTCTTTCGGTATTCATGTCATTTGCTAGTAGCTCATCCTCGAGCATTCACCTTATCTCTTTCATTTGTCTATGACCATTATTACCAAGCCCTCACTAGCATACACTCTTACTGTCCTTACCATTTGGTGTATCACCCCCTTTAAACTTCCTTTGACGCCAACAGAGATTCAAGGGCTTTATCAATTTGCTCTCCATAAATCAAATCGAGTTATGACCCTCTTAACTCCTTGAACATTTACATGGTTACTTCCGTAACAATCCATTCTCGACTTCATCCGAAAATTCTCTTAGATCAAAGTGGTTCTTCAACTTTCGTCGTCATGTCTAGTGCTCGACGTTTAATCATGGCTCACCTCAATTTCCTTCTGGCCTTCAGGCTAGGTGTTTCCAGTAATCATCACGCTAGTCCATTGGCGAACTTCCAATTTAGAAGTTGAGTCTCTTATTTCTTGAGGGAAGATCTGTTCCTCCATCGCCAATTATACCATGCTCAACTCTTTATTGTAAGCATCCGTTAAACAATTCACCCTTCCTTAGCGATACGAATGTTGCTATAACAACACTTGGGTGATCTCTTCATTCTACATGCCTCGCCTTTAATTCCATTTAGACAGTCCATGCTCTCAATCTCTTATAGTCCACATAATTCTCGAGGTCTTTTCTTCATCTAGGCAGCACTTTCATACCCACCAGCACTTCTATACATCTGCGTTGCCTCTTGTTCAATTCCTCTCGGGAAATTGCTACTTTATACTCTGGTGGTAGGTAGAGCCTTGAAACATTCTTTCACTTGAACAACATTCCCCAGCTTCATCGCGAGGACACTTGTAACCCATTCATATCACACCCTAAGCGTTCCAACTCTTATGACCTTATCATCACGATGTACAAGCAACATCCATTTCAAATCGCCTTGTTATATCTTCAAGTTTCATTTTGCGTCGTGTCACTACAACCTTCATAAGCTTTCTAATTTTTGACACGAAATGCCATTAACCGCATAGCCATCAACTTAACTTAAGTCTTCAACAATTCTTTTAACGTTCATTCATCCCTTCGTGTTACGACTCATCCTCAGTCCATTTCACCAATGGAACAACTCTTGTAGGGAATCTTTCAACGGTCCGTCTATTGCCACTCATCAATCCCATGAAGCTTGCACTTTTCGCAACTCGCATCGACTATAGTCTATTCGTTACTTATTCCAATCCTCAAAGGCTCCCCAAGGATTCCCTTTTTCAAAAGTTTCACGACTGAGGAACCTCATCTCATTAGGTCCACGACTCACGCTCTTCATATTCGTCATATATCTAGCATCTCCTTAAATTCCATGGGATACTTTCGAGGGTCATTCATGTTTCTCATGACTCCTTACATGAGTCCAATCATCGTCGCTCAAGACGGTAACAATCCACCTAATCATTCTTAGGACACTCAATTCAACTGATATCGACTTCTTTCTACTATTCCTCACACTTTTTACTTGAAAGCTCAGACATTGGCTCTCTGTCGTTATGGGTCTCTTTTAGGACCGCACGGTATTTTGTTTACTCTTGTCACTCTTTTCATGAGAAGCATTAGTGCTTCAGCCTCTGAGTTCCATATTCACTGAGGCAACCTTATCCCAATTCTGTTCGTTCTACTGAATGTCAACATCATCCTAGAATTCAACATTGTCCAAAAGGCGGTCTCTTTGACTTCTCTTCTAGTAGTCATTCAAGTTATGCGTCCTCTTTCTCGGTACAGACGCTTAATCATGAAACTAAGATAATTTAGAGTTTTTCTTCCTTTTACAATAGGGTCTCTTACCCTAAGGAAGAAACTACATAATTCCATGACATTTTCTCACTTCAACTTCACCTTGTCCTTCTCATCCTATAGAACGGCAACCTTGGAGTCTACGCCAGTGGCGATACCTTTACTCCAGGGTTCAAATGCCACTATGTTTTCATATTTTCTTTCTCATAACTCAGTCACCTCTAGTGGCAATATCTGTTCGTCCTTGGGTCTCACAAATTCCCATGCCGAATACTCAATTCTACGTTCTCGAGTCACTTTGTATTTACACTCTAAGCGCTTTTTTCGCTTACCCAACCATCCATTAGAATTACCAACGATCAAGACTATCAGGTCTATTCACTTTTCTTTTCGCCAACGACCATTTCATGGTCCAATCATCCTTTAAGAACAATGCCCTATTCTTCAGGGAATAACAACTCATGATTTCATTCCTCATGGTTCCAATTCCATCAACCGTCCCTAGGAAATCATTAACTCCAGGCAATATAGCATGCCGATTCTTTCTTGACCTCATTCATAACAAAAAAGATTTGCTACTCACTTTTCATTATGTGCCTACGCCCAGATAATCAACCGTTTCTCGTAGGCACACTCCATATTCATAATGGACATCTCTTTGCTCTAATCCATGAGCAGGAGTTCTCTTATTCATAGATCTTTCGATCATTCTTCTCTTCTGCTGAGCCCCATCACCATTCCTCAAAATCAGGAATAATAACCAGTGATGTGGTTCTCAAGTTCAATTCCACTCAGGAACTTACTTATCTTATTCAATGGTCTTTGACCACTTTTACCATATGCTTACGCGACCTTGAGAACTCTGGCTCACATCGGTCGATCATCTTATGATCCTTGCAAAAGTATTAGGATCCAAACAACCCCTGCTCTCAAGCAATTTCAGGATGATACTTCCCATCGAACAACTCAACAGAAGTTGGCTAGGCAGATCTCATGCCTTCGAGGAAATCCTTCCTCTAGTGACCTTTCACAAATCCTTGATAGTCTTTTAGGGCTAGTACTGCCAGGGTCACTTTCCTTCTTTAGTGCACCCAAAATCTCTGAGGTTTTCTCACAAAACCCTCAATCCAAAGGGAGACAATTTTGAATCTCATCCCTCTACCCGACTCAATCAATTTCAGCCTTATCCATAATCTCACAAGCTTTTCCAAGCTCTCGTGGTGCTACCCACACATTCAATTTCGAAAAGACTTACTCAGAGTCATCTTCTTCGTGACTTCCATCACTTTAACTGTCAGTACAAGTCGTCTCAACGACTTGGGTAATAATGGCAGGTCCTTTCCGAGCTCGCCTATCCATAAAATTTCTCATTTCTATTCAAGGTTCTCACGCCCCATTTAACTCCTGGGTCCCATGTGGTTCACAAACTCGAGCTAGTCGTTCTGCTGGTTTTCACGTTCTAGTTACTCATCTTTACTCAATTCTCATGATCCACCCTAGTTCCTAGATCCTTTCATATCTCACATACACTAGCCAAATGCTACTCTAGCAACCATACCTTGGTTCTTCAATCTTATCAGATTCTCATGTCACTTGAACCACTATGATTTCCCCTTAGGAATTCAAGACTTAAGTCATTTACTCAATCTGGCAGCCTCAAGCTGCTCATGTCATCATTCATCACTATCAACCATCAGTGGTTCCAAAACAACTCTCTGATGACACTAGGAAATTCTCCACTAATTGCCAAATATTCAAGGATCTCAAATCATCCTTGATCAGTAATCGTTCCTCAAGCCAGCCTCAACGAGGTGACTTCTCAATCAAGCACTCAAGGCAGTGATTCACTAGGTCAAAAGCTCGTACTCTAGGCCTAAAAGCATTCGCCACTCTAGCGTAGTCACAACAGACTATTTCATTCTCAACTTGCCTCAGTTCAATGGGTATAAACCTCTCACGTCGTCCAACCTCCCAGTCATTCCTTGGCCAAGCCAATCACATGAGGCTAATCATCAAACATGCCTAACAGGCTCATCACAACCATCACTTTTCTTTTTCAAAATGCATCCACTGTCAAGCACGAAGCTTTTAACCATGCCATTCACAAGCATCATTACACAGGTCATGCCACTTTCAATCATTCTTGATGAGAATCAATCCCGTGCTATACATCTCTTATCCACAATTGGACTCAACCTGATATCTAGGCTTCCCCTTTCAAGTTATGACTTGGGTCATTCCTGCCTCTTGCCATCTTATAAGCCTGCTATGAGCTGCTCCTTGTCCGGACTTTTCTTTCCCGGTGATTACTCATCGTCCTCATCAGACCTAGCCGTTGCAGGTTGTCCCAAGCCATACATTTACGGAGAAAGCCCCGTTCCACATGTCCCATACCATGTTTCATTGTAGTTTATAGGTATCCCATCAACTTGTCCCATACCAAGCGACAATTTATTAAGTCCAACAGCGATAAGTTCATGCATGCACCTTTATCAACTTTCGTTTCAAAGCCATAAACATAGGCACAACATGACCGTCCTCATCACTTGTCCTGTTAGAACCGTTTTCAGGTCAATCCCTATCCATTCAAGAGTTCTAATTCCACCAATGATTGTCACATCTCACAGATCAATTGCCTATACGCCATCATATATCTCAAGTCCAGTCAATGTTCAAATCAAATCCTTATGCATCCGATCACAACTGATTTTCAACTCATATCACCCAAGGCAGTCAATAGTAATCGCTGGCTAAACCATCATAATATCGCGCAATTCAAGCTTGAATTCGCCAATATTGGTCGTCTCCTTATAATTCGTACTCCTCAATTAGGTCATGGACAAATCAAGGTCACAATTATACATCTCAACTAACCCTTCATTCATAAGCAATTCCCTATTATCCTCGAGTTCAATTACTATCTCAGAATCCATGCTTATGACTCTCAAATCCCAGCTTACTTCCACTTAAGCTTTAATCACCACATAACTCAAGGTCATCCATTAAAGGCAACTCTATGACCATTAGAATGCCTCACAAGTTCAAGCCTATAATCCTCAAGATCCAGCAATCCATGCTTAGTCCTATAGGACTCAATATCTAACTGTCCTCAAGTCATCGCTCCTTATCACTCCAAATCTCAATCACATTAGATCGAGATGGCCTTGATCTTATACCAAATCGAACGAGCATGTCACGCCCCGAACCTGGCGAGTGCGCGAACATCCCGCCCAGCCATTCCTTTTTACATTAACTTTAGGATCTAATGGCCAATAATCTGAGCACTGACAGAAATACACACGCGGAAGCAATGCCATCTCCATTCACATAGATACAACCACATACGATGGCTTAGGACAAATACATCAAATTACCTTAGCCAATTACTAAAAGATCAATTCCTAATTCAATATTTGGAGTACAATCTCAATATCCACAATTGGCAATTACATTCTAAATACAACTGGTCAACTATCTCTTTAAATGCCACTCTATGGCAAGCTCGTGTTACCTTCACCTGGAAACCTGAAAAAAAATGAAGCCCCACTAGGGTGAGATATAAAACTCAATAAGGTGGGTCCTAACCCTAGGTTAGACCAACCGTCCACTTAGGCAGTCAACTATCCCTCAATTATTCCAAACTCATAATCATACAGGCGCATTAAGTACAATTCAATAAAACAACAACGTGCATATGGAAGGCACGCAATGATAACTCACGTCACCTTCAAATAATCACGCACACTCGGCCTGCCACTTCACCACATCTACTAATCTCCGCCCGTCTCAATCTCTTAGCCCGCGATTAATTTGTATCAGGCTCGGTTCGCGTAAACGCATCAGATTGTCATCGGCAACCCGCGTAAACGCATCAGGTTCCGATGAATCTCCAAGTAAATTCAGCATCTCACAAATTCCACCCCGCGATCTTATCGCATTAGGGCATTCTCACAGTTCCGTCCCCCGAATAGTTCGCATCAGAACCGTGGCTATCTCAACCTCGCGATCCTGTCGCATCGGGGCGCCATACAATATCAACACCACCCCGTGATCTCGTCGCATCAGGGCATTCTCACACTTTCGTCACACGAATAGTTCGCATAAGGACCGTGGCTATCTCAACCCCATGATCTCGTCGCATCCGGGCGCCATGCAATATCAATTTTACCCCACGATCTTGTTGCATCAGGGTATCCATCTACTGCCCCGCATCTCATATGCCTCAGGGCCTCGCCATGTCAGGCTCATGCCACAACCATAACTCATACTATGATTTCTAATTCATTTGCACACACGATACCAAGTGCAAATTCAAGCGCAATTCGAAAACTCCGTGGCATGCCAAGCAAATCAATGATATCCGGACATGGCAAACAACTCAGGCATAAACAATATCACACACAATCATCCTATGACATCTTAGGATATAATGAAAGCTACCCCCTTGGGCAAATTCTCATAATTCAATCCAATTGAATCTCGACTCGCCCAATCGAGTCCGATCTTTCTAGCAGAAGGTTAGGAATTCGCTTACCTTTGATTTGCCAACACAATTTACTCCTTTTGAGCCCCAAAGTTTCATCCCTCAATGTCCACAACCAGACTTATCACGTATCCTAACAAAATTCAATCAATTCCGTCAATTTTCACACTCAATTCCTCAATCCACTAACCCTAATAATCCATATCCTAACCCTCACTATCTAATCATGTATTAAACATCAATTTAAGGTTCAAAATCACCGGCTCTTCAATCCACCAAAATCGGTCTTGCACAGAACCTACCCGGTTCAATTCGGTTCTGTCCATACCGTGCACTATCCATCCTAAATCAACTTCAATTCCATCATTTAACCCTTATCCTACCTCTTAACATTTCTATCTAAGGGTTCTTGAGGCTCACCAAAGATTTGAAGTCAATTGGTCGCTGGAAACTCGTCGAACGTCGCCGATTCTTCCCGAGTTAGAATCTGGTAGTTTCTGGGCAAAATGTACAAGGTCGATTCGTGGTAAAAAACTTATCAAATAAATCCTCAATTTTTACCACAGAACTCTACATATGTCTACTGAGTCTCCACAAAATTTGAGCCCAAGATTCCAAGATTTCGACCATCAAAAGAGTCAAAAATCGAACCTACCTCAGGTTGGGTCCGATTTTGTCGGCTCTCGGGAGATTGTTTGCTCGGGACGCCTTGGTGCTCCAAATGACCTGATTCTTATTGGAGGAGTTCAAAAAGTCGTGGAGCTTCATCAGTGTGGCCAGCCGACGGTCGGAAGGTGGCCGGAAGTGGCCGTCGATAGCACCGAACAGGAGGTCCAGAAACTGTCTCCGACGAGCAGAAGATGGAGGAGGAAGAAGATGGAGTTTCGGTGGCTTAGGGGTGAAATGGCCTGCCAAAAATGATTGAAGAGAGAGAGGAGGCTTATATACAAGTTTGGGTCAAAGGTGAGTTGAATGTTAGGTGAAAAAGTTGGACAAGACCTCTCCTCAATTGATCTTATGACACTTGTCTACTTGCAACTCCAAGATGATCCATTGGCTCTTATTCCTCCATGAATTTCTGCAGTCATGAGGGGTCTAATGTCCAAAATTCCCTTCTTCAATTGCAAGGGCAAAGTTCTATGCTTGAGGGGCAAAACGATCATTTTACCCCCGATGTTCTGAACGTTGTTTTTCTCGTTTCAGAATCCTTCGATGGGGCGACGGCCAATCCAAATAATGTTGGAATTCTTGATTTTCCAATTCAAACTTTTCAGGACTCGTTTTTGATAGTTTTATCTATCAGACGTGATTCTAGTCTATCCCGAACCGATGGACGGCTTTTGCAGACATTATGCGTATCGACCCCGTGATTCATGTCACGGTTAGGGCTCGTCAATTCGTGGCGGCTTTGGTTGTCATGTAATTATGAGGGTCTATCGCTAGTTCCCTCGACAATCCTTATGGCCAAAGCGCCGTTTCCTATCCAAGTTCCCTAGGTCCACGTACCTCGTCTTGCATTAACCTTTCTCTTTTGATCAGTCTACTCGAACTGATCAGATTCAAGCGGAATACGACTGAAATACATCTCTTGATATACACTTCTCATCAATGAGCTTGAAATCGACTGACAATCAGAATATCACAGCAGCCGCGTTGCCGTTCCTGCCTTGTCTTCGCTCATCTCCGCCGCCATTCTCAAACGAAGAGCTACGTCGCCGTCCAGCCGTCAACGCCTCCCCCGTTCATGTCACCGTTCAATCGCTGTAGTTTCCTCATTGAAGCCGCCTCTATTTTCGTCTTTTGTTTTCGTGCTTCCGCTGCTGCCACCCCTTTTTACCATCGCCTGGTCCTCCATCTGCTCCTACCAAAGTTGCTGGCCGGGGTTTTTCCTAGCTCTAAATCAGCCCCGTTTTCATCCCTTGGACTAAGGTAACGTCGAACACACTATGGGTTAATCCGAGCATGTTTGTTTTGGATGATTTTATGCCGTTTTGCCACTATTTGTGCACCTCTTTATGTGACTCGCATTTCGTTTTCGTCAAAGATGCCACGTTATGCATGCCTTAAGAAAAGTTGAATGTTCTAACGTCATTTTGCATGATGCCGACATTAATCGAACCGCGAATCCTTTTTGGAAATTCAAGATAATGGCTTTTTGATCTAAAACTGTCAGAACAAAATTTTAGTAAGGAAAATCTCGGATTTAGTCAGCCTGACCTATCATCGTTTAGGTCTGATTTACTATTTCTGAATTTGTTTTTAGAAAAATTTGAAAAGATGATTAGTCAAGACGTTGGCGGTCACGATTTTGTTTGAATATTGGTTGATAGATTGCTATTTGGATTTGATTGATTGACTTTTGCCATATCCAGAAAATTTCTAAAAAATTAGTAAGATATGATTGATTGATTGAAATTTTTTATAAATCATGTCTGATTGATTGATTTTTTAGGAAGATAAGGCCTCCTAGAAACCTTATCTCATCAAGCATCTTCAATTAGGCATCTCTGATTGATTGACTGATTTAAAAAAAAATCCGAAAATGCATAAAAATATTGCCAAAAAAATTTACCATTGGTACTGCATATTACATAATTGCACATCATTTCGCCATGTCATTCTTACAAGTCATCCATGCATAAATGCCACGTCATCTCGCCATGTCATTCTTACACATCATCCATGCATAAATGCCATGTCATCTTTTATGTCATTGCACGTCACATGTCATATAGTTAGGTTGAATTAGTGTCACATTTAATAAAAGAGAAAATTTAAAAAAAAATCAAGTCACGTAAACCAATTAAAAGACATTTGCATAAAATTGGTATCGAAAAGGCAATAGTTTAGATTAACTAATGTAATTAAGTGCCCGAATCCACAATCTTTGGTTCGTAGAAGTAAAATGGTTCTCTCGTCATTTTATTTAGGTTCTAATGAATCTACCAATAATGATTAGTGGTGACTCCAATTTATAAATCATTTCAGTAAAATTTAAGTTGCGAATTGGTAGGGTTTAGGAGAGTCCGTATTAGGTTAGTTAATTTAATTGACCTAATAATCCATTAGCCTAATTAATTTTTTAGGTCGCGACAACCCTTTTGATTGAAAGCAAAGTTCCCTCTTACTTTTGAACATAATATGTTTCAACTGCATGCTATGTCATAAAATGAACTTTTCTAAGACCACTACTTGAGAAGACCCTCTGTGAGCTTTACAAAGGAAAGAAACCAAGCATTTCATACTTTCATGTATTTGGTTATAAATGCTTCATTCTCAAGAATTCAAGTGATCGTCTTGAAAAGCTCATAAGGTGGGTTTGTCGCGAGTGTCACGACCCGCGCCCCGGGCACGAGCGCGCGACCCCCTGCAAGCGTAAACTCTCGAGCGTCCCAAGATTTAATAGATCGAGAGATGCGAATGATCGAAAGTATGCGTAAGTGATGACATACAAACTTCTCCGTATAATAACAAGGGAACCTGGGTAACGAGAACAGCGATATACATCATTGTGAGTTCATACAAAAGAGTATGTAAACTAACCCTGCTAACAAGTCGAGGAAATTGGGATTCCACCAAAAGATGACAAAGAATTAAATTCCCTAGAAGATTACGGAACAACGAGGGTCATCATCAAAAGACTACTAAGTAAAGCGAGGAAATCCCTAGATCGAACTACTAGATCTGTCAGTCTCCTCGGTGTCTTCGGTAGGCTCGTACTCCGAGAAAGTCTCCGAGCATACCTCCACTGTATCCTCCATCGTCTCGTCTGTTGACTGCTCCACCATATCGTCCTCGATAGCTTCGATCTCAATGACCTCATCGATGTCTTCCAGGGTTGGGGTCCTCTCAGGAATGTTTCTCGAACCAGTTGCTAACCCCTCGACCTCCACAGAATCCTTAGCGGGATGACACCAACTAGGGATTACCCCACGGGGTACCTCGGTAGGCTTCTGTGGTCCAGTAGTCACTCCCCCTACCCTTCGAAACCAAGCCTCGAACCTACGAGGCTTCCAGCTCTTTCCACCCTCATCGACCCAGACTACAACACACTTCCTAACGTACACGGTTCCCTGTCGGGAATATTCTTCGAACTAGCTACTGATCCCTCGACCTCTACAAAATCCCGAGTGGGATGACACCAACTAGGGATAACCCTACGGGGTACCTCAGAGGACTTCAGTGGTCCAGTAGTAACCTCTCCTATCCTCCGAAATCAAGCCTTGAACTTATGAGGCTCCTAGCTCTTTCCACCCTTATTGACCTAGACTACAGTACATTTCTTAACATATACGGTTCCCTGTCCGTCCGGGAACTCCTCAAAATACGCGAACATCTCTTTCGGGTCACCTAGTCTGATCGGCAATATTCTCACGGTCTAGGATCTGAAAATGTGATCTCGTAACGGGCTGAGATTTACATCTTAGTAAGACAGGTCCTAACCCTAGGTTAAGCTGACCGTATACTCAGGTGAATGCTATCATGGATAAAATGCACAAGCAAACACATGAAGCATTCAGCAGTCATGAAATAACATATAGATAAAAACTAGCGTCAAGCATGCATTCATGACATCAGTTCTCATAATTCAGATTAAACACGCATAGTCAAAATAGGTCACACCTTCCACCCTTCCAGGCCTCCATTGTTTTACGCCTGCGTTTAGAACGCCTCAGGCTTGGTCCGCGTAATTACGCCTCAGACCATCCCATTGACAAACCCGCGTAAACATATTAGGTTTTCAATTTCATTCCAGGCCTGTGTCGACACATATCAAATTCTGTCTCGCGTCTCAACGCATCAGGGTACAATTTCACACAACCCCGCGTCTCAACGCCTCAGGGTATCAATCAATATAGCCCCGCGTCTCAACGCCTCAGGGTATCATAGGTTTCAAAGCATGCCGGACGTTTTTTTTTTTCAGTTTAAACTTCATGATCGAGTACAGGCTCATGCATCGAGCTGGATATCTATGGCATGCAAAGTAATCAATCTCATCATTCACAAGAGGCAATCAATTCATGGCACAAGTATTCAACAAGTGTTCAAGCCATCTACACCTCTCGAGGACACATAATGGACAATCACACCCTAATTCCCAAGAATCAACCTAATTCACACTCAATTCACCCAATCGAGTCCAATCCTCCTAGTCAAGGTTTAGAAACTTCTTACTTCAAGCTTAATTCAGCAAAAATCTCCTTCCAAGCATACTAATGGTTTGGTTCTAATATTCCAAGAACAAGTCAGCCGCGCAACCTAAGGGAATTCATCCAATTCGTCAATTTTCTCGTCCAATTCGTCAATTCACTAAACATACACCTCATTGACATATCGATTAACATCCACATACTTCTCAACGATGAAATTCGAGCTCAATTTCAACTCCCAACAGCCCCCAAAAATTCGCTTTGCACAGAACCGAAACAGGGCATTTTCGGTTATGTGCATACCTCCCTTGATCAGCCCTTAAACTATCTTAAATCCTCAATTTATCCACTAATATATTTCCTAACATGTAGTTCTAGGAGTTAGGAAGCCTCACTGAAATTTGAGCTCAAGGCGAGGCTCGGAAGTACTCGAACAACGCCGGTTCTCACACGCTCGTCGCCGGTCAGTTTCTGTCCACCAAACACAACACCCATTTGGGGTCAAAACTCCATCAAATTCATCCAAAATTTTTACAAAACTCAGTCTACATGTCCCCTTGATGTCCATAAAATTTAGCTGAAAGATTCAAACGATTAGAGGTACTACGGAGTCTAAACAGCAGCTTACCTCCAACTGCGACGGTTTCCGTAGACTTTTGGGAGAATGGCCGGTTGAAGCTCCTTAGTGGGTCAAATGCCTTGACTCAAGTTGAAGATTGTCGGCAAGAGGATGAGGAAGATGCTGGTGGTCGGATTAGTGGCGGAGGTCGCCAGAAATAGTGCTCGACGGCGGCGAAGCAGTGGTCCGGGGCTGGTCGGGCGGAGTAGTTCTTGGCTGGAGGAAGAAGAACAAGAAACGATGAAGATGATGGCTGAGGAGGGTTTCGACTGAATGGAAGGAATGAGGAGAGTGTATACACAAATGGCTTGGTCAAACAAGTGCGAATGGTAGGTTAAAAGTAATTCAATTAATACCCACTCTTCATCCATTGACACTTGTCCCTATGTCAATCAATGGCTCATCCAAGGGTTGTGATTTTTCTTGATTTTCAGCAGCCTATAGGGTGTGGTCAATGACCAAAATGCCCTTATCCAATTATTAAGGCAAGGTTAAGGCTTGAGGGGCAAAATGGTAATTTTACCCTCGACATCCGGAACGTTGTGTTTCTAATTTCAATTTTGTTCGATAAGGCGTCGGTCAATCCAATTATAATGTTGGAATTTTTGATTCTCTATTTTCTAATTTTGAGACTCGTCTCTGAATCATTTCTCTGTCAGATGTGATTCCATCCTATCCCAAACTGACGGGCTGCTTTTGCAGATATTACGCGTATCGACTCTGTGATTCATATCACACTTAGGGCTTGTCAATTCATGGCAAATTTGATTTTCATGTAATTGCGAGGTTCTATTACTAGTTCTGACGGTCTCGATCGTTACTATTCGATTTAGGAAAATTTTGCAAAGTATACAAGAGCGGTATCACCCGCGCTCTAATCGTATAACGCTAGCAATGCATTCCTTAATCATTCTCAGATTGGCCTTTTATGACTCTAAATGTCCCCTCGACAATCCTTATGGTCAAAGTGTCATTTTCTATTTGAGTTTCCTAGGTCCATGTACCTTGTCTCGCATTAGCCTTTGCTCTTTGGTCAGTCAACTCGAGATTGATCAGTTCCGAGCGAGATACGACTGAAAGACATCATTAGATATGTTCTCATTAATAAGTCCCAAAATGACAGGAAAAATTAGAATGTCACAACCCTTTCCCCCTTACAAAAATTTCATCCTCGAAATTTACAATAAACTCGGTTACTCAAACAAATGGGGGTATTGAGACCTCATCATTTCCTCGCTTTCCCACGTAGCACATTCGGTTCCATGGTGCTCTCAAATGACTTTGACCAATGGAATCGTTTTATTCCTTAGAATCTGCTCCTTTCGATCTTCGATCTTGACTGGCTTTTCTACGTGGGATACTCTGTCATCCACTTCGATAACCTCGTAATCCAGTACATGCGTCGGGCCTGGCTCGTACTTCCGTAGCATTGATACAAGGAAGACGTTGTGTACTTGGGACAAGTTAGGCGGTAAGGAAAGTCTGTAGGCTAAGGTCCCAATCTGTTTCAAAATTTCAAATGAACCTACGTATCTTGGACTCAGTTTTCCTTTCTTTCCAAATCCAGATAATCCCCTCATCGGCGACACCTTAAGGAAAACATGATCACCTACTTGAAACTCCAAAGGCTTGCGTTGTTTATCCGCATAACTCTTCTGACGACTCTGCGCCGCCTTCAGTCTATCCCGAATTATTTTCACCGCCTCTACTGATTGCTCTACCAACTCTGAGCCTGTAATACTTCTTTCTCCAACCTCATCCCAGCAAATCGGAGTCCTGCAAGTTCTTCTGTAAAGTGCTTCAAAAGGTGCCATTCGAATGCTCTGTTGATAGCTATTATTATATGCGAACTCTACCAGATGCAACTGATCCTCCCATTCCCCTTTAAAGTCTATCACACACGCTCTTAACATATCCTCGAGCGTCTGGATTGTCCTCTCCTATTGTCTGTCCGTCTACGAATGGTATGCCGTACTAAATTGTAGTCGAATTCCCATGGCATCTTGAAGAAACTTCCAGAAGTTCGCCGTGAACTTGGGATCTCTGTCTGATGTAATCGTCACGGGTACTCAATGTAGTCTCACTATCTGCCGCATGTGCAATTCGGAAAATCTATCCATCACGAAGTCGTTTCGCACGGGAATGAAATGTGCAGACTTGGTCAATCGATCCATGACTACCCAAATAGAATCATGACCTCTCTGGCTCCTTGGCAGTCCTATGACAAAGTCCATAGTCACGCGTTCCCATTTCCATTCAAGAATCTCTAATGGCTGTAACAATCTACCAAGGTTACAGTGTTGTGCCTTTACCTGCTAGCATGTCAAGCACTTCGCCACATACTTCGCTACATCCATCTTCATCCCGTTCCACCAATAATGCTGACACAAGTTCTGATACATTTTCGTGCTACCTGGGTGGATACTATAATTATTTCTATGAGCCTTCGATAAAATCCTTTCCCCTAGCTCTTTGTCCTTTGGTACACATAGACGTCACCGAAATTTCAAAATCCCATCTTCTAACACTTGGAACTCTGGTTTCCTCTTCTTAGCATCCATCTCCAATATTTTCTGAATTTTCAGGTCCGTAGACTGTAAGGTTTTTATCCTTTCCTAGATCTCAGGTTCTATTTTCAATGTGGCCATCAAACTGGATAACTGACAGACTTCCAATCTGAATTCAGAATCCCTTAAATTTTCAAATAACGACCATCCTTTCACCAATAGACAAGCAATACTAGACTTCCGACTGAGCGCATCCACAACTCAATTTGCCTTCCCAGAATGATATAATATGTCGCAATCATAATCCTTAAGCAGCTCCATCCATCGTCGTTGCCTCATGTTTAGTTCCTTCTGAGAAAATAGATACTTCAGCCTCTGGTGGTCCGTATAAATCTGAAACTTCTCACCACACAAATAATGCCTCCAGATCTTCAGAGCAAAGATGATTGCTGCCAATTCCAAATCGTGAGTCGGATAGTTCGTCTAGTGCGTTCTCAATTGTAGGGATGTGTAGGAAACCACTCTTCCATGTTGCATTAGCACACAGCCCAGTTCTTTTAGCGAAGCATTGCTATATATTTCGTAACCTCTAGGTCCTGATGGAATCGTTAATACCGGTGCGGTCGTTAATCGATGTTTGAGCTCTTGGAAACTCCTTTCACACTTATCCGTCCAATCAAACTTCGTTTCTTTCTTAGTCAATCTCGTCAATGGAATAGCTATGGATAAAAACTTCTCCACGAAACGTCTGTAATATCTTGCAAATCCTAAGAAACTTCGGACTTTCGTGACCGTAGTAAGCCTAGGCCAGTTCATTACAGCTTTGATCTTCGTAGGATCCACCGCAATTCCTTCTCCAGACACAACATGGCAAAAAAATATCACTTTATTCAACCAAAACTTGCATTTGCCAAACTTAGCGTAAAGCGAGTGTTCCCTCAAGGTCTACAAAACAATCCTCACATGTTCTTTGTGTTCTTCGTTACTCCTTGAGTAAATCAGGATATCATCAAAAATTCCTTGAACACCCGATGCATCAAGTCCATAAATGCGGTTGGAGCATTAGTCAATCCAAAAGGCATCACGGTGAATTCGTAATGACTATACCTTGTCCTAAAAGCAGTCTTAGGTATGTCTTCCTTCTTAATTCTCAACTGATGATACCCGGTCCTTAGGTCAATCTTTGAGAATACCGCAGCTCCTTGCAATTGATCAAATAAATCATCAATCCTCGATAGTGGGTACTTATTCTCTACAGTTACTTGATTCAACTATCTGTAATCGATGTATAAGCGCAATGACCCATCCTTTTTCTTTACAAACAGCATTGGCGCTCCCCACGGTGAAACACTCGACCGAATAAATCCTTCATCCAATAATTCTTGCATTTGCACATTTAGCTCTTTCAATTCTTATAGGGACATCCTATAGGGTGCCTTCGAGATCGGCTCCGTTTTGGGAGCTAACTCAATCACGAATTCTATTGCTCACTCTGGTGGCAACCCTGACAGCTCTTAAGGAAAAATATTAGGAAACTCACGCACTACCAGAATGCTTTTTAGTTTAGGCTCCTCGGCATTCGTGTCCATAACTGCAATTAAGTACGCCTGACATCCTTCATTCATCAACTTTATCGCTTCAAGAGACGAGACTAAAGGAATCAAGGTTCCTCCTCGACTTCTCACAAATTCAAAACTAGGACGGTCTTTTGGATAGAAATGGATTATCTTACTACCACAATCAACAACTACAATTTGCTTATCTAACCAAACTATTCCTATGATCACATTGAAGTCATACAGGGGCAACACAACTAAGTCGATACTCTCTTTACTATCGTCAATTACGATTTTACAATCAGCACAACATAGCGAAACCAGCACATTATCTTTCAATGGAGTGGCAACAGGCAAAATCACACTCAACGGCTTCAATTCCATGTCAACCAAGTCAGTAAACAGAGCAGACAAAAAAGAGTGTGATGCGCCAGGATCAAACAATGTATAGGTAGTTTGGTCACACAAATAAATCGTACTTATGACCACGCCTGACGCTTCTTCTGCTTCCTTGCGTGCTACAACATAGACCCTTCCCTAAGCCGGAGGCCGGTTCTGATCATTTAGGGTAGTGGCAGTTGACGGTCCTGCCTGTGGTCATTGCCCTTGAGGTCTAGTCATTGGAGCTTGATTCGGGCAAGTTCTCATCTGATGGCCCATTTGACCACACTTGAAGCACGCTCCAGTTTTTGCCGGGCAAGGTCTGTTACCTTGTCTTCTGCCACAGAGACGGCAGCTCTAGTTCATTGGGTTCGACGGTGTCATGCCCCGCGCTCCAGCACGAGCACGTGACTCCCTGCAAGAAAATCAAATATCTCTCGTGGTCCCAAGATCCACAATTAAGACGAAAGTCGTAATATATATGTACAAAGCATGCGGAAGCAGCAATGAGATAACTCCTCCGTACAGAATATAAGTTAAGTGGGACCTAGACAGCATAAAACTGTCGTACATAACATCCATTTGTTCATTCTAGTGAATAACCACTAAATCCGACAAGCAAGGGGGTGACGGGGTGAGCATACAAAATGGACCATGGTCGGGGTTGCCACACAAGATCGAGCCATAAACTAGAATCTCCTAAGAAGAGCTGCTGGAGTCCTTGGTGTCCTCAGCATCCTCCATTGGCTCATACTCTAAGAATGTCTCAGAGCGAACCTCAATGGTATCCTCCATGGTCTCCTCATGCGACGGCTCAACGAGATCCTCCTCGATCGCCTCCAGCACAACAACGTCATCCTCGGTGAACTCCAGAGTCGGGGTCCTCTCTTGTCCATTCCTAGAACCTGCTACCGATCCCTCTGCCTGATCCTGGTCCCTATCGAGGTGGCTCCAATCAGGGATCACTCCCTAGGGCACCTCATGGGGCTTCAACGGCCTAGTCGACTCGTCCTTGACCTTCCTAAACCAAGCCTCATACCAATGAGGCTTCTAGTCTGTACTATCCTCGTCCACCCAGACAACAGTACACTTCCTTACATATATGGTCCCCTGACCGTCAGGGAACTCATCAAAATACACGGTCATCTCCTTAGGGTCTCCAAAGCGAATAGGCCACATAGTCAATGTCTAGGATCTGTAAAAATAAAGGTCCTCAAAGGGGTGAGATATACATCTTAGTAAAAGGGTCCTAACCCTAGGTCAAGCCGACTGTCCACTCAGGCAATCATCTACCCAAAAATTACAAACTCATAGTCATGTAGACACATACAAATAAAGATGACGACATATAGATGACAAGCATACAACTATGACATCATATCACACTCAGATGATCATGCACACCTCGTCCTGCCACTTCACCACAACCACCTCTTCATGTCTGCCTCATTCTCATGCCTGCGATTAGATAGCATCAAGTTCGATCCCCGTAAACGCATCAGATCGTCATTGACAATCCGCGTAAACGCATCAGGTTTCAATGATTCTCTAGGCCAATATTGGCACCTCATATCACCGTCTCGCGATTAGATCGCATCAGGACCATGGCCATCTCAACCCCGCGATTGATCGCATTAGGGCGCCAAACAACCTTTACCCCGCGTCTCAGCGCCTCAGGGTATCAACCACATCACCCCGTGTCTCGTACGCATCAAGGTCTCATCTTGCCTCCGCCATGCCACCATCACAACTCATGCACACAAGGTCAAGTGCAACTCATGCATTAACAATGCATCCATGGCATGCAAGGTGATTCAAATGCACCATCAAATGTGGCAATTTACTCAGGGCACAAGCATAATCAAACACTTGAATTATCTAAACTCTTCTAGCATACACGAGTATCAATCATCTTGAAACCCCTCACAAATCAATAAAACTATTGCCCAACTCACCCAATTGAGTCCAATCTTCCTATCCTAAGTTTGGGATATGCTTACCTTGAATTTGATATCACAATTTTCTCTTCTTGAGCCCCCACAATTTTCGGCTTCAAGGGTCCAAGGCCGAACTCACCGCGCAACCTAGGAATTTCAACCAATTCGTCAATTTTCTTTGTCCAATTCCTCAATCCATGAACCACAAACCTCCATAACATAGTCCCCATCATTCTAGCATGTCTAAATCACCAATTTGAGATTCAAAATCATCAGCCCTCAACCCCAACAGATTCGGTCTTGCACATAACCGAATTGGTTCTTTTCAGTTCTATGCAAATCGAGCACAATCGGTCCTAAATTTTTGCAAAATCCGTCATTTAATCACTACCCTACCTCTTAACATGTCTATCTAAGGGTCTAAGGGTCTCACCGAGAGTTTGAGGTCAAGTCATCGTCGGAATCTCGTAAAAAGTCGCCGGTTCCTCAAGGCCAGTAACCAGCAGTTTTTTAGCCAAGGTTCACAATACCCATTTGGGGTCAAAACTTTATCAAATAAAACTCAAATTTTTACCATAGATTGATATACAAGTCCCCTAGATCTCCATAAAATTTAACCTCAAGATTTCAACATTTCGATATCCTAAGGGGTCTGAAACTCGGCCTACTTCAGTTTGAGTCAAATTTCGCCGGCTTCTGGGGAAATGCTTGGCCGGAGTTCCTCGGTGGTCCAATCGCCGTGCTTCTACTTCGAGAAGATCAGCAGGAGGTGAGGCTAGGCTCGGGTGGTCAGCCCGCCGGTCGGTGGTCGCCGGAAAGTGGCGTCGACGACGGTGAAGGGAACCCCAGAAGCTCGTCGGCGGCAAAGAGAAGAAGGAAGGAGAAGAAGCTGTGGTCGTGAACTATGGAGAGTTCTATGGTCGATCAATGGGAGAGGAGAGAGAGTGAAAAAGACTATATACAAGGCTCAAGTCAATGGTTGAATGGTAGATGGCCAATAGTGGACATGACCACTCTTTAACCCATCCTTTGACACTTGTCCTAGATGTCATTCAAGCTTGATCCAATGGCCACCATTCACTCACCTTTTTAGGCAACCTTGGGGTGGTTTGAAAGACCAAAATGCCCTTCCTTATTTGCATGGGCAAGGCTTAAGCTTGAGGGGCAAAATGTTAATTTTACCTTCGACGTTCGGAACGTCGTTTTTCTCGTTCCAATAATCTTCGATAGGGCGATGGCCAATTCGAATATGACGTTGGAATTCTTGATTCTCCATTTTCAATTTTCAAGACTCGTTACTGATGATTTTCTCTATCAGACGTGGTTTCAGCCTATCCCGAACCGACGGGTGATTTTTGCAGACGTTACGCGTATCGACCCTATGATTCATATCACATTTAGGGCTCGTCAATTCATGGCGACTTTGGTTGTCAGGTAATTGTGAGGGTCTATCACTAGTCCCAATGGCCTCGATCGTCTTGGTTTGATTGAGGAAAATTTTACAAATTATATATTAGTTAAGCGGCATCACCCGCGCTCCAATCATATAACACTAGCAATGCATCCCTTAATCATTCTTAGATCGGCCTTTTATGGTTCTAAATGTCCCCTTGACAACCTTATGGCCAATACGCCATTTCCTATCCGAGTTTCCTAGGTCTACGTACCTTGTCTCGCATTAGCCTTTCCCTTTTGGGTCAGTCTGCTCGAATTGATCGGATTCGAGCGAGATACGATTGAAATACATCTCTAGATTTACTTCTCATTAATGAGTCTGAAATTGACTGGAAATCAGAATGTCACAAACGACTTCACTATATTCTTTCTTATTGGAGGGACGAAACGTCTATTGCCAGCCATAGGCCTTTTGCCGGTTTGGCGGTTATCTCTAAATGAATTAAATCGTGATCCAGATGCGGTATTTCTCTCTTTCAGATCTCTCTCGATCATCTATCCCCATTCATAAATGTCCTTGTAGGTCCTCAAGTTCAGAGCTATCATTTGGCTGCGAAGCTCAAGCCTCAGTCCATCTCGAAATCTTCGCACCTTCTCTAGGGGATCCTCTACCGATCGAGGTGCATACCTTGACAGTTTGGAGAACTCGGCTTCATACTGGTCTACGGTCAGATGACTCTGACGCAGTTGCAAGAATCTACTTGCTTCCTTTCTCGAGCCGTCTCGAGAAATACTTGTCATTGAATGCCGTAGTAAAGGCATTCCAGGTCAAGGTTGTCTCTTCCAGAAAGATTCCATTCTTAGTGGCAGCTCACCAGTCATTAGCGATACCTTCCAGCTGGTACACCGCCAATAGTACTTTTTCTTCGTCCGTGCATCTCAAGACTCCAAAGGCCTTCTCAAGTTTCTCGATCCACCTTAGCGTCAACTCAAGGTCTCTAGTCCCATCGAACTGGGTTGGCTTCAGCTCGATAAATTGTTCGACTAGTTGGCCCATCTGCCTGGCCACGACGACTTCTTCCTGGGTATTCACTGCCTCATTGCCCTGGTCATGATCGCCATTGTTTCCATTGCCTCCATTATTGTCGTCATTGGCGTTGACGGTAGCTGTTGCAGCTCCTACCGCTTGAGCTATGGCAGCATCCCTATCCTGGGTCTGCCTGTCAATGAGGTTGCCAATCCTTTCTAGTGCTTTCAGTACTCCATCCATTCTCGGGTCTTTCGCCACAGGTGGCCTCGAACTAGAGGCTTCGCTCCTAGGTCTTCCAGGCCTTCTAGGCGGATTACTCATTCTTGTACACTTTCACTAAGCCTAGGCCACCACAATTTCATCAAGGAGTTAGTAACTCATTCATCTAACCGAGTCCAGAGCTATCAAATTATGACCTAACGGAAACGGCCATAACATAACGACTTTCCACATAACTAATTCCATAGGCACTTCACTAAATAGTCCATGGCCATCACTCCATTTTGTTCACTTCAACGGTTCACCAAAACTAGCCATGCTCATTTACTCGGTAGCTCAAGATCCAAAAATGACTTTCGACGCTAGACATGAAACTTAATCCTCACAAATCACCACAATCTTATTCGGACCAATGTCAATTGTACGCGTCAAGTCATATGCCATGCATATCGTGCCATATTCTAACAAGTTACCTAAGGTCTCGCTAGCCGTCTTGTCCCAACTTAATCCTCATTATCACTCCAATCCTCAATCAACTTGGATCAAGCTGACCTTGCTTTAATACCAAGAAAGGTGGGGATGTCACGACTCGCACCTCGGGCATGAGCGCGCGACCCCCTGCAAGAGTAATGTCACGCCCCACGCCCCAGGCACGAGCACGCGACTCCTGCAAGCACAAACTGTCTCTCGTGATCCCAAGATGCACATATAGGTCGAGAGATATATCATCAATAAATAGCACATGGAAGCGACAATATAAAACTCCTCCGTACAAATGTAAAATGGGACCTAGGTAACGATAATATTAATACATACATAGGTTCTCAACTGTTCACACAAGAATATCGTAAACTAGATCAGCTAGTCAGTAGGGGTGACGGGGCAGGTACGAAAGACAGTCATAGCTGCTCTAAAAAATGGACAGACATTAAGGTCACCTAACTAATTACTAGACTAGCAAAGTAGAAACTCCTAGGTCGAGCTGCTGGAGTCGTCGGTCTTCCCCTCAGCCTCCTCACTGGGCTCGTACTCCGAGAAGGTCTTCGAGCAAACCTCCACGGTATCCTCCATGGTCTCATCAGTAGAAGACTCCATCAGGTCCTCCTCGATAGCCTCGACCACTATCACCTTTTCTGTATCCTCCAGGGTCGGGGTCCTCTCTGGACCAATCATCGAACCAGCAACAGATCCCTCAGCCTCTACTGAGTCCCGAGCGGGATGGTACCAACTAGGGATCGGCCCTCGAGTAACCTCAGCGGACTTCAACGGCCTTATAGAAGCGTCCCCTATCTTTCTGAACCATGCCTCAAACCTGTGAGGCTTTCAGCTACTACCGCCCTCGTTTACCCAGACGATTGTACACTTTCTAACGTAAATGGTCCCCTGTCCGTTAGGGAACCCCTCAAAATAGATAGACATCTCCTTAGGATCCCCAAACCTGATTGGCCACATGCTCAAGGCCTAGGATCTGTAAAGAAATGGGGTCCCACTACGGGGTGAGATATACATCTCAGTAAGATAGGTCTTAACCTTAGGTTAGGCAGACAGTCCACTCAGACAAATGCAAACGCTAATAATAAATACAAAATTTCATGAGGCATTCCATTATCAATAATAACACACATATGTCAAGCATGCAGTCATGGCATCATAACACATCAATAGGATTGTGCACGTCTCGTCATGTCGAATCACAACTTCCACCTTTCTCGCCTGCCTCACTTTCATGCCTGCGTTTAGAATGCCTTAGGCTCGGTCCGCCTAAACGCATCAGACCATTTCATTGACAAACCCGCGTAAACGCATCAGGTTTTCAATGTTACTCCAGGCCTGTGTTGACACACCTCCACTCCATTCCGCGTTTCAATGCATCAGGACACTAGTCATTTCAACCCTGCGTCTCATATGTCTCAGGGTGCCATTCATTTCAAACCCAGCGCCTTAGCGCCTCAGGGCATTCCTCCACACCACCCCGCATCTCATACGCCTCAAGGTATTCCCACATCTCAGATATGCCACAAGTTCAATTCAATTCCTACACATGATGTCAAGTACAAAATCATGCACAATCAATACACTTATGGCAAGCAAAATAATTAAATTTGACATTCAAATATGGTAATCAACTCAAACACAAGCATTATCACTCGTTCAAGTCCTCTATACCATTGTAGGACACACATTGGGTCATCACGTTATAAACTTCCAAGAGTCGACCAATTCACACACCAATTACCCAATCGAGTCCAATCCTCCTATTAAAGATTTAGGATTCCCTTTACCTCAAGCTTAATGCGATGCAAGTCTTCTTCCGAGCACCTCAAAGGTTCGGTCCTAACGGTCCAAGATCAAGTCCACCACTCAACCTAAGGAAATTCATCCAATCATTAACTTTTCTTGCTCAAATCACCACCCTACTAATCATACACCTCATGGGCTTTTCAATTAACATTCTAACACTTCTCAATGATGGATTTAGAGCTCAATTACAACTACCAACAGCCCCCACATAATCGATTTGTATAGAACCAAACCGGACGAATTTCGATTTTGTGTAACCTCAACTTACTAGCCTTAGCCACCTCAAATCCTCAACTTAATCACTAATCTACTTGCTAACATGTAGTTCTAAGGGTTGGGAAGCCTCACTAAAAATTGGAGCTCAAGGTGACGTCAAATGGTCCATGAACGGCGCCGATTCCTCCAAGCTTATCGCCTGTCAGTTTTGACCCTTCAAACACAAGACCCATTTGCGGTCAAAATTCCATCAAATTAACCCAAAATTTTTACCACAACTCCATCTATGTGTCCCCTAAATTTCACAAATTTGGTTATAAAACTCCAAGATTTCGGGGTCCTAAGAGGCAAAAAATGTGGCTTACCTCTGGTTGCGACGATTTCCATCAACTTTTGGGATATTGGTAGGCCGGAGCTCCTCGGTGGGTCAAGCGACTTGCTTTCACTTTGAGGACATCGGCAAGAGGTTGAGGAATGAGTGGGCGGTCGGCTCGACTGCTGGGGATCGTTAGAGGTGGTGGTTAACGGGGGCGAACGAGCGAACAGAAACCGGTCGGGCGGTGGAGCTCTCGAAAAGAAGAAGGAAGAAGAAGAAGAAGAAATATGCAAAAGGGAAGAGGTATTTGGCCATGAGGATAGAGAGAGAGGGTTTATACTTCATTTGGCTTGGTCAACAAGGGTTGAATGGTAGTTTAAAAGTAAAAACATCAACTCATGGCCTCATCAATTGACACTTGTCCAATGTGTCATTCAAAGCTCATCCAATGGCCCACAATTTCTTCAATTTTCGACAGCTCTTGGGGGGTTTCAGTGACCAAAATGCCCTTATCCAATTAATAAAGCAAGGCTAAGGCTTAAGGGGCAAAATGGTAATTTTATCCTAGACGTCCGAAACGTCGTTTTTCTGATTCCCAATTTCTGCGATAAGGTGACGACCAATCCAATTGAGATGCTGGATTTCTTGATTCTCCATTTTTAATTTTCAAGTCTCGTTTCTGATTCAACTCTCTATCAGACGTGGCTCTAGCCTATCCCGAACTAGCGGGTGGCTTTTGCAGACGTTACGCGTATCGACTATGCGATTCATATCACAATTAGGGCTCGTCAATTCATGGCAACTTTGGTTGTCATGTAATTGTGAGGGTCTATCACTAGTTTCGATGGTCTCGATCGTCATTGTTCGATTTAGAAAAATTTGCAAATTATACATTGGCCAAGCGGCATCACCCGCACTCCAATTGTATAACGTTACCAATGCATTCCTTAATCGTTCTTAGATCGGCCTTTTATGGTTCTAAATGTCCCCTCGACAATCTTTATGGTCAAAATGCCATTTTCTATTCGAGTTCCCTAGATCCACGTACCTTGTCTCGTGTTAGCCTTTCTCCTTTGGTCAGTCAACTCAAATTGATCAGATTCGAGCGAGATATAACTGAAATACATCGCTAGATACATTTCTCATTAATGGATCTGAAAATGACAAGAAAATCATAATGTCACAACTCTTCCCCCTTACAAAAATTTCATCCCCGAAATTTACATCAAACTTGTTTACTCAAACAAATGGGGGTATTGACGCCTCATCGTTTCCTCGCTTTCCCACATAGCGCCTTCGGTTCCATGGTGCTTCCACACAACTTTGACCAATGGAATCGTTTTATTCCTTAAAATTTGCTCCTTTCGGTCTTCGATCCTGACTGGTTTCTCCACGTAGGATACTCTGTCATTCACTTCTATAATCTCGTAGTCTAGCACATGTGTCGGGTCCGGCTCGTACTTTCGTAGCATGGACACATGGAAGACGTTGTGTACTTTGGATAGATTAGGCGGTAGGGCAAGCCTGTAGGCTAAGGTCCCAATCCGTTCCAAATTTTCAAATGGGCCTACGTACCTTGAGCTCAGTTTTCCTTTCTTTCCAAATCACGATAATCTCCTCATCGGCGACACCTTAAGGAAAACATGATCGCCTACTTGAAACTCCAAAGGCTTACGCCGCTTGTCCATATAACTCTTCTGACGACTCTGTGCCATCTTCAGTTTATCCCGAATTATCTTCACCGCTTCCACCGATTGCTCTACCAACTCTGGGCCCGTGATATTTCTTTCTCCAACCTCGTCCCAACAAATCGGTGTTCTAAAAGCCCTTCCATATAGCGCCTCAAATGGTGTCATTCGGATGCTCTACTAGTAGCTGTTGTTATATGCAAACTCGACCAAATGCAACTGATCTTCCCATTTACCTTTGAAGTCTATTATGCACGCTCTCAACATATCCTCGAGCGTCTGAATCACCCTCTCCGATTGTCCGTTTGTTTGTGGATGGTACGCCGTGCTAAATTACAGTCGAATTTCCATGGCATCCTGAAGACTTTTCCAAAAGTTCGCCATGAGCTTGGGATCTCTATCTGAGATAATTGTCACGGGTACTCCATGCAGTCTCACTACTTGCCTCATGTACAACTCGGCATATCTATCCATTGCGAAATCCTTCCGCACGGGGACGAAGTGTGTAGACTTAGTCAATCTGTCCACGACTACCCAAATAGAGTCGTGGCCTCTTTGGCTCATTGGGAGTCCCATCACAAAGTCCATCATTACGTGCTCCCATTTCCATTTCGAAATTTCCAGTGGCTATAATAATTCACCAGGCTTACAGTGTTGCGCCTTCAATTGCTGGCACGTCAAGCACTTTGCTAGATACTTCGCTACATCCACCTTCATCCCGTTCCACCAGTAGTGTTAACGCAGGTTCTGATACATCTTCATGCTCCCTCGATGTATATTACAATTGCTCCTATGAGCCTCTGACATAATCATTTCTCTAAGTTCTTCATCCTTTGGCATGCATAGATGCCCTCGAAATTTCAAGATCTTGTCCTCTGACACTTGAAACTCCGGTTTCCTCTTCGTCGCGTCCATCTCCAAGATTTTCTGAATTTCTGAGTCCGTGGACTGTAAGGTCTTTATTCCTTCCTAGACCTCAGGTTCCACCTTCAATGTAGCCATCAAACTGGATAGTCAGCAGGCTTCTAGTCTGAACTCAAAATCTCTCAAATCCTCGATCATCGACCATCCTTTTACTAACAGACAGGTGATGCTCGATTTGCGACTAAGTGCGTCTGCGACTCTGTTTGCTTTCCCAGGGTGATACAATATATCATAATTATAATCTTTAAGTAGCTGCATCTACCGACGCTGCCTCATATTCAAATCCTTTTGGGAAAACAGAAACTTCAGGCTCTAGTGGTCTGTATAAATCTGGAACTTTTCGCCACACATATAATATCTCCAGATCTTCAGAGCAAAAATGATCGCTGCTAACTCTAGATCGTGAGTTGAATAGTTCATTTCGTGTGGTCTCAACTGTCGGGATGCGTAGGCCACTACACTTCTATGCTGCATCAACACATAACCTAGTCCCTTTAGCAAAGCATCGCTATATATCTCATAGCCTCCCGGTCCAGACAGAATCATCAACACCTGTGCGGTTGTCAATCGATGCTTGAGCTCTTGGAAACTCCTCTCGCACTTATCCGTCCATTCGAACTTCGTTTCTTTCTTTGTCAATCTCGTCAATGGAATGGCTATGGACGAAAACTTCTCCTCAAAACGTCTATAGTATCTTGCCAATCCCAAAAAACTTCTGACCTCCGTGATCGTAGTAGGCCTAGGCCAATTTGTTACAGCTTCGATCTTCGCAGGATCCACCGCGATTCCATCTCCAGATATCACGTGACCAAGAAACGCTACCTTATTCAGCTAGAACTCACATTTGCTCAACTTACCATAGAGCGAGTGTTTCCTCAAGGTCTGCAGCACAATCCTCAGGTACTCTTCGTGTTCCTCGTTACTCCTTGAGTAAATCAGGATATTGTCGATAATGACTATGACAAATCTGTCCAGAAATTCCTTAAACACCCGATGTGTGACATTCTGATTTCCAGTCGATTTCAGGCTCAGTAATGAGAAGTGTGTATCTAGAGATATATTTCAGTCGTATTCCGCTCAAACCTGAATAATTCGAGTAGGCCGATTAGAGGGGAAAGGCTAACGCGAGACGAGGTACATGGACTTGGGGAACTCGGATAGAAAATGGCGCTTTAACCATAAGGATTGTCGACGGGATATTTAGAGCCACAAAAAGGTGGATCCAAGAACGATTAAGGGATGCCTTGCGAGTGTCATACGATTGGAGCGCGGGTGATGCCGCTTAACCAACGTATGATTTGAAAAATTTTCCTAAATCGGACGGTAAAGATTGAGATCTTAGGAGCTAGTGATAAACCCTCGCAATTACATGACAACCAAAGCCGCCGTAAATTGACGAGCCCTAAACGTGATTTGAATCACAGAGTCGATACGTGTAATATCTACGAAAGTCGCCCGTCGGTTCGGGATAGGTTGGAACCATGTTTAATAGAGAAAACTATCAGAAACGAGCCTTGAAAGATTTGAAATGGAAAATAAAAAATTCCAACGTTATTTGGATTGGCCGTTGCCCTATCGAAGGTTTTCGGAACGAGAAAAATGACGTTCTGAACGTCGGGGGTAAAATGACTGTTTTGCCCCTCAAGCTTAAACCTTTGCCCTTGCAATTGAAGAAGGGAAAATTGGACTTTTAACGCCTCTAGGCTGCCGAAACTCAAGGAGGAAGCATGGCCATTGGATCATCTTGGACAAGCAAATGGGACATGTGTCAATGGATGACTTAAGGAATAGTCATGTCCACTTTACATACCTACCATTCAAAGCTTTGACCAAAACCATTGGATATAACACAAATCTCTCTTCTCTCTCTCTCCTCAATCATTTTTGGCCAGCCACACCCCAAGAGACTACAGAAAACCCTTTCCTTCTTCACCTTCATCCTGCTGCCCACCCGACCAGAATCTGGGCTTCACTTCGCCGGCCGCCACGGCCACTTATGGCCACCATTTGCTGCCGGCCAACCACCACAATAAAGCTCCATGTCTTGCCGACATCCTTCAACAAGAATCGAAGCATTTGGAGCACCGAGCCGTCCGGAGGAAGGATTCTCCCGAGAGTCGATGGAAACTGCTCCAATCTGAGGTAGGTTAGGTTCTCAGGCCCTTTGGTGGTCGAAATGTAGGAATCTATAGCTCAAATTTTGTGAAGATCAAGTTGAGATGTGTAGAAATCTGTGGTGAAAAGTTGGACTCAATTTGATAAGGTTTTACCACAAACTGGCCTTGTACATTTCGCCTAGAAACTGACTTGGAGGAATCGGCGATCAGTTCTGGAGCCTCTGTTCGGTGCCCACGAGGGCTACTTCCGGCCACCATCTGCTACCGGCCAACCCCCACAACCAAGTTTCATGTCTTGCTGACATTCTCCAATAAGAATCAGAGCATTTGGAGCACTATGGAATTCAAGGCAAGCATTCTCCCACAGGCCGACAGAACAGGAACCAACCAGAGGTAGGTTCTGTTCTTGGTCCCCTTGATGGTCGAATTTTTGGAGTCTTGAGCTCAAATTTTATAGAGACTCAGTAGAGATGTAGATGGTTCTGTGGTAAAAAGTTGAGATGGATTTGATTAATTTTTGACCACGAACAGACCTTGTGAATGTTGCCTAGAATCTGCCGGTTACTGACCAAGGAAGGATCCGGTGACTTCAAAGGGTTTCCGGCAACCAATCATGCTCAAATTTTTGGTGAGCCTCTTGGACCCTTAGATAATCATGTTAAGAGATAGATTGATGATTAAATGGAGTATTTAGGAGTGGTTTGGAGGCTAAACATGCTCGGCTTGCACAGAATCGAAATGGACTGGTTGGTTCTATGCAAGGCCGGTTCTATTGGGCTGATGATGGATAGATTATAAGTCTCAAATTGATGTTTAAAGCATGTTAAGATGTTGAGGATTATGCCATGGAGGGTTAGGAGTCATGGATGGTTGAATTGGGCATGACAATTGACGGATTGGTTGGATTTTATTAGGTTGTGCGGTGGATTGGCCTTGAACCATAGATGCCCGAGATCTTGAGGGTCCATGAGGAATATCTTGGGTTGCCAAATCAAGGTAAGAAAATTTCTAACCTTAGGATAGGAAAATTGGACTCAATTAGGTGAGTCGAGATTGATTGGTTTGATTCTTGAGAGATTTTCAATAGGGATGGCCTATATTATGTCCTAAGGTGTTATAGGATAAATATTTGCGACATTATCTATGCTTGAGTGATTGCCATGTTTGTATGCGATTTGATTTACCTACATGCCACAGAATCTATGAAACGTGTTTGAATTGGCACTTGCCATTGAGTGTGCCATTAAATTGAAAGTCAAGCATAGGTCTTGATTGTGGCATGAGCATAGCATGGCATGGCCCTAAGGCGTGTGAGACGCGGGGCGGAAGGTTGAGACCCTGATGCAACGAGGTCACGGGGTGAAGTATGATTAGTCGGCACCCTGACGCGACTGAGTCGCGGGGTTGAGATAGCCACAGTCTTGATGCGATCAAATCGCGAGACAGAGTATGAGCTCATAAACCTTGCTTGGAATTGAACCGGGACTTGATGCGTTTTACACGGGTCACTGATGCCGGTCTGATACGTTTACGCGGGCCAAGCCTGATGCGATTTAATCGCCGGCTAGAGAATGAGGCAGGGAAGAGTTGACGGATGAGGCGATAAGACCGGCCGAGTATACATTTGCACATGAGTGTGGCACGAGATCATAAATGCATGCCTATCTTCTGTATGTTGTTGTGTATTGAATTGCGATTTTTATGCCTGCATGTGTTCATAAGTTGGGATCTGTTGAGTGACGCGACTGCCTGAGTGGATGGTCGGCCTAACCTAGGGTTAGGACCCATCTTACTGAGATTTATATCTCACCCCAGTGGAGGCTTACATTTTTCAGGTTCCAGGCGAAGGAAGCGTGAGCTTGCCAAGGATTGGCATTTGAAGAGAAAGTGGACCAATTGTACCTTGGATGAAGTTGTTTTCTTTATATGATATTAGAATTATACTCTTGATTGGTGCATTATAGAATTGAATCCTCAAGAATGAGTTAATGAGATTTTGTTGTTTATGTCCTAAGTCATCTGTTTGTTGATGTATTTATATGACGGGGGATGGCATCGCTTCTGCATGCATTCTTGAAAGGAGTTATAAGGAATTAGCCGTTGGATCCTGGAGTATTCTTAAATGAACGGCATGGACAGGGATGTTCGCGTACTCGCCGGGTTCGGGGCGTGACACGATGCATCAAATCCATGAATGCGACTGGAGTATTGGTCAATCCAAAAGGCATCATTGTGAATTCATAATGACCATACCTTGTCCTAAAAGCAGTCTTAGGTATGTCTTCCTTTTTAAACCTCAACTGGTGATACCCGGTTCTTAGATCAATCCTAGAGAATACCACAGCTCCTTGCAATTGATCAAATAAGTCATCGATTCTCGGCAGTGGATATTTATTCTTCACTGTCACCTGGTTCAACTGCCTATAGTCAACGCATAGACGTAAGGACACATCCTTTTTCCTTACAAATAGTACTGGCGCTCCCTACGGTGAAGCACTCGGTCGGATAAATCCTTTATCCAATAGTTCTTGCATCTACACGTTTAGCTCTTTCAGTTCTGACAAGGACATCCTGTAGGGTGCCTTTGAGATCGACTCCGTTCCGGGAGCTAACTCAATCACGAATTCTATCTCTCGTTCTGGTGGCAATCCTAGTAACTCTTGGGGAAAAATGTCAGGAAACTCACGCACTTTCGGGGTGCTCTCTTATTTTGGCTCCTCGGTAGTCGTGCCTATAACTGCAACTAAGTACGCCTGACACCCTTCGGACATCAATTTTGCCACTTCAATAGATGAGACTAATGGAATCAAGGTTCTTCCTCGACTTCCCACAAATTTAAAGCTAGGGCGACCTTCTGGGTATAAACGAATTATCCTACTACCACAATCTACCACTGCCCTTGTTTACCCAACTAGTCCATCCCTATGATCACATCAAAATCATACATGGGCAACATAGCTAAATCAATGCTCTCCTTACAAACACCAATTACGATCTTACAGTCAGCACAGCCCAACGAAACCTATACGTTATCTTTCAACAGGGTGGCCACATGCAGAATCACACTCAACGGTTTTAACGTCATATCAACCAAATCAACAAACCGTGTAGACATAAATGAATACGTTGTGCCAGGATCAAATAAAGAATATGCAGCTTGGTCACACAAATAAATCGTACCTGTGACCACGCCTGGCGTTTCTTCCTCCTCCTTGTGGGTTACTGCATAAACTCTTCCCTGAGCTGGGGGTCGATTCTGCTCGATTTGGGGGGTGGCAGTCGACGGTCCAGGCTGTGGTCGCTACCCTTGAGGTCGGTTTGCTGGAGCTTGGTTCGGGCAAGTCCTCATCTGGTGGCTCATCTGACCACACTTAAAGCAGGCTCCAGTTCTTACTAGGCATGGTCCATTACCATGCCTTCTGCCACAGAGGCGATAGTTCCAGTTCATGGGATTCTGTGGCTTCACAATATTTTTCCTCACGGGAGGGACAAAATGTCTGTTGCCAGTCATTGGTCTCTTGCCCATCTGGAGATTGTCTCGGAATGAAGTAAACCGCGATCCAGATGCGACATTCCTCTCCTTTAAATCCCTTTCGATCATCTAGTCCCGCTCATAAATTTCCTTTTAGGTTCTCAAATTCAGGGCTATCATCTGACTGCGAAGCTCAGGCCTCAATTCGTCCCGAAATCTCCGTGCCTTCTCCTGGGGATCCTCTACCGATCGAGGTGCGTACCTCGACAGTCTAGCGAATTCCGCCTCATATTGGTCCACTGTCAGTTGATTCTGATGCAGCTGTAAGAATTTCACCTGTTCCCTTTCCCTGGCCGTCTCCGAGAAGTATTTGTCATTGAATGCCGTAGTGAAGGCATTTTAGGTCAAGGCTATCCCTTCTGGAAAAACTCCATTCTTTGTGGCAGCCTACCAATTGCTTGCGGTACTTTCCAGTTGATACACTACCAACAGTACTTTCTCTTCATCTGTGCATCTCAGGACTCCAAAGGCATTCTCTAGTTTCTCAATCCATCTGGGTGTTAGCTCGGGGTCTCCAGTCCCGTCAAACTGGGTCAGCTTCAGTTTGATGAATTGTTCCACCAGTTGGCCCATCTGCCTGGCCACGACAACTTCTTCTTGGGCATTCACTGTCTCATTGCCTTGGTTGTGGTCGCTATTGTTTTCGTTGCCCCCGTTGTTGCCGTTGTTGGCGTTGACGGCAGCTATTGCGGCTCTTACCGCTTGGGCTATGGCAGCATCCCTATCATAGGTATGCCTGTCGATGAGGTCGCCAATACTTCCTAGTGCCCTTAGTACTCCGTCCATTTTCGGGTCCTCTGCTACAGGCGGCCTCGAACTAGAGGTTCTGTCCCTAGGCCTTCCAAGTCTCCTAGATGGATTACTCATCCTCAAATGCTTTTACTGAGCCTGGTCCACCACAATTTCATCAAAGAGTTAGTAACTCATTCATTCACCCAAGTCTAGAGCTACTAACCATGTCTTAATAGAAACAGTTATATCACAACATCTTTTCACATAGTAATCCCAGAGGCACTTCAATAAGTCGTTCACGGCTATTTCTCAATTTCGTTCACTCCAACGGTTCCCCAAAACTAGCCATGCTCATCCACTTAACAAGTCAAAACCCAGAAATGACTTCCAACGCTAAACATGGAACTTCATTCTCTTATATCATCGCAATCTTGTCAAGGCCAAATGCTAATCATATGCTCCTTATTACTCCAACCCTCAATCAATTTTGGATCGAGTTGACTTTGCTCTGATACCAAGCAGACGGGGATGTCACGCCCCGCGCCTTGGGTACGAGCACATGACTCTCTGCAAGCACAAACTATCTCTCGTGGTCCTAGGATGCACATATAGGTCGAGAGATATATCATCAATAAATAGCACACGGAAGCGACAATATAAAACTCCTCCGTACAAATGTAAAATGGGACTCGGGTAACGCTAATATTAATACATATATAGGTTCTCAACTATTCACACAAGAACTAGATCCACTAGTCAGTAGGGGTGACGGGGCAGGCACAAAAGACAGTCATAGCTGCTCTCAAAAAGAGACAAACATCAAGGTCACCCAACTAATTACTAGACTAGCAAAGTAGAAACTCCTAGGTCGAGCTGCTGGAGTCGTCGGTCTCCCCCTCAGCCTCCTCACTAGGCTCGTACTCCGAGAAGGTCTCCAAGCAAACCTCCATGGTCTCATCAGCAGACGACTCCACCAGGTCCTCCTCGGTAGCCTCGACCACTATCACCTCGTCTGTATCCTCTAAGGTCGGGGTCCTCTCTGGACTAATCATCGAACCAGCAAGAGATCCCTCAGCCTCTACTAAGTCCCGAGAGGGATGGCACCAACTAGGGATCGGCCCTCGAGGTACCTTAATAGGCTTCAACGGCCGCATAGAAGCGTTTCATACCTTTCTAAACCATGCTTCATACCTGTGAGGCTTCCAGCTACTACCGTCCTCGTCTTCCCAGACGACTATACACTTTCTAACGTAAATGGTCTCCTGTCCGTTAGGGAACCCCTCAAAATAGATAGACATCTCCTTAGGATCCCTAAACCTGACTGGCCACATGCTCAAGGCCTAAAATCTGTAAAGAAATGGGGTCTCACTACGGGGTGAGATATACATCTCAGTAAGGTAGGTCCTAACCCTAGGTTAGGCAGACAGTCCACTCGGGCAAATGCAAACGCTAATAATAAATACAAAATTTCATGAGGCATTCCATTATCAATAATAACACAAAGATGTTAGGCATACAGTCATGGCATCATAACTATCACGGCCCGCATCCCGGGCTCGAGCAAGCGACTCCCTGCAAGAAAATCAAGATATCTCTCGATATCCCAGGATCCGCACATAAGTCGAGAGATGTGTTATATATATAAGCACGCAGAAGCGACAATGTAATAACTCCTCCGTACAAATATAAAGTGGGACATGGATTGCGAGAATACCATCATACATAATATCCGAAAGTTCATACAAGAGCATAGCAATTAGATCCACTAGGGAGACGGGGTAATACAAAGAGGTCCATCACCCATCAAAGGAAACAGGCATCAGGGTCGCCTTCAAAAGTTGGACTAGAATACCAGGAGCTCCTAAGATGAACTGCTGGAGTCATCAGTCTCCTCTGCCTCTTTCGTGGGCACGTACTTCGAGAAGGTCTCCGAGCAAACCTCTATAGTGTCCTCTATGGTCTCGTTAGCGGACGGCTCCACCAGGTCATCCTCTGTAGCCTCGACCACTATGACCTCCTTAGTATCCTCCAAGGTCGGGGTCCTCTCAGGTCTGTTCCTCGAATCGGCAACTGACCCCTCAGCCTGCTCTAAATCTCGAATAGGATGACACCAACTAGGAACGACTCCCTGGGGCACCTCAGTAGGCTTCAGCGGCCCTGTAGAAACATCACCAACCTTCCGGAATCAGGCCTCATACCTATGAGGCTTCTAGCTACTCCCACCCTCGTCTACCCATACTATTGTACACTTTCTAATATAAATGGTTCCCTGCCCATCAGGGAACTCATCAAAATAGACAAACATCTCTTTGGGGTCTCCAAATCTGATAGGCCACATCCTCAGGACCTAGGATTTGTAAAAAAGGTGTCCCACAACGGGGTGAGATTTACATCTCAGTAAGGTAGATCTCAACCCTAGGTTAGGCCGACAGTCCACTCAGGCAATCATAAATACTAGCATTTCACATAAATAAACATGTGAAGTATTCAATTATCGACACAATACACAGATGTCAGGCATGCAGTCATGGCATCATAATGCATCCAGATGATCATGCACAAATCGCCATGCCACATCGCCTCTTCCTCTCTTCAGACTGCCTCATTCTCATGCCTGCGTTTAGAACGCCTCAGACTCGGTCTGCATAAATGCATCAAACCGTCATTGACAACCCACATAAATGCATTAGGTTTCAATGTTACTCCAGGCTAGTATCGACACATCACAACTCCATCCCGCGTTTCAACATATCAAGACTATAGCCTTCTCAACCCCGCGTCTCATACGCATCAGGGTGCCATACAACTCCAACCCCGCGCTTCAATGCCTCAGGGTATTCCTCACACCACCTCGCATCTTATACGCCTCAAGGTGATATCATGTCTCAGTCATGTCAAAATTTCAATTCGATTCACACACATAATGCAGTGTACAACTCAAGCACAAATCATACACTTATGGCATGCAAGACGATCAATTGTCATTCACACATGGTAGTCATTTGAAAATACAAACATTGACACACATTCAAATCCTCTATACCGTCCTAAGACGTACAAAGAACAATAACATTAAAAACCCTTCAGGGATCACCCAAAAATTCACCCGACTCGTCCTATTGAGTCCAATCTTCCTATTATAGATTTAGGGTTCCCTTACCTTAAGCTTAATTCCTCAAAATTCTTCTCAAGCTCCTCAACACTTTCGGTCCAAACCGTCCAAGAACAAGTCCATCGAGCAACCTATGGAAATCCAACCAATCGTAAATTTTCTCTTGGCCAATCACTAACCTATAGATCACAAACCTCTTTAACATATTCCTCAACATACTAGCATGTCTCATTGATGAATTTGAGACTCAAAACCAACCACTAACAACCCCAACAGAATCGGTATGCACAAAATCGAACCAGGCTTTTTTCGATTCTGTGTATACCGAAATTATCCAACCCTTAAACTACCTCAAATCCACTATTTATTCACTAAACTACTTGTTAACATGTAGATCTAAGGGTTTAGGAAGCTCACCGAAGATTTGGGGCCGAATCGTCGTCGGAAACTCCTTGAATATCACCGGTTTTCCTTAGTCCTCAAACCGGTAGTTCTGGCCCTTCAAACACAAGACCCATTTGGGGTCAAAACTTCATCAAATTAACCCCAACTTTTACCACAGATCATTCTATGAGTCTCCTAGATCTCCACAAAATTTGGTTGAAAAATTCCAAAGTTTCGGGGTTCTAAGAGGCCATAAATGTAGCTCATCTCTGGTTACGATGATTTCCGTCGACTCGTGGGAGATCGGCTGGCCGGAGCTCTTCGGTGGGTCAAACGACTCGCTTCCACTTCGAGGATGTCGGCAAGAGGTTAAACTAGGAGTGGGTGGTTGGCCGAAGTCTAGGCGGTGGCCGGAGTCTAGGCGGTGGCTGGAGGTGGCCGTCAGCAGAAGCAAACCGGAGGCACAGAACCGGTCGGCGAGCAGAAGAAGAAGAGAAGAAGAACAAGAAGAAGAAGAAGAGAGGCTCTCAGTGAAAATGGGGGAGGATGACCGGCCAATATAGAGAGAGAAAGAGCTATATTCAATTTTCAAAAGTCAACAAGCTAAATGGTAGTTGGGAAAAGTGGATATGTCCACTCAAGGGCTAATCCATTGACACATGTCAATGTGTCAATTAAGCTAATCCAATGGCCAAGATCTTCTCAAATTTTCGGTGGCTTTGGAGGTATATTAAATACCAAAATGCCCTCGTCTAATTATATGGGTTAGGCTAGGTCTTTAGTGGCAAAACGATAATTTTAACCTCGACGTTCGGAACGTCGTCTTTCTCATTCCAATATTCTTCGATAAGGCGATGACCAATCCAATCATGACGTTCGAATTCTTGATTCTCCATTTTCAATTTTCAAGACTCATTTTTGATCTTTTTCTCTATCAGACGTGGTTCTAGCCTATCGCGAACCGACGGACGGCTTTTGTAGACGTTACGCATATCGACCCTGTGATTCATATCACATTTAGGGCTCGTCAATTCATGGCGACTTTGGTTGTCATGTAACTGTGAGGGTCTATCACTAGTTCCTATGGTATCTATCGTCAACGTTCGATTTAGGAAAATTTTGCAAATTATACGTTGGTTAGGCGGCATCACCTGCGCTCCAATCGTATAACGCTAGCAATGCATTCCATAACCATTCTTAGATTGGCCTTTTGTAGTTCTAAATATACCCTCGACAATCCTTATGGTTAAAGCGCCATTTCCCATTCGAGTTCCCTAGGTCAACGTACCTTGTCTCATGTTAGCCTTTCCCTTCTGGTCAGTCTACTCAAATTGATCAGATTCGAGCGAGATATGACTGAAACACATCGCTAGATATACTTTTCATTAATGAGTTTGAAAATGACTGGGAAATCAGAATTTCACAATAACACATCAATAGGATCATGCATGCCTCGTCATGTCGAATCACAACTTCCACCCTTCTCGCCTACCTCACTTTCATGCCCGCGTTTAGAATGCCTCAGGCTCGGTCCACGTAAACGCATCAGACCGTCTCATTGACAAACCTGCGTAAACGCGTCAGGTTTTCAATGTTACTCCAGGCCTGTGTCGACACACCTCCACTCCGTCTCGCGTTTCAACGCATCAGGACATTGGCCATTTCAACCCCACGTTTCATACTCCTCAAGGTTCCATTCATTTCAAACCCCGCACCTCAGCGCCTCATGGCATTCCTCCACACCACCCCGCTTCTCATATGTCTCAGGGTATTCCCACATCTCATATATGCCACAAGTTCAATTCAATTCATACACATAATGCCAAGTGCAAACTCATGCATAATCAATACACTTATGGCAAGCAAAACAATCAAATTTGACATTCAAATATGGTAATCAACTCAAGCACAAGCATTATCACTCGTTCAAGTCCTCTATACCATTTTAGGACACACATTGGGTCATCACGTTATAAACTTTCGAGAGTCGACCAATTCACACACCAATCGCCCAATCGAGTACAATCCTCCTATCAAAGGTTTAGGATCCCCCTTACCTCAAGCTTAATGCAATGCAAGTCTTCTTTTGAGCACCTCAAAGGTTTGTTCCTAATGGTCCAAGATCAAGTCCACCGCTTAACCTAAGGAAATTCATCCAATCATTAACTTTTCTTGCTCAAATCACCACCCCACTAATCATACACCTCATGGACTTATCAATTAACATTCTAACACTTCTCAACGATGGATTTGGAGCTCAATTACAGCTACCAACAGCCCCCACAGAACCGGTTTGCACAGAACCGAACCGGGCGAATTTCGATTCTGTGTATACCTCAACTTACCAAACTTAAACCACCTCAAATCCTCAATTTAATCACTAATATACTTGCTAACATGTAGTTCTAAGGGTTGAGAAGCCTCATAAAAAATTTGAGCTCAAGGTGACGTCAAATGGTCCACGAACGGTGCCGGTTCCTCTAAGCTTACCGCCGGTCAGTTCTGGCCTTTCAAACACTAGATCCATTTAGGATCAAAACTTCATCAAATTAACCCAAACCTTTTACCACAGCTCCATCTATGTGTCCCCTAAATGTCCACAAAATTTGGTTTCAAAACTCCAAGATTTCGGGGTCCTAAGAAGCAAAAAACATGGCTTACCTCTAGTTGCGACGATTTCCATCGACTTTTGGGATATTGACTGGTTGAAGCTCCTCAGTAGGTCAAACGACTTGCTTCCACTTTGAGGACATCAGCAAGAGATTGAGGAAGGAGTGGGCGGTCGGCTTGATGGCTGGGGATTGCCGCAGGTGGCTGTCGACGGCGGCAAACGGGCAAATAGAAATGGATCGATCGGTGGAGCTCTCGACAAGAAGAAGGAAAAAGAAGAAGAAGAAATATGCAAAAGAGAAGAGGTATTCGGCCATGAGGAGAGAGAGAGAGGGTTTATACTTCATTTGGCTTGGTCAACAAGGGTTGAATGGTAGTTTCAAAGTGGAAACATCAACTCATGGCATCATCCATTGACACTTGTCCAATGTGTCATTCAAAGTTCATCCAATGGCCCACAATTTCTTCAATTTTTGGCAGCTCTTGGGGGGTTTCAATGATCAAAATGCCCTTGTCCAATTAATAAAGCAAGGCTAAGGCTTGAGGGGTAAAATGGTAATTTTACTCTCGACGTCCAGAACGTCGTTTTTCTGATTCTCAATTTCTTCGACAAGGCGATGGCTAATCCAATTGAGATGTTGGAATTCTTGATTCTCCATTTTTAATTTTCAAGACTCGTTTCTGATTCAACTCTCTATCAGACGTGGTTCCAGCCTATCCCGAACTGACGGACGGCTTTTGCAGACGTTACGCGTATCGACCTTGTGATTCATATCATAATTAGGGCTCGTCAATTCATGGCAACTTTGGTTGTCATGTAATTGTGAGGGTCTATCACTAGTTCCAATGGTCTCGATCGTCACTGTTCGATTTAGGAAAATTTGCAAATTATACATTGGCTAAGCTGCATCACCCGCGCTCCAATCGTATAACGCTAGCAATGCATTACTTAATCGTTCTTAGATCGGCCTTTTATGGTTCTAAATGTCCCCTCGACAATCCTTATGGTTAAAATGCCATTTCCTATTCGAGTCCCCTAGGTCCACGTACCTTATCTCGCGTTAGCCTTTCCCCTTTGGTTAGTCAACTCAAATTAATCGGATTTGAGCAAGATGTGACTGAAATACAGCGCTAGATACATTTCTCATTAATGGGTCTGAAAATGATTGGAAAATCAGAATGTTACACGTAAACTCTCGAGTGTCCTAGGATTCAATAGATCGAGAGATGCGAATGATCGAAAGCATGCGGAAGCGATGACATACAAACTCCTCCGTACAATAACAAGGGAACCTGGATAACGAGAACATCGATATACATCATTGTAAGTTCATACAAAAGCGCAGGTAAACTAACCCTGCTAACAGGTCGAGGAAATCGAGATTCCACCAAAAGATGACAAAGAATTAAATTCCCCAGAAGATTACCGACCAACGAGGGTCATCATCAAAAGACCACTAAGTAAAGCCAGGAAACCCCTAGGTCGAACTACTGGATTTGTCAGTCTCCTTGGCATCCTCGGTAGGCATGTACTCCGAGAAAGTCTCCAAGCATACCTCCACTGTATCCTCCATCGTCTCGTCTACTAACTGCTCCACCAGGTCGTTCTCGATAGCTTCGATCTCAATGACCTCGTCGGTGTCTTCCAGGGTTGCGATCCTCTCAAGAATGTTCCTCGAACCAGCTGCTGACCCCTCGACCTCCATAGAATCCCGAGCGGGATGACACCAACTAGAGATTACCCTATCGGGTACCTCGGTGGGCTTCAGTGGTCCACTAGTCACTCTCCCTACCCTTGGAAACCAAGCCTCAAACCTATGAGGCTTCCAACTCCTTCCACCCTCATCGATCTAGACTATAGTACACTTCCTAACATACACGGTTCCCTGTCCGTCCGGAAACTCCTTAAAATACGCGGACATCTCCTTCGGGTCATCTAGTCTGATCGGCAACATTCTCATGACCTAGGATATGAAAATGTGGTCCCGCAACGGGATGAGATTTACATCTCAGTAAGATAGGTCCTAATCCTAGGTTAAGCTAACCGTACACTCAGGTGAATGCTATCATGGACAAAATGCACAAGCAAACACATGAAGCATTCAGCAGTCATGAAATAACATATAGATACAAACTAGCGTCAAGCACATATTCATGACATCATTCTCATAATTCAGATTAAACATGCATAGTCAAAACAGGTTACGCCTTCCACCCTTCCAGGCCTCTATTATTTCACGCCCGTATTTAGCATGCCTTAGGCTCGATTCGCGTAATTATGCCTTAGACCATCCCATTAAAAAATCCGCGTAAACGCATGAGGTTTTCAATTTCATTCCAGGCCTGTGTCGACACATATCAAATTTCATCCCGCGTCTCAATGCCATAGGGTATCAATCCATACAGCCCCACGTCTCAATGCCTTAGGGTATCATAGGTTTCAAAGCATGCTAAACATTTTTTTTTAGCTTAAACTTTATGATCAATTACAAGCTCATGCATCGAGCTGGATAATTATGGCATGCAAGGCAATCAATCTCATCATTCACAAGAGGCAATCAATTCATGGCACAAGTATTCAACAAGTGTTCAAGCCATCTACACCTCTCGAGGACACACAATGGACAATCAAACCCTAAATTCAAGATTCAACCTAATTCATACTCAATTCACCCAATTGAGTCTAATCCTCCTAGCCAAGGTTTAGAAACTTCTTACCTCAAGTTAATTCAGCAAAATCTCCTTCCAAGCACACCAATGGTTTAGTTCTAATGATCCAAGAACAAGTCAACCGCGCAACCTAAGGGAATTCATCCAATTCGTCAATGTTCTCGTCCAATTCGTCAATTCACTAAACATACACCTCATTGACATATCGATTGACATCCTCATACTTCTCAACCATGAAATTCAAGCTCAATTTCAACTCCTAACAGCCCCTAAAAATTCGGTTTGCACAGAGCCGAAATAGGGCATTTTCAGTTCTGTGCATACCTCCCTCGATCAACCCTTAAACTATCTTAAATGCTCAATTTATCCACTAATTTACTTCCTACCATGTAGCTCTAGGAGTTAGGAAGCCTCATCGAAAGTTTGAGCTCAAGGCGAGGCCTAGAAGTGCTCGAACAAAGCTGGTTCTCACACGCCTACCGCTGGTCAGTTTTTGTCCACCAAACACAACACTCATTTGGGGTCAAAACTCCATCAAATTCAACTAAAATTTTTACCACAACTCAGTCTACATGTCCCCTTGATGTCCACAAAACTTGAACGAAAGATTCGAACGATTAGAGATCCTACGGAGTCTAAACAGCAGCTTACCTCCAACTGCGATGGTTTCCATCGACTTTTGGGAGAATAGCTGGCTGGAGCTCTTCAGTGGGTCAAATGCTGTGATTCAAGTTGAAGGTTGTCAGCAAGAGGATGAGGAAGATGCTGGTGGTCGGCTCAGTGGCTGGAGGTCGCTGGAAGTTGTGCTCGACGGCGGCGAAGCGACGATCAGGGGTTGGTCGGGCGGAGCAGTTCTCGGCTAGAGGAAGAAGAAGAAGAAACGATGAAGATGAAGGCTGAGGAGGATTTCTGTGACATTCTGATTTTTCCTGTCATTTTAAGACTCATTGATGACAATGTATCTAATGATGTATTTCAGTCATATCTTGCTTGGATCTGATCAATCTCGAGTCGACTGACCAAAAGGGAAAGGCTAACGCGAGACTAGGGAATTCGAATATGAAATGACGCTTTAACCATAAGGATTGTCGAGGGGATATTTAGAGCCATAAAAAGCCGATCTAAGAACGTTTAAGGAATACATTACTAGCATTATATGATTAGGGCGTGGGTGATGCCGCTTAAACCAATTATAATTTGTAAAATTTTCCTAAATCGAACAGTGACGATCGAGGCCATCAGAACTAGTTATAGACCCTCACAATTTCATGACAACCAAAGTCTCCATGAATTGATGAGCCCTAATTGTGATATGAATCACAGGGTCGATACGCGTAACATCTGCAAAAGCCGCCCGTCGGTTCGGGATAGGCTGAAATCGCATTGAATAGAGAAATAATTCAGAACAAGTATTGAAATTCGAGAATGGAGAATCAAGAATTCCAACATTACAATTGGATTGGCCGTCGCCATATCAAAGAAAATTGGAACCAGAAAAACGAAGTTCCGAACGTCGGGGGTAAAATTACCATTTTATCCCTCAAGCCTTAGCCTTACCTATATAATTGGACGATGGCATTTTGGTCTTAAACTCCACCCAAGGCTACTGAAAATATGGAAAAAACATGGCCATTGGATGCATTTTGAATGATGCCATGGACAAGTGTCAAGAGATTGAGTCAGGAGTTGATATGTACAAATTTTACCTACCATTCCACACAAGTTGACCTTTGAAATTTCATATACCTCTCTCTCTCTCTCTCTCTCCCCCTCACTTGGCCGATCATCACCTCCTCCATCTGCCATTTCTTCTTCTTCTTCTTCTTCCCTTGCTCGCTAGCTCACTGCCCTGTTCCGACCAACTCACTGTTCTGGCTATAACTTTTTTGTCCGATGGTAGATGGAGGTAAAACCACTGGCAACAAAAAGCTTATCGTCTTACCGTTCTAACAAGGTATTATGGGTCCAAATCCACCCAGTCGTTTGTCCCGTAGAGCCGTTTGAAGGATCAAAGGTCAGGCGGTCAGTTTTGAATCCGAGAGCTCCCAGCTGACCGGTCTCGATCGTCCCACCATTCCGGCCATATCTTTGTTGTCTGATATAAAATTGAGGTAAAACCACTTCCATCTGAAAGATTATTGTCTTGTGGTTGTAGGGACATATTATAAGCTCCATTTGACCCAGCCTTTTGTCCTGTAGGTCTGTTTGAGTGGGCAAAGGTCAGGCGAGATTAGATTCTAACCGGTTTTGGGGAAAGACCTATTCCGGGGTCTTCTAGACTTCAAATGGCTTCAAATTTTTGATGAGATCTTCTATACTTATAGTATTTAAGTTGGATGAGCTTTGGTAAAAATTTTGAAGGAATTTGATGGAGTTTTGACCCCAAATGAGTCTTGTGTTAGAAGGGCCAAAACTGACCGTTGGAGGAACTGAGGGAACCGGCGCCGTTCGTGGACCATTTAGCGTCGCCTTAAGCTCAAATTTTCGGTGAGGCTCTCCAACCCTTAGAACTTCACGTTAGCAAGTGGATTTGTGAATAAATTGAGGATTTGAGGTAGTTTAAGGGCTGGTTAGTTAAGGTATACACAGAACCGAAAAATGCCCAGTTCGGTTCTATGCATGTCGATTTTGTTGAGGACCATTGGCGTTGAAATTGAGTCTTAAATTTATCATTGAGAGATGCTAGGATGTTGATAAACATGTCAATAAGGTTTAGGTCCCATGGAGTGGCGAATTGAGTAAGAAAAATTAACGATTGGATGGTTTCCTTAGATTGCACGGTTGAGTTGTCCTTGGGCCGTTTGGACCGAACTCTTGAGTTGCTTGGGAAGATGATTTTGTTGCATTAAGCTTGAGGTAAAGAGAATCCTATACCTTCGATAGGAGGATTGGACTCGATAGGGCGATTTATTCGTGTATGGATCGATTTTTGGAGGTTTATAACGTGATGACCTAATGTGCGTCCTAGAATGGTACAGAGGACTTGAACGTGTGGCAATGTTTGTGCTTGAGTTGATTACCATGTTTGAATGAGAAATTTGATTGTGTTGCTTGCCATAAGTTTATGGTTTGCGCATGAGATTGCACATGGTCTTGTATGTGTGAATTGATTCGAATTATGGCATGTTTGAGGTAAGATAAGACCCTAAGGCCTATGAGACGCGGGGTAGTGGGATGAATGCCCTGAGGCGCTGAGGCGCGTGATTGGAGTTGTGTAGCACCCTGATGCGTATGAGACGCAGGGTTGAGAAGGCCATGGTCCTGATGCGTTGAAACACGAGACAGATATGTGATGTGTCGACACTGGCTTGGAGTAACATTGAAACCTGATGCGTTTACGCGGGTTGTCAATGATGGTCGATGCGTTTATGCGGACCGAGCCTGATGCGTTTTAAACACGGGCATGAGAATGAGGTGCATGTGAAAGGTGGAAGTGGCGGTGAGACATGGCAGGATGCGCACGATCTTAGTGATGTGTTGTGATGCCATGACTGCATGCTTGACATCTGTGTGTTGTTTCGATAATTGATTGCCTCTCACGTTTATTTGTATGAATTGCTGGTTTTTATGACTGCCTGAGTGGATGTTCTGCCTAACCTGGGGTTAAGACCCACCTTACTGAGATGTGTATTTCACTCCGTTGGGGAGTAACATTTTCTTCAGGTTCCAAGCGATGGAGCATCAGTAAGTTCAACGACTGGCATTCGTGGGAGTAATAAGTGAATGAGTATAAGATATTTTGTGAACTTAGGGATTGTATTCTATTTTGCGATTGTAAAATGAAACCACTACTATTTGTCCCTAGTCATTTGTTTTATTGTATGGAGTGGAGATGACTGAAGCTTCCGCTTGTAAATTGGATTATATGTATTATGGGCCGAAAGATCCTAGAAGACTTTCATAAAGGAACGGCCTATTGGGATGTTCGCATGCTCGCCAGGTTCGGGGCGTGACAATTTCGGCTGAATGAAAGGAGTGAGGAGAGTGTATACACAAATGACTTGGTCAAACAAGTGAGAATGGTAGGTTAAAAGTGATTCAATTAATGCCCACTCTTCATCCATTGACACTTGTCTCTATGTCAATCAATGGCTCATCCAAGGGCCGTGATTTTTCTTGATCTTCGGCAGCCTATAGGGTGTGGTCAATGACCAAAATGCCATCATCCAATTATTAAGTCAAGGTTAAGGCTTGAGAGGCAAAATGGTAATTTTACCCTCGACGTCCGGAACGTCGTGTTTCTGATTCTAATTTTCTTCGATAAGGCGACGGTCAATCCAATTATAATGTTGAAATTCTTGATTCTCCATTTTCTAATTTCGAGATCTGTCTCTGAATCATTTCTCTATCAGATGTGATTCCAGCCTATCCCAAATTGACGGGAGACTTTTGCAGACGTTACGCGTATCGACTCTCTGATTCATATCACACTTAGGGCTCATCAATTCATGGCGACTTTGGTGGTCATGTAATTGCGAAGGTCTATTACTAGTTCCGACGGTCTCGATCGTCACTGTTCGATTTACGAAAATTTTACAAATTATATATTGGTTAAGCGACATCACCCATACTCTAATCGTATAACACTAGCAATGCATTCCTTAATCGTTTTTAGATCGGCTTTTTTATGGCTCTAAATGTCCCCTCAACAATCCTTATGTCAAAGTGTCATTTCCTATTTGAGTTCCCTAGGTTCACGTATCTTGTCTCGCGTTGGCCTTTCCCCTTTGGTCAGTCAATTCGAGATAGATCAGATCTGAATGAGATACGACTGAAAAATATCGTTAGATATGTTCTCATTAATAAGTCTCGAAATGACAAGAAAAATCAGAATGTCACAGCGAGCCTCAGGATTTTCGAGCAGCGTCTCGAGTGCGAGGGTTAATGGACTATCCTATCTGATTGGACGCGGGCCTCTTTCAAGGCTCGTTACCCAAGTCGCAATAGAGGTATACATGGTCGACCTTCAGTGTGGTCTAGTGACTTGTGACATGTGTGCATGCCAAGAAGTTATCACCAATCGTTTCTTGGAAGGTACGTGTGACATTCCGAATTTCCGACCCCTCGAGGCTTGAAATATCAAATGAAATCTCAAAATCTCAAAATAGAAACAAAAGATTCCAACGCTATAATCGAATTAGACGTCACCTCATCGAAGGAAAATTGAAATGGAAAAATGACTTTTCGGATGACGAGACTAAAATTACCATTTTGCCCCTCAAGAATTGGCATTGTCTTAACAATTGAAGAAGGGAAATTTAGTCAATTTTAAGATCCTAGTGGCTGCCGAAAATATGAAGGCATTGTTTAGATGAAGACAAGCGGCATAATGGAGATGGAAACAAGTGGCATTATGTGATTGGTTAGCATCAATGCAAGCTTTTAACCTACCATTCAAAGAAGTTGACCAAGTGAGATCAAGCCTAATCCCTTCTTCTTCTTCCTAATTTTCGTGGACCACCTTTCCCCTCTCTTCCTCTCATTTTTTTTCTCTTTCTTTGTCCTTCACCCGAGCTGCTGCTGCTCGACCAGCCGTCCCACTATTCTAGCTATAACTCAATCGTTCGATACTGGATCGAGGTAAAACTATCGCCAAATGAAAGCTTATTGTTTTATCTTTCCATAGACATATTATAAGCTCAATTTGACTTAGTAGATCTTCCCGTAGCTCGATTTGAGTGGACAAAAGTCTAAATAGGGCAAATTCTGACCAAGTTAGGGGAAAATCTTTGTTGAGCCACTTCGAGACTTCAAATTGCTTCAAATTGCTTCAAATTTTCAGTGAGGACTTCTTAACTCATAGCACTTATGTTGACTGAGTTGAAATTGTGAGTTTGATTGAGTTTAGAGGTGTAACCATGGCCATCTTGTGGTGACTTTCCAAAGTAGTTTTTGACCGCAGTGGACATAGGAGAAACGGGACTGTTCGCGGCTCTTTCCAGCGCTGGCTCACTCCAAAACTCTCGGTGAGACCCCTATAGACGTAATACAACATGTTAGCAAGTTGATTTTGTGATAAATCAAGGTTTAGAGTTAAATTATGGACTGATTAAGGAGGTGGAGGGCAGAATCGAATTCTGCCCTATTTTGATTTGGATGAACCGAGCCCTTTGAGGGCTGTGGGAGGTGTCGCCATGCTTTAAATTTGTCGTTAAGACATACAAGAATGTTAATTTAGATGTTAATGAGGTGCATGCTCTGCGAATTGGTGATTGGGATAGAAAAATTGATCGTTTGACAAACTTTGGATTAGGTCGCACGGTTGTCCTGTTTTGGGATCAAGGGAACCGAATCTTTGGAAGAGTCTTAGAGGGAATTTTACGGATTAAATTGAAAAGTAAGTGACTCTTAAATCTTTTCTAGGAAGTTAGGACACTACTGGATGCGTTTGGATGATATATTAATGAATTTGGGTGTCTATTACATTGATTGCTCATGATCGATGAGATAATGGAGGTGTGAGTCGTGTATACTCCTAATGATGAGAAATTATGACTCTCATAACTAAATTGTTGTTGTGTGCATTCGATTGACATGGATGCTAGTATGACTATGTAATATTTGACCTTGAATGACGATTGTTTGAGAAATATGAATGAGTTGACAAGAGAACAAACCGTTAGATTGACTGTCTTGCTGTATATGTGATATTACCTTGTGGGCATTTGGCCTCAACGTCTCGCATGATAATGATTCATTACTTGGCTAATAAAAATTGTACTTGATTATGAAGTTCCTTAAGAAGGGAGTTTGATTTGTGAGCCTAAGAGCTTGTGGCACCCTGATGCGTTGAGACGCGAGACTGTGATGGCTAGTACCCTGATGCGTTGAGATGCGGGGTTGTGGTGGCTAATGTCCTGATGTGTTGAGACGCGAGACGAGATTGATTATGTGTTGACACAGGCCGGGAATGGCATTAAAAACTTGATGTGTTTAACGCGGGTTTGTCACTTTGATGGTCTGAGGCGTAATGATGCGACCCGAGCCTAAGGCATATTGACACGTGCATAGCTATTGAAAAGAGAATTGATAGCCTGATGCGTCAGAACACGGGATAGTCTTGATACGTGTCGACACAAGTATCGAAATGGCCTTTGGAACTTGATGCGTCAGAACGCGGGTTGCCAATTGAGACCTTGATTAGCCTGAGGCGTGTTGACGCGGGCTTGGCCATTGAGATTCAATTCATGATTAGCCTGATGCGTATTGACGCGGGCTTGGCCATTGGAATTGAAAGTTGTTATGAAATTGAGGACACACCTTTGCTTATGAATTTAATGTTGTACTAGTATGAAGCTTGGTTGTGATGATATGATTGTCCTTGAATCGTGATTGCATTATGCCAGACGTATCGAGGTGCCTTGATATTTTATTGTCATGTGTTGTTTTATCAATGAATCATTGTCTATTGTTTCATTGCATAATCTGGGAGGACTAATGGCCTGGTCTAGGTTTGGGGTGAACTTGCTGAGATTCATATCTCACCCCGTCGTGAGATTAACTTTTTTCAGGTTCCAAGCAATAGAAATTTGAGCCTGCCAATGATTGGTATTTGAAGAATTAATTATAGGAAATGGATTTACACTTTTGCGACTTTAGAGATTTCATGTTACCTCGAAGTTAGAGATGTACTCTCTGAACCTATAGTCAGTATTTATAAGAAGGCGTACCCTATGTCTTGAGTCATCTTAAAATTGAATTGAATGGAGAAGTTTCATCGCTTCCGTATGTTTGTATCATTTAGAAGTTATAAATTGTTGGCCTGACGGATCTTGGGTACCATCGAGATAAGACAACCCTGGTGGGATTTTGCGTGCCTGACAGGTTCGGGGCATGACATCCCCGTTTAAGTGGTATCAGAGCAAGGTCAGCTTGATCCAATGTGATTGAGACTTGGAGCGATAAGGAGCGATGACTTGAGGAAAATTAAGTAGTGAGACTTTGAGGGTTAAGCATATATTGCTGAATCTTGAGGACTATAGGCTTGAATTGTGTAGTATTCTAATGGTCCTAGTGCCGATTTAAGGAATGATCTTGAGTGATTTTATGAATAAGGCTCATAAGGAAGTGAGTAGAAATTGAGGAGTCATCAGCCTGAACTTGAGGTTGCTAGAGAATAAATTATGAATAAAGGGTCAATTGGAGTATATGATTGTGATCATGGTTTGTCAATGACCAAACTTGTGAAGTACGAGTTATAAAGAGACGACCGATATTAGTGGATTCAGGCTTGAATTATGTGATATCTTGATGGTTTAGCTATCAATCGCTATTGTCAGCCTTTGATGAAATGAGAGTTGATGAGGGTGCATGCATAGGCTTATCACTATTGGACTTAATAAAATGTTGCTTTGTATGGGATAAGTTGATGGGATACCTATAAAACGTCATGAAGCATGTTATGGGACGTGTGGAATGGTGCTTTCTCCATAGATGTATGACTTGGGACAACTTGCAACGGCCGGGTCTGATAATGGTGGGGAGTGATCGCTGGGACAGAGAGGTCCGGAAAGGGAGCGGCTCTTGGCAGGCTTCTAAGATGGCGGTGAGGCAGGAATGACCCAAGCTATAAATTGAAAGGGAAAGTCTAGGTATTAGGTTGAGTCCAATTATAGTTAAGAGATGCATGGCACGAGATTGATGCTTGAAGTGAATTTTCGAAAGTTACATGGCAATTGTGATGATGCCTGTAATTGGCATGGCTAAGAGCTTCGTATTTGGCAATGAGTGTTGTTTGAAAAAGAGAAACTTTTGACACGTTTGTTTGACCTGTTTGAGCAAGTATCGTATTGAATGTTACTTGGCTGATATCTTTCGAAATTGAGATAGCATGTTGTGTTTGCACTAGAGTTGTAGATGTCTCTAGACCTAATGTATGAGTGATTAACTCATTGAATTGATGCATTGAGTGCTTGTTTGATAGTTGTCGAGCTAAGGCTTGCTTAGTAGTTGACTGTTAATTGAGAAATTGCGTAGTTGACGTTGGTTTGATATGTGGCTGCTGCTTAAGGATGATTTGAAATCCTTAGATAATTGGCAATTAGTTGAGAGTTGCATAGGGACCATTGGATGGTTGTTTGATGGTGATAGATGATGAGATGAGCAGCCTGAGACTGCTAGACTCGAGTAGATGACTTAAGTCTTTAATTCCTAGAAGGAATTGTAGTGGTTCGAGTGCCATAAGGACCTAATGAGGTTGAATGACAAGAGAATGGTCACTAGAGAAGCATTGGCTCGAGTATGCAAGATATGAGATGACTCTAGAACTGAAAAGAGTCGTGAGAATTGAGTAAAGACGAGTAACCAGAATACGAGTGCTAGAAAAGCGTTTGGCTCGAGCTTATGGACTGTACAAAACCTAAGAGTTGAAAGGGTCATGAGAACTTTGAAGGGAAATGAGAAAGTAGATGGATAGGTAGACTCGAGAAGGAGTTGCCATTGTTATCCCAGTCACTAAGACTACAGTTGCTTTTGCTAGCAAAGTGAATAGTAGAGATCATAGGAAAGGCGATAGAAAATGAAAATTGCTCGATGGAAAGCTTGTGGAACGATGTATAAGGTTGAGATTGACTAAGGTTCGATGGAGAAAATGATGTCTAAACTGCCTTCCTCTAGATTGAAAATTTGGAAAAGAACCTTAGAGGTATTGAATTCATTGAGGAAGGGAAGTGACTTTAATAGCTATTAGCCTGAAGAGGTTGTCGATGAATAATGAAAGGTCACCAAAGGAAGAATTTCCCTTGAAGGCATGATGTTTGCTTGGATTGTCTTCGTTGAATTGTTCCATGGAAAGTACCTTTCTGAAGTTACTCGAGAGTAAGGATTGCCTGAACTTTCATAGCTTTGAAAGGACCTGAGGAAGGTTGATCAGTTTGAGACAGAATTCTCAAGGTCGTCTATGCGTATTAAGGGTGGTTAAGGACCCATTAAATGAGACGTGAAGTCTCTGAGTGGATTGGAATTGAAAGCCTTATAGCTAATTGTTATTCTTGAATCTGATGAACCGTAATGGACATCAAGGAGAGAAGTGGATGATCGGAAGAGGAATATGTGATATTCTGATTTCCAGTCAATATCATACTCATTGATGAGAAGTGTATATCGAGAGATGTATTTCAGTCGTATTCCGGTTGAATCTGATCAGTTCGATTAGACTGACCAAAAGGGAAAGGCTAACGCGAGACGAGGTACGTGGACCTAGGGAACTCAGATAGGAAACAACGCTTTGGCCATAAGGATTGTCGAAGGAACTAGTGATAGACCCTCACAATTACATGACAACCAAAGCTGCCACGAATTGACGAGCCCTAAACGTGATATGAATCACGGGTTCGATACGCGTAATGTCTGCAAAAGCCGCCCGTCGATTTGGGATAGAATGGAATCACGTCTGATAGATAAAACTATCAGAAATGAGTCCTGAAAAATTTGAATTGGAAAATCAAGAATTCCAACGTTATTCGGATTGGCCGTCGCCCCATCGAAGGATTCTGAAACGAGAAAAACGACGTTCTGAACGTCAGGGGTAAAATGATTTTTTTGCCCCTCAAGCTTAGAACTTTACCCTTGCAATTGAAGAAGGGCATTTTAGACATTAAACCCCGCATGGCTACCGAAATTCATGGAGGAATAAGAGCACTTGGATCATCTTGGAATTGCAAGTAGACAAGTGTCACAAGATCAATTGAGGAGAGGTCTTGTTCAACTTTTTCACCTAACATTCAACTCACCTTTGACCCAAATTGTATATAAGACTCCTCTCTCTCTCCTCAATCATTTTTGGCCGGCCATTTCACCCCTAAGTCACCGAAACCCCATCTTCTTCCTCCTTCATCTTTTGCTCGTCGTAGACAGTTTCTGGACCTCCTGTTGACGGCCACTTTCGGCCACCTTTCGACCGCCGGCCAGCCACACTGACGAAGCTCCACGACTTTTTGAACTCCTCCAACAAGAATCAGGTCGTTTAGAGCACCGAGACGTCTCGAGCAAACAATCTCCCGAGAGCCGACAGAATTGGACCCAACCTGAGGTAGGTTCGATTTTTGACTCTTTTGATGGTCGAAATTTTCGAATCTTGGGCTCAAATTTTGTGGAGACTCAGTAGACATATGTAGGGTTCTATGGTAAAAATTGGAGATTTATTTGATAAGTTTTTTACCACGAACCGACCTTGTACATTTTGCCCAGAAACTGTTAGATTCTGACTTGGGAAGAACCGGCGACGTTCGACGAGTTTTCGACGACCAATTGATTTCAAATCTTTGGTGAGCCTCAAGAGCCCTTAGATAGACATGTTAAGAGGTAGGATAAGGGTTAAATGATGGAATTGGAATTGATTTAGGATGGATAGTGCACGGTATGCACAGAACCGAATTGAACCGAGTAGGTTCTATGTAAGACCGCTTCTGATGGATTGAAGAGCGGGTGATTTTGAACCTCAAATTGATGTTTAAGATTTGATTAGATAATGAGGGTTAGGATATGGATGATTGGGGTTCATGGATTGAGGAATTGAGTGTGAAAATTGACGGAATCGGTTGAATTTTGTTAGGATGCGCGACAAGTCTGGTTGTGGACATTGAGGGATGAAACTTTGAGGCCCAAAAGGAGAAAATTGTGTTGGCAAATCAAAGGTAAGGAAATTCCTAACCTTATGCTAGGAAGATCGGACTCAATTCGGCAAGTCGAGGTTCAATTGGATTGAATTATGAGATTTTGCCCAAGGGGGTAACTTTCATTATATCCTAAGATGTTATAGGATGATTGTGTGTGATATTGTTTATGCCTGAGTTGTTTTCCATATCCGGATATCATTGATTTGCTTGGCATGCCACGGAGTTTTTGAATTGCTCTTCAATTTGCACTTGGTATCGTGTGTGGTAATGACTTAGAAATCATAGTATGAGTTATGGCTGTGGCATGAGCCTGACATGGCGAGGCCCTAAGGCGTATGAGACGCGAGACGGTAGATGGATACCTTGATGCGACAAGATCGCGGGGTGGAATTGATATTGCGCGGAGCCCTGATGTGACGAGATCGCGGGGTTGAGATAGCCACTGTCTTGATGCGAGCTATTCACGAGATGGAAGTGTGAGAATGCCCTGATGCGATGAGATCGCGGGGTGGTATTGATGTTGCGTAGCGCCCTGATGCGACAAGATCGCGGGGTTGAGATAGCCACGGTCCTAATGCGAACTATTTGCGGGACGAAACTGTGAGAATACCCTGATGCGACGAGATCGCGGGGTGGAATTCATGAGATGATGAATTTGCTTGGAGATTCATTGGAACCTGATGTGTTTACGCGGGTTGCTGATGACAGTCTGATGCATTTACGCGGACCGAGCTTGATGTGAATTAATCGCAGGCTAAGAGATTGAGACAGGCAAAGATTGGTGGATATGGTGAAGTGGCAAGCCGAGTGTGCGTGATTATTTGAGGGTGACGAGAGTTATCATTGCGTGCCTTCTATATGCACGTTGTTGTTTTATTGAATTGTACTTGATGCGCCTGTATGATTATGAGTTTGGAATAATTGAGGGATAGTTGACTGCCTGAGTGGACGGACGGTCTAACCTAGGGTTAGTACCCACCTTACTGAGATTTATATCTCACCCAAGTGGGGGCTTTATTTTTTTTCAGGTTTCAAGGCGAAGGTAGCACGAGCTTGCCAATGAGTGGCATTTGAAGAGATAGTTGACCAGTTGAATTTAGGATGGAATTGCCAATTGTGGATATTGAGATTGTACTCCAAATAATGAATTAGGAATTGATCTTTTAGTAATTGGCTAAGGTAATTTGATGTATTTTTCCTAAGCCATCGTATGTGGTTGTATCTATGTGAATGGAAATGGCATCGTTTCCGCATGTGGATTTCTATCAGTGCTCAGATTATTGGCCATCGGATCCTAGAGTTAATGTAAAAAGGAACGGCTGGGCGGGATGTTCGCCGCTCGCCGGGTTTAGGGCGTGACATCCTCGTTCGATTTAGTATCAGAGCAAGGTCAGCTCGATCTAATGTGATTGAGGTTTGGAGTGATAAGGAGCGATGACTTGAGGACAGTTGATATTAAGTCCTATAGGACTAGGCATGGATTGCTGGATCTTGAGGATTATAGGCTTGAACTTGTGAGGCATTCTAATGGTCCTAGAGTTGACTTTAATGGATGAGCTTGAGTTATGTGGTGATTAAAGAGTAAGTGGAAGCAAGTTGGGATTTGAGAGTCATAAGCATGGATTCTGAGATAGTAATTGAACTCGAGGATAATAGGAAATTACTTATGAATGAAGGGTCAATTGAGATGTATAATTGCGACCTTGATTTGTCCACGACCCAACTTGAGGAGTACGAATTATAAGGAGATGACTGATATTAGCAGATTCAGGCTTGAATTGCATGATATTATGATGGTTTACCTATCGATTACTATTGACTGCCTTGGGTGATAAGAGTTGAAGATCAGTTGTGAACGGATGTATAAGGATTTAATTTGAATGTTGACTGGACTTGAGATATATGATGGCATATAGGCAATTGATCTATAAGATGTGACGATCATTGATGGAATTAGAACTCTTGAATGGATAGAGATTGACCTAAAGACGGTTCTGACAGGATAAGTAATGAGGACGGTCATGTTGTGCCTATGTTTATGGCTTTGAAACGAAAGTTGATAAGGGTGCATGCATGAACTTATCGCTGTTGGACTTAATAAATTGTCGCTTGGTATGGGACAAGTTGATGTGATACCTATAAACTGTAATGAAACATGGTATGGGACATGTGGAACGGGGCTTTTTCTATAGATGTATGGCTTGGGACAACCTGCAATGGCCAGGTCTGATGAGGGCAGGGAGTGATCGCCGGGACAGAGAGATCCGGACAAAGAGCGGCTCTTGACAGGCTTCTAAGATGGCAAGAGGCAGGAATGACCCAAATCATAACTTGAAAGGGTAAGCCTAGGTATCAGGTTGAGTCCAAGTGTGGATAAGAGATGTATAGCACGGGATTGATTCTCATCAAGAATGATTGAAAGTGGCATGACTTGTGTAATGATGCCTGTGAATGGCATGGTTAAAAGCTTCGTGCTTGACAGTGGATGCCTTTTGAAAAAGAAAAGTGATGGTTGTGATGGGTCTGTTAGGCATGTTTGATGATTAGCCTCATGTGATTAGCTTGGCCAAGGTATGAATGGGAGGTTAGACGACGTTAGAGGTTTATACCCGTTGAATTGAGGCAAGTTGAGAATGAAATAGTCTGTTGTGACTACGCTAGAGTGGCGAATGCCTTTAGGCCTAGAGTACGAGCTTTTGACCCAATGAATCACTGCCTTGAGTGCTTGATTGAGAAGTTGCCTCATTGAGGTTGGCTTGAGGAACGATTACCGATCAAGGATGATTTGAGATCCTTGAATATTTGGCAATTAGTAGAGAATTTCCTATGTGTCATCAGAGAGTTGTTTTGGAACCACTGATGGTTGATAGTCATGAATTATGACATGAGCAGCTTGAGGCTATCGAATTGAGTAAATGACTTAAGTCTTGAATTCCTAAGGGGAAATCATAGTGGTTCAAGTGACATGAGAATCTGAAAAGATTGAAGGACCAAGGTATGGTCGCTAGAGTAGCACTTGTCTAGTGTATGTGAGATGCAAAAGGATCCAGGAACTAGGGTGGATCATGAGAATTGAGTAAAGATGAGTAACCAGAACGTGAAAATCAGCAGAACGACTGGCTCGAGTTTGTGAACCACATTGGACCCAGGAGTTGAATGGGTCGTGAGAACATTGAATAGAAATGAGAAATTTTATGGATAGGCGAGCTCGAAAAGGAGCTGCCATTGTTACCCAAGTCACTGAGACAACTTGTACTGACAGTTAAAGTGATGGATGTCACGAAGAAGATGACTCTGAGTAAGTCTTTTCGAAATTGAATGTGTGGGTAGGACCACGAGAGCTTGGAAAAGCTTGTGCAATTATGTATAAGGCCGAAATTGATTGAGTCCGGTAGAGGGATGAGATTCGAAATTGTCTCCCTCTAGATTGAGGGTTTTGTTAGAAAACCTCAAAGATTTTGGGTGCATTAAAGAAGGAAAATGACTTTGGCAGTACTAGCCCTAAGAAGCTATCGAGGATTGGTGAAAGGTCACTAGAGGAAGGATTTTCTCGGAGGCACGAGATCTGCCTAGCCAACTTCTATTGAGTTGTTCGATGGGAAGTATTGTCCTGGGATTGCTTGAGAGCAAGGGTTGTTTGGATCCTAATACTTTTGTAAGGATCATAAGATGATCGACTGGTGTGAGACAGAGTTCTCAAGGTCGCGTAAGCATATGGTAAAAGTGGTCAAAGACCATTGAATAAGATGAGTAAGTTCCTGAGTGGATTGGAACTTGAGAACCACATGACTGGTTATTATTTCTGATTTTGAGGAATGTTGATGGGACTCAGCAGAAGAGGAGAATGATCGAAAGACCTATGAATAAGAGAACTCCTGCTCATGGATTACGAGCAAAGAGATGTCCATTATGAATATGGAGTGTGCCTACGAGAAATGGTTGATTACCTGGGCATAGGCACACAATGGAAAGTGAGTAGCAAATCTTTTCTGTTATGAATGAGGTCGAGGAAGAATCGGCATGCTATATTGCCTAGAGTTAATGATTTCCTGGGGACGGTTGATGGAATTGGAACCATGAGGAATCAAATCATGAGTTGTTATTCCCTAAAGAATAGGGCATTGTTCTTGAAGGATGATTGGACCATGAAATGGTCGTAGGCGAAAAGAAAAGTGAATAGACCTGATAGTCTTGATCATTGGTAATTCTAATTGATGGTTGGGTAAGCGAAAAGAGTGCTTAGAGTGTAAATACAAAGTGACTCGAGAACGTAGAATTGAGTATTCGGCATGGGAATTTGTGAGACCCAAGGACGAACAGATATTGCCACTGGAGGTGACTGAGTTATGAGAAAGAGAATGTGAAAGCATAGTGGCATTTGAACCCTGGAGTAAAGGTATCGCCGTTAGCGCAGACTCCAAGGTTGTCGTTCTATGGGATGAGAAGGACAAGGTGAAGTTGAAGTGAGAAAATGTCATGGAATTATATAGTTTCTTCCTTAGAGTCTGAGACCCTATTGTAAAAGGAAGAAAAACTCTCAATTGTCTTAGTATCATGATTAAGCATCTGTACTAAGAAAGAGGACGCAGAACTTGAATGACTACTGGAAGTGAAGTCAGAGAGACAGTCTTTTGGACAATGTTGAATTCCAGAATGATGTTGACGTTCAGTGGAACGAACGAAATTGGGATAAGGTTGCCTTAGTGAATATGGAACTCAGAGGCTGAAGCACTAATGCTTCTCGTGAAAAGAGTGACAAGAGTAAACAAAATACCGTGCGGTCCTAGAAGAGACCCATAACGATAAAGAGCCAAGGTCTGAGCTCTCAAGTGAAAAGTGTGAGGAATAGTAGAAAGAAGTCGATATCAGTTGAATTGAGTGTCCCAAGAATGATTGGGTGGATTGTTATCGTCTTGAGCGGCGATGATTGGACTTATTTAAGGAGTCATGAGAAGCATGAATGACCCTCGAAAGTATCCTATGGAATTTAAGGAGATGCTAGATATATGATGAATGTGAAGAGCGTGAGTCGTGGACCTAATGAGATGAGGTTCCTCAGTCGTGAAACTTTTGAAAAAGGGAATCCTTGAGGAGCCTTTGAGGATTGGAATAAGTAACGAATAGACTATAGTCGATGCGAGTTGTGGAAAGTGCAAGCTTCATGGGATTGATGAGTGGCAATAAACGGACCGTTGAAAGATTCCCTACAAGAGTTGTTCCATTGGTGAAATGGACTGAGGACGAGTCGTAACACGAAGGGATGAATGAACGTTAAAAGAATTGTTGAAGACTTAAGTTAAGCTGATGGCTATGCGGTAAATGGCATTTCGTGTCGAAAATTGGAAAGATTATGAAGGTTGTAGTGACACGACGCAGAATGAAACTTGAAGATATAACAAGGCGATTTGAAATGGATGTTGCTTGTACATCGTGATGATAAGGTCATAAGAGTTGGAATGCTTAGGGCGTGATTGGAATGGGTTACGAGTGTCCTCGAGATGAAGCTGGAGAATTTTGTTTGAGTGAAAGAATGTTTCAAGGCTACACCTACCACCAGAGTATAAAGTAGCAGTTTCCCGAGGGGAATTGAACAAGAGGCAACGTAAATGTATAGAAGTGTTGGTGGGTATGAGAGCGCTACCTAGATGAAGAAAAGACCTCGAGAATTATGTAGACTATAATAGATTGAGAGCATGGACTGTCTAAAAGGAATTAAAGGCGAGGCATGTAGAACGAAGAGATCACCTAAGTGTTGTTATAGCAACATTCGTATCGCCAAGGAAGGGTGAATTGTTTAACAGATGCTTACAATAGAGAGTTGAGCATGGTATAATTGGCGATGGAGGGATAGATCTTCTCTCAAGAAATAAGAGGCTCAACTTCTAAATTAGAAGTTCGCTAATGGACTAGCGTGATGGTTACTGGAAACACCTAGCCTAAAGGCCGAAAGGAAATTGAGGTGAGCCATGATTAAACGTCGAGCACTAGACATGATGATGAAAGTTGAAGGACCACTTTGATCCAAGAGAATTTTCGGATGAAATCGAGAATGGATTGTTATGGAAGTAACCATGAAAATGTTCAAGGAGTTAAGAGGGTCATAACTCGATTTGATTGATGGAGAGCAAATTGATAAAGCCCTTGAATCTCTGTTGGCGTGAAAGGAAGTTTGAAGGGGGTGATACGCCAAATGATAAGGATAATAAGTGTGACATTCTGATTTCCAGTCAATTTCAAGCTCAGTAATGAGAAGAGTGTATCTGGAGATGTATTTCAGTCGTATCCCGCTCGAACTTGATCAATTGAGCAGACTGACCAAAGAGGGAAGGTTAAAACGAGACGAGGTACGTGGACCTAGGGAACTCGGACAAGAAATGGTGCTTTGACCATAAGGATTGTTGAGGGGATATTTAGAGCCACAAAAAGGCCGATCCAAGAACGATTAAGGGATGCCTTGTGAGTGTCATACGATTGGAGCGCGGGTGATGCCGCTTAACTAAAGTATGATTTGCAAAATTTTCCTAAATCGGACGGTGAAGATCGAGACCTTAGGAGATAGTGATAGACCCTCACAATTACATGACAACCAAAGCCGCCACAAGTTGATGAGCCCTAAACGTGACATGAATCACGGGATCGATACGCGTAATGTACGCGAAAGCCGCCCGTTGGTTCGGGATAGGCTGGAACCACGTCTGATAAAGAAAACTATCAGAAACGAGCCTTGAAAGATTTGAAATGGAAAATCAAGAATTTCAACGTTATTTGGATTGGCTGTCGCCCTATCGAAGATTTCCGGATCGAGAAAAACGACGTTTGGAATGTCGGGGGTAAAATGACTGTTTTGCCCCTCAATCTTGAAGCTTTACTTATACAAATCAAGAAGGGTATTTTGGACAATATCCCTCTTATGGATGCCGAACACAAGGACTAAAGGGGAGCCATTGGATCTCCATGGGGAAGTTAAATGCCAAGTGTCAAAGATCCAAGGGTTATAGTCATGTCAACTATTTGCTCACCTAACATTCAAGGCCTTTGACCAAAATTTTGATACAATTAAACTCTCTCTCTCTCTCTCTCACCTCTACATTTCAGCCAGCCACCAGCCCAAGAGAACTCATGACAGCCTCTTCTCCTTCCTCTCCATTCTGCTTACCGGCGACCAGGTTCTGGGGTTGCTGTTCACAGGCCACCACGGCCACTTCCGGCCACCATCTGCTAGCGGCCGACCACCACAATGAAGCTCCATGTCTTGCCGACATCCTCCAATAAGAATCGGAGCATTTGGAGCTTCGAGCAGTCCGGAGCAAGGATTCTCCCGAGAGTCTATGGAATTTGCTCCAATCTGAGGTAGGTCCGGTTTCTAACCTGTTTAGTGGCCAAAATCTTGGATTCTTCAGCTCAAATTTCGTGGAGACTTAGTAGACTTGTAGATGAATCTGTGGTAAAATATTGAGATGGATTTGATTAACTTTTGACCACGAACCGACCTTGTTAATCTTGCCCAGAAAACTGCCAAATTCTGTGCTTGGAGGAACCGGCGACTTTGGATGGTTTTCCGGTGACCAATCGGCCTCAAATCTTCGGTGAGCCTCTTGGACCCTTAGATAATCATGTTAAGAGGCTGATGATGATTGAATGTTGGATTTTGAGTTGAATTTAGGGTTGGTTGTACTCGGATTGCATAGAACCGAGAAGAACCGGTTTGGTTTTGTGCAAAACCGAATCCGTGGGGCTGATAATGGTTGCACTATAAGTCTCAAATTGATGATTGAGGCATGTTATGGTGATGAGGAATATGCTATGGAGACTTGGGGTTCATGGATGGTTGAATTGGATTGGAAATTGACGTAATTGGTTGGATTTTGTTAGGTTGCGCATTGAGTTCGGTATTGAACATTGAGGGCAGAAATTTTGGAGGCTCAAGATGAGTAAAATTGTGATGTTGAAATCAAGGTAAGGAAATTCCTAACCTATGTTAAGACAATTGGACTCGATTGGGTAAGTCGAGGGCCGATTGGGACGATTATGAGAATTTATTCAAGTGGGTAGCTTAGTGATATACTAAGATGATATCATATTGATTGTGAGTAATATTGTGTGCCTGGGTTATTTTCCATGCCTGTATATCATTTGAATTGAATTACATGCCACGAGAATTATGAAACGAATTTGAATGCGCGCTTGCTAGTGAGTGTGAAATTAAAAGATAACCAAGGCATAAGTTAGGTTTGCGGCATGAGTAAGACATGGCAAGGCCCTGAGGTGTGTAAGATGCAGGGCAAGAAAATGAATACCCTGATGCGACAAGATCGCAAGGTGGAAATTGATATTGTATGGCGCCCTGATGAGACGAGTTCGCGGAGTTGAGATGGCCAGGGTCCTGATGCGATCTAATCGCGGGACAAAGAGGCCCTGAAGCGTATAAGACGCGGGGCAGGATATATATACCCTGATGCGACGAGTTCGCGGGGTTGTGTATGAGCTCATGAACCTTGCCTGGGATGAACCAAGACTTGATGCGTTTACGCGGGTCACCGATGAGGTCTAATGCGTTTACGCGGGCCGAGCCTGAGGCGACTAGTTCGCGGACTAGAGAATGAGGCAGGCAGAGGTTGAGATAATGTTATTGGCCAGAAGATTTATCGAAACCTGATGCGTTTACATGGGTTGCCGAGCCTGAGGCGACAAGATCGCGGGTTAGAGATTTAGAGAGGTTAAGGTCAGTGAATATGAGATGTGGTAGGCTGAGAGTGCATGGGCATTATTACCTGAGTGTGACTTGAGGTCATCGATGTTTTCCTGTCATCCATATGTTGAGTTTATTGACTAATGCCCTATATGCCTATGTGAGCCAGAGTCTAATTTTATTGGATATATGACTGCCTGAGTGGAGGTCGGCCTAACCTAGGGTTAGGACACACTTTACTGAGATTTATATCTTACCCCAGTGGGGGTTTACCTTTTTCAGGTTCCAGGCGAAGGAAGAGCGAGCTTGCCAAGGATTGGCATTTGAAGAGAAAGTGAACCAATTGTACCTTGGATGAAGTTGTTTCCTTTATGGGATATTAGAATTATACTCTTGATTGGTGAATTATAGAATTGAATCCTCGAGAATGAATTAATGAGATTTTGTTGTTTATGTCCTATGTCATCTGTATGTTGTTGTATTTATATGACGGGAGATGACATCGCTTTTGCATGCATTCTTTAAAGGAGTTATAAGGAATTGGCCGTTGGATCCTGGAGTATTCTTAAATGAACGGCATGGACAGGGATGTTCGCATGCTCGCCGTGTTCGGGGCATGATAGTAAGAGTGTATGCTAGTGAGGGCTTGGTAATAATGGTTATAGACAAATGAAAGAGATAAGGTGAACACTCGAGGATGAGCTGCTGGCAAATGACATGAATACCGAAAGAGAATGGAGAGAAGCCTAGTGGATTAAGGACTGAAGAAGACAAGTTCCAGAGGAAAGATAGTTTTGGGTTGGAAAGGACGAGCAAGATCGTCAAGCCATGAAAAAGATTATCCGGAAGAGTGAGGGTGCAACGAGACGCCAATACCCCAAAGGATTGGATGAGTTGGAAAGTCGCAAATTTCGAGGACGAAATTTCTTTGAAGGGGGAAAGAGTTGTGACATTCTGATTTCCAGTCAATTTCAGACTCATTGATGAGAAGTGTATATCGAGAGATGTATTTCAATCGTATTTCGCTAGAATCTGATCAGTTCGAGTAGACTGACCAAAAGAAAAAGGCTAACGCGAGACGAGGTATGTGGATCTAGGGAACTCAAATAGGAAATGACGCTTTGGCCATAAGGATTGTCGAGGGAACTAGCGACAGTCCCTCATAATTACATGACAACTCAAGCCGCCACGAATTGACGAGCCCTAAACGTGATATGAATCGCGGGGTCGATACGCGTAATATTTGGAAAAGCCGTCCGTCGGTTCGGGATAGACTAGAATCAAGTCTGATAGATAAAACTATCAGAAACGAGTCCTGAAAAGTTTGAATTGGAAAATTAAGAATTCCAACGTTATTTAGATTGGCTGTCGCCCCATCGAAGAATTCTGAAACGAGCAAAACGACGTTTAGAACGTCGAGGGTAAAATGACCGTTTTGCCCCTCAAGCTTAGAACTTTCCTCTTGCAATTGAAGAAGGGCATTTTGGACATTAAACCCCTCATGGCTACCGAAATTCAAGGAGCAATAAGAGCCATTGGATCATCTCGGAATTGCAAGTAGACAAGTGTCACAAGATCCATTAAGGAGAGGTCTTGTCCAACTTTTTCACCTAACATTCAACTCACCTTTGACCCAAACTTGTATATAAGCCTTCTCTCTCTCTCCTCAATCATTTTTGGCCGGCCATTTCACCCCTAAGTCACCGAAATCCCATCTTCTTCCTCCTCCATCTTCTGCTCGCCGTAGACAGTTTTTGGACCTCCTGTTGACGGCCACTTCCGGCCACCTTTCGACCGCCAGCTAGCCACACTGACGAAGCTCCACGACTTTTCGAACTCCTCCAACAAGAATCAAGTCGTTTGGAGCACCGAGGTGTCCCGAGCAAACAATCTCCCGAGAGCCAATAGAATCGGACCCAACCTGACGTAGGTCCAGTTTTTGACTCTTTTGATGGTCGAAATCTTTGAATCTTGGGCTCAAATTTTGTGGAGACTCAGTAGACATATGTAGGGTTCTGTGGTAAAAATTGAGGATTTATTGGATAAGTTTTTGATCACGAACCGACCTTGTACATTTTGCCCAGAAACTGCCATATTCTCACTCAGGATGTACCGACGACGTTCGACGAGTTTCCGACGACCAATTGACTTCAAATCTTCGGTGAGCCTCGAGAACCCTTACATAGACATGTTAAGAGGTAGGATAAGGGTTAAATGATGGAATTGAAGTTGATTTAGGATGGATAGTATACGGTATGCACAAAACCGAATTGAACCGGGTAGGTTTTGTGCAAGACCGGTTCTGGTGGATTGAAGAGTGGGTGATTTTGAACCTCAAATTGATGTTTAAGACATGATTAGATAATGAGGGTTAGGATATGGATGATTGGGTTCGTGGATTGAGAATTGAGTGTGAAAATTGACGGGATTAGTTGAATTTTGTTAAGATGTGCGACAAGTTTGGTTGTCGACATTGAGGGCCAAAACTTTAGGGCCCAAAAGGAGTAAATTGTGTTGGCAAATCAAAGGTAAGGGAATTCCTAAACTTTTGCTAGGAAGATCAAACTCGATTGGGTGAGTCGAGGTTCAATTGGATTGAATTATGAGAATTTACCCAAGGGGGTAACTTTCATTATATCCTAAGATGTTATAGGATGATTCCGTGTGATATTGTTTATGCTTGAGTTTTTTGCCATGTCCGGATGTCGTTGATTTGCTTGGTATGCCACGGAGTTTTTGAATTGTGCTTGAATTTGCACTTGGTATCGTGTGTGCAAATGAATTAGAAATCATAGTATGAGTTATGGCTATGGCATGAGCCTGACATGGCGAGGCCCTGATGTGTATGAGACGCGGGGCGGTAGATGGATACCCTGATGCTACAAGATCGCGAGGTGGAATTGATATTGCGTGGCGCCCTGATGCGACGAGATCGCGGGGTTGAGATAGCCACAGTCTTGATGCGAACTATTCGCAGGACGGAAGTGTGAGAATGCCCTAATGCGATGAGATCGCGGGGTGATGTTGATGTTGCGTGGCGCCCTGATGCGACGAGATCGCGGGGTTGAGATAGCCACAGTCTTGATGCGAACTATTCGCAGGACGGAAGTGTGAGAATGCCCTAATGCGATGAGATCGCGGGGTGATGTTGATGTTGCGTGGCGCCCTGATGCGACAACTAGAGCTCGACTGTATGGTACTGGTTAGGCCATTTTCGGCTAAACCGAAGCTATAGAAGACCACCGGAAGCTTGCCTTTAGTTGAAGGAAGTGATTGCCACCAGCCTCGCCACTGCAGACCTCGAAAATAGGTTGTTCTCTCTCTCTCTTGACCTTTCGATTATGCATCAATGGAGGATTTCGCATCCGAACATCATTCTTCGAGTTTAGGTGTGCGTTTTGCTCCCTAAACTATTCTGACCATGATCGCCCTCTATTTTTGTCTCGATTTTGCATAATAAACTGCGTTTGAGCCTCCAAACCTTTCGCCATAGCCAAGTACTATTCAACCTTGCTTAGCCAAATCTAGGCCGTGCAAGCTTAATCGGAGCTCGAGGTAAGTGCTCTGAACCTCTTGTCAAGCTTTGCACCCTAGGCGCGAGCGCGCAACTCCCTTCACTGTACTCTCAAGTCCCAGGAAGTACTTGTCGAGAGATGATAGCATAGGCGAGCATGCGAAAATAAAAATAAACAACTCCTTGTATAAACGTCGATGGGAACCTGGATAACGAGAACATAATATATATATATATATATGCATTTAACATCATGAGTTCATACAAAAGCGTAGGTGAGCTAGTCTTGCTGACAGGTCGAGGCAACATGACTTAATCAAAAGACAACCCATATCTAAGTCCCCAAAATGAAACAAACCGACAAGGTCATCATCAAAAGACTACAAAGTAAGTCAGGAAACCCCTAGGTCGAATCGCTAGAATCGTCAGTGTCATCTACGTCCTCCTCAAGCACATAGTTCGAAAAAGTCTCAGAGCGCACGTCCACAGTGTCATCCATCGTAGTATCCTCCAACTCATCCTCTGAGACGTTGATCACTATCATATCCTCAGTGTCTTCCAGGGTTGGGGTCTTCTCAGGTAAGTTCCTCGAGCCCGCCACAGACACATCTACCTCTGCAAAATCTCGAGTGGATGACACCAGCTAGGAATGACTCCATACGCACCTCAGTAGACTTCAACAGACCAGTGGTGACATCACCTACCCCACGAAACGAGGCCTCAAACCTATGTGGTTTTCAGTCCTTACCACCCTCGTCGACCCAAATCACTGTACACTTTCTCACATAGATGGTACCCCGACCGTCAAGGAACTCATCAAAATAGGCGGTCCTTTCTTTCGGATCGCCGAAACGAGTCGGTAGAATCTGCAAGGCTTAGGGTCTGAAAAGTAAGGTCCCACGACGGGGTGATATTGACATCTCAGTAAGATAAGTCCTCACCCTAGGTCAGGCTGATAGTACACCCAGATGAATACAAATAATGAACAAGAACACGCTCTCAACAATATAAGACACTTATCAGTCATAAAATACCATGCAGATACAAACGATTGACAGTCAAGCAGTTATTTCAACATAACTCATCAATTAAGTCAAGCATGGAACACAAAATCAAGCTATACATTCCACCATTTAGAATTTTCTCATGATTCATGCCACGTTAAAATGCCTCAGGCTCGATCCGCATCATTATGTCTCAGATCATCAAATTGACAAACCCGTGTTAAACGCATCAGGTTTTCAATGCCATTCAAAGCCTGCGTTGACACATAATCAATCTTGTCCCATGTCTCAACGCATCGGGACATCAATCATCACCACCCCGCATCTCAATGCATCAAGGTACTAGCCATCACAACTCCGCGTCTCAACGCATTAGGGTATCAAAGTTTTCTAGTATGCCCATTCCCTTTTCAATTCAAGACTTCATGATCGAGTACAAGCTCATGCATCGACCTAAGTGTCTACGGCATGCGATGCAATCAAATTCATCACTCAAAAGTGGCAATCAACACAAGACATATGCTTTTAGGAAGCATTCAAGCATTCATCAACTCACAATGATGAACATTGGACAATCGCACAATAGACTCATAAAAATTCACTCAATTCGAACCAAATCATCCAGTCGAGGCCTATCCTCTTAGCTAAGGTTTAGAGGCTACTTAACTTAGGCTTAATTTAGCAAAATTCTCCTTCCATGGCCCTTCAATAATTCGGCCCTAGGAATCCAAAATAGGGTAGCCGTATAACCTTAGGGGAATCCAACCAAATTGTCAGTTTTCTCTCGTCCAATCTTCGAACCACGAAGCATAAACCTTAATAACATGTTAATTGATATCCTAGTATTCCTCAATGACAAAATTAGAACTTGGCGACACCACAAACAGCCCCTAAAGGTTTGGGTTCAACAAGCCGAAACATAGAACTTAATCGGTCCCGCCCTAATCCCGATTAATCAATCTATAAATCTATCTTAAACCTTAATTTATCAACTAAAACACTTTCTAACATATAGTCCTATATCTAAGGGAGTCTCACAGAAAAATTTGTGGCGAGTCGACGCCCGAAAGTTCCAAAATAGTGTCGGTTTCCCTCGGTCCAGTGCCATTCAGTTTATGTCCACGGAATCAATACCATTTCGTCATCAAAACTCCATCAAATTCAACCAAACTATTTACCTCAGCTCAGTATACAAGTGCCCTATATGTCTACAAAATTTAGTCAGAAGTTTGAAGTAAATCGAGGTCCTATGGAGGTCAAACGAAGGCTTGCCTCTTGCTGCGACGAAATCCGTCGACTTTCGGAAGATTGGATGGCCGGAGCTCCTCAAGTGGCCAAATGCCGAACTACCACTTGGAGGTGGTCGGCAAGAGGTGGGGCTACGGGCTAGTGGTCAGCGCGAAGTCAAACAGTGGCTGTCGAGAGCGGCGAAGGGAGTGGCAATGGCTGGTCAGGTGGTAGAGTTCTCGGCTGAAGAAGAAGGAGAAGAAGAATATGAAGATGGCTATGGAGAGGCGAATTGGCTGAGCATGGAGATAGAGAGGGAGTATACACCAATTTAGGCTTGGTCAACTACCAAGAATGGTAGGTTAAAAGCTAAAAAATTAATGCGAAGTCACCATCTTTTGACACTTGTTCATATACTAATTATTAGCTCATCCAGTGGCCAATATTTCTCCTAATTTTCGGTAGCCTTGGGGTAGGGTCAATGACCAAAATGTCCTCATTCATTTATAGAGTCAAGGCTAAACCTTGACGGGAAAAATGATAATTTGGCTCTCATCGACCGGAATGTCTGTGACATTCTGATTTTTCCAGTCATTTCGAGACTCATTAATGAGAAAGTATCTAGTGATGTATTTCAATCGTATCTTACTTGAATCTGATCAATCTTAAGTTGACTGACCAAAAGGGAAAGGCTAATACGAGACAAAGTACATGGACCTAGGAATTTCGAATAGGAAATAGTACTTTGACCTTAAGGATTGCCGAGGGGACATTTAGAGCCATAAAAGGCCGATCTAAGAACGATTAAGGAATGCATTGCTAGCGTTATATGATTGGAGCACGGGTGATACCACTTAACTAATATATAATTTGCAAAATTTTCCTAAATTGAACAGTGACAATCGAGACCATCGAAACTAGTAATGGACCCTCACAATTACATGACAACCAAAGTCACCATGAATTGACAAGCCCTAAGTGTGATATGAATCACAGGTCAATACGCGTAACGTCTGCAAAAGCCGACCGTTAGTTCGGGATAGGCTGAAATCGCATCGGATAGAGAAATGATTCAAAAACAAGTCTTGAAATTTGAAAATGGAGAATCAAGAATTCCAACATTATAATTGGATTGGCTGTCGCCTTATCGAAGAATTTGGGAATCAGAATAACGACGTTCCGGACGTTAGGGATAAAATTGTCATTTTGCCTCTCAAGCCCAAACCTTGCCTATATGATTGGATGATGGCATTTTGGTCATAAACCACACCCAAGGCTGCCGAAAATGGGGAGAAATCATAGCCATTAGATGAGTATTGATTGACCCCTTGATGAATTAAGCTTTGAGTTGTTAGAATCACTTTTAACCTACCATTCAACTCAAGTTGACTCTTGATAATTGAATAAACCTCTCATTCTCTCTCTCACTTGGCCGAATACCCTCCTCCATTGCCGGTTTTCTTCTTCTTCTTTCCTTCTTGCCAAGAGCTCCATCGCCCGATAGGATTCTGCCACCGCTGTCGCTCGCTCCGACCGTTGTTTTCGGCCACCGCCTGGACCCAAGTCGACCACCTACTGCTTCCTCATCCTCTTACCAATGTTCTCCAAGTAGAATCACTACATTTGACTCAGTGAGGAGCTCCGGCCGGCCAATCTCCTGAAAGTCGACGGAAACCGTTGCAATTGGAGGTACGCCACGATTTAGGCTTCATAGGACCCCGAAATCTTTGATTTTTTAACCAAATTTTGTGGACATTAGGGGACACATAGAATGAGCTGTGGTAAAAATTTTGGAGGAATTTGATGGAGTTTTGATCCCAAATGAGTCTTGTGTTTGAAGGGCCAGAACTGACCGGTAGCAGACCTGGAGGAACCAGCGCCGTTCAAGGACTTTCCGGCGTCGCTTTGGCTTCAAATTTTTTGTGAGGCTCCCCAACCCTTAGAACTAAATGTTGGCAAGTAGATTAGTGAATAAATTGAGGATTTAAATTGGTTTAAGGGCTGTTGAGTAGGGATATGCATAGAACCGAGTATGCCCTGTTCGATTCTGTGCATACCGATTTTGTTGGGGACTTTTGGTGTCAGAATTGGGTCTCAAATTCAACATTGAGACACGCTAGGATGTTGATGGACATTTCAATAAGGTTTATGTCCCATGGATTGATGATTTAGCAAGAAAAATTGATGATTGGATGAATTTTCTTAAGTTGCGCAGCTGAGTTGTTCTTGAGCCATTTGGACCGAATTCTTGAGGTGCTTGGGAAGGGATTTTGTTGAGTGAAGCTTGAGGTAAGGGGATTCTAAACCTTTGATAGGAGGATTGGACATAATTGGATGATTTGTGTACGAATTGATCAGTTCTTAGAAGTCATAATGTGGTTGTCTAATGTATGTCCTAGAAACATATAGAGGACTTGAATGTTTGACATTGCTTGTGCTATGAATTGATTATCACATTTGAATGTAAAAATAAATTATCTCGCATGCCATGGATGTGTCGTTCGTCGCATGAGTTGCATTCAAATGTGTGCTATGAAATAAATTAAACTTATGCTATGTTTGAGAAGTTGTGACACCCTGATGCGTAAGAGACACGGGATTGTGTGGATAAATGCCCTGAGGCGCGTGGTTTAAATTGAATGGCACTCTAAGGCGTACAAGACGCGGGGTTAAGAAGGTCATAGTCCTGATGCGTTGAAACGCAGGACGGAGGTGAGATGTGTCGACAGAGGCCTGAATTGAGATTGAAAACCTGATGCGTTTACGCGGGTTTGTCAATGAAACGGTCTGATGCGTTTATGTGGACCAAGCCTGAGGCGTTTTAAACGCGGGCATGATTCAAATGGAGGCACGGAAGGGTGGAAGGTGCAATCTGGCTTGATAATGTGTGTTTGAGCTTAATGATGATATAAGATGCCTTGATTGCATGCTTGACATCCGTGTGTTATTCCGTGATAGTTGAATGCCTCATGTGATTTTTGTATAAATTGTTTATGATTTTATTTGCCTGAGTGGACAATCAGCCTAACCTATGGTTAGGACCCACCTTACTGAGATGTATGTCTCACCCCGTTGTGGGACCCCATTTCTTTTCAGATCCTAGGCCTTGAGGATGTGGCCAGTTAGGTTTGGTGACCCAAAAAAGATGTCTGTATATTTTAAGGAGTTCCCTGACGGACAGGGAACCGTTTATGTTAGGAAGTGTACAGTCGTCTAGGTAGATGAGGGTGGTAGTAGCTGGAAACCTCACAGGTAAGAGGCATGGTTCAGGAAAATAGGGGACGTTTCTACAGGGCAACTGAAGCCCACTGAGGTACCCCGCGGGGTGATACCCAGTTGGTGCCATCCCGCTCGAGATTCAGTGGAGGCCGATCGGTCCGTCTCTAGCGGACACCGACGAGGTCATAGTGATTGAGACTACCGAGGACGATCTGGTGGAGCCATCAACTGACGAGACGATGGAGGACACCGTGGAGGTTTGCTTGGAGACCTTCTCGGAGTACGAGCCCACTGAGGAGGCTGAGAAGGAGACTGGTGACTCCAGTAGCTCGACCTAGGAGTCTCTGCTTCCCTGGTCTGATATTTTGATGGTGTTCTCAATACCTGTTTCTTTTGGAAGACTGATGGTTGTCTTTTGTGTTAGCCTTGCCACCCTACCGACCAGTATGTTTAGTTGTCGTGCCTTGTAGGGGTAGTCAGAAGTTTATGTATTATTAGATACCCTCGCTACCCAGGTCCCATTTTATATTGTACGGAGGAGTTGTTTTGTATCATCGCTTTCGTGTGCTTTCTATATGATATATCTCTCGACCTTTATATGAATCTTGGGACCTCAAGAGATAGTTTGTGCTTGTAGGGAGTCGTGCGCTTGTGCCCGGGGCATGGGGCGTGACAACGTCATTTTTCCAATTCAAATTTCTTTTGATGAGGCGACGTCCAATTCAATTATAATGTTGGAATTCTTGATTTTTCATTTTTCAATTTTGAGACTCGTCTCTAGCCATTCCTCGGTCAGATGTAATTTCAGACTATCCGAACTAACGGGCGGCTTTTGCAGACGTTATGCGTATTGACTTTGTGATTCTCATCACGCTTAGGGCTTGTCAGTTCATGGCGACTTTGGTTGTCATGTAACAGCGAGGGTCTATTACTAGTTCCGACGATCTCGATTGTGATCGTTCAATTTAGGAAAATTTTGTAAATTATACAGTGGTTAAGCGGCATCGCCCGTGCTGCAATCGTATAACATTAGCAATGCATTCCTTAATCGTTCTTAGATCGGCCATTAATGGTTCTAAATACTCCCTCGGCAATCCTTATGGTTAAAGTGTCATTTCCTATTTGAGTTCCTTAGGTCCACGTACCTTGTCTCGCGTTAGCCTTTCCCTTTTGGTCAGTTAACTTGAGATTGATCAGATCCGAGCGAGATATGACTGAAATACATCGTTAGATACATTCTCATTGATAAGTCTCGAAATGACTGGGAAAATCAGAATGTCACACCTCCTCTCATGTTTCTCCGCGATCGGATTGATATGATTCTGTGTAAATCGTGTGATTGAACTTCCATGGCCATACTCGGCATTTTGCTCATTGCTAGTGATTGTGCATTTATAATTGCTTGATTCTTAGATATGTTAAACTAGAAAGTGAGACGAGTCGAACGGGGATAATTTCGAGTCATTTAGTCAACATTTGGTCATCGATTGGCGTCAGAGAAGCCTCGGCCGTCCATTTAGTTACCGTCGAGAGGTTAAGACGATGTTGAGTTGCATGATTGATCCAAGCTGGCGTCGAGTTGGCCATGCCATTAGTCTGTTAGGTTGAGTCAGCAAATAGATCGGACTCTCAGGGTTAATTGCATCTAATTTTAGTATTCATTCGATTAGTAATTAGGATATTAGTTTATTATCAGAAAATACACGAAAAATGGGAAAACGGTGTCGTTTAGGTTAGTGGTCGAGCAGCGTCGTTTAGGTTAGTATGAATGAACAGTCCAGATCAATTCGACCTAACGACATAGGATTAGACCGAACGACATAGGATTAGTCACCGCGCGATCCTAACTGTAGATTTTGGTATGCTGATCTGAGGGCGGTGGCTTAGCCACGTAGGCGAGTTTGGACCATAGGATTAGACATATAATAAAAAAATAAAAAATCAACACGACATCTCTCCGGAGTTAGTCTCTGTGCGAGTTCGGGTCTGAGTCGGGTATCCGATCCGTTTGGGTCGACTAACTTGGTCAGGATAATTTCTTTTATAAAACAAAAAATAAAAAAATAAAAGAAAAAACATTTTCAAAAATAAAAAATTGAAAAAATTCTATAAAATTCTAAAAAATGTTAGAAAATCCTAGAAAATTCCAAAAAAAAGAGAGAAAAAATTGTAGAAAATTCCTAAGCACTCTAGAAATTCCCAAAAATTGAGGAATGACCACTGACAACTGGTCAATTCTATTTTTGGGATTTCTTATCCCTTCTTCTCGAATTTGACGATTTTTCTCTTTATGGGTAAATCAACTCTACTTTGTATATGAGATAGGTCGAAAATGCCTAGATTGGGATTAAGGTCAGTTAGGTGGCGAATCTTTCTACTTGGATTTTCGTATCTCATCATTTTTCCTGAAATGACGATTCTACCACTCAAAGGGTAAATCATCTTTCCTATTTCAATGAGTCGTGAAAATTGCTCAAAATTAGGATTTGGGTCTGATGGATGGCCAATCATTCTGTTTGGGATTTTCATTTCTCGTCATCTTATGAAATGACAATTTTATCCCTCAAAGGATAAATCATTTCTAAAATTTCAGAAAATTCTGAAAATTGTCGACAAATAGGAAATGGATCAATTAAATGATCAATCCTATTTTCAACCCGTTTTGAGTCCAGAACTCTTCTAAAATGATAATTTTGCCCTTTTCGGGCATATTGTCACAAATTTCTTCAAAATTGTGATTTTACCCCTTATGGGCAAATCATGTCTAGATCACTCTTGAGCCATGATTGATGCTTCTCTAAACGAATTGGGTCTTACTAGGGATACCATATTTTATTCATGTGATTTATCTGTATGTCCTGGATCCTTGATTTGTGTGCCTTCTTTTACTAGTTGTAAGTGCTAGGGTAGTCACTTCTATCTGTATGAACTCCTAGATTTAGGGTTCGTACCCTACTCATCTGCATGAAAACTTAAGGTTAGATAATTTAGTCAACTTAGATACCGAAAGGGTGTTGACTCTGATAGTTGGCGTAACTTAGTCCTCGATCTAATTTATCTTGTTCTTGCAGAATCGAATGGAAGCTCCCAACTTTTCAATAGGATTTCCAATTGTACTGTCACACCCCGAACCTATCAGGCACGCAAAATCCCACTAGCGCTGTCTTATCTCGGTGGTACCTAGGATCCGTCGGCCAACAATTTGTAACTACTAAATGATACAAACATACAGAAACGATGAAACTTCTCTATTCAATTCAATCTTAAGATGACTCAGGACACAGGGTACGTCTTCTTATAAACACCAACCACAGGTTCAGAGGGTACAACTCTAACTTTGAGGTAACATGAAATCTCTAAAGTCACGAAAGTGTAATTCCATTTCCTATAATTACTTCTTAAAATATCGATCATTGGCAGGCCTAGATTTTCATCGCCTGGAACCAGAAAAAAGTTAATCCCACGACGGGGTGAGATATGAATCTCAGCAAGTTCACCCCAAACCTAGACCAGGCTATTAGTCCTCCCAAATTATGCAATAAAACAATAGACAAGGATTCATTGATAAAACAACACATGACAATAAAACATCAAGGCACCTCGATACGTCTGACATAATGCAATCACGATTCAAGGACAATCATCATATCATCACAACCAAGCTTCATACTAGCACAACATTAAATTCATAAGAAAATGTGTGTCCTCAATTTCATCACAACTTTCAATTCTAATAGCCAAGCCCGCGTCAATACGCATCAAGCTAATCCCGAATTTAATCCCAATGGCCAAGCCCGCATCAATATGCCTCAGGCTTATCAAGGTCTCGATTGGCAACCCGCGTTCTGACGCATCAGGTTCCAAAGGCCATTTCGATACTTGTGTCGACACGTATCAAGACTATCCTGCATTCTGACGCATCAGGATATCAATTCTCTTTTCAATAGCTATGTCCGCATTAATACTCCTTAGGTTCAGTCCGCGTCATTACGCCTCAGACTATCAAATTGACAAACCCGCGTTAAACGTATCAGGTTTTCAATGCTATTCTCGGCCTGTATCAACACATAATCAACTCGTCTCGCGTCTCAACCCATCGGGACATTAGCTACCACAATCCCGCGTTTCAACGCATCAGGGTACTAGCCATCACAACCCTGCGTCTTAACGCATCAGGGTGCCACAAGCTCTTAGGCTCACAAATCAAACTCCCCTCTTAAGGAACTTCATAATTGAGTACAATTTTTATCAGCCAAGTAATGAATCATTATCATGCGAGACGTCAAGGCCAAACGCCCACAAGGTGATTTCAAATACACAGCAAAACAGTCAATCTAATGGTTTGTTCTTTTGTCAACTCATTCATATTTCTCAAACAGTCGCCATTCAAGGTCAAATATCACATAGCCATATTAGCATCCATGTCAATCAAATGAACACAACAACAATTTAGCCATGAGAGTTATAATTTCTCATCATCAGGAGTACACACGACTCGCACCTCCACTATCTCAGTTGATCATGAACAATCAATGCAGTAGACTCCCAAATTCATCAATATATCATCCAAACGCATCCAGTAGTGTCCTAACTTCCTAGCAAAGGTTTAGGAGTCACTTACTTTTCAATTTAATCTATAAAATTCCCTCCAAGATTCCTCCAAAGATTCAGTTCCCTTCGATCCTAAAACAAGACAGCCGTGCGACCTAATCCAAAGTTCGTCAAACGATCAATGTTTCTATTCCAATCACCAATTCACGTAGCATACACCTCATTAACATCTCAATTAACATTCTTGTATATCTTAACGACGAATTTAAAGCATGGAGACACCTCCCACAGCCTTCAAAGGGGGCTCGGTTCATCCAAATCGAAACAGGGTAGAATTTGGTTCTGCCCTCTACCTCCTTAATTAGTCCATAATTCAACTCTAAACCTTGATTTATCACAAAATCAACTTGCTAACATATTGTATTACGTCTATAGGGGTCTCACCGAGAGTTTTGGAGTGAGCCGACGTCGGAAAGAGCTGCGAACAGCCCCGTTTCTCATATGTCCACCAGCAATCAGAAACTGCTTTGGAAAGTCATAGCACCGAACAAGAGGTCTAGAAATTGTCTCCAGCGAGCAGAAGATGGAGGAAGAAGAAGATGGGGTTTCGGTGGCTTGGGGGTGAAATGGCCGGACGAAAATGATTGAGGAGAGAGAGATGAGGCTTATATACAAGTTTGGGTCAAAAGTGAGTTGAATGTTAGGTGAAAAAGTTGGACAAGACCTCTCCTCAATTGATCTTGTGCCACTTGTCTACTTGCAATTCCAAGATGATCCAATGGTTATTATTCCTCCATGAATTTCGGCAGCCATGAGGGGTTTAATGTCCAAAATGCCCTTCTTCAATTGCAAGGGCAAAGTTCTAAGCTTGAAGGGTAAAACGGTCATATTACCCCCGATGTTCAGAACGTCGTTTTTCTCGTTTCAGAATCCTTCGATGGGACGACGACCAATCCGAATAACGTTGGAATTCTTGATTTTTCAATTCAAACTTTTCAGTACTCATTTCTGATAGTTTTATCTATCAAACGTGATTCCAGTTTATCCCGAACCGACGAGCGGTTTTTGCAGACATTATGTGTATCGACCCCGTGAATCATATCATGTTTAGGGCTCGTCAATTCATGGCGGCTTTGGTTGTCATGTAATTGTGAGGGTCTATCGCTAGTTCCCTCGACAATCCTTATGGCCAAAGCACTGTTTCCAATCCGAGTTCCCTAGGTCACGTATCTCGTCTCGCGTTAGCCTTTCCCTTTTGGTCAGTCTACTCGAACTGATCAGATTCGAGCGGAATACGACTGAAATACATCTCTCGATATACACTTCTCATCAATGAGTCTGAAATTGACTGGAAATTAGAATGTCACAACTCTTCCCCCCTTAAAAGAAATTTCGTCCTCGAAATTTGCAACTTTCCAACTCATCCAATCCTTTGGGGTATTGGCGCCTTGTTGCACCCTCACTCTTCCGAATAATCCCTTCCATAGCTTGACGATCTTGCTCGTCCTTTCCAACCCAAAACTATCTTTCCTCTGGAACTTGTCTCCTTTAATCCTCAATACACTAGGCTTCTCTCCATTCTCTTTCGGTATTCAAGTCATTTGCCAGCAGCTCATCCTCGAGCATTCACCTTATCTCTTTCATTTGTCTATAACCATTATTACCAAGCCCTCACTATCATACACTCTTACTGTCCTTACCATTTGGAGTATCACCCCCTTTAAACTTCCTTTGACGCCAACAGAGATTCAAGGGCTTTATCAATTTGCTCTCCATCAATCAAATCGAGTTATGACCCTCTTAACTCCTTAAACATTTACATGGTTACTTCCGTAACAATCTATTCTCGACTTCATCCGAAAATTCTCTTGGATCAAAGTGGTCCTTCAACTTTCATCGTCATGTCTAGTGCTCGACGTTTAATCATGGCTCACCTCAATTTCCTTGTAGCCTTCAGGCTAGGTGTTTCTAGTAATCATCACGCTAGTCCATTAGCGAACTTCCAATTTAGAAGTTGAGCCTCTTATTTCTTCAGCGAAGATCTGTCCCTCTATCGCCAATTACACCATGCTCAACTCTCTATTGTAAGCATCTGTTAAACAATTCACCCTTCCTTAGCGATACGAATGTTGCTATAACAACACTTGGGTGATCTCTTCGTTCTACATACCTCGCCTTTAATTCCATTTAGACAGTCCATGCTCTCAATCTCTTATAGTCCACATAATTCTCAAGGTCTTTTCTTCATCTAGGCAGCGCTTTCATACCCACCAGCACTTCTATACATCTGCGTTGCCTCTTGTTCAATTCCTCTAGAGAAATTGCAATTTTATACTCTGGTGGTAGGTATAGCCTTGAAACATTCTTTCACTCGAACAACATTCCCTAGCTTCATCGCGAGGACATTCGTAACCCATTCATATCACACCCTAAGCATTCCAACTCTTATGACCTTATCATCACGATGTACAAGCAACATCCATTTGAAATCGCCTTGTTATATCTTCAAGTTTCATTTTGCGTCGTGTCACTACAACCTTCATAAGCTTTCTAGTTTTCGATACAAAATGCCATTAACCGCATAGCCATCAACTTAACTTAAGTCTTCAACAATTCTTTTAACGTTCATTCATCCCTTCGTGTTACGACTCGTCTTCAATCCATTTAACCATTGGAACAACTCTTGTAGGGAATCATTCAACGGTCCGTCTATTGCCACTCATCAATCCCATGAAGCTTGCACTTTTCGCAACTCGCATCAACTATAGTCGATTCGTTACTTGTTCCAATCCTCAAAGGCACCCTAAGGATTCCCTTTTTCAAAAGTTTCATGACTGAGGAACCTCATCTCATTAGGTCCACGACTCACGCTCTTCACATTCGTCATATATCTAGCATCTTCTTAAATTCCATAGGATACTTTCGAGGGTTATTCATGTTTCTCATGACTCCTTAAATGAGTCCAATCATCGTCGTTCAAGATGGTAACAATCCATCTAATCATTCCTAGGACACTCAATTCAACTGATATCGACTTCTTTCTACTATTCCACACACTTTTCACTTGAGAACTTAGACCTTGGCTCTTTGTCGTTATGGGTCTCTTTTAGGACCGCACGGTATTTTGTTTACTCTTGTCACTCTTTTCACGAGAAGCATTAGTGCTTCAGCCTCTGAGTTCCATATTCACTGAGGCAACCTTATCCCAATTCCGTTCGTTCCACTAACGTCAACATCATCTTGGAATTCAACATTGTCCAAAAGGTTGTCTCTCTGATTTCACTTCCAATAGTCATTCAAGTTCTGCGTCCTCTTTCTCGTTACAGGCGCTTAATCATGATACTAAGACAATTTAGAGTTTTTCTTCCTTTTACAATAGGGTCTCTTACCCTAAGAAAGAAACTACATAATTCCATGACATTTTCTCACTTCAACTTCACCTTGTCCTTTTCATCCCATAGAGCGACAACCTTGGAGTCTACGCCAACAGCGATACCTTTACTCTAGGGTTCAAATGCCACTATGCTTTCATATTCTCTTTCTCATAACTCAGTCACCTCCAGTGGCAATATCTGTTCATCCTTAGGTCTCACAAATTCCCACGCCGAATACTCAATTCTACGTTCTCGAGTCACTTTGTATTTACACTCTAAGCACTCTTTTCGCTTACCCAACCATCCATTAGAATTACCAACGATCAAGACTATCAGGTCTATTAACTTTTCTTTTCGCCAACGACCATTTCATGATCCAATCATCCTTTAAGAACAATGCCATATTCTTTACGGAATAACAACTCATGATTTCATTCCTCATGGTTCCAATTCCATCAACAGTCCCCAAGAAATCATTAACTCCAGGCAATATAGCATGTCGATTCTTCCTCGACCTCATTCATAATAGAAAAGATTTGCTACTCACTTTCCATTGTGTGCCTACGCCCAGGTAATCAACCATTTCTCGTAGGCACACTCCATATTCATAATGGACATCTCTCTGCTCGTAATCCATGGCAGGAGTTCTCTTATTCATAGATCTTTCGATCATTCTCCTCTTCTGCTGAGTCCCATCACCATTCCTCAAAATTAGGAATAATAACTAGTCATGTGGTTCTCAAATTCCAATCCACTCAGGAACTTACTTATCTTGTTCAATGGTCTTTGACCACTTTTACCATATGCTTACGCGACCTTGAGAACTCTGTCTCACACCGATCGATCATCTTATGATCCTTGCAAAAGTATTAGGATCCAAACAACCCTTGCTCTCAAGCAATCCCAGGATGATACTTCCCATCGAACGACTCAACAGAAGTTGGCTAGGCGAATCTCATGCCTCCGAGGAAATCCTTCCTCTAGTGACCTTTCACCAATCCTTGATAGTCTTTTAGAGCTAGTACTGCCAAGGTCACTTTCCTTCTTTAGTGCACCTAAAATCTCTAAGGTTTTCTCACAAAACCCTCAATCCAAAGAGAGACAATTTCAAATTTCATCCCTCTACCTGACTCAATCAATTTCAGCCTTATACATAATCTCACAAACTTTTCCAAGCTCTCGTGGTCCTACCCACACATTCAATTTCGAAAAGACTTACTCAGAGTCATCTTCTTCGTGACTTCCATCACTTTAACTGTCAGTACAAGTCGTTTTAACAACTTGGGTAACAATGGCAGCTCCTTTCCAAGCTTGCCTATCCATAAAATTTCTCATTTTTATTCAAGGTTCTCACGACCCATTCAACTCCTAGGTCCCATGTGGTTCACAAACTCGAGCTAGTCGTTCTGCTGGTTTTCACGTTCTAGTTACTCATCTTTACTCAATTCTCATGATCCACCCTAGCTCCTAGATCCTTTCGTATCTCACATACACCTGCCAAGTGCTACTCTAGCGACCATACCTTGGTCCTTCAATCTTATCAAATTTTCATGTCACTTGAACCACTATGATTTCCCCTTAGAATTCAAGACTTAAGTCATTTACTCAATCTGGCAGCCTCAAGCTGCTCATGTCATCATTCATCACTATTAACCATCAGTGGTTCCAAAACAACTCTCTGATGATACATAGGAAATTCTCCACTAATTGCCAAATATTCAAGGATCTCACATCATCCTTGATCGATAATCGTTCCTCAAGCCAGCCTCAACGAGGCAACTTCTCAATCAAGCACTCAAGGCAGTGATTCACTAGGTCAAAAGCTCGTACTCTAGGCCTAAAGGCATTTGCCACTCTAGCGTAGTCACAACAGACTATTTCATTCTCAACTTGCCTCAGTTCAACGGGTATAAACCTCTCACGTCGTCTAACCTCCCAGTCATACCTTGGCCAAGCCAATCACATGAGGCTAATCATCAAACATGCCTAACAGGCTCATCACAACCATCACTTTTTTTTTTCAAAAGGCATGCACTGTCAAGCATGAAGCTTTTAACCATGCCATTCACAAGCATCATTACATAGGTCATGCCACTTTCAATCATTCTTGATGAGAATCAATCCCGTGCTATACATCTCTTATCCACAATTGGACTCAACCTGATACCCAGGCTTCCCCTTTTAAGTTATGACTTGGGTCATTCCTGCCTCTTGCCATCTTAGAAGCCTGCAGGAGCTGCTCTTTGTCTGGACTTCTCTTTCCCGCCTATTACTTATCGCCCTCATCAGACCTGGCCGTTGCAGGTTGTCCAAAGCCATACATTTACGGAGAAAGCCCCGTTCCACCCATATCATGTTTCATTACAGTTTATAGGTATCCCATCAACTTGTCCCATACCAAGCGATAGTTTATTAAGTCCAACAACGATAAGTTCATGCATTCACCCCTTATTAACTTTCGTTTCAAAGCCATAAACATAGGCACAGCATGACCATCCTTATCACTTGTCCTGTCAAAACCGTCTTCAGGTCAATCCCTATCCATTCAAGAGTTCTAATTCTACCAATGATCGTTACATCTCACAGATCAATTGCCCATATGCCATCATATATCTCAAGTCCAGTCAACGTTCAAATCAAATCCCTATGCATCCGATCACAACTGATCTTCAACTCATATCACCTAAGGCAGTCAATGGTAATCGATAGCTAAACCATCATAATATCACGCAATTCAAGCCTGAATTTGCCAATATTAGTCATCTTCTTATAATTCGTACTCCTCAAGTTGGGTCATGGACAAATCAATGTCACAATTATACATCTCAACTGACCCTTCATTCATAAGCAATTCCCTATTATCCTCGAGTTCAATTACTACCTCAGAATCCATGCTTATGACTCTCAAATCCTAGCTTACTTCTACTTAAGCTTTAATCACCACATAACTTAAGGTCATCCATTAAAGTCAACTCTAGGACCATTAGAATGCCTTACAAGTTCAAGCCTATAATCCTCAAGATCCAGCAATCCATGCTTAGTCCTATAGGACTCAATATCTAAATGTCCTCAAGTCATCGCTCCTTATCACTCTAAACCTCAATCACATTAGATCGAGATGACCATGCTCTGATACCAAATCGAACGAGGATGTCACGCCCGAACCTGGCGAGTGCGTGAACATCCCGCCCAGCCGTTCCTTTTTACATTAACTCTAGGATTCAACGGCCAATAATCTGAGCACTGACAGAAATACACATGCGGAAGCGATGCCACCTTCATTCACATAGATACAACCACATACGATGGCTTAGGAAAAATACATCAAATTACCTTAGCCAATTACTAAAAGATCAATTCCTAATTCAATATTTGGAGTACAATCTCAATATCCACAATTGGCAATTCCATTCTAAATACAACTGGTCAACTATCTCTTCAAATGCCACTCCATGGCAAGCTCGTGCTACCTTTGCCTAGAAACCTGAAAAAAAATGAAGCCCCCACTAGGGTGAGATATAAATTTCAGTAAGGTGGGTCCTAACCCTAGGTTGGACTGACTGTCCACTCAGGCAGTCAACTATCCCTCAATTATTCCAAACTCATAATCATACAGGCGCATTAAGAACAATTCAATAAAACAACAACATGCATATGGAAGGCACGCAATGATAACTCATGTCACCCTCAAATAATCACAGACACTCGGCCTGCCACTTCACCACATCCACCAATCTCCGCTTGTCTCAATCTCTTAGCCCGCGATTAATTCGCATCAGGCTCGATCCGCGTAAACGCATCAGACGGTCATCGGCAACCCGCGTAAACGCATCAGGTTCCGATGAATCTCCAAGCAAATTCATCATCTCACGAATTCCACCCCGCGATCTCGTCGCATTAGGGTATTCTCACAGTTCTGTCTCATGAATAGTTCGCGTCAAAACCGTGGCTATCTCAACCTCGCGATTCTGTCGCATCAGGGCGCCACGCAACATCAACACCACCCCGCGATCTCGTTGCATGAGAGCATTCTCACACTTCCGTCCCGTGAATAGTTCGCATCAGGACCGTGGCTATCTCAACCCCACGATCTCGTCGCATCAGGGCACCACGCAATATCAATTCCACCTCACGATCTTGTCGCATCAAGGTATCCATCTACTGCCCCACGTCTCATATGGCTCAGGGCCTTGCCATGTCAGGTTCATGCCACAACCATAACTCATACTATGATTTCTAATTCATTTGCACACACGATACCAAGTGCAAATTCAAGCACAATTCGAAAACTCCGTGGCATGCCAAGCAAATCAATGATATCCGAACATGGCAAACAACTCAAGCATAAATAATATCACACACAATCATCCTATAACATCTTAGGATATAATGAAAGTTACCCCCTTGGAAAAATTCTCATAATTCAATCCAATTGAACCTCGACTCGCCCAATCGAGTCCGATCTTCATAGTATAAGGTTAGGAATTCGCTTACCTTTGATTTGCCAACACAATTTACTCCTTTTGGGCCCCAAAGTTTCAGCTCTCAATGTCCACAACCAGACATGTCACACATCCTAACAAAATTCAATCAATTCCATCAATTTTCACACTCAATTCCTCAATCCACGAACCCCAATCATTCATATCCTAACCCTCACTATCTAATCATGTCTTAAACATCAATTTGAGGTTCAAAATCACCCGTTCTTCAATCCACCAGAACCGGTCTTGCACAGAACCTACCCGATTCAATTCAGTTTTGTGCATAGCGTGCACTATCCATCCTAAATCAACTTCAATTCCATCATTTAACACTTATCCTACCTCTTAACATGTCTATCTAAGGGTTCTTGAGGCTCACCGAAGATTTGAAGTCAATTGGTCGCCGAAAACTCGTCGAACGTTGCCGGTTCTTCCCGAGTTAGAATCTGGCAGTTTCTGGGCAAAATGTACAAGGTCGGTTCATGGTAAAAAACTTATCGAATAAATCCTTAATTTTTACCACAGAACCCTACATATGTCTACTGAGTCTCCACAAAATTTTAGCCCAAGATTCCAAGATTTCGACAATCAAAAGAGTCAAAAACAGGACCTACCTCAGGTTGGGTCCGATTTTGTCGGCTCTCGGGAGATTGTTTGGTCGGGACGTCTCGGTGCTCCAAACGACCTGATTCTTATTGGAGGAGTTCGACAAGTCGTGAAGCTTCGTCAGTGTGGCTGGCCGGCGATCGGAAGGTGGCCGGATGTGGCCGTCGACAGCACCGAACAGGAGGTCCAGAAACTGTCTCCGGCGAGCAGAAGATGGAGGAGGAAGAAAATGGGGTTTTAGTGGCTTAAGGGTGAAATGGCCGGCCAAAAATGATTGAGGAGAGAGAGAGGAGGCTTATATACAAGTTTGGGTCAAAGGTGAGTTGAATGTTAGGTGAAAAAGTTGGACAAGACCTCTCCTCAATTGATCTTGTGACACTTGTCTACTTGCAATTCCAAGATGATCCATTGGCTCTTATTCCTCCATGAATTTCTGCAGCCATAAGGAGTTTAATGTCCAAAATGCCCTTCTTCAATTGCAAGGGCAAAGTTCTAAGCTTGAGGGGCAAAACGGTCATTTTACCCCCGACGTTCAGAACGTCGTTTTTCTCGTTTCAGAATCCTTTGATGGGGCGACGGCCAATCCGAATAAATCCTTTATCCAATAATTCTTGCATTTGCACATTTAGCTCTTTCAATTTTTATAGTGACATCCTATAGGGTGCCTTTAAAATCGGCTCCGTTTCGGGAGCTAACTCAATCACGAATTCTATTTCTCGCTTTGGTGGCAACCCGGGCAGCTCTTAAGGAAAAATATTAGGAAACTCATGCACTACCAGAATGCTTTCTAGTTTAGGCTCCTCGGCGTTCGTGTCCATAACTGCGATTAAGTACGCCTGACATCCTTCATTCATCAACTTTGTCGCTTCGAGAGACGAGACTAAAGGAATGGTGGTTCCTCCTCGACTTCCCACAAATTCAAAACTAGGACGGCCTTCCGGATAGAAACGGATTATCTTACTACCACAATCAACAACTACAATTTGCTTACCAAACCAATCAACTCCTATGATCACACAGGGGCAACACAGCTAAGTCGATACTCTCTTTACTACCGCCAATTACGATTTTACAATCAGCACAGCCTAACGAAACCGGCACATTATCTTTCAACGGGGTGGCAACAGGCAGAATCACACTCAACGGCTTCAATTCCATATCAACCAAGTCAGTAAACCGAGCAGACAAAAACGAGTGTGATGCACCAAGATCAAACAATGCATAGGTAGCTTGGTCACACAAATAAATCGTACCTGTGACCACGCTTGGCGCTTCTTCTGTTTCCTTGCGTACTACAGCATAGACCCTTCCCTGAGCCGAAGGTTGGTTCTCATCATTTTGGGGAGTGGCAGTTGACGGTCCTGCCTGTGGTCATTGCCCTTGAGGTCTAGTCATTGGAGCTTGATTCGGGCAAGTTCTCATCTGATGGCCCATTTGACCACACTTGAAGCACGCTCCAGTTTTCGCTGGGCAAGGTCCGTTACCATGTCTTCTAGCATAGAGACGGCAGCTCCAGTTCATTGGGTTCGATGGTGTCACGCCCCGTGCTCCAACACGAGCACTTGACTCCCTACAAGTAAATCAAATATCTCTCGTGGTCCGAAGATCCATAATTAAGACGAGAGACGTAATATATATATGTACAAAGCATGCGGAAGCGGCAATGAGATAACTCCTCCGTACATAACATAAGTTAAGTGGAACCTAGATAGCATAAAACTGTTGTACATAACATCCATTTGTTCATACTAGTGAATAACCACTAAATCCGATAAGCAAAGGGGGTGACGGGGTGAGCATACAAAATGGACCATCAACAAAATCCAAAATAACCATGGTCGGGGTCGCCACACAAGATCGAACCACAAACTAGAATATCCTAGGAAGAGCTACTGGAGTCCTCAGTTTCCTCAGCATCCTCCGTTGGCTCATACTCTGAGAACGTCTCAGAGCGAACCTCAATGGTATCCTCTATGGTCTCCTCATGCAATGGCTCAGCGAGATCCTCCTCGGTCGCCTCCAGCATAATAACTTCATCCTCGGTGAACGCCAGAGTCGGGGTCCTCTCTGGTCCATTCCTAGAACCTGCTACCGATTCCTCTGCCTGATCTTGGTCCCTATCGAGGTGGCACCAATTAGGGATCACTCCCTGGGACTTCAACGGCCTAGTCGACTCGTCCCCGACCTTCTTAAACCAGGCCTCATACCGATGAGGCTTTCAGTCCGTACTGTCCTTGTCCACCTAGAGAACAGTACACTTCCTTACATAAATGGTCCCCTAACCGTCAGGGAACTCATCAAAATACACGGTCCTCTCCTTAGGGTCTCCAAAGCAAATAAGCCATATAGTCAATGTCTAGGATCTGTAAAAATAAAGGTCCCCAAAGAGGTGAGATACACATCTCAGTAAAAGGGTCCTAACCCTAGGTCAGGCCGACTGTCCACTCAGGCAGTCATCTACCCAAAAATTCCAAACTCAAAGTCACGCAGGCACATACAAATAAAGATGACGACATACAGATGACAGGCATACAGCTATGACATCATATCACACTCAGATAATCATGCACACCTCATCCTGCCACTTCACCACAACCACCTCTTCATGCCTGCCTCATTCTCATGCCTGCGATTAGATCACATCAGACTCGGTCCGCGTAAACGCATCAGATCGTCATTGACAACCCGCGTAAACGCATCAGGTTTCAATGATTCTCCAGGCCAACATCGACACCTCATATCTCCGTCTCGCAATTAGATCGTATCAGGACTATGGCCTTCTCAACCTCGCGATTGATTGCATCAGGACGACAAACAACCTCTACCCCGCACCTCAGCGCCTTAGGGTATCAACCACATCACCCCGCGTCTCGTACGCATCAAGGTCTCACCTTGCCTTCGCCATGCCACCATCACAACTCATGCACACAAGGTCAAGTGCAACTCATGCATTAACAATGCATCCATGGCATGCAAGGCGATTCAAATGCACCATCAAATGTGGCAATTTACTCAGGGCATAAGCATAATCAAACAATTGAATTATCTAAACTCTTCTAGCATACGCGAGTATCAATCATCTTGAAACCCCTCACAAATCAATAAAACTATCGTCCAACTCACCCAATTAAGTCCAATCTTCCTATCCTAAGTTTGGGATTTCCTTACCTTGAATTTGATATCACAATTTTCTCTTCTTGAGCCCCCACAATTTTCGGCTTCAAGGGTCCAAGGCCGAACTCACCGCGCAACCTAGGAATTTCAACCAATTCGTCAATTTCCTTTATCCAATTCCTCAATCCATGAACCACAAACCTCCATAACATAGTCCCCATCATCCTAGCATGTCTAAATCACCAATTTGAAACTCAAAATCATCAGCCCTCAACCCCAACAGATTGGGTCTTGCACAGAACCGAACCGGTCCTTTTCAGTTCTGTGCAAACCGAGCACAACTGATCTAAATCTTTGCCAAATCCATCATTTAATCACTACCCTACCTCTTAACATGTCTATCTAAGGGTGTAATGGTCTCACCGAGAGTTTGAGGTCGAGTCGTCACCGGAATTTCGTAAAAAGTCGCCGGTTCCTCAAGGCCAGTAATATGCAGTTTTCTAGCCAAGGTTAACAAGACCCATTTGGGGTCAAAACTTTATCAAATCAAACTCAAATTTTTTCCACATATTGATATACAAGTCCCATAGATCTCCATAAAATTTAACCTCAATATTCCAACATTTCAATATCCTAAGGGGACTAAAACTCGGCCTACTTCAGTTTGAGTCAAATTTCGTCGGCTTCCGGGGAAATACTTGGCCGGAGCTCCTCGGTGGTCCAATGGCCATGCTTCTACTTCAAGGGGGTCGGCAGGAGGTGGGGCTAGGCTCAGGTGGTCGGCTCACCGGCCGGTGGTCGCCAGAGAGTGGCGTTGACGGCGACGAAGGGAACTGCAGAAGCTAGTCAGCGACAAAGAGAAGAAGGAAGGAGAAGAATCTGTGGTCGTGAACTATAGAGAGTGCTATGACTGGTCAATGGGAGAGGAGAGAGAGTGAAAAAGACTATATACAAGGCTCAAGTCAATGGTTGAATGGTAGGTGGCCAATAGTGGACATGACCACTCTTTAACCCATCCTTTGACACTTGTCCTAGATGTCATTCAAGCTTGATTCAATGGCCACCATTCACTCACCTTTTTAGGCAGCCTTGGGGTGGTTTGAAAGACCAAAATGCCCTTCCTTATTTGCATGGGCAAGGCTTAAGCTTGAGGGGCAAAATGTTATTTTTACCCCTGACGTTCGGAACGTCGTTTTTCTCGTTGCAATAATCTTCGATAGGGCGACGGCCAATCCGAATATGTCGTTGGAATTCTTGATTCTCCATTTTCAATTTTCAAGACTCATTACTGATGGTTTTCTCTATCAGACGTGGTTCCAGCCTATCCCGAACCGACGGGCGGCTTTTGCAAACGTTACGTGTATTGACCCTGTGATTCATATCACATTTAGGGCTCGTCAATTGATGGCGACTTTGGTTGTCATGTAATTATAAGGGTCTATCACTAGTCTCAATGGCCTCGATCGTCACGGTTCGATTTAGGAAAATTTTACAAATTATATATTGGTTAAGCGGCATCACCCACGCTCCAATCATATAACACTAGCAATGCATCCCTTAATCATTCTTAGATCGGCCTTTTATGGTTTTAAATGTCCCCTCGATAACCTTATGGCCAATGCGTCATTTCCTATCCGAGTTTCCTAGGTCTACGTACCTTGTCTCACGTTAGCATTTCCCTTTCGGGTCAGTCTACTCGAATTGATCAGATTCGAGCGAGATACAACTGAAATACATCTCTAGATTTACTTCTCATTAATGAGTCTGAAATTGACTGAAAATCAGAATGTCACAAACGGCTTCACTATATTCTTTCCTATTGGTGGGATGAGCATCTATTGCTAGCCATAGGCCTTTTGCCGGTCTGGCGGTTATCTCTAAACGAATTAAATTGAGATCCAGATGCGGCATTTCTCTCTTTCAGATCTCTCTCGATCATCTGTCCCCATTCATAAATTTCCTTGTAGGTCCTCAAGTTCAGAGCTATCATCTAGCTGTGAAGCTCAAGCCTCAGTCCATCTCGAAATCTCCGCGTCTTCTCTAGGGGATCCTCTACCGATCGAGGTGTATACCTTGACAGTCTGGAGAACTCGGCTTCATACTAGTCTATGGTCAGATAACTCTGACACAGTTGCAAGAACTCTACTTGCTTCCTTTCTCGAGCCGTCTTGGAGAAATACTTGTCATTGAATGCCGTAGTAAAGGCATTCCAAGTCAAGGTTGTCCCTTCCGAAAAGATTCCATTCTTGGTGGCAGCCCACTAGTCATTAGCGGTACCTTCTAGCTAGTACACTGCCAATAGTACGTTTTCTTCGTCCGTGCATCTCAAGACTCCAAAGGCCTTCTCAAGTTTCTCGATCCACCTTAGCATCAACTCAAGGTCTCTAGTCCCATCGAACTGGGTTGGCTTCAGCTTGATAAACTGTTCGACTAGTTGGCCCATCTACCTGGCCACGACGACTTCTTCCTGGGCATTCACTGCCTCATTGCCCTGGTCATGATCGCCATTGTTTCCATTGCCTCCATTATTGCCATCATTGGCGTTAACGGTAGCTATTGCGACTCCTACCGCTTGAGCTATGGCAGCATCCCTATCTTGGGTCTACCTGTCAATGAGGTCGCCAATCCTTTCTAGTGCTCTCAGTACTCCATCTATTCTCGGGTCTTTCGCCACAGGTGGCCTCGAACTAGAGGCTTCGATCCTGCGTCTTCCAGGACTTCTAGGCAGATTACTCATTCTTATATACTTTCACTAAGCCTAGACCACCACAATTTCATCAAGGAGTTAGTAACTCATTCATCTAACCGAGTCCAGAGATATCAAATTATGACCTAACGAAAACGGTCATAACATAACGACTTTCCACACAACTAATTCCAGAGGCACTTCACTAAACAGTCCATGGCCATCACTCCATTCTGTCCACTTCAACGGTTCACCAAAACTAGCCATGCTCATTTACTCAGTAGCTCAAGATCCAGAAATGACTTTCGACGCTAGACATGAAACTTAATCCTCACAAATCACCATAATCTTATCAGGACCAATGTCAATTACACGCGTCAAGTCATATGCCATGCATCTCGTGCCATATTCTAACAAGTTTCCTAAGGTCTCACTAGCCGTCTTGTCCCAACTTAATCCTCCTTATCACTTCAATCCTCAATCAACTTGGATTGAGCTGACCTTGCTTTAATACCAAGCAAGGTGGGGATGTCACGACTCGTGCCTCGGGCACTAGCGCGCGACCCCCTACAAGAGTAATGTCACGCCCACGCCCCGGGCACGAGCACGCGACTCCCTGCAAGCACAAACTGCCTCTCGTGATCCCAGGATGCACATATAGGTCAAGAGATATATCATCAATAAATGGCACACGGAAGCGACAATATAAAACTCCTCCGTAGAAATGTAAAATGGGACCTGGGTAACGATAATATTAATACATACATAGGTTCTCAACTGTTCACATAAGAATATCATAAACTAGATCAACTAGTCAGTAGGGGTGACGTGGTAGGTACGAAAGACAGTCATAGCTGCTCTCAAAAAGGGACAGACATCAAGGTCACCTAACTAATTGCTGGACTAGCAAAGTAGAAACTCCTAGGTTGAGCTGCTGGAGTCGTCGATCTTCCCTTCAGCCTGCTCACTAGGCTCGTACTTCGAGAAGGTCTCCGAGCAAACCCCCACAGTATCCTCCATGGTCTCATTAGTAAACGGCTCCACCAGGTCCTCCTCGGTAGCCTCGACCACTATCACCTCGTCTGTATCCTCCAGGGTCAGGGTCCTCTCTGGACCAATCATCGAACTAGCAACAGATCCCTCAGCCTCTACTGAATCCCGAGCGGGATGGCACCAACTAGGGATCGGCCCTCGAGTAACCTCAGTGGGCTTCAACGGCCTTATAGAAGCGTCCCTTATCTTTCTGAACCATGCCTTAAACCTATGAGGCTTCCAGCTACTACCGCCATCGTCTACCCAGACGACTGTACACTTTCTAACATAAATGGTCCCCTGTCCGTCAAGGAACCCTTCAAAATAGACAGACATCTCCTTAGGATCCTCAAACCTGACTGGCCACATGCTCAAAGCCTAGGATTTGTAAAGAAATGGGGTCCCACTACGAGGTGAGATATACATCTCAGTAAGATAGGTCCTAACCCTAGGTTAGGCAGACAGTCCACTCAGACAAATGCAAACGCTAATAATAAATACAAAATTTCATGAGGCATTCCTTTATCAATAATAACACACAGATGCCACGCATGCAGTCATGGCATCATAGCACATCAATAGGATCGTGTACGCCTCGTCATGTCGAATGACAACTTCCACCCTTCTTGCCTGCCTCACTTTCATGCCCGCGTTTAGAACGCCTTAGGCTCGGTCCACCTAAATGCATCAGATCATCTCATTGACAAATAAACGCATCAGGTTTTCAATATTACTCCAGGCCTATATTGACACACCTCCACTCCATCCCGTGTTTCAACGCATCAGGACATTGGCTATTTCAATCCCGCGTCTCATACGTCTCGGGGTGCCATTCATTTCAAACCCCGCACCTCAGCGCCTCAGGGCATTCCTCCACACCACCCCGCGTCTCATCGTCTCAGGGTATTCCCACATCTCAAATATGCCACAAGTTCAATTCAATTCCTACACATAATGTCAAGTGCAAAATCATGCACAATCAATACACATATGGCAAGCAAAACAATCAAATTTGACATTCAAATATGGTAATCAACTCAAGCACAAGCATTATCACTCGTTCAAGTCCTCTATACCATTCTAGGACACACATTGGGTCATCACGTTATAAACTTCCAAGAGTCGACCAATTCACACACCAATCGCCCAATCGAGTCCAATCATCCTATCAAAGGTTTAGAATTCCCCTTACCTCAAGCTTAATGCAATGCAAGTCTCCTTCTGAGCATCTCAAAGGTTCGGTCCTAACGGTCAAAGATCAAGTCCACCTCTCAACCTAAGGAAATTCATCCAATCATTAACTTTTCTTGCTCAAATCACCACCCTACTAATCATACACCTCATAGGCTTATCAATTAACATTCTAACACTTCTCAATGATGGATTTGGAGCTCAATTACAACTATCAACAGCCCCCACAAAATCGATTTGTACAGAACCGAACCGGACGAATTTCAGTTCTGTGTATACCTCAACTTACACGCCTTAAGCCACCTCAAATCCTTAATTTAATCACTAATCTACTAGCTAACATGTAGTTCTAAGGGTTGGGAAGCCTCGCCGAAAATTTGAGCTCAAGGTGACGTCAAATGGTCCACGAACGGCGTCGATTCCTCCAAGCTTATCGCCGGTCAATTCTGACCCTTCAAACACAAGACTCATTTGGGGTCAAAACTCCATCAAATTAACCCAAACTTTTTACCACAGCTCCATCTATGTGTCCCCTAAATTTTCACAAAATGTGGTTACAAAACTCCAAGATTTCGGGATCCTAAGAGGCCAAAAATGTGGCTTACCTCTGGTTGCGACGATTTCCGTCGACTTTTGGGATATTGGCCGGCCGGAGCTCCTCGATGGGTCAAACGACTTGCTTCAATTTTGAGGACGTCTACAAGAGGTTTAGGAATGAGTGGGCAGTCGGCTCGATGGCTGGGGATCGCCGGAGGTGGTGGTCGACGGCGGGGAACGGGCGAATAGAAACTGGTCGGGCGGTGGAGCTCTCGGCAAGAAGAATGAAGAAGAAGAAGAAATATGCAAAAGGGAAGAGGTATTCGGCCATGAGGATAGAGAGAGAGGGTTTATACTTCATTTGGCTTGATCAACAAGGGTTGAATGGTAGTTTAAAAGTGGAAACATCAACTCATGGCCTCATCAATTAACACTTGTCCAATGTGTCATTCAAAGCTCATCCATTGGCCCACAATTTCTTCAATTTTCGGCAGCTCTTGGGGTGTTTCAATGACTAAAATGTCCTTGTCCAATTAATAAAGCAAGGCTAAGGCTTAAGAGGCAAAATGATAAATTTTACCCTCGACATCCAATACGTCGTTTTTTTGATTCCCAATTTCTTTGATAAGGCGACGACCAATCCAATTGAGATGTCGGAATTCTTGATTCTCCATTTTCAATTTTCAAGTCTCGTTTCTGATTCAACTCTCTATCAGACGTGATTCTAGCCTATCTCGGACTAACGGGCGATTTTTGCAGACGTTACGCGTATCGACCATGCGATTCATATCACAATTAGGGCTCGTCAATTCATGGCGACTTTGGTTGTCGTGTAATTGTGAGGTTCTATCACTAGTTTCGATGGTCTCAATCATCACTGTTCGATTTAGAAAAATTTGCAAATTATACATTGACCAAGCGGCAACACCCGCACTCCAATTGTAGAACGCTACCAATGCATTCTTTAATCGTTCTTAGATCGGCTTTTTATGGTTCTAAATATCCCCTCGACAATCCTTATGGTCGAAGTACCATTTCCTATTCGAGTTCCCTAGGTCCACGTACCTTGTCTCGCGTTAGCCTTTCCCCTTTGGTCAATCAACTCAAATTGATCAGATTCAAGCGAGATATGACTGAAATACATTGCTAGATATATTTCTCATTAATGGATTTGAAAATGACAGGAAAATCATAATGTCGCATCTCTTCCCCCCTTACAAAAATTTCGTCCCCAAAATTTACATCAAACTTGTTTACTCAAACAAATGGAGGTATTGACGCCTCATCGTTTCCTCGCTTTCCCGCATAGCGCCTTCTGTTCCATGGTGTTTCCACACAACTTTGACCAATGGAATCGTTTTATTCCTCAAAATTTGCTCTTTCCGGTCTTTGATCCTGACTGGCTTCTCCACATAGGATACTTTGTCATCCACTTCTATAATCTCATAGTCTAGCACATGTGTCAGGTCCGGCTCGTACTTTTGTAGCATGGACACATGGAAGACATTGTGTACTTTGGATAGATTAGGCGGTAAGGCAAGCCTGTAAGCTAAGTCCCAATCCGTTCCAAATTTTCAAATGGGCCCACGTACCTTGGGCTCAGTTTTCCTTTCTTTCCAAATCGCGATAATCCCCTCATTGGCGACACCTTAAGGAAAACATGATCGCCTACTTGAAACTCCAAAGGCTTACGCCGCTTGTCCACATAACTCTTTTGACGACTCTGTGCCACCTTCAGTTTATCCCGAATTATCTTCACTGCTTCCACTGATTGCTCTACCAACTCTGGGCCTATGATACTTCTTTCTCCAACCTCGTCCCAACAAATCGGTGTTCTACAAGCCCTTCCATAAAGCGCCTCAAACGGTGCCATTCGGATGCTCTGCTAGTAGCTGTTGTTATATGCAAACTCGACCAAATGCAACTGATCTTCCCATTTACCTTTGAAGTCTTTTATGCACGCTCTCAACATATCCTCGAGCGTCTGAATCATCCTCTCCAGTTGTCCATCCGTTTGTGGATGGTACACCGTCCTAAATTACAGTCGAGTTCCCATGGCATCCTGAAGACTTTTCCAAAAGTTCGCTGTGAACTTGGGATCTTTATCTGAGGTAATTGTCAGAGGTACTCCATGTAGTCTCACTACCTACCTCATGTACAACTCGGCATATCTATCCATTGCGAAATCCTTTTGCACAGGGACGAAGTGTGCAGACTTAGTCAATCTGTCCACGACTACCCATATAGAGTCGTGACCTCTTTGGCTCCTTGGGAGTCTTATCACAAAGTCCATCATTACGTGCTCCTATTTTCATTCCAGAATTTCCAGCGGCTATAATAATCCACCAGGCTTACAGTGTTGTGCCTTCACCTGCTGGCATGTCAAGCACTTTGCCACATACTTCGCTACATCCACCTTCATCCCGTTCCACCAGTAGTGTTGACGCAGGTTCTGATACATCTTCGCGCTCCCTAGATGGATATTATAATTGCTCCTATGAGCCTCGGACAGAATCATTTCTCTAAGTTCTTCATCCTTTGGCACGCATAGATGCCCTCGAAATTTCAAGATCCCGTCCTCTAACACTTGAAACTCCGGTTTCCTCTTCGTCGCGTCCATCCTTAGGATTTTTCGAATTTCTGAGTCCGTGGACTGTAAGGTCTTTATTTCTTCCTGGACCTCAGGTTCCACCTTCAATGTAGCCATCAAACTGGACAATTAGCAGACTTCTAGTCTGAACTCAGAATCTCTCAAATCCTCGATCATCGACCATCATTTTACTAATAGACAGGTGATGCTCGATTTTTGACTAAGTGCGTCTATGACTTTGTTTGCCTTCCCGGGGTGATACAATATATCACAATCATAATCTTTAAGTAGCTCCATCCACCGACGCTGCCTCATATTCAGTTCCTTTTGAAAAAACAGATACTTCAAGCTTTGGTGGTCTGTATAAATCTGGAACTTTTCGCCACATAGATAATATCTCCAGATCTTCAGAGCAAAAATGATCGCTGCTAACTCTAGATCGTGAGTTGAACAATTCATTTCGTGCGATCTCAGCTATCGGGATGCGTAGGCCATTACACTTCTATGCTGCATCAACACATAGCCTAGTCCCTTTAGCAAAGCATCGCTATATATCTCATAGCTTCCTGGTCCAGGCGGGATCGTCAACACCGGTGCGGTTGTCAATCGATGCTTGAGCTCTAAGAAACTCCTTTCGCACTTATCCGTCCATTCGAACTTTGTTTCTTTCTTTGTCAATCTCGTCAATGGAACGGCTATGGACGAAAACTTCTCCACAAAACGTTTGTAGTATCCTGCCAATCCCAAGAAACTTCTGACCTCTGTGATCGTAGTAGGCCTAGGCCAATTTGTTACAGTTACGATCTTCGCAGGATCCACCGCGATTCCTTCTCCAGATATCACGTGACCAAGAAATGCTACCTTATTCAGCTAGAACTCACATTTGCTCAACTTAGCATAGAACGAGTGTTTCCTCAAGGTCTACAACACAATCCTGAGGTGCTCTTCGTGTTCCTCGTTACTCCTTGAGTAAATCAGGATATCGTCGATAAAGACCATGACGAGTCCAGAAATTCCTTAAACACCCGATGTGTGACATTCTGATTTCCAGTCGATTTCAGGCTCAGTAATGAGAAGTGTGTATCTAGAGATATATTTCAGTCGTATTCCGCTCGAACCTAATCAATTCGAGTAGGCCAACCATAGGAGAAAGGCTAACGCGAGACGAGGTACATGGAATTAGGGAACTCGGATAGGAAATGACGCTTTGACCATAAGGATTGTCGAGGGGATATTTAGAGCCACAAAAAGGCCGATCCAAGAACGATTAAGGGATGCCTTGCGAGTGTCATACGATTGGAGCGCGGATGATGCCGCTTAACCAACATATGATTTAAAAAATTTTCCTAAATCGGACGGTAAAGATTGAGATCTTAGGAGCTAGTAATAAACCCTCGCAATTACATGACAACCAAAGCTGCCACAAATTGACGAGCCCTAAACTTGATTTGAGTCATGGGGTCGATACGTGTAATGTCTGCGAAAGCCGCCCGTCGTTTCGGGATAGGCTGGAACCACATTTGATAGAGAAAACTATTAGAAATGAGCCTTGAAAGATTTGAAATGAAAAATAAAAAATTTTAACGTTATTTGGATTGGCCGTCGCCCTATCGAAGATTTTCGGAATGAGAAAAACGGCGTTCTGAATGTTTGGGGTAAAATGACCGTTTTACCTCTCAAGCTTAAACCTTTGCCCTTGCAATTGAAGAAGGAAGAATTGGACTTTTAACCCCTTTAGGCTGCCGAAACTCAAGGAGGAAGCATGGCCATTGGATCATCTTGGACAAGCAAATGGGACATGTCAATGGATGACTTAAAGAATAGTCATGTCCACTTTACATACCTACCATTTAAAGCTTTGACCAAAGCCATTGGATATAACACAAATCTCTCTTCTCTCTCTCTCTCCTCAATCATTTTTGGCCGGCCACACCCCAAGAGACTACCGAAAACCCTCTCCTTCTTCTCCTTCATCCTGCCGCCCGACCAACCAGAATCTGGGCTTCATTTTGATGGCCGTCACGGCCACTTCCGGCCACCATTTGCTGCCGGCCAACCACCACAAAAAAGCTCCATGTCTTGGCAATATCCTCCAATAAGAATCGGAGCATTTGGAGCACCGAGCCGTCCGGAACAAGGATTCTCCTGAGAGTCGATGGAAACTACTCCAATCTGAGGTAGGTTCAGTTCTCAGTCCCTTTGGTGGTCGAAATGTTGGAATCTATAGCTCAAATTTTGTGAAGATCAAGCTGAGACGAGTAGAAATCTGTGGTAAAAGTTTGGGCTCAATTTGATAAGTTTTTTACCACGAATTGACCTTGTACATTTCGCCCAGAAAATGACTTGGAGGGACTGGCGATCAGTTCTGGAGCCTCTTTTCGGTGCCCACGAGGGCCACTTCCAGCCACCATCTGCTACCGGCCGACAACCACAACCAAGTTTCATGTCTTGCTGACATTCTCCAATAAGAATCGGAGCATTTGGAGCACTGTGGAATTCAGGACAAGCATTCTCCCACAGGCCGACAGAATAGGAACCAACCAGAGGATGGTTCTGTTCTTGATCCCTTTGATGGTCGAATTTTTGGAGTCTTGAGCTCAAATTTTGTGGAGACTCAATAGAGATGTAGATGGTTCTGTGGTAAAAATTTGAGATGGATTTGATTAAGTTTTGACCACGAACCTACCCTGTGAATGTTGCCCAGAATCTGCCGGTTACTGACCAAGGAAGGATCCGACGACTTCAAAGGATTTCCGACAACCAATCATGCTCAAATTTTCAGTAAGCCTCTTGGACCCTTAGATAATCATGTTAAGAGATATAATGATGATTAAATGGAGTATTTAGGAGTGGTTTGGAGGCTGAACATGCTCGGCTTTCACAGAACCGAAATGGACTGGTTGGTTCTGTACAAGGCCGGTTCTGTTGGGCTGATGATGGATAGATTATAAGTCTCAAATTGATGTTTAAAGCATGTTAAGATGTTGAAGATTATGCCATGGAGGGTTAGGAGTCATGGATGGTTGAATTGGGCATGAAAATTGACGGATTGGTTGGATTTTATTAGGTTGTGCGGTGGATTGGCCTTGAACCATGGATGGCCGAGACCTTGAGGGTCCATGAGGAATATCTTGGGTTACCAAATCAAGGTAAGAAAATTCCTAACATTATGATAGGAAGATTGGACTCGATTGGGTGAGTCGAGACTTGATTGGTTTGATTCTTGAGAGATTTTCGATAGGGATGGCCTATATTATGTCCTAAGGTGTTATAGGATAAATGTTTGTGACATTGTCTATGCTTGAGTGATTGCCATGTTTGTATGCCATTTGATTTACCTGCATGCCACAGAATCTATGAAACGTGTTTGAATTGGCACTTGCCATTGAGTGTGCCATTAAATTGAAAGTCAAGCATAGGTCTTGATTGTGGCATGAGCATAGCATGGCATGGCCCTGAGGCGTGTGAGACGCGGGGCGGAAGGTTGAGACCCTGATGCGACGAGGTCGCGGGGTGAAGTATGATTAGTCGGCACCCTGATGCGACGGAGTCGCGAGGTTGAGATAGCCACAGTCCTGATGCGATCAAATCGCGGGACAGAGTATGAGCTCATAAACCTTGCCTGGAATTGAACCGGGACTTGATGCATTTTACACGGGGTTACCGATGACGGTCTGATGCGTTTAAGCGGGCCAAGCTTGATGCGATCTAATCGCGGGCTAGAGAATGAGGCAGGCAAGAGTTGACGGATGAGGCGATGAGACAGGCCGAGTATACAGTTGCACATGAGCGTGACACGAGATCATAAATGCATGCCTATCTTATGTATGTTGTTGTGTATTGAATTGCGATTTTTATGCCTGCGTGTGTTCATAAGTTGGGATCTGTTGAGTGACGCGACTACCTGAGTGAACGGTCAGCCTAACCTAAGGTTAGGACCCACCTTACTGAGATTTATATCTCACCCCAGTAGGGGCTTACATTTTTCAGGTTCCGGGCGAAGGAAGCGTGAGCTTGCCAAGGACTAACATTTGAAGAGAAAGTAGACCAATTGTACCTTGGATGAAGTTGTTTTCTTTATGTGGTATTAGAATTATATTCCTGATTGGTGGATTATAGAATTGAATCCTCGAGAATGAGTTAATGAGATTTTGTTGTTTATATTATAAGTCATCTGTATGTTGATGTATTTATATGACGGGGGATGGCATCGCTTCTGCATGCATTCTTGAAAGGAGTTATAAGGAATTAGCCATTGGATCCTAGAGTATTCTTAAATGAACGGCATGGACAGGGATGTTCGCGTGCTCGTCGAGTTCGGGGCGTGACACGATGCATCAAATCCATGAATGCGGCTGGAGTATTGGTCAATCCAATAGTTCTTGCATCTGCACCATTAGCTCTTTCAGTTCTGACAGGGACATCCTATAGGGTGCCTTTGAGATCGACTCCGTTTCGGGAGCTAACTCAATCACGAATTCTATCTCTCGTTCTGGTGGCAATCCTGGTAACTCTTGGGGAAAAATGTCAAGAAATCACGCACTATCGGGATGCTCTCTAATTTTGGCTCCTCGGCAGTCATGCCCACAACTGCAACTAAGTAAATCTGACACCCTTCGGACATCAACTTTGTCACTTCAAGAGATGAGACTAAAGGAATCGAGGTTCCTCCTCGACTTCCCACAAATTCAAAGCTAGGGCGACCTTCTGGGTAGAAATGAATTATCTTACTACCACAATCTACCACTGCCCCTGTTTACCCAACCAGTCCATCCTTATGATCACATCAAAGTCATACATGGGCAACATAGCTAAATCAATGCTCTCCTTACAAACACCAATTACGATCTTACAGTCAGCACAGCCCAACGAAACCTATACGTTAACTTTCAACAGGGTGGCCACATGCAGAATCACACTCAACGGTTTTAACGTCATAACAACCAAATCAGCAAACCGTGTAGACATAAATGAATATGTTGCGCCAGGATCAAATAAAGCATATGCAGCTTGGTCACACAAATAAACCATACATGTGACCACGCTTGGCGTTTCTTCCGCCTCCTTGTGGGCTACTGCATAAACTCTTCTCTGAGCTGGGGGTCGATTCTGCTCGATCTGGGGAGTGGCAGTCGACGGTCCAGCTTGTGGTCGCTGCCCTTGAGGTCGGTTTGCTGGAGCTTGGTTTGGGCAAGTCCTCATCTGATGGCCCATCTGACCACACTTAAAGCAGGCTCCAGTTCTTGTTGGGCATGGTCCATTACCATGTCTCCTGCCACAGAGGCGATAGTTCCAGTTCATGGGATTCTATGACTTCATAATATTTTTCCTCACGGGAGGGACAAAATATCTGTTGCCAGCCATTGGTCTCTTGCCCATCTGGCGATTGTCTCGGAATGAAGTAAACCGCGATCCAGATGCGACATTCCTCTCCTTTAAATCCCTCTTGATCATCTGGCCCCGCTCATAAATTTCCTTATAGGTTCTCAAATTCATGGCTATCATCTGACTACGAAGCTCAGGCCTCAATCCGTCCCGAAATCTCCGTGCCTTCTCTTGGGGATCCTCTACCAATCGAGGTGCGTACCTCAACAGTCTAGCGAATTCCACCTCATATTGGTCCACTGTCAGCTGATTTTGATGCGGCTGTAAGAATTTCACCTTTTTCCTTTCCCTGGCCGTCTCCGAGAAGTATTTGTCATTGAATGCCGTAGTGAAGGCATTTTAGGTCAATGCTATCTTTTCTGGAAAAACTTCATTCTTTGTGGCAGCCCACCAATTGCTTGCGGTACCTTCCAGTTGGTACACTACCAACAGTACTTTCTCTTCATCCGTGCACCTTAGGACTGCAAAGGCTTTCTCTAGTTTCTCAATCCATCTGGGTGCTAGCTCGGGGTCTCCAGTCCCGTCGAACTGGGTCGGCTTCAGTTTGATGAATTGTTCCACTAGTTGGCCCATCTGCCTGGCCACGACAACTTCTTCTTAGGCATTTACTGTCTCATTGCCTTAGTCGTGGTCGCCATTGTTTCCGTTGCCCCCGTAGTTGCCGTTGTTGGCGTTGACGGCAGCTATTGCGGCTCATACTGCTTGGGCTATGGCAGCATCTCTATCATGGGTTTGCCTGTCGATGAGGTCGTCAATCCTTTCCAATGCCCTCAGTACTCCGTCCATTCACGGGTCCTCTGCTACAGGTGGCCTCGAACTAAAGGTTCCATCCCTAGGCCTTCCAAGTCTCCTAGATGGATTACTCATCCTCGAATGCTTTTACTGAGCCTGGTCCACCACAATTTCATCAAAGAGTTAGTAACTCATTCATTCAACCAAGTTCAGAGCTACTAACCATGTCTTAATAGAAACAGTTATATCACAACAGCTTTTCACATATTAATCCCAGAGGCACTTCAATAAGTCGTTCACGACTATTTCTCAATTTCGTTCACTCCAACGGCTCCCCAAAACTAGCCATGCTCATCCACTTAACAAGTCAAAACCCGAAAATGACTTCCAATCCTAAACATGGAACTTCATTCTCTTATATCATCGCAATCCTGTCAAGGCCAAATGCTAATCATATGCTCCAAGTCATATGCCATGCATCCCATGTCTTATCCTAATCAGTTTCCTAAGGTCTCGCTACCCGTCCTTGTCCCAACTTAATCCTCCTTATTACTCCAATCCTCAATCAATTTTGGATCGAGCTGACCTTGCTCTGATACCAAGCAGACGGGGATGTCACGCTCCGCACCTCGGGCATGAGCACATGACTCCCTGCAAGCACAAACTCTCTCTCGTGGTCTTAGGATGCACATATAGGTCGAGAGATATATCATCAATAAATAGCACACGAAAGCGACAATATAAAACTCCTCCGTACAAATGTAAAATGGGACCCGGGTAGCGATAATATTAATACATACATAGGTTCTCAACTGTTCACAAAAGAATATCGTAAACTAGATCCACTAGTCAGTAGGGGTGACGGGGCAGGTACAAAAGACAGTTATAGCTGCTCTAAAAAAGAGACAGACATCAAGGTCACCTAACAAATTGCTAGACTAGCAAAGTAGAAACTCAGGTCCATGCCTTTCTAAACCATGCCTCATATCTATGAGGCTTCCAGCTACTACCGTCCTCGTCTACCCAGACGATTGTACACTTTCTAACGTAAATGGTCCCCCGTCCGTCAGGGAACCCCTCAAAATAGATAGACATCTCCTTAGGATCCCCAAACCTGACTGGCCACATGCTCAAGGTCTAGAATCTGTAAAGAAATGGGTCCCACTACGGGGTGAGATATACATCTCAGTAAGGTAGATCTTAACCCTAGGTTAGGCAGACAGTCTACTCAGGCAAATGCAAACGCTAATAATAAATACAAAATTTCATGAGGCATTCCATTATCAATAATAACACACAGATGTCAGGCATACAGTCATGGCATCATAACTGTCACGCCTCACGCCCCAGGCCCGAGCACGCGACTCCCTGCAAGAAAACCAAGATATTTCTCGATGTCCCAAGATTCGCACATAAGTCGAGAGACGTGTTATATATATAAGCACGTGGAAACGACAATGTAATAACTCCTGCGTACAAATATAAAGTGGGACATGGATAGCGAGAATACCATAATACATAATATCCGAAAGTTCATACAATAGCATAGCAATTAGATCCTCTAGGGAGACGGGGTAATACAAAGAGGTCCATCACCCATCAAAGGAAACAAGCATCAGGGTCGCCGTCAAAAGTCGGACTAGAATACCAGGAGCTCCTAAGACGAACTGCTGGAGTGATCAGTCTCCTCTGCCTCCTCCGTGGGTACATACTTCGAGAAGGTCTCCGAGCAAACCTCTACGATGTCCTCTATGATCTCGTCAGTGGACGGCTCTACCAGTCAACCTCTGCAGCCTCGACCACTATGACATCCTCAGTATCCTCCAAAGTTGGGGTCCTCTCAGGTTTGTTCCTCGAACTGGCAACTGACCCCTCCTGCTCTAAATCCCGGATGGGATGATACCAACTAGGAATGACTCCCTAGGGCACCTCAATGGGCTTCAGCAGCCCTGTAGAAACATCCCCAACCTTTCGGAATCAGCCTCATATCTATGAGGCTTCCAGCTACTCCCACCCTTGTTTACCCATACTACTCTACAATTTTTAACATAAATGGTTCCCTGCCCATTAGGGAACTCATCAAAATAGACAGACATCTCTTTGGGGTCTCCAAATCTGATAGGCCACATCCTCAGGACCTAGGATCTGTAAAAAGGGGATCCCACAACGGGGTGAGATTTACATCTCAGTAAGGTGGATCTCAACCCTAGGTTAGGTCTCCTTCAGTACTTAATCTGATTTGCTTCTCTCCATTCACTTTCGATATTCCTAACATCTGTCAACACTTCATCCTCGGGCGTTCACATCATCTCTTCCATTTGTCCATCACCATTATTACTAAACCCTCGCCAAAATGCACTTTTTAATGTACATACCATTCGGCGTATCAATCCTTTCAATGGCAAGTCTTTTCTTGTCGGCACGTTTAATACTTGACCTCATGTTCGACTAACCAAATTTTTAGTCCATTCCATCGATAATATCGATGCAAGTCTGGCACACCTTTCTGTCATCCCAAGGGACACCATAATCCTTCCTTTGAATTTCTGATGTGGTCATTTCTTTAAGTTCATTTTCAATATCGGACTCATAATCTCGTCCATGGGACTTTAAGATTTCTACCCTCAACTTTGAGGTTTCTTTCTCAGGTATTCGAAAATCTGGATTCCTCCATGTTCTGTCTATTTACATAACCCCATAAATGTCAGAGTCTGTTCATCGTAGCATCTCAATTCCTTTCCGACTTCAAGTTTGATGCTTCAGGTAGTTATCAAACTAGTCAATTGGCAACCTTCCAATTTATGAGTTAAATCTCTTATTTTCTTGGGCAAAGCCTATCCTTTATCTGCCAAATGCATGATGCTCAAGTTTCATTTATATGCATCCGCTACTTAAATCACCATTTTCTAGATGATATAGGATATTTCATCCTTAGTCCTTAAAACAATCTCCTTCACACACGTTGTTCCTCATTAAATATTTTTGGGCAACACATACCTCAAATTCTTATGGTTTGTGTAAACATGAAACCTCCCATGCGAGTCGTGTTTTCCAACTTCGTCGCAAGAACATTTGCAAGCCAACTCCACTCATGCATTATACGTTCCAACTCATATAGCTTTACCATCACGACGTATTCGCCTAGTCCAATTCAGTTTACCTTGATACGCCTCAAATTTCCTTTCTGCGTCACATCATTATGATTCACTCGACCGCTTTTTAATTCTAAATATAAATACTATTGTCGGCATAGCCATCAACTTGACTTAAGTTCTCGAAAACTCTTTTCGTATTCATTCATCCATGGAATTGCTTTTGTGAGAAATCTTCCCCCGATACATCCATAACAGTTCACCAATTCCAGGAACTTCCAATTTCCACAACACACAACGATTTTAGTCGATTCATCATTTATTCCATTCCTCAAGGGCTCCACAGGGATTTCATTTCTCAGAAATTTCACTACTGAGGAATCTTACCTCATCAGGCCCACAACTTGTGCTCTTCACAATTAGCAGCACACAACGAGCATTTCCTTAGAGTCCGTATGATACTCTCGAAAGTTATTCATGTTTCTCATGACTCCTTAAATGAGTCTATTAATCGTCTCTAAGGACGGTAACAATCAATACAATTATTCATTGGACACTTAATCTAACTTTTATCAGTTTCTTTCTACCAGGTGTCGAATCTTCAATCTATTCTTCATACTTTTCACTTGCGAGTTCAAATCTTGGCCCTCTACTCTCATGAGTCCCCACTTGAACTACACAACATTCTGTTCATTTTTGTCCCTCTTTTCTTAGGAAGCATTAGTGTCTTGACTTCTTGGTTTCACAACAAGCTAATGCGACCTTATCTTAATTCCGTTCAATCAATTAAACCTCGACATCATCCTGGAATTCAACGTTGTTCACAGAACAACTTCTCAAACTTGACTTTCAGAAATCATTCAAGCTTGCATCCTCCTCGTTAGTCTAGACGTTTCATTTTAGCACCAAGACAATTGGCATTTTTTTTTCTTCCTTCCATACTAGGATCTCTTACCCTGTGAAGGAAACCATACACTTCAGTGGCATTCTTTTACTTTGAATCCACCTTGTCTTTCTTATCCTAAAGGACATCCGTCTTGGAGTCTCGCCCACAGCAGTTCCCTTACTTCCGGATTCTAATGCCACCACACTATAACTTTCTCCTTTCAATAGTTTAGCCACCTCAAGTGACAAGTTTCATTCTTCCTCAGTCTCCACAAATTCAAATTTCAGATATTCAATTCGACTTCCTCAAGTCGCCTTGTGATTACAATCTAAGCACCCTTTTTGCTCATTCATCCATTCATTAAAATCGCAAGTAACTAGGACCATCAAGTCCATTCACCTTTCTTTCCATCAATGATCATGTTATGATCCAATCGTCCTTAAGAACAATGCCCTATTCTCTAGGGGTGAAAACTCGCAATGCCACTTTTAGTGATTTCGATTCAACCTCAATCAATCTCATAAAATCTACAGGGTCTAACAAACTGACACATTAGTCTCCTTATTATTCCTCACGACAACAAAAGGCTAATCATCATAAGTCTTATGTCATAGTAACGACATTTCCTTACAGGCACATTCTATGTTCCATAAGTGAAGTTCTCTTTTCTCACAATCCATGAATAGAAATTCTCTTATTCCTCTTCCGATCATCCACTTCTTTCCTTGATGTCCATTACGGTTCATCATATTCAGGAATAATAATTAGCCATAAGGCTTTCAATTCCAATCCACTTAGAGACTTCACGTCTCATTTAAAGGGTCGTTGACCACCCTTAATACTCTTAGACGACCTTGAGAATTCTGTCTCATAATGATCAACCTTCCTCAGGTCCTTTCAAAGCTATTAAAGTTCAGGCAATCCTTACTCTCGAGTAACCTCGAAAAGGTACTTTCCATGGAACAATTCAACGAAGACAATCTAGGCAAATATCATGCCTTCAAGGGAAATTCTTCTATTAGTGACCTTTCATTAATCATCGACAGCCTCTTCAACCTAATAGCTATTAGAGTCGCTTCTCTTCCTTGATGAATTCAATACCTCTAAGGTTCTTTTCCAAATTCTCAATCCAGAGAAAGGCTGTTTAGGCATCATTTTCTCCATTGAACATTAGTCAATCTCAGCCTTATACATCGTTCCACAAGCTTTCCATCGAGTGATTTTCATTTTCTCGAGTCTACCTACCCATCCACTTTCTCATTTTCATTCAAAGTTCTCATGATTCTTTCAACTCTTAGGTCTTGTACAGTCCACAAGCTCGAGCCAAACGCTTTTCTAGCACTCGTATTCTGGTTACTCATCTTTACTCAATTCTCACGACTCCCTTCTGTTCTAGAGTCATCTCATATCTTGCATACTCGAGCCAATGCTCCTCTAGTGACCATTCTCTTTTCGTTCAACCTCATTAGGTTCTTATGGCACTCGAACCACTACAATTCCCTCTAGGAATTAAAGACTTAAGTCATTTACTCGAGTCTTGCAGTCTCAAGCTGCTCATCTCATCATCTATCACCATCAAATAACCATCTAGTGGTCCCTACGCAACTCTCAACTAATTGTCAATTATCTAAGGATTCCAAATCATCCTTAAGCAGCAGCCACATATCAAACCAGCCTCAACTCGGCAATTTCTCAGTTAATAGTCAACTACTAAGCAAGCCTTAGCTCGGCAACTATCAAACAAACACTCAAGGCATCAATTCAATGAGTTAATCAATCATACATTAAGTCTAGAGGCATCTGCCACTCTATAATAAAGGCGACAGGCTATCTCATTCTCAATAGACATCAGTTCAATAGGTATAAACCCCACAGATCGTTTCACCTCTCAGTTATACCTTGGCCAAGCCAATCACATGATGCCAATCATAAAACAAGCCAAACAGGTCCATCACAAAACATCACTTTTCTTTTCTTTTTTTCAAAAGGCATCCACTGCCAAGCACGAAGCTTTTAACCATGCCACTCATATGCGCCATTACACATGTCATGTCACTTTCGATCATTCTTTTCGAGGATCAATCACGTGCCATACATCTCTTAACCACAATTGGACTCAATCTGATACCTAGACTTTTCCTTTCAAGTTATGGCTTGGGTCATTCCTACCTCTTGCCATCTTAGCAGCTTGCCAAGAGCCGCTCCTTGTCCGGACCTCTCTGTCCCGGCGATCACTCCCCACCCTCATCAGTCCTGGCCATTGTAGATTGTCTCAAGTCATACATCTACGGAGAAAGCCCCGTTCCATATGTCACATACCATGTTTCGTTACATTTTATAGGTATCGCATCAACTTGTCCCATACCAAGCGATAGTTTATTAAGTCCAACAGCGATAAGCTCATGCATGCACCGTCATCAACTTTCGTTTTAAAGCCACAAACACATGCACAACACGTTCATTCTCATCACTTGTCATACCACAATCGTCTCCACATCAAGCCTTATTCATAGAAAACCTCTAGTTCCATAAAGACCATCGCCTCTCATAGATCAATTGCCTATATTCAACCATATACCTCAAATCTAGTTGCTATTCAAGTCAAATCCATATGTATTCGATCACAACTGATTTTTAATCCAAATATTCCTCCATCACTTTCCTGTATACACCTCATTTCATACCATTCAAGGTCATCAATAGCAATCGATGACTAAACCATCAGGATACAACACAATTCAAGCCTAAATTGACTAATGCCAATCGTCTCTTTATAACTCATACTCCCCAAGTTGGGTCATTGACAAACCACAATCACAATCATATAACCCAATCAACCCTTCATCCATAAGCTATTCTCTAGCAACCTCAAATCCAGGCTTATGAATCCTCAATTTCTATTCATTTCCTTGTGAGCCATATTCATAAAATCACTCAAGATCATCCATTAAATCAGCACTAGAATCATTAGAATACTACACAAGTTCAAGCCTATAGTTCTCAAGATTCAGCAATCCATGCTTATCCCTTAAGGTCTCACTACCTAATTGTCCTTAAGTCATCGCTCCTTATCACTCCAAGTCTCAATCACATTGGATCAAGCTGACCTTGCTATGATACCACTTAAACGAAGATGTCATGCCCTGAACTTGTCAGGCACGCAAAATTCGACCAGGGCCATCTTGTCTCGGTGGTACCCAAGATCCGTCGGCCAACAATTTATAACTTTTAAATAATACAAACATACGGAAGCGATAAAACTTCTCCATACAATTCAGATTTAAGATGACTCAAGACATAGGGTACATCTTCTTATAAACGCTGACTACAGGGTCTAAGGATACAACTCTAACTTCAAGGTGACATGAAATTCCTAAAGTCACAAAAGTGCAAATCCATTTCCTATAATTACTTCTTCAAACATCGATCATTGGCAAGCTCAGATTTCCATCGCCTAGGACCTGAAAAAGTTAATCCCACGACGGGATGAGATATGAATCTCAGCAAGTTCACCGCAAACCTAGACCAGGCCATTAGTCCTCCCAGATTATGCAATAAAACAATAGACAAGGATTCATTGATAAACAACACATGGTAATAAAGCATCAAGGCACCACGATGTCTGGCATAACGAAATCACGATTTAAGGACAATCATTTTATCAAAATTTTCAATTCCAATGGCTAAGCCAAGCCCGCGTCAAAACGCATCAGGCTAATCATAAATTTAATCCCAAAGGCCAAGCCCGCATCAATACGCATCAGGCTAATCAAGATCTTGATTGGCTACCCGCGTTCTGACGCATCAGGTTCCAAAGGCCATTTTGATACTTGTGTTGACACGTATCAAGACTATCTCACGTTCTGACGCATCAAGATATCAATTCTATTTTCAATAGCTATGCCCGCGTCAATACGCCTCAAGCTCGGTTTGTGTCAATACGCCTCAGACCATCAAATTGACAAACCCGTGTTAAATGTATCAGGTTTTCAATGTCATTCCCGGCCTATGTCGACACATAATCAATCTTGTCCCGCGTCTCAACGCATCAGGACATTAGCCACCACAACCCCGCGTCTTAACGCATCAGGGTACCAACAATTATAACCCCGTGTCTCAATGCATTAGGGTGCCACAAGCTCTTAGGCTCACAAATCAAACTCACCTCTTAAAGAACTTCATAATCGAGTATAATTTTTGTCAGTCAAGTAATGAATCATGGTCATGCAAGACGTCAAGGCCATATGTCACATAGTCATACCAGCATCCAAGTTAATTGAATGCACACAACAACAATTTAGCCATGAGAGTTATAATTTCTCATCATCAGGAGTACACACGACTCACACCTCCATTATCTCAGTCGATCATGAACAATCAATGTAATAGACTCCTAAATTTATCAATATGTCATCCAAATGCATTCAGTAGTGTCCTAACTTCCAGGAAAGGTTTAGGAGTCACTTACATTTCAAATTAATCAGTAAATTTCCCTCCAAGACTCCTCCAAAGATTCGGTTCCCTTGATCCCAAAACAGAACAGCAGTGCGACCTAGTCCAAAGTTCGTCAAACGATCAATTTTTCTATTCTAATCATCAATTCACGGAGCATACACCTCCTTAATATTATTGTAGTCTTAACGACGAATTTAAAGCATGGAGACACCTCCCACAGCCCTCAAAGGGCTCGGTTCATCCAAACCGAAACAGGACAAAATTCGGTTATGCCCTGTACCTCCTTAATCAGTCCATAATTCAACTCTAAACCTTGATTTACCACAAAATCAACTTGCTAACATGTACTACTACGTTATAGGAGTCTTACCAAAAGTTTTGGAGCAAGTTGAAGCCTCAAAGTGCCGCAAACGACCTTGGTTCTACTATATCCATCGGCGACAGATTTTGCTCCACAAAAATCCTCACAAATCAACCATGGAAACCAATCTAAACCCAATCAAACTCACAATTTCAGCTCACCAACACAAGTACTATGAGTTAAGAAGTCCTCGCCGAAAATTTGAAGTCGTTTGAAGTCTCGAAGACCCCAGAATAGGTCTTTCCCCAAAACCGGTCAGAATCTGACCTCGTCCGATCTTTGCCTACTCAAATAGACCTACGGGACCAACAGATGGACCAAATAGAGCTTATAATATGTCCCTAGAACCATGAGATAATAAGATTTCAAATGATAGTAGTTTTACCTCAATCTGATATCGAACGACAAAGATATGGCCAGAAAAGTAAAGCAGTTGGGATAGGGCAGCGAGCTGGCGACGGACGGGTCTTCTCGGCCAAGATGAAGAAAACGAAAAGGAAGAGAGGAAAGAGAGAGAAAGTGCCGACCAAAAATGAGAGGAAGAGAGAGAGAGTTTGGTCTTTAATCCCTCTTGGTCAACAAGCTTGAATGGTAGGTTAAAAGTTGCTCATTAAATGCCCATCCATCATCCATTGACACTTGTCCATATGTCAATCAAGGCTCATCTAAGGGCTGTCATTTTTCTTTATTTTTGGCAGTTTATAGGTTGTGGTCAATGACCAAAATGCCCTCATTCCATTTATTAAGGCAAGGTTAAGGCTTGAGGGGCAAAATGATAATTTTACCCTAGACGTCCGGAACGCCATTTTTCTGATTCCAATCTTCTTCGATGAGGCGACGTCCAATCCAATTATAATGTTTTATATTTATTTTTCATTTTTGAGATTTCATTTTATATCTCAAATCTCGAGGGACGGAAATTAGGAATGTCACACCTATGCTTTATTCGGTTTCACTAGCATCTCGTGTAACTCCGGAGCCGACCTTAGCTACTATTGGACCGTGAAACAACCACCCGACGTTCGTTCGACTCCCAAATGAGTTCCCCTTAGTCGTGCGAGTCTAGTGCTCCTTATTTCTAGCCATCTGACTACTGTCCGGACCACCCCTAGCTTCTTGATGCCTCTAGTTGTTGATCCGACGTCGGACTGTCGCTGTTGCGTCGCTTGGTGCTGTTGTCTAGTCCCTCTCAGCTGCTATTTATTTTCAACGTGCGCTGATTCGAGGTTCCTCAGCTCGCTTGAAGTCGTTTGTGGTCCCGACGAGTTCCATTGGGTGTCGTTCTAGGAGCGGAGGCTTTGATTCTAAGGCTGCAACCTTCGATTCTTCATTGAGATGGCATTGTTTACTATTGCTTTGGACTCTCCATGTTCCTGACGCTGCTAGTTGTTGTCCTCAACTAAAATTTGGCCAACCATAATTCATGCTCGACTAAGCATCAAACCGTAGCTCTTGTAAGGACCCAAAGCCAAGCCATTAATCATTGTTTTACAATAGAACAAATCTAAAGCTGTTGTCCAACGTCTCTTTGTTGTAAATAGGGGCCGAGACACTTGCGGTTGTTACTCCAAGCTTGACTCACGTTCAACGATCGTAGTTTCGGAATTTTCATTAATCACCGAGGATTCGAGTTCAGAGTTCACGAATCGGATTTAGGACCGTCGTCGATCACAAGGAGTTGTGAGTTTGACCCCTAAACTCTGACTAGGATTTTCACTGTGTTCGAGGATTAAAATAATTAAATTATCGTGATTAATAATCCAAATTAATTAATGTCGGACATAATTATTTATATTTATAATCGAATTATTTATCGAAAATTGGACTTGTTAAGCATTCTTGGCAAATTAATTTTTTTTTATTTTTATCAATTGGATAAGCCGGATAGAGCAAATATCGCCTCAGTAAATAATGGGTTACCAGTTATTTATCACATGACTATTATTTCGCAAATATCGTATTAGTAGTTAATGGCTAGTATTGAGTAATTAATGTGATTTCTGGCGATTGTGGTGATGCATGATTTGCGTGTAATTGAGATGATTGATTATTATGTCATGAATGAAAAATTTGATGGGTGATAATTTATATATGTGATTGCATGAAAAAATAATTTTGAGCATGAAACGGCTTCGAGCCTATATTTTAAGCACGACCGCTTGTGATTGCATTGGGTTAAATAGAAAGAAAATAATTTGGTTGCTTCACTATCGTGCCCGCATGATCACATAATGGTTACCGTCTTCACGTACGTCTTCTCGGGTACATGAAGATGAAGCTGATCCCCGAGTACCAGGATCGAGCCTGGTAAGTCCATGCTGAGGGTACTTGGAACCACATGGCTTACTAGATGCCGGTCGTGGCAAGTTGCGGATCAACGTTCCTAACAGGAATGCTCAACTGTTAGTCCATGCCGAGGGTACTTGGAACCACATGGCTTGTCGGTAGCCGTTGCCGAAGGAAAGGTACGAAGTCCGGTTCTACCAAAATTGCATGGTTTTGCTAGATCGGGAACTATCGTTATAACTAGAATACACACGGTGCATACATATGCAATTTGTGATTGATGTTTTGGTTATATGATTTGGCTGTATGCATTGACTATATGTTATATTAATTAGTTTTCGTATGGCCAACGTGGGGTAAAGAATGCATGTGGTCGTAATTTGTTATGCATGCCCATATGATAATCCTTTTAGTAAGAATTTGAGTGTCGTAATTTGCATGTTTAGGATTACCTTGGGTGACATACTATCCTACTCGAACTTAGGCGTTAGACTCACAGAGATTTTATATCTCACCCGTGGTTGTTAAACATTTTTTTTTTCAGGTCCGTGATGCCGTACTTTTATCCAGTGAGGTTCAGGGTCCCTGTAGAGTATTTATATGATATTTCTTATGTTCCTGTGACATTTTGAGTTCCAACCGTCATCGAGACTATTGACATGAAATGGGGTCACGAAATCGGAAGACAGACAATGAAGAATTCCAATATTAGAAATGAATTGGGCGTCGCCTCATCGAGGGTAACTTAAATTGAAAAAGTGAAATTTCGGACGTCAAGTGTAAAATTATCATTTTGCCTCTCCAAGAGTAGCCATGCCTTAAGAAAGGAATAAGAGCATTTTAGTCTTTTGTCAATTCCCAATTGTGGCTGAAAATTATGAGGGAAATTTGGTCTTTGGAGCCAAGATGTTAATAGACAAATGACAAGTGTCATCATAAGAGGAGGATTATCCACTAAGCATTTAATCCATGTCATTTCACACCTACCATTCTTTGCTTAGACCAAGAGAGATTAAAGAAGACCACTCTCTCCCTCTCCTCTCTTCATTTGCTTGGCCGGCCATCCTCTTCCCCATCTCCCTCTCACATTTCCTCTCTTTTCCACTTTCACTTAGCTCGCGTCCAGGCCCATTGCAGGTCACTGTTCCAATCATAACTTCTTTGTCCGACATCGGATTGAGGCATACCGCTCACCATTAGAAATATTATCGTCTTGCCGTTTCAACAAGATATTATGAGCTCAATTTGGCCTAGCCGTTTTTCCCGTAGAGCAGTTTGAATGGACAAAGGTTAGGCTAGTCAGAATTGGACCCGGTTTGGACATGGCTTGATGTGTTGACAAGGTGTGTGCATGATGAAATTGAGTTTAGAGAAAATTGAAGGTTGTTCCGTGTGATTTATCTAGGGACTGATTCTGCCCTGCTTTAGACCGATTGGACCGAATCAATTAAGGGCTTGCCGAGGTATCTCCTTGCCTTACGATCCTTGGTAAGGATTCATAGAATGTTGTGTGATGTGCTAGTGAAGTAGTTGGTGACGGAAGTGAATTTGAAAGAGATTTTAATGGTTGAATTGTGGTTTACATTAGGGACTGTGCGTGTATCCTATTCTGATCGAATGGGGGCTAGATCATGTGGCTATTCTTGGCATGAATTGCTAGTTCAATTGGATTTGTAAGTTGCTCTTAACCCTCTATTATGATGTCAGGGTACTAAGACACAAGATTCGAACTTGATTCATGAAATCTATAGGTTGTTTGGGCATGAAACGCATGGAACCGATTCTGACTAAGTTTAAACTTAATGTTGCTGACTTGATATCGATGGAATGACGTGCTCACATGCCTAAAAAATGTTGAATTGATGATGTGATTACTCGGCGAAAGAATGCCGTGTGTGAAATGTGATTTGCGATGATGAATTTTGATTAAGCTGCATGCCTGATGCTTGATTATGCGATCGATGGCCATGTTGAACATGAGGAAGCATGAGGTTGCGTGATGGCCGAATAAGTGATTGAATTTATGAGCCAGATGCATTGGTATTGGTATGCCGAGATTGGCTTGAGCTATATGCCTCGAATAGCAATGAATTGCTCGAATTATGTTGGAATTGCTTGGGGTTGAACTGTGCCATAATCTTGGTTGATTGTGTTTGATCGTGGTAGTGGCAAATGAAGTAAATTGTAGCTATGCGAAGGGAACATACTCGGTTATGAATATCCAAGGGCATGCCAAGTGGAATTTTGAGAATTGGCCATGAGTGATCTTAAAGTAAGAAGGGCTAGCTACATTTGTGGTCCGAATGTGATAAGATGAGGCTTAAGAGCCATTTGTGATTCTTGAGTAAATCTCGAGACGTTATTACGCGGGATTCGACCTGAGGTGTGTAACGCGGGTCTATGAAATGCAAATTGAGCCATGATACGTTATGACACGGGATTTGGATTCCTAACGCGTTATTACGCGGGATATTGTATTCAACCAAGTAAGGATGACTAACATGATACGTTATTACACAGGTAGAACCCTATCCTGATGCGTTATTACGCGGGCTACCTGATGCGTTATTACGATGGCGATTGAGGAACACAACTTGAGACGTTATTACGCGGGTCTTGGCAATATGCATATGTCGATTTGCCAAACATGTTATAGTAGCTTGATGCGTGTTACTCAGGCGATTGAGGAGCACAACCTAAAGTGACGGGTAACGAAAAGAGATACTTTGGGAGGTGAGGTCGCGATGAGGTACCAGTACACCAAAGAACTGGATGATTGGAAAGTTACAAATTTCGAGGACGAAATTTCTTTAAGGGGGAAGAGTTGTGACATTCCGAGTTCCGACCCTCATCAAGATTATTGACATGAAATGGGGTCTCGAAATCAAAAGACAGACAATGAAGAATTCCAACATTAGAAATGAATTGGACATCGCCTCATCAAGAATAACTTAAATTGGAAAAGTGAAATTTCGGGCGGCAAGTGTAAAATTGTCGTTCTGTCCCTTCAGGATTAACCTTGCCTTGAGAAAGGATTAAGGGCATTTTAGTCTTTTGTCAATTTCCTATGGTAATCGAAAATTATGAGGGCAATTCGGTCTTTGGAGCCAAGATATTAATGGACATATGAGAAGTGTCATCACAAGAGGAGGATTATCCACTAAGCATTTAATCCATGTCATTTCATACCTACCATTCTTTGCTTTGATCAAGAGAGACTCAGGAAGACCACTCTCTCCCTCTCCTCTCTTCATTTGCTTGGCCAGCCATCCTCTTCGCCATCTCCCTCTCACATTTCATTTCTTTTCCTCGCTCGCTCAGCTCGCATTCAGTCATAACTTCTTTTTCCGACATCGAATTGAGGCGGGCCATCTACCATTATAAAGATTATCATCTTGCTATTCCAATAAGGTATTATGAACTCAATTTGGCCCAGCCGTTTTTTCCGTAGAACAATTTGAATGGACAAAGATCAGGCTGGTCAAAATTGGATCCGGTTTGGAAAATAGGTCATTTTCGCAAGTTTCAAGGGTCCACTTGACTTCCATATTTCAGTGAGACACTCTCAACACCTATTATAAGGGTTTAATGAATTGAGATTGAAGATTTATTGAACTTAAGTTAGGTTTTGATGGCTACAATTGCTTGGTTTTGCAAGAACCGAAATTGACCCTCCTACCGGTTTTGGAATCGAAGCACATTGAGGCTTATTGAAGTGTCTCCTTGCTCAAAAATTTAAGGTGAGACATCTAAGAACAAAGCTTGATGTGTTGATAAGGTGTATGCGTGATGGAATTGAGTTTAGAGAGAATTGAAGGCTGTTTTGTGCGATTTATCTAGGGACCAATTATGTCTTGCTCTAGATCGATTGGACCGAGCCAATTAAGGGCTCGCCAATGTGTCTCCTTGCCTTACAATCCTTGGTAAGGCTTCCTAGAATGTTGTGTGATATGTTGCTGAAGTGGTTGTATGATGAAATTGGATTTGGAAGAGATTTTAATGGTTGAATTGTGGTTTACATTAGGGGTCGTGCGTGTATCCTATTCTGACCAAGTGGAGGCTGGACCATGTGGCTATTCTTGGTGTGAATTGCTAGCTCAATTGAATTTGTAAGTTACTCCTAACCCTCTATTATGATGTTAGGGTACTAAAAGATAAGATTCGAACTTGATTCATGAAGTTTATAGGTTGTTTTGGCATGAAACGCATGGAACCAATTCTGACTGGGTTTGAACTTGATGTTGCTGACTTGATATCGATGGAATGACGTGCTAACATGCCTAAGAAATGTTGAATTGATGCTGTGATTACTCGGCGATGGAATGCCGTGTGTGAAATGTGACTTGCGATGATGAATTTTGATTTAGTTGCATGCTTGATGCATGATTATGCAATCGATGGTCATGTTATATATGAGGTTGCGTGATGGCTGAATAAGCGATTGCATTTATGAGCCGAATAAACTGGTATTGGTATGCCGAGAGTGGCTTGAGTCGTATGCCTCGAATAGCAATGAATTGCTCGAATTATGCTGGTATTGCTTGGGGTTGAACTGTTTTATACTCTTGGTTGATTGCGATTGACCATGATGGTGGCAAATGAAGTGAATTGCAGCTGTGCTAAGTGAATATACTCGGTTATGAATATCCAAATGTATGCCGAGTGAAATTTTGAGAATTGGTCATGAGTGATCTTGAAGTAAGAAGGGCTAACTACATGTTCAATCGAGTTGTACTCAATCATTAAGTTATTTTAAGATGAGATATGGTTTGTGGTCCGAATGTGATAAGATGAGGCTTAAGAGCCGCTTGTGATTCTTTGAATGATGAGAGAAATGATTTATTGAATCTAACCTTAAATGATGGAATTGTGAGCTCAAGTGCATATAAGGCCTTGATGCGTTAAACCCGGGTCCTGAGTAAATTCTAAGGCGTTATTACGTGGGATTCGACCTAAGGCGTGTTGACGCGGGTCTATGACAGGCAAATTGTACCATGATGCGTTATGACGCTAGGTTTGGATTATCCTAACGCGTTATTACGCGGGATATTGTACTCAACTAAATAAGGATGACTAACCTGATGCGTTATTACGCGGGTAGTATCCTAACCTGATGTGTTATTACGCAGGCTACTTGATGCATTATTACGAGGGCGATTGAGGAACAGGACCTGAGGCATTGTTACGCGGGCCCTGGTAATATGTATGTGTCGATCTGCCAAACATGTTATAATAGCCCAATGCGTGTTACGCAGGCGATTGAGAAGCACGACCTGAAGCATCAGGTAAAGAAAAGAGCGACTTTGGGAGGTGAGGTCGCGATGAGGTACCGGTACCCCAACGGATTGGATGGTTGGAAAGTTATAAATTTCGAGGACGAAATTTCTTTAAGGGGGTAAGAGTTATGACATTCCAAATTCCGACCCTCATTGAGACTATTGACATGTAATGGGGTCTCGAAATCGGAAGACAGACAATGAATAATTCCAACATTTGAAATGAATTGGACGTGGCCTCTTCAAGGGTAACTTAAATTGGAAAAGTAAAATTTTGGACGTCAAGTGTAAAATTACAATTATGCTCCTCCAGGATTAACCCCTTAACAAAAGATTAAGGATATTTTAGTCTTTTGTCAATTCTCTATGGTGACCGAAAATTATGAGGGAAATTTGGTCTTTGGAACCAAGATATTAATGGACATATGACAAGTGTCATCACAAGAGGAGGATTATCCGCTAAGCATTTAATACATGTCATTTCACACCTACCATTCTTTGTTTAGACCAAGAGAGACTAAAGAAGACCACTCTCCCCCTCTCCTCTCTTCATTTGCTTGGCCGGCCATCCTCTTTGCCATCTCCCTCTCACATTTTATTTCTTTTCCTCTCTCGCTCAGCTCGTGTCCAGACCCATTACGAGTCACTGTTCCAGTCATTACTTTTATATCCAACATCGAATTGAGGTGTGCCACCCACCATTAGAAAGATTATCTCCTTGTCGTTTCAACAAGGTATTATGAGCTCAATTTAGCCTAGTTGATTTTCCCGTAGAGCAGTTCGAATGGACAAAGGTCAGACTGGTCAAAATTGGACCCGGTTTGAAAAAGGGTTCATTTTCGTCGGTTTCAAGGGTCAACTTGACTTCCACATTTCAGTGAGACACTCTCAACACCTATTATAAGGGTTTAGTGAACCGATTGAAGATTTATTGGACATAAGTTAGGTTTTAATGGCTACAATTGCTTGGTTTTGCAAGAACCAAGACAGACCCTCTTGCCAGCTTTGAAACCAAAATACATTGAGGCTAATTGAAGTATCGCCTTGTCCAAAAAGCTGGATGTGTTTACAAGGTGTATGCATGATGAAATTGAGTTTAGAGAGAATTGAAGGCTGTTTTGTGCGATTTATCTAGGGCCCAATTCTACCTTGCTTTAAACCGATTGGACCAAGCCAATTAAGGGCTCGTCGAGGTCTCGCCTTGCCTTACAATCCTTGGTAAAGCTTCCTAGAATATTGTGTGATGTGTTGGTGAAGTGGTTGTGTGATGGAATTGTATTTGGAAGAGATTTTAATGGTTGAATTGTTATCTACATTAAGGGTCGTGCGTGTATCCTATTCTGACCAAGTGGAGGCTGGATCATGTGGCTATTCTTGGCATGAATTGCAAGCTCAATTGGATTTGTAAGTTGCTCCTAACCCTTTATTAGGATGTTAGGGTACTAAGAGACAAGATTTGAATTTGATTCATGAAGTTTATGGGTTGTTTTGGCATGAAATGCATGGAACCGGTTCTTACTGGGTTTGAACTTGATGTTGTTGACTTGATATCGATGGAATGACGTGCTAACATGCTTAAGAAATGTTGAATTGATGCTGTGATTACTGTAAAATGTGACTTGCAATGATGAATTTTGATTAAGTTGCATGCTTGATACATGATTATGCGATTGATGGCTGTGTTGTATATAAGAAAGCATGAGATTGCGTGATGGCCAAATAAGCGATTGCATTTATGAGCCAGATGTGCTGGTATTGCTATGCCGAGATTAGTTTGAGTCGTATGCCTCGAATACCAATGATTTGCTCGAATTATCACAGTATTGCTTGGGGTTGAACTGTGTCATATTCTTGGTTGATTGTGTTTGATCGTGGTGGTGGAAAATTAAATGAATTGTAGATGTGCTAAGAGAATATACTCGGTTATGAATATCCAAGGGTATGCCGAGGGGAATTTCGAGAATTGGCCATGAGTGATCTTGAAGTAAGAAGGGCTGGCTACATGTTTAATCGAGTTATACTCGATCATTAAGTTATTTTAAGATGAGATATTGTTTGTGGTCTGAATGTGATAAGATGACGTTTAAGAGCTGCTTGTGATTCTTTGATTGATGAGAGACAGGATTTATTGAAGGTAACCTTAAATGATGGAATTGTGAGCTTAAGTGGATATAAGGCCTTTATGCGTTAAACGCGAGGCTTGAGTAAATCCTGAGACGTTATTACCCGAGATTCGACCTGAGGCATGTTGACGTGGGTCTATGAAAGGCAAATTGTACCCTAATGCGTTATAATGTGGGGTTTTGATTATCCTAATACATTATTACGCAGGATATTGTACTCGACCAAATAAGGATAACTAACTTGATGCATTATTATGCGGATAGTATCTTAACCTGATGTGTTATTACGCAGGCTGCTTGATGCGTTATTACGCGGGCGATTAAGGGACACAACCTGAGGCGTTATTACGTGGGTCCTGGCAATATGTATATGTCCACCTGAGACGTTATGATGGGAGTCTTGCCAAACATGTTATAGTAGCCTGATGCGTGTTACGTGGGCGATTGAGAAGCACGATCTGAAGCGTTGTAACGTAGGTTCTGCTTAGCATTTTATGATGGCCTAACGCGTTAAGACGCGGGCTCGAATGTCGATATATTGGATGAAAATACCTCATGAGAGCAAATGATTGGTTAAGTGGCCTGAAGCATTATTACGCGGGTTTTGCCATTGGAAATGGAGATATATGATAAGAAATTGCCTCATGAATTGAACAGGGCCTCAAGAGTGTTTGTTTTGATCGAAAACCCTACAAAAGTACAAAGCGCAATCTTACTGGTGACTTTATGATTGAAATGAGTTGGTTTCAAATCATTGAGATACCATGAATTGATGGAATTATCTTTATTCATGTATAAGCCTTTGTTTATGAAATACCTATTTTCAAAGGTGTTCGGTGGTACTGATAGCCTAATTTAGGGTTAGGTTTAACTTACTGAAATTTATATCTCACCCCATCGTGGGACTAACATTTTTCATGTCTCAGATGATGGAAACCTGAGCTCGACTAGGATGAGTACTCGAGGAAGTAATTGTAGAAAATGGATTTACCCTTTTGTGAACCTTGGGATTGCATTGTCTGTTTCGTGGTGTAGTTCTCTAGTCATCTTTTGTATTAATGAGAGAGAGTTGTTTTCTCGCTTCTGCATGCGCACATCATTTGTATGTATTTATAGATTATGGGCCGATGAATCCTGGGAGATTGAAAAGAAAGATAAACGGCGTGGTGGGATGTTCACGTGCTCCCAAGGTTCGGGGCATGACAGTTCCTGTTCTCGGGTCAGACTTCATCTAGGAGCTCCATGTCACTACATTTTGGGTACAAGAGGGACGGGGTTTCCTAGTATTGCATGTATACCAGGCTAGGTTCTTTCGGGTGGGAGCCAATTTGTACAGGCCGGTCTAGGTTTTGATGGGCCACCTTCTGCGACCCCCAACCCAGACTTTCAACCCTATGGACCTGGACACTCCTGATGGAGAGATTATAGACCTGGAGAGTGACATGGATACAAGAGACTGACCCAGGACCCTGCTGGGCTTTTGGCTTTTTTATGCGACCTTAATAAACCTTGGATAGTGATTATAGTTGTATGGTGATGTTGGTTTCCCCCTAGTTATAGATATGAGCTAACCCTGACGACCTACCATCTTTTGATGGTCTTGTGGAGTGGCCTTAGAGACTGGGCATTTTGATGTTTAGAACTTCCGAGGGTTAAGAAGTATCTATGATTATATATATATATATACACTGTTGCTGCTAATGGTTCTTTTTTTATTTTACCTACTTTACTATTCTTGTTAATTGAAATATTCAGTTGAAGTCAAACGTTCCGCTAGCGCTAATAAGAACATTAATAAATGCATAAAATAATGGGTTGATGACGTGCTTGTGATGTCGTCCTTCTATGACATGTGGCGATTTGGTAGGGTTGTTGCGGGCCCGGAGATCGGGGCGTGACATCCTACCCTAAGCATTTCAAGAGTAACTCATCGACCGTCCTTTGATATAGCGCGCCATCAACCAGGAGATACTTCAAGGCTTGTCTTTTGAAGTCTTTGCTGTACGAGCCTGGGTATCTTAGGTAATTTATTAGAGAACTTCTCCAATCTTGTTGATCAGGAACTTGATTTGGATCATTGATTGCTTCTTGTTGAACCATCATTATTCGAGTCTCTATTGAAGTTAAGACTTTCGTTTGAGTGATATGGCTAGCTAATTCTTTTGATATCTTGTACCCGGATGCTATTTGGGCTAATTTGTTGGCTTTCGAGTTTTCGCTCCTTCTGACGTGGATCAAGTCATATTCGACAAAGTTTGATAACAATTTTTTCGCCAAATCGTGATGTAATATGATGTTCTCACTAAGACAATTGATACTCACCTTTGAGTTGCTTCATCACTAGTTGAGAATCACCTTTAATTTTGACTGATCAAACCTTCATATCAATTAAGACATTCAACCCTACAATCAGGGCTCTATATTCGACATGATTATTTAAGCAATCAAAATCAAGCTTGAGCATTATTTTTTTTTATTGGTAGGGAGATATGATCATAATCAGAGCCCCTAACGATCTTAATGTTACCGATCCATCGAATAAAGTACCCAGGATACAATACAAAGATGATTTTCGACGTGTTCTATTTTCAAACTTATTAGGTATTCGATGATGAAGTCAGATACCGCCTGCCCCTTTAATGCTTTGAGCGACACATATATCAAATTGATCTCTGTCAAAGTAAATGCCCATTTTGTGATCCGGCCTCTTATAATTGGCTTGGATAACATGTACTTTATTACATCTATTTTGAAAATTACATGTACCGTAATTGACAGCATATAATGACGCAATTTCGTACATGCATGATACAATAAGAGGCATAACTTCTCAATATAGGTGTATTTTGTCTCCGCGTCGTTGAGCATCTTGCTCAAGTAGTATATCTCCTGTTCTTTTCCTTCATCATTTTCTTGGGCTAGGATACTTCCTATCGTGGTATTGGTCGCGGACAAGTACAACTTCAATGGCCTATCTGCTTTCGGTGGCATCAAAACTGGTGGCTTGATCAAATAATTTTTTAACTAATCAAAAGTCGACTGGTGTTTTTTTTTCCATATGAATTCTTGCTCGTTCTTCAATTTGAGTAAGGGCGAAAATATCTCAATTTTCCCTAACAAGTTAGATATGAAACAACGCAAGAAATTCAATTTTTTATAAGCATCTGGAGTTTCTTTTTAACTCTGTCTATGTAGTCTACATAGCTTGTCCCAAGCCAGATAAAGGAAGAGGGTTACGTCAAGCGTAGCGAGCCAGTTATAAAAAAAGAGCTACCTTTATGAAATAAACTCTATTGATATTTTGTTGGAGCGTACCTTTCTTAGCAATACGTTGTATCGGCGCCTAGGTGTAGCGAAAAATGAGCAAGGATCTTTGTACTAATATAGGTTGGTGCAGGGAGTAAGGAAGCTAGCCTTGGGCTATCATTCTTAGAGTGATGCGCCACATCGGTACCTGGATGTGGTGATAAATGAGCAAGGGTCTTCATACTTTCGTGGGTGAGTGTGGGGGTAAGAAAAACCCAGGAGGTAGGGATTCGATTGGGGAGTTAGAATGTAGGAATCTTAACGGGTAAATTGAGGCAATTAACAAATACTTTTACTAGAATGAGAGTGAATATTGCTTGCCTGCAAGAGACTAAATGGAAAGGAGATTAGGCTAAGGAAGTAGATGACACTGGATTCAAGCTATGGTATATAGGCACAACAAAGAGTATAAATGGAGTTTGGATTCTGATCGATAAAAATTTCAAGGATAAAATTGTTGATGTTAAAAGAATAGGAAATAGGATTATTTTAGTTAAGTTAGTAGTGGGGGATTTGATTATAAATATCCTTAGTGTGGATGCCCCTCGAGTTGGACTGCAAGCGTCCGAGAAGAGCAGATTTTGGGAAGATATGGAAGATATTTTAAGGTGGATACCACACAAAGAGAAGGTAGTCATAGGAGGAGATTTAAATGGACATGTCGATCAGAGTAGTGGAGATTTTGACAAAGTTCATGGAGGTTTTAGATATGGGACTAGAAATGAGGCTGGCAAAAATATCTTAAGTGTGGCATTAGCTTATGATTTTATATTGGCAAACACCTTTTTCAGGAAAAGAGAGTCACATCTGATCACTTTTCGCAATGGTCAAAATTATAGCCAGATTGATTTCTTTCTTGCCAGAAGAGAATAGAGCCTCGTATGTAGAATGTAAGGTATACCCTGGTGAATGTGTAGTTACACAACATAAGTTGGTGATCTTAGAAGTTCAGTATAACAAAGTACAGAAGATGAAGAGAAGTGTGCAGAACCCCAATGTAAGATGGTGGAAGTTACATGAGGAGAAACAAACAGAATTCAAGAAAAAAATGCTACATGAAGGACCGTGGCGACTGGAGGGCGAAGTAAATATGATATGGAAGGAGATGTCTAATTGCATCCAGATAGTGGCAAAAGGGATGTTAAGGGAAAGTAGAGGGAATGGACATCAAATAAAGGAAATATGGTGGTGGAATGAAGAGATGCATGAAATAATTAAGCAGAAGAATGAGTGTTTCAGATGCCTACATAAATGTCCTAATGAAGAGAATTTACAAAAGTTTAGATTCGCGAGAAAAAGTGCTAATAAAGCTATGCGAAAGGCTGGCGGCAAGGTTGCCATCAATATGTATAACAAACTTGGGAGCAAAGAAGGAGAAAAAAGCATCTATAGACTTGCAAAGTAAAGGGACAAGAATAGTAAAGACTTGACATAGGTTAGATATATCAAGGATGAAAATCATGCACTCTTGATAAGAGATGAAGACGTTAAGGGCAGGTGGATGAGCTATTTTAACAAACTTTTTAATGGATAGAGTGATAGAAGTAAGGTGGATTTGGAAGATGTTTCTAATGATTCAAATAGAAGGTTTGTGCGTAGAGTTAAAGTACGAAAATTTAGGGATGCATTAAAAAAAGATGAAGACTTGTAAAACCTTGGGACCCGATGGTATCCCTATTGAAGTATGGAGATGCTTAGGGGATGTAGCAATAAGTTGGTTGACTAGTCTCCTTAACAAGATCCTCCATACTAATAAGATGCCTTATGAAAGGAGGAAGAGTATATTTGTGCCTATATACAAGAATAAGGGGATATCTAGAATTGTTCTAACTATAGAGGCATCAAGCTTATGAGCCATACAATGAAGGTGTGGGAGAGAGTTATTGAGCATCATTTGAGAATAGAGATCAAAGTTTCTGTCAATTAATTTGGATTTATGCCAAAGACATCTACCATCAAGGCTATTTTCTTGATATGACAATTGATGGGGACCGAACTCGACGAGCACGCGAACATCCCTGTCTATGTCGTTCATTCAAGAAAGCTCTAGGATCCAACGGCCAATAACTTACAAGAATATGCATGCGAAAGCGATGCCTTCTTCAATTATATAAATACAATTGTACCCGATGACTTAGGACAGATACATCAAAAGCAACAACCAATACACGTAGGTTCAACTCTTAACCTGCCAATCAGATATACAATCCTAATATCACAAAAGGCAAATATACTATAAACACAACTGTCCATTATCCCTTTTAATGCCACTCCATGGCAAACTCGTGCTCCCTCCGCCTGCAACCTAAAAAATGTAAGCCCCCACTGAGGTGAGATATAAATCTCAGTAAAGTGGGTCTTAACCCTAGTTTACACCGACCGTCCACTCAGGCAGTCCTCCAATCCTCTATCTTTTCAAACTCATAACTTACAGGCAGATAGGGCACCATTCAATGAAGCAATGACATATAAATGATAGGCATGCAAAAATAAACTCATGTCACATTCAGATGATAATGCACTTGTATACTCAGCCTGCCACTTCACCACATCCATCAACCTCTGCCTGCTTTATTCTCTAGCCCGCGAACCAGTCGCCTTAGGCTCAGCCCACGTAAACGCATCAAACCATCCTCGGTAACCCGTATAAACGCATCAGACCATCCTCGGTAACCCGCATAAACGTATCTGGTCCCGGTTTATTTCCAGGCAATGTTTATGAGCTCATACTCTGTCCAGCGATTAGATCGCATCAGGAAAGTGGCTATCTCAGCCCCGCGACTTCGTCGCATTATGGTGCCATCTAATCACTCTTCACCCCGCGACCTCGTCTCATCAGGGTTTCAACCTTCCGCCCTGCGTCTCACACGCCTCAGGGCCATGCCATGCCATGCCATGCTCATGCCACATCGAATCTAATGCTTTGATTTTCAATTCAATTTCACAATTAATGGCAAAGCGCATTCTAATGCATTTCACAAATTCCGTGGCATGCAAAGTAAGTCAAATAATACACAGGCATGGCAACCAATTCAGGTACGAACAAAATCACACCTGTTCATCCTAGAACGTCTTAGGACGTTTTAAAAGTTATCCCTTTTGAAAATCTTTCACAAATCAAACCAACCAAGCCTCGACTCATCCAATCGAGTCCAATCTTCCTATCCTAAGGTTAGGAATTTCCTTACCTTTGCTTGGCGACACAATTCACTCCTCCTTGAGCTCCTTAGGATTCGGCCAACTCAAGTCCAAGGCCAATTCGCCGCACAACCTGGCATTTCCAATCAATTAGTCAATTTCCATACCCAATTTCCTTAATTCATAAATCATAAACCTTCAATGCATAACCCTCATCCTCTTATCATGCCTCAATCATCAATTTGGAGCTCAACTCATTCATCCCCAGCCTCTTCACAGATTCGGTTTGCACCAAACCGAACTGATCCTTCTTGGTTCGGTGCAAACCGAACACATTCAGACTTCCATCACTAAAAAATTCATCATTTAAATGCTATACCACCTCTTCACATGTCTATCTAGGGTTTTAGGAGGCTTACCGAAATTTGAGCTTGATTGGTTGCCGGAAACCCTTTGAAGTCGTCAGATTCTTCCTTGGTCAGTACCGGCAGTTTTCTGCTCCAATTTCACAAGACCGGTTCCAGATCAAAAATTTATCAATTCAAGCCCTAATTTTTACCACATATTCATCTGCATCTCTACTGAGTCTCCACCAAATTTGAGCCCAAAATTCCAAGATTTTGACCGGTTAAAGGGGTAAGAACCGGACCTACCTCGGGTGGGTTTCTATTCGGTCGGCTTTTGGGAAAACTTCTGCCCAGAACGGCTCGGTGCTCCAAACGCCGCAATTCTTGTTGGAGGAGTTTGGAAAGACATGGAGCTTTGTTGTGGTGGTCGGCTGATAGCAGATGGTGGCCGGAAGTGGTCCTCATGGGCACCGAACAGAGGCTCCAGAACTGGTCGCCGGTTCCTCCAAATCAGTTTTCCGGCAGTTTCTGGGCGAAATGTACAAGGTCGGTTCGTAGTCAAAAACTTCTCAAATCAAGTCCAACTTTTTACCATAGATTCCTACACATCTTAGCTTGATCTCCACAAAATTTGAGCCAGAGATTCTAATATTTCGACCACCAAAGGGACTGAGAACCGAACCTACCTTAGTTTGGAGCAATTTCCGTCAACTCTCGGGAGAATCCTTGCTCCGGACTCCTCGGTGCTCCAAATGCTCCGATTCTTATTGAAGAATGTCGGCAAGACATAGATCTTTATTGGTGTGGCTGGCCGGCATCCAGGGGTGGTCGGAAGTGCCGTGGTGGCTGGCAAAGTGGAGCCCAGATTCTGGTCGGGTGAGCAGCAGTTTGCAAGAGGAAGAAAATGGTGATGCTCGGTGATGGAGAGGGAGGGTTTGGCCGAATGGGGTCTATGGAGAGATAGAAGAGATTGCTATATTCAATCTTTGATCAATGAGGTTGAATGGTAGATGTAGAAAAAGGTGATATGACTCTAGTCCTTGGATCTTCGACACTTGGCAATTGCTTTTCCAATGATGATCCAACGGCCCTCATTAAGTCTTCATTTTCGGTAACTTTGGAGCGCAAAATGTCCAATTTACCCTTCTTCAATTATAAAAGCCAAGCCCTAAGCTTGAGGGGCAAAACGGTCATTTTACCCCCGACGTTCGAAACGTCATTTTTCTCGTTCTGGAAACCTTCGATAAGGCGACGGCCAATCCAAATGACGTTGGAATTCTTGATTTTCCATTTCAAATCTTTCAAGGCTCATTTCTGATAGTTTTCTCTATCAGACGTGGTTCCAGCTTATCCCGAATCAACAGGCGGTTTTCGCAGACATTACGCGTATCAACCCTGTGATTCATATCACGTTTAGGGTTTGTCAATTCGTGGCGGCTTTGGTTGTCATGTAATTGTGAGGGTCTATCACTAGCTTCTAAGGTTTCAATCTTCACCGTTCGATTTAGGAAAATTTTGCAAATCATACGTTGGTTAAGTGACATCACCCGCGCTCCAATCGTAAGACACTCGTAAGGCATCCCTTAATCGTTCTTGGATCGGCCTTTATGTGGCTCTAAATATCCCCTCAACAATCCTTATGGTCAAAGCATCATTTCCTATCTGAGTTCCCCAAGTCCACGTACCTCGTCTCGCGTTAACCTTTCCCCTTTGGTCAGTCTATTCGAATTGATCAAGTCGAGCAGGATACGACTAAAATTCATCTCCAAATACACACTTCTCATGAATGAGTCTGAAATCGACTGGAAATCATAATGTCACAACTCTTCCCCCCTTAAAGAAATTTCATCCTCGAAATTCACAACCTTCCAATCCATCCGATCCTTTGGGGGTGTAGGGGCCTTGTCGCATCCTCACTCTTCCGGATAATCCCTTCTAACTCAAGGCCATCCTTCTCTAGTACTTGTCTCCTCCAGTCCTCATTTCAATGGGCTTCTCTCCATTCTCTTTTGGCATTCATATCACTTGTCAGCAGCTTTTCCTCGAGCGTTCACCTTATCTCTTTCGTTAGTCCATAACCATTATTACCAAGCCCTCGCTAGTACGCACTCTTGCTGTTCACACCATTTGGCATATCACTCCTTTCAAACCTTCTCTTACGCCAACAAAGATCTCAGGGCTTTATCAATTTGCCCTCCATTAATCAAACCGAGTTACGGTCCTCTCGACTCCTTAAACATTTACATGGTTTCCATGGCAATCCATCCTCGACTCTATCCGACAATTCCCTTGGATCAAAGTGATCCTTTAAATTTCATCAACACGTCTAGTACTCGATTGCAAGATAGACGAGCTTAAACCTTTAACCTTATCACCAATTTATGTATGTGCATCTTGGCACATCTTTGTGACACCCCAAGGTCACTATAATTCCTCCTTTGAGTCGTACTTCCGTCCATAGGCCTCGAGAGTTCCATCCATTCCTATAATCCGTCCAGTATCGATGTTCAATCGTGGTAACGCCTCAACTTCCTTCTGGCCTTCAGGCCAGGTGTTCCCAGTAGTTATCACACTAGTCCATTAACGAACTTCCCATTTAGGAGTTGAATCTCTTATTTCTTGAGGGAAGATCTATCCCTCCATCGTCTATTACTCAATGTTCAACTCTCAATTGTAAACATCCGTTAAACCATTCACCCTTCCTTAGCAATGCAATTATCGCTATAACACACTTGGGAGATCTCTTCGTTCTACATGCCTTGCATTCAATTCCCTTTAGACAGCCCATGCTCTCAACCCTTATGGTTCACATAACTTCAAGATCCTTCCTTGCACAAGCAACGCTCCTATATCTGCAAGTAATTTCATCCTCTGGCGTTGCCTCTCATTCAATTCCCCTCGGGAAGCTGCTACCTTATACTCTTGTGGTAGGTGTTGCCTTGCAACGTCCCTTTCACTCAAACAACATTTCTCAACTCTATCACGAGAATATACACAAAACCGTTCCAATCATGCTCTGAGCATGCCAATTCTTATGGCATTATCGTTACAACGTATAAACCATATCATTTCACATCGTCTTATTATGCCTCGAGTTTCATTATGCGTCGTGTCACTACGACCTTCACAAGCTTCTCAATTTCCAATTTGACTCGTCATAAACCACGCAGTCATTAGCTTAATTCGAGTCCTTGAAAACTCCTTTCATGTTCATTCGCTCACTCTCGTTACATCTCGCCCTTAATCCATTTTATCAGTGGAATAGCTCTTGTGGGGAATCTTCCCACGGTCCGTCTATTGCAATTCATCAATCCCAGTAAATTTCAACTTCTCGCAACTCACATCGACCATAGTCGATTCATCACTTATTCCAATGCGTACATTTTACTTTACTAGATCCACAACTTGCATCCTTCACATTTAGCATGCAATAGACATTTCCTTAGAGCTCATATGTCACTCTCAAAAACTGTTCATGTTTCTCATGGCTCTTTACATGAGTTCAACCATCGTCTCTTAAGACGGTAATGCCCAACTCAACCATTCCTTGGGTACTTAATTCAACTGATATCAACTTCTTTCTACTATTCCTCACACTTTTCACTTGAGGGCTCAGACCTTGGCTCTCTGTCGTCATGGGTTTCCTCTTAGACTACACAAAGTTTTGTTCCTTTTTGTCACTTTTTCCTCAAGGAGCATCAATGCTTTAGCCTCTGAGTTCCATACTCGCTAAGACAACCTTATCCAATTCCGTTTGTTCCACTAAACGTCGACATCATCCTGGAATTCAACATTATGAATAAGATCTAGTGACCTTTTACCAATCCTCGGTAGCCTTTTAGGGCTAGTACTGTCAGGGTCACTTTCTTTCTTTAGGGCACCCAAACCTCTGAGGTTTTCTCACAAAATCTTCAATCCATAGGGAGACAATTTCGAACCTCATCCCTCGATCTAGCTCAATCAATTTTGGCTATATACATAATCTTACAGGCTTTTCCAAGCTCTCGTGATCCTACCCACACATTCAATCTCGAAAAGACTTACTCAGAGTCCTTTTTCTCGTGACTTCCGTCACTTAACTCGTCAGTACAAGCATTTATCACCACAGTGATTTAGAGAATCATGGCAGCTCCTCTCCAAGCTCACTCAATCCACAATTTTCTCATTTCCATTTAAAGTCCTCACGACCCATTCAGCTCTTGGCCTCGTACGATCAACCGATCAAGCCATATTCTCTTTTAGTACTCGTACTCAAATCGCCCATATTTACTCAATTCTCATGACTCATATCAGTTCTCGGATCTTCCATGCCGCGTATCCTCGAGCCCAACGCTCTTCTATGACCACACCTTAGTCGTTCAACCTCATTACATTCTCATGATCTATCTTGGTCCTTGGATCTTTTTTTATCTCACATACGCAAACCAAGTGCTACTCTAGCGACCATACCTTGGTCCTTCAGTCTCATTAGGTTTCTATGTCCCTTGAACCACTATGATTCCCTTTAAGAATCCAAGACTCAAATCGTCTACTTAAGTCTATCAACCTCAAGTTGTTCATCTCAATACTTTCACCATCCATCAGTGGTTCCCAAACAACTCTCTAATGGTTATCAAGCAATTCCCAATTAATTGCCAGATATTCAAGGATCTCAAATCATCCTTGGTTTATAATCCTTTCTCGAGCCAACCTCAATGAGGTAACTCCTCAACTGACGACCTTTACTAGGCTAGCCTCAACTAGGCAACTATCAATCAAGTACTCAAGACAGCAGCTCATGAGTCAATAGCTCATACTCTAGGCCTAAAGGCATCTACCTCTAGCATAGTCACAATAGACTATCTCATCTCAACACGCCTCGGTTCCAAGGTAAAAACCCATACGCCATCTTACTCCTCAGTTATATCTTGACCAAGCCAATCACACGAGGCTAATCATCAAACATGCCTAATAGGCTCATCACAACCATCACTTTTTCTTTTTCCAAAGGCATCCACTGCCATGCACAAAGCCTTTAACCATGCCCCTCACAGGCACCATCACACAGGTCATGGCACTTTCAATCATCCTCGATGAGAATCAATCAGTGCCGCACATTCTTTATCCACAATTGGACTCAACTTGATACCTAGGCTTCCCCTTTCAAGTTATGACTTGGGTCATTCCTGCCTCTGCCATCTTAGAAGCCTGCCAAGAGCCGCTCCTTGTCCGGACCTCTTTATCCCGGTGATCACTCCTCGCCCTCATCAGACCTTGCCGATGTAGGTTGTCCCAAGCCATACATCTACGGAGAAAGCCCCATTTCATATGTCCCGTATCATGTTTCATCACAGTTTGCGGGTATCCCATCAACTCGTCCCATACCAATCGACGGTTTATCAAGTCTAACAGGATAAATCATTGCATGCACCCTCATCGACTTTCATTTCAAAGTCACAAACTCAAGCACAGCATGACTGTCCTCACCACTTGTCATAGCAAGAGCGCCTTCAGATCAATTCATATCCATTCAAGAGTTCTAATTCCACCAATGACCATCACATCTCGCAGATCAATTGCCTATATTCCATTTTCTATCTCAAGTCCAGTCAACATTCAAATCAACTCTTCATGCATCCAATCACAACTGATTTTCGATGCAAGTACTCCTCGTATTCATCTCAACTCATATCACCTAAGGCTGTCACACGCCTCAGGGCTATGCCATGTCATGCTCATGCCACATCGAATCTAATGCTTTGATTTTCAATTCAATTTATAATTAATGGCAAAGCGCATTCTAATGCATTTCACAAATTTCGTGGCATGCAAAGTAAGTCAAATAATACACAGGCATGGCAACCAATTCAGGTACGAACAAAATCATGCCCGTTCATCCTATAACGTCTTAGGACGTTTTAAAAGTTATCCCTTTTGAAAATCTTTCACAAATCAAACCAACCAAGTCTCGACTCATCTAATCGAGTCCAATCTTCCTATCCTAAGGTTAGGAATTTCCTTACCTTTGCTTGGCGACACAATTCACTCCTCCTTGAGCTCCTTAGGATTCGGCCAACTCAAGTCCAAGGCCAATTCGCCGCACAACCTAGCATTTCTAATTAATTAGTCAATTTTCATGCCCAATTTCCTTAATTCATAAACTATAAATGTTCAATGCATAACCCTCATTCTCTTATCATGCGTCAATCATTAATTTGGAGCTCAACTCATTCATCCCCATCCCCTTTACAAATTCGGTTGGCACCAAACTGAACTGATCCTTCTTGGTTCGGTGCAAACCGAACACATTCAGACTTTCATCACTCCTAATTTCATCATTTAAATGTTATACACCTCTTCAAATGTCTATCTAGGGTCTTAGAAGGCTCACCAAAAATTTGAGCTTGATTGGTTGTCGGAAACCCTTTGAAGTAATCGGATTCTTCCTCGGTCAGTACCGGCAGTTTTCTGCTTCAATTTCACAAGACCGGTTCGAGATCAAAACTTTATCAATTCAAGCCTCAATTTTTACCATAGATTCATCTACATCTATACTGAGTCTCCACCATATTTGAACCCAAAATTCCAAGATTTTGACCGGTTAAAGGGGTAAGAACCGGACCTACCTCGAGTGGGTTCCGATTTCGTCGGCTTTTGGGAAAACATCTGCCCAGAATGCCTCGGCGCTACAAATGCCACAATTCTTGTTAGAGGAGTTCGGCAAGACGTGAAGCTTTATTGTGGTGCACTGGCGGCAGCAAATGGTGGCCGGAAGTAGTCCTCGTAGGCACCGAACAGAGGCTCCAGAACTGGTCGTCGGTTCCTCCAAGTCAGTTTTTCGACAGTTTCTGGGCGAAATGTACAAGGCCGATTCCTTGTCAAAAACTTCTCAAATAAAGCCTAACTTTTTACTAAAGATTTCTACACGTCTTAGCTTGTTCTCCACAAAATTTGAGCTAAAGATTCCAACATTTCGACCACCAAAGGAACTTAGAACCGAACCTACCTCAGTTTGGAGCAGTTTCCGTCGACTCTCGGGAGAATCCTTGCTCCGGACTTCTCGGTGCTTCAGATGCTTCGATTCTTATTGAAGAATGTTGGCAAGATATAGATGTTTATTGGTGTGGCTGGCCGGCGTCCAGGGGTGGTTGGAAGTGCCGTGGTGGCTGGCAAAGTGGAGCCCATATTCTGGTCGGGCGAGCAGCAGTTTGCAAGAGGAAGAAAATGGTGATGCTCGGTGATGGAGAGGGAGGGTTTAGCCGAATGGGGTCTGTAGAGAGAGGGAAGAGATTGCTATATTCAATCTTTATTCAATGAGGTTGAATGGTAGGTGTAGAAAAAGGTCATATGACTCTAGTCCTTAGATCTTTGACACTTGGCAATTGCTTTTCCAATGACGATCCAATGGCCCTCATTAAGTCTTCATTTTCGGCAGCTTTGGGAGGGCAAAATGTCCAATTTGCCCTTCTTCAATTATAAAAGCCAAGCCCTAAACTTGAGGGGCGAAACGGTCATTTTACCCCCAACGTTCGGAACATTGTTTTTCTCGTTCCGGAAACCTTCGATAAGGCGACGGCCAATCCAAATAACGTTGGAATTCTTGATTTTCTCTTTCAAATCTTTCAAGGCTCATTTCTGATAGTTTTCTCTATCAGACGTGGTTCCAGCCTATCCCGAACCGACGGGCGATTTTCGCAGACATTCCGCGTATCGATCCCGTGATTCATATCACGTTTAGAGCTCGTTAATTCGTGGTGGCTTTGGTTGTCATGTAATTGTGAGGGTCTATCACTAGCTCCTAAGGTCTCGATCTTCACCATTCGATTTAGGAAAATTTTGCAAATCATACGTTGGTTAAGTGGCATCACCCGCGCTCCAATCGTATGACACTCGCAAGGCATCCCTTAATCGTTCTTGGATCGGCCTTTTTGTGCCTCTAAATATCCCATTGACAATCCTTATGGTCAAAGCGTTATTTCCTATCCGAGTTCCCAAGGTCCACGTACCTCGTCTCGTTTTAACCTTTCCCCTTTGGTCAGTCTACTCGAATTGATCAGGTCGAGCGAGATACGACTGAAATACATCTCCAGATACACACTTCTCATGAATGAGCCTGAAATCGACTGGAAATCAGAATGTTACAGATATCGAGAATGAAAGAAGGATCTCCATATGGTGTTTTTTTATCTCGAGAAGGCGGATGATAGAGTTCCAAGAAGGGTTTTGTGGTAGATTTTTGAAAAGAAAAAAATACCTTCAAAGTATGTCGAGGCAATCAAGGATATGTATGATGGCGCTACTACATGTGTGAAGGCTTGTAATGGTACATCAAGTTATTTTCCAATCACAGTAGGCTTACACCAAGGTTCTGCCTTGAGCCCTTACCTTTTTGCCCTAGTTATGAATGAGCTAACAAAAGATATTCAAGATGAGGTGTCGTGTTGTATGTTATTTGCAGATAATATTGTGCTTATTAATAAGACCAGGGTTGGGGTTAATGCTAAGTTAGAAATATGGAGAAGCACGTTAGAGTCTAAAGGATTTACGCTAAGTCGAAGTAAGACGGAATACTTGAAGTGTGAGTTTGACATGACAGGAAGAGGGGATCAAGAAGCCGTAAATATGCTCGGAGAGGAGGTAATCAAGAAAGATACATTTAGATATCTAGGATCAATATTGCAAAAGGAATGAGAGATTGATGAGGATGTAAGCCATAGAATCAGAGCATGTTGGATGAAATGGCGCAGTGCATCGGGATTTTTGTGTGATTGCAAAATTCCTGTTAGGTTAAAAAGAAAATTTTATAGAACGGCAGTCAGACCTGTCATGTTATACAGAGCTGAATGTTGGCCAGCACAAAGGAAACATGAGCATAAAATAAAAGTAGTAGAAATAAGGATGTTAAGATAAATGTGTGGTCATACAAGGATGGATACGATAAACAATGAAGAGATTCGACGAAAAGTTGGAGTGGAACTGGTGGCAGAAAAGATGAGAGAGCATATATTAATATGGTTTGGGCATTTCCTCTGAATACCCTTAGGTGCACCGGTACGAATAGAAGTTTGCTATCGAGAGCATAATACGAAAAAAGAAGGAGGTCAGCTGAAACTTACTTGGGGGAAAGCTGTAAAACAAGATTTAATGGAGTGGGAAATAGATTGGCATACGGTTTGTCTTAGGACAAAGTAGAGGAAGGTTATTAGTGTTGTGGAGGGGTAGTATATAGATAGATATTTATTTATTTATTTATTTTTACACATTTATCTCTTTTCTCTCGCTTGATTCTACTTTCATTTTCATGATTCTTTAGGGTTCCTCGACCGCCGACCCCAACTAGTTTGGGATAAAGGTGTTGTTGATGCCGATGTTGATCTGAAGTTGCTTTTTGTCAATTGTGGTGGCAATTCTAAAATAGTCTTGGCTTTATTTTTATCCACCTCAATTCCTCTTTGATGAACTAAGAAGCTTGGAAATTACAAACCTTTATCCCAAAAGCGCATTTTAATGGGTTTATTTTTAATTTAAATTTGCGCATACTAACAAAAGCCTGCTCAAAATGGTCTAGATAACTTACTTGATCAGTCTTGATGATTACGTCGTCAATATAGACCTCCATGAATTCTCTGATCATGTCAAGGAAGATAAAGTTCATCGCCCTATGGGAATTGGCTCCACATTATTTAATCCGAATGGCATGACGACTCATTCAAATGTTCTAATAGCTTTGGGACATCTGTAAGCCGTCTCGTGGACATCTTCCATAGTTATGAAGATCTGATTATACCCTGAATGTCTATCCATAAGAGACATAGCTTCATTGTTGGCGGCTGAGTCAATCAGCATATCGGCCATGGGAATCTGATATTCATCTTTCGATGTGGCAACGTTCAGGTCATGGAAGACAATGCAGACCCCCTAGCTTGCCATTCTTTTTTTTTACTGGGACGATATTTGACAGTCATTCGACATACCTAGCCATTCTTATGAATCCAGCGGAAAGGAGTCGTTCGATCTCCTCCTTGACCTTGAGGATTACCTCAGGTGCAAACCTTCTTGGTGATTATTGATGCGGTCAAAATCCTTTCTTAATCGGTAGTCGAACTAGACCAGGTATCTCATGGTAATTCCAAGCAAAGTAGTCTTTATATTTCTTCAGCAAGTTTATCAATTATGACCTACACGTTTGATTGAGCAACTTACTCACGTAGGTCGATTATAGACAATCCTTGTGACATTCTGATTTTCAGTCAATTTCAGACTCATTAATGAGAAATGAATCTAGAGATGTATTTCAGTCATATCTCGCTCAAATCTAATCAATTCGAGTAGACTGACTAAAAGGAAAAGGCTAATGAGAAACAAGGTACGTGGACCTAGGGAATTCGGATAAGAAATGACGCTTTGACCATAAGGATTGTCGAGGGAATATTTAGAACCACAAAAGGCAGATCCAAGAACGATTAGGGAATGCCTTGCGAGTGTCATACGATTAGAACGCGGGTGATGCCACTTAACCAACATATGATTTGCAAAATTTTCCTTTCTCGGACAGTGACGATTGAGACCAAAGAGACTAGTGATGAACCCTCATAATTACATGACAACCAAAGCCGCCACGAATTGACGAGCCCTAAATGTGATGAGAATCACAGGGTCGATGTGCATTGTGACATTCTGATTTCCAGTCAATTTCAGGCTCATTAATAAGAAGCATATATCTAGAGATGTGTTTCAATCATATTTCGCTCGAATCTGATCAATTCGAGTAGACCGAACAAAAAGGAAAGGCTAACGCGAGACAAGGTACGTGGACCTAGGGAACTCGGATAGGAAATGGCGCTTTAGTCATAAGGATTGTCGAGGGAATTAGTGATAGACCCTCATAATTACATGACAATCAAAATCGCAATGAATTGACAAGCACTAAACGTGATACGAATCACAGGGTCGATACGCGTAATGACTGCAAAAGCCGCTCGTCGGTTCGGGATAGGCTGGAACCACGTCTGGCAGACAAAATCATCATAAATGAGTCTTGAAAATTGAAAATGGAGAATCAAGAATTCCAATGTTATTCGGATTGGCAGTGGCCTTATCAAAGAATTTTGAAACGAGAAAAACGACGTTTTGAACGTCAGGGATAAAATGACCGTTTTGCCCCTCAAGCTTAGAACTTTGCCCTTGCAATTGAAGAAGGGCATTTTGGACAATAAACCCTCCCCATAAGCTACCGAAAATCAAGAAGAAAGGATGGTCATTGGATCTCATTGGAATGACTAATGGACATGTGTCAATGGATGGGCAAAAGAGAAGTCATGTCCACCTTTTAGCCACCTACCATTCAAGCTTTGACCATGGACTTGAATATATATCTTTCTCTCTCTCTCCTCACCTCATTCGACCACTAGCTCCCCTAAGAACCATCGAGCAACATGTTCTTCTTCCTCCTTTGTTTCTACCGAAGCCGACTTGCCCCTGCCTCCTTGTTCGGCCGTTCTAACAGCCACCTCCGGCAATCACCTGGACGTCGGCCAGCCACACCAACCTAGATCTATGTCTTGCCGACTTCCTTGAAGTGGAAGCACATCATTTGGAGCACCGAGGAGCTCTGGCGAAGCGTTTTCTCGGGAGTCAACGGAAACTGACTCAACCTGAGGTATGTCCGATTTCTGACCCCTTTGAAAGCCGAATTGTTGGAGTTTTGAGGTCAAATTTTGTGGAGACCTAGTAGACATGTAGATGAATCTGTGGTAAAAATTTGATAGTGATTTGAAGAATTTTTGACCTCGAATCGATCTTGTAAATCATGGACAGAATCTGCCGGATTCTGACTTTGGAGGAACCGACAACGTTCGGCGAGTTTCCGGTGACCAATCGCCTTCAAATATTTGGTGAGACCCCTAAACCCTTAGATAAACATGTTAAGAGGTAGGATGAGGGTTAAATGATGAATTTAGAGGAGATTTAGGCATCGACACATTCGATTTACACAGAACCGAACGTAGCCGGTTCAGTTTTGTGCAAATCGAATGTGTGAGGGGGCTGATGATGGATGATTCGAGTCACAAATTGGTCATTAAAGCATGTTAAGATGTTGAGGATTATGCTATGGAGGATTAGGATTCATGAATGGTTGAATTAGACTTGGAAATTTATGGAATTGGTTGGATTTTATTAGGTTGTGCGGCAAGTCCGGTTGTGGACATTGGGGGCCGAAAATTTGAAGGTTCAAGAGGAGTAAATTGTGTAATCAAACCCAAGGTAGGGGCATTACTAATCTTATGCAAGGAAGATTGGACTCGATTGGGTGAGTCAAGGTTTAATTTGATCGATTTAGGAGGATATTCCAAAGGGGTAGCTTTTAAAATGCCCTAAGTGGTTATAGAAAGTCATGTGTGATATTGTTGTGTTTAAATTGTGTGCCATGTCGAATGTCATTGATTGTCTTACATGCCATGGATTTTCAAATTGTGCATGAGATGCGCTTGTTGTTTTATTTGTGCATTGAATAGTGAATCATGGCATGAGCACGACATGGTGAGGCCTTGAGGCGTATGAAACACGAGGAGGGAGATGGATACCCTGATGCGACGAGATCGCGGGGTGGAGTTGATATTGTGTGGCGCCCTGATGCGATGAAATCGCAAGGTTGAGATAGCCACGGTCCTGATGAGAATTATTCGCGGGACGGAGAGGCCCTGAGGAGTATGAGACGCGGGATAGGAGATATATATCCTGATACGACGAGATCGTGGGGTGGAGTTGGTGATGTGTGGTGCCCTGATGCGACAAGATCGCGGGGTTGAGATAGCCATGGTCCTGATGCGAACTATTCGCGAGACGGAGTTATGAGATGGTGATATTGGCCTGGAGATTCATCGGAACTTGATGCGTCTACGCGGGTTGCCGATGACGGTCTGATGCGTTTACGCGGACCGAACCTATTGTGTCGAGATCGCGGGCTGGAGAGTGAGGCAAGCTGATATTAGTGGATGTGGTGAAGTGGCAGGACGGTTGTGTATGATCATCTAAGTGTGACATGAGGTCATCATTGCATGCTTGTCATTTGCATGTTGTTATTTTATTGATTTGCGCTTGAGGCGCCTATATGATTATGAGTGTGGAATTCCGGGATAAATGACTGCCTGAGTGGATGGTCGGCCTAACCTAGGGTTAGGACCCACCTTACTGAGATTTATATCTCACCACAATTGGGGCTTAATTTTTCAAGTTCCAAGTGAAGGAAGCACGAACTTGACAAAGATTGGCATTTGAAGGCATAGTTGATCAACTGTACTAAAGAGGGTTGCAAGTTATGGATTTACATTTTGTAATGTTAGGGATTGTACTTCTAATTGGTAGATTATTGAATTGAACCTTTGGGAACGAATTAATGAAATTCTGATATATCTGTCCTAAGTCATCGGGTGTTGATTTATTGGTATGATTGGAGTTGGCATCGCTTCCACATGCGTGTTTCTTCTAGTGCTTAAAATATTGGCCATTGGATCCTAGAGTTTTCAGAAAATACGGCTTGGTGAGATGTTCGCGCGCTCGCCAGGTTAGGGGTGTGACACGCGTAAAGTCCGCAAAAGTCGCCCGTCGGTTCGGGATAGACTAGGACCCCGTCTGATAAAGTAAATCATCAGAAATGAGTCTTGCAAAATTTGAAATGGAGAATCAAGAATTCCAACATTATTCGGATTGGTCGTCGCCTTATCGAAGAAATTTGGAGCGAGCAAAACGACGTTTTGAACGTCGGCGGTAAAATTACCCTTTTGCCCCTCAAGCTTAAAGCCTTGCCCATGCATTTGAAAATGGACAATTTGGTCTTTAAACCCCCTCAAGGCTGCCGAACACTAGGAGAGATATTGGCCATTGGATCAAGCTTGATTGACATGAGGGACAAGTGTCAATAGATGGGGTAAAGACTAGTCAAGTCCAACTTTATGCAACTACCATTCTTCCTTTTGACCATGAGCCTTGTATATGGCATTTTTCTCTCTCTTCTCACCTCATTTGGCTGACCATCAACCCACCAACGCCATCTTATTCTTCCTTTTCTTCTCCTTCATCGCCAAGCTGTTGTCTTGTACCGACTGCTTCACTAAACTGGTCATATCTTCTTCGTCCGATATCAGATCGAGGTAAAACCACTGCCAAAAGAAATCTTATTGTCTTATCTTTCCATAGACATATTATAAGATCAATTTGACCCGGTATCTTCCCGTAGCTCGATTTGAGTGGACAAAGGTCAAGCGAAATCAGATTCTGACCGGTTTTGGGGAAAGACCTATTTCGGGGTCTTTCGGACTTCAAATTGCTCCAAATTTTCGCTGATGTCTTCTACAATTATAGTATTAAGGTTGGATGAGCTGTGGTAAAATTTTGGGATGAATTTGATGGAGTTTTGACCCCAAATAGGTCTTGTGATTGTTGGACAGAAACTGTCGATTTAAGGACTTGAGGAAACCAGCGACTTCCAAAGGGTTTTCGGCGATGACTCGGCCCCAAATCTTCGGTGAGCCGCAAGTAGGTTAGTGATTAAATGGTGGATTTGGAGCAGTTTAGGGCTGAAAAACCTCGATATGCACAGAACCGAAAATAGCCCAGTTCGGTTCTATGCAAATCGATTCTGTGGAGGCCATTATGGGTTGGTTTTGAGTCTCAAATTCATCAATGAGACATGCTAGAATATTGAGGATCATGTTATTAAGGTTGGTGGTTCATGAATGGCTGAATTGAGCAAGAGAAATTGACGATTGGTTGGAATTTCATAGGTTGCGTGGCGGGTTTGGTCTTGGACCACTTGGACCGAATTTGAGGAGGTGTTTGAGGAGAGAATTTGTGACATTAAATTGAGGTAAGGGAATTCCTAACCTTATGATAGGAAGATTGGACTCAATTGGGTGAGTCGAGAATTAATTTGATCAATTTATGAGAATCTTCCAAAGGGATAACTCTTAATATGTCCTAAGTGGTTATAGGAGGTCTATGTGTGACATTGCTTGTGTTTAAATCATATACCATGTCGAATGTCATTGATTGTCTTACATGCCATGAGTATTCAAATTGTGCATGAGTTGCACCTGTTGTTTTATCTGTGAATTGAATTGAGAAGCATGGCATGAACATGACATGGTGAGGCCCTGAGGCGTATGAGACGCAGGGCGGGAGATGGATACCCTAATGCGATGTAATCGCGGGGTGGAGTTGGTGTTGTGTGGTGCCCTGATGCGATCTAATCGTGGGATTGAAATAGCCACGATCCTGATGTGAATTATTCGGGGGACGGAGGTATGAGGTGATGATATTGGCCTGGAGATTCATTAGAACCTGATGTGTTTACGCGAGTTGCCAATGACGGTCTGATGCGTTTACGCGGACCGAGCCTAATGCGATCTAATTGCGGGCTGTAGAATGAGGCAGGCAGGAAAATGTGATTGTGGTGAAATGGCAGGATGAGGTGTACATGATCATCTAAGTGTGACATGGTGTCATAGTTGCATGCCCATCATATGTGTGTCACTATCTTTATTTGTATGTGCCTGTGTGATTATGAGTTTGGAAAGTTGGGGTAGATGACTGCCTGAGTGGACGGTCGGCCTAACTTAAGGTTAGGACCCACCGTACTGAGATGTGAATCTCACCCAGTTGCGAGCAATATTTTTCAGGTCCCTGATGAAGGAAACCAGGTTTACCATGGATTGGCACAGAGACGAGGTCACTAGATGAAAAAAAGAAGACTTTTCTTTTGTGACCTTAGAATCGAATAGTTGAGATAAAGAGGATTTAGATTTGTAATAAAGAATGGTATATTTGACCTTTATTGAAGGTGTGCCTTTGTGTCCTAAGTTATCGGGTGTTGCTTTATTTGTAAATTGGAGTTGGCATCGCTTCTGCATGCTTGTTTCTTTCACCGTATAGGACATTGGCCGATGGATCCTGGAGCTTTCAATAAGGAATGGCTTGGCGGGATGCTCGCATGCTCACTGGGTTCGGGGCGTGACATCCCCTTTTGAGTGGTATCAGAGCGAGGTCAGCTCAATCCAATCTGATTGAGACTTTGAGTGATAAGAAGCGATGACTTGAGGACAATTAGGTAGTGAGGCCTTGAGGGATAAGCATGGATTGCTGAATCTTAAGGACTATAGGCTTGAACTTGTGTAGCATTCTAATGGTCCTAGTGCCGATGTAAGGGATGATCTTGAGCGATATTATAAATAAGGCTCACAAGGAAGTGAATAAAAATTGAGGAGCATAAGCTTGGATTTGAGGTTGCTAGAGAATAACTTATGAATGAAGGGTCAATTGAAGTGTATGATTGTGATCTTGGTTTGTCAATGACCCAACTTGAGGAGTACGAGTTATAAAGAGGCGATTGATGTTAGTGAATTTAGGCTTGAATTATGTGATATCTTGATAGTTTAGTTATCGATTGCTATTGACAGTCTTGGATGATATGAGATGAGATGCATACAAGGAAGCGGATAAGGAATATATGGATTAAAGGCCAGACATGATCAAATACTTATGGATTTGATTTAGTTAGCAACTCCACTTGAGGTATATGGTTGAATATAGGCAATTGATCTGTGAGATGTGACGGTCATTGGTGGAATTAGAACTCTTCAATAGATAGAAATTGATCTGAAGGCGATTTTAATATGACAAGTGGTGAAGACATTCATGATGTGCTTGTGTTTGTGGCTGTTAAACGAAAGTTGATGAGGGTGCATGCATGAACTTGTCGCCGTTGGACTTAATAAACTGTCGTTTGGTATGGGACAAGTTGATGGGATACCTCTAAACTGTAATGAAACACGGTAGGGGACATGTGGAATGGGGCTTTCTTCGTAGATGTATGACTTGGGACAACCTGTAACGGCCAAGTCTAATGAGGGTGGGGAGTAATCGCTAGGATAGAGAGGTCCGGACAAGGAGCAGTTCCTAGCAGGCTTCTAAGATGGCAAGAGGCAGGAATGACCCAGGTCATAACTTGAAAGGGGAAGTCTAGATATCAGGTTGAGTCCAATTGTGGGTAAGAGATGTATGACGCAAGATTGATCCTCGAAGAAAATGTTCAAAAGTGGCATGACATATGAAATGATGTCTATGATTGGCATAATTAGAAATTTTGTCCTTGGCAGTAGATGCCTTTGAAAAAGAAAAGTGATGTTTGTGATGGGCCTGTTAGGCATGTTTTGTGATTAGCCTCGTGTGATTGGCTTGGCCAAGGTATAATTGAGAGGTTAGACGACATATGGGCTTTATACCCAATGAATTGATGTTTGTTGAGAATGAGATAGTCTGTTGTGATTATGCTAGAGTGGTGGATGCCTCTAGGCTTAAAGTATGAGCTATTAACTTAGTGAATTACCGTCTTGAGTGCTTGTTTGATAGTGCCTAGTTGAAGCTAGCCTAATAATGATTGTTAGTTAAGAAGTTGCCTCGTTGAGGCTAGCTTGATGAATGATTACTGCTTAAGGATAATTTGGAATCCTTGTATAATGAGCAACTAGTTGAGAATTGTTTGGAAACCACTGATGGTTGATGGTGAAAGATAATGAGATGAGCAGCCTAAGACTGCAAGACTTGAGTAGATGACATAAGTCTTGGATTCTTGGAGGGAATCATAGTGATTCAAGTGACATGAGAATCTAATAAGATTGAAAGACCAAAGTATGGTCGCTAGAGTAGCACTTGGCTTGTGTATGTGAGATACGAAAAGATCCAAGAACTGATATGGAACATGAGAATTGAGTAAAGATGGGCGATTGGAGTATGAGTACTAAAAGAAAATATGGCTCAATCGGTTAATCGTACGAGACCCAAGATCTGAATGTGTGTGAAAACTTTAAATGGAAATGAGAAAATTTATTGATTAAGCAAGCTCGAGGAGGAGCTGTTAAGATTGTCTAAGTCACTATGGTAACAGGTGCTAGTACTGATGAGATAAAGTGATGGAAGTCACGAGAAAGGTGGCTCTAAGTTAATCTTTTCTTAATTAAATGTGTGGAAAGGACCACGAGAGTTTAGAAAAACTTGTAAAATTATGTATAAGGTTGAGATTGATTGAGTCAGGTAGAGGGATGAGATTTGAAATTGTCTCCCTCTGAGTTGAGAATCTTGTAAGGAAACCTTGGAGGTTTTGGATACACTAAGGAAAGAAAGTGACCCTGACAGATTGTAGCCTTAAGAGGCTGTTGATAATTGGTGAAAGGTCACCAAAGGAAGGGTTTCCTCGAAGGCATGAGATCTGCCTAGACTACCTTTGTTGAGTTGTTTGATGGAAAGTATTACCCTGAAATTGCTTGAGGGCAAGGGTTGTTTGGATCCTAATACTTTTGCAAGGATCATAGGATGATCGATCGGTATAAGACAGAGTTCTCAAGGTCGTTTAAGCATATGGTAAAGGTAGTCAAGGACCCTTGAATGAAATAAGTAAATCCCTGAGTGGATTGGAACTTGAAAACCTTATGGTTGGTTGTCATTCCTGATTTTGAGGAATGGTGATGGGACTCAGCAAAAGAGGAAAATGATCGAAAGACTTATGAATAAGAGAACTCCTACTCATGGATTACGAGCAAAGAGATGTTCATTATGGATATGGAGCGTGCCCACGGGAAATGGCTGATTACCTAGGTGTAAGACACAAGGTGGAAAATGGGTAGTCCGTCTTTCTATTATGGAAGGGGTCAAGGAAGAATCGGCATGCTAGTTTGCCTAGAATTAATGATTTCCTGGGATCGGTTAATTGAATTAGAACCATGAGAAATGAAATCATGAGTTGTTGTTCCCTAAAGAATAGGGCATTGTTCTTAAAGGGCGATTGGACCATGAATTGATCATTGATGAAAGGAAAAAGGTAAACAGACCTGATAGTCCTAGCTGGTTATGATTCTAGTGAATAATTTTGTAAACGAAAAGAGCACTTAGAGAATACTTGCAAGTGAGTGGAGGTAACCGAATTGAGCATACGACAAGTGAACTGGTGGAGACTCAAGGACGAACAGATATTGTCACTTGAAGTGACTGAGTTATGGGAAAGAGAATGTAAAAGCATGGTAGCATTTGAATCCTGGAGTAAAGGTATCGCCGTCGGCGCAGACTCCAAGGTTGCCGTCTTATGGAATGGGAAGGACAAGGTGAATTTGAAGTGAGAAAATGCCACGAAGTTGTGTAGTTTCTTCCTTATGGTAAGAGGCCCTATTGTAAAAGGAAGAAAAACTCTAAATTGTCTTAGTATTATGATTGAGAGTCTGTACCGAGAAAGAGGACGTAGAACTTGAATGACTCTTGAAAGTGAAATTCGAGAGACAGCCTTGTAAATAATGTTGAATTTCAGGATGATGTTGACGTTCAATGGAACGAACGGAATTGGGATAAGGTTGCCTTAGTAAGTTATGGAACTCAGAGGCTAAAGCACTAATGCTTCTCAAGAGAAAAGTGACAAGAATAAATAAAACGCCGTGCAGTCCTAGAGGAGACCCGTGACGATAGAGAGCCAAGGTCTGAGCTCTCAAGTGAAAAGTGCAAGAAACAGTTGGGAGAATTCGACACCTGGTGGAAGGAAGTTGATAATCGCCGAACTAAGTACCCAAGGAATGATTGAGTTGGTCGTTACCGTCTTGAGAGACGATAATTGAACTCATGTAAGGAGCCATGAGAAACATGAACAGCTTTTGAGAGTGTCCTATGGACTCTAAGGAGATGCTTGTTATATGCTGAATGTGAAAAGCACGGGCTATGGATATGATAAAGTAGGATTTCTCGATCGTGAAATCTCTGAGAAATGAAATCTCTATAGAACCTTGGAGGAGTGAAATAAGTGATAAATCGACTAGAGTCGATATAGGTTGCTAGAAGTTCAAAGTTCCTGGAATTGACGAATGGTAATAGACGGATCATGGAAAGATTCTCTAGAAGAGTTGTTCCATTGGTAAAAAGGATGAAGGACGAAATTTAACACTAAATGGGCGAATAAACATGAAAAGAAATTTTGAGGACTTAAGTCAAGATGACGACTATGCAGATAAGGACATTCCTGTTTAGAATCAGAAGGGGTCGAGAGAATCATAATGATGTGATGCAGGGAAGAAACTTGAGGCATGGCATGACTAACAAAAGCCGATTGTACGAATGCGCTGTGATAATAAGAACACCGGAGTGGGAACGCCTAGTGCATGATTGGAGTGGGTTTGCGAATATCCTCGTGGAAAAATTTGGGAAACAATGTCTAGGTAGAATAAGATTTTGAGTTTATACCTACCGCAAGAAAATAAAGGTGTAGTTTCCAGCGAGGAATCGAACAAGAAGCAACGCTGATGTAGGAAACTCCTCATGGGTATGAGAGCGTTGCTTGTATGAAGGGAAAATCTCGAAGTTATGCGAACTACAAGAGGCTGAGTGCATTTATTGCCTAAAAAGGATTGATGGAAAGTTACATAGAACGAAGGGATTGCCCAAGTGTTATTACGACAATACCCCTATCGCTGAGGAAGGGTGAATTGTTTAGCGGATGTTTATCATTGAGAATTGAGCGGTGCGTAATTGGCAATGGAGAGACAGATCTTCCCTCGAGCAATAAGAGATTCAACCTATAAATTGAAAGTTTGTCCAATGACTAATTGACGGCCATCGAAAACACCTAACCTGAAGGTCAGAGGGGAATTGAGATATTGCCATGATCGAACATTGATACTTGAAGGGTATTAAGGATGGATGGAACCCTCGAGACCCTAGGGACGGAAGTGCGAGTCTAGTATTGAGGGGAACTTAAGGAGATGACCTCATCGAAATTCAAAGGGAGAGGATTATGGTGTTCCTGGGGATGGCACAAGGATGTGCCAAGGTACATATATATACTATCGGTGATAAGGGTTGAAAGTTAAAATTAATCTACCATATAGTCGAGTACTAGACGTGTCGATAAAAGGGAATGACATGACGACGAAAGTTGAAGTACCGTTTTGATCCGAGGGAATTTTCGGATGGCATCGAGGATGAATTCCTATGGAAGTAATCATGTAATTGTTTAAGGAGTCAAGAGGGCCATAACTCGATTTGGTTAATGGAGGGCAAGTTGATAAAGCCTTTGAATCTCTGATGGTATGAAAGGAAATTTGAAAGGAGTGATATGCCGAATGGTATGGACAAATATTTCGAATACCAAAAGGGAATGGAGAGAAGCCAATTGGAATGAGGACTAAAGGAGATGAGTCCCAGGGGAAAGATGGTTTTGGGTTGGAAAGGACGAGTAAGATCGTCAAGTCGTGAAAGGAATTATTCGAAAGAGTAAGGATGTGATGAGGCGCCGATGCCCCAAAGGATTGGATGGTTAGAAGGTTGCAAATTTCAAGAATGAAATTTTTGTAAGGGGGAAAAGTTGTGGCATTCTGATTTTCAGTCAATTTCAAATTCATTAATGAGAAATGAAACTAGAGATGTATTTCAATCATATCTCGCTCGAATCTAATCAATTCGAGTAGACTAACCAAAAAAGAAAGGCTAAAGCGAGACAAGGTACGTGGACCTAGGGAATTCGGATAAGAAATGGCACTTTGACCATAAGAATTGTCGATGGAATATTTAGAACCACAAAAGGCCAATCCAAGAACGATTAGGGAATGCCTTGCGAGTGTCATACGATTGGAGCGCGGGTGATGCAGCTTAACCAATGTATGATTTGCAAAATTTTTCTTTATCGAACAGTAACGATCGAGACCAAAGGGACTAGTGATGAACCCTTATAATTACATGACAACCAAAGCTGTCATGAATTGACGAGCCTTAAATGTGATGAGATTCACAGGGTCGATACGCGTAAAGTCCGCAAAAGCCGACCTTCAGTTTGGGATAGGCTGGGACCCGTCTGATAAAGGAAATCATCAGAAACGAGTCTTGAAAAATTTGAAATGGAGAATCAAGAATTTCAACGTTATTCGGATTGGCCGTCGCCCTATCGAAGAATTTTGGAGGGAGAAAAACGATGTTTTGAACGTCGGGGGTAAAATTACCCTTTTGTCCCTCAAGCTTAAAGCTTTGCCAATGCATTTGAATAAGGGCAATTTGGTCTTTAAACCCCTCAAGGCTGCCAAACACTAGGAGAGATATTGGCCATTGAATCAAGCTTGATTGACATGATGAACAAGTGTCAATAGATGGGGTAAAGACTAGTCAAGTCCAACTTTATGCAACTACCATTCTTCCCTTTGACCATGAGCCTTGTATATAGCATTTTTCTCTCTCTCTCCTCACCTTATTTGGCTGACCATCAACCCACCAACGCCATCTTCTTCTTCCTCTTCTTCTCCTTCATCACCAAGCTGCTACCCTGTACCGACTGCTTCACTAAAATGGTCATATCTTCTTCGTCCAATATTGGATCGATGTAAAAATATCGCCAAATGAAAGCTTATTGTCTTATCTTTCCATAGACATATTATAAGCTCAATTTGACACTGTATATCTCCTCGTAGCTCTATTTGAGTGGACAAAAATCTGGTGAGGTCAGATTCTGACCGGTTTTGGGGAAAGATCGGTTATGGGGTCTTTCGAATTTCAAATTACTCCAAATTTTCAGTGATGTCTTCTACACTTATAGTATTAAGGTTGGATGAGCTGTGGTAAAAAATTGGAATGAATTTGATGGATTTTTGACCCAAATGGTTCTTGTGATTGTTGGACAGAAACTGTCGGTTTAAGGACTTGAGGAAACCGGCGACTTCCAAAGGGTTTCCGACGACGACTCGGCCCCAAATCTTTGGTGAGCCTCTTAGACCCTTAGATATACATTTTAGTAAGTAGGTTAGTAATTAAATGATGGATTTGGAGCATTTTCAAGGCTGAAAAACCTCGGTATGCACAGAATCGAAAATAGCCCGATTCGGTTATGTGCAAATCGGTTCTATAGAGGCTGTTATGGGTTGGTTTTGAGTCTCAAATTCATCAATGAGACATGCTAGAATGTTGAGGATTATGTTATTAAGGTTGGTGGTTCATGAATGGCTGAATTGAGCAAGAGAAATTGACGGTTGGTTGGAATTTCATAGGTTGCGCGACGGGTTTGGTCTCAGACCACTTGGACCGAATTTGAGGAGGTGCTTGAGGAGAGAATTTGTGACATTAAGCTTAAGGTAAGGGAATTTCTAACCTTATGATAGGAAGATTGGACTCAATTGGGTGAGTCGAGGATTAATTTAACCGATTTATGAGAATCTTCCAAAGGGATAGCTCTTAATATGTCCTAGGTGGTTATAAGAGGTCTATGTGTGACATTGCTTGTGTTTAAATCATATGCCATGTCGAATGTCATTGATTGTCCTGCATGCCATGAGTATTCAAATTGTGCATGAGTTGCACTTGTTGTTTTATCTGTGAATTGAATTGAGAAGCATGGCATGAACATAACATGGCGAGGCCCTGAAGCGTATGAGACACGAGGCAGGAGATGAATACCCTGATGGGATGTAATCGCGGGGTGGAGTTGATGTTGTGTGGAGCCCTGATGCGATCTAATCGCAGGGTTGAGACAGCCATGGTCCTGATGCGAATTATTCGCGTGACGAAGGTATGAGGTGATGATATTGGCCTGGAGATTCATTGGAACTTGATGCATTTACGCGGGTTGCCAATGACGGTCTGATGCGTTTACGCGGATCAAGCCTGATGCGATCTAATCGCAGGCTGGAGAATGAGGCAGGTAGGAAGAGGTGGTTGTGGTGAAATGGCAGGATGCGGTGTGCATGATCATCTGAGTGTGACATGGTGTCATAGTTGCATGCCCATCATTTGTGTGTCATTATCTTTATTTGTATGTGCATGTGTGATTATGAGTTTGGAAAGTTGGGGTAGATGACTGCCTGAGTGGACGGTCGGCCTAACTTTAGGTTAGGACCTACCTTACTGAGATGTGAATCTCACCCCGTTGTGGGCAACATTTTTCAGGTTCCTGATAAAGGAAACTAGGTTTACCATGGATTGACATAGAAACGAGGTCACTAGAGGAAAAATGAAGACTTCTCTTTTGTGACCTTAGAATCGAATAGTAGAGATAAAGAGGATTTAGCTTTGTAATAAAGAATAGTATATTTGACCTTTATTAAAGGTGTGCCCTTGTATCCTAAGTCATCGGGTGTTGCTTTATTTGTAAATTGGAGTTGGCATCGCTTCCGCATGCTTATTTCTTTCACCGTATAGGACATTGGCTGATGGATCCTGGAGCTTTCAATAAGGAACGACTTGGTGGGATACTCGCGTGCTCGTCGGGTTCGAGGCGTGACAATCCTCATCTCCAAGGTTTACTTCTTCTAATGGATCTTGAGCTTGAATCACCTTGTCATCTTCCTTGATGGGAGATTCTTCGAAGTCTAGGATGCCATCAATTGCTTTGTTGACCTGTTCATCTTTTTCGGCCACATAAGCCATATACCTCTTAACGAGGTCTTATGACAATTCCTTGTCCTCCATCAGCAAACTTGTCGAATTGTAGCACTAGTTCCTTCATAGGGACCCATTCAGTAGTTTCCTTGATGAAACGACAAAAGGCAATATCGCTCGAGTCAACCTCATGAGGTCTCGAGATACGTAGGCAATCATCTGGTATGACCTGGTCTCGTCCCGATATCCAAGTCAACATGACACAAGTTTGAGGATTGGCTCTTACATATTCCACTTTATCCCCATTCCAGAAAGCTAGCATATGATGAAGTGTCGAAGGGACACACTGGTTCTCCTGTATCCAATCCATTTCTAGTAGTAGATTGTATGAACCATCAGCATTTACTACATAGAAAGATGTCCTAGATGTTTTAGATCCAATAGTTAGATTTGCAACGTATATTCCTTTCACTTCGGTGATCTCACTAGTGAAATCTGACAATTGGATGTTCGATGAGATAATCTCATCGTCAGTTCTCCTTATTGTCTTAAAGAACCTATATGGGATGAGATTCAATGTCGAACCACCATCCACCAAGACTTTCATCAGTGGTCATCCTTTAATTTTGGCATTAATATTAAGTGACCTTAAGTGATTGGAGACTTCTTCGAGGGGCTTCTAGAATTCCACAGTCTCTTCATTGTCGAAGCAGAACTAAGCACCCTCATTTTCTTGTGTTGTAGCTTCGTCATCATGGTTGACTGAAGTTGACTCGTGTCGGAACTCATTAGGTAGTTTAACTTGGACCATACAAGAGCTTAATGATGATACTGATATGCTTAAATGTGCTCTGAACCGTGATTATTGCTTTGATAATGTTAAGGATCCGGACCACCCATGATCCTACTCATGCGCGAATTGTGACTTCTCTGGTTTGCGTTTCCAAACTAAGTTTCTGGCCCTTCAGAATCTTAGGTGTTCTGAGAACATCATTATCGACTCAGGGTCAAGTAGAGTAACTTGTCGTTGCAGCATATGGACCATTTTTTGCCTTTGTGCCCTTCTTTTCTTGGTACGGGTCATGACTTCTTCTTCTTTTTGGGCTTCTGTAACCTCATACCAAGATCCCTTTATCAGATTGCCAGGGATTTTTAAAGTTTTTTTGGTGGCGCATTTTGGCTGGGATGCAATAATTACGACGTATATTGCCGTCGAATTCATCCCTTTTTGCATAAGAAACTTTTTCCTGAGTATGGATCGGTGGAGGGCCATAGCTCGCGTAATAATCAAACTTTTCGCTAGGTTTTCCTAACATGCCAATAGTGGGATCCCCTTCCTCGTACCTTTGCTTGAATGACTTGTAAGCCTTTCATTGTGTAAATGGTTTCTTAGGAACTATTTCTTTAACCTGTGGTAAGTCCCGGCTCTTCTGGTTAGTGCGGTCATTCCACTGGTGCTTCTTTTGATTCTAATTCGTATTTTCCAGCTTATGTCTGCAGTGTGCGCATATATTTGACGACTTGTCCCCCTTGCTTGGCTGTTTCAGGGATACCATTCTAGTCATCACATGGAATAGGTCAGTGTCGATACCCATAGGAGATTTACCCTTGTCATCTGCAAACTTGATCTTTCCTTACTGAATCTCTTCTTGTATATTCTTCTTAAGAACTAAGCAATTCAAAGTGTTATGGCTCCATGAATGATGCCACTTACAATGCTTTTTACCGACTAACTCATTTTTAGTTGGTATCTATTGTCCTTCCGTTAGCCTGATTTTTCCATTGGCCAACATCATGCAGAAAATTTCTTCTGTCCGATTTGTATCGAAGAAGTAATACACTGCTTCCTTAGCTTGGCCATAATGGTCAATTTTTCTTTCATTTTTGCCGACCTTAGCGCTTGACAGATGTATGCTTTGTCTATAATCAACTAAGCCACAGTGATTTCGACGGGGCCTGTCTGCCCATTATCGAAATCGGGTGCTTTGATAAGATTTGCATCTCCTCTTCGGGTATGTCCTTTATCTTAGAAGGCTCTCATGCTTAATGGCCATGGTTGAAAATTCAAACAAATTTGCACACAATAGCCTGCCATTTTTTCTTGAATTTCGAACTTCATTCCTTTGAAGGCAAACTCCGCATATGTCTTCTCAGGTAAAGGAACTAAACACTTGTTTCTGGCTCGCTTGAATCTTGTAATGAATTGGTCAACTGACTCGTTGTACATATGCTTCATAGTTAACAAATCGGCCGTGACGTTCTGAATTTCGATCCTCTTGAGGCTATTGAATGGAAGGATATCGATCGGTGAATTTTAGTTGTAACTCGCTCGGAGTTGGCCACTCTTGAGTTATCTAACCAAAAAGGAAAGACTGACGCGAAGTTGGGTACGTTGATCTGGTGAATTTGAACGAGAAATGGCACTTTGACTATAAGAATTGTTGAGGGAACATTTTGGGACAGCAGAGATCGATCTAGGAACGATCGTGGAATGCCTTGCTAGCGTTATACATTGGGACGCGGGTGATTCTACTTAACGAATGTGTAATTTGCCAAAAATTCCTAAATCGGATTTCGATGATCAGGATCGTAGAAGCTAGGGATGAACCCTCGCAATTATATGACAATCAAAGTCGTCACAGCATGAGAAAATCCCAAGGCCAATATTTGAAGCGCCTGCAAGAGTCACTCATCAGTTTGAGATTAATTGAAATTTACAATCGACGAGGGCTCGACAAGAAATTGGACCTTGAGATTTGGGTATTGGATATTGAAGAATTCCAACATTTGAATTGAATTTGAAGTTGCCTCATCGAGGGTGATTTATATTGGAAAAATAAAATTTCAGACTGAAAGCGTAAAATGACTATTTTGCCCCTCGATCTTTGGCCTTGTCTTAATAACTAATGGAGGTCATTTTGGTCATTTTGGTCATTTTAAAACCCTAAGGGCTGCCAAAAATTTAAGGAAGGAAAGGTCAATGGAAGTCAATGGCAAGTTGGATATTCATTAAGTAACAAGTGTTACTCACCATTTGAGAAGCCAAACATTAATTAATCTCACCTAACGATCTTATTTTGAGCAAGCTCAATAATTTGTGGAAGACCCTCTCTCTCTTCAATTTGGTAGGTCAAGACTCTCTCTCTCTCTCTATTTCTTCTTCTTCCTCCTCTTTCTCGGCCGAACAATCCTGCCGACCAATCCCAACCACCTCCTTTCCTTCGGCTATAACTTTGTCGTCCACTATCAGATTGAGGTAAAAGCATTGACATCTTAACGCTTATTGTCTTGTGGTTCTAGAGACATATTATAAGCTTGATTTAGCCTAACCGTTTGTCACGTAGGTCTATTTGAGTAGGCAAAAGTCAGGACGAGGTCAGATTCTGATCGATTTTGGGGAAAGACCCGTTTCGAGAGTTTCAAGACTTCAAATGGCTCTCAATTTTCAGTGAAGTCTTCTACACTCATAGTGTTAAAGTTGGTTGAGCTGTGGTTGCAAGTTTAGTTGAATTTTGATGTGTTTTCATGGTTAATTTAAGGCAATTTTTCTAAGGCAGAACCAGGTTGATCGAAAGTCCTTGAGGTGTTATTTCACTTTCAAATATTTGGTGAGCTTCCTAAACATATAGATTAAGGTTATAAAAATTTGGTTTTGTGATGGATTAAAGTTTGGAATTGATTTATGGACTGATTTGTGCGGGTTAGGTCGAAATTGATTCTGCCTTGTTGGTACTTCGATAGAACCGAACCTGTTGGGGGTTTAAAAATGGGTATTTTGGCTTTGGAATGATTAATGAGACACCATGAGATGTTATTGAGGATTATTCGAATTAAATTGAAGATTAGAGGTGATTTAAGGGCTGAGTTGTGCACGAAACGTAAGTTATATTCTGCTCTGTTAAAGGATTATTTAAACCGAATATTTTGGGGGTTCATGGAGCTGACGTGTCTTTAAATGGTTATTAAGATATATTGGGTTGCCAATTGATGTGTTATTGAGGCATTGGCAAATTGGGGTTGAGAAATGGTTGAGTTTTGATTTGAAAATGTTATTTTTCCTAGGACGGTCTGGCCGTGAGCTTGCCAACCTAGGAGGATCGTTTGGATTGAATTTGCTAGCTTGCTTGAAGAGGTAAGTATCCCTTAAACCTTTACTCGAACGTTAGGACACTACTGGATGAGTTTAGGTAGTAAATTGATGAAATTGTGCACCTATGGTGTTTGAATTGTTAATGGTCGCATGAAATGCGAGTGGACCGAACCATACATGCTTGCCTAGGGTGAAATTATGATTTTTCATGCTTGAATTGATGACTTGCGTACTTGAATGACGCGGATGCTTGCATGGCTGTGTGGTATTTCACCTTGAGTGGTGATTGTGTGATGTAAGTGGCTATTGAGCTTGGTAATATAGTTCAGCTATTGAGCCATGGATTTATATGAATTGGTCATGAAGCCCTACTAGTGATTTGGCTATAATGCCTATGCTATATCAACGGTTATAGTGTCGATGCTATATGAATGGACTGTAGTGCCCTAGCGATCAATTGGCATGGGGCTCCGGAGATCGCACTAGCTTGCAACCCTGATGATATCAATTGATCTGTGGCCCCGATGATATCAATTGACTTAATACCCCAATGATACCAATTGGCCTGTGGCCACGGTGGTATCAATTGGCTTATGGCCCTTGAAATGATAATTGGCTATGAGCCTAGAGTTACCGATTGACCTGTGGCCCTGGTGGTACCAATTACTAAAAGTCTTGATGATATCGATTGGCCTGTGACTCCGGTGATATCAATTGGTCAGAGTGCCTAGAGAAATACATCGCGGCTGAGAGCCCAGGCGATGAATGATTGAGATGACTTTTAAAGTTGAGTTTATTTTGAGATGTGGTTGAAATGCTAGACTTATGAACCCCATGTGATGTTGTCTGGATGAGTTTCTATTTATCGCTTGTTGTGTAGTTTGGAAGCACTAGCAGTCAGGTCTAGATTTGGGGTTCACTTGCTAAGATATATATATCTCACCTCGTTGGGGATTAACATTTTTCTTTCAAGTCCTTGAAGATGGAAATACTGGCAAGATGAGGATGAACTCTCGATGAAGTAATAGCATGAACGGTTTTATGCTTTGTGGCCTTGGGGATTGCAACCAGATTTTAAGCATTTAGGAATTGAATTATGGGTACTTGACTGCTACAACTTCTGAGGAGAATGTTATTAATAAAAGAAGTATACCCATTTGTCCTGAGGCGTCTCGTTGTATTTTGTATGGAGTTGTTTTATTGCTTCCGTGACCTTGTTTCATTTTCAAGAATGTTGTGTTTGGTCGAAAGATCCTGGGTGACATCGAAACAAGGCGGCCTGTTAGGATGTTCACGCGCTCATCGGGTTCGGGACGTGATAGCGACTAGTAATATGTTTGGCACAACTTGCTGGAACTTCCCATGAAAAAGTCGCTCTATTTGTTCACATGTTAGCACCGAATTAGGTGGTAACACAATCTACCAGGTGAAGGCCATTCTTGATAGAGAAAGCGAAAAAAAGTCTCAACTTCTAATGATCGGCATGGTAGCGTCTCCGCATATTGCTAGGAAACGAATGACATATTCATAAGTGGATTGATCATCTTCACCGGTAAATAACGTAAACTCTAGTATTTTGAATCCCTTGGGTATGGAATTGTGTCCATCCAATCAGGGTATGGTTTTCGATATATATTAACCATGTATGGGCATACGATCATTATACCCTACCATTTGTTTGACGACCGGTTGATTCTAGTACGCCGGCTGGTATGGCATCTAATATCCTGGCTAGACTTAGTATACTAGTTGTAGCGTCTGACATGCTGGTTGTGTAACAGGCTGAAACACTAGTAGCATGGGTTGATATCCATGTGGCTATAGAATTTGGTTCGCCTGTTGGTGTCCTGGCTGCATGAATTGGTGACGGACTGCTGGCTGAAAAAATTGATCTAGCCCTCTAACTTGAGGGAACTGATCTTTCCCCCTGGCTTGCCACTGCCCCCTAGGGAGAGCTGGTACTATCCCACGGTTTTCGACGGCCATAGGTACTAGTTACTCATTTATATGTACAAGATTTGCCTGTGCAATAGTCCCAAATTGGGAAACAGGTACATCTTGTCGAGAAGAATGGCCCAAAAACATACCTAAGTCATTTGCTTGAGGGTTGTGCTCATTTGTCAATAATGCTTCTCCTCATTGCAGAATCCTGACAAGTACAACCGGTGGCGTATTTTAACCAGTAGGACTTGTGTTTAATAGTGGCAATGAGGCGCTTGTCGCGGTTGGGAGAAGATTCCCAATTTGATGTTGTGGCAAACTTAGTGATGCTCCATGTTGTCCTGACGCACATTCATGATAAGTGCTGATGATTAATGGTCTGACAACTTCAGTTATACGTTGGACCATACGATCAGCAAACTCATTCTAGGCTTCCTCAATTGTACGCCTTATCAAGGATAACATGACTAGCGTTACTTTAGGGTTTCTTCTTGGCTCTTCAACGTGTCATCAAGGAATTTCGCCATCTTCAATTTGAATCAGATCTTGGAGTCTTGCGCCGTTGAGGATTCCTCTTATGGGACTTCCTCCATGGGTTTTTAACCGTATAGGTTGTTACGACCTCTTGTTCGTGGCATAGCACTCTCTCGAACTTAATACCTTGGTCTCACTGGGCGTGCCAAAAAGATTGTTTGCACGTAAAATTTCATCGGGTGGGCCTGATTGATTCTATTAGGGATCTGCCCAAGAGATTGAAATCCAAAAGGATTGCAGACGTAGGAAATCTTTTATCGAACATTAGTAGTTCGTTAAGTAAGAAGGGTTCCGGGTAAGTTTTGGACAAAGAGTGTCAAATGCGGGTATTTATTAATAAACGTATGTCTTTCGACAGCTTTATACAGACTCTCGACAAACCATCTTGTGACATTCTAATTTATCAGTCATTTTCAGACTCATTAATGAGAGTGTATATAGCGATGTGTTTCAGTCATATCTCGCTCGAATCTAATCAATTTGAGTAGACTGACCAAAAGGGAAAGGCTAACGCGAGACAAGGTACGTGGACCTAGGGACTCGAATGGGAAATGACGCTTTGACCATAAGGATTGTCGAGAGGACATTTAGAACCACAAAAGACCGATCTAAGAACGATTAAGGAATGCATTGCGAGCGTTATACAATTGGAGCGCGAGTGATGCCGCCTAACCAACGTATAATTTGTAAAATTTTCCTAAATTGAACAGTGATGATCGAGACCATCGGAACTAGTGATAGACCCTCACAATTACATGACAACCATGAGCCATCTTCTTCTTCTTCTTCTTCTTCCCTTTGCCGAACTACTACCACCCGACAGGTTTCTGTCCCTCCGGTTTGCTTGCTCCGACGACCATCTCCGGCGACTTCTAGCCACCAATCCGACCATCCACACCTCGTTCGACCTCTTGCTGACATCCTTGAAGTTGAAGCAAGTCATTTGACCCACCGAAGAGCTCCGGCCAGCCGATCTCCCGCGAGTCGACGGAAATCGTCGCAACTAGAGGTAAGCTACATTTCTGGCCTCTTAGGACCTCAAAACTTTGGAGTTTTTCAACCAAATTTTGTGAAGATCTAGGGAACTCGTAGAGTGATCTGTGGTAAAAAGTTGGAGTTAATTTTATGGAGTATTGACCCCAAATGGGTCTTGTGTTTGAAGGGCCAGAACTGTCGGTTTGAGGACTAAGGGAAACCGGTGATATTCAAGGAGTTTTCGGCGACGATTCGGCCTCAAATATTCGGTGAGCTTTCCAAACTCTTAGATCTACATGTTAGCAAGTAGATTAGTGAATAAATTGGAGATTTTAGGTGGTTTAAGGTCTGGTTGCTTGCGGTATACACAGAACCGAAAATTGTCCGATTTGGTTCTATGCATACCGATTCTGTGGGGGCTGTTAATGGTTGAAAGTGGGTCTCAAATTCATCATTGAGACATGCTAGGATGTTGAGAAATGTGTTACTAAGGTTTATGGTCCATGGATTGATGATTTGAGCAAGAAAAATTGACGGTTGGATGGATTTCCATAGGTTGCGCGGTGGGCTTGATCTTGGACCATTTGGGCTGAATTGTGGTGGTGCTTAAGGAGAGAATTTTGTGGTATTAAACTTAAGGTAAGGTAACCCTAAACCTATGATAGGAAGATTGGACTCAATTAGGCAAGTCGGGTGAATTTTTTGGTGATCCTTGAAGGGTTTTTAATGTAATTGTTCTTTGCACATCTTAGGACGGTATAGAGGATTTGAATGTGTGTCAATGTTTGTGTTTTGAAATGACTACCATATGCGAATGTCAATTGATCGTCTTGCATGCCATAAGTGTATGATTTGTGCTTGAGTTGCACATTGCATTATGTGTGTGAATTGAATTAAAACTTTGGCATGGCTGAGACATGGTAGTACCCTAAAGCGTATGAGACACAAGGTGGTATGAGGAATGCCCTAAGACGCTGAGGCGAGGGGTTGGAGTTGTATGGCACCTTGATGCGTAAGAGACGCGGGGTTGAGAAGGCCATAGTCCTGATGCGTTGAGATGCGAGACGGAGTTGTGATGTATCGACACTGACCTGGAGTAACATTGAAACCTGATACGTTTACGAGGGTTGTCAATGACAGTCTGATGCGTTTACGCGGATTAAACCTGAGGCGTTCTAAACGCGAGCATGAGAATGAGGCAGTCTGAAGGGTGAAAGTGGTGATGTGGCATGGCGATTTATGCATGATCATCTGGATGTGTTATGATGTCATGACTGCATGCCTGACATCTGTATATTGTATCAATAATTGAATGCCTCGTATATTTATTTGTATGAAATGCTAGTATTTATGACTGCCTAGTGGACTGTCGGCCTAACCTAGGTTAGGATCCACCTTACTGAGATGTAAATCTCACTCTGTTGTGGGACCCCCTTTTTACAGATCGTAGGTCCTGAGGATGTAGCCTACCAGATTTGAAGACCCCAAAGAGATGTCTGTCTATTTTGATGACTTCCCTGATGGGTAGGGAACCATTTTTGTCAGAAAGTGTACAGTAATATGGGTAGACGAGGGTGGGAGTAGCTGGAAGCCTCATAAGTATGAGGCCTGGTTTCGGAAGGTTGGGGATGTTTCTACATGGCTGCTGAAGCCCACTAAAGTGCCCTAGGGAGTCGTCCCTAGTTGGTGTCATCACACTCAAGATTTAGAGCAGGCTGAGGGGTCAATTACCGGTTCACGGAACGGACCTGAGAGGATCTCGACCTTGGAAGATACTGAGGATGTCATAGTGGTCGAGGCTACAGAGGATGACCTGGTGGAGCCGTCTGCTGACGAGACCATGGGGGACACCGTAGAGGTTTGCTCGGAGACCTTCTCGGAGTACATGCCCATGGAGGAGGCAGAGGAAACTGATGACTCTAGCAGTGCGTCTTAGGAGCTCCTGGTATTCTAGTCCAACTTGTGATGGCAACCCCCCCCGATGCTTGTTTAGTTTGACGGGTGATGGACCTCTTTGTATTACCCAGTCTCCCTAGTGGATCTAGTTGTTATGCTCTTTTATGAACTTTCGGATATTATGTATTATGGTATTCTCGCTATCCAAGTCCCACTTTATATTTGTACGAATGAGTTATTACATTGTTGCTTCTGTGTGTTTATATATAACACGCCTCTCGACTTATGTGCGGATCTTGGGACATCGATTGATATCTTGATTTGCTTGCAGGGAGTCACGTGCTCGGGCCCGGGCGCGGAGCGTGACACTTCTAGTGACCCTTCGATGAAACTTGTCGAATCACTTCTATGTATTGGTAACCAAGATACAACACTGAAATTAAATCGACGATGCTAGATCTTATTGTATAACACGATGCCGGAATTTAATCTACGACACCAAACGGATGAACATGTAGGACACAACATTGAAATTTAATCGACGGCACTGGACGAGTGAATGAACAGTATAACACCGAAATTTAATCAACGTTGTTAAATTGGCGAACAGACGCCAGAATTGAATCAACGACACCTAACTCTGGATATGAAACACGTCGGAATTGAATCAACGAAGGGAATTTGAAAAAGCTACTGCTAGGCTAAGAGCTGATTTAAAAGATAAGATTTGTTTATTGTGTTGTGTGTGTGTGTGTGTGTCCTATGTTGAATACCCTTAGGTATTCATAGACGTGCTCTAGCAACCGTCGAATAATCCCGGCATTGGGCTCCAAGCATATCATTCTTTGATGACCTTTGTGGATAAGGCCTTTGATGGTTTCTACGCCTTTTTCGCTCTGTTTCGTGAGATTGTCGCCAAATCTTGTAATTGCCTTGATCGTGTCTTTTTATGCGCGCGTTTTCTCTTGGCCTTTGGGGAAAAATACCGCCAAAATTACCCCACACGTGGCGTGTCCTAGTCAATCTTTACTTGGCCTATGCACACTTTATCGTAGCTGATCATTCATCTCCAGTGTGCGCATCATGTGCTCTCTAGGATAATTTTTGGTGTTAACATTAAAAAAGAAAAAAGAGAGCCGATTTGCTCAAACTAGAAAACATTATAGTTTGCCAAGCCAAAGGAAATTAAAAAAGAAAACCATTACTCAATCAGAATAATTCCATCAAACGACGGAAGGATTCATCCTTCTCTCTCATCTCTCCGAATCCGAATCCGAATCCTCTGCCCCCATGGCAGAGGAGACCTGCAATCCCCACCATTTGCCACGAGGGCAGGGGATCCGCTCGCCATCTCTCCTCTACCAAACAATTCAGTACGTGGAAAATGTGATCTGTCCAAGTGGACCCCTCATAATATTCTGTCTGCAAGATTCTCTCTATTATTATGCTCTTGAGGGGGACTGCTTTGTCCTAAACCCAGATGGAGATAACAACAACTGATTGTGTTTTTTTTCTTCTTGAGTGGGATGTGACAGGGTTAGGTTTGCAAAGTATAAAATCTCGGGATCTTAAACCATTTGTTTGACCAATTACAAGGTGGCTCGGCGACCTAATAATTAGTTTTTAGGTGGGTATTGATCATGATCCTGATCTTGATTACATCATGGAAATCTGTTCATATAATAAAGAAATATCTACCGCATGTTAAATTAATCAAGCAAATGCATATCTGATTTTTCCTCGCTTTACCTCGTCGAATTGAATTGAATTTTCGAGGTAACCGAGAAACGACGTACCCAATTTTACCTACAATTCAATTCGCCATTGTGCTGCACTTGCGTAAGGTGGTGGACAATATATTTGGTACAGGTCACAGCTGGTTCTCATCCATATATGTCTATTTCCCCGAGCAAAAGAAGACCTATTACCCAGGATGAGCGGGAACATGTCTGTAGAAAAAGGCGGGGGATATTTAAGGCAACGCTGTTTCTGCTCCTATTTTGACTAAGATACTAGTTAATTTACAAAAATTTATTTCTCTTTTTTAGTTAAATGTTTCTTTTTTTTTTATCAAGCTAATCCACAAATCCTTCTTTTTAGTCAATCCTGATAAAAAAACGGAAAAGGAAAATTGATTACAAAATAGAAAAGATTAATTTTTTAAAAGCATAATAAAATATCGAGCATATTTATATTTAGATATGTATTAACAAAGAATAAACGCATAAAGGAAAAAATAAAATTTTATGCTGTTCAACTCTTGATATAAAGAAAAGCAATATCAATTATAAATTCAATCTCATGACAAGTGGATAAAAAATCTACAATATGCTTAAAAATTTTCCCCGGAAAAATCTTACGCGAGTTTAAAAGTGCAGAATATATGAATAAATTTTCAACCCATCTTGCAATTCATATTAAAATGTGAAAAGCTAAAAAAAAAAGCACAAATAAACGATTTATAACTTTAGAAACCTACAAGTATGTTTAAAAATTGCCCACGAGATCAAAAACTGCTTAATAGTTATATTGGATTTTAAATTTCAACTTTGAAAAATAAAGTTTCCACAAACTATTTCATAAAAAATAGACAATTAATTGTATGTCCAGAAGCCATTATAACTATAGTTTCTAACACTTTATACAGCTTTTCTAATTAAAAGCATGAGATCATAAATTAAGAATAATGAAATTCTCTAGAAAAAGTGATAAAATGATGCATTACATAATGGTATTTTGTTGGGTGTAATTTGACATTTATATTGTGAATTTAATATTTAAAAGAGAAAATAAAAATAAAGGCAGTTACTTTAGTTACGTGGATAAAAACAAAAACATTAACTTGAAAAGGCGGTCTATTGATTAAAAAGAGAAGTGTCTTAGCCACAATGGGTGGAGAAATAGCGCCGCCCGGACATCTATAGTTACGAGAAAATTCAAAATGAGTAACACATAATCTTCTGTACCAAACTATTTTCACAATGGATTCCCGTCATCATGAACATTAAAAAATTGTAAGGGATAAATATGTTGGAAGTCCTAAAACTTTCAAAAAAAATGTAATCAAGAAATAAAACTTATCATAAAAATGCAATCAACACTTAAAACATTCACAAAATACAATTAAGTCTTAAAACTTATCACGAAAATACAATTTGAGTCCTAAAACTTAAAAAAGTGCAATCAAATATGACTTGTTTTCATGAAAAATTACCAAAAAGTCATAACCTTTTGCAATTATGCTAATTCAATCTTTTTTTTTTTTGCTAATAGAGTACTAAACCTTTTGAATTTGTGTCAATTTAGTCATTCCATTTAATTTTTTTCGAAAATCACTGACGTGCACGACCGATGCTGGCATGCCCAAATTTTTATAATATTTTATTATTTTTGAATTTTTTGTTTCTATTTTTTTAATTATTCTTTATTCTGTTTCTCTTCTTCATTATCCTTTGACCAATTGGCTTGAGAGCCGGCCAGAAGAGGACCAGCAAGGGTCGCCCCTGCGACCACTGATGAAAGTGAGCGTCGCTCGGTCACGGCAAGGCGAGCCTTATCGTCATTGGGCATGGTCACACCTCGCCATGGCCAAGCAACGCTTGCCCTAGCTAGTGGCTAGGTGAAGAGCTTCGTCATCCCTCTCCTCTGATTGGTCGTCGAACTCGACTGGTGGCCGGAATAGGAAGAAGAATAAGAAAAAAAATAAAACATAAAATCAAATATAAATAAAAAATAAAAATATTATTAAAATATTGCTAAAGATTAGCAACATATGCACTAGCTGTGTCACGTAAGTAATTTCCAAGTAAAATTGGCCAGAATGACTAAATTGGCACGAATGCAAAAAGTTTAAAATTGAAATGAAAAAAATTAAATTAAATTCACACAATTGCTATAGGTCTAAATTGTTTTTTTAATAACTTTTCCGTATGATTTCACTAGTTTGATAAGTTTCAGGACTCAAGTTCACTTTCATGACAAATAGAATATAACAAGTTTTATCATTTGTTTAAATCTTTTGAAAGTTGTAGCACTCAATTGTACTTTTTAAAAGTTTTATGACTCAATTGCACACGTGATAAGTTTTAGTACTTCAAATCCAACGCACTCTTCTGGAAATGTAATTATTTCTTTGAGCCACGTCTGAGGTCATTATTCAATGGGATAAGCAATAGTGGCATAGAATGGATTGATACCATATTCATCATTGACATTCTTAGCAGGCGCTCATTCAAAATCATGCCATGGACACCTCAAAGATTCTGCATTTTCCAGGAAAAAGAACCAATGAGAACTAGCCCCAAAGGAGGGGATAAAAGACAATTCACAGCTTGGGACTACAAGCTCTCTCTTGACTTTTGCATAATTAGGCATGGGCAATAGGACTCAGAGCCAACTTTTCCCTAAGAAAGTTAGCTGCAACACTTTTGATTTTCTTTTTCTTCCTTTTGTCAATTTGCCAAATCTTTCCATTATTTTCATGGATGATCAGCAAAACCCACCGTCTCAATTATGCTGTGCTAATCCTTGTTCTTTCTCCATGTTGTAATAGAGCTTTTTCACCCCAAGAAGAGAAACAATCCATAGTGCTCTTGTCTTCTGATGAGATGAATGTTGAAGTTACCATCTTTCTCAATTTCAAGCAGAGAAAGGTAGGTGAACACATACCTCAGATTCTCTCACAAGGAAACAGATCATTTTCTGGTTCAGAATGATGGACACACATTGATGGTAAGATTGATGATGAACCAAAAGGCCTCAACGTCTTTCATATATGCTCTCACAAGTCAAGACAGTCTCCTCATACCGGCGAGTAAACGCAAAACTCAACAGAGTTCAGGATATAACAACAAAAGGGCGCAAAAAAAAAAAAAAGGGCTACCTCTGCAAAATTTCGAAGCCTCTCATCTCAGCTGAGATACTTCTAATTTTTATGTATGATCCGTTATTCGTATAATTTCTTATCTGCAAAAAACTCACCGCCGATGAAACTCTATACATCAACTTTACCAGGTTTGTTAACATGGCTTTTCCAGCTATAACATTCGGACTTCTCGTCTTCGTCATCCTCCACGCTGTTGCCTCCAGTAATTGATGTAGTAGCCCCCATGCTTCCGCCCAACTGGAGTGGACCTTGTGGAGAATCAGATTGTGAGCTACTTCCTTTTGAGGAGTCGCCATACTGATCCGGGGACAACCATAAACTCCCCAAAACAGCGACTGATTGATCCGCTGGGGAAGATGTAGCAGAAGAGATTCTTCGAGTATGAAGCCTGTATTTCTGAAAGGAGAAAGAATCTGAAAATCAATCTTAACCATCAAAAGAAGAACTTGACGAGAACAGAGGTCCCCGCTCAGATATCTATCTGATCAGACCATAGACTGTCAATAACATAAGAACCTGTAGGAAATTTACTTGAGCACCTCCATTTCTCATACTTTGTCAAGGAGATGTTTGGAAGATCATAAAAAACACAAAAGTAACCGGGATCCTGTGAGAAACTCACTTGCAAATGACTTTTCACTTCGTCATTGGTCAGGCCATCGACCTGCATAAGTTCTCTAATCTGCTTCGGAGTAGCAGCTGCAAGGATGAGATAAATTCATTTCAGACCATGGTGAATACACACATGGGTTAACATCAAGATCAACCATCCATTTCCACAACGTCTAATTCAATTTTTCCAAACTATCAAGCAAAAAAGGTAGTCCAGATGCCACAAAAATAAAAAAATCTATGTCACTTGCAGATTCAATCGTTCATCAATGTGTAATACGCCAGCAGAAAAGATAAGTTCACGGAAACATCGAAGACCGCACCAACTCCACAGAAGTCTGGCTCTCTATTGTCAGCTAAGTAGTATGATTATTACAACAGCTACTGAATGCAAATCCACATTCTAACCTTGTGAGCCGCCAAGTTGTTGCAAGGCATTGACGAACCGCCTGTGCAACTCGGGAGACCAGCACCTTCTCTGCTTCCTCGCGGTCTGCTGCCGAGGCTGATGTCCTCTGCTCGGCGAATTCGACTGAACATTGTGGGCAGGGGATGGAATCAACCTCCCACATCCCGTCCTGGTGTCGGTGCAAAACGACTTTTCCCTCGGATACTCGATCCCGGAAGCTAGAAGCGAGAGGCTTTGAGCAGGCAATTTCATTTTGTCCTCTGGGACCGTAGTGACCGGGGTCGCGGGAAAAGGTGAGTACCCCTTGAGTTGCACGGATGGCCTCCCCGCATTTCTCCCTTTACATGTCTCAAGTACATCTTGCGTTGCAGAGAAAGTCTGTGCCTGATTAACCTGGGGAAGCAATTACTCAAGTCACATTAGATTCTCTACCTTTTCGACAACAGATTTCACAACAATTGATCCACACACATTTTCGTATTCTCAAGTGGTCGAAATTTCCTTCTTTTTTTTTTTTTTACCGTGGTTTCTAATTTAAGTTCCTGTTTAAGATCGGGGGAGTGAACGGCAGGGGGACTACTATCCGTGTTCCAGAGCTGGACGGAGCTCATCCAGTTCTTCTTGTCTCCAGAATCGTCTGTCTCTTTCTTCAGTTCGAGCTTCTGGTCTTCTTCGTCTTTGTCCTTCTTCAGTGGGATGAATTCCTCCAGCACAGGCCGAGCGCTCGCCGGGGCAGCGCATTGCTCCGACTCCACTTTCAATGCCGAAATAGCTACCAAAGACAATCGAAACACAAGCAACGCCAGGAAATCAGCCAGAGGACAGAGACAGTGACACAGAAAAGAAAAGAAGGACAACGAAGAAGGCGATGAGAGCTGCGAATCAAAAACCCAAGGAAGGAATACGAATCCACGAGCTCCCATGAATCAAAACCATCGGAAAAGGAGAAGAAACTCCCATCGGACAAACACCCACATCGAAAATCGAATCGATGGTTTCCGATTCCCAACGAGAGCAGAATCTCCAAAGCGCGAAGGAAAAAAAAAACAAAGGTCAGACACGAACCATCCTTCAACAGCAGCATGCAGAGCGGGAGCTCGCGCTTGAAGGCCTCGATCTTGTTCATCTCCTCCTGCAACTGCGCGACGTAACCGTCGAGCCTGGAGGACCGGACGCTGGCGTCCCCGGTGGCCGAGGCCTCCCGGAGGAGGTTCCCGATTGTCGCCGGCACGAACGACGGCCTGAAATCCAAGCTCAGCTCAGGCGGGATCGACCCCATTGGCCCCCTCCCCTTCACCTGGGACCGTCTTCAGATACTGTGTCGTCTCCTGGAATGGCGTTTGCGCAGGTGTAGAGAGAGAGAGAGAGAGAGAGAGAGAGAGAGAGGGGAAGAGGGAGAGGGATTGGAGGTGAATATTTATATTTACAGATTCATGTACAGAGAGAGAGAAGATTGGAGGAGAAGATTCTGTTCGTGGAGAGACGCTGTTTTGAACAAAAGGAAAGAAACAAAGAAATAAACAAACCACGCGGCTCCTCGCGTATTCTATCCGCCCCTCGCCCAGCGCACCAACACGCAAATTCGCAGCCTCCGGTCCAGGATTTTTCAAATCTTGTTCAGATTCCTTTCCTTTTTTTCCGAGGGAAGGCCTCGGAAAACAAAGCCTCAACCGATATGGAACAAACTAACGGGGGATCACGAGATGATGTGCCCTCGATTGGGCACGGGGCGAGCCGGAACTCGAGCTTAAGGGGAGATGAGGAGCGAAATGATTCGTGTGGGGCGATGTGAGAAGCCGAGCACGTGGCACGTGATTAATCCCCGCGAGCGGGTTTGAGGCTTTTGGCCCGCTAAGTGAATTGTGCAGGATCAACTGCTAGTGAAATAAGGACGTGTGCGAGAGGACCGGCATAGCTGAATAGGTTTAGGGATGGGCATTAGAGATAATAGGATAAGTTTTAATAAGTTTGGCAATTCGGAGTCGGTTCCATGGTGAATGAACTCTAGAACTACAATCTGAAACTTACTATTTTTGAGTCAATTCCTAGTTTTTGGAATCAGGAACCGACCATATTGAACCTGGAATTGGCCTGATACTGTCCATGCTTTTTGTGCATTTTTTTTTTCAATTTATTGTATATATAATATGCAAGTGTCAAACTTGAATATTATTTTTACAGCTTTAAGATAATATGTCAAACATATTCAATTTCAACAATATGTTCTGTTAAAAAGAAAAGAGTAAAAGAATTACATGGGATTAAAGTTAAACTAGTTCAAAACCAGTTCAATTCCAGGTTTTACAATGGAATCGCCTTTTAGGTTCCGTGTACCAGGTTCCCAAATAGAACAGGCCGGTTAAGGTATAGAATGGGAACTGAACCGATCAATGTCAATTCCCATATTACTAGATTGATCCCCTTGTAAACTTGATTGAATCGGTCGCGTAAGGCTGGTTTCAGAATTGAATTGGTCTTATTGCTCAATTTAGGTGAGTATATGACGGCCCCCATGTAAGGCTTCCTTTAGGAAAATACAAGGTACCCTGGATAACAATTTTCAGTAAATGCATGCGTACTGAAATATTTATGATCTTCTCTTCATCTACAATTTTGTGATGTTTATATACGGAAATGATGGGGGAACACGATACGACACGGACACGGGAACACGATACGACACAACACGCCGATACCCTGGGCCGATTCACCGTGAGGACAGGACACACGCTACGGGAATGGACTTGCTAAGTGATTTCGGGGCGAGAGACTCTTCCCCGGCGGAGGTAGAGAGCGCTTTCGGAGATAAGGTGTTGGGCAACCTCAACACTGAGCACAAGATCTTGATCCTCGTTGCCTCCGCTCTCTCTCTTGCTGAGCAGGATTGCTCCCTTGTTTCTCCTCTTCAGTCCCCCATGTCCCTCGACGACGCTCAAAAGCTCCTCAAGGAGGTTGAATTTCCCCTTCTTCTTGATGAATCTTGGTGATTTTTGTGTCAATTGCTTCTCCTGAGCTGCTTCTGCTACATGCTCATTTCATATTCGACCTCGCTCACAGTTTTCCCATTTCAACTTACTCGGGCATGGCTGTTTTTATTTTTTTACCAGCCGGACACGCGGCCGATCGTGTCCGACCTTGTCGGACACGCCGCCGTGTTTGACACGCAAAAATCCTGGTGAGCGGCGTGTCCGTGCTACATAGGTCACTAGGCCCTGGCTGGTGGCTGAATGTCGGTGAGGAAGCGACCCCTTAACACTTGGTCAGCCATCACCCACCATCGCCAGTCCTTCTCCATGATGGTAGGAGTCCTATTTGAATCAAAATGATGCCATTTTAGCATTATCTTTCATGTTTTAGCCATATTAGCATCACATGGAATAAAGAAAATAATAATAATAAATTAATATCATCATTTTCCGTCAGCCAAGTTGGACGTATTTTAACGGAATGACTTAATTACACCAATTCGACAAGTTTTAGGATTCGCTTGTAGTTTTGTAAGATTTGCGATGCAATTGTACTTTTGTGATAAGTTTTAGGATTTTTAGTACAATTATGTTATAAAATTAAAAAGAAAAGTGTAGCACAAACAACAGAGGATCCTTAAACTTGAGAAATTGACAAGCACAAGGGTGGTTGACGATAAAGGATGGGCAAAGGGAAATGAGGAATCTGTACCTCACTATGCCTCGAATGGGCGCAAATGCCCCCACGAAGCTTGCTGCGCCGCGGTATTTGATGGGGGTGACGCGATTGCCGGCCCGAGGGGTTTGACGGTATTAGCCGCCGTAGTAAAGAAAAGCTCCACCTCATGAGACGGGGACGGGAAATACGATATCCGGTCGCATCCCATGCTTATCCCTCTGCGGCGACCTCTAAGGGTATCTTCCAAAAAATTGGAATTGATGGTTAAAAGATAGGTTGCCAAATATTGTACGCCCCTTGGAACCTCCATTATTTGCCTCTATTGATAATTTCTTTTTTCTATTAAGTGCCCATTTTATTATAATCGTTGAAATTCAGATGAGATAAAAGAAGATCCTCATCTAACAAGACAAAATATATGATACGGTGAAGATATTCCATTAGATGGCAATGAAAATTTACGGTAATGATTCTCATTCCTATATTGAAAATTTGAACGGCATAAGTTGTCAATTTATTGAAATTCTCCACATACTTAAAGTATGTAATTTGCTTAAAGGAAATTGTATAAATCAATTGATAATATCAGTCAGAAGATTTTAATACTTTTATTGAGCTATTAATGCATGGAAAAACCTGTTCATATTTACATAAGCAAAAAGACACTAAAAGTGTCAAAACTTGTATGCGAAGCATACTTTGCGCTAATTTTTTTGGATCACTTAAGCGTAAACTTTTTTTGTAAAATAATCATTTAAGTGCCAACTCAAATATGCTTAGCTGAAAAACCTACGTGACTTTTGTTTTTATAAATATTTGAAGCCATATGGTTCACCGGAGGTTTCGTCAGCAATGGAAAAAGCTTAAATTTAAAATAATAATAAAATGAAAAAAATAAAATTTAATTAGATTAAAAAATATAAAATTACGCTAAAAATTTTATAAAAAAAAAATTAGAAAGGAGAAGGGGTTGCACTGGCGGCGAGTGCTGAGCCCCGATAATACATATACTTGATTGAGTATATAGTTTTGTATATTTCAATACATCTGGATTTTGTATACATCTTCTTTGATAGTGCACATGCTTGATTCATTATATTTGATATTGTCTTTATCATGTACCTTAGTTACATCAGGATATACATATATCTCATTTGAGAGTGCATATGCTTGATTGATTATATAGTTTTGTATATTTTAATATATCAAGACTCCTCTGATAGTGCGTATGTTTGTTTTTTTAGTCAGAAATATGCTTGATTGATTATACTTAATATTGTCTTTTTCTTGTTGCCTTAGTTACATTAGGATTATGCATATATCTCCTTTGATAGTGCAATGCTTGATTGATTATATTTGATATTATCTTTATCTTATTTCTTTAGTTAATCTTCTAATAATTATGCTCCATGTACGCGTCCTAGATATATTGAAATGTACAGAAATTTTCAATTTTTTTCCGCATTATTCTAAAGTTGGCATTGGAGCCTCCTTCCATAAGGCAACCCTAGTGCACCCCATGTATTCATAGCAAAATAAATCCATCTTTACCTCTCAACAGTATTCATCAAAGTGCTTCATTCATATCTAGGCAAGAGCCATAGTGGAAGTATTATGATGTTGGTGAGACATCGTCGAGCATTTTCACAAAAGTCTCTTATTTCGATGCTACCTCAATCAGCTGCTTGCTATTCCCCTCTGATTCTCAACGTTTTACGTGTCATTCAAGAAGTCTGCATCATCACCACTAGACTCGCCGCCGTCATACAATCAACATATTGAAATCTCGCCATCAATGGAGAGCCAGCATATTCAGTTGCGTTACGAATTTGTCATGCTTGTGTTGTGTAGACTGATTTCATGGCGATTAACGATTTATTGGCCATTGTTTGGATTTTTTTCAGACTCGAGCTGATTTGTTTCAATTACGTTGCATTTGAGGGGATGTTAGCAATATAAGGATGTTTATTTTTCATATTTTTGGGTCGAATTAGGATGTTTAATTGATTCAGCATATTTTTCACAATTATGCATATAACTCTTTTGATAGTGCATATGCTTGATTGATCATATTTATTACCATCTTTGTCTTATTACCTTAATTAGTCCTCTAATAAAGCATATAAATAGGCTCAATGTACTTTTTGCAGATACATTGAAATATATTAAAATTTCCCATTCTCTTTCCTCATTATTGTCAAGTCTCAAAGGGTTTTTTGTATTTCCGATTTGTAAGGTTTATGTTTACATATAAAGGTCGCCTCCCCTTGATTTATGTCGTCCAACGGTTGGGACTAACATCAAAATTTATCCCATAGACTTTATCTAGAGCGCCTGTGAGCGAGTCAAAAGGAGCATAAATAACCTATGGTTGTATTAAATGAAACTTATATATATATAGAGGTAAGGAAATGAAACTTATATTTGATACCAGTAAAGTCCCAGAATGTTCCATTGACTTGGTCTAGTCTACTAAACATGGTCTAACCTACTAAACATCACTTGATCCTGAAAACGAAATATAGTTTCGTTTGATAACATAAAATAATCTGACATATTACAAAATTTAGACTGACAATTCAAAGAAAGCCTTCAACTACAGAGAATTCAAACGAAAGTTGGAATTTGGAATTATCAAACAAACTTAATCTTGTGTTTGGTTTTACCTTCAGATTCCAACACGTTTATAGAAAAAACAAAATCTTCTTTTACCACTTTCTTATTGAAGCTGCTATGGTTGTTTCTTCTTTCACTCTTAAGATTCTTCATTTCACATGCAGTGCTCTTTAAAATAGTTCTTAAATGGAATCACCCGTTGTGAAGACTTCTTCATAGGTCGCGGACTTGATCCGTGGATTATTCAACATAAAATATGAATTACTGAGAGTTTAGGTTGGATTTTCATGAACCGATTCCCTTGTCGAATTGCTGTAAGTGGAGGAGTTTGTGATCGCACATACCGAATGGGCGAGGACTCATGATGTTGTACATAAATAAGGTGCGCTTTGTTACTTCATTTTGGGATACCACTTGTGGAGCTTGCCCTGTGCGGAATAGGATGTATCGTTACAAATGAAATTCGTAGATTCCGATCCAACGAGGGTAGAGAGTGACTGTCGATGCAACAATGAACTAGGATAGAGAGGCCATAAATGTTTGGACCACACATCAATAAGGGGTGTATCTTTGGATGATATGAACCAATGCTAACAAGGACCTTGGTTTTTTAAGTACAGAAATTTGCGACACTTTAAATCTCACATATCAAAAGGGTACATAGTCGTGATTATTCATAAATAAGAAACCTAGTTACTTCATATTGTCATAATTTCACCTCGAACATTTACTAGATTTTAAGGTATTTTAAAGGTGATTTATACTCTGTGGAATTTATTTTTTTGGTTATTTTCATACTTTAAGGACTTGAGATTTGATTTTTGATATACCTAACACTAAATTACTAAACCATCTAGATATCAACGTTCAAAGTCTACGAGAGAGGATAACTTGAAGGCTTATTTTCTGCTCAAACATTGTTGGGTTTGATTGAAGAGATCTATGCCGAAAGCAAAGAAGATATTCCCACGCCTCCTTTATTTGTGCACCGCTTGACGTGCGTATTTCAAAATTTCTCTTGCCAAAAAGGGTTGTCCTCTAAAAAAGATCAACTCAAAAAGGGGAAAAAGAAAACAGACACGGAATCTGAACATTAGCCCTAGAAAGCCATCGCCAGCACTAATTAGTTCATTACATGAAGAATGGAAGTAATATCTCCACGTCAATCAAATTAAAAGGATTAGGCTCCATTTGCTCCGCAAAAATTAAATAATTTGAAAAATATTTTTCTTAAAAATTAACCGCTTATATTTCTTAGAAAAATGAATGAACAAAAAAATAATTTCATAGTTGACGAAAATAATTTAGGTATAAATATTGGATGATAAAGTAATTTTCTTTCAAGTGATACAAAAAAATTCTTTCAAATCATTATTGTAGTAAACCTAAGGTGTTAACCTTTTCATTTTTCCAGCGATACAAACGTATGTAAGTGATTGTCATTCTGAAAAATCATAATGAAAACAAAATTTTTATTTCTCTTCTAAACAAATACGATATTGAGATTTTTTTCCTAAAGCACGATTGGTTTCTAAGGTCACTTCCAGCTCCAAGACTTTGCTCTGATTCATTATATTGGTTTTGACTTTGGAGTACTAGCAAAGTGTTTCAAAGAAGAGTTACGTTGATGTAGGTATGCTTCTTTCCAAGATTATCCTAAGTTAAATGGAGTCTCTATCGCCCTGCTTAAAGAACCAATATGAAACTTCATCCCTCTTAAATTTCAGCATTCTTCACAAAACAAATGAAGCCATGAAATAATGATATCAGGTGAACAAATCCTTTTTGCTGCCAATAAAGGTAAAAAAAACAAGAGATATAGAGCAATTGAATATGTCAAATCTATGACTTTTTCCAAGTGATTCCCATTACCCTTTTCTGACTAAACCTTATGGGTAAGGTGACACCAAAAATTAGCAAATGAAAATGGCTAGAGGATCAATTCCATGTCTATGGGGTGAGCACTACAGTCATTAGCCACACAAAAGAACAAACTAATTCTCTGGGTTATTTTTTTTTTTTTTACAGAAAGGATTAAACTAATACAAGGTTGAAAAAGGGGGGGCAATTTGTTGTACCTTGAGATTCCGACACGTGTAACAGGCAAACAAGATCTTCTTCGACTCTTTCTCGTTCAACATATGTTTTTTTTTTGCTTCTTTATTTACTCTTAAGATTCTGCCCCTTTAAAATAACGAAGTGCTCTTTGAATAATGTTGTGAAATGCCCCCCTTGAAACTCCAATAGGTAAATCGGCGGTTTTTTTAAATAATAAAAAAGAAAATTATGGAGATTTGCAGATTCCAAAGAAATTCAAGTTTTGATTCCTTTTCTTCAACGGTCCACATGCCCCGAGGACATGTCGGTTTGGTAAGAGCTGTTGTACCCAAATTTTCTCATGCTGATCTGTTGGATTATCCCATTCTGTTAAAACAATCCGGAATTTAGCCTTAACACATATAAGGTTTTAGGTGTCTGAAGTGACTCATATATTTTCTCACGTGGGCATGTCGGGTTGGCCCTTTAGATTTGATTATTGTTAAAGGGATAATAACAAAGACTAAAAAAAAAAAAAAAAACTTCGAAAACTCATAAATAGTTAAGGTCAAATTCTTCTCAAATTATCCAACACTCTCTTAAATTCTCTAGAAATTAAAACATATAAGGTAGCCAAAGTTTTGAATAAAAGAAATCCAAAATTTAAGCGCGAATGACATTCTTGTGATCGAGAAAATGCATGAAAATTCCAATTCCCTAAAAAAAACCGCATGGTAACACTTGATTGATATTTGAAAAACAATCTTCGGCTTGGAATTATAGATCAATTGACGGCAAGGTACTTCCCATTAAATGTTTATAAGGAAAAGAAACTTACATTCAGACTCTGTTCTTTTCGTGGAAAAAAAACTTTTAAAAAAAATATTTTGCTCATTTTCCAACATTCGATTCACGAAAAATAAATAAATCAAAAGTCAATGGAGAAAACACTTCCAAAAATGGAGAATTCGTCTCTCCACTTGAATTAATTTTCTTTTTAATCATTCAAAAAAATTCTGAAATTTTTAGAAATATACATTATAATAATTTCTTGTTTTTATTTTCCTCTTTTCCTTTTAATTAATTTTTTATTTTTATTTTTTCTTTCTTTCCTTCTTCCTCGGTAAGATGTCGGCAACAATGACTACTGGCACTCGAGGCCGACGAGCTCACCTGTGGCCATCAATGGTCGGTGGCGGCTGAAGAAGAATGAAAAGGAAAAAGAATGAAAATTAAAAATAAATTAAAAATTTAGCTTTTTTAAAAAAAAATTTGGAAAAGCTTTTCTTGTTGGCTTTGATCATACCATTTAGGACGGCTGACGTCACTTTAGTAATTTCTAGCCAAACAGCAATAAGGAAAATGAAAATACATTTTCCTTAACCTACAACGGAAAATATTTTTCAGTTCATTTTCACGTCTCTATCAAACATCAAAGAATATTTTTTCGAGAAATGTTTATCAAACCTATGAAATTTTTTTGTGAAACGAATGGGGGGTTGTTTTTCCAATCTCATGATAATGACCTTGGAGTTGGTGTTTGCCCTTGAAAAGGGGCAATGGTTGTGATGCTGGCGAGGGGCTTAATTGATGGGCATCATCATTTGATCTTAGCTGGTGTTCAAAGCATCACCTTTTTCCCCAAGCTACATTTGAATAAGACATGCCTTTTTTTTTTTTTTTTTAAGGGGGATGGCACCAATCGCCATGTGAACTTATCGGCTCGATTTGGTCACATTGTGATAAGGAATCTTGAATCGTACCCTAGGTGGGGGGCCCCAACGTCAAGATTGGCCAGAGATCTTTAACCTAGAGAGAGAGAGAGAGAGAAGATGCTCTTTTTCAAGCAAGAAAGGACAAGCTTTACAGCCCATCCAGATTCCAATCACCTCTTCCACAGAGATTGAGAATCTAGACATCGCCCCCATCAAAATTTTAATATTAAGAATTTTAATTTGGTTTCAACTTTAATTGATTACATATTTTCTAAGGGAGGCATGCTTGATGATTTGAGAATTGATTTTGTCTTGGTTTTACTTTTAACTTTTAACTTTTGTTTGTATGGCTGGTGATGTCGGTTTCCCGCATCTCCACTGGCATTGTCGGATGCTTGGAGCAAAAGAATCTTCTACAACGTTGTTTGGGCTCTCCTACTATTCGCACCTCACACCAAAAAGGAAAGTACATATTTGAACGATTTGTATCCGAATTTCAATAGCCCCGGTTTAAAAGTTAACTCTCTTTTAAAAATGAGTGGTTTTTGGAATTCATATGCTTCTTGATTTTTCCTTTTTTTGGGTTCATGCGCTATCCCACGAATTTTCTAGATCTTGTGTCCAATTAATCATCTACGAATAAGACCTCAAATGAATGATATTTGCCCAAAATAACGAGCTTTTATTGAATTTTTTTTATAACCAAAGTGTTCAGCCAGCTTGCACGTACCTCGACTACTCATCGGGATAGATTAGCACATCAAACTGGTATCATGAAATTTATCTTGAATTTTATCTTTAATTTTAGGGTTAATATCATGAAATGTCTCAAACTGGTACGCCAGTGATAAATTTACCATTAACTAATTTTTTGAACAAAAAAAAAACTCTAAACTAGTACAGTTTGACAAATTTAACATTCATTAATTTTCATTAAGTTTTACCTTCAATTTACTAAGTTAGATGACACCCGTCAATTGGCGGGGTGCATCAGCTTGAGGTTTATATCATCTGTTTGTCACATGTGTATCAGCTTGAGATTTTTCATGATATTAACCCAGTTTAACGAAAACTACCGAAGGGTAAATTTATTATAGGTTTCAGTTGACATGTGTATCACTTTGAGGGGTTTACTCTATGTTTTCACAAATGTATTAGTTTGGAAATTTGCAGTGGTATTTATCCAATTTAACGATAACTAACGAATGGAAAATTTCTCATAGTTGTTAGTTAATAGGTGTATTAGTTTGAAATTTTTATTCTTTATTCGTCACAGATGCATAAGTTTGGGTTTTGATCATCTGTTTGTCACACGTGTATCAGTTTGAGATTATTTGTGATATTAATCCAATTTAACGAAAACTAACGAACAGTAAATTTCTCATGGTGCCAATTGACAGATATATCAATTTAAGGTTTTTTACTTTTTGTTTGTGACATGTGTATTATTTGCTTTTTAATCATTTGTTTACCGGGGTTAAATTCATAAAAGTTTTTTTTTTCTAGTTTTGGAAAATTTAAGGGAATTCCAAACTCATCATTTTGTTTTTCTTGAAATAAGTAAAGCGTCGATTTTTTAAAAAGATGAATTGACCGACAGTCTTGATTCCCACGGCGTTTCGAAGGAAATTTCGTGGATCCCAGTTTCAGGAGGTCAGGACCAACCAAGAACTGATCGGGTCAATTCATGAAACGGCAACGAAACTTGCCGTTTCATTTGCGTGTGCGCAATGGAGAAAAATGCCTCGGACTTGTTGGAATTTCTGCCGATTCTCTGCTTTGTGGGGTGGTCAAACCAGAGCATCTTATGACTATTTATATATTTCAGGAATCCAAGAATTGGAATCTGTACATTCCTCCACAGTCAACTATTTCATGCTTATCCCCAAAAAATAAATATATGGATAAATAAATAAATAAACGATTTAAAAGCCCCTCGCTCTGATGTGTATAAAATAAGGGAATGCTAATAATATTACGTATATTTTATCTTATATAATAAGGTATTCGCCATACTACCTTCGCATTTAATTTTCGCAATAACATTAAATAGCGGTTCTAGACGCAATTAGTAAGAACATCGGAGAATTTTCAGCTCGAAACCTCAAGGTCTGCCATTCAATTCACACCAACCGCGTGAGAACAACTTTGGAACATGGCTAGGGTTTTTCAAAAGCGTTCACGAAGGATTGCAGGGTATTTCACAGGCCTCCAAGTAGCCTGGTCCCATGCACGTTACCCTCGATCAAAAAGCAAAAAAAAACACAAGCGGATCATGTTTTTTTTTTTTTTTGGGAGGGTGGTTTCCGCCTCCCTCGAATGTAGGCATTGTGACATGATTTTGTTTCCATGAGAATTGTCCAAAAAGTCATAAATCTGTTGTACTTTTGTCAATTCAATTTTAAACATTTCAATTTTGCCAACAGAATCCTAACGTTTTTACATTTTACCAGTGAAATCCATCGCAACATGACTGACACTGGATGGATAATTTTTGATAATAAATTGATGTCTCTGTGATTTTTTTTTCCTTTTAGTGGCCGGGTTGGCTGGCCTTGCTTGGGCGAGGGTCGTTGTCGCTAACCACAGCCGAGGCTCAATCGAGTGAGAGAGAGCCCCGAATAGGTCGCCTCTTGCCAGATCTGGCTTGGGTGAGGCTCCCCCGGCGAAGCCTGACCATTGCCTAGGCCATGGTGGCCTCACCGCCTTCCCTAGAGGGAATTAAGAAGAGAGGCCCCCCATGAAAATGAACAGTGTGAAGGGCATAGTAAGCTCATAAAAATCTCTCCACAAGATTCATTGAATGTGTCCATTCTCATCAATATAAAAAGAAGCAGAAAAATAGGAAAAACTTCAAAACCCCACTTGGTTGAATCCAGAGAAAAACGAGATACCCTAGGGAAGGGGGGCTTTTCGAGCAAGACAAGGTGCACAATCCTTGTCAAACCAAGGGGGCATCTTTCACGTGGTGACAATGCCGGCGGGTTATTGACATTCATGTAGGTTTCTAAGGAGGAAGGGTGGCTAAGCTTCTGTCCCCATTGAATTCTCTTCCCACTGCCAATATGGAATCTTTTTATAATAATTGACATTTCCGCAAGCTATAACCTATTTTTATTTTTTATTTTTAAAAGAAGCAAAATATAATTAGAAATTTGATTATTTATTTATTTATTTATTGAGGGTGTTGATGCATCGGACAAGGGGGGTTTGGTGTCCCTATCTACTTTTATGGGAGTTGTTGAGTGACATTATTGTTGCTGCTTCTTGGTCCTCGAAAAATATTCCCCTCTCCTTCCACCCCACTACATCATCATTTTCTCATGTTGCTTTTAATGTTTTAAACCCCCCCCCCCCCCCCCCCCCCCCCCCCCCCCCCCTTGTTGTTTTGTTTTGTTTCGGTTATTTGTTTAGAGAATGTACACACAACAACTTGAAAATCATGTCATATATAAATTGTTCAAAAGTTAAACACAAACCCAGTTGAAATTTGAATTTATGTGTAATCTTATACGCACGACCAATGTCTTTGATATTGTTGACACCAAATAATAAACACAAGTATCGAATGACCATCAAGGTCATCGAATCTCGTTTCGATCCTGATTCAATAAAATAAAGAATGGTTTATCGAGAATCGACAAGTTGGCCACGATGTACTAAGAACTGCAAAAACTCAATAGTTGAGAGATGGGTCCAAAAATCGATAAGTAGTCACAAATCAGTAACTTCCCGAAGAAACATAAAATGAAGAAGGGTCTCGAGCATACAATGGATTAACCCAGTCAGCCACGATAGCGGAAAGTTATGAACAGGGAGCGAAAGTAATGGATACGGGCAAATCATGAGAAGTTATTCAAAAGGATTAAATCTAAAGTCATGGGAGCAGTTGAAAGTCAACTTTGGCGGAAAAAAGCCATGAAGAACATGAGCAAAAAGGGGTAGTTATTGAAGGCGCTAGATTGAAGATTTGAAAATAATAACCGTCTGAACAGTTGCAAAGTACAAGAGAATTCAAATACTCATAAGTAGACGTGGCCGGTGCAGCCGAATCGCCAATTTCTATTCAAGAACTAGCGTTTCCGATTCCGAAAAAAGGTAGAACCAGAACCGGCCCTTCAAGGGCCAGTCCCGATTTCAGGCCGGTTGTTCAACTTCAACATATTTATTTCTTATAAATTTTTTGACCAATATGAATAGCCAAATGGAGATAGTCGAGTGGCTTAGGGCGCTTATTCAAGCAAAAGAGGTCCTGGGTTCGAATTCCACAAGTGATTCTCATTTTTCCTTTTTTCCTTTTATTTTTTTTTCGGCCTACGTTCAATTTGGCCATGTCTACTCAGAAGAAAGAAGAGGAAAGATGATCAACAACACATGCATAAACATCCAATTTCCTTTGAAATTTACCTTTTCTTCGTACTTTAAGCTTGATGCACTTTCAATTTTGCAAATCAATTTTTTTCCAAGTCATTTATAGCTTTTCTAGAAGTATTGTAATGTAACTCAGACATTTTGTTGATCTCAAATCTATTCATAATCCATCCCCTTTTCATCCATCTCTACATTTACTCCTTGTGATTTGTTTTTCACCGTATATTTCTTTGAGGATTGAGCCACGTAACTTTCTTAATAAAAATCGAATAATGAATTTCGGTGAAAGATTTTTTTTTTTGTTGCGAAAATGAGTGAACATATTTTTGACACCCCCAATGGGACAGTTCGTGGTTAGACTTGAAGAAATGGTGAGAACCATAAACCAACCAAAAGGAGCACAAGTTGACAATGACAACCACTCAGATGATGGTGCACGATTAGAGCACCCAACAGCCAATCAGGCTCAAGAAGTAGCCCATCGCAATGTCGATATACCACAACAATTGAATGAAGAATAGACTCGCACACCGACACCCAACACCGACACCCAACACCACATTGGTAGCCACGATGAAAAGGGTGTTTGGGGAATAGTAGAATGATCTCACTAACTCAATAGTAAGACATGTTATAGACGTGATAAAGCCCACGGTGATAAACGCCATAAACGAGGTAATATCTCATCCAAGTACTTCATCTCAAGTTTCACCCTTTTATGCAAATTCTCTAGGCACTATGCGATTTCCTCCAGCATCAGGACCTCCTAATTTTGGGTATAACGGTTGTGGGAGACAGAGCCTACAACCACCTGTGTGAATTATATTAATGCTAAAGAATCGAACACCCACAAACCTGATGGAGTAAATGGTTATAATTTCCCTCAAGCTTCTCCCATTAAAGTTAATGTGGTTAATCCTGCCCTTCCTATTCCACAACTAGTGCCGAATATATAACCTCCACTGAATGTGCCGAATACTGAACCTATGAGGCCTCATGCAGCTTAACCATACCCACACACAGTAGAAAACCCTCTCTACATGCCACCACCACCCATTAACTTCAATGTGGAACATCAAGGGATGAACAGATCTCAACATGTTGACTCTAGGGGACAGGATCGTTGGATGGGTCAATAGAATTTGAGGTCATGGAATCCAGATAGAGTGGTTGAGTTGTTAATGCAACATTTAGGGGCTGAATGAGGAGTTTCAAGACCAGTGCATAGGAAACCACATCCCGATTGGGTAGACACCATCCCATATCCAAGAGGTTTCAAGACACCGAACTTTGCTGTGTTTACAGAAGAAGAAGATCAGTCAATTGTGAAGCATGTAGGTCAGTTCCTAGCGTAATGGAGACAGGCTGAACAACTTGATCTTGGGAGAACCAAGAGGGAAAAAAAAAGGTAGCCCAAGATTGGAGAATCCAAAGAGGACCACTAAACACTCCACTAGTTTCGATTAAACTAGCAGAAGATACAACATGAGTTAAGCCTCGGTATAAGAGGGCCAAGGCTAATTTCCCTAAAGCTAGTTGAGTTCTCGATGCCAAAACATATGCTACATTAAGAAGGTCTTCGGAAACTCGAATAATAAGGTGACAAAAGAAGAATTTACATAACTAGCACAAGAGAAAAGTAGTATGTTTCTCATTGGTAACGGACCATCCTTTTTAAAGTATCTATTCATGAAAGTTTCGTAAGCCAGTTCAGAATCAAGTAATTTCTTACGAAACCCAGGGCAGATATTGGGAGTTACAGTGGTTGGGTCTACCCCTAAAGGGTTAAAATTGGTGAGGCAGTGAATATCAAGCAAAGTTAGTGACATCGGAGAAAAAGGGAAAAAGAAGCAAATTGATAACGCTTGACAAAAAACAAGAGAACACATTGATTAGTCCATGATTTAGATGGAATTCGAAGCAGCAGAGACGCAATGAATCATCAATCGAGAGATCATTCCAAAGGGAACTCTTAAAAGTTTAAAGACGCAGATACCACTGGTAGAAACTAGGCTCGAACTTGGACGCAGAGAAAGCCCTAAGACAAGGAAGGCGAGAGTGCCAGTTAAAAGAAAAAATGTAAGACTCATGAATTGGGAGTACCTCGATTTGGTTGCGGGGGAAGAAATTGCTGAGCATTTCAGGAATAGAATAAGAGTTATAGATTGCAGGGCTTATAACGAAAGAATCTTCATAGGCATTTTGCACTGAGAAGAGATGGCGTTCCTCGTTGAAATTGTTTGATTCCCTGAAGCGATGGTACTCACCTAGAGTATTAGAGGTGTAAAAAGCAGGGGCTTGAGATTTAGGAGCCATGGAACACAAGCTAGTATGAAATAGGATCGTAAGGAGTTGAGAAGATGAGGAAGAACAACAAGGAGGAAGGAGAGTTTCAAAAGTTCTGAACGTAAGAAGTGTTGATCTTGTGGGGACATATGTATACATATTAGACTGATGTGAAAAAGGTAGAAAAGGAAAGTGCGCGAAACAAGGCAACAGAATAAACGGTTAGAGCAAAAAGTAAGTAAATTTTCATTCTTGGCATTTAAAAGAATTAAAATTCTTTTAATTCTTTAATTCTTTTAAAAGGAGTCATCTATTGACGACAAGTAATAAACACAACTATCGAACGGGTGTGCGACATTCTGATTTTTCTGTCATTTCTAGACTTATTAATGAGAACATATCTAACAATGTCTTTCAGTCATATCTCGCTCAGATCTGATCAATCTTGAGTTGACTGACCAAAAGGGAAAGGCTAACGCGAGACAAAATACGTGAACCTAGGGAACTCAAATAGAAAATGACACTTTGACCATACGGATTGTCGAGGGGACATTTAAAGCCATGAAAAACCGATCTAAGAACGACTAAGGAATACATTGCTAGCGTTATACAATTGGAACGCGGGTGATGTCGCTTAACCAACGTATAATTTGTAAAATTTTTCTAAATCGAACAGTGATGATCGAGACCGTCGGAACTAGTAATAGACCCTCACAATTACATGACAACCAAAGTTTCCATGAATTGATGAGCCCTAAGTGTGATATGAATCACAGAGTCGATACGTATAACGTCTGCAAAAGCCGCCCGTCAGTTTGGGATAGACTGAAATCACATCTAATAGAGAAATGATTCAGAGACGAGTCACGAAATTTGAAAATGGAGAATCAAGAATTCCAACATTATAATTGGAATAGCCGTCATCTCATCAAATAAAAATAGAATTAGAAAAACGATGTTTCGGACGTCGAGGGTAAAATTACCATTTTGCCCCTCAAGCCTTAGCCTTCCCTTAATAAATGGATAAGGGCATTTTGATCTTTGACCACACCCTATAGGTTGCCGAAAATCAAGAAAAATGACAGCACTTAGATGAGCTACTGATTGACATATGGACAAGTGTCAATGGATGAAGAGTTGGCATTAAATGTCCAACTTTTAACCTACCATTCTTCATAGTTGACTCTCAAAATTGTGCATATACCCCTCTTCTTCCTTCATTCTGCCGAGAACCACCATCACCATATCCATCTTCAAGCTTTTCTTCTTCTTCTTCTTCTTCTTCACCGAAAACTGCTCCCACCCGACCAGCTCTACTCATCGCCTTTGCTGCCGTCGACCGCCCCTTCCGGCCGCCACCTGAGCTCGATCCAACCACTAGCGTCTTCCTCATCCTTTTGCCGACAACCTTCAACTTGAATAACCATATTTGACCCACTGAGGAGCTCCGGCCGGCCATTCTCCCAAAAGTCGACGGAAACCGTCGCAGCTGGAGGTAAGTTGCTGTTTAGACTCCGTAGGACCTCGAAACGTTCGAATCTTTCAGTCAAATTTTGTGGATATCAAGGGAACATGTAGACTGAGTTGTGATAAAAATTTGGGCTAAATTTGATGGAGATTTGATGATGAAATGGTGTCGCCTTTGATGGATAGAAACTACTAGCGGTAAACTTGGAGAAACCGGCGTTGATCTTGGACTTTCCGGCGTCGCCTTGAGCTCAAATTTTAGGTGAGGCTTTCTAACTCCTAGAACTACATGTTAGCAAGTAAATTAGTGGATAAATTGAGGATTTAGGATGGTTTATGTGCTGATTAGTTGAAATATGCACAGAACCGAAAATGCCCTGTTTCGGTTATATGCATACCGAATCTTGTGGGGGCTGTTGGTGATGGAGCTGAGTTCCAATTTCATCATTGAGAAGTATGAGGATGTCAATCGATATGTTAATGAGGTGTATGTTTAGTGAATTGACGAATTGAACGAGAAAATTGATGAATTGGATGAATTTCCTTAGGTGGCGCGGCTGACTTGTTCTTAGACCATTAGAACCAAACCATTGGTGTGCTTGGAAGGAGATATTTGCTGATTTAATCTTGAGGTAAGAAGTTTCTAAATCTTGGTTAGGAGGATTGGACTCGATTGAATGAATTGGGTGTGAATTAGGTTGAATGCTTGTACCATGAATTGATTACCACATTTGAGTGTTGAATTTAATTGACTCACATGCCATAGATGTGTTACTAGTTGCATGAGTTTGCACTTGACCATGAGGTTCTAAATTGAAATGAATATTTGGCATGTCTGAGAAACTTGTGACACCCTGAGGTGTTGAGAAGCGGGGTTGCGTGGAATTGTACCATGATGCATTGAGATGCGGGGTTGAAACGGCCAAAGTCCTGATGCGTTAGACAGGGGAAGGAATTTGATATGTGTCGACTTAGGCCTGGAATGAAATTAAAAATTGGATGCGTTTACGCGGGTTTGTCAATGGGATGGTCTGAGGCGTAATTACGCGGACCGAGCATGAGGTGTTCTAAACGCGGGCGTGAAACAATGGAGGCTTAGAAGGGTGGAAGGTGTGACCTGTTTTGGCTATGCGTGCTTAATCTGAACTATGAGAATTGATGTTGTGAATGCGTACTTGATGCTAGTGTGTATCTATGTGTTATTTCATGACCGCTGAATGGTTCATGTGGTTGCTTGTGCATTTTGTCCATGATTGCATTCACCTGAGTGTACGGTCAGCCTAACCTAGGGTTAGGACCTGTCTTACTAAGATATGAATCTCATCCCATTATAGGACCACATTTTCAGGTCTTAGGTCGTGAGAATGTTATCGATCAGACTGGGTGACCCGAAGGAGATGTCCACGTATTTTGAGGAGTTCCCGAATGGACAGGGAACCTGTATGTTTGGAAGTGTACTGTAGTCTGGGTCAATGAGGATGGAAAGAGCTGAAAGCTCATAGATTCGAGGCTTGGTTTCGGAGGGTAGGGGAAGTTACTACTGGACTACTGAAGCCCACTAAGCTCGATTTGGTGTCATCCCGCTTGGGATTTTGTGCAGGTCCAGGGGTCAGCAGCTGGTTTGAAGAACATTCCCGAGAGGACCCTAACCCTAGAAGACACGGACGAGGTCATTGAGATCGAAGCTTCCGTGGACGACCTGGTGGAGCAGTCAGCAGACGAGACGATGGAGGATACAGTGGAGGTATGCTCGGAGACTTTCTCGGAGTACGAGCCTACCGAGGACGCCGTGGAGACTGACGGATCTAGCAATTCAACCTAGGGTTTTCTTGACTTTACTTAGTAGTCTATTGATGATGACCCTCGTTGGTCCGTAATCTTCTAGGGAATTTAAATCTTTATCGTCTTTTAGTGGAGTCTCGATTTCCCCGACCTGTTAGCAAGGTTAGTTTACCTGCTCTTTTGTATGAACTCACGATGATGTATATTGATGTTCTCGTTACCTAGGTTCCCTTGTTATTGTACAGAAGAGTTTGTATGCCATCGCTTCCGCATGCTTTCGATCATTCGCATCTCTCAATTTATTGAATCTTGGGAAGCTAGAGAGTTTACGCTTGCAGGTGCCCGAGGCGCGGGGCGTGACACCCCGCCTTGCTTGGCATCATAGTAAGGTTAGCTCGATCCAAGTTGATTGAGGATTAGAGTGATAAGGAGGATTAAGTTGAAACAAGACGGGTAGCGAGACCTTAGGAAACTTGTTAGAATAAGGCACGAGATGCATGGCATATGACTTGGTGCATGTGATTGACATTGGTCTTGACAAGATTGTGCTGATTTGTGAGGATTAAGTTTCATGTCTAGCGTCGAAAGTCATTTCTGGATCTTGAGCTACCAAGTAAATGCGCATGGCTAGTTCTGGTGAACCGTTGAAGTGGACGGAATGGGACAATGGCCATGGGCTGTTTAATGAAGTGTCTCTGAAATTAGTTGTGTGGAAGGTTGTTATGTTATGACCGTTTTCGTTAAGTCATAATTTGGTAGCTCTAGACTCGGTTGGATGAATGAGTTACTGACTCCTTGATGGATTTATGGTGGTCCAAGCTTAGTGAAAGCATACAAGGATGAGTAATCCGCCTAGAAGACCTGAAAGACCCAGGAGCAGAGCCTCTAGTTTCAGGCCACCTATGGCGGAAGACCCGAGAATGGACGGAGTGCTGAGAGCACTAGAAAGGATTAGTGACCTCATCGACAAGCAGACCCAAGATAGGGATGCTACCATAGGCCAAATGGTAGGAGCCGCAATGGCTGCTGTCAACGCCAATAACGACAATAATGTAGGCAATGGAAACAATGACGATCATGACTAGGGCCATGAGGCAGTAAATGATCAGGAGCAAGTTGTTGTGGCTAGGCAGATGGGCCAACTGGTTAAGCAATTTATCAAGCTGAAACTAACCCAGTTCGATAGGACTAGAGACCCTGAACTAGCACCGAGATGGATCGAGAAACTGGAAAAGACCTTTGGAGTACTGAGATGCACAAATGAGGAAAATGTAATGTTAGCAGTATACCAATTGGAAGGTATCGCTAATGACTGGTGGGCTGCCACCAAGAATGGAATCTTTCCGGAAGGGACAACTTTGACCTGGAATGCCTTTACTACGTCATTCAATGATAAGTATTTCTCCGAGACGGCTCGAGAAAGGAACCAAGTAGAGTTCTTGCAACTCCGTCAGAATCATCTGACCATAGATCAGTATGAAGCTGAGTTCTCCAGATTGTCAAGGTACGTGCCTCGATCGGTAGAGGATCCTCTAGAGAAGGCACAGAGATTTTGGGATGGACTGAGGCCTGAGCTTCGCAGCCAGATGATAGCTTTAAATCTGAGGACTTATAAGGAAATCTATGAACGGGGACAGATGATCGAGAGGGACTTGAAAGAGAGGAATGCCGCATCTGGATCGCGGTTTAGTTCATTCAGAGACAATCGCCAAATTGTAAAAGACCGGTGATTGGCAATAGACGCTTCATCCCTCTGATAAGAAAGAACATTATGAAGCCGCCGAATCCAATGAATTGGAGTTGCTGCCTCTATGGCAAAAGGCATGGTAACGGACCTTGCCCGGCAAGGATTGGAGCGTGCTTCAAGTGTGGTCAAATGGTTGTCAGATGAGAACTTGCCCGAATCAAGCTCCAATGACTAGACCTCAAGGGCAACGATCACAAGCAGGACCGTCAATTGCCACTCCACAGAATGAGCAGAACCGACCCCTAGCCTAGGGAAGGGTCTATGCTGTAGCACGCAGGGAAGCAAAAGAAGCACCAGGCGTGGTCACAGGTACGATTTATTTGTGTGAACAAGTTGCTTGCTTTGTTTGATCCTGGCGCATCACACTCGTTTGTGTCTGCTCAGTTTGCTGATTTGGTTGATATGAAATTGAAACCGTTGAGTGTGATTCTGCACGTTGCCATCCCGTTGAAGGATAATGTGCTGGTTTCGTTGGGCTGTGCTGATTGTAAAATTGTAATTGGCTGTAGTAAAGAGAGTATCGACTTACCTGTGTTGCCCATGTATGACTTCGATGTGTTCATAGGAATGGATTGGTTGGGTAAGCAAAGGGCGGTAGTTGATTGTGGTAGTAAGATAATCCGTTTCTATCCGGAAGGCCGTCCTAGTTTTGAATTTTGGAAAGTCGAGGAGGAACTTCGATTCCTTTAGTCTCATCTCTTGAAGCGACAAAGTTGATGACTGAAGGATGTCAGGCGTACTTAGTCGCAGTTATGGACATGATTACCGATGAGCCTAAACTATAAAGCATTCTGGTAGTGCGTGAGTTTCCTGACATTTTTCCTCAAGAGTTGCCAAGGTTGCCACCAGAGTGAGACATAGAATTCATGATTGAGTTAGCTCCTAGAACGGAGTCGATTTCGAAGGTACCCTATAGGATGTCCCTATCAGAACTAAAAGAGCTAAAGGTACAAATGCAAGAATTACTGAATAAGAGATTTATTCGACCGAGTGCTTCACCATGGGGAGCGCCAATGCTGTTTGTAAAGAAAAAGGATGATTCCTTGCGTTTATGTATCGACTACAGACAGTTGAATCAAGTAATTGTAAAGAATAAGTACCCACTGCCGAGGATTGATGACTTATTTGATCAATTGCAAGGAGCTGTGGTATTCTCTAAGATTGACTTGAGGACCAGGTATCATCAGTTGAGAATTAAGAAGGAAGACACACCTAAGATCGCTTTTAGGACAAGGTATGGTCATTACGAATTCACCGTGATGCCTTTTGGACCGACCAATGCTCCAGCCACATTTATGGACTTGATGCATTGGGTGTTCAAGGAATTCTTGGATAGATTTGTCATAGTCTTTATTAATGATATCCTGATTTACTCAAGGAGTAACGAAGGACATGAAGAACATATGAGGATTGTTTTGCAGACCCTGAGGGAACACTCGTTTTACGTTAAGTTTAGCAAATGCGAGTTCTAGCTGAATAAAGTGGCATTTCTTGGTTACGTTGTGTCTGGAGAAGGAATTTGCTGTGGATTCTGCGAAGATCAAAGCTGTAATGAACTGGCCTAGGCCTACTACGGTCACGGAAGTCCGAAGTTTCTTAGGATTGGCAGGATATCACAGACGTTTCGTGGAGAAGTTTTCATCTATAGCTATTCTACTGACGAGATTGACTAAGAAAGAAACGAAATTCAAATGGACGGATAAATGTGAAAAGAGTTTCCAAGAGCTCAAGTATCGGTTAACGACCACACCGGTATTGACGATTCCATTAGGACCTGGAAGGTACGAAATATATAGCGATGCTTCGCTAAAGGGAATAGGTTGTATGCTAATGTAACATGGAAGAGTGGTTGCCTACGCTTTCTGACAACTAAGACCGCAGGAGATGAATTATCCGACTTATGATTTGGAATTAGCAGCAATCATATTTGCCCTGAAGATTTGGATGCATTATTTGTGTGGTGAGAAGTTTCAGATTTATATGGATCACCAGAGCCTGAAATATATATTTTCCCAGAAGGAACTGAACATGAGGCAACGTCGATGGATGGAGCTGCTTAAAGATTATGATTGTGACATATTATATCATCCTGGGAAAGCGAATCGAGTTGCGGATGTGCTCAGTCGAAAGTCTAGTATTGCCTGTCTACTGGTGAAAGGATGGTCGTTATTTGAAAATTTGAGGGATTCTGAATTCAGATTGGAAGTCTGTTAGTTATCCAGTTTGGTAGCCACACTGAGAATAGAACCTAAGATCCAAGAAAGAATAAAAGCCTTGTAGCATACGGACCTAGAAATTCAGAAAATCTTGGAGATGGATGCTACGAATAGGAAACCAGAGTTCCAAGTGTTAGAAGACGGAATTTTGAAGTTTCGGTGGAGTCTATGCGTACCCAAGGACGAAGAGCTTAGAAAAAGGATTTTATCGGAGGCTTACAGAAGTAATTATAGTATTCACCCAGGTAGCACGAAGATGTATCAGAACTTGTGCCAACATTATTGATGGAACGGGATGAAAGTGGATGTAGCGAAATATGTGGCAAAGTGCTTAACGTGCCAGCATGTAAAGGCACAACATTGAAAGCCTAGTGGATTGTTATAGCCGTTAGAGATTTCTGAATGGAAATGGGAACACATGACTATGGACTTTGTCATGGGACTACCGAGGAGCCAGAGAGGTCACGATTCGATTTGGGTAGTCGTGGACCGATTGACCAAGTCTGCACATTTCATTCCCGTGCGAAAGGATTTCGCGATGGATAGATATGCCGAATTGTATATGCGGTAGATAGTGAGACTACATGGAGTACCCGTGACAATTACATCAAACAGAGATCCCAAGTTCATGGCGAACTTTTGGAAAAGTCTTCAAGATGCCATAGGAACTCGACTACAATTTAGTACGGCATACCACCCACAGACGGACAGACAATCGGAAAGAACAATTCGGACGCTCGAGGATATGTTACGAGCGTGTGTTATAGATTTCAAAGGTGGATGGGAGAATAGTTGCATTTGGTAGAGTTTGCATATAACAACAGCGATCAACAGAGTATTCGAATGGCACCTTTTGAAGTGTTTTACGGAAGAGCTTGTAAGACTCCGATTTGCTGGGACGAGGTTGGAGAAAGAAGTATTACAGGCCTAGAATTGGTAGAGCAATCAGTAGAGGCGGTGAAAATAATTTGGGATAGATTGAAAATGGCAAAGAGTCGTCAGAAGAGTTATGCGGATAAACGACGTAAGCTTTTGGAGTTTCAAGAAGGCGATCATGTTTTCCTTAAGGTGTCGCCAATGAGAGGATTATCTCGATTTGGAAAGAAAGGAAAACTGAGTCCAAGATACGTAGGACCTTTTGAAATTTTGGAACGGATTGGGACCTTGGCCTACAGGCTTGCCTTATCGCCTAACTCGTCCCAAGTACACAACATCTTCCATGTGTCAATGCTACGGAAGTACGAATCGGACTCGACGCATGTATTGAATTATGAAACCATCGAAGTGGATGACAGAGTATCCTACATAGAAAAGCCAGTCAGGATCGAAGATCGAAAGGAACAGATTCTAAGGAGTAAGACGATTCCATTGGTCAAAGTTGTTTGGGAGCCCCATGGAACTGAAGGCGCTACGTGGGAAAGCGAGGAAACGATGAGGCGTCAATACCCCAATTTGTTTGAGTAACTAGATTTATTGTAAATTTTGATGACGAAATTTTTGTAAGGGGGGAAGAGTTGTGACATTCTAATTTTCCTGTCATTTCGAGACTTATTAATAAGAATATATCTAACGATGTCTTTCAGTTGTATCTCGCTCGGATCTGATCAATCTTGAGTTGACTGACCAAAAAGAAAAGGCTAACACCAGATAAGGTACGTGGACCTAAGAAACTCAAATAGGAAATGACACTTTGACCATAAGGATTGTCGAGGGGACATTAAGAGTCATGAAAGGCCGATCTAAAAACGATTAAGGAATGCATTGGTAGCGTTATACGATTGGAGCGCGAGTGATGCCGCTTAACCAATGTATAATTGATAAAATTTTCATAAATCGAACAGTAATGATCGAGACCGTCGGAACTAGTAATGAACCTCGCAATTACATGACAACCAAAGTCGCCATGAATTGATAAGCCCTAAGTGTGATATGAATCACAGAGTCGATACGCGTAACGTCTGCAAAAATCGTCCGTCAGTTTGGGATAGGCTGGAATTACATCTGATAGAGAAATGATTCAGAGACGAGTCTTGAAATTAGAAAATGGAGAATAAAAAATTCCAAAATTATAATTGGAATGGTCGTCACCTCATTGAAGAAAAATGGAATCAGAAAAACAACGTTTCGGATGTCAAGGGTAAAATTACCATTTTGCCCCTCAAGCCTTAGCCTTCCCTTAATAAATGGATAAGGCATTTTGGTCTTTGACCACACCCTATAGGCTACCTAAATCAAGAAAAATGACAGCCCTTGGATGAGTTATTGATTGACATATGGACAAGTGTCAATGGATGAAGAGTTGGCATTAAATGTCCAATTTTTAACTTACCATTCTTCATAGTTGACTCTCAAAATTATGTATATACCCCTCTTCTTCCTTCATTCTGCCGAGAACCACCATCACCATATCCATCTTCAAGCTTTTCTTCTTCTTCTTCTTCACCGAAAATTGCTCCCGCTTGACCAGCCCTGCTCGCCGCCTTCGCTGCCGTCGACCGCCCCTTCCGGCCTCCACCTGAGCTCAAGCCGATCACCAGCGTCTTCCTCATCCTCTTGCTGACAACCTACAACTTGAATCACGGCATTTGACCCACTGAGGAGCTTCGGCCGGCCATTCTCCCAAAAGTCGACGGAAACCGTCGCAACTAGAGGTAAGCTGCTTTTAGACTTCGTAGGACCTCGAAACGTTCGAATCTTTTGGCCAAATTTTGTGGACACCAAGGGCACATGTAGAATGAGTTGTGGTAAAAATTTGGGCTGAATTGGATGGATATTTGATGATGAAATGGTGTCGCCTTTGATGGACAAAAACTGACCGGGGGTAGACTTGGAGGAACCGGCGTTGATCTTGTACTTTCCGGCGTTGCCTTGAGGTCAAATTTTCGATGAGGTTTCCTAACTCCTAGAACTACATGTTAGCAAGTAAATTAGTGGATAAATTGAGGATTTAGGATGGTTTATGGGCTGATTGGTTGAGATATGCACAGAACCGAAAATGCCCTATTTCGGTTCTGTGCATACCGAATCTTGTGGGGGCTGTTGGTGATGGAGTTAAGTTCCAATTTCATCGTTGAGAAGTATGAGGATATCAATCGATATGTCAATGAGGTGTATGTTTAGTGAATTGACGAATTGGACGAGAAAATTGACGAATTGGATGAATTTCCTGAGGTTGCGCGGCTAACTTGTTCTTGGACTATTAGAATCGAACCATTGATGTGCTTGGAAGGAGATTTTTGTTGATTTAATCTTGAGGTAAGAAATTTCTAAACCTTGGTTAGGAGGATTGGACTCGATTGGGTGAATTGGGTGTGAATTAGATTGAATGCTTGTACCATGAATTGATTACCACATTTGAGTGTTGAATTTAATTGTCTCGCATGCCATAGATGTGTTACTCATTGAATGAGTTTGCACTTGACGATGAGGTTCTGAATTGAAATGAATATTTGGCATGTCTAAGAAACTTGTGACACGCTGAGGCGTTGAGACGCGTGATTGTGTGGAATTGTACCCTGATGCGTTGAGATGCGAGGTTGAAATGGCCAAAGTCCTGATGCGTTGAGACGTGAGACGGAATTTGGTATGTGTTGACATAGGAGCCTGGAATGAAATTGAAAACCTGATGCGTTTACGCGGGTTTGTCAATGGGATGGTTTGAGGCGTAATTACGCGGACCGAGCCTGAGGTGTTCTAAACGCAGACATGAAATAACGGAGGCTTGGAAGGGTGGAAGGTGTAACCTGTTTTAGCTATGCGTGCTTAACCTAAACTATGAAAACTGATGTCATGAATGCGTGCTTGACGCTAGTTTGTATCTATGTGTTATTTCATGACTGTTGAATGCTTCAAGTAGTTGCTTGTGCATTTTGTCCATGATTGCATTCACCTGAGTGTACGATCAGCCTAACCTAGGGTAGCACCTGTCTTATTGAGATGTGAATCTCATCCCGTCGCGGGATCACATTTTCAGATCCTAGGTCGTGAGAATGTTGCAGATCAGACTAGGTGACCCGAAGGAGATGTCCACGTATTTTGAGGAGTTTACGGACGGATAGGGAACCGTGTACGTTATGAAGTGTATTGTAGTTTAGGTCGATGAGGGTGGAAAGAGCTGGAAGCCTCATAGGTTCGAGGCTTGGTTTCGGAGGGTAGGGGAAGTTACTACTGGACCACTGAAGCCCACCGAGGTACCTCATGGGGTAATCCGTATTTGGTGTCATCCCGCTCGGGATTTTGTAGAGGTCGAGGGATCAGCAGCTGGTTTGAGGAACATTCCTGAGAGGACCCCAACCCTCGAAGACACCGACGAGGTCATTGAGATCGAAGCTTCCGAGGACGACCTGGTGGAGCAGTCAGCATGTAACATTCTGAATTTTCTATCATTTCGAGACCTTTGAATGTAAGATATCTATCGAGGTATTTCAGTTATGTCTCGCTCGGATCTGATCAATCTCGAATAATTAACCGAAGGGGAAAGGCTAACATGCGATGAGGTACGTGGACTTGGGAAACTCGATTAGAATATGACACTTTGACCATAAGGATTGTCATGGGAATATTTAGAGCCGAGGCTGATCTAAAAACGATTAAGGAAGACAATGCAAGTGTTGTACGATTGGAACACGGGTGATACCGCTTAACCAATGTATAATTTGCAAAATTTTCCTAAATCGAATTGTGACGATCGTTGCCGTCGGGACTAACGATAGGCCCTCGCGATTACATGACAATCAAAATTGCCGTAGTTTGAGTTATCCTAAATGTGATGAGAATCACAGAGTCGATACGCGTAACGTCCGCAAGAGCCACCCGTTAATTTGAGACAAACTGGAATACAGAAAATCGATCATGAGATAGGATCTCGAAATTTGAAAATGAAAATGAGAGATTTCAATATTTGATATGGATTGGATGTCGCCTTATCGAGGGTGAAAAATATCAGGAAAACGAAATTTCGGACGAAATGTGTGAAAAGACCATTTTGCTCTTAGAGAGTTAACCTTGCCTTAATAAATTGAGAAGGGCATTTTAGTCATTTGACAAATTTCCTTCCTCCCCAAGGCTGCCGAAAAATCTGAGGAGTCAATGTGGTCAATGGAGTCTTGATATAATTGACTTTAAGACAAGTGTCAATAATTGGGTGATGGTCCTTAATTATCCACTCACTCAAATGTTCTAGAAGCCTAATCAAAAGTGATTAGGAGCATATCATCTGCTTCCCCAAGAAATTTCGTGAGCCATCTCCCTCTCCTTCCCCTTCATTTTGCGTTTTCCTCCAAGAACAGAAAACTACTCCTGTCGACCAGTTTCCGCCGGTTCGGTTCCTACGAAAGCCTCCTCCGGCGACATTTTGGCCAGTCGTTAACTACCATAGATTAGTTTAACCCATCTTTTACAAGCTCCAATTAGTTTCGTGATTTTTGGAGGTCTGGTTAATTTATGAAAATTTTTGGAAAAAAATTGGACAGATTCTGAGCTAACTGAGAGAGGGCTATGGTTCGACCACTTAGAGACTTCAAATGGCTCCAAATTTTTTATGGAAGTTACATAACATGTTATAATTGAAGTCACTATATTAGGGTTACTGATTTAGTTGAGTTTTGAATGAGTTTTGACAGCTTGATTGAAGTTGATTTTCCGGACATATTCTGACCGCCGGTGAATTGAGAGGAGTCGGTCTGTTTGGAGGCATTAAGAGTGCTTATTGACCTCAAAAATTTCCATAGGGCTCTATAACATGTTGATTAAGATTGCTCGAAGTGAATTGATGAAAAAAAATTGGAGTTAAGGATGATGTGTGGATTGTTAGAGTAAGAAGGAGCAAAATCGATTTTTGCTCTGTCTCAATTCTGAGCACACCGGTTCTGTTGGGGCTGTCCTTGATGTTATCATGCTCTAAATGTGTCGTTAGGACTTACTAGAATATCCCTTGAATTGTTAATGAGGTACACGATTGGTGGAATTGGGGCTAAATTGGATAAATTATTTGTAACGATGGATAGTTCTTAAATCGTTTTGCTGCCCTGTTTTGGACAGCGGAGAAGTCGACTTGAAGCCGAACTTGACAAGAGAATTTTAGCGAGAATTGCTAACTTAAGTGAAGGTAAGCGATCCTAAACCCATATTAGAACATTGGGACACAACTGGATGATTGAGTTGACGATTTTGTTATGCTTGGTCGAGTAGACATTGAATGGAATTGTTGCGGAATGAGTCATAAGTACTCGCTTGCAACTAAAATAGTAGTTTCTTTGACTGAATTGGTGATATGCTTGTTGGCAAGTTTTGCTTGATTATGTGGCTATAGGTTACTCGACTCTCGAGTTACTTTTATGATGAAATACGATCATTTTGACAAGCATTTGGTTTGTGATCGACTTTATGAAATTCTCATGATGAGAATGTGATTAAATGATTGTTGAGACATTTCTTGACTTGAGGTATTTGTCAAGACCTATGGTATCCTGAGGCGTCTTAGCGCGGGATTTTATCGTGAGTACACCCTGAGGCGTCTTAACGAGGGATAAGAATCTGTTTATGCTAGCATGAATTTGGAAGCAAGCTGTTAAACCAGACGTGTCTTAACGCGAGTTTATTTATCATAATAGTCTGTTGAGTTGTGGATTGAGAATTTTATTGGTTATTAATTCTTGTGGTGTTGATGTGGTTCTTGGCTAGTACGGAAACTTAGGTCACTTTCTTTATATCTGGTCTTAGATGTCAATTTCTTCGTAAGTTGTACGTTATGATGCTTTCGTATAAACGATACATGCCTTTATGCCACTAGATGTTTGTTGTTGTTATGATTGTACTGTCTAGTGGGACAGATGATCCAAATTAGGATTAGACTAGCTTGCTGAGACGTAAGTCTCACCCCATCGTGAGATCCTTTTTCTTTCCAGATTCCAAACTTTGAGTATGCTGCCTACGCGCCTAGGAGACCCAAAGGAGATGACGGCCTGTTTTGAAGAATTTCTAGATATACTAGGTACAATTTATGTTAGGAAGAGTACGGTAGTATGGGTTGATGAGAGGGAGGAAGACTGGAAGCCACATTGCTTCGAGGCCTGGTTCAGGAGAGTTGGGGAAGTTATCACTGGTCCATTAAAGGCTCACGAGGTTCCAAGACGTGTAGTCCCATCGTGGTGCCATCCTTCTCGAGATGAGATCGAGGTAGAGGGTTCCGTGGTAGGCTCGAGGAATATTCCGGAGGAGATCCCGGCTAGAGAGGAGAGTATCGAAGTAATCGAGATTTCTGACTCGGAGGATGAGGTGGAAGAGGACACCATAGAAGTTTGATCAGAAACTTTCTCGGACTATGATCCCGCTGAGGACATGAGTCGAGCCGAAGATACTAATACCACTTAGTGGGCTCGAGATCACACGACCTTTGGAGTGGTCTTTTGATGGTGACTATTTTTTTTGTGGGGCTTAATGGTTGTCTTTTGTTCGCCCTTTGTCTTCGTCGACCTTAGCTAGTCCCTAGCCACGCTTGTATAAACTCGTCCTCTGGATATGTAAATCACTCTTTCCTTTGTCCCGTGTCTCATTCTTTGTTTTGTTTTAAATTAACTTGTATGGAGTTATGCATTTATTTTCTTTTACTTTTCCACATGCAAGTCTCATTTATTTATCGCAGTAAAGAAGGGTATCCTGGGACTGAATTTACGGCATGAGCGGATGAATGCACTCCTAAGGTGAGCGAGGCGCGACACAGCAGACGAGACGATAGAGGATATAGTGGAGGTATGCTCGGAGACTTTCTCGGAGTACGAGCCTACCGAGAACGCCGAGGAGACTGACGAATCTAGCAGTTTGACCTAGGGGTTTCTTGGCTTTACTTAGTAGTCTGTTGATGATGACCCTCGTTGGTCCGTAATCTTCTGGGGAATTTAAATCTTGGTCGTCTTTTGGTGGAGTCTCGATTTCCCCAACCTGTTAGCAGGGTTGGTTTACCTGCTCTTTGTATGAACTCACAATGATGTATATTGATGTTCTCATTACTTAGGTTCCCTTGTTATTGTACGGAGGAGTTTGTATGTCATCGCTTCCGCATGCTTTCGATCATTCACATCTCTCAATCTATTGAATCTTGGGACACTCGAGAGTTTGCGCTTGTAGGAGGTTGCACGTTTGTGCCCGAGGCGCGGGGCATGACGACGGGCATCAAGGTCATCGAATCCTGATTCGATAAAATAAAGGATGGTTTATCGAGAATTGGCAAGTTGGCCATGGTGCACTAAGAACTGTAAAAACCCGATAGTTGGGAAATGAGCTCGAAAATCGATAAGCAGTCACGAATCGGTAACTTCCCAAAGAAACATAAAATCACAAGCATGCAATGGATCAACCCGGTTAGCCACGACAAGGGCAAGTTATGAGCAGGGAGCGAAAGTAATGGCATAAGTAGATCATGAGAAGTTATTCAAAAGGATCAAATCTAAAGTCATTGGAGCAATTGAAGATCAATTTTGACGGACAAAAGCCATGAAGAATGTAGGCAAAAAGGAGTAATTATTGAATGCATTAGAATTCGAGATTTGAAAATAATAACTATCTAAACAGTTGCAAAGTGCAAAGGAATACAAATACTCAAAAGAAAGAAGAGGAAAATGGATCAACAACACATGCAAAAAATTCAATTTGCTTTGCAATTTACCTTTTCTTGTACTTTAAGCTTCCTGCATTTTCAATTTCTACAAATCAGTTTCTTTCCAAGTCATTTACAGCTTTCCTAGAAGTATTATAATGTAATTCAGACCGTTTGTTGATCTCAAATCTATCTACAATCCTCCCCTTTTTCATCCATCTCCACATTTGCTCCTTGTGATTTTTCTTCACTGTATATTTATTTGAGGAACGAAACACATAACCGTTTTAATAAAAATTAAAGAACGAATTTCGATGAAAGATTTTTCTTGTTGCGAAAATGAGCGAACAAATATGCTTGTGCTACTCGATTTACCACAATACATTTGGATGATATAGGGTTATGTAAGAGAGAACTCATAGACCTTGCAAAACTGATAGATTGGTTGGTTTCAAGGTGGATTTTCGAGCTCATAATTCAAAATCGATCAGTATATAGTCGGTTCCAGAGTTGAGGTAATATGACCATGTCTTGATCCCCGTAAAAGGGTATTTTTTAGCCCATACACTATTTCTTAAGCAAATATATGCTTACTTTGAACCTAAATAAGTCCTTAAACTGCTTCATCTAAGTGCTCGTCTGGATCTTGAGATCCTTGGCCTAAATCATGCCGTGGGTATTCCCAACCATTAAGGAGAAAATGATATGATTGAAAAATTGAGCTGTAGGGCTCGGATACCGACATGTTAAAACAAGAAATGCTTCAACAAAGACTGCAGGTCATATGACAGGCACCGGAGGCCTTTGTAAGAGAGAAAGCTCCCTTCTTTGATGAGATGACCCTTCAAACCTTCTTGAGAATCCAAAGAAGCCTCAATTTGAATTATATGTGCTCATTTTGTACCCTATTGTTAACATATAAAATTTACCTAATCATTTAGGATTAATTATTTTTTTTAAAATTAGGAATTAACCTTAGTCCCTAGCAAAACATTTAATCAAAATGCAATATAGTTTAGTTTAAATTTTTACATTTGTGCATATGCATTTAATTGGACTGATGGTAAAAAGGGACCTGAAATTGACGAACGGATAGGCTACTACCCATTTAGAATTTTGGCCAAGGTGAGGGATTAAGTGTGCTGAAATATATAGAGGGCTTGAGGCCTATTCTTGGCTTAATTAAACTAAAATACAAATAGGGAAAAAGCTTAGTCATTTAAAGTTTAATTAATCAATAAATGATCTAATTAAGCTCACAAAAGAGCAAAAGAGCCTACAAAGGGAAGAGAAATTTCAGCTAGTCCATATACTAGGCTTAGCCGAAATCTACAAAGAAATATGAGGCTCAATTTAACACAATTTGGCCCATCGGGGACTTAATTGAAAAAAATATTTCGATCATAGGTTGATTTTGCGAAAAATCAAAAGCTTGAGATATTTGACCTAAACGACATCGTCTATATAAATTGCATTATGCCTCAAGGTTTTAAGTCGGCAACATTACTCAGAAAATTATATAAGAGAGAGAGAGAGAGAGAGAGAGAGAGAGAGAGGGTTCTCGAGTCCCGATTGTCGAGCACCTCCAGTGATCCCTATCATGCTGCCGCTGCCCCTTTCGGCTTCTTCTTCATGCTGATTTCTACTGCAACTAGCCACCGTTTCGAAGCCCAGATGAGCTCGCAGTCCTACCTGTAGGTGCTGCCGACCACATAGAGTCGAGGTTATCCCCTCAAAGCTTAATGCTGTTTCTTCCTATGACCAAGGCTAGTAGTTCGACAGGCCCAGGACCTCCGACAAGTCCATTATTTCACTGCTAGTTGTTGCTGGTCACCAAAGGCCGTCGAACAGGTCTTACTAATCAACCAAACTACAGTGCCGTTGCTGCAATCACACCCCCAAGTAACATGTTGCAAAAACCCATAATTGATTTTGCAGTTGATAAAATAATCCATAATCTCTTATATCTAAGTTAATGCAGTGAAATGTCATTTTGTAAATTATCTAAAGGTCTATGGATCAAGACACATAGGACTAAATCTGGCAAGATAGGCTTGGACGATATTCTGAGGGACTTAGACGCTTTATCGAACTTAGACGTTGAGTGGGGAGCTCAAACATTGGAATGATGCTCAAACTCTGATAGGACCATTTCACGTGCAACGACTAGATTTTCAAGAGATGTATTCAAGATGATTTAGTTGAAATATTACATCATCAAAACGACTAGCAATCAAACTGGGTTCGCACTTGGAGATTCTCAATCATGAAAATCAATCAAGAACGTAGATTAAACGAAGATGAGGACGACTCACCTAATGAAGTAATATGTCTATGGAAACTCAAGATGACGATTGTATGGGCGATTTGATTCAAAGAGAGATTTTTTCCTTTGTCGAGCTCGACGACTATGAAGTCCTTTGTACACGGCCTCGTCCAAATGGAAAAGTTTGAAGAGCAATCCTCTGGAGATCTTGCAGATAGTTGGAAGATCAAGAGAGGTTCACATCCTTCACGTACATTTTATCAAACAATATAATACTTAAAAGAGAACATACTACTGTAAGAGTATTAGACGAGAAGTCTACTCACCAAGTTGTAACCTTTGAGTGTCACTAATGGAATCCAATCGAACGACTGTCAGTGTGAAGAAGTGGATGTAGGTTTGAACAAAATCGAACCATTATAAATCCTTTGTGCACGTTTTTTCTCATACTCTCTTTGATTACATACTATGATAGCTAAATTGTGCATAGCGCTGCATCTGAGGATGTCTCAAATCTTACTCACTATCATCGTCTGAATGAAAATTTGAGCATACTTATTTATATCTTGCATTAATTTCTAAAAATCTTAGAAATCACCTATTCACTTCCTTTAGATGATAATGCTAGTCACAACAATTGGTATTAGAGCCTATTGCTCATATTTTTTATTATTATTGAAGTGTTATTACTTCTGAGTTAACGAACTTTACTTCCACATGAATTGAAGGAGTATGCAACAATAGACCACTTTACTTCGAAGAAAATGAGTACAATGATTGGCAGACTAAATTTAGGCCAATAGGATAATTTCTATGTTCTCGAGAACAATACACTGCCGTGTTAGACAAAAGTTAAAGCTGTCGGCTTTGAATAGTAAGTCAACACCTATTTTAGGAAAGTCCTGTCTAATGTTGAGAAAGCTGCTAAAGACAAGCTGCTCCATTGAACTCCAACGGCTTCCATGAATGCTCAAATGGCTATTTTGCTGATGCTTATAAAAGGAGTGACCGTGAAGGCCAAAGAAGAATGAACCAAGGCACGAAAATCTGATTGCTTTTCTCTTGAATCTATTTTAGTTTAAAAGCTCGAGTGTAAAGGATCTTGTGATCATCCGATAGCCTTGTAATCGTGCAAAACGATTGTACATCGTTGAGTAGTGAGATGTAACAAGATAATGTGATCTATCGCGTGAAAGATCAGCTCAATTACTGTTTGTAACTTGTGAGGCAGTTTACTAATTTATTCTAATTCATGCTATGGCTGTTAGTTGTGTGGAGTAGATGTAGACTTAGTACATAAGTCGAGTCACTATATATTTGGTGTGCCAATGTCGGCGCCCTAGGCTCGCCACGTCTACTAATGAATGATATTAATTAATTGAAGATAATTTCACAGGCCCATTATCAAATCATAACACTTTATTTATTTAAGGCAAGGTCGGATCAGTTTTAAGCACAACTAGGGAGAATACATCGGGAAAGGCCTCAAAAAGTCTACTATTGCCTCTACCTCGTACATCAAAAGAAACCCGAGTACCCAAGTTATGTACATCGAAAAACTCTCATGACTCTACATCAGTCAACCCCTATCCTAAAAAGTCACTATTAGTCAGTGTTGCACAATTGCTACTTATCTAAAACTACTAGTATTGGGAGTTCCTTAGACTACCCCATACCAGTGAAGTAGTCAAACATGATGGGGAGGACGAACCTCAAAGTGTACTCTAGGCAGCCGTAGATGGCTACGAAGCTCTAAGGAATTTTCCAACGTTGACTCTTCCATGGACCCACATAGCGACAGTAACATGGACTAACTTTAATCCGGGCAATCCCGAGACCTTAAAATGCTCCATGCTCCACGACAATCAGAGTGGCACCCTATAGGAAATGGTCGATAGGCTAGCCATACTTACCTAAAAATGTAAACAATAATGGAGTGAGAAACTTAGTAAGTCAAAACTCTAAATCACTGACTAAACTATTTGATGTGATGACCAGTAACAATAAACAACAAGCATCAAATCATTCACCAGCCAAGATCACGTCCATCATCTCGAGGTTCATTATATGCGAGAATGCTTATGAGATGCTCTGGAAGCATTGATAGAATCGTCTCGTACCGCTTTAGAGACTGGCCCAGTCACATAGTAGGGTCTTCCCATAAACTTCGTGGGGTAGATACATTTGATTACGAACTTAACTCTGCGATCCACGATCGTTCATTTTTCCTGTTATGCAGAACCCTGCTTGTGCACATGAATAAGGTATGCCTTATGCCATGATGTATCGAGTTTCATGACACCAACTTCCTATCATGGAAATCAGATTCAGTATGCCAACTATGTAACCAAATTTGGGTCAACACAATCATATCCTTAATCCTCATATTCACACGTTTGTGCCAAACTAGCACAACCTACATCAAGAATGGGTCTAACCCATGCAGCAAGAGAAGTCAAATGACTGTAACCCACATTGCACTCTTCAAGCCCCTCCCTAAGGTTCTCGACCACCAACACCATGCCCCCGACTTTACAACTTTCTGCCTACCGTATCCTATTTATTCATTTACCCAACTAGTTCAACTACAAATTACCTATTATAACCAAATTGCGATTATTCCGGTATTTCCAACACAAACAAGACTATCCCTTCATAGTCCTCCCTCTCGGTTTATAGCTTCGACCCCTTCCCCTCTCCGCTCTGAATTACAAATCGATTTTCTTAGAATCCCATTTTGTTAGGATTAGGGTTGTGAACCTGGACCATGCATGATTGTACTCCCTCCTTGGTCCATATTTATATTTACACATCCTTGCATTACCTTTTTCAATAGTTCAGCTAACATCTGACCGACATAACTCCCAAGATGTCTAAATCTATCGACAAAACAAACATGCAAAGCGGTTCGGCTCCCTAACGCTCGACGAATATAACCCAAGCCTGTTGAGTGTGAGTTGAACCGCACCTTATCCTCACGTCAGTACATTTTCGCAACCAAAACCTAGTCTACAAGAACCATTTCTACATTTTCTTTTCATACATGCAATCGAATCACAACTAAACACACTCCGGCACTCCTCGACCGAACCCAACTCGTAGCTTATACACTTCCGTTCACCATTCCCAAACCTCCATTAGAAAAATCTAGTAAGTGAGTTGGAGGGTTGACTCACCTTAAGTTTTGCTATGCTTGGATTCGAGCTCGTCATTCACCGTGAAGTTGCCGGCTTCTTGTTGGATGGAGAGGGCGGCATAGTCGAGGGGCTGAACAGGGGATGGAAAACGTAGTGGGTGACATGGTTGAGAGAAAGAAGGAGCCCAAGGTGGGTTTGCCAAAATGAAGTTTTGAGGCTTCTCCGGTAGGCCAAGCTCCAAGGATTTCTTGGGCCTTCGTAATATGCAAATGCAAGTGGGAGGCATTCGAGCCGGTTCTGTGCAGCCTAAGTTGCTAGCTGGGATAACAAAGAAGGTAGCTACCCAAGTTGAGCTGGGCTAGCTTCAAGCGGCCCGCTACGTCTAGCCCGAAAAGAAAATAAAAGGAGCCAGTTGTGGTTAGGCTGGAGCAAAAAGAGGAAAAAAGAAAAGAAAAAAATGATAGAGTGATTGGGCTGGGTTTTGCGTGGCCCGCAGTAAATAGCGGAGAGTAAAGAAGGCCGATCCTCTAAAGAGGCTGAATCCAAGAAAAGGCAGATACCACTCGCAGCCTGATTATAGTGAATCGTGTTGGGCCAATTTCGCTTGGCCCGCGATGGTTGCCGAAGGATTAAAAGGATTAGCAAGTCCAGTGAGCCGAACAATTAAGTGGGTTAAAAATTCCAAAGAGATCCCTTATGCGGCCTAACACAAATTTGCTGAGATTCACCTGACGAGCCGGGATCAAATCTCCGCCCACCCAATCACCATTCATCCATCTGGCCTCTTAATTAATCCAGTGACTAAAACTGAATTGTCCGCTACTCCAATCTGCCTGAGTCAACTTTCTAATCAATTTTGTCCAATTCTCGTTTATCTAGAACTATTTAAAGGGGTGTCACAGCCAATCTTTTATATCTCATACATTTGCTTGCACATACTCGGGTACTATTTAGTGAAACGTTTGCTCACCTGTTCTTTTTCATGTTGCCTTTCGTTTTTCGCGTTAGACGAAAAAGTTTCGAAACAACCTATTCATCCCCTTTAGGTTATATTTTTAGCCCCGACAACATTGGATACAAAATCTCTTATATTTTCTTAGGTGTTAGCCAGGACAACAAGAGCTCATTCACAAGATATCGATATAGCAATATGTATCTTTTGGACATATCATCTAAGGATATCAAATGTCCAGTATCCATTGAACAGAACTTTGGCATAAGAAGTTGAGACACATAAGTTTTAAAAAATCTCAAAGCTTTCCTCAAAGAGGCTTGTGAGAGGACTTTCAGATGCTAAATTTGAGCAAACAAAGCTCTATGACGCTTGCATCTTGGAAAACAAATAAGAAATTCTTACAATTCAATAAATCAAGTTTTCACTAACCATGCTTTGCAGAATTTACACATGGATATTTTTGGACCTACTTGAGCCTAAACCATTAGAGGTGGAAAGTATTGTTTAGTAATAATAGACAATTATACTAGATTTATTTGAATTTTCTTTCTAGCACATAAGAATGATGCATTTTTCATATTTTAAAAGCTTTACAAAGAAAGTGCAAACCGAAAAAGGTTATTCAATTTCTAGCATCAAAACTGATCATGAGGGAGAATTTGAAAATCAAATCGTTATAGATTTTTGTGATTAAAATGGTTTTCAGTAGAATTTTTCTTCTCCTTATACTCCAAAAAAAAAAAAAGATTCATTGAAAGAAAAATTGTTCATTTCAAGAAATTGCACGAACTAATTTGGTAGGAATCAAAGTTCCTTCTCATTTTTGGGCAGAAGCTATTTCCATTACATGTTACATCATAAATCATGTTTTCCTGAGATCATTGCTTGAGAGAATCTCCTATGAGCTTTGCTAGGCAAGAAATTAAGCATATCATACTTTCATATATTTGGTTACAAATGTTTTATCCCCAAGAATCAAATGATACTTCGGGAAAGTTTGATGAAAGATATCGAGCGTGTATTTCTTGGTTATTCCACCGCAAGCAAGACATATATAGAGTCTTCAATAAGAGTTCAAAAATAGTTGAAAAATCAATGAATGTGAAGTTTGAAGATGAAAATGACGCTTAGAAGATAGACACTAATATCACCTTATCACATGAGAGGATTCCATCATCTGAGTAGACACCAACATCGAAAGACATAAGAACACCTGAGGGTACACACAACATGGAAGACACTAAGATAATTACATCCTCTAAAGACAAAAATAAAATGAATTTCTGACGCATAAACAAAATAACAAATACAACAAGAACTGGAAAAATAAATCCAGCCATCCAACAAATATTGTCATTTGAGACATATAAGAACGGCTTAAGACAAGATCAAAACTCAAGATGCCATAAATGCATTTGCACTTGTTTCAGAAGTTGAACCCAAGGGAATTAAAGAGGTTCTTGTAGACAAAAGTTGGATAGGAGCAATGCAATAAAAGCTACATCAATTCAAACTTAGTGAATTTGGAAACTTGTGCTGAGACCAAAGAGTCATCTAATTATTGGAATCAAATGGGTATTCAGAAACAATTTGAATGATTATGGTAAATTTATAAAAAAACAAGGCAAAACTCGTAGCCAAAGGATACTCTCAACAAGGGAGAATTGATTACGATGAAACGTATGATCCCGTAGTAAGATTGGAATCTATCATATTACAGCTCGCCTATGCCTAAAACAGCAAGTTCAAAATACATCAGATGTATGTCAAGAGCGCATTCTTGAATGGCTAAATTGAAGAAGAAGTGTATGTGGAACAATCACTAGGATTTGAAGATCCAGAGAGCTCTAATCATGTGTTTAAACTAAATAAAAGACTTTATGGACTAAAGTAAGAACCATGAGCCTGGTATAAGATATTAAGTAATTTCCTTGTTGAAAAAGGCTTTGAAAAATGTAAAGTATATACAACCTTATTTATCAAAAGGGAATGTAAAGATATCTCACTTATCCAAATATATGTTGATGACATCATTTTTTATTTTTATAGTGAAAATGTGACATTCCGAATTTCGACCATCTTTGAGATTAATGACATGGAATGTGGTCTCGAAATCTGATATAGGACAATGAAGAATTCCAACATATGATAGGAATTGTGTCATGCTCCGAACTCGACGAGCACGCGAACATCCCTGTCCATGCCGTTCATTTAAGAATGCTCTAGGATCCAACGGCCAATAGCTTACAACTCCTTTAATCAAAGCATGCAGAAACGATGCCATCCTCCAATTATATAAATACAACGACATACCGATAACTTAGGATATAAACAACAAAGTCTCATTAATCACTTTTACCACGGATTCAATTTATATTCCACCAATCAAAAGTACAAACCCAAACATCATTAGAAGACAAATCCATTATAGAACAATTGATCAACTATTTCTTCAAGTGCCAGTCCTTGGCAAGCTCGTGCTTCCTTCGCTTGGAACCTGAAAAATATAAGCCTCCACAGGGGTGAGATATAAACCCTAGGTTAGGCCAATTGTCCACTCAGGCAGTCACATATCCAATAAAATTAGACTCTGGCTCACACAGGCATATAGTGCACTAGTCAATAAACTCAACATATGAATGACAGACAAACATCGATGACCTCAAGTCACACTTAGGTAATAATGCCCATGCACTCTTAGCCTACCACATCTCATATTCACTGACCTCAACCTGTCTAAATCTCTAGCCCGCGATCTTGTCGCCTCAAGCTTAGCAACCCGCGTAAATGCATCAGATTCCGATAAATCTCTTGGCCAATAACATTATCTCAACCTCTGCCTACCTCATTCTCTAGCCCGCGAACTAGTTGCCTTAGGCTCGGCCCGCGTAAACGCATTAGACCGTCATCGGTGATCCGCGTAAACGTATCAGGTCCCGGTTCATCTCCAGACAAGGTTTATGAGCTCATACTCAACCCCGCGAACTCATCGCATCAGGGTATATATATATTCTACCCCGCGTTTCATACGCTTCAAGGTCTCTTCGTCCCGCGATTAGATCGCATCAGGACCTTAGTCATCTCAACCCCGTGAACTCGTCGCATCAGGACGCTACACAATATCAATTTTCACCTCGCGATCTTGTCACATCAGGGTATTCATTTTCTTGCTCCGCGTCTTACATGCCTTGGGGCCTTGCCATGTCGTACTTATGCAACAAACCTAACTTATGCCTTGGTTATCATTTGATCTCACACTCACTAGCAAGCGCGCATTCAAATGCGTTTCGTAATTCTCGTGACATGCAATTCAACTCAAATGATATACAGGCATAACAAATAACTCAGGCACAAAATATTACTCACAATCAATCTGATATCATCTTAGTATATAGCTAAGCTACCCACTTGAATAAATTCTCATAATCGTCCCAATCGGTCCTCGACTTACCCAATCGAGTCCAATCATCTTAACATAGGGTTAAGAATTCCCTTACCTTTGATTTGGCAACCCAAGTTACTCCTCTTGCAAGCCTTGAAGTCTTGACCAAGCAACTCATGGGTTAATTCATCGTGCAACCTAGCATATTCAACCATTCCGTCAATTTCTATACCGAATTTCTCGATCCACGGGCTTCAATCCTCCATGACAAAATCCTCAACTTCTTAGCATGCTTTTATCATCAATTTGGAACACAAAATTACCAACCTCAGCCTCCAACAGATTCGATTTTGCCCAGCCTTGCGCAGAACCGAACCGGTTCTTCTTGGTTCTGTGCAAACCGGGCACAATAAACTCTAAACCAACTCTATTGCCATCATTTACTCATCAACCTATCTCTTAACATGATTATCTAAGGGTCCAAGAGGCTCACCGTGAGTTTTAGGCTGGTTGGTCGCCAGAAATCCATCCAAAGTTGCTGGCTCCTCTAAGCACAGAATCTGGCAGTTTTCTGGGCAAAGTTCACAAGGCCATTTCGTGGTCAATACCTCCTCAAATCAAGCCAAAATTTTTAACACAGATCCATCTGTAAGTTTACTAGGTCTCCAAAAAATTTCAGCTCAAAAATCAAAGATTTCGTCTACCAAAAGGGCTAAAAACCGGACCTACCTCAGATTGGAGCATATTCCGTCGACTCTCGGGAGAATCCTTGCTCCGGACTGCTCGGTGCTCCAAATGCTCCGATTCTTGTTGGAGAAAGTCGGCAAGACATAGATATTTGTTGTGGTGGTTGGCAGGCAGCAGATGGTGGTCGGAAGTGGCCGTGGTGGCCGGCGAACAGGAGGCCCAGAATCTGTCACCTGTACAGGGATGCAGGAAGAAGAAGGGGAAGAAGTTGTTGTTGTTTCGGCAGTTCGCTTGAGCAAATGGCCGGCCATTAGAGAGGAGAGAGTGAGCAAGACTATATTCAAGACTTGGTCAATTGGGTTGAATGTTAGGTGAGAAAAAGGTAAAATGACCTCTTCATGGCTTGATCCTTGACACATGGCATCTTGCTTTTCCAATAAGATCTTATGGCTATTTTTAATCCTCATTTTCGGCAGCCATGGATGGGTTGTAATGCCCATTTTCCCTTTTTCAATTATAATAACAAAGTTCTAAGCTTTAGGGGCAAAACGGTCATTTTACCCCCGACGTTCAGAACGTCATTTTTCTCGTTCCGAAAATCTTCGATAGGGCGACGACCAATCCAGATAGCGTTGAAATTCTTGATTTTTCATTTCAAACTTTCAAGGCTCTTTTCTGATAGTTTTCTCTATTAGACGTGGTTCCAGCCTATCCCGAACTGACAGGTGGCTTTTGCGGACATTACGCATATCAACCCCGTGATTTTTATCACGTTTAGGGCTCGTCAATTCATGGCGGGTTTGGTTGTTATGTAATTGTAAGGGTCTATCACTAGCTCCTAAGGTCTCGATCTTCACTATCTGATTTAGGAAAATTTTGCAAATCATACGTTGGTTAAGCGGCATCACCCGCGCTCCAATCGTATGACACTCGCAAGGCATCCCTTAATTATTCTTGGATCGGCCTTTTTGTGGCTCTAAATATCCCCTCGACAATCCTTATGGTCAAAGCGCTATTTCTTATCCGAGTTTCCTAGGTCCACGTACCTCGTCTCGCGTTAACCTTTCCCCTTTGACCAGTCTACTCGAATTGATCAAGTTCGAGCGGGATACGATTGAAATACATCTCCAGATACACGCTTCTCATGAATGAGCCTGAAATCAACTGGAAATCAGAATATCACAACTCTTCCCCCCTTTAAAGAAATTTCGTCCTTGAAATTCACAACCTTATACTCCATCCAATCCCTCGGGGGTATAGGCGTCTCGTCGCATTCTCACTTTTCCGGATAATCTTTTCCATGGCTTGATGATCTTGTTCATCCTTTCCAACTCAAGGCTATCCTTCTCTAGGACTTGTCTCCACCAGTCCTCAATCTAATGGGCTTCTCTCCATTCTCTTTTGGTATTCATATCATTGGCCAGCAGCTCTTCCTCGACCGTTCACTTTATCTCTTACATTCGTCTATAACCATTATCACTAAGCCCTCGCCAGAATGCGTTCTTTAATATCCATACCATTCAGCGTATTACTCCTTTCGAGCTTCCTTTCACGCCCACAGAGATTTCAAGGCTTTGTCAATTTTCCCTTCATCAATCAAATCGAGTTATGGCCCTCTCGACTCCTTAAACAGTTACATGATTACTTCCGTAGTAATCAATTTTCGATTCCATCCGATAATTCCCTTGGATCAAGTGGTCCTTCAACTTTCATCGTCATGTCATTCCCTTCCATCGGCACCCCTAGTGTTCGACTACAAGATAGACAACTTTCAACTCTCAATCTTATTACCGATATATATATATATATATATATATACATATATATATATATATATACATATATATATGTATATATATGCATCTTGGCACATCTTTGTGCCGTCTCCAGGAAACACTATAATTCTCCCTTTGAATTTGTACGAGGTCACCTCCTTTAGTTTCTCTTCAATGCTGGACTCGTACTTCCGTCCATGACCTCAAGGGTTCCATCCATTTCTATGATCCCTCCAACATCGGTGTTTAATCATGGTACACCTCAATCTCCTTTCGGCTCTCAGGCTAGATATTTCCAATAGCTATCACGCTAGTCCATTAGCGAACTTCCCATTTAGGAGTTGAATTTCTTATTTCTTGAGGGAAGATCTGTCCCTTCATCGCCAATTAAACCATGCTCAATTCCTAACTGTAGGCATCCGCTAAATGATTCATCCTTCCTTATCTATATGAATATTGCTGTAAAAACACTTGGGTGATCACTTCTTCTACATGCCTCGCCTTCAATTCTTTTAAGCAATCCATACCCTCAACCTCCTTTAGTTCACACAATTCTCGAGGTCTTTCCTTCATTTAAGCAACGCTCTCATATCCATCAGCAGTTCTACACATCTGCGTTGCCTCTTGTTCAATTCCTCTCAAGAAACTACTACTTCATACTCTCGTAGTAGGTGTAGCCTTGCAACGTTCTTTCACTCAGATAATATCTCCCAACTTTATCACGAGGACATTCACAAACCCGTTCCAATTATGCTCTGGGCATGCCAATTCACGTAGCTTTACCACCATGGCGTACATGCAATCCCCCTTTCAAATCGTCTTGTTACTCCACAAGTTTCCTTTCCACATCACATCAATAAGACTCTATCAACTCTTTTGAATCCGGGTAGGAACGCCACTACCGGCATAGACATCCATTTGACTCTAGTCCTTGAAAGTGCAATTCACGTCTGTTTCTCCCTTCACATTACGTCTTGTATTTAACCCCTTTTATCAGCTTAACTTGAGTTCTCAAAAACTCTTTTCACGTTCATCCACCCACTCACGTTACATCTGGCCCTTAATCCATTTTATCAACGGAACAGCTCTTGTAGGAAATTTTTCAATGGTCCGTCTGTAACCATTCACCAATCTTCGTAAATCTCAACTCCTCGCAACTCGCATCGACTATAGTCGATTCATCACTCATTTCAATCTTCAAAGGATTTATCACTTATTCCAATGCATGAATCTCACTTCATCAGGTTCACAACCTGCACTCTTCACATTTAGTGGGCAATAGACATTTCCTCAGAGCCCACATGATACCCTCATACCTGTTCATATTTCTCATGGCTCCTTACATGAGTTCAACTATCGTCTCTCAAGACGGTAACGACCAACTCAATCATTCCTTGGGCACTTAGTTCGACTATTATCAACTTCTCTCTATTAAGTGTCGAATCTTTCCGACTATCCCTCGCACCTTTCACTTGAGAGCTCAGACCTTGGCTCTCTGTTGTCATAGGTCTCCTCTAGGACCACACGACATTTCGTTTGTCCTTGTGACTCTTCTCCTGGAGAAGCATTAGTACTAGCCTCTGAGTTTCACACTTGCTAAGGTGACCTTATCCAATTCCGTTTGTCTCACTGAACGTTGACATCATCCTGGAATTTAACATTGTCTTCAAGATTGCCTCTCAGATTTCACTTCCAGGAGTCACTCAAATTTTGCGTCCTCTTTCTCGGTACAGACGCTCCTCCATCATACTAAGACAATTTAGAGCCTTTTTTCCTTTTGCAATAGGGTTTCTTACCCTAAGAAAGAAACTACACAACTCCGTGGCATTCCTCACTTCAAATTCATCTTGTCCTTCCCATTCCATAGGACGACAATCTTGGAGTCTGCGCCAACGGCGACACCTTTACTCCGGAGCTCAAATGCCACCATGTTTTCACATTCTCTTTCCCACAACTCAGTCACCTCCAGTGACGATATCTGTTCGTCTTTGGGTCTTCACCCGTTCACTTGTCGAATGGTCAATTCGATTACCTCAAACCACTTTGCAAGTGTTCTTCAAGCATTCTTTTCATTTACTACACCACTTACTAGAATCACAACCATTCAGGACTACCAAGTCCGTTCACTTTTCCTTTCGTCAGTAACCATTTCATGGTCCAATCGCCCTTTAAGATCAATGCCCCATTCCTTAGGGAATAGCAACTCATGATTTCATCTCTCATGGTTCCATTTCAATCAACCGATCCCAGGAAATCATTAACTTCAAGCAATCTAGCATGCCGATTCTTCTTCAATCTTATTTACTGTAGAAAAGACTTGCTACTCACTTTCCACTATGTGTCTTACGCTCAGGTAATCAACCATTTTCATAGGCACGCTTCATATTCATAATGACTATCTCTTTGCTCGTAATCCATAAGCAGGAGTTCTCTTATTCATAAGTCTTTCAATCATTTTCTTCTTTTGTCGAGTCCCATCATCATTTCTCAAGATCAGGAATAACATCCAGTCATAAGGTCTTCAAGTTCCCATTCACTTAGGGACTTACTCATCCTATTCAAGGGTCCTTGACTACCCTTACCATATGTCTAAGCGACCTTGAGAACTCTGTCTCATACTGGTCGATCATCCTATGATCTTTACAATAGTATCATGATTCAAACAATCCTTGTTCTCAAGCAATCTCAGGATGATACCTTTCATCAAACCACTCAACAGAGATAGTCTAGGCAGATCTCATTCTTATTCACAATTCACAAGCTTCTCAGAACTCTCATGGTTCTTCCCACACATTCACCCTTTCTCGTGAATGAAATAACTTCGAATCACCTTTCTTGTGACTTATATCACTTAACTCGTCTGCACAAGCATTTATCACCACAGTGACTTAGAGAATCACGGCAGTTCCTCTCCGAACTTGCTTAACCCTCAATTTTTTTTCATTTCCATTTAAAGTCCTCACGACCCATTCAACTCTTGAGTCTCGTACGATCAACCGATCGAGCCATCTTCTCTTTCAGCACTCATGCTCCAACCGCTCATATTCACTCAATTCTCATGACTCATATCAATTCTCGGATCTTCCATACCGCGTATCCTCGAGCCCAACGCTCTTCTATGACCACACCTTGGTCGTTTAAACTCATTACGTTCTCATGATCTATCTTGGTCTTTGGATCTTTTCGTATCTCACATACACAAACCAAGTGCTACTCTAGCGACCATACCTTGGTCCTTCAGTCTCATCAGGTTTCCATGTCCCTTGAACCACTATGATTCTCTTCAGGAATCCAAGACTCAAGTCGTCTACTCAAGTCTATCAACCTCAAGCTGTTCATCTCAATATCTGTCACCATCAACCAACCTTATAGTGGTTCTTAAGCAATTCTCAAATAAATTGCCGATTATTCAAGGGTCCCAAATCATACTTGATCAACAATCCTCCTCAAGCCAGCCTCAACGAGGCAACTTCTCAACTAACGGTCATTACTAGGCCAGTCTCAACTAGGCAACTATCAAATAAGCACTCAAGACAGCAATTCACTGAGTCAAAAACTCATACTCTAGGCCTAAAGGCATCTGCCTCTCTAGCATAGTCACAACAGACTATTTCATCTCAATAGGCCTCGGTTCCAAGGGTATAAACCCATACGTCATCCAACTTCTCAGTTATATCTTGGCCAAGCCAATCACATGAGACTAATCATCAAACATGCCTAACAGGCCCATCACAACCATCGCTTTTCTCTTTCCAAGGGCATCTACTGTCAAGCACAAAGCTTTTAAACACGCCACTCATAGGTACCATTACACAGGTCATGCCACTTTCAACCATCCTTGATGAGAATCAATCCCGTGCCATACATCTCTCTCATCCACAATTGGACTCAACCTGATACCTAGGCTTCCCCTTTCAAGTTATGACTTGGGTCATTTCTACCTCTGCCATCTTAGAAGCCTGTCAGGAGTCGCTCCTTGTCCGGACCTCTCTGTCTCGGCGATCACTCTCCGCCCTCATCAGACCTGGCGGATGCAGGTTGTGCCAAGCCTTACATCTATGGAGAAAGTCCCATTCTACATGTCCCATATCATGTTTCATCACAATTTGTACGTATCCCATCAACTCATCCCATACCAAGTAATGATTTATCAAGTCCAACAGCGATAAGTCATTGCATGTATCCTCATTGACTTTCATTTCAAAGTCACAAACTCAAGCACGACATGACTGTCCTCACCACTTGTCATAACAAAAGCGCATTCAGATCAATTCCTATCCATTCAAGAGTTCTAATTTCACCAATGACCATCACATCTCGCAGATCAATTGCCTATATTTCATTTTCTATCTCAAGTCCAGTCAACATTCAAATCAACTCCTCATGCATCCAATCACAACTGATTTTCGATTCAGGTATTCCTCGTATTCATCTCAACTCATGTCACCCAAGGCTGTTAATCGCAATCGATAGCGAAACCATCAAAATGTCATACAATTCAAGCTTGAATCCACTAATATCAGTCGTTTCTTTATAATTTGTACTCCTCAAGTTGGGTCATCGACAAATCAAGATCGCAACCACACACCTCAATTGACCCTTCATTCATAAGCAATTTTCTATTATCCTCAAGCATAATTACTACCTCAAAGTCCATGCTCATGACACTCCAATCACAGCTTGCTTCCACTGGAACTTCAATCACCATCTAACTCAAGATCATCCATTAAAGTCAACTCTAGGACCATTCAAGCGTACACAAATTCAAGCCTACGTCCTTGATACTCACAATCCAGGCCTAGTCCTATAGACTTCAATATCTAACTATCATCAAGTCATCGCTCCTTATCACTCCAAATCTCAATCACATTGGATTGAGCTGACCTTGCTCTGATACCAAATCGGGCGGGTATGTCATGCCTCGAACTCGGCGAGCACGCGAACATCCCTATCCATGCCGTTCATTTAAGAATGCTCTAGGATCCAACGGCCAATAGCTTACAACTCCTTTAATCAAAGCATGCGAAGCGATGCCATCCTCCAATTATATAAATACAACGACATACCGATGACTTAGGACATAAACAACAAAGTCTCATTAACCACTTTTACCACGGATTCAATTCATATTCCACCAATCAAACGTACAAACCCAAACATCCTCAAAAGACAAATCCATTCTAGAGCAATTGATCAACTACCTCTTCAAGTGCCAGTCCTTGGCAAGCTCGTGCTTCCTTCGTCTGGAACTTGAAAAATATAAGCCCCACTGGGGTGAGATATAAATCTCGGTAAGGTGGGTCCTAACCCTAGGTTAGGCCGACCGTCCACTCAGGCAGTCACATATCTAATAAAATTAGACTCTGGCTCACACAGGCATATAGGGCACCAGTCAATAAACTCAACATATGGATGACAGACAAACATCGATGACCTCAAGTCACACTCAGGTAATAATGCCCATGCACTCTTAGCCTACCACATCTCATATTCACTGACCTCAACCTGTCTAAATCTCTAGCCCGCAATCTTGTCGCCTCAGGCTCAGCAACCCGCGTAAATACATCAGGTTTCGATAAATCTCCTGGCCAATAACATTATCTCAACCTCTGCCTGCCTCATTCTCTAGCCCGCGAACTAGTCGCCTTAGGCTCAGCTTGCGTAAACGTATTAGACCGTCATCGGTGATCCGCGTAAACGCATCAGGTCCCGGTTCATCTCCAGACAAGGTTTATGAGCTTATACTCAACCCTGCAAACTCGTCGCATCAGGGAATATATATATATCCTGCCCCGCGTCTCACACGCTTCAGGGCCTCTTCGTCCCGCGATTAGATCGCATCAGGAGCTTGGCCATCTCAACCCCGCGAACTCGTCGCATCAGGGCGCTATACAATATCAATTTCCACCCCGCGATCTTGTCGCATCAGGGTATTCATTTTCTTGCCCCGCGCCTTACACGCCTTGGGGCCTTGCCATGTCGTACTCATGCCACAAACCTAACTTATGCCTTGGTTATCATTTAATCTCACACTCAATAGCAAGTGCGCATTCAAATGCGTTTCACAATTCTCGTGGCATGCAATTCAACTCAAATGATATACAGGCATAACAAATAACTCAGACACACAATATTACTCACAATCAATCTGATATCATCTTAGTATATCGCTAAGCTACCCACTTGAATAAATTCTCATAATCGTCTCAATCGGCCCTCGACTTTCCCAATCGAATCCAATCGTCTTAACATAGGGTTAGAAATTCCCTTAACTTTGATTTGGCAACCCAAGTTACTCCTCTTGCAAGCCTTGAAGCCTCGGCCAAGCAACTCATGGGTTAATTCATCGTGCAACCTAGCATATTCAACCATTCCGTCAATTTCTATACTAAATTCCTCAATCCACGAGCTCCAATCCTCCATGACATAATCCTCAACTTCTTAACATGCTTTTATCATCAATTTGGAACTAAAAATTACCAACCTCAACCTCCAACAGATTCGATTTTGCCCGGCCTTGCACAGAACCGAACTGGTTCTTCTTGGTTCTGTGCAAACCGGGCTCAATCAACTCTAAACCAACTCCATTGCCATCATTTACTCAGCATCCTATTTCTTAACATGATTATCTAAGGGTCCAAGAGGCTCACCGTGAGTTTTAGGCCGGTTGGTCGCCGGAAAACCATCCAAAGTCGCCGGCTCCTCCAAGCACAGAATCTGGCAGTTTTCTAGGCAAAGTTCACAAGGCCATTTTATTGTCAATACCTCCTCAAATCGAGCCAAAATTTTTACCACAGAACCGTCTACAAGTCTACTAGGTCTCCACAAAAATTCCAGCTCAAAACTCAAAAATTTCGTCCACCAAAAGGGCTGAAAATCGAACCTACCTTAGATTGGAGTAGATTCCGTTGACTCTCGGGAGAATCCTTGCCCCAGACTGTTCGGTGCTCCATATGCTCCGATTCTTGTTGGAGAATGTCGGCAAGACATAGACCTTTGTTATGGTGGTTGGCCAGCAGCAGATGGTGTTTGGAAGTAGCCGTGGTGGCCGGCGAACAGGAGGCCCACAATCTGTCATCGGTACTAGGATGCAGGAAGAAGAAGGGGAAGAAGCTGTGGTTGTTTCGGTGGTTCCCTTGAGCAAATGGCCGGCCATTAGAGAGGAGAGAGAGAGAGAGAGCAAGACTGCATTCAAGACTTGGTCAATTGGGTTGAATGTTAAGTGAGAAAAAGGTGAAATGACCCCTTCATGGCTTGATCCTTGACACATGGCATCTTGCTTTTCCAATAAGATCCTGTGGCTATTTTTAATCTTCATTTTTGGCAGCCATGGATGGGTTGTAATGCCCATTTTGCCCTTCTTCAATTATAATAACAAAGTTCTAAGCTTGAGGGGCAAACGGTCATTTTACCTTCGACGTTCAGAACGTCATTTTTCTCGTTTCGAAAATCTTCGATAGGGCGACGACCAATCCAAATAGCATTGGAATTCTTGATTTTCCATTTCAAACTTTTAAGGCTCTTTTTTGATAGTTTCCTCTATTAGACGTGGTTCCAGCTTATCCCGAATCGACAGGCGGCTTTTGCGGACTTTACGCGTATTGACCTCGTGATTCATATCACGTTTAGGGCTCGTCAATTCATGGTGGCTTTGATTGTCATGTAATTGTGAGGGTCTATCACTAGCTCCTAATGTCTCGATCTTCACCGTCCGATTTAGGAAAATTTTGCAAATCATACGTTGGTTAAGCGGCATCACCCGCACTTCAATCTTATAACACTCACAAGGCATCCCTTAATCGTTCTTGGATTGGCCTTTTTGTGGCTCCAAATATTCCCTCGATAATCCTTATGGTCAAAGCATTATTTCCTATTCGAGTTCCCCAGGGCCACGTATCTCGTCTCGCGTTAACCTTTCCCCTTTGGCCAGTCTACTCGAATTGATCAGGTTCGAGCGGGATACGACTGAAATACATCTCCATATACACACTTCTCATGAATGAGCCTTAAATTGACTGGAAATCAGAATGTCACAAATTGGACGTCGCCTCATCAAGGGTGATTTATATTGAAAAAGTGAAATTTCGGACGGAAAGTGTAAAATAACCATTTTGCCCTTTGGCCCTTGCCCTTACCCTTGCCTTAAGGATTAATGAAGAATATTTTGATCATTTTGGACCCCAAGGGCTGCCAAAAATTGAAGAGTGCAATGGTCAATGGAAGTCAAAGGAGAGCCAAGATATTATGAGAGACAAGACAAGTGTCACCCTTTTGGTGATTAGCATTAATTACCACTCCCACCTACCATTTAGTCCTTTGACCAAGTGAAGTGTAGAAGCCTTTATTCTCTCTCTCATCTCATCAATTTTGGCCGAGCTCTCTCCCCTCTTCATCTCTCTCTCACTTTTCCTCTCTTTTTTCTCCCAGCCAGCTCATTGCCCAAACCTAGAACCGCCCGTTATTTTGGCCATAACTTCTTTGTCCCTTATCGTATGGAAACGAGCTACCCACCATTAGAAAGATTTTTTTCTTGCCGTTCTAACGACATATTGTTAACCCAATTTGGCCCAACCGTTTATCCCATAGAGCTGTTTGACGGAGCAAATGTCAGACTGATCAGACTTCAAACCCGCGAGCTTCAAATTGGATTTTCGGGCTTGTTTTGACTTCAATCTTGGTAAGTCCACCTCTCAAGCCTTGTTAAGACATAAATGATTATATTTGAGGGTTTGAAGATGGATTATATTTGTATTTAAGGGCTAATCCCTTGCTGTTTTGTTGGATAAATCTGAATCGGTTCTGTCAAGGTGGTGCCGTGAACATTGAGAGTGATTTAAGGGCTTCTCTTGCTTCTAATCTTCGGTAAGATGTCTCTAACTCCTAGCTTAAAAATCTAGCAAGTTGAGATTGAAGTTTGGCTAGAGTTGAAATAGGTTTTTATAGTTGAAATTGGATGATTTTGCAAGGGCAGTTTCTGCTAACTTGCTGCCAGTTTGGAACCGAGCTATTCGGAGGTTGGTGGAGGGATCGCCTTGCTTGGAGACTCTTGGTAAGACACCTAAGGACGTAGGTTGATGTGTTAACAAGGCGGTTGCATGATAGAATCGAGTTTAGAAGTGAATTGATGGCTGGTTTGTGCGATTTTCCTAAGAACCGAACTGCCCTGCATTAGCCAGACTTGAACCATGGACTTAAGAGGCGATGCAAGAGCTGATTTCACTTAATTCAATGGTGAGTTGATCTTTGGACTTATTTTAACATGTTAAGGGGACATTGGTGGAGGTTTGACGCGATTATGATGGAGTTTGGTGATTGAATTATGTCAGGATTTTCAAGAGGACAAATAGTCCATTAAGGATCAATTCTGGCCGTGCGCTTCAAGGAGGCCTTTGTGGATCTTGGCTAGCTTATTTATGCGGTAAGTGACCCTGAAATCTCTACTAGTACGCCTTACCAAAAAAAAAAAATCTCTACTAGTACTTTAGGATACTACTGGACATCTTTGATTGATGAATTGCTTGACTGAGTAGTGGATTTCATGACTTAATGGCATAGTATGACAATTGAATTGGTTATTGATTCCTTGATGATATATTTGGCTATTGAGCCCTTGATGATTTATATGGCTATAGTACCTATGTGATTTAATTGGCTATAATGCCTATGTGATTTATATGGCTATAGTGCCTATGTGATTTAATTGGCTATGATGCCCCAGCCATTGAATTGACTATGATACCATAATGACCAAATTAGCTGTGATGCCTCAGAGATCGAATTTGCTATGATGCCCCAGCGATCGAAGTGGCTATAATACCCCAGAGATTGAATTGGCTATGATGCCCCAGGGATTGCGTGGCTATAGTGTCCTAATGCAAATAATATGGCTAGAGTGCCCCTGAAAATATATCGCCGCTTATATGCCCTTGGCGATGAGTTATTATGTTATCACTGTGATGAATTTGAAGTTATGAGTTTATTCTATGCTAGTGCGTGAAGCTTGGTCCTCATAGTATGTGATGTGCTTGACTGTGATCTCTTAATATGCCAAGTACTTTGAGATAATTGATATTTAAATACCATGTGCTAATGCCTTGATGGGCTTTTGCATTTTTCCTTCATTGTATGCTCTGGGAGGACTGATGGCCTAGTCTAGGCTTAGGGTGAGCTTGTTGAGATTTATATCTCATCCCGTCGTGGGAATACCATTTTCAGGTCCCAAGTGGTGGAATCATGTGAGTACCATGAAGTGACACTGGAAGACGTCTCTTGGAGGATTTAGATATTAAGTTTTATTCGAATGTAACCTTTATAGCCTTAAAAGATCGCTAGTTTTGTATTGTCTGCTTTGATTTTGCCACCAGTTGGCGAGTATTGAGAGAAGTACCATCTTTCACCCTGAAGTCATCTTATTTTAATTGTATGAAGTTGTTTCTCGCTTCCGATTATTGATGGATTTATTGAGTTATGGGCCGAAGGATCTTGGGAAACTATTAAAGATGAATGACTTGGTGGGATGTTTGCGTGCTCGCCGAGTTCATGGCGTGACAAAAAAACTTTGCAAGAATTTTGGCACCGTCGAGGTCCTTTATATAAGATCTTCTCCAATTGGGATATCTACGACTCTCGCATTCCGCGGGATACTACAGTTAGAACTTTCTTCTCCTTGTTTTGGAGGCCTTCAGCTATGCTTGCCTCTTTCACTACTTGCATGAGAGCTACCCTTTCTTTTGCCGAAGAAAGAGAAGACCAAGTCATATGGCAAGGGCACCCTTCGGGCACATTCACAGCTGGTTCCGCTTGGGAGTCCTTCCGACCTAGGGGTCACCTTGCTCCATGGCACTCCTTTATCTAGGATCATGCTATTGCTCCGAGACATCGGTTCCTTCTTTGGATTATTTCACTCCGTAGACTCCTCATCCAGGTTGTGCTTCTAAACTATTGCAGAATCTCGAAGGGTTCTTGTGTCTATTGTCACAACATGCCGAACTCTATCAATCATTTGTACTTTGCTTGCCATATCACGAGCACCTTAGCACTTTTTTGGGCCTCTAAGTGCAATGTGACATGACGGAATGCACCTTGGCAGGACACTATCGTTTGGGTCATGAAACTATATCATGGTCAATCTTTCCCCCGCTGTTTATTGTGACTCTTGTGGGGCCTTTTGTCACATGATTTGGATTGAGAGGCATAGCATCCTCTTCCGATAGAAACCCCTTTTTGTGCCGGCTTTATCAAATATCTTCTCAAGGTGGTAAGAGATTTCAACCTGACCTTGCATAACATTGTGGACAATCCTTGCCATAGGTGGCTTCAAAGGAATTGAGGCCTCTCCTCCACCATTTTTGATGATGATTCCGGCTTGTCCTAGTTTGCTATCCGTTTCTTCTCCTTTGGGTTGGTGCTGGTTTAATGCTATGTTGGCTGCTGTTCTTTTTATTTTGGTTGCTATTGTGCCTTTTTATTTCTTTCGTTCAGGCCTTTCGCTCCTCAGTTGTTTCTAGTTGTTTTACGCTCTTCTCTACCCTCGGTTGCTGGTTTGTTTTAGCTCCTATTTTAGGCGGCTGTTCGGGTAGTGTTTCTTGCCTTGTGCAGCTTGATTTCAAGTTGTTTGGGCATTGTTTACCCTTTCATGGTCCTTTTGGCTAAGCCATTGATGTATCTTACAATGCCTTACGCCTTCGTACCCCTTAGGACAAATTCAGTGTCGTGATGGGATTGGGGTTTTTGTGTTTGGCATTTCTTCTGTACTTGGCATGTTGAATAGTTATGTACTCACTTACTTTACCCCCCCAAAAAAAAACTTTGTAAGAATTTCTCATAAATTATGCAGAGCAAATTTGAAATGAACAAGATAGGAGAACTCACCTTCTTCCTTGGACTACAAATAAATCAAATTGAACAGGGAACTTTCATGTATCAAGAGAAGTATGGAAAAGAAATTTTGAAGAAATTTGATTACAAAAATTATAAGAAAAATGAATCACAAATGTCTTTTTATCCAAGCCAGACAAGGATGAATAGGGCAAACAAGTTGATAAGAAGTTATATATAAGCATGATCAGTTCTTTATTATTTCTTACCTTTTTTAGACCTGACTTCATTTTTGGCGTGTGTATGTGCACCAGATTCCAATCAGATCCTAAGGAATTGCACCTTTCTGCAGTAAAGACGATTATAAAATATATTGAAATCAATCCTAATTTGGGATTGTGGTTTTCAAAATGTTTAGAGTTTACATTATATGGCTATTTAGACGCTGATCTTACAGGTTGTAAATTAGACAAAACAATACCTCAGGAACATGTCAATGTCTAGGATCGTGCTAGTGTCTTAGTTACCAAAGAAACAAAACACTGCGTTATTATCAACCGCAAAAGCTGAATACGTGGCCTTGGGAGTTACTGTGCTCAGATCTTATGGAATTTAGGGATTTGGTATTGAAGCATCAAACATAGAAATCAAGTGTGACAATACAAGTGCAATCAACTTCACAATGAATCTAATTCAGCGATCTCGAGCTAAGCATATGAAAATTAAGTATCATTTCACTCATGATCACTTGTATAATGGTGATGTTAATATTAAATTTGCTGATTCAAAACATCAATTAGCTGGTATATTGACAAAATTCTTGAAAAGAATTCGTTTGAATATATTAGACAAGAATTAAGTATCACTTCTATGCCTGTTTGAGTAGTTATCTAACTACTTCTGAGCAAAATGCAATATCTGAGGAAAGTATACGCGTATAAAGTGTCATCTGAGGAGCTACAACGCATAAAAGGAACCTCTGGATTAACTCATCATATGAGGAGGCCGTCATCATCTGAACAACACTCACATGAGATTTGATCGTTGAAACTTTTGCGCATTGCTAGTTATTTTTGACAAAAATAAGGTATGCATGATCTCAATCTCTTAAATATTCCACAAAATATTATTATTGATGTAATCACCTTGATTGAATTGTGTGAATATCATTTTTTTTCAAAATTTTATTGTATTACATATCTTTTTCAAATCTTTATTTTTTGAAATCGCACCTCGAATATTTTAACTAGTATATTCCTAGAGTGACTTATCACAATCTTTATTAGAAATAAAATATTAAATCTTCCATCTGTCAAAGAGCAATTTTTAATTTTTTTTACTTCGTTACTCTTTAAATTCCTCAGTTGAAAAGTCAATTTTCACTCAATTTTCATTCGTCTCATTCGAGATCTCACTCAAAAAATTTCATCTTCTCTCAAAATTTCTCTTGAGATTCAACTTTGTAAGTTCTAAAATTTTCTAAAATTTCTACATCCTTCAACCAATGTTCATCACTCGAACAGGCTGGAGCTTAGAGATCCTAAAGCTCCAATTAGTGCTACAGATCTAAAAAATCTCTCTGATGATTCAAAGTATAGTGTGAATCACTTAAAAGATGAAGAGCAACTTACCTTTGAGTAGACTTGTCAAAATGGGTCTAAAATCCATTTATAAACCCATTAATCTTTAAATGGATCATTAATGGATTACTCTTATTTCTTTTGTTAGCCACAAATGAGTTTTACAATAAGAAGACGAAAATAGATGGGCCTTAATGAGTTTGGTCTAAAGCCATTTACGGCCCATTAAATTCAATCTTTTCTTCATCCCTCAATAGACAGTGACAGGGGCCGGGGATGGGGCTTAGGCCGGGGACTGGGACCGAGGCTGGGATCTAGGATTGGGACTGGGGCTGAGACAGTGGACCGAGGTCGGGTCCAGGTTCGAGATTGTGGTCCAGGGGCCGGGGATCGGGGCCGGGGAATGGGGCCGAGACCCGGACAGAGGTCGAGATTGGGGCCGGGGACTAGGGCCAAGACCCGGACAGAGGTCGAGGTTGGGGCTGAGGACTGGGGCCGGAGCCAAGGCCAGGATCGATGCCGAGGATTGGGGCCGGGGACGGGATCAAGGACAAAGATGGGGTCCAGGCTCAGGATTGTGGACCAGGGGCCAGGACCGGGAAATGAGGCCGAGGCCGGGGACAAGGCCAGGGACAGGGACAGGGCCAGGGCTGAGGACAGAGGTTAAGGCCGGGTCCAGGGCTAGGGATGGGGACTGAGGCCGGGGATAGAGGTCTGGGCCAGGTCCAGGGGCTTGGACCGATGCTGGGGTCGGGGCCAAGATTGATGTTGAGAACCAGGGCTAGGTCCACGATCGGGACAGGGACCGGGGTCGGGGCAAAGGACCGAGGCCGGGTCTGGCCTAGAGTCTGGGTCTAGGTCTGGGTAAGGACTTGGGACCAAGGTCTGGTCCTGGCCCAGGACAGGGATTGGGGGGCTGGGACTAGGCCCGGGATGGGGCCTCGGATGGCGATTGAGCCGGCGATCGGTGCCTAGGTTGGGTTTGAGATCCGGTGTGACATTCTGATTTTCCTGTCATTTCGAGATTTATCAATGAGAATATATCCAATGATGTATTTCAGTCATATCTTGCTTGGATCTGATCAATCTCGAGTTAACTGACCAAAAGGTAAAGGCTAACGCGAGACAAGGTACGTGGACGCAGGGAACTCAAATTGGAAATGACACTTTGAACATAAGGATTGCCGAGGAAATATTTAGAACCATTAAAGGCCGATATAAGAACGATTAAGGAGTGCATTGCTAGCGTTATACGATTGGAGCGCGGGTGATGCTGCTTAACCAATGTATGATTTGCAAAATTTTCCTAAATCGAACAATGACGATCGAGACTGTCGGAGCTAGTGATAGACCCTCGTAATTACATGACAACCAAAGTCACCAAGAATTGATGAGCCTTAAGTGTGATAAGAATCACAAAGTCGATACGCGTAATGTCCACAAAAGCCGCCCGTCAGTTCGGGATAGTCTTAAATCGCAATTGATAGAGAAATGGTTCAGAGACGAATCTCAAAATTGGAAAATGAAATTCGAGAATTCCAACATTACATTTGGATTAGACGTTGCCTCATTGAAGAAAATTTGAATTGAAAAAATGATGTTCCGGACGTCGAGGGTGAAATTACAGTTTTGCCCTTCAAGTTTTGGTCTTGCCTTAATAAATGGATGATGGCATTTTGGTCATTGACCATACCCCAATAGCTATCGAAAATTTGGAGAATTGACTGCCATTGTATCATCTAATTGATTGACAATGGGACAAGTGTCAAAGGATGGAACATTAGAATTTATTAATCAGCTTTTAACCTACAATTCTTTGGGGTTTAACCCCCAAAATTGGTGTATACACTCCTCTCTCTCTCTCTCTCTCTCTCTCTCTCCCTCAGTCGAATACACGCTCCCATGCTGCCATCTTCTTCTTCCTTTCCTCTTCTTCTCTTCGGCCGAGAATAGCCTCACTCGACCAAACCGCTGCCGCCACTTCGCCGCCGTCGAGCGCCACCTCCGGTGACCACCGCTGCTTGAGCCGGCCACCAATATCAAGCCCTACCTCTTGCCGCCCAGCTCCAAGTTGAATAACGGCATTTGGTCACCTGAGGAGCTCTGACCAACCATTTCCTCGAGAGTCGACGGATTTCGTTGCAACTGGAGGTAAGTCGTCGTTTAACCTCCATAGGGCTTCGATTTGCCTCAAATTTCTGGCCAATTTTTGTAGACATCTAGAACACATGTATATTGAGTTGTGGTGAAAAATTTGGCTAATTTTGATGGATTTTTTATGCCAAATTGGGGCTGTGTTTGAAGGACAGAATCTGACCCGGTGAAGACCGAAGAGAATCAAACCTATTTGGGTACTTCCGGGCTTCGCCTTGACTTCAAACTTTTGGTGAGGCTCCCTAACATCTATAACTATATGTTAGCAAGTAGTTTAGTTGATAATTTAAGGTTTAAGGATAGTTTATGGATCGATTGAGGGAGTTGAGCACAGAACCGAAAATACCCTATATGATTCTGTGCATATTGAGATCTTAGGGGTTGTTAGGGGTGTAATCGAGCTCTAAATTCTTCATTGAGGCGTAACAGAATGTTAATGGATATGTTATTGAGGTTTATGCTTGGTGGTTCGATGATTGGACGAGGAAAAATTGATGGAATTGATTGAATTCTATTAGGTATACGGTTGCCCTGTTTAGGACGCTTTGGGGCCGAATTGTTGAAGTGCTTGGAAGGGAATTTTGGTTGAACTGAGCCTAAGGTAAGGAGTCCCTAAACCTTGGCTAGGCAGATAGGCCTCGACTAGATGAACTGGTTGGGAATTTGGTGAATTTTCATGAGATTATTGCGTGATTATCCATTATTCGTCATTATGATTTGATGAATTCTTGAATGCTTGCTAAATGCATTTGCCATGAGTTGATTGCCACTTCTTTGAAATGAAATTGATTTCCTCCCATGTTATAAACTGTTAGCTCAATACATGAGCTTGTACTTGATCATGAAGTCTTGAATTAAAATGAGTTTTGGTATGCTTGAGAACTTGTGATACCTGTGTTGAGATGCGGGGTTGTAATGGTTGGTACCCTGATGCTTTGAGACGCTCGGTTGTGAGAATCAATGTCTTGATGCGTAGACATGCGGGACGAGATTGATTATGAGTCGACATAGGCCTGGAATGACATTTGAAAGTCTGATGTGTTTATGCGGGTTTATCAATCTGATGGTCTGAGGCGTAATGACGTGGACCGAGCATAAGGCGTTTTAAATGCTGACGTGATTCATGAGAAAGTTCGGAAGGGTGAAAGGCGTGGCTCGACTTTGTATTCCATGCCTGACTTGATTGATAAGATATGATGCCATGATTGTGTGATTGATAATCGCTTGCATCCTTGTGGCTAAGTTGACTGATGAGTGCCTTATATTGTTGAGTGTGTATTCTTGTTTATTAGTTGCATTCATATGGGTGTATTGTCAACCTGTCTTAGGGTTAGGACTTATCTTATTGAGATGTCAATCTCACCCCGTCGTGGGACCATATTTTTCAAACCCTAAGCCTTGAGGATTCTACCGACTAGGCTAGGTGATCCGAAGGAAATGACAATTTATTTTGATGAGTTCATGGACGATCGGGGTACTGTGTATGTTAGGAAGTGTACAGTGGTCTGGGTCAACGGGAGCGGTAAAGACTGGAATCCGTATAGGTTCGAAGCTTGGTTCCGTAGGGTAGGTGATGTCACTACTGGTCCATTGAGGTCCACGGAGGTGCCTCGAGGAGCCATCCCTAGTTGGTGTCATCCCACTCGAGATTCTGTAGAGGTAGAAGTGTCCGTTGTTGGCTCCAGGAATGTGCTTGAGAAGACCCTGACTCTAGAGGACACAGTTGAGGTGATAGAGATCGATGCCTCGGAGGATGAGCTGGAGTACGAGACGATGATGGATGACATAGTAGATCTACGCTTGAAGACTTTCTCGAACTATGAGCCAAATGAGGATGCTGACGAGACTGACGATTCTTGACGAGATTGACGATTCTAGTCGATCGATCTAGGGGTTTCTTGCTTTTACATGTCTGCTTTTGATGACCTCGTTAGTTTGTTTCTTTTTGGGGACCTTGATATAGTTGTCTTTTGATCCAGTCCCGATACCCCTGATCTATCAATAAGACTAGCTCACCTGCGCTTTTGTATGAACTCATGGGATGTTTATATATATGTTATGTTCTCGTTACCCAGATTCCCTTTTATTTTTGTACGGAGGTGTTATACATGTTACGTTTCTGCATGCTCATTTTAATTACGCATCTCTCGGTAAGTGATCCCGGGGACTCGAGAGTTTGATAGAAGGGAGTCATGCGCTCGTGCCTAGGGTGCGGGGCGTGACATCCCCTCTTGGTTGGTATCAGAGATAGGTCAGTTCGATCCCAGTTGATTGAGGATTGAAGTAGTAAGGATGGATGAGTTGGAATTGATTGGGTAGCGATACCTTAGAAGACTCGTTAGAGTTAGGCACGAAATGCATGGCATATGAATTGGCGCATGTGGTTGACAAGTGGTATTTGGCATGATTGTGGTAGTTTATGAGGATTAAACTTCATGTTTAGTGCTAAAAGTCATCTTTGGATTTTGACTTGTTGAGAGAACGAGTATGACTGGTTCTGATGAACCGCTGGAGTAAGTAGAACTGAAGTAGGAGCTACGATAGCTGCTGCTATAGCTCAAGCGGTAGGAGTTGCGATAGCTGCTGTTACCGCCAATAACGGCATTAATGGAGGCAATGGATCTAATGGTGACCTTGACCAGGGCAATGAAGTAAGTAATACCCAGGAAGAAGTTGTTGTGGCTAAGAAAATAGTCCAATTGGTCGAACAGTTTATTAAGCTGAAGCCAACCTAGTTTGATGGGATTGGAGATCCTGAATTAGTACCGAGATGGATAGAGAAGCTTGAGAATGCTTTTGGAGTCTTGAGATGCACAGACGAGGAAAAGGTACTACTGGCGGTATATCAACTTGAAGGGACCGCTAATGACTGGTGGACTGCCACCAAGAATGGAATTTTTTCGAAAGTAACCGCCTTGACCTGGAATGCCTTTACTACAGCATTCCATGACAAGTATTTCTTCGAGACGGCTCGTGAGAGGAAGCAAGTAGAATTTCTACAGCTGCATCAGAATCACCTAACGGTGGATCAATACGAAGCTGAGTTCTCTAGATTGTCAAGGTATGCGCTTAGATCAATAAAGGATCTGTTGGAAAAGGCGCAGAGATTTCGAGATGGATTGAGACCCAAATTTCGCAGCCAGATGATAGCTTTGAACCTGAGGATTTATAAGGAAATATATGAATGAGGGCAGATGATTGAGAGGGACCTGAAAGAGAGAAATGTTGCATCTGGATTGCAGTTTAGTTCATTCAGAGATAATCACTAGATTGGTAAAAGACGTATGATTGGCAATAAATGCTTCGTCCCTCTAGTAAGAAAGAATATAGTGAAGTCGCCGAACCCAGCAAACTGGAATTGCCGCCTCTATGGCAGAAGGCACGGTAACGGACCTCGTCCGGCTAGGACCGGAACGTGCTTTAAGTGTGGTCAGATGGGCCACCAGATGAGGACTTGCCCCAATCAAGCCCTAGTGGCTAGACCTTAAGGGCAACGACCACAAGCAGGACCGTCAACTACCACTCCCGAGAATGATCAAAATCGACCCCTAGCTCAAGGAAGGGTCTATGCTATGGCACGCATGGAAGCGGAAGAAGCGCCCGGCATGGTCACATGTACGGTTTATTTGTGTGACCAAGCTGCTTACGCTTTGTTTGATCCTGGCGCATCGCACTTGTTTGTGTCTGCTCAATTTGCTGATTTGGTTAATATGGAGTTAAAACCGTTGAGTGCGATACTGCATGTTGCTACCTCGTTGAAGGATAATGTGTCGATTTCTTTGGGCTGTGCTGACTATAAAATAGTAATTGGTGGTAACCAAGAGAGTGCAGACTTGGCTGTGTTGCCCATGTATGACTTTGATGTGATCATAGGAACGGATTGGTTAGGTAAGCAAAGGGCAGTAGTTGACTGTGGTAGCTGAGTAATCCATTTTTATCCGGATGGTTGCCCTAATTTTGAATTTATAGGAAGTTGAGGAGGAACCTCGATTCCTTTAGTCTCATCGTTTGAAGCGACAAAGTTGATGACCGAAGGATATCAAGCTTACCTAGTCGTTATTATGGATACCACTGCCGTGGAACCTAAATTAGAAAATATTCCGATAGTGCGAGAATTTCCTGATATCTTTCCCCAAGAATTACTAGGATTGCCACCAAAAAGAGAAATTGAATTTGTGATTGAGTTAGCTCCCAAAACGGAGCCAATCTCGAAGGCACCCTATAGGATGTTCTTATCGGAACTGAAGGAATTAAATGTGCAAATGCAAGAATTACTGAATAAACGATTTATTTAACCGAGTGCCTCATCGTGGGGAGCATCGGTGCTGTTTGTGAAGAAAAATTATGGGTCCTTACTTTTATGCATTGACTATAGGCAGTTGAATCAAGTGACTGTAAAGAATAAAATCCACTACCGAGGATTGATGATTTATTTGATCAGTTGAAGGGAGCCTTGGTACTCTCTATGATAGACTTGAGGACAGGGTATCATCAGTTGAGAATTAAGAAAGAGGATATACCTAAAACAACTTTTAGGACAAGACATGGTCACTATGAGTTCACCGTGATGCCTTTTGGATTGATTAATGCTCCAGTTGCATTTATGGATTTAATGCATTGGGTATTCAATGAATTCTTAGATAGGTTTGTTATTGTCTTTATCGATGACATTTTGATTTACTCAAAGAGTAATGAAGAGCATGAACAACATCTAAAGATTGTCTTGCAGACTTTGAGGGAGTACTCGTTGTACGCTAAGTTTAGCAAATGCGAATTCTGGCCGAATAAGGTAGTGTTTCTTGGTCATTTGGTGTCTGGAGAAGGAATTGTTGTGGATCCTGCAAAGATTGAAGCCGTTATGAATTGGCCTAGACCTACTACGGTGACAAAAGTTCGGAGTTTCCTAGGATTGGCCGGTTATTACGGACGTTTTGTGGAGAAGTTTTTGTCCATAGCCATTCCGTTGACGAGATTGACTAAGAAAGAAATGAAGTTCGAATGGATAGATAAGTGTAAAAAGAGCTTTCAAGAGCTTAAGCATCGATTGACGACAGTACCAGTATTAACAATCCCATCAGGACCTGGAGGCTATGAATTATATAGCGATGCTTTGCTGAAAGGGTTGGGTTGTGTACTAATGCAACATGGAAGAGTGGTTGCCTACGCGTCACGACAATTGAGGCCACACGAGATGAATTATCCCATTCATGACTTGGAATTGGCTGCAATTGTCTTCGCCTTGAAGATATGGAGACATTATTTGTGTGGCGAGAAGTTCCAGATTTATACAGACCATTAGAACCTGAAGTATCTCTTTTCTCAGAAAGAATTGAACATGAGACAACGTCAATGGATGTAGCTGCTTAAAGATTACAATTGTGACATATTATATCATTCTAGAAAAACGAATAGAGTCGCGGATGCACTCAGTTAGAAATCAAGCATTACTTACCTATTGGTTAAAGGATGGTCATTACTAGAAGACTTAATGGATTCTGAATTCAAATTGGAAGTTTGCCAACTGTCCAGTTTGGTAGCGACCTTGAGAATAGAACCTGAGATCTAAGAAATGATAAAGGCCTTGCAACTTACGGACCCAGAAATTCAGAAGATTATTGAAATGGACGCAGCTAAAAGAATGTAAGAGTTTCAAGTGTTAGAGGATGGAATTTTGAAATTTCGAGGGCGTCTGTGCTTGCTCAAGGACGAAGAGCTTAGGAAGGGAATTCTGTCTAAAGCTCATCGAAGCAATTACAGTATTCATCCAGGCAGCACGAAAATGTACCAGAACTTACATCAACACTAATGGTGGAATGGAATGAAAGTGGAAGTGGCGAAATATGTAGTAAAGTGCTTGACGTGTCAGCAAGTAAAGGCACAACCCTGTAAGCCTGGTGGATTACTACAACCTTTAGAGATTCTCGAATGGAAATGGGAGCACCTGACGATGGTTTTGTAATGGGATTGCTAAGGAGCCAAAGAGGTCACGATTCTATTTGGGTAGTTGTGGATAGATTGAACAAGTCTGCACACTTTATTCCGATGCGAAAGGATTTTACAAAAGACAAGTATGCCGAATTATATATGCATCAGATAGTAAGACTGCACGGAGTACCCGTAACAATTACTTCAGATAGAGATTCTAAGTTTACGGAGAACTTTTGGAAGAGTCTTCAGAATGCCATGGGAACCCGACTACAGTTCAGTACAGCGTATCAACCACAGACGGATGGACAATTAGAAAGAACGATTCAGACGCTCGAGGATATGTTATGAGCGTGTGTTATAGACTTCAAAGGTGGATGGGATGATCAGCTGCATTTGGTAGAGTTGGCGTATAACAACAGTTATCAACAGAGTATTCAAATGACACCTTTTGAGGCACTCTATGGAAGAGTTTGCAGAACGTTGATTTGCTGGGATGAAGTTGGAGAAAGAAGTATCATAGGACCAGAGTTAGTGGAGCAATCGGTGGAGGCCGTGAAGATAATACGGGATAGGCTAAAGACGGCACAGAGTCGTTACAAAAGTTATGCGGATAAACAACAAAAACCTATGAAGTTTCAAGTAGGTATCGCTGATGCAAAGACTATCTCGATTTGAAAAGAAAAGGAAATTGAGTCAAAGGTACGTAGGCCCATTTGAAATTTTGGAACGGATTGAAGACTTGGCCTACAGGCTTGCCTTACTGCCTAGCTTGTCCCAAGTACACAACGTTTTCCATGTGTCAATGCTAAGAAAGTATGAGCCGGATCCAACGCATGTATTGGATTATGAGACTATTGAAGTGGATGACAGAGTGTCATATGTGAAAAAGCCAATCAGGATTAAAGATCGAAAGGAGCAAGTTTGAGGAACAAGACGATTCCACCGGTCAAAGTGATTTGGGAGCACCATAGAACTGAAGTTGCTACGTGGGAAAGCGAAGAAACGATGATGCGCCAATACCCCCATTTGTTTGAATAGCTGGTTTATTGTAAATTTCAAGGACGAAATTTTTGTAAGGGGAAAAAGTTGTGACATTCTGATTTTTCTGTCATTTCGAGACTTATCAATGAGAATATATCTAACAATGTATTTCAATCATATCTCGCTCAGATCTGATCAATCTCGAGTTAACTAACCAAAAGGGAAAGGCTAACGTGAGATAAGGTACGTGGATCTAGAAAACACAAATAGGAAATGACACTTTGACCATAAGGATTGCCGAGGGAATATTTAGAATTATTAAAGGCCAATCTAATAACGATTAAGGAGCGCATTGCTAGCGTTATACGATTGAAGCGCAGGTGATGCCGCTTAACCAATGTATGATTTGCAAAATTTTCCTAAATCGAACGATAACGATCGAGACTGTCGGAACTAGTGATAGACCCTCGCAATTACATGACAATCAAAGTCGCCAGGAACTGACGAGCCCTAAGTGTGATAAGAATCACAGAGTCGATACTGGTAACGTCCGCAAAAACCGCCCATCAGTTCGGGATAGTCTGAAATCGTAATTGATAGAGAAATGGTTCAGAGTCGAGTCTCAAAATTGAAAAATGGAAATTCAAGAATTCAACATTACATTTGGATTAGACGTTGCCTCATCGAAGAAAATTTGAATTGGAAAAACAATGTTTCGGACGTCAAGGGTGAAATTACCATTTTGCCCCTTAAGTTTTGGCCTTGCCTTAATAAATAGATGAGGGCATTTAGGTCATTGACCATACCCCATAGTTGCCGAAAATTTGGAGAATTGATGGCCATTGGATCATCTAATTGATTGACAAGGGGACAAGTGTCAAAGGATGGAACATTAGAATTTATTAATAAGCTTTTAACCTACAATTCTTTGGGGTTTGACCCTCAAAATTGGTGTGTACACTCCTCTCTCTCTCTCTCTCTCTCTCTCTCTCTCTCCCTCAGTCGAATACACACTCCCAAGCTGCCATCTTCTTCTTCCTTTCCTCTTCTTCTCTTTGGCCGAGAATAGCCTCACCCGACCAAACCGCTGCCGCCACTTTGCCGCCGTCGAGCACTACCTCCGGTGACCACCGCTGCTCGAGCCGACCACCAACATCAAGCCCTACCTCTTTCCACCTAGTTCCAAGTTGAATAACGGCATTTGGTCACCTGAGGAGCTCCGACCAACCATTTCCTCGAGAGTCGACGGATTTCGTCGCAGCTGGAGGTAAGTCGTCATTTGACCTCTATAGGGCTTCAATTTGCCTCAAATTTCCAGCCAATTTTTGTAGACATCTAAAACACTTGTATATTGAGCTGTGGTGAAAAATTTGGATAAGTTTGATGGAGTTTTGATGTCAAATTGGTGATGTGTTTGAAGGATAGAATCTGACCCGGTGAAGACCGAATAGAACCGAACCTATTTGGGTACTTCCAGGCTTCGCCTTGACTTCAAACTTTCGGTGAGGCTCCCTAACATCTAGAACTATATGTTAGCAAGTAGTTTAGTTGATAATTTAAGGTTTAAGGATAGTTTATGGACGGATTGAGGGAGTTGAGCATAGAACCGAAAATACCCTGTATGATTCTGTGCATATTGAGATCTTAGGGGTTGTTAGGGGTGTAATCTAGCTCTAAATTCTTCATTGAGGCGTAATAGAATGTCAATGGATATGTGATTAAGGTTTATGCTTGGTGGTTCAATGATTGGACGAGGAAAAATTGATGAAATTGATTAAATTCTATTAGGTATACGGCTGCGCTGTTTAGGACGTTTTGGGGCCGAATTGTTGAAGTGCTTGGAAGGGAATTTTGGTTGAATTGAGCCTAAGGTAAGGAGTCCCTAAACCTTGGCTAGGCTGATTGGCCTCGACTGGATGAACTGGTTGGGAATTTGGTGAATTTTCATGAGATTATTGCGTGATTATCCATTGTTCGTCATTATGATTTGATGAATGCTTGAATGCTTGCTAAATGGATTTGCCATGAGTTGATTGCCACATCTCAGTGATGAAATTGATTTCCTCCCATGTTATAGACCGTTAGGTCAATGCCTGAGCTTGTCCTTGATCAAGAAGTCTTGAATTAAAATGAATTTTGGCATGTTTGAGAACTCGAGATACCTTGATGCGTTGAGACGCGGGGTTGTGATGGTTGGTACCCTGATGTGTTGAGATGCGGGACAAGATTGATTATGAGTCGAAACAGGCCTAGAATGGCATTTGAAAACCTGATGTGTTTATGCAGATTTATCAATCTGATGGTCTGAGGCGTAATGACGCGGACCGAGCCTCAGACGTTTTAAACGCTGACGTGATTCATGAGAATGTTGGGAAGGGTGGAAGGCGTGGCTCGACTTTGTATTCCATGCTTGACTTGATTGATAAGATATGATGCCATGACTGTGTGATTAATAATCGCTTGCATCCTTATGGCATATTTAACTGATGAGTGCCTTATATTATTGAGTGTGTATTCTTGTTTATTAGTTGTATTTATCTGGTGTACTGTCAATCTGTCCTAAAGTTAGGACTTATCTCACTAAGATGTCAATCTCACCCCGTCGCGGGGCCATATTTTTTAGACCCTAAGCTTTGAAGATGCTACCGACTCGATTAGGCAATCCGAAGGAAGTGACAGCTTATTTTGATGAGTTCTCGGACGGTCAGGGTACCGTGTATGTTAGGAAGTGTACAGTGATTTGAGTCGACGAGGATGGTACAGACTGAAAACCGCATAGGTTCGAAACTTGGTTCCGTATGGTAGGTGATGTCACTACTGGTCCGTTGAGGTCCACGGAGGTGCCTCGAGGAGCCATCCCTAGTTGGTGTCATCCCACTTGGGATTCTATAGAGGTAGAAGTGTCCGTTGCTGGCTCGAGGAATGTGCCTGAGAGAGCCTTGACTCTGGAGGACACAGTTGAGGTGATAGAGATCGATGCCTCAGAGGATGAGTTGGAGGACGAGACGATGGATGACACAGTAGATGTACGCTCGAAGACTTTCTTGAACTATGAGCCAAATGAGGATGCTGACGAGACTGACGATTCCAATGGATTGACTTAGGGGTTTCCTGCTTTTGATGACCTCGTCGGTTTGTTTCTTTTTGGGGACCTTGATATAGTTGTCTTTTGATCTAGTCCCAATACCCCCAACCTATCAGCAGGACTAGCTCACATGCGCTTTTGTATGAACTCATGGGATGTTTATATATATGTTATGTTCTCATTACCCAGGTTCTCTTTTGTTTTATACGGAGGTCTTATACATGTTACGTTTCCGCATGCTCGTTTTCATTACGCATCTCTCAGTAAGTGATCCTTGAGACTCGAGAGTTTGATAGAAGGGAGTCGCGTGCTTGTGCCTAGGGTGCGGGGCGTGACATCCCCGCTTGCTTGGTATCAGAGCTAGGTCAGTTCGATCCAAGTCGATTGAGGATTGGAGTAATAAGGATGGATGAGTTAGAACTGATTGTGTAGCGAGACCTTAGGAGACTCATTTGAGTTAGGCACGAAATGCATGGCATATGAATTGGCGCATGTGGTTGACGGTGTTATTTGGCATGACTGTGGTAGTTTATAAGGATTAAACTTCATGTTTAGCGCTATAAGTCATCTCTGGATTTTGGCTTGTTGAGAGAACGAGTATGGCTGGTTTGATGAACTACTGGAGTAAGTAGAACTAAATTATAGTGGTGACTCTCTGATTGAGTTATCCTTGGAAAGGATGGTGTGGAAGGTTGTTTTGTTGTGATTACTCCTTTTAAGGTATAATTTGGTTAAACTGGACTCGACTAGATGAGTAAGTTACTAATTCCGTGGTGGGATTATAGTGGTCCAAATGTAGTGAGAATACGCAATAATGAGCAATCCCCCCAAAAGACCTAGAAGACCCAAGAGTGGAGCCTCTAGCTCGAGACTGCCTGTGGCGAAAGACCCAAGGATGGACGGAGTACTGAGGGCACTCGAAAGGATCGACGATCATATTGACAGGCAGACCCAGGATTGGGATGCTGCCATAGCTCAAGCGGTAGGAGTTGCGATAGCTGCTGTCATCGCCAATAACGGCATTAATGGAGGCAACGTAAACAACGGCAACCTTGACCAGGGCAATGAAGTAGGTAATGCTCGAGAAGAAGTTGTTGTGACTAGACAAATGGGCCAACTGGTCGAATAGTTTATTAAGCTGAAGCCAACCCAGTTTGATGGGACTGGATTTCCTAAATTAGCACCGAGATGGATAGAGAAGCTTGAGAAAGCTTTTCGAGTCTTAAGATGTACGGACGAGGAAAAGGTACTATTGGCGGTATATCAACTTGAAGGGATCGCTAATGACTGGTAGACTGCCATCATGAATGGAGTTTTTCCTAAAGGAACCGCCTTGACCTTGAATGCCTTTACTACAACATTCAATGACAATTATTTCTCCAAGACGGCTTGTGAGAGGAAGCAAGTAGAATTTCTACAACTACGTTAGAATCACTTGACGGTGGATCAATACGAAGTTGAGTTCTCTAGATTGTCGAGGTATGCGCCCAGATCAGTAAAGGATCTGTTGGAAAAGGCGTAGAGATTTCGAGATGGATTGAGACATGAACTTCGTAGCCAGATGATAGCTTTGAACCTGAAGACTTATATGAAAATCTATGAACGGGGGCAGATGGTCGAGAGGGACCTGAAAGAGAGGAATGCCGCATCTGGATTGCGGTTTAGTTCATTTAGAGATAATCGCCAGATTGGTAAAAGACCTATGACTGGCAATAGACGTTTCGTTCCTCTAGTAAGAAAGAATATAGTGAAGCCACCGAACCCTGCAAACTAGAATTGCCGCCTCTGTGGCAGAAGGCACAGTAATGGACCTTGTCCGGCTAGGATCGGTGCGTGCTTCAAGTATGGTCAGATGGGCCACCAGATGAGGACTTGCCCCAATCAAGCCCAGTGGTTAGACCTCAAGGGCAAAAACCATAGGTAGGACCGTCAACTACCACTCTCAAGAATGACCAAAATCGACCCCTAGCTTAGGAAAATGGTCTATGCTGTGGCAAGCAGGGAAGCGGAGGAAGCGCCCGGCGTGGTCACAGGTACGGTTTATTTTTGTGACGAAGCTACTTAGGCTTTGTTTGATCCTGGCGCATCGCACTCGTTTGTGTCTACTCAATTTGTTGATTTGATTAATATAAAGTTAGGACCATTTAGTGTGATACTGCATGTTGCTACCCCGTTAAAGGATAATATGTTGGTTTTTTTGGGTTGTGCTGACTGTCAAATAGTAATTGGTGGTAACCAAGAGAGTATAGACTTGGCTATGTTGCCCAGGACCATGGTCGGGGACTGGGGTCAAGTCTAGGGTGGGGGACGGGTCGGGGCTCGAGATCGAGGATCGGGAGCCGAGATGGAGCTCGAGGCGGGACCTGGATCGGGGGCCGTCGATTGGCCCGTCAATCATGGTCGGGGCCAAGTTCGAGACTAGGGCCATGGACCGGAGCCGAGAACGAGGCCGGGAGCGAGGACGAAGGCTAAAGCCTAGGCCAGGATAGGGGCGAGGGCCGGGTCCATGATTAGGGCCGATGATTGGGTTAACAATGGTACTTGGGCCGGGGTTGGTGCTTGGGTAGGGATTGGTTTTGGTACCGCGAAGGCGGCCTATGACTAGGGGCTTGGGCCAGGGCGAGGGCCAGGTCCCTTGGCCGGGACTGATGATGGGGATCGGGGTTGGGGCTAGGGCTGTGTATGGAATGACTCATATCCAATAAAAATGCCGATTTATATTCCATGAAAATATTTCATCAATATAATTTTATTAAACAATCATAAAAAATAAATTTTCACAAATTAAATTAAATATAGAATTATTTTCTTATATGGGTCGAGTCAGGTATGGGTCAAGTATGGGTTGGGTTGGGTATGGGTTAAGAAATTTGTGTTTTACACAAAATGGTCATAAACAGATTAATGGGTCGATTTGGGTAGGACCATTTATGACCTGACCTAATCCACCCATTTGACACCCTTACCCTTGAGCAATTCAAATTGAAAAATTCAGTAGGAAAGAGAAACTGCTATAAAAACTAAGTGTGAAAGAACAATGCTGGAAGAAGAAGAAGAGATATACCACAAAGAGATGGTGGATGATATCATGCCTTCCTTGATGAGAATATGGAAGATGGTATAAGAGATGAATAAAATTTGTTGGAGTGAAAAAAGCACAATTTGTGGGAGTGTCAACTCACACTATAGGAACTCAGACTGAAGAAGAAGAAGAGACAAGTGAAAATACTGACTCTGAACTACTCGAGGATATTCTATACTAGTATAATGGATTCAAACTACAGTTCAGGATTTGTACAAGGCGATGTTTCAGGAAGTTGATGAAATGAAAGACAAAATGGCTCATAAATTTGTGAAACTAAGGGAAAACATGTTTGAAAATGTGATCCTTGCCTTTTTGAAGGTGGAACAGTTGGGCAGGAAGATAGACAACTTTAGGGTTGCCATTGTGACGCAAGGTAGCGATAAACGGGAAATCAATTTCTCAGAGTACTTCTAAATTCGATTAATCAAAGTCTAAATATTACAAAGAGAGGAGGTCCATATATATAGATAGGACTCCAAAAGGAATGCATATAATTAATTCGAATCAAAGATAACAAATAATTGAAATATTAGAAAATGCCTAAAATAGAAAGCTGCCTGAAAAGTAATCTAAACGACTTCGAAACGCTGAAATCCATCGTATCTCACATCAAATCGGTAACTTTGAATCAGACGGGTTTCGCTTCAACCGACCAATTTGGTGCGCGATCTGAGATCGTTTGACCCAAGATCCGAAATTATCTGTAAAGTCTCGCGGACTTTTGGCCACCAATTTGTCAAGAAAATCACATGCTAGCTGTTCTACATCATTCTCCCCTTCTTTGGAAGAACTCGCCCTCGAGTTATCATCAGGGTAAAGCGGAATGTCGGGAGACCGATACTTGGATAAGTCCGCCAGTTGAATGTTGGAGAAATATTAAGATCGCTTGGAAGATCAATAACGTTGGCATCATCATTGATTTTCTTAATGATTCTGCAAGGACCGATCTTTCTATTGTTCAGCTTGTTATAAGTACCAACGGGAAAACGCTCCTTGCGTAGAAAGACCATGACCTCATCGCCAACTTCAAAAGTCTTGGAACGACGTCACTTGTCAGCATGCTCCTTATACTTTGCATTGAACTCAGCAAGTTGGCGTGTAACATCAGCTTGGACCTCCGTAATTTTTGTAGCCAAATTTTTTGCCGCCACACTATAACCAGGAATTTGAGGCAAGGGAACTAGATCAAGTGTATGCTGAGGTACACGACCATAAACAACTTAAAATGGTGATTTTTTAATGAAACGATTAACTGTGTTGTTGAAAGCAAATTTAGCTGGTGCTAGATATCGATCCCACTATTTTGGCATGCCGCTACAAAGGTAGCAAATGATGTCCGCCATTGTCCGATTAACTACCTCGGTCTGCCTATTAGTCTGAGGATGGAAAGAACTACTATACTGTAAATTAGTGCCAAATAATTTCCATAGTCCTCCAAAAGTGACTGATCCTTATCAGAGGAAATCGTCTTGAGAACACCATGTAAACGAACAACTTCGAGAAAGAATAAACCGGCAACATGAGAAGCATCGGATGTCTTCTTACAGGGTATAAAATACGACATTTTCGTAAATCTATCCACTACCACAAAGACAGAATCCATACCTCGTTGTGTTTATGGTTGTCCCAGAACAGAATCCATGGATATGTCCACCCAAGGTCCAGTTGGAATTGGCAATGGCGTATAAAGACCAGTATTTTGAGAATGCCCTTGTGCAACCTGGCAGACAGGACATTTTTGCACAAAACGCCAAACATTGCGCTTTAATTGTGGCCAAAAGTAACGTTGCTCTACCAAGGCGATAGACTTATAATGCCCTAGATGTCCTCCTAGGCTCCACCATGTAATTCCCGAATCAGTTTCTCACAAAGAAAACTACGCGGGATGCACAATCTGTTACTATAAAATAAAAAATTACCATGAATAATCATATCACCTTCAGAACCAGCGGCTTGACACTTCGCCCAAGTGTCTCGAAAATCTTCATCTGCAACATAAAGGTAGCATAAAATCTCAAAGCCCACTTCTTCGTTTGTCATAGTGACAAGTAAAGCAGCTCGGCGGCTTAAGGCATCAACCACTTTATTCAGATGACCAGCCTTATGTCGAAGCACAAAATTAAATTGCTCCAGGAAAGAATCCCAGCGCTCATGCATCTTATTTAAATGATTTTGGCCCTTGATGTATTTGAACGCTTGGTGGTCAGTGTTCAATAGAAATTCACGTTGATAAAGATAAGGCTGCCAGTGTTTAATAGCTTGAACTACTGCATCGAATTCCTGTTCATAAGTGGACCATCGTCGTTGAACTTCATTTGTAACGCTCCACGTCCCCTGGAGCTCATTACATCCGCCTTAGGCCAATCTCTATCTAGGAACCTCACACGGCCTAGTATGATATTAAATGCGCAAAAGAAAACGAGATACATCGCCATACAATAAAGATAAAAAGAAAAGGGGAGTTTTGGAAGAATTCAAAAGCACACTATTTATACATTTCAGAAACATCCATTACAGATAGCGGAAGAGAAAAGACAAAAATATAAAGCCGCACACATGGGTAGGGAAAGAAACTGAGGCCTAGGGTTCAAAGGTTACTATTATACCCTTCCTATAGCCTCACACCAAAATTGTTCCTTAGCACCTAACCCCTTTCATTCAGACTTCTCAGAAGAATAGCTTCGTCCCTCGGCATTTGGATTGTAATCCGAAAATGTTTCGGATGGTACATTCTCTAAAGGCCCTTCGGTATCTTCCTCGGCTTCCTCTTCTTCTTCAGCTTTTGCTTCGTCTTCTTCATTAGTGGACTTGATTACGTCAGCATAAATCTCTACATAATTCATATATTCTGTAGAAGACAGTGGAGAATTCGACACTTCATGTATACTTCTTGAACCTTCCACGGATGTTGGGTTATCCACTTCAATGTTCGGTCGGGACGGATGGCACTAGGTTGGAATCACTTCCCATGGAACATCCTCTAGCAGTAGGGGTTCCATCAGGCTACTATCTCCCACTTGATGAAACCATGCTTCAAAATAGTGGGTTTATAGTTCCAACTTCCCTTCGTCTACCCAGACAGTTGTACGCTTCATGATATAGGGGATACCCTTCCGTTAGGGGAACTCATCAAAAAGGGCGCTCATCTCCTTTAGATCGCCCAGGCTGATTGGCAGCATGGCTAAAGTTTAGGGTTTGAAAAGTTTGTCCCACTATGGGGTGAGTTCGACATCTCAGAAAGTAAAACTAAACCCTATACCTCAATACCAGTCCTACCAGATCACACGTAAAAGCCACTCAAAATGCAAACTAACAAGCAATGTAATGGCAAAAAGGCATCACACGACAACAATATCACTTGAACGGGTGTGGACAATCAATAAAAATAATCATGCTCAATTATACTCCACTGGCCCTCCTGCCACTTGACATCACCGGGGTCATCAGACCAAACGATGTCCACGTACCATTGGGGTCATCAGATCAATCGGTACTCTCCAGGATTACAGCCACTCAATGCTGCCGGGGTCATCAGATCAATTAGCATTCTCATTCACATTCACTTTCACCACCCTCCGATACCACCGGGGTCATCAAACCAATTGGTATCTTCAACACCTTTCTTATTGAAATCACAATACCATAGAACACATACGATTCAATTCATACCAATTCGCCAATCAATCATTTCATTCAATCACTCAACCAACAGTGTCTTGGCATTCAAAGAAAGGATTAGGAAATACTTACCTGATTAAATATCACATTCTCACACCAAGCAAGTCTCCTTAAAGCCATAAGTATATAATCCCCACGAATGCGTCGTCAACCTAACAAGATTAACCAATCTTGAGTCATGAATCATGGAATGCTCACTTCCATTAACTCAATCCATCTCTAGCCATACCCTTGGCAATTTAAGACACCTTTTCTAACAATCGAACAAATGATAATGCTTGCTTTAAACTCTTAATGTATTCGGTTAACTCAGCTATACACACGGCTAGGCACAATTTAGAGTTTCGTGCACCAATTTGGTCATAAATCACTTCTAAACCTCAATCCATTTGTCACACATCACATGTATCATACAAGACATTATAAGTCAATTTAAGTCCAAATGTTCCTTATTTAGTCCTTAAACAGACCCGGCCAGCGTGGTTCTCCCACCAAAACAGAACCGATTTCGGTTTCCAACCGTTCAATCGAGCTATACTTCAATTCCAAGACTAACTCTTTGCACAAATAACATACCAAAACCTTCATTTACAAGTTTAGAAGGCTCACCAATAGATTTGAAGTGGATCGACACCTCAAAGACTTTGGAATAACCTGGTCTCCACAAGGTCAGAATCTGTCCAATTTTGTACCACCCATAATCTGCCATAAAAATCTAATTTAACACCTTCTTATAGCCACAGACCATTTGAACATAGTACTAGATTTTATGAAGCTCTCCTAAAAATTTTGAGGCCAATCGGAGTCTCTAAGAGGTAAAACTAAGATTTACCTCAGCTCGTACGGTTTCCGTCCGATTTTGGTCTAAGGGCTGGTCTGGAAAAACCGTCCAATGAAACCTCAATCTACCACCTGAAATTTGTTGGGGACACATCAAGCTTACTCTTGGTGGTTGGAGCACAGTCAGGCAACGTCGAGAAGAGGGGATCGATCAGACCGAACAGAAGGGGCAGAAACTGTCTTTTTAGGGTAGTTCGATTGAGGCAAAATGGAGAGGAAATGCAAGGGAGTTGATGAAGATGGCATACACGTCTGAAGAGATCTTCAATACAGTTATCTCACATATTATTGGCCTAAAATTGATTAGACAAGGTTAGGTGAGGGCAATTAATGCTTGAAGGCTTCCTTGCTTGACATGTGGCACTCACCGATAATACCATTCAAGTTTTGATTCATTCTTTGACCCTTGTGCATGAAATTTGGCAGCCATGGAGGAGAAGGAATGACCATTTTGTCCTTCTTGAGTTCTTAAGGCAAGGACAAATGGTCGAGGGGCAAAATGGTAATTTTGCACTTTCAATCCAAACTTCATTTTTCCAATTCGAAATTACCATTTGGCAAGACGTCGTCAAATTCCTATCCATAATTAGAATTCTCTATTTTCAATTGCCAATTTTGAGCCTCCATTTCATGATCATTCATTTGTCGATCATAATTTCAGTTCGTCTCGAACTAACGGGCGACTTTTGCAAATGTTACGCGTATCGACTCTATGATTCTCATCACACTGAAAATAACTCAAGTTATGACAGCTTTGGTTATCATGTAATTGTGAAGGTTCATCGCTAGTTCCAATGGCTTCCATTGTCATAGTTCGATTTAGAAAAATTTACAAATTATATATTGGTTAAACGACATCACCCACGATCTAATCGTATAACGCTAGCATTGTATTCCTTAATCTTTATCTGATCGGCCTTATTGGCTCTAAATGTTTCCTCGACAATCCTTATAGTCAAAGCGTCATTTCTTTTTTTTGAGTTTCCTAGGTCCACGTACCTTGTCATGCGTTAGCCTTTCCCTTTTGGTCAGTTTACTTAAGATTGATCAGATCTGAGCAAGACAAAACTAAAATACATCGAAAGGTACATTCACATTCAACAGCCTCAAAATGGCAAGAAATTCAGAATGTCACAATTCTTCCCCTACAGAAATTTCGTCCTCGAAATTTACAATAAACCTAACTTATGTAAACAAATGGGGGTATTGACATCTCATAACTTTTTCGCTTTCCCACGTTGCTCCTTCAGTCTCGTGATGCTCCCAAATCACTTTGACTAATGGAATCGTCTTATTCTTTAAGACTTGCTCCTTTCGATCCTCGATTCGGATAGGCTTTTCCATATGTGACACCTTGTCTTCAACCTCGATGGTTTCAAAATCCAAGACATGAGTCGGGTCTAGCTCGTACTTCCTCAGCATTGACACATGAAATACATTGTGCACTTGTGATAAGTTCGGTGGCAAGGAAAGTTTGTAGGCTAAAGTTCTAATTTGCTCCAGAATTTTAAAAGGACCCACATACCTCGGACTCAGTTTTCCCTTTTTCTCAAATCGAGACAATCCACCCAATGGTGATACCTTCAGGAAAACATGGTCGTCAACTTGAAATTTTAATGGTTTACGTCTTTTATCAGTGTAACTCTTCTGACGACTTTGTGCCGTTCTCAGCCTTTCTCTAATGACTTTAATCACCTCAACAGACTATTCCACTAACTCAGGGTCTATTATACTCCTTTCTCCAACTTCATCCCAGCATACCGGCATTCTGCAAACTCGACCATAAAGTGCTTCGAACGGTGCCATACCAATTCTTTGCTGGTACCTGTTATTAGACGCAAACTCTACCAAATGCAGTTGATCCTCCTAGCCACCTTTAAAATCTATGACACAGGCTCGCAACATATCCTCTAGCATTTGTATCGTCCTTTTTGACTGTCCATTAGTCTGTGGATGGTACGCTGTGTTAAATTGCAATCTAGTTCCCAAAGCCTTCTGGAGACTTTTCCAAAAGTTTGCTGTAAATTTAGGATCTCGGTCCGACGTGATCGTAACTGGGACTCCATGCAATTGCACAATCTGATGCATATATAATTCTGCGTACTTATCCATTGCAAAATCCTTTCGCACAGGTATGACATGTGCCGACTTTGTCATTCTATCCATAATTACCCATATTGAGTCATGACCCTTATGACTCTTTGGTAATCCCAACACAAAATCCATCGTCACATGTTCCCATTTCCATTCAAGAACTTCAAGAGGTTGTAACAACCCTCCAGGTTTACAATGTAATCCTTCACTCGCTGACAGATTAAACATTTTGCCATATGCTTAGCAGCATCCACCTTCATTCCGTTCCACCAGTAGTGTTGACGCAGATTCTGACACATTTTTGTGCTTCCCGGATGAATACTATAATTGCTCCTGTGAGCTTTCGATAAAATCATTTTCTTGAGTTCCTCATCACCAGGTACACATAAACGTCTGCGAAACTTCAGAATTCCATCCTCTGACACTTGAAACTCAAGTTTTCTTTTCGTTGCGTCCATTCCAAGAATCTTTTGAATCTCTGGGTTCGTAGTCTGCGAAGCCTTTACTTTCTCTTGAATTTCGGGTTCAACTCTTAAAGTTGCCATTAAATTTGACAGTTGGCAAACTTTCAATTTAAACTCAAAATCCCTCAACTCCTCTAACAAAGACCATCCTTTAACTATTAAGAGCTCAATACTTGATTTTCGGTGAAGTGCATCCGCGACTCTATTCGCCTTTCCAGGATGATGCAAAATTTCACATTCATAGTCCTTGAGTAACTCCATCCATCAATGCTGTCTCATATTCAGTTCTTTCTGCGAAAATAAATACTTCAAGCTTTGATGATCTGTATAAATCTGAAATCTTTCACCACACAAGTAGTGTCTCTAGATCTTTAAAGCGAAGATGATGGTAGCTAACTCCAAATCATGCGTCAGATAATTCATGTCATGATGTCTCAATTATCGTGAGGCATAAGCAACCACTTTTCCATGTTGCATCAACACACACCCTAATCCTTTTAACGAAGCATCGCTATATATCTCATAACCTCCACGTTCAGAAGGAATAGTTAGTACTGGTGCGGTCGTCAATCGGTGCTTAAGTTCTTGGAAACTGCTTTCATACTTATCAGTCCATTCGAACTTCATGTCCTTCTTCGTTAGCCTCGTCAATGGAGTAGCTATAGACGAAAACTTCTCCACGAATTGCCTATAATAACCTGCTAATCCTAGAAAACTTCTAATCTCGGTAACTGTTGTAGTTCTAGGCCATTTCATCACTGCCTCAATCTTTGAAGGATCAACTGAAATTCCTTCTTCAGAAATCACATGATTAAGGAAAGCCACTTTACTCAACCAAAATTCGCATTTATTAACTTGGCGTAAAGCGAATGCTCCCTCAGGGTCTGTAGAACCACCCTCAAGTGTTCCTCATGTTCTACATTACTCTTTCAATGAATCAAAATGTCATCTATAAAAACAATGACGAATCGATCCAAGTGCTCCTTAAACACTCGATGCATCAAATCCATGAATGCAATAGGGACGTTAGTCAAACCAAAAGGCATAATCGTAAACTCATAGTGACCATATCTTGTTCTGAATGCAGTCTTTGGTATATCCTCCTTCTTAATCCTGAGTTGGTGATAACTAGTCCTCAAGTCTATTTTCGAAAATGCAGACTCTCCATGCAACTGATCAAACAAGTCATCTATCCTTGGCAAAGGATACTTGTTCTTGATGGTCACTTGATTCAATTGCCTGTAATCTATGCACAAACACAAGGATCATTCCTTCTTTCTTTCAAACAGCACCGACGTTCTCCATGGCGACGCGCTCGATCTAATGAATCCCTTATCCAATAGTTCCTGCATCTGTACTTTTAATTCTTTCAGCTCAGACAAGGACATCCGATACGGTGCCTTTGAGATTAGTTCCGTTCCAAGTGCCAACTCTATCACAAACTCAATTTCTCTCTCAGGTGATAATCCTAACAATTCCTTAGAAAAGACATCAGGAAACTCACGTACTACGGCTATACTATCCAGCTTCGGCTCCTCTGCTGTTGTGTCTACTGTAATAGCCAAATAAGCTTGATATCCTTCGCTTAACAACTTAGTCACCTCAAGCGACAAAACTAAAGGAATCGAGGTTCCTTCCCGACTCCCTACAAATTCAAAATTAGGGCGACCTTCCAGGTAAAACCGAATTATCCTATTACTACAATCAACTACAGCCCTTTGCTTCACCAACCAATCCATGTTGATAATCACATCAAAACCATACATTGGAAACACAGCCAAATCTATCTTTTCTTCGCTACCACCAAGTACTATTTTACAATCCGCACAACCGAGCGAGACTAGTACATTATCCTTTAATGGTGCAGCAACATGCAGTAGTACATTCAATGGTTTCAACTCTACTCCCACTAAATTAGCAAACTGAGCAGATATAAAGGAATGCGAAACACCAGGATCAAACAAGGCATAGGCAACTTGGTCACATAAATAAATCGTACCAGTGATCACGCCAGACCTTCCTCCGCCTCCCTACGTGCCACAACATTCACTCTCCCTTAGGCTGGTGGTCGATTCTGATCATTCTGTGGGATCACAGCCAGTGGTCCTACTTATGGTTGTTGTCCTTGTGCTCTAGGTCTAGGGGCTTGATTAGGACAATTCTTCATTTGGTGGCCCGTCTGACCACACTTAAAACATGCCCATGTCCTAGTAGGACAATGACCATTTCTATGTCTCATTCCACAAATACGACAATACCAGATGAATTGGTTCGCTGGCTTTCCGATATTTCTACAAATCGGAGGTACAAATCGTCGATTGTTCACCATTGGCCTTTTTCCCGACTGCCGATTATCCCTCAGAGGAGTAAATCGTGATCCAGAAGCATCACTTCTTTCCTTGATATCCCTTTCAATCATTTGGCTCCTCTCATAGATCTCCCAATACGTTCTCAAGTTCACAGTTATGATCCTACTGCGAATTTCTGGTCTCAGACCATCTCGAAATTTTTACGCTTTCTCAAGTGGATCCTCCACTGACCTTAGTGTATACCTTGACAATCTTGCAAACTCATCTTCATGCTGATCCATAGTCAGCTAATTCTGTCGCAACTGCTGAAATTCGAGTCGTTTCCTCTCACGTGCCGTTTTAGAAAAATATTTGTCATTGAAAGCAGCAGTGAAGGCAGCCTAAGTCAAAGCTGTACCTTCAGGAAATACTCCTCCCTTCGAGGCACTCCACCAATCATACGTAGTTCCCTCTAGCTGATACATATCTAGCAACACTTTCTCTTCGTTTGTGCATCTCAACACTTCAAAAGCTTTTTAGAGTTTCTCAATCCAACTTGGAGCCAACTTAGGATTTCCAGTACCATCAAACTAGGTCAGTTTCAGTTTAATAAACTGCTCTACCAACTGACCCATTGGTTTATTGACATTGACATCCCCTTGAGCATTCCTAGCTTCAACACCCTGGGCATTATTTCCGTTTACCATATTCACAGCTGCTACTGCAGCTTCAGCGGCCTGAGCTATAATCTCAGCTCTATCTTCCGCTTGCCTAAGTGCCACAGCCGCTCTATCTTGAGCTTCGTTTCCTATCAGCTCGCCAATCTATTCTAAGGCCCTCAAGACTCCTTCCATTCTTGGATCCTTGGCCACTAGAACTCTAGAGCTCGAAGCTCCGCTTCTTGTCCTTTCAGGTCGATTACTAATACTTGTTCAATTTAACTTACTTGAGTTACCATAATTCCACCACGGAATTAAAGATCTAATTCACTTACTCAAATCTCATTACTTCTACGCTACTCAACAAAGCAACAATCATAAAACAATAGCCAATCACTTAGGCATTCTCATGAGCACATCAACCAGGGATACAAATCCACACCACAAGTCCAGACTTATCTGCAACTTAGTAAAATCAGAGATGTAACTCACTCATTCAATCCACATCAACAACAACATGCTAAGTGCAGAGCTCGACCTCTCATAGATCCACAACAACCATGCCATCAAGATGCCAATCACATGCGCCATTCATATGTCATGCATTTATGCTTGACTCTAACGACTCCCCCTAGGGTCTCACTACCCCAACTCATTCAAATTTCTTTATTCCTTATTACTCCAGTCCTCCATCAACAGTACTCTTGGTAACATGCTCTAAACCTGGCTTTGATACCACTTAAAACGTGAATGTAACGCCCCGCGTCCCCTAGAACTCATTACATTTGCCTCAGGCCAATCTCTACCCAAGAACCTCACATGGCCTATTATGATATGAAATGCGCAAACGAAAGCGAGATACATCGTCGTACAATAAAGATAAAAAGAAAAGCGGAATTTTGGAAGAATTCAAAAGCAGACCATTTATACATTTCAGAAACATCCATTACAAACAGCGGAAGGGAAAAGACAAAAATATAAAGCCGCATACCTAGACAGGGAAAGAAACTAAGGCCTAGGGTTCAAATGTTACTATTATACCTTTCCTAGAGCCTCACACCAAAATTATTCCTTAGTCACCTAACCCCTTTCATCCGGACTTCTCAGAAGAACAATCTGAATCATCCATTCCATTGTCCCCCTCGGCATCTGGATTGTAATCCGAAAAAGTCTCGAATGGTACATTTTCTAAAGGCTCTTTGGTGTCTTCCTCAGTTTCCTCTTCTCCTTCAGCTTCTGCCTTGTCTTCTTCGTTAGTGGCCTCGATCGCGTCAGCAGAAATCTCTACATAATTTATATATTTTGCAGAAGATAGTGAAGACTTCGGCACTTTAGGTATATTTCTTGAACCTCCCATAGATGTTGGGTTATCCACTTCAATGTCCGGTCGGGACGGATGGCACCAGGTTGGAATCACTTCCCATGGAACATCCTCTGGCAGCAAGGATCCCATCAGGCTAATGTCTCCCACTTGACGAAACCATGCTTCAAAACGGTGTGGTTGTAGTTCTAGCTTCCCTTCGTTTACCCAAACAGTTGTGCGCTTCCTGATATAGGTGATACCCTTCCGATAGGGGAGCTCATCAAAAAGGGTGGTCATTTCTTTAGGATCGCCCAGGAAGATTGGCAACATGACTAAGGTTTAGGGTCTGAAAAGTTTATCCTACTACGGGGTGAGATCGACATCTCAAAAAGTGAAACCTAACCCTATACCTTAATACCAATCCTACCAGATCACATACAAATGCCACTCAAAATGCAAACTAACAAGCAATGCAATGGTAAAAAGCCATCACATGATAGCAATATCACTTTAACGGGCGTGGACAATCAATAAAAACAATCGTGCTCAATTATACTCCACTAGCCCTCCTGCCACTTGACATCACCGGGGTTATCAGATCAAATGATGTCCACATACCACTGGGGTCATCAGACCAATCGGTACTCTCCAGGCTTACAGCCACTCAATGCCGTCGGAGCTATCAGACCAATTAGCATTCTTATTCACCTTCACTTTCACCACCCTCCGATACCACCGGGGTCATCAGACCAATCGGTATCCTCAACACCTTTCTCATTGAAATCACAATACCATCCGAACACATACGATTCTATTCATACAAATTCACTAGTAAATCATTTCATTCAATCACTCAACCATCAATGTCCTGGCATTCAGAGAAATGATTAGGAAACACTTACCTGATTAAATATCACAATATCACACCAAGCAAGTCTCCTTAAAGCCACAAGTATATAATCCCCATGAATGCGTCGTCAACCTAACAAGATTAACCAATCTTGAGTCATGAACCATGAAATGCTCACTTCCATTAACTCAATCCTTCCCTAGCCATACCCTTGGCAATCCAGGACACCTTTTCTAACAATCGAACACATGACAATACTCGCTTTAAACCCTTAATGTATTCGGTTTACTCAGCTATACAAACGGCAAGACACAATTTAGAGTTTCGTGCACCAATTTGGCCATAAATCACTTCCAAACCTCAATCCACTTCTCACATTTCCCATTAACACCTCACATGATTCATACGAGACATTATAAGTCAATTGAAGTCCAAATGTTCCTCATTTAGCTCATAAACAGAACCGGCCGATATGGTTCTCCCACCAAAAGAGAACCGATTTCGATTTCCAACCGTTCGATTGAGCTATACTTCAATTCCAAGCCTAACTCTTTGCACAAATAACATACCAAAATCTTCATTTACAAATTTAGAAGGCTCACCAATAGCTTTGAAGTAGACCGACACCTCAAAGACTTCGGAATAGCCTGGTCTCCACAAGATCAGAATCTGTCTAGTTTTATACCACCTAAATCGGCCATAAAAATCTAATTTAACACCTTTTACTTGCAGCCACATACCATCTGAACATAGTACTAGACGTTATGAAGCTCTCCTAAAAATTTTGTGGCTAATCGAAGTCTCTAAAAGGTAGAACAAAGACTTTACCTTAGCTCGCGCGGTTTCCGTCCGATTTTGGTCTAAGGGCTGGTCTGGAAAAACCATCCAACGAAACCTCAATCTACCACTTGGAACTTGTTTGAGACACATCAACCTTGCTCCTGGTGGTTGGAGAACAGCCATACAATGTCGAGAAGAGGGACTTAATCAGATCGAACAGAAGGGGCGGAAATTGTCTTTATGGGGCAATTTCGATTGAGGCAAAATGGAGAGGAAATGCAAGGGAATTGATGAAGATGGCATACACAGCTGAAGAGGTCTTCAATAAGATTTTTTCACATATATTATTGGCCTAAAATTGATTAGACAAGGTTAGGTGAGGGCAATTAATGCTTGAGGGCTTTCTTGCTTAACATGTGACACTCACCAATAATACCATTCAAGCTTTGACTCATTCTTGTGCATGAAATTTCGGCAGCCCATGGAGGAGAAGGAATGATCATTTTTTCCTTCTTGAGTTCTTAAGACTAGGGCAAATGGTCAAGGGGCAAAATGGTAATTTTGTACTTTCAGTCAAAACTTCGCTTTTCCAATTCGAAATTACCATTTTGCGAAACGTCGTCAAATTCCTATCCATAATTGGAATTTTCTATTTCCAATTGCCAATTTTGAGCTTTCAATTCATGATCATTCGTGCGTCGATCATAATTTCAATTTGTCTCAAACTAACGGACGGTTTTTGGAAACATTACGCGTATCGACTCTGTGATTCTCATCACACTGAGGATAACTCAAGTTTTGATAGCTTTGGTTGTCATGTAATTGCGAAGGTTCGTTGCTAGTTCTGACGACTTCGATCATCATTGTTCGATTTAGGAAAATTTACAAATTATACATTGGTTAAGCGGTATCACCCGCAATCCAATCGTATAACGCTAGCATTGTATTCCTTAATCGTTATCTGATCGGCCTTATTGGCTCTAAATGATCCCTCGACAATCCTTATGGTCAAAGCGTCATTTCTTTTTTTCGAGTTTCCTAGGTCCACGTACCTTGTCATGTGTTAGCCTTTCCCTTTTGGTCAGTTTACTCAAGATTGATCAAATCTAAGCAAGACAAAACTGAAATACATCGAAAGGTACATTCACATTCAATAGCCTCAAAATGGCAGGAAATTCAGAATGTCACATCATTCAACTTCTCACTGAAATAAGCAACTGGTTTCCCTTCTTTCAATATGTCTGCGCCAATTCCTACTCCAGAGGCATCACATTCTAGCTCGAACAACTTATCAAAATTTGGCAAAGTAAAACAGGAGCAGTAGATAACTTTTCTTTTATCAAGGTAAAACTCACATCGACCTCTTTACTCCACTTAAATTGCTCCTTCTTTAAACATTCTGTAATATGTGTTAAGATAGTACTGAAATTACGGATGAACCTGCGATAGAATGTCGCCAATCCATCGAAACTCCGTACTTCTCTAACAGTCTTGGGTGTAGGCCAATCTCGAATAGCAGCAACCTTCGCTCCATCAACTTGAAGCCCATCTGCACTAACAATATATCCCAAAAACAATAATTGATTAGTCATGAAGCTGCATTTGGGCAGGTTAATATAAAGTTGATTCCCCTCTAAAACCTGCAAAACATCTCGAAGGTGTTCTACATGTTGCTATTCATTTGGGCTATAGAAAAGTATATCATCAAAATAAACCACCATAAACTTTCCCAAGAAAGGTTTAAGTACTTGCGTCATCAGACGCATAAAAGTGCTAGGAGCATTGCTAAGTTCGAATGGCATGACTAACCATTCATAAAGTACTTCGCTAGTTTTGAATGTCGTCTTCCATTCATCTCCAGGTCTCATGCGAATCTAATGGTAACCATTCCTCAAATCGATCTTCGAAAAGATCTTTGATCCAAACAACCTATCAAGCATATCATCCAAACGAGGAATAGGGAAGTGATACCTCACAGTAATTTTATTTATCGCTCGACCATCCACACACATCTGCATGCTGCCATCTTTCTTCAGTGTAAGCAAAGGAGAAACAGCACAAGGACTCATGCTTTCTTGGATAAAACCTTTTTGCAGAAGTTCTTCCATTTTCTCTCTTAATATATGATTCTCTTGTGAGGTCATACGGTAATGTGGCAGATTAGGTAGACTAGCGCGAGGTAGGAAATCAATCTGATGCTGGATGTCTCGCAATGGTGGTAGTCCATCAGGTAGGTCTTCAATAATAATACCAGAGAAAGCCTTCAATAAAGGCTGCAAAGCTTTTGGAATCACAATGGTTTCCTGCTTAGACCCATCATCAACAATTAAATACATACCGTTCCTCTTACGAATATTAAGTAGAACACCAATTGCACTACTCTTAGCCTGCCTTTGAGAGGGTTGCGAAACACGAGCAGGTTCATCCAAGGGACGAAGGGTAATTTTCATGCTTCCCCACACGAACGAATAAACGCTCTCACGTGCTCGGAGAGTAACATCAACATTATATTGCCATGGTCGTCCCAACAAGATGTGGCATGTATCCATCTCAATAACATCACATATTATCGTATCCTTGTACGTTTTCGCAATAGAAATAGGCAAACGACAAATCTGAATTACCTTTAATTCTGGCCCCTTACGAATCTAGCCAATCGTACAGGGTAAGGGATGAGCTTCATCTTCAGTTGGAGAAAATCGACAAGTGCCTGCGGTGCAATATTTTCGCAACTTCCACTATCAATAATAACGTCGTAGACCTTACCACTTATAGTGCATCGGATGCAAAAAAGGTCATTTCGCTGCGAATCCTCCTTCCGTGGAGTTAATAGTAGCCGTCTAACCACGCAATTAACACGTTCCCCTTCTTCGTTGGCTATCTCCTCTTCATCCCCCCAATCTTCATCATAAAGTTCATCTTCAGGTTCAACCAAATTCACCATCTTTTGTCGCGGACAATCGCTGGAATGATGCCCAGGTTCATTACATTTAAAGTACTTCCCTGGATAGGGCTTTACATAGGGATTTTGAGTAACTTCACGAGCCCTTGATGCAAAGGATTCAATGGTTTTGGGCGCTTCAATGTTAACCCCGGAATTTTGATTTGTGTTGTTGAATTATCGACTAGAGGACTCGCCTGCCTCTAGAGATTTTCCTCGTGCAGATTGTCCTCGTGGAGTGTAATTTTCCTCTCTGCTTGAATAGTTGTTCCTCTCCAACTGTAATTCCACCTTTCTGGCCATCTCTTTCGCATCCTCGACAGAGTACAAGCGATGCAAAGAAACACGATCTTGACTATTTAAGCGAAGACCATGGATATACCTGGCTGTTTGTTGTGCCTCCGATTCAACTAGATTATTACGAGCCAAAAGTCTAAGGAATTCCTCCGTGTAGGCTTGAACAATGACTTCCCTGTTTGCAAGACTAAAATTGCCGGAACAAAACCTGCTCAAAATCAAAAGGTAGGAATCGACCTTCAACAATTCTTTCATGTGATTCCAAGTTCGGACAAGGGCTTTCCTTTGCCGGTGCCGTGAAAGTTGTGTCTGTTCTTACCAGGCTGAAGCACCACCCTTTAGTCTATACGCCACAAGCTTAACTTGACGATCCTCTTCGATTTCCATGGTATCAAAAAAAATTTCGACCTCCCAAAGCCAATCCAAAAGATCTTCTATATTTAAATTACCGTTGAAAGTAGGAAGATCGACTTTTAGTTGATACTGCTCGGGCTCTTGTTGATGTTCCCCTTATCGTCGATCCCAACAAACAGGCTCATCCAGGACGTCCCTATATCGACGGTTTCCACAACAAGGACATTTGGGAATTCGTCATCACCTTCTGCTTCTGAATCCTCGACATAGCCTTGTCATCTTTGTCGGAGATTCGCCCTTCGCTCCACGACTACTTCGGGATCACGAGTGACAGGAATTCACACAGCTAGAAGATCGCCATGGTTAGGGTTAGGGTTGGCAGACAACCGTTGGATGGCGGCAAGTAATTCTTGCATCGACCGTTGGTGATCATGCAAAGTTCGCCGAGTTTCCTCAACAAGCTGGATAAATTCCTCATGCGAAACAGGCTCATCGCCCTCAGCTGCGGAGGTTTGTTGATTCATGTTCTTTGTTATTGTCATAAGGAGAAACCTCGCTTTGATACCAAATGACACAGGGTAGCGATAAAAAGAAAATCAATTCCTCAGAATACTTCTGAATTCGATTAATCAAAGTTTGACTATTACAAAGAGAGGACGTCCATATATATAGATAGGACTCCAAAAGGAATGTAGATAACTAAAGATAACATTAATTGAATCTAATCTAATCTTAGCTAAGCGAATTCGAATCAAAGATAACAAACAATTGAAATATTTGCCTAAAACAAAAAATTGCCTGAAAAGTAATCTAAACGACTCTGAAACTCTAAAATCCATCATATCTCACCGCAAAGCGGTACTTTGAATTAGACGGTCGTTTCACTTCAACCGACCAATTTTGAACGCGATCTGAGATCGTTTGACTCAAGATCCGAAATGGTAAAGTCTCGCGGATTTCTAACAATCCAATTTGTCAAGAAAATCACATGCTAGCTGTTCTACATCACATTGATATAAAGCTGTAACAATTTTCCAAGCACGTTTTGGTCAATTTTCCTTTAGAACTTGTGCCTTGTACATCAACTCAAGTTCCTTCTTCATCCACTCTAGCACCTACTCCTACACTTGTGCACCAGATGAAATAGAAGACCGAAGAACTTATAAATCTGGTACATTCTTTCTCTTGCTAGAGTAATCGTGAAAGTTGTACATAACATATTAAGAGGAGACCATGAAAATCTTGTGAAAATATTAAACAAGAATAATGGATTTATTTTTAAAGAGGAAGCTTTAGAATCTGATCCAAACCAACCGAAAAAGAATTGAAGATTACCTCGCTGGATGAAAAGATGCTAGTGGTGTGGGAGATCAGAATTGTAAAGATTTCGACTCAGAATACTTCTGTGTTAAGATCTTCTGAAATTCTTTCAAGAGAATGAGCAAGTTATGCCATGAGCAGAGTATGCAAGGATGGTAGTTGAGGAACAGAACTTTGATCCCAGCTACAGTTTAGTAGGGATAAAAGCCTTGAAAAAATGGTCTGCTCAAATGAAAAGATGATAAACGATGAAATTGAACACAAGAAAAAAGTCAGGACTCATGGGGTTCATCTTATGGAAATATGCCCAGTGAGAATCAAGCAGGAAATTTGGATTCAGAGAAGCTATGGGATATTCTATTCAAGCAAGGAGAGTCCAAAGACAGTGTGAGAAAACTAAAGAATGAGCTTCGCGTTTAAATGCTTCAAATGAAAGATCAGTTGACTTTGATATCTCAAATTCTAAGGGATGATATGAACAAGAATTCCATCTAACATCCCTTGAGATGGAACAGGCAGAAAGCAAGATGAACATAATGAAGGAAGGGATTAACTTGAAGTTGGCTTAGCTATCCAACTTTGCTTTTATGCAATTCACTTTGGACCTTGTGCTGGGCACAATCACTCAAGCCCTATCCTCATCTACTCCAGCCCCAAATATTCATTCACTCCCTTATTTTGTCAAATTTTCATTCTGTTTTTAAGATTTAGAGGTGTTTGATTCTTGATTACTCTCCAGTTTGAATTTTGATTTTGAATTTGTTGTATGATTTTAAGTTTAGAGTATGGCCTGAATAATTTTTTGATTGAATCAACTTTTGATTTTTTAGTGAATACAATCAATGCATATTATGATTTGATCTATCCATTTGTGCTGATGATAAAAATGGGAAAATTTATACCTTTTAATTATCTTTTTATTGTGGAAAGATATGAAATTATGATTTGCAGGAAAGAACATCATAAAAAAAAATGTTATGAGAACATGTTGAACAGGTTCAAATTCTGAGTTGAAATGAACAGGTTTCACAGGAACAAGTTTTGAGACTGTTACAGAATACAACGTTCTGAGTTAACAAGCGCTGAGACTTTCGAACTTAAAGTTTCACATTCTGAAACCACACTTTGCTTTAATCTGAATCTATCAAATCTTCAGGGCTCATTATTTTGATATAGGTTGATATGAATGAATCATATACTTCGATAATAAGATGCCTGTTCTTACATTAGCAAAATCTGACACAAGTCTCACTCAATCTGACATAGACTTTATAATTTCTGAAGTCAATGCTTTGAATCTAAGTATATTCTATTTTCAAACACTTCGATACAGGTTCTACAAGTTCTGAAAGTGAAACAGAATCACTTTTTGAGAATAAATTCAACCCTTGAATTCATCCTTATCTCATAATTTATCTTTTGCTAAAATGTCAAATGATATATCTTTGTTTTACAAAATTTCATTGAGCATCAAATCATTATGTTACTCACCTTTTTTACATAACTATTGACATATTTGTGTGGATAATTTTGTTATCATCAAAAGGGGGAGATTGTTGAGAAAAATTCCTAATTGATTTTGAAGTTGACAAAATAATCTATAATCTCTTATATCTAAGTTAATGCGGTTAAATTTCCTTTTGCATATTATCCAAATGTTTATTGACACAAAGGGCTGAATCTGGCAATTTAGGCTCAGATGACGTTTTGAGGGACTCAGACTATGTATCAAGTTCAGACATTGAGTGAGAAGCTCAGAGTGCTCTAAGAGGAGTATTTCATGTGCAATAACTAAATTTCAAAGATGCACTTTGTGACATTCCGAATTCCGACCTTCTCGAGGCTATGAAATGAAAGATATCGATCGGTGTGTTTTAGTTGTAACTCGTTCGGAGTTGACTACTCTTGAGTTAACTGACCAAAAGGGAAAGATTGACGCTGAGTCGGGTACGTGGACCTGGGGAATTTGAATGAGCAATGACACTTTGACCATAAGGATTGTCGAGGGAATATTTTGGGCCGGCAGAGATCGATCTAGGAACGATCATGGAATGTATTGCTAGCGTTTTACATTGGGACGCGGGTGATTCCGCTTAACCAATGTGTAATTTACGAGAATTTCCTAAATCGAATTTCGATGATCAAGACCACAGGAGTTAGTGATAAACCCTCACAATTACATGACAACCAAAGTCGTCACGGCTTGAGAAAAATCCCAAGGTCGATACGCATAGCGCCAGTAAGAGTCGCCCGTCAGTTTGAGATAAACTGAAATTTATAGTCGACAAGGGCTCAACATGAAATTGGATATCGAGATTTGAGTATTGGACATTTAGAAATTTCAATATTTGAATTGAATTGGACATCGCCTCATCGAGGGTGATTTATATTGAAAAAATAGAATTTCGGATGGAAAGTGTAAAATGACTATTTTGCCCCTCGACCTTGGTCTTGCCTTAAGAACTAATGGAGGTCATTTTCATCATTTTAGATCCCTATATGCTGCCGTAAATCTATGTGGATGAGGTCAAAGAAAGTCAATAGTGGGCCAAAGTCTTCTATAAGTTTTAACAAGTGTCATCCACAGAAGAGCTAAGCATTAATTATCCATAAAATTAATCTTGTCAAAATTAAATCCTCAATTATTTGTGGATAGCTTCATATCAACCCCTCTTCAATCATGCACCCCCTCAATATTTTCTTCCTTTTCTCTCTCGGCTGAGAAGCACTCTTGCGGACAGATAAAAACTGTTTCACTGTTCCGGCCGTAACTTTGTCGTCTGACATCAGATTGTACTAAAACCACCTCCATATGAAATATTATTGTCTTGCCATTCCAACAAGATATTATAAGCTCGATTTAGCTTAGTTGTTTGTCCCGTAAGTTCGTTTCAGTGGACAAAGGTAAGAATCTAACCCGATTTTGGAGAGGGTTCGTTTTTTGGGGGTTTCAGGACTTCAAATGGCTCTAAATTTTTAGTGAGGTCTTCAATACTCGTAGTATTAAAGTTGGTTAAGCTGTGGTTCTAATTTTAGTTGAGTTTTGATGGGTGTACATGGCTGATTTGTGGAGGTTTTTACCAAGTAGATTCTACCCATTTGAGGAACGTGGGAAAAACCAATTGGTTCGAAGGCTTTGTGGTGTGGTTTCACTCTAAAACACTCGGTAAGGTTCCTAGACATGTAAAATAAGGTCTTGGCAAGTTAATTTCATGTGGAATTGAAAGCTAAGGTCAATTTATGGATCGATTTGTGCAGACTAAAACGAAACTAGTTCTGTTTTGTTGAAGGATTTGATGGACAGAATATTTTGAGGGTCCCTTGGGGTGTCGCCATGTCCTTAAATAGTGGTTAAGACGTCCTAGGTTGTTATTTGATTGGCTATTGAGGTATTGGTGTGGTGGAATTGAAGGATAGCTGAATTATGACATGAGTTTGATGGAATTTCTCTAGGATTTCGTTTGGCCGTGAGTCTGCTCGATTAGGAGGATTGTTCGATTAAGAATTTGCTAGCTTCATTGACAAGTAAGTGTTCCTTAACCTTTTACTTGAACATTAGGACACTACTAGATAAATTGATTGGATGAATTGACTGATTGGTGAAGTCTGTGGCTTAAATTACTGGATACAATCGTGTGATGATTGTATTATGATTGATAATTGAGATTTAAATTGGCCAGAGAGCCTTAGTGATAAGAAATGGCTATAGTACCTTGTATGAAAGAAGTGGCTATAATGTCCTATGTGAAATGTGATGGCTATAAAGCCCTATAAAAAGAAAAGGCTATTGAGCCCTTGAGATATACATTGCGGCTAGAGAGCCTTGTGAAGTAAGTGACTATTGGGCACTCGAACACATGAGAGGAGCGAACCCAAAAGCAAAGTCCAATAACGAGAACCGTGAGTGCAATGTATTGAACTGAATAAAGCTGAGCTTAGGTAGGCTACAGCCACTCTCAAACCGTGAGCTCATAAGCCACTTCTCCTGAAAAGGGCTTCAGAAGAGAGTGCCGACTTACTGATCTGACGGGTCGTGTCTAAGACGAACTGGCCATCAAATCTGATACTACTTCCAGGGCTTTTTGAAGAGTTTAGCACTTCGCCCTTTTGTCGCTGTAATGATAGGATGGATCAAAAAAGGGAGAGAACGCATCAGAGTTGGAAGGGAGCCCCCGGGTGTCCTAGTAGTCTCCTCCCACTGCTTGGGAGCTTACGGCTTCTAAGATCCAGACACTCTTCCTATCAAGTTAAGACCGGCCGATCGGGCGCTAATAAGGTTGATTCTTTTAAGCGGAATAAGGAGTGACTTTGGAACCTTGATCTCTTGAAACAAGAGAATTAGTAATAACTAAGATTGGGCTTCCCTATACCTATCATAATGTTTAGATTAATCAGTTTCTTAACCTAAATTGAAGGGCTTTCCCTAGATAGAACTAACTAAGTCATTGGGGGATCCTGGATATCCTATTTCCTAGATAATAGGAAATAGGGTTTCCTAAAAGAGCTTATTCTCGGCATCCCATCTCAGAAGGCTACGCACCTTGCCTAGCCACAACATCTTTTGCTCAAAGCAGATCAGCTCGCCTTCTTCTTATCCAAAAGTCAGTCGAATCGGGCGGCCCCCTGCCTCCTATTCCAACTGTTTAGGAGCGGGATCCGCCCAAGAACAACCAGTCTTGAAAGTCAATATGATATTTGCGTTGCTTTTTCCAACGAAACGAAGCACTTTTTTGTCTTTCTCATTCGGTCAGTCCCGAAACTCGCGGCCTTGTAAACTCGGCTCCTTGCCTCGAGATCATAGGATAGGGCAAGCGGTGCTGCTCCGTCTTAGGTAGGGCTAAGTAGGGCTGAGTTTGTTTTGCTCAAGACGGCCATGTTAGTTACATGGAGGCTATCCCTACTTCAATCATGTGGGATGGAGTAAGGGCCCTTCTGACCTCCTAGGAGTCGTTCGGCAGAAAAGACTTTATGAATGGAGTAAAAGAACTTGGGATCATCAATCTCTTCCTTAAAGATTGGGATGAGTCGATGTCGTTCGATGGTGTGAAAACACTTCCTGATGTCGAATTCCAAAAACCAGCGAGAGGTTCCCCATTCTTCTTTGATTCGTCTTATGGCCGAGTGGCAGCCTCGACCCGAGCGAAAGTGCGATGTGAGCGAATCAGTTGTATAAAGTCTCGAGGTCAATAAGACTGAGTTGGCTAAACCGTGTCTTGCATGGAACTGAAAGACGCACGAAAGATTATGAAGAGTTTTAAGTGTTCGAATTGACGAGGAAAGGACTACAAACTTGTCCAAGCAGTTCATGCATCAAGAGCCACCCGAAAAATTATCTAAACATGAGCGGAACGGAACAAGACCTATCACCATGTGTGGTCAACCCTATCTCAGCCCCAAAGTTCCAATTTGAAAGGGTCCGAACCTTCTAGTGGAAAAAAAGTCCTTTGTGGGCATTTTTGACAAAACGTTGTTCAGTCTTGGTTGGTTGATTCTAGCTCAATTACAGTACCCATTCCTTCCTTAGTCCTAACAGAGCCCCGACCGAGGTAGGTTTTTATTTTAACCTAGAGCGATTTGCCTGCTTCTTTCTTCTTAGCCCGCGCCGCACCTAATAAACTAAACATGAGATCGAGGGATTCCATACGGTCTTAAGCAAGCATCTCCTGAACAATCACCATGAAGGGCTAGCAAGCCACTCAGCTTTTGGTGGGATATTTTTTAATTTATAATACAGTCTAAGAGCGAGGAATTTCTGATTGGCTTGTATAAAGAATAAGTTGTTTAATAGTTGAGTTGGCATCTTGAATCATATACATAGTGATAATGGACTGCGGATCCAATTGCTTTGACCGGCCGTCGGAGCGGGACTTCTTTGGGAAAAAGAACTTAAATAACTTAATTTTTCTGAAGGAGTCATCATTTTCTATCAGGAAGGCTATGTCATTTACAACCCTGACGTATTTCGGATGCTTGAAGGCCCTAGTGATATAGTTCAGCTATTGAGCCTTGGATTCATATGAATTGGCTATGAAGCCCCATTATTGAATTGGCAATAGTGTCTATGTTATAAATTGGTTATAGTGCCTATGCTCTATAGATGACTATAATGTCTATGCTATATAAACGGCTATAGTGCCGATGTTATATAAATGGCTAGAGTGCCCCAACAATTAATTGGCTTGTAGCCCCGGAAATCGCATTGGCTTGATGCCCCAACGATACCGATTGGCTCGTAGCCTTGGTGGTATCGAGAGGCTATGAGCCCCTGTAATAGCAATTGGCTGTAAGCCCCAGAGGTACCGATTATCTTATAGTCTCAGTGTACCAATTGGCTAATAGCCCTGATGATATAGATTGACTTGTAGCCCCGGTGATATCAATTGACCAGTGTGCCAGAGAAGTACATCGCGATTGAGAGCCCAAGCGATGAATGGCTGTGAAAATTATGTGTATGTGTTTACATGACATGTGCTTCGAGCTTGAACCATGAGGTTGGATATGATTGATTGTGACTCTTGTCCATGCATGATTTATGAATGCCATGGAATATTGTCTGACTGAACTTTTGCTTATCGCATGTTGTGTAATCTGGGGAGATTGACGGTCAGGTCTGGGTTTAGGGTTCACTTGCTGAGATTTATATCTCACCCCGTTGGGGATTAACATTTTTTTTAGGTCCTTGAAAATGGAATTACAAGCAAGATGAGGATGAGTTCTCGATGAAGTAATAGCATGAATGGTTTTATGTTTTTGTGGCCTTAGGGATTGTATACGGATTTTGAGGATTGAGGAATTGAATTATGGATACTTGACTGTGATAACTTTTGAGGAGAATTTTATTAATAAGAGAAGTATACCCCCTTTGTCTTGAGTCATCTCGTTGTTAATTTGTACAGAGCTATTTTATTGCTTCTGTGACCTTGTTTCATTTTCAAGAATGTTGTGATTGGCCGAGGGATCCTAGGTGACATCTAAACAAGACGGCCTGGTGGGATGTTCGCGCGCTCGCCGTGTTCGGGACGTGACATCCCCGTTTAAGTGGCGTCAGAGCAAGGTCAACTCGATCAAATGTGATTGAGATTTGGGTTGATAAGGAGTGATGACTTGAGGACGGCTAGATAGTGAGACCTTTTAGGATTAGGCATTGATTGCTGAACCTTGAGGAATATAAGCTTGAACTTGTGTTGTGTTCTAATGGTTCTAGTATCATTGTTAATTGGTGATCTCTATGGTTATTTGTGGTTATAGTTCAAAGATCGATAGTGGATTGGACAATCAGTCGAAATGAAATGAATAATTGATAGGTTTCAATTGTGAATAGGGGTTATAAAGAGACGACGAAATTAGTGGATTCAGACTTGAATTGCATGTATCCTGATGATTTAGTCGTCGATTTACTATTGACAACCTTGGATGATATGAGATGAGATGCATAGAAGGGAGCGGATAAGGAACATTTTGATTAAAGGCTAGTTGTGATATAATGTATATGGATTTGACTTGAATCGTGACTAGACTTGAGGTACATGGTTGAACATAAGCAACTAATCTATGAGATGTAACGATCATTGGTGGAACTAGAGGCTTTTTATAATTGAGACTTGATGTGAAAATGATTGTGGTATGACAAGTGGTGAGAGCGAACATGCTATGCATGTGTTTGTGGCTATGAAATGAAAGTTGATGAGAGTGCATACATGGGCTTATCACTGTTGGACTTAATAAACTATCGCTTGGTATGGGACAAGTTAATGGGATACCTATAAACCGTAATGAAGCATATTATGGGACGTGTGGAATAGGGCTTCCTCTGTAGATGTTTGACTTAGGACAACCTGCAACGGTCAGGTCTGATGAGGGCGGGAGTGATCGCCGGGACATAGAGGTTCGAACAAGGAGTGGCTCCTCGCAGACTTCTAAGATGATAGGAGGTAGGAATGACCCAAGTCATAACTTGAAAGGAAAAGTTTGGGTATCAGGTTGAGTCCCATTATGGTTAAGAGATGTATGGCACGGGATGAATTCCCACGTGAATGTTTGAAAGTGGCATGGTATGTGTAATGACGCCTATGATTGACATGGTTAAAAGTTTTGTGCTTGGCAGGGGATGCTGTTTGAAAAAGAAAATTGATGTTTGTGATGGGCTTGTTAGGCGTGTTATATGATTGGCATCATGTGATTGTTATGGCCAAGGTCTAACTGAGAGATTAGACGGCATGTGGGGTTTAAACCTATTGGACTGATGCCTGTTGATATTGAGATAGTCTATTGTGATTATGCTAGAGTGGCGGATGCCTCTAGACTTAAAGTATGAGCTATTGACTCATTGTATTGCTGCCTTGAGTATTTGTTTGATAGTTGCCTAGTTAAGGCTTGCTTAGTAATGGCTGTTAATTGAGAAGTTGTCTCGTTGAGGCTGGCTTGTTGCATGGTTGCTGCTTAAGGATGATTTGAAATCCTTGTATAATGAGCAACTAGTTGAGAATTATTTGGGAACCGCTGATAGTTGATGGTGAAATATAATGAGATAAGCAGCTTGAAACTGCTAGACTTAGATGACTTAAGTCTTTGATTCCTAAAGGGAATCATAGTGATCCAAGTGACATGAGAACTTAATGAAATTAAACAATCAAAGTATGGTCGTAGAAAAGCATTGGGCTCGAGTATGCATGGTATGAAAGATCTGAGAATTGAAAAGGATCATGAGAATTGAGTAAAGAGAACAATTGAAATATGAGTACAAGAAGAGCATATGGCTCGATTTTGTTGATCACGTGAGACCTAAGAGCTGAATGGGTCATGAAAACTTTAAATGGAAATGAGAAAAACTAATAGGTAGGCAAGCTCGAGGAGGAGCTGCCATTGATTGCCTAAGTCACTATGGTGACAAATACTAGTACCGATAAGTTAAAGTGATGGAAGACACGAGAAAGGTGACTTTGAGATTACTGATTTTCAAAGCAAGAATGTGGAAAAGAACCATGATAGTTTGAATAGCTTGTGAGATGGATCACGAGATTGAGGTCGAATCAGATTCGACGGAGAAAATGAGACTGCCTCCTTATAAATTGAGAGTTTTGTGAGAAAACCTTAGAAGTTTTGGGTATACTGAAGAAAGAAAGTGACCTTAGTAGTTTTTAGCCTTAAGAGGCTGTTGTAATTGGTGAAAGGTCACCAGAGGAAGGGTTTTCCTCAAAGGCATGATATTTGTATGGACTGCCTCTATTGAGTTGTTTGACGGAAATTATCCTCTTGGGATTGCTCGAGAGCAAAGATTGTTTGGATCCTGATAATTTTGCATGGATCAGAGGATGATCAATCAATGTGAGACAGAGTTTTCAAGGTCACCTAAGTACATTAAGAGTAGTCAAGGACCCTTGAATAAGATAAGTAAATCTTTGAGTGGATTAGAACTTGAGAGCCTTATGGTTAGTTGTTATCCTTGATTCGGAGGAACTGTAATAGATCCTAAGGAAGTAAGTGGATGATCGAAGAAGGAATAAACAAGAGGATTTTCGTTCATAGATTATGAATATAGAGATTTCCACAGAGTGCGCCTGTAAGAGATGGTTGTTACCTTGGCACAAGTCTCGTAATGAGAGACTGACATGTTTCGTTCCTTCCGTCGTGGGAAAAGTTGAGGAAAGAGATACATCAGTTGTCTGACATTGATGATTCTATGAGATTGATTGAGGATGAATCTAGACCACTAAAAGTGATATTGTGTGTTACCACCCCTAAAGGTTAGGGCGTCGTTCTTAAAAGACAATTAGACCATGAGATGGTCGTTTACAAAAACAAAGGTGAATGGACTTGATGGTCCTATTTACTTGCAATTTTAATGAATGGATGAATAAGCACAAAGGATGCTTAGATTGTAATCGCAAGGCGACTTGAGATAGTCGAATTGAATATCTGAAATATGAATGTATGGAGACCAAGGAAGAACGAACTTTGTCACTTGAGGTAATTGAGTTATGGGCAGGAGAAAGTTAAAGTATGGTGGCATCTGAATCTTGGAGTAAAAGCACCGCTATTGGCATAGACTCCATGATTGGCGTCCTATAGAATAGGAAGGACAAGGTGGATTCGAAGTAAGAGAATGCCACTGAAGTGTATAGCTTCCTTCATAGGGTATGAGACCCTAGTGTGAAAGAAAGAGAAAGCCTGAATTATCTTGGTATTGAGGTTGAGCGTCTGGACTGAGAAAAAGACGCGGAACTTGAATGATTCCTAGAAGGGAAGTTCGAGAAACTATTCTATAGACAACGTTGAATTCCAAGATAACAGTCGAACCGAATTTCTGAAGAATAATTTGGTTGATTACTACTATCTTGAGAGACGATGATTGGACTCATCTAAGGAGTCGTGAGAAACATGATAAACCTGTGAAATAATTCTTTGAACTCTAAGGAAATGTCTGAGCATGCTAAATGTGAAGAGCGTGAGTTGTGGACCTGATGAAGTAAGATTCCTCAGTTGTGAAATCTCTAAGAAATGAAATCCCTATGGAGCCTTTGAGGATTGAGATAAGTGATGAATCGACTAGAGTCCATGTAGGTTGTTGGCAGTTGAAATTTCCTGAGATTGGTGAATTGTTATAGACGGATCGTAGGAAGATTTCCCACAAGAGCTATTCCATTGATAAAATGAACTAAGGACGAGATGTAACACGAATGGATGAATGAACGTGAAAAAGAGTTTTCGAGGATTTAAGTCAAGTTAATGACTACGCTATTAATGGTGTTTCCGGTTGGAAATTGAAAAGCTTATGAAGTTCGCAATAACGCGACACAGAATGAAACTAAAGACATAACGAGGCAACCAGAAGTGGGCATTGCATATATATTGTGATGATATGGCCATATGAGATGAAATCCTTAGAGCATAATTGGAGTTGGTTTGCGAATGTCCTCGCGATAAAGTTTGGGAACATTATGGGTAGAAGAAGACTTCGAGTCAATATCTACCACGAAAGAATAGGGTAGTAGTTTCCTCGAGAGAGATTGAACAAGAGGCAACGCTGATATATGAAATTACTTGTGGATATGAAAGCGTTGCTTGTATAAAAAAAGACTTCGAAATTATGTGAACTATAAGAGGTTGAGAGCATTGATTGCCTAAAGGGAATTGATGGAAAGTCACGTGGAACGAAAAGATTACCCAAGTGTTATTATTGCGACATCCATATCGTTAAGGAAGGGTGAATTATTTAGCGGATGCTTATAATTGAAATTTAAGCATTGTGTAATCGGTGATGGAGGGACAGATCTTCCCTCGAGAAATAAGAGATTCAACTTCTAAGTTGGAAGTTCGCCATGTGGTTATTTTGATGGCTACCTGAAACATCAAACTTGAAGGTCAGAAAGGAATAGAGATATTGCCATGATCGGACTCTGATATCTAAGGAAATAGAAATGAATAGAACATGAAGAATTAAGGTGTTCCTTGGGATGGCACAAAGGTGTGCCAAGATTGCCTTAATACTATCGATGATATGGACTGAAGGTTGAATTAGTCTAACGTGTGGTCAAGCATTAGACATGCCGACAAGAGAAAGAGATGTGGCAACGAAAGTTGATGGATCACTATGATCATTAGAGATTTTTGAGTGGAGTCGAGAAGGCCACAACTCGATTTGGATAATAAAAGGCAAGTTGATAAAGCCATTGAATCTTCGAAGGTACGAAAGAACATTTGAAGGGGGTGATACGTCAAAAGACATGAATGCCAAAAAAACGTACTATTGTGATGGAACGAAGTTATTTTGAAGAATGAGAATGCAATGAGACGTTTGTAGCCCGTGAGATTGGATAATTGAGAAGATTACAAATTTCGAGGGCGAAATTTCTTTAAGGGGGGACAGTTGTGTCATTCCGAATTCCGACCTTCTCGAGACTATGAAATGAAATGTATCAATCGGTGTGTTTCTGTTGTAACTAGCTCGGAGTTGGCCACTCTTAAGTTAACTGACCAAAAAGGAAAGACTGAGGCAAAGTCGGGTCCGTGGACATAGGGAATTTGAATGAGAAAAGGGCAATTTAACCATAAGGATTGCCGATGGAATATTTTGGGCCAGTAGAGATCGATATAGGAACGATCATGGAATGTCTTGCTATCGTTATATGTTGGGATGCGGGTGATTCCGCTTAACCAATGTGTAATTTGTAAGAATTTCCTAAATCGGATTGCAATGATCAGGACCGCAGGAGCTGGCAATAAATCCTCGCAATTACATGACAACCAAAGTCGCCACGGCCTGAGAAAACATCCTAAGGTCGATACGCGTAGCGCCTGCAAGAGTCGCCCGTCAGTTTGAGATAAATTGAAATTTACAGTCGACGATGGCTCGACATGAAATTGGACCTCGAGATTTGGGTATTGGACATTTAGGAATTTCAACATTTGAATTGAAATGGACGTTGCTTCATCGATGGTGATTTATATTGAAAAATTAAAATTTCGGACTGAAAGTGTAAAATGATCATTTTGACCCTCGACCTTTGGCCTTGCCTTAGAAACTAATGGAGTCATTTTGGTCATTTTAGACCACCTATATGTTGTCGAAAATCTATGTGGATGAGGTCAAAGAAAGTCAAGGGTGGGCCAAGGTCTTCTAGAAGTTTTGACAAGTGTCATCCATAAAAGAGCCAAGCATTAATTACCTATAAAATCAATCTTGTCAAAATTGAACCTTCAATTATTTGTGAGGAGCTTCATATCAACCCTTCTTCAGCCATGAACCCCCTGCCTCTCTCTTTTCCTCTTCATTTTCTTCCCTTTTCTCTCTCGCCCAAGAAGCCCTCTCACAGACATACAAAAAGTGCTTTACTGTTTCGGCCATAAAAATGTCGTCCGACATCGGATTAAGGTAAAACTATCACCATCTGAAAGCTTATCATCTTTCCGTTCCAACAAGGTATTATACGCTCAATTTGGCCTAGCTGTTTGTCCCGTAAGTCAGTTTGAGTGGACAAAGGTCAAAATTTGACCCGATTTTGGAGAAGGTCCGTTTTTGGGAGCTTCAGGACTTCAAATGGCTTCACATTTTCGGTGAAATCTTCTACACTCATAGTACTAAAGTTAGCTAAGCTGTGGTTATAATTTTAGTTGAGTTTAAATGGGTGCAAATGGTTGATTTGTAGAGGTTTTTACCGAGCAGATTTTGCCCGTTTGAGGACCGTAGGGGAAACGATTGGTTCGAAGGCTTTGTGGTGTGGTTTTGCTCCAAAACACTCGGTAAGGTTCCTAGACATGTAAAACATGGTCTTGGAAAGTTAATTTCATGGGGAATTGGAACCTGAGGTCGTTTATGGATCTATTTGTGCAGACTAAAACGAAACTGGTTCTGTTTTATCGAAGGATTGATTAGCCCAAATATTTTGAGGGTCCCTCGGGGTGTCTTCATGTCCTTAAATAGTCGTTAAGACGTCCTAGGTTGTTATTTGATTGGCTATTGAGGTATTGGTGTGGTGGAATTGAAAGATTACTGAATTATGACAAGAGTTTGATGGAATTTCTCTAGGATTTTTGTTTGATCGCGAGTCTACTGGATTAGGAGGATCGTTCGATTGGGAATTTGCTAGCTTAGTTAACAAGTAAGAGTTCCTTAAACTTTTACTTGAACACTAGGACACTACTGAATAGATTAGTTGGATGAATTGACTGATTGGTGAAACCTGTGGCTTGAATTGCTTGTTGCAATCGTGTGATGATGATACTATGATTGATAATTGAGATTTAAATTGGCCAGAGAGCCTCAATGATAAGAAATGACTATAGTGCCATATATGAAAGAAGTGGCAATAGTGCCCTATATGAAATGTGATGGCTATAGAGCCTTGTGAAAAGAAAAGACTATTGAGCCTTTGAGGTATACATTACGTCTAGAGAGCCTGTGATGTAAGTGACTATTGGGCTTAGTGATATAGTTCGGCCATTGAGCCTTGGATTCATATGAATTGGCTATGAAGCCCTGTTATTGAATTGGCAATAGTGCCTATGTTACGAATTGGTTATAGTCATATGCTATAGATGGCTATAATGCCTATGCTATATAAACAACTATAGTGCCGATTTTATATGAATGGGCTAGAGTGCCACAGCGATCAATTGGTTAGTAGCCCCGAAGATCGCATTTGCTTGATGCCTTGATGATACTGATTGGCTTGTAGTCCTGGTGGTATCGAGAGACCGTGAACCCTTGTAATAGCAATTGGTTGTGAGCCCTAGAGATACCGATTGGCTTGTAGCCCCGCTAGTATCAATTTGCTAAGAATCCTAATGATATCGATTGGCTTCAGCCCCAGTGATGTCAATTGACTAGAGTGCTAGAGAAGTACATCACAGCTGAGAGCCTAGGCGATGAATAGCAGTGAAAATTATGTGTATGTGTTTACATGACATGAGCTTCAAGCTTGAACCCATGAGGTTGGATATGATTGATTGTGACTCTTGTCCATGCATGATTTATGAATGCCATGGAATATTGTCTAACTGGACTTTTGCTTATCGTATGTTTTGTAATCTGGAGGGACTGGAGATCAGGTTTGGGTTTAGGGTTTGCTTGCTGAGATTTATTTCTCACCCCGTTGGGAATTAACATTTTCTTTCGGTCCTTGAGTATGGAATTACAAGCAAGATGATGATGAGCTCTCGATGAAGTAATATCATGAATGGTTTTATGTTTTTGTGGCCTTAGGAATTGTATCCTGATTTTAAGGATTGAAGAATTGAATTATGGATACTTGACTGCGATAACTTTTGAGGAGAATTTTATTAATAAGAGAATGTTGTGATTGGCCGAGGTATCCTAGGTGACATCTAAACAAGATGACCTGGTGGGATGTTTGCGCGCTCGTCGGGTTCGGGGCGTAACACATTTAAGATGATTTAATTGACAAATTACTTCATCACAATGGCTAGCAGTCAAGGTCGACTCGTACTTGGAGATTCTCAATCATGAGGAACAATCAATGACGTGGATTAAAGGAAGACGGTGATGACTCATCTAATGAAGTAATCTATCTATGAAAACTCAGGATCACGATTGTATGGGTGATTTGATTCAAAAGGAGATTCTTTCTTTTGTCGAGCTCAATGGCTTCAAAATTCTTTGTATGCAATCTTATCCAAATGGGTTAGAGAGCGATCTTCTGGAGATCTTGCAAAGAGCAGTTGAAGATGGTAGAGTATAAAAGGAGACTTCAAAACTGTAGTGAAAAGAGATGAGAGAATACAATTCAAAATTCCAAGATCAACAGAGCTTCACATCCTTCACGTACATTTGATCCTACACTGTAGCACTTAAAGGAGAATATATGAGTGTAAGAATATTAGACGAGAGTCTATTCTCCAAGTTGTAAGCTTTGAGTTATTCGCCGGTGGAATCCAGCCAATCGGCTATCAATGTGAAGAAATGGACGTAGGCTTGAAGGGAAAATGACACTTTTGGTGCCAATAGTTGTGTACGGAGATTATTTTGGCACCAAAATTTTCAATCTGATCAATTTTTATTTGATAACCAAGATGTCCGGGCCAATTTTCGCGTACCTCGACTATTCATCAGGAGAGACTAGCTCAATAACCCACCGCCATGACCCCCAACTTAAATCACAGGTGCTCATCTGGGGAATCGAACTTGGGACCAATGCGCCTAACCACACAATCTTAAGTGCGCCCTAATCAACTGAACTACTCATGGGCGGGTTCAATCAGATCAATTTAGCGTCAAGTTTTTGGGAGAACGATCATTTTAGTGCCAAGTCTGATTTGGTATACCGAAATTCTAACATGACCTTATTTTATTAATAAGTGAAGTCCACATGGCCACTAGAGAGTCCAACCAACAATAGATGCCTTCATGACGTCGCTTTGGACATGGTTCTTCAAATAGGAACTCTAAATCAGCCGATTGAAGGAAAAATCACCTATTTCAATCCACAGCCCAATTTCGATGTGCACTAAAGTGATCCCATTGGAACTTTTAGCACCAAAATGATCTTTGTACATAACTTTTGGCACCAAAAGTTTCTTTTTCCCTAGGCTTGGACAAAGCCGAATCACTATAAATCATCTATGGACATTCTCTTTCTTTTAGTATCTCTGATTACATGTTGTGATAGTTAAATCGTGCACATCGCTGCATCTAAGGATATCTCAGATATTATTAACTATCATCATATGAATGAAGCTATGAACATACTTGTTTATATTCCTCATTAATTTCTAAAAATCTTTGAAATCACCTATTCATCCCCTCTAGGTGATAATGCTAACCACAACACAATAGAGCCCTCTTTTCAGCCCGCTAAAAGTCCTGCTACACCAAGAACTAAAAGCCATGGTTATTATTGCCATCATCGAGACCAGATGCCGCTGCGAGCCACTCCTTCCTACCAGTTGAATCGTTGCTGCTATTGCCACGTATCTCGACGACTTGCTACGAGCATTCGCGAGTCCGTGATTCCGAGCTAGTCCGAAGTTCAAATTTGGAAAGTAGATAATTTAGATTAGGTGATTGATTAGGGAATATTTTCGAATCCGCAAACTACTTACAATATTAGATTATCTATAAGGCCTTAGATAGATTATCAATTTATTGAAAATTTAAATTTGACAGGTTATTCTATAAGGCCTTAGATCAATAATGTATTTGAACATTGCGAAATATTTGAGCTTATTGCTTTCCTTATTATCTTTGGAATATTTGGTTGCATGTTTTATAATTTTAGAATTTTCTTCATGTTATTTTAGGTAGAACTGCATATTTTGATCTAAATTGCATCCTAGGATAGAATCACTTAGATAGTGTTTTCATGTTTTGGTGATTTCTCGAATAATATAGACTAGATTACACTCGTGGATTATAATTAACATGTGTAGGTAGATAGTTATGCCTAAAATAGTTTATCTTTGATAAGTTAGGGTTTATTAATCTTCTTACGTTGCATTTGGTCGTCCAGATTTCTAATCAAGATAAGACTGGATATGATAGGATAAGAAATTAAAATATTTTGTCATATTCTGTCTACTATTTGACGAACTACGAATTTAAAGTATTTTGTCATAAGTAGATTAAAGTATTTTATCATTGAAACTATTCAATGATGAGTTCTGGTGAGTGTAGCATTCTGATTTTCCTGTCATTTTCAGACTCAGTAATGAGAATTGTATCTAGTGATGTATTTCAGTCGTATCTCGCTCGAATCTGATCAATCTCAAGTTGACTGACCAAAAGGGAAGGGCTAATGCGAGACAAGGTACGTGGACCAAGAGAACTCGGATAGGAATGACGCTTTGACCATAAGGATTGTCGAGGGGACATTTAGAGCCATAAAAGGCCGATCTAAGAATGATTAAGGAATGCATTGCTAGCGTTAAACGATTGGAGCGCTGGTGATGCTGCTTAACCAATGTATAATTTGTAAAAGTTTCCTAAATTGGACAGTGACGATCGAGGCCATCGGAGCTAATGATAGACCTTGATGATTACATGACAACCAAAGTCGCCATGAATTGACGAGCCTTAAATGTGATACGAATCACAGGGTCGATACGCGTAACGTCTGCAAAAGCAGCTCGTCAGTTCAGGATAAACTGGAACTATATTTGATAGAGAAAACGATCAGAAATGACTCTTGAAAATTGAAAATAGAGAATCAAGAATTCCAACGTCAGATTTGGATTGGCCATCGCCTTATCGACGAGTATTGGAATAAGAAAAACAACGTTTCGGACGTCGAGAGTAAATTACTATTTTGCCCCTCAAGACCTAGCCTTACTTATATAATTGGATAAGGGTATTTTGATCTTTTAATCACCCCAAGGCTGCCAAAAAAGAGAAAGGATTATGGCCATTGGATGAAATTTGAATGACACTTAGGACAAGTGTCAATAGATTAGCTAAAGAGTGGTCTTGTCCACTTTTTCATAACTACCATTCAACCCTTTGACCTTGAGACTTGCATATAGCTCTCTCTGTCTCTGTGTCTTTCTCTCACCCCTCATTTGGCCGGCCATCAACTCCCCAAAACTGAGAGTCTTCATCTTCTTCTTCTCTTACATGCCAGCTGGCTGCCCTGTTCCGACGACTCACTATTCCGGCCATAACTTTTTCGTCCGATGGTCGATTGAGGTAAAACCATTGGCAATAGAAATCTTATCGTCTTGCCGTTCTAACAAGGTATTATAGGTCCAAATCCACCCAGCCGTTTCTCCAGTAGAGCCGTTTGAAGGAGCAAAGGTCAGGCTGGTCAGTTTTGAATCCGAGAGCTCCCAGCCGACCAGTCCGACCGCCCCACTATTCTAGCGATTTTTGCTTTGTCCGTTATTAGATCGAGGTAAAACCATCGTCAAATGAAATCTTATTGTCTTATCTTTCCATATACATATTATAAGCTCAATTTGACTCTGTAGATCTTCCCGTAGCTCGATTTGAGTGGACAAAGATCAGGCGAGGTCAGATTCTGACCGGTTTTGGGGAAAGACCTGTTCCGGGGTCTTTTGGAATTCAAATTGCTTCAAATTTTAGGTGAGGTCTTCTACACTTATAGTATTAAGGTTGGATGTGCTGTGATAAAAATTGGGGATGAATTTGATGGAGTTTTGACCCCAAATGAGTCTTGTGATTATTGGACAGAAATTGCCGGTTTAAAGACTTGAGGAAACCGGCGACTTCCAAAGGGTTTCCGGCGATGACTCGGCCCCAAAGCTTCAGTAAGCCTCTTAGACCCTTAGATATATATGTTAGCAAGTAGGTTAGTGATTAAATGGTGGATTTGGAGTAGTTTTAGGGCTAAAAAACCTCGGTATGCACAGAACCGAAAATAGCCCGGTTTGGTTCTGTGCAAACCGGTTCTGTGGAGGCTGTTATGGGTTAGTTTTGAGACATGCTAGAATGTCAAGGATCATGTTATTAAGGTTGGTGGTTCATGAATGGGTGAATTGAGCAAGAGAAATTGACGATCGGTTGGAATTTCATAGGTTGCGCGGCAGGTTTGGTCTTGGACCACTTGGACCGAATTTGAGGAGATGCTTGAGGAGAGAATTTGTGACATAAAGCTTGAGGTAAGGGAATCCTAAACCTAAGATAGGAAGATTGGACTCGATGGGGCTAGTCGGGTAAATTTTTGGGTGATTCTTGAACAGTTTCAATGTGATTGTCTATTGTACATCCTAGGAGGGTTTAGATGATCCAAATGTTTGATCATTCTTGTGCATTGAGTGATTTGTCGCATTTGAGTGTTGAATTTGATTGTCTTACATGCCATAAGTATGATTGGTGCATGAAATTGCACATGGTCTTGTGTGTGTGAATTGATTCGAATTAATGACATGTTTGAGGCATGATAAGACCCTGAGGCGTATGAGACGCGGGGTGGTGAAATGAATACCCTGAGGCGCTTAGGCGTGGGGTTGGAGTGTATGACACCCTGATGCGTATGAGACGCGGGGTTGAGAAGTCCATAGTCCTGATGTGTGGAAATGCGGGACGGAGTTGTGATGTGTCGATAGTGGCCTGGAGTAACATTGAAACCTGATGCGTTTACGCAGGTTGTCAATGATGGTCTGATGCGTTTACGCGGATCAAGCCTGATGCGTTCTAAACGAGGGCATGAGAATGAGGCAGGTGTAAAAGGTGGAAGTGGTGGTGTGACATGGCGGTGTGTGCATGATCTTAAAGATGTATTGTGATGCCATGTCTGCCTATCTGACACCTACATGATTGATGATAATTGAATGCCTCATGTGTTTGTTTGCATGAAACGCTGATGTTTATGACTGCCTGAGTAGACGGTCGGCCTAACCTAGGGTTAGGGCCTACCTTACTAAGATTTATATCTCATCCCGTTGTGGGCAACATTTTCAGGTCCCCGACGAAGAAAACCGAGTTTGCCATGGATTGGCATTTGACGAAGTCATTGGAGGAAAATAAAGACTTCCCTTTTTTGACCTTAGGGTTGAAAAATGATACTCTTGGGGATTTAGATTTGTAACCTCTGAAGTATGATTGACCTTTATAAAAGGGATACCCTTGTGCCCTTAGTCATCATGTGTTGTTGTATTTGTAATGGAGTTGGCATCACTTTCGCATGCATGCTTCATATAGAGTTGTAAGTTATTGACCGTTGGATCCTGGAGCTCATTAAAGGTAACGGTGAAGGTGGGATGCTCGTGTGCCCACCAGGCTCGGGGCGTGACAGTGAGTGAATTACTGTTGAGCAGAAGTTTATGCCATTTAAATTTGAGCACAACATCGATGGAGTGGACCCCATAGAATCGAGGGGCTTGATTTGGAGTTGAATCCTTTAAGAATGACTTGTCGGCCTTGTTCGTTGTCTTGTTGAGTGAGTAAGCAAGTGCTAAACAAGCTAGGTACTCAGCCTATTTTCACGAGTTAAAGCTTATTATCTTGTGGTTCTAGGGACATATTATAAGCTTGATTTGGTCTAGTCGTTTGTCCCGTAGGTCTGTTTGAGTGGGCAAAGGTCAAGATGGAGGCAGAATCTGACCGGTTTTGGGGAACGACTTGTTTTGGGGGCTCCAAGACTTCGAATGGCTCCAAATATTCGGTGAGGTATTCTACTCTCATAGTAATTGAGTTAGATGAATAGAGGTTATGAGTTCATTGGAGATTAGTGTGACATTTGAATTTTCCTGTCATTTTGAAACTTATTAATGAGAATATATCTAACGATGTATTTCAGTCGTATCTCGCTTGGATCTGATCAATCTCGAGTTAACTGACCAAAAGGGGAAGGCTAACGTGAGACAAGGTATGTGAACTTAGGGAACTTGAATAGGAAATGACACTTTGACCACAAGAATTGTCGAGGGGACATTTAGAGTCATGAAAGGCCGATCTAAGAATGATTAAGGAATGCATTGCTAGCGTTATACAATTGGATTGCGGGTGATGCCACTTAACCAATGTATAATTTGTAAAATTTTCCTAAATCGAACAATGACGATCGAGACCGTTGGAACTAGTAATAGACCTTCGCAATTACATGACAACCAAGGTCGCCATGAATTGACGAGCCCTAAGTGTGATATGAATCACATAGTCGATACGCGTAATGTCTGTAAAAGCCGTCCGTTAGTTCGGGATAGGCTGGAATCATATCTGATAGAGAAATAATTCAGAGACGAGTCTCGAAATTATAAAATGGAGAATCAATAATTCCAACATTATAATTGGATTGGCCATCGCCTCATCGAAGAAAGTTTGAATTAGAAAAACGACATTCCGGACGTTGAGAGTAAAATTACCATTAGCCTTGCCTTAATAAATGGATAAGGGCATTTTCATCAATTGCAATACCCCATGGCTACCGAAAATTAAGAAAAATAACAGCCCTTGGATGAAGACTTGATTGACATGAAGACCAGTGTCAAAGGATTAGGTTTTGGCATTAAATGACAACCTTTTAACCTACCATTCTTCATGGTTGACTCTCAAACTTGGTATATACACCATCTTCTTCCTTCATTATGTCGAAGAACTCATCACCATAACCTTCTTCTTCCTTTTCTTCTTCTTCTTCTTCTGCCGAGAACCGCTCCTGCCCGACCAGCCACTGTCGCCGTCTTTGAGCCACTCGACTGCCACTTTCGGTGACTTTCAGCCGTCGAGCCGGCCACCAACATCAAGCTCAGCCTCTTGCTGACCAGCTCCATCTTGAATCAAGTCATTTGACCCATTGAGGAGCTCTGGCCAGCCATTCTCCCGAGAGTCGATGGAAACCATCGCAGCTGGAGGTAAGCTGCTGTTTGAGCTCCGTAGGACATCGAATCGTTTGAATCTTTCGGCCAAATTTTGTGGACATCTAGAGCACGTATATACTAATTTGTGGTAAAAATTTTGGATGAATTTGATGGATTTTTGACCCCAATGGGTGTTGTGTTTGAAGGACAAAAACTGACCGGCGGTAGGCATGTGAGAACCGAACCTGTCTGTGGGCTTTCCAGCGTTGCCTTGAGCTCAAATTTTCGGTGAGACTTTTCAACTCCTAGAACTACACGTTAACAAGTAGATTAGTGGTTAAATTGAGGATTTAGGATATTTATGGGCTGATTAGTTAGGAACTAAACAAAACCGAAAAATACCCTGTTCGGTTCTATTCTTGTCGTGATCATGGGGGTTCTTTGGGATTCAATTGAGCTCAAATTTCATCTTTGAGATGTACCAGGATGTCGATGAATGTGTCGTTGAGGTTTATGCTCAGTGGATTGGTGAATTGAGCGAGAAAAGTTGACAAAATTAATTGGTTTCGCTAGGATTGTTCACTGCCTTGTTGAGGATTGCTTGGACCGAATTGTTGAAGTGCTTGAGAGGAGAATTTTGCTAAATTAAGCCTAAGGTAAGAAGTTTCTAAACATTGGCTAGGAGAATTGGACTCGATTGGGTGAATTGAGTATGAATTGGGTTGGTTCTTGTGAATTATGGTGTGATTGTCCAATGTGCATCCTCGAGAGATGTCGATGGCTTGAACACTTGTTGAATGCTTGTGCCATGAATTGATTGCCTCTTGTGTGTGATGAGATTGATTGCCTTGCATGCCATAGATATCTAGCTTGATGCATGGGCTTGTACTTGATCATGAAGTTTAAATTAAAATAATGTCCGGCATGCTTTGAAACCTATGATACCCTGAGGTGTTGAGACGCGGGGTTGTATGGATTGATATCCTGAGGCATTGAGATGCGAGGTTGTGTTGAATTGTACCCTGATGCGTTGAGACGCGGGGTTAAAATGGCCAATGTCCTGATGTGTTGAAACACGGGACGGAATTTGATATATGTCGACATAGGCCTAGAATGAAATTGAAAACCTGATGCGTTTACGCGAGTTTGTTAATGGGATGGTCTGAGGCGTAATTACGCAGACCGAGCCTGAGGCATTCTAAACGTGGGCATGAATCAATAGAGGCCTGGAAGGATGGAAGGTGTGACCTGACTTGGTAACGCATACTTGATTTGAACGATGAGATATGATGCCATGATTGCGTGCTTGATGCTCGTTTGTATCCATATGTTATTTAATGATTGTTGAATGCTTCATGTGGTTGCTTGTGCATTTTGTTCATGATTGCATTCACCTAAGTGTACAGTCAACCTACCCTAGAGCGAGGACCTATCTTACTGAGATGTAAATCTCACCCCGTTGCGAAATCACATTTTCAGATCCTAAACCGTGAAAATGTTGACGATCAGACTAGGTGACCCGAAGGAGATGTCCGCGTATTTTGAGGAGTTCTCGGACGGACGGGGAACCATGCACGTTAGGAAGTGTACTGTAGTCTGGTCGATGGGGTGGAAGAAGCTGAAAGTCTCATTGGTTCGAGGCGTGGTTTCTGAGGATACGGGATGTTACTACTGGACCACTAAAGTCGTCTGAAGTACTCCGTAGGGTTATCCCTAGATGGTGTCATCCCACTCGAGATTCCGTGGAGGTCGAGAGATTAGTAGCTAGTTCGAGGAATCTTCCCGAGAAGACCCCAACCTTGGAAGACACCGACGAGGTCATTGAGATCGAAGCCTCCAAAGACGACTTCGTGGAGCGGTCAGCAGACGAGACGATGGAGGATATCGTAGAGGTACGCTCAGAGACTTTCTCGAAGTACGAGCCTACCGAGGATGCCGAGGAGATTAACGACTCCAGCAGCCCTACCTAGGGGTTTCCGTTTTCTAGATTGTTATTTTGCTAAAGACCTCGATGATCCGTTTTCTTTGGAGATGTTAATGGTTGTCTTTTGAGTTGATCTAGTTACCCCTACCGATTAGTAGGATTAGTCTACCAGCGCTTTTGTAAGAACTCGTGGGAGGTTACGTATAAATATAATTATGGTGTTCTTGCTATCTATGTCCCCGCTAATATTTGTACGGAGGAATTTATGTTATCGCTTCCGCATGCGAACGATTCTTTTTGCATCTCTCTATTTATGAATCCTAAGACTCGAGAGTACGCTTGCAGGGAGTTGCGCGCGCCGGTGCCGGTGCGCGGGTCGTGACATTAAGGGTGTTTTTATGGTTGATTTGTAGTGGTTTCCACCGAACAGATTCTGATCGCCTGACCACCGTGGGGGAAACCGAGCTGTTCGAAGCTTTTGTGGTGTTATTTTCCTCTAAACAGTTTGGTGAGACTCCTAAACTTGTTGTATGATGTTTAGACAAGTTGGTTTTGTGAGGAATTTGGGTTAAGAGGTGATTAATGGGCCGTTTGAAGTGAAAATGTGAGATGCCGTCCAACCTGTCCTCAGCGTGCACTAATTTTGAATTGATTCGTTCTAAGTCGTTCGGTATCCAATTGAGCTCCGCTTTCGCCCACGCGCCCGAAAGATATTGAAGTATAAGATTTTGAAATTTAATTTCATAAAAAGTTGATGGATCAATGTCAGTTTAATGAAGCTGGTTGTGGGGCCTAGAAAAGGGTCGTTTGGCGTAATGATATTTATGATGATTTGCCTTGATAGAATGACCTTGGCATGGTTAGGGGCATTGATTTAACACTGTGATGACATGAGGATAAGGTGTTGTGTGTGTTACTGAAGTAGTTGCGCAAGGGAATTGAGAAATGATTGAGTTTCGATGTGGTTTTCCTAGGCCCACCGTGAGAGCCCTATTTGGCCGTGAGCTTACTGACCTCGGAGGGTTGTTTGGATTGAATTTTCTAGCTTGCTTGAAAAGGTAAGTGCCCTTAAACCTTTACTAGGACGCTAGGACACTACTGGATAAGTTTAGTTGATGAATTGATGTGCTTGTGGATCCATTATGCTTGAATGGTCAAGGTCGGACGAGATACCGAGTCTTGTATGATTACTTGCAATATATGTGAGATGTTCATGGATGAATTGGTTATGGGAATGGTCGGCTGATAAATGTGCATGAATGGCCATGCGGAATGGGCTTGCTTGGTTACCAATTATGGGAAATCCATACTTGAATTGGTAAAGGAATGCCTTATGTGATTGATTGTCTTGGTGTGTGAATCGTGCCTTGCATTGTGAGTATTTGACCATGATTGTTGATAATGCTATGAGTCTAATTGCTTGTCCTGTTGAATTGTACTCAATCGAGAGGTTGTTAAAGGGATGAGTTTTGGCTTGTTTTAACGAGAAGCACATTGTATGATGGCAAGCTCTGATTAAATTGACTTGGAACCTGATGCGTCCGAACGCGGGTTGCCAATTGTTTTTAGCCTGAGGCGTATTGATGCGGGCTTGGCTATTAGAATTGAATTTGTGATTAGCATGATGCGTATTGATGCGAGCTTGGCCATTAGAATTGAATTTGTGATTAGCGTGATGCGTAATGACGCGGGCTTAGCCTTTAGAATTGAAATTGTGAATAGCCTCATGCGTATTGATGCGGGCTTCGTCATTAGAATTGAAATTGTGAATAGCCTTGACACGGGCTTGGCCATTAGAATTGAAATTGTGAATAGCCTAATGCGTGTTTACATGGGTCGATCCGTTGAAAAGAGAATTGTGATGAAATGGTGAACACGACTCTGCATATGAATTTGATGCGGTCCTGATGTTGCATTGAGTACCTTACGATATTTCTTCAATGAGCTATTGTACGCTGCTTTTAGAAGATGTCTAGGGGTACTGACGGCCTAGTCTAGGTTTAGGGTTTACTTGCTGAGATTTATATCTCACCCCGTTGGGGATTAACTTTTTCAGGTTCTTGATGAAGGAAACACGAGCTTGATGAGGATGAGCTCTCAAGGAAGTAATTGTAGGAAATAGATTTATGCTTTTTGTGGCCTTAGAGATTGTATTTTGGTTTTGTGGATTGGAATTGATCCATTGATATTTGATCGTCATAACTAAGGAAGTGTAATATATAGATATGCGAAGTGTACCCTTTTTCAGTCCTAAGTCATTTTTTTAATTCATGATTGGGGTTGTTTCTCGCTTCCATTTGTATATGGATTTCATATGCTGTGGCCCGAAGGATCCTGGGAGTCTATCGAAAATAAACGGCCCAATGGGATGTTCGCACGTTCGCCGAGTTCGGGGTGTGACAGTTCTAATACCATTCTTAGATCGGCCTTTAATGGCCCAAAATATTTTCCCGACAATCCTTGTGGTTAAGGTGCCAAATCATTATCAAGTTCTTTAGTCCACATATTTAAATCCTTGTTAGCCTTTCCTTTTTAATTAGTCGACTCGAGAGTGATCAATTCCGAGTGAGATTTAACTAAAATATATCGATAAATATTCATTCATTCATAAGCTTCGAGATATGGTTGGAAATCAGGATGTCACATGTCTATACAGCAACTCTCGTGGAAATGGTGTGCACTTTTAAAATAAAAAATTCACTTATTTTTTTAAATTAAAAAGTAAAAAAATACACGGCCTTGCAATTGTCACTCAACTACCCTTGGCACCACTCCCATTGCGAATTGGCGATGGATAGGGGGTGCTCGGGGGGTCGTCGAAGCCTCGCCAAGGGTTGGTGATGCCTAGCCGTGGCTGGACGAGGCCTCGCAAACTCCACGGCGAGGCTCGATCCCACCTCAATCTGGGCGTGGCCGAGCCTCACTGTGGCTGAGCGAGGCCGGAATCGCCCAGCCAGCCGTGCGATTTGCGAGGCCTTGGCCAGCTACGATCAAGCCTTGTCGACCCCTGGCAAGGCCCCGTCGAGGGTCACCGGGCCTCGTCAACCCCTTAGGTACCCCTCCACCCATCGCCGGCTAGAGCCCTCACCGCTCAACTGCAAGTTTATAATTTTTTTTAAAAAAATTTTGGCATATTTTTACTTTTGTAGTTTACTTTTAATTTTTTGAATATTAAGTGATTTTTCGTTGATTTTCAATTTATTTTTTTTCTGATGTGGAAGTTCCGGCGAGCCACATATGCGCCACGCGTAATTTCCAGAAGCCACGTCGGACTTGGCACCGAAATAACCATTTTTTATAAAAATTAGCACTTAAGTGATCGTAAAAAAATATTAGCACTAAAGTGAGCGTCGTACCCAAATATTGTCACTTTTGCTGTCCTTCTGCTTAGAACATTGTATTTACATTCCTACACTACACTTTAGCACACACTACATGCGTCCGTACTTGGGTTGCATCAGGAGTTAATAGGATGGTATTTTTGAAGGGCTAAGTACATTATGAATACCATAATTTTTATACTGCACTCACTTATATGTTATAACTTTTTTTTGCTCACTTGGGTTCCATATCGAAAGAAAATTGTTCACTTGAGCGCTACTTCGGCAAATCGCCCTATGTGGATTTATTTATTTATTTATTTATAGTGACCCATAGATTTTTAATTTTTTTAACATTTTTCAAATTTTTTCTTATTTTGATTAATTTTGATATATTTTTCTTTTTATTTTGCTTTTTTCGTTGTGTATTGCTCCCTAGGCCAGTGAGGGTTACGGGAAACCCTCATCGGCCACAATTGATGACCCTAGGGACAAGAGCCACCTCGTCATGGGCCGATGGGGCTGTGTGACATTCTGATTTCCAGTTAATATCAGGCTCATTAATGAGAAGCGTATATCTAGAGATGTATTTAAGTCGTATTCCGCTCAAATTTGATCAATTCGAGTAGACTGACCAAAAGGGAAAGGCTAACGCGAGATGAGGTACGTGGACCTAGGGAACTAGATAGGAAATGACGCTTTGGCCATAAAGATTGTCGAGGGAACTAGCGATAGACCCTCACAATTACATGACAACCAAAGCCGCCACGAATTGACGAGCCCTAAATGTGATATGAATCACGGGGTCGATACGCGTAATGTCTGCAAAAGCCACCTGTCGGTTTGGGATAGGCTGGAACCACGTCTGGCAGAGAAAAACATCAGAAATGAGCCATGAAAATTGAAAGTGGAGAATCAAGAATTCCAACACTACAATTGGATTGGCCGTCATCCTATCGAAGATTATTCGATTGAGAAAAAGGACATTTCGGATGTCGGGGGTGAAATTATCTTTTTGCCTCTCAAGCTTAGAACTTTGCCTATGCATTTGAAGAAGGGCATTTTGGACTTTATCCCTTCCACCATGGCTGCAGAAAAAATGGATTAATTGTGGCCATTGGATCAATTGGAATGACAAGTGAGACATGTGTCAATGGATGGGCAAAGGAGTGGTCAAATCCACTATACCACACCTAACATTCAACCATTGACCAAGGCCTTGAGTATATAGCCTTTTTCTCTCTCTCTACTCCATTTGGCCTGCCACACTTGAAGAAACCACCGAAAATCCTCTCTTCTTCTTCCCTTCAACCTGCCGACCGCCGACCAGAACCGAACCTCCTATTCGCCAGCCACGACGCCACCTTTCGGCCACCATTCGGCCACCAACCGACCACACCGACGAAGCTTTATGTCTTGCCGACGTCCTCGAATAAGAATCAGGTCGATTGAAGCACTGAGGAGTCCCGAGTAGAGATTCTCCCGAGAGCCAACGAAATTTGCTCCAGCCTGAAGTAGGTAATGCTTTTTACCCTTTTGATGGGAATTCTTGGAGTTTTGAGGCCAAATTTGGTGGAGACCTAGTAGACATGTGTAAGGATCTGTGATAAAAAGTTGGGCTCAATTTGATAAATTTTTTACCATGAACAGACCTTGTGAACTTTACCCATAATTTGTGGGTAAACTGACTTGGACAGTTCGGCGAGTTTCAACGGGAATCCGGCGGCCATTTGACTCCAAACTCATGGTGAACCTTACAAACCCTTAGACGAACATGTTAAGAGGTAGGATAAGGGTAAGATGTTGGATTTAGAGTTAAATTAGGGCTGGTAGCTCACGGCATGCATAGAACCGTGAGGAACTGATTTGGTTCTGTGCATGGCCAAACCTTGGAGGGCTGTTGGCGTTGGATTGTGAGTCCCAAATTGATGAGTAAGGCATGTTAAGAGGATGAGAGTTATGTTATGGTAGTTTATGGTCTATGGATTGAGAATTTGGACAAGAGAATTGATGAAATTGATTGGATTTTATTAGGTTACGCGGTGAATTGTGTGACATTTTGATTTCCAGTCAATTTCAAGCTCGATAATGAAAAGTGCGTATTTGAAGACGTATTTCAGTCGTATTCCGCTCGAACGTGATCAATTTGAGTAGACTGACTAAAGAGGAAAGGATAACGCGAGACGAGGTACGTGAACTTGGAGAACTCGGATAGGAATGGCGTTTTGGTCATAAGGATTGTCGAGGGAACTAGCAATAGACCCTCACAATTATATGACAACCAAAGCCGCCACTAATTGACGAGCCTTAAACGCGATATGAATCACGGGGTTGATACGCGTAATGTCTGTAAAAATCGTCCGTCAGCTCGGGATAGGCTGGAACCACGTCTGGTAGAGAAAACTATTAGAAACGAGCCTTGAAAGATTTGAAATGGAAAATCAAGAATTCCAACGTTATTCGAATTGGTCGTTGCCCTATGGGGGTAAAATGACCATTTTACCCCTCAAGCTTAAGATTTTGCTCAAGTAAATGAAGAAGGGCAATTTGGATAATTAACCCTCCTATTGGCTGCCGAACACAAGGACCAAAAAGAAGCCATTGGATTCCCTTGATAAGAACAATGGACAAGTATCAAAAATCCAAGGGTGGAGATCACTTCATCAATAAATGCCACCTACCAATCAACTCAACTGACCAAAATTTTTGGATAATCAAAGCTCTCTCTTTCCTCTCTCTCCTCACTCCAATTTTGGTAAAAATCACCCCCCAATCAACCGAGCAACTTTTTCTTCTTCCTCTAGTTTCTTCTACCTGGCGACCAGCTTCTGGTCTCCCGTTCGCCTGCCACCACGGCCACTTCTGCCTACTCCTGGACATCGACCAGCTATCCAAACAAATATCTATGTCTTGCCGACATTCTTCAATAAGAATCGGAGCATTTGGAGCACCGAGCAGTCTGGAGCAAGAATTCTCCCGAGAGTCGACGGAAATTGCTCCAATCTAAGGTAGGTTTGGTTCTCAGTCCCTTTGATGGTCGAAATGTTGGAATCTATAGCTCAAATTTTGTGGAGATCAATCTAAGAGGTGTAGGAATCTGTGGTAAAAATTTGGGCTCAATTTGATAAGTTTTTTTATCACGAACCGACCTTGCGTATTTCGCCCAGATATTAACTTAGAGGAACCGGCCATCAGTTCTGGAGGTTCTGGGCCACTTCCGGCCACCTACCTACTGTTGGCCGACCACTACAGTGAAGCCCCACGTCTTGCCAAACTCCTCCAATTGGAATCAGGCCATTTGGAGTTCTGTGGAGTCCCGGCCAAGCAATCTCCCACAGGCCGACAGAATTGGAACCAACCTGAGGTAGGTTTGTTTCTCAGTCCATTTGAAGGTCGAATTCTTGGAGATTTGAGCTCAAATTTGGTGGAGATCAAGTAGACACATAGTTTATTCTGAGACAAAATTTGAGCTTGATTTGATAAGGTTCTGACCATGAACCATCCTTGTACATCTTGCCCAGAAATTGCTGGTATTCTGGACCTTGGACGATCGGCAACCTTCAGCGACTTTCCGTCAACCTATTGGCTTAAAACTCATGGTGAGCCATCCAAATCCTTAGATAGGCATTATAAGAAGTAGGATGGTGCAAAATTGAGAGATTTGAGGTAGATTAGAAACGGTTGGACCCAGCATGAACAGAATCGAATGGAATCGGTTCAATGCCGGGCCAAACCGATTCTGTGGGTGGCTGAATGTGTAGGATTTGTGTTGCAATTTGGTATGTATGATGTGAAGAGATGATGAGGAATATGTTATAGGTGATTTGGATTGATGAATTGAGGAATTGGACTTGGGAATTTGACAAATCGGTTGATTTTCCTAGGTTGTGCGACGAATTGGCCTTGGACTTGAGGTGGCCGAAACTTTGGAGGCTCATGAGGAGCAACTTGGGTTGCCAAATCAAAGTTAAGGAAATTCCTAACCTTAAGATAGGAAGATTGGACTCGAATGGGTAAGTCGAGGCTTGATTGGTTGATTTGTGTGGGATTTTCAAAAGGGATAACTTTTAAAATGTCCTAAAACGTTCTAGGATGAATGAGTGTGACCTTGTTCATACCTGATTTGGTTGCCATGCCTGTGTATTATTTGACTTACTTTATATGCCACGGAATTTGTGAAATGCATTAGAATGCGCTTTGCCATTAATTGTGAAATTGAATTGAAAATCAAAGCATGAGATTTGATGTGGCATGAGCTTGGCATGGCATGGCCCTGAGGCGTGTGAGACGCGGGGCGGAAGGTTGAGACCTTGATCTGACAAGGTCGCGGGGTGAAGAATGATTAGATGGCGCCCTAATGCGATGAAGTCGCGGGGTTGAGATAGCCACAGTCCTGATGCAATCTAATCGCGGGACAGAGTATGAGCTCATAAACCTTGGCTGGACATGAATCGGGACCTGATGCGTTTACGCGAATCATCGATGACGGTCTGATACGTTTACGTGGGCCGAACCTGATGCGATCTAATTGCGGGCTAGAGTATGAGGTAGGCAAGAGTTGATGGATGTGGCGAAAAGGCAGGCCGAGTATACATTTGCACATGAGTGTGGCACGAGATCATAAATGCATGCTTGTCTTCTATATGTTGTTGTGTATTGAATTGCGATTGTTATGCCTACGTGGGTTCATAAGTTGGGATCTGCTGAGTGACACGACTGCCTGGGTGGACGGTCGGCCTAACCTAGGGTTAGGACCCACCTTATTGAGATTTATATCTCACCCTTGGGGAGACTTACATTTTATAGGTTCCAAGCAAAGGTGGCACAAGCTTGCCAAGAATTGTCGTCTAAAGAGATAGTTGATCAATTGCATTAGAATGAAATTGTCAATTGTGGATATTGAGGTTGTACTTCGGATATTAAATTGGGGAATGATCTTTTAGTGATTAGTTAAGGTGATTTTGATGTATCCTTATGTCCTAAGTCATCGTATATTGTTGTATTTATATAATTGAAGAAGGCATCGCTTCTGCATGCATTCGATTAGAGGAGTTGTATGTTATTGGCCATTGGATCATGGAGCGTTAATGAATGAATGGCATGGACAGGAATGTTTGTGTGCCCTTCGAGTCGGGGCGTGACATCCACGTTCAATTTGGTATCAGAGCAATGTCAGCTCAATCCAATGTGATTAAGACTTGGAGTGATAAGGAGCGATGACTTGAGGACAATTGGATATTGAGGTCTATAGGACTAGGCATGGATTGTTGAGTTTCGAGGACATAGGCTTGAATTTGTGTACACTTGAATGGTCCTAGAGTTGACTTTAATGGATGATCTTGAGTTAGATGGCGATTAAGGTGTAAGTGGAAGTAAGCTGTGATTGGAAAGTCATGAGCATGGACTTTGAGGTAGTAATTATGCTTGAGGATAATAGGGAAATTGCTTATGAATGAAGGGTCAATTGAGGTGTATGATTGTGATATTGATTTGCCTATGACCCAACTTGAGGAGTACGAGTTATAAAGAGACGACTGATATTAGTGGATTCAGGCTTGAATTGCATGAGATTTTGATGGTTTTAGTTATCGATTGTTATTGGCAACGTTGGATGATATGAGTTGAGATGAATACAAGGAGTACTTGAATTGAAAATCAGTTGTGATCAAATGCATAGGGATTTGATTTGAATGTTGGCTGGACTTGAGGTATAAGGTTGAATATAGGCAATTGATCTGTGAGATGTGATGATCATTAGCGGAATTAGGACTCTTGAATGGATAGGAATTGATCTGAGGGTGGTTTTGACAGGACAAGTAGTAAGGACCGTCATGCTGTGCTTGAGTTTGTGGCTTGAAAATGTAAGTCGATAAGGGTGCATGTAGCGACTTATCGCTGCTGGACTTAATAAATCGTCGCTTGGTATGGGACAAGTCGATGGGATACCTATAAACTGTGATGAAACATGGTATGGGACATGTGGAGCGGGGCTTTCTCCGTAGATATATAGCTGGGGACAACGTGCATCGACTAGGTCTGATGAGGGCGGAGAGTGATCATCGAGACAGAGAGGTTCGGACAAGGAGCGGCTCCTGGCAGGCTTCTAAGAAGGCAGAGGCAAGAGTGACCCAAGTCATAACTTGAAAGGGGAAGCCTAGGTATCAAGTTGAGTCCAATAGAGGATAAGGGATGTATGGCACGGAATTGATCCTCGTAAAAAATGATTGAAAGTGGCAGGACATGTGTACTGGCACCTATGACCGGCATAACTAGAAGCTTCGTGCTTGACATTGAACACCTTTGAAAAAGGAAAGTGATGATTATGATGGCCTGTTAGGCATGTTTGATGATTAGCCTCATGTGCTTGGCTTGGCCAAGGTATGACTGAGAAGTTAGATGACGTATGGGTTTATACCCTTGGAACCGAAGCGTGTTGAGATGAGATAGTCTGTTGTGACTATGCTAGAGAGGCGGATGCCTTTAGGCCTCGAATATGAGCTTTTGACCCAGTGAATCGCTGTCTTGAGTGATTGATTAACTATTGCCTAGTTGAGGCTGGCCTAGTAATGGCCGTTAGTTGAGAAGTTGCATCGTTGAGACTGGCTAGAGGAAGGATTATAGAACAAGGATGATTTGAGATACTTGAATATTCGGCAATTAATTGAGAATTGCTTGAGAACCATTAGATAGTTGTTTGGGAACCACTGATGGATGGTGAAAAATATTGAGATGAGCAGCCTGAGGTTGATATACTTGAGTAGATGACTTGAGTCTTGGATTCCTGGAGGGAATCATAGTAGTTCCAGTGACATGAGAACTTGATGAGACTGAAGGACCAAGGTATGGTCGCTAAAGTAGCACTTGGTTTGCGTATGTGAGATACGAAAAGATCCAAGGACCAAGATAGATCATGAGAACGTAATGAGTTTGAACGACCAAGGTGTGGTCATAGAAGAGCGTTGGGCTCGAGAATATGCGGTATGGAAGATCCGAGAATTGATATGAGTCATGAGAATTGAGTAAATATGGGCGATTTGAGTACGAGTACTAAAAGAGAATACGGCTCGATCGGTTGATCGTACAAGACCCAAGAGTCGAAAGGGTCGTGAGAACTTTCAATGGAAATGGGAAAATTGTTCATTAAGCAAGTTCGGAGAGGAGCTGCCATAATTCTCTAAACCACTATGGTGATAAATGCTTGTGCTGACGAGTTAAGTGATAGAAATCACAGGAAAGGTGACTCGAAGTCATTTCATTCACGAGAAAAGTGAATGTGTGCGAAGAACCATGAGAGTTCTGAGAAGCTTGTGAAGCTGTAAATAAGAATGATAATGACTGAGTTTGATGGAAGAATGAAAGTTGAATTGTCTCTTTCTAGATTGAGGACCTTAATGAGAAAACCTTATAGGTTTTGGACACACTGAAGAAGGAAAATGACCCTGGTAGTACTAGCCCTAAAAGGCTATTGAGGATTGGTGGAAGGCCACTAGTGGAAGAATTTCCTCGGAGGCATGAGATCTGTCTAGACGACTTCTGTTGAGTTGATCGATGGAAAGTATTATCCTAGGATTACTTGAGAGCAAGGATTGTTTGGATCCTGATGTTGTTGCAAGGATCATAAGATGATCGACCGGTGTGAGACAGAGTTTTCAAGGCCGCTTAGACATATGGTAAGGGTGGCCAAGGACCCTTGAACAAGATGAGTAAGTTCCTGAGTGGATTGGAACTTGAAAACCTTACGGCTGGTTATTGTTCTTGATTTTGAGGAATGGTGATAAGACTTAGCTAAGGAAGAGAATGATTAAAAGACTTATGAATAAGAGGACTTCTGCTCATGGATTACGAGCAAAGAGATGTTCATTATGAATATGGAGCGTGCCTATGGAAAATGGTTTATTACCTGGGCGAAGGCACATAGTGAAAAGTGAGTAGTAAGTCTTTTCTGTTATGAATGAGGTCGAAGAAGAATTGGCATGTTAGATTGCCTGAAGTTAATGATTTCCTGGGATCGGTTGATTGGAGTAGAACCACGAGAGATGAAATCATGAGTTGCTATTCTCTAAAGAATGGGGCATGATTCTTAAAGGGCGATTGGACGATGAATTGGTCACTGATGAAAAGAAAAGGTGAACGGACTCGATAGTCCTGACTGCTTATGATTCCAGTGCATGATTTAATAAGCGAAAGGAACGCTTGAAGAACACTTGTAAAGTGATTTGAGTTAATCGAATTGACCATTCGACAAGTGAACGGGTGAAGACCCAAGGACAAATAGGTATTGTCACTGAGGTGACTGAGTTAGGGAAAAGAAAATGTGAAAGCATGGTGGCATTTGAATTCTGAAGTAAAGGTATCGCCGTTGGTGCAGACTCCAAGGTTGGAAAGGACAAGGTCAATTTGAAGTAAGAAAATGCCATGGAATTGTGTAGTTTCTTCCTCAGAGTAAGAGACCCTATTGTAAAAGGAAGAGAGGCTCTAAATTATCTCAGTATGATGATTGAGCGTCTGTACCGGGAAAGAAGACGCAGGACTTGAGTGACTCTTAGAATTGAAATCAGAGAGGCTGTTTTTAAAGACAATGTTGAATTCCAGGATGATGTCGACGTTTAGTGGAACAAACGGAATTGGATAAGGTCACCTTAGCGAGTATGAAACTCAAAGGCTAACACTAAAGTTTCTCGAGAAGAAGAATGACAAGGATAAACGAGATGTCGTGCGGTCCTAGAGGAGATCAGTGACGACAGAGAGCCAAGGTCTGAGCTCTCAAATGGAAAGTGCGAAGAATAGTTGGGGGATTCGACACTTGGTAGAAGGATGTTGATAATAGTCGAATCAAGTGCCCAAGGAGTGATTGAGTTGATTGTTACCACCTCGAGAGATGAGGATTGGACTCATTTAAGGAGTTATGAGAAACATGAATGGTTATGAGAATGTCATATGGACTCTAGGCAAATGCCTATTGCGTGCTGAATGTGAAGAGCGCAAGTTGTAGACAAGATGATGTAAGATTCACGCATTGAAATAAATGGTAAATCCTTTGAGGATAAGGATGAGTGATTAGTCGACAAGGGTCGATATGAGTTGTGAAAAGTGCAAGCTTTTGGGATTGATGAGCGGCAATAGACGGACCGTTGAAAGATTCCCTACAAGAGCTATTCATTGGTGAAATGGACTAAGGACGAGCCATGACATGAGTGGGCGAATGAGCGTGAAAAAAGTCTTCGAGGACTCAAGTTAAGCTCAAAAAAGGGGTTAAATACAAGATGTAATGTGAAGGAGGAACATACGTGAATTGCACTTTCGAGGACTAGAGTTGAATGGATGCCTATGCCGGTAGTGGCGTTCCTGCTCGGATTCAAAAGAGTTGGTAGAGTCTTATTGATGTGATGTGGAAAGGAAACTTGAGGAGTAACAAGATGATTTGAAAAGGGGATTGCATGTACGCCATGATGGCAAAGCTATGTGAATTGGCATGCTCAAAGCATGATTGGAATGGTTTGTGAACGTCCTCGTGATAAAGTTGGGAGATGTTGTTTGAGTAAAAGAACATTGCAAGGCTACCCCTATACGAGAGTATAAGGTAGCAGTCTCCCGAGGAGAATTGAATAAGAGGCAACGCGAATATATAGAGTTGTTGCGGATATGAGAGCATTGCTTAGATAAAGGAAAGACTTCGAAAGTATGGGAATCATAAGAAGTTGAGAGCATGGAATGTCTGAAGGGCATTGGTAAAAAAAAGGCGCGCAGAATGAAGTGACCGCCCAAGTGTTACTATAGTGATGTTCGTATCGCTAAGAAAGGGTGAACTGTTTAACGGATGTTTACAAATGAGAGTTGAACATTGAGAAATGGACAATGGAGGGACAGATCTTCCCTCAAGTTGGAAGTTCGTTAATGGACTAGCGTGACGGCTACTGGAAACACCTAGCTTGAAGGCCAGAAGGAAATTGAGGTGTGCCATGGTTAAACACTGATACTGGACAGATTATAGGAATGGATGGAAATCTTGAGGCTTATGGATGGAAGTACGAGTCCAATATTGAAAGGAAATTTAAGGAGATGATCTCATTAAAATTCGAAAGGAGAATTATGGTGTTTCTTGATGTGGCACAAAGGTGTGCCAAGATGCACATATATATATATATATATATATATACATATCGGTGATGAGGTTGAAAGTTGAAATTGTCTATCTTGTGGTCGAGCATTAGACATGTCGATAAGAGGGAAGGATATGACACGAAAGTTGAAGGATCACTTTGATCCAAGGAAATTGCCGGATAGAGTCGAGAATGGATTGTTATGGGAGTAGTCATGTAAATGTTTGAGGAGTCCAGAGGGCCATAACTCGATTTGATTGATGAAGGGCAAATTGATAAAGCCCTAGAATCTCTGTTGGCGTGAAAGGAAGTTCGAAAGGAGTGAGACGCTGAATGGTATGGGTATTAAAGAGCGCAGTCTGGCGAGGGCTTGGTGATAATGGTTATGGACAAATGAAAGAGATAAGGTGAAGGCTCGAGGAAGAGCTGCGGGCAGATGATGTTAATGTCGAACGAGAATAGACGAAAGTAAATCAGACTAAGGGCTAAAAGTAACAAGTCCTAGAGAAGGATAGTTGTGAATTGGAAAAGACGAACAAGATCGTCAAGCCATGGGAAGAATCATCCGGAAAAGTGAGGATGCGACGAGACGGCTATACCCCCAAGGGATTGGATGGAGTAGAAGGTTGTGAATTTCGAGGACGAAATTTCTTTAAGGGGGGAAGAATTGTGACATTCTGATTTCCAGTCGATTTCAGGCTCAGTAATGAGAAGTGTGTATCTAGAGATGTATTTCAGTCGTATTTCGCTCGAACTTGATCAATTCGAGTAGACTGACCAAAGGGGAAATGCTAACACGAGACGAGGTACGTGGACCTGGGGAACTCGGATAGGAATGGCGCTTTGGCCATAAGGATTGTCAAAGGAACTAGCAATAGATCTTCACAATTACATGACAACCAAAGCCGCCACGAATTGACGAGCCCTAAACGTGATATGAATCATGAGTCGATACGCGTAATGTATGCAAAAGCCGCTTGTCTGTTCGGGATAGGCTGAAACCACGTCTGATAGAGAAAACTATCAGAAACGAGCCTTGAAAGATTTGAAATGAAAAATCAAGAATTCCAGCGTTATTCGGATTGGCCGTCGCCCTATTGAAGGTTTCCAGAACGAGAAAAAACGATGTTCGGAACGTCGGGGGTAAAATGACCATTTTGCCCCTCAAGCTTAAGACTTTGCCCAAGCAAATGAAGAAGGAAAATTTAGACAATTAACCCTCCTATTGGCTGCCGAACACAAGGACCAAAAAGAAACCATTGGATCCTCTTGATAAGAACAATGGACAAGTGTCACAAATCCAAGGGTGGAGATTACTTCATCAATAAATGCCACCTACCAATCAACTCAATTGACCAAAATTTTTGGATAATCAAAGCTCTCTCTTTCCTCTCTTTCCTCACTCCATTTTCGGCAGAAATCACCCCCCAATCAATCGAGCAACTTCTTCTTCTTCCTCTAGTTTCTGCTGCCCGGCGACTAGCTTCTGGTTTCCCGTTCGCCGGCCACCACGGTCACTTCCGGCCACCCTTAGATGCTGGCCATCCATCCAAACAAAGATCTATGTCTTGCCGACATTCTTCAATAAGAATCAGAATATTTGGAGCACCGAGGAGTCCGGAACAAGGATTCTCCTGAGAGTTGACGGAAATTGCTCCAAACTAAGGTAGGTTCGGTTCTCAGTCCCTTTGGTGGTCGAAATATTAGAATCTCTGGCTCAAATTTTGTGGAGATTAAGCTGAGATGTGTAGGAATCTGTGGTAAAAATTTAGGCTCAATTTGATAAGTTTTTGTCCATGAACCGACCTTGTGCATTTCTCCTAGCAACTGACTTGGAGGAACTGGCGATTAGTTCTGGAGCCTCTGTTCGGTGCCCACTTGGGCCACTTCCGGCCACCTGCCGACCACTGAATGACCACCACAGCGAAGCTCTACGTCTTGTTGAACTCCTTCAACTAGAATCAAGCCATTTGGAGTTTTGTGGAGTCCCGGCCAAGCAATCTCCCACAGGTCGACAGAACTAGAACCAACCTGAGGTAGGTCTGTTTCTCAGTCCATTTGAAGGTTGAATTCTTGAAGATTTGAGGTCAAATTTGGTGGAGATCAAGTAGACACATAGATGATTCTATGGTAAAAATTTGAGCTTGATTTGACAAGGTTTTGATCATGAACCACGCTTGTACATCTTGCCCAGAAACTGTCGGTATTCTGGACCTTGGACGATCGGCGACCTTCGGTGACTTTCCGGCAACCTCTCGGCTTAAAACTCACGGTGAGCCATCCAAATCCTTAGATAGGCATTATAAGAAGTAGGATGGTGCAAAATTGAGGGATTTGAGGTAGATTAGAACCGGTTGGACCCGGCATGAACAAAACTGAATGGAACTGGTTCAATGCCGGGCTAAACCGATTCTGTGGGTGGCTGAATGTGTGGGATTTGTGTTGCAATTTGGTGTGTATGATGTGAAGAGATGATGAGGAATATGTTATGGGTGATTTGGATTGATGAATTGAGAAATTAGACTTGGGAATTTGACAAATCGGTTGATTATCCTAGGTTGTGTGACGAATTGGCCTTGGACTTGAGCTGGCTGAAACTTTAGAGGCTCATGAGGAGCAACTTGGGTTGCCAAATCAAAGGTAAGGAAATTCCTAATCTTAGGATAGGAAGATTGGACTTGATTGGGTTAGTCGAGGCTTGATTGGTTGATTTGTGTGGGATTTTCAAAAGGGATAACTTTTAAAATGTCCTAAAATGTTCAAGGATGAATGGGTGTGACCTTGTTCATACCTGATTTGGTTGCCATGCCTGTGTATTATTTGACTTACTTTGCATGCCACAAAATTTATGAAATGCATTAGAATGCGCTTTGCCATTAATTGTGAAATTGAATTAAAAATCAAAGCATTAGATTTGATGTGGGATGAGCATGGCATGGCATGGCCCTGAGGCGTGTGAGATGCGGAGCGGAAGGTTGAAACCTTGATGCGACAAGGTCGCGGGGTGAAGAATGATTCAATGGCGCCTTGGTGCGACGAAGTCGCGGAGTTGAGATAGTCGCAATCCTGATGCGATCTAATCGCGGGACAGAGTATGAGCTCATAAACCTTGCCTGGAGATGAACTGAGACCTGATGCGTTTATGCGGGTCACCGATGACGGTTTGATACATTTACGCGGGCCAAGCCTGATGCGATCTAATCGCGGGCTAGAGAATGAGGCAGGCAAGAGTTTATGGATGTGGCGAAAAGGCAGGCCGAGTATACATTTGCACATGAGTGTGGCACGAGATCATAAATGCATGCTTGTCTTTTGTATGTTGTTTTGTATTGAAATGTGATTGTTATGCCTGCGTAGGTTCATAAGTTGGGATCTGTCGAGTGATGCAACTGCCTGAGTGGACGGTCGGCCTAACCTACGGTTATGACCCACCTTACTGAGATTTATATCTCACCCTAGTGGGGGCTTACATTTTACAGGTTCCAAGCAAAGTTGGCATAAGCTTGCCAAGGATTGGTGTCTAAAGAGATAATTGATCAATTGCATTAGAATGGAATTGTCAATTGTGGATATTGAGGTTGTATTTCAGATATTGAATTGGGGAATGATCTTTTAGTGATTAATTAAGGTGATTTTGATGTACCCTTGTGTCCTAAGTCATTGTATGTTGTTGTATTTATATAATTGAAGAAGGTATCACTTCTACATGCATTCGATTAAAGGACTTGTATGTTATTGGTCGTTGGATCCTGGAGCGTTAATGAATGAACAGTATGGACAGCGATGTTCGCGTGCCCTCCGAGTCGGGGCATGACAAATTGGCCCTTATATTGATTTGGCCGAAACTTTGAGGACCTATGAGGAGGAAATTGTGATATCAAAATCAAGGTAAGGGAATTCCTAACCTTATGCTAGGAAGATTGGACTCGATTGGGTGAGTCTAGGCTTGACTGGTTTGATTTGTGAGACATTTTCAAAGGGGATAACTTTTAAAATGTCCTAAGATGTTCTAGGATGAATGGGTGTGACTTTGTTTGTGCCTGAATTGGTTGCCATGTCTGTATGTTATTTGACTTACCTTGCATGCCACGAGAAATACGAAATGCATGTGAATTTGCACTTGCCGTTGGGTGCGTAATTGAATTGAAAACCAAGGCATAAGTTAGGACTGTGGCATGAGTACGATATGGCAAGGCCTTGAGGCGTGTGAGACGTACGGCGGGAAATGACACCCTGATACGACGAGATCGCGAGATGGAGTTGATATTGTGTGGCGCCCTGATGCGATGAAATCGCGCGGTTGAGATGGCCACGGTCCTGATGCGAATTATTCGCGAGACGGAGAGGCCCTGAGGCGTATGAGACGCAGGGAAGGAGATATATACCCTGATACGACGAAATCGCGGGGTGGTGTTGATATTGTGTGACGCCCTGATGCGATGAAATCGCGGGGTTGAGTTGGCCAAGGTCCTAATACAAACCATTCGCGGGACAGAGTTATGAGATGTGGATATTGGCCTGGAGATTTACCGAAACCTGATGCGTTTACACGGGTTGCCGATGACTGTCTGATGCGTTTACGTGGATTGAGCCTGATGCGACGAGATCGCAGGCTAGAGATTGAGGCAAGCGGAGATTGTGCATGTTGTGAAGTGGCAGGACTGGTGTACATGATTATTTGAGTGTGACATGAGGTCATCGTTGCACATCTGTCATCTACATGTTGCTATTTTATTGATTAGGCTTGATATGCCTCTATGATTATGAGTTTGAAATATCTAGATAGATGACTACCTGAGTGGACGGTCGGCCTAACCTAGGGTTAGGACCCATCTTACTGAGATTTATATCTCACCCCAGTGGGGGCTTACATTTTTCAGTTCCAAGCGAAGGAAGCATGAGCTTGCCAAGGATTGGTATTTGAAGAGATAGTTGACCAATTGTATTTATAATGGATTTGCCTTTTGTGATATTGGGATTATACTTCTAGTTGAAAGATTTGGAATTGAACTAATGGAAGGAGTTGGTTAACGAGATTTTGATGTATCTATCCTAAGTCATCGGAAGTGTTGTATTTATATGATTGGAGTTGGCATCGCTTTCACGTGCATATTTTGTAAAGAGTTGTAAGGTATTGGCCGTTGGATCTTGGAGCTTCATAAAGGAACGGCTTGGCGGGATGTACGCGTGCTCGCTGGGTTTAAGGCGTGACGTCCCCACTTGTTTGGTATCAGAGCATGGTCAACTCGATCTAATGTGATTGAGATTTGGAGTGATAAGGAGCGATGACTTGAGGACAATTAGATATTGAGGTCTATAGGACTAGGCATGGATTGTCGAGTCTCGAGGATAGTGGGCTCGAACTCGTGAGGTAATCTAATGGTCCTAGAGTTTACTTTAATGGCCGACTTTGAGTTATGTGGTGATTAAGGTTTAAGTGGAAACAAGCTGGGATTAAAGAGTCATAAGTATGTATTTTGAGGTAGTAATTGTGTTTGAGGATAGTAGAGAATTGCTTATGAATGAAGGGTCAATTGAGGTGTATGACTGTGATCTTGATTTGTCAATGACCCTAACTCGAGGAGTACTAATTATAAAGAGGCGACTAATATTAGTGGATTCAGGCTTGAATTGCATGATATCTTGATGGTTTAGCTGTCAATTACTATTGACAGCCTAGGTGATATGAGTTGAGATGAATACGAGAAGTACCCGAATTGAAGATCAGTTGTGATTGGATGCATAGGGATTTGATTTGGATGTTGACTGGACTTGAGATATCTAATGGAATATAGACAAGTAATCTGTGAGGTATGACAGTCATTAGTGGAATTAGAACTCTTGAATGGATAGGAATTGATCTAAAGGCAGTTTTGACAGGACAAGTGATGGGGACGGTCATGTTGTGCTTATGTTTATGGCCTGAAATGAAAGTCGATGAGGGTGCATGTAGTAACTTATCACTATTGGACTTAATAAACCGTCGCTTGGTGTGGGACGAGTTGATGGGATACCTATAAACTGTAATGAAACATGGTATGAGACATGTGGAACGGGGCTTTCTCCATAGATGTATAACTTGGAACAACCTACAAGGACCAGGTCTGATGAGGGCGGGGAGTGATCGCTGGGACAGAGAGGTCCAGACAAGGAGCGGCTCCTGGCAGGCTTCTAAAATGGCATGAGGCAGGAATGACCCAAGTTATAACTTGAAAGGGAAAACTTTGGTATCAGGTTGAGTCCAATTATTGATAAGGGATGTGCGTCACGAATTGATCCTCATCAAGAATGATCGAAAGTGGCATGACATGTGTAATGACGCCTATGAATGGCATGTTTAAAAGCTTCGTGCATAGCAATGGATGTCGTTTGAAAAGAAAACCGATATTGTGATTGGCTTAGTTGGCATGTTTTGTAATTAGCATCATGTGATTGGCTTGGCCAAGGTCTAATTGGGAGAGTAGACGACATGTGGGGTTTATACCCATTGAACTGATGCTTGTTGAGAATGAGAAAGCATGTCGTGTTTGTGATAGAGTGGCAAATGCCATAGACTTATAGCATGATCGATTAACTCAATGAGTTGCTGTCTTGAGTGCTTGTTTGATAGTTGCCTATTTGAGGCTAGCCTAGTAATAGCTGTTAGTTGAGAAGTTGCCACGTTGAGGCTGGCTTGATGAATGATTACAGATCAAGGATGATTTGAGATCCTTGAATATTTGGCGTTTAGTTGAGAATTTCCTATGTATCATTAGAGAGTTGTTTGGGAATCTCTGGATGGTTGATGGTGAAAGATAATGAGAAGGGCAGCTTGAGACTGTCGGATTGAGTAGACAACTTAAGTTTCTGATTCCTAGAGGGAATCATAGTGGTTCAGGAGGCATGAGAACCAAAGGACGTTGAACGACCAAGGTGTGATCGTAGAAGAGAATTGGTCTCAAGTATACATGGTACGAAAAGATCCAAGAACTAAGATGGATCATGAGAACTGAGTAAAGATGAGTAATCAGAACGCGAAAACCAGCAGAGCAATTGACTCGAGTTTGTGAATCATGTGGGACCCAAAAGTTGAGTGGGTCATGAGAACCTTGAATAGAAATGAGAAATTTTTATGGGTAGGCGAGCTCAAAAGGGGCTGCCATTGTTACCCAAGTCGCTGAGATAACTAGTACTGAGGAGTTAAGTGATGGAAGTCACGAAGAAGGTGACTCTGAGTAAGTCTTTTCGAAATTAGATGTGTGGATAGGACCACGAGAGCTGGGAAAAGCTTGTAAGATTATGTATAAGACTAAAATTGATTGAGTCAGGTAGATGGATGAGATTCGAAATTGTCTCCCTCTGGATTGAGGGTTTTATGAGAAAACCTCAGAGATTTTAGGTGCACTAAAGAAGAAAAGTGACCTTGGCAGTACTAGCCCCAAGAGGCTATTGAGGATTGGTGAAAGGTCACCAAAGGAAGGGTTTCCCTCGAAGGCATGAGATCTACCTAGACTACCTCTGCTGAGTTGTTTAATGGAAAGTATCACCTTGGGATTGCTTGAGAGCAAAGGTTGTTTGGATCCTAATACTTTTGCAAGGATCATAAGATGATCGACTGGTGTGAGACAGAGTTCTCAAGGTCGCGTAAGCATATGGTAAAAGGGGTCAAAGACTCTTGAACAAGATAAGAAGTCTTTGAGTGGATTGGAACTTGAGAACCATATGGCTGATTGTTATTTCTGATTTTGAGGAATAGTGACAAGACTCAGCTAAAGAGGAGAATGATTGAAAGACCTGTGAATAAGAAAACTCCTGCTCATGGAGTACGAGCAAAGAGATGTTCATTATGAGTATGGAGCGTGCCTACGAGAAATAGCTGATTACTTGAGCGTAAAACACATAGTGGAAAGTGAGTAGTAAGTCTTTTCTGTTATGAATGAGGTGGAAGAAGAACCGGCATGCTAGATGGCCTGGAATTAATGATTTCTTGGGATCGGTTGATTAAATTGGAACCATGAGGAAGGAAATCATAAGCTGTTGTTCCCTAAAGGATAGGGTATTGATCTTAAAGGGCGATTGAACCATGGATTGGTCATTGACAAAAGGAAAAGTGAACGGACTTGATAGTCCTAACTGGTTGTGATTCTAGTGAATGATTTAGTAAGTGAAAAGGTTGCTTAGAGAATGCTTGCAAGGTGATTTAAGGTAATCGAAGTGACCATTCAACATGGGAATGTATAAGATCCAAGGACGAACAGATATTGTCACTAGAGGTGACTGAGTTATGGGAAAGGAAATGTGAAAGCATGGTGGCATTTAAATCTTGGAGTAAAAGTATCGCCGTCGGTGCAGACTCCAAGGTTGTCGTCCTATGGAATGGGAAGGACAAGGTGAATTTGAAGTGAGAAAACGCCACGGAGTTGTGTAGTTTCTTCCTTAGTGTAAGAGACCCTATTGTAAAAAGGAAGAAAAACTCTAAATTATCTTAGTATTATGATTGAGCGTCTGTACCGGGAAAGAAGACGCAGAACTTGAATGACTCCTGGAAGCGAAATCGGAGAGACAGTCTTGTGGACAATGTTGAATTCCAGAATGATGTTGACGTTCAGTGGAACGAACGGAATTGGGACAAGGTTGCCTTAGTGAGTATGGAACGGAGAGGCTATAGCACTAATGCTTTTCAAGAGAAGAGTGACAAGAATAAATAAAATGTCGTGTGGTCCTAGAGGAGACCTGTGACGATAGAGAGCCAAGGTTTGAGCTCTCAAGTGAAAGGCGCGAGGGATAGTTCGGAAGATTCGACACCTGGAGGAAGGAAGTTGATAATCGCCGAACTAAGTGCCCAAGGTATGGTTGAGTTGATCGTTACCGTTTTAAAAGACGATGGTTGAACTCATGTAAGGAACTATGAGAAACATGAACAATTATGAGGGTGTCATATGGGCTCTAAGGAAATGTCTATTACATGTTAAGTGTGAAGAGCGCAAGTTGTGGACCTGATGAAGTAAGATTCACACATTGGAATAAGTGATGAATCTTTTGAGGATTGGAATAAGTGATGAATCGACTATAGTCGATGTGGGTTGCGAGAAGTCGAGATTTACTGAGATTGGTGAATTGTTACGGACGAATCGAGGGAAGATTTCCCCCCAAGAACTGTTCCATCAGTGAAATGGACTAAAGACGAGTCGTGACACGAATGGGTGAATGAACGTGACAAGAGTTTTCAAGTACTCGAGTTAAGTTGATGACTATGCCATGTATGACGATTCCGGTTGGAAATCGAAAAGCTTATGAAGGTCGTAGTGGCACGACGTAGAATGAAACTCGAGGCATAACAAGACGGTGTGAAATGGATATGGTTTGTACGTCGTAACGATAATGCCATATGAATTGGCATGCTTAGAGCATGATTGGAGTTGGTTGCGAATATTCTCGCAACAAAGTTTGTAAAATTCTTACTTGGGTGGAAGAAGATTTCAAGTTTATATCTACTCCAAAGGATATCAAGTAGTAGATTTCTGAGAGGAATTGAACAAAAGGCAACGCAGATGTGTAGAATTGCTTGTGGATATGAGAGCGTTGCTTAGATAAAGAAAAGTCCTTGAATTATGTGAACTATGAGAGATTGAGAACATGGACTGTCTAAACGGAATTGAAGGCGAGGCATGAGGAACGAAGAGATCACCCAAGTGTTGTTAGCGATATCCGTATCGCTAAGGAATAGTGAATTGTTTAACGGATGCTTACAATTAATGGTTGAGCATTGAGAAATGGGCAATGGAGGGACCGATCTTCCCTTAAGAAGTAAGAGGTTCAACTTCTAAATTGGAAGTTCGCTAATGGACTAGTGTGATGGCCACTGGAAACACCTAGCCTGAAAGCCAGAAGGAAATTGAGGTGTTACCATGATTAAACACCGATACTGGACGAATTATAGAAATGGATGGAACTCGTAAGGACTATGGACAGAAGTACAAGTTCGGTATCGAAGGGAAACAAAAGGAGATGACCACATTGAAATTCGAAGGGAGAATTATGGTATTTCCTGGGGATGGCACAAAGATGTGCCAAGATGCATATATATATCGGTGATAAGATTGAAAGTTGAAGTTTTCTTGTCTTGTAGTCGAGCACTAGACGTGTCAATAGAAGGAAAGGACATAACGACGAAAGCTAAAGGACCACTTTGATTCAAGAAAAATTTCGGATGGAGTCGAGAATGGATTGCTCCGGAAATAACCATGTAAATGCTTAAGGAGTTAAGAGGGCCATAACTCGATTTGGTTAATGGAGGGCAAATCGATAAAGCCCTGGAATCTCAGTTGGCATGAAAGGAAGCTTGAAAGGAGCAATACGCCGAAGGGTATAGACATTAAGAGTGCATTCTGGCGAGGGCTTGATAAAATGGTTATGGACAAATGAAAGAGATAAGGTGAACGCTCAAGGAAGAGCTGCTCGCAAATGATATGAATACCAAAAGAGAATGGAGAAAAGCCCATTAGATTGAGGACTGAATGAGACAAGTTCCAGAGGAAAGATAGTCTTAGGTTGGAAAGGACGAGCAAGATCGTCAAGCCATGGAAAGGATTGTCCGGAAGAGTGAGGGTGCGACGAGGCGCCGATACACCAAAGGATTAGATGAGTTGGAAAGTTGCGAATTTCGAGGACGAAATTTCTTTGAGGGGGAAATAGTTGTGACTTTTGATTTCTAGTCAATTTCAAGCTCATTAATGAGAAGCGTATATCTAGAGATGTATTTCAGTCGTATTCCGCTCGAATCTGATCAATTCGAGTAGACTGACCAAAAGGGAAAGGCTAACGCAAGACGATGTACGTGTACCTAGGGAACAAGGATATGAAATGACGCTTTGGCCATAAGGATTGTCGAGGGAACTAGTGATAGACCCTCACAATTACATGACAACCAAAGCCGCCACGAATTGACGAGCCCTAAACGTAAAATGAATCACGGGATCGATACGCGTAATATCTGTAAAAGCCACCCGTCGGTTCAGGATAGGCTGGAACCACGTCCGGCAGAGAAAACCATCAGAAATGAGCCTTGAAAATTGAAAGTGGAGAATTAAGAATTCCAACATTACAATTAGATTGGCCGTCGCCCTATCGAAGATTATTGGATTGAGAAAAACGACGTTCCGGACGTCGGGGGCGAAATTACCTTTTTGCACCTCAAGCTTAGAACTTTGCCTATGCATTTGAAGAAGGGCATTTTGGACTTTATCCCTTCCCCCATGGCTGCCGAAAAAGTGGATTAATTATGGCCATTGGATCAATTGGAATGACAAGTGGGACATGTGTCAATGGATGGGCAAAGGAGTGGTCAAATCCACTATACCACACCTAACATTCAACTATTGACCAAGGCCTTGAGTATATAGCCTTTTTCTCTCTCTCTACTCCATTTGGCCTGCCACACTTGAAGAAACCACCGAAAATCCTCTCTTCTTCTTCCCTTCAACCTGCCGACCGCCGACCAGAATCGAATCTCCTGTTCGTCGGCCACCATGCCACCTTCCGGTCACCATTCAGCCATTGGTCAACCACATCAACGAAGCTTTATGTCTTGCTGATGTTCGTGAATAAGAATCAGGTCGATTAGAGCACCGAGGAGTCCCGAGCAGAGATTCTCCCGAGAGCCAACGGAATCTGCTCCAGCCTGAAGTAGGTAACATTTTTTACCCTTTTGATGGCCGAATTCTTAAATTTTTTAGGCCAAATTTGGTGGAGACCTAATAGACATGTGTAAGGATCTGTGAGAAAAAGTTGGGCTCAATTTGATAAAGTTTTGACCATGAACCGACCTTGTGAACTTTACCCATAATCTGCCGGTAAACTGACCTGGACGTTCTAGCGAGTTTCAACGGGAATCCGACGGCCATTTGACTCCAAACTCATGATGAGCCTCACAAACCCTTAGATAGACATGTTAAGAGATAGGATAAGGGTAAGATGTTAGATTTGGAGTTGAATTAGGGCTAGTAGCTCCCGACATGCACAAAACCGTAAGGAACCGGTTTGGTTCTGTGCATGGCCGAACCTTGGAGGGCTGTTGGCGTTGGATTGTGAGTCCCAAATTGATGATTAAGGCATGTTAAGAGGATGAGGGTTATGCTATGGTAGTTTATGGTCTATGGATTGAGAATTTGGACAAGAGAAATGATGAAATTGGTTGGATTTTATTAGGTTGCGCAGTGAATTGGACCTTGGATAGATTTGGCCGAAACTTTGAGGATCCAAGAGGAGGAAATTGTGATATCGGAATCAAGGTAAGGGAATTCCTAACCATATGCTAGGAAGATTGGACTCGATTGGGTGAGTCGAGGCTTGATTGGTTTGATTTGTGAGAAATTTTCAAAGGGGATAGCTTTTAAAATGTCCTAAGATGTTCTAGGATGAATGGGTGTGACTTTGTTCGTGCCTTAATTGGTTGCCATGTCTGTATGTTATTTGACTTACCTTGCATGTCACGGGACATACGAAATGCATTTGAATTTGCACTTGCTGTTGGGTGCGTAATTGAATTGAAAACCAAGGCATAAGTTAGGATTGTGGCATGAGTACGACATGGCGAGGCCTAGAGGCGTGTGAGACGCGAGGCGGGAAATGACACCTTGATGCGATGAGATCGCGGGATGGAGTTGATATTGTATGGAGCCCTGATGCGATGAAATCGCGGGGTTGAGATAGCCACGGTTCTAATGTGAATTATTCGCCGGATGGAGAGGCCCTAAGGCGTATGAGACGCGGGGTAGGAGATGTATACCCTGATGCGACGAGATCGCGGGGTGGAGTTGATATTGTGTGGCGCCCTGATGCGATGAAATTGCGGAGTTGAGTTGGCCACGGTCCTAATCCGAACCATTCGCGGGACGGAGTTATGAGATGTAGATATTGGCATGGAGATTTACCGGAACCTCATGCGTTTACGCGGGTTGCTGATGACGATCTGATGCATTTGCAAGGATCGAGCCTGATACGACGAGATCACGAGATGAAAATTGAGGCAGGCGGAGATTGTGTATGTTGTGAAGTGGCAGGACTGGTGTACATGATCATTTGAGTGTGACATGAGGTCATCGTTGCACGCCTGTCATCTACATGTTGCTATTTTATTGATTGGGCTTGATATGTCTGTATGATTATTAGTTTGAAATATCTAGATAAATGACTGCCTGAGTGGACGGTTGGCCTAACCTAGGGTTAGAACCCACCTTACTGAGATTTATATCTCACCCTAGTGGGGGCTTACATTTTTTAGGTTCTAGGCGAAGGAAGCACGAGCTTGCCAAGGATTGGCATTTGAAGAGATAGTTGATCAATTGTATTTAGAATGGATTTGTCTTTTGTGATATTGGAATTGTACTTCTGATTGAAAGATTAGGAATTAAACTAATGGAAGGAGTTCGTTAATGAGATTTTGATGTATCTGTCCTAAGTCATCGGAATTGTTGTATTTATATGATTGGAGTTGGCATCGCTTTCGCGTGCATATTTTGTAGAGAGTTGTAAGTTATTGGCCATTGGACCTTGGAGCTTATAAAGGAACGGCTTGGCGGGATGTATGCGTGCTCGCAGGGTTCGGGGCATGACAGGCCGCGACAGCCCTTGCCTAGGGCCGTTGGGACCTCGACTGTGGCGAGCAAGGGCGCGAAGGCTCTTGCCAGATCTGGGTGAGAGCCCTTGTGGCTTCGTTGTTCATGGGAAAGGCAGTTTATTGAGAAAAAATCACTTAGTGATTTTGAAGTTGACAAAATAATATATGTACTCTTGATGTGGTATAATGCAGTGAAATACTTTATTTGTAGATTATCTAACGACATGGGATATACAAGATTGAATCTGGCAAAAAGGTGGTTCAGATGTTATTTTGAGGGACTCAGATGTTGTGTTAAGTTTAGACATTGAGCCGAGATCTCAGACATTAGAATGACGCTCAAGCTCCAAGAGAAGTATTTTCTCATAATGATCAGACATTCGACGATGATTTCATTGACATATTGCATCATCAAAATGGCTAATAACCGAGCTGGATCGTTCTTGAAGATTCTTGATGATAAAGATCAATCAAGGATGTGGATAAAAGGAGACGAGCATAACTTTTCTTAATGGAAAATTCCATCTATGGAAACCAAGATCATAATTGTATGGGAAACTTAATCTAATGGGGAATACTTTCCTTTGGCAATCCTTAACGATTACGATATATTCTTTTGGGATATCGTCTCTTCCAAATAGGTGGTTTTGGAGAACGATTCTCTAGAGGCCTTGCAACGGATAGTTGAAGATGGAGGAGTATAAAAGACATTCCGAAGTCGAAGGGAAAAAAGGTTGGCATAAGAAGGAAAAGTATTCTAAATTTCAAGCTCGAGAGAGGTTCATTTCTTACATAGTTTCCTTGATCTATTCACTACAATATTGAGAGGTGTACACACGAGTGTTGAGCATTAGGCGTGATGTCCTATGTTTCAAAGAAGATTACTGAGTTGTAATCTCTAAGTAATTAACTATTAGAATCCAGTCTGTTAGCTGCCAGCGTGAAGAAGTGGGCGCAGGTTGGAAAAAAATGAACCACTATAATTCCTCTGTGTAGTTTTTCTATCTCTTACTCATCTCGGTTATATCTTGTGATAGTAAAATTGTGCACGCTGCTTGTTCTGCAATTATATATGTGCTGATTAACTGAGGATTGGTTTTGAGAACACCCCCTTTAGGTGATAAGGCTAGTCCTAACAATTGGTATCCGAGCTTGGTACACATATTTTATTGAAGTGTTATTAATTTCAAGCTAACGATCTTTATGGCTAGCAATTTTTCTCGTACATGGATTGAAGGTGGAAGCAATAAAAGGTCACTATACTTTCAAAGAAAAGAATACAGTGATTGACAGAACAATTTCATGGCATACATAAGATGCCAAGATCCAAAAATTTGGGACGCTGTTCAAAGTGGCGTAAATCCAAAAACAAGCATGTCAGGCAGAACAAATGCGGAGGATAACACCAACGCAAATCCCACTACCGCTCTAACTGCTGTTGAAATAGCAAAGACAGATGATTTGGATGCTAAAGCTATTTATTCATTTTATAGTGTATTGTCTGCCTATGAATATAAACGTCTTGCAAATTGTTCCTCATCAAAAGCGATTTGGGGCAAACTGTACGTGATTCATGAAGGAACAAATAGAGTTAAAGAGGCTAATGTCAGCATCCTTCTCGGACAATATGAAACCTTCAAAATGAAACCCGGAGAAACAATGAAGGATATGACAGATTCACTGAGATAGTGAATGGTCTCACTAATAATGGGCAACCTTTATCTGGACCAATGTGAGTTAAAAACTCCTTAGGGCACTCACGAAGGACTGGGATAATGTCAAAATCTCCATTCTAGAAACTCAAAGGATATCATCTCTTTCTTTGGGCTAACTCATTGAAATTCTTCAATCCTATGAGGATGAAAGAGTCAATGAAGAAACAACGTCAGAAGGTAAGAAATCAATTGCTTTGAAATCTAATGCTAATTCTGATACCTCATATTCTAAAGACGAAAACGATGAGGAACCAGCATTCATGATCAAAAGATTCAGACGAATGGCTAAGAGAGAAAGAAACCTCAAAGATAAGAGAGATTTCAAGCAAAGTGATTGAATACGATCATTTGAACAAAGAAATGATCGTAAATATATCACCTGCTATGAATGCAACAAGAGAGGACTCATCAAGTCAAATTGCCCTCTATTAAAAAGGAAAGGAATGGATGAAAAATCCAAGAAACCCTTGAAGACAAAGACTTGGAGCAATACAGAATGTGAAAGTGATGAGGAATGCGCGAACATCTGTAACATGCTGACTAAGAAGATGAATATGAGGCAACACATCTAAATATCCCTCCTGAGGTATTTAATTATATAGATGGGCTTTGCTTAGATTATAGAGCAATTCTAAAAAGACTTTCTAAACTGAAAAATGAAGTAATATTTCTAAAGCAAAAAGATGTCTCTCAAAAGGATAAAATAAGTTTTCTTGAAAAAAAAATTTCGCAAACTAGTTGGGAACTTTCATAAATTAAAGAAAAATCATATTTCATTTCTAATGAAATTAAGCAGATGAAATCTAGAAATGAATGCTTAAAGGATGAAAACAGTCTCTTGAAAAAGGAAAAAGACATTTTGGAAAAGGAAAATGTTTCTTTGAAAAAGGAAATTTTTGATATTCACAAAAGATTTTCATCTAGGTCAAAAAAATTTGCAATATATTCTTTCTATGTAAGTTCATTATTATAACAAGTTGGGACTTTATTTTCAAAAGGAAAGTGGTTTGAAAAATCGTTTTACCAAAGTTGTAGAAAGGCTTAAAGAAAGACCTACAAAAATTTGATACAATAATCACTTTTACAAGCAGTTTGTAAGATCTGAAGGACAAAGCTTTTATACATGCTCAACATGTATCTTCTGGACACATCATTTGATAATGTGAAATGCCTACTATCTCTTAAGGATGACCCAGAGTTATGGCACAAAAAGTTGGGACACATAAGTTTCAAACAAATTTCAAAGCTTTCATCAAAGAAGCTTGTGAGAGGACTTCTAGGGGCCAAGTTCAAACAAGCAAAGCTCTGTGAAGCATGCACACTTGGGAAACAAGTAAGAAATCCTTGCAAGTCAATAAACCACAAACCATGCTCTACAACTTCTACATATGGATATTTTAAGACCTACTCGAACTCAAGGCATTCCTGGTAAAGAGTATAGTCTATTAATTGTAGATGATTATACTAGTTATACTTGAGTTTTCTTTTCTTGCATATAAAAATGATGCATTCTCATATTTTGAGAGTTTTTCAAAGAAAGTTCAAAATGAAAAAGATCATTCGATTTCAAGCATCTAAACAGATCATGGAGGGGAATTTAAAAACTAACACTTTTCAAATTTTTGTGACCAAAATGGAGTTCAATACAAATTTTCTTCCTCTTACACTCCACAAAAATTTGGAGTTGTTGGAAGGAAAAATTATTCTTTACAAGAAATGGCACGAACCCTTGTTAACACAAATTTTGATCTTTTAGAAAATTTGTTTATTTCATAAAATGAGAGTTAATCATAATTATCGCAAAAAGAAATTCCCATGCATTGCATATTTTATTTTGTCTGTCATGTATCGACAGTCAGTCGAAGGCGAATCATTTGACCTTAATTTAACAGGCGGCGGAATCAAAATCATTTTGAGAGTTTTCGATCATGAGAGGGGGAATTGTCGAAAATTACATGACCTCAATTTAAATTCCATTCAATCCATTTTCAATTTTTGAGAGCAAGGCTTTTAATTAATTACTCATTTAATTAATTAAATCTCAAGTAGGCCAAAAGATCAAGCAAATAAGCCCGCTCATAAAGAAAATTTTCGGCCAAGCCTCATAATTCTTTATAATTGCCGAAAATTCCTTGAAAAGTCGGCGATATTTAGAAAATTCAAATCTTACGGTGGATATCCTACACGAAATCTCGATGGTCAAGATTAAATCTTAGGATATTACCATAATCCTCTATATATACATCATTATGCTTACGGTTGTAAGGGGGGACGACATAATTTTATGACAGATATGCACACGCTCTCTCTCTCTCTTTCTCTCTCTCTCTAGCGATTTCCCTCCTCACTCTTCCACGGCCGCCGCACCTCCATTAACGACAACCCTTGGATGAAGGCAGCCGTCACAACCCGAACCCGGCGAGGGCGCGAACATCTTGCCCAGCCGTTCCTTTTTACATTAACTCCAAGATCCAATGACCAATAATTTGAGCACTAACAGAAATACACATGCGGAAACGATGCCATCTCGATTCACATAGATACAACCACATACGATGGCTTAGGAAAAATACATCAAATTACCTTAGCCAATTACTAAAAGATCAATTCCTAATTCAATATTAGGAGTACAATCTCAATATCCACAATTGGCAATTCCATCCTAAATACAATTGGTTAACTATCTCTTCAAATGCCACTCCTTAGCAAGCTCGTGCTACCTTCGCTTGGAAATCTAAAAAAAAATGAAGCCCCCACCGAGGTAAGATATAAATCTCAGTAAGGTGGGTTCTAACCCTAGGTTAGACCAACTGTCCACTCAGGCAGTCAACTATCCCTCAATTATTCCAAACTCATAATCATACAGGCGCATCAAGTACAATTCAATAAAACAACAACGTGCATATGGAAGGCACGCAATGATAACTCACATCACCCTCAAATAATCACGCACACTCGGCCTGCCACTTCACCACATCTACCAATCTCCGCCTGTCTCAATCTCTTAGCTCGTGATTAATTTGCATCAGCCTCGATCCGCGTAAACGCATCAGACCGTCATCGGCAACCCGCATAAACGCATCAGGTTCCGATGAATCTCCAAGCAAATTCATCATCTCACGACTTCCGCCCCGCGATCTCGTCGCATCAGGGTATTCTCACAGTTCCGTCTCGCTAATAATTCGCATCAGGACCGTGGCTATCTTAACCCCGCGATCCTATCGCATCAGGGTGCCACGCAACATTAACACCATCCCGCGATCTCATCGCATCAGGGCATTCTCACACTTTCGTCCCGCGAATAGTTCGCATTGGGACCTTGGCTATCTCAACCCCGCGATCTCATCGCATCAGGGCGCCACACAATATCAATTCCACCCCGCGATCTCGTCGCATCAGGGCGCCACACAATATCAATTCCACCCTGCGATCTTGTTGCATCAAGGTATCCATCTACTGCCCCGCGTCTCATACACCTCAAGGCCTCGCCATGTCAGGCTCATGCCACAGCCATAACTCATACTATGATTTCTAATTCATTTGCACACACGATACCAAGTGCAAATTCAAGGGCAATTCGAAAACTTCGTGGCATGCCAAGCAAATCAATGATATCCGGACATGGCAAACAACTCAAGCATAAACAATATCACACACAATCATCCTATAACATCTTAGGATATAATGAAAGTTACCCCCTTGGGCAAATTCTCATAATTCAATCCAATTGAACCTTGACTTGCCCAATCGAGTCTGATCTTCCTAGCATAAGGTTAGGAATTCCTTTACCTTCGATTTGCCAACACAATTTACTCCTTTTGGCCCTCAATGTTTCGGCCCTCAATGTCCACAACCAGACTTGTCGCGCATCCTAACAAAATTCAACTAATTCCGTCAATTCTCACACTCAATTCCTCAATCCACGAACCCCAGTCATCCATATCCTAACCCTCATTATCTAATCATGTCTTAAACATCAATTTGAGGTTCAAAATCACCCGCTCTTCAATCCACCAGAATCGGTCTTGCACAGAACCTACCCGGTTCAATTCGGTTCTGTGCATACCGTGCACTATCCATCCTAAATCAACTTCAATTACATCATTTAACTGTTATCCTACCTCTTAACATGTCTATCTAAGGGTTCTTGAGGCTCACCGAAGATTTGAAGTCAATTGATCGTCGGAAACTCGTCGAGCGTCACCGGTTTGTCCCGAGTGAGAATATGGCAGTTTCTAGGCAAAATGTACAAGGTTGGTTCGTGATCAAAAACTTATCAAATAAATCCTCAATTTTTACCACAAAACCCTACATATGTCTACTTAGTCTCCACAAAATTTGAGCCCAAGATTCCAAGATTTCGACCATCAAAAGAGTCAAAAACCGGACCTACTTCAGGTTGGGTCCGATTCTGTCGGCTCTCAGAAGATTGTTTCCTCGGGACGCCTCGGTGCTCCAAACGACCTAATTCTTGTTGGAGGAGCTCGGCAAGTCGTGGAGTTTCGTTCGTGTGGCTGGTCAGCTGTCGGAAGATGGCCGAAAGTGGCCGTCGACAGCACCGAACAGGAGGTCCAGAAATTGTCGCGCCGAGCAGAAGATGAAGGAGGAAGAAGATGGGGTTTCGGTAGCTTAGGGGTGAAATGGCCTGCCAAAAATGATTGAGGAGAGAGAGAGAGGAGGCTTATATACAAGTTTGGGTCAAAGGTGAGTTGAATGTTAGGTAAAAAAGTTGGACAAGACCTCTCCTCAATTGATCTTGTGACACTTGTATACTTGCAATTCCAAGATGATCCAATGGCTCTTATTCCTCCATGAATTTCGGCAGTCATGAGGGGTTTAATGTGCAAAATGCCCTTCTTCAATTGCAAGGGGAAAGTTCTAAGCTTGAGGGGCAAAATGGTCATTTTACAATCGACGTTCAGAACTTCGTTTATCTCATTTCAGAATCCTTCGATGGGGCGATGGCAAATCCGAATAACGTTGGAATTATTGATTTTCCAATTCAAACTTTTCAGGACTCGTTTCTGATAGTTTTGTCTATCAGACGTGATTCCAATCTATCCCGAATCGACGGGCGGCTTTTGCAGATATTACGCGTATCGACCCCGTGATTCATATCACGTTTAGGGCTCGTCAATTCGTGGCGGCTTTGGTTGTCATGTAATTGTGAGGGTCCGTCGCTAGTTTCCTCGACAATCCTTATGGCCAAAGCGCCATTTCCTTTCCGAGTTTCCTAGGTCCACGTACCTCGTCTCGCGTTAGCCTTTCTCTTTTGGTCAGTCTACTCGAACTGATCAGATTCGACGAAATACGATTGAAATACATCTCTCGATATACACTTCTCATCACTAAGTCTGAAATTGACTAGAAATCAGAATGTCATAACTCTTCCCCCCTTAAAAGAAATTTCGTGCTCGAAATTTGCAACTTTCCAACTCATCCAATCCTTTGGGGTATTGGCATCTCGTTGCACCCTCACTCTTCCGAATAATCCTTTCCATAGCTTGACGATCTTGCTCGTCCTTTCCAACCCAAAACTATCTTTCCTCTGGAACTTGTCTCCTTCAGTCCTCAATCCACTAAGCTTCTCTCCATTCTCTTTCGGTATTCATGTCATTTGCTAGCAGCTCATCCTCGAGCGTTCATCTTATCTCTTTCATTTGTCTATAACCATTATTACCAAGCCCTCGCTAGCATACCCTCTTACTGTCACGCCCTGAACTCGGCAAGCACGCGAACATCCCTGTCTATGCTGTTCATTTAAGAATACTCCAAGATCCAACGGCTAATTCCTTATAACTCCTTTCAAGAATGCATGCAGAAGTGATGTCATCCTCGTCATATAAATACAACAACATACAGATGACATAGGACATAAACAACAAAATCTCATTAATTCATTCTCGAGGATTCAATTCTATAATTCACCAATCAGGAGTATAATTCTAATACCACATCAAGGAAACAACTTCATCCAAGATACAATTCGTCTACTTTATCTTCAAATGCCAATCCTTGGCAAGCTCGCTCTTCCTTCGCCTAGAACCTGAAAAAGGTAAGCTCCCACTGGGGTGAGATATAAATTTCAGTAAAGTAGGTCCTAACCCTAGGTTAGGTTGACCGTCCACTCAGGCGGTCATATATCTAATAAAATTAGACTCTAGCTTACATAGGCAAATAGGGCATCAGTCAATAAACTCAACATATGGATGACAGGCAACCATCGATGACCTCAAGTCACACTCAGGTAATAATGCCCATGCACTCTTAGCTTACCACATCGCATATTCACTGACCTCAACCTGTCTAAATCTCTAGCTCGCGATCTTGTCGCCTCAGGCTCAGCAACCCGCGTAAATGCATCAGGTTCCGATAAATCTTCTGGCCAATAACATTATCTCAACCTCTGCCTTCCTCATTCTCTAGCCTGCGAACTAGTCGCCTCAGGCTCGGCTCGCGTAAACGCATCAGACCGTCATCAGTGACCCGTGTAAACGCATCAAGTCTTGGTTCATCCCAGGCAAGGTTTATGAGCTCATACACAACCCCGCGAACTCGTCGCATCAGGGTATATATATCCTACCCCGCGTCTTATATGCTTCAGGGCCTCTTTGTCCCGCGATTAGATCGCATCAGGACCCTAGCCATCTCAACTCCGCGAACTCGTCGCATCAGGACGCCATATAATATCAATTTCCACCCCGCGATCTTGTCGCATCAGGGTATTCATTTTCTTTCCCCGAGTCTTACACGCCTCAGGGCCTTGCCATGTCGTACTCATGCCACAAACCTAACTTATGCCTTGGTTATCATTTAATTTCACACTCACTAGCAAGCGCACATTCAAATTCGTTTCATAATTCTCGTGGCATGCAATTCAATTCAAATGATATACAGGCATGGCAAATAACCCAGGCACACAATATTACTCACAATCAATCTGATATCATCTTAGTATATCGCTAAGCTACCCACTTGAATAAATTCTCATAATCGTCCCAATCGACCCTCAACTTACCCAATCGAGTCCAATTATCTTAACATAGGGTTATGAATTCCCTTACCTTGATTTCAACATCACAATTGTACTCCTCTTGAGCCTACAAAATTTTGGCCCTCAATGTCCAATACCGAACTCAATGCGCAACCTAACAAAATCCAACCAATTACGTCAATTTCCAATCCAATTCAACTATCCATGAACCCCAAGTCTCCATAGCATATTCCTCATCACCATAACATGCCTTAATCATCAATTTGAGACTTATAGTCCAACCATTATCAGCCCCACGGATTCAGTTTTGCACAGAACCGAACCGGTTCTTCTCGGTTTTGTGCAATCCGAGTACAACCAGCCCTAAATTCAACTCAAAATCCAACATTCAATCATCATCCAGCCTCTTAACATGATTATCTAAGGGTCCAAGAGGCTCACTGAATATTTGAGGCCGATTGGTCGCTGGAAAACCATCCAAAGTCGCCGGTTCTTCCAAGTACAGAATCTGGCAGTTTTCTAGGCAAGATTAACAAGGTTGGTTCGTGGTCAAAACTTAATCAAATCCATCTCAACTTTTTACCACAGATTCATCTACAAGTCTACTAAGTCTCCAAGAAATTTGAGCTCAAGACTCTAATATTTTGGCCACTAAACGGGTTAGAAACGGGACCTACCTCAGATTGGAGCAGATTCCGTCGACTTTGGGGAGAATCCTTGCTTCGGACTGCTCGATGCTCCAAATGCTCCGATTCTTATTGGAAGATGTTGGCAAGACATGGAGCTTCGTTGTGGTGGTTGGCCGGTAGCAGATGGTGGCCAGAAGTGGCCTTGGTGGCCGGCGAACATCAACCCCAGAACCTGGTCGCCGGTGAGCAGAATGGAGAGGAAGGAGAAGAGGCTGTCGTGGGTTCTCTTGGGCTGGTGGCTGGCCGAAATGCAGAGGTGAGAGAGAGAGAGAGAGAGTTTAATTGTATCAAAATTTTGGTCAAAGGCCTTGAATGTTAGGTGAGCAAATAGTTGACATTACCATAACCCTTGGATCTTTGACACTTGGCATTTAACTTCCCCATGGAGATCCAATGGCTCCCCTTTAGTCCTTGTGTCCGGCATCCATAGGAGGGATATTGTCCAAAATACCCTTCTTGATTTGTATAAGTAAAGCTTCAAGATTGAGGGACAAAACAGTCATTTTACCCCCGACGTTCGAAACGTCGTTTTTCTCGATCCGAAAATCTTCGATAGGGCAACGGCCAATCTAAATAATGTTAGAATTCTTGATTTTCCATTTCAAATCTTTCAAGGCTTGTTTCTGATAGCTTTCTCTAGGAGACGTGGTTCTAGCCTATCCCGAACCGACGGCGGCTTTCGCAGACATTACGTGTATCGATCCCGTGATTCATGTCACGTTTAGAGCTCGTCAATTTGTGGCGGCTTTGGTTTTCATGTAATTGTGAGGGTCTATCACTATCTCCTAAGGTCTCGATCTTCACCGTCCGATTTAGGAAAATTTTGCAAATCATATGTTGGTTAAGCGGCATCACCCACGCTCCAATCGTATGACACTCGCAAGGCATCCCTTAATCGTTCTTGGATCGGCTTTTTGTGACTCTAAATATCCCCTCGATAATCCTTATGGTCAAAGCGTCATTTCCTGTCCGAGTTCCCCAAGTCCACGTACCTCGTCTCGTGTTAACCTTCCCTCTTTGGTCAGTCTACTCGAATTGATTAAGTTCAAGCGGGATACGACTAAAATACATCTCTAGATACACACTTCTCATTACTGAGCCTGAAATTGACTGGAAATCAGAATGTCACACTTACTGTCCTCATCATTTGGCGTATCACCCCTTTCAAACTTCCTTTCACGCCAACAGAGATTCAAGGGCTTTATCAATTTGCTCTCCATCAATCAAATCGAGTTATGACCCTCTTAACTCCTTGAACATTTACATGGTTACTTCCGTAACAATCCATTCTCGATTACATCCGAAAATTCTCTTGGATCAAAGTGGTCCTTCAACTTTCGTCGTCATGTCTAGTGCTCGACGTTTAATCATGGCTCACCTCAATTTCCTTCCGGCCTTCAGGCTAGGTGTTTTCAGTAACCATTACGCTAGTCCATTAGCAAACTTCCAATTTAGAAGTTGAGCCTCTTATTTCTTGAGGGAAGATCTATCCCTCCATCGCCAATTATACCTTGCTCAACTCTCTATTGTAAGCATCCGTTAAACAATTCACCCTTCCTTAGCGATACGAATGTTGCTATAACAACACTTAGGTGATCTCTTTGTTCTACATGCCTCGCCTTTAATTCCTTTTAGACAGTCCATGCTTTCACTCTATTATAGTCCACATAATTCTCGAGGTCTTTTCTTCATCTAGGCAACGCTCTTATACCCACCAGCACTTCTATACATTTGCGTTGCCTCTTGTGCAATTCCTCTCGAGAAACTGCTACTTTATACTCTGGTGGTAGGTATGACCTTGAAACATTCTTTCACTTAAACAACATTCCCCAGCTTCATCTCGAGGACGCTCATAACCCATTCCAATCACGCCCTAAGCATTCCAACTCTTATGACCTTATCATCACGATGTATAAGCAACATCCATTTCAAATCGCCTTGTTATATCTTCAAGTTTCATTCTGCGTCGTGTCACTACAACCTTCATAATCTTTCCAGTTTTCGACACGAAATGCCATTAACCGCATAGCCATCAGCTTACCTTAAGACTTCAACAATTCTTTTAACGTTCATTCATCCCTTCGTGTTACGACTCGTCCTCAATCCATTTCACCAATGGAACAACTCTTGTAGGGAATCTTTCAACGGTCCGTCTATTGCCACTCATCAATCCCATGAAGCTTGCACTTTCCGCAACTCGCATCAACTATAGTCGATTCGTTACTTATTCCAATCCTCAAAGGCTCCTCAAGGATTCCCTTTTTCAAAAGTTTCACGACTGAGGAACCTCATTTCATTAGTTCCACGACTCACTCTCTTCACATTCGTTATTATCTAGCATCTCCTTAAATTCCATAGGATACTTTCGAGGGTCATTCATGCTTCTCATGACTCCTTAAATGAGTCCAATCATCGTCGCTCAAGGCGATAACAATCCACCCAATCATTCCTGGGACACTCAATTCAACTGATATCGACTTCTTTCTACTATTCCTCACACTTTTCACTTGAGAGTTCAGACCATGGCTCTCTGTCGTTATGGGTCTCTTCTAGGACCGCACGGTATTTTGTTTACTCTTGTCACTCTTTTCACGAGAAGCATTAGTGTTTCAGTCTCTGAGTTCCATACTCACTAAGGCAACCTTATCCCAATTTCGTTTGTTCCACTGAACGTCAACATCATCTTGGAATTCAACATTGTCTAAAAGGTCGTCTCTTTGACTTCACTTCCAGTAGTCATTCAAGTTCTGCATACTCTTTCTCGGTACAGACACTTAATCGTGATACTAAGACAATTTTGAGTTTTTCTTCCTTTTACAATAGGGTCTCTTAACCTAAGGAAGAAACTACATAATTGATGACATTTTCTCACTTCAACTTCACCTTGTCCTTCTCATCCTATATAACGACAACCTTGGAGTCTGTGCCAACGGCGATACCTTTACTCCAGGGTTCAAATGCCACTATGCTTTCACATTCTCTTTCTCATAACTCAGTCACCTCCAGTGGCAATATCTGTTCGTCCTTGGGTCTCACAAATTCCCACGCTGAATACTCAATTCTACGTTCTCGAGTCACTTTGTATTTACAATCTAAGCACTTTTTTCGCTTACCCAACCATCCATTAGAATTACCAACGATCAAGACTATTAGGTCTATTCACTTTTCTTTTCGCCAACGACCATTTCATGGTCCAATTATCCTTTAAGAACAATGCCCTATTCTTTAGGGAATAACAACTCATGATTTCATCCTCATGGTTCTAATTCCATCAACCGTCCCTAGGAAATCATTAACTCCGGCAATATAGCATGCCGATTCTTCCTCGACCTCATTCATAACAGAAAAGATTTGCTACTCACTTTCCATTGTGTGCCTACGCCCAGGTAATCAACCATTTCTCGTAGGCACACTCCATATTCATAATAGACATCTCTTTGCTCGTAATCCATAAGCAGGAGTTCTCTTATTCATAGGTCTTTCGATCTTTCTCCTCTTCTACTGAGTCCCATCACCATTCCTCAAAATCAAGAATAATAACCAGTCATGTGGTTCTCAAGTTCCAATCCACTCAGGAACTTAGTCATCTTATTCAATGGTCTTTAACCACTTTTACCATATGCTTACGCGACCTTGAGAACTCTGTCCACACCAATCGATCATCTTATGATCCTTGCAAAAGTATTAGGATCCAAACAACCCTTGCTCTTAAGCAATCCCAGGGCGATACTTCCCATCGAACAACTCAATGGAAGTTGGCTAGGCAGATCTCGTGCCTCCGAGGAAATCCTTCCTCTAGTGACCTTTCACCAATCCTCGATAGCCTCTTAGGGCTAGTATTGCCAGGGTCACTTTCCTTCTTTAGTGCACCCAAAATCTCTGAGGTTTTCTTACAAAACCATCAATCCAAAGGGAGACAATTTCGAATCTCATCCTTCTACCTGACTCAATCAATTTCAGCCTTATACATAATCTCACAAGCTTTTCCAAGCTCTCGTGGTCCTACCCATACATTTAATTTCGAAAAGACTTACTCAGAGTCATCTTCTTTGTGACTTCCATCACTTTAACCGTCAGTACAAGTCGTCTCAGCGACTTGGGTAACAATGGCAGCTCCTTTTCGAGCTCGCCTATCCATAAAATTTCTCATTTCTATTCAAGGTTCTCACGACCCATTCAACTCCTGGGTCCCATGTGATTCACAAACTCGAGTCAATCGTTCTGTTGGTTTTCACGTTCTGGTTACTCATCTTTACTCAATTCTCATGATCCACCCTAGTTCCTGGATCCTTTCGCATCTCACATACACCAGCCAAGTGCTACTCTAGTGACCATACCTTGGTCCTTCAATCTTATCAGATTCTCATGTCACTTGAACCACTATGATTTCCCCTTAAGAATTCAAGACTTAAGTCATTTACTCAATCCGATAGCCTCAAGCTGCTCATGTCATCATTCATCACTATCAACCATCAATGGTTCCAAAACAACTCTCTGATGACACATAGGAAATTCTCCACTAATTGCCAAATATTCAAGGATCTCAAATCATCCTTGATCGGTAATCGTTCCTCAAGCCAGCCTCAACGAGGCAACTTCTCAATCAAGCACTTAAGGTAGTGATTCACTAGGTCAAAAGCTCGTACTCTAGGCCTAAAGGCATTCGCCACTCTAGCGTAGTCACAACAGACTATTTCATTCTCAACTTTCCTCAGTTCAACGGGTATAAACCTCTCACGTCGTCTAACCTCCTAGTCATACCTTGGCCAAGCTAATCACATGAGGTTAATCATCAAACATGCCTAACAGGCCCATCACAACCATCACTTTTCTTTTTCAAAAGGCATCCACTGTCAAGCACGAAGCTTTTAACCATGCCATTCACAGGCATCATTACACAGGTCATGCCACTTTCAATCATTCTTGATGAGAATCAATCCCATGCTATACATCTCTTATCCACAATTGGACTCAACCTGATACCTAGGCTTACCCTTTCAAGTTATGACTTGGGTCATTTTTGCCTTTTGCCATCTTAGAAGCCCGTCAGGAGCCGCTCCTTGTCTAAACCTCTCTGTCCCGGCGATCACTTCCTACCCTCATCAGACCTGGCCGATGCAGGTTATCCCAAGCCATACATCTACGGAGAAAGCCCCATTCCACATGTCTCATACCATGTTTCATTACATTTTATAGGTATCCTATCAACTTGTCCCATACTAAGCGACGGTTTATTAAGTCCAATAGCGATAAGTTCATGCATGCACCCTTATCAACTTTCGTTTCAAAGCCATAAACATAGGCACAGCATGACTGTCCTCATCACTTGTCCCGTCAGAACCGTCTTCAAGTCAATCCCTATCCATTCAAGAGTTCTAATTTCACCAATGATCATCACATCTCACAGATCAATTGCCTATATGCCATCATATATCTCAAGTCCAGTCAACGTTCAAATTAAATCCCTATGCATCCGATCACAACTGATCTTCAACTCATATCACCCAAGGTAGTCAATAGTAATCGATAGCTAAACCATCATAATATCACGCAATTCAAGCCTGAATCCGCCAATATCAATCGTCTCCTTATAATTCGTGCTCCTCAAGTTGGGTCATGGACAAATCAAGGTCGCAATTATACATCTCAACTGACCCTTCATTCATAAATAATTCCCTATTATCCTCGAGTTCAATTACTATCTCAGAATCCATGCTTATGACTCTCAAATTCCAGCTTGCTTCCACTTAAGCTTTAATCACCATATAACTCAAGGTCATCCATTAAAGTCAACATTAGGACCATTAGAATGCCTTACAAGTTCAAGCCTATAATCCTCAAGATCCAGCAATCCATGCCTAGTCCTATAGGACTCAATATCTAACTGTCCTCAAGTCATCGCTCCTTATCACTCCAAACCTCAATCACATTAGATCGAGCTGACCTTGCTCTAATACTAAATCGAATGAGGATGTCACGCACTAAACCCGGCGAGCGCGCGAACATCCCGCCCAGCCGTTCCTTTTTACATTAACTCTAGGATCCAATGGCCAATAATCTGAGCACTGACAGAAATACACATGCGGAAACGACGTCATTTCCATTCACATAGATATAACCACATACGATGGCTTAGGACAAATACATCAAATTACCTTGGCCAATTACTAAAAGATCAATTCCTAATTCAATATTGGAGTACAATCTCAATATCCACAATTGGCAATTCCATCCTAAATACAACTGGTCAACTATCTCTTCAAATGCCACTCTTTGGCAAGCTCGTGCTACCTTCGCCGTGAAACCTGAAAAAAAAATGAAGCCCCCACTTGGGTGAGATATAAATCTCTGTAAGGTGGGTACTAACCCTAGGTTAGATCGACCATCCACTCAGGTAGTCAACTATCCCTCAATTATTCTAAACTTATAATCATACAGGCGCATCAAGTACAATTCAATAAAACAACAACGTGCATATAGAAGGCACGCAATGATAACTCACGTCACCCTCAAATAATCACGCACACTCGGCCTGCCATTTCACCATATCCACCAATCTCCGCCTGTCTCAATCTCTTAGCCCGCGATTAATTCACATCAGACTCGGTCCGCGTAAACGCATCAGACCGTCATCGACAACCCGCGTAAACGCATCAGGTTCCCATGAATCTCCAAGCAAATTCATCATCTCATGAATTTCACCCCGTGATCTCGTCGCATCAGGGTATTCTCACAGTTTCGTCCCGTGAATAGTTCGCATTAGGACCGTGACTATCTCAACCTCGCGATCCCGTTGCATCAGGGCGCTACTTAACATCAACACCACCCCGCGATCTCGTCGCATCAGGGCATTCTTACACTTCCATCCCGCAAATAGTTCGCATCAGGACAGTGGCTATCTCAACCCCGTAATCTTGTAGCATCAGGGCGCCACACAATATCAATTTCACCCCGCGATGTTGTCGTATCAGGGTATCCATCTACCGTCTCGCGTCTCATACGCCTCAGGGCCTCGCCATGTCAGGCTCATGCCACAGCCATAACTCATACTATGATTTCTAATTCATTTGCACACACGATACCAAGTGCAAATTCAAGCGCAATTCGAAAACTCCGTGGCATGACAAGCAAATCAATGATATCCGGACATGGCAAATAACTCAGGCATAAACAATATCACACACAATCATCCTATAACATCTTAGGACATAATGAAAGTTACCCCCTTGGGCAAATTCTCATAATTCAATCCAATTGAACCTTGACTCGCCCAATCGAGTTTGATCTTCCTAGCATAAGGTTAGGAATTCCCTTACCTTTGATTTGCCAACACAATTTACTCCTTTTGGGCCTAAAGTTTCGGCCCTCAATGTCTACAACCAGACTTGTCGCACATCCTAACAAAATTCAACCAATTCCGTCAATTTTCACACTCAATTCCTCAATCCACAAACCCCAATCATCCATGTCCTAACCCTCATTATCTAATCATGTCTTAAACATCAATTTGAGGTTCAAAATCACTCGCTCTTCAACCACCAGAACTGGTCTTGCACAGAACCTACCCGGTTCAATTCGGTTCTGTGTATACCGTGCACTATCCATTATAAATCAACTTCAATTTCATCATTTAACTGTTATCCTACCTCTTAACATGTCTATCTAACGGTTCTTGAGGCTCACCGAAGATTTGAAGTCAAATGGTCGTCGGAAACTCGTCGAACGGCGCCAATTCTTCCAGAGTCATAATCTGACAGTTTCTGGGAAAAATGTACAAGGTCGGTTCGTAGTAAAAAATTTATCTAATAAATCCCCAATTTTTACAACAGAACCCTACATATGTTTACTGAGTCTCCACAAAATTTAAGCCCAAGATTCCAAGATTTCGACCATCAAAAGAGTCAAAAACCGGACCTACCTCAGGTTGGGTCCGATTCTGTCGACTCTCGGGAGATTGTTTGCTCAGGATGCTTCGGTGTTCCAAACGACCTGATTCTTATTGGAGGAGTTCGAAAAGTCATGGAGCTTCGTCAGTGTGGCTGGCTGGCGGTCGAAAGGTGGCCAGAAGTGGCCGTCAATAGGAGGTCCAGAAACTGTCTACGGCGAGCAGAAGATGGAGGAGGAAGAAGATGGGGTTTTGGTGACTTAGGTGTGAAATGGCCAGCCAAAAATGATTGAGGAGAGAGAGAGAGGAGGCTTATGTACAAGTTTGGGTCAAAGGTGAGTTGAATGTTAGGTGAAAAAGTTGGGCAAGACCTCTCCTCAATTGATCTTGTGACACTTGTCTACTTGCAATTCCAAGATGATCCAAGTGCTCTTATTCCTCCATGAATTTCGGCAGCCATGAGGGATTTAATGTCTAAAATGCCCTTCTTCAATTGCAAGGGTAAAGCTCTAAGCTTGAGGGGCAAAACGATCATTTTACCCCCGACGTTCAGAACGTCGTTTTTCTCGTTTCAGAATCCTTCGATGGGGCGACGGCCGATCCGAATAACGTTGGAATTATTGATTTTCCAATTCAAACTTTTCAGGACTCGTTTCTAATAGTTTTATCTATCAGACGTGATTCCAGTCTATCTCAAACTGACGGGCGGCTTTTGCATACATTACGTATATCACCCCGTGATTCATGTCACGTTTAGGGCTCGTCAATTCATGGCGGCTTTGGTGTTCATGTAATTGTGAGGGTCTATCGCTAGTTCTCTCGACAATCCTTATGGCCAAAGCGTCGTTTCCTATCCGAGTTTCCTAGGTCTACATACCTCGTCTCGAGTTAGCCTTTCCCTTTTGGTCAGTTTACTCGAACTGATCAGATTCGAGCGGAATACGACTGAAATTCATTTCTCGATATACACTTCTCATCAATGAGTCTAAAATTGACTGGAAATCCGAATATCACATATTCCTCTTCCGATCATCCACTTCTCTCCTTGATGTCCATTACGGTTCATAAGATTCAAGAATAACAATTAGCCATAAGGATTTCAATTCCAATCCACACGGAGACTTCACTTCTCATTTAATGGGTCCTTGACCACCCTTAATACGCATAGACGACCTTGAGAGCTCTGTCTCATAATGATCAACCTTCCTCAAGTCCTTTCAAAGCTATGAAAGTTCAGGCAATCCTTACTCTCGAGTAACCTCAGAAAGGTACTTGCTATGGAACAATTCAACGAAGACAATCCAGGCAAATATCATGCCTTCAAGGGAAATTCTTCATTTGGTGACATTTCATTATTCATCGGCAGCCTCTTCAAGCTAATAGCTATTATAGTTGCTTCCCTTCCTCAATGAATTCAATACCTGTAAGGTTCTTTTCCAAATTCTCAATCCAGAGAAAGGCAGTTTAGGCATCATTTTCCCCATCGAATCTTAATCAATCTTAGCCTTATACATCGTTCCACAAGCTTTCCATCGAGCAATTTTCATTTTTTATCGTCTTTCCTATGATCTCTACCATTCACTTTGCTAGCAAAAGCAACTGTAGTCTTAGTGACTGGGATAACAATGGCAGCTCCTTCTCGAGTCTACCTATCCATCTACTTTCTCATTTCCCTTCAAAGTTCTCATGACCCTTTCAACTCTTAGGTTTTGTATAGTCCACAAGCTCGAGCCAAACGCTTTTCTAGCACTCGTATTCTGGTTACTCATCTTTACTCAATTCTCACGACTCTTTTCAGTTCTAGAGTCATCTCATATCTTGCATACTCGAGCCAATGCTTCTCTAGTGACCATTCTCTTGTCATTCAACCTCATTAGGTCCTTATGGCACTCGAACCACTACAATTCCTTCTAGGAATTAAAGACTTAAGTCATCTACTCGAGTCTAACAGTCTTAGGCTGCTCATCTCATTATCTATCACCATCAAACAACCATTCAATGGTCTCTATGTAACTCTCAACTAATTGCCAATTATCTAAGGATTTCAAATCATCCTTAAGCAGCAGCCACATATCAAACCAACCTCAACTACGTAATTTCTCAATTAACAGTTAACTACTAAGCAAGCCTTAGCTCAACAACTATCAAACAAGCACTCAATGCATCAATTCAATGAGTTAATCACTCATACATTAGGTCTAGAGGCATCTGCCACTCTAGTGCAAACACAACATGCTATCTCAATTTCGAAAGATATCAGCCAAGTAACATTCGATACGATACTTCCTCAAACAGGTCAAACAAACGCGTCAAAAGTTTCTCTTTTTCAAACAACACGCATTGCCAAATACGAAGCTCTTAGCCATGCCAATTACAGGCGTCATCACAATTGCCATGCAACTTTCAAAAATTCACTTCAAGCATCAATCTCGTGTCATGCATCTCTTAACCATAATTGGACTCGACCTGATACCTAGACTTTCCCTTTCAATTTATGGCTTGGGTCAATCCTGCCTCACCGCCATCTTAGAAGCCTGCCAAGAGCTGCTCCTTGTCCGGACCTTTCTGTCTCGGCGATCACTTCCCACCCTTATTAGACCCGACTGTTGCAAGTTGTCCCAAGTCATACATCTATGGAGAAAGCTCCATTCCACACGTCTCGTAGCATGCTTCATGATGTTTTATAGGTATCCCATCAACTTGTCCCACACCAAGCAACATTTTATTAAGTCCAATAGTGATAAGCCTATGCATGCACCCTCATCAACTCTCATTTCATCCAAGGCTGACAATAGCGATTGATAGCTAAACCATCAAGATATCACACAATTCAAGCCTGAATCCACTAATACCAGTCGTCTCTTTATAACTTGTACTCCTTAAGTTGGGTCATTGACAAACCATGATCACAATCATATACTCCAATCGACCCTTTATTCATAATTTATTCTCTAGCAACCTCAAGTTCAGGCTTATGGCTCCTTAATTTCTACTCACTTTCTTGTGAGCCTTATTCATAAAATCACTCAAGATCATTCCTTAAATTGGCACTAGGACCATTAGAATACTACACAAATTCAAGCCTATAGTCCTCAAGATTCAGCAATCCATGCTTAACCCTCAAGGTCTCACTACTTAATTGTCATCAAGTCATCGCTCCTTATCGCTCCAAGTCTCAATCACATTGGATCGAGCTGACCTTGCTCTGATACCACTCAAATGGGGATGTCACGCTCCAAACCTATCAGGCACGCAAAATCCCACCAGGGTTGTCTTATCTCGGTGGTACCCAGGATCTGTCGGGCCAACAATTTATAACTTCTAAATGATACAAACATACGAAAGCAATGAAACTTCTCCATTCAATTCAATCTTAAGATGACTCAGGACATAGGGTACGTCTTCTTATAAATACCGACTATAGTTTCAGAGAGTGCAACTCTAACTTCGAGGTAACATGAAATCTCTAAAGTCACAAAAGTGTAAATCCATTTCCCATAATTACTTCTTCAAATACCGATCATTGGCAAGCTCAGATTTCCATCGCCTGGAACCTGAAAAAAGTTAATCCCACGACGGGGTGAGATATGAATCTCAGCAAGTTCACCCCAAACCTAGATCAGGCCATTAGTCCTCCCAGATTATGCAATAAAACAAAAGACAATGACTCATTGATAAAACAACACATGACAATAAAACATCAAGGCACCTAGATACGCCTGGCATAATGCAATCATGATTCAAGAACAATCATATCATCACTACCAAGCTTCATACTAGTACAACATTAAATTCATAAGAAAAGGTGTGTCCTCAATTTCATCACAACTTTCAATTCCAATGGCCAAGCCCGCGTCAATACGCATCAGGCTAATCATGAATTTAATCCCAATGGCCAAGCCCGTGTCAACACGCCTCAAGCTAATCAAGGTATCGCCGCATTCTGACGCATCAAGTTCCAAAGGCCATTTCAATACTTGTGTCGACACGTATCAAGACTATCTCGTGTTCTGACGCATCAGGTATCAATTCTCTTTTCAATAGCTATGCCCGTGTTAATATGCCTCAAGCTCGATCCGCCTCATTACGCCTCAGACTATCAAAGTGACAAACCTGCGTTAAACACATCAGGTTTTTAATGCCATTCTCGGCCTGTGTCGACACATAATCAATCTCGTCTCGCATCTCAACGCATCAGGACATTAGCCACCGCAATCTCGCGTCTCAATGCATCAGGGTACTAGCCATCACAGCTTCGCGTCTCAATGCATCAGGGTGCCACAAGCTCTTAGGCTCACAAATCAAACTCCCCTCTTAAGGAACTTCATAATCGAGTACAATTTTTATCAGCCAAATAATGAATCATTATCATGCGAGACATCGAGGCCAAATGCCTACAAGGTAATATCACGTACACAGCAAGATAGTCAATCTAATGATTTGTTCTCTTGTCAACTCATTCATATTTCTCAAACTGTCGCCATTCAAGGTCAAATATCACATAGCCATACCAGCATCCATGTCAATCAAATGCACACAACAACAATTTAGTCATGAGAGTTATAATTTATCATCATTAGGAATACACATGACTCACACCTCCATTATCTCAGTCGATCATTAACAATCAATGCAATAGACTCCCATATTCATTAATATATCATCCAAACACATCTAGTAGTGTCCTAACTTCCTAGAAAAGATTTAGGAGTCACTTACTTTTCAATTTAATCCGTAAAATTCCCTCCAAGACTCTTCCAAAGATTTGATTCCCTTGATCCTAAAACAGGACAGTTGTGCGACCTAATCCAAAGTTCGTCAAACGATCAATTTTTCTATTCCAATCACCAATTCGCAGAGCATACACCTCATTAACATCTAAATTAACATTCTTGTATGTCATAATGATAAATTTAAAGCATGGTGACACCTCCCACAGCCCTTAAAGGGCTCGGTTCATCCAAATTGAAATAGGGCAGAATTCGGTTCTGCCCTCTACCTCCTTAATCAGTCCATAATTCAACTCTAAACCTTGATTTTTCACAAAATCAACTTGCTAACATGTTGTATTACGTCTATAGGGGTCTCACCGAGAGTTTTGGAGTGAGCCAACGCTGGAAAGAGCCGCGAACAGTCTCGTTTCTCTTATGTCCACCGGCGGTCAGAAACTGCTTTCGAAAGTCACCTCAAAATAGCCATGGTTACACCTCTAAAATCAACCAAACTCACAATTTCAACTCAGTCAACATAAGTGCTATGAGTTAAGAAGTCCTCACAGAAAATTTGAAGCAATTTGAAGCCTCAAAGTGGCTAAACGAAGATTTTCCCCTAACTTGGTCAGAATCTGCCCTGTTTGGACCTTTGTCCACTCAAATCGAGCTACGGGAAGATCTACTAGGTCAAATTGAGCTTATAATATGTCTATGGAAAGATAAGACAATAAGCTTTCATTTGGCAATAGTTTTACCTCAATCTAGTATTGAACGTCTGAGTTATGGCCGGAATAGTGGGATGGACCGGGTTTGGTCGGGCAGCAGCAGCTCAGGTGAAGGAGAAAGAAAGAGAAAAAAAAGAGAGGAAGAGAGGGGAAAGGTGGTCCACGAAAATTAGGAAGAAGAAGAAGGGATTAGGCTTGATCTCACTTGGTCAACTTTTTTGAATGGTAGGTTAAAAGCTTGCATTAATGCTAACCAATCACATAATGCCACTTGTTTCCATCTCCATTATGCCACTTGTCTTCATCTAAACAATGTCTTCATATTTTCGGCAACCACTAGGATCTTAAAATTGACTAAATTTCCCTTCTTCAATTGTTAAGACAATGCCAATTCTTGAGGGGCAAAATGGTAATTTTGCTCTCGTCGTCCAAAAAGTCGCTTTTTCATTTCAGTTTACCTTCAATGAGGCGACGTCTAATTCGATTATAACGTTGGAATCTTTATTTTTCATTTTTCAATTTTAAGATTTCATTTGATATTTCAAGCCTCGAGGGGTCGGAAATTCGAAATGTCACACATACCTTCCAAGAAACGATTGGTGACAACTTCTTGGCATGTACACATGTCACATGTCACTAGACCACACTAAAGGTCGACCATGTATACCTCCGTTGCGACTTGGGTAACGGGCCTTGTGAGTAGCCCGCGTCCAATCAGATAGGATAGCCCATTAACCCTCGCACTCGAGATGCTACTCGAAAATCCTGAGGCTCGTTGTGACATTCTGATTTTCCCTATCATTTCGGGACTTATTAATGAGAACATATCTAATGATATTTTTCAATCGTATCTCATTCGGATCTGATCTATCTCGAATTGACTGATCAAAGGGGAAAGGCCAACGCGAGACAAGGTACGTGAACCTAGGGAACTCAAATAGGAAATGACACTTTGATCATAAGGATTGTTGAGGAGACATTTAGAGTCATAAAAAGGCCGATCTAAAAACAATTAAGGATTGCATTGCTAGTGTTATATGATTAGAGCGCGGGTGATGCCGCTTAACCAATGTATAATTTGTAAAATTTTCATAAATCGTACAGTGACAATCGAGATCGTCGGAACTAGTAATAGACCTTCACAATTACATGACAACCAAAGTCACCACAAATTGACGAGTCCTAAGTATGATATGAATTAGAGAGTCGATACGCATAACGTCTGCAAAAGTCTCCCGTCAATTTGGGAGAGGCTGGAATCACATTTGAAAGAGAAATGATTCAGAGACGAGTCTCGAAATTAGAAAATGGAGAATCAAGAATTCCAACATTATAATTGGATTGACCATCGCCTTATCGAAGAAAATTGGAATCAGAAATACGACGTTCCGGACGTCGAGGGTAAAATTACCATTTTGCCTCTCAAGCCTTAACCTTGACTTAACAATTGGATGAAGGCATTTTGGTCATTGACCACACCCTATAGGCTGTAGAAAATCAAGAAAAATCTCAACCCTTGGATGAGCCATTGATTGACATAAAGACAAGTGTCAATGGATGAAGGTGGGCATTAATTGAATCAATTTTAACCTACCATTCTCATTTGTTTGACCAAGCCATTTGTGTATACACTCTCCTCACTCCTTCCACTCAGCCGAAATTGTCACGGTCCGAACCTGGCGAGCGCGCGAACATCCCAATAGGCCGTTCCTTTATGAAAATCTTCCAGGATCTTTCGGCCCATAATACATATAATCCAATTTACAAGCGGAAGCTTCAGTCATCTCCACTCCATACAATAAAATAAATGACTAGGGACAAATAGTAGTAGTTCCATTTTACAATCGCAAAATAGAATACAATCCCTAAGTTCACAAATATCTTGTACTCATTCACTTATTACTCCCACGAATGCCAATCGTTGAACTTACTAATGCTCTATCGCCTGGAACATGAAGAAAATGTTAATCCCCAACGGGATGAGATACACATCTCAGTAAGGTGGGTCTTAACCCTAGGTTAGGCAGACCGTCCACTCAGGCAGTCATAAAAACCAGCAATTCATACAAATAAATGTGAGAGGCAATCAATTATCGAGACAACACACAGATGTCAGGCATGTAGTCATGGCATCACAACACATCACTAAGATCATGCACATCTTGCCATGTCTCACCGCCACTTCCACCTTTCACACGCGCCTCATTCTCATGCCCGCGTTTAAAACGCATCAGGCTCGGTCCGCGTAAATGCATCAGACCATCATTGACAACCCGCGTAAACGCATCAGGTTTCAATGTTACTCCAGGCCAGTGTCGACACATCACATCTCCGTCCCGCGTTTCAACGCATCAGGACCATGGCCTTCTCAACCCCGCGTCTCATACGCATCAGGATGCTACACAACTCCAACCTCGGGCCTCAGCGCCTCAGAGCATTCATCCCACTACCCCACCTCAAGGTCTTACCTCAAACATGCCATAATTTGAATCAATTCACTCACACAAGACCATGTGCAATCTCATGCTCAAACCATAAACTTATAGCAAGCAACACAATCAAATTTCTCATTCAAATATGGTAATCAACTCAAGCACAAACATTGTCACATGTTCAAGTCCTCTATACCATTCTAGGATGCACATTAGGTCATCACGTTATAAACCTCCAAAAATCGATCCATACACGTATAAATCGCCCAATCAAGTCCAATCCTCCTATCAAAGGTTTAGGATTTCCTTTACCTCAAGCTTAATGCAACACAATCATCTTCCCAAGCACCTTAAGGGTTCGGTCCAAACGGCCCAAGGACAACTCAACCGTGCAACCTAAGGAAATCCATCCAATTGTCAATTTTTCTTACTCAATTCGCCACTCCATGGGACCTAAACCTTATTGACATGTTTATCAACATCCTAGCATGTCTCAATGATGAATTTAAGACTCAATTTCAACGTCAATGGCCCTCAACAGAACCGGCATGCATAGAACCGAACCGGACATTTTTTAGTTCTGTGTATACCCCAACTAATCAGCCCTTAAACTACCTCAAATCCTCAATTTATTCACTAATCCACTTACTAACGTGAAGTTCTAAGGGTTGGAGAGCCTCACCGAAAATTTGAGCTCAAGGCGACGCTAAATGGTCCACGAATAGCGCCGGTTCCCTCGGTTCCTGCAACGGTCAGTTCTGGCCCTTCAAACACAAGACTCATTTAGGGTCAAAACTCCATCAAATTCCTCCAAAAGTTTTTCCACAGCTCATCCAACTTTAATAATATAAGTATGGAAGATCTCACCAAAAATTTGAAGCCATTTGAAGTCCAGAAGACCCCGAAACAGGTCTTTCCCCAAAACCGGTCAGAATCTGACCTCGCCTGACCTTTGCCTACTCAAATAGACCTACAGGACAAAAGGCTGGGCCAAATGGAGCTTATAATATGTCCCTAGAACCACAAGACAATAATCTTTTTAGATGGAAGTGGTTTTACCTCAATCTGATATCAGACAACAAAGATATGGCCAGAATGGTGGGACAGTTGGAACTGGGTCGGTTGGGAGCTCTCGGATTCAAAACTGACTGCCTGACCTTTGATCCTTCAAACGGATCTACGGGACAAACGATAGGGTGGATTTGGACCCATAATACCTTGTTAGAATGACAAGATGATAAGCGTTCTATTGTCGGTGGTTATACCTTAATCTACCATCGGATAAAAAAGTTATGGCCGGAATAGTGAGTTGGTTGGAACAGGGCAGCGAGCTAGCGAGCAAGGGAAGAAGAAGAAGAAATGGCAGATGGAGGAGGTGATGATCGGCCAAGTGAGGGGGAGAGAGAGAGAGAGGTATATGAAATTTCAAAAGTCAACTTGTGTGGAATGGTAGGTAAAAAGTGTACACATCAACTCATGGCTCAATCTCTTGACACTTGTCCAAGGTATCATTAAAAATGCATCCAATGGCCATGGTTTTTCCACATTTTCAGCAGCCTTGGGTGGAGTTTAAGACCAAAATGCCCTTGTCCAATTATATAGGTAAGGCTAAAGCTTGAGGGACAAAATGGTAATTTTTCCGCCGACGTCCGGAACGTCGTTTTTCAGGTTCCAATTTTCTTTGATAAGGCGACGGCCAATCCAATTGTAATGTTGGAATTCTTGATTCTCCATTCTCAAATTTCAAGACTTGTTTATGAATCATTTCTCTATTCAATGCGATTTCAGCCTATCCCGAACCGACAGATGGCTTTTGCAGATGTTACGCGTATCAACCCTGTGGTTCATATCACAATTAGGGCTCGTCAATTCATGGCGACTTTGATTGTCATGGAATTGTGAGGGTCTCTCACTAGTTCCGATGACCTCGATCGTCACTGTTCGATTTGGAAAAATTTTACAAATTATAATTGATTTAAGCGGCATCACCCACGCCTTAATCATATAATGCTAGCAATTCCTTAATCGTTCTTAGATCGGCCTTTTATGGCTCTAAATGTCCCCTCGACAATCTTTATTGTCAAAGCATCATTTCATATTCAAATTTCCTAGTCTCGCGTTAGCCTTTTCCTTTTGGTCAGTCGACTCGAGATTGATCAGATCCGAGCGAGATATGACTGAAATACATCGTTAGATACATTGTCATCAATGAGTCTTGAAATGACAGAGAAAATCAGAATGTCACAGAAATCCTCCTCGGCCTTCATCTTCATCGTTTCTTTTTCTTCTTCCTCTAGCCGAGAACTACTCCGCCCGACCAGCCCCTGATCGTCGCTTCGCCGCCGTCGAGCGCTACTTTCGGTGACCTCCAGCCACTGAGCCGACCACCAGCATTTTCCTCATCCTCTTGCTGACAACCTTCAACTTGAATCACAGCATTTGACCCACTGAAGAGCTCCAGCCAGCCATTCTTCCAAAAGTCGATGGAAATCGCCGCAGCTAGAGGTAAGCTGCTGTTTAGACTCTATAGGACCTCTAATCGTTTGAATCTTTCGGTCAAGTTTTGTGGACATCAAGGGGAAATGTAGACTAAGTTGTGGTAAAAATTTTTGTTGAATTTGATGGATTTTTAACCCCAAATAGGTGTTGTGTTTGGTGGACAGAAACTGACCGGCGGTAGGCGTGTGAGAACCGGCTTTGTTCGAGCACTTTCGGGCCTCGCCTTGAGCTCAAACTTTCGGTGAGGCTTCCTAACTCCTAGAACTACATGGTAGGAAGTAAATTAGTAGATAAATTGAGGATTTAAGATAGTTTAAGGGCTGATCAAGGGAGGTATGCACAGAACCGAAAATGTCCTGTTTCGATTCTGTGCAAATCGAATTTTTAGGGGCCGTTAGGAGTTGAAATTGAACTCGAATTTCATCGTTGAGAAGCATGAGGATGTCAATCGATATGTCAATGAGGTGTATGTTTAGTGAATTGATGAATTGGACGAGAACATTGACGAATTGGATGAATTCCGTTAGGTTGCACGGTTGACTTGTTCTTGGACTATTAGAACCGAACCATTGGTGTGCTTGGAAGGAAATTTTTGCTGAATTAAGCTTGAGGTAAGAAGTTTCTAAACCTTGTCTAGGAGAATTGGACTCAATTGGATGAATTGAGTATGAATTAGGTTGATTCTTGGGAATTAGGGTGTGATTGTCCATTGTGTGTCCTCGAGAGGTGTAGATGGCTTGAACACTTGTTGAATACTTGTGCCATGAATTTGCCTTTTGTGAATGATGAGATTGATTGCCTTGCATGCCATAGATATCCAGCTCGATGCATGAACTTGTACTTGATCATGAAGTTTAAACAGAAAAAAAAAATGTCTGGCATGCTTTGAAACCTATGATACTCTGAGGCATTAAGACGTGGGGCTATATGGATTGATACCCTAAGGCGTTGAGACGCGGGATGGAATTTGATATGTGTCGACACAGGCCTGGAATGAAATTGAAAACCTCATGCATTTACGCGATTTTTTAATGGGATGGTCTAAGGCGTAATTACGCGGACTGAGCCTAAGGCGTTCTAAACGCGGGCGTGAAACAATAGAGGCCTGGAAGGGTGGAAGGTGTAACCTATTTTGACTATGCGTATTTAATCTGAATTATGAGAACTGATGTCATGAATGCGTGCTTGACGCTAGTTTGTATCTATATGTTATTTCATGACTGCTGAATGCTTCATGTGTTTACTTGTGCATTTTTTCCATAATAGCATTCACTTGAGTGTACGATCAGCTTAACCTAGGATTAGGACCTATCTTACTGAGATGTAAATCTCACCCCATTGCGGGACCACATTTTCAGATCCTAGGCCGTGAGAATGTTGCCGATCAGACTAGGTGACACGAAGAAGATGTCCGCGTATTTTGAGGAGTTTCCGGACGGACAGGGAACCGTGTATGTTAGGAAGTGTACTATAGTCTGGATCGATGAGGGTGGAAAGAGCTGGAAGCCTCATAGGTTTGAGGCTTGGTTTCCAAGGGTAGGGGAAGTGACTATTGGACCACTGAAGCCTACCTAGGTACTCGGTAGGGTAATCTCTAGTTGGTGTCATCTCGCTCGAGATTCTAGGGAGGTCGAGGGGTCAGCAGCTGGTTTGAGGAACATTCTCAAGAGGACCGTAACCTTGGAAGACACCGACGAGGGCATTGAGATCAAAGCTACCGATAACGACCTGGTGGAGCAGTCAGCAGACGAGACGACGGAAGATACAATGGAGGTATGCTTGGAGACGTTCTCAGAGTACGTGCCTATCGAGGATGCCGAGGAGACTGACAAATCTAGTAGTTCGACCTAGGGGTTTCCTGGCTTTACGGTCTTTTGATGATGACCCTCGTTGGTCGGTAATCTTCTGGGGAATTTAATTCTTTGTCGTCTTTTGGTGGAGTCTCGATTTCCTCGACCTGTTGGCAGGGTTAGTTTACCTGCTCTTTTGTATGAACTCACAATGATGTATATCGATGTTCTCATTACCCAGGTTCCCTTGTTATTGTACAGAGGAGTTTGTATGTCATCGCTTCCGCATGCTTTCGATCATTCGCATCTCTCGATCTATTGAATCCTGGGACACTCGAGAGTTTACGTGTGACATTTTGATTTTCAGTCATTTTCAGACCCATTAATGAGAAATGTATCTAGTGCTGTATTTCAGTCATATCTCGCTCAAATCCGATCAATTTGAGTTGACTGACCAAAGGGGAAAGGCTAACGTGAGACAAGGTACGTGGACCTAGGGAACTCAAATAGGAAATGACACTTTAACCATAAGGATTGTTGAGGGGACATTTAGAACCATAAAAGGCCAATCTAAGAACGATTAATTAATGCACTGCTAGCATTATACGATTGGAGCGCGGGTGATGCAGCTTAATCAATGTATAATTTGTAAATTTTTCTAAATCGAACAGTGACGATCGAGACCATCGGAACTAGTAATAGACCCTCACAATTACATGACAACCAAAGTTGCCATGAATTGACGAGCCCTAATTGTGATATGAATCACAAGGTCGATACACGTAACGTCTGCAAAAGCCGTCCGTCGGTTCGAGATAGGCTGGAACCACGTATGATAGAGAATTGAATCAGAAACGAGTCTTGAAAATTGCAAATGGAAAATCAAGAATTCCAACATCTCAATTGGATTAGCCGTCGCCTTATCGAAGAAATTGGGAATCAGAAAAACAACGTTCTGGATGTCGAGAGTAAAATTACTATTTTGCCCCTCAAGCCTTAGCCTTGCTTTATTAATTGAAAAAAGGCATTTTGATCATTGAAACCCCCCAAGAGCTGCCAAAAATTGAAGAAATGATAGGCCATTGGATGAGCTTTGAATGACACATTGGACAAGTGTTAATGGATGATGCCATGAGTTGATGTTTCCACTTTTAAACTACCATTCAATCCTTGTTGACCAAGCCAAATGAAGTATAAACCCTCTCTCTCTCTCCTCCTGATTATATACCTCTTCTCTTTTGTATATTTCTTCTTCTTCTTCTTCTTCTTCTTCTTCTTCTTCCTCCTTCTTGCCGAGAGCTCCACCGACCGATCGGTTTTTATTTGCCCGTTCGTCGCCGTCGACTGCCACCTGCGGCGATCCCTAACCGTCGAGCCAACTGCCCACTCCTTCCTCAATCTCTTGTTGACGTCCTCGAAGTGGAAGCAAGTCGTTTGACCTACCGAGGAGCTTCGACCGGTCAATATCTCAAAAGTCGATGGAAATCGTCGCAACCAGAGGTAAGCCACGTTTTTGGCTTTTTAGGACCCCGAAATCTTGGAGTTTTGAAACCAAATTTTGTGGACATTTAGGGGACACATAGATGGAGCTATGGTAAAAGGTTTGAGTTAATTTGGTGGAGTTTTGACCTCAAATGGGTCTTGTGTTTGAAGGGCCAGAATTGACCAGCGGTAAGCTTGGAGGAACCGACGCTGTTTGTGGACCATTTGACGTCACCTTGAGCTCAAATTTTTGGTGAGGCTTCCCAACCCTTAGAACTACATGTTAGCAAGTATAATAGTGATTAAATTGAGGATTTGAGGTGGTTTAAGGCTGGTAAGTTGAGGTTTACACAGAACCGAAATTTGCCCTGTTCGATTTTGTGCAAACCGGTTCTGTGGGGGCTGTTGGTAGTTGTAATTGAGCTCCAAATCCATCGTTGAGAAGTGTTAGAATGTTAATTGATAAGCCCATGAGGTGTATGATTAGTGGGGTGGTGATTTGAGCAAGAAAAGTTAATGATTGGATGAATTTCCTTAGGTTAAACGGTGGACTTGATCTTGGACCGTTAGGATCGAACCTTTGAGGTGCTTGGAAGAAGACTTGCATCACATTAAGCTGGAGGTAAGGGAAATCCTAAACCTTTGATAGGAGGATTGGACTCGATTGGGCGATTGGTATATGAATTGGTCGACTCTTGAAAGTTTATAACGTGATGACCCAATGTGTGTCCTAGAATGGTATAAAGGACTTGAACAATTGATAATACTTGTGCTTGAGTTAATTACCATATTTGAATGTCAAATTTGATTGTTTTGCTTGCCATAAGTGTATTGATTGTGCATGAGTTTGCACTTGGCATTATGTGTATGAATTGAATTGAACTTGTGGCATGTATGAGATGTGGGAATACCCTAAGGCATATGAGACGCAAGGTGGTATAGAGGAATGCCCTAAGGCACTGAGGCGCAGGGTTTGAAATAAATGGCACCCTGAGGAGTATGAGACGTGGGGTTGAAATGGCCAATGTCCTGATGCGTTGAAACGCGGGACGGAGTGGAGGTATGTCGACCACAGGCCTGGAGTAACATTGAAAACCTGATGCATTTACGCGGGTTTGTCAATGAGATGGTCTGATGCGTTTACACGGATCGAGTCTAAGGTGTTCTAAACGCGGGCATAAAAATGAGGCAGGCGAGAAGGGTGGAAGTTGTGATTCGACATGACGAGGCGTGCATGATCCTATTGATGTGTTATTATGAAATTCTGATTTCCTAGTCATTTTCAGACTCATTAATGAAAAGTGTATCTAGCGATGTGTTTCAGTCATATCTCTCTCGAATCTGATCAATTTGAGTAGACTGACCAAAAGGGAAAGGCTATCGCGAGACAAGGTACGTGGACCTAGGGAACTCGAATGGGAAATGACACTTTAACCATAAGGATTATCGAGGGGACATTTAGAACCACAAAAGGCCGATCTAAGAATGATTATGGAATGCATTGCTAGCGTTATATGATCAGAGCGCAGGTGATGCCGCCTAACCAATGTATAATTTGCAAAATTTTCCTAAATTGAACGTTGACAATCGAGACCATAGGAACTAGTGATAGACCCTCATAATTACATGACAATCAAAGTCGCCATGAATTGACGAGCCCTAAATGTGATATGAATCACAGGGTCGATACGCGTAACGTCTACAAAAGTCGTCCGTTGGTTCGGGATAGGCTGGAACCACGTCTGATAGGGAAAATGAACAAAAATGAGTCTTGAAAATTGAAAATGGAGAATCAAGAATTCCAACGTCATGATTGGATTGGCCATCGCCTTATCGAAGAATATTCGAATGAGAAAGACGACGTTCCAGACGTCGAGGTTAAAATGACCGTTTTGCCATTCAAGACCTAGCCTTACCTATATAATTGGACGAGGGCATTTTAGTATTTAATATACCTCCAAAGCCACCGAAAATTTGAGAAGATCTTGGCCATTGGATTAGCTTGATTGACACATTGGACATGTGTCAATGGATTAGCCCTTGAGTGGACATATCCACTTTTCCCAACTACCATTCAACTTGTTGACTTTTGAAAATTGAATATAGCTCTTTCTCTCTCTCTCTTGGCCGGTCATCGTCCCCCATTTTCACCGAGAGCCTCTCTTCTTCTTCTTCTTCTTCTTCTTCTTCTTCTTCTTCTTCTTCTTCTTCTGCTCGCCGACCAATTCTGTGCCTCCGGTTTGCTTCTGCCGATGGCCACCTTCGGCCACTGCCTATACTCCAGCCAACCACCCATTCCTAGTTTAACCTCTTGCCGACATCCTCGAAGTGAAAGTGAGTCGTTTGACCCACCGAAGAGCTCCGGCCAGCCGATCTCCCACGAGTCGACGGAAATCGTCGCAACTAGAGATAAGCTACATTTCTAGCCTCTCAAAACCCCGAAACTTTGGAGTTTTTCAACCAAATTTTGTAGAGATCTAGGAGACTCATAGAGTGATCTGTGGTAAAAGTTGGAGTTAATTTGATGGAGTTTTGACCCCAAATGGGTCTTGTGTTTGAAGGGCCAGAACTGCTGGTTTGAGGACTAAGGGAAACCAGTGATATTCAAGGAGTTTCCGGCGATGATTCGACCTCAAATATTTGGTGAGCTTCCCAAACCCTTAGATCTACATGTTAGCAAGTAGGTTAGTGAATAAATAGTGGATTTGAGGTAGTTTAAGGGCTGGATAATTTTGGTATACACAGAACCGAAAAAAGCCCGATTTGATTTTGTGCATACCAATTCTGTGGGGGCTGTTAGTGGTTGGTTTTGAGCCTCAAATTCATCAATGAGACATGCTAGGATGTTAAGGAATGTGTTAATGAGGTTTGTGATCTATAGGTTAGTGATTGGGCAAGAGAAAATTTACGATTGGTTGGATTTCCATAGGTTGCTCGGTGGACTTGTTCTTGGACGGTTTGGACCAAAAGTGTTGAGGTGCTTGAGAAGAATTTTGAGGAATTAAGCTTGAGGTAAGGGAACCCTAAACCTATGATAGGAAGATTGGACTCAATTGGGCGAGTCGGGTGAATTTTTGGGTGATCCTTGAAGGGTTTTTAATGTTATTGTTCTTCGTGCATCTTAGGACAGTATAGAGGATTTGAATGTGTGTCAATGTTTATATTTTGAAATGACTACCATGTGTGAATGACAATTGATCGTCTTGCATGCCATAAGTGTATGATTTGTCCTTGAGCTGCACACTGCATTATGTGTGTGAATCGAATTGAAACTTTGACATGGTGAGACATGGTAGCACCCTGAGGCGTATGAGATGCGGGGTGGTGTGAGGAATACCCTGAGGCGCGGGGTTGGAGTTGTATGGCACCCTGATGCGTATGAGACGCGTGGTTGAGAAGGCCATAGTTTTGATACGTTGAAACGCGGGACGGAGTTGTGATGTGTCGACACTGGCCTGGAGTAACATTGAAACCTGATGCATTTACGCGGGTTGTCAATGACGGTCTGATGCATTTATGCGGACCGAGCCCGAGGCATTCTAAACGCGGGCATGAGAATGAGGCAGTCTAAAGGGAGGAAGTGGTGATGTGGTATGGCTATTTGTGCATGATCATCTGGAGGCGTTATGATGCCATGACTGCATGCCTGACATCTGTGTGTTGTGTCGATAATTGAATGCCTCGCATGTTTATTTGTGTGAAATGCTAGTATTTATGACTGCCTGAGTGGACTGTCGGCTAGGGAAAGATGGCTTTGGAAGGGAAGGATAGGTAAGATCATCAAGTCATGAAAGGAATTATCGGAAAGAATGAGAATGCGATGGGACGCCAATACCCCAAAGGACTGGATGGTTAGAAGGTTGCAAATTTCGAGGACAAAATTTCTTTAAGGGAGAAGAGTTGTTTCATTCCGAATTTCCACCCCTCGAGGCTTGAAATATGAAATGAAATCTCAAAATTGAAAAATGGAAAATAAAGATTCCAACGTTATAATTGGATTGGACGTTGCATCATCGAAGAAGATTGGAATCAGAAAAAGGGCGTTCCCGACGTCTAGGGTAAAATTATCATTTTGCCCCTCAAGCCTTAGTCTTGCCTTAATAAATGGAATGAAAACATTTTGGTCATTGACCACACCCTATAGGCTGCCGAAAATCAAGAAAAATGACAGCCCTTGGATGAGCCTTGATTGACATATGGACAAGTGTTAATGGATGATGGATGGGCATTTAGTGAGCAACTTTTAACCTACTATTCAAGCTTGTTGACCAAGAGGGATTAAAGACCAAACTCTCTCTCTCTTCCTCTCATTTTTGGTCGGCGCTTTCTCTCTCTTTCCTCTCTTCCTTTTTGTTTTCTTCATCTTGGCAGAGAAGACCCGTCGCTAGCTCGCTGACCTGTCCCGACTGCTTTACTATTCCGGCCATATCTTTGTCGTCCGATATCGGATTAAGGTAAAACTACTTCCATCTGAAATCTTATTGTCTTGTGATTTTAGGGACATATTATAAGCTCCATTTGACCTATCTATTTGTCCCGTAGATTTTTTTGAGTAGGCAAAGGTCAAACGAGATCAGATTCTGACCGGTTTTGGGGAAAGATCTGTTTCGAGGTCTTCCGGATTTCAAACAGATTCAAATTTTCGATGAGGACTTCTTAACTCATAGTACTTGTGTTGGCTAAGCTGAAATTGTGAGTTTGATTGGGTTTAGATGAGTTTCCATGGTTGATTTGTGGGGATTTTTTTGGAGCAGAATTTGTCGCCGATGGATCGAGTAGAACCAAGGCCGTTTGCAGGACTTCGAGGCTTCGACTTGCTCTAAAAGTTTTGGTAAGACTCCTATAGATGTAGTAGGACATGTTAGCAAGTTGATTTTGTGGTAAATCAAGGTTTAGAGTTGAATTATGGACTGATTAAGGAGATAGAGGGCAGAACCGAATTCTGCCCTATTTCGGTTTGGATGAACCGAGCCCTTTGAGGGCTGTGGGAGGTGTCTCCATGCTTTCAATTCATTATTGAAACATACAAGAATGCTAATTGAGTTGTTAATGAGGTGTATGCTCTGTGAATTGGTGATTGGAATAGAAAAATTGATCGTTTGACGAACTTTGGACTAGGTCGCACTGCTGTCCTATTTTGGGATCAAGGGAACCGAATCTTTGGAGGAGTCTTGGAGGAAATTTTATGAATTAATTTGACATGTAAGTGGCTCTTAAACCTTTGCTAGGAAGTTAGGACACTACTGGATGCATTGGATGATATATTGATGAATTTGGGAGTCTATTGCATTGATTGTTCACGATTGACTAAGATAATGGAGGTGTGAGTCGTGTGTACTCCTAACGATGAGAAATTATCACTCTCATGGCTAAATTGTTGTTGTGTGCATTCGATTGACATGGATGCTGGTATGACTATGTAACATATGGCCTTGACGTCTCGCATGACCACGATTCATTACTTGATTGATAAAAATTATACTCGATTATGAAGTTACTTAAGAGGTGAGTTTGCTTTGTGAGCCTAAGAGCTTGTGGCACCCTGATGCGTTGAGACGCAGAGTTGTGATGGCTGGTGCCCTAATGCGTTGAGACGCGGGATGAGATTGATTATGTATCGACACAGGCTGGAAATGACATTGAAAACCTGATGCGTTTATCGCGGGTTTGTCAATTTGATGGCTTGAGGCATATTAACGCGGACCGAGCCTGAGGCGTATTGACGCGGGCATAGCTATTGAAAAGAGAATTAATATCTTGATGCGTCAGAACGCAGGATAGTCTTGATACGCGTGGCATTCTGATTTCCAATCAACTTTAGACTCAATAATGAGAAGCTTATATATATCAAGCGATGTATTTTAGTTATATTCCGCTCAAACCTGATCAATTTGAGTAGGCTGATCAAAGGGGAAAGACTAACACGAGACGAAGTACGTAGACCTAGGCGATTCGGATAGGAAATGGCGCTTTGACCATAAGGATTGTCGAGGGGAGATTTAGAACCACCAAAAGGCCAATCTAAGAACGATTAAGGATTACCATGCGAGTGTCGTGCGATTGGAACGCGGGTGATACCGCTTAACTAGCGTATGATTTGCAAAATTATCCTAAATCGGATAGTGACGATCGAGACCATAGGGACTAGTGATAAACCCTCACAATTACATGACAACTAAAGCCGCCATGAATTGATGAGCCCTAAACGTGATATGAATCACGGGGTCCATACGCGTAATGTCTACAAAAGCCGCCCGTCAATTCGGGATAGGTTGGAATCACGTTTGATAGAGAAAGCTATCAAGAACGAGTCCTGAAAAGTTTGAAATGAAAAATCAAGAATTCCAACGTTGTTTGGATTGGCTGTCCCCCTATCGAATAATCTTGGAACGAGAAAAATGACGTTCGGAACATCAGGGGTAAAATGACCGTTTTGCCCCTCAAGCTTAGAACCTTGCCTTTATAATTGAAGAAGGGCAAATTGGACATTATAACCCACCCATGACATCTGAAAATGAGGATTAAAATGGCCATTGAATCTCCTTTGGAAAAGCAAATGCCAAGTGTCAAGAGATTAGGGAGTGTGGTCATGTCACACTATTTACCCACCTAACATTCAAGCCATTGACCAAGCAATTGGATATAACACAATTCTCTCTCTTCTCTCTCTCCTCACCTCACTCATTCGACCATTTCACCCCCTCAATCACTGAGAGCCATCTTCTTCTTCCTCTTGTTTGCTGCTGCTCGCCGACCAGACCGGAGCCGCCATTTGCCACTCATGACCAGCCCTTCCAGCTACCGTTAGACCACCGGCCAACTACATCGAAAAAGATCCATGTCTTGCCGAACTCCTCCAACAAGAATCAAGGTGTTTGGAGCACCGAGGAGTTCTGGGCAAGAGATTTCCTAAGAGCCGACAAAATCGGAACAAACCTGAGGTAGGTCTGGTTCTTAGCCCTTTTGATGGACGAAATCTTCAAATTTTGGGCTCAAATTTCGTGGAGACTCAGTAGACATGTGTAGAATTCTATGGTAAAAATTAGGGCTTAATTTGATAAGTTTTTGATAGCAAACCGGCCTTGTACATTTTGCCCAGATTCTGCAGAAATTTGACCTTGGGCGTTCCGGCGAGCTTCAACGGGAATCTAACGACCATTTGACTCGAAACTCGCGGTGAGCCTCCCATACCCTTAGGTAGACATTCTAAGAGGTAGGATAGTGTATAATTGATATATTTGGAGTAGATTAGAACCGGTTGGACCCGGCATGCACAGAACCGAGTAGGACCTGTTCGGTGTTGGGACCAAATCGAATATGTTGAGGGCTGATTGTGGATGATTTGAGCTCCAAATTGATGACTATGATGTGATGAGATGTTAAAGGTTATGTTATGGATGATTGGGATTGATGGAGTGAGGAATTAGGTACGGAAATTTGACGAATTGATTGAAATTCTAGGTTATGCGACAAGTCCGGGTGCGGAACTTGGTTGGCCAAACCATAGGTGATCCAAGAAGAAGAAATTTGTGTTGTCCAGTCAAAGGTAAGGGACTTCCTAAATCGAGGCTAGGGGGATTGGACTTTATTGGGTGTGTTGAGAATTAATTGGATCAATGTATGAGAAATCCTAATAAGGGATGATTTTTAATACGCCCTAAGGTCCTATGTGTGACGTTGTTTGTGCTTGAGTGGTTGCCATGTCTATATGTCATCTGATTTGCTTGCATGCCACAGAATTTATGAAATGCATTTGAATTGGCACTTGCAACTGAGTGTGCAATTGAATTAAAAGTCAAAGCATAAGTCTTGATTGTGGTATGAGCATGGCATGGAGAAGTCCTGAGGAGTGTGAGACGCGGGGTAGGAGTTGATACCCTGATACGACAGGATTGCGGGGTGAAGTTATGGTGATGTGGCACCTTGATGCGACGAGATCGCAGGGTTGAGATAGCCACGGTCTTGATGCAAATTATTCGTGGGACGGAGTATAAGTTAATGAGCTTTTCCTGGAGATTCATCAGGACCTGACGCGTCTATACAGGTCACCGATGACGGTCTGATGAGTTTACGCGAACTGATCCTGAGGCGACTAGTTCGCGGGCTAGAGAATGAGGCAAGCGGAGCCTGATGGATGTGGTGAAGTGGCAAGTTGAGGGTATATGTGCATCTGAGTGTGACACGAGATCATAAATGCATGCTTGTCTTCTCTATGTTGTTGTTTATTGAATCGTGATTGTTATACCTGTTGTTCATGAGTTTGGATCTATTGAGGGATGCGACTACCTAAGTAGACTATCAACCTGACCTAGGGTTAGGTTTTTCTTACTGAGATGTGTATATCATCCTTTTGGGAAACCCTTTACTTTATAGATCGTAGGCCATAGCTATGTGGCCAATACGTTTTGGGGACCCAAAGGAGATGACAGCGTATTATGATGAGTTCCCGGATAGGCAGGGAACGTATATGTGAGGAAATATACTGTTGTATGGGTGGACGAAGGTAAGCCTAAGTGGAAGCCTCATAGATTCGAGGCGCGGTTCAAGAAGGAAGGGGATTCACAGGTAGGGCAGCTGAAGTCCCACGAGGTACCATAGGGTGTCATACCCGATTGGTGCCAAACTGTAGCGGAACAGAAGTTGCCTGAGGGGTCAGTAGTAAGGTCTAGGAACGGACCAGAGTGGACACCGATCTTGGAGTTTACCAAGGAATAGGAGCAGGAGGAAGTCATAGTCCTAGAGGCGTCCGAGAGGGACCTTGCTAAGCCGTCACAGGAGGTTACCATGGAGGATTCCGTCGAGGTCCCATCCGAGATGTTTTCTGAGTATGAGCCGACCGAGGACGCAGAGGATACGGATGACTCCAGCAGCTCATCTTAGGATACTTCAGTTGGTGGATCGATCTTTGACTGGCGACCTGACCCTACTCCCGATGGATCTTGTAGACGATCCCTTTTGATATGCTTATCCTCTCGCCTTTTATTTAGCGGGTTTAGTATTCGGTGTTGTATGGACAATACGCTTTGATGTATGAATGTTATATGCTATCCAGGTCCCACTTAATATGTATATTGTACGGGGTTATGTTAGTATCACTTCCACATGCTCTAGGTATTTATCATATCTCTCGACTTTAGTTAGTGGATCTTGGGACCGCCGAGAGATTGTTATTGGTTTGCTTGCAGGGATGTTCGCGTGTTCGTGCCCAGGGCACGGGGCGTGACAATACGTGTCGACACAAGTATCGAAATGGCCTTTAGAACCTGATGCGTTAGAACGCAGGTTGCCAATCGAGATCTTGATTAGCCTGATGTGTATTGATGTGGGCTTGGCCATTGGGATTAAATTTGTGATTAGCCTGATGCGTTTTGACGTGGGCTTGGCCATTGGAATTGAAAATTTTGATGATATGATTGTCCTTGAATCGTGATTTCGTTATGCCAGACGTTTTGTGGTGCTTTGATGCTTTATTGCCATGTGTTGTTTATTAACGAATCCTTGTCTATTGTTTTATTGCATAATCTAGGAGGACTAATGGCCTGGTCTAGGTTTGGGGTGAACTTGCTGAGATTCATATCTCACCCGATCGTGGGATTAACTTTTTCAGGTCCCAGGCGATGGAAATCTGAGCTTACCAATGATCGGTGTTTGAAGAAGTAATTATAGAAAATGGATTTACACTTTTGTGACTTTAGGGATTTTATGTCACCTTAAAGTTAGAGTTGTATCTTCAGAACCTATAGTCGGCGTTTATAAGAAGACGTACCCTATGTCTTGAGTCATCTTAAGTCTTAATTGTATGTAGAAGTTTCATTGCTTTCGTATGTTTATATCATTTAAAAGTTATAAACTGTTGGCCGACTGATCTTGGGTACCATCGAAACAAGACAGCCCTGGTGGGATTTTGCGTGCCTGACAGGTTTAGACTGTGACAATAGAACAAAGTCAAAAGGTGGAGAGAGGATCATCGGGTGAAGGGGTGTCGCTAGGTTTGGGTGAAGCACGAATGATGGAGTTCGGGGGCGGAGCACGGAGGTTGAACGACGCGGCAACAGGCCGCGACCGGCTAAGCAGAGGCGGCGACACTGAACAAAGGCATCAGATGGCCTCAGGTTCATGGGCAGATGCGTCGTTGGGGCGGTACAACAACGAGTTGACCGACATCGGCTGATCGAGGTGTCACGGGTTGTCCATGGGTCTCGGGTGATGACTGAGAAACGGCTCGAATGACTGTTCAAGGCGTCGGGGCTACGTATAGAGGAAGGAAGGAGGCTGTAGCGTCGGATCAGGGCTGGATGCGATGGGATCGACGACGGGTAGGCTCGAGTGGTGGTGTTCGGTGGTGGGTGTGTGGGTGGTGAAGAAGCCATGTCGCGCATGAAGGAGTCGCAGAGACCTCTTTAAGACGATGAAGGGTGAAGAAGAAGGTGATGTCCCTCAATCAACAGGAGCGACGGATGGGACAAGGAGGAAATATCATAACATTATGGGGGCAGTGTCGTTCGGTTACCTACCAACTGAAGGGGAACAAAATAAATGAAAAGGATAGTCTTTGTGAGACACCACCAATAAGGTAACCAGGGGCAACATAAGATTTTTTACTTGAGGTGGAGCCCACCACTATCATTCTCCTTCTTTCAATCATTCAACAGTTGCCGCAAAAAGGAAAAGAGAAGAGAAGCAATTTCCTTTGAAGTATATTCAATTGGGGTCTACCAACAGAGAATCTATTCCACTTAAAACAAAGAAAAATGTTGTCTTTTGTAAATAAAAGATTGAGGATACAAATGTAATTTAACAATTAGGCACCGGTCAATTGTTAAACTCGATTGACTAAGAATAAAATTGGAATTTTGCATTCAAGATTTGCTAAAGGTTAAATCTACGTGCGATGAGTCTTGATTCTATGAGTTAAAGTTTGACGATTCAAACTTGGTTTTTTCTGACAATTATTACGGAATAGCCAATCGCCGTCGTTTAAATCTTCCAAAGCCAAACTTCCACGCTGATATTTATATTTTCCTTACAGTCAACTTGATTTCGGGACATCACAATTCTCCTCTCCTTCGGGAATTTCGTCCTCGAAATTGAAATACTATTATTTCCCATTTTCCTCAAAAAGTAAATGATACAATTCTTTCACAATTTCCTCAAAAAGTAAATGATAAAATTGGAATTTTGCATTCAGGATTTGCTAAAGGTTAAATCTACGTGCGATGAGTCTTGATTCTATGAGTCAAAGTTTGACGATTCAAACTTGGTTTTTTCTGACAATTATTACGGAATAGCCAATCGTTGTCGTTTAAATCTTCCAAAGCCAAACTTCCACGCTAGTATTTATATTTTCCTTACAGTCAACTTGATTTCGGGACATCACAATTCTCCTCTCCTTCGGGAATTTCGTCCTCGAAATTGAAATACTATTATATCCCATTTTCCTCAAAAAGTAAATGATAAAATTCTTTCACAATTTCCTCTCATTCCCCTGTCGCACCTTCGATACCATGATGTTGCCAAACCACTTGGCTAACGTGATTATTTTTTTCCGAGGCACTTGTTCTTTCTTGTCTATAATCTTCAATGGACGCTCTGTATATCATACCCGTTCGTCTACTTCAATTTCTTCGAAACTCAAGACGTGAGCTGGATCAAGCTCATATTTTTTTCAGCATTGACACATGAAAAACGTCATAAACTTGAGCAAGCCTCGGTTGTAACGCGAGACGATACGCCAAATTTCTAATTCGCTCCAAAATTTCAAATGGTCCCACATACCTTGGGCTTAGTTTACCCTTCTTGCCAAACTGTGGCGTTCTGCATATTGGTGACACTTTCAGAAATCATGATCTCCAACCTGAAATTTCAGAGGTCTTCGTCTCTTGTCCGCATAACTTTTCTGACGGCTCTAATCTGTTTTGAGTCTTTCTCACTGCTTCCAGTGATTGTTGTCCCAATTCTGAGCCAGTAATACTTCTTTCACCAACTTCATGCCAACACATTGGTATCCTGCAGGGTCTACCGTACAATGCTTCAAAAGGTGCCATCTTAATACTCTGCTGAAAGCTATTATTGTAGGCAAACTCGACTAAATAAAGTTGTTCCTCCCAGTTGCCCAGCATGTCCTCAAGGGTTTGAATCGTCCTTTTGGACCGACCATCTGTCTGTGGGTGATAAACTGTACTGAACTGCAACTTCGTTTCCAAAGCGGTTTTAAGACTTTTCCAAAATGTGGCAGTAAATTTGGGGTCACGATCCGAAGTGATCGTCACTGGTACCCCATGTGGCCGTACAATATGATGTACATACAGGTCAACATACCTGTCCAAAGTAAAATCCTTTCGTACAGCTATAAAATGCGCAGACTTAGTCAATCTCTCTACCACAACCCATATGGAATCATTACCTCTCTGACTTCTTTGTAGTTCTATCACAAAGTCCATTGTAATATGTTCTCACTTCCATTTTGAGATCTCCAGTGGTTGTAGTAGTCCTCTAGGTTTACAATACTGCGCCTTCACTTGTTGACATGTCAGGCACTTCGTGACATGCTTAGCTATGTCAGCTTTCATATCGTTCCACCAGAAATGTTGCTTCAAATTTTGGTACATCTTTGTGCTACCGGGGTGAATACTGTAGCTACTCCGATGTGCTCCTAACAAAATTTCCTCCCTTAAACCTTCGTCAGCAGGCATATAAAGACGTCCTTAAAATTTTAATATCTTATCCTCGGCCACCTGGAAGTCAACCCTTCTATTAGCTAACCCCTCCTGAATGATTTTTTTGTATAGCAGGATCTGTTGACTGCAAAGCCTTAACTCTCGCTTGCACTTCTAGTTCAATTCTTAATGCAGCTATAAGAGTCGACATGTGGTTTACCTATAGTTTAAAGTCAAAGTCTCTCACTTGTTCAAGAAGACACCATTCATGGGCTCGTAATTGAACAATCACTGATTTTCTACTCAGAGCATCTACAACCTTGTTGGCCTTTCCTAGGTGATACAAAACCTCAAAGTCATAATCTTTAAGTAGCTCTATCCAATGACGCTGCCTCATATTTAGCTCTTTTTGAGAAAATAAATACTTGAGGCTTTGATGGTCAGCGTATACTTGAAATTGTTCGCCAATTAAGTAATGCCTCCAGATCTTAAGAGTAAAGACAACTGCTGCCAATGCAAGATCATGCGTTGGGTAATTCAATTCATCAGGCCTTAGTTGACGAGATACGTATGCAACTACCCTTCCTTGTTGCATTAATACACATCCCAATCTTCTCTGGGACGCAACGCTACAAATTTCGAATCTACCGGTACCAGATGGTATCATTAAGACAGGAGTCGTAGTTAGCTTATGCTTCAACTCTTGACAACTATGCTCGCATTTATCCGTCCATTCAAACTTCACGTCCTTCTTCAGTAGTCGCGTCAGTGGCATGGCTATAGCAGAGAACTTTTCCACAAATCGTTGGTAGTAGCCAGCCAACCCTAGAAAGCTTCAAATCTCTGGTACTGTAGTCGGCCTCAGCCAATTCATGACGACCTCAACCTTGGTTAGATCCATGGAGATTCTTTCACTAGAGACCACATGTCCTAGGAACGCCACACGGTTTAGCCAAAATTCACAATTACTAAACTTGGCATATAGTTGATGCTCCCTCAAGGTCGTGAGGATTATTCTCAAATGTTGCTCATGGTCTTCCCAGTTTCTCGAATACACCAGGATATCGTCAATAAATACTATGACGAATTGATCTAGATACTCTTTAAATACCTTGTTCATAAAATTCATAAAGGCAGCAGGTGCATTAGTTAAACTAAACGGCATCACAGCGAATTCACAATGACCATAACGTGTCCTAAATGACGTCTTTGGTATATCCTCCTTTCGAATCTTCAACTGGCAATATCCAGTCCGCAAATCAATCTTGGAAAATACGAAAACTCTTTGGAGTTGATCGAACAAATCGTCAATCCTTGATAACGGGTATTTGTTCCTTATCTCACCTGATTGAGTTGTCTGTAGTCTATACACAGATGTAACATTCCATCTTTTTTCTTCACGAATAGCATAGGTGCTCCCCAAGGTGACGTACTTGGACGAACAAATCCTTTATCAAGTAATTCCTGCAATTGCACTTTCAATTCCTTGAGTTCTGACAACGTCATTCTGTAGGAGGCTTTAGAAATCGGTTCCGTACTGGGGACTAGCTCAATCACAAATTCGATTTCTCTATCCGGCAGTAAACCTGGCAATTCTTGAGGAAAAACATCGGGGAACTCGCACACTACTGGGATATCTTCCATCTTTGATTCTTCTATAAATGTGTTAACTACAGTGGTCAAATATCCTTGATAGCCATTTTCTAACATACGAGTTGCTTCCACGGAAGAGATCAACAAGGTCGATGGCCCACCTCGACTTCCAATATATTCAAAACTATTATCATTCAACGGATTAAACTGGATTGCCTTGTGATAGCAATCCATTGTAGCTCTCTGCCTTGTGAGTCAATCCATGCCGATAATTATATCAAAATCATACATTTTCAGTACTATCAGATCTATTCTTCCCTCATGACCACTTATTACCAATTTACAATCGAGACAACCTACCACAAATACTACATTATCTTTTAGCGGCTTAAATATTCCCAATGGTTTAGGATTTAATCCCACTAATTTAACAAACCGCTCAGCAATAAAGGAATGAGTGGCTCCAAGGTCAAACAACGCATAAGCAACATGATCAAGCAGAAAGACCGTACCTGTAATAGTAGGCGAATCCTTCGCCTCTTCTCTAGTTACTGCATAGACTCTTCCTTGTACTGGGAGTCGGTTCTAGTTATTTTGAGGTGTATTCCCATGTGTCTTTCCTCCTTGTTGTGATGGTGTTGGAGGTCCTCCTCGCCTTTGAGAGCAATCTCTCACTTGATGGCCCATCTGGCCACAACAAAAATAGGCTCCATTCTTGAAGGGAAACGAGGCAGTTCCATGCCTTCGATTACAGAATCTACATACTCCAACGTTTCCAAAAGTTGGTTTCCACGGCATTCCTCCAATTAGGCGGAATGGTGGACCTTCCTCCAAGCATCGGTCCCTTGTCAAACCTACGATTATTCCTGTTATCGGGCATAAATCGCGATTCAGATGCAGTAGCTCTTTCCAACTAGTCTCGTTCTACCATATGAGCTATGTCATAAAGTTCATTGTAATTCTTTAGGTTGAACAGTACCAACACACTTCTGATCTCAAGCTTCAGTCCGTCTTTGAACCTCCTTGCCCTATCCTCTTGGTCCTCTACCATCCTTAGAGCATATTTAGACAGATCAGCAAACTTAGCCTCATATTGGTCCACAGTTAGCTGATTCTAGAGCAGGCGCATGAATTCAGCCATTTTCTGCTCTCTCGCGATGTCAGAGAAGTACTTGCCTTTAAATACTTCCACGAAAGCATTCCATATCAGGTCCGTACCTTCGGCAAAGATTCTATCCCTGGAAACTCTCCACCATGCACTTGCATTCCCCTGCAGCTGATAAACAGCCAAAGTAACTTTGTCCTCTTTGGAACACCTTAGTAGGGCGAATTGTTTCTCCAGTTCCTTGATCTACGAGGTGGCAACCTCGAATTTCCATCTTCAGAGAACTTTAGTGGCTTGAGATTTAGAAACTGCTTCACTATCTCATGTGCCGACCGGCCACCATTACCGTTCCCATTCCCCTCTAACGGGTCTTCAGGTAGAGTGACAACAGTGGCGGCGGAGGCAGTGGCGGCAACAGCAACAGCCACAGTAGCATCTTCTTGTTTCCTTGCTTGCTGGCTAACGATATTTCCCGAAACCTCCAGTGCTCGCAAAATTCCATCCACTCTAGGATCTTCCTAAACTGCATTTCCTCTTGGAGCTCTAGCGTTACGGTTACTCATCTTATAGGCGGATTACCGAGTCCTGTTCATCCCAAATCAATACATAAGGAGGACTGAGCCTTAAAACTTAATATAGTAGACATATGCACAAAGGTTTAGTCCTACTAGCTATTCCCAAAAAGCCTCATCGCTCCTTATTACTACAGACCATGACCTGGTAGTTCAGGCTGACCTTGCTCTGATACCACCTTAGGCGGGGTTGTCACGCCCCGATCTCCGGGCCCGCAATAACCCTACCAAATTGCCACAGGTCATAGAAGGACGACGTCTCAGGCATGCCATCGACCCATTATTTTATGCATTTATTAATGTTCTTATTAGTGTTAGCGGAACGTTTTACTCCAACTAATTCAGTTGATGGGAATAGTAAAGTAGGTAAAATAAAAATAAGAACCATTAGCAGCAACACAATATATATATATATATATATATATATATATATATAATCATAGATACTTCTTAACCCTCGGGAGTTCTAAACATCAAAAGGCCCAATCTCTAAGGCCACTCTACAAGACAATAAAAAGATAGTGGGTCGTCAGGGTTAACTCATATCTATAACTAGGAGGAAACCAACATCACCGTATAACTATAATCACTATCTAAGGTTTACTAATATCGTATCAAAAATCCAAAAGCCCGGCGGGGTCCTGGGCCAGTCTCTTGTATCCATGTCACTCTCTGGGTCTATAATATCTCCATCAGGAGTATCCAGGTCCATAGCATCGAAAGTCTAGGTCGGGGCCGTAGAGGGGTGGCTCATACAAATTGGCTCCCTCCCTAAAGAACCAGGCTTGGTATACATGCGGTACTAGGAAACCCGTCCCTTCTGTACCCAAAGTGTAGTGATATGGAGCTCTCAGATGGAGTCTGACCCGGGAACAGGAACAAAAGAAATGTCATATGAATACTCTACAGGGACCCCAAATCTCACCTGATAAAAGTATGACATCCCGGACCTGAAAAAAATGTTTAACAACCACGAGTGAGATATAAAATCTCATTGAATCTAACGCCTAATTCTGCATAGGATAATAACTCGCCCAAGGCATCCTAAACATGCAAATTGCGACATGCAGATTCTTACTAAAAGGATTATCATTCTTTACCTCACGTTGGCCATATGAAAACTAATTAATAAAACATATAGTCAATGCATACAGAAATTATATAACCAAAACATCAATCACAAATTGCATACGTATGCACCATGCATATTCCAGTTATAACAACCGTTCCCGGTCTAGCAAAACCATGATGTTCTGACAGAATCGGATTTCGTCTCTTTCCTTCGGCGATGGCTACGGACAAGCCATGTGGTTCCAAGTACCCTCGGCAAGGACTAACAATCGAGCATGAATTATGGTTGGCTAAATTTTAGTCGAGGACAACAAAAAGCAGCGTCAGGAACATGGAGAGTCCAAAACAGTAGTGACCAACGACAATTCAGTGAAGAACTGAAGGTTGCAGCGACGGAATCAAAGCCTCAACTCCTAGAACAACACCCAACGGAACTCGTCAGGACCACAAACTACTTCGAGCGGGCTGAGGAACCTCGGATCAGCGCACCTCGGAACTAAACAGCGGTTGAGAGGGATTGGACAGCACCTCCAAGCGATCCAATAGCAACAGTCCGGCGTCAGATCAATAACCAGAGCCGTCGAGGAGCTAGGGGTGGTTCGGACAGGGTTGGACGGCTTGAAACAGTGAGCACCAGACTCGCACGATTGGGCGGAACTCATTTGGGAGTCAAACGAATGTCAAGTGGTTGTTTCACAGCCGAACAATAGCTGAGGTCGGCCCCGGAGTTGCACGAGACGCTGGTGAAACCGAATAGAGCGTCGGACAAAGTCAAAAGGTGGGGAGAGGATCATCGGGTAAAGGGGAGTCGCCAGGTTAGGGTGAAGCACGAACGGTGGAGTTCCGGAGTGGAGCACGGCGATTGAACGACGCGACAACGAACCGTGACACGTCTGTGTAGAGGTGGCGGCACCAAACCGAGGCATCGGATGGGCTCGGGTTCACTGGGTAGGTACGTCGGTGGGGTGGTACAGCGACAAGAGGGCCGACATTGGCTGATGGAGGTGTCATGGGTTGTCCATAGGTCTTGGATGGTGACTAAGAAGCAGCTCAAAGGACTGTTCAAGGCGCCGGGGCAACAAATAGAGGAAGGAAAGAGGCTGCAGCGTCGGATCGGGGTTGGATGCGATGGGATAAACGATAGGTAGGCTCGAGTGGTGGTATTCGGTGGTGGATGTGTAGGTGGCGAAGAGGCCGTGTCGCGCATGAAGAAGGAGTTGCAAAAACCTCTTTAAGAAGAAGAAGGGTGAAGAAGAAGGTAATGTCCCTCAATCAACAGGAGCGACGGATGGGACAAGGAGGAAATATCATAACATTATGGGGGACAGTGGTTCGGTTCCCCACCAACTGAAGGGGAACAAAAGGATTGAAAAGGAAATTCTTTGTGAGACCACTAATAAGGTAATCGTGGGCAATCGAAGATTTTCTACTTGAGGTGGAGCCCTCGCGTGACCTAAAAATTAATATTTTTTAGGCTAATGTATTGCTATGCTATTAGACCTAACTCGAACAATTCCAAGTCCATATCAATTCACAACTTATGGTTTCACGCAAAAGATTTTATTTGGAGTCGCCACTAATCTGTTTACGATAGTTTGATTATACATCTAAATAGAGTATTGGGAGAAATGCTTTGCTCCTACGAACCAGAGATTCCAAATTTGGGGATTTAGTTACGCTAGATTATCCTAACGCCCTTTCGGTACCTTTTGAAAAATATGTTTGGCAGATATGGATTCATTTTTGGATTTTTTTAATAAAAAAATGAAAGATTAACCTGTATGAAATGACATGGCAAGGATGGTTTTTTTTTCACAATTTCATCGTACGACGAGATGTATTCCAAAAAATAGCAAATCATATCCAATCAGTCAATCATATATGCAAAGATATCGATCCTATCAAATGAGCTTAAACATGGAAAATAAATCAACTTAAATGTTTCACAATTTCTTTTGGATCAATCTATAATCTAAAGCTTTAAAATAGTAGATGCCCGCCATGAACATTATTTTATCTAATATCTTATAGATACAATCAAATTCACATGTGTGGTTGCGAATTAGGAAAGATCTTTCTAATTGATCACCTAATTTGTGGATGAATTTTCCAAATTCGAACCGAATCAAATCAACTCAATCTTGCGGATCATAGACTGGTAGGACGGCATAAGCACGCTGGCAAAAAGGGTTTTTTCAGTGCTAACAATGTGAGGAATATCTTAAATTTACTTCTTCGTGGACAGTGCTATGGATTAATGTGCCTGCATGAAGTGAAATCACAAAAAGGAACCACAACATTGACTGGTCCAATCTGGACAAAAACCCAAAGGAACACAAGTACGCTGTTTGGATTTTGTTCAATCCAGTAGCATGATGGGAGCAACGGTTGCTTTTCCTGCAAAGAAAACAAAGTGAAGCAATGAGTTGTTAACTTAATTGGTCTCACCGAGCAAAGAACCAAGAATTCATGTTGCTTCAGCGGGGACGTTGAAGGTGAGCTTGTCACGGGAATTTAGGATCACTTAAAAGATTAGGAAAATTGCAAATCGCACAAATAATAAGACCAGTGGGATCTAAATTCGGGGCATGGATCACTCCGGGGGGTCTTAGTGGTTCCTCCAAAATAGATATGACGACAGAACAGATCAAGTCAAGGCTTGGTTAATAGGCTTCAGGGTCTGTTGCGATTGCTCTACTACGGACTCTCGCTGACAGCGAACAATGACGAGCTCGGTGATCCAGGCTTTCATGACGTGCCCCTTTTTTTTTAATTAAATGGCCTCCTCGTCATATTTATCTCCTTTTGGCGCTCCTGCAAGTGGAATGCATAATCAAAAGCATGGAAAACTACGAACACCAGGAATGTAAATATGTTACACTCATGGAAGATCAGCCTCCATTTTTTGTCCTTTTCTTCTCTGGAAATTCTCTGCTCCGATGGCTATGGCCTTGCTTGACTCTTGGACTCACAACCTTTTGAAGAGCTCCTCCTCAAAGTCCCATCTCCATTCTTTGCCTTCTCTCTTGTGCAGAAAGCGAACCCCCTTTGGCCGTGTGCATGATTTTCTCCACGCGTGTCGCTCTATGTGTTCTCTTGGATTCACCGCTTCGCATCTTTAACTTCGAGATCATATTCCTTATGGCTGCTCATCTGGAAACCGTAGTCGCTGGGGAGTCTCCTTAATTGCGAGCTTCAAGCGGTGGTCAAGAAGGAAGCCTTGGTTTTCCTTTCTGTACTCTCTCCACATAACCTGATTTCTCTCTTTTTGGCCGTGTGTTTTAGATGAAATTGGCCTACTTGGTCTCGCATGGTGAGAGGTAGTATGCGAGCAAATTTTTTTCTCTCTCCATGCTCTCACCTATTCTCCCCTATACGTCTCTCCAATTCTCAGCGCCCCTCCTTTGCACATGAATAAACGATTCCTCTTATGCAGAGAGCTGGAGATCCAATCGTGGAAAGAATCAATTCCATTGCGTAATTTTTTCATTTTCCTGAAAAGATTCCAGTCACTCGAACGGATGATTGATTTTTTCCTCTTCTCCACTCCGTAGGATCCTTTGACGTAACAAGATAAACATTTAGCTTCAATCCCGTCCAATTCTTCCTCAATTGATTTCTTTTCCTCCCTATTTTCTTTATTCTTTCCTGTCTCACCTCAAGATGTACTTGCTTCGCAGCCCACGGTTTCCTACTTGCTTGATCCACGTTCTCTCATTAGGCTGTGTAAAACCTTCCAGAGATTGTCTTGTGAGGTGGACGACCACATCAGAACAGTAAGGAAACCCAGAATTTCTCCATACTCTTTATCCTTCTATGTACACATAAAAGTGGACCAAACATCTCACAATTCTAACCTTTTCTTGCTCTTTTCTTTTCATTCCTTCCCAAATTGACTTTTCTTACCTCTCCGGCAGAACAATTCAGTTCAAACTATGCTGATTGGATCAGAAAACGATTTTTCTTTTCTCATGTGAAGGATGTTTTCTCTTTGGGTTCTTTTTTTTTTTTTACTTCCAAGCTGAGTGTGTGCGAGTGCAAGTTGCTTTCTTTGCATGTGACCGAAGCCTTAATAATAAAAAGCTTATGTTTCAAAATTTGCTCAACTAAATAATAATGTGTTTGAGCCAAACGTTCTTTCACCGAGGATCTCTTTGACCGAATTTAGAGCGCTCATCACGATCCATTCGCAAATGCATGAATGCATAAATTGAAATATACTAAAATGCAAACAATAAGAACATGATTTAATATTCTTTTTGGTAGGAACAAAAATTAATTCTTGATTGTTAAGTAAAATTAAATAACAAAGGAAAATCAAAATTTAGGTGTCAATAACCCCACCACTATCATTCTCCTTCCTTCAATCATTCAACAGTTGCCGCAAAACGGAAAAGAGAGGAGAAGCAATTTCGGCTGAAGTATATTCAATTGGGGTCCACCAACAGACAATCTATTCCACTTAAAACAAAGAAAAATCTTGTCTTTTGTAAATAAAAGATCAGTGATAAAAACATAATTTAACAATTAGGCACCGGTCATGTGACATTTTGATTTCCAGTCAATTTCAGGCTCATTAATGAGAAGTGTATATCTAGAGATGTATTTCAGTCGTATTCCGCTCAAATCTGATCAATTCGAGTAGACTGACCAAAAGGAAAAGGCTAACGTGAGACGAGATACGTGGACCTAAGGAACTAGGATAGGAACGACGCTTTGGCCATAAGGATTGTCGAGGGAACTATTGATAGACACTCACAATTACATGACAACCAAAGCCGCCCCGAATTGACGAGCCCTAAACGTGATATGAATCATGGGGTCGATACGCGTAATGTCTGCAAAAGCCGTCCGTCGGTTTGGGATAGGTTGGAACCACGTTTGATAGAGAAAACTATCAAAAACGAGTCTTGAAAGATTGAAAATGGAAAATCAACAATTCCAATGTCATTTGGATTGGCCGTCGCCCTATCGAAGAATTCTAGAACGAAAAAAACGACGTTCTGAACGTCGAGGGTAAAATTACCCTTTTACCCCTCAAGCCTAGAACCTTACCTATACAATTCAAGAAGGGCATTTTGATCTTTGGACTCTCTCCATGGTTGCCGAAAAAAGGGATGAAGCATGGCCATTGGATCATCTTGGAAAAGCAAGAAGACAAGTGTCACAAGATCAAGAGGTGTGGTCATGTCCAACTTTTTCATACCTAACATTCAAACCTTTGACCCAAGCCTTAGTATATAGCCTTTTTCTCTCTCTCTCTACTCCATTTTGGCCGGCCACACTTGAAGAACCATTGAAATTCCTCTCCTCCTTCCTTCTTGTTTCTGCCAATCGCCGACCGCCACTGAACCTCCTGTTCAGCACGGTCGACAGCCATCTCCGGCCACTATCGAACCGCCGGCCGACCACAACAATGAAGCCCTACGTCTTCCGACATCCTCAAACAAGAATCAAGTCATTTGGAGCACCAAGGAGCCCCGGCCAAGGATTTTCCCGAGAGCCGAAAGAATAGAACTCAATCTGAGGTAGGTCCGGTTCCTAGTCCTTTTGAAGGCCGAAATCTTGGAATTTTGGAGTCAAATTTTGTGGAGATATAGTAGAGACGTGTAGGAATCTGTGATAAAAAGTGGGGCTCAATTTGATGAAGTTTGACCATGAACCGGCCTTGTAAACTTTGCATAGAAACTGCCGGGAAAACTGACTTGAGGAATCCGGCGACGTTCGACGAGTTTCTGGTGACCAATCGACTTCAAATCTTCGGTGAGACCCCTAAACCCTTAGATAGACATGTTAAGAGGTAGGATGAGGGTTAAAGGATGAATTTAGAGGAGATTTAGGCATGGACACATTCGGTTTACACCGAACCGAACGTAGCCTTGTTAGGTTTTGTGCAAACCGAATATGTGAGGGGGCTGATGATGGATGATTCGAGTCACAAATTGGTGATTAAGGCATGTTAAGATGTTGAGGATTATGCTATGGAGGATTAGGATTCATGGATGGTTGAATTAGACTTGGAAATTTATGGAATTGGTTGGATTTTATTAGGTTGCGCGACAAGTCCGGTTGTGGACATTGGGGGCCGAAACTTTGGAGGCTCAAGAGGAGTAAATTGTGTAATCAAACCCAAGGTAAGGGAATTCTTAACCTTATGCTAGGAAGATTGGACTCGATTGGATGAGTCAAGGTTTAATTTGATCGATTTAGGAGGATATTCCAAAGGGGTAGCTTTTAAAATGCCCTAAGTGGTTATAGAAAGTCATGTGTGATATTGTTGTGTTTAAATTATCTGCCATGTCGAATGCCATTGATTGTCTTACATGCCATGGATTTTCAAATTGTGCATGAGATGCACTTGTTGTTTTATCTGTACATTGAATAGTGAATCATGGTATGAGCACGACATGGCGAGACCCTGAGGCGTATGAGACGCGGGGCGGGAGATGAATACCTTGATGCGACGAGATCGCGGGGTGGAGTTGATATTGTGTGGCCCCCTGATGCAATGAAATCGTGGGGTTGAGATAGCCACGGTCCTGATGCGAATTATTCGCGGGACGGAGAGGCCCTGAGGCATATGAGACGCGGGGTAGGAGATGTATACCCTAATGTGACGAGATCGCGGGGTGGAGTTGATGATGTGTGGCGCCCTGATGCGACAAGATCGCGGGATTGAGATAGCCACGGTCCTAATGCAAACTATTCGCGGGATAGAGTTATAAGATGGTGATATTGGCCTGGAGATTCATCAGAACCTGATGCGTTTACGCGGGTTGCCGATGACGGTCTGATGCGTTTACGCGGACCGAGCCTGATGCTATTTAAATCGTGGGGTAGAGATTGAGACAGGCGGAGATTGGTGGATGTGGTGAAGTGGCAGGCCGAGTGTGCATGATCATTCGAGTGTGACGTATGGTCATCATTGCATGCCTGTCATCTGCATGTTGTTATTTCATTGATTTGCGCTTGATGCGCTTGTATGATTATGAGTGTGGAATCTCGGGATAGATGACTGCCTGAGTGAACGGTCGGCCTAACCTAGGGTTAGGACCCGCCTTATTGAGATTTATATCTCACCCCAGTGGAGGCTTAAATTTTTCAGGTTCCAGACGAAGGAAGCGTGAGCTTGCCAAAGATTGGCATTTGAAGAATTAGTTGACCAAATGTATTTAGAATGGATTTGTCTTTTGTGATATTATGGATTGTACTCCTGGTTGATGAATTAGGAATTGATCTTTGACTAATTGGTTATTATAACTCGATGTACCCTTATGTCCTAAGTCATCGGGTGATGTTATATTTATATGATTGGAGTTGGCATCACTTCCGCATGCGTGTTCCTTTTAGTGTTTAGAACATTGGTCGTTGGATCCTGGATTTTTCAAAAAAGTACGATTTGATAGGATGTTCTCGCGCTCGCTGGATTCAGGGCGTGATAGGTCAATTGTTAAACTTGTTTGACTAAGAATAAAATTGGAATTTCGCATTCAGGATTTGCTAAAGGTTAAATCTACGCACGACGAGTCTTAATTCTACGAGTCAAAGTTTGACGATTCAAACTTGACCTTTTCTTGACAATTATTGCGGAATAGCCAATCATCGTCATTTAAATCTTCCAAAGCAAAACTTTATCTTCCACACTGGCATTTATATTTTCTTACAGTCAACTTTATTTCGGGACGTTCACAATGACAGAGGTTCATTATGGGATTTGTGTTGCGCACTAGGCGAGTTCGAAGATGAAATGGTTGTTAAGGTATCATAGATACTTTTGGCCAATGATCACAAAAGACTGCATTGACTATGCTAAAGGATGCAACCCTCCCAAAGACAGACCGGTTCAACACGTCCTCGCTACATTGATGAACCCCATTATCAAACCATGGCCTTTTCAAGGATTGGCGATGGATGTGATAGGGAAAATCTATCCACCCTCATCAAAGAAGCACAATTTCATCTTGGTGGCCACAGATTATTTCACCAAGTGGGTTGAAGCAACATCTTACAAGAATGTGACGCAGAAGGTTGTCAAGTAATTCATCGAAGAGAGGATCATTCATAGATTCAGGATCCTAGAGACTATAACTGCTGATCAAGGAACAGTCTTTACGGGGCAAGAGATATTGGATTTCACTAAGTCAAGAGGAATCAAGATGATCCATTCGACGCCTTATTATGCCCAGGCTAATGGTCAAGCTGAAACTTCGAACAAGACTATCATTGGTTTGAAAAAAAAAATATTTGAAAGATAACCCAAGGGAATGGGATTCACCGTTATCAACAGTCTTGTGGGCCTACCGAACGTAGAGGAGATCAAGTATTGGCATCAGTCTTGTGGGCCTATCGAATGGGATTCACCGTTATGTACTGGCCTCTTGTCCATATTGATGGTTCTACCCATCAATATGGACAAGAGGCTGTTCTTTCTCTCGAAATCATTGTGCAATCATCAAGGGTGAAACTCCAAGGCAACATGTCAAAAGAACAGTACAACAAAACGATGCATGCAAACATCGACAAGTTGGGAGAAAGTCGAGCCTTAGCACTTGAAAAATTAATGGCCTAGAAGCGAAGAGTTACCAAAGCTTACAACAAGCATGTAAAAATCAAGTGTTTCAACGTGGGTGATGTGGTTTGGAAAATTATTCTTCCTAGAGTCTTGATAACGAGAAGTTCGATAAGTGATCATCCAAATGGGAAGGACCATATTTGGTAGCTGATGTTCTCCCAGGGAATGCATATCGAATGATGGAAATATATGGCAAGGAGCTACCATGATTAGTCAATAGAAAATATTTGAAGAGGTTCTGCCCATCAATGTGCGAAATGAGAGAAAACACAGAAGAACAAGGGGCAAAGAGAGAAGGAAATAAAGTTTATTCATTAGAAAGGGGAACAAGTACATTCCTTTCTCTTTCTTTCTTTCTCTCTTCCCCTCTCTCTCTCTCTCTCTCTTCTCTTCTCTCCTCTTCTATCCTTTTCCTCCCCAGCTCTATCCGATCCACTCTCACTTCTGTCAGAGGTGCTCCCTGAAGCAAACGATGAAGTGGTGGAGATGGTCCTCTAGCTTCCTATTCTCTTCTTCAGCATAGTACTTGACCTTAGCCAACTCGTCCAAGGAAGCCTCCAAGCCATCCCGCTCTTGCTCGATCTTCTGAAGGTGCTCTATCTGGGCTTGTACATGGTCATCAAGGGTGTTCAAGATCATCTTCAGTGTTTCAACATAACCATTAACATAGGCCAAGGAGTGAACCTCGCAGCCCTCACCTAGCTCATACTCATGCCTCTCGGCATCCATCAGAGGTTTCGACAGGTTTCGACGGCTTCCTGCTAATCGATCGGTTGAAAGACGCCGGAGAAAGAAGAAAAGACGGCTTTCCGAGCGTTATAGAGCTCCTTATACAATTCCTTACCATTCTTAATCTCCTCAATCTTGCACCATATTTCATAGTAGGTAAGATCGTAAAGGGAGATTGCCGCCAGGTTTTGTCAGAACTTATCGACCCCGTAACTGAAGGTGGTAGAGAACTCATTGAAATCCTCCTAGAAAGGATGGTTGATAGAAAGATGCTGAGGGATGGCGCACTGTAGAAGGCTATTGAGTTTCTCAAGGGTTTTAGGGTGTGTCCCCAGCACGGTGTATGTATAGCCTAGGGAGGAGATAACTTCCTTCCAAAGAGAAGAAAATTCACGAGTGAAGACTGGCGGTGAAGATGCAGATGAAGATGCAGAAGAAAGTGTAGGCTTCATGGTTGTAAGAGGAAAAGCCTGCTCGTATATTCAAGAGTGAAGGGTTTTGGACGAGGACTCACTTGACAGGAGTGGTATTATTTGTAGATAAAGCCCCAGGCATGTCTTCACCCACGATACAAAGTATTCGGTCATGACCTTTCAGTAACTGGAGCAGTTAAGATAATGGGGGAATACCGAGTTACAAGGAAATCAAGTGCACCGCGAGAAAGTGAAAAGGTGCAATTAACCCTAGCGACGTGGACGGTAGCTGCCCAATTACTGGTCACTTTTGTCAAAGCGTCGTGACCATACGAACTCCAGAGGAAATCGGAAATGGCATCTACCATTAATGGTAGGAGAAAAAAAGTAAAATCTTATCGCAATGAATCATGGGCATACAACGTTAGAAATTGGTGAGTATACATTGGGAAAAAATAAAGGTGATGTTGACATAAATGAATTACAATACATGTTGTATGATACTAAGAATGAAACGATGGAGTTGCATCTCACTATTACAATTGACATCACTAATGGCCTCCTTTTGATGAATGGCCTTTAGCAACTCAAGGTGCAAGCATTCATAGATTGCCTCCTGCTCCTTAATCATTTTCAATTGGACAGTCAAAGTTTGCATGGAGGTGTGCATTTCATTATTCAACATGTCCAGAATCTGATGTTGACGAACAAGTCTGTCGTTGGCGAGAAATGTATCTTCCTCCAATCTCGCAATCACATTCAGGTCATCTTGCCCTAACCTAAATGACCTCATAATCGACCCGAAGGAAAGGAAGCGCTCGTTAACAGTAAGTTCGAGTACACAACATTGGGTTGAATAAGGCAAATGTGCCAAGAAGATAAGGAGGGCCTTAATTTCATCTTCAGTAGCTATGTCATCACATATGGCGGCATACCCAACTCCCAGTAAGTCATGAAGCTGCAGCCATTTGGCATAGACTAGGTGATAATCGTCATTGAACGTGTTCGATGGGCCACCTGAGGCACGGGCAAGGTTGATAGAAATCACCAATGGATTGCCAAGAATACCCTCAGTACGTCTATCTGAAGCTAGCGAGTCATTTGCATTGAAGAAATAGTTGACAAAATTACGAAAGAAGCACGAATGACAAGATCATAACACAAGGGTACCTTCATTAGGTGATGTTTGACAATGATTTTCGACATGGATATTGGGGCAGATTTCTTAAAAGAAAGCAATAGGCCAAGTGGGAGTTGATGAATCCTTGAGAGGACATCATTAACATTATTCAAAAAAAGGGAAAGCCGATAATCAACCAACCATTTGTCAAAGGATACCAAGCTGCATGGATGACCCGCGAAATTGATGAAGGTAAAACGACCATAAATGACTTGGGCAATCTCCATGTGGCAGATCAAATCCAAACTCATCGCTCGACCAGGAGAGAAAGGGAAGTTCATCAAAGATATCATTGGCATTGGGATACCTTGAGTAAGTTCAAACTAGCGAGCACAATAATGAGGATTGTATATTTCAAAGCCAAAAGAGAACTCACATCCGTTCGATAAGTTCAGAGCAATGTCAAACGGAGTCAAAACACTCATCCAGACTAGGTGTGCATTTGAATTTTCACTGAGCAAACTGTAAGTAATGTCTTCAATAAGAAACTTGAAGAAGTCAAATTCAATAAGGGACAGCAAAACAAAGAGAAAGTTGTCGAAAGAAGTGGAGCCTCCCGACATTTGTCAAAACGCACGGTTGAGTACCTCAAAACCAAACTTATTTCTGATGGATGGCCCTGCTATTGAAGTATCCTCTTCACGGAACAGTCGAGGAAAATAAATCCGAAGCCAACCGTGTAAAAGCTACAGCAGGCCAGAAAAAGAGATCGAATGTCCACCCATCAAGGAATTTTGCGCTTTCGTCAAACCTTGGTATAGTAATGCAAGAACCATTTGACCTAATCCTGTATTGATACCACATGCCAGTGCGCAGGCAACGTCCAGGAACTCTGAGGATACTCAAAGACTTGGAAGGCATAAGACATATCGGCAAAGCCAGCATAAAAGGAAAGCAAAGTGTTCCTTTGTCGAATGAGTACATGTGGAGTTACTATGGTAGCTTATAAACGAGACATAAGGAGAATCAACATAGTGCAATGCGTTAGGATAAAATTGGTCATCCATATACCGGGCATTACATTCGACAAAAGGTGAAAGATCGGTTAAGAACCAGACATCAAGAAGAGTGATAGTCATGGAATCGGTGGGAAAGAAAAAACATTGCGATGAGGATGACCAGAAGCAACACATACTGCCAATCAAACCACATTCTGAAGGATCGATAGATGTGCTGCAGAACACCAATAGTTTGTCAATCCTAACCCTTTCCCACGCAAAGGAAAAGGACCACTTTGACTGTTGGTGCGAGCGGAAGAATTGCTTGTCAAAATATGGGTAATAGACAAATCGATGGTTGTGAGTTAGCCAATCAGAAGAGTAGACAAGTGATCGACCAATGGGCAAGATTTCTTCACGATGGCGAGGGAAACATTCTACTAGCATCGAAGGAAGAGGTAATCGCTTAAGCTGGGGTTCTAACACACTATGACCATTTCCGAACTAACGATTCATATGGGAAATGGACACATCTCCTTTGTCCTCATAGTCCAAAAGATCATCAAGATGCAACAAATGAGAAGCTGCTTGAGAACCAACAAAGATTTGATTTGCCATGATGAAATGAGTTCAAGACACCCCACAACACCCACGTTTATATAGAGGCCGATGAGGTAATTAAATCGAGTTATTGCGTGAACGTGGGATGATAGTGGGTATTTTGGCGCGAAAAGTAAGAAGATGCCAATGACCAAATAATTAAGGTTTCTTAAAATACAAGGAATCTTTGATATCCAAGAAAAGATTGTACAGTAAGGACTCAAACCTCTTGTTATGAGCCATGGATTAACTCTCAGTTGGCACCGACAGGTCTCTTATTGTGCCATCTTAACATGGTCCTCTTGTCTCTTTTTCTCTAAAGAACCAATAGATGTCTTCAGACGGTCTCTAACTACTGAGCGACAAGAAACCATGGCCGACCGTCGGAAGCGTGTCTCTTCTATTTCCTTCTCTATTGCCAACTTTTTCTACTCAAAAATTTATTCTCTCTCATTTAGCTCAGCTACTTTCTTGGCGATGGACTGAAGAGATTGTCGTTCTTGACTTACTAGTTACTCTGCCGCTTGAGTTTCAGCGCTGGAAGACTAATCAATAAAGCTGGTCAAAGCAACTACTCGGTCTCGACATTCTCGATAGTGGGAAAAACCAGTTGAGAAGTTATCTGAAAAGCTCTTCAAATGGTGAACTACACCCGAATGAAGCAACATGATAAACTCTTCTTTAGTCAACTCCTCCGTCAAAGACTTGATTCGTTCAAGCGCTGAAGGGTTGTCTATAAAGGAAGAAACCCCAGAGAAGAGGAGATCTAGAGAGCAAGACAACTTAACCTTCCATTGGTTCAAAACTTATGTAGATAGAGAAACACTTTCTTGACGTATGTCATGGAGATCCGAAGAATGAATGGGCTCCGTAAAGTAAGACTGGATGTCCTCCAGAGGTGCTTGAGCTGCAAACAGATCTAGAGTAGTCTCGACAGATGGAGGATCAGCAGCTGCAAAGCCCAGAGAGATAATGAATGTCAAAGAAGGAAGTTCATCACATGGCTCCTCGATTACTGGAACGATACTAGAGGAGTCTGCTTGACAATGAGCGAGAACTAATGGAGGCTCACCATGGACTTCCAAAGATGACAGATTTGGAGTGCTAGATGATACAACAGGGATAGGTAGCTTGTCAATAGAAAAACTGTCATCAAATTCTCTGGCAGTTTGCACAACATTCGACAAAGGATCCTAAAGAAGAACATCTGGAGATTCTTCAACACCAAGGAAGGTGATTAAAGGCTCTACTAGAGACCAAGGACGCTTTCGTCAATGAAGGGAAACAATGGGTTCATCATCTTCATCGTCTGGATCATCATCTAGCAAGCAAAGACAAGTAAGCTCATCTCAAATTTCGACAAACAAGAACAAAAGAAAAGGGGGATCCTTTCTAACCTGTGGGAAAGGTTGAATGCTCAGGAACATCCTATTTGAAAGCTTTCCTCTTACCCTTTGGGTCTTTCCCCTTCATAGTCAAACCAACAGACTGATTCGGTTCTCGCTAAAAAGGGACTTTCAAGACGAAAGGACAACCACCAGGTCATGTAATTTGAGGTAACCCCGAAACTAAATCGAAAGATTCCAGTAGTATTCTTAGAAAAACTCTAGTGCATCAGAGCAGTCACTTCAGTGCAACAGACAAAAGAAGCATCATCATTTATCTTATATGATATCTTGTCCATCAATGGAAAAATCCATAAAGTAAGGAATAGGCATAGGAACAGCTTCTTGAAGGCCAAATTGCCAAGCACGGTACTGAGGAGAATAAGGTTTGAATCCAGGGTAAAATCTGCCTGTAAGGCATAACCGGATAGTAAGATCCTTGGGAGATAGGACAGAGACCAAGAAATCATGGAAGTTGAAAGGTGCATGCATTTTTGGGTCAAAAAGGAACCATAGTTCGGCCAAACAATATGGGAACATATCAACCTTGTTCGGATCGCAGGGCAAAATCTATTAGAGATAGAAAGCCAAAGGTTGAGCATTGGTAGGAACCTCCAATGGAACGGCTCTAAGCAATCTGGTGTCGATACCTGAGAGACCACTGCAAAATGAAAGGGAAGTACAATGCTATCCAAGCTTGAAGGATCTAGAATGGGCCGAACAGCACACCATCCTTCTTAGGTGTCGTCATTGACTGAGAAGCATGAGTAATGCTTCGGTACAGAATGGTTAAGTCAAGAAGACCTAGGGCAACGTCTCTTCCTTTCGCAAGGTTGGATGCAAGAACTAGGTAATCCTTGAATACCTTTATGGTGAGGCTAAAGAACAGGTATTTTGACAACCAAAAGATGAGGAAGGATGTTCGTTCAGCAAGCGTGACTAGACTAGAGGTTTTGCAATGAAGATTCAAAAACTTTCCGTAAACAAGGAAAGCATGATGAGTGAAACAATCCATTAGTTCTTTCAGATTCACAGCAGAGGTACCATGGGCGGGTAGACCAGCAATGGTAGAAACATCTAAGAGAGTTACCGACATGGGACCCCACGAAAAAAAGAAGCAGTTGGTTGTTGAAGACCAGAAGCTTATAACGAAACCAATAGACCTCTGTTCAAATCATGAGACAACAAACTAACCTCAAGGGCTATCCTTATGTTTGATGTCGCCCAGGCAACAGTAGTCAGTGGGTCGATTTTAAGTCGATGAAACCAAGTAAGGAATGTCTCATCATGCAACGGAAAGCTTTCGAATCGCAAACACGGAAGCAACCAAATATCTCGCATAGAGGAAGCTTGAATAGGGAATTTTCGTTGACGTATTGGAAAACAATCTTGGAGAGATGCTGGAATGGACAAATGGGTTTGAAGACTAGGTCCAAGAATAAACCCAAAATATTCCCCAGTGGTGTTCAACAGTTCAAAATAGCAATCATCTTTGCTTCCATCCTTCAGCTTATCAATGCGATCAATCAACTTCTTTGGACTAAGGTCAGAGGAAGAAGACACCATGAGAAAGGATGAGGCAAAGGACCGAAAAGGGTTTAGGGTTTTAAGATGACAAAGAAGATGAGCTCTCCATCCGAAAAGATACTACATATCATAAATCGATGTGTCAAGGAAAAGTTGGAATGATTACACTTCGAGAAAAGAAGTCAGAAAGTCTTCTGTAGCCAATGGCTGTCAAATCAGAGGATATCATTTAAAAGAGATAAATCTTCGATTTATTTCTTTTAAAGGGGACATTTGTTAACGCCAAAAATTACCGTAGGAAGCATGTGATGCGCACATTGGAGAGGAATGATCATCTACAGTAAGGTGTGTAGAGGCTAGGTGAAGATTGACTTGGACACGCCATGTGTGAGGGGTAACTTTGGTGGTATCTTTCCCCAAAAGGCAAAGAGAAAAGGCACACAGAAAAAGACACGATCAAGGAAGTTACAAGATTTGACGACAATCCTACGAAACAGAGCGAAAAAAGGCGTGGAAATCGTCAAAGGCCTTATCCACGAAGGTCATTGGAGAACAACGTGCTTGGAGCCCAAGGCAATGACTATTCGACGGTTACTGGAGCACGCCTATAAATACCTAAGGGTATCCAACACAGGACACACACAACACAACAAACAAATCTTATCTTTTCAATCAGCTCTTAGCCTAGCAGTAGCTTTTTCACATACTAGTTGTCGATTCAATTCTGACATGTTTCATATCCAAAGTTAGGTGTCGTCAATTCAATTTCGGCGTCTGCTCGCCAGTTTAGCACTGTTGATTAAATTTCGGTGTTATAATGTATGACATTCTGAATTTCCCACCATTTTGAGGCTGTTGAATGTAAATATATCTTTCGATGTATTTTAGATTTATCACGCTCAGATCTGATCAATCTTAAGTAAATTGACCAAAAGGGAAAGGCTAGCGCATAACAAGATACGTGAACCTAGGAAACTCGAAATAGGAAATGACGCTTTGACCATAAGGATTGTCGAGGGAACATTCAGAGCCAATGAGGCCGATCAGATAACGATTAAGGAATATAATGCTAGTGTTATACGATTGGATCGCAGGTAAAGCCGTTTAACCAATGTATAATTTGTAAATTTTCCTAAATCGAGCTATGCCGATTGAAGCCGCCGAAACTAGCATTGAACCCTCGCAATTACATAACAACCAAAGCTGTCATAACTTCAGTTATCCTCAGTGTGATGAGAATCACAGAGTTGATACGCGTAATGTTTGCAAAAGCCGCACGTTAGTTCGAAACAAATTGGAATTACGATCGATGTACAAATGATAATGAAATGAAAGCCCAAAATTGGCAATTGAAAATAGAGAATTCCAATTATGGATAGGAATTTGACAATGTCTCACCAAATGGTAATTTCGAATTGGAAAAGCGAAGTTTGGACTGAAAGTGCAAAATTATCATTTTACCCATCAACCATTTACCCTTGCCTTAAGAAATCATGAAGGACAAAATGGTAATTTCCTCACACCCATATGGCTGCCGAAATTGCTATATACAAGGGTCAAAGGATTGAGTCAAAGTTGGAGATATATTATTGGAGCTTGCCACATGTCAAGTAAGGAGACCCTCAAGCATTAATGACCTCACCTAATCATGTCTTATCAATTTTAGGCCAATTATATATGTGAGACAAGTAGAATGAAGACCTCATCTGCTATGTATACCATATCTCTCATGTTCATTGCCTCTTCCTCTCCATTTTGCCATAAATCAAAACTGCCCCAGAAAAACTAATTTTATCCTTTCTGTTCGGTGAGCTCGAGCAGGCCTTTCCAATGGCCGTTTGATGTGCTTCAACATCTAGAGGTAGGATCTATGTGTCTTTGACAAGCTCCAATTGAAATTTCTTCATTTGGATAAGTAATTTTATCGGTAAGAGTCCTAGACTAAAACTAGACGAAATCTGCGCGAACTGGGAGAAGGTCCTGTATACCCTCTTAGAAATTCCAAATGACCTCAAATTTTTTAGGAAAGCTTCATAACATCTATTATTGTGTTCATATGGTTTATGGCTGCAAGTAGATGATGTTAACTTTGGTTTTCATGGCCGAACATTAACGGTAAAATCTGGACAGATTCTGACCAAGAGGAGTTCGGGTTGTTTCGGCATCTTTGGGGTGACAACCAACTCCAAATCTCTTGATGAGCCTTCTAAACTTGTAAATGAAGGCCTTGGAATATTTTTTGTGCAAAGAGTGAGGCTTGAGATTAAAGTATGGCTCGATTGAGAGGTTAGAATCCAAAATCGGTTCTGTTTAGATGATGTATACGTGCTGGCCAGTTCTGTTTAAGGACTAATTGGGGGATATTTGGACTTTAATTGACATATAATTTATTGTATGATGTCATGTGAAGCGTCAATGGGAAGTGGATTGAGATTTAAAGGTTATTTAAGGGCTAATTGGTGCATGGAACTTTGATATGTATATTCTGCCCTTTAAATTGTAGCATGAACCGAGTAAATGGAGGATTAATGGAGGTGTTGTCGTGTATTCGACCAATTGATAAGGCATCCTGAGTTGCCATTTGTTTGGTGATCGAGAGAATGGCTTATCGAAAGTGAAATTCGATTATTTATAATCCGAAATTGAGTAGATTTTGACTCAAAATTGATGAACTTCCTAGGATGGCATTGGGTTCTCATTTGGTTGTGATCTTGTGGATCGAGGAGGCTCGTTTAGTGTGGATTTTGCTAATTAATCACTGTAAGTGGTTTCTAAACCCTTACTTGTACTCTAAGACACTAATGGAAAGTTGTTTTGTGTGGCGTGATTGTGTGATAAAAGCATGGTAATTGATAGCATGTTATTGAATCAATCGTAGGCCCTACCGATGATTGGTGATAATATTACGGCCATGGGCCCTGGCGATGAGTAGTGATGACATCGCAGCCGTGGGCCTTGGCAATGCTTTGGCTTTGAGCCATATGAAACTATATCGCGGTTTGGAGCCCTGGCGATACATTACGGCCGTGGGCCCTGACGATGACTAAATGTTATTTTAGGCTAATGTGTGAAGCTTGGATCCTATGGCGTGTGGTGTGTTTGATAATTATTTAATATGCCACTTGTTCTATGGCAAATGATGATGAATCGCCATATGTCATTGCTTGTTGATTTCCTAGCATTATCTGCATTTTGTTTTATCTGCTGGGACTAGTGGTTTAGTTTAGGTTGGGTTTCACTTGTTGAGACATCGATCCCACCCCTTAGTGGGACAAACATTTCAAACCCTAAACTCTAGCCATGCTGCTAATTCGCGTAGACGATCCAAAGGAGATGATCGCCGATTTTGATGAGTTTCCCTATTGGAAGGGTATTACAATCTGGGAGACAAAGGGAAGTCGGAACTTCAACCCATCGCCTTTTGAAGCCTGGTTTCTTCAGGTGGGAGACAACAGCTTGATGGGAACCCTACTGCCAGAGGATGTACAGTGCGAGGTGATTCTAACTTGGTGCCATCCGTCTAGACCTAGCATAGAAGTGGACAACCTAACATCTGTGGGAGGTTCAAGAAACATACCTGAAGTGCCTAAGTCTCCATTGGCCTCTGCTGAGTACATGAGCCATGTAGAGATTTCTGTTGACGCTATCGAGGCCACTGACGAAGAAGATGAAGCAAAAGAAGAAGAAGAGGAAGCCAAGGAAGACACCAAAGAGTCTTCAGAGGATGTTCCATCCGAGACTTTTTCAGATTTTGATCCAGATTCTGAGGGGCATAATGGAAGAGAGGATTCAAGCTGTTCTGATGAGAAGTCTGAATGAAGGAGTTCGGCGATTAAGAAGGAATAATTTTGGTGTTGGGCTTTAGGAAAGGTTTAGTAGTAGCCTTTAAACCCTAAGCTTTAGTTCCTTTTCTACCCGGGGTGTGCGGCTTTACATTTTTGTCTTTTCCCTTCCGATGTTTGTAATGAATGTTTCTTCTATGTATAAATAGTATGGTTTTGAATTTTTTCAAAACTCCCATTTTCTTTTTATTTTCTTTGTACGGAAATGCTCACTTTCGTTTGTGCATTTCATATCATACTAGACCGTGTGAGGTTCCTGGGTATATGATTAGCCTGAAGGCGGATGTAATGGACTCCAAGGGGACGCGGGGCGTTACATCCCCGTTTGAGTGGTATCAAAGCAGATTAAGAGTAGGTTACCAAGATTGCAATTCATTGAGGATTAGAGTAATAAGGACTAAAGGACTTTAGATGAGTTGGGCTAGTGAGACCCTAGGGGGAGTCGTTCGAGTCAAGCATGAATGCATGGCATATGATTGGCGTATGCGAATAGTATCGTGATATAGCATGGTTGTTGTCATGTGATTGGCATCTTGACATGGTATGGTTGTTGTAGACCTATGAAGGGTCGGGCTTTGCACTTATTATGTTGTTGTGGATATGGATTGAATGAGTGAGTTATACCTCTGATTGTGCCAAGTTGCAGATGAGTCTGGACTTGAGGTATAAATTTGTATCACTGGTTGATGTGCTTATGAGAATGTTTAAGTGATTAGTTATTGTTATATGGCCGCTACTTGTTGAGTAGCATAACGGTAATGAGATATGAGTAAGTGAATTAGATTTCTAATTCTGTGGTGGAATTATGGTGACTCAGGTGAGTCCAGTTGAGCAAATATGAGTAATCGACCTAGAAGGGCGAGAAGTAGAGCTTCGAGCTCCAAAGCTCCAGTGGTTGACGATCCAAGAATGAAAGGAGTCTTGAGGGCCTTGGAACAGATCGATAAGCTTATGGGAAAAGAAGCTCAGAATAGAGTGGTTGTAGCTCTTAGGTTAGCGGAAGATAGAGCTGAGATCATAGCTCAGGCCGCTGAAGCTGCTATGGCAGCTGTAAATATGGTAAACGGAAATAATGCCCAGTGTGCTGAAGCTGGGAATGCTCAAGGGGATGTCAAAGCTAATAGACCAATGGGTCAGTTGGTTGAGCAGTTTATTAAACTGAAATCGACCCAGTTTGATGGTACTGGAGATCCTGAGTTGGCTCCAAGGTGGATTGAGAAACTCGGAAAGGCTTTTGAAGTGTTGAGATGTACAGATAAAGAGAAAGTGTTGCTAGCTATGTATCAGCTAGAAGGAACTGCGCATGATTGGTGAAGTGCCTCGAAGGGCGGAATATTTCCTGAAGGTACAACTTTGACTTGGGCTACCTTCACTACTACTTTTAATGACAAGTATTTTTATGAGACGGCACGTGAAAGGAAGCGACTAGAATTTCAGCAATTGCGACAGAATCAACTGATGGTGGATCATTATGAAGCTAAGTTTGCGAGATTGTCGAGGTATGCACCAAGGTTAGTTGAGGATCCACTTGAGAAAGCGCAAAGGTTTCAAGATGGTCTGAGACTGGAGATTCGCAGTAGGATCATAACTATGAACTTGAGAACATATGGGGAGATCTATGAGAGGAGCCAAATGATTGAAAGGGATATCAGGGAAAGAGGCATTGCTTCTCGATCACGATTTACTCCTTTGAGAGATAATCGGCAGTTGGGAAAAAGGCCGATGATAAGTAATAGATGTTTTGTTCCTCTTCTTCGAAGGAATATTGTGAAACCCCCATTTCAAGCAAGTTGGAATTGTCGTATCTGTGGGCAAAGGCATGGAAATGGATCTTGCCCTAGGCAGTCAGGAGCATGTTATAGATGTGGTCAGCTGGGTCACCAAGCAAAAAATTGTCCAAGCCAAGCTCCAATAAATCGAGCTCAAGGACAGAGACCACAGACTGGCCAACTAGCTGTGGCTCAGCAGAACGACCAGAACCGACAACCTGCTCAAGGAAGAGTGTACGTTGTGGCACGTAAAGAGGTGGAGGAAGCGCCTGGCGTGGTTACATGTACGATCTATTTATGAGATCAGGCTGCTATTGCACTATTTGATTATGGACAGTCGCATTCCTTTATATCAGCTCAGTTTGCTGATCTAGTAGGAGTAGAGTTGAAACCATTAAATGTGCTACTGCATGTTGCGACACCATTGAAAGATAATGCGCTAGTTTTGTTTGGTTGTGCAGATTGTAAAATAGTAATTGGTGATAGCGAAGAAATGATAGATTTTGCTATGTTGCCAATGTATGATTTTGATGTAATTATCGGCATCCAAGGGCTGTAGTGGATTGTGGTAATATTTGAATTTGCAGGAAGTCGGGGAGGAACCTTGATTCCTTTGGTTTCGTAGCTTGAAGCGACCAAACTGTTGAGCAAAGGGTGTCAAGTTTATTTGGTTGTTGTGGTAGAAACAACGACGGAGGAGCCAAAGCTAGATAGTATAGCCGTGGTACGTGAGTTTCCTAATGTCTTTTCTAAGGAATTGTCAGGATTACAACCTGAGAGAGAAATTGAGTTTGTGAAAGAATTGGCACTTGGAACGGAGCCAATTTCGAAGGCACCATATAGGATGTCCTTGTCTGAGCTCAAAGAATTAAAAGTACAGATGCATGAACTACTGGATAAGGGATTCATTAGACCGAGCGCATCGCCATGGGGAGCGCCGATGTTGTTTGTAAGAAAGAAAGATTGATCCTTGCGTTTGTGTAGAGATTACAAACAGTTGAATCAAATAACCATCAAGAACAAGTATCCCTTGCCAAGGATAGATGATTTGTTTGATCAGCTACAAGGAGCATCTGTATTTTCTAAAATAGATTTGAGAACTAGTTATCACCAGTTAAGGATTAAGGAGGAGGATATACCAAAGACTGCTTTCAGAACGAGATATGGGCATTACGAGTTTATAAGCCTTTTGGTTTGATTATTGCCACTGCTGCATTCATGTATTTTATGCATCGAGTGTTTAAGGAGTACTTGGATCAGTTCATCATTGTTTTTATAGATGACATCTTGATTTATTCGAAGAGTAATGAAGAACATGAGGAACATCTGAGAGTAGTTCTACAAACCCTGAGGGAGCATTCGCTTTACGCCAAGTTTAATAAATGCAAATTTTGATTGAGTAAAGTAGCTTTCCTCGGCCATGTGATTTCTGGAGCTAGCTGTCGTCATGTGTTGATGCAACAAGGAAAAGTGGTTGCTTATGCCTCACGACAACTGAGACCTCATGAAATGAATTATCCGACGCATGATTTAGAGCTAATTGCCATCATCTTCGCTCTAAAGATATAGAGGCACTATTTATATGGAGAGAGATTTCAGATTTATACAAATCATCAAAGTTTGAAGTATCTATTTTTGCAGAAATAATTGAATAAGAGATAGCGTCGATGGATGGAATTATTCAAGGATTATGATTGTGAGATTCTGTATCATCCTAGAAAGGCAAATAGAGTCGCGGATGCACTTAGTCGGAAATCAAGCATTGTACTCTTATTGGTTAAAGGATGGTCTTTGTTAAAGGAGTTGAGAGATTCTGAGTTTAAATTTAAAGTTTGCCTACTGTCAAGTTTGGTGGCAACCTAGATGATTGAGCCTGAGATTCAGGAAACAGAAAAGGTTTTGCAGTATACGGACCTAGAGATTCAAACGATTCTCAAGATGGACGCAACAAAAAGGAAAGCTGAGTTTCAAGCGTCTGAAGATGAAATTTTGAAATTTCGAGGACGTCTATGTGTACCTAGTGATAAGGAACTTAAAGAAAGGATTTTGTCGGAAGCTCATGGAGCAATTACAGTATTCACCCAAGTAACACTAAGATGAATTAGAATTTGCCGCAACACTACTAGTGGAACGGAATGAAGGTGGATGTAGCTAAGCATATGGCGAAGTGTTTAACCTGTCAGCAGGCAAAAGCTCAACATTGCAAGCTTGGAGGATTGCTACAACCTCTAGAAATTCCTGAGTGGAAATAGGAACATGTGACAATGGATTTTGTGATGGGCTTGCCAAGGAGTCAGAAAGGCCATGACTCAATATGGGTAATTGTGGATAGATTGAAAAAGTCGGCACATTTTATACCTGTACGAAAGGATTTTGTAATGGATAAATACGCAGAGTTGTGTATGCGTCAGATTGTGCAATTGCATGGAGTCCTAGCTACAATCACGTCAGATCGAGATCCTAACTTTAGAGCAAATTTTTGGAAGAGTCTGCGGGAAGCTTTAGGAACGAGATTGCAATTCAGTACGGCATATCATCCACAGACTGATGGGCAGTCAGAAAGATCAATTCAAACACTCGAGGATATGTTGCGGGCCTATGTCATAGACTTCAAGGGTGGATGGAAGGACAAACCGCATTTGGTGGAATTTGCGTATAATAACAGCTACCAGCAAAGCATTGGTATGGCACCATTCGAAGCACTTTATGGTCGAGCTTGCAGAACACCTATATGTTGGGATGAAGTTAGAGAAAGGAGTATAACAGGCCCAGAATTAGTGGACAGTCTAATGAGGCGATTAAAGTCATTAGAGAACGGCTAAGAATGGCGCAAAGTCGACAGAAGAGTTATGCTGATAAAAGATGCAAACCATTAGAATTTCAAGTTGGTGACCATGTTTTCCTGAAGGTATCACCGATGCGTTGTTTGTTTCGATTTGGGAAAAAGAGAAAACTGAGTCCGAGGTACGTAGGTCCTTTTGAAATATTGGAGCAAATTGGAACTTTGGCTTACTAACTCGCTTTGCCGCCAAGCTTATCGCAAGTACATAGTATATTTCATGTGTCAATGCTGAAGAAGTACGAACCAGACTCGACTCATGTTTTAGATTTTGAAACCATCGAGGTTGATGACAAGGTGTCATATGTGGAAAAACATGTCAGAATCGAGGATCGAAAGGAACAAGTCTTAAGGAATAAGACAATTCCATTAATAAAAGTGATTTGGGAGCATCATGGGACCGAAGGAGCAATGTGGGAAAGCGAATAAGCTATGAGACGTCAATACCCCCATTTGTTTACTTAAGATGGGTTTATTGTAAATTATGAGGACGAAATTTCTGTAAGTGGATGATTTTTTCCTTACCAAAAAAAAAAATTCTGTAAGTGGGGAAGAATTGTGAAATTCTGAATTTCCTATCATTTTGAGACTGTTGAAAGTGAATATATCTTTTGATGTATTTTAGTTTTGTCCAGCTCAAATCTGATCAATCTTGAGCAAACTGACCAAAAGGGAAAAACTAATGCATAACAAGGTAGGTGGACCTAGGAAACTCGAAAAAGGAAATGACGCTTTGACCATAAAGATTGTCGAGGCAACATTAGAGCCAATGAGGCCGATTAGATAATGATTAGGGAATACAATGCTAGCATTATACGATTGGATCGCGGGTGAAGCCGCTTAACCAATGTATAATTTGTAAATTTTCCTAAATCGAGTTATGACGATCAAAACTGTCGGAACTAGTGATGAACCTTCGCAATTACATGATAACCAAAGCTGTCATAACTTGAGTTATCCTTAGTATGATGAGAATAACAAAGTCGATACGCATAATGTTTGCAAAAACCACACATTAGTTCGAAGCAAACTGGAATTACGATCGATGGACAAATGATCATAAAATGAAAGCTCAAAATTGGCAATTGAAAATAGAGAATTCCAATTCTAGATAGGAATTTGACAATGCCTCGCCAAATGGTAATTTCGAATTTGAAAAGCGAAGTTTGGACTGAAAGTGCAAAATTACCATTTTCCCCATCGACCATTTACCATTGCCTTAAGAAATCATGAAGAACAAAATGGTCATTTCCTTACACCCATATGGCTACCGAAATTGCTATGTACAAGGGTCAAAAGATTGAGTCAAAGTTGGAGATGTATTATTGGAGTTTGCCACATGTCAAGCAAGGAGACCCTCAAACATTAATGACCTCACCTAACCATGTCATATCAATTTTAGGCCAATTATATGTGTGAGACAAGTAGAATGAAGACCTCATCAGCTGTGTATACCATATCTCTCACGTTAATTACCTCTTCCTCTCCATTTTGCCAAAATTGAAACTGCCCCAAAAAAACTGATTTTGTCACTTCTGTTCAGTAAGCTCGAGCAGGCCTTCCCGGTGGCCATTTGAGGTGTTTCAACTTCAAGAGGTAAGATTTTTGTGTCATTGATAAGATCCAATTAGAATTTCTTTATTTGGATAAGTATTTTTGTCGGTATAAGTACGAGACTAAAACTAGACAAAATATGCGCGAGCTGGGAAAAGGTCGTCGTATATCCTCTTAAAAATTCCAAATGACCTCAAACTTTTTAGGAAAGCTTAATAACATCTATTACTATGTTCAGATGGTTTATAGCTGCAAGTAGATGATGTTAACTTCATATTTCAAGGCTGAACATTGACGGTAAAATCTGAACTGATTCTGACCAAGAGGAGTTCGGACTATTTCGGCGTCTTTGGGGTGTAACCGACTCCAAATCTCTTGGTGAGCCTTCTAAACTTGTAAATGAAGGTCTTGGAATGTTGTTTGTGTAAAGAATAAGGCTCGAGAGTTAAGTATGGCTCGATTGAGCAGTTAGAACCCAAAATCGGTTATGTTTAGATGATGTATACATGCCGGCCGATTCTGTTTAAGGACTAATTGAGGGATATTTGAACTTCAATTGACATATAATTTCTTGTATGATGTCATGTGAAGTGTCAATGGAAAGTGTGAGAAGTGGATTGAGGTTTAAAGGTGATTTAAGGGCTAATTGGTGTATGAAACTTTGAGATGTATATTTTGCCCTTTAAATTGTAGCATGAACCGAGTAAATGGACGATTAATGGAAGTGTTGTCGTGTATTCGACCAATTGATAAGGCATCCTGAGTCACCATTTGTTTGGTGGTCGAGAGAATGGTTTATCGAAAGTGAAAATCGATTGTTTCTAATCCGAAATTGAGTGGATTTTGACTCAAAATTGATGAACTTCCTAGGATGGCAAGTGGTTCTCGTTTGGTTGTGATCTTGTTATTCGAGGAGGCTCGTTTGGTGTGGATTTTACTGATTAATCACTGTAAGTGGTTCCTAAACCCTTACTTAAACCCTAGGACGCTATTGGAAAGTTATTTTGTCTAGCGTGATTGTATGATAAAAGCATGGTAATTGATAGCATGTTATTGAATCGGCCGTGGGCCCTGGCGATGATTGGTGATAATATCGCGGCCATGGGCCCTGGCGATGATTGGTGATGACATCGCGGTCGTGGACCATGGTGATGCTTTCACTTTGAGCCCTATGAAACTATATCGCGGCTTGAAGCCCTAGCAATACATCGCGATCGTGGGCCCTAACGATAGGACGTGGCCGTGGGCCCTGGCGATACATCACGACCGTGGGCCTTGACGATGACTAAATGTGATTTTAGGCTAATAAAATGATGTGTGGTGTGTTTGATAATGATTTGATATGCCAGTTGACAAATGCTGCTGAATCGCCATATGCCATTGCTTGCTGATTTCCCTACATTATCTGCATTTTGTTTTATCTGGTGGGACTAATGGTTTAGTTTAGGTTGGGTTTCACTTGCTGAGACGTCAATCTCACCCCTTAGTGGGACAAACTTTTCAGACCCTAAACCCTAGCCATGTTACCAATTCGCCTTGGCGATCCAAAGGAAATGATCGTCGATTTTGATGAGTTTCCCTATCGGAATGGTATTACCTATATCAGAAAGCACATGACTGTCTGGGTAGACGAAGGGAAGCCGAAACTGCAACCCCATCTCTTTGAAGTCTGGTTTCGTCAGGTAGGAGACAACAGCTTGATGGGACCTGTCACGCCCTAAACTCGGCGAGCACGCGAACATCCCACCAAGTCGTTCCTTTTTGAAAGTTTTCCAGGATCTTTCGGCCCACAATACATATAATCCAATTTACAAGCAGAAGCTTCAGTCATCTCCACTCCATACAATAAAACAAATGACTAGGGATAATTAGTAGTGGTTCCATTTTACAATCGAAAAATAGAATACAATCCCTAAGTTCACAAAATATCTTGTACTCATTCACTTATTACTCCCAGGAATGGCAATTGTTGAACTTACTGATGCTCCAGCGCCTGGAACCTGAAGAAAATGTTAATCCCCAATGAGGTGAGATTCACAATTCATTAAGGTGGGTCCTAACCCTAGGTTAGGCTGACCGTCCACTCAAGCAGTCGCAAACCCCAAACATTCAAACTCATCTAGACATATCAGGCAAATGCAACTAGATATGATAGCACACAGATGGCAGGCATACAGCCATGGCATCATACACACTCAGATGATCATGCACTCTCGTCCTGCCACTTCACCACATCCACCATTTTCAACCTGCCTCAATCTCATGCCCGGGATTAGATTGCATCAGGCTATCTTCATGCCTGCGATTAGATCGCATCAGGCTATTCTCCACCCCACGTCTCATACGCCTCAGGGTATCGCCATATCATGCTCATGCCATGATTCTCAATTCATTTCACATACAAAACAACAGGTGCAACTCAAGCACAATTCGAATACTCATGGCAAACAATTTAAGTACAAGCATTAGCACACATAAATCCCCTATAACAACTTAGGATACACCAAGAACATTCACCTTGGAATCTCTCACCAATCAACCAATTTATCGCTCGACTCATCCAATCGAGTCCAATCTTCCTATCCTAAGTTTAGAATTCCCTTACCTTGAGTTTGATGTCACAAAAATTCTCTTCTTGAGCCTTCACAAATTTTGGTTTCAAGGGTCCAAGGCCGAACTCACCGCGCAACCTAGAATTTCCAATCAATTCATCAATTTCTTCGTCCAATTTACTAATCCATGAACCACAAACCTCCATAACATTATTCTCATCATCCTAGCATGCCTTGATCACCAATTTGAGGCTCTAAAACAATGGCCATCGGCCTCCATAGGTTCGATCTTGCACAGAACCGAACCGATTCTTCTCGGTTCTGTGCAAACCGAGCTTGTCCAGCCCTAAATCAACTCTCAATCCATCATTTAATCACTACCCTACCTCTCAACAAGTCTATCTAGGGGTCTAAGGGTCTCGCCGTGAGTTTGAAGTTGCGTCGTCGCCAGAATCCCGTCAAGAGTCGCCGGATCCTCCAAGTCAACAACCGGCAGTTTTCTGTCCAAAGTTCACAAGACCCATTTAGGGTCATAACTTCATCAAATCAAGCCCAACTTTTTACCACAGATAGATATACATGTCCCCTAGATCTTCATAAAATTTAGCTTCAAGATTCCAACATTTCAGTCTCCTAAAGGGTCAGAAACTCGGCCTACCTCAGATTGAGTCAGATTCTGTCGGCTTCCGGGAGAATGCTTGGTCGGAGCTCCTCGGTGGTCCAATTACCGTGCTTCCCCTTCGAGGAGGTTGGCAAGAGGTGGGGCTAAGAGGGTGTGATCGGCGTGCCGGCAGATGGTGGCCAAAGGTGCTCGTCGGAATTGCCGAACGGCATGGGCAGGGGCTGTCATCGAGCGACAGAGAGAGGAAGAAGAAGATGAAGGTTTCGGTGATTTGGGGGGTTCTATGGCCGGTCAATGTGAGGTGAGAGAGAGAGAAAAAGAGTTATATTCAACCCTCAAGTCAAAGGGAAGAATGGTAGGTAGTGTATAGTGGACATGACCACTCTATGCTTGATCTAGTGACACTTGTCCTAACGTCAATCAAGCAAATCCAATGCCCATAATTTCCCCTCATTTTCGGCAGCTCTTGGGGGTGTATAGAGACTAAAATACCCTTCCTCCGTTGTATAAGCAAGGTTAAAGTTTGAGGGATAAAATGGTAATTTCACCCTCGACGACCGGAACGTCATTTTTCTCGTTCTAATATTCTTCGATAGGGCGACGACAAATCTGAATATAACATTGGAATTCTTGATTCTCCATTTTCAATTTTCAAGATTCGTTTCTAATGGTTTTCTCTAGTAGACGTGGTTCTAGCCTATCCCGAACCGACGGGCGACTTTTGTAGACGTTACGCGTATCGACTCTGTGATTCATATCACATTTAGGGCTCGTCAATTCGTGACGACTTTGGTTGTCATGTAATTGTGAGGGTCTATCACTAGTTCCTATAGTCTCGATCGTCACTGTCCAATTCAGGAAAATTTTGCAAATCATACATTGGTTAAGCGACATCACCCGCGCTCCAATCGTATAACACTAGAAAAGCATTCCTTAATCGTCCTTGGATCGGCCTTTTATGGCTCTAAATGTCCCATCGACAATTCTTATGGTCAAAGCGTCATTTCCTATTCGAATTCCCTAGGTCCACGTACCTCGTCTCGCGTTAGACTTTCCCTTTTGGGCAGTCTACTCGAATTGATCAGATTCAAGCGAGACATTACTGAAATACATCGCTAGATATACTTCTCATTAATGAGTTTGAAGATGACTGAAAAATCAGAATGTCATAGGACCCCTACTACTAGAGGATATTCCGTGGGAGGTGATTCCAACTTGGTGCCATCCGTCCCGACCTGGCATAGAAGTGGACAAACCAGCATCTATGGGAGGTTCAAGAAACATACGTGAAGTGCCGGAGTCTCCATTATCCTCTGCTGAGTACATGAGCTATGTAGAGATTTCTGCTGACACTATCGAGGCCACTGATGATGAAGAAGAAGAAGAAGAAGAAGAAGAAGAAGAAGAAGAAGAAGAGGAAGCCAAGGAAGACATCGAAGAGCCTTCAGAGGATGTTCCATCCGAGACTTTTTTGGATTTCGATCCAAATGCTGAGGGGGACAATAGAAGAGATGATTCAAGCTATTATGATGAGAAGTCTGAATGAAGGGGTTCGATGATTAAGAATGAACAATTTTGGTGTTGAGCTTTAGGAAAGGTTTAGTAGTAGCCTTTGAACCCTAAGCTTCAGTTCCTTTTCTACCCAGGGTGTGCGACTTTACATTTTAATCTTTTCCCTTCCGATGTTTGTAATGAATGTTTCTGCTAAATATAAATGGTGTGCTTTTAAATTTTTCCAAAACTCCTCTTTTCTTTTTATTTTCTTTATACAGAGATGCTCGCTTTCGTTTGTGAATTTAATATCATACTAGGCCATGTGAGGTTGCTAGGTATATGATTGGCATGAAGGTGGATGTAATGGACTCTAAGGGGACGCAGGGCGTTACATCCCCGTTTAAGTGGTATCAGAGCAGATTACCAAAATTACAATTGATTGAGGATTGAAGTAATAAAGAGTAAAGGACTTTAGATGAGTTGGGCTAGTGAGACCCTAGGGGGAGTGGTTAGAGTCAAGCATGAATGCATGGCATATGATTGGCGTATGTGAATAGCATCGTGATATGGCATGGTTGTTGTCATGCGATTGGCATCTTGACATGGCATGGTTGTTGTGGACCTATGAAGGGTCGGGCTTTGCACTTATTATGTTGTTGTGGATATGGATTGAATGAGTGAGTTATACCTCTTATTGTGCCAAGTTATAGATGAGTCTGGACTTGAGGTATGGATTTGTATCCCAGGTTGATGTGCTTTTGAGCTTGCTTGAGTGAATGGCTGTTGTTTTGTGGCTGCTACTTGTTGAGTAGCATCGCAGTAATGAGATATGAGTAAGTGAATTAAATTTCTAATTCCGTGGTGGAATTATGGTTACTCAGGTGAGTCCAGTTGAGCAAATATGAGTAATCGACCTAGAAGGCCAAGAAGTGGAGCTTAGAGCTCCAAAGCTCCAGTGGCAGAGGATCCAAGAATGAAAAGAGTCTTGAGGGCCTTGGAATAGATCGGCAAGCTTATAGGAAAAGAAGCTCAGAATAGAGTGGTTGTAGCTCTTAGGCAAGCGGAAGATAGAGCTAAGATCATAGCTCAAGCCGCTGAAGCTGCTGTGGCAGCTGTAAATATGGTAAACGGAAATAATGCCCAGTGTGCTGAAGCTGGGAATGCTCAAGGGGATGTCAATGCTAACAGACCAATGGGTCAGTTGGTCAAGCAGTTTATTAAACTGAAACCGACCATGTTTGATGGTACTGGAGATCCTGAGTTGGCTCCAAGGTTGATTGAGAAATTCGAAATGGCTTTTGAAGTGTTGAGATGTGCAGATGAAGAGAAAGTATTGCTAGCTGTGTATCAGCTAGAGGGAACTGCGTATGATTGGTGGAATGCCTCGAAGGGAGGAGTATTTCCTAAAGGTACAGTTTTGACTTAGGCTGTCTTCACTGCTGCTTTTAATGGCAAGTATTTTTCTGAGACGGCATGTGAAAGGAAGCGACTGAAATTTTAGCAGTTGCAATAGAATCAACTGACGATCAATCAGTATGAAGCTGAGTTTGCGAGATTGTCAAGGTATGCACCAAGGTCAGTTAAGGACCCACTTGAGAAAGCGCAAAGGTTTCGGGATGGTCTGAAACCGGAGATTCATAGTAGGTTCATAACTGTAAACTTGAGAACATATGGGGAGATCTATGAGAGCAGCCAAATAATTAAAAGAGATATCAAGGAAAGAGGCATTGCTTTTGGATCACGGTTTACTCCTTCGATAGATAATCGACTATTGGGATAAAGGCCGATGATGAGTAATAGATGTTTTGTTCTTCCTATTCGAAGGAATATTGTGAAACCCTCATTTCAAGAAAGTTGGAATTGTCGTATCTGTGGGTGAAGGCATGGAAATGGACCTTGCCCAAGGCAGTTAGGAGCATGTTATAGATGTGGTCAGTTGGGCCACTAGGCAAAAAATTGTCCAAGCCAAGCTCTAGTAAATCGAGCTCAAGGACAGAGACTACTACTGGACAACTAGCTGTGGCTCAGCAGAACGACCAAAACCGACCACCTGCTTAGGGAAGAGTGTACGTTGTGGCACGTAGAGAGGCGGAGGAAGCGCCTGGCGTGTTCACAGGTACAATCTATTTATGTGATCAGGCTGTTTATGCATTATTTGATCCTGGAGAGTCACATTCCTTTATATTTACTCACTTTGTTGATCTAGTGGGAGTAGAGTTGAAACCATTGAATGTGCTACTGCATGTTACTACACCATTGAAAGATAATGTGCTAGTTTCGCTTGGTTGTGCAGATTGTAAAATAGTGATTGGTGATAGAGAATAAAGGATAGATTTGGCTGTGTTGCCAATGTATGATTTTGATGTGATTATCGGCATAGATTGGTTGGTAAAGCAAAGGGCTGTAGTGGATTGTGGTAATAGGGTAATTCGATTTTACCCGGAAGGTCGCCTTAGTTTTCAATTTGCAGGAAGTCGGGGAGGAACCTCGATTCCCTTGGTTTCGTCGCTTGAAGCGACCAAACTGTTGAGCGAAGGGTGTCAAGCTTATTTGGTTGTTGTGGTAGATAAAAAGGGCGGAAGAGCCAAAGATGGATAGTATAGCCGTGGTACGTGAGTTTCCTGATGTATTTCCTAAGTAATTGTCAAGATTACCCCTAAAAGAGAAATTGTGTTTGTGATAGAATTGGCACCTGAAACGGAGCTAATTTCAAAGGCATCGTATAGGATGTCCTTGTCTGAGCTGAAAGAATTAAAAGTACAGATGCAGGAACTACTGGATAAGGAATTCATTAGACCGAGCGCGTCGCTATGGGGAGCACCGATTTTGTTTGTGAGAAAGAAAGATAGATCCTTGCGTTTGTGTAGAGATTACAGATAGTTGAAGCAAAGGACCATCAAGAACAAGTATCCCTTGCCAAGGATAGATGATTTGTTTGATTAGCTACGAGGAGCATCTGTATTTTCTAAAATAGATTTGAGGACTAATTATCACCAGTTGAGGATTACGGAGGAGGATATACCAAAGACTACTTTCAAAACGAGATATGGTCATTACGAGTTTAGAGTTAAGCCTTTTGGTTTGACTAACACCCCTGCCGCATTCATGGATTTTATGCATCGAGTGTTTAAGAAGTACTTGGATCGGTTCGTCATTGTTTTTATAGATGACATCTTGATTTATTCGAAGAGTAATGAAGAACATGAGGAACATTTGAGAGTAGTTCTACGGACCCTGAGGGAGCATTCGCTTTACGCCAAGTTTAGTAAATGCGAATTTTGGTTGAGTAAAGTAGCTTTCATCGGTCATATGATTTATAGAGAAGAAATTTCGGTAGATCCTTCAAAGATTGAGGCAGTGATGAACTGACCTAGACCTACGACAGTTACTGAGATTAGAAGTTTTCAAGGATTAGCAGGTTATTATAGACGATTTGTGGAGAAGTTTTCGTCTATAGCTACTCCGTTAACAAGGCTAACGAAAAAGAGCGTGAAGTTCAAGTGGACTGATAAGTGTGAAAGTAGTTTCCAAGAGCTTAAGCACCGTTGACAACCACACCAGTATTAACCATTCCTTCTAGACCTGGAGGTTATGAAATATATAGCGACGCTTCGCTAAAAGGATTAGGGTGTGTGTTGATGCAACATGGAAAAGTGATTGCTTATGCCTCACGATAACTGAGACCTCATGAGATGAATTATCCGACACATGATTTGGAGCTAACTACCATCATCTTCGCTCTAAAGATATGGAGGCACTATTTATGTGGAGAGAGATTTCAGATTTATACAAATCATCAAAGCTTGAAGTATTTATTTTCGCAGAAATTATCGAATATGAGACAACATTGATGGAAGGAATTACTCAAGGATTATGATTGTGAGATTCTGTATCATCTTGGAAAGGCGAATAGAGTCGCAGATGCACTTAGTCGGAAATCAAGCATTGCACTCTTATTGGTTAAAGGATGGTCTTTGTTAGAGAAGTTGAGAGATTCTAAGTTTAAATTGGAAATTTGCCTACCGTAAAGTTTGGTGGCAACCTTGAGGATTGAGCCTGAGATTTAGGAAAAGGTAAAGGATTTGCAGCATACGGATCCAGAGATTCAAAAGATTCTCGAGATGGACGCAACAAAAAGGAAAGCTGAGTTTTAAGTGTCTGAAAATGAAATTCTGAAATTTCGAGGACGTGTATGTGTACCTGGTGATGAAGAACTTAAAGAAATGATTTTGTCGGAAGCTCACGGAAGCAATTATAGTATTCACCTATGTAGCACTAAGATGTATTAGAATTTGCGGCAACACTACAGGTGGAACGGAATAAAGGTAGATGTAGCTAAGCATGTGGTGAATTGTTTAACCTGTCAGCAGGTTAAAAACTCAACATTGCAAGCCTGGAGGATTGCTACAACCTCTGGAAATTCCTAAGTGAAAATGGAAACAAGTGACAATGGATTTTGTGATGGGCTTGCCAATGAGTCAGAAAGGCCATGACTCAATATGGGTAATTGAGGATGAATTGACAAAATCGGCACATTTTATACCTATATGAAAGGATTTTGCAATAGATAAGTACGCAGAGTTTTATATGCGTCAGATTGTATGATTGTATGGAGTTCTAGTTACAATCACGTCGAATCGAGATCCTAAGTTTACAGCAAATTGTTGGAAAAGTCTGTAGGAAGCTTTGGGAACGAGATTGCAATTCAATATGGCGTATCATCCACAAACTGATGGGCAATCAGAAAGAACAATTCAAATAATCGAGGATATATTGCGAGCCCGTGTCATAGACTTCAAAAGTAGATGGGAGGACCAACTGCATTTTGTGAAATTTACGTATAATAACAGTTACCAGCAAAGTATTGGTATGGCACCAATCGAAGTACTTCATGGTCGAGTTTACAGAATGCCTATATGCTGGGATAAAGTTGGAGAAAGGAGTATAACAAGTCCAGAATTAGTGGAACAGCCTAATGAGGCGATTAAAGTCATTAAAGAAAGGTTGAGAATGGCACAAAGTCGATAGAAGAGTTATGCTGATAAAAGACGCAAACCATTAGAATTTCATGTTGGTGGCCATGTTTTCCTGAAGGTATCACCGATGCGTGGCTTATCTCGATTTTGGAAAAAGGGAAAACTGAGTCTGAGACACGTAGGTCATTTTGAAATATTGGAGCGAATTGAAACTTTGGCCTACAGACTCGCGTTGCCGCCAAACTTATCACAAGTACTCAATGTATTTCATATGTCAATGTTGAGGAAGTACGAATCAGACTCAACTCATGTTTTGGATTTTGAAACCATCGAGATTGATGACAATGTGTCATATGTGGAAAAACCCTTTAGAATCAAGGATCGAATGGAGCAAGTCTTAAGGAATAAAGTGATTCCATTAGTCAAAGTGATTTGGGAGCATCACGGGACCGAAGGAACAACGTGGGAAAGCGAAGAAGCTATGAGAAGTCAATACCCCCATTTGTTTACTTAAGTTGGGTTTATTGTAAATTTCGAGGACCGAATTTCTGTAAGGGGGAAGTATTGTGACATTCTAAATTTCCTGCCATTTTGAGACTGTTGAAATTGAATATATCTTTCGATGTATTTCAATTTTGTCTTGCTCAAATCTAATCAATTTTTTGTAAACTGACCAAAATGGAAAGGCTAGCGCATAATAAGATACGTGGATCTAGGAAACTCGAAAAAGGAAATGACGCTTTGACCAGAAGGATTGTCGAGGGAACATTTAGAGCCGATGAGGCCAATCTGATAATGATTAAGGAATACAATGCTAGCGTTATACGATTGGATCGCGGTAAAGCCGCTTAAACAATGTATAATTTGTAAATTTTCCTAAATCAAGCTATGACGATCGAAGCCGTCGGAACTAGCGTTGAACCCTCGCAATTACAAGACAACCAAAGTTATAACTTGAATTATCCTCAATGTGATGAGAATCATAGAGTAGATACGCGTAATGTTTGCAAAAGCCGCCCGTTAGTTCGAAACAAACTAGTATTACAATCGACGGACGAATAATCATGAAATGAAAGCTCAAAATTGGCAATTGAAAATAGAGAATTCCAATTATGGATAGGAACTTGACAATGTCTCGCTAAATGGTAATTTCGAATTGGAAAAAGCGAAGTTTGGACTAAACGTGCAAAATTACCATTTTGTCCATCGACCATTTACTCTTGCATTAAGAAATCATGAAGGACAAAATGGTCATTCCCTCACGCCCATTTGGCTGCCGAAATTTCTATATACAATGGTCAAAGGATTGAGTCAAAGTTGGAGATGTATTATTGGAGCTGGCCACATGTCATGCAAGGAGACCCTCAAGCATTAATGACCTTACCTAACCGTGTCTTATCAATTTTAGGACAATTATTATGTGAAACAAGTAGAATGAAGACCTCATCAACTGTGTATATCATATCTCTCACGTTCATCGCCTCTTCCTCTCCATTTTGCCAAAACCGAAACTGCCCCAGAAAAACTAATTCTGTCCCTTCTGTTCGGTGAGCTCGAGCAGGCCTTCCTAGTGGCCGTTTGAGGTGATTCGACTTCCAGAGGTAAGATCTATGTGTCCTTGACAAGATTAAATTGGAATTTCTTCATTTGGATAAGTATTTTATCGGTTTGAGTCCGAGTCTAAAATTGGACGAAATATGCGCAAGTTGGGAGAAGGTCGCCGTATACCCTCTTAGAAATTCCAAATGACCTCAAACTTTTTAGGTGAGCTTCATAACATTTAGTAATATATTCATATGGTTTATGGCTTCAAGCAAATGATGTTAACTTTGGTTTTCATTGCTGAATATTAACAGTAAAATCTGAATAGATTTTGACCAAGAGGAGTTCAAGCTATTTCGGCATCTTTGGGGTGTCAACCGACTCCAAATCTCTTGGTGAGCCTTCTAAACTTGTAAATGAAGATCTTGGAATATTATTTGTGTAAAGAGTGAGGCTTGAGATTAAGGTATGGCTCGATTGAGCGGTTAGAACCCAAAATCGATTCTGTTTAGATGATGTATACATGCTAGCCGGTTCTGTTTAAGGACTAATTGAGGGATATTTGGACTTCAATTGACATATAATTTATTGTATGATGTCATGTGTAGTGTCAATGGGAAGTGTGAGAAATGGATTGAGATTTAAAGGTGATTTAAGGGCTAATTGGTGCATGGAACTTTGAGATGTATATTCTACCCTTTAAATTGTAGCATGAACCGAGTAACTGGAGGATTAATGGAGGTGTTGTCGTGTATTTGACCAATTGATAAGACATCCTGAGTTGCCATTTGTTTGGTGGTCGAGAGAATGGTTTATCGAAAGTGAAAGTCGATTGTTTCTAATCCGAAATTAAGTGGATTCTAACTCAAAATTGATGAACTTCCTAGGACGGCACGTGGTTCTCGTTTGATTGTGATCTTGTGGATCGAGGAGGCTCGCTTGGTGTCGATTTTGCTGATTAATCACTGTAAGTGGTTCCTAAACCCTTACTTGAACCCTAGGACGCTACTGGAAAGTTATTTTGTATAGCGCGATTGTGTAATAAAAGCATGGTAACTGATAGCATGTTATTGAATCGGTCGTGGGCCCTGGCGATGATTGGTGATAACATCACGGCCGTGGGCCCTAGTGATGAGTAGTGATGATATCGCGGCCGTAGGCCCTGGCGATGCTTTGTCTTTGAGCCCTATGAAACTATATTGTATTTTAGAGCCCTGGCGATACATCTCGGTTGTGAGCCCTAGCGATATGACGTGGCCGGGGGACCTGGCAATACATCGCGACCGTGGGCCTTGACGATGACTAAATGTGATTTTGGGCTAATGTGTGAAGCTTGGATCCTATGGTGTGTGGTGTGTTTGATAATGATTTGATATACCAGTTGTTCTATGTCAAATGATGTTGAATCGCCGTATGTCATTGCTTGCTGATTTCCTTGCATTATCAGCATTTTATTTTATCTGGTGGGACTAGTGGTTTAGTTTAGGTTGGGTTTCACTTGCTGAGACGTCAATCTCTTCCTTTAGTGCAATAAACTTTTCAGATTCTAAACCCTAGTCATGCTGTCAATTCGCCTGGGTGATCCAAAGGAGATGATCGCCGATTTTGATGAGTTTCCCTACCGGAAGGGAATTACCTATATCAGGAAGCGCACGACAGTCTGGGTAGACAAAGGGAAGTCGGAACTGCAACCCCATCGCTTTGAAGCCTAGTTTCGTCAGGTGGGAGATAGCAGCTTGATGGGAACCCTACTTCCAGAGGATGTTCTGTGGGAGGCGATTCCAACTTGATGCCATCCGTCCCAACCTAGCATAGAAGTGGACAACCTGGCATCTGTGGGAGGTTCAAGAAACATACCTGAAGTGCCGGAGTCTCCATTGTCCTCTGCTGAGTACATGAGCTATGTAGAGATTTCTGCTGACGCTATCGAGGCCACTGATGAAGAAGAAGAAGAAGAATCCAAGGAAGACCCCGAAGAGCCTTCAAAGGATGTTCCATCCGAGACTTTGTTAGATTTCGATCCAGATGCTGAGGGGGACGATGGAAGAGATGATTCAAGCTGTTCTGATGAGAAGTCTGAATGAAGGGGTTCGGTGATTAAGAAGGAACAATTTTGATGTTGGGCTTTAGGAAAGGTTTAATAGTAGCCTTTTAACCATAAGCTTTAGTTCCATTTCTACCCAGGGTGTGCAGCTTTACATTTTTGTCATTTCCCTTCTGATATTTGTAATGAATATTTCTGCTATGTATAAATTGTGCTTTTGAATTTTTCCAAAACTATCATTTTCTTTTTATTTTCTTTGTATGGAGATGCTCGCTTTCATTTGTGGATTTCATATCATACTAGGCCGTGTGAGGTTCCTGGGTATATGATTGACCTGAAGGCGGATGTAATGGACTCCAAGGGGACGCGGGGTGTTACATACCGTTCATTCACCTGTCTAGTGTCGTCGATTAAACTTTGGTGTTGTGTCTTATATGTCCACCTGTCTGGTTTCGTCGATTAAATTTATGCATCGTGTCCTACAATAAGATCTAGCATCATCGATTCAATTCTGATATTGCCTTTTGGTTACCAATACGTCGAAGTGATTCGACAAGTTTCACCGAAGAGTCGCCTAAAGGTTTGTCGAGAGTCTATGCAAAGCTGTCGAAAGACACACGTTTGTCAATAAACACCCCGCATTTGACACTCTCTGTCCAAAACTTACCCGGAACCCTTCTTACTTAATGAACTGCTAACGTTCGAAAAAAAAATTCCGCGTCTGCAATCCTTTTGAATTTCAATCTCTTGGACCAACCCCTAAGAGAATCAATCAGGCTCAGCCGAGGGAATTTTACGTGCAACAAATTAGTCTTTTTTTTTAAGAGAAAATGAGAATTTTGTAAATAGTCAGGGTAGATTTGGAAGGAAATGAAGAGTTGATGACCTTTTATATAGTTTTTACACTGGTCATCCACTTCTTCTACATTACATAATATATATATATTGATGATTTTACTTTTTGAGAATCTCAAATATTTTTTTCCCTCCTTCTTCAGGTATTGTCACATACTTTTTTTAAAGGAACTTATGATTACCTGATTTTTTTTTTATCATGAATCGTGCGACAGTTAGATCGTGAACTGCTCGAATCGCCGTAAGTAAGCCTTGATCTCACTCTCACTCTCATTCTCATTCTCACACCCAAGAAAGGAAAACTGTAGAAATCTGTAGAGAGGAAGCTCTAGAATACTTATATTGCTCAAAGAAGCGAATGAATACAAATGAAAGGATGGCTCCCCATGTACAAGTGTCTTTCTAATTAAAACCATTGATATATTTCACAATCTAACGGTAGAGGATGTCAATCGTCATCTAGTCGATCCAGTAGTGGAGATTTACTTAACGATGGGGGACTGTGAACCTCATAAAAGTGCAATTAAGTCCTAAAACTTATAAAAGTGTAATGAGTTCTAGAATTTGTCAAATTGGTACAATTAAATCCTTTTGTTAACTCCGTGCAATTAGACTAACGAAAAATGTTGACGTATTTTTTGTTATTTTCTCTCTCTTACGTGGCATTAACCTTACTAAAACATCAAATATAAGACTAAAATGACATCGTTTTGACCTAAATCATAATTTTTAAATCAAAATATTAGTTAAATAAAACTAAAAGTAAAAAGGTAATCATAAAAAAAAAAAGAAGGCAAGGGCAGAGGACCTCACCGAAATGGTCCGGCAGGGTCAACCCTCGCTAACCGCAAGCTCGCTCGGTAAACCCCACCGACCCTTTCCTGCGACAGTGGAGTGGCAACGGTGAAGTCTTGCTGCCCTTGCGATATGGTTTTTCTTTATCTTTTTGTGTATTAGTCTTAAAACATTTACCTTTTTAATTTTTAATTTAGACTCTGGATGTAGGCCAAAGAGACATTGGTTTTAGTCTTATACAAGTAGGAGAGGGGAAATATTAAAAAAAATCATGTTAGTATTCTTCGTTAGTCTACTTGAACTTTGCGAAAAACTTGATTGCATGAGTTTGACAAGTTTTAGGATTTCATTTCACTTTTTGTAATTTTTTGAAACTCAATTATATTTTCATGACAAGTTTTGGGATTTGAAATGCACTTATTCCTATTTTAAATTAGTCTTTTATGGTCCATCTTAAAAGGAAGTGTCAAAACATTTACTTTTAAGTCTGAGTGTATAAACAAGCTTGGCCTCAAGGTATCCTACCTTTGCTAGGATAAATAGTCGTAGATTCTTTTTTTTTTGTAATATTAGATCAATCATATAATTAGTATGTATTATTTGGTCTTTTATTTCCCTAGTTCCACCACAAACTATTCTCTCAGGATCCGTTTATGGAACATATAAGAATGATGACCTTAGAAGGATTTTCACATGAAATTCTTGCAGGTTCCTTCATTCGATTCTACAATGTTCAATTTCATCGATCTATTCTTATCGAGCTCAATTTATATTATTTCTTCCTCATATTCGATAGTCTTTTCAACTTCTTGATTTTTTTTTTTTTATAGGTCTTCAAACCGTTTCCAATCGGAAAATCTGTCTTTCCTAGAGGGTTGAAATTTTGGTTTTATCAAGTTGTCTTTGGCATTATTACGTTTGTTTGTTTTTTTTTTTTTCAGCATTTGTACGTAGTAGAATAGTTTCTCCTTTATTCCTAACTTATGTTTTCTTGGATCCATAATTGTTGACATAGTCATATATAGTCAAGCTAGATTTTGAGATCCCTCAATCATGTCTAATCTTGAGATATTTTTTTTATTGCCGTTAGTATGCTCGTGACATTTGGATCTTTTGAAATAGTAAACTTTGGATAGATTGAAACTTATGGGTCCATCACACAAGGTGGATCCTACAATTCATATTAAGAGTTTGTGAATTCACTATGCCTATAATCTTTTAAAAAGATAAATAAGAGAGTTGTTTAACTTTTTTTTTTTGTTAAGGGTTTCAAAGCCACTTGGACTAATCCTATATGTCAAAATTCCTTTCTTTGTGATCATTCAACGCTGCTTTTGAAAGCGATTGAAAAGTTCCATTATTTTTCATTACTAAGTTAACACCAAAAAATTACCCTAAAGGCCGTGTGGTGTGCACGTGGGAAAAGTGTAACTAGTTACGGACCAACGTACAGAGACCAGGTGAAGATCAACTACGGAGATGCCACGGGTGGGGGTAACTTTGGCGGCATTATTTTCCAAGGCTGAGAGAAAAGACGCGCAGAAAAAGACACGATCGAGGCAGTTACAGAGTTTGGCGGCAATCCCAAAAAAGACGAAGAAGAAAAGGCGCGGAAACTGCCGAAGGCATTATCCACAAAAGTCATCTAAGCGAACGTGTTTGGAGCCTAAGATAGTAACTATCTGAAGAATAAGAATAAAAGAGGGGAATGATATGGATGATTCGTCTAACCCTATAAGTTAGCATGCTATCATATTTATAATAATGAAGAGAATACATAGTAATATGGTGGGCATTCCCACACATGATAATGGATAATAAAATAACTCATAACACCCTCGCTCAAGTTGAGGCATAGATATTGACCATGCCCAACTTGTTACATATAAAGCGAATCCGTTGCCCAGCTAAAGGTTTAGTAAACACATCTGCTAGCTGATCTCCAGTGCGAATGTGTGAGAGAGTGAGACTACCACGTGTAAGCTCTTGTCGAACAAAATGACAATCAATCTCAATACACTTTGTTCTCTCATGAAAGAGGGGATTTGAAGCAATGTGAATTGCTGAACTACGATCACATCATAACGATATGGGACTACGCGATCCTTATCTAATCTCATTCAAAAGATGTCTAGTCCACATAATCTCTGCAGTAGTTGTAACAATGGCTCGATACTCTACTTCAGCACTACTCCTCGCCAAAATATCCTATTTTTTACTCTTCCAAGAAACTAAATTACCACTAATATACAAAACATATTTAGAGGTAGACCGTCTATCAGTATGGCAACCAACCCAATCAACATCAATATAACACTCCATGCAATCATGGCCATGAGCCGCAAAAATAATTCCCTTGTCAGGACTACCTCGAAGATATCTTAAAATCCTCAAAACAGCATCCCAATGTGGTTGTCTAGGTGCTGCCATAAACTGACTAACCACACTAATCAAATATGCAAGATCAGGACTAGTCATTGTAGTGAGATAATTTAGTTTACCAACAACACGCCAGTATCTTTCAAGATGTTCAAACAAGTTACCCTAATCAGGAATAAGCTTTAATCTTGGTTCCATAGGCGACTCTGCGGATCGAGATTGCTGCATGTTAAATTCAGTTAAGATATCCATAACATACTTACGCTATGACAAAGATATACTTTCTTTCTTCCGGACCACCTCGATCCCAAGAAAGTATCTCAAATCACCGAGGTCCTTCATCTCAAAATGAGTATACAAATATCTTTTCAGTTCAACAATTCCATGCTCGGCATTCTCTGTCAAGACAATATCATCCACATATAAAACTAGAAAGATACACCTAGTAGTAGCACGTCGATAGAATACTGCATGATCCTTTTGAGACTGAAACAAACCAAAACTCCGAACAGTTGAGCTGCATTTATCAAACCATGCTCGAGAAGACTGCTTCAAACCATATAAAGAGCGATGAAGCTTACAGATTTTCCCTCCCTGTGTAGTAAACCCTGGGGGCTGCTCCATGTAAATATTCTCGGCAAGATAAGTGAAGAAAAGCATTCTCGATATCCAACTGATGGAGATACCAAGAATGCACAGCTGCAAGGGATAAGAAGAGGCGAATAGAGGCTATTTTTATAATTGGAGAAAATGTCTCAAAGTAATCAAGACCATGAGTTTGAACATAACCTTTAGCAACCAACCGAGCTTTCAGATGAGCAATAGTTCCATCAGGATTGACCTTCACGGCAAACACCCAACGACAACCAATAACATGAGCACCAGAAAGAAAATTAACCAAGGACTAAGTCTGATTGCGTTGAAGGGCGCTCATTTCCTCCTCTATGGCTAAACGCCAACCTGCATGCTGAAAAGCCTCGAAAATCGAAACAGGTAGAGAATAGCATAGATATTGGCCACAAAATCCAACAAACTTACCAATAAACCTTTGTAGGAATGTATATAAAGAGGGCAATCTCTGCAGGAACGGTAGCTCTTATGAAGATCAATAGGTTGCTCGCTAGTATCAGTCTCAAATGGGTCAGCAACAAAAGAGACTATCTCAACAGGAGGATCCTTCACGAGAGAGACTGGCAAAGAAAGAGAATTGTCAATGGGGGCATTGTCTAATGAAGATTCTGGAGAGATAACTGGATGAGAGACCGTTAGTGGAGAATAATTAAGGACATGGTCAAAAGATGTGGATTCTGATAATAGCAAGATTGGATAAGATGAACTAAAGCCACACGCAGAAAAGAAAGGTTGAGACTCTACAAAAGTAACATGACGAGAGGTGAGCATTCTTCCTAAGGTAGGAGAATAGCAACGATAACCCTTTGACACTCGTGAGTAACCAAGAAAAACACATTTCAGTGAATGAGGATCTAGTTTTGATACACTTGGACGATCATCATGGACAAAACAAGTGCACCCAAACACTTTAGGAGAAAGAGGAAGGGATTACATTTAGAAAAGAGGAGCCCATGAGGCGTATTGCCCCCAAGAGAAAAAAGGGGCATGTGATTAATGAGATAGCATGCTATAAGAATAGCATGCCCCAAAACTTCTATGGAACATGCATATGTATAAGAAGAGCACGAGCAGTATCTATAAGATAGTGATTCTTCCACTCAGCAACACCATTCTGTTGAGGTGTGTGAGCACATGAAAGACGATCGTGAATACCATGAGAACGAAGAAATTGATGGAGATAATCCGACATATATTCCCCTCCACGATCAGATTGAAAGACTTGGATATTATGATGGAATTGAGTGTTGACAGAAGAATAAAACTCACGAAACACAGAAAACAACTCAAAACGTTCTTTTATTAAGTAAACAAATGATATTCTTGTGAAATCATCAACAAAAAGAATATAGTAACGATAACCAAAGGCTGAAACGATAGAACTAGGTCCCCACACATTAGAATGGACCAAGGCAAATGGAGCAGTTGCTCGTTGAGATACACTTAGTGGTAAAAAAACATGACTATACTTTGCAAGCTGACATGACTCACATTATTGTAGACACCGAAGAAAACGAGGAAACAATTACTACAACATAAACAAAGAGGAATGTCCTAGACGATAGTGAATGTCTAAAACATCAGTCTCTTTCACTAGTGTAGTTAGAATGGAAGTACCATCTAGCTGATAGATCTCACCATTGACGCTTCCCTTACAAATAGTCTTCCGCGTCGAGAGATCCTGCAAAACACAATAATCAGGATAAAAAGTAACGAAGCAATTCAAATCCTGTGTGATATGATAAACAGATAATAAATTAAATGGCATGCTAAGAGTAAATAAAACAGAAGATAAGGAGATCTCGTTGGAAGGTCGTGCAGCTCCGTGTCCCTAAACTGTCATGGATGATCCGTTCGCAATAGTAATATGGCGTAACGGACACAAAGACTTATATGCAGTAAGAATACCTCTATTACCCGTCATGTGAGCACCTGCACTAGAATTAATAATCCAATCAACGGAAGAAAGAACTGCACATGTTGAGGTAAAGGAATAATTATATGACTGCTGTAGTCTCGCAACAGAGGCAGATGTAGTTCTACTCCTTGAAGTCCGAAACTCCAAGTATTGAGTATACTCCTCTAGACTCATTGTGATAATCTTTTGGTCCATAAGCACAATCTCAAATGCAACATGAGCAGATGTGGTCTGTGAACCAAAAGCTGCATGTATAGCTTGTAACTTTCGGGAATAGCTACGAAGATGTCCAACAACACTATAGAAATTGCAAGTACGAGACTCCCGACCACAACTAGTAATGCTGCCACGACTTCCTCCTCAGTCATGGCCTCCGCCACCACGGCCACCTCCTCTGTTCATATATAGAGCAGCAACCTGTTCACCAACTTCTGAAGGGGCATATCTAACTTCCTCATGACTTTCGATATGAAGAACACGGCGATGAACTCCTCCAAGAGAAGGTGCTCGAGCATCTGAAATAATTTGTGATCGAGCAGTATCAAACTGAGCTCCTAGTCCATTAAGATAACAGGTGGCTAGAAACTGATTTCGTTGTCCTTGAAAAACAGCCCGATTAGATGTAAACAGGACTAATCGATCAAACTCATCAGCAAAGGATTTAAATTCCTCATAATATCCGTTCAAAGGCCGACCAGTAGGAGTCGGCTTCAATTACCCACAAACAACATCATAGAGTCACGAAAAATCATTTAGAGAGGAGTATAAATCTGCCAAAATATCCCATAACTGCTTAACAGTATCAGTAATCCTAACAACGGTCTGAACAGAAATATCCATAGCATTCATCAATTGACTATAAATACGACAATCAACAATGTACCATTCATGATAAGTTGGGTCATACTCACTCGGAGGAAGTTGGGTAAGATGATGAGAAAGCCGTTGTTCGTACAAATTCTTAAAGACATTCTTCTTCCAAAGTGTGTACATAGACTATCCCGTCAAAACACGTTCGACGAGCTTAGATGAAATAGATATAAAGGTCGGAGCTTGTGATCGTATCACATCAGATTCAGTCATACCAGATCTATTCATGGTTAATCTAGTCTCACCGGATTTAATAGCAGCTATTTGAGTGTCTGTATTACTCATGACGAATACTTAATTTAGACACTAGATTAATCAAAAAGTCACAAGCTCCATGGTTTCATGGATCTAATTAGATATAATCAGACCTTGACATGTAAATCAAATCCGAACGACCTGAGACATGTCCGGCCAAGTTGGTTGAGAACCTTGAGACGTGGCCGACCAAGTTAGCCAAGAGCTCTAGGACGTGGCTGGCCAAAAGGGATGAGAGCATGGGCCGTGGCCGGCCAAATTGGCTGAGATCCCTAACTGAAAGCCTAGGACGTGGCCGACAAAGCCGGCCGAGAGAATAGATTAGAGAGATAGAAGCGAGTGCTAGATGGTGGTTGCGATGATGGTGGGTGTTGGATAGGGTTTAGGTTGGGGCAACTAGGGTTGCTCTGATATCATGTCTGAAGAAGAAGAAAAAATGAGAATAATATGAATTAGCATGCTCTTATATTTATTATAATGAAGATGATACATAGTAATCGGTGTGCATTTCCACACATAATAATAAAATAATAAAATAACTCATAATAGTAACCGTTAGACGGTTACCAGAGCACGCCTATAAATACCTAAAGGTATCCAACAATAAAAACATACACAACACAACAAACAAGTCTTATCTTTTCAACTTAGCCTTTAGCCTAACTGTAGCTTTCAAATTCCCGTCGTCGATTCAATTCCGGCATATTTCATATCCAGAGTTAAGTGTCGTCGATTAGATTTTGGCCCCTGCTCGTTCATTTTAGTACCATTGATTCAATTTCAATATTGTATTGTTCATCCATCTTGTCTAGTACCGTCGATTCAATTTCGGTATTGTGTCCTACATTCCACATGTCTGATATCATTGATTTAATTTCGGTATTGTGTCCTACAGTAAGGTCCAATATCGTCGATTCAATTCCGGTGTTGTGTCCTAGTTACGATTTCGTCGAAGTATTTGACAAAGTTTAAGAATCATCAGGAAGGTTGGTCGAAAGTCTGTATGAAGCTATCAAAAGACACATACAATTATCAATAAACATTCTACATTTGACATTCTCTGTCCAAAACTGATCCGGAACCCTTCTTACTTAACGAACTGCTAACGTTCGATAAAAGATTCCCGCGTTGGTCATCTTATTGGGCTTCAATCCTTTTCGACCAAGCCCAGAAGTTTACTCAAACCCCGGCTGAGGGATTTTAACGCGCAACACTTAGATTTTTTTTTTCAATAGTCCTGATTGCATAATTTGGGGAGAATTTCTAAAAAAATCTTAACCTATGGCAATTATGTCAATTCAATCATATTTTTTTGGTCAACTAAATCTTAAATCTTTTGTATTTATGTCAATTCAATCCATCGGACCAATTTATTTTTGTTCTTATTTTTCCTCTTTCTTTTTTATGCTCTTTCTTCTTCCTCCAGGCAACCGGTTACTAGTGAGGCTGAGACTCCAGTGGAATGTCATAGAAAGTACTAAATTTCTTGAAAATAAGAGGAAATATTATATAAGTGTTTCTCCACTTATTCGTCATGTTCCATTCAGTTTGAAAGGGCAAATATTCTGGACTACGTCATTTATCTTTTAGACAACTTTTGTTGTTGGGCGAGGTTGGTTGGCGAGGGCGAGCCCTCATCTCTACCGGTCGCATTCGGCGACTGGCTAGAGAAAAAGTATAAAATAAAAATAAAAATATTTAAAAATATGTATATCAATATATTATGAAATTGACACGAATTGGCACGAATGTAGAAGGTTTATGACTCAATTGATAACAAAAGATTAAAAACTAAATTGGCACAAATAGATTTAGGATTTTCTTAGTGATTTTTCCGCATATTTTGTCCTAAATTAAGAGGTTCCGCTTTTCTTATGTACATGGTGTACATCCATTTGCGGTGCATTCCACTTTTCTCAACATCTTTTATTATTTCCTCAGAATTCTTACTATTAATTCGAATGTACATTATATCTTTACTAGAACTAGAATTGTCCATGAATTGAATATTCTTTCCACTAAACAAATTTCTGTTTAATACTTTATCTTTTAAATGTTTATACCCTTTCTCTGTCATAACAACAAATTTTAATACGCGGACCACGTGACGCGGCTGATAGAAAGTTACAACAAGATTAACGATAATTATTGGTTTTTCGTATCTGTTCAAAGAATACTTCCTAGCAATAATAGAATGGAGGGAATGAAAGTTATTAAAAACTATAGTTCTTTTCACAAAAAAATATATATATATATATAGATATATATATATATATATATATAGCCTTAATGGCAATTTTGCACATACTAACAAATGCAAAAAATTCAAAAAATTTCTACATCAGCATTTGGATGCCCATGTCATCAATTTTCGACTAAAGTTGATTGGATAAACTATATTGACAAATTTTGTCAAGAGATTTAGGACTGAATTACCCAAATTAAAATATTTAGGATTGACTTAATACAAATACAATAGGTTTAGATATTTTGTTTTTTGGTAATTTTTTCTAAGGATATAGGATGAACGTGTCATGGTGAGTTTGGTTTGCGGTTTTTCATATGGTTTGTTCTTCTTTTTCTTCGCCTTTGAAAAAAAATCATGTTCTGGCGTAATTTTGCGTCCACTGATTGAGAAAACTATTGAAAGCTAATGAACAGATAAGCCACCTTGTCCGCGGTGGCCATGTGGGTCATGAGCTTCCGCCGATTTTTCGGACAACATTCGTAGTGTTTTTCCACGTCATTGACTGACTTGAGGTTCCCAATGGTCCCCACGACAAGTCAGGTTGCACTTGCCTTCCAGCACAGTCGAGCTGAATTTTTGTCGAAACTCCGGTTAGCAAATCGTCAAAAAATTTAGAATTAAATTGATAAATTGTCAAAAGATTTAAGACTAAATTCGCACAATTAAAATGTTTAGGATTGGATAAGCCTCCTACAATAGGTTGACAACATTTTGGACCATATTTTTATCACACAAAAAATAACTCAATGCTCACTCGGTACCCTTTGAAAACATAAGTTTCCACGTAGTTTCCATCTACATTTGAACTCAGATTGGTTCTATCCATCACGTCATTTATAGAATGAATCTGCCAAGATATATATTTCTTTAAAGAGATGACATGCACAAAAATTTTTTGAGTCTTATGTATGTTCAGATCTCCCGTTAATGTTATTGTGTTTCCGGTCAGTGAATTAGCTTTGTGGCTCAAAAAAAAAAAAAAATAGCTTTGTGGCTAGATTGCCATCCCTGTAGTTCATCCCAAGGCCCAATAGAGCAAAACAACCACGGAAAGGGCTTTCAGGCCTTGACCACCCGTGTTGATTGAGCAATATTAAGGCCCGTTTGGTAATTTTCTATAACACATTTTCATGTATTACTCATTCTGAGTATGAGACGTATGGACGTGAATGATAACCCAATCTATTCTTGGGAGTAATTTTTGATCGAAAATGGATTTTTTTTTTATATTACCTGGATGAGTTTCTGAGTAGACAACGATATAAAATTTATGTTTCCAAAACATAAATTTGTTTGGTAACAACATGAAATTTCTATGAATGCCGGCCACTAGGTCTCAAATGGCGACATGAACGCCAGAGAGAGAAAGAGAACAAGAAGAAGAAGAATTATATTTTAGAATTTGTTGCGCATTTTAAAAGTTTTAGGATTCAATTATACTGTCGAATAAGTTTTAGGACTGAGTGCATTTGTTCTTGGGAAAATCATTTTCGAGAAAGTGTTTTTCAGAGTTTCATTCGTTTGGTTCACAGAAGATAATTTGGTCAATGAAATGTATTTTCAGGTCAACAAATACTATATTAAATAAATTAAGAAATTGAATTTATCGAAATAGGAAGGTGAAAATACTTTCCAAATCTCCTTACCCAAAAAAAAAAAAATACTTTCCAAATCTCACTCTCATCTTTCTATCGAGGTACAAAGCTCCGTCTTCCTCCAGTTTCTTTCGTCCACTTCATCTTCACCGACGCTCACTTTCCTCGTTGTTGAAGGTCCGACTCTCTTCATCTTAGCCGAGGTTGAGTAGGGCGCCGAGTTCGGTGAGGGGTTGAGGCGACTATAGGGGTTGATGGCGAGTGAGCTGGGGTTCGGGCTCGGGACAACGAGGACAAAGGAAACGGAGGCCAAGCTCGCCGGATCTAGATTGTGGGTGGCTCGGGTGGCGCAACTTCCAGCTGGATGTGGGTCGACTGGAGGCGGTAGGTGGATGGCGACGGAACGGCGATGGGGCAACGATGATATGGCTCGAGGAGCAATGAGGAATGGAGGGGGAAGTTGCAGGTGGCTCTGGTTGGTCGGGCGTCTGCAGAACAGACGCGGATGACGTCGGGGCTGTCGATCTTAGATAGTCGTCGTGGAGGAGATCAAGTCGACCTCGGCACAGCAGGATGACGACGATGGAGGCGATGATTGGTGGCGTGGTGACGATGTGAAGGGGAGTCGACGTCGGTGAGTGGCTGCCCAAAAAAGAAAAGAAGGAGATGGAGGAGGACGAAATTGAATAGTGAGGGGGAGGGAGGTCTGGTCGCGCGGCGGAGAGGGAGGAAAGAGAGATGGAGAGAGGGGGGGTCGGTGATGGTGATAGGCAAAGGAAAATTAACAAAATTATAAAGAATAATATAACATTAAAATAACGTAAACATTTGGTGCTTATAAAATCATGTTATTTTAATTTGAGATTCATGAAATTGAAATCATTTTCTAAACTAGATTCATACACTGAAATATATTTTCGATAATATATCACCAAACAAAGAAAAACAAATCGTTTTTCGAAAAAATAATTTTTTTGAAGTTGCTTTCCGAAAAGAGAATTCCCGAAATCAATTTCCTTGACACAAACGTACTCATTGTGCTTTTTGAAAGTTTTAGCACACAATTGCACCTTCGTGATAAGCTTTAGGGCTTCCAACGTAATTATTCATTTTTTGCACCATGTCGAACAACGTCACGTTGGATTCAATTCTTTTTTTTTTTTGTGCTATATATTTCTTTGATTATGTTAAACCAGCTCGAGAAAGAGTCCTCGGAGGCATCAAAATTTTAGGGTTTGAAAGGTCAGTTTGTCATGCTATTTAGGTGTGATCAGAGTTCGGATAACACTGCAGAGTTTTGTGATCGGGTGATTATAAGGTCTATCAGAACTAGTTTCAGTTTTTATGCAATTGGTTTTCTTTCTAATTAGTAACTAAAACTCTAAGCTAATTAATTGCAGTAGCATATCAGATATCACATAACATAGAAAGTTAGATATAATCAGGGATCTTAAATATCGAATGTGCTAAACTTTGCCTCGTAGAGTAACTAAACACCAACAAGTAACTCTAATGCTGGTAAAAAAAGTGGCAATATTTAATTTAAGAAAAGTACGACGGGAAAATTATCTGATTCGTCCTAAAATTATTGTAGGGATATGTCAATTCAATTCCAAACTTTTTAGTCTTACCAATTTAAACCTAAATAATGCAGTCCTTACAAAAATTTTTACTAGAAATCATCGATTTGTGACGGTTTAGCCATCGCCAAACATCCTACATGGCATGCTGCCACGTTAGCAATTTATGGCGAAAATCGATCGGAAGTACTATATTGAAACTTTGCGCAAAAGCTCATGGCTCACTTGATAAAGTTGAAAAATTTCCAACATAATTAGTATCTCCAAAGTGTATGCTGACACCTAAATTTTGATTTTTTTTTTAATAATTCGTTGCATAAAATTGGGACTAATGTTAGTCTATAGCAAAAATATATTCACATTTTCCATATGTACAAATCAAGGAAAATCTTCACAAATCAAAACAACCCCACGGTTTCATCTTTTCCACAGATACGTAAAAGAGGGGTTCTCGTTCACAGTAGAGGGGAAGCCAATCAATCGTCACACACAGCAGATTTTGAGAGATTTACGGGATCATTTTGTTGACACAATCACGTGAAGAAAAGGAAAAGGGGGGTATCACCAGATTTCGCTTGGACTGATCGGCAACATGAAATAAAACAGAATCTGTTCGTACAAGGAAAAGAGAGAATAGATGCGCCCATGTTGGAAATGATCCTGGTCATTAAGGAAGGAGATGCAGCATGAAAGGAAGTTTTCATAAACCTGATGATCAATTCTCAACGACAATTCGGTCCCTTAATTCAGCAAATGACCGCATCAATCCAGACTTGCCAAGTGGACGTGAGGAAGCGCTTACTTCAAAAGGAGGGAGGCGTTTTTCCAAAAAAAAAAAAAAAAAAGGAAGGGGAGGGGGAGAATACGCGAGAGAAAGGAGCGATCCCTTGGCTCGACTAGCGATTTTCAAAGTAAGACAACGATGACTCCTCCTACTGTACTCCTTGTTATCATTGCCGAAGCTAAGTCGTCTTGCCTTCTCTGGCTTTGCTTTTGGTTTCTCGTTTTTTTTATCTTGATGACCGGAGGCCAATTCATTGTAAAAGACGGCAGATATTGAAGGCCACAAAAGTTTCAATACACGGCCACTCGAGGGAAAAAAAAGGGTCAGTCTTCTTCCTCAACAAAGAAAATGAAGGTCGTGGATATTGGGGATCGAAAGGGAGTGTTCTTGTCTCTGATTTTTTCTTTCTGTGTTAATATACCTTCATGCTTATTAAATCCCACTTCCACTTACAGTGTGAGTTTCCTTTTTGTTCATCCTCGTAGATCACCATTCAAAGAGTTTTACGTTGAGGCCACACAATTGCACGTATGCGGCCAGAATGGGTTGAAAGGAGAGATTAAAGCTGAGGTTTTTTCTATGGGTGGAGAATTTTGACCCAGCTTTCAGAGGAGATAGGAGATCATGGTTTCTGATGAAAAGAGCAACATAGTCTTGAGATGGAGAAGAAAAAAGGGGGCGCTCATGTTTTGAACGACCATCCGTCATCCGCATCAAGGCAGCCCCTCGATCCTGGTGTCGCCGATCGCCTATAGTCATCGTTCCTCGTTGCCTTGATCCACGGATCTCTCGACGACAACGAGGTGTTTTGTTCCTTGGAGTCGTAACACTCGAAACCACCGATACATCTGAGGACATCAGCTTCGCAAGGGAGGGGGATGCGCTGACGATATTGATGCTTATTAGGAAAGGGTAATTCTTTATGGAAATCTCTCTTTATAGTTCACTGATTTATTCTTTTTCTGCAGGATTGATGCAAAAAGTCATTCATGTACAAATGGACTCTCTGGAAATATTCTCATTTCTCACGCCATCAATCCATCCAATTTACAAAGAAAGGTAATAGGTGTGTAGAAGGCAATTTGGTTAGTGATCCACGAGCCAATGCTGAAGCCATTGTTGATCTGACGCCGAAAGGAACTTGCGAACCCTGGAGCCTACTGACCAAGCTGCAGCCCTCTCACCAAGTGCTCTTCACCGAGAAGTTGCCGAGAAGCCCCACCACCTTTAGCACCCTCACGCGAGGCACACTTGTGTCTTGAGTACCAAAGCTGGACGCTCCAGTCTGCTAGCAAACCATCTGCCGATCCGCCGAGACTGAGTTCCCAAACCTTCCCCATCCGTGTGTGCCAGATTGCGGATCACTAATGTCGTCGCAAGCCGAGAACCACTGCCATCGACCTCCACTTTCACCGATCTGCGATCTCGAACCGGTCTAGTAATTCAAATTTTGGAAAGCTATCATTGGAATAGGTCGATTTGATTTCATTCCATTATTGCTTATTTCGGATATATCAATATCAAACATGAAAATTTGAGATTTTAAACATTATCTGATTGGATTTTATTTTCGAGAAAAGTCAACTTAATTACTAATTTGACCATAAGAATTTGGATCATTTTTTTTTAATTATTTTGACTTTATATTGAATTTTTGTATTGCTCAAAGTTTCGATAATCTTTAATTTAATCCATGAGACGATGGATTATTATTTAGATTGCCGTAATCTTTGGTCTCAATTTTTCATGCATTGCACATACGGCTTAAGAAAGATTTTACCTTTAACATAGATAATTTTCACCTTTAAAATATATATAAAAATATAAAAAAGCATGCATGCATAGCATGCGTTTCAAATTGCACACTTGCCATGGCATCCCTTTTTGCCATTTTTGACACGTCGTTTTTGCATGTCATTGGGTCACACATAAAAAATGTATGTAATAATGTAGTTGCATTATTTTGCCAACCGTTAAATTAGGTCAATCCTAATTAAGATTGCATTTTTTGCGTACACAATTTAATTTGCATGTTATGGCCAAACAAAGCGAAAAAATATCATTTGCTTTTGCTTGATTTTCTTTCTTGCAATTTTTCTTTTTCTTTTTTTTTTTGAGACGTTTTCACATGTTAGGAGATGGGTTCTAAAAATGAATCCAAATTGTTTGCCAGACATTTTATTTTTTTTTAAAGGTAACAAAAGAGTGTTAGGACAATCTAATATAAGCAAGTCTCCGAATTTGGAATCTCTGATTCTTAGAAATAAAGTATTTCTTTCAATACTTTATTTAGGTGTCTAATCAAACTACTACAAACAGGTTAGTGGAGACTCCGAATAAAATATTTTTAAATACTTGAAATCTTAAGTCGTGAATTGGTACGGAATTTGGGAGGGTCCGAGCTAGGTTTAACAACTTATCAATCCATTAACCCGAAAACTTAATTAACAACTTATCAATCCATTAACCCGAATACTTAATTTTTTTGGTCGCGACAGTGTAATGCATATCTTCATTGCGAAAGAGGATTTTCGGACAAGAAGTCTTATCTGCATCTAATTCAATGATACCGAATCTCTCAAACGAAATACGTATAAGGTAATTTGTGTAAACATAGCAAAATAAATAAATAATACGGCATGTGCTAAAATTGTTCTTTAATCTATCACTTACGTTTGGGGAAAAATTACCAAAATAGTATTAAATTTATTGTATTAGTACCAATTCAGTACTAATTTAATCCTAAATCTTTTAAATTAGTACAAATTCAGTCCTTCCGGTCTATTTTAACAGGAAATTGCTGACATGGCATCCTACACGGCATGGTCAATGCTGACATTGACATTTGTAATAATATTATTATTATTATTTTTATATATGCTATGTTCTTTATTTTACTTTATTTTAAATTTCTTTCTTTCTTTTTTACATTTTATTTTCATTTTGGCCTAGGAGTGTCGACGATGAACCTCACTCAAGCCCTTGCAATATCTAGGTGAGGGACTTCGTGGCCGGTGAGACCTTGATGGCCTCGCCTAGGGCTATGGCTGCATTAACGACTGCGAGCAAGGATTCAAAGCCCTTGCCCACGGGTCGCGCCACGGAGAGGTGGCCCTCACCAATCAAAATGATGGAAAAGAAAAATAAAATAAAATAAAATAAAAATTGAAGAAGTATTAAGCTATTATTAAAAAAATGTCTATGTTAGTACAGACCACGCCAGGTAGGAAGTTCATCATCTATGTCAGTGGTTTGTGGCAAAAATCGACCGTATAGATTGAATTGGTATCGACGTGAAAATGTTTAAGATTATATATGTACAACTAGAAGGTTTATGATTGAATGAATACCAACACAGACTGTTCTGGTACTTTTCTCCCGGATGTATGTAATCGCCTATTTTAACAACTATGAATGGAAAAAAAAAAATCAAGTGCGAAACTCATGAAAAAGATGATAAATGTTACTGATTCCGTCGACTTTCATTGATTGAACTAATAACTTGTGGTAGCGAAGGATACTAAACTCCCACGTTTAGCAATTCCGATCCTTAAAAACCTGGTCAAAGCTCCGCCACCAGCGGTTAAGTGTACGAAGAAGGTCCCTCTTTCTTCTCTACTATCTCCTCGGAGAGAAAGACGTCCGTACCCGCCCGCGAAATGTGAGTTCAACATCACACATGGTCACTCCTACTAGAGAGAGAGAACGGGAGAGAGGGAGAGAGATCTCAGAGAGAAGAAGCTCCAAACCAAGGGAGAGGATATCTCGAATGGAGACGCACCCAGATAAAGAGAAGAAGAGAATGGCGCAAGCAGAAGCTCGCGAGAGAGACAGCGATAGCGCAAAAATGGTGATCAGAGAGAGCCACAGCAGCGACGCGCCCTTCAAGTTCAATGCTCAGGCAGCCGAGTTCGTCCCCAGATCGCACGCCCAGATGCCCAATCTCTCTGGCTATTACTATCCCTGCTTACAGTGGTTTGATGGATCTAGTGCAGGATCTGAGTGGCTCTACTTTGGGGACCAAATGGAGCCATCTAGTTACTCCATCCCCTGCATCAACCTGATGCCTTCACATTGTCCCAAGGATGTTCTCGGCGATGACCTTCAGAAGAAAATCATCAAGCAGGTTCTGATTGTCTCATGTTTTGTTTGCGGCTAATGTTCATGTGACGTCAGGATTTTCGCTTCGCCTCTTGTTGTTTGTCTCTTGTAATTAACCTTGTGGATCCTTTTGTTTTTCATTTAACCAGAAAGTTTATGCACATTAGATGGACAGTTTGGCTATTCGATGATGAAAAGAACATGCGTAGAGAGAGTGATGTAGGCCAGGTTCAGCTATTGTTATCATGTTGAAACTCTAGTTTCTTTAACTTTCCAGTTCATATATTTACGGAAAATGGTGATTGTGCTTGAGATTTGTTCATCATTCACCATGTTCGATCCAATTTTCTTTCTCTCGCCAAAAGAGCTAGTTCTAACATACAGTTTATGAGATATGCGACTACGAATTATTTCTCCTTTTATCAGTCTTGAGATATATGCATAAATATTACTGTAAGTTTATTGAGTTTGTCCCGAGTTGGCCTTCTATTCTCCGGCACAATTGAATGCATTTACTTCCTTCAAATTCAAATGTTATATTTTTCACATGGTGGGTGTTCATTTGCCAGAAGAAATAACTTGTTTAAATGTGTGAAAGAAAAGAAGTTTGCGTCTTTGATGGCTAACTATCTCTGTTATGTGTGATAATGGCAAGAATGTTCTGGCCTGTTCAGTAGAGCTTGAGAGTGTTTCTTTATGCTCCAAAACAGGTTGAATATCTGCTTAGCAGCATGAGCTTGCTCTCCAATGACTTCATTGCTAAACATGTAGGCAAAGATCCTGAAGGTTATGGTAAGGACCTCAACATGATCACTTGAATTGATTATCTTACCAACATTTCTAATCCACATTCAATTCTTTTAATTTCCGTGCATTGACGTTTCGCAGTTCCAATACCAATAATTGCTTCCACAAAGAAGATCAAATCCCTTGTGACCGACAATCAGCTGCTCGCACAAGCGTTGCGGTCCTCTCCCAATCTCGTAAGATTTCTTCTAGCCAAGTTGCTTGAATTTCTCCGTCAAAATTTACTGAACTTGAAAATGGGTTCCCCGCTATTTGATAAATGATCCTACTGATGATCTTGATGCCCCAAAAAGGTTGTCAGCAGTGACGGAAAGAGAGTGAAACGTCGATTACCTTTCACTGAAAAGGAAAAAGAAGAACTGCAGGTTTGTTTGTGATATCCAAAATTTGGGATAGACATGATGAAAAAGTTTTGTTCATTGCTAATTTTATGCTCTCTATCTCACAGTGTCGCACCGTTGTCGCGGAGAATTTGCCTGAAGATCACTCTTACCACAATCTAGAAAAGATATTCAGCACAGCAGGAAGGTTCGTAAGAATTCGGCTTAATCATTGCTATGCTCCTGTTTATGCTAAAATCATGTAAAAATCTCACCGTGTATTGTTGCCATCGGACAGTGTTAGAAACATTCGAATATGCCATCCCCAGGAATCGAATTCTTCCCGCGCCATAGGCGACATCTTTATTCGTAACAAGGTACTTGGAATGGGCTCGACCAATGTCATTTACTTTATATATCTAGATAACTTACCTCATCTCTGTAATTGGGGTCCATTGGTACACAGCTTCACGCGCTGATAGAATATGACAGCATTGAGACTGCAGAAATGGCGGTATGTCCTAACATGCTCCTGAATTGAATATGCATCTTCTTGATTTCTTAATCAATTGTTACAATAGTAACGTTTCTATTTGACCAGGTTGAGAAGTTAAACGACGAAAGGAACTGGAGGAAAGGACTTCGAGTCAGATTACTTCTTCGGCGCACGGTTCTTCCTCAGCAGTAGAACATTGACAAATATACTACACCCTGTTTGATTCGTTCCCAAATGTGTTGATTATTGCGTGTGATTGTGCAGCCAAAATCTGTCTTGAAGAGTAGAAAGTCCGAATTCGATGCAATTCTAGACGAAGAAGAGGGACTACTTTCTGATCCGACAGATGATTTGCAGCCAAGCAACGTGGAACTCTCTCTTGAAGCTAATGTAAGCATTGCTATCTTCCTTACGCTAGCAATTTCTATCAAAGGAAATGTTTCCCCATGCCTATCTTTTCAATATTTGTAAAGTCTTTGATCAAGATTTTGATCTTTTTATAATTACATAAGCGAGACATCTTCTCAGGCAGAAGAAAATGCAGCGGGGTCGAAAAAGGGATGGGCTAGGGGCCGTGGAAAGTCGCGCGGACGCGCTCAAACCTACAACGGGCACGGAGTTCTTGCTCCTTCACCGCATGCGGGCAACATGATCTCCATCCAGCCCGAAGCTACGGCGAAGCAGGTGTCAAAGGGCCCAAGAATGCCGGACGGCACGAGGGGCTTTACCATGGGGCGAGGGAAGCCAATCGCTTTCCAAAACTCGAGCCAGGCTATGTGCTGATTGATTGGGACGCATATCTCGAGGGGACGCCGCTAGGTTACGGTGGCGCCTCGAACAGCTAGGTACATTGTGTTCGAATAAGCTTTGCTATGACATAGTAAAATGTTTTCTTGGCAAAAGATTTGCCCAAATACTCGAGCTTTCCAATATGTTGCTTCATCTCTGTCTGTGTTTTTCCTTCTCATTAAGGTTACTGTACTTTTCCAATGAAGTGTGAAGTGTGTCTCACTTTGAGCCTTTCTTATTTTGCATTTCTCGAGCCATTTTTTGAATCTGACAAAGTCCTTTAAGTTGGACAATTCCAAGAATTCACTTAGCTCCTGAATGCCATTGGAATCGATAGCAAGAGACTACAAAGTAGGAAAAATATATTCCATCTGCGTAAACAAATTACTTCTTACGGCTTAACTTTCCTGTCAAACAAGAACGTCTCCTCTGCGCGTCAAGTCAAAAACAAGACTTCCTCGATCGATTACTTTAATGGTCTAAATAGAATTAGGCATTTACCATCAGTAGCTAACTTTGAAAAACGAGCAGAATCTTTGATATTTATGCATTTTTTCATTGGGCTTGGATCATGTCTCCCAAACAATCTCAATACGTATGGCGCAAGAGGATTCCAGTATCGAGGTTGGAATGGAATCGGATGACCATTCTTGATTTTGTCACCAAGAATCATGTTGCTTGCTTTCACCAAGAAAAATCCACCTATAATTGCATTCTAGCAACCATGATATCTAGTCCACGGAATCCATTTGTAGATTCTTTTACGTGGATCCTTGAAAAATTTCATTCGGCGTGTAAACAGATTTCTCGCAATCATGTCATGTTACGATGGTTTCTAAGGCAACTACCATTAAATGGGTTGTTGCTAGTCAAAAGGGGTGTGGAAGAAGTTACGAGTAAATAAAAAGTTACCAACCACATTTTCACATATGAAATTACGAGATCTTAACTTGCACATGTGGTCAATAAGGTTTTTTTTTTTAAATTAGTTTGAAAATAAACTTGCAAAGGGATTTTGGCTGTATATTTCTTTTTTTCCCCCACAAAAAGTCAAACCAGCGAAGGGCTAAGGACGCCGATAAGCCAGATCTAGCGTCGGTGACCAATTACCTGGGTTAGGCAATCCCCAATGAGGGCCGCCTGCAGCTGCATAACCCGGACGACCACCTTCTTCTTTTTTCCACAAAAAATAAAACACGTGAAGTATTCATGCGATCGGCAAGCCAAATCCAGTGTCGGTGACCAATCTACCTGGGTTAGGTGATCCCCAATGAGGGCCACCTGTGGCTACATGACCCAAGCGACCCTCGCCAATTTTTTTTTGTGGTGGAAATAGATGTATTCTATTGATAAAATTCATGGAGGAGCACCCGAAAGATGAGATTCAGTAGGGGTATCAAAAAAACACTCGTCGAGTGGGCGGCCCAACTTGGCTCGAAAATTTGTTTGAATTTCGAGCCTTTTTGGGCCCGGTTTGGTACTTGGGCTAGGTCGGCCCGCTGCCCGACTTTTTTTAACACTCATATTTTCTTTTAATCTATTTTATTTTTATTTTACTTTTTATATTCTTTCATTTGATAGGTTTGTTAATTGATTTTAATTCCAAAAAAAGAAAAAGAAAAAAAGAATCAGGCTAGAATTCGGCCCGACTTCAATATTGCTCAGTTTCGGGCCGGCTCGAGCTGGGCTGAGACCCAGCCTGACTCAGCTCGTTGACACTCCTAGGCTTCAGTACATAGTAATTCCTAGAGAGCTCGAGGTGGCAAGGATATCCAATTTCGAGGCACTTCCTTTTTTTCTTTTCATCTTGGCTACCCAATCCGCCACCATATTGTTTTGATGCAAAGAAAAGCGATAACTTGAATAATTTCACAGGAATTCAGAAATTTGAATGAATGATAATGTGAATATTAAAAAGGTGGACGTACTTATATATAGATAGGACTCCAGATTTATTAAAGATAACCTAAAACGAAATATTGAAATCAAATCTAATTAGAATTTAAATAAAATATTATAAATATTTAATCTAATATATAGCGTAAGTTTTTCAAAATCGAAAAACGCCTAACACAAACTGATGACATCAGTTGTCCTGATCATATTCTGACTAGGACAAAAAAAAACCTTCACTTCAGGGAAAGTAGCAAGCAGTTCTTTACAAAATAACAGGAACATGGGCTTCCAACGAGATGGCTATTGGGCTTGATAAGGCCTCTATCAAGAAGGTAAAACCGAATCTCCTGCTCTCTTTTTTGACCCCCGAAACGGCGACCTGATATTTTTACCCTAAAGAAGAAGATGAAATGCAACAATCTAGGGTTTCACTTTTAAAAAGGGGTAAAAATGAAATTTTTAGTAAGGTTTTGAGAGCAATAAAGGTAACTAATTTTCTTTAATGGAGCGTTCAACATTATGAAAAGATTAAAAACCCAAGGCTGGGATTTGGCCAAATGTCCATCATGCAAAAGGTACGCCGTTAGAATGAGTGCGCTTTACTATTAGAATAGTAAAGGCTCTAATCTCCGCTCCTTCGACTGATTGTTCGCATCGGATCTCAGGTTCTCTATTGCACTCCCTAAATAAGATTATTTTCACCTTTCCCTCACGGGACTTGTACGCTATCGGTCATTGAGGAATAATTAGGCTTAGAGGGTGGTCCCCTTTTCTCGCATAAAAGTGATCCGAATTCGAACACGCCATGTTTTACTGGGAAGGATAAAACCATGGGAACGAATCTACAGGGCTATCACCTTCTTTGGCCATATCTTCTAACCTTTTCACAATTATAGTTCACTGGGCCCGCTCCTTTACGTTTAGGAAAGAGCGACGGCTTGCTGGTTTATCTATCATCCAATCCACGAATGAAACCGGGAGACAAATAAAGAAGTGAACATGAAGCCCCACACTCAGAAATCAAGGATTTCGCCATTGAGATATAAATCCCTAACTAGGACATCACATACTTCTAGGCCTTCGCCACCTTTCGGTCAGAGATCACAAGATTGTCGCCCAAAAGGGCGTAAGACCAAAACCTCTTATTTGGATAGACCTTGTCGGCCGCTAGCCAAACACATAAGTGATGGCAAAGCGCGAACAAGAGCCAAAATGAAAGAAACCCCAAAGGTTGTCCGCTTTCAAACTGTATGAATTGAGAGGAATTCTTAAAAGAAGTCGAGGCCAGGAACAATTTCGTGCCTAAACCCGAAGTCACCCACGTGTGGGCGGTCTCCTTATTAAAGAGCAACTCAATGCGATGGCCTAGAAAAAAAAATGATATGCTAAATGCAATAAGATTTCTTGTTGAGTACACAGGTACTGCCCTTCTAAGTTCTAAGTTGAGCTGTCCTAGGAAAGGGAATTGGGAAAAAAGACCAGAGAATCTTGTACCAAAGGACTACTTCTCGTGATGAGCTATTTGAAGGAATCTTTCGCTGTATGGCCTCTGGAGCTTCTGCGAATATATTTTCCAAGCTATTCTCTCTACTAGTAGGATTACCGGAGGTATAGCTTCACTACCAAAGGTATGGCTCTACTACCGAAAATCGGAAGATTGGATTCTACTCCTTAGGAGAATCTAGTTTTCATACCAGCTCCAATGCTATAACTTCCTTCAGCTTTCAAAGCACAGAGATAGCTAGCGATTACAATTAGGATATTTTCTTTACCCGAGCGCTCGTGGTAGCCTTGGTTGGCTGTACCTGTACGGAACTAAGCTTTAGGTCTAAAGCTAAAGCGTTTGAAGTTTAAACTTAGCATGGTATTCTTTCTACTACTATGTTAATTTAATACAAATACAGAAGGGTTTCGAAAGGAATAATTGAAATTTTTTCTTCGATAGAAGAACACTCATGTCGATGAAACGATATTTCTTTCTTTGTTGTTCATCTCTTCTTTTTTGGCTGCTTCCACGACAAGTTATTTTCGGTATTTCTATAATGAAACAACTCGTAGTGGCACTCTTCGGTCCGTTAAACCAACTCCAACCAAGAGTTGGCCCTTTACCAAAGATGAGATTGCACAACTTCAACGCACAACGTTGCCCATTAAAGGTAGCAGACAGCGACGTTGACGAATTAAGTCATAACATCTGAACATCAAACCCTATTTCTTTGTTAAACTTAAAATATTATCTCATCGTATCACATTCTGTTCTTCGATATTTGAGAATGACCATCAATTTCTTGGTAATAACCCTTTGTTCCATAGTCCTGGGGTGGGGCTATTTACAACTAGCCAATTAAGAATTCTCAGATGTACTAGTACTAGCAAGTGCATCAAAGATGCAGTTTTCGAATCTCCTGAGAGGCCACAATTACCGCATAGGCAATGAATCGGATTGAAAGTGAAAGTCGCCAAAAAGAAGCGGAATGCTCTCAAAACTAATTCACTTGAGTGAGACAGAGGAGAGTGGAATTTTGTGCTTAGGCTTTTTAGGTCTTCTACGTGTAGGCATACCCTTTCTTTCTTCTAGCGAGGGTGGGGACATGGATCTTCCAGCTAGGCCATTTCTATCCACCGCCCTTCTCACGGAACCGTACGTGGACGTTACCGCTCATACAGTTCCCGACATGGGAGGTTTGGTACGAAATGAGTGGGGTTCCTCTAGAACTCTACAATGCTTGGGGACAGTAGCAAAGGCGAGAGAGATTCATTGGAAAGATGACCCTTGCCAGTTGGGATTCAATAGCTAAAAAAAAAAATCGAATAGAAGGAAACACCAATATTAAAAAATGAAAAAGGTTTTTTCTTGATTAATATGGGAATCAGTCTTTTTCGCCACATCGCGTATAACGGGAATCGAACAAAATTCTTCCACTACCCTATTTCGATCATGAACTAAGACAGACGACCTTCCCTCATCGAACTAACTAAGCGAGGGCAGAGACAGCCAGGAGGTTTCCCTAGAAGCAGTCACCCTTGAAAGAGTGCGTAATAGCTCACTGATTGAGTGCTCTTGCGCCGAAGACAAACGGGGCTAAGCGATCAGCCGAAGCTGTGGGATGTAAAGGCGAGCACCTTCCACCAGACTACTTTACTAGAAGTTGAATTCAGTATAGGAACTGGGTTAACAAAAGGGCCAAACACCCCTAGTATTCCCCAATGGGTTTTAAAGGCTCAAAAACCTCTTGAGAAAGCTAACCCAGGTGCAAATCAATTGATTGTTAGATCAAATAAACCTTCTAAATTATAGCTAGATGGAAATGAAAATTTGTTGAAAAATCACCCAAAAAGTCATAAATCTGTTGCAATTGTGTCATTTTAGTCTTATGCTTTTTAATTGTATCGACTGAGTCCTAAACTTTTTCACATCTTGTCAATTGAATTCATTGATCAATTCTAGTCAAAAAATTGATAACATGAATGTCGGCAATCACGCGTGACATTGTCGACGCTGACGTACATTTTTTTAAATAAAATTTTGAATTTTTTATTAATTTTTCCTTTTCTTTCATTTTTTCCTTTTTTTCTTTATTTATTTTTTAGAGCTGGTTGGAGATCGCTGGCAATCGGCCAAAACCTGGCTATCTCCTCTAGCCATTGGGCGAGGGCCTGCAAGGCCCTCACCAACTGCTAGCGAGGGTCGCAATCCCTTCCAATCATTAGGCAAGGGCTCACGATCCTTGTTGAGATCTGAGCAAGGGTCACGACCTTTCGTTGGCCACTAGGCTCAGGGTCCCGGCCCTAGCCCAATGGTTAGTGGAGGTTGTTGGGTCTCGGTCGATGGTCAATGGTCTCTTGCCATCATCATTTACTCTGCTACCTTTTAGGACGCAAGAAAATTCGGCGTGATCTATATTGGAATTTTCTCTATCATACCATTTATTTTTGGCGTGCCACATTAATAAGATAAATAAAAACTGATCGAGCACCCCTGCTTGTTTCTCTTCGTATCTAAAATTTATCTTCAACAAGTTATCTAGACTTTATCTAAGTTCATTGTAAATTTCCAAAGTTAGAAACTAATTTTGAAGCAATCTTAAAATAATTCATAGCGTTTGATACATATTGGTTAAGTTTGGCACATAGACTACTTAATTAGAATTTGTATTGGAGGAGAAATTACATAAAATCCTCATGAACTTTTAAAATGTTGTTCTGTACGCCCAAACTTTAGATGTTACAAAAATCCCTTATGAAATTATAATTTGTTTCGACGGTCCATTCTCCGTCTATTTTTATCATTTACACCTAATTAACATGTAATTTTTCAAGAGTGAGATTACTTATTACATAATATACATATATATGTATATATGTGTGTATATATATATGTATATATGTGTGTGTGTATATTGAATTTTTAAAATTTTCCCTCAAATAAGTTAAAATAAATTAAAACTCAAAGACGTGATGATCATGCTAACAAAAAAATAATAGTAAGAAGTGACTTTCTAAACTTTTACAAAGAAGAAAGTAAGTTTGCTCCTATAAGCAATTAGCAAATTTCTAGACTTTTAGTAAGTTACTACATTTAAAGTAACGTAAATTCGTCCAAAGTTAGTAATGTAAATAAATTGGACCATATGACAAGAAGCAAATTTCCTCATATTAATATATATTTTCTCTCTTTAATGGTTAGTAAATTTGGCAAAAGAACAAAATTCCATATTGTTAGCTTCTAGCAACTTTTGCACTTCGTTATATATCTTACTCGAAAACGTGCACAGCGGATTGTCAGTTGAACTCTACTTTGTTAATCCAACAGTGCTTATTGCTTCTTGGAAAATGAATTGTGGAGACGGCCCACTTATGAATATTTATGAAAGAGCCCAAGAAAATGAAGCATTTGCCCATATTTCACAGGGGAAAAAGATAAACTATTTAAGCTAATGGATTATGTGGCTACAGCTAAAGTTCCTAATTGTGATTCTATCTATTAACCACGTAAATGCACAAAACTTCTCTGGAATTTTGAAAATACTACACGTTTCCTTCTAAACTTTCAACCGTTACACGTTATCCTCTGAACCTTAATTTTGTTACAATCGTTAACCATCCGTTGTGTTCTCTGTTGGATGCAACACCCATGACTTTTCAGGTATAAATATATACTTTTTTATGGCCTGATACCCAAAAATTGTCCAACTTTAGCTTTGTGACAATTATATCTAAAATATTTTTTGTCTCATAAAAAGTTCCCAACTTTTACTTTTATCCCAATTATACCCGATCAAATACCCAAAAAACCTTAACTTTAGCGTCAGTCTCAATTATATTCACAACTTTTTTTCACATAAAAATACTATAGCTTTTATTTTTATCTCAATTCTATCACATTTAGCCTTCCGTCTATAATCGCCATTGGTTAATCCTACATGACCCGAGTTTTCTCGTCGAACTTATTATTGAATCTTTGAAATTGGGAAATAGCAGGTTTTAGAGATAACAATATTTTAGATCATTCGTCTAAATATCTTCATGTCTAGCCGTTCTTGACGCTATTAAGTGCTGAAAAGAATACAAAACGTGCCATCTTTAGTAACTCTATATATCTCGACAATATGTAGGGGAAGCAAACAAAAGAATAGAAGTTCGAGGGCTTTTCATGTTAGTTTTACTGTTCATTAGCGAAGTGAAAATGCCTACTAAGATTAAGTAATTGTGATTATGAACAAAAGGCCAACGGTGGTAGAATTGGGATAAAAGTAAAAATTGAAAATGTTTTATGATACAAAAAAAAATGTATATAATTGTGACATGCTAAAGTTGAGGGGTTTTTTTTTTTTTGTATTAGACAGGTAGAATTGGGATAAAAGTAAAAATTTGATATTTTTTTTATACAAAATAATGCTAATGTTGAAGGTTTTATGGGTGTTGGACCTTTTATTTAGTAATTGAGTAGTAACCAATTTTCCATTTGAACTTTTTCTTATCGATGAATTTTCCTTTGTATTTAGTCTGTATTTATTGCCTTTCTTATCATATCTTACGTAGTTCTGTCAAAGCTATTAATCAAATCTTAACAATTTTTTTCCGTAAAATTTCAAGAAAGTGGTTTCCTTAAAAAAAAAATCATAGGGAAAACCTTGGTTATAAAAAAATATATATATATATATATATATATATATATATACTTTTACCCCTTAAAAGTCACGTGCATTGCACATGCTAATGGAAAAATTAGCAAAAGGTTAATGATGGTAACAAAATGAAAGTTCAACGGGGCATGGTATAATATTTAGAAAGTTCGGGGACAAACATGCATTACCTCCAAAGTTAGGGAGGGTTTAGTTTAATTTCTCTAAGTTCATGGTTTAAAGTTTTAGATTTTTTATTTCTCGATTTGCGAAATTTCACATGGTACTCGTTTAATAAGGTTCATAAATATCTTCTTTAACATATATGAATAGCGCTTCTTCCTTGATCGTCATAATCCCATCACCCAAACGTAATGCAACTAAACTTCTATTTACTCAACGTCTCTCTTCCCACGCTTCTGTCAATGCTATAGCAGAAAAAACAACTATAGGTTTCTTACTTGAACTTTGAGTTAAAATATCCTCGTTTTCTTCTTTTTGCTTGGTTCAACTTTCTATCAACACTCTCAAAATGATGACATACTTTAAAATGGAATTCTTTCTTTGTACCTATTCAGATAGAGGTTGATTTTGTGAAGTTCTAAATCTTGAATTTGAGAGGACATCACAGGCATCGTAACTTCTGTATGTCACTCCCCTAAGTGTCATTACTCCGTTTTTTTTTTTTCCAGTTGAGTGACATGACTTCTAAAAAATTATTTATTTGAATGTCATAATTTAAAAAAAAAATCACCACAAGTGTCGGTTAAGTAAGTGAACGTTATGCAAACTTATGACACTCAAGCCGTCGGAAAAAAAAAATTATTATGACACTTGAATGAGCGTTATACAAAGTTATAGCACTTAAATATTCTTTTCCTAAATATAGGATCACATCAAAGAATAGGAACTATATAAACTTGGAGCGATGAATTTACACGTGGTGAAACCGAGGCACTTTGGGTGATGAAGGTTAACACATGCATTCAGTTGGGTTGGTGATATATCACTCATTGAATAAGACACCTTCATATGTAAATTACCATCGTCAACTATGAAAAAGTTAATCCTAAATTCAATGGCTTTCAAGCTTTTGGAAAGGTTTTGATTTTAGTTGTTCTTCTTTTTGTTTTACAGTAATGGTATCTATCACTTATGGATATCATGAAAGAGCCCACGACAATGCTGCATCTGCCCAAAATTAAAGGCAAAAGATCAACTATTCAAGCTAATGAATGATGTAGTTGTCGGTACAGTTCCTAATTGATCGTTGTTCTATCTAAGTAACAAATTCAAATAAATATATGGGGCGATTACACAAAATTGTCTCGGGTTGTCCCTCTATTTTCAACTAGTACAAATAAACCGTTGGACTTTGGCAAAGCGGATGTGGCAAGTATTATATGGATACAATGCTTTATCCGTAAACGCTTTTGTAGCTCTCGAATATTTAGTTGGCATGTGCACATGACTTTTAAGGGGTAAATCTGTATATATGCAAATTATACATATATATATGTGTGTGTGTGTGTGTGTGTCATTTTTTTTGTTAAGGAAATCTCTCTTTTACAACAAATATCAATAGTGATGTTCAAAATAAAAGAGAATATAATTAATTGTATATTCATTAACTAAAAAGATATTCAAAATAAAAAAACACAATTAAATAAAACGGAGAAAAATGAATTAATATCAATAAGATCAAATAACAAAAAAAGGCACTTATTATGCACTTAAATGGTTAATTAATATAAAAAGTAATTTATCACTATAAAATGTATAAAAGTATCACCTTAATTTTGATAAATTATTTCCTTTTGTGAGTTGAGGAAATCATTTCCTTTAAATTGTTTCTAATGTTTTTATGAATCGAAATTTGAATTTAATTAACCCTTTAAATATACATAAGGAGTAACTAATTTTTGTCATTTGACCTCTTCATTACTGAGGCTTTTTCAATTTTTACTCGGCGTATGTTTATTCTTTTTTGAAAGCAGCTATATTCATTATATTTCGACAAAATTTATTGGTCAGTAATTTTATTTCTACTTATTTTTTCCATTACTAGTAGTCAAATTAATCGAGTTTTATCTCATTGTCTACATTTTTGTGTTGTTTTGGTTACAGCAGTTAATGGTAAAAAAGAGATTTCCGTCAAAGAAAAATTGAGATAAAGTTCATATAGAAGTAATGCGAATTGCACATGCCAACCGAAAAAATAATGGAGGTTAACAACTACAACAAGATAAAAGTACACTGGTTTAACAGTTGCATGTTCGGGGGCTAATGTATACAACCCTCAAAATTTTCACGTGGGTTTGCTATAATTACCCCAAAATACGTTGTTCTATTTCATAGGTTTTCTTACTTTTACTGACTGGATCCCGGTTAGTCCGGTTCCAACCCTGGAACCGAGAACTAGACCGAAGGAACTAGTTTCTAGTTCTCAATTCTCAATTTTCGAAACTGGAGACTAGATCGAAGGTGGTTGATATTTAGTCAAATCACACCATACAAATTTAGTGAAATTTTTTTATTATAATTTTTTATTTTTATATAATGTTTTTATTTTTATTTTATTTGTTATTTTAGTGAAATTTTTTTATTATGATTTTTTTTTAAAAATTAATTTTTATGAAATGTTTTTTTAATATTTATCTTATTTTATCTTTTATTTTATTTTCTTTTGTCCTTTAATTTCCTCCCCGCTCCTTTGTTTGCAACCTCCGTCTGCAGCTCCATCTGCAGCCTCCCTCCTCTGACCGCCAGTATTTAGGGCTTCGACTGTAATCTCCGTCTGCGGCTTCAACTGCAACCTCCTACCTCCATCTGAAGCTTGGCAAATGACCGCGTCTCGATGAGCCTTAAGCTTGGTTGATCTAGGCGAATATGAGCTCGCCCGATCCCAGCTGGCGAGTTCGAGGCCGGCTCCCGATGAGCCCCAAGCTTGCCCGAGGTTAGCAAGATCAAGGCTCTCCAGATCTCGGCGAGGCTAGTTCCCAACGAGCCCCGAGCTTGCCTAGGCTTGTCCGCCAATGCAGCAAGCGGTGACCCCATGCTGGCGGTGCTGAAGCTCCCGGATGGCCTCGTAGAGGCGGTCCTCGGCCTCCTTGAGGCCAGTGGGAGAGATCAAGATGTCATCGAAAAGGGGAGGAGAAGGCGGAATGGGGAAGGAGTCGAAGAGGGTCCTGGGACTCGTGGATGTTCCTCTTTAGAAAATATGGTTTAAAATATTGGCCACGAACGACCCATATTTGACTTTTTATTCAGGCCTTTAATTTCTTCTTAACTATAAAAAAAGTGAGTTACCCGTATAACATTGGGCCTCTTAAATCTTGGTTACAAAATGGATGACCCATTTTGCCGGCTCCAGCAACGACAGTCAAGCGAAGTAGAAAAGTCAGCACTTCAAACTATCCAAAGGATAGACAGATCAGTTACCGAATCCAATGTGAGAATTTACAAAGAGAATATACGGAAGTAGTCGTAATCGGCGACTGCACTTGTGTTAGGCTATAAATAATTGGAGACAACTTTCTGTAAAGGACCCTCGAAATTGAGTTAACAATCGATAAGAATTATCATTTACTCTGCACTGTATCTTATATGCCGACAAAAGTAAATTTTTAGTACCAAAAATTATGTAAGGAGATCAATTTGATACCAAAAATTATATAAAAAAAAGGATTACTATGGTACCTCCGGCTAAAATTTTTTATCAAAATTGCCACATGACATTTTTAATTAATTTTAAAATTTTAATTGGTATTTTTTTTAAGAAAAAAGAAGTCCAAGTTAGTTCCACATGGACAACAAAATTCATAAAAAATAAAATAAAAAAATGAACAGAAAATTTTTAAAAATAAAAACTTTATTTAAAATAAACTAAAATAAACTGAAAAATAAGAAAAAAAAAGGCTGTTGGTACCCTTGCCGACCATTGCCGGCGATGGTGGAGCAGCGGTGGCAAGGGTTTTAGCAACCCTCGTTGTCTGGCTTTTTTTTTTTTTTTGAATTTTTTGGTTTTTTTAAAAAAATTCAGCTTATTTATTAAATTATGTTAAATAAAAAATTCAAATTTTAAAAAATAATGCCACATGAACCGTCGGTGAGCCACATTGGTCGAAGTATTAATAAAAAATTGCCACGTCAGAATTTCGGCGAAGCAAATCGGACTTAGCACCAAAGTAATCATTTTTTTTTTAAAATGGTACTAAAGTGATCCAATTGAAACTTTTGATACTAAAATAATCTCCATACACAACTTTTGGCACTAAAATTATATTTTTGCCTTTATAATGTCTTTCCGTTTATGCATTTACATTTATCGCATGATTTATCTTTCTATCCGTTTATTTACTTGCTGTCCGGAATCACCACAATAATTCGTTTAATAATCAAATCCAAAGGCTCTACACATATGGGCTCAAGAAATATCAAGTTTCTTAGGAGGGCGTAAACTATGGCGTTACATCACCAACGAAATACCCTTGCCTAAGAGAGCTAATGGGGAAACATAAGATAAATTTAACGAGCGTTTAGAGGAATGGGATAGCAAGAATCATCAGATTCTAACATGGTTTCGAAATACTTCGATTCCTTCCATTAGGCTTCAATTTGGTCGCCTAAAATACAGCAAAGGAAGCATGGGATTTGCTTGCAAGTTAGTATTCCACCTCGGATATTGCTCATCAGTATCAGTTGTTAGGAAATTTACATCGTATGCATCAAGGGACAAATCAATTCATTAATGATTTTTGTCCTCTATGCATGCAATTTGAGATCAATTGGCTCTATCTGAGCCAAAATGGGATGCTGATACTGATGCATTTAAGTTTGCTGAATATCGTGATCATATGTGTGTTATGCAATTTCTGATGGCACTTAATGATGAGTTTGAACCCGTTCGAGCTTCACTTCTGCATAGAGATCCGTTGTCTCGTCTTGAGGTGGTTGTTTTAGGACTTTTGACTGAAGAGACTCGGCTTGCTACGTTGAAGACGCATCACCCTATTCTATCTACACCTGGAGAAGCGGTTCTTGCCACTCCTGCCTCTTCTTCTTTAAACAGGCCCTACTTTACTCATTGCCATCGAATTGGTCATTTTGCATCCACTTGCTATCGATGACCACCTAGGCAACCTGTGACATTCTGAATTTCCGACCATTTCGAGATGTATGAATGAGAAGACATCTATCGAGGTATTTCAGTTTTATCTCGCTTGGACCTGATCAATTCGAGTTAACTGACCATAAAGGAAAGGCTAACGCATAACAAGTACGTGGACCTAGGAACTCAAATAAGGAATGGCACTTTAACCATAAGGATTGTCGAGGGAATATTTAGCGTCAATAAAGAACGATCTAGGAACAATTAAGGAATTCATTGCTAGCGTTATATGATTGGAGCACGGGTGGTTCCGCTTAACCAACATATGATTTGCAAACCTTTCCTAAATTGAATTCTTACGACCGTGACTGTCGGAGCTAGCGATAAACTCTCGCAATTACATGACAACCAAAGTCGCTATGACTTGAGTCATCCTAAGTGTGATGAGAATCACTGAGTCGATATGCTTGAACATCTGCTAAAAACCGCTCGTCAATTTGAGAAAAGATGAAATTACGATTGACAGAAAACGGATCATGAATTGGATCTCGGAATTAGATATTGGACAAAGAAGAATTCCAACACTTCAAAATAAATTGGACATCGCATCATCGAGAGTAATTAAGATTTGAAAATGCGAAATCTGGACCGAAGGTGTAAAAGTACCGTTTTGCCCTCAAGGACATTCTTTCTCTTAAGAACAAGCAAGGGCAAAGTAGTCATTTCCCTTCTTCTCCTCGTGGCCAAAAATTTGAGGCTATATTAGTCAATTTAGTCTAAGATTTTTATGTGCATGGGACAAATGTCATCATTTGGAGGTCTTATCCAATTAGGTTAGGTGAGAGCTCTAGATTGGCATTAAATGGATGTCATAATCTCACCTACCAATCATCTCTCTCTCCTTGACTTGGGGATAAAGAAAAAGGAAGAAGACCTCTCTCTCTCTTAATTTTGCTCAGCCACTTTCTCTTTCCCTCTCAATCTCATCTTCCCATCTTTCTCTCTTCCTCTTGCTCGCTGGACAGATTCTGTCCTCGCCGTTCGTCGGCGACGACGCCGGCTTTCGGCCACCATTCGACGCAACTCCAACCACCACAACACTCCCTAAAGTCTTGTCTATAGCCTCCAAGTGACCGTTCGTCGATTCGTTACTCCATTTGATTTGTGGAGCCGTCGGAACCCGCCTAGGTAAGAATCGGAGCGAACCAGGCCATGAGCTCCTTCAGACCGGTTTAGAAGGTTTATCTTGCTTCCAAATCAAGGTGAGACCTCCTTAAGACATAGTATTAGTGTTGAGGAAGTTTGGTTTGAAGTTCGGTTGATGATAGATGTGTTTTAATGGTGGAATTTGGATGATTTTCTAAAGGACGTAATATGTCCTCTTCGACGGGTCAAGGAACCGAGTGCCTTTGAAGGCCGTAGAAGTGTCGCCTTGCCCCAAAATTTATTGGTAAGCTATCCTAAGACATGATATTACATGTTAGTAAAGGATTGGTGAGTTAGATTGAAGTTTTGATGGCCGGTTTGCATGGTATTTCCTAGGAACAGAATCTGTCATGAACCGGACGGATTAGGAACTGAGGATTGTTGCGGTTATTGAAGGAGTTCGTTGCTTAAAATAGCTTGGTAAGAAGAGTTCTAACCTTTTGTTATGATGTTGAGTCACTAAAGGGTGGATTTTTTGTGAAAATTGAATGTTTTAAAGGGTTGTTTGAGGGTGGAACCGTGAGAGACCCGAAAGCTGCCAAATCCCGTTTTTCTGCGCACACCGATTTTAAAATGGCTCGTTCTAAGTCATCCGATATCCAAATTGAGCCTCTTCACCCACATGTCCATAAGATCTTGAAGTTTAAGACCCTAGAATTTATTTTCTGAAAAATTCTGTAGACAAATGTCAGGTTTTGAGAGACTGAACTTGGTCGTGGGGTCTTGAATTGGGTAGTTTTGATGAATTGAGGTTTTGGATGCTTTGCCTTGATTGAATGACTCTTTGACATGCCTAAAAATGTTGAATTAAAGCTATGCATGCTTGATGACGAGGTGCCATGAGTGAATTTTGATGTGCATCGATTTATTTGATTAAATCAAGTGTCTTGATGCTTGTTGGTACATTTCGATAGTTCAATTGCTTGATGTGGGATAGCAAGTACTACTAGTGATCGAATGGAATATTTGAGTTGATGAACCTAATGTACTTGAATGGTGTGCCATGAATGGCGATGGAATGAATCTGCTTGATAATGTGAAAATGAGATTAATGAGAAGGTTCACAACTATGTTTTATGGCCAATGCATTGAGCCAGGGAGGGAGTTACTCCCATTGACCTGATGAGATCGTGCGGCTAGAGAGTCCTACCTTGACTGAATCATCTCGAAGGCTGTAAGAATCGAGAGTCAGGTAGTGACCGAATCATCTCTAGGTCCGGACGCGAGAATCCTATAAACGATCGAATCATCTCAATGGCACAGAGTGTCGAGAGCCGCTATAGAAATCGAATCATCTCGCAGCAAGAGTCATGATGACCAAATCATCTCGATAAGACGTCGAAAGTCATGTGATTGACTGAATCATCTCACGACCCAAGGAGGGCGGCCATTGATGGGCATAAAGAAGATAAAAGACTGAAACATGATCGTAATGTGTTTTCGAGTCGGTATGATTGAAATGCTAGGAATTGACTGGAGTGCTTGGAATGCCTGGAGTGCATGGAATGTCTATGATGCCTGTATGGCTTGAGAAATGCGTATTGAAAAGTGAAAGATTGAAAGACATGAGCCTAGTTGCCTGATATACCTGAATTTCCTTGTTATACCAATTGCTTGAATGTCATGTGTGAAAAGTGTTTTCCAAAACTTGCATATTTTTCAAACTAGCCAGGAGGTACCAATAGTCTAGCTTAGGGTTAGGGTTAACTTACTGAGATTGTTATCTCACCTCGTCGTGGGACCAACATTTTCAAACCCAAAGCCCTGAAAGTGCCCCAAAGAAGAAGAAGAGGAAGATGAGGAAGATGAAGACGAGTCTGTTTAGATTATGAATTTCTTTTTGAGAATTCTCTTTTGTGGTCCTATAGTGCCTTCCTCTACACCGTACCCCCTTTTGTTGTAATAGACCCTTTTATTTGGTAAAGCAATGTGTGTTGGCTTTTAAATCCTATGTCACCTTATGTTTGCTATTATGTCTATGGTTTTGTTTTCGCTTTCGCATGTGCTTACCATATCACGCTCTACGAGTTAGCCGTCAGATCTTGGGTTATCCTAATTGTATTGATGGCCGAGTGAGATGTTGGCGTGCCCGCCGGGGTCGAGGCGTGATATTCCCGCTTGTTTGGTTTCAGAGTAAGGTCTGCTCGATCCAATATTTTCGATGTCTGGAGTGATAAGGAGTGGTGACTATAGGATGGTTGGGTAGTGAGACTCTAGGGGGACTCGTTAGAGTTAGGCATATATTGCATGACAGATGAATTGGCGCTTGTGATTGACATTGGCTAGTGATTTCAAAATCAGGCATGGTTGGTTGTTATCTATTTGATATGCTTGAAAGCTGGTTGCTTGAGGTATGAGTGAAATCTCCTTATTGCAATGCCTCTGATTGTTTGAATAGTGATAAATGGCTAGCCGTGATTGTTGATGTGATAAGTAGCCTGGAGTTATTAGACTAAAGTGACTAACTTAGGTCTCTAATTCCTGAATGGAATTATAGTGGTCCAGGTTTTGAGGAAGCTAGCGAGATGAGCAACCGAGGTAGAAACACTAGAGGAGCGTCTAGCTCGAGAGCGCCAATGGCTGAGGATCCAAGAGTTGATGGAGTCTTACGAGCACTGGAGTAAATTGGAGAATTGTTGGGAAGGGAAGCTCAAGAAAGAGCTGCCGCAGCTATCCGGCAAGCTGAGGAAAGAGCTAACGTCATTGCTCAAGCTGCTGAAGCTGTAGTAGCTGTTGTGAACTTAGCGAATGGGAATAATGGATAAGGAATTGGCGAAGGCAATGTACAAGGCCCTGAAAATAGGCAAATGGGTCAATTGATGGAACAATTTCTGAAACTGAAGCCGTCAAAGTTTCATAGCAGAAAAGACCCTAAGTTAGCCCCCAAATGGATTAAAGAGCTAGAGAAAGCATTTACAATTTTAGGGTGCACTGAAGCTGAGAAGGTGACCCTAGCAACTTACCAGCTCCAAGGAACTGTGGATGATTGGTGGAACGCTACCAAGGGAATGGTTTTCCCTGAAGGGACTGAACCGACGTGGGCACTTTTTGCTGAGACTTTCAATGCGAAGTATTTCTCTGAAGTTGCCCAGAAGCAAAAGTTGGTTGAGTTCCAGAACCTTCGCCAGAATCATATGACTGTTGATTAGTATGAGGCTGAATTTGCAAGGCTATCTAAGTATGCACCTAGAATGGTGGAAAATCCATTAGATCGGGCGAGAAGGTTTTGAGATGGATTGAAGCTTGATATTTGCAGTCAAATGATCTCGATGAACCTGAGAGATTATAATGAGATTTATAGTAAGAGTCAGATGATTGAAAGGGATATGAGGAATAGAGGCATTTCCTCTGGACAACGGTTTAATCCCATTAGAGACAATCAGAAATTTGGCAAAGGACTTATGGTGAACAATAGGTGATTCGCTCCCCTAGTTAAGAGGAATATTGCAAAGCCTGCTCACCAGAACAATTGGAATTGTCGTCTCTGTGGGCGAAAACATGGAAATGGACCCTATCCAAGGCAGACAGGAGGATGCTTTAAGTGTGGCAAGATGAGCCACAGGGCAAGGGAGTGTGGACTACAAGATGCCGATCCATAGTATCGACCGCCACGAGCTCAACAAGGACCACAAGCTAGAATTGCCCAACAGGTCAACCAAAAGAGGCCGCCGGCTCAAGGAATGGTGTACGTTGTAGCTCACAAGGAGGCGAAGGAGACGCCTGGTGTGGTCACGTGTAAGATCTGTCTCTGTGATCATACTGCTTATGCATTGTTTGACCTTGGAGGGTCACATTCGTTTGTATCTGCTCAGTTTGCTAACTTGACTGAAATGAAATTGGAACCATTAGATGTTATGTTACATGTGACAACGCCTTTGTTGGATAAAGTGCTTGTTTCATTAGGATGCCGAAATTGTAAAATAGTGATCGGAGGTAGTGAAGGACGAATAGACTTGGCAGTATTGCCCATGTATGATTTTGATGCTATTGTTGAAATGGATTGGTTGAGTAAACAAGGGGCCGTAATGGATTGTGGTAGTAGGGTAATTCGATTTCATCCTGTCGATCGCCTTAGATTTGAGTTTGTGGGGAGCCGAGGAGGAACCTCGATTTCTTTGGTTTCGTTACTAATGGTAACTAAGCTATTGAATGAAGGGTGCGAGGCTTATTTAGTCATTGTGGTGGATACGATGATTGAAGAGCCTAAGTTGGAGGGAATAGTTGCAATACATGAATTCCCTGATGTATTTCCTCAAGAGTTACCTGGTTTACCACCTAAAAGGGAAGTGGAGTTTTCGATTGAATTAGCCCCTGGGACAGAACCGATTTCAAAAGCACTTTATAGGATGTCTTTGTCTGAGTTGAAAGAACTAAAGGTGCAGATGCAAGAGTTACTGGACAAAAGATTTATTCGTCCAAGTGCATCGCCATAGGGAGCACCTTTGTTGTTTGTGAAGAAAAAGGATGGGTCATTGCGTTTATGCATTGAATATAGGCAACTGAATCAAGTTACTATTAAGAATAAGTATCCGTTGCCAAGGATAGATAACTTGTTCAATCAGTTGCAAGGGGCGTCCGTATTCTCTAAGATTGACTTAAGGACAGGTTATCATCAATTGAGAATCAAGAAAGAAGATATCCCGAAAACGGCTTTTAAGACGAGGTATGGACATTATGAGTTTACCGTCATGCCGTTTGGATTGACTAATGCCCCAGCCGCATTCATGGACTTAATGCATAGAGTATTCAAGAAATATCTAGATCAGTTTGTGATCGTATTTATCAATGATATTTTGATTTACTCGAGGTGCAATGATGATCATGAACGACATTTGCAGATTGTCTTATAGACCTTAAAGGAACACTCGCTCTATGCTAAGTTTAGTAAATGCGAGTTCTGGATGAACAAAGTTGCATTTCTTGGTCATGTAGTATCTGGAGAAGGAATGTCTATGGATCCATCGAAGATCGAAGCAGTTATAAATTGGCCTAGACCCACAACGGTTACTGAAGTTCGAAGTTTTATGGGATTTGCGGGTTACTATAGACGATTTGTGGAAAAGTTCTCTTCCATAGCCACATCGTTAACGAGGTTGACTAAGAAAGATACATGGTTTGAATGGACGGATAAATGCGAACGGAGTTTTCAAGAACTCAAGCGACGTTTGACGACTGCACCAATTTTGACGATTCTGTCTGGTCCTAAAGGATATGAGATTTATAGTGATGCATTGTTGAAAGGATTAGGATGTGTCCTAATGCAACATGGAAAAGTAGTGGCGTATGCATCGCGTCAGTTAAGACCTCACGAGATGAATTATCCGACGCACGATTTGGAATTAGCTGCCATTGTTTTTGCATTAAAGATTTAGAGACATTATTTGTGTGGTGAGAAGTTCCAGATCTATATGGATCACCAGAGCCTAAAGTATTTGTTTTCTCAAAAGGAATTGAATATGAGGCAACGTAGATGGATGGAGTTGTTTAAGGGCTACGACTGTGATATTCTATATCACCTTGGAAAGGCTAACAGGGTAGCAGATGCCCTTAGTCGAAAGTCGAATGTTGCGCACCTATTGGTCAGGGGATGGTCTTTACTTGAGGAACTAAGAGACTCAGAGTTTAAGTTGGAAGTTTGCCAATTGTCAAGTCTGATGGCAACTTTGAGAGTCGAACCGGAAATACAGGAGAGGATTAAGGCATTGCAATTCACAGACCCTAACATATAAAAGATTTTGGAAATGGATGTCGATAAGAGAAAATTCGACTTCCAAGTATCTGAAGATGGAATTTTAAAATTTCGAGGGCGGTTGTGCAAACCAAATGATAAGGAACTTAAAGAAAAGATTCTGTCTGAAGCTCACAGAAGTAATTATAGTATTCATTCGGGTAGTACAAAGATGTATCAGAACTTACGCCAGCATTATTGGTAGAATGGGATGAAAGTGGACGTGGCAAAATACATGGCTAAGTGTCTAACGTGCCAACAAGTGAAAAAGCAGCATTGTAAGCCTAGGCGTATGCTGCAACCTTTGGAGATCCCCAAATGGAAGTGAGAACATATCACCATGGATTTTGTCGTGGGCTTGCCGAGGAGTCAAAGAGGTAACGATTCGATTTGGATAATAGTAGACACATTGACCAAGTCTGCTCATTTCTTACCTGTACGAAAGAATTTCGCGATGGATAGATATGTTGATTTGTATATGCGACGTGTGGTACGACTTCATGGGGTGCCTGTGACAATAACGTCAGATAGAGATCCAAAGTTTACTGCGACTTTTTGGAAAAGTCTTCAAGATACCATGGGAACGAAATTACAGTTTAGTACGGCGTACCATCCATAGACTGATGGACAATCTGAGAGAATGATTCAGACTTTAGAGGATATGCTGCGAGCATATGTCATTGATTTTAAAAGCGAATGGGAAGAAAAGTTGCATTTGGTGGAGTTTGCGTACAATAATAGTTATCAGCAAATCATCGGAATGGCACCATTTGAAGCGCTCTATGGTAGAGCATGTAGGACTCCGATCTGGTTGGATGAGGTTGGCGAAGGAGCATAATAGGCCTAGAATTAGTGGAACAATCAGTTGAGGTAGTTAAGGTTATACGAGAAAGACTTAAAACGGCCCAGAGTCGCTAGAAAAGCTATGCAGATAAACGACGAAGGCCTTTGGAGTTCCAAGTGGGTGATCACGTCTTTCTCAAAGTATCACCTATGTGAGGATTATCCTGATTTGGAAAGAAATGGAAGCTAAGTCCAAGGTACGTAGGCCCATTTGAGATATTGGAAAGGATTGGAACTTTAGCTTATCGTCTTGCCCTGCCACCAAGCTTGTGGCAAGTTCATAATGTGTTCCATATGTCGATGCTGATGAAATATGAACCGAACCCGACTCATGCACTAGACTATGAAGCCATTGAAGTGGACGACAAGATATCATATGTGGAAAAGCCAGTGCGAATCGAAGATCAGAAAGAGCAAGTTATGAGGAATAAGACGATTCCACTCATCAAGGTGATCTGGGAACACCATGGGACGGAAGGCGCTGCCTGGGAAAGTGAAGAAGTGATGAGGCGCTAGTACCCCCATGTGTTTTAGTAGATTTGGGTTATTGCAAATTTCGAGGACGAAATTTTTGTAAGGGGGGAAGAATTGTGACATTCTAAATTTCCAACCATTTCGAGATGTATGAATAAGAAGATATTTATCGATGTATTTCAGTTTTATCTCGCTCAGACCTGATCAATTCGAGTTAACTGACCACAAAGGGAAAGGCTAACGCATAACAAGTACGTAGACCAAGGAACTCGAATAAAGAACGGCACTTTAACCATAAGGATTGTCGAAGGAATATTTAGAGCCAATAAGGAGCGATCTAGAAATGATTAAGGAATTCATTGCCAGCGTTATACGATTGGAGCGTGGGTGATTCCGCTTAACTAACGTATGATTTGCAAACCTTTCCTAAATCGAATTCTTACGATCATGACCGTCGAAGCTAGCGATAAACCCTCGCAATTACATGACAACCAAAGTCGCTGTGACTTGAGTCATCCTAAGTGTGATGAGAATCACTGAGTCAATACGCTTGAACGTCTGCTAAAAGGCGCCCGTCAGTTTGAGATAAGTTGGAAGTATGATTGACGGAAAACGGATCATGAATTGGATCTCGTAATTGGATATTGGACAAAGAAAAATTCCAACAATTCAAAAGGAATCGGACGTCACATCATCGAGGGTAATATAGATTTGAAAATGTGAAAGCTGGACTGAAGGTGTAAAATTACCGTTTTGCCCTCAAGGACATTCTTTCTCTTAAAAACAAGCAAGGGCAAAGTATTCATTTCCCTTCTTCTCCTTGTGGCCAAAATTTTGAGGCTATATTAGTCAATTTAGTCCAAGATATTTATGTGCATGGGACAAGTGTCATCATTTGGAGGTTTTATCCACTTATGTTAGATTAGAGCTCTAGATTGGTATTAATTGGATGTCATAATCTCACCTACCAATCCTCTCTTTGTGACATTCTGATTTTTCATGTCATTTCAAGACTCATTAATGAGAAAGTATCTAACGATGTATTTCAGTCATATCTCGCTCGGATTTGATCAATCTCGAGTCGACTAACCAAAAGGGAAAGGCTAACGCGAGACAATGTATGTGACCTAGGGAATTTGAATAGGAAATGGCACTTTGACCATAAGGATTGTCGATGGGACATTTAGAGCCGTAAAAGGCCGATCTAAGAACGATTAAGGAATGCATTTTTAGCGTGATATGATTGGAGCGCGGGTGATGCTGCTTAACCAATATATAATTTGCAAAATTTTCCAAAATCAAATAGTGATGATCGAGCACACCGGGACTAGTGATAGACCCTCACAATTACATGACAACCAAAATCATCATGAATTGACGAGCTCTAAATGTGATATGAATCACAGGGTCGACACGCGTAACATCTGCAAAAGCGGCCCGTCAGTTTGGGATAGGCTGGAATCGCATCGGATGGAGAAATGATTCAGAAACAAGTCTTAAAATTTGAAAATGAAGAATCAAGAATTCCAACAATACAATTGGATTGGTTGCCACCTTATCGAAGAAATTTGGAATCAGAAAAACGACATTTCGGATGTCGAGGGTAAAATTATCATTTTACCCCTCAAGTCCTAACCTTGCTTATATGATTGGATGAGGGCATTTTGGTTATAAACCACATCTAAGGCTGCCGACAATGGAGAGAAACCATGGCCATTGGATGAGCTTTTATTGACACCATGGACAAGTGTCAATGGATGAAGACTTGAGTTGATGTATTCACTTTTAACCTACCATTCAACTCATGTTGACCAAGCCAATTGAAATATAAACCCTCTCTCTCTCTCCTCATGGCGGAACACACTCCCCATTTACCGATTTCTTCTTATTCTTCTTCCTTTCCTCTTTGCCAAACAGCTTGCTGCCTACCGGTTTCTGCTCACCCATTCGCCACAGTCGACCGCCGTCTCCGGTGACTTCCAATCGCTGAGCCAACCACCTACTCCTTCCCCATCCTCTTGCCGACGTTCTCGAAGTGGAAGAAAGTCGTTTGACCACCTGAGGAGCTCCGGCCAGCCAATCTCCCGAAAGTCAATGGAAATCGTCGCAACCAGAGGTAAACCACGTTTTAGGCCTCTTAGGACCCCAAAATCTTAGATTTTTTCAACCAAATTTTGTGGACATCTAGGGGACACATAGATGGAGCTGTGGTAAAAATTTTGGATGCATTTGATGGAGTTTTGACCCTAAATGGGTATTGTGTTTGAAGGGCCAAAACTGATTGGTTGAGGACTTGGGAAGACCGGTGCCATTCAAGGACTTTTCGGTGTCGCCTTGCCTCCAAATTTTCGATGAGGCTCCCCAACCCTTAGAACTACATGTTATCAAGTAGATTAGTGATTAAATGGAGGATTTAAGATAGTTTAAGGGCTAATTAGTTGGGGTATACACAGAATCGAAATTGCCCTGTCTCGATTCTATGCATATCGATTCTGTGGGAGCTGTTGGTGGTTGTAATTGAGCTCCAAATTCATCATTGAGAAGTGTTAGAATGTTAATTGATTGGTCCATAAGGTGTATAATTAGTGGGGTGGTGATTTGAGCGAGAAAATTAACGATTGGATGAAATTTCCTTAGGTTGCGCGGTTGAGTTCCTCTTGGGCTAGTAGGGCCGAACCCTTGAGGTGCTTGGAAGAGGAATTGCATTGCATTAAGCTTGAGGTAAGGGGATTCTAAATCTTTGGTAGGAGGATTTGGACTTAATTGGGCGAATTGAGTGTGGATTTGATTGATTCTTGAAAGATTATCAAATGCTTGTCCATTGTACGTCTTAGAAAGATATAGATGACTCGAGTGCTTGGCCATGCTTGTGCCTTCAGTTGATTATCACATTTGAGTGTTGAACTTGATTGCCTAGCATGTCATAAGTGCGTTGTTCATGCATAAGTTGCACTTGATTGTATGTGTTATGCATTAAAATGAACTTATGGCTTATTTAAGAGGTTGTGACACCCTAAAGCGTATGAGACGCGGGGTTGTGCGGATGAATGCCCTGAGGAGCTAAGGCGCGGGGTTTGAATTGAATGGCACCCTGAGGCGTACGAGACGCGGGGTTGAGAAGGCCATAGTACTGATGTGTCAAAACGCGAGACGGAGTTGAGATGTGTCGACACAGGCTTGGAGTGACATTGAAAACCTGATGCGTTTACGCGAGTTTGTCAATAAGACGGTCTGATACATTTACGCGGACCGAGCCTGAGGCGTTATAAACGCGGGCATGAAAGTGAGGCAGATTGAAAATGGGTGGAAGGTGTAATCTGACTTGGCATAAAGTGCTTGATTCTAATGATATTGTATGATGCCATGATTGCATGCTTGTCATCCGTGTGTTATTTTCGTGCAAGTTTAATGCCTCTTGTGTCTTTATATGAATTGTCTGTGATTGTAATTGTCTAAGTGGACGGTCAGCCTAACCTAGGGTTAGGATCTACCTTACTGAGATGTATATCTCACCCCGTTGTGGGACTCCTTTTCTTTTCAGATCCTAGGCCTTGAGGATATGGCCAGTCAGGTTCGGTGACCCGAAGGAGATGTCTGTTTATTTTGATAAGTTCCTAAACGAGCAGGAGACCATTTACGTTAGGAAGTATACAATGGTCTAGGTAGATGAGGGTGGTAGTAGCTGGAAGCCTTACAGGTACGAGGCATAGTTCAAGGAGGTAGGGGACATTTCCACAGGGCCACTAAAGCCCACTGAGGTACCCCATGGGATGATACCCAATTGGTGCCATCCCACTCGGGAGTCAATGGAGGGCGAGAGGTCTGTCCCTAGCTCGAGGATTGGTCTTGAGAGGACTCCGACCTTGGAAGACATTGATGAGGTCATAGTGATCGAGGCTACCGAGAACGACCTGGTAGAGCCATCTGTTGATGAGACTGTGGAGGACACCGTGGAGGTTTTCTCGGAGTACAAGCCCACTGAGGAAGCTAAGGAGGAGACTAATGACTCTAGTAGCTCGACCTAGGAGTCTCTGCTTTTCTGATATGATATTTTGATGGTGAGCCTGATGCCCGTTCCTTTTTGAGATGATGATAGACCTCTTTTGCACTCACCTTGTCGCCCCTACTAGCTAGCAGATCTAGTTTACTACGTTCTCCTATAAACATTTGTATTTTATGTATTATCGATACTTTCGTTACCCAAGTCCCATTTCATTTTTATACGGAAGAGTTTTTATATTTTTATTTCCGCGTGCTTTCTATATGACATATCTCTCGACCGGTGTGGGAATCTTGGGACCTCGAGAGAGTTTGTGTTTATAGGGAGTCGCGACTTCGTGCCATGGGGCGCGGGGCGTGACATTCTCGTTTGCTTGGTATTATAGCAAAGTCAGCTCAATGCAAAATTAATTGAGGATTGGAGTAATAATGAGGATTAAGTTGGGACAAGAACGGGTAGCAAGACCTTAGGAAATTGGTTAGAGTAAGCCACGAGATGTATGACATGTGGCTTGGCACATATGATTGGCATTTGGCCTTGGCAGGATTGAGGTGATTTATGAGGACGAAGTTTCATGTTTAGCGTTGGAAGTCGTTTCTAGATTTTGACTTGTTAAGTGGGTGAGCATGGCTAGTTTGGGATAAAGGTGTTGTTAATTTTGATGTTGATGTTGAAGTGGGTGAGCATGGCTAGTTTTGGTGAACCGTTAAAGTGAACGGAATTAAGAAATAGCCATGAACTGCTTATTGAAGTGCCTCTGGAATTGTTGTGTGAAAAGTCGTTGTGATATGACTGTTTTAGTGAGGCATAGTTGGTAGTTCTAGACTTGATTGAATGAATGAGTTATTAACTCCTTAATAAATTATGGTGATCCAGGCTCAGTAAAAGCACATAAGAATGAGTAATCCGTCTAGGAGGCTTGGAAGACCCAGGGGCGGAGCCTCTAACTCGAGGCCGCCTGTGCCAGAAGACTCGAGGATGGACGAAGTACTGAGGGCGCTCGAAAGGATTGGCAACCTCATTGACAAACAGACCCAAGATAGGGATGCTGCCATAACCCAAGCGGTAGGAGCCGCAATAGCTACCGTCAACGCCAACAACGGCAATAATGAGGGCAACGGGAATAATGACAACCACGACCAGGGCAATGAGGCAGTGAATGCCCTAGAAAAAATTGTTATGGCCAGACAGATGGGCCAACTAGTCGAGCAGTTCATCAAGTTGAAGACAACCCAGTTTGACGGGACTAGAGACCCCGAACTAGCCCCCAGATGGATTGAGAAACTGGAGAAGGCCTTTGAAGTCTTGAGGTGTATGGACGAAGAAAAAGTGCTACTAGTGGTGTATCAACTAGACGGTACCACAAATGACTGGTGCGCTGCCACCAAGAATGGAGTTTTTCTGGAAAGAACGGCCATGAGCTGGAATGCTTTTACTACGGTATTCAACGACAAGTACTTTTCGAAAATAGCCAGGGAAAGGAAGCAGGTGGAATTCTTATAGCTGCATCAGAATCAGCTGACAGTGGACCAATATGAGGCTGAGTTCTCCAGATTGTCAAGGTACGCACCCCGATCAGTAAAGGATCCCCTGAAGAAGGCGCGAAGATTTCTGGACGAACTGAGGCCTGAACTTCGCAGCCAGATGATAGCCTTGAATCTGAGGACCTACAAGGAAATCTATGAACGGGGACAAATGATTGAAAGGGACTTGAAAGAGAGGAATGTCACATCTGGATCGTGGTTTAATTCATTTCGGGATAATCACTAGATTGGTAAGAGGCCAATGGCTGGCAATAGGCGCTTCGTCCCTCCCGTGAGGAAGAACATTGTGAAGTCGCAGAATCCCATGAACTGAAACTGTCGCCTCTGTGGTAGAAGGCATGGTAATGGATCATGCTCGGCAAGAGCTGGAGCATGCTTTAAGTGTGGTCGGATGGGCCACCAAATGAGTACTTGCCCGAACAAGCTTCGGCGAATCGACCTCAAGGGTAGCGACTACAGGCTGGACCGTCGGCCGCCACTCCTCAAATTGATCAGAATCGACCCCAGCTCAGGGGAGAGTTTATGCAGTAGCCCGCAGGGAGGTAGAAGAAACGTCAGGCGTGGTCACAGGTACGGTTTATTTGTGTGACCAAGCTGCATATGCTTTGTTTGATCCTGGCGCAACACACTCCTTCGTGTCTGCACGGTTTGCTGATTTGGTTGACATAAAGTTAGAACCGTTGAGTGTAATTTTGCATGTGGCCACCCCGTTGAAAGATAAAGTACTGGTTTCGTTGGGCTGTGCTAATTGTAGGATCGTAATTGGAGGTAGTAAGGAGAGTATCGATTTAGCTATGTTACCTATGTATGACTTCGACGTGATCATAGGCATGGACTGATTGGGTAAACATGGGGCAGTAGTGGATTGTGGTAGTAGGATAATTTGGTTCTATCCGAAAGGCCGCCTAGCTTTGAATTTGTGGAAAGTCGAGGAGGAGCCTCGATTCCTTTAGTCTCGTCTCTTGAAGCGACGAAGTTGATGACTAAAGGATGTCAGGCGTACTTAGTTGTAGTTATGGACACGACTGCCGAGGAGCCCAAACTAGAAAGCATTCCGGTAGTGCGTGAGTTTCCTAACATATTTTTCCAAGAGTTACCAGGGTTACCACTAAAGTGAGAGATAGAATTTGTGATCGAGTTAGCTCCCGAAATGGGGCCGATCTCGAAGGCACCCTATAGGATGTCCCTATGAAAATTGAAGGAGCTAAAGATGCAGATGCAGATGCAAGAGTTGCTAGATAAGGGATTTATCCGATCGAGTGCTTCACCGTGGGGAGCGCCGGTGTTGTTTGTAAGGAAAAAGGATGGGTCCTTGCGCCTATGCATCGACTATAGACAGTTGAACCGAGTGACGATGAAGAATAAGTGCCCTCCGCCGAGGATTGACGACATATTTGATCAATTGCAATGAGCTGTGGCATTCTCTAAGATTGACCTGAGAATCGGGTATCACTAGTTGAGGATTAAGAAAGAAGACATACCTCAGACTGCTTTCAGGATGAGGTATGGCCATTATGAATTCACTGTGATGCCTTTTAGATTGACCAATGCTCCAGTTGCATTCATGGATTTGATGCATCGGGTGTTCAAGGAATTCTTGGATAGATTCGTCATAGTCTTTATCGACGATATCCTGATTTATTCAAGGAGTAACGAGGAACATGAGGAGCACCTGAGGATTGTTTTGCAGACCTTGAGGTAACACTCGCTTTACGCTAAGTTTAGCAAATGTTAGTTCTGGTTGAATAAAGTGGTATTTATTGGCCATATGGTGTCTGGAGAAGGAATTGCTGTGGATCCTGCGAAGATTGAAGCCGTAACAAATTGGCCTAGACCTACTATGGTCACGGAAGTCCAAAGTTTCTTGGGATTAGCAGGATACTACAGACGTTTTGTGGAGAAATTTTCGTCCATAACCATCCCACTGACGAGGTTGACAAAGAAAGAAACGAGGTTCGAATGGACGGATAAGTACGAAAGAAGTTTCTAAGAGCACAAGCATCGATTGACAACCGCACCAGTGTTGACGATTCTAGCAGGACCGAGAGGCTATGAGATATATAGCAATGCTTCGCTAAAGGGACTAGGCTGTGTATTAATGCAACATAGAAGGGTAGTTGCCTACGCGTCCCGACAGCTGAGATCGCACGAGATGTATTACCTGACCCACGACTTGGAATTGGTAGTGATTATTTTTGCTTTGAAGATCTAGAGACATTATCTGTGTGGCGAGAAGTTCCAGATTTACACTGACCACTAGAGCCTGAAGTATCTGTTTTCCTAGAAGGAACTGAATATGAGACAGCGTCGACGGATGGAGCTGCTTAAGGATTATGATTACGACATTTTGTATCACCTTGGAAAGGCAAACAGAGTCGTAGATGCGCTCAGCCGAAAGTCAAGCATCACCTATCTGTTATTAAAAGGATGATCAATGATCGAGGATTTGAGAGATTCTGAATTCAGATTGGAAGTCTATCATTTATCCAGTTTGATAGCTACACTGAGAGTAGAACCTGAGGTCCAGGAAAGGATAAAAGCCTTGCAGCATACGGACCCAGAAATCTAGAAAATCCTAGGAATGGACATGACAAAGAGGAAACCGATTTTCCAAGTGTTAGAGGACGGAATCTTGAAATTTCGAGGACGTCGATGCGTGCCAAAGTATGAACTTAGAGAAAGGATTTTGTCAGAGGCTCATAGGAACAATTATAGTATCCATCCAGGGAGCACGAAGATGTATCAGAACTTGCGTCAACATTATTGGTGGAACGGGATGAAAGTTGATGTGGCAAAGTGTTTGACATGCCAGCAGGTGAAGGCCCAACACTGTAAGCTTGGAGGATTGTTACAGCCACTAGAGATCCCTAAATGGAAGTGGGAGCACGTAACGATGGACTTTGTAATGGGACTCGTAAGGAGCTAGAGAGGCCACGATTTCATTTGGGTAGCTGTAGACAGGTTGACCAAGTCCGCACACTTTATCCCTGTGAGAAGGGATTTCGCAATGGACAGATATGTCGAGTTATATATGAGACAAATTGTGAAGCTGCATGGAGTACCTGTGACAATTACCTCAGACAGATATCCCAAGTTCACAGTGAACTTCTAGAAGATTCTTTAAGATGCCATGGGGACTCGACTACAATTTAGCATGGCACACCATCTACAAACGGACAGACAATCGGAGAGGACGATCCAGACGCTCGAAGATATGTTACGAGCATGTGTGATAGACTTCAAAGGTGGATGGGAGGATTAGCTGCATTTGGTAGAGTTCGCATATAATAATAGCTACCAGCAGAGCAATCAGACGGCACCGTTTGAAGCGCTTTATGGAAGGGCTTGCAGAACACCGATTTGCTGGGACAAGGTTGGAGAAAGGAGCATCACAGGCCCAGAGTTGGTAGAGCAATCGGTGAAAGCGGTGAAGGTAATTCGGGATATACTGAAGACGGCACAGAGTCATCAGAAAAGTTATGCGGACAAACGGCGTAAGTCTTTAGAATTTCAAGTGGGCGACCATGTTTGTCTCAAGATGTTGTTGATGAAGAGGTTATTGCGATTTGGAAGGAAAGAAAAACTAAGCCCAAGGTACGTAGGCCCATTTGAAATTCTAGAGCGGATTGGGACCTTGGCCTACAAGCTTGCCTTACCGCCCAATCTATCCCAAGTGCACAATGTCTTCCATGTATTCATGCTGCGAAAGTACGAACCAGACCCAACACATGTATTGGACTACGAACTTATCGAAGTGGATGACCGGGTATCCTACGTGGAGAAGTCAATTAGGATCGAGGACCGAAAGGAATAAATTCTGAGGAATAAGACGATTTCATTGGTCAAAATTATGTGGGAGCACCATGGAACCGAAGGCGCTACATGGGAAAGCGAGGATACGATGAGGCATCAATACCCCCATTTGTTTGAGTAAATAAGTTTATGTAAATTTCAGGAACGAAATTTTTATAAAGATGGAAGAGTTGTGACATTCTAATTTTTCATGTCATTTCAAGACTCATTAATGAGAAAGTATCTAACGATATATTTCAATCATATCTCGCTCGGATCTGATCAATCTCGAGTCAACTGACCAAAAGGAAAAGGCTAACCCGAGACAAGATACGTAAACCTAGAGAATTTGAATAGGAAATGGCACTTTGACCATAAGGATTGTCGATGGGACATTTAGAGCCGTAAAAGGCCGATTTAATAACGATTAAGGAATGCATTGCTAGGGTTATATGATTGGAGCGCGGGTGATGCTGCTTAACCAATATATAATTTGTAAAATTTTCCTAAATCGAACAGTAACGAACGAGCCCATCGGGACTAGTGATAGACCCTCACAATTACATGATAACCAAAGTCGTCATGAATTGACGAGCCCTAAATATGATATGAATTATAGGGTCGATACGCGTAACTTCTGCAAAAGCCGTCCGTCAGTTCGGGATAGGTTGGAATCGTATCGGATAGAGAAATAATTAGAAACAAATCCTAAAATTTGAAAATGGAGAATCAAGAATTCCAACATTATATTTGGATTGACCGCCGCCTTATCGAAGAAATTCGGAATCAGAAAAATGACATTCCGGACTTCGGGGGTAAAATTATCATTTTGCCCCTCAAGCCCTAACCTTGCTTATATGATTGGATGAGGGCATTTTGGTCATAAATCACATCCAAGGCTACTGAAAATGGAGAGAAACCATGGCCATTGAATGAGCTTTGATTGACACCGTGGATAAGTGTCAATGGATGAAGCCTTAAGTTGATGTATTCACTTTTAACCTACCATTCAACTCATGTTGACCAAGCCAATTGAAGTATAAACCCTCTCTCTCTCTCCTCATGGCCGAACACACCCCCCATTTATCGATTTCTTCTTCTTCTTCTTCCTTCCTCTTTGCCGCATAGCCTGCCGTCGATCGGTTTATGCTCGCCCGTTCGCCATCGTCGACCACCGTCTCCGGTGACTTCTAGTCACCGAGCTGACCACCTACTCCTTCCCCATCCTATTGCCGACGTTCCTGAAGTGAAAGCAAGTCGTTTGACCACCTAAGGAGCTTCGGCCAGCCAATCTCCCGAAAGTCGATGGAAATCGTCGCAACTAGAAGTAAGCCACATTTTAGGCCTCTTAGGACCCCTATATCTTGGAGTTTTTTAACCAAATTTTGTGAACATCTAGGGGACACATAGATGGAGCTGTGGTAAAAATTTTGGATGAATTTGATGGGGGTTTGACCTGAAATGGGTCTTGTTTTTGAAGGACCAGAACTGACCGGTTGAGGATTTGGGAAGACCGGCGCAGTTCAAGGACTTTCCGATGTCGCCTTGGCTCCAAATTTTCAGTGAGGCTCCCCAACCCTTAGAACTACATGTTAGCAAGTAGATTAGTGATTCAATAGAGGATTTAAGATAGTTTAAGGGCTGTTTAGTTGGGGTATACACAGAATCGAAATTGCCCTGTCTCGATTCTGTGCATGCCTATTCTATGGGAGCTGTTGGTGATTGTAATTGAGTGCCAAATTCATCGTTGAGAAGTGTTAGAATGTTAATTGATTGGCCCATGAGGTGTATGATTAGTGGGGTGGTATTTGAGCGAGGAAATTAACGATTGGATGAAATTTCCTTAGGTTGCGCGGTTGAGATGCTCTTGGGCTAGTAGGGCCGAACCCTTGAGGTGCTTGGAAGAGGAATTGCATTGCATTAAGCTTAAGGTAAGGGGATTCTAAACCTTTAATAGGAGGATTGGACTCAATTGGGCGAATTGAGTGTGGGTTTGAATGATTCTTGGAAGATTATCAAATGCTTGTCCATTATACGTCCTAGAAAGATATAGATGACTCGAATGCTTGGCCATGCTTGTGCCTTCAGTTGATTATCACATTTGAGTGTTGAACTTGATTGCCTCGTATGCCATAAGTGCGTTGTTCGTGCATGAGTTGCACTTGATTGTATGTGTTATGCATTAAAATGAACTTATGGCTTATTTAAAAGGTTGTGATACCCTGAGGCATATGAAATGCAGGGTTGTGCGGATGAACGCCCTGAGGTGTTAAGGCGTGGGGTTTGAATTGAATGGCATCCTAAGGAGTATGAGACGCAGGGTTGAGAATGCCACAGTCCTGATGCGTCGAAACGCGAGACGGAGTTGAGATGTGTCGACATAGGCCTGGAGTGACATTGAAAACCTGGTGCGTTTACGCGGATTTGTTAATAAGACAGTTTGATGCGTTTACGCAGACCGAGCCTACGACGTTATAAACATGGGCATGAAAGTGAGGCGGATTGGAAAGGGGTGGAAGGTGTAATCTGACTTGGCATAAAGTGCTTGATTCTAATGATATTGTATGATGCCATAATTGCATGCTTGTCATCCGTGTGTTATTTTCATGCAAGTTTAATGCCTCTTGTGTCTTTATACGAATTGTCTGTGATTGTAACTGCCTAAGTGGATGGTCAGCCTAACCTAGAGTTAGGACCTATCTTACTAAGATGTATATCTCACTCCGTTGTGGGACCCCCTTTCTTCTCAGATCCTAGGCCTTGAGGATGTGGCCAGTCAGGTTCAGTGACCCGAAGGAGATGTCTGTTTATTTTGATGAGTTCCTAGACGGGCAAGGGACCATTTGCATTAGGAAGTGTACGGTGGTCTAGGTAGATGAGAATGGTAGTAGCTGGAAGCCTCACAGGTACAAGGCATGGTTCAGGAAGATAGGGGACGTTTCCACAAGGCTACTGAAGCCCACCGAGGTACCCCGTGGGGTGATACCCAGTTGGTGTCGTCCCACTCGGGATTCAGTGGAGAGCGAGGGGTCTGTCGCTGGCTCGAGGATTGGTCCTAAGAGGACTCCGACCATGGAAGACACCGATGAGGTCATAGTGAACTAGGCTACCGAGGACAACCTGGTGGAGTCATTTGTTGATGAGATTATGGAGGGCACCGTGGAGGTTTGCTTAGAGACCTTTTCGGAGTACGAGCCCATTGAGGAGGTTGATGAGGAGACTGATTACTCTAGTATCTCGACCTAGGAGTCTCTATTTTTTTTTATCTGATATTTTGATGGTGACCCTGATGCCCGTTCCCTTTTGAGATGATGATAGACCTCTTTTGCACTCACCTTGTCACCCCTATTGACTAGCAGATCTAGTTTACTACGCTCTTGAATGAACATTTGGATTTTATGTATTATCAATACTATCGTTACCCAAGTCCCATTTCATATTTGTACAAAAGAGTTTTTATATTGTCGCTTCCGCGTGCTTTCTATATGACATATCTCTCGACCGGTATGGGAATCTTAGGACCTCGAGACCTCGTGCCATGGGACGCGGGGCGTGACACTCTCTCTTCTTAACTTGAGGACAAAGAAAAAGGAAGAAGACCTCTATCTCTCTTTAATTTTGCTCAGCCACTTTCTCTCTCCCTCTCAATCTCACGTTTCCCTCCTTCTCTCTCCATCCTGCTCGCCGAACAGATTCTGTCCTCGTCGTACGTCTGCCACAACATCAGTTTCCGGCCACCATTCAACCCAATTCCAACCACCATAATACTCCTTGATGTCTTACCTACAACCTCTAAGTGACCGTTCGTCGATTTGTTACTCTGTTTGACCCGTGGAGCCGTCGAAACCCGCCTAGGTCAGAATCGGAGCAAACCAGGCCATGAGCTCCTTTAGATAGGTTTAGAAGGATTATCTTGCTTCCAAATCAAGGTGAGACCTCCTTAAGACATAGTATTAATGTTGAGTAAGTTTGGTTGATGATAGATGAGTTTTAATGGTGGAATTTGGATGATTTTCTAAAGGACAGATTTTGTCCTCTTCGACGGGTGTGGAACCGAACGCCTTTGAAGGCCGTAGAAGTGTCACCTTGCCCCAAAATTTATTGGTAAGCTATCCTAAGACATGATATTACATGTTAGTAAAGGATTGGTGAGTTAGATTGAAGTTTTGATGGTCGGTTTGTATGGTATTTCCTAGGAACATAATTTGTCTTGCGCCGGATAGATTAGGAACCAAGATTGTTGCGGTTCTTGAAGGATTTCATTGCTTAAAATAGCTTGGTAAGAAGACTTCTAACCTTTTGTTAAGATGTTGAGTCACTAAAGAGTGGATTTTTGGTGAAAATTGAAGGTTTTAAAGGGTTGTTTGAGGGTGAAACCGTGAGAGACCGAGAGCTGCCAAATCCCGTTTTTCTGCCCACACCAAATTTAAAACGGCCCGTTCTAAGTCATCTGATATCCAAATTAAGCACCGTTTTCGCCCACATGTTTGTAAGATCTTGAAATTTAAGACCCTAAAAAATTCAGTGTAAAAATATTAGGTTTTGAGAGACTGAACCTGGTCGTGTGTTCTTGAATTGGGTAGTTTTGATGAATTGAGGTTTTGGATGCTTTGCATTGATTGAATGACTCTTTGGAATGCCTAAAAATGTTGAATTAAAGTTGTGCATGCTTGATGACGAGGTGCCATGAGTGAATTTTGATGTGTATCGACTTAGTTGATTCAATCAAGTGCCTTGATGCTTTTTGGTGCATTCGATGGTTCAATTGCTTGATGTGGGATGACATGTACTGCTAGTGGCCGAATGGCATGTTTGAGTTGATGAACCTAATGTGCTTGAATGGTGTGCCATGAATGGCGATGGAATAAATCTGCTTGAGAATGTGAAAATGAGATTAATGAGAAGGTTCACAACTATGTTTTATGGCCAATGCATTGAGCCGGGGAGGGAGTTACTCCCATTGACCTGATGAAGTCGTGTGGCTAGAGAGTCCAACCTTGACCGAATCATCTCGAAGGCTATAAGAATCGAGAGTCAGATAGTGATCGAATCATCTCTAGGTCCGGACGCAAGAGTTCTATGGATGACCGAATCATCTCGATGGCGCGGAGTGTCCAGAGACGCTGTAGAGACTGAATCATCTCGCAGCAAGAGTCATGATGACCGAATCATCTCGATAAGACGTTGAGAGTCATGTGATTGACTGAATCATCTCACAGCCCAAGGAGGGCGGCCCTTGGTGAGCGTAAAGAAGATAAAAGACTTAAACGTGATCGTAATGTGTTTTCGAGTCTATGTGATTGAAATGCTAGGAATTGGCTGGAGTGCCTGGAGTGCATGGAATGTCTATGATGCATGTATGGCTTGAGAAATGCGTATTGAAAAGTGAAAGTGTGAAAGACATGAGCCTGATTGCCTGATATGCCTAAATTGCCTTATTATACCAATTGCTTGAATGTCATATGTGAAAAGTGTTTTCCAAAACTTGCATATTTTTCAAACGAGCCTGAAGGTACCAATAGTCTAGCTTAGAGTTAGGTTAACTTATTGAGTTTGTTATCTCACCCCGTCGTGGGACCAACATTTTCAGACCCAAAGCCCTGAAGGTGCCCCGAAAAGGAAGATGAGGAAAATGAAGACAAGTCTGTCTGGATTATGAATTTCTTTTTTAGAATTCTCTTTTGTGGCCCTATAGTACCTTCCTTTGCACCCTACCCCCTTTTGTTGTAACAGACCCTTTTATTTTGTATAGCAATATGTGTTGGCTTTTAAATCCTATGTCACCTTATGTTTGTTATTATGTCTGGGGTTTTGTTTTCGCTTCCGCGTGTGCTTACCATATCACGCTCCACGAGTTAGCCGTCGGATCTTGAGTTATCCTAATTGTATTAACGGCCGAGTGAGATGTTGGGGTGGCCACCAGGGTCGGGGCTTGACACAACCTATGGAGGCAACCAATCGATCCCGATACAGAGGTCCACCTACACGTTCATCCACTACTGCTGCTATTATTGAGGGTTCTCCAAGCAACTCATCTGTTACCTTATCTTTAGAAGATCTTCGCTACATTCTTCGAGAATTCGGTACCTCTAATCCCTCAGTCTCTAGTGCCTCTACTTTGTCTGTGACTCCCAATACTTCTGATTCATGGTTCTTTAACTCTGCCTATTGCAATCACATGACTTCGAACGTGAATTTGTTTACATCAACGTCAGTTCTTTCACAAACACCTCTTATTCATACACCTGACAATTCACAGATGTTAGTTAGCCACATAGGAAGCATATCCATCTCCACATTATCATTACCAAACACTTTCATTGTTCCTAAGCTTTCTTTAAATTTGATATATGTGGGTTAGCTATGTGAACTTGGCTTTGACATTCACTTTTCTTCTAATGGTTGTCTTGTGCGGGATCCACAGACGGGACAGATAGTTGGGACAGGCCGTAAAGTGGGACGCCTATCCGAGCTTATCTATTTAAAGCTTCCTAAGGTTCCAAGTAATTGTGATGCCACAATTTCATCTGAAACTTGGCATTCTCGTTTGGGTCATGCTTCATCCTCTCGACTAAATCATTTAATATCTAAAGGTCTTTTAGGTTCAGTTGATAATAAGAATTTTGATTGCTTAGCATGTAAGTTGGGAAAGCATCACGCCTTGCCTTTTGATCTTAGTGAATTAGTTTATCATGCTTCTTTCGATTTAATTCATTCTAATATTGGGGGCCCATCTCCTATTCCCACTATAGGCGGATCTCGCTACTTTATGATTTTTGTGGATGACTATTCTCGTTTTACATGGCTTTATCTTATGAAGCATCGTTCTGAGCTGACTCATATTTATCGAAATTTCGTTGCTACAGTTAAAACACAATTTTCCAAAAGCATCAAGATCTTCCATACTGATAATGCCATGGAGTATAGAGATATAGAGTTTCTCAAAATTATTTCTCAAAATGACACTATCATTCATCGTTCTTGTCCAGGAACTTCTCGACAAAATGGTCAAGCTAAGCGTAAACATCGACACATCTTAGATATTGTTCTCGCTCTTCTAATCACAACTTCTTGCCCGGAAAAGTTTTGGGGAGAAGCTTCTCATACTGCTATATACACTATCAATCGCACTCCATCCTTTACTATAGGTAATATCTCTCCTCATGAGCGGTTGTATGGCAGTCTTCCAAATGACAATCTTCTTCGAGTTTTTGGCAGTGCTTGTTTTGTCGATCTTCTTCCAAATGAACGCACAAAGTTAGAACCTCGTGCTCATCTGTGTTGTTTCCTTGGGTACGGAATCGAACACAAAAGTTATCGCTGTTGGGATCCTATCTCCAATCGACTTTGCGTATCTTGCCATGTTATTTTTTGGGAACACACAAGGTTCTCTTCACTTCGTCCTTTTGACTCCTCTTCCACTACTCCTCCTTTCTTTACTGATCCTCCAGTGAATCTCTTTCCTGAAGATGCATCCACAGAATCTTCCTCTTTGGAGTTGTCTTTCTCTCATCTTGATGCAGGTGCCTCTGGTGAATCCACTTCGGCATCTCCTGATTTGTCTGCACCATCTGCAGATTCTCCAAACCTAGTCATTCCCTCTTCTCCTGCTCATCATCCTACTCGAGTAAGTCAACCTTCTGTTCGACTTCGTGACTACCATTGTTATTCCACCATTGCTTCTTTTCACGAGCCTTACACATACAAAGAAGCATGAACTAACCCTCTTTGGCAACAAGTAATGGCGGATGAGTTATGCGCCTTAAACAAATCTCATACATGGGATTTGGTTGATTTACCTTCTGGAAAGTCTGCTATAGGCTGTAAATGGGTGTATAAGATCAAAACTAAGGCAGATGATACGGTGGAACGCTATAAAGCCCGACTAGTTGCAAAAGGTTTTACTCAAGAATATGGGATTGACTATGATGAGACATTCGCTCTAGTTGCCCATCTTACTTTGGTTCGAAGCCTTCTTGCTGTTGCAGCCATTAAGCGATGGTCACTATTCCAGATGGACGTCAAAAATGCATTTCTTAACGGAGATCTTACTAAGGAAGTTTATATGGAGCCTCCTATCTTTTCTGATAAAATATGTCGGTTACGAAAAGCTTTATATGGACTGAAACAGGCTCCTCGTTCATGGTACTCGAAGTTCAGCTCCACCATGGAGCGTCTTGGCTTCCGATCCAGTCCTCATGACAATGCTCTATTTGTTCAGAAAACATCTTGTGGGACTATTCTTCTACTATTATATGTGGATGACATGGTTATTACTGGTGATGATCATATCGGTATCACAAAACTCCAACAATATGCATAATTATTCTTCAACAGTGGACATTTCTGGTGAAACAGAAAGTAATGAAGCAAATAGTCAAATATGAAAAACATGACAATCCAATAATTATCCAGTTTCAAGTTTTGCTGAATCATTTCAACAAATAAAATTATAATCAAAAGAAAATAATCGGTTCGGTCCGGGTAGATCAGGCGGGCGATTTCATACCTAGAAACGGGTCGAAAATTATCGGTTCCACTTTTGTTGAATCAGGAACCGCACCGAATATTTTATTTAACAAGCTCCATACATATTATCTCAAGAAAATTCAAAATAAAGCGGTTATGAAGAGTGCTTCTTCGTTGATCGTCAGAATGTCATCACCCAAACGTAATACAACTAGACTTCTAATTACGCATGCGTCTCGCTTTCCACATTTGGTCAAATCTATGACAGGTAAAACGACAACAATAAGTTTATTTGAATTCTTGTGTTCAAATGTCTCTTTTTTTCTTCCTTTGCTTGTGTCAACTTTGGATCAACACTGTCGCAATATTCTTCAGAAAATTTTTCTACCTAAGAAGATATTCTCGTAGTGGTTGACTCTCTGAAGTTCCAAGTCTGGAGAAGGCGGAGGGATTAGACTCCTCATTTCCCAAAACCTGCATATACCTCCAAACGTAATTTTCCGGTTTGATAAAATATAGGATTCAATTACAAGGGTATCAAACTATGAGTTTAGAGGGATGAACTTTAACGACCATCCAAGAACTAACTTCTTTCATAAGTTTTAAGGACTAGGTTTAAAAACTATAGCCGTATTTAACGGAGAAAAAGAAATACTTACATAGTTACATATTTGCATAAGTTCCATTGAGTATTGAATGCATATGATGTGGGGAAACTCACCGAATTAGTTCTAAACTTATTGTATGATGTCGGTTTAGTCCTGAACTTTTCGATTTTATCAATTCAGTCGTGAGCATTTGTGCACATTCCAATGTAGCCCTTCCGATCAATTCTCTTCGGAAATTGCTGACGTAGCAGTCCAATTGCCTCCAGTCATCCTACATAGCGCACCATCGCATCAGCGATTTTTGGCGAAAATAGGCCAAAATGACTGCATTGGAATTTCGCGCAAAGATTTAGGACTAAATCGGCAAAATTAAAAATGTTTAGAACTGAAATAATGTGCGCCACCATATATTTACAGCTGATGGGAAACTTCCTTCCACATGGACCAAGTCAAAACGGGCACGATTCATTAAGGTCAAGCGGTAATGATGGGGGCAGTTGGTAAAAAGGCAAGCCCGTTTGAATTAATATGCGTAGGATAAGTTTACAGTGGCGTTGCTTGATCCTTGTTTTCCTTTGCCACAACCCACGAGACTATACTTGTCTTATAGTTGTGGCGATCTTCCTTCGTTTTTTATTTTTTTCTTATTCAATCTCGATTTAAAAGTTCTCTGCGAGTCCCACACGAGTTTGACTTTTACATGGCGGGCCGTGGAATTTGAAATGGAGGGCACATTACTTGGTAGCCTAACTTGTGAAGATCTTTCTTGTGTGTTTATACTGCTTTGTTTCGTCGAACAACGAGGCCAAACATTTGCTACACGGATTAGGATTCAGATCCTCTAAATTTAGAAGATAATCCCATGTTGCAGTTATACTTTAGTGCTACATCTGGTCGTCTGAATTTTCAATCGGGATAGTATTGGGTAGGATAGTATATGAAATAGAGCGATTTTGCTTTTATCCATTGTTCCGTGAATCGCAGCAATGAGGCCGAGTACTTTCACATATGATCATGTCCATTATTTGATATAAATGGTATATCAGTGTAAACGAACGTAAAAATTGCACAAACAGAGATTGTAAGAATCTCTACGACACTCGGACCTACTTTATTTTTATTCGCTTATTTTTTTTTTAGTTATTATTGTTTCCCTTTTGGTTTTGAAATTGCTAGCCTGTCAGTTTTATTTCTTTTTATTTTTTTTACCACATGATCTCTCAATTAATGAGTGATTTATGTAAAACACGCTGTGAAGATATGTAGATCTATGATTGAGATCGTATCATATTTGACAGTATTGTCAATAAATCATTTTCCCTTTTTTATTTTCAACATCCTCCTTTTCGCCCTTTTTGCCCCTTTTCCTCTACTTTGCCTGTCTACCCCGGCACGGCCACCCTTTGACACTTGCAGCAGTAGCAGCAGCAGCAGCAACTCGTCCTCCCATCGTCTCTGCTCGAGCTGCACCGTACTTGGTAATACAAGTTTTGAGCTTTTCCAGAAGCAAGACGTGGAAACGGAGCTGTCCGTTGCTACACCTTAAAACTATCTAAGACGGCTTCCTAAAAGCTAACTGAGAGTGTTGCAGCTGCGAGAAATTTCTCAAGCACCTTACACACGCTGCAAAATTTATTCACAATTTGTAAATGCTACAAGGAAAGCCGTACAAGGCATGCGTAGAAGTTAGAATTACCACCACAAAGCCAACAGACACAGCGTTGTTGACCTTTTGTCTTTCTTTCCGAACACCCTCTTGGGTTGTTAGTTCGATGTTGAGCATAAGTGTTGGATGACATTCATTAGGGTGCATCATAGAATTATATGCACATTTAGGTATGGGAGGCATTTGGAATTTTTCAACGCAAGCGACATGGATTTGTTTCATAGTTGATTAACTAGTTATAAAGTCTAACGAATTAGTGAGACAAAGCACGTAGCTAAGAGACAGATACAATGAAGGAATGCAGAGCCTAGAACACTAAATTTAATAGACTGCTCTGACTCATAGAACAGCGTTACAACGGAATCAAATTCAAAATTCGTTTATCAGCTCCGTAGCAATCACACGACATGACACGACACGTGATTTTTCAAAAAATAAAAAATTTCGACACATTATATATTAAATATATATTTATATATATACATGATAATGTGTATCATGTATATATAAAAATATTAGCGGTAAATTTTTTTCTTCTTCTTGTGTTAAGAATTCACGATTATGATTTTTTTGGACTGGCTGGCTATAATAATTTCGGGTTAACTAGAAATTTTTTGAGTATATATATTTTTAATCAATTTATGTTTTGACTTCTAATTTATTGAAATTGCTCAAAATTAATCTGTGCGTATTGAAATAGCATGCCGAGGATGCAGGACTCCCTTGTTGATGGAGTGTTTAGAGCGCTGACCACATGCTAATCACATATCAGATAGTGTCGGAGTGTCGCACACGACAAGGTATCCTAAGAATGTCATTGTTACATAGCTTGTCGGTAGGGATGATATCCCCAATTGCTTGCAGCGAACAACATAGATCTGTTTGGCTGAGTATTTGTATAGTTCGTCGAAGTCGTACTACTTGCCATCCGCTTTCTCCAAAGAAGCACGTATTCAGACCCATGCTATGGTTGAGATACGACAAAATATGTTCTGGTGACACATTCCTATGTGAGCATTTTGGAACTATTGTCAACAGTTCTAAGATCTTAAACTGTTAGATGAAGCCGTGCTTTGATATTTAAATATTCATCATTTCCCCTCACACTTAAGAGTGCATAAAAACAAATCAGAAACAGTTTCTAGAATATATTTCTATTTCTAGAATAGGTTTGGAACAGAAATTCGTTTGATAATGTAATTCTAAGAAACAATTTCTAGAACAAAAAGTTGTTCCAGAAACAGATTTGAAGATGAAATGAAGAAGAAGAAAAAGTTAAAGCTAATTATTTGAGAAATAGAAATCTCCGTCGATGACCACCGTCGGCCCGCCGCCGCCACCGTCGCCGGTCAAATAAATTTCTATTCTAGAATCATAAATTTTATACCGTTATCAAATGCATTTTTTTTGCTTAAAACTCATCCAGAAATAGAAATAAAAAAACTATTTCTATTTCGGAAATTTATTCTTGATCAGAAATGTTTTCATGCAAGCCCTTAGTCTAGTAGTTTTTTCCTAATAGTAAGTGTGAACATACTTAATTGATGAGGCAAATAAGGCTTGAAAATATTTGCTCCTCATCTGATGTCATATGAGATTTTATGGCATCGTTGCTAAATGTTCTAAAAAAAAATTTAAAATTATCAAATACGTGCTATCGGTGTCGTACGCTGGTCTTTTTTTAAGAGACCTGCTCATAAAACGGGAATGAGGAGTTGACTCTTAGCAGTGAAAACACATTAACTCTCCCTCTCACACCAACCCAAAATCCATTGGAGGAGGAAAAAAAGGTCCATTTGGCCGTTTTCCACTACCACCTTTCATTAGAAACCTCAAAACAATTAAGAATTCCACGAAGTGACTCCTATAAAAAGCCCACCAGACATTCCTCAAGTGCACCAAACATCTAAAGCATTGTACTCCATTTCCTTAATCGTCCTTCAGATTGGAAAAAGAAGAACAAAATAGCGATGAAATTCGGAGGAGCAATGGTGCTTGTCGTGATTGCCTCAGTGATGATGGGAGCTTCAGTAGCCTATCCAGGGTGGGACGACAACAACGGCTACGCTTGGCCTCCGAGTCCGGCCGAGGTCCCTCCGAAGAAGGTCGTCGTCGGCGGGTCCGAGAATTGGCATTTCGGGTTCGATTACGCCGCCTGGGCTTACAAGAGCGGCCCCTTTTATGTCAACGACACTCTCGGTAAGTCGCTCCTGTAGCTCATTCATTCATATCCGACACTTTCGAAAACGAATGCTTCTTCGTTAAGCACGTTTAACAAGTGTGTCCGGATGGATATGTCACTCCGAACGACATTGATTCCTGTACTTGTAGTGTTCAAGTACGACCCGCCGAGCGACAGCAACAGCCATCCGCACAGCGTCTACATGTTCCGGAGCTTCTGGAGCTACATGAGGTGCGACCTCAAGAGGGCGACCATAGTGGCCAACGTGTCGGACGGGGCGGGAGACGGCTTCGAGTTCACCTTGAGCCAGAAGTGGAAGTTTTACTTCTTCGCGTGCGGCGAGAACAACGGCGTCCACTGCTCCACGGGGAAGATGCGGTTCTCCGTCGTGTCGCTTCCTCGCCCCTGGAAATGGCACGGCTGATTGACCCCCAATAAGCTACGGAAGAGGCAGTGCCAATACTTATTATGTTTCTAGAAGAAGTCCCTCCACCCCCGCCCCCCCCCCCCCCCCCCCCACCCCCTTCAATTAACTTCATGATACGAGTTATCTCTCTCAGTTGAAGAGTTGTATTGGATTGTTCTTGTTCCAGCAAACGATAAAAGGTTCTTTTGGGTTTGGAATATAGGTTGTAATCCGAAATAAAGGAATATGTTTCCCTTCCATGGTGAAATTACTCTTTATTTCAGTCTCTATTAAGCGGAACCAGCGATCAAATAATAAATAGAATGAACAAGAAAATAAATCTACCTATGTCCACGGGAGAGCGGTAACGAATTTCACTGTAAAACGAGCGATACAATTCGGAGATTACAAATCACAAATCACACTCGAGTCTCTCAAACACTATCAGTATTTTTCAATCTCGATTAACTTAAAAAACGCACACAGTGTTTAGCCCTCAATTTTTAACGAAATAATATCTCAATCTCGTAAAGAAATTAAAATAAATCTAATCTCGAGATTTAATCGGTTAAAACACTAAATTAGTTGATGTAATTTCACGGCGAAAGATCCCTCTCAAGCACTCGACAGTTCGACGCTTCCACGATCATTCTTGCGGTCACCGCGCTCGTCACTTTCATAGATATATAGCAAAGCCAGCAAAAGTCGGTTTGCACAAACCAAGTTTGACCGAATTATTCAGATTCATATCCACGGTTGGACTTTTCCTTTTTGATGATATCTTCACTTTTGGAATTATCCTTTTTTTTTTCTTGTAATTATCTTTAAGCACAGTCCAATGGCAAAAGCGTATCTTCTTGCGTAAGATATCCACAGCACCCGTATTATATTATTGCTCGATTTTGGATGTCCATAAAATATCCAATTCTAAATATTCATATTTCACTTCGGGCTCAAAAACTTGAGACATAATTTCAACGATCTCCACCTTGGCTCGATATTTGAGCCAAGTCACAATCAATTCACTAAAATTTTTAAACTTCATATGTTACTCTCCCAACAGTCCTAATAGGGTCAACCACCACAGTTATCATCTAAGTCCAAGCACGTTATAATCTAAGTCCAAGCCGCACTTGAACTTCATCATAATCGAGGATCTCATCAATACACTAACTGAACATGCACATGCTCTTTTAACTGCTCCACAATGAATTTCTGATACATACTCCTTAATTACAGATAAAGCAAAATTATCGTTGCATCCATATCTATTAGAAAATCGAATATGTATCTTGTCAATATCAGCAGTTACAGCAACTGTTGGCTCTACATGCTCCACATCACTACAAGCATCATCTGTGTCGATTACCACGCTAGTATGCTCTACATCACTACAAGCATTATCTATATCGATTACCATGCTAGTATTCGCTATCTCAGGAGCTTCTGGCTGCAACTCCATCTCAAGATGAATACCACCCAGATCCGTATTAATACTGCTATAATCATTCCTAACCCGAAGTACTAGAGACTTATCAAATGTAACTTCTTTACTGATAACAAGTGAATTTAATTCCTGGCACCACAATCGATAACCACATTCACCTTGTGCATAACCTAGGAACATGCACTTCATTGCCCTTCCATCGAGTTTACCATCACTAACTCGAACATAACATGAGCAACCAAATATTTTAACATCAAAATAGGTAGCCCGCCATACTAAGCGCATCTACTAGAAACCTTCTAGCCATACCGACACTAGAGAGCATTTTATGGGCCATCTCTAGTAATATTCTGCTCATCAATTCTGTAACATGTGGTTCATTAGCACTAGTGCGGTGTCTTACTATGCCTTCCTTCGTGCTGAATTTATTTTATTTCTCCAAGCAAAACTCCATGCTTTTGTTAGTCTGCACCTACTTGATCGTCTTACCAATATCCTTTTGGATCAAAACTCTCAACTGCATAATCTTGACAACAACATCAAACTTGGCCTAAGCAAAAATACACAGGTCCTCATCAAGTTGTTGTCAACAACTGTTAGCATAAATTTGGCACTCATCATTGAAGGAAATCGCGACAACCTACAAACATTCAAGTGAAGTAATTATACAATTTTAGTGTTTTCTCTAACAGTCGCATTGAACTACACTTTTTGCCATTGATCTAAATCACAGCACCTGCATACATTCAGTTTGTCAGCAATACAACCACATAATAAATTCTTATTACTTAGAACCTTCAAGCTTCTTTAGTTAATGTGCTCCAAACACATATGCTACAATTCAAACTCTCGAACAGATGCATTTGATATCTCTACAACGAACTCTGTCACTGTCTCACCTTGAAGCTCATACTGGCCAATATGCTTGATTCCTTTCATTCCTTCAAAATTCAACATTTTGAAGAATATTGACACCCAGCTGAATCTAGGGCACTCAAGAAAATCAGATTTTTCTTCAACTCTGAAATATGCTTAACTCTAGTCAATATTCTCACAATACAGTCATGTATTTTGATTTTCGACTAAGGAGGGAGTGCCGAATTTATTTATATGGGTTTGGACTCAATTTGATTTCAAATCAACCCATTTTAGATGTTTTAAATATAAGGCTTTTAATTAATTATATTTAATTAATTAAAACCCGATTAGGCCCTAAATTCGCACAAATAAGCCCATTAAATGGGAAATTTCGACCAAGCCTTGTCTTCCCTTTATAATGGCCGGAATTTTGATATCCAAGTCCATCAAGGATTGAAATTTCAATCCAACAGCCATTATTTCTTAAATTTGATGTTTGCAAATCGGTCTCGTGATTGGAGGCGACGACGAATCGCCGTCCGGCTCCTCTTTATTCTCAGTCGTTAGGAAATGATTGCTAGCCGTGTAATTACGATTCAGAAGTGTCAAGCGGATCGGCTGTCGTGGTGGCGGTCTTCGCACAATAGCTGGTAAAGTAATTTTCAAAGGGGTCAATCATGTAAGATTTGGTGGGAATATTGTCAACCGCTCTGAAAGCTTAAGCTATTAAAAGAATTCGTAATTTAATATTTATATATTTCAACAAATCGATAAACCCTATGGTTCAAGTCTTCTTTATTATATATAAACATCACATTGGCCTAGGTTAAGGGGGGATTCATTCGGACTAAGACAAAAAAACTCGGCACTTTTGAGAGAGAAAGGAATTGTGAGAGAAATTGAGGGTTCGATTGTCTCCCGTGGTCGAGACAATCCCTTGGCTCGAAGGTTTTTTTTTTTACATCCAAAGTCTGCGAAGCCCCGCGCATCATCAATGCTGCAACGTGCTTAGCCCTTGACGTCATCTCATCTCTCAGCCGAGCAACTCTGTTTGCTGGCGGTCGTTCTTGCTCATCACCGATCATCGCCAGAGCGGACTTCCATCGAACTGAGTTGCTGTCCAGCCACTGTTCGGCCTTGATTCACGGGTAATCAGTCCCATTTTCGTGTTATTTGAGGGTGTAACATTTCTATTTACGTGTGCTAGATCGATTGGAAGTGGTCTCTAGCGAATCGAGCCCAAAAAGCTTCGATTCTGAACCAAAGTTCAAGTTCGCGCTAGTGCAGAAATTTCAGCTCAGAAAAAGGTAATTTTTCTTACTCTTGATTGCAAATCCATGCTTGTTTGATTGGTAACGTGGACATATGTTCATATTCTTCATGGACGTATATCGATTTGTGATCAAAGCTAGAAAATTCAAGCCCTTTTTTTTACCAAATTCATGAACCGAAAATTAGTGTCAGTCCTATAAAGATTCTGATTATTTTCTTGAGTTGGTTTGAGTTGATCATTAAATCGGATGAACTTTTTTTGAGAATTGATGAAACAGATTGGAAAATGTTTTTCTCAAAGTTTGTTCGGTAATTTTAAGATTGAATTAAGCCAATCAGAAACAATAAGGATTTTTGCGAGCCAAAAGGCAATTTTCAGTATTCTCACACCCTTAGCCGAATTTGTCATGTTGGTGGATAACTCTTGCTCTGAATTTTATCATTAAAGATTGAGTCGCTATATCATGGGTTTGTTCGATGGATTATCTTGTTGTTTGATTTTGGAGGTAGCCGAATTTTCATATGCTAGATGAATCTCCGATCGAAATCTTCACTTGGTTGAACATGCAAGTTGGTTGGATTGAACGTTTGTCATTATCTTCTTCTCTTGGATTATCTTGAATATCCTTGATAGAGATAGGATTCAAAATTGGTTTGGGTTGTAATTGAAATTCGAAAGATTATCTAAGCTTATCTTTTGAATAGTAAAGATAATTTTCTAACAAAAAACTTTTAAGGATATCATACACGATTTCAATCCAATCGAAAATCTTAAGCACAATTTCGAAATTTACGAAGTTGTATAAAATAAATCTTTCCAAACTCTAAACATAACTTTCCAAAAAATCACCCGAATTAAGATATCTATTAAAATTTTGAAGATTGTCTAAAATTTCCTAAAAATTATCAAGAGATAATCTTTCTCATTTTGGAAAATACCGTCCTTGGTGGACATGGATTATCCCTTTAAAATTTCGGCTAATCCATGGAATTTTCCAAATTCCTTAAGCTTGATCAACTCATCTTTCCTTTTAAAAATGTTTGCACATTTTTAAACAAACATACCCATAATATATATGCTCCCCACGTGCCTGGACCCTCGAAATAAAATTAAATTGCATGCCTTACCCGTGATCTTATGGGGTGGGATTGTAATTTAGTATAAGACTTCATATTCTTTCCCTCTGGCAAGATAGATGTTGTCGTCTTATACACGTACTTACATGCTGACTCGAATCGAGGATATAACGTTAAAAATTCTACTCTAATTTGAATATTTGGGAATGAGTGAATTATCGAAAATTCAAATTTCACAGTATATTATGGACTTTCTTGTTTAATTGTGTTCAATTTTTTTTATTAAATTCGAAAAGAACAAAAAGGAAGAAAACAAAAAAGAATATTCAAGTCATATAAATCAATCAGAAAAGTACATTGTCATGAAATTGTTACCGAAAGGGCGTTAATTTTTAATTAACGTAATCAAGTTCCCGAACTCATTAACTTTGGTTCGTAGAGATAAAATATCTTCTCCCACTATTTTATATAGGTTTCTAATCAATCTACTATAAATAATTAGCGACGACTCCAAATGAACTTTTTTTTTAATGAATGAACTTAAGTTGCGATTTGGTAGCACCAACCTACTATAAATAATTAGTGGTGACTCCAAATGAATTTTTTTATTGAATGAACTTAAGTTGCGATTTGGTAGTACTTGGGAGGGTTCGAGTTATGTTAGTTAATCGACCTAATAATCCATTTCCTTAATTAATTTTAAGATCGCGACAGTGTTGTGTAGGATAGTCAATGGACGTTGGACATCTATGTCGTCAATTTTCGATCAAAAATTAAGCGAATGGACTTAATTAGAAAAATATAAAAAAAATTAGGACTCAATTGATATAATTAAAAATTTAGGATTTAATTGGTATAATTATAATTAGGGTTAATATCTCAAAAAATCTCAAACTGGTACACATGTAACAAATTTACTCCAAATTATTTTTTTGATCACAAAAAATCTCTAACTGGTACACTTGTGACGAATTTACCCCAAACTATTTTTTTAACAGCTAAAAACTTCAAATTGGTATATTTGTGATAAATTTATTCTAAATTATTTTTTAACATAAAAATCATAAACTAGTACACATATGATAAATTTACCTTTTGTTAATTTTCATTAAATTGAGTTAATATCACGAAAAATTCAAATTGATATGCTTATAGCAAATATAGGGTAACGTGTACACCCGATAATAGTTACCTATCATACAACTTAGCAATTTGATTGTAGAATCTAACAAAAATTAACGATGGTAAATTTATTATGGTTGTACCAGTTTATGTTAAATTTAACACATATGTATCAGTTTGTGATTTTTTATGATAAAAAAATAATTTGAGGTAGAATTATCACAAGTTTATCATTTTAATTTTTTTTTGAATTAACCCTTACAATTGATATTGTGACTTAGAGTTGGTCGTACCAAGTGTTCGAAAGCAAGCGGGTCGGGAGAAGCGAAAACCTTCTAACTCAGCGACTTTGCCGTATCAGCAAGCGTCACTGTTTTTCTCTCTCTTTCCAGACGAAGAAGAAAGAAGAAGAGAAGAGGGAATGAGCGTGTACGGAGGAGATAGCTGGGCAAGAGAAGCGCAGCACCGGAAGAGACGAGTCGATGATTTGGCGGTGGAAGGTCTCGACGCCTCCTCCTACAAGAAGCTTTCCTCCGGCAAGTTCGCTTGCCTCGTCTGCCCTCGCAACCCCGTCCTCGATTCTGCTCTCGTGCTCTCCGTCCGTCTTGCATCCCTTCTCACGCAAACTTCTATCTGTCGATTGATTGTTTATGGGTCTGTATTGTCTTGATTGGTTATCATTTTGATGAGTGTCTGGAGGATTGAAGCGATGTTGCTAGATGTTAGGGACTGAGACAAGTTGTGGGTCTGACAATCCATTTGGTCCCTCGGGCACTGGCACAATTGTAAGAAGCCTAGCGAAAAATTTCCCTGTACACCTAGTTGTTGTGTAAATTGTATGATTAATGTGTTTTCTGTCAGGTCCCCAGAATTTCGGGGTGGTCATCGGCTGGCAAATAACCATCAAATTGCAATTTTGGATTTGATCAAGTGTTTTTTTTTCTTTTTTGGCTTCCTCTCGGGCCAACTATCTTGCCGATCTACTTAATTGGACTACCATGCCCTGAAAGGTCACCTTTCGAACATGTTGGTGTTATGGTTTGATTTGGTTGGAGAACTGTGTGATGGCTATGCTGGGTGCTGACTAAAATAATTGTTATGCTTGTGATGTTAGCTGCAAGGTTTTGCATTGCCAACCGTGTCATGCTAGTTGCGCCTGAGACAATTTAAATGTTCCGTGTCTCACCATGAATGTTCAGTTACTTGGTTTGGTGTTGATTCAACTAGTTTATGCTTCATTATAGAAAAGACATTAGATTGAGAAAGTTTGGTTTTTAATGAACTGAAATGCATTTGAGTGGAGGTTGCTAGATATTTGAAAGAAGCAGATGTTGTTTGGGGCACATGATCATTCATTTTGTCACTACTTGTGCGGGGCATTATAGTTTTTCTGTTGTACGGATTGTCTTGCATGTTGATGTACTTATATTATGCAGATGCATTGCAAGGGGTCACGCCACCGTGTTGCATTGTCGAGGTTGGAGGAGAGAGAATTGAAAAAGAAGGATGAGATCGACAAGAGGATTGCCTTGTCTGATTGTACCGTTAATGCCGGCACTAGTACTTCTGCTTTAAACAGAATAAAAAGTAAACCCTTGATTGAGCAAGCGAGAAAGGCTGCTTCAGAAGTACTTGGCATGGGAAACACTAGACAAGACGTCCATAACGATGGCCATAGTGGAAAGATATGTGGGATTGTCCGCGGTAAAGAAACCTCACATGTGAACGAAAGCTTCTCTTTCGCTGCAAAAGAAGCAGCTGAAGAGGTGGTTGTTCAGCCACAACTTAGTATCAGAGAGCGTCGTGAAAGAGAGCTCAAGTTTACTTCTGCAGGCTGGAAGCGCGACTGTAATGGCAGATGGTTCAAGGATGAAAATGTGAGTTCTTTCAGCAATTTGAAATACATTATAGCACTCTGTAAGGCATCACCCAGTTGTAATTTGTAACATTCACAATAAGGACGACTGAAATCTGGTTCTATAACATTTCGTAAATCCTAGTTGTCCAGATGTCATATCTGTATTTTATCTTAGGCATTGATTGTGGCAACTTTATGGCATTTGCAGGTTGAATTCGATTCGGATGAAGAAGATCCAAATATTTGTCTCAGATAGCACATAGATCACACCTGATAATTTCAAGCAATTGATGGCAGACAACTATCAAGACTAATGAGAGGTGTTCATGTGAAAGTTTGATGTCTTGATCTGCCAAGCTGATGTCTCATAATACCAATCAAATGTTACTGCGAATTTCCATCCACGGGTCTTAAATACTTAAAAAAACTGATTATCTTGGTGGTGGATGTGTGCCTACGATTGACTTCCTTGAGATTTGATACTTCTGTCAAGTCATGGATCTAATTGATCATCTTTGACTGCTAACCTGAGACTACTGAGCATACTCGACGGAGCAAGATGAATAATTAGGATGCTGTTGAGAGTCGAGTTTTCTGTGCTTGTTTAATGTAAACATTACTAGTGCCTCGCTACTGTCGGACTTGAAGCTTTTCCTATGTAGATAGAACTCGGCAAACAGCTGGAGTTCCATTGGGAGAAGTTTTTGATATAGTGAATCACAATCTCTCTGCTTATTTTTTCATGTCGCACCTTATTCTGCTCTTGATGCAGCTCGGGCAAGATTTAGTGGGTCATATATCATTTTAGTGTTTATGGCTGAACTAGCATTGTCAACCCATTAATAGTTATTTGTTCATTGTGTACATTCCAAAAAGAGAATCTTTGAGTGATTTAGCGATATCTTCGATCTCAGGCGAGGCCACGATGAAAGACGGGTCTCACTGGCCGGCCACGTCCATGCCACTTGACCCCCGTCGGCTTTCTAGTAAGCTTGAGATTGAAATGTGCTTGACGGGTTTTTCCATCAGAAGTTGGCATGCTGTTCATAGTCCTTTTCTTGTGAACTTCTTGTTGGTCTTTCCTTCAATATGATTCTAATGGTGCTCCAACAATGGAGAGCTCGTCCTTTAGCAGGTGAAATGTCGGTCACAATTCTATTCACGCTGTATAAAGTCATTTATCCCATGGATCCCCCAAAAACGTGGATAGGTTAAGGTATAACTAGTGACCAGCACACGAGTTTTTGGAGTATTTTTTTCCCAGGAAAATCATCGAATGCACTCCCATAGATCTGTATGTTCCATCTCACTTGAAGCATTGTAATAGCTCAAGTTGGGGAACAATACCAAAAAATTTTAAATAGCATTAGTGTCAATTCAGTCCTAAATTTTTAATTAAATAATTCAGTCTTAAATCATTGTGCATTGGTATCATTTGAGTGGGTATTATTGACGTGAACATTGGCTATGCCAACTGTCCTACATGGTATAATCGGTGCTAATGCAGACATTTTTAATAATAATATGAATTTTTTGTTATTTTTCTTTTGCTTTTTCTACTTTTATTTTTTTCCTTATAGCTGAGCGCCGGCAAGAGTCGAGACTAGCCCTCACCTAAGGCAAGGACTAGGACGCCATTGCCCAATCTACAAGGCCGCGCAATCTGGGCTTCGCAGCCCAGCTCAAAAGTGAGCAAGGTTTGGGATGCCCTTGGGGCTAGTGGTTGGCCGACGTGCCCTCAGAAGAAAAAAAAAAGAACAGAAAAGAGAGGAAAAAAGTAAAGGAAAACCAAAAAAACTATTAAAAAATTAAAATATTATTAAAAAAATATTCACATTAATGGCTCTCGTCCAATGTGGCACGGTCGATATCCAAGTTAGCGATTTTCGATCAAAATTAACCAAATGAACTTAACTGGTATAAATACAAAAAAGTTTAAGATTGAATTGATTTAATGAAAAAGTTTATGACTGAATTAGTATCTATGTAATGGACTTATGACTACTTTTTTTTTTTTTTAACTTTTCTGCCTCATGTCGAGAGGGGAACTTTAAGGAGGCCAAATCAAAATCCAAAAACCCTAAGCTCTCTCTCATGTACTTGCACATGCTAACTCACTTTCACATCACCAATTAAATTTGGAGCTTTCAAACGTGCATCTTAACAAATCTTGTATTCACGTGATCAACTTCTCTTTGTTCAAAGCTAGGTAGGAATCCTAAATTCCAAGTTTATTATCATATTGAAGTTGAAGCTCAATTCGTAACACAACTTATGTTGTTCTTCTTTTAAAAAAATCCCCTTTAATCAGGAATGGGAACTTGAAGCTTTTTTGGTTTGGTAGATTGGCTGTTGGAAACGGACCAAAGCTGTGACAGCTCAAGTCATGTGCATCACATGAACATTGTGGTCGGCTTTCACCCTCCACTCCAAACCCCGGAATCTCCGATCTGCGAGCATCATCGGATACTTCCCACGTCCCCAAACAGGTTACGTGAATTGTTTTTTGTACGCTAAGTTTCTCTTCAACGAGACAGGGAGGACATATTGTCGCCGTCGCCGCGAAGTTTTCAACTGTTTTCGGAGCACATGCCATAATGAAAACGTGGGCTCGTGAAAAAATGAAAAAAAAAAAAAAGGTTCATATGATATTGTCTAGGGCTCAGCATAATGGATTTGATCCGACAGGGAACTATCAGGGCCGGACCGAACTGGCTAGTTTGGTCCCTGTTCCCGGAGGCTTCGTCCAGTTCTCGGTTCCTCACAAAATGGAACCAGTTAAGGTCACTTCAGATTGAGCCGTAGAATTTTCTTAAAAAAAAATCATAAATGTAAAGCTAGACATATGTCTAAAATTCTTAGAATGCTTACTATGACTTCGGTGTTTAGCAACAATGCGATATAATTATCGAGAGATAATTTGATGACAAATTCCAAAAATAAAATGTGGCGGGTCCAATGATTCAATCGCACCTGTCGATCCGGTCCCAAGACCAGCAGGTCCGGCTTCCGGCTCCAAGATTTGGGATCGGATGGAGCCGAAACCGACAGTTCTTAATATTCCATGCCCCTCTTCCTAGCCAAAATGTTTCACGAAACCTACTTTGGTAGGCCTTGGGGTCGATTATGAGCAGCTAGCATTGGCAGATAAACATATTGATAGAGAAGCTTGCCAGTAGAGACTGCAATAAATGGTCGGTTGGAGTGGGTTTTCTATCAAGGACCAGAAGTCTTTGAGAAAAAAATGGATGGACTGTGTTTTATCCTATGTGGGAAATTTTGTATGTAAGGAGCTAAGCTATGCAAAATCTTTGTTGGAAGTGTGTAAGACATCATCATCCTCTATATGAATCTTGCCTTGCAGATGCAATTAAAGAGCTAAAACAAAACCGACAAAACTTTCTATCAGACTAGAAAAAATTGACGAGAATTAAGTCTCCATTTAATTCGCAAAAAAATAAATGATTTAAAAAAGTAACCAACGATAATTTTCATAAATAATAAAAATATCGCTGGTGCTTTCATCTTCGTAAATAATCACTTTTTAAAATTATTTTTTTTTCGCAAAATAAACGAATCTAACAAATCACGTGATTTCTAAGTAAAACCTAGGGGCACCATCGGTCACAGCTTGCGAGTGAAGTATTTCCAAATGCACATGGAGACGACATTTGTGGGCAGGAGTGGAGCCGGTGGGGGCTGACGGTGGTGGTCGCCCGTTTGGTCACTGTGGGTGGTCCTTGATGTAACTTTTATTGGTATTTGCAAAGGTTTTTATTTATTTATTTTTTTTCATGTTTAATTCACCTGTGTGCCCTCACCCAATTTAGATTTGCTAAATTCTCTAACTCTGCGCACTCAAGTTAAAACCTTTCTGCCCTTTCTTTAAGAGACGATCGAGCCCAAAGTTCTTTTATCCTGTATTAGAAGAAAAAAAAATTCAAAGGATCAATCAAATCAATAGGCATGCGAGATAAAAATATTAAGATTAATAACGCGAAAAACTTCAAATTGATAAATCTGTTATAAATTTATCCCAAATTAATTTTTTATCCACGAAATACCCTAAACTAAAACATCTATGATAAATTTATCCTAAATTAATTATTTTTATCATGAAAAACCATAAACTGATACACCTGTGTTAAATTTACCCATTGTTATTTAGGTTAATATCATGAAAAATCTCAAATTGATGTACATGTGACAAAGTAGGGTTAAAACCCCAACTTGATACATCTGTGAACTACACATGTCATCCGATTCGACAATTTGACTGTTATATTTAACAAAAACTAACAGAGGGTAAATTTATCACAAATATATCAGTTTGGGTTAAAATTATCACAAGTGTACCAATTTAGGGTTTTTCATGATCAAAAAAATAATTTTGAGTAAATTTATCATAAATGTACCAGTTTATGGTTTTTCATTGTATTATCCCAAAATATTATGGGGTGAGGAGCTAGTGTCACAGGTGTGATGTTCGACTCCCGCGCTCTGCAAAGAGGCAGGGCAAAAGTTAGAGATAGGACATGACAAACCAAGAAACATTTCTATTATTTGGGCCTCTCAAATTTAGAAAGTGTGGGAAATTCGAGAAAGCGTATTTTATGTTTTGGTCAACTTCTGAATGATGATTTTATCCATTATTCATGAATAATAAAATTGATCTCAACACCTAAATGGGTATTCTTGGATTATTTAGGGAAGTTTTGAAGCTGAAATCTTCTTTACACAAATCACTCTTTCGTTGCCCCACGTATTATTTCTTCAGGGTTTCAGCACATATATCCATAGGCCATACACTTTATTCAATGTGTGATATAACTCACTCTTATTCCCCTCACCAACGTAGAAAGAAATGAGGAGTCTCTGTCTTGTTCAAAAGCTCTCTCGTCCCGATACTCACTAACCATCCTTGTCAAATCGGCTAGAGATCTAATATTAATCTCGAGCCATGCATGCCCTAGAAAGAGTAGTGCTCTGTTAAAATTTTGTAATGATCCACCTTGATACATGTCGAGCAAAATCCATAATGAGTACTTAAGTTGTCATTATTTGTGTTAGAGATATATTTAAAATTACAAATTTTCATTTCGGTCAACAGTTTGAAGCAAAAGATTTTGAGCAACTCATCTGCTTTTCTCGGCTTGAAGGGTTACTTCAAACTCATCTTTTTATTATCTTTCTGAAGCCAAATATGCCACCAATCTTCTATTTCAAACGGAACTCGTTGACAAACAAGGTCTCTACAACTCGTATTGAGACCCCATCAAATTTTGATGCCAAAAATGAGACATGCTCTTTCAAATCCCACACTCTATCAATTGCTGATTTGCAGTTTTATATATTTTACTATTACTCGACCTAACATAACATTTGTTGTTCATATTGGCAATCAACAGATACACATGTCCCGTACGACTCATTTAGTTGCAGTTCTTCAAATTCTTCCCTAAGCAAGGGTACATTATTTCACGGTCTTCATTTTTCAGCTCATTCTACTTTAGGATTGATAATTTATTCTGACCCTGACTAAGCTGGTGACCCTCTAGATTGTCGCTCCATTAAGAGCTATTGTTTCTTTTGAGGCAACTTACTTATCTTACGGATAGCAAGAAATAAACCGTCATTGCTCACTTTATTACAAAAGCAGAATATCGATCCATTGTTGATATGTCATCAGAGCTATTATGATTACAATGTCTAGTAAAAGGAGTTAAGAGTGGATTATAATAGCAGTGCGGTTATTCATTACGACAACTGTAGTACTATGCGAATTAAATATGACATGATTTTTATGGTCGTCACTAAACACGTTGAAATAGTCTGCCATTTCCATGTTATTTCTATGTTACCACATTCTTCACTGCATACTTCCAAGACTATAAAGCGATGCGAGACTTGAGATGTCACATGACAATGTCCAAGAAATGTTTAATTCTTGCCCATTTGATTACGGATTGAGATTTGCACGAGACGCAGTTACCTTCTTGAGGTGTAAATACGTCATGTATTGGACAGTTCGTATTTCCTTTTCTCGTTTCCTTTCAATTTTCGCTTTTTCCATTTTTCCCTTGCTTGCCCCTGAAGAGCCCGAGCTCCCAGTCCCACACGACGACGAGACAATGGCATGCCAATTCGTCCGCCACCAGCCTCATCCAAGCTGGGCAACATCGGCCAAGCCATGAATGCCGACACCAAATTCGCTCACTCTCTCTCTCTCTCAACGCACACCACCCCCCACCCCCACGCCCCACGCCCCCCCCCCCCCCCCGGGGGCTGCGGGGTGGGGGCGGGATCCGGGCTTGTTATGCCAGAGCTGAAATTATTAAGCCTAGATCCTAGGTCCCCGTCTTTTATGGTCTTGACCTCGTGACCACCCCTGGCTTCTTTTTGTCCATGGATATGGACATGGAGATGGGACATGGACACAGACGGAGGAGCAGCAAGGATGGGGCACTCATTGCGGGACTTAACCAAGCACCTTACCGCACGAGTTGACTTGTAGGTTCTGGGTGGTCCAGGGCGAATCCCATGCCGGAGACGGAGAGGGAGAGGGAGTTGAGGACTTCTTGGCCAAGTTTTTTAGTTTTCTGAAATGGAGGGGGCTTCTAAAATTAGCCAAATGTGCATTGTGGATACTCCATACATTTAGAGAAACCATACTCTTTGATTACAAAAGTGAAGATGAAAATTTGTACGGAGAAACAAAATGTTCCGAAGAATAACTAAAAGATATCTCGATGTGGAGTTGGTTTTCGAAATAGCATCCTGAATTAGATTTTGTACCGATTAACGATCTGAAACAGGCAAACACATCTTAATGAATCTCTTTGGGTCATCACATTTAAATGTATTGTCCGACGGCCAAAAATATGCGTAAAAACCGGTACGAATGCCCCTCTTATTTATGAAAACAGCACGTGAAATTCACATGCTCGCCGTCGAGGGAGAAATATGGGGACCAATGGGGTCGAGGGGTTTGATTGAGACACATTACCCTACTTCTAATTGTTACTTGAGACAAGATCCACTTCATGTGTTATTTGCCGAACTGGCACCACTTCGAGGCATTTCTTGGAGCTTGCCCAGATATTGTTCAAAGGTGTGCCATGAAAAAGCAAGAGAAGGACATCCTTCTCATAGTGGGGGAAAAAAAAAACAGCAACCTTTCTGGACAAAATGAGGAAAGCAAAAAGGAGTGGTTTGGATCGGACTGATCCAGCCGGTTTTTGGCGGTTCTCGAAGTCACTAACCCAGCTCTCGATTTCATAAAATAGGAATCGGTGAATTTCAGTTCGGTTCCTGATTGTAGAGTTGGGAACGACTCACCCAAATTGGATTATTTTTATTTATTTTTATTTTTTTATAACTAAGGTGTTAGGATCAGCTTGCGCGTACTTCGACTATTCCTCAAGGAGACTAGCACAGTAACTCACCGCCATGACTCGCTACTTAAATCACATGTGCTCATCTGAGGAATCGAACTTGAGATCAGTGCGCTTAACCATACAATCTCAAGTGCACCCTAATCAAAGTTACGTGGGTTATTTTCATTTTTTTTTACCTCTTACAAATCTGAAAAACCCCCGCTCACAATCTGAAAAAAAAAAAAACACCACCATTCTTCACACATGTCACGCTCACGCTTGCTTGTTTACTTTGTTGACGTTCATATAACCTCTTTATTTCAATTTAAAGAGAGAATATAACAACAATATGCCGCCAGTTTCATGGACCACCTGAGAATCAGACCAGGACCGAGCCCAGAAACTGGAAACCGACCCCTCTGGTTCGGTTCTCAGTTCCTGGATGGGTAATAGCCTGCTTGGGAACCTACCACCCTAATCGTAAGGTGTTAATTGAGATGAAATCCAATTCATGCGCTAATCGTGAAACTGCCACCACTTCCGGTAGTTTCTTGGACCTTGCCCAGATATTCTTCAAAGGCGTGCTACAATGAACGAGCTCGAGTGGGCATCATTCTCGTAGTGCATGCTGCCCATAATGAAGTAAACAGCAACCTTTCTGGACAAAATGAGAAGAGAAATCATCCCAATTTGAATTGGAGAAGTTACCATGATCTGGATCAATAGCAAAAACCCATCAACATCATCCTTACGAAGCACGAATTATGTCCTTCACATTATGCATCACACGTACGCGCATCGAAGGTCGATCCCCAGTTGGTGGACAGGCTCTGATGATGATGGGTACAAACGGTGGTGGCGGTTGCTTTCCGAATGGTTGAGACTTTGGGGAGAGACTCGTATCCCCGCCTTTCTTGGTGAATCACCATTATTATTTCCGAGTGCCTGAACTGTTTCCGCAGAGAGTCTCCTCCCGCCATGATGAGGAAGGGACAGTGACTCCCAAAGCAATTTGGAAAAAGGTGACCTATTTTGCGCACAGGGGAATACAAAAATAAACCCCCAACCTATTCTAACCGTATTAATTCAGGTACAAGTAAATTCAGTTCGTGCAGCTAAATTGGCCGGAAACCTCCAACGTGGCGTTGTCGATGCGGACATGGGACGGCTAACGCTGACATAGATATCTCTAATAATATCTTGCTTTTTTGAATTTTTAGTTTTAATAGTAAAATTGTTGATAGTTGTCCATGTCAATGCGGCTTCCAGTCAAAATTAATCAGATAGACTGAAATAACATAAATATAAAAGATTTAAGACTCAATTGATTAAAAATAATAATATGATCGAGGATTGAGTTGATATAATTATAATAAATTTATGATTTTTTTTTATTTTGATAATTTACACCTTGCACATTGATTGAGTGCAGAGTGGCAGGACATCTAGGGCTCGTAGGGGTTGAAATTTCAAACGCATGTTGATAAAGATCAGATCATGGGAATCTTCTCTATCTTTTACGGGTTTATTACTCGTATCTGAAGAATCGTCTGGTAGATGTGAGTGGGGATTAATCACTTGGTATGCACCGTTGACTAAATCTTCTCCATCCCATGTGATGAGGATCCCATCAACATGAGAGTCTTTCTTATGCTTCACAGTTCACAGCTTCTAGAAAACGTTTCTTCATGGAGCTGAAAGTATAAATTCCTGTGTTACGAGTACGTCAAAAGTTCTGAAATTTACGTCTAAAGTGCAATTTATAGATAAAATATTCATTTTCACTCCCTTGAGTTCTAAAACTTGGCTCGGAAAACAAATGAAAGGCGTCATTGCGTACCAACGAGCGTTAGCCCGCCCTCATGATCATCACGCGAGGGTCAACACACCCTCACTTGATGGTGGCAAGTGGTGGTGCCAGAACATGGAATCCACGTGATCTAACGATTCATGTATAACGGGTTAATATAGATCGAGAGTACTTGGCCTAAACGTGAGCGTTTTATGCAGAGTTGAATTGTTGATGTAATTTGCCGTTGAATATGATATAATAATTAAACATTAAGCAACACCTTTATCTCATAGTTTAAACTTTTAAAACATCTGGCAGTGATTTCACAAAATCTCACATCGTATCAATGCACAAGGTATCAAATTTAAATCATTTTAGTACCTCGTTTGTCTCTCCATTACATATTTTCACATTTAATACTCGGCAAAATAATTAGACTAAGTGTGAGGAAAAATGATAAAATAATTATGATGTAACAAAATCTCACAGAATAAATAACTATTTTTGTAACAAAACAAAGTGAAACTCTGCTTACCATGTTTGTTTGCCTCCACTCACAAGATTATCTGAACTTGTTGCCACTGCACCATGGCCACCATGACGTGAGGTAAAGCCACTTGCGCGGGAAACTTCCAGTCTATATTCGGATGTTCGGACACCAATATTCTAATCAATTTTTTTAAAAAAAATTTCTGTCGTTGAATAAAAAATTTCTGAGTTACTACTCTGATGGGTTGTCTTTGTGAAATAATATGTTCAAAGTTTAGTTTTAGTTACCAATAAGCATGCAGCCCTGTTAGTAAAGGAATTTGGAGGTGGGACTTGTATCACAGGTTCGGTTTCGTCTCCCGCTCTTTACAACGAGTCAGAGCAAAAGTTAAAGATAGGACCGACAAAAAAACAAAATAGTTTGGGTTCAACTATTGTTTCGCTTTCACAAACGTGGGTAAAAAGTTGATTTGCATTTGGCTCAGAATTGTAGTTTTCTTAATAGTACTTTACATATTTTAATTTAGTTTCGGGAGTAATGACCTATGCTGCCACGCCCCGAAACCGGCGAGCGCGCGAACATCCCACCAAGCTATACCTTTCTTAAAACTCCAAGATCCAACGGCCAATGTTCTAAGCATTGAAAGGAACACGCATGCGGAAGCGATGCCGACTCCAATTATATAAATACAACAACACCCAATGACTTAAGACACAAGGAAATATCATGTTTCATTAACTAATTACTAAAAGATCAATTCCTAATTCACAAATCCGAAGTACAATCCCTACCGTCACAAAAAGGCAAATCTATTCTAAATACAATTGGTCAACTATCTCTTCTAGTACCAATCCTTGGCAAGCTCGCGCTTCTTCCAACTGGAACCTGAAAAATTAAGCCCCCACTGAGGTGAGATATAATCTCAGTAAAGTGGGTCCTAACCCTAGGTTAGGCGGACCGTCCACTCAGGCAGTCATCTATCCCGAAATTCCACACTCATAATCATATAGGCGCATCAAGCCCAAATCAATAAAACAACAACATGCAGATGACGGGCATGCAATGATGACCTCACGACACACTCAAATGATCATGCACACTCGGACTGCCATTTCACCACATCCACCAATCTTCGCCTGCCTCAATCTATAGCCCGCGATTAAATCGCATCAGGCTCGGTCCGCGTAAATGCATTAGACCGTCATCGGCAACCCGCGTAAACGCATCAGGTTCCGATGAATCTTCAGGCCAATATCCTCATCTCATAACTCCGTCCTGCGAATAGTTCGCATCAGGACCGTGGCCAACTCAACCCCGCGATTAGATCGCCTCAGGGCGCCACACAACATCAACTCCACCTCGCGATCTCATCGCATCAAGGTATACATCTCCTGCCCCGCGTCTCATACGCCTCAAGGCATCTTCATCCCGCGAATGATTCGCATCAGGACCGTGGTCATCTCAACTCCGCGATTTCATCGCATTAGGGCGTCATACAATATCAACTCCACTCCACGATCTCGTCACATCAGGGTATCCATCTTCCGCCTCGCGTCTCATACGCCTCAAGGCCTCGCCATGTCATGCTCATGCCATGATTCACAATTCAATTCACAGATAAAGCCACAAGTGCAACTCATGCACAATTTGAATGTTCATGGCATGCAAGGCAATCAATGACATTTGACATGACATATGATTTAAACACAAGCAATATCACACATGAACCTCCTATAACCACTTAGAACATATTAATAGCTATCCATTTGGAATATTGTCATAAATCGATCAATTTATTCCTCGACTCACCCAATTGAGTCCAATCTTCCTAGCATAAGGTTAGGAATTCCCTTACCTTGCGTTTGATTACACAAATTCTTCCTTGCAAGTGCCTCAAGTCTCGGCCAAATCAATCCAAGGGTCAATTCTCCACGTAACCTAAAATTTCAACCAATTTCATCAATTCTCTTGTCCAAATTCTCAACCCATGAACCATAATCTACCATAGCATAATTCTCATCCTCTTAACATGCCTTAATCATCAATTTGAGACTCAAAATCCAATGCCAACAGTCCTCCATGATTCGGCCATGCACAGAACCAAACCGATTCCTCACGGTTCAGTGCAAGCCGTGAGCTACCAACCCTAATTCAACTCCAAATCCTACATCTAACCCTTATCCTACCTCTTAAAATGTCTACCTAAGGGTTTGGAGGCTCACCGAAGATTTGAAGTCGATTGGTAGCCGGAAACTCGCCGAACGTCGTCGGTTCCTCCAAAGTCAGAATCCGGCAGATTCTGTCCATGATTTACAAGACCGATTCGAGGTAAAAAATTCTTCAAATCACTCTCAACTTTTTACCGCGGATTCATCTACATGTCTACTAGATTTTCACAAAATTTGAACTCAAAACTCCAACAATTCGGCCTTCCAAAGGGTCAGAAACCGGACATATCTCAGATTGAGTCAGTTTCCGTCGACTCCTAGGAAAACGCTTGGCTGGAGCTCCTTGATGCTCCAAATGGCGTGCTTCCACTTCGAGGAGGTCGACAAGACATAGATCTAGGTTGGTATGGCCGGCCGACGGTTGGATGGTGGCCGGAAGTGGCCGTCGACGGCGCCGAATGATGATTCCATAATCTGTCGCCGGCGTAGAGTGAGGAAGAGAGGAAGAAGAGGAGTGCTCGGTGGTTTTTGGGAAAGAATGGCTGAATGAGTGAGGTGAGGACAGAGAAAATTTGTTATATACAAAGGCTTGGTCAAAGGGGAAAATGGTAGGTGGGCAAAAAGTTGACATGATCACACTTGCCTATCTCTTGACACTTGTCCACCTTGTCTTCCCAATGTAATCCAATAGCTGATATTAACCCACTTTTTTGGCAGCCATAAGGGAGGATTAAAAGATCAAAATACCCTTATCTAAATGCAAGGGCAAAGTTCTAAGCTTGAGAGGCAAAACAGTCATTTTACCCCCGACGTTCAGAACGTCATTTTTCTCATTCCAGAATTCTTCGATAGGGCGACGGCCAATCCAAATAATGTTAGAATTCTTGATTTTCCATTTTCAATCTTTCAAGACTCGTTTCTGATAGTTTTCTCTATCAGACATGGGTCCAACCTATCCCGAACAGATGGGTGGCTTTTGCAGACATTACGCGTATCGACCCCGTGATTCCCATCACGTTTAGGGCTCGTCAATTCGTGGCGGCTTTTGTTGTCATGTAATTATGATGGTCTATCACTAGTTCCCTCGACAATCCTTATGGCCAAAGCGTCATTTCCTATCTGAGTTCCCTAGGTTCACTACCTCGTCTCGTGTTAGCCTTTCCCTTTTGGTCAGTATACTCAAATTGATCAGATTCCAGCGGAATATGACTGGAATACATCTCTAGATATACACTTCTCATTAATGAGCTTGAAATTGACCGAAAATCAGAATGTCACAACTATTTCCCCCTAAATAAATTTCGTCCTCAAAATTTGCAACCTTCTACCCTTTTAATCCTTTGGGGTATTGGCGCCTCGTCGCATACTCACTCTCCCGGATGTTCCTTTCCATGACTTGACGATCTTGCTCGTCCTTTCCAACCCAAAGCCATCCTTCCCTAGGACTTGTCTCCTTTAGCCCTCAATCCGATTTGCTTCTCTTCATTCTCTTTCGGTATTCATATCATTTGCCAGCAGTTTATCCTCGAGCGTTCACCTTATCTCTTTCATTTGTCTATAACCATTATTATCAAACCCTCGCTAGAATGCACTCTTAATGTCCATACCCTTCGGCGTATTACTCCTTTCAAGCTTCCTTTCACGCTAACAGAGATTCAAGGGCTTTATCAATTTAAAAATCGAGTTATGGCCCTCTCGACTCCTTAAACATTTACATGGTTACTTCTGTAGCAATCCATTCTCGACTCCATCCGAAAATTTCCTTGGATCAAAGTAGTACTTCAACTTTCATTGTCATGTCCTTTCCTTCTATCGACACGTCTAGTGCTCGACTACAAGATAGACAAATTTTAACTTTCAACCTTATCACCAATATATATATGCAACTTGGCACATCTTTGTGCCATCCCCAAGAAACACCATAATTCTCCCTTTGAATTTCGATGAGGTCATCTCCTTGAATTTTCCTTCAATACTGGACCCGTACTTCCGTCTATAGGCCTCAATGGTTCCATCCATTCCTATAATCTCTTCAGTATCGGTGTTTAATCATGGTACACCTCAATTTCCTTCTGGCTTTCAGGCTAGGTTTTCTAGTAGTCATCATGCTAGTCCATAAGTGAACTTCCAATTTAGAAGTTGAATATCTTATTTCTTGAGGGAAGACTTGTCCCTCCATCACCGATTATACAAAGCTCAATTCTTAATTGTAAGCATCCGTTAAACAATTCACCCTTTCTCAGTGATACGAATATCGTTGTAACAACACTTGGGTGATCTCTTCGTTCCACATGCCCCGCGTTCAATTCCCTTCAGGCAGTCCATATTCTCAACCCCTTTTAGTTCACCTAACTTCAAGATCCTTCCTTACATAAGCAACGCTCCTATATCCACAAGCAATTTCATCCTTCGGCGTTGCCTCTCATTCAATTCCTCTCAGAAAACTACTGCTTGATATCCTTTGGAGTAGATATAAACTTGAAATCTTCTTCCACCCAAGTAATATTTTTTCAAACCTTGTTGTGAGAATATTCGCAAACTAACTCCAATCATGCTCTAAGCATGCCAATTCATATGGCATTATTGTCACGACGTACAAGCACATCCATTTCAAATCGCCTTGTTATGCCTCATGTTTCATTCTGTGTCATGTCACTACAAACTTCATAAGCTTTTCAATTTTTCAACACGAATGGCTATTAACCGTGTAGCCATCAGCTTAACTTAAGTCTTTAACAACTCTTTTCACGTTCATTCACCCATTCGTGTCACGACTCGTCTTTAGTCCATTTCACCAATGGAACAGCTCTTGTGGGGAATCTTCCCACGATCCGTCTGTTACCATTCACCAATCTCAGTAAATCTCAACTTCCCGCAACTCACATCGACTATAGTTGATTCATCACTTATTCCAATCCTCAAAGGATTTATCACTTATTCCAATGCATGAATCCTACTTCATCAGGTCCCTAATTTGCGCTCTTCACATTTAGCGTGCAATAGACATTTCCTTAGAGCCCATATGATACTCTCAAAAACTGTTCATGTTTCTCATGGCTCCTTACATGAGTTCAACCATCGTCTCTCGAGATAGTAACGACCAACTCAATCATTCCTTAGGCACTTAGTTCGGTGATTATCAACTTTCTTCCACCAAGTGTCGAATCTTCCCAACCATTCCTCGCACTTTTCACTTGAGAGCTCAAACATTGGCTCTCTATCGTCACGGGTCTCCTCTAGGACCGCACAATATTTTATTTATTCTTGTCACTCTTCTATCGAGAACAATAGTGTTTTAGCCTCTAAGTTCCATAACTCGCTAATGCGACCTTATCCCAATTCCGTTTGTTCCACTGAACGTCAACATCATCCTAGAATTCAACATTGTCTACAAGACTGTCTCTCAGACTTCACTTCCAAGAGTCGTTCAAGTTATGTGTCTTTTTTCTCAGTCTAGACGCTTTATCTTAATATCAAGACAATTTAGAGTTTTTCTTCCTTTTACTATAGGGTCTCTTGCCCTAAGGAAGAAACTACACAATTCCATGGCATTTTCTCACTTCAAATTCACCTTGTCCTTCCCATTCCATAAGACGGCAACCTTGGAGTCTGCGTCGACGGCGATACCTTTACTCCAAGATTCAAATGCCATCATGCTTTCACATTCTCTTTCCCATAACTCAGTCACCTCAAGTGACAATATCTGTTTGTTCTTGGGTCTCCACCAATTCACTTGTCGAATGCTCAATTCGATCACCTCAAATCACTTTGCAAGTATTCTCTAAGCGCTCTTTTCATTCACTAAATCATTTACTAGAATCACAACCCGTCAAGACTATCAAGTCCGTTCACTTTTCTTTTCGTCAATGACCATTTCATGGTCCAATCGCTCTTTAAGAACAATGCCCTATTCTTTAGGGAACCGCGACTCATGATTTCATTTCTCTAGGTTCCAATTCCATCAACTGATCTCAGGAAATCATTAATTCCAGGCAAACTAGCATGCCGATTCTTCCTCGACCTCATCCATAACAGAAAAGACTTACTACTCACTTTTCCACCATGTGTTTTATGCCCAGGTAATCAGCCATTTCCTGTAGGCACGTTCCATACTCATAATGAATATCTCTTTGCTCGTAATCCATGAGCAGGAGTCCTCTTATCCATAAATCTTTTGATCATTCCCTTCTTTTGTTGAGTCCCATTTCCGTTCCTCAAAATCAAGAATAACAACCAGCCATAAGGTTTTCAAGTTCCAATCCACTCAGGGATTTACTTATCTTACTCAAGGGACCTTTTAGATACGTAGGGAACCTTGAGAACTCTGTCTCACATTGATCAATTATCCTCTGATCCTTACAAAACTATCAGGATCCCTACAGTCGTTTGCTTTTGAGCATATTATCTGTTAAATAACTTAACAGAGGTCATCTAGGCAGATCTTATGCCTTCGAGGAAACTCTTCTTCTAGTGACCTTTCACCAATCATCAATAGCCTCTTAGGGCTATTACTGCCAAGGTCACTTTCTTTCTTCAGTGTACCCAAGATCGCCAAAGTTTTCTTATTACGATCCTCAATCTAGGGGAGGCAATTTCAAATTCCATCCCTCCATCAACTCAGTCAATCTCATTCTTATCATAGCTTCACAAGCTTTTCAAAACTCTCACGGTCCTTCCTACACATTCACTTTTCTCGTGAATGAAATAACTCCGAGTCACTTTTCTCGTGACTTCTATCACTTAACTCATCAGCACAAGCATTTATCACCACAGTGACTTAGAGAATCATGACAGCTCCTCTCCGAGCTTACTTAATCAATAATTTTTCCATTTTCATTCAAAGTTCTCACGACCCATTCAGTTCTTGGTTCTCGTACGATTAACCGATCGAGCCATATTCTCTTTTAGAACTCATACTCTAATCGCCCATCTTTACTCAATTCTCATGATCTATATCAGTTTTCGGATCTTCCATACCACGTATACTCGAACCCAATGCTCTTCTACAACCACACCTTGGTCGTTCAACCTCATTAAGTTCTCATATTACTTGAACCACTATGATTCCCTCCAAGAATCAGAAACTTACGTCATCTACTCAAGTCCGGTAGTCTTAGGCTATTCATCTCATCATTCATCACTATCAACCATCAGTGGTTCCTAAACAACTCTCTAATGACACATAGGAAATTCTCAACCAATTGCCAAATATTCAAGGATCTCAAATCATCCTTAATCCGCAATCATTCATCAAGCCAGCCTTAACGAGGCAAATTCTCCACTAACAGCCATTACTAGACTAGCCTCAACTAGGCAACTATCAAACAAGCACTCATAACAGCCATTCACCGAGTCAATAGCTCATACTTTAAGCCTAGAGGCATTCGCCACTCTAGCATAGTCACAACAGACTATTTCATTCTCAACATGCCACAATTCAACGGGTATAAGCCCCCTACATCGTCTAACCTCTCATTTATATCTTGACCAAGTCAATCACATGAGGCTAATCATTAAACATGCATAACAGGCCCATCACAACTATCACTTTTCTTTTTCCAAGGGCATCTACTGTCAAGCACGAAGCTTTTAACCATGCCACTCATAGGCGCCATTACACATGTTATGCCACTTTCGATCATTCTTGATGAGGATCAATCTCGTGCCGCACATCTCTTATCCACAATTAGACTCAACCTGATATCTAGACTTTCCCTTTTAAGTTATGACTTGGGTCATTCCTGCATCTCGCTATCTGAGAAGCCTGCCAGGAGCCGCTCTTTGTCGGGACCTCTCTGTCCCGGCGATCACTCTCGGCTCTCATCAGACATGGCCATTGCAGGTTGTCCCAAGTCATACATTTACGGAGAAAGCCCCGTTTCACATGTCCCATACCATGTTCATTACAGTTTATAGGTATCCCATCAACTCGTCCCATACCAAGCGACGGTTTATTAAGTCCAACAGCAATAAGTCACTGCATGCACCCTCATCAACTTTCGTTTCAAAGCCATAAACATAAGCACAGCATGATCGTCCTCATCACTTATCCTGTCAAAACCACCTTCAGATCAATTTCTATCCATTCAAGAGTTCTAATTCCATCAATGACCGTCACATCTCACAGATCAATTGCCTATATTCTACCATATACCTCAAGTCCAGTGTACATTCAAATCAAGTCCCTATGCAATTCGATCACAACTAATCTTCAATTCAGATACTCCTTGTATTCATCTCAACTCATATCACCAAATGCTGTCAATAACAATCGATAACTTAAAACCATCAAGATATAACACAATCAAGCCTGAATCTACTAATACCAGTAATCTCCTCTTAACTTATTTTCCTCAAGTTGGGGCATCGACAACCACAATCACAATCATGTAATCCAATTGACCTCTCATTCATGAGCAAATTCTCTACTATTCTCAAGCACAATTATCACCTCAAAATCCATACTTATGACTCTCTAATCCCAGCTTACTTCCACTTAAACCTTTATCACCACATAACTCAAATTCATCCATTAAAGTCAACACTAGGACCATTAAAATACCTCACGATTTCAAGCCTATAATCCTCAAGGTTCAGCAACCCATGCTTATCCCTAAAGGTCTCACTACCTAATTGTCCTCAAGTCATCGCTTCTTATCACTCCAAGTCTTACCACGTTGGATCGAGCTGACCGTACTCTGATACCAAATCGGATGGAGATGTCACGCCTCGAACCCGGTGAGCGCGCGAGCATCCCACCAAGCCGTACCTTTCTTAAAACTCCAAGATCTAACGGCCAATGCTCTAAGCATTGAAAGGAACACGCATGCGGAAGCGATGCCGACTCCAATCATATAAATACAATAACACCCGATGACTTAGGACACAAGAGAACATCAAGTTTCATTAACCAATTACTAAAAGATCAATTCCTAATTCACCAATCCGAAGTACAATCCCTACTATCACAAAAAGGAAAATCCATTCTAAATACAATTGGTCAACTATCTCTTCTAGTACCAATCCTTGGCAAGCTCGCGCTTCTTCCGCTTGGAACCTGAAAAATTAAGCCCCCACTGCGATGAGATATAAATCTCAGTAAGGTGGGTCCTAACCCTAGGTTAGGCCGACCGTCCACTTAGGCAGTCATCTATCCCGAAATTCCACACTCATAATCATACAGACGCATCAAGCCTAAATCAATAAAACAACAACATGCAGATGACAAGCATGCAATGATGACCTCACATCACACTTAGATGATCATGCACACTCGGCCTGCCACTTCACCACATCCACCAATCTCCGCCTGCCTCAATCTCTAGCCCGCGATTAAATCGCATCAGGCTTGGTCCGCGTAAACGCATTAGATCGTCATCGGCAACCCGCGTAAACGCATCAGGTTCCGATGAATCTCCAGGCCAATATCATCATCTTATAACTCCGTCCCGCGAATAGTTCGCATCAGGACCGTGGCCAACTCAACCCCGCGATTAGATCGACTTAGGGAGCCACACAACATCAATTCCACCCCACGATCTTGTCACATCAGGGTATGCATCTCCTGCCTTGCGTCTCATACGCCCCGGGGCATTTTCGTCTCGCGAATGATTTGCATCAGGACAGTGGCCATCTCAACCCCGCGATTTCATCGCATCAGGGTGTCACACAATATCAACTCTACCCCGCGATCTCGTTGCGTCAGGGTATCCATCTTCCGCCTCGCGTCTCATACGCCTCAAGGCCTCGCCATGTCATGCTCATGCTATGATTCACAATTCAATTCACAGATAAAGCCACAAGTGCAACTCATGCACAATTTGAATGTTCATGGCATGTAAGGCAATCAATGACATTCGACATGGCATATGATTTAAACACAAGCAATATCACACATGAACCTCCTATAACCACTTAGAACATATTAATAGCTATCCCTTTGGAATATTCTCATAAATCGATCAATTTATTCCTCGACTCACTCAATCGAGTCCAATCTTCCTAGCATAAGGTTAGGAATTCCCTTACCTTGCGGTTGATTACACAAATTCCTCCTTGCAAGTGCCTCAAGTCTCGGCCAAATCAATCCAAGGGTCAATTCTCCGCGTAACCTAAAATTTCAACCAATTTCATCAATTCTCTTGTCCAAATTCTCAATCCAAGAACCATAATCTACCATAGCATAATCCTTATCCTCTTAACATGCCTTAATCATCAATTTGAGACTCAAAATCCAATGCCAACAGCCCTCCATGATTCGGCCATGCACAGAACCAAATCGATTCCTTACGGTTCTGTGCATGCCGTGAGCTATCAGCCCTAATTCAACTCTAAATCCTACATCTAACCCTTATCCTACCTCTTAACATGTCTACCTAAGGTTTTGGGAGGCTCATCGAAGATTTGAAGTCGATTGGTCACCGAAAACTCGTCGAACGTCGCCGGTTCCTCCAAAGTCAGGATCCAGCAGATTCTGTCCATGATTTTCAAGACTGATTCGAGGTAAAAAATTCTTCAAATCACTCTCAACTTTTTACCACAGATTCATCTACATGTTTACTAGGTCTCCACAAAATTTGACCTAAAAAATCGAACAATTCAGCCTTTAAAAGGGTCAGAAACTGGACATACCTCAGGTTGAGTTAGTTTTCATCGACTCTCGGGAAAACGCTTGGCCGGAGCTCCTCGGTACTCCAAATGGCGTGCTTCCACTTCGAAGAGGTCAGTAAGACATAGATCTAGGTTGGTATGGCCGACCGACGGTTGGATAGTGGCCGAAAGTGGTCGTCGACGGCGCCGAATGATGAGTCCATAATCTGTCGCTGGTGCAGAGTGAGGAAGAGAGGAAGAAGAGGAGTGCTCGGTGGTTTTTGGGGAAGAATGGCCAAATGGGTGAGGTGAGGAGAGAGAAAATTTATTATATACAAAGGCTTGGTCAAAGGGGAGAATGGTAGATAGGCAAAAAGTTGACATGACCACACTTGCCCATCTCTTGACACATGTCCACCTTATCTTCCCAATGTGATCCAATGGCTCATATTAACCCACTTTTTCGGTAGCCATAGGGGAGGATTAAAAGATCAAAATGCCCTTCCCTAAATGCAAGGGCAAAGTTCTAAGCTTGAGGGGTAAAACGGTCATTTTACTCCCGACGTTTAGAACAGTCATTTTTCTCGTTCTAGAATTCTTCGATAGGGCGATGGCCAATCCAAATAACGTTGAAATTCTTGATTTTCCATTTTCAATCTTTCAAGATTCGTTTCTAATAGTTTTCTCTATTAGACGTAGTTTCAGCTTATCCCAAATCGACGGGCGGTTTTTGCAGACATTACGCGTATCGACCCCGTGATTCCCATCACGTTTAGGGCCCGTCAATTCGTGGCGGTTTTGATTGTTATGTAATTGTGAGGGTCCACTAGTTCTCTCGACAATCCTTATGGCCAAAGCGCCGTTTCCTATCCGAGTTTCCTAGGTCTACGTATCTCGTCTCGCGTTAGCCTTTCCCTTTTGGTCAGTCTACTCGAATTGATCAGATTCGAGCGGAATACGACTGGAATACATCTCTAGATATACACTTCTCATTAATGAGCCTGAAATTGATTGGAAATCAGAATGTCACATATGCCGTATAACAATTTGAGAGTGTGAAAATCAATTTAGTTATTCTTTTTGGAAAATAATATATATATATATATATATATATATATATATATATTTGGAAATTCTTATAGAATCGATGTTCTTAGGTGTGTTTGTTTCAAGGAAAATGATTTTCGAGAATTCGTTTTCTGGAAAATGATTTTCTGAAAATCATTTTTTTAGAAAACGATTTGTTTTCCGTTGTTTGGTAATATCTTACCGAAAATATTTTTCAGTGTTTGGTTTTCATTTGGAAAAAAATTTCAATCTCATCAATGAACTGTCATTGATACTGAGGAGAGGTAGAGGATTGAGAGAGCTAATATGAACTGACTCCAGTCGCCGGTTTCGGCCTTGGTCCCGATCCTCGGTCTCAGTCTCGGCCCCGACCCTAATCCCCTGTCCTTAGCCTCGGCCCCGGTCACCCACCCCAGTCTCGATCCCCGTCCTCAGCCCCGGTCCAATCTCAATCCCCTACCCTCGGCCACGGTCTGATCCTGGTCCCTAGCCCTGGTTTCGGTCCTGATCCCGATCCTCGGCCTCGGTCAACGGTCCTCAGCCCCTAGCCCCGGTCTCCGGTCCCACCCCGGTCCTGGTCCCCGGTCCAGCCCTTGGCCCCAGTTCCGATCTCGATCACCAGCCCCAGCCTTTGTCGTCGATCCTCAGCCCCCGACCTTGGTCGCCTATCCCCGATCCCAATCCTTGGCCCTGGTCTAGATCTCGGCACGACACCAGCCCTGGTCCTAGTTGCGAGTCCCGGCCTAAGCTCCCGATCCCCGATCTCAACCTCGATCCTGGTCTTTGATCCCATTCTTGGTCCCCGGTCTTGGTTGTCGGCCCCGGCCCCGGCCCCGACCCTAGCCCCACTCTCGTTTCCCTGCTCCGGTCACCTATCCCGATCTTGGTCCTTAGCCCCGGTTCCAATCCTCGGTCTTGACATCAGCCCCAGTCCCGTTCCCAATCCCTTGCCCTGGCCTGGATCACCAACCTCGGCCCAGGCACCTGCCTCGGTCCCTATCCTCAGCCCCAGTCCCAACCTTGATTCTTGGTCACCAATCTCGCCCCCCGGTCGCCGACCCCTAGCCCCTGGTACCGATCCCCGGTCCCTCGTCTTAGGCCCCGGCTCCGCTCTCGATCTCCAGTCTCGATCGTTGGCCCCCGCTCGGGTCGCCGGCCTTGACCTCGGGATCAGTCCTAGCCCCGTTTTCAAAGAAAGTGATAGACTAAAATTGGGGGAAGTGTTTTTACCTTTTTATTTTAGGAAATTCATTTTCTTATTTTAATGAATAAAATCTTTGTTGACTGGAAAGTATTTTTCGTTGACCAAATCATTTTTTGTGAACCAAATGGACGAAAGTCCTGAAAGCACCTTTCTTGAAAATACTTTTCCCAAAACAAACACACCCTTAGAATTAACAGTTAACAATTTCCAGTTCTAACAATTTGGAAACCTTAATCTTTTTTTATTTTATTTTTGTATTTCATGAATTATTATATTTTGGGAAACTATGAAAGTTGTTTTTACACCAAACATTCATTTGTGCGAGCAACTTTGTAACTTGCCCTTATGTTTACATTTTGGGATTATTGTACCTTTAATTTTTATTAGTCAAACTTAAAGCAGTGTTTCTTTTTTCTTTTGCCTTTTATGCAAACCATATATTGTATTGAGCTATGACTTTCTTAGGAATGCATTTAATATAATAGATTACTTTTTTTTTGTTAGTTTGTAAATAATTTCGTGAAGTTTGCTTTTAGTAACTTTTGATTGTACTATTTGTCGATTTTCACGTCTATGAAATTATTTATTAGGAGTGCGCAATAGAAGTCCAATAAACTTCACTCGAGAAGATCGCCAAAAGAAAGCTCAAGTCCGACACACTTTCAAGCAAAAGTTATGGGCCAACTAGAATAATAGAAACTGCTCACACCTAATGATCTCCCCACATGTGTTAGATTCGTGTTTAATTTAGTCCCGTGTTGCTACATCACAATGTCTACCTGCCAGATTTCTTCGTTAAAATATTCATAAAAAATCTATACATATTGAAAGTTAGTCACCAATTAACCATCTGCTTAAATATTATTTGTTAGGAGTGCACATTAAAAATCTAGTACCTTCATCTAAGGATATTACCAATAGGGAGCTCAATTTTGAGCCTGACAATGTATCAATCTTCATTCAAAATCTTAAACCAATTATTTATATGCCAACTAGGATAATATTAACTGCTCCACACAACATTAAATTTTCAATATGGAAATTCTCTAACACAACTCACATGTGCATCATAACATTATTCATTTCATGGGTGGAAATCTATCTTTGGTCTTCCAAATTACCATCTTAATAGGTGATATGGATATAAATAAATAGATTGCTCTTCCAAAAGAAAAGTCATATCGATGGTGCGAGCTTTTGAACGGTAATAGTATTTGATGGTTACAAATTTTTCCTCTACTTTAGAGTGAGATTAGGAAGATCTGTGAGAATGAAGGAGAGTCAAAGTGACTCAACATAGGAAATATAATTTTCGGTCATCTTTATATGCACACCCATACATATACATGCATTTATCTATTGCGAGGTGGAAATTGTCACATACGAATTAACAGATAAATTACGAGCTGAAACTCAATGAATGACCCATATAAAGAATGTTTGCATCTGGTGCTTGCTAAGCATGAGAAATCAAATGCCCATTCTAAATTTCAGGTTGAAATATCCGTATGGTCTAGTGTTTTTCCATGACAATGACATTTCAGAAGTCAGATCTCTTGTGTTGAAATAGCAACGATGGCATGATGAGAGGGAATTTTTAGTGTGATTTTAGTTGAAACTTTCATGATTTTGAATCCGCTTTAAGGAACCATAAAGCAAAAGCCCCGTGGAAAGGGCTTCCTCATGGGATTCTCGTACTATACCACAAGGAAGAACTTTCCATACGAAAAATGGCCTCGATCTCTGAAAAGTATATGACGTGATGATCGCAAGGCTGACATAATTTGACCGGCCAATTATGTTACACGGGCGATAAATGGACTAGATATGATATTATTTGCATTTGATGATACAGGAAAACCAAACATGTTACGGGCGCCTGATTTGCCCTAAGGGACATTATGGTCAACTTTTTTAATTTTTTTTTAATGTCTTAGAAATACATGTGAGGACTCCGGTCAAGAGATTTAGGCAAATGTTCTCCACATCGTGAAGGAAAAGTCTGACTTATATCTAAGATTTTCTAGTGGGTTTGATGTCGCCCGTGTTCTTATCAAACGAGGCAACGCACCATTACAATGTGTCCTCGCATCAAGTGTCTGACCACGATCTAGACATATTTAATAGACTTGTCAAGTACAAACATTGACTTGTGCCAATCTCCTGCGTGCTAGTTGCTCCACCTAAATTGGACAGTCGACGACATAATCTTTCCCCGAAATTCATTTGTTGGTTCTTATTAAGAGGTGACAGATTCTGTGGTGATTTTGGGCATGAGTTATATCAACAAACATGGGGAACAAATCTGCCGCAACGGAATTTAATAAGTAATGAAGCTCGATGATATAAGAAGCTTTGCCCGCAAATCAATTGACGACAAAGAGCAATGACAAAGATACAACGTCAGAATTTAATCGATGATGGAGGATATGTAGATACAACCAAAGTACAGGACATTTTTTTTTGGTCGAAAAAGCATGGGAATCGAAAGATATTTAAATTGCAAAAAAGTAAAGATAAAGATAAATCTGCAAGAACAATGAGTTCTTTGATTAATTGATCGAACTTACCGAGTGTACGATGTGGCTATTCATAACTTGCAATCAGACTGTCACATACAATGGTCACTACATTGGAATTCAAATGAACAAATTACTCCCAATAACAAAGTCATCGATGACTCCTTTGGCGAGTTTTTGATTCTTATCAAATTGTGAATTCTATTTATTGTTGACCAAACTCTGCTTTTAACACAAGTCTGACACTTGTGATAATAACAAAAGGTTAGTCAATTTTGGGTGTGAATAAATGCCCCCTTTAATAAGAATTGGATCATTCCACTCTTTTAAATTAGATAATTAGGAGTCATCGTATGCTCTCTTACCATCGGCATACTCCATTGTTTCCTTGCCTAATTTTATATCGATTAGATTCATCTGACTCAAATTTCCATGGAAAGCCACATAATGTGTAAAGTCTTCGTATGGCCCTGTATCTCTGTCCTTGAGTAGTTACTTGTACTTAGACACTTGCATTGCCAATTGAGATAGCTCGCAAATTTTGCCTTCAATTTTTTTTTTCCTTAAATTGAATACCAATTCATTGAAAGCCAAATTTGGAAGTTCTTCCTTGGAGAGTTAAAAAAGACGTTTAATTCAAGCCCTTTTCAATCGATCAAAAAAACCGATGGACCAACTTGTTATTAAATTGATAGATTATGGACAAATCGACAATCAATACTTTAGGCTTCGTTGTACAAAATCGAGAATGAAATTGTTTCTCCATTTACGCCCAATTGGACACCAAAATTAAGTGCTAAATCAATGTACCAGGTCAAAGCATTTTTCGACAAAAACAAAGACAATAACCTAATAAGTCCTAAAATCTCATTTATCCCTAGTTTCATATTGGGCTATGAAGCGATCAAAATGCCCAATAGTCGATTGTTCATCTTCGGCAGTGAAAATTACAATTTCAGGGATTTCAAATCCTCTTGAAAAAGGCTGTTATCGACCCATTCAAGGTATTTCTTCCAAACAGGTATGATAATACCCGTACCTTACCCCAATCGTTATCAAACTTCTTTGACAAACTGTGCTAGGTTCAATTGTTGATATTGTTGGCCATTTTGCCCCCTAGGCGACAACGTTGATCTTGCCAGGTTATCAACATTAATTGGCATGTTAGGCCTAATACGAATATTTGCATTGGGTGGAACTGGCCCTACATATTTAACGTTTGGCAATTAATGCGCATGTTGACCAGTTTGACTTGCCAAATTATGGTAATCAATTTGGTTATTTTAACCAACATCAGCCTGATTATTCTCATTATTATGATCTTTATTAGAGGATTTATGTCTTTGCTTAATTCTTACAGGGCATGACTAATTTGACCAACATTATTCGCATCTATAATGAAATGGACCAGGAATGTACCCTATTACCACTAGATGTGATCGTGATGGTTGAGTGGACAATCCTGGCCTCAAGAAGGTGTCTTTCGTTACATTGATGGCAATCAGCTTGTTCACATCTAGCATGTGACTCGCAATATAATTCGTTATATCATTCCTCTAATCTTCGAAAAATCTCTTCATGGTAGCCAATATACAAGGATTTAGTGCAACTTCTCTTGGTTGTTCTTCAATGAGATGCCGGGGAATGTCTGCTCGTGTTGGTCTTCTTTTGCCAAAGAAGTTTGATAACCCAGTCGGATTGATATTCCTCAAATCTTATTGATATTCATCACTGCCATTAGGATTGTTACCCATGGCGTTGTCGACTCTTAATGATTCCTTGTTCTTGATATTGATATTCCTCAAATTGAAGCACAAGTTGTTCCACCAGGCATGCCAATAAATGTTTTGCCAAAATTGGATTGTCGAAGGAATATTTTTCACCGAAATTTATTCTTCAATTTATACTAAGAGGGGACAAATTCTAGGGCGATCTTGGACACGAGTTGTATCAATGGAACACAAAGAACAAATATGCTTCAATGGAATTTAATCAACGATGAAACCCGATGACAAAAAAAAGCTTTGCTGGAATTTAATCGATGTGAAAATATGATGATAAAAATATAATGTCGAAATTTAATCGACGACAAAAATACGAAACTACAACTACAATACAGAAATTGAAAGTTATCTAAATTTCAAAAAAGTAAAGATAAAAATAAATTTGCGAAAACGTTAAGTTATTTGATTGACCAGTCGATCTTACAATAACACGGAATCGATGGTTACATAAAATGGTTACAACTTTGGAATTCAAATAGACAAAAAAACTTCCTAAGGGAATTTACAAGAAGTTGTGTTATCCACAAACTCCTATTATATATAACTTTAATCTACTAGGAATTATAAAAAATCCCTAAATTAGCAGCAACAAAACATAACTATCTAGCAATTCAATTGCCTGCTATCGATGAAGGCTCTTGTCAATATCTAATGTTGCCGATTACTCCCTTAACGAGTTGTTGATTGTCCTTTCTATTGCTGACCAAAGTCTACACTTATCAATTAAATCTGATACTTGTCAATAATAACCAAAATTTGGTCATTTTTTTTGTCGACACTAATCCTCTTGTTGGCCAAACCCAAGTCAACAACAATATGATCGGCATTGATTTGCATGACATCTCATCAACAGAAAGTCGATATCATGCTTAATATGGATAATGCCTCATAAAATGAATGTCTTTCTCAAAATGGCCAATATCTATTTTTCCATTTTTTGGTACCAACTCTATACAATGAAGTGTTTTCCCCATTCTACTTGAATTATTACGTAAGTGAACTCCTTGCTACACGAGTCTGATTGGTCTTGAACATCAAATAGAATAAGAGACGCCAATCTCGAAGCTTTCCCTTGCAGCTCGAACCTCAAGCCTCAAAGAAAGGACTGTAGTTTCATTGCCAAACCGAAGTGGATTCTCACTTTGATTTTTTTTTTTTTTGGGGGGTCAAGATAGACAGCTAGATAGAGTTGTATTCACACCAAATCCTCCCTAGATTATATAATGATAATATTTTGGGTCAAAATAAAAAAGATGATTGATCTTAGGATTCTCACCCCTTTTTTCTGAACTTAGCTCTGTTGGTCTTCGCTCCTGTCGAAGTGCGAGATTGATCAATAACAAAATGAACATTTCACCACCTGCACACCAATCCACGCTTTCTCGTGACCCGTCCGCCACAACATTGACCAACTGCCCCATTTCACTTTTGCTTTGTCATCATTCGTCTGGAGTGCATGATTGGAAATTTTGATGCATGTGACAGAATATTTTCTTATGCATGGTGGGCACATGAGGTTTCCAGACTTTCAATAGATCTAACGCGGCTGCACACACGCGATCCGGACCGGATCCAACCAATCGATTTTTTTGGACGTGTTTGTGATTCGGAAATACTCGTCCTAGCTCCCTGTTTCAGGAGCGAAATAGAACCGCTTGGAAAACTGAAATTGCCAAAATCCTAAACCGGAGCGATCCAACTCGAAAATCGTACCAATCAGAGAATTGGACAGACATCGACCGTCTAGTCCGGTCATGTTCCCTGTTGTAGGATGGAACTAGCCCAATCCGTGGACCAATTATTCCTAATGGAATCAAGTTGAAAAATGCAGAAAAAAGCTTTTGACTAATTTTATGGTAATTGTGCTTTTACATTGGCGTTCACGTGGACTATTCAACTTTAAAAATGAATAATTTTTTTTTAAAATTAAAATTAAACGAAAAACCTAAAAAATCAAAAAGAAGAAGAAGAAGAAGAAGAAGCAATTGCAGGAGTTTGCAGCGCATTGGTGTGGCCGCGCACCATCGCTAGCGTTGGCCGGCGACGGATGGAGACTATCGGCCGAGGGGCGGCGACCCCCTGTCGCAACCTAAAATTAAATTTCTAGATTAATGGATTATCATGTTAATTTTAAATACTAACATAATATGGACTCTCCCAAGCTCTACCAAATTGCAACTTTGGTTAATTAAAATGATTTAGAATTCAGAGTCGCCACTCATCATTTAACGTAAGTTGGTTAGAAACCTAAATAAATAAAGGGAGAACTATTTTATTCCTACGAACCAGAGTTTAAGGATTCGAAAACTTGATTACATTATCTAATTAAAGCTAATACCCTTTCGGTACCTTAATTTCATGAGATGTCCTAGTTTGGTGACTTATTAAATTTCACTTAATCGTTGAATGAGGTGTCTTTCATGTTTTCGCTGTTTATGAATATGCATGAGTGATTGCGATGCATGAATGGGCAAAAATAAAAGCAATGACGTGAGTGGAGGGTGCAATGCAAGACGTGAAGTTAAGGTCACGTGTTCCTATAGGAAAGGTTTAACTAATTAATTAAAGCATGCAAAAAAAAAATGGCATAACATCAATGACAACGCAAGGCAATTCGATGTGACAAAATGCAAGCAAATATGCAATTAACTAAACTAATCATGCAATGACTACATATAACATGCGAAAAATTATAAGTAGACTAAGTAGCTTGCGATTTCTAATTCAAGAAAATCAACTAAGCAATTCGACTAACCTAGCTTGAGTACCATAGACATGATATTAGTGACATGTAAAATGACATATCGAAACATAATGCGACATAAACATGCAAATTATGAGACAAGCGAATGATATGATATAATATGCATGACTTTCGAAAAAAAAATGGATGAGGTATTAGATGGTCCTGGAAAATATGAATTACATGAGATAATGCAAGATCATGAATGAGAAGATATTTTATTTTATTTTTTTAATATTTTGGGCAATGAAAGATGCATGAGATAGAACGCAATTGAAAGATATGCAAGTGATATTTTGAAAATCTAGGATGCAATATATGATACTCGAAAGCAGACGAAGTGAATTTGCAAGGTAAGTGAAATAATGTACACATAGATATGCGTGGAGCATGAGACATAACATGAAGATATGCATGAGATTTTTTATTTTTTTTGTATTCTTCCAAATAAAATGAGATATGCAATGAAATGACAATCTCCTTCCCTTTTGTTTTGAATTTTCGGCCAAATTAAGAATATTTTGATTTGACTCTCTCGACCTAAATTTCAAGGTAAACTTAGAAAACTTTATCTTCCTAAAGATTTAATTATACATTATTCCTAAAAAAACATATTTCACTAAATTTTAGGAATTTTTTAAAGCTTATTAGGGAATTTAAATTAGTCAAGATATCAATCAAGCACCGAATATTAACTCAATCAGGTAATCCAAGGTAACAATCCAGATAAATTGAAGCGAATCAAAACACATCTTCTTGCAACTTTCGAAAAAAGGATATTCGTGAATCTAAATTAGGCGTTTTGAATATAGCGAATTAGATCTAAACGGCGACAGATTAGATTAACTAAATGCCCATCTCTACTAAGTTGGAGGATTGTATCCGAATGGCAACGGATAAGTTTATCCAATCTTAACGTAGATGTTGCCTATTAGGAAATAAAATTTACTAATTTAGATTTAGAATTTTTTATTCTGAAAACGTGTACAATGAGTCCAATTAAAACTCAAATTTTGAAATTTGAGATAATAATTATGGTTTTGATATGCAAAAGTCATTCTTTGAATTTTCCCGAAAAAATCAGCATTTACACCAAAGAATAGCAAGTAAACAGCCTTTAATCCATGCAAAACAGTGTCTAAAACACGTAAAACACTTACCTTTACGCTCTCGCAAAATTTTGCATGGTTTTTTTTTTGTCAAATAAAAATATGCATGGTTAGTGATCATAAAACGTGCAAAAATGGCTTTGATTCGGATAAAACAATATACAACCGGCATAAAAACAGAATGTGAACAGTGGCAAAATAGCTTGTTTTTTCAACTCAAGACATCATCAAATCAAACCTACAAAAGTATAGAGAGATTACCTTGAATTGAGTCCATAAATTTGCACCTTAATCAATCCCGAATAGCAGAAACTTCGATTACCAAACAAGCGAAATCAACCGACTTGGACAGCTGCTTGAACCTACCTGATACCAATGCAAAGACCTCGAGAATAGGCTAGAAAACTGCAGAAATAAACTCCAGAACCGCAGTAATAGTAATAGGCAAAACCCACAGTAATATAGTGAAAACTGCAGTAATAAACTCCAGAACTGCAGTAATAGGGAAAAAACTGCAATAATAGCTCCAAAAACCGCAAGAAAAAGCAAAGCAGTCAAGGAACTCCCTTTTTCCCTCTCTCTCACGATTTTTTCCTCAAATTTTCTCTGAATCGTCTATTGTGCGGAACCCTTTAAATCCTAGGCATAACATCATTTATATAGGTAAAGAAGTTGCAAACTTGGGGCTTATAATTTTCAACTCTCGCAAAATAGGCCCCGAGATCAAAATGTAATGTCAATTAAGTCTCGAAGGGCCTAATTGCTTAAATCCAATTAAAATTTTCGGCAATGAGCTATGTGTATGGACTTACTGAAATTTTAATGATACATGAGCTTATCGCGCATTTTTGGACTCAATTTAAGCTTTTTTCTGATTATTAAAGAATTAATTAAAAGCCTTTATAATTAACTAAATTGACTGATTTATACTAAAAAATTAAATCCAAAACCTTCAGAAGTTTGGAAATTACTCCTCCAATGTGGCCAAAACATGCTCTAATATCATGGTCCAATCATTTGTCAATTTTAATCAACCTCGCATTGCCAATCCTAACAAAATGCAAATGTTTGTGCATGCATAAAAAATGCATGTGAATTAAATCAATTATTTTTGCCGAGAACTAAAATTAATTCTCATTTTTATTTTTTTAATGAATAAGCGATCTAAAATGGTTAGTCAACATTTAGTCAACATTTAGGTGTCAATAGGTGCCCCTCTTTAAGTGGAGACTCATTGAGGTTTCGCTCAAAGACAAAAATTAAACCTAAATTTTGTCCATGTTGATGAATGATTTGATTTGATTTTTTTTTTGTGGGCAACTAATCCCAATTTGTTACACATGAGAAAATAATGTATGATATGCATAACTATAAATAATATATTCAAATGCCTCTTACTTCATATGGAGCGGTAAAAGAGTCTTGCACATGGATCGCATATGGAATATACCCTGTAATGCTAAGAAGCCTCTTTTAATTCCCCATTCTTCATTTTGGTGAAAAATTAGGTTTCAAAGAGTTAAATGTTTTCTCTCGGTAAGTCGCCATGTGGACTATAAACCATGAGTCGGTAGGGATGTGAGAAGTGTTGTGATGTTCGAGATAATCGATACAAACTCTATGTCTCTCGGCAAGTCACCATGTGGACTATAAACCATGAGCTGATAAAGATGTGAAAAGAGGTGTGACGTTCAAGCTAATCGGTACGAACATTATGTCTCTCGACAAGTCATCATATGGACTATAAACCATGAGTCGGTAAAAAAAAATGTGAAACCCGATCTAATCGGTGTAAATACAAAAGGGAAGTGACACTTGATTTGATTAGAACGAACACAAAGATGTTTGACGGCTAAGCTAACCTGAACGAACACAGAGGGGGGTGACGCCTGAGCCAATCAACACGAACACAAAGGGGTGTTAACTTGAGCTAATCAAGTATCAAAATAATATAAGATCTTGGGGACAACTTGAGCTGATCAAGTGTCGATGTAAGATTTGGAAAGGGAATCAAGAAACGTACTTGAGTTCCTCCGCTGGTCAAGAATAGCCTAGCCAACTGTATTATAACTATGAGACAATGTCAAAGGTAACATATACAAGCGTTCATGGTAAAATTCATCATTGAGTTCATGCAAAATTACTCAGTTGAGTTTGCACTGTTAATTCTCTCTGATTCTTGAAAAGCATAGTTATAAACAAAATGCACATTTTGCTCACATGCTATAATGGTAATATGGTTTATCCATAACTATCGTGTCAAGTTTTCACTATCAAATATGTTCAGGGAGGTTATCAAATTGTGAATACCTCGAATGTAATCTGAATAGAAGACTTCAGTCCGAAAGGGCTTTCTCTTGCTCCCGAGAAAAGCTGTTTATCCTAGCTACATGATTAAAGAGAAATCACTCAATCTTATCATCAATACATTCGACAAGGGTTTGAATAATCTCGCAATTGGTACGACTGAGCTGAGGTCTTGATTATGATCGAAATACAGGCTAGGTCAAAGGTTTACAAAAGAGATTCTAGTCGAATCAAGGCTTATGAAATGAAATTCTTTATCATCTGTTTCGAGTTTACAAGTCAAGAATCCTGCAAAAATGATAGAGAAATAATCTTGCTCGAACTTTTCGAGTGATGCTTAAAGTCATTTAATCCTACGTTAACTCAAGTGTCCTAATTAGAAGAGACTTTGAAGAGTCGTAAAGTAGGTTGGGATAAGGGACTGAGGAACGAAAAGACTTGTTTTGGCTCAAAAAATATATGCGAAATATTTGATGTTGGTGATCACTGCAGACTTGTCATCGATCTTGACCTTCTGAAAATATTTTCAAAGAATACCATCGTTGGTTGAGAGATGATAGCCTTCTGCTCAGAACTGTACTTTGCAAAGCAACCTCTTCGAGGAATCTTCCTTACAACCAGACTCGTTGGGAAATTTATAAGGAAGAATGCAAACACATTTCAACGAAGTTTACAAACTAATTTACAAAACTGTACGTTCAAGATTCAAAGGTATTGTAACGCTCCACGTCCCTTGGAGCTCATTACACTCACTCAGGCCCTCAATTACCCAGGAACCTAACATGGCCAAGCATGGTATGAAATGCGCATACGAAAAGGTGACAACATCACCATACAAAAGAAATAAAAAGAAAAATTGGAACAAGGGGAAAAGCATACCTATTTATACATTGCAGATTCATTAGTACATACATTGGAAGGGAAAATACAAAAGAAAATACAAAGCCGCACACTTGGGTAGGAAAAAGGAACTAAGGCCCAAGGTTCAAAGGTTACTACTATATCTTTCCCAAAGCCTAACACCAAAATGGTTCCTTAATCACCTAACCCCTTTAATCAGACTTCTTAGAAGAATAGCTTGAGTCGTCCTTTCCATCATTCCCCTCATCATCTGGATTGTAATCCGAAAAAGTCTCGGGTAGTACATTCTCTGAAGGTTCTTCAGTGTTTTCCTCAGTTTCCTCTTCTTCTTCAGCTTCTGCTACTTCTTCTTCCTCAGTGGCCTTGATTGCATTAGCAGAAATGTCACAACCTACGCCCGGGGCACAAGCTCGCGACTCCCTGCAAGCATAAGCTCTCTTTCGCGGTCTTAGAATTTACATATAGGTCGAGAAATATATCATATAGAAAGCACGCGGAAATGATGATATAAAAACTCCTCCGTACAAATACAAAATGAGACTTGGGTAATGAGAATACCAATAAAGACGTAAGTTCCCAACTTTTCATACAAGAGCATGACAAACTAAACTTGCTGGTCAATAGGGGTGACGAGGCTAGAACAAAAGACGATCATATCTGCTCTCAAAAGCGACAGGCATCGTGGTCACCATCAAAAAATTAGACTAGAAATAGGAACTTCTAAGTCGAGCTACTAGAGTCGTCGGTCTCCTCAGTATCTTTAGACGACTCATACTCCGAGAGAATCTCCGAGCAAACCTCCATGGTGTCCTCCATCGTCTCGTCAGCCAACGACTCCATCAGATCGTCCTCAATAGCCTTAATTACTATAACCTCATTGATGTCCTCTAAGGTCGGTGTCCTCTCAGGAACGTTTCTCGAGCCAGTTACTGATTCCTCGGCTTCCACCGAATCCTGAGCGGGATGGCACCAACTGGGTATCACCCCACGGGGTACCTCGGTAGGCTTCAGTGACCCTGTAGAAATGTCTCTTATCTTCCTGAATTAGGCCTTGTACCTATGAGGCTTCCAACTATTGCCACCCTCATCTACCTAGGTAATCGTACACTTCTTAACATAAACGGTCTCCTGTCCGTCATGGAACTCCTCAAAATATACCGACATCTCATTTGGGTCACCAAACTTGATTGGCCACATCCTCAAGGTCTAGGATCTGAAAAAAATGGAGTCCCACAACGGTGTGAGACATACATTTCAGTAAGGTGGGTCCTAACCCTATGTTAGGCTAATCGTCTACTCAGGCAGATACAATCACAAACAATTTATACAAAATCACATGAGGCATTTAACTATCACGAAATAACACATGAATGTCAAGCATGCAATCAAGGCATCTTATTACATCATTAAACTTAAGCACGTATTATCAAGCCAGATTACACCTTCCACCCCTTCTTGCCTCCTCACTTTCATGCCCGCGTTTAGAATGCCTCAGGCTCGGTCCGCGTAAACGCATCGAGTTTTCAATCTCATTCCAGGCTTGTGTCGACACATCTCAACTCCGTCTCGCGTTTCAAAGCATCAGGACTATAGCCTTCTCAACCCCGTGTCTCGTACGCCTCAGGGTGCCATTCAATTTAAACCCCGCGTCTCAGCGCCTCAGGTTATCCATTCACGTAACCTCGTATCTCATACGCCTCAAGATGTCACAATTTCTCAGACATGCCATAAGTTCATTTCATTTCATAGCACAAGTTCGAATGCAACTCATGCGACGAACGACACATCCATGGCATGCGAAACAATTAAATTTGACATATAAATGTGACAATCAATTCATGGTGCAAGCATTGTCAATCAATCAGGTCCTCTATATCTTTCTAGGATGTACATTAGACAATCACCTTATGAACCTCCAAAAATCGATCAATTCGCATGCAATTCGCCCAATCGAGTCCAATCCTCCTATCAAAGGTTTAGAATCTCCTTACCTCAAGCTTAATTCAATACAAGTCTTCTTTCGCACCTCAAGGGTTCGGTTTTAATGATCCAAAATCAAGTCCGCCGCGCAACCTAAGAAAATTCATCCAATCATCAATTTTTCTTCCTCAAATCGTCACCCCACTAAACATACACCTTATGAACCTATTAATTAACATCCTCACACTTCTCAACGATGCATTTGGAGCTCAATTTCAACACCAATAGTCTCCCACAGAATCAATATGCACAGAACCGAAACAAGGCATACTCGGTTCTGTGTATATCCCAATTTATCAGCCCTTAAACTAACTTAAATCCTCAATTTATCCACTAATCTACTTGAACATGTATTTTTAAGGGTTGGGGAGCCTCACCGAAAATTTGGAGTCAAGGCGACGCCGAAAAGTCCTTGAACGGTGCCGGTTCCTCCGAGTCTTCAACCTGTCAGTTTTAGCCCTTGAAACACAAGACCATTTGGGGTTAAAACTCCATTAAATTCTTTCAAAATTTTTACCACAGCTTAGTTTATGTGTCCTCTATATTTTCACAAAATTTGGTCAAAAAATTCAAAGGATTCGAAGTCCTATGAAGCCTAAACCGTGGCTTACCTCCAGTTGTGACGGTTTCCGTTGACTTCCGGGAGATTGGCCTGCCGGAGCTCCTCACTAAGTCAAATGACTTGCTTCCACTTGGAGAATGTCGGCAAGAGGATGAGGAAGCAGCAGGTGGTCGGCTCGATGGCTGGAAGTCGCCGGAAGTGGCGATCGACAGTGGCGAAGTTGGCGGACAGAATCGGTCTTGTGGCGAGCGGTCGGCAGAAAGGAAGAAGAAGAAGAAGAAGAAGAAGAAGAAGAAGAGAAATGGCAGAATAGAAGAGGAGAGCGAGAGAGGTTTAAGCAAATTTTCCAGAGTCAACTTGGTTGAATGGTAGGTTAAAAGTGACTCAATCAACATCAAAGCCTAATCCTTTGACATTTGTCTAAGGGTCAATCAATGTTTCATCCAATGACTCTCATTTTCTTCAATTTTCGGCAGCCTTGGGGTGTGGTTAATGATCAAAATTCCATCATCCAATTATATAGGCAAGGTTAGGGCTTGAGGGGCAAAATGATAATTTTACCCCCGATATCCGGAACGTCGTTTTCCTAATTCTAATTTTCTTTGATAAGGCAATGGCCAATCAAATTGTAATGTTGAAATTATTGATTCTCCATTTTCTAATTTCGAGGCTCGTTTCTAAATCATTTCTCTATCCAATGCGATTCTAGCCTATCCCGAACTGATGGGCTGCTTTGCAGACGTTACGTGTATCGACTCTGTGATTCATATCACACTTAGGACTCGTCAATCCATGGCAACTTTGGTTGTCATGTAATTGTGAGGGTCTATTACTAGTTTTGATGGTCTCGATCGTCAGTGTTCGATTTAGGAAAATTTTACAAATTATATATTGGTTAAGCGGCATCACCCGTGCTCCAATCATATAACGCTAGCAATGCATTCCTTAATCGTTTTTAGATCGGCCTTTTATGGCTCTAAATGTCCCCTCGACAATCTTTATAGTCAAAGCGTCATTTCTTATTCGAGTTCCCTAGGTCCACGTATCTTGTCTCTCGTTAGCCTTTCCCTTTTGGTCAATCGACTCGAGATTGATCAGATCCAAGCGAGATACGACTGAAATACATCGTTAGATACTTTTTCTTTAATGATTCTTGAAATGACAGGAGAAATCAGAATGTCACAACTCTTCCCCCCTTACAAAAATTTCATCCTTGAAATTTACATCAAACGTAGTTACTCGAACAAATGGAGGTATTGACGCCTTATCGTTTCCTCACTTTCCCAGGTAGCGCCTTCGGTTCCATGGTGCTCTCAAATAACATTGACCAATGGAATCGTTTTATTCCTCAGAATTTGCTCCTTTCGGTCTTCGATCCTAACTGGCTTCTCCACATAGGATACTCGGTCATCCACTTCTATAACCTTGTGGTTCAGTACATGCGTCGGGTCTGGCTCAAACTTCCATAGCATTGATACGTGAAAGATGTTGTGCACTTAGGATAGATTAGGCAGTAAGGCCAGTCTGTAGGCCAAGGTCCCAATCCGCTTCAGAATCTCAAATGGACCTACGTACCTTGCACTCAGTTTTCCTTTCTTTTCAAATCGAGATAATCCCCTTATCGGCGACATCTTAAGGAAAACATGATCGCCTACCTGAAATTCCAAAGGCTTACGTCGTTTATCCGCATAACTCTTCTAACGACTCTGTGCCGTCTTCAGTCTATCCCGAATTACTTTCACCGCTTCCACCGATTGTTCTACCAACTCTAGACCTATGATACTCCTTTCTCCAACCTCGTCCCAGCAAATAGGTGTTCGGCAAGCCCTTCCATAGAGTGCTTCAAACGGTGCCATTTGAATGCTCTACTAATAGCTGTTATTATATACAAACTCTACCAAATGCAGTTGATCCTCCCACACACTTTTGAAGTCTATTACGCACGCTCGCAACATGTCCTCGAGCGTCTGAATCGTCCTTTCCGATTGTCCATCCGTTTGTGGGTGGTATGCCGTACTAAATTGCAGTCGAGTTCCCATGGCATCCTGAAGACTTTTCCAGAAGTTTGCCGTGAACTTGAGATCTCTATCTGATGTGATTATTGCGGGTACTCCGTGTAGTCTCACTATTTGTTGCATATACAGCTCGGCATATCTGTCCATTGCGAAATCCTTTCGCACAGGGATGAAGTGTGCAGACTTGGTCAATCAGTCCACGACTACCCAAATAGAATCATGGCCTCTTTGGCTCCTTGGGAGTCCCATCACAAAATCTACCGTTACGTGTTCCCATTTCCATTCAGAAATTTCTAGTGGCTATAATAATCCACTAGACTTATAGTGTTGGGCCTTCACTTGCTGGCATGTCAAGCACTTCGCCACATACTTCGCCACATCCACTTTCATCCCGTTCCACCAATAGTTGACGCAAGTTCTGATACATCTTCGTGCTTCCTGGATGGATACTATAATTGCTCCTATGAGCCTCTGATAAAATCCTTTCTCTAAGTTCTTCATCAAAATTTCAAGATTCCATCCTCCAGTACTTAGAACTCTGGTTTCCTTTTTGTCGCGTCCATTTCCAGGATTTTCTGAATTTCTGGGTTCGTATGCTGCAAGACTTTTATCGTTTCCTGGACTCAGGTTCTATTCTCAGTGTAGCTATCAAACTGAATAACTGACAAACTTCCAATCTGAACTCAAAATCCCTCAAATCCTGGATTAACGACCACCCTTTCACCAATAGACAAGCGATGCTTGATTTTTCGCTGAGCGCATCCACGACTCGGTTCGCTTTCCGAGGGTGATACAGTATGTCGCAATCATAATCCTTAAGCAGCTCCATCCATCGATGCTGCCTCATATTCAGTTCCTTATGGGAAAACAAATATTTCAAGCTCTGGTGGTCAGTGTAAATCTGAAACTTTTCGCCACACAAATAGTGTCTCTAGATTTTCAGAGCAAAGATGATCGCTGCAAACTCCAAATCGTGAGTCGGATAGTTCATTTCGTGCGATCTCAGCTGTCGGGACCCGTAGGCTACTACTTTTTCAAGTTGCATTAGCACACAGCCTAGTCCCTTTAGCGAAGCATCGCTATATATCTCATAGCCTCCAGGTCCTGATGGAATCGTCAACATCGATGTGGTTGTCAACTGATGGTTAAGCTCTTGGAAACTCCTTTCGCACTTATCCGTCCATTCGAACCTTGTTTATTTCTTTGTCAATCTCGTCAGTGGAATGGCTATGGATGAAAACTTCTCCACAAAACGTTTGTAATATCCTGCCAATCCCAAGAAACTTTGAACTTCCGTGACCGTAGTAGGTCTAGGCCAATTCGTAATGGCTTCGATCTTTGTAAGATCCACCGCAATTCCTTCTCCAGACACCTCATGACCAAGAAACACTTTATCCAACCAGAACTCGCATTTACTAAGCTTAGCGTAAAGCGAGTGTTCCCTCAGAGTCTACAAAACAATCCTCAAGTGCTCTTCGTGTTCCTCATTACTTCTTGAGTAAATTAGAATATTATCAATGAATACTATGACGAATCTATCCAAAAATTCCTTAAACACCCGATGCATCAAATCCATAAATGCGGCTGGAGCATTGGTTAATCCTAAATGCATCACAGTGAATTCATAATGACCATACCTTGTCTTAAAAGCAGTCTTAGGTATGTATTCCTTCTTGATTCTCAATTGGTGATATCTGGTTTTCAGGTCAATCTTAGAGAATACCGCAGCTCCTTGCAACTAATCAAATAAATCATCAATCCTCGGTAGAGGGTACTTATTCTTCACTGCCACTTGGTTCAACTGTCTATAGTCGATGCATAGATGCAAGGACCCATCCTTTTTCCTTACAAACAACATCGGCGCTCCTCACGGTGAAGCACTCGGTCGGATAAATTCCTTATCCAGTAGCTATTGCATTTGCACCTTTAACTCCTTCAGTTCTGACAAAGACATTCTATAGGGTGCCTTTGAGATCGGCTCCGTTCCGAGAGCTAACTCAATCACAAATTTTATTTCTCGCTCTGGTGGCAACCCTGGTAACTCCTAGGGAAAAATGTCAGGAAACTCACGCACTATCGGAATACTTTCTAGTTTAGGCTCCTTAGCATTCGTGTCCATAACTGCGATTAAGTACGCGTGACATCCTTCATTCATCAACTTTGTCGCGTCAAGAGACAAGACTAAAGGAATCGAGGTTCCTCCTCGACTTCCCATAAATTCAAAGCTAGGGTGACCTTCCGGATAGAACCGGATTATCGTACTATCACAATCCATTACTGCCCCTTGTTTACCCAACCAGTCCATTCCTATGATCACATCGAAGTCATACATGGGCAACACAGCTAAATCGATACTCTCCTTACTACCTCCAATTACGATTTTACAGTCAACACAGTCCAATGAAACTAGTATATTATCTTTCAATGGGGTGGCAACATGTAGAATCACACTCAAAGGTTCTAACTTCATGTCAACTAAATCAGCAAACTGAGCAGACACAAATGAGTGTGTTGCGCCAGGATCAAACAAAGCATATGCACCTTGGTCACACAAATAAACCGTACCTGTGACCACGCTTGACGTTTCTTCTACCTCCCTGCGGGCTACTGCATAAACTCTCCCCCTCAGTAGAAGGTCGATTTTGATCAATCTAAGGAGTGGCAGCCGATGGTCCAGCTTGTGGTCGCTGTCCTTGAGGTCGATTCGCTGGAGCTTGGTTCGGGCAAGTTCTCATCTGGTGGCCCATCTGACCACACTTGAAGCATGCTCCAGTTCTTGCCGGGCATAGTCCATTACCATGCCTTCTGCCACAGAGGCGACAGTTCCAGTTCATGGGGTTCGGCGGCTTCACAATGTTCTTCCTTATCGGAGGGACAAAACGCCTATTGTCAGTCATTGGCCTCTTGCCCGTCTGGCGATTGTCTCTGAATGAATTAAACCACGATCCAGATGCGGCATTCCTCTCCTTCAGGTTTCTCTCGATCATCTGACCCTGTTCATAGATTCCTTGTAGGTTCTCAGATTCAGGGCTATCATCTGGTTGCGAAGCTCAAGTCTCAGTCCATCCCGAAATCTTCGCGTCTTCTCTAGGGGATCCTCTACTGATCGAGGTGCGTACCTTGACAGCTTAGAGAACTCTGCTTGATATTGATCCACGGTCAATTGATTCTGACGTAGCTGTAAGAACTCAACTTGCTTTCTTTCCCAGGCTGTCTCTGAGAAATACTTGTCATTGAATGTCGTACTAAAGGCATTCCAGGTCATGGTTGTTCCTTTCGGAAAGACTCCATTCTTAATGGCAGCCCACCAATCATTCGCGGTACCTTCTAGTTGGTACACCGCCAATAGTACTTTCTCTTCATCCGTGCATCTTAGGACTCCAAAGGCCTTTTTTAGTTTCTTGATCCATCTCGGTGCTAGTTCATGATCTTCAGTCTCGTCAAACTGGGTCGGCTTTAGCTTGATAAATTGTTCGACTAGTTGGCCCATCTGCTTGGCCGCAATAATTTCTTCTTGGTCATTCGCTGCCTCATTGCCCTAGTCGTGATCGTCATTATTTCCATTGCCCCCGTTATTGTCGTTGTTGGTGTTGACGGCAACTATTGCGGCTCCTACCGCTTAGGCTATGGTAGCATCCCTATCCTAAGTTTGCCTATCGATGAGGTCGCCAATCCTTTCGTGCGCCCTTAGTACTCCATCCATTCTCGGGTCTTTCGTTACCGGTGGCCTCGAGCTAGAGGCTCCGTTCTTGGGCCTTCCTGATCTCTTAGATGGATTACTCATTCTTTTATGCTTCTACTGGTCTTGGTCCACCACAATTTCATGAAGGAATTAGTAACTCATTCATTCAACCAAGTCCAGCGCTACCAAACTATGCCTTAATAGAAACAGTTACAATACAACAACCTCCTACACAATAAATTCTACAAACACCTCAATAAGCAGTTCATGGCTGCTCCTCAATTCCATTCACTCCAACGGTTCACCAAAACAAGCCATGCTCATTCACTTAACATGTCAAAATCCAGAAATGACCTTCAACGCTAAGCATGGTACTTAATCCTCATACATTACCACAACCCTGCCAAGGTCAAATGCCAATCACATATGCCAAGTCATGTGCAATGCATCTCGTGCCTTGCTCTAGTAAGTTTCCTAAGGTCTCGCTACCCGTCCTTGTCCCAACTTAATCCTCCTTATTACTCCAATCTTTAATCAATCTTGGATCGAGCTGACCTTGCTCTGATACGAAAGCAAAGCGGGGATGTCAAGCCACGCGCCCGAGGCACGAGCTCGCGACTCTTTGCAAGCACAAACTCTCTCTTGAGGTCCCAGAATCCACATATAGGTTGAGAGATATAGCATATAGAAAGCACGCGGAAGCGACAATATAAAAACTTCTCCGTACAGATACAAAATGGGACTTGAGTAACGAGAATACCAATAAAGATGTAAGTTCCCAAATTTTCATACAAGAGCATGGCAAACTAAACTTGCTGGTCAATAGGGGTGATGAGGCTAGTACAAAAGACGATCATATCTGCTCTCAAAAGAGACAAGCATCGTGGTCATCATCAAAATATTAGACCAGAAACAAGAACTCTTGAGTCGAGCTACTGGAGTCGTCGGTCTCCTTAGTATCTTCAGATGGCTCATACTCCGAGGGAGTCTTCGAGCAAACCTCCACGGTGTCCTCCATCGCCTCGTCAGCCGACGGCTCCACCAGATCGTCCTCAGTAGACTCGATGACTAAAACTTCATCGGTGTCCTCCAGGGTCGGTGTCTTCTTAAGAACGTTTCTCGAGCCAACTACTAATCCCTCAGCCTCCACCGAATCTCGAGCGGGATGGCACCAATTGGGTATCGGCCTACGGGGTACCTTAGTGGGCTTCAATAGCCCTGTAGAAACGTCCCCTATCTTCTTGAACCAGGCCTCGTACCTATGAGGCTTCCAGCTACCACCACCCTCATCTACCCAGACAATCGTACATTTCCTAACATAAACGGTTCCGTGTCCGTCTAGGAACTCCTCAAAATAACTGACATCTCCTTTAGATCACCAAACCTGATTGGCCACATCCTCAAGGCCTAGAATCTGAAAAAAAAGGGTCCCACAATAGATGAGACATACATCTCAATAAGGTGGGTCCTAACCCTAGGTTAGGCTGACCGTCCGCTCAGGCATATACAATCACAAACAATATATACAAAATCACATGAGGCATTCAACTATCAAGAAATAACACACAGATGTCAAGCATGCAATTAAGGCATCTTATTACATCATTAAGCTCAAACACGTATTATCAAGCCAAATTACACCAGCCTCCTCACTTTCATGCCCATGTTTAGAACGCCTCAGGCTCGGTCTACATAAACGCATTAGACCGTCTCATTGACAAACCCGCATAAACGCATCAGGTTTTCAATCTCATTCCAAGCCTGTGTCGATACATCTCAACTCTGTCTCGCGTTTCAAAGCATCAGGACTATGGCATTCTCAACCCTGCATCTCGTACGCCTCAGGGTGCCATTCAATTCAAATCCCGCGCCTCAGCGCCTCAAGGTATCCATTCAAGCAACCCCGCGTGTCATACGTCTTAGGGTGTCACAACTTCTCAGACATGCCATAAGTTCATTTCATTTCATAACAAACGTTCGAATGCAACTCATGTGACGAACAACACATCCATGGCATGCGAGACAATTAAATTTGACATACAAACGCGACAATCAATTCATGGTGCAAGCATTATCAAACAATCAGTTCCTCTATATCTTTCTAGGATGGACATTAGACAATCACCTTATGAACCTCCAAGAATCGATCAATTCGCATACAATTCGCCCAATCGAGTCCAATCCTCCCATCAAAGGTTTAGAATCCCCATACCTCAAGCTTAATTCAATACAAGTCTTCTTCCAAGCACCTCAAGAGTTTGGTTCTAATGATCCAAGATCAAGTCCACCGCGCAACCTAAGGAAATTCATCAAATCATCAATTTTTCTTCCTCAAATCGTCACCCCACTAAACATACACCTCACGGACCTATCCATTAACATCCTCACACTTCTCAATGAGGAATTTGGAGCTCACTTTCAACACCAATAGCCTCCCACAGAACTGGTATGCACAGAACCGAAACAGGGCATACTCGATTTTGTGCATATCCCAACTTATCAGCCCTTAAACTAACTTGAATCCTTAATTTATCCACTAATATACTTGCTAACATGTATTTCTAAGGGTTCGGGAGCCTCAACGAAAATTTAGAGTCAAGGCGACGCCGGAAAGTCCTTGAACGGCGTCGGTTCCTCTGAGTCTTCAACCAGTCAATTCTGGCCCTCAAACACAAAACCCATTTGGGGTCAAAAATCCATTAAATTCCTTCAAAATTTTTACCACAGCTCAGTTTATGTGTCCTCTAGATGTCCACAAAATTTGGTTGAAAAATTCAAAGGATTCGAGGTCATATGACGCCTAAACCGTGGCTTACCTCCGGCTGTGACGGTTTCCATTGAATTCCGGGAGATTGGCAGGCCGGAGCTCCTCACAGAGTCAAATGGCTTGCTTCCACTTGAAGAATGTCGGCAAGAAGATGAGAAAGCATCAGGTGGTCAGTTCGGTGACTGAAAGTTGTCGAAAGTGGCGGTCGACGACGGCGAAACTGGCGGACAGAATCGGTCGGGCGGCAAGCGATCGGCAGAAAGGAAGAAGAAGAAGAAGAAGAAGAAGAAGAGAAATGGCAGAATGGAGGAGGGTGTTCGGCCAAGAGGAGAGAGAGAGAGAGAGAGAGGTTTATGCAAATTTTCAAGAGTCAACTTGGTTGAATGGTAGGTTAAAAGTAACTTAATCAACATCAAAGCTTAATCCTTTGACACTTGTCCAAGGGTCAATCAATGCTTCATCCAATGGCTCTCATTTTCTTCAATTTTCAGTAGCCTTGGGCGTGTTTAATGACCAAAATGTCCTTATCCAATTATATAGGCAAGGTTAGGGCTTGAGGGGCAAAATGGTAATTTGAACCCCGATGTCCGGAACGTCGTTTTCCTAATTCCAATTTTCTTTGATAAGGCGACGGCCAATTCAATTGTAATGTTAGAATTCTTGATTCTCTATTTTCTAATTTCGAGGCTTGAATCTGAATCATTTCTCTATCCAATGCGATTCTGGCCTATCCCAAACTGACGGGCGACTTTTGTAGACGTTACGCGTATCGACTCTGTGATTCATACCACACTTAGGGCTCGTCAATCCATGGCGACTTTGATTGTCATGTAATTGTGAGGGTCTATCATTTGTTCCGATGGTCTCGATCGTCATTGTTCGATTTAGAAAAATTTTACAAATTATATATTGGTTAAGCGGCATCACCCGCGCTCCAATCATATAATTCTAGCAATACATTCCTTAATTGTTCTTAGATCAGCCTTTTATGGCTCTAAATGTCCCCTCGACAATCCTTATGGTCAAAGCTTCATTTCTTATTCGAGTTCCCTAGGTCCACGTACCTTGTCTCGCGTTAGCCTTTCCCTTTTGGTCAGTCGACTCGAGATTGATTAGATCCGAGCGAGATATAACTGAAATACATCGTTAGATACTTTCTCATTAATGAGTCTTGAAATGACAAGAGAAATCAGAATGTCACAAGAAATCTTTATATAATTCATGTATTCCGCAAAAGACAATGAAGACTTTAACACTTCAGGTATGTTTCTTGAACCTCCCACAGATGCTGGGTTATCCACTTCAATATCTGGTCGGGACAGATGACATCAGGTTGGAATCACTTCCCACGAAACATCCCCAGGAGATAGAGGTCCCATCAAGCTATTGTCACCTACTTGACAAAACCATGCCTCAAAACAGTGGAGTTGTAGTTCCAACTTTCCTTCATCTATCCAGACAGTTGTGCGCTTCCTGACATATGTGATACCCTTCCGATAAGGGAACTCATCGAAAAGGGCAATCATCTCCTTTGAATTGCCTAGGCGAATTGACAATATGGCTAAGGCTTGGAGCCTGAAAAGTTTGTCCCACTATGGGGTGAGATCGACATTTCAAAAAGTAAAACCTAACCCTATACCTCAATACCAGTCCTACCAGACCACACACATATGCCACTCAAATGCAAAATAACAAATAACGCAATGGCACAAGGCATCACACAATAGAAATATCAATTATCAGGCATGGATAATCAGTACAAACAATCATGCTCAACTTCAAGGTCCTAATACACAAGCACATGCACCACATACACCACAGCCGCCACTTTCTCATCTACCCACATACGCCACTGGCACTCCTACCATCCAACATCACCGGGGTCACAGGCCAATCAATGTTCACATACTACTAGGGCCACAGGCCAATCAATAATCTCTAGGCTTATAGCCACTCAATGCCACCGGGGTCACAGAATAATCGGCATTTTCATTCTAATTCAATTTTACCATCCTCCGATACCACCAAGGTCACAGACCAATCGATATCCTCCATACTTCCTTCATTGGATCCACAATGCTATCACAACACGCACAATTCAATTCATACAATTCACTAATCATTCAACTCATTCAATAACTCATCCAGCAGTGTCCTAACATTCAGATAAAGGTTTAGGAGACACTTTGATTAAATATCACGATGTCATACCAAGCAACTCTTCTTAAAGCCACAAGTGTAGAATTCCCATGAATTCTTTTTCAACCTAAAAAGATTAACCAATCTTGAGTCATGAACCATGGAATGCTTAATTCCATTAACTCAATCTTTCCCTAGCCATGCCATTGGCAATTCAAGACACCTTTTCTAGCAATTGAACACATGACAATGCTTCCCCCCGGACTCTTAATGTGTTCGGTTTACTCAGTTATGCATATGGCAAGACACAATTTAAAGTTTCGTGCACCAATTTTACCACAAATTACTTTCAAACCTCAATCCACTTCTCATACTTCCCATTGACACCTCACATGATATCATATAAGACATTATAAGTCCACTTGAAGTTCAAATGCTCTTCATTCAACCCCTAAATAGAACTGGCGAGCATTGTTCATCCCCTAAACAGAACTGGTTTCGATTTCCGACCTCTCAATCGAGCCATACTTCAATCTCAAGCCTAGCTCTTTACACAAATAACATACCAAGGCCTTCATTTACAAGTTTAGAAGGCTTAATAAGATATTTGAAGAGAAACCACACAATAAGGATCTCGAAACAGCCCGGCTTCCTCAAGGTCAGAATCTGTCCATAATTCACCATCAATGTTCAGCCATAAAAACCTATTTTAACATCAACCAACTTGTAGCCACAGACCATCAAACCTCAGTACTAAATTTTATGAAGGTCTCTTAAAAATTTTGAGGCCAATTGGAGTCTCTAAGAGGTAGAACGAAGACCTTAACTCAGCTCGCGATTTCTGTCCGATTTTGATCTAAGGACTGGTCGGAAAAAACTGTTCAATGAAACCTCGAACTACCACTTGGAACGTGTCAAGGACACACTTATCTAGCTTCTGGTGGTTGGAGCTTGACCAAGCAGCACCGACAAGGGGCCGGCGATCTGACCGAACTAGGAGGCAAAAAACTGTCTTCTGGGCAGTTTTTCGGTGAGAGCAAAAGGAGAGGAAAATGCAAGGGAAATTGAGGGGAATGGTTGTCTCACACACATAATTGAGGTTAATTTGGCATGACTAGGTTTGGTGGGGTAATTAATGCTTGAAAGCTTCAATGGTTGACATGTGGCACAACCCAATAATACAACCAAGACTTTGACTCATCCTTTGACCCTACGTGTATCAATTTTTGGCAATCATATAGTGTGGGGAAAAATGACCATTTTGTCCTTCTTGCATTCTTAAGTCAAGGCAAATGGTCGAGGGGCAAAATGGTAGTTTTTCACTTTCAGTCCAAACTTCGCTTTTCCAATTTGAAATTGCCATTTATCGAAACGTCATCAAATTCTTGTTTGGAATTGGAATTCTCTATTTTCAATTGCCACTTTTGAGCTTCCATTTCATGATCATTCGTCCGTTGATTGTAACTCCTGTTTGTCTCGAACTAACAGGCGGCTTTTGCAGACGTTATGCGTATCGACTCTGTGATTCTCATCACATTGAGGAAAACTCAAGTTATGACGGCTTTGATTGTCATGCAATTGCGAGGGTTCATTGCTAGTTTTGATGATTTTGATCGTCATAGCTTGATTTAGGAAAATTTACAAATTATACATTTTGTTAAGCGGCATCACCCGCGATCCAATCGTATAACACTAACATTATATTCCTTAATCGTTATTTGATCGGCCCTATTGGCTCTAAATGTTCCCTCAATAATCCTTATGGTCAAAGCGTCATTTCCTTTTTCAAGTTTCCTAGGTCCACATACCTTGTCATGCGTTAGCCTTTCTCTTTTGATCAATTTACTCAAGATTGATCAGATCTGAGCGAGACAAAACTGAACTACATCGAAATATACATTCTCATTCAATAGCCTCTAATAGCAGGAAATTCAGAATGTCACAATTCTTCCCCCTTTACAGAAATTTTATCCTCGAAATTTACAATAAACCCAACTTATGTAAACAAATGGGGGTATTGACGTCTCATCGCTTCTTTGCTTTCCCATGTTGCTCCTTCGGTCCCGTGATACTCCTAAATCACTTTGACTAATGGAATCGTCTTATTCCTTAAGACTTGTTCCTTTTGATCCTCGATTCTAATGAGCTTTTCCACATATGACACCTTGTCATCCGCCTTGATGGTTTCAAAATCCAAATATGAGTCGAGTTTGGTTCGTACTTCCTCAGCATTTGACACATGAAATACATTGTGCGCTTACGATAAGTTCGACGGTAGAGCGAGTCTGTAGGCCAAAGTTTCAATTCGCTCTAGAATTTCAAAAGAACCTACGTATCTTGGACTCAGTTTTCCCTTTTTCTCAAATCGAGACAATCTACGCATCGATGATACCTTCAGGAAAACATGGTCACCAACTTGAAATTTCAATGGTTTGCGTCTTTTATCAACATAACTTTTCTATCGACTTTGTGCCGTTCTCAGCCTTTTCTAATGATTTTAATCGCCTCAACAGACTGTTCCAATAACTCAGGGCCTGTTATACTCCTTTCTCCAACTTCATCCCAACATATAGGCGTTCTGCAAGCTTTTCCATACAGTACCTTAAAAGGCGTCATACCAATGCTTTGCTGGTAACTGTTATTATACGCAAACTCCATCAAATGCTGTTGGTCTTTCCAGCCACCTTTAAAATCTATGACACAGGCTCGCAACATATCCTCGAGCATTTGAATCGTTCTTTTTTACTACTCGTCCGTTTGTGGATGATACACTATACTGAATTGCAATCTAGTTCTCAAAGCCTCTTGCAGACTCTTCCAAAAGTTTGCTGTAAACTTAGGATTTCGATCCGATGTAATTATAACTGGGACTCCTTGCAATCGCACAATTTGACTCATATATAATTCTGCGTACTTATCCATTGCAAAATCCTTTCGCACAGGTATAAATGTGCCGATTTGGTTAATCTATCCATGATAACCCAAATTAAGTCATGGTCTTTCTGACTCCTCGGTAACCCCATCACAAAAGCCATCGTCACATGTTCCCATTTCCACTCAGAAATTCTAGAGGTTGCAACAATCCTCAAGGCTTGCAATGTTGAGCTTTCACTTGTTGACAAGTCAAACACTTCACCACATACTTAGCTACATCTATTTTCATTCCATTCCAACAGTAGTGTTCACGCAGATTCTGATACATCTTAGTGTTTCCCGGATGAATACTATAATTGCTCCCATGAGCTTCCGACAAAATCTTTTTATTGAGTTCCTCGTCCCCAGGCACACATAAACGTCCGCGAAACTTCAGAATTCCATCAACTGACACTTGAAACTCAGATTTCCTTTTCGTCACATCCATCTCGAGAATCTTTTGAATCTCCGGATCCGTAGACTGTAGAGTCTTTACTCTTTCTTGTATTTCGAGCTCAACTTTCAAGGTTGCCACTAAACTTGACAGTAGGTGAACTTCCAGTTTAAACTCAGAATCCCTTAACTCCTTTAATAAGGACCATTCTTTACCCAATAAGAGTGCAATACTTAACTTCCAGCTAAGTGCATCCGCGATTCTATTCGCCTTTCCAGGATGATACAAATTTTCACAGTCACAATCCTTGAGTAACTCCATCCATCGACGCTGTCTCATATTCAATTCTTTCTGCGAAAATAGGTACTTCAAACTCTGATGATCAGTATAAATCTGAAATCTTTCGCCTTATAAGTAGTGCCTCCAGATCTTTAAAGCGAAGATGATGGCAGCTAATTCCAAATCATGCGTCGGATAATTCATTCATGTGGTCTCAACTGTCGTGAGGCATAAGCAATCACTTTCTATGTTGCATCAACACACACCCTAATCATTTTAGCGAAGCATCGCTATATATTTCATAACCTCCAGGTCTAGAAGGAATGGTTAATACTAGTGCTGTCATCGATCGGTGTTTAAGTTCTTGGAAACTTTTTTCACACTTGTCCATCCATTCGAACTTCACATCCTTCTTCGTTAGTCTCATCAACGGAGTAGCGATAGACGAAAACTTCTCCACGAATCGCCTATAATAACCTGCTAATTCCAAAAAACTTCTAATCTCGGTAACCGTCGTAGGTCTAGGCCATTTCATAACTGACTCAATCTTTGAAGGATTTACTAAAATTCCTTCTCTAGAAATCACATGATTAAGGAAAGCTACCTTACTCAACCAAAATTTACATTTACTAAACTTGGCGTAAAGCGAATGCTTCCTCAGGGTTTGAAAACTACCCTAAAATGTTCCTCATGTTCTCCATAGTCTTCGAATAAATCAAAATATCATCTATAAAAACAATGACGAATCGGTCCAAGTACTCCTTAAACACTCGATGCATCAAATCCATGAATGTAGCGAGGGCATTAGTCAAACCAAAAAGCATAATCGTAAACTCGTAGTGTCCATATCTCGTTCTAAAGGCAATCTTTGGTATATCCTCCTTCTTAATCTTCAGCAGGTGATATCTAGTTCTCAAATCTATTTTAGAAAATATAGACGCTCCTTGCAGCTGATCAAACAAATCATCTATCTTGGGCAAGGGATACTTGTTCTTGATGGTTACTTGATTCAATTGCCTGTAATCTATACACAAACGTAAGGATCTATCCTTCTTCCTTGCAAACAGCACTGACGCTCCCCATGGCAATGCGCTCGGTTTAATGAATCCCTTATCCAGTAGTTCTTGTATCTGCACTTTTAATTCTTTCAGCTCAGATAAGGACATCCTGTACGGTGCCTTCGAGATTGGCTCTGTTCCAGGTGCCAACTCAATCACAAACTCAATTTCTCTCTCAAGTGGTAATCCTGACAATTCCTTAGGAAAGACATCAGGAAATTCACGTACCACCGCTATGTTGTCCAACTTCGGCTCCTCCATCGTTGTGACCATTGCAACCACTAGATAAGCTTGACACCCTTCGTCAACAGTTTAGTTGCCTCAAGTTATGACACCAAAGAAATCGAGGTTCCTCCCTGACTTCTTGCAAATTCTAAACTAGGGCGACCTTCCGAGTAAAACCTAATTACCCTATTACCACAATCAACTACATCCCTTTGTTTCCCCAACCAATCCATACTAATAATCACATCAAATCATACATAGGCAGCATAGACAAATCACTATCTTCCAATCCGCACAACCTAGTGAGACTAGCACATTATCCTTTAATGATGTAGCCACATGCAGTAGAACATTCAATGGTTTCAAGTCCACATCCACTAGATCATCAAATTGAGCAGATATAAAGGAATGCGAAGCACCAGGATCAAACAAGCCATAGACAACTTGGTCGCATAAATAAATTATACATGTGACCACACCAGGCGCTTCTTTCACCTCTCTACGTACCACAACGTAAACCCTTCCTTGATCTAGTGGTCAATTTTGTTCATTCTGTGGAACCATAGCCGGTAGTCCTACTTGTGGTCGTTGTCCTTGTGCTTTGGGTCTCGGAGCTTGATTAGGACAATTCTTCATCTGATGGCCCATTTGACCACTCTTATAACATGCCCCTATCCTAGTAAGGCGAGGACCATTTCCATGCCTTCTTTTGCAAATACAACAATACCAGTTGAACTGGTTCGTCGGCTTTCCGATATTTCTGCGAATCGGTGGGACAAATCATCGGTTGTTCACCATTGGCCTTTTTCCCAACTGTCGATTATCCCTACGAGAAGTAAATTGTGATCCAAAAGCAACGCCTCTTTTCTTGATATCCCTTTCAATCATTTGACTTCTCTCATATATCTCCCGATACGTTCTCAAGTTCATAGTTATTATCCTACTGCGAATCTCTGGTCTCAGACCATCTCGAAATCTTTGTGCTTTCTCAAGTGGATCCTCCACTGACCTTGGTGCATACCTCGATAATCTTGCAAACTCAGCTTCATATTGATCCACGGTTAGTTGATTTTGTGGCAACTGCTGAAATTCCAGTTGTTTCCTTTCACATGCCGTCTCAAAAAAATATTTGTCATTGAAAGCAGCAGTGAAGGCAGCCCAAGTTAAAGCCGTACCTTCAGGAAATACTCCTCCCTTCAAGGCACTCCGTCAATCATGCACAATTCCCTCTAGCTGATACACAACTGGCAACACTTTCTCTTTATTTTTGCATCTCAACATTTAAAAAGCCTTTTCGAGTTTCTCAATCCACCTTGGAGCCAACTCAGGATCTCAAGTACCATCAAACTGGGTCGGTTTTATTTAATAAACTACTCAACCAACTGACCCATTGATCTATTGGCATTAACATCCCCTTGAGCATTCCCAGCTTCAGCACCCTGGGCATTATTTCCGTTTACCATATTCACAACTGCTACTATAGTTTTAGCAGCTTGAGCTATAATCTCAACTCTATCTTCCGCTTGTCTAAGAGCGGTAACAGCTCTATCTTGAGCTTCCTTTGCCATAAGCTCTCCAATCTGTTCTAAGGCTCTCGGAACTCCTTCCATTATTGGATCCTCGGCCACTGGACCTCTCGACCTAGAAGCTCCGCTTCTCAGCCTTATGGGTTGATTGCTCATACTTGTTCAGCTTAACTTACTTGAGTCACCATAATTCCACCGTGGAATTAGAGTTCTAATTCACTTACTCACATCCCATTACTTCTATGCTATTCAATAAGGCAGCATCCATAAAACAACAGCCAATCACTCAGGCATTCTCATTTACATATTAATCAAGAATACAAATCCATACCTCAAGCCCAGAATCATCTGCAACTTAGTAAAATCAGAGGTATAACTCATTCATTCAATCCATATCCACAACAACATGCTAAGTGCAGAGCTTGACCCTTCATAAGTGCACCACAACCATGCCATGTTAAGATGCCAATCACATTCGCCACTCATATGCCATGCATTCATGCTTGCCTCTAACGACTCCCTCTAAGGACTCACTACCGCAAATCATCTAAATTCTTTTACTCCTTATTACTCCAATCCTTAATCAACGGTAATCTTGGTAACCTGCTCTGATACCACTTCAATCGAGGATGTAACGACCCACATCCCTTGGAACTTATTACACTCACCTCAGGCCCTCAATTACCTAAGAATCTAATACGGCCTAGCATGGTATGAAATACGCATACGAAAGGGTGATAACATCACCATACAAGAGAAATAAAAAGGAAATTTGGAACAAGGGGAAAAGCACACCTATTTATACATTGCAGAAACATTCAGTACATACACCGGAAGGGAAAAGATAAAAGAAAATACAAAGCCGCACACTTGGGTAAGAAAAAGGAACTAAGGCCTATGGTTCAAAGGTTACTACTATACCTTTCCCAGAGCCCAATACTAAAATAGTTCTTTAATCACCTAACCCCTTTAACCGGACTTCTCAGAAGAACAACTTGAGTCGTCCTTTCCATCATCCCCTCATCATCTGGATTGTAATCCAAAAAAATCTCGGATAGTACATGCTCTGAAGGTTCTTCAATGTCTTCCTCAGTTTCCTCTTCTTCTTCAACTTATACTTCTTCTTCGTTAGTGGCCTCAATCGCATAAACAGAAATCTCTATATAATTCATGTACTCCGCAGAAGATAGTGGAGACTTCGACAATTCAGGTATGTTCCTTGAACCTCCCACGGATGTTGGGTTATCCACTTCAATATTCGATCGAGACGGAAGACACCAGGTCGGAGTCACTTCCTACGGAACATCCTTAGGTAGTAGAGGTCTCATCAAGCTACTTTCACCCACTTGACAAAACCAAGCCTTAAAATGGTAGGGTTGTAGTTTCAACTTTCCTTCATCTACTCAGACAGTTGTGCGCTTCCTGACATATGTGATACCCTTCCGATAAGGGAACTCATCAAAAACGGCGGTCATCTCTTTTGGATCGCCCAGGCGGATTGGCAACATGGCTAAGGCTTGGGGTTTGAAAATTTTATCCCATTACGGGGTGAGATCTATATCTCAGAAAGTGAAACCTAACCCTCATCTCAGTACCAGTCCTACCAGACCACACACATATGCCACTCAAATGCAAAATAACAAATAACGTAATGGCACAAGGCATCACACAACGGTAATATCAATTATCAGGCTTAGATAATCAGTACAAACAATCATGCTCAACTTCAGGGTCCCAATACACAACCAAATGCACCACATACACCACAGCCACCACTTTCTCATCCATCTACATACTCCACTGTCACTCCTGCCATTTGACATCATCGGGGCCACTGGCCAATCGATGTCCACATACCACTAGGGCCATAGGCCAATCGATACTCTCCAAGCTTACAGCCACTTAATGCCACCGAGGTCATAGACCAATCGGCATTTTCATTCTTATTCAATTTCACCGCCCTTCAATACCACCGGAGTCACAGACCAATCGGTATCTCCACACTTTCTTCATTGGATTCACAATGCCATCACAACACGCACAATTCAATTCATTCAATTCACCAATCATTCAACTCATTTAATAACTCATCCAGCAGTATCCTAACATTTAGATAAAGGTTTAAGAGACACTTACTTTGATTAAATATCACAATGTCACACCAAGCAACTCTCCTTAAAGCCACAAGTATAGAATCCCTACGAATTCTTCGTCAACCTAAAAAGATTAACCAATCTTGAGTCACGAACCATTGAATGCTCACTTCCATTAACTCAATCTTTCCCTAGCCATGCCATTGGCAATTCAAGACACCTTTTCTAACAATTAAACACATGACAATGCTTCCCCTCGAATCCTTAATGTGTTCGGTCATACACATGGCAATACACAATTTAGAGTTTCGTGCATCAATTTTGCCATAAATCACTTCCAAACCACAATCCACTTCCCACACTTCCCATTGACACCTCACATGATATCATATAAGACATTATAAGTCCACTTGAAGTTCAAATGCTCCTTATTCAGCCCCTAAATAGAGCCGGCGAGCATTGTTCATCCCTTAAACAGAATCGGTTTCTATTTCCAACTGCTCAATCGAGCCATACTTCAATCCCAAGCCTAGCTCTTTATACAAATAACGTACCAAGGCCTTCATTTACAAGTTTAGAAGACTCACCAAGAGATTTGAAGAGAAACCACACTCCAAGAATCTCGAAACAGCCCGGCTTCCTCAAGGTCAGAATCTGTCCATAATTCACTATCAATATTTAGCCATAAAAACCTATCTTAACATCAACCAACTTGCAGCCACAAACCATCAAACCTCAGTACTAGTTGTTATGAAGGCCTCCTAAAAATTTTGAGGCAAATCGGAGTCTCTAAGAGGTAGAACGAAAACCTTACCCTAGCTCGCATGATTTCTATCCGATTCTGGTCTAAGGGCTGGTCGGGAAAATCCGTTCAATGAAATCTCGAACTACCACTTGGAACGTGTCAAGGACATACTTATCTAGCATCTGGTGGTCGAAGCTCGATCAGGCGATGCCGAAAAGGAGCCAATAATCTAACCGAACAAGGAGGTAGAAAACTGTCTTAGGACGATTAGGATACCTCGCATGATTAGGACACTGGGGCTTAGAGGACAACAGACCCTTCTTGCTTAGGACAACTAAGACTTGAGAAACAGTCCTAGGAAGTGGAGAAAGCGTCCGATTCTTGCATTGATTTATCCTCTGATGCTGCTGACCATATCCCAACTTCTATCGAGGAGCAAACTGCATCTTTTAGACCTCCGCTGGTATCTTCTTGACATAAGCCATATTGACTTCGAGAGTGTGTTTTTTATCCTTATTACTAGTAAATCACTTTTCAGAAGAAGTGATTTCACTGTACCATCCCTTCTTCAATCCAGATTGAATTCCTCTCCCATAAAAACGAGCTCGCAAAATGTTCGTACTACTGTAATCAGCATGTGCGAACGGATTGCTTGTAGAAGAGTAGATACAAATAGCTTCATGAAATCTCGTTTTGATGGCTCAGACATGATCTATCTTGCCATATATCTCTATCGAGTAGTGTACTCCTTCAAGGATTCCCCCTTCTTCAGCTCTGCCTGTTCAAGGTCTTCATAAGAGATCGTGACGTCTAATTTGAATTTAAAATCTTGACGAAAGCATTTGCTGCATTCTCCCATGAATTCATGCGGTTGATTTTGTGATCGGTATACCACTGCATGGCGACACTCTTCAAACTAGGTTAGAACGTTTGAACCATAAGCGAACCAGAATACATACTTATTCATCAAATTCTGGTGTATCTCAACGTTCTAGATCGGATTAGAGGTAACCTCATATTTCTCGAAGGTCGGTTTTTTGAACTTGTCTGGCACCTGGCCCTTAGTAAATACTGATATGTCGATTGGGGTGATATTATGAGTCTTCTCGACTTCTCACGGCCTTTGTTCCATCTTAGCCCAAAACTTGACACTCTCATCATTCATCATCTCGACAGTAACACTAGGTTGCGGGATGATCATCAGGGGTGGTGTGACAATTTGAGTTGTGGGTAAGTCCGTATAACCAAGAGGTTGAGCGATGCCTCTAACTCTAGGTGGGATGATATTCATGGAGGGTGGGATGGCAATTGTAACTCCTAATTTCACCTGATCTTTTAAGTATCGATATCACACATTCGGTGACCAGATCTTTTGAGAGCTTCAGTGCCTATTTTCAAGAAATCTGCTTTGGTCTTCACGCAATTTTTACTCGATGGCCATCTCATGATCCTTCACCTTATGCAATAATTATCTGCACACCAAAGGTAAATAAAATGCCTAAGGATAGTTTGGGAATCATTAAAATATTTTGTTAGATGTTTCTCCAATAGTTGCATCTCCAGTCATGTCTAGAGCAGCCACTATCAAGATAACATTTATTTTTCTTTCTCATTGGTACTTGCAATAATCAATGAAATTCAAATTTTCTTTGGTACCCAAATTTGTTTGAATCCTTTGGGGTTAGCAAGATTTGCATATCTAAGAATATCTTGAGTTGGGCTTTTGATTTTGGAACAATAGCTTTTAGAATGTCTTGGATGACCACAATTTGAACATATAGAGTAATTCTGACCTTTAGACTTTGCAAATTATTTTCTAAAAGGACTCTTATAAAAATTCTTAAGAGGCATTTTCCTAAATCTTTCCTTTATTTCAAGAAATTTATTTATCGCTTTCCTTTTGAAAACCTAATCCCAATTTGTTATAATAGGAAACTTGTGTAGAAAGTATGTGTTGTAATGTCTTTGACCCGGATGAGAATTTCTTATGAATATCCAAAGTTTCCTTTTTCCAAGAAGACATTTTCTTTTTCGAAAATATATTTTTCCTCTTTCAAGGAATTTCTTTCTTCTTTGAAAATATCTATTTTGTTTCTTAAGGAAATACTTTCTTTCTCAAGGATTTCAATTCTATATTTTAATAGGCTATTCTTCTCGGAAACAAATTTGATTTTTCCTTTATTTAAGAAAATTCCTTTTCAAGAAAGCTAATATTATCTTTTTGAGAAACGTCTCTTTGTTTGAAATTTGTTACTTCCTTTTTCAATTAACAAAGTCTTTCAAGAGTAGCTTTATTCTAAACATAGCTCATCTATATATGCAGATACATCAGAAGAAATTTCTGAATAAGTTACCTCGAGATCATCATCTAGATCTGCCATGAGACAATTGTTTGTGTATTTCTCATCACTTTCACATTCAGTATCGCTTCAAGTCTCTGCTTTCAAGACTTTCTTAGAACTTTCATCCTCGCCTTTATTCTTTAACGGTGGGCAATTTGGTCTAGTGTGGCATCTCTTCTTGCATTCGTAGTAGATGACTTCTTGCCTTTCATTTTTGGTCTCAGATATTCTTTTCTGATCATATCGCCTGAGATCCTTCTTGTATTTGAAAATTTTTCCTTTCTTCACCATTCTTCTAAATCTTCTAACCATGAATGCTAGCTCATCATTGTCTTTGTTTTCATAATCTGAATATCAGAATCAGCATTAGATTTTGAAGTAATGGATTTCTTACCTTTTGACATGGTTTCATCATTGATTCTTTCTTCCTCATAGGATTGAAGAGTTCTAACGAATTCGTCCATAGACAAAGGTGATATCCTTTGAGTCTCTTGAATAGATGTTTTGACGTTGTCTCATTCCTTCTTAAGAGCTCTTAGTAGTTTGTTGACTCTCATCAATCCAGACACTGGCTGCCCATGGTATGAGAGACCATTCACTATTTCAGTGAATCTGTCAAATATTTGTTTCACGGTTTCTCCAAGCTTCATTCTAAATGTTTCATACTGGCCAAAAAGGAAGTTGACTTTAGTCTCCTTGACTCTGTCTGTTCCTTCATATGTAATTTATAGCTTGTCCCAAATATCTTTTGAGGAGGATCAATCTGTATTACGTTTATATTCAGTAGGAGATAAAGCACTATAAAATGAATAGATAGCTTTTGCATCAAGGGCATCTCTCTTGGCGATTTTAGTGGCCGATAAAATGGTAGTTGGCATTGAATTATTATCCTATGCATTTGATCCGTTTGTGATACTTGCAGTTGGATTCACTCTTCGTTGTACAATGTCCCAAATTTGGGGATCCTGGCATCTAATATATATCTTAAGTTTATTTTGTCAATTGCTGTACTCTTTCTCTCCAAAATATGATAGCCTATTGTTGCTTCCACCTTCGATCCATGTGGGAGGGAAATTGCTAGCTATAAAGATCATTAGCTTAGAAGTTAAAATACTTCACAATATATGAGCACAAATTTTTTTATACCAATTGTTGTGGCTAGCATTACTACCTAGAGGGGGTGAATAGGTGATTATCGTGCAATTTTCAAGATTTGATGAGGAATTCGAATTGCACAAACGTTAAACTCATATCTTAGATGATCACAACAGAGTATACTACTATGTACGCTAAGCATGCAGTTCTACTATCACAAGATATAAAATAAGATCATAGTAAGAGAGAGAGAAGATTGCGCAGAGGGTTTATAATGGTTCGATTTTGGTTAAGTCTACGTCCACTTCTTCGGCTATCATTCAATCGGCTAGATTCCACTAGTAAACTGCTTGAGGTTACTGCTTAGTGATCTCTCTTGAGATGCAGGTTCCCACACCTAACACTCAACACTCTCATGCACAACTTCTCACAATTACAATAGATAGATCACAAAGAATATATGATTTGAAGTACTCTCGCTCTAAGAATTATGAACATTTTAATCTTATTTCTTTTCAGTTTTGAGATGTTTTTCATACTCTTCCGCCTTCAATCTGACCGTTGCCAGGCTTTTAGAAGAGTTCTCTCCAAAATTTCTCGTTAGGACGGTATAATTACCGAAAGAAAATCTTGTAGCCATTGAAGATTACTAAAGGAAAGTCTTCCCCGTTCGGATTAAATCACCCATACAATTATGATCTTAGGTTTCCATAGATGAATTCCTTCTATAGGCAAGTTTCGCTCGTCTTCTAAGATCCGTGTCCTTAATTGATCTCTATCTCCAAGAATTTTTAAGAGCGATCCAGTTCGATTGTGTTCGTTGTAGTGTATCAATTAAGTACATCTTGAAATCCTCTTCAAGTTCTAATTACTACTCATGAATACTGCTCTCAGATTTTGAGCATCATTCCAATGTTTGAGTTATCCCCGCTCAACGTCTGAGCTCGATACAGCATCTGAGTCCCTTAGAAATAACATTTGAGCTAAACGTTTTTGTCAGATTCATTCTTGTGCATCTCCGCACCAAAGAGCAAGATGCAAAATAAGTATTCTACGGTATTATCTCGAAACTTAAGAGTACTTGGATTGTTTTGTCAACTTCAAAATCATCTAAGGGTATTTCTCAATAGAGAAGGCATTATATAGTTTAAAACAAGCTCCGTGAGCTAGTTTCGAAAAATTCAGTAACTTTTTGCTGGAATAGGGATTTTATTGCAGCTTTATCGATCCGTCATTATTTGTTCTTCACACAGATCATCACATCTTGGTATTATTACACATGAATGAAATTATTTTGACTGATAGCTCATCATCTCTACTTCAGGAATGAATAGAAGCTTTAAGTAGAAATTCTTCTATGAAAGGTCTCAGACGACTTTACTAGTTTCTCAGTATTGAAGTCAAGTTTATGGGTCCGGACCTCTTTCTAACACAATCTAAAGATGATGTAGATTTGTTGCGGAAAGCAGAAATGCACGACGGTAAGCCTTATCAAAACTCATCCAACCGTACACGACATGGAACTTTTTCAATTATGCATGTGGATACAATATCTAATGATCACAAGACATGACATTTCTTATTCAGTAAATCAAATATGTAAGAAAATGTATTCTCCTATGCATGGCGATTTCAAACTGTTAAAATGGGTATTGTGGTAGGTAAAAGGAACTCCGTAACTGGAGCTTTATCTTCACTCTATTACACATTGAATTTATACGGGTATGCAGATTTTGATTGGGCTAGATGTTCTGAGACTCAAAGGTCCACGACAGGGGCTTTTAGTTTCTTGGGATCGAATATCATTTCATGATCCGTAAAATGGCAAGTGATAGTGTCAAGGTCATTGGCCGAGGCTAAACATAGTATTAGCTTCTACCACGGCCGATCTTACATTGATTTCTTTTTGTATTGAGAGATTTGGGTATTTCGCTCATGAGTTCGACTTTACTCTACCGTGATAACCGCTCTATCATTTCATTGACAGCGAATCCAGTCCTTCATGAAAGGACAAAGCATGTCGAGATCGATTTTCATTTCGTTCGAGAGAAAGTCGTTCTCAAGGCACTTGAAGTCCGCGATGTTCCCGCTACTCATCAAATTGCTGACATATTTACAAAAGCTTTACCGTGGTTTGATCATTACAGGTTAGGATACAAATTGGGACTAGGTTTTCCACCAAATCCCAATTTGACGGAGGCTAATATGGTTAATAACATTGGTGAACCATCAAAAGGTGCAGCCATCAGCAGATCAAGAAGACGTTTTGGTTTCTCACGAGATGAAGAGCAACATGGAGAGACGTCGGAAATCAAGAGGGAATTGGGGGTAAATTGTGAGTGACGTGGAGAGAAGATTTTGGAAATCAAGAGGAAATTGTGAGTGACATGTAGCTAATATAAATAGGAGTTTGTACTGTAGAAGTAAATAGCTAGGTATTATGGTTTCATTGAAGAACATTCTTCTCCCGTAAGGTTTACCTTTGAATAGTCACCTTCTTAATTCCTCTGATTTTCTTCATCTATTTCGTTGTGTTTTGTATGGCTCTGTTATGTTTCGCTCTGGGGTTCGAAAGCAAAGTTCTTAATGCACGTACCGGTAATCCAGATTACCATGAAACGATTATTCCGTCATATTCGTAATCAATCGTTTATTTTTCTGCTAGCATCAAGAAGCGCTATGCACCTACATGAAATTATGATTATCTATGGAAAGAAAATGGGTGGTTTCAAGAGGAAATGGATGAAATATGAAGCTGCGAAAGGTGTGCTAATTATGTATTTTTTATGCCTTTCATTCTATCAACTTTTAAGCCTTGCCAATTTGGCCTCAAGAATACAATGAGATCAAAGAGGTGCAAAATAAAACTTATAATGGAATCATCAAATCAATTGTTCAATTCCTCAAACTACTTGTCAACCAAATTCGTCCTTTCGTTTATTTATTTATTTATTAGTTTGTTGTTATTTTAGGCTGAATTTCTTGGCTGCATTCCTCCAAATTTTTGATTGCCAAACGCCTCACAACGTGCAAGTGCCCGGGCACGATTATTGACTTCGTAGGACACATTTATTGTCGCATTTTAAGAAAATAGGTTTGGATTTGGAAGCATCCTTTTAACCACTTGCGCATGCTCGGCATAATTCATTATTTGATATGTGGCGAGGTTTGGATGAACCACTCCATTACATGTGTGGCAAATGCACATGGGCAGAAAGCACGGACCACAGGATCCTGAAAATATAAGATAATTTAGCGAAAAATGCGTAATTTAAGTAATATTTTTTCTAAAAATACTCATTTGTATCGTTTGAAATAATAAACCAACTAAAAATATTTTTATTATAGGCAATAATTTGTTGAGAAAAACCCATAATTAATTTTGAAGTTGACAAAACAATCCATAATCTCTAATATCTAAGTTAATGCAATGAAATACTATTTTGCAGATTATCCAAAGGTGTATGGATCAAGATACATAGGATTGAATCTGGCAAGATAGGCTTAGATGATATTTTGAAGGATTTAGACATTGTACACAGTTTAGACATTGATCGGGTAGCTTACATGTTGTAAGGAAGCTCAAGCTCTGAGGAAGTATTTCACATACAACAACCAGGTTTTTAAGAGATATATTCAAGATGATTTAATTGACATATTACATCACCACAATGGCTAGCAAATCAAGCTGGATTCGTATTTGGAGATTCTCAAACTTGAAGATCAAGTAGGACGTGGATTAAGGGAGACGAGGATGAATTACCTAATGAAAAATTTCATCTATGAAAATCCAAGCTCACGATTGTGTGGGCAATTTAATCCAATGAGATTCTTTCCTTTGTCCACCTCAACGTTATAGAATCCTTTAGTTTTGTCTAAATGAAAAGTTTGGAAAGCGATCATCTAGTGATCTTGCAACGTGCAGTTGGAAATGGATGAGTATAAAAAGAGACCTCAAACTTAAAGAGCACACACGAGAGAATAGAATCTAAAATTCCAAGATCAAAAGAGTTTCACATCCTTCAGGTACTTTTGATCCAACATTGTAATACTTGAAGGAGAACATGCGAGTGTAAGAGTGTTAGACGATAAGTTTATTCACAAAGTTTTAATCTCTGAGCTATTCACTAGTGGAATCCAGCCGATTTGCTATCAACGTAAATAAGTAGACGTAGGCTTGAATAAAACCGAATCACTATAAGTTCTCTATGCACATTCTCTTTCACTTAATCTCTCAATTCATGTACTGTGATAGTAAATTTGTGCATAGTGCTGCATTTGAGGGGATCTGAGATCTTACTAGCTAATATTGTTTGAACGAAACTCTGAGCTTATTCATTTATATTCTGCATTGTTTTCTTATAATTCTTTGAAATGACCTATCCACTCCCTCTAAGTGATAACGCTTGCCACAACATAATTTATATTTGAATATTTTCGGGAACAATGAAATATTTTTAGTTAATTTATTTTTGTAAGCAAGATAAGCCATCATTTTTTGTGGAAAAGATTTTTCGAATTATTATTTTTGAGGAAATAAATAGAGCGTTAATGTTTTTCACAATTCCCTATATTTTTGCACAAGGGAAAAATTTATTATTACTGGCTTGGAGATTTTGCAGAAAACTGGACTTCATTTCTGAGATCCCTTCTTTTGGTTAGCATCCATCGTTGAATAGGACTGTGTGGCTAAAATATCGGGATCGGTTGAGTAATATGGAGAAGATTTAACTAAATGATGCATAGATAATGTGGCAAGTGATATGAGACGGAACCGACCAATTCTAAGGTACATATATTTACTTTATAATAACTCGAAACACTTTGATGCGATTACTCGAACGATGCGATTCCTAGAATCAAATAAAATCACCGACTGCGTTGCCAAAGCCTACGCAAATATCTCTCTAGTGATTTGCTTACTAATAATCCTCCAAGTATACCACGTGATCACCGTCATGTAGTGTATTAAATCACACAACGTACTTTCTCGAGTATTATGATAGGCTTAGTTATTTTGATAAATTACGTAGTGCAGAAATTTCAAACCGATATGCAGTTTGCCCAATAGGTCTTACCAAATCATTGAAGCTAATGAGATAAGCAGAGGGGCTGTATTTTTCTCATTCAACCATATTTTCTAATCCCATTTTTTTTAAAGTTGCGGATATTAGGAGTGAGCATAGTCTGGGTAGACAATTCTCACCCTAATAATAGGGAATGGCCCACCAAGGGTCGGTTACGAAAAATTGAACATAGGGAGCACTCGTTGGTTCAATGTATCCACCGATCCGATACGATTCCTGAGTGGATCCATGGAACTGATCCCACCAAGCAAAATGGAAGCGACTGAGAATGGAAGAGGCAAGCACGGAACAGCCGAATGCGTAACCGTGGGTCAATGAGAGTCGATGCCCTGAGTCAATGGAATTCAAGGCCCTTAGTCGAGAGACGAAGACGAAGAGATCGAGATAAGAGTGAGACATTAAGAGATTGAGACGAGAGAGAGTAGAAACCGAGATGAGAGTGAGAGTTTGAGACGGGATGAGCGAATTTTAAATTAGGAATTTAAGATTTTTCTTTTTTTAAAAAAATTATATTAAATATTAGTGGTACGGTCCCGATGGACGGATGTGTAGTTCCAATTTGGAACCAAGACCGGATCGGTACCCACAGATTTATATAATTGAAACAGGAAACCAGAGCAGTTTCCTTATGAACTACCGATTCCAGGCTAGTCTGATCCAGTTCCAGATTGGCTAGGTAGTTTTCAGTTCCTTTGCACACCCCTAGTGGATATCACCACATGCAATCTAAACTAAAACTAATAATGGGTATGTAACTCATCAATCAAACATTTCGTTGGAGAAAAATGTTACTAACCATAACCTTTAAAAGTGATGGGAAATTGTCTAATCAATCCTAACTTATTGTATGGATACCAATTCAGATCTATACTTTTCGATTTTGCTAGTTTGATCCCAAAACATTGTACGAAATTCTAATGTAGTTGTTCAAATGAATTTTCGCTGGAAATCGCTGACGTGGTAACGTGCCACATAGGATGGATGGCGATTACTAGACAATAACATACAAAAATTGACCAGAAGGGCTAGGTTAGAATTTCGCGCAAATATTTAGGATTAAATTGACAAATAAAAAAATTATTGATTGGATAAGTTTTCCCATGGAACAACAAGATAGGGCATGAAGGAGATTCGTGAAATGAATTGGTTCACTCAATTGGGAGATCACTCACCCGATTCCCTTTAGGTGGATTCAACTTTGCAGAAGGAATACTTTTAGGATTTCATTTGATTCTATGCGCAAAAGATAGGGTTTTAGTTTCTACTATTTCATGCTTGGAGAAAATTAGACCATGGATTGGGATTCCACATGGAGTAAACCTACTAAGACAACGCGGAATTGGATTACCAAGAGCTCAATTCCACAACCGATCACCGTCGTCCCTAATACTAAGCAACTGATATTATGCTGTTTATTATATCATGAGTAATCTTCAACAATATTACTAAATTAAGCAGAATCAAGATAAGATGATTTATACCTCATATATTTACTTAGTATTCCATTCGAATTCCAATGTAGGCGGTTTGTTTCACGGAAGATGAGTGATTTGGAAAATATTTTCCGAAAAGTAATCGCTTATATCGTTTAGAAAAATTAATCAACGAAAAATGTTTTCATTATTGATAATAATCTATGCCTAACTATTTTCATAAGCAATGAGAAAAAAATCATTAATTCATTTTTTAAGAGATATAAGCGATTATTTTTTAAAAGGTGAACGATAGAAAAGAGTCGAGGAGTGTACTTTGGTAAATGGCTATTATAACCCATGTTGTAACACAGCTATTACACAAACGAGTCATGTAATAGCTAGCTATAATAGGATCTACATTGTAATGTCTGTTATTACAAGCAATCATCGGAATAGGCAGTCAACCTATAATATACTCGTATGTGATAACCGTTACTGCAGCTGAACATGTTGTTCTTGTGTGGTTACTTAAGTGTTTTTTTTTTCCCCTAAAAGGGTAGAATTCATATATTAAGATTGTTGTCACCTATAAACAGGACTTGATGCTCGTATAGGAAAATTAGATTGATATACAAATCTGAAACCAATTGCAAACGAGTAATTTGAATTTAGTTGAATGATCTAGGCCCAAAGGATTCACGTTGTGCCCTTAAGACAAATTTATTTCATCAATCGGTACCCAAGGTTTTTGGATAATTATCTCTCAGTATAGAACGGATCGTCTTTCCTCGAAAGCGATACTTGTTTAAGAGGAAACTTTCGAACACAACTTCGCGGCATAATCGCACAAAATAATGACGATGATGAATGAATGACGAACATAATAGTTATTGTATCTAATGCGCTGGTCGATGCTTTATATATTTATAGAGAGTGAACCGAAGTGTCACGAAAACATATGGTTTCATCGAAATAGTTCGTCGACGAAAAGACACGATTTCATCCAAAAGATTCGACGAAACGTCATGAAGTGTTACGGTTTCGACAAAACGTTAGGAAGTTATACAGCTTCGTTGATTAAGGGTTACTAACTGAAACAACTCTTCATTTCTCATTCAACTTCTTATAGGACTTTGAGACCAAAGTTCCAACAGTCCCCCACATGAATGAGAAGTTCAATTATCAAAACTCTCCATGAATGCATGACATGCAATGTGCGAATATTCCATATAAGAACGTTGCATCAAGATAAATAATCTAAGACTTTGAATTTTCCCTAGTGAGATCTATCGGACTTACTCGGTCAATCAGCAAACTTGATGTTTTTCAACTGTCGACCTTTGGTGTAAGCCTAAATAATAGAAATCATACAACTACCTCTCGAACAAACTTGATTCTCACTATAATGTTCGTTTGGTCCATGAACATCGCTTGGTCTCATGAGTACTTTAAAGAATTCGTCCTTTCAAATTCTCACAGAAGTGATCTTCACTTCACACTCACATAGGTGATTTCTAAATGCATGGCATATCATATACTCGATTCAGAATCATTAAAAGCTTATGCTTAACCTCTACATATTAGTACTGTCTCTATACGAGAATGAGTAACAATTTACAGTACTCTACACCGTCTTCATAACTTGGTTGTCCCTTTGAACCTAGATCTTGGAATATCCAGTCAACTAGGCAAGGTTTCCGTTATGATGACTTATTTTATAGGCCTTGAACCCATACCCATTGATGTTTTCACAATTATCTATCTAGTTAGGCTTTTTGTTAATGGATGTCACGCCCTAAACCTGTCAGGCACGCAAAATCTCACCACGGCCGTCTTGTCTTGGTAGTACCCAGAATTCGTTGGCCAACAATTAATAACTTCTAAATAATACAAACATACGGAAGCGATAAAACTTCTCCATACAATTCAGGCTTAAGATGACTCAGGATATAGGGTATGCATTCTTATAAACACCGACTACAGGTTCTGAGGATACAACTCTAACTTTAAGATAACATGAAATCCCTAAAGTCACAAAAATGCAAATCAATTTCCTATAATTACTTCTTTAAATACCGATCATTGGCAAACTCAGATTTCCATCGCCTAGGACCTGAAAAGTTAATCCTGCGACGGGGTGAGATATAAATCTCAGTAAGTTCACCTTAAACCTAGACTAGGCCATTAATCCTCCCAGGTTATGCAATAAAACAACAAACAAGGATTCATTAATAAAACAACACATGACGATAAAACATCAAGGTACCTCAATACGTCTGGCATAACGTAATCACGATTCAAGGACAATCATATCATCACAATTAAGCTTCATACTAGCGCAACCTTAAGTTCATAAGCAAATGTGTTTTCTCAATTTCATCACAACTTTCAATTTCAATGGCCAAACCCGCGTCAATACGCATTAGGCTAATCACAAATTTAATCTCAATGGCCAAGCCCGCGTTAATACGCATCATGCTAATCACAAATTTAATCCTAATGGCCAAGCCCGCGTTAATACGCATCATGCTAATCAAGATCTCGATTGGCAACCCGCGTTCTGACGCATCAAGTTCCAAAGGCCATTTCAATACTTGTGTCGACATGTATCAAGACTATCCCGCATTTTGACAAATTAGGATATCAATTCTCTTTTCAATAGTTATGCCCGCGTCAATACTCCTCAGGCTCGGTCCATGTCAATATGCCTCAAACCATCAAATTGACAAACCTGCATTAAACGCATCAAGTTTTCAATGTCATTCCCAGCCTGTGCCGACTCATAATCAATCTAATCCCGCGTCTCAACACATCAGGACATTAGCCATTACAACCCTGTGTCTCAACGCATCAGGGTACTAGCCATCACAACCCCGCGTCTCAACGCATCAGGGTGCCACAAGCTTTTAGGATCACAAATCAAACTCCCCTCTTAAGGAACTTCATAATCGAGTACGATTTTTATCAGCCAAGTAATGAATCATTATCATGCGAGACGTCAAGGCCAAATGCCCACAAGGTGATATCAAGTATACAGCAAGACAGTTAATCTAACGATTTGTTCTCTTGCCAACTCATTAATATTTCTCAACGGTCGCTATTCAAGGCCAAATATCACATAGCCATACCAGCATCCATGTCAATCGAATGCACCCAACAACAATTTAGCCATGAGAGTTATAATTTCTCATCATCAGAAGTACACACGACTCACACCTCCATTTTCTCAGTCGATCATGAACAATCAATGCAATAAACTCCCAAATTCATCAATATATCATCCAAACACATTCATTAGTGTCCTAACTTCCTAGCAAAGGTTTAGGAGTCACTTACCTTTCAATTTAATTTGTAAAATTCCCTCCAAGACTCCTTTAAAGATTCGGTTCCCTTGATCCCAAAACAGGACAGTCGTACAACCTAGTCTAAAGTTCATCAAACGATCAATTTTTCTATTCCAATCATTAATTCACGGAGCATACACCTCATTAACATCTCAATTAACATTCTTGTATGTCTTAACGATGAATTTAAAGCATGGCGACACCTCCACAGCCCTCAAAGTGCTCGGTTCATCCAAACTGAAACAGGGTAGAATTCGGTTCTGCCCTTTATCTCCTTAATCAATCAAATCCAACTCTAAACCTTAATTTACCAGAAAATCAACTTGCTAACATGTCCTACTACATCTATAGGAGTTTTACCAAAAGGTTTGGAGCAAGTCGAAGCCTGAAAGTGCCGCAAACGGCCTTGGTTCTACTCGGTCCATCGGCGGCAAATTTTGCTCCATAGAAACCCTCACAAATCAATCATGGAAACCCATCTAAACCCAATCAAACTCACAATTTCAGCTCAACCAACACAAGTACTATGAGTTAAGAAGTCCTCACCGAAAATTTGAAACAATTTGAAGTCTTGAAATGGCCAAACGAAGACCTTCTTCCAACTTTGTCAAAATCTGCCCCATCTAGACCTTTGTCCACTCCAATCAAGCTACGACTACTGGGCCAAATTGAGCTTATAATATGTTTATGGAAAGATAAGACAATAAACTTTCATTTGGCAGTGGTTTTACTTCGATTCGGTATCGGATGAAGAAGATATGACCGAAACAATGGGACATGTTAGGACTGGTCGGCTGATAGCTCTCAGCCAAGATGAAGAAATTGAAGAAGAAGGGTGGAGAGAGAGAGAGAGAGAGAGAGAGAGAGAGAGTGCCGAATTGAGTGAAGGCAAGAGAGAGAAAGTGATATGACTTAATCCACTTGGTCAACATCCTTTGAATGGTAGGTTAAAAGCTTGCATTAAATGACCAATCACATAATACCACTTGTCTCCATCTCCACTATTTCACTTGTCTTCATCTAAACAATGTCTTGGCTCACATTGACTTTCATTGACCAATATTCCCTCACATTTTCAGCAGCCATGGTGTCTTGGAAATGACCAAATTGCCCTTCTTCATTTGCTAAGACAAGGTCAATCCTTTATGGGCAAAATGGTAATTTTGCTCTTGCCGTCCGAAGCGTCGTTTTTTCAATTCAATTTACCTTCGATGAGGCGACATCTAATTCGATTAGAATGTTGGAATCTTTATTTTCTATTTTTCAATTTTGAGATTCCATTTCATATCTCAAGCTTGAGGGGTCAGAAATTCGAAATGTGACAATGGATCTGCAACATTATCCTTTGACTTCACATAGTCAATTGTGATAATTCCACTAGAGAGAAGTTGTCTTACAGTATCGTGTCTTCGACGTATATGTCGAGATTTACCATTATACATAATATTTTTCACCCCTATACTTTGAGATAATTCTTGAAATCTTTTCAAAACGGTGGTAATCTTTCAACAAAAGTAGTCATTTAAAATGATTCACTTAGAACCATACCTTCGACATGAATGTTATGCATAAACACTTGAAACTACTGAATTTGACTTAAGACAGCTTTGAAATCAACCATCTTGAAGTCCAGAAACTTGCCAATGATAAACCCATCATATTCTGCTTTGTATTTCTTATCCAGACTTTTTCATAATTCTTTAACTATTTTCATTAGACTATAAATGTTATAGAGGAAATTGTCTTGACCATTAGGAATTTAGTTGCGACATAGGAAGTCAAAATACTTCCACACATCTATAGCAACAATACTTTCTATATTTGTCTCTCTTTCATCCAACTTAGGAGCATCCTCATTGAAGAACCTTGCCAAATTCAATGTTGTGAGATAGAACATCTGCCATTTCTTGAAATCAGTCATATTGAACTTTTCTGACTTATCTCCATGAGTCGGGATAGACACAATAGACATTAACGATGATGAAGTCATTTATGAAACTAAATGGAAAAATACCCTTGAAAAATACTCATACATAGGGTTCCATATGCATTTGTCCATCCATGAAGGGCTTAAACATGTAACATTAATATACCATAATGTATAGCATCTTCATATGAGCGCGCAAGTACAAAGAACTCTCCAATCGAAATTTGAATGCCCGCTTAAATGCCCGTTTGAAGGTTCGGTCAACACAAGTCAACAAAAGTCAACGCAAGTCAATGGTCAATGAAAATCAGTGCCAATCAATAAAGTCAACAGGTCAGACTGGTCCGAACTTGATCGAACCAAACCGGCCAGGTCACCGGTCGAACCGAACCGTTCAGATCTAATTCACTTTGGACAAAGGATGATGGCGTCAGCGAACAGTTGACCAAAATCTACCATTGAGCTGTTACACGCCATGGCGCGTGATGCCCATGCGCAACGTCATGCCAGTACGTAGCGGCGCGTGGGCCTTCTTCTAGTGGCCGATGGACGCACGTGACCACTCAAAATGCTCGTATGAACGAGACCTATCTAGCTATTTGATTAGTTTGATATTTTACCCAATGAAAATGCATAAAAATAGCCTAAACAATAGCATTGGCGACAATCGTCGTGCATCGCAACCGCCAGAGTGCGTATGGGCGCATGCGATGGTTTCCGGCTTCCCCTCAATGCGTTCGGCCACTTATTTTTCTCGTATCAACGAGACGAATCTGAACATGCAACCAAACATAATTTTCGTTGGACGAACTAACAATAATACGTCAAAACAGAATGTGTACAACAAAACTAACCATACGAACCAAGCACAAAAAAACAAATTTTGTCTTAAGATTGTTGTTCTCTAAGAGGGTAGAAGTTCGTATATTAAGATTGTTGTTGTTTATTAGCGGGACTTGATGTTTGTATGGGAAGATTAGGTTAATAGACAAACCTGAAATCAATCGCAAACGAGTAATCTGAATGTAAATGAATGATCTGACTCCAACGAATTCACGTTGTGTCCTTAAGACAAATTTATCCCCTCAATCGGTGCCCAAGGTTCTTAGACAATTGTCTCTCAAAATAGAACGGATCGCTTTTCCTCGAAAGCGGTACTTGTTTCAGAGGAAACTTTCGAACACAACTTTGCAGCATAATCATACAACATGATGACGATGATGAATGAATGACAACATAATAGTTATTGTATCTAATGCGATGGTCAATGCTTTATATTTTTATAGAAAGTGAATCGAAAAGTCATGAAAACATATGATTTCATTGAAAAGATTCATCGACAAAAAGGTACGATTTCGTCGAAATGATTTGATGAAACGTCACGAGTTGTATGGTTTCGACGAAACGTTACGAAGTTGTACGGTTTTGTTGATTAAGAGTTACGAACCGAAACAATATTTCATTTCTCATTCAACTTTTTATGGGATTTTGAGAACAAAGTTCCAGCGTTAAGTACTCCTTTTGGCTACGTGGACCATGTAGATCTGGTTGTGCATCGATAAATGATTCTAGTGCGGATATGTCTCAAGCCAAACTGACAACCGGGGACTGTGGATGCTACGCCTAGAGGATTTGGACAAGATGTGTCTCCTTTTGGCAAAGGAGCGGGAATAGACCAAATCACACATCCAACTATGAGAAGAAGCATCATGTGGCGATTCGGGCAAACACTAGGGAGGAAGTCAAGCAAAGGAGAGATTTGTTTACCATATTCAATGAAAACAAGTATTTGATGAAAATTACAAGTTACTAATTACAATGCTATATTCTATAAATAGCTTCCATTATCTTCTATTTGTTAAGAAACTAACAATGTATAATATTCAAAATTTAGCCGTTATTCAAATGGTTGACGTCGACATTTTTATTATATTAGGTAATGTTTCTATTCCTCCAAATTCTATTTTTCAGAACAAAAAAATCAAAAATATGTTTGGTAACGAATGATTATGATTCTGTTCCCGAAAACACTTTTGGTCCAAAAATAAAAACAAAAAAAAAAGTTTTCAGGATCACTGAAAAAGAACAAAATCTCAGTTTTTTTAAAATTTTAAGTCCATGTAGATTTTTGAACTTAAAAAAATTAAAGTTAGATTTAAAAATTTACTAACAAATGGTTTTTTATAATCATTTTATCTATAATTAAATTTAAAATTAAACTTTAAAAGTTAACAAAAAAGTTAAAAACTTAAAAGGGGGAATTAAAAATTTTTAAAAATCAAAATAAATGCAAAAATATTAAAAAAATAAAAGGAGAAATTTTAAAAAAAATTAAAAAACTTTAAAATTTATTTTTTTAAAGATGAAGCACGTTTCTATTAGGCGATGCGTAGTTACCAAACGCGTTTTAATTCTCTAAAAGTTATCCATAAAACAGAATAAAAAAATATAATTTCAATCAAAATCACTTTTTTGAAAGAAAATTGTTGCCAAATATGCCCTAAATATTTTCCGATATCAATATTTCATTTTTCAGTTTTATCAAACAATGGTTCGAGGACATTCTAAAGAGATTGTAATCCACGTAACATGGGTCACGAATCCCGCTTGTACTGACGAACTGCTTTTGATTCTAACCCGTGACTTTTTCACCAAAATGCTAAAGTGGCAATGGATACACATGTTGTTATTTGAAAGAATTCTCGTAATCAATGTGGTTGTTGGTAGATAGGGAGATTGGATCTCCATGGTCAGTTTAAAGAAATGTTTGAGATTGTAAGTAGAGAGACTCGCGTACATGTAATGGTCTTCTCCCCATCATCCGTATAATCCCACAAATTCAATAAAAGAAGAGCAATAAATCATTATCTCCTCAAATACTTCTCTCTCTCTCTCTTTCTCTCTCAGCTTTATGTTTGTGATCCGGAGGTGGTCAAACGAGTGTCTAAGCATCAAATTGTTGGGAAAGACTAATTTTAGGCAATTCTATTAAGGAGTAAACGGTCTAGTATTTCAAGTTAGATGAAGGTCAAAATATAACTTATTATCTCTATGATCTGGGGTGATTCAGGTGAACGAGCGATAGGGAGATCAAGGAGAAGGTCGAATTTAGGTGACTCTAGGGGCATATAGGGAAAATTACCAAAAGAGTCATAAACCTATTGTAATTGTGTCAATTCAATCATAAATTTTCTTTTTGCTAATTCGATCCTAAACCTTTTGCAATTGCGTCATTTCAGTACATCCGATGAATTTTGGCTACTCGACGCTGACATGGACGTTGGCCGACCGATAATAGAATATTTTAATATTTTTTGAATTTTGTTATATTTTATATATTTTCTTTTTTTTTCCTTCCCTGGCACGGAGGGGGTTGACTTCGCCGTTGTTGCCTCGCCCAGCAATGGCGAGGTTGACTCATTGTGGCAGAGCGAGATGGTCTCTCCGGCCACTCCTCTGGCCAGTCGCCGAACTATGGCAACCGACTAGATATACCGACTAGATATTGGAGGGGAAGGGAACGGGGGATGAAAAAAGGAAAGGAAAAAAAAAGCATGCAAAATTCAAAAAAAAATTAAAATAATCAATTATTAGCCGGACAACATCTACATTAGCGTTGACAAGCCATAATTCGCCGAATAGATTAAATTGACACAATTACAGAAGGTTTAAAATTGAATCGATAAAAAAAGATTTATGGCTAAATTGACACAATTGTAATAGGTTTAAGACTTTTTTTACAATTTTTTGAAGGAAAAGAGTTGAGTATCTCAAGTTAGCTAGAAATCAAAATATGAATTCCGTGAAATCTATCGAAAGTCAAAAGTAAAAGTAACTCCATACGAACCGATCCACATTCCATTCACCAACTCTAACATAGTTTTTTTATATCTGATTTGTTTGTGAGAGACATTAAAAGAACGTATCTGGTGGCGATATTCTTCTACTCCCTACTTTTATTTGCTATAGTTGTGTCCAAAGTAAATTTTTAATTTTTGGAGGGACATAAAAAGCGACACATGATTTACACACACACATATATATATATATACATACATACATACATACATGGAAAATTTTTAAGGATACTATATGATTTGCCTCCAAGTAGTCTGCTTTTAAAAGGCGTAATTTCTCTAACCCAAAAAAAGGCGTAATTTCCTAAATTAGTTTTCAAATATGTACATATGATTGATTTTCCCTTTTTTCTTTTTATTTGCTAAAATAATAAGAAAAAATTTCAAATAAGAGTATGACTGTACCTCATTGTTTTAGGATTTAAATTGGATCTCATTTCAAATAAGTGTTTGAAGTAACAAAATCTATCAATGAAAGACCTGAGTAAGGGCACCTTCGTCGTTTTACATTTTCTAAATTTTTTTATTCCTTTTATTCCTTTACTTTTTACTAGTGGCCGGTCTCAATTGATGGCCGGCCACCGGTGAGGTTTGGGCAGGCCACCGGTTGTTGACAAGGTTATCGAGATATTTTCAGCTACAACAAAGAAAAGAAATAGCAAAAATCAAAATAAAAAAAGAAAAATATAAAAAAATAACAAAAGTCTCCTTGCCCCATGCCCTTCTTTTAAATAATAAAGACACTTCATATTTTTATTTAAAATATTTCTATATATGAATGCCTTGATTTTTTATTTCTTGATCGAATATATTTTCCATATATGTTATCCCTGGTCAAAATTTAATCGTCAGAATTTTTTTTTTGGGCTCTTGCGGAAGGCTACTGCAAGAAGAAAAGGACGAAAGTGGAGGGTAACCAATTGATGTGGACCCAGTCACTTTCCGAAAGAATTTGTGAAGTGAAAGCAAAAATTTAGAATTAGCAGACTTAAAATAAAAAAGAATTCAGAAAATAGACCCATCGAATAATATTTTTATTTATTTATTTTCTTTTAATCTTTTTAAGAAAGAAAAAAGAGAAATTCGTCGTATCCGATCGCACGTGGACAACGAGATCCATCTCTTCCTCTTCCTCTTCCTCTTCTTCCTCTTGCCCCCTGCGGTGCTTGCTGCATTAACAAATCCACTCTCTGTTCCGGTTCAGCACCAGCATTTATATCACCCGCCTAACACTTAGCCCAAAAAGGCACCACCAAACTCTCCTCTCTCTCTCTCTCTCTGAAAAGGGGGTTAATCAAGAGAGAGAAAGACACTGCCCGGTGACTCTCCCTCCCTCTCTCTCTCTCTCTCTAGAAAATAGGTGCTGGGTCTCTTCCTGGCATACTTAGCAGCAAAAGGGCAGTAGAAAGCTCTGTCCTTTTTGGTCCACCTGCTGAAGAAAAGGAGAGAGAAGAAAAATGGGAACTTGCACCTCAAAGCCACCGAAACCCAACCCTTATGCATCAAGAGAACACTCCCCAGATGACCAAACTCACCCTTCGCAAGCCCCCAAATCCCCTCCCACTCCTCTCCGCGACAAGCCCAACTCGACCGTTACCGCCCCTCGATCCCCCTTCTTCCCCTTCTACAGCCCCAGCCCCAGCCCTGCTTACTTCCTCAAGAAATCTCCGGCCTCGGCGGCGTCCGCCAATGCCACGCCACGAAGGTTCTTCAAGCGGCCGTTCGCCCCGCCGTCGCCCGCGAAGCACATAAAGGCGGTCCTCGCGAGGCGGCACGGCAAGAAGGCGGCGAAGGCGATACCGGAGGAAGAGGAGGGGGAGGAGGTGGCGCTGGACAAGAGGTTTGGGTTTTCTAAGGAGCTCACGAGCCGGCTGGATGTTGGGGATGAAGTGGGGAGAGGGCATTTTGGGTACACCTGCTCTGCAAGGTTCAGGAAAGGGGAGTTCAAGGGACAGCAGGTTGCTGTTAAGGTCATCCCCAAGGCTAAGGTTGGCCCCAAGGTTTTTTTTTTTTTTGCGCTAATGTCTGATCTTTGAATGTATGTGATCCATTTGATTTGATTTTCATTTTTGGATTAAGTAAAATTGGTCAGATCTTGTCCACTTCTGCGGAGTGGCTTGTTTGTGCAAAATTTGCGACTTGCTGTTTGATAAGACTCCTTTTATTTCAAAGCATTGAAGAATAGTTTTCGGGTTGTCTCAAATGTAAAAAACATGTCCTCTTCCAAAGAAAATTTGGGTGTTCCTTTCCTAAGTTGATTTCCAGTTTCAACCTTTTTTTTTTGTGTGCATAATCTTACAGATTTGCTTATGTTTGCGAAGTTTTCGGCTTATCATTTGATTGGATCCTTACTTTGTTTAATATCCTTTGCTGATGTGTATTTTTTGAGCACTAGTTTGTTTTTCCTTTGGAAATCTCTGCTGCCTATCCGAATATGTGGGGGGATGATGTGTGTGGTGGTAGATTGGAGCTGATAAAATTGAAGACTAAAGTTCGAATTCGATGGCTGGAAGTTTTGTAGAAAAAAGATGGGAATATTCAGTCTTTTTCCGCTTTAGCAATCCTTTCTAGATGAATTATACTTGGGCTGTTTTCAGTTATAGATTAGTCCCATGTGCAGCGAGTTCTAAAGTGACCTACTTGTTTTTTTGTTGATATTTTGGTCAATGCTGGGAACTGTGATAGGGAGCTTCACTTGTGACAGCACCGTTAGTTTGCAATCGGGATTTTGATGTTTTTTTCTTTTTTCTTTTTAATCCTGTCATAGTCCCAAAAAGTAAATAGATGGGGTCTCCTTCGTTTAGAAGCTGTAGCAAGTGCAGCTAAACTTAAATCAGAAGCCCAAACGCAGTTGGAATACTTCACTCTATTTTTCACATCGTGCTTATCGGTGCATGGTTGAAGCTTGAAGGGGACTTGTTTGATGGCTGATAATGGAAGGACCAAAAGGTGGTTCAGGCCTCTAAAATGGAACTAATCATTGCCACACGATCATGGTGGAGAATGAGTCTTGAAATGGACCTCTTTCAGAAGACAATTTGACGTTAAAGCTGGTCTATTTTATGCCTGCTGGCCAGCCCAAACTTGTGGCAATCCAGAGCACGATGGGAACCTCTTATTGGGACATTGGTTCAATCTGGACTAGATACATCTCGATTGTTTGGATTTTGGATCTCATTCAACTATCACATGATAGGTCCACTAGCGGACAAAATGACAACTATTTCCTTTGATTAGTCTTTATCCCTTACAGGAAAAGAAAAGCCTGATTAATTATTATTTTCAAACTGGGTGATATTGCAAACTATACAATTAGAAGTTGATTGTTTGGCTATGCCTAGTGCATGCATAATTGGCTCTTCCATCGGAGCGGGTGAAAAGAATGACAGAAGAACTAGTTATATTCGTATTTATGTAGTATGCGGGCCAAACCTAGGAGTGTTAGGTCATACTCTTTTTTTGTCTTCTAAGATGGTGATACTATCACGTAAAACTACAATCTGATGGGCTTAAAATGGTTTTCCTTAAATGGAGAAATTGTGGACTTTTCATCTAGTGGTAATTGGATGAGAAAACAACTTTTTAAAGGATAAAATAATAATATATCCTTACCAAAAAAAAAAAGAAAGAATAATCTATCCTTTCTTCCACAAAGTTTATTTCTCATTTGCTATATCACATCAAAGGTCAAACCCACCTGTCGTGTGGGCTGGGTGTGACTCACTACATAGTCTCCCAGGCTGCTTGCTTAAAAACAGAGAACCCTGGCCGTATTGGTTTATTTATCAAAGAACAAACATTGACTTCCATTGAAAAAATTGGGAGTCGATGATCCAAACCACTGTTGAGTATCATATTACTATTGAGCCGCAATTCGCCACATCAAATTGGCCTAGGTCATGCTTGAGTTTGAGGTGGACCCAATTTTTTACTCTTGTACTTGTGTGTAGGGTATAGGATGTTCAAGCAATTTTAACTCTCCATTTTTTAATCTGAGTTTTGTGGCGGAATCTATTTTGTGTTAGCACTAATCACATTTGAGTCCACTTGAGAAAGAAGTGAACTTAACCATATATACACGGGGCCTTTGCGCCATTTTTTGTTGAGTGAAGATCTATGGTTCTAGGTCATGTAAAGCTGTATTCGTTATAATGTGCTTGTTCAATTTGCAAAGAAGAAAGTGTGCCATGTTCAGGACGTTCAATGGTGTGTGAGTTTTTCATGCGAATTGATATATTCCTTAATCATTTATCTAGGAGAGCAATTGAAAATCTTATGCAAGGACAGGTCCATTGAATTCTAAAAGTAATATCAGGTGGGATTGGCAGCTGTTCTCGATGCGCGTGTGCGTGCACCTGTGAATAGCAAAATATAAGCCTGAAAAGCAAAATACATGGTGGTTCTTTTGACCGTTTTGTAATTGCTTTTAGTTGCTGGATGTGAGCACGAGTTCAGCATATCAGCAATCTTACCATTTTATGGCAGCATGGTTATGTCTGATTTAGATAGAAGAAGATGAGTAATTTGAAAAAGCATAGCGTTTTATTGTGACTCCTTTTGTGAAGTGAGACTCATATGGTGTCCCTAATGAACTAATGAAAACTGTAGGATCAATAGAAGGTTTAACTATCAACTGTAAACGACGTTGTTACATGTGGTAGTTGCCCGTTACCAGAAAGTTCGAGTATTGACATATCACGATTTCTATATCAATACAAAACAAATTTATTAGAGTGTCCTAATGAACATTATGGTTCATGTCCAATGATTGTCACAAGGGAACATCATTATGCTTGTATTGGGTTCTGTTTGAGCTAATCTTGGCTGGCCCTTGCTGAAATTCTTTGCCTTCATTGGATTGAAATACGTGGTATGTGCTATATTTCATGTGTAACTAGTTTCTAATTTGACAGCAAATAACTAAACAATTTCAATTTTTAATAATGTATGTCAGAAAAAGAGAACATTGTACCAGGCCTTCATGTTGTCCTTATATTGGATATTTAGATTTGACTAATCTGAGGATCTCTTATCTCCTTAACTTTTCTCTCTTTTTCAAATTGTTGATAGCAGTGGTATTTTTCTCCCTTTTCTTTTTCAGATGACAACAGCCATTGCAGTTGAAGATGTGCGGAGGGAGGTGAAGATATTACGAGCCTTGTCAGGACATAGTAATCTAGTTCGGTTTTATGATGCATTCGAAGACCCTGATAATGTCTACGTTGTTATGGAGTAAGTTTACGCAACTGTTTAGTGCAATATTTCCTTTTACTGTTCCGTCTTTAGCTCAGATGCTGTTGTTAAATATGAGATGTTTCTGGGAGGATTCGGTACAGATTTTAGTTTTACAAGAGGTCTCCTGAGTCATCTATTTCTTGGGTCACTGACTTTGTTTATCTTTTTATTGAAATATGTAATCCTTTTGATCTAAATATTGAGGCACTAGACCTATACCGTCCCCATTACAATCATATGCTATTTCTCAAGTGACCTAACTGCTTGAGTATCTAGGTGACATTGTTTTATATGCAAATTCCAGGTTATGTGAAGGAGGAGAACTCCTAGACAGAATACTTTCTAGGTGACGTTTTCTTTGCTGGCTACTTACTGATTTCCTACTGGGGCTTCGTGAAGTGCCTCTTACTAACTCTCTGAGGGCTTTTTTATTTGCAGAGGTGGAAAATATTCCGAAGATGATGCGAAGGCTGTTATAGTGCAGATACTAAACGTGGTTTCATTTTGTCATCTCCAAGGAGTGGTTCACAGAGATCTTAAACCAGAGGTGAACAAAACTCTGATCTAGGTACATTTAGATAGTAGGCAGCTAGGAAGTTTCTATGCCTAATACGTGTTTGCTATTAACTAATTGTGACGGTAGTTACTCTTGCTTCTCCTCAGAGGAAATCAACTACTATAGGAGTTTCCTGGAACTTGCAAAATGATGCGGGTTATGTCTGGTTTTACTATGATATCTGATTGTGAAATCCGTTCAAAGTATATTCTTTCAAAAGCTGATGTGATGTGCAGCATGATTGCCTCTGCTTGCGCAATGCGCTTATTACTTAAGCTTGTTTGGCTTTTGACTATCCAAGATATGTTCTTTAAATTGTGACAAGTATTTACACATTATTGCAAGAATGAGGCCGACCAACCATGTATATAACCTGTGGTCATGTACCGGAATGAACTGTTCACGTGATAAAGTCATTTCTCTTATGGTGGTTGGATCGATGGACTTTTATAATGCTGAATTTCTTGTGTTCATGCATTAAAATGTGCTAGTTGTTCTAGTACTTGGTCCATTCTGAATTGTAAAATACTGCTGTTTGCTGGTTCAGAATTTTCTTTATACATTGAAGGAAGAGAATTCCCAATTGAAGGCAATAGATTTCGGCCTATCAGATTTCGTGAGGCCAGGTTTGTTCCTGGGGCTTTACATTAAGTCCCTGCAGTTTGATATTTCTAATCATCAACATTATTGGTTCTGATGAGGCATCTAAGTTCTAACGCTTGTTGGTGCTCTACATGCATTACAGATGAGAAGCTTAATGACATAGTTGGAAGCGCATATTATGTTGCCCCTGAAGTTTTACATAGATCCTACAGTACAGAGGCTGATGTCTGGAGTATCGGTGTGATAGCTTACATTCTATTATGTGGTAGTCGGCCATTTTGGGCAAGGACAGAGTCTGGAATTTTCCGCGCAGTCCTGAAAGCTGAGCCAAGTTTTGATGAACCGCCATGGCCTTCTTTATCTTCAGAGGCAAAGGACTTTGTCAAGCGTCTGTTGAACAAGGATCCCAGGAGACGTATGAGTGCCGCTCAGGCTTTGAGTGAGTGTTCATCTTACTACTTTTAGTATGAGCGGCTCATAGAAGTAGACTGACAGGTTGTACGCTTTTTCTTCCATGCACAGGCCATCCTTGGATTCGGAATTATAATGGTGTGAAAGTCCCTCTAGATATACTTATATTTAAACTCATGAGGGCGTATATGCGGTCATCGTCTTTGCGAAGAGCTGCATTAAGGGTATGGTGTCTTTATGCTTACCTCAAAACTCTTCTTGAACTCAAGTGTTGCACTTTTTTCTTTGTTTAATCGCTTGTTTATGCGATGTTCTTTCTCCCCCAATATTAAATTTAAAAGAAGAGTTAAATTTCAACAAGGGCCTCTTTTGGAGGCTTCGTTAATGTAGAGCATTGTTGAAAGCTCTGATGAATGCATGCCCATCGGATGTCTTCTGATGACTACTTCATATGCTGCAAAAAGTGGCTGCTTTGGCCTGGGCATTTTAAGTGACTCAGATGTGTGTGCTCCCGCATGTGCACCCTTGTGTGTATGTGTGTGCATTTGTCAATGTCCTCATTTTTTATTCTAAAACAAATGATTAGGAAAACAGCTGCTGGCAGCATTGATAGATCATCTGACTCAATGAGAGCTATTATGATTTATTCACATTTCAAAACTTAGACGGGTACGGCATCATTCAGAAAATGGACTCACGTCATGAATTAGTACAGTGCAGGTTATCTTTACCTTGGCTTTTTTTGTGTTCTGATATATAACCTGAGTTTACTTTTTAAGTTCTTGTAAGTGGAAGAAGAGTCCATCTGATGATTCAGACAACCGGAGTAGCACTGCAACTTGATTTTGATAGTTTTATGATATCCTACATATCCAAATCACTTTTGGAAATTCTCATCTTAATTAAAGATATTGATACTGCTTGTCATGATCTTATCTGATGAGATCGGGAAGGGTAGTTTGGGTGGTTTACGAATTATCGAGTTTTTTAAGGTCAATAATTGCAGCTATTTGCACTGCCAGACTGTCACTCTATTGGGCTGAATGTTTTTACTACGATAGAGCAGAGCAAGATGTTGTTGCCTCAAGTGCCATCTTTGTCCCCACTAAGCTATTATTATTATTTTTTTGTCTGTCGATTGCTTCACTCAGTTGAGCACATTCAAAGTAGCGGTCTCATTTAGTGGTTTCGTGCTTAGTTCAACTTCATGCTGAGAAAGTGCAAGCTTGACCAACAATACTTCCAATGCATATTTCACTGTCCCACTTCTTTGAAAGCGTTACCACTGTAATGTAATTGAACTGTTTCAGTGCTTGAAAGTTTTGTTTGATCTGGGAATCGGAGAAGCTTTTGATGAAGAGCCTCACAAATTCCCTTGGATCCAATTAAGTTGTGCAGCAGGATTATTCAGTTTCTAAGCTGATATCTAATTAAGAAATTGAATTTATAAGTAGTGAATATCTCACAGCTTCTAAGCTTGAATTCTTCATGGATAAAGAGAGAGAGCTTGAATTCTGGAGCTTAAATTTTAGGATCGGGTTTAGAGTGGACTTCTAGCAACATCTTAAATTGAGATGCGCAATGAATGTTACAATTTCAAGGTTCAGTGTTGGCTATTTGTTCAACCAAAATTTTCTGAATATCATGGAATATATCATTGCAGGCGTTAGCAAAGACATTGACGGTGGATGAACTAGTTTACCTGCGAGAACAGTTTACGCTGCTTGAACCAAATAAAAGTGGCAGCATAACTTTAGAAAACTTGAAGCTGGTTAGTGTCATTCCCCTTCGCTCGCTCGCTCTCTCTCTCTCTCTCTCTCTCTACACATGTATGTATGTATGTATGTATGTATGGTACATGACACATGTTGTACACTGTGAGCACACATTTACTGGCACATGTACGTATACATATCACAGACAGGGCATTGAGATCATGTAATTGTTATCATTGCAATTTTCTCATCTGTCTTTATTCTTGGCAGACCCTGATGAAAAGTGCAACTGATGCAATGAAAGAGTCTCACATTCCTGATTTCCTTGCATCGGTACACCCCGGGCTTTAATTTCACACTGTTCCATGAATTATTTGTTACTTTAGATTTTTGTGTTTGCTAGCTGTCTAACCATGAATATGCTCTTCATCTCAGCTAAACGCACTTCAATACAGGAGGATGGATTTCGAAGAGTTCTGCGCAGCTGCTTTGAGCGTCCATCAGATGGAGGCACTTGATAATTGGGAACAGCATGCCCGTTCCGCATACGAACATTTTGAAAAGGAAGGAAACAGGGCCATCGTAATTGATGAACTTGCTTCTGTGAGTTTATAATTGTTCCGGCTATTGAATCTATTAGCACTATCTCTGAATTTTTAAGCACACAGTTAGCTTCAGTTACCCCCCTGATAGTGCCGAGTCATTTAATCCACAAATACTTAACATACTCAAATGGTTCTCCGTGTGAAATTGCACGTTGTCAAATGAGACGTGTCACTGAAAACAGAGAAATTGGATGCGCATCTGAAAATTACCTGACGCAAAACATGGGGAGAATGGTAGAGAAATAAGCGTTGCATTTACCATATTATCGGTGATTTTCTTGTGCCGTGTTAAATGTTGTGCTCTCCTTTGTATGGTCCTTGGTCAATTCCACTTAGACTGTGAAACCTTGTCTTGCTTACCTAGACCCTAGATTCTAATCCGTACATCAATGCAATAATTTGTATTGTTATGCATCTATGACTCTGCCTCTTTTCCAGTGTATGATAAAATCCACTAATGGGTGAAGATGGATTATTGCGTCAATTCACAACTCAAATAAGAGTTCTAATTGGATTATAGTTCTTCTCACCTGGTTGAATTTGTTGTCTTATCTGTTTTGGATTTGACTTATATGAGGATTTTCATTTTGAAAAGTTTGGTTCGGATAGTTTGGCCTTTTGTCTCCATCGGAAGTAGGATTTATTTTCTATTCTTTGTCACACTTAAAGTTACTTTAGGAATTTAGAAAAATCTGGGGAATCGTAACACGTTCTGCATTCAAGAGATCGAATGAAGAATATTGAATTCTAGAGATTGAATGCAGAATATTGAATTCTAGTGAATCTTTTCTTTTGAAGCGTGGGATGCAATTCCCCTCTGAAGTGATGCTTAAGAAACCGTGGCGCGATAATTATGTGGAGAGGCTTGGGTTTGGTGTCTGAAAATTTCTCTCATTGAGTGATTGTTTGCCATGGGCTCACTTCTTTAGGACTGATCATCTTTCATCAAGAACGACTGAACAGTTTTGCTCATCTTCATCTTCCTTCTCTCCGTTCCCTAATTTTTTTCCTACTTGAATTCAATGTCAGGAACTTGGTCTTTCACCTTCTGTCCCGGTTCACGCTGTCCTCCATGATTGGATAAGACACACTGATGGGAAGCTAAGCTTCCTTGGCTTCATCAAATTGTTGCATGGAATGTCCAGCCGAACAGCCACAAAGACGCAGTGAACTGAGTATATCATCTCAAAGCTAGAGCTCGAGAACTTTTATGGGTGTGGTTTTCCTCAAAGAACAAGGCGCTGCGCCCGAAAGTCGTAAGCATCGAATTGGTTTTCCGAGAATTGAAGGCCCACTCAAGCTCGGTCCTCGGTTCTTTCTGTATAGATCAGGTGCATACTTGTCGAGTGCTGAAAAGCTATCTACCATCAGATTCATTGCGATCCTCGGAAGGTATAATCGGCTTTGAAGTGTAAATTTTTTCCCTTTGCTTTACTGACGTTTACAAAAATGTTTTATGCTCAAATAGCACGGCATAGATGTGTTGTTTCCATTCCCTCTCTTCCGTAGTTAATGTGGTTTGTACCTGGGAAGTGACTTTCAAGTAGGGTGGGCAAAATGGACCGATCAAATTGGGTACCGCTCGAACCAGACCAATGTTTTTTATTTTTAATTTCTTAAACTGCAAACTTGTAAACCTCATCTCGTCTTTCAATCTTTTGCCTTTGATCGAGACCAGGAGTCACACAGCGGGGGACTACTTTCTCCTCCTCTCCTCTTATGGTCAGTACAACCCATAATTGTAATTGCACGCCCCTTGCCTCTCGGTTCTCAATCGAGTTGTTCGACTCGACGCTTTGCTTTGCATCTTTCCCTGTCGCCTCTTAGCTCTTGCACCTTGTTCTTTTTCTCTTGCTTGAGCGCAAGGCTTTCTTCTCGCCTCACAGTCCTCTTGGAAATTGTGGCCGGAATGTAGCTCTTTTGTTCGATGGCTGGGTCCAAAGAGAAAGCAAGGTGTGATTCTCTCTTTCTTTATCTCTCTAATCGTACAGCCGGTGCCGACCATGGTGGTGGTGGTAGTGGAGATATGAATGACGGCAGAGCATGGTGGTTGTTGGGTTAGGAGGTGAATATGATGGCAAAACAATATGGTACCGTTCCACTAGAGTACTCGGGAACCAGATTAGGGACCTCCGGACCAGTCGATTTAGTTCTAGGGACCTCTGAATTGGACTGGGAACCATGCATCCCTAGGTACGAACATTTATAACTTTAGACTCTCTCTTTGTCCTATTGAGACGTTGTTGCTAATCTAAACCCAGAAGATGGTTGTGTCATGGATCGGGATATCTTGATTGACCAGTCCAGTGACTTGGACTATTTTGTATCGTTGGGACGCCTAAACTAATACTTTTGTCCACTAGAGTCTTTAAAGATTCCGTTATTACTTTTTCTAAAACAGTTCAAAGATAGGAAGGTTTCAGCGAGGATAAGGTTCGAATAATCCCACATGTAACAGACTTGTTTAACCATGCTTATGCTCCACAACATTTGACTTAGTTGTAGTAGGATTGAACCCTTTGTATTCAGAGCTTCTGTTGTCTTCTTCGATTCGAAGCATATCGCAGAACAATGAAAAAACCAATTCCAACAATCAGGAAAAAGCAAACAGTTCATGAAAGAAGATTTGGGGTTGAGCCAGGCAACCTCTACATCGCGATCTCGCGTTCAAGGTTGTGACTTTCTCAAAACCAATCTTTTTTTTTTTCTTCAAAGATCGCATAGAGAGAAAAGAGCTCGAGAGGGAAAGACACTAGGAGGAAACTTTGTGATATTTGATTTGTGGATACTCAAATGAGAATGATAACTCCCCTTTATATAGGAAGGAGCCTCGAATTACAATCGTAGATCTAGTTTAGATCCGATGATTAGGATTGCATCTCTTATCTTCCAACCATCGGCATTTAGTAGGAACTCTCTAGAGAAAAGAGGACAATTACTTACTCACTCGTTCGTAGGAACATTCTGAAACATAATAGAATCAAGTAGGGGATCAAGATACAGAAAGTCTTGGGGTATTTCCCGACCATCTGCATGACCAGTCCGGGCTTGAAAACCTCGGCCTTGTCATTCTCCCCCACCTATTTGATTACCATCCTTGGTGTTCTTGGCTTGGGGTCTCTCCTTGTAGTGGAATTTTTCTTTTGATTGCCTACATCCTTCTTCTGGATCGTTGGCTTCTTGGTGTTTTTGTTTTTTTGTCCTCTAGAGCGCTTCTTCTTCGGCGTTGGGACTTGATGCTTGGTTGGTCCGTGCATTGTTTCTCGAGTCATCAACGACTCAATATTTGTCTTGACCGGATCATTACTCTCCAGCTTAGGAAATAGCACACTAATCGGCAGAGTGTTTTGTGTTAGTGTGGGCAGCTCCTACTTTTCCTTCGGCTTCTCTAAAGGTCGAGTCTTGTTTCTTTGCTCGGACGGCACCTCAACTCTGGTTTTCTTCTCTATGAGTCGGATTATGTTGATGCTTTTCGCTTGTCCCACCCATTGATAATCGTCATGACCGATGGATTCTTTGAATCAATGATCATGAGCGACTTGATCCTCATGTCGAAACGTTTATGCCTTGTCAAAGAAGTCTATACCCAACATTAAATCATAATTGTTGAGCAGAATTACCTCAAAGTTGAGCTTTCCTTTCCCTTAGCTGACTTGAATCTCAACGTCCTAGCTATGCCATTTGCTTGGCGATCTTTACAGTTTAGCATTTTGAAGAAGTGTTCGTTGGGTTCCACGTTGAGGTCCAAAAACTGCACTGCTTTAGTTTTTTTTTTTGGGTCAAAACGCTGCTTCAATTGAGATAAATAGATTTGTCGCACCCATGTCGACCAAGGCAAGGAGTGTCTTGCCTCGTACTTTGACTTTCACAAAGTTGAGTGTTGATGGTCTTGTAGGCTTCTTCGGCAGTGATTGAGTGCGCACTGAGTCGAGTCTTCTTATACCTTCAAGTTGAGCAATCTTTAGCTCTTCTTTATATAGCGTTTTTCCATTGTTTTTCTTTGGACATTGTTGCGTCCAATAGCTGTCTTGGCATATCGCACAAGGCTGTGAGGGAGGATGCTTGAACTTGTCCTCCGGGTGGATGTAGTTGTTTGGGGACGATTGCCTCGAGGCTGGTGTCTGGACGATCCTTTGCCTCATCTTTCTCTATCTCTATATTCTTTTCGATCATGATCGGAATCATCATCCTCCTTGTGGTCAGTGTCTCGACCCTTCAATTCGTTTCCGTTGGACTTCGAATCAAGCTTGCTGAAGTCGATAGTGACTCAGCTATGGCAATAGCCTTTGTGATGTTGTGGACATCACGTCTCTTCAACTCAAGTTGCGCCTATAGTTTTAGCCCGTCCATGAACGCTTTGAGATCCTACTCCTCGCCCAAGTTGGGGATTTGGAGTTTGAGCTTGGTGAACTCCTTAATATACTCCCGGATGGAGCCCTTTTGCTCTAGGTGATGAAGCCTGCTACAAGTTTCTTGTGCCACAAACACAGCAGAAGTTATTTCGGAGTTGTTAGGTAAAATCATCCCATGTTTCCACCTAGTCTTGGTTACTTTTCTTGGCTTCATCGACCATAAATAGCCACCATAACATGGCTTGATCAGCCAAATATAAAATAATTATTTGTACTTTGGCCGCTTCGTCTTGAATTCCCATGGTGTCAAAGTAGTGCTCTATTCTCCAGATGAAGTTTTCCACCTCCACGACGGATCATTTGTCTTTGAACTCTTTTGGTTCAGGCACTGAGACATTCTGATTTTCCCTGTCATTTCGAGACTTATCGATGAGAATGTATCTAATGGTGTATTTCAGTCATATCTCACTAAGATCTGATCAATCTCGAGTTAACTAACCAAAAGAGAAAAACTAACGCGAGAGAAGGTACGTGGACCTAGGAAACTCAAATAGGAAATATCACTTTGACCATAAGGATTGCCGAAGGAGTATTTAGAGCCACTAAAAGTTGATCTAAAAATGATTAAGGAATACATTGCTAGCGTTATATGATTGGAGCGCGGGTGATGCCGCTTAACCAATGTATAATTTGCAATTTCCTCAATCTTGAAATCGCATTTGATAGAGAAATGGTACATAGACGAGTCTCGAAATTTGAAAAATGGAGAATCAAGAATTCCAACATTATAATTGGATTGGACGCCGCCTCATCGAAGAAAATTTGAATAAAAAAAACGACGTTCCGAACGTCGAGGGTGAAATTATCATTTTGCCCATCAAGTTTTGGCCTTACCTTAGTAAATGGATGAGGGCATTTTGGTCTTTGACACATCCCTATAGGTGCCGAAAATAAAGAGGAATAAGAGCCATTGGATGATAAAATGATGGACATACGGACAAGTGTCAATGGATGGTGAGTTGGCATTAATTACTCAACTTTTAACCTACCATTCTTCTTGTTTGACTCTTCAAACTTGGTGTATAGCATCCTCTCCCCCTTGGCCAATCGAACACCCCTTCAATCTACCATTTTCTTCTTCATTCTTCACATTCATCTTCAAACCGAGAAGCTCCCCTGCCCGACCCATTCTGTCTGCTACTTCGCCGCCGTCGAGCGTCACTTTCGGTGACCACCAGCCTTCAAGTGGACCACCAACGCCTTCCTCAGCCTCTTTTCGACCAGTTCCAACTTGAATCTCGACATTTGGCCACCTGAGGAGTTCTGGCCAACCGTTTCCTCGAAAGCCGACGAATTTCGTCACAACTGGAGGTAAGTCGCCGTTTGGCATCCATAGGACCTCGAATCGCTTCAAATTTTCAGTGGTAGTTTGTAGACATGTAGTATTAAGAATGAATAAGCTGAGGTAGCAAATTGGTTAGCTTTTGATGGAGATTTGATGATGAATTGGTGTTGGTTCTGTGGATAGAAACTAATTGACTGTAGGACCGAAGGGAACCGGGGCTGTTCTTGGACATTCGACTGTCGACTTGCCTCCAATTTTTCGGTGAGACCCTTAGACACATAAAACTATATGCTAGGAAGGGATTTAGTTGATAAATTGAAGTTTACAGATGATTTATGGACGGATTAGTCGGGTACGAAACAAAATCGAAAAAGTCCCCTGTTTCGATTTTCTAAACCCAAATCTTTAAAGGCTGTTCGTGGCGTTGCCGAGTCCTAAATTCTTCGTTGAGACATATTAGAATGTCAATGGATATGTTATTGAGGTTTCTGCTTGGTGGTTCGATGATTGGACGAGGAAAAATTGATAAAATGAGTTGAATTCCATTAGGTATACGCTGCCCTGTTTTGGATTGCTAAGGCTGAACTCTTAGAGGACCTTGAAAAGAGATTTTTGTTAATTTAAGCCCAAGGTAAGGAGTCCCTAAACTTTGGCTAGGTGGATAGGCCTCGACTGGATGAATTGGTGGTGAATTTGCTGAATTCTCGTGAGATTATTGTGCGTTTATCCAATGTTCGTCCTTGTGGATTGATGATTGCTTGAATGCTTGCTAGAAGTATATGCCATGAATTGATTGCCACATTTAAGTGATGTTTGATTGTCTCGCATGCCGTAAACATTTAGCTCATTACATGAGTTTGTACTTGATCATGAAGTCTTGATTTGAAATGAGTTTTTGGCATGCTTGAGAAAATTTATGGTACCCTGATGCGTTGAAATGCGGGGTTGTGAGAATTAATGTCCTGATGCGTTGAGACACGAGACTAAATTGACTATGTGTCGACACAGCCCTGGAATGACATTTGAAAACCTGATGCGTTTATGCGGGTTTATCAATCTGATGGTCTGAGGCGTAATGACGCGGACGAAGCCTGAGACGTTTTAAACGCGGGCGTGAACTATGAGAAAGTTCGGAAGGGTGGAAGGTGTGGCTCGACTTTATATCCCATGTCTGACTTGATTGATAAGATATGATGCCATGACTGCGTGATTGATAATCACTTGCATCTGTGTGGCATCTTATTTCTAATGAGTGCCTCATTTTGTTAAATGTATGTTCTTGATCATTGGTTGCATTTATCTGGGTGTACTGTCAGCCTGGCTTAGGGTTAGGGCTTGTCTTACTGAGATGTGAATCTCACCCTGTCGTGGGACCATATTTTCAGACACTAAGCTTTAAGGATGCTACCAACTCGATTAGGTGACCCGAAGAAGATGACGGTTTATTTTGATGAGTTCTCGGATGGTTGGGGTACTGTGTATGATAGGAAGTGTATAGTGGTCTGGGTTAACGAGGGCGATAAAGACTAGAAATCACATAGGTTTGAAGCTTGGTTTCGTAAGGTAGGCGAGGTTACCACTAATCCGCTGAAGTCCACAGAGGTACCTTGCCGGGTTATTCCTTATTGGTGTCATCCTACTCGGGACTCGGTAGAGGTCGAGGTGTCTGTAGCTGGCTCGAGAAACATACTTGAGAAGACTCCTACTTTGAAGGACACGGTTGAGGTGATTGAGATCGACACCTCAGAGGACGAGCTGTAGGACGACACGATGGAGGATATCGTAGATGTGCGTTCCGAGACCTTCTCCGACTACGAGCCTACTGAGGATGCTCAGGAGACTGACGCTTCTAGCGATTCGACCTAAGGGTTTCCTGCTTTTACTTGGCTGCTATTGATCACCTCGTCGGTTTGTTTCTTTTGGGGACTTAGTTTTAGTTATCTTTTGATTCAGTCCCGTTACCTCGACCTATCAGCATGATTAACTTACCTGCACTTTTGTATGGACTTACGAGATGTTTATATATATATATGTGTGTGTGTGTGTGTTATGTTCTCGTTACCCAGGTTCCCTTTTGTTTATGTACGTAGGTGGTATGCATATTACGTTTTTGCATGCTCATTTGCATTACGCATTTCTTGGTAAATGATTCCTCGGACTCGAGAGAAATTGAGGATAGGGAGTCGTGCGCTCATGCCTGGGGTGCGGGGCTTGACATCCCAGCTTGTTTGGTATTATAGCGAGGTTAGCTCGATCCGAGTTGATTGAACATTTGAGTAATAAGGAGGAACGAATTGGGATTGATTGGGTATCGAGATCTTAGGAGACCCGTTTGAGTTAGGCACGAAGTGCATGGTATATGACTTGGCGCATGTGGTTGACACGAGATATTGACATGATTGTGGTGGCTTATGAAGATTGAGCTCCATGTTTAGCGCTGGAAGTCATTCTTGGATTTTGGATTGTTGAGCAGATAAACATCGCTGGTTTTGGTGAACCGCTGAAGTGAATGGAAATGGGTAATAGCCATGGTTTGTTTATTGAAGTGCCTCTGGGAATAGTTGCGGGGAAGGTTGTTTTGTTGTGACTATTTCTTTTAAGAGGTAATTTAGAACTACTGGATTTGACTAGATGAGTAAGTTTCTAATTCCGTAGTAGAATTATAATGGTCCAGGTGTAGTAAGAGAACACAAGAATGAGTAATCCGCCTAGAAGACCTGAAAGACCCAGGAGCGGAGCCTCTAGTTCGAGACCGCCTGTGGCGGAAGATCTAAGGATGGACGGAGTGCTGAGGGCACTCGAAAGGATTGACGACCTCATTAACAGGCAGACCTAGGATAGGGATGGTGCCATAGCTCAAGTGGTAGGAGGCGCGATAGCTGCTGTCAACGCCAATAACGGCAATAATGGAGGCAACGGAAACAACGGCGATCATGACCAGGGCAATGAAGTGGGTAATGCCCAGGAGGAAGTTGTTGTGGCTAGACAAATGGGCTAGCTGGTCGAGCAGGTCATTAAACTTAAGCCAACCCAGTTTGATGAGATTGGAGACCTTGAACTGATGCCAAGGTAGATAGAGAAATTTGAGAAGGCCTTTGGAATACTGAGATGTATAGAGGAAGAAAAAGTATTACTAACGATGTACCAACTTGAAGGGACCGCAAATGACTGGTGGAGTGCCACCAAGAATGGAGTTTTTCCAGAATGAACGGCCTTGACTTGGAACGCTTTCACTATGGCATTCAATGACAAGTATTTCTCTGAGACGGCCCGAGAAAGAAAGCTGGTGGAATTCCTACAGCTGCGTCAGAATCACCTGACGGTGGATCAATACGAAGCTGAGTTCTCTCGATTGTCGAGGTATGTGCCCAGATTAGTAGAGGATCCGCTGGAGAAGGCACAGAGATTTCGGGATAGACTGAGACTTGAACTTTACAGACAGATTATAGCTTTGAATTTGAGGACTTATAAGGAAATCTATGAACAGGGGCAGATGATCGAGAGGGACCTGAAAGAGAGGAATGATGCATCTTGATAACAGTTTAGTTCATTTAGAGATAACTACCATACCGGCGAAAGACCTATGGCTGGTAATAGACGCTTTGTCCCTCTAGTAAGAAAGAATTTAGTGAAGCCGCCGAACCCAGCGAACTGGAGTTGTTGCTTCTGTGGCAGAAGGCATGGTAATAGACCTTGTCCGACTAGAACCGGAGCATGCTTCAAATGTGGTCAGATGGGCCATTAGACGAGAAATTGCCCCAATCAAGCTCCAATGAATAGACCTCAATGGCAACGACCACAGGCAGTGTCGTCAACTGTCACTCCCCATAATGATCAGAACCGACCCCCAGCTTAGGGAAGGGTTTATGCTGTGGCACGCAGGAAAGCGAAGAAGCGCTTGGCGTGGTCACAGGTACGGTATATTTGTGCGACCAAGCTGCTTATGCTTTGTTTGATCCTGGCGCATCGCACTCGTTTGTATCTACTCAATTTGCTGATTTGGTCGATATGGAGTTGAAACTATTGAGTGTGATACTGCATGTTGCTACCCCGTTAAAGGATAATGTGTTGGTTTCAATGGGCTATGCTGACTATAAGATTGTAATTGGTGGTAGCAAAGAGAGTATAGACTTGGCTGTGTTATCCATGTATGACTTCGATGTGATCGTAGGAATAGATTGGTTGGGTAAGCAAAGGGCAGTAGTTGATTGTGGTAGTAGAATAATCTATTTTTACCCGAAAGGTTGCCCTAACTTTGAATTTAAAAGAAGTCGAGGAGGAACCTCGATTACTTTAGTCTAATCGCTGGAAGCGACAAAGTTGATAATCGAAACATGTCAGGTTTACCTAGTCTCAGTTATGAATACGACTGCCGTGGAACCTAAATTAGAAAGTATCCCGATAGTGTGTGAGTTTTCTGATGTCTTTCCCAAAGAGTTACCAAGGTTGCCACCAGAGAGAAATTGAATTCGTGATTGAGTTAGCTCCCGGAACGAAATCAATCTCGAAGGCACCCTATAAGATGTCCTTATCAGAATTGAAGGAGTTAAAGGTGCAAATGCAAGAATTGCTAGATAAAGGCTTTATTCGACCGAGTGCTTCACCGTGGAGAGCGCCGGTGTTGTTTGTGAAGAAAAAGGATGTGTCCTTACGTTTATGTATTGACTATAGACTGTTGAATCAAGTGACTGTAAAGAATAAATATCCACTACCGAGGATTGATGACTTATTTCATCAATTGCAAGGAGCTTCGGTATTCTCTAAGATATACTTGAGGACCGGATATCATCAGTTGAGAATTAAGAAAGAAGACATACCTAAGATAGCTTTTAGGACAAGGTATGGTCACTATGAGTTCACCGTGATACCTTTTTGGATTGACTAATGCTCCAGCTGCGTTTATGGATTTGATGCATCGGGTGTTCAAGGAATTTTTGGACAAATTTGTTATAGTATTCATTGATGATATTTTGATTTACTCAAAGAGTAACGAAAAGCATGAAGAGTACTTGAGGATTGTCTTGCAGACCTTGAGAGAACACTCGCTGTACAGTAAGTTTAGCAATTGTGAGGTTTGGCTTAATAAAGTGGCATTTCTTGGTCATGTGGTGTTTGGAGAAGGAATTGCCGTGGATCCTACGAAGCTCGAAGCTGTTATGAATTGGCCTAGGCCTACTACAGTCACGGAAGTTCGAAGTTTCCTAGGATTGGTAGGATATTACAGACGTTTCGTAGATAAGTTTTCATCCATAGCCATTTCATTGACGAGATTGACTAAGAAAGAAACGAAGTTTGAATAGACGGACAAGTGTGAAAGGAGCTTTCAAGAGCTTAAGCATCGATTGACGACATCCCCAGTATTAACGATCCCATTAAGACCTGGAGGTTATGAGATATACAGCGATGCTTCGCTAAAGGGATTGGGCTGCGTGCTAATGCAACATGGAAGAGTGGTTGTTTACGCGCCACGACAACTACGACCGCATGAGATGAACTACCCGACTCATAACTTGGAATTGGTTACAATCATCTTTGCTATGAAGATCTGGAGGCATTATTTATGTGGCGAGAAGTTTCAAATTTATATAAATCATCAGAGCTTGAAGTATCTCTTTTTCCATAAAGAATTGAACATGAGGCAACGACGATGGATGGAACTGCTTAAGGATTATGATTGTGATATTTTATATCATAATGGGAAAACGAATAGAGTCGTGGGTGCGCTCAGTCGAAAATCGAGTATCGCTTGTCTACTGGTTAAAGGGTGGACGTTATTTGAAAATTTAAGGGATTCTAAATTCAAATTGAAAGTGTGTCAGCTGTCCAGTTTGGTAGTGACTTGAGAATAGAACCAGAGATCCAAGAAAGGATAAAAGTCTTGTAGTCTACGGACCCATAAATTCATAAGATCCTCGAGATGGACGTAACAAAAAGGAAACCAGAGTTCCAAGTGTTAGGGGATGGAATTTTGAAATTTCGAGGGCGTCTATGCGTACCAAATGATGAAGAGCTCAGAGAAAAGATTTTATTGGAGGCCTACAGAAGCAATCACAGTATCCATCCAGATAGCACGAAAATGTACCAGAACTTACATTAGCATTATTGCTGGAACGTGATGAAGGTGGATGTAGCGAAATATGTAGCAAAGTGTTTGACGTGTCAATAGGTGAAGGCAAAACACTGTAAGCCTGGTGGACTGCTACAGCCGTTGGAGATTCTTGAATGGAAATGGGAGTACGTGACTATGGACTTTGTAATGGGATTGCTAAGGAACCAAAGAGGTCACGATTCTATCTAGGTAGTCGTGGACAGATTGACCAAGTCTGCAAATTTCATTCATGTGTAAAAGGACTTTGCAATGGATAGATATGCCGAATTGTATATGCGGCAGATAGTACGACCGCACGGAGTACCCGTAACGATTACATCGGACATAGATCCCAAATTTACAGCAAAATTCTAGAAGAGCCTTCAAGATACCATGAAAACTTGACTACAGTTTAGTACGACATATCATCTGCAGATGGACTGACAGTTAGAAAGGACGATTCAAATGCTCGAGAATATGTTATGAGCGTGTGTTATTGATTTCAAGGGCGGATGGGAAGATTAGTTGCATTTAGTAGAGTTCGCATATAATAACAGTTATCAACAGAGCATTCAAATGGCACCTTTTGAGGCACTGTATGGAAGAGCCTGCAAGACGCCGATTTGCTGGGACGAAGTTAGAGAAAGCAGTATTACAGGCCTAGAGTTGGTAGAGCAATAAGTGGAAGCTGTAAAGATAATACGGGATAGACTGAAGACAGCACAGAGTCGTCAGAAAAGTTATGCAGATAAACGACGTAAATCTCTGGAGTTTCAAGTAGGTGATCATGTTTTCCTTAAGGTTTCACCGATGCGAGGACAATCTCGATTTGGAAAGAAAGAGAAATTGAGTCCAAGGTACGTAGTACCTTTTGAGATTTTCAAAAGGATTATAACCTTGGCCTACAGGCTTACCCTACTACCTAATTTGTATCAAGTGCACAACGTCTTCCATGTGTCAATGCTAAGGAAGTATGAGCCGGACCCAATGCACGTGCTGGATTTTGAGACTATTGAAGTTGACGACAAAGTGTCCTATTTGGCAAAGCCAATTAGAATTGAAGATCGGAAAGAACAAGTTCTGAAGAACAAGACGATTCCATTGGTCAAAGCCATTTAGGAGCACCATGGAACCGAAGGCGCTACATGGGAAAGCGAGGAAACGATGAGATGTCAATACCCCTAATTATTTGAATAGCTGGGTTATTGTAAATTTCAAGGACGAAATTTTTGTAAGGGGGAAAGAGTTGTGACATTTTGATTTTCCTTGTCATTTCGAGACTTATCAATGATAATGCATCTAATGGTGCATTTCAGCCATATCTCGCTCGGATATGATCAATCTCGAGTTAATTGACCAAAAGGGAAAGGCTAACACGAGACAAGGTACGTGGACCTAGGGAACTCAAATAGGAAATGATACTTTGACCATAAGGATTACTAAGGGAGTATTTAGAGCCATTAAAGGCCGATCTAAGAATGATTATGGAATACATTGCTAGCGTTATACGATTGGAGCGCGGGTGATGCTGCTTAACCAATGTATAATTTGCAAAAATTTTCTAAATCGGATGATAACGATCGAGACCGTCGAAACTAGTAATAGACCCTCGCAATTACATGACAACCAAAGTCGCCGTGAACTGATGAGCCCTAAGTATGATGAGAATCACAGAGTCGATACGCGTAACGTCTGCAAAAGTTGCCCGTCAGTTCGGGACAGTTTGAAATTGCAATTGATAGAGAAATGGTTCAGAGACGAGTCTTTAAATTTAAAATGGAGAATCAAGAATTTCAACATTATAATTCGATTGGACGCCGCCTCACCGAAAAAAATTTGAATCAGAAAAACGACCTTTCGGACGTCGAGGGTGAAATTACCATTTGCCCCTCAAGTTTTGGCCTTGCCTTAATAAATAGATGAGGGCATTTTGGTTTTTGACACATCCCTATAGGTGTCGAAAATGAAGACGAATAAGAGCCATTGGATGATAAAATGATGGATATACGGACAAGTGTCAATGGATGGGGAGTTGGCATTAATTACTCAACCAACCGAACACCCCTTCAATTTTCCATTTTCTTCTTCATTCTTCACCTTCATCTTCAAACCGAGAAGCTCCCCTGCCCGACCGATTCTGTCTGCCACTTCGCTGCTGTCGAGTGGTACTTCCGGTGACCTCCAGCCTTCAAGTGGACCACCAACGCCTTCCTCAGCCTCTTGCCGACTAGCTCCAACTTGAATCTCAGCATTTGGCCACCTGAGGAGTTCTGGCCAACCGTTTCCTTGAAAGCCGACGAATTTCGTCGCAACTGGAGGTAAGTCGTCGTTTGGCCTCCATAGGACCTTGAATTGCTTCAAATTTTTGGTGGTAGTTTGTAGACATGTAGTACTAGGAATGGCTGAGCTGAGGTAGCAAATTGGTTAGATTTTTATGGAGATTTGATGATTAATTGGTGCTGGTTCCGTGGACAGAAACTGACCGGCGGTAAGACCGAAGGGAACCGGGGCTGTTCTAGGACATTCGATCGTCGACTCGCCTCCAATTTTTCAGTGAGACACTTCAACACATAAAAATATATGTTAGCAAGGGATTTAGTTGATAAATTGAAGTTTAAAGATGATTTAAGGATGGATTAGTCAGGTACGAAATTGAACCAAAAAAGTCCCATGTTTCTGTTTGCTAAACCCGAACCTTTAAGGGCTGTTCGTGGTGTCGCTGAGTCCTAAATTCTTCATTGAGACATTTTAGAATGTTAATGGATATGTTATTGAGGTTTATGCTTGGTGGTTCGATGATTAGACGAGAAAAATTTGATGAAATGAGTTGAATTCCATTAGGTATACGTTGCCCTGTTTTGGATTGCTAAGGCCGAACCCTTGGAGGACCTTGGAAGGAGATTTTTGTTAATTTAAGCCCAAGGTAAGGAGTCCCTAAACCTTGGCTAGGCGGATAGGCCTCGTGAGATTATTGTGCGTTTGTCCAATGTTTGTCCTTGTGGATTGGTGATTGCTTGAATGCCTGCTAGATGCATATGCCATGAATTAATTGCCACATTTGAGTGATGAGTTTGATTGTCTCGCATGTCGTAAACATTTAACTCATTACATGAGTTTGTATTTGAACATGAAGTTTTGATTTGAAATGAGTTTTTGGCATGCTTGAGAAAATTTGTGGTACTCTGATGCGTTGAGACACGAGGTTGTGATGGTTGGTACCCTGATTCGTTGAGACGCGAAGTTACGAGAATTAATGTCCTGATGCATTGAGACGCGAGACGAGATTGATTATGTGTCGACACAGGCCTTGAATGACATTTGAAAATCTGATGCGTTTACGTGGGTTTATCAATCTGATGGTCTGAGGTGTACTGACGCGGACCAAGCCTGAGACGTTTTAAACGCGGGCGTGAATCATGAGAACGTTCGGAAGGGTGGAATGTGTGGCTCGACTTTGTATCCCATGTCTGACTTGATTGATAAGATATGATGTCATGATTGCGTGATTGATAATCACTTGCATCCGTGTGGCATCTTATTTATGATGAGTGTCTCATATTGTTAAATGAATGTTTTTGAACATTGGTTGCATTTATCTGGGTGTACTATCAACCTGACCTAGGGTTAGGGCTTGTCTTTCTGAGATATGAATCTCACCCCGTTGTGGGCTCATATTTTCAGACCCTTGGCTTTGAGGATGCTCCGACTCGATTAGGCGATTCGAAGGAGATGATGGCTTATTTTGATGAATTTTCGAATGGTCAGGGTACTGTATATGTTATGTAGTGTACAGTGGTCTGGGTCGACGGGGGCGGTAAAGACTGGAAACCGCATAAGTTTGAAGCTTGGTTTCGTAGGGTAGGAGAGGTTACCACTAGTCCGCTAAAGTCCACGGAGGTACCTCGCGGGGTTATTCCTAGTTGGTGTCATCCCACTCGGGACTCGGCAAAGGTCAAGGTGTCTGTAGCTGGCTCAAGGAACATACCTGAGAAGACCCCTACTTTGGTGTATGCGGTTGAGGTGATTGAGATCGACACCTCAGAGGACGAGCTGGAGGACGACACGATGAAGGACACCATGGATGTGCGTTTCGAGACCTCCAACTACAAGCCTACTGAGGATGCTGAGGAGATTGACGCTTCCAGCGATTCGACCTAGGGGTTTCCTACTTTTACTTGGCTGCTTTTGATGACCTTGTCGGTCTGTTTCTTTTGGGGACTTAGTTTTAGTTATCTTTTGATTCAGTCTCATTACCCCGACCTATCAACAGGATTAGCTCACTTTCATTTTTGTATGGACTTATGGGATGTTTATATATATATATATATATATATATATATATGCTATGCTCTCGTTACCCAGATTCCCTTTTGTTTATGTACGGAGGTGGTATGCATATTACATTTCCGCATGCTCATTTGCATTACGCATTTCTTGGTAAGTGATTCCTAAGACTCGAGAGAAATTGAGGATAGGGAGTTGCGCGCTTGTGTCTAGGGTGCGGGGCGTGACAGACACCTTTATTTTCGGCGCCGTTTGAATGACTAGTGCACCATTCGCAGATGCACCGTTTTGCACAAGACCAGCTCGGTCTTGTACTCATGAGTCTCCACCTTCAACGCCTCTATCTCGGCTTGGTGGGTCTTTCTCTTAGATGTCCAGCTTCAAAGCCTCGATTGATGCTCCGAGAGCTTTGTCCTTTATTTGTAGTGGAGACACGGCTTAGTTCAAGATGGTTGTGAAGTCTTCATGAATCTTCTCATCCATCTTGTCGATCCGCTCTTTGGTGTCTTCAAGGCCATTGAGCATCTCTTGCACCATTCTTTTTATCGAGTCGAACTTGTAAGCAAGTGCAGACACATTATCTGACAAAGTTTCTCTTCTTCTTGATTTGCATCGAGCTTTCTCTTGCGGCGGATTCTCATGGGGAACTACTCCATCCAAAGCAATGATTTGATCCACGATTGGGTTTGACATCGCCTCAACCGGTTTAATGCTCGTCAACCTCACAATAGCTCGTCTCTACGATGTTTGCTCTGATACCACTTGTCACTAGCCAAGAGATCATGATTGACCCGTGCGGCTACCCGAGCTATTTTGTGTCGTTGGAACGCTCGAGCTAAGTTTTTTTGTCTTATTTCTTCTAAGAATCGATTGCATAGAGAGAGGAGAGAGGGAGAGACTATGGGAGGAAACTTTGTGATATTTGATTTGTGGATACTTAAATGAAAAGGATGATTCTCGTTTATATAGGAGGGGGCCTCAAATTACAATCGTAGGTCTAGTTTAGATCCAATGGTTATGATTGCATCTCCTATCTTCCCAACCACTGACATTAAATAGGAACTCTCTAGAAAAAAGGGGACAATTGCCGACTCGCCCGTCCCTAGGATCATTCAAGAACATGGTAGAATCAAGTAGAAAATCCTAAACAAACCCTAAGGGATTCAAGAGGGTATCTCTTGGCCATTTGCATGACCGATCTGGACGCGAAAACCTTGGCCATGTGTCAATTGCATGTGGAAATGTATGATTCCGCTGAAAGTCTTATTCCAAGAAGGCGAAACTCATGAGGGCAATCTTCCCTGCACAGATATGTCGAACTTGCATCCTAATTGACGAGCTAAATCGGCACATCGTGGTGAAGCCGCACAACTTTTTTTTTTTGGGTCGAACGCGCTGCTTGTGTTGGAACAGCAACTCAAAATAGAGAAGCAAGTCATTGTACATGTAAATGACAAAAAAAAAAAAAAAGAGTCAAGCCATATGGATCATTCTGGCGTTTGTGGTTATTCAAGCAAATGACTAAGCCTCTCCTCAGTTGATTTCCACTTCCGCTATACTTTTCCCATTATTGTTCCCCTAAGGAAAGCCACCAACTTGTTCTTCAAATCCAAAGCCATGTCGCAGTGAGGCTTCAAGAGATGGAAGACGTGGCTCTCGCCTTCATGCTCCACTATCTCAGCACTCCCACCCCATCCGCTCTTCTTCAGCTCCTCATAGTACCACAGGCCTGAGCTCCTCAGTTCATCCCTCTGAGCCACAAACACCAACACCTTCTCGCACCCGATCACGGCCAGGTCCTCCGGCGGCGGCTTCAGCCTCGGATCTGCCAACCCGCTGTTCTCGGGGCACATGTACAGCCACATCTTGTCGTCGGCAATCCCTCCAAAGTAGGGGTGTACCATGGCCACCCCCACTATCTTAACGCCTGCGGGAACCCCAGCGCGCCCAATCCGGACAGCCACGTTGTGGGATATATTCGCCCCAGCGCTATCCCCTACTATATAGACCCGCTCGAAATCCCCGTGCTCGGTCAGCCACTGGTCAGGGTCGTTCCCGTTTGCATGTCCCAACACCCATTGAGTCGCGGACCACGCATCGTTGTAGCACGCGGGAATCGGGTTCTCTGGGGCGAGACGGTATTCGATCGAAACGGCGACGACACTGGCTTTGGCCACGAGCCAGCTCACGTACTCGTGGCACCCCTGGTGGAAGGCAGACCCTATGGAGAAGCCTCCGCCATGGATGTAAATTAGGACCGGGAGCCTCTCGGCCGGGCCGGGGCAACTGGGCATGAAGATGCGAGCCAAGACCGTAGGATCTGAGGAGATGGTCACGTCCTTTGACCGGACCTCCGCGTCCTCGGAGGGGGGAACTTTCAGGGTCTCCATTGGCATTAGCCTTCCGACGCGGCCGTCTTTGTATACTCTGAAGAAGGGGAAGAAGTCATGGAGGATGTCGCCATCGCTCGCCTTGGATGGTTCCATTCTTTTGAGAGTTAATGGGAAGCTTTGAATCAGGCGCTCACGACGCCAAATTGATTCAGACGGATGAGAACTTGCACAAGAGATCGCTCGGGTGTTGGACTTAATACTTGTTTCTTTATCGGTCGTTCGACAACTACCCTTCTTCCGACCGAAAAAAAAAAAAGACAACTACCCTTCTAACATTTTAATTCATATACATTTGACTCTTTTTGTTTTTGTTTTTTTTTTTCTGGACAAGCTGTGTACTTTCACTTTATTATGCATTGCGTGGAACAGTTTTAGTCATACAACGAGTAGGCATGGCCATGGTCGGGTAACCAAACCAGAATCGGCCCAGGTCAAACCCATGACCAGCCCGTGACTGAGCCTGTGGTTCCAAATCAGAACCGGCTTATGCCATATGAGTGCGGTTATGGTTCCGGGATGGTTCCGAAACGGAAAACATTTGAGAGCAAAAAAATAAAAAAATTTAAGAAAACGAGAAAGAGCCGCTGCATGGCAACGGCTCAGCTGCTCAACAACGGTCACTCCCCCCCACCCCTCTTTTTCTTTCTTTCTTTTTTAATTTATAATTTCTAAGTTTCTAACCATTATAAATACCTAATACCCAAAATAATCTTTAACTTTAGTATTTGTGTCAATTATATTCAATTTTTTTTTGTCTCATAAGAAACCCCAATTTTTATTTTTGTCCCAATTTTACAGGTCTAGTGTCCGTAAAAACACTCAACTTTAGCATATGTCCCAATTATATCCATTTTTTTATATCTTAAAAAATCGCTAGATTTTACTTTTAACCCAATTCTACCACCGTCAGCCTTTTGTTCATAATCACTATTAGTTAATCCTATGTGACTCTAATTTTCTTGCCGAATTTACCAATGAATTTTTAAAATTTGGAAACAGTAGGCTTTGAGGGACGACGAGATTTTAAAAAGTTCATCAGAATATCTCCATGTTTAGAAATTTTTTGGATTGTTGAGTGCTGAAGAAAATACAAAATATACCGTCTTGAGTGACTATATATCTCTTGGCAATATATGGGAGAATCAATAACGGAAGAGAAATTAAGAATTTTTTTATGTCAATTTTGCTGATGCGTAATTCATTAAAGACGTGAAAATGCCACGTAATATTAACTAATGATGATTATAGACAGAAGGATAACAGTGATAACATTGAGACAAAGTAAAAGTTAAAAGTTTTTATGAGACCAAAAAGATTTGAATATAATATGAGACACATGCTAAAGTTGAAGATTGTTTCGAGTACTAGGTCAATAAAATTGGGACAAAAGTAAAAATTTTGGGTATAATTGGGACAAAAGTAAAAGTTGGAGGCTTTTTATGAGATAAAAAAAGTTTTGGATATAATCTTCACAAATGCTAAAATTGGAGTTTTTTAAAGTATTGAGCCCCATTATAAATACCCTTCCATCTCTCATTTTTTTCCTCACGATTTCTCTTAAATTCTCTCAATTCACTTTCCGTTCAATTCTCTAAAAGAAATGGCCAGTGAAAGTAGAAATATGACAAAGACAAGAGCAAGATGGGGGAATTCGATTGTCCTCTTGATTCTCGTAATTATGCAGATTGGGGAATCTATGTTGATGATAAAATCAACATTTTACCTAATATGAATAATGTCCAAACCCAAGAAAGTCTTTATCATCCTACCGGTATCGAAGATATCTCAACAACAAAGGAGTCGGAGCGAGAGTTTACATCTGAGTATGGGACCTCTTCACGAAGGCAGAGAGATTTGATTTAGGTCCAAAAAGGTATGATGTAATTTGTGGACATTGTGGGGGTAATATACAAATACATACAAGGAGCGGGCTATGGAATATTTAATAGCGTCTTTAGCGACACAACCAACCCAAGCGAGAATTGACACCAAGCAATAACAAATTCCGGATACACCAATCTATTGATGGATTTTGTGGAGTCTGATAAAGAAAAAATAAAAAAGTAATATCAAGCGTAGACATTCTACGTGACATACTTGTAATTTTCTTCTCAACTTTGTATGCCCTAGACTCCTGTCATATATTGGGGTGATATCGTTTGTATCGGTAACGCTGAAAAACTGATAGTAGAGAGATTACTTAGTGCAGCACCGTAGTTTTTTCCCTTTCTGATTTAGAAGGGTTTTTTCACGTAAAAAATTCCCTTGTCTTCTTCTTCTCTATTTCTTTATTTCTCTTCAAAGATTCACGTTCCTTACAACTGGTATCAGAGCCTGGTTTGGCGAAATAGTGGGAACGACGAATATGGACGAAGGGAAGGTAAAGATCGATCAGTTCGATGGCAAAGATTTTGGTTTCTGGAAGATGTAGATCGAGGATATACTATATCAGAAGAACTTGCATGAGCCTTTGTCGAGAAAAAAATTGGAATCGATGAAGCAAGAAAAGTGGGAATTGTTAGATAGCAAGCTTTGGGTGTGATTCGTCTCTCATTGGCACGAAATGTCGCCTTCAACATCGCTAATGAGAAGACAATGGTAGATTTGATGGCGGCCTTAGCCAACATGTACGAGAAGCCTTCAGCATCGAACAAGGTATATTTGATGCGTCGCCTTTTCAATCTGAAGATGGACGAAGGTGCTTTTGTGACAGATCACATCAACGAATTCAACGTGATCACCACTCAGTTGAGTTTGGTGGAAATCAAATTCGATGAGGAGGTAAAAGTTTTAATTTTATTATTTTCTCTACCTGAAAGTTGAGTGCAATTGTGACTGCTGTGAGCAGTTCGTCTGGTAATAAAAAGTTGGAGCTTCAAGCATTCTGAGATTTGATTCTTAGCGAGGATATTCGTAAAAGAGAGTCGGGTGAATTTTCAGGCGCTGCCTTAAATACAGAAGGCAGAGGGAGAAGCAATCAACAATGGTGGAACTAGAATCGTGGTAGATCGAAATCTAGAGGTAGAAGCAAATCGAGACCTCGTCGTGACATAATTTGCTGGAATTATGAAAAAAAAGGGTCATTTGAGACGAGATTGTAGAGCCCCAAAGAAGAAATTTCAGTATTGCGATCGAAATCAAGAAGAAGAGAAATCAATGAGTGCAACTCTTGAAGAGACAGTTGATAATGATGGTTTAATTTTGAGCATTGATAGTCCAATTGAATCTTGGATTCTAGATTCAGGTGTGTCGTTGCACTCTACTTCTTGCAAAGAATTAAGGCATAATTTTGTTGCTGGAAAATTTGGAAAGATTTATCTTGCTGATGATGAGCCTATGGATATTATGGGAAATGGTGATGTTTATATTAAAACTACTAATGGATATCAATGGAAGTTGCGTGATGTCAAATATATTCCGAGACTTAAGAGAAATCTGATATCTATAAGTTAATTAGATAGCTCATGATATAGAACTATTTTTGGGGATAGCTCTTGGAAAATAGTTAAAGATGCTTTGGTTGTAGCACAGGGAGCAAAGTTGGGAACACTGTACATGACTGAAAGTAGTAGAGAAATCGTAGCTATTACTGAGTCGAAAACGGATTCTAATTTGTGGCACTGTAGCTTGGACACATGAGGGAAAAGGGGATGAAATAGTTAGCTTCTAAGGAAAAGCTACCTGATTTGAAGTCCATTGATATTGGTCTATGTGAGGATTGCGTTTTGGGTAAGCAGAAACGTGTTAGTTTTTCGAAAATTAGGAAAGAACCAAAGCAAGGAACATTAGAGTTGGTGCATACAGATGCATGGGGACTAGCTCCAGTTCATTCCCTTGAAGGCTCGCATTATTATGTCACATTTATTGATGACTCCACTAGAAAGGTACGCGTTTATTTTTTGAAAAATAAAACTGACGTGTTTGCTACTTTTAAGAGATGAAAAGCTGAAGTAGAGAACGAGACTAGCTTGAAGATTAAATGTCTTAGGTCCGATAATGGTCGTGAGTATGATAGCAAAGAATTCAAGCAATTTTGTGTAGAGAACAGATTAGAATCACAAGAACTGTTCCCAATAGATCGCAGCAAAACAGAGTTGCTGAGAGGATGAATAGAATTTTGAATGAGCGTGCAAGAAGTATGAAGATGCGTGCAGGATTACCCAAGATGTTTTGGGCGGATGTAATTAACACAACACCATATCTGATCAACAGAGTACCTTCAGTTTCACTTGATTTCAAGTTACTAGAAGAAGAATGGAGTGGAAGAAAGGTAAATCTCTCCCATCTAAAAGTTTTTGGTTGTGTTTCATATGTCCACATAGATTCTGAAAATAGAGATAAGCTTGATGCAAAAGCCTTTTTTTTTATTGGATATGGTTCTAATTATTTTGGCTATCGATTTTGGGATGAGCAAAATAGAAAAATAATAAGAACTGTTGATGTTACATTCAATGAAAACTCGTTGTATAAGGATAGAGGTATGGTAGAATCTAGTGTGAAGAAGCAAACGATGGAGACTAGAGAGATTGAATTGGAAGGGGTTTCTAATAGTGATATAGCTAGAAATCCTCAAACTGTTGCCGTAGACTCTAGTGGAAATTTAGGACAAGAACCGTACATTCCTGAGCCCACTTTGAGAAGATCTAGCAGGATATCTAAACCTGTACAGAGATATTTTTCATCATTGAATTATTTACTTTTAACTGATGTTGGTGAACCAGAACATTTTTTAGAAGCACTGCAGGTTAAAGGTTCTGTTAAGTAGGAGTTACCAATGCAAAATGAGTTGGATTAACTCGAGAATAATAGAACTTGTGTGTTAACTCAATTACCAGAAGGGAAAAAGGCATTTTAGAACAAGTGGGTGTATCGGGTCAAAGAAGAACCTAATGGCAGCAAGAGATACAAAGCAAGGTTGGTAGTAAAAGGTTTTCAGCAAAAGGAAGGTAATGACTATACATAGATTTTCTCTCAGGTTGTGAAATTGACTACTATCAGGCTAGTGTTGAGTATTATTGCTGCTGAGAATCTACATCTAGAGTAGTTAGATGTAAAAACTACATTCCTCCATGACGACTTAGAGGAGGATATATACATAGTACAACTAGAGGGTTTTTAGGTCCCTGGAAAGGAAAATTATCTCTGCAAGCTGAAGAAAAGTCTGTATAGCTTGAAATAGGCTCCTAGACAGTGGTACAAAAAATTTGATACTTCTATGTGTGGTAGCAACTTCACTAGAAGTCAGATGGATCACTGCTGTTACTTCATAAATTTAATGACTGCTATATTATTTTGCTGTTGTATATGGATGATATGCTCATTGCAGAATCTAGCATGAGAGAAATCAATATACTGAAGCAGCAATTGTCAAAAGAATTTGAGATGAAGGATTTGGGCGTACCGAATCAGATTCTTGGGATGAGGATCATGCGGGATAGATCCAAAGGTATTCTAAAGTTATCTCAAGAAAAGTACATTGAGAAAGTACTTGATAGATTCGAAGTTCAGAATGCAAAGTCTAGAAGTACTTTTTTGGGAAGTCACTTCAAACTCTCAAAGGAGCAACACCAAAGACGGACGAGGAGCAAGAATATATGGCTAAGGTGCCGTATGCGTCAGCTGTTGGCAGTTTAATATATGCAATGGTGTGTACTAGACCAGACATAGCTCATGCAGTAGAAGTTGTGAGCAGATACATGGCTAATTCAGGAATAAAGCATTGGGAAGCTGTAAAGTTGTTATTAAGATACTTGAGAGGCATTTCAGGTATGTCATTATGTTTTGCGAAAAACAATGTAAATTACAAGGCTTTGTGGATGAAGATCTTGGTGGTGACTTGGATAAGAGGAAGAGCACCTCAGGTTATGTTTTTATTTTAGGTGGCACTGTAGTCAGTTGGATGTCTAGACTTCACACGTGTGTGTCTCTTCCAACCACTGAAGCAGAGTATGTTGCTATATCAGAAACTGGTAAGGAGATGATTTGGTTGAAAAATTTTATGAAGGAAATAGGCAATGAGCAACATAGCGGTGTTCTTTTCAGTGACAGTTAGAGTGCTATTTGTCTTGCAAAAAATCCGGTGTTTCATTCAAGCACAAAACATGTTGAGTTGAAGTATCATCATATTCGTGAGTCGATAGATGATGGGACATTGTCATTGAAGAAGATTCTTGGTGCAGAAAATCCAGCAGACATGTTAACAAAGGTTGTCACCATTGAGAAACTGAGGCTGTGCATTGTCTCAGTTGGCCTCCATGGATAGTGATGAGGGGGGCTGCCGGACTAGAACAATTTCAGTTACAAAGAGGAATGAAGACTATGAAAGATTATTGCCGTGTTGAAGATCAGCCTCTTAGTGGGAGATTGATGGGTTTTGTGGAATCTGATAAAGAAAAAATAAAAAAGTAATATTAAGCGTATATATTCTACGTGGCATACTTGTAATTTACTTCTCAACTTTTGTGATATTCTGATTTTCCTATCATTTCTTGACTTATTAATGAGAATATATCTAACGATGTGTTTCAATCGTATCTTGCTCGGATCTGATCAATCTCGAGTTAACTGACCAAAAGGGAAAGTCTAACGTGAGACAAAATACGTGGACCTAGGGAACTCAAATAGGAAATGACACTTTGATCATAAAGATTGTCGAGGGGATATTTAAAGCCATAAAAGGCCGATCTAAGAATGATTAACGAATGCATTACTAGCGTTATACGATTGGAGCGCGGGTAATGCCACTTAACCAATGTATAATTTGTAAAATTTTCCTAAATCGAACGATGACGATCGAGACCGTCTGAACTAGTAATAGACTCTCGCAATTACATGACAATCAAAGTTGCCATGAACTAACGAGCCCTAAGTGTGATATGAATCACAGAGTCGATATGCGTAACGTCTGCAAAAGCCACCCGTCAGTTCGGGATAGGCTGGAATCGCATTTGATAGAGAAATTATTCAGAGACGAAATCAAGAATTCTAACATTATGATGGGATTGGACGTCACCACATCGAAGAAAGTTTGAATTAGAAAAACGACGTTCCGGACGTTGAAAGTGAAATTATAATTTTTCCCCTCAAGTCTTGGCCTTGCGTTTATAATTAGAATAAGGGCATTTTGATCTTTGATACACCTCAAGGCTGCCGAAAATTTAAAGGGTTAATGGAAATTGGATCATCCAATTGATTACTAAGAGGACAAGTGTCAAAGGATGGGGAGTTGGCATTAAATGTCCAACTTTTAACCTACCAGTCTTGCAAGTTTAACTCTCAATTTGGTGTATACACCCCTCTTCTTCCCCATTCAGCCGAAACCTCCATCACCATAATCATCTTCAGCTTTTCTTCTTCTTCTACTTCAAGCCGTGAGCTGCCCCTGCCTAACGAACCGCCACTACCACTTCACCGATCTCGAGCGCCACTTTCGGCTACCCCCCCCTCCACACCGACCACCCTCACCTTCTTCATCCTCTCGCTGACCACCTCCAAGTGGTAGCTCGGCGTTTGATCCACTGAGGAGTTTCGGCCAGCCGTTCTCCCGAGAGTCGATGGAATCCGTCGCAACCTGAGGTAAGTCACCGTTTGAGCTCTACAAGACTTCGATTTGTCTCAAACTTCGGGACAATTTTTGTAGACATCTAGGGAACATATATACTGAGTTGTGGTAAAATTTTTGGGTGAATTTGATAGAGTTTTGACACTAAAATAGTGCTGTGATTGAAGGATAGAAATTGACTAGTAGAGGGCTTGGAGAACTCGGCATCATTCGTAGACCATTCGGCGTCGTCTTGACTTTAAAATTTCGACGAGGCTTCCCAACATGTAGAACTAGGTGTTAGCAAGTAGATTAGTGGATAAATTAGGGATGAAGATTGAATTATGGGCTGATTGAGTGAGATATGCACATAATTGAAAATGCCCTGTTTCGATTCTGTGCATTCCGAAACTTTAAGGGCTGTTCATGGGGGAATTGAGCTCTAAATTCTTTGTTGAGGTGTACTAGAATGTTGATGGATGTGTTATTAAGGCTTATACTTGATGGTACGATGATTGGACGAAGAAATATCGACGAAACGGATGGAATTCCTTTATGTACAAAGCTGCCCTGCTTTGGAATCCTTGGAGCCGATTACTTGAGGTGCTCGGAAAGGGAAATTTGTCGATTTTAGCACAAGGTAAGAAGTTCCTAAACCTTGGCTAGGAGGATTGGACTCGATTGGATGATTTCGGTGCAAATTGAGTTAGTTTTCGTGAGTTATGGCATGATTGTCCAATGTTCGTTTTGGTGGAAGGATGATTGCTTGAATGCTTGCTTAATACATATGTCATGAATTGATTGCCTCTTGTGAGTGATAAAATTGATTGCCTTATATGCCGTAGATACTTAGCTTGTTGTGTGAGCTTGTACTTGATCATGAAGTTTGAAATGAAATGATGTTTGGTATGCTTGGAAACCTATGATACCCTGAGGCATTGAGACGAGGGGTTGTGTAGATTGACACCTTGAGGCGTTGAGACGTGGGGTTGAAATGACCACTATCTTGATGCGTTGAGACGCAGGACAAGATTTGACATATGTCGACACAGGCCTGGAATGATATTGATAACCTGATGCGTTTAAGCAGGTTTATCAATTGGATAGTCTGAGGCATAATTACGCGAACTGAGCCTGAGGCATTTTAAACGCGGGCGTGATTCATGAGATAATTTTGAGGGGTGAAATTTGTGGCTTGACTTAGTATCTCCTGCTTGGCCTAATTATATGATGCCATATTGTTTGATTGATAGTCACCTGCATTTTGTGGTGTCCTTATGACTGATGAGTGTCGTATGATGTTGTTTGTGTATTCTTGTTCATGATTGCATTCTTCTAGGTGTAAAGTCGGCATGACTTAGGGTTAAGACCTATCTTACTCAGATGTGAATCTCACCCCGTCGTAGGACCATATTTTCAAACCTTAAGTCTTGAGGATCTGTCGACTCGTCTAGGTGACCCCAATGAGATGACAATATATTTTGATGAGTTCCCGGACAGTCAGGGAACTTGTTTGTTAGAAAATGTACAGTGGTCTGGGTTGATGAGGGCGGTAAGGACTGGGTACCTCATAGGTTCGAAGCGTGGTTTCGTAGAGTAGGCGATGTCACCACTGGTCCGCTGAAGGTCACGGAGGCATCTCGCAGGGTTGTTCCTAGTTGGTGCCATCCCACTCGGGATTCAGTAGAGGTTGGGGGGTCTGTAGCTGGCTCGAGGAATATACCTGAGAAGACCCTTACTATGGATTACACAGTTGAGGTGATTGAGATCGATGTTTCAGAGGATGAGCTAGATGAGCAGGTGGAGGACGAGACGATGGAGGACACGGTGGAGGTGCATCCGAGACTTTCTCGGATTACGAGCCTACCGAAGATGCCGAGAAGACTGACGACTCTAGCAGCTCAACCTAGGGTTTTTTTATTTTTGCTTGCCCGCTTTTGATGACCTCGTCGGTCTGTTTCTTTTGAGGACCCTGTTGTAGTAGTTTTTGATTGGTCCCGACTCCCGAGCTAATAGCATGAATAGATTACCTGTTCTTTTATATAAACTCATGGGATGTTTCTCGTAACCTAAGTCCCCTTTTGATGTGTGTATGGAGGAGTGTGTGTGTTAACACTTCCGCATGCTACCGTTATTATGTATCTCTCGATATTTGAATCCTAGGACGCTCAAGAGTTTACTCTAGGGAGTCGCGCGCCCGTGTCCGGGGTGCGGGTCTTGACAACCCGCCTTGCTTGGTATCAGAGCAAGGTAAGCTCGATCTAAAGTTGATTGAAGATTGGAGTAATGGGGAGGAGTAAGTTGGGGCAGCATGGGTAGCGAGACCTTTGGAGACTAGTTAGAGTTAGGCACTAACTGCATGGCATATGACTTGGTGCATGTGATTGACATTTGGTCTTGACAAGATTGTGGTGATTTATAAGAATTAAGTTTCATGTTTAGCGCTGAAAGTCATTTCTGGATTTTGGTCTATTGAGTAAATGAACATAGCTATTTTGGTGAACCGTTGAAGTGAGCGAAATTGAGAAATGGCCCTGGACTATTTATTAAAATGCTTCTGGAAATAATTGTGTGGGAGGTTGCTATGTTATGACTGCTTCTTTCAGACCCAGTTTAGTATCGCTGGACTTGATTAGATGAATAAGTCACTAATTTCGTGGTGGAATTATGGTGGTCCAGACGTAGTAAAAGTATACCAGAATGACTAATCCGCTTAGAAGACCTGGAAGACCTAACAATGGAGCCTCTAGTTCGAGGCCACCTATGGCGGAAGATTCGAGAATGGACGGAGTGCTAAGGGCACTCAAAAGAATTGGCGACCTCATTGATAGGCAGACCCAGGATAGGGATGCCGCCATAGCTCAAGCGGTGGGAGCTGCAATAGCCGCTATCAACGCCAATAACGGTAATAATGGAGGCAACGGGAACAACGACGATCATGACCAGGGCAATGAGGTAGTAAATGCCCAGGAGGAAGTTGTTGTGTCCAGGCAGATGGGCCAACTAGTCGAACAATTTATCAAACTAAGCCAACCCAGTTCGATGGACTGGAGACCTTGAATCGGCGCCAAGGTGGATAGAGAAACTGGAGAAAGCTTTTGGAGTATTGAGATATACAAATGAAGAAAAAGTACTATTGACGGTGTACCAGCTGGAAGGTACCGCTAATGACTGGTGGATTGCCACCAAGAATGGAGTCTTTCTAAAAGGGACAACCTTGACCTGGAATGCCTTTACCATGGCATTAAATGACAAGTACTTCTCCGAGACAGCTCGAGAAAGGAAGCAAGTAGAATTCTTACAACTGCGTCAGAATCATCTGACAATGGACCAATATGAAGCGGAGTTCTCTAGACTTTTAAGGTACGCGCCCCGATCAGTAGAGGATCCCCTGGAGAAGGCGCGAAGATTTCGGAATGGACTGAGGCCGAAACTTCACAATCAGATGATAGCTCTGAACCTGAGGACTTATAAAGAAATCTATGATCGGGGACAGATGATCGAGAGGGACATGAAGGAGAGGAATGCTGCATCTAAATCGCGGTTTAATTCATTCAGAGATAACCGCCAAGCCGACAAAAAACCTATGACTAGCAATAGACGCTTCGTCCCTCCAGTAAGACAAAATATAATGAAGCCGCCGAACCCAGTGAACCGAAACTGCCGCCTTTATGGCAGAAAGCATGGTAATGGACCTTGCCCGGCAAGGACTGGAGCGTGTTTCAAATGTGGTCAGATGGGCCATCAGGTGAGGACTTGCCCCAGTGAGTAGACCTCAAGGGCAACGACCACAGGTAGGACCGTCAACTGCTGCTCCCCAGGTTAATCAGAATCGACCCCTAGCTCAGGGAAGAGTCTATGCAGTGGCACGCATGGAAGCGAAAGAAGCGCCTGGTGTGGTCATAGGTACCGTTTATTTGTGTGACCAAGCCGCCTATGTTTTGTTTGATCTTGGTGCATCACATTCGTTTGTGTCTACTCGCTTTGCTGATTTGGTTGATATGGAGTTGAAGCCGTTGAGTGCGATTTTGCATGTTGCTACCTCGTTGAAGGATAATGTGTTGGTTTCGTTGGGCTGTGCTGATTGTAAAATCGTAATTGACTGTAGTAAAGAGAGTGTAGACTTGGTTGTGTTGCCCATGTATGACTTTGATGTGATCATAGGAATGGATTGGTTGGGTAAGCAAAGGACAGTAGTTGATTGTGGTGGTAAGATAATCCGTTTTTATCCAGATAGCCGCCCAAATTTCGAGTTTGTGGGAAGCCGGGGAGGAACTTTGATTCCTTTAGTCTCTCTTGAAGCGACAAAGCTGATAACTAGAGGATGTCAAGCGTATTTAGTCGCAGTTATAGACATGACTACCGAGGAACCTAAACTAGAAAGTGTTTCAGTAGTGCATGAGTTTCCTATCATTTTTCCCCAAGAGTTACCAGGGTTGCCACCGAGCGAGAAATAGAATTCGTGATTGAGTTAGCTCTCGGAATGGAGGTGATCTCGAAGGCACCCTATAGGATGTTCTTATCAGAACTAAAGGAGCTAAAGGTACAAATGCAAGAATTACTCGACAAAGGATTTAGTCGACCGAGTGCTTCATCGTGGGGAGTGCCAGTGTTGTTTGTAAGGAAAAATGATGGGTTTTGCGTTTATGCATTGACTACAGACAGTTGAATCAAGTGACTATAAAGAATAAGTACCCACTGTCGATAATTGATGACTTATTTGATTAGTTGCAAGGAGCTGCGTTATTCTCTAAAATTGATCCGAGGACCGAGTATCGTCAGTTGAGAATTAAGAAGGAAGACATACCTAAGACCGCTTTTAGGATAAGGTATGGTCACTACGAATTCACTGTGATCCTTTTGGACTGACCAATGCTCCAGCTGCATTTATGGACTTGATACATCGGATGTTCAAGGAATTGTTGAATAGATTTGTTATAGTCTTTATTGACAATGTCCTGATTTACTCAAAGAGTAACGAAGAACACGAAGAGCATCTGAGGATTGTCTTGCGGACCTTGAGGGAGCACTCGCTTTACGCTAAGTTTAGCAAATGCGAGTTCTAGCTGAATAAAGTGGCATTTTTTGGCCATGTGGTATCTGGAGAAGGAATTGTGGTGGATCCTGTGAAGATCGAAGCCGTTATGAACTGGCCTAGGCCTACTACGGTGACGGAGGTTCGGAGTTTCTTAGGATTGGCAGGGTATTATAGATGTTTCGTGGAAAAGTTTTCATTTGTAGTCATTCCACTGACGAGATTGACTAAGAAAGAAACGAAGGTCAAATGGACGGATAAGTGTGAAAGGAGTTTCCAAGAGCTCAAGCATCGGTTAACGACCGCACCGGTATCGACGATTACATCAGGACCTAGAGGCTACGAAATATATAGCGATGCTTTGCTAAAGGGATTGGGCTGTGTGTTAATGCAACATGGAAGGGTTGTAGCCTACGCGTCTCGACAACTGCGATCACAAGAGATGAACTACCCAACTCATAATTTGGAACTGACAACAATCATCTTTGCTCTGAATATCTGGAGGCATTATTTGTGCGGCGAGAAATTCCAAATTTATATGGACCACCAAAGCCTGAAGAATCTATTTTTCCAGAAGGAATTGAACATGGGGCAACGCCGATGGATGGAACTGCTTAAGGATTATGATTACGACATATTATATCATCTTGGGAAAGCGAACCGAGTCGCGGATGTGCTCAATTGAAAATCGAGTATTGCTTGTCTACTGGTAAAAGGGTGGTCGTTATTTGAAAATTTGAGGGATTCTGAATTCAGATTGGAAGTCTGTCAGCTATCCAGTTTGGTAGCCACATTGAGAATAGAACCCGAGATCCAAGAAAGGATAAGAGCCTTGCAGCTGACGGACCCGGAAATTCAGAAATCTTGGAGATGGATGCGACGAAAAGGAAGCCAGAGTTCCAAGTGGTAGAGGATGGAATTTTGAAATTTTGAGGGCGTCTATGCGTACCCAAGAACGAAGAGTTTCGAGAAAGGATTTTATCAGAGGCTCACAAAAGCAATTATAGTATCCACCCAGGTAGCACGAAAATGTACCAGAACTTACGTCAGCACTATTAGTGTAATCGGATGAAGGTGGATATAACGAAATATGTAGCAAAGTGCTTGACATGCCAGCATGTGAAGGCACAATATTGTAAGGCTGATGGATTGCTACAACCCTTAGAGATTCCTGAATGGAAATGAGAGCACCTAACGATGGATTTTGTAATGGAACTACCAATGAGCTAGAGAGGCCATGATTTTATTTGGGTAGTCGTGGACCGGTTAACCAAATCTGCATATTTTATTCTCGTGCGAAAGGATTTCACGATGGACAGGTATGTCAAATTATATATGCGGCAGATAGTGAGGCTACATGGAGTACCCGTGACGATTACATTGGACAGAGATCCCAAGTTTACGGCTAATTTTTGGAAGAGTCTTCAGGATGCTACGGGGACTCGACTGCAATTCAGTACAGCATATCATCAACAGACGGACGAACAATCGAAAAGAACGATTCAGACGCTCGATGATATGTTACTAGCGTGTGTTATAGACTTCAAAGGCGAATGGGAGGACCAGCTGCATTCGGTAGAGTTCGCATGTAACAACAGTTATCAGCAGAGTATTCGAATGACACCTTTTGAAGCACTTTACGGAAGAGCTTGTAGGACCCCGATTTGTTGGGACGAAGTTGGAGAAAGAAGTATTAAAGGCCCAGAGCTGGTAGAGCAATAGATGGAGGCCGTAAAGATAATAGGAATAGACTAAAGACATCATAGAGCCGTCAAAAATGTTATGCGGATAAACGACACAAATCTCTGAAGTTTTAAGTTGGCAACCATGTCTTTCTTAAAGTTTCACCATTGAGGATTATTTCGATTTTGAAAGAAAGGAAAACTGAGTCCAAGATACGTAGGTCCATTTGAAATTTTGGAACGGATTGGGACCTTAGCCTACAGGCTTGCCTTACCGCCTAATCTATCCCAAGTGCACAACGTCTTCCATGTGTCAATGCTACGGAAGTACGCGCCGGACCCGACACATGTATTGGATTATGAGACTATCGAAGTCGACGATAGAGTATCCTACGTTGAAAAACTAATCAGGATCGAAGATCGAAAGGAGCAAGTTCTGAGGAACAAGACCGTCATGCCCCGAACTCGGCGAGCACATGAACATCCCTGTCCATGTCGTTCATTCATAAATGCTCCAGGATCTAACGGCCAATAACTTACAACTCTTTACAAAATACGCATGCGAAAGCGATGCCATCTCCCGTCATATAAGTACAGCAACATACAGGTGACTTAGGACATATACAACAAAGTCTCTGTAACCCATTTACCAAAAATTCAATTACTAATTCATCAAACAGAAGTATAATCCCAACATCACAATAACAAATCCATCCTAAGGCACAATTGGTCAACTCTATCTCTTCAAATGCCACTCCTTGGCAGGTTTTTATTACCTTTGCTCGGAACTTGAAAAATGTAAGCCCCCACTAGGGTGAGATATAAATCTCAGTAAGGTGGGTCCTAACCCTAGGTTAGGCCGATCGTCCACTCAGGCAGTCACGTCCCTTGACAGATCTAAACTCATGAATCCAAAGGCATAGCAGCCACAATTCAATAAACAACAACATACAGAAAACAGGCATGCATTTATGATCTCATATCACACACAAATGCACATATATGTTCGGCCTATCACTTCGCCACATCGATCAACCTCTGCCTGCCTCATTTCTAGCCCGTGATTAGTTCGCATTAGGCTCGGCCCGCGTAAACACATTAGACCATCGTCAGTGACCCGCGTAAACGCATCAGGTCCTGAATTATCTCTAGGCAGGGTTTATGAGCTCATATTCTGTCCCGCGATTATATCGTATCAAGACTGTGGCTATCTCAACCCCGCGACTTCGTCGCATCAGGGCGCCATCTAATCACAATCCACCCCGTGACCTCGTCACATCAGGGTCTCAACCTTTCGCCTCGCGTCTCACATGCCTCAGGGCCATGCCATGCTATGCTCATGCCATACTACTTTACTTCATTTCACATACAAACATGGGTGCGACTCAAGCACAATTGACAATCATGGCATGCAAAGCAAATCAAATGAAATCCAGACATGGCAAACGACTCAGGCTTAGATAATGTGATACACAACCATCCTGTGACATCTTAGGATGCAACCAAGTTACCCACTTGAACAAATTCTCATAATTTGTTCCTATCGGCCCTCGACTTACCCAATCGAGTCCAATCATCTTAACGAAGGGTTAGGAATTCCCTTACCTTTGATTTGGCGACACAAATTGCTCTTCTTGAGCCCCAAGGTTACGGCCCTCAATGTCCACAACCGGACTTGTCGCGCAACATAACAAAATTCAACCAATCCCGTCAATTTTCACACCCAATTCCTCAATCCACGAACCCCGATCATCCATATCCTAACCCTCATTATCTAATCATGTCTTAAACATCAATTTGAGGCTCAAAATCACCCGCTCTTCAATCCACCAGAACCGGTCTTGCACAGAACCTACCCGGTTCAATTCGGTTCTATGCATACCATGCACTTTCCATCCTAAATCAACTTCAATTCCATAATTTTACCCTTATCCCACCTCTTAACATGATCATCTAAGGGTCCAAGAGGCTCACCGAAAATTTGAGCTTGATTGGTTACAGAAAACCCTTTGAAGTCGCCGGATCCTTCCTTGGTCAGTAACCGGCAGATTCTAGGCAAGATATACATGGGTGGTTCATGGTCAAAAACTTATCAAATAAATCCAAAATTTTTACCATAGATTTCTACACATGTCTACTGAGTCTCCACCAAATTTGAGCTTTAAACTCCAAGAATTCGACCTTCAAATGGACTGAGGAACAGACCTACCTCAGGTTGGCTCCAGTTTTGTCAGCCTGTGGGAGAATGCTTGCCCCGAATTCCACAGAGCTCCAAATGACTTGATTCAAGTTGGAGGACATCGGAAAGAGATGGATCTATGCTGTGGTGGTCGGCCGAAGGTAGCTGGTGGCCACAGAGGCTCTAGAACTGATTGTTGGTTCCTCCAAGTTAGTTTCTGGGCGAAATGTACAAGGTTGGTTCGTGGTAAAAAACTTATCAAATTGAGCTCAAAATTTTACCATAGATTTCTACACGTCTCAGCTTGATCTCCATAAAATTTGAGCTATAGATTCCAACATTTCAACCACTAAAGGGACTGAGAACCGAACCTACCTCAGATTGGAGCAGTTTCCGTCGACTCTCGGGAGAATCCTTGCTTCGGACTGCTCGGTGTCCAAATGCTCCGATTCTTGTTGGAGAATATCGACAAGACATAGATCTTTGTTTGAATGGCTAGCTGGCGTCCAGGGGTGGCCGGAAGTGGCCGTGGTGGCCGACGAACAGAAGCTCCGATGGTAGTCGGGCGACAACAGAAACTGAGGAAGAGGAAGGTGATCTTGGTTCTTTGGGGGAGGTGGGTCCGCCGAATGAGGGTTTGTGGAGAGAGAGAGAGAGAGAAGAGAAAATTGGTTATATCCAACAAGTGTGGTCAAATGAGTTGATTGGTAAGTGGATGAAAAGGTGAAGTGACCATACTCTCTAATCTCTTGACACTTGGCATTGTCTTCCCAAGATGAGATCCAATGGCTCTTGTTTCTCCTTGAATTTTCAGCAGCCAAGGGAGTTTGAAAGACCAATTTGCCCTTCTTTGATTATAAGGGCAAGGTTCTAAACTCGAGGGGTAAAATGGTCATTTCACCTCCGACATTCAGAATGTCGTTTTCTCTTTCCGGAAACCTTCGATAGGGCGACGACCAATCCAAATAATGTTGAAATTCTTGATTTTCCATTTTAAATCTTTTAAGGCTCGTTCCTAATAGTTTTCTCTATCAGACATGGTTCCAGCCTGTCTCGAACCGACGGGTGGCTTTCGCGGACATTGCGCGTATCGACCCCGTGATTCATATCATGTTTAGGGCTCGTCAATTTGTGGCGGCTTTAGTTGTCTTGTAATTGTGAGGGTCTATCACTAACTCCTAAGGTCTTGATCTTCACCGTCCGATTTAGGAAAATTTTGCAAATCATACGTCGGTTAAGCTGCATCACCCGCGCTCCAATCGTATGACACTCGTAAGACATTCCTAAATCGTTCTTGGATCGGCCTTTTTGTGGCTCTAAATATCCCCTCGACAATTCTTATGGTCAAAGCGCCATTTCCTATCTGAGTTTCTCAGGTCCACGTATCTCGTCTCGCGTTAGCCTTTCCCTTTTGGTCAGTCTACTCGAATTGATCAGATTCAAGCGGAATACGACTGAAATACATCTCTAGATACACACTTCTCATTTCTGAGTCTGAAAAACCAATTAGGATCGAAGATCGAAAGGAGCAAGTTCTGAGGAACAAGACGATTCCACTGGTTAAAGTCATTTGGGAGCACCATGGAACTGAAGGCGCTACATGGGAAAGCGAGGAAACGATGAGGCGTCGATACCTCCATTTGTTTGAATAATAAGGTTTATTGTAAATTTTGAGGGCGAAATTTTTGTAAGGGGGAAGAGTTGTGACATTTTGATTTTCCTGTCATTTCGAGACTTATTAATGAGAATATATCTAATGATTTATTTTAGTCGTATCTCCCTCGAATCTAATCAATCTCGAGTTAACTGACCAAAAGGGAAAGGCTAACGCGAGACAAGGTACGTGGACCTAGGGAACTCAAATAAGAAATGACACTATGACCATAAGGATTGTCGAGAGGATATTTAGAGCCATAAAAGGCCGATCTAAGAACGATTAAGGAATGCATTGCTAGCGTTATATGATTGGAACGCGGGTGATGCCGGTTAACCAATGTATAATTTGTAAAATTTTTCTAAATCTAATGTTGACGATCGAGACCATTGGAACTAGTAATAGACCCTCGTAATTACATGAAAATCAAAGTAGCCATGAACTGACGAGCCCTAAGTGTGATATGAATCACATAGCCGATATACGTAACGTCTCCAAAAGTCACCCGTCAGTTCAGGATAGGTTGGAATCGCATTTGACAGAGAAATGATTCAGAGACGAGTCTCGGAATTAGAAAATAAAAAATCAAAAATTTCAACATTATGATGGGATTGGATGTCGCCTCATCGAAGAAAGTTTGAATTAGAAACACAACGTTCCGGACGTCGAAGGTGAAATTACCATTTTGCCCATCAAGTCTTAGCCTTGCGTCTATAATTGGGATGTTTGTGTTTTGGTCATTGATACACCTCAAGGCTGCCGAAAATTTGGAGGTTTAATGGCAATTGGATCATCCAATTGATTACTAAGAGGACAAGTGTCAAAGGATGGGGAGTTGGCATTAAATGTCCAACTTTTAACCTACCATTCTTGCAAGTTTGACTCTCATTTTGATGTATACACCCCTCTTCTTCCCCATTCACCAGAAACCTCCATCACCATAATCATCTTCAGCTTTTCTTCTTCTCTTCCTTCAAGCCGTGAGCTGTCCCTGCCCGACCGAACAGCCATCGCCACTTTGCCGATCTCGAGCGCCACTTCCGGCAACCCCCAGCCTCCGCACCGACCACCCTCACCTTCTTCATCCTCTTGCCAATCACCTCTAAGTGGTAGCTCGGCGTTTGACCCACTGAGGAGTTCCGGCCAGCCGTTCTCCTAAGAGTTGATGGAATCCATCGCTGCTGGAGTTAAGTCGTCGTTTGAGCTCTGTAGAACTTCGATTTGTCTCAAACTTCCGGTCAATTTTCGTAGACATCTAGGGCATATATATACTAAGTTGTGATAAAAATTTTGGGTGAATTTGATGGAGTTTTGACACCAAAATGGTGTTGTGATTGAAGGACAGAAAATGACCAGTAGAGGGCTTGGAGAACTCGGCGCCGTTCGTAGATCATTCGGCGTCGCCTTGAGTTTAAATTTTCGGTGAGGCTTCCCAACATGTAGAACTAGCTGTTAGCAAGTAGATTAGTAGATAAATTGAGGATTAAGATTGAATTATGGATTCCTTACCAAAAAAAAGATTGAATTATGAACTGATTGAGTGAGATATGCACAGAACTGAAAATGCTCTTTCGATTCTGTGCATTTCGAAACTTTAAAGGCTGTTTATGGGGAATTGAGTCTAAGTTTTTCGTTGAGGTGTACTAGAATGTCGATGGATGTGTTATTAAGGCTTATACTTGATGGTTCGATGATTGGACGAAGAAATATTGACGAAACGGATGAAATTCAATTAGGTACAAAGCTGCCTTGTTTTGGAACCCTTGGAGCCCATTACTTGAGGTGCTTGAAAAGGAAAATTTGTTGATTTTAGCACAAGGTAAGAAGTTCCTAAACCTTGGCTAGGGGGATTGGACTCGACTAGATGATTTGGGTGCGGATTGAGTTATATTTCATGAGTTATGGCATGATTGTCCAATGTTTGTCATGGTGGATGGATGATTGCTTGAATGCTTGCTTAATACATACGCAATGAATTGATTGCCTCTTGTGAGTGATAAAATTGATTGTCTTATATGCCGTAGACACTTAGTTCATTGTATGAGCTTGTACTTGATCATGAAGTTTGAATTGAAATAATGTTTGGCATGCTTGAAACCTATGATACCCTGAGGTGTTGAGACGTGGGATTGTGTGGATTGGCACCCGAAGGCGTTGAGACGCGGGACGAGATTTGATATATATCTACACAGGCCAGGAATGATATTGATAACCTGATGCATTTACGCGGGTTTGTCAATTGGATGGTCTGAAGAGTAATTACGCGGACCGAGCCTGAGGCGTTTTAAACGCGGACGTGATTCATGAGACAGTTTTGAGGGGTGAAATTTGTGGCTTGACTTAGTATCTCTTGCCTAGCCTGATTATAAAGTTATGATGCCATATTGTTTGATTGATAGTCACTTGTATTTAGTGGTGTCCTTATAACTTATGAGTGCCGTATGATGTTGTTTGTGTATTCTTGTTCAAGATTGCATTCATCTGTGTGTACAGTCAGCCTGAATTAAGGTAAGACCTATCTTACTGAGATGTGAATCTCACTCCGTCGTGGGACCATATTTTTAGACCTTGAGTCTTGAGGATGCTACCGACTCGTCTAGGTGACCCCAAGGAGATGATAGCATATTTTGATGAGTTCTCGAACGGTCGGGGCACTTGTTTGTTAGAAAATGTACAGTGGTCTGGGTTAACGAGGGCAGTAAGGACTGGGTACCGCATAGGTTTGAAGCGTGGTTCCGTAGAGTAGGCGATGTCACTACTGGTTCGCTGAAGGTCACGGAGGTACTTCGCAGGGTTGTTCCTAGTTGGTGCCATCCCACTCAGGATTCAGTAGAGATTGGGGAGTCTGTAGCTTGCTCGAGGAATATACCTGAGAAGACCCCTACTGTAGAGGACACAGTTGAGGTGATTGAGATCGATGCTTCAGAGGATGAGCTAGAGGAGTAGGTGGAGGACGAGACGATGGAGGACACGGTGGAGGTGCGCTTTGAGACTTTCTCGGATTACGAGCCTACCGAAGATGCTGAGGAGGCTGACGACTCTAGCAGCTCGACCTAGGGGTTTTCTGTTTTTACTTGCCCGCTTTTGATGACCTCGTCGGTTTGTTTCTTTTGAGGACCCTATTATAATAGTTTTTGATTGGTCCCGACTTCCGAGCTAATAGCAGGAATAGATTACCTGCTCTTTTATATAAACTCATGAGATGTTTATATGATGTTCTCATTACCCAAGTCCCCTTTTGATGTGTGTATGGAGGAGTGTGTGTGTTAACGCTTCCGCATGCTACCGTTGTTATGCATCTCTCGATATATGAATCTTGGGACGCTCAAGAGTTCGTAGGGAGTTGTGCGCTCGTGCCCGAGGTGCGGGGCGTGACAACTTTGTATGCCCTAGACTCCTGTTATATATTGGGGCGATGTCTTTTGTATAGGTAACGCTGAAAAACTGATAGTGGAGAGATTCCTTAGTGCGGCACCGTGGTTTTTTCCCTTTCTGATTTAGAAGGGTTTTTTCACGTAAAAAATTCTCTTGTCTTCTTCTTCTCTATTTTTTTCTTTCTCTTCAAAGATTCACGTTCCTTACATCTAACACTCCTCCTTTATTTAGTTATAATGAAAAAACTTATAAAGAAGAATTAGGTAAATTTTTTTCCGCCTGACGTTTATCATTTAGTTTTGGTGAAAGATTTGGTTTTAATCAATTTATACAAAATGCATGTGCTCCATAAGCAAAATGTGTTCCTAAAAATACAATTAAATGCATAGTTAAAGATCTTTGTAAAAAAGGAAAAAATTACAAGATTTTTTTTTTATGAATTTTAATGGACGTGTGCATATAAGTAGTGATATTTAGAGTGATCGTTGGCAAGTTCATTCTTATATGGATATAATATATTATTGGATAGATGATGATTGGAATATTAAAAACGAATTATCGCATTTAGAGTTTTTGATAACATGCATACGGCAAATAATATTTATGATAATTAGGTAAATTTTAGAAGAATATCATTTGCTTAATAAATTATTTCAATTGCTTGTGATAATACTGTGCAAATACGGCTTCACTTGCTAATTTAGAAAAGATTTGTAAACCCATTTTTAGTGGATAATTTTTTTCACGTTAGATGTATGTATTATTATTAAATTTATGTTCTTGATATTTTCCCTGATCCAATAAAAGAGATTCTGCTTTTATTTTTATAATTTTTGGGGGTTCATCGACCACCGACCCCAATTAGTTTGGGATAAAGGTATTGTTGATGTTGATGTTGATGTTATGATATTTTTCCCGATCCAATAAAAATTGTAATAATTTTTATGGAAACATTCTAAAAAAAAAATGAAATAATGATTAAAATTTTGTAAAATTAATGGAAAAGCACCAAAAATGTTTTCAAGAGATGTTTCAAATCATTGGAATTCTACTTACGAGTTACTTAATGAATCTTTTATATATAAAAATTTATTATGTGAATTTATTTCGGATAACATAACTCAAATTAATTTATACCCACAAGAGTAGAATATTTACAATTTTTTTTTAGATATTTTGAAACTTTTAATGATACAACTTATACTTTGTCCGATGTTTAATTATCCTACAATGCATTTATTTTTAATAGAGTGTATTAATATTATTGAAGTTTTTGAAGAACATAAAAATGATGATAAATTATGTGACACTATTATAGCAATGTGAACAACATGGCTGCATTATTATAGCGAAATTCCTATTATTTACTTAGTTGTTTGTGTTTTTGATCCACGTCACATAGCAGATGATTTATATGATTATTTAAATATGTATTGTGAATGTTTACTTTTAATTGATAAGGTAAATATTAGAACTATAAAAACAATGGTTAAAAAGTGCAACAATAGAATTGTATAATGAATTTTGTAGTAAATATAATTTATGCGATAGTGGATCTTCTCAACTAGTGACATACAAAGTGGAAACATAGGTAAAATTAGTAGAGTGTACCAACTTCTGTTATATAGGCAAAAAAAGCAAAATGGAGCAATAGGAAGAGGCATTCAACTTAACACCCAATTCTTGTTCTCATTGCAAAATAAATTTTAGCATCTCCTTGTTTGATAGTTATGGAAGAACAAACATTTAACGCTAAAGACAATATTTTGGACGAACGACGTTTAAGATTATTTTTGAATTTGGTGGAGGCTCAAGTTTGTGCCGACGAGACAAAGGCTTAATATAAACAACAAGAGATAGATCACAATAATGAAGTCAAATTCTTCGATGATGGAGATACCACAAACATGGGTACCAACACCGAAATGGGTAGCGACGATTGACGATTAGGTAAATATGAGTTTTTATAGATAAAAGAATTATGTGGGCTTTGATTCTTCTATACCCAAGAAGATATGCAGGCGGTTTGCCCCCTCCCTCTCCGTTTTTCTCCCAAATTTGATTACAATTTGTATTAGATAATTAATAATTTAATAATTTAATAATTCATTATTTTTTTATTTCATAATTCATTATTTGATAAATTGATTATAATTTTATTACAAATTCATTATAATTTATTTTTTAAATTTAAAAAATCGAAATGGGAATCAAAATCGAAATTGACAGTTCCATTTTCGATTTTGAATCAGAACCATGCCTGAAATCGGCTCGGAACCATCGATTCAAAATCAAAATAGGAACTGCCTCTTAAAGGCTCGGTTCCTGTTCCCCCATGGCCACTAATCCGAAACGGTGGTTCTCGGCCCATAACCATGTGGTGCAGCCTAGGGTAGGCTACTCGAACAAAAGGATTGGGAGAGTAACTTCGATTAAAAATGGGTGAAATAGAAGTGAAAGTGGATGGATGATGATGGATAAAATTGGAAATAGAACAAAGGAATGGTAGAAACTTTGATGGTTTCTTTTATAGGCCTCCAAGGAAGTTGATAAAACGTTGATTTTTCTAGATCAACGGCCACAACTCTTCAAGGATACATATTTCCAAAACCTCCAACTCTTCAAGAACGGAGTGAAAACCGTTAGAACTGACTATGTAACCTAGATGGGGGTGAATAGGTTATATCCAACTTTTTAAACTTTCGCAAAAAACTAAAGGAGATTTGAAAAAGATCGGGTAAGAAAATATTTTTCTAACTAGTAGAAGAGAGGTTGCAAGCAGAGATACGAGTGAGAAGAGATCTGCACACCAAATTTAGAGTGGTTCGGCTTATAATAAGCCTACATCCACTCCACACAACTAATAGTCACAACCCGGGCTAGAATGCACTAGTTGTTTGTCTCGCAAGTTACAAACAGCACGTGAACTAATCTTTCTCGCGATAGATTACACTATCTTGATACAGCCTTACTACCCTCTGTGTACACTTGTCTATGCATGATTACAAGCAACAATAGATCACAAGATCTTTTACATAAGTGCCTTTCAACTAAACACATGTCCAGAGCACTTTACAAGATTTGCAATAAGCACGAATTTTCTCTCAACTTCCTACTCTTTGTCCTCATGACCTCCTTCTTATATAGGTTTTGGCAAAATAGTTGTTGCACCAACTCCGGAGGAGCAAAAGAGCCGTTGGAGATCGATGAGACAGTTTTAGGATGCGTTGGGGTCTCTTTCGCATTGTCAGGCTAGACTCTTGTAAAATAGGTGCTAACTTGCTGCTTCTCTTGATAGTTTTACAGCTCCTCTGATATGCCAGACTATTGTTCCTGATAAAGCTAAAATCTTCCCGTTGGCCATTTCTAGCTCATGCGGACAACTTAAGCAGATCTTTTCGAAACTCTGGCATGTTGGCATTTTATACTCCTCATTCCACCTGATCTTTTAAGTACCGATATCAACTAATCGGTGATCGGATCTTTTGAGTACCTTAGCGCCTGTTTCCATGAAACTTGTTTGGTCTTCACACGATTTTTATCCAATGGCCATTTGGTGATTCATTGCCTTAAGTAATAAACATCTGCACACTAATGGTAAATAAAATACCCAAGGATAGTTTGGCAATCATCAAAATATTTTATGAGATGTTTCTCCATCAATCTCTTCCTTTTTGATGACCACAAAATTATCCCACATATGTAGTGTGAGACAGTTTATATGAAGAGCAATAAGTAAAGATCTGCATAGCTAATGTTTCGAATATAAGCGCATTTGCAGATAAAGATTTCCTCTTAAGGATATTTTGAATTGAATTTTGAGAAAAGACTTTTAAAGTCGATCTTTTGATTTGAAAGGACATTGATCAAGCTAAGCAGTCCATAATCAAGGTATTTGCAGACATAAATAATTTTGAGCAAGACTATCTTGAAAAGAAACTTGATACTTAGACATTTTGCCTTTAGCTCCCCATGTTTCGCAGGCTCAAGAATTTTGCCATGGTTTATCGCGATTGCTCCCCCTGTTTCACAACAGTCTCCTGTTATTTGAATTTCATGTTTTCATTTAAAGATATAGAGAATAACTCTCTCCCTTTTTGTCATCATCAAACGAATGAACATGATGAAATAATTTTCACCGCAATTGAATTAACACCATCATTTCATCAGGGCAGGTGGTGCAAAACATTAAGGCCACTAGAGCAGGACTTCACAGGGCATATTCAAAAGCAACCAAAACCTAGAAAAACATGCCTAGTCATTTGGTGTGGTCATTTAGGACTAGTGCACTTGCGTTTTTGGGTTGGTGGAGACAGGGTTGGCTCGGGACGGGTGTGAAGGGGATTGTAGCAGTCCTGGTTGATGATGGTCCTCTCGAGCTTGGCCAGATACTTGACAATGTTGTTCATGGACTTTTCAACTCCCTTATTTCTGCTTGAATGCCAGTCAAGGAATCCATAGGAACCTGAGTAGAAAGTCCCGCTGGAGTTGATCCTTTTCTAGGGTGCGGAGGACGTGAGGTTTTTCTGGCTGCCACTCCCTTGCCTCTCTGCTTTGTTAGGATGACTGGTTGTTCAGTAAACCATTCCTATAGGAACTCCGCAGTTCTTTCGTCGGCTCCATGTCCAACGGTCATTATCTCATCCCTAGCATTTTTCCATCCTTCAGGAGTAGGTTTTAGCATCATCTTCTCCAAGGTTTTCTTCCCGATGACTCTCTGGGAGAATTGATCCTTGGCCATCTCAGAGAAATCAATTCCTTTCTGTTTGAAGATGCGACAGATGAGTGACCCCATAAGGGCTGTAGTCCTTTTAAGTAAAAGAGGCTAAAGCCGCTGGCAATGCAGTGTAAGACATTGGTAGCCGAGCAAGCGGCTGATGATGCCAAAGCTTACTTCCCTTTCTGAATAATTGTTAAGATTGTCTACTATTCGCTCTGCTTCGGAAAGCCCTGTGGAGGTCTAGACCTCCTGTTTTCCTTTTCATTGTTCGGTACATGTGCAGGAAGACGAGGTATGACATAGAAATCCCAAATCTAGTGAGTAGAGCCCACAATACCTTTGCTTTAAATCTGGACACATCATTTGATGAGGATGACTTTGGACGGAGGATGAGGGTGACAATCTTTTGAAGAAAATTGAATTTCAATGGCAAGAAATTTATAGGCACAATTTCTCTAAAATCTCGAGTGAAGTTGGGGGTTGTCAAAAGAAAACCGTATGCCTTATTAGCAGGGATCTCCAACTTCTTGTAAGAACGAAAGTCGGTTTGGAGATACTCAGCCAATTCCGCGACAGTCACGGTGTAATTTTTATTTTTGAAAGAGAACACAAGGGAATGAGCATTTGGAAAGTGTAGATTTGAATAAAACATATATGTCAAATTTGGACATGAGCCATCCTTCATTGTGCACATTTCCAAAAGTTTGTGTTTCTCCGAAATCAACCACTCGAGGAAAAATCAGCGTTCTTTGAGAAAAAGTGTTCTAGGCTTTCTTGTGATCTTTGCACAGAAACAATGGGTCAGAGAAATTTGGGTCAAGTTCAAAACCAGCAGTTGGTTCAAAATTTTTAAACACGCCGTCATCATCATCCTCTCATCGTTTCTCATTTGTACCATCATCAGCATCAAAGGTTTCTTCACTAACCTCGATATGTTCTTTGTGCATGACCTGGATTTCTGGAGCAGGAATAGTTGGTTCTAGCGCAAGAGTTCCACCATATGTTTCTTTGGGTGGACTTGTCTCTTGAGTTTCCTTCGGCTGCTCAATTGCTTCATCAATTGTGGACTTTCTGTTTTCAATTGGAACTTCAGGAACCATAGCAGATGATCCTGGAGCAGCAGGTTCAACGACGTTTACAGAAGGTCCAACAGCAAGCTCAAAGATGATTTCAGCAGGTGGAGCCGCGACTTCTTTTTCTTCTTCTCCTTTCTTTTTGGGTCTTGGCTTTTCTAGTGTAGTTGCAAACCAAGCGTCGAATCTTTGTTGGGCCAAAATCATCTCTGGAGGAATTTCTTCCTCTGTTGCGACGGTTTCAGAAGGTTGAGTAGAAGAACTTTCGTCCTTTGTCTTTGTAGGAACTGATTGAGGAGTTTTGGCAATAGGTGAGGCCATGACCGTTTGACTAGTCATGCTTGCAGAGACAGAACCACCCAAATCTCCCCCTGTTTGAGCACTTTGGACCGAAACATCATGTACTTCAGACTAGTCAAGGTTCGAGGGACCACCAACCTTTGATTTCCCTTTGGAGGTGTTGTGACCTGATTCTGGGTTAGTATTTTTCAATTTATTTTTTGAAAATTCATTAAAAATCCGTAAAAAGTGGAAAAAAATTGCAAAATCAAATTTGGTAGCCTTGGACAAGCCTAAGGAACCATTTTTGAACAAAAAAAAAATAATATCTCTTATTTTTCATATTTTTTAGTATTTTCGAAAATTAAGAAAATAGATGAAAATATAGATAAATATAGCCAATATTTTCTTTTAATTTTCTTGTATTTTTTACCTAATAAAAAGTCCAAATCCAAGTTCAATTTTATGTGTTCCTTTGTTACACATATGATTGAATTTGGTAAAAAATATCAATCGAGTCTTTTTAATTTGCAATTTTGCCATATTTAGGATCTTGACATTCAATTTGATTATCCTCCATTGCAATTTAGCCCAATTATTTGCACAAATTGTTCAATTGCATGAATTGGGCAAAATTGCATACTTAATTGTAATTTAATACTTGAATTTAGGCATAATTGAAATTACTTGCAATTCAAGGGCTGCTTTTACAAATTGAAGCCACTACCTAATGTATTTCATCATCCTAAATCGATTAGCATTGGTGATTTGGTCCAATTTGATCATTTGAGCCTTCAATTTCACAATTTCTCGAATTGTAATTGAGGACAAATTTGGGGCTTTTGTATAAATTGACATGAAATTTTGGGGAAAATCATATTTTTGGATAATACTCATGTCCTAAGTTCGATTCTGAGGTTTAATTGTGAAAAATTCGCACAAAATTTGGTTAATTTTGCAAAAATAGAGTCGAACTGGTTCTGACCGGTCGAGCTGGTTCGCTACAATGTCATCTTCTTCCCAAGACTCTCGTGTAGATGAACAATGTAGGGACAAGTTTTGATGGTGAAATTGATAGACCAATTGACTGCAATCGAAGACAAATGGGCGGGCGTTTAATTCTTTAGGCAGTTTCCCGTCGATTGAGACCGAAATTGCTACCAATGGTTGCCGGAGGAAGGTGAAATCGATCGGTCAACGTCATGGCAACCGTGAAAGTCAACATTCACGAAAAGACTAAATTGAACGTCTATTCGTGCACGCCGGAGAACAATTTAAACTTAACGGAGTTGCCCACAATCTCTGGCGTCGTTTGGACCAAATGACACGTACGGTCACGTGCCATTTGGGGTCAATTAGATATCCCAGAACTGGGGCCGTAATGTAGGAGGATATATAGCTTGAACAGGCTTGGGAAATGGGGGATCGATTCATTCTATTCCTGAGGATTAACAAAATCAAGAGAGAGAGAGAGAAAGCGCGAGAGAGCTCATTCTCCGGCTCCCAACGTCAAGAATTTGAGCTTGATTGCAAGGCACTGGTTAGGCCGTCTCCGGCCAAACCGAAGCCAAAGAAGAACGTCGGAAGCTTGCCTGAAGCTCCAGGAGTCGATTGCCACTAACCAGGCCGCCTATAATCCCAAAAAAGGTGAGTTCAGTCTTGAAGCTTTCTTACTGTATATTAATGGCGGATTTGGTATCCGACCATTGTTCTTTGATTTTATGTGTGCGTTTTGTTCCCTAAGCATCACTGACCATCATCGCATCTTTATTTTGCATCGACTTTACTTGAATATATCGAATTGAGTCTCCAAACTCGACCTCCATTGCCGAACATTGTTCAATGTCGCCTAGCCAAACCTAGGTCGTGCAAGCTTAATCAGAGCTCGAGATAAGTGTTATGAACCTCTTATGGTGCTTCTATATTGATGAATTGACTTGAAATGCCATGAATCGCATGATTGGAGTAACTATATCCGTACTGGTTCAAACTTGCTTGCGTTTGATTTTGTGGATGAAATGCGTTAATTCTGAGATATGTGATGCAAAAAGTTGAGACGAGTCGATTAGCATTGGTTCTGCTCGATTCTGTCGAGATTTCACCATCAGATCATCGCCGGAGTCTCCTGGCCGTTCGTCACAAAAGAAGAATGCTCGAGGAAGAAGACGATAACGTGGCGATCAATTGGTGAAAAGTGCTGACGTGGCGCTGACGTGGCAGCCACGTCAGCTGAGCCGTTATAATTCGGTTTGAATCTGTTAGTTGATCTAACGGTCTAGGTTGCGTCACGTGTTGGCTTGATGACTGTTCGATCAGTTTTTATAAATTCTGTTAATAAAAATCGAATTTTCAAAAATAAAAAAATAATAGTTTGATCGAACGGTCGAGGATTAGCCGAGTCGTTCGATCTTGGTTGTATATTTAAGTAATCAAATCCGATGGCTGAGATATAGATGGCTTTTGATCTAAGCCGTAGATTTTAGTAAGCCAATCCAGTGGCTGTGAAGTAGCCACGTGGCTCATTAGGAGCCGTCTGATTAAATTCAAATAAATCGAAAAATAAAAAGTATGAAACGGCGTCGTTTTGGAGCGTTGGGTCTCGCGAGTCTGGGTGTCCTACCCAAATAGTTCGGGTTGGCCCGGTTTGAAACATTTTTAATAATAAAAAATTCAAAAATGATTTTAAAAAATAATAAAATAAAAAAATCTTAGAAAATCTCAAAAAATGTTAAAAAATCTTAGAAAATCCCAAAAAATGTGGGAAAATTATGAAAAATTCCTAGACATTCCAGAAATTTCCAAAAATTGAGGATTGACCGCAGACAATTGGTTGATCCTATTTTGAGATTTCTTATCTATTCGTCTGAGAATTGACGATATTACCTTTTAGGGGTAAATCGTCTCTACTTGACATATGAGATAGGTCGAGAATGCCAAGATAAGAATGAGGGTCAGTCAGGTGACAGATTCTTATGCTGGAGTTCTCGAATCTCGTCCTTTTTTTTTCGAAAATGACGATTGTACCCTTCTAAGGGTAAATTATCTTTCTTACTCTGATTGAGTCGTAAAAATTGCTCAAAATTAGGATTTGGGTCAGGAGGTCGACCAATTCTTTTTTTTAAGGATTTTCACTTCTCATCACTTTCTGAAATGACGATTTTATTCCTCATAGGATAAATCGCTTCTAAAATTCCAGAAAAATTTGAAAACTTCTAGAAAATTAGGAAATGGATTGTTTTGACGACCAATCCTATTTCCATCATCTTTGGACTCCATATTTCATCTCAAATGATAAATTTGCCCTTCTTGGATAAATTGTCCCAAAACTCTTTAAAATTACGATTTTGCCCCTCAAGGGCAAATCATGTCAAAAACACTCCTAAGCCTTGATTGATATTTCTCTAGGCTAATAGGGTCATACTAGGGATGCCACGTTGCTTTTATGTGCTTTATCAGCATGTTTTGGATCCTTGATTTGCGCATCTATTTTATTGATTGTGTTTGCTAGGATAATCACTCATATCTACATGAACTGTGACATTCTGATTTTCAGTCAATATCAAGCTCAGTATTGAGAAGTGTGTATCTAGAGATGGATTTTAGTCGTATTCTGCTCGAACCTGATCAATTCGAGTAGACTGACCAAAAGGGAATGGCTAACGCGAGACGAGGTACGTGGACCTGGGGAACTTGGATAGGAAATGACGCTTTGACAATAAGGATTGTCAAGAGGATATTTAGAGCCACAAAAAGGATGATCCAATAACGATTAAGAGATGCCTTGCGAGTATCATACGATTGGAGGGCAGGTGATGCCCCTTAACCAACGTATGATTTGCAAAATTTTCCTAAATCGGACGGTGAAGATCGAGACCTTAGGAGCTAGTGATAGACCCTCACAATTACATGACAACCAAAGCCGCCACAAATTGATGAGCCCTAAGCGTGATATGAATCACGGGATCGATACGTGTAATGTCTATGAAAGCCGCCCGTCGGTTCGAGATAGGCTGGAACCACCTCTAATAGAGAAAACTATTAGAAATGAGCCTTGAAAGATTTGAAATGGTAAATCAAGAATTCCAACGTCATTTGAATTGGTCGTCGTACTATCGAAGGTTTCCGGAACAAGAAAAACGACGTTTCGAACGTCGGGGATAAAATGACCGTTTTGCCCCTCAAGCTTAGAACTTTGTTATTATAATTGAAGAAGGGCAAAATAGACATTACACCCTCCCAAGGCTGCCGAAACACAAGGATTAAAGATGGCCATTGGATCTTCATTGGATAAAGCACTTGCCATGTGTTAATAGATGGTGAAGCATGGTTATATCACCTTATCACCACCTACCATTCAACTCCCTTGATCAAGCCTTGAATATAGCCTATTCTCTCTCTTCTCCTCAGAAAAATTTCGGCCAGACCACCCCAATATAGAGAGAGAACACCAGAACACTTCATCTTCTACCTTCTTCATCCTACACCGGCGACAGATTTTGGAGCTTCTGTTCGGCAGCCACCACGGCCACTTTCAGCTACCATCTGCTGCCAACAGACCACCACAACAAAGCTCCACGTCTTGCCGACATCCTCCAACAAGAATCGGAGCATTTGGAGCACCGAGCAGTCCGAAGCAAGGATTCTCCCGAGAGTCGACAGAATCTGCTCCAATCTGAGGTAGGTCTGGTTTCTGACCTGTTTAGTTGTCGAAATCTTGAATTTTTGAGCTCAAATTTCGTAGAGAGTTAGTAGACTTGCAGATGAATCTGTGGTAAAAAGTTGAGATGGATTTGATTAAGTTTTGACCACGAACCGGCCTTGTTAATCTTGCCCAGAAAACTGCCAGATTATGTGCTTGGAGGAACCAGCGACTTTGGATAGTTTTCCGGTCACCAACCGGCCTAAAACTCACGGTGAGCCACTTGGACCCTTAGATAATCATGTTAAGAGGTAAATTGATAATTAAATGGAGGATTTAGGAGTGGATTGAAGGCTGGATATGCTCAGTTTGCACAGAACCGAAGTGAACCGGTTGGTTCTGTGCAAGACCAGTTCTATTGGGCTGATGATGGATGGATTATAAGTCTCAAATTGATGTTTAAAGCATGTTAAGATGTTGAGGATTATGCCATGGAGGGTTAGGAATCATGGACGGTTGAATTGGACATGAAAATTGACGGATTGGTCGGATTTTATTAGATTGCGTGGTGGATTAGACTTGAACCATGATTGGCCGAGATCTTGAGGGTCCATGAGGAGCAACTTGGGTTGCCAAATCAAAGGTAAGGGAATTCCTAACCTTATACTAGGAATATTGGACTCAATTGGGTTAGTGAAGATTTATTGGATTGAGTTATGAGAAAATCCCCAAACGTGATAGCTTGATATGTCCTTAGGCTTTAAGTAATGATTGTCCGGCATTACCAATGCCTGAGTTGTTTGCCATACTTGTAAACCCTTTGAATTGAATTGCATGCCACGAAAATTATGAAACACATTTGAATGCGCGCCTGCCAGTGAGTGTGAAATTGATTTGATAATCAAACATATAATATGATGTGGCATGAGCATGGCGCGGCATGAGCATGGCATGGCATGGCCCTGAGGCGTGTGAGACGCGGGGCGAAAGGTTGAAACCTTGATGCGACGAGATCGCGGGGTGAAGAATGATTAGATGACACCCTAATGCGACGAAGTCGCGGGGCTGTGATAGCCACAGTCCTGATGCGATCTAATCGTGGGACAAAGTATGAGCTCATAAACCTTACCTAGAGATGAACCGGGACCTGATGCGTTTACGCGAGTCACTGATGACGGTCTGATGCGTTTACACTGGCCGAGCCTGATGCGATCTAATCGCAGGCTAGAGAATGAGGCAGGCGGAGGTTGATGGATGTGGTGAAGTGGCAGGCTGAGTATACCAGTGCATTATCATCTGATTATGTCATGAGTTCATTTTTGCATGCCTGTCTTTTATATGTCATTGTTTCATTGAATGGTGCCCTATCTGCCTGTAAGTTGTGAGTTTGAAAAGATAGAGGATTGGAGGACTGCCTGAGTGGACGGTCGGCCTAACCTAGGGTTGGGACCCATCTTACTGAGATTTATATCTCACCTCAGTGGGGGCTTACATTTTACAGTTTCTAGGTGAAGGTAGTGCGAGCTTGCTAAGGATTGACGTCTGGAGAGATAGTTGATCAATTGCATTAGATTGGATTTGTCTTATAATGATATTGGGTTTGTACTTCCGATTGGTGAATTGGGAATTGATCGTTTAGTAATTGCTTAAATGAGAAAATTTCCAAGTGTGATTGCTGTATATGTCCTAAGTCATCGGTATGTAGCTGTATTTATATAAAGGGAGGTGGCATCGCTTCTGCGCTCATTTGTTTAAAGGAGTTGTATGTTATTGGCCGTTGGATCCTGAGCGTTAATGATTGAACAACATGGATAGGGATGTTCGCGCGCTCGTCGAGTTCGGGGCGTGACATCCCTGTTCAATTTGGTATCAGAGCAAGGTCAGCTCGATCCAATGTGGTTGAGATCTGGAGTGATAAGGAGCGATGATTTGAGGACAATTTGATATTGAGGTCTATAGGACTAGGCATGGATTGTTGAGTCTCGAGGATGGTAGGCTTGAAATTGTGTATACTTTAATGGTCCTAGAGTTGACTTGGATGGATGATCTTGAGTTAGATGGTGATTAAAGTTCAAGTGGAAGCAAGCTGTGATTGGAGAGTCATGTGCATGGACTTTGAGGTAGTAATTATGCTTGATGATAATAGGAAATTGCTTATGAATGAAGCGTCAATTGAGGCGTATGGTTGCGATCTTGATTTATCGATGACCCAACTTGAGGAGTACGAATTATAAAGAGAGGAATGATATTAGTGGATTTAGGCTTGAATTGTATGACATTTTGATGGTTTAGCTATCGATTGCTATGGACAGCTTTGGGTGATATAAGTTGAGATGAATATGAGGAATACCTGAATCGAAAATCAGTTGTGATTGGATGCATGAGGAGTTGATTTGAATGTTGACTGGACTTGAGATAGAAAATGGAATATAGGCAATTGATCTACGAGATATGATCGTCATTGGTGGAATTAAAACTCTTGAATGGATATGAATTGATCTGAAGGCGCTTTTGTTATGACAAGTGGTGAGGACAGTCAATCATGCTGTGCTTGAGTTTGTGACTTTGAAATGAAAGTCGATGAGGGTGCATGCAATGACTTATCGCTATTGCATTCGATAAACCGTTGCTTGGTATGGGACGAGTTGATGGGATACCTACAAACTGTGATGAAACATGATATGGGACATGTAGAACGGGGTTTTCTCCGTAGATGTATGGCTTGGGACAACCTGCATCGGTCAGGTCTGATGAGGGCGGGGAGTGATCGCCGGGACAAAGAGGTTCGGACAAGGAGCGACTCTTGGCAGGCTTCTAAGATGGCAGATGCAGGAATGACCCAAGTGATAACTTGAAAGGGGAAGCCTAGGTATCAAGTTGAGTTCAATTGTGGATAAGGAATGTGCGGCACAGATTGATTCTCATTGAGGATGATTGAAAGTGGCATGACCTATGTGATGGTGCCTGTGAGAGGCATGGTTAAAGGCTTTGTGCATGGCAGTGGATGCCTTTGGAAAAAAAGAAAAAGTGATGGTTGTGATGAGCTTGTTAGGCATGTTTGATGATTAGCCTCGTATGATTGGCTTGGCCAAAATATAACTGAGGAGTTAGATGAAGTATGGGTTTATACCCTTGGACCGAGGCGTGTTGAGATGAGATAGTCTATTGTGACTATGCTAGAGTGGCAGATGCCTTTAGGCCTAGAGTATGAGCTATTAACTCAATGAGCTGCTGTCTTGAGTGCCTGATTGATAGTTGCCTAGTTGAGGCTAGCCTAGTAAAGGCCGTCAGTTGAGGAGTTGCCTCGTTGAGGTTGGCTCGAGAAAGGATTATAGACTAAGGATGATTTGAGATCCTTGAATATCTGGCAATTAATTGGGAATTGCTTGAGAACCATTAGAGAGTTGTTTGGGAACCACTGATGGATGGTGAAAAATATTGAGATGAACAGCCTGAGGTTGATAGACATAAGTAGACGACTTGAGTCTTGGATTCCTGAAGGGAATCATAGTGGTTCAAGGGACATGGAAACCTGATGAGACTGAAGGACCAAGGTATGGTCGCTAGAGTAGCACTTGGTTGCGTATGTGAGATACAAAAAGATCCAAGGACCAAGATAGATCATGAGAATGTAATGAGGTTGAACGACCAAAGTGTGGCTGTAGAAGAGTGTTGGGCTCGAGGATACATGGTATGGAAGATTCGAGAATTGATATGAGTCATGAGAATTGAGTAAATATGGGCGATTTGAGTATGTGCACTAAAAGAGAAGATGGCTCGATCGGTTGATCATACAAGACCTAAGAGCTGATCGATCGTGAGGACTTTAAATGGAAATGAGAAAAATTATGGATTAAGTAAGCTCGAAGAAGAGCTGCCGTGATTCTCTAAGTCACTGTGATGATAAATGCTTGTGCAGATGAGTTAAGTGCTATAAGTCACGAGAAAGGTGATTTAGAGTTATTTCATTCACGGGAAAGTGTGAATGTGTGGGAAGAACCATGAGAGTTCTAAGAAGCTTGTGAACTGTGAATAAGAACGAGAATGGCTAAGTTTGATGGAAGAATGAAAGTTGAAATTGCCTCCTCTGGATTGAGGACCTTAATGAGAAAACCTTAGAGGTTTTGGGCACATTAAAGAAAGAAAGTGACCCTGAAAGTACTGGCCCTAAGAGGCTATTGAAGATTGAATAAAGGTCATTAGAGGAAGGATTTCCTCGAAGGTATGAGATCTGCCTAGACTACCTCTGTTGAGTTGATCGATGGAAAGTATCATCCTGGGGTTGCTTGATAGCAAGGATTGGTTGGATCCTGATACTGTTGCAAGGATCATAGGATGATCAATCGGCGTGAGACAGAGTTCTCAAGGTCGCTTAGACATATGGTAAGGGTGGTTAAGGACCCTTGAACAAGATGAGTAAATTCCTGAGTGCATTGGAACTTGAGAATCCTGTGGCTAATTGTTATTCTTGATTTAGAGAAATGATGACAAGAATTAGCTAAAGAGGAGTATGATTGAAAGACCTATGAATAAGAAAACTCTTGCTCATGGTTTACGAGCAAAGAGATATTCATTATGAATATGGAGCGTGCCTATAGGAGATGACTGATTACCTAGACGTAAGGCACATAGTGAAAAGTGAGCAATAAGTCTTTTCTGTTATGAATGAGGTCGAAGAAGAATCGACATGTTAGATAACCTGAAGTTAATGGTTTCCCGGGATTGGTTGATTGAAGTGGGACCATGAGAGATGAAATCATGAGTTGCTATTCTCTAACGAATAGGGCATTGCTCTTAAAGGGCAATTGAACCATGAATTGGTCATTGACGAAAGGAAAAGTGAACAGACTTAATAGTCCTGACTAGTTATGATCCCAGTGAATGATTTAGTAAGAGAAAGGAACGCTTGAAGAACACTTGCAAAGTGATTTGAGTTAATTGAATTGGCCATTCGACAAGTGAACTGGTGAAGACTCAAGGACGAATAGATATTGTCACCGGAGGTGATTGAGTTGTGGAAAAGAAGATGTGAAAGCATGGTGGCATTTGAGCTCTGGAGTAAAGGTGCCGCCGTTGGTGCAGACTCCAAGATTGCCGTCCTATGGAACGAGAAGGACAAGGTGAATTGGAAGTAAGAAAATTCCACAGAATTGTGTAGTTTCTTCCTTAGGGTAAGAGACCCTTTTGTAAAAGGAAGAAAGACTCTAAATTGTCCTAGTATGATAAAGAAGTGTCTGTATCGGGAAAGAGGACGCATGACTTGAATGATTCCTGAAAGTAAAATCGAAGAGGCTATCTTGAAGGCAATGTTGAATTCCAAGATGATGCCGACGTTCAGTGGAACAAATGGAATTGGATAAGGTCACCTTAGTGAGTATGAAACTCCGAGGCTAACACAAATGCTTCTCGAGGAGAAGAGTGATAAGGATAAGTGAAATGTCGTGTGGTCCTGGAAGAGACCCATGACAACAAAGAGCCAAGGTCCGGGCTCAAGTGAAAGATGCGAGGGATAGTTGGAAAGATTCGACACCTGGTGGAAGGAAGATGATAATCGCCAAACTAGGTGCCCAAGGAATGATTGAGTTGGTCATTGCCATCTCGAGAGACGATGGTTGAACTCATGTAAGGAGCCATGAGGAACAAGAACGGTTTTTGAGAGTGTTGTATGGGCTCTAAGAAAAGGTCTATTACATGCTAAGTGTGAAGAGCGCAAGTTGTGGACTTGATGAGATAAAATTCATGCATTAGAATAAGTGATAAATCCTTTGAGGATTAGAATAAGTGATGAATCGCCAAGGGTCGATGTGAATTGCGAAAAGTGCAAGCTTTTGGGATTGATGAGCGGCAATAGACAGACTGTTGAAAGATTCCCCACAAGAGCTGTTCCATTGGTAAAATGGATTAAGGGTGAGATGTAACGCGAGTGGGCGAATGAACGTGAAACGGGTTTTCAAGGACTCGAGTTGAGCTGATGACTGTGTTGTTTAAGTCAATTCAAGTTAGAAATTGGAACGTGTATGAGGGCCGCTATGACGCGATGAGAATGAAACTCGAGGAGTAACAAGACGATGTGAAATGGATATGGTTTATACGTTGTAACGATAATGCCATAAGAATTGGCATGCTCATAGCATGATTGGAACGAGTTTGTGTATGTCCTCGTGATAGAGTTGGGAAATGTTATTTGAGTAAAAGAACGTTGAAAGGCTACACCTACTACGAGAGTATAAGGTAGCAGTTTCCTGAGGGGAATTGAACAAGAGGCAACGCAGATGTGTAGAATTGCTAGTGGATACGAGAGCGTTGCTTAAATGAAGAAAAGACCTCGAGAATTGTGTGAGCTAAAGGAGGTTAAGGGTATAGATCGCTTAAAGGAATTGAAGGCGAGGCATGTGGAACAAAGTGACCGCCCAAGTGCTATTATAGTAATGTTCATATCGCTAAGGAAGGGTGAACTATTTAATGGATGTTTACAAGTGAGAGTTGAACATTGAGAAATGGGCGATGGAGGGACAGATCTTCCCTTAAGTTGGAAGTTCGTTAATGGACTAATGTGATGGCTATTAGAAATATCTAGTTTGAGAGTCGGATGGAAATTGAGGTGTTACTACGATCGAACGTCGATACTGGACAGACTATAGGAATGGATGGAACCTTTGAGGCCTATGAACGGAAGTACGAGTCCAGTATTGAGGAGAACTTAGGGAGAGGGCTTCATCGAGATTCAAAGGAAGAATTATGGAGCCCTTTGGGATGGCACAAAGGTGTGCCAGGCTCGCACCAATGCTATCAATGAATGGACTAAAAGGGGGATTAGTCTAACACGAAGTCAAGCATTAGGTATGCTGATAAGGAAAGGGGCATGATATTGAAAGTTGAGGTTTGTTTATCTTGTGGTTGAGCATTAGACATGTCAATAAGAGGGAAGGATATGACGCAAAAGTTGAAGGATCACTTTGATCCAAGGGAATTGCCAGACGGAGTCGAGAATGGATTGCTGTGGAAGTAGCCATGTAACTGTTTAAGGAGTCGAAACGACCATAACCTGGTTTGGATAAAGGAGGGCAAATTGATTAAGCCCTGAAATCTCTATTGGCGTAAGAGAAGGTTCGAAAGGAGTGATACGCCCAATGGTGTGAATAGAAAGAGTGCATACTAGTGAGGGCTTGGTAAGGATGGTTATGGATAAATGAAAGAGTTAGAGTGAACGCTCGAGGAAGAGCTGCTGGCCAATGATGTGAATGCCAAAAGAGAATGGAGAGAAGCCCATTAGATTGAGGACTATAAGAGACAAGTCCTAGAGAAGGATGGCCTTGAGTTGGAAAGGACGAACAAGATCGTCAAGCCATGGAAAGGATTATCCGGAAAAGTGAGGATGCGACAAGATGCCTATGCTCCCGAGGGATTGGATGGAGTAGAAGATTGTGAATTTCGAGGAAGAAATTTCTTTAAGGGAAAAGAGTTGTGACATTCTGATTTTCAGTCAATTTCAGGCTTAGTAATGAGAAGTGTGTATCTAGAGATAGATTTCAGTCGTATTCCGCTCGAACCTGATCAATTCGAGTAGACTACCCAAAAGGAAAAGGCTAAGGCGAGACGAGGTACGTGGACTTGGAGAACTCAGATACGAAATGGCGCTTTGACCATAAGGATTGTCGAGGAATATTTAGAGCTGCAAAAAGGCCGATTCAAGAACGATTAAGGGATGCTTTGCGAGTGTCATACGATTGGAGCGCGGGTGATACCGCTTAACCAACGTATGATTTGCAAAATTTTCCTAAATCGGACGGTGAAGATCGAGATCTTAAGAGCTAGTGACAGACCCTCACAATTACATGATAACCAAAGCCACCACAAATTGACGAGCCCTAAGCGTGATATGAATCACGGGTCGATACGCGTAATGTCTGCGAAAGTCGCCCGTCGGTTCGGGATAGGCTGGAACCACGTCTGATAGAGAAAACTATCAAAAATGAGCCTTGAAAGATTTGAAATGGAAAATTAATAATTCCAACGTCATTTGGATTGGCCGTCGCCCTATCGAAGGTTTTCGGAACAAGAAAAATGACATTCCGATCATCGGGGGTAAAATGATTGTTTTGCCCCTCAAGCTTAGAACTTTGTTATTATAATTGAAGAAGGGAAAAATGGGCATTACACCCTCCCAAGGCTGCCGAAACACAAGGATTAAAATGGCCATTGGATCTTCAATGGATAAAGCACTTGCCATGTGTCAATAGATGGTGAAGCATGGTCATATCACCTTTTCACCACCTACCATTCAACTCCCTTGACCAATCCTTGAATATAGCCTATTCTCTCTCTTCTCCTCTGCAAAATTTCGGCCAGACCACCCCAAGAGAGAGAGAGAACACCGGAACACTTGATCTTCTCCCTTCATCCTGCACTAGCGACAGATTCTGGAGCTTCTATTCGCCGGCCACCACGGCCACTTTCGGCCACCACAACAAAACTCCACGTCTTGCTGACATTCTCCAACAAGAATCGGAGCATTTGGAGCACCGAGCAGTCCGGAGCAAGGATTCTCCCGAGAGTCGACAGAATCTGCTCCAATCTGAGGTAGGTCTGGTTTCTGACCTGTGTAGTGGATGAAATCTTGGAGTTTGGAGTTCAAATTTCGTGGAGACTTAGTAGACTTGTAGATGAATCTGTGGTAAAAATTTAAGATGGATTTGATTAAGTTTTGATCACGAACTGGCTTGTTAATCTTGCCCAGAAAACTGCCAGATTCTGTGCCTGGAGGAACTGGCGACTTTGGATGGTTTTCCGGTGACCCACCAGCCTAAAACTCACGGTGAGCCTCTTGGACCCTTAGATAATCATGTTAAGAGGTAGATTGATGATTAAATGGAGGATTTAGGAGTGGAATGAAGGCTGGATATGCTCTATTTGCACAGAACCGAAGTGAACCGGTTGGTTCTGTGCAAGACCGGTTCTGTTGGGCTGATGATGGATGGATTATAAGTCTCAAATTGATGTTTAAAGCATGTTAAGATGTTGAGAATTATGACATGGAGGGTTAGGAGTCATGAACGGTTGTATTGGACATGAAAATTGACGAATTGGTCGAATTTTATTAGGTTGCGCGGTGGATTGGCCTTGAACCATGGTTGGCCGAGACCTTGAGGGTCCATGAGGAGCAACTCGGGTTGCCAAATCAAAGGTAAGGGAATTCCTAACCTTATGCTAGGAAGATTGGACTCAATTGGGTGAGTCGAAGATTTATTGGATTGAGTTATGAGAAAATCTCCAAACGTGATAGCTTGATATGTCCTTAGGCATTAAGGAATGATTGGGTGACATTACCAATACTTGAGTTGTTTGCCATGCTTGTAAACCCTTCGAATTGAATTGCATGCCATGAAAATTACGAAACGCATTTGAATGCGCACCTGCTAGTGAGTGTGAAATTGATTTGATAATCAAGCATATAATATGATGTGACATGAGCATGGTATGGCTTGGCCCTGAGGCGTATGAGACGCGGGGCGGAAGGTTGAGACCCTGATGGGACGAGATCGTGGGGTGAAGAATGATTAGATGGCTCCCTGATGCGACGAAGTCACGGGGCTGAGATAGCCACAGTTCTGATGCGATCTAATTGCAGGACAAAGTATGAGCTCATAAACCTTGCCTGGAGATGAACCGGGACCTGATGCGTTTACGAGAGTCACCGATGGCGGTCTGATGCGTTTACGCGGGCCGAGCCTAATGTGATCTAATCACGGGCTAGAGAATGAGGCAAGCAGAGGTTGATGGATGTGGTGAAGTGGCAGGCTGAGTATACTAGTGCATTATCATCTGATTGTGACATGAGTTCATTTTTGCATGCCTATCGTTTATATGTCATTGCTTCATTGAATGGTGCCCTATCTGCCTGTAAGTTGTGAGTTTGAAAAGATAGAGGATTGGAGGACTGCCTGAGTGGACGGTCGGCCTAACCTAGGGTTAGGACCCACCTTACTGAGATTTATGTCTCACCCCAGTGGAGGCTTACATTTTACAGGTTCCAGGTAAAGGTAGTACGAGCTTGCCAAGGATTGGCGTCTGAAGAGATAGTTGATCAATTGCATTAGATTGCATTTGTCTTATGATGATATTGGGTTTGTACTTCCGATTGGTGAATTGGGAATTGATCTTTTAATAATTGCTTAAATGAGAAAATTTCCAAGTGTGATAGCTGTATATCTCCTAAGTTATCGGTATGTGGCTGTATTTATATAAAGGGAGGTGGCATCGCTTCTGCGCGCATTTGTTTAAAGGAGTTGTATGTTATTGGCTGTTGGATCCTAGAGCGTTAATGAATGAACGACATGGACAGGGATGTTCGCGTGCTCATCGAGTTCGGGTTGTGACATGAACTCTTAGATGTAGGGTTTTCGCCTCACTCATTTGCCTAAAATCTTAGGTTAGATAAATCATTCAACTTAGGTGCCGAAAAGGCGTTAACTCTGGCCGTTGGCGTAACAAAGTCCCCGTTTCCATTTATCTGATTTCCGTAAAATTGAATAGAATGCTTCAAATTATTTGATAGGGTTTCCAATCGCATCCTCCATGAAACGATTAGTGGCGATTCCTTGGCATGTACACGTATCACATTTCAATTGACCGCATTGAAGGTCGACCACGTATACCGCAGTTGCGACTTGGGTAACGGGCCTTGGGAGAGGCCTGCATCCGACCAGAAGGAACGACCCATTAGCCCTCTGAGACAGCATGAGAGGGTCGCGACAGACTAGCAACTCTACTGGGAACATCTTTCTAAACTAGAATCTCTGGTTAGAAATTTTAGAGGACTTGAGCCGATTAAAAGTTTGATTGGTTTATCTAACCCTTTTTTCTATAGATGCTCTCGAAGGTAAGATACGTATCTTAACTATTATGTTAGATGTTTTTGCAGATTGGAGAAATAAGGGGTGGAATGTTTGTTGACGTCTTTCTTGTAGGTTGGAGTTGGGATTGTATGTTTATATTTACGCAAATATTGAAGCGGTGTTTGATATAAACTTTTGTGCATGACCTTGCATTGTGATGATCACGACACATCTTACACACTGGCGATCAAACCCCGACTGCAACCACCTTTAGGTTACCTTAGATAGGGGAAGGGTATGAAAGGATCTCGTGTTTGATGGCACTAGAGACTTTCATGTCCATTCCCGCTCAAAATCCAAATTGGTGATATCTAGCCCTCTTGGGTGGGTACTCTTAGGGAGGAATCTGCCATATTTGGATCGTGGAAGCCTGAGCCATAGGCCTCTCACCTGATTTTATTTCCATAGTATATTCCTACTTATATCATGTACATGTCTATGGAAGGTTGGTATACCTAAAACCACCTATTGTTACGAGAGAATATTTCATGTCCCCTAAGATTTTGGTTGGTAAAGCATTTACTTTTGATGTATTTCTTTACTCTTGCTTTGTAGTATGTTCATTTATTGCATATCATTCATGTCTACATGCATTGCATGCATTATATCATTCTTGTGACTGATTGAAATAACGATAATAAGAGATAGGATGTCATTGTTTCCTAGAAGTTTGACGGAGTTGGTAACCTTTGAATATCTAAGGAAATTCACTCGTCCTGGGCCGAACACAATGTTGCATTTCACTAGATTTATGCATGACCGAGAGCTGACTAGGCGTAAGTTGGGATATGCTAAAGATTACCAGACTAGTTACTATGCCAATAACCTTAGGTTTAAGTGGTAGGCAGATGAGATGTTCAGGCACTATCTAGAAGTGAAGAGGCAGTATTGCAACAATTTAGCTAGAGAAGCATATGCTTGTCGAAAAGCTGAACGTCAAACCAGAGAGAACCAATCCGTGGTCTCTCTTTGGGGAAAGGAAAGACGCCCTGCAATCAAGACAAAGTCAAGGCGCATCATACTCAAAAAAGCAAAATCCAAGAAGACCCCCGAAGTCATCTTAACCAAAGAATGGCCGGAAGAGCTAAAACATCTTAACCAACCTACTGAAGATTATTCTCCACAACCTGAGAGGCGCTCAATTAAGAAAGAAGTCTTGATTGCTGAGTCGTGTCTTGTAGAAGGACCGGACCAAGATACAATCGAGGAGGAACCCCGATAGACCATCATCCCACAGAAGATTAGGTCTTGGGGAGAGATAGTTTAGATCCCATATTCCAAGGGCCTTTTCTGGCTTTCTTATTTTACAATAAATTCAATTGGTGTCTCATCCTCTCTCAAGACCCCTCTCGATCTTTCTATCATAGAATACCCTTTTTGTAATAAGGAATTTCATATGTTATGTTCACAGTTGATGTATTAACCAATGGAATGTGACATTGTTATTTCCTTTAGTCACTATGATGATTCTGACTAATTGCCTAATCAACTTCTTTGAAATTCAAATGAGTCCTTGAGTCAAGTTCTTCATGCCTGAAAGGATTTCTAATTTCCATTTCATTAACTAGAGTATGCAATTAGATCAGTCCATGCATATTTCATGACATTTGCATAATCATATTTAATGAAATATTTGGCGATTGATTTTTCAAAGTCATTTGCATAATCTAGACTTGATGGGAAAGAATGACATCCAAGTGGTCAAGGTCCCTCGAACTGAGCTCCTAACCTGGTGGGACAGCATGGGTGAAGCTAGTCAGAAGTACGCTAGATCACGGTTAGGGTATCTGTTGGACCTGCTGAAGATTGAATGTCCATCTATCGTTATTCAAGCCGTGGCACTCTATTGGGATGCAACTACCGTGACGTTCTGCATTGAAGGATTGGAAGTTACCCCTAACTTTGAGGAATATAGCGCTGCCATTGGAGTTGAGTTTACTCACTTGTTAGTCCAACCTCCTATAGGGTTTGAGCCTTTGAGTCAGCTAGCTGAATTCGTAGATACAAACCTCAACGAAATCAAAGCAGACGCCAAAAGTAATTCTGGGCGAGTTTCCCTATCCTTTCTTCTAGAAAGGTTTTTAACCTCCCTACTAGAAAAGGAACTAAGTCTGGTACAGCTTTTTTCTTGGCATTCTTTAGCTTTGTCCTATTTCTAATCTCATCTGTAACTTTTGATCCTATCATGGTTGTAGTGGTCAAACAAGTCTATTATGGGTAGGATTACTCGAACCTTATCCTTGCTGAAACCTTCCTCTCCTTCAACCATTTTGGAAAAAACAAGAAAGGGATTTTTAGAGCCTCTAGTGGTCTCTTGTACCTGTGGTTCACATCCCTTGTTATCCGTATGGGTTTCACTAAGATTGGCTATGATGTCTATCCTCTTAGAACTTTTGTTAAAACCCATACACTCATTCCTAAATTTAACTTTAAAGAATGGAAGGAATTTCTTAAAACTCTAAAGTCAGAACAACTCCGATGGCGACTTAGATTACCAACATTAGGTAAAGTTAGGCTCGCACGCAATGGCGAAGATCCACTCCCCTTGTTAGGATTCATAGGCGCCACCGCATATTATCGAAGGAGGGTCATACGACAGTATGGAGCGTTGCAAGAGATCCCTTCATCGCCACAACCAAATGTCTGCTCGTTTGACTTGCCAAGAGAGATCCTCACAGGGGAGAAGAAGAAACAATTCGAAGTTAAAGTGGAGTCCATCATAAGCTCTTTGAAAGACTCCCGGACGAAAGACGTAGAATGGCCAAATGAAATGACTCCCAAGATGGATACTCACAGAGCTTCTGTAGAATACATCCGACACTTTGAGGCGACCAGACGCAGCTTTATCCAACCTTATCTACCCGAATACATTGTGCCGTACGTTCTTGGAGTGGATCCGTATACCTGAAGACGTGGGATCACCATCATATTCAAGAGACGAGGATTTCCAAAATGAGGGATTTGATCTTTGCTGGGACGATGAGGGTGCCCTAAACCCCTAAGCACCCTGAACTTGGATAGACCATTCTGTTAAATGTAAAACGTGTAAACATTATGATGTTTTCTTGACATTTGGATACTCATTTGTATTAAATGTTACTTTTAATACATGTGTATGAGCATAAGCATGTTTTGTCGATGCATCAAAACTATCGCCGAAGATTGCGCTTCCTTTAATTTCATGAATTCTCATGGCAAATGATTGAAAGAATTGCTCATGCGAGACTAAGGCTCGCAAGGCAGTCCTTTTTCTAATCCGTTAATAGAAAACATGCAATTTAAGAAATCTTGTACTTTCCTTATTTATCCTAAAGAGATGCTTACTTGTTATTTTCAAATATACATGTATTCTCTAATCACGGAATTACCAAGACATCATTTTCGTACTCGACTTAAGACGATGATGGAACAACAAGAACCGACTCCATGAGTGGGCATGTTAGAGACTTAGGTGACTACCATGACTATCATGATGGCTGAAATTAAGGCTATGCTGGAAGCTTCCCAAGCCAGACAAACAGCTGTACCTAACCTGAACGACTCGGGTTAATCCTCAATACCGAATGCGACTGACAAAGGGACAACTGAAGTTACCCAGCATGTCATGGAGGACATTCGAGAGCCAAATGCCTAGTCACAACCAATGATACCTCTTATCTTCATTAATCTCGAGAAGGAAGAGAAAGGAAAACAGGCCGTGAAAACTGAAGCTGAGGCTCAGAGAATAGCCAGGATTGAAGAGTGCTTGAGCAGTTAGGGCTACGAGTTAGCCCGTTTTGACAAGATATCTCCATTCGCCAAGGTAGAGACTCCTTCGGAATACAAGGAGCCCGACTTTGTGAGAAAGTATAATGGGACAGGCTATCCACGTGCTCACCTCAAATACTATCTGTATAAAATGGCTCAATATTTTGATTATATTCCTCTTCCGATGAATATGTTCCAAGAGAGTTTGGTTGGTGCCGCTCTGGCTTGGTTTATGGAGCTAGACTTGGATGATTACGACGAATGAGAGGATCTCGCTGAAAATTTCCTCAGACAGTATAAGTTTAACACGACTACGGCCTTAACAAGGGAAGATTTGTTACGAACCTTGAAATGAAGAAGCGAAACAATCAGGACATATGCCCAGACATGACGTACTTTAGCAACTCAAGTGAAACCGCCGATCTCGAAAGTTGACTTGATTGACTTATTCTTGAAGGCACTTCCGTACGAATACTTTGACAGATTGAACACCTCAGGATGCCAAACTTTATACACCTGATAAAGGTGGCTGAAAGATTGGAGTAGGTTTTGAGAGAAAGAAGGCCACACGAAACTGTGACAAGGAAGCAATATCCCACAAGAAAAGAAAGAGAGGCTAGAGTTGACATAGCCTTTGTGCCCGATTCCCATAAATTCAAGGTGTTCGCTAACTCCAATTAGGCTAAAGGAGGATCGTCATGGTCAGTGTCTAAAGTACAAGAGCCTAGGAAGAGGCAACCTGCGAAGCAATTCTCTCAAATTCCTAGTCGTTGTCTAAATTACTTTCGATGTTATTAGAGCAACACTTGGTGGCAAAGGAACCTCCCAGAACGAATCCGACAAAATATCCTGATTTTGATGAAAGCTAAACTTACACCTATCATATGGGTGAAAGAGGACACAATGTAGATAATTGCTACATCCTTAAGCTGAAGGTTCAAGCTCTCATTGATAACCAAATTTTGAAATTCGATGATGTGGCTCCGAACGTACAATAGAATCCACTCCCTAATCATCAAGCAGTTGGTGTAGTATTTGCTGACGAAGAAGAAAACCACCTTGAGCTGAAGGTGAATGTACCTAAACTAACCAGCATTCTGGTAATCGCATCGTCATACCCAAAAGAAGGAGAAGTGTCGGCTGAAAGAAAGAAGCTATGCATTGTCAAGATGATGAGCCTGGGGATATTGTCAAGCATTGTTGATGAAGAGTTTGAAAGAATTCAAGCCTTGGTGAACTTAGAATGGAACCAATTTATGGTCGAAATTGAGCGAGGAAATATGTGGAATGTCCCACATGACAGTCTAGTAGGCGACGTAGAGCTAGTTACCGAACCAGAAGAAGAGCTTGACGAAGACAAATTAAAGGCTCCTAAGCGAAGCCTGGCCGATCGTAGATTTGTATCCGAAGCACTAGAGAAAGGCAAAATTATAGATAATCTGGGTGAGGATTCTGGTGGATATAACTTCAAAGTGAAGTACTTAGCTCCTCCTAGTTTCTTCTAGAGAATAGAGGATATTATACCCGATGGATGGAGAGGTATGGATGATCCTATTCAACCTGAAGTCCAGGAGGCGGTGATAGAGGCTTTAACAGAAAAACCTGAATCATCACTCAATCGAGTGATATTAGAGCATTTCCTTCGCATAGAAGAGCAAGTGAAAGATCTCTCAAGAGAGATGAGGACATGTCATTTCAATTGACAACGTGCGGTCATCCTCATATGACAAATGACAAACTTGACACCGAGCAATATGTCAATATGGACAAGTTAATAGCCCAGTGGCAAAGCTTGACCGAGCTATTCAAAAGAGTAAGAAGACACTTGAAGTTTGCAATGTTAGCCGAGCCAAGAGATGTTGATAGATACCGCCGGTCGGAATACGAAAACTCCCATGAAGACTTGAGCGACATAGTGGCAATGATTGAAATCTCTACGACTGTGGTGATTAAACTGAATGATCTAGACAATCCGAATGAAGAAGAGGGTTGTTTGGTGAAGCCTGTGGTAATCCACCTACCAAGAGACGAATTCGATCGTGAATCTGAACCAGAGCTATTCCACCTGACGACAGTAACCATACAAGTCCCGCTGGTAAAAATCTACGACTCTAAAGCAGTTCATTGGGACTATGGAACGGGTGAAGTAGATGCCATGATGAGGTCCGGACGATTTTACGCCCCAAGAGAAGGCGAATCTGAGAAGAAAGATGTATCAAAAGAGGATGCAAAAAAACTCATATCCATCATCAAAACCATCGAATTTGCGGTGATAAAGCAGTTAAGAAAAATGCCAGCCTAGATATCTCTGTTGGATTTGTTCATCAATTCAGAAAAACATAAGGATGCGCTGCTAAAGGTGTTAAATGAAGTGCATGTCCCCAAAACCATCAACAACATACGGTTGGGAGATTTTGTGGGGGCAATCCTTCTTAAGGATCAATTGAGATTCTCAAACGAAGATTTCCCCCTGGAGGGAAGATGACACAACAAGGCCTTATACATCACTACACACTATAATGGAAAGAGAGTGACACACATGCTAATTGACAACGGATCAGCTTTTAACATCTGCCTGCTGGCTACGTTGAGAAATTTGGGCATTAACGAGGAAATGATTCGAACTTCCAAAGTAGCTGTTAGAGCCTTTGATGGGATGAAGAAGACAGTAGGCGAGATTAAGCTGGATGTGCTCATAGGCCCAACCAAATTCTCTATAGACTTCTAGGTGATGGATCTGCCAAGAGCATTTGGATTCCTGTTAGGGAGACCCTAGATCCACATTGCTGGAGCTGTGCCTTCAAGTTTACATCAGAAGGTACGATTCGTGATTGATGGGAAGGTAGTTACCGTCCTTGGGGAAGTTGACCTCCTTGTGTATCATAATAGCGCTATCTCCTATATTGAACCTGAAGTTAAGTAAGAAGCTAGCTATCATTCCTTAGAGCTGGTGGCAATAGTCCACACTCCTGTAGGGGCAAAACTGAAGGTTCCGTTCATCTTTGAAGCCAACCTTTTACCAGCTAAGATGTTGCTAGCATATGGGTTCAACCTAGAAAAAGGTCTTGGCAAACATGGTCAAGGGATCAACGCTCCTCTACAGTTAAAATTGAACGAGCATAAGATAGGCTTGAGATATCATAACACTCGTATTGGTGATTTCACCTCTAAGACAGCAGGTTGAGGCCGAGGCAAGAGCCGGGGACACCATGGACGCCAACGAAATCAAAAGGATTCATTCATTGGTCCTTCAGCCTGGAAAGGCAAATCTAAGATGTTCATCAGTCCTTTAAATGAGTATTTCAACAAAGACTCTAAGTGACTGTAAGAAGAAGAGACGACACAGTCAACAAAATCAGATCTAACAAACCATTTTCTAGGTAATGACTCTGTGAACGTCATCATAAAGTGGCTTGATGAGGAAGCCGTCACTTCTGAGTAAGAAATCTCTCCTCTGCTTTTAAATACTGCATTTAAATTTTTACATTTCTTTGCACTTGTCATTTTTGTTGTTTGAAGTAGAGGTAGGAAAACGCCTTTAGATCTCCGACCGTTGATCCAAACAGCATAGCTTGTAACGCGGTCCATTTTTACATTCAATAAAACGCACAAGTTTTATTAAGGACATATGAGACTACAAATTAGTCCAATGATGATATTGACATTCCACATGGGAAGCTTGAGGACCGATTTGCTATATGATTCCCGATTTTCAAAAGATTTCTGAAGAACAAGGATGTCTGAGGATATGAGGACTAGTTCCATTTACGCCTGCACTTATTTTGAAATCTCTTTTGAAAATTTTTTTCACACTCACGCATCGCATTTTCATATGAAATAGAGACTAACCATTCTCATGGCATTTCAGGCATATCATCTCAAACATGCATGCTAGGTTATTGAGCGAACTGGACCAGCAAGATGATTACTCTTTCGACATTGAAGAAGATGCAGATGAGGGTTACGCAGCCATCCGTAGAGATGGAGTGCATTTGAAAATTCGACACCTCCCACTTCAGAAGAGCCAATAGTCATTAACTTGGGTAATGTTGCAAATGTCAAAGAAGTCAAGATTGGTGGACATCTATCCGAGCTAAAAGGCTCAAATTTACTGAATTACTTAAAACATATCAGGATATCTTTGCATGGTCATACGCCGATGTGCCGGGTTTGGATCCAAGAAATGTGGAACATGTGTTACCTACAAATCGCAGTATTAAACCCACGAGACAAGGCAACCGACTGATGAAAATTGAGTTAGAAGATAGAATTAACGAAGAAGTGATGAAACTTCTTAGAGTTGGCTTTATTGAAGCTATCCCTTACTTAGAGTGGATAGCAAACATAGTCCCCGTCATGAAGAAAGATGGCAAAGTCCGGATCTGTGTAGATTATCGGGACTTGAATAGAGCAAGCCCAAAGGATGATTTCCCACTTCCCTACATCAATGTACTGATGGATAGCACGAAAGGATACGAACTATTCTCATGGATGAATTCTCAGGATATAACCAGACCCTCATGAAACAGGAGGATAAGCCGAAGACTGCATTTACCACCCCTTGGGAAAATTTTTGTTATAAGGTGATGCCCTTTGGACTAAAGAATACTGGGGCAACTTATCAGAAGGCGATGGTCACCCTATTTCATGACATGATCCATAAGAAGATCGAAGTATATGTCGATGACACGATGGCCAAGTCTAAGAAAGGACAAGATCACATTCAAGTGCTAAGGAAGTTATTTGAACGATTGCGAAAATATAAGTTGAGGTTGAACCCTAACAAATGTGTATTTGGGGCGAAATCTGGAAAACTTCTCGAATTCATGGTTAGTAGCAGGGGCATCGAAATTGACCATTCGAAAATTCAAGCTATCTATGACCTAGCAACCTCCTCAACGGTGAAAGAAGTAAGAAGTCTTATAGGGAGACTAAACTACATTACCAGATTCATCAATTAATTATCGGATGTGGCTAAATCGATTTTCAAACTACTCAAAAAAGGTGCGAAAGTGACGGGTTGTAGAATGCAGTTAGGCATTCCAGAAGATCAGAACTTATCTAGCCACTCCACTAATACTTGTGCCACCCATACCAAGTCAACCATTGACCTTGTATTTGACTATACATCAAGAGTCTTTATGAGCCTTATTTGCTCAAACAAGCCCTGTGGATAGTAAAGAAAGGGCTATCTATTACTTGAGTAAGAAATTCACCTCATCTGAAGCAAATTATGCACCTGTTGGGAGGGCTTGTGTAGCAGCAGTGTGGGTACTTCGCAGATTGAGACAATATACCCTACACCACCACATTTATCTGGTGACAGAAAATAACCCTATCAAATATCTCTTGGAGAAGCCCGCTTTGATAGGGAAATTGGCAAAATGACAATTGTTGTTGTCTGAATTTGATATCAAAAGCTCTCTATAAAAAACTGCGAAGGGAAGAGCCATAGCTGATATGCTGACATGGAACACCCAAAATCGCACATCTTCTGGGCAGACAAAAGTAGAAGTTCAAGTTTTGAATCTGACAGAAGACAAATGGGTCATGTATTTTGATGGTGCCGTTAATCTATCGGGAACTGGCACAGGGGCAGTGCTAATATCCCCTTATAGTCAACATTATCCTATTGCAGCAAAACTGACTTTCCCTTGCACCAACAATGTTTCAAAATATGAAGCATGTATTCTAGGCCTACAGTTGGCCATCTCCATGGAAGTATATAAACTGCAGGTTTATGGAGATTCTATGCTCATCATCTTTCAAACACAGGGAGAGTGAAAAATAAAGGACACAAAGCTCATCCCTTATCATGAGTACCTGGAAGAATTGACGCTTAAATTCGAAGAAGTGTCATTTGAATATATGCTAAGAGCACAGAACCAGTTCGCAGACGCATTAGCCATCCTAGCCTCCATGCTACAAATAACTAATGGATTAGAAATAGAGCCATTGAGGATTGGCATAACCAGAAAATCAGCTTATTGTATGCTATTCGAAAAAGAATTTGATGGAGAGCTATGGTATCACGATATAAAAAATTATCTCTTAAAGAAAGAATTTCCTGATGGATGTCAAGTAGGAGACTGAAGATATATAGCCAAGATGGCTAGTAAATTCTTGCTCAGTGGACAAACTTTGTACAAAAGGTCAATTAGTTTTACTATGTTGAGGTGCGTAGATGCTAAAGAAGTAAATACTCTCATGAGGTAAATCTATGAAGGTATATGCGGACCACACATGAATGACCATTTCCTCGCTAGGAAGATCATGCGGCTTTGGTTATTATTGGATGACCATCGAATCAAATTGTAGTCGACATGTCAGGTCATGCCACCAATGTCAAGTATATAGCAATAAGATTAATGTGCCCCCAAACAAACTGCATCAGATGTCCGAAGTTTGACATTTCTTTACGTGGGGAATAGACATGATATGGCCTATCAATCCAACAGCTTCAAATGGCCATCGCTTCATTTTAGTTGCAATTAATTACTTCACGAAGTGGATAGAGGCCAGTTCTTAAACAAATGCCACTGCAAGGAGTGTGGCAAGGTTCATCAAGAGAGATATAATTTCTCGATATGGTACCCCTCGGATGATCATCACAGACAATGGGTTCAACTTAAACAACAAGATTGTCGATGATCTATTGGATCACTTTGGCGTCTGACATCTTAATTCTTCCTCTTACTGCTCACAAATTAATGGAGCAGTAGAAGCGGCAAATAAGAACATCAAGAAGATTTTGGCTAAGATTGTCGAGAATTACAGAGATTGGCATAAGAGGCTACCCTTTTCCTTATTGGCATATCGGACTTCGATCAGGACTTCTACTAGGGCAACTCCTTATGCCCTGGTATACAAAATGGAAGCTGTCTTGCCGGTAGAGATTGAAGTTCCGTCTTTGAGAATATTGTCGGAAGTTAAACTCTCTAAGGTAGAGTGGATCAAACACAAATATGAATAGCTAAATCTAATAAACGAGAAGCGTCTTAGAGCAATCTGTCATGGCTAGAGCTACCAGAAGAGGGTGGCTAAGTCATTTAACCAAAAGGTCAAACTCAGAAGTTTCGAGGTAGATGACCTGGTGATAAGGAAGACTTTATCGAATGCCGCTCATCCGGGAGGCAAGTTTATCCCAAACTATGAAGGCCCTTATGTTTTCAAGAAAGTCCTTGTGGGAGGGGCATTAATTCTTGCAAATTCTGACGGAGAAGAATTGGGATATCCTGTAAACTTAAATACTCTGAAGAAGTATTATCCTTGAAATGAAATCAAATAATGGTCACATGACTTTCTCCGAAACGATTCGAGTCGCTTTAGCAGTCATTGCATAGGCATATCATGCATCCACACATACATGGCATGTGTTATGTTTTGCAGGATTCCGAGGAATGGACTCAGGATCAAACTCATTCAGATGGAACCAAGAAAAGAACGGTCCTTGATACGAAGAACCAGGTGATATGTATCTATTCCATCAAGCGTTAAAATATCCTTTACTCACTGGAGTTTCTTTTTTTCTTCATATAGGGATGTTCGATGGAGACAGAAGACAACAATGGAGAAATGCTGTAAAATTTATCACTTTCTTGTAATAGAGAAAAAGTAAAAAATGAACATGCATGTGGTCAAACTTTCAAATGAACCATGCTTTTAAAAGATAAATTTCTAATAATTGTTGCTTACATGTTAAGGTTAGAGGTTATCCAGACATAACTGAGGCACGCATGGTGCATCTTTAATTCCCTATAGGGTGAAATGTCTGGAGAAAATGATAATGATTTTTCCAAAATAGAGTTATGTAGGCTATCTATCAGAAAAGTTTCTTTCTATAAGGGGCAAGCCTAATCCAAACACGTCCTATACACACCAGAAAGATAAGATGAGTGTAAGGATAAAAAAGCTTGAACTTAGAGATGTAATGGCTATTCACATCGATTACATGGATTGGGATGACGGAGGTATTCATTCTTCTTCATGAACACTACAGGTGATCATTGATAAACCATTTGAGCGGTGGTCTTCATTTCTTAACTCCGTCAAAAGTCGCCTCACATTGGGGTCGTGTAGAAGCAGTCCAACAGCTTGGAAAGGTAAATGGTTAGAAATCTTTTTGCTTGGACTAACATCAATATTCGTGTGTTGATATGCATTAATCCAGACGCCAGAGGATGACAAAGAGACATTCATTTCTCTATCCTATATACTTATACCCATTGCATAGCCAATTTGAGCATACATATTCGTTTCATGTACCCTCATTGGTGATCATTGCACAACACCAAGATGAAGGTGACAAAGATACTCGCAGACAGAGAAGTTCAAGAAGTAAGAGCTACGTGAGACCGTCAAAGAAAAATGGTCATATAAGATGAGACTCAAATCACATACCTTACAGGATCATAAAAATCCTAGTTCCTAGAAAAAGAAAAGGAAAAGGCGGGATAGAAAAGAGAAAGAACCAAATCTCTATGCATTTAAAAGAAGGAGAGGCAAAAAGCCTAACAAGAGCAAGGCTGACCCTCACCAGAAGACTGATTTTGGGACACCAAGGGATTACTGGACGCCCCAACCCCAACGAGTTCTAAAGTAAAGAAGAAGCCTCAAAAATTGTGCAGCAATGGGCTACCCTTCAAATGGAATTATAGCCAACTGCCAAAAGATATACAAGGTTTTTCAAAGATTAGACCCGTTCTTAAGAAGACTAAAGATGTTATTCAAGAAATCGTCGGCCAGAGACAAAATAGAAGATTGATTGGCAATGATCACCGATGTCAAACCCTTTGCGGTTCTGGGCCAACAACAAGCTTTTTTTTTTTCTATCCCTAATCCTATCGACATTACAACTCTTTGTAGTCTTTTCTGACTAAGACGCCTAGGTTAATGTGTACCTTAGCTCGAAGAGGTACGAGCAAAATTATTTCTTTCTCATTTTTGCAGGGTTCTTGACTTGTAAACCCGGAGTAGAAGAAAAAAACTTTCATTCAAAAGGTCTAACTCAAAAGGTGAGTTCCCCTTTGAAAACTGCATCCAAGCCTAATATTATGGTCCCGTAAAGAACTCCTGATTAATTGAATTGTATGCGCTACGAATAGCCCCAAAAACCCAGATGTATGTTATTAGGAAATTCGAGTGCTTTCTTCGTAAAGACCAAAGTCGAAGAATTGGTGATAAACCCTCTTTGACGAAGATATCCCAAAAGATTGCTTAAAAGTGAGTTTTGTTGGAAACTTCAAAATTGTTTGATCTAGGATTTCCCTTATAAGAATTTCTGATCATCATTGCATGCTTTAAGATGTCTTGGATAACCTCCTACATCATAAGTCATTTTGCATGATTGCATAGGTCAAAGTAAAGCTTTCTTTGCATTGTAACTGTCATTGCCTCGAGATAATTGATATCTTTTCAATGAGGGATGAACTTTCAGGTTAAACTTATGAGACTCACGGAAGCCCAGGGTCAAAGAAGAATACCTTGCTCAACAACGAAGAGCATTAGAGTCATCTTTTATGTGAGGTTTCAGATTTGAGCTTTCTGCAGGATCCTTGGAGTCCCCAAATCTCAGAATAACACCTCACTTGTCAAAAGGACAATCTTAGAAATTATCTTCATGCAAGATTTCAGATAACCCCTAAATCCCAAAAGAATCTTGTTAATAAAATGTTTTGCAGGTTTGAGATTTCTACAGGATAGTTAAAGTCCCTAAATTCCAGAGTGGCGTCTTGCACGTCAAGAAGATAATCTTTAAAACTAACTTTCTATAAGGTTCTAGGTAACCCTTAAACCCCAGAATAGCTCCTTTGGTAAACCTAAGAGTCAGGTATACCTCATGTGTATAGACCCTCGTTAATTCCTCAATGTGTAGGATTAGCCTAGTCTCTGATAAACCCCAAAGAACGGGTGCGTCACCTTTAAGTTCCTGGTAAATAGGAAGCCTAGTCTTCGACAAACCCTAAAGAATGGGTGTGTCACCTTTAGGTCCATGAAAGATGGGAACCCTAGTGTTCGACAAACCCTAAAGAACAGGTACATCACCTTTAGGTTTCTAATGGATAGGAAACCTAGTCTATGACAAATCCTAAAGAACGGGTACGTCATCCATAGGTTCTTGATAGAAAGGAGTCTTATTCATGGTCTAATCCATCATATGGATCAAAACCTTTTACAGTCTCTAAAGAACGGGTGCGTCATTCTTAGGTTCCTATCAGATAAGAATCCCATTCTGCTTTGACCTACCACACGAGTTAAAACTTAACAGCCCTAAGATGCTTAAGAGATGAGTCCCTAGGTACCTACTTGAATCCGCCATACACTTCATATGCCGCGCAAACATCAGGCAGGTGAGTAATAGATGAGTATCTCTACTCCATCTCTCTTACATCAGTAAAGACAAAATGAACAGAGCGTTTACCAGTAGAACAAGAAAGATTGAATGTTAGGATTCGTTTTTCATTTCCCCGGTCGAGTCAGTCTAGACTTAGGTGTCCCATGTCTTTGAGTGAAATCTCTCATGAGATTCCTCCCAAAAAGGGGCAGTTGTTGACACTTGATTTTGGATTAGTCTTTTTCAGTTTATTTTTAAAAAATTCATTAAAAAATCCATAAAAAGTGGAACAATTGTAAAATCAACTTTGGTAGCCTTGGCCAGGCCTAAGGAACCATTTTTGAACCAAAAAAAATAATATTTCTTATTTTTTTGTATTTTTAGTATTTTCAAAAAATAAGAAAATAGATGAAAATTCAAGAAAAATAGTATTTAAGGTCACAAAAATATAGAAAAATAGTCAAGATTTTTATTTTAATTTCCTTGTATTTTTTACCTCATGAAAGTCCAAATCCAAGTTCAATTGTTTTTTTTTGTTACACATATGATTGAATTTGGTAAAAAATGTCAATTGAGTCTTTTTAATTTGTAATTTTGGCATTTTTAGGATCTTGACATTCAATCTGATTGTCCCTCATTGAAATTTAGCCCAATTATTCGCACAAATTGCTCAATTACATTAATTGAGTAAAATTGCATACTTAATTGCAATTTAGTACTTGAATTTAGGCATAATTGAAATTACTTTCAATTCAAGGGCTACCTTTGCAAATTGAAGCCACAGCCCAATGTATTTCATCATCCTAAATTGATTGGTATGGGTGATTTGGTCCAATTTGATCATTTGAACCTTCAATTTCACAATTTCCCGAATTGTAATTAAGGATAAATTTGCGGCTTTTGTATAAATTGATATGAAATTTTGGGTAAAATCACATTTTTGGATAATACTCATGTCCTAAGTTCGATTTTGAGGTTTACTTGTGAAAATTTCCCATAAAATTTGGTTAATTTTGCAAAAATAGAGTAGGGCCGGTTCTGACCGATCGAACCGGTCCGCTACGGTGTTGTCTTCTTCCCAAGACTCTCATGTAGATGAACAGTGCAGGGTCGAGTTTTGATGGTGAAATTGATAGATCAATCGACTGCAATCGAAGACAAATGGTGGGCGTTTAATTCTTCAGGCCATTTCCCGTCGAATGAGACCGGAATCGCTACCAAAGGTCGCCGAAGGAAGGTGAAATCGATCGATAAACGTCGTGGCAGCCGTGAAAGTCAACATTCATGGAACAACTAAATTGGACGTCCATTCGCGCACGCCGGAGAACCATTTCAACTTAATGGAGTTGCCCACAATCTACGGTGCCGTTTGGACCAAATGGCACGCACGGTCACATGCCATTTGGGGTTAGTTAGATATCCCCGAATTGACGCCAAGATGCAGGAGGATATATAGCTTGAACATGCTTGGGGGAAAGGGGGGATCATTTCATTCTGTTCCTCAGGATTAATAGAATCAAGAGAGAGAGAAAACGAGAGAGAGCTCATTCTTCGGCTCCCATCATCGAGAATTCGAGCTCGACTGCAAGGCACTAGTTAAGCCGTTTTCGGCCAAACCGTAGCCAAAGAAGAACGTCGGAAGCTTGCCTGAAGCTCTAAGAGTCTATCGCCACTAGACGGGCGGCCTATAATCCCATAAAAGGTGAATTCAGTCTCGAAGCTTTCTTATTGTATATCAATGGCAGATTTGGTATCCGACCATCGTTCTTCGATTTTATGTGGGCATTTCATTCCCCAAGCATCACTGACCATCATCGCATCTTCATTTTACATCGACTTTGCTTGAATATCTCGAATTGAGTCTCCAAACTCGACCTCCATTGCTGAACACTGTTCAATGTCACCTAACCAAACCTAGGTCGTACGTGCTCAATCGGAGCTCGAGGTAAGTGTTATGAACCTCTTATGGTGCTTCAGTGTTAATGAATTGACTTGAGATGCCATGAATAGCATTATTGGAGTAGCTATACCCGTGCTGGTTCAAACTTGCCTGCATTTGATTTTGTGGATGAAATGAGTTAATTTTGAGATATGTGATGCGAAACATTGAGATGAGTCAATTGACATTGGTCCTGCTCGATTTCGTCGAGATTTCACCGTTAGATCATCGCCGGAGTCTCTTGGCCGTTCGTCACAGAAGAATAATGCTCGAGGAAGAAGACGATGACGTGGCGGTCAATCGGTCAAATGTGCTGATGTGGTGTGACATTCTGATTTTCTAGTCATTTTCAAACTCATTAATCAGAAACGAGTCTTGAAAATTGAAAATGAAAAATCAAGAATTCCAACGTTAATTTCGGATTGGTCGTCGCACTATTGAAGAATTTTGGAGCGAGAAAAACGACGTTCTGAACGTCGGGGGTAAAATTACCCTTTTGCCCCATAAGCTTAAAGCCTTGCCCATTCATTTGAAGGAGGGCAATTTGGTCATTAAATCCACCCCAAGGCCATCGAAAATTTGAAAGAATATGGGCCATTGTATCAAGTTGATTGACAAATGGGACAAGTGTCACAAGATTAAGCAAGAGTGGTCATGTCCAACTTCATTCACCAACCATTCAAACCATTGACCATGTGAGTTGAATATAAGGCTCTTCTCTCTCTCCTCATTCATTCGGCCATAACACTCGCTCAAGCCACCGAAAATCTTCTTCTTCTTCTTTCTTCTGCTGCTCACCGGTGACCGGATTCTGGAGTGTCGTTCGGCCATTCCGATGCCCACTTCTGGCCACCATTTAGACGCCGACCGACTACACCAACTTAGCCCTACGTCTTGCCGACCTCCTTGAATTGGAAGCCAGCCATTTGGACCCCCGAGGAGCTCCGACCAAGCTTTTTCTCGAAAGCTGATGGAATCTGACCCAACCTGAGGTAGGTAAAGTTTTTGACCCTTTAGAACCCCGAAATGTTGGAGTCTTGAGACCAAATTTTGTGAAGATCTAGGGGACTCGTATACCAAGCTGTGGTAAAAAGTTGAACATGATCTGATGAAGTTTTGACATAAAATCGGTCTTGTGAACTTGGACAGAAAACTGCCGAAAAACTGACCTTGGAAATCCGGCGACTTTCAACGGGTTTCCGGCTACCATTCGACCTCAAACTCACGGTGAGCCTCATAAACCCTTAGATAGACATGTTAAGAGGTAGGATGATGATTAAATGACGGATTAGGAGTTGATTAAGGACCGGTTGTGCTCGGTTTAAACAGAATCGAAAAGGACCGGTTCGGTTCTGTGCAAAATCGAATCTGTGGGGGCTGTTGGTGCTGGGTTTTGAGTCTAAAATTGGTGATTAAGACACGCTAGGACAATGAAGATTATGTTATGGAGACTTGTGACTCATGGATGGTTGAATTGGATCTGAAAATTGATGAAATTGGTTGGATTTTATTAGGTTACGTGGTGAGTTCGATCTTGGACCATTCGGGGGCCGAATCTTTGAGGGCTCAAGAAGGGAAGTTGGGATATCAAACGCAAGGTAAGGAAATTCCTAACCTTATGCTAGGAAGATTGCACTCAATAGGGTGAGTCGGTAAATGAGTCAACTAGTCCTTAAGCAATTCCAAGGTGGTTGGTTATTGTATGTGCCCTAGAATGATTTGGAGGATTTGAAGGCTTGTTAATGCTTGAGTTTAAATCATATGCCATGTCAAATATCATTGATTGTCCTGTGTGCCATGAGAATTCAAATTGTGCATGAGTTGCACCTGTTGTTTTATCTGTGAATTGAATTAAGAAGCATGGCTTGAACACGACATGGCGAGGTCCTGAGGCGCATGAGACGCGGGGCAAGAGATGGATACCTTAATGCGATGTAATCGCGGGGTAGAGTTGATGTTGTGTGGCGCCCTGATATGATCTAATCGCGGGGTTGAGATGGCCACGGGCTTGATATGATCTATTCACGAGACGAAGGTATGAGGTGATGATATTAGCCTGAAGATTCATTGAAACTTGATGCGTTTACGCGGGTTGCCAATGACGACCTGATGTATTTACGCGGACCGAGCCTAATGTGATCTAATAGCGGGCATGAGAAGAGCGTGATACGATCTAATCGCTGGCATGAGAGTGAGGCAGGAAGGAAAGGATGGTTGTGGTTGGTGGCAGGATGAGTCGTGCGTGAACATCTGAGTGTATTATGATACCATATTTTTATACCTGTCACCTATGTGTGGTTATCTATATTTGAATTGACTGATATGTCTATGAGTTTGAATTATTAGATATGTGACTGCCTGAGTGGACGGTTGGCCTAACCTAGGGTTAGGACCCACCTTATTAAGATGTCAATCTCACCCCGTTGTGGGTAACATTTTTCAAGTCTTTGATGAAGGAAACCAGATTTGCCATGAATTGGAACAAAGACGAGGTCACTAGTGGAAAAATGAAGACTTCTCTTTTGTGACGTTAGAATCGAATAGTAGATATAAAGAGGATTTAGATTTGTAATAAAGAATAGTATATTTGGCCTTTATTAAGGGTGTGCCCTTGTGCCCTAAGTCATCAGGTGTTGCTTTATTTGCAAATTGGAGTTGGCATCGCTTCCGCATGCATGTTTCTTTCGGCAAATAAGACATTGGCCGTTGGATCTTGGAGCTTTCATAAAGGAATGGCTTGGTGGGATGCTAGCGTGCTCGCCGGATTCGGGGCGTGACATCCCATTCGATTTGGTATCAGAGCAAGATCAGCTCGATCGAATGTGATTGAGACTTAGAGTGATAATGAGCGATAACTTGTGGACAATGAGGTAGTGAGTCCTTGAGGGATAAGCATGGACTGTTGAATCTTGAGAACTATAGGCTTGAACTTATGAGGTATTCTAATAGTCCTAGTGCCGAATTAAGAGATGATCTTGAGTGATATAGGAATAAGGCTTACAATGAAGTGAATAGGAATTGAGGAGTCATGAGCTTGAATTTGAGTTTGCTAGAGAATAAATTATGAATGAGGGGTCAATTGAAGTGTATAATTGTGATCTTGATTTGTCAATGACCCAACTTGAGGAGTACGAGTTATAAAGGGATGACTGATATTAGTGGATTCAGGTTTGAATTGCGCGATATCTTAATGGTTTAGCTATTAATCACTATTGTCAGCCTTGGATGAAATGAGGTGAGATGTATACAAGGTATATTGAGTTAAAGACCAGTTGTGATCGAATGCTTGGGGATTTGATTTAGTTAGCGACTCCACTTAAGGTGCATGGTTGAATATAGGCAATTGATCTGTAAGATGTGACGGTCATTGGTGGAATTAGAACTCTTGAATGGACAGAAATTGATCTGAAGGCGATTTTGACATGACAAGTGGTGAGGGCAGTCATGCTGTGCACGTGTTGTGGTTATGAAATGTAAGTTGATGAGGGTCCATGCATGAGCTTATCGCTGTTGGACTTAATAAACTGTCGCTTGGTATGAGACAAGTTGATGGGGTACCTATAAACTGTAATGAAACATGGTATGAGACATGTGGAACTGGGCTTTCCCCGTGGATGTATGACTTGGGATAACCTACAACGGCCAGGTCTGATAAGAGCGAGGAGTGATCGCCGAGATAGAGAGGTCCGGGTAAGGAGAGGTTCTTGGCAGGCTTCTAAGATGGCAAGAGACAGGAATGACCCAAGTCATAACTTGAAAGGGAAAGTCTAGGTATTAGGTTGAGTCCAATTGTGGATAAGAGATGTATGGCACGAGATTGATCCTCGTCAAGAATGATCAAAAGTGGCGTGACATATGTAATGGCGCCTATGAATGGCATGGTTAAAAGCTCCATGCTTGAAAGTGGATGCCCTTTTTAAAAAAGAAAAGTGATGTTTGATGGGCCTGTTAGGCGTGTTCTATGACTGGCACCATGTGATTAGTTTGGCTAAGGTCTAACTGAGAGATTAGACAACCGATGGGGTCTATACCTGTTGAACTGAGGTATGCTTAGAATGAGATAGTCTGTTGTGATTATACTAGAGTGGCGGATGCCTCTAGGCTTAAAGTATGAGCTATTGACTCGATGAATTGCTGCCTTGAGTGCTTTTTTGATAGTTGCCTAGTTGAGGCTAGCCTAGTAATGGCTGTTAGTAGAGAAGTTGCCTCGTTAAGGCTGGCTTGATGAATGATTGCGGATTAAGAATGATATGAGATCCTTGAATATTTGGCAATTAGTTGAGAATTTCCTATGTGTCATTGGAGAGTTGTTTGGAAACCACTGATGGTTGATAGTGATGAATGATAAGATGAGCAGCCTGAGACTACTGGACTTGAGTAGCTGACTTAAGTTTCTGATTCTTTGAGGAAGTCATAGTGGTTCAAGTAACATGAGAACTTAATGAGGTTGAACGATCAAGGTGTGGTCGTAGAAGAGCATTTGGGCTCGAGCATACGTGGTATGGAAGATCCGAGAACTGATATAGATCATGAGAATTGAGTAAAGATGGGTGATTGGAGTATGAGTACTAAAAGAGAATATGACTCGATCGGTTAATCGTACGAGACCCAAGAGCTGAATGAGTCATGAGAACTTTAAATAGAAATGAGGAAATTTGTTGGTTAAGCAAGCTCGGAGAGGAGCTGCCATGATCGTCTAAGTCATTGTGGTGATAAATGCTTGTGCTGACGAGTTAAGTGATAGAAGTCACGAGAAAAGTGACTCTGAGTTATTTCATTCACGAGAAAAGTGAATGTGTGGGAAAGATCATGAGAGCTTTGAAAAGCTTGTGAAGCTATGAATAAGAATGAGATTGACTGAGTTTGATGGGAGAATGAAAGTTGAAATTACCTCCTTTGGATTGAGGATCTTGATAAGGAAACCTTGGAGGTTTTGGGTACACTGAAGAAAGAAAGTGACCTTGGTAGTACTAGCCCTAAGAGGCTATTGATGATTGGTGAAAGGTCATTAGAGGAAGGGTTCCTCGAAGGCATGAGATCTGCCTGGACTACCTCTATTGAGTTGTTCGATGGAAAGTATTAACTTGGGATTGCTTGAGGGCAAGGGTTGTTCGGATCCTAATACTTTTGCAAGGATCATAGGATGATCGACCGGTATGAGACAAAGTTCTCAAGGTCGTTCAAGCATATTGTAAAGGTAGTCAAGGACCCTTGAATAAGATAAGTAAATCCTTGAGTGGATTGGAACTTGAAAACCTTACAGCTGGTTGTTATTCCTGATTTTGAGATATGGTGATGGGACTCAGTAAAAGAGGAGAGTGATCGAAAGACTTATGAATAAGACAACTTCTGCTAATGGATTACGAGCAAAGAGATGTTCATTATGGATATGGAGCGTACCTACGGGAAATGGCTGATTATCTGGGCATAAGACACAAGGTGAAAAATGGGTAGTCCATCTTTTCTGTTATGGAAGGGGTCGAGGAAGAATCAGCATGCTAGTTTGCCTGGAATTAGTTATTTCCTGGGATCGGTTGGTTGAATTGGAACCATGAGAAATGAAGTCATGAGTCGTTGTTCCCTAAAGAATAGGGCATTAATCTTAAAGGGCGATTGGACCATGAATTGGTTATTGATAAAAAGAAAAAGGTGAACGGACCTGATAGTCCTGGCTGGTTATGATTCTAGTGAATAATTTTGTAAACGAAAAGAGCACTTAGAGAATACTTGCAAGTGAGTGGAGGTAATCGAATTGAGCATTTGACAAGTAAACTGGTGGAGACTCAGGGACGAGCATATATTATCACTTGAAGTGACTGAGTTATGGGAAAGAGAGTGTGAAAGCATGGTGGCATTTGAATCCTGGAGTAAAGGTATCGCCGTCGATGCAGGCTCCAAGGTTGCTGTCCTATGAAATGGGAAGGACGAGGTGAATTTGAAGTGAAAAAATGCCACGGAGTTGTTTAGTTTCTTCCTTAGGGTAAGAGACCCTATTGTAAAAGGAAGAAAAACTCTAAATTGTCTTAGTATTATGATTGAGCGTCTGTACCGAGAAAGAAGATGCAGAACTTGAATGACTCTTGGAAGTGAAATCCGAGAGACAGTCTTGTAAATAATGTTGAATTCCAAGATGATGTTGACTTTTAGTGGAACGAATGGAATTGGGATAAGGTTGCCTTAGTGAGTTATGGAACTCAGAGGCTAAAGCACTAGTGCTTCTCGAGAAAAGAGTGACAAGAATAAATAAAATGTCGTGCGGTCCTAGAGGAGACCCGTGACAATAGAGAATCAAGGTCTGAGCTCTCAAGTGAAAAGTTCGAGGAACAGTTGGGAATATTCGACACCTGGTGGAAGGAAGTTGATAATCGACGAACTAAGTGTCCAAGGAATGATTGAGTTGGTCGTTACCGTCTTGAGAGACGATGGCTGAACTCATGTAAGGAGCCATGAGAAACATGAATAGCTTTTGAGAGTGTCCTATGGACTCTAAGGAAATGCTTGATATATGCTGAATGTGAAGAGCACGGGCGATGGATCTGATAAAGTAGGAATTTCTCGGTAGTGAAATCTTTGAGAAATGAAATCTCTGTAGAGCCTTGGAGGAGTGGAATGAGTGATAAATCGACTAGAGTCGATGTGGGATTGCTAGAAGTTGAAAATTCCTAGAATTGACGAATGGTAATAGACGGGTCATGGAAAGATTCTCTACAAGAGTTGTTCCATTAGTAAAATGGATGGAGGATGAAATGTAGTACTAAATGGGCGAATAAACATGAAAAGAAATTTTTAGGACTTAAGTCAAGATGACGACAATGCTGATAAGGACGTTCTTGTTTAGAATCAGAAGGGGTCGAGAGAACCATAATGACGTGATGCAGGGAAGAAACTTGAGGCGTGGCATGACTAATGAAAGCCGACAGTGCGAATACGATGTGATAATAAGAACACAGGAGCGGGAACGCCAAGTGCATGATTGGAGTGGGCTTGCGAATATCCTCACGGCAAAATTTAAAAAACAATGTCTAGGTAGAATAAGATTCTTGAGTCTATACCTACCGCAAGAAAATAAGGTTGTAGTCTCTAGTGAGGACTCGAACAAGAGGCAACGCTGATGTATGAAACTCCTTGTGGGTATGAGAGCGTTGCTTGTATGAAGAAAAATCTCGAAGTTATGCGAACTACAAGAGGCTGAGTGCATTGACTGCCTAAAGAGGATTGATGGAAAGTTACGTGGAACGAAGGAATTACCCAAGTATTATTACTACAATACCCCTATCGCTAAGGATGGGTGAATTATTCAGTGGATGTCTATCATTGAGAATTGAGCGATGCGTAATTGGCGATAGAAGGACAGATCTTCCCTCAAGAAATAAGATATTCAACTTCTAAATTAGGGTTTGCCAATGGACTAGTTTGATGATTACCTAAAGCATCAAGTTTGAAGGTCAGAAAGGAATTGAAATGTTGCCATGATCGGACATAGATACTTGAGGGGTTACAAGAATGGATGGAACCCTTGAGACCCCCGAGGACGGAAGTATGAGTCCAGTGTTGAGATGAAGCTTAAGGAGACGACCTCATCAAAATTCGAGGAGAGTATTATGGTGTTCTTGGGGATGACACAAAGATGTGCCAAGGTACATATATATACTATCGGTGATAAGGGTTGAAAGTTAAAATTAATCTACCCTATAGTCGGGTAATAGACGTGTCGATAAAAGGAAAGGACATGACGACGAAAGTTGAAGGATCGTTTTGATCCAAGGGAATTTTCTGATGAAATCGAGAATGAATTACTACGAAAGTAATCATGTAATTGTTTAAGGAGTCAAGAGGGCCATAACTCAATTTGGTTAATGGAGGCAAGTTGATAAAGCCCTTGAATCTCTGATGGTATGAAAGGAAATTTGAAAGGGGTGATATGCCGAATGGTATGGACAAACGTTACGAATACCAAAAATTAATGGAGAGAAGCCAATTGGATAAAGGATTGAAGGAGACGAGTCCCATGGGAAAGACGGTTTTGGGTTGGAAATGACGAGCGAAATCGTCAAGTTGTGAAAGGAATTACCCGGAAGAGTGAGGATGCGATGAGGAACCGATACCCCAAGGGATTGGATGGTTGGAAGGTTGCAAATTTCGAGGACGAAATTTCTTTAAAGGGGGAAGAGTTGTGACATTCTGATTTTTCAGTTATTTTCAGACTCATTAATCAGAAACGAGTCTTGAAAATTGAAAATGGAGAATCAAGAATTCCAATGTTAATTTTGGATTGGCCATTGCCCTATCGAAGAATTTTGGAGTGAGAAAAGCGACGTTCTGAACGTCGGGGGTAATACTTTTGCCTTTCAAGCTTAAAGCCTTGCCCATGCATTTGAACAAGGGCAATTTGGTCATTAAATCAACCCCAAGGCCATCGAAAATTTGAAATAATATGGGTCATTGGATCAAGTCGATTGACAAGTGGGACAAGTGTCACAAGATCAAGCAAGAGTGGTCATGTCAAACTTTATTCATCAACTATTCAAACCATTGACCATGTGAGTTGAATATAAGGCTCTTCTCTCTCTCCTCACTTATTCGGCCATAACACTCGCTCAAGCCACCGAAAATCTTCTTCTTCTTCTTTCCTCTGCTGCTCGCCGGCGATCGAATTCTGGAGTGCCGTTCGGCCTTTCCAACGCCCACTTCCGGTCACCATTTGGATGTCGGCTGACCACAATAACTTAGCCTTATGTCTTGCCGACCTCCTCAAACCGGAAACGAGCCATTTGGAGCCCCGAGGAGCTCCGACCAAACTTTTTCCCGAAAGCCAACGGAATCTAACCCAACATGAGGTAGGTAAAGTTTTTGACCTTTTAGGACCTCGAATTGATGAAGTTTGGAGTCTCGAGACCAAATTTGGAGTCTCAAGACCAAATTTTGTGGAGATCTAGGAGACTCGTATATCAAGCTGTGGTAAAATGTTGAGCCTGATTTGATGAAGTTTTGACCTCGAATTGATCTTGTGAACTTGGACAGAAAACTGCCGAAAAACTGACCTTGGAGATCCGGCGACTTTCGACGGGTTTCTGGCGACCATTCGACTTCAAACTCACGGTGAGCCTCATAAACCCTTAGATAGACATATTAAGAGGTAGGATGATGATTAAATGATGGATTATGAGTTGATTAAGGACCGGTTGTGCTCGGTTTGCACAGAACCGAAAAGGACCGGTTCGGTTCTGTGCAAAATCGAATCTTTGGGGGCTGTTGGCGTTGGGTTTTGAGTATCAAATTGGTGATTAAGACATGCTAGGACGATGAGAATTATGTTATGGAGACTTGTGATTCATGGATGGTTGAATTGGACTTGAAAATTGATGAAATTTGTTGGATTTTATTAGGTTGCGTGGTGAGTTCGGTTTTTTACCATTGGGGAGCCGAAACTTTGAGGGCTCAAGAAGGGAAGTTGGGATATCAAACGCAAGGTAAGGGAATTCCTAACCTTATGCTAGGAAGATTGCACTCAATTGGTGAGACGGTAAATGATTTAACTTGTCCTTGAGTAATTCCAAGGTGGTTGGTTGTTGTATGTGCCCTAAAATGATTTGGAGGTTTTGAAGGCTTGTTAATGCTTGAGTTTAAATCATATGCCATGTCGAATGTCATTGATTGTCCTAAATGCAATGAGAATTCAAATTGTGCATGAGTTGCACCTGTTGTTTTATCTGTGAATTGAATTGAGAAGCATGGTTTGACCACGACATGGCGAGGTCTTGAGGCGTATGAGACGCGGGGTGGGAGATGGATACCCTGATGCGATCTAATCGCGGGGTTGAGATGGACACGGTCCTGATGCAATCTATTCACGGGATGGAGGTATGAGGTGATGATATTGGCTTGGAGATTCATTGGAACCTGATGTGTTTACGTGGGTTACCAATGGCGGTCTAATGCGTTTACGCGGACCGAGCCTGATGCGATCTAATTCCGAGCATGAGATGAGCCTGATGCGATCAAATCACGGGCATAAGAAGAGCCTGGTGCGATCTAATCGGGGCATGAGAGTGAGGCAGGAAGGAAATGATGGTTGTGGTGAGGTGACAGGATGAGTCGTGCATGAACATCTGAGTGTATTATGATACCATATTTGCATACCTGTCACATGTGCGTGGTTATCTATATTTGAATTGACTGATATGTCTAAGAGTTTGAATTATTGGATATGTGACTGCCTGAGTGGACGGTCGGCCTAACCTAGGGTTAGGACCCAACTTACTGAGATGTCAGTCTCACCCCGTTGTGGACAACATTTTTCATGTCCCAGATGAAGGAAACCAGATTTGCCATGGATTAGCACAGAGACGAGGTCACTAGAGAAAAGATGAAGACTTCTCTTTTGTGACCTTAGAATCGAATATTAGATATAAAGATGATTTAGATTTGTGATAAAGAATAGTATATTTGACCTTTATTAAAGGTGTGCCCTTGTGTCCTAAGTCATTAGATATTGCTTTATTTGTAAATTGGAGTTGGCATCGCTTCCGCATGCATGTTTCTTTCAGTGAAGAAGACATTGGCCGTTGGATCATGGAGTTTTCATAAAGGAATGGCTTGGTGGGATGCTCGCGTGCTTGTCGAATTTGGGGCGTGACACATGACGCTGACATGGCAACCACATCAGCTAAGCCTTTATAATTCGGTTTGAATCTGTTAGTTGATCTAACGGTCTAGGTTGCGCCACATGTTAGCTTGATGACCGTTCGATCAGCTTTTATTAATTCTGTTAATGAAAATCAAATTTTTAAAAATAAAAAAAATAATAGTCTGATCGAACGGTCGAGGACTAACTGAGTCGTTGGATCTTGGCCGTAGATTTAAGTAATCAGATCTGACGACTGAGAGATAGTTGGATTTTTGATCTGACACATAGGTTTTAGTAAGCCAATCCAATGGGCATAAAGTAGCCACGTGGTTCATTAGGAGACGTTGGATTAAATATGAATAAATCGAAAAATAAAAAGTATGGAATGATGTCATTTTAGAGCGTTGGGTCTCGCAGGTCCGGGTTTGGTCTAGGTATCCGACCCGTGTGGGTCGGGTCGACCTGGTCCGAATTATTTTTAATAATAAAAAATTCAAAAATGATTTTAAAAAATAAAAAAAAAATAGAAAAATGCTAGAAAATCCTAAAAATGTTAAAATATCTTAGAAAATCTAAAAAAATGTAGGAAAATTATGGAAAATTCCTAGCAGAAATTCCCAAAAATTGAGGATTGACCATAGATAATTGGTCAATCCTATTTTTGGGATTTTCTTATCTGTTCTTCCGAGAATTGACGATATTACCCTTTAGGGGTAAATCGTCTCTACTTGACATATGAGATATGTCAAGAATGCCAAGATAAGAATGAGGGTCAGTCAGGTGACAGATTCTTATGTTTGGGTTCTTGAATCTCGTCTCTTTTTTTGGAAATGACGATTGTACCCTTCTAAGGGTAAATTGTATTTCTTACTCCGATTGAGTCGTGAAAATTGCTCAAAATTAGGATTTGTGTGAGGAGGTCGACCAATCCTCTGTTTGGAATTTTTCACGTCTCATCACTTTTTGAAATGACGATTTTATCCCTCAAAGGGTAAATCGCTTCTAAAATTCCAAAAAAATTCAGAAAATTCCCGAAAATTAGGAAATGGATTGTTTTGACGACCAATCCTATTTCCATCATCTTTGGACTCCATATTTTATCTAAAATGACAAATTTTCCCTTCCTGGGCAAATTGTCTAAAAAATTTTCAAAATTACGATTTTGCCCCTCAAGGGCAAATCATGTCAAAAACACTCTTGAGCCTTGATTGATATTTCTCTAGGCTAATAGAGCCATACTAGGGATGCCACGTTGCTTTCATGTGATTTATCCACATGTTTTGGATTCTTGATTTGCGCATCCATTTTATTAATTGTGTTTGCTAGGATAATCACTCATATATGCATGAACTCTTACATGTAGGGTTCACGCCTCACTCATTTGCTTGAAATCTTAGGTTAGATAAATCATTCAACTTAGGTGCCGAAAGGGCATCAACTCTGACAGTTGGCGTAACAAAGTCCTTGATCTCATTTCTTTGGTTTCCGCAGAATTGAATAAAATGCTTCTAACTATTCGATAGGTTTTCCAATTGTACCATCCACGAAACGATTGGTGGCGATTCCTTGGGATGCACACATATCACATGTCAACTGACCGCACTGAAGGTCGATCACGTATACTACTGTTGCGACTTGGGTAACGGGCCTTGGGAGAGGCCTGCGTCCGACCAGACGGGACGACCCATTAGCCCTCCGAGACCGGGCGAGAGGGTCGCGACAGGAGGCTCTGGTTGATCTTCTTGGGGTAATGAAGATTCGAGAGAAAGTGAGAAGTGGGTAAAGAAGATTTCGAAAGAAGAAGTGAGTGAGAGAAGAGATGAGCAGAAGGGTCTCGCTTTTTGAGAAGAGAAGAAGAGGCGGTTGTGAAATAAGTGGGTGGGAGAGGGTAAACTTGGTCCGATTAAATAGGAACACATGTACACATGTTTCACTAAAAAAATGGTAATAATTCGAAATAATTGATAAAAATTAATTGGATAAGTGTAACTGGTAGAGAAGGGTCACACTAATAGTCGCAGAGCAGGTATATCACTAGAATGGTCAGAAAGTACAATTCCTGATGCACTATAATGGTCATATTTTTCAAAATATTAGGAGGACCTGATATTTGTTGAGCAGAGATCTAGTTACCTAATCTTTTCCTTCATGACGAATCCTTTTCCTCTTGGGACAGATTACTCAAGAGGATTGGAAATTCTTAATTCTTTTTTGATAAATTCGAATGCTTGCTTGTCTAGAGGCTTTGTGAATATATTGGCCAGCTGATGTTTTGAATCCATGGAGTGTATACTCACATCATTATTGTTCACATGATCTTCGATAAAGTGGTGTTTCACTTCAATGTGCTTTGCTCTTGAATGCAATATAGAATTTCTAGTCAAGTTTATAACATTTGTATTGTCACAACAGATAGGAACATTGATCATTTCTTCCGTAAAGTCGCTAATTGTTGTTTCATCCAAAGAAGTTGTGCACAACAGCTCCCTAGTGCAATGTACTCGATTTCAGTAATTGAAAGAGCAACTGAGTTTTGCTTCTTTGAGAACCATGAAATGAACATGTTTCCCATCAACTGACATGTACCTGATATACTCTTATGATCAATCTTACATCTTGCATAATCATCATCTGATATCCCAATAAATCAAAACCTGAAGCCTTTGGATACCACAACCCTATTTCGAGTGAGAATGCCACGTACCTTATAATCCTCTTTACAGGCGTGATATGTGATTCCTTTGAATTTGATAGGAATTGTGCACATAAGCATAAGCATACGGTAAACAATATGTCTGGTCTAGAAGTAGTTAAATATAGCAAGGATCCAATCAGGCTTCTATACAGTTTGGATTCTATGGATATACATTTCTCATCCTTTTCCAGTTTGATAAATGATGCCATAGGTGTCTTAGTGAATTTGCATCATTCCAGACCGAATCTTTTTACCAAATATTTTACATATTTTTCTTGATGGATGAATGTTTCAGCTCTTGTTTGCTTTATTTGAAGTCCAAGAAAGAAATTCATCTCTCTCATCATGCTCATTTTGAATTCGCTTGTCATGGCTTTGGCGAATTCCTTGCAAACATTCTCATTAGTAAAGCCAAAGATTATGTCATCAACATAAATCTGAATTAACAAGATGCTTTACCTTTCTTCTTGATAAACAAAGTGCTATCAACTTTACCTTTTTGCAAGTTATTCTCAAGAAGGAAAGAGCTCAATCTTTTATATCATGCTCTAGGGGCTTGCTTGAGACCATACATGGCCTTCTTCAATTGATGGACATCATTTGATCGGGAAGGATCTTCAAACCCTGGTGGTTGCTCAACAAACACCCTTTATTTGATATATCCATTAAGAAAGGCACTTTTGACATCCACTTGGTAAATGGTAAACTTATAATGACATGCATGAGCAAGTAAGAGTTGAATGGCTTCAAGTCTAGCAACAGGAGCATAGGTTTCATCATAATCTATACCATCCTCATGTGAGTAGCCTTTGGCGACTAACCTGGCCTTGTTTCTTACCACATTGCCTTTGTTGTCCATTTTGTTGCGGAACACCCATTTGGTTCCAATGATTTGCTGCTCTTTTGGCCAAAGGACTAAATCCCATACATCATTGATTGCGAACTGGCAGAGCTCATCTTGCATGGCTTCGATCTAGCTTTCGTTAGTGAATGCTTTATCTACTGTTTTTGGCTCAACTTGCAAGATTAGGGCTAGAGAGTTTATCATGTCTTTGATTGAGGATCTCGTCTTGATTCCTTCGCCAATCTCTCCGATGACTTGATCCTTAGGATGATTAGTTTTGAACTTCTAATCCTTAGGCAATTGATTTGAACTTAAGAGATTGGTAGCAGGTTGTTATGTTATTTGAACAGGAGCTTCAGCAAATGGTTGGAATTCTGTTTCATGTTCTTCTTGTTGATTGCATCTCAACTCATCTTTGAATTTGACATTAATTGTTTCTTCAACAACCTGCAAATCTTTATTGAACACACGGTAAGCTTTGCTATACGTGGAGTAGCCAAGAAAGATAACTTCACTTGATTTCGAGTCAAACTTCCTAACATCGTCATTTGCAATCTTGAGGATATAGAATTTGCATCCAAAGACATGGAAGTAAGATATAATAATAGGCTTTCTTCCTTTGAAGATCTCGCAGGACGCTTCCTCCAGCATTGATCTGAGAAGAGCTCTATTGATGATGTAAGATGTGTACCAATAGCTTCAGCCCAGAAGTAAGATGGAGCTCCACTTTCGATCATCATGGTTTTGGCCATCTCCTGCAATGATTTGTTCATTCTTTTGGCAAATCCGTTCTATTGAGGAGTGTAAGGTGTGGAAAAATTATGTTCAATTCCATTCTTATCACAGAGAACTGTAAAAGCTTTGGTTTTGGAATTCTCCTCCATGGTTTGTTCGAATAGCTGTGATCCTGCATCCTTTCTCATTTTGTATTTTTCTAGCAAGTTTCTCAAACAAGTGAAATGCTTCATGCTTATGAGATAGAAATATAACTCATGAAAATGTGAGTAATCATCAACAATTACCATTCAATACCACTGTGGCCACAGGCCAATCGGTATTTTCATTATCAAGACTTTTAGTCAATTGGTACCACTGGGGCCACAAGCCAATTGGTACTTTCGAGGCTCACAGTCAATTGTCATATCATGGACTCACAGCCAACGCGATCTCTGGGGCCACATGCCAATGATCGCTGGGACAATATAGCCCATTCATAGGGCATAGGCACTATAGCCATATATCACGTAGGCATCACAGCCAATTAAACAATTAAGGGCTCAATAACCAAATATGTCATTAAGGCATATAACAGTTCAAACGTCATGCTATGCTATTCAAGTGATGAAATCCAATACTCAGTCAAGCAATTCAAGCCATAAGCTTCACCAAGCAACCAAATCACTCAACCACTCTATCCAATAATGTCCTAATGTTTAAGTAAGGATTTAGGAAACACTTACCTTTGGTCAATAGTAAGAAATCCAAATCAATTGGTCCTTCCCAACTCAGCAAGTCCATGGCCAACAAGGATCTAACACCGCCCTAGGAAATTTTATCAATTTCGGATCAAAACTCAATCGAATCCCACTTCCGTCAAATCAATTCCTTAATAACCAGTCAATTTGCAACTCAAGATACCTTATCGATCAATCGAATACATGATGATACTTCCATATTCGGCTCATGTTGCCACATGCAAGACATAATATAAATTGGAGTTTTATGCATCAATTAGCCCTTAAATCACTTCTAACTCTCAATCCACTTCACATACTCTCCATTAACACTTCACATAACGTCCTATGTAGTCTTACCAGTCAATTTGAAGCCTAAATACCCCTTAATTAGTCCTTATCAGGTTCGGCCAGAATAGGGTTCATCCACAAAACAGAACCGATTTTGGTTCAGTTAACACAAACAAGCCATATATCAATTTCAAACTTCAATCCATCACAAAACCAACTCATCATAACCTTAATCCACATGTTAAGGGAGCTTACCGAAGATTTAGAAGTAAAATAACATCTCAAAGCCTTTGAACAGCCTGGTTTCTCGACGGTCCTCAAACGGGCAGAATTTGCTCGATATAAACCTCCACAAATCAGCCATGTACACCCATCAAAAATCATATAAAACCTTAATTTAAACTTTCTAAACTCTTATAATATGATTTTAGAAGAGCTCACCGAAAATTTGAAGCCATTTGGAGTCCGGAAGCCCCAAAAAATTATTCCTTTCCCAAACCGGGCCAGAATCTGACCTTTGTCCACTCAAACAGACCTACGGGACCAACGGCTAGGCCACATTACCCTCATAATACCTTATCAGAACGACAAGATGATAATATTTAAGATGACGGTGGTTTTACCTCAATCTGATATCGAACGACAAATTTATGGTCAAAATAGTGAGCCGATGTTTCCCTGTCTGCGAGAAACCTGTTCGGCCGAGAGGAAAAATGGAGAAGAAGAAGAGAGGGAGAGGGTGGATGGCTAGAATGGAAGAGAGAGAGAGCTTTCCACCCCCAATAATGCATTTTTAGTCAATTTGATAGGATGGATAATTAATGAGCATTTAATATTTAACGTTCTCTTTGATTGACACTTGGCAACCTTCCATCGGTTGCTTCATCGACTTTGACTCCCTTTGACTCATCCTCATCCAATTTTTGGTAGCATATAGAAGGGAAAATGATCAAAATGATCTTCAAAACTTCTTAAGGCAAGGCCAAAGGTTTAGGGGCAAAATGGTCATTTAGTACTTTTCGTCCTAAAATCTATTTTTTTAGTATAAACCACCCTCGATGAGGCGACGTCCATTTCAATTCAAATATTGAAATTACTCAATGTCCAATACCCAAATCTCAAGGTCTAATTTCATGTCGAACTCTTGTCGACTGTAATTTCAATTTATCTCAAACTGATGAGCGACTCTTGCAAGCGCTACACATATCGACCTTGGGATTTTTCTTAAGCCATGGTGACTTTGGTTGTCATGTAATTGTGAGGGTTTATCGTTCGTTCCTTCGATCCTGATAATCGGAATCCGATTTAAGAAATTCTCACAAATTACACATAGGTTAAGCGGAATCACTAGCGTCCTAACGTATAATGCTAGCAAGACATTCCATGATCATCCTTAGATCAATCTCTACAGGCCCAAGATATTCCCTCGATAATCCTTATGGCTAAAGTACCATTTCTCATTCAAATTATCTAGGTTCGCGTACCCGACTCCGCGTCAGTCTTTCCCTTTTGGTCAGTTAACTCGGGAGTGGCCAACTCCAAGCGAGTTATAATTGAATTACACCGATCGATATCTTTCCATTCAATAGCCTCGAGAGGGTCGAAATTTGGAATGTTACAATTCTTCCTCCCTTAAAGAAATTTCGTCCTTGAAATTTGTCATTTTCCAATTATCCCATCTCACGTGGTATAGATGCTTCATCGCATTCTCATTCTTCAAAATAACTCTGTTCCTTAATAAACCATCGCAATCATATGCTTTTTGGCACTCATGTCATTTGACGTATCACTCCCTTTAAATGTTCTCTTGTACCATCATAGATTCAAGGCTTTGTCAACTTGCCATTTCTCAACCAAATCAAGTCATAACTTTCTCGACTCCTTAATCAAGCTCATGGTTACTCCCATAGTAGTTCACTTTTGACTCCATTCGAAGATCTGCAACGGTCGTAGTAATCCATCAACCTTCAAGGTTATGTCTCTCTCTCTTGTCGGCATGCCTAATGCTCGACCACACGTTAGACTAATTTAACCTTCAATTCATATCACCGATAGTATTAAGGCAATCTTGGTACACATTTGTGCCATCCCAAGGAATACCTTAATTCCCCATGTTCTATTCATTCTCAAAACCCTTTTGATATCAGGGTCCAATCATGGCAATAGCTCAATTCCTTTCTGACCTTCAGGCTTGATATTTCAGGTAGCCATAAAACTAGCCACACGGTGAACTTCCAATTTAGAAGTTGAATATCTTATTTCTCGAGAAAAGGTTTGTCCCTTTATCGCTGATTACACAATTCTTAAGTATAAGCAAGCATCCGACAGCTATTCCACCCTTCCTTAGCGATATGGTTATCGTTCCATGTGCCTTTCCACCAATTCTATGACATTCTGATTTCCAGTTAATTTCAGACTCATTAATGAGAAATGAGTCTAGAGATGTATTTCAGTCATATCTCGCTCGAATCTGATCAATTCGAGTAGACTGACCAAAAGGGAAAGGCTAACGCGAGACATGGTACGTGGACCCAAGGAATTCGGTAAGAAATCACGCTTTGACCATAAGGATTGTCAATGGGATATTAGAACCACAAAAGGCCAATCCAAGAACGATTAGGGAATGCCTTGCGAGTGTCATACGATTGGAGCGCGGGTGATGCCACTTAACCAACGTGTGATTTATAAAATTTTCCTAAATCGGACAGTGAAGATCGAGACTATAAGAACTAGTGATAGACCCTCACAATTACATGACAACCAAAATCGCCACGAATTGACGAGCCCTAAATGTGATGGGAATCACAAAGTCGATACGCGTAAAGCCCGCAAAAGCCGTCCATCGGTTCGAGATAGGCTGGAACCACGTCTAATAGGGAAACCATTAGAAACGAGTCTTGAAAAATTTGAAATGGAGAATCAAGAATTCCAACGTTATTCGGATTGGTCGTCGCCCTATCGAAGAATTTTGGAGCGAGAAAAATGACGTTCCAACGTCAGGGGTAAAATTGCCCTTTTGCCCCTCAAGCTTAAAGCCTTGCCCATGCATTTGAAGAAGGGAATTTTGGACTTTATACACCCCCAAGAGCTGCCGAAAAAGATGAATGGTGGCTATTGGATTGAATTGGAAAGACAAGTGAGACAAGTGTCAAGAGATGGCTTAAAGAGTGGTCATGTCCACTATTGGCCACCTACCATTCAATCCTTTGACTTGAGTCTTGAATATAAGCCTTTTTCACTCTCTCTCCTTACTCATTGATCGGCCATACTCTCCCTTCAAACTCACGACAGCCACTCCATCTTCTTCTTCCTGTTCTGCCGCCGACAACAGCTCTTGCCGCTCCCGTTTGGCCATTTTGACATCACCTTCTGACCACCACTTGGATGTTGGCCGACCATACCAACCTAGCTTAATATCTTGCCAACCTCCTCGAAGTGGAAGCACGACATTTGGACCACCGAGGAGCTCCGGCCAAGAGTTTTCCCGAAAGCCGACAGAATCGAGTTCAACCTAAGGTAGGTGATGTTTTTGACCCTTTTGGAGACCGAAATGCTGGATTTTTGACGTCAACTTTTACGGAGGTCTAGAGGACATCCGTATGAATCTGTGATAAAAAGTTGAGAGTGATTTGATGAAGTTTTGACCTCAAACGGGTCTTGAAAACTTGGATAGAAAACTGTCGAAAAACTGACCTTGGAGATCCGGCGACTTTCAACGGGATTCCGGCGACCATTCGTCCTCAAACTCATGGTGAGCCTCATAAAACCTTAGATAGACATGTTAAAAGATAGGATAGTGAGTAGATGATAGAACTAAAGTTAATTTAGGACAGGTAGTGCACGACTTGTACAGAACTAAGAAGAACCGGTTTGGTTCTGTGCAAGACTGGTTCTGTTGGAAATAAGAGCAGATGATTTTGAGTCCCAAATTGATGTTTAAGACATGTTAAGAAGATGAGAGTTGTGTTATGGAGAATTATGGTTCATGGATTGAGGAATTGGATAAGGAAATTAATGAATTGCTTGAATATTCTAGGTTGCGCGGTGAATTGAACCTTTGGATTGTTTGGTCGAGACTTTGAGGCACTTACAAGAAGAAATTCGTGTTATCAAACGCAAGATAAGGGAATCCTAAACTTTGGATAGGAAGATTGGACTCAATTGGGTGAGTCGAGGATTAATTTGATCGATTTATGAGAATGTTCCAAAGGGATAGCTCTTAATATATCCTAAGTGGTTATAAGAGGTCTATGTGTGACATTGCTTGTGTTTAAATCATATGCCATGTCAAATGTCATTGATTTTCCTACATGCCATGAGTATTCAAATTGTGCATGAGTTGCGCCTGTTGTTTTATTTGTGAATTGAATTGAGAAGCATGGAATGAACATGACATGGCGAGGTCCTGTGGCGTATGAGACACGGGGCGGGAGATGGATACCCTGATGTGATGTAATCGCGGGGTGGAGTTGATGTTGTGTGGCGCCCTGATGCGATCTAATCACGGGGTTGAGATGGCCATGGTCCTAATGCGATCTATTTGTGGGACGGAGGTATGAGGTGATGATATTGGTTTAGAGATTCATTGGAACCTGATGCGTTACGCAGGTTGCCAATGACGGTTTGATGCGTTTACGCAGACCGAGCCTGATACGATCTAATCGCGGGATGAAGAATGAGGCAGGCAGGAAGAGGTGGTTGTGGTGAAATGGCAGGATGAGGTGTGCATGATCATCTGAGTGTGACATCGTCATGCCCCGAACCCGGCGAGCACGCGAGCACTCCCCTTTCCCGTTACTTATTTAAGCTCCAGGATCCAACGGCCAATGTTCTTTGCTCTAAAAGAAACGTGCATGCGGAAGCAATGCCAACTCCATTCATACTAATAAATCAACTCCCGATGACTTGGGACAAATACATCTCAATTTCATTCATTCGTTCCCAAAGGTTCAATTCAATAATTTACTAAGCGGAAGGATTATCCCTAATATCACAAAATGTAAATCCATAACTTGCAACCCTCTTTAGTACAGTTGATCCGCCATGCCTTCAAATGCCAATCCTTGGCAAGCTCGCACTTCCTTCGCTTGGAACTTGAAAAATGTAAGCCCCTACTAGGGTGATATATAAATCTCAGTAAGGTGGGTCTTAACCCTAGGTTAGGCCGATCGTTTACTCAGGCAGTCATCTATCCTGATATTTCAAACTCATAATTGTACAGGCATATCAAGCGCAAATCGATTAAACAACAACATGCAGATGACAAGCAGGCAATGATGATCTTACGTCCCACTCAGAAGATCATGCCTACTCGGCCTGCCACTTCACCATAGCCACTATTCTCCGCTTGCCTCAATCTCTAGCCCACGATTAAATAGCATTAGGCTCGGTCCGCGTAAACGCATCAGACCATCATCGGCAACCCGCGTAAACACATTAGGTTCCGATGAATCTCCAGGCTAATATCACCATCTCATAACTCCGTCCCGCGAATAGTTCACATCAGGACCGTAGCCAACTCAACCCCGCAATCTTGTCGCATCAGGGTGCTACACATCATCAACTCCACCCCGCGATCTCGTCGCATCAGGGCGCTACACATCATCAACTCCACCCTGCGATCTCGTCGCATCAGGTTATATACTTTCTACCCCGCGTCTCGTACACCTCAAGGCCTCTCCATCCCGTGAATAATTCGCATCAGGATCGTGGCTATCTCAACCCCACGATTTCATAGCATCAGGGCGCCACGCAATATTAACTCCACCCGCGATCTCGTCGCATCAGGGTATCTATCTCTCGCCCCGCGTCTCACACGCGTCGGGGCCTCGCCATGTCGTACTCATGCCACAATCCAAACTTATGCCTTGGTTTTCAATTCAATTGCACACCCAACGGCAAGTGCAAATTCAAATGCATTTCGTATATTCCGTGGCATACAAGGTAAGTCAAATAATATACAGACATGGAGACCAATTCAGGCACAAACAAAGTCACACCCATTCATCCTAGAACATCTTAGGACATTTTAAAAGCTATCCCTTTTGAAAATTTCTCACAAATCAAACCAATCAAGCCTCGACTCACCCAATCGAGTCCAATCTTCCTAGCATAAGGTTACGAATTCCCTTACCTTGTGTTTGACAATGCAAAAATTCTTTCCTTGGATCCTCAAGTCTCGACCCCCAATGGTCCAAGACCAATTTCACCGCGTAACCTAGTAAAACCCAACCAATCTGTCAATTTTCATACTCAATTCCTCAATCCATGAACCCAATCATCCATATCCTAACCCTCATCATCTAAACATGTCCTAAACAACAATTTGAGGTTCAAAATCACTCAATCTTCAATCCACCAGAATCGATTTTGCACAGAACCGAACCGGTTTATTTCGGTTCAGTGCAAACCGTGCACTTCCAGCCCTATTTCTACTCCAAATCCAACATCTAACCCTTATTCTACCTCTTAAGATGTCTATCTAAGGGTTTGGGAGGCTCACCGTGAGTTTCGAGTCAAATGGCCGTCGGATTTCCGTTGAAACTTGCCGGAACGCCCAAGGTCAGATTACCGGCAGATTCTGGGCAAAATGTACAAGGCCGGTTCATGGTCAAAATCTTATCAAATCAAGCTCCAATTTTTACCACAGAATCATACACATCTCAGCTAGATCTCCACAAAATTTGAACTCTAAATTCCAAGATTTCGACCATCAAAAGGGCTAAGAACCGAACCTACCTTAGATTGAGTCCTAATCTGTCAGCTCTCGAGAGAATCTCTGCTCGGGATTCCTCGGTGCTCCAATCGACCTAATTCTTATTCGAGGACATTGGCAAGACGTAAAGTTTCATTGGTGTGGTCGTCCGATGGTTGAATGGTGGCCGGAGGTGGTCGGCGAAAGGACCGAACAAGGCGGCAGGTGCTGGTCAACGGCGAGCAAATCTGGAGGAAGAAGAAGGAGAGGATTTTTGGAGGTTTCTTCAAGTGTGGCCGGCCAAATGGGGTAGAGAGAGAGAGAGATAAAGGTTATATACTCAAGGCCTTGGTCAATGGTTGAATGTTAGGTGTGGTATAGTGGATATGACCACTCTTTTGCCCATCCATTGACACATGTCCCACTTGTTATTCCAATTGATCTAACGGCCTCAATTAATCCACTTTTTGGTAGCCATAGGGGAGAATTAAAGACCAAAATTCCCTTCTCCAAATGCAAGGGCAAAGTTCTAAGCTTGAAGGGCAAAGTTCTAAGCTTGAGGGGCAAAATAGTCATTTTACCCCCGACGTCCGGAATATCATTTTTTTCGTTTCAGAATCATTCTATAGGGCGACGACCAACCCAAATAGCATTGAAATTCTTGATTTTCCATTTTCAATCTTTCAAGAATCATTTCTGATAGTTTTCTCTATCAGACGTGATTCCAACCTATCTCGAACTGACGGGTGGCTTTTGCAAACATTACGCGTATCAACCCTGTGATTCATATCATGTTTAGGGCTCATCAATTTGGGATGGTTTTGGTTGTCATGTAATTGTGAGGGTCTATCGCTAGTTCCCTTGACAATCCTTATGGCCAAAACGCCGTTTCCTATCCAAGTTCCCTAGGTCCACATAGCTCGTCTCGCATTAGCCATTCCCTTTTGGTCAGTCTACTCGAATTGATCAGATTCAAGCGAAATACGACTGAAATACATCTCTAGATATACACTTCTCATTGATGAGCCTGAAATTGATTGGAAATCAGAATGTCACAGACATGGTGTCATAGTTGCACGCCCATCATTTGTGTGTCACTATCTTTATTTGTATGTGCCAGTGCGACTATGAGTTTGGAAAGTTGGGGTAGATGACTGCCTGAGTGGACAGTCGGCCTGACCTAGGGTTAAGACTCTTTTATTGAGATGTTTATCTCACCCCTTTTGGGGACCCTTTTTTTTTTTACAGATTCTAGGCCTTGACCATGTGGCCTATTCATTTTGGAGACCTTAAGGAGATGACTGCATATTTTGATGAGTTTCTTGACGGCTAGGGGACCATTTACGTGAGGAAGTATACCGTGGTGTGGGTAGACGAGGGTAGCATAGATTGGAAGCCCCATAGGTATGAGGCGTGGTTTAGGAAAGTTAGAGACGAACAGATTGGGCTGCTGAAGCCCCATGAGGTGCCCTAGGGAGTGATCCCTGATTGGTGCCATATTGGTAGGGACCAGGATCAGGTAGAGGGATCAGTAATAGATTCTAGGAACGGGCCGGAGAGGACCCCAACGCTGGATTTTATTGTGCAGGAGGACGAGCTCATTGTCTTGGAGGTGATCGAGGAGGATCTCGCGGAGCCATCCCATGAAGAGATTAGGGAGGATACCACTGAGGTTCCGTCAGAGTCCTTCTCAGAGTATGAACCGATTGAGGATGCAAAGGATACAGGGTTCTCTAGTAGCACTTCTTAGGTGTCCCAGTTTATTGGCTCGATCTTGTGATGGCGACCCCCGACCATGGCTATTTTGGATGTTGATGATGATCATTTTTTTTATGTGCTTACCCCGTCACCCCTTGCTCAGCGGATTCTAGTAGTTCGATACTTGTAAGAATAATATGTTAATATGTATGACAGTTGTTATGCTATCCAGGTCCCACTTAACTTATATTTTTATACGGGGATTTATTTGAGTACTGCTTCCACATGCTTGTTGTGTGTGTGTATATATATTATCTCTCGATTTGTTTGTGGATCTTGGAACCGCGAGAGATTATGTGGTTTGCTTGCAGGGAGTCGCGTGCTCGTGCCCGGGGCGCGGGGCGTGACATCCCCGTTTTACTTGGTATCATAGCAAGGTTAGCTCGATCCAAAGTTGGTTGAGGACTGGAGTAATAAGGAGGATTAAGTTGAGACAAGGACGGATAGCAAGACCTTAGGAGGCTGGTTAAGATAAGGCATGGGGTGTATGGTTTGTGGCCTGGTACTTAAGTTGGCATTGGACCCTGGAAGGGTCGTGGTAATGTAGGAGGATTAAGCTCCCTGCTTAGTGTTGAAGGTCATTTGTGGATTTTGGCCTGATAGCTGAATGAGTATGGCTAGATAAGTGAATGAGTACGGCCTGTTTTAGTGACAGTTGGATTGAACGAAACTAAGGAATGGCCATGAGTTATTTGTTGGAGTGTCTGTAGAAGTTATTATATGAAAGGACTGTTGCAGTGTAACTATTTCTGTTAAAGGGTAGTTAGTAGCTCTGGATTTGAATAATTGAGTAAGTTACTAACTCCTCATTGAACTTGTGGTGGACCAGGTTTAATAGAAAGTGATAAAGATGAGCAACCTATCCAGAAGGTCTGGAAGAACCAGAGGTGGAGCTTCTAGCTCGAGGCCGCCTGTCGCTGAAGATCCAAGAATGGATGGCGTGTTGAGGGCACTGGAAAGAATTGGCGACATGATTGATAGGCAGGCTCAAGATCGGGACGCTGCCATCGCCCAGGCAGTAGGAGTTGCCATAGCAGCCGTCAATGCCAACAATAGCAACAATGGTGGAAATGGAAGTTAGGGTGAACTAAACCAGAGTAATGAAGCACTAAACACCCAAGAGGAAATCGTCGTGGCCAGATAGATGGGCCAACTAGTAGAGTAGTTCATAAAATTGAAGCCAACTTAATTCGATGGGACTGGAGATCCCGAGCTAACACCCAGGTGGATTGAGAAGCTGGAGAAAGCTTTTGGAGTGCTGAGGTGCACGGACGAAGAGAAGGTGCCGCTAGCAGTGTACCAGTTGGAGGGTACAGCGAATGACTGGTGGGCTGCCACCAAGAATGACGTCTTCCCTAAAGGAACGGTCATGAATTAGGAAGCCTTTAAGACGGCCTTCAATGATAAATATTTCTCAAAGACGGCTAGGGAGAGGAAGCAGGTGAAATTCCTACAGTTGCGCCATAACCAGTTAACAATAGATCAGTACGAGGCCGAATTCTCGAGGCTGTCGAGGTATGCACCTCGATCTGTAGAGGATCCCCAGGAGAAAGCAAGAAGATTTAGGGATGGTTTGAGGCCCGAGCTCCGTAGTCAAATGATCGCTCTGAATCTGAGGACATATAAGGAAATATATGAGCGAGGCCAGATGATAGAACGGGAGTTGAAAGAGAGAAACACCGCAACTAGATTGCGGTTTACGTCCTTCAGAGATAACCACCGGATGGGCAAAAGACCGATGGCGAACAATAAGCATTTTGTGCTACCAGTGCAGAAAAGTATTGTGAAGCCACTAAACCCCACTAACTGGAGCTGCCACTTTTGTGGCAGAAGGCATGGAAATGGGCCATGCCTGGTAAGGACAGGAGCTTGCTTTAAATGTGGTCAACTGGGCCACCATATGAGGATGTGCCCAAGTCAGGCTTCGAAAAATTGACCTGAAGGGCAACGACCGCAAGCTGGACCGTCGACTGCCACGCCTTAGATTGAACAAAACCGACCATCGGCATAGGACAGAGTGTATGCAGTAGCCCGTAGAGAAGCAGAGGAAGCACCAGGTGTGGTCATAGGTACGGTTTACTTGTGCAACCAAGCTGTATACACATTATTTGACCTTGGTGCAATGCATTCATTCGTGTCTGCACAGTTTGCTGAATTAGTGGGAATGAAATTGAAACTATTGAATGTAATTTTGCATGTTGCTACACAGTTAAAAGATAATATATTGGTTTCAATGGGCTGTGCTGGTTGTGAGATTGTGATTGGAGGGAGTAAAGAGAGTATCGACCTAGTTGTACTACCCATGCACGATTTTGACGTAATCATAGGAATGGATTGGTTGGGTAAGCAGGGGGCAGTAGTGGACTGTGGTAGTAAGATAATTCGATTTTATCCGAGAGGCCGCCCTAACTTTGAATTGGTAGGAAGTGGAGGAGGAATCTCGATTCCCTAGTCTCATCTCTGGAGGTGACTAAGTTGATGTCTGAAGGGTGTCAGGCATACTTAGTGGCAGTAATGGACAAGACTATCGAGGAGTTGAAGTTAGAGAATATTCAGGTAGTGCGAGAATTTCCTGATGTGTTTCCCCAAGAGTTGCTAGGATTACCACTGGAACGAGAGATAGAATTTGTAATCGAGTTAGCCCCTGGGATGGAGCCGATCTCGAAAGCACCTTATAGGATGTCCCTATCAAAACTAAAGGAGTTGAAGGTGCAAATGCAAGAGCTGCTGGATAAGGGATTTATCCGACCAAGTGCTTCGTTGTGGGAAGCACCAGTGCTGTTCGTAAGGAAGAATGATGGGTCTTTGCGTTTATGCATTGACTATCGACAGCTGAACCAAGTGACGGTGAAGAACAAATACCCACTGCCAAGGATTGACGATTTGTTTGATCAATTACAAGGAGCGGTGTTATTTTCGAGGATTGACTTGAGAACAGGATATCACCAACTGAGGATCAAGAAGGAAGACATACCTAAGACTGCTTTCAGAATGAGGTATGGTCATTATGAGTTTACGGTGATGCCGTTTGGATTGACCAACGCTCCGGCTGCTTTTATGGACCTGATGCATAGAGTATTTAAGGAATTTCTAGACAGATTCGTCATAGTCTTCATTGATGATATCTTGATTTACTCAAGGAGTGATGCAGAACATGAGGAGCACCTAAGGATTGTACTACAGACTCTGAGGGAGCATACGCTCTATGCGAAGTTGAGTAAGTGTGAGTTCTGGCTGAGTAGGGTAGCATTTCTTGGTCACGTGGTGTCTGGTGAAGAAATCGTATTGGATCCTGCGAAGATCGAAGCTGTGACGAATTGGCCTAGACCTCCTACGGTCACTGAAGTCAGAAGTTTCTTGGGACTGGTGAGATACTACAAGTGTTTTGTGTAGAAATTCTTGTCCATAGCCATCCTGTTGACGCAGTTGACGAAAAAGGAAAACAAGGTTTGAATGGACTGACAAATGTGAGAGGAGTTTCCAAGAACTCAAACATAGATTGACAACTGCGCCAGTGCTGATAATTCCATCAGGACCGAGAGGTTACGAGATATACAGCGATGCTTCGCTGAAAAGGTTAGCCTGTGTATTGATGCAGCACGAAAGAGTAGTGGCCTATGCATCCAGACAGTTGATGCCACACGAGATGAACTACCCAACTCATGACCTGGAGTTAGCAGTGATTATATTTTCCCTGAAGATTTGGAGACATTACCTCTATGGCAAGAAGTTTCAGATCTATACCGACCACCCAAGTTTAAAGTATCTATTTTCCCAGAAAGAGCTGAATATGAGACAACGTAGGTGGATGGAGCAACTCAAAGATTATGATTGTGATATACTATATCACCCTAGGAAAGTAAACAGAGTAGCAGATGCGCTGAGTCAGAAGTCAAGCATTGCATGTCTGTTGGTGAAAGGTTGGTTGATGATTGAGGATTTGAGAGACTCCGAGTTCAGATTAGAAGTCGATCAGTTATCCAGTTTGATAGCTATGTTGAGGGTGGAACCTGAGGTCTAGGAAGGAATAAAGGCCCTACAATCTATGGACCCAGAGATTCAGAAGATCTTTGAGATGGATGCGACCAAGAGAAAGCCCGGGTTTCAAGTGTCTGAGGACGGAATTCTGAAGTTCCAAGGACGATTGTGCGTGCCAAAAAGGATGAAGGACTTAGAGAAAGGATTTTATCAGAGGCTCACAGGAGCAATTATAGCATCCACCCTGGAAGTACGAAAATGTATCAGAACTTGCGACAACACTATTGATGGAACGGAATGAAGGTGGATGTAGCAAGGTATGTGGCTAAGCGTTTGACATGCCAACAAGTGAAAGTGCAGCACTGTAAGCCTGGAGGACTATTACAATCACTGGAGGTTCTAGAATGGAAGTGAGAGCATATAACCATGGATTTTGTGATGGGACTCCCAAGGAGCCAATGAGGTCACAACTCTATATGTGTAGTCGTGGACAGATTGACCAAGTCCGCACATTTCATCCCGGTGCGAAAGGACTTCGCTATGGATAGGTACGCAGAGCTGTACATGAGACAGATAGTGAGATTGCATGGAATGCCTGTATCTATTACCTCGGATAGAGACCCTAAATTCACGGCAAACTTATGGAAAAGTTTACAGGATGCCATGGGGACCCGACTGCAGTTTAGTACGGCGTACCATCCACAGACGGATGGACAATCGAAAAGGACAATGCAGACTCTTGAGGATATGCTGCAAGCATGCATCATTAATTTTAAAGGTGGACATGAAGATCAGCTACATCTGGTAGAGTTTGTTTATAATAATAGCTACCATCAGAATATCCAGATGGTACCATTTGAAGCACTCTATGGAAGAGTTTGCAAAACCCTAATTTGCTGGGATGAAGTTGGAGAAAGGAGTATCACAAGCCCGAAATTGGTAGAGCAATCGGTGGAAGCAGTGAAAATAATCTGGGATAGACTGAGGATAGCACAGAGTTGTCAAAAGAGCTACGCAGATAAGCGGCGCAAGCCCTTGGAATTTCAAGTGGGCGATTACGTCTTCCTTAAGGTGTCGCCGATGAGAGGACTATCACAATTCGAAAATAAGGGGAAGCTGAGCACAAGGTATGTAGACCCATTTGAGATACTGGAACGGATTGGAACTTTAACCTTCAGGCTTGCCCTGTTGCCTAATCTATCCTAGGTGCATAACATTTTTCATGTGTCGATGTTGCGAAAGTATGAACCAGATCCGACACATGTGCTGGATTATGAGATCATAGAAGTGTACGACCGAGTATCCTATGTGGAGAAGCCGATAAGAATCGAACACCGGAAAGAGCAAATCTTCAAGAATAAGAAGATTCCACTGGTCAAAGTAGTGTGGGAGCACCATGGAACTGAAGGTGCCACATGGAAGAACGAAGAGACGATGAGAAGACAACACCCCAATTTATTTGAGTAATTAAGTGTAATGCAAATTTCGGGGACGAAATTTTTGTAAGGGAGAAGAGTTGTGACATTCTGATTTTTAGTCAATTTCAGACTCATTAATGACAAATGAATCTAGAGATGTATTTCAGTCATATCTCGCTCGAATCTGATTAATTAGAGTAGACTGACCAAAAGGGAAAGGCTAACACGAGACATGGTACGTGGATCTGGGGAATTCGGATAAGAAATGGCGCTTTGACCAAAAGGATTGTCGAGGGGATATTTAGAGCCACAAAAGGCCGATCCAAGAACGATTAGGGAATGCCTTGCGAGTGCCATACGATTGGAGCGCAGGTGATGCCGCTTAACAAACGTATGATTTGTAAAATTTTTCTAAATTGGACAGTAAAGATCGAGACCATAGAAACTAGTAATAGACCATTACAATTACATGACAACCAAAGCCACCACGAATTGACGAACCCTAAATGTGATGAGAATCACAGGGTCGATACGTGTAAATTCCGCAAAAGCCACTCGTCGGTTTGAGATAGGCTGGAATCATGTCTAATAGAGGAAACCATCAGAAACGAGTCTTAAAAAATTTGAAATGAAGAATCAAGAATTCCAACGTTATTCGGATTGGTCGTCGCTCCATCGAAGAATTTTGGAGAGAGAAAAACGACGTTTCGAACGTTGGGGGTAAAATTATCATTTTGCCCATCTAGCTTAAAGCCATGCCCATGCATTTGAAGGTCATTTTGGACTTTATACACCCCCAAAAGCTTCCGAAAAATAGGATGAATGGTGGCCATTGGATTGAATTGGAATGACAAGTGGGACAAGTGTCAAGAGATGGCTTAAAGAGTGGTCATGTCCATTATTGGCCGCCTACCATTCAAGCCTTTGACTTGAGTCTTGAATATAAGCCTTTTTCACTCTCTCTCCTCACTCATTGACTGACCAAACACTCCCCTCAAACTCATGACAGCCACTCCATCTTCTTCCTCCTGTTCTGCCCGCCGATGACAGCTCCTGCCGCTCCCGTTCGGCCGTTTCGACGTCACCTTCTGGCCACCACTTGGACACCGGCTGACCATACCAACTTAGCACTACATCTTGCCGACCTCCTCGAAGTGGAAGCATAGCATTTGGACCACCGAGGAGCTCCGGCCAAGAGTTTTCCCGGAAGCCGACAGAATCGAGTTCAACCTGAGGTAGGTGAGGTTTCTGACCCTTTTGGAGGCTGAAATGCCGGAGTTTTGAGATCAACGTTTATGGAGGTCTAGAGGACATCCGTATGAATCTGTGATAAAAAGTTGAGAGTGATTTGATGAAGTTTTGACCTCAAACGGGTCTTGAAAACTTGGACAGAAAACTGTCAAAAAACTGACCTTGGAGATCCAGCGACTTTCAACGGGATTCCGGCAGCCATTTGACGTCAAACTCATGGTGAGCCTCATAAACCCTTAGATAGACATGTTAAAATATAGGATAGTGAGTAGATGATAGAACTGAAGTTAATTTAGGACCGGCAGTGCATGGCTTGTACAGAACCGAGAAGAACCGGCTTGGTTCTGTGCAAGACTAGTTCTGTTGGAAATAAGAGCAGATGATTTTAAGTCCCAAATTGATGTTTAAGACATGTTAAGATGATGAGAGTTGTGTTATGGAGAATTATGGTTCACGGATTGAGGAATTGGATAAGGAAATTAATGAATTGGTTGAATATTCTAGGTTGCGCGGTGAATTGAACCTTTGCATTGTTTGGTCGAGACTTTGAGGCACTTGTAAGAAGAAATTCGTGTTATCAAACGCAAGGTAAGGGAATCCTAAACTTAGGATAGGAAGATTGGACTCAATTGGGTGAGTCGAGGATTAATTTGATCGATTAATGAGAATCTTCCAATGGGATTGCTCTTAATATATCTTAAGTGGTTGTAGGAGGTCTATGTGTGACATTGCTTGTGTTTAAATCATATGCCATGTCGAATGTCATTGATTGTCCTGCATGCCATGAGTTTTCAAATTGTACATGAGTTGCGCCTGTTGTTTTATCTGTGAATTGAATTGAGAAGCATGGCATGAATATGACATGGCGAGGCCCTAAGGCGTATGAGACACGGGACGGGAGATAGATACCCTGATGCGATGTAATCACGGGGTGGAGTTGATGTTTTGTGGCACCTTGATACGATCTAATCGCGGGGTTGAGATGGCCACGGTCCTGATGCAATCTATTCACGAGACGAAGATATGAGAAGATGACATTGGCCTGGAGATTCATTGGAACCTGATGCTTTTATGCGAGTTGCCAATGACAGTCTGATGCGTTTACGCGTACCAAGCCTGATGCGATCTAATCGCGGGCTAGAAAATGAGGTAGGCAGAAGGAGGTGGTTGTGGTGAAATGGCAGGATGAGGTGTGCATGATCATCTGAGTATGACATGGTCTCATAGTTACATGTCCATCATCTGTGTGTCACTATCTTTATTTGTATGTGCTTGTGTGATTATGAGTTTCGAAAGTTGGGGCAGATGACTGTCTGGGTGGACGGTCGGCTTGACCTAGGGTTAGGACTCTTTTACTGAGATGTGTATCTCACCTCTTTTGGGGACCCTTCTTTCACAGATTCTAGGCCTTGACCATGTGGCCTATTCGTTTTGGAGACCATAAGGAGATGACTGCATAGAGTTCCCTGACGGTCAGGGGACCATTTACGTGAGGAAGTGTACCGTGGTGTGGGCAGATGAGGGTCGCACAGATTGGAAGCCTCATAGGTATGAGACGTGATTTAGGAAAGTTGGGGACGAGCATATTAGGCCGCTGAAGCCCCATGAGGTGCCCTAAGGAGTGATCCCTAATTGGTGCCACCCCGGTAGGGACCAGGATCAAGCAGAGGGATTAGTAGTTGATTCTAGGAACAAGCCGAAGAGGTCCTCGACGCTGGATTTTACTGTGGAGAAGGACAAGGTCATTGTTCTGGAGGCGACTAAGGAGGATCTCACGGAGCCGTCCCATGAGGAGACTAGGGAGGATACTATTGAGGTTCCGTCAGAGACCTTTTCAAAGTATGAGCCGACGGAGGATGCAGAGGATACATGAGACCCCAGCAGCACATCTTAGGTGTCCTAGTTTATTGGCTCGATCTTGTGATGGCAACCCCCGACCATGGCTATTTTGGATGTTGATGATGGTCATTTTTTTTATGTGCTTACCCCGTCGCCCCTTGCTTAGCGGATTCTAGTAGTTCGATACTTGTAAGAACAATATGTTAATATGTATAACAGTTGTTATGCTATCTAGGTCCCACTTAACTTATATTTTTGTACGGGGATTTATTTGAGTACTGCTTCCGCATGCTTGTTGTATATATATATATATATATTATATCTCGATTTGTTTGTGGATGTTGAGACCACGAGAGATTATGTGGTTTGCTTGCAGGGAGTCGCGTGCTCGTGCCCGGGGCGCAGAGCGTGACAAATTTCCTTTAGGCAGTCCATCCTCTCAACTTCTTTTAGTTAACATAACTTCAAGGTCTTTCTTTAAACATGCTAAATTCTTATATTCACAAGTAGTTTCACGCATCAGCTTTGCCTCTTGTTCAATTTCTCTCGAGAAACTATTACATTATACTCTTGTGGTAGGTATAGCTTTGAAACATTCTTTCACCCAAATAATATTCCTCAACTTTATCGCAAAGACACTTGCAAATCAACTCCAATATGCTTTAAGCATTCCAACTCATATGACATTATTGTCACGACGTACAAGCAATATCCATTTCAAATCGTCTTGTTACGCCTCAATTCCATTCTGCATCACGTCATTACGACCTTCATAAGCTTTTCACTTTCCAACCGAAAACGCTATTAACAGCCTAGTCATCAACTCAACTTAAGTCCTCGATAACTCTTTTCATGTTCGTTCATTCATTTGCGTCACATCTCGTCCTTAGTCCATTTCACCAATGGAACAACTCTTGGAGGGAATCTTCTCATGATCCGTTTGTAACAATTCACCAATCTCAGGAAATTTCAACTTTCCGCAACTCACATCGACTCTAGTCGATTCATCACTTATTACAATCCTCAATGGATTTATCACTTATCCCAATGCGTGAATCTTACTTCATCAGGTCTATAACTCGCGCTCTTCACATTTAGCATACAACAGACATTTCCTTAGAGTTCATAGAATACTCTCAAAAGTTGTTTATGTTTCTCATGATTCCTTAAATGAGTCCAATTATTTCCTCGGATGTTCAACCTGACTATTCCCAACTTCTTTCTACCAGGTGTTGAATCTTCCAAACTGTTCCTCATACTTTTTACTTGAGAGCTTAGACCTTGGTTCTCTATTGTCACGGGTCTCCTCTAGGACCACACAATATTTTGTTCATTTTTGTCACTCTTCCCTAAAAATGTACTCTCATCTTAATTGCTAGTTTTCATAACCAGTCAATGCGACTTTATCCCCATTCCGTCCGTTCCACTCAACGTCGACATCATCCTGAAATTCAACATTGTCTACAAGGCAGTCTCTCGAACTTCACTTCCAAGAATCATTCAAGTTCTGCGTCTTCTTTGTCAGTACAGACGCTCAACCACAATACTAAGACAATTTAGAGCTTTTCTTCCTTTTCGGGTCTCTTACCCTAAGAAGGAAACTATACACTTCCGTGGCATTCTCTCACTTCAAATTCAACTTATCCTTCCCATTTCATAGGACGTCAACCTTGGAGTCTACGTCAACGGCGATACCTTTACTCCAGGATTCAAATGCCACCATACTTTCACATTCTCTTCTCATAACTCAATCACCTTAAATGATAATATCCGTTCGTCCTTGGTCTCCACCAGTTCACATATCGAATGCTCAATTCGATTACCTCAAATCACTCTACAAGTATTCTCTAAGCCCTCTTTTCGTTTACTAAATCATTCACTAGAATTACAACCAGCCAGGACTATCAAATTCGTTCACTTTTCTTTTCATCAACGACCATTTCATGATCCAATCGCCCTTTAAGAACAACGTCCTATTCTTTATGGAACAACAGCTCATGATTTCATTTCTTATGGTTTCAACTCAAATAACCGATCCTAGAAAATCATTAATTCCAGGCAAATTAGTATGCCGATTTTTCCTCAACTCCTTCTATAACAGAAAAGACAAACTACCTATTTTCCACCATGGGTCTTACGCCCATGTAATTAACCATTTCCCGTAGGGATGTTCCATATTCCATAATGAACATCTCTTTGCTTATAATCCATGAGCAGGAGTTCTCTTCTTTTGCTGAGTCCCATTACCATTCCTCAAAATCAAGAAGAACAACTACCATAAGGCTCTCAAGTTTCAATCCACTCGAGGATTTACTTATCTTATTCAGGGGTCCTTGACCACCTTTACCATATACTTAAATGACCTTGAGAACTCTGTTTCACACTGGTCGATCATCCTCTGATCCTTGCCAAAGTATCATGATCCAAACAACCTTTGCTCTCAAGCAATCTAGGAGAATGCTTTCCATTGAACAACTAAACAGAGGTAATCTAGGCAGATATCATGCCTTCGAGGAAACCCTTTCTCTGGTGACCTTTCAACAACTATCAATAACCTCTTAAGGCTAAAACTGCCAAGGCCATTTTCTTTCCTCAGTATACCCAAAACCTTTAAAGTTTTCTTACCAAGATCCCTAATCCATAGGGAGACAATTTCAAATTTCATCCCTCTACCTAACTCAATCAATCTCAACCTTATTCATAACTTCACAAGCTTTTCAAAACTCTCGTGGTTCTTTCCACATATTCAATTTAGAATGAAGTAACTCAGAGTCACTTTTCTCGTGACTTCCGTCACTTAACTCATCAGCACTAGCATTAGTTGTCTTTACGACTTGGGTACAGTGGCAGCTTCTTCTCGAGTCTGTCTACCCAACCACTTTTCTCATTTCCATTTAAAGTTATCATGACCTCCCATTACACTTGGGTCTCGCACGATTAACAAAATCGAGCCATATTCTCTTCCATGACTCATACTCTAATCGCTTATCTTTACTCAATTCTCATGATCCTTTTCAGTTCTCGGATCTTCCACACCATGTATACTTGAGCCAAGTGCTCCTCTAGCGACCGTACCTTGGTCGTTCAACCTTATTAGGTTCTCATATCACTTGAACTACTATGATTCTCTCCAGAAATCAAAGACTTAAGTCATCTACTTAAGCCTAGCAGTCTCAAGTTATTCATCTCATTATCTTTCATCAGCAAACATCAGTGGTTCCCATACAACTCTCAGCTAGTTGCTCATTATACAAGGATTCTAAATCCTTATCAGTCAATGACTATTCAATAGGCCAGCCTCCACAAGGCGATTTCTCAGTTAACAACCATCACTAGGCAAGCCTCAACTAGGCAACTATCAAACAAGCATCAAGACCGCAATTCACTAACTCAATAGCTTACACTTTAAGCCTAGAGGCATCTGCTACTCTGTCACAAACACGAAGGGTATCTCATTCTCAACAAGTATCAATTCAATGGGTATAAACCCCACATGCCGTCTAATCTCTCAGTTAGACCATGGCCAAGCCAATCACATAATGCCAATCATAAAACAGGCCCATCATAAAACAGGCCCATCACAAACATCACTTTCTTTTTCAAACGGCATCCATTGCCAAGCACAAAGCTTTTAATCATGCCACTCATAGGCGTCATATCACATGCTAAGCCACTTTCAAACATTCATTAGGGAATCCATCCCGTGCCATACATGGCTTAATCACAATTGGACTCAACTTGATACCTAGACTTTCCCTTTCAAGTTATGACTTAGGTCATTCCTGCCTCTTGCCATCTTAGAAGCCTACCAGGAGCCGTTCTTTGTCCGGACCTCTCTGTCCCTACGATCACTCCCCGCTCTCATCAGACCAGGCCATTGCAGGTTGTCTCAAGTCATACAACTACGGAGAAAGCCCCGTTCCACACATCTCATACCATGCTTCATTACAGTTTATAGGTATCCCATCCACTTGTCCTATACTAAGTGACAGTTTATTAAGTCCAACAGTGATAAGTTCATGCATGCACTCTCATCAACTTTTATTTCAAAGCCACAAACACATGCACAGCATGTTCATTTTCACCACTTGTCGAACCATAATCGTTCTCACTCCAAGCCTCAATTATAGAAAACCTCTAGTTCCACCAATGACTGTCACACCTCATAGATCAATTGCCTATATTCAACTATATACCTCAAGTCAAGTCAAATTCACACGCATTCGATCACAACTGGTTTTTAATTCAAGTATTCCTTACCCGCTCCCATGTATACACCTCACCTCATATCATCCAAGACTGTCAATAGCAATCGATAACTAAACCATCAAGATACAATGTAATTCAAGCCTAAATACACTAGTACCAGTCATATATCAATCGATTTTGCTTCAATTAACGCAATCAAGCCATATATCCATTTCAAACTTCAATCCATCACAAAACCAACTCATCATAACCTTAATCTACATGTTAAGGTAGTTTACTGAAGATTTGGAAGCAAAATAACTCCTCAAAGCCTTTGAACAGCCCGGTTTCTCCACTGTCCTCAAATGGTCAAAATTTGCTCGGTATAAAGCTCCATAAACCAGTCATGTACACCCATCAAAATCATATAAAACCTTAATGTCAACTTCCTAAACTCTTATACTATGAGTTTAGAAGAGCTCACCAAAAATTTGAAAATATTTGGAGTTCGGAAGCCCCCAAAAACTATCACTCTCCTAAATCGGGTCAGAATCTGACCTTTATCCACTCAAACGAACCTACGGGATAAATGGCTAGGTCAAATTACGCTCATAATACCTTTTTAGAATGGAAAAATGATAAGCTTTAAGATGGCGGTGTTTTTCCTCAATTCGATATGAAACGATAAATTTATGGCCAAAACAGTAAGCTGGTTTTTCCTTGTCCATGAGAAACTTGTTCGGCCGAGAGAAAGAAGGGAGAAGAAGAAGAAAGGGAGAGGGTGGCCGACCAAAATGGAAGAGAGAGAGAACTTTCCACCCCCAATAATGCATATTTGGTCAATTTGATAGAATGGATAATTAATGAGCATTTAATATTTGGCCTTCTCTTTGATTGACACTTGGCAACCTTCCATTGGTTGCTTCATTGACTTTGACTCCCTTTGACTCATCTTTATCCAAGTTTCGGCAGTATATATAGGAGGGGAAATGATCAAAATGACCATCTAAACTTCCTAAGGTAAGGCCAAAGGTTGAGGGGCAAAATGGTCATTTGGCACTTTTCGTCCAAAAATCTATTTTTCCAGTATAAACTACCCTAGATGAAGCAGCATCCATTTCAATTCAAATATTGGAATTCCTCAATGTCAAATACCTAAATCTCGAGGTCAAATTTCATGTCGAGCTCTCGTCGGCTGTAATTCCAATTTATCCCAAACTGATGGGCAACTCTTGCAGGCTCTACGTGTATCGACCTTGGGATTTTTCTTAAGCCGTGACGACTTTGGTTGTCATGTAATTGTGAGGATTTATTGTTCATTCCTTCGATCCTAATTATCAAAATCCAATTTAATAAATTCTCGCAAATTACACATTTGTTAAGCGGAATCACTCATGTCCCAACGTATAATGCTAGCTAGATATTCCATGATCGTCCTTAGATTGATCTTTGCCGGCCCAAGATATTCCCTCGACAATCCTTATGGTCAAAGTGTCATTTCTCATTCAAATTCCCCAGGTCCACATATCCGACTTCGTGTCAGTCTTTCCCTTTTGGTCAATTAACTTGAGAGTGGCCAACTCCGAGCGAGTTACAACTGAGTTAAACCGATCGATATCCTTCTATTCAATAGCCTTGAGAGGGTTGAAATTCGAAATGTCACATGGACATTAGGAACTGCATTTCATCAAGTTCAATATTAAACAAATACATATTACCCTGCCTTTTACCTGTAAAAGATTGAGTTACATCCTGGCTGGTTTCCCTGCACATGTTTGCTTGGAAGCTGATCTTGTATCTTTTGTCACACAATTGATTTATGCTGAGAAGATTGTACGCAAGCCCTTGTACTAATGACACATCTTCAATGATTAGATTCCCCACCTTAACATTCCCTAAGCTAATGATCTTTCCTTTTCTTTTACCTCCAAAGGTGATGTTGCCACTGTCCACTTTGTAATATTGAGAAACATATCTCTTTCTCATGTCATGTGGCGTGAGCATCCACTGTCCAAGTACCACTTGCTTTTCTTTAGTAACACCTGAAATTAAGAAATTTTTCATGTTTTTTTTTGTACCCACACAAACTTCGGTCATTTTGTGTTAGTCTTTGGACTCGTGTCATATCTCCAGTAGATCTTTTTGGGCTTTATTTGCTCAACTAGACGTGTTTGCTTGTTAAGACCAGGTTTATTGCAAAATCAGCAATTAAATTGCTTGCTAGTGGATCTAGTGAAATGATGTGAAAAATGATCTTTGTAAAATTGAACGGAAGGAATACATTTTAATCTAGTTTTGACGTTTGGAAAAGGATTATTCTCTTCATTTGTGTTTTCATGTCCAAGTCCACATAAAAAGGAATTTGAATAGAGCGAATGTGTTGCAAAGCTTTTGCACTAAAGGAGAAATTTGTGCTAATTTTTGAAAGGTCTTCTTTCAAAAATCTACTTTCGTCCTACAGCAAGTTTCGCTCATCTTGCGAGTCGACTAGATCTTTCAGTAGTTTTTCAAGCTCATCTTTTTGTAAAAGATTTTGTTTAGTGCGCTTCGAAACTTCCTTTTTCAATTCTGAAATTTTCATTGAAGCCTTTTTGTGTTAAAAAGATTCCTTAAAAAACTCTTACATTTCCTCATAGGAGAATCAGAGTCATTTACCTCATATTCGTCTTCTCTTTCGGATTAGGCCATGAGACAAAGATTTGCTTCTTTACCATCACTTGATTCGCTTTCAGCATCACTCCATGTTTCAGCTTTGAGTGCTCGTTTCTTCTTTTCGAATCTTTCACTTCTTCTCTTTAGAAGAGGACATTATGGTTTTAAATGTCTTGGCTTTTTACATTCATAACAAACAATTTCCTTACCTTTGCTTTCTTTTTTCTTCTTTTCCTTTGAAAGGCTTCCTCTCTTATGAGAATCTTCGATTCTTGTTGCTTCTAAAGTTACTCCCATTTCTCATGAGAGTTTTGAAACTTTTTGTAAATAGGGCCATTTCAGCATCATCAACATCTTCAGCAGATGTATTCTCATCATCAGCGTTAAAGGCAATTACTTTCTACCTTTGGCAAGATTTTATTTGTTTACGCCTTCAGCCTCGTATGAAATCAGTGTGCCAATAAGTTAATCAATGGAGATGGGTTGAACATGCATGGTTTCTCAGACTGAGGTATTTATAGTCATCTAGGCATCCGGAAGTGATCTAAATAGCTTGTTTACTTTTTCAGAGTCTGTGAAGATTTTTCCTTGACTTGCCAAGTTGTTCACTATGTCAGTGAATCTCTTATGCATCTCTCGTACTATTTCATCCGGGCTCATTAAGGACATTTCATATTTTTCGAGAAAATTGTTCATCTTGTCCTTGTATGTGCTTTCATAGACTAGCTAAAGATGATCACAGATTTCTTTAGCTGAGGTACATGAAGAGATTCGATTAAATTTAGATGGATATAAAGAGTAGTAAAGAAAATGTCTAGCTTTAGAATTGAGAGCAGCTTTTTTGTGAATCAATGAAAGTCATGTAGCAGTTGCAGTAGCGATTTGGTCAGCCGTTTGTTCTCCAGCAGGTATAGGAGTAGTAGGAAGTTGTTTTGGATCACATCCTGCATGTCTTGATCAGAGGCATCAAGATAGACGTAGATCCTATTTTTACAGTAGTTGTAGTTGCTTTTGTCGAAGTATGGAGGCTTGTTGGGTGCTGCGGATTCATTGCTCATAAAACCACCAAAGTCAGCCATGATTAGGATCTTTATGCTTCGAAGAAATAAACTTCAAATACAAGCAATAGAGCTCTGATTCGAATTGTTAGAACAGACTATGTAACCGAGAGGGGGTGAATAGGTTATATCCAATTTTTTCAACTTTCACGAAAAGCCAAAGGAGATTTGAAAAAGATCGGGTAAGCAAATATTTTTCTAAATAGTAGCAGAGAGGTTGCAAGCAAAGATATGATCAAGAAGAGATCTGCACACCACATTTATAGTGGTCAGCTTTTACCAAGCCTACGTCTGCTCCACACAACTAACAGCCACAACTCGGGTCAGAATGCACTAGTAATCTGTCTCATAAGTTACAAACAGTACGTGAGCTAATCTTTCTCGAGATAGATTACACTATCTTGATAAAGCCTCACTACCTTCTGTGTACACTTGTCTATGCACGATTACAGGCAACAATAGATCGCAAGATCTTTTACATAAGTGCCTTTCAACTAGAACACACGTCTAGAGCACTTTACAAGGTTTGCAATAAGCATGAATTTTCTCTCAACTTCCTACTCTTTGTCCTCATGACCTCCTCCTTATATAGGTTTTCGAAAAATAGTTGTTGCACCAACTCTGGAGGAGAAAAAGAGCCGTTGGAGATCGATGGGACAGTTTTAGGATGTGTTGGGATCTCTTTCGCATTGTTAGGTGAGACTTTCCTAAAATAGGTGCTGACTCACTACTTCTCGCTGACAGTTCTATAGACCCTCTGACATGGCAGACTACAGCTCTCGATAAAGCTAAAATCTTCTCGTTGGCCATTTCTAGCTTGTGCAAACAACCTTAGCAGATCTTTTCGAAACTCTAGCATGTTTGCATTTTATACTCTTTATTCCTCCTGATTTTTTAAGTACCGATATCAACCAACCGGTGACCAGATCTTTTGAGTGCCTTGGCGCCTGTTTCCATGAAATTGCTTTGGTCTACACACCAAAGGTAAATAAAATACCTAAGGATAGTTTGGCAATCATCAAAATGTTTTATGAGATGTTTTTCCACTATATTTTTAAGGGTTGAACTCTTCAAGATTTGAGATAATTGCACAAGGTAAATTTTCATTCATCAAATCATGTGCCAAATACATATAGTAGATGGACTTTTAAAGCCAAAAAGAGGCAAATTGTCACACCCCAAACCCGGCGAGCGGGCGAACATCTCACCAAGCCGTTCATGTATGAATGAAAGCTCCAGGATCCAACAGCCAATGTCCTTTGCGCTAAAGGAAACGCGCATGCGAAAGCGATACCAACTCCAATTGTACAAATACATCAACACCCGATGACTCAAGACATATACATCTAAAATTTCATTAACCAATTCCAAAGGTTCAATTCCTAATTCACCAATCCGAAGTTCAATCCTTAATATCACAAAAGGCAAATCCATTCGAAATACAAATGGGTCAACTATCTCTTCAAATGCCAATCCTTGGCAAGCTCTCGCTTCCTTCGCCTGGGACCTGAAAAATTAAGCCATCACTGGGGTGAGATATAAATCTCAGTAAGGTGGGTCCTAACCCTAGGTTAGGCCGACCGTCTACTCAGGCAGTCATCTATCCTAAAATTCCATACTCATAATTATACAGGCACATCAAGCACAAATCTATAAAACATCAACATGCAGATGACAGGCATGCAATGATGACTTTACGTCACACTCAGATGATCATGCACACTCGGCCTGCCACTTCACCACATCCACCAATCTCCGCCTGCCTCAATTTTTAGCCCGCTATTAAATCGCATCAGGCTCAATCCGCGTAAACGCATTAGACCATCATTGGCAACAAGCGTAAGCGCATCAGGTTCCAATGAATCTCCAAGCAAATATCACCATCTCATAACTCCGTCCTGCGAATAGTTCGCATCAAGACCATGGCCAACTCAACCCCGCGATCTCGTCGCATCAGGGTGCCACACGACATCAACTCCACCATGCGATCTCGTCGCATCAGGTTATACATCTCCTGCCCCGCGTCTTATACGCCTCAGGGTCTCTCGATCCCACAAGTAATTCACATCAGGACCGTGGCTATCTTAACCCCGCAATTTCATCGCATCAGAGCGCCACACAATATCAACTCCATCCCGTGATCTCGTCACATCAGGGTATCCATCTGCCGCCCCCCATCTCATACGCCTCAAGGCATTGCCATGTCGTGCTCATGCCATGATTCACTATTCAATGCACAAACAAAACAATAAGTGCATCTCATGCACAATTTGAAAATCCATGGCATGTAAGACAATCAATGACATTCCACGTGGCACACAATTTAAACACAACAATATCACACATGACTTTCTATAACCACTTAGGGCATTTTAAAAGCTATCCCTTTGGACTATCCTCCTAAATCGATCAAATTAAACCTTGACTCATCCAATCGAATCCAATTTTCCTAGCATAAGGTTAGAATTTCCCTTACCTTAGGTTTGATTGCACAATTTACTCCTCTTGAGCCTCGAAAGTTTCGGCCCCCAATGTCCACAACCGGACTTGTCGCATAACCTAATAAAATCCAACCAATTCCAAAAATTTCCAAGTCTAATTCAACCATCCATGAATCCTAATCCTCCATAGCATAATCCTCAACATCTTAACATGTTCTAATCACCAATTTGAGACTCAAAATCTAATACCAATAGCCCTCCATGGTTCGGCCATGCACAGAACCAAACCGGTTCCTCACGGTTTTGTGCATGCCGTGAGCTACCAGCCCTAATTCAACTCCAAATCCCACATTTAACCTTTATCCTACCTCTTAACATGTCTAACTAAGGGTTTGGGAGGCTCTCCGAAGGTTTGAAGTCGATTGGTCGCCGGAATCCCGCTGAACGTTGTCGGTTCTTCCCAAGTCAGAATCTGGCAGTTTTCTATTCTAAGTTCACAAGATCGATTCGAGGTCAAAACTTCATCAAATCAAGCCCAAATTTTTACCACATATTCATCTACATGTCTACTAGATCATCACAAAATTTTACCTCAAAAATCCAACAATTTAGCCTTCTAAAGGGTCAGAAACAGGACCTACCTCAGGTTGAGTCAGATTCCGTCGACTCCCGGGAAAAAACTTGGCCGGAGCTCCTCAGTGCTCCAAATGGCGTGCTTCCACTTCGAGGAAGTCAGCAAGACATAGATCTAGGTTGGTATGGCTGGCCGGCATCCAGGTGGTGGCCGGAGGAGGTCATCGTGGGCAGCGAACAGCAGCTCATAAAGCTGTCACCGGCGAGTAGATGGAGAAGAAAGAATAAGGGGAATGCTCGGTGGTCTAGGGGTGAAATGGCCGGCCAAAAATGATTGAGGAGAGATAGAGAAGGCTTATATACAATCTTTTGGTCAATGCTTTGAATGGTAGTTGGCCAAAAGTTGATATGACTACTCCTTGCCCCATCTCTTGACACTTGTCCATCTTGCCTTCCCAATGAGATCAATGGCCCTCATTCACTCTTGAATTTCGGCAGCCTTGAGGGGGTTTAAAGACCAAATTGGCCTTCTTCAAAAGCTTGGCCAAGGGTCTAAGCTTGAGGGGTTAAAGAGTAATTTTACCTCCAACGTTGAGAACATCGTTTTTCTCGTCCCAATAACCTTTGATAGGGCGATGACCAATCCGAATAACGTTGGAATTCTTGATTTTTCATTTCAAATATTTCAAGACTCGTTTCTGATAGTTTTCTCTATCAGACGTGATTCCAGCCTATCCCGAATCGACGGGCGGCTTTTGTAAACATTACGCGTATCGACCCCGTGATTCGTATCACGTTTAGGGCTCGTTAATTCGTTGCGGCTTTGGTTGTCATGTAATTGTGAGGGTCTATCACTAGTTCCCTCGACAATCCTTATGGCCAAAGTGTCATTTCCTATCCGAGTTTCCTAGGTCCACGTACCTCGTCTCGCGTTAGCCTTTCCCTTTTGGTCAGTCTACTCAAATTGGTCAGATTCGAGCGGAATAAGACTGAAACACATCGCTTGATACATATAAACTTCTCATTACTGAGTCTGAAATTGACTGAAAATTAGAATGTTACAACTCTTCCCCCCTTAAAGAAATTTCGTCCTCGAAATTTGCAACCTTCCAACCCATCCAATCCTTTGGGGTATTGGTGCCTCGTTGCACCCTTATTCTTCCGAATAATCCTTTCCATGGCCTGACGATCTTGCTCGTCCTTTCCAGCCCAACTATATTTCCTTTGGGACTAGTCTCCTTCAGTCTCAATCCAATGGACTTCTCTCCACTCTCTTTTGGTATTCATATCGTTTGCCAGCAGCTCTTCCTCGAGCATTCACCTTATCTCTTTCATTTGTCCATAACCATTATTACCACGCCCTCGCCAGAATGCATTCTTAATGTCATCACCCTTCGGCGTATTACTCTTTTCGAGCTCCCTTTCATGCCAACAGAGATTCTAGGGCTTTATCAATTTGCCCTCCATTAATCAAATCGAGTTATGGCTCTCTTAACTCCTTAAACATTTACATGGTTATTTCCGTAGCAATCCATTCTCCACTCCATCTGAAAATTCCCTGGGATCAAAGTGGTCCTCCAACTTTCAGCGCCGTGTCTTTTCCTTCCATCGGCACCCCTTGTGCTCGACTACAAGATAGACAAATTTCAACTTTCAATCTTATCACCGATATATATATATATATATATATATATATATATATATATATGCATCTTGGCACATCTTTGTGCCATCCCTAGGAAACACCATAATTCTCCCTTTGAATTTCAATGAGGTCATCTTCTTAAGTTTCTCTTCACTGTTGGACTCGTACTTCCGTCCATGGGCCTCAAGAGTTCCATCCATTTCTATAATCCCTCCAGCGCTGGTGTTTAATCATGGCACACCTCAATTTCCTTCTAGTCTTCTGGTCAGGCGTTTCCGGCGGCCATCACACTAGTCCATTAATGAACTTCCAATTTAGAAGTTGAATCTCTTATTTCTTGAGGGAAGATCTGTCCCTCCATCACCAACTATACAAGGCTCAATCCTTAACTGTAAACATCCGCTAAACGATTCACCATTCCTTAGCGATACGAACACTGCTATAACAACACTTGGGTGATCTCTTTGATCCACATGCCTCACCTTCAATTCCCTTTAAGCAGTCCATACCCTCAACCTCCTTTAGTTCACACAACTTCGAGGTCTTTCCTTGCACAAGCAACGCTTCTACATCCACGAGCAATTTCATCTTTCGGCATTGCCTCTCATTCAATTTTTCTCGGGAAATTACTACGTTATTTTCTTGTAGTAGATATTAACTTAAACCTCTTTTCACTCAAGCAAGGTTTCTCAAACTTTGTCGCGAGCTCTAAGCATTGCAACTCATGTGGCCTTACTATCATGGCGTACATGTAATACTCACTTCAAATCACCTTGTTACGCCTCAAGTTCCATTTGCGTCGTGTCATTACGACCTTCATAAGCTTTTCAATTTCCTACTGGAATTGTTATAGATAGCGTAGTCATTAGCTTAACTCGAGTCCTCGAAAACTCTTTTCACGTCCATTCACCCATTCGCGTTACGTCTCGTCCTTAGTCCATTTGACTAATAGAACAACCCTTGTAGGGAATCTTTCCACCGTCCGTCTATTGCAATTCATCAATCTCAGTAAATCTCAACTTCTTGCAACCCGCATCAACTATAGTCGATTCATCACTCATTCCAGTCCTCAAAGGATTTATCACTTATTCCAATGCGTGAATCCTATTTCATCAAATCCACAACTTGCGCTCTTCACACTTAGCATGCAATAGACATTTCCTTAGAGCTCATATGACACTCTCAAAGACGGTTCATGTTTCTCATGGCTATTTACATGAGTTCAACCATCGTCTCTCGAGATGATAACGACCCACTCAATCATTCCTTAGGCACTTAGTTTGACTATTATCCACTTCTTTCTACCAAGTGTCAAATCTTCCAATTATTCCTCGCACTTCTCACTTGAGAGCTCATACCTTGGCTCTCTGTTGTCATGGATCTCTTCTAGGACCGCACGACATTTTATTTATTCTTGTCACTCTTCTCTCGAGAAGCATTAGTGCTTTAGCCTCTGAGTTCCCTACTTACTAAGGCGACCTTATCCCGATTTCGTTCGTTCCATTAAACGTCAACATCATCTTGGAATTCAACATTGTCTATAAGACTGTCTCTCGAATTTCACTTCTAGGAATCATCCAAGTTCTGCGTCTTCTTCCTCAGTCCAGACACTCTATCCTAAACACCAAGACAATCAGAAGTTCTTCTTCCTTACACACTAGGGTCCCTTACCCTATGAAGGAAATTATACACTTCCGTGACATTCTCTCACTTCAAATTCACCTGGTCCTTTCCATTTCATAGGACGACAACCTTGGAGTCTGTGCCGACGGCAATACCTTTACTCCAAGGTTCAGATGCCACCATGTTTTCACATTCTCTTTCCCATAACTCAGTCACCTCAAGTGACAATATCTGTTCGTTCTTGGGTCTCCACCAGTTCACTTGTCGAATGGTCACTTCGATTACCTCAAATCACTTTGTGAGTATTCTCTAAGTGCTCTTTTCATTTACTACACCATTCATTTGAATCATAACCAGTCAGGACTACCAAGTCCGTTCACTTTTCTTTTCGTCAATGACCAATTCATGGTCCAATCACCCTTTAAGAACAATGCCCTATTCTTGAGGGAATATCAACTTATGATTTCATTTCTCAGGGTTCCAATTCAATCAACCGATCCTAGGAAATCATTAACTTCAGGCAATCCAGCATGCTGATTCTTCTTCGACCTCATTCATAACAGAAAAGACTTACTACTCACTTCCATTATGTGTCTTACGCCCAGGTAATCATCCATTTCCCGTAGGCACATTCCATATTCATAATGAACATTTCTTTGCTCGTAATCCATGAGCAGGAGTTCTCTTATTCATAAATCTGTCGATCATTCTCCTCTTTTGTTGAGTCCCATCATCATTCCTCAAAATCAGGAATAACATCCAGCCATAAGGTTTTCAAGTTCCAATCCACTCAGGAATCTACTTATCTTATTCAAGGGTTCTTGACCACCTTTGCCATATGCTTAAATGACCTCGAGAACTTTGTCTCGTACCGGTCGACCATCCTATGATCCTTGCAAAAGTATCAGAATCCAAACAACCATTGCTCTCAAGCAATCCCAGGATGATACTTTCCATTGAACAACTCAACAGAGGTAGTTTAGGCAGATCTCATGGCTTTGAGGAAATCCTTCCTCTAGTGATCTTTCACCAATCCTCAATTACCTCTTAGGGCTAGTACTGTTGGGGTCACTTTTCTTCTTTAGTGCACTCAAAATCTCCAAGGTTTTCTCACAAAACTCTCAATTTAAAAGAAGGCAGTTTCAAGTTTCATCTTTCCATCATGCTCAATCAATCTCAATCTTATACCTAGCTTCACAAGCTTTTCCAAGCTCTCTTGGTCCTTCCTACACATTCAATCTGGAAAGATTAACTCAGAGTCACCTTCTTCGTGACTTCCATCACTTTCACTCTTCAGCACCAGCATTTATCACCACGGTGACTTAGAGAATTATGGCAGCTCCTTCTCGAGCTTGCTTAACCAATAAATTTTCTCATTTTCATTTAAAATTCTCACGACCCATTCAACTCTTGGGTCCTATACAATTAACAGATCGAGCCATATCCTCTTTTGGTACTCATACTCCAATCGTCCATCTTTACTCAATTCTCATGATTCATATCAGTTCTCGGATCTTCCATATCAAGTATACTTGAGCCCAAAGTTATTCTACGACCATGCTGTCGTCGTTCGACGTTCTTTGATTCTCATGTCACTTGGACCACTATGATTCCCTCCATGATTAAAACTCAAGCCATCTACTCAAGTCTATCAGTTTCAGGCTGCTCACCTCAATATCTTTCACCATCAACCAACCCTCTTATGATTCCTGGACAATTCTCAATTAATCGCCAATTATTCGAGGATCCCAAATCCTCCTTGGTTAGCAATCATTCTTTAAGACAGTCTCAACGAGGCAACTTCTCGACTAACGACCACTACAAGGCTAGCTTCAACTAGGCGACTATCAATCAAGCACTCAAGATGTGATTCACTAGGTCAAAAGCTCATACTCTGGGCCTAAAGGCATCCGCCACTCTAGCATAGTCACAACAGACTATCTCATCTCAACATGCCTCGGTTCAACGGGTATAAACCCCTTACATCATCTAACCTCCCAGTCATACCTTGGCCAAGCCAATCACATGAGGCTAATCATCAAACATGCCTAACAGGCCCATCACAACCATCACTTTTCTTTTTCCAAGGGCATCCACTTTCAAGCACAACGCCTTTAACCATGCCACTCGTAGGCGCCATTACACAGGTCATACAACTTTCAATCATCCTTGATGAGAATCAATCCCTGCCACACGTCCCTTATCCACGATTAGACTCAACCTGATACCTATACTTTTCTTTTCAAGTTATGACTTAGGTCATTCCCGCCTCTTGCCATCTTAGAAGCCTGCTAGGAGCCGCTCCTTGTCCAGACCTCTCTGTCCCGGCGATCACTCCCCACCCTCATCAGACCTGGCCGTTGCAGGTTGTTCCAAATGATACATCTACGGAGAAAGCCCCGCTCCATATGTCCCATACCATGTTTCATTACAGTTTATAGGTATCCCATCAACTTATCCCATACCAAGCGACGGTTTATTAAATCCACCAGCGATAAGTCACTGCATGCACCCTCATCAACTTTCGTTTCAAGCCATAAACATAAGCACAGCATGACCGTCCTCATCACTTGTCCTGTCAAAATTGCCTTCAGATCAATTTCTATCCATTCAAGAGTTCTAATTCCACCAATGACCGTCATATCTCACAGATCACTTGCTTATATTCCATTATATATCTCAAGTCCAGTCAGCATTCAAATCAAATCCCTATGCATCCGATCACAACTGATCTTCAATTCAGATACTCCTTGTATTTATCACAACTCATATCATCCAACGTTGTTAATAACAATCGATAACTAAAACCATCAAGATATCATGTAGTTCAAGGCTGAATCTACCAATACTTGTTGTCTCTTTATAACTCGTACTTCTAAAGTTAGGTCATTGATAAATCAAGATCACAATCATACACTTCAATTAATCCTTCATTCATAATTCTTTCCCTAGCAAACTCAAATCCAAGCTCATGACTCCTCATTCATAAGCACTTTTCTACTATCCTCAAGCACAATTACTACCTCAAAATCCATGCTTATAGCTCTTTAATCCCATCTTGCTTCCACTTAAACCTTAATCACCACATAGCTCAAGGTCATCCATTAAAGTCAACTCTAGGACCATTAAAGTGTACACAAGTTCAAGCCTACAATCCTCAAGATTCAGCAAATCCATGCTTATCCCTAAAGGACTCACTACCTAATTGCCCTTAAGTCATCGCTCCTTATCACTCCAAATCTTAATCACATTGGATCGAGCTGACCTTGCTCTAATACCAAACAAGCAGGGATGTTACGCCCCGAACCCGACAACCGGGCGAACATCCTACCAAGCTGTTCATGTCTGAATGAAAGCTCTAGGATCCAATGGCCACTATCTTTTGCGCTAAAAGAAACGCACATGCGAAAGCGATACCAACTCCAATTGTACAAATACATCAACACCTGATGACTCAGGACAAATACATCCAAAATTTCATTAACCAATTCCAAAGGTTCAATTCCTAATTCACCAATCCGAAGTTCAATCCCTAATATCACAAAAGGCAAATACATTCCAAATACAAATGGGTCAACTATCTATTCAAATGCCAATCCTTAGCAAGCTCTCGCTTTCTTCGCCTAGGACCTGAAAAATTAAGCCCCCACTAGGGTGAGATATAAATCTCAGTAAGGTGGGTCCTAACCTAGGTTAGACCGACCGTCCACTCAGGCAGTCATCTATCCTGAAATTCCACACTCATAATCATACAGGCGCATCAAACACAAATCTATAAAACATCAACATGCAGATGACAGGCATGCAATGATGACTTCGCATCACACTCAGATGATCATGCACCCTCGACCTGCCACTTCACCACATCCACCAATCTCCGCCTACCTCAATTTCTAGCCCGCGATTAAATCACATCAGGCTCGGTCAGCGTAAACACATTAGGTTCCAATGAATCTCTAAGCCAATACCACCATCTCATAACTCCGACCTACGAATAGTTCGCATTAGGACCGTGGCCAACTCAACCCCGTGATCTGGTCGCATCAGGGCGCCACACGACATCAACTCCAACCCGCGATCTTGTCGCATCAAGGGGCCACGCGACATCAACTCCACCCCACAATCTCGTCGTATTAGGGTATACATCTCCTGCCCCGCATCTCATATGCCTCAAGGCCTCTACGTCCCGCAAGTAATTCGTATCAGGACTGTGGCTATCTCAACCCCGCGATTTCATCGCATTAGGGCTCTACACAATATCAACTCCACCCCGCGATCTCGTTGCAACAAGGTATCCATCTTCTGCCCCGCGTCTCATACGCCTCAAGGCCACGCCATGTCGTGCTCTTGCCATGATTCACTATTCAATGCACAAACAAAACAAGTGTATCGCATGCACAATTTGAAAATCCATGGCATGTAAGACAATCAATGACATTTGTCATGGCACACAATTTAAACACAACAATATTACACATGACTTTCTATAACCACTTAGGGCATTTTAAAAGCTACCCCTTTGGAATATCCTCCTAAATCGATCAAATTAAACCTTGACTCACCCAATCGAGTCCAATCTTCCCAGCATAAGATTAGGTTTTCCCTTATCTTGGGTTTGATTACGCAATTTACTTCTCTTGAGCCTCAAAAGTTTCGTCTGCCAATGTCCACAACCGGACTTGTCCCGCAACCTAATAAAATCCAACGAATTCGATAAATTTCCAAGTCTAATTCAACCATCCATGAATCCTAATCCTCCATAGCATAATCCTCAACATCTTAAAATGTTCTAATCACCAATTTGAGACTGAAAATCCAACGCCAACAGCCCTTCATGGTTCGGCCATGCGCAGAACCAAACCGGTTCCTCACGGTTCTGTGCATGCCGTGAGCTACCAGCTCTAATTCAACTTCAAATCCAACATCTAACCCTTATCCTACCTCTTAACATGTCTACCTAAGGGTTTGGGAGGCTCACTAAAGATTTGAAGTCGATTGGTCACCGGAATCCAGTTGAACGTCGCCGGTTCTTCCCAAGTCAGAATCCGAAAGTTTTCTATTCCAAGTTCACAAGATCGATTCGAGGTCAAAACTTCATCAAATCAAGCCCAACTTTTTACCACATATTCATCTACATGTCTACTAGAACTTCACAAAATTTGACCTCAAAAATCCAACAATTTAGCCTTCAAAAGGGTCAGAAATTGGACCCACCTCAGGTTGAGTCAGTTTCCGTCGACTCCCGGGAAAACGCTTGGTCGGAGCTCCTCAATGCTCCAAATGGAGTGCTTCCACTCTGAGGAGGTAGGCAAGACATAGATCTAGGTTGGTATGGCTGGCCGGTGTCTAAGTGGTGTCTGGATGAGGTCATCGTGGGCGGAGAACAGCAGCTCCTGAAGCTGTCGCCGGCGAGCAGATGGAGAAGAGAGAATAAGGGGAATGCTAGGTGATCTAAAGGTGAAATGGCCAGCCAAAAATGATTGAGGAGAGAGAGAGAAGGCTTATATACAAACTCTTGGTCAATGCTTTGAATGGTAGTTGGCCAAAAGTTGATATGACTACTCCTTGCCCCATCTCTTGACTCTTGTCCACATTGCCTTCCCAATGAGATCCAATGGCCCTCATTCACTCTTGAATTTCGGCAGCCTTGAGGGGGTTTAAAGACTAAATTACCCTTCTTCAAATGCTTGGGTAAGGTTCTAAGCTTGAGGGGCAAGAGGATAATTTTACCCCCGACGTTCAGAACGTCGTTTTTCTCGTCCCAATAACCTTCGATAGGGCGACGACCAATCCGAATAACGTTGGAATTCTTGATTTTCCATTTCAAATTTTCAAGACTCGTTTTTAATAGTTTTCTCTATCAAACGTGATTTCAGCCTATCCCGAACCGACGGGCGGCTTTCGCAGACATTACGCGTATCGATCCCATGAATTGTATCTCGTTTAGGGCTCATCAATTCGTTGCGGCTTTAGTTATCATGTAATTGTGAGGGTCTATCACTAGTTTCCTCGACAATCCTTATGGCCAAAGCGCTATTTTCTATCCGAGTTCCCTAGGTCCACGTACCTTGTCTCGCATTAGCCTTTTTCTTTTGGTCAGTCTACTCGAATTGATCAGATTTGAGCAGAATAAAACTAAAACACATCGCTTGATACATATAACTTCTCATTACTAAGTCTGAAATTGACTGAAAATCAAAATATCACACAAATGAAAAGACTAAAGTCTAGTCTAGAAACTAGAAACATTAAAAACATAGAAACCATAAAAAATTTAATGTTTTTCGAAACTAGAAACGAGATAATTCCTATGATCATCCCTAGGTGTCTTTCAAGTTTCCAACACGAGGGAATGACAAAGTATTTATTGTCATGTGGACTCGATGATGAGACTTTTGTCCTTCGGCTTGCGTCCTTTCGATATCGACGAGACATGTCGTGCGATGTGTCGAGCTTTAATGCAGGTTAATTTCCTTGATTTGGTAAGCGTGTGTCACGCCCCGCACATCTAACGTGAGCACGCAATCATCCCTGCAAGCAAACAAAAAAAATCTCTTGGTAGTCCCAAGGATCCAGCTATATATAAAGAAAGGTCGAGAGATAAAATAGTTTACGTTAAGCACATGGAAGCGGTTCCCAACAACTCCCCGTACAATATATATATATATATATATATACATACACAAGATTAAGTAGGACTAGGTAACATCATAAAGTCATACATCAACACCAACAGCTAACGACTGCTACTCCGCTAAACATCAGGGCGACAGGTAAGCATGCCAAAAAGGTATCCACAAAATCCACCCTGGGGTGAGGTTAGGTCGTTAGTCAAAAAGTCAGATCGACGTCCGGAGTCGTATAGGAAGAGCTGCTAGAATCTCCGGTGTCCTAAGTCTCCTCCGACAGCTCTTACTCAGAGAAAGTCTCCGACGGGACCTCCACGAAGTCCTCTATAGTCGCCTCCTATGACGGCTCGGCTCGACCTCCATCCGTGGTCGCCTCCTGATCCAGCTCGGCTAGGTCTCCATCAGATAACTCTACCACAATGATCTCGTCCTCCGGCGGTGGTACCGAATACTCCGTTGTCGGCGTCCGCTTCGGGCCGTTCCTCGACCCAACCACTGAACCCTTAGGAAACTCCTGGTCCGAGATCGTCTGACACCAGAGAGGTATAACACCCTTCGGAACCTCGTCATCATCTCTTCACATCATCCAAATTACACACCAAATTCATCCATCCATCCAAATGTATAGCACCCTTCAAAACCCTCAAGAACCTCAATTCATCCATCCAAATTTCGAAGGTATAACACCCTTCGGAACCCTCAAGAACCTCAATTCATCCATCAAAATCACCTATAACATACTCATCATCATCTCTTCACATCATACACACCAAATTACAACAAAATCAAGCATATCCAGCCACCCACAGAATCGTTTTGGCCCGGCATTGAACCGATTTCATTCGGTTCTGTTCATGTCGGGTACAACTGGTTCTAATCTACCTCAAATCCATCAATTATGCACCATCCCACTTCTCATAATATCTACCTAAAGGTTTGGATGGCTCACCATGAGTTTCAAGCAGCGTGGTCACCGAAAAGTCACCAAAGGTTGCCTGACGTCCAAGGACCAGAATGCCGACAGTTTCTAGGTGAAATATACAAGACCGGTTCATGGTCAAAACCTTGTCAAATCAAGCTCAAATTTTTACCACATAATTATCTATGTGTCTACTTGATCTCCACCAAATTTGAGCTTTAAACTCCAAGATTTCGGCTGTCAAAAGGGAAGGGAACCGAGCCTACCTCAAACTGAAGCAGAATCTATCGGCATGTGGGAGATTGCTTGGCCGGGACTCCACAGAGCTCCAATCAACCTGATTCCAGTTAGAGGAGTTCGGAAAGACGTGAATCTACATCTGGGTGGTCGGCCGGTAGCAGCGGGTGGTTACAGAAGCCAGTCGTGGCCAGCAAATAAGCGGTTCGGCGACAGTCGGGCTAAAACTGGAGAAGAAGAAGAAGAAGAAGAGCTCGGTTCTTTTGGGGTGGGTGATCGGCCAAATGAAGAGTGAGAGAGAGAGGAAAGAGAGAGCTTTGTTATCCCCAAAAATTTGGTCAATTGAGTTGATTGGTAGGTAGCATTTAATGTGAGATGATCTTGGCCCCTTGGATGCTTAACACTTGGCATTTGCTCTTTCCCATGAGATCCAACGGCTCCTTTTTGCTCTTGAATTTTCGGCAGCTTAGGGGGGGGAAATGTCCATTTTTGCCCTTCCTCAATTATAATAACAAAGTTCTAAGCTCGAGGGGCAAAACGGTCATTTTACCCCCGACGTTCCAAACGACGTTTTTCTCATTCCAAGATTATTTGATAGGGTGACGGTCAATCCAAATGACGTTGTAATTCTTGATTTTCCATTTCAAACTTTTCAGGACTCGTTTCTAATAGTTTTCTCTATCAGACATGATTCCAGCCTATCCCGAACTGACGGGCGGCTTTTGCAGACATTATGCGTATCGACCCAGTGATTCTCATCATGTTTAGGGCTCGTCAATTCATGGAGGCTTTGGTTGTCATGTAATTGTGAGGGTTTATCACTAGTCTCTATTGTTTCGATCGTCACAGTCCGATTTAGGATAATTTTGCAAATCGTACGCTGGTTAAACGGCATCACCTGCGCTCGCTCGCATAGTAATCCTTGATCGTTCTTAGATCGGCCCTTTTTGTGGTTCTAAATATCCCCTTGACAATCTTTATGGTCAAAGCGTCATTTCCTATTCGAGTCGCCTAGGTCCACGTACCTTATCTCGCGTTAGCCTTTCCCCTCTGGTTAGTCTACTCGAATTGATCATATTTGAGCGGAACACGACTAAAACACATCACTTGATATATATAAACTTCTCATTACAAAGTCTGAAGTTGGTTGGAAATCAGAATGTCACAACTCTTCCCCCCTTACAAAAATTTCGTCTTTGAAATTTACGTTACACTTGACTACTCAAATAAATGAGGGTGTTGTCGCCTCATCGTCTCTTCGTTCTCCCACGTGGCTCCTTCCGTTCCGTGGTGCTCCGATATTACTTTGACAAGAGGGATCTTCTTATTCCTAAGGATCTGCTCATTCCGGTCCTCGATCCTTATTGGCTTCTCTATATAGGATACTCAGTCATCCACCTCTATAGCTTCGTAGTCCAACACATGTGTCGAGTCAGGCTCATACTTTCTTAGCATCGACACATGGAATACATTATGTACCTGGGATAGATTTGGCGGTAAAGCGAGCCGGTAGGCCAAGGTCCAATTCTCTCCAATATCTCAAAAGGGCCTACATATCTTGGGTTCAGCTTCCCTTTCCTTCCGAATCGCGAAAGTCTTCTCATTGGCGACACTTTGAGGAAGACATGATTGCCCACTTGAAACTCCAGGGGCTTGTGCCGCTTGTGTGCATAGCTTTCCTAGCGACTCTACACTGTCCTCATTCTATCCCGGATGATCTTCACTGCTTCCACCGATTGCTCTACTAACTCGGGGTTTGTGATACTCCTCTCTCCTACTTCATCCCAGCATATTGGTGTCCTACAGGCTCTGCATAGAGTGCCTCGAACGGTGCCATCTGTATACTCTGCTGGTAGCTATTATTGTACGCGAACTCTACCAGGTGCAATTGTTATTCCCATCCGCCTTTGAAATATATAACGCACACTCTTAACATGTCCTCGAGTGTCTAGATGGTCCTTTCTGATTGTCCATCTGTCTGCAGGTGGTATGCTGTACTGAACTGCAGTCGGGTCCCCATGGCCTCTTGTAGGCTCTTCCAAAAATTTGCCATAAACTTCGGATCCCGATCTGAGGTGATCGTCACTAGTACTCCGTGTAATCTTACTATGTGCCTCATGTACAGTTATGCGTACTTATCCATGGCGAAGTCCCTTCGTGCAGGAATGAAGTGTGCGGACTTGGTCAATCTATCTACAACTACCCATATCGAGTCGTGACCTCTCTGACTCCTCGAAAGTCCTATCACAAAATCCAAAGTTATGTGCTTTCACTTCCATTCTGGAATTTCCAGCGGCTGCAGCAATCCTCCAGGCTTACAGTGTTGCGCCTTCACTTGCTGGCAAGTCAAACATTTAGCAACATACCTTGCCACGTCTACCTTCATCTCGTTCCACCAATAATGTTGTCTCAGGTTCTAGTACATCTTTGTACTTCCAGGGTGGACACTGTAGTTGCTCCTATGAGCCTCTGACAAAATTCATTCTCGAAGTCCTTCATCTTTTGGTAAACATAACCGTCCTCGAAACTTTAAGAGTCCGTCCTCAGACACTTGGAATTATGGCTTCCTCTTCGTTGCGTCTATGCTAATAATTTTTTGAATCTCTGGGTCCGTAGCTTGTAATGCTCTTACCTCATCTTGGACCTCAGGTTCCACTCTCAAGGTTGCTATCAAATTGGATAGTTGATCAACCTCTAATCTGAATTCAGAGTCTCTCAAGTCCTCTATTGTCGACCAACTTCTCACCAACAGGCATGCAATGCTTGACTTTCAACTCAATGCGTCTGCCACTCTGTTTGCCTTCCTAGGATGATATAATATTTCACAATCACAATCTTTCAACAGCTCCATCCACCTGCGCTGTCTCAAGTTCAGCTCTCTCTGGGAAAACAAGTATTTCAGACTTTGGTGGTCTGTATATATCTGAAACTACTCGCCACAAAGATAGTGCCTCCAAATCTTTAAGGCAAACACAATTGCCGCTAACTCCAAGTCGTGGGTCAGATAATTCATCTCGTGCGGCCTCAACTGCCGGGATGCATAAGCTACTACTTTGCCGTGCTGCATCAATACACAGCCTAATCCTTTCAGCGAATCATCGCTAAAAATCTCATAGCCTCCTGGTCTCGACGGAATGGTCAGTACTGGTGCGGTTATCAATCTATGCTTAAGCTCTTGGAAACTTTGCTCACATCTATCAGTCCATTCAAACTTCGTTTCCTTCTTCATTAACCGCGTCAGCGGGACGGCTATAGATGAGAATTTCTCCATAAATCGCCTATAATATCCTGTTAGTCCCAAGAAGCTCCTAACCTCCGTAACCGTAGTAGGCCTCGGCCAATTGGTTACAGTCTCTATCTTTGCAGGGTCTACTACAATTCCTTCACTTGACACAACATGACCCGGAAATGCTACCTTGTTTAGCCAAAATTCACATTTGCTTACCTTCGCATATAGTGAATGTTCCCTCAGGGTTCTCAATACGATCCTTAAGTGCTCTTCGTATTCCACGTCGCTCGTCGAGTAAATTAAGATATCGTCAATGAAAACTATGACGAATCTGTCTAGAAACTCTTTGAATACTCAGTGCATTAAATCCATAAAAGCAGTTGGAGCGTTTGTCAACCTAAACGGCATCACCGTAAACTCGTAATGGCCATACCTCGTCCTGAATGCAGTCTTCGGTATGTCTTCCTTCTTGATCTTCAGCTGGTGATACTCCGTCCTCAAGTCAATCTTCAAGAACACTGCTGCTCCTTGCAGCTAATAAAAAAGATCATCAATCCTTGACAGCGGATACTTATTTTTCACCGTCACCTGATTCAGCTGTCGGTAGTCAATGCATAGTCGTAAGGATCCGTCCTTCTTCTTTACGAACAGCACCGGTGCTCCCCACGGCGAAGCACTTGGTCGAATGAATACTTTATCTAGCAACTCTTGCATTTGCACCTTTAATTCCTTTAATTCAAACAAGGACATCCTATATGGTGCTTTCGAAATCGGCTCCGTTCCAGGAGCTAATTCAATCACAAACTCTGTTTCTCGTTCCGGTGGCAATCCTGGCAATTCTTAGGAAAACACATCCGAAAACTCACGCACTACAGGAATGTTCTCTAACTTGGGTTCCTTGACAGTCGTATCCATTATGGCTACTAAGTATGCCCGACATCTTCCAGACATTAACTTAGTTATTTCCAAAGATGAAATCAAGGAAATCGATGTTCCTCCTCGACTTCCTACCAACTCAAAACTAGGGCGGTCTTTCGAATAAAACTAAATTGTTCTACTTCCACAGTCTACCACTGCTCCCTGCCTACCCAGCCAATCCATTCCTATAATCACGTCAAAATCAAACATAGGCAATACGGCTAAGTCGATACTTTCCTTACTTTCCCCAATCATCATCTCACACCCAGCACACCCTAATGAAACCAAGACATTATCCTTCAATGGGGTGGCAACATGCAATGTCATACTCAATGGTTCCAATTTCATGCCTACTAATTCAGCAAACTGTGCAGATACAAAAGAATGTGTAACACCCGGGTCAAACAATGCATAGGCAGTGTGGTTGCACAAGTAGATCGTACCTGTGACTACTCCTGGCGCATCCTTTGCCTCACTACGAGCCACGGCGTATACCCTGCCTTGTGCCTATGGTTTGCTCTGGTTAATCCTAGGCATGGCAGTAGACGGTCCTACTTACGGCCTCAGTCCTTGTTGTCGACTGGCTGGTGCTTGGTTTGGACACGTCCTCATCTGGTGGCCCGGTTGACCACACTTGAAACAGGCTCATGTTCTCATCGAGCACGACCCATTTCCATGCCTTCGGCCACACAGTCTATAGCTCCAGTTCGTCGAGTTTGGCGGTTTCACTATATTTCTCCTTGCAGGAGGCACAAAACGTCTGTTACCTGCCATCAGCCTCTTGCCCACTTGGCGATGGTCTTTGAATGACGGGAACTGCGATCCAGTTGCGGTATTCCTTTCCCTCAAATCTCGCTCATTCATCTGACCTCGCTCGTATATTTCCCGGTAGGTCCTCAAGTTCAAGGCTATCATTTGGCTGCGGAGTTCGGGTCTCGGGCCATCCTTGAATCTCCGTGCCTTCTCCAAAGGGTCCTCTACTGATCGAGGTGCATACCTCAAGAACCTTGAGGGTGTTTCCTTTCCTTGGCCGTTTCTAAAAAATACTTATCGTTGAACACCCTCTTAAAAGTGTTCCAGTTCATGGCCATACCTTCAGGGAAGACTCCGTCCTTGGTGGCAGCCCACCGGTCATTTGTCTTACCCTCCAACTGATACACGACTAGCAGTACCTTCTCCTCATCTGTATATCTTAACACTCCGAAAGCCTTTTCTAGCTTCTCTATCCATCTGGGCGCTAGCTCGGGATCTCCAATCCCGTCGAACTGTGCCGGCTTTAGCTTCATAAACTTCTCCACCAGTTGGCCCATCTGTCTAACCACCACGATTTCCTCTTGAGTAATCATAGCCTCGTTGCTCTGGTTCGGTTCTCCTTGACTCCCATTACCCCCTGTGTTGCCTTGGTTGGCGTTAATGGCTGCTATGGAAGCCCCTACTGCCTAGGCTATGGCAGCATCTCTATCTTGGGCCTGTCGATCGATCATGTCACCAATCCTTTCCAATGCCCTGAGTACACCATCCATCCTTGGGTCCTCAGCTACGAGCGGCCTCGAACTAGATGCTCCGCCTCTGGTCCTTCCAGATCTCCTGGACGGGTTATTCATCTTTGTCACTTACTAATGTACCTGGTCCACCACAAGTTCAGCAACAGGTTAGCAACTCACTCATCCATCCAATACAGAGCTACTAGCTACTCTTTCACCGGACAGTTATACAACAACAGTACTCTATACATCCACATTAATTCCAAAAATGTTTCAACCAATGGCTCATGGCCACACTCAATTCCATTCACTCCAGTGACCAACTAAAATCACACACTTTCAAGCATCAAACAAGCCAAGGTCTAGAAATGACTTCAATCCTAGGTAAAGAACTTAATTCACTATGCCATGTCACAACCTACCCAAGCCAAACACCATCCATAGGTGTCAAGTCACAACTAGGCATCCCAAGTCTTACCCTGACCAGTTTCCTAGGGTCTAGCTATCCGTCCTTATCCCACTTAATCCTCTTTATTACTCCAATCCTTCATCAATCTTGTATCGAGGTGACCTTGCTCTGATACCAAATCAAACGGGGATGTCACGCCCCGCACCTCTAACGCGAGCACGCAGTCATCCCTGCAAGCAAACAATAATAATCTCTCGGCGATCCTAAGGATCCATCTATATATAAAGAAAGGTTGAGAGATAAAAAAAGTTTACGTTAAGCACACATAAGCGGTTCCCAACAACTCCCCATACAATATATATATATACATACACAAGATTAAGCAGGACTGGATAGCATTATAAAGTCATACATCAACACCAACAGCCAACGACTACTACTCTGCTAAACATGAGGGCGATGGCTAAGCATGCCAAAAAGGTATCCACAAAATCCACCTTGGGGTGAGGTCAGGTCGCAGTCAAAAAGTCAGATCGACGTCCGGAGTCGCCTAGGAAGAGCTGCTGGAATCTCCGGTGTCCTAAGTCTCCTTCAACGGCTCGTACTCAAAGAAAGTCTCCGATAGGACCTCCATGGAGTCCTCTATAGTCGCCTCCTGCAACGGCTTGGCTCGACCTCTATCCGTGGTCGCCTCCTGATCCGGGTCGGCTAGGTCTCCATCAGACAGCTCTACCACGATGATCTCGTCCTCCGGCGGTGGTACCGAATACTCCGTTGTCGGCATCCGCTCCGGGCCGTTCCTCGATCCAACCACTGAACCCTTAGGAAACACCTGGTCCAAGATCGTCTAACACCAGGGAGGTATAACACCCTTCGGAACCTCGTGGGGCTTCAGCGGCCCAATCTTCCTAACCCCATCCCGTCTAAACCATGCCTCGAACCTATGAGGCTTCTAGTCCGGTTTGCCCTCGTCTACCCAAACTACTGTACATTTCCTCACGTAAATATTCCCCTGCCTATCGGGAACTCATCGTAAAACGTCGTCATCTCCTGCGGGTCTCCAAATCTGATAGGTCACATCGCTACTGCCTAGGATCTATAAGGTAAGGTTTTCCAAAAGGGGTGAGATACACATCTCAGCAAGAAAAACCTAACCCTAGGTCAGGTTGACCGTCCACTCAGGCAGTCGCGTCACTCGTCAGATCCAAACTCATGGTCACACGCAGGTATAACATTCATAATCCGATAGACAACAATACACGGAGGATAGGCATGCATTTATAATCTCATATCACACACGAATGTACATGTATGCTCGGCCTGTCACTTCGCCACATCTATCAACCTCTGCTTGCCTCTTCTCTAGCCCGCGAACTAGTCGCCTCAGGCTCGGCCCGCTAAATGCATCAGACCATAGTCGGTGACCCAAGTAAACGCATCAGGTCCCGAATTATCTCCAGGCAGGGTTTATGAGCTCATGTTTTGTCCCGCGATTATATCGCCTTAGGACTGTGGCTTTCTCAACCATGCGATTTCGTCGCATCAGGGCACCACCTAATCATAATCCACCCCGCGACCTCGTCGCATCAGCATCTCAATCTTCTGCCCCGCGTCTCACACGCCTCAGGTCCTCGCCATGCCTTGCCACAATCATACTTTATGCCATGAATCTCTATCCTTTACACACACGATGTCAATTGCATTTCAAGTATAATTCACAATCTCATAGCATGCAAAGTAATCAATTGTTATCCCAACAATACATGCAACTCCAATGCAAGTCAAGGCACACATAAACTCCTTAATTAATCCTAAGACATGCTATGACTCAACACCTTAGAAACATGCCCATAAATCGACCAATTTCACACTCGAATTACCCAATCGAGTCCGATCTCCTTAGCTTTGGTTTAGAGAATTCCTAACCTTTGCTTAACAACACAATTTACTCCTCTTTGAGCCTTCTAGGATTCGGCCAGTCCAAGTCCAAAGCCGATTTGTTGCGCAACCTACGATAATCAATCAATTTGTCAAAATTCCAAGTCCAATCCCTCAATTCATCTATCCAAATCACCTATAACATACTCCTCATCATCTCTTCACATCATACACACCAAATTACAACACAAATCCATCATATCCAACCACCTACAGATTCAGTTTGGCCCGGCATTGAACCGGTTCCATTCGGTTCTGTTCATGCCGAGTCTAACCAGTTCTAATCTGCCTCAAATCCATCAATTATGCACCATCCTACTTCTTATAATGTCTATCTAAGGGTTTGGATGGCTCACCGTGAGTTTCAAGCAACGTGGTCACCGGAAAGTCACCAAAGGTTGCCAGACGTCCAAGGACCATAATGCCGGTAGTTTCTGGGTGAAATATACAAGATCAATTCATGGTCAAAACCTTATCAAATCAAGCTCGAATTTTTACCACAGAATAATCTATGTGTCTACTTGATCTCCACAAAATTTGAGCTTTAAACTCTAAGATTTCGGCTATCAAAAGGGAAGGGAACCTAGCCTACCTCAAATTAGAGCAGAATATGTTAGCCTGTGGGAGATTGCTTGGCCGGGACTCCACAAAGCTCTAATAGGCCTAATTCCAATTGGACGAGTTTGGCAAGACGTGGATCTACGTCTGGGTGGTCGGCCGGCAGCAGCGGGTGGTTGGAGAAGCCAGTCGTGGCCAGCGAATAGGCGGTCCGGCGGTAGTCGGGCGAGCAGAAACTGGAGAAGAAGAAGAAGAAAAAAAAGAGCTCGGTTCTTTTGGCGTGGGTGATTTGCCGAATGAAGAGTGAGAGAGAGAGGAAAGAAAGAGCTTTGTTATCCCGAAAATTTAGTTAATTTAGTTGATTGGTAGGTGGCATTTAATGTGAGATGATCTTGGCCCCTTGGATGCTTGACACTTAGCATTTGCTCTTTCCCAAGAGATCCAATAGCTCCCTTTTGCTCTTGAATTTTCGGCAGCTTAGGGGGGGAAAATGTCCATTTTTCCCTTCCTCAATTATAATAACAAAGTTCTAAGCTCGAGGGGCAAAACGGTCATTTTACCCTCGACGTTCCGAACGTCATTTTTCTCGTTCCAGGATTATTTGATAGGGCGACGGCCAATCCAAATGATGTTGGAATTCTTGATTTTCCATTTCAACTTTTCAGGACTCATTTCTGATAGTTTTCTCTATCAGATGTGATTCCAGCCTATCCCGAACTGACGGACGGCTTTTGCAAACTTTACGCGTATCGACCCTGTGATTTTCATCATGTTTAGGGCTCGTCAATTCATGGAGGCTTTGGTTGTCATGTAATTGTGAGGCTTTATCACTAGTCCCTATGGTCTCGATCGTCACAGTCTAATTTAGGATAATTTTGCAAATCGTACGCTGGTTAAGCGGCATCACCTGCGCTCCAATCGTACGACGCTCGCATAGTAATCCTTGATCATTCTTAGATTGACCCTTTTTATGGTTCTAAATATCCCCTGGACAATCCTTATGGTCAAAGTGTCATTTCCTATCCAGGTCCCCTAGGTCCACGTACCTCGTCTCGCGTTAGCCTTTCCCCTTTGGTCAGTTTACTCAAATTGATCAGATTTGAACGGAACACGACTGAAATACATCGCTTGATATATAAAAACTTCTCATTACAAAGTCTGAAGTTGGATGGAAATCAGAATGTCACAGCGTGTCTTTGATGTGGGTAGCATCATCGATACGGGCTAGACCATCCTCCCGCTCGAATTCACGTCTTCATCAAACGAATCACCATAGATGTCGAACGTTGGATACATCAGGTGTCTTCATATGCGAAGGAAGCTTCAATCGATATGCATTAGGATTGATGCACTCAAGAACTTCGAGGGGGCCAAGCTCTCGATCATTGAGCTTGTTGTAGCTTATAATGGGACGATGCTCCTATGGTAGATAAGCCCAAACAAAATCTCTCGGTTCGAAGAAAACCTCACATCTTCGCTTATCGATATCCTTTTTATCGGATTCGGTCTTGCTTTCTATCCTTTGGCACACATCTTCATGAATTGTCCTTATTTGAGAAATAATATCACCGACCTTATTACTCGACTTTTCAGCAAAATGAATTGGTGCAAGATCAAGAGTAGTGTTTGGTTGTTGACAATATATAATCACAAAAGGTCTACGGTTCGCAGCACAATTATATGCAAACTCGACAAGTGACAACTGTGTTTCCCAAGAGCGAGGATTTCATATATCAGCGTCCTCAATAAATTTCCCAATGTTCGATTGACGGCTTCAGTTTGCCCATCTGTTTGAAAATGAAACACAATACTATATTGTAGTTTAATACCAACATTCTTCCACAGTTGCCGCAAAAATTTACTAAGAAACTTAGTGTCCCAATCAGAAGTAATAGTCGTCGGATTGCCATGTAACTTATAGACTTCCTTAAAGAATAATTCGACAATACGCGAAGCATCCATAGTTTTTCGACAAGGAATAAAATGCGCCATATTTAAAAATCGATGAACAACAACAAAGATAGAATCCATGTCTCTGACTGTGCGTGGTAGTCCAAAGACAAAGTCCATAGATATATCTTCCCATGATGCTCGTAGGATCGACAAGGGTAAATATAGGCCAGCACTGGTACCTTGGCCTTTCCCAATTTTACAACATTGACATCTTATCACATGTCGATGTACATCTCGTTTCAAATGAGGCCAAAAGTATTTAGCTGAAACAGGTTACACGATGTTGTCATGCCCAAAATGTCCTTTGCGGTGAACTTCATTGATTGCCCTTTGTTGAAGAGAGCAGTTAGGCATGCATCAACGGTTCCCTTTCAATAGAAAACCATCACATTTAGTGAAATCAACGAGTCTCTTTGCTTGTGCCTCAGGAATATTTTGGAGAAATAAGGATCTTTGTGATACAACTCCCGAAAAGAATCAAATCTAAGGACAGTCGATCACATCAGCTGGAGCAGGCTCTTCTTTCTACTAAGAGCATCGGCAACCTAATTTTGAACTCTAGCTTTATGCTCAATGATGAAAGTGAACTCCTGGACGTATTCAGCCCATTTTGCATGTCGGGCATTAAGCTTTTACTGCCCTGAAATATACTTGAGAGTTTCATGATCAATGTACAAAATAAACTCTTGATGAATTAGATATCGCCTCCAATGCTTAAGTGTGCAAAACAGTGCATAAAACTCTAGATCATACATGTTATAGCAATGTTTTGCACCATTCAGTTTGTCTCTAAAGAAGGCAATGGGTCGACCTGACTCAGAATTCCTCCTATACTAGTACTTGATGCATCGCATTGTACTTCAAAAATAAGTTCAAAGTTAGGTAATGCAAGTGCCGGGCCTATGCTCAATTTTTCTTTGAGCTACTAAAAAATTTTCTGAGCCACACTTGTCCATTCAAAAACTCCTTTCTTCATACAAGAAGTAAGTGGGGCCGTAATGGTGCTAAAATATGCAATAAATCGCCGATAGAAAGAAACAAGGCCATGAAAGCTTCGCACTTCATGCACGTTCGATGGAGCCGGCCATTCTCAAATTACTTTGATCTTGGCTTCATCCACCGAAATACCTTTTTAGAAATATGAAATACCAAGAAAAGGATTTGTGGTACCATGAAGTACCACTTGTCGAATGCTGCATACAAGCACTCTTGCCTCAATATGCCTAATACTTCTTGAAGATGCTGCAAGAGTTGCTAAAAAATTAGAATATCATCAAAATAGACCATAACAAACTTTCCCAAAAAGGACTTCGAAACCTGGGTAATAAACCTCATGAATGTCGATGGTGTAGTGAACAATCCAAATGGCATGGCTAGCCATTCATACAGCCCATTTTTTGTCTTGAATGTTGTCTTCCATTCATCTCCGGGCTTGATTTTGATTTTATGATATCCACTTTTCAAATCTAGCTTTGAGAAGATAATCACACTAGAAATTTGATCTAATAGATCATTAAGGTGTGGAATAAGAAATCAATACTTGATGGTGATCTTGTTGATTGCCCTATTGTCAATGTACATCCTCTAATTACCATTTTTCTTAAGCACCAAGAGAGCGGGAACGGCACATGGACTAAGGCTCTCTCGTATAAAACCCTTAGTCAAGAGTTTGACAACATGACGATGCAACTCCTCAAACTAATAGTGAGCTCCTCTATTTTTACGTGTACTACACACAACTGCAATATAAAATCATCTATTCCATTTACCTTTGTCATTCCCTTGCCACTCTTTTATCATAAATCCTATACACTTGCACACATACGCTTCTGCAAAAATCCCAACAGTGGTATCAAAGCCACGTTGATGATTCATTGGTTTTGAGCGTTTGTTCTAACTAACTTCGCAATGGCCAATTCCGCCACATCATATCCCATCCTAAAATTTGATGGGAACAACTATGATTATTGGAGAATCAAGATGACTACATTCTTGATGGCCGAAGACTTATGGGACATTGTCAAGAAAGGATACGAAGCCCCAAAAGAAGGTGCAAGTGTTCCAATTGAACTACAACAAAAGGACGCACGAGCTCTATTCATGGTCCAGCAAGTACTCTCGGATATGATATTTTCGAGAATCATCAGCACGAAGATGAAAAAGCAAGCATGGGATGTATTACGAGAATAATATCAAGCCTTAGAAATGGTACACACTATACGACTTCAGACTCTTAGAAGAGAATTTGAAACTTCTAAGATGAAAGTGCATGAGTCTGTCCATGAATATTGTGGACCATTGAAAGAACTAGTAAATCAAATGAGAGCCTACGAAGATGCAATCACCGATCAAAGGGTTGTTGAACAAATATTGGTGACACTCACTAGAAAATACACTTCCATTATCACCACCATAGAATCATCTAAGGATATAACAACCCTATCTATAAGTGAGCTGATTGGTTCCTTAGAAGCACATATGAAAACATTGCAAGTACAGGATGAAGATACATTTGAAAGTGCTTTTTAGTCAAAAAATGAGCGTATGGACTGATAATGCTAAGAGTAGTGGAAGGAGCTTATGGAAAAACAAGAAAGGAGGATGTCACGCCCCGAACTCGGCGAACGCGCGAATATCCCACCAAGCCCTTTCTTTATGAAAGTCTTCCAGGATCTTTCGGCCCACATGTACTCATAATCCAAATACAAGCGAAAGTTTCAGTCATCTCCACTCTATTCAATAAAACAAATGCTAAGGGACAAATAGTAGTAGTTTCATTTTACAATTACAAAATAGAATACAATCCCTAAATTCATAGAATATCTTGTACTCATTCACTTATTACTCCCACGAATGCCAATCGTTGAACTTACTGATGCTCCATCGCCTGGAACCTGAAGAAAATGTTAATCCCCAACGAGGTGAGGTATATATCTCAATAAGATATGTCCTAACCCTATGTTAGGCTGACCGTCCACTCAGGCAATTACAGTCACAAACAATTCATACAAAATTTCAAGAGGCATTCAACTATCACGAAACAACATGTGAACTTCAAGCATGCACTCCAGGCACCTTATCACGACATTTAGTCCAAACATGCATAAATAAGCCATATGACGCCTTCTACCCTTTCTTGCCTCCCCACTTTTATGCATGCATTTATAACGCCTCAGACTTAGTCCGCTAAATGCATCAGACCGTCATTGACAACCCGCGTAAACGCATCAGGTTTCAATGTTACTCCAAGCCTGTATCGACATATCACAATTCCGTCCCGCGTTTCAACGCATCAGGACTATGGCCTTCTCAATCCCGCGTCTCATACGCATCAGGGTGTCATACAATTCCAACATCGCGCCTCAGCGCCTCATGGTATTCCTCACACCACCCCGCGTCTCATATGCCTCAAGGTACTACCATGTCTCAGCCATGCCAAAGTTTCAATTCAATTCACACACATATTGTAACGTGCAACTCAAGCACAAATCATACACTTAGGGCATGCAAGATGATCAATTGACATTCACACATGGTAGTCATTTCAAAACACAAACATTGACACACATTCAAATCCTTTATTCCGTCCTAAGACGCATAAAGAATAATCACATTAAAAACCCTTCAAGAATCACCCAAAAATTCATATGACTCACCTAATTGAGTCCAATCTTCCTATCATAGGTTTAGGGTTCCCTTACCTCAAGCTTAATGCCACAAAATCCTTCTTTCAAGAGCCTCAAGAAATAGGTCCAAGCAGCCCTAGGACAACTCACCCGCGCAACCTATTGAAATTCATCTAATCGTCAATTCTATTGCTCAATTGCCCAATCCATGGAACATAAACCTCATTGACATGTTCCTCAACACCCTAGCATGTCTCAATGATGAATTTGAGACTCAATTCCAACCATCGACAGCCCCTACAGAACCAGTATGCAGAGAACCGAACCGGGCAATTTTTTATTCTGTGTATACCTCAAATAACCAGCTCTTAAACTACCTCAGATCCTCAATTTAATCATTAATCTACTTGCTAACATGTAATTCTAAGGGTTGGAAAGCCTCCCCGAAAATTTAAGCTCAAGGCGACGTCAAATGGTCCAAGAACAGCGCCGGTTCCTCCAAGCTTACTGCCGGTCAGTTTTGGCCCTTCAAACACAAGACCCATTTGGGATCAAAACTCCATCAAATTCATCCCAACTTTTTACCACAGCTCATCCAACTTTAATACTATAAGTATAGAAGACCTTACCAAAGATTTGGAGCAATTTGAAGTCCAGAAGACCATGAAACAGGTCTTTCCCCAAAATCGATCAAAATCTAACCTCGCCTGACCTTTGTCCACTCAAATCGAGTTACGGGAAGATCTACAGGGTCAAATTGAGCCTATAATAAGTTTATGAGAAGATAAGACAATAAGATTTCATTTGACGGTGGTTTTACCTCGATCCAGTATCGGACGAAGAAGATATAGCCGGAATAGTGGGACAGTCGGACTGGTCGGCTGGGAGCTCTCGGATTCAAAACTAACCAGCCTAACCTTTGCTCCTTCAAACGGCTCTATGGGACAAACGGCTAGGTGGATTTAGACCCATAATACCTTGTTAGAACAGCAAGACGATAAATTTTCTATTTTCGATGGTTTTACATCAATCGACCATTGGATGAAAAAGTTATGGTCGGAACAGTGAGTCCGTCGGAATAGGGCAGCGAGCTGGCGAGCAAGAGAAGAAGATGAAGAAGAAGATGGCATTGGTGGGTTGATGGTCGGTCAAGTGAGGGGTGAGAGAGAGAGAGAGAAAGAAAGCTACATGCAATGTTCAAGGTCAACTAGTTGAATGGTAGTTGGGGAAAATTGGATATGTCCACTCAAGGCTTGATCTATTGACACATGTCCAATGTGTCAATCAAGCTCATCCATTGGCCAAGATTCTCTCTTATTTTCGATGGCCTTGGGGGTGGTTTAATGATCAAAATACCTTCATCCAATTATATAAGTAAGGTTAGGTCTTGAGGGATAAAATGGTAATTTTACCCCCGACTCCCGGAAAGTCATTTTTCTCATTCCAATATTCTTCGATAAGGCGATGGCCAATCCAAACATGACGTTGGAATTCTTGATTTTCCATTTTCAATTTTTAAGACTCGTTTCTAATCGTTTCTCTATCAGATGTGGTTCCAACCTATCTCGAGCCGACGGGCGGCTTTCTACAGACGTTACACATATCGACCCTGTGATTCATATCACAATTATGGCTCGTCAATTCATGGCGACTTTGGTTGTCATGTAATTGTGAGGGTCTATTTCTAGTTTTGATGGTCTCGATCGTCACTGTTCGATTTAGGAAAATTTTGCAAATTATACATTGGTTAAGTGGCATCACCCGCGCTCTAATCATATAACGCTAGCAATGCATTCCTTAATCGTTCTTAGATCGAACTTTTATGGCTCTTAATGCCCCATCGACAATCCTTATGGGCAAAACAACATTTTCTATTCAAGTTCCCTAGGTTAACGTATCTTGTCTCGCGTTAGCCTTTCCTTTTTGGTCGGTGAGATTGATCAGATTCGAGCGAAATAACATTAAAATACATCGCTAGATATAATTTTCATTAATAAGTCCGAAAATGACAGGAGAATCAGAATGTCACAACTCTTTCCCTCTTAAAGAATTTCGTCCTCGAAATTTGCAACCTTCTAACCATCCAATCCTTTGGGGTATCGGCGTCTCATCGTATCCTCATTCTTACGGAGAATTCCTTTCATGACTCAACGATCTTACTTGTCCTTTCTGGTCCAAAACCGTCTTTCCCTGGGACTTGTCTTCTTCAGTCTTCAATCTGATTTGCTTCTTTCCATTCACTTTCGGTATTCAAAACATTTGTCAGCAGTTCATCCTCGACCGTTCACATTATCTCTTTCATTTCTTCATAATCATTATTACTAAGCCTTCGCCAGAATGCCCTCTTTAATGTTCATACCATTCAGCGCATCACTCCCTTCAAACTTCCTTTCATACCAACAGAGATTCAAGGGTTTTATCAACTTGCCCCTCCATCAACCAAATCGAGTTATGACCCTCTCGATTCCTTAAACAATTACATGATTACTTTTGTGACATTCTGATTTTCTAGTCATTTTCAAACTCATTAAGGAGAAGCCCATCAGAAACGAGTCTTGAAAATTGAGAATAGAAAATCAAGAATTCCAACATCATATTCGGATTGACCGTAGCCCTATCGAAGAATTCTGGAACGAGAAAAACGACGCTCTGAACATCGAGGATAAAATTACACTTTTGCCCCTCAAGCTTAAACCTTGCCCATACAATTAAAGAAGGGAATTTTGGTTTTTACCTCTACCCCATAAGCCGTTGAAAACAAGAAGAGATGGTGGCCATTGGATCAAGTTGATTGACACTTAAGACAAGTGTCACAAGATCAAGCATTGGATGGTCAAGTCAACTATTACAAATCTATCATTCAACCCCTTTGACCAAGCCTTGGATATATAGCAATTTCACTCTCTCCTCTTCATTTTGACTGGCCATAAACCCCTCACCACCGAAAATCTCCATCTTCTTCTTGTTCTTCATTCTACCGCCGACAACCAGTTCTGGTCTCCCCGTTCGGTGCCGTCGGCAACCACTTCTGACCACCATCTAACCATCAGCTGACCACACCAACAAAACTGTACATCTTGCCGACCTCCTCAAAGTGGAAGCGAGGTATTTGGACCACTAAGGAGCTCCGGCCAAGCTTTTTCCCGAGAGCCGACGGAATCTGCTCTAACCTGAGGTAGGTCCCGTTTCTGACCCTTTTGAAGGCCAAATTGTTGGAGTTCTAAGGTCAAATCTATGAAGATCTAGTAGACATGTGTATGAATCTATGATAAAAAGTTGAGAGTGATTTGAAGAAATATTGACCTCGAAATGGTCTTGTAAATTTTGGACAGAAAACTGTCGGATTCTGACCTTAGGTGAACATTCCGGCGACCAATCGACTCCAAACTCACGGTGAGCCTCACAAACCCTTAGATAGACATGTTAAGAGCTAGGATAGTGAGTCGATGAGGGATTTGATGAAGGTTTAAGGCTGGAAGTGCACGGTTTGCACAAAACCAAAATGAACCGGTTCGGTTCTATGCAAAATCGATTTTGGTGGGAGCAAGAACAAGTGATTATGGGACTCAAATTGATGTTTAAGAAATGTTTAGATGATGAGGGTTAGGTTGTGGATTATTGGGGTTCATGGATTGAGGAATTGAGTATGGAAAATTGACGAATCGGTTGAAATTCCTAGGTTGAGCGGCAAGTTCGACCTTGAACCTTAGGAGGTCAAAACTTTGAGGATCCAAGAAGTGAATGTGGTGTTATCAAATACAAGTAAGGGAATTCCTAACCTTACGCTAAGAAGATTGGACTCGATTGGGTGAGTCAAGATTTAATTTGATCGATTTAGGAGGATATTCCAAAAGGGTAGCTTTTAAAATGCCCTAAGTGGTTATAGAAAGTCATGTGTAATATTGTTGTGTTTAAATTGTGTGCCATGTCGAATGTCATTGATTGTCTTACATGCTATGGATTTTCAAATTGTGCATGAGATGCACTTGTTGATTTATTTGGGCATTGAATAGTGAATCATGGCATGAGCACGACATGGCGAGGCCTTGATGCGTATGAAAAGCGAGGCGGGAGATTGATACCCTAATGCGACGAGATCGCAGGGTGGAGTTGATGTTGTGTTGCGCCCTGATGCGAACTAATCGCGAGGTTATGATGGCCATGATCCTAATGCGAACTATTCGCGAGACGGAGGAATGAGGTGATGATATTGGCCTGGAGAATCGTTGGAACCTAATGCGTTTACGTGGGTTGCCAGTGGTGCCCTGATGCGATCTAATCGCGGGGTTATGATGGCCACGGTCTTAATGCGAACCATTCGCGGGACGGAGGAATGAAGTGATGATATTGGCCTAGAGAATTATTGGAACCTAATGCGTTTACGTGGGTTGCCAGTGTTGCCCTGATACGATCTAATCACGAGGTTATGATGGCCACGGTCCTAATGCGATCTAATTGCGGGACAGAGATATGAGGCGTTGGTAGCAGCCTGGAGAATCATTGGAACTTGATGCGTTTACGCGGGTTGCCAATGACAGTCTGATGCGTTTACGCGGACCGAGCCTGATGTGATCTAATTGCGGACATGAGAATAAGACAGGGGGGAAAGGATGATTGTGGTGAGGTGGCAGGATGAGTCGTGTATAAACCTCTGGGTGTGTTATGACACCATAATTGCATGCTTGTCATCTGTGTATGGTTATCTATATTTGAATTGACTGATATATCTATGAGTTGAACTATTGGGATATATGACTGTCTGAGTGGACGGTCGGTCTAACCTAGGGTTAGGACCCACCTTACTAAGATTTATATCTCATCCCAATGGGAGCTTAAATTTTTCATGTTCCAAGCGAAGGAAGTACGAACTTGCCAAGGATTGACATTTGAAGGGATAGTTGATCAACTGAGCTTAAGAGGGTTACAAGTTATGGATTTACAATTGTGACTTTAAGGATTGTCCTTCTGATTGGTAGATTACAAATTGAACCTTTGTGAATTGGTTAATGTAATTTTGATGTACCATTGTGTCCTAAGTCATCGGGCATTATTATATTTATTGATTTGAGTTGGCATCGCTTTCGCATGTACATTTTGTTCAGAGTTGTAAGTTATTGGCCGTTGGATCTTGGAGCTTTCATAAAGGAACGGCTTGGTGGGATGCTCACGTGCTCTCCGGGTTTGGGGCGTGACAATTTTTGTAGTAATCCGTTTTCAATTCCATCCGAAAGTCCCCTTGGATGAGAGTGATCCTTCAACTTTCGTGGTCTTGTTCTTTTCTTTTGTCGACATGTCTAGTGCTCGACCATATGATAGATTAATTTCAACCTCCAATCCTTATCATCAATAGTATATTTATATATTTTGGCACATCTTTGTGCCATCCCAAGGAACACCATAATTCTCCCTTCGAAATTTCAATGAGGTCATCTCCTTAAGTTCCCCTCAATGATGGACTCATGCTCTCGTCCATGGAACTTTAAGGTTTCTACTCTCAACCTTGAGATTTCTTCCCCAAGTATCCGAAAATCTGAATTTCCTCCCTATTCTATCCATTTCCATAACCCCTTTAAATGTCAGGGTCTATTTATTGCAGCATCTCAATTCCTTTCTGACTTCAAGCTTGATGCTTCAGGTAATTATCGACCTAGTCAATTGACAACCTTCCAATTTAGGAGTTGGATTTCTTATTTCCTTGAGCAAAGCCTATCCTTTATCCGCCAAAAGCACGATGCTCAATTTTCACTTATATACATCTGTTTCATAAATCACCCTTTTATAGGCGATATAGGATATTTCCTCCTTAGTTCTTAAGCAATCTCCTTCACACACGTTGTTCCTCATTCAATTTTTCTAGGCAACCACATACCTCAAATTCTTATGGTTTGTGTAAACTTGAAACCTCTCGGAGTGAGTCGTGTTTTCCAACTTCATTGCAAGAGCATTTGTAAGCCAACTCCAACCATGCATTAGGTGTTCCAACTCACAAGACCTTACTATCGTGATGTACATGCACTGTCATATCAAATTGACTTGTTATGTCTCAAATTTTCTTTCTGCAGCACTTCGTCATGATCCTTATGATCTTTTCACTTTCCAACAGAAACACCAGTGTCAGCGTGGTCATTGACTGGGCTTTAATTCTTGGGACTCCTTTTCATATTCGTTTGTCCATTCGCGCCACACCTCATCCTTAGTCCATTCTCTTAGCAAAATAGCTTCTCTGGGAAATCTTCCCACAATGTTTATACCGATCTATTATGATCCATCAGACTTAGGAAGTCTCAAGCCTCAATAGCTCATGTCGGCCTCAGTTAGCCTATCGCCAGCTCCTACTTTCGGGGATCCATAGTGATTCCACTCCTCAGAACTACCTAGCCAAGGAATTTTACCTTATCAAGTCCACAACTCATGCTATTCATACTTAGCATATAACGAGCACTCTCTTAGGGTTCATAGGATGCTCTCAAAGGTTTTTATCATATCCCTCACGACTCCTTAAACAAATCCGATCATCGTCTCTCGAAACGGTAACAACCCATCCAATTATTCCTTGGATGCTCAGTCTCGCTATTGCCAACTCCTTTCTACCATGAGTCAAATCTTTCAAACTATTCATCACACTTTTCATTTGAAAGCTCAGACCTTGGCTCTCTTTGTCACGGGTCTCCACTAAGATCACACAACATTTTGTCCATTTTTATCACTCTCTCCTCAGGAAGCATTAATGTCTCGACCTCTTGGTTTCACAGCCAGCTAATGCGACCTTATCTCAATTCTGTCTGTCCCACGGAACGTCAACATTATCTTGGAATTCAACATCGTCTACAAGACAGTTTCTCGAACTTAATTTCCCTTACAGCAATCATTCCAGTTCTGCATCGTCTTTCTCAGTCTAGATGCTTAATCTTAATATCAAGATGATTAGAATTTCCTTTTCCTTCCACACTAGGGTCTCTTACCATATGAAGGAAACTATACACTTCAGTGGCATTCTCTTATTTCAAATCCACCATGTCCTTCCTATTCCATAGGACGTCAATCTTGGAGTCTACGCCAACGGCAATGTTTTACTCCAGAACGTAGATGCCACCATACTTGGCATTCTTCTCCCCATAATTCAGTCACTTCAAGTGACAATATCTGTTCGTCCTTGGTTTCCACAAATTGATATTTTAGATATTAAATTCGACTTCCTCAAGTCGCCTTGCGATTACAATCTAAGCATCATTTTTGCTTATTCACTCATTCATTAAAATCGCAAGTAATTAGCACCATCAAGTCCATTCACCTTTCTTTCCATCAATGATCATGTTATGGTCCAATCGTGTTTTAAGAGTGACGCCCTACCCTTTAGGGGCAATAACACACAATACCACTTCTAGTGGTCTAGATTTATGTTCAATCAATCTCATAAAATCTACAAGGTCTAACAGACTGACACATCAGTCTCCTTATTATTCCCCACGACAACAAAAGGTTAATCACCATAAGCCTTATGTCATAGTGACGACATTTCCTTACAAGCACATTCTATGTTCCATGAATGAAGTTCTCTTTTCTCACAATCCATGAACAAAAATTCTCTCTTACTTATTCATCTCTCGATCATCCACTTCTTTCCTTGATGTCCATTACGGTTCATCATATTCAGGAATAACAATTAGTATAAGGCCTTCAAATCCCAATCTACTCAAAGACTTCACGTCTCATTCAAAAGGTCCTTAACCACCTTTAACATATGCTTAAACGACCTTGAGAACTCTGTCTCACACTGGTCGATCGTCCTTGGATCCTTGCAAAACTATCAGGATCCCAACAACCTTTGCTTTCGAGCAATCTTAGAAGGATACTTTCCGTTGAAAAACTCAACAGGAGTAGTCTAGGCAGATATTGTGCCCTTGAGGAAACCCTTCCTCTGGTGACCTTCACCAATTATTAACAGCCTCTTAAGGCTAAAACTGTCAGGGTCACTTTCTTTTCTTAGTGTACCCAAACCTCTAAGATTTCCTTACCGAGATCCCCAATCTAGAGGGAGACAACTTCAAATCTCATCCCTCCTTCAAACTTGGTCGATCTCAACCTTATATATAGTTTTACAAGCTTTTCCAAATTCTCGTGGTTCTTCCCACGCATTCAATTTAGAAAGGATTAACTCGGAGTCACCTCTCTCGTGACTTCTATCATTTAATCCATCAACACTAGCTTCGATCGTCTCAACGACTTGGGTATAATGACAGCTCCTTCTCGAGTCTGTTCATCCATCCACTTTCTCATTTCCATTCAAAGTTCCCACAACCCATTCAGCTCTTAGGTCTCGTACGATTAACAAATCGAGCCATATTCTCTTTTGGTACTCATACTCCAATCGCCCATCTTTACTCAATTCTCATGATCCATATTAGTTGTCGGATCTTTCATACCATGTATACTCGAGCCCAATGCTTTTATACGACCATACCTCGGTCGTTCAACCTTATTAGGTTCTCATGTCACTTGAACCACTATGATTCCCTATAGGAATAAAACACTTAAGTCATCTACTCAAGTCTATTAATCTCAGGCTGCTCATCTCATCGTTCATCATTATCAACCTTACAGTGATTCCTAAACAACTCTTAACTAGTTGTCATTAACCCAAAGATTCTAGATTCTCATCAGTCAATGACTATTCAACAGGCCAGCCTCAACAAGGCAACTTCTCAATCTTCAGCCAATTACTGATAAGCCTCAACTAGGCCAAAACTCAACTAGGTTAACACTGAACAAGTACTCAAAGCAGCAATTCAATGAGCCAATCGATCATGCTATAAGTCTAAGGCATCTGCCACTCTGTCACAAACACGACATACTTTCTCATTCTCAATAGGCATCAATAATGGATATTAACCCAACATGTCATCTACTCTCCCAGTTAGACCTTGGCCAAGCCAATCACATGATGCCAATTACAAAACATGCCCAATAGGCCAATCATATAAACATCACTTTTTCTTTCAAACGGCATCCACTACCAAGCACAAAGCTTTTAATTATGCCAATCACAAGCATCATTTCACATGTCATGCCACTTTTGAACATCTTCTTCGAGGATCAATCTTGTGTCATACGTTTCTTAACCACAATTAGACTTAACCTGATACCTAGACTTCCCCTTCCAAGTTATGACTTGGGTCATTCCTGCCTCTTGCCATCTTAGAAGCCTGCCAGGAGCCGCTCCTTGTCCGGACCTCTCTGTCTCGGCGATCACTCTCCGCCCTCATCAGACCTGGCCATTGCAGGTTGTCCTAAGTCATACATCTACGAAGAATGCCCCATTCCACACGTCCCATACCATGCTTCATGACGGTTTATAGATATCCCATCAACTTGTCCCATACCAAGCGACAGTTTATTAAGGCCAATAATGATAAGCTCATGCACGCACCTTCATCAACTTTTGTTTTACAGCCACAAAGACATGCACAGCATGACTGCCCTCACCACTTGTCACATCAAAATCGCCTTCAGATCAATTCCTATCCATTGAAGAGTTCTAATTCCACCGATCAATTACCTATATTCAACCATATACTTAAGTGGAGTCGCTAACTAAATCAAACCCCTAAGCATTCGATCACAACTGGCATTTAATTCAATATACCTTGTATACACCTCACCTCATTTCATCCAAGACTGACAATAGCAATTGATAGCTAAACCATCAAGATATCACGCAATTCAAGCCCGAATCCACTAACATCAGTCGCTTCTTTATAACTCGTACTCATCAAGTTGGGCCATTGACAAATCAAGATCACAATCATACACTTCAATTGACCCTTCATTCATAATTTATTCTCTAGTAACCTCAAATCCAGGCTTATGACTCCTCAATTTCTATTCACTTCCTTGTGAGCCTTATTCATAAATCACTCAAGATCATCCCTTAAATCGGCACTAGGATCATTAGAATACTACACAAATTCAAACCTATAGTCCTCAAGATTTGTTTATCCCTCAAGGTCTCACTACCTAATTGTCCTCAAGTCATCACTCCTTATCACTCCAAGTCTCAATCACATTGGATCGACCTGACCTTACTCTGATACCAAACAAACGGGGATGTCACGCCCCGAACCCGGCGAGCGCGCGAACATCCCACCAAGCTATTCCTTTATGAAAGTCTTCCAGGATCTTTCGGCCCACATGTACTCATAATCCAAATACAAGCGAAAGCTTCTGTCATCTCCACTCCATTCAATAAAACAAATGACTAGGGATAAATAGTAGTGGTTCCATTTTACAATTACATAATAAAATACAATCCCTCAGTTCACAGAATATCATGCACTCATTCACTTATTACTCCCACGAATGCCAATCGTTGAACTTACTGATGCTCCATCGTTTGGAACCTGAAGAAAATATTAATCCCCAACGGGGTGAGATATACATCTCAGTAAGGTGGGTCCTAACCCTAGGTTAGGCTGATCGTCCACTTAGGCAATTACAATCATAAACAGTTCATACAAAATCCCAAGAGGCATTCAACTATCACGAAACAACACATAAGAATTAAGCATGCACTCCAAGCACCTTATCACGTCATTTAGTCCAAACATGCATAAACAAGCCATACGACGCTTTTTACCCTTTCTTGCCTCCTCACTTTCATGCCCACGTTTAGAACGCCTCAAGCTCGATCCGCGTAAACGCATCAAACCATCATTGACAACCCGCGTAAATACATCAGGTTTCAATGTTACTCCAGGCCTGTGTCGAGATATCACAACTCCATCCCGCGTTTCAACGCATCAGAACTATGGCCTTCTCAACCCCGCGTCTCATACACATCATGGGGTCACAAAACTCCAACCTCGCGCCTCAGCGTCTTAGGGTATTCCTCACACCACCCCACGTCTCATACGCCTCAAGGTACTACCATGGCTCAGCCATGCCAAAGTTTCAATTTAATTTACACACATATTGCAATGTGCAACTCAAGCACAAATCATACACTTATGGCATGCAAGACGATCAATTAACATTCACACATGATAGTCATTTCAAAACACAAACATTGACACACATTCAAATCCTCTCCTACGACACACAAAGAACAATCACATTAAAAACCCTTCAAGGATCACCCAAAAATTCACTTGACTCGCCCAAATGAGTCCAATCTTCCTATCATAGGTTTAGGGTTCCCTTACCTTAAGCTTAATGCCACAAAATCCTTCTTCCAAGAGCCTCAAGAATTCGGTCTAAGCAGCCCTAGGACAACTCACCCGTGCAACCTATTGAAATCCATCCAATCGTCAATTTTATTGCTCAATTGCCCAATCCATGGAGCATAAACCTCATTGACATTTTCCTCAACGTCCTAGCATGTCTCAATGATGAATTTGAGATTCAATTCCAACCATCCATAGCCCCCACAGAATCGGTATGCACAGAACCGAATCGGGCAATTTTCAATTATGTGTAAACATCAAATAACCAGCCCTTAAACTACCTCAAATCCTCAATTTAATCATTAATCTACTTGCTAACATGTAGTTCTAATGGTTGGGAAGCCTCACCAAAAATTTGAGCTCAAGGCGACGTCAAATGGTCCAAGAACAGCGCCGGTTCCTCCAAGCTTACTGCCGGTCAGTTTTGACCCTTCAAACACAAGACCCATTTGGGGTCAAAACTTCATCAAATTCATCCCAACTTTTTACCACAGCTCATCCAACTTTAATACTACAAGTATATAAGACCTCACTGAAAATTTACAGCAATTTGAAGTTCGGAAGACCCCAGAACAAGTCTTTCCCCAAAACTGGTCAGAATCTGACCTCGCCTGACATTTGTCCACTCAAATCGAGCTACGGGAAGATCTACAGGGTCAAATTGAGCTTATAATATGTCTATGGAAATATGAGACAATAATATTTCATTTGGAGGTGATTTTACCTCGATCCGGTATTTGATGAAGAAGATATGGCTGGAATAATGGGACGGTCGGACTGGTCGGCTGGGAGCTCTTGGATTCAAAACTGACCAGCCTGACCTTTGCTCCTTCAAATGGCTCTACAGGACAAACGGCTGGGTGGATTTGGACCCATAGTACCTTGTCCAAACGACAAGACGATAGGATTTCTATTGTCGATTGTTTTACCTCAATCGACCATCAGATGAAAAGGTTATGGCCGAAACAGTGAGTTGGTCGGAACAGGGCAGCGAGCTGGCAAGCAAGAGAAGAAGAAGAAGAAGAAGAAGGCATTGGTGGGTTGATGTTCGATCAAGTGAGGGGTAAGAGAGAGAGAAAGCTATATGCAAGGTTCAAGGTTAACTAGTAGAATGGTAGTTGGAGAAAAGTGGATATGTCCACTCAAGGCTTGATCTATTGACACATGTCTAATGTGTCAATCAAGCTCATCCAATGGCCAAGATTCTCTCTCATTTTCGGTGGCCTTGGGGGTGATTTAATGATCAAAATGCCCTCATCTAATTATATAAGTAAGGTTAGGTCTTGAGGGACAAAATGGTAATTTTACCCCCGACGCCCGGAAAGTCATTTTTCTCATTCCAATATTCTTCGATAAGGCGACGGCCAATCCAAACATGACATTGGAATTCTTGATTTTTCATTTTCAATTTTCAAGACTCGTTTCTGATCATTTTCTCTATCAGACGTGGTTCCAGCCTATCCCGAACCGACGGGCGGCTTTCTACAGGCGTTAAGCGTATCGACCCTGTGATTCATATCACAATTAGGGCTCGTCAATTCATGGCGACTTTGGTTGTCATGTAATTGTGAGGGTCTATCTCTAGTTCTGCTGGTCTCGATCGTCACTGTTCGATTTAGGAAATTTTTACAAATTATACATTTGTTAAGCGGCATCACCCGCGCTCCAATCGTATAACACTAGCAATGCATTCCTTAATCTTTCTTAGATCGGCATTTTATGGCTCTAAATGTCCCCTCGACAATCCTTATGGGCAAAGCGCCATTTCCTATACGTGTTCCCTAGGTCCACGTATCTTGTCTCACGTTAGACTTTTCATTTTAGTCAGTCTACTTGAGATTGATCAGATCCGAGCGAGTTACGACTGAAATACATCACTAGATGCGATTCTCATTAATGAGTCCGAAAATGACAGGAGAATCAGAATGTCACAGAGGAGAAATATTTACAATGGGAAAATACTCACCTTGTAACTTTTGCAAGAAAACTAATCATTTTGAAAGAGATTGTTGGTTTCGTGATAAACCACAAAGCAAATCTTACAAAAGATATGGTCACATAGAAAAGTTGTCGCTCTAAAAGGAATTATAGAGCGAATTATGTTGAAGAAAAAGGAAAAGAAAAGGTAGAAGAAAATACAGATCATTTGTCCTATGCAAGCCAAGTAGAAAAAGATGAGAAAAATGGTCCATGGTATATTGATAGTGGGTGTAACAATTACATGACTAGAGATGAAGCTACATTTACCAATATTGATACTCTAGTGAAGACTTAAGTGAGATTAGGTAACTGTGAATTGGTCGGTGTGAAAGGAAAAGGACCATAGCCGTTGAAACTCAAAAAGGTCCAAAATTTATTCATGAAGTATATTTGGTGCCTAATCTTGCATAAAATCTACTTAATGTGGGACAGATGATTCAGAATGGATATTCTTTATATTTTAAAGGAGATACATGCACCATTTATGATAAATATAAGGATTATGTCATTGCCTCTATGAGAATGGAAAATAGAAATTTTCCTATTCGATGGAAATATGTTGGGGATATAGCCATGAAAGTTCAACTGGATGAATCATGGCTACGGCATCGAAGATTTGGCCACCTCAATTTCTATGGGTTAAAGATTCTCCATCAGAAAAATATGATGAGAGATCTTCCAGCTATTACAGAAACTTCAAATGTTTGTGAAGGCTGTGTCCTTGGAAAACAACAAAGACAGTCATTCTGGTGTCTGAAAATGCATGGAGAGCAAAAATACTATTGAAGCTAGTTCATATGGATGTATGTGGTTCAATGAGGACTCCGACATCGAGGCAAAATAAGTATTTTGTTCTCTCATTGATGACTATACCAGAATGACATGGGTTTATTTTCTTCAAGAAAGATCAAAGGTTTTCCCTATTTTCAAGAAAATTAAGAACCACGTCGAAAATCAAAGTGGCCGAAGAATCAAAATCTTAAGGAGTGATAGAGGCACATAATACAATTCAAGGGAGTTCAATAAATTTTGTGAAGATGAAGGTGTTCATCGTCAACTAACTGTTGGCTATGTCTTAGAGCAAAATGGAGTAGTAGAAAGGAAAAATAGAACCGTTATGGAAATGGCGAGATCAATGTTACAAGATAAAGGCCTTCCTAATTCTTTCTGGGCAGAAGCAATTCACATTGTAGTATACCTGTTAAATAAGTGCCCAACTAAAGCAGTTCAGAATAGAACTCCTATCGAAGCATGGAGCGGACAGAAACCGTCAGCTAAACATTTGAAAGTGTTTGGTTGTATATGCTATGTTCACATCCCTGATTAAAAAAAAAAAAAGAGCAATCTCGATGAGAAGACGAAAAAAGAAATATTCCTTGGCTATAGCAACCAATCGAAAGGTAATCAGATTTATAACCTAAGAACAAAGAAGCTGATGATAAGTCGAGATGTTGAGTTCGACGAAAATACTGCTTGGAACTGGAAGGAAGAGAAAACCTAGAAGAAATATGTTACCTTATTTGTTATGCCACCTGCTTGAGAGAATCAATGTCAAAAGAAGAAGGTGGAACATCGGATTCATCCACTCAAGATGTCACACCACCATCCTATCCAAGTCCGGCACAAGAAACATCAGCTCCAAAATCTCCTATTCTAAGGGTAAAGTTTCTAAGAAAAGTCTATAAGACGTATAATTTTATGTTCTTAGAACCAAGCAACTATGAAGAGCCATCCAAAGAAGAAGTTTGGATTAAAGCCATGGAAGAGGAAATCAAGATGATCAAGAAAAATGAAACTTGGGAGCTCGTTGATTTCCCCAAAGGCAAACAAATCACTGGTGTCAAATGAGTTTACAAAACAAAGCTGAACTCAGATGGATCAATTCAAAAGCATAAAGCAACACTTGTGACGAAAGGATACTTGCAATAGCCAGGTATCAATTACACTGAAACTTTTGCTACCATTGCTTGTCTTGATACTATTCGAGCACTTATAGCTCTAGCAGCAAAAAAAGAATGGAAGCTCCATCAACTAGATGTAAAGTCAGCATTTCTAAATGGATATCTTCAAGAAGAAATTTATGTGGAACAACCACAAGACTTTATCGCCAATGGCAATGAAGAAAAGGTTCCAAAGCTCAAGAAAGTCCTCCACGAATTAAAACAAGCACCACGAGCCTGGTATAGTAGAATTGACAAGTATTACACCAAGCAAGAATTCAAGAGGAGTATGAGTGAGCCTACACTATACATCAAGACCCAACGTAAATCTAATATTCTTATCGTTTTCTGCATGTATATGATTTTATATATACAGGGAACAATGAGAAGATGATTCAAGAATTCAAAGAAGATATAATGAAGACATTCGAGATGACAGATTTAGGTTTGATGACTATTTTCTTGGTATCGAGCTTGATCAAAATGAAGGAATCTTTATCTTGCAGAAGAAATATGCAGGGAATATCTTAAAGAAATTCAAGATGGATAATTGCAAAGTAGTTGCAATGCCACTTGGTGATAAATGAGAAACTATTAAAGGAAGATGGAGTAGAACAAGCATATGGTTCACTCTACAGAAGCCTTATTGGTAGTCTATTATATCTTTCAGCTACACGACCTGATATTATGTATGCTACCAGTCTACTATCACGTTTTATGCAGAAGCCAAGCCAAATTCACTTTGGAGCAGCCAAGAGAATTCTAAGATACTTAAGAGGAACTATAGATTATGGTATATGGTATCAGCCAAGTATAAAGGCTAAGCTCATCGGATACATTGACTGCAATTGGGCTGGATCAACTGATGATAGAAAGAGCACTATTGGATATGCATTCGCATTGGGTCCTGGAATATTCTCATGAGCATCTAGAAAACAAGACTCAACAACACAATTTACAGCAGAAGCTGAATATATTGTAGTAGCTATGACAACTAGTCATGCAATATGGCTTAGAAGAATTCTAGAAGACATTGGAGAAACACAGGAAGAAACGACTCTGATACTTTGCGACAATAAGTCCGTGATCGCAATCTCGAAAAATCCAGCCTTTCATGGAAAAACGAAGCATATCGACATCAAATACCATTTCATATGAGAAGCGCAGAACAATGGAGAGATTGAGCTCAAATATTGCCAGACCGAAGATCAAATTGCTAATATATTCACTAAAGAACTACCGAGAGCAAAGTTCGAGATGTTGAGAAGCATGCTTGGAGTATCAAAAAAATGGATCAAGTAGGAGTGTTAAAAACGTGATCCATTTTCGAAAATGCTAGAATGGAAGACTAGAATATGGCTGGTCAAAGTCGGCAACAAAAGGAGCAAGAAAAGAGGGATAAGGAATTAAGCTGGCAACAATCTGTTCCAAGCTGCAATCTAGAGATGCAACAAGTAGAAAAATATGAAGTTATTCTTAGGCGGCGGATGAAAAGATAAATTTTTTCATAAGTTGGAATTTTAATCAATAATTTTAAGTCAAAATCTCATCAACAATAGTCAAAGGCGGTAATGCTTCTTGGTGGTGGATTATGCCTATAAAAAGGCCTCATTTTTGCCAGTCTTTTATCATAAATCTTATACACTTGCACACATACGCTTTCGTAAAAATCCCAACAACAAGGTAGTGGCGTAGGAGGATTTTAACCAATTCCATCTCATAATATATCAATAAGCTAATCAGAGACTCCTCGACCATGAGCTTTCATGAACGACCACATTAGTCTCGAACCAAACATTTGGGATTGAATTTCTCTCGTCTCGTGTCACCCCGCCGTGAGTCCCAGCCACCAAATTCCTTCCCTTCTGTCACTATTGCCTCGATTGTGCACTGTGAATTTCACACGTAGGTACTCATCATGTGTCTAGCCCTAAGGCTTTCCTGTCACACTCTCCATTTTTCCTTCCTATGTCACATATGCGCAGGTACTTCCACTTCTCCACCGATTATTCTCAATTCGAGGCAACACTTTGTTAAAATTTTCCCAATGTGGACTTATATTAATTTAGATTATAATTACCATTTACGGGTTGGTCTTATAAGGTAATATATAATGATTTTTAACTAGTCTAATATTGGGCTGGCTCGCGTGGGCCAATTTCGGTCCGGCCTGTGATAAGAGGGCCTGGCTGAAAACTTTATTAATAGTGCTCCAGCACCTTCAATAATCATTAATGTTTTAAAAATCACCTCACATAACGTTCAAGCGGGAAGTGGGAAGCGACTCATCAAGCCAGTCATACGGAGGGTAATAGAGGAGAAGACATAAAGTTCCAAATCATTGCGATTCCGCCTGAGGTACAATGGATTCGAAATCAAGTGCATAGACTCTTTTCTTTCTCCGTATAACGTTCTGTTTCTAGTTATGTTGATCTTGGGATTTCCATACTGAGGTTTGTAGCAGCCAACGCACGTCACATATTGTAATCTAGTAACTAGAATTCCTAACTCAAAAGACAACAAGAACAACTGTACCTTCTTTGCTGATCTAAACCCGAAACATAATTACATGTGTGATATATGAATCTCCTCTTCTTTTGCCCCCACAGGCCTGGGCCCCTTAAGTGATCTTTCTGGCACCCGATCTCGGCCAGGTCCTCTAGCGACGGCTTCAGCTTTGGATTTGCGGACTTGCTGTCCTCGGGGCACATGTACAACCACATCTTGTTATAACCAAGTTTCTCCAAGGTATGAGTGTACCACGACCACCCGCACTATCCTAACACCAGCATGTAGCCTGGCGCGCCCAATCAGAACAGTCATGTTGTCGGATATACTCGCCCCAATGCTATCCTCTGAACCCACCCGAAATCTTACGAACTTGTTCTGCCACCGGTCAAGGTCTTTCCCATTGGCATGTCACAACGTATGTTGGGCCGCGGCCCGCACATCATCATAGCATAAGGGAATCGAGTTCTTTAGGGCAAGATAGTACTCGATCGTATTGGAAGTACCTCAACATGTTCGGGATTTTATTTGGAAGATCGTCATGATCGCTCATCAAGAATACTGAATAAAAATGATTCCTATTATGGTAGGATGCTAAAAAGGAGGAATACCAGGATATAATCAATTTTGGTGGTTGCCCAAATTAAAAGAATTCCAATCAAGGTGATTGCAAAATCAATTAAGGAGGATTCTAATTTGGTTGAAGATCTGCACTATAAATAGAGCGACTGGGTGGAATATTCTGTGTGCACCAGAAAATCGCTCTAGAGAAATCATAAAAGCTCTCAATAATGAGTAAATGCGAGAGATCTTGAGAGTTCGTTAAGTGTGTGTGTATTTTGTGACAACTGTGAGGATTTATTGTGAGAAAAACACCATTAGACTGTTAATTGCAATCCTTTGATTATAGTGGAGCATTCTTGGACGAGCATCCTGTGGTTTTTCCTGCATCGATTTTTCCACGCAAAAACTTCTGGTGAGTTTCTCTCATTGTGTTCTTTTTATTTTTGTTGTGCTATTTACGTTTTTCTTGAAAGAGAAAATACAACATCATATGCGCGAATCTGATAATTAGAATTCAGCTGCAATTGATTGTGATTTGACTTTATTCACAACAAAGTGGTATCGAAACAAGATTGTAAAAGATGTCATATGACAATGACAACATGATCAAGTTGATGCTACGAATTATGCAATCAGGAGGTGCAAAATGGAGGATCATCTCTTTATTAACCACTAGCAAAAGCCAATCAAGATAAGTGTGCCTCCAAAAAGCATGATAAGGACTCTAGCATCAGCCTATAAATCAGAAAAAGCAAAAGAAAAAGAGGAAAAAGCCATAGAGGAAGTACAAGAGAAGGAAGGCAAGTGGGCCATCCTTAATAGAAGATGTGTTGCCACCATCAGAAAGTGGCTTGATCAAAACATCTTTGAAAACTTCACGCAAGCAGACAATGCTTATGATTTGTGGAGAAATCTAGAGTGGACATGTGTGAGGAATACATCTCAAAATATGCAAGCTTGATAAAGAAGGTCTCGCTGTGGAATATAAAGATGGAACAAGTGTCTCTGAACATATAGGCACTATGGGAGATTTGGTAAATCAAATCAATGCAATCGAGAAGATGATCTCTCCAAAATTGCGTGCATACTTCCTGACAGGTTCTATGCCAAAAAGCTGGGATACCTTGGTTGTGTCTATTCACAAATCTACTCTTGATGGAGTATTAACCATGGAGTTAGTAAAGGAAAATTTGTTAAGCAAAGAGCAAAGACGAAAAGATGAGGGGTACTATTAATGAGCCACAGAAGAAAGTAGATCACGGGAGGAGCAAAAGCGGTGGACCTAACGGTCATTCAACCTCAAAGCCAACAACTGAAAAGAGCTTATTTTCATTGTGGCAAAACCACACATCTCATTAGAGATTGTCGATTGAAGACAGCCAAAAAGCAAGATGAAGCACCGGCTACAAACGTCACTACAGTTTATGGATACACGATGATTATTCGCATTGATGAGACCATTGACTTAATATGTCAGGACACCACTTGGCTAATTGTTTCTAGAGCCACCTGTCTTGTTGTCACCAAGAAATAGTTTTCCTCTTCATATATAGTTGGAGACGTCAGCCTCATGAGGATGGGTAATGATGGCTCATCGCAGATTGTTGTGTTACAAGTCTTGAGATTGAGACTGTGACATTCTGAATTTCTTGCCATTTTGAGACTATTGAATGATAATGTATCTATCGATATATTTCAGTTTTGTCTCGCTCGGATCTAATCAATTTTGAATAAACTGACCAAAAGGGAAAGACAAATGCATGACAAGATATATGAACCTAGGAAACTCGAAAAAGGAAATGACGCTTTAACCAGAAGGATTGTCCAAGGAACATTTAGAACCAATAATGCCGATCACATAATGATTAAGGAATCCATTGCTAGCGTTATACGATTAGAGCGCGGGTGATGCCGCTCAATCAATGTATAATTTGTAAATTTTCCTAAATCGGGCTATGACGAGCGAGACCATTGGAACTAACAATGAAACCTCGCAATTAAATGACAATCAAAGCCGTCATAACTCGAGTCGTTCTAAGTGTGATGAGAATCACAGAGTCGATACGCGCAATGTCTATAAAAGCTGCCCGTTAGTTCGAGATAAACTGAAGATACGATTGACAGACGATTGATCACGAAATGGAAGCTCAAAAATTGGCAATTAAAAATAGAGAATTCCAACATTAGAAAAGGATTTGATGTCGTCTCGCCAATGGTAATTTAGAATTGGAAAAGTGAAGTTTCGGACGAAAAGTGTAAAATTACCATGTTGTCTCTCGACCATTTGCCCTTGCCTTAAGATTTTAGAAGGAAAAAATGATCATTTCAAGCTCCTCTATATGGATGTCGAAATTATGTGGATAGAGTCAAAGACAGTCAAAGATAAGGAATGACATTACTGACATATATCAAGTGTCAATCAAAGAGAGCGTCATGCGTTAATTACCTCACTAAATCAATCTTATCAATTTCAATCTCAATTATTTGTGCAAAATGCTTCATAGTATATCCCTCTTAAGCTGTGTACCCCTACCCCTCCATTTCCCTTCCAATTTCCTCTTCATTCTCTCTCACCCGAAAAGTGCTCGTCGACCAATTTCTATCCCCTCTGTCCGCTGTTCTTGTTGGTCACCTCCGGCCACCACCTCACCGTGCTCCAACCACCAGAAGATAGCCCAACTTGTCCTCTACAAGTTTCAAGTAGTGGTTCGTCGTTTGATGGAGTGATTTTACCCGACCAGCCCCGAAACCAAAATCGGACAAATTCTAAGCAAGCTGGGGTAATGCTTTGTATACCCTCTTAGAGACTCCAATTGACTCCAAACATTTTATGAGATCTTCATAACATCTATTACTTGAGTTGGCTGAGCAGATATTGTCATTGTATTGAAGATTTAGGGTGTTTCTATGGCTGAAAAGTGATGATTCTTAACCGAAAAGATTTTGCCGTTTAAGGACCGTGAGGAAACTGAGCTTTTCAAAGGGTTTTGAGGCGTCGTTCTGCATCAGAACTCTCGATGAGGTTCCTAGACATGTAGAATAAGGTCTTGGCAAGATAACTTCATGAGGAATTGGATCTAAGGTCGATCTATGGACTGATTTGTACGGATGAAACAGGGACCGATTCTACCCTATTAAAGGACAGTGTGAACGGAACACTATAGGGGTTTATTGGATTATCACCATGTCTTTAAATGGTCGTTAGGCATCCTAGGTTACCAATTGACTAGTTATTGAGGTATTGGTATGGTGAAATTGAAGGATGAATGGGTTATGACATGGTTTTGATGGAATTTCTCTAGGAACGTCGTTTGGCCGTGACTCTGCTGAATGAGGGGAATGTTTGGTTGGGAATTGACTAGCTTGATCGACATGTAAATGTTTCCCAAACCCTTACTTAAATACTAAGACACTACTGGATAATCTAGTGAATGAATTGATTAACTGGTGAAGTTTGTGACCTGAATTGATTGGTATAATAATGTTGGGATTTTACTATGAATGATAATCACGATACTGATTGACTTGTAGCCCCGGTGGTATCGAGTGGCTGTGAGCCACTATAATAGCAATTAGCTGTGAGCCTCAGAGGTACCGATTAGCTTGTATCCTCGGTGGTACCAATTAGCTATAAGCCCTGATGATATCGATTAGCTTGTAGCCCCGGTGATATCAATTGGCCAGAGTGTCCAGATAAGTACATCGTGGTTGAGAGCTCAGGTGATGAATGATCGTGATAATTGTGAAAATTATGTGTAAGTGTTTACATGCCATGTGCATTGAGTTTAAACCTCTGAGGTTAAACATGGTTGGTTGTGATTCTTATCCATGTCTGGCATGTTGATATGTTTGATTAATTGATGCCTTGTGCCACTGCATTGATGAATGCGTGCATCTGGTAGCATTTGTGTGTGGTCTGGGGGGACTGGTGTTTAAGTATTGGTTTAGATTTCACTTTTTGATATGTAAATTTCACCCCGTAATGGGACACATTTTCAGACCCCAAGCCTTAAATATGCTGTCGATCCGATTGGACGATTCGAAAGAGGTGACTGCCCTTTTTGACGAGTTTCCCATGAGGAAATGTATTATATATGTTAAGAAGCGTACGACTGTTTGGGTGGACGAGGGAAAGATGGAGCCGCAACCCTACTGCTTTGAAGCGTGGTTCCGTCGCTTGGGAAATAGCAACTTGATGGGTCCTCTGTTACCTGAAGATGTTTTTTCAGAAGTAGTTCCTAATTGGTGTCATCCGTCCCGTCTTGAGATTGAGGTGGAGAATTCGGCATCAATAGGACGATCGAGGAACATTCCGGAAGAGTCAAAGTCTCCCCCTACTGAGGAATACATGAACTACATCGAACTTTCTGCCGACGTGATAGAGGATATCGAAGAAGACATCGAAGAGGAAGCCAAAGAGGATTTTAAGGAGATTTATGAGGAGGTGTCATCTGAAACATTTTCTGACTATAACCCAGAGGACTACGAAGGTGAATGAAGTGACGAATCAAGTGGTTCTTTAGAGTTGTGGAGTGCAGGGGTTTCACAGATGGGGATTAGGAACAATTTTGATGTTAGAATGTGGGAAAGCTAACCTTTTGGACTTAAACCTTAGTCCCTTGTCTCACCTGGGTGTGCGGCTTTCCTTCCTTTCTATCTGTTGTAACTGAATGTTTATGTTATGTGTAAATGTGTGTGCTTCTAAACCATTCCAAATTTCCTTTTGATTCTTTCATGTCGGGGGTAGTTGTCTCTCCTTCTGTATGCATGTTTCATTTCATTTTAGGTCGTGACTTGTTCCTGGGTATTTATTGGCCTGTGTTGGATGTGTCGAGCTGCAAGAGATGCGAGGTATTACATCCACGTTGAAGTGGTATCAGAGCAAGGTTAGCTCGATTCCAGGAGATTGAAGGATTTGAGTAATAAGGAGTAAATGAATTTAGATGATGGGGTAGTGAGACCCTAGGGGGGAGTCGTTAGAGTCAAGCATGAATGCATGGCATATGATTGGCGCATGTGATTGGTATCTTGAAGTGGCATGGTTGTAGTAAACTTATGGGGGGTCAAGCTTTGCACTTAGCATATTGAATTGTTGTGGATGTTGATTTGATGAATAAGTTATTACCTCTGATTATAATAATTTGCAGATGAGTCTGGACATGAGGTATGGATTTGCATCCTTGATTGATGTGCTCATGAGAATGCTTAAGTGACCGGCTGTTATTTTATGATTGTTGCCTTGTGGAGTAGCATAAAATCGTTCGACTTGCGTAAGTGATTTGAGTAAGTGACTTCGGTCTCTAATTCCATGGTGAAATTATAGTGACTCAGGTAAGCTAAGTTGAACGAGTATGAGCAACAGACTCGGAAGGCCACTTCTAGCTCGAGAGCACCATTGACCGAGGATCCAAGAATGGATGGAGTCCTGAGGGCCTTGGAACAAATTGGAGAGCTAATGGGGAAGGAAGATCAAGATAAAGCTGCTGCGGCTCTTAGACAAGCCAAAGATAGAGCTTAGATTATAGTTCAAGCTGTTGAAACTGCAGTGGCAGCTGTGAATATGGAAAATGGAAATAATGCCCAGGGCGTTAAAGTTGGGAATGCTCAAGGTGATGTTAATGCCAATAGATCGATGGGTCAGTTGGTTGAGCAGTTTATAAAGCCGAAACCGATCCAGTTTGATACCACTGGAGATCCTGAGCTAGCACCGAAATGGATTGAGAAACTTGAAAAGAATTTTGGAGTGCTGGGGTGCACCGATAAAGAGAAGGTACTGTTAGCTGTGTATCAGCTACAGAGAACAGCGAATGATTGACGGGGTGCCTTGAAGGAAGGAGTGTTTCCTGAAGGTACGGCTTTGACTTGGACTGCCTTCACTACCGCTTTTAAAGATAAGTACTTTTCTAAGACGGTACGTGAGAGGAAACGAGTGGAATTCCAATAGTTGCAACAAAATTAGCTGATAGTGGACCAGTATGAAGCTAAGTTCGCAAGATTGTCGAGGTATGCACCAAGGTTAGTTGAGGATCCGCTTGAGAAAGCGTAAAGGTTTCGAGATGGTTTGAGACCATAAATTCACAGTCGGATAATAATGGTGAACTTGAGAACGTACCGATAGATTTATAAAATGAGTCAAATGATCGAGAGGGACATCAAAGAAGGAGCCGCCGCTTCTGGATCACAGTTTACTCATTTGAGAGATAATCAGCAATTGGGAAAGAGGCTGATGGTAAACAACCAACGATTAGTCCCTTCGGTTCGAAGAAATATCGAAAATCCGTGGAATCAGCCGAATTGGTATTGTCGTGTTTGTGATAGAAGGCATGGAAGTTGTCACACCCCGAACCTGGCGAGCGGGCAAACATCCCACCAAGCCGTTCATGTCTGAATGAAAGCTCTAGGATCCAACGGCCAATGTCCTTTGCGCTAAAAGAAATGAGCATGCGAAAGCAATGCCAACTCTAATTGTACAAATACATCAACACCCGATGACTCAGGACAGATACATCCAAAATTTCATTAACCAATTCCAAAGGTTCAATTCATAATTCACCAATCCGAAGTTCAATACTCAATATCACAAAAGGCAAATCCATTTTAAATACAAATGGGTCAACTATCTCTTCAAATGCCAATCATTGGCAAGCTCTCTCTTCCTTCGCTTGGGACCTGAAAAATTAAGCTCCCACTAGGTTAAGATATAAATCTCAATAAGATGGGTCCTAACCCTAGGTTAGGCCTACCGTCCACTCAGGCAGTCATCTATCTCGAAATTCCACACTCATAATCATACAGGCGCATCAAGCACAAATCTATAAAACATCAACATGCAGATGACAGGCATGCAATGATGACTTCACGTTACACTCGGATGATCATGTACACTCGGCCTGCCACTTCACCACATCCATCAATCTCTGCCTGCCTCAATTTCTAGCCCGCGATTAAATCGTATCAGGCTCGGTCCGCGTAAACGCATCAGACCGTCATCGGCAACCCGCGTAAACGCATCAGGCTTCAATGAATCTCCAGGCCAATATCACCATCTCATAACTTCGTCCTATAAATAGTTCGCATCAGGACCGTGGCCAACTCAACCCCGCGATCTCATCGCATCAGGGCACCACACGACATCAACTCCACCTCGCGATCTCGTCGCATCAGGGTATACATCTCCTGCCTCGCGTCTTATATGCCTCAAGGCCTCTCCGTCCTGCGAGCAATCCGCATCAAGACCGTGGCTATCTCAACCCAGCGATTTCATCGCATCAGGGCGCCACATAATATCAACTCCACCTCGCGATCTCGTCGTATCAAGGTATCCATCTCCAGCCCCGCGTCTCATACGCCTCACGGCCTCGCCATGTCGTGTTCATGCCATGATTCACTATTCAATGCACAAACAAAACAACAAGTGCATCTCATGCACAATTTGAAAATCCATGGCATGTAAGACAATCAATGACATTCAACATGGCACACAATTTAAACACAACAATATCCCACGTGACTTTCTATAACCACTTAGGGCATTTTAAAAGCTACCCCTTTGGAATATCCTCCTAAATCGAACAAATTAAACCTTGACTCACCCAATCGAGTCCAATCTTCCTAGCATAAGGTTAGGAATTCCCTTACCTTGGGTTTGAATACGCAATTTACTCCTCTTGAAACTCCAAAGTTTCGGCCCCCAATGTCCACAACCGGACTTGTCGCACTACCTAATAAAATCCAACCAATTCCATAAATTTCCAAGTCTAATTCAACCATCCATGAATCCTAATCCTCCATAGCATAATCCTCAACATCTTAACATGTTCTAATCACCAATTTGAGACACAAAATCAAATGCCAACAGCCCTCCATGGTTCGGCCATGCACAAAACCAAATTGGTTCCTCATGGTTCTGTGCATGCCGTGAGCTACCAGCCCTAATTCAACTCTAAATCCAATATCTAACCCTTATCCTACCTCTTAACATGTCTACTAAGGGTTTGGGAGGCTCATTGAAGGTTTGAAGTCAATTGGTCGTCAGAATCTCATTGAACGTCGCCGGTTCTTCCCAAGTCAGAATCCAGCAATTTTCTGTTCCAAGTTCACAAGACCGATTCGAGGTCAAAACTTCATCAAATCAAGCCCAACTTTTTACCACATATTCATCTACATGTCTACTAGATCTCCACAAAATTTGACCTCAAAAATCCAACAATTCTACCTTCAAAAGGGTCAAAAATTGGACCTACCTCAGGTTGAGTCAGTTTCCGTCGACTCTCGGAAAAACGCTTGGCCGAAGCTCCTCAGTGCTCCAAATGATGTGCTTCCACTTTGAAGAGGTCGGCAAGACATAGATCTAGGTTGGTATAGCTGGCCAGCGTCCAGGTGGTGGCTAGAAAAGGTCATCGTGGGCGGCGAACAGCAGCTCCTGAAGCTATCGTCGGCGAGCAAATGGAGAAGAGAGAATAAGGGGAATGCTTGATGGTCTAGGGGTGAAATGGCCGACCAAAAATGATTGAGGAGAGAGAGAGAAAAGGCTTATATACAAGCTCTTGGTCAATGCTTTGAATGGTAGTTGGCCAAAAGTTGATATGACTACTCCTTGCCCCATCTCTTGACACTTGTCCACCTTGCCTTCCCAATGAGATACAATGGCCCTCATTCACTCTTGAATTTCGGCAGCCTTGAGGGAGGTTTAAAGACCAAATTTCTCTTCTTCAAATGCTTGGGCAAGTTTCTAAGCTTGAGGGGCAAAAGGGTAATTTTACCCCCGACATTCATAACATCGTTTTTCTCGTCCCAATAACCTTCGATAGGGCGACGGCCAATCCAAATAACATTGGAATTCTTGATTTTCCATTACAAATTTTTTAAGATTCGTTTCTGATAGTTTTCTATCAAACGTGGTTCCAGCCTATCCCGAACCGACGGACGGCTTTTGCAGACATTACGCGTATCGACCTCGTGATTTGTATCATGTTTAGGACTCGTCAATTCATTGCGGCTTTGGTTGTCATGTAATTGTGAGGGTCTATCAATAGTTCTCTCAACAATCCTTATGGCCAAATCGTCATTTCCTATCTGAGTTCCCTAGGTTCACGTACCTCGTCTCGCGTTAGCCTTTTCCTTTTTGTCAGTCTACTCGAATTGATCAGATTCGAGCGGAATTCGACTAAAACACATCGCTTGATACATATAAACTTCTCATTACTGAGTCTGAAATTGACTGAAAATCTGAATGTCACAGAAGTGGTCCTTGCCCTGCTAGGACATGAGCATGTTATAGATGTGGTTAGTTGGGCCACTAGATGAATAATTGTCCGAATCAAGCTCCAGAGAACTGAGCTTAAGGAAAGAGACCGCAGACCCCACATAACGAATAGAATCAACCACCAACCCAAGGAAGAGTGTATGTTGTAGCACATACAGAGGTGGAGGAAGCGCTTGCCATGGTCACAGGTATGATCTATTTTGTGACCAAGCTGCCTATGCTTTATTTGATCCCGGAGTTTCACATTCCTTTATATCTGCTTAGTTTGCTGATCTAGTGGGTGTAGAGTTAAAACCACTGAATGTGCTGTTGCACGTTGCTACACCATTAAAGGATAATGTGCTTGTCTCGCTAGGTTGTGCGGATTGTAAGATAATGATTGGTGGTAGCGAAGAAATGATTGATTTGGTTGTGCTACCTATGTATGATTTTGATGTGATTATTCGAATGTATTGGTAAGGGAAACAAGGGGTTGTAGTTGATTATGGTAACAGGGTAATTTGTTTTTACCTAAAAGATTGCCCTAATTTTGAATTTACAGGAAGTCAGGGAGTAACCTCGATTCCTTTAGGTCCGTTACTTGAGGTGACTAAGCTATTAAATGAAGGGTGTCGAGCTTACATAGCTATTGCAGTTGACACAACGGTTGAGGAACCGAAGTCGGAAAGTATAGCGGTGGTACGGAAATTTCCTGATGTCTTTGCTAAAGAATTGCTAGGATTACCACTTGAGAGAAAAATTGAGTTCGTGATTGAGTTAGCTCCTGGAACGGAGCCAATTTCAAAGACATCGTATAGAATGTCCTTGTCAGAATTGAAAGAGCTAAAAGTATAGATGCAGGAGTTACTAGATAAAGGGTTCATTAGACCGAGCGCGTCGCCATGGGGAGCGCCGGTACTTTTTGTAAGAAAGAAGGATGGATCCTTGCGTTTGTATATTGATTGCAGACAGTTGAATAAAGTAACCATCAAGAACAAGTATCTGTTGCCGAGGATAGATGATTTGTTTGATCAGCTGCAAGGAGCATCTGTGTTTTCTAAAATAGATTTTAGGACTGGTTATCACCAGCTAAGGATTAAGAAACAGGACATATGAAAGACTGCTTTTAGAACAAGGTATAAGCACTATGAGTTTACGGTTATGCCTTTTGGTTTGACTAATGCCCCTGCTGCATTAATGGATTTGATGCATCGAGTATTTAAGGAGTACTTGGATCGATTCATCATTGTTTTTATAGACGATGTCTTGATTTACTCGAAGAGTAATGAGGAACATTTGAGAGTGGTTCTGCAAATCTTAAGGGAGCATTCGCTTTACGCCAAATTTAATAAATGCAAATTTTGATTGAGAAAAGTAGCTTTCATTGGTCAATGATTATTGGAGAAGGAATTTCCATGGATCCTTCTAAAATTAAGGCAGTGATGAAATGGCCTAGACCCACGACAATTACTGAGGTTAGAAGTTGTCTGGGATTGGCAGGCTACTACAGGCGATTCATGGAGAAGTTTTCATCTATAGCCACTCCGTTGATGAGGCTAACAAAGAATAATGTGAAGTTCGAATGGACTGATAAGTGTGAGATAAGTTTCCAAGAACTTAAACACCGATTGGCGACCGCACCAGTGTTAACCATCTCTTATGAACCTGGAGTTTATGAGATATATATCGATGCTTCACTAAAGGGATTGGGGTGCGTGTTGATGCAACATGGGAAAGTGGTAGCTTATGCATTGTAATAGTTGATACCTTATGAGATGAATTACAAGACGCATGACTTGGAACTAGCTGCCATCATCTTCGCTCTAAAGATTTGGAGACACTATTTGTGTCGCGAAAGATTTCAGATTTATACAGATCATCAAAGTTTGAAGTACCTATTTTCGCAAAAAGAATTGAATATGAGACAACATCGATGGATGAAGTTACTTAAGGATTATGACTGCGAGATTTTATATCATCTTGAAAAGGCGAATAAAGTCGCGGATGCGCTTAGCCGAAAATCCAGTATTGCACTTTTATTGGTTAAGAGATGGTCCTTGCTAGAGAAGTTGAGAGATTCTGAGTTTAAATTGGAAGTTTGCCAACTGTCCAGTTTAGTGGCAACCTTGAGAACTGAGCCTGAAATTCAAGAAAAAGTAAAGGCCTTGCAGTCTACGGATCTGAAGATTTAAAAGATTCTTGAGATGGACGCGACGAAAAGAAAAACTGAGTTTCAAGTGTTGGAAGATGGGATTCTGAAATTTCGCGGACGTTTATGTGTGCCGGTGATGAGGAACTCAAGGACAAGATCTTGTCGGAAGATCATAGGAGCAACTTCAGTATTCATCCAAGTAACACAAAAATGTAACATAACCTACCTCAACACTACTAGTGGAATGGAATGAAGGTGGATGTAGTTAAGCACGTGGCAAAGTGTTTGACCTGTCAGAAAGTAAAGTCTCAACATTGCCAGCCTGGGGGATTATTGCAACCTTTAGAAATCCCTAAGTGGAAATGGGAGCATGTGACAATGGATTTTGTGATGGGATTACCGAGAAGTCAGAGAGGTCATGACTCAATTTGAGTAATCGTGGATAGACTAACCAAGTCTGCACATTTCATACCCGTGCTAAAGTATTTTGCATTAGATAAGTACGCATAATTGTATATGCGTCAGATTGTGCGATTGCATGGAGTGCCGGTCACGATTAATCGAACAGATATCCCAAATTTACAGTAAATTTTTGGAAAAGTCTTTAGGAGGCTTTGAGAACTAGATTACAGTTTAGTACGGCATATCATCCACAGAGTGATAGACAGTCAGAAAGGACAATTCAGATGCTTGAGAATATGTTGCGAGCATGCGTCATAGATTTTAAAGATGGATGGGAGGACCAACTACATCTAATAGAGTTTGTGTACAATTACAGCAGAGCATTCGTATGACACCGTTCGAAGCACTTTATGGTAAAGCTTGCAGAACGCCTTTATATTGGGATGAAGTTGGAGAAAGGAGTACAACAGGCTCTGAGTTAGTGTAACAGTCTATTGAGGAGATTAAAGTTATTAGAGAAAGGCTGAGAATGGCACAAACTCATCAGAAGAGCTACGCTGATAAAAGACGCAAATCCTTGAAATTCCAAGTTGGTGAACATGTTTTCTTGAAGGTATCACCAATGTGTGGATTGTCTCGATTTGGGAAAAGGGAAAACTGAGTCCGAGGTACACAGGTCCTTTTGAAATTTTAGAACAAATTGGAATTTTGGCCTACTGACTCGCCCTGCAGCCAAACCTGTTGAAAGTGCACAATTTGTTTCACGTATCCATGCTAAGAAAGTACGAGCCAGATCCGACTCATGTCCTAGATTTTAAGATCATTGAAATAGGCGACAAGGTATCATATGTAGAAAAACCCATCAGAATCGAGGACCAAAAGGAGCAAGTCTTGAGGAATAAGACTATTATGTTAGTCAAAGTGATCTGGGAGCACGCGAAATTGAAGGCGTTATGTGGGAAAACGAAGAGGCTATTAGACGTCAATACCCCCATTTGTTTGGATAGATGGGTTTATTGCAAATTTCAAGGACGAAATTTCTATAAGGGAGAAGAATTGTGACATTTCAAATGTCTTGCCATTTTGAGACTATTAAATGAGAATGCATCTATCGATGTATTTCAGTTTTGTCTTGCTTGGATTTGATCAATCTTGAGTAAACTGACCAAAAGGGAAAGGCAAACACATGACAAGATACGGGACCTAGGAACTCGAAAAAGGAAATGACGCTTTGACCATAAGAATTGTTGAGGGAACATTTAGAACCAATAAGGCCAATCACATAACGATTAAGGAATCCATTGCCATGTTATAAGATTGGAGTATGGGTGATGTCGTTTAACCAATGTATAATTTGCAAATTTTCCTAAATCGAGCTATGACGATCCAAACCATCGAAACTAGCGATGAACCCTCGCAATTACATGACAATCAAAGCTGTCGTAACTTGAGTCGTCTTAAGTATGATGAGAATCACAGAGTCGATACGCATAACGTCTGCAAAAGCCGCTCGTTAGTTCGAGATAAATTGAAAATACGATCGACGGACGATTGATCATGAAATGGAAGCTCAAAAATTGATCATTGGAAATAGAGAATGCCAACATTAGAAAAGGATCTGACGTCGTCTTGCCAATGGTAATTTAGAATTGGAAAAGTGAAGTTTCGGACGAAAGGTATAAAATTATAATTTTGCCCCTCGATCATTTGCCCTTGACTTAAGATTTTAGAAAGACAAAATGGTCATTTCAAGCTCCTCTATATGGCTGCCGAAATTACGTGGATAGAGTCAAAGAAAGTCAAAGCTAAGGAATGGCATTAATGACATATGCCAAGTGTCAACCAAAAAGTACCTCATACATTAATTACCCCACCAAATCAATCTTGTCAATTTCAATCTCGATTATTTATTTTAAATGCTTCATAGTATATCTCTCTTCAATCGTGTACCCCTCCCCCCATATCCGTTCCAATTTCCTCTTCATTATCTCTCACCCGAAAACTGCTCACCGACCAGCTTCTGCCTTCTCTGTTCGCTGTTTTCGTCTAGCCATCGCCTCGCCGTACTTCGACCACCAGAAGCTAGGCCAACCTGTTCTCTACAAGATTCAAGTGGTGGTTTGTCGTTTCGTGGAGTGGTTTTTCCCTACTAGGCCCAAAACCAAAACCTGATAAATTTTGAGCGAGTTGGGGTAAGGCTTTCGTTTACCCTCTTAGATAATCCGATTGACTCTAAATTTTTTGTGAAATCTTCATAACATCTAGTACTTGAGTTGGTTGAGTAGAAATGATCATTTTATCAAATATTTAGGGTGTTTCTATGGCTGAAAATTGATGATTCTTAACCAAACAGATTCTACCGTTTAAAAACCGCAAGGAAACCGAGCTGTTCAAAGGGCTTCGAGGTGTCGTTCCGCTTCAAAACTCTCGGTGAGGTTCCTAGACATATAGAATAAGGTCTTGGCAAGATAAATTCATGAGGAATTGGAACCTAAGATCGATCTATGGACTAATTTGAACGGATGAAGTAAGAACCGATTCTTTCCTATAAAAGGACCGTGTGTACCAAAATGGTCATTGAGACATCCTAGGTTACTAATTGACTAGTTATTGAGGTATTAGTATGGTGAAATTGAAGGATGAATCGGTTATGACATGGTTTTAATGGAATTTTTCTAGGAACGTCGATTGGCCATGACTCTGTTGTGTTAGGGGATCGTTTGGCTGGGAATTAGCTAGCTTGATCGACATGTAAATGTTTCCCAAACCCTTACTTGAATACAAGGACACTGCTGGATAATCTAGTGAATGAATTGATTGACTGGTGAAGTCTGTAACATAAATTGATTGGTGCGACAATGTTGTGATTTTACTGTGAATGATAATTACGATATCGATTAGCTTGTAACCCCTATAATAGCAACTGGCTGTGAGCCCCAAAGGTATCGATTGGCTTATAGCCCCGGTAGTACCAATTGGCTGTGAGCCCTAATGAAATCGATTGCCTTGTAGACCAGTGATATCAATTGGCCAGAGTGCCCAGAGAAATACATCGCAGCTGAGAGCCCAAGCGATGAATGATTGTGTAGGTGTTTACATGCCATGTGCTTTGAGCTTGAACCCTGAGGCTGAACATGGCTGGTTGTGATTCTTATCCATACCTGGCTTGTTGATATGTCTAATTAATTGATGCCTTGTGCCACTGCATTGTTGAATGCTTGCATCTGGTAGCATTTGTGTGTGGTCTGAGAGGACTGGTGTTTAGGTATAGGTTTAGATTTCACTTTCTAAGATGTAAATCTCACCCCATAGTGGAACGCATTTTCAGACCCCCAAGCCTTAAACATGCTGCCGATCCGATTGGGCGATCCAAAAGAGATAATCGCCTTTTTTGACGAGTTTCTATGGAGAAAGGTATTGTATATGTTAGGAAGCGTATGATTTTTTGGGTGACAAGAGAAAGATGGAGCTACAATCCCACCGCTTTGAAGCGTGGTTCCGTTGCCTGGGAAATAGCAACTTGATGGGTCCTCTGTTACCTGAAGATATTCCTTCAAAGGTAGTACCTAATTGGTGTCATCAGTCCCGTCCTAAGATTGAGGTGGAGAATCCGGCGTCAGTAGGAGGATCGAGGAACATTTCGTAAGAGTCAAAGTATCCCCCTCCTAAGGAATACATGAACTACATCGAGCTTTCCGCCGACATGATAGAGAATATCGAAAAAGACATCGAAGAGGAGACTGAAGAGGATTCTGAAGAGATTTCTGAGGAGGTGCCATCTGAAATATTTTCTGACTATAACCCTGAGGACGACGAAGGTGAAGGAAGTGATGAATCGAGCGATTCTTCAAAGTAGTGGAGTGCAGGATTTTCGCAGATGGTGATTAGGAACAATTTTAATGTTAGAATGTGGGAAGGCTACATAGTAACGTTTTGGACTTAGGCCTTAGTTCCTTGTCTCACTCGAGTATACGGCTTTCCTTTACGTCATTTCCTTTTCGTCAATTGTAATTGGATGTTTATGGTATGTGTAAATGTTTGTGCATTTAAACCATTCCAAATTTTCTGTTGTTTCTTTCATTTGTCGGGGGTAATTGTCTCTTCTTTCGTATGCACGTTTCATTTCATTTTAGGCCGGGAGTTGTTCCTGTGCATTAATTGCCTGTGTTGGATGTGACGAGCTCCAAGAGACGCGGGGCGTTACAAAGACCAACAATGGATGCAAGTTAATCTTGAAAGAGGTAAGGCATGTCCCTGATAAACTTTATGATGATGGTTATATGAGTCACTTCGACAAAGGGAAGTAGAGGGTAACCAAGGGTAGCCTGATGGTAGCAATAGGAGTGAAAGATAAATCGCTCTACACCATATAAGTAAAGCTATGCGGAGGAGATATTAATGCAGTGTAACAGACATCTATCGTGCTTTGGCATAAGAGGCTCGGATATATGGGTGATAATGGAATGAAGGTTCCCACATCGAAGAAGCTACTCCTGAGAATAAAAGATGCCTCTATAAATCCTTGTGAAGACTGTGTTGTAGGAAAAAATAATAGAGTTGCCTATAAATCTACTCTGCCATTGAAAAAGACAAATCGGCTTGATTTGTTACATTCCGATGTTTGTGTTGTGACTTTGAGAACTGGTGCTTCCTATCATGTTACCTTTATAGATGATTTTTCTAGAAAGGTATGGGCTATTACGTTGAAGACGAAGGATCAAGTTCTTGATACCTTTAAGGACTTGCATGCGAAACTAGAAAGAGAGACCGACAGAAAATTAAAGAGTGTGAGGGCTGACAACGGAGGGGGAATACCATGGGCTATTTGAGGATTACTACAGAGTTCATGGCATAAGGCTTGAGGAAATAGTGCCTAAGGTACCGCAGTAAAGCGATGTTGCTGAGAGGATGAATCGAACAATGTTTGAGAGGATAAGGTGTATGCTCCCCTATACGAAATTGCTAAACTCTTTTTGGGGCGAGGAATGAGGAAGAAGATGGAAAATTTGATAAATCCATCACATTCGATTCCACTCAAGGGCGAGACTCCACAAAGTATATGAAATGGCAAGAATTCGTCTTATAGTCACTTGAAAATGTTTGGTTGCAGGGCATTCGCACACATACCGAGCGACGAACAATCCAAACTAGATAGAAAGGCCAAGGAGTGCATATTCTTGGAATATGCTAACGAGGGTTTTGGTTATAGATTTTGGGATCCCTAAAGCAAGAAAGTGTTTCGAAGCCAATATATGGTGTTCCTTGAGGATCAAACAATTAAAGACCTCAAGAAGCACGAGGAGCCTTATAGTGTAGAGGAAGAGTTAGTTGACTTGGAGAACCCAGATTTATTAGAAAATTCTACTCATGGGAGAGCACAAGAAGAGGCCAAGAATGACTTTGAGCAAACACAAATCAAGACAACATCCAATGATGATGCTCCCGAAGGAGTTAAGGTCGAGACTGATAATGAAGATGGTAAAGATGATGGAGTGAAATCTCATGAAGATAGAAGAAAATAGTGCCAAATCACATTACAAAGTAAGATTGGTTGTGAAGGGTTTTGGTAAGTAGAAGGGAGTTGATTATGAAGGGATTTTTTTTCTCCTATTGTAAAGATGTCATCTATTAGAGTAGTTCTTGGTTTACAGCAACCTTGAACTTGGAGTTCAAGCAACTTGACGTGAAAATAGCATTCTTACATAGAGATGTTGATGAGGAGATGTATATGGAGCAGTTCAAAGGTTTTATGACCAAAGGGAAAGAAAATCATGTATGCACATTAAAAAAGAGTCTCTATGGGCTCAAACAAGCTCTCAAGCAATGGTACAAGAAGTTTGATTCATTCATGGAGAGGAATGAATATAAGAAGACAAAGGGAGATCATTGCATGTTCATTAAGAAGTTTAATCACTATGATTTTCTGATTCTTTTATCACATGTTGATGATATGTTAATTGTCGGGCACAATGTTAGAAAAATCATGAGGCTCAAGAAGGAGTTGAGCGAAGAATTTTTCATGAAAGACCTTGGACTGGCAAGATAGATACTTGGGATGAGGATATCGCGCGATGAGCTTGTAGAAAGCTTTGGTTGTCCCAAGAGAGATATATAGAGAAGTTGTGCACACATTAAACATGAGCATCGCTAAAGCAGTCGGCTCACTTTTAGCTAGTCATTTTCAGCTTAACATGAGGTAGTGTCCCTCGAGTGAAAGGAAAAAGGAAGAAATGTTGAAGATTCCTTATGCCTCCGCTATCGAAAGTCTCATGTATGTGATGATGTGCACACGATCGGATATTGGGTACGATGTTGGATTTGTTAGCCGGTACATGTCAAACCATAGCAAACAACATTGGGAGACAGACAAGTGGATACTCTGGTATCTTAAAGGCACATCTAGTTTGTGTTTACATTATGGTGATGGAAAATCGATACTTGAGGGGTTTACCGAAGCAGACATGGCGTGAGATATGGATTCCAAGCGATCTACTTCTGGTTATTTAAAAACTTTTGCTAATGGAACTGGAGCTATCTCTTGGCAATCAAGATTGCAAAAGTGCATTGCATTGTCCACAAGGGAGGCTAAATACATAGGCCCTACCGAAGCTACCAAAGGGATGTTGTGGATGAAGAGTTTTTTGCAAGAGTTAGGGCACAAGCAAGATGAATATGTTGTGTATTGAGACAACCAAAGTGCTATTCATCTTAGTAAAAACTTCACATTTCATTCGAGAACGAAGCATATTGATATTAGTTATCATTGGATACGAGAAATGATGGAAGAGAAGCAACTGAAGATCGAAAATATCCACACGGACATAAATGGTGCTGATATGTTTACAAAGTCTCTACTTACTGAGAAACAAAAAATATTTAGGGAGGAGGCTGGTTTATTAAACTAATAAGGAAGTTTGAGATCCTCCATGATGGGCTGAGCAGACATTTGTTGGGAGAATCTCAACATGTTCGGAATTTTATTTGAAAGATCTCGATGATTTCTCATCAAAAATATCGAATAGAAATGAGTCCTATTATGGTAGGATGCTAAAAGGGAAGAATATCATGATATAATCAATTTCGGTGCCCAAATTAGAAGAATTATAATCAATTGGGGAGATTTCTAATTAAGAAGTGATTGCGAGATCAATTAAGGAGGATTCTAATTTGGTTGAAGATCTACCACTATAAACAGAGCGATTGAGTGAAATATTTTGTGTGCATTAGAAAATCACTCTAGAGAAATCACAAAAATTCTTAACAATGAATAGACACAGGAGAACTTGAGAATTCGTCAAGTGAATGTGTGTTTTGTGATAATTGTGAAGATTTATTGTTAGAGAGACACCATTAAAGGGTCAGTTATAGTACTTTGATGATAGTGGAGCATTCCTAGACTAGCATCTCGTAGTTTTTTCCGCATCGCGTTTTCCATGTAAAAACTTATGGTTTATTGCTCTTATGTATTCTTTTTATTTTTACCATGCTATTTACGTATTTCTCGAAAGAGAAAGCATGGCATCATATTGTGTGAATCTGACAAATAAAATTTTACAGCAATCGATTGTCATCCGACTTATTTACAACAAATCGAAATGGTGACAACATGGGCTTTCGCCACAACCGAGCTCACGTATTCGTGGTACCCCTGGTGGAAGGCAGGCCCTATGGAGAAGCTTCCACTGTAGATGTATATTAGGACCGAAAGGTTGTCAACCAGGCTGAGCCCACGAGGCATGAAGACTCGAGCAAGCAATTAATTTTCGAAAAACTATTTTTTAAATCTTGAGTGCTGGGCGACACAAACGTACCTTAAGGATGAATCTCATCTTATCTCATGTGTCACTTCATTTGCATTTTCCGAGCCTCTCAAGAGTAAAATGAGTCTACACGACATTTGCCATTTCGAAAGGATCTTTTCATTCTGCCACAATCGTTCAAAGTTACCCGTGCCTCTCTGGCACTCTCCTTCAGACACGCTATCGAGACCAAAGTCCATCATCTCGACACATTTCGACACGCGCAGAATTAATTTTAAGCATTTTTAATAAATTAAGAATTAAAATATAAATATTTATTAAAAATATATATATTTAATTATATATCAAGCCATCTTAAAATTTATATGCCTAGCCATAGTCATGGTGTCATGCCCCAAACCCGAAGAGCACACGAACATCCCACCAGGCCGTAATCAAGCTGTGCCATCTAGGATCCTTAAGCCCTCATGTTCTCAAATCGTATACATACGGAAGCAAGAAACTACTCTGTACACAAATAAAATCAAGATGACTTATGACAAAACAAAATTGTACATTTCTCAACATATAAAATACACCTCAATTCGTTCTAATGATCAAAACTAATCCACCAAACAATATACAATCTCTAAGATCACCTAACGTCTTAAATATAGTTGATCAACTACTTTCTCAAATGCCAATCCTTGGGAAGTTCGGGCTTCATTTGCCTAGGACCTAAAAAAGATAAACCCCCACTGAGGTGAGATATAAATCTCAATAAGTGAAACCTAAACCTAGACCTAAACACCAGTCCCCCCAGACTATGCATCTAACACGAAATCAAGCAAATCAACAAAGCTAGCATGGTCAAGCAAAATAATTAATCACATTCAATCTCAAGGTTCAAGCTCAATGCGCAAGCACATGCATCGATACACAACTGCCACCACTTTCTCATTCACCCATACTCCTCTGGCACTTTTGCCACCTGACATCACTAGGGCAACAGGTCAATTGATGTCGTCATACCACTAGGGCCACAGGCCAATCGGTACTTTCAAGGCTTACAGTCATTCAATGCCAATGGGGCCACAGGTTAATCGGTACTTCAGAAGCTTACAGCCATTTATCATCTCCAAGACTCACAGCCAACACGATCTCCGAGGTCACAGGCCAACGATCGCTGGGAAAATATAGCTCATTCATATATCATCGACATTATAGTCGTTTATATAGCATATACACTATAATCAACTCAATGGCATAGGCATTATAGCCCAATCACTAGCAAGGCTTCATAGCCAATTCATATAATTGCAGGACTCAATAGCCGAACTATATTACTAAGGACTCAATTGCCACTTACCTCACAAGGCTCTTTGGCCAATTGAAGCACACTAGCCACACATAACATCAAGGTATATCACAATTCAATTGTCATACTATGCCATTCAAGTCATGAAATCCGTTACTTAATCAAACAATTCAAGCCCTAGGATTCACCAAGCACTCCATTCATTTAACCGATCAATCCAGTAGTATCCTAGCATTCGGGTAAGGGTTTAGGAAATACTTACCTTTGGTCAATAGAAAGAATTTCAAATCAATCGGTCCTTCCCAACTCAGCAAGTCCACGGCCAAAAGGGATCACATGCCATCCTAGGAAATTTTATCAATTCCGGATCAAAACTCAATCAAATTCCACTTCCACCAAATCAATTCCCTCAATAGCCATTCAATTGGGAACTCAAGACACCTTATCGATCAATTGAATACACGACAATACTCATACGAACCATCAATGCATTCAGTTCATGCATCCACATGCAAGGTGGAATATAACTTAGAGTTTCATGCACCAACTAGTCCTTAAATCACTTCAAATTTTCAATCCACTGCACATACACCCCATTAACACTTCACACAACATCCTATGCAGTCTTATGAGTCATTTTGAAGTCAAATATCCCTTCATTAGTCTCCCAACAGAATCGGCCACAGTAGGGTATCCACAAAACAGAACTAATTTCGGGTTCAATTCGCTCCATCGAGCCATAAATCAATTTCAAACTTCAATTCATCACAAAAACTTACCATAACCTAAATCTACATGTTAAGGGAGCTCATCGAAGATTTGGAAGTAGAATAACACCTCAAAGACCATTGAACAACCCGGTTCCTCCACGGTCCTAGAATTCGCTCGGTATAAACCTCCACAAACCAGCCATGTAAACCCATCAAAAATAATATAAAACCTTAAATTCAACTTGCTAAACTCTTATACTATGAGTTTAGAAGAGCTCACCGAAAATTTGATGCCATTTGAAGTCCAGAAGCTCCTAAAAACGCAGCCTCTCCAAAACCAGGTTAGAATCTGACCTTTGCCCACTCAAACAGACCTACGGAACAAATGGCTGGGCCAAATTATGCTCATAATATCTTCCTAAAATGGAAAGATAATAATATTTAAGATGAAAATAGTTTTACCTCAATCCGAAGTCAGACGATAAAGTTATGGCCGAAATAGTGAGTTAGTGTTTCCCTGTCCGCGAGAAACCCGTTCGGCCGAGAAGGAAAACAAGGATGAAGAAGATGGTGGGAGATGGTGGCCGGCCAAATTTGAGGAAAGAGAGAGTCTATTCCACTCCAATAATATATTTTTAGTCAATGAGACAAGATGAGTAATTACTGGGCAATTACTACTTGGCCTTCTCATTACTTGATACTTGGCAACCTTCCAATGGTTGCTTCATTGACTTTGACTCCTTTTGACTCATTCTCATCCAATTTTTCGGCATCATATAGAGGAGGGAAATGACCAAAATGACATTCTAAACTTCTTAAGGCAAGGCCAAAGGTTGAGGGGCAAAATGGTCATTTGACACTTTTCATCCGAAATTTTATTTTTTCAATATAAACCACCCTCGATGAGGCGACGTCCATTTCAATTCAAATATTGAAATTCCTCAATGTCCAATACCCAAATCTCGAGGTCCAATTTCATATTGAACTCTCAACGACTGTAACTCCAATTTATCTCAAACTGACGGGCGACTCCTGCAAGCTCTTCGAGTATCGACCTTGGGATTTTTCTTAAGCCGTGATGACTTTGAGTGTCATGTAATTATGAGGGTTCTTCGTTCGTTCTCTCGATCCTAATCATCATAATCCGATTTAGGAAATTCTCGCAAATTGCACATTGGGTAAGCGGAATCACCAGCGTCTCAACGTATAAAGCTAGCAAGACATTCCATGATCGTCCTTAGATCGATCTCTACCGGCACAAGATATTCCCTCGATAATCTTTAGGGTCAAAATGTCATTTCTCATTCAAATTTCCTAGGTCCACGTACCCGACTCGGCGTCAGTCTTTCTCTTTTGGTCAGTTAACTCGGAAGTGGCCAACTCCGAGCGAGTTATAACTGAAATACACAGAGCGATATCCTTCCATTCAATAGCCTCGAGAGGGTCGAAATTCGGAATGTCATAATTCATCCCCCCTTAAAGAAATTTTTTCCTCAAAATTAGTCATTTTCCAGTTATCCAATCTCACGGAGTACAAACGCCTCATCGCATCATCATTCTCTAAAGTAGATCCTCCCATTACTTGACGTTCCCACTTGTCTTTTCTGACAAAAGTCATATTTCTCCAGGATTTATTTCCCTCAGTCCTCAACCTGTACTTGCTTTTCTCTATTCTCTTCCGACATTCATAATATTTGTCGGTGATATACCTTCGAGCACTCGAATCTTCCGTTCAATTTGCCTATTAGTCCGAGGATAACACGTGCATCACACTACAACCTTGCTTTAGAAATTCCTAGTCAAAAGGCTTTTCCAAAACATCACCTTGAATTCATGTTATTTTCCTCTCACGATCATTAACGAATCATCGTGAAGACATATCCTTGGTGCCTATATCATTTGGCATAATCATCCAATTCAAACATCCTTTCGTATCGTTGGGGACCGTTAGCTTACCCTCAATTGTTCAAATCGAACCATAGCCTTCTCGACTTCTCAGGAAAATTCATGATTAAGTCCTTAATAGCTCTTTCCTGATCACATTCAAGGTCCCCAAATAACCAATTAATCCACCAGCTTACAACGGTTATGCTTTCCCTTAGATCCCTTTGGAGTAGTCAGCATTCCCAACTCTCGCAGTTCACACGATTGCGAGATCTTTCCTTACACGAGCAACGCTTCCGTATCCGTAAGTAATCTATTCCATCGGCATTGCTTCTCATTAATTCCCCTCAGGAAACTACTACTCAGTATTTTTGGGTAGATATAAACTTGAAAATTTCTTCCACCCAAATAATGTTTCCCAAACTTTGTCACAAGGACATTCGCAAATCAATTCCAATCATGCTCTAAGCATTCAACTTATATGGCCTTATCATCACGACGTATATGCAATGTCCATTTCCGGTTGCCTTGTTATGCTTCAAGTTTCATTCTGTGTCGCGTTACTGCGACCCTCATATGCATTTCAATTTCCAACCGAAATCGTCATAAACAACGTAGTCATCAGATTAACTCAAGTTCTTGAAAACTCTTTTCACATTCATTTACCCATTCGTGTTACATCTCGTCCTTAGTTCATTTTACCAATGGAATAGCTCTTGTGGGGAATCTTCTCACATCTATCTATTGCAATTCATCAATCTCAAAAAATTTCAACTTCCAACGACTCACATCGACTCAGTCAATTCATCACTTATTCCAATCCTCAAAGACTCCACAAGAATTCCATTTCTCAAAAATTTCACGACTGAGGAATCTTCCCTCATCAGGTCCGCAACTTGTGCGCTTCACATTTAGCATAAAATGAACATCTCCTTAAAGTCCACAGTATACTCTCAAAGCTGTTCATATTTCTCATGACTCCTTAAATGAGTCCAATTATTTCCTCGGATGTTCAACCCGACTATTATCAACTTTTTTCTACCATGCGTCGAATCTTCCAAATTGTTCTTCATAATTTTCACTTGAGAGTTCAGACCTTGGCTCTCTGTTGCCATGGGTCTTCACTAGGACCATGCAACATTTTGTTTATTTTTTTGTCACTCTTCCCTAAGGAATCTTTCTTATTTTAACCGTTGATTTCCATAACCAGTCAATGCGATTTTATCCCAATTTTGTCCGTTCCACTGAACATGGACGTCATCCTAGAATTCAACATTATCTACAGGACAGTTTCTCGGACGTCACTTCCAGGTATCATTTATGTTCTGCGTCTTCTTTCTCAGTCCAGACGCTCAACCACAATACAAAGACAATTCAAACTTTTTCTTCCTTTTACACTAAGGTCTCTTACCCTAAGAAAGAAACTATACACTTCCGTGGCATTTTCTCACTTTAAAGTCACATTGTCCTTCCCATTTCATAGGACGTCAACCTTGGAGTCTGCGCCGACGGCTATACCTTTACTTCAAGATTCAAATGTCACCATGCTTTCACACTCTCCTTCCCATAACTCAGTCACCTCAAGTGACAATATCCGTTCGTCCTTGGTCTTCACCAGTTCACATATCGAATGCTCAATTCAATTACCTCAAATCACTCTGTAAGTATTCTCTAAGCGCTCTTTTCGCTTACTAAACCGTTCACTAGAATTTCAACCAGCCAGGACTATCAAGTTCGTTAACTTTTCTTTTCATCAATGACCATTTCATGGTCCAATCGCCCTTTAAGAACAACGCCCTATTCTTTAGGGAACAACAACTCATGATTTCATTTCTTATGGTTCCAGTTCAATTAATCAATCCCAACAAATCATTAATTCCAAGCAAACTAGCATGTTGATTTTTCCTCGACTCCTTCCATAACAGAAGAGACAGACTACCCATTTTTCACTATGGGTATTACGCCCAGGCAATCAACCATTTCTTGTAGGCACGTTCCATATTCATAATGAACATCTCTTTGCTCGTAATCCATGAGTAGGAGTTCTCTTATTCATAAGTCTTTCGATCATTCTCTTCTTTTATTAAGTCCTATTACCATTCCTCAAAATCAAGAATAACAACTAGCCATAAGGCTTTCAAGTTCCAATCCACTTAGGGATTTACTTATCTTATTCAAGGGTTTACCATATACTTAAACGACCTCAAGAACTCTGTGTCACATTAGTCGATCATCCTTTGATCCTTACAAAACTATTAGGATCCCAACAACCTTTACTCTTAGGCAATCCCAGAAGGATATTTTTCATCAAACAACTCAATAGGGGTAGTCCAGGCAGACATCATGCCTTCAAGGAAACCCTTCCTCTAGTGATCTTTCACCAATTATCAATAGCCTCTTAAGATTAATAACTATCAGGGTCACTTTCTTTCCTTAGTGTACTCAAAACCTCTAAGGTTTCCTTACCTAACCCTCAATTTTCAAAGAAGGCAGTTTTAAACTCATTTTCTCCGTCGAACCTTACTCGACCTCAATCTCGTGATCCATCTCACAAGCTATTCGAACTCTTATGGTTCTTCCCACACATTTACCTTTCTCGTGAATGAAATAACTCAGAGTCATCTTTCTCGTGACTTCTATCACTTAACTCATCAGCACTAGCATTAGTCGACTCAGCGACTTATGTAGCAATGGCAGCTCCTTCTCGAGCTTGCCTACCCAACCACTTTTCTCATTTTCGTTTAAAATTCTCACGACCCCCCATTACACTTGGGTCTCGTACGATTAACAAAATCGAGCCATATTCTCTTCTAGTACTCATACTCTAGTCGCTCATCTTTACTCAATTCTCATGATCCATCTCAAATCTTGGATCTTCACATACTTTACATATTCGAGCCAAGTGCTCCTTTAGCAACCGTACCTTGATCGTTCGACCTTATTAGGTTCTCATGTCTCTTGAACAACTATGATTCCCTCCGGAAATTAAAGACTTAAGTCACCTACTCAAGTCTAGTAGTTTCAGGCTGCTCATCTCATCATTCATCATTATTAACCATCCAATGGTACCCAAACAACTCTCAACTAGTTGTCCATTACCCAAGGATTCCATACCCTCATCAATCAATGACTATTCAATAGGCCAGCCTCAACAAGGCGATTTCTCAATTAACAGCCATTACTAGGCAAGCCTTAACTAGGTCAATACCCAGTAACCACTCAAGGCATCACTTTCATGAGTCAAACGCTCATACTATAAGCATAAGGCATCTACCACTCTGTCATAATCACAACTGGCTATCTCATTCTCCATAGACATCAATTCAACAGGTATAAATCCCACATGCTGTCTAATCTCTCAGTTGGACCTTGGCCAAGCCAATCACATGATGTCAATCATAAAACACGGCTAAAAGACCAACCACAACATCACTTTTCTTTTTCAAACGGCATCCACTGCCAGCACAAAACTCTTAATCATGCCACTCACAGGCGTCATTTCACATGTCATGCCACTTTCAAACATTCACTTCAAGAATCAATCACGTGTCATGCATCTCTTAACCACAATTGGACTCAACTTGATACCTAGACTTTCCCTTTCAAGTTATGACTTGGGTCATTCCTATCTCTTGCCATCTTAGAAGCCTATCAAGAGTCGCTCCTTATCCAGACCTCTATGTCCCAGTGATCACTCCTCGCCCTCATCAGACCTAGCCGTTGTAGGTTGTCCCAAGTCATACATCTAAGAAAAAAGCCCCGTTCCACACGCCCCATACCATGCTTCATTACAGTTTATAGGTATCACATCCACTTGTCACATACCAAGTGACAATTTATTAAGTCCAACAGCTATAAGTTCATGCATGCACCCTCATCAACTTTCATTTCAAAGTCACAAACACATGCATAGCATGTTCGTTCTCACCACCTATCATACCACAATCGTTTCCACATCAAGCCTTATCCATAGAAAACCTTTAGCTCCACAAGTACCATCACCTCTCACAAATCAATTACCTATATTCAACTATATACCTCAAGTCTAGTCACTATTCAAGTCAAATCCACATGTATTTGATCACAACTGATCTTTAATCCAAATATTCCTTCCTTTCTTCCCTGTGTACACCTCACCTCATATAATCCAAGACTGTCAATAGTAATCAATAGTTAAACCATCAAGATACAATGCAATTCAAGTCTGAATACACTAGTACCAATCATCTCTTTATAACTCATAGTCCCCAAGTTGGGTCATCGACAAGCCACGATCACAATCATATACTCCAATTGACCCTTCATTCATAAACTATTCTCTAGCAACCTCAAATCTAGGCTTATGACTCTTCAATATCTACTTACTTCCTTGTGAGCCTTATTCATAAAATCGCTCAAGATTATCCATTAAATCGATACTAGGAATATTAGAATACTACACAAGTTCAAGCCTATAATTTTCAAAATTCAGTGATTAATACTTAATCCTAAAGGTCTCACTACCTAATTGTCCTCAAGTCATCGTTCCTTATCATTTCAAACCTCAATCACAATGGATCAAGTTGACCTCGCTTTGATACCACTAAAACAGGGATGTCACGCCCCGAACCAAGCGAGCATGTGAACATCCCACCAAGCCATAATCAAGTTGTGCCATCCAGGATCCTTCGGCAATCATGTTCTCAAATCGTATACATGTCGAAGCAAGAAACTACTTCGTACACAAATAAAATCAAGATGACTTAGGACAAAAATAAATAGTACACTTCTCACCCAATAAAATACACCTTAATTCGTTCTAATGATCAAAACGAATCCACCAAACAATATACAATCTCTAAGATCACCCAACATCTTAAATACAGTTGATCAACTACTTTCTCGAATGTCAATCCTTGGCAAGTTCGGGCTTCCTTCGCCAAGGACTTGAAAAAGATAAGCCCCCACTAGGGTTAAATACAAATCTCAATAAGTGAAATCTAAACCTAGACCTAAACGCCAATCCCCCCAAACTATGCATCTAACACCAAATCAAGCAAATCAACAAAGCTAGCATGGTCAAGCAAAATAATTAATCACATTCAATCTCAGAGTTCAAGCCCAATGCACAAGCACATGCATCGAGACACAATAGCCACCACTTTCTCAATCACCCACACACTCCTCCGGCGCTCTTGCCACCTGACATCACTAGAGCCATAGGCAAATCGATGTGGTCGTACCACTGGGGCCACAGACCAATTGGTACTTTCAAGGCTTACAGTCATTCAATGCCACTGGGGCTATCAGTCAATCGGTACTTCAGAGGCTCACAGCCATTTATCATCTCAGCGACTCACAGCCAATGCGATCTCCGAGGCCACCAGCCAACGATCGCTGGGACAATATTGCCCATTCATATATCATCGGCACTATAGCCGTTTATATAGCATAGACACTATAATCAACTCAATGGCATAGGCATTATAGCCAAATCGCTAGCAGGGCTTCATAACCAATTCATATAATTTCAAGACTCAGTAGCCGAACTATATTACTAAGGGCTCAATAGCCACTTACCTCACAAGGCTCTCTAGCCAAATGAAGCACATTAGCCAAACATAACATCAAGGCATATCACAATTCAATTGTCATACTATGCCATTCAAGTCATAAAATCCGCTACTTAATCAAGCAATTCAAGCCTTAGGATTCACCAAGCACTCAATTCATCCAACCAATCAATCCAGTAGTGTCCTAGCATTCGGGTAAGGGTTTAGGAAATACTTACCTTTGGTCAATAGCAAGAATTCCAAATCAATTGGTCCTTCCCAACTTGGCAAGTCCACGACCAAAAGGGATCACATGCCATCCTAGGAAATTTTATCAATTCCGGATCAAAACTCAATCGAATTCCACTTCCACCAAATCAATTCCCTCAATAGCCATTCAATTAGGAACTCAAGACGTCTTATCAATCAATTGAATACTCGACAACACTCCCACAGACCATCAATGCATTCGGTTCATGCATCCACATGCAAGGTGGAATATAACTTGGAGTTTCATGCACCAACTAGTCCTTAAATCACTTCAAATTCTCAATCCACTTCACATACACCCCATTGACACTTCACAAAACATCCTATGAAGTCTTATGAGTCATTTTGAAGTCAAATATCCCTTCATTAGTTCTCCAACAAAATCAGTCACAGCAGGGCATCCACAAAACAGAAACGGTTTCGGGTTCAATCCGCTCAATCAAACCACAAATCAATTCCAAACTTCAATTCATCGCAAAACCAACTCACCATAACCTTAATCTACATGTTAAGGGAGCTCACCGAAGATTTGAAAGTAGAATAACACCTCAAAGATCTTTGAACAACACGGTTCCTCTACGGTCCTCAAACGGGCAAAACTCGCTCGGTATAAACCACCACAATCTAGCCATGTACACCTATCCAAAATCATATAAAACCTTAATTTCAACTTGTTAAACTCTTATACTATGATTTTAGAAGAGCTCGCCAAAAATTTGAATCCATTTAGAGTCCGAAAGCCCCCAAATACGGGGCCTCTCCAAAACCGGGTCAGAATCTAACCTTGACCCCATCAAGTAGACATACGGGACAAACGACTAGGCCAAATTAAGCTCATAATACCTTCCTAGAATGGAAAGACGATAAGCTTTAAGATGGAGGTGGTTTTACCTCAATTTGAAGTCGAACGACAAAGTTATGACCGAAACAGCGAGCCAGTGTTCTCTGTCCGCGAGAAACTTGTTCGGCCAAGAGGAAAACAAGGAAGAAGAAGATTGTGGGAGATGGTGGCCGGCCAAATTTGAGAAGAGAGAGAGTCTATTCCACTTCAATAATACATTTTTAGTCAATGAGACAAGATGGGTAATTAATGGGCAATTACTACTTGGTCTTTTCATAGCTTGACACTTGACAACCTTTCATTGGTTGCTTCATTGACTTTGACTCCCTTTGACTCATCTTCATCCAATTTTTCTGCAGCATATAGAGGAGGGAAATGACCAAAATGACTTCAAAACTTATTAAGTCAAGGTCAAAGGTTGAGGGGCAAAATGGTCATTTGGCACTTTTCGTCCGAAATTTTATTTTTTTCAGTATAAACCACCCTCGATTAGGCGACTTCCATTTCAATTGAAATATTGAAATTTCTCAATGTCCAATACCCAAATCTCGAGGTCCAATTTCATTTTGGACTCTCGTCGACTGTAATTCCAATTTATTTCAAACTAACGGGCGACTCTTGCAAGCGCTACGCGTATCGACCTTGCGATTATTCTTAAGCCGTGGCGACTTTGGTTGTCATGTAATTGTGAGGGTTTATCGTTCGTTCCTTCTATCCTGATCATCAAAATTTGATTTATGAAATTCTCTCAATTACACAATGGTTAAGCGGAACCATTCGCATCCTAACATATAATGCTAGCAAGACATTATATGATCGTTCCTAGATCGATCTCTGCCGGCCCAATATAATCCTTCGACAATTGTGACATTCTGATTTCCCAGTCATTTTTAGACTCATTAATGAGAAGTATATCTAACGACGTGTTTCAGTAATATCTCGCTCTAATTTGATCAATTTGAGTAGGTTGACCAAAAGGGAAAGGCTAACGCGAGATAGGTACGTGGACCTAGGAAACTCGAATAAGAAATGGCGTTTTGACCATAAGGATTATTAAGGAGACGTTTAGAACCGCAAAAGGCCGATTTAAGAATGATTAAGGAATGCATTGCTAGCGTTATACGATTGGAGCACGAGTGACGCCACTAAACCAACGTATAATTTGTAAAATTTTTCTAAATCGAACGTTAACGATCAAGACTATATGAACTAGTGATAGATCCTCACAATTACATGACAACCAAAGTCACCATGAATTGACGAGGCCTAAATATGATATGAATGACAAGGTCGATACGCATAATATCTGCAAAAGTCATCGTCGGTTCAGGATAGGCTGGAACCACATCTGATAGAGAAAACGACTAGAAACTAGTCTTAAAAATTGAAAGGGAGAATCAAGAATTCCAACGTCATATTTGGATTGATCGTCGCCTTACCGACGAATATTGAAACGAGAAAAACGACGTTTCGAACGTCGGGGGTAAAATTATCATTTTGCCCCTCAAGATCTAGACTTATTTATATAATTGGACGAGAAAATTTTGATCTTTTATACACCCCAAGGCTACCTAAAAGTTGGAGGAATCTTGGCCATTGGATTTGCTTGAATGACACTTGGGACATGTGTCAATAGATTAGGCAATGAGTGGACATATCCACTTTTCCCAACTACCATTCAACTTGTTGACCTGGACCCTTGCATATAGCTTTTTCCCTCTCTCTCACCCCTCACTTGGCTGACCATCACCCTCCATTGCCGAAAATTTCATCTTCTTCTTCCTCTTCTTTTTCTGCTCGCCCGATCGGTTTCTACCGCCGGTTTCGCTGCCTCCGACGACCCCCTCCGGCGACTTCTAGCCGGCGAACCAACCATCCACACCTAGCCCGACCTCTTGCCGACATCTTCGAAGTGGAAGCGAGTCGTTTGACCCACCGAAGAGCCCCGAGCAGCCAATCTCCCGAAAGTCAACAGAAATCATCGCAACCAGAGGTAAGTCACGTTTTTAGCCTCTTAGAACCCCGAAACGTTGGAGTTCTTTGACCAAATTTTATGGACCTCTAGGGGACTCGTATAGTGAGCTATGGTAAAATGTTGGGGTTAATTTGATGAATTTTAGACCCCAAATGGGTCTTGTGTTTGAAGGGTCAGAATTGTCGGTTTGCAGACTTGGGGAAACTGGCGACTTTCAAAGAGTTTCTAGCGACGGCTAGGCTTCAAATCTTTGGTGAGCTTCCCAAACCCTTAGATTTACATGTTAGCAAGTAGGTTAGTGAATAAATGGAGGATTTGAGGTAGTTTAAGGGCTGGATAATCTCGGTATACACATAACCGAAAATAGCCCAGTTCAGTTCTGTACAAATCGGTTCTATGGAGGCTATTATGGGTTGAATTTGAGCCTAAAATTCATTATTGAGACATGCTAGAATGTAGAGGATCATGTCATTAAGGTTGGTGGTTCATGGATGGGTGAATTGGGCAAGAGAAATTAACGATTGGTTGGAATTTCATAGGTTGCGCGGTGGACTTGGTCTTGGACCACTTGGACCGAATTTGAGGAGGTGCTTGGGGAGAGAATTTGTGATATTAAGCTTGGGGTAAGGGAACTCTAAACCTATGATAGGAAGATTGGACTCAATTGGGTGAGTGGAGTGAGATTATGATTGATTTTGAGTGACTTCAATGAGATTATTCTTTGTGTGTCCTAGAATGGCATAGAAGGCTTGAATGTGTGCAAATGCTTGTGCCTCAATTCTCTACCATGTCTGAATGTCGATTTGATTGTCTTGCATGCCATGAGTATGTGAATTGTGCTTGAGTTGCACAAAGCATTATGTGTGTGGATTGAATGGGAATCATGGCATGAGTGTGACATGGTAAGACCCTGATGCGTATGAGACGCGGGGTGGTGTGAGGAATACCCTGAGGCGCTAAGGCGCAGGGTTTGGAGTGGTATGGCACCCTGATGCGTATGAGACGCGGGGTCGAGAAGGCCATAGTCCTGATGCGTCAAAACGCGAGACGGAGTTGTGATGTGTCGACACTGGCCTGGAGTAGCATTGAAAACTTAATACGTTTACGCGGGTTTGTCAATGATGGTCTGATGCGTTTACGCGGACCGAGCCTGAGGCGTTCTAAACGCGGGCATGAGAATGAGGCAGTCTGAAGGGTGGAAGTGGTGATGTGGCGTGGCTACTTGTGCATGATCATCTGGATGTGTTATGATATCATGACTGCATGTTTGATATCTGTGTGTTGTATTGATAATTGAATGCATCACATGTTTATTTGTGTGAAATGCTAGTATTTATGACTGCCTGAGTAGACTATCGGTCTAACCTAAGGTTAGGACCCCCTTGCTAAGATGTAAATCTCACCCCGTTGTGGGACCCCCTTTTTACAGATCTTAGGTCTTGAAAATGTGGCTTATCAAGTTTGGAGACCACCCCAATGAGATATCCATTTATTTTGATGAGTTCCCTAACGGTAGAGAACTATCTATGTTAGAAAATGTACAATAGTGTGGGTGGACGAGGGTAGTTCTAGCTGGAAGCCTCATAGGTTTGAGGCTTGGTTCCGTAAGGTTGGAGATGTGTCTACAGGGCCGCTAAAGCCTACTATGGTGCCCTAGGGAGTGATCCCTAGTTGGTGCCACCCCGCTCGAGACTTAGAGCAGGCTGAGGGATCAGTTTCTGATTCGAGGAATGGACAGAAGAGGATCCCGACCTTGGAGAACACAGAGGAAGAAGTTATTGAGGTCGAGGCGACTGAGGAGGATCTAGTAGAGCCGTCAGTAGAGGAGACCATGGAGGATACCATAGAGGTTTGCTCGGAGACTTTCTCGGAGTACGAGCCTACGGAGGAGGCAGAGGAGATCGAGGACTCCAGCAGCTTGTCGTAGGAGCTCCTAGCTTACTAGTCAATCTTTTGATGGCGATCTTGACCCTGTCTCTTGTTGGATGTTGATGATGGGTCCTTTTGTGCACTTACTCTGTCACTCCCTTTTTTTAGTGGATTTAGTTGCCATACGTCTGTATGAACTTTTCGATATTATGTATTGTAGTCTTCTCGCTATCCTAGTCCCATTTTACTTGTTGTATGGAGGAGTCATTACATTGTCGCTTCCACGTGCTATGTATATTATACGTCTCTCGACTCTTGCGTGGATCCTTGGACATCAAGAGATATTCGGAATGCGTGCAAGGAGTCGCGTTCTCGTGCCCGGGGCGCGGGGCGTGACATCTACGCTTGCTTAGTACCAGAGCAAGGTCAGCTCGATCCAAAGTTGATTGAGGATTGGAGTAATAAGGAAGATTAAGTTGGGACAAGGACGGATAGTGAGACCTTAGTAGACCGGCTAGGATAAGGCATGGGGTGCATAGCATGTGACTTGGCACTTATGGTTGGCATTTGGCCTTAGCAAGGTTGTGGTAATGTACAAGGATCAAGTTCCCTGCTTAGAGTGGAAAGTCATTTCTAGATTTTGACCTGTTAAGTGAACGAGTATGGCCTGTTTTAGTAAATCGTTGGAGTGAACGGAACTGAGGTATGGCCATGTGTTGCTTGTTGAAATGTCTCTGGAAATTATCGTGGAAATTATCGTGTAGAGGCTGTTGTATTATGATTATTTTTGTTAAGGAGTAGTTAGAGCCCTGAATTTGGATGAATGAGTGAGTACTAACTCCTTGATGAACTTTTAGTGGACCAGGCTCGGTAAAAGAATATAAGGATGAGCAACCCATCTAGGAGATCTGGAAGGCTTAGATGCGGAGCCTCTAGCTCGATGCCGCCCGGAGCAGAAGATCTAAGGATGGATGGCGTGCTAAGGGCGCTAGAGAGGATTGGTAACCTCATTGACAGGCAGACCATGATCGGGATGCTGCCATAGCCCAGGCGGTAGGAGCCGCCATAGTTGCCGTCGACGCCAACAACGGGGGCAATGGAAACTAGGATGAACAAGGCCAGGGCAATGAGGCGGTGAATGCTCAGGAGGAAATTGTCATGGCTAGGCAGATGGGTCAGCTAATGGAACAATTCATAAAGTTGAAGCCGACCCAGTTCGAATGGACTGGAGATCCCGAGCTAGCACCTAGGTGGATTGAAAAATGAAAAAGCCTTTGGAGTGCTGAGGTGTACAGACGAAGAGAAGGTACTATTGGTGGTGTACCAGTTAGAAGGGACTACAAATGATTCGTGGGCTGCCACCAAGAGTGGAGTTCTCCCCGAAAGAACGGCCATGACTTAGGATGCCTTTAAGACGGCGTTCAACGACAAGTACTTCTTGGAGACGGCCAGGGAAAGAGAGCGGGTGGAATTCTTACAACTGCGTCAGAACCAGCTGACGGTAGACCAATATGAGGCCGAGTTCTCCAGACTATCGAGGTACGCACCTCTATATGTAGAGGAATCCCATGAGAAAGCACGGAGATTTCGGGACTGATTGAGGCCTGAGCCCCGCAGTCAGATGATTGCCCTAAATCTGAGGACTTATAAGGAGATCTATGAGTGGGATCATATGATTGAAAGGGACTTGAAGGAGAGGAATGCCATATCCGGATTACGATTTACCCCATTTCGAGACCACCGCCAAATGGCAAGAGACCGATGGCGGGCAATAGGCATTTCGTGCCTCTAGTAAGGAAAAATATTGTGAAGTCGCTGAATCCCACAAACTGGAGTTGTCGTCTCTGTGGTAGGAGACATGGAAATGGGCCATGCCCGGTAAGGACTAAGGCTTGCTTTAAGTGTGGTCAAATAGGCCATCAGATGAGGACGTGCCCGAATCAAGCTCCGACGAGTGGACCTCAAGGACAGAGATCGAAAGCTAGATCGTCGACTGCCACTCCTCAAATCAAGTAGAATCGACTACCGGCTCAGGGAAAGGTGTATGCAGTAGCTCGCAGAGAGGCGGAGGAAGCGCCAGGCATGGTCACAAGTACGGTTTACTTGTGTGACCAAGCTACATATGCATTGTTTGATCCGGGTGCCACGCATTCATTTGTGTCTACACAGTTTGTTGATTTGGTGGATATGATGTTGAAACCGTTGAGTATAATTCTGCATGTTGCCACTTCGTTAAAGGATAATATATTGGTTTCATTAGGCTGTGTTGACTGTGAAATTGTGATTGGAGGGAGTAAGGAGAGTATTGATTTAGCTGTACTGCCCATGTATGATTTTGATGTGATCATAAGGATGGATTAGTTGGGTAAGCAGGAGGCAGTAGTATACTGTGGTAGTAGGATAATTCGTTTTTACCCAGAAGACCGCCCTAGTTTTGAATTCGCGGGAAGTCGAAGAGGAATCTCGATTCCCTTAGTCTCATCTCTTGAGGTGACAAAGTTGACGTCTGAAGAGTGTCAGGCGTACTTAGTTGCGGTGATAGACACGACTATCATGGAGCCAAAACTAGAGAATATTCTGGTAGTGCACGAGTTTCCTGACGTTTTTCCCCAAGAGTTGTGAGGATTGCCACCAGAACGAGAAATAGAATTTGTGATCGAATTAGCTCCTGGGATGGAGCCGATCTCAAAGACACCTTATAAGATGTCCTTGTCAGAACTGAAAGAGTTAAAGGTGCAGATACAGAAACTGCTAGATAAGGGATTTATCCGACCGAGTGCCTCACCGTGGGGAGCGCCGATATTGTTCGTAAGGAAGAAGGATGGGTCCTTGCATCTATGCATCGACTATAGGCAGTTGAACCAGGTAATAATGAAGAATAAATACCCACCGTCGAGAATCGATGACCTATTTGATCAGTTGCAAGGAGCGGCAGTATTCTCAAAGATTAACCTGAGAACCGGGTATCACCAATTGAGGATCAAGAAAGAAGACATACCTAAGGCTGCTTTTAGGACAAGATATGGTCATTATGAGTTCACAATGATGCCTTTTAAATTGACTAATGCTCCAGCCGCATTCATGGACTTGATGCATCGAGCATTTAAAGAATTCCTAGATAGATTCGTCATAGTATTTATTGACGATATCCTGATTTACTCAAGGAGTGACACAGAACATGAGGAGCACCTAAGGATTGTCTTGCAGACCTTGAGGGAACACTCGCTCGACGTGAAATTGAGTAAATGCAAGTTCTGGCTGAATAGGGTAGCATTTCTTAGCCATGTGGTATCTGGAGAAGAAATCGCAGTGGATCCTACGAACATCGAAGCTGTAACAAATTGGCCTAGGCCCACTATGGTCACGAAAGTCGAAAGTTTCTTAGGATTGGCAGGGTATTACAGATGTTTTGTGGAGAAATTCTCATCCATAGCCATTCTGTTGACGAGGCTGACAAAGAAAGAAACAAGGTTTGAATGGACAAATAAGTGCGAAAAGAGTTTCCAAGAACTCAAACATCGGTTGACTACTGCACCGGTGTTGACGATTCCATCAGGACCAAGGGGCTATGAGATATACAGTGATGCCTCGTTAAAAGGATTGGGTTGTGTGTTAATGCAACATGAAAGAGTAGTGGCCTACGCATCCCGACAACTGAGGCCACATGAAATGAACTACCCAACTCATGATCTGGAGTTAGCAGCAATTATTTTCGCTCTGAAGATCTAGAGACATTATCTGTGTGACGAAAAGTTTCAGATTTATACCGACCATCAGAGCTTAAAGTATTTATTTTTCCAAAAAGAGCTGAATATGAGGCAGCGTCGATGGATAGAGCCGCTCAAGGATTATGACTGTGATATACTGTATCACCCTGGGAAGGCAAACAGAGTCGTAGATGCACTTAGTCGGAAGTCAAGTGTCGTCTGTCTGTTAGTAAAGGGTTGGTCGATGATTGAGTATTTGAGAGATTCGGAGTTCAGACTAGAAGTCTGCCAGTTGTCCAGTTTGATGGCTACATTGAGGGTAGAGCCTGAGGTCTAGGAAGGAATAAAGACTTTGCAGTCTACAGACCTAGAGATTCAGAAAATCCTGGAGATGGACGCGACAAAGAGAAAACCAAAGTTTCAGGTGTCCGAGAACGGAATCTTGAAGTTCCGAGGACGTCTATGCGTGCCAAAGGATAAATAACTCAGGGAAAGGATTTTGTCAGAGGCTCACCGGAGCAATTATAGTATCCACCCGGGAAGTACAAAGATGTATCAGAACTTGCGTCAGCACTATTGGTGGAACGGGATGAAAGTAGATGTAGCAAAGTATGTGGCAAAGTGCTTGACATGCCAGCAAGTGAAAGCACAACACTGTAAGCCTGAAGGATTATTACAGCCACTAGAAATTCCGGAATGGAAGTGGGAGCATATAACTATGGATTTTGTGATGGGACTCCTAAGGAGCTAGAGAGGTCACGACTCCATATGGGTAATCGTGGACAGATTGACTAAGTCCGCACACTTCATCCCGATGCAAAAGGATTTGGCAATGAATAGATACGCCAAGTTGTACATGAGGCAGATAGTGAGGCTACATGGAGTGTCTGTGACAATTACCTTAGATAGAGATCCCAAGTTCACAGCGAACTTTTGGAAAAATCTTCAAGATGCTATGGGAACTCGACTGTAGTTTAGCACGACGTACCATCCACAAACGGACGGACAGTCGGAGAGGACGATTCAAATGCTTGAGGACATGCTGCGAGCATACGTCATAGATTTTAAAGGTGGATGGGAAGATCAAGTGCATTTGGTGGAGTTTGCGTATAATAATAGCTACCAACAGAGCATCCAAATGGCACCATTCGAAGCACTCTATGGAAGGGCCTACAAAACCCCGATTTGCTGGGATGAGTTGGAGAAAGAAGTATCATAGGCCCAAAATTGGTAGACCAATCGGTGGAAGCAGTGAAAATAATACGGGATAAGCTGAAGACGGCACAAAGTCGTCAGAATAGTTATGTGGACAAGCGGCGTAAACCTTTGGAGTTTCAAATAGGCGATCATGTTTTCCTCAAGGTGTCGCCGACAAGGGGATTATCACGATTTGGAAAGAAGAGAAAACTATGCCCAAGATACGTAGGTCCATTTGAAATACTAGAGCGGATTGGGACCTTGGCTTAAAGCTTACCTTGCCGCCTAATCTATCCCAGGTACATAATGTTTTCCACCTGTCAATGCTGCGGAAATACGAACCAAACCCGACACATGTGCTGGACTATGAGGTCATAGAAGTAGACAACCGGGTATTCTACGTGGAGAAGCCGATCAGGATCGAAGATCGGAAGGAGCAGATTCTCAGGAATAAGAAGATTCCATTGGTCAAAGTTGTGTGGGAGCACCATGGAACCAAAGGCGTCACGTGGGAAAACGAGGAGACGATGAGGCGTCAACACCCCCAATTGTTTGAGTAATTAAGTTTGATGAAAATTTCGAGGATGAAATTTTGTAAGGAGGAAGAGTTGTGACATTCTGATTTCCTAGTCATTTTCAGACTCATTAATGAGAAGTATATCTAACGATGTGTTTCAGTCATATCTCGCTCGAATCTAATCAATTTGAGTAGGCTGACCAAAAGGGAAAGGCTAACGCGAGACAGAGTACGTGGACCTAGGGAACTCGAATAGGAAATGGCGCTTTGACCATAAGGATTGTCGAGGGGACGTTTAGAACCGCAAAAGGCCGATCTAAGAACAATTAAGGAATGCATTGCTAGCGTTACACGATTGGAGCGCGGGTGATGCCGTTGAACCAACATATAATTTGTAAAATTTTCCTAAATCGAACGTTGACGATCGAGACTGTGACATGATGATTTCCTAGTCATTTTCAAACTCATTAATGAGAAGTATATCTAACGATGTATTTCAGTCATATTCCGCTCGAATCTGATCAATTTGAGTTGACTGACCAAAAAGGAAAGGCTAACGCGAGACAAGGTACGTGGACCTAGGAAATTCGAATAGGAAATGGCATTTTAACCATAAGAATTGTCAAGGCGACATTTACAACCACAAAAGGCCGATCTAAGAATGATTAAGGAATGCATTGCTAGCGTTATACGATTGGAGCGCGGGTGATGCCGCTTAACCAACATATAATTTGCAAAATTTTCCTAAATCGGACAGTAACGATCAAAACCATAAGAACTAGTGATAGACCCTCACAATTACATGACAACCAAAGTCGCCATGAATTGACGAGCCCTAAATGTGATATGAATCATAAGGTCGATACGCGTAAAGTCTGCAAAAGCCATCCGTTGGTTCAGGATAGGCTGGAACCACGTTTGATAGAAAAAACAATCAGAAACGAGTCTTGAAAATTGAAAATGGAGAATCAAGAATTCCAACGTCATGTTTGGATTGGCCGTCGCCATGTCGAAGAATATTGGATTGAGAAAAACGACATTCCGGACGTCGGGGGTAAAACTACCATTTTGCCCCTCAAAGCTTTAACCTTGCTTATGCAATTGAAGGAGGGAATTTTGGTCTTTCAACCACCCCAAGAGCCATCGAAAATTGGGAGAGATTGTGGCCATTGGATCACCTTGATTGACACTTAGGACATGTGTCAATGGATTAGCTAAAGAGTGGTCATGTCCACTTTTTTTTTGCTAACTTCCATTCAACCTTTGACTTTGAAGGTTGAATATAGCTTCTCACTCTCTCTCTTGGCCAGCCATTCACCTCATTTCACCGTGAGCCTTTTTCTTCCTCTTCTTCCTCTCTTTGCCGTGAACTGCTCCAGCCGACCGAACTTGTAGCTCCCGTTCGCCCGCTCCAACGACCACTTCTGGGGACCTTTGGCCTGGGAGCCGACCACCCACGCTTAGCCCAACCTCTTGCCAACGTCCTCGAAGTGGAAGCATGTCGATTGACCCACCGAGGAGCTCCAGCCAGCCATTCTCCCGGAAACCGACGGAAACGGACACAATCTAAGGTAGGCAGCGATTCTAACCTCTTAGAACCTCGAAACGTTGGAGTATTGCAACCAAATCTTGTGGATGTAGCAATTCTGACTTATAGAGTGATTTGTGGTGAAAAGTTTGATGAAGTTTTGCCTTAAATAGGTCTTGTGATCGTTGGACAAAAATGGTCGGTTTAAGGACTTGAGGGAACCAGCGACTTTCAAGGGATTTTCGGCGACGACTCAGCTTCAAACCTTCGGTGAGCCTCATAAACCCTTAGATATACATGTTAGCAAGTAGATTAGTGAGTAAATGGTGGATTTGGAGTAGGTTAAGGGCTAGATATGCTCGGTTAACACATAATCGAACATAGCTTGGTTTGATTCTATGTAAACCGATTCTGTGGAGGTTGTTGGCTGTTGGTTTTGAGTCTCAAATTCATCACTAAGGCATGTTAGGATGTTGAGAATTGTATTGTTAGGGTTGGTGGTTCGTGGATAGGGAATTGGATAAGAGAAATTGACGATTGGTTGAATTTTCCTAGGTTGCACGGTGGGTTTGTTCTTGGACCATTGAGACCGAATTGTTGAGGGCTTAAGGAGAGGATTTTTGTGGCATCAAACTTGAGGTAAGGGAACCCGAAACCTAAGATAGAAAAATTGGACTCGATTGGGCGAGTCGAGTAAGTTTTGGATGATTCTTGAAAGGTTTTTATGAGATTGTTCTTTGTGCGTCTTAGGACGGTACAGAGGATTTCATGTGTGCTAATATTCGTGCTTTGAATTGGCTACCTTGTTTGCATGTTGATTGAATCGTCTTGCATGCCATGGATGCATTGTTTATGCATGAGTTGCACTCGGCCTTGTGTGCCTGATTTATGATTGTGGCATGACGGAGAAAGGCGAGACCCTGATGCGTATGAGACACAGGGTGGTGTGATGGTTACCCTGAGGCGCTGAGGCGTGGAGTTGAAGTTTTATGGCACCCTGATGCGTATGAGACGCGGGTTGAGATGGCCACGGTCTTGATGAGTTTACCCGGGATGGAGATGTGACGTGTTGACACCGGCCTAGAGTATCATTGAAACCTAATGCGTTTACACGGATTGTCAATGACGGTCTGATGCATTTACACGGACCGAGCCTGATGCGTTCTAAACGCGAGCATGAGAATGAGGGAGGCGTTAAGGGTGGAAGTGGTGATGTGGCATGCCGAGGTATGCATGATTATCTGAATGTGTTATGATGCCATGACTACATGCCTGACATCTGTGTGTTGTCTCGATAACTGATTGCCTTGCATGTTATTTGTATGAAATGCTGATTTTTTTTTATGACTGTCTGAGTGGACGGTCGGCCTAACCTTGGTTAGGACCCACCTTACTGAAATGTGAATCTCACCCCATTGGGGACCCTTGTTTTTATAAATCCTAAGTCTTGATGATGTGGCTTATACATTTTGGAGACCCCAAGGAGATGACCGTTTATTTTGAGGAGTTCCCTAACGGGCAGGGAACTATATATGTCAGGAAGTGTACGGTGATTTGGGTAGACAAGGGTAGTACTAGTTGGAAGCCTCACAGGGATGAGGCCTGGCTCAAGAAGGTCGGGGATGTATCTCATGGGCCACTGAAACCCAATGAGGTGCCTCAGGGAGTAATCCCTAGTTGGTGCTACCCCGCCCGAGACTTAGACCAGGCTGAGGGGTCAGTTGCAGATTCAAGGAATGGATCGGAGAGGAACCCGAGCTTGGAAGACACAGAGGAAGAGGTCATCGTGGTCAAGGCAACTGAGGAGGATCTCGTGGAGCCATTTGCTGAGGAGACTATGGAGGATACCATAGAGGTTCGCTATGAGACCTTTTCGGAGTACGAGCCTACGGAGGATGCGGAGGAGACTGGGGACTCTAGCAGCTTGTCTTAGGAGTTCCCAACTTGTCAATCGGTCTTTTGATGGCGACCTTGACCCTGTTTAAGAGTTGGTTGTTGATGATGGATCCCTACTGTGTACATACCCTATCCCCCATGTTAGCGGATTTAGTAGCTCTGTATTTGTATAAATAGTTGGATATCAGGTATGACAATATTTGGGCTACCCAGGTCCCACTTCATATTTTGTACGAAGGAATTATTTCATTATTACTTCCGCGTGCTCTGTATATATTTCGTCTCTCGACTTATGTGTGGATCTTGGGACCACGAGAGATATTTGGTTTGCTTGCAAGGAGTCGCGTGATCGTGCCTGAGGGCACGGGGCGTGACAGAGACCATAGGAACTAGTGATAGACCCTCACAATTACATGACAACCAAAGTTGCCATGAATTGACGAGCCCTAAATATGATATGAATCACAAGGTCGATACGCGTAATGTCTGCAAAAGCCGTCCGTTGGTTCAGGATAGGCTGGAACCACGTCTAATAAAGAAAACGACCAGAAACGAGTCTTGAAAATTGAAAAGGGAGAATCAAGAATTCCAATGTCATATTTGGATTGACCGTCGCCATACCGAAGAATATTGGAATGAGAAAAACGACGTTCCGGACGTCGGGGGTAACATTATCATTTTGCCCCTCAAGACCTAGCCTTATTTATATAATTGGACGAGGGAATTTTGGTCTTTTATAGACCCCAAGGCTGCCAAAAAGTTGGATGAATCTTGGCCATTGGATTTGCTTGAATGACACTTGAGACATGTGCCAATAAACTAGGCAATGAGTGGACATATCCACTTTTCCCAACTATCATTCAACTTGTTGACCTGGAACCTTGCATATAGCTTTTTCCTCTCTCTCACCCCTCACTTGGCTGACCATCACCCTCCATTGTCGAAAACTTCATCTTCTTCTTCCTCTTCTTTTTTTGCTCGCCCGACCGGTTTCTGCCGCCGACGACCCCTCTAGCGACTTCTAGCGGCAAGCCGACCATCCACATCTAGCCCGACCTCTTGCCAACATCTTCGAACTGGAAATGAGTTGTTTGACCCACCGAAGAGCTCCGAGCAGCCAATCTCCCGGAAGTCGACGGAAATCATCGCAACTAGAGGTAAGTCACATTTTTGGCCTCTTAGGACCCCGAAACGTTGGATTTTTTCGATCAAATTTTATGGACCTTTAGGGGACTCGTATAGTGAGTTGTGATAAAAGGTTGGGATTAATTTGATGGAGTTTTGACCCCAAATGGGTCTTGTGTGTGAAGGGCCAAAACTGTCGGTTTGCTGACTTGGGGAAACTAGCGACTTTTAAAGAGTTTCCGGCGACGGCTTGGCATCAAATCTTCGGTGAGCTTCCCAAACCCTTAGATCTACATGTTAACAAGTAGGTTAGTGAATAAATGGAGGATTTGAGGTAGTTTAAGGGCTGGATAATCTTGATATACACAGAATCGAAAACAGCCTGATTCGGTTCTGTGCAAACCGGTTCTATGGAGGCTGTTATGGGTTGGATTTGAGCCTCAAATTCATTATTGAGACATGCTAGAATGTAGAGGATCATGTCATTAAGGTTGGTGGTTTATGGATACGTGAATTGGGCAAGAGAAATTGACGATTGGTTGGAATTTCATAGGTTGCACGGTGGACTTGGTCTTGGACCACTTGGACCGAATTTGAGAAGGTGCTTGAAGAGAGAATTTGTGACATTAAGCTTGAGGTAAGGGAACCCTAAACCTATGATAGGAAGATTAGACTCAATTGGGTGAGTCGAGTGAGATTATGATTGATTTTGAGTGACTTCAATGAGATTATTCTTTGTGTGTCCTAGAATGGCATAGAAGGCTTGAATGTGTGCAAATGCTAATGCCTGAATTCTCTACCATATCTAAATTTCGATTTGACTATCTTGCATGCCAAGAGTATGTGAATTGTACTTGAGTTGCACATAGTATTATGTGTGTGGATTGAATGGGAATCATGGCATGAGTATGACATGGTAAGACCCTGATGCGTATGAGACGCGGGGTGGTGTGAGGAATACCCAGAGGCGCTGAGGCGCGAGGTTTGAAGTGGTATGACACCCTGATATGTATGAGACGCGGGGTTGAGAAGGCCGTAGTCCTGATGCGTTGAAACGTGGGACAGAGTTGGGATGTGTCAACACTGGACTGGAATAGCATTGAAAACCTAATGCGTTTACGCGGGTTTGTCAATAACGATCTGATGCGTTTACGCGGACCGAGCCTGAGGTGTTCTAAACGCGGGCATGAGAATGAGGCAGTCTGAAGGGTGAAAGTGGTGATGTGGCGTGGCGAGTTGTGCATGATCATCTGGATGTGTTATGATATCATGACTGCATGCCTGACATCTATGCGTTGTATCAATAATTGAATGTCTCGCATGTTTATTTGTGTGAAATGCTAGTATTTATGACTGTCTGAGTGGACTGTCGACCTAACCTAGGGTTAGGACCCCTTTACTGATATGTAAATCTCACCCCGTTGTAGGAGCCCCCCCTTTTTACAAATCCTAGGTCCTGAAGATGTGGCCTATCAGGTTTGGAGACCCCAAGGAGATGTCCGTTTATTTTGATGAGTTCCCTGACGGGCTGGGGACTATCTATGTCAGAAAATGTACAGTAGTGCGGGTGGACGAGGGTAGTTTTAGCTGGAAGCCTCATAGGTATGAGGCCTGGTTCCGTAAGGTTGGGGATGTGTCCACAGGGCCGCTGAAGCCCACTGAGGTGTCCTAGGGAGTGATCCCTAGTTGGTGCCACCTCGCTCAGGACTTAGAGCAGGCTGAGGGGTCAGTTGCCGGCTCGAGGAATGGACCGGAGTGGACCCTAACCTTGGAGGACACGGAGGAGGAGGTTATTGTGGTCGAGGCGACTGAGCAGGATCTGGTGGAGCCCTCTGCGGAGGAGACCATGGAGGACACCATAGAGGTTCACTTGGAGACCTTCTCGGAGTACGAGCCTCGGAGGAGGCAAACGAGACCGAGGACTCTAGCTGCTCGTCTTAGGAGCTCCCAGCTTGCTAGTCGATCTTTTGATGGCGATCCTGACCTATCTCTTGTTGGATGTTGATGATGGGTCTTTTTGTATACTTACTCTGTCACCCCCTTTTTTTAGCGAACTTAGTTGCCATGCGTCTTTATGAACTTTTGGATATTATGTATTGTAGTCTTCTCAATATCCCGGTCCCATTTTACTTGTTGTATGGAGGAGTCATTATATTGTTGCTTCCGCGTGCTATGTATATTATACGTATCTCGACTCTTGTGTGGATCTTGGAACATCGAGAGATATTCGGTATGCTTGTAGGAAGTCCCATGCTTGTGCCTGGGGCACGGGGCGTAACAACAATCCTTATGGTCAAAATGTCATTTCTCATTCAAATTCCCTAGGTTCACGTACCCGACTCCGCGTGAGTCTTTCCCTTTTGGTCAATTAACTCGAGAGTGGCCAACTCCAAGTGAGTTATAATTGAAATACACCGATCGATATACTTTCATTCAATAGCTTCGAGAGGGTCGAAATTCGAAATGTCACACATAGCATAGTTCCGATTCATGAACCGGCAGTTTTGATTCGTGGCCATGGCTGAACCGAAACTGGTCCTTTGACCAGTGAAGGTTCTCATTCCAATTTGGAACCGCCGGTTCCGAGCCAATTTAAGGGCCAGTTTCGTGTCGTGGAATCGCCGATTTCAACATTTAAATTTAATTTTTAAATAGCAAATTTTGAAATTTAAAAAATAATAAATTATGAAATAATAAATAATAAATTATCACTTATAAATTATAATCAAATTGTACATTCTAATTAAATTTGGGGAAAAAAAGGGGAGGGGGAAGGTGCTTGAATTTAATGAATTATCATTAAGTGCCTACATATCTTCTTAGGGATAGAATATTCAAAACTCATGTAGTTCTTTTACCTTTGATAACCCCAACTTACCTCATTGTCAATCGCTACTATCTATTTTGGTATCCGTGGCAGTGGTATCTCCGTCATCATCATTGAAGAATTCAGCTTCAATGCTTCGATCCAACTCTTATTGTCGAAATTTAGCCTTCGTCCAATCATCGACACAAGTTTGAGCTTCCACAAAATTTCGATGTAATATTGAATGGTGGTCATCCAGAATTATTCCTCCAATGCTAAATGGTTGTTCAACCGCAATTGTTGAACAAGAAATTGCTAAGACCTGTTTTGCAATAAGAGCGAGAATTGAGAATTTAGTTGAATGCCTCTGCCAGCACTGCAGAATTTTGAAATCTCTGTCGTCTTTCGAGTCATCAAATCAAAAGTAATGGTTAAGCAATTTTCTATTTAGAAAATATTACATATTGCGCCCTTTTATCTTTTTCGCCTACTCTTCAGCATTTGGTATTCTTTATTAAATCTACTATCCTCCCCGCTTTGTACGTCCCTACGTCGAGAAAATCCACTCTCAGTTAAACCATATATACGACAAAATTCATTATATAACTCTACTATGGCGCCTCTAATCATTTTTTGTACAGTTCTAACATTTATGAACTCGTTCAAATGTAAACATTGATAATACACATTAAGATAATCACCTAAACCATCTAATTTGGCACGTTGATCAAAAATAAAAGCACCCAAATAAATAAGAGAAATTTCTATCATTTTGCTCGCATTGTTATAATAGTCGACCTAATTCATCATCTTTTTCATATTCTTCAAAAACAACGATAATATTAACACACTTTATTAAAAATAAATACGTAATAAGATAATAAACATCAGATAAAGTATAAGTTGCATCATCCAAACCTTTTAAAAAATCTAATTTTTTTTTGTAAATATCCCACTTTGCGGCAATAAACTAATTTCAGAAACATTATTCAAAATAAACGTACATAATAAATCTTTATAAGCAAAAGATTGATTAAGCAACTCGTAGGTATAATTCCAACGAGTCGAAACATCTTTTGAAAATCTTTTTAGTGCTCTTCTAAGTTGTTTACAAAATTTGCTCCATTCTTTCAAAAGTCGGGGATGACTCCATAAAAATTGAATTGCTCTTTTTATTGGGTGAAAAAAGTATCAATAGCTCGTAAACTATCTTGTGTATATAAATTCAAAATATGGCACGTATATCTACTGTGAAAAAATTATCCACCAAAAGAGGATTTACAAACTTTTTCTAATTCAAAAATGAAAGCGGTATTTGTCACGACATTATTAAAATCAACTAAAAAAAATTTTGTAATCAAAATGTATTCTTCTAAAACTTGTTGAATTACTATACAAATATTATTGGCTATATGCCTCTCATCAAACACTCGATATGCAATATGTAATTCTTTTTTGAATGTTCTAATCGTTATCTATCCAATGATATGTGATACCCATAAAAAAATGAGTTTGCTAAGGATCATTTCAAATGTCGCTACCTACATGCACATGTCAATTGAAATCCGTCAAAAAAAATTCAAATATTTTTTTACCCAAAAAAGTTTGTGTTTAAAAATATTTCTTGGAACAGGTTTTGCTTGCAGAGTACATGCAGTGTTTATAAAAAATTAAAATCAAAATTAAATAGTAAATGGTCAGTGGCAACATATTAGGCTAATGTTTCTCTATAAACTTGATAATTGTAACAAAATAAAGGAGAAGTGTTAGGATTGGCATATTAAAAGAATTTGTTGTTGCCTGGTGTCAATCCCCGCTTGCATTGGTTGTTTATTTCTCATATGCCAAGTAAATGTTCCATAGCCACCTCTAGTTGAAAAATTGTATGTGCTCGTACAATATTTACATTTTACCTTAAACTTGTCTCGGCCTAAATGGTCCTTCCCGAAGTGTCGCCATATGTTAGACGTACCCTCTTGCTCCAGCTCATTTGCTATTGACATTTCTTCGACATTGGTAGGAAGATGAAGACTTTCTTGCGTCAGGACGTGCTTGATGTTGGGAATAATGTTGATATTATCGTCATCATCTACTAAGCATGCATACTCACGAGGATCATATTCATGAGGATAATCGGATTCCCCCATTGCTATCGAGCTATTTCCAGTATTTGTGTTTCCACTTGCCTTTTTTTGATAGAATTGAGCAAAAACCCGATTCAGAGAATTGAGAAAATTGAGCCGGAATTGAGAAAATTGAAAGAATTGAGAGGGGGAGGGGTATATATAGATGAAAATATTATAAATAGTTAAAAAAATGGGGGGAGGGAGGGGAAATGAAGTGTCCTTTGCATTACAACGAACCATGGCTATTTGGCTGTTGAGGGGAAAGAGCCCCCCTCCCCCCTTTTTTAAGGCCTAATAGGCGATTTCAAATTTATGCTGGACCAAAACCATCCCATGAGAAGCCAGACCGGCTCCGATTCGGAACCGGCAGGGCCGGTCAACGGGTCGATTCTGGTTAGTCCATGGCCCGAATCCAGGCCTAAGCTGGCCCGTGGCCATGTCTACCTAGCCAATCCAAAAAAAAATCCAATCGTGAATCCCTGACATAAGAATAAGAAGAAGAAACTCACTAGGATAGTTATATATATACATATATATATGATAAGTAGTGTATCCCAACGTGTTGAAATTCTCTATATTTTTTTAGAAAAGACGCATTCTGTCGTATCGTGTCGCATGTCGGTGCTGTTAGGTGATTGGATACCATTGCCCTCGCAGTGGTCTACACAGATATCCTCTTACCCTTTGTGTGGCTTGTGCAATTTTTTTGGAGACTGGACTAACATTCCCGTTCATATCTTATACTATTGCTATCTAACAGATATCAAGTGGTATCACATTATCATGTCTACTGTAGATGTGTCACGTATTTGCCCAATCAAATTTGGCTACAAATTGACATGTAGCAAAGGTCCCATTTATTAATAACATCAGCAGTCTATAAATGCCTCAAAATTGAGATGGCCCGCCAACTCACTTGTCCAACTCTCTCTACTCTTTTATGTTTCTTCGCAAGACTTTGGCCTTTGCCCATTTTTTATTTTTTTTTACCAAAACAAGAAATCTCCATTAGAAAAAAAAAAACCATGGAAGCTTGTGTCCCATTGGCTTCCTAAGAATCAAACTTGAAAGCTCCATTCCTAACACGCTTCTTCTTTGATCGTCTTACAAAACTTCTACCGCATAGGGGGAGGAGGTTTCAAAGCGTCGACTCCACTTCGATTGAGCACAACTGATAGGTGAGCAACTTGATCCGTAATGAGCCGGAGTGCAATGCTTAACCATTGAACATCTCTGCTGCGTTCAACCTTCACAAGTGAATTAGATTGGAGTGCTTGACGTCGCACCTCTCTACTTCGGTCAACCTCCACAATGGAACGAAGCCGACGCCTTGAAAACTCCCTCGAGCCTGTGGTAAAAATTTCATAAGACGATGACAGATGAAGCCGGCTGGCAATCGAGTGTTTCATGTTGATTATTACGAAGCCAATGGGGTAGAAGTTTCCATGCCTTTTTTCTCTTGTTGGGGATTTCTCCTTCTGAAATGAAATTTGGTGCAAAGTAAAATCAAGGGACAAAGTCCAGCAAAGAAACGTAAAAGTGTGGAGAGAGTCAGACGAGTGACTTGGCGGGCCATTTCAGTTTCGTAACATTTATGAAAACGGCTATTGTCATTAACTAACGGGACTTTTTATGACCTGTCATTGTCATTGGCTAACAAATTTTTATTTTACTTATTTTTAACTCTAAGTCGTTTGCCACGTGTCAATTTGTAATCGCAGATTACTAGGCATGCCACATGAGCAGGTGACACGGTAACGTGTTACCATTGCAATTATTTCCTTGAGACCACTTTCATATTCCTCTTTTTAGGAAAGTGACCGTTCATGTTTCGGTGTTCGAGGCGTGTTGTCCTAATATAAAGCTCAAGCGCACCGGGGGCTTGGAACTGGCTCTGATTCATCCACGATGGAGGCTTTTGATAATAACGCCTCGACCAAAAAAACAATAATAATAACGCCTCTCAAGATGATAAAGAAGACCTGTTTATTCATTTTTTTAAAACATAAGCAATTATTTTTTAAAAAATATATTTTTCAAATTATTCATTTTCACGAAATAAATGCAGTACAACTAACAGCTTTGATTTGTGAAGATAATGATCGTCATGTGATTCTTATTTCTTGGATGAACTCAGTATTAACTTATGTGACTCTTTTATGTTTTGGCCGTGTTTTGATCTCTTGTTCTTGCTCGTACTGCTCAGTGATCACACGCCTTGGTTGGCTTGTCTGCTGGTCGATTCTACTATGCTTTTGGCCGACGCTCGCCTGGTTTGCTATTGTTCCTGTTGCCATCTGGGCACTGCTTTTGTGACATTCTGATTTCCTAGTCATTTTCAGACTCATTAATGAGAAGTATATCTAGCGAGCGATGTATTTCAGTCATATCTCACTCGAATCTAATCAATTTGAGTAGACTGACCCAAAGGAAAAGGCTAACGCAAAACAAGGTACGTGGACCTAGGGAACTCGAATAGGAAATGGCGCTTTGACTATAAGGATTGTCGAGGGGACATTTAGAACCATAAAAAGCCGATCTGAGGACGATTAAGGAATGCATTGCTAGCATTATACGATTGGAGCGCGGGTGATGCCCCTTAACCAATGTATAATTTACAAAATTTTCCTAAATCGGACAGTGACGATCGAGACCATAGGAACTAGTGATAGACCCTCACAATTACATGAAAACCAAAGTCGCCACGAATTGACGAGCCCTAAATGTTATATGAATCACATGGTCGATACGCGTAACGTCTACAAAAGTCGTCCGTCGGTTCGGGATAGACTGGAACCACGTCTAATAGAGAAAATGATTAGAAACGAGTCTTGCAAATTGAAAATAGAGAATCAAGAATTCCAACGTCATGTTTGGATTGGTCGTCGCCTTATCGAAGAATATTGGAATGAGAAAAACGACGTTCCGGACGTCGGGGATAAAATTACCATTTTGCTCCTCAAGCTTTAGCTTTGCTTATGCAATTGAAGGAGGGCATTTTGGTCTTTTGATCACCCCCAAGGCTGTCGAAAAAGAGAAAGGATTATGGCCATTGGATCACCTTGAATGACACTTAAGACATATGTCACTAGATTAGCTAAAGAGTGGTCACATCCACTTTTACCCAACTAACATTCAACCCTTTGACTTTGAGGATTGAATATAGCTCTCTTCTCTCTCCTTGGCCGGCCATTCACTCTCTACCCTCACCGAAAGCTTCTTCTTCTTCTTCCTCTCTATTGCTGCTCGCCCGACAGCTTCTACTCTTGTCGTTTGCCCGCTCCGACGACCCCCTCCGGCGACCTTTAGCCGGCGATCCAACCACCCACACCTTGCTTGATCTCTTGCTGATATCCTTGAAGTGGAAGCAAGTCGATTGACCCATCGAGGAGCTCCGGCCAGCCATTTTCCTGAAAGTCGACGAAAACCGTCGTAGCTGGAGGTAAGCTGCCGTTAGGACTCCGTAGGGCCACTTAACGTTTGAATTTTTCGACCAAATTTTGTAAAGATCTAGGGGACTCGTTTAATGATCTGTGGTAAAAATTTGAGGTTAATTTGATAGATTTTTTACCCCAAATGGGTCTTGTGATTATTGGACAGAAACTGTCGATTTAAGGACTTGAGGAAACCGGCGACTTCCAAAGGATTTTCGGCAACGAATCGGCCCCAAATCTTCGGTGAGCCTCTTAGACCCTTATATATACATGTTAGCAAGTAGGTTAGTAAATAAATGGTGAATTTAGAGTAGTTTAAGGGCTGGATAATCTCAATTTACAAAGAATAGCCTGGTTCGGTTCTATGGAGGCTGTTATTGGTTGGTTTTGAGTCTCAAAATCATCAATGGGACATGCTAGGATGTTGAGGATAATGTTAGTAAGGTTGGTGGTTCATGGATGGGTGAATTGGACAAGAGAAATTGACAATTAGTTGGAATTTCCTAGGTTCCGCGGTGGGTTTGTTCTTGGACCATTGAGACTGAATTGTTGAGGGCTTGAGGAAAGGAATTTTGTGGCATCAAGCTTGAGGTAAGGGAATCCTAAAACTATGATAGGAAGATTGGACTCAATTGGGCGAATCGGGTGAAATTTAGATCGATTTGTGAGAGGCTTAATGTGATTGATCTTTGTGCACGCTAAAAGAGTATAGATGACTCAAATGTTTGATTATTCTTGTGTCTTGAGTAATTAGTCACATTTGAATGTGTATTGGAATGTCTTGCATGCCATGGGTATATGAATTGTGCTTGAGTTGCACCTGGCATTATGTGTGTGATTTGAATGAGAATCATGGAATGAGTGTGACATGGTAAGACCTTGAGACGTATGAGATGCAGGGTGGTGGAATGAATACCCTGAGGCACGGAGGCGCGGGGTTGGAATTGTATGGCGCCCTGATGCGTATGAGACGCGGGGTTGAGATGGCCATAGTCCTGATGCGTTGAAACGCGGGACAGAGTTGTGATGTGTCAACATAGGCCTGGAGTGTATTGAAACCCGATGCATTTACGTGGGTTGTCAATGACGGTCTGATGCGTTTACAAGGACCGAACCTGATGTGTTCTAAACGCGGGCATGTGATTGAGACAGGTGTGAAGGGTGGAAGTGGAGATGTGGCATGGTGATTTGTGCATGATCATCTAAATGTGTTATTATGCCATGACTGTTTTTCTGACATCTATGTGTTGTTATCTATAATTGCATTGCCTCGTATATCTATGAATATGAATTGTGTGGAGTACTAGTTTTTGTGACTGCCTGAGTGGACTGTCGGCCTAACCTAGGGTTAGGACTCTTTTACTGAGATGTAAATCTCACCCCGTTGGGGACCCCATTTTTACAAATCCTAGGCCTTGAAGATGTGGCCTATCCGTTTTGGTAACCCCAATGAGATGACGTTCTATTTTGAGGAGTTCCCTGACGGGCAGAGAACTATTTATGTTAGGAAGTATATTGTGGTTTGGGTAGATGAGGGTAGTTTTAGTTGGAAACCTCACATGTATGAGACCTGGTTCAGGAAGGTCGGGGATGTGTCTATTGGGCCGCTTAAGCCCAATGAGGTACCCCAAGGAGTGATCCCTAGTTGGTGCCACCCCGCCCGAGACCTAAAGCAGGCTGGAGGGTCAGTTGTCGGTTCAAGGAACGAACCTAAGAGGACTCCGACCTTAGAGAGCATGGAAGAGAAGGTCATAGTGGTCGAAGCAACTGAGGAGGATCTGGAGGAGCCGCTTGCTAAGAAGACCATGGAGGACACCATCGAAGTTCGCTCGGAGACCTTTTCGGAGTACGAGCCCACGAAGGACGTAGAGGAGACCGAGGACTCTAGCAGCTCGTCTTAGGGGCTCCCAGCTTTCTAGTTGATCTTTTGATGGCGATCCTGACCCTGTTTCTTATTAGATGTCGATGATGGATCCTTTTGTGTATTTACCCCGTCACCCCTTTGTTTTAGCGGATTTAGTGGCCATGTGTCTGTACGAACTTATGGATTTTATGTATGACAGTATTCGCACTATCTAGGTCCCATTCTATTTTGTACGGAGGAGTTTTATTGTTATCGCTTCTGTGTGCTATGTATATTATACGTCTCTTGACTTATGTGTGAATTTTGATACCACGAGATATATTTGGTTTGCTTGCAGGGAGCCGCATGCTCGTGCCTGGGGCGTGGGGCGTGATAGGTTTGGCTGAGTAGGTTTAGTTGGTTTGATCGCTATCTTAGCCATTTTCAATTACTCTCCTTAATATTTGATTTTATTCTAATTTTGGCCGCTTGTTTGGCCATGTTTTTCCTGCTTCGCTTGCTTGGCATGGGCCTTTGGTTTTCAAGAATTCTTTCTGGCTTGTGCCATGCTCGGTTCTGTCCTGTTTTAGGGCCGACTATTAGGTTGTTTTTGGGACGGTTTCTGATGGCTAATTGTCACTCCCCAAACCTGTTAGGTATGCAAAATCCCACCAGGGCCGTCTTGTCTTTCAGTGGTACCCAGGATCCGCTGGCCAATAATTAATAACTTCTAAATGATACAAACATGCGGAAGCGATGAAACTTCTCCCTTCAATTCAACCTTAAGATGACTCAAGACATAAGGTACGTCTTCTTATAAACATCGACTACAGGTTCAGAGGATACAACTCTAATTTCAAGGTAACATGAAATCTCTAAATTCACCAAAGTATAAATCCATTTCATATAATTACTTCTTCAAACACCGATCATTAGCAAGCTCAGATTTTCATCGCCTAGAATCTGAAAAAGTTAATCCCACGATGAGGTGTGATATACATCTCAGTAAGGTGGGTCATAACCCTAGATTAGGCTGACCGTCCACTCAAGCAATTACAATCATAAACAATTCATATAAAATCCCAAGAGGCATTCAACTATCACAAAAATAATGCATGAACAACAAGCATGCACTCCAAGCATCTTATCACGTCATTTAGTTCAAGCATGCATAAACAAGCCATGTTACACCTTCCACCTTTCCCGCCTCTTCACTTTCATGCCCGCGTTTAGAACGCCTCAAGTTCGATCCGCGCAAACACATCAGACCGTCTCATTGACAAACTCGCGTAAACACATTAGGTTTTCAATGTCACTCCAAGCCTGTGTCAACACATCACAACTCTGTCTCGCGTTTCAACGCATCAGAACTATGGCCTTTTCAACCCCACATCTCATATGCCTCGAGGTGTCATTCAATTCAAACATCGCGTCTCAGCGCCTCAGGGCATTCAGCCACACAACCCCGCGTCTCATATGCATCAGGGTATCACGACATCTCAAACATGCCATAAATTCATTTCATTTCATAGCACATGTTCAAATGCACTCATGTGACGAACGACACATCCATGACATGCGAGACAATTAAATTGACACAAATGCCACAATCAATTCATGACACAAGCATTATCATTCAATCATGTCCTCACTTTATAGGACATACATTGGACAACCACATTAAGTCTTCAGGAACCGATCAATTGTTACACGAATCACCCAATCGAGTCCAATCCTCCTATCAAAGGTTTAGAATCCCCTTACCTTGTGCTATAGCCAACAAAATTTCCTTCCCAAGCACTCTAATGGTTCGACCCTAAGGGTCCAAGGATGATTCAACCGCGCAACCTAAGAAAATTTCACCCAATCGTTAATTTCCTTGCTCAAATCATCACCCCATTAAACATACACCTCATGAATCTATCAATTAATATCCTCACACTTCTCAACGATGAATTTGGAGCTCAACTTCAACACCAATAGCTACCCACAGAACCGTATGCTCATAACCGAAACAGGGCATACCCGATTCTGTGCATACCCCAACTCAATAGCCCTTAAACTAGCTTAAATCCTCAATTTATCCATTAATCTACTTGCTAACATGTAGTTCTAAGGGTTGGGGAGCCTCACCGAAAATTTGGAGCCAAGGCGACGCCGGAAAGTCCTTAAACAGCGCCGGTTCCTTCGGGTCCTCCAACGGTCAGTTTTTGCCCTTCAAACACAAAACCCATTTGGGGTCAAAACTCTATCAAATTCCTCCAAAATTTTTACTACAGCTCATCCAACTTTAATACTATAAGTGTAGAAGACCTCACCAAAGATTTGAAGCAATTTGAAGTCCGGAATACCCCAAAACAAGTCTTTCCCCAAAACCGATCAGAATCTGACCTCGCCTGACCTTTACCACTCAAATCGAGCTACGGGAAGATCTACCAGGTCAAATTAATTATAATATTTCTATAAAAAGATAAGACAATAATCTTTCATTTGGAGGTTGTTTTACCTCAATATGATATCGGACGAATAAGATATAACTGGAATAGTGGAACGGTAGGGACTGGTTGGCTGGGAGCTCTCGGATTCAAAACTGGCCAGCCTGACCTTTGCTCCTTCAAACGGCTCTACGGGACAAACAGCTGGGTGGATTTGGACCCATAATACCTTATTGGAATGGAAATATTCCAATGGTAGGTGGTAGGATGAAGAAGTTATGGCCAGTTTAGTGAAGCAGTCGGTACAGGGCAGCGGGCTGGTCGAGCTCTCGGCCAAAAGAAAAGGAAGAAGAAGATGAGGAAAGTGAGAGAGAGAGATTGGTTGATCCATTGGAGAGAGAAGAGAAGGAGATTAGTCTATAGTCCACCTTGGTCAAATGCTTAAATGGTAGGTGAAATAGTGTCTTTCATTAATGCAAATCACCCAACATTGACACTTGTTCTCATGCAAATACTATCTTGATATCTAATGACTAAATTACCCTCTAATTTTCGGCCATCAAGGGGGGTTGGCAAAAGACCAAAATGCCCTCATTCAATTCTTAAGGCAATTTCAGGGGCAAAATGGTAATTTTACACTTCCAATCCGAAACTTCACTTTTCCAATTTAAATTACCTTCAATGAGGCAACGTCTAATTCCTTTGAAATGTTACAATTCTTCATTGTTCGATATCAAATTTCGCGATTCCATTCACTATCAATAGCCTCGAGAAAGTCGGAATTCAGAATGTCACACTGATTCTTGGCCTCTAGGTTGGGCGCACTTTGCCGTAATATTTTATCTTGTAACCGATTCACCATTGAACCCTCATTGGCACATAATGATGCCATATTAGGTTCACGATTTTTTGTCCGGTTCCATCTTTGTACCTAATGCTTTGAAAGGTTCAATACATACTGACTTTACCCTCATAAAAAATTATACGATTTCTCTGTTTTTTCCCATTCTCTGAAAATTTTCACATTTATGCAGGTTTTTATCTATTCTTCCTTGTTGAATTTTAACATTGGACTTCCTTAAGAAGATGAAAAGTGACGAGGTTTGTGATCACATATAATTACTATGGATAAACCGGCAAATTATCAAAAAAGAGATAAACTCATTGCAAATTTATCAAATCAGTTTTAAACTTTGTTTTTAGCTGATTGATTCTTAATCCTTTCATATTGTACCAATTCAGCCCATTCGGGTAATTTTCGCTGGACCTCGGCAACCAGCCAAAGGCAAAGGCCAGTTAGGGCTCTACCTCATTGTCGCCAGCGGCCGGCAAGGTCAAACCCGTCGGTGGGTTGTGATTAATATGCTGGGGCAGGCCTTTCTTCACAAAAAGCGAAAGGTTCAAAGTTCGACCTAGTTGTCTCCGATTCCATGGGTCACATTCAAGGGTCACGAACCACTCCATAACAATCCGGTGTGATCAGGGTGGGAGTTGTCACACCAGTTGGTAATTAATCGGTTACTCATACGTTGTTCTAAAATATTGTCGATTCCGCTAATATTCCGACTTCAAATGGTGTCAGGACATCATCTTATCATCGCATATGGCATTGCTATTTGCTAGCTATCTATGCAACAACGAAAGTGTTCTGCGCGGTTAACGTTTGCAAACTTAGTGAGCTTATCGATCTTTGAGCTTATAATTAGGGTTTAGTAAACGTGGAGAAAGTGATTATAATGAATGACCAGCTAGGTGACCCACACCGCCTGGAAGTTATGTTGTGTGACTTATTGCTTGTCAACATTGCTTAACGACATATCCTAAATGCTTTTTATATCCATATGGTCTTTCTCTATCTGTCGGTTTAAGCTCTTTGGTTTAATTTCTTTTAGATAGTATGAGAGTTGGTGTTATCCCTTTCATGTATTTGCTTGGTAAAAATTTCACATGAACGTGCATAATCAAAATTTCATATGCCACTCATAATATAGCATGCATGTGAGGGGAGGTGAAGTATTGCCTCATATTGCTTGATAACAAGTCCTAAAGATATTTATATTCATTTGATCTCACTCCATTAATTAATTTAAGCTTTTTGCTAGGACATTGTAACACTGCTAAACTAGAGATATGTCATACAAAGACATTGCAGGCAAGGATTCATAGATGGATTAAAGAATTTCTTGGGCATGATCATCTAAAATTATAGACCGAAGTGCTAACATGTGATTGCACGGGCTTTATGCAATTGATTGGATCACATAGATACCCTTTCAACACAACATATGTTATCGAAAGGATCTCGAAGACCTATCAAAGCATGAAAGCTTGGATCTTCTTAACTTGGCTAGGTTTTCAACTGCTTTGCAATGGTCGTTGTTACGCAAAATCCCAATCATCATATGAAAGAAAATAGAAAGGCGGTGTAGGCTTCGTACTTTTCTGGTTAAATGATTCTTGAATTATTATTGCTAGGGTTTGACAGGCACTTGAGGTGGGGCACTTGTGTAGGTTCTTGGATGATTCCATTTGCTTTACCTTTGTCAATTGTTGAAAAAAACAATTGGCCAGCGATTATTAGGGCATGCGACTCTCTTTTGTTTGGTCCTCTTGAATTGTATTTCCAACTCTTGTTGTGGTCCAATTTCTTTTCTAGCTTATTTCTTTTGATTTTTTTTTTTAAAATTGCAAGCAGATCAAGAGAGAAAAATTAATTTTATTTGTTGAAGATTTTTTAAGTCCTTGTAATCATTGACGCCTCTGGCCATCTGTCTATCTAGCTCACTAGTACTAATGCTTTAGGGTCATGTATAATATATTTTTTTTAATGGAACATTTGGATAAGCTAGCAATAATTCTAATCCTCAATTGACACGTCATGGAACCTGGCAGGGGCACTCAACAAGCACGGGAAACCTTCACGAAATTGGTATTTTTTCAACTAGAATAATTAGAACTGATAGTGATTTACATTCTAGATCTGAAATGTTGATAAAACTAACACAAATATAAAGTGAAAAATGACAATTTTTACAAAGAAAACTTAAATTAAATGAAAATTTAACAACCGAAACAAAATTTATTACGACAATAATGACGGCGATGATGATAAGAATCATAATAATTAGCAACAACTCACAAATAAGGACCAACTTCATTTTTCATCTCACTATCAACATAAGGGAGAGGACCGAAAAATGAGTTAGCCTTCTACTATATGTATTTTTATGGATTTTTTCCCTTTTAATTCATTTTTTTGTCATTTTTCTCTTGAATTTCACTTTTTGTTTCACGTAGTTAATATTTTTAGTCATTATTTGTTGTTGTTACTATCATCATCACCATATTCGTCATCATTATTGTTTTTGTTATTGTTACTGTTATTGTTGTTAATAGTGCTATTGTTATGACTATTATTATTGATTTTTTTGGGTAAGTAGTGACTATTATTATTGATTATGACTATTTACCTTGACATTCAGTTTTACACTTTATGTAATTTACTTTCTATTCTGTAAGTTGTGATCGAAGTAAAGTGAATGAGCAACACATTAAATCCAAGTCAGTAAGCGACGTGCACTTATTAATGCGGTGAAATTACTATTTTGGACAACTAAGATAACAGGACCAGATTTGGGACTCGAGTGAAAGCTAGTGATTTTTTATGAGATTTTGAAAAAGTTCGGATATGAATTGGCACTAGACCTAAAGTTAATGATTTTTTAGGAAATCAGCCTTATGATAAACTATGAAAAGCCAAGAAGGCAAGTGTGTGAAAATCAAATTTTTGGAGAAGGTCACATTATTCTGGCAACAAGCGCCACCAACTTACTAAGCGAGCACAAGAGCGAACATTCTCTCCACCCTGACTTTTAAGGTAGACTTATAATAGAACAAAAGCGCATTGAACCTTATCCTCATAGACTACTCATCATTTGAGATCAAATTCTTGAAAATTCTCTCTCTTGATTCATGTTGGAAGAACACATTAAGAGGTAGAAATTTCATGATGACAAATTGATAGGTTAGTGCAGGGGTGTCCCTTCTGAACAAGATAATCGACCCGAAACAAGATCTCACTTGACCTGAATTTTAAGCACATTCTTATTCGGGTCTTAACGTGTTTCGGTTATTATATGCTATTGTTGTTTTCGTGTTCGGGTGTTGCTTGCTATTCTTATTTTCGTGTTCGGGCTCGGGCCTGAACCCAAAACTAGGAAACAATCTCACACACCTGACATGTCAAGAGTCAAGAGTAAACCTAAAAGGCTGAACTCGACATCAATTTGGACTAGGGGTGGCTGGTTCGGTGGAACTGTCGGCTCCGGTTCCACAAAAAGGCGAAACTGGAACCAGCCCTTAAGGGGTCGGTTCTGATTCCAGTTCGGAACTGGCGGTTCTGAGACCGGTTCTCGATTCCGGGCTGGTTTGCAACCGGAATATTTAAAAAAAGGGGGAGACTCGGAAGAGGAAGAGCCACCCCTTCCTTTTTTAAAAAAAATATATATCACGGTCCAGTTTCGATTTTGAATCATGGGTCCAGTCAACGGGCTGGTTCCGGGTTCACGGCTCCGAATGGCCACGTCTAGTCTGGACGCTCTCGCCTCCTCCTCTCGCGCTCGATGCTAGGGGTGAGCAAATCAGATCACCCAGACCAGGATCGATGGTTTGGTTCCCGATTTTAGAGGTAGTGGTCCAGTTCCCGGTTCGAGGATCCTCTGGGACTGGAGCGCCCGGACCAGACCGATTGATTTTTTTTTTTTTCTTTTTTTATTTTAAGTTCAGTGATCTGTTTTAGTGGTCAAAACGGAGAAGGTATGTCAGTGATAACCGGCGGAGAAGCCGAGGCCCCTTCTGTCCATTTGGAGAGAATTCGGGGAATTCTTAATTTGGCAAGTTGGATGGAGAGTCCCATTTGTTACGGTATAGGCGAGCATCTGAGAATAGACCAACTTGGGGGATTGGAGCAGGAGACCACCAGTTTCGATCCAGGAATTAGACTTGCTCCACCAGGACACCATTTAAAGATCCGAAAACTCTGACCGTTTCATCACGAGTTCATCAATCATCACGCAGCAAAAAGGGCAATTGATCTCCAATCTCCTTTAACGACCCATTTTCTTTGTAACCCATCTGAACGAAAGGAACAAAGGAGAAGATGATGGAGGAAGGAAACCCCGTAGATGATCAGGAACAATTCCTGGACGACGCTAAATGTCAACGAGAGCAATAGTAGAAGCAAGATGGTCAGGTTCTTGCGCTCTTACCGTTGGCGAATCTTCACAGGATTAAAAAGATGCGATGACAGAAGCAAAATGTTGTTTGTGTCCAGTCCAATAGAATCAATCGCTCGGGAACCGGACCAGATCGGTGGTCCGGTTCTTGGTTCCAAAAAATTGAGAACCAAGACCACTGATCCAGTTATCGATTCTTGAGAGGAACCGGACCGAACCAGGAACCGATCACCCCTACTCAATGCTCTCACCTTCCTCTCTCACCTACTCCGACGTCTACTGCGGCCACCGCCTGTCCGACGCCCTCAATGAAGTCCACGACTACCAATCGGCCTCCGCGAGATCGAGGACTCCAGATCCTCTACGACTCCCCCCAACGTCGTCGCTCTGGTCTCCTTCTTTGGGTGCGTTTGACTGGTACTTTCCTGATTTATTTCGCCTTGGACGCGATTCAGAGTGTAGAGGGAGAGAGAGCGCGTCACCAGATTTCTGAAAGTGCTTCTGCCATGGGAATTTTCGTTGGAGTGCCCTATCTTTTGTAGATTGAAAAGGGTGCAATGAGTCATGTACTTTCTTCTACATGTGGGGAACCATCTTAATTTGTTATTGGGTGCCTTAGTATCTCATATGCTTACTGATATGCTAACATTGGATTTTACTTTAATGTTCATGCCCTCAGACAACGCATTGAAAACAGCAATAGACGATGCAGGGCCATTAAACTATTGAATATGCAAATTCGTGTAGATCTAAGCCACGCTGGATTGAGACCAGATCTTTCCGTATCCAAAACAGGTCACAGAAAGAAATGCAGCTTTTCTTTACCTCTTTCGGTTCTGATAATGTTGGGAGTCTCCATATAGGTTGACATTTTTGTCAATCCGTTATGGTTTTTTCTGAGAGGCTCCCCAGAGCAATTTCAAAGTTGTCAAAATCAGGAGCAGAGTTACTGAAAAAATTATTCTTTACTAGCAAGTGTGGAATGTTGCTTAGTATGGAAAGTTCAAGGAACAAGAAGAGAGGATACCGACATGGGATTGTTGTTTTGGAAGATGGCGTGTCGTGGGGGAATCGAAGAAGCGGAAATTACCCACTTTGGGAAGGTTTGTTCTGCACCAGTTAATTGAGTAATCTGATGCTTCTACTATGGTTGCTAGCGGGAGGGAGAGATTGGGGAAAGAAATTAGGATTTTGGGATGGTGTTTATCATTGGGAAGTCCATAATGCTTGACATCACACTGGTTTTCGAGATGGTTTGACTGATGTTTTATTTTTGCCAGATGACATGATGTACTCAGAAATGCAATGAGCATAGTTAATATCCTAGATGTTCTTCTATTACCATCTTATTAAATTGGAGTTGCTAAGGAAATTGAAGCAGCTAACTCTCATGATGGATGGTGTGCAATGACCCTCAAGAAGCTAAGGAAAGCTTCTCTGTTGAGCTTAAAAGTCATTTAAGATTTGTAACTTGATAGAATTTTGTCACTTAAATGAGTACAACATTGTATATATTTTCCAACTTTCATGTTTGCTGGCTTTTTTTTGCCATTTCAAATTCATGAATATCAAATTGGCCACTGATGAAAGTCATATTTCGATACTTATTGCAGATGAGATAAAAAGGCTCTCTTTCATAAATTTTTGGTGCCCTTAGGGCCGCATAAGTAGGTTGGGTCAAATGTCAAACAAGCTAGAATGGGAAAAAATTAATTTTCTGTCTATTTCTTTCTTTACTTGTTCATTCTGAATATTTAGATGGACATCGACATCACATTTAGCAAAGTATGCTTCAACTTATTGATGTACATGCTATAGCAGTTCTCTTGTCTTGAAGTTTGTCATGATCCATTTCTCAGTTCTTATCTCCAGAAAGACACAATTGACCATGCTTATTTTATTTCTACAGGTTAAGAAGCCACGCTCTTATGACACTAAGGGCCGAAGCCATCTTCTGGACCTCACAAGTCCAGGAAGTGTTTGCCTTTGATCCTTATTCTGCGAAACAGGCTGAAGATTAAGAAGCCACGTGGTGTTGATAGCTGATGTGTTGGGATGACTACATATATGTTTGTTTTCTTTAGACTTTAGTTGTCCATGGGTCTGGCCGAGATAGTTCTGTTCACACTCCAAATGAGTGTTCTTTTCTTGGTTTTATGTGTTGGTATGTGATATCTTGGCGAATATCTGCGATGATGGCTTTGGTCTAGATAGTTCTAGTTTGTGATAATGTCTTGCCAAACGCCTAAGTAACAGTAGGGTGAAGTATGTTTTGCAGCAATTGGTGAAGAAAAGGGGCAAAGCATTTATAAAAGTGATCAACTTGAGAAAAAAGAGTGCAAATGAGAAACTACACGTTAATGAAAGCTTGAAATTCCATCAATGGGATGTTGCATTGTGATATTATGATTTTCATTTGCAATTTAATGAATTGAGAAGAACGAAGTAATAGCCTAAATTTAAAAATAAAAAATAAAAATAAAATGGACCTGCGAACCCGACCCGATCCGATCCGACCCGAATTGTCGGGTCATGTTCAACTGGCCTTGTTTTCGGGTCGGGTCAATCATATGTTATTGTGTTTCGAGTCGGGCCGGGTATCATGAAAGCTCGACCCGACCCGACCCGTTGCCACTCCTAGGTCAATTTTTGTTGGTCACGGTCACATAAAAAACTATAACAAATGTTTTGCGCTTGGCTACAATAAAAACCAAATCAAGTGCCAACATTCTCTCAGCAATCAAGAAAACAATGGTAGATTTTCTCATTTTCATGATTATGCCCGTACCCTCAATATTCGTAATGTTGTAAAGGCATCTCTTGTTGGTCAATTGAATGATGTAGAGCATCATATAGTTTTTAAATGTGCCAACCATTAAATGCTTATAACCCAAAATGCTTACTTCGAAATTTCTCATTCATCTTTTTTATCGAAATTTCTCATTGATTTAAGCGATATTAGGATATTTAGTTAATTCGGCATATCTTTTAGGATTATGCATATTTCTCTTTTGATAGTACATACGCTTGATTGATTATATTTGATATTAGTCTTCTAATGAAGTCTATAAATAAGCTCCATGTACTCTTTTTTAAAGAGGGAAATACTTCTCTAACAGTCTGAAAATACTATCATTTATTTCTAATCGTAGATCCACACCCTCTCATCGCATGTTTTGCATAAAATACTCATTAATTGAAAAATCGTAAGGTCAGAAATATGACAGCATTGTTAAACTATCAAGTATTAGCTCCATTTTTAAGATATATCGAAAGATACAAGAATTCCTCTTTTCTGCTTTACATTCTTCAACTGCACCATTTATCTATTTAGCAATAATAGAGGTATCCCCGACGCATACGATACATTCCTAAATACATACTACGATACATGTCATCTTCTGATTTATCACTTGACTGATGCTAGGAGATGTAGACCGTTCTATAAAATTGATATAAAAATTGATTTAGAGGACGACGAGTGGGCAGTTAATCAAATGTATCATCTTCAACATCTGTTAATTTCAATTTCTCACATCAGCTATTATACCAACTTTGTTACTCTGAATTAGTAAAGACAGAATGGCTCTTATCAATTTTATCGCGTTGAGTTTCATTGATTCATGAACAAACATGCAAATGTATTGTGTGTCAACTTCACATAATGTATAATTTTCAATAATTGTAAAATAAACAAAGATAAAGGTCAAATAAGAATAAAGTTTCACGAGCCTTGCACGGCTGGTCTATGTTGGACCGGATGGAGAAAACAGAATACACAAGTGTATAGTTTTAGGTTATATATAGCAACGCGATCATCACTATTGATCATGTGGATCGCGTAAACCGAGTTTAGGTAATAATTTTTCTTTCGGGAGAAAAACCCGTTAAAAGATCGAGAAGATGATCATGTTCCACATGTCAGGATCCGAAACCTCTCGCGATCTCGTGCCGGCTGCCGCCGCCGCCACCGTTAACCCAGCATCCGAGCAGGCCATGCTTGTAGGGCAAGGTGGTCCTCCTCTTCATCTCCTCCGAAGCTGCTCTCTTCATCATGTAATGCGACTCGTGAGTTGACCCAGCAGCTCTCTGACTCGAACCCGACCTTGGACGACCCGCGATCCCTCCCGGCTTGAAACCAGGCGAGTACTTCCTGAACGGATCCTTGCTCGTGCCCCGGCCTTCGGATGCGCTTCGGAACAATAACAGGTCTTTGAAACTCCATTTTCTCCGATCGCCCTTCGAGAAGGATATCAGAGATGAAAAGTAGGTGGAGGAAGAAGAAAAAGGACCAGAAGGCGACAAGGACGACGGCGACGGCAGATTCTTGTGGATGTTCAGTACTGAGTTCTCCTCATCCTCATCGTCTCGCTCGAGCAAAATGTCGGATATTCTCAGGGGCGAGAGAGATCTCGTCCCCTTACGAGTGAAACTGGCAGAAGTGGAAGAAGATGACGATGGTCGCACGTTTTTCTCTCGACCGCGCTCTCTCCCTTTTTCTTGATAACAGGGCGTACCAAAATCTTCGACTTGACTGATCTGGACAGGTTCGAGTAATTTGCCTCCGGCAATATGATCATCTCGCGACTCCGCTGATGACTGAGGAGGTGACGATTTCAAGGGTCTGATTTTGCCGCCATGGAAGATCTCGTCGGCAGACACGGCAGAACTCTCGCCGGAGCACCCACCAAAATCGAACACAAAGTCTTCGCCACCGTCGTCATCGACGGCACGACCGTCCTCTCTCTTCACGTGGATCATGGTCGGCAGGGCGTTCTCCCATGCAAAGGCTATGGAAAACCGTGGGTCGTCATTCCAAGAGCGCTCGACTTCGTCCTCGTCCGAGATGAGGGAGATCTCGTGGAATTCCTCACAAACACGGAGATCGAAATCGGAGCGACTCCGCCGAGCTGTTGTCGGAGGAACTATGCATGGATTGAAGAAGTTGCAGAAGGCTCGTGGGCTTGAAGGAGCAGTGATGTATGGGGTGGAGGTTGCGCTGTCGAAGCTCAAGTCCATGGAGGGCGCCGCCGCGACCACCTCCATGACTGGATCTTCCGAAAGCAGAGATTCGCTCGAATGGAGAGGAGACTGAGAGGCTTTGGGATTTGTAGAGGATGTAAAGGCAATGATTCATGTGTGTGCGTAGTAATGATAAGTATGGCCACCAATTAACTTTTGGAGTCCAAATCTATTGTAAAGCATTCATTTCAACCTTAAATTTTTCAATTTTATCATTTTAGTACTAAAACTTTTGACAACTTCCCAATTTAGTCCTAAAACTTTTTAATAATTTTTTAATTTACCATTCCTATCAATTTTAACTAGAAATCTCTTACATGTAGTCTAAGATCTTGTGCAACAATACATGAGACACAAACCAACGATACACTTACCAGCGATTGGTCGTCGAGCCTTGGGCAAAAATGGCCTTGGCAAGCGACGATAGGGTCGAATCTCGCCGGACAATGCTCGACTTCACCATTGCTAGGCGATGTCAGCCTTGCCCTACCACTAGCGAGGTTCAATCCTCGCCAGATCCGACCCAGGCAGCTTACCCAAGCGAGGTCAACTTCACCATCATTGGGCACGGCGGACCAAGCCTTGCCCCTGGCGAGACTCAACCCTTGCTAGATCTAGTGAGGACAAGCCTTAACGAGGCTTGATGACCAACCAGAGAAATAAGGAAAAAAAGAAAAGAAAAGAAAATAATTTATATATATAAAAGGTTATCCATGTTAACGCTAGACATTCGGCAACTGTGCTACGTAGGACAGACATCGTTGACTAGATCGCCACTTCAACGATTTTCAAAAAAAAAAAAAGCCTAAATGACTACATCTTTTTTATAATAAAAAAAAGTGTCCGGAATAACAGAATATTGAGATAATAATCAAACAAGTAAACGCCTCAAATCACAATTCAAAAATATCTGATACAAGTTGTTCAGACATTATGTTAATTCAAGTATGTCTAAAGTGAAAATAGAAATTTAGAAGTCTAGCGAAAGGAATAACTTTGGATTGTGGAGTCTCAAGATGGAGGATATTTTGACAACTCAAGGTTTAGCAGAAGCATTGGTGGGCGATGCTAAGTTACCTAAAATAATGGAAGATGCTGAAAAGTAAGTGCTACTGAGGAAAGCTAAGGCTGCGCTTGGTTCGTCAAGATTTCTAGCTATGATAGGATTGGATAGGATAGGATGTGAAATCTAAGGATTTTGTCATATCATATCCACTGTTTAGCGAATTATAGTATTAAAATTAGATATATTTATATCTTATTATGTTTATTGTTTGGTATTTACATATATAGATATAAATGAATATGAAAATGAATAAACAAAAACTATAATAATCTCTCATAATTCACTACCAACCTAGTAAGAGAGAAAATATGATCATTCGCATTTGCAACTACAAAAAATTGTCTCTCTCACTATTTTTGTAAAATTTCAATATGAACCACAAAGTTACAGAGAAGAATGCATTTGACTCTCTTTTCATTTTCATATACTTTGACATTAATCAGAAACCTACGAAGGAGAAGAAGTTTTAACTCTCTCGCCGTTTTTGTACAATTTTGACATGTCCTAAAAAATTATAAAGAAGTTGTGAAACTTTAATATGAATTAAAGATACATAGGAAAATGAGATTTCTATTTTTTTAAGAAATTTCATTGCCCCACATTCTTCAAGAATTCAAAAGATCATTTCAAGTTCAAATTTCTTCATTTAAAATTTGGGTTCTTCCACTTCATTTTATTAACTTATTTTTTTATCCCTTTTTTCGTTATTTTTATTTTGTTCCATCATTTCTTAATAAAATTTTTAGTATATAACAAACTATACTACAAAAAATCCTTCTTTGAGATCACCCAATAAAAAATCCTTCAATTTGTAATGACATGGATATAAAGTGTGTGTAAGTATGTGCACGGGATATACGTTGTAAAGTAGAAAGAAACTAAATGTATAAATATATATGGGAATAAATAAAAAAATTATTTTATTTTCAATATTAGAATTCAAGTATAATTCATATTTAATTATTATTTTTTAAAAAGTTTGTTATTCCAAAAAATAGCTTTTATATTATCAACATAAGAAATCCTATTCACATTTATCCCACCTCCCCCATGGGATAATTTTATTCATGCTATATCCCCTTTATATGTCATTTTATCCCATCATGGGCGGTAGTCAAACACAACATATGATAACTTTTATCCTATCTTTCTTTTTATCCTAATCACCAAACACAACTAATAGTATAATTCTATTGAATTTATCTAAAGGGGTGTTCATATATATATAGCCTATAGGCGAGGAGATGGAAAGCACGAGCATTTGAACAATTGTAACTATGATTCTCCAATTGTAGTGGATTATTCTGACTGACTCTCCCGTAGGTACCGATACTCAAACCGAACCACGTAAATCTCCAGTGTCATTTTACCATTCCTCGTTATTTCCCTGGGATTTTCTTGCAAGCTCCTGATTAGTTTTCACGTTAATATTACAACAAACACAATAATTTGTTAACTATTTACTAAATAAACTATTTCTTTTGGAGGATTAGAACACCGATTTTGCTACAAACGGAAAAGAAAAAAGGGGGTGAAGAAAAGCAGGAAAAATGATATTAAATCAAGAGTGGTCCCCATATTTAACTATAACAAATGTTGTTTGAGAGGAGAGCAATTTGGGAGAGGATCGCCTGCCCTGATGGAATCGGGCAGGCTAATCTGGGCCGTTCATGACAAAATGGACGGCCCAAATCAAATAACTCTTTTATTTTTCTCCCTATATCAAGGATCTAGGCCGTTCCATTTATAATGGACGGCCCAAATGCAACAACAGCACCCCCTGCCCCGATTCCATCAGGGATTCGGATCCAAGTAGTTTAGTCTACGGCAAATTTAAAACAAAAGAGATGAAGATAAAAAGGGACGAAATAATCTTAAACTAAGAGTGGGACCCTCAAGGGTAATGTAGTTAAATCAATGACATGGGAATGCCGGGATCCAATAATAAGGTGGAAATAGCGCATGTCTAAATTTAAGGCAAAAAAGTGAAAGTTTGTAAGCGATAATAAAAGTTAGCAAATTCAACACTAAATAAACGAATAACGCATCGGTGAGTAACCCGAACGAGAGCTGGTTACTCTGTATGGTTTTATTAGGAAGGACAAGTTAGTGATTTACATTAATTGAGGATGGTAATCTCTAAAAATATTAGTAAATGTATGAATTACAAGCCAACCCAAATAAAAGTTCGTATAATTAAAAGAAATGAAATGAAACATCGGTAACTAACTCAAATGAAAGTGGTTACCTAAGTTCTCTGCTAGATATCGCAATTTGAAGCTCCTATTATTACTTTATTACTGTGCATTGTGGGGATCGGCAAATCACGCGCCCTAAATCACCACGAACAGCACAGAAGCTCTTCCAGTTTAAACTCCTAAACTTTTTCCCTTCTTGAGAAATTTAATTTCGAATTTTTCCATACATCAACATCAACAACAACTTTATCCCAAACTAGTTGGAGTCGGTGATCGATAAAACCCCAAAAATACACAAATAAAAGCAAGATCGATTGATGGAAAATATATAAATATGTAAAAATAAATATATATATATATATATAGGGAAAAAGACTAAAAAAGACAATTAGGAACATGCGAATTATGCACCTCCACAATATTAATAACTTTCCTCCACTACATCCTAAGACAAACCATAAGCCATATATATATATATATATATATATATATATATATATATATATTTAAGGTATTCGAGTCAGCTTGCACGCACCTTGACTATTACTTGGGAGAGACTAACACAGTAACCCACGGCCATTGCCCCCCACTTAAATCACAGGTGCTCATCTGAGGAATCGAACCTAGGACCAGTGCGCCTCACCACACAATCCCAAGACAAACCGTACGCCAATATATTTTCCGCTCCATTAAATCTTATTTTACTACTTTCCCTCAATTAAGTTTCGGTCGGTATCTTCCTTTCTTCGCCTTTTCCTATACGAAATTATAAAATGAAATAAACCAAAAGGACAATCGGACACACATCTTTACAATCATATGCATTTCCTCAATCATCGAAGCAGATAATGATTATGGCATGAAGTTCCTCGCTCCCTTCCCCTTGTGAGGGTGGGTTTCAACTTTTCTCTTCTAAAATGGTCCCCAATCACTTTTATTTCTCCCTCTTGATATCGAAAAAGTGCTTTAACCACTTCATGAGCACATTGAAAAACAAAAAAAAAAAACAAGTAAGTTTTTTTTGGGTCCAAGATTGAAAAATAGTTGATATGGGTCGGGGACATACTTCTTTTTTGTTGACAGTGGATCATTAGTCGTTGCAATCATTCACATATTCCTCAGAATTTATAATAAATTACTGTCTTTTGGGGCACACAGTTGATATCTAAAAGGCCTGTTTGAAGTTCCTTTCCCGTGGAATATGGCTTTCAGTCGCGCCCCCTTTCCTTAATCTAATGGAATTCTCACCTTTAGCTGTGTACTTTGCGATATGAATCATGAAACTTGCAGTACGATATCTTTCCTTAGACACGCGATTTCATGCGGGAATGACATTTAACGCCGGAAAGCACGTTTGTTGGCGAAGGGCTCATCACCAAGCTGCACCGGTGAAAAGCGTGGCAAAGGCATCTCTTCGACCACCTGCCCGTGATTAGGGTTATTTACCCCCATTGCCTTTGGAAAGTGGAAGCGATCGAGGCAGTACCTACTCCTTGAATCGGGCCAAATTGTAGGTTAGGCTCGTCCATGAGCAAAGAAATTTCCAGTGCAATCTGGGAACTTGCCAAACTGGACTGGACCGACCAGTTCAAGACAAAATCTATTCGGTTTTAAGGGACAACTTGTTTGATTCCGATTTCCTAAACCTAAACCCAGCCTTGGACCTGTTTGGTCCTTGGTTCGAAGGTCGAACCATCGGTACTACCTGGAACCAGCTCAATGCTTGAGCTGAACCGATTCAAACAGCTTTTGAAGCTTTTTTCTTAAAAAATAATAATAATTTTGCACCAATAAAAAAAAATTAACGATAATCTTCAACGTGAACAACTGACGACATAATCACTCGATCACCATATGTTTTCATAGTGAAATGATACAGTTTTTATATTTGATTACAACAATTTGATTTTTTATACAAAGCATAATATGGCCCGGTTCTCGGTATCGATTAGCTCAGCTCCCAATTCCAATTTATTGGAACAAGGAGTCACAGCGTCAATTCCAAGCTCCATCCGACAAACGACTACTCTGAATAAATAAGGTTAATATCACTAAAAATCCTAAACTGATACACTCGTGATAAATCTACCTCAAATTATTTTTTGATCACAAAAAACCAAAAACTAATTTACCTATAATAAATTTATCTCAAATTGATGCAGCCGCAACAAATTTATACTCTATTCGTTTTCACTAATTTTACTATCAAATTGTTGAGTTCGATAACACGTGGCAATTGTTGGGTGTACATGTTATCCTCTGTTAGTTTTTGCTATTTTTACTACAAAATTACTGAGTTGGATGACTCATGGCAATTGTCGAATGTACATGTTACCCTTTATAAGTTTATCAACTTAGGATTTTTTGTGATTTAATGGAAACTAACATAGGATAAATTTGTCACATATTTGTTATTTTAAGATTTTTGTGGTAAATAAACTAGTTTGGGGTAAATTTGTCACAATTATATCAGTTTAGGATTCTTCGTGGTCAAAAAAATAGTTTGGGGTAAATTTGTCACAAATGCACTAGTTTAGGTTTTTTTTGTTTAAAAAAATAGTTTGAGGTAAATTTATGACAAGTGTACCAGTTTGAGATTTTTCGTGGTATTAATCCTAATAAATTGGATAAGTTTGTGGGCTGGGAAGGCTAGGCTTGGGCCTAACTAGGTCTTATAATGATAAGTTTTTGCCCGATGTCTTTGGGCACTTGTGGCTCGGGCTGAGCCTTCTGGGCCCATGGAACGCTAGGCCCATGACAAGGTTCTTTGGAAAAATATACTGTTGGGACCCAGAATTCATTTGCAAAGAGCTTTAGTCTTTCGTCATCGTATCATTCTCTCCAATAAATTATTTCAATTATTTACACTTTTATTTTTAGCCTATAAATTATACAAAAGATCTATTTACATCTTCATATCGATAGATGGGACGAAAGTTATTTACACTTGGATAAGATAACTTAAGGAAAAGGGCAAATTAATATTCAAGACAAAGTAAAATCCCAAGATTAATAAAAAGGAAAAAAAAAGTCAAGGTGTACACCCCATGTACCAATGAAGGGCCCGAGGCACTTTGACCACCCGATTAATTCTCACTTGATGAACTAGTCCCCTCGTCCTGCACCCATCGCGTATCTACCGAAAATACACAAATCTCTACCTCGGAGGGTAACTCCAAGGAAATTTCGACCATGGTGATTCAAGACTAAGTTTTTGATGGATTATCTCACATCGATTATAGAAAGAGTTCGTGGTCGGTTTATTAGTATGGAAAAAAAAAACCATGTCTTTAGAGTTAGCTTTTTGAATGATAAAAACTCAGAATCACCCAACAGTTATATCAAAACTTGAGATCATATATTTTTAAATTGTGATTAGGAGTTTTTGCTTATCTAATTAATATCTTGGAATTATGTTGTTGCAATTATTTTCGGAGTGAGAATAGAAATTAAGAAGTTTAACGGAAGGAAAAAAAATTTGGGTGATGGAGCCTCAAGATGGATGCATTATTAACAACTCAAGGTTTAACAAAAGCATTGGACGACAAGGCTAAGTTGCCTGAAACATCGAAAGATGCTGAAAAGACATGCTACTGAGGAACGCTACGAGTATTTTATTGAGTTTTATAGAATGAAGTGTTAATAGAGGTAGGCGAGAAAAAGGATATCGCAGCTTTATAGGCGATACTTGAGGCGCTCTATGTAATGAAGGATTGAACAATCGTGTATACACATTAAAGATAATGTTTCAGTTCTGATATACTGAAAGTGCATCTATCAAAATCCACCTAGATGAATTTAATATAAACTCCTATTAGATTCAGAACCCACCTAAATGAATTTAATAATCTCATAATGGATTTGAAAAACGTTGATAAGGTACTTGATGATGAAGAGTAGAAATGATGTCATTAGCTTCTTTACTAGATTCATAGGAGCGCTTTACTGATTTACTGTTACAGGAGCATACTACGATTACCTCGGATTAGGTAAAGTCCGCCTTATTTTCTAAGAAGTGAGAGAAGAAGTTACGAGATCACAATTTAGCGCATGATGTAACATAGGGATTAGTGATTCGAGATATAGAGTAACATCGAGGGTACAGTAACAACAGAGGTAAAAGCAAGTCGAAATCATGTACAGTAAAGTCCATCATTAAGCCTCTCGAAGAAGAACGTCGCACACAAAGCACAATGAAGATAGAGAATGTATGAGATGTTCTTCCTTCCAGCAACTTCGGAGAAAGGCAAATTTTGTGCTATGAGTTTTTTTTATATCAAATCGAGTTGTTTTTATTTATAAACACTTTGGGTTTTGGTATAATCTAGGTGTGGGAAACACTCGAAGATATTAAGCGATTGTAACTCTTATTATAGTGAATTGCTCTTGCTATCTATCCGTGGATGTAGGTACCGATATTAGGATCGAACCACGTAAATCTCTGATATCCTTTTATCATTCTACGTTATTTTTTGGGCTTATTCGAATTGACTTATTTGCAAGATGTTTACTAATTTCCATGTTAATATTACAATGGCTTTGAGTATGGAGGATAAATGTACTTCACACATGAGCGATCCCTATGGTTAGTTTTATACACAATTATATCCTAAAAAACCAAATTGTTAAGTATGTTTAGGCACCTAATAAGGGATAGGCTAGGGCATTCGACTCCATGTGGCAAGCTTGATTGCTTCTATCTGTACAGTGTTGCCAATGTTGGAGGATATGGGTTTTAGAGAATAGAGAGTGTTTGGTTGTTTGAAGTATTACACCAAAATACGTCAAATTTTGGAACGCTCAACAGTGTTACTTCCAGCTTAGGAGAACCTAGAGTTAATATGCAAGATATTAGGCTACAGCCCATATGGATCCAAATAACCATGATTTCACCTATTAAACTTATATACGAACATATTATTTAGACTATATTAATAATATATCCAACAATATCCTCCTATGTTCACCATACAGCACAATCCAATACGGTGGTTAGTGTAATGTTCAAACGAATATGAATCATTCACATTCAGTCCAAGATAATCAACTTAGATCAGTCAAAGATTTTCAGCAATAAAATATTAAACTCAATCATCATTTGCAATCCAAATAAGTGAATCATCCTTATCACGAATCTGTTTACAATCAACATATGCATAACAATCAAGTATAAGTAGGTAAGTCAAAATAGTTCAATGCCTTACAAATATAAGAAACAAACATAATAATATTCACAAAATAGAAATAGCAAAATATAAGTCTCAAATAAATGGACTCCATCAAAATAGGCAACAACAGCTGAACTGTCAAATCCCAACATGCTCTAAATAATATATATTCATTCATCAAGCAGATCATCCTGGTCAAGATCCCACTCATTAAACTCTCCTCCATCTCTGTCATTCCTCGTAGAATGTCAAATATGAATTTCACACTATTATAAATTCAATCATTTGAATAGTCCACTAAAAGTGTCTAGTTCTACTAAAAGAACTTAACATTATAACATCAGCCAGAGAAGAACAAATATTAATGTCGTAAAGCATCATAATTTCATGTTTATAAGCATCAAGCTAGTTTCATAAATTCTGAACAATGCCTAAATAGTTTGATCGCCATCAATTTAAGTTTATTTGTAATAGAATAACCATTGTCTAGTTTCAAAGAACAAGACCCATAATCAAGTCACTTACAATAACCTAGTTACGTAATATCAAGTTTCAACTAAGAACAAGACCAGCAGGCCTCTTATGCAAACAACTATTTCTATATTTCAATTTGGAATGTCACAATTACTAATTCCTTAAAGTAAAATAATCTAACATCAAGTTTAGAATGAGATCATTTAACCAAAAGGATAGTCCAACCTAATTGGATTGAATCATCAAGTTTGGAATGACATAAATTTCTCAGATAGAACCTTTGAATTAGGTTAAAGTCATTTTTATCAAGTTTGAAATGAGACAAATCGCCCTTTTCAAATTAGTCGACAACCATGAATATCGATGAAACATATAAATTGTGCTTATCATTTAGGCCAACAAAGGAAGATTCAATAATTCAAAAGATACAATAGTATTTAACCTCATTTCCCCAACTATTTTGAATAATCGATCTTTATGCAAGCCTTTTGTGAGAGCATCGGCCAAGTTGCCCTTCAATTTCACATCAATCAAGGTGATAAATTCTCGTCCTCTCAGACAATTCAACAACGCATGTCTCAATCTCACATGTCTTCTCTTTGAATTAAAGAGAGCATTCTTAACTACTTGGACAATTGCTTGATTATCACAGAACAACCTTAAAGAATTAATTTTTAGCTAAGTTAAAGGAATACCCATAATCAAATTCTTTATCCACTCTTCCTCTTCACCGATTGAAGTTAAAATAAAAAATTTTGATTTCATAGGCAACAATGCAATACAAGTCTATCTTTTGAATTTTCAAGTAATAGCAGCTCCACCCAAAGTGAACACATATCCATTTATGGACTTATTATCTCTAATTTCTGAGCATCATAAGGCATCAGAATATCCATCCATAGTTGGAGGAAAATCAGAATAGCATATAACATAATGTTTAGTATCTTTAGGGTATCTTATCAGTCTATGAACGGTAGCCCAATGCTCTTTTCTAGAATTACTAGTTAAACGACTCAGCATGTCAACTGTAAAGGCTATGTCGAGTCTAGTGTAACTCATAGCATACATGAGATCGCCAATCAGTTTCGAGTACTTTAACTAATACATGCTAATCCCTTCATTAGGACTCGATCTTTTATTATAATCACATGGTGTCTCACTCGATTTACACTCACTTATCCCTAAGTAGAAAGTAGCTGCTCAATATAAGGAGTCTAACTAAGGGAGATGACTTGTCTTTCAAAGGTAACTGTCATACCAATAATGATATTAGCAATAACAAGAGCTTTCATGTCAAATTCTTCAGCTAAAGTAGCTCTCATGTCACTCACTATAGAGTGATCAAAGCTAATAATTAACATGTCGTCAACATACGAGCAAATGATGAATGTCTTATTTGACATAGAACGATGGTAAAGACATTTATTTAAATAACTAGACTAAAAGGCATAACTCTTTAACACTTTGTCAAATTTAAGATGCCTCATCTTAGGTGCTTGTTTAAGATCATACAAATATTTGTTCAATTTACAAACTTTGTCCTCAAGACCTTTCATGACATACCCTTCCAATTGTTTCATATAGATTTCCTCATTTAACTCCTCATTTAGGAAAGTTGTCTTTATATCCATTCAATACATTATAAAGTGTTTAATATATGCCAAAGCAAAAAGAATTCTTATGGTTGATAGATGACACACAGGTGAATAGACATCAAAATAGTCTATTCCACTCTGTTGTTTATAGCATTTAGCTACTAAACGTGCTTTGTATCTGATTATTGATCCATCGCTATTTAGTTTCTTCTTTAATACCCACTTACAACCTTTAGCCTAAGCCTCGTTTGACAAATTGACTAGCTATCGAGTGTGGCTCTGTAGCAGAGAGCTCATTTCATCATCTGTGACTTTGGCCCAAAGTAGCGATTCCTAAAAGAATGAATCATTCTCTAGATGATAAATAACAAATTCATCGCCAAAATTTTTGGGAACTTTCTCTCTTGTAAATACTCTAACTGGAACTGGTTCAACAACTAGCTGTGTGAGATTACTGTCAAAAGGACATGCTTTAGATTATGCACGAGATTCTGAAATCATATCTATAGCTCCAGAAACATTCAAGACATGATCTCTAAAAAACTTATTCTTGAAGAATTCTGCATCTCTAGATTCTATCACTGTGTTAGTAGATAGATCCAAAAATCTATTTGTAGCACTATCTTCTATACTACCTAGATATACACAAGTAATAGTTATAGGTCTTACCTTAGGTCTCTTAGGATCTTGTATTCTTACATAAGCAACATAGCTCCATGTTTTAAGAGTATCATATCAACATGAACACTTATGTCATATCTCATAAGGTGTCATAGACAATTTAGAGTGCAACAACTTGTTCAAGATGTGATTAGCAATTAGAACCGCTTCTCCCCAATATGAAGAAGGTATGTCAACTATAAGTAACATTGAATTTAACATTTTAATTAACATTTTATTTTTACTCTCTGCAATATCAATTGATTAGGGGTGAGTGAAAAGTAGTAGTTTCAAGTATTATCCCATTTGAAGCACAAAATTCTTTGAACCCTGTCATTCTATATTAACCTCCTCTCTCACTCATAAACCTCTTAATTTTCAAGTTGAGATGATTTTCTATTCTAAACTTGAAAATCTTAAACTTTTCAAAAGCTTCATATTTTGATTTCAACATATAGACATGACAACATCTAGAAAAACTGTCTAGGCATGTTTTAAATACTTCCGACCACCTCTAGTAAAATAATTTCTAAAGTCACAAATGTTAGAATGTATTAACTCAAGAAGTTATGTGCTGTTAGAAACCAACTTAAAAGGTTTTCTAGTGATCTTAGCCCCTGCACTCACTTCACACTAATCAAATCGACTAGAAGTATCAAATGGAATATTGTGAGTTTTAACTAGATATTGCATTTTCCTGTAGGTCACATGTCTAAGTCTATTATGTAACAACTTTGGATCAATCAAAGTAGAGCTCACATGGTTTATGCTATCAATATTTAAACTCAATCTATACATATCATTAACTATGAATGCACAATCGAAATAACATGAGTTAATAGATAAAGTTACTATATCATTCATAATTGAAAAATACATATCGGTTTTATTAAGTAAACTCATAGATATCAAATTCTTTTTAAGTAAATGTACTACTCTAACGTATTTCCATCAAATTTGCAGTTGCATCATGAGTCAACTTTGCCTCACCACCATTGCAATTTTTCACGGTGTCTTTCACTTTTGTGACCTCAATGAGTAAGTTCTTGCCATTTGTAGTATGAAAAGTAGTGCCACTATCCAATCACTACTCAGAAGAAACGCTGGCTTTTCCATTCTTCATCGTTCCAAAGAAGGCTTGAAGCTTAGATTCACTAATTAGTATATTAGCCTCATTTTGTGGTGTGTCATTCTTTGGTTTCTTTGATAGCTTACACTTTGATGCCTAGTGACCTCACTTTCTGTAATTATAGCACTTGCCCTTTTTCTTCCTTTTGAAGATAGTCTTTTGTACCACTAACTATGATGATGCTTCACCTTTTGATGACTTGAACTTTTTCTAAGGTTTATTGGAGTATGAAAGAAAGTTGGCAACTGAATTTTATTGATCTACTTGTTACACACTCTTCCTAGTAATGTTTTGATCCTCAATATGAATATTCCTCTTTAATTCATCCAATCTCATTTGTTATTTTTGTCTATGCATTTCAATCTTGAAAGAACTTCATTCGGCAGGTAGCTTACTCAATACAAGACCGACAAAGAGATTATCAGACATATCAGAGTTATTCTTTTGCAGCTTGTTTCTCATGTTCTCAAGTTCAATTAAGTGAGAGGTGATACTCGAATTCATATTGAATTTAAAGTAAAAAAAATCTTCTTTAGGAGAGTTTTAGATAGCTCTTCTTGTTTTTGGAACTAAGCGTTCAACTGATCATATATCTGTTTCGCCGTCTTATGCTCACTATAAGTCATAGCTAGACAGGGATTTAGAAAGATCAACAAGTAATCTTTACAAAAATCTTCATCTTTGTTTCATTGTTATTCATCCACATCTTCAGTGGTAGATGCAAAATCACTTCAATATAGTGTAGAATATTTCACGTTCTTTCATGCCAAATTGAACTTGTAATCTCTAACCATGATAAAAACATCAAATAATTGCAACTTTATAATATCATAGGAACTATATTTTACCATTTTAATAAGAGTAAACACTTAGAAAGAATGCATTTTGTAGTTCTCGAAACTCACAAAGTCGAATAAAACTCCTAACCTTGGTCAAACCGCTCTGTAAAGTGAAATTTACCAAAACAGACCCCAAAAAATAAATCCAGAGTGCCCAAAAAACTTAAGATGGATTGCCCTTGTTGCTAGAAAAAAATAGCCTAAAAATCACCGAAAATGGTGAAAATTCACGAAAAAAACGTGTGCAACAGTGAATCTTCCGGCGGCTGTATCTTTGCCATCCGACCTCCATTCTAAGCGAATGCCCACTCAAAACGTTCGTATCGACAAGTAGAACAAAACCCAAGTGGTTTTATCATCTGAAATTGCCTATAACTTCTGAATTTTGAACCAAATATTTCAGCCACCGAATCTTTGAACTCAGATCCCAACAAATCCCACCGTGGAAATAAAAAGTAAATTACACCTGTGAGTTCATCTCGACGAAACCTTCAAGTAGATACCTTACTCACTCAAATCCAACACATGAAGATAATACTTCAAGATTGTTAGAGGTTATGGGTTTGAGAGAGTAAAGAATATTTTGGTTGCATGAAAAGAGACGTCAAATTTTGGAATGCTCAACAGTGTTACTTCCAGTTTAAGAGAATCTATAATTAATATGCAAGCTATTGAGCTCCAGCCCATATGGATCCAAATAATCATACTTTCACTTATTAGATTTGGGCTATATTAACAATATATCCAACAACCAACTCCTCAAAAACCACGGGCCGTGGCATAGTACGAAATGGGTCATATAGTGCTTGAATGGACCCTCGGGATTAGTCGGGCGACACCCACATCCGTGGCGACCCCTCCCAGTCCCATCACCTGCTTACTAGTTGTGTTCTATTTTAATCTTATTGTATTTAATAAAGTGCGCATGCCAAAGACTAAAAAGAAACGAGCGAGGCCAACATACAAGTGCATGAAATAGACAGCAGCAGACACGATGCCTAAGGATATGGCATCATAGGATTTACAACCATCCTGATAAACGCACGAATCACAATCAACAGGGTCAAAAGCCGCGTTCATATACATATATAGATATCTTTTAGCCGATTCTTCAGAAAATTTCAAAGGTTTCTCCCACCATTGGCACGCTCCGTCATCGTCACTCTCATCCTCGATTACCTCAGGCTAGCTAATCTGGAAAAGATTGGAAGCAACAAGAGTGAGCCGGAGCTCAGCAAGTAGAGTACTAATCCAAACGACTAAGTCATCTAATTATGACATGATTAGGGAGTATTCATAAAATAACCGACACCAAGACACCCACAGGGAAATTCGAATCACCAGAGTCCAATTCAAACATCCACAGCTGAAATTCAACTACAAATCAACAATAGTAGTTCCCCAAGTACACAACCGAACGCCCATTGTACCGTCATTTCAGATCAAAACAATGACCAACGCAACTACCAACTCCAAAATTTCGACTACCCATGGCCTTAAGTATATACTTCACTAGGTAAGACCAACCTGCAAAGCAAAGGGTGATACCAATACTCCTTATATAGGCTAAGCTCTCAGCCAAATGTCAAATTCAAACCGTTCCAACTCCATCCACAATGATCAGCTTCCGAATCACGTTTACCCATCCCCGTAACGCCCCAATTCATCCAACAGATCCGACATGGAGGACCGCTCGCTTTGCCAAGCAAGAACAGCTTCAATTGGCACTAACTTAGCTCGGACCTTGCCATCTCACCAAATCAGCAAATATAGGTAGTCTAGTAGTAAAGATTAGTAACCCACTTGCCTCATGTTCGCGTGGGAAGGGAACGAAATGAATTCGACGCCAAACTGAACTTGGGTCTCCTCCTCCTCCTCCGCTGGGCTCGCGCGGCAGAGCAAAAGATAGGAGAGGTTGGCGCGCGGGCGTCGAGGACAATGGAGGAGCTGAGATCGTGATCTTTGGAGCTCGAAGGACTACCGGTGCCGATCTGTTTTGGCCGTCGGCGCTCGCACGAGCCCCAGAGGGACGGAGGGCACGAGGGCGAGATGAGAGGGAGAGAGGTCGGGATGGGGATGTCCACGAAGAGGGAGGGAAAGCTTAAGTCGGTTGGCGGGGTTCTTGGGCAAGCTTCGCGCTCAAACTGCGGATCAACTCCGGCGCGAACCATTCCTTCGTGATCCAAGACAATCTTCGCCCCACATGTCCTAGCAATCTTAATATCATCGCACCCGTCGACAAACCAAAGCCTAAGAGTTTCCCGCTACATAATTGACGCCAAATCAACACTTCGCTCGTTAATCAGACCGGGTAAAAATTTCGGTCTTCAAGACATTGCCCCCTCATAAAAAATAAAAACAAAGAAAATGGTCCCACGAGAATACGACTTATATTTAGTAGAAATTTTACTAGACAAGTGCATTGAAATTTCAAAATTTTGTTTTGAAAATGTAATTGAATCCTAAATTTTACAAAAAGTGCAATGAAGTCCTAAAACTTGTAAAATTTAATGCAATCAAGTTAACCCCATCCCACTTGGGTAAAAGAAAATCCTGACACGGTTTTTAAATATTTTCTCTTTCCCACGCGATGATGACGTGGCTAAAATATTTTTTAAAAATACTAAAACGACGTAGTTTTGATCCAAATATTATTTTTAATATAAATTTTATTTAAGCTAAACAAAAAAAATAGCTTATTATAATTTAAAAAAAAAAGGAAAAACATGCTTGTCAGCATATGTTATGCCACATAAGACTACCAAAGTCTACGTCCGCGACTGCCTGTCAATATTGATCAGAAGTATTACATTTATAAAGTATCAAAATATTTATGACTAAATTGAAAAGCCTACAACTAAATCGGCAACCATACAATAGATTTATAACTTTTTTTATAATTTTTTCTTTGGTTAGACTTCTCCATGATACATTTACTAAGTCTTAAAAAGGTGCCTTAAATTTTTAATTACATGCCATATCTACAATTGGGGCTCAACTTTAGAAAGTGAAGGTTAATATGACGATACTTCAAATGGATGGACGGAAGCATGTCATATGTATCCTCTCCACGACCTGTAATAAATGCATTACATAGCATTATTTTCAGCTGTCAGTGTAAGTTAGATATAAATGAGACACTGTATCTGTAAATCATAACAAGGTTGAGAGAACTCCAGGTGACCCAAATTGATATGAGAGAGATGAATTTTCTCTTATCAAAAAGCCAATTTGTTTATTAATATCAACTCAACAAACACATTATCGACGAAAGAAAAGCTATGTAACGTTCACCGGTTGTCACGGGACTACCGTGTTGGCTAACATGCCGAAATTGATGGGATGGAAGGGACAAAAACGATTCGTAAGTTAAACACGATTTTCTGGAACTAAAGCTGTAAAGTTCATCCGAGACAAAGAAGAAAACTACTGTCGCTAGATGCAAAATTGAAAATCTACCATCCAAAACCAAGGGCTCCATGGGAAGTTCTCTCCCTAATAGTGACATTCGTTGTCTTCTTGGACACGGCCTTTGTTATCACGTACTGTTTATTCAATACGATAAAGTTTTAACTGACTTACGCAGTAAGCTACAAAGAAAATAAAATTGAAGCTAAAAAAAAAAATGCATCATGCAACTAATTTAGATAACTTAAAAAAAAAAAAAAAAAGCCCATCATGCGGGGGATTATCTCCCTCCTAGCCAATGGCAGGTCAGTAATTCCACCGTAAATGAACTTGTCATAATTAGGAATGGTGGGCCCTAATGGGACTTTTTATTTTGTGAGAGAATTCCAATCTTGTTTATTTTTCACTTGTGAATAAAGTTACCGTGTTGCTAATGATATTATTTGATGAGAATAATATTTCTGAGAACTAACACGAAATTTTTCATTATGGTCTATGGACTATGTTTTGCTACTGGTTAATTCCCGTGTTAGTGCACCAGTAGTGAGCAATAAAATCGCATATTCATCAGTACCATTGGCACTTTAAAAATTTGTAGCGGTACTTAATTGATACGTTAACTTATTTTGAAGTAGATAATTGCAAATATGACCGAACAAAGGATTTACCACAAACAAAAATCGAAGTTGTCTATTCGCTAAGTTCGAGGTTTATATATATATATATAACAACCAATTCTACTCCCAACCAGCTCTGATACCATAAGAGTAACAGGATCGGAGATCGGAGAAATAGAGATGAAATTACTGAGGAAGATTATATATACACACCACACTTAAATCAAATGTGCTCATATTATTAAGGTTTAATAACGCAAAAAATCACAAACTAGTACACATGTTACAAATTTATCCCAAGCTTTTTTTTTTACCACCAAAAAACCCAACTGTTACATTTATAACAAATTTAACCCAAACTATTCTTTTGACCATCAAAAACCTTAAATCGGTACAACTGTGACAAATTTACCTTAAACTAATTTTTTTACTATAAAAAATCCCAAACTGGTACACATATGACAAATTTATCCTGTGTTAGTTTCCGTGAAATTGAGTTAATACTGTCACGCCACGTGTCCTCTTTCTCTAGCTCGTAACATGCATAGACTAACAATCAAGGCCCAATACACGACACATGCGGTACGTGTGCTATGATATGCGCATGCAGGAACGAAAATGAAGAAACGCCTCCGTACATAAACAGAAAGGGAACCTAGGGTAACGAAAATGTACATAAACATAACACAAGTACGGTTTATACATAAGATCCAGGATCAAACTAAAACCTTCGAATGGGTCAGGGTAGATCGGGGACGAACCAAAAGACAACAATTACCTAAGTCCCCAAACAGCTAACATGTCATCAAAAGCAACCTTCCAAAGACAACCCCAAAAGCTACGGAAAACCACTAAGATGCACTGTTAATTCCATCTTCGTCCTCGACTAGATTGTAGTCGCAAAAGGTCTTAGAGCACACATCTACAGAGTCGTCCTCAATGGTGTCCTCCAGCTCGTCCTCCGAAGCCGAAATCTCTATCACCTCAACGTTCTCCTTAAGAGTAGGGGTCTTCTCCAGTACATTTCTCGATCTTACTACGAATACTTCCATCTCTACCTTATCGCGAATGGGGTGACACTAACTGGGCACCACACCTCGAGGTACTTCCGTGGGCTTCAAAGGACCTATAGTATTCTCGCCGACTTTACGAAATCATGCCTCGTACTTATGTGGTTTCCAATACTTTCCTCCCTCATCAACCCATACAACATTACATTTCCTAATATATACCGTCCATTAGTAAATTCGTCAAAATAGGCGGTCATCTCTTTGGGATCGCTTAAGTGGGTCAGAAACATTCTTCAAGACTTGGGGTTTGAAAAAGTAAGGTCCTACGATGGGGTGAGATTTACATCTCAGTAAGCTAAGTTCTAAATCTAAGTTAGGTCGATAGTACACCCAGACACAAATGAAAATATTGCGCAAAGGTATGTCAATAAACAGCATGGGCAAGCAATCGTCATAAAGCAACATAGAAAGACATATGATAAACAATCATCATGATATACCATCAGGACAGTATATAACTCGCGACTCAAGGTATGCATCAGGATACAAATCAAGCTTAACGTACTAGTACCATGATTCATTTTATTAACCCCGCCCACGTCAAAACGCTTCAGGTTTGATCCACATCAAAATGCCTCAGACCATGACAAACACTAACCCGTGTTATACGCCTCAGGTTTTCAATGTCATATCAGGCTCGTGTCAACACATGCACAACACATCCCGTGTCTCGACGCCTCAAGATATCACTCATTGCAACCCCGCATTCCAACGCATCAGGGTGTCAAAAGCCCTTTAATTCCGAAGTTCCACTTCCCCTCAAGACTTCATGATCGAGTATAGTTTAATCCATCTCAAAATGAATCTATAACATACGAGACAACAAGATTGACCACTCATCAAGCGATACATATACATTAATTAAGAACCAGTGCAACCACATAGTTGTGAGAATAATACTTTCTCATCATAAGAAGTACACATGACTCGCGCTTAATTACCTTGATCGACAATGAACAGTCAACATGATAACTCCACAAAAATTTGTCCCAACAAATCCAAATTCATCCAGTAGAGGCTTATCTTCCTAACGAAGACTTAGGAACTCCTTACCTTAAATCTTAATCGGCAAAATCCTTCCAAAAGCTCCCCAAAGAATTCGATTTCTTTGTTCCAAAACAGGGCAGTTGTGCAACCTAATTCAAAGTTCGGCAAACAGTCAATTTTCCTATTCCAATCGCCAATTTACGGGGCATACACTTCATTAACATCTCAATTAACGTTCTAATATGTCCTAGCGATGAATTCAAGGCACGACGACACCCCCAACAGTCCTTAAAGGTCCGGTTTAAGCAAATCAAAATAGGTTAGAATTCGGTTCTGCCCTGTACTCCCTTAATCAGTCTATAATTCAACCTTAGGTCTTGATTTACCACATAATCAACTTACTAACATGTTGTTCTATGTCTATAAGAGTCTCACCGAAAATTTTGGAGCCAGTTGACATCCAAAGGCTCGCAAACAGTCCCGTTTTCCCCAAGTCTACCGGCAGACAGATTCTGTTCCTATAGAAATCATATCTTTTTAACTACAAAACTCCATCGAAACGCAGCCAAACTTGCTATCCTAAGTCAACAAACTTAAGTACAATAAATCTAGAAGGTCTCACAGAAAAATTGAGGCAAAACGGGCTCCGGAAGTGGCTCAACGAAGACTCTCTCTCCAAGCAGGTCAGAATCCAATTGGTTCCGCGTTTGGGGTTGGACGGAGTTCCTCCGGCGTCCAATGGTCGAACAACCACTGAAAACTTGTAGAGGAGAGGCTGAGGATTGTGTAGGTGGTCGGTGCGAGGCGAGGTGGTAGCCGGGCGTAGCGGTTGAAGGAGGTGAAGCGGCGGGTGGTGGCTGGTCGGTTGTGGGTCTTCGGTGAAGAGAAAGAAAAAGAAGAAGAAGAAGAAGAGTGGAGAGGGAGAGAGAGTGATGCTGAATGGAATGAAGGGAAGGAAGAGAAGGTGATATGGCTTCATCCAACTTGGTTAACATCCTTTGAATGGTAGGTTAAAAGGGTTTACATTAATTGCCAATGTTCTCATGAAGACAGTTGTCTTCGTGTCAATAAATCTTGACCATCCAATGGCCACTATACCTTCATATTTTCGGCAACCTTACGGATTTGCTAAATACCAAAATGATCTTCTTCCTTTGCTAAGACAAGGCCAATCCTTGAGGGGTAAAATAATAATTTTGCTCTCGTCATCCGAAACGTCAATTTTTTAATTTTAATTTACTTCGATGAGGCGACATCCAATTCGATTAGAATGTTGAAATTCTTTATTTTTTATTTTTCAATTTCAAGATTCATCTTTGAGTCATTTTTCTGTCGAATGTAAATTTCAAACTACCCCGAACTAATGGGCGATTTTTGCAGATGTTATACGTATCAATTCTGTAATTTTCATCACACTTGGGGCTCGTCAATTCATGGCGACTTTGGTTGTTCTGTAATTGCGAGAGTCTATTACTAGTTCTGACAGATTCAATCGTCATTGTTCGATTTGAAAAAATTTTGCAAATTATACATTGGTTAAGCAGCATCACTTGTGCTCCAATCGTATAACACTAGTAATGCATTCATTAATCGTTCTTAAATCAACCTTTAATGGTTCTAAATACTCCCTCGTCAATCTTTATGGTCAAAGTGTACTTTTTTATTTGAGTTCCCCTAGGTCCACGTATCATGTCTTACGTTAGACTTTCCATTTTGGTCAGTTAACTCAAGATTGATTAGATCCGAGCGACATAAGACTGAAATACATTGATATATATATATATATATATATATATATATATATATATATATATATTCATTGATAAGTCTCGAAATGACAAGGAAAACCAAAATATCATAAATATCATGAAAAATTTTAAATTGACGCATCAGTAGCAAATATAGGGTAACATGTATGCACAACAATTATCGAGTCATCCGATTCAGCAATTAGAGGGTAAAATTTAAGGAAAAATAATGAAGGGAAAAGATTTCACCATTGTATCAATTTGGAGTAAATTTATCACAGGTATACCAATTTGGATTTTTTCATAGTCAAAAAAAATAATTTGGGTAGAATTGTTAGAGGTATACTAGTTTGGGATTTTTAATTATATTCACCTTATTTTTAAACCCACTAATGGGTAACTCAGTTGGTTAGAGAGCACTTAGGATTGTGTTGTTAAGCACACTAGTCTCAGGTTAGATTACCCAGATGAGCACCTGTGATTTAAGTGGGGGACCATGGCTGTGGGTTGCTGTGCTAGTTTCTCCCAAGGAATAGTCGAGGTACGCGCAAGCTAACCCGGACACCTTGGTTATAAAAAAAAAAACCCTATTTTTAAACATTTCATTCAAGAGATCCCGATTGAATTCTTAAATATCGTTTTAATCTAGAATATGGACATTCCTTTACGTTAATTCACTGATGAATACAGTGGAGATAGGTTTTTTCAAAGGAAGAAGATAAGAAAATTATAGATAAAATGCGTTCATTTATTGGCACCATTAATTTATTGCTACGTCATGGGAGATACATATACTCTTAATAAATGGGATACAATAAATAATGTACCTTTTTCGGAAGCATGCGAAATATATACTCTTAATAAATGCACCATAGTAGTAGCATCTTTCTGAAGTTAAGTGGATGCGTCTCCTCCTCCTCCCCTCCTTGGTATGACATTGAATTGCTAGTCACAATATCAAACGTGAATTCTGCCATGATTGCTAAGTATTTTTTTTTGTCATTAATAACACTTGCGGTTGATAATGCACCATTATACTGTTACCTCAGCTTCTCAAATCCCAAATATTTACTATCTTTATAAAAATAATAATAATTTTGCATAGTCCTATGTAAATAGTCTCGCTAAAATTGGGTACATATGAGGCATTTAGCATCGAAACTGATAGAAAAACACGAAAACTGGCCTAAGTTAGTGTGGAATCATTGATCGGAAAATCGAAATTGTTATGCCTTAGGTCATTAGCAATGTAATGCTATAAAAATGCAAGTGATAAATTGGAAGTGTTCACCTTGTAATTACGTTGATTTTCTTCCTTATTCTAAGATTCTTCTCATGATTTTTTTCTTACTTATTTAGTTCTGTGAAGCGTTACTTGAATGTGTAGTGTACGCAATAAACAATGAATAAAGGTCGGCGGGAATCCCGTCATTTCATCATTATGCAACAATATGTAACAACCCCGCACTTTCATTTAAATCAGCAGAAATTTAGCGATAGACACAAGATGAAAAACTTTTTCAAAATTACTTTACCAAAAAAAATCAAAAGTAAATAAATTGTTCACAAATAACCAGATACTCGACCCATCGTTTCAATTTGAAATACTTCCAATTCCATCGACAGATAAGTCGAATTTATATGTTAGAGTATTTGGACTTAGCTTGAAACATTTGCTACTCTAGGGCTTTATCTTATTTACTAGTGAACAATCTTCAACCACACAACCGACAGGAAAAATTACCCAATCGGTGTGAAACCTGCAGCATTAACAGTAATTCAGTTCTAAACTTTTTAATTTTGTTAGTTTTATTCGAAAATATTCTGGTCAATTTTCGCAGGAAATATCTAATGGAATGGTGTGCCATGTAGGATGCCCGGCGATGACTGGCTACATGGTACTTTGCGTTGCTAGTGAAAATTGATCCAAAGGGCTATATTGAAATTTTGCGCAAGAGATTAGGACTATTAAAAAATTAAGGGCTGAATTAGCATTTACATTATTGATTTAGGACTAGTCGGATAATTTTTTTTCTAAACCAATAATAAAAAGTGCTATCAATAGGAGTGAGCGGCTCTCGGATCGATCTATGTTCCACCTAGAATCTGGAACCTATCTATTGAAATCGGTTCTCTAATTTTTAGAACTTAAAACTTCCCATGCACACTCTAAAACACACCTGTTCACAAGTTCTGGGTCGATTTCCGGGTCTATCTAGGTTTCAAGTGTATTTTTAATTGAACGATTGTAGTGAGTTATCAACTCTAATAACCATTATTTATTGCTACAATTCTCTGATCAAAACTCGTATTCAAACACAAAAGATAGGAAGCGTTAACAATATACAAATTTCGGTCATGGATATCACAAAAAATAGAATCTCATATTAGTGATTATAAATTACACACTCTTTATTGGATGCCATTAAAAACCGTCGTACCACGCAATGATATAAACAAGAAAAACACAAGTTCGAGATTCATGTTTCACCTGGAATTTCGGAATCTGCCGTCGAAGTCGACTCTCCAGTTTTTGAAATCCATCACTGTCATGCATATTCTATAACCTAAAATCAGATAGGTTGCTACCAGTTATGTTTCAAAGAAGCCATGTTCAGCCCCAGCTATCAAAGTAACGGGATCAACCCCAACTCGTTCAAACTGAAGGTCTCTTCAGGGTAATGGCAGAATAGTAATTTCGATCATTACCAAGAATTGGCTCAGTTAAGCTTCATGGGGCCCCACATCAGTCCAACGGGACCCGCAGGAGAGAGCAATCTTTTGTCTCTATTCTCCTATGGCCATGCGTTTTCTTTTTGGAGCCAGTAACGGCATTTAGTCTCATGATTGTATTCTGGGCTCTTCTTCAGGACAAGTTAATCGCTTCTATTTCATGGCTACAAAAAAACAAAAGAATAAGAAAAGTATTTTGAAATTAATTAAGATCAATTTACAAGATTAATTTACTAAGTGATATGAATAATGATAATTGAATTTCATCCGCTTATTTAAAAATTTATTTTCAGTACGACGCATCATTTTAATAAATTAAATTTAGAGGTCAGTCTTAATTAACCAATTATCGTCTTTTTCCTTTGCTTCCTCTTTTCTTCTATATATCACCTTTTTCTCTTGATTACTTTTCACCCCTCTCTCTCTATACACAAACCATTGCTGTTGTTGCCATGTCTGGAGAAGGAGATCATGTAACTTTCCCATGGAATAGGCCACCATGGGATTTTGCAAGGCCTGATCATTCTGCTGGCAACGTTGGAGACAGATTAGGTAAGAAGATTGCTTGCTCTAGCACTCATGCCCAGGCGGCGCCGGGGAAGGAGGTCGACCCAGTGCCGACCAGGAAGCGAACCCGCGACATGATCGGAGGCGAGGACCAGAGCGGAAAAGGCGAGCAAGCCACGAGCGAAGGGAAAGCTGTCGGCGAATTGGACCACGACATTCACATATGGACAGAGAGAGAGAGGAGGAAGAAGATGAGGGACATGTTTGCTAATCTCCATGCTTTGCTCCCTCATATCCCTCCGAAGGTCGTAAGTTCATTGTTTTTGTCCCATCGATCTTTGCTGTTCTTCCCTCACTCTGAAAACGAGAGATATGTGAAGATCAAGTTCAGAAAAATGAAAGAAAATCAAATGGGAAACGATAATGGTGTCGAGCTCTCTTGATGGGAAGAAGATTTGCTTTCCCATGCATTTAATGCTTACATACCCAGGAACTATAGAGATTTAATAATGACATCATCATTGGCTAGAACTATGATACTTTCATAACAAATCTTGATTTTATGAAGCACAAGATTCTTGTTTACCAATTGAATTCCATTGTTGGAGAATCCATAAATTTAACTGAGCAACATTTTCCCATAGCCCGTGTAAAAGAATTTGAAGATAATTTTTTTGTATTATTATTATTTTTTTTTTTTGGTGTTGGTACTTCTGATTTCAATTGCTCTAACACATAAAATCAATGGGCATACCCAGATGTAACTTGTAACTGTTCTTAAGTCTTGCTCATCTCTCTACACAATGGTTTTTCTTCTGCAGGCTGACAAATCTACCATAGTGGATGAAGCTGTGAACCACATCAAGAATCTGGAGGACACTCTTCAAAATCTGCAGAAGCAAAAGCAAGAAAAGTACCATTGCACCGCCGTTTTTAACTGCGAGCCATCGACCGCTGCCAATTCCCAGAGCCTAGCCTGTGATTCGAGGGAAGCTTTCTTGGCCAGCCAAGGGTCTGCCGGCAATTTGCCCATCAGCGCCGCGAGCAGCTCGGCGTCGTCTCCGGTCTTCCGACATCCTATAGCCTTCCAAACTTGGTCTTCTCCCAATGTTGTTCTGAACATCTGCGGCGACGAGGCGATGATCAGTGTCTGCTCACCGAAAAAACCAGGGCTGTTCACTGCTATCTGCTATGTGTTGGAGAAGCATAAGATCCAAGTAGTATCCGCTCAGATGTCATCAGATTATAGCCGAAGCCTTTACATGATTCAAGCTCAAGTAAGTTTGCTTTTTAATTCTCCAATATCAAGTAACGAAATGCTATTGAGCTATGAATTAATCGCTGTGGTTTTGGTCCAAATTTCACCAATAAAAAGAAGAAGATGAAATTGATTATGCAATGAGTGGATTGTATAGCATCGCACGCACATTTTCGAGCATTAAGGATGTCGTCTTCAAAGCATGACAACCGTTATCGCTAGTGGGATCGGAGCTCCACCACCTTTGCGAGGATGGATTGGCCTATTTCCTTTGATAAAGAATAAACACAAGAACTCCGCTTCCACTATTCATGCTATTAGAATATGACCCTTTTTTCTGAGGCCTGGATGAAATCTAACAGACAATTCAGTGCAACAATTTAGCATTGCCGACTAAGTTAACTCACATAGTTGTATGCTATTTTCGTAAGCACATTGATTGTTTCTTTGTATTTTTGAAATTAGAACTGTGCTAGAACTTTGCCCTAGACTAAGTAGACTAAGTGATTGATAGAGTTCGATGCACCGTGGATGACAACTCTAGTGAATTACACTGGTTAAACTTATGTTGCAATGTTTACCTAACCCTTGTGACCTTATGTATGCTTATTTCTCATTTGATTATCTACACATTAGATAGAAGGGTGATATTTGCTGTTCGTTAAATATCCAAATAAGAGGAAGATTAAGACTATCCTGCAGTTCATTAGCTGTGGTAAGCGTGGGGCAGAAACTGAAACCAGAACAGGTGTATCTCCGTTTTTTCTTGTTGTTTTGTTAATGACAAGAAAGCTCACTCTAAACCTCGAGCCTGTGAAACTCATCATGAGCTCGCGGACGCGGCGAGGCATAAGTTGAAGTCTAAGAGTGTCAGGCGGTTGCCCTAAAAATGAGATCGTTGGCACTTAATTGCATAGAAAACATATAGCAGGCGCCTAATTATACAGTTTAGTTCCTCAACCAGTAAGCCAGTCTCACTGGATTAACAAGTCCTTGTGAATAACACACATATCCTCCTAAAAGCTAATCAGCACCGAGATAGAAGTACAAACGTGAGGTGAGTACTTCTGCACATTATGCACATCACTGGTGACTATAATCAGTGTGTTCTTGCATTTGTTTTTGCTGTGTTATATGCACAATAACATATGTCGCCATCCAGTGAGTGACAGAATATAACTTCTTCAATTGCGCAGGTTGCAGGAGCTTCGGACCAACAAGCAAAAATTCTCTCAGTCGAAGAGATATACAAACAAGCTGCGACAGAGATCATGGTCTGGACCACCTCTTGATTTCGAGAACGATATCGGGTTAATCAAAGTCGATCTTCGTCTAACTAATTTCATGAAGCTGTTATTCAAGGAGCGATAACAGCAGATGAGGTTATGTATGTGGTGTTCTTCACGGGCAATGTGCGGACGCCCTAAACTTGCAAACCCTGGTTTATTTTTGAAGGCTTAATTTCCTTGGTGTTCTCCCCTAACAAAAGCTTCAAAGCATGTTTAAACGTCCACTACTCTTGCTGAAACGATTCGAGAGCCTTAATGTCATGTTCTCGAGATGGAGAGCGTGAGAATCGACTTCTTCTCACAAACAGGTTTCGACGCCTTGATGGCGCGATCTCCGATTGAATGTTGCATGCTTTGGTTTAGAAGATTGCCGAGGTCATAGTGACCTGATCGGGCAAACTTCAATTGGAATATAGAGCTCTGGTAGGGTCTTGATGACTGAAATCCGACAAACGTCGCTCCATGCGCGTTGGTATGTTGTTCTAGCAATGAGGAGTGTTGCTCAATAGAGAGGAGAAAGGGGAACCTTTGGTGCTCACGTTTGCTGCAAGTTCATGATTGTTGTTATATTCGCAATTTCAATGTTTATCAATCACACACTTCGAATGTAAATTAATACCTAATCCATATTGACTTATCTTTGGATATGTGTTCAATATCCTAATCAATGAAGGAGTTGAAATATAGTGCATTGAGCTTCACCACTAAAATTTGAGAACCAAATGTACCAAGTCGACTAATTATACAATGAGAAAAAAAAATAGAAAATTGATCTCAAGACCTCTTGAATCCGACAAGAGTGACTTGGTTAAACCCTCATTTCCGATTGTATCATGGAGAATGACGATGGTCATTCATTTGCAACACTATTGATGCCCAGCTTTAACAAGTTGTGCGTAGCCGATTCACGTGATTCGTGGCCCGTAATCCGCACATCACGGATAAAATAAGTCCCCGGAGCATTTGCTCTTGGGGTACTCCTCCGATGCATGAATAAGTGTGCATTGTTGGGTGTCGCGATTATCTTATAGGTCTGTATGGGTGTCCATGACATGATAGTAGATCCTACAAACGAGTAGATCAGGTCGGGTTTGAGTTCGAGTCATAAATGTTCCAACTAAAATTGATTCATATAACCCATTTATGGCTTATTTATTATAAAGTAATTTTTTTCATATTGCTAAACTACTTTTATATAAATCTAATCTAGGAAAACTTGCTTCTTATAAATATTCCAAAAAAATTATATTGCTAAAAAACTATGGATAATTTTTATAACTTTTTTCAAAAAAATAAAATAATATTTTTTCCTTTTCTTTTTTTCTTTTCCTTTCTTTCTAAGTTCAACAAAGATCGTTGGTCAACCCACACCGACCACAAGCAAGCCCGACGGCCCTCATCGGCCACTGTGTGAGGGTCGTGAGACCCTTGCCTAGATCTAATAAGGGCCGTGAAGCCCTCGCCGGTAGCAGGCGAGGGTCGCTAGCCCCCAACGATTTCCTAACAAAAAAAGAAAGAAAAGAAAGAAAAATCAAAGAAATAAAAAAATTATAAAATAACATGTTTCTTATGACTCATCTAAGATAGTTAGGCAACTCATTTATGACCTATTTAAAATCTTTTTAATCCCATTAAATTTTTAAGTGACCTATTAATGATGGCCAAATCCCTAAAAAGTTCCAAACTTTAAGTCCAGTCTCAATTCTACCCCCAAACTTTTTTTTGTCTCAAAAAAAATCTCAAACTTTAGGTCCATTCTCAAATCTTGGGGTCAATTTTTTGGTCTAGTTTCATATCAACCCAGAATTTTTTTTTTCTAAGAAGAAAATCCCAAATTTTACTCTCAAATCTACTCCCATTATTCTTTTGTCCCAAAAAAAAAAAGAAAGAGATCATTGTTAGTCATCTCCAATTTTATATCCTAGAATGGTTTTATTGTGTATAATTTCAATAAATTTTATTGGGGCATATTTGTTATCTATGTGGAAATCTCACCCCATTACTTTGCTGATATGGATTTTTGTTGACGTGAAAATGCCACGTCAAATTGAGATTAGACCACATAGTAAATTTGAGAATAAATTGAAAGGTTGTAATTTTTTTAGACAAAAAAATTTTGAGACGGTTTTGCATCTAGACTTAAATTTTGGGATTTTTATTGAGGCAAAAAAAAATCGAAATAGATTTGAGAATGGACCAAAAGTTGAGGTTTTTTCTGTAAAAACAAATTGGGTAAAATTGGAATTGGACCTAAAATGTTAGGATTTTTTTAAGGAGTTCGACCCATTTATGGCTCACTTACGTTTGTTTTTAACAGTCAATGCAATCCATTTATAATCCACTCCATTAAATATAGGTTCTAGTTCCACATCTACATGACAGGCCTCTGCGTGCTTAAGCTTATCTACTTATTAAAAGCTCGGGTGCTATTTGACATGATAATATCGTTGTCATTGTTCAATGTTTCCACTGCATCTAATTTGGACTTCTGCAAGATGAATGCCCAACGTATAGGTCGCTCGACCCCCCTTAACCATGCTGGAGGAAAAAAATTAAATAAATAAAAAAGCGAAAAAAAAAATATTGCATTGTTGCCATAACGTAGATTCTATTCGAGCGTCAAAAGTTTTAGAGCACAAATTGCAGGCGGTAATTCATTTTTATAGGAAGAACTTCGGTCAATGTTCGATCATGTGCTTATATGAGCTTTGAAATCATCCAACACAAAGAAGAAACGTCTTAAGGACAAGCAAGAAGGTTCCACAAGTACATAGCACGACTTGGTTAAACCCTCAAGTCTTGTCTTAAACCTCCATTAGAATAACCCCTAAGCACCCTCTGCTCTTTGTTTTGCATCGATTCGCACTGAAAATGGTGGTTCGACCATCGTCGACCTTGGTTCGGGCCGAGAGCTTGCACGGAGGAGCGCGGCGGATGGCAAGCTCGCAGCGACCTCAGGTAAGTCTGTACACCTCCCTTGGATGCTGTATGCGCAGTTGAAGCCCAGCTTTGAACGTAAAAAAAAATTTCTGCAAAATGCTCGCCGAAACAGGGACTGTGCAGGTTCAGTTTGGCGGTTTTCATGGTGTTTTTGGCTATAAAATGTTTATATGTTGATGTTGGGTTGTTGAGAAGTCGATGATTCCGGCGAGATCACAGGAAAAATAACTGTTTCGGCAAGGCGCCGGTCGTCTTCTTTGGCGAAACCCCCCGGCCAACGAGTCAGCGCTAACGTGGCATGCCACATAAGCAGCCACGTCAATGAAATGGGTCCGGCTCGTGAGAATAAAAAATGTCAAATCGGATGGCCGTGAATGGGCCACGTGTCACAATCTGGTGATTTCTGAAAATAAAAATAATTTTATATTTAATAAATAATTTTCCATAAAAAATATTAAATAGATCCGACTACCGCCGTAGGCGGTTTGCCCGGGCTTTTTCCTCAAAAAATACCGTTTTCCTTGTCAATTTTGTATTTTCCCCCTTTAATATCACATCTCGATCACAAATGAACCGTAATTTCCCTCTTTCTTCTTTCGATCTTTCCATGCTGAACTCATTATATCACGTTTTTTGTAGGGAGAATGTGTTTAGGGGGTTTTTCATGTCCAAATTAATATTTCGTCTTTTAATGTGTGTCTAGATTAATTAATCTGCAAATCATATCGTTAATTGTGATGTTTGCCTCGCTGGTTGTCGTTCGGGTGAATTGCTTGGGTGGTCGTGGGTTCCATTCCCAATGCGTTGCATCTCTTATTTTTTTTTTCCATAATTCAATATACTCGAGTTGATATAATTATTTATCTACACTCCGAACATGAGGTCCATTTGCCTATTGGGTGTCGCTCGGCAGCCCAATTGCCAAGCGTCACCCAATTCAGTAAATATTTTTTTAATTTTATTTTGGTAAAAAAAAAATTAAAAAAAATTCTAAATTGAAAAAAAGCCTGAAAAAATTCTTTTTTTGCTAAAATAATGTTGGATTGCTCCAAATTTGATTTTTCTTCAATGAAAGTATTATTTAAATTATATTTCAAATAAGGTAACTTAAAAACACACCAAAAAAAATAGGAAAGATAACCTAGATGAAAGCAACCGCAAATGAGGTCCGATGATCTCCGCTGACCATCCCCCTTGGCCGACAGGTGATGGCAGCTAGGGTTGCAAGCCCTTGTTTGGGTTTTCATTTTTTGTTTTTTCCTTTTTGTTAAGTAAGCTTATTTTTTAATATAATATGAATAAAAATTACATCAAAATCATATTTATATCAAAACGACATCACATTAACTTTATATTTTATACTTTAACCACGTCATCGCCACGTAAGGGAGAAATAATAATAATAATAATAATAATAATAATAATAATAAGTCATGTCAGCATTTTTAATTAGCCAAGCTAAATGGATTTAATGGAAGTACTTCATTGCATCAATTTGACGAATTTTAAGATTTAATTATACCTTTTCAAAATTTTAGGACTCAATTGTAAATTGATGTACAATTGTTTAAGGGGTCATCCCTAAATAAACATTTGGAACGTAAAACAGGAAAATCTTTCTATAATTGAATTTTCAAAGCATTTAATAGTGGACGTCGAATATTAGATACTGGGTAGGTCAATCTATGAACGACTATATTAAATGTACACATTGAATTTCCTTCATTTTATATTTCATCTTTGGGTATCGATATACTATAGAGGACCTATAGAAAGGGGGAAAAAAAGCAAGCTGTAGGGTATGATTATCATGGGGAGAATCACACCAAAAATGCTAAAAGTTGTGTATGACACTAACTAAAGTGCCAAAAGTTTCAGAATATAACTTAGTGCCAAATTTTTTGAAAAATCATCATTTCAGTGGCAACTTCAATCTACTTGACAGAAATCTTACGTGGCCATTTTTTTATTAATATGTTAGCCGACGTGGCTCACCGAACATCCATTTAGACTTAAACTTGAAAATTAACTAAAAACTAAAAAATAATATATTAAATAAAACAATAATCTAAAACTTAAAAGGGAGGAGGACTTGTTCAAGATGTGAGGGTGGGGATAGCCTGTGGGGGTCGCCGAGCCCTAACTAGTGGCCGGTGACCTCCTCCAATCATAGGCGAGGTAGAGCCTCACCGTGGTTGTGTGAGGCATCGCCTACAATTGGCAGAGGTCGCCGCCATTGGCTAGGGCTTGGTGACCCTTGCCTCCTAAGCAAGACGTCATCTTTAAAGTTTTTAGTTTATTATCTATTTAACTTAGATGTGTACGTAGAAGTCCACGTGGCTAGAGTTTTTTTAAAAAAATTGCCATGTCAGAAAAAAAATTCTATTTATAAAATTCACAAAATTAATTTGGCCGGAACCTTTTCGATTTAGCACTTAAATAATTGTTTTTCTCGGATTTTGACATTTTAAGTTATCATTTTGAAACTTTTGGCAGTTCTAATGCACAATTTTTTAACTATTATGGTAGTTATTTTGAGCACTATTACATAAATTAACCATTTTTTCACACAAAATAAATTATTTAAAAATATTTTTTTTAAAAATGATAGTTCATATCGCTTAAAATAATTTTCCATTGTCTACCACAAATTCATGTCTAAATATTTTTGTAAATGATGAAAAGAAATTCGTTCATTTTCCAAGCGATATTTTCTTAGAAAATATTTTTCAAATAGTTCATTTTTCAAGAAAAAACGGTGCCCGTTTGTGGATGAATTTGTTCGACAAAGATGTTGGTTTATAATAGATTTTCCCGAAAAAAAAAAATTCACCAAAAACCTGTAAGACTGAGAATGTCCGGTACCCAATAACAAAACAATAGCAAGATGCCCTAAAATACAGTCCCTCTCAGCCATTAATACATACCATGTTCTTTTTTTTCCTTATTTTTTGGTCATCATACCATGTTCACATATAGTTGAAAATTGATTGAGACGCTAGCGAATCACCGTGTGTTCCTGTGATCGATGGATAGAAGACGGAAAATAGCTAGCAGGTAATTAGAGCTCCATATAAAAATGCCAATACAAAGGCCTAAACTTTTCTCAAAAAGTCAGGTACCTAACATTGCAATTCATGCCGTCCGTTTTTTGACAAACGGCCTAAATTTCCGACTTTTAGGAAGCAATTTTTTGAATTTTTTATATATTTTTTTGTTAGTTATAATCTGGGACATCCATTCATAACGATCCGGATTGCAAAGTTAAAGTATAATATTTTAAGGAAAGATTACACAATCTATTTCTCATATCAGCACATAATAAATACAATAAGCATTAGCACATAATAACTCTTAAGAGGGATTGAGGCGGGAAAGAGACCCAATGAGCCAGAACCCGATCAAATCGATGCATCTTGACGATCCAATCAGTAGCATGATTTGCGGTCCTCTTGCAATGGTCCACGGAAACATTTTGGAGGCAGGCTAGGATTCGTTGGGCCTGGTGGATGAGAATTTCTGCTTCCCAGTTGGCATCTACTTCCCATTGACCGCACCAACAAGATCTAGGAATCAGACTCCACAGATACCTGAAGCTTCTTTTCTCTTATCTCCCTTCTTGCTTCGAACGACTTCAACCCAGCAATAAGAGCTTGCGCATCAGCTAACAGAGCTGCACAAGAGGGGATTTTCCCGGTAAACCCGTCAATCAGAGATCCACTCGAGTCCCGAAGTACGCCAGCGATAGCACCATCATGGTCGGCACCCCCTAGGATGCATCGACGTTAAGCTTCAAATCTGGATTTTCTGGAGGCTTCAAATCGAGAGGTTAGCATGTATCTATCCTCATAAAGTTTCGATCTTTAATATTCCACCGGCTATAGCTTGCAAGGATAGTCTCCACGCAAGGTTTTTTACCTCGAAACACTGAATTGTTCCTTGACTTCCAGATGCACTAGAAGATGATTACGATCAACTCGAACATAGTTGGGTTGTTGGGGTCTTCTAAGTTGGCCTAGATACATGCATTCATGTAAGGCCCCGACCTCAGTCCAACTGCTCTGATACCACCTTATAAGGCCCCAGCCCCTCGACCCCACTACGTTGATACCCCCTTGTGAGCCTCGACCTCAATCCGACTGATCTAATACCACCATGTAAGACATCGGCCCCTCGACCCCACTGCTCTGATACCAACTCACGTGAGGGGCCATCCTAGCTCGTTCCCTTATGCGTTCGATTTTAATAACATATTACATATAATTCAGAGGTGCATGCGGAAGAGTGAAATAAAAATGGTACAAGCGCATGTATAAAGCAAAGAAATGCAAGCACTGCGCTCTAAAGGTAAGACTTTTCATAGGGTTCATGAACCAGTTAAAAACACACGATTCGCAGGTAAAAGATTCGAGAAATGGCATTGAGTTTATTTACAAATACATCCTTTTGGAAGATTATTTACAAAAACTTAGGTATTACAAACTACGTTGACCACCCCAATCCTATTGGCGCCATTTATTGACTTCATTGTCTTCGCCGTGTCTTCAGGCTCGATCCAGCGCCTTGCCTGAGTATCTGGAAAGATGTTTCTCAAACAGGGTGAGCTAACATCTCAATAAGCAAAACTTCTAGCCAGACAACTAAACTATACAATCCACCATTCATTTGAGCAAAGACAGGCAAGTCACAACCACCAGAATAAGCAACGAATTCATCAAAGCAAGCATCGACTACAGTTAACCAGATTTCAACCCGATAATCAAACTATAGAACTCCACAATCCACGCCTCTATACACACAAGCAACTCTCCCTTCACTTCAGTTCGATAAGAAAATTCACATTCGGCCCCTCACTACCCGCAGCCGAATACTCATGGGACCTCTGTTCCAATCCAGGCCATTCTGATAATACCCCGGAAAATCCACTCTCGTAAGTTTCCCACCACTCCGGAATACCATATTAAGCAACTATTCCTTCCTTTCACCCTTATGGCCAAATCCTATACATCACCCCATTCCAAATCCTCGTGATCCATTGACGATCCGAGCGATCCATTTACATATTCAGTTTACCTAAGACCCAAGGATGCCAACTCAAGCAAGAGAACTTCACGAATCCCTTCCAACACTTCATGAGAAGAGGGCTTAAGGGAGGGTCGGCTCTTAGGGGTTCACGGTTCAATCCCGAACCCAACTCTTGTCGGACCGTTTACTCGAGTTAAATTATCAATCAAACTTAGACTCCGTCTAACGATACCGTGCTCGACTAAATCATGGACTTGAATATTCCACCGCATCAAAATATTCAGATCCCCCAACATCATCTTGGATAATTTAAGTCCGGCATTAACTATTTCGCTCATAAATCTAAACAGGTGAAAATTTGGGCTGTCACCGTCCATACGATAGACCTGTGAAAATCATTGCCATATGCTAAGATTCCTCCAGATTTGTTCCATCCATGAACAAGAGAGGAATATATGTACTGTTGTTTCTGCTTATTGGCTGCATACAAGGCATAGTGGGTGGGGGATTATGTTTAGCCGAAAGAGATTGTCTGTGGGAGGCAAGGCGTTCTGATCCATATTCCATTAAAAAAAAAAATCCGAACTTTAGGAGTGATATTGGCCTTTCAAATTCCACTCCATAGTCTTCTTGATGGTTGAATAGAAGTAGATGCTAAATCCGTACTCTATTTCGACTCTCTTTCTCTCAAATAGTTATAGGCACTCTTTACAGAGAAGTCCCCCCCTTGCATTTCCAATCCACTTCAATTTTTCCTCACGAGGTAGAGGGCTCCGTAGCTATTTCTTCATCACACGAGATTTTCATTATTTCGACGTCCCACTCTGCTTCCTATTTTAGAATTAACTCTGAAACTTTCAAAGGATCCGATTTATTTGTCGGACCGCCAATTATTCCCATCCTAAGCTAGCAATCCTCTCTAATTATTTACTCCCTCCCTCATTCCTATAGACCAACACATTGACTCTGCAATGGTTTCTCCGCCGGGTGGAATGCTTAGCCACCCCTAGGAAGGTCTCATTCCTCTCTCAGCTTGTAAAATGCTTTTGTTTGGGAAGTACATGCCTTTGATAACTCTGCTCCATAAAGAGTTTTGATTCTGGGTAAGTATTTTAAGCTTGTTTACCCAACAAGGCTTTGTTGAAAGTAGCCATGTCTTTGAAATCTAACCGTCCATTTTCTTTTCTTGATTTTAAAAGCTCCCACGTACGCCAATGTAAACTAGTTTTCTTTTCACTATTGTTCCACCAAAATCGGGTTATCTTTCTTTCAACCGATTTACAGATTGAAATTGAAATTTTGAATATCGATATGGCATATTGAGGGATAGCCTGGACCACTAATTTGATTAGGACCTCCTTTTTAGCGTTTCCTTTCCATCCTTCTAGCTTCATGTCTACTCACGCATTGATCCATGAAAACTTGTGTTTCTTAGTTTCCCCTCAATTAGAAGGGAGACCCAAATACTTTCTTGTTTTCCTCATCACTGGAACTTAGAAAGCATTCGCTAGGTTGTCCTGGAGCTGCTGAAGGTAGTTTGGATCCATAAAGATTCCTGATTTATTTAGATTAATCTCTTGGCCGAGGCATAACAATATTGATTTAGGATCATAGCCAGATTTCGGCATTCAATTGGTTTACCATCCAAAAAGAATATCAAATCATCCTCAAACAGGAGATATGATAGTGAAGGATAGAACCGGTTAAGTTTGATTCCCTTAATAGTCCCCTCATTGATTGCATTGCTCATCAACATAGAAAGAGCATTTTCCACAAGTATAAATAGATATGGGGAAATAGTGTCACCTGTTCTAATACCTCTTGAAGGTTGGAAGTACGGTAGTGGTTCTCTAATGCGCTTCACACTTGGCGTGGCTGAGGTTATGCATTTCATTATTCTATCCACCCACCTATAGCAAAAACCCATCTTGATAAGACAAGCATCTAAAAAGTCCCATTCAACTTTGTCGTAATCTTTCTTCATGTCAAGGTTTAATATAGCTTGAAATCTCTTCTTCGTCTTTCGATTCTTAGTTGGTCCAGTATTTCCTACACAATCAAAACATTATCTTGGATTTATTTTCCTCTAAGAAAAGCACTCTGTTCTTCAGCAATAATTATGGGTAGCTAAATTTTCTGCCTATTTGCTAGGATTTTTTAGCTAATTTTGTAAACGAAGTTGTACAAACTTATAGGTCTCAACTAGTCGAGCCTCTCGGGGTTCCTCACTTTAGAAATAAGGTTTATTTGTGTTTTGTTCAGCTCCGGGATCATGCTCCCTGTATCAAAAAAAAACCATTTAACTTTCTTAAAGACTACTGCATTGGTATGTTGTAAATTCTGCTAGTAGAATATCCCATTAAGTCCATCTGGTTGAGGGGCCTTTTTTGATCCCATCTCGAAGCCAGCTTTCCGGACCTCTTCTATGGTAACATAGGCAGCTAGTTCTGTATTCATTTCATTTGGGACAAGCTTGAGGCATTGCGCAAGTACCGACTCGAAATTCTGAGGGTCGCCTGAGCTATATAACTCAATGAATAAACTCAAGGTCATCTCCTTTAAAAGAGATGGGTTTTTAAACTAGGTATCCTGTCCTATCACTTTCATTATCGATATTCTATTCCGTTGCCTTCTCTGGATAGTTGTCGCGTGAAAAAAAAAAAAAACTTAGTGTTTTTATCCTCCATCTCAACCAATTCACTCTTGACTTTAATCCCCAGTACATTTCTTCCCTCCACCACAAGTTTTCAATTTGAACAGCAATCTCTCTCTAGATACTTCTTTCTACAGGTATGTTTCGGCCATTTGTGATTCTTGGCAGCTCAAGTTGAAGCCTTTGAAACTGGTTTTTGCTATTGGGAAACTCTTTCCTACTTCATTTTTCCAAAGCTATCAAGATAGCTTTCGATTTTTCCATCAAATCAGCTTCTTCTCTTTCTGATTCCTCCCACTTTTCTTTAACTACGCATCCACATTCTTTGCTTTCTAGCCAGAACAATTCAAATTTAAAGGATTTCTTCCTTTTCACCTTATCAATGGTTAATAAGGGTGAACAAATCAGATCGCCCAAACTGGGACCGCCTAGACCGGATCGGGACCGGTGGTCCGACTCCCGGTTCTAGAGGGAGCGGTCTGGTTCTCGGTTCTAGGGTTTTAGAACCGGACCTCCCTGACCGGACCAATCGAACATGCAAAGACTATTGGAAGTTATGTAATCTGTTGTATCCAGAATAGCTCGGACAATTGAGGGCTTGGAAGCTGTTGAAAGAACTTCCCTTGCTACAGAAGGACAGCTAGAAAGGGCAATGGGATGGGCATGTGGTGGTAGCTCTTCTGGTCTTGCCGGAAATACTTTCAGTAAAATGTCAAATATTCTTCCTGAGTTTCTATAACATTTCGAATTTCGACCCTCTCAAGGCTATTGAATGAAATGATATCGATTAGTGTATTTCAGTTGTAACTTGCTCGGAGTTGGCCACTCCTGAGTTAACTGACCAAAAAGAAAAGACTAACGAGGAGTCAGGTACGTGGACCTAGGAAATTAGAATGAAAAATGGCACTTTGACCATAAGGATTATCGAAGGAATATCTTGGGCCAGCAAAGATCGATCTAGGAACGATCATGGAATGTCTTGCTAGCGTTATACGTTGGAACGCGGGTGATTCCGCTTAACCAATGTGTAATTTGTGAGAATTTCCTAAATCGGATTCCGATGATCAGGATCGAAGGAACGAACGATAAACTCTCACAATTACATGACAACTAAAGTCGTCACGGCTTAAGAATAATCCCAAGGTCGATACGCGTAGTGCTTGCAAAAGTCGCCCGTTAATTTGAGATAAATTGAAATTACAGTCGACGAGAGATCGACATGAAATTGGACCTCAAGATTTAGGTATTAGACATTGAAGAATTTCAATATTTGAATTGAAATGGATGTCGCCTCATCGAGGGTAGTTTATACTGGGAAAATGGATTTTCGGACGAAAAATGCCAAATGACCATTTTGCCCCTCAATCTTTGGCCTTGTTTTAAGAAGCTTAGAAGGTCATTTTGGTCATTTAACCTCCTCTATATGGCTGCCGAAAATATATAAGGATATGGTCAAAGGAAGTTAAAGTCAATGGATCAACCAATGGAAGTTTGTCAAGTGTCAAGCAAAGGAGAGGCCAAGCATTAAAGGCCCATTAATTCTCCATCTTGTCTAATTGACTAAAGTGTACTATTGGGATGGAAAAGCTCTCTCTGTCTTCATTTTTGGCCGGCCACCTCACCCACCATCTTCTTCTTCCTTCTTTTCCTCTCGGCCGAGAATAGTTTCTTGTAGACAAACATAAATCGATTCATTGTTCCAGTCATAACTTTTTCGTCTGATATTGGATTGGGGTAAAACCATTGCCAGCTTAAAGGTTATTGTCTTATGGTTCTAGGGACATTTGGCATAATCTTTTGTCTTGTAAATTTGTTTGAGTGGGAAAAGGACAGAATCTGACCGGGTTTTGGAGAGGGACGGTTTTTGAGGGCTTTCGGACTCCAAATGATTTCAAATTTTCGGTGAGCTCTTCTAAACTCATAGTATTAAAGTTGGCAGAGTTTGGGTTGTAATTTTAGTTGAGTTTTGATAGGTGTACATGGCTGATTTGTGAAGATTTAACAGAGAATAATCTGCCCGTTTGAGGACCATGGAGAAAACCGGTTGATTCGAAGGCTTTATGTTATTGTTTCAATCCAAAACTCTCGATGAGCTCCCGTAACATGTGGATTAAGATTTTACCAAGTTTATTTTGTGAATAATTGAAGCTTAAGGTTGAGATATGACTTAATTAGGCTAATTGAACCAAAACCGGTTCTATTTAGGGAGTACCTATTCTGGTCGGTTCTGTTGGGGACTAATTTGGGGTATTTTGACTTCAAATTGACTCATAATATCCCATAAGACGTGATGTGAGGTGTTAATGGGGAGTGTGCAAAGTGGATTGGGATTTATAAGTGATTTAAAAGCTATTTTGAGCATGAAACTCTAAGTTATACCTTGCCTTGCATGTGGCCTCATGAACCGAATGAATTGAGGACTCGTGGGAGCGTTGTCATGTGTTCAATTGATCGATAAGGCATCTTGAGTTGCCAATTGAATGGCTATTGAAGGATTGGGTTAATAGAAGTGAGAATTCAATGGCTTTTTGATCCAAAATTAGTGAACCTTTCTAGGTTGATGAGGGATTCTTGGTGGATTGCATACTTGTGGTATTGAGGAGAGTCACTTCTTGTGGAATTTTACTAATCAATCAAGGTAAATGTTTCCTAAATCCTTACTTGAACATTAGGATACTACTGGATAGATTGGCTGGGTAATTTGATTGCTTGGTGAAGCCTATAGCTTGAATTGTTTGATTGGGTGATGGATTCCATGACTCGAATGTCATAGTATGACAATTGAACTGTGACATGCCTTAATGACATATTTGGCTATTGAACCCTTGATTTAATTGGCTGTGATGCCTACGTGATTTATATGGCTATAGTGCCTGTGATTTATATTGATTATGAAGCCATGTTAGTGAATTGGCTTTAACACCTATGATACATAAATGGCTATAGTGTCAATGCTATATGAATGGGCTATATTGTCCCAGCGATCGTTGGCTTGTGGCCTCGGAGATCGCGTTGACTGCGAGTCTTTGAGATGATAATTGGCTGTGAGCCCCAGAAGTAACAATTGGCCTATGGCCCCAGTGGTACTAGTTGACAAAAAATTTTGATGATACCGATTGGCCTGTGGCCCCACTGGTATCGAGCGGCTATAAGTCCTGAAATAGTAGTTGGCTATGAACCCCAGAGATACCGATTGACCTGTGACCCAGTGGTATAGATTGGCAGTGAGCTCAGAAGTACCAATTGCATGTGGCCCCAGTGGTACCAATTGACTAAAAGTCATTACGATATCGATTAGCCTGTGACCCTAGTAATATCAGTTGGCAAGAGTGCCAGAGAAGTACATCGCGGTTGAGAGCTCAGGTGATGAGTGGTTGTGAAAATTATAATGACTATGAGTATTGGTTTATGTGCATTGAGCTTGAACTCGTTAGGTTAAGCATGATTGATTGCAACTCTTGCTCATGTCTGTAATTGCATTGGTGAATGTCTGCATATGGTATTATTTATGTGTGGTTTGGAGAAACTAGTGTTCAAGTCTAGGTTTATGTTTCACTTGCTGAGATTTATATGGGGCTTAACTTTTTCAAGTGCTAGGCGAAGGAAGCCCGAACTTGCCAAGGGTTAGGCATTCGAGCAATTAGTTGATCAAATGTATTTAAGCCATTGGGTGACCTTAGAAATTGTATATTGTTTGGGAATGTAGAAATGAAACCTTTAGTTTTGACCATTGAAACTAATTGAGGTGTATTTTATAGATACGAGAAGTGTACTATTTTTTAGTCCTAAGTCATCTTAATTTTATTTGTGTAAAGAGTAGTTTCTTACTTCCGTACGTATACGATTGGAGGACACGAGGACTGAAGGATCCTAGATGACACAGTTTGATTACGGCCAGTGGGATGTTCGCTTGCTCGCCAGGTTCGGGGCGTGACATCTTCGTTTGAGTGGTATCAGAGCAAGGTCAGCTCAATCCAATGTGATTGAGGTTTGGAATGATAAGGAGTGATGACTTGGGGACAATTAGCTAATGAGACCTTTAGGATTAAGAATGGATTGCTTAATCTTGAAGATTATATGAATGAACTTATGAGGTATTCTAATGGTCCTAGTGTCGATTTAAAGGATGATCTTGAGTGATTTTATGAATAAGGCTCACAAGTAAGTGAGTAGAGATTGGAAAGTCATAAGCCTGAATTTGAGGTTGCTAAAGAATAGCTTATGAATGAAGGGTTAATTGGAGTATGTGATTGTGATCGTGGCTTGTCGATGACCCAAATTGGGGAATATGAGTTATAAAGCAACGATTGGCATTAGCAGATTCAGGTTTGAATTGCGTTGTACCTTGATGGTTTGTTATCAATTACTATTGACAGTCTTGGATGCTATGAGATGAGATGCATACAGGGGAGCAGATAAGGAATATTTGGATTAAAGACCAGTTGTAATCGAATGCATATGGATTTGACTTGAATAGCAACTAGAATTGAGGTATATGGTTGAATATAGGCAATTAATCTGTGAGAGGTGATGGTCCTTATGGAGCTAGAGGTTTTCGATGGATAAGTCGTGATATGGAAATGATTGTGGTATGACAGGTTGTGAGAACGAACATGTTGTGTATGTGTTTGTGGTTATGAAATGAAAGTTGATGAGCGTGCATGCGTGAACTTATCATTGATTGACTTAATAAATTATCGCTTGGTATGGGATAAGTTGATGGGATACCTATAAATCATCCTGAAGCATGATATGGGACGTGTGGAACGGGGCTTTCTCCGTAGATGTATGACTTGGAACAACCTGCAACGGCCAGGTATGATAAGGGCGGGGAGTGCTCGCCGAAATAGAGGCGTCCGGATAAGAAGCGACTCCTGGCAGGCTTCTAAGATGGCAAGAGGCAAAAATGACCCAAGTCATAACTTGAAATGGAAAGCCTAGGTATCAGGTTAAGTCCAATTGTGGTTAAGAGATGTATGGCACGAGATTGATTCTTGAAGTGAATATTCAAAAGTGGCATAGCATGTGTAATGATGCTTGTGATTAGCATGAGTAAGAGTTTTGTACTTGGCAGTGGATGTTGTTTGAAAAAAAAAAAGTGACGTTTGTTATTGGCCTGTGAGGTGTGTTCTATGATTGGTATCGTGTGATTGTTATGGTCAATGTCTAACTGAGGGATTAGACGACGTGTGGTGAGTTTATACCCCGTTGAATTGATCCATGTGGTGAATGCGAAAGCCTGTTGTGATTGTGTTACAGTAGCAGGTGCCTCTAAATTTATGGCATGAACGATTGAAATGACACTTTGAGTGCTTGTTTGATAGTTGCCTAGTTGAGGCTTATCTAGTGATGGCTGTTACTGAGAAATCGCCTTGTTGAGGCTGGCCTGTTGAATAGTTATTGACTGATGAGGATCTGAAATCCTTGGATAATGTACAACTAGTTGAGAGTTGCTTGGGAACCGTTGGATAATTGATAATGATGAATGAGAGATGAGCAGCCTGAGACTGCTAGACTTAAATGACTTAAGATTTTGATTCCTAAAGAAAATCATAATGATTTAAGTGACATAAGAACCTAAAAGATTGAACGACCAAGGTACGGTAGCTAGAGGAACACTTGGCTCGAATATGTAAAGTATGGGAAGATCCAAGATTTGAGATGAATCATGAGAATCGAGCAAAGATGAGTGATTGGAGTATGAGTACGAGAAGAGTGTATGACTCGATTTTGTTAATCACGTGAGACCCAAGAGTCGGATGGGTCGTGAAATCTTTAAATGGAAATGAGAAAATTTGTTAGGTAGGCAAGCTCGAAGAGGATCTGCCATTATTGCCTAAATCATTGTGACGACAGATGCTTGTACCGATGAGTTAAATGATGGAAGTCGCGAGAAAGGTGACTCTGAGTTACTCCTTTCTAAATTGAATGTGTGGGAAGAACCACGAGAGTTTTGAAAAGCTTATGAAGCTATGAATAAGTTTGAGATTGGTTGAGTTTGATGGAGGGATGAGATTTGAAATTGTCTCCTTCTGGATTGGGGATCTTGGTAAGAAAACCTTAGAAGTTTTGGGTACACTGAAGAAAGAAAGTAACCCTGGCAGTTCTTAGCCTTAAGAAGCTGTTGATAATTGGTGAAAGATCACCAGAGGAAGGATTTTCCTCGAATGCATGATATCTGCCTGAATTACCTCAATTGAATTGTTCGACGAAAAGTATCCTCCGAGTATTGCTTAATAGCAAAGGTTGTTTGGATCCTGATAGTTTTGCAAGGATCAGAGGATGATCGACTAGTGTGAGACAAAGTTCTCAAGGTCACCTAAGTACATTAAGAGTGGTCGAGGACCCTTGAATTAGATAAATAAATCCCTGAGTGGATTGGAATTTGAAAGCATTATGGCTGGTTGTTATTCCTGATTTTGAGGAATGGTAATGGGACTCGGTAAAAGAAGAGAATAATCGAAAGACTTATGAATAAGAGAACTCTTGCTCATGGATTACGAGCAAAGAGATGTTCATTAAGGAATATAGAACGTGCCTACGAGAAATGGCTATTACCTGGGCATAAGATCCATAATGGAAAATGGGTAGTACTTCTCTTATGTTATGGAAGGAGTCGAAGAAAGTCGGCATGCTAGTTTGCTTGGATTTCATGATTCCTTGGGATTGGTTGATTGAATTTGAACCATTAGAAATGGAATCATGAGTTGTTGTCTCCCGAAGAACAGGGCATTGTTTTTAAAGGGCAATTGGACCATGAGGTGGTCATTGATGAAAAGAAAAGTGAACGGACTTGATAGTTTTGGCTGTTTGTAATTCTAGTAAATGGTTAAGTAAGTGAAAGAGCGCTTAGAGTGTAATTGCAGAGTAAATTGAGGTAATCGAATTGAGTATTCAATACATGAATTGGGGGAGACCAAGGACAAATGAATTTAGTCACTTGAGGTGACTGAATCAGTGGAAGAAAAATGACAAGTATGGTGGCATCTGAATATTAGATTAAAAATATCTCTGTTGACACAGACTTTAAGATTGATGTCCTATGAAATAGGAAGGACAAAGTGGACTTGAAGTAAGAGAATGCCACTAAAGTGTATTGTTTCCTTCATAGGGTAAGAGCCCTAGTATGGAAGGAAGAAGAAATCTTAATTGCCTTGATATTAAGATTAAGCGTTTGGACTGAGAAAGAAGACGTAAAACTTGAGTGATTCCTTAAAGTGAAGTCCGAGAGACCGTTCTGTAGGCAATGTTGAATTCCATGATAATGTCGACGTTCAGTGGAACGGACAAAATTGGGATAAGGTCGCGTTAGCGAGTTATGGAACTCAGAGGCTAAAACACTAATGCTTCTTGAGGAAATAGTCGTAAAACTAAACAAAATGTTGCGTGGTCCTAGTGAAGACTAGTGGCAACAGAGGGCCAAGGTTTGAGCTCTCAAGTAAAAAGTGTACGGAACAATTTAAAAGATTCGACACCTGATAAAAAGAAATTGATAATAGTCAAATTAAGTGCTCAAGGAATGATTGAGTTGATTGTTACTGTCTTGAGAGACGATGATTGGACTCATTTCAAGAGTCATGAGAAATATGAACAACTTTGAGAGTATCCTATGGACTCTAAAGAGATGTTCGTTGTATGCTAAATGTGAAGCGCATGAGTTGCGGACCAGATAAGGTAAGATTCATTAGCTGTGAAGTTTCTGGGAAGTGAAATTCCTGTGGATCACTCAAGCAATGAAATCAATGATGAATCGACTAGAGTCGATGTGAGTTGCGAAAAGTGCAAACTTCCAGAGATTGATGAATTGCAATAGACAGACCGTAGGAAGATTCTCCACAAGAGCTACTCCATTAGTAAAATGAACTAAGGACGAGATGTAACACGAATGAATGAACAAACATGAAAAGAGTTTTGAAGGACTTAAGTCAAGTTAATGACCACGCTGGTAATGGCGTTTCTGTTTGGAATCAAAAGAGTCGAGAGAATCTTGATGATGTCATGTGGAAAGGAAATTTGAGGCGTAACAAGGCGATTTGAAATGGATATTGCTTGTACGTCGTGACAATAATGACATATGAATTTGAATGATTAGAGCATGATTGGAGTTGGTTTGCAAATGTCCTCATGATAAAGTTTGAAAAATCTTGCTTGGGTGGAAGGAGGTTTTGAGTCTATGTCTATCACAAGAAATGAAGGAAGTAGTTTTCAGAAGGGAATTAAACAAGAGGCAACACTGATATATGAAATTGCTTGTGGATATGAGAGCATTGCTTGGATAAAGAAAGATCTCGAAATTATGTAAACTATAAGAGGTTAAGAGTAGGGACTACCTAAAGAGAATTGAGGGCGAGTCATGTGGAACGAAGAGATCACCCAAGTGTTGTTATGGCGATATTCATATCGCTAAAGAAGGGGAAATTAAGTAGCGGACTCGTATAATCGAGAATTGGGCATTGTTTAATCGGCGATGGAGAGACAAATCTTCCCTCAAGAAATAAGATATTCAACTTCTAAATTGGGAGTTTGCTAATGGACTAGTCTGATGACTACCTGAAGCGTCAAATCTAGTGGTTAGAAAAGAATCGAGATATTGTCATGATCAAACCTTGATATCTAAGGGGTATGGAAATGAATAGAACATGGAGAATTAAGGTGTTTCTTGAGATGGCACAAAGGTGTGCCGAGATTGCCTTAACACTATCGAAGATATAGATTGAAGGTTGAAGTAGTCTAATATGTGGTCGAGCATTAGACATGCCGACAAGAGAAAGAAACGTGGCCACTAAAGTTGATGGATCACTATGATCATTAGAGATTTTCGAGTGGAATCGAAAAGGTTGTACCTCGATTTGGATAATAAAGGAAAAGTTGATAAAGCCCTTGAATCTCTGATGTTATGAGAAAACATTTGGAAGGAGTGATACGTCAATTAGCATGAGTGTCAAAAAGTGTATTATTGCGATGGTTTAATAAAAAAACGGAATTATTTTGAAGAGTGAGAATGCAATAAGGCATCTATACCCCATGGAAGTGAATAACCGGGAAATGACAAATTTTGAGGACGAAATTTCTTTAAGGGGGAAGAATTGTGGCATTCCGAATTTCGAACCTCTTGAGTCTATTGAATAGAAGGATATCGATCGGTGTATTTCAGTTGTAACTCGCTCGGAGTTGGCCACTCCTGAGTTAACTGACCAAAAAGAAAAGATTGACGTAGAATCGGGTACGTGGACATAGGGAATTTGAATGAGAAATGGCACTTTGACCATAAGGATTGTCGAGGGAATATCTAGGGCCAGCAGAGATCGATCTAGGAACGATCATGGAATGTCTTACTAGTATTATACGTTGGGACGCGGGTGATTCCACTTAACCAATGTGTAATTTGTGAGAATTTCATAAATCGGATTTCGATGATCATGATCAAAAGAACGAACAATAAACCCTCACAATTACATGATAACCAAAGTCGTCACGGCTTAAGAATAATCCCAAGGTTGATACGCGTAACGCTTGCAAGAGTCGCCTGTCAGTTTGAGATAAATTGGAATTACAGTCGACGAGAGATTGACATGAAATTGAACCTCGAGATTTGGGTATTGGACATTGAGAAATTTTAATATTTGAATTGAAATGGACATCGCCTCATCGAGGGTAGCTTATATTAAAAAAAATGAATTTTCGGACGAAAAATGCCAAATGACCATTTTGCTCCTCAACCTTTGGCCTTGCCTTAAGAAGTTTAGAAGGTCATTTTAGTTCATTTCCCCTCCTCTATATGGATGCCGAAAATATATGTGGATATGGTCAAAAGAAGTCAAAGTCAATGGATCAACCAATGGAAGTTTGTCAAGTGTCAACCAAAGGAAAGACCAAGCATTAAAGGCCCATTAATTATCCATCTTGTCTAATTAACCAAAGTATATTATTGAAATGGAAAAGCTCTCTCTCTCTCTTCATTTTTGGCTGGCCACCTCAGCCACCATCTTCTTCTTCCTTCTTTTCCTCTCGGCAGAGAAGGGTTTCTCGTAGACAGACAGAAATCGGTTCACTATTCCGGCCATAACGTTTTTTTTTCGATATTGTATTGAGGTAAAACAACTGTCATCTTAAATCTTATTGTCTTGTGGTTCTATGGACATATTATAAACTCAATTTGGTCCAACCGTTTGTCCCATACGTCTGTTTGAGTGGGCAAAGGTCAGAATCTGACCCAATTTTGGAGAGAGACGGTTTTTGGGGGCTTTCAGACTCCAAATGACTTCAAATTTTCAGTGAGTTCTTCTAAACTCATAGTATTAAAGTTGGGTGAGCTTGAGTTGTAATTTTAGTTGAGTTTTGATGGATGTACATGTCTGATTTGTGGATATTTTTATCGAGCATAATCTGCCCGTTTGAGGACTGTGAAGAAAACCGATTGGTTCGAAGTCTTTATGTTATTATTTCACTCCAAAACTCTTGGTGAGCTCCTTTAACATGTGTATTCAGGTTCTAGCAAATTTATTTTGTGAATAATTGAGGCTTAAGGTTGAGATATGGCTTAATTAGGCTAATTGAACCAAAATCGATTCTGTTTTAGGGAGTACCTATTCTGGCTGGTTCTGTTGGGGACTAATTATGAGACATTTTGACTTCAAATTAAGTCATAATATCCCATAAGATGTGATGTGAGGAGTTAATGGGGAGTATGCGAAGTAGATTGGGATTTAGAAGTGATTTAAAAGTTATTTTGAGCATGAAACTCTAAGTTATACCTTGCCTTGCATGTGGCCTCATGAACCAAATGAATTGAGGACTCGTGGAAGCATTGTCATGTGTTCAATTGATCGATAAGGTGTCTTGAGTTGCCAATTGAATGGCTATTGAGGGATTGGGTTAATAAAAGTGAGAATTCAATGGCTTTTTTATCCAAAATTGGTGAAGCTTTCTAGGTTGATGAGGGATTCTTGGTGGATTACATACTTGTGGCATTGAGGAGAGTCACTTGGTGTGAAATTTTACTAATCGATCAAGATTAAGTATTTCCTAAACCCTTACTTGAACATTAAGACACTACTGGATGATTAGTTGGGTGATTTGATTGCTTGGTGAAGCCTATAACTTGAATTGCTTGATTGGGTGGTGGATTCCATGACTCGAATGTCATAGTATGACAATTGAGCTGTGACATGCATTAATGACATATTTGGCTATTGAGCCCTTGATGATTCAATTGGGTGTGATGCTTACGTGATTTATATAGCTATAGTGCCTGTGATATCTATTGACTATGAAGTCATGTTAGTGAATTGGCTTTAACGCCTATGTTACATAAATGGCTATAATGCCGATACTATATGAATTGGCTATATTATCTCAGTGATGGTTGGTCTGTGGCCCCGGAGATCGCATTAGCTATGAATCCTTAAGATGACAATTGGTTGTGAGCCCCAAAAGTACCGATTGGCCTATGGCCCAGTGGTACTAGTTGACTAAAAGTCCTGATGATACCGATTGGCCTATGGCCCCTAGTGGTATCGAGCGTCTATGAGCCCTGAAATGATAATTGGCTATGAACCCCAGAGATACCGATTGGCGATGAACTCAGAAGTACCGATTGGCCTGTAGCCTCAGTGGTACCAATTGTCTAAAAGTCATTAAGCTATCGATTGACCTGTAACCCCAGTGATTAGCAAGAGTGCCAGAGAAGTAAATCGCGGCTAAAAGCTCAGGCGATGAATGGTTGTGAAAATTATAATGACTATGAGTATTGATTTTTGTGCATTGAGCTTGAACCCGTGAGGTTAAGCATGATTGATTATGACTCTTGTTCATGTCTGGCTTGCTGAAATACCTGAGTTATTAGGGCCTTGTGCAATTGCATTGGTGAATGCTTACGTATGTTATCATTTGTGTGTGGTATGAGGGGATTGGTGTTCAAATCTAGATTTAGATTTCACTTGCTGAGATTTATATCCCATCCCAGTAGGGGCTTAACTTTTTCAGGTCTCAAACGAAGTATGCCCAAACTTTCCAGGGATTAGGCATTCGAGGAAGTAGTTGATCAAATATATTTAAGCCGTTGGGTGACCTTAGAGATTGTATATTGTTTGGGGATGTAGAAATTAAACCTTTAGTTTTGACTATTGAAACAAATTGAGGTGTATTTTATAGATACGAGAAGTGTACTATTTTTTCGTCCTAAGTCATTTTGATTTTATTTGTGTACAAAGTAATTTCTTGCTTCCGCATGTATACGATTGGAGGACATGAGTGCCGAAGTATCGTGGATGACACAGCTTGATTATGGCTAGTGGGATGTTCGCATGCTCGTCGGATTCGGGGTGTGACAATTTCCACAAGCATTTAACAAGGAGGCGACAATTGTTTTGGGATGCAAGGGAGAAAGCATCTGAAATAATCAAGATTTGCATGTCTATGCTGGAATTTGAAGCGTCAAGGGATGTTATTATAGGTATATGGAGGAGAACATCCATTGAGGACGAGCAATGATTGTAAAGCATGACAGCAAGCAAACTTAAGCGCTGTGACAAGATTGGATGTTATTTATCATTCTTTCACACATACATTACTGTGTCATCTTTCTGTACATAGCTTGCATTGTCAACTAGAATTGCATTATGAAGGATGACGTTTTCTGTATTTGTTGCTCAGGTATTGAACAAGAATGGAAGCTTGCACAAAGCAGCACAGAAGCTGCTTCAAATGATTTATTTTCTGCCACTAAGGAGGTTTACAATGGAGCCGCCCAGGAACCAGACCGGACCGGTGGTCTAGTTCCCGATTCCGGAAAATTGAGAACCGAGACCACCGGTCCAATTCTCGGTTCTTGAGGGAAACCGAACCGGACCGGGAATTGATTACCCCTAATGGTTAAAGAGAGTAAAATGGGGTCATGATTCAAGCCTATTGCAGGTAAAGCAAAAGCTTTTGCTAATGGAAAGGCAACCCTCCAGGCAAGATTGCAAATAGCTCTATTTTTGCACCACATATTTCCCTTCTCTATTGTTGGACCAGGTGAAAGCGCAACCCTTGCTCTCGATATTCATCATTGCACAGTCCTCTAGTATTTCTATAAAGGATTACATTCTATAATTATCAGCCTCCCTCCTGCTAATTTTCTCCCATGTGTAATATGTCTCGTAAAGTCTCCAATCCAAACCCAAGGAAGGTTACAATCTGATTTCATTTTTTTATTCTATCGCATATTCTGAGCCTCTCCTGGTAAGTTGCTGGCGCGTAACTAGAAGTTGGCCTAAAGGGTCTACCCTGGGTTGGGTTCCCATATTTTAAATAGAGGAATTCATTTGTAGCAGAGAGGATTTTCACACCTGCATCATCATTTCAAAACAGGGATAAACCACCACCATACCGATCGTATTTACCACCCACTGATTCTGGAATTTCAGCCTCTTCCTCACACGATGAACGACCCATTCTTGATTCTTAGTTTCTCATAGAAATATTAAACTTGGACTTTTTAAAGCCAAAATGGCTATTAGGGCTTGAATTGTCAAAGGTGTGCCCGAACCTTGACAGTTCTAGGCAAGAATACTCGTTTGTGACCTGGTGGCTTATTAGGGCAAGCCACCAATGCCGTAAGTTTGATTCTTCAGCAGAACCTATAGGTGTATCTAGTAGAATCAATTCATCTAGCAGCATGATTTGCATTCCTTATCATCAGTAAGATGCGACATCCTTCCTTTCTTCGTCTCCCTATTAACTGGTTTTTTCTGGTTCTTCCTCAGGGTGTTTACCGCCGTGGAATGAAGGTTGTTTTAATCAGAGATGTCGCACTCTCTGTGCCTTCCGTTTGGTTTGCCAGTTCCTAGATTGAGGTAAATCCCTCTAAATCACTCATTTTCCTCTTTCCCCTTTCCCCACTGGGTGTTCCCCTTTTCTCATTATCCCTTTCCTTTCTCCAAGTGCTGTTGGTGGGATTAGGAAAATCTGGGGTTTCCGGAATCGCCTCCTCCTCCAAATCTTCTACTATTTTTTCTTCACATAATGATTTTCAGTAAAGGTTGGGAGCATGCATCCTTTTTTTCAGCCCCGTCTCATAGATGTTTTCATTTTTTGCAAACTTTTTTTCCTCGTAGGGGACTTTTGCGCAATTTTGGGTATAGTGTCTAATTCTCCCTCAGGAAAAACAGAAGATGGCCAATCTCTCGTAACAAAAATCAATCTAGAGTTCTTTCCCCTTGTAGCTATAGATCATTCTGGGATCCAGATAGGACAATAGATCGAGAACTACTTTTGCTTTGCACACTGCTATAGCTGTGTAACCCTTTGCTTCAATCTTGAAATCCAACACTCTCCCGACTTCGTTTCGCTGTGCTACTAATGACCTCTATTTTCCTTCCCTCCACAGGCAACCCAACAATATGAAGCCAAAAGGCACACGAAGCAAAGCTCTAACACTAGGGGACAAAGCTAGGTTCCCATGATTTTAGAACCATGGAGGTGTCAAGAGAACGACCAGGGGCCTCAATCCAGAGTTCTACCTTTTTCCTCTACCCTTTCGAACACGAAGGAAAACAGTCCAAGCTCAAGGTGAGTGCACGCTACCTTTTCAGATTTCCATGCCTTCTTCATGGTCAATTGAAACACCTGAAAGTTGACTTCAGGGTTACCATAGAGCCGCCCAAATGCAGTGCGTTCACCTTCTTTCAGACTTGTATCGGTTACCACCTCATCTACCACTGTTCTTTTGGTTCTGGACCATAGGTGTCCTAGACGATTGCATAGCGCATTCATTCGTAGGCCTTGATCCATTTTGTTTTGGACTTACAAGCTAAAAATGAGAATATTAAAGACGACCAACTTCAGCTTGGATCTTGAAGCATCGATTTCGCAAGATGAAGCAACTCGAGGGGCAAGGAGTGAAGATAAAGCAGGTCTTGACAGATAGGGTTTTAGGGTTTGGGAAAGTTTAGAGGAAATACTGCAATGGGATAGTAAGGAAAATGACAACGCAAGAGGATATTGATGTCACAGAAATGCCAGGACATAGAGCATGAGTGATGGACGAATTGTTACAGAAGAGGGTTTAGGGTTTGGAAAAGTTTTGTGAGATCCTAACAAGGTGATATCTCGGTAGGACCATGGATTAGGGTTTGTGTGATGGGAGATTAGGGTTTGGGTTCGCTAGCCAATGGTAGGGGAGAGCTTTCATGGCAAGAGAGATGTTACTCCATACTCTATGAACAAATGATCATGACACAAATGATTTCCGAATTTTCGCTCAATATATAATGTGATTTCTGAATTTTAAATTTGCTTGATATTATCTCTAAACTTTTTGTTCATATTCGTCTAGTCGATGAGCTATATGAAAATATGTAATATTATCCCTAAAATTGAATTAATTGAAGGGCAATATTGAATATTTTTAAACATAGGAACTAAATTGAACATGTATCAAACAGAACATGTACCAAACAATTTAGGGAATACATTGAACAAATTTAAAGTTTAAAAATAACATTGCACATTGAGCTAAAATTTAAAAACAGCATTAAACAAATTAAAAATCATGAATCAAATTGAACATTGAGCTGAGATTTATGAATTATTTGTGTCATTTTCTCTAATTGATCCTTTCGCGATATCTTATGCAAGCATTGTCCCCAAAAGGAAATATCAGTCATCCAACCACAAGCGTCTCATTACGACGGCTGGGGTGCCCTGAAAATCCATTTTCATTGTCACGAACGACGAGACTTCCAATGGCAACCCTCCTCGGTAGATCGATAAACCAAGCATCAAATGTGATTCAAATTGTTAAGAGAGAAACATTGCTACCCCCATGCCACTAACCGGAATCCACCATCATCGACCATCTAGGCCATCATCATCTTCATTGGCCACCATTGCCTTTGCATCGGGTCACTGCAACACCACCTCGCAAATCTCCAATCACCACCACCACCATAACTATTGGTTTGCTCTCTCTAGACTAAGTTCGCAAGCATTAAGCGTTGGTGGTGATGGCAACAAGAGTGACATTGCACAAGCTCATTCTAGATCTGAAGTAGAAGAGCAGGTGTTCCCTGCAATCACCACCACCATAACTATGTTTTCACCCTCACTAGCCAAAGCTCGCAAAGCATTGCCATGATCGTGAGCTCGATATTGCATGAGCTCATTCTAGATCTTAAGTAAAATCACCTGAGATACATAAGGCGAGAGATTCGGAGAGAAGACCATTCATCAATATTCTGCAAAGCTGAATCCCCGTGAGAGAGACAGAGAGAGCACGATCACCTTGCAGAATCCCCGTGAGAGAGAGAGAGAGAGAGAGCACGATCACCTTGATACCGGTGGCTCGTTTAAGAGAGAGCAAGCGTGATGGTTCCTAGTTGCACTTCCAAGGTTGATTCTCAAAAAAAGAATTAAGCTGTTCCTCTACTCTCACAATCCAAACTGAAAGTACTCATACATCCCTAGGCAATTCTAGTGTCAAAACACCATCTACCTGGGAAAATTCTTCGCACAATTTAACTCCATGAACAACTCGAGAAGACCATTCGTTTCCCATCCAAAAGTTTTTTAGCTTACTTCTTATATTACAAAGCCCCATTAGCCACCGCTGCAGTATGCAGGGTAGAATCCTGGTTTGATGTCACAGCGTGCCCATTGGCATATCCGCTGTGGTACGATCCGTTCCACTGGGCACTCTTCTCTGTTCTCCACTGTCAAACCACGTAACATTATCGAGTGAGTTCAAACAGATTATAGGGAAAAAAAGGTTGACAAGCATAAGGAAAGAGAGGAGAAATCTATAAATGTCACTAGGAAAAATACAGTAGAGATAAAAGGCATGCTGGACTTTTGATACTGTTTTGTAAGACAGTGACAATTGTTGCTCTTAATATCTGATGTACCCACATCACCAAAATCTGACCGATCATTTGGAAATACCCATCGAGGTCGCTGTTCCATGGTGGTCGCCATCTTGAGGCGACCCCAAAGACTTAACAACCATCATGTCTTTGACCGGAGAGGCCACTTTGTGTGTGTGTGAGAGAGAGAGACCAAGAACGGAACCATCTTTGGCATCTCCACCAGCGACGTCACTGGTGGTCCATATCTGCAACGATCTACATAGATCATTGCAGATTAAAGTGATGGTCAATATTTGGAGATCTTTTGTTGGAAAAACATTTTAGATCTTTTCTCAATTAAATCTTCCATTGCATAGTTTATTTTTAATTGACAAAAAATTTAATGTGACTGCTAACGGTGGCGATGATAATGGCTGAGCAATGGCATCAGTCACTTTGTTAATGCATCCAAAACAGGGGCTGTTTGGGTGGACTTGGGTCATGACCAGGTCATTCCAAGTTACATTCAAGTTGTACAAGACAAAAATGGGTGAATACAAGTCAAATGGGTTAACATGATCCTGACTTATATCCTAGCCACTTGAAACCACCCCACCCCACCCACTCATTTGCCACCCCTATTCACAACTTGTAGTTGACAAAAGAAAGGTGCTCTGCAACCTTCAAAAGCAACTATGCTATTTCCTTCCAACTGAACCAAAACCTCCAAGAAAGCTAGTTAAAAATGAACAATGGAAGAACCAAAATGAGAAGAAAAGATGCCCAAAATGACTATTTTGTAAGGATAAGCATGCGAAAACTTTTTCATTTTGTTCCCCTGAAAAAAGCTGGGAAGGGGGCATCCAAAGATCAACTAAGAGCTTTAAAAATTTACCTGCTTGTTTGCAGCGTTTCTGCCCCAAGATAAACGAACAGACTGCTTGCCGATGGTTGTGCCATTCAACTCCTGCATTGCGTCCTCTGCATTTTTCCTAGTGACAGAAACAGGCAGATGTAAACACTAGACTTTTTTAATTGTGATACATGGACGGAAGATGATGACTTCATATTCAATCATCCTTTAGCAGGAAATGCTCGCACGACCTTCACGTTTGGCTTTCTCATAACTTTATATTGCTTTTTCTAGCATTTTCTTCTCCCTCTTTTACATGAAAGGTAATTTGAATCGTACCTGTCTGCAAAATGCACAAAGCCACATCCTTTTCCACCAGGTATTTTTACCGAGACCACCTCACCAAACTGAGAAAATGCCTGCCTGAGATCTTCATCACTAACATCCGAGTCAAGCCCTCCCACAAAGATCTGCAATAAAACTTGAGTTATCAAGATATATATGGCTCAAGTGACTCACTGTATCAAGAACACTCACAGTAGAATTGTTCGACTCGTGAGCCTGGGATCCTTGTGAAGTAGCACCACTAGATGCATGTCCACCAGCCAACACCAAGGCTAATTAAAGAGACAATCAGTACAAATGTATATGACAGGACAAGATAGACAGAAAACACTTCATTTAAATAAAATAATGATGTTGTGACTTCCCAAATAGCTATTGAAGAGTAACCTGAGCTGATATATTCACTGTTGACTTACGGGAAATTCACATGCTCAAGATTCTTGGGTGATAACGTAAGGTTGATGAAATAAATCAATATTTCCACATGCCTATAATTCTCACGGGAAGCAGATGCAAGGACCTAGTAGATTATATAATCTACACATCAAGACAACAAACTCTCAAATAGCCTTGAGAGCTAGCGCATTTTTCATAAAATAAGGACATGAAAATTATTTTTCTTCACAACAGTTATCTAGTGTCCATGTTTCATTAAACGAACCCTTTTCGCAGTCTTTATTCATTTCACTATAATTTAATGCACTTCATTGATATAGTTTATCAACTGAGAAGAACATAATTTGTACTCACTCCAAAGTCAAATGACAATTGAAGAGCAATGACGAAGCCACAACATCATGAGTTTGAGCAACAACCCCAGGTCAGCATGCAAAAATTTCTAGTAATGCCTACAAATGGAGTATTACCCCTGTCATTTGCATGCTTTGACCCCACTAAATTCTCTAAACAACAAAAAACGACCCGAATAGAACATGACATGCCTGAATCACCCTAAAAAGAATATTCCTGACTTACAAATTCACTCAAAATATTCAAACACTTGAAAAACAAATTTTTAGTTCCCATGTTTTTGAGTAGTCATGGTCTCAAAACCATCTTTTAATTGGAACTTGAATCATAACTTATTCACTGAACACAAATTCTTAGGATATTTTGTGTTAGCTTGGTCTATCTATGTCAACAAATTAATTGAAGTAGTAATTTAGCACAATCACATGCAAAAACGGCGATCTGATTTGTCTACAATCTTTGTTTCGTGACATTTATCTGCATATAATTTGGGCAACCAGTCTTACATATGACCTCCAAGGACGTTTTACGGACAATTCGGCACCATTTGTACGGTCCCATGATAATGTTGCAACTCACCTCGATCACATACAAAAATCATCCATAATTGGCGCAGACGACAATTAAGGACCAAATCAAGGTACAGCTTAAAGTACTCAAATCTCACGATCTAAGGATTATTCTGCAAAAGCTATTGAACATAAGAATCGTAGATTGCCTCATGCTAAAAAGAAATCGTATTTTTTTTATTGACCCTGATGGCAAAAGTCCCAAGATCATCTGCTGCAGAGAGGATCAACAAAGATTTGATTCGTTGTCGTTGGCCGCAAATTCCCATATAAGAAACTGTTTCACCCAGCTTGAATCATGCATTGCCAAAGCATGCTCTAAAACACAAAATAGCACGACTATATCACAGTACAGCCGCATCACAACCATGACCAAAACTAAATGGACATCCTTAAGATAAATCTGAAATAGTTATAGGCGTCAAGCGTTACACTTTGGATGCACATGAAATCCACACATACAAATGCCGGCAAGCCCAAGAAAGAGTTTTCTTAAATGGATGAATAATATCAAAAGCAAATGGAAAACAAAAAATTCCAATAGGTTTGAAGAAAATAAGGGTGGGTCATAATTACGGGAACTCATCCAAGAAGAGTTTAAATTCACCAAACATAGATAGAGATATGGACAAAATTTTGACTTGTGTGATATCAAACTTCCCTTACTGAATTTTTAAGGATGATCTCAAGCAAACAAAGAGAAGGGATCATTTCCACATACCTTGTGATGAATACTGTTGCTGATACCCGGATGATTTCTTTGGGGTAGCAACGCCAATGCGCATAGGCCTACTTAAGCAATATGCACCATTCATTTCAGTCATGGCCCTTGACTTCTCATTTTCATCACCAAACCTAACAAATCCATAACCTTTTGAACGGCCAGTATTTGAATCAATCACAACTTTTGCCCCTTTAACAGAAGGATATTTAGCAGCAAAAGTCTCCTGCAGTAAAGCATCGGTTACATCCGAAGCCAAATCTCCCACAAATATGGAAAGGTCAGAACCCATGTCCAATCGCTTATCACCTGAACTGAACATTGCCCAATTCAAGCGGAACGGCTGTTCTGTATTTGGCATGGAAGTGCCATTATAGGTCTGTAAGACTTTCTCTGCTGTAGAACGTAAACTAAACTCAATAAACCCATATCCCTCTGACTGACCAGTTTGTTTATTACGTATCACTTTTACAGAGAAAACCTGCACATGCAGGAAGCCAAACAGAAGATGAGTGTGGAGTTACGGGAAAAAGCTTCAATGGCAAAGATCGAAGAGATTATGCAGAGCACATTTCTGTTAACTTTTAAAACGAAAAACCTAGCAAAGTATTTTTCTTCAATTCTCGCCAAACAAAAATTATCATAGTCCTTACCAAAAAAAAATTATCATAGAGCTAATTATCCAAGATCACGCGAGGTTAAACATGAAGCACCCTCTAAAAATCACACTGGTCAAGACACAACTTTCAATCTCCATGAAGTGCTGATTCAATAGCACAACACAGACTAAAAATTACAGACAAGTGTTCCTATTCATTATTTCTCATTATATATACTTACAAAAAAAAGCTTGATCCACAAGTAAGTGATGAGACATTCTTTTCTTTCTGAAAGAAGTTATTTGGATATGAAAACTCCTTCAGGTTCAAGCTCTCTCTCAGAAGAAATTGCCGGTGCAATACTAGGGACATATAGCGTTATGTCGTTTGAAATTGGAATTATGTGAATTGGTACAGCACTCTAAATCATACATACTTCCGACCTAAGTTACTAGCAATTGTAAATCCACTCTCACCTATATCTGTTATCTACCACTGTTCAGCAAATAGAATCAATCAGATAATGTGGTACATTTCACTGTGCCTGCTTTAGAGCAGCCTTAAAACTGTGATATGCACAACCCCCACCCCCACCCCCACCCCGGGCATCTATTATGCCTTAAAACTGCACAAGAACAAGAAGAAGAAATGGTGCACAAAAAACATGCTTTGACTTAACAATGTGTGTTTCTACCAGCGTTCTACTTCATTTCCTAGATCACAATTTTGCCCCCCATCATTTGGTTCTTTCTCCTAATCAATCATCTTTCAGCCTTCCTCAATAGCCACAATCCATCTTATGCTACAACATCAACATCAACAACACCTTTATCCCAAACTAGTTGGGGTCGGCGGTCGATGAACCCCAAAGAATCATAAAAATAAAAATAGAATCAAGGGAGGAAAAAAAAAATAAATGTGTAAAAATAAATAAGTATATATATATATATATATATCTATACACTACCCCTCCACGATACTAATAACCTCCCTCCACTCCGTCCTAAGACAAACCGTACGCCAATCTATTTCCCACTCCATTAAATCTTGTTTTACTGCTTTCCCCAAGTAAGTTTCGGCCGACCTCTTACTTTCTTCGTGTTATGCTCTCGATAGCAAACTTCTGTTCGTACCGGTGCATCTAAGGATCTTCGGAGAATATGCCCAAACCATCTCAATCTATGCTCTCTCATCTTTTCCGCCACCGGTTCTACTCCAACTTTTCGTCGAATCTCTTCATTCCTTATCTTATCCATCCTTGTATCTTATTCTAAAAGCAAAAAATTAGTATCACCAGATTGTACTCCAATTCGTCATCCTCAGCACTTCAACGCTCAGATCCAGGGCTCCTAATTGCTCAAATTGGATAGGTCAACCCATTAATTGTTAGTGCCAGCAGATAGCATATCTATGGGCCTAAACGTAAGAACATACATTGAATAATGTGGGTGACCGAATTGCACGTTATGTTTGACTTTCAGACCTTTAAAACAATTAAATCAATCTGTTATATCCTCAAAAACACAGCTCACGAAACTCCCTCATCTTTCATCTTGTGGAGCGATGCGTTAAGGCAAAAATTACGCATAAGCACAAACAAATCCAACCAGACCTCCCTCGAGATCCAAAAACCAACTTTTACTCAAACAAACACGCCATTCCTGGTATGCACTCACCCTAACTTCATTGCTCATAACAGAGTAATTCATCAGTTCACCCGGGATCCGACCCCAATCGGAGACTTTGCTTAGAATTGAAAAAAAAAATCCAACAGCAAAATGTCGTTCCTAAACCTACCTACATAAGCAAGAGAGAGAGATTTCGTAGCTGACCTCGCCGGTGTGAGAGAAGCAGCTGTGGAGGTAAGTCTCGTCCATCCAGTGGTGGAGATCGCCGATCCAAATGGTCTTGGCCTCGTCGGAGCTCGAGGCGCCCTGCTGCTGCTGCTGCTGCTGCTGCTGATGCAGCGGCTGACGCGGTTGCTGCGGCTTCTGGAGGTAGCTCTGCTGCTGGTAGCTCTGGTAGGGATGATGTTGAGGAGCGAGTTGCTGGTAGTGGTAAGGCAAGTAATGGTGAGGATACAGCATCATCTGCTGCTGCTGCTGTTGCTGCTGCATCATCGCCATCGCGGCCGCCGGATATTGCATCATGCTGGTCGCCGCCGCCGCCGCCATCATCCACTGCTGCTGACTCTGCGGCTGCTGCACCCACTGCTGCTGCTGCTGGTTCGGGTGCTGCGGGTTCGGATCGACGCCATCGCTTCCGCTCAGTGGCATTTTCGGTCGGCCCGTCGATCTGCGTGCGCCTCTCTCTGTCTCTGTCTCTCTCTCTCTCTCTGTCTCTCTCTCTCTCTAGCGTGTGGGAGCCGTAGAGAGAGAAAGAGACGCGGTCTGAGGGAGGGAGGACCGAGTAAAAGATCGATGCAGAGGCGAAGAGAGAGAGAAGAGAGGGTGGCGGATCGTAGGTTTTATACGGGACTCTCTCTCGCTGACAATCTCTCCGTCGTCGTTTTTTCGATCTCCTCTTCTTCTTCTTTTTTGTCCTTTGAGCGAGCCTCGATTGCATCGCTATTGGCTGGCCGTCCAAAAAAAAGTTTCCCCACGAAGCTCCTTAATCAATATAACAAAAATGCGATATTACATCCAAAAATTTTCAAATAAGAAAATAAAGTATCTTTATCTTTTTAAATAAATATTCAAAGTGACCTTTATTTTAAAGAATTACCTGAAATGCTCAAATTATTTTAAAAAGAAGCCTAATCAAAAAGCATTTTAGTCCTTTTATTTTTTTGATTTTTTTTATTTTTTCTTTTCGCCGTTTCTTTTTTCTTTTTCTTTTTCTTTTTTCTTTCTCCCCTCCCCTCCCCTCCCTAGGCCATCGGTACCTCTGGAGCTAGGCTATGGCATGAGAGGAGCTCACTGCAAAGGAGGCGACCTCATATCGCAAAATTATGTGTCATTCCGCTGAAGTCTGTGCTCTTGTTCGACGTCAAGTTCACCGACAAGACTTAACGAGGTAGTTTTTCCACGAGAGACTAGGCCAAGTGTTAGGTTGTCCTCACTTGAGCCGACACTTGCGAGGGTCACATACTCGTCTAACCTAGTGAGGCTACTCTCGCCCAATATCGGCTCAGGCAAGGCCGGCGATGACTTGGGAAAGGGAGGGGAGAAAAAGGAAATGAAAGGGAGAAAAGAAAACCAAAAAGAAAAGAATTCAAAAAAAAAGTAATTGTCGATTTGTCATCCTCTTATGCCTAGAAAACACTAAATAAAATCTAGCAATTTAGCAGCATTCCTTTGACTATAATTGCGCACGTGCGTAGCCCATGCTTGAAAACTTACGCATGCTTAAGGTCAAAAATAACCTTTTGACTTCGTCTTGCATGGTACATGATATCCATATGTCCACGATGAGATAGTTTGTATCATCTCATGATGAACATGTGTAGCATGGTGCCCAAATTAAGGCTTAAACAAGCCGAAAATCTCATGCGTCGAGGAGTTTATAACTATTTAGAAAATTTCGGTTAGAATGTGAAGGACGAGTTTGCCTCGGATATATTGTGTCGGTTCTAAAATTACATTGAGAATTGCCATAAAAAAAAAATTTAAGTTACCACTTGGCATAGGAGCTGCTACTTTGGAGCTGTGTTTCGAGGTGTCCTCACTTATACTTGTGGTAGTGCACGTTTTAAAAGTGACAACTCAAAGTTGCTAAGACAACTTCCAAAAAAGTCTTAGGCCTATTGTACGTGGATCAATTTTGTCCCGAATCTTTCGATTTGTTCCAATATAGTCCTAAAATTTTCAACAATTTGTCAATTTAGTCACTAGACTTTTGACGATTCGATAGGTTTAATCCTAAATATTTTGACCATTTATCGATATAGTCCTTTTACACAATTACTGGAATAATAGTTTTAAGACTACATTGAAAAAGCTCTAAGGTTTAGTTATGATTTGACGCAATTGAAAGGTTTAAGATTAAGTCAAAATATTTATAATTAAATTGACACAATTAAAAGATTTAAAATTAAATTGACCGCCGTATAATATATTTATAACTTTTTGGACAATTATCCCGAAAAATCATGTCAAATTGGCTCTGATTGTGTTTTGATGAGACTAAAGAAGAACCAATGTTCTCTTGGGATATGTCCAATCAGGACTAGATCGTGTCTAGGGTAATCTAACTTCGCATTTGCATTATATCAATGTTAATGCGACCTCTTTCAAATCGTCTGCCACCAGCCCATTCGAAAATGAATCCCTTGCAATGCATAATGTAATGGAAAATTTACTAATTTAATCGCAAAACTAGGTTCGTTTCATGGCACAAAGAAGTCAGACACATGCTCTATCTTTCATAAATAACCTAGGGGGTATCATCGGTTCGGATCATAACCAAACCTTATGGATGTGCCGAGACTCGAGGAGCAAAGGTTCGATTTGTTCAGGATGGTTCGATCAAGATCCGCTGCTGTTGAGTTTGGGCTTCTGGAATATAAATAAAAATCGATCGACGGGCAAGCTCTCAGGCTCTCCCGGTCTCACCCCGCGATGCCCATCATGTCTCCCCAATCCAAGTGTGTCGGTTGCGTCTTCGAGCCCCTTCTTGGTCAACGGCCTTCTTTGGGTCAACCTTCTTCGTCAACGTTGGCCATTGCAAACTCTGAACGGGCAAGGGACAAAAAGAAATTATAAAAAAATAAAATAAAAGGCAAAGGAACACAAATTTTGACCATGTCGGAGCATCGTTGACTGAGTGAACTGAGATATTTCTTATATTCTTTTTTCAAGTTGGGAAGATACTGACGGTCCTCGAGATGATGCAAAAAATAATGCTGTGGCGATTGAGTTATTTTGCAAATGAAACGTGTCAAAGGGCGCATTTGTTTTAAGGAAAATCAACCATTTATAAAATATGTTATAAGTAATGATTTTGAATTATTTACAAAAATAAACGAACCTAAAATATTTCATCATTCATAAAAATATTTAGATATGAATTAGTGTTGACTGGAAAATTATCAAAATAATCCTAAATCTTTCGCACTTTCAAAAATAAAAGATAATTTTTTTTGTTAAAAGTTATTAAAAATTATACACGTCAAAGTCGACGGTGCCATGTAAGATGGTTAGTGTCCACATCTGTGATTTATGGTAAGAAATACTGAATTGGCAAAATGTATGAAGGTTTTAGGATGAACTTAAAAGGTTTACGACTAAAAGGTTTATGACTTTTTTTAACAATTTTTCCTACAATCGAAAATGAAATATTTTCTATTAACTAATTATTTCAAGAGAATATAAATTACCATATTAAAAAAAAATGCATTTGGACCTTGTAAGAATCTTGGATCCCCTTAAAAAAAAAAAAGACGCCGAGAGATTTTGACTGCGGCGGCCGACGGTGGTTCGGTGATGGTCAGGAGCAACCGACCGCGGTACCCGATTTATCGTTGTCATTTATGTGAGGTTTTTCGGTGGCCGATTTAACGTTGTAAATGGGATTTTCACAAATCCGGACTTGTTTAATTTTGGGGAGTTCGGGACAGATTCAATGTGGAAACTTTGGGCTGTACTTGATTTTTGATTGGGCTTGAACTAATTAGCCCACTCTTTCCCATTAAGCTCATTGTGTTTCCGGTCCGGGCCAACGGAGCCCGAGTAAGGTCGGACCAATATTCGGGCCTGGCCCAAGGGCCCGGCCCGAGTTGTCGTCTTCGGAATTAAAATAACAATAATAGTGGCTATTAAATAATATAATAAAATATAAACATATTAAAAAAAAAATAGCTTAGAAGCAGGCCTTTTTTAAGTTATTAAGCTTTAGCATTAGACTTTGCTAAATTTTATTTAATTAGCGTGTGGTTAATATAGGAGTTTTGGGGAGCACCTTTGATGTGAGTCTTTACAGATTCGTCCTTTAGGTGAAATTGGACTCAATTTGAATTTAGCTCACGGGATTCCTGTCAAGTAGCGCACCAGATTTGTCTCGAACAACACCTGCAATTATCGCTATTTTGCGTAGCAATATCGATTCAATATCATCATCAAAGTTTGATATTCAATAATCCTTCTGTCCAAAAGAAATATCGAGTCTTCTGTGAATAAGAGCTGTGAGAGTGCTGGACGGTTCCTGTTAAACTTGATCCCCTTTGTGGTACTTTCCTTATCAACGATTAAAGAGAGCTAGCCATGATGATGAAGAGGCATGGAGGAATGAGATCCCCTTTTCGAATAGCTCTCGTAGGTTTAAAATATGGAAGAGGTTCACTGTTAAGCTATATGCTCATCGAGGCTCAAGTAATGCAAGTCGTCACTTTCCCTACCTGTCAATCACATAAACCCATTTGACTCATACAAGCTTCTAGGAATTAGGATAGCCTGGAATCTTTTCTTTCTTTTCCGCACTCTCAGATGATGGAGTACTTCTTGAACAAATAGGATGCTATCCCAAATCTACCTGCCCCCTACGAAAGCACTATGCTCCTCCTCCATTATATCCTTCAGCCATGGTTTACTTTCGATATTACTTTATAGACAATTAGAGAATTATGGGTTGAAACTGATCCAGTTTTTGTGGGCTTTTTGCCTTTTGGGACAAGAGCAATGTGGGTTCTGTTAATCTTTAGGGTTCAGGTGTCCGGTGTTGAAAAAGCTGTGTACCTCCTCAAAAACTTTCATTTTGATTTCCTCCTAGTTATGATAAAAGAAAGAGACCATTTAAGCTATAATGGTCTAGGAGATTTTACGGATCCCATTTGAAAAACAACAGTCTAGACTTCTAGTAAAGAGACATTCACAGATAAAAACTTCATTCGTTTCATTTGTAACAAGAGTGCGGCAGTATTGTAGAACAAGGTTAATGTTTCGAGGGCCAACCGAAATATAGAGACCCTAAAAAAACATTAATGTCATATCTTTAGATTTTCAGGATCTCGAATCCGTGCATCGTTTTCACCTTTCCACGTAGAGATTCTATTCTGGTGTCCTCTCTATATGGTCGTGGCATAAAAAAACTTCGTATTTTTATCACTCTATCTAATCCAGGTAATCCTTGAACTCAAATCCCAGTACATTTTGTGGGATGGGCCCCCATGAGGTGGTTCTGCACCACGACACGACGGTGTTGCGACATTTCTCTTGCACAACATGTGGAACTAGAAGCTCGAGAGCGTGACAGCCAAGAAGCCAATGGCATGCTGGCCATCCTTCGCCGACCAGCAGGTGAACAACCGACTCATGAGTCACGCATAAGAGGTCAAGCTTGACATGAAGAATGTATGCGACAAGGAGGTAGTGGAAAGGATGACCTGTGCGAACTTCGCATGACGAATATCTTTAGACTCATTCTCATCCTCACTCATCGAAACACGATCTTCAGGTTATTTTTAATTTTAATCCAATATCAAATTTATCCCACCACTAATGATGAATTTCTCATCCAACATCTTATCTAGATCTTCGGTTCAGTTCAACGATTCATACCAACAGTTCGGTTCTGTTTAGACATCCTCAACTGCAACCGTTCAATTGAGTTGCAGTTGAGGATACATTTTATGGAAATGCTTGGGTTCATTCTGTAATGCATTCGAATCCGGCAAGATCCACCCATTTGCATTCCAAGGTGGAACAATTGCTCCACCTGCTAGAAGACGATCGACGGACAACTGAGACGGAGAGTAAAGCGAAAGAGTAATGACAACGACGTCCCCAACCAGTCTATAACAACACCGGCCAAGGCTGTTCTACCAACCATTCCAGCGAACGAGTTTATGGTTCAATCAATGTGGGGCTTGGACTTCTAGCTGCCACCCTCTCGCTCTATCTCCTTTGTCACCGCATAAAATTCATCGTCACCTTCACCTTCACCTTCATCTTCATCATCTCTCTCTCTCTCTCTCTCTGAATTTCACACAGTTCTAGCAAGAGCGAGACTATGGACACAGGCGCTTCTTCTGAGGTTGCGCGCGATTTCCGTCCTTTCTTCAGGGTATACAAGGACGGCCGCGTGGAGAAGTACAAGCTGTTCGACCAAGTCAAGCCCCTCCCCGCCGGGCTCGACCAAGCGACTGGGGTCGAGACCAAGGACGTCGTCGTCTCGCCCGAGACCGGCATGTCGGCCCGGATCTTCATCCCCTGCAAGGCCGGCAGACCGGATCGAAAGCTGCCCCTCCTCGTCCACTACCACGGGGGCGGGTTCTGCGCGGGATCGCCGTTCGACACGGCGTCCCACGGCTTCCTCTCCACGATGGTGACTCGGGCCGATGTCGTCGCTATCTCCATCGGTTATAGGTAACCCCAACGACTTCGTCCGTCAATTGCGATGCATTACTCGAATTATTATATGATTTGATTTTTACTTAATTTTTCTTGATTTTTTTTAATTGCTAACGTATAAAATAAGTTACACATTCGCGGTCGAATGAATTATATCGAAATTTCAAATAGCTGTTGAAAGAGCTTTTGTCGGATTCAAATAGTCTAAAATTTTTCAAAAAAGTTAGTCACCTAACTTTACAATTTGAGCTGTTCATTTTTGGATGAACGGCTTAGATTTTCGATTTTTAAAGTATAATTTTTTTTAATATTTTATATATATTTTTTATTAATTATAATTTGAATCATCTATTTATAACACGGACGAATTAAATTGTAAAGTTAATACGTAATAAGTTTAGGCGACCTATTTTCGCTTTCGACACTTTACTTGAATCTTGTCACGATGACGTGATGTGTTAGGGAAGTTGATTTTACACGTGTACACGACAGCGATCATAATTCAGGTGGCCCACCTCGGGCCGCCAGTCTACGACCAATATAATCAACTAACCAATGCTGTGGTCATGATTTTTTCTCCGACCACATTATTGTACCGCATGTTGATTGTAAAATATCCGAATTACTGAGATAGGGAAATCTGTGTCGGTGGGCTCCTGTTTATTTTGAAAACAAAATTAAAATATTTGGAAATTATTTTTAAAAAAAATAATTTTCGCTTATATCGCATAAATTAATCATTAATTTAAAAATATTTTCGTAATCAATGACAATTTATTATTAAGTATTTTCATGAACGATTAAAATATTTTCCGTCTATTTATTTTTTTAAATGATATAAATAATTAAAATATTTTTACATTTTTTAAAAAAACTATTTCTCAGACCATTCTTTTTGCGCTATGCAAATGCACCCTAAAGTAGTTTTAATTAACTTTCATTGGCATCTTTTCCCATTAAACACTTGCATATGTCGATGAGATATCGCATTGCGTTATGTAAAGCGTATCGTAAAAATTTCTAATTTTAGTTTTGCAACCAAGTCAACGAACTTCGTCTTCAATCATCCAATTCATTAAAGTGTTTATGTTTCTTTAATTGATTGACGTTTTAACGAAAATCTGACTAATTGTCGATGTAGTGCATCTTCCAGTGTAAATGCCGACATGGCGGACACATCATTTTCACGTGTCCGCAATGTCAACACCGTCTCGAAATAGTAGCCGGACTACAATCAAAGTGTATCAATTATAAAAAGATGTGGTAAATTAGGGAATTCAAATCAAAATCCATATATCTTAGTTTGCAAAAATATATTAAAGTTTTTTTTTTCAAAATATTAAAGTTTAATGACCGCAGTTGAACATTCTGGGTAATGATATAGTCACGGCGATGTGATATGTATAGTTATAACTGTGTGCAAACACAACTTATGATTATTTCCGGTAATTGAAGGTTGGCCCCGGAAAACCCACTGCCCATTGCTTACGAGGACTCGTTCGAAGCCCTAAAGTGGATCGCGGGCCACTCGGGCGGTTCCGGCCCGGAGCCGTGGCTGAACCAGTACGCGGATCTTGGGCGGGTCTTCATAGTGGGGGAGAGCGCCGGAGCCAACATAGGCCAGTACGTGGCAGTCCGAGCTGGCGCAGCCGGATTGGCGGGCGTCAGGATCAAGGGCATGCTGATAGTGCACCCCTTCTTCGGAGGCAGAGAGACGGACGAGATGTACAAGTTCATGTGCCCGACAAGCTCCGGGCTCGACGACGACCCGAAGCTGAACCCGGCCGTCGACCCGGACCTGCCGAAGATGGCGTGCGAGAGGGTGCTGGTGTGCGTGGCGGAGAAGGATTGGCTGAGGGATAGAGGGGTGAAGTACTTCGAGACGCTGCGCGGGAGCGAGTGGAAGGGGAAAGCGGAGCTTGAGGAGGCTAAGGATGAGGGACATTGCTTTCATTTGTTCAGCAAGAACGAGACGGCTGAGCAACTGATCAAGAAGATGGTTGATTTCATCACCGAGGATTAGATTAGATTAGACTGGATCAACGAGGAAAATACCCTTTTTATTTACGGTTGATTTTCCATATAAATAATTGAAACCTGTTTTTTCTTTAATGCGTTTATATTTATAAAAACATTTCTTCTCCACTGTTTCTTTCCAAGAGGAGGAGTCAACGACAGGTACAAGCTTGAAGATCGTGTCTAGAATCTCGTCGCAGCTGGAACATGAGCTCATTGATATTCAGCCATCGTTGTACTCTGATGATATTTCAGCGTAAACATTGCTGATGTCCAAACTCCGGTCTTATCTGGCTTCCATGTTATATCCAACCGCTTTTCATTAGCCTTCCTCGGTATCTCGGGGATCCAAGATTATACGAACTATTCAACTTGTCTGGTACCTTGATGGAGGAGCATCCAACTAATAGGAACAATCTTTTCATTCCGACATGGTTACTTTGAGAAGTATCAACTTCGCCCTGTCGACAAGTAGGGGTGAGCAAATCGAGACCGCTCGGATTGCTCAATAGTGTCACCTCTAGCTTAAGAGAACTCTAGAGTTAATATGCAAGTTATTGGGTTTCAGCCCATATTGTGACGTCTTGGAAATTCAATCCTTGTAAGCATCGGAAGTCGATTAAATGATATGAATGTATAGTCATAGTCGACACCCATTTTGGACAATAAGGAATGGAACGAAAATTTGGACGAATTCCGAACTTTAGATTATTTCGAATTGAATTTCGAAATCAATCCGCGGTGATTTTTGAATTGCCGTTTTCGCAAACGAGCTTAACTCTGATCGAGCTTGGCCAGTGAAATTGCCGAAATTATCCTTCGATCAGTACACCAAAAATTTCGTTTCAGTCCTGGCGCGCCAAAATTACCGTTCTACCCCTGCGATATTTAACCACAAAAGACAAAAAAAATTAATTACTTACCTTGAAAGTCTTGGCCATGGATCCCACCATCCTCCTTCCCCATGCACGCACGTCCCCTCCTTCTGCCATCTCTGCCGCTTTCTTCTTCTTCTTTTCCGTTTCTTCTTCTTCTGCTATTCTTCTCTTCATTTTTCCTTTGACCGACGAACGCCTCTCCTTGCCGATCGATCCATCCCCGTCCGTCGCTGTTTTTCGCGACCACCGACCCTCCACCAGTAGCCATCGTCCTCAGCCACTCCCCGCCGTCGCCCGGACCCCGACCGAGCCGCCGTCGCCGCCGTTTCGCCGAAGAAAAGTCACGGCCAAGCGTCCCCTGTTTTCGGGTCAGGAGACCCGAGGACTCCGCGGCCTTCTTCGGCCGCCACGGCCGCCACCGACGTCGACCACCACCACCCAGCTAACCCCCGACTTCCCCTCGACCGATCCAACCCCTCGTCGCCGACCGTTAGCCGCCGGAATCGCCGGAATCAGGCCTGAAAGTTCCGGTGCTCTATTTTGAACCCGGTTTGTTCCGGTCTTCGATTCGGCCGCCACAGTCACCGCCGTGCCGCACCGCCACCGCCAGACGACTCCCCCGAGTCCCCTCTATCGCCACCCAGCTCGGCTCCGCCGGACGCCGGAAACCGCCGCCGATTGAAACCCCTGTTTCGGTGCAAAAACAGGACAGCCACTGATCGCGGCTGTCCGCCGTAGCCGGCCGCCTTCCGCTGCCGTCCACCTGTCCCGGCCGACCCCCACCGACCCCTAGGTGAGCCCCCGACCCCTGGCCGGCCTTGTCCCGGCCCGTGTTGCCGGAAAAACGGCCAAAATAGTGAAGTCGTCGGTTGATTATACTGAATTTTCACTGTTGCAGGCTGCCGGCCGCCGCTCGCCGGAGCTTCGCTGCCGGCCACTTGTTCCGGCGACCTCGGCGGACTCCCACGGGGTGTCGCCGAAGTTTGAGCTCGATCCGCCGCGCGATAAACCTTAATTATATCGTCGCCGCCGCCGCCGCCGCCGCCGCCGCCGATCGAGCTAACTCACATTATGAGTTGACTCTAAATCTTGGTTAGGGCGCTAATTGCGCTTAGGATTAGATTTATTTATTTATTGTAAAAAAAATATTTTCGATCGGGACCGGTATAGATAGAAACCATGGTTAAGATACATGGTCGATCGATTATTTGTCTGTGGCTATTTGTGGTAATTTAGCAATTAATTGATTGATTGAGTTGCTCGCGAGTGAGTGACAGGTTAGAGACGAGCGAATGATTGATTGCTATAATTTGACTGAGAATTAAGATTTCTAATATGAATTGAGCTTGAAATTGCCAGATTAAGTTAATTACTTGAGAGTAAGCGAATTGCTTGATTGGTGTGCTTGCCTGGCTGAAATGCTCAATTGGGAGTCTTGTGGGCCTTGGGGCCGAGTTGATTGTATTTCTTGTGGATTTTGGCGTTAATCCAAGATAATCAATGAGTTGATTGCCGAATGCAAATTGTGTGGTCATTTAATGGGTCAATGACGCTACCTGGCAAGTTCGCATTGTACCGTGGGTACTTGTGCCGTACAGTTTGTATGGAAATTCGCGACTTGTCAGAAGCACGATAATCCATGCCCCGTGCCAGTCGTACGGTTTTAAGGGATTATCGGATGCCGGTCGCAGCTTGTGACGGATCAAAGCTCCATTTTAAGGAATGCCTACTTGCAGTACCGTGCCGGGTGCACTGGATACACTGCTTGTAGTAGCCGTCGCTGAGAGGGTAAAGTGGACGTAGCCTGGTTTTTGCCAGAAGAGTGCGGGATCGCACTAATGATGTATTTATCACGCCAGTCGCGTAGGTCATTGATTAATAATGGACTTGTGTATGCCTGAGTGGTTGTGCTTCTGTTGGTGGTAGATTTGACAGATTTGTTGTGATTGATATATATATATATATATATATATATATATATATATATATATATATCTATTGATATCTTGTGATCTTTTTGTGGCACTTAGGATGTTCTGGGTGAATCATTGTCCTAATCGAGATTAGGCTTGATTCACTGAGATTCATTTCTCACCCCGTCGTGGGACAAATTTTTCAGGTCCGAAGTAATGAAGAGACCGGTGTGGTTCGGCACCCCCACTGACTCATCACTTGATATCAGTCTCCATCCGGTACCAGGTACGGACCAGATGTGGAAACGTCACATCACGGCGATATGGGTCGATGAAGGGATACCACATCTGGTGGCACACCTCTTTAAGGCTTGGTATCTTCGTGATGGGATGGATCTCTTCGGTCCGCTTCGAGGATTTGAGGGGCCACCTCTACAAGGGGTCCCTAATATCCCCGCTTGGGACCCGATGGATATTGATACACCTGATGGGAAAGTGGTGGACCCTGCGCCTGGTATGGAGCTCGAGCTCGAGCCTGAGTAATCAGTAGCCCCCTCTGTGCATTCTAGCCAGAGTTCTTGTGATGACCCGAACGACCCGGCTCCCCCGGTTGGTTTAACGACCCGGATGTCGAGTTTTTCCAGTAGATGGTTAGGTTCCTTTTGTAGTCAGGGAACTGATGATGTTTTTGTGGGGGACACTGTTTTGGGATAGATGAGAGTTAACCTTACCTGACTCCTGTATCTTTTTGTGAGTCCTAGAGGGCCGCCCCGAAGCATGGGGTTGTAATTTTTAGTTGATGGCTCTGTAAGGTTATAAATCATCTATTCTCTTCAGCTTTTAGTGTTTTGCAATCTGGCTTTACTTTCTATCTATCCCATATGGTTTTGTTGAATGGAAGATGGTATGTTCCGCTTGCGCAATATAATCTTAGGTCGATAGCAGTTGCATGGGACGCTATCTATTATGACCTGGTGGCGATTTGGTAAGGGATGTCGCGGGCTCGAGAGTCGGGACGTGACATCCCCGCCCAAGGTGGTATCAAAGCAAGGTCAGCCTGATCCGTCTGGTCATTGGCATGGAGTGATAAGGAGTGATGAGAAATGGCATAGTTAGTAAGATTCTTGATTATTATGCATGTGATTGCTAATTATGTGGTAGAATTTAAGGGTTTGTTTCTGACCACGTTTTGCTATGAGGTAAGCAGGACTTCACCTTTTACTGCAAAATGAGCGGACGTGGGAGAAGAGCACCCAGAGCACCTCAAAGGAGGCCTTTAAGGCTGGTGGAAGAATTGGTTGATGCTGAAAGAGTACCGCCTGCGGTGTCCCCTATTGCACCCCCTACTGCAGCCTCTGCTGCAGAACCTACAGGACCTATTGGAAGAGAACCGAGCAGCTGAAGTCATGCAAGCCTTAGGTGCTATTGGAGATTTGATGGGGCAGCAAGTAAGGAATCAAGCCGCAACTACTATCGTTGCTGCTGGGACTTCATCTGCTATTCCGTTTGCAGTTCCGTCGGCGAGTCCCCCACCTACACATGACAGTGAGGAGCGTAGGGCTCAAAAGCTGGTGGAACAGTTTCTCAAATTGAAGCCACCTCAATTCACTGGAAGTGGAGACCTTGAAGCTGCTACTTGATGGGTCGAAGGGATGGAGAAAGCGTTCGATTTGCTGAGATGCTCAGATAGGGATAAAGTTACTCTGGCAGTTTATCAACTTGAAGGGAATGCTAGTACGTGGTGGAGAGCTGTCAAGGGTAGAACTTTTTCGGAAGGTACAATTCCAGTATGGAATACCTTTGTGGAAGTTTTCAATAATAAATACTTTTCGAGGACACCTAGGGAGCAAAAGATGGCTGAGTTCTTTCGCCTCCGTCAGAATCAGATGACAATTGACCAATACGAGGCAAAGTTTTCTGAACTGTCCAAGTATGCTCCAAGAATGATTGAGGATCCGGAGGATAGGGCTAGAAGGTTCAAGGACGGATTGAAGCCCGAGATTAAGAGTGCCCTGACACCGCTTGACCTCCAAGACTATGATGATATCTACGCGAGGGCGTTGATAGTGGAGTGGGACTTGTCTGAAAGGGCTACTGCATCTGGATCACGATTTGTTTCCCCAAACAGATTCGATAGGAGACAAGGGAAGAAACCCATGTTTAACAAAACCAAATCGCCGAGGGGCGATTAGTAAGCCGGCATTTCGTTAAAATGAGGTGTGCAGCTTGTGTCGACAGAGGCATAGGCCTGGTTTGTGCCCGTATCGAGGTGGTGACTATTTTGGTTGTGGCCAGCTGGGCCATCAGGTGAGGGACTGCCCGCAGAGGCAAGGTGGACAGGCACAACCCCAACAGGGAGGGCAGCCTAGAGGAACTGTGCCGCCAAACTTTCAGAATCGCCCGCCGACACAAGGAAGGGTTTTTGCAGTCAATCGGGAAGCGGCGAAGGATTCGCCGACTGTTACAAGTACGGTCCTCTTGCATGACCAAGTAGTATACGCCTTATTTGATCTGGGCGCCACCCATTCGTTTGTTGCGGATCAGTTCGTTAAATTATCTGAATTGAACTTGGTACCTTTAGAAATTGTGCTTAATGTATCTACGCCATTGAAAGATAAAGTAGTGGCTACAGTGAGCTGTCCTGATTGCAGACTTGTGGTGGATGGCCATGAGAGTAAGATAGATTTGATTGTGCTAGAAATGTACGACTTTGACTTGATTGTGGGAATGGATTGGTTGGTAAAGCAAAGAGCCACAATGGACTGCTTTAATAAGGTAATACAGTTTAATCCGATGGATGGTAGTAGCTATGAATTTTTGGATAGTCGAGGAGGAACCTCGACTGTGATGATATCGTCATTAGAGGCGACTCGATTGTTGGGAGATGGGTGCCAAGGTTATTTGGCTTCTGTGGTAGATACATCTGCTAAAGAATTGAAATTGGAGGATATTGCGATTGTATGTGAGTTTCCAGATGTTTTTCCCCAAGAACTACCTGGTTTACCACCAGAAAGAGAAATCGAGTTTGTGATAGAATTAGCTCCGGGGACGGAGCCGATTTCTAAGGCGCCATATAGAATGACGTTATCAGAATTGAAAGAACTTAAGGTTCAAATGCAGGAGTTGTTAGACAAGGGATTCATTCGCCCTAGTGCCTCGCCATGGGGAGCGCCTGTCTTGTTCGTCAAGAAAAAGGATGGGTCTTTGAGATTATGTATTGACTATAGGCAGTTGAATCAGGTGACGATCAAGAATAAGTACCCACTGTCAAGAATTGATGACTTGTTCGATCAGCTGTAGGGAGCATCTATATTTTCAAAAATTGATCTACGGACGGGATACCATCAGTTGAGAATCAGAAAAGAGGATATACCGAAATCGGTATTTAGAACACGTTATGGGCATTACGAGTTCACAGTAATGCTGTTTGGTTTGACGAATGCTCCTGCTGCTTTTATGGGTCTGATGAACAGAGTGTTCAAGGAGTTTCTGGATCGCTTTGTGATTGTTTTTATAGATGATATCCTAGTGTACTCGAAGAGTTTTGAAGATCATGAGCAACACCTGAGAATAGTTCTGGAAACTCTGAGAACGCATCAATTATATGCTAAGTTCAGTAAGTATGAGTTTTGGTTAGCTAGCGTGACGTTCTTAGGCCACGTAGTTTCGGGTGAAGGTATTGTTGTGGATCCGGTTAAAATTGAGGCAGTTATTAATTGGTCGAGACCGACAACTGCTACAGAAATTAGAAGTTTCTTAGGTTTGGCAGGTTATTACAGGCGATTTGTGGAAGGATTCTCAGCTATAGCCTCGCCTTTGACTAAATTACTGAAGAAAGATACGAAGTTTCAATGGACGGACAAGTGCGAACGTAGTTTCCAAGAGCTTAAGTATAGGCTAACTACGGCTCCTGTTCTGACAATTCCGTCTGGTCCTGGTGGTTATGAAATTTATAGTGACGCTTCGCTTAGGGGACTAGGCTGTGTTTTGATGCAGCATAGCAGGGTGGTAGCGTATGCGTCCAGTCAGTTGAGACCACACGAGTTGAATTATCCCACACACGACCTGGATTTAGCTGCGGTCGTGTTTGCCTTGAAGATCTGGAGATATTATTTGATTAGGGAAAGTTTTTAGGTATACACTGACCATCAGAGTCTGAAATACCTATTCTCTCAAAGGGAGCTGAACATGAGACAGCGCAGATGGATGGAGTTATTAAAAGACTATGACTGTGAGATCCTGTATCATCATGGCAAGGCGAATAAGGTTTTTGATGCCCTGAGTAGAAAATCAATGATTGCTCAATTGCAAGTGCAGGAGTGGCGTTTACTTGAGCAATTAAGAGACTCAGACTTTAAACTGGAGATAAGCCACTTGTCGAGTCTCGTGGCTACCTTGAGAATCGAGCCAGAAGTGCAAGTAAAAATTAAGGCCTTGCAGTCCACAGACCCTTTTATCTGGAAGATCTTGCAAGGAGATCCGACCAAACGAAGGGTCGTTTTTCAAATAGCTGGGGATGGGATACTAAAGTTTAGAGGACGGTTGGTTGTGCCGGAGGATGAAAATTTAAAGGAGGAGATTTTATCAGAAGCACATCATAGTAGTTATAGTATTCATCCTGGGAGTACATAGATGTATCAGAATTTGAAACAGCATTACTGGTGGAATGGTATGAAAATCGATATAGTCAAACATGTGGCTAAGTATTTGACCTGCCAGCAGGTCAAGGCGCAGCACTGCAAACCTGGAGGACTACTAAAGCCTTTGGAAATTCCAGAGTGGAAATGGGAGCATATCACGATGGATTTTCATGATGGGTTTACCAAGGAGTCAGCGATGGCATGATTCAATTTGGGTCGTGGTTGATAGACTAACGAAGTCAGCGCACTTTATTCCAGTAAGAAAGTACTTCGCCTTAGACAGATACGCAGAGTTGTATGTGAGGCATATTGCAAGGTTGCATGGTGTGCCAGTGACGATCACTTCTGATCGAGATCCTAAATTCACCGCTACATTTTGGAAGAGTCTACAAACTTCTTTAGGAACGAAGCTGCAATTTAGTACAGCTTATCACCCACAGATAGATGGCCAGTCTGAAAGAACGATTCAGACCTTGGGGGACATGTTGAGAGCATGTGTTTTGGATTTCAGAGGTAACTGGGAGGAACATTTGCATTTGGTTGAATTTGCCTATAATAACAACTACCAACAGAGTATTAAGATGGCACCTTTTGAGGCCTTGTATGGCAGGGTTTGCAGGACACCAGTCTGTTGGGATGAGGTTGGAGAAAGGAAGATAACTGGCCCTGAGTTAGTAGAACAGTCGATGGAAGCAATTAAAGTGATTAGAGATAAATTAAAGATAGCTCAGAGTTGCCAGAAAAGTTATGCTGATAAAAGGCGCAGACCTTTGAAATTTCAAGTAGGCGACCATGTCTTTCTGAAAGTGTCACCTATGAGAGGAACATCCCGTTTTGGCAGGAAAGGAAAGCTGAGCCCGAGGTACGTTGGACCATTTGAAATCCTAGAACGAATTGGAATTTTGGCTTATCGACTCGCATTGCCGCCTAGACTTGCTCAAGTGCATAATGTTTTCCACGTATCAATGTTGAGGAAGTATGAGCCAGACCCTGCTCATGTGCTGAGTTATGAGGAAATTGATTTGGATGAACGGGCATCATATGTGGAGCGACCAGTCAGGATCGTGGACAGGAAGGAGCAGGTACTGCGATCCAAGACAATTCCGTTAGTCAAGGTGGTTTGGCAACACCATGGTACAGAAGGAGTTACGTGGGAGAACGAAGAAGTTATGAAGCTTAGTTATCCTTCTCTTTTTGAGTAATTAGAACTGTGCTGTAATTTCGAGGACGAAATTTCCTAAGTGGGGGAGAGTTGTGACGTCCTGGAAATTTAATCCTTGTAAGCGCCGGAAGTCGATTAAATGATATGAATGTATAGTCGTAGTCGACGCCCATTTTGGACAATAAGGACTGAAAAGACGAAAATTTGGACGAATTCCGAACTTTAGATTATTTCGAATTGAGTTTCGAAATCAATCCGCGGTGATTTTTGAATTGCCGTTTTCACAAATGAGCTTAACCCTGATCGAGCTTGGCCAGTGAAATTGCCGAAATTATCCTTCGATCAGTACACTAAAAATTTCGTTTCAGTCCCGGCGCGCCAAAATTACCGTTCTACCCCTGCGATATTTAACCACAAAAGACAAAAAAAATTAATTACTTACCTTGAAAGTCTTGGCCATGGATCCCACCATCTTCCTTCCCCATGCACGCACGTCCCCTCCTTCTGCCATCTCTGCCGCTTTCTTCTTCTTCTGCTATTCTTCTCTTCATTTTTCCTTTGACCGACGAACGCCTCTCCTTGTCGATCGATCCATCCCCGTCCGTCGCTGTTTTCCGCGACCACCGACCCTCCACCGGCAGCCATCGTCCTCAGCTACTCCCCGCCGTCGCTTGGACCCCGGCCGAGCCGCCGTCGCCGCTGTTTCGCCGAAGAAAAGTCACGGCCGAGTGTCCCCTGTTTTCGGGTCAGGAGACCCGAGGACTCTGCGGCCTTCTCCGGCCGCCACGACCGCCACCGACGCTGACCACCACCACCCAGCTAACCCCCGACTTCCCCTCGATCGATCCAACCCCTCGTCGCCGACCGTTAGCCGCCGGAATCGCCGGAATCAGGCCCGAAAGTTTTGGTGCTCTGTTTTGAACCCGGTTTGTTTCGATCTTCGATTCGGCCGCCACAGTCTCCGCCGTGCCGCATCGCCACCGCCAGACGACTCCCCCGAGTCCCCTCTACCGCCACCTAGCTCGGCTCCGCCGGTCGCAGCGCGTGGCCGCCGGAAACCGCCGCCGACCGAAACCCCTGTTTTGGTGCAAAAATAGGACAGCCACTGATCGCGGCTGTCCGCCGTCGCCGGCCACCTTCCGCCGCCGTCCACCTGTCCCTGCCGACCCCCGCCGACCCCCACCGACCCCTAGGTGAGCTCCCGACCCCTGGCCGGCCTTGTCCCGGCCCGTATTGCCGGAAAAACGGCCAAAATAGTGAAGTCGCCGGTTGATTATACTGATTTTTCAGTGTTGCAGGCTGCCGGCCGCCGCTCGCCGGAGCTCCGCCGCCGACCACCTGTTCCGGCGACCTCGCCGGACTCCCATGGGGTGTCGCCGAAGTTTGAGCTCGATCCGCCGCGCGATAAACCTTAGTTTTATCGTCGCCACCGCCGTCGCCGTCGCCGCCGCCGCCGTCGTCGATCGAGCTAACTCACATTGTGAGTTGACTCTAAACCTTGGTTAGGGCGCTAATTGTGCCTAGGATTAGATTTATTTATTTATTTATTTATTATAAAATAAAAATTATTTTCGATCGGGACCGGTATAGATAGAAACCATGGTTAAGATACATGGTCGATCGATTATTTATCTGTGGCTATTTATGGTAATTTAGCAATTAATTGATTGATTGAGTTGCTCGTGAGTGAGTGACAAGTTAGAGACGAACGAACGATTGATTGCTATAATTTGACTGAGAATTAAGATTTCTAATATGAATTGAGCTTGAAATTGCCAGGTTAAGTTGATTACTTGAGAGTAAGTGAATTGCTTGATTGGTTTGGTTGCCTGGCTGAAATGCTCAATTGGGAGTCTTGTAGGCCTTGGGGCCGAGTTGATTGTATTTCTTGTGAATTTTGGCGTTAATCCAAGATAATCAATGAGTTGATTACCGAATGTAAATTGTGTGGTCATTTAATGGGTCAATGACGCTACCTGGCAAGTTCGCATTGTACCGTGGGTACTTGTGCCGTACAATTTGTATGGAAATTCGCGACTTGTCAGAAGCACGATAATCCATGCCCCGTGCCAGTCGTACGGTTTTAAGGGATTATCGGATGTCGGTCGCAGCTTGTGATGGACCGAAGCTCCTTTTTAAGGAATGCCTACTTGCAGTGTCGTGCCGGGTGCACTGGATACACTGCTTGTAGTAGCCGTCGCTGAGAGGGTAAAGTGGACGTAGCCTGGTTTTTGCCAGAAGAGTGCGGGATCGCACTATTGATGTATTTATCACGCCAGTCGCGTGGGTCATTGATTAATAATGGACTTGTGTATGCCTGAGTGGTTGTGCTTCTGTTGGTGGTAGATTTGACAGATTTGTTGTGATTGATATTTATATATATATATATATATCTCTATTGATATCTTGTGATCTTTTTGTGGCACTTAGGATGTTCTGGGCGAATCATTGTCCTAACCGAGATTAGGCTTGATTCACTGAGATTCATTTATCACCCCGTCATGGGACAAATTTTTCAGGTCCGAAGTAATGGAGAGACCGGTGTGGTTCGGCACCCACACTGACTCATCACTTGATATTAGTCTCCATCCGGTACCAGATACGGACCAGATGTGGGAACGTCACATCACGACGATATGGGTCGATGAAGGGATGCCACATCTGGTGGCACACCTCTTTAAGGCCTGGTATCTTCGTGATGGGATGGATCTCTTCGGTCCGCTTCGAGGATTTGAGGGGTCACCTCTACAAGGGGTCCCTAATATCTCCGCTTGAGACCCAATGGATATTGATACACCTGATGGGGAAGTGGTGGACCTCGCGCCTGGTATGGAGCTTGAGCTCGAGCTTGAGTAATCAGTAGCCCCCTCTGTGCATTCTAGCCAGATTTCTTGTGATGACCCGAACGACTCGGCTCCCCCGGTTGGTTATAACGACCCGGATGTCAAGTTTTCCCAGTAGAGGGTTAGGTTCCTTTTGTAGTCAGGGAACTGATGATGTTTTTGTGGGGGACATTGTTTTGGGATAGATGAGAGTTAACCTTACCTGACTCCTGTATCTTTTTATGAGTCCTAGAGGGCCGCCCCAAAGCATGGGGTTGTAATTTTCAGTTGATGGCTCTGTGAGGTTATAAATCATCTATTCTCTTCAACATTTAGTGTTTTGCAATCTGGCTTTACTTTCTATCTATCCCATTTGGTTTTGTTGAATGGAAGATGGTACGTTCCGCTTGCGCAATATAATCTTAGGTCGATAGCAGTTGCTTGGGACGCTATCTATTATGACCTGGTGGCGATTTGGCAAGGGATGTCGTGGGCTCGAGAGTCGGGACGTGACACATATGGACCTAAATAACCATGTTTTTACCTATTAGGCTTATATGTGAACATATTGTACTATATTAACAACATATTCAACAATCTCCTCATATGTTCACCATATAGCATAATCCAATATGTTGATCAGTGTAATGTTCAAACAAATATGAATCATCCATATTCAGTCCAGGACAATCAACTCAGATCGGTCAAAGAGTTTTAATAGTAAAATATTAAACTCAATCATCACTTGCAATCCAAATAAGTGAATCATCCTAATCATGAATCTATTCACAACCAACATATGCATAACAATCAAGTATAAGTAAGCCAGTCAAAATAGTCCAATGCCTTAAAAATATAAGAAACAAGCATAATAATTTTTACAAAATAAAGATAGCAAAATGTAAGTCTTAAGTAAATGGACTCCATCAAAATGGGCAACAGTAGATGAACTGTCAAGTCCCCACACACTCTAAATAATATATATTCATTCATCAAGTAGGCCATCCTAGTCAAGATCCTACTCATTAAGCTCTCATCTATCTTTGTTATCCCCTGTAGAATGTCAAATATGAATTTTATATTATCATGAATTCAATCATTTGAATAATGTACTAAAAATGTCTAGTTCTACTAAAAGAAGAAGAACTTGGCAACATAACACCAAGCAAAGAATTAATGTCATAAAACATCATAATATCATGTTCATAAGCATCAAACCAGTTTCATGAATGATGGATAAGGCCTGAACAATTTGATTTACAAAGAGCCATCAACTTAAGTTTAATTGTAAGAGAATAACTATTGTCTAGTTTCAAAGAACAAGATCAATAGTCAAGTCACTTACAAAAACCTAGTCACGTAATATCAAGTTTCAATTAAGAACAAGACCAACAGGCTTCTTATGCAAATAACTATTTCTATATTTCAATTTGAAATGTCACAATTACTAATTCCTTAAAGTAAAATAATCTAGCATCAAGTTTTGAATGAGTTCATTTAATCAAAAGGAAAGTCCAACCTAGTTGGATTGTATCATCAAGTTTGAAATGACACAACCTTCCTAGATAGAACCTTTGAATTAGGTTAAAGTCATCTTCATCAAATTTGGAATGAGACAACTCACCCTTTTCAAATTAATCAGCAACCATGAACATCGATGAAACATATAAACTGTGCTCATCATTTTGGCCAACAAAAGAAGATTCGATAATTCAAATCATACAATTAGAAGATAAGTAAATGGTAATTAAGACTTGTCTACACAGTCTTTAACCCCATTTCCCCAACTATTTTGAATAATCAATCTTTAGCCAGACACATCGGCCAAGTTATCCTTCGATCTCACATCAATCAAGGTGATAACTTCTTGTTCTTTCAGATAATTCAATAACGCATGTCTCAGTCTCATATGTCTCCTTTTTGAATTAAAGAGAGCATTCTTAATGACTTGGACATCTGCTTGATTATCACAACACAGGCTTAAAGAATTAATCTTTACCCGAGTCAAAGAAATATCCATAATCAGATTCTTTATCCACTCTGATTCTTCACCGGCTAAGGCTAAAGCAAAAAGTTTCAATTCCATAGACGACAATGCAATACAATTCCATCTTTTGGATTTTCAAGTAATAGTAACTCCATCCAAAGTGAATACATATCCACTTGTGGATATACTATTTCCAATTTGTGAACACCATGGGGCATCATAATATCCATCCATAGTTGGAGGAAAACTAGAGTAATATATAGCATAACTTTTAGTACTTTTAAGATATCTCATCAACCTACTACGGGCATCCCAATGCTCTTTACTATGATTATTAGTGAAACAACTCAGCATACCAACTGTAAGGGCTATGTCGAGTCTAGTGCAGCTCATAACAAATATGAGACTACCAATCAGTTTCGAGTACTTTAATAGATCCACGTTGGTTCCTTTCATTAGGACTCAGTCTTTTATTATAATCACATGGTGTCTCACTCGATTACACTCATTGTATCCCTAGGTAGAAAGTGGCTGCTCATTATAATCAGGCTTGCTAAGGGAGATAACTTGCCTTTCAAAACTTACTTTCATACCAAGAATGCTATTAGTAATACCAAGATCTTTCATGTCAAATTCTTTAATTAAAGTAGCTTTCGCGTCACTCACTACAGAATGATCGGAGTCAAGAATTAATATGTCATCAACATACAAGGAAATGATGACTATCTCATTTGACATAAAACGATGGTAAAGGCATTTACCTGAATAACTAGATTGAATATCATAACTCTTTACCACTTTATCAAATTTAAGATGCCACATCTTGGGTGTTTGTTTAAGACCATACACGGATTTTTTCAATTTATAAACTTTGTCCTCAAGACCTTTCATGACAAACCCTTTCGATTGTTCCATGTAAATTTCCTCATTTAACTCTCTATTTAGGAAAGTTGTCTTTACATCCATTTGCTGCATTACAAAGTGTTCAATAGATGCTAAAGTAAGAAGAATTCTTATAGTTGATAGATGATACAAAGGTGAATAAACATCAAAACAGTTTATTCCACTTTGCTGTTTATGGCCTTTAACTACTAAACGTGCTTTGTATCTGGCTATTGATCTATCACTATTCAGTTTTTTCTTTAATACCCACTTACAGCCTATAGCCTTATGTTGACACCTGATTTTCGATTAGTCTTTTTTCAGTTTATTTTTGAAAAATTCATAAAAAAATTCATAAAAAATTAAAAAATTAAAAAATCAACTTTGGTGGCCTTGGCCAAGCTCAAGGAACCATTTTTGATCAAAAATAATTTTTTTTATTTTTCACTTTTTTTGGTATTTTTTAGAAAATAGGAAAATACCATAAAATTTAGAAAAATAGCATTTGAGGTCAAAAAATATGAAAAAATAGTCAATATTTTTATTTTAATTCCCTTGTATTCTTGATCTCATAAAAAGTCCAAATTCAAGTTCAATTTTGCGTGTTCCTTTGTTACTCGTATGATTGAATTTGGTAAAAAAAAATATCAATTGAGTTTTTTAATTTGCAATTTCGACATTTTAAGATCTTGACATTCAATCTAATTGTCCTTCATTGCAATTTAGCCCAATTACATTCACAAATTGCTCAATTGCATAAATTGGGCAAAATTGTATACTTAATTGCAATTTAGTTTTTGAATTTGGGTAGAATTGAAATTACTTTCAATTCAAGGGCTACCTTTACCAATTGAAGCCATTATCCAATGTTTTTCATCATTCCGAGTCGATTAGTATAGGTGGTTTGATCCAATTTAACCATTTGAGCCTTCAATTTCATAATTTCTCGAATGGCAACTAAGGATAAATTTGGGGCTTTTGTAGAAATTGACATGAACTTTTTTAGGCACAATCACATTTTTGGATAATAATCATGTCCTAAGTTAGATTTCAAGGTTTAATTTGCAAACATTTCCCGCGAATTAGGGTTAATTTTAGAAAATCAAGTCAGAACCTGTTCTGACTGGTCGAACTACCTGGTCAGACCAATCGAACCGGTTTGCTATAGTGCATTTTGTTCATCCCGTCTGAGCCATTTCTGCAGTTCAAAAAGGTGGATTTTGATCGAAAAATAGAAGGATCAATTGGCTTCAATTTGTAAAATTGATGGAGGGGTTTTATTAGCCATGAAGCCCTTCGTCGATTGCGATCGTCCCGACGATCTGGGTCTATCGGAACTGCGCCGACGAAGGTCAAATGTCCATCGATCATTTTCGAGCCAAACGCAAGACCAAATGCAGGTCAAATTCGAGCGAAATTAGAGTTACTGGATGACCAGAATTGATGACCAATTCGTCCCGAACGTTCACCGGTGTTCGGTGACCATTTCGCACATGATTTCACGTGCGAATGGTCATCGCCAGATATTCCCCACACGGCCAATTTTTGAAGGGAGGGGGATATAACAAAAATTCAAGTATTTTTGGAGGAGGTCCATTCATTTTGTTTTGAGGAGTGAACAAAATTAAGAGAGAGAGAGAGAGATCAAGAGAGAGAACTCGCTCTCTAGCCCCTGCCATCGAGAGCTTAAGTTCAATCTGTAACTGATCTCTGACGACAATTCAGGTTGAATCGAGCCGCCATTCTACGTCAAGAAGGTTGCATGAGCTCCGCGAGGTTGATTGCACCAGTTCACGTGGCCTGTTACCTCGAAAAACGGTAAGTCAACCTTCGAGCTCCATCTCTAACCTTCAATGGCCGATCTTCATTTCGATCTCAATTCTTGCGATTGATGTGTGTGAAACCTCTCTAAGACATCCCTAAGCATGATCCTTTGTTTTGATTGCATTGAAATCGAGTCAAACCTCGCATTCGAACTCCATCGCCATCGCCGATTTAGTCGAAGCTCGTCTAGGTTATCCTAGACCTAACCAGGTTAATCTGAAATGTAGGTAAGTATTCTAAACTTCATTCGAAGCTTATCTGTGAAGGAATTGGCATGATACGCTCTGAATTGCATGATTGAACTGCCATGCCCTTATACTGTGCTAGCTTCGTTGTCCTTTATTCTGCTTGCGAAATTGCGTGATTCTACGATATGTTGTAGGCGAGGTATAGACGAGTCGACTGGTATAAGATTCTAGTCGATTGGTTAAGCTTTTGCCACTGATCAACGGCAGGGAAACCTCGGCCGTCCATTTTGTGGTATACGTCGAGAGGTTGAAGACGATGACGTGGCAGGTCAGCGGGTCAGTGTTCTTAGGTGACAGCATATGATTGGTCTATGTGAGTGTTGAGATGGCTGGACTATTAGTCTGTTGAGCAGAGTCAGTTTAGATCGGACGGTATAGATTAATCGAGTTCAATTTTTAATGACCGTCCGATTAGTAATTAGGAATATCCAAAAATGATTTCATAATCAGAAAATTAAAACAAATTAAGACAGTGCCGTTTAGGTAAAGGGTCGAGCGGCTTCGTTTAGGTTAGTGAAGATGGACGGTCCAGATTGAATCTTAGCTTTTAATCGTGGCCGTAGGTTTAAGTAATCAGATCTGACAGTTGAAAGATAGTCTGCTTCTGATCTGAGCCGTAGGTTTCAGTCAACCGATCCAGTGGTCGTGAAGTAGCCATGTGGTTCAATAGGAACCGTCGGATTAAATCCGAATAACCGAAAAAAAAACACGATACGACGTCGTTTTGAGGCATTGGTCTCGCGGGTTCGGGTCCGGGCCGGGTTCCGATCAGAGTAGGTCTGGTCGACCCGATTCGAATCATATTTTCTTAATAAAAAATTTCGAAAATAATTTTAAAAATAATAAAAAAAATCAGAAAAATCCTAGAAAATTCTAAAAAATTGTTATAAAATCCTAGAAAATTAAAAAAATGTAGAAAAATTGTGAAAAATTCTTAGACACTCCATAAATTCCAAAAAATCAAGGATTGGCCATAGACAACTAGTTAGTCCTATTTTTGAGATTTCTTATCTTTTCTTTAGGAAATTGACGGTGTTACCATTTTGGGGTAAATCGTTTCTACTTGGTATGTGAGATAAGTCAAGAATGCTAAGGTAAGAATTAGGGCCGGTTAGGCGATCAATTCTTATGTTTAGGTTTTCAAATCTTGTCCTTTTTTCAAAAATGACGATTTTACCCCTCAAAGGGTAAATCATCTTTCTTACTCCGATTAAGTTGCGAAAATTGCTCAAAATTAGGATTTGGGTCTGGTGGTTGACCAATCCTTCTGCTTGAGATTTTCGCTTCTCATTACTTTATAACATGACGATTCTACCCCTCAAAGGGTAAATCGCTTCTAAAATTTCAGAAAAATTATGAAAATTTCCGAAAAAATAGGAAATTGATTGGTTTGGTGACCAATCCTATTTCCATCATATTTTGACTCCATATTTCATCTGAAATGACAAATTTTCCCTTTTAGGGGACATTATTTCAAAACTCTTCAAAATTATGATTTTGCCCCTCAAGGGTGAATTGTGTAAAAAACATTCCTGTTTTGATTGACGGTTTCTCTAGGCTTATAAGGCCTTACTAGAGATGTCATGTTGCGTTCATGTGATTTATCTGTATGTTTTAGATCCATGATTTGCGTACTCATTTTATTGATTGTGTTTGCTAAGATAATCATTCCTATCTGCATGAACTCCTAGATTTAGGATTCGTACCTCGCTCATCTGCATGAAATCTAAAGATTAGATAAATCATTCCACTTAGGTACCGAAAGGGCGTCAACTTTGACAGTTGGCGTAACAAAGTCCCCGATCATATTTCTCTAGTTATTGCATAATCGAATAGAATGTTCTCAATTGTTCGATAGGGCTTCCGATCATGCCCTCCGCAAAACGATCGGTGGCGACTCCTTGGCATGTACACGCATCATATGTCACCAAACCACATCGATCTCCGAAGATCGACCACGTATTCCACCGTTGTGACTTGGGTAATGAGCCTTGGGAGAGGCCCGCAATCTGGTCGCGACAAACTGGGGACTTATTCCAAACCAGAATCTCTGATGGCCGCGTCCGACCAGACTTCGAATGACCTATTAACCCGCCCGGATCCTCGAGGGACTCGCGATCGGGTCGCGATAGACTGGTGACTTCACTCTAAACCAGAATCTCTGGTTAGGAATTTTAGAGGACTTGAGTCGATTAAAAAGTTGATTGGTTTATCTAATCTTATTTTCTGTAGATGCTCTTGAAGGTGAGGTACGTATCTTAACCATTGTGTTAGATGTTTTTGCAGAATGGAGAAATGAGGGGTGGAATGTTTGCTGACATCTTTCCTGTAGGTTGAAGTTGAGAGTGTATGTTTATTTTTTACACACATATTGAAGCGGTGTTTGATACAAACTGCTGTGCATGACCTTGCATTGTGATGATCACGACATATCTCACACACTGGCGATCAAACCCCGACTGCAACCACATCTAGATTACCTTATATAGGGAAAGGGTACAAATGGATCTCGTGTTTGATGGCACTTGAGACTTTCATGTTCGTTCCCGCTCACAATCCAAATTAGTGATAGCTGGCCCTCTTGGGTGGGTACTCTTGGGGAGGAATCTGCCATATTTGGATCGTGGGAGCCTGAGCCTAGATCATTCACCTGATTTTCCATTTTTTGAGTATATTCCCACATGTCTCATGCATATATTTTTGGAAGGTTGGTATACCTAAAACCACCCATTGTTGCCGGGGAATATTTGACGTTTCCCGGGTTTTAGTTGGTAAGGCATTTACTTTTGATGTATTTCGTTACCCTTTTGTTTCATAGTATGTTCATATGTTGCATGTTATTCGCATCTACATGCATTGCATACATTCTGAAATCATTCAAGTGACTGATTGAAATAACGATGATAGGAGATAGGATCTCGATGTTTCCTAGAAGTTCGACGGAGTTAGTAACCTTCAAATATCTAAGGAAAGTCACTCGTCCTAGGCCGAACACAAGGTTACACTTTACTAGATTTGTGCATGGCCGAGAACTGACTGGACGTAAGTTGGGACATGCCAAAGATTGCAAGACTAGTTATTATGTCAATAACCTTAGGTTTAAACGACTGACAGATGAGATGTTCAAGTACTATATAAAGGTGAAAAGGCAATACCGCAACGACTTAGCTAGAGAAGCGTATGCCCGCCAAAAAGCTAAATGTCAAGCCAATGAGAACAGACCGATGATCGCTCTTTGGGGAAAGAAAAGACGCCCTGCAATGAAGACAAAGTCAAGGCGCATCATACTAAAAAAGACAGGACCCAAGAAGACCCCTGAAGTGATTATACCATGGACCAGAGAATGGCCAGAAGAGTTAAAACATCTCAACCAACCTACTGAAAACTATCATTCACATTCTAAGGTACGCTTAAGTAGGAGAGAAATCCTGATTACTGAGCCATATTCTGAAGAGAAGCAAGATAAAGATGCAATCGAGGAGGAAATCCTGATGGACCATCACCCCAAAGAAGATTAGACCTTAGGGAGGGATAGTTTAGATCCCATATTCCATGGGCCTTTTATGGCTTTCTTGTTTTTAGAATTGATGTCTCCCTCCTTTCTCGAAGCTGTTCTCTGTCTCTCTTTCATTGTGTGTCCTTGTTGTAATAAGGAATTTACTCCATTATGCTCACGATTTATGTTTTGACTAATGAAATGTGACATTGTTATTTCCTTTAGTCACTGAGATGATTTTGACTAATTGCATAATTCACTTATTTGAAATTCAAATTAGATCTTAAGTCAGGTTTTTCACACCTAAAAAAGATTCTAATTTCCATTTCATTAACTGGAATATGCAATTAAATCAGTCCATGCATATTTCCTGACATTTGCATGATCACATGTTTAAAGTAATTTTTGGCGATTGATTTTTCAAAATCATTTGCATATTTTGGACTTGATGGGAAAGAATGATATCCAAGTGTTCAAAATCCCTCAAGCCGAGCTCCTAACCTGGTGGGACAGCATGGGTGAAGCCAACTAGAAATACATCAGATCGCGGCTAAGGTATCTGTTGGAGCTATTGAAGATTGAATGTCCACCTGCCTTTATCCAAGCAATGACGCTATATTGGGATCCTATCACCGCTACGTTCTACATGGAATGGTTGGAAGTTACCCCTACTCTTGAAGAATATAGCACTGCCATTGGAGCTGAGTTTACTCACTTATTAGTCTAACCTCCTGTGGGGTTTGAGACTTTGAGTCAACTAGCTGAATTCCTTAATACAAACCTCAATGAGATCAAAGCAAATGCCAAAAGCAATTTTGGACGAGTTTCCCTATCTTTTCTTCTAGATAAGTTTCCCAACCTCCCTACTAGCAAATGAACTAAATCTGGTAGTGCTTTTGTCTTGGCATTCTTTAGCTTTGTCCTATTCCCAATCTCGTCTGTTATTTTTTACCCTATCATGGCTGTAGTGGTTAAATAAGTTTGTTATGGGTGGGATTATTCAAACCTTATCCTTGCCGAAACATTTCTCTCCCTGAATCGCTTTAAGAAAAGCAAGTATGGAATTTTTAGAGCCTCTAGTGGTCTCTTATATCTGTGGTTCACATCTCATATCAAACAGTTTCATATCCACATGGGTTTCACTGAGATTAATTCCGATGAGCATCCTCTTAAAACTTTCATCAAAACTCATACACGTATTCCTAAGTTTAACTTTAAAGAATGGAAGAAATTTCTTAGAACTCTAAAACCAGAAAACTCCGATGGCTGCTTAGATTACCAACACTAGGTAAAGTCAGATTTGCATGTAATGGTGAAGACCTAGTCCCCTTGTTAGGATTCACATGTGCCACCGCATATTATCCAAGGAGAGTTATTCGACAGTTTAGAGCATTGCAAGAAATCCCTTCATCACCACGACCAGGAGTTTTCTTGTTTGACCTGCCAAGAGTGACTCTCATAGGGGAGAAGAAGAAGCAATTCGAAGCCAAGGTAGAATTCATCACACGCTCTTTGAAAGAATCCCAGACTGAAGAAGTAAAGTGGTCAGATGATATGATTCATGAGATGAATACTCATAGGGCTTTTGCAAAATACATTCGACGCTTTGAGGTAACCAAACGTAGCTTTGTAGAGCCTTATGTGCTTGAATACATCATACTGTTCATGTCGAGAGTGGAGCCGTATATACCTAAAGACATGGGATCACCGTCATATTCGAGATATGAAGAATCTCAGATTGAAGGACCTGATCTTTGTTGGGAGGATGAGGGTGCCTTAGACCTCAAGCGCCTAAGACTTGGATAGACTATTCTGTCAAGTGTAAAACGTGTGAACATTATGATGTTTTCTTAGCATTTGGATACTCATTTGTATTAAAATGTTACTTTTGGCACATGTGTATGAGCATAAGCATATTTTGTTGATGCATAAAAAACTATCGTCAAAGATTACGCTTCTTTTAATTTCATGAATTATTTTAAAAAATGATTGAAAGAACTGCTCACGTGAGACTAAGGCTCACAAGGTAGTCCTTTTTCATTCATCAATAGAAAATATGCAAATTGGAAGAATCCAGTACTTTCCTTATCTATCCTAAAAAGATACTTCCTTGTTATTTTCAAATGAACATGTGCTCTCTAATCACGGAATTACCAAAGCATTATTTTCGTACTGAACTTAAGATGAAAATAGAACAACAAGAGTTGACTTCATGAGTAGGCATGTTGGAAATCTAAATGACTGCTATGACTACCATGATAGCTGAGATTAAGGCCATGTTAGAAGTTTCTCAAGCCAGACAGGCAACAACACCTAACCTGAACGATTCAGGTCATTCCTCAATACCCAATATGACTGACAAATAGACAGTTGAAGGTGCCCAGCCGATCATAGAAGACACTCGTGCACCAAATGTCTAGACACAGCCGAAGACACCCCTATTGTCATTAACCTCGAAAAGGAGGAAAATGGAAAACAAGCTGTGAAAAATGAAGCTGAGGCTAAGAGAATAGCTAAAATTGAGGAGTGTTTGAGCAGTCAGGGTTAAGAGTTAGCCCATTTTGATAAGATATCTCCTTTCGCCAAAGTAAAGACTCTTCCGGACTACAAAGAGCCAGGCTTTGTGAGAAAGAAAAATGGGATAGGCTGTCTACATGCTCACCTCAAATATTATCTGCGTAAGATGGCACACTATTTTGACTACATTCCTCTGCTAATGAATAGGTTTCAAGAAAGTTTGGCTGGCCCCGCTCTGGCTTGGTTCATTGAGTTAGACCTTGATGACTACGACAAATGGGAAGATCTTGCTGAAGATTTCCTCATGCAGTATAAGTTTAATACAACTACAACCCCGATGGGGTAAGACTTGTTACGAATTGTAAAAAGGAGAACCGAAACAATTAGAACATATGCCCAAAGATTGTGTGCTTTGGTAACTCAAGTGAAACCGCCAATCCCAGAGAATGATTTGATTGACTTGTTCTTAAAAGCACTCCCATATGAATACTTTGACAGATTAAACACCTTAGGATGTCAAACCTTTACCCATTTGATAAAGGTGGCTGAGAGATTGGAGTGGGCTTTGAGAACAAGAAGGCCACACGAAACTTCGACGAGGAAGCAATATCCCCTGAGAAAAGAAAGAGAGGCTGGAGTTGACATAGCCTTTGTACCGGATTTCCATAAATCCAAGGTGTTCAATAACTCCAATCAGGCTAAAGGAGGATCATCATGGTCAATGTCTAAAGGACAAGAACCTAGGAAGAGGCAGCCTTAGAAGCAATTTTCCTAGCTCCCGAGGTCGTTATCCAAATTGCTCCAAATGTTGTTAGAGCAACACTTGGTGGCAAAAAAACCTCCTAGAGTGAATCCGACAAAATATCCTTATTTTGATGAAAGCCAAACTTGCACCTATTATATGGATGAAAGAGGACACAATGTAAATAATTGCTATATCCTTAAGCTGAAGGTTTAAGCTCTCATTGACAGCCAGATTTTGAAATTTGATGATGTAACTCCAAACGTGCAAGAGAATCCACTTCCTGATCACCAAGCAGTGGGTGCAATATTCGCCGATAAAGAAGAAAATCACCTTGAGCTAAAGGTGAATATACCCAAGCTAACCAACATTCTGGCAATCACCTTGTCATATCCAAAGGAAGAAGAAGGGTCGGCTGAGAGAAAGAAGTTATGTATTGCCAAGATGATGAGCCTGGGGATAATGTCGAGCGTTGCTGATGAAAGGTTTGAAGGAATTAAGGCATCGGTGAACTTAAAATGGAACCAGTTTGTAGTTGAAACCGAGCGAGAGAATATGTGCAACGTTCCACACGAAAGTCTGATAGGCGACGTGGAGTTGATTAACGGACTAGAAGAAGAGCTTGACGAAGACGAACTGAAAGCTATCAAGCGAAGTTTGGCCGATCGCAGATTTGTAACCGAAGCACTAGAGAGAGGCGAGGTTACAGATAATCTGAGTGAGGATTCTGGTGGGTACAATTTTAAAGTGAAGTACTCTGCTCCTCCTAGTTTCTTCCAGAGAATAGAAGATATTATACATGATGGATGGGGAGGTATGGATGATCCTGTTCAATCAGAAATCTTGGAAGAAGTGATAGAGCCTTTTGCACAAGAATCTGAATCATCACTTAACCAAGTGATGTTGGAACATTTCCTGCGCATAGAAAAGCAAGAGAATGATCTCTCATGGGACACGAAGGATGTGTCATTTCAATTAGCAACGTGCAGTCATCCTCAAATGACAAATAACAAGCTTGGCGCAAAACAATACGTCAAGATGGAGAAATAAATAGCCCAGTGGCAAATCTTGACTGAACTATTCGAGAGAGTAAGAAGACACTTGAAGTTTGCAATTTCAACAAAATTAAGTGATGCTGACAGGTACCACTAGTCCGAATACGAAAATTTTTCAAAAAACTTTGGCGATATTGTAGCAATGATTGAAACTGCTACAACTGTAGTAATCAAACTGGATGAACTTAACAACCCAAGCTAAGAAGATGATTGTCCAGTTAAACCTGTTGTGATTTGCCTATCAAGAGATGAAACTAACGATGAATCTAAACCAGAGGCATCCTGCCCGACGACAGTAATCATAAAGTCCCATCAGTAGAAGACTATGACCCTAAGGCAGTCCATTGGAACTATGGAACGAGAGAAATAGATTCCGTGATGAGGTCCGGATGATTTTACGCCCTAAGGGAAGGCGAATCTGAAAAGAAGGAGGTATCGAAAGAAGATGCGAAAAAGCTCATGTCTATCGTTAAAACCAGCAAGTTCAAGGTGATAGAGCAGTTAAGAAAGATGTCAGCCCAAATATCTCTATTAGATTTGTTCATCAACTTAGAGAAACATAAAGATGCGTTGCTGAAGATTCTAAATGAAGTGAAGGTCCCTGAAACTATTAATGACGTGCAGTTGGGAGACTTTGTGGGGGCAATCCTTCTAAAAGACCAATTGGGATTCTTAGATGAAGATTTCCCCATGGAAGGAAGAGGACACAACAAGGCCTTGTACATTACTGCACAATGTAATAGGAAGAGAGTAGCATATGTGCTAATCAATAATGGATCTGCTTTTAACATCTACCCTTTGGCTACATTGAGGAGTTTGGGTATCAAAGAGGAAGCAATTCGAACCTCCAAGGCAGTCATTAGAGCCTTTGATGGGATGAGAAAAATATTAGTGGGTGAAATCGAGCTGGATGTGCTCATTGACCCAGCCAAATGCTCTATAAACTTATAGATAATGGATTTGCCAAGAGCATTTGGATTCCTGTTAGGGAGACCCTTGATCCACATCGCTGGAACCGTGCCTTCAAGTCTACATCAAAAGGTACGATTCGTGATTGATGGGAAGGTGGTTACCGTCCATGGAGAAGTTGATCTCCTTGCGTATCAAAATAGTGCTATCCCCTATATTGAGCCAGAAGTTAAGCAAGAGGCAAGCTACGATTCCCTAGAGCTGGTGGCAATGGTATACACTCCTATGGTGGCAAAACTGAATGCCCATTGTATCTCTAAAGCTAACCTTTTACCAACTAAGATGCTACTAGCACATGGATTAACCCGGGAAAGGGTTTGGGCAAACATGGTCATGGAATCAGTGCTCCTCTACAGTTAAAGTCCAACAAGCATAAGGTAGGCTTGGGATATTAGAACACTCGCATTGGTGATTTTACCTCTAAGGCGGCAGGCCGAGGTCAAGGCAAGAGCCGTGGACACCAAAGAAATCAAAAGGATTCCTTTATTGGTTCTTCATCCTGGAAAAACAAATCTAATATGTTCAGCAGTCCTTTGAACGAATATTTCAGCAAAAACTCCAGGTGGTTGTTAGAAGAAGAGATAACTCGCTCAGCAGAAACAGATCTAGCAAACCCTTTTCTGGGAGATGACTCTGTGAACGTCATTATAGAGTAGCTTGATGGTGAAGTCACTACTTCCGAGTAAAGTAACCTTTTCCCTGCCTTTAATACTGCACTTAACCATCCTGCATTTCTTTGCACTTTTCTTTTTTGTTGTTTGATGTAAATGTAGGGAAACGCCTTTGGATCTTCGACCGCTAGTCCAAGCGGCATAACTTGTAACGCGGTCCATTTTTGCATTCAATAAAACACACAAGTTTTATTAAGAACATATGGAACCACAAATCAGCCTAATGATAATGCTGGCCTTCCGTATGGGAAGATTGAAGCCTGATTTGCCATATGATTCCTGATTTTTAAAAGATTTTTTAGGAACAAGGATGTCTGAGGATATGAGGACTAGTTCCGTTTACGCCTACACTTATTTCGAAATCTCTTTTGAAAAGATTTTTATGCTCATGCATCGCATTTTTAAGTGAAATAGAGATTAACTATTCTCATGACATTTCAGACATATCATCTCAAACATGCATACTAGGTTGTTGAGTGAACCAAATCACCATGACAATTACTCCTGCGACATAGAGGAAGACGAAGATGAGGGTTATGCTGCTATCTGTAGAGATTGGTGTGCCTTCGAAAAATCGATACCTCCCACTTCAGAAGAGGCAGTACTCATTAACTTGGGTGACGCTACATATATTAAATAAGTTAAGATTGGTGGACATCTATCCCGAGTTGAAATACTCAGATTTACAGAATTACTTAAAAAGTATCAAGATATCTTTCATGGTCATACGCTGATATGCCGGGTTTGAATCCCGAAATTGTGGAACATGCACTACCCACAGATCCCATTGTTAAACCTGTGAGACAAGGCAACAGACGGATGAAAGCTGAGTTAGAAGACAGAATTAAAGAAGAAGTGATGAAACTTCTTAGAGTGGGCTTTATCGAAGCTATCCCATATTCATAGTGGATTGTAAATATAGTCCCCGTTATGAAGAAAGATGGCAACGTCCGGATCTGTGTGGATTATCGGGAGTTGAATAGAGCAAGCCCAAAAGATGATTTTCCACTTCCTCACATTAATGTGCTGGTGGATAGTACGGCAGGGTACGAATTATTCTCATTCATGGATGTATTCTCCGAATAACCAGATCCTCACGAAACAGGAGGACAAGCCGAAAACTACATTTACCCCCCTTGGGAAACTTTTTGTTATAAGGTAATGCCTTTTGGACTAAAGAATGCTAGGGTAACTTATCAGAAGGCAATTCTCACCCTATTTCATGACATGATCCATAAGGAAATTGAGGTATATGTCGATGACATGATCGCCAAGTCCAAGAAAGGACAAGATCCCATTCAAGTGTTAAGAAAACTGTTTGAGCATTGTGAAAATGCAAGTTGAGGTTAAAACCCTAACAAATGTGTGTTCGGGGCAAAATCTGAAAAACTTCTTGGATTCATAGTTAGCAATAGTGGCATTGAGATTGACCCTTAAAAAATTCAAGCTATTTGTGACCTAGCAACTCCTTCAACGGTGAAAAAAGTAAGGAGTCTTCTAGGAAGATTAAACTACATCACCAGATTCATCAATTAATTATCGGATGTGACTAAATCGATTTTCAAACTGCTCAAGAAGGTTGCGAAAGTGACTTAGGATGCAGAATGCAGTTTGGCCTTCCAAAAGATCAAAACTTATTTAACCACTCCACTAATACTCGTGCCACCCGTCCTAAGTCACCATTTGACCTTGTATTTGACTATGCATCAAGAATCTTTAGGAGCCTTACTTGCTCAAACAAGCCATGTGGATGGTAAGGAAAGAGCCATCTACTATTTAAGTAAGAAATTAGCCTCATCTGAAGAGAATTATGTGCCTGTTGAGAGGGCTTGTATAGCAATAGTGTGGGTATTTCGCAGATTGAGCCAGTATGCCCTATACCACCATATTCATCTAGTGATAGAAAATGACCCTGTCAAATATCTTTTAGAGAAGCTCGCTTTGATTGGGAAATTAGTAAAATGGCAAGTGATGTTGTTTAAATTTGATATTAAGAGCTCTTTACAAAAATCTGTGAAAGGGAGAGTCATAGCTGATATGTTGGCAGAAAATTCTCAAAATTGTACATCTTCTAGACAAACAAAAGTAGAAGATCAAATTTTGAATTTGATAGAAGACAAGTGAGTCATGTATTTCGATGGTGTTGTTAATCTATCGAGAGCTGGCACAGGGGCAGTGTTGATATCTCCTGATGATCAACATTATCCTATTGCAGCAAAACTGAATTTCTCTTGCACCAATAATATTTCAGAATACGAGGCATGCATGCTAGGCCTACAGTTGGTCATCTCCATAGAGGTACCTAAGCTACAAGTTTATGAAGATTTTATGGTCATTATTTTTCATACACAGGGAGAATGGAAAACAAAGGACGCAACTCATCCCTTATCATGAGTACCTTGAGGAATTGACACTTAAATTCGAAAATGTGTCATTTGAATATATGCCAAGAGCGCATAACCAGTTCGCAGACGCGTTGGCCACGCTGGCCTCCATGTTACAGACAACTGATGGATTGGAAATAAAGTCACTAAGGATTGGCATAATCAAAAAGTCGGCTTATTGTATGCTGATCGAAGAAGAGTTCAACAGAGAACCGTGGTACCATGATATCAAAAATTATCTCCTGAAGAGAGAATTTCCTCAAGGATGTCAAGCAGGAGACCGAAGATATATAGCCAAGATGGCTAGTAAATTCTTCCTCAGTAGACAAACTTTGTACAAAAGATCTTTTGACTCCATTCTGTTAAGGTGTATAGATGCTAAAGAAGCAAATACTCTCATGAGGAAAATTCATGAAGGTATATGGTGGCCACACATGAATGGCAATTTCCTCTCTAGGAAGATCGTGCGGCTTGACTATTATTGGATGACCATCGAATCAGATTGTAGTCAACATGTCAGGTCATGCCACCAATGTCAAATATACGACGATAAGATTAATGCGTCCTCGAACGAACTTCATCAGTTGTCTGAAACTTGGCCTTTTTCTATATGGGGAATAGGCATTATAGGGCCTATCAATCCAACAGCTTCAAATGGTCATCGCTTCATTCTTGATGCCATTGATTATTTCACGAAATGGATAGAAGCCAGTTCTTATACAAATGTCCCTGCAAGGAGTATAGCAAAGTTTATCAAGAGAGATATAATTTCTCGATATGGTACCCCTCGAGCGATCGTCACAAACAATGGATCCAACTTAAACAACAAGATTATCGACGATCTACTAGATCGCTTTGGTGTTTGGCATCTTAATTCTTCCCCTTACCGCCCACAAATGAATGGAGCAGTAGAAGCGGCAAACAAGAATATCAAAAAGATTTTGGTAAAGACCGCCGAGAATTATAGGGATTGGCAGGAAAGACTACCCTTTGCTTCAATGGCATATAGGACTTCGATCAGGACTTCTACAGGGGCAACTCTTTATGCTTTGGTATACAGGATGGAAGTTATCCTGCCTATAGAGATTGAAATTCCCTCTTTGAGAATATTGTCAGTAGTTAAACTCTCTTGGCAAGAGTGGGTCAAACATAGATGTGAACAGCTAAATCTGATAGACAAGAAACGTCTTAGAGCAATCTGTCATAGCCAGAGTTACCAGAAGAGAGTGGCCAAGTTATTTAACCGGAAAGTTAAAGCCAGAAGTTTCGAGGTGAATGACCTGGTGTTGAAGAAGACTCTGCTGAATGCTGCTCATCCGGGAGGCAAGTTTACCCCAAATTACGAAGACCCTTATGTTGTCAAGAAAGTTCTCATGGGAGGGGCATTAATTCTTGTAAATTCTGAAGTAGATGAATTGGGATATCCTGTAAACTCAGATACAGTGAAGAAATATTATTATTGAAATGAAATCTGATGATGATCACTTGACCTTCGTCGAAATGATTTGAGTCGCCATAGCAGCTATTACATAAGCATATCATGCATCCATACATATATGGCATGTGTTATGTTTTGCAGGATTCCAAGAAATGAACTCGGAATGAAACTCGTTCAAATGGAATCAAGAACAGAACAATCTCTGACATGTAGAACCATGTGATATGTATTTGTTCCATCAAGTGTTAATTTTTTTTTCGCTCACTGGAATTTCCATGCTCTTCATGCAGGAATGCCCAATGGAGACAGAAGACAGCAACGGAAAAATACTGTGAAATTTCTCACTCTCCTGTAAAGGAAAAAGGATAAAAAAATGAGCGTACATATGGTCAAACTTAGAAATTAACCGTGGTTTCAATAGATGAATTTCTAACACTTATTGCGTACATGTTAGGATTAAAGGTTTGCCAGGCATGGTTGAAACGTACATGACGTATCATTAAATTCCTTGTGGGGTGAAATGTTTAGAGAAAAATAAAATGATTTTCCCAAAGTAGAGTTGTTTAGGCTATCTAATAGGAATGTTTCTTCAGATAAGAGACAAACCTAATCCAGACACGTCCTATACACACCTAAGAGATAAGAGGAGTGTAAGGATAGAAAAGCCTGAACCATAGAATACAAGGGCCATTCGCATCGATTACAAGGATTGGGACGACGAAGGCATTCATTTTTCTCCATAAATACTACAGGTGATCATTGACAAACCCTTTGAACGATTGTCTTCATTTCTTAACCCTGTCAAGAATCACCCCACATTTAGATCATGTAGAAGCAGTCCAGTAGCTTGCAAAGGTAAATGGTTAGAAATCTTTTGCTCGAATTAACATTAATCTTCGCGTGTTGATATGCATTGATCCAGGCGTCATAGGATGACGAAAAAGACGTTCATTTCTCTATCCTATACACTTATACTCATTGCATAGCCAATCTAGAGTGAAAGTGGCGAAGACACTCGTGGACAAATAAGTTCAAGAAATAGGGATTACATGAAACTTTCAAGGTGAAATGTTCAGACGGGATGAGACTCAAGTCACATACCTTACATGATCATAAAAATCTTAGATCCTAGAAAAAGAAAAGGAAAAGACGGGATCGAAAAAGAGAAAAAGTCAAATCTCTATGCATTAAAAAAGAGACAAAGAGCCCGACAAAAGCAGGGCCGACCCACACTGGAATGCTGAAAAGTCGTAAGATTGATTTTTGGGACACCAAGAGATTACCGGATGCCTCAATCCCCAACAAATTCTGAAGTAAAGAAGAATCCTCAGGAATTCTGCAGCAAAAGGCTACCCCTCGAATGGAATCATAACCGACTGCCAAAAATAAACAAGGTCTTTCAAAGATTGGACCCATTCTCAAGGCATATGGTATCAAGAAGACTAAAGATGTTCTTCAAAGATTCATCAACCAAGGACAGAACAAAGGGCTGGTCAGGAATGATCACCAATGTCAAAACCTTCACGATTTCGGGCAAAAAATAAACTTTTTTCGATCCTCAATCCTACCAACATTACAACCCTTCGCAGTCTTTTCTGACTAAGACGCCTAGGTTAATGTGTACCTTAGCTCGAAGAGGTACAAACAAAATTATTTCTTTCTCATTTTGTAGGGTTCTTGACTTGTAAACCCGGAGCATATGAAGAAAATTTTCATTCAAAAGACCTGACTTAGAGAATGAGTCCCCCCTTTGGGAGCCATGTCCAAGCCTAACATTACGGTCCCGCAGAGACCTCCCGATTGATTGAATTGTATGCGCTGCGAATAGCCCCGAAACCCAGGTACATGTTATTAGAAAATTCGAGTGCTTTCTTTATAAAAGACCAAAGTCGAAGAATCGGTGAGAAGCCCTCTTTGACGGAGACATTCCAATATAATGTTTAAAAAATAAACTTTCTTGGAAACTTCAAATTGTTTGATCTAGAATTTTCCTTACAGGGATTTCTGATCATATTTGCATGCTTTCAAATGTCTCGGGTAACCTCCAGCATCATGAGTCATTTTGCATAATCACATAGGTCAAAGTAAAGCTTTACCTGCATTATAACTGTCATTGCCTCGAGATAACTAATATCTTTTCGATGAGAAATGAACCATCAGGTTTAGACTTCTATAAGACCCATGGTGACCCAAGTCAAAGAAGGATGCCCTGCTCAATAATGAAGAACTTCATAATTATCTTAATGTGAGATTTTAGGTTTGAGCTTTCTGCAGAATACTTGGAACCCCCAAATCCCAGAACGACACCTCACTTGTCGAAAGAACAATCTTCGGAATTATCTTTCCGAAAAGTTTCATGTAACCCCTAAATCCCATAAGAGTCTCGTTAACAAAATTTTTGCAGGTTTGAGCTTTCTGCAAGATACTTGGAGTCCCCAAATCCCAAAATGACGCCTTGTACGTCGAGAAGATAATCTTTAGAATCAGCTCTCTGTAAGGTTCTAGGTAACCCCTAAACCCTAGGATAGCTCTTTTGGTAAAACCTAAGAGTTAAGTATACCTCATTTATACAAACCCTTGTGATTCCTCAAGGTGTAGGATCAACCTAATGTCCGACAAACCATAAAGAACGGGTGCGTCACCTGTAGGTTCTTAGTGAATAGGAAGCCTAGTGTCCGACAAACCCTAAAGAACGGATGCGTCACCTTTAGGTTCCTGGTGGATAGGAAGCCTAGTTTTCGATAAACCCTAGAAGAACGAGTGCGTTACCTTTAGATTCCTAGCGGATAGGACGCCTACTTTCCAACAAATCCTAAAAAACGGGTGTGTCACCTTTAGGTTCCGGGTGGATAGGAAGCCTAGTCTCCGACAAACCCTAAAGAATGGGTGCGTCATCCATAAGTTCCTGATAGAAGGGAGTCCTATTCATGGTCTGATCCACTATACGAATCGAGACTTTTGACAATCCCCAAAGAATGGGTGCGTCATCCATAGGTTCCTAATAGAAAGGAATCCTATTCATGGTCTGATCTATCATACGGATTGAAATCTTTAACAATTCCTAAAGAACGGGTGCGTCATCCATAGATTCCTATCGTATAAGAATCCAATTCTGGTTTAGCCTACTATACGAGCTAGAACTTAACTGCCCTAGAATGCTCAAGAGACGAGTTCTTTAGGTATTCACTTGAATCCGCCATATACCGCGTATACCGCATAAGCATCAAGCAGGTGAGTAACAAGTAAATAGCTCTACTCTCTCTCTCTCTCTCTCTCTCTCTCTCTCTCTCTTTCTCTCACATAAGCAAAAATAGAATGAACAGAACGTTCACCAGTAAGACAAGAAAGATCGAATGCCAGGATTCGTTTTTCTTTTTCCCAGTCGAGTCAATCTAGACTCAGGTGTCACCTGTCTTTGAGTGAAACCTCTCATGAGATTTCTTTCAAAGAGGGGCAGCTATTGACACCTAATTTTCGATTAGTCTTTTTTCAGTTTATTTTTAAAAAATTCATAAAAATTGAAAAGTTACAAAATCAACTTTGGTGGCCTTGACCAAGCCCAAGGAACCATTTTTGACCAAAAATAAATTTTTTTATATTTTTTGATATTTTTTTAGAAAATAAGAAAATACCCGAAAATTCATAAAAATAGCATTTGAGATAAAAATATATATATGAAAAAATAGTCAATATTTTTATTTTTATTCCATTGTATTCTTGACCTCATAAAAAGTCCAAATTCAAGTTTAATTTTGTGTGTATTGAATTTGGTAAAAAAATGTTAATTAAGTATTTTAATTTGTAATTTCGACATTTTTTAGGTTTTGACATTCAATCTAATTGTCATTCATTGCAATTTAGCCCAATTATTTGAACAAATTGTACAATTGCATGAATTGGGCGAAATTGCATACTTAATTGTAATTTAGTCCTTGAATTTGGGCATAATTAAAATTACTTTCAATTCAAGGGCTACCTTTATAAATTGAAGCCATTACCCAATGTTTTTCATTATTCTGAGTCGATTGGCATAGAGTGTTTGATCCAATTTGACCGTTTGAGCCTTCAATTTCATAATTTCCCGAATTGCAATTAAGGATAAATTTGGGGCTTTTGTAGAAATTGACATGAGCTTTTGAGCAAAATCACATTTTTGGATAATAATCATGTCCTAAGTTCAATTTTGAGGTTTAATTTGTAAAAATTCCCCGCGAATTAAGGTTAATTTTGAAAAATCAAGTTAGAATCGGTTTTGACCGGTCGGATCGCCCGGTCAGACCAGTCGAACCGATCTTCTACAGTTCATCTTCTTCATCCTATCCGCTCCATTTCTGCAGTTCAAAAAGGCGGATTTTGATCGAAAATGGAAGGATCAATTGGCTTCAATTCGTAAAATTGATGAAGGGGTTTTATTAGCCATGAAGCCCTACGTCGATTGCGATCGGCCCAACGATCTGGGTCTATCGAAACAGCGCCGACGAAGGTTAAATGTCCGTCGGCCGTTTTCGAGCCAAACGCAAGACCAAATGCAGGTCAAATTCGAGCAAAATTAGAGTTGTCGGATGATCAGAATTGATGACCAATTCGTCCCGGACATTCACCGGTGTTCGGTGACCATTTCGCACGTGATTGCACGTGCGAATGGTCATCGCCAGATATTCCCCACATGGCCGATTTTTGAAGGGAGGGGGTTATAACAAAAATTCAAGTATTTTTGGAGGAGGTCGGTTCATTCTGTTTCGAGGAGTGAACAGAATTGAGAGAGAGAGATCAAGAGAGAGAACTCGTTCTATGGCCCATGCCATCGAGAGCTTGAGTTCAACCTGCAACTGATCTCCGGCGAAGATTCAGGCTGAATCGAGCCGCCATTCTATGTCAAGAAGGTTGCATGAGCTCCGTGAGGTCGATTGCACCAGTTCACGCGGCCTGTAAACTCTGAAAACAGTAAATCAACTTTCGAGCTCCATCTCTAACCTTTGATGGTCGATCTCAATTCTTGCGATTGATGTGTGCGAAATGTCTCTAAGACATCCCTAAGCATGATCCTTTGTTTTGATTACATTGAAATCGAGTCAAACCTCGCATTCGAACTCTATTGCCATCGCCGATTCAGTCGAAGCTCGTCTAGGTTATCCTAAATCTAACCAGGTCAATCTGACCTGCAAGTAAGTATTTTGAACTTCATTCGAAACTTATCTGCGAAGGAATTGGCGTGACACACCCTGAATTGCATGATTGAACTGCCATGCCCTTATACTGTGCTAGCTTCGTTGTCCTTGATTCTGCCTGCGAAATTGCGCGATTCTTCAATATGTTGTAGGCGAGATGTAGATGAGTTGATTGGTATAAGATTCGAGTCGATTGGTCAAGGTTTTGCCACTAATTAACGGCGAGGAAACCTCGGCCGTCCATTTTGTGGTATACGTCGAGAGGTTGAAGACGATGACGTGGCAGGTCAACGGGTCAATGTTCTTAGGTGGCTACATATGATTGGTCCACGTAGGTGTCGAGCTGGCTGGACCGTTAGTTTATTAAGCCGAGTGAGTTCAGATCGGACAGTCTAGATTAATCGATTTCAATTTTTAATGACCGTCCGATTAGTAATTAGGAATATTCAAAAATGATTTTATAATAAAAAATTAAAACAAATTGAGACGGTGCTGTTTAGGTAAAGGGTCGAGCGGCGTCGTTTAGGTTAGTGAAGATGGACGGTCCAGATCAAGTCTTAACTTTTAATCGTGGCCGTAGATTTAAGTAATTAAATTTGATGGTTGAGGGATAGTCTACTTTTAATCTGACTCGTAGGTTTCAGTTAACAATCTAGTGGTCGTGGAGTAGCCACGTGGTTTAATAGGAACCGTCAGATTAAATCCGAACCAAAAATAAAAAAAAAACACGATACGACGTCATTTTGAGGCGTTGGTCTCGCTAGTCTGGGTTCCGATCGGAGTGGGTCGGGGGGTCGACCCGGTCCGAATCATATTTTCTTAATAAAAAATTCAAAAATAATTTTAAAAATAAAAAAATCAGAAAAATCCTAGAAAATTCTAAAAAAATGTTAGAAAATCCTAGAAAATCCAAAAAAATGTAAAAAAATCATGAAAAATTCCTAGACACTCAAGAAATTTCCAAAAATTGAGGATTGGCCACAAAAAACTGGTCAGTCCTATTTTTGGAATTTCTTATCTTTTTTTCAAGAAATTGACGGTATTACCTTTTAGGGGTAAATCGCCTCTACTTGGTATGTGAGATAAGTCGAGAATGCCAAGGTAAGAATTAGGGTCGGTTAGGCGACCAATTCTTATGCTTAAGTTTTCGAATCTTGTCCTTTTTTCAAAAATGACGATTTTACCCCTCAAAGGGTAAATCATCTTTCTTACTCTAATTGAGTTGCGAAAATTGCTCAAAATTTGAATTTGGGTCTGGTGGTCGACCAATCCTTCTACTTGGGATTTTCATTTCTCATTACTTTATGAAAAGATTATTCTTCCCTCAAAGGGTAAATCGCTTCTAAAATTCCAAAAATATTCTGAAAATTTTTGAAAAATAGGAAATGGATTGGTTTGGTGACCAATCCTATTTCCATCATCTTTTGACTACATATTTCATCGGAAATGACAAAATTTTCCTTTTAGGGTACATTATTCCAAAACTTTTCAAAATTACGATTTTGCCCCTCAAGGGTGAATTGTGTCAAAAACATTCCTAAGCCTTGATTGACGTTTCTCTAGGCTAATATGGCTTTATTAGAGATGCCATGTTGTGTTCATGTGATTTATCCGCATGTTTTGGATCCTTAATTTGCGTACTCATTTTGTTGATTGTGTTTGTTAAGATAATCATTTCTATCTGCATGAACTCCTAGATTTACAGTTCGTACCGCACTCATCTGCATGAAATTTTAAGGTTAGATAAATCATTCGACTTAGGTGCCGAAGAGCGTCAACTCTGACAATTGGCGTAATAAAGTCCCCGATCCCATTTCTCTGATTATCGCAGAATCGAATAGAATGCTTCGAACTCTTTGATAGGGCTTCCGATCGTGCGCTCCGCAAAACGATCGGCGGCAACTTGGGTAACGGGCCTTGGGAGAGGCCTACGTCCGACCAGACTTCGAACGGCCCATTAACCCGCCCGGATCCTCGAGGGATCCGCTATCGGGTCACGACACCTTAGACCCTTTTGGCAAATTGACTAGTTGCCAATTGCGGTTCTGCAATAGAGAGTAAATTTCATTATCTATGACTTCTGCCCACAGTAGTGTTTCTTTAGATCTCATTGCTTCCTAATAAGAGAATGGATCATACTCTAGATGGTAAGTAACAAAGTTCTCACAAAAACTTCTAGGTACTCTCTCTTATAGATACTCTAATTGGAACTGGTTCAACAATAAGTTGTGTGGGATTAGTGTCAGAAGGATGCTCAGATTCTACAGGAGATTCTAAAATCATATCTACAGATCCAGAAACATACAAACCATGATCTCTGAGAAACTTATTTTGGAAGAATTCTGCATCTCTAGATTCTATCACTGTGTTAATAGATAGATCCAAAAACCTATTTACAGCACTATTTTCTACACTACCTAGATATACACAAGTAATGGTTCTAGGTCCCATCTTAGATCTCTTAGGATCTTGTATTCTTATATAAGCAACACAATACCAAGTCTTAAGAATATCATATCTACAATGAATTTTATGTCATATCTCATAAGGTGTCATAGACAACTCAGAGTGCGGCAACCTTTTCAAGATGTGATTAGTAGTTATAACTGCTTCTTTCTAGTAGGAGGAAGTCATGCTAGCTGTAAGTAGCATGGATTTTAATATTTCAGTTAGCATTCTATTCTTACGCTCGACAAACCATTTGATTGAAGTGAGTAAAGAGCAATGGTTTCAAGTATTATCCCATTTGAAGCACAAAATTTCTTGTATCCTGTCATTGTATGTTCACCTCTTCTATCACTCCTAAACATCTTAATTTTCAAGTTGAGTTGATTTTCTACTCTAAACTTGAAAATCTTAAAATTTTCAAAAGCCTCATCTTTTGATTTCAACAAATAGACACGACAATATTTAGAAAAATCGTCTATGAATGTTATTAAATACTTCCAACCATCTCTAGTAACCTAATTTCTAAAGTCACAAATGTCAGAATGTATTAGCTCAAGAAGTTGTGTGCTTTTAGAAATTGACTTAAAAGGTTCTCTAGTTATCTTAGCTTGTGTACACACTTCATATTTGTTAAATCGAATAGAAGTATCCAATGGAATGTTGTGAGTTTTAGCTAAATGTTGCATTTTCCTATAGTTTACATGTTTAAGTCTATTAGCAACAACTTTGGATCAATCAAAGTAGAGCTCGCATGTCTTATGCTATTAGTATTTAAACTCAACCTATACATATCATTAACCATGAATCCACAATCGAAATAACATGAGTTAATAGATAAAATTACTCTACCATTCATAGTTGAAAAAGACATACCAGCTTTATCAAGCAAACTCATAGATATCAAATTCTTTTTAAGTAAAATTACTACTCTAACATGTTTCAGAGTTAGTAATTTACTTTAAAAAATTACCAAATTTGCAGTTCCAGCATGAGTCACCTCTGCCTCATCACCATTACAATTTTTCACCGTGTCTTTCACTTTTTTGACCTCAGTGAGTAAGTTCTTGTCATTTGTAGCATGACAAGTAGCGCCACTGTCCAACCACCACTCAGAAGAAACGCTGGCCTTTTCATTCTTCATCATTCCAATGAAGGCTTGAGGCTCAGATTCACTAATTAGCATATTAGCCTTATTTTGTGATGTGCCATTCTTTGACTTATTTCATAGCTCACACTCTGCTGCCCTGTGACCTCACTTTTCACAGTTATGACACTTGCTCTTTTTCTTCCTTTTGGAGATAGTTTTTTTGGACTCTAACTGTGAAGAGGATTTATCTTTTGGTGACTTAGACTTTTTTTGAGGTTTATTAGAGTGTGAAATAAAGTTGCAATTTACTTTTGTTAATTTATTTGTTCCAAAATTTTCCTAATAATGTTTTGATCCTTAATGTGAATATACCTCTTTAATTCATCCAGTCTCATCTATTTTTTCTATCTGTGCATTTCAATCTTGAAAGAACTCCATTCAGGAGGTAGCTTATTTAACACAAGACTGACAAAGAGATTATCAGACATATTAGAGTTATCCTCTTTCAGCTTGTTCCTCATGTTTTCAAGTCAATTAACTGAGAGGTGATACTCAAATTCATATTAAATTTAAAGTGAAAGAAGGTTTCCGCTATGAGAGTTTTAGAGAGCCCCTCTTGTTTTTTGAACTGAGCGTCCAAGTGATCCCATATCTCTTTTGCCGTTTTATACTCACTATAAGTCATAACTAGACGAGAATTTAGAGAGGTCAACAAATAATCTCTACTAAATCTTCATCTTTGCTCCATTGATATTCATCCACATCTTCAGTGGTAGATGCAAAATCACTCAATACAGTGTAGAATATTTCATGTTCTTTCATGCCAAATTGAACATATAATTTTCAACCATGAAATTTAGTAACATCAAATGATTGTAGCTTTATAATATCATAAGAACTATGTTTTACCATTTTAATCAAAGCAAAGACTTAGAAAGAGTGCATCTTGTAGTTCTCGGAGCTCATAAAGTCGAATAAAGCCCCTAACCTTTGCCAAACTGCTCCGTAGAAGTGGAATTTGACAAAACAAGCCCCAAAATGAATTCGGAGTACTAAAAAATCTTAAGATAGACTGCCCGTGTCGCCAGAAACTCACCAAGAAAAAATAGACGAAAAATCGCCGAAAAAACGCAGAAAATCACGCGCAACAGTGACAGAGAAAATTCCCACTACCGTATCTCCGTCGTTCGACCTCCGTTCGATGCGAGTGACTACTCAAAACGTTCGTATCGATGAGTAGAACAAAATCCAAATGGTTTCACCCTCTGAAATTGACTATAATTTATGGATTTTTGAATAAAAAATTTCAGCCATCGCATCTTCAAACTCAGATCCCGTCCAATCCCACCGTCGAAATCGAAAGTAAATTATACCTGCGAGTTCATCTCGACAAAATCTTCAAGTAGACACCTTACTCGCTCAAATCTGACACACGAAGATAATACTTTAAGATTGTTGAATGTTAGGGTTTGGGAGAATAGAAAGTGTTTTGGTTGCTTGAAGTATTATACCAAGAGATATCAAGTTTGGAACTCTCAACAGTATTACCTCCAGCTTAGAAGAACTCTACAGTTAATATGCAAGCTATTGGGCTCCAGCCCATATGAATCCAAATAATCATACTTTCACCTATTGGACTTATATGTAAACATATTATCTGGACTATATTAACAATATATCCAACATCTCGGTGATCTATAATTATATGAACTATTCAACTTGTCTGGTACCTTGATGCATGAGCATCCAACTCATGAGAACAGTCTTTAAATTCCGACATGGTTCCTTCGACAAGTATCAATTTCGCCTCGTCGACAAGTAAGAGTGAGCAAATCGGATCACTCGAACCGGGACTGCCTGGAGCAAATCGGGTGAAAACAGTCTTTAAATTCCGACATGGTTCCTTTGACAAGTATCAATTTTGCCTCGTCGACAAGTAGGAGTGAGCAAATCGGATCACTCGAACCGGGACTGCCTGGAGCGGACTGGGACTGTTGGTCCGGTTCCCTATTCTAGAGGGCGGCGGTCCGGTTCCCGGTTCTAGGGGCATAAAACCATACTGGACTGGTTGATTTTTTTTTTTTTTAAATTAACCCTAAACAGATTAAGACCGGCTATGGGCGTATTTCTTCATATTTCTTCTCTGTCCTCTGTTATACATCTACCTCTGAACATTTTTTCTCATATAGAGGTTTGCAACGACTCTTGCAATGAATTCAACGGTCCATGTTCTTCTTCAGACCAAAATCCATGTTACATGGCATTGCCTCGGGATAAAGTTATCACTTGGCAAAGTCCATCTCGTACAGGAAAAGTTGGCGTTACTCAACCAAGCAGAAGCAGCAAAACCTAAGCTCGAGGTTGAGAAGTTGAAGTGCAGATCGAGAGACATAAACCAATGACGAAAGGTGCCATATTGGGTTGAAGTTGAACAGACACCTAAGTGGGAATTTTGATGGTTGATTCATCAGTAGCTGAGAATATAAATCGGTTTATGAGCGATCTGACCTTGGTAGCTGAATGAACTCACAAAAAAGATAGTTTCAACACAACGGTGGTTTTCGAGAGAAGTTTCATGTTACTAGTTCTATGGAATCGCCCGAGAACTAAACCGAACTGTCGGTCCGGTCCCCGGTTCTGGAAAATGGGAACCGAGACCACAAGTTTAGTTCTCGGTTCTTGAAAGAAACAGGACTGGACCAGGAATAGATCACCCTATCGACAAGCACATCGACGTCTACGTTCATTCAGGCCAATACAGACTATGGTTACAACTTGCTAAATTGGATTGATTATATAGGTGTCCATGTGTGATGACCAGAGAGTCATCAATTCTCTAACAACGTTGCTGATTCCACTGCGGACAACAGCATATGATGGGAGACTAAACTGAGTCATTTCCTTGATTATTTGGAGATATCCCAAGGCGATTAGTCGCTCGTCAAGGCTGGAGCACGAATTTGAAAGAATCAAGAATTAGTTTCTTTGTCTTTAATGCATTTCTAAGTTCTTAGGTCTTTTATTACGATTTTTGGCTCCTGGGGTTTTTACTGCTTTCTAGTTTCCATGATCCTTTACTGTTCGAGGAGTCCCTATGTTCGTCTAATCCCCAAGTCTTTATTGTTCTTCTATTTTCTATGTCCGAATCCCACTATGAGTTCTCTCAGGAGAAATTGACAGAAATGAAAACTCAGACTAGCATTCGATTACATACTCGTCATCGGATGCCATGGAATATCGTAAGATCACCCAAAGGCACATATTAGGAGAAATACACAAATTTGTTACAGATTCCAAGTTTCACCTATTTAGAACCTATCCTTTGGAATAAGTTTATCAAATTTTAGAATCGAAAACTTACTTTGCAAACCTAGAACCGAAACGGTTCCCCACTAGTCCGATTTTAGAGTTTAGGTTATACCCTAAAACCATGCTTACTCCTAGTTGTTACATTAATTTTTTTTTTGTGTGAAATCATTTGACATCTATGAAATTAAATAGTGCATTGATCCACATCAACTGGTTCTGTCCATCCATGATAGACATATTATATTAGTACTTTATAAGTATTTCAATCTCGAGGCTTTTCCTTTTTTAAAAATTGATTCTCATCTAATTCACTGACGTCTTTTTATTTTATTAATTTACTTTGTTAATTTGACATAAAATTCTGCGCAAATCATATTCACATGAGGAATTTCAAGTGGATTAAACGGGTGGATTGGAGATAAGCTGGGTCTGACATGATTCATTGAATTGATGTTGCATAAAAATGGATTAAGATGAGTCATGCTAGTCAGGCTGGATTGGATCATTTTCGGTCCGATCCAAATTCTATCGGCTTCACCCGTTGGAAAGTCTAATCCTTTTTAAATGTGCCGAAGTCCAGAGCATCGTCATTAAAGGTGAAATTTATAAGTTGTTCCAACAACCCCCACCCTCACTCGTGTTTGGATCGTCTGCCACAATGACAGACGATCATAACACCAAGAGCCATTATAGCTTCTTTCCCTTTTAAAGGGAAAAAGATTTAATAGCCAAGAATATTCAGCTACTTGCCAAGGGGATTGGGATCCCCTAACTCACGCCAACTTGAATCACGTGTATAACGCAGATCTCTGCTGTTCTGCGGGCCGATCTGCTAGAGCTGTGCTTGTTTTTTGGTTCGATTGAGCGTCTTTTCGTGCCTATTTCTCGGCTTTTGTTTTGGTTTCTGCTGAAGATGCTCTGCCCGATGCCCGTAAACAACTCGCTTTGATCCGTTGCTTGTCGTGTCTGCTGAAATGTTTTGGAAATTGCGTGCATGCAGCCAACGATGGTGTCGCATCGACATGGCTCGCATGGTGGGTTGGTCGTCGGTCGTCAATCTGCTACCTTTTCTTTATTTATTTGGTTTATTTATTTTATTTTATTTTTGTCCATTATTTCTGCCCCACAAGGAATTGTGACTGCAACTTTAGGGCGGCGACCGTCCAGAAAATAAATTATCATAAAAGATTATGAGCCTTTTCGGTAAGAAATCGATATCCCAAACTATTTTTTTTTTTTGGTTATTGTCAATAGTCTAAATTTATGTCAACGAGTCAAAAACACCTTTCGTCGCCATTCTATACATATAGCCTTTAAAAATGAAACGTGGCAACATGGACAACACTTTGTAGTATAAGTTTAGGCAAAATTTAGCCTTTTTGGTGGGATTAACTTTTATGTGCATAGTATGTCCTCAAATGTAGTTTAGATCGAAGTTTGCTTCTACCAAAATGATCTAATTTAGATGGGTATCTTATCCACTAAAAAAATGATTGAGTAGAGATTGGATATGTTGGGATGTGATTCATACTCTATATTGAAATAAAGTCATGGCGGTTCCATTCTCTAGTGAGTTGGCAGTGTCCAAGGAGCCTACCTTGATGGGGGTTGCAAGGGGCAACGTGTCCGGAGGACGTTAAAGGGCTTTTATAGTTTGAACCTATATTATATTTATAGCTTGAGCTTTGACTTCTGAATAACTACGGTAACATATAATTCTTTATCTTCTAATTGAGAGTTGTTAAATGTATCATTTGGGCTGAACCTAATTCAATGTAGAAAGTTTAAACCGATTTCTTGACCATTAGGTATGCCTTGGGCTTTGAGACCTTTTTTGGGTATCTAAAGGTTTCATCGGGATTTGATTGACATTTACGTCCTCATCTGATGTTTGATTGACCGGATTTTTGTTGCATCAGAATGCTTGCTCCATAATTTCAAGATGTGTATTTGACATCCGGAAATCTCATAAAAATTTATAAACCTTTTTTCAATAAGAAATCGACATCCCAAACTTTTTTTTTCGTCTCATCAATGCTCTAAATTTATATGAGTGAGTCAAAAATACCTTTCGTCGCAATTCTATCCATAATGGCCTTTAAATATGAGACGTGGTAAGTTGAGCGGATACTGCATAGGATTTTAAATCGCCATTGTGCAAGGAATTGTGACAGGAGGCAAAATTTAGAATTTTTATGGGATTAACCTTTATTTATATTGTATGTTCTGAAATGTAGTTCAGATCGAAGTTTACTTCTAATAAAAAAGGAAGATAAAGTGAATTGAGCATTCCACTAAAAAAAGTGGTCGAGTAGAGATTGGATCTTCATCTAATTAACTAATGGATGCCATTTTTAATATTTAAGATGAAAAATTGCTGCGAACTGGCGCCCAAATTGGATGGGTTATGTGCTCGATTCGAGTCGGGTCGGATATGGATTGCTGAAATTGATACATAAAAACAGGTTGATATTGGTTAAAAATTTTAATTTGGGCCAAACTTAGTTCAATCTAGAAAGCTTTATTCGATTTCTGGTCCCTTAGGCATGGATTTGGACTTTGAGACCATTTTCAGGTATCTAAAAGGTTCATCGGAATTTGACTAGCTCATTCGACATTTGATCGACCAGATTTTTGTTGCATCTGAATGCTTGCGATCTATAATTTCAAGATGTGTAATTGGCATCCATAAATAGCGAAACTTCCTGACAATGCCAAAAAAAAAAAAAAAAAAAAAAGGCGACCGGACCTGGAGGATGAAAAAAAAATTGAGTGTTGAATTCAAATGACAATATTAATTTCAAAAGATCTGTATTGCGATTTCGGGGCCAATACTAAAAAAAACCTGAATTTTTTTTTTGGGTGTTAGGCCTGATTTCGTGCAAATACATTGTTCATTTTATATTTCAACTACGAATGCACGCATCGCTCATCCAACGGGTGGTGTGTCAAGAATTTTGCTGCACTGATAAATTTTTTTACCGCTACCCTATTTTCTGAGCAGTTCTTACTTTCATTGACTCTCAAACTCGCGGCAATCAGTAGTTGAGTATACTTTTATAGCGAGTCTGTTTCGCAGAAGTTGAATAATTTGGATTTTAAAAAATGATCGCTTGTATCTCTTCAAATTTGTTAAAAAAATATTTTCATTATCTATAGTAATTTATGTTTAAATATTTTCATAGACAATGAACGTATTTTTCTCGTTTATTTTTTTACAAAACAAACGAACCGTGCTTTTATCTTCTTCTTGTTCTTTTTTTTTTTTTTTGTAAAAGATCCCAAACTTTACATTTATGGTGCATCTTTTCGCAAAAAATAAATAAAAAATAAATGATTTGAAAAATAATTTTTTCAAAAAATGATGCAAAAGATTATTTTCAGAAAAAATAATTTTGAACTCACTTAATTTTCTCGAAACAATGCACCCTTAAGTTCATATCGAGCAAGTCGTTTCGTCACTCAGAATCTTGACATGATGGTGTCACATGTCAAAGAAGTTGCTGAAGAATAATTTTGGAAGAAGGATTGACACAAACAACATATTTTAGTAGATTGGTGGCGAAAAAAAATTGTAGGCTTGTTTTCCAAACTTTCTGCAAAATAAACATAGTCTAAAATTTAATAATCCCATTAAAAATATTAAACTACCACCACATAATCGATTTAAGTCAAACCAATTTTCATCTCATGAAAAATTCTAAACCAGTATCTCAATGACACATTTATCATATGCTTGATACTCATGCCACATTAATCTCAAACTAATTTATGTCTAATGAAAAGACCAAACTTGTACGTCGATCCAAATCTACATTTTGTTAGCATTCTTTTTTATATTCAATTAAAGTACAGCCGTGTAATCACAAGTGGTAGACTTCCGCAATAAGATACAACGCGCAAAATGATCATAGAACCGACGTGCAAAATCCATGTGTTTTGATAGGTATGCATTTTTAGGAATGGTAGATTTGGGTCAACCGTACTTGTTTGGGATTTATTTTGAGATGAAATTAACGTTAAGTAAATTTGTCATGGGTGTTGAGGATACCGATTTGATATCTTTTTTAGACATAGTTTGAGGTAATTGTATTGTTACTGTGTCCACTAACTAATATCATCAACTAATTGACGGCTTGGTACATGTTGATTAAGTTGATAAATAATTTCGAGGTAGATAATTTTGATTTTTCTGCCTTACAACGACTGTCTGTAGAAGTAAAACCTTCTATTGGGGGTAGATGTAATTGGTAATCGGGTTTGGTCCAGGAGATATCGGGGTAGATTTCATCTATGGTAATTAAGGTATAGTCAATTTTACAACCAAGTCAATGAACTTCTATATCAATCATTAAATTCACTAACCTTTTCATGATTTTTTAGGTGGATGCACTTTGATTGGAATTTGGCTAATTTTTAGAAGTGTATTTTCCATTGTAAGTGCCGATATTACGGAAACATGATCAATTTTAACACATGTCAATGTCACGTGTCCGCTATGTTAGCATTTTGTTGAAATATTGGTCGGGTCTTTTTAAAGCTATGAATTCTAAAAAGATAAAACGGGAAAATGGTATAATTCAAATCAAAATCCAATATCTTAGTTTGCAAAAATATATTAAAGTTTAGTAACCATCTTTGAATATTTTAATAAACAGTGATATGATGTATGTAGTTATAGCCGGGTGCTAACAAAAGTTACAATTACTTCCCGTAACTGAAGGTTGGCCCCAGAATACCCACTGCCCATAGCTCACGAGGACACATTCGAAGCCCTAAAGTGGATTGCGGGCCACTCGAATGGATCCGGCCCGGAACCATGGCTGAACCAGTATGCGGATCTTGGGCGGGTCTTCATAGAGGGGGAGAGCGCCGGAGCCAACATAGGGCAGTACGCGGCGGTCCGAGCAGGCGCGACTGGATTGCTGGGCATCCGGATCAAGGGCATGCTGATAGTGCACCCGTTTTTCGGCGGGAGAGAGACGAACGAGTTGTACAAGTTCATGTGCCCAACGAGCTCCGGGCGCGACGACGACCCGAAGCTGAACCCGGCCGTTGACCCAGACCTGCCGAAGATGGCGTGCGAGAAGGTGCTGGTGTGCGTGGCGGAGAAGGATTCGCTGAGGGATATAGGGGTGGAATACTACGAGACGCTGTGCAGGAGCGCGTGGCAGGGGAAAGTGGAGCTTGAGGAGGCTAAGGAAGAGGGACATTGCTTTCATGTGTTTAACAAGAACGAGAGGGCTGAGCAATTGTACAAGAAGATGGTTGATTTCATCACCAAGGACTAGACTAGATTAGACACATGAGGTGAAGGAAAGTACCATTTTTAGGGCATAATGATCTGAAAAAATTCATAAAGTCATTGTACGACGGTCAATTCAGTTCAAAACCTTTTAATTCTGATAATTTTATTTTTAAATCTTTTGTCAATTTAATCTTAAATCTATTATTTGAATAATTTTTCGGAATGACTATATTGATAAATTGTCAAAATATTTAGAAATTGTGTCAAAGTTACACCTATTATATATATGACGGCCAATTCAGTCCCAAATTTTTTAATTGTGTCAAGTTATTTCAAAACCTTTTTATGACTTGTCGATTTAGTTCTAAGCCTTTCAATTGTGCCAATTTAGTCTTAAACTTTTTAACAATTTACCAAAGTAGCCGAAATCCTTTTACGATTCACTTCCCAATTTAGTCATTCTGACAAACTTTAATTGGAGGATTGATGACATGATGGTGTATTCAACATTAATCGTGCTATAGGTATGATTTGTGCTGACGTAGATAATTTTTGTTATTTTTATAAAAAAAGCTGTTAGCCTGACAATACTGTCACTTATTTTTGATCACATGATCTGTCAATTAATGATTGATTTGTGCAAAATATAGAGTGTTGTGTGGATATACAATTGAGATTGCACTATCCCTATAATATTTTCTAGTTTAGCCTGATATATGAAAAGTGGGGGAAAAGATATTTCCCACCGCTATATCCAAACATGCAAAAAAAAAAAAAAATCAACTTGACAGCAGTTTTTCATTTAGTTGAGCATTAGTGTGTTTGCAATTGTTTTAGTGTACACAAACGTCTCATTTATGACTTTTATTTAACACCACAAGCAGTCACCGCGCCAATCAAACGTCGTTCTCCTTCAGGAAAGATACAAATCGTCTCATCATACTCGCTGCATTATCGCTTGTCGGATGGAACAGATGAAACTGGTGAGCCTCTCCTTTCGCCTCCACCACCTCCACCTTTCCTTCCCACCCGCTCTTCTCCAGCAAGTCCCCGTAAAGCCACTCTCGCTCCCTCTGCAAGTCCTTCTCCGCCACGAAGACGAGCACCCGAGCGCAGCCCATGCTCGAGAGCCTCGGATCCTTCTCCGGGTTGATTCGCGGGTCGTCGCACCCGTCCGTGGCCGACGGGCACGCCAAGCGCCACAGCCCGACGAGCAAGGACCGGGTCGCGTGGTCGGTTCTCTCGGCGCCGAGCGGTTCGTTGCCCATGAAAAATGGCTGCACCAGAATGATACCTCTGAGGTCAATTCCTCCAACCCAGTCTGGAGTCTTAGATTTGAGTGCGCAGCCTACTAAGAAACAAATCGTGTGAGTTCCGGTAAGCATAGCTACAACTTTATCTATAGCACTAGAGTTCAATTTCGTAGACTTAACGCACCTAACTCTTCAGTTCTACATAATCAATTATTTTCGCTATTTTTTAAGAGATAAGTGTATTGAAAAACCTATAAAAATTTATCATAAAAATGCTTTAAAAAAGTGTGATAATGTCCTAAAATTTTTCAGGAAAATGCCTTCAAAAAAGACAATCGAGTCTTAATGTTTTCCGAAAATACGATCAATGAGTTTAGGACTAGATTGTACTTAATGACCTTTCGTGATAAAATTTCAGATTTAATTTTAATTTTTAAAATTTTTAAAATTTCATTCTACTTTTATGATAAATTTTACAAAATTTCAATGTACTTTTTTTTATCTTCTTTTTAAATACGCAAAAGACTACTCATGGCTTCACGAAGCCCGCAACAAGGCACATGGCAAAAGGTCGCTGTAGGTGGTGAAGTCAACAACCTAGGAACTTGAATCGAAGTGGAAAATTTTCCTTTTTAAAATGCAACTTTGACTAAGAAATTTGCGTGCACGGCTCTTACTCTGACTAGTCACGCCAACCAAGAAAATGCCATATGCAACTTTGACTAAGAAATTTGCGTGCACGTTCTTTATGGTTTGAGAGGAAGTATGTATTCGACTCAGGAATGCATTGACTACATCAAATTCAAATCAAAAGTGATGTAAAATCTCCTTTGTAACGAGATCTTTGAGACGCCAGTTGGTACTAACTCACCAAATCGGAGCCCAATATGGTGCGCTATGACACCTCCGGCACTGTCTCCGGCCAAGTACACCTTCCTCAAGTCCGCGTACGCGCTCAGCCACTCGTCGGGACCATCGCCGCCTGAATGCGACGACACCCACTGAAACGCGGCCCACGAATCGTCGAACGCCGCCGGTAGCGGGTGCTCCGGCGCTCTCCTGTAGTGAACGGACACGGCCACCACATCGGCCTCGGACGCCAAGGAGTTCAGGTAGTTATGGTACATGGGAGAGAAGGGGGTTTCCAAGCAAAAGGCGCCTCCATGGAAGTAGACAAGGAGTGGGAGTTTCCTTCTGTTTGCGCCGGAGCGGTTGTTGATGGTGGTCTCTGTTGGGATGTAAACCCTAGCAGAGAGAGACGGGGTCGAGGCCGAGATGGCGACGTCCTTGGACAGAACACTGGTGTCCCGGTCGTACGACGGAGGGACGGTGGCCGTGCCCTGGAGCCGCTCCACTCGGCCATCTTTGTAGACTCGAAGGTGTGGAGAGAAATCATGGGCTATTTCATCAGAAGAACTCATGGGATTTGAAGGACTAATTGGTTTAGGATCCTCTTTGATTAGCTTATTTATTGTACGTATTTATGGGGAGGCCCTCTTTATTCAATAATTAACTGTACATATTTGATCATTTTATCTCAATCCACCAGGTGCCGTTAGACTTTGCCGATCAAGACATTCGCGGGACAGATCTCTTCTGTCTCTCGACCAATCTTTTGTGAGTAAATAATGTAAAAAATAAGGAAGAGATCTCAAAAACCATCGGAGCTTGTGTATTCCCATGGAACTCAATGTGCATCTCCACCTTGCAACTAGGACCTTACCTTGCTTCTTAAGAAGTACTGCATGATTCACTTTACCTCCGTACAAATTACTAGAAAAGTTTAACATCAAATTGGCAAATTTTTAAGATGTTTATGACTGAACTGGCACAATTGAAACGATTAGATCGAAATTGGCAAATATTAAAAAAATTTAGTACTAAGCTGATTTAATTAAAAGATTTAAGACAGAATTGACCGTTTCTTAAAAAAAAAAAAGGCTACATGCGAAATCAAGATTTGCGCACCAGAGCAGGCAATCAAGATATTCATTCACACCGCCATCAATATACATTCCAAATAATCCCAAAGGGAAGGATGTTTTAACTATACGGGTTAGAGTAACGCTCTTAAATTCTTATTCACGAATGGATTGGAAAAGCCAACAAATATTGCCTGTGCATAGGGTCATCCCCACTCTCGTCCCAGGGCCATCGTATAATAGATTTACTACTTTATATATATATATATATATATATATATATATATATATATATATATATATATATTGGGCTATTGTGACTTGGCCCATGTGATTACGAACTAGGAGGCATGTAATGCCGACGAGAATTCGAAAAATTATAGTTGGAAGCGAGAGATTAGGAAGAGACCACTTGCCACCTTCGTGGAGTCTTTTGCTCTTCCCCACTTACTTAGTTGTTTATTTATTTGTTTTTTGGATTTTTGTTAGGGCTAACATGACACTTAGAATAGGAAGAGACCATTTGTCACCTTCGTGGAGCCACAGTTTTTTTTTTTTTTTTTTTCAGATTTGGCCCGTAAATCTATTTTTGAAACAAAAAATTGTTTTACAAAAAAAATAAAAATACATTATCAAACAAGTTTCTCTTCCAGAAATAAGTTTAGAACAGAAACTGAGAAATTAAATGATTTTAATGCACCCCTTTAGTAGATATTATATGAGCACCGCGTAGTCGCCGTGCTAACATTCTGACGGAAAACTTGATCGGAACTTGGCCAAAATGCATCAATTTGCTTCGTTGCATTGGGTAATTAATACGATAATTTAGTGATCATGTTGTAAATGCCATGTAAGTTTGGTGACCGCAGACGAAGCTTGTTCGGTAGGCCAGGTACAAAGATATGAATCATTAATATCGTTTGGATTCGTGCTTTGGGAAGAAGCGAAATAACAACCAAATTCTCATTTAGATGGACACATCATCTTGCAAAGGCAAAATGTAACAAGTAAATGTCCCTTGTTGACTGGTCAAAAGAAGATTCCAAATGAAAAATTCTTTCCTTCCACATGGGACAAAGACCTTCGGCGACGGCACAGTATATATGACGTCGTAATAGCGCGAAACCACAATGAACTTTTCTTTCTATACCTCCTCCTCAACAGTACTTTTCCTCTTCTATTTCACACCAAAACTTAATGGAAACAGAAGTGGCCTATGAGCTGCTTTCTGTCCTAAGGGTTTACAAGGACGGCCGAGTGGAGAGACTCCGGGGCACGGCCACCGTCCCTCCGTCGCTCAATGAGAAGACCAGCGTCCAATCGAAGGACCTGGCGATTTCGCCGGACTCTGCCGTGTCGGCGAGACTTTACGCCCCGCGAGCGGCTCTGGGTTCTCGCTTGAGGCTCCCCGTCCTCGTGTACTTTCACGGGGGCCGCTTCATCAACTACTCGGCTAGGTCGCCGACTTACCACAGCTATCTCAATACCTTAGTCACGGAGGCAAACGTCGTTGCTGTCTCCGTTGATTACAGAAGGGCGCCGGAGCATCCTCTACCGGTGGCTTACGATGATTCGTGGATTGCCCTCAAGTGGGTGGCCTCTCATTCCACCGGAAACGGGCCCGAGGAATGCTGAATTCTTATGCCGATCTCAAGAAGGTGATTTTGAATTTCAGTTTTTATCCCCGTTTCTAGACTACTTAGTGATGTATAGATAGGATTTCGAACTCTATTTCAGGTTGATTGTGCTATTACGTTATTTTTACCCTACCGGTAAATTCCTTGGAGAATCGATTTATTTCAAAAGCTATTGGTGAAAAACATTACCGGCCACGTACTTTTCGGGTAACTTTCTGGTAACTTACCAACACTTTTTATAGAATTATCAACTGTTTTAACAGTATCTAAATTACCAAATTTTCCCTCTTTCTTTTATCCGACTTTTACTTGCTTTTCTCAACATTGGCTTAATATCTACCATCTCTTGTATACATATACCCATCTTTTTCCGAGTGCCTTACCAATATTTATTTTTATATATTTGTTTCAAATCTACGAAATATTCTATTGAGTTACCACTTTTATTTGTCTTGCTTACTATATTTTTATTTTAAATTTATTAACTCGTTTTTGAAGTTTCCAACTTCAACTAGAGTTATTATCCAGTTAAATAACCCACTAATTTTGCCTGTTAGACTTAAATTTAACTTAGCTGTTCATATTTATTTATTTTTTTTATCTCATATTACCAACTTTTCTCATTTCTAGCAAAAGATATCTCTTAACTTTCAACAATTATTGCTTGCATTTCCTAATAAAGCCTCAAAATTTGCCAAAATATATAGTTGCCAACATTTATTTGTGACTCGCCAACTTTCTTTTCCAGTTAAATTATGAACTGATTAGGAACTCTCAATTGAGTTGTTTATCAATATTCACTTGTTTCTACTTAAATTTACCAATTTTCAATCCAGCCACCACTTTATTTGCTTCATTCACCAACTTTTAAATTTGCCAACTCTTTTAAGAAAAAGATAAATGTATTAGAATTCCTAAAACTTTTCATAAAAGGCAACTCAGTCATGAAACTTTTAAAAAGTCGAATAGTTTTAAAATTTATCACGAAATTGCAATACTGCTCTAAAATTTTCAAAAAAAAAAAAAATACTAAAACTTATTAAATTGATGCAATCAGGTCTTTTCATTAACTCCATTCAACTTGACAAACAAAAAATGCTACAAAAGTTTTAGAACTTCATCACACCAACTTAGCAAGTTTTAAAACTTAATTGCACTTTTCGAAAGTTTTAAGACTCTATTACAACTTTTTTGACCAGTTTTAGGACTTTTTGTGACAAGTTTTAGGACCTTTTGTGACAAGTTTTAGAATTTGACTGAACTTTTTGAAAGTTTTAAGAGTCAATTGCTCTCTTGTGATAAGTTTTAAGATTTCCGATGCACTTATTCATTTTAAAAATTATCAAGCTGGCCTGGACATATTGGTTATAAAAAAAAAATCAATTAAAGTGATTACCAACTTTTTAGTAGTTACATTACAAGCTAGTTTTGTGTTACCAACTCTTATTTAAGTTAGTTACCAACGTTAATTTTGATTTTATTTTTGGGAAATTACCAACATCTCTTAATTTTGAAAAACAATAAAAAGCCTTTTTGTCTGCCGACTTTTTAAATTTGTCGTCTCTCTTTGGTGGTTACCAACATTAATTGGAGGCGTTACCCGATTTTCAGCAATTCCGTTACCAATTAGTTTTGCGTTACCAACTCTTATTCAAGTTAGGTACCGACATTAATTTGATAATGTTAAATAACTTCATTTGATCGGGTTCTTTTCCCCTACAACCATCTTATATGAACTTGTGCTAAGGGAGTAATTTTCATTCTTGCAGGATGATATGCATGAATAAATAAAGAGCAGAATTTGTCAATTGCTGCATATAATTGCACATAGGATGATCATTATGCAGTGATTTTCGAATAGGGCAAGCTCAGGATCGGGCCGAAGATGACTGGGTCGAGCTTTCTTATGTGAAAGCATTGCCCAAATCTCTCGGATTGGGCGAGCCGAGTGGGCCACGCCCGTTAGTTGATGACTCTAAATTCGCTACCATCACAATAAACTAAAAATACGAGCTTTTAACAAGCTACGCTGCTCTGGTTTCGACCAAAAAAAAAAACAAGCTAAACGTCTAACCAGCGTAGAAGTTTGAGCAGTTAAATGACCACGTAGTATACCGTTTAAACATTGTATCACCTTAGTCATGCTCTCTCCTATGAAATACATTCAAGCAACAATGTCCAATACAACATTCTCTTCTCTTCTGAATTAGTGTAAATAGTTCATTTTTCATTCTTTTTAGGCATTCCTGGCTGGAGATAGCGCGGGCGCCAACATTGTTCACAACATGAGCATCCGATTGGGAGAGGAAAAGCTAGAGGGAATTGAAGTTCCAGGAGCTATTATGGTGCATCCTTACTTCTGGGGCAATGAACCGTTGCCTTTGGAGACCACCGAACCAGAGAAAAGGTCTTTGGTCGAGCGGTCCTGGAGCATAGTGAGACCAACCAACGTAGGGTGCGACGACCCGCTAATAAACCCGGCGATGGACCCAAGACTGTCGGGTTTGGGCTGCAATAGGGTGCTAATTTGTGTTGCTGAGATGGACGTTCTTAGACACAGAGGGCGGTACTACAAGGAGGTGCTGAGTAAGAGTGGATGGGCCGGAGTTGCAGAAGTGATGGATGCACCGGGGGAGGATCATGCGTTTCATTTGTTTAATCCTACTTGTGGCAATGCTGTGAATTTGATGAAAAAGATGGTCTATTTCATAAATGAGGGTAAATAGCGTTAGACGTATTGGTGCTAGTAACTTCTTTGCATGGGTTAAACCTTGTATATCTCTATCTCTATCTCTATCTGTACTAATGCGATGAATTCACTAGGATTTTTTATCTTATCCATATACATTTTGTTTTCCTAACGAACGCACTTTATCTTATCTAAATAATTTTTTTTTTTAAACCCAAGACGCCTTCTCCCTTTATCTTCTGAAGCTTTGAGGCACCAGAAGAACATTTAGCACAGAGACCGGAAACCGAGGGATTAGGAAAACAAGAAGCATGTATGACCAAGCATTGTTATAAAGCATTGGTTGCAATAAGAAGTTTTTCTAAGTGGGGAGCCATAGTGGGTTGCTATTCTAGTATCTACCAAGGAATAGTCGAGGTGCGTGTAAGCTGACCCAGATACCTCGGTTACAAAAAATAAAAAATAAAAAATAAAATAATAAGACAATCTTTTCAAGTTATTTCCACATGAAAGCCCCGAAAACATTCAAATCCCAATATAATCGATGCTCACACCCTCCCAACAGCAGAAGAAATATGATAGGCAGAGGGAAAAAAAACGTCCATTTTTTTTTCTTTTATATAGTCTAAGTTGGTTGGAATTTTAAAAACCTTCTCTCCAAGTGTTCGCTATTAGGTAACAACAATAAAACAGATGATTCAGTTTAAATCTCTCTCTTAGCAATAATATTCGCAGGCCATTCATCGGGTGGTCCCCTCGCTACATACGTGATGGTCCCTTGAGGAGTACAAAAGATCAAACAAGAAGCGGACCGTCCGTCCTCTTTGTTTAACATTCACATCCCCACTTACCACCGATCGCACCTTTAGCCATGCCGTCCGGCGGCGAGGGTTGGTACGATTGCTTTGTCCACTTGGTTACGAAACTCGACATCGGTCCCACGATTCTAATCGATCCTTGCTCTTCCAATTTGACAATCCGGTGAAACAGCCTCTTTTGTTGGCTCACCATGCAACTGCCAGTGTTAGATATGCAGTCTATGGTGACGGGGATGGGGCCATTGCTAGCTAATGTGGGCCAAGAGTTTGGAGATGGCTTCCATGCTCACCGAAAGAAATCTCTAGATTTAATAATTTATTCATGAAAAGAAACCCCATCTTCGATACTATAGAAGCCATCCCGAACAGGCCGCCAGATTCCAAGCCATATATAATTTCGTCAACAAATTCGTATCCATCATCTCCTTTGGCATCAATTCCTGCCAACGTGATCCGCATCCAGTCAAACGCATTCATGACTTCCTTCAAATAAAAATGAGAGAACACTCTTCGCTTGCATTGGTTTGGTTCCCACAAGATAATTTCACTTCCTCCTCCATCACACGTCTATCCTGCCATCACTGTTAGACTTTTAACAACGAGAAATTCTCCTAACCTCTATCGATGTTCGATCGCGGAATAGCCCAAGAACTTCATTGAATCTCTATCAAGACCTTCTCGAATCTTCGAACTCACGATGGTTTGAATACAATCACGTGCAAAAAGTATTCTTGTTTCACAACGTAAATGCGACCGATTCTCAAAGTAACAATGAATTGCCTTTTGGTGTGAGTGTTTGTTCTTGAGAGAGTGATGGAAGAACACTAAAAAAAACAGCCTTTTAGTGACGAAATTTGCCACGAAAATTTCGCCAAAATTCGTCGCTAAAGGGTTTTGCGACAAATTTTGTGACGAAAGAAAATTTCGTCGCTAATACGGTGTCGCAAATTTTGTGACAAAAATTTGGCGATTCGTCGCAAATTGTGATGAATTTTGCGACGAATAACCCTTTTGTAGAAAATTTGCGACAAATCTTTGATTTGTAACAAATTTGCGATGAAAGGTTGATTCACAAATTTACTACAAATCAAGATTCGTAGCAAATTTGCGACGAATATTGATTCGTAGCGATATTGATCGCAAATTTACGACGAATTTGGCGATGAAATTTATTTTTCGTAGCTAATCTAGCATCACAACATTTGCGATGAAAATGATGTTTCATCGCCAAATTTAGTGACGAAATATAATTTTCGTCGCTATTTAGAGATGAAAAAGTGTATTGGTAGCTAAAATTTGTGACGCAGGATTAGCCACAAAATTTTTTGTGGCAAAATTCGTCGCAAAATTAATCAATTAGCGACAAATTTTGCCAAATTATTATTATTATCATTATAATTTTGCCTAAATAATTTTCTTTTATTTTTTGATTTGCAACGATCGAGCACAGGACTGGTTTTGCAACGAACTTTCATGTTGGTATGATAAAATAATTTCTTTAATTTTTTGATTTTAAATCTATTTACAACAAAATTAATTTCTAAAAATTTATGTCACGCCCTGCACCCTCAAGCGTGAACACACAACTCACTTCACTGTACTCTCAAGGCCTAGGACTTACTAGTCGAGAGATGCATAATGTAAATAACCATGCTGAAACGAAATGAACAACTCCTCCGTACGTAAATCGATGGGAACCTGGATAATGAGAACATAATACACACACACACACACATCGGTATGAATTCATGCAAAAGTACAGGTAAGCTAATCCTGCAGACTGATCGGGGCTATCGGGACTCAACCAAAAGACAACAAAAGTTCTAAGTCTCCAAAAGGTTATAGACCAACGAGGGTCATCATCAAAAGGCTACTAAGTAAAGTCAGGAAACACCTAGGTCGAACCGCTGGACCCATCTGTCTCGTCCGCATTCTCGTCTGGCTCATAGTCTGAGAAGGTCTTAGAATGCACATTCACTGAGTCATCCCTCATAGCATCCTCCAGCTCATCCTTAGAGGCGTCGATCTCTATCACCTCGTCAGTATCCTCCAAGATAGGGGTCTTCTCAAGTACATTCCTCAAGCCAGCTACGGGCACCTCTACCTCTACTGAATCCCGAGTAGGATGACACCAGCTAGGTATGACTCCTCGGGGCACCTCTGTGGACTTTAACGGACCGGTAATGACCTCACCTACCCTACGGAACCAAGCATCGAACCTATGTGGTTTTCAGTCCTTACAACCCTTGTCAACCCATACAACTATACACTTCCTCACAAAACGGTACCCCGACCGTCAGGAAACTCATCAAAATAGGCGGTCATTTCTTTCGGATCGCCTAAACGTGTTGGTAGCATCTTCAGGGTTTGGGGTTTGAAAAAGTAAGGTCCCACGACATGGTGAGATTTATATCTCAGTAAGATGAGCCCTAATTCTAGGTCAGACTGACAGTACACCCAGATGAATGCAAACAGTGAATATGGACACCTTCATCAATATAAGGCAAACATTAGACATAATATGCCAGAAAGAAACAAATGAGTGATGATCATGCAAACATATCAGCATAACTTATAACTCAAGTTAGGCATGGAAACACAAGGTTAAGTCGTACATTCCATCCTCCAGAATTGTCTCACAATTCACGCCCGCGTCAAAACGTCTCAGGCTCGGTCTGCATCATTACGCCTCGGACCATCATAAATATAAACCCACATTAAACGCATCACATTTTCATTGCCATTCAAGGCCCGTGTCGACACATATAAAATCTCATCTAGCGTCTCAACGCATCAGGATATGTCACGCCTCGAACCAGCCGAGCGCGCGAGCATCTCTGTCCATGCCGTTCATTCAAGAATGAAAGCTCCAAGATTCAACGGCCAATTCCCTTACGAGAGGAAAGAATCGTACTTGTGGAAGCAATGCCAACTCTAATCCCGAAATAAAAACAACAACCGATGACTTAGGACGGATACATCAGAATCTCATCTATTAATTCACAATCCATGAATAATAAAAACAAATAACTCCTTATCCTGTAGCTCTCTTAAGTACAGCTAGCCAACTATCCCTTCATATGCCAATCCTCGGCAAGCTCGCGCCTCTTCCACCTGTAACCTGAAAAATTATGCCCCCATTGGGGTGGAATATAAATCTCAATAAGGTTGGTCCTAACCCTAAGTTAGGCCGACCGTCCACTCAAGCAGTCAGCTATCCGAAACTCCAAACTTATGAACATACGAGTGCATCAAGCACAATCCATAGAACCACAAAATGCAAACGATAGAGATGCATTAATGACGTCACGTCCCACTCGGATGATCATATCTACTTCGCCTACCACTTCGTTACATCTACTAATCCTCGTCTGCCTCAATCTCCAGCCCGCGATTAGATCGCATCAGGCTCGGTCCGCGTAAACGCATCAGACCGTCATCGGAAACCCACGTAAACGCATCAGGTTCCGATAAATCTCCAAGCAAAGCTCATTAACTCGTACTCCGTCCCGCGATTAGATCGCATTAGGACCATGGCTATCTCAACCCCGCGACCTCGTCGCATCAGGGCGCCATTCAACCATAACTTGACCCCGCGATCTTGTCCTGGGTCTCATACACTTCAGAGCCTCTTCGTCTTGCGAATAAATCGCATCAGGACAGTGGCTATCTCAACCCCGCAATCACATCGCATCAGGGCGTCGCATCGCATCAACCTCACCCTGCGAACTCGTCGCGTCAGGGTATATATATCCTGCCTCACGTCTCATACACCTTAGGGCTTCTCCGTCCCGTGATTATATCGCATTAGGACTGTGGCTAACTTAACCCCGCGATCACATCGCATCAGGGTGCCACATCACATCAAATTCCACCCTGCGAACTCGTCGCATCAGGGTTTACTTCTCCTGCCCTGCGTCTCTTACGCCTCAGGGTCTCTCCGTCTCGCGATTAAATTGCATCAGGACCGTGGCTATCTCAATCCCGCGATCACATCGCATCAGGGCGCGCCACATCACATCAGTTTTACCTTGCGATCATATCGCATTAGCGTATACATCTACTGCCCTGCATCTCATACGCCTCAAGGCCTCGCCATGCCACACTTGTGCCATGATTTCTAAATAGCTCTTCATACATGACGACATGTGCAATTCAAGCACAACTCAAGATTCATGGCATGCTAAACAGATCAAACGCAATCCGGACATGGCAAACAACTCCGGCACATCCAATATCACATAAGATCGTCCTATAACGTTTTAGGACATAACAAGACTATCTCCTTAGACAAATCACCTTAATTAAACCAATTTAATCCATGACTCACCCAATGGAGTCCAATCTTCCTAGCATGAGGTTAGGAATTCCCTTACCTTAGCTTCAATAACACCAAATTATTCTTCTTGAGTCCTCAAGGTTTGGCCCCTTGTAGTCCAGGGTCGAACGCTTCGCGCAACCTAGAAATTTCGTCGAATCCGTCAATTTTCCAAATCCAAATCCTCAATCCATTAACTCCAATCATCCATTACTCAATCCTCAACATCTTAACACATCATAAACATCAATTTAAGTCCCATAAACTTCTGTTCTTGTAACTCACAGAACTGGTTTTGTACAGAACCAAACTGGTTCTTTTCGGTTCTGTTAAAACCGAGTGCTTCCAGCCTTGAATCCTCCTCAATTTCTTACTATACCTCTTAACATGTCTACCTAAGGGTTTGGGAGGCTCACCATGAATTTCAAGTCAAATGGCCACCGGATTCCCGTTGAAGTTCGCCGGATCGTCCAAGCATAGAATACCGGCAGTTTCTGGGCAAAATGTACAAGGCCAGTTCGTGGTAAAAAACTTATCAAATAAATCTCAAATTTTTACCATAGAATGATATATGTGTCTACTGAGTCTCCATGAAATTTGAGCTCAAGACTCAAATATTTCAGTCATGAAAAGGGGCAAGAACCGGACCTACCTCAGGTTTGTTCCGTTTCCGTCAACTCTCGGGAAAACTTCCGCCCAGAACTCCTCGGTGCTCCAATCGACCTAATTCTTGTTGGAGGAGCTCGAAAAGACATGGATCTACGTCTGAGTGGTCGGCCGGTAGCAGGTGATGGCCGGAGAGGGTGATCGTGGCCGGCAAACAGGCGGTGTGGGTTTGGTCGGACGATCAGCAAGATGAGGAAGGATGAAGATGATGGTTCTCGGTGGTCTTTGGGGTGTAGCTAGCCAAATGGAAGAAGATGAGAGAGAGAAGAGAGAGAGAATTTATTTATACCCAAAATTTGGTCAAAGGCTTTGAAGGTTAGGTGTGGAAAAGGTGACATGACCCAAGCCCTTTGATCTTTGACACTTGGCAAGTTATCTTCCCCATGGAGATCCAACGGCCACCTTTTGTCCTTCATTTTTGGCAGCCCAAGGAAGATTAATAGACCAATTTTCCCTTCTTCCTTTGTAAGGGCAACTAACTAAGTTTGAGGGGCAAAATGGTCATTTTACCCCGACATTCCGAACGTCGTTTTTCTCATTCCAAGGTTATTCTATAGGGCGACGACCAATCTAAATGACGTTGAAATTATTGATTCTCCATTTTTAATTTTCAAGGCCCATTTCTGATGGTTTTCTCTGCCAGATGTGGTTCTAGCCTATCCCGAACCGACGGGTGGATTTTACAGACATTACGCGTATCGACCCCGTGATTCATATCACGTTTAGGGCTCGTCAATTCGTGGCGACTTTGGTTATCATGTAATTGTGAGGATCTATTGCTAGTTCCCTCGACAATCCTTATGGCCAAAACGCCATTTACTATCCGAGTTCGCTAGGTCCACATACCTCGTCTAGCGTTTGTCTTTCTCGTTTGGTTAGTCTACTCGAATTGATCAGATTCGAGCGGAATACGACTGAAATACATCTCTCGATATACACTTCTCATTAATGAGTCTGAAATTGACTAGAAATCAAAATGTCACAGGATATTTGCCATTAAAACCTCGCATCTCGACGCATCAGGTAATCAAGGTTCTCAAGCATGTCAAATTCCCCTCCATTTCAAAACTTCATGATCGAGTACAATTCCATTCATTGAGCTAAGAGTTTACCGCATGCGAGGCAATGAAATTCATCACTCACAAAATGGCATTCAATGCAAGGCATATGTATTAAACAAGCATACTTGCATTCACCAAACCACGATGATAGGCATCAAACGATTACGCAGAAATCTCACAAGAAATCACCCAAATCAAACCCAATTCATCCAGTAGAGTCCTTTGCTCTTAGCCAAGATTTAGAGGTTCCTTACCTTAGGCTCAATTTAGCAAAAACTTCCTCCCAAGCGCACCAACAATTTGGTTCTAGTAGCCCAATAACAATTCAGCCGCACAACCTAAGGAATTCCATTCAATTCATCAATTTTCTCGTCCAAATCATCAAATCAAGGAGCATATACTTCAATAACATCCTAATTAACATCATAAGATATCACAATGACAATTTTAAGGCATGATTACAATCCCAACAGCCCCTAAGAATCCGATTGGCACAAACCGAAATAGGGCAATTTCGGTTCTGCCTTTATGCCCTCAAAACAGCCCACAATTCCACCTTAAGCCTTAATTCCTCACATAAATCACTTTCTAACATATTGTCCTATGTGTAATAGAGTCTCATTGAAAATTTGACGGTGAGTCAACGCCAGAAAGTCCAAGAACAGTCCCGGTTCTTCGAGTCCTACCGTCGGTTAGTTTCTACCCTTCGGAAACAACACCATTTCATCATCAAATCTCCATCAAATTTAGCCAAACTTGTTATCTCAGCTCAGTATACAAATGTACTATATGTCTACAAATCACCACCGAAAATTGGAAGCGAATCGGAGTCCTAACGAGGCTAAATGAAGACTTACTCTCGGCTTCGTCCAAATTTGTCCGCTTTCGGGAGGATGGCTGGCCGGAGCTCCACTGATGTCCAATGGCCGAGCTACCACTTAGAGGTGGTCGGCAAGAGGCGGGAGTAGAGGCTAGTGGTCGGCGCGAGCGGCGATGATTGTCGAAGGTGGCTGTCGAGAACGATGAAGGAGCGGTGATGGTTCGGTCGAGCAGAGCAGTGTGAGGAAGAAGAAACGAAGAGGAAGAAGAAAGGAGATGGTAGAGGGGGGGTTGTTTCGGCTGAAGGGAGGAGAAGAGAGGTTATACACCAATTTTGATTAGTCAACTAGTAAGAATGGTAGGTTAAAAGTTGAACAATTAATGCCAACTCACCATCCAATGACACTTGTCCTCATATTAATAATTTTGCTCATCCAATGGCCAATATATCATCTCATTTTCGGCAGCCTTGAGGAGAGGTCAATGATCAAAATGCCATCCATTAGTTATTCAGACAAAGCCAATCCTTGAGGGGCAAAATGGTAATTTTTCTTTTGTCATCTGGAACGTCGTTTTTTCAATTCAAATTTCCTTTGATGATGCAACGTCCAATTCGATTAAAATGTTGAAATTCTTTATTTTTTATTTTCCAATTTCGAGACTCGTCCTTGGGTCATTTCTTTGACAAATGAAATTTTCAGACTATCCCGAACTAATGGGCGGCTTTTGCAGATATTACGCGTATCAACTCTGTGATTCTCATCACACTTGGGGCTCGTCAGTTCATGGAGACTTTGGTTGTCATGTAATTGTGAGGCCTATTACTAGCTCCAATGGTCTCGATAGTCATTGTCCGATTTAAGAAAATTTTGTAAATTATACGTTGGTTAAGCGGCATCAACCATGCTCCAACCGTATAATGCTAGTAATGCATTCTTTAATCATTATTATATCGGCCTTTAATGGTTATAAACACTTCCTCGTCAATCCTTATGGTCAAAGTGTCATTTCCTATTCAAGTTCCTTAGGTCCACGTACCTTGTCTCGCGTTAGCCTTTCCCTTTTGGTCAATTAACTCGAGATTGATCAGATCCAGGCGAGATACGACTGGAATACATCGTCAGATATATTCTCATTGATAAGTCTCGAAATGACAGCAAAACTAGAATGTCACAATTTATATTTAATATTGATTAAGCAAGTAATAAGATCTAAATATTATAATAATATGAAAATTAAATACATTCACCTACCATTGTCAAAGTGGCTAAATACTATACAAACACAATGAACAATAATAGCTAATCAAATAAAAAAATATCAAAGTGAAAATTATCTCTGCCTAGAACGTTGTCCCGTCTTTGGCCAAGAAGTTCTCTAAAGCTTGGCACCATATGCTCCCCCCATAGTCTAGTTTACCTCGATAACATAGGTAAATTGTGTCATGCATCCATGAAAAAGTAATAAGCACCACGGTCACTATAAACTAAGTTAAGATATAGCAAGAGAAGAGAAAAAAAAGCACTAATGAAGAATAATAAAGCCATCTATGAGTGGATGTTCGAGAACTACCATGCTAATTGAGAAGAAAAGAAATACAGCAGCCACCAATGGCGAGAATAATTGAGAAGAAAAGAAAAATTGGAAAACTCTTTCACCTCTTAATGAGTGGATGTTCAAGAACTACCATGCCATTCAGAAACTTCTTCATGAAGATTATGACTAGTTTCCAAGTATAATATTCCCGAAACTAAAACCAACATCACTACTACTTCTAGGAAAGATTTGGCAATAAAATATTTATAACAAGCCACCTCATCTTGTCAACAAAAGCCCCGAGGTGATCCCTAAAGCTGAGTTGCACTACAGTTGCATTTGAATCTGCATTTTGATCAGTCAACACCACTGGCATGGGAACATAATCAGCAGGTTCATCGGACTGCAGAAAAAGTTGCACTTGTGTCATGTCATCAGAACAGATACTCGGGACTTTTTGTAATCTCTACCAACTAAAAATAGAACGGTTAAGCAAGTAAATGACTAAATCATGATAGAACATCACATTTAGGCTATTGTTTATACTGCATCTAGATAATAGGGGATGTTGGCTTCCACCAAGGCTACTAAAATTCAGTCACACCTCAACGAGCTTCGATCTCTTAGCTGCTATACTTTGGTGAATCTGGAAAGGAAGGAACAACGCGAAGCCAAACCTAAAGAATCTCATTAGTTCAGCCGTGGCTGACAATCTTGTCTTTATGAATCAGGATAAATTGAAAAAGGAGCAAGCTAGTAAGGGTTCCTCACCTCAGGCCAACTAGTACTCATCCGTCTCCTTTGCACTTGTCATGCCCTGCACTCTAGGCACGAGCACGCGACTCCCTTCAAGTAAACTCTCGAGTCCTAGGATTCACTTATTGAGAGATGCATAATATAAAGAAACATGTGGAAGCGATCACATACACTCCTCCGTACAATCATCAATGGGAACCTGCATGGCAAGGACATAATACATATATAAACAAGAGTTCATACAAAAGTGCATGTGAGCTAGTCCTGCTATAAGTCGGGGCAAGGGACTTAATCAAAAGACAATCTATATCTAAGTCCCCAAAAAATAGACAAATCGATAAGGTCATCATCAAAAGACCACAAGGTAACGTCAGGGATCCCCTAGGTCGAACTGCTGGAATCGTCAGTCTCTTTTGCATCATCCTCAGGCTTGTAGTTAGAAAAAGTCTCGGAGCGCATGTCCACAGTGTCCTCTAGTTCGTCCTCTGAGGCCTCTATCACAATCACCTCATCAGTGTCCTCCAAGGTTGGGGTCTTATCAGGCATGTTTCTTGAACCAGCAATGGACACCTCTACCTCTATAGAACCCCAAGTGGGATGACACTAGCTAGGGATGGCTCCTCGAGGCACCTTAATGGACTTCAATGGACACGTGGTAACCTTGCCTACCCTACGAAACCAGATCTTAAACCTACACGATTTCCAGTCCTTACCACCCTCATCGACCCAGACCACTGTACACTTCCTAACATACATGGTACCCCGACCATCCAGGAACTCATCAAAACAAGCTGTCATTTCTTTCGGATCGCCTAATAGAGTGGGTAGCATCCTCAAGGCTTAGAGTCTGAAAAATATGGTCCCACAACGGGGTGAGATTCACATCTCAGTAAGACAAGTCCTAACCCTAAGTCAGGCTGACAGTACACCCAGATGAATGCAACTGATGAACAAGAATACGTACTCAATAATATAAGGCACTCATCAGTAAAAAATGCCACATGGATACGAGATAATGAAAATCAAGTAGTCATTTCATCGTAACTTATCAATCAAGTCAGGCATGGAATATAAAATCAAACCATACATCCCACCCTTTAGAACTTCCTCATGATTTACGCCCGCATATAAAACGCCTCAGGCTCGGTCAGCGTTATTACGCCTCAACCATCAAATTGACAAACCCACGTTAAATGCATCAGGTTTTCAAATGCCATTCCAGGCCTGTATCGACACATAATCAATCTCGTCCCGCGTATCAACGGCTCAGGACATTCGCCTCCACAACCCTTCGTCTCAACGTATCAGGGTACTAACCGTCACAACCTCGCGTCTCAACACATTAGGGTACCAACCGTCATAATCCCACATCTCAACGCATTAGGGTATCAAGTTCTCAAGAACGCCAATTTCTTTCCAATTCAAGACTTTATGATTGAGTACAAGCTCATGCAACGAGCTAAATATTTAAGGCATACAAGACAATCAAATTCATCGCTCAAATGTGGCAATCAACTCATGGAATATGTATTTAGTAAGCATTCAAGCATTCATCAATTCACAATGACGAACATTGGATAATCACACAATAATCTCACGAAAATTCACCAAATTCACAACCAATTTATCCAGTCGAGGCCTATCCGCCTAGCCAAGGTTTAGGGGCTCCTTATCTTAAGCTCAATTTAGCAAAATTCTCCTTCCAAAGCCCTCTAATAATTCAGCCCTAACAATCCAAAATAGGGCAGCCGTATGATCTTAGGGAAATCCAATCGATTTGTCAATTTTCTCGCTCAATTCACCAATCCATGGAGCACAAACCTCCATGACATATCAATTGACATCCTAGTATGTCTCAACGAAGAATTTAGAACTCGACAACACCCCTAAATAGCCCCTAAGGTTTCGGTTTGCACAGAACCGAAACAGGGCAATTTCGATTCTGTTTCGCACTTGGCTAATCAGCCCCTAAACTATCCTTAAATCTCAATTTATCTAATAAACTACTTGCTATCATGTAGTTCTATGTGTCTAAGAGTCTCACCAAAAATTTTGTGGCAAAGCGACGTTGGGAAGTCCAAGAACAAAGCCGAATCCTTCAAGTCCATCGAAGGTCAGATTCTGCCCTTCAAACACAACGCCATTTCGGTATCAAAACTCCATCAAATTAATCCAAAATTTTCACCTCAACTCAACCATTCCTAGTACAAAATGTCTACAAATTACCACAAAAAATTTGAAGCGATTCGAGGTCCTATGGAGGCTGAACGAAGACTTACCCTCAGTTACGACGAAATCCATCGACTTTCGGGGAAACGGCTGGCTGGAGCTCCTTAGGTGGCCAAATGCTAAATGTCCAATTAGAGCTGGTGGGCAAGAGGTTGAGGAAGGTGTTGGTGGTTGGCGCGAGGGCTGGAGATCGCCGGAGGTGGCGCTCGACGGTGGCGATGGAGCAGTCAATGGCTGGTCGGGCGGTGGCGTTCTCGGCAGAAGAAGAAGAACGAAGAAGATGGCAAGGAGGAGAGGGTCTTCAGCTAAAGCTTGAGGGAGAGAGAGAAAGGGATATACCTCAATCACACTTGGTCAACTCCCTGGGATTGGTAGGTTAAAAATTAAACCATTAATGCCATCACCCCATCCATTGACACTTGTCACTTTGCTCATTATTAGCTCATCCAATGGCCAATATTCCTCCTAATTTTCGGCAGTTATAGAGGGTGGTCAATGACCAAAATGCCCTCATTCATTTGTTAAGACAATGCCAATACTTGAGGGGTAAAACGGTAATTTCTCCCTTGTCGTCCGGAACGTCGTTTTTTCTATTTCAAATTCTCTTCGATGAGGCGACGTCCAATCCAATTATAATATTATAATTCTTTATTTTTCATTTTTCAATTTCGAGACTTGTCTTTGAACCATTTCTCTGTCAAATGTGATTTTGGACTATCTCGAATTGACAGACGTCTCTTGCAGACGTTATGCGTATTGACTCTATGATTCTCATCATACTTAGGGCTCGTTAGTTCATGGCGACTTTGGTTGTCATGTAATTACGAAGTTTTATTACTAGTTTCGACGGTCTCGTTCGTCATCGTTCGATTTAGAAAAATTTACAAATTATACATTGACCAAGCGGCATCACCGGCGCTCCAATCGTATAACGCTAGCAATGCATTCCTTAATCATTCTTTGATCGGCCTTTAATAATTCTAAATACTCCATCAACAATCTTTTTGGTCAAAGTGTCATTTCCTATTTGAGTTCCCTAGGTCCACGTACCTTATCTTGCGTTTGCCTTTTCCTTTTGGTTAGTTAACTTGAGATTGATTAGATTTGAGTGAGATACGACTGAAATACATCGTTAGATCCATTTTCATTGATAAGTCTCGAAATGACTGAAAAAATCAAAATGTCACAGTACTAGTTGAGAAACAGAAACATTTACCAAACAAAAGCTTAAAAAAAAAACACATACTCAACACAGAAACAATACAATGAGCTACCTCATAAAAAGAAGTCAATGCTACAATAAGAACAAAAAAGTACCCATCAACAAGTTTGCCAGCTAAAGTTTTAACATCCAAAAGATTCACAACACTCGATGGCGATAATGGTAACCACAATGATTATTGGGTAAGAAAAAATCAAGGTACCGAAATATTCCAATTCACCAGAGGCCGAGTTCTCAAAGAATAGTTAAACAAGTCTTCACCCAAACGACATCAATGTCACAATTAACACAAAGCTGCTTCACTTGCAGTCCAATATACGTCAGAGTAGACTTAATATTTGGTACATCAAAGCAAACTTGATATGCTAATGTTCTGTATGTAAAGATTGGTTTACCCAATTATTATACAGAGCAATGCCGTAGATTCTTACCAATTCTTAAATACAATTAAGTAAAAAAACTCGAAGTCTAACTCCACTAGTGTATAAATTTGTAGATCGGTCTTTGCGTTCCTAGCATCACTCTATTGACAAATCATCTGTCCAAAATACTCAAGAAAGCTTGTAAGTATCCCAGGTAACAAAGCATGTATTGATAAATCAAACACAGACAAGATTAAAGCTTGATACAGGGTCATAACCTCTAGTTAAACTTCAATGAAGTAGAACAAGTGATGCTAGGGGTAAAACACAAAATTTTGTATAGTTATTTCTACAGGTGCAAGTTACAGTAGAAGGCGTATGGAAGAGTCATCCATAAGCATAAGTGAGTACAAGTTATAAAAACTCCAGAAACAATTGTGACCTCTGCCAAACACGAAGGAGACCTCAATTGCATCATGGGACCCGTCCTTCCAACTTCATGCTTCATAAAGGTTCTGCAACATTTAACTTTTCTTATTTCCTATGAATAGAATCCTTCAAAGAGGCCTTTTCATGTTCCATATAAAACTAGACTGGACTCGCAGCGAAAGTAAATTCTTACCGCTATGTGAAAACAAATGATATTCATTATGAAAACTAAACTTGAGAAGGTTTTAGCACTGCAAACGGTAACTTAAAAGGCTTAGACTGAATTCTGACAGCAGTCAAGGAAAAATTGATGAGGGTCTGAGGGAAAAGGTCTACTGAAAACATTGTGAATGAATAAATAGATTTCTGAAGAAAATGTTAAATATCTTTAAGCATCACTCCAAAGACTTTCTAAGCATCACACTGAGAATTACGTCATCCAAATCGCAGTGGCAAATAATTGTCAAAACCGAATTTTCATTAATCTAATCAATCATAAAAAAACAAAAGAAGTGCATGTATATAAAGACATTACGACACATTAAAAAGGAAATACATATGAGGAACACAAATCCTTCTCAAAATAAGTAGAAAAACTAGAAAGGGAACTTATTAAAATCATCATAATAATCTGTAAGAGCTCCCGAAGTCAATTCAATTGAAATTCAAACAGCAAGGAAATAATGATATTGAGGTGACAATGAGAATCGGAACAGAGAAAGCTGCTCATGTCCCTGCGCTGATCCCTCCACCTATATGATGTTACCTGATTTAGCCACACCATTTTCAGTAGACAACACTGCCAAGGATGCATGGGCACAAGTTGCGGCAACTCTTGGAGCTATAGCAGATGCCAGGAAGGCGACCTAGAAATTTGATTGGTGTTAGATCCATGGAAAACCAAGTGGAGCTCTCTCCCTATCTCTCCGTCTCCCTTCCCACCCCTCTTCTTCTTCTTCTTCCTCCTCTCTCTCTCTTTCTCCCCCCCACACTCGGTCGAAACCAAATAAGCACACATAGGAATTGTATCCGAACTCTTGCTAGTTGGGTAGTGGTATAAAACCCAAGAATTCTAAAAAAAAAAGAAACAATACAATGAACAGCCGTCAAGACAGAGTTAGGCTTCTGCGACATGGCCACGTTGTCCAAGTAGACAAGCTTTGAGCCATTCACCTCCTGAAGGGTGCAAATTCGTGGCAATCAAAATGGCAATTCCATACATGAACCTACCAAAGAGTCGAGTAAACCAATCATAATCTGATTCGATTGATGAAACAAGACCACAACGAGGCGATAGCGCAAATGAGAAGTCTATAGAGCTCAAAAGTAGAGGATGCATTTGAGTCGCAGCACATGCGATTAAACGACAGAGAAGAGAACGGAGAAGAGGATGGGGACATCGGGACGGGTGAGGTGGCCCAAGGAGAGAGAGCCGGCGGTGAGCACAGAGGAGGAGGGGGAAGAAGAGGAGGAAAGCCCGTGGAAGAAGGAAGCCCTAGAAGAAGAGAAGGAGGTGAGAGCGAGTGTGAAAAGGGAAAATTTTAGGAGCGAGAAGGAAATATTTGCAACGAAATGACGGTCCGTCGCTAACTGTGATTTTCGTCGCAATACCTTCTACTTGTAAACATCAGCCAAATTCTAATGGAAAAAAATATTTTGTCGCTAATTTTAATTTATATATAAAAACTAGCGACGAAAAATGATGTTCGTCGCTAATTATTGACGAACGCTTTTTTTGTCGCAAAATTTCAATTAGCAAAAGCGACGAACACCGTTTTCGCCACTAAATCCCTAGTGCTATTTAGCGACGAACACTCTTTCTGTCGCTAATTTTTAGCGATAAATTTATTTTGTAGACTCTGACTCTCCCACTAATATTGTGAAGAATTTGTTTTATTGCCAATTAGTGACAAAATTAGTGACGTTTCATTATAAAAATATGACAAATTTCGTTGTAAATTTCGTGACATTAACAACAATACTAACAATGATGATAATGATAATAATATAAAAAATAATAATAATGACAACAACAATATCACATGTCGTCGTAATAACTATTACACATGAATAATGAAAATGTCTCAAAAATAATAATCATCATTGTCATTTCCGAGCATTTTAAATGCGCAAAGTACAATATCTTAAGAACAAAACACGTAATCTAAATTACAAAATTATGATATCATTTGTAATTTAAAAATGGACTTATTTGCTAAAATAAAAAACTCTCTATGTTTCTATTGATTATTATAATGTATGAATGGCATTCTTTTTTCAACCAAAAAATATTCAAGAGATAAATGGCAGAAAGACTTTGTTTTATCCCTTCTTAGTTTTATCGTGGACAGAGAAAAAGCCGAATCCAATATGATAGATATTGTAACAAGGTTGGTCAATACGAGTTCACCGTGATGCCTTTTGGATTGACTAATGCTCCAGCTGCATTTATGGATTTGATGCATCGGGTATTCAAGGAATTCTAGGATAGATTTGTTATAGTCTTTATTAATGATATCTTGATTTATTCAAAGAGAAATGAAGAGCATGAAAGGCATCTGAGGATTGTTTTGCGGACCTTGAGAGAGCACTCGTTGTACGCTAAGTTTAGCAAATGCCAGTTCTGGCTGAATAAAGTAGCATTTCTTGGTCATGTAATATCTGGAGAATGAATTGTTGTGGACCCTGCGAAGATTGAAGCATTTATGAATTGGCCTAGACCTACTACGGTCACAGAAGTCCAAAGTTTCCTAGGGTTGGCAGGGTATTACCAACGCTTTGTGGAGAAGTTTTCATCCATAGCCATTCCATTAACGAGGTTGACTAAGAAGGAAACGAAGTTCAAGTGGACGGATAAATGTAAAAGGAGTTGTTAAGAGCTTAAGCATCGGTTGACGACCGCGCCAGTATTGACGATTCCATCAGGACTTGGAGGCTATGAGATATATAGCAATGCCTCGCTAAAAGGACTGGGTTGTGTGCTAATGCAATATGGAAGAGTGGTTGCTTATGCGTCACGACAATTGAGGCTATGAGATATATAGCACAAGATAAATTATCCAACTCATGACTTGAAATTGGTTGCAATTATCTTCACCTTGAAGATCTGGAGGTATTATTTGTGTGGCGATAAGTTTCAGATTTATACAAACCACCAGAGCTTGAAGTATCTCTTTTCCCATAAGGAATTAAACATGAGACAACGTCGTTGGATGGAACTGCTCAAGTTTATGATTGCGACATTCTATATCATCTTGGAAAAGCGAACAGAGTCGCTGATGCACTTAGTCGAAAATCAAGCATTGCATGCTTGTTGGTTAAAGGATGATCGTTACTCGAAGAATTAAGGGATTTTGAATTCAAGTTGGAAGTTTGCCAACTATCCAGTATAATAGTGACCTTGAGAATAGAACTTAAGATCCAAGAAAGAATAAAGATTCTGCAGTCTACGGACCCAGAAATTCAAAAGATCCTCGAAATGGTCGCAACAAAAAGGAAGCAAGAATTTCAAGTGTTAGAGGACGGAATTTTGAAATTTCGAGGGCGTCTATGCGTGCCTAGGGACGAAAAGCTTAGGGAAAGGATTTTGTCTGAGGCTCACATAAGTAATTACAGTATCCATCCGGGAAACACGAAAATGTACCGGAACTTGCGTCAACATTACTGATGGAACGGGATAAAAGTAGACGTAGCTAAATATGTGGCTAAGTATTTGACGTATCAGCAGGTAAAGGCACAACACTGTAAGCCCGGTGGATTGTTACGACCCCTGGAGATTCCTGAATGAAAATGGGAACACGTGACTATGGATTTCGTAATGGGATTGCCAAGGAGCCAAAGAGGTCACAATTCGATTTAGGTAGTCATAGACAGATTGACCAAGTCTGCGCATTTCATTCCGGTGCGAAAGGACTTCGCAATGGACAAGTATGCCGAGTTGTATATGTATCACATAGTACGACTGCATGGAGTATCCGTAACGATTACGTCTGACAAATATCCTAAGTTCACGGCGAACTTCTGGAATAACCTTCAGGATGCTACGGAAACTCGACTACAATTCAGTACAACATACCATCCGCAGACGGACGGACAGTCAGAGAGAACAATTCAGACGCTCGAAGATATGTTACGAGCGTGTGTTATAGACTTCAAAGGTGGATGGGAGGATCAGTTACATTTAGTAGAGTTTGCATATAACAATAGTTATCGGCAAAGCATCCGAATGGCACCTTTTGAAGCGCTTTATGGAAGAGCCTGCAGGACTCCGATTTGTTGAGACGAAGTTGGAGAGAGGAGTATTACAGGCCCAGAGTTGGTAGAGCAATAAGTGGAGGCTGTGAAAACAATACGAGATAGGCTGAAGACGACACAGAGTCGCCAGAAAAGTTACGCTGACAAACGACGTAAATCCCTAGAATTTCAAGTAGGTGATCATGTTTTCTTAAAGAATCATCAATGCGAGAACTATCACAGTTTGAAAAGAAAGGAAAGTTGAGTCCAAGATATGTAAGTCCTTTTGAGAATTTGGAACGGATTGGAACTTTAGCCTACAAACTTGCCTTGCCTCCTAACTTGTCTCAAATACTCAATGACTTCCATGTGTCGATGCTGAGAAAGTATGAGCCAGACCTGACGCACGTGATAGATTATGAAACTATCGAAGTGGATGACAGGGTGTCATACGTGGAGAAGCCAGTCAGAATTGAAGGCCGAAAAGAACAAGTTCTGAGGAACAAGACGATCCCACTAGTCAAAGTAATTTGGGGGCACCATGGAACCGGAGGCGCTACGTGAGAAAACGAGGAAACGATGAGGCGTCAATACCTCCCATTTGTTTGAATAGTTAGATTTATTGTAAATTTTGAGGACGAAATTTTTGTAAGGGAGAAGAGTTGTGACATTCTGATTTTTCCTGTCATTCCGAAACTTATCAATGAGAATATATCTAACGATGTATTTCAGTCGTATCTTGCTCGAATCTGATCAATCTCGAGTTAACTAACCAAAAGAGAAAGGCTAACGCGAAACAAGGTACGTGGACCTAAGAAACTCAAGTAGAAAATGGTACTTTGACCAAAATGATTGCCGATGGAGTATTTAGAACCATTAAAGGCCAATCTAAGAACCATTAAGGAATTCATTGCTAGCGTTATACAATTGGAGCACGGGTGATGCTGCTTAACCAATGTATAATTTGCAAAATTTTCCTAAATCGAATGATGACGATCAAGACCGTCAGAACTAGTAATAAACCCTCACAATTACATGACAACCAAAGTCGCCATGAACTGACGAGCCCTAAGTGTGATGAGAATCACAGAATCGATACGCTTAATGTCTGCAAAAGCCGCCCATTAGTTCGGGATAGTCTGAAATTACATTTGGTAGAGAAATAGCCCAGAGATGAGTCTCAAAATTGAAAAATTAAGAATTTCAATATTATAATGAAATTGGACGTCGCCTCATCGAAGGAAATTTGAATTAGAAAAACGACGTTCCGGACGACAATGACAAAATTACCATTTTGCCCCTCAATGTTTGGTTTTGCCTTAATAAATGGATGAGGGCATTTTGGTTATTGATCCACCTCTAAGGCTGCTGAAAATAAGGGAGTATAGTAGCCATTGGATGAGCAAATTGATTGACAAGCGGACAAGTGTCAATGGATGGCCAATTGACATTAATTAAACACTTTTTACCTACCATTCTTCTTATGTTGGCCAAGCCAATTTGTTATATAGCCTCTTAATCCTCTTCCTTCAGCCGAAACCTCACCCTCCCTCTTCATTCTTCTTCTTCTTCTTCCTTTCTTCTCCTTCTTCATTTGGTCGAGAACCAGTCTCGCCTAACCAGCCCAGCTCAATTACTTCGCTACCATTGACCGCTACTTCTGGCTGTCACCTAAGCTCGTGCCAACTACCAACCCTTAGCCCGGCCTCTTGCCGACCACCTCCAAGTGGTAGCTCGCCATTTGGACACCGGTAGAGCTCCGGCCAGCCGTTTTCTCGAAAGCCAACGAATTTCGTCGCGGCAAGAGGTAAGTCTTCGTTTGACCTCCATAGGACCTCGATTTGCTTCAAACTTTTGGTTAAATTTCTTAGACATTTAGGACACTTGTATATTGATATGAGGTGAAAATTTTGGCCAAGTTTGATAGAGTTTTGATGCTGAAATTGCATTGTGTTTGGAGGACAGAAACTAACCGGCATTGGACATGAAGGAAACGGCATTGTTCATGGACTTTCCGACGTTGCCTCGCTCGTAAATTTTCGATGAGGCTCTAGTACATATAGGACTATATGTTAGCAAGGGAATTAATTGATAAATTAAGGTTTAAGGATGGTTTACGGATATAAAGCAGAACCGAAAAGTCCCCTGTTTCGATTTATGCCTTCTGAGTTGTCGACGGCTGTTTAGGGTGTTGCCAAGCTCTAAATTCATCGTAGATGCATACTAGAATGTCAATTGATATGTCATTGAAGTGTATGCTTAGTGGTTCGAAGATTGGGCGAGGAAAATTGACAAATTGATTGAATTTCTCTATGTTATACGACTGCCCTGTTTTTGGGACTATTAGGCCGAACCTTAAAAGTGCTTGGGAGGCAATTTTTGTGAATTTTAGCCTAAGGTAAGGAGTCTATAAACCTTGGCTAGGAGGATAGGCCTCTACTGGATGATTTGATTTCAAATTGGTCGAGCTTTTGTGAGTTTTTGGGGTGATTGTTCAACGTCAACTATTATGGTTCGGCGAATGCGAGTACGCTTGTTTAAATGCATATGCTTTGTATCGAATGTCAAATGTGAGTGATGAATTTGATTGGCTCGCATACTGTAGATTGTTAGCTCATGGGCTTATACTTCATCATGAAGCCTTGAGATGGAGAGAAATTGGGCATGCTTAAGAACTTTGATACCCTGATGCGTTGAGACGCGGGGTTGTGATAGTTGATGTCCTAATGCGTTGAGACACAGGACAAGAATTTATATGTATCGACACAGGCCTTAAAAGGCAATGAAAACCTGATGTGTTTAACGTGGGTTTGTATTTATGATGGTCTGAGGCGTAATGACGCGGATCGAACTTGAGGCGTTTTGACGCGGGCGGGAATTATGAGACAATTCTGGAGAATGAACTAAGCGACTTGACCTTGTTTTACAATGCCTGACTTGAGTGATGGGTTATTTTGATATGCTTGCTTGATTATCAACTATCTGATTCCGTATGGCATTTTATGACTGATGGTTGACTTATGTTGTCATGTGTGTTCTTGTTCGTTGTCTGTATTCATCTAGGTGTACTGTCAGCCCGACCTAAGGTTAGGACTTATCTTACTAAGATGCCAATCTCACCCCATCGTAGGACTTACTTTTTCAGACCCAAAATCCTGAAGTTGTTACCGACACGTCTAGGCGATCCAAAAGAAATGGCTGCCTAATTTGATGAGTTTCCTGATAGTCGGAGTATCGTGTATGTGAGAAAATGTACAGTTATTTGGGTAGACGAGGGAAGTAAAGACTGGAACCACATAGGTTTGGGGCTTAGTTCCGTAGGGTAGGTGAGGTCACTACCGGTCCGTTGAAATCCATGGAGGTGCCTTGAGGAGTCATTCCTAGCTGGTGTCACCCCATTCAGGATTCAGTGGAGGTCAAGGTGTTTGTAGCTGGATTGAGGAATATACTTGAGAAGACTCCAACCTTGGAGGACACTGTTGAGGTAATAAAGATTGATTCTTTTGAGGATGAGTTAGAGGATGCAGCGATGGAGGACTCAATGGATGTGCGCTCTAAGACCTTCTCGGACTACGAGCTAGATGAGGATGCTGATGAGACCGACAATTCTAGTGATTCGACCTAGGGATTTCTTGACTTTACTGAGTAGTCTTTTGATGATGTCCCTCATAGGTTTGTTTTCTTTTGGGGACTTCGAACTATGTTGTCTTTTGGTGAAGTCCCGTTAGCCTCGATTCGTCTGCGGGGTTAGCTTACATGCACTTTTGTACGAACTCATAATGTGGGTGTATATATATGCTATGTTATTGTTATCCAGGTTCCATTAGTTTATGTACGGAGGTGATATTCTTATTTCGTTTCCGCATGCCTGAATACATTATGCATCTCTCGCTAAGTAAGTTCTGGGACTCGAGAGTATAGTGAAGGGGGTCGCGCGTTCATGCTTCCAAGGGCGCAGGACGTGACAATTGATGTTCCTGATTTTGAGGAACTGTAATGGATTTTAATAAGAGGAGTGAATGATTGGAAGAAATACGAGTGAAGAGAATGTCACTTGTGGGACACGAAAAGTGTCTCCAAGGAATGGTTGATCACTTGGGCGCAAGACCCATGATGGAAAATGGGTAGTCTGTCTCTTCTGTTATGGAAGAAGTCGAGGAAAAATCGGCATGGCAGTTTGCTTGGATTTACTAATTCTATGAGATTGATTGAGGATGAATCTAGACTACTAGAAGTGGTATTGTGTGTTATCACCACTAAAGGTTAGGGTGTCATTCTAAAAGAGCAATTGGACCATGAGATGGTCGTGATAGAAAGAAAGATGAATGGACTTGATGGTCCTAGTGACTTGTGATTTTAGTGAATGATTGAGTAAGCGAAAAGAGCGCTTAGAGTGTAATTGCAGAATGATTTGAGGTAATCGAATTGAGTATTCGATACGTGAATTGGTGGAGACTAAGGACGAACGGATCTTGTCACTTGGGGTGATTGAGTCACTGGAAGAAGAACGTCAAACATGGTGACATTTGAATCTTGGAGTAGAGGTATCGTCGTTGGTGCAGACTCCAAGATTGACATCCTATGGAATAAGAAGTACAAGGTGGATTTAAAGTGAAAGAATACCACTAAAGTGTATAATTTCCTTCATAGGGTAAGAGACCCTAGTATGAAAGGAAGAGAAAATTTTAATTGTCTTGGTACTAAAATTAAACGTCTAGACTGAGAAAGAGGATGCAAAACATGGATGATTTCTAGGAAGTTCATCCGAGAGACTGTTCTATAGACAAAGTTGAATTCTAGGATGATGTCGATATTCAGTCAAATGGATGGAATTGGGATAAGATCGCATTAGCGAGTTGTGGAACTCAGAGGCTAAAACACTAATACTTCTTGAGGAAAGAATGACAACAATGAACAAAATGTTGAGTGATCCTACTGGAAACCCGTGACAATAGAGAGCTAAGGTTTGAGCTCTCAAGTGAAAAGTATGGGGCACAGTCTGAAAAATTCGATACCTGGTAGAAAGAAACTGATGATAGTTTAATTGAGTATCCAAGGGATAATCGGATTGATGGTTACTGCCTTGAGAGACGATGATTGGAATTATTAAGGAGTCACGAGAAACATGATCAACCTTTGAAAGTATTCTATGAACTCTAAGGAAATGTCTGTTGCATGCTAAATGTGAAGAGCGTGAGTTGTGGACTTGATGAAGCAAGATTCTTCAGTCGTGAAATCTCTGAGAAATGAAATTCATGTGGAGCCTTTGAGGATTGGAATAAGTGATGAATCGACTAGAATCAATGTGAGTTGTGGGAAGTTGAAATTTCTTAGGATTGGTGAATTGTTACAGACGAATCGTGGGAAGGTTCCCCACAAGAGCTATTCCATAAGTAAAATGAACTAAGGACGAGACGTAACACGAATGGATAAATGAACGTGAAAAGAGTTTTCAAGGAATTGAGTTAAACTGATGACTACGCTGTTTATGGTGTTTTCGATTGAAAATTGAAAAGCTTTTGAAGGTCGTAATAACGCGACGCACATGAACCTTGAGGCATAACAAGGCAACCAGAAGTGGGCATTGCATATACATCAAAATGATAAGGCTATATGAGTTGGAATGCTTAGAGCATGATTGGAGTTGGTTTGTAAATGTCCTCGTGGCCAAGTTTGGGAAACATTGTTTGGGTGGAAGAAAATTTCAAGTTTATATCTACTCCAAAAGATATCGAGTAGTAGTTTCCCGAGAGGAATTGATGAGAAGGAAATGAGAAGGAACGCCGATGGATGAAATTACTTACGGATACAAGAGCGTTGCTCGTGTAAGGAAAGATCTCGCAACTGTGTGAACTGCAAGAGTTGGAAATGTTGACTGCTTTAAAGGGATTGAAGGAAAAGCATAACCGTTGCAAGTTGGTGGATTAAATTGGTCATTGCAGGATCTCGAATGTAATCGAGGAAGAGCTATTAATGACATAATCATGAGTTTGCCTAAGATGTTGAGAAGGTTGTGGTTCGATTTGGACAATCGAGGGTAAACTAATAGAATTTGTGCGTCCTTGACGATACGAAAGGACGTTTGAATTGGATGATTATGTCAAATGGTAGAGGCACCAAAGAGTATGTTTTTGTGATGATTTGGTAATGATCATGGCAAGAAAAGAAAATGAATTTAAGGCGACATTTTGAAAAAATATTCCGACTGGGAGTTTCAAAAGCAGGGTTGCAGTGTGATGCATGTATTATCCTCGGACCAATAGGTAGATTGAACGAAAGATTTGAATGGCCGAAGGCGTATCACAGACGGATATTATGAATGTCGGAAGAGAATAGAGAAAAACAAGTATAGGTTGAGGACTGAGGGAAATAAGTCCTGGAGTAGGAAGACTTTTGTCAGAAAGGATAAGTGGGAACGTCAAGTAATGGGAGGAACTATTATGGAGAATGAGGATGAGATGAGGCGTCGGTACCCCATGAGATTGGATAATTGGAAAATGACAAATTTCGAGGACGAAATTTCTTTAAGGGGGAAGAATTGTGACATTTCGAATTTCGACCTTCTCGAGGCTATTGAATAGAAGGATATTGATCGATGTGTTTCAATTGTAACTCGCTCATAGTTGGCCACTCTTGAGTTAATTGACCAAAAGGGAAAAACTGACGCGGAGTCGGGTACGTGGACTTGGGGAATTTGAATAAGAAATGGCACTTTGACCATAAGGATTGTCGAGAAAATATCTTGGGCCAGCAGAGATTGATCTAGGAACGATCGTGAAATGCATTGCTAGCGTTATACATTGGGACAGGGTGTTTCCGCTTAACCAATGGGTAATTTGCGAGAATTTCCTAAATCGGATTCCGATGATCAAGATCGAAGGAATGAACGATAAGCCCTCACAATTACATGACAACCAAAGTAATCACGGCTTAAAAAAAAAACCCCCAAGGTCGATACGCGTAGCGCCTGCAAGAGTCCCTGTCAATTTGAGATAAACTAGAATTACGGTTGACGAGATATCGACATTAAATTGGACCTCGAGATTTGGGTATTGGACATTGAGGAATTCCAATATTTGAATTGAAATGGATGTCGCCTCATCGAGGGTCGTTTATATTGGAAATATGGAAATTCAAATAGAAAGAACAAAATTACCATTTTGCCCCTCGACCATTTGCCCTTGCATTAACATTTCAAAAGAACGAAATGGTCAATTCTCATTCATGCATATGGTTACTGAAAATTAAGATGATATGGTCAAATAGAGTCAAAATTATGATTAAAATGTGCCAAGTGTCAACCAAAAGAGGGTCTCAAGCATTAATTGCCCCAAAATCAATCTTGTCAACTAAGACCTCAATTATATGTGTGGAACACTTCATATTACACCATCTTTAGCCGTGACCTTCTCTCTCTTTTTATTCCTCAATTTTCTTCTTCTTCTCTTTCTCGACCGAACAGACCTCGCCCGACCAGTCCCGACACCTCTCTTCCGACATCGGATTGAGGTAAAACCATCGTCATCTTAAAGCTTGTTGTCTTATGGTTCTAGAAAAATATTATAAGCTTGATTTGGCCCAACTGTTTCTCCCGTAGGTCTATTTTAGTGGGCAAAGGTCAGGATAGAGGCTGATTCTGACCAGTTTTGGGGAAAGATCTATTTCGAAGGCTTCCAGACTTCAAATGACTTCAAATTTTCGGTGAAGTTTTCTAAAATCATAATATTAAAGTTGACTGAGTTTGGATTGCAATTTTAGTTGAGTTTTGATTGGTGTACGTGGCTAATTTGTGGAGGTATTTACCAAGCAAATTCTGCCCATTTGAGGACCGTGAAGGAACCGGGCTGTTTGAAGGTCTTGGGGGATTATTTTGCAACAAAACTAATGGTGAGCTTGCTAAACACATAAATTAAGGTTCTAGCAAGCTTATTTCCTGAGAAAGTGAGGCTTAAGATTGAGATACGACTTGATTATGCGGATCGAACCAAAATCGGTTCTATTTCGTGGAAGTATTTTATTATGGCCGAACCTGGTATGACCATTTAGGGGATATTGAGAATTCAAATTAATTCATATGACTTTATAGGACGTTGTGTGAGGTGTTAATGGGGAGTATGTGAAGTGAATTGGGATTTGGAAGTAATTTTAGGACTAATTAGTGCATGAAACTCCAAGTTATATTCCACCTTGCATGTGGACGCATGAACCGAATGCATTGAGGGTTCGTGGGAGTGTCGTCATGTATTCAATTGATCAATAAGGCATCTTGAGTTGCCAATTGAATGGTTATTGAGGGATTAACTTAATGGAAACAAGATTCAATGGCTTTTTGATCTAAAATTGGTGAACCTTTTAGGTTGACGAAGGATTCTTGGGGATTGCATACTTGTGGCATCGAGGAGAGTCACTTGGTGTGAGTTTTTGCTAATTGATCAAGGTAAATGTTTCTAAACCCTTGTCTAAATGCTAGGACACTACTGGATAGATTGGCTAAGTAAACTGTACGCTTGGTGAAGCTTATGGCTTAAATTGCTTGATGCAATAATGTGAGGATTATATTGTGATTGATAATTGAGATTTATAATAGCCAGAGAGCCTCAATGATAAGAAGTGGCTATAGTACCCTGCAAAAAGAAAAGGCTATTAAGCCCTTGAGATATACATCGTGGCTAGAGAATCTTGTGAGGTAAGTGGCTATTGAGCCTTGATGATATAGTTCGGCTATTGAACTAGGACTCGTATGAATTGGCTGTGAAGCCATGTTATTGAGCTGGCTATAGTGCCTATATTATTGAATTTATTATGTTATATAGATGGCTATAATGCCTATACTATATGAATGGGCTATAGTGTCCCAACGATCGTTGCCTTGTAGCCCCGAAGATCGCATTGGCTTAGAGCCTTGATGATATCAATTGGCCTATAGCCCCAGTGATATTGATTGGCTATGAGTTACAGTGATACCGATTGGTCTATGGCCCTAGTGGTATCGAGCGGCTATGAGCCCCCGAAATGGTAATTGGTTATGAACCCCATAAATACTGATTGGCTTGTGGCCCTAGTGATATAGATTAGCGGTGAGCCTAGAAGTACCGATTGGCCTATGACCCCAATGGTACGAATTGACTAAAAGTTATTACGATATCGATTGGCTTGTGGCCCCAATGATATCAGTTGGCAAGAGTGTCAGATAAATACGTGGTGGCCTAAGGGCCAAGCGATGAAAGACTATGATGAATCTGAAGGTTGTGAATGTTTGTTTATATGCCATGTGCTTTGAGCTTGAACCTATGAGGTTGTCTATGTCTGGTTGTGACTCTTATTTATACATGGCTTGTTAATATGACTGGTTTATAAAGGCTTTGTGCCATTGCATTGTTGAATGCCTGCTTCTGGTGTTGCTAAGTTGGTTTGGGGGGACTGGTGATCAGATTTAGGTTTAGGTTTCACTTATTGAAATTTATATCTTACTCTAGTGGGGGCTTAACTTTTTCAGGTCCTAGGCGAAGGAAACTCGGACTTACTATGGGATGGCTTTTGAAGAAGTCGTTAGAGTTGGATTTGTAACTGACCTTATTATTTATGAGAAGTGTATATCATTTGTCCTGAGTCATCTCATTATGGAATTGTACGGAGTAGTTTTATAGCTTCCGCGATCTTGTTTCTTTGTCTAGTTGTTAGGTGGTTGGCCGAGGGATCCTGGAAGAAATTTGAAGATCAATGGCCTAGTGAGATATACGTGTGCTCGATGGGTTCGGAGCGTGACAGAGAGTCGGAGACAAATCTTAATGAACGAAACAAATTAATTCGTAGAGCTTGATCTCACGAACAATATAGTGAAATTTGAGCCAAATCCGTTAACGTTTAGCCTTCGAATCGGAACCGGAAGCTGCAGCCCTTTTTTCTTCTTTTCTGCGTTTTTTTTTTCAGTGACTTTCTTCTTTCTCCTGTTCTCTTCACCCACAAAGCAAAGACACACAAAATAAAAAAAATAAAGGCAGCCCACTATTTCTTTTTTTTTATTCTTTCTTTTGTCTTTTGTTTTCTCTCTTCTTTTAAAAACAAATAAAATAAAAATGATGGGCCCCACAAAGAGGCGTATTAGCTAGCAAATCTCCCCTACTCCTCATGTGGGGAGTTCCATCATGCCCGCTTTGTTCTACAAGAGTCAAATTTCACCATGAGCAAAGCTTTGGTAATCATGTCGGATCTGTTGTCGTCGGTACAGACCTTCTCAAGAAGAAATGACTTCTCTTCTAACTTTTCTCTTACTCAATGATGCTTCACGTTGATATGCTTCAATCTTGAATGCAACACTGGATTCTTGTTAAGATAAATAGCACTCATGCTATCACAATATAGAATAAACTTTTCTTGCTTCAAACCCAACTCTTATAGTAATTTCTGCGTCCACAAGAGTTCCTTGCCTCCTTTGGTGATAGCGATATACTCCGCTTCAGTTGTAGACAGAGTAATTCATTTTTGCAATCTCAATTGCCGTGAAACTGCTCCCCCTAAAAAAAATCATCATATAACCCGAAGTCGACTTTCGGGAATCATTGCCACCGGCATAATTGAAATCTGAATAGCCACTCAACTCGGGCTTTCCATTTCCATAACATAGGCAGAATCTGGAAGTGCCTCTAATGCTCTTTACCTAGATTTGAGAGAAACCTACTCACAACACCAATTGCATGAGCAATATCCGGTCTTGTACAAACCATGGCACAAATCAAGCTACACATGGAAGATGCATAAGGAACTTCCATCATCTCTTCCTTCTCTTTCTTACTCGTGGCACATTCATTGCTACTCAACTTAAAGTAACTGGCAAGTGGAGTACTCACCGGCTTACATGTGCTCATGTTGAATCTTTCTAGCACCTTTTCAATATATTTCTCTTGAGATAGCCAAAGTTTTCTATTTTTCCTATCACGAGTGATCCCCATGCCAAGAATTTGCTTACCCGGCCCTAGATCCTTCATTGCAAAAGCTTTACTTAGCTAATTTTTCAAGTTCTTGATTTTGCTAACGTCATGCCCAACTATCAACATGTCATCCACATAGAGCAGGAGAATAATAAAATCATCATCTGAGAATCTTTTCATAAAGACACAAGAATTAGAAGTGGTCTTACCATATCTATGAGCTTCCATGAATGAATCAAACTTCAAGTACCACTGTCTTGGCGCTCGCTTGAGACCGTATAGACTCTTTCTTAGCCTACATACAATATGCTTCTTGCCTTTAACTTTAAAACCCCCTGGTTGCTCCATCTATATTTCTTCTTCTATGTCTCCATGAAGAAAAGCTATTTTTACATCAAGATGTTCAATTTTCAAATCCAAACTGGTGGCTAACCCAAGAACTACTCTAATAGAAGGCATTTTTACAACCGGTGAAAAAATCTCTTCAAAATCAATTCCTTTCTTCTGACGAAAGCCTTTCACAACAAGTCTGGCCTTGTATTGTGACTTCAAACTGCTTTCTTCCGTCTTTAACTTATACACTCACTTATTTGTGAATGTCCTCTTACCCTTAGGTAACTTCACCAACTCAAATGTATGGTTCTCATGCAAAGATTTGAGCTCATCTTGCATAGTTTCGTGCAACTTATTCTTTTGATCGCATGACATAGCCTCTTCATAAGTTTCAGACTCTCCTACATCGGTAAGTAACACATATTCATGTGATTGATATCTTTGTGAAGGTCTATGCTCTCTTTCTTATCTTATAACTTCATGTTGGACTGCTTGTTTTGGCTCAACTGGCTCAACTACTTGCCCTTGCTCATCTGATTGTTCTAGTTCAACTACTTCACCCGTCTCAACTGAAGAATCAACATTCTGTGAGGATTCACCTTCTTCATGATTTCTCTACACTTCTCCCCCGTAATTTTTGCCTAATACGGTAGGTGCATTTGGACTGAAACTAATGGTGTGTTGAGCTGCATTCCCTTTAAGAGGAATCGATGGAAAAAGATTTATCAAGTCAACTGTCGTTCTCATCGCTTCTCTCCAAAATGGCTTAGGTAATTTCACATGAGATAACATGCACCTAATCCGATCATTAATCGTCCGGTTCTCTCTACTACTCCATTATGTTGTGGTGTTTTCGGAACAGTCTTCTCAAACTTGATACCATAATCACTGCAATAATACTCAATTGACCCTCTATACTCTCCACCATTGTCAGCTCGAACACATTTAAGCTTTTTCCCTGTTTCCCTTTCAACACTGATATGAAATTATTTGAAGGCCGCAAGCACTTGATCTTTTGTTTTCAAAGCAAAAGCCCACACTTTTCTAGAGCAGTCATCAATAAATGTCACAAAATACAATGCACCGCCAAGTGTTCTAGCATACATGCAATAGACATACGTGCGAACTAAATCATGTACATCAAGTTTTGTGTGTGGAGACGAACTATGAAATGAGAATCAATGTTGCTTACCCGTGAGGCAATGAGTACACTCTGTCAGATTTTTCTCCTTCAATGGTAGAAGATTTCTCCTAGCAAGAGTTTCAAACCATTTCTTGCTAAGATGACCAAAACTCATATGCCATAAGTCAACTAAGAAGTCTTCTACTGCATTTACCTCTTGTCGCATCAAATTTGCTTGCATGGTATAGAGACTACATGTATTCTTGCCTTTTACCACCACCATAGAACCTTTAGTCAATTTTCATTTGCCATCATAGAAAGAATTGCAATAACCATCGTCATCCAAGGAACCTATGGAGATCAAGTGAAGTTGAATATCTGGAACATATCTTACATTTTTCAGAAGCAAAATGCATCCCGTATTAGTCTCCAGATAAACATCTCTCATGCTAATAACCTTGAAGACATCAATGTTTCCCATCCTAACATAACCGAAATCACCGCTGCAATAGAATGTAAAGAAGTCACGCCGTGAAGTGACATGATAAGAAGCTGCAGAATCGACAACCCAGCTAGAATCTTGACATGTGAGATTTACATAACCATCATCACAAATGAACACAATATCACCGTCGGCTGCAACTGCTGTTGTAGGCTGATTTTCTTCTTTCTTTTTATCTCCATTTTCATCATAGAATTTATCTCTTTTCGGCCTCCAACACTCATTGGCATAATGTCCCAACTTGCCACAATTGTAACACTTCACACTCATCCTCAGCTTTGATTTTGATCTTTCTCTTGACTTGCCCCTGTCATTACTTTGAAACTTTCTTGACTGACTTCTTCCTCTGTGTTGCACGACAAGTGCCTCCGATTTAAAAGCATAATTCAAGCCTTTTCTCCTTGTTTCTTCATTAAACAAGATTTCTTTAACCATGCTCATGGAAAGCACACCATAAAGAGCCGAATTATCTAACACCATAATCAAGGTGTCCCAACTATCAGGAAGAGTACCAAGCAATAAACATGATTGCAATTCATCACCAAGGTCAATCTCAAGATTTGTCAATTGGTTTACAATATCCTGAAATTCACTCAAATGCTCCGACATGCTACTTCCCTCCTTGTATCTCAAATTGACAAGTCATTTAACTAGAAAAGCCTTATTTTGTGGAGTTCTCCTCTCATAGAGATTTGCAATTTATTTCACAAAGTATCCGCCTTCGTTTTTTGAGCAACATGATGAAACACATTATCATCAATCCATTATTAGATAAACCCAACCGTTTTCCGATTCATCCGTTCCCACCTTATCTCCTTTAGCTTCATCACCTTCGACCGGATCAAACAAATCTTTGCAATATAACACGTCTTCCATCCAAGGCTCCATATAGAGTAATTCGAGGCATTTAACTTAAACATAGAGCCATTCGTATTCTCCATCTAATACAAGAATCTCAACTCAAGCTCTGATACCACTTTGTTGGGGAAAAACGGGCAGCACCTCGGCACAAACAAAATCAATCCAATATCAAACACTAGCGCCCAACAATACTCCAATTCAATGCAGGATCAACCAACAACTATATCCAGCAGAAAAATAACCCTGCGATATGCAAATATAATAGCAGAATGATAAAAAGATATAACATCAAGATTTACGTGAAAAACCCGAATCAGGAAAAACCACAGACAACCCAAAAATTTCACTAATCACCAAGAATAGCAAAATATATAAATTTTTTCTATCTAATCACACACTAGAGGCTCAACATTAATATCACATGAGCGTTCCTCACCACAAAGGTGAAATAATACAAAAAGGGATAGGAAACCCTAACCGCAATAGAAGAGTCGAAGACAAATCTCAACGAACGAAACCAATAAACTCGTAGGGCTTGATCTCACGAACAATATACTGAAATTTGAGCCAAATCCATCAACGTTTATCCTTTGAATAGGGACCGGAAGCTACAGTCCCTTTTTCTTCTTTTTCACGTTTTTCTTCTCGATGACTCTCTTCCCTCACTCTCCTGTTCCACGAAGCAAAGACACACAAAATAAAAAAAAAATAAAGGCAACCCACTCTTTCTTATTTTTTTTATTCTTTCTTTTTCTTTCTTTTGTCTTTTGTTTTCTCTCTTCTTTTAAAAACAAATAAAATAAAAAATGATGGGCCCCACAAAGAGGTGTACCAACTAACCGTTTGGAATCTACCAAACGTCGGATGTCACATCTTAATATAATATTTATTACAAATTTATTTGAGAATAATGGAATGGGAAAAAATAGAATTATAGAAAAAGAGTGGAAAAAAAAAAGATTCTTATCATATCTAGTTGTGCAAATTTTATGCTCATTTAGACTTATATGTCATTTTACAGGCAACAAATATGATAATATATGAAAATATATGATTTTATTGCTGCAATTCATCAAATAGTGAATATGATATAGTAAAGTCCTTGGATTTCATATCATTTCCTGGAAGTCCTATGTTGATTAGAAATGTAGACGAGGAAATGTAGCTTAAGAGAATAGATTAGGATAAACACAATATTCTAGCCATTTAGCCAAAAACAATAAATTATGCAAGTCAATAAAAAAAAATTCCGTCCCAAAAAAAAACTTTAATTAGCGAACCTCCATATGCCATATTAACAAATTCCACAATACAATCAGTCAAATTTGGTTACTTAATCTTATCTAACCTCCCCAATTATTTTCTGCATTGAATTATATGGTATCCAATCTATTATTTACTTAACCTTCCCACTCTATTGTACCGTAAATTTTGCAAGTCAATAAACAAAAAACTTTAATTAGCGAACCTGCACGTGCCATATGAACAGATTCCTCGATATAATCGGTCAAATCAAACTCTCCTGCCCTCAATATTTGACTTCTCCTGTTACTTTCTACATTATATTATATAGTATTGAATTTATTATATTATATATGTTGAGTGAAGGGAAATGACAATTCCCGGAAATTGCTGTGATTGTGGACATTGAACAACCATATAAATTAACCCCACATCTTGAAAAGGTTTATGCAACCAAGTAAGTCGCTCATTGGTCGGTCAACATAAACACAATATAAACATTCTGATTAGCTCTCCTTCTTCTCGTCCTCAATACTAATCTTGCTTCCATTTCGCTTCAAAGCTTAATGGAAACAGAAGTGCTCTTTGATCTGTCTCCATTCGCGAGGATTTTCAACGATGGCCGAGTGGAGAGACTCTGGGGGACCGACACCGTGCCTCCATCGCTGGACGAAAAAACCGGCGTCCGATCGAAGGACGTCGCCCTATCACCGGACTCTGCTGTCTCGGCAAGACTCTACATCCCCGAAGCGGCAATCGACTCTCCCCAAAAGCTGCCCGTGCTTGTGTACTTTCATGGAGGATGCTTCATATTCGAAACTGCGTGGTCGCCGACTTACCACAACTATCTCAATGCCCTAGTCGCGGAGGCCAACGTCATTGCCATCTCCGTCGAGTATAGGAGGGCGCCGGAGGATCCTCTTCCGGCAGCTTATGAAGATTCCTGGACTGCCCTCAAGTGGGTGACCTCTCATTCCACCGGAAACGGCCCTGAGGAGTGGCTGAATTCTCATGCTTGTCTCGAGAAGGTAACCTTAAATGTTCACCTTTTCTTTTCATGGTATTCTGTGAGTCAGGTAGCCTGGACTTTGTGCACCTGGCCCCCGTCGATTTTTAAAAAGTGCACAGTAACTGATACAACACTCTCTCTAGTCAATCTATATTACAAGTTCATTTCTTTTTGTTTTTCATAGGTGTTTCTGGCCGGAGACAGCGCGGGTGCTAACATAATCCATAACATGGGCATACGATCAGGAGAGGAAAAGCTTACTGGAATCGAAGTCCGGGGGGTAATGATGGTGCATCCTTATTTCTGGGGCAACGAACCATTGCCTCTGGAGACCACGGAACCGGAGAAGAGGTCCTTCTACGAAATGCTCTGGCAGGCGGCAAACCCGATGAGCACCGGCTGTGACGACCCGCTGATGAACCCGGCGATGGACTCGAGGCTCTCGGGTTCGGGTTGGAACAGGTTCCTGGTTTGTGTTGCTGGAAAGGATGTGTTGAAATACAGAGGGTGGTATTACAAGGAGGTGCTGAGTCGGAGTGGATGGAGTGGAGAAGTGGAAGTGATGGAAACGCCGGGGGAGGATCATGTCTTCCATCTGTCGGATCCCGGTTGTGATAATGCTGGGAAGTTGATGAAGAAATTGGTCTCCTTCATGAGTGAGGATGAGTAGGATTAGACGTTATGGTGTCAGTGACTTCCTTTGGTTGGGCCAATCCTTAGTTATTTCTATCCCTATTTTAAATAAATGCCTTTGTGGACTCAAAAAAAAAAAAAAAAAAGTCGAGCGTGAACGCCTTTTTCGTAACTTCATATATAATGAACCATGTGGTATATATCTAGCCGCATGTATATCTTTTGATCTAAATCGTAGTTAAATATATGCGGCCGTTATTAAATGAACTATATCATTTGAATAAATTATTGTCCCATTATCGATAAGAGGAGTTACATTTACAAGTCTCCACTACTTACGGGGGGAAGAATTATTCAGTGTCGTGCGCATTTGGACACTGGTCAACTCAAGATGGAACCTTCTTGTTTTTTTTTTTTTTTTTTTTGGGGGCAGCAATCGACACATACGGTACTTGTAATAAAGTGACCCATGTAAAATCAACGGTTGTTGTAGCTTTTGACTCTTATAAGGCGTGTATTTGAGTTTTCACAAGTATAGATCTGACAATAATTTTAGTTTATTTGTAATAGAAGTGGTGTTAGTTTTCACTTTTCAGTTGAGGTATTGAACTTAAAAGATGTCTATGCCGATCAAGTCCACGAAGGGCTATGAGAAATCAAGCCCACGTACGGTACCTGTAATGAGGTGACCCATGTAATATCAATGGCGGTTGTAGCTTTTGACTCTTGTAAGGTGTGTATTTGACTCCTCGCAAATATAGATGTGACGATACTTTTAATTCTTTTGTAATAGAGAAGGTTGTGCTTGAAAATCCATGTGAAGTATCTAAATGTGCAAGTGTATTTTGGGCGCGCATGACAACAATTCTATTTTTCTGTTCTAAGGAACTGCTTTGGAAAAGAAATCTGTTTGGTAAAATAATTTCATTTTTCTATTTTTGGGACAAATGTTTGGCTCGGGAATAGGTTTGGAGTAGAAATGAGAAGTGGAAATTTTTCGCTTTTCTACCTTTGGAAAAGAAATAAGAATTTATCTCATTACTCACTCCCTCTCTTTCTCATGTGCAGTCTCTCTCTCTCTCTCTCTCCTGCAATCGATTGCCTGTCGCCCACTCGGCTGCCATTCGCCCGTCGCCAGTCTCTACTCCTCGATCCTCAACTACCTTTCACCCGCCGCCGGTCGCCGTCTGTCGGTTTGCAGTCCTCGGTTGCCATTTGCCGGTCGATGTTCACCAGTTGTCAATTGCCATTCTCTAGTCCCCAGGAGTCATTTACGGTTCTTTGGTCCCCAGCTGATATTTGAAGGGTAGTAGTTTGCTTGCCAGCTGCCAATCCTGACCGCCATTCACCTTTTTGCTGGCCACTGTCCATCGATTGTCGATCGTCAATCGCCCATTGCCGACCATCTGCCATTCTCCTGCCGTCGGCCATTCGTCGATTGCTGATGTTTTACCCCGATTGCCATTCGCTTGCCATCATCCGTCAATCTCTGGTCCCTAGATGCCATTCACTTGCCGCTAAACGTTGTTCCCCCGCCGCCGGTCTTCAGTCCCAGACTATCGCTCGTCCACTGCAACCGTCGTTCACCAGTTTTCGACCGCCGGCCACTCTTTACTAACCGTAAAAAAACTGTATAAATTTTATGTTTTTATCAAAAGAATTTATATCCTAAAAATTTCTTCTCATAAACTAGTCGAGAGAACGGAAATAGAATCTAGGAAGATAACGGTTGTCATCCGCGCCCTTTTTGTTCAGTAAAGGTCTACATTTATAGTAAAGTTCAATTGTACCTTGGACTTAAAAGCTGACCGTGCTTGTCAAGCCCGTAAGGGACTATGGGAGAGATCAAGCCCATGAGGGACAATGGAAGAGGAACAGTGGTGACTGATTTGAGGTTCCGCCACAACAATTGTAGCACTTGAACCAAGTCGAAGATTTGCTGATTATGTCTCGAGTTTGATCCTCTAAATGAAATCCAATTCTCGAATTTGGCGTTGCAAAAGAAATACCATACTAGACTAAGTTTCGGAACAAAGCAATGTCATTAACTTCCCAAATTTCATTTGTAGTCCGACCAAAGATAGGGCTTGTTTTGGCAAGATAATATTTCGTGGGTTGTTTAGTCAAATCAAGCTTTCAAATCACAACTCAATCCACACTCAGCAACCTTAATTATCCCCTCGCTTTTTAGTTCGCTTTACGTTATGTATCATATTATGTGTTTAATATAAAGTGGAAATTAATTAGATCTTGTAATTAAATCAATACGAAATAAACAGATGATGAAAATAAAGCATATTGAAGATTTAGGTGGGTCGTTACGCGTATCGATACCTACTTTGTATGAAGAACTAGCGGCTAATAATCCACAAATCAATAAGAGAAATTGTAAACTTACTATCGCTGATACGCTCAAGTGTTTTTTAAATCCATGTCACACCTAATCTCACAATATTTCCAAATACAAACAACTCAATTGGATGTGAAACTCACCGCCCAGATTCTAGAGGTCAAACACGTCGGTCCGAGCAGACGAGAACTTCTCTGCGCCTCTTTTATTCTTCGAGTCACGGCAAAAAAAATAAAGACCAAAAGCTCTCAATTCACAAGTTCTTCTCTTCTCGGACCTGTGCAGTCCAACCATAATAAGGAAGCTTTCTTCTGATCGTTTGTCTGTATGTTTGGTTCTGACCAGCTGCAATAGGAAATCGATCTAGCTCATTTCCTATTCTTCTTACGGCAATCATCAGAAGCCTCCAAATTAACATTCGGATCAAATTTTTTTTTTTTCAAAGCTCGACACATAATTTAGTATCATAGTACAAAATGTTGTATTATTGATGATTCCCCATCTTCTGTATATGTCTAGAAAAGGGAAATATCAACCGGCTTCTCGTGTCTCGCGAAGAGTTATTCAGTGCAACCAATCGATTTTGCCACTTATTGGTCGGTCGACCTGAAAAGGAAAGAATCATTGCTCACCTACCTGATGTGGCCGGCCACCCAACGTTAGAAGCAGTCAATATCATCGTTCCACATAAAAGAAAATTGCATCTCACGAAACCAATTTATCGAACAAGTAGGTAGGGCATATAAAAATCAGCAAATTAATGCAAGGGGTAGACTTCTGATCAACTTTCTTTCCTCTTATCCTCAATAGCGAACTCGCTTCTTTTTTACTTCAAAACTCAATGGACGCAGAACTGCTCTATGATCTGCTTCCATTCGTAAAGATTTACAAGGATGGCCGAGTGGAGAGATTTGTAGGCACAGAAACCGTCCCTCCGTCGCTCGACGAGAAGACCGGCGTCCAGTCGAAAGACCTTGCCATTTCATCGGACACCGCTGTCTCCGCAAGGCTTTACATCCCGAAAGCTGCAATCGATTCTCTCCAAAAGCTCCCCGTGCTTGTGTACTTTCACGGAGGAGGCTTCATAATTGGAACAGCGTGGTGGCCACCTTTCCACAACTATCTCAATGCCCTAGTCGCGGAGGCTAACATCATCGCTGTCTCCGTCGATTATAGAAGGGCACCAGAGCATCCTCTTCCGGCAGCTTATGATGATTCGTGGATTACCCTAAAATGGGTGGCCTCTCATTCTACTGGAAACGGCCCCGACGAGTGGTTGAACTCTCATGCCTGTCTTAGGAAGGTGATCTCAAATGTTCTTCATTCTTACTGACATATGTAGGGAAAAATGTCCAAAAAATCCCATATCTATTGTAGTTTTGCCAATCCATTCCTAAAGCTTTGAATTTTGTCAATTGAGTTATAAACATTTTCATATTTTAACAATTGAGTTTATTCAATCAAATCTTCGTCAGAACTTGCTAACGTGAAACAAGCGGTCATATATGGCATGATCGGTGGTGACGTGGATAGAGTTTAATAATGAAACAAAGGTTAGATTGTTTTTTCATGGGCTAGTAATTGTATGTTCGAATTTCAGAAGGTTTTTGGCCAGGTGGGGATGATTTCAACTTTGTCATTAAGTAGATAAAATAATGTTTTACTATTCTATCTAGTAATCGAACGGTCGCCTGGGTTTTCTCAAATAATTGAGAAAACTTGCCAGTTTCGAAAGCAATTCTTAATATTATGTAACTTAATTTTATGTTGTGAAATGTTTATTACATCATTCTTGAACATGCTCAGCAATGAGTGTACACACTAATACAGCCTTCTCAAATAATTAAGATAATGTTCTACGTATGTGGATCGCAAGCTCCATTTGTTTAATGAATAATGAATGATTTGAAAAATATTTTCTTAAAAATAATCACTTGTAGAGCTTATAGAAATAAATGAACAAAAATTGTGCTTACCATCCATGAAAATATTCAGATATAAATTGCCGGTGGTAATGAAAATATTTCTCATTAACTAATTATTTCAATTGATACAAGCGATAAATTTTAGGAAATTACTTTCCAAATCATTTCATTTTTTGTGAAACAAACACGCCTTTAAAGATTTTAGGTTCTCAGTTCGGAAAAGATAATTTCATACCTAAAGTTATAAAAATAAGCCAAAATGAAAAAAAATTAAAACCACACTATTGATTGCATGAAGTATTCTTGGAATATGTTTTCAATGGAACAATGGTTAGTTTGTTTTGTCATAAGCACTAAATTGCATGTTTGAATTTCAAAAAGGCTTTTGCTGGGTGGTGGAGATTTCAACTCTCTCATTAACTAGATAAAATAACGTTCTTCTATTCTATCTAGTGATCGATAAATATTTATGTAACTTAATTTTCTGTTGTGAAATGTTTATTACAGCATCCTTGAAAATGCTGACCAACGAGTGTACGCACTAATACAACATTCTCAAAATTCTTCATAGGTGTTTATGGCTGGAGATAGCGCAGGCGCTAACATAGTTCACAACATGGGCATCCGACTGGGAGAGGAAAAGCTAAATGGAATTGAATTTCCAGGCGTTATTATGGTGCATCCTTATTTTTGGGGCAACGAACCATTGCCTTCGGAGACAACTGAACCCAAAAGGAGGTCCATGGCCGAGGACCTCTGGCATGCAGCAAACCCGACGACCACCGGGTGCGACGACCCGCTAATTAATCCGGCAATGGACCCGAGGCTCTCGGGTTTGGGTTTCAATAGGGTCCTGATTTGTGTTGCTGAAAAGGATGTGTTTAAATACAGAGGGTGGTATTACAAGGAGGTGCTGAGTCGGAGTGGATGGAGTGGAGAAGTGGAAGTGATGGAAGCACCGGGGGAGGATCATCTGTTCCATTTGTTCAATCCCAGCTGTGATAATGCTGTGAAGATGATGAAGAAATTGGTCTCCTTCATGAGTGAGGATGAATAGGGTCAGAGGTATTATTGTTAATTAGTGGCTGCATTTCTGTCCGGAGGTAATCCTTGTAACGTGCGTGATATTTTTCTTAAAAACTTTTGTATATTTGAATCTTGTCGGTCAAATAGTGTGATTGGCAACGGTACACACTGTTGGAAAATTTCGTCGAATGAGATGAATAATGAAATCATACTTTGAGGCATGATAACACTCTCTTTAAGGATTTATTTGCTCCACAACATTGCTAATGGTTTCCGACAAATATTCTTCAGAATACAATAAAGTCTTAATGAAAATAGTAGATAGTTATTATTATATTTCTCCAGGATCTTTCTATGAAACAATTGAAAAGAGTAGCTGTATTTCTCTTGAAAGAAAAATAAAAATTGGAAGATGAAATTGTAATCAATTTAATAGAAAGGATTAGAAATTTATAGAGAAATCATTTGAAGAGACATGACCTTTCGAGAATAAGAAGTTATATCCAAGTAGACACAACATTTCAAAATATTAAGTAGTTATATCCGAATAGACACAATTCATACACACCTCCTCAAATGTTGTAAGAGACCTTTGTGATGAAATTGTAATCAATTGAATAGAAACGAATAGAAATTTATAGAGAAATCATTTAAAGAGACATGACCTTCAAGAAAGAAGTTATGTCCGAATAGACACAACCTTTCAAAAAATTAAGTAGTTATATCCGAATAGACACAATTCACATACACCTCTTCAAATGTTGTAAGAGACCTTTGTGAACAGTCGCATTGCTTTAATAGGATGCAATGGTTATTGTTGATAGTGTCAAATCTAGTTCATGTGCACACTCGCATCTTTTCGATATAGGATAAGGCATCTCTTAGTTTGTTTGTACAAACAAATCACCAACAATCCCTCACTTTGTTTGTAAAAACAAAATTACAAAATAAAAGTTTTCAAAAAATTATAGCCAAAATATCTATGAGACAATATACATACATGAAGGTCTCTTTCGAGTTAAATCTTCATTTAGTGCAAGTATATCAAAACCCTATCAAAGTTACAAGTAGCTTAGCTTTAAACTTGTTACTCCATGTAATAAAATCAAACATACCACACATATACTAACATCTTGTTTCAGCGAGAAGTTCATATGTACTCAGCACTATTATGGCTTTATGTTCGTGTCTGTTTCATGTTCTCTCTAGAAGCAACTTTAACTTTCGTAAGAAGCGACACCACTTCTAAACCCATATAGGTGAAGTATTATCACGTGTTTCTAATACTAATAAACACGTTACTAAATCGTATTATACTTCATTAAGAGTATAACTCGAACTCTAAACGTAGACGATACTAACCTCTTATGTATGGGCTATTGTCAGCATCAAACAATCACTATCAGTAACTTATTTTTTACCCATTAAATCTTATGACTAGTGATGTGCTAGTATTAGATTAGGTTACCATTACTGAGGATTTTAAGCAAAGGGTTTTAGCCTCGTTTCTTTTAAGATCACTTTTACCATCTCTCTTAGTAAAACCGTTATAAAGAGATCAATTAAATTCTTATTTGACCCCATCTAGACAATTGTGTTGATACCATCTTTAATCAATTGTCTCACGCACTTATGACTAAGGCTAATAAGTCTAGACTTTTCATCGTAAGTGCGACTATGAGCTCTCATCAAAGTAACATGATTATCACAATGAACAAAAGGAGGAATAGGACTAAGCAATAATTTAATATCCAACAGTAAATTTCTAATTCACTCGGCCTCTTTTAAATTGTCGCTAAAGCAATGAATTCTGATTATATCATTGAGTGAGTTATCAATGTTAACATACAACACAACCACCCAATTTCTTGTAATCCAACTAGCATGAGTGTGTCCTTTTAATACACCCGGGCAATTATTATAGAACAATCTCATAATATTTTAGTTTTCTTTTGATAACAAAAAAAAAAAAAAATGGTGGCAGCGCTCCATTGTTCTATTCTTGGATTGCTAACATATCTACTCAACTCATACTTTAAAAAGTAATATCATGTCTAGTACAATACATCGTATACATTAAAATCCCTATAGCACTCACATATTCAACTTGTGCTACTACTCTACCAATATACTTTAATTTCATACTAGTATGAAATGGAGTACCATTTCTTTGAAACCAAGATGTTTAAATCCATTTAATATCTTTTCAACCTTAATCATTTTGGTTCAAAGAGTAACTCCCACTATTTTTTTACCTTTAATTTCCAAGATAGTATGTACTTTACTTGAAACTTCGTTTTAAATATGACATGCAAAAAAGGTCATCCATCAACCCATCTACAGTGCCACATTTTAGTTTCATTCGCTCAAACCATCACAACAACAAGATCTTCCTTGCTGTGGATTCCGATGTTAATAGAGCAACCTTCTACATCCTTCTTCAGGAATCCCGACTGAGGATATTTGCATGGTGATCTTGGTGATCTTGCTGGGAAATAAGATGATGATTTTCCTAAACAATGATCATTACAACTCTGGGGTCACCTCCCATCAGGAAACCTGCCAGTTTGACCGGCAAAGTTAAAATCTATATTTAAGACTTGCATGAACTGAGATAAAAACTTCTGTGGAATGGCGAGATTCATGCGCATGCTCTGACTCCACATCTGAAATCTGTATGAATCGAAAATTGCTGACTCCATCTCTCCGGCTGTCAGTTGCTCTAGGAATTGACAGAATGTCCAGATTCCTCATCTAAGACTTAACATGAAGCAAGACATTTAGGGTGCCCTTTTTCTTGGAGGATTTCAAAGAGGAGTATATTTACTTGATCCACACTGGACGGCTGATCCTACAATCATGTAAAGGAAATCATGTTAGTGAGTATCCTTTTTGAAAATGATTACTTGAAACGATACAATGTTACCCTCATCTCTATACTTCTAGTGATTGATAGCTTTTTGCTTATTTGGGTTTGCCTCACCTTTCTTCTGATGTACCTCCTTTTCTCTTTAACTCTCTCTTTGTGATGAGAGCTTCTCGTTTGATTTCTGATGTTCCTTTGAAGGGTCTTACTTGCAGCATGGCAACTTGGTAATCCTGTCATGAACATAAAGAAACATGTCATTGCTTGAATTCTCAGGAAGTGAAGACTGGAAACGATACAACGTTGTTGCCCTCCATTCGGGTCAATTCACATAATTGAAGCTGCACCCTAGCTTGATCTCAATGGTCACAATAATACGAGAGTAGGTTATACAAGGCAATGGAGCTGCTGGGATTATCTTGCAGCTTTGTCACCTAAGGGATGATTTTGAGGAATATCGGCTCGCAATGACTACACGTTGTCTTCGATGAATCCTCGCCTTTGTTGAGATGCTCAAGCATCTGCTTAATAACTAACTTCACCCCAATTTATGGCAGCAAGCAGATTTGGCTGTTTTAATCTTCTTCACATATGCACAGTTTTAGAAATCCTAGTTGCACGGGGGAAAGCTTCACTGTCTAGTCTCATGAACGAGAGATCGCTTCTATTCAAGAGGTCTACGAGCTTTGCTGGCATGCTCTAATTTTGTGTCAAGTCATGCATGAGCCAAGACCTGCTAATTCTGCTTCTCTATTATGGCTGACAGCTACTTTTCATTCACCTCATCTGGTTGGCCAACACAGATTCCTTTCATATTGCCACGCTTAATGGAATTCCTGACATGATCCGCAAAGATTGGCTACAAGCAGAAAGGTTAGCGACTACTCATCTCTATACCTTTCTTGGCTCAACCAATTTCTTGTTGTTGAAGTTCCACTTCTCATAGTGAAAATATATATATATATATATATATATATATATATATATATATATCTCCTAGCAGACTAGATGTTGATCCACGTCAGCCAGTTGATTCTTCATATTTTCCCCTCTAATGGCTTCGTCTGAGCTCGTCAGGCGATTCTTCATGTTGATTGAGGAGTGCAAAACAATCTGGGATCGCATGATTCCCTCTTTCTTATATGCTGAAGTATTATCTGATACCTATACATGGGCATTCGCTAAAATGCTCGAGTATAAAACCTTTTTTGGCCATTCGTGGGGCTCGTCTTTTCGATGTCCACTTCTCTTGTCAGAGAGGAAAAACATGTCAGACATGTGATTAAAAGGGATACTGAGCTACCCTTCGCTTCGATTTCATCTTTTAGGGTGCTTTACACCTCTCTTTTTGTCAGCTTCGCCATTTGGGTACTTGACACATTTCCTTTGTTGGCTTCGCCACTTGGTGGCATTGGTTGAATGGATCAATAGCACCCAAGGTTCAAGTATCGCCTGAGATTCCTTATCTATCTGAGTCAACTCCTTTAAACCTCATTGAGATTCAACTGTTGAGGCCAGCATTGTGAGGGAACATTGATTTCGTATTCTCACATTTTTCCTACAAAATAAGAGAAGTGCAAATTTTTTTTATTAATCTTTATACAATATGTACATTGACGTCAATCACAGGGATCGAACCCGGATCGCGCTCGGGCTACTTTCACTCTCATGCCAGCTATAGTGCAGTTAGCGTCCATGGGGTGCCGCGCTTGTTATTTAAGTGCTAAGTCCCAAACGGCACTCTTCGCACAAATTTGAAGGTGATTGATAACTTCCTGAAAAAATGGAATAAATTCATGTTAGAATTGAAATAATTAAGGTTAAATTAGAAACGATATAGTGTTACCCTTCTTCAAGCTCAATTGAGCTTTTCCAATCCCAATTTGAAGCTACTCAAAATCCTTTTGGCAGCATTCAGGAAGGGGGGTAGCATCTACAATTTGATTTGCTCCAGATCTGCTTGATAAGGTATTCATGTGCTCGATGGACGAATTAGAAGATGGATCTGACTGAGCCGAGAAGCTAATTATTTGATCAGTAGAGAAATTAGACTAATCTGTAAAGTATGTAGTAGGACTTGCAGAATTAGGTAAAAAAATTCTCTATTGATGGTGGCACAACATGTGCTGTTGTTGATTCAATAGAGAATTCTTGCAAAATTAAGATAGAATGATTTTGATTTGTAGAGGTAATGAGTGGACTTGCGGGAGTAGAAATGTCATCTGGTTGGGTATAAAATTCTGGATCTATTGTTGAACTGTAAGAGGGGGCAACATTAACTGATGATGTAGCATTAATAAAAAGAAATAAATCGTCATCAAAAGTAGCATCAGTGGTAATGTAGAATCGATTATTTTTAAGAGAGTAGCATCTATAACCACGGAAGTGATGAGGATAACCTAGAAAAATGCAGCAATGAGATCGTTGTTCTAGCTTGTTCTTTGCATAAGGCCGAGGGTTTGGATAAACCCCGCAGCCAAAAACTCGTAAGTGATGAATTGAAGGTTTAACATGATAGAGAAGCTCCCAAGGTGATGTATGGTGAGCATTGCCGAAAGGTAGCTTGTTAATGATATGAACAACACTTTCAAATGCAAAATCCCAAAAGTGAGCTGGAACTAAGGCATGATAGAGCATCGACAATCCCATCTCTACAATGTGTCAATGCATTCTATCAGCAGTGTCATTTTGGTGATGAAGCCTTGGACAAGATGTACGGTGATGGATTCCTCGATCCTGCAAGAGCTTGCGAAATGGAGCAGATTGAAACTCCTCTACATTATCATATTGAACGGCTTTTACCGTAGTGTTAAGTTGATTCTCCCCCAAATTTAAAAATGCAGTGAAGATAGAAAGGAATTAATCACGTAATTGAAAAAGATATATCCAAGAAAATCGAGAAAAATCATCGGTGAAACATATATAATAACGACTGTTCAAAGAAGACCTTACAGGAGCCGGTTCCCATATATCAAAATGGACTAATTGTAGGGGGCTGACGACTTATTTGTGGAGAGTGGATGAACATGATTGTGACTCTTGCTAGAGAGACATGCAGGACAAGAAAAAACAAAGACTCTAGACTTATTTAGTACTCAAATAACTGGATCGTAGGAGGCATGACTCAAACGAAAGTGCCATTTGTGGATGGAATCTATCTTGTATGCTGGAAAAACAAAGGGTGATGAAGGAGACAAGGCTGAAGAAGTGAAAGTAGAGTAGAGGCCATGATCAAGATCTCCTCGAAGTTTGATCCTCCCCGAATGGCGACACTTCACAAGAAAAGAAGTAGGTGAGAATATGAAATCACAATTGTTCTTTTCAGAGAATTGACGAATTGACAAGAGAATCTTTTTGATAAAAGGAACAACTAAGACATTAAACATACAAAATGTTGGTGTCACGCCCCAAACCCCGCGAGCACGTGAGCATCCCATCAGGCCGTTCATCTTAAATAGTCTTATAGGATCCTTCGGCCCATAACTCAATAAATCCACATCCTATGCGGAAGCTAGAAAAATATCCATCTAAAAAAAAACAAAAAAACGAGATGACGTAGGGCGAAGAAGGTACATCTTTTTATTCAACCAAAGACAAATACAAATCCAACACCAACAGCAGATACAACATCTAAGGTCAAGTCAAAAGGTTAAAATCTATTCCTCCAATGTCATCTTCCAATGCTAATTCATGGTAAGCTCGGGTTACCGTCGCCTGGGACATAAAAATGTTAATCTTACAACGGGAAGAGATATAAATCTCAGCAAGCCTACCCTAAACCTAAACCAGACCGTTAGTCCCCTCAGACAATAATTCAAACACAATAGGCAAGGGTTCTTTAGGTAAGACAACATATGACAATCAAACATCAAGGCACCTTGATATAACTGGCATAAAGCAATCACGATTCAAGAGCAATCATATCATCACAAGCAAGCTTCGTACTAGCACAACATTAAGTTCATAAGCAAAGGTATATTGTCAATTTCATCACAACTTCCAATTCCAATGGCTAAGCCTGAGTCAACACGCATCAAGCTAATCACAAATTCAATCCCAATGGTCAAACCATCGTCAACACGCATTAGGCTAATCAAGGTCTCGATTGGCAACCCGCGTTCTGACGCATCAGATAAAGGCCATTTCGATACTTGTATCGACACGTATTAAGATTATCCCGCGTTTTGATACATCAGGATATCAATTCTCTTTTCAACAGTTATACCCGCGACAATACACCTCAAGCTCGGTCCGCGACAATACGCCTCAGACCATAAAATTGACAAACCCGAGTTAAAACGCCTCAGGTTTCAAATGTCATAACTAGGATAGTGTCGACACGTACTAAACTTATCCCGCATTATGTCCCATCAGGATATAAGCTGACCCCGCGTTTTAACGCATCAAGGTATAACTCCAATTGCAACCTCGCGTTCTGATGCATCAAGGTACCATAGGCCCTTAGGCACACAAACTAAACTCTCATCTTAAGGAACTTCATAATCGAATACAATTTTATCAAACAAGTAATAAATATTTATCATACGAGACATCAAGGTCAAACACCCATAAGGTGATATCAAATACATAGTAAGATAGTCAATCCAACGATTCGTCTTCTTACCAGCTCATTCATATTTCTCAACCAGTCGCCATTCAAGGCCAAATATCACATAACCATACCAGCATCCATGTCAATCGAATGCATACAACAACAGCTTAGCTATGAGAGTTATAATTTATCATCATCAAAAGCACACACGACTCGCATCTCAGTTATCTCAGTTGATCATGAACAATCAATGCAATAGACTCTCAAATTCATCAATATATCATCCAAACACATCCACTAGTATCCTAAATTCCTAGTAAAGGTTTAAGAGTCATTTACTCTTTGATCCAATTAGCAAATTCAATCCAAACAACTCCCCAAGATCAACAAACTCAAGGCCAAATAGGGTCACGCACGGTCCTTAGAAAAGTAATATTTTTTTCACTTCAAAATTCAATCGTTCTTCAATTCGTTTGGGTCAATACATCAATAACACTTCAATTAAACTTCTATCATGCCCTAACGATGAATTAATAACGCGGCGACACCTCCCACAGCACTCAAGGTGTTCAGTTTACTCAAACCGATATAGGGCAGAGTCGGTTCTGCCCTCCACCTTCTTAATTGATCCATAACTCATCTCTAAACTTCGATTTATCATGAAATCAACTTGCTAACATGTCATACTATGCCTATAAGAGGCTCACCAAGAGTTTTGGAGCAAGTCGATGCCTCGAAGGGCTGCAAACAACCTCGGTTTCACTCGATCCACCAATGGTCAGAAATTGTCTTAGAAAACTACCACAAATCAGCCATGGAAACCTCTCTAAACTCAATCAAACTTACAATCCAAACTTAGCCAACTCAAGTACCGTGGGTTAAGAAGACCTCACCGAAAATTTAGAGCCATTTGAACTCTTGAAACCCTCGAAACATATCTTTCCCTCCAACCGGTCAAAATCTGACCTCGCCTGACCTTTGCTCACTCAAATAGACCTACGGGACAAAAGGCTAGGCCAAATTGAGCTTATAATATGTCTCTAGAACCACAAGATAATAATCCTTCAAATGGAGATAGTTTTACCTTAATCCGATATCGGACGACAAACATATGGCCGAAAGAGTGAAGCAATCGGGAAAGGGCAGCGAGCTAGCAACAAGTCTTCTCGGCCAAGATGATGAAAACGAAAAGGAAGAGAGGAAGGAGAGAGAAAGCGTCCATCAAAATGAGAGAGAGAGAGAGAGAGAGAGAGAGAGAGGAGTTAGGCTTAATCCACTCTTGGTCCACTTTTGGAATGGTAGGTAAAAAGTATCTCATTAATGCTAATTAATCCAACCATTGACACTTGTCCTCATGTATATAATATCTTGGCATCAATTGACCAAATTAACCTTGAATTTTCGGCAGCTGTAGGGGGTCTCCAATTGACTAAAATGTCATTCTTCAAATCTTAAAACAAGACTAAACTTCGATGGGCAAAATGGTCATTTCATACTTTCAGTCCAAACCTTCACTTTTTCAATATAAATTACCCTCGATGAGACGACGTCCAATTCATTTCAAATGTTGGAATTCCACATCGTCCAACACCCAATCTCGAGGTCCAATCTCATATCGAGCTCTCATCGACTATAATTCTAATTTATCTCAAATTGACGGGCGACTCTTGCAAGAGCTACGCGTATCGACCTTAGGGTTTCTCAAGCCGTGGCGACTTTGGTTGTCATGTGATTGTGAAGGTTTGTCGCTCGTTCCTGTAGTTCTGATCAACAAAATCATATTTAGGAAATTCTTGCAAATTATACATTGATTACGAGGAATCACCCGCTTCCCAATGTATAATATAAGCAAGGCATTCCATAGTCGTTCTTAGATCGATTTATGCTGGCCCAAAATATTCCATCGATAATCCTTATAGTTAAAGCGTCATTTCTTATTCAAACTTCCAAGATCTACGTATTCGACTTTGCGTTAGTCTTTCTCTTTTGGTCAATTAACTCGAGAGTGGCCAACTCCTGGCGAGTTATAACCGAAATACACTGATCGATGTATTTCCATTCTATAGCCTCGAGAGGGATCGAAATTCGAAATGTCACAAGTCTTCCCCACTTAAATAAATTTTATCCTCAAAATTCATAATCTTCCACTTATCCAATCTAATGAGGTATTGACGCCTCATCGCATCCTTACTTTCCAAAGTAGTTCCTTTCGATACTTGACATTTCCACAATGTCTTTACTAGCAATAGTCTTCATCCTTTAGAACTCGTCTTCTTTTGTCTACAATCTATGTTCGTCTTTCTCTCAATGATGCCTTATCGTCCACCTTTACAATCTCACTTTCCAAAATCAGGGTTGATGCAACCCGCACCTCTTTAGCACGGTCACCCTAGTTCCACTCTCTGTTCTTTTTAGGTGAAAATGGTTTTCTTCCTTATAACATTTCGAAGTATATAAAAAAATTTCTCCTTGCGTCCCCAAAGATCTATATCGCTCATCCACTTGTTTCCTTTTAAGTATTCTCAAACTTTCTCCATTTATCATATACATAAACTCGTTCATGAAACTCCAAGATTTCTATCATCAGGTACTTGAATGTCTAGATTTTCTCCCTGCTATTCTTATTCACCATATACTTTGGATATTAGGGTCCGTAGATTACCATACCTTATTCTCTTCTTGATCCATAGGTCCAATACTCGAGATAGTCATTATACTAGTCAATTGGCAAACTTTCAATTTGGAAGTTGAATCTCTTACTCCATGAGGTAAGGTCTGTTCTCCAATCTCCAATCATGCGATGCTTGAATTCCCAACCATATACATTTGCCACTCCTATTCGCCTTTCCAAAGTGATATATGACATCTTATCTTTAGTCCTTAAGCAACTTCTTTTATATACGCTTTTCCTCATTCAGTTCCTTTCGAGAAACTGATACTTTATGCTCTCATGGCCTGTATAAACTCGAAGTCTTCCTCCACGTAAGTCACGTTTCCCAAATTTCATCGCAGGAACGGTTGCATGATAATTACAATCATTCGTTGGGCACTCCACTTTATGTGGCCTTACTATCGCGACATATATGCAATGCCCATTTCTATTTTCCTTGTTACGCGTCAAATTTCCTTTCCGCGTCACGTCATTATGATCTTCACAATCTTTTCAATTCCAACGGAAACGCCATTGTCGGCAACTTAAGTCCTTGAAAATTCTTTTCATGTTCATTCATCCATTTGCGCTACATTTCATCCTTAGTCCTTCTCATCAATGGAATAGCTCTTGTGAAAAATATTCCCAAGATCTGTCTATAACAATCCATTAGTTTCGAGAAATTTCAGATTTTAGCAACTTGCAGCAACCTTAGTCAATTCATCACTTATGTCATTCCTCAAGTGCTGCTTAGGGATTTCATTTTCCAGGAACTTCACGACTAAGTAATCTTACCTTGTCAAGCCCATAGTTCATGCTCTTCATATTTAGCATACAGTGGGAGTTTCCTTTGGGTCCATAAGATACTCTCAAATGTTGTTCATATTTCTCACAACTCCTTTAATGAATCCAATCATCATCTCTCAATACGGTAACAATTAATCCAATTACTCCTTAAATGCTCAATCCAGTTGTTATCAGCCCCTTTTTTACTGGGTGTCGAATCGTTCCAACTATCTTTCGCACTATCCATTTGAGAGCTTACACCTTGGCCCTCTGCTTTTGTGGGTTTCCAATTAAACCATGCGGCATTTTGTTTATTTTTGTCACTCTTTCCTCAGAAGGCATTAGTACTTTAACCTCTTGGTTCCATAACCAGCTAATGCGACCTTATCTCAATTTCGCCCATTCAACTTAGCATCAACATCATCTTGGAATTCAACATTATCTACAAAACAATATCTCAAACTTAACTTTCGAAAATCATCCAAACTTTGTGTCTCCCTTGTTTGTCCAAACGCTCAGTTTAAACACTAAGACAATCAGAAGTTTTTTCTCCCTTACCTACTAGGGTCTCTTACCCTACGATAGTGGCATTCTCTCACTTTGAATCCATCTTGAGATTTATACGGATCACAAGAGCCTCAAATATCTATTTTCTCAAAAGGAACTGAATATGAGACAGAGAATGTGATTGGAGTTATTAAAGGACTACGATTATGATATATTCTATCATCCTAGAAAGGCTAATAGGGTCGCAGATGCCTTGAGTAGGAAGTCGGCGTCGGTAGCAATTCTACAATTACGAGCCTGGAAGTTGCTTAAAGAAAAAGCAAAAGCAATGGCGACATCTGGGCGAGCTCCGCTGCCATGGCTGCCTGAGCTTGAGCTCCCCCTGCCACAACCGAGCAAGGCTTGCTACGAGTTTCACTTGTTCGCCGGCCTCTGGCCAACAATTGGTCATGAGAAGAATAAGAGAGAATTTATAAATAAAAAAAAAACACGAAAGAAAAAGAGAAGAATAAAATAATGAAAAAGAAAATAAAAAAATAATAATATTCAGCCTTCTCTCCGTGCTTGCCGTTTAGACTAATAAGCTTTTAACTGTCTTGTCTTGCATAATATAATATGTTCAAAAACTGTCTCGTAGTACCAAATGTCGGAAGAAAATGACCCAATGCTTTTAAAAAGTACAAATTTTAGGTTGGGTCGTAATTACGATCCTAGAGTTCTATTTATCTTACAAAAAACTATAAATTTTTAAGTTGTGTTTGGCAGCGTTTATCTTCTTAAAAAATATATTTGAAACAGAAATATTTTTTTTATATTTCTATTTCTGACTACGATTTCTGAGAATAGAAACGCGTTTGGTAATTTTAAAAAATACATTTTTTTCGCCAAAAGGAAGGATCGACGGCGATCGACGGTCATTGGTCGTCGGCAGGCAGCAACCACGACGACGGTAATGGCTTGCACGAGCTCACTCTCAAGTTATTTCTAAAAAGTGTTCAAAAAACATAAAACAAGTTTTTTTGTTTCTTTTCTTTTTTTTTCTTCAAAAGTGTTTCATTTTTTAAAAGTATTTCGCGGAACGCTTTTTTGGAGCATTTTTTTACCATACACTCTTTTATTTCAAAATTATTTCGGGAATACTTTTGAAACAAAAACAATTTTCAAGGACTGTTACGAAACGCATACTTAAATTTTACTCTTGTCAAGTTTCCCATTAAATGATGCGGTTAAAAATCAGTCCAACGTGTGAGATCTCTGTATTTACTTTGTGACACATGGATGTCGTCGCAGGAAAGGAATAATTTCGAAGTAAGCAATGAAGTCGGATTTTGATGATGACAATCGAACCGGACTTAAAAATTGACTTTACGCCGAGGCAAACGAGACATGACCAACATCAATATCAACGTCAATAATAAATTTATCCCAAACGAGGCACGACCAACGGTGCACGAAAATAGAGAAAGCTCTTGGTGATATCTTTTTTATGTGGACGGAAAAAAGTTTTGAAGAAACCATGAGATTCAAATTATAATCAATGCTTTTGAATGTTTTAGTTCGTTCCAATCCCAATTTTTGTGACTCAATTTTAATGAGCTCGGTTCAATATGGATAACTTCTCTTTTGTTTTTTGTTTTTTTTTTTAACGAATGACCCACATTTTGACACTAATGACAATATTTTTGAAGTAGATTTTTTTGCTTAAGAAGCTCTGTTAAGGGGTGATCGGTTTCAGGATGAGTAGTAATTTAGAACCAAGAACCGTCCGTTAGGAAGTGGTTCCGCAAAATGCGAACCATGAACAACTCACTTGCTTCATGGATTCATCCAAGAACCAAACCAACGGTCCGGACCGATTCCGAGATGGATCCCTATTATGGTCCTGCTGAGCAGAAAATCCACAAAAATAGATTAAGAAACCTTATGGTTCTGGATTCTGTGGACGTATTCCTGGCAGAAGTCTGCCTGTGATTGTTCGACCAAGAGTTTGCTTTGTCAAGAAGATCTCTTGGAAGCATTTTAAGGAGTTGACATGGCTCGGGAGATGGAGAAGTTTTTACTGGAGAAATTGAGCAAGGGGCTGGAGCGTAAAGAGGGGAAGCTGTAAAATACATCGCTATCATATATTTTGATCAAGAGACTAGCATATTAAGCTCCATTCATGTGGTTTTTGCAGGTCCCTAATGTGAATTCTATGATAACAGATTAATAGAATGCGAAAATAGAGCAGAGATCTGGACTCTCTCTCTCTCTCTCTCTTTTGGGACGGATGGGTCTGGACTCTGTACTCTAGACCTTCGAGGGAGATGGCTTCAGCCTTCAATTAAAAGAATATACATTTGTATTATATATTTAAAAAAAAATCAATGCAGTTGGGTTGGTTGGATTCTCATCCAAAATCGGGAACCAAACCGTTACCCATCAATTCCAAAAAATTGAAATCGGGAGTTGAACCGCACCCGTCAGGTATAGTTCAAAATCAGTTGGTTGGATATGGATCGATTCGGTTTAATTGAGTCATGATTTTTTTGCTCACCAATAGTGTTTCTAAAATAGAAATTTGCTTAGTTACGTAATTTCATTTGGGATCAATTTTTTTTTTGTTCCATAAATAGTTTTCGAGTCACTTGGGGGTGCATGATTCCTTTTCTCTTCCCCCACTCTGTTTCCAGTAAAAAATATATTTTTTCATTTCTATTCCCTAGATAAGTTTCTCCGACAAAAAACGTATTTAATAACAATACAATTTTTTTATTTCTGAAAAAAAAAATATTTGCGTATGTCAAAAAATTTCTATTTCCGAACGAGCATTTCGTCACCGGTCGCCGCCATCGTCGACGGCGGCCGGCAACCGGAGGCAGTGGCTAGCGACCGTCAACCGGAGGGGGCGGCGGGCGATCGGCGGCAGCGGTGGCGGTGGCCGGCTACCGGCGGCCGGGGATGATAAGTGAGGGAGGAGCGACGAAGAATTAGCAAATTGTTTATGCAATTATCAAAATAGACTCGTTGACATTATCTCTGAGGATAGCCTACTGGAAGGCGAACGTATTGCTTTCGGGATATTACATTGCAGCCCAAGAAATTAATTTCCAAGCCTTCTTATCAACAATGAGGAAAGATTGGAAGTGTGATGCAGTGAAATGTGAACAGATCCTACCCGGGCTTTTTCAGTTTACATTCCCAACGATAGAGGAAAAAATCAGGGTGTTAGGACCATGGTCCTTCTCCCGACATGTGTTGCTGTTGAAACCCTGGGAACCAAGCACCTTACCCCAACGCATCAAATTTGAAACCTGTGCCTTCTGGATGCACATTCTCGGGTTTACCTGTGGAAGGAATATGGAAGAGGTGATTAGGAACATCGCTGAGAAATTTGGTGAAGTGTTAACTGTTGAAGTTGAAACAAAAGGCTTTGCTGCCTTGTCAGTGGGTAAGGCTAAAGTAAGCTTGAATTTGTCTTCCCCCCCTTGAGTCTGGGACGATCTATTGCTTTAATGGAAGGAAACATTGGCTTGACTTTAGATATGAAAGACTCCCCATATACTGCTACTCTTGTGGAAAACTCGGCCACTACGCCCAAAAATGCCCCGAAGTTCCTTACGATGAGGAGTTCTTCTCTAACGACGACAATCTTCTATATGGGTCATGGCTGAAGTCTGAGTTGAACGTGTCTGGAAGTCCTTCTATAACCCACAGTTAGAGGAGAAAATGGAAGAGGAAAGTGTCCTAGAAACCCCAGAGCAGGGAGGTACTCTCCAGATATGGAATAGCAGCCCCAGAGAGAAAATCAACTCAAATGCAGAAAACAGAGTCAAGAGGAAAACTCATGAAGACGTTATTGCCAACACTGAAATACCTCAACTGGGGGTGGAATCTTCGTATCAAGCCGCTCCCTTATTATTAGAGCTCCCTTCAATTCAGCGAGAACATTACCCCCTGCAGAACACAAAAAACAGTTTGAAGGGTCAAAGTACCAAAAAAGCAAAAAGATTCAACCCCTACGACAAACAGACTACGAACTCTTTTCTCTTGGATGGGTCAAAGTTACTGGAAACTAAAATTCAAGAAGTTGAAGGCACTTCATTCCGGGCTGTGGTGGCTGGCCCTAATAAGCCACCGGATCACAAATGAATTTGTTGTGTTGGAACTGTCAAGGGTTGGGCTCACCCTTGACAGTTCAAGCTCTTTGAGCCATGGTGGCTCAAGAAAGGCCCAAGGTGGTATTCCGAAGTGAGACGAAGAATCAAGAGAGGTTTGTTCAACGTATTGCCAAAAGACTAAAGTTTGAGCATCTCTGCATTGTGAACCCGATCGGGATTGGGGGCGGTTTAGCTTTACTTTGGACTGAGGAGGTCTCTATCTCGATTCAATCAGCCACGAATAACTTCATAGATATAGAATATGAGGACACACAACAACTATCACCTTTTCGGGTGACCTTTATCTAGGCGCCATCTCTTTTTCAGCAGAGAATCCATACCTGGGGACAATTACAAAACGTTAAAGCCAACAACAGCTTACCATGGGTCTGCATAGGGGACTTCAATGAGACTTTGTACCTTTGGGAGAAGGCGGGGAAAAGAGACTCCGAGAGGTTTCGGATGTTTGCCTTTCAAGAATTCCTAAACGACTGCGGCTTAATGGATTTAGAAAGTAAGGGATGCGCTTTCACCTGGTCCAACAATCGAGAAGGGGAGGAACTTGTCAAGAAAAGATTAGATCGAGCTGAGTGCAATCTAGAATGGAGGGTCGAGTTTCCAGAAGCAGAAGTATTTGCCTTACCAGCCATCGGGCCTGACCATTGCCCTCTTTTGCTTAATCTCTCCTCAAAACAAGTGAGGAAAAAAAGAACTTTCAGATTCGAAGCATATTGGCAAGAACATGTGGATTGCGGGAAGGTCATTAAGGAGGCTTGGAATGCTCCTAACCTGGCCAAAGCAGACTTAGTATCGAGGATTCAGTCGGTTTCGGTGTCCTTGGCCAAATGGAGCAGAGAAACATTCACTAACAGCCAGAAGCAAATCAGCTCACTGCAATCAGAACTTCAAGAATTAATAAACGAACCGAACCTGAATGCAGATAGAAGAAAAAAACAGATTATCAATGAAGAAATAGAGAATACTTGGAGGAGGGAAGAAATGTTCTGGGGTTTAAGGTCGAGGATCAACTGGCTTAGGTGGGGAGACAAAAATACACAATTTTTTCATGCCACCACCATTCAAAGAAGGCAGCGAAATAGGATATCAATGCTGAAGGATGAACGTGATACCTGGATTCGAGACCCAAAGAAGCTGAAGGAGATGTCGATGAACTTTTTTATGAATCTGTGTCTATCTGAAGGCCCTCGAAACTTTGAACCCGTGCTGCAGCAGTGTCCTGAAGTTATTACAGAAGAAATGAACAAGTTGTTATCGGCCGAAATCTCTTTTCCTGAAGTCCAAACAGCTGTCTTCCAAATGGATGCCTCGAAAGCTCCAGGACCAGATGGATTAAATGGCCTATTCTATCACCAAAACTGAGAGGAAGTTAAAATGGCAGTCTTTGAGGGGGTCCGTCAGTTTTTTGATACTGGATCTCTTAACCCCGAGCTGAATAGAACCCACATCACGTTAATTCCCAAGGTAAAAAAACCTAAGAAGCTGGATCAGTTTAGACCTATAAGCCTCTGCAACTATGCTTACAAAATCACATGTGCTTTTGCTGGAGTATAATCTCTGTTGGCAACATTAATCAGTTTGGCTTTGGTCATTCATTTGTATTAGTTGCATCGGTAGAAAGTGGAACTTTTTTATGCGTTATTATGGGCAAGACACATCTCTTCACTGAGCTCTAGAAAACAGTGTTGTTGAGTTGGATTTGAATTGGGAATCGTAAGATCAATTAAATTAGATAGCATTGTTATGCAGAGCTCTTGTCATTGCTATTTTCAGACATCTACTTATCTGTACCTTGCTCAGTCTGTTCCCTTGGGGTTCTTTTATCTTACAGATTCATAAAGGCATGTTAAGACACTGTTTGCTGGTTGATGAGTTTGATCTTATAAATGGATAATGGCAGGCAATTGATGCTATTGATAACGGAATAAATCAGTATGACACCGACCTGCCTCCAAGATATGTGAATAACACGCATTTGTCTTCCAAGAGTCGGAAGACTGAATCTGGACTGGATTGATCGTGATCAATCTTCGGAGAAGGAAAGCGAGGCATTTCAGCGAGCTATGTCCTTGGCTGGAAGCGAATTTTTAGATGTAAGGTTTACTTAAAGCGGTCTTGATGGTGGTATGATGGTTATCAGTCGTTTTATCAACTCCTATGTTGATTCTCTTACCTTTTTTTTTTTTTTCCATAGTGTACGATTTCATACAACATCATGGCTACCGGCAAGGTCCATTGTAATGGAGTGTCTTGCAGCTAGATATAGTATTGACTCAAGTGGAGAAATTATGGTTTTAAATCGATTTTGCCCCGTAAGTAACTGAATCTGTTATGATCTTGACTCCTGAACATGCTTGAGAATCGAGTAATTGTTTCGATAGAACTGGATTTTGTATGCAAGTGAGATACATCATAAGCAGCAGTTTGTTGGCAGATTGTTAACTTTCGTAGTTATTAGGCTGTACTTTCTTTTGTTCCTCATCTGATGACAAATACTTCTTGATAAGTTATCAGCCATGGACTTTTTGTCTAATGTGTTTGATTTGATCCATCTTTGTAGTGGAGGCTTCATTTATTTGAGCTGGAGGAGGAGATGAAAATTGAACCTTCCATCAAATATGTGCGCTTTATCAGGTACCAACATAGAGTAAATGGCTCACTTATTTGTGCACATCCGTAATGGAAAATCTTTATGGCTATGGCCATCGTGTGCTTTTAGTTCATGGGTGAATGAATCATTTGAAGTGTTGTATACAGCTTGCCGCTCGAGACAAAGAAATCAAGTTCATTAGTGGATCAAAGCTCTATGGATGCTCTCTGTTGCACCATGACCAAGAGCCCTTTTTCTTTTCTTTCCTTGTTTTTTTAAAAGCTTTGCTCTTAGAGAAGTAGTAGAACGGCAACTGCTAACGTGAGTACTTTTTGAACAAACAGTAATGTCTCTCTGCATGTGCAGGATGACCGGAGCAAAAACTGGCGGGTGCAGGCAGTTGCAATGGCTCCCGACAGATTCGAAAGCCGGAAGGCTCTTCCAGCTCAGTGGCGTGGTCTGAGAGACGACGAGCTCTCCAAGGAGCCGGGCATCCCTGGCTGCGTATTCGTGCACATGAGTGGGTTCATTGGCGGGAATCAAACTTATGAGGGCGCGCTCTTGCGATGGCCAGAGGCGGTTTAAAGCTCTAACTCGAAAGAAGATTGGATTCACCGTCTCGTGGGAAGCGAGCTTTATAGAGCGGCTCGTATTCCGCCGCGATTGTCCTCACCTCCCAATGCCCCTGTAGCTTTAAGAGGAGATTCGTTTGTTTGAATTGGTCACTTCACAAGGGATAGTTACTACAGAAGTAGAGCAGGATTGGCGATGGAATTTTTTATGAAGGTCGTGGAGAGGTCGGCCCTTAATTCAGCTTTTGCACAACATGCTGCCTAGACTCTTCTTTCGAGTCCTCTAGCTTACTCTTTTTTCATTGGCAAGTCCTGTAGCTAAACGATTACAATGATGCGATCATGCAATCTCTTGAAATAGTTTCAGAGGAACTGGGTTGTTGTAAATGATACTATAAAAATTGACTTTACAAAAAAACGTGTGCTTTCTATTTGATCGAATTAGAAGGACGATTTTGCTCGGGCAATACATGACAAACTCGCACGTGACAAATCTGTGAGCCATTCTTCATCATCTGATATTCTGACTTCCGATCCCCTCACAGACACATCATATGGCGGCCACCAACTACCACCACTGCCACCTCCGTCGCGATGCCGTTTGATCTGCCGAAAGATCTGAGGAAGAGAGGACAGATCCAAGGAAGAGAGGGTATCACATGTTGTGTGGTGCGGTGGACAAGAGGCTGTTCTGCGATGCCATCGTGAAGAGGTTCGGGATGAGGTTGGAGGATCTGAACCAGCAGCAGCGACTGCGAGAGGGTGTATGGGAAGGAAAGGATGCCGGTGAGAAGTGCTGGAAGGAGTGAGAGCATGAAGATGAATGGCATTTCAAGCTGCAGAGACACCCCCTCCCCAAAAAAAAAAAGAAAAAAATTCCGAGTTTCTCAGTTTTTTCGGTCATCATTTCAATCAATTTTGTAAATTTCTGGAGCATTCATTCTGGAGAAACGCTGAATCAGATGGAATTTTGCGATTACTCTCATTGACCGAGGAGCAAATGGCCACAACGTTGCAAAGAGTCGCACTGATAAATAGGATCATTCTCCATGACGCTCCATACTGCAAAGTATGTTGACCGGATGTGCACACTCATTCTATGCTTTCAATTTCCACAGTTAGCTCTATCAAAGTAAGGTGGCCTTGTAGTAAATTGACATTCGACAAAATTTACAACAGTATTAGCCATGACAACAGAAGTGGCCCTATGATTTGTCATGCGGAAGCAAGATCATACGACAATTGAAGTCTAACATTTTTATCATATGACAATTAAAATTTTTAACCTAATGGAATTGTGCCAATTCAATCCTAAATATTTTTTATTTGTGTCAATTTAGTCCATCCGAACAATTTTGGCCGACCTCACTGGTCCTCGCCTTTGGCATGTAGCCGATCCGGCGACCGGCTAGAGGAAAGAGGAGAAGAAAAATAAACAAAATAAGAAAGTTTGACACAAATATTAAAATAATTTTATAAATTATCATGTCAAGCCCCGGTCAATCAAAGTTGGCTGGATGCACTGACTTGACAAAAATGCAAAGATTTAGAATTGCATTGGAAAAAAATATATGTAGAATTTCGTACCAAATCTGACACGATTGCAGCAAATTTAGTACTTTTTAAATAATTTTTCAGCTTTAACCTTATTCAAAATACTTGATTATTGATTAATTTCGCTCTTTTTTTTCCATTATAGGTAACTAGATTTACGCAAAGGGAAACGACAATCGGCTTCTTATGACAAGATTTTATATCGAATTCCAAATTAATGAAAAAAAAATGGGTGTTGGCTCATCGTATGCGTCACCCAAACCAATTTTGCATTCCATTCCACTCATGACAATGTCCAGGTGTATAAAATCAGCAAGAGGATGCAAGGACACAACAACGTCAACTCCTGAATCACTCTCTCTCTCTCTCTCTCTCTCTCTCTCTCTCTCTCTCTCTCCTCCTCCATATCACCTTGCTTCCATTTTACTCAAAAGCTTCATGGCAACACAAGTGGCCTATGATTTGTTTCCGTACGTCAGGATCTACAGCGATGGCCGTGTGGAGAGACTCATGGGCACGGACACCGTCCCTCCATCGCTCGACGAGAAAACCGGCGTCCAGTCGAAGGACGTCGCCATTTTTTCAGACTCGGCCGTATCAGCGAGACTATACATCCCAAAAGCGGCCGTAGACTCTCTCCAAAAGCTCCCTGTACTCGTGTACTTTCACGGAGGAGGCTTCGTGCTTGAAACGGCGCAGTCACCAACTTACCACAACTATCTCAATGCCCTAGTCGCAGAGGCTAGCGTCGTCGCCATCTCAGTCGATTATAGACGGGCACCGGAGCATCCCCTTCCGACGGCTTATGATGACTCGTGGACTACCCTCAAATGGGTGGCTTCTCATTCCCTCGGAAATGGCCCCGAGGAGTGGTTGAATTCTCATGCCAACTTCGAGAAGGTAATCTTAAATGCTGGCAAAAGAACACTAGAAGTGTTGATATTTTAATACGGCGCTCAATTTGATATCAATATTTTTTTTTCATATTACTTGAGTGCCAATTTTTTTTAAAGATCAATTATATCGCTTATTTGACATCTTTTAAAGAATAATACCTTCTTATTTTTCCTGTCAATGGGAGTACAAAACCACGTTCCAAGTTCAAATTTCAAAATGGTTTTGGCTGGGCAGTGCAGATTTCAAATGAACCAACACATGGAAATCGTCATTCAGATTTGATGGTTGCAAAAACAATGTTTGCGATGGTCTAACATAATTATCTGTTGTGAACAGTTCATAGCATCCTTAAACAGGCTCAGCAACAACTATGCACACTAACGCAACATTCCCTTAATTCTCTATAGGTGTTTATGGCCGGAGACAGCGCCGGCGCTAACATAGTTCACCACATGGGTATTCGACTGGGAGAGGAAAAGGTAAAGGGAATCGAATCTCCTCGCGCGATTATGGTGCATCCTTTTCTATGGGGCGACAAGCCGTTGCCCTCAGAGACCGCCGAACCCGAGAAGCGGTCCTTCCACGAGAAGTTCTGGCTCGTGGCAAACCCGACGACCACCGGGTGCGACGATCCGCTGCTGAACCCGGCGATGGATCCGAGGCTCTCGGGTTTGGGTTGCGAAAGGGTCCTCATCTGTGTTGCCGAAAAGGATACGTTGAGACAGAGGGGTTGGTACTACAAGGAGGTATTGAGAGAGAGTGGGTGGAGTGGAACTGTCGAAGTGATGGAAGCACCCGGCGAGAATCATGTGTTCCATCTGTTCAGTCCCGGCCGTGATAATGCTGTGAAGATGATGAAGAAATTGGTCTCCTTCATCAATGAGGACAGCTAGGTTTCCATTTGACAGCGACCATGATCCTTGCGCCGTAATTTTATTGGACATTCTGTTATTTTATAAATCCTTTTGGTAAAATCGTGTAATGGGCAACCTCTCGGACCGTTCGCTGATGGTCGTGTAACTGTCAGATGCAATCCCAAGGACGTGAATAATAATCATTCTGTTTTTATAATGAAATAGGCAGAAATAAATGATAGTTATTTTATATTTCTAGTTTATGAATGAATTTTTGAACAAATAAAGCATTGATAACAACACAAAATTTTTGTTCCTTGAAACAAAAATTTGTTTGCCAACAGCATTAAAATTTCTAGGGTTGTCGGTTATCAACAACTGGTGGACGGCGAAAGACCGACTGACAACGGCTATCCGTAGCTGGTAGATAGCAAAAGGCCACCCGACAACGGCAAATAGCTAAAGGTTGACCGACAACCGGTGGATGGAGGATCAACGATCGAAATGCGGGAAAGAGTAAGTGAGCGATGAGAAGAATTATTATTTCTTATTTTTGTTTCAGAAACAGAAAACCTGAAAATTTTGACTTCTCATTTCCCTTTTGTACCTATTTCTGAAATAAATTTTTGTTCTAGAAACAGAAAAATAAAATTGTGTTACCAAATGGGTTTCTATTCATTTGGAATATAACTATAGAAATATAATGATTATTGTTAGTGCCTTAAGTTATGAGCTTCTTTTGAAAGAAAAAATTACCACTCAAGATTAAAAAAAAATTATTGGGGATAATTGTAATTTACCTGCAATATTAATAACCGACCATCGTAGCTTGAATTTTAATGTAGCATCTCGCCACCCGTGGTAATAGAATCTCGCTGTTGAAGTTAGTAATCGCGAGGGGTGGGTCCAAGGCTTGGTTTGCTAGTTGAAAGTCACAGATTCAATTCCCCAATTCCATCATGTGTCTCAGGAAATCTTAGTTAGGTCACAAACGACGGTCATAGACTTAGGTGTATTGCAAGTCTTAGGCTTTCCCCGTTCACCACCAGAAATGTCAATGGGTCGGGCCGGGTCGGGTCGTGCTTCCGTGATACCCGATCCGGCTCCAAACAATGGAGGAACGTGCTAGACCCGACCCAAAACACTAAAATCATAATCCAAAACGTTCGGGTCGGGACGGGTTTCATCGTTCTTTTTCGATTTTGATTTTGTGGGATCAAGAACGTGTTCAAGGATACAGATGTCGTGCGACGGTTTCTGCTTGAGGTCGAATTCGTGTGTTCACCGTATGTGACGGTGCTTCAGCTGCTTTTCCTTTGAGGCTCAATTTTTCGGTTCTCCTCAGCTATTCGGCTCTTGTGCGATCCGAGTTTTGGCGGTCGAATTACGCTTTGACGGGGGTTTTAGAAATGGCAGATTTGGCTCAGAACTGATGCTCTTAAAGGAAAATCGTGTTTGGCAGACTAAATTCACACGCATACGATGTGAAAACTGAACAAATACAAGAACGTGCATGACCTTCCTTGCCTGTATAGCCGATCAACTTAATCCTATCTCGTTTCCCTTTTGTATATCATTTAGTCGAATGATTCTCCTCAAAGCATTATCCATTTGTCCCGTGCCTCCTTCCTTTCTTGTTTTTAGAAAGAAAAAAAAATTGTAGAAAATTTTAATTTATTCCACGATAAAGAATATCTTTGTTTAACAAAACTAGAGATGCCAAAATTAGTGAAGAAATTAAATAAGATAAGACTAATTGCTAGTGAAAAATCAAAAGAAAATAAGTGAGCAACATCTACACTTGACAAACCCGAACTGCAACACCATCCGAGCCGAAACTGACCTGCAGAATTTAAGTCATTACCCGCCCCAAACAAGACCCGAAACTGTAAATGCTTGATTCAGGTCGGTTCGTATTTTGGTCCGAGTATATTGTTTGGCTTTGACACACCGTGAAAAGTTGGTGCTTCGTTTGGCGTCTGAAATCGAGCATTCCTTGAGCTTATGTGATATATGACATTCTGAAATTCCTGTCATTTTGAGGCTATTGAATAAGAATATATCTATCGATGTATTTCAGTTTTATCTCGCTCGGATCTAATCAATCTCGAGTTGACTGACCAAAAGGGAAATGGTGACACATGGCAAGATACGTGAACCTAAGAAACTCGAAAAAGTAAATGACGCTTTGACGAGTGTCGAGAAAATATTTAGAGTCAACAAAAGCTGATCAAATAACGATTAAGAAATCCATTGATAGCGTTATACGATTGGAGTACGGGTAATGTCGTTTAACCTATATATAATTTGTAAATTTTCCTAAATCGAGTTATGACGATCGAGATCGTTGGAACTAGTAATAAACCCTCGCAATTACATGACAATCAAAGCTATCGTAACTTGAGTCGTCCTAAGTGTGATGAGAATTACAGAGTCAATACGCGTAACGTCTGCAAAAAGCCGCACGTTAGTTCAAGATAAACTGAAGATACGATCGACGGACGATTGATCACGAAATGAAAGCTCAAAATTAACAAATGGAAATAGAAAATTCTAATATTAGAAAAGGATTTGACGTCATCTCACCAATGGTAATTTAGAATTGAAAAAGTAAAGTTTCGGACTGAAAGTGCAAAATTATCAATTTGCCCCTTAACCATTTGCCATTGTCTTAAGAAGAATAGAACGACAAAATGGTAATTTAAACCGCTCTATATGCCACCGAAAATTTATGAGGAAGAGTCAAAGGGTGTCAAAGCCAATGGATTGAATTATTGAGGCTTGCCAAGTGTCAACCATAGAAGACTTCAAGCATTTAATGCCCACAAAATCAATCTTGTCAAATTAACACCTCAATTATTTGTTGGAAGCCTCATTACACCCCCTTCATCAGTCGTGCACTCTCTCTCTCTTATTTTCCTTTCATTTTCTTAATCTTCTTTTCCTCCATTAAAAATCGCTCCAGTCGACCAGCTTATGGCCGCCCGTTCGCTGCCATCAATCGCCACCTCCGACCGTCGCCTTACCGTGCGCCGACCACCAGAAGCTAACTCGACCTCTCCTCTACAAGTTTCAAGTGGTAGTTCGTCATTTCATGGAGTAGTTTTTCCCGACCAACCCCTAGACCAAAACTGGACAGATTCTAAGCGAGCTGAGGTAAGTCTTTCGTTCGCCCTCATAGAGACTTCATTTAACTCCAAACTTTTTGTGGGATCTCTATAACATTTAGTACTTGAGTTGGCAGAGCAGATATGGTGATTTTATTGAGGATTAAGGTGTTATCATGGCTGATATGAAGTAACTTTTATAGGATAAATTCTGGCCGTTTGCACACCGAAAGGAAACGGGCCAATCGGAAGACCAAAAGGGGTATTCTTTCTCTGAAACTCTCGGTAAGGTTCATAGACATGTAGAATAAAATTTTGGCAAGTTAATTTCATGAGGAATTGGAACCTAAGATTGATTTATGGACTGATTTGAACGGATTAAGGAGGAACCGATTCTACCTTATTAAAGGACCATGTGAACTGAACACTTTGGGGGTTCATTGGAGTATTACCATGTCTTTAAATGGTTGTTAAGGTATCCTAGATTGTTATTTGATTAGTTATTGAAGTATTGGTGTGAAGGAATTGAAGAATAAATGAGTTATAACATGATTTTGATGGAATTTCTTTAGGACTATCATTTGGCCATGAGTCTGTTGGGTTAGGAGGATCGTTTGATTTGGAATTTGCTAAAATGATCGACATGTAAGTGTTCCTTAAACCTCTACTTGAACATTAGTACATTACTGGATAAATTGATTGAATGAATTGATTGACTGGTGAAGTCTTTGGCTTGAATTGATTGATGCGATTATATTGTGGTTATACTATGAATGATAATAACGATATCGATTGGCCAGAGCACTCCAGTGATATCGATTGGCCTAAGTGCTCAAGAGAAGTACATCGCGACCTGAGAGCTCAGGCGATGAGCGACTATGGTGTCATTGTGATGACTATTAAAGTTATGTTTGTTTTGCTATGTGCTTGAAGCTTGAACCCATGAGGTTGAGTATAATCAATTATGACTCTTGCTCATGCCTGACTTATTGAAATGATTGATTTATGAATGCCTTGTTCCATTGCATGAATAATTTTCTGCATCTAATGTCGTTTCATGGTCTAGGGGAACTGGTGTTCGGGTTAGGCTTAGGGTTCACTTGTTGATATGTAAATTTCATCCGTAGTATGACACATTTTCAGACCCCAAGCTGTAAGTATGCTGCCGATCCGACTAGGCGATCCGAAAAAGGTGACTGCCTCTTTTGACGAGTTTCCTACGATGAAAAGTATTGTATATGTTAGGAAGCGTACAATTGTTTAGGTGGACGAGGGAAAGATGGAGCTCCAACCCCATCACTTTAAAGCATGATTTCCTCGTCTGTGAGGTAGTAACCTAATAGGTCCTTTGATGCCTGAAGATGTTCCTACAGAGGTAGTACCTAATTGGTATCATCTGTCCTGTCCAGAGATCGAGGTAGAGAATGTGGCGTCTATGGGAGAATCAAGGAACATTCTTGAGGAGTCAAAGTCTCCCCCTACTGAAGATTACATGAACTACATTGAGCTCTCCGCCGAAGTGATAGATGATACCGAAGAGGAAACAAAAGAGGACACTGAAGAGATTTCAAAGGTGTCTTCTGAAGCATTTTCTGAGTACCACTCAAAAGACAACGAAGATGAAGCAAGTGACAGGTCGGGTGGTTCTTTAGAGTAGTAGGGTGTAGTGGTTTAGGCTAATGGGAGTAGGAACAATTTTGTTGTCAAGTTTTGTTAAGGGTAAGGAGTAAACCTTTGGACTTAGGACTTAGTTCCATATCTCATCTTCGTGTGCGGTTTCTCTTACGTCTTTTCAACTTTCTGTAAGTTGTAACCGAATGTTTATATGTGCGCGCGCGCGCTCTTGTACCATTCCAAATTTCCTTTTGTTTCTTTCATTTGTCAGGGTTGATGTATTTACTTCAGCATGCATGTTTCATTTCATTTTTAGGCCGTGAGTTACTCTTGGGTATTTATGGTTATCATTGTACTGCAGTGGATATGACAAATTCCATGGAATGCAGGCGTTACACGATAGGTCCCCATCCCACCCATTCCTTTTTTTTTTTACTTCGCAACAAATTTTTTTTTTTTTGGGTCGGAACAAGCAAATTAATATTACTCATAACTAAGAGTTCGTACACAAAGTAAATTCCACACGGGCAGAGGTGGAACGGAGGCCTACTGGGCCGGAAGTTGTTGAGCACGATACAATTTGGCCACTCGGTCAGCCACTTGATTTGCAGTTCTCCTGCAATAAGAGACAGAAACGTTGGGAAGGCAGGCGAGTGTCGGACGGGCTTGGATAACTAAAAGGTCTGCTGCCCAGCTAACTTCCACTTCACGGTTGACCGCACCAACTAGAGCCGACGAATCTGTCCCCACCGAAATAGAAATCAGTTTCTCCTTTATCTCTCTCTTAACTTCCAGAATCTTCAACCCAGCGATGAGGGCTCTCAGATAGCAGAGGGATGCATGAGGTGATGCTCTCCACGAATCCATCTACCAGAGCGCTACTCGAGTCACGGAGAACCCCCGCGATCGCGCCCTCTCGATCCATATCACCGCCAACGGAAGCATCAACATTAAGCTTTAGATCTGGAGATTTTGGAGGTGAGTTTGCGTCTATCCTCACAGAGTTCTGAGCTTTCCGGTTCGTTCCATCTTCTATAGGTCGCAGGTGTTGATTCCGCGTCCCTGATTCCGCGTCACCAATTAGGGAATCCGCGCATGGTTTTGACCTCCTGAACACCAAATTATTCCTTGATTTTTAGATTTCCCAGAGGATGGCTACAATCAGATCGAAGGTGGTAGCACAGCTTGGGTCGCAAATGATTTACTCCAACCAGACATCCATGCGGTTTGTCTGTGGAATTCGATGGCTCATATTCAGCTTTCTCTAGATAATTTCTATCCATGGACAGAAGAGAAAGAGGTGTTCTATTGTTTCTACTTGTCGGCTGCAAATAGGGCATAGAGGGTCGCGGATTATATTTCGCTGATATAGGTTATCCCTAGTAGAGAAGGCGTTCTGTGGTGTATTCCATAGAAAGATCCTAACTTTATGAGGGATATTGGCTTTCCAAATTCCATTCCAGAGTCTTCTTGATGGTTGGACTGAAGTAGAAGCCATCTCCGGGTTCTGTTTCGTTTCCTTTTCTCGTATAGAGTTGGAGGCACTTTTCACAGTGTAGTCCCCTTTCTCAGTTTCAATCCATTTCGGTTTATCTTCATTAGATACTGGGCTAATAAGGATGGCTAGGGTCTCCGAAGCTATTTCTTCATCAAAGAGGAGATTAACTTTTTCGACATCCCAATCAGCTTCCTCCTTTAGAGTCAACTCTGAGACATATAGCGGATCAACATATCTGCTGGACTTGGACTTTCAATGATACCCCTCCTAAGCCAGCGATCTTCCCGGATAAGTACATCCTCCCCTGTGCCAATAGACCAGCACACCAAATTTGCTATAATATCTCTGCCGCAAAGGATGCTGATCCAACTCCAAGATGGTCTTACGCCTCTTTTAGCCTGTAAGAAGTTGTTCTTTGGGAAGTACATATCTTTAATGACTCTACTCCATATGGTGTTTTGGTTCTGAGCTAATCTCCATTCCTGTCTTCCCAACAGAGCTTGATTAAAACTTCTCTGAAACCTATACCTCCGTTATCCTTCCTTGATTTCAGGAGCTCCCATTTACGCCAATGAATACCTGCCATCTTCTCATTATTTTTCCACCAAAAGCGGGCTATTTTCCTTTCAATTGAACTGCAAATCGACTTAAGGAGTTTAAAAATAGACATAATATACTGGGGAATAGCTTGGACAACAGCTTTGATGAGGGTTTCTTTTCCAGCCTTTGAAAATAATTTCTCTTTCCAACCTTCCGGTTTCATATCCACACGCACATTGATCCACGAGAACATCTGTTTTTTGGTTTCTCCCCAGTCGCTTCCCTTTTCTCATGACTGGAACTCTAAGAGCATTAGATAGGCTATCCTGGAGTTGCATCGGACAATTTGGACCCATGAAAAGCCCAAATTTGTTTAAGTTAATCTCTTGACCAGAGGCATAACAATACTGATTTAGGATCATGGCCAGATTCTATCATTCTACTAACTTTCCTTCTAAGAAAAAAATTGAGTCGCAAATAATAGGTGTGAAAGAGGAGGGCAGTTGGATAACCTTTATAGTCCCCTCACTGACTGCCTTAGTCATTAACATAGACAAAGTATTAGGCATAAGAATGAACAAATTGTTGACACCTAAATTTCAATTTTTAGAAATTCATCTATTTAATAAAATGAGAATTATTCTTAATTCTCACAAAAATAAATTCTCATGCATTGCGTAATTATTTTCTGTGATGCACTCGCAAAGAGTGAGTCGATCGAGTTTAATTTGGCGAGCATTCGGACCGGACTCATCATCAATTTTCGACCAAGAGAGGGGATGGTCGAAATTTTCATAGGTTTGGACTCAATTCGATTTTAAATCAGTCCATTTTGGGTCTTTTAATTGAAAGGCTTTTAATTAATTAATTATTTAATTGGTTAAAGCCCAATTAAACCCCAAATTTGTGCATATAATCCCATTTGATTAAGGATTTTCGGCCAAGCCCTTTTGCATTCTCATTATGGCCGAATTTTTTATATCCTAGCCCGACAAAAGCAGAAATTTCAATCCGACAACCATTATCTCTCAAATTTGACAGTAAAAATAAACCTTTCGGCTCAATACCTTTCTTTTTCTATATATATCTCGTGATAGCCTAGGGTTAATGGGGGTGACAGATAACTTACATATACGGCAGATGTTGGGGGGAAAAAAAAGTTCAAAGTTAAGGGTTTGATTGTTTCCCGACCGGTTGAGACAATCCCCTTCCAATCTCCCGTCCCCATTCGCCCGTTTCCTCGCCGAACGACCTCCTTGGCCACCCATCATCTTCGGGCATCCACCTCTCCTCCGTACGATACCACAGCCGTGGCATCTCACCCCGGATCAGCCCCATGACCGTCCATCTTAGCCTCGCAATCAGTCACTGCACGGATCAGCTTACTGCCACCGAAGCCGCCCCTGTGCAATCCAAAAAAAAAAAAAACCGCTGCTGTTCAAACACTGCTCAGCCTTGGTTCATGGTCAATCGGCCTTGGTTTTGTTATTATTTAAAGCTCTAACTTTATTGTTTCTTGCACTAGATCATTCGGGATCGCCGATGTACCAAATCAAGGTCGAAAGTGGGCTTTTTTGGTCCGGTTTCCAGATTTTGCGCAAGCTCAGCTTTTGATTGCTAAATTATGCTTGTTACCTTGGTAACATGCATTTTTGAACACGTTGATTTTTGCGATCAAAGCTGAAAATTTTAAGCTTTTCTATTAACCCTACTTCAGAGTTGAAAATTGCTATTGGTGGGACAAAATTCTGATTTTTTTTGCAAGGCTAAATCGATCATTCAATTGAACGAACTTTTCTGAGAATCGATTTAGAATATGTAAAGTAAAATTGTTCAACTCTTTTCAAGATCAAATTGGATTGATTCATAAAAATCAGAATTTTTTGTCGAATTGTGAGATAAATTTGCGGCATATTGACACTCTTGACAGAATTTGGCACGGTAGTGGATGATTCTTGTTTCAAAATTTGTTCGCGATTGGTTGTCGACCGTATCCTTGATTATCCGACATTATCTTTGTGTTGAGGATGAGGTTTAATGAGATAAGCTATGTCTTGCCTTTTGAAAATATTTGAATTGGATGATATTTGATTTTATCTTGGATAAATCATTGCTCAGAATGCTTAACTTTAGCATGCAAATTGTGTGATCGATGTTCGCCATTTATTATCTCTAGTGACTTTACTGAATTTATCTGGGAAGAGATAGATCTGAATTCACTCGAATATATTTGAAATCTGGGAAAATATATAAAGGTAATCATTCCAAACCTTAAAAGATAAATTTCTTAAATTCTGAAGATTTAAGATAAGATTTTAGTTAAAGCAAGATATCTTGTAAAATTCTAAAGATTATCTAAAATCCCTTGACTACCTTAAGAAATAATATTTTTTAATTTAAAAGATATGTTCCTTGGTGTATAGGGGATTATCCCCTCGAAAATTTCAGCGAATCCATGAGATTTTCGAAATTCCTTAAGTTTGATTGACTCGTCTTTCCTAATTTAAAATGTTTGCATATTTTTAAAAGAAAAATGCCTATAATATATGCTCCCACATGCCGAGATCCTCGGGAAAATTAAATTGCATGCCTGACCCATGATTTTACGGGGGGACGACAATTTAATATAACACTTCGTATTATTTCCCTCTAGCAAGAAAGACTTTGTCGTCTTGTACACGTATTCGCATACTGACTTGAATTTTTGAGGATGTAGAATAAAAAATTCTACTCTAACTCGAATCTTTGAAAATGACTGAATTACCGAAAATTCGGATTTCAAGGTATATTATAAACATTCTTGTTTAATCATGTTCAAACTATTTTTTTAAGAAATTCAAAAAGAAGAAAAAGAAGAAAACCCAAAAAAAAAGAGAAAAAATAGAAAACACAAAAAAAAAAAAATGCAAGTCACCAATCAAAAAAATACATTTTCATGAAATTGGTACCGAAAGAGCATTAATTAATTAATTTTTAATTAATGTAACCAAGTCTCCAGACTCGATATCTTTGGTTTGTAGAAATAAAATAGTTATTTCGCTATTTTATTTAGTTTCCTAATCGACCTACCAAGAAAAGATTACTGGCATCTCCTAAGTTGTAAATCATTTCAATAAAACCTAAGTTGCAAATTGGTTTGGGAGAGCTGACATTAAGTTAGTTAATTCATCTGATTAACCTAATTAATATTTTATGCCGCGACACAGATAAGGGGAGATCACCTTGTCTTAATCCTCTCGATGGTTGGAAGTATGGTAGAGATTCTCCATTAAACTTCACACTCAACGTGGCCGAGGAGACAATCTCATAACTCTATGCACCCAGATTCCGCACAATCCCATTTTGACCAAACAAGCTTCTAGGAAATCTCATTTAACTCGGTCATATGGTTCTTCATGTCGAGTTTCAAATAGCTTGGAACCTTTTCTTTCTCTTTCTAATCCTCACTTGATGTAGAATCTCCTGCACGATCAAGATATTATCTTGAATTTGTCTACCTCCGACGAAAGCACTCTATTCTTCCGCAATTAACATGGGCAGCCAGCATTTTAGCCTATTTGCAAGTTTTTTTAGATAATTTTGTACCCATAGTTGCGTAGACTTATTGGTCTAAACTGGTCCAGCCTCTCGGGATTTTTCACTTTCGAAATAAGAGTTAGCAATGTTTTATTCGATTCTGGGTTCATAATCCCTGTATAAAAAAACCCTTGATTTCCTTGAAAATCCCAGTCTTTTTGTGCTCCCAATTCTACTGATAGAATAAACCGTTCAGGCCGTCAGGTCCCGGAGCTTTTTCTGCTCCCATCTTGAAGACATCATCTTGGACTTCTTCAAGGGTAACTTCAGCGAATAGAGCAACATTCATATCATCACTTACAAGCCTGGGACATTGTGCTAGAACTGGGTCAAAACACCTAGGCCCTGCCGAGAGTATAACTCAGCGAAGAAGTTTGTTGTCATCTCCTTCAGCTTAGCTGGATTTTTTACCCATGTCTCCTCCCCTATTATCTTTAACATTGAGATTTTATTTCATTGCCTCCGTTGTATAGTTGTCGCATGAAAGAACTCGGTGTTTTTATCCCCCCATCCTAACCAATTTACTCTTGATCTTAGACCCCAGAACAATTCCTCCATCCGCCAATGTTTTTCAATTTGATCCGTTAGCTCCCTCTAGATGAATCTAACTTCAGGTGAATCTCTACCATTGGTAATTCTCTGGAGCTCCATTTGCAGCTTATGAATTTGGTTTATGCAGTTAGGGAACTACTTCCTACTCCACTTCTCCAGAGCAACCAAGATATATTTTAATTTTTCCATCATATCAGCTCTTTTATGTCTGAAGAAGAAGAAAATATGAGAATAATATGAATAAATTGTCTAACTCTCTATGTTAACTTGTTCTCATATTTATAATAATTAAGAGGGTACATAGTAATACGGTAGGTATTCCCACACATGATGATGAATAATAAAACAACTTATAACACTTTCTCTCAAGTTAAGGCATAGATGTCGACCATGCCTAGCTTGTTATATATAAAGCGAACCCGTTGCCCAGCTAAAGGTTTAGTAAACATATTTGCTAGCTGATCTCAAGTGCGGATATGTGAAAGAGTGAGACTACCACGTGTAAGCTCTTATCGAATAAAATAACAATCAATCTCGATATGCTTTGTTCTCTCTAAAAAACAGGATTTGAAGCAATGTGAATTGCTGAACTACTATCACACCATAACGATGTGGGACCACTTGATCTATATCCAATCTCATTCAGAAGATGTTTGGTCCACATAATCTCTGCAGTAGCTGTGGCAATTGCTCGATACTTTGCTTCAGCACTACTCATCGCCACAATATCTTGTTTCTTACTCTTATATGAAACTAAATTACCACCAACATACAAAGCATATACAGGAGTAAACCGCCTATCAATAGGGCAACCAGCCAATCAGCATCAGTATAACACTCCATACGAGCATGATCATGAGCCGCAAAAACAATTTGCTTGCTAAAATTACCTTGAAAATATCTTAAAAGCCTAAAAAAAATATCTCAATGTGGTTGTCTAAGTGCTGCCATAAACTGACTAACCACACTAACCGAATATGCAAGATCAGACTAGTCATCTTAGTGAGATAGTTTAGTTTGCCAACGATATGCCGGTATCTTTCAGGATGTTCAAACAAGTTATCCTAGAGGTTGAGGAAATGTCAGAGTTGCCAGATCTCGCCGTCGTCGCTCTTGCCACAACACTATCATTGGTTCTCTGTCTTGTTGTGATCCATGAGCCGCACACTACCCATGCACTAGAATCCTTGTTTGGATTGTGATCCGCAAGCCATCTTGAGCCGATTTGGTCTAAAGCTCAAATTCGGAAAGCAAATATATCTTAGATAAGGTAAGAATTTTGTTTTTATGTAATTAGAATATTTTGCATATCTTCGAAATATTGCATATATGACAATGTATGTACGATTAGGAAATTTCCTAATACAGTACGGAGATCAATTTAGTGTCAATATTTTTTATCACTATTTTTTTAACGGTTATTTGAATGCCATGTCCGACGTGGCTTGCCGCCACACGTGGCTTGCTGAAAATTCTAATCGGCACACGTGAATGCCACGTGGATGTTTTAACATTAAAATAGTTAGCTTATTTCATAAAAATTAAAATTAAACTAAAAAGTAGCCCAAAAAAAAGGGTGGTGATGAGGGCTGTGAGCCCTTACCATCGTTGCCCCACACCCCACGGGCACGAGGGGGTCCAGGGGTCACCAAGATTGGACAACCTCCGTTGCGGGCTCGCAAACCTACGAGGGTCGCAGGGTCGCTTGGATTTGGAGTCGTCTGGGTCGCGATGTCGCACGGGTCACGAAGTCCTTGGGTGGTGGGGAGCGGGGTCGCTTGGATCTACAGTCGAGTCGCGAGTCATGGGGCCTTCCTAGTCGCTAGGATCTAGACGGTGACAGGCCATGGGGAAAGTGGAGGTAGCAACGGCTTGTGGTGGAACCGAGAAGGGGAGAGAGAGAGTTGGAGTCAGGCTTGAGATCGCAGGTCCTCCCGGCCTTGTGGGATGATGACGGTTGAGAAGACCGATGTGAGGTCGACGGTTCGAGAACTGACAGTGGCTGGGGAGGCAACGACGACAGGTAATGCGGCAAGGGGTGGAGGAGCGATGGGGAACCAAGAGGGTGAAATGGAGGCTCAGTAGTATGGCGGTGAGGCGGAGTGAGCTAGTGGCTGCTAGCGGTGCGACAGAGCTAACAGATCAGCGGAGATGGTGGTGGCAAGTGGGTGGAGTAGAGGTAGTAAGGCATCAAAAGGTGTTGGGATTTTACCGAAGTGGAAGGAAATGGGGGTTGAAGGAGAGCAAAAGAGATGCCGCCAAATCCATTTTCTAGCCTTGATTTTTTTTTTCATTTTTTTCATTTTTTTTCTATTTTTAGGCTATTTTCTAGTTTAATTTTAATTTTTATAAAAAAAATTAACTATTTCAATGTTAAAATGTACATGTGGCATCCACGTGTTTTGATTTTTTTTTTAAAAAAAATTTACATGTAATAATAATAATAATAATAATAATAATAATAATAATGACATGTATTGTTTAGCCAGAATTGGAACTTTGATGGTCACTTTCTCTCTAATGTGGCACTGAATTGATCCAAAAAAATTATTGGCACTAAAGTGATTTTCGTATACACTTTTGCTTTACTTCTGCTGATAAGATTATATATAGAATATTTAATCTGGTGGGTTAATCTTTAATACATATTAAAAATGGAATTTAAATATTGCAATGTCTTTTATTATTCGAATTAATTTATTGGCATCTTATCTACTTTCGAATTTTGAATTGATTTGATTGGAGTTTTATTGTTAGAATATTTGATCATATGATTTAGAATTCGAAAAGATTATTCATGTAAAATTGCCATGATAAAATAGATTTCATCCTTAAATTGTAATCATTAGGTAAGGTCGCCATTTAAATTAAATTGCATCTTTAGGATAGAATTTTCATGTTTAAATAGATTAAAATGGTCTATCTCTAATATGTTGGCATGAGTTGTATTTCCTACAAATTAGGCATTTTTTTTCTTTATAGTTTTTTTCTTGATTTATTGATATGTTAGCGTTAACTCATGTCTTGTATATTAGTCCGATTGTAATGCTGTACAAATTCATACAAAATATAGAGGAAAACTATTTCTTTGTGGTATCAGAGCCTAGGGTTTGCTCCTTGTGAGTACTATACGTTAATCCTCGATTATCGCGTCGTCGTCTCGCACCAGCCGATTTCGTCTCACACAATCGCGCTCGATAATCCATGGCAGATGAAAACCCTAGAGAAGCAATGATTCCCCACCAAAATCAAGGAGGAAATTCGACTACGGAAGCATTTTTGGAGAATCTGACCACCAGATTGACCCCGATTTTGAATCAGAACCAGACTTCTCCTCCTCCCCCTCCCCCTCCAGCGTCGACACCACAGAATAATTCGGCTTCATCTCATATTGTGGTTAAGTTGGATAGAACTAACTATGGCTTATGGTCTCAGGTTGTCGAGATGTACATTACAGGTAAAGACAAGCTGGGGTATATCAATGGAGACCTCTCGCGGCCTTTGCCTACAGATCCTGTTTTTCGAAAGTGAAAAATGGAGGACTCACCTGTGAAAGGATGGCTCATCAACTCCATGAATCCGGTGTCGATTGGCAATTTTATCAGATTCCCTACCGCTAAAGTCATGTGGGATTCCGTAGCTACCACCTTTTTTTATGGCACCGATACTTCCTAAGTGTATGATTTAAAGCGCCAAGTATCACGACTCAAGCAAGCTGGAAGATCAATTGAAAAATGCTACAATGATCTTCAAGGACTCTAGCGTGAAATTGATTTCTACTGGCCTAATCTTTTGGTGTGTCCCGCAAATATTGAGCGCTACAATAATAATGTTCAAGAGGACAGGGTTTACCTCTTTTTGGATGGTCTTGATGATCGTCTCGACAAAGTTCGTGTAAATGTTTTGTATATGTAGCCTTTCCCTACTGTTGAGCAAGCATATGCACGCATCCGCAAGGAAGATGTGCGCCAAACTATGATGCTGACCAATGCCGATGACTTTTCTACGGGTACAACAATGGTCTCACGGGGCAGTCGAGGAGACCCGTCTCTACAGATGATGACAGGCAGTTCGGTGGGTAGACGTGGACGTTCTCGATCTGCTGTCAAGGCCAAGTCTCAGGTGCCCGGCGGCTGTTCTCATTGTGGCAATTCCAAACACACTAAGGACACTTGTTTTAAGCTAAATGGATTTCCGAATTGGTGGGATGATTTTCAAGCGAAGAAGAAGGAATCTGAAGTAGAATCGAGCAAGAGTACAGGGCAGGCATCCTTGGTGACCGGGAGTTCATCTCTTTCCTTAATTCTGATGGTATCTTCAACTACTTCCACCCTTCCTCCTGAAGGTAATTGTGGTTCTACTTTTATCTTTGCTCGTCATGGTGAAAACAATGGATAGATTATCGACTCAGGCGCTACCGATCACATGATGCCTCACCCCAATGATCCAGTCAATTGTACCTCACCCCGACGAGACAGTGTTTATAATGCTAATGGAAATTGCCATCCAGTCATTGGGGTTGGGAATGTGGCTTTCACACCATCTATTTCTCTATCTCATACATTACTTGTGTCATCCTTGTCCAACCGTTTATTGTCTATTGGACAAATTACTGATGAGTTGAATTGTTGTGTTCTTATGTATCCGAATTTTTGTTTGTTTCAGGACATTCTCACGAAAGAGATTATTGGTGTGGTACTAAGAATGAGGGGCTATACATTATGGATGATTTGAGCTTTGACTGTGTATATCACACTCATGGTCGGTCTGTTAATAAGGAGAAGGATGCTTGGTTGTGGCACCGTCGGTTGGGACACACATCATTTAGATATTTGAAGTATTTATTCCCTGAGTTGTTTCGTGGTTTATCAGATTCTACTTTTCAATGTGAAACATGCATTATGGCAAAGAGTCATCGTGTTTATTTTCCTTTGAGCTCTAATAAGAGTAGCAAGCCTTTTTGTCTGGTTCATTTTGACATGTAGGGTGCATATCCAATTATTACAATGTCTGGAATGAGATGGTTTATAACATCTGTTGATGATTGCACACGTATGACATGGTTGTATTTGATGAAGCATAAAGGTGAGGCTCCTAATATATTCTGCATGTTTCACAAAATGGTTGCTAGTCAATTTGGAGCTTGTATTCAGATTCTCTGCATGGACAATGGTGGAGAATATATCAATCAGCACCTTTCCTCTTATTTTAAGGAACATGGTCTCATCCATGTGACCTCTTGCGCTCAAACCCCTCAACAGAATGGTGTGGCCGAACGAAAGAATCGCCACATTCTAGAGACGGTAAGGGCTCTTTTTGTCGGCGGAAATGTTCCAAGAAGATTTTGGGATACAGCAGTGATCACAACCGTTCACTTGATGAATCATATGCCCTCCCGCGTGTTGCAATTTCAAACTCTATTACAAACTCTATCTCAGTTCGTGCCTCTTCCTTCAGTCTTGACAATACCTCCTAAAGTGTTTGGGTGTGTGGCTTTGATGCATCTTCACAAGAACCAACGCACCAAACTTGACTCGTGTGAAGCACGATGTATATTTGTTGCCTATGGAACTCACCAAAAGAGTTAACGCTGTTATGATCCAACGACTAAGACGACACATGTTACCATGGATGTGACTTTTCTAGAGTCTGAGTTATATTTTTCTCCACCCCAATGTTCCTTTCAGGTGGAGAATTATAGTGAAAGGACAAATTGGTGGGACATTGGCATGGAGGGTGCGGAGTGCATGGAAGGTGCGAAGTCAGGAGGACATGTGGGGTCCAGGGTGCGATTAGGTGGGGCTGGACCATTAACCAGTTCACAAAAAATTTCAATTATGCAGTTTAATAAGGACTTAGGCCATGGTTTGATGGCAACCAATGAGGGGGAGGGTGCGATGATGAGGCGGAGTGTGTTTGTTTTTCAGCTGAAAGTAGGGATGATCAACAAATTATATCTATATCTAATGAGCGAGATCAGCCTACTCCTTTGCAAATTGCCCCTTCTTCAGTACCCGACCACTCTCCTAAGAATGATTCAAAGGTAAGCTCTCTTTCTGACCTTGATTTTTATTTGGTTGTTAGATATAAGCTTCCTGACAGGCATAATCAAGGAAAACCTCCTAGTCGGTAGTCACCGGGTGTAGAGGAACGAAGGTCTAAATATCCCATTGTCGATTTTGTGTCAACAAGAAGGCTATCGGAATTTTGCAAGGCTTTTGTGTCAAATGTATCAGTTGTACAAATTCCGAATGGGGCGGAAGAGGCCTTGAAGGATCCAAAATGGGTCCAAGCTATAAAGAAGGAGATGGAAGCATTAGGAAAAAAAAAAAATCAAACTTAGACTTATAAAGTTGCTAGAAGGGAAGAAAGCCGTGGGGTGTAAGTGGGGGTTTACCATTAAATACAAGGCAGATGGAATCATTGAGAGATACATGGCCCGATTGGTCGTAAAAGGATACACACAGACTTATGGTGTGGACTATCAAAAGACTTTCTCTCTAGTAGCAAAATTAAATGCTATGTGAGTTTTGTTATCACTTGCTGCAAATCTGAATTGGTCATTGCATCAATTTGATGTGAAGAATGCATTTCTTCACGGAGATTTGGAGGAAGAGATTTACATGGAGGTTCCACTTGGATATGAGTGTGTTAATAAGCAGAATGTTGTTTGTAGACTAAAGAGATCGCTATATAAATTGAATCAATCCCCTCGTGCTTGGTTTGGTCGGTTCAGCTCAGCCATGAGGAAGTACGGTTATTTCTAGAGCAATTCAGATCACACTTTATTTTTGAAGCGAAGCCAAGGTAAGGTGACTGCCCTTATCGTATATGTTGATGATATGATCATAACAAGAGATGATATTGAAGAAATTTCAAGGTTTCAAGAGAAGTTGGCAGAAGGGTTTGAGATGAAAAACTTAAGAGGATTGGAGTATTTCTTGAATATTGAGGTAGCTAGGTCTGAGGAAGAAATTTTCTTATCACAAAGAAAATACATACTTGATTTGTTGGCTGAAGTGGGAATGTTAGATTGTATTCCCGTTGATACTCCTATGGTAAAGAATTATAAACTTGGAAAATATTTTGATCAAGTGCTGACTAACAAAGAGAGATATTAAATGTTAGTATGAAGATTAATTTATTTGTTTCACACTCGCCCAAACGTTGCTTATGCAATAAGTGTTGTGAGTCAATTTATGCATGCTCTTAGTGAAGAACATATGAATGCAGTATATCGTATCCTTCGATATTTAAAGTCGGCTCCAGGGAGGGATAATTTTTGCAAAGAATGGTCACCTTGTAGTGGAAGGATATACAAATGCAGACTGATCAGTGAACATAACAGATAGAATGTCGACGTTAGGTTATCTTACATTTGTAAGAGGTAATTTGGTCACGTGGAGGAGTAAAAAGCAAAATGTTGCAGCCTTGTCCAGTGCTGAGGTAGAATTCAAAGGAGTGGCGAAGTAATTGTGTGAGTTACTATGGCTTAAAAGGTTGTTGTCCAAACTTGCATATCCACTAGTCTAGGATGAAATTGTTTTGTGACAATAAAGCCACTATAGTTATCTTTCACAATCCGGTTCAGCATGATCGAACCAAACACGTTGAGGTTGATAAACACTTTGTCAAGGAGAATTTGGATGCTAAAGTAATTCAGCTGCCTTTTGTCAAATTTGAAGATCAATTGACATATGTATTGACTAAAGCTGTGTCAAGTAGAGCGTTTAAGAGCTCACTTATCAAGATGAGTATCGAAGACATCTTCTTACCCACTTGAGGGGAAGTGTTAGTGTGAGCTGTATTTACTACAAATTAATCAGTTTTTTCCTTTATAGTTTTTTTCCTGATTTATTGATATGTTAAGGTTAGCTCATATTTTGTATATAAGGCCGATTGTAATGATGTACAGATTCATACAAAATATAGAGGAAAACATATGTCTTTATAATACACTAGCGTTTAGGTTGGTTTAAATCTTAAAATATATAAGATAAACCTTATTTTGGAAAAGTATAGAGGGAAAGAAGTAGGCACTTGTGAATGAAGGACGAGAGCCGAAGAAAAGAATTCCCGTTGCACCTATTCTCTGCAACCGTCATCGAGTTTAGGATCATAGACAAATTCAAAAATAAAAATAAAAAATCATTAAGAATTACACGTCATCCTTATCATGTCATACAGATTTTTTTTTTGTTAGAACCATGTCAGATTGAATTCTAGGTTTACATTGCATATAAAATTGCACGTTCAGGCCTTTAATTAAGTTGTACACGGTGAGTTAACTTGTTAGATTGTAACATAGTTTGTACACTAGATCAATTAAAATGCGTGTCATCTAGGAGAGTCATGTAGTTAGATTTATTTGATATGTAGTAGCTTAGGATAGTTGTGCATTTAATTAATTTCGTTGCATCTTAGAATAAAATTATGCATTGCATATAAGTTAATCTTTTCCCTTAAAAAAGAACGAAAATAAAAAAGAGAATAATTTTGTGGCGCATGATCCCTGCTTTATCTTGAGTTCCGAGTGTTTAATTTAATTGATTGCGCACCCACATGATACTCAGGTTAAAATCAATTAAATTTGTCTATTAAAAGTTTTAGAAAATGAAATAGTACCTAAATGGCATTAGAGTAATCTAACGTAATCAAGTCTCCAGACTCATTATCTCTAGTTCGTGAAATAAAATAGTTTCTCTCGCTATTTTATTTAGGTTTCTAACCAACCTACCTTAAATTATTAGTGATGAATCCTATTGAAAATCTTTGCATGTTAAACACTTGGACCTTAGTTGAGTTTGGAAAAACTCGAACTAGGTTAGCTAGTTTAATTAACTTAGTAATCCATTAGTCTGAAATTCATTTGTTTATGTCGCAACACCTTGTGCTTGCAAAAGAACAAAACGAATGTTGGAAACTCCTTCAAAACACTCAGCGAGTCTAAGTAAAAGAGTGAAACCAATGAGCACAATAACCTCTCAGTCTTCCAATTCTAGTCTTATGCTGCTTCTAATTTGATTCCAACTTCTTGAGCTATATAGTAGTTATTGGAATGTCGGAGAAAAGGACTTCGCAAGTATCATAACTTGACGCTTACATGAGTATTGTAATTTTTTTTTTCCAATTGCTTCAAGTATCGTTTTTTTTTTTATTCAATTGAGCGCCACGGCTTTTTTAAAATATTCACCATAAGCGTCATGCCACATCAGATTTTTTGCAGTTAAATGAAGGTGGAGGTTTTTAAAATGTTATCGCATTTGTCCCGTTATATTTACACAAAAAAAAAAGAAAAAGATCATGTGACTAGCACGTGACCAGTGCGTTGACATTGCTATGCAACGGTGGATGATCACATCAATATTGACACGCATCGGCAACACATGTAGATGCATAGTGGATACTATGATTCAGTTCCCGAGCGATGACAAATGATTAATAGTTGACAACAAGCGTGTCGATGAGCGTAGGACGGTCTACAATTCGTTAAATACAAGAGAAGCGTTGAGATGCAATTCAAAATTCAAGTGCGCCAGTGGACAAAGCAATTAGAACAGCGGAAGAGAGAAATGATGGATCTTTGTATATTTTGACGCATAGAAAAAGTACATGAAGAGATTATTTATAGACTTTACTAGAAAACTATATCATAATCGAATAGATGTAGAAAATCAGAGGAAATACTATAAATATAGTGAAAGATATCAAAAATATCTCTAACATCGTATCTCAAACTCATGGTGACTAATTCACCTCGAGTTTGAATCAATGTCGAACAATGTTCCAACAGTATGTGTGGCATCAAGCTTGGTGGATCTGACTTTGCTATCGGGACAGTAACTTAATAAACGCGGCCAATAGGGTTGATGCAGCTACAACAAGTGGAACAAGGTAAGCACTGTCGAGCAAATGTTAACCTACGAAGACTCGTCTTCGCAGATTCTAAAAACACCTTCGAGTAAAAGAAAGCTCGACTTGGCGTTGCGTTGCCTGCATCGGACCACCGCCCTGCTCAATCAGATGGAATGAAGCGTTCAAATGAACACTGTTAAGTGGTGGGGATGAATTTATCTTCCTACGGAATGCAAAGGGTGCATGGGGTGCACTTAGGATTTCTCGAGGAATGGCGGCTCCGATACCAATTTAAGAAAAATGCGGAAGAGAGAAGAGCCTATTTCTAGGCTTCATTAGGATATTGTATAAGGAAATCAAATCAATTATGTATCATAGAAATGGATATAGAAAACCAAATGAAATAATTTAGATATCTTTAGAAGATATCTAAAACATATCTAACAAAAACAATGGAGCAGTTAACAAGCACGCAAGCTCAAAACCGCCGTACTGGGCAGCTGAAATTGTGGAGCAACTGACATGAACGTTTGAGAGGGGAAGCATCCGAGAGCGAGAGCGAGAGCGAGATCGTGAGAACACGCATTTTCAAGTATTTCTACTTTCCTGCGCTGTACTTTTATTTCCTGCACTCGTGTCGCTGATTAAATTCCACCGTGCTTCTTAACTGTAGGATCCAGATCCGCGTCGTCGATTAAATTCCAACGTGTACCTTTATCTTAGCTTTTTCAAGCTTTGTGAACATGCTTGAAAAAGCAAAAAAATTTAGGACTATTTTTCATAATTATCTCTTTAATATTGACCGGTCAAAAGAAAAACAAAAAAAAAAAATTCAATGCCGAGCTATCAAATTTATTGTCCACTCAATAATCCTTATTAAATTTCTCACCCTGTCATTATCATGGTTCCCAATCCATATCTGATCAATTTTCTTACAATGTCAATATCAAATCGGACGAAGTTTGCACGACACCACCGCACCACTGTTAATATATGACAAGGAATTGTCGCCAATGTAATAGGATGCCTGAATCAAGGATCCATTTGGATATCAAAAACTTGTTGGGAAGCTTAGGGCTTGTATGGTAACACTTTCTGGAAAGTGTTTCTATTCCGAAAGTGCTCTTGGTATACTTTCGGAACGGAAATGTATATGGTAAAAAATTGTTCTCAAAGTGTTTCGGGAACACTTTTGAGAACAGGGACACTTTTAGAGCAGAAATAAGAAATAAAAAAACTTGCTTCTTTATTTCTGCAATATTTTTTAGAAACACATTGGGAACATTTAAAAAAAATTGGAATTTTTATTTTTATTTCTGAACACACTTTCTTCTCTTTTATTCATGCACGATGTTGACACCCAATTTTTGATCATTTTATTTCAAAGAAATATCTAAAAATAACAAAATAATTCATAACATTGCAAAATCAATCTTGAAAGCTTTGGTCAAGCCATATGAACCAATTTTGAAGAATTTTTTTCTTAATTTTTGACATTTTTCGGATTTCTTTTAATTTTAAAAATAGCCAAAAACTAGAAAAATAGTATTCGTTGTCAGAAAAATGAGCAAAAATATTCTATATTTTTATTTTAATTCAATTTTCATTTTGGCCTCTTAAATTTTTAAAAAATTAGTTTGGGACCACATGTCTCTTCATTAAACATAATCCTAAATTGACTAGAAAATTTCATGTTAAATCATTTTAGGCAAAATTTTTTACTTTAGAATCATAACATGAGATTTTGATACCATGCATATCATTTCAATCCTCATGTTTGAAAAAATTGCACAATTGGATTAAAAGTACCTAAATGCAAAAAAAAAAAAAAATCATTTTAGTCTCTGGTTTAACTCAAAGTGCAATTAATATTTTTTCTACGGGTCTCCGCTTCAAGGTAATCATATTTTTAACTATTTAAGAACATTTATGTGTGACTTATAATTGTAATTTTTTATCTATAGAAAACATATTTGATGTTTTCATTGTCCAATTGCAATTCACGCTCTCTTTCATATTATTATTTTTTTATAATTGATCTCGTCTATATTGTAATTTGATAAATTATGCATAAATTACTAATACATATATTGGTCTAGCTTGATTTAATAAATTCAATAAATGAGATTTAATTTGATTTGGTAAGTCAAAAAGATAAAGACATCTTCATTCTAATAAATATAATCCCCTTAATTAAATGAAAAAATAGGAATAATTTTTTGTAGTTACCAAATAATTTTTTTTTTCAGGAATATAAACTTTATGTAGTTACCAGAAGCGTTTCTGTTCCAAAAATGTTCCTAGGAACAGAAACATTACCATACACAGCCTTATCTACCATATTATAAGGTACAAATTCTCGATCAATTCATGCAGTACCCAAAACAGGTCTACATAAATGATGCATTGAAAGTAGTGAAGTATATAAAACGATGTACAAGATTTGGTATACTACTATCTCGGGATAATAATATGGAGATGATGGCATATTGCGACATAGAGATGATGGGATATTGCACTACACATTATGATATTTCCCCTATGAGTAGAAAATCAGTTACCAGGTTTAGCATCAAATTGGAAGCTCGCTATTCTCATAGAAAACGAAGAAATAATCGATTACTTCATTATCACTCGCTAAGGCAAAATATCAAGCAGTGGAAAAATTCAGCTATGAAATTGTATAGATAAAAGGATTGCCTAGAGTTGATGAATGGGTAAGGGAACCAACAATTTTGTCACATGACAACGATGATGTTCTTAAACTCGTAGTAAATCTAGTTTCCATGAAAGAACGTAGCATATGGATGTTGATTGCCGTTTTATCATAGATAAAATCTAGGATTTGTGGTCAAGATAAAAGGAACAAGGTCAACAGAGAAATCTATGGACATCTTCACCACATCTCTATATTAGAGACAACATGCATATTGTTGACACTTGATTTTCGACCAATCTTCTTTATTTATTTTTAAAAAATTCATAGAAAATCGATCAAAATTTTAAACAATAGAAAAATAAACTTTAGTGGCCTTGGCCAAGTCAAGGAACCATTTTTGATGAAAAATACTATTCATATTTTTCTCTTTTTTAATATTTTTAAAAAATAGAAAAATACATGAAAAATCAGGAAAAATAGCATTTGAGGTCACAATAATATAAAAAATAGTTTATATTTTTATTTTAATTCTATTTTCATTTGGACCTCATAAAAAGTCAAAATTCTAGTTCAATTATATCTGTTCCTTCAAAACACGTGGAGTTGAATTTGGCCAAAAAACTCATTTGAGTCTTTTAATTTGCAAGTTTTGCATTTTTAGGATCTTGACATTCAATTTGATTTCCCTACATTTTAATTTAATCCAATCGTGCATTGAATTGCTCAATTTTGGCTTGAGAGACATAATTAATTACATAAAATTCCTTACATTTTAGTCCCTAGATGGCCAAAAGTCAAATTAAATTCTTTTGAAGGATGGTCATAAAATTGTGAGAGCCCTACCCTATAGTTTTTGGCCTTTTGAATCCATTTGTAGGTCCATTTTCTGCAAATTCCTTCATTAAGGACTTCAATTTGTTAAAATTGCATTTCGGATCCTATAAGACATTTGGGGTTTTTAATCAATTTCAAGGCATGATTCATGAAAATTACATTTTCAAAGGTAATCGGTTATGTGGAATCGGATTTCAGAATCAATTTCATAATATTTAGACGTCTAGGCCTTTAATTTGGAGAAAAATGTCAAACCGAGTCGGGGTCGGGCTTCACCGGTCCACAGAGCATTGCCTTGCTCTGTTCTTGCACGCCGAGGATAAGGACAAATGGAGGTCAAGTCAAATAACAACTAGAGGTGGTCGGCCATGATGGGAGATCTTGAAGACGAGTTGGAGAGCACCTTTATCGTGGTCGGAGGAATAGAAAAATCGGCAATGGAGCCTATAATTGGAGGCTCGGCCAGGGGAGAGAAGGGAGGAGCACAGCCCGAGTTCAGAACAAAACCGACGCACAAATGATCGTCCCTAGCCTTCTGGGTATCTCACCGATCATTAACGGAGCCATCGTCGCCGTCGACAAAGCAAAAACAGGTCCGTATACCTCCCCGACTCTCACTTTCCCGTCGCATACTACCTGTTTATGAAAATGCCAGCATGAGCATATCAGTTTTTTTGGCTTTCGGTCGTGCCTCTACCGACATCTTGTAGCTCGAGTCTTGTCTTAAAACTTCATTAGAACAATTTTTAAGCTCCATTCGATCTTTGTTTTGCACTGAATCGACATATAAACCGAACTCAAAGCGTTGCCATTCTTGGCCGGAACCGAGAGCTTATACGGAGGAGTGTGGATGATGGCAAGCTCGCGACGAGCTCAGGTAAGTCTCTAACCCTCTCTTAGATGTTGAATGAATGGTTGAAACCGAGCTTTGAACGTATAAAAAAAAAAAATCTGCAATTCCCTCATCGACACCTGGATTAAGGAGGCTCGGTTCATTATTTTTCCGGTCCTTTTTTGTTCTAAAGCTAATATATATTATATAGGGAGCTTTAGGAGTCTAATGGTGTAAAAACGAGCGGAAAATGTGAAGATTTGGATTCGTTCACTTTTTCCCGGCAAGAATTTCTGTGTCCACTCCGGAAAAGTAACTGTTCCGACGAGGCGCCAATCGTATTCTTTGGCAAACCCCCGGTTAGCGAGTTAATGCTGACGTGGCACTCCACATAGGCAGACACATCAGCGAAGTGGGTCCGGCTCGGTTAAAAAAATAAAATGCCAGATCCGACGATCGTGGATGAGTCACGTGTCACAATTCGGTAATTTTTCAAAAAAAATACAAATATATTTTTTAATATTAATAAATGATTTTCGAGTATTAAAAAAAATCAAAATGATCTGGTTGTCGCAAAGACGCCACTTGGTGAGCTAATGACCGTTGGATGGGGGTTTTTATTTTCATAAATTCTGAAAAATCAATTAAAAAATTAATAAAAAATGAAAAACAATTCAAAACAATTCCCAAAAAATGAAAAATTGAAGAAAAATTCAAACAAAAAAAAAGAAAAATTCTATAAAATTCCTAAAAATTCCAGAAATCCCTAAAAATTGAAGAATGATCACAAACAACTGATCGTTGTCATTTTTAAGACTTTTTTCTTGTAAAATCCAAAATGATGATTTTAACCCTCAAAAGATAAATCGTATTCTATACTTCAAAAGACTTGTGGAAATTTCTTAGTACTCAGCGACCGAATGGGTGTCCAAACCTTATATTTGAGATTTCCATATTCCATTTTCTTTTAAAAAAATGACGATTTTACCCTTCAAAGGGTTAATCGCTTTCTAAAAATTCTAAAAATTATCAAAAAAAAATAGGGGATGGGTCAGTTGGGTAGCCAAACTTATTTGCGACATTTTTTCATTCTGAATTTATTTCAAAATTATAATTTTTCCCTTTTCGGTAAAATCATCTCGAATCATCACAAAATTACGACTTTGCCTCTATCGGGAAAATTCATGTCTAAATCATTCACGATCTGTGATTGATGTTCTCTAGGCCAATAGGGCCTTACAACAAAAACGCTATGTTATATTCATATAATTTATTTGTATATCTTGATTTCTTGATTTACGCCATTACTTTTATTAATTGTGAGTGCTAGGGTAGGTACTCTTGTTTGTTTGAACTCTTAGATTTAGGATTTGTACCTCTCTGGTCTACACGAAATCTTAGGTCAGATAAGTCACTCAACTTTGGTACCGATAGACCGTCAACTCTAACAGTTGGCATAACTAAGCCCCTGAACCCATTTCTATGGTTTTCGCAGAATTGAATAGAAACTCCCGACTATTCGATAGGATTTCTGATCGTACCGTCCACAAAACGATTAGTGGCTACTTCATGGCATGCACATGTAGTGCATGTCACTAGACCACACTAAAGGTCGACCATATACACTTCTGTTGCGATTTGGGTATTGGGCTCTGAGAGAGGCCTGCGTCCGACCTGATGGGACGATTCATTAGCCCTCGAGAGCAAGCAAATTCTCAAGAGGTTCGCGACAGACTGGCGACTTCGCCGGGAACTTAGAGAATTTGAACTGATTAAAAAGTTGATTAGTTTCCTGACCTGTTTTATGTAGATACTCTTCAATACAAGGTACGTACCCTAACAATCATAGTATATGTTTTTGCAAATGGAGAAATAAATGATGGAGTGTTTGTTGACATCTTTTTTTTCTTTTCTTTTTTTGGTAAGGTAAGTGTGCATTAAACTTTTCAAAGCACTAGGTACAAGGAGAACCGAACACAAAAATTATGAAACAATAATGACAACGAATATGTCACGAACAGCTCAACGATGAACCGATTGCAAAAAACAAAGCCACATTTGTGCTCTATGAACTACAAGGGTTTGTTTACATCTTTCCTGCTGGTTGGAGTTGAGATTGATTGTTTACTTTCTGCACATTTTGAAGCGGTGTCTGATATCAATTGTTGTGCATGACTTGCATTATGATGATCACGACACATCTCACTCACTGGCGGTCAAAACCCTGACCACAAACCCCTCTAAGTTACCTTAGATAGGAAAAGTATGCGAAAAGGGCCTCGTGATTGATGGCATTTAACTCTTTCGTATTCGTTCCTGCTCGTGATCTCGATTGGCGATCTCCAAGCCTCTTGGGTCGATACCCTCGAGGATGAATCGCCACATTTGAATTGTGGGAGCCTAAGCCATAGGTTCATCGCCCAATTTTCGATTTTTAGAATATACCCCCCACTTGTCTCATGCCCATGTATGTGGATGGTTGGTATACCTAAAACCACAAAAAATACTAGGAAATTTAACTTTCTCTTTTTTCTATCCCTCAAACTTATTATAGCATGTATCATGCATAGATCACTTGTATCATGCATATTATGCATGCATCATTTTCATGAATATTATATTGACAGGTCGTGGCAGAAGAATCCAAACGAATGGAAAATGTCAAAATCCATAATGACGAATGTGAAGGGTAAATTGTATCTATTCCTATGGTTCATTTTATATGCCATTTACTCATGAGGTTTCTTCTCTTTGACAAGGAAACGTCAAATACTTCAAAGGGCGACTGTGATTAAGAGAGTCGCCAAGTTGTCATGTGACAAATTTCAAGGCTGCCAAGCTACCAAGAGATAGATGAAAGTGATTGAAGACTCTAGTTGTTGAGATAGATGAGTGAAATCAGCAAAGAAATTCACTTGGAGTAAAATACTCCCTTCCCGTCAAAAGATCAATCAAGGGGAAAAATTATCTTATACCGCCAAGAGAGCATATTAGAGCAAAGTTATCAAGTCCAAATGGCTACAAGCGTCAAGACATGCCCTACTGGGGTAAAGCAACTAAAGAGTATAATTTCCTTAATCATCGAAAATACAACACCTCAGAGGGAGTATCATGTTCCTAAATGATTCAAATGAAGTCAAACATGGATGAAAACTCGTTTCTTCATGTACAGGTACAAAGACCTCTTCAAATTGGATTGAAAATCGTCAAAGAACATGGAAAAATGCTAAGGCATTTAGCCAAGACGGACGTCGCCCAACTTGGGCAAAGGAATTGTCAAGCTGATCGAGGATCATCTCATGAATTGCACCTTCAAATACAAATGGAAAAATGTGATGGACATCATCCATATCAATATACAATACTGAAATGGACATCATTAAAAGGGAAACGTCGACAATCGACAAAAGAACGGTAGTTAGGTATCGTATCCAACTTATCTCTTTTCCTCGCATTTGCTAATACGAATTCATTTGTTTTGACAAAATGGACCAATAAGTCATCATCCCAATAGAGGAAAACACCATAAGGAAGTTGGCAAATGGCAGGATGCTTGAAAAAAGCAATTCTTTTAAACATTGAAGAGGAAACACCTCAAAGGTTAAAGCTACTTAAATGGGGCAAGCATCACCTAACCATGACCAGTCACGCTTAGCTAAGGCAAGTGAATCATTTGTACAATCAGATGAAAAAGTGACGTTTCGACCTTTCGTATTAGAGTCAAATCTCAAGATACCGCTGGAGGAGAACAGAAATTATTGGCAGTGAAAAGCCTCAAAAGAAAAGAGCTCGCCAACATGGATTCAAGGCGAAAAGAAATATCGACTTTGGAAGTCAAATGAAGTCAAGCATTCAATAAATGATCTTTGGGACTCTGAAGAATCACATGGCACACATTCAAACGATTCGCTACCTTCAAGCAAATGCAGATCATGCTGAAATAGGCTTTCAAGATGCAAACGACGGGCAGTGTCAAGTACAACCTGATGAATGGATCTCTTCCAATGCAAATCCTTGAAAAGGATTCATTGCCCAACCAGACGGAGAGATCACGGCAACAAGCTAGATGGCCAATTTCTGTAATCCATACATTGCCATCCGGATTGGAATGCAAATCAAAAGTATGGCAGTATCGTTCCAATTTGTCTTGAATTTCGAAACGCAAACTGACGCTTAATATTTATCCTTAATAGAGACTCGCCATCATGGTAGACAGGTAAGCATTCTTTCTCTCTAAAAATCATGAACTTTAAGGAACTTTAAAACACCTAACAATCTTGTGTTGTTAAGTGGAGTGCAGATTTTCACAACCCTTGGATACTCGTTGGAGCGCATGACCAAGTGTAAGATGTATCATCCCAATTTTTGCAAAATTCGTGAATATACACTGACATATTCCTTTTATAATTAAGCATCCCTTTTCCCAATTCATCGGAGATTGAAAACTTTCAGAATTCTTTTATCCTAGAATGTCCAAAACTTCTAGGAATCAAGGATGAATTCAATTCTCATGTCTAAAATGCCGTGGAATTATCATTTCATTGACATTCATGTTTTAAACCATGAGGTTATCTGAACATGAATAGAACGTGTATGGTGCATCACAAAATCCCCTTGGAGGATAAATTTTGAAAAAAAAAATTAAATAAATTTTTTCAACAAGAGTTGTTTAAACCATTCAAAAGGATGTTTTCTCAAAAGAGAGGCAAGCCTAATCCAAACATGTCCTGCATACACTTGAGAGTGAGTGGAGTGGAGTGGAAAGGATAGCAACATATTGACCTACAGACATAAGGGTTATTCGCAACATTTACATGGATTGGCACGATGGAGGCATTCGTTTCTTTATCCCAAATACTATAGGTGACCATTAATAACCCTTTTGAACGATGATTTTCATTCTCAACCCTGTCAAGAACCACCCCACATTGGGGCTGAACAAAGGCAAGTCCAGTAGTATGAAGAGGAAAATGGTTAGAGATTATATTGCTCGGATCAACATCAATCTTCTTTTGTTGTTTATACGGTCATCCAAGTGCCACAGGATGACGAGAAGTGTTTATTTCTCTATCTTGCACATTGTTATCCTTTGTATAGCCAAGTTGAGCCTACATATTCGTTTCATGAACCCCCGTTGATAATCATTGCATGTTTCAAAATAGAAGCCGTGTCACACTAGGAGCGGAATATTTCAAGAGATGGGATTTATGAAAAATTCTCAAACCAATATTCAAGCGTGCTAAGGTTCAAGTTATACATCTAGTACAATTGTTGAAAATCCTAATCCTAAAGGGAAAGGGAAAGGCGAGATTTCAACAAAAGATGTGAAAAAAGAAAAATCTTGAACATCAAGAAAAAGTGAAGTGTCTAGTAAAAGCAAGGTCGATGCCCATTGAAAACATCCCCAATGAAGTCTAGAGGAATGAAGAAAAGAAACCCCAACGGATTTAGATCGAGAAGACTACTCCCTAAGTGGTGTCACGCTCAGATACCGAAGATATAAACAGGGTTTACAGTCTCTTAATGCAACAAGAGACACTCTTTAAAGACCCTTGTGCACTCTAACGACGAGTATACATGTCAAGAACCAAAGATGTTCTTCGAAGGATATGTGACAAATTTGCAATGGTCACCAATGTCAAGCCCTTCACGATTTCTAGGCAAAAAACAAGCATTTTTCAGTCCACAATCCTACTAATGTTACAACCCTTAGCAGTCTTTTCCAACTAAGACACTTGGGTTAACGTATAGCTTAGTTCGACAAAGTACGAGCAAGATTATCTCTTTCTTATTTTACAGGTTTCTTGACTTGCAAACTTGGAGCTCGAGGTGGCAAATGGGTGGATCGGGTCGAGTTTAAGTCAAATCGAATATGGTCCGACCCATATTGACCCATCTAATCCATATTTACCCATATTTAATGACTCATACCCGACCTGATCCATGATTGACCCATACCCGACTAGACCCATTTTGACCCATATTATCAAAACACAATAATATTTTAAGAAAATAATATTACTAAAATGCTTCTCAGTCCCAACTCCGGTCCCCGCACTGGCCCTGTCTCAAGCCCCTGCCCCGGCTCCGTCCTTGGTCCAAGACACCAACCCCATCCTTGATCCCCAGTCCTAGGTCTCGGCCCCAGCCCCGACACCAAGCCCCGGCACCAGCCCGACCCCAAGTCCCAGCCCCGACACCCACCTCAAGTCCCAGCCCCGGCCACAATTCTGGCCCGGTCACGGCCACAGCCCTAGCCTCGGTCTCGAGATCCGGCCCAGACCCCAGCCCCGGACCCTGTCCCTGGCCCCGTTCTTGGGACCCGGCCCCGGTCACTATCGCAGCCCCGGTCACAGTCACGGCCATGGCCACGGCTCCAGCCCCAGCCCCGGTCTCGGGACCCGACCCCAATCCCATCCACAGGATCAGGCCATGGCTCCTGCCCCGGTACCAGCCTCAACCCCAATCTCGGGACCCCGCCTTGGGACCTGACCCCTAAACACGGTCCAAGCCCAGGTTACGGTCCCAGCCCCATCCCTAGGACCCGATCCCTGGCCTCGTTCTCCGAACCGGACCCTGTTCTCTGGACCCGGCCCCGACTTTGGGACCCGACCCCGGTTATAGTCCCAACCCCGGTCACAATCATGGCCATGGCCCTAGCCCCCGCCTCAGTCTCGGGACCCGACCTCGGCCCCAGTCCGGGCCCCGGTCACGGTCACAGCCACAGTCCCAGCCCCGATCTTGGGACCCAACCTCGACACCCGCCCCAGCCTAGGCACGGGCCCCAGGTCCCTACCCCGACACTAGCCCCAAGACTCGGCCTCGGTCGACCGCCACGAAACTAGGCTTCAATCCCGATCCTGACCTTGATTGCCAACGCCGGCCCTGATCTTGGGACCACTTGTAACTGGTGGCGGATGTTGTCTTTAAGGGTCAAAAATGGATCCAATATGAGTCGAAAATGGGTCAACATGGATTTAAGTGTGACCCATTATTGATCCATTTTTAGTAAACCCTTTAAAAGTTAATGACTCGTATTTGACCCATTTTATACAAATATGGGTCAAATATGGGTTTGTGACCCATATTGCCAGCTCTACCCTGAGCAAACGGTGACGACATTTTGGTAAATGGCCTTGACTCAAAAGTGAGCCCCCCTTCAAAATCGATATCCAAGCCTAACATTACGATCCTGTGGAAGTCCTCTAGATCGGTCGAAATGTATGCGCTGCGAGTGTTCCTGAAACTTAGGTACAAGTTAGTAGGAAATTGAGCATTTTCCCTATAAGAGACTTTATCACAAGAGTAGTGAGGAGCCCTTTTTTATGATAATATTCCAATGGATGTTTTAAATAATTTTTTTTTGGAATTTTCAAATTGTTGAATCTAGATTTTCCTTACAAGGAATTTTTTTATCACCATCAGAATGCACCGTTCATGACTAAAGCTTAAGTCATAGAGTTTTGTCAGTTGGACAATAGTTGTCTTCCAAAGATTACTAATGTTTTCTTGGTCAAGAAAAATCTTTCAGGTTTAAGCTTCTGCATGATTCTTGATAACCCTAGATCCTAGAAGGACGCCTTGCTCTATCAGGAAGAGCCTAGAGATTTATTTTTCTGCAAGATCCCTGATAACCCCATATCCTAGAAAAATACATTTTTAATGAAAAGTTTGCATATTTGAGCTTTCCGCAAGATACCTGCAGTCCCCAGATCCCAGAATGTCACCTCTCATTCAACTTTCTATAAGATTTCAGATAATCCCTAAATTCCATAATAGTCTCTCAGGTAAACCAAGTGTTAGGTACACCTCTTTAAAGACCCTTAGTAAATCCTCAATAGGTAGGATAAGCCATTTTATGGTGAACCTAGAAGTTAGGTAAACCTCCCTAAAGACCGATGACGAGTCCTCAAAGGTGGGACTAGTCATTCTTCGGTAAGCCTTTTAGTAGGCGAGCCTTTTGTCCAAACCAATCCATCAAAAGATCGAGTCCCTCACAATTTTTCAAGGGTAGATCGAGTCATCTTTCCTAGTAAGCCTTACAGTAGGTGAGTCATTTATTATTTGATCCACCATACGGATCAAAACCATAGGCAAGCCCCAAAAATCGAGTGCGTGTTCTTGTCCGTTAGGAATCTCATTCTAGTTTGGTCTACCATACCGGCCAAAGCTTAACATCCCTATGACACTCTGATAACGGGTCCCTAGATATCTACTTGAACTCATCAAACATTATGGATGCGGCACGAACACCAGACAGGTGAGTGGCTAGTAAGCTTCCCTACTCTCTAACTCTCTCTCGCATCATACGAGCAAAATGAGCTGACCCCACATCGATGGGCATGAAAGTCGAATGTCATGAATCATTTTCTTTCATTTTCTTCAATTAAGTCAATCAAGACTCCGGTGTCACCTTATCTTCGAGAGAAACTTCTTACGAGATTCCTTTCAAAGAGGGGCAGATGCTGACACCTGATTTTCGATCATTTTTTCCTTTATTTTTGAAAAATTCATAGAATCGATAAAATTTTAAAAAAATATTTAAAACAATAATTTTGATGACCTTGGCCAAGTTCAAGGAACCATTTTTTACAAAAAAAAATCATATTTTCATATTTTTTTAATATTTTTGAAAATTAGGAAAAATAGCATTTGAGGCCAGAAAAATATAGAAAAATAGTCTATATTTTTATTTTAATTTCCTTTTCATTTTACCTCGTAAAATTTGAAAATTCAAGTTCAATTACATGTATTACTTCATAACACATGGCGTTGAATTTGGCCAAAAAATGTCATTTGGGTCTTTTAATTTGCAAATTTTGCATTTTTAGGATCTTGACATTCAATTTGATTGCCTACATTTTAATTTAATCCAATCATGCATCTAATTGCTCAATTTTGGCTTGAGGGACCTAATTGCATAAAATTCTTTACATTTTAGTCCCTAGATGACCAAAAATCAAATTAAATTCTTGTAAAGGCTGATCATAAAATTGTGAGACGTCTAACCTATAGTTTTTGGCTTTCTGAATCCAATGGTAGGTCCAATTTCTATAAATTTATTCATTAAGGGCTTCAATTTGTTGAAATTGCATTTCGGATCCTATAAGACATTTGGGGTTTTTAATCAATTTCAAGGCAATTATTCATAAAAATTACATTTTCAAAGGTTATCGGTTATGTTGAATCCGATTTCAGAATCAATTTCACAATATTTAGACATCTAGGCCTTTAATTTGGAGAAAAATGTCGAACCGGGTCAGTTGGGTCGTGCTGACCCGATTCAGTCAACCCGGTTGACCTCACCAGTCTACAGAGCATTGTCTTACTCTGTTCTTACATGTCGAGGATAAGGACAAATGGAGGTCGAGTCAAATAGCAACTAAAGGTGGTCGGCCATGATGGGAGATCGTGAAGACGAGCTGGAGAGCATGTTTATCGCATATGTGGCGGTCGGAGGAATAAAAAAATCGACAATGGAGCCTATAAAAAGATTCTCGGCTAGGGGAGAGAGGGGGAAGCACAGACTTGAACAAAAACGATGCACAAGTGATCGTCCCCAGCCTTCTAGGTATCTCACCGATCATTAATGGAGCCATCGTCGTCGTCGACAAGGACAAAACAGGTCGGTATACCCCCGACTCTCTCTTTCCCGTCGCATACTACCTGTTCGATAAAATGCCAGAATGAGCATATCACTTTTTTGGCTTTCAATCGTGCCTCTACCGACATATTTTAGCTCGAGTCTTGTCTTAAAACTTCATTAGAACAATCTTTAAGCTATGTTCGGTCTTTGTTTTGCACTGAATTGACATATAAACCAAACTCAAAGCTTCACTGGTCTTGGTCAGAACTGAGAGCTCATACGGAGGAGCGTGGCGGATGGCAGGCTTGCGACGAGCTCAAGTAAGTCTCTAACCCTCTCTTGAATGTTGTATGAATGGAAATCGAGCTTTGAACGTAAAAAATAAAAATAAAAAATTGCAAATCCCTCTCTGACGCGGGGATTGAGGAGGCTCGATTCATTATTTTTCTAGTCCTTTTTTATCTAAAGCTGATACATATTAATGTGGGGAGCTTTAGGAGTCGAATGGTGTAAAAATAAGCGAAAAATATGAAGATTTGGGTTCATTCTCTTTTTTCCCGGCGAGAATTCTGGCGACCTGGCCAAAACAGTAACTGTTCTAGCAAGGCGCTGGTCATCTTCTTCGGTGAACCCCTTGATCAGCGAGTCAATGCTAACGTGGCATGTCATGTAGGCAGTCGCATCAATGAAGTGGTTCTGCAAAACTGCTGGATCAAACGGTCGTGAATGGGCCATGTGTCACAATCTGGTAATTTTTCAAAAAAAAATAAAAAAAAATTCTTAATATTAATAAATGATTTTCGGATATTAAAAAAAATCAAAATGATACGACCGACCACAGAGACGCCATGTGGTGAACTGATGACTGTCGGATGGGGGTTTTTATTTTCAAAAATTCTGAAAAATTAATTAAAAAACTAAAAATGGAAAAAATCCAAAAAAAAATGGAAAATTAAAGAAAAAAGAAAAAAAGAAAAATTGCATAAAATTCCTAAAAATTTCAAAATCCTTGAAAAACTGAAGATTGATCACAAACAACTGATTGTTGTCATTTTTAGGATTTTTCTTCTGTATAATCAAAAATGACGATTTTACCCATCAAAGAGTAAATCGTCTTCAATACTCCAAAAGACTTGTGGAAATTGCTTAGTATTCGACGATAGGCAAAATGGATGGCCAAATCTTATGTCTAAGATTTCCATATTTCATTTGCTTTTAGAAAATGATGATTTTACCCTTTAAAGATTTAATCGATTTCTAAAAATTTTGAAAAAATGTCAAAAAATAAGGGATGAGTCAATTTGGTAGCCAAACCTATTTGCGACACCTTTTTATTTCGGATTTATTCTAAAATGAGGATTTTTCCCTTTTCAAGTAAATCATCCCGAATCATCTCAAAATTACTACTTTGTCCCTGATGGGAAAATTCATGTCTAAATCATTCCTGAGCTGTGATTAATGAGGACCTTACTAGAGATGTCATGTTGTATTCATGTAATTTATCTGCATATCTTGATTTTTTGATTTCTTGATTTGCACCATTACTTTTATTAATTGTGAGTGCTAGTGTAAGCACTCATATCTGCTTGAACTTTTAGATTTATGATTCGTACCTCAATCGTCTGTATGAAATCTTAGGTCAGATAATTCAGTCAACTTTGGTACCGAAAGGGCATCAACTCTGACAGTTGGTGTAACTAAGTCTCCGAATCCATTTCTCTAGTTTTCGCAGAATTGAATAGAAAATCCCGACTATTCGATGGGATTTTCGATAGTACCCTCTACAAAACGATTGGTAACGACTCCATGGCATGCATATGTAGCACATGTCACTAGACCGCACTGAAGGTCGACCACGTACATTTCCGTTGCGATTTGGGTAATGGCCCTTAGGAGAGGCCCGCGTCCGACCTAATGGGACGACCCATTAGCCCTTGAGAACAAGCAAATTCTTGAGAGGGTCGCGACACATATACACTAAGCAAGCCAGGCATTCTCGATGTGCATTGATCACCAGCTTGAGGGGCAATGTTGTTGATATTGTTATCTTCGATTAATATGATGAATATACCTTGACACTAATTGATATCATATACGATTGTGCTTAATTGATTCACTAGAATATTTTATATCAAGATATTGATCATTTTCCTTTTCTGTTTATTTTTTTACCTAGATTAATTAGACTCTATGTACTATAAACTGGGTTGTACTCATATATTTTCAATATGAAAAAGCAATACAGATCTTCCTCCATTTAGTTTCTGTGAACTCATATTGTGACAGTTTCCTCTGATTAAAAGCCGAAAATGACTTCTGAAAACTATTTCGTCACAGGAGAAATTCTAATGAAGTGTGTGTTGGCGTGAGTTATAAAATAAGCTAAATAGGAAGATTTTAATTTTAGGAAGCCTAATATTCTATTCTGTATAATTCCTTATTTGTAGGGAATTCAATATTATGTACATATTAGAATAGGTCTTCTTTGTGGGTATGTATCGTGTACCCTCATTGAATATATACGAAGAAAAAAAAAGAGATGAAGATTTATCCGTCTGAATTCCTCAAAGATCTTCTAATCTTCTTCTGTTCTATAAAACTCATTATGAAAATTCCTTCTGAATTCCTCATAAGGAACATTTTTTCCTTCTAAACTCCTTAGAAAGAACATATTTTTTCCTTCTATTTTACATTGTATCATAGCAGTGATCCGAATATTGTCATAAATCATGACAAATGAAAAAGAAATCTTCCCTATAGCATTTATCCTCGAGGACTTGACGAGCAAGATGCAACAGATTTTGAACCAGAATCAGACGCGGATTCAAACTTCCGCAGCCTAGATTGCTATTAAGTTGGATAGCACCAACAATGGCCTTTGGTCCCAATTTGTTGAATATGTCAGGCAAAGACAAATCGGGATACATCAATGAGGCGTTACTCAATCCCAATCGACAAGTCCAACCTTTTGAAAAGGAAAACTGAGGACTCAACAGTAAAGGGATGATTGATTAACTCCATGGGTCCAGCCTTGATATGTAATTTTATACGTTTCTCAATCGCAAAAATGGTGTTTGATTCCGTCACTACAACCTTTTTTATGGAATGGATACTTCACAAGCGAGTGATTTAAAGAGACATTTCACTAGAATGAGACAAGATGGAGGACCCATTGAAACTTATTATAATGGTCTTCAAGACTTGTGGAGGGAGATTGATTTCCATCGTCCAAACCCAATGATATATCCAATTAACATAGAAAGGTACAATTTTGTTATACAGGAAGACGGAGTTTTTCTTTTTCTTGTTGGATGACCGTATGGATAATTTATGGGTTGATGTGGTCCATATGCAACCATTCCTCGTGATTGAAGAAGCCTACGAAAGGGTCGTCGGGATGTCCGCCAAGAAGTGATGATGTCAGTCACCGGTTCAGTACATGTTTGTGCCATGGCGTCTAAAGGAGGCAAAAATAAACCTCCACGGATGCCAATGCTCCAGGTGACTAGAACTTATTTTTTCATGGGAGGTCGAATGAATGATACTACCTCAAGGGTTAAATCATAGTCGGGTAGTTGCTGTACACACTATGAAAATTCAAAGCGTACTCGTGAAATATGTTTTATGCTATATGAGTATCCAAACTGGTGGAAGGAACTCAGGGTACGGAAACAAGTTAAAGTTTCTTTGGTAAACATAGAACCTCATTTATCATTGATTTTCAAATAGAAGCTCCTGGTGATTCAACTACTCCTAGTAATGAAGTTAATCATGGTTTTGCATTACTTAACTCTAATCAAGATGAATTCGGTGGCTGAATTATTGATTCAGGTGCAACTGCTTATATGTCTTTCAACCCGAATAATTTTGTCAAAATTTCACAACCAAGATGACATAGCATTGACAATGCCAATGGACGTACTTATCCTATGACAGGAGGTGGGACTGTTGCTCTTTCGTTGTCACTCCTTTATTAGTACCATCTCTATCAAATAAATTGATGCATGTAAGCCAAGCTATTAAGGAGCTTAATTGTGTTGCCCTGATATACCCTAATTTTTGCCTTTTTGGGATATTTTCACAAAGAATGTCATTGGGTGTGGTACTAAGAGAAGAGGTTTTACTACATGGACAATTTCAATGTCGGTCAGATGTACCGTATTCGGCACTCATCTAATAGTAAGGATAGACAAATTTGGTTATGGCATCATCATTTGGGACACCCATCATTCAGTTATGAAGCATTTATTTCCTGAGTTATTCAGTCATCTGGATAATCCAAATTTAGGATTTTAGTGTGAAACTTAAATTTTGGCTAAAAGTCATCATATTTCTTTTCCAATAATCAAACTAACTTGTCCTAGCTAGATGACTTTATTCTCTATTGCTTCTTTTAAGGAAATTTAGGAACGAAAGGCTTACTTCATACTTGAAAAAGAACTTGAAAGACTCTCTAACATACCCGAGAGGAGAGATGAAAGGAAAGAAAAGAAGGTTTGGAACCCTTCCCCTATTTCGGCATTTCATTCTCTATTTGGCCCGCCTCAAACAAAATGAGAAAAAAAAAGGAGAGGCCTATTGATTCGAAGTCACTACGATCAATAGCAACGCTCTTTCTTTCCAAGGTCTCCTTTTAAAGTAAAGGCCTTCGCATTCTTAATTCGGTAGGGCCGGACGCCTTTGTTAGCCGGCTCTTATAGCAAATTCTATTTGTTCTTCGCCACTTTGGGTTGTGGGGCTTACTTCCTAGCCCCAGTGGGAATAGTGACTAGCGTTATAGCCTACATAAAAGTGAAGTTCCTTTTGTGTTGATTCATTCAAATGTTTGGGAGCCTTCCCAAATTGCTTCGTCTCTAAAATTCATTGGTTGGTGAGATTTGTTAATGATTGTACCCGAATGACTTGGCTATACATAATGAAACATAAAAATGAAGTGATGAACTTGTTTCATAATTTTCATACTATGGTTCACACAATTTGCAGTAAGGTTTGAATTATTCGCTCCCATAATGATGGAGAATACGTTAATCAAAATTTTATGGTTTATTTCCAGCAGTATGGTCTTCTTCATGAGGCTTCGTGTAACAAACACCTTAGTAGAATGAGGTAGCTAAACGGAAGAACAGACATTTTGGAAATCGATCATGCATTATTGATTGGTAGTCATGTCCCAGGTAAGTGCTACTAAGATAGCAGTGTGGTCATAGGAGTTCACCTTATGAATCGAATGCCTTCAAAAGTGTTAAGTTCTAGACTCCATTATAGGTTATTTTGCAACATGTTTTTCTACCCTCAGTTTTGGCAATTTCCCTACATGTATTTGGATGTGTCGCCTTCGTACATCTCATAAAAATCATTGTACTAAGCTTGATCCCTGCGTAATTCGCTGTATGTTTCTAGGTTATGGAATACACCAAAAGAGATATCGATGTTATAATCCTGATACCAGGCATACCTATATTACCATGGATGTGATGTTCTTGGAGTCGGATAGTTTTTACCCAACACCCAATTCTCCCTTTTAGGGGGAGAGACAAGTTCAAAGGCGGAATTGGTGGGATTGTGGGAGTAGAATCCTAGTGCAAACTAATGATGGTGTTGACCATACCACAATGGAGGGTGAACAAGTTGTACAACGTGGACAGACTGAGAAGGAAGTGACAGAAGATAAACTAGGAACAAAAATATGTTCGGGCATAGTCATGGAGGAAAATGAAGATAAATCAGGTGCTGAATCCCTTCTTTCTCCAATGCACGCCCCATCTCCTGAGAATTTCCTCAAGATAAGTTCTCTTGCCCTACCTTCTTCTCTTGATGATTCAAATGTCTCTGTTAGACATGAGGTACTTTTCAGACCTAATCATGGCAAGCCCCCGACCCAGTACTCATTAGATTAGATGTTGAGGAAAGGAAATCCTTATATCATACTGTACATTATGTAACAATGCGAAAATTATTTGGACCTCCTAAGACTTTTGAATACAATGTATCTTTAATCCATATTCCTAGTTAGGTACAAGAGGCCTTGGACAACTCAAAGTGGACCCAAACGATGAAAGAGAAAATGGAGGCAATACAAAAGAATGAAACTTAGAAGTTTTTGGCATTGCATAAAGGAAAAAAACGTTGGGTGTAAATGGATCTTCTCCATTAAACACAAGACAGATGGCTTGATTGAGAGATATAAAGCAAGGCTTGTGACAAAGGGGTATGCCCAGACTTATGGAATAAATTGTCAAGAGAGTTTCTCTTTGATCGCAAGGCTGAATATTGTTCGAGTTTTCTTATATCTTGCCACAAATTTACACTGGCCGTTGCACAAATTTGATGTCATAAATAACTTTCTCCATAGCGATCTTGAAGAAGAAATTAATATAGAGGATCCTCCTGGATATAATGTCCCCTCTCAACCGAGTGTTGTATATAAACTACAACACTCACTGTGTGGATTAAAATAGTCATTCCGCACTTGGTTCAATCGGTTTAGCCTAGGTATAAAGAAATATATACTCAAAGTGACATAGACCATGCATTCTTCTTGAAACGACATCAACAAAATGTAAAAGCTTTAATAATTTATGTGGATGACATGATTATAATAGGGGATGACATAAAAGAGGTCTCTAAATTCCAAGAGAGATTACCAGCTGAATTTGAGATGAAAAGGCTTAGGGGCTCTCAAATATTTCCTGGGTATTGAAGTGACTAGATCAAAAGAAGGCATATTTCTTTCTCAAAGGAAATATGTATTAGATTTACTAGCAGAAGTGGGGTACTAGCCTGTAAACTGGCAGCTACACTGATTATTCAAAATCACAAACTTGGAGAATTCCCATATCAGTCACCAACTGATAAGGAGAGATATCAAAGGTTGGTGGGTAAATTAATTTATCTATCTCATACTCGTCCATATATTAAATATTTTGCGAGCATAATCAATAAGATATTACTTTTCCAGTTAGTCCATAAGGAGTGGACACACATATTCCAAAACCATACAATCCTATTACATGAAATGCGTCAAACCCAAAGCAAGCCACCCCTAAAAGAAATAAATTAATTCCAAAAATTACATGAATCTTACTGATGGCTTTATTATCTTGGACCACGAAGACCCCGATCGTGGTTGGTAGCAAGAGAGGCCAGGCGGTGACAATTAAGAGGTTTTCATTTAGCATTCCTAGTCACACAGAAAGAGAGGTCAAATGGCAAGACAAAGCCATACGCCCGTTTGGCTCCTTGCAAAGTATAGCTCACATCCAAACAACTGATCTGGGAATGGGGCAATGCCCATGAAGCTTCGGTGTATTAAGATTTCACTGATAAAATGACGATCTCATCGTAAAACTCTGTAGTGTAGATTTCTCAACTTTGTTAAGTTACTGGGTGAAACGAAGGTCCGACTTTAAGTTGTTCAATAACAGTGGAATAGTGGCGTTGAGTTTCTCGTCTCTTTGTCTTATGATTAGTCAATTATATTTCTTGATGGGAGCAGGGAAGGGACATAACTCGGCGGTAAAGTGTCACCTTGATATGGTGGAAGTCATCAGTTCAAGCTTGATTATCCCTAAACCAATGTGACTTTTCACCGTCATATGGATGTTGTACTTCAGATTCTTTGTTATCTAAAGTCTGCTCCGAAAAAAAAAAACTCTTGTTCTCAAAGAATGATCATCTTAATATTGAAGGCTAAACAAATGCAGATTGGGCTAGGAGTATTACTGATAGAAAATCAATTTTAGGCTACTTTACTTTTGTAGGAGGAAATCTAGTTACATGGAGGACCAAAAAAACAAAAAGTAATAGCTCTATTGTGACATTTTGATTTTTCCTGTCATTTCGAGACTCATTAATAAGAATGTATCTAACGATATATTTCAGTCGTATCTCACTCGGATTTGATCAATCTCGAGTTCACTAACCAAAGGAGAAAGGTTAACGCAAGACAAGGTACGTAAACCTAGGGAACTCAAATAGAAAATGGCACTTTGACCATAAGGATTGTCGAGGGGACATTTAGAGCCATAAAAGGCCAGTCTAAGAACGATTAAGGAATGCATTGCTAGCGTTATACGATTGGAGAGCGGGTAATGCCGCTTAACTAATGTATAATTTGTAAAATTTTTCTAAATCGAACGGTGACAATCCAGACAATCGGAACTAGTAATAGACCCTCGCAATTACATAACAATCAGAGTAGCCATGAATTGACGAGTCCTAAGTGTGATATAAATCACAGAGTCGATACACGTAATGTGACATTCTGATTTCCAATCAACTTCATACTCTGTAATGAGAAGTTTATATATATCAAGCAATGTATTTCAGTCGTATTCTGCTCAAATCTGATCAATTTGGGTAGACTGACCAAAGGGGAAAGGCTAACGCGAGACGAGGTACGTGGATCTAGGCAACTCGATAAGAAATGGAGCTTTGACCATAAGGATTATCGAGGGGATATTTAGAACTACCAAAAGGCCGATCTAAGAACGATTAAGGATTACCATGCAAGCGTCGTACAATTGGAGCGCGGGTGATGCCACTTAATCAACGTACGATTTGCAAAATTATCCTAAATCGGACAGTGACGATCGAGACCATAGGGACTAGTGATAAACCCTCACAATTACATGACAACCAAAGCCGCCATGAATTGACGAGCCCTAAACGTGATGAGAATCACGGGATCGATACGCATAATGTCTGCAAAAGCCGTCCGTTAGTTTGGGATAGGTTGGAATCACGTCTGATAGAGAAAATTATCAAAAACGAGTCCTGAAAAGTTTGAAATGAAAAATCAAGAATTCCAACATCATTTGGATTGGCCGTCACCCTATCAAATAATCACGGAAAGAGAAAAACGACGTTCAGAACGTCGGGGGTAAAATGACCGTTTTGCCTCTCAAGCTTAGAATTTTGCTTTTATAATTGAAGAAGGGAAAAATGGGCATTATGCCCTCTCTTAAGCTACCGAAAATGGGGATTTAAAATGGCCATTGGATCTTCATTGGTAAAGCAACATGCCAAGTGTTATTGATCAAGGGAGCAAGGTCATGTCGACTAATTGCCCACCTAACATTCAAAGCCATTGACCAAGCTTGGATATAATTGAAGTCTCTCTCTCCTCATCACCATTCGGCAGAATCCCTCCCCCAAAGAACCGAGAACCACCTTCTTCTTCCTCTTCAGTTTCTGCCACCGCCCGACCGCCGCTGGACCGCCTGTTCGCCGGCCACGAACGCCATCTCTGGCCATCTCCTGCTGCCGACCGACCACCCAGACGTAGATCCATGGCTTGCCGACGTCCTCCAATAAGAATCAGGCCATTTAGAGCACTGTGAAATTCAAGGCAAGCAATCTCTCATAGGCCGACAGGATTGGAACCAACCTGAGGTAGGTCGATTCTTAGTCCATTTGAAGGTCGAAATGATGGAATCTTAGGCTCAAATTTTGTGGGGATCAAGCTGAGACATGTAGGATTCTGTGATAAAAATTAGGAATTTATTTGATTAATATTTGACCACGAACCGCCCTTGTATAATTTGGACAGAATCTGCCCGGTGGACTGATCTTGGGCGTCCGGTGACTTCGAACGACTTCCCAGCGACCAACCGACTCCAAACGACTGGTGAGCCTCCCAAAACCTTAGGTAGACATGTTAAGAGGTAGAATAAGGTTTGAATTGAGAAATTGAGGAGGATTGAAGGCTGGAAGCACTCGGTTTGCACAGAACCGAAAAGAACCGGTTCGATTATGTGCAAAACCGTTTCTGTGGGTTACAAGAACAGAAGCTTATGGGACTTAAATTGACGTTTATGATGTGTTAAGATGTTGAGGATTGATTAATGGATGATTGGGGTTAATGGATTGAGGATTTGGATTTGAAAAATTGACGTAATCGTAAAAATTTATAGGTTGCATGAAGTGTTCGACCTTGGACTACAAGGGGCCGAACCTAGAAGACTCAAGAAGATTAATTTGGTGTAATTGAAGCAAAGGTAAGGAAATTTCTAGACCGAGGCTAGGGGGGATGGACTCGATTGGGTAAGTCGAGGGTCGATTGGACTGGTTTATGAGAAATTGTCAAATGGAATAGTTTTAATATGTCCTAAGATGTTAATGGATGATTGTATAACATTGCATATGCTTGAGTTGTCTGCCATGCCTGATTATTACTTGAATCGGTTTGCATGCCATGATTGCTCACGTTGTATATGGGTGGTATCTACTGTTGTAAGTGAATTAAATTGTGATGAAATGGCATGAACAAGACATGGCGAGGCCCTGAGGCGTGTGAAACGCGGGGCGGGAGGTTGAGACCCTGATGCGACGAGGTCGCGGGGTGAAAATGTTAGGTGGCGCCCTGATGCGACGAAGTCGCGGGGTTGAGATAGCCACAGTCCTGATGCGAATTATTCGCGAGACGAAGTATGGGTCAATGAGCTCTGCCTGGAGATTCATCGGGGCCTGATGCGTTTACACGGGTCACCGATGACGGTCTAATACGTTTACGCGAACCAAACCTGAGGCGACTAGTTCGCGAGCTAGATATTGAGGCAGACAATGGTTGGTGGACGTGGTGAAGTAACAGGCAGACAGTGCATGTGCATCTGAATGAGATATGAGATCATAACTGCATGTCTGTCTTCTGTATGTTGTTGTTTCTTGATTGTGATTGACATGTATGTATATTTATTGAGTTTGGATCTGTTGAGGGATGCGATTACCTCAGTAGACTTTCAACTTGACTTAGGGTTAGGTTTTTCTTACTGAGATGTGTATCTCACCCCTTTTGGGGAAACCTTACTTTATAGATCCTGGGTCATAGCTATGTGGCCAATACATTTTGTAGATCCAAAGGAGATGACAGCGTATTATAATGAGTTCTCAAATATACAGGGGAACATATATGTGAGGAAGTGTACTGTCGTATGGGTGGTTAAGGGTAAGCCTGAGTGGAAGCGTCATAGTTTCGAAGCGTGATTCAAGAAAGAATGTGACTCACAGACGTTGAAGCCCCAAGAGGTACCATAGGGTGTCATACCCGATTGGTGCCAGACCATAGCAGAGCAGGAGTTACCTGAGGGGTCAGTGGTATGGTCTAGGAATGGACCAGAGCGGACACCGACCATGGAGTTCACCGAGGAGCAGGAGTAGGAGGAGGTCATAGTCTTGGAAGTGTCCGAGAGGGACCTAGCTGAGTCATCGCAGGAAGCGACTATGGAGGACTCTGTGGAGGTCACATCCGAAACATTTTGAGTATGAGTCGACCGAGAACGTTGAGGGTACGGATGACTCCAGCAGCTCATCCTAGGAGTCTTCAGTTGGTGATCCGATCCTTTTGATGATAACTTGACCTGATTCCTGCTAGCTTAGTGGATGTTCCTTTTTATTTTGCTTACCATGTCACCCCCTAGTTAGTGGATTGTAGTAGCTGCTGTCTGTATGAACAGTACACCTTGATCTATGGATGATATATGTGATGCTATCCTGATCCCACTTAATCTATGCATATATATTATACAGGGATTTATTAGAGTATCGTCTCCGTATGCGTGATGTATTTATTATATCTCTCAAGCACTATTGATGGATCTTGGGACCACCAAGAGATTATGGTTGGTTGCTTGCAGGGATGCTCGCGTGCTCGGGCTTGGGGCGCGGGGTGTGACATCCCTGCTTGTTTTGGTATCAGAGCAAGTCAGCTCGATACAAAGTGGATTGAGGACTAGAGTAATAAGGAGGATTCAGCGGGACAAGGACAGATAGCGAGACCTTAAGAGACTGGTCAGGGTAAGACATGGGATGCCTAGCATGTGACTGGACACCTATGGATGGTGTTTGACCTTGGTAAGGTTGTGGCAAGGCATAAGGAACTCAATTTTCTGCTTAGGATTGAAGGTCATTTCTGAACCTTGGCTTGCCTGATGAATGAAAGTGATTGATCTTAGTGAATCATTGGAGTAGACAGAATTGAGGAATGGCCACGAGCCATTGGTTGATATATTTCTGGAATTGATGTGTGGAGTACTGTTGTTGTATAACTATTTCTGTTAAGAAATTGTTAGTAGCTCTGGGTTGGATGAATGAGTAAGTTACTAACTCCTTGCTAAACTTGTGGTGGGCTAGGTTCAGTAGAAAGAGACGAGGATGAGTAACCCATCCCGAAGGTCAGGAAGACCGAGAGGCGGAGCCTTTAGCTCGAGGTTGCCCGTAGCGAAGGATCCAAGAGTAGACGGTCTGTTGAGGGCAATAGAGGGACTCAAAGGCATCACTGAAAGGCAGGCTCAGGATCAGGACACTGCCATAGCCCAAGCAGTGGGAGCTGCCATAGCAGCCGTGAATACCAATATTGGTAACACTGGTGGAAGTGGAAGTCAAGGTGAACCGAATCAGAGCAACGAGACTGTGAACCCTTAAGAGGAAATCGTGGTGGCCAGGCAGATGGGCCAACTGGTGGAGCAATTCATGAAATTGAAACCGACGTAGTTTGACGGGATTGGAGATTCCGAGCTAGCGCCCAGGTGGATAAAGAAGCTGGAAAAGGCTTTTGGAGTGCTAAGATGCACAGACGAGGAAAAGGTATTGCTGGTTGTGTACCAACTGGAAGGTACAGCAAATGACTGATGGGCTGCCACCAAGGATGGAGTATTCCCTAAGGGAGTGGCCATGAATTGGAATGCGTTCAAGATGGCCTTTAACGATAAGAATTTTTCAGAAACTGCTAGAGAAAGGAAGTAGGTGGAGTTCCTACAACTGCGTCAGAACCAACTAACAATAGACCAGTACGAGACTGAGTTCGCAAGACTTTCGAGATACGCAACTCGGTCTATAGAGGACCCTCTAAAGAAGGCAAGGAGGTTCAGAGATGGTTTGAGGCCCGAACTCCGTAGCCAAATGATCGCTCTAAATTTAAAGACTTACCAGGAGATATATGAGCGAGGCTAAATGATTGAACGGGATTTGAGGGAAAGAAATACCGCAACTGGATCGTGATTCCCATCGTTCAGAGACAATTGCTAGATGGGCAAGAGGCTGATGGCGAACAACAAATATTTCGTGCCGCCCGCAAGGAATAAAATAGTGAAACCGTCGAACCCGGCGAACTGGAGCTGCAGACTGTGTAGCAAAAGGCATGGAAATGGGCCATGCCCAGTGAAAACAGGAGCATGTTTCAAGTGTGGTCAACTGGGCCACCAGATGAGGACGTATTCAAACCAAGCTCCGACAAACAGACCGCAAGGACAGCGACCGCAAGCTGGACCGTCGACTGCAGCACCTTAGATCGAACAGAGCAGACCACCGACACAAGGCAGGGTATATGCTGTAGCCCACAACGAGGCGAAGGATGCACCAGAAGTGGTCACAGGTACGGTTTACTTGTGCAACCAGACTGCTTATGCATTATTTGACCCTGGTGCCACACAATCATTCGTGTATGCCCAGTTTGTGCAACCAAATTGCAACCGTTGAACATGATCTTGCATGTTACCACACCCTTAAAGGATAACACAATAGTTTCGTTGGGATGTGCTGGTTGTGAGATAGTGATTGGGGGAAACAAAGAAAGTATTGACCTAGCAGTACTGCCCATGTTTGACTTTGACATAATTATAGGAATGGATTGGTTGGGTAAGCAGGGGGCCGTAATAGATTGTGGTAGCAGAATAATTCGATTTTATCCGAAAGGCTGCCCTAGCTTTGAATTGGTGGGAAGTCGAAGAGGAATCTCGATTCCCTTAGGCTCATCTTTGGAAGTAACTAAGTTAATGTCCTAAGGGTGTCGGGCATATCTAGTGGCGGTAATGGACACGACTATCGAAGAACCGAAATTGGAGAATATCCCGATAGTGCGTGAGTTTCTAAATGTGTTTCCCCAGGAATTGCCAAGATTACCACCAGAACGGGAAGTAGAGTTTGTAATTGAATTAGCCCCTAGGACGGAGCCGATATCAAAAGCACCTTACAGGATGTCCCTATCAGAATTAAAGAAGTTAAAGGTGCAGATACAAGAGCTACTAGACAAAGGATTCATCCGACCAAGTGCTTCGCCGTAGGGAGCACCAGTTCTATTTGTAAGAAAGAAAGACGGATCTTCATGTCTATGCATTGACTACCGGCAGCTAAATCAAGTGACGGTGAAGAACAAGCACCCGTTGTCAAGAATTGACTATCTATTTGATCAGTTGCAAGGAGCAGCAGTATTTTCGAAGATTAACTTGAGGACGAGATATCACCAATTGAGGATCAAGAAGGAAGGCATACCCAAGACCGCATTCAGGACGACGTATGGTCATTACGAGTTCACGGTGATGTCGTTTGGATTGACTAACGCTCCAGCTGCTTTCATAGTCCTGATGCATCAAGTATTCAAGAAGTTTCTGGACAGATTCGTCATAGTTTTCATTGACGATATCTTGATTTACTCGAGGAGCGATGCAGAACATGAAGAGCATTTAAGAATTGTACTGAGGACCCTGAGGGAACATTCATTGTATGCGAAGTCAAGCAAGTGTAAATTATGGTTGAACAAGGTAGCATTTCCGGGTCATGTGTTGTTTGGTGAAGGGATTGCAGTGGATCCTGCAAAGATAGAGGCTGTAACCAATTGGCCAAGGCCTACTACAGTCACGGAGGTCAGAAGTTTCTTGGGACTAGCGGGATATTATAGACGATTTGTGGAGAAATTCTCATCCATAACCGTCTCACTGACGCGGTTGACGAAGAAGGAAACAAAGTTTGAATGAACTGATAGATGTGAGCAAAATTTCCAAGAGCTTAAGCATACATTGACGACCGCACCAATGCTGACCATTCCGTTGGGACCAGGGGCATATGAGATTTACAGCGATACTTCGCGGAAAGGATTAGATTGTGTATTGATGCAGCACTGCAGGGTCGTAACCTATGCATCCAAGCAGTTGAGGCCACACGAGATGAATTACCCGACCCACGACTTAGAGTTACCAGCAATTGTATTTGCCTTGAAGATTTGGAGGCATTATCTTTGTGGCGAGAAGTTTCAAATATATACTGACCACCAGAGTTTGAAATATCTGTTTTCTCAAAAAGAGCTAAACATGAGGCAGCGCAGGTGGATAGAGCTGTTGAAAGATTATGACTGTGATATACTATATCATCCTGGGAAAGCAAATAGAGTAGCGGATGCATTAAGTCATAAATCAAGTATTGCATGCCTGCTAGTGAGAAGTTAATCGACGATAGAAGACTTGAGAGATTCTGAATTCAGATTAGAGGTCAATCAGTTATCCAGTTTGATAGTGACTCTGAGGGTGGAACCTGAAGTCCAAGAAGGGATTAAGGCATTACAGTCTATAGACCCGGAGATTCAGAGAACTGTCGAGATGGATGCGGCAAAGAGGAAGCCAAAATTCCAGGTATCAGATGATGGAATTTTGAGGTTCCGAGGACGGCTGTGTGTACCAAAAGACGAAGGACTCCGAGAAAGAATCTTGTTAGAAGCTCATCGAAGCAACTATAGGGTCCACCCTGGAAGTACAAAGATGTACTAGAATCTACGACAACATTATTGGTGGAACGGAATGAAGGTAGACATAGCAAGATACGTGGCTAAGTGTTTGACTTGCTAACAAGTGAAGACGCATCACTGTAAACCTGGAGGACTGCTGCAACCACTAGAGATTCCGAAATGGAAGTGGAAGCACATAACCATAGATTTCGTAATGGGACTTCCGAGGAGTCAGAGAGGTCACGACTCGATATGGGTAGTCATGGACCGATTGACCAAGTCCGTCCACTTCATTCCTGTACGAAAGGACTTCGCCATGGATAAGTACGCAGAGCTGTACATGAGGCAGATAGTAAGATTACACGGAGTGCCGGTGATGATCACCTCGGATAGGGATCCGAAGTTCGCAGCAAATTTTTGGAAGAGCCTGCAAGAAGCTATGAGGACCCTATTGCAATTTAGTATGGCATACCATCCCCAGACAGATGGACAGTCAGAAAGGACGATCCAGACACTCGAGGACATGTTGAGAGCATAGATCATAGATTTCAAAGGCCGATGGGAAGAGCAGTTACACCTGGTAGAATTTGCATACAATAATAGCTACCAACAGAGTATACAGATGGCACCGTTTGAGGCACTCTATGGCAGAGCCTATAGAACACCGATATGCTGAGACAAGGTAGGAGAAAGAAGTATCGCAGGCCCAAAATTGGTAGAGCAATCGGTGCAAGCAGTGAAGGTCATCCGGGATAGACTGAGGACGGCGCAGAGTCGCTAGAAAAGCTATGCAGACAAACGGCACAAGCCTCTGGAGTTTCAAGTAGGCAATCACGTATTCCTCAAGGTGTCGCCAATGAGGGGACTTTCGCGATTCGGAAGGAAAGGGAAGCTAAGCCCAAGGTATATAGGCCCTTTTGAGATATTGGAGAGAATCGGAACCTTGGCCTACTAGCTTGCCCTGCCGCCAAATCTATCACAGGTACATAACGTATTCCATGTGTCGATGCTAAGAAAGTATGAGCCTGACTCGACACATGTGCTGGATTACGAGACCATAGAAGTGGACAACAGAGTGTCTTACGTAAAGAAGCCAATAAGAATCGAGGATCGAAAAGAGCAGATCCTCAAATTAAGAAGATCCCACTAGTGAAGGTAGTATGGGAGCACCACGGGACGGAAGGAGCCACGTGGAAGAATGAAGAGACGATGAGGCGACAGCTCCCCCCATTTGTTTGAATAAGTGAGTGTAATGTAAATTTCGAGGACGAAATTTTTGTAAGGGGGGAAGAGTTGTGACATTCTGATTTCCAATTAACTTCAGACTCTGTAATGAGAAGTTTATATATATCAAGCAATGTATTTCAGTCGTATTCCGCTCAAATCTGATCAATTTCAGTAGACTTACCAGAGGAAAAAAGCTAATGCGAGACGAGGTACGTGGATCTAGGCAATTCGAATAAGAAATGGCGCTTTGACCATAAGAATTGTCGATGGGATATTTAGAACCACCAAAAGGCCGATCTAAGAACAATTAAGGATTACCATGCGAGCGTCTTACGATTAGAGCGCGGGTGATACCGCTTAACCAACGTACGATTTGCAAAATTATCCTAAATCAAATAGTGACGATCGAGACCATAAGGACTAGTGATAAACCCTTACAATTACATGACAATCAAAGCCACCATGAATTGACGAGCCCTAAACGTGATGAGAATCACGGGGTCGATATGCGTAATGTCTACAAAAGCCGCTCGTCAATTCAGGTTAGGCTGAAATCACGTCTGATAGAGAAGACTATCAAAAACAAGTTCTAAAAAGTTTGAAATGAAAAATCAAGAATTCTAACGTCATTTGGATTGGCTGTCGCCCTATCGAATAATTCTGGAAAGAGAAAAATGACGTTCGGAACGTGGGGGGTAAAATGACCGTTTTGTTCAAGCTTAGGATTTTACTTTTATAATTGAAGAAGGGAAAAATGGGCATTATTTCCTCTCTTAAGTTGCCGAAAATGGGGATTTAAAATGGCCATTGGATCTTCATTAGTAAAGCAACATGCCAAGTGTCAAAGATCAAGGGAGCATGGTCATGTCAATTATGTGCCCACCTAACATTCAAAGCCATTGACCAAGCTTGGATATAATTGAAGTCTCTCTCTCCTCTCTCTCTCTCCTCATCACCATTCGGCAGAATCCCTCCCCCAAAGAACCGAGAACCACCTTCTTCTTCCTCTTCAGCTTCTGCCAATGCCCGACCTTCACTGGACCGCCCATTTCGCCGGCCACGAACGCCATCTCCTGCCATCTCCTGCTGCCAGCCGCCCACCCAGATGTAGATCAATGTCTTACCGACGTTCTCCAATAAGAATCATGCCATTTAGAGTACTTTGGAATTCAGGGCAAGCAATCTCCCACAGGCCGACAGGATTGGAACCAACCCGAGGTAGATTTGATTCTAAGTCCACTTAAAGGTCGAAGTGATGGAATCTTAGGCTCAAATTTTATGGGGATCAACCTGAGACATGTAGGATTCTGTGGTAAAAATTGGAGATTTATTTGATTAAGTTTTGATCACGAACCGCCCTTGTATAATTTGGATAGAATCTGCTCGGTGGACTGATCTTAGGCGTCCGGTGACTTCGGACGACTTCCTGGTGACCAACCAACTCCAAACGACCGGTGAGCCGCCCAAAATCTTAGGTAGACATGTTAAGAGGTAGAATAAGTTTTGAATTGAAAAATTGAGGAGGATTGAAGGCCAGAAGCACTCGATTTGCACAGAACCGAAGAGAACAGGTTCGGTTCTGTACAAAATCGGTTCTGTGAGTTACAAGAACAGAAGCTTATGGGACTTAAATTGACGTTTATGATGTGTTAAGATGTTGAGGATTGAGTAATGGATGATTGGGGTTAATTGATTAAGGATTTGGATATGAAAAATTGACGAAATCGTCGAAATTTCTAGGTTGCGCGAAGTGTTCGACCTTAGACTACAAGGGGCCGAACCTAGAAGACTCAAGAAGAGTAATTTGGTGTAATTGAAACTAAGGTAAGGAAATTCGTAAACCGAGGCTAGGGGAGATGCACTCGATTGGGTAAGTCGAGGGTCGATTGGAATGGTTTATGAGAAATTGTCAAATGGAATAGTTTTAATATGTCCTAAGATGTTAAGGGACGATTGTATAACATTGTCTATGCTTGAGTTGTCTTCCATGCCTAATTATTACTTGAATCACTTTGCATGCCGTGAGTGCTCATGTTGTGTATGGGTGGTATCTACTGTTGTAAGTAAATTAAATTGTGATGACATGGCATGAACACGACATGGCGGGGCCTTGAGACCTGCGAGACGCGGGACGGGAGGTTGAGGCCTTGATGCGACGAGGTCACGGGGTGAAAAATGTTAGGTGGAGCCCTGATACGACGAAATCGCGGGATTGAGATAGCCACAGTCCTGATGCGAATTATTTGCGAGACGAAGTATTAGTTAATGAGCTCTGCCTGGAGATTCATCGGGGCCTGATGCGTTTACGCGGGTCGCCGATGACGGTCTAATGCGTTTACGCGAACCGAGCCTGAGGCGACTAGTTCGCGGGCTAGAAATTGAGGCAGACAGAGGTTGGTGGAGGTGGTGAAGTAACAGGTTGAGAGTGCATGTGCATCTGAATGAGACATGAGATCATAACTACATGCATGTCTTCTGTATGTTGTTGTTTCTTGATTGTGATTGAGATGTATGTATATTTATTGAGTTTAGATCTATTGAGGGATGCAATTACCTGAGTGGACTTTCAACCTGACTTAGGGTTAGGTTTTTCTTACTGAGATGTGTATTTCACCCCTTTTGGGAAAACCTTACTTTACAGATCCTAGGTCATAGCTCTGTGGCCAATACGTTTTGGAGACCCAAAGGAGATGATGGCGTACTATGATGAGTTTCCGGATAGACAGGAGAACGTATTTATGAGGAAGTGTAACGTCATATGGGTGAACGAGGGTAAGCATGACTGGAAGTCTCAGAGATTCAAGGCTTGGTCAAGAAAGAAGGCGACTCACAGATAGGGCCGTTGAAGCCTCAGGAAGTACCACAGGGTATCATACCCAATTGGTGCCAGACCGTAGCAGAGCAGGAGTTACCTGAGTGGTCATTGATACGGTCTAGGAACGGACCAAAGCGGACACCGACCATGGAGTTCACCGAGGAGCAGGAGTAGGAGGAGGTCATAGTCTTGGAGGCATCCGAGGGGGACCTAGCTGAGCCGTCGAAGGAGGCGACTATAGAGGACTCTGTGGAGGTCCCGTCCGAGACATTTTATGAGTATGAGCCGACCGAGGACGCAGAGGGTACGGATGACTCCTGCAGTTCATCCTAGGAGTCTTCAGTTGATGATCCGATCCTTTTGATGATGACTTGACCTGGTTTCTGCTGGCTTAGTGGATGTTCCTTTTTGTTTTGCTTACCCTATCACCCCCTCGTTAGTGGATTGTAGTAGTTGCTGTCTGTATGAACAGTACGCCTTGATGTATGGATGATATATGTGATGTTATCTTGGTCTCACTTAATCTATGCATATATATTGTAAGGGGATTGATTAGAGTATCGCTTCGGCATGCGTGATATATTTATTATACCTCTCGATCACTATTGGTAGATCTTGGGACCGCCAAGAGATTATGGTTGGTTGTTTGCAGGGATGCTCGTGTGCTCGGGCCAGGGCCACGGGACTTGACACATAACGTCTGCAAAAGCCTCCCGTCAGTTCGGTATAGGCTGGAATCACATCGGATAGAGGAATGATTCAGAGACGAGTCTTGAAAATAGAAAATAGAGAATCAAGAATTCCAATGTTATAATTGAATTGACCGTCATCTCATCGAAGAAAATTAGAATCAGAAAAACGTAGTTCCGGACGTCGAGGATAAAATTACCGTTTTGCCCCTCAAGCCTTAACCTTGCCTTAATAATTGGATAAGGGCATTTTGGTCATTGATACCCCACTATAGCTGCCAAATATTTGAGAAATTGGCAGTCATTGATTGAAATATTGATTGACATGAGGACAAGTGTCAAAAGATTAGGCATTGACATTGATGAAAGCACTTTTAACCTACCATTCAACCTTAGTTGACTCTCAAAATTATGTATATACCTCTATCTCACCTCATCAGCCGAGCATCACCATCATTCTGCCATTTTCTTCTTTTTCTTCCTTCTTCTTCATTCGATCGAGAGAGCTCCTGCTCGATCAGCCACTGCCCGCTGGATAGCCGCTGTCGAACGCCACTTCCGATAATTTTCAGCCGCCGAGCCGACCACCAGCACCTTCCTCATCCTCTTGCCGACAACCTTCAAGCAGAATCAAGTCATTTAACCCATTGAGGAGTTTCGACTGGCCATTCTCCCGGAAATCGACGAAAAGCATCGCTGCTAGAGGTAAGCCACTATTTAGACTCCATAGGACCCCGAAACCTTTGAATCTTTTGGCCAAATTTTGTGGAAATATAGAGGACATGTAGACAAAGCTGTAGTAAAAATGTTAGATGAGTTTTGTAGAGTTTTGACCCCAAATGGATCTTGTGTTTGAAAGATAAAAACTAACCGGTTGAGGACTTGGAGGAACCGGCGCTGTTCGAGGACTTTCCGGCGTCGCCTTGACTCTAGATTTTCGGTGAGACTTTCCAACTCCTAGAACTACATGTTAACAAGTAGATTAGTGGATAAATTGAGGATTTAAGTTAGTTTAAGGGCTGATTGGTTGAGATATGCATAAAATCAAAAATGCCCTGTTTCGGTTCTGTGCATACCGAATCTGTAGGGGACTGTTGGTGATGGAATTGAGTCTCAAATTCATCGTTGAGACGTACTATGATGTCGATGAACATGTCAATGAGGTTTTTGCTTCATGGATTAGTGAATTTAGCAAGAAAAATTGACAATTGGATGAATTTCCTTGGGTTGCACGGCTAACTTGTTCGTGGACCATTAGAACCGAGTGATTGAAGTGCTTGGAAGAAGAATTTTTTTGAATTAAGCTTGAGGTAAGAAGCTTCAAAATCTTGGCTAGGAGAATTGGACTCGATTGGGTGAATTGAGTGAGAATTAGATTGGTTCTTGAAAGTTTATGGTGTGATTGTCCATTGTGCGTCCTTGAGAAATATAAATGGCTTGAATGCTTGACAATGCTTGTGTCATGAATTGATTGTCACATTTGAGTATTGAATTTAATTGTCTCGCATGCCATAAATGTGTTGCTCGTCGCATGAGTTTACACTTGATCATGAGTTCTAAATTGAAATGAACATTTGGCATGTTTGAAAAACTTGTGATACCTTGAGGCGTCAAGATGCGGGGTTGTGTGGATAGATACCCTGAGGCACTGAGACGCGGGGTTTGTGTTGAATGGTACCATGAAGAGTACGAGACGCGGGGTTGAAATAGGCAATGTCCTGATGAGTTGAGACGCATAATGGAATTTAAGATGTGTCGACACAGGCTTGGAATGAAATTGAAAACCTGATGCGTTTATGCGGATTTGTCAATGTGATGATCTGAGGCGTATTTATACGGACCGAGCCTGAGGCATTCTAAATGCGGGCGTGAAAATAAGGAGGACTGAAAGGGTGGAAAGTGTGATCTAGCTTGGCAATATGTGCTTGCTTTCAATGATGTGATATGATGCCATGATTGCATGCTTGACACTCGTTTATACCCGTATGTTGTTTAATGACTGCTGAATGTCTCATGTGATTACATGTGCATTTTCGTTCGTGATTGCATGCACCTGAGTGTACAGTCAGCCTAACCTAGGGTTAGGACCTGTCTTACTGAGATGTAAATCTCACCCCATTGTGGGACCCCATTTTCAGATTCTAGGCCGCGAGAAATGTGGCCAATCAGATTTGATGACCCGAAAGAGATATTCGCTTATTTTGATGAGTTCCCGGACAGACAGGGAACCGTATACGTTAGGAAGTGCACTGTAGTCTGGATAGATGATGATGGAAAGAGCTAAAAGCCTCATAGGTTCGAGGCTTGGTTTAGGAGGGTAAGGGAAGTCACTACAGGACCACTAAAGCCTACCAAGGTACCCCGTGGGGTGATCCCCAGTTGGTGTCATCCCGCTCGAGATTCGATGAAGGCCGAGGGGTCAGCAGCTGGCTCGAGGAATATTCCTGAGAGGACCCCAACCTTATAAGACACTGATGAGGTCATCGAGATCAAGGCTATCGAGGATGACCTGGTGGAGCCATCAACTGATGAAACGATGGAGGATACAGTGGAGGTTTGCTCAAAGACTTTCTCGAAGTACGAGCCCACTTAGGATGCTGAGGAGACTAACGACTCCAGTAGCTCGACTTAGGAGTTTTGTTTTCTGGTCTGATATTTTGATTATGACCTCGAGGCCTTGCTTCTGTGAAATTCTGATTTTTCAGTCATTTTTAAATTCGTTAATGAGAAGTATATCTAGCGATGTGTTTCAGTTAAATCTCGTTCGAATCTAATCAATTCGAGTAGGCTGACCAAAAGGGAAAGGCTAACGCGAGATAAGGCACGTAGACCTAGGGGATTCGAATAGGAAATGACGCTTTGATCATAAGGATTGTCGATGAAACATTTAGAACCATAAAAAGGATGATCTAAGAACGATTAATGAATGCCTTGCTAGCGTTATACGATTGGAGCGCGGGTGATGCCGCTTAACCAACGTATAATTTGCAAAATTTTTCCTAAATAGGACAATGACAATAGAGACCATAGAAACTAGTGATAGACCCTCACAATTACATGGCAATCAAAGTCGCCATGAATTGATGACTCCTAAATGTGATATGAATCACAAGGTCGATACGCATAACGTCCGCAAAAGCCGCCCATCAGTTCGAGATAGGTTGGAGCCACGTCTAATAAAGAAAACGATCAGAAACAAGTCTTAAAAATTAAAAATGGAGAATCAATAATTCCAACGTCATATTTGGATTGGCCATCGCCTTATCGAAAGATATTGGAACAAGAAAAACGATGTTCCGGACGTCGGGGGTGAAATTACCATTTTGCCCCTCAAGCTTTAGCTTTGTTTATGCAATTGAAGAAGGGCATTTTGGTCTTTTGATCACCCCAAGGCTGCCGAAAAGGGGAGAGGATCATGACCATTGGATCACCTTGATTGACACTTAGGACATGTGTCAATAGATTAGCTAAAGAGTGGTCTTGTCCACTTTTTCACAACTACCATTCAACTCATTGACTTGGAGGTTGAATATAGCTCTCTCTCTCTCTCTCTCTCTCTCTCTCTCTCTCTTTGGCCGACCATATACCCCCTAAAGCACCAAGACCTCTCTTCTTCTTCCTCTCTTCTCTGCCGCTCGCCCGACCGTTCCTACACTCTCTGTTCGTTCGCTCTAATGACTCCGTCCGGCGACCTCTGGCGAGCAAGCCAACCTCCAACACCTAACCCGACCTCTTGCCGACATCCTCGAAGTGGAAGCGAGTCGTTTGACCCACCGAAGAGCTCCAACTAGCCATTCTCCCGGAAGCCGACGGAAACCGACACAATCTGAGGTAGGCAACGTTTCTGACCTCTTAGGACCTCCAAACGTTGGATTTTTGCAACCAGATTTTGTGGAGATCTAGGGGACTCATAGATTGATCTGTGGTAAAAATTTGAGGTTTATTTGATGAACTTTTGACATCAAATGAGTCTTGTATTTGATGGATAAAAACTATCGGTTTAAGGACTTGAGGAAACCGGCGACTTCCAAAGGGTTTTCGGCGACAACTCGGCCCCAAATCTTCGGTGAGCTTCCCAAACCCTTATATTTACATGTTAGCAAGTAGGTTAGTGATTAAATGATGGATTTGGAGTAATTTTAGGGCTAGAAAACCTCAGTATGCACAGAATCAAAAATAGCCCGGTTCGGTTCTATGTAAACCGGTTCTGTGGAGGCTGTTGGTTGTTGGTTTTGAGTCTCAAATTCATCATTGGGACATTTTAGGATGTTGAGGATCATGTTAGTAAGGTTGGTGATTCGTGGATAGGTGAATTGGACAAGAGAAATTGACAATTGGTTGGAATTTCCTACATTGCGCGGTGGGTTTGTTCTTGGACCATTGAGACCGAATTGTTGAGGGCTTGAGGAGAGGATTTTGTGGCATCAAGCTTGAAGTAAGGGAATTCCTAATCTTATAATAGAAAAATTGGACTCAATTGGGCGTTTCGAGTAAGGTTTAGATTGATTCTTGAGAGGTTTAATGTGATTGACCCCTTGTGTGTGTGCTAAAAGAGTATAGATGACTCAAATGCTTGATTATGCTTATGTCTTGAGTAATTTACCAAATTTGAATATTTATTGGAATGTCTTGCATGCCATGGGTATATGAATTGTGCTTGAGTTGCACTTGGCATTATGTGTGTGATTTGAAAGAGAATCATGGCATGAGTGTGATATGGTATGACCCTGAGGCGTATGAGATGCCGGTGATGTAATGGATACCTTGAGGCGCTGAGGCGCGGGGTTGGAGTTGTGTTGTATCCTGATGCGTATGAGACGCGGGATTGAGAAGACCACGGTCCTGATGCGTTGAAACGCAGGATAGAGATGTTATGTGTCGACACTGGCCTAGAGTATATTGAAACATGATGCGTTTACGCGGGTTGTCAATGACGGTCTGATGTGTTTACGCGGATCAAGCTTGATGCGTTCTAAACGCGAGCATAAGAATGAGGCGGGCAAGAAAAGGTGGATGTGGTGATGTGGAAGGGCGAGTTGCGCATGATCATCTGAATGGGTTGTGGTGCCATGACTGCCTGCCTGACATCTGCATGAGTGTTGCTATTTAAATGCCTTATATATCTATCCACATGATGTGTTGATATTGATGACTGCCTGAGTGGACGGTTGGCCTAACTTAGGGTTAAGACCCACCTTACTGAGATGTGAATCTCACCCCAATGGGGACCCCCTTTTTACAAATCCTAGGCCTTGAAGATGTGACCTATCCGTTTTGGCGAACCTAAGGAGATGACCATTTATTTTGATGAGTTTCCTGATGGATAGGGAACTACTTATGTAAGGAAGTATATTATGGCTTGGGTAGATGAGGGTAGCACTAGTTGAAAGCCTCACAAGTATGAAGCCTTGTTCTGAAAGGTCAAGGATGTGTATACTGGACCGTTGAAGCCCAATGAGGTGCCCTAGGGAGTGATCCCTAGTTGGTGCCACCTCGCCCGGGACTTAGACCAAGCTGAGGGATCAGTTGTCGGTTCGAGGAATGGATCGACGAGGACCCCGACCTTAGAGGACACGGAGGAGGAGGTTATCATGGTCGAGGCGACCGAGGAGGATCTTGTGGAACCGTCTGCTGAGAAGATTATAGAGGACGTTATAGAGGTTCTCTCGGAGACCTTCTTGGAGTATGAGCCCATGAAGGAGGCAGAGGAGACCGAGGACTCCAGCAGCTCGTCGTAGGAGCTCCCAGCTTGCCAGTTTGATCTTTTGATGGCGACCCTGACCCTGCTTCTCATTGGACGTTGATGATGGACTCTTTTGTGTACTTACCCCGTCACCTCCCTTTTGTTAGCAAATTAGTGGTCATGCGTCTGTATGAATCTTTGGATGTTATGTATTAAAGCACCTTTGCTATCCAAGTCCCATTTTACTTTTGTACGGAGGAGTTACTACATTGTCGCTTACGTGTGCTATGTATGTTATACGTCTCTCAACTTATGTGTGGATCTTGGGACCACGAAAGATATTTGGTTTACTTCCAAGGAGTCGCGTGCTCGTGCACGAGGCGCGGGGCGTGACAGCTTCTTTTGGAGATGTTGATGATCGTCTTTTGTACTGGTCCTGTGACCCTTACCGACCAATAGATTTAGCTTGCCAGTGCTTTTGTATGAACAGATGGGAGGTTATGTATTTATTGGTACTCTCGTTACCATGGTTTCCTTTATTATTATACGGAGGAGTTGTATATTGTCGCTTCCATATGCTATCGATATTATGCATCTCTCAATATATGTGAATCCTGGAACGTTCAAGAGAGCATGTGCTTGCAAGGAGTTGTGCGCTCGTACCTGAGGCGCGGGGTGTGACATCCCGGTTTGCTTGGTATTAGACAAGGTCAGCTCGATCAAAATTGATTGAGAATTGGAGTGATAAGGATGATTAAGTCAGGACAAGATAGGTAGCGAGACCTTAAGAGACTTATTAGAATAAGGCATGAGATGTATGGCTTATGACTTGGCACATGTGATTGACATTGGTCCTGATAAGATTGTGGTGATTTATGGGGATTAAGTTCCCTGCTTAACGCTGAAAGTCATATTTGGAATTTGGTCTGCTAAGTAGATGAGCATGGCTAGTTTTGGTGAATCGTTGAAGTGGACGGAATGGGGTAATTGCCATGGATTGTTTAGTGAAGTGCCTATGGAATTAGTTGTGTGGAAGATCGTTATGTTATGACTGTTTCTATTAAGACATAGTTTGATAACTCTGGACTTGGTTGGATGAATGAGTTACTAACTCCTTGATGAAAAATTGTGGTGGTACAGGCTTAGTGGAATTATAAAAGAATGAGTAATCCGCCTAGAAGACTTGGAAGACCCAAGAGCGGAGCCTCTAGTTCGAGGCCACCCGTGGCGAAAGACCCGAGAATGGATGGAGTACTGAGGGTGCTCGAAAGGATTGACGACCTCATCGACAGGCAGACCCAAGATAGGGATGCTGCCATAACTCAAGCGGTAGGAGCCGCAATGTGACATTCTGATTTCCAATCAATTTCAGACTCATTAATGATAAATGAATCTAGAGATGTATTTCAATCATATCTCGCTCGAATCTGATCAATTCGAGTAGAATGACCAAAAGGGAAAGGTTAACGCGAAACATGATACGTGAACTTAGGGAATTCGGATAAGAAATAGCGCTTTGACCATAAAGATTGTCGAGGAGATATTTAGAGCCACAAAAGGTCTCCAAAAACGATTAGGGAATGCCTTGCGAATGTCATACGATTGGAGTGCGAGTGATGTCGCTTAACCAACGTATGATTTGTAAAATTTTCCTGAATCGGACAGTGACGATCAAGACCATAGAGACTAGTGATAGACCCCCACAATTACATGACAACCAAAGCCGCCATGAATTAACGAGCCCTAAATGTGATAAGAATCACAGGGTCGATAGGCGTAAAGTTCGCAAAAGCCATCAGTCGGTTCGAGATAGGCTGAAACCACGTCTGATAGAGAAAATCATCAGAAACGAGTCTTGAAATATTTGAAATAGAGAATCAAGAATTCCAACTTTATTCGGATTGGCCGTCGCCCTATCGAAGAATTTTGGAGGGAGAAAAATGACGTTCTGAACGTTGAGGGTAAAATTACCCTTTTACCCCTCAAGCTTAAAGCCTTGCCCATGCATTTGAAGAAGGGAATTTTGGACTTTAAACCCTCTCAAGGCTGCCGAACACTAGGAGAGATATTGGGCATTGGATCAAGCTTGATTGACATGAGGGACAAGTGTCAATAGATAGGGTAAAGACTAGTCAAATCCAACTTTATGCACCTATCATTCAAACTAATGACCATGAAAGTTGAATATAAGCTTTTTCACTCTCTCTTCTTACTCATTGACTGGCCATGCACCCCTCAAGCTCATTGAAACCTCTCCTCTCCTTCTTCTCTCTTCTGCTTACCAACGACCGCCCCTGAGCTTCCTGTTCACGTCCCACAACGCCGTCCTCTAGCCACTGCCTGACCACCGGCCGATCATACCAACCTAGCTCTACATCTTGCCAACCTCCTCAAAGTGGAAGCATGGCATTTAGACCACCGAGGAGCTCTGGCCAAGAGTTTTTTCGGAAGCCGACAGAATCTAATCCAATCTGAGGTAGGTTCGGTTTCTGACCCTTTTGGAAGCCGAAATATTGGATTTTTGAGGTCAAATTTTATGGAGTTCTAGAGGACATCTGTATGAATATGCGGTAAAAATTTGGAAATGATTTGATGAATTTTTTACCTCGAACCGGTCTTGTAAGCTTGGACAGAAAACTGTCAAAAAACTAACCTTGGAGATCCGACGACTTTCAACGGGATTCCGGTGACCATTCGACATCAAACTCACGGTGAGCCTCATAAACCCTTAGGTAGACATGTTAAAAGGTAGGATAGTGCTTAAATGGTGGACTTTTAGGAGATTGAGGACCGGTTGTGTCCGGTTTGCACGGAACCGAGAAGGACCGGTTCGATTTCTGGCAAACCGAGTCTGTAGGGGGCCTATAATGTTCGGTTTAGAGCCTCAAATTGATGTTTAAAACATGTTAAGATGATGAGGATTATGCCATGGAGGTTTATGGTTCATGGATTGAGGAATTGGACATAAAAATTGACGGATTGATTAGATTTTATTAGGTTGCGCAGTGAGTTCGACTTTGGACCCTTGGAGCCGAAAATTGTGGGGCCCAAGAAGAGAAAATTTGTTATAACAAATTCAAGGTCAGGGAATTTTAAACTTAGGATAGGAAGATTGGACTCAATTGGGTGAGTTGAAGATTAATTTGATCGATTTATGAGAATTTTCTAAAGGATAGCTCTTGGTATATCCTAAGTGGTTATAGGAGAGTTATGTGTGTTATTGTTTATGTTTAAATCAGTTGTCATGTTGAATGTCATTGATTGTCTTGCATGTCATAAGTATTCAGATTGTGCATGAGTTGTACTTGTTGATTTGTTTACGAATTGAATTGAGAAGCATGGCATGAGCATGGCATGGCGAGGCCCTGAGACGTACGAGACGTGGGGCAGGAGATGGATACACTGATGCGATAGCGGGGTCGAATTGAGATTGTATGGCGCCCTAATGCAATCTAATCGCGGGACAGAGATATGAAGTGTTGATATTGGCCTGGAGATTCATTGGAACCTAATGCGTTTACGCGGGTTGCCAATGACGGTCCGATGCATTTACGCGAACCGAGCCTGATGCGATCTAATCGCGGGATGGAGAACGAGGCAAGCAGGCAGGAAGAGGTGGTTGTGGTGAAATGGCAGGATGAATGTGACTGATCATCTAAGTGTGACAGGGTGTCATAGTTGCATATCCATCATCTATGTGTCACTATCTTTATTTGTATGTGCATGTATGATTATGAGTTTGGAATTTTGGGATAAATGACTGCCTGAGTGGACGATCAACCTAACCTAGGGTTAGGACTCTTTTACTGAGATATGTATCTCACCCCTTTGGGGACCCCTATTTTTACAAATCCTAGACCTTTGGTATGTGGCCTATTCGTTTTAGGGATCCCAAAGAGATGACGACATATTTTGACGAGTTTTTGGATAGTCAGGGGAACATTTATGTGAGAAAGTGTACGGTTGTATGGGTCGATGAGGGTAGTCCGAATGGGAAGCCTCATAGGTTCGAGGCATGATTTGAAATGGTCGGAGACTAGTCGATTGGGTCGTTAAAGCCCCACGAGGTACCCCAAGGAGTTATCTCTGATTGGTGCCAGACCGTTGGGGAGCAGGAGCTGCTAGAGGGGTCTATAGTTGGTTCTAAGAATGGACCAGAGAAGACGCCGACGCTGGATTTTACTGATAAGGAGGAGGTTATTGTCCTGGAGGCGACCAAGGAGAATCTCGCAGAGCCGTCACATGAGGCAACCATGGAGGATACCATCGAGGTCCCATCAAAGACCTTCTCCGAGTATGAGCCAACGGAAGATGCCAAGGACACCGAGGATTCCAACAGTTCATCTTAGGGTTCCAGTTCGTTGGTTTGATGCTTTTAGAGACGACCCGACCCTGTTTCTTTTGGATGTTGTAAGGAACTCTTTTGTGTACTACCCCGTTGTCTAATTTGTTAGCGGATCCTAGTAGCTCCTTATCTGTATGAACCGATGGTTATTATGTATAACAATACTTATGCTACCTAGGTCCCACTTAACTTATATTTTGTACGGGCATTTATTTGAGTACCGCTTCCGCATGCTTAATGTATATATATTATCTTTCGACATGTTTGTGGATCTTGCGACCACGAGAGATGTGTTGTTTGCTTGTAGGGATGCTCGCGTGCTCGACGGGTTCAGGGCGTGACACGCAATAGCTACCGTCAACGCCAATAACAGTAATAATGGAGGCAATGGAAATAATTGCGATCATGACCAAGGCAATGAAGTAGGAAATGCCTAGAAAGAAGTTGTTGTGGCCAGACAGATGGGCCAACTGGTCGAGCAGTTTATCAAGCTGAAGCCAACACAGTTCGATGGGACTGGAGATCTCGAACTAGCACCGAGATGGATCGAGAAACTGGAAAAGGCCTTTGGAGTGCGAAGGTGCACAGATAAGGAAAAGGTACTGCTGGCAGTGTATCAATTGGAAGGGACCGCAAATGATTGGTGGGCTGCCACCAAGAATGGAGTCTTTCCAGAAGGAACGGCCTTGACTTGGAATATCTTTACTACGGCATTCAATGACCAGTACTTCTCGGAGACAGCCCGGGAAAGGAAGCAAGTGGAGTTCTTACAGCTACGTCAGGATCACCTGACGGTAGATCAGTATGAAGCTAAATTCTCCAGATTGTCGAGGTATGCACCTCGATCGGTAGAGGATCCCTTGGAAAAGGCGAGGAGATTTCGGGATGGACTGAGGCCTGAGCTTCACAGCCAGATGATAGCTCTGAACCTGATGACTTATAAGGATATCTATGAACGGGGACAAATGATCGAGAGGGACCTGAAGGAGAGGAATGTCGCATCTGGATCGCGGTTTAACTCGTTCCGAGACAATCGCCAAATTGGTAAGAGACCGATGGTTGGCAACAGACGCTTCGTCCTTCCGATAAGAAAGAACATTATGAAGATGTCGAATCCAATGAACTGGAGTTGCCGCTTTTGTGGCAGAAAACATGGTAATGGACCCTGCCCGGCAAGGACTAGAGCGTGCTTCAAGTGTGGTCAGATCGGCCATCAGATGAGGACTTGCCAGAACCAAGCTCCAGCGAATAAACCTCAAGGGCAACGACCACAGGCAGGACCATCGACTGCCACTCCCCAAAATTATCAAAATCGCCCCCAGCTTAGGGGAGAGTATATGCCGTGGCACACAGAGAAGCAGAAGAAACGCCAGGCGTGGTCACAGGTACGGTTTATTTGTGTGACCAAGCTGCGTATGCTTTATTTGATCCTGGCGCATCGCACTCGTTTGTGTCTGCTCGATTTACTGATTTGGTTGATATGAAGTTAAAACCGTTGAATATGATTCTGCATGTTGTCATCCCATTGAAAGATAATGTGCCGGTTTCGATGGGCTATGCTGATTGTAAAATCGTAATTGACGGTAGTAAAGAGAGTATAGACTTGGCTGTGTTGCCCATGTATGCCTTTGATGTGATCATAGGAATGGACTGGTTGGGTAAACAAAGAGCAGTAGTTGATTGTGGTAGTAGGATAATTCGTTTCTATCTGAAAGGTCGCCCTAGCTTTGAATTTGTGGGAAGTCGAGGAGGGACCTCGATTCCTTTAGTCTCATCACTTGAAGCGACAAAATTGATAGCTGAAAGATGTCAGGCGTACTTAGTCGCAGCTATGGACACGACTACTAAGGAGCCTAAATTAGAAAATATTCTGGTAATACATGAGTTTCCCGACATTTTTCTCCAAAAGTTACTGGGTTTGCCACCAGAGCGAGAAATTGAATTTGTGATTGAGTTAGCTCCCGGAACGGAGCCGATCTCGAAGACACCCTATAGAATGTCCTTAGCGAAATTGAAAGAGTTAAAGGTGCAAATGCAAGAATTACTGGATAAAGGATTTATTCGACCGAGTGCTTCACCGTGGAGAGCACAGGTATTGTTTGTGAGGAAAAATGATGGGTCATTGCGTTTGTGCGTCGACTAGAGACAGTTGAATCAAGTAACTGTAAAGAATAAGTACCCACTGTCAAGAATTGATGACTTATTCTATCAGTTGCAAGGAGCTGCGGTGTTCTCTAAGATTGACCTGAGGACTGGGTATCATCAGTTGAGAATTAAGAGTGAAGATATATCTAATCGCATTTAGGACAAGACATGGTCATTATGAATTCACTGTGATGCCTTTGGGCTGACCAATGCTCCAGCCACATTTATGGACTTGATGCATCGGGTATTCAAAGAATTTTTGGATAGATTTGTTATAGTCTTTATTGACGATATCCTGATTTACTCGAAGAGTAATGAAGAGCATCTGAGGATTGTTTTGCAGACCTTGAGGAAGCACTCGTTTTACGCTAAGTTTAGCAAATGCGAGTTTTGGCTAAATACAGTGGTATTTCTTGGCCATGTGGTATCTGGAGAAGGAATTGCGATGGATCCTACGAAGATCGAAGCCGTTATGAACTGGCCTAGACCTACTACGGTCACGGAAGTCCGAAATTTCTTAAGATTGGCAGGATATTACAGATGTTTCATGGAGAAGTTTTCATCCAAAGCCATTTCACTAATGAGATTGACTAAGAAAGAAACAAAATTCGAATGGAATTATAAGTGTGAAAGGAGTTTTCAAGGGCTCAAGCATCGTTTAATGACCGCACCGGTATTAACGATTCCATCAGGATTTGAAGGCTATGAGATATATAACAATGCTTGCCTAAAGGTACTAGGCTGTGTGCTAATGCAACATAGAAGAGTGGTTGCCTACGCGTCCCGACAACTGAGATCGCATGAGATGAATTATCCGACTCACGACTTGAAATTGGCAACAATCATCTTTGCTCTGAAGATCTAGAGGCATCATCTGTATGGCGAGAAGTTCTAAATTTATACTGACCACCAGAGCCTGAAGTATCTATTTTCCCATAATGAACTAAATATGAGGCAGCGTCGATGGATGAAGCTGCCTAAGGACTATGATTGTGACATATTATACCATCTTGGGAAAGCGAATAGAGTCGCAGATGGACTCAGTCGGAAGTCGAGTATCGCCTGTCTACTGGTAAAATGGTGGTCGTTATTTGATAATTTGAGAGATTCTGAATTCAGACCAGAAGTCTATCAGTTATCCAATTTTATTGCCACACTGAGAATAGAATCCGAGATCCAAGAAAGGATAAAAACCTTACAGTCTACGAACTCGAAAATTCAGAAAATCCTGAAGATGGATGCTACGAAGAGGAAATCGGAGTATCAAGTGTTAGAGGATGGAATCTTGAAGTTTCGAGGGCGTTTATGCGTACCAAAGGACAAAGAGCTTAGGGAAAGGATTTTATCAGAGGCTCATAGAAGCAATTATAGTATCCACCCAGGTAGCACGAAAATATATCAGAACTTGCGTCATCATTATTAGTGGAACGGGATAAAAGTGGATATAGCGAAGTATGTAGTGAAATGCTTGACATGCCAACAGATGAAGGCACAACACTGTAAGCCTGGCAGATTGCTACAGCCATTAGAGATTCCTGAATGGAAATGGGAGCACATAACGATGGATTTTGTGATAGGACTACTAAGGGGCCAGGGAGGCCACGATTCTATTTGGGTAATCGTGGACCGATTGACCAAGTCTTCACACTTCATTCCTGTGCGAAAGGATTTCACGATGAATAGATATACCGAATTGTACATGCAGCAGATAGTGAGGCTACATGGAGTACCCGTGACGATCACATCGGACAGAGATCCTAAGTTCACAGCGAACTTCTGGAAGAGTCTTCAAGATGCCGTGGAAACTCGACTACAATTTAGTACGGCATACCATCCACAAACGAACGGACAATCAGAAAGAACGATTCAGACGCTCGAGGATATGTTACGAGCGTGGCAAGCTAAACCAGCTGGTCGGTGGGCTAAACCAGCTACTTAGATCTGATCAACCTCCCATCCTGTTCGAACAAAAGCACTGGCAGGCTAAACCAGTTGGTCGGTAGAGGCGACAGGGTCAGTACAAAAGACGATCATCAACATCTCCAAAAGAAACAGGGAGCATGGTCATCATCAAAATAATAGCCCAGAAAACGGAAATCCCTAAGTCAAGCTGCGAGAGTCGTCAATCTCCTCAGCGTCCTCGGTAGGCGCGTACTCCGAGAAGGTCTCTAAGCGTACCTCTACTGTATCCTCCATCATCGTATCTGCTGACTGCTCCACCAGGTCGTCCTCGGAGGCTTCGACCTCTATAACCTCGTCGGTGTCTTTCAGGATCGGGGTCCTCTCAGGAATGTTTTTCGAGCCGGCCGCTGACCCATCGACCTCCATCGAATCCCGAGTGGGATGACACCGGCTAGGGATTACCCCACGGGGTACCTCAGTGGGCTTCAGTGATCCCGTAGTCACTTCCCCTACTTTTCTAAACCAAGCCTCGAACCTATGAAGCTTCCAACTCTTTGTAACCTCGTTAACTTAGACCACAGTACACTTCCTAATATATACAGTTCCCCATCCGTCCAGGAACTTCTCAAAATACGCCGACATTTCTTTCGGGTCACCAAATCTGATAGGCAACATGATCACGGTCTAGGATCTGAAAATGTGATCCCGCGACGGGGTGAGATTTACATCTCAGTAAGACAGATCCTAACCTTAGATTAGGCTGACCGTACACTCAGGTGAGTACAATCACAAACAACAACGCACAAACAATCACATGAGGCATTCCACAGTCATTAAATAACATACAGATACAAACGAGTGTCAAGCATGCAATCATGGCATCATGCCACATCAATGAAATCAAGCACATATTATCAAGCCAGATCACACCTTCCACCCTTCCATGCCTCCATTTGATTCATGTCCGCGTTTAGAACGCCTTAGGCTCGGTCCGCATAAATACGCATTAGACCATCTCATTGATAAATCCGCGTAAACGCATCAGGTTTTCAATTTCATTCCAGGCCTGTGTCAACATATCTCAAATTCTGTCTCATGTCTCAACGCATCAAGACATTGGTCATTTCAACCCCGCGTCTCGTACGCCTCAGGGTACCATTCAACTCAAACCCCACGTCTCAGCGCCTCAGGGTATCCATCCACACAACCCCGTGTCTCAATGCCTCAGGATGTCACAAGTTTTTTAGATATGCCAAATGCTCATTCAATTCAAAACTCATGATCAAGTGCAAACTCATGCGACGAGCAACACATCTATGGCATGCGAGACAATTAAATTCAACACTCAAATGTGACAATCAATTCATGGCACAGGCATTGTCAAGCATTCAAGCCATATATATCTCTTAAGGATGCACAATGGACAATCATACCATACGCTTTCAAGAACCAATCTAGTTCACACTCAATGCACCTAATCGAGTCCAATCCTCCTAGCCAAGGTTTAGAAACCTCTTACCTCGAGCTTAATTCAACAAAATTCTTTCTCCAAGCACTTCAATGGTTCGGCTCCACGGGTTCCAAAACAAGGCAGCCGTATACCTAATGGAATTCCATCTAATTCATCAATTATTCTTGCTCAATTCACTAATCCATGGCATAGCCCTCAATGGCATATTCCTCGATATCCTAATATGTCTCGACAATGAATTTGAGACTCAATTCCATCGCCAACAGACCCCACAAATTCGGTATGCACAAAACCAAAACAGGGCATTTTCAATTCTGTGCATATCTCGACCAATCAGCCCTTAAACTAACTTAAATCCTCAATTTATCCACTAATCTAATTTCTAACATGTAGTTCTAGGAGTTGGGAAGCCTTACCGAAAATTTGGAGTCAAGGCGACGCTAGAAAGTCCTCGAACGGCGCCGGTTCCTCCAAGTCCTCAACCGGTCAGTTTTTATCCTTCAAACACAAGACACATTTGGGGGCAAAACTCCATCAAATTTATCCAAAAAATTTACCACAACTCAGTCTATATGTCCTCTAGATGTCCACAAAGTTTGGCGGAAAGATTTAAAGGTTTCGGGGTCCTACGGAGTCTAAACAGTGGCTTACCTCCAGCTGCGACGGTTTTCGTAGACTTCCGAGAGAATGGCTGGCCGGAGCTCCTCAGCGGGTCAAATGACTTGATTCTACTTGGAGATTATCGGCAAGAGGATGAGGAAGGTGCTGGTGATTGGCTTGGTGGTTGAAAGTCGCTGAAAGTGGTGCTCGACGGTAGCAAAGCTGGCGGCAAAACCTGGTCGGTTGGGGAGCTCTCAACTGGGGAAGAAGAAGAAGAAAATAAGAAGAAGATGGCAAATGGAGATGGTGTTCGGCTAAATGGAGGAAGCAAGAGGGGATATGCACCAAGTGAAGAGTCAAGCAAGGTTGGATGGTAGGTAAAAAGTTGGACATTAAATGCCAATGCCTAATCCTTTGACACTTGTCCATATGTCAATCAAGGCTCATCCAATGGCTATGGTTTCTCTAAATTTTCGACAGTTATAAGGTATTGTGAAAAACCAAAATGCCCTCATCCAATTATTAAAGCAAGGTTAAGGCTTGAGGAACAAAATGGTAATTTTACCCTCGACGTTCGGAACGTCGTTTTTCCGATTCCAATTTTCTTCGATAAGGCGACGTCCAATACTATTATAATGTTGGAATTCTTGATTCTCTATTTTCTAATTTCAAGACTCGTTTTGGAATCATTTCTCTATCCAATGTGATTATAGCCTATCCCAAACTGAAGGGCGGCTTTTACAAGCGTTACGCATATCGACTCTGTGATTTATATCACACTTAGGGTTCGTCAATGCATGGCGACTCTAGTTGTCATGTAATTGCGAGAGTCTATTACTAGTTTCGACGGTCTCGATCGTCATCGTTCAATTTAGGAAAATTTTACAAATTATACATTAGTTAAGCGACATCACCCGCGCTCCAATAGTATAACGCTCGCAATGCATTCCTTAATCGTTCTTAGATCGGCCTTTTATGGCTCTAAATATCCCATCGATAACCCTTATGGTCAAAGTGTCATTTCTTATTTGAGCTCTCTCGGTCCACGTATCTTGTCTCACATTAGCCTTCCCCCTTTAGTCAGTCAACTCGAGATTGATCAAATCCGAGCAAGATACGACTAAAATACATCGGTAGATACATTCTCATTAATGAGTCTCAAAATGATAGGAAAAATCAGAATGTCACACTCTCGCAATTACATGACAACCAGAGTCGCCATGAATTGATGAGTCCTAAGTATGATATAAATCACAGAGTCGATACACGTAACGTTTGCAAAAGCTGTCCATCAGTTCGGAATAGGCTGGAATCACATCGGATAGAGGAATGATTCATAAACGAGTCTCGAAATTAGAAAATAAAGAATCAATAATTTCAATGTTATAATTGGATTGGTCATCATCTCATCGAAGAAAATTGGAATTAGAAAAATGACGTTCCGGACGTCTAGGGTAAAATTACCATTTTGCCCCTCAAGCCTTAACCTTGTCTTAATAATTGGATGATGGCATTTTGGTCATTGATAGCCCACTATAGCTGTCGAACATTTGAGAAATTGACAGTCATTGGATGAAATATTGGTTGACATGAGGACAAGTGTCAAAAGATTAGGCATTGACATTGATGGAAGCACTTTTAACCTACCATTCAACCTTGATTGACTCTCAAAATTGTGTATATACCTCTCTCTCACCTCATCAGCCGAGCATCACCATCATTCTGCCATTTTCTTCTTCTTCTTTCTTCTTATTCATTCAGCCGAGAGAGCTCTTGCCCGACCAGCTACTGCCCATCGGATCGCTACCTTTGAGCGCTACTTCCGGTGACTTCCAGCCGCCGAGCCAACCACCAACACCTTCCCCATCCTTTTGCTGACAACCTCCAAGTGGAATCAAGTCATTTGACCCACTGAGGAGTTCCAGCCGGCCTCTCCCGAAAGTCGACGAAAACCGTCGCTACTGGCGGTAAGCCGCTATTTAGACTCCATAGGACCCCGAAACCTTTGAATCTTTCAATCAAATTTTGTGGATATCTAGAGGACATGTAGAGTGAGCTGTGGTGAAAATTTTGGATGAATTTGATGGAGTTTTGACCTCAAATGGGTCTTATGTTTGAAGGATAAAAACTGATCTGTTGAGAACTTGGAGGAACCGGGGCCGTTCAAGAACTTTCCGACGTCGCCTTGACTCCAAATTTTCGATGAGACTTTCCAACTCCTAGAACTACATGTTAGCAAGTAGATTAGTGGATAAATTGAGGATTTAAGTTATTTTAAGGGCTTATTAGCTAAGATATGCACAGAACCAAAAATGCCTTATTTCAATTCTGTGCATACTGAATCTGTGGGGGACTGTTGGTGATGGAATTGAGACCCAAATTCGTCGTTGAGATATACTAAGATGTCAATGAACATGTCATTGAGGTTTATGATTCATAGATTGGTGAATTGAGCAAGAAAAATTGACAATTAGATAAATTTCCTTAGATTGCACGACTGACTTATTCGTGGACCATTAGAATCAAGTGATTGAAGTGCTTGGAAGAAGAGTTTTGTTGAATTAAGCTTGAGGTAAGAAGTTTCTAAACCTTGGCTAGGAGGATTGGACTCGATTGGGTGAATTGAGTGTGAATTAGATTGGTTCTCGAACATTTATAGTGTAATTGTCCATTGTGCGTCCTTGGGAGATATAGATGGTTTGAATGCTTGACGATACTCGTGCCATGAATTGATTGTCACATTTGAGTGTTGAATTTAATTATCTCGTATGCCATAGATGTGTTGCTCGTTGCATGAGTTTGCACTTGATCATGAGTTCTGAATTGAAATGAGCATTTGGCATGTCTAAAAAACTTGTGACACCTTGAGGCGTTGAGACGCGGGGTTGTGTGGATGGATACCTTGAGGCGCTGTAGCGCGGGGTTTGTGTTAAATGGCAACCTGAGGCGTACGAGACGCGGGGTTGAAATGGCCAATGTCCTGATGAGTTGAGACGCGGGACGAAATTTGAGATGTGTCGACACAGGACTGGAATGAAATTAAAAACTTGATGCATTTACGCAGGTTTGTCAATGTGATGGTCTGAAGCGTATTTAAGAGAACCGAGCCTGAGGCGTCCTAAACGCGGACGTGAAAATAAGGAGGACTAGAAGGGTGAAAAGTGTGATCTGACTTGGTAATATGTGCTTGATTTCAATGATGTGATATGATGTCATGATTGCATGATTGACACTCTTTTGTACCCATATGTTGTTTAATGACTGTTGAATGTCTCATGTGATTGCTTGTGCATTTTCGTTCATGATTGCATACACCTGAGTGTACGGTCGGCCTAACCTAGGGTTAGGACTTGTCTTACTAAGACGTAAATCTCACCCCATTGTGAGACCCCATTTTCAGATCCTAGGCCACAAGAAATGTGGTCAATCAAATTTGGTGACCCGAAAGAGATGTCTGCTTATTTTGATGAGTTCCCGGACGGACAGGGAACCGTATACGTTAGGAAATGCACTGTAGTCTAAGTTGATAATGGTGGAAAGAGCTGGAAGCCTCATAGGTTCGAAGCTTGGTTTAGAAGGGTAGGGGAAGTCACTACGGGACCACTGAAGCCAACCGAGGTACCCCATGGGGTGATCCACAATTGGTGTCATCCCGCTCGAAATTCGGTGGAGGCCGAGGGGTCAGCAGCTGGCTCGAGGAATATTCCTGAGAGGACCCCAACCATGGAAGATACCGACGAGGTCATTGAGATCGAGGCTACCGAGGACGACTTGGTAGAGCCGTCAGCTAACTAGATGATGGAGGATACAGTGGAGATTTGGTCAGAGACTTTCTCGGAGTACGAGCCTACTGAGGATGATGAGGAGACTGACGACTCCAGTAGCTCGACTTATGAGTTCCGTTTTCTAGTCTAATATTTTGATTATGACCTCGAGGCCCTGCTTCTTTTGGAGATATTGATGATCGTCTTTTGTACTGATCCTGCCACCCCTACCGACTAATAGGTTTAGCTTGTCAATGCTTTTGTATGAACAGATGGGAGGTTATGTATTTATTGGTACTCTCGTTACCCTGGTACCATTTATTATTGTACAGAGGAGTTGTATATTATCGCTTCCGCATGCTATTGATATTATCCATCTCTTAATATATGTGAATCCTGGGACGTTCGAGAGAGTATGTGCTTGTAGGGAGTTACGCGCTCGTGCCCGAGACGCGGGGTGTGACATCTATCAAGTGTTGTGGCTGAGTTCAGGAGAATGGCTAAAGGGCTTTGTGAGCTCCTTTGGATTCGAAGATTGATGTAGAAATTGGCTTTGCTCCTAAGTACTAAATGAATCTGTTATGCAATAATAAAGCAGCTATTGACATTTCTCATAATCCAGTTCAATATTGTCATACTAAGCACATTGAGGTAGATCGACACTTCATCAAACATAATCTTGATGTCAAGATAGTTCGAATTCCCGTTTGTCAAATCTGAAGCACAACTTGCTGATATGCTTACAAAGGCTATCTCTAGCAGGATGTTCCACAACTCACTTGACAAGTTGGGCATCAAAGGTATCTATGCACCAACTTGAGGGAGAGTATTAATATGAGTCGTAGGATAAGCTAAATAAGAAAGTCGTGATTTTAGGAAGCTTAATATTCTATTCCGTGTAATCCCTAATTTGTAGGGAATTCAATATTATATATAGATTAGATTAGGCCATCTTTTATATATAGAGAGAGAGAGAGAGAGCGTGTACCATCATTGAATATATACGAAAAAAAAGGAGAGGAAGATTTATCCCTCCAAACTCCTCAAAAATCTTGATATATTCTATAAAACTCCTTCTAAAAGTTACTCCTGAATTTCACGGAAGGAACATTTTTTTCCTTCTGTTCTACACTGTGTTCTTATCTCGAAATGTTGGATAAGCCCTCAACTAGTCGTTATGTCCTCAATTCTTTCAAACTCGTACTCTTCTTCATAAGAGCAGAAATCACGCAAATTAGTTAGCGATGCATGAGATTACTTTCGGATATGTCTCGAGTCAGGAACCAATAGTTGACTTCTTATGATAAGAATCAATGCAACTCTCATTGAAATATGGAAATCGATAACCTTGCTCTCACAAAAAAAAAGGACTTATGACTAAATTATCGCAATTACAATAAATTTGACTTTTTTTTCGTAATTATCTCTTTAATATTCTCTAGTCAAAATACAAAAAAAAAAATGGTGCTGAGCCATCAAAATTCTTATCCACTCAACTGTTCTTAGTAAATTTCTTGACGCGTTCAATATCATGGCTCCCGACAAATATCTAATCAATTTTCTTACATTGTCAACATCACAGAGAACGAAGTTCGCACGACAGCGCCGCGTGAAAATTCTTCCTTTCCGCATATGACAAAGACAAACGACGATGTCGAATGAGTATAAAAACACAGCAAAATAACTGAAGAACACAAAATAGACTCTTCTTCTCAATACTGATCTTTCTTTCTCTTTCACTCAAAGACTCCATGGAAACAGAAATGGCCAATGATTTGTCACCGTTGGTAAGGATTTACAAGGATGGCCGAGTGGAGAGGCTCATGGGCACAGGCACCGTCTCCCCATCGCTCGACGAGAAAACCGGCGTCCGGTCGAAAGACGTGGCTATTCCCCCAGGCTCCATCGTGTCGGCGAGACTTTACATCCCTAAAGCGGCGGTCGGCTCTACCCAAAAGCTCCCACTCCTCGTGTACTTTCATGGGGGAGGCTTCATAATTGAAACGGCATGGTCGCCGACTTACCACAACTATCTCAATGCCCTCGTCGCGGAGGCTAACATTATTGCTGTCTCCGTTGAATATAGAAGGGCACCGGAGCATCCTCTTCCGGCAGCTTATGACGATTCATGGACTGCCCTCAAATGGGTGGCCTCTCATTCTTCCGGAAACGGCTCCGAGGAGTGGCTGAATTCTCATGCCAATCTCAAGAAGGTATTCGTAATTGCTCTTCATTTTATGACGTCCAAGCTCAGAATATAGATGTATCATGTGTTGGGTATAGTTGTATATGGTGTTTTTGCTGGTTTTAGGAGGAAATAGCCTACAAAGTCCAAAACATATTATAATGCGGTCGGTTCAGTTTTAAACCTATCATTTGTGTCAATTTAGTTATAAATCATTTTAATGATTTTTTTAACTTTGTCATGAACCTTTTAATTATATCAATTTAGTCCTAAACCTTTTAAAAAAATTTCAATTTTTTCCTAAACCTCTTGATAATTTGTCAATATATTCATTTCAACTAATTTGTCAATAAGTTTAGGACTAAACTTGCAAAACTTTACAAGGTTTATGACTAAATTGATAAATTGTCAAAATGATTAGGACTAAAGTGGCACAATAGACAGATTTAGGGCTGAATTGGCAAATTGTCAAAAGGTTTAGGACTAGATTGACAAAATAAAAATATTTATGAAGAATTGGCCGTCATACAATAAGTTTGACTTCACGGGGCTGCTATGAAATTATTATTTTCTCGCAAAAAGAACTAAAACCACTTGCTATATGGTTATTGGATTTTTTCCATTTTCATAAAATAAAAATAAAAAATGAGCTCATTGGTAGATCTCATTAACATATACAAAAGAAGAAGAAGAAGATATCCTCATGGGTTGGACTAAGCGAGCCAAGCTCCAACCTTCACGAGTTAGTTTTAATGTGACAAATTGTGAAGATGAAACACATGGATAATAATTGTTCCACATCTGCTTACCTACTTTCCAAGATTGCATTTTCTACAAAAGCAAGACTTGTAAGGAAAAGAGATTGTTCTTAGGGTTCTACTAAAAGAAAAATTGTATGTTTAAAGCAAATAATAGAATCACATATATATGTGTGTGTGTATGATAATTACGATGGTCATATGATTTGATGTTGTGAACTGTTTATTATAGCATCCTTAAACATGCTCATCAATGAGTATACACGATAATAACAGCATTCTCGAAACCCTTCATAGGTCTTCATGTCTGGAGATAGCGCCGGGGCCAACATAGTTCACAACATGGGCATTCGATTGGGAGAGGAAAACCTAGACAGCATCGAATTTCTGGGCGTTATTCTGGTGCATCCATATTTCTGGGGTGACGAACCATTGCCTCTGGAGACTACCGACCCCAAGAGGAGGTCCCTGATCAAGGATATCTGGCAGGCGGCGAACCCGACAACCACTGGGTGCGACGACCCTCTAATGAACCCGGCAGCTGACCCGAGGCTCCCGGGCTTGGGAGTCAACAGGGTCCTGATTTGCGTTGCGGAAAAGGATATGCTGAGACAGAGGGGTTGGTACTACAAGGAGGTGTTGAGAGGCAGTGGATGGAGGGGAGCTGTGGAAGTGATGGAAGCACCGGGGGAGGATCATGTGTTCCATTTGTTCAATCCCGGCTGTGATAATGCTGTGAAGATGATGAAGAGATTGGTCTCCTTCATGAACGAGGATGAATAGGTCAGAGGGTGTATTGTTAATTGGTAGCTTCCTGTCGTTTTCTCTTATAGAAAACGACACAAATGATCTTTTAATTTGTTCAATGTGGTCCCTAAACTTTCTACTAATGTGCAATATCTTCGTCGAATTTTTAATTTGTTAAATGTGATCCATGTACTTTTCTTACATGTTGAAATTACTCCATTGACTTTATGAAAATGTACAATTTTATCCATCAACTTAAAGATAATATTGGTTATTTTCATTTAGTCCGGGGTCTAGTTTGAATATTTATAAAAAAAAAAAAGTTAGCGATATTGAAGTTAGCAATATAATTACCAATCACATGGTTGCTCGAGTGGTTCAAGACGTGGTTCGCAAGTCAAAATTCACATATTCAACTACCTAATCTATCCTTAGTGTTCGGGTATGTGGTTCATATTTCATACTTCTCATCGACAGAAAACGATGGGGGTCCCGCTTCTCGGTGAATAGGCGGGGTTTTAGGGGAGTCACGCTAGAAAGGGTCGTAGGGGGCAGTGGCCTCTTGACGCCATAAGGCCGTTTTTGGTTTGAGCCTGTAATTTATTGTTAGTTTGGATTTTTGGCAATAAATAGCTACTAACTTTACATATAATCTCATTATCTTATAATTGAGAGTATAATAGAGGTGTGAAAATATGTTAACTATTATGGAATCATTTGCTGGATGTAATCCTAATTGAAGAGTGAACTAGGATAAAACTTATGACAAAAAAAAATCCTAAGATAAATATTGTGTTTCAATTTCCCTTTCTCATGTTTACTCTCTATTTCCTTGTATTTTTGCGTCTAATCCCAACACTTAGGACTATTGCGCTTGGGCTTCTCTGCTTGCACCTACTGGGGTTGAAGTGACGAGCTCACCTGTTGCGCATTTCAATAGGGAATGAGATCATTAAGTCCCAATTCCGTCCGAAACTTTTTGTTTGGAAAATTAATAACGTAGTAGAGAAATTACCAACTTACAGTTTCCATACAGATGTGGGCTCACACTTAGGGTGGTAAAGTTACCGAACACGTAATGAATTTGCCAAAAGTTACATACAATAGTAAGTTACAAAATTTACCGAGAATAAGAGAGCTTACCTTAGAGCCAATTAGTAACGTCATTCATTATTTCTTAAGTATTTAGAAACCACTAAACAAGCCCCCCCCTGTCAAACTCGAAATAACTGGTAAGACTTGTACAGCGGTAAATCTATCGTATCGTTTGATTTACTAAATTAAAAATGAGAGCGGTTGTAAAATTGAACTACCCATCGTAATCTACAAGGTATTTAAATCAGATATATTTAATTATGTCTTTAGTATATTACTGATAAATAAGCCGGTGTACCAGTAAATGGAAAATTGGGTAACAATATACTATGGAAATTTTATAGTGGAAAAAAAATTATTTTGTTGCTAATTTATAAGAAAATTGCTAGCCTGACAGTATGACAGTATTGTCAGTCATTTCGGATCAGATAATCTTTTAGTTAATTAATATTTTATGCAAAATACATAGTAATAGTGTATTGTCAATGGTTGAGTTTGTACAGTTCCTAACAGTACTGTCAGAGAAGCATTTTTCAATTTACAATAGAGTTAATATCACGAAAAATACTAAATTAGTGCACATGCGGCAAGTTTACCACAAACTAATTTTTTTATCACAAAAATCTTAACATGGTATACTTATAATAAATTTACTACAAGCTAATTGTTTAATCATAAAAAACCCAATGAGTACGTCCTTGGTAAGTTTATCACGTGTCATTTTTTGTTAAATTAAGTAAATACTATAAAAAATCTCCAACTATTATACCTATGATAACTAGAGGGTAAACACTCCAAATTAGTGCACATGTGGACTAACACATGCCATCTAATTCATCAATTTACTGCAAAATTTGACGGAAACTAACTTGGGATAAATTTGTCACAAGTGTACGAATTTAAAAATTTTAGTGATCAAAAAATTAATTTGGACACATCACACAAATTAATAAATTTAAAATTTTTTGTGATGTAAATCTTTTTTTATAATCCTTACCCAAAAAAAAATTATAATATTTATTATGAAACCTTTCCTTACGCCTTTTGCTATTGCTGTCCTCTCTGGCTTGCTCTTCAAGAAAAAGCTAAGAAACGGAAAGAAAAGTAAAAAAGAAAATCGAGATGTATTGATTAAAGTATGATGGGAAATAATAAAACCGAAGCAATTCTCAAAACAAGCAAAATTATCATGAATGATCAAGAAGAAAACTTCCGTGCATTTTTCTTGATTTTAAAATACACGTGTCTCCCTGTCTCTTTACACCAATTTTATTATGAAACAGAAATAATTTTTTCTATTTTTGTTTTTGAATGAGTTTTCGAGCAAAAAAATGTGTTTGATAACTGCATAAAATTTTTTATTTTAGAAATATTTAAAACTATTTCTATTTATTTGATCGGCGACGATGGAGGCCGCCGACTGGCGGCGGCGGCGGCGGCGGCTTTGATCCGCAACTAGCAGCAGCGGGGGCCGGCGACCGACGGGCAATGTGCGATCGGCAAGGGTGGTCATTGACGAAAATTTCTATTTTTATTTTCATTTCTCGGAGAAGTAACTTTTTTTTATTTCTCATTTCTGCTTCAAATTTATTTATGAAATAACTTTTTGTTCCAGATATAAGTTCTTAGGCTACATTTGGTAACGTTTCTGAACATATTTGGAACAAAAATATTTTTTTTTGTTTTTGTTCCCGGTTACAATTTTTGGAAATATAAACGCGTGTGGTAAATTTAAAAAATATATACTTTTCTCATCAAAAGGAAGGTACAATGGAGGCGGCGGTGAGCCCCGGAGTCGGGGAGGCTACGGCGGTAGCTGGCAACAGCGACGGCCGGCAAGTAGCAATCGACTGCAGCAACAACAGTGGTAGCTTGCACAAAAGTGCCCCAAAATTGCTCTAAAATTCAGAAACAAGTTTTTTCTTTCTTTCTTTCGGTCCAAAAGTACTTCTCGGAGCACTTTTGGAACTTTTTTTACCGTACGCGTTTCTATTACGGTGAGTGTTAGGCTGCGTATGGTAGTGTCACTGTCCTGGGAACATTTTTTAAACAGAAACATTTTTTTGTGTTTCTATTGCCGCCTACGATTTTTTGGATCAAAAACGCGTTTGGTAAGTAAAAGAAAAAATACTTTTTTTCGCCGCCGCCAACCGGCGTTAGGCGACTGGTGGTAGCCATATCGGCGGCGATGGATGGTAATTCCAAAAGTGTTCAAAAACGATTCCCGAAATAATTTTGGAATAGAAACAATTTCGATCCATACGCAGCCTTACCAAACGTAGATTTCGGAACAGAAACACTTTACTTAGTTACGATCCATACGCAGCCTTACCGAACGCAGCTTTAGAATTGCATTACCAAATCAATTTTTGTTCCAAAAATAATTTTTGGAGTGTTGTCATGTACCCTCCAAGCTTCTTCAAATAAATCCACGATATTCATGTATATTCTTCGGAAGGATCCTAGTCTAACAACGGGTCGGGAGATAATATTAAGGAAACTCATGTTACAACGACATCGGTTATTAAAAGCGTGTTAGACTCAAAATCAGTTGCTCTGCCGTTATTCACGTAAGCAGTCGCGTAGGATTTCGAAGGAAATTGTGGCGGACAATATATTCGTCAAATTTAAAAAAAAAAAAAAAATTGGTGACACGAAATAGGCGTCATTCCTTAATCAGGTGCAATCATAATTCTATCCCTGACTTTTTTTTTTAATCTAAAAAAGAGAAGTCGCTAGCTTTCGCTCTGGTTCGATTAAAAAAAAAATAACTTTGCATTTGGTGCGTCGATGACCATGGTTTTGAAATTCTCGTCATATTTTTTTTTTTCAAATGAAATTCATTTACATGTTTTTGGCTGCGTATAGTAACACTCCAAAAACGAGAAAGTATTTTATTTCGAAAGCATTCTCGAAATAATTTCGGAACAGAAATGCATATGATAAAAAAATATTTCAAAAGTATTTCGGAGAACAACTTTGTTTAGAGGAACATTTTTGAAGAAACTACTTTTTGAAATAATTTTTGAACCACCACATACCGCCGCCGATGCACCTACTACCGCCAGTGCGGCCACCACCCGTCGGCCACCGTCGTCGCTAGCGATCGTCGCTGTCGCCAATCGCCTGCCACCATCGCCGCCGATCGTCAGTCACTTGCCGACGGCGGCGACGGAAAAATGTATTTTTTTTTTACTTATCAAACGCGTTTTTGTTTCATAAATCGTAGTCGGAGAGAGAAATACAAAAAATTATTTGTGCTACAAATATGTTACTAACAACAAAAAGGTTACCATACACGGCCTTTGCCGAACAATCAAAATATTAAAAAATACTCACTTTTTTCTTTTAACAAATAAAACCATTTTACTTTTTTTTTCTTTTTTCCTTTTTTGTAGTTTTTTGCTCAATTTTTTCTGGGCAAAAATCAAGCTACGCAGCTCAGGCAACTCCCAAGCCACCAGTTCGTCGAGCATCCCATACTTCCCTCCCAATCCACCATAAAACCCTGCTGCTGCTGCTTTAGGTTTGGTCCGTCGTCGTCATCGCTCGGCTCTATAACTCCATTTCTCTAGCGAAGCTACGCTCATGGAGAGAGCGGCTCTCTTGCGTTCTCTGTCCTGCTCCTCTCTCGCCTGCACCAGATTCTTCTCCCGCTCTTTTCACACTCGCAGGGTCTACCGACGTTCTTCCTCTTCCCCTTCTTCTTCTTCGTTTGCTCGCGGCGGCGGCGGCGGCGGCCGCCTGATCCACGGCGCCTCCCGGCGTCCCCTACACCACAGGCGCTCTAGGTTACTCCCCTCCTTGTCGTCTTCTTCTTCTTCTTCTTCTTCTTCTTCTCCGCTCAGGTTCGGTCGGAACTTCTCTTTGCTTTCTCCTCGAGCCATCGCGACTCCGACTCCGCCTTCTCCAGGTAATTCCGTTAGTCGAGTGCGCTCCTCTTGAACTGCCCACGGACCTTTCGCGAGCTGTTGTAGTGAATTTGTGGTGTCAAAGCTATTTGTTGGAGAATTTGTGTGCCTAACGTGCTTGTCTGTAGTCGGATTGGCATTTGGAATTACTGTTTTACGCATAAGCGATTCTTAAAAGCAGTTGGCACGTGTTTCAATTTGTTTTAGATTCTGATTGGTGGTTTTGGGGGATTGCAGAGGTTGCTGGCGTTCAGGATGAGGTTGCTGAGAAGTACGGATTCGAGAAGGTGTCGGAGGAGTTCATTAAAGAGTGTAAATCCAAAGCAACTCTCTTCAGACATAAGAAGACTGGTGCTGAAGTGATGTCTGTGTCGAACGACGATGAGAACAAAGTCTTTGGGATTGTTTTCCGGACCCCGCCGTGAGTGCTTTTAATATCTAGTTCTATTTGGCATTTGGAGAGGGAGGACTTTGGAGTGGGGAGCAGTAGCTAAAATCTATCGTTTTACTCCATTGGTTGAGTTGTTATATGGAGCTAATCTGAGAAGTTTGGCTTGATGATTCTGTGACCTTCTTCTCCCTTTTTTTTTTTGGTAAAGGATGATCTTTTGCACATAAATTAGGAGTAAACTCTAGATGGACTCCTTTACCTTTTCTTCATTTATTCTTTGTGCATGAACTTGTGTACTATAAATGTTAGCAGATAGGGGCCTGTAAGGTTACCTGGTGAACTGGATTATAATTTATGTGTATTTGTCGCTCTGTGATTTCTTCTTCAAATATCGCCCTGAAACAGCATTGGTGATTTTTGCTTACAAGTCTCGGTTAGTGTGGAAGTCATGGCATGTTGATGGATCATTCATTTCATACTGTCAGTCCTATTCTAGTACCTCAAGGAAAATGCTACTGGATAAGGGTAGGGGAGTGTGGTGATGGGTTGAGATGTCCTATAGTTGTGATCATACTTGACAGAATCTCCTTTGCTGTCATGTTTGGCCCATTTTGTGGTGCATTTCTTTGATCATTTGAGATGCAGGGAATCTGACCTCCTTGCTAGACATGGTATGGCATATGAAAATCTAGAAAGAAGTTTATAGAACTAGGTACTTCTCTGGGAAATAAGATATAGGTGTAAAGATGTGGTGGATAATGCAGAAAATGGTTTCAATGTGCCATAACTTTTAATTGAGGCTTAACCAAGGATACCATTGTTGTTCCTTTTATTTGAAACCACTAGCAAAGAAGACGAATAATTTATTTTTGTGTTTTTGAATCATGCCTGTTGAACTCTAAAAGGTTCTTTTAAGTTTAAGGTTTTGGATGATTGTCATAGTCTTCTCCTTTGTCCCCCAACAGTACTCAATATGTTACGCTTTACTGAATTCTTTATGCAGAGACAATTCCACTGGTATTCCACATATTCTTGAACACAGTGTCCTATGTGGGTCCCGGAAGTACCCTTTGAAAGAGCCATTTGTTGAGTTGCTGAAAGGCAGCTTACACACTTTCTTGAATGCATTTACATATCCCGATAGGACCTGCTACCCTGTTGCTTCCACTAATATGAAGGTAAAGAGTAGGTCGAAACTTGAGATCTGTTCAAATGAACCTCATGCTGATTCTGATGGTTGACTGATTGGAACAGGATTTCTATAACTTGGTTGATGTGTACTTAGATGCTGTCTTCTTCCCTAAATGCGTAGACGACATTCAAACGTTTCAACAGGAGGGTTGGCATTATGAACTCAACAATCCTTCTGAAGAAATTTCTTATAAAGGTATCAACAAATGATGTGCAAGTGAAAATCAATTTTATATATTCTTACAGATAGTGAAGGTTTTTAATGTGCCTTCTTGGTAACTAATCGGCGTTATGCTGAATAAGGTGTCGTCTTCAATGAGATGAAAGGTGTCTACTCCCAGCCTGATAGTATCTTGGGTCGAGCTTCACAGCAGGCAAGTTTATTTTGTGTATTGCATACCTGTAAATTCAGTAGACTATTCAATCTTCAATCTGGTGCATGTAGAACTTCTTGGTACATGTTGGCATTTTGCTTTGAGTTTTGCATCTCCTACTGTCTTTTCATTTATCTGCCAGGTTCTTCGAGTATAAAATGAAACATCTAACAGGCACTTTCGCTTTAACAGACCAATGTGCAGTCTCCCTCCCCTTATTCATTTGACTATTTTGAATTCAGACTGTTTTTCCTATGCTGAGAGATAGAGCAAAGCTAGAGGATGGTTCTTGACTTTTATGGAATGTAACTCGTGATTTAAATATCCTGGCGGATTCTATACATATTAGGATTTTGTTTTGTACAGAGATGGCTTCCTTTCCCCATCTATGTGGCAGAACATTTTGATTGGACTTGAGATTTTTTTTTTTTTTTGGCCACAATATAACTGCAGTTTAGAGCTGATTAATTTGTAAGACCTATGTGAAAATTAATATAATATAGTAAGTACATCCTTTGAGGTATTTCACTGAATTTTTTAATTGTTTTTCCTGATATAATGTACCCTCGGTGTCTATGTGTCAATTTTTGCACCCTCCTTAGTTTGGTTTTTGGGCTAGAAGGCATTTAAGTTCTTAGCTCAAATGCGACATCATTTTGACATCAACGTCCACTAGGTTCCATTGACACAAGTTATTGTTTCCCCTAAAATAGAATCTGTTTTGACCTACTTATGGAGAGCAGATGACAATTTTATTCAATCCAGTCGGTTTATGAATTCCTGAATCTGGCTTGATCTTTTTCTATGTCTAGAAATATACTTCACGCTATAACCTCCCTTATCCTGTTATTGATATTATTTCTTTTGGGCCCATCCTTGTTTAATTTGTTTGAAGGCACTTGATTGTGGTTCTGAGTTTGCTAACAGTTTGGCATCTAGATTCACACCACATTTATTACCTTACCATAATATATGGCAGGCTATTTTTCCAGACAATACCTATGGTGTTGACAGCGGAGGCGATCCACAAGTTATTCCTAAGCTGACATTTGAGGAATTCAAGGTTCGCCCGTAGTTCCATCTGTGATTAGTGTTTTTTACGAGTGGAATCATAATGCTATTGCTGGTAATATTCTATAGTGACAAACATTCACCTATTTCATGAGAGTCAGCATCATAATATAGTGCAATTTCCAAAAGTTTGAATGCCAAGAGTGAAAAAGAATGAAAATAACAATGGTAATGATTGCTATGGTGATGATGATACTTCTGAAGGATTTCTTCTATTGGTCGCTTAATTTCTCTATTTCTTTCTTGAATCGTACAGGAGTTCCATCGCAAGTATTACCATCCCAGCAATGCTAGAATATGGTTTTATGGGGATGATGATCCAAATGAGCGTCTCCGCATCCTTAGCGGTAATTTGACAATTTTACTCGATGCGATTACTGCATGTGTGATGCCAACATCAACATCAACATCAACAACGCCTTTATCCCAAACTAGTTGGGGTCGGCGGTCGATAAACCCCAAAGAATCATAAAAATAAAAACAGAATCAAGGGAGGGAAAAGAGATAAATGTGTAAAAATAAATAAGTATATATATATATATATATATATATACACTACCCCTCCACAATAGCCTCCCTCCACTTCGTCCTAAGACAAACCGTACGTCAATCTATTTCCCACTCCATTAAATCTTGTTTTGCTGCTTTCCCCCAAGTAAGTTTCGGCATACCTCTTGCTTTTTTCGTGTTATGCTCTCGATAGTAAACTTCTGTTCGTACCGGTGGATCTAAGGGTCTTCGGAGAATATGCCCAAACCATCTCAATCTATGCTCTCTCATCTTTTCCGCCACCGGTTCTAATCCAACTTTTCTTTAAATTCGATATCAACTTTTCTATCTCCTGTCCTAGAAGTAGAATAGTTCTTTGTTGCTGAATGGTATGGTAGTAGAAGTTGGTGAAGATTACTTAATCGTATTGAGCTCATTGGCTTATGTCATGGAAACCCAATTTGGTTTTTAAATGGTGTTAGGTAAAGGTTATGCGTACTAAACTGATTGAACATTTCTATTGCTTTACAGAAATTCCGGTGTGTGGTTCTGTTTGTTTGTGCTTCCAGTTATTTGTTCAGTAAATTGCTGGATTTTGTCTATGTAGGTTACTTCTAGAAATGGCAATGCTTAGCTAGTCTATTTAAAGTGATGATGATGAGCTGAGGATTTCACAACCCTTTATTGCAGAGTACCTTGACATGTTTGATGCGAGTCCTGCTGCGAATGAATCAAAAGTGCACACCCAAAAATTGTTTTCCAAGCCAGTTAGGATTGTTGAAAAATACCCTGCTGGTGAAGGTGGTGAGTTGAAGAAGAAGCACATGGTATGCCTTAATTGGTTGCTCTCAGATAAACCCTTAGACTTGGAGACTGAACTTACGCTAGGATTTTTGGATCATCTCATGCTGGGATTTCCCGCTTCCCCACTGAGAAAAGTTTTGTTAGAAAGTGGTCTGGGGGATGCTATTGTTGGAGGTGGGATTGAGGATGAGCTTCTTCAGCCTCAGTTCAGCATTGGTCTAAAGGGTGTTTCTGAAGATGACATTCCAAAGGTAGAGGAATTGATTATGAATACCCTGAAAAAGTTAGCAGAGGAAGGTTTTGATGCAGATGCTGTAGAGGCATCTATGAATACCATTGAGTTTTCTCTCAGAGAGAACAACACCGGATCATTTCCCCGTGGCTTGTCTTTGATGCTTCGGTCCATTGTAAGCAAGAAGGCTTTTTAATTCTCTTCTAACTTTCCATTTCTTGCTGTTGGATTCTGCTATCAAGATTAGCCATTGTCTTCTGTGGTTCATTTATTTGACCTGTTCCGTATTTATAGGGAAAATGGATATACGACATGAATCCTTTTGAGCCACTAAAATATGAGGAGCCCTTGATGGCCTTGAAAGCAAGAATAGCCAAGGAAGGCTCCAAGGCTGTTTTCTCTCCACTGATAGAGAAGTTCATCTTGAACAATCCACATCTTGTTACTGTTGAAATGCAGGTATGCTACTTTACAGAGTCCATAATGCTTCCGTGTTTGACATGTCAGATTGTGACAAGCATCATCTGTTTCAGCCTGATCCAGAGAAAGATTCCCGTGATGAAGCTGCTGAGAAAGAAATTCTAGAGAAAGTCAAAGCAAGTATGACGGAAGAAGATTTAGCTGAGTTAACGCGTGCCACACAGGAGCTACGTTTGAAGCAGGAAACTCCAGATCCACCAGAAGCTTTGAGAACTGTCCCAAGCCTTTCTCTGCATGACATTCCTAAAGAGCCCATACGTGTACCTATAGAGGTCAACCTATTTACCATGTTAACTTTGTGATGCCAAGCTATGCATCACCTTGCCAGTCTTCTTAACATTCACATGGTAATGCAGGTTGGAGATATTAATGGTGTGAAAGTTCTGCAACACGATCTCTTCACAAATGATGTTCTTTACACTGAGGTTGTGTTCAATATGAGTTCTCTGAAGCGAGAACTTCTTCAATTGGTACCTCTTTTCTGGTAAGTTTTATTAACAAGATATCATTTCATTCTTGTCAGTTCATAAAGATGGTAAAATTTAACACAGCCGCCAAGACTTAGATTAGGTGTTCAGGCTTGATAAGGTTAGATTCAAATCTGATTTAATTTTGTGTCAGATATGTCTTGGAAGCTCAAATGCTGAGAATATTCTTCTGCTATGCTGCTGATCTTGGTGGCTGCAGTGATTGATCTAATATACATGTCAATTTCTCTTTGAAGAGCTTTCTTTGTTAGTGAACGGGATTTCAATGTGATTATTTTCTGTACTTACACTCTTACAGTCAGTCATTGCTGGAGATGGGGACAAAGGACTTGACTTTTGTGCAACTTAATCAGTTAATTGGAAGGAAAACCGGAGGCATATCTGTTTATCCATTCACATCATCAGTTCGTGGGAAGGAGGATCCTTGTAGCCATATCATTGTCCGTGGTAAAGCCATGGCTGGACGCACGGAAGACCTTTTCAATCTGGTATATTGGTTCTTGTTTTTTACTCTTTGTGACAATATGGTTCACTTCTGTGCAGTAGATAATTATTACTGGTCAAAGCACTCTTTCTGGTTGGCTTATAGTTGCTTTGATTGCTTGTCCAGTCTTTGCTTAGAAAGGTCTTGCACCATGAGGTTCTCTAGGTGTCGGTAATCGTGTGGTTTCCTGATTAATAAGGTCATCATGATAGCAAAAGTCCCAAGTATAGGAAAGACTAAATTTAAGCACTAAAAAATAGTTACAAAATCCGTAGTATATAGATGCATACGGGGAGAGTTCTCAAATTTTTATGGCTTTAAGCCACTTTGGATTATCCAACAGCTATGCATTTGCCCTATTACTTATAAGAGCCCTGGTGAGGCCAAAAAGTAGGATAACTAATGAAGACGTCAGAAATTTGAATGATCTAGTACTTGTTAAATTATACAACAGTAGGTGGATTCATTTGCTGTGCGATGCGAAAAGTAGGATGCATTTGATTCCTCTGTTTTGTTTTTTGTTGATTCGGAAATAGTGAAACACAAGTGCCTATGAGGGAGAGGAGTCTAGTAAGAAACCTCAATGTTTGCCTGTTTCTGTGATAAGAATGGATTTAGTTTATTTGTTTTTATTTTATTATTCTAATGCTCATTCCTCCTTGGGCTTTGACTTTTGCTAAAACTTATTTTTCTCATTTCAGTTTAGTAGGTGATCTTGATAAATGGCTTATATTTCTATTTCCCTTTAAGGTTAATTGCATTCTTCAAGAAGTTCAATTTACAGATCAGCAGAGGTTTAAGCAATTTGTGTGCCAGAGCAAAGCAAGAATGGAGGTACATTTTTATTAAGATGGACAACGCAGATCTCCATTTGTGAGTTTGTTTGCTCAGAGGTAGTTTTTTCGTACAGAATCGACTGCGAGGCAGTGGCCATGGAATTGCAGCTGCTAGGATGGATGCAAAGCTGAATGTTGCTGGGTGGATTTCTGAGCAAATGGGTGGTGTCAGGTGGTGCAACTTGGATTTTCCTTTAACTAACCCCTATCCCGCGGTTTTGTCTTCTTATTTGTCTGTGTTTCTTCCATTCTTTAATCTACACTGAGGAGTGGTATTGGCTACACAAAATAGAAAAGACAAAACAATCTATGAACTGCATTTGAGTCAATAAGAAACACCTTGTACAGAAGAGATTGTATGATTTCATTCAAAGCAAGATATTCTCGTACTATGAAAGATTGAGCAGTAGCGTAAGGATAAATAATAGAGTAACTTTGAGGAGTTTGATGCTGATGGACACTTCATTCATTGGTTTAGTGCGCATGTCCTGAAATCCTGACTGATCACTGATAGCATTTCTTTGAGCCTTAGCTCATAAACGTTGAGGAGCTATAGGCTAGGAATAAGCCCTTCCATGGCCTTGGATGGGAGATCTTACTTTGGCTGCAAATCTACCAGTATATTGCTCCTCCTTGACTTTCTGAACCACAAAATTCCCATGAATTGCATCCTAACATAGATGTGAATCATGTATACCTTCTCTAAAGTGTTGACAAGTGGTTACTATTCTAGATATGTCTCAATTGTTGAACTGTTTTTTTTTTTTTTTTGTATCAAGGATGAAAATCAAACACTCTTGATAAGAGATAAAGACGTTAAGGGCAGGTGGATGAGTTATTTAACAAACTTTTTAATGAGGAGAGCAATAGAAGTGAGGTGAATTTGGAAGGTGCTTCTAATGATTCAAACAGAAGGTTTGTGCGTAGAGTTAAAACACGGGAAGTTAAGGAGATATTAAAAAAGATGAAGACTAGTAAAGCCTTGGGACCCGATGGTATTCTTATTGAAGTGTGGAGATGCTTAGGGGATGTAGCAATAAGTTGGATGACTAGTCTTTTTAACAAGATTCTCCATACTAATAAGATGCCTGATGAATAGAGGAAGAGTATGCTTGTGCCTATATACAAGAACAAGGAGTATATCCAGAATTGTTCTAATTATAGAGGCATCAAGCTTATGAGCCATACAATGAAGCTGTGGGAGAGTCATTGAGCATCGTTTGAGAATAGAGACCAAGGTTTCTGTCTATCAATTTGGATTTATGCCAGAAAGATATACCATGGAGGCTATTTTCTTGATACGACAATTGATGGAGAGATGTTGAGAAAGAAAGAAGTACCTTCATATGATGTTTATTGATCTCGAGAAAGCGTATGATAAGGTTCCAAGAAAGGTCTTGTGGTGGATTCTTGAGAAGGAAAAAGTACCTTTAAAGTATGTAAAGGCAATCAAGGACGTGTATGACGGTGCTACTACATGTGTGAAGGCTTGTAATGGCACATCAAGTTATTTTCCAATCATAGTAGGCTTACACCAAGGTTTTGCTTTAAGCCCTTACCTTTTTGCCTTGGTTATGGATGAGCTAACAAAATATATTCAAGATAAGGTGTCGTGGTGTATGCTATTTGCAGACGATATTGTGCTTATTGATGAGATCAGGGCTGGGGTTAACGCTAAGTTAGAAGTATGAAAAAGCACATTAGAGTCTAAAGGATTTACGCTAAGTCGAAGTAAGACGGAATACTTGAAGTGTGAATTTGACAAGGCAGGAAGAGGGGATCAAGAAGTCGTAAATATGCTTGGACATGAGGTACCTAAGAAAGATACATTTAGATATCTGGGGTCAATATTGCAAAAGGAGGGAGAGATTGATGAGGATGTAAGCCATAGAATCAGAGCAGGTTGGATGAAGTGGCGCAGTGCATCGGGATTTTTTTGTGATCGCAAAATTCCTTTTAGGTTAAAAGCAAAATTTTATAGAACAACAGTCAGACCTGTCATGCTATACGAAGCTAAATGTTGGCCAGCACAAAGGAAACATGAGCATAAAATGGGAGTAGCGGAAATGAGGATGTTAAGGTGGATGTGTGGTCATACAAGAATGGATAAGATAAGGAATGAAGAGATTCGACGAAAAGTTGGAGTAGAACCGGTAGCGGAAAAGATGAGAGCATAAATTGAGATGGTTTGGGCATATCCTCCGAAGGCCCTTAGTTGCACCGGTACGAACAGAAAATTTCTATCGAGAGCATAACACGAAGAAAGCAAAAGGTCGACCAAAACTTACTTAGGGGAAAGCAATAAAATAAGATTTAATGGAGTGAAAAATAGATTGGTGTACGGTTTGTCTTAGGACGAAGTGGAGGAAGGCTATTAGTGTTGTGGAGGGGTAGGATAGATAGATAGATAGATTGGCGTACGGTTTGTCTTAGGACGGAGTGTATTTATTTATTTATTTATTTATCTATCTATCTCTTTTCCCTCGCTTAATTATGCTTTTATTTTTTTGATTCTTTGGGGTTCATCGACCGCCGAGCCCAACTAGTTTGGAATAAAAGTGGTGTTGATGTTGATGTTGTTGCTTGGAACATGGTTGGATGTGCAGTTGTTTATTGTATGTGCTTCATCTGTAACTTTTAATTTGTTAACCCTTGGACCTTAGGTCGGTTTTTTGTCCTGTAAAGAATTTGATTTAGGATTTAGAAAACTAATTCTATATTGGCCTGAACTGAGCATCTTGTCTAAGAAATTTTTTGTGTTGTAAGTGTTCTCTGTTTTTATGCCAAACTGTCCCTCACCATCCCTCCTCCCCTGGCGCAAAAAACAGAAAGAAAGGAATTCCTTCCCTTCCGCATCAAGGATCTTGTAGTTGCCACAAATGCTGTTGGGAAATTTGATGATATTATCTAATGGAACTTATTATACATGTAGCTACCTGGAATTTCTACGAGATCTTGAAGAGAGAGTTGATCGGGACTGGGATGGAATTTCCTCATCTCTTGAGGAGATTCGCAAGTCATTGCTTTCCAGGGATGGTTGTTTGATAAATATGACTGCTGATGGGACGATCCTGAAAAATTCGGAGAAGTTTGTCGGCAAATTTCTTGATATGCTTCCCACCAATTCAAATGTTGGGGCCAACACCTGGAGGGCCTGCCTTTCTCGGGAAAATGAAGCTATTGTGATACCTACTCAGGTTAGAATCTCTTCTTTGAGGAACTCTGTTGACCTTGGCTTCTTCGCTGACTCACCGACATATGACCTGGCACTCTGCAGGTTAATTATGTTGGAAAAGCAGCTAACGTCTATGAAACGGGATATCAACTCGATGGTAGTGCATATGTCATCTCAAAATACATTAGTAATACATGGTTGTGGGACCGTGTGCGTGTCAGTGGCGGGGCTTATGGAGGTTTCTGTGACTTCGATACTCACTCAGGTGAGGCTTTACGTTGTTATCATGTTGGCTACACATATCTTTGCTGGAGATTTACATTGAACTTATGGTTTTCCTTCCCAGGAGTCTTCTCCTTTTTATCTTATCGAGATCCGAACTTGTTAAAAACACTTGACATTTACGATGCAACTGGAGCTTTTCTAAGAGAGCTGCAAATGGATGACGATGCCCTAACCAAAGCAATTATTGGGACCATTGGAGATGTAGACTCTTACCAGTTACCTGATGCCAAAGGTTATAGCAGGTATGCTGATGGCACATTCTGCTTCCTTTTGTATCTGTTTGCTTTCATTCAAGATGCAAGGGAGAATAGAGTAAGTGAATAGTGGTGATGTCACCTTGCTGTTACTGTAATAGTTGTAACTTGTGATCGATCCTTTCTTTCAGCTTGTTGCGGTACCTCTTGGGAATTACAGAGGAGGAACGGCAAAGGCGGCGTGAAGAAATATTGTCCACTAGGTAAAGATCTTTTTCCATCTTCCACCAATAAGGAGAACAGTTTTAACTTACTGTCCTGGTGATACTTGCTTAATATCCAGATGAACAGAATACAGAGTGATCGCAGTCATAGTCTGTGCAGGAGGTTTTCCAATCGGGTGGTGTTCTATTCATGAAATTATTTTGCAGTCAACCAAGAAGTTTAAACAATTGGAGAATCTAATTGCTAAACGGGAAAAACCATCGTCTTGTTTGTGTGTGATAAACTAGGATAAAACCATCATATAGTTTGTTAAGATAGCAGGCCAAAATCTGCTGATTGTCTCACTACCATCCAATGCTTGGCACGAGTAATTTTCACCTTTCTTCTGATATTTCCTTTTAACTTTCCCTTTTTGTTTCGCAGCTTGAAGGATTTCAGAAATTTTGCTGATGTGATCGAATCAGTCAAAGATAAGGGAGTTGTGGCGTCAGTGGCATCTCCTGATGATGTTGAATCTGCAAATAAGGAGCGGCCAAACTTCTTTCGAGTGAAAAACGTGCTTTAAATGGATACAGGCGGCACAAGACAGAAAGGTAGGGGTGTGTTTTTACCCCCATTGTTATACTTCCAATGCTTGTTGGGATGATTTAGTGTTTCTATTGCAATTTAAATCAAGTTATAACGGGCAATGCAACGAGGAGAGTCAATGTAAACGTGACTTTGTATTCATAACTTGAGGAAAGGAAAGGCGCGTTTTTATACCATCAATACAACTGATCTGGTTTTATTAGCTTTGTCAGATGATTATTGCGATCTTTAAGTGCAAGAACTTAAGCAAGGCGGGCCTAAATATGCCGAAAGGGGGATTATGCGGACTCCACGTGCATAGAGAGATTTACACTTTACCGGCATTCAATTCAATGAAAGAAATGCTCGACTGCTTGAATAGTAAGAGAAGTGAAAGATTACAGGCTTGCAAGGGGCCAAATAACTATGAGATACTTCTCCGGGTATTGAATCACTTCTAGTGCTTACCATTGATACTGGAGTACAAAGAGCTTCATATCTTACACAAGAGAATCGTTGTCACTGTGCAAAGTATGAGCCCTAGCTGTGTATAGTAATGCGAAAGAATTCCGATACCCTTCCTTTCCTAAACATACGTACATCGGGATCACAGTCCCCGGTGTTCAGTAGTCGGGTTCATTACATGTGCGAAACATCAAAGGAAACTGCGATGCATCCTAACCAACTCTCCCGTTCCGTAATCAGCACAGCCAAAATCAACTAACGGTCATCCCCGAGCGGAGCCAATGCTGGTGAATGAAGAAACCGGTGATGGGACTTGTGTTTTTCTACGAAAACTAACGTGAACCGGCTTGATAAGATGGAAATTATCTTTCTGTTAGTTCATCTTGGCAGTGTTTTATGCTCGCGATTAGGGCCATACTCAGGTTGCGCATGTGCTTCGTCAGAGAAACGTCTTCAGATTGTATCAATAACATTGCACTTCATGTACTAAAGTGGTACCATCTAGCGGTCGGTAAACATTTGATACATCCGTCCTCTTCGAAGATTCTGGACTCCGACCTGACTTCGTGCTCGGTCCAGCAGACCACCCGACACATTGCGGGCTTTCACGCCGACGGCTTGTCCACTCAAAAAGTTTCAAATTCCCCACGCAGGAGGCTTACAAATGCTCGAACATTCTCGCAACTCGGTAGTTTAAACTTTTCGATCGAAATCGTTCGGACCACAAGAAAACCGAAACAGGGCTACGAGGAAAAAGTTAAAAGACCAAATGAAAAGGTTTATCGCGGGTTTATCGCGACGTCGTTCTATAGTTACTAGACAATGAGATCACTGAATGTCAAAATTTCTTTTTAAACTCATGAGAATGAGATAACGACAGTGCGTCATTCACGTAGAGAAATTTCCTTTTCAGGTAGAAAAAACTTTTTGTCCTTCCTTGCCTTGTACTGGGAAGCCTCACTCCTAATTGAAGACAAAGTTTCCTAGGACCACACGCCCTAAAAACCGAAAGAAGACAACAATCGAAGAAGATGTCCAGCTTCGAGTTCAGACCTTGTCGTCTTGACTCAGTTCTGATCCTTCCTCCTTCCCAAACCTTCCAATCTTGGAAGGGTGTCCCAATCAGTTAGGAGTAGGACGGGGACCATTGATTGCTCTCTTTTTGCTTGGTGGATCTTTGTGAATTTAACCAGTCCACCAAAGTTGCTGATGCCCACTTTGCTGCTTCCTGTCCCAAATTGGTCCTGTGTAGTTGTCATGGATAGAGAAAGAGGAGGACGAGGGAGAGGACGGGAGAGCATGATAAATTGAGAGATGCGCAAAGTATAAAAAAAGTTATGGATTTTATTAGTGTAAATTCAATCCTAAATCTTTCAATTGAGAGAATTTAGTTCTATATATTTTATATTTTTGTCAATTCAGTACATCTGATCAATTTTGATTGAAAATCACTGGCGCGAATGTCAACCGCTCTACACTGCGCCCACTACTAATACGAATACTTTTTTTATAATTTTTAAAGAAAACTATTTTTTTTCCTGCCCCTCCATCCCTCGCCCGGATCCTTGCTAGATCTGGGCAACGCGGCCCTCGCCAACAAAAGAAAAAGAAAAAAAATATATAAAGAAAATAAAAGAGAACTAAAAAAATTATTAGAAAATTAAAAATTTATGTAAAAATCTCAAAGATAGCACTAGGTGTGCCACACAAGATAGCTTACGTTTATGTCAATGATTTTCGGCTAAAATTAAACAGATGGATTGAATTGACACAAATTTTAGAGTTTTATGATTCAATTGGTTCAATTGAAATATTTAAAACTATTTGCCCAAAAAAAAAAGAAATGTTTAGAACTAAATTGATAACAATGCAATATAGATTTTACGATTTTTTTTTTAACTTTCCCCCTGCTTTAGTGCATATGAGGTTTAAATGTCGGGTTTTTTGATACATCAAGGTTTTGTTTTTTTTCCCGAAGAATGAATTATTTGAAAAATATATTTCTATAAATGATTGCTCATATCGCTTCCAGAAAGGAATGAATTAGAAATGTTTTATTTGTTTACAAATGTGTTTTAAACATATCTTGTTATTAGTCAAGGAAATATTTTTTTTTCCCTTTCACTAATTCTTCCGAACAATAAGAACGATCATTTTCAGCACAAAATTCTCCCAATGGTTGATTCTCCACGAAATAAATGCAGCCTTAAGCTTATTTCTATTTAGACTCAACTCGCTAGGACACTCAACTTGGAGGCGTGCGGGTGCGTAAGAAGAACCGAGGGTCCTCTAATCCCCCATTTATGATTCCATAAGCGTCGCAATTGTCCCCATTCGCTTATCCAATAAAAAAGAGTCGACTGTGAAAATAACTTTCGACGTATCGACGGTTGAGATTGGTTGAGATACCAAGAGACGAATTTCGAGTTTGTTCAGATATGTCTCCGACCTCTCCAATCCTTAAGGTACGGGCCACTGCGTCTATGTACGAATTTCGCGCAATCTTAGCTTCCGATGACACGCCGCGCTTTACGACACAAGGGAGACTGCGCGACGGGACGGCCGATGTCGTGCCGGCACCGAGCCGGGGACCTACCTTCCGCAGTGTCCGACCAAAGATGGCTATTTTAGGACGATGTCTTTAATCGGGCGTTACCTAATATGGGCCGTCGCACCGGTAGATAAAAGTCTCGCGCAATTTAAAATTAGCACGGCCTCCCGAGGTAAAATCATTCGCTTCAGAAAGAACTTTATGGGCGCATCCAACGTCAGATCATTCTCCAAGCCATCGGTCGGTCGCTGCGATCTTGGGCCCCACGCTACCCTTTGAAATATATAACCGAATCTCACCCGTCCATCTCGGTCTCCTGCACTCTCTTTCTACTTCAAATCGCCACCGCGTGTCTCGACTCTCTGAGAGAGAGAGAGAGAGAGAGAGAGAAATAGCGCTCTGCAATGGAAGACCAACGCTCGACGCGAAGACTCACCGAAGCTTCGAGCTCGACCGCGACGAAGCGGCGAAGGCTCGCCGTCGTCCTCGGAGAGTTGTTCGAACGCGAGGGCGAGCCGCCTCTTCTGCTTCCATGTTCGGACTTGTCGGAGAAGGCCAGCGTGCCCTCGGAGTCGGGAGAGATCGTGTCCCCAGACTTCGCCTCGAGCTCGAGCTCCGGTCCGTTGGAACCGCCTCGTTCCTCGACGAGGAGTGATGAGGAGTCCGCCGACATTGTGAAGGAGAACTTCGACGCCGCCGTCGCCGTCGCCGGTCAGAAGCGACAGGTGAATTTCGAGCTTGATCACCATCTCCCTCTCCTCTCTCCGTTCCCCTGCGTGATTCCTCGTCTGTGCGTGTTCGCGAGGGGGAGAGAGAGAGAATTCTGGCCGTTTTGCCATCTCCGTTACTCAATTAACCGAAGATCTCTAACGGTGCAATCGCAGGCGAAGAGTTTCGAAACTGAAACATCAGCATGCAACCGCGATTTCAGGTACTCGACATTCATTCTTCAATTTCTCCCTTGCGTTTCTTTCTTAATTCTATAACCTACTCCGAACATGAGAATTTCGTCATCTTTTGCACTGACGAACCTTCGTCAATTGTCTCTCTCCGATTGCGGCAGAGAAACCACTCCGTCGAGCGAGGTAGCCGCCAAATCGGTGACGATGAGGGCTTCGCCGGCGAAACGGATGCCTCCCGCGGCGGACATGCCGTCACGAGCGGAGCTGGAATCGTTCTTCTCGGCGGCGGAGAAGCGCGAGCAGCAGCGGTTCGCGGAGAAGTGAGTGATTCTTCTACTGCTCAGTCGAACAAAGAACGATCACAACCCTAGGTGACTGATAACAAATTCCATTTGGCTGCTGCTTCTTCTTCTTCTTCGTCCTCCCGATTTCACAGGTACAACTACGACGTCGTCATGGACGTCCCCCTCGAAGGCCGCTACGAGTGGATTCCGCATGAAGCCGTGACGCCAAGATGACGCAAAGTCAGTTCCTCAACGTCCATAGAGAGCGAGAAGAGCCAGAGCGTGAACGAAATGAAAACGTTGGTGACGTGTACAGCTTTCTCTCTCTCTCTCTCTCTCTCTCTCTCTCTCTCTCCCCCTTGCCTTTTGCCGGAAAGTTGCAAAAATCCCGGTCGAAATTAGGAGTAAGACACACACAAAAATATCTGTAATTTCCCCGGGTCGTACAAGGGGCGAATTTTCACCGTTTCGGTCCTCGGAATTATATGAAATTACGATTTTCCCCCCGCTCTCTGAAAATAATTTGTGACGATTCACAAATATTCTTGCTAAAGGGTACTTGATTTGGAGGCCTAAAGCGAGGATGTACTATTTTTTTTTTTTCAATAAATTTTGATTTGTGTAGATTCATTGGGGGGCGGTAATTGCAAATATTTTCTTGCAGGCAGGGGGGGAAGGGCTGAGACTTTGAGAGGATTTATCCATCATGAATGCGTATGCTTTCCTTGTCGAATCTCTTTCTTGACAGGCAACTGCGCACATGGCTCGCTGCTCGGGACCATTCCCTTATGCATCGCCTTCCCAAACGTAATACCCACGTACGTAAAACTCCCCTTTTTTTTTCCTTCTCCTCCCCCACCCCCCCTCTTCCTTGTGCACATGCCCCCCTCTCTCGATCTCTCAATGGCAGTTTTACGACTTGTGATCGAAAAGTTTAACCCGATAGACGGAGAAAGTTAGGTGCACGTGGTGTCGGAACAGTACACGAAAAAAGAAACGATTTTGCCCCCTTTTAAGTGAACTAAGTACATGTTTGTCGAGATGTTCCGTATATTTTTAGCGAAAAACATTTATTGGACGGATGAACAGGAGCTGCACGCGCGAAATAAACGAGACGGAAGTAGAACTTAGCTCCGATACCATGTACAAAAAAAAAATAAAGTCTAACACCTCTTCTCCCCTTCCATACCATTAACTAGTACTACATGGGCGTAAGGTGAAAACTCAATGTTCTAATTTTTTTTTTTTATAATGAAATTGTCCTGATCAGTTTACGCGCACTTCGATTTTTTTTCGAGGAATACTAGCACAACAGCCCACCGTCATGGGCTCCTATTTAAATCACGGGTGCTCATTTGAAAAATCGAATTTGGAATTAGTGCGCTTAAATCAATGTTTATCACAGGTGATCATCTGGAGAATCGAATCTGAGATCAATGCGCCTAAGTCAATGTTTCGAGTTATTTCGTTTTGTTGATACTTAAATTTTAAACTTTTCTTTTCAGTCATTTCTCATAAATAAATAAAAAAATCAAATTATTTTTAATCTAATTAATTAATCTGATAATTCATTAATCTAAAATTAGAAAATTCGTTTTATTTTCGCGACAAGTCTCTATTTCTTTTAGAGGGAAAAGTGCAATGGTAATAATCGGCCCCACCAAAAAGTACAACCCAAGTGCTTTTTCCTAATGCATTGTTGCCTACGTTAAGATCGTGGCGGAATTAGGCGAATCACGATCTCAATGTGAAACAAAGGATAAACACACGATATGCAACAAAAGGAAAGACGACAGAATAAAATCACGAAGTTGGAATATATCCACGGAATAATTTCCGTCTCTCGCGTGGTCGTAAATTTTGTTGAAGTATCACATTGTATATTGTTCGTGCATACGGTCTCTCTTCACCCGAGCGTTGGAATTTTTTTGAATCGGATGTCTGGTCAGTAAAGATGCTCTCTCTCTCTCTCTCTCTCCACGTATAAACTCAAGTTTTTTGGCCGGATAATTCAACGGGACATCAGAGTTACTGAGTTAGGGTTTGCCTCAGTTTTCTTCATGTGCATTTTCAAATTCCCTATGTTGTTTCTATGTCGCTTGTACATAAAGTAGATAAATACGGTAAATAAATGATGCGGGATACTTTAACAAATCTTATGCGAACCATATCCGAGAAGTTATTGCGTGAATCTCATAATGCGCGGAAAATTGTCAAAAAAAAATCCTAAACTTGCTACATTTTTGTCAATTTAGTCCTAAACATTTTAATTTTTTCAATTCAATCCTAAACATTTTAATTTTATCAATCCGGTCATAAATTTTTTACATTTGTATTAATTCAGTCATAAATCTTTTTTATATCAATTTGGTCCTAAACATTTTACATTTGTGCCAATTCATTCCATTTCGCCAACTTTGACGGCTGGCATGGACCTTGTTGGTGATGATGGGACAATTTTAATAACTTTCAACTTTTTATTTTTTATTTTTATTTATTTTTATTTTTCTTTTTTAGTGATCTTCTTCTTCCTTGAGACGCCTCTTCCCAAGCTTCCGCCTGCACTTGCTTGGATCATTACCGATCTCCATCCTTTTCGCCTACACCTACCTACATGGATCACCGCCAATCTCCATCCTTGGCCTTCGTCAACCACCTCTGATGCCGACGACTGTCACCAATCTAGCCATCGGCCAATTACGGCCATCACCACACTTCCGCTAATGGCCAAATCACTCAAAAACAGTGACCAAAAATTATTCTCCAATACTAAAATCTCGGCCAAAACAAAAACTATCGAACCAGGCAACCAATGGCACGAAGCTAGGCAATGGCGAGGCCCGCGGCGCTAGTGGCCGGTAAGACCTCTATGGAGGAAGAAGATGAACCAGAAAAAGAAAAGGAAAAAAAATAAGGTATTTGAAATAATGTTAAAAATTATCATATCAGTGCCAGGCCGTGGATTGAATTGGCATAAATCTAAGAAATTCATAATTGAATCGGTATAAATGCAACAAAAAAAAAGGACTGAATTGATGAAATTAAAAAACTTAGGATTAGATTAACAAAATTACAATAGATTTAAATTTTTTCCGATAATTTTTTCCTCACATTCAAGATAGAGGACGTGGTGCGCGTGTAGTGGGTGAGTGGTGGTATCCAAGCAAGAGTTATGCTTTGGATCTGGCGCCACTTTGATTACAATAATGGAATATTAAAAAAATTAAGATGGAGAGTGATGATGAGTGATGAGAGCGTGTTGTGGGGAGGGGAAGGAATGTTGCCCTTTTTTATTTTTTATTTTTTAAATTGATGAAGGAGAGGAGATGGGGTTTCGATCTCGATGATTCTTTCTTTCTTTGCCACTCATTCTCTCACGCTGCACGAAGCTAATTGGGGAGGAGCTCGTTAGGGGGACACTCAATTTAAAAAGTGGAAGAGGGGTTCTCGCTGTTTAGTGTTTACCCCCCAGGTTAATTAGCAACGTTAGGCAGGTGATGCCTTTTCTGAAGCTTTAGGACCAAAGCTAAAACTTGAAATTGATATGTTGTAAAAAGTCACGCGGAGAATGGTATCTCCGTTTGTTTCACGAAAAATAAATAATTTAAAAATATGTTTTTCCAAAAGTGGTAGTTAGTTGTTACATCACTAAAAAATAATTAGTCAAAGGGAAAAAACTATTTTCATTATGCATAACAATTAATATTTATACCATTCCTTTACCCAAATATATATATATATATATATATATATATATATATATTTATATATATTTATACCATTCCATCCACGATGAAAATTTCTCGTTCAATCATTTTGACAAACAATGAGACTGGAAGCTAAATTATGTGGTCGTTGTAGGACAATGAAACGACCAACATTTATTAGAATTCACGTTTCATTTGGGGCTAGGAATTTGACTCGCCTGGCGAACATCTGTGTTGCCAGCATTATGAGATTTGATGAAACGTCGCAAAGTTTAAAACATCATATGCTTTAGCAGTTGTCTTGAGTAGATAATTTGTTCGGCTATAGCCCGATTCGTTTGGCTATGGCCTGGTTCGTTCCCTTCCTCTCTTTATCTTCCTCCTCAGCGAAACATCCATGCACGATGTTCAGCACAAAGGAAATGAGCTATCTCAACTTGCAAATTGCCCTGGGGCAGCACGGTAGAAAATAACCTCCGCCGGCGAGACGTCAGAATTTTCCAAAGTACAATCAACACTGAACTTGATACGTGGATTTGGACTTTGAGCTGTGATATATCTGTTTGATTTAGGTTTGATCGAACGTTAATTATGTCTCTCTCTCTCTCTCTCTCTCTCTCTCTCTCCAATATCTCCCCTTTAAGCCGTTGTAATTTTGTTGAAATATGCAATCGGCAGTTCAGGAAAACAGTACTGCAACTGTATAATTAGAAGCTAATTTCGCATATACAAGCTTTACCCCTTTTTTTTTGGTCGGACACAAACTGTTCTTTCCCCACATATGAAGATGAGAACATAAAGAAGCACAAAAACGACCAAAATTGCCTAATGACTTGAGCTACAAAATTTCATATCTGGTATCATTTTTCCCATGGGAACATCGCCAGAAACTTCCGGCGAGCTCTCCTTTCCATAGCAGGGGCCCTCCCTCCCTCCCGCGGGCAAACAGACAAGCTTAGAGGAGCACAGATTTGAACAATTTGTTTCCAAAACGAGGGTTAAGACTCCGCTTTCGACCAGTCAGCGACCTTGTATTCTTCCAGTCCCTTTCGCTTTTCCCATCAGGGGAAGTGCTGCAACACAATGGTGAAGTGTCCAGATGTATCTTTACCAAGAGTAAGCTTCAAGAGAAGTTCTGGTGCGGTTAGATGAGCTCACTTCAAATGAAAACCTCCTGAGTTTATCAAAAACCACACGCTGTCTCAAGTATATCGATATCATTTTTCAGCTTCTTTTACTATTATAATGCATCTTACGAGATAGAGAAACAACATTCATAATTTCTAGCAGAAACTGATAAAGCTAAATATAAAAAATCACCCAATGTAACTTAGTCGGCGGAAAGTATAGGAATACTTCTTCAGCATTCATTGATGAAATCCCCTCCTAACGATGACCACTTTTTGGTATTTGGTAGCGGTCAGGACAATGGATTTAGAACATGAATTGTACCACCGTCCACTATCAGTCTTATCACCCCCAATAAAGACAAACAAAGAGAACTGATTTTAGCCCACTGCAGTCTCTTTCTTTTCCCCTCAGTCAGCAGATTCTACTCATTCATTTACCATAATGCAACTTATAAAAATCACAGGCAAGCTTGTTGGGGAAAACAAATTCAATACCTATAGATAAAGAATTGCATGCAATGAAGCTACCTTTTAAAACTTGAAGAACAAAGACAAAAAGAATGATTAATGCAATGCAGTAACTTTCACTGAGTGAACGTATTAATCAAAGGGGGAGAAGAAGAAAAAATGGCATATTAAATTTAGAAGAGACACAAGACCTGCTAATGCACGTTTCCATGATCTACAACAAGCAAGGCGTCCATTCTTGCAGATTACCCAGCGTCCTATGTACTCGAACATATGCACACTCTAGTTCGTGTCTTTCCTCCAAGGTTGTACTATTTTCCACTAAAGCCTGTAAAGGAAAAGAGAGGAGACCCGTGATTAAACTAAAAAGCCAAAGAAGTAGAGCATAATCAAAGTACGTTTAATATAATGATTAGGTTACATGATGACCCTTTCCACATGGACAAACAGTGTTAACACTGCACAATACAGTATGAGCACATCTATACAATTTTTTTGTAACTGTCGAGCATCACTACAATTCTTAATCGGTCCCACTGATCGTGCCACGAGCAGGCCACGACAAGAGCATGCCAAACAACTAAAACAAGCACTGTGAGAACGCAATCGATATGAACTGGAATACAAAATCAAACCTGCAATGATCTTAGTATGCGCTCAATCTCTGCCTTGAACAAGGATAGAATCTGTCGAATCTTAAAGTCCTTGTGCATCAAGTGAAGGACGTAAACAATGGCAATGACACTAGTTGAATGATCTACCCCATGACTACCATTTCCCGAACAAGACAATGAAGTCCTATCAGATATCAATGATTCCATCTTGTTCAAAACTAGTTTCAGAAGTCTGTGACTTCGATCAAACAAGAATAAGCAAGGTAAGACATAATAATGGGTCATGCGCTCAATGACAGCAACAGCAGCTTTATCATCATCTCCTGAAATGTAGGGGATCACAGCCTGAATATATGAAAGAAAATCTGATTAGATAACGACAAAACACTTAACCTTGAGCCCGCTAATCAGAAAAAGAAATAGGCAACCGACTCCTAAGCAACTTTAGTATGGACCAATAGTTATCAGATAGAAAACCACTAGGTCACCCAATATTAACAAATGTTAGTACGAACCATGTCACACATCCATGTACCACATGCAGACTGATTCCTGGATTATTCAATCAAAATAGCATTAGCATTAGTTCCAAGCCAAATTTCAGTATCTATTAGCTCTAACCAAATTTTGTTGCAATTCATGAGTCAAGTAACTGAAGCTGAACTGAACAAACAGAAGATCAATGCATGCTTTCGGGGAATGTGTAGAGAGAGAGGGAGAGAGCGCTTACAGACAAAACATCTATCAGATATAGAGCAAGAAAACTGGCCAGACTGTCAATAGTCTGTTCAGAGAGTCTGGTTGGCTTAGAATCCAATGTGACGAGCAGTCGGAGCATGGCACATGCGTTATCACGAGGTGGTCTTAATTTCTGAAAAGAAACAAATTAAATAGGAGCTCAGGTCTATCCTGATTATATTTATGGAGTACTACTTGTTGGAATGAATTGTCAATTGTGATAGATGCATAAGAACTTTGTTCAAGAATAGATAGATGAGAAATAGATTATCATAAGTTGCAAATAACTCTATCACCGGCAGTCAGTTAAGATGACTCACCATCTGATCAATTATCACTTTCTCTATCATCTGGAGGACCGTAGATTCGTCACCAATATGCAAAAGGCACGAGCAAACAACACTTGTCAACAATCTAAAAGTTCCACAGTTTGAAATCTTTAGCTCGTGTTCCTTAACTGGAAGGGCATTATCTGTCCAAAAAAAGTAGCTCATCAGGAAAGGAAGAGAACACCAGAAAGCAGCAACAGAACAAAATGTTGGAGATTACCAGGAGAAACTTTGAAATGCAAGAGTAATGTGATGAAGAAACTGATGATGTCCGATATCCAGATATGTCCAGCAGTATAGGTGGAATCAAGTACCTCTACCGTGCGAAATAACACCGATGGTTCCAGATCATTACCTGCAACGGATTGGCAAAAAGGACCAGAAGATGAGCATAGTGTAATGGAAAACAGTGGAATCTCATGAGTTGCTTGTGCATATACCACGTGTTTCAACATGTTCTATTACCATTTTCATCCAAAAAAAAGGATTACGACTGTCAAAGAGCAAAAATGTCTTCTCATGTGTTACTTGAATCATATTGATTAAATTTAACTCTCCTTGGACAAAAATAATCTGAATACCAACAAATTTGGACATACTTGAGCTTCAAAGACCATAACAGTGCCTGAAGGCCATAACAACCCAAAAAAAAAAAATAAAGGCCATCACAATGCCTGAAGGCAAATCGACACTGAACTCAGAGTAATGATTTTTCAGCGACCATATTCAGAAGTTGCTTCTCTGGTAGATGCTATTCTTTATTCACGTGCAAGGATGTCTATTGATGGAGCATCTATGTATGAATTCTTCACTTTAAATTCATCACTGAAAAATAACAAGAATATCATGTTGATGCACATGTACCAAGCATTCGAGCAAACAATAGTGCACAATGATTGCATCTTGAATTCCATTTCAGACAATTTATGGTTAGGGACACGTACATAGACAGCATGTGGTTATTGCCTTCAGCAAAGTAGAATCCAAACGAGAGAAATAATAAAGGCAAGAAACAGCAAGTTCCTGACAATCTTGAGAAAGCCTTATGAATGGTCCATAACTAACCCTGCCTGCATTTTAGATCACAAAAGATTCAGACATTAGCTACAGAAGTGACTAATTACTCAACAAAACATTGTGCACCAAGCCTCACTTTCATCCTGACATTTGCAGAAAAAATCCAGAAGTGGATGCTGTAAGTTATCATATTCCCACTGTAAGGCAGGTCTTGATGAAGCAGATTGTCCCAGGCGAAGAATAAGATGTAAAACCACCTACAAAAAGGCAAATTCACATAGTACTTCATTGACGAATAAGGTAAATTTAGAGGAAATTGCAAATTCTACTTGCTGCTAGTAATAGCTGATATTTCTTTTTAAGAATGCAAGATTCAAGTCATTCAGGATATTAAATATTACTGTAAATAGCATTATGAAGTACCTGGGCACCCGACTGATGTTTTTCACCCAGCACGATTAGCAATGTAGGAAGCTCTCTTACCCAAGCAATCTGATGATCCAACAGTTCTGGATCACTCGCATCTAACGATATCATGTTTTGTCCCTGCAACGGGTCGCCGGAAACAGAACGTGTGACTTGGTCAACAGAACAAATCTAAATCAAACGATGACAGGTTTCTCATGCTCTGTGGATGTCAATCTGTTCTGTGTACCATATGGATGCAAGAGTTCACTCAAAACACTTCAAATTAAAAGTGCTTGATTTTATGCAACGAACTTGTACGAAACATAAATGTCTCCGCAAAGGAGGATCAATTATAAAAGCTCACAGGTATCATAATTTCCTCGACAATGGAAAGGAAGGCCAATTTCAGAGAAGACTGATGATTGCAATCCCTGAATGCCCTTGTAAATGCCTGAATTTTCCATAACAAGGGGGTCAGCAGCATTCATTTTTCACTTTCCATTTCCCATATAATGGTGATGCTTTGGGTTCAATAATTTATGATGTCCTTGGAAAAGCATTGAATCAAATTAAGGACACGCGAGGGGAAACTAGTTCGTTTTGTAGTTGCAGGAGACAAGATCCTAAAAGCTCGTAATCAACTGACCTGAAGAAGGCGAGACTTCCAATTATTTGGAACCTGTGCCAAAAGTTTTGGTATAAAGGGGAGAAGCAAGTGCTTGTTGCGGACTGTTGCTTCAGTCTTTGCACTGTCAGTTATCTGCAAAGCACTTTCCTTTAAAATCAGTAACATGGAAAGACAAAGCGATACAAGAGGAAAGACAGATCAATACTGTAAGATTGTGCTCAGTGCTCAAGACTTATCCAAGGATTAACCTCCACTCTCTAATTAGATTCTAGCTCACTTCATGACCAGAGTATTTCTAAATAACCCTTAAATACCGGAAAGAATAATGCTTGGTATACAAATTGGTATATTGAATAATGTGTCAATTGCATATGACCTACCCGCTTAAATGGTCACTTGCACTCTGCCACATCACCTACTATACCAATTTGGTATACCAATCCTAGTATACCAAGCACCACTCTACCTAAAAATCCAGCTGAAGTGATGGAGACCCGACATCATTACATCTTTTAGTACTCCGTTTTCATACAGGATAACCTCACTTCAGGCTAACAAAATACCAATCTTCGACAACCAAACGAGTTACTTTGTGCAGCCACATAGAGTATATTACAAGTGCATGTGTTATACACAGAAAAATTACAAACAAATCAAAATTAGCAAACCAAGCATCTCCTATAAGAATCAACTAAAGAGAGAATCAAACCTTTCCAAGCAGCATTACTTCTAAAAATTCAAGAAATCTCTCTGCCAGATCATCAGGAGGAGAGATCCATTCACTGCAGCTCAGAAATATGCCAGCAATCATGACATTCAGCGTGAAGTACCTATCACTGTCCTGCCAACCACAAGAGGACTTGAAACGTGCAGGACGACTTAAAATGGAGTGCCAGAAGATAAATTTAGCAAATGATGCAACATCATGCGTCAAAAGTTTGGAATAGGGCCCTGCTTATCTTAGGGTAGAAGGTTAAGGAAGAGGGCACAAAATGGATTAATCAAAACCAAGCAGAAAAGACCAACTTCCTGTAACATCCAATTTAGATTTGTGAACACATCACCTAAGATCCAAGGAGAAAATTTTAGATACACAAAAAACTACGCTTTAAGTGTCAGGGTGAGAAGTGTTGTCTAGCTTGGGCTCGGACATCTTTGCAAAGCACATTACCAGCTTGCCATGAGCATATTGATTGGCCTTAAATAATGATTGCTGGACAACGAGAAGGCTATAGTCCGAAGACATTTCAAAATCCCAAGGTGGCATACATAATTCAAATTGAAAGTATTAGTTAGAATAGTGGCTAAACATGATCTAAATGTTTTTTCACTTTTTTGAGATTTTTGACTAAAACCATAAGCATTTCTTCTTTATCAGTGAGTGTAACGTAAAGCTCGTTTTCATGTGATTAAGATAAGCTGATTATTTTATTGTGGCACTCACACTAATGATTTGATTGCATAATCTAAAGAGCAGACACCAGTATGACACCAAGAGACGCATTTGGTAGGGATTGCTGATTGTACCGCACAAAAGCATATAAAGATATTCAATTTTAGTTGGACATTAGTTAGTGAGCTACTTAGCTAGCGAAGCTACCTCAGAGGGTCTTATCAATGAAGATCTAAAATAACCTTGGACTAGATGTCATAGCTTCCTCAGCACAAATTGTCAAAGAAATAAAGATTAAACGTGTCTTCCATAATGCCTAATTAAGGATGGCATTTTCTGACACTTCTGTTCACGTGATATCAAAGAAAACAAAAGTAAAATGTGTAGTGACAAGCTTAATAGCACTCATGTCATGAAATTTAATGTGTTGTTCATTCAACCGTTTTAGACAGGTCAAACCTTACAGCTATTTTCTGTTGTCGTGGTTATTCATCGTCATGGTTATCCAATCAAACACCAAAAAGAAAAATTGAAAGATGATTTTCCCCTTTTTACTACGATAAGACTTCCACCTTGAGCTATTAATTTCTCGAAAATTTCAACCAATAGCTAAAAGTTCATATTACAGTTTTCCCTAATTGAATGGTTGAGTTCTCTATCATGTTATTATATGCAATGTTATTTGACCTCGTGTTGCAGAAACCATACATCTGCCAAAATATATGAGTCCATGATTCATTCCCTGTGCCACCAACTTTTTAACTGCCCTGGTTCTGTTATTGAACTCAGCGACAGAATCTGAAAACATTCATCCAATATGAATCAAAACCTAACAAAGAAGAAATACACGCACACACTTGGGGCGGGAAAAATTATGTTTGATTTGTAAGTCTTACCTTCTGCGAAACGCGGTGGGTCGCATTCAGCGGAAAAAGTACACATAGCCTCTTGAAGATAACTGATACCACACCTTGATCCAATGTGGTCAAGGTGGCCCCTCCAAGAGTAGGTTGTAGATCAGACTTGGCCTTATCAATCCTAGAGATAAAAAACTTAACAGCAAGATCTATGCTCTGAAGTATGCACAGCACACAATCAAATGATTGGAACTCAAGTGAAGGCATTGTATGAATCACAGATGAAAACTCCCTGAGGCAATTAATCAAAGCTGGCACCAAATCCTTTAATTTCTGCAGGACAAGAGTGTATCCTACAAGAAAAACATAAGGGTTGGTGTCACAGCTTGACAACCACAATAGCTAAATCCCAATGACAGAAAGACACATAAAATAAAAGTAAAAATAACCTCTGGACACACAGAGAGAATAGAGTTACTGATAACTACTGATAATGACTAGATTTTATTTTTAGATGTTTTCCGAGAAAACTTTCATATGACGTATATCAGATGGCATAGGTGTTAACTAATGACATGAATCCACAAAGGTAGAAATCTAAGATGGATAAGAACATGCAAAACTTACAATGGGGGAGAAACGTAGTTGCCTCGGTATATACATGTGATTCCTTTTCATCACTACTCATTTTTTGTTTCCCACTGCAAATATATATTAATCCAACTTTTTCTCTCCAAGGTCAGACATCAAAAGCCACACAAAATGCACGTGGATTATTTCATTCCAGTATCTCAAGCATAATCTAGCATACTTTGGACGACCAAGTATTTTAGAATTACTTTCAAACCTTGAAGCAACATTAGTGTTGCATTTTTTGGTCCTCTTAAGTGAGATAGCTCTGCATATCACTTAGCAAACTTAAATCTAGTCATCCAAAGAATCAAAACTAGATAACCACCAACATGGAGTAAGAAAATGGTGAAAGTTCACAACACGGGCAAAAATGAAATCACCCAAAAGTTAGACACATCAAAGTTCATTAACACTTCCTCTGTCCTTTATGTTAGACAAATCAAACTTCATTAACACTTCCCCTGTCCTTTATGAATCCCTGAAACTCAAACCCCAATCCAAGATTGCGCAACTAAAAATGAACTTGAAACTCATGTCTACTTAAACCGAAGATGCTCAAGTACAAACTTACTTCTACCATGTATTTCCTCTTTTACCATTTATCTCACCAAAAGCCACTTTGACAAGCATTGACAGCCAATGTGCTCAGACATAGTAGGTGAACATTTTTCTAGATCCTTTGGAAGACTCACTAATTATCAAGAGGACGTTGACACCTCAATGCAAAAGCTAGAACAGGTGCAAGATTCGTTACCCCTGAAAACATACTAATCAAAATCGCTTGCATCCAAATAAAAGAATGAGAAACCCAAGGTTGGGTAAAAGACGTTTACCAACCAGAAGAACTTGCATATGCATCCTGCTCAAACCCGTGCAACAACCTTTTTCCAGCTGTTTTCTGATTAATGTTACAAAGAGGTTAGGAACCAAAGATAATGTTTGTGCATACTCAAAAATAAAAAAAGCCTTAACACAATTGCTAGTGAATTGCGCATGAAACACTCTTAAGAGAATAAATACATGTCTTTTTGAAGAAAAATGTGTCAACCTACGTGAAAGGAACATTTATTTTGCTTCTCTCAGAAAGTACTTCACTCAAGATTCTTGTTTGGCCATTAATACATATTAGTAGTGGGGTAAGAGGAATCCAAGACTGGTTTTGTGTGAGATATGATGATCAGGCCAGTCTTTTGGTCTTAACGTGTTTATTATTCAGGCTGGTCCAGGCAATCAGGCCTGAAATAGTTATGCCCATTGAGCCCAAACTTAACCGATATATGTTCAAACTATAAGAAAAACATTAATAGCACTATGAAACCCAAGTCTTGAAACCCTAGTCTTCTAGACTTCCTCTTTACCTCTCTGTATCGTCACTTCTAAATCTTAATGTCCATGTCAATAGGCCATATAACTAAATATCCCTCAATAAGCAAGCTTCAGGAAATAGAGCCAGCGTAAGCATCCAGTCATAGATCAGTGGCGCTTAAAACATAAAGCATCAAGAAAGTACCTATGTTGGACACAGAAGATGATAATAAACTGAAAAAGATTCAGCTAGCTTTCTCCATAAAAACCAACAAACATCCAAAGAGAAAAACATATAGCTGAACAATTGAAAGCAAATAAGTGGAAGATACTTTTTCAGATGCGTCATCCTCTTGGTTGTTGCATGGCAATATCGACAAGCAGCACATTAGACCAGCAAGAGCAGTTTTCAGCTTGCTCCTATCTTGGGCAAAAAGTTGATGCTTACAAAGTATATCTTCGTAGCTTTGCAGAATCTGCCAAAAAATGCGAAACTTTGGGAGTCCAAAAAAAATCCAGCAGAAAAGGGGGAAAAATATTCAAAAACACCAAATGTCCTACTTCATACTGACAATAAATAACCCTCCAACAGTAATATCCTGACATAGCAGCTACAGTATGACCTTCTCTCCTTCTCATACACAATTTTTGTTTCCCCCGTCTATTGGGAGGGGTATGTTGAAATACCTTCTCAGCATGCAACAGAAAGGTTGGAGGATAGTGAAGAACCACGAGGCCAAGAAATCTGAAGGCCATCAACCGCACGTCTACTGCCAAATGTGTCATTGCATTGAAAATGTACGCCATCATGAGAGAAACAAAAGGCCTTTGATTGCCCTGCAATGCCAGTTGAACAAGTTCTGTAAAAGTATGCACCAGTATCGAGTAAAAATGTCACTTTTTAAAGAGAATATCAGAATTTGGAAGTAACTTCCTCCCCTATTCACAACTATTGAATTAGAGATGGGTCCAATCTAATCAAAGAGTCTAGTCACATATTACAGTAAGAGGGATCCGTACTTCATTCCCCTGCACACAAAGCTCCTCCATTTGCCAGAGGTGCAGGATGGCATACACAGCCTTCCCCCTCACTTTTATGGCAAAAAGACTGTTTCCACCACTGAACCCCCCGACTTTTGGTCACATTATTCTAAGCAAGACACTAAGGTCATCTTCCCCAATCACAAAGCCATATCCCATGAAAATGTGTGCTGTTGGCATACATTAGTCAGTCAAATCACGAAGACCATAACAGCACCTCATAAGGCACAAAAACCACAAAAGCTCACAACAAATAATGAAGAAAAAACCACATTCTGCAGATCAGAAGCTCACATGTTATAAACAAATCCAAAGATGAAACAAGTCCATTTAGTTGTATACACATTCTGCATGCAAATTGTCAACTGTCAAATGAGGTCCTAAGGCACAGAAAACGAAAGTAAAACAACATGCATCCCTCCATATCAAACATCGAATTCCCGCGTTCTGAAAATATGGCAGAATCAAAGATTTGCTAGCTATGATGGACAAAACTCTTTCACCTATTAATGATTGGGCTTTTTGCACTATGCAGCAAACATTGAAATGATAAGGGAACTCACAGCCTACCTCTTTACAACTGGGAAATATTACAGACTTAAAAAGTTCATATAGTGCCTCTCTGACCAACTTATCATCATCACCTATTCGCTCACGCAATTTCTCTATAACAGCATACATGTGTAGCCTCAACTCATCAGGATGCTTCAGGAATAAATCTTTTATGCCCATCAATGCATCTATACCAAAAACAAATGTAACTCAAGTTAAGAAAAGCATTATATAAGACATAACTTAGATAGCACAAGAAACAAGTTGCTCATGAGCTAAATAATATGCTACAGTTGTTTATAGACAGTAAAGGATAAAGAGAAGACCTTTAGTATGTTAGAAAAGAAAAAAGATAACAACATCAACAGCAACAACACCTTTATCCCAAACTAGTTGGGGTCGGCAACCAATGAATTCCAAATATTCATAAAATAAAAGCAAGACCACTAAAGGGAAAAGAGATAAATATGTAGAAATAAATAAACAAAGATATATATGTATATGGGAAAATGACTAAAAAGAGCAGTAGAAAACATGGGAATTCTACCCCTCCACAATACTAATAGCTTCCCTCCACTCCGACCTAAGAAAAACCGTACGCCAATCTATTTCTCACTCCATTAAATTTTGTTTTACTACTTTTCCCTAAGTAAGTTTTAGTCGACCTCTTCCTTTCTTCATGTTATGCTCTCAATAGCAAACTTTTGTTCCTACCAGAGCATCTAGGTACCTTCGGAGAATATGCCCAAATCATCTCAATTTATGTTATCTCATCTTTTCTGTCACCGGTTCTATTCCAACTTTTCGTCGAATATCTTCATTCCTTATCTTATCCAACCTTGTATGACCACACATCCACCTGAACATCCTCATTTCCACTACTCACATTTTATGCTCATGTTGTCTCTGTGTTGGCCAGCATTCAGCTCCGTATAGCATGGCAGATCATACCGCTATTCTATAAAATTTCCTTTTAACTTAAAAGGAATTTTGCGATCACACAAAAATCCTAATGCATTGCGCCATTTCATCCAACTTGCTCTAATTCTATGGCTTACATCCTCATCAATTTCTCTCCCCTTACTCAATATTGATCTCAAATATCTAAAAGTATCTTTTTGGGTACATCCTATCCGAGCATGCTTATGGCTTCTTGACCTCCTCTTCCTATCGTGTCAAGCTCACACTTCAAGTATTCGGTCTTTCTTCGACTTAACGTAAATCCTTTAAACTCCAATGTGCTCCTCCACAATTCTAATTTAGCACTAACACCAGCCTTAGTCTCATCAAGAAGTACAATTAAAGAGTAGAAAACTGAAGATTGTACATCCTTAAATAATCTTTTATTGCATTATTTCCAAATGCATCACGAGATGGAATAGTACAACACTCCATGACATCTTAGAAATTGAGTCTCCAACATAGGCATGCCAACAACGAAAAAGCTGGATGGCATGTCTTGGCCTAACCCGTACTACCTAAGACAAACTAAAGATATGATTTCAAAGCTCAAGGGCAAAGTTACAATGAAGAAAGAGAGGGCCAACACATTCAAGTGAATGCTTAGACATACAACTCCGAGATGATGACTAAATTCCATTTTCTAGTATTCTAAATTGGGTCTCATTCTAAGCTACCATGACTACGTAACAGTCAGATTTCTTTTGAGGGGATCAAGCAAGGAGAAGAATTCACCAGTATAACAGGATTTAACACTGAACGTCTTGTTATTTGCTAGGTGCCAAACCATCTTGTCATCCCCAAAGCCATGAACTTTAACAGAATACAGGAGCAAAAAAGGAATCAACCAAGGAAAGCTCCCAATCATTAAAACTCCTTATGTAACTGGAATCCAATTTCCAATGAATGGAACCATGCTCCAGTGACACATAGTCAGAAACCATGACATTCTTGTTTGCCATAAGGAAAAGAGATTTAAGAGGCACTTCACTTCACCACAACATCATGGAAAAGGGAATTTTTTCCTTCGTGTCCAATTTTGTATTTAATCCACCAGATAAAAGAGCTGCACCTATCTCTAATGTATGTCCAAACACAAACCCCATAAGGAGGACAGACAAACTTGATGCACCAACCATTGAGATCAATGTTAAACTTTCCTTCAACAACTTTCACCCAAAGAGAATCACCTTCAAAAACTGATCTCTAAAAAATCCATTAGCTCTATAGATCTTGATTAAAGCACCATAAGAAAGACAAGAACAATTTACTACAATTTATCACCCACAACAGGGAGTGTGGTGAAGCAATGGTTAAAAAAAAAAGCCTCAACATCGACATCAACATCAACCAGAGCACTCTAATAACTATAAAATATTCCGTGAAGAATTGCCAAGTGATTCACTCCTACCATTCCAAAGTGGCCCCTTCAATACAATGCCAAAAGTCTAGTTCATATTATACAATCACAAAAATAGAATAATCTCGATATGTTTTAATCTGCCTTTTACCAAAGGAGCTCCAGTGCGTTCTAGGATGTACTACTGGCATTAGCAGAAAATTACCCCTCTACATCCAAAGCCTAAAGTCCAGATCATTTGCATTCTACCGACTAATGAGAAAATCATATTGCATAAAGAAAGATGCCTTATAAAAGTAGTAGGTTACCTCTACGAACTTTTGGATTGTGGTGGGATGTTTGCTGGAGAAGCTCCTTCAAAGTCAAACCTTTCTTGTTCACAGCTAACCCCGCCCTATCCGACGCCACACTTTGCTCGGGAAGAACAATTGCTAAGGCGAAAACACATTGAATTGAGATCCCATCAAACGCAATTCTCCAATTAATCACTTAAGAAGCCACGGAGTTCCTTCACTACAGACTCGCAGCGCATGTCATATCGAAACTGCGAAATCCATACCTTTAGATTTGATTTCAGTGTTTGTAGCATTCTTAGGCGGTGGCAGCCTCCGCCCAACTTTACGCTTTATTTTCTGCAGCAACATGCATTGACGAAGTCATTACAGAGCATTATAACCGGAATTCAACAACAAAAAGACGCGCGTGCTCAATCGTGTGCGTATCAGCGTGTGTTCTTACTTTGAAGTCGATGCCCTTCTTCTGCTGCTTCTTTGATGGAGCCTTTGTGCGCACCATCTTCGCCGTGACTCGCCGGAGAGGACAGAAACGGCTTCTTCCAGCAACGGCAAGTTAATCTTCAACGTCGACGGCACGCCGGAGGGTTCGATTGCAGGCGTCTGTGGAGGCTCTCACGGCCTGCTTGTGGCCGGCCTTCCGAAGAAAAGTGCACCGCCCTCCTCCTCCGCTCCGTTCGTCGAAACCTAGCGGCGAGAGAGAGGCGAACCGAAAGACATCGGCTTTCTGAAAACCTCCCCTAACCCCCTATGGCTATGGTTATGTTGTCTCCTCTACGAATTAAAGAAATAATATTAATTTTTCCTTTCGATCCAAAAAATTTATATATAATTTCATTTTGGTTGGCGTGATAATTTTTGTGGGTGTTCCCGTGATACGTGAGCTCGTGTTCGAATATATAAATATTAAATTATATATTTTTTTAATAATTTAAACTTTTAAAGCACAATAGTGTCATGAAATATCGCATAACATAAAATGACTAAACGTGTAAGTAAATATTAAAATATATAAATATTAAATCAACTCGAGAGATATTATAATGATTTCGAACTCCTAAATGACTACAAGAAGAAGCAAGTACCAAAAAGTAAATAGCAAAGCATATTTTACAATTAGAAACGCAATCTCATCTTGATATGCCACCATAAAATGGCCCATCCTTAAGTTATGGCGGTTACTCGTGAGTTTATAACACCGATCATTAGAATATACCCACAATATCAAAACTTGGTGACCCATTGAACCTTGTTTGAGGGCCCCACCAATTCGCAGTTAATATGAGCATGAAACAAGGGACAAAATGACGAGAGGTAGAACTAGGATGATTCGGTATGAACCCAAAACGTAAAATTGAGCCTAATATAGATAATCTTACTCTATGGATAGTGGCGTCTCAATGCTTGTCGCAGAAGGCGGATTCACCATTAAATATTTGTAAGTAAAATGAGTGAACCATATATTGGTAAATGAAACCTCTAACTCTAATGTATGATATCATCTCACTGCTTGATCCAGAATCAAACGCATCAGCATAAATTCAACTCGAGCCTAAAGTATTTGCATACTCACATTAGCAAATTGTGCAGTTGAATTAGGGATGCACAAAATGTATAATTCCCTCACGAGCTCTTGAGTTCACTGGGACGAAAAGAAATAATCACAGCACATTAGAGATCTAGATTCAAGTGATCAGCGCGTGGGTAACTTCAATGATTTTCAGGGCCAAGCAAGAGTCCAGAGTTTGATATGTTTTTCAAAACAGCGCTTACGGATATTATTTCAAATAAGGACTTAAAGTGGTTAATTTAATCTCGAATAAAGTCGAAGCTCATTTGAAATATTATATCTTTGCTATCAAATCACGATTTATCGTTGCAACTGGGGCTTTCTATACCAAGGCCCAAGGCCCCAAAATGAGGCCGGATCTCACAAAAGATGTAGATGAGCTGCGCCGCTCGCCCTTATTCGAAATGATACGCTGTGATTTTTCCATTGATTATTTTTGTACCGAACCAAAAAAAAAAAAATTGCTTTATTCATTTTGGCCAAGCGGGGACAATACAGTAGACATGTACTTCTTAACTTTTGACTCTCGTAATATCTTGGAGGGGAAAAAAAAAGTAAGCAGGAATTAATAGAAATGAGAAGAAGAATATGTCCCGATTCAGAGGCGATCTTTTCTTTCGTCTCGCGAAAATGCACTAATTTTCAATTGGTGCCCAAATTTGACCCCCATCAAGTTTCAGTTGACGGGGTTCAGATTTGGGCACCGACTGAAAGTTTGCGCTTTCTAACGGGGCAACCAAAAGTTTAGATCAAAAATGGAATCTGCATCAATGCTTTTTTACATGACATAAAACAATTAGGCCAGAATTGGGCATGACCTTGAGATGATGCCTTTCCATGAGAAAAAAAAAAAGAACAAAAATTGGCCAGAATTAATACATGAACTAAAGTGGGTGCTTTTACTAAGAATTATGTCAATAGCATGCATGGTAACCATTCTGATTATCTGATTCTGATTTCAGGAACAGTAAAAAATAAGAATGTTGTTTGATAACGTAAATAATTTTGATTTTGATTTTGTTCCCAAAATCAGTTTCGGAGAATCGAAATCAGTATTAAAATAAAATCCAGAAGCAAAATAAAAAGTTGTTTCTGAAAAAAGAATCACTTTTGAAAATAACAAATCAGAAGTAAGTTTCACTTCTCTCGCTTTTCCCTTTTATCTTTCTCGTCATTTTCCCATCTACCTAATAAAAATCTAATAAAAAATATAATTTTTTTAAAATTAACAAAAAATTATGAAAATCCAAAAAAAAAACTTAGATTTTGCTGATGTGACCTTATTTTCATAAAGTTAGCCTAAATTTCATTTATTTCATAGATTTCACTTTCATATAAAGAATAATGTAGAAGATGAGAGCATCCAACGTGCATACTCGTAGCCTTGCCTTACAAGATATTCCTACATATTTAGACAACGCAACATTTAAATAAAAAATGAGCCCTTAATATGGGAACATGTCCCATGCTTTATCGAAATTTAAACGTCACATATTAAAATTTGTACTTCATTCATGACATGCTGGAAAAAATAATATATTTTAAATTATTTTAGGGTCTGCATGGTAATCATTCTCATTCTCTAATTCTGACTATAGGAACAAAAAAGAATGGGAACACTATTTGGTAATATAAATAATTCTAATTATGTTTCCATAATCAGTTTAAGAGAATCATAATCAATTTTAGAGCAAAATGCAGAACAAAAAGAAATTGATTTTGTAAAAAAGAATCAATTTTGAGAATTAAAAATTTAATGAAGCCTGACACCTTTTACTTTTCATTTTCAGTTTTCTCGTTGCTTTTCCCTCAACCTAATAAAAATAAAATAAAATATTTTTTTGAAAAAAATTGAATTTTTAAAAAAAATCACAAAAAATAGAAAATACCTAAAAATAGAAGAAGCTTAGATTAGGCTAGTTTAACCTTATTTCAAAAATTTGAGTCTAAATTTTTTAGATTTCATAAATTTCACTCTTCTGCAAAAAAATGTCACAAAAGATGAGGGTATCCAACATGTGAATAATAACATATACACAATGTGAGTATCCGCATGTGGAGTTGGAGCCAAACACTCACTTGGACTTAAGACAAAAGTTACAGAACGATAGTGAAGGACTTGGTCTTCTAATAGAGGAGGATAATTTATTTTTTTAAGTATATAATTTGATTATTCGATTGCTATGTTTGTATGTATTTTGAATAAAACAACATTTAAAGAAAAAAAATGAGTTTTTAATATGGAAACTATCCCATCCTTCGGTCGAACTTTAAACGTCATGTATTAAAATGTGCATTTCATTTATAATGAAATTAGTTTTTAATTTATGATGAAATTTTACATAGTAACTACATAGATATTTGACCTAAATGAAAAAAATAGGATAAGAAACAGTTTTTGAAAACAGAAAATTTGTGCAGTGATCAAACGAGTTTCTATTTCAGGAGCTGAAATTTTGGACTGTAATTAAATGCGTTCTGATTATCTAAAACTTATCCATGAATAGGATCAGAAAAAATCACTTTAATCGGAATTAATTTTTCGAAACAGAATGATTACCATGCGGAGACTTCATGTGCATTGAAAATTAATCTTCAATTTGGGATGAAATTTTTTAAATTAACTATATAATTATTTGACTTTAATGAAAAAAGGGAAAAGAAGCACTTGTTTGAAGCAGAAATTTTGTGCAGTTATCAAACACGTTTTGATTCTCTAAAACTCATCCAGAAACAAAAATAAAAAAAAAATTATTTTAATAAGAATCAGTTTTCAAAATTAGAATGATTACCATGCGCAGCCTTTGACCTAATAATATTTGATCCGCATTTCTTCCCATAAGCATCATTCATCTTTTGTTTACTAAAATTTTTGTTTGGTCAACAGACTTGTTTACTAATTTGAATCTAAAAGGAATTTGATGAATAATCGGAAAGTTTCTTCCTTCCAAAGAACTCTTTGCGGGTGTCATCATCGTCAACGCAATTCGACCGTTCCTGTGCCCAAGGAGAAATGTTCAGAGTGCCAATGCATTCTTATAGCGTTACACTCAAAATTTGCCAAATGGCATGCGGGTCCCACATTTCAGATTTTTCTAAAATTCATTTACATTCGCTTTTCATCTTCCGTAAATACCCTCAATCCTTTCTGCTTTTCCAACAAAATCTGTCGCAGCCGACTCGCAGCTGAAGTGGCCTCGCGCTTGTCTGCAACCGAAGGCGAGGGAGCCACGGGCTGAGCCACCGAGATCGCCTGCGGCGAGGGCGCAGAGGCGGCGAGGTCGAGACAAAGGCAGGGATCAAGATCTGTGGATGTGGGTGGTGGTGGCAGTGACGATGACGGCGGCGGGGTGGATGGACGGAGGAGGAGGTCCGTCGGTGGAGAAGTCGCCCACTCCTTCAGCGCCTACTTTCCGTGCGCGTCTTCTCTAGTCCAGCCCCGTGCCGCCGACATGTCCGAGCTCCTCCACCTTGTGGAGCTCCTTGCGTGTGCAGTTATGGAGAGAGAACTCAATGGAGTGATTTTTGTGGTTCTCCACGCAAAACTTATGCTATTATGAGCGAGTTTGACCGAGCGATTACTCCTCTTCCATCTTTTTTTTTCCTGCTTAGAGGGAGCGAGAGAAATGTCCCGAGTAAATTTTAGGCCGCAGAGGGCATGAGGTCGCTTTAGCCACGATGAGTGGCGATCTCGAACGCGAAGCTTGCCCTCAACCAGATCTTGACCCCCGCTCCGGCCTCGCCGCCCACGATCTCGGCGGCTCAGCCCACGGCTCCCTCGCTGCTGGCCACAAGCAGGCGCGAGGTCGCTTGAGCCTCCTCTTTTATTCCTGGGTTTTGCTTGTGCTCTTGCTCTGTGAACTTGAGAAACTGCACAAGGTGGGTGGAGTAGCGCGAAGCAAGCCATCGTCGATTCGCTTTTTTGGTATTCTGTTTTCAAAGAAAAGCTTGTGAAATTGATGAGTGGTTTGGTTGAACCGCGAGGATCTGGTTCCGTAAATGCTAGTGGCCGGCGAGGGCACTGCCTTGGAGAGCTTGTGGGGAGCGAGAGAGTAAAGTCAAAGCTTGGAGGAAGAAGCTGAAATTGACGTTGCCATCGACGGACCTTGATCAATCCGCAGAAATATGGAGAGAGTAGGTTGGGACCTTACGGAGGAGAGCGAAAGTGTAATCTGCAAGAGTTTGCGGGGGAGAGAAAACGTGGAGGGTATTTAGGGAAGATAAAAATTGAATGGAAATTGAATTTTAGGAAAATTTGAAATGTGGGACCCGCATGACATGCGGCAATTTTTGAGTGGAACGTTGTATGAATGCGTTAGCGGTCGTAGGCTACTGAATGTTTTCTCGTGCCGAAGCGGATTCATTTGACTTGTCCCAAAAATCACGACGATGACGATCCAAATTTCATGAGCTTTATCCTAAGCTACGCAATATCCGACGTGGTGTCTCCATCGGCCCTCTGCCCTCCTCGCCCACCACCCATTCAACCCGGACCCAAGAATCGTTACCTCTCTCTGTCTCGCACGAGTTCTCATCTTCACCAAACAGACGCTTGTGGCTGTGACGGCAAACCCCCATCCACGACGAGATTTGTCGTACCCACGTCTTGTTCCGGGCCAAAGCCTCGAAATTCCTGGCCTCCTCGGATCGCCGGAGCTGTTTCGGACATGCTGGGTGGTGGGGGTGGTGGTGGTGGTGGTGGGAGTGTTTATTGGGGTGCTAAAGGGGGTGAGTTCAGAGGGATTGTGGTGGTTTTTGCTTGGGTCTCGATTCAGGAGAGGCACCTGAGGAGCTACGTGGAGCTGTATTCCTCTCTTGGGTGGAATTCCCTCGTTTGTCATGCCGGATTCCTGAACGCGTGAGTTGATTCTTCTGCTTCGAAGTGTAATTTCTCAGTAACATGTGTTGATTGTGTGATTCTGACTTGAGCTGAGCTTGATGCTTCGTTTGTGCAATTATGTGCACCTTGTGCTCCATTTTCGACGATTTTGATTTGTAAAAGTGGATGAAGGTTGTTCGTCGAGCAAACTTGGGTTATTAGGTTGATGGATTTGGTGTAGTCTTAAGCTTGAAGATTGCTATTATTTTGCTATGTACGAGGATGTAGCACTTCGTGGCCTCCTCATGTATCGAGTCTGGGAAGTTGATGTGAAATTTGGATGAAGCAACTATCTGTATTGATTGAAACTGGAGTCTTGGTTGATGACCAGACCAAACTGTCTTAAAGCACATAAATGAGACAAAAATGGATATTGGCTTATGGAATTAGGCCTCAGGCGGGAAAGATTGCAGTTTGGTTGAAAGTAAATTGCGCTATAGCTTTCCCTTAGTCTGTCTATCATCCATATGATGCCCAAGCTTCTTTTGATGGTTTTGGTTGAAGAGAGTATGACATGGACACAATTATGACATGTTAATCATCTAGGTATGATTGTTGAATGAGGTGAAGTTCTAGAAAGGGGATCCAGAGTTTGAAAAAGCTTCATTTTCAGGGTTAAAAGTTATTGGTAAAGAAACCACTTTTGATTAGAACACTATACTTATGCTGTTCACTGAAGTCACTCTACTTTTGAAATAGTTTCAATTTGTTAAATAGCATTACTCTTTCGTTTGAGAAACTTTGGGAGAAGATGACATGGTGCTTATGAAAATATGACACGTCACTTCAGTTTTCTATAAGTTCTTTTGGCGGTTGATCCAATTCAAACTATGTCATATGTACTATGATCTAATTGAAATTTTTGAAATAGAGTGACCTAATTGTAAGTAATGCAAGAATTAAATTACCATGGAAGTAATTTATCTCAAGATATGCTTGCCACAGAAAAATACAAACAAGGACCATTCTAGTGTCTTCCCTTAACATGATTAATTTTTGGATTGCATCATTACGACCAAACCATTAGGTAATTGGTACATCTCATCGGCCACCGTTCTCATTCTACGTGGTACAGTAGCTATTTTTATATTCTAAAAAGTGGATGAGGACAGAGAAGGAAGTCTAATAACCTGTCAGATGTTGCTTTTTTGCTGAAGATGGTGAGTCACAAATGTAGTTGTGTAAAGGACCCTATTCGACAATAGTATTTTTGCCTTTGTGCGTTTGTATGGAGTATATCTGCTGGCATTTGTAATTTGTGTTAACGCTGAGGAAATTTATCCATGTTTATCAGTTATCACACGTATTTGAATATGGCTGCATTACTCATAACTCATGAAGAAGGAAAATGGTGAAATTTGTTATCATGAAAGCAACAAATCTCGAGCTTAATAGCATATGGCAAAGTGCAAAGTCAGGTATTAGGCCTCTTAAATTTTCTTGAAGTGAGTTGTAATCTCTACCCTTTATTAATTCTCTAATTGCAAAAGCTCTGTTCAATGAAGTAGAGACTTCTCATCTTATTTATTGCTGTACAAAATTGGATTCTTTGTTGGAATTGCCAAAAAGCATTCAGTTGAAAGAAAATGCTTTGGAATTTTCTTCTGTGCTTTCAGATCCCGTGTGGAAGAGTTTCCCTATTTCTGGGTTATACAACACTTAAATCATAAGAGTTTTTCACAGGTTTGCTTCCGAGAAGGCAATGTCAATGGCATTTTTTGTGCTTAATGAGCTTCTCAAGGTTAGTTTTCATCATAGTGCAACAAAGTGTGGTCGTTTCGTATACCATACAAACTTTTATGCTGATCCTATCTCGTATTTTGTTGTTGTTTTTTATTTTTATCTTGTAGAAATTAGGGCTTGCTATGGTAGGATTCTCTTCCTTCTGTGTAGCACTATCTTGTTTATGTGTAGCTTCCCTCCTACACTTCTCCCTACCGAAAAAAATAAAAATAAAAGATCTAAGATGACAGTGAAGTGATACTACTTGGTCTTTGTGGGAATGCAGGAGCTAGAAATTAAGCCACGTCCTGTAGTCTTTGCAGCTTTTTCTGCGGGTTCAAAGGCCTGTATGAGCAAGGTTTTTCAGGTACGTTCAGCAGTTGTCTGTCTGGATCAAGTACTTACATTCACTAATGTGTTCAGTTTTCATGTTTCAATAAGATAATCTAAATATGTGCTGTTCTAGCAGATCATCGAGAGACCGTGTGAGAGTCAGCTGAACTGGGTATGCATAAACTCCCCTTATTCTGATTGAGGCTTTTGAACTTCGAATATGTTTCCCCTTTTTGTGTCCATTTCATTTGATATCTTGTCGTTATTTGCTATGATGCATATGTTGTTCTGAAAGTTATTTTCTTTCGTGAAGGACAAATATGGATTGGTGAGAAACTGTGTTTCTGGGCACATATTTGATTCCAGTCCAGTAGATTTTACAAGTGATTTTGGTTCTCGGTTTACTCTGCCTTCTACCATCCTAAAACGGCCTGTACCAGCAAAAGTCGTCTCTTGGATAGTCAAAGGTGTTTCCTCTGGTCTAGATGCTCTGTATCTTACCAGGTTTGAAGCCCAGCGTGCTGAGTATTGGCAAAACTTGCAATCTTCAGTTGTAAGTCGAATTGCTCAATAATGTCTGTTTTGCTTTCCTTGATGGGTTTCTGAAATACATTTTCCTCACTGGTAGTGCATTGGAGCTCCATATCTCATCTTATGCTCAGAAGATGACAGCCTTGCTCCTTATCAAACGATCTTCACCTTTGCCGAGGATTTACGAGGTTCTGGTGCAGATGTTAAGCTTGTGAAGCTGCATGGCTCCACTCACAATGGTTTGTTACAAAACTGTCTTCCCTCAATATGTCACATTATCATAAATAGTTGCTCTTGTTTTATTCATGAAAAAAAAAAGTTCACGTGCTAGAAGTGGTGGTAAGTTATACTTTCCGTATTTCTATGTTTATGCTTGAGAAAATTCCTGCTCTTGCACTGGGAACTTGTCTTGCGTGGTAGGAGGTTAAAGGGGCTGGGCCATTTCATGTAAACAAAGTGAATTTAATTGAACTTTGAGGTGGGGACTTAGGAGTTTTTGCTACTGAGACCATAACCCGACCCAACAGCAGATATAAGAAGTGGATAGAATTGATTAAAGTTGTTTTTAAAAAGGTTTGACTCATTTCTCTTATTCTTTTTTCGGTTTGGGTCACTTTCTTCTTAAATATAGACAGACAAGCAAGAGAGGTGGAAAGAAGCTAGCCAACCCTAGGAGTGGCTGAAACCTGAAAGAACAACATAACCTGCAGATATATTTTCTGGATCTGACAGGTGAAAAGAGGGAGATGAGTAGTTTTGGATGTCAGGTTTTGTGCAGGGGTATTTCGTTTGTTTTTTGGTTTTTTGTTTTTTTGGAGGCAGGGGAGAGGTTGTAAGGGTAGGGAGAGAGGCAAATTTTTAAGTTATCGTGGAGTAGACAGTTAAGGTGGTCCTTGATTAAACACAACCATCAGTTTTTTCTCTGTGTGGTATTTATGTAGTCGAAGCTAATGATTGGTCCTGGAGTAAATAAGCTTTTACTACTGTATCAATCTTTGCTTGAGAAAGGAGAAATGTAGGTGACCTACTGCTTTGATGTGGGAAATTGGTTACAGTTGACTTTACTCGAAAAGGTCAAGTTGGCAGGTGTCTGTGAAAGCAAAAATTTAATTAACAATTGAGAACTGAAAAATTAGTGAGGTTGCTTGAAGGGGCTTGAACGCCTCCTCCAGTAAGCCATATTCATATGCTTTTAAATTTTAGGTGTTCAAGGCATACATGTAAACCCATGTAGTATATTTAGGCCTTTCGTTTCCTTGTGCTTCTGTGCTTGCAGTGCCAAAACTGAATCGAGAACCAAAATTCAAACCTTATAAAATAGAACCAAAGTATGTTTGATTGGGTTGGCTCAATTTTCAGTTTGGCCAGTTTCCTCCCCTCTTGCATTGTGCACATAATGTCACCATAATGGCTATATCTACCCTCTTTTCTATATCGAGGTTGCCTAATTTGACACCTTTCTGGCCACTGAAAAAATTGTCACGGTGTTCTCCTGAATAAAAGAGAGAATAAGAATGCATTTATCTGGAGAAAGTTTCTTGTTTTCTCGGGATTTTGTTTCCTTCTGTTAAATTCACTTATCTCTAGTCAGCTGAGTAATTTGCTCGTTTTGCTGAAAATATTTCGAATGATGCTAATTTTTTTTTGTTTGGCCCAAGTCTAATAATAAGAGGGTTCTTTAGAAAGTTGTTCACCTAATGCGTCTTCAAGCACATTTTCTGCTTTCCCTGCTACCATAGAACTGAGAAACTCCTGCGAAATCACACTGTTCTTGCATGTACACCCTGCACAACAATTGAGAGATGAGTTAAAGAGCTCGACGAAAAAATTAGTCGATATGGTATCTTGAGTGAGCATTTGTCGATTTGGAGGTCTTTTTAGATGTAAAACATGGATTCCAGGCATAATGTTCCAACCCGGGCTCAATATCTAACCATCCCATCTTATTCTCATGTATATGTAGACGTGTCTGTATCTAACATGTAAATACGTCTATGCAAACTATAGATACATAAAGATAATATGGCTACCACGTAGATAGTTACATAAATATGTTCGTGCATGCGTGCATAAATATGATATGCACGCATGCACATACATATTTATGCATTAAACAGAGAATACATCTCATGATGTTGATACAACCAGAAGACCGCTGCATTAAACAGAGGAAGCCTACTATGTTTACATGACAAAGGAGCTTTTACTTCGCCTCTGGCTTATGGACCTTCTAAATTCTCGTCTCTGGCTTTCCAGGTCATTATAAGCATTATCCAATCCAATATCGTGCTGCCATAGCCAGTTTGTTCTCGAAGGCAGCTTCCATATTTTCCCAACGATTCCAGCAACTTGAGGAAGAGAGAACTAGAATGGGGAGCAAGTGCGACGAGATCTCGGAGTTGATATGTGACCTCCAAAATGCAGCCGTGAACTCCAACCAGAGTCTAAGAAGGGTTGCCACAGGACCCAGTGACCATTTCTTCCTCCCGAGTTCAGTGAAAGACAGTTACGCAGCCTCTGGGTCCTCCGACAATGAGCAAAAAGAGTCCTTGAATCTCACACAGAATGCCCCAGGGATCAGCGCGCACAGCATATTGGGCCAGATGCTGTTCGACATCTGTGTACCCAAGAACGTGGAGGGCTGGGACATTAAGTTTTCCGGTTCTTTGAACGGACAACCGTATGCTTGTGCTCGGAAGCTGTCGCCATCTCGTGAAATCAAATCCATACGCAGGTCAAGATTGTAACGTAAGGTACAGTTAGGGTCCTTGGGAACTTTTTGCTGAAAATTTTGCATGACTTTGCTGGAGATTCTGTGCGACATCTGGTGATATCGGAAAGCTCGGCGTGACATCTCATGAAACCAGAGGTATTGTGGATATAGAGGCTGATGCTTGGTATTTCTCTGGCATGAAAGTGTACAGAAAAGCTTAACAGAACGGACCTTCCATAGACGAGTCCAATCCTTGTAAGAATGATGGCGTTCCTCATCGACCATATAATATGCGTGTGACTGTATGGTCCATGGATGTGTGACATATCAATATAGGCGATTCTCGTTACTAGCTACGGGTACTATGGGATCACTGCTGCTGATGGTTTGAAGGAGATTCAGCTGTTACTAGTGTAAATATAGATGGATAGAGGTGTCAGGTTCACATATATATAACTACTCTCTTGTGACCGAGTGTACCTATGCAACACGGTTTTTCGAGTCATCTAGTGCGTGTCGGCCCGATCATGTAAATAACCATTTTCTTGTGTCCGGGTATGCTTATGAGATACGGTTTTTCGAGTCATCAAGCGCATGTCGACCATACAGATTTCAAGTCTGTCTACTGCTTCTCAAGAGTTCGCGATGGGAGTGTCACTTCAATTTGTGGTTTGTTTCTTCTTTAGCTGCTCTTATCTCTTTCATCTGCTTCTGGCTGAGCCAGGTTCCTTGCTAAATTCATGTCTCGGCAACTTATTACGACTCTTGCGGGCGTTTCTTTCGTTAACAGCTCCAAACAACGATTACCTTTTACCTTTTTTGTTTTTTTATTCAAGTTTTTTGAAATTTTGAAATTCTTGAAAGTTTTATATGTAAATCCTGACAAGAAAATTGGGAAAAAGTGTACAAGAATTTATAAATTTATTGTATTTATGTCAATTTAGTATTAAATCTTCAATCGTGTCAATTAGTCTTAAACATTTGTGCCAATTGAGTCTATCCGATCAGTTTTGCCCACGTGCACGCTGACATAAGTATTTATTTACAATTTGTCATGTGTTTTTATTTTATAATAATCTTGCTAGTTTCTTATTCTTCTTCTTCTTGAAGGCTGCAAAGGTCCATGACAAATCCGTGCTGCCCCAGACAAGGGCTACGGTGCCCTTGCCGTTGGCAAGGGGCCGTGGATCATAGAAGGGCCCGAAAATTCTTGCTTGATGACATCAAAATTAGGGCCAAATTCCATAATAGGAAAAAAAAAAAAAACCTTGACTTTAAAAGGGTGAATGATAACCATTCTATTCTAGAAAAAGTTTTTTTTTTCTATTTCTGTTTATAAATGATTTTTTTAGCAAAAAAATGCATTTGATAACGACATCCGCATAGGCCCCGTGTTGACCTCTGACTCCCGCGTTGGCCCGCACTAGCCGGTGTGGGAGTCTGACATCCGCACAGTGCCTTGACAGCATATGTGCGAGTAGCCCATGCGGTTTTTTGGTTAATTATTTTATATTTATAAGTTTTTAAATAATTATTAATAATTAATTTGAAAATTTTGAAAATATATAAAATAATAAATAATTTCGTTCAATCACTCCGTGGTCTTGATTGATTATTCATTTGCTTGCTCGATTGTTCGTTTGCTCTACGATCTCGATAATTCGTTCGTGCGCTCACTCATTCGTTCGCTCCGCGGTCTCAATTGATTGATTATTCGCTCTGTGGTCTCGATCGCTCGCTTGCTCGTTCGTTCGTTAGTTTGCTTCGCAACCTCAATCGTTCGTTCGTGTGCTCGCTCATTCGTTCGCTTCGTGGCCTCCATTGATCGTTTGTTCGTTCCGCGGTCTTATTCAATCGTTCGCTCACTTGCTTGCTCGTTTGTTCGCTTCGTGACCGCGATTGCTCGTTTGTTCGCTCTGCGGGCTCGATCATTCAAGGCAAGTTGAGAGCAAGTGCTCTAAAGAAATTTACACAAGACATTTTAAAAAAAAAATAGAGTACAAGTCGAGCAAGGGCAAAAAAAAAATTACGAGTACGAACAATCGAAGCCGCGTAGCAAATGAACGAGCGAGTGAACGAATGAAAGATTGAAGCCGTAGAGCGAATGAACAAACAATCGATCAAGATCGTAGAGCGAATGAACGATCGATTGAGACAGCAGAGCAAATAAACGAGCAAGTGAACGAAATTATTATTATTTTTTTGGGTAAGGTAGTGAACGAAATTATTTATTAATATATATATTCATAATTTTTCTAATTAATTATAGATAATTATTTAAAAACTTATAAATATAAAATAATTAACAAGATTAAAAAAAGGCAAAATGATACAAATAGTCCCTAAATTTTGGCAGAATGTGCAATAAGGTCCATGAACTTTTAATTTATTCAATTTAATCCTTGAACTTTGGCAGAATGTACAATTTGATCTCTAAACTTTTGATTTGTTCAATTCAGTCCCTCAACTTTTAGTAAATGTTCAATTTAGTCCCTAGGTTATATGAAAATGTTCAACTTTATCCCCGATATTAATTAACAAAAGGACTGTATTGAACATTTTCCTATAATTCAATGACTAGATTGAACATGCACTAAAATTTTATAGACTAAATTGAATAAGTCAAAAGTTTAGGGGCCAAATTGCACATTCTGGTAAAGTTCAAGGATTAAATTGAACAAATTAAAAGTTCATGGACCATATTGCACATTCTGCCAAAACTTAGGGACTATTTGTGTCATTTTGTATTTTTTTAATCTTGTTAATTATTTTATATTTATAAGTTTTTTAAATAATTATCTATAATTAATTTGAAAAATTATGAATATATATATATTAATAAATAATTTCGTTTACTACCTTACCCAAAATAATAATAATAATTTCGTTCACTTGCTCGTTCGTTTGCTCTGCTGTCTCAATCGATCGTTCATTCGCTCTACGATCTCAATCGATTTTTTGTTCATTCGCTTTACGGCTTCAATTGTTCATTCGTTCACTCGCTTGTTCATTTGCTACGTGGCTTCGATTGTTCGTACTCGTAATTTTTTTTTTGCCCTTGCTCGACTTGTACTCTATTTTTTTTTTAAATGTCTTGTGTAAATTTCTTTAGAGCACTTGCTCTCAGCTTGCCTCGAATGATTGAGGCCGCAGAGCGAACAAACGAGCAATCGCGGTCACGAAGCAAACAAACGAGCAAGCAAGCGAGCGAACGATTGAACAATACCGCGAAACGAACAAACGATCAATCGAGACCGCGAAGCGAACGAACGAGCAAGCGCACGAATGAACGAATGAGCGAGCGAGCGATCGAGACTGCAAAGCGAATAACTAATCAATTGAGGCCGCGGAGCGAACGAATGAGTGAGCGCACAAATGAACTATCGAGATCGCAGAGCAAACGAATGAGTGAACAATCGGTCGATCGAGAACGTAGAGCAAACGAACGAACGAGTGAGTGAATGAAATTATTTATTAATATATGTCGTGAATCGTACAAGACACTGTGCGGATGTTAGACTCCTACACAGTCAGAGCTCCGCACGAGGCCTGTGCCGAGATTTGAATTCCGCATGGCCCCGTTTGGATAAATAAAAAAAAAAATCTAACCCATTTTCCTAATTTTTTTAAAGGACTCATTCAAAAAAAAAAAAAAAAACCCCTCAGAACTCGGACCAGAACAGAAACATCATCGAAGGTTAAACAAGACGACGGAGAGTCCCGCCCTCCCTCCCTCTACCTTTTGTCAGGGCCTCCGCAGTCATCTTCACCATCTTCACCATCCTCTACTACCGCTTCTCCCGCTGGCGCGAGAAGATCCGATCTTGCCAGCCTCCTCCGCCTAAACCCCTCCGTAGGCTAAGAAGTTCTCGAGGCCATTCGTCAGCGAAGAGATGTTGGCAAGGTCAAGCCCGATTACGGGGGAAATCACGAAGAGGTTCTGATTTGCGCACACAGTCCTCGCTTGCGGAGGGGTTCGTAAAAGAGAGTAATAAAAATGAGTTTCTTGAGTGGTGGATTTGAACCGCCAAATGTAAGCGAATGGCCACGCTTTGCAGGATCAGAGGATGATGAACAGTGCTTCTTCAATCCAAGTCAGCAAAAGTTGAGGATATAATTCGAAGTAGGCTTCAAATTAAGCATTTGTTTGTTTCCCGTTGTTTTCCTCGTCATTTTTAGCCTCCCAAAGCTTGTCTTAAGATTGTAAAGCCAGATTTTGCGCGGGATGTTCCACACCTGTTGCTCCCTATAAAATGGAAAAGCCTTGTCCCGACTCCCATTGCGGTCTATCGATGCACTGGTATATTTATGAGAAATATAGTAAAATGTCTCTAAGACACTTTTAAAGTACTTAAATGACAAAATTCATGGAACATTTATGTCGCTTGCCATGTCGGATTTCGAATGCCTGAATTTCATCAATGGCGAACTCGAGACTTGATTGGCCATTTTTCGCAAACTCCAAATTCTCCATTAACCAACTATCAACATCTTAGTCCTTGTTTCTTCACTTTATCTTCGCATGTGTGCTTTATTCACTAGGCGCGCATGACAACACTTCTCACCAAGAAATCAATTTATGATCATAAGTTGATTTCTATATCTCTCCTTAAAAACAAAAATTGATTTTTCTACTTCTGATCAAAGAAATTCGTTTGGTAACGATTGAAATTTTCTATTTCTGAAATATTGTTAATAAAATCTTTAGCTGCAGTCGGCGATCGGCAGACGACGGTGGTGATTCGTGTGCTTGAAGAAGTGATTCTGGAAATGAGAAGTAAAATTCTTTTACTTCTCAAAGTTAGCCAAAAATCCAACCAGAAGTAGAAAATACTACCATAAGTCCATTTTTTTTACCAAACGAATTCCTATGTTAGATTAAATTCTGTCGGAGAAATTTAGAATGGAAAGTGTTATCGGACATGCGCTAAAGAGTCAGAAACAAATTTAATATTTCGTTAGGTATACTACGTTTGACGGTCATGATATAAGTCAAGATAAGATAAAATTTATTTTTATTTTTTATGAATCATATTTATAATTTGATTTCTTTCTTTTTTATGATATATAGTTTACATATGTATACACACATACACTTAGTATCTATATCTTTAAATATTTTAAGTACAATAGCATAGTTTGTTATTTAATGAAAATTTTTATTAAAAAATGATGGAAGAGAATCAAAATAATGATAAAAAGATATTTATAATTAAAAAATAATAAAAAATGAAGTAGAAGAAACTTGATTTTAAGTAAATATATTCAAACTTGAAATTTTTTTTGCTAATTCTTGAATAAAAATGGTAATGAAATTTTTAAAAAAACTAGCATATCCATCTCCGTCTACTATATCTCTAGTTTATGTGGAAGTTTTATGTTTGTTCTGTAACTTTATAATTTTTTGTAAAACTTTACGAAAATAGCAAGATAGTTTCAAACTTATACTGTTTTTTAACCTTCTGGTTCACATCAAAAGTCTAAGAAAAGTAGAAGAGAGTCAAACATTTTTCTTTTCTGTAACTTTGTGTTTCATATTGAGGTTTAATGAATGTCGCGAAAAAGGTAAAACTTTTCAACGCAAGTTGAATGTTTTTATTTTATTTCTTTTACTAGATTCAACACTGAATTATAAGAGATTATTATATTTTTCGCTTGTGCCTTTTCAAATTTATTTTACATTGATGTATCGTATATGCCAAACAATGAATATAATATGATATGAACATATTTGACTTTATTACTGTAATTCACCAAACACATGATATGATATGAAAACATGATATAATATGATAAGATCTTTGGATTTCATATCATATCATATTCAATCCTATCCTGACTAAAAATTCGGGCGACCAAACGAAGCCTAAAGGGCTGGATAGATTCCCATGGTAATACATAGTCTACGGAATATTTAGCTTAATCCTCCCTCTCTCTTATCTTACTAGTTAATAAACAAACCTTACGGTTTTATTATGATCAATAGTAACAATTCCTGAGACGAGACAAGAACAACAAAACTCCTAAAAGATGCGAAATTATTCACAAAATCAAATCGTGTACGGTGCAACGTGAATATACCATGTGAATGTGATACGGCGACACGAGTTTGAGTTTGGCTACCGTCTCACCACTCGCAATTTTGGCACGTCATTTCGCGATGCATTGTGGGCCCATATAGGTATCGTTTGCTAATACACCACACACGACGGATCAATATTTGAACAAAAACTATTTCCGACATCATCCCATTTCGAAGACTCACGAAAACACCTCGAATGGTTTCACAATCCGTTACGCGTACAACAATTTGTTGCACTACTTCAATTATTCTGTGCGTAAGATATCCAACATCTGATGTTCGTACAGCAATATCCACAATTATTTTGCGGCCTTTATAGCAATAAATGGTAAATTATGTTAAAGATAATCCTTCGCTTAAATTGCTTTGAATGAATGAGTAAATCAATCATTTGTCCTTGAGGATCTGATATTAATCCTTTCACGTCTGCTAGTTAGCAGTAATTCAACTTTTTAGGTCGCAATTTACTCGTAGTCATCATAACTTATTTACAGTTACATACGGTAGTTTGACTAATTCACCTCGAATTGTTGTGAGTGATGGTACTTATACTTAGTAATGATCCTCAATAACTGTAAATTTTCGATGAGTCCTTATAAATGACTAAGTATCTATCTTTCAAATGTAGTAACTCACTGTGAGTTTGTGGCTCATATCATGTGTTACTTTCACAGTTAATATAAGGACTGTCTTGCTAATAAAGCCCTATTAAAATTTATTTTCTTTTGTCATAAATTCAATTTTGCTATTGGCATCTCGAGAAATGTATTATTTTCAAATTTTGGCTCCAAGCAAGCCCTACGAAGTACGGATAGTAGCAGGCCCCACCTTTGATGGCAATCACTAATTTATTTTTCCAAAAGAGAAACCAAACGGTCCTTCCTCTCCATACTCCTCGGTTCTCACATTCTCGCCATTCACCCACTTTCCCTGTGCGTGCGAGGTCCACAGAGGCCTGTCGTGTTGTCCTGATCTTTCCAACAGGGGAGGGGGGAGAATCTCCCATGGCGATTTGTGAGAAGCCGCAACCTCTCCCACCTTCTTCCAATGTCTCTCTCTATCTCTAGACGTTCATGTTCCTATCTTGGTGGTTTTTGTGTGTGTGTGTGTGTGTGTGTGCGCGCTTTTACTGACATTTTTATCTGGGTTCAGCGAGGAATGTCACTGAGGAGGAAGGAGAAGCTGCTCTCTAGAAAGCCTCTGGGTCTTCAAGAAGCTTCCTGTAAGCAGGTGAGAAAACATGGGACACCCTCCGTTTCTTCAGTCCTTACAGTCATTCACTCTCTCTCCTGGTGTTTTTTCTTTTTCCTTGTTGGCATTTCGCTTAGGTTCAGTATGGAACGTCGCTGAAGAGGAAGGAGAAGCTGCTCTGTGGAAAGCCATTGGGTCTTCAAGGAACTTCCGATAAGCAGGTGAAAAACATGGACACCCTCTGTTTCTTCAGTCCTCCTCTCTCTCTCTCTCTCTCTCTCTCTCTCTCTATGTTAGTGTTCTGTCCCGTGCCTGCGCTCCTGTTGAAGTTTTGATTTCTGGGATGTGATTTCGATGGCGTGCTTGAACGAGAAGTTAAATGGAATGGGTGAAAGTGAGTGAGTGAGTGAGTGAAGAAACGGAGGGTGTCCATGTTTTCAAGATCGAAATTTTAAGATGGATTTTTCTGTCCAAACATAAACACAGAGACTTCAAATACTCTCGATCGATCGACTTCTTGTTCAACTGATTACTTCAACCTTTTACATCTCGAGCTCAACTTTGAAATGAATTGCTCGACAAAATTTATTCTTTTAACAACATTTCGCATGCTTATGTGACTGACTTGTTGCTACACATCTCCACATTGTTGATCAGGTGATCTGTTGTGGTTTGGGTGAGCTGAAAAGGTTAGTTGAGTACATGCCAACGGCTGTGCTGCCTGTCTTAACTTGTTGCACATTTAAGTTCTCTTGTGACCGACGAAGGGCAGAAAAAATCTGATTCTTAGTTGATCAAATACGAAAAGTTTCCATTTCAGTCGAAAGAGAGAGAGGACCGCGGATGACGGATATCTTACTGATTCTGCAAATGATGCCATGGAGCGAGCAAAAAGAGTTCGGTCTACTCTGTCGCCAGAGTATCCAGTCATGGTTAAGCATATGCTACCATCACATGTTACTGGCGGATTTTGGCTGGTCAGTCTCATGCTTGAATCTGGTGCAGTTCGAAGTGTCCTGAAAAAACAAAAGCCTTGAAGCGTTTAATGATCCAGCAATTCTTGTTGACAGGGTCTCCCAAGGCAATTCTGCCAATCGCATTTGCCACAGCAAGATGTAACTATTACTTTAGAAGACGAAAGCGGCAAAGGATATGAAACCAAGTACCTTTGGGCGAAGACGGGACTGAGCGGTGGCTGGAGAGGGTTTTCCATTGCTCACAATTTGCAGGAGGGCGACGCATTGGTTTTCCAATTAGTCAAGCCAACCCGTTTTAAGGTGATATCTGTTTCTACTGTTTGTTAATTCTTATTGCAAAGGAGAGAAGGTTGCAAAATGAATTCGACATTCCGTATACCGATGGGAGATCTTTAGTTCTCATTTTTCTGTAGGTTTTCAAGAATACGGGTTTTTCTTCCGGTGTTCTGCTCCCTTAGACAAACAAACATTAGGAATGCTGGAGAAGCAAACCGTTTTTGCAAGGAAGTTACTAACCACATGCTCTGTTTGAACTATATTAAAGAAGGAGAAAAGAAGTAGGGTTTTCGATGGCGTAGACAAGTTCTTAAGTTCATTAAATTGATTTCACTAAAAAGTGAAGATTTTGGAGAACTTCTGTGCTAAGGTGATATACAGATGCACCTTAACATCATTAGTCATTGCATTAAGGAAGACTATGCAAGTTTGAATAGATTCTTGACAAGGACACTGAAGGATTCTTTGAGAGATTGATTTGTTTCGCTAGCGACGTATTTAGTACGTAAGATGATCGCGAGCATCCCTCCGGGTCATGATCAGCATCAATTAGTTCATTGACTAGTACATGTAATCTGCTTGATGATCAAATTAGAACTTGATTTCAGGTTTACATTGTGAGGAGAAGCAGTTTCGATGATGTGGATGGGGCTCTTGGCCTCCTTAGTTTGGACCCCTGCTTAAAAACAGGGGATTCTGGTATGTTTCTGCTCCAAGATAATTCCTGGGCTGTCGCTTTCCAGTCTTTCTTTGTTCTTCACTTTCGACTATGAAGCAGAGAACGGCTGCGAGATATCGGATGATGATTATTGGAAGCCTCTCACAAAGGAAGATCCTCCAGAAAACTTTCAAAAGGACAACTTAAGAGCCTGCAATGCTCTGGCATTGCCCGTCACCGATCAGGTCAAGAGTGATCCCGGAAATCCTGTCCCTGAAGTCCTCGACGGAATCCGGTTCTCTGAAAAATCCATCGACTTTAAAGATGTGAGAAGCGTCGAGAACTTTGAGATAATAGCCAATGACCTGGTCATTGACTCCGAACTGTCCGGCCACTTCAGACTCAAATACTACGAGCTTTGCCGGAGTCAAAAGTCGTATCTCCATGGTTGCCTCCTCGAAGGGTTGAACTACAAACTTGCCGCCGGTATAATCTCTGAGACGGTGAACGTAGCAGACGCGATCCAGGCTTCGACGATCACGACGTCGATGAAGGAATTCGATATCTGGAGCAAAACACTGAAGGCATTTCAGGACATGGGCATGGACGTGGGGTTCTTGAAAGCCCGGCTCGAGCTGCTCCTGGAACTCGCGATGAGATCAAACAGGTACAGAGAGGCGGAGAGTGAACGGGCTCGGGCCGAAGAGGAGAGGTGCAGGCTCGAGGCGAAGCTCGCGGAAGTAAGAGGAGCGATGAGCAGGCTCGACGATGAGATCGAGAGTCTGCGCAGAGGGAGCAATGACCTCAAGACTGCATTCGAAGAAGTTGCTAGTGCTCCTTGGTGATTGTGAGCGGCTATGTTTTGGCTTTTTTGACATGCATTCTTTTGGAAAGAGGAGATGAAGAGATCATCATGGTTGTGAAGAGTTAGACAATTTACCAGCATGTGTAGTTTTTTGTGAATCTCTGGGAAGGGGAGACAATTTACCAGCATGTGTATATCAGCCCATTTTGATCAGTGCTGATTCTCCTAACCGAACCCTTCAGACAAATTGATAGAAGTGCACATTGATTTTGCACAAATTTCTCTGGCTGGAGCTAGTCATGGGCGGTTCGATGAAATTACCGGTTCCGGTTCCGCAAAAAGGCGAAACTAGTGGTTCCGGGCAGGTTCTTGATTTCGGTTCCGAACTTTTATTTTATTTTTTAAAAAATATATCTCAAATAATGAAATAAAATTAATAAATTATTAATTATAAACTATAATCATATTGTATATTGCAATAAAATTTCGAGAAAAAAAAGAGGAGGAATAGGTTTGAACTTAATGAATTATCATTAAGCGCCTACATATAGAGTCTAGGTCGAGTGCCTTAAAAAAGGGAGTCCATTAAATTTTCTTGGGATAGAATAATCAAAGCTCATGTAGTTATCTTAACTTTGGTAACCCAACTTACCTCATCATTAATTGTCGCTATTCGTTGTTGTGGTGGTAGTATCTTCACATTCTTCACCGAATAATTCGTTTTCTTGATTTAGTTCTTGTTGTCGAAATTTAGCATGTGTCCAATCATCGACACTAACTTGAATCTACACACTTTTCGGAATTAATCTTGAAAGGCGGAAGTCCAAAATTAATCATCCAGCGCTACATACTTGTTCAACTACCATTGTTGAAGAAGGGGTCGCTAATATCTGTTTTGCGATGAGAGATACAATTGAAAATTGAGTTAAATGTTTCTTCCACCACTCAACAATCTTGAAATTTGCGTTGTGTTTGGATTCACTAAACTTAAAAGCAATTGTTAAATAGTTTTCTAATTCAGAAATACAACCTGCTGCCCCCTTCTGTTTTTTTTTTCTACTCATGAGCATTTTATGCCCTCTACTAAGTGAAATATTTGCATCGTTTCGTGAGACACTATGTTAGGCAAATACATTGTCACTCAAATCATATCTACTACAAAATTCATTATATAATTCTACTAAAACTTCTCTAACCTCCAATTGTATAATTAAAATATTTATTACTTCATCCAAATGTAAACAATTATAATAATAATACCTAAGATAATCTAATAAATCATCTAATTTAGTATGCGTATCGAAAACAATACTAACTAAATGGACAAGAAGAATGTTCAAATAATAATACAACAATTTTTCTCACATTACTAAAATACTTGAAGCTAATTCAGTATTTTTTTCATATTCATCAAAATATTAACACACTCTATTAAAAAATAAATGCATAGTAGGATAATAAATACCAGATAAAGTATTAGTAGCATCATTAAAAACTTTTAAAAAATCTAAATAAATTTGCAAACGTCCCAATGTTGCGGGAGTAAAGTAGTATCGGGAACAATATTTCGAAATAAATAAACATAATAAATTTTTGTAATCAAAAGTTTATAGAATCATCTCGTAGTCGTAGTAGAATTCCAACAAGTCGGAATATCTTTTGGAAAACTTTTTACTTTTCTCCCATGTTGTTTACAAAATTTACCCCAAACTTTCATAAGATGAGAACGGCTCCATAAAAATCTAATGCACTCTTTATTGGGTCAAGATAAGTCACAAAAACTTGTAAATCATCTTATACATATAAATTCAAAATATGGCAATCACATTTAATGTGAAAAAATTATCCGCCAAAAGAGGGTTTACAAATTTTTTCTAACTCAGGAGTGGAAGCAATATTTGCGGTGGCATTATCAAAATCAATTGAAAAAACTTTATTAATCAAATCATATATTTTTTAAACTTGTCTAATTAATACATAAATATTATGGGTCGTATGCCTTTAAGGAAAAATTCGAAATGCAAGAAGCCTTTTTTGAATAACCCAATCATCACTTACCCAATGACATATGACATCCATATAAGAAATAATATTCCAAGAATCACTCCAAATATCATTACCTATATGTACACGTCCATTGAATTCTCCAAAAATTTTTGTCATTTTTTTTTATAAACATGGTTAAGTTCGCGTCTAAGGGTAATTCTCAAAACAGATGATATTTGCGAAGCCAACGCAATATTTACCAAATAGATAAAATTAAAATTTTCACTAGTACTAAACGGAGCATGATCAAAGGCAACATATTCAGCTAATATTTGTTTATAGAGTTCATGAGTGTAACATAATAAAGGATTAATATTAGAATTGATGTACTCGAAAATTTGTTGTTGGCTAGTGTCGACCCCCACTTACGTTGGATATTTTTTCGTCAGATGCCGACGAAATGTTTGTCGGCATCTGACGAAATGTTTAACTCAGCCTATGCAGTCTACATAGCCTGTCCCAAGTCAGGTAAAAGAGGAGGGTTACGTCAGGCGTAACGAGCTGGTTATAAAAAAAGAGCTACCTCTATGAGATGAACCCTATTGATATTTCGTTGGAGCGTACCCTTCTTAGAGACGCGTTGCATCGGTGCCCAAGTGTAGCGAAAAATGAGCAAGGGTCTTTGCACTAAGATAGGTGGGTGCAAGGGGTAAGGAAGCTAGCCTTGGGCCATCATTCCCAAAGTGATGCGCCACATCGATGCTTGGATGTGGTGATAAATGATCAAGGATCCTCACACTTCCGTGGGCGAGTGTGAGGGTTAAGAAAAGCCCATGGGGTATGAATTAGATTGGGGAGTTGGAATGTAGGAACCTTAACGGGTAAATTGAGGGAATTGACAGATACTTTTGCTAGAAGAAAAGTGAATATTATTTTCCTGCAAGAGACTAAATGGAAAGGAGAGAAGGCTAAGGAAGTGGATGGCATCGGATTCAAGCTATGGTATACAAGCACAACAAAGAGTATAAATGAAGTTGGGATTCTGATCGATAAAAATTTTGGGGATAGAGTGGTTGTTGTTAAAAGAATAAGAGATATGATTATTTTAGTTAAGCTAGTATTGGGGGATTTGATTTTGAATATCCTTAGCGTGTATGCCCCTCAAGTTGGACTGCAAGCGTCCAAGAAGAACAGATTTTGGGAAGATCTGGAAGAGATTTTAAGGCGGATACCACACGAGAAGAAGGTATTCATAGGAGGAGATCTAAATGGACATGTCGGTCAGAGTAGTGGAGATTTTGACAGAATTCATGGAGGTTTTGGATATGAGACTAGAAATGAGGCTGGCGAAGACATCTTGAGTGTGGCAATAGCTTATGATTTGATGTTGGCAAACACTTTTTTAGGAAAAGAGAATCACATCTGATCACTTTTCGCAGCGGTCAAAATTGTAGCCAAATTGATTTCTTTCTTGCTAGGAGAAAGGATATAGTTTCGTATGTAGATTGTAAGGTATACCCTGGTGAATGTGCAGTTACACAACATAAGTTGGTGGTCTTAGAAGTTCGGTATAACAAAGTGCATAAGATGAAGAGAAGTGCGCAATACTCCAGAGTAAAATGGTGGAAGTTACATGAGGAAAAATAAACAGAATTCAAGGAAAGAATGCTACAGGAAGGACCGTGGCAACTAGAGGGTGAAGTAAATATGATGTGGAAAGAGATATCTAACTGCATCCAGACAGTGGCAAAAAGGGTGTTAGGGAAAAGTAGAAGGAATGAACATCAAACAAAAGAAACCTAGTGGTGGAATGAAGAGGTGCATGAGGCAATTAAGTAGAAGAATGACTATTTCAGATGCCTACATAAATGTCCTAATGAAGAGAATTTGTAAAAGTTTAGATTTGCGAGAAAAAGTGCCAAGAAAACTGTACGAGAGGCCAGAGGCAAGGTTTTCACTGATATGTACGACAAACTTGGGAGCAAAGAAGGAGAAAAAGACATCTATAAACTTGCAAAATCAAGAGACAAGAAAAGTAAGGACTTGACATAGGTTAGATGTATCAAGGATAAAAATCAAACACTCTTGATAAGAGATGAAGACGTCAAGGGCAGGTGGATGAGTTATTTTAACAAACTTTTTAATGGGGAGAGGCATAGGAGTGAGATGGATTTGGAAGATGCTTCTGATGATTCAAATAGAAGGTTTCTGCGTAGAGTTAAAGCACGAGAAGTTAGAGAGGCATTAAAAAAGATGAATACCAGTAAAGCCTTAGGACCCGATGGTATTCCTATTGAAGTGTGGAGATACTTAGGGGATGTAGCAATAAGTTGGTTGACTAGTCTTTTTAACAAGATCTTCCATACTAATAAGATGCCTGATGAAGGAGGAAGAGTATACTTATGCCTATATACAAGAATAAGGGGGATCTCCAGAATTGTTCTAATTATAGAGACGTCAAGCTTATGAGCCATACAATGAAACTGTGGGAGAGAGATATTGAGCATCGTTTAAGAATAAAGTCCAAGGTTTCTGTCAATCAATTTGGATTTATGCCAGGACGATCTACCATGGAGGCTATTTTCTTAATATGGCAATTGATGGAAAGATATCGAGAAAGAAAGAAGGATCTCCATATGGTGTTTATTGATCTCGAGAAGGCGTATGATAGGGTTCCAAGAAAGGTTTTGTGGTGGATTCTTGAGAAGAAAAAAGTACCTTCAAAGTATGTCGAGGCAATCAAGTACATGTATAACGGTGCTACTACATGTGTGAAGGCTTGTAATGGCACATCAAGTTATTTTCCAATCACAGTAGGCTTACACCAAGATTCTGCTTCGAGCCCTTACCTTTTTGCCCTGATTATGAATAAGCTAACAAAAAATATTCAAGATGAGGTGCCGTGGTGTATGCTATTTGCAGACAATATCGTGCTTATTGATGAGATTAGGGCTGTGGTTAACGCTAAGTTAGAAGTATGGAGAAACACATTGGAGCCCAAAGGATTTACGCTAAGTCGAAGTAAGACGGAATACTTGAAGTATGAGTTTGACACGGCAGGAATAGGGGATCAAGAAACCGTAAATATTCTCGGACAAGAGGTACCCAAAAAAGATACATTTAGATATCTGAGTTCAATATTGCAAAAGGAAGGAGAGATTGATGGGGATGTAAGCCATAGAATTAGAGCAGGTTGGATGAGCGCGGTGCATCGGATTTTTGTGTGATCGCAAAATTCCTCTTAGGTTAAAGGAAAATTTTATAAAACAGCAGTCAGACCTGTCATGTTATATGGAGCTGAATGTTGGCCAGCACAAAAGAAACATGAGCATAAAATGGGAGTAGCGGAAATGAGGATGTTAAGTTGGATGTGTGGTCATACAAGGATGAACAAGATAAGAAATGAAGAGATTCGACGAAAAGTTGGAGTAGAACCGGTGGCGGAAAAAATGAGAGAGCATAGATTGAGATGGTTTAGGCATATTCTCCGAAGACCCTTAGATGCACCGATATGAACAGAAATTTGTTATCGAGAGCATAACACGAAAAAAGTAAGAGGTCGATCGAAACTTACTTAGGGAAAAATAATAAAATAAGATTTAATGGAGTGGGAAATAGATTGGCGTACTGTTTATCTTAGGACGGAGTGGAGGGATGCTATTAGTATTGTGGAGAGATAATGTATAGATATATATATATATATATACTTATTTATTTTTACACATTTATCTCTTTTCACTCCCTTGATTCTGTTTTTATTTTTATGATTTTTTGGGTTCATCGACCGCTGATCCCAACTAGTTTGGAATAAAGGTGCTGTTGATGTTGATGTTGTTGTAGATGCCGACGAAATGTTCCATAGTCATCTTTTTTTATCAAGTTTGTATGTTTGAGAATAATATTTATAGCTTATGTTAAACTTGCATTCGTTTTCATTCCATATCTTGTTGAAGTGCAGCCATAAGTCGGATGTACTTTCTCGGCTCTTTCGTCCTGGCTCATTTGCTATCGACGTTTTTTCGATATTAATAGGAGGATGAATATTTTCTTGCGTTAGGACGTGCTCAGCGTTGTGATTGGAAACACAGTTGATATTATCATTGTATTCCCAACTTATGTATTCACGAGGATCATATGCAAGAACAGGATAACCGGATTCTGCCATCGGGCTCTTTTCCTTTTCAAAATTTTCGCTTCCACTTGCTAATTTTTGATAAAACTGATTGAAAAATTGATTCAAAGAATTAATACAAAATTGAGAGAATTTGAGAGATTGAGATTGAAATTATTAGAGATAATTGTGAGAAAAATGAAAAGAGCGAATGGATATTCATAGAGTTTTTAAATTTTTTTTTTTTGTTAGTGTTGTCCGTTACAATTTGTAACGGCTCGAGAGCCCATGGGCCCCACGTGGGGCCTGCCTGTTTAGGCAATTTATTTTATATAATTTACGGTTCCAAAAAATATTGAACTGTGAACCCGGTCAATTGACCGGTTCTGAGGCGGTTCCAATTTCACGGTTCCGTACGGCTACGTCTGGCCGGAGCTAAGAGAGGTGTAAATAAGCTAAGCTAGTTTAGTTGTTCACCATTTGGGGAGAAAATATTCGGCGCTGATGAAGCCGCACGTCATTCATGCATAAGACCATTCAGTTGATGACAAGTGGCACGGTGGGGCCCGCATTTTAATTTTGCAGATTAAACTTTTACACTCACTTTTTCTATACTCACTTTTTCTATTCCCTAAATGCCCTCGTCTTCAACCTTTCTCTGGCTTCATCTTCTTCGTTTGTCCATGGCTGCCGCTTGGCCTCTAACGCTTCGCCGTGGCCAGAACGCATAGTGGCTCTCTAGATCTGGCCGTCAACGGCCGTCGGCATCGCTATGGGTGGCTCTGTCTTCCTCCGTCGTCTGCTCGTGGTCGGCCTCGTTGACGGCCAAGTCATTCCTCCATCGTCACGGCTCAGAGTCATTTTCCGTCCAGATCTGGCCGTCAATGGCCGTTGGTCTCTTCATGGGCGGCTCCGTCGTCCTCCATCGTCGGCCTTGTTGACGGCTGAGCTCCCCCTCCATCTTTGTGACTCGCAGTCGTTTTCTGTCCAGATCTGGACTAGAATCGTGCCTCCAGATCTCGAAAGCCATGGAAAGAGCTCGGACTGAGCTCAAAATAAAGAAGAAAAACCGAGGTCCCCGTCGACCATGGATGAACGATGCCGACGATTTCAGTCATGGCGACCGGCGAGGGCGAGATCTTGAAGGCCATGCGCAGAGCTCAAATATCGAGTTCTGTCGTCCCCTGCATTCGGCTTGCCGGATGTGACGAGGCCTCAATGGAGTAGTCGACGTGTCCATGGGGCCAGCTCGTCGGGGTGTCGTGGTGAGGAAGACGGCGGAAGCAGAGAGGAGGTGGAAGGGCTCGTTGGTGGCAGAGAGAGAAATTCTTTAATTTTTTATTCCACATCATAGACAGGTGTCGATTTTTTATTGGGCCACGTAGGCTGGCGGGCAAATTAGCCAGCGCTTAATAAGCGCTGAATATTTTCTCCCATTCGGGGTTTTACTTCAACTAGGTATAGATCTTCTCGGGTCTAGTATTAAGTAGCTCAAAGTTGTTTGTTGTTATTCTTATTATTTTTATGGAGTCGAGATCGAACATTGAAAAAGTTTCTTAATTAGCACATAAGCCTAATCGAGTAGTCGATTTTATTGGGTGCTTTTTAATTTCATGCATACGTTTACAATTACCATTATTGTGAATAAGCAATTAATCCTTTTTAGAATTGTATTACATCTTAAGGATTGAACTGTCGATGAAGAGACAGATGATAGCTTTGACTGAACTCGAGCAGTGTATTGAACACAATAATACACACTTCATTCAAAACTTTCCCTAAAAATTTTTCTAAAACTCAAAATGTTGCTTGGATTTTTAATGGGGAAAAGTGCCTGAAGTGCCTATTCTTTTCATAGATCATCATGAACAACTTTTGAAAATGCCGCTTCACTTTACGTCAAGCAGGGACGATTCAGAAATTAGTACAGTTTCCTTTTTGTACTCTTCCTTTGAAACGCAACGTTCGACACGCTCTGTTCTCTCTCGTCTCTGGTTTTGCACGTCACAGTGAGAGAGAGAGAGAGAGAGAGATGATTCAGTAAAGGTCTGAAATTTTCCCTCTCTGTTTTGCAAGTGAGAGAGAGAGAGAGAGAGAGAGATGTGACGGTCGTCTTCCATCAGAGCCATGACCATTCTTCATCATGACAGCACCAAGCCTCTCGTAGCTCCTCCAATGGTCTCTCTCTCTCTCTCTCTCTCTGCACATTTATGATGCTTTCTGTTTTTCAGTTTTTTCTTTTGGTCAAATGTTTTTCAAATGTTGGTTTTTTACTCGCGTTTTGGTGAGGTTCAGCGAGGAAGGTCACCGAAGAAGGAGGAGGAGAATCTTTTCATGAGAAGGTCATCGCGTGCTCATGGAACTCGTGATGAAGAGGTGCGTCGAGCTCAATCGTCATTGCTCTGTTTTCTTAGTTATTCCGTCTCCCCTGTTTTGCTCTTCACGTGTTAGCTTTTTGGCCATTGTCGATGGGCACTCACCGCTCCTTTGTTGAAGCATGTCGAGTTCCAACTTGAACGGCTCCCGTGAATTTGTTTTTCCTTTCTATTCACATTTTCATCTGATTTTTATTTCTGTTCTTGTGGGCTCGACTATATATTCATACCACATGATCTGGTAATTTTTCCTAGTCCTAACTCTTGGTTGTGAATGCATGTAGAAAATCTGTATTTAAGCATAAAACAAAAGTCAATCTGGAGAAACCCGAGGTTTGCACATAGTAATATGTTTGGAGAGGTCATAGGTTGATTGGTAGAATTGTTGCTTGAACATCATTTGTTGGATACACTTCCTTGTCGCATCGAAATTTGATCGAGGCACATCGTTGGGCGTGCTTAAGCTACAAACTGACCCAAATGCGATACAGCTACGAATCGCTGATCGAATAACCAGTTGTGATATGGCGAAGCCGAAGAGGTTAGTCAGCTTATACCGTAGTTATTGTTCCTGCTTCGACTCATTAGAGAATTGATTTTTCTTGTGATCGAGCTGAAACACTTCGCTGCAGCCAAAAAAGAAAGAGAGCCAAGGTAGATGATTGTTGCAGCGCTGTTGCAACCGATGCCATGGAACGAGCCAAAGAGGTTCAGTCGTCCTTGTCGTTGCAATTCCCAAGCTTTGTCAAGCGCATGCTTCCGTCGCACGTAACTCGTATATTTTGGATGGTAATTGTGCCCCTTTAAGCTTTCCGGTTTCAATCTTGTGAAGATTATGATTGCCAACAAGGACGCACGAGCTGATTCTCCAAGATGACAGGGCCTTCCAAAGCAATTCTGTGACTCACACTTGCCGAAGGAAGATGCGATGATCAAGTTGGAAGATGAGAGTGGGGAAGTGTACAAAACGAAGTACCTTTGTGCTAAAACTGGACTGAGCGGCGGGTGGAGAGGGTTTTCGATTGCTCACAGCATAATGGAGGGTGATGCAGTAGTGTTCCAACTAGTCATGCCAACCCAATTCAAGGTTGTGATAGTATTGTACATGATTCTTTGCTCTGATATGCCCCTTTTCACGACAGTTTTTGAAAGTTCTTGATTCAATCAAATACGGTGGCGAGGAACAACGTTTTGATTGTAACGAATCCATTGATCACTAGGTTGATGACCGAAGTTGTTGTTTCCAGGTGTACATTGTGAGATTGGGTAACTTCAGCGAGGTGGACGGGGCTCTCGGCCTGATAACTTTGGGTCCTTGGTCAAGAAGAGTCAGTCCTGGTATTCCTGAACCCAAAATGATCGTGTGGTTCTTCCTGTCGTATGGAGTTTCTTTGAACTTCCCGGTTTTCTGATTATGAGTTTGTGCAGAGGAGGACACCATGAGCAGCGAAGAAGACGATGACGAAGCTTATCGGGTGCCTCTTGCAAGGGAACTTACTCCAGAGAACATTCATGAGGACGGTTTAAAGATCTGTAACCCCAATTGCAGATCCGACGCAGATCATCCCAGGACGGACTCCAATGACCGCGTTCCTAATGGTCTTCATGGAATTCAGTTCTCTGAATCTGTCATTGATTTCAAAGACGCAACAAGCATTGAAAATTTCTCTATAATCACCAAGGGTTCGGTCATCGACTCTGAACTCTCCAAGCACCTTAGAGCCAAGTACTACGAGCTCTGCAAGTGTCGAAAGACATTTCTCCACACTCGCCTCCTCGAAGGCCTGAACTGTAAGCTGGCAGCAGGAATAATCTCCGAGACGGTGAACATCGCGGACGCTATCAGGGCTTCGAGGATCACGACTTCTATAGAGGACTTTGACGTGTGGGCCACGACTCTGAAGGCATTCGAGGACATGGGCATGGATGTGGGGTTCTTACGAGCCCGGCTCGCCCAGCTCATCAGTTTCGCTTCGGCATCGAAGAGGCGCAAGGAAGTGAGGAGCGAACAGGCTCGCGCTGCTGAGGAGAGGAGTAGGCTCGAAGCTGAGCTTACGGAAATGAAGGATGCCATCAGTAGGCTCCACACAGAAATCACGACAGCAGGCGATGACAGTTACGGGCTCGACGTGGCATTTCGACAGATTGCTAGTGCACCCTGGTAGTAGGAAGGGCATGGCCATCCATCACAGCCACCGCTGTGCGAGGCACGCCAATGAAAGGCCTCGACGAAATAATCAACAGGATGTCGGACCTATCCTTCCCTGACATGCAGCTTTTTGGCAAGTACTAGCGGCGTCGTCGTCGCCGTCGTCGTCTTCTTCTTCTTTTTGGGACGATCTCATGATCCTGAACACACTAAAGAATTCTTGTTTTGCCTGCAAAAGGTTTGTCTTGTGACCCTAGTTAGCAGATGTGCAATGTAATGTACTGTCCATACTTGCCCTGTGATTTTTACTGATGCTATTGCTGGAACCTTGGACTTGAAAGAGATGGACTAGATATTGAAGATTAACTGGCAAAGAGCTGCTCATGAAACATCATATCCCACCAGGAAGCTCTGGAATTGACGTCGTCGTTGAAGAAGAATCTTCATTTTAGGAATCCGGAACCGTGTCCCAAACTATATCTGGCTAGTATGGGAACGTTTAACTGCGGGGGATTTCATAACAAAGACGTGGAGGCTCTTGGAACGCAATGACGATTCTACTGCTCCGTTCCGCTATTTTTGCAATGGTAGATCTCCGTAAATGTTAATAATAGGCACGAAAATGACTGTAAGCTCCAATGGAAAATGTTAATTTGGAAGCACCGAAGCTTCTGTGGAGACTGTTGGAGATCATGAGTTCGTTAATTTGAAGAATGACGACGGGGACAGTATATAGCACCTTGCTGCTGCAGATAAGAAAACTGAGGTTAGTAGAAATGCACAAGTACGATCTTATAATATAATGCACCTATAATTGTATTGATGCACCTAGGACCGACGGACTCGATAGTCAAATTCGGTCGGTTGAAGCGAAACGGCCGTATGATCAATATTCACGCCTTTGGCCGTGAAATACAATGGATTTGGCGATTTGAGGTCGTTTAGATGTATTTTCAAGCTTTTTTTTTAGGCAATTTTATAATTTAATGGTATTTTTATAATTTTTGCATTATATTTCGTCATTAAGATCGACACCTTATAAAAGGTCGTCTTTAGGTTTTGAAAGACAGATTATTGAATATTGAGAATATTAATATCGTTTTGAGTGAACAGTAATTGTTCCTCATTTATCGAATTCAATTATTCTATTTAGCATTGTTTTCTATAGCTTCGGCGTCATGTATTCTCTTTTGGAAATCCCCGAGCAGATCAGTATAATCTCGGATTGAACTTCTCAAATAGTCCTGTGATGCATCCAAACATTTTGATCTTGTACAACAGTAGAAGCGAACGCTTTGGAACGGTCTGGCGGCACATGATCGTTTAGCGCGGAGTGGAATACCTGGAAGGCACACGGACAAGATAAACAGCTTCCGTGAAGCCGGATGGGGGGAAATGCAAATGTTAGTGATCTCTCTAGGACTGAAATCGAACCCATGACGACAAGGGCCTTACCTCCGAATGCAAATGATCGGAGTATCGCATTCCCCGTGCAGCGACAAGGTTGGAAAGAGAATACCGAGAAGCAATATGATTTGGCTCGAAAGGAAAAAAGAGTGCGCCGATGATTGTAGCATCATTAACCGCGACAATGGCATTCCAAGTTGGTGTCAAGTGTCAACCCTAGGCGACACCTTCAACAAATCCACACACTGCAGGGATTATCCGTCATGGCCGACAATGATCCGGTGAGATAATCGTGTTTCTTGGCCGTTTAACACACTAGGCTTTCTAGCCTCCCTCAGCATCATCATCCTGTTGCTCTGTGAGCGGCCTCCCTCTGAGGCGTAGGTTTTTCATGTGACCTCTTATGGTGATCATTTGGATCCCTATCACATCCGCAGCGTTTGCCCTACGGTCTCTCAATAACAGTCGTCACGCCCTCTCGCGAGAAGAATTCTATCCACGAGATAATAGGATTCCGGATCCTCGTGTGGGTCGGCTTGATGGTTCTGCCTCTCGTGGGCTATGCGATACGCTTGATACTGAAGACGATTCGCAACATCCGGAAACACAGTCGCCTGGAGAAGTTCTTCTACCTTGACGGTTGCATGTTGTTGGCGCAGTGTATTGTGTAGATGTGAACATAGTTTGGACTCTGTTTAGTTCTCTGAGTGCCTTGCACGTGAAGCAAACGGAGGCTGGATTTCAAGAAGAGCAGAAGAGTCGCCGGGTTGGCTTGCTACTTTGTAAAACACGACGGAATTCAATATGCTAAGCTCTACCGGTTATGCTATCCGGGCCAGTTAAGAAGAGATTGCTTCTCAATATATGATTCTGTCCGGTTCGAGTTCGAGTCCTCCTTTACCCGACTTCTTGAGTTAACAAATTATGTAGCTGCGCTTGTGTTGCCTGAGAAACAATGGGTCTCAATGCCCTATTCTAGACAAGTACCCTTTGCACCAATTTGATAAATTTTAGGACTTGATTACACTTTCATTACAAATCTTAAGGTTTATGATACACTTATCCCATTACAATTTGGATATTTTCGTTGCTATATTCGTATGAGTTGTGAATCATTGTGCAATAACAACAAAATTTAGCTTTATTCAGACAGTAGTCTCGCTTACACCTGGAAGCTGAACTGATGGTAGGTTTCTCAATTGAGAGACTGCTCGTTCACCTTCAAAAGATCAGGCAGCACTTCCCAACACGAGAAATTCCTTAAGGTCATGCAGATATCAAAGTTCCTCCAGAGTTGCTGATTTTCAGGATAATCACTTGGATAGAGAGATACATAGGGTATGATTAACAATCTTAACAACAATGCATAACTTCACCTCAAAGACATGGTTGTCCTCTAGTCCCGTCGAAACTTACCGACAGGTATATATTCCATACGGATGACCAACATGATTAAAAATACATAAAAGAAAGAGTAGCGTGTTTTGTACGGATAGAGCCACAGAGACTAGAAAAGTATCTGATGCTATCTATGATCATAGAACACAAATAATTCAGATTTCTGGGGAAAAGAAGTTAAAAACCAGATCCACAATGACCCAAACTTGATTGTTTAATTGGTTTGGAGGTCTGGAAAGTAAACTTGAAATTTCATGGAATAGAACAGGGAAAATGACACCAATGTTGTTATGACTTGTGCACTTTGGCGTTACGAATTTACAAGCGATCAATAAGGTATCATCATTTTTTAAAAACGTTCAGTTAAGTTAGATCGACGATTTTTCGTCTTCCGAAAACCTTGCATGGCATTAATTCAATATTAAATCGTCTTACATAGTTCGCGTGAAGAGATGATTTTAAATAAATAAAAAGAAAGTTATAAGACGAAGCCATTTTAAGCCCTATTTAGCCTTCAATTTGAGAATTTGGGACCAAATTAGGTTGCAATTCACACCCTAGCCCCTCTTCGTCAGTTGCAAACCAAAATCAAAGCTTTCACTTCCGGACACCATTCTTCTCTCCACAGCTAACCTTTGACGTCAAACCTTGGCTCAATCCCATGTGTTTTGGTTTCGCCAATGCCTTGGCTATCGCTTGGACGAGATTGGCCGCTGAACCTCACCAAAACTTCATTTTTTCAAAAATGGTTTTGGGTTTAAGGTTTGGTTTATGGAGCAAATTCAACCTGATTTCTGAATTTCAAGCAAATTTCTATTACCAAATAAATTCGCCCGATCTATATCTTGAGTGTTGACATCGTCCTCAAGTTTATGACAACACAAGTGGCGATGTCAGTTGAATGATCGATCTTTAGAAGTTTAAGGACTTATTCGATCGATTGAAAAGTTATGGCATCAAAGTGAGCGCTATACGAAATTTGCGATACAATCAGCGTACTTTATGATAATCAGTAATTTATGAATTGCTACGACAAAAAACACCTTAAGGTTAGGCAACCAGACTAACCGTCATCGCTTTAGATTTTCCAAAGGGGACAAAACAGAGTCTTGTCGCTTTCGATAAAATTCATACCTTGTCGCCATTGATTTTTTTTTTTGTTTATCGGAGGTTTTGAACTTATAGTAATGAATCATGATTTTGCCGCCTTTAATATATATCGAGGCGAGGAGATACTTTGCTGCCTTTGGTTGGACCCAAGGCAACAACCAAATCACGGTCCGGTCGCCTTAGATGTTACTCGAGACGACAATCTTCGAAACTTTGTTGGCTTCCGGTAAATCTAGAGGGGGAAAAAAAAAATATTCCGTCGCATTTAATGAGACTTAAGGCGATAAAAAGCCTATTTCGCTGTATTTGCTTGGACTTAATCTAGTGTTTTATGGAGAAAATCTACTATAATATGATGATAATTTTATTGGAACGGCGGCATGAAATAAAATCGCAATTTTTTTCAAAAAAATATAAAAAAAGGTTGTCCCTTTGTTTGAAAATCTAAAGTACTGTAATTTAAGGATTTCCCTCCAACACATTCGTGCTCCATCATTTCATGCCGTGTAAAAAGGCATTAAAGAAATGGAAAGGCACAGCGAGCATTTTTGAACTCAAAAGTCAAGTTAAAAAGCACCAACTCTGCCATTTGGGCGCCCAAACGCCGCGATTTCCCTGCTTCTACTGCGTCCGAAGCGCCTCTCACTCTCTCTCTCTCTCTCTCTCTCCATCTTCTTCTTCTTCTTCTTCTCCGATAACCTCGCGGTTCCATTGGTATCCCGCGACGGGGGAGGAGATTCCGGGGGGGGGGGGGGGTGAGGATTCGAAGGAAAAATGGGGAAGATGGATGGTGGGTCGAAGAAGAGGGACTACGAGGAGTGCCGTCGCCAGAGGATGGAAGAGAACAAGAAGAGGATGGAAGAGCTTCGTCTCAACAAGCTCGCCGCCGCACTCGTCCCCACTTCCCCTAAGTCCACCTTAGTACTCTCTCTCTCTCTCTCTCTCTCTCTGTCTCTCTGTTTTCGTTTGTGCTTGTGTTTTTCCGTTTTGCTTCAGAGTGAACATGTGGGCAGGTGAAGCAGAGCAAGATGCGGACTCCTCGAAAGCAGTCGGAGCCCTCTTCCGTGCCCGTGAGACGCTCGGGCCGCACGGCCAACAAACCTCCTCCTAACTACAAGGATGTAAGATCTCTCTCTCTCTCTCTCACACACACACATACATATGGCTCGTATGAGTAATCTTCAGCTTAAGTTCCAGGAGTTATGCCATCCCACCAAAAAGGCTCTCTTTTGATGCGCAAAATGACATGCATTTTCAACTGATATGTTTAATGTGAAGATTTCAGCTTATCATTGGAAGTTTGGACAGTAACTTTTGCAACATTCGGATCGCATATACGTCCACTATTGCCGTGTAGCTTACAAAGATGTCAACTTTTGAGCTGTTGCGAACTTGCGATGGACGTGGTGAACATATTTATTGTTCACTAGACTCGTTGTTGAAATGCCATTTTGGCAGAGACTCGTTGAATCTTCAGCAGCAAGAGTGGTTGTCCTGTTGGTTCCACACATCAAGCCAGTGCTTGAATATCAGCAGAAATGTTATTAATTCGAAGGGCTCGAAACGCTAAACTTTGATTTAGGGAGTGTAATTAAGTATGGCAGTGCAGACGTGAACGTGGTATTTTAATCTGTTTGTGTGATGAAGCGCGGATGAAAGTTGCTGTATACACCCTTTGCAGGTACCCGAAATCGACCGCTTGGAAAGAGTGAGAAGGTTAGTGACAAGAGCTCACTGGTTTCCTTCCAGTATCCGATTGCACATTCCCGAGTAAAGTATCTGAAAAGTTTCTGCTTTTCGAGTAGGAGCTATTCGCGAAGAGACCTGTTGAACAGGGTATATGCTTCCGATGCAGTAAGGGCATATGCCATTGAGAGAGCAGAGCAGCTCCAGTCTAGTTTAGATGCAGAGTTCCCGAGCTTTATCAAGCCCATGCTTCAGTCGCACGTCACAGGAGGCTTTTGGCTGGTAAGCAAATCGACACGATATTTTCTTTTCAGTAGCGTGACAAGTTTCGCACTCCGTTTCGAGTGATGATATGTAGGAAATTGTCGTGCCTTGTCGACTGTGTCCTTGTCCTGATTTTCCAATCCTGTAGCATGTGTTGGGCCGTTGCTTTGACTTGGAAAGAGTAACGGATGAGAAACAGAATGATCTGATAGAGCCTAGTTTGCATGAAAACTGGCTAAAAAGTTCCTCTAAGAAGCTGATAGAGCTATTTGTCGGCGCTTCTAATGGATGATTTGTCTCCAATGTTTCTCAAGAGTCTTCAACATGACTTCTGCCGCAAGCATCTCCCTCACCGTGATGATACCGTGTTTCTCGTGGACGAGGATGGAGAAGAGTTCGAGACCAAGTATCTCATCGAAAAAAACGGGCTTAGTGGTGGGTGGAGAGGTTTTTCCGTCGCTCACAATCTTGTCGATGGAGATGCTCTGGTGTTTCAACTGGTCGAGCCATTGACATTTAAGGTAGGCTTTTAAACCGAACGACCAGGCATGCACTGATGAATCGTAGATAGATTGCTACTAAACTCACAGTTTGCTTCGCTGGCCATTTTTAACCATCCATCTTGATGAAGCACTCAAATTTAACTCCTCAGTATTTGTGCTGGCTTTACAAATTAGTACTTGCCTTTCTCCAGGTGCATATCATCAGAGCCTATGAATCAGAGGAGAAGGAAGCAGAAGTCGCTGAGGAGGAGAAAGCAGAAGACCGCGAAAAGGAGAAGGCGGCGGAAGACCATAAAGAGGTGGAAAGGGAAGCAGATGTCCCATACTTAACCAGGAGAGCGAAACGGATTAGAGCAAGTAAGGAGTTTCTTACTACTCTTTCAAAAATCGAAATATTGGATTTGGTTTGTGTTGCATCAATGGCTTTTCACTATCTGAATCACTACTGCAAAGGCTGTTGCCGATTCAAACAAGAGGACTAGGGGAAATATAACAAATGCGAAACATTTTATGAAGCAAGCCATAAAGAGTGACAGATTAATGCTAAAAATTATTCAGTATCGCAAGTTTTCCCCTAATATTCTTTGGCTCACTCTTGGTTTCAAGTTATACCATCAGCAGAGCAAACATACTACATGAATGAGATTACCAAGAGAAATCCCTACTCTCCCTAAGTAGCTCTTGTACTGATCTCGTTCGTCTGAACATGAAAAACTTCAGTATTTGTACTTAGTTAAACATGAAAGAGTACATCTGCACATAATAATATCGTGAGACGTCATGATAAATGAAACTGGTGAAACATTCTGTTCATCCAGAAGTGAACAGAACAACAGAGTTTTATAATTCATCTTAGCTCTTGTGACGTTATAACTCGATCGATAGCCCGTGGTGTGAAATTGTGAATGTCTCCCATCCTTGATTGATAAACTGTTCCCTCTTCCTCACAGGGTTGTAACTACTTTTATGTTTTGACAGGCAGAAAGTGAACAGAAGTGCAAGGTGTTTCATGTTCACGTGATTACGGCTGGTATATGACTGACTGACATTCCTTTTGGGCACATTTTGTCAAGGGAGCAGCATGCTTCAGTAGTGTTCTATCTAAAATTTAAAGCAACATGCTTACGTTTTGCACCTTCGAATTGTACAAGACACTTTGACTTCATTGTGTGTGAAACATCTAAACTTTATTATGCAGTTGATTAGGCAGCACAGTATCGACATCACTAGTTTTATGAACACTAAGAGCATTAGGTAGGAAAAGGAATCAGACAGTGATCTCCATGTCATCAACACCAAGCTGAACAAAAAGCAGGGTGTTGAATGGGATCCTTCAACTGATCTGTTTATGACAAAAATGAACTTTATTACATTGTAATCAATTTGTGCAACGATTCTGCTTATGAGGATGACCACATAAGGATCGTCAGAATTAACCAGCTTCTGTTGCCTGGCAAGAACCATGGACCAAATCTTGAGAAAATATTAACAAGCCAACCAAACAGCCTTGATCACATATTTCAGAGTCTTGCTACTTGATCAGTGAAAGTTGGATCCATGCAAACCACCACCTGGAATAAGATTTGGTCCATATTCACAAAATTTATTTACAAAGCGAAAAGAAAAACATAGAAATAGGATTTGCTGAATGATGTGCCCCAAAATATCCATGCAGTTTGTGTTGTACATACCTTGCCAATACTTCTACCCGAATGAAGATACTCAACAGCATCTGCCACAGTATTGAGACCCACAAATCTTTTTGGGTCGATGGCCACCTGCATTCAATTAGAAGATTAAATCTAGGCGAACTTTGAAATTTGGCAGAGACAGCGACTTAGGCGCGGAGCTAATCATCCAACTGATTGTGCAGACTTAGTTTGGCAGTGACTTTTTGTATGGAATTGGATATCAAAATCTTGCAAGATGTCCAAAATAAGGCCAAAAGAAAAGGATGACAGGGCAAGGGCATTACATTGTGTGAAAGGCACAGATATTTCACTTAATAAAATGTAAGTTCTGTATGACATATGATGGAAGAGTCCAGTCTCACCAGTAAAAGAAACGTATGACAGTAAAACAAAAACAGAGTAGTACCTTGAGCTGTCCTCTGGAATAGAGAAGAAACAGCCTATCTAGATGTTCTTGCCAGAATTGAGTGTACTGTACGAGGAAAAAACCAGCCTGCCAACATTGTCAATATCATATTAGACACTTCCAAGGAGAGAAAGGCATAACCAGCTACAGGATTCACAGTCCATGCTTATTGTGGTAGAGTACAATCACTTAAATTTATTGCGGTAGAGTGCAATCACTGTCCTTGATGCAGTAGTATTATCAGACATACCACAGTTTGGCTTTTAGACAGAAGTTTCTCGCAGAGTCCAGGGTACTTGGATGGTGTCCATCCATGCTCTCCTTGATACTACAATCAAAGTAGTAGTTTTGTACTGGTTAAATAATACGAGCAAATTTCGACCACATAATTATAATAATATGTGCAAATGTCAAAAGTTAACATTCAAGCATGAAGAATGTTAGAGCAGTATGCACACCGACAGAACTGACCACAACTGGATGAGACACTGGAGAAAGACCACATGTAGCACTTGCTACAAAGACTCTTTGCACGCTCTTCTTTACTCCTACAGCGACTCTAACCATTATTTCTCATTGTACAAAATAACACTTCTTAATGTCTGTCTCGCAACCCTCTGCAGCACAGTAATGTGTAGAACTTCTACCATGCATTACATCTTACACAAGACTTATAAAAAACTTCAGAAACCTAACTTTCCTTTCACTGGTGTCTCACTGAAAGTGAGAAGAAGAATGTACATATTCCCACACGGCCTAATCAAGATAACTAAGTTTGATATTACAATTGCTGGAAAACTCGTGATAAAAAGATGTGGCCCAGATGGATGTCAAGAACATAAGGAGGTAATACCTGAGAAATCATGCCAATTACAATCAATCGTCCAAATATGGCCAAGGCATTCAAGCAAAGATCAAACATTTCCCCACCAACAGATTCATAAACTGTGTCAACGCCTTTCGGAAATTCCTTTTTCAAAACCTGTAAAATGGAAAAGATGGAGACAAAGCACGCTACATAAACTTTTACTTGAGTATCATTCATTATCTTGTAAATCATGAGAAATGAGTTCATTCTAAATGAAAGTTCATATAAAAACTAAACCCAAGAGTGGAGAAAAATGCAGAAACCGGTCTAGACTCTAGACATAATCCTACAAGAATTGTTGCAATATAGAATGCAGTAATGAAGCTGTGTAAAGTTCATGATAACAAAGGAAACAGCTAGCCATTTGCGACATGTTATGAAAATACAAAAATTTTCAGCATAAACCAGTTACTAATGAAGTGTTTGGTGTTCACTTCAGATTGTCGTACACGAGAAAAAAACAAGGTTCTGTACACCATCACCTTTCATCTTCTGCAGCTCTTTTAAGGATAGGAGAATTGAAACTTGAAAATGCGAATAGTCATGGCATTCAGACGCCGGAGCCCATTCGAGGGGCAAAGACAAATTATTGACAAAAGGTCAAAGTTATTTTGGAGACTTTGAATAGGTGATAGGAATTGACCAGACATCCAGCCAAGTAGATCCATATAAAAAGGATTCGCATGAGGAACATGTAGTAGCATTACATTTAAAAAATAAAATGAAAATTGAAGATAAAGAGGACTTCTATGGTTTCATGTACACGTTAATTTTGCACGAGTAGATAAGATAGGATCTGTGCATATATCGAAGAATATGCTCATTTACTTCTACCTAATCAAGAAATAAATTTGCTGCGCTACATGAATGAACCAGGGTCTTTGATTTCTCAACCCTCACATTCTTTCCAAAAAGGAGAGCAAAACAGATGAGACAGATTTTTAGGAGACATACAGTTTTGATGTCTTCAGCTTTATAATCTATCACACGATCAACTCCCAGTTTTTTCAAAAGCATGGCCTTCTCCCCCCCTCCACAGGTTGCTACTACAGTATTTCCAGCAATTTTTGCAAGCTGAAATGGTCACAATAGAAAAAGTGACTTTCAGTAGTGTAAACATATGCGAGCAGCCAAGGAACATCATTAAGCACACGCAGTGTCTTGCTTAAGAAAGAAGAGATTCTTCTCTCCCGAAAAAGGGGAACTATAGTGCAAGAAAATGCTAATATATTAGAAATGACAATATCAACAAGCTGCGTTGTAATTTTCACCTTTAGCGAACATGCGGAATCATGAATGCAAGGGCACAAGACCACATGCAAATATGCAAAAGCAACTTAAGGTTATTTTTAGTTCTTCTAAATCTACAACTGGAAAAATCAATCTTTAACAATGAAAAAATAGACAAATAGATAGCCAGAAGTCCAGATAACAAACATCTAAATTTGTAGGAGGGTATAATTTAGTTGGTTTTGACTACTCGGGACGGAAAGGTACATAAGCTAACACCTACATATTGCATTATAGACATCACATTAGTGATCATGACAAGAACACTCGCCTACTAAAGAAAAGATTAGGGGCAACATTTAAGTGGAAGAGCAAGCCAGAACAAGGTTATGGAGGAAAATAAAAGAATGATCCCCAGTTTGGCAAGCTTTCTTGATAGAAAGCCAGTTAAGCAGACCTCTAAGAATTAGAACTGATTGCAGGGTCTCTAAAATTTTTGTCTGAACCTATCAACGACTCCCTAACGGTGTCTTCTTCAGCACCTACAGTAAACTACCTTATTGATAGACTAATTGTTGGACATTAATCAATTGAAATCAAGTGAAATCCTATCTATAGGGATCGTCACATCTCGTTCCCTCGATACTGACCTCTGCAATTCTAATATAGTTGCAAAATCACATTAATACTACTAATTTAATAGCATCAATCTGATTAAGAAACAGACCTGGACAGCAAATTGCCCAGTCCCTCCTGCGGCAGCTGTAACAAGAACTACTTTGCCAGATTCCATTTGTCCAGCCTAGATTTTCGACAAAAGCAAAACACAAGTTTTAATATGGCATATGAGACATGATCGGATGTCCGAAGGTAATTCTCTCGAAGTACTTAGACTAGCGAAATGAATGAAACAACAATTGCAGCAAATAAAATTGCACAAGGAAATGACAAGGATAGTTTGCTATATTGCATAAAAGTTAGACCTTTTCTAGCGCAATAGATGCTGTAAGCCCCGAAGTAAGCATGGCAACTACTTCTGGATCTGGCCTGGCCACTGAAAGGACGTGTTTTGCCGGAACCTGAGAAAGACATAAGATTTACTACAACAGAAAAGGGATCTCCATGTCATGACCTTGCAGTACTGAGAGGCTATGAAAGATATTAACCACAGTCAAACCAGCTATTGGCATTAAAATATCCCTATGACATATAACTTTACCATTGTAAATTCTGCATAGCTTCCAAAAGTCATGAATGCAGCAGGCATGCCAACTTTCAGGTCCTTGACAGAATCACCAACTGCAGCGATTATCCCCACAGCCTGCCATGTCAATCATGAAGATACCATTTGAACAAGCAATGGAGGTTGAGTATAACAAATAGGGGTGAGCAAAAGGAACTGACCAGACTGGGAACCACCCGGACTGGACAGAGTCGGCCGGTTTGGTCCGGTTCCCGGGGGTGCCGGTCCACTTCCTGATTCCAGGGGTGGAACCGCCCACCGGTCTGGACCGATTATTTTTTTTGAAACTTTATTTTTTCCTCAAATTTTATTAAAGAAAGCATTTAAACTCTGAATTATTAGGGATACTTCTATAATGGAATGAAAGTGACTCGGTTCAAGGCTTTTCTCAATGTCAATGGGTTGCAAATATTTAGCCAAAAGGCAGAGAAAAGAATGCTTAGGGCAAGCGCATGGCTTGGCTTTTATTCATAACCCTTCTTATGGCCTCTCCATGTTTGGCTTGTCTCTATTGTTGTATCCATCAATGTGGGACTCTCGGCTTGTCTCTGTTGTTCTGTCCAGCCTTCCATGCAAAACGCCTCAAGTTGAGAGTCCCATATCGAACGGCCATGCAGAGATCGTGAGGCCGGTTGTGAATAAAATCCAAGCCATGCAACTGCCCAAAGTGTACCTTTCTCAGCCCTTTGGCTAAGATCAAGTGTAGTATTTGTTAAATGTGGTCATGCTCACACAATTTTCGAAGCATTATGATTTTTTTGAAGGTAAAGAGAAAAGGCTTCATTTTAAAGGAGTGGAAACACTAAAATGAAATGCAACTTGGTTCTTGGAATTTGGTGCATCAGGTGCATCACTGTCATATTCCACCTATTTCAATGGATCGCCCAGGAACCGGACCAATCGGTCCATCCTTGGTTCTAGAAATTGGGAACCAGTTCTATTGGTCCGGTTCCCGGTTCCTGAATGGGACCGGACCAAACCAGGAATCGATTACCCCTAATAACAAATATATGATGCTGCTAGAGGAACCACAAACTATGAACATAATTGTATTACAAAAACGTGACAACAGAACTAGATTTTTCCCAGACCTCAAAGCCAGCATCGAAAGGAAGACGGGATACAACATCTCCCTTTCCACCTTTGAAATAACGTCCTGAGCTGAAATTCACCTGTTTAAAGCATGATATTTTATATTAAAAAAGCTAGACGCTAACTGTATAAGCATTCATAATCGCTCCTAAGATCTAACATGAGTCACACGGATCCAACAGTTTGGGGCTTGTCAAATAGCAACAATAAACATTAGCTAATGAACAACTACTAAAAGATTATCTATGGAGTTTTCATAAATTCTTCCTATTAAATAATGCAAAAGAAACGAGCTAGCTTCAGAAGTACATATGGATTCTGTATATGCTTCGACATGCAAACTGAACCCCAAGTCAAAAACCTTTGGATGCATAACAAACTTCTGAAGTTGAAGCAAAAAAAAAAAAAAAGAACAAAACCAGTTCCACCAGCAAGGCAATTGGAAAATTAACTTTGATACCTAGTTATCAGTCATCTATCAACCCATTGGCTAGTTAAAGGATAACTTAGTTGGCTTGTATTAAGAGAAAGTCCTATCAATTATATATTAGCCACATTACAAAGTTCCATTTTACTTTTCGATGTTTACTACAGTAACATATAGAAAAGCTAACTATCGAGTTGAAGTTTTAAGCATAGTTTTACAAATGGATCAGTCAACACAGAGCTACATATATGAGAAGAGGATGAGAAAGGTTAACCTCAAATTAAAAGAATACTGGTCATAAAGGATGAGAAAGACAGGATGAGAGTAAGCTGATTTTGTTAAAAGAAGCCTTGAACTTACATCACTTGCATTTACTCCAGCATATAAGACTTTCACAAGGACATGCTGTGGGTCAATTGGCAACCTCAAAGGCATTTGAACAATCCGGGTAGCGTTACGGAAATTGTGAGTCAAGGTGTGAACCACACTGAATATGAAAATTTAAAATACATTATTAGATCATCCAATAGATAAAGTGCTTATATTCCCAAACAAAATTTCTAAGTTGTAAGTAGTTGCATAGCAAGAGAAGCTTAAGAAAATAATTCCATTCAGGATTCAATAAGAAACCAAATAATAAAACGCGTCAGTGACTAAAAAACTAAAATCCAGTAAAGCAAACTGGAACTAAAAGAACCAGTATAATAGCTTATGAAGGGTTCTTTGAGACCTATTAATCCAAAGGGATAATGACACACATGGTCCCTGAACTTTGGCTCAATGTGCAATGTGGTCCCTGAACTTTTAATTAGTTCAATGTAGCTCACGAGCTTTAGCCCAATGTGCAATTTGATCCCTAAACTTTTGATTTGTTCAATGTAGTCCCTGAACTTTTCGTACATGTTCAATATAGTCCTTGAACTATATGAAAATGATCAATGCAGTCCTTCCATTAATAGAAGTCAGGGACAATAATGAACATTTTCATATGATCTAGGGACTAAATTGAACATGTACGAAAAGTCCAGGGACTATATTGAACAAGTCAAAAGTTTAGGGATCAAATTGCACATTGAGCTAAAGTTTAAGGACTATATTGAACAAATTGAAAGTTCAGGGACCACATTGCACATTGAGCTAAAGTTTAGAGACCATTTGTGTCATTTTCCCTAATCCAAACAAATAGAAGAGGAAAACCGTAATTGGATGATTCCAAAGCATACTCTGTTTTTGACCAATTAATAATTGCATAGATACAGTTGTGGCAGTTATATGAATGTCAAGCCCATTAAAGTTCAGTAAATCATTGCTCACAACTACTTTAGTCAACTGTTCACATCCAAAATGAACTTTGATACAGATTTACTCTGCAAAACGTTAACTTCCCTTTTCGTGCATGTTTAAAGTGAGAAGAAACATAGAGGATGGGAATCAAATCGTAGTTAGCTAAGATATGGTTAAACCTGTACCCAGAACCCTCGTAATTGCCCCAGGAAAAGATATGCTGTTATGATATAAATGATATAGCATGGTCAAACTGTGACAGAAGTTTGCTTAGAAGACTCACACAGATGGAAGGCGATAGAGCCAACACTTATCATGGCAATATGTCATTTCACTTATACAAGAGCAATGAGCTACTGTAGGTTAACTTGTTATATAAACAGGAGAGGGAATCTCCAGAGTACCTATGGAGTACCTAAGCACTACAGAGTTTATTTATTTATTAAATAAAGAGCTAAACGAATACTCTGGTCGAACGTTCAGTTTTGCACACAGATACAGTAAATTATCTTCACTCACATTTTCTCAAAATTCTTAGGAAGTTGCAAATTCACTGGTCCTTTGTACACTGATCTTCTGGAACCTAAGGATTGCACTCGGTATTTTGCTTCTTCTGCTGCACCAGGCCAATATTGCATGCCTCTGCGCTTTGTAATCCATAGACATGAACCACCTTTGCTTTCATCAGTAATAAGTGCAAAAGCTCCTGGCAAGTGTAAGTGGATTAGCCATCAGAAGTGATCCCTTCTACATTTGATAGCACATCTTTGACGCAGGGTCCTATGAGTCCCTCACTTATCATGTATGGCAGTTGTTCTTCTACAAACTTTATAGTCGTACCAATATGCATCTCTTGGTACAAAAACTTTAGCTGCTCCAAAGTCCAGAACAAACGACTAGTGCACAGAAATTTGATTGCAATATAATATTGAATTTGTGTCATTCACATAAAGACTTTTTTCATTTCCATTCATTGTGATGTATATGTCTGATAAGATGCAAAGCACGTAGAGAAGATCGTATATGGATGTACCTTTCACCACCATTTCCATAGGTACAAAGCCCCCCATCAAGTCTATAAATTCAGAATCTATCTTTAAGGCCATCTCTGTTCGAACAAACTGCATTAGTAGTTAAGGAACTATTAAACATCGTACATAGCACAATACGTTTTCTGGAGGAAAGGAAATCAGGTCAGGTAAGACTGGAGAACAAAATTGTCATGCTAAAAACCAAATAAGTGGAAAGGCAGCAACATGTATTCTGCCATTAAGTACAGGAATGACATTTAAACATAAACATTTAAGCTAAAATAAAGATCAAACAGACCACTAGTAAAGGGCCGTGTCACAGGAGAAGATAGCTGATGTGCATGCAATTCTTGACATTTTTCATTTAAGCTTCGTATTGATCTACAGCACTAGGAGTAACGAAATTTTCTAAAGATAATGCATCAAACAGTCACCAAAGCGTCTTCCAATAGACCAAATGACCAGTCTGAAGGAAATGAAAAGCAAGAATTGGTAAAGAAAGATAGACTAGCCGAGATTAGAATATTATTTTACAGACTAAAGGACCAAGTAAAACTGCTAACACAGTTTATTCCCTCAAAAGACCAAGTACAATTCCATAAACTAGCAATGCAATCTTGAAGTTCCTCGCATAGATCCATGAGAACTTGTTTATTGTACTCTCAGACGGGAACCTTTTTAGCAAACCAATTAAAGACTTTATCAACTGCAACACCCTTCCATGCTTCAGATTTCAATTCTTTTCAGACACTCCAACAGTGGTACAAGTAGTTACGAAGAAAACAGAGGCACATATTTGTCTGCTTTCTGCTCCAAAAACAAGGTGTAAGGAATCAGAAATATCCAATACTCGACACAGAAACTACGAGGTATTTGTGGTAGAAGAACATTTCTCAATCTCCATGATGAATTTAGCTCATAATGTGTTATTCAACATACAGAAACTTAGCAGGAAAACAGAACATAATCTTCATTGAAGAACAACTTGCAGATTATTTGTCTTCCCTGATCGAGTACTTGGAGAGATCATCTCTAGAGGGTGACACTATCGAACATTAGAGGAAGAGTCATATATCCCATAAGGTTCACAAAAGTTTCTGATCATGATAATAACCTTGCTTGGTACTGAGGTTAATAATAAAGGAGAAATTTCTGATAAATCGAAGCAAGATTTGAGATTCATGAAGACGATAGTCCCTCACATAACAAATCTGGAATTGAGAGCAGAAAAATGAATCTTCAATTAATTAAGCACTTCGAAGGGGGGGGGGGGGAAGATGATTATTCATCTCATTAAAAGCGCCTATGTCAAGTGCTGAGGGCATTTAAATAGCACCAGACACCATCAAAAGAAGCAATCTTCACGACTTTCAATTACACTAGTACGTTGCATCACAAAACCTTCTAATTTGATACAGTACCTCGGGGCAAAGTACATTGACGCGAATTCCTTTGCGCTTGTAGGGTGCAAGTGATCTGGTAAACAAGACGATGCCACCTGCAGTGTTATTTAGTTTCTTAATAGTTAAAAGGTGGTATCACCAGAGGGACACTTGTGTAGGATTTCGTCAGGTATATGTAGCCGGGGAAATGGAATTGAAATTGAAAAATGAAAGGAGGCTATAACTGAGCACTAACCTTTAGAGCTAGAGTAGATAGGATCAGAGTACATAGGATAAAGACCCGAAGCAGATCCCATGTTTAATATTACACCAGGTCTCCCAGCAGATTCCATGGCCTTAATCTATTAAGAAACGCAGATCATTTTGTGCTAGTTTTCTCACAGTAAAGCAATATCCACAAGCAATCAAAATTGTCATTGCTCCCTCGAACCGTAAGAGGAAAGGAAGAGAGAAAGAATAGACCATCGATATGCACTTTTGCATACAAGATAATAATCTCAGGCAAATGCACAAAGCTCAACTTGGTCACTGCAGCATCACCAATTGAAGTGCTTGAAAAATATTGTCTTACCGCAAGGCGAGTGCAGTAAATGACAGCGGCCAGATTCACGTTAAGTGCGTGTCGCCAGGAATGAGTCCCATCAGTCTGGTCCTTGTGGAATGGGATTGAGGTGGCAATGCCGGCGGAATTAATGCAAATGTCCAATCCCCCATAGGTCGCAACATGCTTCTCGAAGGCGTTGACAACATCCCCTGCTTACATGGAAGACAACAAGTCCTGTGAATCCCAAAAAGCTTCATGAGCAGAGAAAACAAGGCACTCACTCGAGTTGGACACATCGCATTTTACGAAGATAGCAGATGGAAATCCCAAGTTCGAGTGGAACTTGGAATTCGCCTCCTCAACAAGCAACGCCACTTCCTTTCCCCTTTCTTCCGAGAAGTCAACCACCGTCACGAAAATCCCCTTCTCCGCAAGCGCTATCGACAGAGCCTTACCTGAACATCATCCAAAACCAAATCCAATCATAATTACCCGAATAATCAACACATACACATCGCGCACTGGCTTCCGTGGATGCACAGCCACTAGCGACAAATGTTAAAACACATCGACCGCGACATCGGGATCATCAGATTCCACGGAAACAAAAGACGAGCTCGGAGTCAGTACTACAAGAACGGATCGCGAACCGAGCTCAACTCGACAGGCGCGTAAGCTTTCAATCAGCTCGAACTGCGATTCAACAGTTCCCCGACGCGAGGGAGGTGAGAGCGGGAGCCGAGACGCAGAACAAGTGAAGGAGGGAAGATTTTTTTTACCGATTCCGGAACCTCCGCCGGTGACGAGAGCCGACAGGCCAGGCTTGAGCTCCATGGTGCACAGTGTTCTTCTGCCGTCCGATGATGACTCGAAGAAGAAGAAGTTAGTTTAACCGTTCGGCTAACGACTCGAGGTGCAGCTTGTGGGCAAAAACTAGGAAAGAATGCTGTTGGGGGATCGCGGTGGAGCTCCACTGGGGTGGTCGGCCCGAACAAGGGGTGACAGCGGCGTTCTTGTCGTCACTCGTTCGTCACTTGCGTTCCGGCCGGAGGAGAGGGGCCATGATGCCGCCGGCGCTGACGGAGCTTACAACTCGCAATCACGACTCAGCACACTCTAATCGCACGGCTCGAAGGTACATTTCACCCGCGAAACGATTGGCGCTGGAGAAAGCAAAGGAGTTTTAAAGAAATGCAAAGATTATTTTGGTAAAATTGTTACTTTGAAAAGTAAGAGAGAGGCAAAATCCGTTTAATTGATTAAGTATCCTTTTGGCAACGATTCTCATTCAACAAATCAATTATGTTCAGAATTGATTTTCTCTAATTTTGTTCTCTAGACGAATTTTAGAGAATCAGGATGAGTTTCGTAACGGCACAAAATATATATTTTCGAAATAAAAATACTTATGGTAATTGCTCAAAATTTATATTTTTGAGGAATAATTTTTTGTTCTCGATTTTTTCATTCAAATCAAATACTTAATCTTATCACTATAAAGCCAACATATATAGCATCACTAATAAAATGAATACATATCATTCAAAATCCATAGTTAGTCTATTTATTTCATGGAGCACGAGGAAATATGCAAGATCCTTAAGGAAAAACATAATCTAGGCATTTCGCACCCAAATTTTTGCCTCAAATTTGCAATTAAATTAGCTTGTGAAAGAAGTTTGGATAACCCCCAGGCTGCTCCATGATGGTGCTGATCATGTAGAGATGAATTGAACATAAGCTCAATGGTATTGCTCCATGAAGTTTGCACTTAAAATTGCTTGAATTAAACATAAATGTTGCAAAGTATTTAAAAAACAAGATTACAAAATTCGAAAACAAAAAGTCATGGAATTAAACGACAAATAGAGAGGTCAAATGGGTGGGTCGGGTCGAATATGATCCTACTCACATTAAACTTTTTATTACTTTTTAAAATATATATTATATAAATTTAATTAACTATTTTTTTCCTTTTCTTCGGCTACTGGAGATGGCGATTGGCGGTGGCATACGTGATGGAGTAGGCTGGCAGAGCAATGGGGCGATTGACAAGTGAGGGGAGTTGGCTGGTCGAGCGTTCTTTATTGAGGCTTCATTTTATTTTTTGGATCAAGATTACGTAATAAAGAATCAACTTTTCTTCTATTCTTATTTTTGCTCCAAATCTATTCTCGAAAAATAAAATCAAAGAATTTGAGAATCAAAATCATTTATGTTACCAAGTAGTGTCTCATCTTTTCCTGTCTCGGGGAACATTATCAGAGAATCAAAATCGAAAACATGCCTTAATTTTAGCTTTCAAATCTTCGACTTGTCTAAAATTTGAAAAAATAACGTATGCAACATTTTCAATTTAGATATCGACAATTATGTCAAAAATATGTTAATTCATAAATTTATGAAAAAAAATATTTTCTTTTTCTAGCTAAAACGTTCACATCAGAGTAATTTTTTTCAAAAAAATAAAAAAAAATTGTACTCTCATTAAACGTGATAACATACGCTGGAGGAAAGAAGTTCATTATCCTTAAAATTACAAACATCCTTAAATGTTTCCTAAAGCTATAGCTATTTGATCATGTAAACATGTCATATCATTTGAAGCATTATCTCCACTCAAATCATCGGAATCCATTGTATGCAAACGGGGATCCAAATCTACATGATTATGCACAATCATTGGTGCCATCATTCACGGCGTTTCTTCGCGGAATGTGTAGTGATTCGCTGTAAAAAAAATAATAATAAAAAATAAACAGAGAAAAGTTACGCACGGTCAATGCAATTTTCGAACAGAAGGTTGAATAGAAATGTTGAAGCTCTGAAAAACGTATTTGATTAGAAAGCCGAATTGCATAGATAATTGTTGGTTAATAGTAGGACATCGCGGAGTAATTTCTCGGAAGGAATGACGCTCCATGTCTCGTGGTGACAATAGCAGACTTGTTTGTAAGGAAATTTGGTCAAAGTACACTACAAGTGTCAAAACTTGTGTGCGCTCAATTTAGTATCCAAACTTTCAAGACGATTACTTAAGTGTCAATTTTTTTAAATAAAAAAGCTGTTAATTCAGTGTCAATTTTTTTTTTTAAAACGATCACCTCAGTGCCAATTTCAATTTGAGCTGACGTGGCTAATCGGAAATCCGACATGATCTATTTTTTATTAATATATGAGCCGACGTGGCTCGTCGAAATTAGCACTGAAATGAATATATTTTTTTTTAAAAACTAACACTTAAGTGATCATTTTTTTAAAAAGTTGGCATTTAAGTGATCATTTTGAAAAGTTTTGGCATTAAAATTTTGTTTTTTAAAAAATTGGCATTTAATTGATCATTTTGAAAATTTTGGTACTAAATTAAGCATTGTGCATAATTTTTTGCACTTATGGTGTACTTAATCCAAGTAAACTTGTTTGGAATCAAATTTGTGGTGTTAACGGCGTCGTGCACCGTTGGATAACGGTGCCGTTATGCTAGCACCAACAATTTATTGTAACAAAAAAAACATTGGAAAGTCATTTGTCAGTTTAATTGCAGTAACCGCTGTATATAACCGTCGGTCGAGGATATCAAATACCAAAGCATTTGAACTCTAAGTCTACTAGCTATAATTTTCGGGAAAATTATCCAAAAAGTCATAGACTTGTTGGCTTTTGTCAATTAAATTCTAAACTTTTTAACTATGCCAATTTTTTTTGATCAGAATTGTGCCAATTGAGTTCATTTGATCAATTTTACCCGATAATTACTGACGTAAAAATTGGCCATCCTGCATGACATGATCAACAAACGTGCATAATTTTAGTTTTTTAATAATATTTTACATATATTTTTTATAATTTATATATTTTTTCTTTTTTTCTTTCCTTTTCCCCTTTTTCCTCCTGCAGCCATTGCGGGGCTTCGTGAACCCTTGCCAGCGCCACGGCCGATGAGGATGGCCTCCATGATGGCCGATGGAGGGAAAAAAGGACAAAAATAAAAAAAAAATTAAAGAAAAATAGAAGAAAATAGAGATATTAATAAAAACTAAAAAAAATATATTATAATATCATTAAAAATTGTCTAACTCAGTGCAGATTATGTAACATGGGACGGATGAAATCAAAATGCAAAACGGGAAATTATTTATTTCCCAATTTCTCTTTAATTTTTCTTGCCATTTACTTTCCATGTCCGAAATCAATAAATGACCTCTCAAATCTTTTGTTGATTTCCATATAGATTCCCGTTGAGAAAGGTTTTCCACCAGAAACCTTTCGGCCAAACAGCTACCAAATCCAACAGACATCAATCGTTGGACATATGTTGACGTGGAACTTTTCCTGCGTGGGATGCCAGAAAGCGGGAGATTGCGCAAGCCATGAAGAACAGAACGTGGAACGAAACTTCAATTGAGTTTGCAAAGCCATCGTCGTGATTCCGGCGATCCCCAGTAACACCGCCTTCTCTATTCGCGTGGGGAAAAGCTCCATCCATATTCGCCTTTTCCCCGGATCTAGAGAGTCCGGCGCCTCGCCTCGCTGATCCTCCGTTGCGTCGGGCTGCCAGCGGGATGAGGTTATCGCGAATGGAGGGAAATCTTGGCTTTCGAAATCGGAAAATCGAGAGAAATTGAAAATGAACAAAAATGGCTCAGATTCTTCCCAATTCTGAGATGAGTGCGTCATCACGATTCGGATCGGAAGCCGTTTTAAGGAGTCGCTACGAATCATTTCAAGGTTGACTGAGAATCACCCAAGGGCCAACTCATCTGCGAAAAGTAAATATCTAAGTCCGGAGCTTGCATTATGCGTGACTCCCCCTTTCGATGCCACATTGTTTCATGTTTTAGCGTGCAATACCATGGATTTCCAAATTTTCATACACATGTTGTTTTCTTTGGGTATTGGAAACATGTAAATTTATGCCGCCCGCCCTCGGATGAAATAGCTGAGTCATGGAGTGAGCGGATGGCGACTCCACTCAGCCGTGCCGTGCCCTGCCGTCCTGTCGTTTCCGAATGCAACGCCAGTCAAAGCCAGTCTAATGGATGAATCAAAACCATATCAACCATTTCTAATTACCTCTGTTTAACAAAGCAAACGAATCCACTCTGGCATTTTTAACACAACATAATTCTTGCATAAAATTCAAAAAAAAAAAGAAACAATACTCTGAAAATTAACTCGTAATATCAAGGAAGAGATTAGCAAACACGCTTTCCCCCTGAAAAGCAAAAGATTAGCAAAAGTAAAAACAATACTTTGATCAATTTTAATTCTAAGCCACTAACATGTAGACATAATCATGCGGATGCACAATCAATTAATGTAGCACTCATTAAATCAAAGCAATAAATAAGTTGTTAAGGATAGGGCAAGAATCTAAATACCTCAGGCAAGCAAAAGCCCTATTAATTCCAATAGTCGTCCTCCAAAGTGCCAATTAAGAAAATGCATGCATAGCCTAACTATGACTTCTAAATGATTATACAATTTTATCTAATTCTTTTTAGATTTTTGTTGCTTTTGAAAACTAAACTGTATGTGATTTTAATCTAAGTTTCACATGCATGACTTATCGATACGAACATAATTCTAATGATGGATAAAGTAACTTATACGAGCCTAAACATGCAATAACTAAAGGACATGGAAATATTGAAAGAAAGCGATGAACTCTGAAGACGAGAAAAGATACAATAAAGTGTTGTATTTTTTATTAAAGTATCGTATGTACATTTGTGTATATATAGTATTAGCAAGATAGAAAATAAAAAGGAAATACAAGTCTGCAAGTTGTAACTTCCTAAAATACAAAATTAATCAAATCAATCAAGGTCAATCTTCGAGTGTAATTTTCAATCAGTCGGAGTATAATCTTCAATCAGGATCTATAACACTCTCCCTCAGGCTGACGGCCTAGATATATCTAGGATGCCAAGCTTGTTTAGGAGATAAGCATGATGCCTTTGGCACAATAGTTTGGTGAAGATATCTGCAGGTTGTTCCATAGTCCCAATTCCTTTAGTGACTAGAACTTCCTCTCGAACTTTATCTCGAGGAAATGACAATCAACCTCAATGCGCTTTGTTTTTATGGAAAACTAGATTTGCTGCCAACTTGAGTGCAGCATCATCATCACCACAAAATAATTCAGTTGGTCCCTCCACTTGTATCCCGAGATCAGAGAGTAAATTTCATAACCAGATTACCTCACAGACAGTCTTGGCCATGGCGCGGTATTCTACTTCTATAGATTGCAAGGACATTGTTGTTTACTTTTTGGTTTTCCACGAGATCAAAGACTTTACCAATTTTATGTAGAAACCAATAATATATCTTTTGGTCATTGGATAAGTTGCATAATCGGTGTCAAAAAAAGCTATCATTTTCATGTTGTAGTCGCGAGATGGGAAAATTCCAAGCCTCGGACATCCCTTCAGACACCTCACTACCTTCAATGCGGCATTCATATGACATTGCTTTGGCTGGTGCGTGAATTGGCTTAATATCTGAGCTACACAACATATGTTAGGTCTTGTCATAGTGAGATATATCAACTTCTCTACGAGTCTTTGATATCTCGATGGTTCCTTGAGTAGTGGGTTCTCAACGAATGCAGAAGTCCCTAAATTGTATTCATGGATTGTCATCTTGACATTTTGTTCTATGGGAATGATGATAGGTTTGCATCCATAGAGGCTGGTTTCAGACAAAATCTCCAAAGCGAACTTTCGCTGACTGCGGTTGATTCCTTTATTAGAACATGCAATTTTAGTGCTAAGGAAATATTTCGAAGCCCTTAAGTCCTCGATGTGGAATGTAGAATGCAAATATCTATGGAATTTTTCAATGGAAGACTCTTCATTTCCCATGATAAGTATGTCATCAACATGAATCAGCAAATCAATAGACGCAGTACCTGAGGTCCATGTAAGTAGAGCATAATCATGTTTTGAGTGCTAGAACCCTGCTGCTGTTAGACCATATGTAAACTTGGCATACCATAGTTGGAAGCTTGCTTGATACCATACAAGGATTTGCGAAGATGACATATTGAAGACTTTGCCTGTCTGTGTAATCTCGGTGGAAGATCCATATAAATTTCTTTATCTCGGTCTCCATGAAAAAAGGCGTAGTTGTCATCCATCTAATGAAGGGACCAGTGGCATGTAGCCGTAATTGAGAAGAAAGAGCGAAAAGTGACTTCCTTCACAACTAGTTAGAATGTTTCATGGTAATCCAATGGATTTTCGATGTTCAGGTATAGGAACAATGTCCCATGTGTGATTGTCCATGAGTGCATTGACTTCAGCTTCCATCGGCTTTTGCCACTGAGGATTTTGTGCAGCTACCTAGTATGAAGATGACTCTTGTTCCTCGAAAATTCGGCTAATGCTGCACATATATGTAGGATAAAGGCAACTGAAAGAGACATATGATGACACAGGGGAGTGGCCATGCGAAGCTTTGGATGTAAAACAGATATAATCTTTGGTCTATGTAGGTCACCGAATAGTATGCCTAGAATGTCGTGGCTGCTTGGAGGGAACTGGAGGAAGAATATGGTGAATAAGCCACTGGTGACGTTGGAAAAATAGTAATAGGAGATGAAGGAACATTTGCAAGGAATGATTCTGCTATTGTCGCTCTCAAACTTTCTATTGGAACCGATGCAATTGGTGCCTATAGAGCAACAAAATATGACGGAGTAGGGGCCGAGGCATGCTCTTCTAGGAAATTTGGGTGTTTCGAAATGGACAAAGATGAAGACATCACATCTTGAAAAGGAAAGAAATCTTCGTGGAAGATAACATCCTTGCTAATGAAGAATCGTCCAGTAGATATTTCCATAACTCGATAACCTTTTTGTAGAGTAGGGTACCCCATGAAAACACATGGAGTGGTGCGAGGTCCTTCTTAGTCCAAGGCCCCATAATGGCCACATAACATAAGCATCCAAATGTCCACAGATGATCAATGGAGGGCAATTTTTCATAAAGTAATTCAAAAGGAGTGCTGCCCTCAAGAACTCCACTTAGCATGCGGTTAATCAAATAAATAACAGTGATCACACAATCACCCCAGTATTGTTCAGGAATAAAAGCTTGGAATTTGAGAGCTTTTGCAACCTTTAAAAGATGTCTATGTTTCCGTTCGACAATTCTATTTTGTTGTGAAGTATAGGTGCAAGATGTCTTAGGAAGAATACCATGAGAAGTAAGGAGAGACTGACGATCATTGGAAAGAAATTCACGTCCATTGTCTGTCCGAATTTTTTCGACAAATGTATTGAATTGAGCCTTTACCATGGAGAGGCAATTTGATAATTTGGAAATAGTCTAACCTTTAGAATGCATGAGGAAGGTCTAAGTGGCACGTTAAAAATCATCAACGATTGTTATAAAAAAAAAACGAGAACCATCACGATGGTCTATATGGTAAGGACCGCGTATATCAAGGTGTATCATTGTAAAAGGACAAGTGACTTGAGATGTAATAATGGGAAAAATATTGTCTTGATTATTTAGCTAAAGGACCTATTGAACATTTCAGATGAGGAAATTTTGTACTATGACCCAAGCGTTGATGATAAAGGAGATTTTTCTTAATAGCAGTGGCATTTCAAAAAATGCTTTTATTCAATAAATTTAAATATCCAAGAGAATTAATCCATAAAAATAACCCATCTTAAAATCTACCCAAGCCCATCAGTTTGCCAGTTGTACAATCCTGAAGTAAGCAATTGCCAGAGTTGAATATGACATTGAAGGAATTATCTTGACAAACTCTTAGAACAGGAAGGGGATTCAATTTGAATTCAAGAATATACTGGACATTGCGAAGGACAAAATTTGGACCAAGCTGAACAATGCCAGTTTTAGTAACTTGAGTAGTGTTCCCATGTGAAAGTCGCACCAAGAAAGGAAATTGAGGTCGTTCATCAATATGGGAAAATAAATTCTCAGCACAAATTATGTGATCACTGGCACCTGAATCGACTATCAATGCATTAATCGAAATAGAATTTTCTTGAGATAGAAGGGTACCTAAAGAATTTGCACTTTTATCAGTGGTCTTCAACTGGCTCAATATTTTTATAATAGTTTTTGATACTGGTGCCGAGTAATGATGCTGTGGGTTCCGTCTCCCTTTTGTGTAGAAACTTGGTAGGCAGATATCTCATTGACCTTCCTTTCACAATTATTTGGGCATCTACATAATTTTTAGCATGTCTCTATGTTATGATGTGGCATTTTGCAATAATTGCAATATTTATTTTTAGACTCAAAAGAATTTCGACTTACCTTCCTTGAAGACCTGACAGTACAAGAACCACCATATCCGCATGAAACGATTGTTGAGGCGGCGGAATCAGAGCCATATGATCTGATCGCCTTGCTGATCATTCCTAAGCTATCGGATGATAGCTTGTAATATTGGCCATACAACCATAAGGGATTAGGGTTGCCATTGGGTATCACCGCAGCCGCAGAAGAGACCTCAATGTTCTCGATTCTTCTTCTCTTGAGACTTTGAGAAGTAGCGAGCGTGACAGAGCCTCCAAAACTATCGCAGCGAGCAGTCGGAAAGGCTGAGAGGGCTACTTCCTCGCCACGTCACGTTGCTGTCATTGTTACGCCCCGCGATCTTTGGCACGAGCGCACGAACATCCCTGCAAGCAAACCAACAAAAATCTCTCGGCGGTCCTAAGATCCACTAATATGAGTCGAGAGATATAATAAATACATCACGCATACAGAAGCGATACTCCAATAAATCCCCGTACAATATATATATAGATTAAGTGAGACCTGGATAGCATATATCATTCATACATCAAGGCGTACTGTTCATATAACCCGAATACTAAACCTGTTAAACAAAAAGGTGACAGAGTAAGCACATCAAAAGGAAGCATCCACAAAATCTCTCAGGAACGGGGTCAGGTCGCCAGTCAAGATCGATCCACCAACTGAAGTATCCTAGGATGAGCTGCTGGAGTCGTCCGTGTCCTCTGCGTCCTTAGTAGGCTCATACTCAGAAAATGTCTCGGACGGAGCTTCAACTGAATCCTCTTTAGTCGCCTTCTGCGATAGCTCAGCGAGGTCACCCTCGGACGCCTCTAGGACTATAACTTCCTCCTGCTCCTGCTCCTCGATGAACTCCATGGTCGGTGTCCGCTCTGGTCCGTTCCTAGACCCTACGACTGACCCCTAAAGTAACTCCTGCTCCGTTATGGTCTGGCACCAATCGGGAATGACACCCTATGGCACCTCATTGGGCTTCAGCGGCCCTATCTGTAAGTCACCCTCCTTCTTGAACCACGCCTCGAACCTATGAGGCTTTCACTCAGGCTTACCCTCGTCCACCCATACGACGGTACATTTCCTTACATATATGTTCCCCTGTCTATCCGGGAACTCATCATAGTACGCCGTCATTTCCTTTGGGACCCCAAAACGTATTGGCCACATAGCTATGACCTAGGATTTGTAAAGGAAGGGTTCCCCAAAAGGGGTGAGATACACATCTCAGTAAGAAAAACCTAACCCTAGGTCAGGTTGACGGTTCACTCAGGTAGTCGCATCCCTCAACAGATCCACTCTCATAAACACATAGGCATAACAATCATAACTCAATACGCAACAACATACAGAAGACAGACATGCATTTATGATCTCATGTCACACTCATATGCACATGCACTCTCAGCCCGCCACTTTACCACATCCATCAATCTCCGCCTGCCTCATTCTCTAGCCCGCGAACTAGTCGCCTCAAGCTCGGTCCGTGTAAACGCATCAGACCGTCATCGGTGACCCGCGTAAACGCATCAGGTCCCGATGAATCTCCAGGCAAAGTTCATTAACTCATACTCCGTCCCGTGAATAGTTTGCATTAGGACCGTGGCTAACTCAACCCCGCGACTTCGTCGCATCAGGGCGCCACATAACCATACTTCACCCCGCGACTTCGTCGCATCATGGTCTCAACCTCCCACCCCGTGTCTCACACGCCTCAGGGCCTCGCCTCATCTCAGCCATGCCTCCACCACAAATCATGCCATGCTTTTCAAATCGTTTGCATTCACGATATCAAGTGCAATTCACAAATCTCGTGGCATGCGAGGCAATCAAATGATGACCAGACATAGCAAGTAATCAAACATAACTAATGTCACACATATACGTCCTATATCATTTTAGGACACAATACAATCTAACTCTAATGAAATTCCCACACAAATCCATTCAATTAGGCCTTGACTTACCCAATCGAGTCCAATCCCCCTAGCCTAAGTTTAAAAAATCCCTTACCTTAGCTTCAATAACACCAATTTACTCTTCTTGAGTCCTCAAGGTTCGGCCCCTTGTAGTCCAAGGTCGAACACTTCGCCCAACCTAGAAATTTCGTTGAATCCGTCAATTTTCCATATTCAAATCCTCAATCCATTAACCCTATTCATCCATTACTCAATCCTCAACATCTTAACACATCATAAACATCAATTTAAGTCCCATAAGCTTCTGTTCTTGTAACCCACAGAACCGATTTTGCACAGAACTGAACCGGTTCTCTTCGGTTCTATGCAAACCGAGTGCTTCCAGCCTTCAATCCTCCTCAATTTCTCAATTCAAACCTTATTCTACCTCTTAACATGTCTACCTAAGGGTTTGGGAGGCTCACCGGTCGTTTGGAGTCGGTTGGTCGCCGAAAAGTCGTCCAAAGTCGCCGGAACGCCTAGGGTCAGAATACCGGCAGATTCTGTCCAATATATACAAGGCCGGTTCATGGTCAAAACCTTATCAAATCAAGTTTAAATTTTTACCACAGAATCATCCATGTGTCTACTTGATCTCCACCAAATTTGAGCTCTAGATTTCAAGATTTTGGCCGTCAAAAGGGGTGAGAACCGAACCTATCTGAAATTGGAGTAGAATCTGTCGGCTCTTGGGAGATTGCTTGGCCTGGACTCTACAGTGCTCCAATCGACCTGATTCCTATTGGAAGACGTTGGCAAGATGTAGAGCAACGTCGGGACGGTTGGCCGGTGGTCGGTCAATGACCGGAAGGGGCGGTCGAACCGACCGAACGGGCGGTGTGGTGCTAGTCGGGCAACGAGCAGCAGCTGAAGGAGCAAGAAGAAGATGATGAAGGGCTTTAGTGGTTTCGCCAGGTAACTTAGCCTAGTGAGAGAGAGAGAAAAGAGAGCTTTTGTTTATTCCCAAGTTTGGTCAAAGTGGAATGGTAGGTGGGTAAATGGTGAAATGACCATCCATGGCTTGATCTTTGACACTTGGCATTGCCTCTTCCCTAGATGATCCAAGGGCTCCATTTTGGTCTTCATTTTCGGCAGCCAAGGGAGTGTCCATTGTCCAAATTGCCCTTCTTGAGTTGTATAAGTAAAGCTTCAAGATTGAGGGGCAAAACGATCATTTTACCCCCGAAGTTCCGAACGTCATTTTTCTCGTTTCTAACTTCTTCGATAAGGCGACAACCATTCCAAAGGAAGTTGGAATTCTTGATTTTCCATTTCAAATCTTTCAAGACTCGTTTCTGATTGTTTTCTCTATCAGACATGATTTCAGCCTATTCCGAACCGACGGGCGGCTTTTGCAGACATTACGTATATTGACCCCGTGACTCTCCTCACGTTTAGGGCTTGCCAATTTATGGCGGCTTTGGTTGTCATGTAATCGTGATGGTTTATCAATGGTTCCTATGGTCTCGATCGTCGTAGTCCGACTCAGGATAATTTTGCAAATCATACACTGGTTAAGCGGCATCATCCGCGCTCCAATCATGCGACACTCGCATGGTAATCCTTGATCATTCTTAGATCGGCCTTTTGATGGTTCTAAACATCCCCTCGATAATCCTTATGGTCAAAACGCCATTTCTTATCCGAGTCGCCTAGGTCCACGTACCTCGTCTCGCGTCAGCCTTTCCCCTTTGGTCAGTCTACTCAAATTGATCAGATTTGAGCGGAATAAGACTGAAATATATCGCTTAATATATATAAACTTATCATTACAGAGTTTGAAGTTGATTGAAAATTAGAATGTCACAGTCACCATCGCTGATCACTAGCTTTCCTCTTGAATGGCGAACTAGAAAATACGATCGAGGGTTGACGGTGGCTCCATGACGAGGATCTAAGTTCAAAAAGATAAGTTCTCTTCGTTTAGTACAAGCAAAAATCTAGTAGTTTTCTCCCTGATCACGGATTGCTCGGTATTGCCTAAAGGTTTCCTCTGAATCAATGAAGGTTTCTTCGGCAGCTTCAATGTTGTTTCATAGAGCTGATAAGTGGTTGAAAATTTTTGTCATAGATGGATTTCATTGTCTGCGTTCCAATAGAGCCTGTGTAACGGAGAAAAGTTTTGCTCAACCGAGCTTCCCATAAATTTTTCGTATGTTTGACCACATAGTCTTCATGTCTTCGGTCGGTGGTTATCCGACGCCCACTTCAACCGTAACGCAATTTTCAATCCATTTTCGTACTAATTGGTTGCACCATCACCAGAGACGACATTGTCGTTCGTTGATCGGGACTAGGATTATATTGTCAAGAAACTCATCTTTGTCCTTATGACTAGAGCTTGCCGAAGGTTCCTCGCCCAGGTGGAATATTGTTTGGGTTCGGGTAATTAGAGGCTGATGAGACGCAATTCCGGTTCGTCAATCGGTGATGTGTATAGCAGATCTCCAATCTCCAGCCGACCACCATTAATCCCGACTGGGTAAATTAATTTTGCTTGATAGCCGGGTGAAGAGGTCGGGTAGGGATCCGTCCCAAAACCTGTCGCTATACCTAGTTCGAGTATTTGCCTCGCATGAGGAAAATTGGGCTGAGCAGGTCATAATACCATGGTCCTGGTGAAGCTGGCATTTGCAACCACTAGATGGGTTGGCTCGGAATGGCCTGCCCCAAATTGAGCTGAGTCGAAATAGGGTTTGGTTGGGGCAGAATAGATAGACCCTTTGTGGTTGGAGTGCCCTCAACAGTTAGCGTCTTTAGGAAAATTCGAAGCTAGAGGCATGTCCTCCACACTATAATGACTATGGCTAACTTCATGGTATAAAAAAATATTAAAGGCTGATTACTACATCGGAGTGCTAACTCTATTTTACACGTTAGATTTTGTGGCAACAAGAGATAGAAAAAAAAAGGGCAATAAAAAAGGAGAGCGGAAGCTAGGTGATCAAACAAGCTCTGATACCATGAAAGAAAGCGATGAACAAGAACGAAGACAAGAAATGATATAATTGTATTTTTTGTTAAATGTATCGTCCATACATTTGTGTAGGCTAAAGTACAACGTAAGTGCCAAAACTTGTGTATGACGTTCACTTTAGCGTCAAAATTTTCAAAACGTTCACTTTAGTGCTAAGTTCGGAGAATATCGATCAGTTAAGTGCCAATCCAGTCAAAAATATTAAGTGGATTTTACAATTAAATTTTTTATTTGATGTGACAAAATTTTATAGAGCGAATGCCACAGTGGACATTTGACATGGCTTACGAATGGAAAGAATGGGGAAAACAACATCGTTGGCTAAATAGGTTCTCAAAATGGCACCGATCAGTCAAGAAAGTCTTCGTTCGTCAATGTCTCTCTCATGCGAAGACAGTTGCTCGATTTTGCTCTCCTCAGTCGATTGACCCCGCGAGCTTAGTCGCCGTCGTTCCTTTGCCATCATTAGTCATTGGTCAGTTAATATCGACGCTTCTTGAGAATGTATGCATCTCCTTTGTGTCTGCATCCGATAGATTTAGGGTTCGTGTAAATTAGGGCTCTGATTGAATTAGAGTTCCGACGCCAAATTAGGGCTCCCACTGCAAAATGAGGATTTAGAGGGCGAAATAACAGTTGTAAGGGAAAAAAATGAGGCTCGTACTTTGTGACATTTTGAATTTCCTGTCATTTAGAGGCTATTGAATGATAATGTATCTTTTGATGTATTTCAATTTTGTCTCGCTCAGATTTGATTAATCTCGAGTAAACTGACTAAAAGGGAAAGACTAATGCATGACAAGATACGTGGACCTAGGAAATTTGAAAAAAAAAATGACATTTTGACTATAAGGATTGTCAAGGGAACATTTAGAACCAATAAGACCGATCAGATAACGATTAAGGAATATATTGCTAGTGCTATACGATTGGAGCACGGGTGATGCTATTTAACCAATGTATAATTTACAAATTTTCCTAAATCGAACTATGACGATCGAGGCCGTTGGAACTAGCGATAAACCCTCGCAATTACATGAAAACCAAATCTGTTGTAGCTTGAGTCGTCCTAAGTGTGATGAGAATCACAGAGTCGATACGCTTAACGTCTGCAAAAGTCGCCCGTTAGTTCAAGACAAATTGAAGTTACAATCGACAGACAAATGATCATGAAATTGAAACTCAAAATTGACAATTGGAAATAGAGAATTTCAATTTTAGATAAGTATTTGACGTCGTCTCGCTAATGATGATTTTGAATTGAAAAAGTAAAGTTTCAAAATGAAAGTGCAAAATTACCATTCTGCCCCTCGTCTATTTGCCCTTGCTTTAGGATTTCAAGAAGGATAAAATGGTCATTCTCTCTCCACCATAGGGCTGCCGAAATTATGAACATGGAGTCAAAGGAAATCAAAGACATTATTGGCATAAGCCATGTATCACTCATTGAAGGCCATAGGCATTAATTACCCCACCTAAAACCATTTTGTCAAATTAACCTCAATAATTTGTGTGAAACATCTCATTTTGGAGCGTCTTCAGCCGTGTATAGCCCCTCTACCATTTCCCTTGCATTTTCTCTCCAATTGCTCTTCACCGAAAATTGCCCCAAAAGACCAGTTTCTGCCCTGCCGTTCGGTCATCTTATCTGCCACTTTCCCCCGCCGCCTTGCCATGCTCCGACCACCACAAGCTAGCTTAACCTCTCCTTGACAAGTTCCAAGTGGTGTCTTGTCATTTGGTTGAGTAGTTTTTGCCGTGTAGCCCCGAGACCAAAACCAGACAAAATATGCGCGAGCTGGGGTAAGGCATTTGTTCTTCCACTTAGGGACTCCGATTGGCCTCAATTTTTTCGTGAAATCTTCATAAGATCTATTAGTTAAGTTGGATGGTCTATGGTTACAAGTTTGATGGTGTTAAAATAAGTTTTTATGGCTGATTGTGGGTAATTAAAATTGGACAGATTCTGACCGTGTGAGGATCGTGAAGGAAACAAGTCTGTTTGAAGGTCTTGTAGATTTATCTCGCAACGAAACTCTTGGTGAGCTTCCTAAACACATATATTGAGGTGCTAGCAAGTTTATTTCATGAGAAATTGAGGCCTAAGATTGAGATACGACTTGATTGTGCGGATTGAACCAAAATCAGTTCTGTTTTGTGGAAGAACCCTATTCTGGTCGAACCTGATAATGGCCATTTGAGGGGTATTTTGACTTCAAATTGACTCATAAGACTTCATAAGAAATTATGTGAGGTGTTAATAGAGAGTATGTGAAGTGGATTGGGAGTTGGAAGTGATTTAAGGGCTAATTTGTGCATGAAAATCCAAATTATATTCTACCTTGCATGTGGCTACATGAACCGAATGTATTGAGGTTTGTGGAAGTATTGTCATGTATTTAATTGATCGATAAGGCGTCTTGAGTTGCCAATTGAATGATTATTGAGGGATTGGCTTAATAGAAGCAAGATTCAATGGCTTTTTGATCCGAAATTGGTGACCTTTTCTAGGTTGACGAGTGATCCTTGGTTGGTTGCATACTTGTGGCATTAAGGAGAATCACTTGGTGTGAAATTTTGCTAATCGATCAAGATAAGTATTTCCTAAACCTTTATCTAAATGCTAGGACACTACTGGACGATTTAGTGAATGAGTTGCATGATTGATGAGGTCTGTGACCTGAAATTGATTAATGCCATGGAATGTGTTATGTTATTGTGAAAGATAATGATGATACCGATTGGCCTGTGGCCCCGGTGGTATTGAGTAGCTGTGAGCCCTGAAATGATAATTGGTTATGAGCTCAGAGGTACCAATTGGCCTGTGGCCCCGGTGGTATTGAGTGGCTATGAGCCCTGAAATGATAATTGGCTATGAGCCCAGAGATACCGTTTGACCTGTGGCCTCGGTGGTACCAATTGAACTGATAATTGGCTATGAGCCTAGAGGTACCGATTGGCCTGTGGCCCCGGTGATACCAATTGAACTGATAATTGGCTATGAGCCCCAGAGGTACCGATTGGCCTGCGGCCCTAGTGGTACCAAATGACTGAAAGTCATGATGATATCGATTGGCCTGTGGTCCCGGTGATATCAGTTGGCCAGAGAGCCAGAGAAGTACATCGCGGTTGAGAGCCCAGGCGATGAGTGTATGTGAAAATTATGATAAGAATGTGTATTGGTTTACATGCTATATGTTATAAGCTTGAAACCCTAAAGTTGAATGTGGTTGATTGTATTTCTTATTTATGCTCGGTTATCGATATGCCTGTTTTGGTGATGCCTTGTGCCATTGCATTTATGAATGCTTGCATTTGGTAGCATTTGTGTGTGGTCTGGGGGGACTGGTGTTGAGGTATAGGTTTAGGTCTCATTTTTTGAGATGTAAATCTCACCCCGTAATGGGATACATTTTCAGACCCCAAGCCTTAAACATGCTGCCAATTCGACTGGGCGCTCCAAAGGAGATGACCGTCCTTTTTGATGAGTTCCCCACGAGGAGAGGTATTGTGTATGTCAGGAAGTGCACGACTGTTTGGATAGATGGAGGAAAGCTGGAACTACAACCCCACCGTTTTGAAGCATGGTTCCGTCGCCTAGGTAATAGCAGTTTGATGGGACCTCTACTGCTTGAGGATATTTCTTCGAAGGTGGTTCCAAACTGGTGTCATCCGTCTCGACCTAAGATCGAAGTGGAGAACCTAGCGTCAGTGGGAGGTTCGAGTAACATAACTGAAGAGTCGAAGTCTCCACCTACTGAGGAATACATGAACTACATTGAGATCTCTGCCACTGCGATCGAGGCTACCAACGAAGACAATGAAGCGGAGAGTGAAGAGGAAACCGAGGAGGACACTGAAGAATCATTTGAAGAGGTGCCATCCGAAGTATTTTTTGATTACAACCCCGAGGACGAGGAGGACAATGGAAGCGACGGATCAAGTGGTTCTTTCGAGTAGCTGAAAGAAAGGGGTGTAAGCAAAAATGGATAGGAAAAATTTTGACGTTAGACCTTGGGGAAGGCTAAATGGTAACTATTAGAACTTAGGCCTTCGTTTCTTTTCCTACCCGGGTGTACGGCTTTGTCTTTTTGTCCTTTCTTTTATGACTACTGTTTCTGGATGTTGTTTTATGTATGAAATGGGTGTGTTTTTAAATCATTCTAAATTTCCTTTTTATTTCTTTTTGTATGGGGATGTGGTCTCTCTTTTCACGTGCGCATTTCATATCATACTAGGCCTTGTGAGGTTCCTGGGTAATTACTGACCTGAGGTGGATGTGATGAACTCTAAGGGACACAGGGGGTTATATACTTGATGCGGTTTGGACATCCACTTGTTTAATTAAAACATGTAGCTTTGGTTCCTTGATAAAAAAAGCCTATGGGGACCTCAAATTCTTTAATGTCAAACAATTATGCTTTGTGGACATTGTACGACAAGGTTCTTTTAATCAAAAGCAAGCCTGTAGGGACCTCCACATGAATTTGTTGTTCTTTTTGCATTTGTGGTCCCAAAAGCTTAGACATTTATTGGTTTTTTTCCCTTTACTCCTGGTATGGACAAGAATCTTATTGCTGTCATTGTCTGCTATGGGGGGATTTAGTCATTGGCACCGAGGAATGAGAGTACGAAGGTGGAAATGAAGGAACCATTTTCCTCGATGTAAGAACATAATCTTTTGTCTCATTTTTTAGGGATAAAGTGCACATATTAGGATGCAAAGTGCATAAATTATTGTATTGTGTTTCTAGGAAGGGCTTGAGGGATGGATTGAGAGAGTTGTGCAATGATAATAGGTTTAAGGATGTGATTTATCACTACCTTCATGGCAAAAAAGCGACGGTCTATGTGGAGTATGACAGTGAAGAAGAAGAAGAAGATGCCCAACATGATGATTTAACTGAAATTGGAGAAGTAGGCGACGGTATTGTAGAAGGACATCAGGAGTGGGCAGATAGGGAGGATTGAGAGAACAAACATGATTGTGAGGGGAGGGAGGATAATGAGGAGATAGGGGTAAACCACATAGGTAATGAGGGAATCAATTGATTAGATTGGAAAATTGCACAAAGCAGTGGCTATGACGACGACGACGAAGCTGTGGCCAATGTCAGTTTCCCGTGGGATGATGGCGACAATGATGAGCTCGCACAATCAAGGAAAAATCGCAGAGAGTTTGCAAATAAAAAGATTGTAGCTTCTGAACATATAGAAGGAGCTGTACCAGTAAATAGAGAAGAAGATGGTATACCTGCTGCACCCGTTGTTCCTACTATTGACGACGACGATGAAGCTGTGGACGACAAGAATGGTAATTCTGAGGATGACCTTCGAGAAGGAGAAGTAGGAGCACTTGTGCATAGAAGGAAAAGTAAGTATCCTTCTTATGATCAAACTGTGGCATCTCCTATTTTGTGTATTGGTATGAACCTTGAGGATGCAAAATATTTTAAGGATGCCATTGTGAAGAAGTCTATTGCTGAGCAGGGAACACTCGTGTTTCTTAGAAATATGAAGTACTTTGTGAGAGCTAGTTCTCTACAACGTAATTGTGCATGGAGGATCTATGGCGCGCTGAGCAAGAAGAGCGGATCGTTCCAAATTAGGTCCTTCCAGAAGGAACATACATGCTCCATTATTTTTCAAAATAAAAAGGTAACAAGTAAGTGGTTGTTGAATCGCTTCTTCGACACGATCAAGGCGATGCCGGAGATTAAGAGTCCTCACTTAAAGCAACCGGTGAAGGAGCAGGTAGGGATTAATGTGTCAGAGAGTCAATGCAAATGAGCTAAGTATAGGGTGATGACAACACTCTTGGGTCAGTACAAGTAAGAATATGACCAGGTGTGGGATTATGCTTGCGAATGTCGGCTACAAAACCAACGAAGTAGAGTGTAGGTCGAGGTTGTGAAGAGGCCTCTTCCATATTTGGGACCATATTTGATGGGCTATATGTGTGTTTCGATGCTTATAAGCGTGAATTTTTAGTTGGTTGAAGAAGAATTGTAGGATTGGATGGGTGCTTCTTAAAGGGTTTGCGCAAAGGAGAATTGTTGCCTGCTATTGGTCGGGATGCGAATGACCAAATGTTTCTAATAGCTTGGGTAGTTGTCAAGATAGAAAACAAGGACAATTGGTCATGGTTCCTTAAAAATGTGATGGCTGATATGGAGATAACCGACGGGACCGGTTGGGCTTTCATGAGCGATCAGCAGAAGGTAATGTCAATTGCGAAATGAATCTTTTTAGATGTTTCTTGCATTGTGTTGTATTCTTCAAAATCTGATCATTTTTTCTTGATTTATTTTTGTAGGGACTTATTTCTGTATTAGCTGAGTTAATGCTGCACGCGGAACATAGGATGTGTGCAAGACACATATATGCAAATTGGTCAAAGAAGTACAAAGGGGAAATTTTGCAGAAACAGTTTTGGGAAATTGCAAAATGCACAACGCGGCTGAATTTAAGATAGCCCAACAGGGCTTGCTTAAGCTGACCAAGGATGGTTTCCATGACCTATTCGAAACTAAAGCGAAGCATTATTGTAGGGCATTCTTTAGTGAAGAATTCAAGTGAGATATCATCGACAACAACCTCAGTGAAGCTCTCAATGGAAGCATCTTAGCTACTAGGTGCAAGCTAGTCATTTCCATGCTTGAGGATATATGACTTATGCTCATGACAAGGCTACGCACTAAGAGAGATGATATTGCAAAATAGACTACAACATGTAATCTTAGGATTGCGAAGATATTAGATGACGAGTTGGCTCGTAATAGGTTTTGCCATCCAATTTGGAATGACGATGAGGGTTTGAGATCAAGAAGAAGGGAGACACGTATGTCGTTCACCTACAAAGCATGAAGTGTTCATGTCGAGAGTGGCAGCTAAGTGGAATCCCATTGCTGAGGGGTTTGCGAACATGCCGTTGCTGCCATCCACTTGAACCAAGAAAACCTAAAACATGACTAGCTGATTGCTATAATAAAAAGTCGTAGCTTTATGCCTACCAACTTATGATGCAGCCCATTAGAAGCAATAAATTCTGGGATCCCACGAATCGTGACACCCTTGCACCTTTGCCACCGAAGAAACAAGTAGGGAGGCCAAAACGGAGATGAAGAATGCAAGAAGAGAAGATCTCAAAGTAAGGGATGAGCAAGGCTGGTGCAAAGATGTCATGCTCCTACTACTATAAGCAAGGGCACAATAAAAAAGGATGTCAACTGAGGGTGCAACATGAACAACAGTAGCTTCCTATAAATGCAGCAGTAGAACTAGGTGAAGAGGCAATACATGAACAAGTTGGACAGTCAACTGAAGTGCCAACAGGAGAGCATACTAAATCTATGTTCAACAAACAAGGATGAAAATTTCAGTAAGTTAATGATTGTGCTTTTTATTTGTTTGTGTTGTTTTATGACTACTAATGTAGTCTTGTATGAACATTGTAGGTACGAAGAAGGGCAAGAGTAGGACTTCCTTCACAACTTGTTGTGAAGCCACCTCAAGCGCCAATAGATGGGCAAGTGGGACAGCCACCTCAAGTAGCAATTGGAGGGTATGAAGGGCCAAATGAAGAGCATACTCAATCCACTATTGAACAAAGAAGAAGATAATATCCAATAAGTATGGTTTATTTGTTGGTCTTCTGTTATTCCTAGTACTCTTAATGTTGTTTGGACACTTCAAGTAAGAACAATAGCAACAACAAGGCATGAGGGGCCAATAGAACCTGCACAAGAAGCTGGTCCACAGCCACAACTTCCACGAAGAATAAGAGGGGCTCTTGGGACGAGGTTGAGGCAATATGGTTACAGCCTATTCACCGACGAATGTACTGGAATGATTATCTTGCATGTAAGTTTGGTAAGATTTGTGCAATACATTTAGGGTACTTGAAATTGTATAGCCCATTTGCTTACCTTATTATGTTGTTGTAGCTTGGAAGAAGCTCAGAAATGCTTATCTCTGAAGATGGCCCAATCTAAGAGTCAATGGCTGCTCTAAAAAAGAGATTGACAAAGAAGAAGACAACAGCCGTGTCACGCCCTGAACCCGGCGAGTACGCGAACATCCCACCAGACCGTAATCAAGCTGTGCCATCCAGGATCCTTCGGTCCTCATGTTCTCATCTCGTATGCATACGGAAGCAAGAAATTATTCCGTACACAAATAAAAACAATCAAGATGACTTAGGACAAAAATAAATAGTACACTTTTCAATCTATAAAATATACCTCAATTTTTTTCAATGATCAAAACTAATCCACCAAACAATATACAATCTCTAAGGTCACCTAACGTCTTAAATATATTTGATCAACTACTTCCTCGAATGCCAATCCTTGGCAAGTTCGGGCTTCCTTCGCTCGGGACCTGAAAAAGTTAAGCCTCTACTGGGGTGAGATATAAATCTCAGCAAGTGAAACCTAAACCTAAACCTAATCATCAGTCCCCCCAGATCACATAACCAACACCAGATGCAGAAAACAACCAACACCAGATGCAGAAAACCACCAACGTAATGGCACAAGACCTTCATAAATCAAGCGTCTTGGTAAGACAGACATAAACTCAGGGCCATAGCCACACATATCAATGATCTAAGCATGGATAGAAATCACAACTAACCACCCTAATCCTTAGTGTTTCAAGCTTCTAACACATAACACATAAACCAATACACATACTCATCATAATTTCCACAACCACTCATCATCAGGCACTTAGCCGCAATGCATTTCTCTGGCTCTCTTACCAACTGATATTATTGGGGTCACAGACCAATCGATATCGTAATAATCTTTAGTCAACAGGTACCATTGGGGTCATAGGCCAATCGGTAATTCTGGGCTCACTGCCAATCTATACAATTGGGGCTACAGGCCAATCAGTATCTCTAGGGTTCATAGCCAATTATCATTTCAGGGGCTCATAGCCGCTCGATACCACTGTGGCCACAGATCAATCGGTATCACTATAACTAATAGTCAATTGATATCACTGGGGCCACATGCCAATCGATATCATCAGGGGCATCAAGCCAATTCGATCTTTGGGACCACAAGCCAACGATTGCGGGGCACTATAGCCCATTCATATAGCATCGGCACTATAACCGTTTATATAGCATAGGCATTATAGCCATCTAAATAGCATAAACTATATGACAATTCAATAACACAGGCACCATTGCCAATTCAATACCATGGCATCATAGCCGAACTATATCACCAAGCCCAATAGCCACTTACCACACAAGGCTCTTTGGCCATTTTAAATCTCAATTATCTATCACAATATAATCCTCACACGATTGCATCAAGCAAACTAAGCCACAGGCTTCACTAGTCAGGCAATTTATCCAACCAATCTATCCAGTAGTGTCCTAATATTCAAGTAAGGGTTTAGGAAACACTTATCTCTTCAATTGAGTTAGAGATTCCACTAAAAAAGAGCCTCCAAGCTTAGTCCACAACTGGCCAAAGCAAAGCAAGTGTACGACCCTAAGGAAAATCCACAATTCCACCATTAAAACTCTCCCAATTTCATCAAGTAACCACCTCGGTAACACATTATATTATGTTCTAGGATGCCTTACCAAGGATTTTACGATAATGCGACACTTTCACGAACCACTAAAGAGCTCAGTTCACTCGATCCTCAAGTAGGGCAAAACCGGTCCTAGATTAATCACACCAAACAACCCTTAATTCACTTCTATACTCCACTTCATCATGCACACACCTTGTCAACACATCAATATAAGTTCTTAGATATCTCACCGTGAATTTTGGAGTAAGATGACTCTTCAATGAGCCTTAAAGGGCCTCGATTCCAACCGATCTTCAAGGGGACATATTCTGCCCCTTGAAACAACATGCAATTTCAACCATTAAACCCATTTTAACTCTTACAAATCCTCAATCTCAACCTGCTAAACTCTTATACTATGAGTTTAGAAGATCTCACCAAAAATTTGGAGTCATTTGAAGTCCGGAAGCCCCAAAAAATCGTCCCTCTTCAAAATCGGTTCAGATTTTGACCTTTACCCACTCAGATAGATCTACGAGACAAAAGGTTGGGCCAAATTAAGCTCATAATAAATTCTTAGAATGGAAAGATAATAATATTTAAGATAACAGTAGTTTTACCTCAATCCGATATCGAACGACAAAGTTATGGCCGGAACAGTAAACCAGTTTCTGTCTGTTTGCGAGAGATCCGTTCGGCCGAGAGAGAGGAAGAGGAAGAAGATGGTGGGAGTGAAGGTGGCCGACCAAAATGAAGAGAGAGAGGGTATTTCATCCCAATAATGCCTTTTGAGTCAATTTGACAAGATGGTTTTAGGTGAGGTAATTAATGCCTAAGGCCTTCAATGAGTGACACATGGCATAGCTTCTAGAAGACCTTGACTTCCTTTGACCATTCCTTCTTCACATTTTTGGTAGCATAGAGAGGGGTTAAATGATCAAAATGGCCTTCTAAACTTCTTAAGGCAAGGCCAAAGGTCGAAGGGCAAAATGGTCATTTGGCACTCTTTGTCTGAAATTCTATTTTTTCAATATAAACCACCCTCAATGAGGCGATGTCCATTTCAATTCAAATATTGAAATTCCTCAATGTCTAATACCCGAATCTCATGGTCCAATTTCATGTCGAACTCTCGTCGACTGTAATTCCAATTTATCTCAAACTGACGGGTGATTCTTGCAGGCGCTACGCGTATCGACCTTGGGATTTTCTAAAGCCGCGACGACTTTGATTGTCATGTAATTGTGAGGGTTTATCGTTCATTCCTTCGATCTGATCATCGAAATCTGATTTAGGAGATTCTTGCAAATTACACATTGGTTAAGCGGAATTACCCGCGTCCCAACGTATAACACTAGCAAGACATTCCATGATCATCCTTAGATCGATCTCTGCCAGCCCAATACATTCCCTCGATAATCCTTATGGTCAAAGTGCCATTTGTCATTCAAATTCCTCAGGTCCATGTATCTGACTCTGCGTCAGTCTTTCCCTTTTGGTTAGATAACTCAAGAGTAGCTAACTTCGAGCGAGTTACAACCGAAACACATTGATCGATATCCTTCCATTTAATAGTCTCGAGAGGGTCGGAATGCGGAATGTCACAAGATGGAGGTCGAAAATAGCCACAAAAAAGAAGCCAGCAAGAGTTCCACCTCAACTAAGCTTCGAGAGGCCAGTTGAAGAACCTCATGCTAAAGTTGAACTTCAACTTGAACTTGAAGCTCAACATGAACTTGAACTTCAACCTGAACCTAAAACTCAACTTGAACCTGAACTTCAAGCTGAACCTAATGCTGCCCTTGCATATGTTTGAAAGAGTGTTAGGATATGAACTAAGTGAAAAAGCCATCAACTAGCAAAAGAGCTAAGGTTGTTATCAATATTGACTAAGTAGTAGGGAGTGGGATCTATATGTTGACTTACATGTTTTTTATTTTTTGGGAATCACGTTTGCTAATATGTGATTTTTTTAAATGAGGAGGTCATGGTTGTGCATTCAACTTATTAAAACAACGAATTCAATAGGGCAATGTTGTTTAATTATTCTTCTCATTTTTTGTGGCTTGCTCTAATAGTTATGGTTGATTTGTGGACTATATGTTGGCTGTTATTGGAGGCTTTTGGTGCATAAAACTTGCTTCTTCAGTTGTTGGTGTTACTGGTGCAACTGGCCTCTTGGAGTAGGAACATCAGTTGTTGGTGCAGCTACAATGTAGGAACACCAAAATGCAGCTATAGCTACTGCACCTTGTTGCTGTAGCTGTACGTGTCCCTGTTACACCAGCAAGTTGCTGTTACAAATGAAGGTGTTGTGTCATGCCTCGCGCCGTGAGGCGAGCGTGCCACACCTTTAACTTACCGCTTAAGACCTATGATACGCCTCACGCGATACATGTGATGTAAAATAAGCATGCGGAAACTAAATGAACGTACAACTCCGTACAAGTACAAAAGGGAAACCGGGATAACGAAACATACATATTATAAACATGAGTTTATACAAGGATCCAAGATCAAACTAAAAGCTCCGGATGGGTCAAGGGAGGTCAGGGACTATCCAAAAGACGACGACTAACCTAGTCCCCAAAGATGCTCAAGGTGAATTTCCAAAGCACAACCCCTAAAAGAACAGAAACCACTAAGCTTCATCTACGTCCTTATCCTCGTCCTCAGCTGGATCATAGTCAGAAAAGGTCTCAGTACGTACATCCACAGAATCGTCCTCTATGGCGTCTTTCAGCTCGTCCTCCAAAGCAGAAACCTTTATCACCTCAATCTCCTCTAAACAGTAGGGGTCTTTTCCGACACGTTCTGCGATCCTACCATGGATATCTCCACTTCTACCTCATCTCGGATAGGATGACACCAGCTAGATATGACCACTTTGGGTACCTCTGTGGGCTTCAAAGGACCTGTAGCCTCCTTTCCGACTCTACGAAACTGTGCCTCGAATCTATAGGGTTTTCAGTCCTTTCCTCCCTCATCAACCCAAACAACAGTACATTTCCTAACATATACCATACGCTGACCATTGGTAAACTCGTCAAAATAGGTAGTCATCTCCTTGGGATCGCCTAGTCGGGTTGGAAACATACTTCAAGGCTTGGGGTTTGAAAAAGGAAGGTCCCACGATGGGGTGAGATTTACATCTCAGTAAGTTAAGTCTTAAATCTAAGTTAGGGCGACAGTACACCCAGACACAAATGAGGACAATGCGTAAAGGCATGTCAATAAACGGCATAGGCAAGCAATCATCATTAAACAACATAGAAAGACATATGGTAAACAATCATTATGTTATACTATTAGGACAGCGTATAACTCACAACTCAAGGCATGCATCAGAATACAAATCAAGCTTAATGTACTAGCACCATGATCCCTTTTATCATCCTCATCCACGTCAAAAGGCCTAGGGCTTGGTCCACGTTAAAACGCCTCAGACCATGGCAATCTACAAACCCGCGTTATACGCCTCAAGTTTTCAATGCCATATCAGACTCGTGTCGACACATGCACAAACTTAACCCGCGTCTCGACGCCTCAGGTTATCAGTCCTTGCAATCCCGCGTTCCAATGCATCAAGGTGCTAAAATTCCTTAAGCATGCAAGTTTCGCTTCCCCCTTAAGACTTCATGATCGAGTACAATCTTACTTGCCAAGTTATGAATCTATAGCATGCGAGCCAACAAGATTGATCACCCACAACAAAGCATGTACATTAAGTGAGCACACATACTTGCACTTAATAACCACGATCGACAATGAACAATCACATAATAGTTTCACGAAAATTCGTCCAATTCAATCCCAATTCGTCCAGTAGCAGCCTATCTTCCAAACTAAGACATAGGAATTACTTACCTTTCAATTAATCAGCAAAAATCCTTTCAAAAGCTCCCTTAAGAACTCGGTTCCTTTATTCCAAAACAGGGCAGCCGCGCAACCTAGAGAAATTCGCCCAAACAATCAATTCATCTCATTTAATCTCTAATTCACCGAGCATACACCCCATTAACAACTCGATTAACATTCTAGTATATCTTAATGACGAAATTAAGGCACGACGATACCCCAAATAGCCCTCAAAGTTTCGATTTGTTCAAATCTAAACAGGGCAGAATTCAATTTTGCCTTATACTCCTCTAATCAGCCCGTAATTCAACCTTAAACCTTAATTTACCACATAATCAACTTGTTAACATATCGATTTATGTCTATAAGAGCCTCACCGAGAATTTTGGAGCGAGTCGACACCAAGAATGCCGCAAACAACCCCTGTTTTTCCTAAGTCCTCCATCGATCAGACCTGCACCCAAGAAATCATCACAAAACGGCTGTGGTTATCCCTCCAAACTCCATCAAATTCACCATTTCAACTTAGTCAATACTAGTACTATGAGTCAAGAGATCCTCACCAAAAATTTAGAGTCAAACGAAGTCTTGAAGCCGTCGAACAAAGGCTTACCCTTAGTTGAGTCCAATTTGTTTGGTTTTGGAAACAAGGCTGGTCGGGCAAATTGGATGTCCAAATCAGTAAACGATTTGTGGGAGCTTGTAGGGGTGAGGTTGAGGATGACTTTGATGGTCGACACGAGGTAAGGTGGCCGTCGAAGGCGGCAGTTGATGGTGGCGAAACTGGCGGTGGCAACTGGTCGGGCGAAGTAGCTCTGTGAAGAAGGAAGAAAGAAGAAGAAGAAAAAAACAAGAAGAGGATGGGCAGAGGAGGATTCGGTGTAGGAAGAAGAGGGGAATGACTTTCCATAATATTAGCTTGGTCAACTCAAGGAATGGTAGGTTAAAAGGTGTTCAATTAATACCTAATGTCCTCATGAAGACACCTGTCTTCTTGTCAATAAATCTTGACCATCTAATGGCCACTATACCCTCACATTTTCGTCAGCCTTGAGGATTTGTTTATGACCCAAATGCCCTTCTTTCTTTGCTAAGACAAGGCCAATCCTTGATGGACAAAAACGGTAATTTTGTTCTCGTCGTCCGAAACATCAATTTTTCCAATTTAAATTGTCTTTAATGAGGCGACGTCCAATTCTATTAGAAAGTTGGAATTATTTATTTTCCATTTTCCAATTTTGAGATTCATCTCTTGGTCAATTCTCCGTCAAGTGTAAATTACAAGTTATCCTGAACTAACGGGTGGCTTTTACAGACGTTACACGTACCGACTCTGCGATTCCCATCACGCTTAGGACTTGTCAGTTCCTGACGATTTTGATTGTCATGTAATTGCGAGGGTCTATTACTAGCTCCGACGGTCTCGATCATCATTGTTCGATCTAGGAAAATTTTACAAATTATACATTGTTTAAACGGCATCACCTACGCTCCAATTGTATAACGCTAGCAATGAGTTCCTTAATCTTTCTTAGATCGACCTTTAATGGTTCTAAATACTCCATCGGTAATTCTTATGGTCAAAACACAATTTTCTATTCGAGTTCCCTAGGTCCATGTACCTTGTCTTGCGTTAGCCTTTCCCTTTTGATCAGTTAACTCGAGATTGATCAGATTTGAGCGGGATAAGACTGAAATACATCGACAGATATATTTTCATTAATAAGTCTCGAAATGACAAGGAAAACCAGAATGTCACAACTCTTCCCCCTTACAAAAATTTCATCCTCAAAATTTTTGATAAGTCCAGCAATTAAAACAAATGAGGGTATTGACGCCTCATCGTTTCTGCGCTTTCCCACGTAGTGCCCTCGGTACTATGGTGCTCCCAAAGTACTTTGGCTATCGGAATTGTCTCATTCCTCAAAACTTGCTCCTTTTGATCTTCAATTCTGATCAGTTTTTCCACGTATGACACCTTGTCATCCACCTCGATAGTCTCATAATCTAATACATATGTCGGATCTGTCTCGTACTTTCTTAGCATCGACATATGAAAGACGTTATGCACTTGAGATAAGTTGGGCGGTAAGGCAAGTCTGTAGGCCAAGATTCCAATTCGCTCCAAAATTTCAAAAGGACCTACGTACCTTGGACTCAATTTTCCTTGTTTTCCAAACCGAGATAGTCCTCGCATCAGTGAAACTTTAAGGAAAATATGATCACTAACTTGAAACTCCAAGGGTTTGCGTCGTTTGTCAGCATAACTTTTCTGACGACTCTGTGCCGTCTTCAGCCTATCTCGTATTATCTTCACGGCTTTCACTGATTGTTCTACCAACTCCAGGCCTGTAATGCTTCTCTCTCCAACTTTATCCCGGCATACCGGGGTTCTGCAGGTTCTTTCATAAAGTGCTTCAAAAGGTGCCATTTGAATACTCTGCTGATAACTGTTATTATACGCAAACTTTACCAAGTGCAACTGATTCTCCCACCCACCTTTGAAGTCTATGACGCGCACTCGTAACATATCCTCAAGGGTCTGGATCGTTCTCTCCGATTGTCCATCTGTTTGTGGACGATATGTCTTACTGATTTGCAATTTAGTTCCCATAGAATCTTGAAGACTCTTCCAGAAATTCGCTGTAAACTTATGATCTCTATCTGATGTAATTGTTACGGGTACCTCATGCATTCGTACTATATGATGCATATACAACTCGATATACTTGTCCATTACGAAGTCCTTTTGCACGGGGATGAAATGACAGACTTGGTCAATCTGTTCATAACTTCCCAAATCGAATCATGACCTCTCTGGCTCCTTGGTAATCCCATTACGAAATCTATAGTCACGTGCTCCCATTTCCATTCAAAAATCACTAAGGGTTGTAGCAATCTTTGTCACATATTTAGCTACGTCCACCTTCATCCCATTCCACCAATAATGTTGACGTAAATTCTGATACATTTTTGTGCTACCTGGATAGATACTATAATTGCTTATGAGCTTCAGATAAAATCTTTCCCTAAGCTCTTCATCGTTGGGCACGCATAGACACCCTTGGAATCTCAAAACTTCGTCTTCTAACGCTTAGAACTCTGGTTTTCTTTTCGCAATATCCATCTCAAGAATTTTCTAAATTCCCGGATCCATAGGTTGTAAGGCCTTTATCTTTTCTTGGATTTCAGGTTCTATTCTCAAGGTCGCTACCAAACTTGACAGTCGACAAACTTCTAGCTTGAACTCAGAATCTCTTAGTCCTTCGAGTAAAAACCATCCTTTAATCAATAGACACGCAATGCTTGATTTCCGACTAAGTGCATCCACGACCCTATTCGCTTTTCCAAGATGATACATAATGTTGCAGTCATAATCTTTAAGCAATTCCATCCATCAGCGTTGTCTCATATTTAATTCCTTCTGGGAAAGAGGTACTTCAAGCTCTGGTGATCCGTATAAATTTAAAATCTTTCGCCACACAGATAATGCCTCCAGATAGAGCGAAGATAATTGTAGCTAATTCCAGGTCATGAGTCAGAAAGTTCATCTCGTGAGGTCTCAATTGTCGCAAAGCATAAATGACCACTCTTCCATGTTGCATTAGCACACATCCCAGTCCTTTTAGCGAAACATCGCTATATATCTCATAGCCTCCAGGTCCTGAAGGGATTGTTAACACCAGTGCAGTCGTCAACTGATGTTTAAGCTCTTGAAAACTCCTTTCACATTTATCCGTCCACTCTAACTTTCTATCATTCTTGGTTAACCTCGTCAATGGAATGGCTATAGATGAAAACTTTTCCACAAAGTGTCTATAATAACCTGCTAGTCCTAGGAAACTCCGTTCTTTCGTAATCGTAGCAGGTCTAGGCGAATTCATGACAGCTTCAATCTTCGCAGGGTCTACAACAATTCCTTCTCCAATTACTACATGGCCAAGAAATGTTACTTTATTCAACCAGAACTCGCATTTGCTAAACTTAGAGTAAAACGAGTGTTTCCTCAAAGTCTCCAAGACAATCCTCAGATGTCTCTCGTGCTCTTCGCTACTCATTGAGTAAATCAGAATATTATCGATGAAAACTATAACAAACTGATCCAAGAATTCCTTGAACACTCGATACGTTAAATCCATAAATGCAGCTGGAGCATTAGTCAATCCAAAAGGCATAACGGTGAACTCGTAATGTCCATACCTTGTTTTGAAGGCCGTCTTTGGTATGCCCTCTTTCTTAATTTTCAATTGATGATAACCAGTTCTTAGATCTATTTTAGAGAACATAGAAGCTTCTTGCAATTGATCGAATAAATTGTCAATTCTCGGCAACAGATACTTGTTCTTGATAGTTACTTGATTCAACTGCCTATAGTCAATGCACAAGCACAAGGATCCATTCTTTTTCCTCACAAACAATACTGGCGCCCTCCACGGTGAAGCACTCGGCCGAATGAATCCCTTGTCTAACAACTCTTGCATTTGCACCTTTAACTCTTGCAATTCCGATAGGGACATCCTATAAGTTGCCTTCGAGATTGGTTCCGTTCCAAGGACTAACTGGATCACAAATTCAATTTCCCTCTCCAGTGGCAATCCCGACAATTCTTGAGGAAAGACATCAGAAAATTAACACACTATAGGAATACTTTCTAACTTAGGCTCCACGGCAGTCGTATCCATTACTGCAACCAAATAGGCTCGACATCCTTCGGTTATCAGCCTTGTCGCTTCAAACGATGAGACTAAAGGAATCGAGGTTCCTTCTCGACTTTCCATAAATTCGAAATTAGGGCAACCATCCAGATAAAAACGGATTACCCTGCTACCACAATCAACTACTACCCTTTGCTTACCTAGTCAGTCCATTCCAATAATCACATCAAAGTTGTACATAGACGACACAACCAAATCTATACTCTCTTTGCTACTACCAATGACTATCTTACAGTCCGCACAGCCTAGTGAGACCAATACATTATCCTTTAACGGGGTGGTAACATGCAATATCACATTCAACGGTTTCAACTTCATATCAACCAAGTCAACAAACTGAGCAGACACAAAAGAATGCGAAGCGCCATGATCAAATAATGCATAAGCGATTTGATCACATAAATAAATCATACCTGTGATCACGCTAGACGCTTCTTTCGCCTCCTTATGTGCCACAGTGTAAATTCTCCCTTGAGCTGGCGGTCGGTTATGATCATTTGGTGGGATTGTAGCTGACGGTCCTGCCTGCGGTCGCTGCCCTTGAGGCCTAGGTCATAGGGCTTGATTAAGACAACTTCTCATTTGATTGCCCCACTAACCACACTTAAAGCATGCTCCTGTCCTAGTCGGGCAAGGTCCATTATCATGCCTCCTACAACAGAGGCGGCAGTTCCAGTTTGCTTGATACGGCGGTTTTCCAATGATGTTCCTCACTGGAGGGGCGAAACGCCTATTACTAGGCATAGGTCTCTTACCCGTTTGACGATTATCTCGAAATGAACCAAACCGCAATCCAGATGCGGCTGTTATTTCTTTCAAATCTCATTCTATCATTTGACCTCGCTCATAAATTTCCTTATAAGTTCTCAAGTTTAAAGCCACCAGTTGACTACGAAGTTCGGGTCTTAATCCATCTCGAAACCTTCGTGCCTTTTTTTGCTGGTCCTCTATTGATCTTGGTGCGTACCTTGACAGTCTAGCAAATTCAGCTTCATATTGATCCACTGTCAGGTGATTCTGACGCAATTGTTGAAATTTCACTTGCTTCCTTTCGCGCACAATTTCCAAGAAGTACTTTTCATTAAACGCGGTGGTAAAGGCATTCCAAGTCAAGGCAGTTCCTTCTGGAAAACTCCGTTCTTGGTGGCACTTCACTAATCGTTAGCGGTACCTTTTAACTGGTATACCGCCAACAATACCTTCTCTTCATCAGTGCATCTCAAAACTCCGAAAGCTTTTTCAAGCTTCTCTATCCATCTTGGTGCTAGTTCAAGATTTCTAGTTCCGTCGAATTGGGTTGGTTTCAGCTTAATAAACTACTTGACCAGTTGGCCCATTTGCCTAGCCGCATTCTCTTTTTCTTGGGCATTACCAGCTTCATTGCCTTGGTTGTTGTCGCCATTGTTCCCGTTACCTCCATTGTTGCCATTATTTACGTTAGCAGCAGCTATGACAGCTCCCACAGCTTGAGCGATGGCGGCATCCCTGTCTTGGGTTCGTCTATCCATAAGATCACCAATCCTCTCCAGTGCTCTCAGCACTCCATCCAATCTTGAACCTTCCGCCACTGGCGGCCTTGAGCTAGAAGCTCCACTTCTAGGTCTTCTGGGTTGGTTGCTCATTCTTGTCCACACTTACTATACCTAGACCACTATAATTTCACCACGGAATTAGAGACTTAGGTTATCTACTCAAGTCCAGTGGTTCTACACTATACCTTAAAAACAAAGGTCACAACAAGGCAACCATTCTCATAGTTATTTCCAAAAGTATATCAATAAATGATTCACAACTACATTTCAATTCCAGTCACTTCTGCAATTTAGTATAACCAGAGACAATCATTCGCTCAACAAGTCAATACTCATGGGTAACACCCAATACTAAGTACGAAGCTTGGCCTTCATAAAACTACCGCAATCATGCCTATACCATATGCGAACCACATGTGCCAATTCATATGACATGCATTTCATGTCTAATCCTAACGGACCACCTAAAGTCTTGCTGCCTAGTCAATCCCAACTCATTCCTCCTTATTACTCTAATCCTCAATCAACTTAGATCGAGTTGACTTTGTTCTGATACCAACAAGCGGGGATGTCACGCCCCGCGCCCCGAGGCGAGTGTGTCGCACCCTTAACATACCGCTTAAGACCCAAGATACGCCTCACGCGATACATGTGATGTAAAATAAGCATGCAGAAACTAAATAAACATACAACTCCGTACAATTACAAAAGGGAAACTGGTATAACGAAACATATTATACATATTATAAACATGAGTTTATACAAAGATCCAAAATCAAACTAAAACCTCCGGACGGGTCAAGAGAGGTCAGGGACTATCCAAAAGACAACGACTAACCTAGTCCCTAAATATGACATACCCTCAAGGTCAATTTCCAAAAGACAACCTCTAATAGAACAGAAACCACTACGATGAACTACTAGTTTCATCTACGTCCTCGTACTCGTCCTCAACTGGATCATAGTCAGAAAAGGTCTCAATACGTACATCCACATAATCGTCCTCCATGACATCTTTCAGTTCATCCTCCGAAACAGAAACCTCTGTCACCTCAATCTCCTCCTCAATAATAGGGGTCTTCTCTTGTGACATTTTGATTTTCAGTCAATTTCAGACTCATTAATGAGAAATGAATCTAGAGATGTATTTCAGTCATATCTCACTCGAATCTGATCAATTTGAGTAGACTGACCAAAAGGAAAAGGCTAACGCGAGACAAGGTACGTGGACCTAGGGAATTCGGATAAGAAATGACGCTTTGACCATAAGGATTGTTGAGGGGATATTTAGAGTCACAAAAGGCCGATCCAAGAATGATTAGAGAATGCCTTGCGAGTGTCATATGATTGGAGTGCGGGTGATGCCGCTTAACCAATGTATGATTTGCAAAATTTTTCCTAAATCGGACAATGAAGATCGAGACCATAGGAACTAGTGATAGACCCTCACAATTACATGACAACCAAAGCTGCCATGAATTGACGAGCCTTAAATGTGATGAGAATCATAGGGTCGATACGCGCAAAGTCCACAAAAGCTGCCCGTCGATTCGAGATAGGCTAGAATCACGTCTGATAGAGAAAATCATAGGAAATGAGTCTTGAAAAAATTAAAATGGAAAATCAAGAATTTCAACGTTATTCAGATTGGCAGTCACCCTGTCGAAGAATTTTGGAGCAAGAAAAACGACATTTTGAACATCGAGGGTAAAATTACCCTTTTGCCCTCGAGCTTAAAGCCTTGCCCATGCATTTGAAGAAAAGAAATTTGGTCTTTAAACCCCCTAAGGCCACCGAAAATTTGAAGGAATATTGGCCATTGGATCACCTTTGAATGACACTCGGGACAAGTGTCACAAGATCAAGCTTGGAGTAGTCACGTCCAACTTTATTCACCTACCATTCAAACCATTAACTATGAGAGTTGAATATAAGCTTTTTCACACTCTCTCCTCTCCAATTGACAGGCCATTACCTCCCTCATGACTCACGACAGCCACTTCTTCTTCCCTCTTCTTCTCTGCGTTGCCGACCAGTTTCTGGGTCCCTGTTCGACCGATCCGAAGACCTCTTCCGGCCACCGTCTGACCACCGATTGATCATACCAACCTAGCTCTATGTCTTGCTGAGCTCCTCGAAGTGGAAGTACGGTATTTGGACCACCGAAGAGCTCCGGCCAAGAGTTTTCTCGGAAGCCGATAAAATCTGACCCAATCTAAGGTAGTTTCGATTTCTAACCCTTTTGGAGGCCGAAATGTTGGAGTTTTGAGGTAAAATTTTATGTAAATCTAGAGGACATCTGTATTAATCTGTGGTAAAAAGTTGGGAGTGATTTGAAGAATTTTTACCTCGAATCGATCTTCTAAACCTTGCATAGAAAACTGCCGGTACTGACTTTGGAGGAACCGACGACGTTCGACGGACTTTTGGCGACCATTCGACCTCAAACTCACGATGAGCCTCATAAACCCTTAGATAGACATGCTAAGAGGTAGGATGATGATTAAATGATGAATTTAAAGTTGATTTAGGGTTGGTTGTGCTCAGTTTGCACAAAATCGAGAAGAACTGGTTCGATTCTGTGCAAGGCGAGGCTGTTGGAGCTGATGACTATGGATTATGAGACTCAAATTGATGATTAAGACATGCTAAGTTGATGAGGGTTAGGTTATGGAGGTTTGTGATTCATGGGTGGTTAAATTGGACAAGGAAATTGACTAATTGATTGAAATTTCTAGGTTGCGCGGTGAGGTTTGTCTTGGACCCTTAGAACCGAATTGGTGAAGGCTCAATAGGAGAATTATCGTGATATCAAACGCAAGGTAAGGGAATTTCTAACCTTATGCTAGGAAGATTGGACTCAATTGGGTGAGTCGAGAAAGAATTCAATTAGTCATTGAGCAATTCCAAGTTGGTAGGTTGTTGTATGTGTCCCAAAATGATTTGGAGGATTTGAAGGCGTGCTAATGCTTGTGCTTGAATTATCTGCCATGTCTGAGTGTCACTCGATTGCCTTGCATGCCACGAGTATTCAAATTGTGCATGAGTTGCACCTGTTGTTTTATCTGTGAATTGAATTGAGAAGCATGTCATAAACATGACATGGTGAGGCCCTGAGGCGTATGAGACGCGGGGCGGGAGATGGATACCCCGATGCGAAGTAATCGCCGGGTGAAGTTGATGTTGTGTGGCACCCTAATGGGATCTAATTGCGGGGCTGAGATGTACATGGTCCTAATGCGATCTAATCGCGGGATGGAGATATGAGGTGTCGGCACTAACTTGGAGAATCATTGAAACCTGATGCGTTTACGCGGGTTGTCAATGATGGTCTGATGCGTTTACGCGGACTGAGCCTGATGCGATCTAATCGCGAGCATGAGAATCGTCTGATGTAATCTAATCGCGGGCATGAGAACGAGGCAAGAAGGAAAGGATGGTTGTGGTGAGGTGGCAGGATGAGTCGTGCATGAACATCTGAGTGTGTTATGATACCATATTTGCATGCCTGTCACTTGTGTGTGCTTATCTATATTTGAACTTACTGAGATGTCTATGAGTTTGGATTATTGGGGTGTGACTGCCTGAGTAGACGGTCGACCTAATCTAGAGTTAGAATCCACCTTACTGAGATGTGAATCTCACCCCGTTGTGGGCAACATTTTTTCAGGCCCCTGATGAAGGAAACCAGGTTTGCCATTGTCACGCCCCTAACCCGCCGAGCGCGCGAGCATCTCGCCAAGCCGTGCCTCAATGAACGCTCCAGGATCCAACGGCCAATTTCCCTTGCATTGAAAGAAACGCACATGCGGAAGTGATGCCATCTCCAATCATATAAATACAACAACCGATGACTTAGGACAGATACATCAAAATCTCATTAATTCATCCTCAAAGATTCAGTTCAATAATCTACCAATCAGAAGAACAATCCTCAAGCCATAAATTAAAAGGTAAATCCACATCTTGTACTCTCTTAGATACAGTTGGTCCACTATCCCTTCGCATGCCAATCCTCAGCAAGTTCACGCCTCCTTCGCTTGAAACCTAAAAAAAATGAAGCCCCTACTGGGGTGAGATATAAATCTCAGTAAGGTGGGTCCTAACCCTAGGTTAGGCCGACCGTCCACTCAGGCAGTCATCTACCTCTCAATAATTCCAAACTCATAAACTTGCAAGTGTATCAAGTATTATCAATAAAACAATAGCATGCAGATGGCAGGCATGCAATAATAACCTTATGTCAAACTCAAATACATGTGCACACTCGGCCCGTCACTTCACCATATCTACCAACCTCTGTCAGCCTCATTCTCTAGCCCGCGATTAATCGCATTAGGCTCGGTTCGCGTAAACGCATCAAACCGTCATCGGTAACCCGCGTAAACGCATTAGGTTCCGATGGATCTCAGGTAAATCTCATTATCTCTTACCTCTGTCCCGTGAATAGTTCACATCAGGACCGTGGCTATCTCAACCCCGCGATCTCGTCGTATCAGGGTGCCACACCACCATAATTTCACCTCGCGATCCTGTTGCATCAGGGTATCACCTTCCGCCCCGCGTCTCACACGCCTCAGGGCCTCTCTGTCCCACGAATAATTGGCATCAAGAGCGTGGCCATTTCAACCTCGTGATCTCGTCGCATCAGGGTGCCACACATTATCAATTTCACCTCGCGATCTTGTCGCATCAGGGTATTCTCATACCTTCGTCCCGTGAATAGTTCGCATCAGAACTGTGGCCATCTCAACCCCGCGATCACATAGCATCAGAGCGCCACATCACATCAACTTCACCCCGCGAACTCATCGCATCAGGATGTACATCTCCTACCCTGCGTCTCATACGCTTCAAGGTCTCTTCGTCTTGCGATTATATCGTATCAGGACCGTGGCTATATCAACCCCGCAATCACATCGCATCAGGGCGCCACGTCACCTCAACTTCACCCCGCGAACTCGTCGCATCAGGATATATATATCTCCTGCCCCACGTCTCATACGCCTCAAGGCCTCGCCATGCCACACTTGTGCCATGGTTTTTCAAATAACTCTCCATACAAGACGATATGTGTAATTCAAGCACAACTTAAGATCCATGGCATACAAGCAAGTCAATTGTAATCCGGACATGGCAAACAACTCATGCATATCCAATATCACACAAGGTCGTCCTATAACATCTTAGGACATAACAAGACTATCTCCTTAGACTAGTCACTTTAATTCAACCAACTCAATTCACGACTCACCCAATTGAGTCCAATCTTCATAGCATAGGGTCATAAATTCTCTTACCTTTGATTTGGCAACCCAAGTTACTCCTTGTGGACTCTCAAGGTCTCGGCCAACCATGGTTCAAGGCCAATCCACCGCACAACCTAGCATTTCCAATCAATTAGTCAATTTCCACGCCCAATTTCCTTAATCCATAAACCATAAACATTTCCTTAATCCATAAATCATAAACCTTCAATGCATAACCCACATCCTCTTATCATGCCTTAATCATCAATTTGGAGCTCAATTCATTCATCCTCAGCCACCTCACAGATTCGGTTTGCACAAAACCGAACCGATCCTTCTTGGTTCGGTGCAAACTGAACACATTCAGACCTTAATCAACTCCTAAATCCATCATTTAATCAACATTCTATCTATTAACATGTCTATTTAAGGATTTGGGAGGCTTACCGAAGATTTGGAGTCAACTGGTCGCCGGAAACTCAATGAACATCGCCGGTTCTTCCCGAGTCAGAATTCGACAGTTTCTAGGCAACATTCACAAGGCCGGTTCGTGGTCAAAACTTAATCAAATCAAGCCTCAATTTTTACCACAGAACCATCTACATGTCTACTATGTCTCTACAAAATTTGAGCTCGAAAATCCAACATTTAGGCTATCAAACAGGTCAGAAATCGGACCTACCTCAGATTGAGTCAGTTTCCGTTGACTCTTGGGAGAATCCTTGCTCCGGACTCCTCGGTGCTCCAAATGACCTGATTCTACTTCAAAGAGGTCGGCAAGACATAGATATTTATTGGTGTGGCCAGCCGACAGTCAAAAGGTGGCCGGAGGTGGCCGTCGTGGCCGTCGAACAGTGACCCCAAATTTGGTCGCCAGGCAGCAGAATGAAGAGGAAGAGGATGAAGGTGATGGTTGGTTCTCCAAGGGGTGTTAGGCCAACAAAAATGCAGAGAGAGGGAGAGAGAGAAAGTTTTATCCAAAGCTTGGTCAAAGAGGAAGAATGGTAGGTGATGAAAAGTTGACATGACCACCATTGCTCATCCATTGACATGTGTCCCACTTGTCATTCCAATTGATCCAATGGCCACAATTAATCCTTAAATTAGGTAGCTCTTGGGAGGGTTTATTTTCCATTTTCCCTTCTTTAATTGCAAGGGTAAAGCTTTAAGTTTGAGGGGCAAAACGATCATTTTACCCTCGACGTTTAGAACGTCGTTTTTCTCGTTCCGGAAATCTTCGATGGGGCGATAGCCAATCTGAATAACGTTAGAATTCTTGATTTTCCATTCTTAATCTTTCAGGGCTCGGTTCTGATAGTTTTTTCTATCAGACATGGTTCCAGCCTATCCCGAACCGACGGGCGACTTTTGCAGACATTACGCGTATCGGCCTCGTGATTCATATCACGTTTAGGGCTTGTCAATTCGTGGTGACTTTGGTTGTCATGTAATTATGAGAGTCTATCACTAGTTTCCTCGACAATCCTTATGGCCAAAACGCCATTTCCTATCTGAGTTCCTCAGGTCCACGTACCTCGTCTTGCGTTAGCCTTTCTCCTTTGGTCAGTCTACTCGAATTGATCAGGTTCGAACGGAATATGACTGAAATACATCTCTAGATACACACTCCTCATTACTGAGCCTGAAATTGATTGGAAATCAGAATATCCAACTCTTCTCCCCTTAAAGAAATTTCGTCCTCGAAATTCACAACCTTCTACCCATCCAATCCTTTGGGGGTGTAGGCATCTCGTCGCACCCACCCCCACTCTTCCGAATAGTCCTTTCCATGGCTTAATGATCTTGTTCGTCCTTTCCAACTCAAGGCCATCTTTCTCTAGGACTTGTCTCCTTCAGTTCTCGACCCCATGGGCTTCTCTCCATTCTCTTTTGGTACTCATATCATTGGCCAGCAGCTCTTCCTCGAGCGTTCACCTTATCTCTTTCATTTGTCCATAACTCTTATTACTTCGCCCTCGCTAGAATACGCTCATAAATATCCATGTCATTCAGCGTATTACTCCTTTCGAACTTTCTTTCACGCCAACAGAGATTTTAGGGTTTTATCAATTTGCCCTTTATCAATCAAATCGAGTTATGGCCCTCTCGACTCCTTAAATAATCACATGGTTACTTCCATAACAACCCATTCTCGACTCCATCTGTCAATTCCCTTGGATCAAAGTGGTCTTTCAACTTTTATCGTCATGTACTTCCCTTCCATCGACACGTTTAGTGTTCGACTACAAGATAGACGAACTTCAACTCTCAACTTTATCACTGATATATATGTGCATCTTGGCACATCTTTGTGGCACCCGAAGGTCACTATAGTTCCTCCTTTGAATCGTACTTCCGTCCATAGGTCTCAAGAGTTCCATCCATCCCTATAATTCCTCCAATATCGACGTTTAACCATGGCACACCTCAATTTCCTTCTGGCCTTCAGGCCAGGTGTTCCCAGTAGTTATCACACTAGTCCATTAACGAACTTCCAACTTGAGGGAAGATCTGTCCCTCCTTGCCCATTTCTCGATGTTCAACTCTCACTTGTAAACATCCGTTAAGCCATTCGTCTTTCCTTAGCGATGCAAATATCGCTATAACAACATTTGGGCGGTCTCTTCGTTCCATGCGCCTTTTCACCAATTCCCTTCAGACATTCCATGCTCTCAACATCTTATAATTCCCATAATTTCGAGGTCTTTTTTTTTTATCTAAGCAACGTTCTCACATCCACAAACAACTCTATTCATCTGCGTTGCCTCTCATTCAATTTCTCTGAGAAATCTACTACTTGATATCTTTTGGAGTAGATTTAAACTTGAAATCTTCTTCCACCCGAGTAGGATTTCCCAAACTTTGTTGCGAGAATATTCACAAATCAACTCCAATCATGCTCTAAGTAGGCCAATTCATGTAGCTTTACTATCATGGTGTACATGCAATACTCATTTCAATTCGTCTAGTTACTCCTTAAGTTCTGTTCTACGTCGCGTCATTACGACCTTCATAAGCTTCTCAATTTCCAACCGGAATCGTCATACATTGCATAGTTATTAGCTTAACTCGAGTCCTCGAAAACTCTTTTCACGTTCATTCACCCACTCGCGTTACATCTCTTCCTTAATCCATTTTACTATTGGAACAGCTCTTGTAGGGAATCTTTCAATTGCCCATCTATTGCCATTCGTCAATCCCAAGAAGCTAGCACTTTTTGCAACTCACATCGACTATAGTCGATTCGTTACTTATTACAATCCTTAAAGGCTCCCCCAAGGATTTCCTTTTTCAAAAGTTTCACGATTGAGGAACCTTATCTCATTAGGTCCACGACTCACGCTCTTCACATTCGTCATATATCTAGTATCTCCTTAAATTCCATAGGGCACCTTCGAAGGTCATTCATATTTCTCATGACTCCTTAAATGAGTCCAATCATCGTCGCTCAAGACGGTAACAATCCACCCAATCATTCCTTGGACACTCAATTCAACTGATATAAACTTCTTTCTACTATTCCTCACACTTTTCACTTGAGAGCTCAGACGTTGGCTCTCTGTCGTCATGGGTCTCTTCTAGGACCACACGATATTTTGTTTACTCTTGCACTCTTTTCATGAGAAACATTAGTGCTTCAGCCTTTGAGTTCCATACTCACTAAAGCAACCTTATCCCAATTCCCTTCGTTCCACTGAACATCACGTCATCCTGGAATTCAACATTGTCCAAAAGATTGTCTCTCGAACTTCACTTCCTGTAGTCATTCAAGTTCTGCGTCCTCTTTCTCGATACAGACGCTCAATTATAATATTAAGACAATTCAAAGTTTTTCTTCCTTTTACAATAGGGTCTCTTACCCTAAGGAAGTAACTACACAATTTCGTGGCATTTTCTCACTTCAAATTCACCTTGTCCTTCTCATTCCATAGGGCAACAACTTTGGAGTATGTGCCGACGGCGATACCTTTACTCTAGGACTCAAATGCCACCATGCTTTCACATCCTCTTTCCCATAGCTTAGTCACCTCCAGTGACAATATCTGTTCGTCCTTGGGTCTTCACCAGTTCACTTGTCGAATGATCAATTCGATTACCTCAAATTACTTTGCAAGTGTTCTTCAAGCGTTCCTTTCGCTTACTAAATCATTTACTGGGATCATAACCAGTCAGGACTATCAAGTCCGTTCACTTTTCCTTTCGTCAATGACCAATTCATGGTTCAATTGCCCTTTAAGAGCAATGCCCTATTCTTTTAGGGAATATCAACTCATGCTTTCATCTTTCATGGCTCCAATTCAATCAGCCGATCCCGGGAAATCATTAACTTTAGGCAATCTAGCATGCTGATTCCTCCTCAACCTCATCCATAATAGAAAAGACTTACTACTCACTTTCCACTGTGTGCTTAACGTCCAGGTAATCAACTATTTCTCGTAGGCACACTCCATATCCATATTGAACATCTCCCTGCTTGTAATCCATGAGCAGGAGTTCTCTTACTCATAGGTCTTTAAATCATTCTCCTCTTTAGCTGAGTCTTGTCATTATTCCTCAAAATCAGAGATAACAATCAGCCATATGGTTCTCAAATTCCAATCCACTCAGGGACTTACTCATCTTGTTCAAAAGTCTTTGACCACTTTTACCATATGCTTACGCGACTTTGAGAACTCTATCTCACACCGGTTGATCATCCTATGATCCTTGCAACAGTATCGGGATCCAAACAATCCCTACTCTCAAGCAATCCCAGGACGATACTTTCCATCGAACAACTCAGCAGAAGTTGGCTAGGCAGATCTCGTGCCTTCGAGGAAATCCTTCCTCTAGTGACCTTTCACCAATCCCCAATAGCCTCTTAGGGCTAGTACTGTCAGGGTCACTTTCTTTCCTTAGTGCACCCAAAGCCTTTGAGGTTTCCTCACAAAACCCTCAATCCAGAGGGAGGCAGTTTCGAATCTCATCCCTCTACCTGACTCAATCAATTTTAGCCTTATACATAATCTCACAAGCTTTTCCAAGCTCTCGTGGTCCTACCCACACATTCATTTTCGAAAAGACTTACTCAGAGTCATCTCGTGACTTCCATCACTTTAACTGTCAGTACAAGTCGTCTCAGCGACTTGGGTAACAATGGCAGCTCCTTTTGAGCTCGCCTACCCATAGAAATTTCTCATTCCTATTCAAGGTTCCCACGACCCATTCAACTCTTGGGTCTCATGTGGTTCACAAACTCGAGTCAGTCGTTTTGCTGGTTTTCACGTTTTGGTTGCTCATCTTTACTCAGTTCTCATGATCCATCTTAGTCCTTGGATCTTTCTGTATCTCGCATACACAAGCCAAGTGCTATTCTAGCGACCATACCTTGGTCCTTCAATCTTATCAGATTCTCATGTTTCTTGGACCACTACGATTCCCTCCAGGAATCAAAACTCAAGTCATTCACTCAAGTCCATCAATCTCAGGCTTCTCATCTCAATATCTTTCACTATTAACCAATCCTCTATTGGTTCTTAAGCAATTTCCAATTAATTGCCAATTATTCAAGGATCCCAAATCATCCTTGATCAACAATCCTTCCTCAAGCCAGCCTTAACGATGCAACTTCTTAACTGACGACCACTGCAAAGCTAGCCTCAACTAGACAACTATCAATCAAACACTCAAGATAGAGATTCACTGGGTCAAAAGCACATACTCTAAGCCTAAAGGCATCTGCCACTCTAACATAGTCACGACAGACTATCTCATCTCAGCATGCCTCGGTTCAACGGGTATAAACCCCTTACGTCATCTAACCTTCCAGTCATACCTTGGCCAAGCCAATCACATGAGGCTGATCATCAAACATGCCTAATAGGCCCATCACAACCATCATTTTTCGTTTTCAAAAGGCATTCACTGTCAAGCACAAAACTTGTAACCATGCCAATCACAGGCATCATTACAATGTCATGCCACTTTCGATCATCCTTGATGAGGATCAATCCGTGCCGCACATCCCTTATCCACAATTGGACTCAACCTGATACCTAATCTTCCCCTTTCAAGTTATGACTTGGGTCATTCCCGTCTCTTGCCATCTTAGAAGCCTGCCAGGAGCCGCTCCTTGTCCGGACCTCTCTGTCCTGGCGATCACTCCCTTCCCTCATCAGACTTGGCCGTTGCAGGTTGTTCCAAGTCATACATCTATGGAGAAAGCTCCGTTCCACATGTCTCATACCATGTTTCATTACAGTTTATAGGTATCCTATCAACTTGTCCCATATCAAGCGATAATTTATTAAGTCCAACATCGATAAGTTCATGCATGCACCCACATCAACTTTCGTTTCAAAGCCGTAAACATAGGCACAACATGACCGTCCTCATCACTTGTCCTGTCAGAGCCGTCTTCATATCAATTCTTATCCATTCAAGAGTTCTAATTCCACCAATGATCGTCACATCTCAAAGATCAATTGCCTATATGCCATCATATATCTCAAGTCCAGTCAATGTTCAAATCAAATCTCTATGCATCCAATCACAACTGATCTTCAATTCAGATACTCCTTATATTTATCACAACTCATATCATCCAACGTTGTCAATAACAATCGATAACTAAAACCATCAAGATATCACGTAGTTCAAGCCTGAATCCACTAATACTAGCCGTTTCTCTATAACTCGTACGCCTCGAGTTGGGGTCATTGATAAACTATGATCACAATCATACACTTCAATTGGCCCTTCATTCATAAGCAATTTCCTATTATCCTCAAGCACAATTACTACCTCAAAATCCATTCTTATGGCTCTTTAATCCCAGCTTGCTTCCACTTAAACCTTAATCACCACATAACTCAAGGTCATCCATTAAAGTCAACTCTAGGACCATTAGAATGCCTCACAAGTTCAAGCCTATAATCCTCAAGATCCAGCAATCCATGCTTAGTCCTATAGGACTCAATATCTAACTGTCCTCAAGTCATCACTCTTTATCACTCCAAACCTCAATCACATTGGATCGAGCTAACCTCGCTCTGATACCAAATTGAACGGGGATGTCACGCCTCGAACCCGCCAAAGGCGCGAGCATCCGGCCAAGTCGTGCCTCAATGAAAGCTCCAGGATCCAACGGCCAATTTCCCTTGCACTGAAAGAAACACACATGCAGAAGCGATTATAAATACAACAACCGATGACTTAGGATAGATACATCAAAATCTCATTAATTCATCCTCAAAGATTCAGTTCAATAATCTACCAATCAGAAGAACAATCCTCAAGCCATAAATTAAAAGGTAAATCCACATCTTGTACTCTCTTAGATACAATTGGTCCACTATCCCTTCGCATGCCAATCCTCAGCAAGTTCATGCCTCCTTTGCTTGAAACCTGAAAAAAATGAAGCCCCCACTGGGGTGAGAAATAAATCTCTGTAAGGTGGGTCCTAACCCTAGGTTAGGCCGACCGTCCACTCAGGCAGTCACCTACCCCTCAATACTTCCAAACTCATAAACTTGCAAGCGTATCAAGTATTATCAATAAAACAATAGCATGCAGATGGCAAACATGCAATAATGACCTTATGTCAAACTCAAATGCATGCGCACACTCGGCCTGTCACTTCAACATATCCACCAACCTCATTCTCTAGCCCGTGATTAATCGCATCAAGCTCGGTCCGCGTAAACGCATCAGATCGTCATCGGTAACCCACGTAAACGCATCAGGTTTCAATGGATCTCAAGAAAATCTCATTATCTCTTACCTCCGTCCCCCGATTATTTCGCATCAGGACCGTGGCTATTTCAATCCCGCGATTTCGTCGCATTAGGGTGCCACACCACCATAACTTCACCCCGCGATCCTATTGCATCAGGGTATCACCTTCCGCCCCGCGTCTCACACACCTCAGGGCCTCTCTGTCCCGTGAATAATTTGCATCAGGACCGTGGCTATTTCAACCCCGCGATCTTGTCGCATCAGGATGCTACACAATATCAATTCCACCCTGCGATCTTGTCGCATCAAGGTATTCTCATACCTTTGTCCCGCGAATAGTTCGCCTCAGGACTGTGGCCATCTCAACCCCGTGATCACATTGCATCAGGGCGCCACATCACATCAACTTCACCCCGCGAACTCGTTGCATCAGGGTGTACATCTCCTGCCCCGCGTCTCATACGCTTCAGGGCCTCTTCGTCCCGCGATTAGATCGCATTAGGACCGTGGCTATATCAACCCCGTGATCACATCACATCAGGGCGCCACGTCACCTCAACTTCACCCCGTGAACTCGTCGCATTAGGGTATATATATCTCCTGCCCCGCGTCTCATACGCCTCAGGGCCTCGCCATGCCACACTTGTGTCATGATTTTTCAAATAGCTCTCCATACAAGACGATATGTGCAATTCAAGCACAACTCAAGATCCATGGCATACAAGCCAGTCAATTGTAATCCAGACATGGAAAACAAAATTCATGCATATCCAATATCACACAAGATCGTCCTATAACATCTTAGGACATAACAAGACTATCTCCTACTCTAGTCATCTTAATTCAACTAACTCAATTCACGACTCACCCAATTGAGTCCAATCTTCCTAGCATAGGGTTAGAAATTCCCTTACCTTTGATTTGGTAACCCAAGTTACTCCTCGTGGACCCTCAAGGTCTCGGCCAACCATGGTTCAAGGCCAATCCACCGCACAACCTAGCATTTCCAATCAATTAGTCAATTTCCATGCCCAATTTCCTTAATCCATAAACCATAAACCTTCAATACATAACCCACATCCTCTTATCATGCCTTAATCATCAATTTGGAGCTCAATTCATTCATCCTCAACCACCTCACATATTCGGTTTGCACAAAACCGAACCGATTCTTCTTGGTTCGGTGCAAACCGAACACATTCAAACCTTAATCAACTCTTAAATCCATTATTTAATTAACATTCTATCTCTTAACATGTTTATTTAAGGATTTGAGAGGCTTATCGAAGATTTGGAGTTGATTGGTCGCCGGAAACTCAGCGAATGTCGCCGGTTCTTCCCGAGTCAGAATTCGGCAGTTTCTAGGCAACATTCACAAGGCCGGTTCGTGGTCAAAACTTAATCAAATCAAGCCCTAATTTTTACCACAAAACCATCTACATTTCTACTAAGTCTCCACAAAATTTGAGCTCGAAACTCCAACATTTCGGCCATCCAACAAGTTAGAAACCGAACCTACCTTAGACTGAGTCAGTTTCCATCGACTCTCGGGAGAATCCTTGCTCCGGACTCTCGATGCTCCAAATCACCTGATTCCACTTCGAAGAGGTCGGTAAGACATAGATCTTTGTTGGTGTGGCTGGCCGGTAGTCAAAAGGTGGCCGGAGGTGGCCGTCGTGGCCGGCAAACAGTGACCCCGAATCTGGTCGCCAGGCAGCAGAATGAAGAGGAAGAGGATGAAGGTGATGGTTGATTCTCCAAGGGGTGTTCGGCCAACAAAAATGCAAAGAGAGGGAGAGAGAGAAAGCTTTATCCAAAGCTTGGTCAAAGAGGAAGAATGGTAGGTGGTGAAAAGTTGACATGACCACCCTTGCTCATCCATTGACATGTGTCCCACTTGTCATTCCAATTGATCCAATGGCTACAATCAATCCTTAAATTCGGCAGCTCTTGGGAGGGTTTATTGTCCATTTTTCCTTTCTTCAATTGCAAGGGAAAAGCTTTAAGCTTGAGGGGCAGAACAGTCATTTTACCCCCGACGTTCAGAACGTCGTTTTTCTCGTTTCGGAAATCTTCAATAGGGCGACAGCCAATCTGAATAACGTTAGAATTCTTGATTTTCCATTTTTAATCTTTCAGGGTTCGTTTCTAATAGTTTTCTCTATCAGATGTGGTTCCAGCCTATTCCGAACCGACGGACGGCTTTTGCAGGCATTACGCGTATCGACCCTGTGATTCATATCATGTTTATGACTCGTCAATTCGTGGAGGCTTTGATTGTCATGTAATTGTGAGGGTCTATCACTAGTTCCCTCGACAATCCTTATGGCCAAAACGCCATTCCCTATCTGAGTTCCCCAAGTCCATGTACCTCGTCTAGCGTTAGCCTTTCCCCTTTAGTCAGTCTATTCGAATTGATCAGGTTCGAGTGGAATATGACTGAAATACATCTCTAGATACACACTCCTCATTATTGAGCCTGAAATTGATTGAAAATCAGAATGTCACAGCCATGGAATGGCACAGAGGCGAGGTCACTAGAGGGAAAATGAAGACTTCTCTTTTGTGACCTTAGAATCGAATAGTAGATATAAAGAGGATTTAAAATTGTAATAAAGAATAGTATATTTGACCTTTATTAAAGGTGTGCCCTTGTGTCCTAAGTCATCGGGTGTTGTTTTATTTGTAAATTAGAGTTGGCATCGCTTCCGCATGCATGTTTCTTTCAGCGAATAAGACATTAGCCGTTGGATCCTGGAGCTTTCATAAAGGAACGGCTTGGTGGGATGCTCGCGTGCTCGCCTGGTTCAGGGTGTGATATTTTCGACACATTCTGCGATTCTACCATGGATATCTCCATCGCTACCTTATTTCGGATAGGATGACACCAGCTAGGTACGAACCCTCTGGGTACCTTTGTGGGCTTCAAAGGACCTGTTGTCTCCTCTCCAACTCTACGAAACCATGCCTCGAATCTATGGGGTTTCCAGACCTTTCCTCCCTCATCAACCCAAACAACAGTACATTTCCTAACGTATACCATACGCCGACCATTGATAAACTCGTCAAAATAGGCAGTCATCTCTTTGGGATCACCTGGTTGGGTTGGAAACATACTTTAAGGCTTGGGGTCTGAAAAAGGAGGGTCCCACAACGGGATGAGATTTACATCTTAGTAAGCTAAGTCCTAAATCTAAGTTAGGGCGACAGTACACCCAGACACAAATGATGACAATGAGCAAAGTCATGTCAATAAACGGCATAGGCAAGCAATCGTCATAAAGCAACATGGAAAGGCATATGATAAACAATCATTATGGTATACCATCAGGACATCGTATAACTCATAACTCAAGGCATGCATCAGAATACAAATCAAGCTTAATGTACTAGCACCATGATCCCTTTTATCATCCTCGCCTACGTCAAAACACCTCAGGCTTGGTCCGCGTTAAAACGCCTCAGACCATGACAATCTACAAACCCGTGTTATACGCCTCAGGTTTTCAATGCCATATTAGACTCATGTCGACACATGCACAAACTTATCCCGCGTCTCGATGCCTCAAGATATCAGTCATTACAACTCCGCGTTCTAACGTATCAGGGTGCCAAAATTCCTTAAGCAAACAAGTTTCACTTCCCCCTTAAGACTTCATGATCGAGTACAATCTTACTTGCCAAGTTATGAATCTATAGCATGCGAGCCAATAAGATTGATCACCCACAAGATGGCATCGGACACAAATCATGTACATTAAGTGAGCACACATACTTGCACTTAATTACCACGATCGATAATGAATAATGACATAATAGTTCCACGAAAATTTGTCCAGTTCAATCCCAATTCGTCCAGTAATGGCCTATTTTCCTAACTAAGACTTAGGAATTACTTATCTTTCAATTAATCAGTAAAAATCCTTCCAAAAGCTCCCTTAAGAACTCGGTTCCTTTATTCCAAAACAGGGCAGCCACGAAACCTAAAGAAATTCGGTCAATTGATCAATTCATTCATCCAATCGCCAATTCACGGAGCATACACCCCATTAACAACTCGATTAACATTCTAGTATATCCTAACGATGAAATTAAGGCACGGCGAGCCCTTAAAGTTTCGGTTTGTTCAAACCGAAACATGGCAGAATTCGGTTCTGCCCTATACTCCTCTAATTAGCCCGTAATTCAACCTTAAACCTTGATTTACCACATAATCAACTTTTTAACATGTCGATTTATGTCTACAAGATCTGTACCAAGAATTTTGGAGCTAGTCGATGCTAAGAATGCCGCAAACAGCCCCCATTTTCTCCAAGTCCTCTGGCAATCAAACCTGTCCCCGGGAAATCATCACAAAACGGCCATGGTTATCCTTCCAAACTCCATCAAATTCACCATTTCAACTTAGCCAATACTAGTACTATGAGTCAAGAGATCTTCACCGAAAATTTGGAGCAAAACGAAGTCTTGAAGAGATCGAACGAAGGCTTACCCTCAATTGAGTCCAAATCTATCTTATTTTGGAAACCAGGCTGGTCGGACAAATTGGAGTCTCCAATCAGCAAATGGTTGGTGGGAGCTTTTCGGGGAGAGGTTGAGGATGACATTGATGGTTGGTGCGAGGCGAGGTGGTCGTCGAAGGCGGCGGTCGATGGTGGCGAAACCAGCGGTGGTGCCTGGTCGAGCGAAGCAACTCGGTGAAGAAGGAAGAAAGAAGAAGAAGAAGAAGAAGAAGAAGAAGAAGAAGACAAAAAGAGGATGGGTAGAGGAGGATTCGGCTGAGGACGAAGAGGGGAATGACTTTCCACAATATTAGCTTGGTCAACTCAAGGAATTGTAGGTTAAAAGGTGTTCAATCAATGCCTAATGTCCTCATGAAGACACTTGTCTTCTTGTCAATAAATCTTGACCATCCAACGGCCACTATACTCTCACATTTTCGGTAGCCGTGAGGATTTGCTTATGATGAAAATACCCTTATTCCTTTGCTAAGACAAGGCCAATCCTTGAGGGGCAAAACGATAATTTTGCTCTCGTCGTCCGAAACGTCAATTTTTTCAATTTAAATTGTCTTCGATGAGGCGACGTCCAATTCGATTAGAAAGTTGGAATTTTTTATTTTCCATTTTCTAATTTCAAGATTCATCTCTTTGTCAATTCTTTGTCAAGTGTAAATTTCAGGTTATCTTGAACTAACAGGCGTCTTTTGCAGATGTTACGCGTATTGACTCTGTGATTCTCATCACACTTAGGATTCATTAGTTCGTGGTGATTTTGATTTTCATGTAATTGCGAGGGTTTATTACTAACTCTGACGGTCTCGATCGTCATTATTCGATCTAGGAAAATTTTACAACATCACCCACGCTCCAATCGTATAACGCTAGCAATGAGTTCCTCAATCGTTCTTAGATTGGCCTTTAATGGTTCTAAATACTCCCTCGGTAATCCTTATGGTCAAAGTGTCATTTTCTATTCGAGTTCCCTAGGTCCACGTACCTTGTCTTGCGTTAGCCTTTCCCTTTTAGTCAGTTAACTCGAGATTGATCAGATCCGAGCGAGATAAGGCTGAAATGTATCGATAGATATATTTTCATTGATAAGTCTCGAAATGAGAAGGAAAATTAGAATGTCACATGTTGCTACTGCAGCTTGCTGCTGCAACTACAGGTGTCCCCATTGCAAGAGAAGTTGCTGCTGCATCTTTGCTGTGGTAGCTACACCTTCTTGCCGCAGCTGCAACAGTGCCGTTGCAACAAGGCTTTGTTGCGCCAACTATACCATGTGGTGGTATTTTTTGGTTTATTGTGCAAGGGTGTGGTGTTGCTGCTATTGCATCAACGACCTGGCATTTAAGTGAATATTTTAACAACAATATGACAATTAAATGATCACTTTGTACAACGACTTGACACTAAAGTGAGCTCTTTTACAAATAATTGGCACTTAACTAAACTTAACTGATCACCATTTTATCCCGAACTAGCACTTAAATGATCGTCATTTAAAACTTATGGCATTTAAATAATAACGACGTGAACCAGCATACCATTGCAACCTCCATTTGCAGCTGCTTTCATCAAACTTGCTTCAAACCAAACAATGTCAATCTAAAAAAAATGTGGACATCACGGCAGTGCTACTTGCAAGTTTCTGACAACCACAACCGTCCAATTCGCCGACATGTAATAAATTGCCAAATTCAGCAACTCATCAAGCAGCGAAGTAGAGGCCTATTTTGCAGCGAACCAAGGTAGCTCATCAAAAAATTTAGCAAATAGAGAATGACAAGCTACTGGAATAATATGACCACATTATGAAGTACAACCTACCATTTTCAATTCCAACAAATGCCATCCTCTTCATCCGTACAAAATTCATCCATCACATGACAACTAATACATTATCCAATACAAGTACATATCAAACTGATGTTCACCTACGGAGGACTTAGAAACTCTCTCGGCACACATGTTGTGCTTAACCATTAAATAGGTCACACAGCATAATAGAAATACAATTAACACTCGATGAAGCTTTCTTTGTCTTCGTATCGTTGCTACTTCCTTCTTCAATTGATTGGCCGGAGATGTTACAACCTTTGTCTCAGCTTTCCTTGAATCGACATCGTCCAGTTCGTCCACAAGTGTAGGTAGAGGTTCATGCCTTCTTTCAGGAAACTCCAACATCACCTTTGTGGCTCGACCAAAGAATTTTTTATCAACCCATTTGAAGTATTTGCACTCCGACCCCTTTCTATACCTGCCACATCTATGGAATCTTCTTCCCGGATTCAATCGAGTCCAAGATGTTCTTCTCGGACTCGGCAATCCATAATAATAGTAAAACCCACCATCTTCTTCAATTGGTCGAAACGAATTTGAGCTGCTAATGAAGCTCATTCCCTCCATTTCGATCTGGCTGAGCAAAAAAGGGAGTCAAACGAGAGCCGGGTTAGGTTTTCCAATTTGGGGGTTCAATTGGGGATTTTGGGGTTTTTGTTTGAACAAATTTACCTTGACTGATGTCGTTTCATCTTTGGTTGCTAACTCGGCCTCTGACGTGCTACATGGCAACTCATTTTTGATAGAAAAGAGCCACGTAGACTTTTCGATGAGCCACGCATGCTCCACATCAGACTTAGCACTAAAATGAATGATTTTCAAAAAACTTAGCACTAAAGTGAACGTTTTAAAAGTTTTGACACTAAAGTGAACGCCGTACACAAGTTTTGACACTTGCGCTGTACTTTAGCCCATTTGTGTATATATAGTATTGACAAGACAGAAAATAAAAGGAAATATATGTACACAACTTGTATCTTCCTAAAATACAGAATTAATCAAATTAATCAAGGCGAATCTCCGAATATAGTCTTCAATTAGTCGAAGCATAATATTCAATCAGGATCTCCAACAAATATAATGACCTATAATTCATGATGATGTGGCAAGCGATGACAAGGTAATTGCAATGTAATGACACAGAATGGATGCCTCTAGTTCTATACGATACATGCATGTTATTTTTATGATTTTCTTTTGAAGTTAATATATGAGACTACCTAAAATGAGATATTACCTAATTTAAATCAGAAAATAATTTAGATCAATCATATTCCAAATTAAGAAATTTCTTAAATTACTACATTGCACCTAAATATGCAATTCCGAACTAAGAAATAGCATGCTTGCAATCTCTTGTACAATGCAATGCAATCCTTTTGAATTTTTTCAACACAGTAGAGTTTACCAAATCAATAACATGTAATATAACAAGTGCCGCATAATCAAATAATCTATTCAATCCAAAATAGAAAACACGTGTAATGAATAACCCAACCTTACTTCTTAAAGATCGAGTTCTCCATCACATACACAACTCGAGACGGGAAATTTCCTATCTTGGATATGCCCAAAAATCTCGAGAAAAATCGGGTTATAATTTCGGGAATTCAACTTAGGTAATCGAGATTTTTTTTTGGATCGAAAAATCAAGATATTTGAATATGCAACTTTTTCTAATTTTAGAGGGGTGAGAATAGTACAAGTGTTAGAACTTTTATACAGCGATCACTTGAGTGCCATAACTTTTTTTTCGATCACCTGAGTACTACATCGGAGCAAGAGGGATCACTTAATTGTCACCTTCGGCTAAACATTCTACGTGGACTTTCTACTTAATGTTTTATTGTGACATGGACATTAGAAAAAGGATGAGAAATCCACCATGGAAATTCTTGTCCAACGTGTCGTTCTTAAAGAGAGAACGATGCCGCACTGAGAGCCATTAGAAACCTGCATTCGAAGAGAGTGAGAGTGAACGATAAAAAAATTAGGGTTGGAAACCTTCCCCTCTCACAAATCAATCTCTATCCGATGAGATTCAATGCTTGCTAAATCAAATTAGGGTTTTGATCTTCATCAACCTTTAGTGTCTCAACTCAAGCTAATAAATCGAAGGCCCTACTCTTTTCCTTTGATTCATGCCCAAGTCTATGAAGGTAGAGGAATCATTTATCGCGTGACGAACCGGGATTGACACAAGTAAAGGCAAGTGATTTGTTGCTTGTATGAAGTAATTAATAGACGAGACACATATTTATTCATTTTGGCATTTTTGACAGCACTGAAATCGAAACAAAAGGCAAGAAAGAAGATTTGTTGGAGGAAAAAGGAAATGGGTCTCGCTGGCAAAGTATAAAGGTGAGCTTCATGTTCTGAGTTGTACTGTTATATCATTTTCTGTCCACTGGCCAACAATGAAATTATTGTTTACTGAATGTAGTGGGGTTATGGTGGACCGAGTGCTGAAGTTGTCATGCCTTTGCTTGCTGTGGTCCCTATCATGAAAAAAAATATTATTTCTTTGGAACAGTGTCAAGGCGGTTCCTGTTAGAAAAAAGATTCTTATTTTTATATAAATGCACTGTTAAATGCTTGTGTTGTTGTCGTCCCTGCGATGAAGAAAAATTGATCTACAATTGACTGCGAAGGTTAGCAAAATTGATAGTAAATGATAGAGAAAAATAGAAAAATCATTTCTTTTATAATTGCACCATTAATATGGTTTGTGTTGCGATCCTTGTTATACAAAAAATTATTTTATCTCTCATGCAGTGTTAACATAGCTTGCATTGTGGTTCTTGTCATAGAAATAACTATTTTCTGAAAAACAGTGTGACTATGGGCGATATGACTGCGCCGGTCAAAGTTTTCTACGATGTGAAGTTAGTAACTGGAGATAAAGAGTCTGAATATGTTGGTGGAGAAGTGGCTTTTGTCCTTATCAGTGTCAGTAGACTGTCATACGAAGAGTTTACAAAGGAATAGTACAACACTTGCGATGCAAAGTTGGTAAATGATATTATCTAGTACTTGGTAAGACTCTGAAGGATGGACTGAGATACCTACAAGATGATAGTGGTGTTAGGGATGTTGTTTACGATTTTTTTCATGCTCAAGAAGTTTCTGTGTATGTTGATGGTGATGGAGGTAAGGAAGCAATTTTGGAAGCTCGTGAGGAAACCTAGGGTGGTGATGCATGTGTTTTAGAAGAAAATGTGCGATTAAAGGACAATCAAGTTTCCCATACAGCTCGTGTGTTAGAGCCATGTGAGCAACTTGAGAGAATTGGTGGCATATTTGATGGTGAAGACACAATGCTTGAAGAATTGACTCGAATAAATGTGAGCTATTGGGAAGTTGCATGTCTACTGATGAAGATGAGGAAATGCTACTGCATATGCATTGCCCAAGTTATGCTGATGATGAAGACATTGCACAAGCAAGAGAAGAAGTAAGACCATTTCAGCAAAAGAAAGAAGGACAAGTTAGGGTAGTTGACGAGGACACTTCTGTAGGTAGGGAAGATGGAGCTACTGTCAATGATGCTGATGATACAGAAAATGAGAAAAGCAGTGAAGATGATCGCGGCAGCTTAGGCGACAATGAAGATGGTGCACAAAGTGGGAAAAGGTCAAGTAAGTACCCTTCTTACGATTCAAATTTTGCAAGCCCTTTGTTTTGTTTATCGATGAGATTTGATAACCTTAAAATAATTGAGAGAGGGTATCATAAAGTACTCAATCACTTCGTAGAGAAATATGAAGTTCAAAGAATTATATTAGGGTAAAGTGTGCACAAGATAATTATCCATGGATGATATATGCTGCATTTTATAGAAGAACCGGCTCATTTCAAATACGGACACTCTAATAGGAGCATAACTGCGATATCAATTTTGGTAATAATAGAGTGACAAGTGTGTGGGTGGCCAAGCACTTTTTCAACACCATAACCGACAGAATTGGTTGGGCATTTATGAGCAATCAACAAAAGATGAGACAATATGATCGAACTATTGTCTTTCTAATGATACTCATTTTTTGTATATTACTAATGTTTACTGGTTTTCCAGGGATTTGTTCCAGCTATAGCTGAATTGATGAAATATACTGAGCATAGAATGTATACTTGACACATATAAATTGGGCGAAGAAGCATAGAGGCGATGAGCAATTGAAGCAATTTTGATTGATTGCAAAGAGCACAAACATGGCAGATTTTAGAGTTCACAAGCAAACCCTATATAAGTTGTCTGCAAAAGCCTTTGAAGAATTGTTCCGCCTTGAAGCAAAACATTGGTGTAAGGCCTTTTTTTAGCAAAGAATTCAAGTGCGACATCGTTGATGACAATCTTTGTGAGGCATTCAATGACATGATTATAGGAGCTAGGTGCAAATCAATCATTAGTATACTTGAAGACATTATGGTGATGGTCATGACTAGGCTACACAGGCAAAGAGATGAATGTGCAAAGTGGCCTAGATAATGTGGGCCTAGGATTGTGAAGAAATTAGAGGAAAGTGTACGGGGTAGAAGGTTTTGCGAGCCGATTTGGAATGGCGATGATGGATTCAAGATTAAGAATAATGGCGACCACTCTGTTGTCCACTTGGAGAGAAAAAATGTTCTTGCTGAGCATGGAAATTGACTAGAATACTATGTTCACATGCCATATGTGCCATTTAGCTGAAGAACCTCAATGTGAAGGATTATGTTGATGATTGCTACAAGAAAAATCAGTATCTTGTTGCATATCAATTCATGATGCAGCCACTGAAGAGTAGCAAATTTTGGGAGGAAACAAATCATCGACCCCAAAAGCCTATACCATTGAAGAAGCAAATTGGCAGACTTAAAAAGAGATTGGAGAAAATTGAGAGCAGTGACAACAAAATGAGTAGGGCTAATGGAATAATTCAATGCTCATTTTGCCATGGAGAAGGGCACAATAAGGCTAGTTGTCGAAGCTAAGAAACAACACCAACAAGAATAACAATCGGAGACAACACAAGCCAATTATGCAGGGGCATCGAAAGGCAACACAAGCAGCCATGCATTTTCAACTCCAGACCTAACTCAGTCCATAAGTGTGCAGTAGATGAAAAAAATATATGGTAAGTTGCTTGTTATTGTCCTTGCTTTTTAATGTAAATCCTTGGAGCAATGACTTCATTGCTTTCTCTCTTTTTGCAAGTTAGAAGGAGACCGACTGAAGACATTTGTGAAACTCATGCCAGGGCACCACATAGCAATACAAGTAGCCATGCAGTTCCAACTCCAAACCAAACTCAGTCCAATAGTGTACAACAAAGGAGGAAATATCCGATATGTTATTGTCTTTGCTTTTGACTATTCATCTTGGAGCATTAACTTCATTGCTTTCTGCCTTTTGAAGGTTAAAAGGAGACCAATTGAAAACGTTCCTCAAACTTGTGTACCACAACGTACATATGGTGCAATTGAAAAAAGGACAAGACATGGGTTGACAGGCATGAACCCCGGTATAACGCTTTTGAATGTTCGCTTTTTTAAAGAACTATGCATGTCCTATATGACATTTCATTGTATGGTAATTGAATTGAAGGTTACATGGTTGCAGCCTGGGAGAAATTTAGAGGTCTTAATATCTGAAGGAGGACCAACTCAAGAATTGGCTGCACCGTTACAAAGAAGCGAAGAGGAGGCACTGATAAACCAACCAATGGTCACTCGAGCACAAGCGAAAAAAAAAAACAATCAACGCAACTTCCGAAACAAAGGGTAAAAATGCCAGCTGCAAAATAAGCTCCCACCCTAAGCTTAGTTCCATGTCAATCAAATGATCCTACAAAGTTCACTGCACAGCCTACTACCACAGTGCCAACAAGGACAATGTATTCAAGGAAAGACAATACAAATGTACCTAAACATCCAAGCGAGATGGCTTCTCCAAAAGATAAGATAGTGGAAAAGGAGATGGCAATGCAGAATGTGAATATAATTCCAATTCGGAAGAGTGCTAGGATCATGAATCAAGTGAAGCCTTTGAGGAGAAAAAAAGGAAGTGACAAGATTGTTCGGCTTGGGTGATGAGAGGATTTGATGGGGAGATGAGGTCTGTTGTTGATGTTTCTTTTAGAAATTTGAAGTTGCTAGAATTGTGTTTGATGTCAGTGCTGCAACTTGATTTGATGTTCTGCAGCAATGTGGTTAAGGAGTGATATTGCTGCATTTTGGCTGGATGTATATCTGCAGCAATTTTGGCAAGATATATATATATATATATATATATATATATGTAGAAATATGTTGCATTTTGGTTTGGGACATGTAGTCAGCAGCAATATTGTTAAGAGTTCTATTGCTACATTTTTTGCTGGTGTGTTTATCAGTAACTGAAATTGAACCATGTTGGCTGTTATTGTTGTTGTTGATGTAAGAATATGCAGTACCATTGAGTAGCAATGATTATGTTATTGGTGCAATAGTATTTGTAGCCTGGCTTGTTGTATCAAGATAAATAGTATTTTACAGTTGATATAGGTGAAGCAGCAAGGTGAATGATATAGACAAGTGAATCTAAGTGATCACCTTTTAAAAATTGAGGAGCTTAAGTGACCACTTTTCAAAAATTGAGAAACCTAAGTGGTTACTTTTAAAAAATTGAGGAACCTAGGTGGCCACTTTTAAAAAGATATGGTACTTAAATGGCCACTTTGTGAAAGTTCAGTAACTTAAGTAGTCGATTTAACTAAATCTATGGCACTCAAACAATCATTCGATGAATTGTTGGAACTCATTCCATCTTGAACACCTTTGTAAAAAAAAAAAAAAACCGAGGAGGATGCTTAGGGATCTTCTCTGCTCTTTCTGCAAATCATCATGCGTATGCATAATTTATTTCCACAAAGTTGGCATCCCCAAACTCACAAAATTGAAAAGTAACAACATTTTTGGCATGTACAACATTCCAATACATCACGTTCATGTATGGCATCATCATATCATTATTCCTTAACAACGGTAGACTAAAAAAAACCTTCTCTTTAGTAGAGTTACATATGCCCATAAACTAGAACAAATCCACCAACAATAACACCATAATAGTCACTCGATAAATATCTATTTGATTTTTCACCCATGAAAATTCCTTCTTTTAATGGTTCAATAAATATTATAGACACTTTATCTCTGCTTCCATTGAGTCCCCATTGTCTAACTCATATGTTAATATATGTTGACCTTCATCTCGCTTTTGAAGTAGCTCCAAGATAACCTCCGTTGCTCGGTTTGAGAATTTCGAGTCAACTCACCTACAAGAAAGTTAGTATAATGAGTTATCAAGACAATTTCATTTATGGTTGTTGCATTAGCAATACAAAGCAGCATAACATCCCCTCAAAATCGAGCAAAGAAACCCTAAATCCAAAATATGTTAACGCTAAAAACATAAAAAAATTGATAGATAGGTAAAACAGAGTAATGGGACCTAAACCATAGTTGAAGTTTACTCTATAGTTGGCACATCCATGAAACCTTCTCTAGGATTATCTTTCGTTCAAGCCGTTCTTGTTGGACTTCACAGCCCACAATAGCAAAAGTGTAGAGTTGCATCTTGGCTTTACTCGTACATCCGACTTCTTCTCCCCGGCGCGACTTTGACGATTTGATTTTGGGCAGTTTGAAGATTTTGATTTCGTTGAGTTCGGCTTGGTAAAGTTAGGGTTCTTCAGATTCCCTCTACGAGAATTTGATTTTTCCCCAAATTATTGAAAGATCTTAGTAGAGTTAGTATTCAAGTGATTTTGCCCCAAATTGTTGAAGCAATTGACTTGTATTGTTAAATCTGAAGCGTGCGACTTCATTTTCATTTTTGTTGATTTAGCTTTTCGACAGGTCACATCGGCTGCTTTTACATTATCCACGTGGGATTTTCCGGTGATCCAAATCGCTGATGGCACTCAAGTGGTCGATATTTAAAAGTTGTGGCATTTAACTGATCGAAAAAAAAAAACACTCAAGTGATTGCGTAACAAAAATTGTGGCACTTGTACTATTCTTACGCCGGATTTTAGAAGAAGAGAGCCCTTTTGTCAGTAATCTTCTCATTGAAAGGCACTGAGATTTTCTTTCCTCTTGTGAACATGATCCAATGCAGAACACTTTGTTCCCTTTTCCTTCTTCTCAATATACGAATATTTGGCTTGATTAACTTTAGATCTCATGCCGAGGCCGCGAATCTGCTGCGAGTATAGCCAAATATATGACAGACTTGCAGAGTTGACGCAGTATAGTGGGATATCAGGGTTTCAAGGTCGGGAATTGGAGGTCAGCTGTTCAAACCTCATAAACTGAATGCAAACTATAATTTGGGTCGGGGCCACTTGAATAGGCCAAAGGCCTGAATTTAACTGGTTCATATGCTTGTATGATCTTTTATAAACTTTTAGTTTAGACGGCCCTTGGTGCTCGTGCAACTGGCTTATAAAAAAAGAGAGAGTCAAATCCCGAAGAAGTGTAGCCATCTGTTTAGATAATTGATAGCATGAGAAGCCAAACAAGTCGAGATCTTTTGTATTGTATTGGGTATCATAGAATGAGAAAAGCAAGAGATCATGGTGCCCCTAAACTATTCATGATACAAAGCTTCTCAAGAAGGCTTTGTACGATCACGATAGATTATTGCTCGGGACTTAACCTTCGTAGAATTGATAATTCTCAAACCTAATTCTACGGTCTTGAAGCTGAAGTGGAGCGCCGACGCTTCTTGGACAATTGCTTTTTGTCATTTGCTTGGCACGTGTCACAATCCGGATGAGTGAGTATCCCGTTGCATGCTCTGTGGCCATAGCATTCGTGAGCCTAAATTCTTCTTCGCAACATAATAGCTGAATGAGCCAGAGTTCCACGTCCGGTCGACTATATCCCGAAGGAGATCATGAACAGAATCGTTGCTACGCCCACGTCGTACTGGTGTCTCCGTTGCAGATTTTGTACACCGACATTACATTTGGATCACCTCTCATGACGCTGCACGAACAAAGGAGCGCAATCAGTGCAGTTGCAATTTCGTGGAACGAAGTCATGTCTCTTTAACTCCTTTTCTTGTGACTAGTCATCCTATGTTTGCTTCTCATACGAAGAAGGGCAATATCCTAGGAAAAGACGCTGCTCATAGGTTACTCCACTCTTTCACATGGATCTTATTCTTTCCTAATCTATGTTTTGCAACTTCAGTCATAGAAGTTATCAATGATGGGATAAATCGAAAGTGAGGCTCTTAACAAACGCTCACAACTCAACTTTAACTCGCGAAGTAGGAGACCAAAGATGGCTTTTTAATATTTTATATTCACAATCGATTTACCCATGCAGAAATGGTTACAAGACACGCCTATTTATAAGCTTAAAACATGATTCTTGACATACTCTAGATACATGAACAGACGCAATATACATACATAGCATTAACTACATATCCGAATATGAACGGACTCTTGAAATACTCAACTAATATGACTCTTGAAATTACACAATAATAAAGATAAGTCTTAGTTCGTGCACTGGCTCGGTCTGGAGAGTCAGTTCCTTGACTATCGGCTTGTATTGGAACTATCTAGACAACACTCAACACTAGCACTGTGTTTGTCACCTTGTTCCCCAATTTCAATATGGCACTCGCAGATCCTAACCTGCTATCAGCTTTGAAAGTTCAACTACAAATCACTGGAGCACCTCAAACTCCAAATGCTATAGCCGCAACACTCCATTACCAGATGGTGTATAGAGTGCAGAATCATGCCATAGATCTTAATCTGCCTGATGCTGATGAGGTACTTGTGATCTCTGTTGATGGTGACCAAACTTCATGTGTACATGTTCCATGGCAGATCCCGAGAGATCAACTTGTGAAGTTACTCCCAGACAGCTGGGTTACAACTATGAGAAGCTGCATTATAGTTGCCAGCCAGTGCAGTCCTCTGAACCTCAATTTTCAAAAAAGAAAGATGGAACGGTCACCATTAAGTTCACAAAGGAAAAGGAAGATGCTGCTTCCTCCTTTCCCTCTTTCCCTATTATACTGTGTTTCACTCCTTGTCCTGCTGAGAAAGTTAGTATGGAAGATCCAGATTCGAAGAAATTTGTCTAGTCCTTTGATACAAATGGACAGCCAGTCCATTATTATAAGGACCCTTCTGGACATTGTTTTTTGGGATGTAGATAGCACTTGTTCTTCATGTATTGGAGGGAGTGACGAATATGATAATAGACCCTCAACACAACGCAAAAAGAAGAAAGATTCACTGTACCAGAGATATCTTGATAGAGACTCTACAATCGGTCCACTTGGAGAGGACGATGGACAATGACAATATATGGTCCAGTATGAATCTCCTGCTTTACCACAAACTCCGGTTCCTGATTCTCCATGTTGCATAGAACCATCATCTCCTTCTCCGCCAACTTCCCCGGTATCTCCTTTACCCATCAAGAAAGAGGTCACTTCGCCTTTTTATAAGCCAATTCAAAAATAAGTAAAGAAAAATCCTTCTTGTCCAATTGAGTTACCAAAACCTTACACATGTGTTTCTACACCTAAGCCCCCTCCAGTTTTACCAAGCATCTGCATGTTCCAACATGAGGATTTCACTTTGTTACCATCATTTGGCTTTGGACAAACCAGTTTAGCAAATGTCAAGTTTCCTCCAGTTGAGAGTTTTTCTGATCTTTAGAAGAAATTCTTTCATACCCCAAAAGTTCCTACTCCCAATGTGCTTGAGATGCATGGAAGAAGAAAACTTCCTCCTCCTTCGGATACTGTACTAAATTGGCGGACAGAAAATGCCCTTGCCCAAAACCGAGCTATTGGACGAGTGGTTGAAGATACTTCCTTGATAAAAAAGATGCTTGAAGATTTTCAGAAACGGTTATATCTGTTTGAAACTCAACAGATTCCTCGTAGTCATTTCATGGATGATCAGACCCCTGAAATTGAGAAGCTAAAACACCGAATCCAAATTCTGGAGACACAACTTCATCAATCTCAAAAACTCAAACCAATCTTTTCTACAGGTCCTTTGTTTTCTCCTGCAATTAGATCTTCAATTCGAATTGCAGGATCATCCTCTTCTTGTGCGGACTTCTTAGTACAGCACTACCTCCAAATGTCTTGGCTCTTCGTGTTCAGCTGCAAGACATTGATAAACAGAAAACTCAGGGGAAAAGGAAAGCATCCACATCCTCACCTACTCCCTCAGCTCCTCCAAAATTAAAACCACAACCAATACCACCCAGCTCACCAACCCATCCTTCCTCATCTCTTATGGTGTCCAACCCAATCGAGAATTTTCTTAGACACCAGGTTCCTATTTCTACTATGAAACCAGCTGAAGTCATTCCACCTTCTTCAGACACAGATTCTATTGAGACCTGCCCTTCACAATCTTCTCAAGACTCATTTTATGCTCCTGTTTCAAAAATCATGATGGCAGATACGATGCCCCAAAAGAGCATATGGCTGAACTAGAAGTTACTTATCCACCAGAGTCTAGCTCTGGTTCTAGTTCAGCTTCAGCTCCTCAATCATATTTCACCTTTGATGATATTCCTTACCGAAAATGGCCAGATCGTCTGCAGGAATTCCATGCTTGGATGTTAGCAAGAAACCCGACTAAACATAATACTTATGAAGTGCTACTTGAGTTCAATACAAAATTCACAAACTCCTTGAAAGATTGGTGGAAAGTAGCTTCATCTCAAGATCATCTCTCATTCTTGACTATGTCTCTAGATCAGGCTATTCAGACTATTCACCTTTACTTTATTGGTTAGCCTGACAATGAAAGAGAGCTTAAGAGGAAAGAGGTTTTTTTTTTTTTTAAAGAAAGTGCTGCTTTACTCTTCGAAGAAATGATCAAGTTGTTTTATCATCTTGGTGTTGATATCAATTTGAAGCTTGTCTTATTGGCTTCTATCTCCAAAGAAATTGGTGATGCTGTTGAAAAGATTTACACACCAACGACCGAATGTTAGAAGAAGCTACGTTTGGAGAAATGCAACAAGCAGTTCATGTAGCTATTGAAGATATGTGTCACAAAAGAGAATTGTTTCAATCCTATCTGAAACAGAATCATCATCTGGACAAAGCTTGTTACCGTCCAGACCTCAAAATCAAGTGCTCAAAAGATTACAACGATCCATCCTGTTTGAGTAATAAAAAGAAGCGTCATTTCAAGAAACTTTAATTTGGCAAATACAACATCGGAAAGGTCTTGAAGAAAAAAGGATGACACTCCATATTCGAAAAAAAAAAAAAGAAGTCAGATAGTGCTATATCTGCAACAAAAAGGGGCATTATGCAAAGAAGTGTCCCCAGGCGAAATGTCAAGGTAGCTAGGTGATCCAAAAAATTTCCCATAGCGCTGGTATTTCCCTCAGTGATGAATACATTGAGTCAACCTTCTCAATTAAAGAAGAACCATTACCTAATACTCAATGTGTCATTCAGGCATATTCCTTCGATTTTGATGAATCTTCAGGTGACATCTTTGCTTTCTTTCCCATTGAAATCTCTAATCTACTCCATCTCAAATCTCTAATTCTCCACTCTCCATATATTCCTGTTGATATATCTATTTATAAGTCTTTAATACCCATCCAAGTCATAGCACTTGTTGATACTGGTGCTGCAGTGTCTCTTATGGATGTAAAAATCCTTCCAGAAGAATTTTGGACTCCTTACACCAGATATTTTACTTCTGCATCTGGAGACTTTTGCCACCAAAGTTCGCAGTAAACCAATCGCACTCCATATTTTTCCTCAGTGTTCGATAACCACAAAAATTCTTGATTGTCACTCACATGATAAAGATCTCATCATTGGTTGGGATATCCTTCCCAGTTACCCCAGCTCAAGATTGTCCTAGATGGTTTGAAGTTTGAAGATCAATTCAAAGAATTTGTGGACATCCAACGGCTCTTTATCATACAACTAGAACTTCTTGATCCCATCACTCAATCATTGTTGTCTTGTTGTGTTGACTCCCACTCTCAGTTTTCTCAAACATGTTCTCATCTTCTTTGAAAAAATTATGATTTTTTTGTCCGATTGCCATTCAAAAAGAATGAAGATGTCAATCCTACCAAGGCTAGTCATTTTGGCATGAATCCTAAACATCTTAGTCTTTCCCAGAAAGAATGTGACGGAGTTCTTGCTAAGGGCTTATTGAACCATCAAACTCTCAATGGGCATGTGAAAGCTTTCTATGCCAACAAGAGAGCTGAGCAAAATCAAGGGAAACTTAGACTTGTTATCAATTACGAGCTCCTGAATAAATTTATTCAAAATGACAAGTTTCCTCTCCTTCACAAGAATTCTCTTTTCTCTAGCCTTGCTCAAGCAAAGATTTATTCCAAGTTTGATATGAAAGCTGGATTTTGGCAATTAAGAATTCATCCTGATGACCGCCCTAAAACAAGATTTTGTATTCCTAATCAACACTTTCATTGGACGGTTGTGTCATTCGGTCTTAAAACTGCACCATCTCTTTTCCAAATGGCTATGTGTAGAATTTTTCAGCTCCTTTTGACCAATGCTCAAATCTACATATATGACATCTTGCTTTACAACCTTGATGAAGATTCTCATTGCCAATTGCTCAAGATTATTAAACAGTATGGTATAGTGCTTTCTCAGAAAAAGATGGGTATTGCTTAAAAGGAGATTGAATTCCTTGGTATGCATCTCAAGGAAGGGACATATTGTCTAGGACCTCATCTTGCTGATGAACTTCAAAAATACCCCGATGAAAATCTTAATGTTAAGGAAGTACAATCTTTCTTAGGTGTTGTAAATTATCAGCGAGATTTTGTCTCAAAGATATCAAAAGCTCTTCACCCTCTTCAGAAGATGCTTAAGAAGAATGCACTGCCTTGGGGACCCAAGCAGATCAAGGCCATTGCTTATCTAAAAGAGATTTTACAACATCTTCCACCACTGCAGATTCCATTCACAGGGAAAAAGATCTTGTAGACTGATGCCAGTGACAAATAGTGGGCTGTTGTTCTTCTAGAAGAAGTCGATGGTAAGCGTCGTATCTGCGCTTACAAAAGTGGATGATTTTCACAGGAATAAATGCATTATCACTCCACTTTCAAAGAAATCGTTATAGTCAAATATGGCATCAAAAAATTTGAGTTCCATCTCATTGGCCATCACTTTCTTGTTGTAATGGACATGTCATCCTTTCCACAGATGTTTAAGTTTAAGCAAAAGCAAATCCCTCATCCTCAACTTTTGCAATGGGCATTATAGTTTTCAAAATAATTTTTTGATACCAAATACATTCCTAGAAAGAAAAAAAGTCTTTGCTGATTTTCTATCCATACCCAAAGAACCTATTGCCTTCATCAACATGTATGTTCGCAAAAATCCTTTGCATCCTGATACTTCTCGAGCCACGAACATGCGAGAAAACCAATAGAATTCTCACAAATATCCCCTATAAGTACCTTAGCAGATTGAACAAAATGTCCTGTTTCATAATATGATATTCCACATTTGGAATTATCAACATTAGATTTTCAGAGAACATGGTGGTTTAATGCTGAATCCAAGAGACCTTGATCCGGATTATCCGTTTATTCGACTGTTGTAGTAGTCTCATGATTATGAGTTTCCTGAAGAACTTATTTTCTAGTACTTATTCAACTTGTATACAGTTGCTATTGAGTTTCCTATAGATAAAATTATCAAAATTTTGTCTGATGCATTAATGGGAAACTTCTCCAACCAGAAGCCTCTTGTTGAGATACTTACATGGTTCAACCATTACAAGCATGGCGTCACATTTTTGTAGAACAAAGGCATATTGGAAGACCTGAGCTAGAAAGACACATTGTTTTCATTTTCAACAGACCATGGTACTATCTCAGACCAACTGGAGGTCATTGAACAGATGTAACACATTTCTACAACATTCAAACCCAATCTCCAAGGACAGAAAGCTCATGTTTACCATACACTACCCAGGTCCATTCTCTAGAACCAATATGAACTTCGAGAACTTCAAAAAATTTTGTTCCAAGAAAATAAAGTCATTCCCCTTGAGGTTTGGCCTTATCACTCCACTAATCTCTCATGGGATAGACCTAAGGTTCATCCTTTATCCCTTGAAGCCCTCGAAAAGTATAGAAGAAATCAACCAGATTCTTCTATGGATGCTGATGATCTATGGGGAGGACTTTTATCTCAAGATCAATATGGTTATGGATTTTCGCAACCAAGTTTGCCCCCATAGTATATTCCATCAAGTTCCACAGACGTGCCGTCAAGTTTCAATTATTGTAACATTCCTGATGATCCGGAAGCTGATGCTATGATAGCGGCACATGAGAAAGAGAGACTCGAGAGGCTCGGGCAGGCCTATGAAAGAGAAAAAGACGGACCTGACAGCTTAGATTCAGATGATGCAAATTATCATCCTGAACCAGACTGTCGGCAAGCTTGATTGATAATCACTTTGTCCTTGTCGGTCACATGTGTGTAGTATGTTTATGCTTGTAATAATTAGCTACAGTTACCTTGTCGGTACCTTTGTAGCTTTGTGTCTGTTTGTGGATCTAAGAATCTAATGTTAATAGTGCATGTTGCTTGCCTATAAAAGGCTCTTGGGTGTAATGGGTAGGGGCAGAATGCCTTCAGCCAGAAATAAAATGAGTGCTTTCCCTATGAGTTTCTAAACTTCTCCTCTCCTCTCGAAGCATGATTCCTCTGATTAGATTTCTCTTGTTAACATAATAGTGCGATGTGGTTTAGTATGCTCTTCACTTGCCACTTTGGTGGAACCTGTGAATTAGAAGTTTCTAGGATCATTAAGGTTGAACTTCAAGAGTAAGTCTAGAATGCTAAAAGGCAGTTCCATTTTGGGCTTGGAAGGTCATTTGTAGGGATATTATACCTGCATTCTAAAGCTTAAGCTTGTCTCCGCTTCCTTATTGGTAGACATGCGACACGACACGACACATCGACACGACATTTCTCAAAAATAGAAAAATTCGATTCGTCGGGGACAAGTTATATTAAATATATATTTTAAATATAAAAAAATAAAGCCGAAATAGGTGTTATATGCACTAATTCGAATCGTAGATGGTGAGCTTTCACTTATATCAACAATTTGACAAATGGATAAGCTCCAGGAAAAGGATTATACATTTTTTTTAATATAAAAGGAATACATGTTTGACGAGAGTAGTTTCGCCATTGTTTCTACCTCCATGACACCAGTCAACTAGTCAACCTGCTAAAAATCTGTCTCTATCTCAAAACCGCTAGTGGTAATTGTGCAATGCCATGATGAAGGTTGTTTGTCGAGGGGGGTTGCATTATTGGACGAGAACCTCCGCTCTGACGTGGCCTCCTTCGATTCGTCCGTTTCTGGCCTTCGGGATTGACAACAACATCACTCCTCTCTCTCTCTCTCTCTCTCTCTCTCTCTCTTCGTGCTTTTTTCTCGAAAAAGAAACATACTCTTCCCACCAAATTACTCTCTCTCTCTCTCTCTCTCATTGCATTTTCGAGTTGGAGCTTAATAATGCTCGATCTCATCATTGGTTGAGGCTACTTCTTTCTCATTTCGATTTCCTTCTTTTTTTGGTTTGGCACTGCTCGGGAGTGCTTCCTTCAGTGTCAGCGAAGATGGTGGAAGTAATGGAGAGTTCAATCTACGGCATGTTCTCACAGTTGCAAAGCTATGGTGACAGCAGCGTGGAGGAGCTCTTTGTGCTGCCACGCCACACCAAGATCGTCGTCACCGGGAACAACCGCACCAAATTTGTCTCCGTCGTTAGTGAGGAGGAGCTCTCCATATTTCTTTATTAAGAAGCTTCACGTGTCCAACACGCTCGTCGATCGCGTTGACCAAGTGTTGAAATTTCGACACGCGGTCAATGTGTGTCGAACTGGTGTCGGGACTTGTTGGACCCGTGTCGGTATCTGACACATGTCCGACACCGACACTCTCACCTAGGAGGAGTGTCAGTGCTACATAGCTGGCTCATGCATACGTCTTGGGAGTTCAACAAACATGATAATCGATCGACATCTTGTTCATCGAATCGACACCCTAATAGTCTCGAAATTTATGAGTTTGGTTTAATTTCCAACACTACCCATTAAACCAAATTCTCTTCCATTGATCAATCCAAGTAGACTTCTGAATTTTCGAAACACATCGATCTTGAGAGGTTTCGTAAAAATATCAGCAACTTGATCACCTATCTTCGCGTATGTTACTTCGATTTCTTTGTCTCTGACTTGTTCTCGAATAAATTGATACCGAATATCGATATGCTTGCTTCTTTCATGAAAAACTGTATTTTTCGCTAAAGCAATGGCTGAAACATTATCGACACAATTTTCGTTGCATTCTTCTACTCCATATAGATTTCTTTGAGCATTTTTCTCAGCCATATCGCATGACAAACACATGACGATGCAGCTACATATTCATCTTTGCATGTCGATAAAGTAATACTAGGTTGCTTCTTTGATGACCACGTAAAAGCAATTTCACCCAAAAAAATACAAAGCCCGTAGTGCTTTTTCGATCATCGATATCTCTACCATAATTACTGTCTGAATATCCTCTAAGCTGAAATGATTTAAACTGATAATTAATGTAAGCCAAGAGAGATAGTACCTTTGATGTACCGAAATATCCTCTTTGTTGCTTTAAGATGAGATGCTTTTGGTTTCTTCATGTATTGACTTGTACATGTCAAGTATTTCAAGCTTCCAATCAAGCTTCTATAATATGTCGAATCAACATCGACTCCTTCATCGAACTTCGAAAGTTTGGCACCAGACTCCATCGGTGTACTGACTAACGTGCAATTCTTCATGTTAAATTTTTCAAGGATATTTTCAGCATATCCTTTTGGGAAATAAAAATTCAATCTCCACTTTGCTTTACTTTGATGCCGAGAAAATAGAGTGCATGCTCGTTTGGACATTGTACGAAGCCATTTGCTTTGAAATAAGCATCAATTTTGGAGTTCCAAGCTCTCGGTGTTTATTTAAGCCCATATATAGCTTTCTTTAGTCGCAAAACTGTGTCTTCATGACCTTTCATAACAAACCCGATAGGTTGCTTGACATAAATTTCTTGAGAAAACCATTCAAGAATGCCGATTTGACATCCATGTGATAGATTGGCCACCGATTTTGAGCTGCCAAGGAAATCAATAATCTTATTGTTTCCATTCGGATGACGGGAGCAAATACCTCATCATAGGTGATTCCTGCCTTTTGTTTGTACCCTTTGCGACTTTGCGACGAGTCTGGCCTTATAACGAGTGACTTCTCCTTTCTTATTTTTCTTGGATTGTACACCCACTTAACATCGATTGCCTTTTTATAATTCGAAAGATTAGTAAGTTCCCATGTTTGATTCTTCTCGATGGATTCAATTTCTTCATCCATAGCTTTCTCCATTTTTCTTCTATGGTAGCTTCATCAAAAACAAGTGGTTCGCAATCTGTAAGAAGACATACAAGTAAAGTTCATTTGGAGCTTCATAAATTTCTGATAGTCTCCTTGATTTTGGTACTAATGGCTCTTCGTCAGTATTTGTCGATGAAGTTGATGACGATGGAGAGGATATTAGAGAACGAAGTGATGACTGATCTTCTATCTCTATTTGAATAGAATCATTGCGACTAGACTCATCAACTTGTCGATTGTCCTTCCACAAGCTTTCTTCATCGAATTTCACATCTCTGCTTACATACACTTTCAAAGTGTTAGGATAAAATAATTTGTAATCTTTTGATGAGGAATCATACTCAATAAAAATGGGCGTTTTGCTCTTGTCTTCTAGCTTCGACCTTTTCTTGTCAAGTATATGAGCACATGTAATGTTCCCAGAAATCCTCAAGTGAGAAACGGTTGGTCTTTTCCCGCTCCATGCTTCTTGTGGAGTCACACCATCGAGTCCTTGCGTAGGACACCGATTTTGTAGATAAACTGCATACATGAAAGCTTCGCCCCAAAGCTCCTTCGGCAGATTTTTGCTTTTCAGAATACTGCGAACCATATCAAGAATAGTTCTATTTTTTCGTTAACGCCATTTTTTGTTGGGGAGTACGGTGCCGTCAAGAAATGTCGAATGAAATGATAATCACATAATTTGTTGAATTCGCCGGAAATGAATTCTCCTCCACATCAATTCTCAAAGACTTGATAAAATGACCACTCCCTTTTTCAGCCATTTTCTTAAGGTGCTTGAAAGTAACAAACACTTCTGCTTTTTCTTTTAGAAAATATACCCAAGTCTTTCGACTAAAATCATCAATAAAAATAACAAAGTGTCGATGATTACCGTAAGAGGCCACACACATCGGAATGTATCAACTGCAGTGGCTTCTTTGCTCGATAAGTTGATTCCTTCGAAAAGCTTGTTTGAGAATGCTTGTCGATTGCACACCGTTCACATAATTTATTTGGTAAACTATACACCATCTTCTTGTGAGATAATAACTTGATACCACTGAGGTTGAGATGCCTGAACCTCAAGTGCCACAACCATGAAGGATCATTTACACATGTTTGAAGGCATCTAGTCATTTCATTTTTTATGTTGAGAGAGTGAACATCCTGTTCTTTGACATCTTGACATTTGCAAATTGCGATCTCTCAAAACAAGGCTAAGATTTTTCATGTGGACAGTATAACCTTTCTCTAAAAGCTGTCCAAGGCTAAAAATATTTCTCGATATTTTCGGCACATAATACACATTAGTAATAAAATGACATGCCCCATTCTTTAGATGAATTAGAATTGTAACTTTCCCTTTGACAAGAATTTGAAAACTATCACTGAATGAGACATTTCCTTTGACTTCTCATTCAATTCGACAAATATCTCCTTTTGACTGCACATGTGGTTACTTGCTCTAGTGTCCGAGTACCACGTATCATTCTTCTCATCTACATTTTCTTTAAATGCCAATAAAAAAAACTTGATCAGCATCATTCACCAAATTTCCTTTTCATCTGCAGCAGTACTTTCTTTCTGCCAACACTCAGAAACAAAATAGCCAATTTTATTATAATTATAACATTGAATTTTTTTATTTATAATACTACCAATTTTGTGATATTCTAATTTCCCAGTCATTTGCAGACTCATTAATAAGAAATGTATCTAGCGATGTATTTCAGTCATATTTCGCTCAAATCTGATTAATTTGAGTTGACTGATCAAAAGAGAAAGGCTAATGCGAGATAAGGTACGTGGACCTAGGGAACTCGAATAGGAAATGGTGCTTTGACCATAAGGATTGTTGAGGGGACATTTAGGATCAAAAAGGGCCGATCTAAGAACGATTAAGGAATGCATTGCTAGCGTTATACGATTGGAACGCGGGTGATGTAGTTGAACCAACGTATAATTTGTAAAATTTTCCTAAATCGAACAGTGATGATCGAGACCATCGGAACTAGTGATAGACCCTTACAATTACATGACAACCAAAGTCACCATGAATTAACGAGCCCTAAATGTGATATGAATCATAGGATCGATACGCATAACGTCTGCAAAAGCCGCCCGCCAGTTCGGGATAGGCTGGAACCACGTCTGATAGAGAAAACGATTAAAAACGAGTCTTGAAAATTGAAAAGGGAGAATCAAGAATTCCAACGTCATATTTGGATTGGCCGTCATCCTACCGAAGAATATTGGAATGAGAAAAATGACGTTTCGAATGTCGGGGGTAAAATTACCATTTTGCCCCTCAAGACCTAGCCTTATTTATATAATTGGACGAGGGCATTTTGGTCTTTTATACATCCTAAGGCTGCCGAAAAATTGGATGAATCTTGGCCATTGGATTTGCTTGAATGACACTTGGGACATGTGTCAATAGATTAGGCAATGAGTGGTCATATCCACTTTTCCCCAACTACCATTCAACTCATTGACTTTTGAAGTTCAATATAGCCTCTCTCTCCCTCTTGGCCGGCCATTCACCCTCATTTTCATCGAGAGTTCTTCATCTTCTTCTTCCTTTCTTCTGCTGCTTGCCGACCAATTCTGCTCCACCGGTTCGTTGCCGTCGACGACCCTCTCCGGCGACCTCTAGCAGGCGAGCCGACCATCCACACCTTACCCGACCTCTTGCCGACATCTTTGAAATGGAAGCGAGTCATTTGACCCACCGAAGAGCTCCGGCCAACCATTCTCCCGGAAGTTGACGAAAACCATCGCAGCTGGAGGTAAGCTGCTGTTAGGACTCCGTAGGACCTCTTAACATTTGAATCTTTTGGCCAAATTTTGTGGAGATCTAGGAGACTCATACATTGAGTTGTGGTAAAAATTTGGGCCAAATTTGATGGAGGTTTGATGATGAAATGGTGTCGCCTTTGATGGACAGAAATTGTCGGTTGGAGGACTAAGGGAAACCGATGATATTCAAGGTGTTTTCGGCGACGACTCGGCCCCAAATCTTCGATGAGCTTCTCAAACCCTTAGATTTACATGTTAGGAAGAAGGTTAGTGAATAAATGGCGAATTTGAGGTAGTTTAAGGGCTGGATAATCTCGGTATACACAGAACCGAAAATAGCCCGGTTGGGTTCTATGCAAATCGGTTCTGTGGGGTCTGTTATGGGTTGGATTTGAGTCTTAAATTCATTATTGAGACATGCTAGAATGTTGAGGTTCATGTCATTACGGTTGGTGGTTAATGGATGGGTGAATTGGGTAAGAGAGGTTGACGATTGGTTGGAATTTCATAGGTTGCGTGGTGGACTTGATCTTGGACCACTTGGACCGAATTTGAGGAGGTACTTGAAGAGGAAATTTGTGACATTAAGCTTGAATTAAGGGAACCCTAAACCTATGATAGGAAGATTGGACTCAATTGGGTGAGTCGAGTGAGATTATGATTGATTTTTAGTGACTTCAATGAGATTATTCTTTGTGAGTCCTAGAATGGTATAGAAGGCTTAAATGTGTGCAAATGATTATGCCTGAATTGTCTACCATGTCTGAATGTCGATTTGACTGTCTTGCATGCCACGAGTATATGAATTGTGCTTGAGTTGCACATAGCATTATGTGAGTGGATTGAATGGGAATCATGGCATGAGTGTGACATGGTAAGACCTTGAGGCGTATGAAACGCAGGGTGGTGTGAGGAATAACCTGAGGCGCCAAGGCATGGGGTTGGAGTCGTATGGCACCCTGATGCATATGAGACGCGGGGTTGAGAAGGCTATAGTCTTGATGCGTTGAAAAATGGGACGGAGTTGTGATGTGTCGACACTGGCTTGGAGTAACATTTAAACCTGATGCGTTTACGCGGGTTGCCAATGACTGTCTGATGCGTTTACGCGGACCGAGCCTGATGCGTTCTAAACACGGGCATGAGAATGAGGCAGGTATGAAGGGTGGAAGTGGTGGTGTGACATGGCGGTGTGTTCATGATCTTAATGATGTGTTGTAATGCCATGACTGCCTGTCTGACATCTGCATGATTGTTGATAATTGAATGCCTCGTGTGTTTGTTTGCATGAAACTTTGATGTTTATGACTGCTTGAGTAGACTGTCAGCCTAACCTAGAGTTAGGACCCACCTTGCTGAGATGTGTATTTCACCCCGTTGGGGACCCCCTTTTTACAAATCTTAAGTCTTGAAGATGTGGCCTATCAGGTTTGGAGACCCCAAGGAGATGTACGGTTATTTTGATGAGTTCCCTGACAGGCAAGAGACTATTTATGTTAGAAAATGTACAATGGTGTGGGTAGACGAGGGTAGCACTAGCTAGAAGCCTCATAGGTATGAGGCATAGTTCTGGAAGGTTGGGGGTGTATCTACAAGGCTGCTGAAGCCCACTAAGGTGCCCCAATGAGTTGTCCCTAGTTGGTGTCATCCCACCCGGGATTTAGAGCAGGCTGAAGGTCAGTTGCCGGGTTAAGGAATGGACCTGAGAGGACCCCAACTTTAGAGGATACTGAGGAGGTCATTGTGGTTGAGACTACAGAGGATGACCTGGTAGAGCTGTCTGTTGAGGAGACCATGGAGGACATCGTAGAGGTTTGCTCGGAGACCTTCTTAGAGTACGTGCCCACGGAAGAGGCAGGGGAGACAGATGACTCAGCAGCTTGTCTTAGAAGCTCTCAGTTTGCTAGTTTGATCTTTTGATGGCGATCCTGACCCTGTTTCTTGTTGGATGTTAATGATGGATCCTTTTGTGTACTTACCCCGTCGCCCCTTTATTAGCAGATCTAGTTGTTATCGTATGAACTTTCAGGTATTTTGTATCATGGTTTGTACAAAGGAGTTATGGTATGGTCGCATCCGCGTGCTTTGTATGTAGTATGTCTCTCGCCTTATGTGTGGATCTTGGGACCACGAGAGATATTTTAGTTTGCTTGCAGGGGATCGCGTGCTCGTGCCCTGGGCGGGGGGCGTGACATCCCCATCTGATTTGGTATCAGAGTAAGGTTAGCTCGATCCAAAGTTGATTGAGGACTGGAGTAATAAGGAGGATTAAGTTGGGACGAGGACGGGTAGTGAGACCTTAAGAGACTGGGGAAGATAAGGCATGGCGTACATAGCATGCGACTTGGCACTTATGGTTGGCATTTGGCCTTGGCAGGGTTGTGGTAATGTATAAGAATTAAGTTCTTTGCTTAATGTGGAAAGTCATTTCTGAATTTTGGCCTGTTAAATGAATGAGTATGGCCTGTTTTAGTGAACCGTTGGAGTGAACGGAACTGAGAAATGGCCATGAGCTACTTGTTGAAATGTCTCTGGAGTTTTTGTGTGGAGGACTGTTGTGTTATAACTGTTTCTGTTAAGGCATAAATGGTAGCTCTGGAATTGGATGAATAAGTGAGTACTAACTCATTGTTGAAATTGCGGTGGATCAGGCTCAATAAAAGAATATAAGGATGAGCAACCCATCTAGGAGATCTGGAAGGCTTAGAGGCGGAGCCTCTAGCTCGAGGCCGCCTGTAGCAAAAGACCCAAGGATGGATGGCGTGCTGAGGGCACTAGAAAGGATTGGCGACCTCATTGATAGGCAGACCCAAGATCGGTATGCTACCATAGCCCAGGCAATAGGGGCCACCATAGCTGCTGTCAACGCCAACAACGGCAACAACGGGGGCAATGAAAACCATGGTGAGCATGACCAGGGCAATGAGGCAGCGAATACCCAGGAGGAAATCGTCGTGGCCAGACAGATGAGCCAACTAGTTGAACAGTTCATAAAACTGAAGCCGACCCAGTTCGACGGGACTGGAGACCCCGAACTAGCATCCCGATGGATTGAAAAACTAGAGAAAGCCTTTGGAGTCCTAAGGTGCACGAACGAGGAGAAAGTTTTGTTGGCAGTGTACTAGCTGGAAGGTACCGCAAACGATTGGTGGGCTACCACCAAGAATTGAGTTTTCCCTGAAGGAACGACCTTGACTTGGAATTCCTTTACAACGGCATTCAATGACAAGTATTTCCCGGAGACGGCCAGGGAAAGGAAGCAGGTGAAATTCTTACAGTTGCGTCAGAATCAGCTGACGGTGGACCAGTATGAGGTCGAGTTCTCCAGATTATCATGGTACACATCTCGATCAGTAGAGGATCCTCAGGAGAAGGCACGGAGATTTCGGGATAGATTGAGGCCTGAGCTCCGCAATCAAATGATAGCCCTAAACCTGACGACTTATAAGGAAATATAAGAATGGGGCCAGATGATTGAAAGGGAGGAAGGGAATGCCGCATCTGGATCGTGGTTTACCCCATTTCGAGATAATCGCCAGATGGGCAAGAGACTGATGGCGGACAATAGGCGTTTTGTACCTCCAATGAGGAAAAATATTGTGAAGCCACAAAATCCTATGAACTAGAGCTGTCGTCTCTATGGCAGAAGACATGAAAATGGGCCATGCCCGGTAAGGACTGGAGCTTGCTTTAAGTGTGGTCAAATGGGCCACCAGATGAGGACATGCCCGAATCAAGCTCCGACGAATCGACCTCAAGGACAGCGACCGTAGGCTGGATCGTCGACTGCTACTCCCCAAATTGATCAGAATCGACCCCCAGCTCAGGGTAGAGTATATGCAGTAGCTCGTAGAGAGGCGGAGGAAACGCCAAGCGTGGTCACAGGTACGGTTTACTTGTATAACCAAGCTGTGAAGTTAAAACCGTTGAATATAATTCTGCATGTTGCCACTTCATTAAAGGATAATATATTGGTTTCATTGGGCTGTGCTGACTGTGAAATCGTGATTGGAGGGAGTAAGGAGAGTATTGATCTAGTTGTATTGCCCATGTATGATTTTGACGTGATCATAGGGATGGATTGGTTGGGTAAACAAGAGGCAGTGGTAGATTGTGGTAGTAGGATAATTCGTTTCCACTCGGAAGACCGCCCTAGTTTTGAATTCGCGGGAAGTCGAAGAGGGATCTTGATTCCCTTAATCTCATCTCTTGAAGTGATAAAGTTGATGTCTGAAGGGTGTCAGGCGTACTTAGTCGCGGTGATAGACATGACTGCCGTGGAGCCAAAACTAGAGAGTATCCCGGTAGTGCGTGAGTTCCCTGACATATTTCCCCAAGAGTTGCCAGGGTTACCACCAGAGCGAGAGATAGAATTTGTGATTGAGTTAGCTCCCGGAACGGAGCCGATCTCGAAGGCACCTTAAAGAATGTCCCTATCAGAATTGAAGGAGTTAAAGGTGCAGATGCAGGAACTGCTAGATAAAGGATTTATCCGACCGAGTGCTTTGCTGTGGGGAGCGCCGGTGTTATTCGTAAGGAAGAAGGATGGGTCTTTGCGTCTATGTATCGACTATTGGCATCTGAACCAGGTAACAATGAAGAATAAGTACCCACTGCCGAGAATTGATGACCTGTTTGATCAGTTGCAAGGAGCGGCGGTATTTTCAATGATTGACTTGAGGACCGGGTATCACCAGTTAAGGATCAAGAAGGAAGACATACCTAAGACTACTTTTAGGATGAGGTATGGTCATTATGAGTTCACAGTGATGCCTTTTGGATTGACTAATGCTCCAACAGCATTCATGGACTTGATAGATCGAGTATTCAAGGAATTCCTGGATAGATTCGTCATTGTCTTTATTGACGATATCCCGATTTACTCAAGGAGTGACGCAAAACATGAGAAGCACCTAAGGATTGTCTTGCAGACCTTGAGGGAACACTCGCTATACGCTAAGTTGAGCAAATGCGAGTTCTGGCTGAATAAGGCAACATTTCTTGGTCATGTGGTATCTGGAGAAGGAATCGCAGTGGATCTTGCGAAGATCGAAGCGGTAACAAATTGGCCTAGTCCTACTACGGTCACTGAAGTCAGAGGTTTCTTGGAATTGGCAGGGTATTACAGGCGTTTTGTGGAGAAGTTTTCATCCATAGTCATCCCATTGACAAGGCTGACAAAGAAAGAAACAAGGTTTGAATGGTTAGATAAGTGCGAAAAGAGTTTCCAAGAACTCAAATATCCATTGACAATTGCATCGGTGTTGACGATTCCATCAGGACCAGGGGACTATGAGATATACAGCGATGCCTTGCTGAAAGGGCTAGGCTGCGTGCTAATGCAGCATGGAAGAGTAGTGGCCTACGTGTCCCAACAGCTGAGGCCACACGAAATGAACTAACCAACGCATGATATGGAGTTAGCAGCGATCATTTTTGCTCTTGAGATCTGGAGACATTATCTGTGCGGCGAGAAGTTCCATATTTACACTGACCACCAGAGCTTAAAGTATATGTTCTCCCAGAAAGAGCTGAATATGAGGCAGCGTCGGTGAATGGAGTTGCTCAAGGATTATGATTGTGATATATTGTATCACCCTGGGAAGGCAAACAGAGTCGCAAATCTTACCAAAAAAAAAGGTTAGTCAATGATCGAGGATTTAAGAGATTCTGAGTTCAGATTGGAAGTTTGCCAGTTGTCCAATTTGATGGCTACGTTGAGGGTAGAACCTGAGGTCCAGAAAGGAATAAAGACCTTACAGTTTATGGATCCAGAAATTCAGAAAATTCTGGAGATGGACGTGACAAGGAGAAAACCAAAGTTCCAGGTGTCGGAGGACGAAATTTTGAGGTTCCGAGGACGTCTATGCGTGCCAAAGGACGAAGGACTTAGGGAAATGCTTTTATCGGAGGCTCACAGGAGCAATTATAGCATCACCCGGGAAGTACGAAGATGTATCAGAATCTACGCCAGCACTACTAGTGGAACGAGATGGAGGTGGATGTAGCGAAGTATGTGGCAAAATGCTTGACATGCCAGCAAGTGAAAGCGCAACGCTGTAAGCCTGGAGGATTATTACAGCCACTGGAAATACCGGAATGGAAGTGGGAGCATATAACTATGGATTTTGTGATGGGACTCCCAAGGAGCCAGAGAGGTCACGACTCTATATGGGTAGTCGTGGACAGATTGACCAAGTCCGCCCACTTCATTCCTGTGCGAAAGGATTTCGTAATGGATAGATACGTTGAGTTGTACATGAGACAGATAGTGAGGTTACATGGAGTACCTACAACAATTATCTCAGATAGAGATCTCAAGTTCACGGCGAACTTTCGAAAAAGCCTGCAAGATGCTATGGGAACCCGGTTGCAGTTTAGCACGGCGTATCATCCACAGACGGACGGACAGTCGGAGAGAACAATTTAGACGTTTAAGGACATGTTGCGAGCGTGCGGCATAAATTTTAAAGGTGGATGGGAAGATTAGTTGCATTTGATGGAATTTACGTACAATAATAGCTACCAGCAGAGCATCCAAATGGCACCATTTGAAGCACTTTGTGGAAGGGCTTGCAGAACCCCAATTTGCTGGGATGAGGTCGGAGAAAGAAGTATCACAGGCCCAGAGTTGGTAGAGCAATCTATGGAAGTGGTAAAGGTAATTCGGGATAGACTGAGGACGACACAGAGTCATCAGAAGAGTTATGCGGATAAACGGCGTAAGCCTTTGGAGTTTCAAGTAGACGATCATGTCTTTCTCAAGGTGTCGCCGATGATGGGATTATCGCGATTTGGAAAGAAGGGAAAATTGAGCCCAAGGTACGTGGGTCCATTTGAAATTTTGGAGTGAATTGGGACCCTAGCCTACAGGCTTGCCTTGCCGCCTAATCTATCCCAGGTACATAATGTCTTCCACGTGTCAATGCTGCGGAAATACGAACCAAACCCGACACATGTGCTGGACTATGAGGTTATAGAAGTAGACGACCGGGTATCCTACGTGGAGAAACCGATCAGGATTGAAGACCGGAAGGAGCAAACTCTAAGGAATAAGACGATTCCATTGGTCAAGGTTGTGTACGAGCACCATGGAACCGAAGGTGCCACGTGGGAAAACGAAGAGACGATGAGGCGACAACACCCCTATTTATTTGAGTAATTAAGTTTGATGTAAATTTCGGGGATGAAATTTTTGTAAGGGGGAAGAGTTATGACATTCTGATTTCCCAATCATTTTCAAACTCATTAATGAGAAGTGTATCTAGCGATGTATTTTAATCATATCTAACTCAAATCTGATCGATTTGAGTTGACTGACCAAAAGGGAAAGGCTAACACGAGACAAGAAACGTGGACTTAGGGAACTCGAATAGGAAATGACTCTTTGACCATAAGAATTGTCGAGGGGACATTTAGGACTGCAAAGGACGATCTAAGAACTATTAAGAAATGCATTACTAGCGTTATATGATTGGAACGCGGGTGATGCCGCTGAACCAACGTATAATTTGTAAAATTTTCCTAAATCGGACAGTGACGATCGAGACCATTGGAACTAGTGATAGACCCTCACAATTACATGACAACCAAAGTCGCTATGAATTGACGAGCCTTAAATGTGATATGAATCACATGGTCGATATGCGTAACGTCTACAAAAGCCGACCGTCGGTTTGGGATAGGTTGGAACCACCTCTGATAGAGAAAATGATTAGAAACGAGTCTTGAAAATTGAAAAGGGAGAATCAAGAATTCCAACGTCATATTTGGATTGGCCGTCACCTCACCGAAGAATATTGGAATGAGAAAAACGATGTTCCAGACGTCGGGTGTAAAATTACCATTTTGCCCCTCAAGACCTAGCCTTATTTATATAATTGGACGAGGGCATTTTGATCTTTTATAAACCTCAAGGATGCCAAAAAGTTGGATGAATCTTGACCATTGTATTTGCTTGAATGACACTTGGGACATGTGTCAATAGATTAGGTAATGAGTGGTCATATCCACTTTTCCCCAACTACCATTTAACTCATTGACTTTTGAAGTTAAATATAGCCTCTCTCTCTCCCTCTTGGTCGGCCATTCACCCTCATTTCACTGAGAGTTCTTCATCTTCTTCTTCCTCTCTTCTGCTGCTCGCCGACCGATTCTGCTCTGCCGGTTTGCTACGGCCGACGACCCTTTCTGGCGACCTCTAGTCGGCGAGCCGACTATCCACACCTTGCCCGACCTCTTGCTGACATCCTCGAAATGGAAGTGAGTCGTTTGACCCATCGAAGAGCTCCAGGCAGCCATTCTCCCGGAAGTCGACGAAAACCGTCGGAGCTGGAGATAAGCCGTTGTTAGGACTCCGTAGGACCTCTTAACGTTTGAATCTTTCGGCCAAATTTTGTGGAGATCTAGGAGACTCATACACTAAGTTGTGGTAAAAATTTGGGCCTAATTTGATTGAGGTTTGATGATGAAATGGTGTCGCATTTGATTGACAGAAACAGCCAGTTAGAGGACTAAGGGAAACCGGTGATATTCAAGGTGTTTCCGACGACGACTCAGCCCCAAATCTTCGATGAGCTTCTCAAACCCATAGATTTACATGTTAGGAAGAAGGTTAGTAAATAAATGATGAATTTGAGGTAGTTTAAGGGCTGGATAATCTGGATATACACAGAACCGAAAATAGTCGATGCCAATAGTCTATGCATAGATGCAAAGACCCATCCTTCTTCCTTACGAATAACATTGGCGCTCCCCACGGCAAAGCACTCGGTCGGATAAATCCTTTATCTAGCAGTTCCTGCATCTACACCTTTAACTCCTTCAATTCTGATAGGGACATCCTATAAGGTGCCTTCGAGTTCGGCTTCGTTCCGGAAGCTAACTCAATCACAAATTCTATCTCTCGCTCTGGTGGTAACCCTGGCAACTCTTGGGAAAATATGTCAGGGAACTCACGCACTACCGGGATACTCTCTAGTTTTGGCTCTACGACAGTTATGTCTATCACCACGACTATGTACGCCTGACACCCTTCAGACATCAACTTTGTCACTTCAAGAGATGAGATTAAGGGAATCAAGATCCCTCCTCAACTTCCCGCGAATTCAAAACTAGGGCGGTCTTCCGAGTATAAACGAATTATCCTACTACCGCAATCTATCACTGCCTCCTGTTTACCCAACCAATCCATCCCTATGATCACGTCAAAATCGTACATGGGCAATACAGCTAGATCAATACTCTCCTTACTCCCTCAAATCACGATTTCACAGTCAGCACAGCCCAATGAAACCAATATATTATCCTTTAACGAAGTGGCAACATGCAGAATTATATTCAACGGTTTTAACTTCATATCCACCAAATCAACAAATTGAGCAAACACAAATGAATGTGTGGACTTGATCTTGGACCACTTGGATCGAACTTGAGGAGGTGCTTGAGGAGGGAATTTGTAATATTAAACTTGAGGTAAGGGAACCCTAAACCTATGATAGGAAGATTGGACTCAATTGGGTGAGTCAAGTGAGATTATGATTGATTTTGAGTGACTTCAATGAGATTATTCTTTGTGTGTCCTAGAATGGTATAGAAGGCTTGAATGTGTGCAAATGCTTGTGCCTGAATTGTCTACCATGTCTGAATGTCGATTCGACTGTCTTGCATGCCATGAGTATATGAATTGTGCTTGAGTTGCACATAGCATTATGTGAGTGGATTGAATGGGAATCATGGCAAGAGTGTGACATGGTAAGACCTTGAGGCGTATGAGACGCAGGGTGGTGTAAGGAATACCCTGAGGCGCGGGGTTGGATTTGTATGGCACCCTGATGCGTATGAGATGCGGGGTTGAGAAGGCCATAGTCCTGATGCGTTGAAACGCGAGACGGAGTTGTGATGTGTCGACACTGGCCTAGAGTAACATTGAAACCTGATGCGTTTACGCGGTTTGTCAATGACGATCTGATGCGTTTACGCGATTTGTCAATGACGATCTGATGCGTTTATGCGAACCGAGCCTGATGCATTCTAAAAGGAGGCATGAGAATGAGGCAAGTATGAAGGGTGGAAGTGGTGGTGTGACGTGGCAATGTGTGTATGATCTTAATGATGTGTTGTGATGTCATGACTGGCTATCTGACATCTGCATGATTGTTGATAATTGAATGCCTCATGTGTTTATTTGCATGAAACGCTGATGTTTATGACTGCTTGAGTGGACTGTCGGCCTAACCTAAGGATATGACCCACCTTACTGAGATGTGTATCTCACCCCGTTAGGGACCCTCTTTTTACAGATCCTAGATCCTGAAGATATGACCTATCAGGTTTGGAGACCCCAAGGAGATGTCTGTTTATTTTGATGAGTTCCTTAATGGTTAGATGACTATTTATGTTAGAAAATGTACAGTGGTGTGGGTAGACGATGGTAGCACTAGCTGGAAGTCTCATACGTATAAGGCCCGGTTCTGGAAGGTTGGGAATGTATCTATAGGGCCGCTGAAGCCCACTGAGGTGCCCTAGGGAGTTGTCCCAAGTTGGTGTCATCCCATCCGAGATTTAGAGTAGGCTGGAGGGCTAGTTGCCGGGTTAAGAAATGGACCCGAGAGGACCCTGACTTTAGAGGATACTGAGAAGGTCATAGTGGTCGAGACTACAGAGGATGACCTGGTGGAGCCGTCTACTGAGGAGACCATGGAGGACACCGTAGAGGTTTGCTCGAAGACTTTCTCGGAGTAGGTGCCCACGGAGGAGGCAGGGGAGACAGATGACTCCAGCAGCTCGTCTTAGGAGCTCCCGGTTTGCTAGTTTGATCTTTTGACGGCGATCCTGACCCTGTTTCTTGTTGGATGTTAATGATGGATCCTTTTGTGTACTTACCCTGTCACCCCTTTAGTAGCGGATCTAGTTGCTATTGTATGAACTTTCAGGTATTTTGTATCATGGTATTCTAGCCATCCAGGTCTCACTTTATGTTTGTACGGAGGAGTTATGTTATGGTCTCTTCCGCGTGCTTTGTATATAGTATGTCTCTCGACTTATGTGTAGATCTTGGACCACGAGAGATACAGGAGGTCGCGTGCTCGTGCCCGGGGCGTGGGGCATGACAAATTTATTCTTTCCTCTTCCACAAGCACTTCTTTGATTCTGGTAACGCCCATTGCTTCGGATGACATCTCCTCGGCTTCGTCCACGATGAGGGGTGAGCAAATCGGACCGCCGAGATCGGATCGAAATCGATGGTTCGGTTCTCTATTCTAGAGGAAGCGGTCTGGTTCCCAGTTCTAAAGTCCTCTAGGATCGGGCCGCCCAGACCAGACCTATCAGATTTTCTTATTTTTTTATGATAATGGACGGTTGACTATTGATGTGTTCGATTGAATCTGGTTTGGCAAGACTAAATGGGTTTAGAATAGTGAACTTGATCCATCCATTCGTAACCAAACCTATAAACCACTTCCATCTACGACTGGGACTCAAGACTTTCACGACTAAACTTAAGTTGATAGGTCCTAAATGAGATCTAAGTTCCCACGTTCTAATGTCTCCCACATTCTGATGCCTCAAACGACCTTGCTCTCTGTCTCTCCCTCTCGCAGACACTCTCTCAAGATACTTTTCTGGGTCAGCCTTTGCCTTGCGATATGCTTGGATTGTTGGTCTCATCAACTTCTAGTCTAATTGAACTTCATGGGGATGAATGTCATCAAAGAATTGTATAATTCCTTGGAATCGCTTGAGAATTGGACCAGACCGAGAATCGAACTGAACCGAACCGACGGTCTTGCCCGAGGTTCCAAAAAAATGAGAACTGAAACCACCGGTCTGGTTCCCGATTCTTGAAAGGAACCGGAAACCGATCACCCCTATCCATGACACCTTCTTTTGAAATAGCCTCGACTGCAACCTCAATCATGATCTTGCTTGACCTATCAAGTTTGCACAGGATCTCTTCCTTGCCCTTTATCATGTTTGATAGTCAACTGAGTTTGAAGTACTTCCTCTACCGGCTCAATTTTTTTTTTTTTGAGTTTTTTTTCATGAGTTTGCAAAGATCCCAAAAATTCATTGATCGTCATGGTATCGAGATCTTTAGACTCCTCGTAGCGACAACAATGTGGCCAAATTTCTTATCCAAAGGCCACTGAATTTTTTCAATAATGCAAGCATCGTGAACATCTTCACCATTCCTTTTCATTTGATTCACAGTTGCTAAAACTCTTGTGAAATAATTAGAAATCTACTCAGGTTCTTTCATACAAATTACCTCTAACTCGCCTCTCAAAGTTTGAAGGCGAATCTTCTTCATTTTCTCTACACCTTGGTGCGTGGTTTGAAGGATCTCCAATGCCTCCTTAAACGTAGAAGCATTCGAGACTTTCTCGAACATGGAATCATCAAGATTTGATAGATGATCCATAACACGAGCTGATCTTTCGTTCGAGTCTTCTCCGGTGTATTCCTCTAAGTTTGATTGAACATGGCTTCTTCCTCTAGCTCACCATAGCCAATTACAAAACATGCCCAACAGGTCAATCACAAGCATCAATTTTCTTTTCAAATGGCATTCACTGCCATGCATGAAGCTTTTAATCATGTCAATCACAAGTGCCATTACAAATGCCATGTAACCTTTGAAATTTCACCTTAAGGATCTCCTCAGTGCAATACATATTTTAACCACAATCAGACTCAACTCAATATCTAGACTCTCTCTTTCAATTTATGACTTGGGTCATTCTTGTCTCCTTACTACCTTAGAAGCCTGTCAGGAGCCGCTCTTTGTCTGGACCTCTTTGTCCCGAAAATTACTCCTCGCTCTCATCAGACCTCGTCGTTGCAGGTTGTCCTAAGTCATACATATATGGAGAGAGCCTCGTTCCACATGTCCCATATCATGCTTCATTGCGGTTTGTAGGTATTCCGTTAGCTTGTCCCATACCAAGCGATGGTTTATTAAGTCCAATAGTGATAAGCTCATGCAAACACCCTCATCAACTTTCATTTTAATGCCACAAACACATGCACAACATGTTTGTTCTCGCCACTCTTCACACCGCAATCGTCTCCAGATCAATTCTTATCCATAGAAGACTTCTAATTCCACAAATGACCACCGCATCTCACAGATCAATTGCCTATGTTCAACCATACACCTCAAGTTTGGGTCATTACATGCCACAATCACAATTAGATAATCCAATCGACTCTCTATTCATAAGCAATCCTCTACTAACCCCAAACATATTTACACCTCAAGTCCATACCGAGGTACTCCTCAATTTCTGCTTGCTTCATTGGGAACCTCAATTACAACGTCAGCCAAGATCATCCATAAAAATTGATACTAGACTATCAAAATTCAACACAAGTTCAAGCTTATAATTCTCAAGGTTCAACAGTCAATACTTAATCCTAAATATCTCACCATCTAATTGTCCTCAAGTCATTACTCTTTATCACTCAAAGTCTCAATCAAATTGGATCGAGCTGGCCTTGCTCTGATACCAAAGGAAATGGGGATGTCACGCCCCAAGCCTAGCGAGCACGTGAACATTCCACCAAGTTGTTTGTTTTTTGATAGTCTCCTAGGATTCTTCGGCCCACAACTCATAAAATCCATATACATGCGGAAGCGAGAAACATCTCCATTCATTAATATGAACGAAGTGACTTAGGATGGAAAAAGGTACACTTTGCATATCTATGTAATACACTTCAGTTGATACAACGGTCGAGTACAAATGATTCAATTCTAAATCCACAAGTCAAAATACAATCCCTAAGGCCACAAAAAGTTTTACGTTCATTTGACCAATCACTTCCTCGAATACCAAACCTTGGCAAGCTCAGATTTCCATTGCTTGGGATTTGAAAATGTTAATCCCACAATGGGGTGAGATATAAATCTCAGCAAACTCACCCTAAACCTAGACTAGGCCGTTAGTCCCCCTAGACAAAGCAATGATTCATCAAGAAAAGATACGCATGGCATTCAAACGTCAATGCACATCGTCATGTATGACATAAAGCAATCACAATTTAAAGGCATACAACACAATGTGACCAAGCTTAACGTACTAGCACGATATTAAATTTATAAGTCGGGGATTCATTTCAACGGCATCACAATTTCTCATCTCAGTGACTTGGCCCGCGTTCTGACACCTCTGGCTACAATAATTCACGAACCTACGTTTTGACGCATCAGGTTTCAAATGCCATGTCAAGGCTCATGTCGACACGTAACAAGGTTATTCTGCGTTCTGACGCATCAGGATACCAATCGACCTCATGTTCTGACGCATCAAGGTTTGATTTTCCATTTTATCAATCTAGGGCTCACTAGGCAATACATTTCTCAAGGGCTCAATAGCCAATCATATCTCAAGGGCTCAATAGGCAATTGTATCTCAAGGGCTCAATCAATTGACAACTCGCGTTTTGACGCGTTAGGTTTCAATGCCATTCAATACTCGTGTCGACACGTATCACGATTATCCCGCGTTCTGAAGCATCAGAATAGAAATCAAATTGCAACCCCGTGTTCTAACCCATCAGGGTGCCATAGGCCCTTAGGGTCATACCTCAATTCAATGAAACTTGCCATTATAAAATATGTTTCTCATTTCACTGGGCTCACAAGCCAAATTCCTCTTTTAAGCAACTTCATAATCGAATATAATACATTCAAGCGACCACGATATCTTTCATCAAGGGACAAAGCATAATCTCGCTCTTCATGACAATTAATCAATTCGTTAGTTCCCTTGCCATTTTAGGCATCCATTTAGCACATTCGTCGCTCAAGACTCAAATGTCATACGGTCACTCAAGATCACATGCCAATCAAATGCACACACTAATCATTCAGCCATAAAAATTATAATTTCACATCAAAACAAACACACAAAATTATAATTTCACATCAAAACAAACACACATGGCTCAATCCACGACCATCCTAGTCGGCCATCATCAAATCAAGCATAATAAATCCACCAATTCATCAATTCACCAATCAAAGACATCCAGTAGTGTCCTAGCGTCCTAATAAAGTTTTAAGGGTCACTTACCTTTCAATTAAGTTAGCAATTTCCAACCAAAATGAGCCACCAAGCTTAGCCCACAACCGGCCAAAACAGAGCAAGTACACGGCCCTAAGAAAAATTCACAATTTCACCATTAAAGTCTTTCAATCTCAATTCCACCAAATAACCACCTCATTAACACATCATATTACATTCCAAGATGCCTTACCGAGGATTTTATGGCAAGGCAACACCTCTTGAACCACGAAAGGGCTATTTACTCGGTCCTCATGCAAGACAGAACTGGTCCTAGACAAATTACACCAAACAACCCTTAATTCACTTCTACACTTCAATTCACCACATAATCTACTTGCCAACACATCAATCTATGATATTAGGGGTTTTACCGAAAATTTTGGAGCAAAAAAAAACCTCAATGAGCCTTCAAACAGTTCGGTTTCCAGAACCGGCAGCAGGATCAGATTTTGTTCTTGTAAAACCAATCAATTGCAGCCATCAAAACCTATTTTAAATCCAACAAATCCTCAGTCTCATCTCACCAAACCCTTACACTAGGTATTAAGAGAGTCTCGCCGAAAATTGGAAGCCACCTGAACTCTTAAAGCCAGTGTAAGAAGGCTCTCTCCCAAATCGGATTCCAAAACTGACCAGCCTGACCTTTACCCCTTCAAATAGACCTATGGGAAAAACGACCGAGTTAAAATGAGCTTATAATATGTCCCTAGAACCATAAGACAATAAGTTTTCTAATGACGATAGAATTACTTCAATCCAATATCGGACGAAGAAGTTATGTCTAAAATAATGAGACTGTCAAAATAGGGCAGCGAGCTAATCGGGAACGACAGATTCTATTCTTGCAGAATCATAGAGTTTCAACCATCAAAACCTACTAAAAGTCTAACCAAGCTCCAATATCGAGTTATTAAACACTTAAACTATGTCTTAGAGGTAACTTACCAAGAGGCCAAGCGGAAATGAGCTCCCAAATGGGCTTAAAAAGTCATCAGGTATGTACAGGGTCAGTCAGCGACCCTTTCCTCTTCAAACTGCTCTACAAAACAAACAGCTCATCGGAAAGGGCTCGCGATGGCTTGTTAGAACGGCAAGAGAGAGATCTTTCTATTAATATGCGTCGCCGGAAACCGATCACAGATGACCGAGATATGGTCGAAAGAGTGGGACGGGGCTGATCTAGTCGAGAGGGAGAGAAGAGGAAGAAGAAGAAAATAAAGGGAAACAGAGGGGGAGGAGGTGGCTGGCCGAAAAATGAGAGGAGAGAGAAAGAGAGAAGAGGTCTGGAATGGTAGGTAAAAATTGCTCAATTAATACTAATTACTCCAAAAATGACACTTGTCCTCAAGTAAATAAAATCTTGCTATCAAATTACCATCTCACCCTTTAATTTTCGGCAACTCTAGAGGAATCCAAATGACCAAAATGCTATTAATCAATTCTTAAGACAAGGTTAAACTTCGAGGGGCAAAATGATAATTTTACACTTTTCGTCCAAGACTTCACTTTTCCAACATAAATTATCGTCGATGAGGCGACGTCTAATTCCTTTCAAATGTTGGAATTCCTCATTGTCCAACACCCGATTCAGAGGTTTTATTTCATGTCGAGTTCTCCTCGACTGTAATTTCAATTTATCTCAAACTAACGGGCGACTCTTGCCAGCGCTAAGTGTATCGACCTTAGGATTTCTTAAGCCGTGGCGACTTTGGTTATCATGCCATTGTGAGGGTTTATCGCTAGTTCCTGCGATCCTGATCATTAGAATCCGATTTAGAAAATTCTCGTAAATTACACATTGGTTAGGCAGTATCACCTGTGTCCCAACGTATAAGGCTAGCATGGCGTTTCATGATCATTCCTAAATGAATCTCTGCTAGCCTAAAATATCTCTTCGACAATACTTATAGTCAAAATGTCATTTCTCATTTGAATTCTCTAGGTCAACGTATCCAACTCTAGGGTAGTTTTTCCTTTTCGGTCAGTTAACTCAAGAGCGACCAACTCTGGACGAGTTATAACTAAAATACACCAATCGATATCTTTCCATTCCATAGCCTCGAGATGGGTCGAAATTCGGAATGTCACAAGACACGCCTATTTATAGGCTTAAAACATGACTATTGACATACTCTAGATACATTAACAGACTCAATGCACATACATAGCATTAACTACACATCGGAATACGAACGGACTCTTGAAATACTCAATTAATAATGACTCTAGAAAATTACATAATAATAAAGACAACTCTTGGTTCGTGCACTGGCTTGTGCATGCATCTTGGGAGTCCAACGGACATGATAATCGATCAACATCTTGTTTATCGAGTCGACACCTTGATAGTCTCGACATTTATGAATTTGGTTTAATTTCCAACAATCAACACTCAATAATGTAATGGACAATGAAGTTCTCTTTTAGAGAAATTTTATGTTATATGAGTAACATTTTATGCCGCAAATCAGACAAGTATTTTCTGATCTTTTGAAACTTTTCTAGCTTTCAGTTTTATTCTTGACTGATCACAATGAAGTGAGATCTGTTCTACGTAGGATAGAAGCTTAAGAAGACGCTGATTGAGAAGAAGTCCGGCTCCAAACAAAATGGGGGAAAAGTGCCAAAAAGGTTCGAAACTTATTGCATTGATACCAATTCAATTCTAAACCTTTTGATTGGATCAATTTAGTCTTAAATCTTTTTGCGTTGGTGTCATTCAGATTATCCAGTCAATTTATGCCGAAATTCGTTGGCATGGACTACTGATGTCTTATATAGCACCGTCGGAACTGACGTGGAATTATTTTCTATGGATTTTCATATAATTTTTTTGCATTTTTTATTATGTATTTTTTTCTTTTTTCTCCTTACTTTCTTTTTCTTCCCCCTATTTGTGGTTGGCCGAACACGGGCGAGATTGACCTCATGGATCGAGGGGCATCGCTAACGAGGCTCCCCTCGCCAGACCTAGCAAAACTGACCCTCGCCCAAGCCAAGGCGAGCCTTATTGGCGCTCCCCTCAGCAGCCTACTAATGGTATAAGAACTAGATGAAGAATAAAAGATAAGGAAAAAATTCAAAAAAAATAAATATTATAAAAATAATTTCAAGTCAGCGTTGGCTAGCATCCAAGTCGGTGGTTTTAGCCTGAATTGGTCAGATGGACTAAATCGGTAGTAATGCAAAAAAAGTTTAGGATTAAATTGATTAAATTGAAATGTTTATGATTGAATTGGTATCAATGCAAAATATTTAGGACAATTTTTGTTACTCTTCCCAAACAAAATGTGATTTTTCGCAAACTTTGTTGTGTCCCCCAAGTCTCGACGACGTCTAATCTCGACAACTCTTAGGTGCACTCATGGTCGTATTCAAAGTATATTCGTTGTAACCATTTAAAACAATACAATGTAGGGATAAATACACAAAACCATGAACTTCAGCTCAACATTCGGTAAATAGATATGCATCGTGTCCCCTGAACTTTTAATTAGTTCAACGTGATCCCCAAATTTGGATTAGTAGAAGGATAACATTGGATATTTTCTTATACTTTAAGGACTAGATTGAACATATAGAAAGATAACATTAGATATTTTCTTATACTTTAAAGATTAGATTGAACATTTACCAAAAGTTTAGGGATAAAATTAAATATCTCCATATCATTCAAAAACTAAATTTAACATGTACCAAAAGTACAAGGATCACTTGAAAACATTAAAAGTTTAGGAACCACGTTACATATTTAGCTAAAATTTAAGAGGCACATTGAACAAATTAAAAATTCAATGACGAGATTGGATAAAACATTCCAACTTCTTTGCTCAATATTATGTTGATAGATAAGTTCACTTGTCAACCTCTATGTTTAATTATGTCTCGAGTTTGAACCCGTTACAAGACCCGATCCAAGTGGAGAACGAAGACCGATATACTGCGGGGGATTATTAGGCGTTCAAGGAAAATTTGGATTAATTGAAATAATAAATAAAACAATTATATGTGTATATATATAAATATACATAAAAAAACTGAAAAACTTGGAATAATTATGTAATTCACCATAGTCATGCCACCTAGGATGAATCCACATCACCGATATTCCGGTCAAAATTAATCAGGACCAATAGAATTAGTCACAATATAATAGGTGAACAATTATCTTCACTTTTATAGGTTCTGGTGACATGAACACTTGCGCTTGCGTGCTGTCACACAAAAAGAAAGGCTAACAGAACGTGCGACGCGTGTCCAAAAGTAAAGAGAAACAAAACATATAAACATAGACATGTAGCATCCTCGACAAAGTACTTCATGGATCACCGGATGTTCTCTGATTAGCGAATTCTATAGAAGTGCCATGCAGCTACAGGTCGTCACCGCCGGTTACTCGCAAAACACGACTCTCCTGGACGTTAAGCCGGAAGTCCGCTGTATCCTCTGGAACTGAAAGCTTAGTGTCTGTACTCGAGTTCATCCCCCACCGGAATCAGTGTCTCAGTCATGCTCCCTGCTTTAATTTTCGCAAGGGAACGTTTCTCTGAAAAATTAGATTCTTGGAGCCATCCCTGCTGCGGTATCAATCCAAGAGCCAAACTGGTTAAGTTTTGCCAGGTGTGCGGCTGCATGTGCTGTTAAGCTTTGATCTGTTCGATGACCACGAACATAGAAAAGGAAGTTCACACAGCCCATCACTTGAGCTCTAGAGGCTGGAATCGTCACGAGAAGTCATCGTCGTGGTCCGAACTTCCATCGCATGGTCTTTTCTGTGGCAACTGACGAGCAAGAGACAGTTTGTTCCTCGAACGTGCAATCCCTGTCCCTTTTAGGATGATTTTGAGTGGTGTTCTTTCTGATCCTTGTGAAATCTTGGACAACGAAGATAGAACTGTTGTCAGGGAACTGCGATGCGATTGTTGCGCCTTCAAACGCTGCTGTTCTAGCCAGGGTTTCTGGTTCATAGTTTGCACCTTAATTTTGGGGCTTTTCTCCTCTGTCCTGATCTTTTCGGTAATTGCTGTCTCGATTGGGACAAGCTTTCCATCCACTTGATTTGTAAAGACAAATGTTACCTGCATTGGTATGAACATTTGAGCACCGTAAAACCTGGGAATGAAGCACGTTTAATAAGAACAGAAACTTAGAAAATGGATAGATCTATGCAATCTCAAACTCACGGGCATTAAAAATCCTACCTCGCTAGAGATGATCAATTATCTCGCTATCTATCAGATAGACACCGAGTCCAGTTTTTGTCCGCAAGAGGAGTGAAGGTCATCATTTAGTAATTGCACAATTGTCAATTCAACTAGGTGAAGAAACAGGAGTTGGGAATAGGGCCTAGAGAATTTAAATCAAAGTTATCAAATGCTTAATCAGTCAAGAATGGCAAGAAAGGACATTATAATTGCTTCTTGTTTCCTAGATGCTCAACTATCGGCATATCCCTGATTTCCTTCAATCTCAGGAATAACCTTGACAACAAGGATGGAGCACTTGGAATTGGCATACACTGGGGAAATATGCTTACCCGAAAGATCTCTAAACAATCTCATTTTAAAAGGCAAGGAAATTCAGTGACCGATGAACAAGTTCTGCTCCACTGAATAATATTTCAATGATTGAATTTACTAGATCTCCTATTTTCACATGATAACCTTCACAATCATTTAGAAAAGCTAAACCCATCCCACAATCAAATGTGAAGAATCTTGAGTATATGTGCAATAGCAAGCATAAGACCTCATCACCAGCTGAAGCTTGGAAGACAATATCTGGTACTGTTGTAGCCGAAAAATGATGACCCCAACTGCCTAAGTCCTCTTCCTTCGGTGTCCCTATCTGATCACAAACCAGTAATAAACTTAGGTGCCCAAAACATAATTAAGTGTCATAAAAATACTGATTGTTGACTAACCTGTCTTTCTGATGCCTTTAACTTATGCAAGCATCCAGTTATTTCTGCAAATGAACCTATGTCAGAAGTATCTGTTGGAGAGGTACTTTGATCCAGTGCACTGTCTCCTCTGTCACCAACGATTTCGTCATCATCAATGGGCTGACAACGAATACAGTTCATCTTTTCATGAATCTCAGACCTAAAAAACACAGAACAAGTCAACTTTAGGAAGAAAAGTGAATATTTTCTACCAGTGCAAGGAACACATCAGGTTGCCAGTAAGCGGCAAACAAGGAAAAATATATGGCTTCAGAAGTTGATTAATTTGATTAAAAAGAAAAGCCCCAAAATTAAGATTCCTTGCTTCAATAAGCAACCCTCTTCTAGTTGCTTCAAGTTGGCGCATTGACAACAAAATTGCTTATGCACAGAAAGAGGTTAAGGGGACAAACCAAAACATCAGGATGCTCCATTTAAACTGCCTATCACGCGCAAGCAAGATTCCTGCAACTGGAAAACCTACCAACTACTTTCTTGAAGTTGCTCTTCTTTATTAAACATTTACAGTCTACCACATGGTCTAATTACAAACAAAAATAGCAAAAATTATCTTTTTCCATTCAAGCAGTTCACGCGAAATTGTCACTGAAGGAGGAAGCTTATCTCAAAGTTGAATATCTCATAGAGCTTGTGGCAGCAGGACAGTGTTCAGGAGGACATACCAGACTAATTCATTATAGTAGAAGACTGAAAGTAAACCCCCAGAAGTGATTTCAATATAAAAATAAAATAATAGGTAAATGACTCAGATCTCCAGATTTCTCCATTTAGCTAATTTACATAAAGTTCCTTCTCATGTAGATGACTACTGGAAGTGAGGGATCTTTATGGATAAAAGATGAGGCTAGATCGAACTATCATGAAATGTGACGAACAGATCATGTTGCTTTTCTGTTGAAAGAAAAGACTGCATTTCTAACATTACATAAACCTATTACAAAGCAAAAAATGGCCTGCATTGGAATATCAGGAGGTAGCACAACTTGCACCTATGCTGCAATTGTACTAGTAGCCTTCTTTGAATAACTCTTCAAAGACCTTTTTATCAAACATGGCTCCCAAGTGGATTCTCAGTTAAAAACAGAAAAGACTCAAGATATGAGATTCAAGCTTCCATGAAAAACCATCTTGCTTACTTGCTCAAATTTTCTATTATCACATTGAGTAAACATGGTTATGCACTGAAAAGGCAAGAAGATCAATCATCAAGGGAATAATACACCAAAATGGGTATGCTACACTTAAACTGTGTTCCACTTGCAAAAAATATGCATAAGCAATCTAAATTAGTTCTGTTTTCAGTAAAATGGATATTCCATTGATTTTTATCAGTGCGTAAACTATGTCAACACCCTACTGAAGCAGATGCTGGTTGATGGCAGTACAGGGCTCGACTATAGCAGGATGTATCGGTATTACAATCTAGGAGTAGATCAGGGATTATGAGATGGATCATTTGTCTAGAAGATTCAACCACAAGCAAAGCTGACCAAAGTTGATCCCCACCCTCACACTTCTCACACTAGCATGCCGAAAGTGGAGTTAATGAATTGTGCCGACTGTTCTGAACCCAACAGCTGAGGGTTACTAGCGGTTAGCATGATTAGAAACTTAGTAGTGCATTGTATTTGCAGAAACAGACAGAGATGAACATCTTGATAGAATTAGGTGGCTTAAGTATACTACAAGTGCCAAAACTTGTGTATAATGCTCACTTTAGTGCCAAGGCTTTCAAAACGATCACTTCAATGCCAAAATTTTCAAAAGGATCACTTAAGTGCCAAATTTTTTGTAAAACGCTCACTTCAGTGTCAACTTCGGCGAGCCTTGCCAGCTCAAATATTAATAAAAAATAGGCAATGTCAGATTCCCGGCAATCCATGTCAGCTCAAATCGGAGTTGGCACTGAATTGAGCGTTTTCACAAAATTTGATACTTAAGCGATAATTTTGAGATTTTTGGCACTAAAGTGTGCGTTATACACAAGTTTTGGCACTAAAGTGTGCGCTGTACACAAGTTTTGCCACTTGTAGTGTACTTTAGCCAAATTAGGTGGCTAGCTTTACTGTACTAATTGAAACTCATAAGTTTAACGCAGCATATTCTGGATTAAACCAAAAATTTAGACGAGCATAAGCTTTTCAGAATTTTGAAGTTTCATGTTCATTGATCATGCCCTGCTTATGCAATCAAAACCATGATGACATAAATTATACAGAAAATGTTGTTGGATTCAACAACATACATCAGTGACAGGTAGAACTGAAAATAAATCCCCAAACCATTTCGAAGACAAAATTTCAAAATCACAGCCAAGTGGCTCAAACCTGCACATTTCATTTTACTTTGCTAATTCAAATAGAGCCGACTCTTGTAACTGACTACTGAAAGAAACAGATACGGGAAAAAACTTGAGTACCTCGACTTTTCATGAAATGTGAATAGGTCACGCAGTTCTTCTGTCGAAAGACAATTGCCCTGCATTTCTCACTCTCCATTACCATCATTAAATGGAAAAACTGGGTACTCTACAATGAACATTGGAAAGTTAGCATGACTTTTTACCTCTGCTGCACGGGTACTAGTCTCCTGTTGAATAACTTTTTGAAGACCTTCTTTTGATATCTGACGTTGATATACCTACAAATGCTAAATAGTCTATTAAACTGGATCTAAAGATAGTGAAACTTTTGAAAACAGTAGTACTCAAAAAAACATAAAAATTATTAGCTGAGAATCCAGATTGATTCATATTGAACCTTTTCTTCAATTGTTCCAGCGCTCAAAAATCTGTAAATATATACTCTCTTTTTCTGCCCATCCCTCCATACTCTGGCAGCAGCCTGATTGTCAAGACAAATGGACAATAGGCAATCAGAAATCTTCATAGTGAATTTGCCCAGTAAAGCCATTCTCATACATGAGAAGTTAGGTTAGAAGGATTACCTGCTTGTCATTGGCCGGGTTCCAGTCCGGATCAAACAAGACCAGGCGATTACCTCCAATCAAATTTAGGCCACAGCCGCCAGCCTTGCTGCTTAAGAGGAATACAAACTCATCCTGGAAATTATCAGCTAAAGGTGAGTACAATGAAGTCCATTTATCTAGAGAAGGAACATCAAGAACAAAGACCAAGTTATCTTGACTATTACCTTTGATGGGTCATTGAAATGATTGACTAACTTTTGTCTTTTGCTGATTGTTGTGGTTCCATCAAGCCTCAAATACGGATATCTTCTTTCACGACACAATTGGGCGAAGAGATCCAATGTCTGCTAAGTTGCAAATAGTAATTCAGATACTTGCTTCAGTGACTTGTGCTGTAGAAAAAAGGTTCCCTCAAAACTATTGTAAGATTTTGTGGACTACTACTAACTGTTCTAAAAGTTTAGGCGGTTAGATGTATGGGTGGTTTAATATTTATTATCTTAACACTCCCCCTCACTCTTAATCTGATCTTTGCCTAGTACTAAGCATGGACATTTTTAATTGTGGAGGCAAATAGGGGCTTTGAAGATTTGAACTCAGGACCTCCAGCTCTGATACCATGTGAAATTTTGTGAGACCACTACCAACTGATCTAAAAGCTTAACTGTTAGATGAAGGCATGGCTTAGTATTTGATATCTTAACAGTATAATTTCAATCAACTAAAGTATAACCAGACTGCGGAAATAAAACAGGTTCTAGATGCACAAAAGAAAGATTGCTCTTAGGTCCATCTGAAAAGTTCCCTAGACTGAAATCTAATGGAAATTAATTTTAAATTATTAAGAATGGTTCCTAGTTACAAAATATTTCCTACTTTCCAATTAATTAACACGATCAAAGTACCTAAAAACAATGATTGGAATGACTGGTTAAGAGAAAATTCCCATAGATTATCAGAGTGAAATTTCCATTGAGCAACACAGAACGCAACAGTAACTCAGTAACCATTGCTCTACTTTTTTTTTTTTTTTGGGCAATAAACAATTGCACTACTTCAAAATGTTGATAATAAATATCACACAATCAATGCAGAACAAAGTATTGCAAAATTCTTCTTTGGCATGATAAACTACAAAGGAATAGAAGGAAAAATGTAAAATAGTTTACAAAATTTATGGAGAAAAAGATTAGGATCTAATAGGGAGCTAAAATGAGACCACTATGCTTTGCCATTTCATCGAAACTTGATGACCTATTATAGAACCAAATAATTAGAGAACCATCGAACCTACTCAGAGTGCATAGGAACCTTAATATGGATACCGTTCTTGCAATGACACAGAAATTTCATATACAAAGAGATAATAATGCAACATGTATGCTCACTCTGTTACCAGCAAACTCAAATAATGAACAGTTAAATAAGCATTTGCTACCAATTAGCAATATCTTCTGGCAATGTCAGTGAGAAGTGCATCATGAATGAGAATTATCTACAAGTCAGATTACAGACTAAAAGGTGGTAACAAGTCCAAATTGTATTTAACACCATTTAATTACTTTGTTATTATGAAAACAACCTGAGTATAGTTAGAGACAAGGACAATGCGATTATCTGTCCATTGACGAAGATGTGCTAGTAACTGGGCCAAGACATGCATTTTTCCCGAGAGTTCAACCCAAGCACCATCACCCCCACTCCAGGATCCAGACCTACAAAGAATTAATGATGAAATCTTTCAGAAACATGGTAGTCTGTCACTAAACAAAATCCAAAGGTCGAATAGAAGTGCTAACCTTCCTGAGAACATCTCTGAAGGGAAAAATCGTACGCAGTCTTCAAACCCTGAAGTTCCGGGACTTCCACTTTTCACAGTATCGTAGATCAGCTACGGAAGAAATAGCTTCATGAAAAGAGATTTAAAACTGTGTAGATACTTGAAATGAAAAGGCCAAGAGATACAAGAGCTGCATGAAGCAGATCATCTCAAAGGGCCTGAATACAGATATGCGGACAAATCTGAAGTAATGACACATAACAAGAGTTAAGATCCATTGGATCAAGTAAACGCTGCCGTTTAAACAGTACAGCAACCAAAAAGCATCTGCAGTGCATATGCATTTTCAATTGGACCTTGAACAGATAAAAAAATTGGAAGAGGCCAGGTCAAATCTCCAGTAAAATCATTCTGATTATCAGTGCCATACTTTTGGGTGATTGCACAGCTTCTTAAGAGCTGTGATGTAAGCAAGAATTTTCGACTGCTTCGTTTCCTCGGTGATTGCTCGTTTGACCTGCATTTTAGGGTAACACAACAGGATGGGAACTTTTGATACAGCAAGCAAATGCATCAACCACCAAGTAAGACTGGAAAGTATAAATCCGTACATTTTTGGAATGTATGAAATGGTTATAAAGTTCTGTTTGAAGTGGAGACAACTTGCAACAAACAACTTCTACTATCTGAAAGAGAAAAAAATGATGTCAAATTCACAGAATTATGATGAGCAAATATAAAAACAAGCAGGAAATACCTGCAAAACAAATAAAAAAGTTAATCGTGTAATTTGTAACCCCCTAATAGATAATGACACAGATAAACCCTGCTTTTCGTTGGAACATAATGATAATTTCATCTCTAATGTTGTTCATCTCTTTGTGCAACGCTTATCAAACTGCTTGGGTCAACGACATAAAAACTCTCTTCAATCACCAAGGCAAACATTGTCCCCTACCGGGACAGGGTTTTGTAAGCCAGAAAGATATATATTAGTTAGAAAGAAGAAGTAACAGTAGAGACTTAGAGAGTTCAAATGAGCTTGTCCCATTCAAACTAATTATCCAGTAAATCATTAGGCAATGAAAACACTGAGAAAATAGATAAAGGATCAGAATCTCATGGTTCACTATTAAAGTGACAAACCTTCGGTGGTAGGTGATTTGACAGAAGAGCATTTGTCCTCCTTAGTATGAACTGAAAAATGTAAACCATTCAATTCTGAGGTCAATTTCCAATTCAAAGACGCTCACTACATACAGAATTTAACCTTGTGAGAAACTGGCCATAGAACTTATATGAGAAAGATAACAAATTGCAGAATTGTATGACTTTAGATGGTAAACCAGATAGCGGAAAATGATAAATTCCTGGATTGTCTGCTAGTGAAATATATATACCTGATTTACTATGGCACTGAGCTCTGAAGAGCGCTCACAACCTAGATTTTTCTCCTCTTCACTGGCAGTAGGTTCTCTTCCACAGATAATTGGCGACTTTCCAAGTCATGTGACAAATTTGTCAAAAAAAACAGATTTCAAGAAATTGAAAAACACAAAGATGGAGATAACCGCAAAGGGCTTCTTTAATCACCAGTGAATTCACAAGTACAGCAACAAGGTATCTTAGTGCAGGAGTGTTAGGTTGTATGACTACCTTTTAAAGATAAATCATCGCGATTTGATAATCAAGAAACCAAAAGATACCCAGCTGACAATGACTAGCCTGCAGGTGTTCCAATCTGAAGCTATTCATAGAAAACCACAAAACTTCCTTCTGACTGGACAGTCTTTTTTGTTGTTTCAATAATGTTCAGTTGGTGTATCACATGGGGTTTACTTTAACCATGATGAACCACAAAACGAAGGTGATGCTCTTAAAGTATCAGCACACAACTCATCTCGATAAGGGACAGTTTAATTGTCGGAACAAAACTCATGAGATTGTCAGTAAATATATATCACGTCTTTCTTTCTGTGCATTGTCTTGCATTATGATAACTCCAACATTAAATACATAAGGAAGTAAAGCAATTGACTCACCTCGTAGTAGCGGCGGAAGTGTGCGATGTCACCCAAGATTGCAGGATTTGTGAAATTAACCATGGCAAAGAACTCTTCCAAGTCATTCTGAACAGCAACAAAAATAATTAATAAGCTAATTTTTTTAAAAAAATGATCAAGAAAAAAGGGGCATTACATGCAAAGCAGAAGCAAATACTTTGAATCCCAGAAGTGGAAAATTGTAATCAGAAAGAATTACTTCTTACCTGCATTGGAGTTCCCGACAACAATATGCGGCGTTTACAAGAGAGAGCAGCCAAAGCCTTGAATATTTAACAATGATGTCAAAGAAGGAACAACGACAGACATCAACAAACCCAGTAACATATCTGGTAAGCATATCTTACCCGATTTGTCAATGTTTGGTCATTCTTTAGTCTATGAGCCTCATCACATATGAGGAGTTCACAAGATTCATTGTGACTAAATTTTGACGAATGCATCCGGAATGTCTCATAGGAAATAATGAGAACCTGCGCAGGGGAATTTGAATTAGTGAAATATTGAAAGACATGAAAACTGAGTAATACACGAATATACCTGTAGAGAGCTATAGGGACTTGTAAAACGATCAATTCCTGAAATGACATCATCTCGGGTGCTTTCACAAAGAGCAATAAGCTGAACTCTGTCCCCCAGCCACTTATTAATCTCTGCTTCCCAATTACTCACAAGACTAGTGGGAGTGACAATGATGGCTTTTTTAACCATTGGCTTTCCATCGAATCCTTGACGGAGTAGTGTGTACAACAAAGTGATTGACTGCAACGTCTTTCCTAAACTGCAAAGGTACAACAAATAACACGAATTTTGAGATGTATCTGAACAAGTAGGACATTGAACAATGTCAAGACACCGTAGAGGGACATAAGAGCAAAGCTTCAGATAGCTATTTACCCCATGTCATCAGCCAGAATGCATCCATTTATGCTGGCATTACCACATAGACCTGAAATACATTCAAACATAAACTGGACACCTTCCCTGCATGAATATATGAGAACACCACTTCATTGGTTTTTACGTAAGATAAGAAAATTGCTTCATGAAAACTGCAATGAGTCTTTCACGCTAAGGACTCTTCATATTCTTATCAGTCGTCTCAAAGTTCACTCCGTGAACTAAAGGAATTTTTTGAAGTTAGAAACTGAAGCTACACAAAGTTTGTTATATGCATACATAGTTGTGTGCGGGAGCACGTGTAACTATATTTGTATATACATATACAGCTGGTCAACATATTCCCGATGTCTTTCAAGAGAATTACCGTTGATGGGGTCGGAGGAAACGCACAAGCAACGGATCCACTTCAATTGACACTGGATTATCAGATGCGACCTCTGAATCTTCAGGTTGCCACAGCACTAGAGGTTCAACCCCAGGTGGCAGATCCACCTTTTCATCCTCCACATCCTTCTCTGCACCACTCGGTAACACATTAAACCGGTTAGTTACTTCCACCAAAGCAGGCCTTGAAGAGCCCCATGGTACAAATCTTTTACGGGCTAAAAGACGACGGTGAAGCTGTCCGTCCCTATCATCATATCCATCAGTGCAGGGAGGTTTGAAGGGTTTCCGACACACAGCAGCTCCTTCCGTCACCGAGAGCACTCTCGGTAACAGTGCCTGCCTTCTCACGATGAGGTTCCCTCTGATATAGAAAATTCACATAGCAGAAATTTATCCTTTGAAACACAAAATAAAATCGAACTAGATCCAGCCAGATCAACGCGCAGAAAGATAAGGTAAAACTAAAATCCAGCAAAACCAAGGGTGAAAATTATAGCCGGCTAACATCTACAACCCCTCAAAACAAATCTATAACAGATTCCTTGGTCGCCATACAATCCGTAAAGCAAAGGCAAATTAAAATAAGTTCATCAGCTATCATAACTTCAGGGCAAATCGATCGCATCGGAATCCCAAAGAAACCTTAATTTTAGAGCGCTCCTCCACCATTTCGTCAATAGATTGCGGAAATGGAACTGAGAAGTGCGAACAATCGCTTCTGTGAGATCGAAAACTTGAAAATCACCTCAAAAGAGCGTCGATGTTCTTCGACTTCCTGTACTCGTCGCCGTCGGTCGGTGCAGAGGAGCCTTTAGATCTACGGCTGTGACCAGCCCTAGATTCTTCCTCGATGACTTCTACTTCATCATAGCTTCCGTCTTCTCCTCTTCCTCCGCATTCTTCTTCTTCTTCTTCTTCGGTCGGAAGGTACGAATCGGAACCTCCAGAGAGAACGTCCTCGTCGTCGTCCATGGATGACGCTCTTGCTCACACACTCCGACAGTCAAACACAAGCTCGAAGGAGCACCGCCTGAGAGAAGACTCCAACATGGCGGCAAAATGAAGGCGGGCTTAAATTTCAGGAGAAATGTCGCTTTTGCCCTTTCTAATAATTTATATATTGCTTTAATATAAAGTTATGCAATTTAACTTAAAAGAGACAAACGTAAAATTGGCCCAAAAATAAAATAGTTTAAGAAAATTTGTTACAATTGGTGAAACTCTTCGGAATTCGTTTATTTCGCTGAAAATGAACGATTTGCAAAATATTTTTAAAAAATAATAGCCTATAACGCATAAAACTTATTAATGAAAAAAAATCATCATTGACGACAATATATGTCATTAAGAGGGGTGCAGGTGATCGATTTTAGCATGATATTATTTACATTATTTATTTTTTACGAAACAAACAAATTAATTAACCCATTTTTCTCTATAGCGAGAGGTACAACCCTCAGTCTTACCAACTTGGTCTTGTCACCGTCGTGTACCACATTAGTTATCGTTAACACAACTTTGAGTTAAGGGTGCGTTTGGCCAAAGAGAATTGCAAAAGGATTTTGGTTGCGAGTTTCTTTTCTATTTATTTATGGAGAAAAAATAAAACCTTTTGTCGGCCGTCAACCGAGGTCGCCTGAGGTCATGCGACTCTTGGGGATCTTTCGCCAACCCTTCGCCAACCCCACCCTGAAGAAGAAGGTGAACGACTACAATTTAGAGCTTCACTTTTAAACGGAGGGTAAAAATGAATTTTCAGTAAAGTTTTGAGGGCAAAATAGTTAATTGGTTAATTTTCATTAATGGAGATTTTAGCATTCCGAAAAATACCGAAGTCCCATTTCAAGTTGGGATTGAGCCAAATGATCTCGAAACCTTAACCAAACGCACCCAGAAAGCCGTGGCTGCGGATTCCATCGCAGATCTAGTCGATAGCAAGAGGTTGACGAGGCCGACTGCGACGGTGACGAACTCGATGTCAAGAAGCAAAACCGCATTATTAAAGCTTCACGACGTATTTTTATCGAACAAGCGAGCCGCATTAGTAATTGCGCAAAAATTCTATCCGAGTAAGAAAAGTCATGTCACTTATTAGCGCCCGGAGTCGCCAATTTTTCTAATGGAGGCACTACATTGATTGAGTCGTGTTTTGAAAGTTCAGGCATTTGATCGAGAAAATAAAAATAAAAAATTAGGACCAAAATGAAGTCAGCTCCATGGGATCGTAGCCAGTTACTCGAGTGATGACAAGCCTTGCATCGCTAATCTTCTCCGACGGAACCCGCCCTGTCAATCCTAGGACTGCAAATTCTTGCGTCATCTCAGACTGTAAAGATCGAACAAATACACCCCACAAATAGTTGTGCGGCTCGAAGGCGAAGAACTTTTGGGATGGTTGTGACCAAGGACCCAAACTTACTGTACGACCTCTAATTCAGCCGCAGTCCATGTCACGTGGGACGGTTGGTCGATGTACACATCATCGATTTTTAATCAAAATTAACCGAAATAGCTACGTTGTCAAATTATCAAAAGGTTTAAAGCTGAGCTATCACGGCACGCTTACTTACCAAAAAAAAAAAAATTATCACGATACGTTTGAAAGGTTTATGATTGAATTGGCCGCTATACAATATGTTTAACACTCTTTGGACAATATTCTTGAAAAAAATTTCTACACTATGGGTATGAAAAATTGCATGATCACTGCCCGAGCCACCCGGGAGCTACAGTGTCGATCAATCAACAAACTCTATCGATGTGCAAAGTTAACGGAAAAATTCGCCAAGCGGCACTAGATAGCCAGCATCGAAGAGTCTTATTTTCACTTTACTAGGAGTAGAAACGATTTCTACAGAATTGTAGCAGTAATTTACGGAGCCTAGGACACCCAGAACGAACATTTGCACAATGATTACAATACAAGTGTACTTGTTCTCCCCTTTAGTTAGATTCCAGCGTCCGAGTCATCATAGTCATGAATTCGTCCATGTCCACCGCGCCATCCCCATCCCGATCGACTGCTCTCACCATTCTCCTGCAATCCTCGAGGTTGCACCTCTCTCCGAGGCTCCTTAGGACCTTGAAAACCTCTTCGGCCATGATTTTCCCGTCGCCATTGAGATCGAACGTGCTAAACGCGCTCTGGATGTCCCTCGTCCTTATCCCACCTCCTTTTGTCTGCGCTTCCATGAACTCTTTGAAATCAATGAACCCGTCTCCATCCAGATCAGCCACTCTGAAGATTTGCGGGACTTCCTCGATCAGGTTCTCCTTGCCAAGGGCTCGGAGAACCGCTTTGTACTCCTGCTGAGAGATCTTTCCATCCTTGTTGGCGTCGAACTTGTCGAAGACGCGCTTCATCTCCTCCACATTTGGTTGGAAGGTAGGCAAGAGGCCGGAGTTCTGTCTGGACCGTGGGGAGAGAAGCCGGGATGGCCCTCGCAGGAACTTCCTCTTGGAAAGGTTGTACTGCAAATCAAGATAGCTGAAAGTTGACATTTTCCAGGATGCAAAATTTTCAACCCTTTTCAGGAAACAGTACATAATCTTGGTATTTATAGATGGATTGACAACAGATTCACGCGTTTCCGGGTTGTTTGAATTCTAAAGTCGAGCATAATCTTGCTTTCGTTCCGTGTGCGCGTGTAACTGTTAAAGATACCTTGTACTGATACCTATCGGATAAACGTTCCCAATTCCTCTACTTGCAGAACAATCCAGGTCAAGGATAAAGCATGGATTCCAAAACTACAAAAGCAAGACGCAGAAAGACAAAAGCAGCGGTTGCAAAGGGCAGAGTACTACATAAGATAGAGAAAAGAATATATTCCTTTCAACAGCTGCGCAGTTTCCTCTTTCGGGTCATGCAATCAACTCTATTTTAGAGATGTTACTTACATTCTCTACAGTGGGCCTTGAGATTACTGTATTACAAGAATCATCTTCTAATCTACAGGAAAAATGACAGCGCGAATATGTAGGGGGAAAATCGCTTGGTTTGGAGAAAAAAGGAAGAAGAGAGCAAAGAATCGTGGAGATGTTAATATGTATAGGCGCTGGTCAAGGCGGCTTTCCGTTGTCCAAATCTTCCATTACTTCAATATCCTTGCGAGCTGTTATCTTCTGCACATACCCTACAGCAAAAACTTATCAAGATGAAACCTTGAAAGGGACCATTACAGATATCAATGGTGAATAAGAACGAGCAAGATGCAAAATTGTTGCATTTTGATTGATGACCTCTTATATTAAAACACCTCCTTAGAGGTATTTCTTAGGAGTAGTCAAAGTACTTCGTGGTTAGCACATCCGATTACAACTGGGAAAAAAGAAAAGAAAAGGAAAAACCATAAGAAAAAGGATTAATGCCACGAAAAACCCGAAACTGGTAAACCTGTGACAAATTCACGTAAAACCTTTTTTTTACCACAAAAAACCCAAAACTGGTACACATCTCCACCAAAAATCCCAAACTGTTACATTTACGATAAATTTACCTACTTTAGTTTTTCATTAAATTTTATCATCAAATTGTTGAGTTAGATGATAGTTGATAGTTGACGAGTGTAACGACTTAGGGTTTTTACCCTCTGTTTGTCACATATGTATTAGTTTGGTGTTTTCATGCTATTATCGCGATTTAACGAAAACTAACGAAGGGTAAATTTGTCACATGTATATCAGTTTAGGGTTTATTGTGGTAAAAAAAATAATATAGGGATAAATTTGTCACGGATGTACAATTTTGAGATTTTTTGTGATAAAAAAAAATGAGGGGTAAATTTGTCACATGTGTACTAGAATAGGGTTTTTCGTGATATTAACCCTAAAAAAAATTAAAGTTTCTAACACATAAAGCAACCTGCAGGTTTATGCAACATGTGGCTGAATGGCTTTTAAAAGGAGAAAACCTGAAAAATGCAGCCGATATGGACATAATAAGAAGAAATATGAGAAACAATCAACAGCTCAATGCATTTTCCACAATACAAAAGGCTCGAACCATCCTACAGACTACTGTACCGCATAAAACTGTTCAAGAAACATTATACTGATACCCTAGGCAACATACCAGCAACAAGAGCCCCAGTGACATCACAGAAAATGTTGCATTAGCCAAACAAAAAAATTGCTGCAACCGTCCAAACTTTCTAATGATATGTGGCAGTTATATTTTTAAACAAGTTTCAGGAATAATGGTCAAACAAATGAAACCGGAAATGGAGAACTACTTTTTTGCATATAGAAAACACGAAAACAGCGTCTATCGGTTAAAGAAGGCTCAGAGACATAAAGTCACATCGAGAGTGAGTCTCCAGTTTAATTTCCTTCAAAAAGGAAAACAAATCTCGAAAGCTCTAAGCTGTAAATTACCTAGTTCACTCTCACCCAAGGACAAAGAAACTCAGTGTTCCAGACTCTTACAATGCCCATGCAATGAGCTTGACTTATGTGGCTTTAATATCATAAGCTCTGCTGTAGAAATTTCACTTCTCAGCCCCAACTGGCTATTGCAGGAAGCGAATCAGAAGAACAGCCTCTGACCAGCCTAGAACACATAGGATGGAGCGTGCATCACACTCCACATGCTTTCTCAAGTAAAAAAATTGTGAAGAATCATTCACCTCATGACTCACAGAAACGCAAAAAATTTCAAAATTAACCCAAACATATTTGATAAGTTGCTCTTGAAGGCTTTGATTGGGAAACAAATGGAGAGAGGGAAATGGAAGTGGGCATGCATATTTCAATCCCCACCGCCCAACTTTCTCCACCTCCTAGCTTCCCCAACAGAACATAAATGCAACGTTTTAGAATTTGTTGTTGTTCAAATTTTTAAGACACGGAATCGTGTGAGCATGCACTTATAAGTACAAAATGAGATAGCCAAAGAAAGAAAGAGCTCATGCACTGAGGTTGTCCCACTATGCAAATAAAATTCCACGACAGGAAATAACAGCACCAGAAATCATATTACACTTGAGAAACTATTGACCTCAACAGCAGCAGTGTAGGTACCATAGGAATCTAAAAGTGTTACTTAACATCATAATGCTTCTAAATACAGGAAGCAGCCTTTCATATCACAAACAAAAAAGTGACATATCATCATATTACTTCATAAAGTCCTCTAGTGATAATAATATGCCCCTACAATGGGAGGTTTGCCTATCTTCTCATAATGGAACTGCTTTTAAGTCCATTTAAAAGATGTAAAACAGGAAAAAGAATCTCTTTTAATGAACACAATAAAAACGAAGAATTCTGAACAGAATGAGGGTACTCTGTGTTGCACAAGATCTCATGAAGATAATGACTTGGGCAAAAAATGAGAAAATAAAGAAGAGCGTGCAACATCTAAGTGAGAGTTACAAGCATGGCCAGCAAAAGGATGAATAGACATTCTTTTCTGCAAGATGGGCTTATTGCCTTGTTATGTTTCTATCGTTGAGTCATGTGATGAGAGAGAATAAATTTTTGCACTAGTAAAGCTAGTTGTAGCTATCCCACACAAGCGTAGGTAGAGCAGAAACCGCAATTTACAAAGGGGCAAAAGCGTACCTATTCCAAGGCAGGGTATGCATTTGCAGATAGTTTCCCTCCCTCTTTTGTTGTAGTAGCTGACAAACCCCGAACCTTGGCAACTTCGACATTTTCCAGTCCACTCATAAACCACTTCCTTGCAATCCTACAATTTCAACACCCAAGACGAAAATCCACTTCAACTGAGTCACTCTAAATTGCTTAGATGAGAATGTTGTTAATTTAGAAAGAAAAGGGATGGGTGCACAATTCATCCAGATGAAATTGCCGGTAAATTAAAAAAGAAAAAGAAGAAAAAGAAGAAGAAGAAGAAGTAGGACACCATTGATTGCGAATTTCCAATTAATATGACAGCTAAAAGCATCATGAGCAGAGTTGGTTAGCTCAAAATTCATTCTCGGTCCCAGGTGACAAATTAAAATCTGTAGCTAAAGAACAGTGCAAATTACTTAAGTGTATCTATATCCACGGGTCACCAGAATGTTGCACCTTATTAGGAGCCGATGCATAAGTTGTTTCTAGTGACAATGTGACATATTTGTGTTCTTCATTGCTCTTCACTCTCATTTTACCACTCTGACAGTAAATTCAACAAGTAACATACAGTTCTCTAAGAACAAATTCCAGCAAAATGCACCGGAAACCACAAATAGTGCATCAAAACCATAATTCCTTCGAAAATCTATAGGTAAGTTCTCCCATTACTCAATTCTCCTACCATAAGAGGACACAGCAGAACTAATCCTTCCGCAAATAGTCCTATAGGACATTGTCATTTGCAATCTTCATCAAAACGAAACTTTGAAGGCCAAATAAGCAAGCAGCTGATATGCAGCAACCTCCAAAGTACAATTCAACATATTAGCCAGAGCAAAGCTCCATTAAGTACTACCTCAACTACAGGATCGCAGCGAAGTCGCTTGTCAATTTCCTCCGGGGTCACCGGTGACGAATCCGGATACGTCATGGGGAGGGGGAGAGCGTCGCCGTCGTCCGTCAAGTAGCTCTCCCTGTCCCGCGACCACTTCTTCTCCATCGCATTCGCCTTCACCCCGCCGTTGCCGCCACCTCCTCGCCTTGCCACCGGGGCATCCGCCACCGCGCCGCCGTCGAAGTCCTGCCCCACCCTCGCCGCGTCCGCGGCGGACGTCACGGGGAATTGGAGCCACCTCGGGAATGCCGGACCGGCGGGGACGTCGCCGGCTGCCCGGCAGGCGAGGGAGGGGCGCGCGGCGAAGAGAGGGGAGGGCTTGGAGAGGACGAAGGTGGCGCTAGGGTTTATGGGGAACATCGAGTCAACGCATTGACTGGTTTTTCGGGATGCCGGTTATTCTTTCGAACCGAGGGAAAATGGGTCGGCGTGGATTTTGCAGGGAGAGAGACAGAGAGAGAGACAGAGAGGGGAAAATGGAAGGCGAGTGACGGGGAGCAGCATGGCCGCAGCAAAACTCAAAGGTTTTGTTTTTATTTCAAGGAAAAAGCCACAAATAAATAAATAAATGTATTTATCCTAAATTTTATCAAATAACACTGTCCCTTTTTGGCTTCCATCAAGGTCCAATTAAAGGAAAATTTTGAATAACGTTCCGAAATGCCCTTATTTTTTCAAATAAGGGCATGAAGTAGAGCTTGTTTAAATAAAAGCTTGCATGACTTTATTATTTCAACGAATGGCCCACACAAGGGCATTTTCATCCTTTGTTCTTTTTTTTTTTCTTTTTATTCCTTTTTTCTTCTTCTTTTTCTCCTCCCTTCTCTTTGGTAATCGGTTTTAGGAAATGGCGGGCCATTGATGAGGGCCTTATCGGATCTAGCAGGCTGCCCTTAGCTCGCCTAGCTAAGGCCCTTATCGGCCCCGAGTTTGGGCTTGAGCGAGGCGACCCCCTTCCTATCTAAGCGAGAGGCGATGGCATCCTCTCCCAGCCCTCATTTGTGAAGATCGGTCATCATGGAGAAGGAAGGACAAAAAAAAAAAAACAAGCGATGAAAATGAACTTGGTTATATCCTACGTTAAAACAATAAAGGCATTTCATCTCATTAATTGAAATAAGGTTCATTTTAAGCTTTTATTTGAAAGTTTTCTTCCATTTATGAGCATTAATTAAAACATATGCCCAAAAGGATGTCAAAAGGCAAATGATGTTTGACATGATATTTATGTAGCTTAAGTGAAGTGAAACATTATTTTCTGTGGAAGATCATATGGCTGAACTTTTATATCAATAATATCTTTATCCAAAACTAATTGGAGTCGACAATCAATGAATCCTAAATATTCATAAAATAAGAGAAAGACCAATCGAGAGAAAATAGATAAATATGTAAAAATAAATAATATATATATATAAATGACTAAAAAGGATAGTCGAGAACATGATGATTTTACCACTCTATAATATTAATAGCATTTATCCACTCCGACTTAAGACAAATCTTACGTCAATCTATTTCTCACTCCATTAAATCTTGTTTTACTACTTTCCCTTAAGTAAGTTTCGGCCGGCCTATTCCTTTCTTCATGTTATGCTCTCGATAGCAAACTTCTGTTTTTATCGGAGCATCTAGGGATCTTCGAAGAATATGTTCAAACTATCTCAATCTATGTTCTCTCATCTTTTCTGTTATCGGTTATACTCCAACTTTTCGTCGAATATCTTCATTTCTTATCTTATCCATCATTGTATGACCACACATCTACCTTAACATAGTCATTTTCGCTACTCTCATTTTATGCTCATATTGTCTTTGTGCTGGTCAACATTCAGCTTCGTATATCATGATAGATCTTATTACTGTTCTATAAAAAATTTTCTTTTAACGTAAAAGGAATTTTGCGATCATACAAAAATCCTAATGCACTGCGCCATTTCATCAAACTTGCTTTGATTTTATGGTTTACATTCTCATCAATCTTCTCCCCTTTTGCAAAATTGATCCAAGATCTCTAAAAGTATCTTTCTTGAGTACCTCCTGTCCGAGCATATTTATGGCTTCTTGCTCTCCTCTTCCTACCGTGTCGCACTCATACTTCAAGTATTCGATCTTATTTCGATTTAACGTAAATCTTTTAGACTCCAATGGACATAGTTTGAGAGTAAATGTGTCATCTGGTTGAACTTTTATGGAGAGTAAATGTGTCAAATACGAATTTATAATTTTTTATGTTACAAGGGAAAGTCTAAGGTAAATGTGTCACAATGGACATAATTTGAGATTTTCGATGTCACAAAAAAAAGTTCGGATAAGTGTGTTCCAGTGGAAATAGTTTGCGGTCTTAGTGGCTTTTCTCCTTTATTTTAGTATTTCATTTATTTTGAATATCTTATTCCATTTGCGTTAAAATAAAAACTATCCAAATAATTATTTTCTAGAAATTGTTGATTGCTCCCTCCATTGAATTTTCTCTTTTATTTTTAAAGTGCTTTGGTGCTTTGATCCGTTGAAAGTAATATCTCATACATTCATTGCACGGTTAGTTAATTTGAAAAGAGAAAAAAAAGGATAAGTACACTATCAATACCATAACTTTTGTACGAAGTATCATAACTTTCAAAATGTTCAGTTAAGTGCCTGTTGACACCAAAAGTTGCCTCAAGAGCCACGTGATAGGCACAGGCAGAGATCATGATCGCCTATGGGTAGCTGTACTGAGCCAAACGCAAGTCAGCCTTAAATGTGCCACATGTCAAGGTAAGTTTTGGCGGCATTTTCCCCGAAGCTGAGATAAAAGACGCGCAGAAGAAGCTACGATCGAGACATTACGAAGATTGGTGGCAATCCCTAAAAGTGAAGAGAGAAAGGCGTGAAAAATCAAGAAACTACAAAAGGCATTATCCACAAAAGTTATTGAAGGGAACGTGCTTGGAGTAGAGCCCGTAGCAGTAAACGTTCGACGGTTATCAAAGAACGCCTATAAAATACCTGAGACCGTCCAACGTAGAAGCCCCCCACAACGCAACAAACAAATATTATGTTTTCAATTAGCTTTTAACTTCGCTGTAGTTTTCAAGATTCATGTCATTAATTCAATTTCGGCGAGTTTAATATCCAAAGTTAGGTGTGATTGATTAAATTCCGATGTCTGCTCACCCAGTTCAGTGCCATCAATTCAATTCTGATGTTGTACTGTTCATCCACCCTGTCTGGTACCGTCCATTCAATTTCGGTGCTATGTCTTGCATTTTCATCCATCTGTTGTCGTTGATTAAATTCCGGCATTGTGTCCTACAGTATGGTCCAACATCGTCAATTCAATTCCAGTGTTGTGTCCTAGTTAGAAGTACGTTGAAGTCTTTGACAAGTTTGATCGAAATCAATCGAGATGGTCGGCGAAGGTCTATATGAAACAGTCGAAACCATCATCAATATATCATGCATTTGACACTCTCCGTCCAAAATTGACCCGAAATCCTTACTTAACGAACTACTAACATTCGATAAAAGGTTCCCGCGTTAGTCATCCCTTTTAGGATTGCAGCTTGTGACATTCTGATTTTTCCTGTCATTTCGAGACTTATCAATGAGAATGTATCTAACGATGTATTTCAGTCGTATCTCGCTCGGATCTGATCAATCTCGAGTTAACTGACCAAAAGGGAAAGGCTAGCGCGAGACAAGGTACGTGGACCTAGAGAACTCAAATAGGAAATGACACTTTGACCATAAGGATTGTCGATGGAGTATTTAGAGCTATTAAAGGCCGATCTAAGAATGATTAAGGAATTCGTTGCTAGCGTTATACGATTGGAGCGTGGGTGATGCCGCTTAACCAATTCATAATTTGCAAAATTTTCCTGAATCGAACGATAACTATTGAGACCGTCGGAGCTAATAATAGACCCTTGCAATTACATGACAACTAAAGTCGCCATGAACTGACGAGCCCTAAGTATGATGAGAATCACAGAGTCAATACGTGTAACGTCTGCAAAAGCTGCCCGTTAGTTTGGAATAGTCTGAAATTACATTTGATAGAGAAATGGCCTAGAGACGAGTCTCGAAATTGGAAATTGAAAAATTAAGAATTTCAATATTTTAATCGAATTGGACGTCGCCTCATCGAAGGAAAATTGAATTGGAAAAACAACGTTCTGAACAACGAGAGCAAAATTACCATTTTGCCCCTTAAGATTTGGCTTTGTCTTAATTAATGAATGAGGGCATTTTTGTCTTTGACCATTCCTCTAGACTGTCGAAAATTGGAAGAAATAATGGCCATTAGATGAGCTTGATTATTGACCAAGAGACAAGTGTCATTAGATGGTCAAGTGACATTAATTACCCAACTTTCAGCCTACCATTCCTTGTGTTGACCAAACTATTTTAGTGTATAATCCATCCTATCTCCTTGCCCAGCCGAATACCCCATCTCCATAGCCAATCTTCTTCTTCATTTCTTCTCCTTCTTTACTCGGTCGAGAACCAGCTCTACCCGACCAGCCCTGCTCGCTGATTTCATTCGCTCCGACCACCACTTCTGATCACCACCTGACCTCGCGTCGACCACCAGCTCTTAGCTCAGCCTCTTGCTGACCATCTCCAAGTAGAAGCTTGGCATTTGGACACCGATGGAGCTCCGGCCAGCCGTTCATCCAAAAGTAGATAGAATTAGACTCATTAGAGAGTAAGTCTTTGTTTAGCTTCTTAAGGACTCCGTTTTGCCCTAAATTTTCGGTGGTAGCTTCTTAATATGTAGAACTAGGATTGGCTGAGCTTAAATGGTAAATTTGATGCTGTTTAGAAGGATGATATGGCTGATTTGTGATGATTTTCGGTGGAGCAGAATTCAACCGGCGGTGAACTTGAGGGAAATGTCATTGTTCTTGGATTTCCGGCCATTGACTCGCCACAAAATTTCGAGTGAGGCTCTGGTACACTTAGAACTGTATGTTAGCAAGTAGTTTAGGTGATAAATTAAGGTTTAAGGATGATTTATGGGCTGGTTAGTTGGATATAGGGAATAACTGAAACCGCCCTGTTTCGATTTGTGCAATCTGAGTTATTGAGGGCTGTTTGGGGTGTCGCCAAGTCCTAATTTCATCATTGAGATGTACTAAGATGTTGATTGACATGTTATTAAGGTTTACGTTCCGTGGTTCAATGATTGAGCGAGAAAATTGATAAAATTGGTTGAATTCTCTTAGGGTACAAGGTTGTTCTATTTTTGGGACACTTGGGCCGAATCCTTGGTGTGCTTTGGAGGGAGTTTTTGCTAAATTAAGCCTAAGGTAAGGAGTTCCTAAACCTTGGCTAGGAGGATAGGCCTCGCTAGATGATTTAGTTGTGAATTGGATGAATTTTTATGGATTTGTGATGTGATTGTTCGATGTCTATCATTGTGGATTGATGAAAGCGAGTATGCTCGCTAAATGCATGTGCCTTGTATGAAATGCCATTTTATGAGTGATGAATTTGATTGTCTCGCATGTCGTAGACTTGTAGCTTAATGCATGGGCTTATACTCGATCATAAAGTGTTGAATTAGAATGGAATTTGACATGCTTGGAACCTCTTGGCACCCTGATGCGTCGAGATGCGGGGTTGTGATGGCTAATGTCCTGATGCGTTGAGAAGCGAGATGAGATTGATTATATGTCAACACAGACTTGGAATGGAGATGAAAACCTGATGCGTTTAACACAGGTTTGTCAATTTGATAGTCTGAGGCGTAATGATGCGAACCGAGCCTGAGGCGTTTTGACGCGGGCGTGAATTATGACATAATTCTGGAGGATGGAAAGTACAACTTATCCTTGTGTTTCCATGCTTGCCTTGAGCGATAAGTTATGTTGATATGGTTGCATGATTATTAGTCATTGTCTTCTTGTGACATATTATGTCTGCTATTTACCTTATGTTGTTGAGTGTGCTCTTGCTCTTTGTGTGTATTCATCTGGGTATACTGTCAACTTGACCTAGGGTTATGACTTATCTTAATGAGATGTCAATCTTACCCCATCGTCGGACCTTACTTTTTCAAACCCTAAGCCTTGAAGATGTTATCGACACGTCTAGAGGATTTGAAAGAGATGACCGTCTATTTTGATGAGTTTCCTGATAGTCGAGGTACTGTTTATGTGAGAAAGTGTACAGTTGTGTGGGTAGACGAGGGGGGTAAGGACTGTAAACCACATAGGTTTGAGGCTTGGTTTTGTAGGGTAGGTGAGGGTACGACTGGACCGTTGAAGTCCATGGAGGTACCTCGAGAAGTCATCCTTAGCTGGTGTCATCCTACTTGGGACTTTGTGGAGGTAGAGGTGTTTGTGGCTGGCTCGAAGAACGTACCTGAGAAGACCCCTACTCTGGAGGACACTAAAGAGGCGATTGAGATCAACGCCTCGGAGGACGAGCTGGAGGACGATACAATGGATGACAAAGTGGATGTGCGCTTCGAGACCTCCTTGGACTACTAGCCAGACGAGGATGCGGACGAGACTGATGAGTCTAGTGGTTCGACCTAGGGGTTTCCTGACTTTACTTTGTAGTCTTTTGATGATGACCTCGTTGGTCTATTTTCTTTGGGGACTTAGGACTAGTTGTCTTTTGGTTAATTCTTGATCACCCCGACCCGTCAACTGGTTTAGCTGACCTGTGCTTTTGTAAGAACTCATGTTGATGTTATATATATATATATATATATATATATATTATGTTCTAGTTATCCAAGTTCCCATCGTTTTGTGTACGGAGGAGTTGTTTATTTCGTTTCCGCTTATTTACATTATACATCTCTCGACTAGTAAGTCTTGGGCCTCAAGAGTGACTTAAAGGGAGCTGCATGTTCACGCTTGAGGGCCGGGGCGTGACATCCGCGCTTGTTTGGTATCAGAGCAAGATCAACTCGATCCAAGTTGATTGAAGATTGGAGTGATAAGGACGAATGAATTGGGGCTAAATGGGTAGCGAGACCTTAAGAGACTCGTTAGGGTTAGGCACGGAATGCATGACATATGAATTGACGCATGTGGTTGACATATGACATTGACATGATTGTGTAGTTTTGCGAAGGTCAAGCTTTGTGCCTAGCATTGAAAGTCATTCCTGGATTTTAGATTGTTGAGCGGATAATCACCGCTGCTTTTGATGAACCGCTGAAGTGAATGAAATTGGGTAATAGCCATGGATTGTTTATTGAAGTGCCTTTGGAAATAGATGTGTAGGAGGTTGTTTTGTTGTAAGTGTTGCTTTTAAGGTATGAATTAGTATTGCTAGACTTGGCTAGATGAGTAAGTCTCTAATTCCGTGATGAAATTATAGTGGTCCAGGTGTAGTAAGAGAACACAAGAATGAGTAATCCGCCCAGAAAACTTGTAAGATCCAAGAGTGGAGCTTCTAGCTCAAGATCGCCCATGGCGGAAGATCCAATGATGGATGAAGTGCTGAGAGCACTAGAAAGGATTGGTGATCTTATTGACAGGCATACCCAGGACAGGGATGCTGCCATAGCTCAAGCTATAGGAGCTGCTATTGCTAATGTTAATGCAAATAACGACAACAATGGGGGTAATGGGAACAACGGAGATAATGACCAAGGCAATGAAGTAGGCAATGCTCATGAAGAAGGTGTTGTGGCTAGACAAATGGGACAGCTTGTCGAATAGTTTATTAAGCTGAAATCGACCTAGTTCGACGAAACTGGAGACCCTGTATTGGCGTCGAGATGGATAGAAAAGCTTGAGAAGGCTTTTGGGGTTCTGAGGTGTATGGACGAAGAAAAGGTGTTACTGGCGGTGTACCAATTGTAAGGTATTGCTAATGACTGGTAGAGTGCAACCAAGAATGGAGTATTTCCGGAAGGGACTGCCCTGACCTGGAATGCCTTTACCGCGGCATTTAATGACAAGTATTTCTCCGAGACAGTGCACGAGAGGAAGCAAGTGGAATTTCTGCAGTTGCACCAAAATCATCTAACGGTGGATCAATACGAAGCTGAATTCACCAGATTGTCGAGGTATGCACCCATATCAGTTGAGGACCCGCTGGAAAAGGCGCGAAGATTTTGAGATGGATTAAGACTTGAACTTCGCAGTCAGATGGTGGCTCTGAACTTGAGAACTTACAAGAAAATTTATGAACGGGGACAAATGATCAAGAGAGACCTGAAAGAGACGACTGCTGCATCTGGATCACGGTTTAGTTCATTCAGAGAAAATTGCCAGATCGATAAAAGATCTTTGGCTGGCAACAGACGCTTTGTCCCTTCAGTAAGGAAGAATATAGTGAAGCCGTCGCATCAAACAAATTGGATTTGCCGCCTCTATGGTAGGAGGCATGATAATGGACTCTGTCCGGCTAGGACTGGAGCATGCTTCAAGTATGGTCAGATGGGCCATTAGATGAGAACTTGCCCCAATCAAGCTCCAGTGACTAGACTTCAAGGGCAACTACCACAGCCAGGACCATCAACTGCAGTTCCCTAGAACGATCAAAATCGACCCCCAGATCAAGGAAGGGTCTATGCTGTGACGCGCAAGGAAGCGGAAGAAGCGCTTGGCGTGGTCATAGGTATGATTTATTAATGTGACCAAGCCGCTTATGCATTATTTGATCCTGACGTTTCGCATTCTTTTGTGTTTGCCCATTTTGCTAATTTGGTCAATATGAAGTTGAAACCGTTAAGTGTGATACTACATATTGCTACCCCGTTGAAGGATAATGTGTTGGTTTCATTAGGCTGTGTAGACTGTAAGATAGTAATTGGTGGTAGCAAAGAGAGCATAGATTTGGCTGTGTTGTCTATGTATGATTTTGATGTGATCATATGAATGGATTGGTTGGGTAAGCAAAGGGCAGTAGTTGATTATGGTAGCAGAGTAATCCATTTTTATTCGGATGATCGCCCCAATTTCAAATTTGTAGGAAGTCGAGGAGGAACCTCGATTCCTTTAGTCTCATCGCTTGAATCGACAAAACTGATGACCAAAGGATGTCAAGCTTACTTAGTTGCGGTCATGGATACGACTGCCGTGGAACCTAAATTATAAAATATTTCGGTAATGCGTGAATTTCCCGATGTCTTTCCCCAAGAATTGCCAATATTGCTACCGGAGCGAGAAATTGAATTTGCGATAGAGTTAGCTCCTGAAACAGAACCAATCTCGAAGGCACCTTACAGGATGTCCTTATCGGAGTTGAAAGAGTTGAAGGTGCAGATGCAAGAATTACTAGATAAAGGATTTATTCGCTCGAGTGCTTCGTCGTGGGGAGCGCTAGTGTTGTTCGTGAGGAAAAAGGACAAATCCTTACGCTTATGCATTGATTACAGGAAGTTGAATCAAGTAACTATAACGAATAAGTATCCACTACTGAGGATTGATGATTTGTTTGACCAACTGCAAGGAACATCTATGTTCTCTAAGATTGACTTGAGGATTGGTTATCATTAGTTAACAATTAAGAAAGAGGACATACCGAAGACGGCTTTTAGGACAAGATATAGTCACTACGAGTTTACCATTATGCCTTTTGGATTGACCAATGCTCCAGCCGCATTTATGGATTATCGGGTGTTCCAGGAATTCTTGGATAGATTTGTTATAGTCTTTATTTACTCAAATGCACGAAAGGCATTTGAGGATTGTTTTACAAACTCTGAGGGAGTACTCGCTTTATGCTAAGGTTAGCAAATGCGAGTTCTGGCTGAATAAAGTAGCATTTCTTGATCACGTGGTATTTGGAGAAGGAATTGTTGTAGACCCTATGAAGATTGAAGCCGTTATGAATTGGCCTAGACCTACTACGGTCACAGAAGTTCAGAGTTTTTTAGGACTGGCCGGTTATTACCGATGCTTTGTAGAGAAGTTTTTATCCATAGCCATTCCATTGACGAGATTAACTAAGAAGGAAACAAAGTTCGAGTGGACGGATAAGTGTGAGAGAAGCTTCCAAGAGCTTGCATCGGTTGACGACTGCACCAGTATTAACGATCCCATCAGGACCTAGAGGCTATGAAATATATAATGATGCTTCGCTAAAAAGACTGGGTTGTGTGCTAATGCAACACGGAAGAGTGGTCGCCTACGCGTCACGACAACTAAGATCGCACGAGATTAATTATCCAACTCATGATTTGGAATTGGCTGCAATTATCTTCGCTCTGAAGATCTGGAGACATTATTTGTGTCGTGAAAAGTTTTAAATTTATACAGATCACCAGAGCCTGAAGTATCTCTTTTCATAGAAAGGATTAAATATGAGATAACACTGATGGATGGAGCTGCTTAAAGATTATGATTGTGACATTTATATCATACTGAAAAAGAGAACAAAGTCGCGGATGCACTTAGTCAGAAATCAAGTGTTGCTTGCCTGTTGTTTAAGGGATGGTTGCTACTTGAAGAATTGAGGGATTCTGAATTCAAGTTGGAAGTTTGTCAATTGTCCAGTTTGGTAGCGATTTTGAGAATAGAACCGGAGATCCAATAAAGGATAAAAGCCTTACAGCCTACGGACCTAGAAATTCAGAAGATCCTCGAGATGTGTGCAATGAAAAGAAAGTAAGAATTCCAAGTGCTAGAGGATGGAGTTTTAAAATTTTGAGGGCGTCTATGCTTGTCTAAGGACGAGGAGCTTAGGGAAAAGATCCTATCTGAGGCTCACCAAAGAAATTACAGTATTCATCCGGGTAGCACGAAAATGTATTAGAACCTGCGTCAGCATTACCGGTGGAACGGAATGAAAGTAGACGTGGCTAAACATGTGGCAAAGTACTTGACATGTCAGTAAGTAAAGACACAACACTGTAAGCCCGGTGGATTGTTACAGCCATTAGAAATTTCGGAATGGAAATGGGAACACGCGACGATGGATTTTGTGATGGGATTGCTGAGGGGCCAAAGGGGTCACGATTCAATATGGGTAGTCGTGGATAAATTGATCAAGTCTACACATTTCATTCCGGTGCGAAAGGACTTCGCAATGGACAAATATGCTGAATTGTATATGCGTCAGATAGTGAGATTGCATGGAGTGCCCGTAATGATTACTTCAGACAGAGATCCTAAGTTCACAGCGAACTTTTGGAAGAGTCTTCAAGATGCCATGGGAACTCGACTACAGTTCAATACGGCATACCATCCATAGACGGACGGACAATCGGAGAGAACGATCCAGACACTTGAGGATATGTTACAAGCGTGCATCATAGACTTCAAAGGTGGATGGGAAGACCAGTTGCATTTAGTAGAGTTTGCGTATAACAACAATTATCAGTAGAGCATTCAAATGGCACATTTTGAAGCGCTTTATGGAAGAGCCTGCAGGACCTCATTTGCTGGGACGAAATTGGAGAGAGAAGTATTACGAGACCAAAGTTGGTAGAGTAATCAGTGGAGGCTGTGAAAATAATATGGGATAGACTGAAAACGGCACAAAGTCCTTAAAAAAGCTATGCTGACAAGCGACGTAAACCTCTAGAATTTCAATTTGGTGATCATGTTTTTCTTAAAGTTTCACCGATGCGAGCACTATCTCGATTTGGAAAGAAAGGAAAACTGAGTCCAAGGTACGTAGGACCTTGGGAGATTTTTGAACGGATTGGGACTTGGCCTACAGGCTTGCTTTACCGCCTAGTTTGTCTCAAGTACACAATGTCTTTCATGTGTCGATGCTAAAGAAATACGAACCAGACCCAACGCACGTGTTGGACTATGAGACTATCGAAGTGGACGACAGGATGTTATATGTGGAAAAACCAATTGGGATTGAAGATTGCAAGGACCAAGTTCTAAGGAACAAGATGATTCCATTGGTCAAAGTAATTTGGGAGCATTATGGAACCGAAAGCGCTGCGTGGGAAAACGAGGAAACGATGAGACGTCAGAACCCCGTTTGTTTGAATAGCTGGGTTTATTGTAAATTTCGAGGACAAAATTTTTGTAAGGTGGAAGAGTTGTGACATTTTCATTTTTCCTGTCATTTATATACTTATCAATGAGAATGTATCTAATGATGTATTTCAGTCGTATCTCGCTCGGTTCTGATCAATTTTGAGTTAACTAACCAAAAGAGAAAGGCTAACGCGAGATAAGGTACGTGGATCTAGGGAACTCAAATAGGAAATGACACTTTGACCATAAGGATTGCCGAAGGAGTATTTAGAGCAATTAAATGCCAATCTAAGAATTATTAAGGAATGCATTGCTAGCGTTATACAATTAGAGCATGGGTGATGCCGATTAACCAATGTATAATTTGCAAAAATTTCCTAAATCGAACGATGACGATCGAGACCGTCGGAGCTAGTAATAGACCCCCACAATTACATGACAATCAAAGTCGTTATGAACTGACGAGCCCTAGGTGTGATGACAATCACAGAGTCGATAAACGTAACGTTTGCAAAAGCCGTCCGTTAGTTCGGGATAGTCTGAAATTACATTTGATAGAGAAATGGCCTAGAGACGAGTCTCGAAATTGAAAAATGGAAAACCAAGAATTTCAACATTTTAATCAAATTGGACGTCACCTCATCGAAGGAAAATTGAATTGGAAAAATGACGTTTCGGACGACGAGAGCAAAATTACCATTTTGCCTATCAAGGTTTGGCTTTGTCTTAATTAATGAATTATGACATTTTGGTCTTTGACCATTCCCCTAGGCTGCCGAAAATTGGAAGAAATAATGGCCATTAGATGAGCATGATTATTGATTAAGAGACAAGTGTCATTAGATGGTCAAGTGGCATTAATTACCCAACTTTTAACCTACCAATCCTTGTGTTGACTAAACTATTTTGGTGTATAACCCATCCTCTCTCCTTGCTCAGACGAATACCCCATCTCCATAGCCAATCTTCTTCTTCCTTTCTTCTCCTTCTTCACTCGGTCGAGAACCAGCTCCGCCCGACCAGCCCTGCTCGCTGACTTCGCTTGCTCCGACCACCACTTCCGGCTGCCACTTGACCTTGTGCCTACCACCAACTCCTAGCTCAACCTCTTGCCGATCATCTCCAGGTAGAAGCTCGGCATTTGGACACCGGTGGAGCTCCGGCCAGCCGTTCTTCCAAAAGTGGACATAATCGGACTCATTAGAGAGTAAGTCTTTGTTTAGCTTCTTAAGGACTCCGTTTTGCCCTAAATTTTCGATGGTAGCTTCTTAACATGTAGAACTAGGATCGGCTGAGCTTAAATGGTAAATTTGATGGTGTTTAGAAGGATGATATGGCTGATTTGTGATGATTTTTGGTGGAGCAGAATTCGACCGGCGGTGAACTCGAGGGAAACGACATTGCTTGGATTTTCGGCCATCAACTCGTCACAAAATTTTCGATGAGGCTCTGGTACACTTAGAACTGTATGTTAACAAGTAGTTTAGGTGATAAATTAAGGTTTAAGGATGATTTATGGGCTGGTTAGTTGGATATAAGGCAGAATCGAAACCGCCCCGTTTCAGTTTGTGCAATCTGAGTTATTGAGGGCTGTTTGGGGTGTCGCCAAGTCCTAATTTCATCATTGAGACGTACTAGGATGTCGATTGACATGTTATTAAGGTTTATGCTTCGTGTATCGATGATTGAGCGAGAATATTGATGAAATTGGTTGTATTCTCTTAGGGTACACGACAGACCTATTTTTGGGACACTTTGGCCGAACCCTTGGTGTACTTTGAGGGAGTTTTTGCTAAATTATACCTAAGGTAAAGAGTCTCTAAAACTTGGCTAGGAGAATATGCCTCGACTGGGTTATTTATTTGTGAATTGGATGAATTTTCGTGGATCTGTGGTGCGATTGTTCAATGTCTATCATTGTGGATTGATGAATGCGAGTATGCTTGCTAAATGCATGTGCCTTGTATGGAATGCCATTTTATGAGTGATGAATTTGATTGTCTCGCATGTCGTAAACTCTTAGCTCAATGCATGAGCTTGTACTTGATCATGAAGTGTTGAATTGGAATGGAATTTGGCATGTTTGGAACCTCTTGGCACCGTGATGCATCGAGACGCGGGATTGTGATGGCTAATGTCCCGATGCATTGAGACGTGAGCCGAGATTGAATATGTGTCGACATAGGCCTAAAATGGCGATGAAAACCTTATGCGTTTAATGCGGGTTTGTCAATTTGATGGTCTGATGCGTAATGACGCGGACCGAACCTGAGACGTTTTGACGCGGGCGTGAATTATGAGATAATTTTGGAGGATGGAAAGTATGACTTATCCTTATGTTTTCATGCTTGACTTGAGTGATAAGTTATGTTGAGATGCTTGCATGATTATCAGCCGTTGTCTTCTTATGACATATTATGTCTGCTATTTACCTTATATTGTTGAGTGTGCTTTTGCTCCTTATCTGTATTCATCTGGGTGTACTGTTAGCCTGACCTAGGGTTAGGACTTATCTTATTACGATGTCAATCTCACCCCGTCGTGGGACTTTACTTTTTCATACCCTATGTCTTGAAGATGCTACCAACACGTCTAGGAGATCCGAAAGAGATGACTGCTTATTTTGATGAGTTTCCTAACGGTCAAGGTACTATTTATATGAGAAATTGTACAGTTGTGTGGGTAGATGAGGGGGGTAAGGATTGAAAACCACATAGGTTTGAGGCCTGATTCCGTAGGGTAGGTGAGGTTACGACCGAACCGTTGAAGTCCACGAAGGTACCTCGAGGAGTGATCCCTAGCTGGTGTCATCCCACTTAGGACTTTGTGGAGGTAGAGGTGTTTGTGGCTAGCTCGAGGAACGTACTTGAGAAGGACCGTACTTTGGAGGACACTGACGAGGTGATTGAGATCGATGCCTCGGAGGACGAGTTGAAGGACAATACAATGGATGACACAGTGGATGTGCGCTCCGAGACCTTCTCGGACTACGAGCCAGACGAGGATGCGGACGAGACTGATGAGTCTAGTGGTTCGACCTAGGGATTTCCTAACTTTACTTTACAGTCTTTTAATGATGACCTTGTTGGTCTGTTTTCTTTAGGGACTTAGACTAGTTGTCTTTTGGTTAAGTCCTGATTATCCCGATTCGTCATCAGGTTTAGCTGACCTGCGCTTTTGTAAGAACTCATGTTGATGTTTATATATATATATATATATATATATATATTAAGAACTCATGTTGATCATCCTGATTCGTCATCAGGTTTAACTGGTCCTAGTTACCCAGGTTTCCATCGTTTTGTGTACGGAGAAGTTATTTATTTCGTTTCCGCATGCTTATTTACATTATACATATCTCGACTAGTAAGTCTTGGGCCTCGAGAGTGACTTGAAGGGAGTTGCGTGTTTGCGCTCAAGGGCGTGGGGCATGACAAGCCTTTTGGGCTGAGTCTAGAAAGCCCACTCAAGCCCAATTGAGGGATTTTAATGTACAACAATCTTTTTTGGCACTCCCGGTGGGACCCAAAGTGTTAATTTGAGAAAGTACTATGCCACGTACGAGAGATCACAACAATTTAGATTGCATTAGAGGCGAACCCATGGAGGAGGTACCATGAGCGGAGTCTTCTATGGCTCGAGGAGTCCAATATCAAGTCCATGTTGAAAATGACAAGGTTCCTCGACAACTCGTTGAAGAGCCAAGAAGAAATACCGAAGTGACGCCGGTCATGCTATCCTCAATAAGCTGTACGATTGAAGAAGTTCGGCACGAGTTTACTGATCATGTGGTCCAATTTATGACTATGTTGTTAGGCCATTAATCATTAACACTTACCACGAGTGCGCGTCAGGACAACATGGAGTATCACTAAGCTTGCCAAAGTCTCAAATCGGGATGTCTTCATACTAACAACGAGTGATTCATTACCAATACCTCCATTAACAAATGCAGATTTTGCTAGCCAGAATGTTCCACCGATTGTACATGTCAGGATTCTACAATGGGAAAAGGCATTACCGACTAATGAGCCCAATCCTCAATTAAATGATCTAGGTACGTTCCTCGGCCATCATGCTCGAAAAGATATACTTGTTGCCTAACACGGGATAATTGCTCAACCAAATCTCATACCTGCAAATGAGCTATCCGTATCCATGGTTGTCGAAATTCAAGGGGCAGTGCCAGTTCCCCCTAGGGGCAGTGGTAGGCCAGGGGGGGCAGGATCAGTTTTCTCAAATCAGAGGGCTAGATCAACTTTTTTAGCCTGCGATCCATCAACAATTCGTATAGCCAATATATCAACAGGCAAATCAAGTTTTGTAGTCGCAAAAACCTCGGCCTATGCTGCAGCCTTTTTAGCCTGCCATGCAACCAGTATATCAAGCGCAACAACAAGTGTATCAAGTCTTGTAGCAACCAAGATACCCGATGCCGTATCAGCCAATGTACCAGAATCAGCCAGTTGTCAAGCAAGTAGCCGGGTACAACAACCCGATGATAGGGTACATGATCAACGTTTATCGAAAGCCGTACCCAAGAGGGTTTAAGATACCAAAGTTCACGTTGTTCACTGGTGAGGATGATCAATCTACCTATGAACACGTTAATCGCTTCCTAGCATTATGTAGAGATGCACCATTGGAAGTTAAGTTTTTTTCTACTATCTCTATCAAGAAACACCTTTACATGGTATACTATGTTACCGCCAAATTTGATGTTGACCTGGGAACAAATTGAATGGCTTTTTCACATACAATTTCAGGGGGCTGTGCCAAATTTGTCAATGGCTGACTTGTCGAAAATGAAGCAGATGACAAATGAAACTGTCGACCAATTCATCACAAGGTTTAAATGAACAAGGAAAAAGTGTTTGGTTCCTTTGCCCAAAAAAACATTTGCGGAGTTTGCCTTCAACGGATTGAAGTTCGAGATTCGAGACAGAATGGTAGGCCATCCATACGCAGAATGGTAGGCCATCCATACGCAGAATTGTTTGAACTATCTACCATAGCTATTAAGCATGAGAGCCTACTTAGAGAGAAAAATAAAAGACACACCCGAAGAGGAGATGTCAATTTTGTTGAGCCTCCTGATGAAGAACAGATGGTTCTGTCGAAGTTGCCGTTACTCAACTAATCATAGACAAATTATACATTTGTCAAGCGCTAAGACCGACGAAGATGAAAGAGAAATAAACTATTATGACTAAAGCTAAGGAAGCAATATATTACTTCTTCGTTGCAAATCGAATAGAGGAAATCTTTGACATGTTGTTGGCTGACGGACAAACTAGGCTAACAGAAGGTAAAAAAATACCGACTGAAGAAGAGTTGGTCGAAAAGAAGTATTATAAATGGCAACATTCTTGGAGCCATAATACTCGAATTGCTTGGTTCTTAAGAAGAACATCCAAGAAGCGATTTGGCCAGAAAAGATCAAGTTTGCCGATGACAAGGGTAAATCTCCCATGGATATCGACACTAATCCTTTCCATGTGATGACTAGAATGATATCCTTGAAATAGTCAGGTAAGGGATATAAGTTGTTGAATCTCTGTGCACGTTGTAGACAAAGGTTGAGAAGTACAGATCGGCACGAAGAGGAATACCAATGGGACGACCACACTAACTAGAAGAGTCGGAAATTACCCCAAGTTAGGGAAGCGGTCCTCAATAAATCTCCTACCCAACGAAAGGCTTATAAATCATTTAAATAAAGGTACGAGGAAGGGGATCCTACTATTGGCACATTAGGAGAGCTTAGGAGGAAATTTGATTGCTATGTGAGCTACGGCCCTCTACCTGTTTGCACTCAGGAAAGAGTCTCCTATGCAAGGAGGGATGAGTTTGATGGTGATATGCGTCAAAACTACTGTGCCCGGTCAAACCACGTCGTTAGCAAACTCTTAAGATCCCAAACAACCCTTTTGAAAGGATCATGGTACGAGGCAACATAGGCCCAAAGGAAAAATGAGGTCATGATTTGTACCAGGAAAAAAAAAGGGGCATAGGAAAAGAAGGGTTCGTATTTTACAACGTCAAATTACTCTACTTGACTCTCAGCTGGCAACGTTGGTTCTGAGTCGCTCTAGATTCCAATGGGCCAAAATCTTGGTCCGGAGGCGTAAACCAGAGGAAACACAACTTGCCCAAGAGGAGAATCGCAGGCAGTCTGAACTTCAAGAGTCGTCAAAGCAAAAGTCTTGAATTAGAGCCTGTATAAGCAGGTCAGTATTGGCCTTAAGTGTCGAAGTTAAGCTACCCAATGAGTTTCGCTAAGAGTCACCTTTGGTTGATCATACTAACGAAGCCACAATACAAGAAAGAGAGGGCACTGAGTTCTGTTTTGACAATGAAGAAACTATGGAGTTAAAGAAACCACCGAAAGATATTTAGAATCACTTAAGGTCACTCAATATCAATGCAAAAATAAATGGGCGACCAGTGATGAAAGTCTTGGTTGACAATGGTTCGACACTAAATCTCATCCTGTATAGATTCTTTGAGAAAATAGGAAGGGCTGATGATGAGATTATTCCATTGAACATTCAATTGTCAAATTTCATCGGTGAAATCAGCGAATTCAAACGGATATATATTGCTAACATGACTGTGGGATCCAAAATGTCGAGGGCATCTTTATGTGTTGCAGATGTTGATGGCTCGTACAATCTAGTCCTAGGAAGAGATTGGATACATGGGAAACTGCGTGTCCCTTCGACGTTACATCAAATGCTAGCATTTTGGAATAGGGATAAGGTAGAGTACATAAAATCTAATCCTCAGACTTGTGTCACATGGACTCGAATATCAAGATGAGACGAAGTTATGCCAGACGATTGTCTACATATCTCCAAGCCCCTTGAGATTGACCTAAGGGATATTGCATTCTGCCGTTTCGATAAGGGAAACACCGAGTAGGTCCTCAGAAAGGAATTAGCGGTATAGCTCGACGAGTTTACTGATAGAGGATCAACAATTCTCACAAGACCTCGTTAAGAGGTACACGGCCTATGGGGCCGAACAAGCCGAGCAAGCAAATGAGGTAGATGATGGTATTCTAGACTTCGAAAGTCTTCAATCATGGAAGACGACAAGGTGATCCAAACCCAAGACCCATTAGAAGATTTAAACCTTGGCGACAAAGCTTATCCACAACTAACATATGTGAGCAATTTGTTGGATCAACATAACAAGACTAAATTGATAAATTTGCTGAAAAAGTATAAAGATTGCTTTGCTTGGAATTATCATGAGACGTCGGGCCTAGCAAGGAACGTGGTCGAACATTATTTACCAATTAAAAAAGGGTTTCAACCACATCAGCAAGCCCCAAGAAGGTTCGCCCTAGAGGTAATCTTGAAAATCAAAGAAGAGATCGGGCATTTGTTATCTGCTGGGTTTATAAGGATGGCGAGATATGTCGAATTGTTGCCAAATATCGTCCGATCAAAAAGAAAAAAGATAAACTCAGAATATGCATTGATTTTCGTGATCTTAATGCAGCAACTCCCAAAGATGAATATTGGATGTCCATGTCGATATGCTGATTGACTCAGCTACTAATAATTAGGTTATGTCTCTCATGGATGGACATTCGGAGCATAATTAGATCTTTATAGCTGCGAAGGTTGTCCACAAGACGACTTTTAGGTGCTCCAAACCCATTAGAACGTTAAAATGGGTCGTCATGCCTTTCGGATTGAAGAATGTCGGAGCCACTTATCAGAGGGCGATGAAGTTTATCCTCCATGATATGATCGGGGAATTCATGGAGGTCTATATTGATGAAGTTATAGTCAAGACTGACCAGGTGTGTTATCTAGACCATCTATAACAAGTTTTTGTTAGAATGCGCAAGTTTAAATTGAAAATGAACCATTAAAATGTGCTTTTGGAATAAGGGCTGGTAATTTCTTAGATTTCTTAGTTCATCAAAGAGGAATTGAGGTAGATAAAAATAAGCTTAAGGCTGTTTTAGAATTCCCTCCTCCCAATAACAAAAAGCAACTCCATATGTTGATTGAGAGATTGAATTTCTAGCGATTTTTTTATAGCTAACTTGTCAGGGAAGGTTGAGGCGTTCTCTCCTTTACTTAAATTGAAGAACGAGCAAGAATTCATATGTGAAGAGAAACATCAGTCGGCTTTTGATCAATTGAAAAAGTATTTGATCAAGCCACCAGCAAGTAGGCCATTGAAGTTGTACTTGTCCACGACTGATACTACGATTGGAAGTATGCTGGCCTACGAAAATGACGAATAAAAATAACAGGTCGTGTACTACTTAAGCAAGATGCTGAATGATATGGAGACAAGATACACTTCCATTGAAAAATTATGTCTCTCATTGTATCATGCTTGTACGAAATTGCGACATTATATGCTACCGACTACGGTGCATGTAATCTCCAAAACATATGTAATAATGTATATGTTATCCAGGCCAATTATAAGAGGCTGGATCGCAAAATGAGCATTTACTTTGACAGAGATTAATTTGATGTACGTGCTGCTCAAAGCAGTAAAAGGACAGGCAATGTCTAACTTTATCACAAAATACCCATCGAATTGAAAGATTAACAATGACGAAAAATATCTGCGGATCGCACCTTGGATATTATATTTTGATGGGTTAGTAGCCTCAAGAACATCGGGTGCTGGGATTATGATCGTATCCCTTTATCAACAAAAACCAAACTCATGTTCAGGCTTGACTTTAGATGTTCAAATAATCAAGCTGAATATGAAACGTTGATTGTGGGATTGAACATTTTGATCGACATAAAAGTCAAGTCGATCAAAATCAAAGGTGATTCTCAATTAGTAATAAAACAGCTTACTGGGGAGTACAAATGTCTCAATGAAAATATCGTGTCACATCATAGCTTGGCAACAGAGTTATTGATGATTTTCGCCGAATATAAGATTATTCATGTAAAAAGAAATGAAACTTCAAAAGCCAATGAGTTTGCCCAAATGGCATCATGATACAAGATATCGAGATTGATGCAAGTATTGTGTGATATTTAGACATCTTTTATTTTTAGGAAATTTTCTATTTTTAGGATATTTTCGTAATTTTGTGAATCTTATTGTCATTAGGGTTAACACCCTATATAAGTTTTGTTTCGAGGGTTTTGAGGCAGTTTTTGAATTTTGAAGAATATACGATTTGATATCATTTTTGAGAGAACAACGATTGTTCCTCATTCTATCGATTTTGTTCTTTATCGCCTTCTTACTATAGCATTTCGGCATCATTGATGCAAATATTGTGTGATATTTAGGCATCTTTTATTTTTAGGCATTTTTCTATTGTTAGGATATTTTCCTAATTTTGCGAATCTTATTGTGATTAGGGTTAACACCCTATATATGTTTTGTTTCGAGGGTTTTGAGGCAGTTTTTGAATATTTGAAGAATATACGAATTGATATTGTTTCTAAGAGAACAACGATTGTTCCTCATCCTTTCGATTTTGGTCTTCATCGCCTTCTTTCTATCGTATTTCGGCATCATTTGGTATCAAAGCACAGGTTGCTTCGAACAGATGGCTGAACAAAATCATGGTGGTCGAAGGCAGCGTGGTCGTGGAGGCTAGGGATGTGGAGTCGTTCCTGATGTAGATGAACAACCACGTATGCGAGACCTGCAAGACATATAAATTGAAGAGCTGAGGAGACAAGTTCAAGGTATGCAGCGATGTCTTGCGGAGGCAGGGCTTGACGCGCAACTTGAAGAAGGAGCGAAATTTACTGACTCAATCGAGGTTAAAGAGGAGGAAGACAATCCTGTTGTGGTTCTGAACCAGGGGCGGAATCGAGGAGTGTGACTTGGATATCAGACTTCTTCTCAAAATTTTGGGATGAAGATCGAGATTCCCGAGTTTCATGGTAAGACTCATCTTGATGAGTTTATTGATTGGTTACATACGGTAGAGCGGATCTTTGATCTCAAGGATCTGATCGAGAGCCAAAAGGTAAAATTGGTGGCTATTAGGCTACGAAAACATGCATCGATTTGGTGGGAACACGTAAGAAAGCAACGTGCTAGAGAAGGGAAGCCAAAGGTGTATCGTTGGGAGAAGATGAAAAAGTTGTTACAAAAAAAAAATTTGCCTACCTATTATAGGCAAGAGGTGTTTATTGAGTATCATAATGTCAAGCAAAGTGATCGGTCAGTTGAGGAGTTTACTGAGGAATTTGATCGATTGTAGATGCGTTGTGATGTAGTGGAGGAAGATGAGCAAACGATTGTTCGATATCTTGTAGGGTTGTGTTCTAAGATTTCTGACGTTGCCTAATTACAACAGCATTGGATATATGGGGATGTATGCAGACTGGCCCTAAAGGTGGAGGGACAATGTAAAAGAAATAGCAGTGGTTCTAAGTGGTCAGGCATCAATTCCAAGTGATTAGGTAAAGAATTCTGACGATATATGTGACATTCTGATTTTCCTATCATTTTCAGACTCATTAATGAGAAAGTATCTAACGATTTATTTCAGTCATATCTCGCTCGGATCTAATCAATCTCGAGTTGACTGACCGAAAGGAAAAGGCTAATGTGAGACGAGGTACGTGCACCTGGGGAACTCGAATAGGAAATGACTCTTTAACCATAAGGATTGTCGAGGAGACATTTAGAGCCATAAAAGGCCAATCTAAGAACGATTAAGGAATGCATTGCTAGCGTTATACGATTGGAGCGCGGGCGATGCCGTTGAACCAACGTATAATTTGCAAAATTTTTCTAAATCGTATAGTGACGATCGAGGCCATCAGAACTAGTGATAGACCCTCACAATTACATGACAACCAAAGTTGCCATGAATTGACGAGCCCTAATTATGATACGAGTCATAGGGTCGATACGCGTAACGTCTGCAAAAGTCGTCCGTCAGTTCGGGATAGGCTGGAATCGCATCGGATAGAGAAATGATTCAGAAACAAGTCTTGAAATTTGAAAATGGAGAATCAAGAATTCCAACATTACAATTAGATTGGCTGTCGCTTTATCGAAGAAATTGGGAATCAGAAAAACGACGTTCCGGACGTCGGGGGTAAAATTACCCTTTTGCCCCTCAAGCCCTAACCTTGCCTATATTATTGGATGAGGATATTTTAGTCATAAACCACACCCAAGACTACCGAAAATTTGAAGAAACCATGGCCATTGGATAAACTTTGACTGACACCTTGGACAAGTGTCAAAAGATCAAGCCATGATATTGATAGAGCCACTTTTTACCAACCATTCAACTCACCTTGACTCTTGAAATTGGTATAAACCCTCATTATCTCACTCACATGGCCGAACACCCTCATTCCTCCCTTTCATTTTCTTCTTCTTCTTCTTCTTCTTCTTCTTCAAGCCTGGAAACCACTCGCCGCCCGACCGGATTCTATTCGCCCGTTCGCTGCCATCGACCGCCACTTCGGGCGATCTCCAGTCGCCGAGCTGACTATCCACTCCTTCCTTAACCTCTTGCCGACGTTCTCGAAGTAGAAGCGAGTCATTTGACTTAGTGAGGAGCTCCGGCCAGCCAATCTCTCGAAAGCCAACGGAAATCATCGCAACCAGAGGTAAGCCATGTTTTTTGCCTCTTAGGATCTCGAAATCTTGGAGTTTTGCAACCAAAGTTTGTGGACATTTAGGGGATACATAGATTGATCTGTGGTAAAAAGTTTGGGTTAATTTGATGGAGTTTTGACTCCAAATGGGTCGTGTGTTTGAAGGGCTAGAACTGACCGGTTGAGGACTTGGGAAGACCGGTGTCGTTCAAGGACTTTCCGGCGTCGCCCTTACTCCAAATTTTCGATGAGGCTCCCCAATCCTTAGAACTACATGTTAATAAGTAGATTAGTGAATAAATTAAGGATTTGAGGTAGTTTAAGGGCTGTTAGGTTGGGATATACACAGAATCGAGTATGCCTGGTTCGGTTCTATGCATACCGGTTCTGTGGGAGCTGTTGGTGGTTGTAATTGAGCTCCAAATTCATTGTTGAGAAGTGTTAGAATGTTAATTGATTGACCCATGAGGTGTATGATTAGTGGGGAGACGATTTGAGCGAGGAAATTAACGATTGGATGAAATTTCCTTAGGTTGCGCAGTTGCGTCACTCTTGGGCTAGTAGGGCCGAACCCTTGAGGTGCTTGGAAGAGGAATTACATTGCATAAAACTTGAGGTAAGGGGATTCTAAGCCTTTGATAGAAGGATTGGACTTAATTAGGCAAGTCGAATGCAAGTCTGCTTAATTCTTGGAAGATTTGAAAGTGATTGTTCATTGTACGTCCTAGGAGGATATAGATGATTCAAATGCTTGACCATGCTTGTGCCTTCAGTGGTTTGTCACATTTGAGTATTGAACTTGATTGCTTCGTATGCCATAAGTGTGTCATTCGTGCATGAGTTGCACTTGATTGTGTGTGATATACATTAAATGAACTTATGGTTTACTTGAGGAGTTGTGACACCCTGAGGCGTATGAGACGCGGGGTTGAGAAGGCCATAGTCCTGATGCGTTGAAACGCGAGACGGAGTTGTGATGTGTTGACATAGGCCTGGATTGAAATTGAAAACCTGATACATTTACGCGGGTTTGTCAATGAGACGGTCTAATGCATTTACGCGGACCGAGCCTAAGGCGTTCTAAACACGGGCATGGAAGTGAGGAGGCAGGAAAGGGTGGAAGGCGTACTATGACTTGTTTATGTGCGCTTGAATTTAGTGACATAATGAGATGCCTGGATTGCATGTTTGATTTCCATGTGTTACCTTGTGATAGTTGAATGCCTTTATGATCTTGTGCGAATTGATTGTGATTGTACTTGCCTGAGTGGACGGTCAGCCTAACCTAGGGTTAGGATCCACCTTACTGAGATGTATATGTTACCCCTTTGTGGGACCCCCTTCTTTACAGATCCTAGACCCTAAGGATGTGGCCCATCAGATTTAGCGACCCTAAGGAGATATCGATTTATTTTGACGAGTTCCCTGACGGGCAGGAGACCATTTATGTTAGAAAGTGTACGGTTGTTTGGATAGACGAGGGTGATAGTAGCTGGAAGCCTCATAGATATGAGGCTTGATTTAGAAAGGTAGGAGATGTTAGCACAGGGCCACTGAAGCACACTGATGTGCCTCATGGAGTGATCCCTAGCTGGTGCCATCCCACCCGGGATTCAGTGGAGGCTGAGGGGTCAGTCGCCAGTTTAAGGTACAATCTTGAGAGGACCCCGATCTTGGAGGACACGGAGGAGGTCATAGTGGTCGAGGCTACCGAGGATGACTTGGTGGAGCCGTCCGCGGACGAGACCCTCGATGATACAGTGGAGATTTGCTCAGAGACTTTCTAGGAGTATGAGCCTACTGAGGAGGTTGAGGAGACTGATGACTCCAGCAGCTTGACTTAGGAGCTCCTGGTTTACTAGTCTGACATTTTGGCGGTGACCTTGATGCCCATTCCTTTTTGGTGATGATGATGGACCTTTTTTGTACTCACCCTGTCACCCCTACTGACTAACGGATCCGGTTTACTGTGCCCTTGTATGAACAGTTGGGAACCTATGTATGTATTAATATTATCGTTACCTAGGTCCCATTTTACATTTGTACGGAGGAGTTTTATATTGTCGCTTCCGCATGCTATTTATTGATGATATATCTCTCGATCTATACGTGCACCCTAGGACCTCGAGAAATAGTTTGTGCTTATAAGGAGTCACGCGCTCGTGCCCGGGGCGCGGGGCGTAATAGTGTGACATTATGAGTTTTTTATCATTTCGAGACCTTTGAATGTAAGATATCTATCGAAGTATTTCAGTTATGTCTTGCTCGGATCTGATCAATCTCGAGTTAATTAACCGAAGGGAAAAGGCTAACGCATAATGAGGTACGTGGACTTGGGAAACTCGATTAGAAAACGACACTTTGACCATAAGGATGGTCAAAAGAACATTTAGAACCGAGGCCGATCTAAAAACGATTAAGGAAGACATTGCTAGTGTTGTACGATTGGGATGCGGGTGATACCGCTTAACCAAAGTATAATTTGTAAATTTTTCCTAAATCGAATTGGGACGATCGTTGCCATCGGAGCTAGCGATAGATCCTCGCGATTACATGACAACTAAAGTTGCTGTAGTTTGAGTTGTCCTAAGTGTGATGAGAATCACAGAGTTGATACGCATAAAGTTCGCAAGAGCCACTCGTTAATTCAAGACAAATTGAAATTTCGATCGACGAAAAATCGATCATGAGATAGGACCTTGAAATTTGAAATTGGAAATGAGGGATTCCAACATTTGATATGGATTGGACGCTGCCTTATCGAGGGTAGAAAATATCTGAAAAATGAAATTTCGGACGAAAGGTGTGAAAAGACCATTTTGTCCTTGGAGAGTTAACCTTGTCTAATTGATTTGAGAAAAGCATTTTAGTCATTTGACATTTCCTTCTTCCCCAAGGAGGCTGCAGAAAATTAAGGGGGCAAGAAGTAATTTGAGCTTTGATATTATTGACTAAGGACAAGTGTCATTATATGGGTGATGGTCATTAATTTCCCACTCACTTTTAATCTTCTAGAACATTGACCATGGTTGAATGAAGCCTCATTCCATCCACTATCTCCCTCAAAATTTCGTGGACCAGCCCTCCCCTTCCCTTCATTTTGAGTTTTTCCTCAAGAACAGAAACTGCTCTGTTTCGACCAGCTTCTATCGCTCTGTTCGGTCCATATAAGGGCCATCTCCGGTGACCGTTTAGTGACGGTCGACCATCACAGATTATTTTAACCTGTCCTTGACAAGCTCCAATTGGTTTTGTGAATTTTGGAGGTCTAGTTAATTTATAGGAATTTTTGGAAGAAACCGGACGGATTCTGAGCTAACTGAGAGAGAGAGCTATGGTTCACCCTCTTAGAGACTTCAAATGGCTTCGAATTTTTTTTTTTATGAAAGTTATGTATTACTAGGTTTACTGAGCTGAGGCCACTGTTTTGGTTAAGTTTCAATTAGGTTTTGATGGTTGAATCGAGGTGGTTTTTAAGAGCAGAATCTGACCGCCGGTTGATCTAGGATGAAGTGAGCTGTTCGGAGGTCTTAGGAGTGCTATTTAGCTTTGAATTTCATCGTAGGACTATATAACATATTAATTGAGGTTTTAGCAAGAGGAATTGGTGATAAATTGGAGTTTAAGGTGATGCATGGACTGTTTAATGCATGAGGAAGCATAATCGATTTTGCTATGTTTTAGATTTGTGCAAACCGGTTCTGTTGGGGGCTGTTCTTGGCGTCATCATGCTCTAAATGTGGTGTTAAGACATACTAGAATGTCGTTTAGGGTGTTATTAAGGTGTACGATGGGTGGAATTGAAGTAAGAAAAGAGAAATGGATTGAAACGATGATTTGTCGCTGAAGTATCTTGCTGCCCTGTTTTTGGACAGTGGTGTTTGGGATTGAAGCAGGCTTTAACAAGGGACTTTCGGTGGAAATTTGCTAATTGGAACGAAGGTAAGCGACCCCTAAACCTATATTAGAACATTTGGACGCAACTGGATGATTTTATTGTGGAATCGATAAGTTGACGATTTTGTTATGATTGGTTGAGTGGAAATTGACTGGAATTGTTGAGGAGTGGGCTAAGAGCGCTTGCTTGTTATTAAAATTGTAGTTCTTTTGACTGACTTGGTGATGTGCTTGTCGGTATGTCTTACTTGATTATGTGGCAATAGGGTATGTGACTCTCAAGTTATGTTTGGCGATAAAGTACAATCATTTTGGTAAGCAAATGATTTATGATCGGTTTTCTAAAGTTTCTCACGGTGAGAATGTGATTAAATGATTGTGGAGACAATTCTTGACTTGAGATGTTTGTTGATGTACATGATATCCTGAGGCGTCTTAACGCGGGATCACATCATGAGTAACTCTGAGGCGTTTTAACGTGGGGTTATGGCTCGATTGTTATCATGAGGCGTCTTTACGCGGGATAAGAATTTGTACATTCTAGCATGAGTTTGGAAATAAGCTCGTAAACCTGATGCGTCTTAACACGGGTTTATTTGTCTTGGTAGTCTAATGCGTTGAACTAGGACTAATCATTGAGTCGTGGATTGAGAATTTTATTGGTTATTAATTCCTGTGGTGTTGATGTGGTTCTTGGCCAGTACGAAAGCTTGGGTAACTTTCTTTCTATATTTATTTTATATGTCATCTCTTTACAAGTCGTATGATGTGACGCTCACATGTAAATATTTTATGCCTTTATGCTACCGTTGTTTGTTGTTATGACTGTTTTATCTGATGGGACTGATGGTCTAATTTAGGATTAGGGTAGCTAGTTGAGATGTAAGTCTCACCCCGTCGTGGGATCCTTTTTCTTTCCAAATCCCAAACTTTGAATATGTTGCCTACGTTCCTAGGAGATCCCAAGGAGATGGCAGCTTATTTTGAGGAATTTCCAGATAGACGAGGTATAGTTTATATCAAGAAGAGTACGATAGTATGGGTTGATGAGGGGGAGGAAGATTGGAAGCCACATCGTTTTGAGGCCTGGTTCAGGAGAGTTGGAGAAGTTACCACTGGTCCATTAAAGGCTCACGAGGTTCCAAGACATGTAGTTCCATCATGGTGCCATCCTTCTCGAGATGAGATCGAGATAGATGGTTCTGTGGTAGACTCGAGGAACGTTCCAAATGAGACCCCGGCTAAAGAAAAGAGTATCGAGGTGATCGAGATTTCTGACTCGGAGGATGAGATGGAAGAGCACACCATAGAAGTATGATTAGAAACTTTCTCGGATTACGATCCCGTAGAGGACATGAGTCGAGCCGAAGATACTAGTACCACTTAGTGGGCTCGAGATCACACGACCGTTAGAGTTGTCTTTTGGTGGTGGCAATCTTTTTTGTGGGGCTTAATGGTTATTTTTTGTTCACCCTTTTGTCTTCCTCGACCTTAGTTAGTAGTATTAGCTAGTCCCTGGCCTCGTTTGTATAAACTCATTCTCTTGATATGTAAATCACTATTTTCTTTGTCCTGTGTCTCATTCTTTGTTTTGTTTTGAATTACCTTGCCTGGAGTTATGTATTTATTTTCTTTTACTCTTTCGCATGCGAGTCTCATTTATTTAACATCGTAAAAAAAGGTATCCCGGGATTGAATTTACGACATAAGCGGATGAGCGCACTCGTAAGGTGAGCGGGGCGTGACAGAGGGAGAGCGGAGAGTTCTTTAGCTCCAGCAGCAATTAAGGTCGCGAGTTCAAATTTTGCACAAAAAGGAGAACAGGGTAGTAATGGTTCTAGCAGGGGAGGAGTTGCAGCTAAGCGATACTTTAAGCGTCAAGGACTGGGGCATTTCGCAGCTGATTGCTCGAACCGGTAGATTGTGACCTTTGTTGATAACTCAATGCTTTTTGAATATCCGAATAACAAAGAATCTGAAGAAGAAAGAGAGAATGCGTAATCAGATCGAGAGGACATTCTCTATGTCAATTCTGGTGAGTCTCTAGTTGTGCGTAGGATTTTAAATATTGCTGAGGTAGATGATGAATTGTGGCTTAGGCATAATATCTTTCATACGAAGTGCACTAGTGGAGGAAAGATGTGTAGTATGATGATTGATGGAGGAAGTTGCGAAAACGTGATATCTACTACTGTGGTCGAAAAGTTGGGATTGAAAACTGTTGAACATTCTCAACCCTATAAATAGTCATGGCTTAAAAAGGGAAATGAAGTTGAAGTGAGCAAGAGGTGCTTAGTGCAGTTATCGATTGAGAAGAAATATACTGATGAAGTGTGGGGTGACGTAGTTCCAATGGATGCCTGTCATATTTTGTTGGGAAGACCTTGGCAGTTTGACATGGAAACACAGCATAATGGATTCAAAAATAAATACACCTTCAAGAAGGATGGTTGGATCATTACTCTGGGTCCTTTAGATTTGAGAAAAGAAGGAAAAAATAATTTTCTTTCTAAATCAGAATTTCAGGAAGAGGCGGCGAGTGCGCCAGAGCTTTTTGCTGTTGTAGTCATGGAGCAAAATCTTGATAGTCCAGAGATTCCAACTCAAGTTCTACCTATATTTGAAGAGTTTGCTGATATCGTACCAGAGGAATTACCACCCATGAGGGACATTCAACTCTGTATAGATCTCATTCCTGGAGTTGTTATCTATAATAAGGCAGTTTATAAGATGAATCCTAAGGAGCATGAGGAGATGCAAAGACAAGTGCAAGAATTATTAGAAAATGGTACAATCCGAGAGAGCATGAGCCATTGTGCAGTGTCGACTTCATTGGATCCAAAGAAAATATTTATGCCTCGACTTCGAGAAAAGCGAGTGAACAAGCGAGGCGACGGCATTGGCTTTTACTCGCAGGGCCATCGAGCGATCATACCTCGCTTCAAGAAAAGCGAGGCGCGTAAATATTTTTGTACGTAAATATGATCGCTTCGCGACCCCACGAGCAAACGTCGTTGTCTCCCTCGTTTTTCTTAAAGTCAAGGGGCGTAAATATTTTTTTGACGACGGGACCGCAAACCGACGAGACAGCGTCGAAAAAATATTTATGTAAACTAAAAAAATTAAAGTAGTTTACTCGGCAGTTTAAAAATGCAAGACCCAAAATTTTAAATAATCTGTTTTTTAATCTAATATTATAATTTTTTATTTTTAAATTAAAAAAAAAAACAAAACCCCTCCCTCGGCAATTAATTTGTTGAGGGAGAGGGAGTGTTGCGGATCCCACATGGGGAGCCGCAACACTCCTTTGCTCAGGAGCAGGGCCCACGGGTGGGCTCCCAAGTTTCCCTTGGCAATTAAATTGCCGAGGGAGACCTAAAATGGTTAATATTTTTTTAAAAAATTAATTTTGTGAATTTTTATTTTTTTTGTATTATTTTGGCAAAAAAACTCATTTTAGTCGGCTGATTCTAAGGCTGTGAAATAGACATATGGTTCAATAGGAGCCGTCAGATTAAATTCGAATAATCAAAAATAATAATAATAAATGGAACATCGTCGTTTTGAGGATAGGTCGCGCGGGTCCGGGTCTGGGCCGGGTTTTGGTCCGAGTGGATCGGATCGACCCGGCCTGAATCATTTTTTAGTAAAAAATTCAAAAATGATTTTTAAAAATAAAAAATCAAAAAAATTCTAAAAAATGTTAGAAAATCCTAAAAAAATCCCAAAAAAATGTAGAAAAATTGTAAAAAATTCCTAGACATTCCAAAAATTCCCAAAAATTGAGGAATGATGTGACATCCTGATTTTCCAGTCATTTTCAGACTCATTAATGAGAAGTATATCTAGCGATGTGTTTCGATCATATCTTGCTCGAATCTGATCAATTTGAGTTGACTGACCAAAAGGGAAAGGCTAACGCGAGACAAGGTACGTGAACCTAGGAAACTCGAATAGGAAATGACGTTTTGACCATAAGGATTGTCGATGGGACATTTAGAACCACAAAAGGCCGATCTAAGAACGATTAAGGAATGCATTGCTAGCGTTATACGATTGGAACACGGGTGATTTGCAAAATTTTCCTAAGTCAGACGGTGACGATCGAAACCATCGGAACTAGTGATAGACCCTCACAATTACATGACAACTAAAGTCGCTATGAATTGACGAGCCCTAAATGTGATATGAATCATAGGGTCGATACACGTAATGTCTACAAAAGCCGCCCGTTTGTTCGAGACAGGCTGGAACCACGTTTGATAGAGAAAACAATCAGAAACGAGTCTTGAAAATTGAAAATGGAGAATCAAGAATTCCAACGTTAGGTTTGGATTGGCCATTGCCTTATCGAAGAATATTGGAATGAGAAAAACGATGTTCCGGACGTCGGGGGTAAAATTATCATTTTGCCCCTCAAAACCTAGCCTTGCTTATATGATTGGATGAGGGAATTTTGGTCTTTATTATACCCCCCAAGGCTGCCAAAAATGAGAGAAGATTATGGCCATTGGATGAAGCTTGATTGACACATGGGATATGTGTCAATAGATCAAGCATTGAGTGGTCATGTCCACTTTCCCCAACTACCATCAACTTATTGACTTTGAAGTTGAATATAGCTCTCTCTCTCTCTCTTCTTGGCCGGCCATATACCCTCATTTCATCGAGAGCTCTTCTTCTTCTTCTTGTTCTTCCTCTCCTTTCTGCTGCTCGCCGACCGAACCTGTGCCTCCCGTTCGCCGCCGCCGACGATCCCCTCCGGCAACTTATAGCCGACGAATCGACCATCCCCTCCTAGCTTAACCTCTTGTTGACATCCTTGAAGTGGAAGCGTGTCGATTGACACACTGAAAAGCTCCGGCCAGCCGATCTCCCGCAAGCCAACGAAAATTGTCGCAACCTGAGGTAGGCAATGTTTCTGACCTCTTAGGACCCCGAAACTTTAGATTTTTGCAACCAAATTTTGTGAAAATCTAGGGGACTCATAGAGTGATCTGTGGTAAAATTTGAGGTTATTTTGATGGAGTTTTGACCCCAAATGGGTCTTGTGTTTGAAGGACAGAAACTGCCTATTGGAGGACTAAGGGAAACCTGTGAGATTCAAGGTGTTTCCGGCGACGACTCGGCCCCAAATCTTCGGTGAGCCTCCTAAACCCTTAGATATACATGTTAGCAAGTAGGTTAGTGAATAAATGGTGGATTTGAGGAGGTTTAAGGGCTGAAAAATCTCGGTATACACAGAACCGAAAATAGCCCGGTTCGGTTCTGTGTAAACCGGTTCTGTGGAGGCTGTTATGGGTTGGTTTTGAGTCTCAAATTTATCAATGAGACATGCTAGACTGTCGAGGATCATGTTATTAAGGTTGGTGGTTCATTAATGGGTGAATTGAGCAAGATAAATTGATGATTGGTTGGAATTTCATAGGTTACGCGGCAGGCTTGGTCTTGGACCACTTGGACCGAATTTAAGGAAGTGCTTGAGGAGAGGATTTGTGATATTAAGCTTGAGGTAAGGGAACCCTAAATCTATGATAGGAAAATTGGACTCAATTGAGTGAGTCGGTGATATTATGATTGATTTTGAGAGACCTCAATGAGATTATTCTTTGTGTGCATCCTAGAATGATATGGAAGGCTTGAATGTGTGCCAATGCTTGTACTTGAATTGTCTACCATGTCTGAGTGTCGCTCTGGTTGTCTTGCATGCCATGAATATATGAATTGTGCTTGAGTTGTACATAGTGTTATGTGTGTGAGTTGAATGAGAATCATGGCATGAGTGTAACATGGTGAGACCCTGATGCGTATGAGACACGAAGTGGTGTGACGGATACCCTGAGGCGCGGGGTTGGAGTTATATGGCACCATGATGCGTATGAGACGCGGGGTTAAGAAGGCCATAGTCCTGATGCGTTGAAACGCGAGACGGAGAAGTGATGTGTCGACACTGGCTTGTAGTAACATTGAAACCTGATGCGTTTACACAGGTTGTCAATGACGATCTGATGCATTTACGCGGACCGAGCCTGATGCGTTCTAAATGCGAGCATGAGAATGAGGCAGGTGTGAAAGGTGGAAGTGGAGGTGTGACATGGTGGAATGTGCATGATCTTAGTGATGTGTTGTGATGCCATGACTGCCTGCCTAACATCTGCATGAGTGTTATTATTTGAATGCCTTATATGTCTATCTGCATAATATGTTAGTGTTGATGACTGCCTGGGTGGACTGTCAACCTAACCTAGGGTGAGGACCCTTTTTACTGAGATGTAAATCTCACCCCGTTGGGGACCCTCTTTTTATAGATCCTAAGTCTTGAAGATATGGTCTATCCATTTTGGTGACCCCAAGGAGATGACAGTCTATTATGAGGAGTTCCCTGACGGGCAGGGAACTATTTATATCAGGAAGTGTACTGTGGTTTGGGTAGACGAGGGTAGTACTAGTTGGAAGCCTCATAGGTATGAGGCCTAGTTCTGTAAGGTCGAGGATGTGTCCATAGGGCCGCTGAAGCCCACTGAGGTGCCCTAGGAAGTGATCACTAATTGGTGCCACCCCGCCCGGGACTTAGAGCAGGCTGAGGGGTCAGTTGTCAGTTCGAGGAATGGACGGAGATCATGAGGAGATCATGGAGGATACCATGGAGGAGGAGGTCATAGTGGTTGAGGTGACTGAGGAGGATCTGGTGGAGCCATTTGCTGAGGAGATCATGGAGGATACCATCGAGGTTCACTCGAAGACCTTCATGAAGTACGAGTCTACGAAGGAGGCAGAGGAGACCGAGGACTCCAACAGCTCGACTTAGGAGCTCCCAGCTTGCTAGTTGATCTTTGGATGGTGATCCCGACCTTGTTTCTTGTTGGATGTTGATGATGGGTCCTTTTGTGTACTTACCCCGTCACCCCCTTTGGTTAGTGGATTTAGTTGCCATGCGTCTGTATGAACTTTTGGATATTATGTATTGTAGTCTTCTTGCTATCCCAATCCCATTTTACTTGTTGTATGGAGGAGTTATTACATTGTCGCTTCCGCGTGCTATGTATATTATATGTCTCTCAACTCTTCTGTGGATCCTAGGACATCGAGAGATATTCGGTATGCTTGTAGGGAGTCGCGTGCTCGTGCGTGAGGTGCAGGGCGTAACAAATGACCACAGATAACTGGTCAATCCTATTTTTGGGATTTGTTATCCGTTCTTCTAGGAATTGACGATATTGCCCTTTAGGGTTAAATTGCCTCTGTTTTGTATATGAGATAGGTCGAGAATGCCAAGATAAGAATTAGGGTCAGTCAGGTGACCAATTCTTATGCTTGGGTTTTCAAATCTCAACTTTTTTCTGAAAATGACGATTTTACTCCTCAAAAGGTAAATCGTCTTTCTTATTCCGGTCGAGTCATGAAAATTGCTCAAAATTAGGATTTAGGTTTGGTGGTTGACCAATCTTTTTGCTTGGGATCTTCACTTCTCATCACCTTCTGTAATGACGATTTTACCCCCCAAAGGTTAAATCGTTTCTAAAATTTCAGAAAAATTCTGAAAGTTTTCGAAATATAAAAACTGGATTGGTTTGGTAACCAATCCTATTTCCATCATATTTTAACTCTACGTTTCATTTGAAATGACAAATTTGCCCTTTTTGGGCAAATTGTCTCAAAACTCTTCAAAATTATGATTTTGCCCCCTCCAAGGTAAATCATGTCAAGAACACTCCTGAGCCTTGATTGACGTTTCTCTAGGCTAATAGGGCCTTACTAGGGATGTTACGTTGTGTTCATGTGATTTATCAACACGTTTTGGATCCTCGATTTGCGCATTTATTTGTACTAATTGTGAGTGCTAAGGTTGTGACATTCTGATTTTCCTATCATTTCGAGACTTATTAATGAGAATATATCTAATGATGTATTTCAGTCGTATCTCGCTCGGATCTGATCAATCTCGAGTTAATTGACCAAAAGGGGAAGGCTAACGCGAGACATGGTACGTGGACCTAGGGAACTTGAATAGCAAATGACGCTTTGACCATAAGGATTGTCAAGGGGATATTTAGAGCCATGAAAGGCCGATATAAGAACGATCAAGGAATGCATTGCTAGCGTTATACGATTGGAGCGCGGGTGATGCTGCTTAACCAATGTATAATTTGTAAAATTTTCCTAAATCGAACAATGACGATTGAGACTGTCGGAACTAGTAATAGATCATCGCAATTACATGACAACCAAGGTCGCCATGAACTGATGAGCCCTAAGTGTGATATGAATCATAGAGTCGATACGCGTAACGACTACAAGAGCCGTCCGTCAGTTCGAGATAGACCGAAATCACATCTGACAGAGAAAAGATTCAGAGATGAGTCTCGAAATTAGAAAATGGAGAATCAATGATTCCAACATTATAATTGGATTGGACGTCGCCTCATTGAAGGAGATTTGAATTAGAAAAACGACGTTCCGGACGTCTAGGGTAAAATTACCATATTGCCCCTCAAGTCTTAACCTTACCTTAATAAGTGGATAAGGACATTTTGGTCAATTACAATATCCCTTGGATGCTGAAAATTAAGAAAAATAACATCCCTTGGATGAAGACTTGATTGACATGAAGACAAGTGCCAAAGGATTAGGCTTTGACATTAAATGTCCAACTTTTAACCACTATTCTTCATGGTTGACCCTCAAATTTGTGCATACAACCCTTCACCTCCTCCATTCTACCGAAAACCCCTCTCTCCATAGCCATCTTCTTCTTCTTCTTCTTCTTCTTCTTTAAGCCGTGAGCTGCTGTACCACTGACCAGCCACTGCCGCAATCTTCGCGCCGCTCGACCGCCGTCTCCGATGACCTTCAGCCATCGAGCCAACCACCAAAGTCTTCTTCATCCTCTTGCCGACCAGCTCCAACTTGAATCAAGTCATTTGACCCACTAAGGAGCTCCGGCCAGCCATTTTCCCGAGAGTCGATGGAAACCATCGCAGCTGGAAGTAAGCTGCTGTTTGAACTCCGTAGGACCTCGAGTCGTTTGAATCTTTCAGTCAAATTTTGTGAACATCAAGGTCACATGTATACTGAGTTCTGGTAAAAATTTAGGCTAAAATTTGATGGAGATTTGATGATGAAATGGTGTCGCCTTTGATGGATAGAAATTGACCGGGTGTAGGCTTGGAGGAACCGGCGCCGTTCGTGGACCATTTGAAGTCGTCTTGAGCTCAAATTTTCGATGAGGCTTCCCAACTCCTAGAACTATACGTTAGCAAGTAGATTAGTGGTTAAATTGAGGATTTAGGATAGTTTAAGGGCTGATTGAGTGGGTATGCACAGAACCGAAAATGCCCTATTTCGGTTCTGTGCATACCGAAACTTTGGGGTTGTTTGGGATTCAATTGAGCTCAAATTTCATCATTGAGATGTACTAGGATGTTGATGAATGTGTCGTTGAGGTTTATGCTCTGTGGTGAATTGAGCGAGAAAAGTTGACAAATTGATTGGTTCTGCTAGAATTGTTCGCTGCCTTGTTGAGGATTGCTTGGACCAAATTGTTGAAGTGCTTGAGAGGAGAATTTTGCTAAATTGATCCTAAAGTAAGAAGTTTCTAAACCTTGGCTAGGAGGATTGGACTCGATTGGGTGAATTAGGTGTGAATTAGGTTGGTTATCGTGAATTATGGTGTGATTGTCTAATGTGTGTCCTCGTGATATGTCGATGGCTTGAACGCTTGTTGAATGCTTGTGCCATGAATTGATTGCCACTTGTGAGTGATGAGATTGATTGCCTTGCATGCCATAGATATCTAGCTCGATGCATGAGCCTGTACTCTATCATAAAGTTTAAAATGAAAAAATACCCCAAGGCGTTGAGACGCGGGCTGTATGGATTGATACCCTGAGGCGTTGAGACGCGGAGTTGTGTTGAATCGTATCCTGATGCGTTGAGACGCGGGACGGAATTTGATATGTGTCGACACAGGCCTGGAATGAAATTGAAAACCTAATGCGTTTACGCGAGTTTGTCAATGGGATGGTCTTAGGTGTAATTACGCGGACCGAGCCTGAGGCGTTATAAACGTGGACGTGAATCAATAGAGGCCTGAAAGGGTGGAAGGTGTGACCTGACTTGGTAATGCGTGCTTGGTTCGAACGATGAGATATGATGCCATGATTGTGTGCTTGATGCTCATCTGTATCCATATGTATTTAATAACTGCTGAATGCATCATGTGGTTGTTTGTACATTTTGTTCTTGATTGCATTCATCTGAGTGTACGGTCAGCCTAACCTAGGTTTAGGACCTGTCTTACTGAGATGTAAATCTCACCCCGTTGCGGGATCACATTTTCAAATCTTAGACCACGAGAATGTTGCCGATCAGACTTGGTGACCCGAAGGAGGTGTCCGCGTATTTTGAGGAGTTCCCGGACGGATGAGGAACCGTGAACGTTAAGAAATATACTGTAGTCTGGGTCGATGAGGGTGGAAGCAGCTGGAAGCCTCATAGGTTCGAGGCTTGGTTTCGGATGGTAGGAAAGGTTACTATTGGACCACTGAAGTCCTCTGAGGTACCCCGTATGGTTATTCCTAGTTGGTGTCATCCCGCTCGGGATTCTGTGGAGGTCGAGAGATCAGTAGCTTGTTCGAGGAACATTCTCGAGATGACCCAACCCTGGAAAACACCAATGAAGTCATTGAGATAGAAGCCTTCGAGGACAACCTAGTGGAGCAGTCAGCAGACAAGATAATGGAGGATACCGCAGAGGTACGCTCAGAGACTTTCTCGAAGTACGAGCCTACCGAGGATACCGAGGAGACTGACGACTCTAGCAGCCCGACCTAGGGGTTTCCGTCTTCTGGACTATTATTTTGTTGGGGACCTCGATGGTCCTTTTTCTTTTGGAGGCGTAATGGTTGTCTTTTGAGTTGATCCAGTTACCCCTACCGACTAGCAGGTTTAGTTTACTAGCGCTTTTGTAAGAACTCGTGGGAGGTTATGTATAGATGCGATTATGGTGTTCTTGCTATCCGTGTCCTCGCTAATGTTTGTACGGAGGAATTTATGTTATCGCTTCCGTATGCGAACGATTTTTATGCATCTCTTGAAATACGACTTCTGGGACACGAGAGAGTACGCTTGCAGGGTGTCGCGCGTCTGTGCCCAGGGCACGGGGCGTGACAAGAGTAGTCACTCCTATCTGCATAAATTCCTAGATTTAGGGTCTGTACCCCACTCATTTGCATGAAATCTTAGAGTTAGATAAATCATTCAACTTAGGTGCCAAAAGGGCGTCAACTCTGATAGTTGGCATAATAAAGTTCCCGATTTCATTTCTATGGTTTCTACATAATCGAATAGAGTGCTCTCAACTATTTGATAGGGTTTCCAATTGTACCCTCCGCGAAACGATTGGTGGTGACTCCTTGATATGTACACATATCACATGTCACTAGACCACACCAAAGGTCAATCACGTATTCCACTATTGCGATTTGGTATCGGACCTTGGGAGAGACCTACGTCCGATCAGACACTAACGGCCCATTAGCCCCCGCGCCACGCCTAGGGGAGAGGGTCGCGACACGTGGATGGCAGTTTTCCAGTTGGTTATTACTTCCATCGAAACGTCATGGCTTTCAGACTTGAAGATACCTGTGAAACGACATCTAGCAATAAATGCCGCAAGAGAAAAGGTGATCTTTCGAAATCATACCACGCTGAGCCATGTAGATTCGACGCCAAAGCTGAGGGGCATCGATTGGGAACGAGACAAAATAAGGACAATGAAATTAAAAAGGATGATATTGACATGGAACAAGTAACAATGGATCACAATACATATTGCTTAATTGTCGCGCCCCGAACCCAGCGAGCGCGCGAACATCCCACCAAGCCGTGCTTTTCTGAAAACTCCAAGATCCAACAGCCAATAACTTACAACTCTTTACAAATATGCACGCGAAAGCAGTGCTAATTCCAATCACAAATACATCAATAATCGATGACTTGGGACACAAGAGTACATCAAATTACCTTAACCAATTACTAAGAGATCAATTCCTAATTTACCAATTCGAAGTACATTCCTAATATCACAAGACAAATCCATTCTAAATACAATTGGTCAACTATCTCTTTAAATGCCAATCCTTGGCAAGCTTGCGCTTCCTTCGCCTAGAACCTGAAAAATTAAGCCCCCATTAGGGTGAGATATAAATCTCAGTAAGGTGGGTCCTAACCCTAGGTTAGGCCGACCGTTCACTCAGGCAGTCATCTATCCCGAAATCACACACTCATAATCATACTAGTGCATCAAGCACGAACAAATAAAACAACAACATGCAGATTATAGGCATGCAATGATGACATCATGTCACACTCAAATGATCATGTACACCCGTCCTGCCACTTCACAACATACACAATCAACGCCTACCTTAATCTCTAGCCCGCGATCTCGTCGTATCAGGCTCGGTCCGCGTAAACGTATCAGACCGTCAGCGGCAACTCGCGTAAACGTATCAGGTTCCGATAAATCACCAGCCCAATATCCTCATCTCATAACTCCGTCCTGCGAATAGTTCGCATCAGGATCGTGGCCAACTCAACCCCGCGATCTCGTCGCATTAGGGCGCCACATAATATCAATTCCACCCCGTGATCTCGTCGCATCAGGGTATACATCTGCTGCCTCGCGTCTCATACGTCTCAGGGCCTCTTCGTCTCGCGAGTAATTCGCATAAGGACCGTGGATATCTCAACCCCACGATTTCATCGCATCAGGGTGCCACACAATATTAACTCCACTCCGCGATCTTGTCGCATCAGGGCATCCATCTCTCGCCCCGCGTCTCATACGCCTCAAGGCCTCGCCATGTCATACTCATGCCATGATTCACTATTTAATGCACAAATAAAACAACAAGTGCATCTCATGCACAATTTGAAAATCCATGGCATGTGAGACAAACAATGACATTCGACATGGCTCACCATTTAAACATAGCAATATCACACATGTCTTTCTATAAACACTTAGGGTATTTTAAAAACTGCCCCTTTGGAATATCCTCCTAAATTGATCAAATTAAACCTTGACTCACTCAATCGAGTCCAATCTTCCTAGCATAAGGTTAGGAATTCCCTTACCTTGGGTTTGATTACACAATTTACTCCTCTAGAGTCTCAAAAGTTTCATCCCCCAATGTCCACAACCGGACTTGTCGCGCAACCTAATAAAATCCAATAAATTCCATAAATTTCCAAATCTAATTCAACCATCCATGAATCCTAATCCTCCATAGCATAATCATCAACATCTTAACATGTTCTAATCACCAATTTGAGATTCAAAATCCAACGCCAACAGCCCTTCATGGTTCGGCCATGCATAGAACCAAACCGGTTCCTTACGATTCTGTGCATGCCGTGAGCTACAAGCCCTAATTCAACTTCAAATCCAACATCTAGCCCTTATCCTACCTCTTAACATGTTTACATAAGGGTTTGGGAGGCTCACCGAAGGTTTGAAGTCGATTGGTCACTGGAAACTCGCCGAGCATCGCCGGTTCCTCCAAAGTCAAAATCAGGCAGATTCTGTCCATGATTTACAAGATCAATTCGAGGTCAAAACTTCATCAAATTGAACCCCAATTTTTATCACAGATTCATCTACATGTCTACTAGGTCTCCACAAAATTTAACGTCAAAACTCCAAAAATTCGGCCTTCAAAAGGATCAGAAACAGGACCTACCTTAGGTTGGGTCAATTTCCGTTGACTTCCAGGAAAACTCTTGGCCGGAGCACCTATGTGGTTTAAATGCCGTGCTTCCACTTCGAAGAGATCGGAAAGACATAGATCTAGGTTGGTATGGTCGGCCAAATTCCAGGTGATGGCCGGAGATGGCTGTCGGAACAGCCGAACAAGGCGGCAGGGGCTAGTCGGCTTCGGCAGAAACAAAGGAGGAAGAAGAAGATGTTGCTCGGTGGTTCTTAGGGGAGGTAGTGGCCGAATGAGGTGAGGAGAGAGAGAGGAAGATTTATACTCAAGCCCATGGTCAAAGCTTGAATGGTAGATAGCCAAAAGGTGGACATGACTTCTCTTTTGCCCATCCATTGACACATGTCCATTAGTCATTCCAATGAGATCCAATGGCCATCCTTTATTCTTGATTTTTTGTAGCTTATGGGGAGGGTTTATTGTCCAAAATTCCCTTCTTCAATTGCAAGGGCAAAATTCTAAGCTTGAGGGGCAAAATAGTCATTTACCCTCGACGTTCAGAACGTTGTTTTTCTTGTTTCAGAATTCTTTGATAGGGCGATGGCCAATCCAATTGTAATATTGAAATTCTTGATTCTCCATTTTTAATTTTTAAGGCTCATTTCTAATGGTTTTCTCTACCAGACGTGGTTCTAACCTATCCCAACCCGACGGGTGGGTTTTGCAGACATTACGCGTATCGACCCCGTGATTCATATCACGTTTAGGGCTCGTCAATTTGTGGCGGCTTTGGTTGTCATGTAATTGTGAGGGTCTATCACTAGTTCCCTCGACAATCCTTATGGTCAAAGCGCCGTTTCCTATTCGAGTTCCCTGGTCCACGTACCTCGTCTCGCGTCAGCCTTTCCCTTTTGGTCAGTCTACTCGAATTGATCAGATTTGAGCAGAATAGGACTGAAGTACATTTCTAGATATACACTTCTCATCAATGAGCCTGAAATTGACTGGAAATCAGAATGTCACAACTCTTCCCCCTTATAGAAATTTCGTCCTCGAAATTTGCAACCTTTTACTCATCCAATCCTTTGGGGTATTGGCGCCTCGTCGCATTTTCACTCTTCCGGATAATCCTTTCCATGGTTTGACGATCTTGCTCGTCCTTTTCAATCCAAAACTATCTTTCCCTTGGGACTTGTCTCCTTCAGTCCTCAATCTGATTTGCTGCTCTCCATTCTCTTTCGGTATTCATATCATTTGCCAGCAGCTCATTCTCGAGCGTTCGCCTTATCTCTTTCATTTGTCTATAACCATTATTACCAAGCCCTCACTTGCATACACTCTTAATGTCCATACCCTTACTCCTTAAACATTATTACCAAGCCTTCAAATTAATGTCCACCCTTCGGCGTATTACTCCTTTCAAGCTTCCTTTCTCGCTAACAGAGATTCAAGGGCTTTATCAATTAGCCCTCTATTAATCAAATCGAGTTATGGCCCTCTTACTCCTTAAACATTCACATGGTTATTTCCGTAGCAATCCATTCTCGACTCCATCCGAAAATTCCCTTGGATCAAAGTGATCCTTCAACTTTCATCGTCATGTCCTTTTTCTTGTCAGCATGTCTAATGCTTGACTTCATGTTAGACCAATCCTACTTTCAGTCCATTCATCGATAGCATTGATGCGATTTGGCACACCTTTGTGCCATCCCAAAGGACACCATAATTCCTCCTTGAATCTCGATGAGGTCATCTCCTTAAATTTCCTTTTAATACTGGACTCGTGCTTTCGTCCATAGGCCTGAAGGGTTCCATCCATTCCTATAATCACTCTAGTAACGGTGTTTAATCATGGTACACCTTAATATCCTTCTAGCCCTCGGCTAGATATTTCCAATAGCCATCATGCTAGTTTATTAGCGAACTTCCCATTTAGGAGTTGAATTTCTTATTTCTTGAGGGAAGATCTGTCCCTTCATCTCCAATTACTCAATGCTCAATTCCCAACTAGAGGCATCTGCTAAACAATTCACCCTTCCTTAGCGATACGAATATCGCTACAACAACACTTGGGTGATCTCTTCGTTCCACATGCCTCGCCTTCAATTTCCTTTAGGCAGTCCATGCTTTTAATCTCTTATAGTTCACATAACTTCGAGGTCTTTTCTTTATTCATGCAACGCTCTCGTATCCACAAGCAATTTCATCCTTCGGCGTTGCTTCTTGTTCAATTCCTCTCAGAAAACTACTACTCAATATCTTTGGAGTAGATATACACTTGAAATCTTCTTCCACCCAAGTAAGATTTTTCCAAATCTTGTTGCGAGAATATTCGCAAACCAATTCCAATCATGCTCTAAGCATGCCAATTCATGTGGCCTTACTATCACGACGTACAAGCAGTATCCATTTCAAATCGCCTTGTTATGCCTCAAGTTCCATTCTGCGTCGTGTCATTACGACCTTCATAAGTTTTTCAATTTCCAACTGAAATTGTCATAGACAGCACAGTCATTGGCTTAGCTCGAGTCCTCGAAAACTCTTTTCACGTCCATTCACCCATTCGTGTTATGTATCGCCCTTAGTCCATTTCACTAATAGAACAACTCTTGGGGGGAAATCTTTCCACGATTCGTCCGTAACAATTCACCAATCTCAGTAAATCTCAACTTCCCGTAACTCACATCGACTATAGTCGATTTATCACTCATTCCAGTCCTCAAAGGATTTATCACTTATTCCAATGCGTGAATCCTACTTCATTAGGTCTACAACTTGCACTTTTCACACTTAGCATGCAATAGACATTTCCTTAGAACCCATATTACACTCTTCAAAAATCGTTCATGTTTTTCATGGCTCCTTACATGAATTCAACCATCGCCTCTTAAAATGGTAACGACCAACTCAACCATTCCTTGGGCACTTAGTTCGGCGATTATCAACTTCCTTCCGCCAGATGTCGAATCTTTCAAACTATTTCTCGCACTTCTCACTTGAGAGCTCGGACTTTGGCTCTCTGTTGTCATGGGTCTCCTCTAGGACCACACAACATTTTATTTATTATTGTCACTATTTTCTCGAGAAGCATTGGTGCTTTAGCCTCTGAGTTCCATAACTCACTGATGCGACCTTATTCCAATTTCGTTCGTTCCACTGAACGACAACATTATCCTGGAATTCAACATTGTCTACAAGACTATCTATTAGATTTCACTTCTAGTAGTCATTCAAGTTCTGCGTATTCTTCTCGATACAGATGCTCAATCATAATACTAAGATAATTTAGAGTTTTTCTTCCTTTTACAATAGGGTCTCTTACCCTAAGAAAGAAACTACACAACTCCGTGGCATTTTCTCACTTCAAATTCACCTTGTAAGTATTCTCTAAGCGCTCTTTTCATTTACTACATCATCCACTGGAATCATAACTAGTCAGGACTACCAAGTTTGTTCACTTTTCTTTTCGTCAATGATCAATTCATGGTCCAATCACCCTTTAAGAACAATGCCCTATTCTTTAGGGAATAGCAACTCATGATTTCATTCCTCAGGGTTCCAATTCAATCAACCGATCTCAGGAAAATCATTAACTCCAGGCAACCCAGCATGCCGATTCTTCTTCTACCTCATTCATAATAGAAAAGACTTACTACTCACTTTCCACTATGTGTCTTACGCCCAAGTAATCGGCCATTTCCCGTAGGCACATTCCACATTCACATTGAACGTCTCTTTGCTCGTAATCCATGAGCATGAGTTCTCTTATTCATAAATCTTTCGATCATCCTCCTCTTTTGCTGAGTCCCATCATCATTCCTCAAAATCAAGAGTAACAATCGGCCATATGGTTCTCAAGTTCCAATCCACTCAGGGACTTACTCATCTTATTCAAGGGTCTTTGACCACCTTTACCATATGCCTAAGCGACATTGAGAATTCTGTCTCATACGGGTCGATCATCCTATGATCCTTGCAAAAGTATTAGGATCCAAACAACCTTTGCTCTCAAGCAATCCCAATACGGTACTTCCCATCGAACAACTCAACAGAAGTTGGCTAGGGAGATCTCATGCCTCCGAGGGAATCCTTTTTCTAGTGACCTTTCACCAATCTTCAATAGCCTCTTAGGGCTAGTACTGCCAGGGTCACTTTCCTTCTTTAATGCACCCAAAATCTCTGAGGTTTTCTCACAAAATCCTCAATCCAGAGGGAGACAATTTCGAATCTCATCCCTCTACCTGACTCAATTAATTTTAGCCTTATACATAATCTTGCAAGCTTTTCTAAGCTCTCGTGGTCCTACCCACACATTCTATTTCGAAAAGACTTACTCAGAGTCCCTTCTTCGTGACTTCCATCACTTAACTCCTCGGTACTAATTGTCTCAGCGACTTGGGTAACAATGGTAGCCCCTTTTGAGCTCGCCTACCCATAAAAAAGTTTCCCATTTCTATTCGAGGTTCTTGGTACCCACTCAACTCTTGGGTCCCACGTGGTTCACAAACTCGAGTCAATTGCTCTGTTGATTTTCACATTCTGGTTACTCATCTTTACTCAGTTCTCATGATAAATCTTAGTTCTTGGATCGTTTCGTATCTCACATATACAAGCTAAGTGCTACTCTAGTGACCATACTTTGGTACTTCAGTCTTATCAGGTTCTCATGTCACTTGAACCACTATGATTCCCTCTAGGAATCCAAAAACTTAAGTCATTTACTCAATCCGACAGTCTCAAGCTGCTCCTCTCATTATATTTCACCATCAATCCTCCAGTGGTTACCAAACAACTCTCTAATGATACATAGGAAATTCTCAACTAATAGCCAAATATTCATGGATCTCAAACCATCCTTGATCTGTACTCATTCATCAAGCCAGCTTTAACGAGGCAACTTCTCCACTAACAACCATTACTAGGCTAGCCTCAACTAGGCAACTATCAAACAAGCACTCAAGGCAGCAACTCATTGAGTCAATAGCTCATACTCTAGGTCTAAAGGCATCCGCCACTCTAGCATAGTCACAATAGACTATCTTATCTCAACATGGCTCGGTTCAATGGGTATAAACCCCTTACGTCGTCTAACCTTCCGTCATACCTTGGCCAAACCAATCACATGAGGCTAATCATCGAACATGCCTAACAGGCCCATCACAATCATCACTTTTCTTTTTCAAAAGGCGTCCAATGCCAAGCACAAAGCTTCTAATTATGCCAATCATAGGCATCATTACACATGTCATGTCACTTTCGATCATCCTTGATGAGGATCAATCCGTGCCGCACATCCCTTATCCACAATTAGACTCAACCTGATACCTAGACTTTTCCTTTCAAGTTATGACTTGGGTCATTCCCGCCTCTTGCCATCTTAGAAGCCTGCCAAGAGCCGTTCCTTGTCCGGACCTCTTTGTCTAGGCGATCACTCCCCGTCCTCATCAGATCTGGCAGTTGTAGGTTGTCCCAAGTCATACATCTACGGAGAAAGCCCCGTTCCACATGTCCCATACCATGCTTCATTACAGTTTATAGGTATCCCATCTCAACTTGTCTCATACCAAGCGACGGTTTCTTAAGTCCAATAGCGATAAGTCGCTGCATGCATCCTCATCAACTTGCCTTTCATGACCACAACTCAAGCACAGCACGACTGTCCCCACCACTTGTCATATCTAAAGCGCCTTCAGATCAATTCCTATCCATTCAAGAGTTTTAATTCCACCAATGGCCGCCATATCTCTCAGATCAGTTGCCTATATTCCATTATATATCTCAAGTTTGGTCAAAATTCAAATCAAATCCCTATGCATCCGATCACAACTGATCTTCAATTCAAATACTCCTTGTATTTATCTCAACTCATATCATCCAACGTTGTCAATAACAATTGATAACTAAAACCATCAAGATATCACGTAGTTCAACCCTGAATCCACCAATACTAGCTGTCTCTTTATAACTCGTACTCCTCGAGTTAGGTAATTGATAAATCAAGATCATAATCATACACCTCAATTGACCCTTCATTCATAAGCAATTCCCTATTATCCTCAAGCACAATTACTACCTCAAAATTCATGCTTATGACTCTCCAATCCCTGCTTGTTTCCGCTTAAATTTTAATCATCACATAATTCGAGATCATCCATTAAAGTCAACTCTAGGACCATTAATGTGTACACAAGTTCAAACCTACAATCCTCAAGATTCACTGATCCTTACTTAATCTTATAGGCCTCAATATCTAATTGTCCCTAAGTCATCGCTCCTTATCACTTCAAACCTCAATCACATCGGATCGAGCTGACCTTGCTCTGATACCAAATCGAAGGGTATGTCGCGCCCCGAACCCGACGAGAGCGCGAACATCCCACCAAGCCGTGCTTTTTTGAAAACTCCAGGATCTAACAGCCAATAACTTACAACTCTTAATAAATATGCACACGAAAGCGGTGCTAACTCCAATCACAAATAAATCAATAACCGATGACTTGGGACACAAGGGTACATCAAATTACCTTAACCAATTACTAAGAGATCAATTCCTAATTCACCAATCCGAAGTACATTCCCAATATCACAAGGCAAATCCGTTCTAAATACGCTTGGTCAACTATCTCTTCAAATGTCAATCCTTGGCAAGCTCGCGCTTCCTTCGCTTGGAACCTGAAAAATTAAGCCCTCACTAAGGTGAGATATAAATCTCAGTAAGGTGGGTCTAATCTTAGGTTAGGCCGACCGTCCACTCAAGCAATCATCTATCCCGAAATCACACACTCATAATCATAATAACGCATCAAGCACGAACCAAAAAAACAACAACATGCAGATGACATGCATGCAATGATGACCTCATGTCACACTCAAATGATCATGTACACCCATCCTGCCACTTCACAACATAAATAATCTCCGCCTGCCTCAATCTTCAACCCGCGATCTCGTCGCATCAGGCTCGGTCCGCGTAAACGCATCACACCGTCATCGGCAACCCGCGTAAACGGATCAGGTTTCAATAAATCACCAGCCCAATATCCTCATCTCATAACTCTGTCCCGCGAATAGTTCATATTAGGACCATGGCCAACTAAACCTCGCTATAGCGTCACATCAGGGCGCCACATAATATCGATTCCACCCCGCGATCTCGTCGCATCAGGGTATACATCTCCTGCCCCGTGTCTCATACGCCTCAGGGCCTCTCCGTCCCGCGAGTAATTCGCATCAGGACCGTGGCTATCTCAACCCGATTTCATCGCATCAGGGCGCCGCACAATATTAACTCCACCCTGTGATCTCGTCGCATTAGGGTATCCATCTCCCACCCCGCGTCTCATACGCCTTAGAGCCTCGCCATGTCGTACTCATGCCATGATTCACTATTCAATACACAAATAAAACAACAAGTGCATCTCATGCACAATTTGAAAATCCATGGCATGTAAGACAATCAATGACATTCGACATGGCACACCATTTAAACACAGCAATATCACACATGTCTTTCTATAACCACTTAGGGCATTTTGAAAACTACCCCTTTGGAATATCCTAAATCGATCAAATTAAACCTTGATTCACCCAATCGAGTCCAATCTTCCTAGCATAAGGTTAGGAATTCCCTTACCTTGGGTTTGATTACACAATTTACTCCTTTCGAGCCTCCAAAATTTCGATCCCCAATGTCCACAACCGGACTTGTCGCGCAACCTAATAAAATCCAACAAATTCCATAAATTTCCAAGTCTAATTCAATCATCCATGAATCCTAATTCTCCATAGCATAATCCTCAACATCTTAACATGTTCTAATCACCAATTTGAGACTCAAAATCTAATGCTAACAGCTCTCCATGGTTCGGCCGTGCACAGAACCGAACCGGTTCCTCACGGTTCTGTGCATGCCGTGAGCTACCAGCCCTAATTCAACTTCAAATCCAACATCTAACCCTTATCCTATCTCTTAACATGTCTACCTAAGGGTTTGGGAGGCTCACCGAAGATTTGAAGTCGATTGGTCGCTGGAAACTCGCCGAGCATCACTGGTTCCTCCAAAGTCAGAATCCGGCGGATTCTGTCCATGATTTACAAGATCGATTTGAGGTAAAAAATTCACCAAATTGAACCCCCAATTTTTATCACAGATTCATCTACATGTCTAGTAGGTCTTCACAAAATTTGACCTCAAAAATTCAACAATTCTTTCTTCAAAAGGGTAAAAAATCGGACCTACCTCGGGTTGGGTCAGTTTCCGTCGACTTCCGGGAAAACTCTTGGCCGGAGCTCCTCGGTGGTCTAAATGCCATGCTTCCACTTCGAGAAGGTCGAAAAGACATAGATCTAGGTTGGTGTGGCCGGTCGACGTCCAGGTGATGGCCGGAGGTGGCTGTCAGAATGACCGAACAAGGTGGTAAGGGCTGGTCAACTTCGGCAGAAACAAAGGAGGAGGAAGAAGATGTTGCTCGGTGGTTCTTGAGGAAGCTGGTGGCCGAATGAGGTAAGGAGAGAGAGAGAGGAAGATATATACTCAAGTCCATGGTCAAAGCTTGAATGCTTGGTGGCCAAAAGGTGGACATGACTTCTCTTTTGCCCATCCATTGACACATGTCCATTAGTCATTCCAATGAGATCCAATGGCCATCCCTTCTTCTTGATTTTTGACAGCTTATGGGTAGGGTTTATTGTCCAAAATGCCCTTCTTCAATTGCAAGGGCAAAGTTCTAAACTTGAGGGGCAAAATAGTCATTTACCCATGACGTTCAGAACGTCATTTTTCTTGTTCCAGAATTCTTCGATGGGGCGATGACCAATCCAATTGTAATGTTAGAATTCTTGATTCTCCATTTTCAATTTTCAAGGCTAATTTCTGATGATATTCTCTGCCAGACGTGGTTCCAGCCTATTTCGAATCGACGGGTGGGTTTTGCAGACATTACGCATATCGATCCCGTGATTCATATCACGTTTAAGGTTCATCAATTCGTGGCGGCTTTGGTTTTCATGTAATTGTGAGGGTCTATCGCTAGTTCTCTCGAAAATCCTTATGGTCAAAGCGTCATTTCCTATCCGAGTTCCCTGGTCCACGTACCTCGTCTCGTGTTAGCCTTTCCCTTTTGGTCAGTCTACTCGAATCGATCATATTCGAGCGGAATATGACTGAAATACATCTCTAGATATACACTTCTCATCAATGAGCCTGAATTAACTAGAAATCAAAATGTCACATTAATGCTCAAAACAAAATTATGGAGTTGCATGTCACTGCTACAATTGGCGTCATTAATTGCTTCCTTTTGATACTCGACCCTTAGCAGCTTAAGATACAAAGGCTCGCAGATTGTCTCTTGCCGCTTAATCAACTTTAATTAGATGGATAGAGCATGTAGGGGGGGTACGTTCGTCACTCTCCAATGTATAAAGAATGCCATGTTGACAATTCAACTCTTCATTAGCAAGGAGCGTGTCTTCTTCCAACTTGTCAATGGCTACTAGATCCTTTTGCCTTGTCTTATATGATCTTAGAGTTGAGCCAAATGTGAGGAAAAGTTCATTAATAACAAATTCAAGAGCTTGACATTTGATTGAGAATGACAAATGAGCCAAGAAGTTGAAGAGAGCTTTGATTTCATCTTTGACAACCGCATTGCTGCATATGTTGGCATATCCTCCTTTTAACAGGTCATGTAGTCACAACCACTTAGCATTGATGAATTGGTAATTGTCAAGAATCGCATTTGATAGACCAGTCGAGATACCTACCATGTTCATATGAACAATCCATGGGCTGACGAAAAATCCTTCGATACGACTGTCCAAAGCTAGCGAAACATTTGTGGTAAAGATTGAGTTAGCATATACACTCAATAATCAGGCGAGAAGGATGCTTACCTTCATTAACTGGTTGTTCAGCGCTAATATTTGATATGAATGGAGAAACATGCTTCTTCAAAGGATGCAGTAACCTCAACGGAGCTCGATAAACTCTTGAATGGACATTACTCACACTGTCAGAAAACAGAGAAGGATGATAGTCATTCCACCATCTACTGAAGATCAAAAAACCGCATGGATAACCAAAAAAAGGAGTAAAGTTGAAACGTTCAAAGACGACATGTGCAATTTCGATACGTTCAAAGATGACATGTGCAATTTCGATATGGCAAATCATCTCTATTGTCATCGCTCGGCTAATAGAAAAGGAAATATTCACTGAATACACCATTAGCATTGGAAAACCTCGAGTGAGTCCAAATTGGCAAGCACAATAGTGAGAATTATAGACTACAAAGCCTAAGGAAAATTTTCCACCACTGGACAAGTTCAAAGCCAAATCATTTGGTACTAAGACACTCATCCAGAAAAGGTGTTTTTCAGGACTTCTGCTTGATGAATTATAAGTGCCATCATCAGCAAGTAGCCTAAAGAAGTCGAAGTTAGTGAGTGACAGCAGCTCGACGAGAAAATCATCGAATGCAGTAGATTCATTTAGCGTATGGCAAAGAGTTCCGTTAAGCACCATGGGCGCAAAGTTGTCTTTGATAACTGATGACTCAGTTGTCGAAGTAGATATTTCTTCATGAAACAGTTGAAGAAAAAAAAACTTGTAACCGCTAGTGTAGGATCCACAAAAAGACCAAAAAAAGGATCCAGATGTTCCCCGATCAAAGAGGCCTATGCATTTGTCAAACCACGATATAACGTGGCCAGAATCATCTGACCTAATCCAACATCGACAAGGTGCGCAAGTGCCCCATCTATGTTAGGAACTCTGAAGACACTTGACACGTGGAAGGCAGAAGACGTATTTACGAAGCCAACACAAGAGGAAAGCAACATGTTCTTCTAAGGAGATGAGTCTTGAAGATTTGGCACAACAATCCATAAATTCATCGTAACGATGGTTGAGGTAGCAAGGTACGCTAAGCAAAGGCTCAACGCCCAAAAGTTAAACATTACATTCGACAAAAGGAGAAAGACCGCTCAAATAATGAATGTCAAATAAAGTAATGGTCATTGGGCTGATGGGAAAAAATAAACAGTTTGATGAAGGCGACTAGAAGCAACACAAGCTGCCAATAAGGTCATATGCCAGATCAATTGACATACCGTAGAATGTCAATAAGATCTTGATCCTAACTTATGTCCAAACATGGGTCTGCTCTCCTGACAAACACCTGTACCACCCATAAAATCGGCTATCGAAATATGGGTATGAACAGAATCGATGTTATTCAAAAAACAAGCGAAGGCGCGATGGTTGATTTTTTGATGGGTAAAGTTTCTTTAGAATAGTGAGGGAAGCGGTTTGCCAGCATCGAAGGAGGTGGTAAATGTTTGAAGTATGGGCCTAGGGTAATATGGCCATTTTCAGGATGATGATCCATGAAAGACAAAGATACCTGTTCCTCGCCCTTATAACAAGAGAAAGTGTCAAAGTACGACAAATGCAGGGTTGCGCGAGCACTTTGCTATTGGAATAATAGCTCGTCATGTTAAGTTGGTGCGAGATGTCGTTCAAGGGCAGATGCTATATAGGAGACGCCAAGGTAATTAACTCGGGCAGTTAGTCAATTACACGAACGTGGGGAAGTCATGCGTACAAATTCGCGGTAAATTTTGGCGCGAGAAAGAAGAAATGACTTCATTAAAAGTTATTTGGGTACAAAGCTTTCTTTGCCGCCCTAAGAAGACCACAAAGCATGATTTCAAATCTTCTATTGTGGCTTAGACTAGCATTTTTGGCTCGATGACGCTCTGCCTCGGCCTTCGCCATTCGGGCATGGTCGGCTTGTTTCTTTTCTTCAAAAGAGGCAACAGACATTTTGAGCTGGTCCTCAATAGCAGCGCAACGAGAGAATATGACCGACCATCGGCATCATATCTCCTCTATTTCCCTATATATTTCCAATTTTTGCTGTTCAAGTGTAATTTCTTTCTCACTAAAAGTGATAATCTCGTTGACAATGGATTAGAGAGATTGCTGCCATTGGTTCACATGTTGTTCTGCCTCTTGAGTCTCAGCGCTAGGTGTGAAATGTTGGTCAATGGATTTAGCTAGAGCAATCACATGGTCTCGATGTTGTCAAAAGTGTTCGAAACCTACAGAGAAATGTTCAAAGAAAATTCTGAACTGTTGGACCAGGCTTGCAGGGAGCCTTGTGTCAACTTCTTCCTTGACTAGTTCCTCCATCACGAACCTGATTTATTGAAGAGCCGCTGGGTCATTGAAGGAGGAAGCAATCCCTGAATAAGCAATGTCCAAGGAGCATGACAACATAACTTCTAACGTGCTGAAAGTCTCTTCAACAGGAGAAATATTGATTTGAGGCATATTGAGAAGGTCGGAAGAATGAGATAACTCAGCGAAGTAAGCTTGGACATCTTCCTCGGAAGAGATAAGAGCAACAAGAGGATCTTGGACAATCATTGCAGATAAAGGGTTGATGGTTGACAGTGTTTGGACAATGGTTAGAATTGAAAAAGAAGGCTTACCATGAATAGCTGAAGTGTGAAAGGCTCGCAATGTGTTTCCGAAGGCAACGGAGCTGGAGCTATAGCCGAGGCAATGAGAGTGGATGACTTTTCAGCGATAGAAGCAATGTCGAGCCTTTCGATAGTTTGACCAATACCTTCCAAAGGATCTCCCAGAGGAATAGTCTCAAAAGTTTCGTCGATGACGATGCGAAACTCCATCGAAGACTTGTGCTTTTTACTGCTGAAGGAGAGCCCTGTGTCCGCAGTTTAAGTGAGAAAAGAGTCTCATTATCAGCCTCGTCATTTGAATCCTCACCTGAAAAATGAACACAAGTAAGTCCACTTTCATAAGGAATAGATAAACTTACCTACAACGATGGTTATCGAATGTCTAGGACTGTCAATCCGAGGAGTCTTTGTTATAGTCTTTTTCCTGACCTTCTTCGGCACGGAGTCAAAAGGCTTTGTCCTACCTCCTTCAAGGATCGATGAAATAACTTCTTCAAATGGAATCTTGAAATTAAAAGACATCCACCGGGTCTTATATCTGGCAGTTGCCTCAGGATTAGGCAGGAGGGCAGTAGGAATATCTCCATAAAACCGCCGATGCATCGAGATGATGACTTGACCACAGCGGTCGAAAGGTTCATCGCCCTTGATGTTGTATTTCCTCTTGCTCATCGAAGGGAAATCCATAAGATAAAGGATAGGCATAGGTACCGCCTGTCGAAGACCAAATTGTCTGGCGCAGTATTAAGGAGAATACGATTCAAACCTTAGGTAAAAGTTACCTAAAGACAGAGCCGAATTGGAAGGTCTCTAAGGAAAAGAAAAAAAGGTCCAAAAATCATGATGATTGAACCATTTCATTGATCTGAAATTAAAGAGGGAGTTGAACTCGCTGGAACGGTAAGGGAAAAAATCTACTTGGCCCGTCTCTCGAGACATAATTTGTTGAAGGAAAAAACGTAGACATTGGGCGTTAGCAGAAGCCTTTAGTGGAGTAGCTCGGAGCAATCGCATGCCAAGACTGGAAGGTGCCCCAGTTACATCATAATCAGGGATGCTCTCAAACGTGAAAGGGAGACAAAAACACTATCCAGGCTTGAAGAATCCAAAGTGGACCTGGCAACACGTCGTTTTCCTCAAACGTCCTATCAATAGAGCAGTGTGAGTTATAACCCCATACAGGGATGCCATAACAAGAGGCTCGAGAGCAACATTCTTTGCCCGGGCTAAACTAGAAGCAAGGGTGAAGTAATCTTTGAACACTTTAACAGTCAAACTAAAGAACAAATACTTCGACAACCAGAATAGAAGAAAGGATGTTCATTTGGTTGATGTGATAGTGCCAAAAGTTTTACAATAAACTTTTAAAAACTTTTCGCAAGCAAGAGTGTTGTCAGGAATAGAGCCATCTTTCACCTTTTTAAGGTTGGCAACAGAGGTCTAATAAGGAGATAGACCAGCAATGGTGAATGTGTCCAAAAGGATCACAGACATAGGGCTCCATGGAAAAAAGAAGCAATTAGTCGAAGAGGATCGGAAGTTTATAACAGAACCCAGCAAACCCCTATTCAGGTCATGGGACAGCAGGCTGACCTCAAGTGCTGTCCTTATATTCACAGTTGCCCAGGAAGAAGCAGTCTGTATGTCATCCCGAAGCCGATGGAACCAAGCGTATAACTTATCGTCGTATAACGGAAAGCTCCTGAATCATTGGGCAGGGAATAACCAAATGTCTCTCAAAGGAGCGACTTGAATAGGAAGCTTTCCATCCTTTTGTGTCGGGAAACAGGATTGAAGAAATGCTGGGACGTGATGGTGACTTTGAAGGCTAGGTTCGAATATAGACCCAACATACTCCTGTTGAGTATTCAGCAATCTGAGGAAACAGTGATCAACATCTTTGCTCTTAATCATGCTATCAAAGCGATCAACAAGCCGGCTTGAATTGAACTCAGAGGATTTGGTTGCCATGAGAAAAATCAGAAAAGCTCAAAAGGGTTTAGGGTTTAAAGAGAACTCAGACACGGAGAAGGCGATGATTGAAAACTTTCACCTAAAGTGAAAAAGATGATTTGGAGGCCGATGCATCATGAGAAATTCGAGAGGATCACACTTTGGGAAAGAAAATCAGAAATTGTAACCATTACTCGCGGCCGGTAGCTATCAAATCGAGAGAAATCTTTTAAAAGAGATAAATCTTCGATTTACTTCTTTTAAAAAGAGGGCATTTGTTAACATCAAAAGTTTGCCTCAAGAGCCATGTGATAGGTACATGCAGAGATCATGATCGCCTACGAGCAGCTATATTGGAGCCAGATGCAAGTCAGCCCTGAAGGCGCCATGTGTCAACGTAAGTTTTGGTAGCATTTTCCCCGAAACTAAGAGAAAAGGCATGCAGAAGAAGCCACGATCGAGGCAGTTATGGAGATTGGTGGCAATCCCCAAAAGTAAAGAGAGAAAGGCGCGAAGAACCAAGAAATCACCAAAGGTATTATCCACGAAAGCCATCGAAGGGAACATGTTTGGAGCAGAGTCCATGGCAGTAACCGTTCAATGGTTGCCAAAGCACGCCTATAAATACCTAAGATTGTCCAACATAGAAGCCCCCCACAACACAACAAACAAGTTTTATCTTTTCAATTAGCTCTTAGGTTAGCTGTAGTTTTTAAGATTCTCGTCGTCGATTCAATTCCGACGAGTTTCATATCTAGAGTTAGGTGTCGTCGATTAAATTTCGGCGTCTAATCACCCAGTTCAGTGCGGTCGATTCAATTCCAACGTTGTACTTTTCATCTACAATGTTCGGTACCGTCGATTCAATTCCAGTATTGTATCCTACATTTCTACCTATCCGATATCGCTAATTAAATTTCAGTATCTGTCCTACAGTGTGGTCCAGCATCGTCAATTCAATTCCGGTGTTGTGTCCTAGTTATACGTCCAAGTCTTAAAAAAATTCGATCGAAATTAGTTGAGAAGGTTGGTCGAAGGTCTGTATGGAATAGTCGAAACTATCATTAATATATTTCTTGCATTTGACACTCTCTGTCCAAAATTGACTAGGGAACTCCTTCTTACTTAACGAACTGCTAACGTTCAATAAAAGATTCCCGCGTTAGCCATCCCTTTTTGGCTGTAGCCTTTTGAGCCGAGTCTCGAAGGCCCACTTTGGCCCAATTGAGGGATTTTAACATACAATAGCGTCATTTGTACGGCATTCACTTGAGTGCCATAACTGTCATGCCTCGAACCCGGCGAATATGTGAACATCCCTCTATGGCCGTTATTCATTGGTATTACCCAGAATCCCTCGACCAACGACTTCATATCCTCTTAATGATATATTTATGAGGAAGCAAGAAAACAACTCAATACAAAATAAACACAAGATGACTTAGGATAGAAAAAAGGATACACCTGTCATATTGACAAATACACCTTAGAGGTTACAATGGTCAAGTATCAATGGTTCAATTCTAAATCCACAAAACAAAATACAATCTCTAAGGCCATAAAAGGGTTTATATCCCATCTTCCAAAGACTTCTTCAAATGCCAATCCATGGCAATCTCGGGTTTCCATCGTCTATGACCTGAAAATGTTAATCACACGACGGGGTGATATATAAATCTTAATAAACTAAACCCAACCATAAACTAGGCTGCCAATACCTCCAGGCACCTTTGAAAAATGATTATTTTGGATCGAAATGTTTTGGCATGGAAAAACATGGTATTATCAAATCATCTCGATGCAATCACAAAAGTTCAAGGGTAAAACTAAGCTTCGTACTGTAGCAGGATTTTCAATCAAAGGCAAGCACTCGACGTCATCTCAAAACATGAGGCAACTTTCAAATTTTTCTAAAAAAAAATACCATCATCGGAACTTTCAGAAAACATACCATTTTCTTTCACGCCCTTCCTAGGCCATTTTCAACTCATGAGGCAATTTAAAACTCGCGAAACAAAATTTCATTTTTCTCAAAATTCTTTCTTTGTCATTCCGGAAAAACAAGTCTTTCATTTCCGCCCATCCGAGGCCTCTTTCCATTTCCACCCGTCACGCCCCGAACTCGGCGAGCGTGCAAACATCCCACTCAGCCGTACTTTTCTGAAAACTCCTAGATCCAACGGCCAATGTCCTTTGCGCTAAAAGCAACGCGCATGCGGAAGCGATGCCAACTCCATTCATACTAATAAATCAACACCCGATGACTTAGGACAGATACATCAAAATTTCATTAATTCCTTCTCAAAGTTTCAATTCAATAATCTACCAATTAGAAGGACAATCCCAATATCACAAAAGGCAAATCCATTCTAAACACAATTGGCCAACTATCTTTTCAATGTTGATCATTGGCAAGCTGGTGCTTCCTTCACCTGGAACTTGAAAAATGTAAGCCCCCATTGGGGTGAGATATAAATCTCAGTAAGATGGGTCCTAACCCTAGGTTAGACCGACCATCCACTCAGGCAGTTATCCATCCTGATATTACAAACTCATAATCATACAGGCATATCAAGTCCAATCAATAAAACAACGACATGCAGACGATAGACGCGCAATGATGACCTCATGTCACACTTAAGTGATCATGTACACCAGTCCTGCCACTTTACAGCATACACAACCTCCGCCTGCCTCCATTTCTAACCCGCGATCTCGTCGCATCAGGTTCGGTCCGCGTAAACGCATCAGACCGTCATCGGCAACCCGCGTAAACGCATCAGGTTCCGATAATCCTCCAGGCCAATATCCTCATCTCATAAGTCCGTCCTGCAAATAGTTCGCATCAGGACAGTGGCTATCTCAACCCCGCGATCTTGTCGCATCAGGACGCCACACATCATCAACTCCACCCTGCGATCTCGTCGCATCAGGGTATACATCTCCTGCCCCGCGTCTCATACGCCTCAGGACCTCTCCGTCCTGCGAATAATTCGCATCAGGACCGTGGCTATCTCAACCCCGTGACCTCGTCGCATCAGCGCCACACCGCCATAACTTCACCCCACAATCTTGTCGCATCAGGGTATCAACTCCCGCCCCGCGTCTCATACGCCTCAAGACCTCGCCATGCCATATTTATGTCATATCATCTCAAGTCGATCCACATGCACACAACGGGTGCAACTTATGCACGATTCAAACACTCATGGCATATAAAGCAATTCATAAAATGCCCAAACATGGCCAACAACTCAAGCATAGCCAATGTCACATGCATACGTCCTATAACATTTTAGGACATAATATAATCTATCCCTATTGAAATTTCCACATGAATCAATTCAATTAAACCTCGACTCACCCAATTGAATCCAATCTTCCTAGCATAAGGTTAGGAATTCCCTTACCTTTGACTGGACAACACCAATTTCTTCTTCTTGAATCCCCTAGGTTTCGACCAACCAATGTCCATACCCAGACTTGTCGCGCAACCTAGAATTTCAACCAATTTCGTCAATTCCTGTACTCAATTCCTCAATCCATCAATCTCAATCATTCATAACATAACCCTCATTATCTTACCACATCGTAAACATCAATTTGCAGCTCAAACCATCCACACTCAGCCTCCCTCAGATTCGATTGGCCCAGCACCGAACCGGTCCTACTCGGTTCTGTGCAAACCAGGGCTAATCAGTCCTAAACCTACTCCAATTCCAATATTTAAATGCTATCCTACTCCTTAACATGTCTACCTAAGGATTTGGGAGGCTTACCGAAGGTTTGAAGTCAATTGGTCACCGAATTCCCGTTGAAACTCGCCGGATTCCTCAAGTCAGTTTTATGGTCAAAACTTTATCAAATTGAACCCCAATTTTTATCACAGATTCCTACACGTCTCTACTAGATCTCCACAAAATTTGGCTCCAAAATTCCAATATTTCGACCATCAATAGGACTAGGAATCGGACTTACCTCAGGTTTGCTCTGATTCCGTCGGCTCTCGGGAGAATCTCTGCTCGGGACTCCTCGATGCTGCAATCGACCTGATTCTTGCTTGAGGACGTCGGCAAGACGTAAAGCTTCATCGGTATGGTCGGCCGGTGGCCGAGGAGGTGGTCGGCGAAATGGCCGAACAATGAGACCAGAAACTGGCCGACGAAAGAGAAGAAGAAGAAGGAAGAAGATGATAGAGCTGTGGCCGTGGGTTTGAGGGGGGGAGCTATGGCCGGTCATGAGTGAAGAGAGAGAGAGGAAAAAGTCTATATACCAAGCTTGGGTCAAATGGGCTTGAATGGTAGGTGGAATAGTTAGACATGACTACACCCCCTTGATCTTGTGACACTTGTCTTCTTGCTTTTCCAATGTAATCCAAGGACCTTCCTTTCTTCTTATTTTCGGCAGCCTTGAGGAGTATATAAAGTCTAAAATGCCCTTCTTCAGTTGCATGGGCAAAGTTCTAAGCTTGAGGGGCAAAAAAGTAATTTTTCTCCCGACGTCCGGAACGTCGTTTTTATCAATCCAATTATCTCCGATAGGGCGACGACCAATCCAAATAACGTTGGAATTCTTGATTTTCCATTTCAAACTTTTCAAGACTCGTTTCTGATAGATTTCTCTATCAGATGTGGTTCCAGCCTATCCCGAACCGACATGCAGCTTTTGCAGACATTACGCGTATCGACCCCGAGATTCTCATCACGTTTAAGGCTCGTCAATTCGTGGCGGTTTTGGTTGCCATGTAATTGTGAGGGTCTATCGCTAGTTCCCTCGATAATCCATATGGCTAAAGCGCCATTTCCTATTCGAGTTCCCTAGGTCCACGTACCTCGTCTCGCGTTAGCCTTTCCCTTTTGGTCAGTCTACTCGAACTGGTCAGATTTGAACGGAATACGTCTGAAATACATCTTTAGATATACACTTCTCATCGATGAGCCTGAAATTGACTGGAAATCAGAATGTCACAACTCTTCCCCCTTAAAGAAATTTCGTCCTCGAAATTCGCAACCTTCTACTCATCTAATCCTTTGGGGTATTGGCGCCTCGTCGCACCCTCACTCTTCCGGATAATCCTTTCCATGGCCTGACGATCTTGTTCGTCCTTTCCAACCCAACTATCTTTCCTCTGGGACTTGTCTCCTTCAGTCCTCAATCCAATGGGCTTCTCTCCATTCTCTTTTGGTATTCATATCATTTACCAGCAGCTCATCCTCAAGCGTTCACCTTATCTCTTTCATTTATCTATAACCATTATTACTAAGCCTTCGCTAGCATGCACTCTTACTGTCCATGCCATTCGGCGTATTACTCCTTTTGAGCTTCCTTTCACGCCAACAGAGATTCCAGGGTTTTATCAATTGGCCCTCCATTAATCAAATCGAGTTATGGCCCTCTTAACTCCTTAAACTTTTACATGGTTATTTCCGTAGCAATCTATTCTTGACTCCATTCGAAAATTTCCTCGAATCAAAGTGGTCCTTCAACTTTCATCGTCATGTCATTCCCTTCCGTCGATACGTCTAGTGCTCGACTACAAGATAGACAAATTTCAACTCTCAACCTTATCACCGATATATATATGCATCTTGGCACATCTTTGTGCCATCCCCAGGAAACACCATCATTCTCCCTTTGAATTTCGATGAGGTCATCTTCTTAAGTTTCTCTTCAATGCTGGACTCGTACTTCCGTTCATGGACCTCAAGGGTTCCTTTCATTTCTATAATCCGTCCAGTATCGGTGTTTAATCATGGTAACACCTCAATTTCCTTCTGGCCCTCAGGCTAAGTGTTTCCAGTGGCCATCATGCTAGTCCATTAGCGAACTTCCAATTTAAGAGTTGAATCTCTTACTTCTTGAGGGAAGATCTGTCCCTCCATTGACAATTAAACCATGTTTAATTCTCAACGGTAAGCATCCATCAAACAATCCACCCTTCCTTAGCGATACAAATATCGCTATAACAACACTTGGGTGATCTCTTCGTTCCACATGCCTCGCCTTCAATTCCCTTTAAGCAGTCCATACCCTCAACCTCCTTTAGTTCACACAACTTCGAGGTCTCTTTTTGCACAAGGAAATCTCCTACATCCTCAAGCAATTTCATCCTTCGGCGTTGTCTCTCATTCCTTTCCTCTCAGAAAACTACCACTTGATATCTTTTGGTGTAGATATAAACTTGAAATTTTCTTCCACTCGAGCAAGATTTCCCAAACTTTGTTGCGAGAATATTCACAACCAACTCCAATCATGCTCTAAGCATGCCAATTTATACGGCATTATCGTTACGACGTACAAACCATATCCATCTCACATCGTCTTGTTATGCCTCGAGTTTCATTCTGCATTGTGTCACTACGACCTTCATAAGCTTTTCGATTTCCAATCGGAATCGTCATATATGGCGTAGTCTTCAACTTAACTCAAGTCCTCAAAAACTCTTTTCACGTTCATTCACCCATTCGTGTCACGACTCGTCCTTAGTCCATTTCATCGATAGAACAGCTCTTGTAGGGAATCTTTCAACGATCAGTCTATTGCCATTCATCAATCCCAAGAAGCTTGCACTTTTCGCAACTCACATCGACCCTAGTCGATCCATCATTCGTCCCCATCCTCACAGGCTTCACATGAATTTCATTTTCCCTAAATCTCATAACAGAGGAATCTTACCTCATCAGGCCCACAACTTGTGCTCTTCACAATTAGCATGCAATAGACATTTTCTTAGAGCTCATATGACACTCTTCGAAAACCATTCATGTTTCTCATGGCTCCTTACATGAATTCAACCACCACCTCTTAAGACGGTAACGACCAACTCAATCATTCCTTGGGCACTTAGTTCGGCGATTATCAACTTCCTTCTGTCAGATGTCGAATCTTCCAAACTATTTCTCGCACTTCTCACCTGAGCTCAGACCTTGGCTCTCTGTCGTCACGGGTCTCCTCTAGGACCACACGATATTTTATTTATCTTTGTCATTTTTCTTCTCGAGAAGCATTAGTGTTAGCCTCTGAGTTCCATACTCGCTAAGGCAACCTTATCCCAATTCTGTTCGTTCCACTAAACGTCGACATTATCCTGGAATTCAACATTGTCTACCAGACTGTCTCTTCGATTTCGCTTTCAAGAGTCATTCAAGTTCTGCGTCTTCTTTCCCAGTACAGACGCTCAATCATAATACTAAGACAATTAGAGTTTTTCTTCCTTTTTACAATAGGGTCTCTTACCCTAAGGTAGAAACTACACAACCTCATGGCATTTTCTCATTTCAAATTCACCTTGTCCTTCCCATTCCATAGGACGACAACCTTGGAGTCTGCGCCGACGGCGATACCTTTACTCCAAAATTCAAATGCCACCATGCTTTCACATTCTCCTTCCCACAACTCAGTCACCTCAAGTGACAATATCTATTCGTCCTTGGGTCTCATACATTCCCATGTCGAATGGTCAGTTCGATTACTTCAAATCACTTTGCAAGCATTCTCTAAGCGCTCTTTTCGCTTACTAAATTATTCACTAGAATCACAATCAGTCGGGACTATCAAGTCCGTCCATTTTTCTTTTCACCAACGACCACTTCATGGTCTCATCGCCCTTTAAGAACAATGCCTTGTTCTTTAGGGAATAGCAACTCATGAGTTCATTTCTCATGGTTCCAATTCAACCAACCGATCTTAGGAAATCATTAACTCCAGGCAAACAAGTATGCCGATTTTTCCTCGACCTCATTCATAACAGAAAAGACTTGCTACTCACTTTCCATTGTGTGCCTTATGCTCAGGTAATCAGCTATTTCTCGTAGGCACGCTCCATACTCATAATGAACATCTCTTCACTCGTATTCCATGAGTAGGAGTTCTCTTATTCATTGGTCTTTTGATCATTCTCCTCTTTAGCTGAGCCTTGTCACCATTCCTCAAAATTATGAATTACAATCAGCCATATGGTTCTCAAGTTCCAGTCCACTCAGGAACTTACTCATCTTATTCAAGGGTCCTTGACCACTTTTACCATATGCTTACGGGACCTTGAGAACTCTGTCTCACACCGGTCGATCATCTTATGATCCTTGCAAAAGCATCAGGATCCAAACAACCGCTGCTTTCAAGCAACCTCAGGATGACACTTTCCATCGGGCAACTCAATAGAAGTAGTCTAGGTAGATCTCATGCCTTCGAGGAAATCCTTCCTCTAGTGACTTTTCACCAATCCTCGATAGCCTCTTAGGGCTAGTACTACCAGGGTCACTTTCTTTCTTCAGTGTGCCCAAAACCTCTAAGGTTTTGTCATTAAGGTCCTCAATCCAAAGGGAGACAATTTCGACTTTCATTCTTCCATCAAACTCAGTCATTCTCATTCTTATTCATAGCTTCACAAGGTTTTCAGAACTCTCATGGTTCTTCCTACACATTCAATTTCAAAAAGATTATCTCAGGGTCACCTTCTTTGTGACTTCCGTCACTTAACTCGTCAGCATAAGCATTTATCACCATAGTGACTTAGAGTATTCTGGCAGCTCCTCTTCGAGCTTGCTTAACCAACATGTTTTCTCATTTTCGTTTAAAGTTCTCACGACCCATTCAACTCTTGGGTCTCATGTGATTCACAAACTCGAGTTAATCGCTCTGCTAGTTTTCACGTTCTGGTTACTCATCTTTACTCAATTCTCATGATCCATCTTAGTTCTTGGATCTTTTCGTATCTCACATACACAAGCCAAGTGCTACTCTAGCGACCACACTTTGGTTCTTCAATCTTATTAGATTCTCATGTTACTTGCACCACTATGATTCCCTCCAGGAATCTAAGACTTATGCCATCTACTTAAGACTTGCAGTCTTAGATTGCTCATCTCATTATCTTTCATTATCAACCCTTCAGTGGTTCCCAAACAACTCTCAACTAGTTGTCCTTTACCCTAAGATTCCATATTCTAATCAGTCAGTGACTATTCAACGGGCCAGCCTCAACGAGGCAACTTCTCAGCTAGGTTAACACCGAGCAAGTACTCAAGGTGGCAACTCATTGAGTCAATAACTCACACTCTAGGCCTAAAGGCATTCGCCATTCTAGCATAGTCACAACAGACTATCTCATTTCAACATGTCTCTATTCCATGGGTATAAACCCATATGTCGTCTAACCTCTTAGTTATACCTTGGCCAAGCCAATCACATGAGACTAATCACACAACTTGCAGAATAGGCCCATCACAAACATCATTTTCCCTTTTCAAAGGGCATCCACTGTCAAGCACGAAACTTTTAACCATGCCAATCATAGGCATCATTACACATGTCATGCCACTTTCGATCATCCTTAATGAGAATCCATCCCGTGCCGCACATCCTTTATCCACAATTGGACTCAACCTGATACCTATGCTTCCCCTTTCAAGTTATGACTTGGGTCATTCCTGCTTCTTGCCATCTTAGAAGCTTGTCAAGAGCCGCTCCTTGTCTGGACCTCTCTGTCCCGGCAATCATTCCCTGCCCTCATCAGACCTGGCTGTTGCAGGTTGTCCTAAGTCATACATCTACGAAGAAAGCCTCGTTCCACATGTCCCATACCATGTTTCATTACAGTTTATAGGTATCCCATTAACTTATCCCACACCAAGCGACGGTTTATTAAGTCCAACATCAATAAGTCGCTGCATGCACCTTCATCAACTTGCCTTTCATAACCACAACTCAAGCGCAACATGACTTTCCCCACCACTTGTCATATCTAAAGCGCTTTCAGATCAATTCCTATCCATTCAAGAGTTCTAATTTCACCGATGAATGTCATACCTTACAGATCACTTGTCTACATTCCATCATATATCTCAAGTCCAGTCAACATCCAAATCTAATCCCTATGCATCCGATCACAACTGATCTTCAATTTAGGTACTTCTCGTATTCATCTCAAATCATATCACCCAAGGCTGTCAATAGTAATTAATAGCTAAACCATCAAGATATCATGTAATTCAAGTCTGAATCCACCAATACTAGCTATCTCTTTATAACTCTTACTCCTCGAGTTGGGGTCATTGACAAATCAAGATCACAATCATACACCTCAATTGACTCTTCATTCATAAGCAATTCCTTATTATCCTCAAACACAATTACTACCTCAAAATCTATGCTTATAACTCTCCAATCCCAACTTGCTTCCACTTAAACTTTAATCACCACATAACTCGAGATCATCTATTAAAGTCAACTCTAAGACCATTGAAGTGTAAACAAATTCAAGCCTACCATCCTCAAGATTCAATGATCCTTGCTTAGTCCTAGAGGCCTCAATATCTAATTATCCCCAAGTCATCGCTCCCTATCACTCCAAATCTCAATCGCATTGGATCGAGCTGATCTTGCTCTGATACCAAATTAAGCGGGGATGTCATGCCTCGAACCCGGCGAGCGCGCGAACATTCCACCCAGCCGTACTTTTCTGAAAACTCCAGGATCCAACAGCCAATGTCCTTTACGCTAAAAGCAACGCGCATGCGGAAGCGATACCAACTCCGTTCATACCAATAAATCAACACCCGATGACTTAGGATAGATACATCAAAATTTCATTAATTCATTCTCAAAGGTTCAATTCAATAATCTACCAATCAGAAGGACAATCCCAATATCACAAAAGGCAAATCCATTCTAAACACAATTGGCCAATTATCTCTTCAAATGTCAATCCTTGGCAAGCTGGTGCTTCCTTCACCTAGAACCTGAAAAATGTAAGCCCCCACTGGGTGAGATATAAATCTCTGTAAGGTGGATCCTAACCCCAGGTTAGGCTAACCGTCTACTCAGGCAGTCATCCATCTCGATATTACAAACTCATAATCATACAGGCATATCAAGCCCGATAAAAAAAACAACGACATGCAGATGATGGACGTGCAACGATGACCTCATGTCACACTCAAGTGATCATGTACATCAGTTCTGCCACTTTACAACATACACAACCTCCGCCTACCTCCATCTTCAGCCCGCGATCTCGTCGCATCAGGCTTGGTCCGCGTAAATACATCAGACCGTCATCGGCAACCCACGTAAACGCATCAGGTTCCGATAATCCTCCAGGCCAATATCCTCATCTCATAACTCCGTCCCGCGAATAGTTCGCATCAGAACAGTAGCTATCTCAACCCCGCGATCTCGTTGCATCAGGGAGCACACATCATCAACTCCACCCGCGATCTCGTCGCATCAGGGTATACATCTCTTGCTCCGCGTTTCATACGCCTCAGGGCCTCTCCATCCCACAAATAATTTACATCAGGACCGTGGCAATCTCAATCCCGCGACCTCGTTGCATCAGGGCGCCACACCACCATAACTTCATCCCGCGATCTTGTCGCGTCAGGTTATCAACTCCCGCCCTGCGTCTCATACGCCTCAGGGCCTCGCCATGTCATGTTTATGCCATATCATCTCAAGTCGATCCACATGCACACAACGGGTGTAACTCATGCACAATTCAAACATTCATGGCATATAAAGCAATTCATATAATACCCATACATGGCCAACGACTCAAGCATAGCCAATGTCACATACATACGTTCTATAACATTTTAGTACATAATATAAGCTATATGTATTGAAATTTCCACATGAATCAGTTCAATTAAACCTCGACTCACCCAATTGAGTCCAATCTTCCTAGCATAAGGTTAGGAATTCCCTTACCTTTGACTGGACAACACCAATTTCTTCTTCTTGAATCCTCTAGGTTTCGGCCAACCAATGTCCACATCCAGACTTATCGCGCAACCTAGAATTTCAACCAATTTCGTCAATTTCCATACTCAATTCCTCAATCCATCAATCCCAATCATTATAACATAACCCTCATTATCTTACCACATCGTAAACATCAATTTGTAGCTCAAACCATCCATACTCAGCCTCCCTCAGATTCAGTTTGGCCCGGCACCGAATCGGTCCTACTCGGTTCTGTGCAAACCGGGGCTAACCTATCCTAAACCTACTCCAATTCCTACATCTAAATGCTATCCTACTCCTTGACATGTCTACCTAAGGATTTGAGAGGCTTACCGAAGGTTTGAAGTCAATTGGTGGCTGGATTCCTCAAGTCAGTTTTACCGGCAGTTTTTGTGCAAAGTTTATAAGGCCGGTTCATGGTCAAAACTTTATCAAATTGTGCCCCAATTTTTACCACAGATTCCTACATGTCTCTACTAGATCTCCACAAAATTTGGCTCTAAAATTCCAATATTTCGACCATCAATAGGACTAAGAACCGAACCTATCTCAGGTTTACTCCGATTCCGTCGGCTCTCGGGAGAATCTCTGCTCGGGACTCCTTAGTGCTCCAATAGACCTGATTCTTGTTTGAGGACATCGGCAAGACGTAAAGCTTTGCCGATGTGGTAGGTCAATGGTTGAATGATGGCCAGAGGTGGCCAGCGAAATGGCCAAACAGTGAGACCAGAAACTGGCCGACGATAGAGAAGAAGAAGGAAGAAGATGATGGAGCTGTGGTCGTGGGTTTGAGGGGGGAGCTATGGCCGGTCATGAGTGAAGAGAGAGAAAGGAAAAAGTCTATATACCATGCTTGGGTCAAATGGGCTTGAATGGTAGGTGGAATAGTTGGATATGACTACACCTCCTTGATCTTGTGACACTTGTCTTCTTGCTTTTCCAATGTAATCCAATGGCCATCCTTTCTTCTTATTTTCAGCAGCCTTGAGAAGTATATAAAGTCCAAAATGACCTTCTTCAATTGCATGGGCAAAGTTCTAAGCTTGAGGGGTAAAAAGGTAATTTTACCCCCGACGGCCGGAATGTCGTTTTTCTCCATCCAATTATCTCCAATTGGGCAACGACCAATCCAAATAACATTGGAATTCTTGATTTTCCATTTCAAACTTTTTAGGACTCGTTTCTGATAGTTTTCTCTATCAGATATTGTTCCAGCCTATCCCGAACCGATGGACAGCTTTTGCAGACATTACGCATATCGACCCTATGATTCTCATCACGTTTAGAGCTCGTCAATTCGTGGCAGCTTTGGTTATCATGTAATTTTGAGGGTCTATTGCTAGTTCCCTCGACAATTCTTATGGCCAAAGTGTCATTTCTTATTCGAGTTCCCTAGGTACACGTACCTCGTCTCGCATTAGCCTTTCCCTTTTGGTCAGTCTACTCGAACTGATCAGATTCGAGCGTAATACGATTGAAATACATCTCTAGATATACACTTGTCATTAATGAGCCTGAAATTGATTGAAAATCAGAATGTCACACCGCCCATCCTGGGCTGCGAGATGATTCGGTCTATCATATGACTCGTCAGTCCATATGAGACTTTCACGTCCAGACTTAAAGATGATTCGGTCACCACACGACTCTCGATGCCCATTTTCAATTGAGATGAATATGTCAGTATGGGACTCTTTAGCCGCACGACTTCGTCAGGTCAAATTGGAGTAGCTCCCTTCTCGGCTCAATGCATTGGCCAAACTCATAATTCTGGGTGATCCTATACGCCATTGGCGATCCCACACGATAGTGCACATATAATTTTTCCTGGCGATCCCACACGCCAGTGAACTTATAATTTCCTCTGCGATCCCACACGCCATTTATTCATAAAAATTTTCAGTTATAAATAGCCTCAACTTTCATTTGAAAAATAATTTCATGCCTTAATTTCCAATCGAAAATATACTCAGGAAATTCAAATATTTCATCGCCAAATCAAGGCATTCAATTCAATTGTTAAACTTACCCGGCCATTTCACAATTTCAAAGCTTGACATTTCTTTCAATAAAATATTTTCCGAGCCTTTCCAACTCAAGGCAATCACTTGCCATCAAAGCACACATTCATGATTATATAGGACTCATTAAGCATTCGGTTTTCACCCAAAAACAAGCCAAGAAACACCAACTTTCGAATTGAAACAGATTTGGGTTCCCTTACGCCTCTCACAAAAATTTAATCCACAGACCAATCAAATCAAGTTCCAGGTTCGTCTATTAGTAACCTAACATCCTAATAGAGGATTAGGATTAACTTACTGACAATATTAGCCAGAGAAGTCCACAAAATAAGCGATGCAAGCCCTTGCTCCAAATCTATCCCGAACCGTTTCCTAGAAGTTCCACCAATTTTCAGTTGTCAAACTCCTTTAATCTACTTCCAAATTCCACCACAAGCTACCATAACATCTCAAGTAAGGTCTAAAGAAGTCTTAGCAAGGGTTTGAGACAAAGAAATAAGCCAAAGGACTGCATAAAGCTTGTGGTTTCAATCCTGGTACCCGACGGTCAGATTCTTTCCACGTGAGGATCATTCCAAAGTTTAGCAACTAAACCATTTGTAAACTACACCAAACTCAACCACAAGTTAATTAACACTTAGGTCTAAGTTTTAGGATGGCTTATCGATGATTTCCAAGTAAGCCAATGCCTCAAAGTTCCTCAAGGATCCACAGTTTCAAGTCTGGTCGGCGAGGACAGATTCTGTTCTCTTGAAGATTGTAAGAGTTCAACCATCAAAATCCTTCAAATATCCATCTAAACATCAAATACATGTTTCCAAATGTCTTTACAAGGGTTCAACCATCAAAATCCTTCAAATGTCTTTTCAAGGAGTGGCTTACCAAAGATTGAAGTGAAAAGAGCTCGGAAATCTCACTTAGGAGCTCGCGGGTTCAAATCTGACCAATCCGACCTTTGCTCCTTCAAACGGCTCTATAGGACAAATAACTAGGTGGATTTGGGCTTATAATATGCTGTTAGAACGGTAAGAGGACAAGATTTTTAATGTTGGGTAGCTCGTCTCCATCCGATGACGGACGACGAAGTTATGGCCAAAATAGTGACGGTGACGGGACTGGACAGCAAACTGTTCGAGAGAGAGGAGAATGCCGAGTGAGTTGGGAGAGATGGAGAGGAATGGTGGTCGGCCAAGAAGCTTAAAGAGAGTGAGAGAGAGTATTCCTTAATCCCAAAGTAAGAAGGCAAGACATGACTTGGTAGGTGATATTTGACAAGCAATTAATGCTTAACTAGGAACCTAACCTCTAGTTAAGACACTTGTCCTTATCCTCATAAAAATCTAGAAACTCAAATGACCAATAGGCCGTCCAATTTTCGATCATAAGAGGGGTGGGGTAATTGACTATTTTGCCCTTAGTTGATCCTAAAGGGAGGAATATCCATCTAGGGGCAAAAGGGTAATTTCTCACTTACAGTCCAAAGTTTCATTTTTTTTTCAATCTTAGTTACCCTCAATGAGGTGACATCCAACTTTCTCAATATTGGGAATTCCTCAATATTCGATACTCAATTCTGAGGCTAAATTCATGTCGAGCTCTCGTTCACTGTAATTTCAGTTTTTCTCAAACTAACAGGCTACTCTTGCAGGTGCTATGCATTCTCAAGTTGTGGCAACTTTGATTGTCATATGATTGTGATGGTTTATCGCTAGTTCCTGCGGTTCTGATAATCGAAATCCGATTTAGGAAATTCTTACAAATTACACATTGGCTAGGCGAAATCACCCGCATCCCAATGTATAACGCTAGCAAGGCATTCCATGACCAGTTCCTTGATCGATCTCTGTTGGCCCAAAATATCCGTTTTAACTCGAGAGTGACTAGCTCCGAGCAAGATACCATTAAAATACACCGATCAATATATTTTCATTCACTTGAGTGCCATCGCTGACGTGGATGCCGAAAAAGCTAACGTGGCACGTCGAAAAATTGATGTGGCATGCCGAAAAGCTGACGTGTATGCCGAAAAAGTTGATGTAGAGCTCAAGTGAACGATTTTTGAAAATTATGGCACTCAAGTGAACGTCGTACACAAGTTATGGCACTCAAGTGAACGTCGTACACAAGTTATGGCACTCACGGTGCATTTATCCTGAGAAAAAGATATAGCTAATACAATGTTCGTCGTATCCTAATTTTTTTGCTTTTACTAATATTACTTAAGAAGGTGAAAATTGTCAATGGAATATTGGGTTGGTAAAATTACAACTTTTGTCGTTGAATTTTCTTAATCTTGGAAATTTTCTAGACAATTAGCTTTATTCCAAACCCTGATTTAATAACTTGGCTTTGCAGGGGTTATAGATTTATGAAAAGTATTGAGGACGGTGCAGAATCAAAATTGATTAAAGTGGTACGATAGTTTGTAGATATAAAAAACCTTATAACTCAAACATGTCTCTCGATCGAGAGAAAATCTGTTGACAAAATGATTTCCCTAACCTCAATATTCTTAAGTGAATAGATATTAATGCATAAACTGGTATCGGTGAAAGATCGATGTATGTCAAAATGCATAAACAATGATTATCAAGAGGAAAATTTTTATTGAGTTGATATTACATGGTATTATATAAGACTTAGTGGTAATTTTGGCGGTGTTACAATATTTGTCCCGGTAGTACTCTGGTTATTTAGGGCCTGTATGGCAACCATTCTGATCCGAAAAAATGATAATGATTAAAATAATTTTTTTTGATTTTGTTCTTTAGATGAGTTTTAGAAAATCAGAACGTGTTTGATAACTGCCCAAAATTTCTTTTCTTGAAAGAAAAACACATTGATAACTACACAAATTTTTTTTGTTCCAGAAGCAATTACTCCTCCCAAATTTTATCATTTAAGTCAAATAATTACGTAGTTATTTTAGGAAATTTCACCATATATTTTGAATTCATCAAAGATCAATTCATATTGATTCTCTTATATAACATATTGCACATTAAAATATAAAAATAAATATCAAGGATCATCACGAGTCATTTTCACCATTTATTATGGGTCTTCATCGAACTATTTTGAGCAAGCTGACAGGACACAAGCGACACTGTGACATTCTGATTTCCAATCAGTTTCAGACTCTGTAATGAGAAGTTTATATATATCAAGCGATGTATTTCAGTTGTATTCTGCCCAAATCTGATCAATTTGAGTAGACTGACCAAAGGCGAAAGGCTAACGAGAGACGAGGTACGTGGACTTAGATAACTCGGGTAGGAAATGACGTTTTGACCATAAGGATTGTCGAGGGGATATTTAGAACCGCCAATAGGCCGATCTAAGAACGATTAAGGATTACCATGCGAGTGTCGTACGATTGGAACGCGGATGATGCCGTTTAACCAGCGTATGATTTGCAAAATTATCCTACTGTGACGATCGAGACCATAGGGACTAGTGATAAACCCTCACAATTACATGACAACCAAAGCCGTTATGAATTGACGAGCCCTAAACGTGATGAAAATCACGAGGTCAATACGCATAATATATGCGAAAGCCTCCCGTCAGTTCGGGATATGTTGGAATCACGTTTGATAGAGAAAACTATCAGAAACGAGTCCTGAAAAGTTTGAAATGGAAAATCAAGAATTCCAACGTCATTTGGATTGGACGTCGCCTTATCGAATAATCTTGGAACGAGAAAAACAACATTCTGAACGTCGGGGGTAAAATGACCGTTTTGCCCCTCAAGCTTAGGACTTTGCTTTTATAATTGAAGAAGGGAAAAATGGGCATTATGCCCACCCTTGGCTGCCGAAAATGGAGATCAAAAGGTGGCCATTGGATCTCCATGGGGAAGACAACATGCCAAGTGTCAATGGATGCTCTAAACACTAGTCTTGTCTACTATGCTCACCTAACAATCAAACCTTTGACCAAGCAATTGGATATAACACAAATTCCCTCTCTTCTCTCTCTCCTCACCCCCCCTCATTCGGCCGAACCACCTCTTCAAGCCACCAAAATCATCTTCTTCTTCCTCTTCAGTTTCTGTTGCCGCCTGACCAAGCCTAACGCCACTATTCGCCGGCCACGATCACCCTCTCCGGCCACCATCTGTTGCCGGCCGACCACCCTGACAAAGATCCACGTCTTGCGGAGCTCCTCCAACAAGAATCAAGGCGATTGGAGCACCGAGGAGTTCTGGGCAAGAGATTTCCCGAGAGCTGATGGAATCGGAACAAACTTGAGGAAAGTTCGATTCTCAACCCTTTTGATGGCCGAAATCTTTGAGTCTTGAGCTCAAATTTTGTGGAGCCATAGTAGACACATATAGCATTCTGTGGTAAAAATTGGAGATTTATTTGATGATTTTTTGACCACGAACCGGCCTTGAACATTTTGCCCAGAAACTGTCGGTATTCTGACCATAGGCAATCCAGCGAATTCGGATGAATTTTTGGTGACCAACCGACTCCAAAAAACCGGTGAGGCTTTTAAACCCTTAGGTAAACATGTTAAGAAGTAGGATATCATATAATTGATGGATTTGAAGTAGATTAGGACCGATTAGGCCAGGCAAGCACAAAATCGAGTGGAACCGGTTCGTGCCGGGCCCAAACCGAATCTATTGAGGCTTTGGGCGATGGTTTTGAGCTGCAATTTGATGATTGTGATGTGATGAAGTGTTGAGAGTTGAGTTATGGATGATTTGGATTGATGAATCGAGGAATTGGACTTGGAAATTGACGGGTCGATTGAATATTCTAGATTGCGTGAAAAATTGACCCTTGGATTTGGGTTGGCTGAAACCTAGGTGATCCAAGAAGGAGGAAATTGTGTTGCCAAGCTAAGGTAAGGGAATTCCTAAATCGAAGCTAGGGGGATTGAACTCTATTGGGTGAGTCGAGAATTGATTGGTTCGATATATGAAAAATCCTAACAAGGGATAGTTTTTAATACGCCCTAAGGTATTATAGGATGCCTATGTGTGCCGTTGTTTGTGCTTGAGTGGTTGCCATGTCTGTATTTCATCTGAATTGCTTGCATGCCACAGAATTTATGAAATGCATTTGAATTGGCACTTACCACTGAACGTGTAATTGAATTGAAAGTCAAAGCATAAGTCTTGATTGTGGCATGAGCATGGCATAGCGAGGCCCTGAGGCGTGTGAGACGCGGGGCGAAAGTTGATACCTTGATGTGACAGGATCGCAGGGTGAAGTTGTGGTGGCGTGGCTCCCCGATGTGACGAGATCGTCGGGTTGAGATAGCCACGGTCCTGATGCGAATTATTCGCGGGACAGAGTATGAGTTAATGAGTTTTGCCTAGAGATTCATCGGGACCTGATGCGTTTACGCGGGTCACCGATGACGGTCTGATGCGTTTATGCGGACCGAGCCCGAGGCGACTAGTTCGCGGGCTGGAGATTGAGGCAGGCTGAGGGTACATGAGCATATGAGTGTGACACGAGATCATAAATGCATGCCTGTCTTCTGTATGTTGTTGTTTATTGAATTATGATTGTTATGCCTATGTGTTCATGAGTGTGGATCTGTTGAGGGATGCAACTACCTAAGTGGACTGTCAACCTGACTTGGGATTAGGTTTTTCTTACTGAGATGTGTATCTCACCCATTCTGGGGAAACCTTTACTTTACAGATCCTAGGTCATAACTATGTGGCCAATACGTTTTGGGGATCCAAAGGAGATGACGGCGTACTATGATGAGTTCCCGGATAGGCAGGGGAACGTATATGTAAGGAAATGTACTGTAGTATGGGTGGACGAGGGTAAGCCTGAGTGGAACCTCATAGATTTGAGGCGTGGTTCAAGAAGGAGGGGGATTCACAAATAGAGCCGCTGAAGCCCCACGAGGTACCGCAGGGCGTCATACCCGATTGGTGCCAGACCGTAGTGGAGCAGGAGTTACTTGAGGGGTTAGTGGTAGGGTCTAGGAACGGACCAGAGCGGACACCGACCTTGGAGTTTACCGAGGAGCAAGAGTAGGAGGAGGTCATAGTCTTGGAGGCGTCCGAGGGGGACCTTGCTGAGCCATCACAGGAGGTTACCATGGAGGATTCCGTCAAGGTCCCATCTGAGACGTTTTCTGAGTACGAGCTGACTTAGGACGTAGAGAATACGGATGACTCCAGCAGCTCATCCTAGGATACTTCAGTTGGTGGATCGATCTTTGACTGGCGACCTGACCTCGCTCTTGAGGGATTTTGTGGACGTTTCCTTTTGATATGCTTACCCTGTCGCCTTTTTGTTTAGCGGGTTTAGTATTCGGTGTTGTATGAACAGTACGCTTTGGTTTATGAATGATATAAGCTATCCAGGTCTCACTTAATATATATATATATATATATATATATATATATCGTATGGGGATTTATTAGAACATCGCTTCCGCATGCGTGATGTATTTATTATATCTCTTGACTCTTGTGGTAGATCTTGGGACCACCAAGAGATTATTGTTGGTTTGCTTGCAGAGATTGCTCGCGTGCTCGTGCTCGGGGCGCGGGGCGTGACAGACACCCTTGTTTTTGCAAGGAAAATGCAGTGCACTACCCTACATTGGTATGCATTTTTAGTTGTAGAAAATCAAATCTCAATTTTAATTCATAAAAAATTAAGAACCATAACTTGCTAGGTGTTCAAGATTGTTATTTTTGTCTTTTTCCAAAGCTTTTTAAAACTAGACTAAATCCAAAGTACATAAACCTAGGAAAATCACAGCTAATGAAATCATGTGCGCAATTAAAGAATTATGATATTGATAAATCGCATCATAAAATCCTAATGAAGCCCCAAGGGCTTAGAGAAATGTGGCTCAAGTTTAATTGCAAAGGCGTTTATGGTTTTTCTAAAAAGAACGAAATCTAAAAATTTAGGAAATCTAGGCCCAAGTTTATGAAATGAGGTCAAAGTAGCCTAATCTAAGTTTCTTCTATTTTTAGGGATTTTTTGAATTTTGTTTGGAATTTTAGATTTTTCCCAATTTTTTTTGATTTTTTAAGTATTTGTTATTTTATATTTTTAACTTATAATTTTTCTTCGAAAATGAGATCTCATTTTGTTTTAGGTCGAGGGAAAATTGACGAGAGAACTGAAAAGGAAAAATAAGAGATGTGTACTTTCATTCTGTTATGTGATTCTCAAAAGTGACTCTTTTTTCCAGAACTATATTTTTTTTTACTTCAATTTTTTTTGGAACAGAATTAGAATCAAAATCATTCACGTTACCAACAAGATTTTTATCGTTTTTATTTCGACGAACATAATTAGAGAACCAAAATGATTGCCATACATGCCCTACATCGTGACCTAAAAAATCATTTTGACTGACCACTTGTTATTTACACCTCAGCCACCTTAATTTATTTAGATTTTATTCTACCATTTTCCATGAGTTCCACATGAGCTTAATACCCTAAAAAATTTCCGATTTTAGCTCTTGTTCGTCTCATAAAAAAACCTTCAACTTTAGAAACAATCCTAATTCTATTCTATTTCAAACTTTTCTTTGTCCCATAAATGACCTCCAGCTTTAGGTGCAGTCCTAATTCTATTCTAAACTTTTTTTTGGTTAGTAAAAAACCTTCAATTTTTGGTCCAATGCTAATTTTATCCTAACTTTTTTTGTCTCGTAGAGAAAATGCCAACTTTATGTACAGTTTCACTTTTACTCTAATTTTTGTTGTATCATAAAATTTCACCAACTTTTACTCGAATTCCAAATCCACGTCCATTAACCCTCTACCAAATGGCTCTTATTGATTTTACGCTCGATTTTCGATATCTTGTGCTCGGGAATTTTGCATCTCTTGTGGTTTGAGAGTTCGTTCTAGGAACATTCTAAAAGCTTGTGCCTATAAGTTTTTCATTTCTTGGTTGTCCACCAGAAATTTTGGGCGTATGGTTAATGGAGACAAATTTGTTACTCAAGTAAAAGTTTACGGTTTTTTTATGAGACTATAATAGATTTTAGGATAAAATTGAGACTAGACGGTAAAATTGGGACAACACCTAAAACTGAGAGTTTATATAGGGCAAAAAAAAGTTCATGGTAGAATTGGGACATGATCTAAAGTTAGGATATTTTATATGTCACGCTCCGAATCTGTTAGGCACGCAAAATCCCACCAGGGCCGTCTTATCTTTCGATGGTACTTAGGATCCGTTGGTTAACAATTAATAACTTCTAAATGATACAAACATGCGGAAGCGATGAAACTTCTCCATTCAATTCAACCTTAAGATGACTCAGGACATAGGGTGCGTCTTCTTATAAACACGGACTATAGGTTCAGAGGATATAACTCTAACTTCAAGGTAACATGAAATCTCTAAATTCACCAAAGTATAAATCTGTTTCATATAATTACTTCTTCAAACATCGATCATTGGCAAGCTCAGATTTCCATCGCCTGGGACTTGAAACAATTAATCCCATGACGGGGTGAGATATACATCTCAGTAAGGTAGGTCCTAGCCCTAGGTTAAGCTGACAATCCACTTAGGCAAATGCAAACGCTAATAATACATGCAAAATCGCATGAGGCGTTCCACTATCACAAAGTAACACAAAGATGTCAAGCATGCAATCAAGGCATCTTATCACATCATTAAACTCAAGCATGCATTTCAAACCAGATTGCACCTTCCTCCCCTTTTTAGCCTCCTCACTTTCATGCCCGCGTTTAGAACGCCTCAGGCTCGGTCCGCGTAAGCGCATCAGACCATCTTCCTACCTCTTCACTTTCATGTCCGCGTTTAGAATGCCTCAGGCTCGATCCGCGCATACTCATCAGACCGTCTCATTGACAAACCTGCGTAAACGCATCAAGTTTTCAATGTCACTCCAAGCCTATGTCGACGCATCTCAACTTCGTTCCGCGTTTTAACGCATCAGAACTATGGCGTTCTCAACCCCGCGTCTCGTACGCCTCATGGTGCCATTCAATTCAAACCCCGCGCCTCAACGCCTCAGGGCATTCATCCACACAACCTCGCACCTCATACGCCTCAGGGTATCACAACTTCTCAAACATGCCAAAAATTTCAGTTCATTTCATAACACACGTTCGATTGCAAGCTCAAGCGACGAACGACACATCTATGGCATGCGAGACAATTACATTTGACATACAATTGCAACAACCAATTTATGACACAAGCATCATTAATCAATCAAGCCCTCAATAGCTTTCTAAGACAGACATTGGGCAACCACATAACAATTTCCAAAAACCAATCGATTCGTATCCAAAAATACCTAATCGAGTCCAATCTTCCTATCAAAGGTTGAGAATCCCCTTACCTCAAGCTTAATGCCACAAAATCCTTCTCCCAAGAGCCTCAAGAATTCGGTCCAATAAGCCTTAAGACAACTCACCCGCACAACCTATTGAAATCCATCCAATCGTCAATTTTTATTGCTCAATTGCCCAATCCATGGAATATAAACTTTATTGACATGTTCCTCAACATCCTAGCATATCTCAATGATGAATTTGAGACTCAATTCCAACCATCAACAACCCCCACAGAACCGGTATGCACAGAACCGAACCGGACAATTTTCGATTCTGTGTATACCTCAATTAACCAGCCCTTAAACTACCTCAAATCCTTAATTTATTCACTAATCTTCTTGCTAACATGTATATCTAAGGGTTTAGGAAGCTCACCGAAGATTTGGGGCCAAGTCGTCGCCGGAAACTCCTTGAATGTCACCGTTTTCCCCATGTCCTCAAACCGGTAGTTCTGGCCCTTCAAACACAAGACCCATTTAGGGTCAAAATTCCATCAAATTAACCCCAACTTTTTACCATAACTCAATCTATAAGTCCCCTAGATGTTCATAAAATTTGGTTGAAAAACTCTAAATTTTCGGGGTCCTAAGAGGCCAAAAACGTTGCTTACCTTTGGTTGCGACAATTTCCATTGACTTTCGGGAGATCGACTGGTCGGAGCTTCTCGGTGAGTCAAACGAATTGATTCCACTTCGAGGACGTCGGCAAAAGGTCAAGTAAGGAGTGGGTGGTCGGCTCGGCTGCTGGGAGTTGTTAGAGGTGGCCATCGGTGGCAGCGAATCGGCATACAGAAATCGGTTGGGCAGAGCTCCACGGCAGCAAGGAGAAGAAGAAGAAGAAGAAGAAGAAGAAGAAGAAGAAATTTTGCAGAGGGAAAATGAGGGTTTCAGCCAAGTGAGGGGTGAGAGAGAGAGAGAAAGAGAGAGAGCTATATGCAAATTTTTAAAAGTCAACAAGGGTTGAATGGTAATTGAAAAGTGGATATGTGCACTCAAGACCTCATCCATTGACACATGTCCAATGTGTCATTCAAGTTCATCCAATGGTCCTCATTCTCTCAAATTTTCGGTGGCTATAGGGGTGGGTTAAAGACCAAAATGCCCTCATCCAATTATATAAGTAAGGCTAGGGCTTGAGGGACAAAATGGTAATCTTACCCCCGACGTCCGGAACGTCGTTTCTCTGATTCCAATTTTCTTCGATAAGGCGACGACCAATCCAATTGTAATGTTGGAATTCTTGATTCTCCATTCTTGAATTTCAAGACTTGTTTCTGAATCATTTCTCTATTCTATGCGATTCCAGCCTATCCCAAACCAATAGGTGGCTTTTGCAGATCTTACGCGTATCAACCCTATGATTCATATCACAATTAGGGCTCGTCAATTCATGGCGACTTTGGTTGTCATGTAATTGTGAGGGTCTATGTGACATTCTGATTTTCAATCAACTTCATACTCTGTAATGAGAAGTTTATTTATATCAAACGATGTATTTCAGTTGTATTCCGCTCAAATCTGATCAATTTGAGTAGATTGAACAAAAGGGAAAGGCTAACGCAAGAAGAGATACGTGGACCTAGGCGACTCGAACAGGAAATGGCGCTTTGACCGTAAGGATTGTCGAGGAGACATTTAGGACCGTAAAAAGGCCGATCTAAGAACGATTAAGGATTACCATGTAAGCGTAGTACGATTGAAGCGCGGGTGACGCCGCTTAACCAACGTACGATTTGCAAAATTATCCTAAATCGGACTGTGACGATCAAGACCATAGGGACTAGCAATAAGCCCTCGCAATTACATGACAACCAAGGCCGCCATGAATTGACGAGCTCTAAACGTGATGAGAATCACGGGATCGATACGCGTATAGTCTGCAAAAGCCGTCCGTCGGTTCGGAATAGGTTGGAATCACGTCTAGTAGAAGAAACGATTAGAATTGAGTCCTGAAAAATTTAAAAAAAGGAAAATAAAGAATTTCAACGTTAATTGGATTGGTCGTCGCCCTATCGAAGAAGTCAGAAACGAGAAAAACGACGTTTCGAATGTCGAGGGTAAAATGACCATAATGCCCCTCAAGTTTAGGACTTTGCCTTTATAATTGAAGAAAGGGCAAAATGGGCATTTCTCTTCCCCTTGGCTGCCGAAATTGAAGGACAAAGGGATGGCCATTGGATACCCTTGAGAAGAAAAATTGCCAAGTGTCACAAATCCATAGGTGGAAGATCAACTCTTCATTTAATGCCCACCTGCCAATCACTTCAATTAATTAAAATTTTTGGAGATAAACCAGCTCTCTTTCTGCTCCCTCTCACTCTTCATTCGCCCATTTTTGCTCCCCCAAAGAACAGACCAAGCTTCTTCCTCTTCTTCTCCAGTTTCTGCTTCACCCGACTAGACTAGAGCTCGCCATTCGGTCTATACGACTGCCACCTCCGGCCATCCCCTGCTACCAGCCAATCATCCAGACGTAGCCCCACATCTTGCCGATGCCCTCCAACTTGAATCAAGTCATTTGGAGCTCTGAGGAATTCGGGGCAAGCATTCTCCCACAGGTCGATGGATTTTGCTCCAGTTTGAGGTAGGTTCGGTTCTGAACCCTTTTGATAGCCGAAAACTTGGAATCTTTGGGTCAAATTTGATGGAGACTTAGTAGACATGTGTAAGAATCTATGGTAAAAATTGAGGATTTATTTGATAATTTTTTGACCATGAACCACCCTTGCCAATTTCGCCTAGAATCTGCCGGTAATAAAGGCCTTGGACAACTGGCAAACTTCCGACGACTTTCCGACATCCAAGCAAATTGAACCCCACAATGAGCACTCCAAACTCTTAGGTAGACATTATAAGAGATAGAAATATGTATAATTGATGGCTTTGAGGTGGATCAAAACCGGTTAGACCCGGCACAAGTAGAACCGGATGGAACCGTTGCAATGTCGGGCCCAAACCAAATCTGTGGAGGGCTAATTAGGTTGGAATTGAGTTGTAATTTGGTGTGTATGATGTGTTAAGATGATGAGGAGTATGTATTGAGTGATTTGGATGGATGAATTGAGGAATTGGATGTTAAATTTTGACAAATCGATCGATTATCCTAGGTTGTGCGATGTATTGACCGTGGACTTGAGTTGGCCAAACCTTAGGAGGTGCAAGGAGGAGTAATTTACGTTATTAAGTGGAGGTAAGGAATTAACTAAACCAAGCTAGGGGGATTGGACTCGATTGGGTAAGTCGAGTGGGGAAATTGATCTATTAATGGGCATATTCTAAAGTAATGAGCCTTAGTATGTTTTAGGATTAATTAAAGAGTTCATGTGTGCCTTGACTTGTATTGGAATCGCGTGTCATGTTTGAATAATAATTGAGTTTCTTTGCATGCCATGGGATTATGAATGCTACTTGAAATGTAATTGACATTGAGTGTGTGAATGTTAGAAGATCATGGCATGAATCCTGATTGTAGCATGACATGGCATGGCCCAGAGGCGTGTGAGACGCGGAGCGGGAGATTGAGACCCTAAGGCGACGAGGTCGTGAGGTGGATAATAATTAGGTGACGTCCTGATATGAGGGAGTCGCAGGGAAAGATAGCCACAGTCCTAATGCGATATAATCGCGGGACAGAATACGAGTTCATAGACTCTGCCTGGAAATTGAACCAAGGCCTGATGCGTTTATGCTGGCCGAGCCTGATGCGATCTAATCGCGAGCTAGAGAATGAGGTAGGCAGAGGTTGATCGATGTGGTGAAGAGACAGGCCGAGCATATACGTGCAACTGTGTGTGACATGAAAATATAAGTGCATGCATGTCCTCTATGCATTATTGTTTATTGAATTATGAATGTCATACCTGCATGAGCACATGAGTTGGATTGGTTGAGTGACTTGACTGCCTGAGTAGATGGTCAACCTGACCTAGGGTTAAGTTTTTCTTACTAAGATGTGTATCTCACCCCTTTTGGGGAAGTTTACTTTACAGATCCTAGGCAGTAGCTATGTGGCCTATCAGGTTTGGGGATCCGCAAGAGATGACGACGTATTACTATGAGTTCCCCGATAGGTAGGGAAATATATACTTAAGGAAATGTATAGTAGTTTGGGTAGATGAGGGCAAACCAAACTGGAAGCCTCATCGATTTGAGGCTTCGTTTAGATAGGACGGGGATAGGAAGGTCAGGTCGTTGAAGCCTCACAAGGTTCCGGAGGGTGTTATACCTCCATGGTGTCAGACGACTTCGGATCAGGAGTTTCCGGAGGATTTAGTGGTTGGGTCGAGGAATGGCCTGGAGTAGAGGCCGACAGCTGAGTTTTCCGTGCCACCGCCAAAGGACGAGGTCATCGTGGTGGAGCCGTCTGAGAGAGATCCATTCGAGCCGGACCAGAGGGCGACCGTGAAGGGAGACCAGGCTGAGCGGTCGCAGGAAGTGACCATGGAAGACTCTGTGGAGGTTCCGTCAAAGACTTTCTCCAAGTACGAGCCGTCCGAGGAGAGCGAGGACACTAGAGATTCTAGCAGTTCCTCCTAAGCGCCTCCGAATGTCGACTTGACTTTTGAACTGGCGACCTGACCCCTTCCCTGGTGGATTTTGCTGTATAGCGGTCTGTAGTAGATGTGACCAGTTGATGTTGATGTATGACTTTATGATGCTATCCGGTTCTGCTTAGTCTTGGGGTATATATATATATATATATATTGTACGAGGAGTTGCTGGGAAACACTTCCGTGTGCTTAATGTAAATTATTTTATCTCTCGATCTTCCATTATATATAGGTGGATCCTTGAGACCACCGAGAGATTATTGTTGTTTGCTTGCAGAAATGATTGCGTGCTCGCGATGAGGCGCAGGGCGTGACAGTCTATCTCTAGTTCCGATGGTCTCGATTGTTACTGTTCGATTTAGGAAAATTTTGCAAATTATGCATTGGCTAAGCGGCATCACCCGCGCTCCATTCGTATAAATCTAGCAATGCATTCCTTAATCATTCTTAGATCGGCCTTTTATGGCTCTAAATGTACCCTCGACAATCCTTATGGGTAAAGCGTCATTTTCTATTCGAGTTTCCTAGGTCCACGTACCTTGTCTCGCATTAGCCTTTCCCTTTTGGTCAATCAACTCGAGATTGATCAGATCCGAGCGAGATAAGATTGAAATATATCGCTAGATACAATTCTCATTAATGAATCCGGAAATGATAGGAGAATCAGAATGTCACATTATATGTGAAAAAGAATCCAGGTAGAATTGGGATTGGACCTAAAGTTGAAGGTTTTTTATGAGACAAAATATAAAACTGATAAAAAAATTTAAGTTGGAGATTTTAAGGTATTAGGCCATTAAACGTGCATGTTCATGCATGACTTAAGCCTTTAACCTTGCTCATTAAACGCACTTTGCTTAAAGAGAGAGATAAAAGTCTTCACCCCCTCCCCTTCTCTAGTTTCATCTTCAAGTCACAGAAACCAAACTCAAAAGATCCATTTGTTTTGTGAAAAAATAAATTATTTAAAAATAAATTCTAAAAATAATCATTTGTATCGGTCACAAAAATAAATGAACGAAAAACGCTCTCCTCATCCACTAATATGTTCAAACATAGATTGATAACAATAAAACAAATACTTATTATTGACTATTCATATTTCAAATATGCATGAGATTTTTTTAGGAAAATATTTTATAAATTGTTCATTTTTTGCACAAAAAAAAAACCGGAGCCAAAATCCCTTGTGCTTTCCCAAGCGCAAGGTTAAAAGGTTGAGCCTATGTCGGGTCAACATTTGATTCAAGCAAAGTTTTTCAAGGTGAAACACTCGAAACTGTAGGAAAATTTTGATCCTCACAGTTTCTAAACTATGTTTCTCTTTAGGTTCAACTAGTTAGTATTCCAGAAAAAATTTCAAAAAAAGTTCTAAATTTATTGCACAACTTGTCCTAAACTTTTTAAATATGTCAATTAGTCCTAAACATTTTGATTATTTATCAATGTAGACTATTTGGCCAATTTTGATCAGAAATCACTAACTTGGATGTTGGCTATTCTACATGGCATGGTCGGTAATTGTTGACAACTTTTTCATTTTTTTTCAAAAAAATACCTAATTTTATCTTTTTTTTTCCTTCATTGGATTTCTGGTTGGCAGGGGTGTCGGCAGCCCTTGCCAGAATCCAAATGAGAATCACGATGCCCTCACTTGGATCCCACCTGCTAAAAAATTTTAAAAATTGTAAAAATTGTTCAAATTTGTCACGCCCCGAACCCGACGAGCGCGCGAACATCCCACCAAGCCGTTCCTTTATGAAAATCTTCTAGGATTTTTCAGCCCACAATACAAATAATCCACTTTTCAAGCGGAAGCTTCAGTCATTTCCACTCCATTCAATAAAACAAATGACTAGGGACAAATAGTAGTGGTTCTATTTTACAATCGCAAAATAGAATACAATCTCTAAGTTCACAGAATATCCTGTACTCGTTCACTTATTACTCCCGCGAATGCCAATCGTTGAACTTACTGATGCTCCATCGCCTGGAACTTGAAGAAAATGTTAATCCCCAATGGGGTGAGATATACATCTTAGTAAGGTTTGTCCTAACCCTAGGTTAGGCTGACAGTCTACTCAGGAAGTTAAAATCACCAGCAACTCATACCAATAAACATATGAGGCATTCAACTATCGATAACAACACACAGATGTCAAGCATGCAGTCATGACATCATAACATATCAAGATGAACATATACACATCGCCATGCCGAATCACCACTTCCACCTTTCCAACTTGCCACACCTTCATGCAAGCGTTTAGAACGCCTCAGGCTCGGTCTACGTAAATGCATCAGATCGTCTCAATGACAAACCCGCGTAAACGTATCAGGTTTTCAATGTTACTCCAGGCCTGTGTCGACACACCACAACTCTATCCCGCGTTTCAACGCATCAAGACTACGGCCTTCTCAACCCCGCGCCTTATACGCCTCAGGGTGCCATTCAATTCCAACCCCGCGCCTCAACGCCTCAAGGCATTCACCATACCACCTCTCGTCTCATACGCCTCAGGGTATTACCACATCTCAGTCATGCCAAAATTTCTATTCAATTCATATACATAATGCCATGTGCAAACTCATGCACAAACCATACAATTATGGCATGCAAGACAATCAAATTCAACACCCAAATGCGACAATTCACTCAAGGCACAAAGCATGATCAAGCATTTGAGTCACCTATACCCTCCTAGGATGTACAATGAACAATTACTTTAAAATCTTTCAAGGATGATCCACAATTGCACTCGACTCGCCCAATTGAGTCCAATCTTCCTATCAAAGGTTTAGAATCCCTTTACCTCAAGCTTAATACCACAAAATCCTCTTCCCAAGCACCTCAACAATTTGGTCCCAATGGTCCAAGATTAAGTCCACCGCGCAACCTAAGGAAATTCATTCAAAACCTCAATCCATCAAAACCTCCCAATTCAAGACCCCACGACCAGGTTCAATCTCTCAAAACTTGACATTTTTCTACTAACTTTTTGATAAAAAAAAATTTCATGGTCTTAAACTTCATGATATTACGGACATGTGAGAGAAAATGGGGCTCAATTTGGATGTCGAATGACTTAGAACGGGCCGTTTTAAAATCGGTGTGCGCAGAAAACAGGATTTGGCAGCTCTCGGGTTTCTCACGTTTTTCACGCCAAAACCACTCTTTAAACCCTTTCAATTCTATCAAAAATCCACCCTTTAGTAAGCCAACATCCTAACTAAGGGTTAGAAGTCTTCTTACCGAAATAATTAAGCCAACAAACTCCTTCAAGAACCGCAACAATCCTCGATTCCTAATCTGCTCGGTACAAGGCAGATTCTGTTCCTAGGAAATACCATGCAAACCGGCCATCAAAACTTCAATCTAACTCACCAATCCTATACTAACATGTAATATCGTGTCTTAAGGTGTCTTACCAATAAATTTTGAGGCAAGGCGACGTTTCTATGGCCTTCAAAGGTGCTCGGTTCCTAGACTCGTCGAAGAGGACAGATTTTGTCCAAGAGAAGTCCATGGACATTCAACCACTAAAATCTATTCAAACCTCAATCAAACTTCAAACTAAAATCATTAAACCTTAATACTACAGGTCAAGAAGGTCTCACCTCAATTTGGAAGTAAGACAAGCCCTTTAAACCGGCCTAAAGAAGCTCATGGCCAGATTGGACCCGATTCTGACCTCTTAGGACTCCGGTGGCTTCACGAGTCAAACGGAGTATCGAATCAACGAACGGTCACTTGGAGGTTGTAGGCAAGACCTCAAGGAGTGCTGTGGTGGTCAGAGTTGAGTCGAATGGTGGCCGGAAGCCGGCATCGTGGCGGACTAACGACGAGGATAGAATGTATCCGGCGAGCAAGAGGAAGAGAGGAAGAGGGAAATGTGAGATTGAGAGGGAGAGAGAAAGTGGCTGAGCAAAATTGAAGAGAGAGAGGGGTCTTCTTCATTTTTCTTTGTCCCCGAGTCAAGGAGAGAGAGAGGATTGGTAGTTGAGATTATGACATCCATTTATTGCCAATCTAGAGATCTAACCTAACCTAAGTGGATAAGGCCTTCAAATGATGACACTTGTCACATCCACATAAAAATCTTGGACTAAATTGACTAATATACCCTCAAATTTTCGACCACAAGGAGAAGAAGGGGAATGACTACTTTGCTCTTGCTTGTTCTTAAGTGAAAGAATGTCCTTGAGGGCAAAACGGTAATTTTACACCTTCAGTCCAAATTTCACATTTTCAAATCTTAATTATTCTCGATGAGGCAACGTCCAATTCAATTGTAATGTTGAAATTCTTGATTCTCCATTCTTGAATTTCAAGACTTGTTTTTGAATCATTTCTCTATTCAATGCGATTCCAACCTATCCCAAATCCACGGATGGCTTTTGCAGATGTTACGCGCATCAACCCTGTGACTCATATCATAATTAGGACTCGTCAATTCGTGGTGACTTTGATTGTCATGTAATTGTGAGGGTCTATCACTAGTTCCAATGGCCTTGATCGTCACTGTTCGATTTAGGAAAATTTTGCAAATTATATATTGGTTTAAGCGACATCACCTGCGCTCCAATCATATAATGCTAGCAATGTATTCATTAATCGTTCTTAGATCGGCCTTTTGTGGCTCTAAATGTCCCATCAACAATCCTTATGGTCAAAGTGTCATTTCCTATTCGAATTCCCTAGATCCACGTACCCTGTCCCGCATTAGCCTTTCCCTTTTGGTCAGTCGACTCGAGATTGATCAAATTCGAGTGAGATATGACTGAAATACATCGTTAGATACATTGTCATCAATGAGTCTTGAAATGATAGGAAAATCAGAATGTCACAAAATTAGTGTCGGCCATGCCACGTAAGACAATTGATGATGACTGGACTACCGCGTCAATGATTTTTAGTCAAAAAATTGAATGACTATATTAGATAATTGTCAAAAGGTTTAAGACAAATTGGCCAAAGTTAAAAATTTAGGATTGAATTGGCATCCATATAATATGTTTAAAACTTTTTGGGTAATTATCCTTTGTAGTTCCTTATCTTTTATTGAATTTAAGATTTATCAAGCTGTAATTTGCTTCGAGGTTTTCATTTTCAAGGTGAATGAATCTTCAAAGACTATAGTGGGTTGAGCCATTTGTGTTGTGTTTGGTTGGAAATTCCTTCGAACATATGTTTGATGCACCCAGGAGGTAGTCAAATTATTAATAAAAATTAAATAAAATTACGCAATATCATTTAACTATTAATTGTTATAATAAAATAAAAATTATCATTGATTATCTATTTTTTAATTGTATAATAAAATATTTTTTTACGAATACTATCAATTATATTGGTTATTAAGTTCAACTAAACTTATAAAATTAGTAATTACCTATATTAAAATTGTTTATCATATATATTTTTAATATAAAAGTTAATTTTTAAATAATGAATACTATGATCTAATATTAAATGAACAATGATTAATGATTGATAATGAATTGTTAAAAGGGCTAAATTATGTTTGAGGATGATCAGTTACTATACTATCAATTCGACTATAATATAAATCCTACGCACTAAAAGAATTCTCATTCAATTCCATTCCCATAATTTTTTTTCTTACAACCAAACACAAGAATCCTAATTCTATTCCATTCCGATAGTTTACCAAACAAAAGTATTGGATTCATCGTTTCACTTCATTCTATTTTATTCTATAATTTCATACCAAATGCAACATAGAACTTTTAATTTAGTAACTAAAGCTTAGAGATATTGTTAGAAATTTTGGATTTAGATGACTTCGCCATGTTTATATTTTCATTAACATAGGATTCGACGTTTGATGATGCTTACTTGTGCTCTTGTCATAAGATTGTTGCTAATACTACATGTCTATAATGCCATGTGAAGATGCTATGAGCCAATTTATAGATCATGACTATATGCCACGAATAAAAACATAGTTTTTTTTTTTTGTCGAAACCAAGAATAAAAACATAGTTAATGAAGAGGATTTTGATGACTTTGATTAATAAACGTGCTAGAAAGATAAGACTAGATGCTAGAAAGATGAGACTATGGTTAATGTGTACTAGGGATGTCAATGGGCCGCCGGCCCGAAACAGAGCAGTACCAATCTTGGGTCGGATTTTTTTATTTCCTTTTTTTTATTTTTTTAGCATCAAAATCAATTTTACTATCCTATCAAATGATCGAATATAAAAACAAAAATTAAAAATTAAATTTAAAAGAAAAAATGAGTGTTTAAAAAAGTTGGGCGGCGGGCCGGCCCAGCTAGAGTACCAAATCCTGCCTGAAAATTCTTGAAAATTTGTGACATTCTGATTTTTTCCTGTCATTTCGAGACTTATTAATGAGAATATATCTAACGATGTTTTTCAATCGTATCTTGCTCGGATCTGATCAATCTCGAGTTGGCTGATCAAAAGGGAAAGGCTAACGCAAGATAAGGTACGTGGACCTAGGGAACTCAAATAGGAAATGACACTTTGACCATAAGGATTGTCGAGGGGACATTTAGAACCATGAAAGGCCGATCTAAGAACGATTAAGGAATACATTGCTAGCGTTATATGATTGGAGCGCGGGTGATGCCGCTTAACCAATGTATAATTTATAAAATTTTCCTAAATTGAACAGTAACGATCGAGACCGTCGAAACTAGCAATAGACCCTCGCAATTACATGACAACCAAAGTCTCCATGAATTGATGAGCCCTAAGTGTGATATGAATCACATAGTAGATACGCGTAACGTTTGCAAAAGCCGCCCGTCAGTTTGGGATAGGCTGGAATCACATCTAACAGAGAAATGATTCAGAGACGAGTCTCGAAATTAGAAAATAGAGAATCAAGAATTCCAACATTATAATTAGACTGACCGTCGCCTTATCGAAGAAAATTGAAATCAGAAAAACGACGTTCCGAACGTCGAGGGTAAAATTATTATTTTACCCCTTAAGCCTTAACTTTGCCTTAATAATTGGATAAGGGCATTTTGGTCAATCACAATACCCTATAGGCTACCAAAAATCAAGAAAAATGAGAGCCATTGGATGAGCTATTAATTGACATATGGACAAGTGTCAATGGATGAAGAGTTAGCATTAAATATCCAAATTTTAACCTACCATTCTTCATGGTTGACTATCCAAATTGGTGTAAATCTCTCTCTCTCACTCCCTCACCCGAACACCATCTTCAATCTGCCATCTTCTTCTTCATTCTTCATCTTCAAACCGAGAAGCTCTCCAGCTGACCGATTCTGCCTGCCTCCATCGTCGCCGTCGAACGCCACTTCCGGCCTCCACCTAAGCTCGAGCCCACCACCAGCACCTTCTTCATCCTCTTACCGACAACCTCCAACTTGAATCACGGCATTTGACCCACCGATGAGCTCCGGCTGGCCATTCTCCCAAAAGTCAACGGAAATCGTCGCAGCTGGAGGTAAACTGCTGTTTAGACACCGTAGAACCTCGAAACGTTCGAAAACTTCTGCCAAATTTTGTGGATATCTAGGGGACATGTAGACCCAGTTGTGGTAAAAAGTTTGAATGAATTTGATGGAGTTTTGACCCCAAATGGGTCTTGTGTTTGAAGGAAAAAACTAACCAGTTGAGGACTTAGAGGAACCAGCGTCGTTCGTGGACCATTTGACGTAGCCTTGAGCTCAAATTTTCGGTGAGGCTTCCTAACTCCTAGAACTACATGTTAGCAAGTAGATTAGTGAATAAATTGACAATTTAAGATAGTTTAAGGGCTGATTAAGGGAGGTATGCACAGAACCGAAAATGTCGTATTTCGATTCTGTGCAAACCGAATTGTTGGAGGATGTTAGGAGTTGAAATTGAGCTCGAATTTCATCATTGATAAGTATGACGATGTCAATCGATATGTCAATGAGGTGTATGTTTAGTGAATTGACGAATTAGACGAGAAAATTGACGAATTGGATGAATTTCCTTAGGTTGCGCGGGTGACTTATTCTTGGACTATTAAAACCGAACCATTGGTGTGCTTGAAAGGAGATTTTTGCTGAATTAAGCTTGAGGTTGGAGGTTTCTAAACCTTGGCTAGAAGGTTTGGACTCGATTGGGTGAATTGGGTGTGAATTAGGTTGATTCTTGGGAATTAGGATGTGATTGTCTAATATGTGTCCTCGTGAGGAGTAGATGGCTTAAATGCTTATTGAATACTTGTGCCATGATTTAATTACCACATTTGAGTGTTGAATTTAATTGCCTCGCATGTCATAGATGTGTTACTCGTTGCATGAGTTTGCACTTGACCATGAGGTTCTAAATTAAAATGAGTATTTGACATGTTTGAGAAATTTATGACACCCAGAGACGTTGAGACGCAGGGTTGTGTGGAATTGTGTACTGATGCGTTGAGATGTGGGGTTGAAATGACCAAAGTCCTGATGCGTTGAGACAGAGGATGGAATTTGATATGTGTCGATACAGGCCTAGAATGAATTGAAAACCTGATGCGTTTACGCGAGTTTGTCAATGGGATGGTCTGAGGCATAATTATGCGGACCGAGCCTGAGGCATTTTAAACGCGGGTGTGAAACAATGGAGGCCTGAAAGGATGGAAGGTGTGACCTATTTTGGCTATGTATGCTCAATCTGAACTATGAGAACTGATGTAATTAATGCGTGGTTGATGCTAGTTTGTATCTATGTGTTATTTCATGATTGTCGAATGCTTTATGTTGTTGCTTGTGCATTTTGTCCAAGATTGCATTCACCTGAGTGTACGGTCAGCCTAACCTGGGGCTAGGACTTATCTTACTGAGATGTAAATCTCACCCCATTGCGGGACCCCATTTTCAGATCCTAGGCCGTGAGAATGTTACCAATCAGACTAGGCGACTCGAAGGAGATATCCACATATTTTGAGGAGTTCCCAGACGGATAGGGAACCATGTACGTTAGGAAGTGTATAGTAGTCTTGATCGATGAGGGTGGAAAGAGCTGGAAGCCTCATAGGTTCGAGGCTTGGTTTCGGAGGGTAGGGGAAGTTACCACTGGACCACTGAAATCCACCGAGGTATCCCATAGGGTAATCCCTAGTTGGTGTCATCCCGCTCGGGATTCTATAGAGGTTGAGGGGTCAGCAGCTGCTTCGAGGAACATTCTTGAGAGGACCCCAACCCTAGAAGACAGCGACGAGGTCATTGAGGTTGAAGCTATCGAGGACGACCTGGTGGAGCAGTCAGCTGACGACACGATTGAGGATACAGTGGAGGTATGCTCGGAGACTTTCTCAGAGAACGAACCTACCGAGGACGCCGAGAATACTGATGGATCTAGCAGTTCGACCTGGGGGTTTTGTGACATTCTGATTTATAGTCAGTTTTAGGCTCATTGATGAGAAATGTATATCTAGAGATGTATTTCAATCGTATCTCGCTCGAACCTGACTAATTTGAGTAGACTGACCAAAGGGAAAAGGCTAACGCGAGACGAGATACGTGGACCTGGGGAACTTGGATAGGAAATAGCGCTTTGGCCATAAGGATCATCAAGGGAACTAGTAATAGACCCTCACAATTACGTGACAACCAAAGCTGTCACGAATTGATGAGCCCTAAACGTGATATGAATCACGAGGTCAATACGCGTAATGTCTGCAAAAGCCGCCCGTCGATTTGGGATAGGCTGAAACCACGTCTGATAGAGAAAACTATCAAAAATGAGCCTTGAAAGATTGAAAATGGAAAATCAAGAATTCCAACGTTATTCGGATTGGCTATCGCCCTATTGGAGATTTTCTGGAGTGAGAAAAACGACGTTCTGAACGTCGAGGGTAAAATGACCATTTTGCCCCTCAAGCTTAAAGCTTTGCCCTTACATTTGAAGAAGGGAAAATTGGACAATTAACACCTCAAGGCTGCAGAAAATGAAAATTAAATAAGGGCCATTGGATCACATTGGGAAGACAAGGAGGACAAGTGTCACAAGATGGGCAAGTGTGATCATTTCACCTTTTGTCCACCTACCATTCCACCATTTGATCAAGGCCTTGAATATATAGCATTTTCTCTCTTATCACCTCATTATTTTCGGCCAGACCACCCCAAGAGAGAGAGAGAACAACCGACCATCACCTCATCTTCTTCCTCCTTCATTCTGCACCAGCGACAGTTTCTGAGACCATTGTTCGCCGGCCACAACGGCCACCTCTGGCCATTTTCTGACCACCGGTTGGCCACACCAACAAAGCCATATGTCTTGCCAACCTCGTCGAAGTGGAATCGGGTCATTTGGAGGAGTCCGGAGCAAGGATTTTCCCGAGAGTGGACGGAAACTGCTCCAATCTGAGGTAGGTCCGATTTTTGACCTGTTTAGTGGCCGAAATCTTGGAATTTTAAGTTCAAATTTCGTGGAGACTTAGTAGACTTGTAGATGAATCTACGGTAAAAAGTTGAGATGGATTTGATTAAGTTTTGACCATGAACTGGCCTTGTAAATGTTGCCTAGAAAACTGCCGAATTCTGTGTTTGGAGGAACCGGCAACGTTCGTTGAGTTTCCAGCGACCAATTGACTCTAAATCTTCGGTAAGCCTCCCAAATCCTTAAATAGACATGTTGATAGATTGATAATTAAATGATGGATTTAGGAGTTGATTAAGGTCTGAATGTGTTCGGTTTGCGCCGAACCAAGAAGGATCGGTTCGATTTTGTGCAAACCGAATTTGTGAGGAGGCTGAGGATGAATGAATTGAGCTCCAAATTGATGATTAAGGCATGACAAGAGAATGGGGGTTATGCATTGAAGGTTTATGGTTTATGGATTAAGGAAATTGGGCATGGAAATTGACTAATTGATTGGAAATGCTAGGTTGTGCGATGGGTTGACCTTGAACCATGGTTGGCCGAGACCTTGAGGGTCCACGAGGAGTAACTTGGGTTGCCAAATCAAAGGTAAGGGGATTCCTAACCCTATGTTAAGACGATTGGACTCGATTGGATGAGTCGAGGGACCAAATGAATGATTAGTGAGAGAAGTCAAGAAGATTTTGTTTGGAATGCCCTAGAATCGTATAGTTATGCTTGAATTATCCGCCATGCTTGAGAATTATTTGATCATCTGGTATGCCATGAAGTTTCCAATTGTGCATGAGATGCACTGGTTGTTTATCTGAGGAATGGATTGAAAATCATAGCCTGACTATAATATGGCGAGGCCCGGAGGCGTATAAGACGCGGGGCGAAAAATGTATACCCTGATGCAATGATATCGCGGGGTGAAATTGATAATGTGTAGCGCCCTGATGCGACAAGATCGCGGGGTTGAGTTAGCCACGGTTCTGATGAAAATTATTTGCGGGACAGAGATGTGAAAATACCCTAATGCGATGAGTTCGTGGGGTGAAGTTGATGTGATGTGGCGCCCTAATGCGATGTGATTGCGGGGTTGAGATAGCCACGGTCCTGATGCGATGATAATCGTGGGACGAAGAGGCCTTGAGGCGTATGAGAAGGGAGGCATAAGTTGATACCCTAATGCAACAAGATCGCGGGGTGAAGTTATGGTTGAATGGCGCCCTGATGCGACGAGGTCGCGGGGTTGAGATGGCCATGGTCCTGATGCGACTTATTCGTAGGACGGAGTATGAGATTTTGATATTGGCCTGGAGATTTGTCGGAACCCGATGCGTTTACGCGGGTTACCGACGACGGTCTGAGGCGTCTACGCTGACCGAGCCTGAGGTGACATGATCGTGGGCTAGAAATTGAATTGAGAAATGAGGCAGAATGGAAAGGATGGTTGTGGTGAGGTAGCAGGGTGAGTCGTGTGTTAACTCCTGAGTGTATTATGAGACCATAGTAGCCTGACTGTCACCTGTGTTTGATTATCTAAGTTTGAAGTGATTGATTTATCTTAAGTTGAATTATTGGAGATATGACTGTCTGAGTGTACGGTCGGCCTAATCTAGGTTAGGACCCACCTTACTGAGATTTATATCTCACCCTAGTGAGGGCTTCATTTTTTAGGTTCCAAGCAGGGGAGCACGAACTTGCCAAGGAGTGGCACTTGAAGAGATAACTAACCCATTTGTCTTTTGAATGGATTTGCTCTTTTTAATATTGGGATTGTATTATTGGTTGGTATATAATGAATTGGTCTTTTAGATAATTGGTTAAGGTAATTTGATGCATCTGTCCTGAGCCATTGGATGTGGTTGTATTTATTCTTTATGAATGGAGAAGGCATCATTTCCGCATGTACGTTACTTCCAGTGCATATGATATTGGCCGTTGGATCCTGGAGTAAAATGTCAAATGAACGGTTGGGCGGGATGTTCGCGCACTTGACTGGTTCATAATCTTCTGGGGAATTTAAATCTTTGTCGTCTTTTGGTTGGGTCCTGATCTCCCCGACCTATTAGCAGGGTTAGTTTACCTGCTCCTTTTGTATGAACTCACGATGATGTATATTGATGTTCTCGTTACCCAGGTTCCCTTATTATTGTACGGAGTTATTTGTATGCCATCGCTTCCGCATGCTTTCGATCATTCGCATCTCTCGATCTATTGAATCCTGGAATGCTCAAGAGTTTACGTTTGCAGGGGGTCGCGCGCTCGTGCCCGAGGCGCGGGACGTAAGATCCCGCCTTACTTGGTATCAGAGCAAGGTCAGCTCGAACCAAGTTGATTGAGGATTGGAGTGATAAGGAGGATTAAGTCGGGACAGGACGGGTAGCAAGACCTTAGGAAACTTGTTAGAATACAGCACGAGATGCATGGCATATGACTTAGCGCATGTGATTGACCTTGGTCCTGACAGGTTGCGGTAATTTATGAGGATTAAGTTCTATGTCTAGCATTGAAAGTCATTTCTGGATCGTAGTCTGCTAAGTAAATGAACATGGCTAGTTTTGGTGAACCATTGAAGTGGACGAAATGGAGTAATGGCCACGGACTGTTTAGGAAAGTGCCTCTGGAATTAGTTGTGTGGAAGGTCGTTATGTTATGATTGTCTACGTTAAGTCATAATTTGGTAGCTCTGGACTTGGATTGGATGAATGAGTTATTAACTCCTTGGTAAAATTTGTGGTAGTCCAGACTTAGTGAAAGCATACGAGGACGAGTAATCCGCCTAAAATACTTGCAAGACCTAGGAATAGAGCCTCTAATTCGAGGCCACCTGTGGCGGAAGACCCGAGAATGGACGGAGTGCTGAGAGCACTACAAAGGATTGGCGACCTCATCGACAAGCAGATCCAGGATAAGGATGCTGCCATAGCTCAAGCGATGGGAGTCGCAATAGCCGTTGTCAACACCAATAACGGCAATAATTGAGGCAATGGAAACAATGGCGATCATGGCCAGGACAATGAGGCAGTGAATACCTAGGAAGAAGTTGTTGTGGCTAGGCAGATGGGCCAACTAGTTGAGCAATTTATCAAGTTGAAGCCAACCCAGATCGATGGGACTAAAGACCCCGAACTACCACTGAGATGGATCGAGAAACTGGAAAAGGCCTTTGGAGTACTGAGGTACATAGATGAGGAAAAGGTATTGTTAGCAGTATACCAACTGAAAGGTACTGCTAATGACCGGTGGGCTACCACCAAGAATGGAATCTTTCCGGAAGGGACAGCCTTGACCTGGAATGTCTTTACTATGGCATTCAATGACAAGTATTTCTCGAAGCTAGCCCGAGAAAGGAAGTAAGTGGAGTTCTTACAGCTGCGTCAGAATCACCTGACAGTGGACCAATATGAAGCCGAGTTCTCCAGACTGTCAAGGTATGCACCCCAATTGGTAGAGGATCCCCTAGAGAAGGCATGGAGATTTCGGGATGGACTGAGGCCTGAGCTTCGCAGCCAGATGATAGCTCTGAACTTGAGGACTTATAAGGATATCTATGAACGGGGATAGATGATTGAGAGAGACCTGAAGGAGAAAAATATCGTATCTAGGTCGCGATTTAGTTCATTCAGAGATAATCGCCAGATTGGAAAAAGACCTATGGCTGGCAATAGATGCTTCGTCCCTCCAATAAGAAAGAACATAGTGAAGTCGCCAATGAACTGGAGTTGCCGCCTCTATAGCAGAAGCCATGGTAACGGACCTTACCTAGCAAGGACTGGAGCGTGCTTCAAATATGGTCAAATGGGCCATCAGATGAGGACTTGCTAGAATCAAGCTCCAATGACTAGACCTCAAGGACAACAATCACAGGTAGGACCATCAACTGCCACTCTACAAAATGACCAGAGCCGACCCCCAGCCCAGGAAAGGGAATATGCTATAGCACGCAGGGAAGTAGAAGAAACGCCAGGCGTAATCACAGGTACCATTTATGTATGTGACCAAGCTGTCTATACTTTGTTTGATCCTAGCGCATTACACTTGTTTGTGTCTGCTCGGTTTGCTGATTTGGTTGTTATGGAATTGAAACCGTTGAGTGTGATTCTGCATGTTGCCACCTCGTTGAAGGGTAATGTGCTAGTTTCGTTGGGCTATGATGATTGTAAAATCGTAATTGGCGATAGTAAGAGAGTATCAACTTAGCTGTGTTGCTATGTATAACTTCGATGTGATCATAGGAATGGATTGGTTGGGTAAGCAAAGAGCGGTAGTTAATTGTGATAGTAGGATAATCTATTTCTATCCGGAAGGCCGTCCTAGTTCTAAATTTGTGAGAAGTCGAGGAGGAGCCTCGATTCCTTTAGTCTCGTCTCTTGAAGCAACAAAGTTGATGACTGAAGGATGTCAGGCGTACTTAGTCGCAGTTATGGACACGACTGCCGAGGAGCCTAAACTAGAAAGCAATCTGGTAGTGCGTGAGTTTCCTGAGATTTTTCCTCAAGAGTTGCCAAGGTTGCCACTAGAGCAAGAAATAGAATTCATGATTGAGTTAGCTCCCAGAATGGAGCTGATTTCGAAGGCACCCTATAGGATGTCCCTATCAGAATTGAAAGAGCTAAAGGTGCAAATGCAAGAATTATTGAATAAAGGATTTATTCGACCGAGCGTTTCATCGTGGGGAGCGCCGGTGTTGTTTGTAAAGAAAAAGGATGGGTCCTTGCGTTTATGCATCTATTACAGACAGTTGAATCAAGTAACTGTAAAGAATAAGAACCCACTGCTAAGGATTGATGACTTATTTGATCAATTTCAAGGAGCTGCGATATTCTCTACGATTGACCTAAGGACCGGGTGTCATCAGTTGAGAATTAAGAAGGAAGACATACTTAAGACCGCTTTTAGGACAAGATATGGTCATTACGAATTCACTGTGATGCCTTTTGGACTGACCAATGCTCCAGCAGCAATTATGGACTTGATGCATCGGGTGTTCAAGGAATTCTTGGATAGATTTGTCATAGTCTTTATTGATGATATCTTGATTTACTCAAGGAGTAACGAAGAACACGAAGAACATCTGAGGATTGTTTTGCAGACTCTGAGGGAATACTCGCTTTATGCTAAGTTTAGCAAATGCGAGTTCTGGCTGAATAAAGTGGCATTTCTTGGCCATGTTGTGTCTGGAGAAGGAATTGCGGTGGATCCTGTGAAGATCGAAGCTATAATGAACTAGCCTAGGCCTACTATGATCACGGAAGTCCGAAGTTTCTTAGGATTGGCAGGATATTACAGACATTTCGTGGAGAAGTTTTCATCCATAGCCATTCCACTGACGAGATTGACTAAGAAAGAAACGAAATTCGAATGCGACAAGTGTGAAAGGAGTTTTCAGGAGCTAAAGCATCGATTGACGACAACACCTGTGTTAACGATTCAATCTGGACCTGGAGGCTACGAAATATATAATGATGCTTCGTTAAAGGGATTAGGCTGTGTGCTAATGCAACATGGAAGAGTGGTTGCCTACCCGTCCCGACAACTGAGACCGTACAAGATGAATTATCCAACTCACGATTTGGAATTGGCGGCAATCATATTTTCTCTGAAGATCTGGAGGCATTATTTGTGTGGTGAGAAGTTTCAAATTTATACGGACCACCAGAGCCTGAAGTAAATATTTTCTCAAAAGGAACTGAACATGAGACAACGTCGATGGATGGAGCTACTTAAGAATTATGATTGTGACATATTATATCATCCTGGGAAAGCAAATCGAGTTGCGGATGCGCTCAGTCGAAAGTCTAGTATTGCCTGTCTACTGGTGAAAGGATGGTTGTTATTTGAAAATTTGAGGGATTTTGAATTCAGATTGGAAGTTTGTCAGTTATCCAGTTTGGTAGCCACACTGAGAATAGAACCTGAGATTCAAGAAAGGATAAAAGTCTTGCAGCATACGGACCTAGAAATTCAGAAGATCATCGAAATGGACGCGACCAAAAGGAAACCGGAGTTCCAAGTGTTAGAGGATGGGATTTTGAAATTTCGAGGGTGTCTATGTGTACCAAAAAACGAAGAGCTTAGGGAAAGAATTTTATCAGAGGCTCATAGAAGTAATTATAGTATTCACCTAGGTAGCACGAAAATTTACTAGAACTTACGTCAGCACTACTGGTGGAACGGGATGAAGGTGGATGTAGCCAAATATGTGGCAAAGTGCTTGACGTGCCAGCAGGTAAAGGCACAATACTGTAAGCCTCGTGGATTGCTACAGCCGTTGGAGATTCCTGAATGGAAATTGGAGCACGTGACTATGGATTTTGTAATGGAACTACCAAGGAGCTAGAGAGTCCACGATTCTATTTAGGTAGTCGTAGACAGGTTAACCAAGTCTGCACATTTCATTCTCTTGTGAAAGGATTTCTTAACGGATAGATATGTCGAATTGTATATGCGGCAGATAGTGAGACTACATGAAGTACCAGTGACAATCACATCGGACAGTGATCCCAAGTTCACGGCGAAATTCTGGAATAGTCTTCAAGACGCCATGGAAGCTCGACTACAATTTAGTACGGTATACCACCCATAGACGGAAGGACAATCAGAGAAGATAATTCAGACACTCGAGGATATGTTACAAGCATGTGTTATAGATTTCAAAGGTGGATGGAAGGATCAGTTACATTTGGTAGAATTCGCATATAACAACAGCTATTAGCAGAGTATTCCAATGGCACTTTTTGAAGCGCTTTACGGAAGAGCTTGCAGGACCCCGATTTGCTAGGATGAGGTTGGAGAAAGAAGTATTACAGGCCTAGAGTTGGTAGAGTAATCAGTAGAGGCGGTAAAAATAATTCGGGATAGACTGAAGACGGCACAGAGTCGTTAGAAAAGTTATGCAGATAAACGACGTAAGCCTTTGGAGTTTCAAGTAGGTGATCATGTTTTCCTTAAGGTATCGCTAATGAGGGGATTATCTCGATTTGGAAATAAAGGAAAACTGAGCCTAAGATACGTAGGACCTTTTGAAATTTTGGAACGGATTGGGACCTTGGCCTACAGGCCTGCCTTACCGCCTAACTTGTCTCAAGTACACAACGTCTTCCATGTGTCAATACTACGAAAGTACGAACTGGACTCGATGCATGTATTGAATTATGAAACCATCGAAGTGGTTGACAAAGTATCCTACGTAGAAAAGCCAGTTAGGATCGAAGATCGAAAGGAGCAGATCCTAACGAATAAGACGATTCCATTGGTCAAAGTCATTTGGGAGCATCATGGAACCGAAGGCGCTACGTAGGAAAGCGAGGAAACGATGAGACGTCAATACCCCCATTTGTTTGAGTAACCGGGTTTACTATAAATTTCGAGGATGAAATTTTTATAAGGGGGAAGAGTTCTGACATTCTGATTTTTTCCTGTCATTTCGAGACTTATTAATGAGAATATATCTAACGATGTCTTTCAGTTGTATCTCGTTCGGATTTGATCAATCTCGAGTTGACTAACCAAAAGGAAAAGGCTAACACGAGACAAAGTACGTGGACCTAGGAAACTCAAATAGGAAATGGTACTTTGACCATAAGAATTGTCGAGGTGACATTTAGAGCCATGAAAGGCCGATCTAAGAACAATTAAATAATGTATTGCTAGCGTTATACGATAGGAGCGCCGGTGATACCGCTTAACCAATGTATAATTTGCAAAATTTTCCTAAATCGAACAATGACGATCGAGACCGTCGGAACTAGTAATAGACCCTCGCAATTACATGACAGCCAAAATCGCCATGAATTGACAAGCCCTAAGTATGATATGAATCACAGAGTCAATACGTGTAACGTCTGCAAAAGCCGTCCGTCAATTTGGGATAGGCTGGAATCACATCTGACAGAGAAATGATTCAAAGACGAGTCTCGAAATTAGAAAATGGTGAATCAAGAATTCCAACATTATAATTGGATTGACCGTCGCCTTATCGAAGAAAATTGGAATCAGAAAAATGACGTTCCGGACATCGAGGGTAAAATTACCATTTTGCCCCTCAAGCCTCAACCTTGCCTTAATAATTGGATGAGGGCATTTTAGTCAATCACAATACCCTATAGGCTGCTGAAAATCAAGAAAAATGAGAGCTATTGGATGAGCTATTGATTGACATATGGACAAAGGCCAATGGATGAAGAGTTAGCATTAAATGTCTAACTTTTAACTTACCATTCTTCAAGGTTGACTCTCCTAATTGGTGTATATCTCTCTCTCTCACTACCTCAGCCGAACACCATCTTCAATCTGCCATCTTCTTCTTCATTCTTCATCTTCATCTTCAAACTGAGAAGCTCCCCAACCGACCGATTCTGCCCGCCTCCATCGCCGTCATCGACCGCCACTTTCGGCCGCCACCTGAGCTCGAGCCGACCACCAGCACCTTCCTCATCCTCTTGCCGATAACCTCCAACTTGAATCACGTCATTTTACCCACTCAGGAGCTCCGGCCGACCATTCTCCCAAAAGTCAACGGAAACCATTGCAGCTGGAGGTAAGCTACTGTTTAGACTCCGTAGGACCCTGAAACGTTCGAATCTTTCGGCCAAATTTTGTGGACACCTAGGAGACATGCAGATTGATTTGTGGTAAAAATTTTGGATGAATTTGATAGAGTTTTAACCCCAAATGGGTCTTGTGTTTGAAGGGTAAAAACTAACCGGTTGTGGACTTGGAGGAACTAGCGCTGTTCGTGGACCATTTGACGTTGCCTTGATCTCAAATTTTCGGTGAGGCTTCCTAACTCCTAGAACTACATGTTAGCAAGTAGATTAGTGGATAAATTGAGGATTTAAGATAAATGCCCTATTTCGATTCTGTACAAACCGAATTGTTGGGGGCTATTGGGAGTTGAAATTGAGCTCAAATTTCATCGTTGAGAAGTATGAGGATATCAATCGATATGTTAATAAGGTGTATGTTTAGTGAATTGATGAATTGGATGAGAAAATTGACGAATTGGATGAATTTCCTTAGGTTGCGCTGCTAACTTGTTCTTGGACTATTAGAACCGAACCATTGGTGTGCTTGAAAGGAGATTTTTGTTGAATTAAGCTTGAGGTAAGGGGTTTCTAAACCTTAGCTAGCATGTTTGGACTCGATTGGGTGAATTGGGTGTGAATTAGGTTGATTCTTGGGAATTAGGGTGTGATTGTCCAATGTGTGTCCTCGTGAGGAGTAGATGGCTTAAATGCTTGTTGAATACTTGTGCCATGATTTAATTACCATATTTGAGTATTGAATTTAATTGTCTCGCATGCCATAGATGTGTTACTCGTTGCATAAGTTTGCACTTGACCATGAGGTTCTTAATTGAAATGAGTATTTGACATGTTTGAGAAATTTGTGACACCCTGCGGAGTTGAAACGTGGGGTTGTGTGGAATTGTACTCTGAATCATTGAGACGCGGGGTTGAAATGGCCAAAGTCCTGATACGTTGAGACGTGAGACAGAATTTGATATGTGTCGACATAGGCCTGGAATGAAATTGAAAACCTGATGCGTTTACGTGGGTTTGTCAATGGGATGGTCTGAGGCGTAATTACATGGACCGAGCCTGAGACGTTCTAAACGCAGGCGTGAAACAATGTAGGCTTGGAAGGTTGGAAGGTGTGACATGTTTTGGCTATGCGTGCTTAATTTGAACTATGAGAACTGATGTCATGAATGCGTGCTTGACGCTAGTTTGTATCTATGTGTTATTTCATGACTGCTGAATGCTTCATGTGGTTGCTTGTGCATTTTGTCCATGATTGTATTCACCTGAGTGTACGGTCAGCCTAACCTAAGGCTAAGACATGTCTTACTGAGATGTAAATCTCACCTGTTACGAGACCCCATTTTCAGATCCTAGACCGTGAGAATGTTGCCGATCAGACTAGGCGACCCGAAGGAGATGTCCGCATATTTTGAGGAGTTCCCAGGCAAATAGGGAACCGCGTATGTTAGGAAGTGTATTGTAGTCTAGGTCGATGAGGGTAGAACGAGCTGGAAGCCTCATAGGTTCGAGGTTTGGTTTCATAGGGTAGGAGAAGTTACTACTGGACCATTGAAACCCACCGAGGTATCCCACGGGGTAATCGTTAGTTGGTGCATCCCGCTCGAGATTCTATGGAGGTCGAAGGGTCAGTAACTGGTTCGAGGAACATTCTTGAGAGGACCCCAACCATGGAAGACACCGACGAGGTCATTGAGGTCGAAGCTACCGAGGACGACCTAGTAGAGCAGTCAGCTAACGAGACAATGGAGGATACAGTGGAGGTATGCTCGGAGACTTTCTCGGAGTACGAGCCTACCGAGGACGCCGAGGAGACTGACGGATCTAGCAGTTCAACCTAGGGGTTTTTTGGTTTTACTTAGTAGTCTTTTGATGATGACACTCGTTGGTCCGTAATCTTCTAGGGAATTTAAATCTTTGTCGTCTTTTGGTGGAGTCCCGATTTCTCCGAGTTGATAGCAGGGTTAGTTTACCTGCTCCTTTTGTATGAACTCACGATGATGTATATTGATGTTCTCGTTACCCAAGTTTCCTTATTATTGTACGGAGGAGTTTGCGTGCCATCGCTTCCACATGCTTTTGATCATTCGCATCTCTCGATCTTTTGAATCCTGGGATGCTCGAGAGTTTACACTTGCAGGGGTCGCGCGCTCGTGCCTGAGGTGCGGGGCGCGACAAAATTCAAGCAAATTTTCGGGTTGGGCCGGCCCGCCCGGCGCTGATATTTTTGATAGTCCTAATTGTGTATGCCTTGTGAACAGTGAATTTTTATTAGTAATTAGGTAAGATTAATAAAGCAAAATGAAAGTGGGTAAAATAATCTAATTATTATAGAAAAGCTGCTAATTGAATTTCGAATAGTTCGAGGTCTCATTTTCAAAAACTAAAAAATTATGGGAAGAATTACTTTTTCATGAACAATTTTATTAAATATACTTTGAATATTTAAAAATTATTAATCGCTAAAAGCAAACAAGATTGACTCGATTAGTGGATCCCAAGTAAGGGGCTATTTATCCGACCAAAAAAAAAGTAGGGGGCTATTTTATAATTATACTAAATATAGGACTTTTACTTTGTTTAAAATTGATGATTCATTGCAAACGTTCAATTAAGACTACAAGAAATCTGGGTAGATCCTAAAACAATCATAGAGGTTTCAAGTTCTAGGATATGCAGAATAAGTTCTCAGCTCTAAAAAATGAGAAATCTGTTCCGATGGGCAGGCTCCAAGTTCTAGATAGAAACTAAAACCGCTCATTCCTATTGAAAACCCATATTTTAATTCATATTCAATGAGATGGGTCAAATAGGGTTAGTCAAGTTTTAATAAATGAGCCCAAGTTGCAAAATTAATTAATATATAAGTTGTAAATGGCTTTAAAGACAAACTTCTATTTTAATCTATTTACAACCCATTTGGTTTATAAATATTATTAGTTGAGTTTGCTCATTCATGTGCCTCTCCAATCCATTTTTTAAGTTTATGTTTTTTTTATAATTTCTATTTTTTTTTCTTTTACATAACAAATAAAAAATCCAATCTCCGGTCGCTCACCGCTGGTTGTCGACTAGGTAGGGTATGGGTTGTTAGCCGGGTGGTAAAATCATTAAAAAAAAGCATTTATAGGATATGAGTTTTATTTAAATTGGCTTAAATAGTATTTTAGCATTATAGATTGTGTCGGATATGAATTATTAGATTTGTATTTCATGAAAATGGACCAAAATAGGTTAAATAAGTCAATATAGGTTGGATCATTTTTGACCCAATCCATCCGACAAGTCTATCATGAAGGGACCAGATGGTAGGTTGAACTTGCTGCTGATATGTGAGAGTGCAGTCAGCTGACTTAGGCTCGCTTATCATGCTTGACATCTCATGTAGATGTTGCTTCATGGTATGATTAGAGTGAATATTGTAATAAAAAAAATATTGTACAATATTTATAATTAAACATATCCTTAACCAAACATTTAATCACCATTATTCGGAAAAATTATCCAAAAAGTCCTACATCTATTGCACTTTTGCTAATTCAATCCTAAATTTTTTAATTTTACCAATTGAATCATAAATCTTTTCATTATTTAAATTAAATAGATAATGTGGATGACGATTGTCCTATGTGGAAATGTCATCGCTAATGTGGTCATTTTTAATTTTATTTAAAATTTTTCAATTTTTTGATTAATTTTTCTTTTCTTTGTTTTTTTACATCTCTAGCTAGCAATGATGTCACACCCCGCACCAATTAGGCACGTCAACATCCATTCTTGGTCGTTAAATTGTGACGGCCCAAGACGCATCACCAACCCATTTTTAATTTTATCTTTCAATTAAATGCAACGAAAGTGATTCACTTCCCCAGACAAACATAGCAATAGGGATAGTCAACAGGACATCCCACCAATCCACATCATTAAAAGTCTATTTAATTGATAGTTATTCGTTAACCCTGGAAAGTACGTTTATACACATAAGCTCAACTTCAGGACTATTTCCTTTAACCATCGAAGGGTTAGGGTTAACACTACTCCCAACTACTCCAAAGAGATCCATGTCCTTCTCAAAGCTATGATTGCTCTCCCAAACTAAAGGCCAAAAAAATGGTTAAGTACAATGGGTGAGTTACAAAATCTCAGTAAGTTAACGGCCTAAGCCTCGATTTGGAGGTCAACTCATCTTGGATGCATTTAGAATCTGCAACGGAATACAACACATATATACGAGTATGCTATCACATAATCTTAGGCAACCTTTCATTGCCATAGCACGCGCTTTGCATGATACAACTCAATGTATGCAACGTAATGTATTGTATAGATGCATGATCAAAACACATGCCATCTCTCTCGTGCACTATGCGCTCAAGCATACTTTCATTACTGTGGCCACTCATAGTATGCCCAATCACACACGGGGTCTTCCGGCTCTACTGGGATAGCTGTTCATTCGATCAATTACAGCCAGTCGAGGGCACGCCCGTATTTTTATGGGGGTCTTCCGTGGGAATATATCCATTTGATCAATTTCAGCCGATCAAGGGCACACTCGTCTTTCTATGGGGGTTTTTCAGCTTACCCGAGAATAAATCCTGCCGATCAATTACGACCAATCGAAGGCACGCTCGTCTCCATACGGGGGTTATTCGGCTTATCCAGGAATTTTCACACCAGCGCAACTGTCACGCCTCGCGCTCCAGACACGAGCGCGCGACCCCTGCAAGCGTAAACTCTCGAGCGTCCCAAGATTCAATAGATCGAGAGATGCAAATGATCGAAAGCACGCGGAAGCGATGACATACAAACTCCTCCGTACAAACATTTGCGGGGACTTGGATAGTGAGAACACCATGATTACATTTATACAAAACTTCCCACGAGTTCTTACAAAACGCTAGTAGACTGATCTCGCTAGTCAGTAGGGGTGATAGGACCGGCTCAAAAGACAACCACTAATGTCTCCAAAAGAAAAACACACCCTCGAGGTCATTAGTAAAATAACAGTCTAGAAAACGAGGATCCTTAGGTCGAGCTACTGGAGTCGTTAGTCTCCTCGGTGTCCTCGGTAGGCTCGTACTTCGAAAAAATCTCCGAGCATATCTCCACTGTGTCCTCCATCGTCTCGTCTGCTGACTGTTCCACTAGATCTCCCTCGGAAGCTTCAATCTCAATGACCTCATCGGTGTCTTCCAGGGTTGGGGTCCTCTCGGGTATGTTCCTCGAACTAGCTGCTGACCCCTCGACATTCACAGAATCCCAAGCGAGATGACACCAACTAGAGATTACCCCATGGGGTACCTCGGTAGGCTTCATGGTTTAGTAGTAACTTCTCCTACTCTCCGAAATCGAGCCTCGAACCTATGAGGCTTCTAGCTCTTTCCTCCCTCATCGACCTAGACAACAGTACACGATTTCCTGTCCGTTCGAGAACTCCTCAAAATACGTGGACATCTCCTTCGGGTCACCTACTCTGATCGACAACATTCTCGCAGTCTAGGATCTGAAAATGGGGCCCCACAACGGGGTGAGATTTACACCTCAGTAAAACAGGTCCTAGTCCTAGATTAGGCTGACCGTACATTCAGGTGAATGTAATCATAGATAAAATGCACAAGCAACCGCAGTAGTCATGAAATAACACATAGATACAAACTAGCGTCAAGCACGCATTCATGACATCAGTTCTCATAGTTCAGATTAAGCACGCATCGCCAAAACAGGTTACACCTTCCACCCATCCAAGCCTCCATTGTTTCACGCCCGCATTTAGAATGCCTCAGGCTCGGTCCGCATAATTACACCTCAAACCATTCCATTGACAAACTCACGTAAATACATCAGGTTTTCAATTTCATTCCAGGCCTGTGTCGACACATATCAAATTTTGTCCTGCGTCTCAACGCATCAGGACTTTGGCCATTTCAACCCTGCGTCTCAACACATCAGGATACAATTCCACACAACCCCTAGTCTCAACGCCTTAGGGTGTCACAAGTTTCTCAAACGTGCCAAGTACTCATTTCAATTCAGAACCTCATGGTCAAGTGCAAACTCATGCAACAAGTAACACATTTATGGCATGCGAGACAATTAAATTCAACACTCAAATGAGGAAATCAATTCATGACACAAGCATTCCACAAACATTCAAGCCACCTACACCTCTCGAGAACGCACAATGGACAATCACACCCTAATTCCCAAGAATATATCTAATCCACACCCAATTCACCCAATCGTGTCCAATCCTACTAGGCAAGGTTTAGAAACTTCTTACCTCAAGCTTAATTCAACAAAAACCCTCATTTAAGCACACCAATGTTTCAATCCTAATGGTTCAAGAACAAGTCAGCCATGCACCTACGGAAATTCGCCCAATCCGTCAATTTTCTCGTCCAATTCGTCAATTCATTAAACAAACACCTCATTGACAATCTATTAACAACCTCATGAGCCACAACGATGAAATTGGAATTCAACTCCATCATCAACAGCCCCCACAAGATTCGGTAAGCATAGAACCGAAACAGGGCATTTTTGGTTCTGTGCATATCTCAACTAATCAGCCCATGAATCATCCTAAATCTTCAATTTATCCACTAATCTACTTGCTAACATGTAGTTTTAGGAGTTGAGAAGCCTCGCCAAAAATTTGAACTCAAGGCGATGCCAAATGGTACACGATCGGCGCCGGTTCCTCCAAGTCCTCAACCAGTCAGTTTTTTCCCTTCAAACACAAGACCCATTTGGGGTAAAAAATCCATCAAATTTATCTAAACTTTTTACCACAACTCAGCCTACCTAGATGTTCACAAAATTTGGTCGAAAGATTCGAACGTTTCGGGGTCCTACGGAGTCTAAACAGCAGCTTACCTCCAGCTGCAACGGTTTCCGTTGACTTTTGGAAGAATGGCCGGCTGGAGCTCCTCGATGGGTCAAATGTCGTGATTCAAGTTGGAGGTTGTCGGCAAGAGGATGAGGAAGACGTTGGTGGTTAGCTTAGTGGCTGGAGGTCATCGGAAGTGGCAGTCGGAAGTGACGAGGCAGCAGGCAGAATTGGTCGATTGGGGAGCTTCTCGGTTTGAAGATGAAGATGAAGAATGAAGAAGAAAATGGTAGATTGAAGATGGTGTTCGGTTGAGAGAGTGAGAGAGAGAGAGATGTATACCAATTTGGAGAGTCAACCATGAAGAATGGTAGGTTAAAAATTAGACATTTAATGCCAACTCTTCATCCATTAACACTTGTCCGTATGTCAATCAATAGCTCATCCAATGGCCCTCATTTTTTCTTGATTTTCGGTAGCCAAAAGGGTATTGTGATTGACCAAATTACCCTCATCCAATTATTAAGGCAAGGTTAAGGCTTGAGGGGCAAAATGGTAATTTTACACTCGACGTCTGGAACGTCGTTTTTCTGATTTCAATTTTCTTCGATAAGGCGATGGTCAATCCAATTATATTGTTGGAATTCTTGATTCTCCATTTTCTAGTTTCGAGACTCGTCTCTGAATCATTTCTCTATCAGATGTGATTCCAACCTATCCCAAATTGATGGGCGGCTTTTGCAGATGTTACGCGTATCGACGCTGTGATTCATATCACACTTAGGGCTCGTCGATTCATGCTGACTTTGGTTGTTATGTAATTACAATGGTCTATTACTAGTTCCGACGGTCTCGATCGTCACTGTTCTATTCAAGAAAATTTTGCAAATTATACATTGGTTAAGCAGCATCACCCGCGCTCCAATCGTATAAAGCTAGCAACGTATTCCTTCTCGTTCTTAGATCGGCCTTTTATGGGTCTAAATGTCCCATCGACAATCCTTATGGTCAAAGTGCAATTACCTATTTGAGTTCCCTAGGTCCACGTACCTTGTCTCGCGTTAGCCTTTCCCTTTTAGTCAGTGAACTCGAGATTGATCAGATCTGAGCTAGATACGATTGAAAGACATCGTCATATATGTTCTCATTAATAAGTCCCGGAATAACAAGAAAATCAGAATGTCACAACTCTTTCCCCCTTACAAAAATTTCGTCCTCAAAATTTATAATATACCCGGTTACTCAAACAAATGGGGGTATTGACGCCTTTTCATTTTCTCGCTTTCCCACGTAGCACCTTCGGTTCCATGGTGCTCCCAAACAACTTTGACCAATGGAATTGTCTTATTCCTTAGAATCTGCTTCTTTCGATCTTCGATCCTGACTGGCTTTTCTACGTAGGATACTCTGTCATCCACTTCGATAACCTTGAAATCCAGTACGTACATCGGGTCCGGCTCGTACTTCCGTAGCATTGACACATAGAAGACGTTGTGTACTTGGGACAAGTTAGGCGGCAAGGCAAGCTTGTTGTAGGCCAAGGTCCCAATCCATTCCAAAATTTCAAAAGGTCCTATGTATCTTGGACTCAGTTTTCATTTCTTTCCAAATCGAGATAATCCCCTCATTGGCGACACCTTAAGGAAAACATGATTGCCTACTTGAAACTCCAAAGGCTTATGTCGTTTATCTGCATAACTCTTCTAATGACTTTATGTCGTCTTCAGTCAATCCCGAATTATTTTCACCGCCTCTACTAATTGCTCTACCAACTCTGAGCCTGTAAAACTTCTTTCTCCAATCTCGTCCTAGCAAATCGGGGTCCTACAAGCTCTTCCGTAAAGCACTTCAAAAGGTGTCATTCGAATACTTTGTTGATAACTGTGATTATATGCGAACTCCACCAAATGCAAATGATCCTCCCATCCACCTTTGAAATCTATAACACACGCTCATAACATATCCTCGAGCGTCTGAATTATCCTCTCTGATTGTCCGTCCGTCTGTGGGTGGTATGCCATACTAAATTGTAATCGCGTTCCCATGGCATCTTGAAGACTCTTCCAGAAGTTCGCTATGAACTTGGAATCTTTGTCCGACGTAATCGTCATGAGTACTCTATGTAACATCACTATCTGCTTTATATACAGTTCGGCATATCTGTCCATCGCGAAATCCTTTCGCACAGGAATGAAGTGTGTAGACTTGGTCAACCTATCCACAACTACCCAAATAGAATCGTAGCCTCTCTAGCTCCTTAGTAGTCCCATTACAAAATCCATAGTCACGTGCTCCCATTTCTATTCAGGAATCTACAACGGTTGTAGCAATCCACCAGGCTTACAGTGTTGTGGCTTTACCTACTGGCAAGTCAAGCACTTCACCACATATTTCGCTACATCCACTTTCATTCCGTTCCAATAGTAATGTTGGCGCAAGTTCTAATACATCTTCGTACTACCTGGGTGAATACTATAATTGCTTATGTGAGCCTCCGATAAAATCCTTTCTCTAATCTCTTCTTCCTTTGGTATGCAAAGACATCCTCGAAACTTTAAAATTCCGTCTTCTAACACTTTGAACTCTGGTTTCCTCTTCGTAGCATCCACCTTCAGGATTTTCTGAATTTTCGGGTTCGTAGACTGTAACGCTTTTATCCTTTCTTGGATCTCAGGTTCTATTCTCAATGTGGCTACCAAACTAGATAACTGACAGACTTCCAATTTGAATTCAGAATCCCTTAAATTTTCAAATAACGATCATCCTTTCACCAGTAGACAGGCAATACTAGACTTTCGACTGAGCGCATCTGCAACTCGATTCGCTTTTCTAGGATGCTATAATATGTCACAATCATAATCCTGAAGCAGCTCTATCCATCAACGTTGCCTCATGTTCAGTTCCTTTTGGGAAAATAGATATTTCAGGCTTTAATGATCTGTATAAATCTGAAACTTCTCACCACACAAATAATGCCTCCAAATCTTCAGAGCAAAGATGATTGCTGCCACTTCCAAATCATAGTCGGATAATTCATCTCGTGCGATCTCAGTTGTCGGGACGCGTAGGCAATCATTTTTCCATGTTGCATTAGCACACAACCTAGTCCCTTTAGCGAAGCATTGCTATATATTTCGTAACCTCCAAGTCAAGATGGAATCGTCGATACCGGTGCAGTCGTTAACCGATACTTGAGCTCTTGGAAACACCTTTCACACTTATCCGTCCATTTGAACTTCGTTTCTTTCTTAGCCAATCTCGTTAGTGGAATAGCTATAGATGAAAACTTCTCCACGAAACTTCTGTAATATCCTGTCAATCCTAAGAAACTTCCGACTTCTGTGACCGTAGTAGGCCTAGGCCAGTTTATTACAGCTTCGATCTTCGTAGGATCCACCGCAATTCCTTCTCTAGACACAACATAGCCAAGAAATGCCATTTTATTCAGGCAAAACTCGCATTTGCTAAACTTAGGGTCTGCAAAATAATCCTCAGATGTTCTTCGTGTTCTTCTTTACTCCTTGAGTAAATCAGGATATCATTAATAAATATTATTGAGTAAATCAGGAATTCCTAAGTTTTTCGTGTTCTGATTTCCAGTCGATGCATCAAGAACATCTTTATTATGAACACGAAGAACATCTATACAAGAATTCCTTGAACACTCGATGCATCAAGTCCATAAATACAGCTAGAGCATTGGTCAGTCCAAAAGGTGTGACATTCTGATTTCCAGTCAATTTTAGACTCATTAATGAGAAGTAAATCTAGAGATGTATTTCAGTCGTATCTCGCTCAAATCTGATCAATTCGAGTAGGCTAACCAAAAGGGAAAGGCTAACGCGAGACAAGGTACGTGGACCTAGGGAATACGAATAGGAAATGGCGCTTTGACCATAAAGATTATCGAGGGGACATTTAGAACCGTAAAAGGCCGATATAAAGATGATTAAGGGATGCATTGCTAGTGTTATACAATTGTAGCGCGGGTAATGCCGCTTAACCAACGTATAATTTGTAAAATTTTCCTAAATCGGATAGTGACGATCGAGACCAAAGGGACTAGTGATAGACCCTCACAATTACATAACAATCAAAGCCGCCACGAATTGACCAGCCCTAAATGTGATGTGAATCATAAGGTCGATACGCGTAACGTCTGCAAAAGCCGCAAGTCGATTCGGGATAAGCGGGAATCACGTCTAATAGAAAAAACAATCAGAAACGAGTCTTGAAAATTGAAAATGTAGACTCAAGAATTCCAACGTTATGTTCGGATTGGCTGTCGCCCTATCGAAGAATATTAGAGCAAGAAAAACGACGTTCCGGACATCGGGGGTAAAATTATCATTTTGACCCTCAAGCTTAAGCCTTGTCCATGCAATGAAGGAAGGGCATTTTGGTCTTTCAAACTTCCCCAAGGCTGCCGAAAAAGGTGAGTGCATGGTGGCCATTGGATCAAGTTGGAATGACACTTAGGACAAGTGCCAAAAGATGGACTAAAGAGTGGTCAAGTCTACTATTCACCACCTACCATTCAACCCATTGACTTGAGCTTTGTATATAGTCTTTTCACTCTCTCTCCTCTCCCCTTGACTGGCCATAGCACCCCACAAACCCACGCCAGCCTTCTTCTTCTTCTTCATCCTCCTGCCGATCGCCCAACCAGCTCCTACCACTCTGTTCGTTGCCGTTAATGCCCTCCTCCGGCAACCACAGGACGGCGAACCGACCACACACACCTAGCCCCACCTCTTTTCGACCTCCTCAAAGTAGAAGCACAACGATTGGACTACCGAGGAGCTCCGGCCAAGCTTTTTTCTGGAAGCCGACGGAATTGGACTCAATTTGAGGTAGGTAAAGTTCTGACCCCTTGGAAGACCGAAACGTTGGAACCTTGTGAGAAAATTTTATGGAGATCTAGGGGACTTGTATATCTATCTGTGGTAAAAAGTTGAGCTTGATTTGATAAAGTTTTGACCCCAAATGGGTCATGTGAACCTTGAACAGAAACTACCGGTTTACTAACTTGGAGGATCCGACGACTCTTGACGGGATTCCTGCTACGACTCGACCTCAAACTCTCGGTGAGACCCTTAGACCCTTATATAGACATGTTAAGAGGTAGGGTAGTGATTAAATGATGGATTTGGTAGATATTTAGGGCTGGTTGTGCTCGGTTTACACAGAATCGAAAAAAGTCGGTTCGGTTCTGTGCAAGACCGAAGCTATTGGAGCTGATGGCTATTGGTTTTGAGCCTCAAATTGGTGATTTAGAAATGCTAGGATGATGAGGATTATGTTATGGAGGTTTATGGTTCATGGATTAGTGAATTGGATATGGAAATTGACGGATTGGTTGGAATTTTCTAGGTTGTGCGGTGATATTGGTCTTGGACTGTTAAGGGCCGAATCTTTGAGGGTTCAAGAAGAGAATTTTGTGGCATCAAACTCAAGGTAAGGGAATTCCTAACCTTAGGATAGGAAGATTGGACTCGATTGGGCGAGTCGGGTGGAATTGAGATGGTATTTTGGGAGGCTTGGCATGAATGATCCTTGTGAATGCTATGAGAGTATAGATGGCCCTAATATTTGCTTATACTTGTCTCTTGAGTAATTGGTTACATGTGGATGTGTATTGAATCGTCTTGCATGTCATGGATGCATTGTTTATGCATAAACTGCACTTGGCTTTGTGTGCATGATTTGTGATTGTGGCATGACGGAGACGAGGCGAGACCCTGATACGTATGAGACACGGGGTGAAGTGGTTGATACTCTGAGGCGCTGAGGCGCGGAGTAGAGGTTGGGTGGCGCCCTGATACGATCGAATCGCGGGCTTGAAATGGCTACAGTCCTGATGCGTTTACGCGGGACGGAGATATAATGTGTAGACTAGCCTAGAGTATCATTGAAACCTGATGCGTTTACGCAGGTTGTCAATGACGATCTGATGCATTTACGCAGACCGAGCCTGATGCGATCTAATCGCGGGCATGAGAATGAGGCAGGCGAGAGATGCTGGATGTGGTGAAGTGGCAGGACGGGTATACGTAATCATCTGAGTGTGCATGATGTCATAACTGCATGCCTGTCATCTGTGTATTGTCGTCTTTTATTGTACTCGCCTGTTTGTCTGTGAGATTGAATTATTGGGGTCTGTGACTGCTTGAGTGGACGGTCGGCCTAATCTAGGGTTAGGACCCACCTTATTGAGATGTGTATCTCACCCCATTGGAGACCCTTTTTTTTACAAATCCTAGGCCTTGACAATGTGGCCTATTCATTTTGGAGACCCGAAGGAGATGTCCACTTATTTTGACGAGTTTCCTGACGAGCAGGGAATGATGATTTATGTAAGGAAGTGCACTGTTGTCTAGGTGGACGAGGGTAGTACGAGCTGGAAGCCTAATCGGTATGAGGCCTGGTTTAGGAAAGTCGGGGATGTGTCTACCGGGCCGCTGAAGCCCCATGAGGTACCCCAAGGAGTCGTCCCTAGTTGGTATCACCCCACTAGAGACTTAGATCAGGCTGAGGGGTCTGTTGTCGATTCAAGGAATGGACCAGAGAGGACCCCGACCATAAAGAACACGGAGGAGTAGGTCATTGTGGTCGAGGCAACCGAGGAGGATCTCATGGAGCCATTTGCTGAGGAGACCGCTGAGGATACTATAAAGGTTCGCTTTGAGACCTTTTCGGAGTATGAGCCGACGGAGGATGTCGAGGACACCGAAGACTCCAGCAGCTCATCCTAGGATTCTAGTTGGTTAGCTTAACCTTTTGATGGCGACCCCATCCATGTTTATTTTGAATGTCGATTGATGGCCTTTTGTGTACTTACCCCGTCACCCTCCATGCTTAGCGAATTTTAGTAGCCGTGTACTTGTATGACTAGACGGTTATTATGTATGATAGTATTTACGCTATCCAGGTCCCGCTTTATATCTTGTCCGGAGGAGTATTTCTTTATCGCTTCTACATGCTTGGTATACGTATATCATGTCTCTCAACTTATTTGTGTATCTTGGGACCACGAGAGATATTTGATTTGCTTGTAGGGAGTCGCATGCTCGTGTCTGAGGCGCGGAGCGTGACATCAAGGCATCATGGTGAATTCGTCGTGACCATACCTTGTCCTAAAAGCGGTTTTAGGTATGTCTTCCATCTTAATTCTCAATTGATGATACCCGATCCTTAGGTCAATCGCAGAGAATACCGCAGCTCCTTGCTATTGATCAAATAAGTCATCAATCCTCAGCAGTGGGTACTTATTATTTACAGTTACTTGATTCAACTATTTGTAGTCGATGCATAAACGCAAGGACCCATCCTTTTTCTTTACAAACAACACCAGCGCTCCTCACGGTGAAGCACTCGATCGAATAAATCCTTTATCCAATAATTCTTACATTTACACCTTTAGCTCTTTCAATTCTGATAAGGACATCCTATAAGGTGCCTTCGAGATCGGCTCCGTTCCGGGAGCTAATTCAATCACGAATTCGATTTCTCGCTCTGGTGGCAACCTTGGTAACTCTTGGGAAAAAATGTCAAGAAACTCATGCACTACTAGAATGCTTTCTAGTTTAGGCTCCTCGGCAGTCATGTCCATAACCGTGACTAAGTACGCCTGACATCCTTCAGTCATCAACTTTGTCGCTTCAAGTGACGAGACTAAACGAATCGAGGTTCCTCCTTGACTTCCCACAAATTCAAAACTAGGACGGCCTTCCGGATAGAAATGGATTATCTTACTACCACAATCAACTACCGCTCTTTGCTTACCCAACCAATCCATTCCTATGATCACATCGAAGTCATACATGGGCAACACAGCTAAGTCGATACTCTCTTTACTACCGCCAATTATGATTTTACAATCAGCACAGCCAACGAAACCAGCACATTATCCTTCAACGGGGTGGCAACATGAAGAATCACACTCAACGATTTCAATTCCATATCAACTAAATCAGCAAACCGAGCAGACACAAACGAGTGTGATGCGTCATGATCAAACAAAGCATAAGCAGCTTGGTCACACAAATAAATCATACATTTGACCACGCCAGGCGCTTCTTCCGCTTCCCTGCGTGCCACGGCATAGACCCTTCCCTAAGCTAGGGGTCGATTCTGATCATTCTGTGGAGTAGCAGTTGACGGTCCTGCCTATGGTCGTTGCCCTTGAGCTCTAGTCATTGGAGCTTGATTTGGGCAAGTTCTCATCTAATGGCCCATTTGACCACACTTAAAGCACGCTCCAGTCCTTGCCGGGTAAAATCCGTTACCATGCCTTCTACCACAGAGGCAGCAACTCCAGTTCATTGGGTTTCGCGGCTTCACAATGTTCTTTCTTATCTGAGGGACGAAGCGTCTATTGCTAGCCATAGGTCTTTTGCTGGTCTGGAGGTTATCTCTGAACGAATTAAATCGCGATCCAAATGCGACATTTCTCTCTTCAGATCTCTCTCAATCATCTGTCCCCATTCATAGATTTCCTTATAAGTCCTCAGGTTTAGAGCTATCATCTGGCTGCGAAGCTTAGGCCTCAGTCCATCCCGAAATCTCCGCGCCTTCTCCAAGGGATCCTCTATCGATCAGGGTGCATACCTTGATAGTCTAGAGAACTCGGCTTCATACTTATCCACTGTCAGGTGATTCTGACACAGCTGTAAGAATTCCACTTGCTTCCTTTCTCGAGTAGTCTCGAAGAAGTACTTGTCATTGAATGTCGTAATAAAGGCATTCCAGGTCAAGGCTATCCCTTTCGAAAATACTCCATTCTTAGTGGCAACCCACCAGTCATTTGCGGTATCTTCCAGTTGGTACACCGCCAATAATACTTTTTCTTTGTCCGTGCATCTCGAGACTCCAAAGGCCTTTTTCAGTTTCTCGATCTATCTCGGTACTAGTTCGAGGTCTCTAGTCCCATCGAACTTGGTTGGGTTCAGCTTGATAAATTGCTCAACCAGTTGGCCCATCTGCCTAGCCACAACAACTTATTCCTAGGCATTCACTGCCTCATTGCCCTGGCCATGATCGTCATTGTTTCCATTGCCTCCATTATTGCCGTTATTAGTGTTGACGGCGGCTATTGCGGCTCCCACAGCTTGAGCTATGGCAGTATCCCTATCCTGGGTCTGCCTGTCGATAAGGTCGCCAATCATTTCTAGTGCTCTTAGCACTCTGTCCATTCTCGGGTCTTTCACCACAGGTGACCTCAAACTAGAGGCTCCGCTCTTGGGTCTTCCGGGTCTTCCAGGTCTTCTAGGCGGATTACTCATCCTTGTATGTTTTCACTAAGCCTGGACCACCACAAATCCATCAAGGAGTTATTAACCCATTCATTCAACCAAGTCCAGAGCTACCAAATTATTACTTAACGGAAACGGTCATTACACACAGCTAATTCTAGAGGCACTTCCCTAAACAGTCCGTGGCCATTGCCCCATTCCGTCCACTTCAACGGTTCACCAGAACTAGCTACGCTCATTTACTCGGCAGCTCAAGATCCAGAAATGATTTTCAATGCTAGACATGGAACTTAATCCTCATAAATTACCGCAATCTTGTCAGGACCAATTCAATTACATGCGCCAAGTCATATGCCATGCATCTTGTGCCTTATTCTAACAAGTTTCCTAAGGTCTCGTTACTTGTCCTGTCTCAATTTAATCCTCCTTATCACTCTAATCCTCAATCAACTTGGATCGAGTTGACCTTGCTCCGATACCAAGCAAGGCGAGATGTCATACCCTACGCTCCGGACACAAGCGCGCGACCCCTGCAAGCGTAAACTCTCGAGCATCCCGAGATTCAATAGATCGAGAGATGCGAATGATCAAAAGCATGCGGAAGCGATGACATGCAAACTCCACCGCATGAACATTTGCGAGGACTTGGATAGTGAGAACACCATGATTACATTTATATAAAACTTCCCACGAGTTCTTACAAAACACTGGTAGACTAATCTCGCTAGTCGGTAGGGGTGATAGGACCAACTCAAAAGATAACCACTAACGTCTCCAAAAGAAAAACACACCCTCGAGGTCATCAGCAAAATAACAGTCTAGAAAATGGGGATCCCTAGGTCGAGCTACTGGCGTCGTCAGTCTCCTCGGCGTCCTCGGTAGGCTTGTACTCCGAAAAAGTATGCGAGCATACCTCCACTGTGTCCTCCATCGTCTCATTTGCTAACCGCTCCACTAGATCTCCCTCGGAAGCTTTAATCTCAATAGCCTTGTTGGTGTCTTCCAGGGTTGGGGTCATCTCGGATATGTTCCTCGAACCAGCTGTTGACCACTCGACATCCACAGAATCCCGAGCGGGATGACACCAACTAGGGATTACCCCACGGGATACCTCGGTGGGCTTCAATGGTCTAGTAGTAACTTCCCCTACCCTCCGAAACCAAGCCTCGAACCTATGAGGCTTCTAGCTCTTTTCACCCTTATTGACCCAGACTGCAGTATGTTTCCTAACGTACACGGTTCCTTATCCGTCTAGGAACTCCTCAAAATATGCGGACATCTCCTTCGGGTTACCTAGCCTGATTGGCAACATTCTCGCAGCCTAGAATTTGAAAATGGGGTACCGCAACGGGGTGAGATTTACATCTCAGTAAGACAGGTCCTAGCCTTAGGTTAGGCTGATCGTACCCTCAAGTGAATGCAATCATGGACAAAATGCACAAGCAACCACATGAAGCATTCAGCAGTCATGAAATAACACATAGATACAAACTAGCGTTAAGCACGCATTCATGACATCAGTTCTCATAGTTCAGATTAAGCACGCATCGCCAAAATAGGTCACACCTTCCACCCTTCCAGACCTCCATTGTTTCACGCCTGCGTTTAGAACGCCTCAAGCTCGGTCCGCATAATTACACGTCAGACCATCCCATTGACAAACCCGCGTAAATGCATTAGGTTTTCAATTTCATTCCAGGCCTATGTCGACACATATCAAATTTTGTCCCGCATCTCAACGCATTAGGACTTTGACCATTTCAACCTCGCGTCTCAACGCCTCAAGGTGTCATAAGTTTCTTAGACATGCCAAATACTCATTTCAATTCAGAATCTCATGGTCAAGTGCAAACTCATGCAACGAATAACACATCTATGGCATGCGAGACAATTAAATTCAACACTCAAATTTGGAAATCAATTCATGGCACAAGCATTCCATAAACATTCAAGCCACCTACACCTCTCGGGGACGCACAATGGACAATCACACTCTAATTCCCAAGAATCAATCTAATTCATACTCAATTCACCCAATCGAGTCCAATCCTCCTAGCCAAGGTTTAGAAACTCCTTACCTCAAGCTTAATTTAGCAAAAACCCTCCTTTAAGCACACCAACGTTTCGGTCCTAATGGTCCAAGAACAAGTCAGCCGTGCACCTAAGGAAATTCGCCTAATTCGTCAATTTTCTCATCCAATTCGTCAATTCATCAAACATACACCTCATTGACATATTGATTAACATCCTCATGATCCTTAATGATGAAATTGGAACTCAACTATAACAGCCCCCACAAGATTTGGTATGCACAGAACCTAAATAGGGCATTTTCGATTTTGTGCATATCTCAACTAATCAGCCCATGAATCATCCTAAATCCTCAATTTATCCACTAATCTACTTGCTAACATGTAATTCTAGGAGTTGGGAAGTCTCGCCGAAAATTTGAGCTCAAGGCGACGCCAAATGGTCCACAAACGGCGCCGGTTCCTCCAAGTCCTCAACCGATCAGTTTTTGCCCTTCAAACACAAGACCCATTTGGGGTCAAAAGTCCATCAAATTCATCCAAACTTTTTACGCCAACTCATTCTACATGTCCCCTAGATGTTCATAAAATTTGATCGAAATATTCGAACGTTTCGGGGGCCTACGGAGTCTAAATAGCAGCTACAACTGTTTCCTTCGACTTTTGGAAGAATGGTCGGCCGGAGCTCCTCGGTGGGTCAAATGCCGTGATTCAAGTTGGAGGTTGTCGATAAGAGGATGAGGATGACGCTGGTGGTTGGCTCAGTGGTTGGAGGTCGCCGGAAGTGGCAATCGAAAGTGGCGATGGCGGCGGGCAGAATCTGTCGACTGGGGAGCTTCTCGGTTTGAACATGAAGATGAAGAATGTAGAAGAAAATGGAAGATTGAAGATGGTGTTTGGATGAGGGAGTGAGAGAGAGAGAGATGTATACCAATTTAGAGAGTCAACCATGAAGAATGGTAGGTTAAAAGTTGGACATTTAATGCCAACTCTTTATACACTTGTCCATATGTCAATCAATAGCTCATCCAATGGCCCTCATTTTTCTTGATTTTCGGTAGCCTAAAAGGTATTGTGATTGACCAAATTGCCATCATCCAATAATTAAGGCAAGGTTAAGGCTTGAGGGGCAAAATGGTAATTTTACCCTCGACGTCCGGAATATCGTTTTTCTGATTTCAATTTTCTTCGATAAGGCGATGGTCAATCCGATTATAATGTTGAAATTCTTTATTATCCATTTTCTAGTTTCAAGACTCGTCTCTAAATCATTTCTCTGTCAGATGTGATTCTAGCATATCCCAAACTAACGGGCGGTTTTTGCAGACGTTACGCATATCAACTCTGTGATTCATATCACACTTAAGGCTCGTCTATTCATAGCGACTTTGGTTGTAATGTAATTGCGAGGGCTTATTACTAGTTTCGACGGTCTCGATCGTCACTGTTCGATTTAGAAAAATTTTACAAATTATACATTGGTTAAGCGGCATCACCCGTGCTCCAATCGTATAAAGCTAGCAATTTATTCCTTAATCATTCTTAGATCGGCCTTTTATGGCTCTAAATATCCCCTCGACAATCCTTATAGTCAAAGTGATATTTCCTATTTGAGTTCCCTAGGTCCACGTACCTTGTTTCGCGTTAGCCTTTCCCCTTTGGTCAGTCAACTCAAGATTGATCAGATCCGAGCGAGATACGACTGAAAGACATCGTTAGATATGTTCTTATTAATAAATCCATAAATGATATGAAAATCAAAATGTCACAGCAACTCTCATGTCATGTATGCCGTAATTAAATTGCATGTGATCAAACATGTAGTAAATAAATTGCATGTGATCAAATTCTTAGTAAATAATTGCACATAACCAAATACACATAATTCAACTACCAATTCAACATATTTCACTATCCATACATCACTGGGGATTGCCAATCAAATTATTATACAAGCCAATTCATATGGTTGTTCCCAATATCAACATCATAATTTACTATTAAATTCTACATGACAACACATTAATAAATATGATATGTAATTGCCGAAAATTAGCATATACAATTAGAAAGTAATATTTATTGAAATAATCCGATAGCTTGTCATAAAATTAGTGATAGCTTATCATAAAATAGGTGATAGCTTATCATGAAAATATTGAAAGCTTATCATAAAATATTTGATAGTTTATCATGAAAATATTGATAGCTTATCATAAAATACCTAATAGCTTATCGTAAAATATTGATAGGTTATCATGAAATACCTAATAGCTTATTGCCAAAACCTTGATAACTTATCATAAAAATATGCGATAGCTTATCATAAAATTCGATAGCTTATCATGAAAATATAAGTGATAGCCTATCATAAAACTCGATAGCTTATCACTAAAACTACCGATAGCTTATCATAAAAATATGTGAAAGCTTATCATAAAAATAGCAATAGCTTATCGTAAAATATAGCTTCTCACACTTTCAATAACCTATCAAGGTAGTTTATCATAAAATTATTGATATAGCTTATCACATTTTGATAACTTATCAACCAAAATTAACTAACCCAACCATGGTTAAATAAATTAGCGCTACATATATTTAGATTAATATAAATACATCCTAATCAAGTTTAACATAATAAGCAAGGGATTAGGGCGATAACTCACCTAATTGCGATTCCGAGGATGCCGGCGTGTTGGTGGCGGTAAGGGCTACACGTGGCTTGGTCCAAAAACCACACAAGACCATCAAGGATGGCCTAATAGCATAAACTCAGTTCTGAAGGGCCTGTTTAGCTTGACGATGACAACCCACGGTGGCGTGGCAAGGAACGACGAACAGTGGAGCTTGAATTGACTTCGAACGAACCGGGTCTCCAGCGACCAGCTTCTGTTCTGCTCCAACCCACGAAAATCCAAAAGTTACTTCTTCAATCATACTTCATATATGAGTTTCCCTTGATCTTATGGTCACATAGGAGAAAATGGAGCTCAATTCGCCCTCAGGACGAGCTCAAACGAGCGGTTTCTTCCCGGGCGCGCAGAAAATCGAGAAAGACAAAGAGCTCAGGATGGGGGAGGTCTTGGCTGAAAATAATCAAAGGGATAGAGAGAGATAATGATGCAAGAAGGCCTCTTGCACAAGCCTTATCCAAGAGAAGACTCCTCATAAATGCCAAGCCACAAAAGTCTCAAGTCATGATGGTTTCAACTTTTTTTTCTAATAATGCAAGGGTATTTTGGTCATTTCACAATGTGAGGATATTTTGGTCATTTCACAAAGTATAGTATGAAGTACTATACGCGTATAGGAGCTAGTATTTTGTACAAATTCATATAAATTAAATTTGGGCTCAAAGGAATAGAGTTTGGGCTTTGGAATGGCTTAATGGGCTTTAGAAAACTTATTGGGCCCAATGGTCGAATCCTACTTGGGGTTAAGGCCCAATGTGTCGACATCTGGCCCACTTCCTCATAGGCTCCAAATCTCGGCCCGTCGATTCTTAAATCGAGATTCTCGAGAAAATCGACAAATTGGTTTCTCAATGAGGCGATGTCCAATAGTTAGTCATGAGATTCCCCAAGATTCAGTACCTATATTGGATTCTAATCCAAGGTCAAAAGTCAATGATCACAACTATAGTTCACCTCGAGCTAACGAACGTCTTCCAAGAGTTACGCATATTCAACTCATAGTTGATTGGATATCAATCTATGTTTAAGTTGTCTCAAACCATGAACAAACTCGGTTGTCATGTAACCGCGAGGGTTAAATCACTAGTTCCGATGTATGCGATCATTAGGAATTGGTTTAGGATCATTTGAAACCCCAATAATGGTCAAGCAGATTCACCCGCAATCCGATTGTAAACAATTGTCGAAACTCTCTATAACCATTCATTGATCGATCCTCAATGGCTTAGAATTATCCCTCGTCAATCCTTATGGTCGAACTGACAGTCCATGTTAGAGTTCTTAGGTCATGCATACTAAAATCCTTAATAGACTTTCTCTTTTGGTTTGCCTATCACGAGTGATCAATTCAGAACGAGAATTACTAACAATGCATCGATTAAAATCATCACTTTATTTCATCCTGAATAGGGTCGAATTTGAGGATGTCACAGATGATCCACAACCTCGCCTATGGCCAGAGATGGTCGATTGGAAACCTCATCGGCCATAGTTGTAAAAAAAAAATAAAAAAAAGAAATTTTAATTTGAAAAATTTAGAAAATATTAAAATATTATTAAAAAAATATTCTCATCAGCCATTTTTGGTCAAAATTGATCAGATGAACTTAACTTATAAAACTTAAAAGGTTTAGGACTCAAGTGGCAAAATTATAATGATTAGGATTGAATCGCCAAAAGTGCAATAGGTTTATGCCTGTTTGAATAATTTTCCCACCAATACTCAATTACATAGTGCAAAAATCGTAGTTTCGCCACGGAAGCCTCACTCAATTAAGCAGATCCATTATAGGAAAACATGCTAAACCATTCGTGTAATAACAATATGAAAAGTGAAATAAAAACCAAAATGTGTTCACGTGAAAGTGCTTGCATAATGCAGGACAACATTTTTTTAAGAAATAAAGACGCATGAACAGGTATTCTTGTCTAGCCTCGAGTGCGCCGAAGAATAGCGGGCTTCTTTCAAGAAATCATCACTGTCTTCGCCCTGGGTCTCGAGGGACCAGTTAATGTATCCAACAAGATTACCACTTTGTTGAAGATATCTTTGCCTCCATTTTTCGCATATTCGTTGACGAAAATAATTGAAAACAAGCTTCATATACATGGTAAGCACATCTCGGACTTCAGAACTCCACCTTCAGCGGAGATCCGGTATTCGAACCAGTCGAGCACTTAGCGCTCAGCTTAGGTGCCTGCCTTACAATGGTGAAGTTTCTCGCCACTCTATTATGCATCCTAATTTTGAAATCCTACGCATCACAGGTGGCAATATTTCCATAAGTACCTTACCACACTACTTACATTGATAGTTAGCAAACCAATTAATGTGAGAAGTCCCATGATAAGAACAACCAGAGCCACACACATAATCACCACCTAATGAACTCATAGTGACAGCTAACACATCATCGGCATCACTAGGACTATTATTTGTCGTTTTAAAAAGACTTTTCCATCTGCTACCTTATCTTCCCGTAACTCTTTGTGCCACTCCTTAAAAGACAAGGTGAACTTTACCTCTTTCAAGGTATCATAATACATCTTTGTAAAGGTGAGCCGGTAGAGTGCTCAAACAAATCCAATAGAGATGCCAACACCATGACACATTATTTCTCATAAGGCAATTCCTTATTGACGTTTTTCATGTCTATATCATGAGTTTGTTAAACGCATTTGAGTAGGCTCTAACAGATATGCTTTCAACTACTCGAAATTGATATATCATTTTCACCATTTACATATGATATGCAAACATTTTATCAGATAAAGTCACTCATATTTTAACCATGATGGTGTCAATCAACACATTATCCGATAGACTTACCAAGATCACACGTAATACCTTCTCCATCAGCTATACCTCATCGACCTCTTCCATCATTTTGGCAATATATCCTTGCCAACCAACACCTTCGCCAAAAATCTTGGGTTTTTAACGAGGCTTTTATGTTAATGCTCCACAACTTAAAGTTGTTCCTCGTGTTGAGCTTGTAAATCTTAGTTCCTACTTCAGATTTTTTTTGCAAATTCAATGTTTATTGGTAGATATTAGATAAGCAAAAGCCTGAAATCAACTCCAAAAATTTTAACATTAGCTTTGATACCATTTGTTGTGAAATAATGCTAAGGTTAATGGATCTTGCAATTCGGCTATAAGGCGAGAAGACTAGACTTCTTGATAAATCTACGATGAAGGATAGAGAATACTAACAATTTACATGGCTCGACGTGAGTATCAGATAAAATTAGAAGCAAAGTGGACAAGTATCATCTCATAACCTGGCATATAAAACTCAACTAGACCCACCTAACACTCTTCTTGTTTGGTCTAATATGCTAAAACCAAAATTCACATGGAGCTAAAGTAGGAAAACATTTTCAGTCAACTCAAATTAAGAATCCAACTCCAACAATGATTAATTGTTCCTTTGTACGTTCGATCAACCAGAAGTCCAATCAAGACTTTCCTCACTTAAATCACATGGTCGGCTCCCAAATCGAGTTTCGTTCATGAATTCATACTCGAGATATAAATTAACACAAGAATTGATTCCTAAAATTGCTCCCAACAAGATAGATTTGGATCCAAAATCACAAGAAGATGAATAAACTTTCTTATATTAACACCTTGCAAGCATTTAAAAAATTTCTTAAAACTTATAACTGGTTCATGGCATATGCAATGAATTCAGGGAAAAAAACAGATCATGTTGCATGCCTCACATTGTACATCAAATTATAGTTTACACACGTCTGGTACAACAATAGAAGTTTCTGTTTTTCCATTCATTTCCCAAAAAAAAATTATGCACCAAACCTTCGCAACACGTGCCAAAAATCACCGACCTCTCAACTTTATTGGGCGTAATCTAATCGCCAATCACACCTTAATCACATGCTGAATTCTATTCGTTTCTTGTCTTCATAACAATTGACAAGCACCCAATATTCATCACGTGTCGGAAATTCAAGTTTCTTGTCCTAATGATATGCACCTGAGTCGACCGCTTCGTCATCATCAAATCCAGCTACCTTCTTACCCACGTGCGTCAATCGGGTCGTTTTCTCCATATGCTCTAACAAATACCCCACCACAAAAGCTCTTTTGAAGCACGTGCGGCAGTAGCATTGGCACCGAGTCCCACGGCTTTGGGTCAGGTGAGATCTCTGGTGGGTCCGACAGGCTGATGGTAATGCGATCATCCAGATATTCTTTTCGCAAAAAATAAATGGTTCAACCTTTACAATTATGAAATAATTTTTTTTTTACTATTTTTAGTAATTAATTATTTGAAGCGAAATAAACCATGTTTAACACAAAAAAAAAATCACTTTTTGTGAAATAAATAAAGCTTAGATTATTTTCTCAGATTCCAGGTAAACAGTAAAACAGTTGCTACATGCGAACGAGAAACATTTTTGTTTTTTTTTTGGGGTGGGGGGTCAAAGAACGAGGAACATTAAGAGACTCAAGAACTAATCCGTTCGATGACCCCGATGAATTGTCGACTCCGAAGTCCATCGTCATCATCCACTGTCACATTTCATCATCGCCGAACACGGAGCTCACTCCCCTGGGCATTCCCATGGTCCGCCGGTGCCGTCGCCGTCACCATCTCTGGATATAGCTCGATCTCGTTCGGACTGGCCTTTTGCCTCTCCGATGTGGAAGGCGCGCTTTCCCGCAGGCTGTGATCGACGAACGGGAAGTTGAGCTTCGCTCGCGGCCCTCGGAACTCAATGGCCGCCTTGTCGTACGCGCGGGCTGCCTCCTCCGAGGTGTCGAAGGTCCCGAGCCAAACCCGAGCTCCGCGCCTTGGGTCCCGGATCTCTGCAGCCCATTTCCCCCACGGCCGTTGACGCACGCCCCGGTAGCGACTCTTCCTCGCCCCGTTCTTTTGACGGGTGTTAGGTGCTCTCGCGTTTGATGCTGATGGTCTGTGTATGGAACTCGTGGCCGAGGGAGGGGAGGTGCCGCGCTCAAGTGCCGGCGGGAAATAGCTGCACCCAAGGCAGCCCTCGATTCCGCACTCGCGACACGTCCACGGCTCCGAGGCGGGGTCCGGGCTATCGTCCCCGCGAGCTGATGAAGTCCCCGAGATGACGTCGGTCAGAGCAGCGACCATGACGGAGAGCTCTTGCTCGTGGGTGAGGCGGTGCCCCGATGGAGGGAGGTGCCCCACCGGTGGCGGCGCGTCGAGCTCGGGTCTCTTGGACTGTGATTCGCTCATGACTTCAAACAGCTCTCTAGCATTCACTAATTCCTTCAACTATCGAACTGAACGGTCGAGGAAGAGTAAAGGGAAGGCGTTTATATAGTCGGAGTGATGCTTACGTGGCATGCAACTTGCCAGCTAAGCGTGACCACGCGGATTTGAAGAATTTTTCCTGGTTTTTTACCACGTGGCGACAAGTTGCGTTACACGCGGCGAGCAAAAGTGGACGAGACACGCGGCGGCTCTTCCCAGAAACGCTTATTCACCAATTCCGGAGTACAGCTAGGACCGAAGTTTCCCATGGAGGGGAGCACCTGGAATATGAAAGGATGCCAAGAAACCGGAAAAATAGAAATAATAAATAATAAATAATAAAAATGTCGAGGGGAAATTACAAATAACTTCCCCGAAATTATTAACACTCCATATTATTTTCTCAAATTTTCATTTGGTTAAGGCGATAAATAATTTTTCTGTTATATTTCAAGTTAGCTCGTGCAATGCACGTAGGATGGAACCTATATGGGACTATATCTATCGGAATAGATTCCTTATTTTTTGGAACTTGAAACCTACTATGCATACCTTAAAATATAAAACCAAACATGTTTCAAATTTTGACAACAAAAAAAAAGAAAACTGTTTCAAATGGATCCGGTCTCAGGTTCGGTCTCAGGTTTCACGTTCTATCCTGAAACCATGCTCACACCCCTATTATGCACATTAACTTTTAAAGTATGAGTGTTCTTTTTCATATTTTTCTAAGGGAATCTCTCTTTTACCCTTAATTTGCTAAGTAACATGAAAAAGAAAAGAAATGGAGAAAAAAAAAATCAAGTTGGACACTAATTGTTTTTTTAAAAAAATGCACATCAGTAATGGTATAGAAAAATAAATAACAAGAATTGTTCAAATTCGGCAGAGCATATTAATAGAACTAAAAAGACATTTAAGAATAGGAAACACGATGAAGAAAGTTGGAAAAAGAACTTGGCGAAAAATGATTGAACCGAGAATAAATATTTTTAAGAATCACCTTGGATTTCGTTTAATAATATCTTTTTCCCTTTTTTTTTAATTGAGGACGTCATTTCTCTCATAATTTTTGGAAAACTTTTTACTAATCAATATTTTTTACATTAATCAATCATTTCAAAATACTTGTCGTTTGACCTTTTTAACCTTTTCATATTGGTCACTATAATTATTGGTTTTTATTTTTTTATACTATCATAATCCATAAAAAAATTTAGATTGAATTTGCTTTATCCCATTTTCTAGATATTTTTTTATTACTTTTTACGTCAATTAAAGTGAAAGAAATATTTCATTAAAAAAGAAGAAAATAACTTTTATTCCTTAAATCATGTGCATTGCCATGCAAACGGAAAAATTAATGAAGAGTTAACGGCCGTAATGAAATGAGAGTCAGGTTGAGCATTGGGTAATAGCGCAAAGTTGGAGGGCAAAATATGTATTACTCTCAAAGTTCGAGGGGATTTTGTGTGATTTTCTTCAAAAGTAAATAAGGTCTTGGTCCAAATACTTGTATGTATCACAAAACTTAGTCCTTTTATTATTCTCAAACCTACAACGTAAATATTCAACGGAGAAAAAAAAGTACAACAATTAGAAGCAACTAAAACAAATTAAACTTTGATAATTAATTTTGGCCAACATAATTCATCGTAGAGCCGAGATTAGTCTACATTTTTTCAAAACAAAATGTAAATATTTTCGCTGTATTTCTATCCTAAATCTTATAAAAATGTCGAATTAAAATTAGCTATTATTTGATTGTTCCTAGGCGTATACATGTATGGAAAATCAAATTGATAATCCAATTAGGAGTAATTCTACTAAAAACAATAAATCATCTATCTTTCGATATCATATCCACGTGGACTCGTCCCTAGGGCCTGTTCCCGTTGAGGCTAGATCTTGTTGATTCGGTTCTCGTCGAGACAAATCTCACTGGGCCAAATTGTGTCGGGGCCATGGCACTGCCCTACCCACCTCACGCTGGTCATGACTCTGTGGTTATATCCTTGTCCATAAGAGGTAAAATTACAATTTAATAGTCCAAAAATGAGGTCAGGATTGGAACACGATACATTCATTAAATCTCAATTTTGCATTTTTCACTCAAGAAACTTAAAAGATGGAAGCCACTTTATAAATCATTCCAAAACGCACCCTAAAAGCCAACTACCAAAAGTAATTTTCGGCTGAAGTACACTATAAGTGCCATAATTTGTGTACGGCGCTCGCTTTAATGCAAAATTTTTTAAAATAATCACTATGTGTCAAAATCGAAGAAGAACAATCATTTAAGTATCAAATCGAGACAATTTCGGCCAAATAATATACATGACTTCTATATTTAATATTAGTATTTGATGTAACGTATTTCATATAAATTCTGGCCACGTGAATTTCCATGTCGACTTCTAAGATAATTTTTAAAAAAAAGTACACAGGAGGAAAATCAAGTTGAAATATATATATATTAAAGAGGAAGGGGCTATTGAGGTGGCGAGGGCTGTGCATGTTTAGGTGACGAGGGGTTGCACAGCCCTCACCACTGCACCCACTATTACCGGCAAAGGATGGCATGGGTGAAGGTTGGACGCGGTCGATGTCGGGCCTTGACGCTGGACGAAGGCTCGCCCTCGGCCATTTGGCTTAGTTCGGGCTGACGCTCGCCTGCTTCCGCCTGCAGCGAGACAACAGCAGGCCATGGATGTCGTAGCTCGGGCCGTCGCGTGCCTCTCCCTCCCCTCCATGGAAGAGACCCAGGTTGCTCTCCTCTCAGATCTTCTAGTAAGGATCCCCAAAAAAAACAGTTTAATCTGAAAATCTCCATTGCAATCCTTCAAACATACATCAATATCAATAATAACTTTATCCTCTGCACCATTGCAATCCTTCAAACGAATCATAAAAATGACATTTTTGATACGAATCCTTCTCCTATTTCGACTGATGATGGTGATTGTTCAGGTGTTGGCACGCGAGGTACGTGCTCGACGAAGACGATGCAGAGGATGGAGCTCCTGGTGCCGTCCGCGTTCGCACCCGGTGATAGCCGCTCTCGTTTGTCCACCGCCACGTTGCGGCGAGGCTCAGCACCAGGTGGCGGTGGACGAATGGCTTCTGCATCCTTTTTCTCCCGATGATGGAATTTCAAGCTTTTATTAACGTATGGCTTCTGCATCCTTTTTCTCAACTCAACTACTTTTATTAATGCTCCTGCCCCTTTTCTTCGCCAATTGTTGCAAAACATCCTTTGCTCTGTAGTAACTCAGCTATTTACCGAGAGATCATCACAAACCAAAACTATCTCGTTCAAAACCATCATTCCATGTAAATCAAACAAATTTTTACAACCGGACATGTGACCCTAGATTGGTAAATCAAGAACGTTCATAATTGTGGGAAAATATTAGGGAACAAGAGCACCCCCAAAAAATCATGCCACTGGAAAAAAGGAAAATCAAATTTGATATGTTTTTCAATCAATGTGATGTTCCTCGTGAAGCTCTCGTGGGTTGATGAGCATTGGAGGCACCATAGTAACTAGACACTGCAGATTCTTCATTTTTGCCATGTTCCCCTCCCAACCTAGGCAAGTGACAAGAACAAACATTAGCATTTGCAAAAGTAAACTAGACATCAATTTGTTGCTTTGTGATAATTGACTACTTAACTAGAAACATTGATGGATGCCCAAACTCTTAGCTTGAGGGACAAACGACAAAGCATTTGCATTTGAATAGTTTTTTTTTTTTTTTTTTTTTTTTTGCATAAGTACATAACCTCTGCGTTCTGAACCCTGCAGAGCAAAAGGATTAAAGTCATCTCACACAAACTTGAGAAAGAAAAAAGCAAGCAAAACTTGCAGGTAATCTTACTCGACAAAACAAATCAAGAATGGAATTAGTGCTTACCCTATGGACAATAACCAAACCAGGATGCAAGTATTAAACCAGCACTGAGAAACAAATACGCGCAAGCTTAAGATGGATTCCTAAATCACAAATGTGTAGAAGGCCAAATATGCATTGCGTTAACCAAGGATATGAGGGAGCATCAGGGATCTATCATTGACCCTGTGAATATGGACATCTATGTGCAACAATTTCAGCAAATTCATGCCACGAGTAAATAGTTTTTATAAATTCAAGACTTACGAGTAAAAGATGAATCGCCGAACTATTGTGAAAACCTTCTCTCTGAATATTTTGATTGTGACAAAACTATCCATGCTCTAGTAAGAATCTGGGTAATATTTCTAATGTTTTTATTGTAGAATAAATGTGTAAATAGAAGTTTGTATTGTTCTTTTTTTGCCATTAAAGACTCGAGAATGAGTAGTCATATAGTTGCTTCTGAATACTTTCAGACGAAGAGCTTCTGAAGACGTTCAGATAGAGTTGCTTCTAAATACATTCAGATGAAGCTGCCTCTGAAAATCAGATATAACATGATTTTTCATTTGAATGTTTATTCCGCTAAAGAGCTATATGATGTGTCAGAAGTACCTTATTAAAGCTCAGTATTATCATTCAAAATTATCTGTTCAGATTCAGAGAGTCCTCTTCTGAAAATTGTTTCTGAACACTACTCAGATTCTGCATCTTATCAACAGACATATTCTGAAGACCTATGTATGGTAGGTTTCCTATTAAGGCAAATTTCTTTATGGAATTTTGTGATATTTGATTGACAAGATTTTCCTTCAAACAAATCAAGAGGAAATCTACGATTGGATACTACCTTTCAAGAATAAATCCTGTAATTTATTTGAATCTACTGTACTTTTGGAAACTAAAGATTTGATTGCATAGGCAATTAAATCAGAAGGGTTCAGATTCCACTTCAACGGTTATCGTATCTTCTTAAATACAGTCTCGTTCAATTACGATTGATGACGTTCAATCAAAGTAAGAGCGATCCTTTGACAGATTATCCAATGGCTAACTTGGAAACAAATGAGTATAAAAGAAGAACATAGTGAGGATTTTTAATAGACACTGAGTGCAAGAGTTGAGAACTTCAATGTGTTTTAAGAGTTGAAAAATATGATAATCCTCACAAGTAAGAGCGATCCTTTGACAGATAATCTGTCAAAGCATTTGCATTTGAATAGTTTGTGCGACCATGCCCTTCACAATCCTCTGCAAAGTAGAGCATCTTCCTGTCGTATCGAATTATTCCAAAATTAGCACTTTCAATGTGTAGAAACTAGAAAATATCTTGCTTTTATTTTCTGTGAAAAAATTCATATCGATATGTTTCTCTCATTAGTACTTATATGGAATATGTAATTCAGATTCCGAATTAAGTCTAATAACTGATATCGCCACCTGAACTTCGTCCGGCAGCACTAGCTCACCATCCACTGAGAGTAGAGGAGAGGCATTATCTCAAGGTAAAGAGAACATAACACCATTAATCAGCTCGAATCAAATGATCTATCAAAATGCCTGCTACTGCAATCATTAGAGACTAGATTTTGAGCAAAACAACCCTCCCTAGTCCTCCAAGGACTCGAGAATTCAAGCTCACACGGAAGATAAAGAACCAATTAACCAAGGATAAATAAGCAACTTCAAGGCCTTCAAACCGTTTAGCTGATTGCACAAATCCGATTTGCCAACCCAATAACACAACGACTCTCATCAACCCTTGTTTTTTTTTTTTTTTTTTTGGGGGGGGGGGGGGGGGGGAAGGGGGTAGCAACTCTAACAACGAAAAGCACGAAAACAACGAGACCTTCGTCATTCGCTCGAGGAGAGAGGAGACAAGAAAAGAAAATATTCAATCTCAATCCAAAGAGCGAACATTCGTATGCCTCTAAACTTGTTGGGCGAAACACACGCGAACCCACCCTGACACACCTATCCAACAATGAGAGCTGCCTCGAATTCGAGCAGCAACGGTAGCGACGACGACGACGCAAAAGCAACAAACCCAGGTGCGCTAAAAATCCTAACCTGGAGGTTCGACTCTTTCGGGGAGTCCCTCTCGACTCAACCCCTTCCTCAGTAGGCGATGGAGTTTCGAGAGTACTCAGTAGGTGATGAAGACTGAAGGCGAAGGAGAGGCAGCGGTGCGGTAGATGTCGGAGTAGGCTATCGAGGGAGGAGTGAGAGTGTGACGAGAGATCGAGAGACTGAGTTATGGTTTGGTCTTGACATGTCAGTTTTTTTCGCTTGTTCCCTGTTTGGGATCAGGCCCGAGCTCGAACACAGAAACAAGAATTACAGACAATGCCCAAACACAAAAACAAGACTAGCACATGATACCCGAAACAGAGGAGACCCAAACAAGACATTCGTGTAAATATCGGGTCGGGTCGGGTATATTGTTTGGTTTGGACACCCCTCCTGATTAGGTGATGGAGACTGAGGGCGTCGGAGAGGCAGTGACACCGTATATGTCAGGGTAGGCTATAGAGGGAGGCGAGACTGTCGAGCGTGAGAGTATGACGAGAGATCAAGAGACTGAGTTAGGGTTTGGTCTTTGACATGTCAGTTTTTGGGCTTGTTCCCTATTTGGGCTTAGGTCTGAGCCCGAACACAAACAAGAATTATAGACAATGCCCAAACATAAAAACAAGACTAGCACATGATACCCGAAACACAGTAGACTCAAACAAGACGTGTGTAAATATCGGGTCGGATCTTGTTTCGGGTCGAGTGTCTTGTTTGGTTTGGACACCCCTAGCTTCCACCATGTTCATGAAATTTACAAATCTTCTGCAATTTCTCGGTATCTATTTATCTTTTATGATCTCGACCAACTGTTAGATTTTCTTCTGCCACTGCACAGATTTGTCCATGCGAAATTTTTCAGTAAAGTTGTCGCTCATTTAAAATAGATCCTGCTTGTTCTGTACACTTTTCGTCCGGGCAACATCTCATTTCCTGCTTCCTCTGTTTCTGAGTGAAATTAAGCCATCTTGTCCTGTTCTACTTACGTAACTATGACGTAATAACCTACTCCATTTGCATGTGGGGTTTGGGGGGTTTTCGTCAAAGTGGGCTGCATCTCGTTGAAAGCGTCGATTCTGAAGTATAAACTCCGATATCTATCCCAGAACATGGTGAAGCAGGTCAACTCCTCTCTCCTTTTTTCCTTCTTCTATCTTGGGTTTCTTCCTCTTTGAACCTTTGATTATAATGACGAAAGTTCTTCCTTTTTCCCCGCATAATAGTTTTCTTTGTCACCTCTTATATGCTCCAAGAAAACCTCAAGGAACTAAATTGTGGCAGCTTTATTGGTAATTTTCCTTTTAGAAGTATGCCTGTCATTGCATTATATGCCATTAATTCTTCTTGGGTTTTTGGCGAAGTTGATTTGAACAAACGCTCAAAATCAATGAATCACGAATGTGGCTTTGATACCACTATTGGGTATTTTACGGAAGCGTGTGTGTAAGTGCGTGTATTTAGATTTGAAATATATAAAATTAATGGCAAAAAGACTAACAAAATAAAAGATATTTGATATAAAACTTAATAAATAAAAAAGACTGACATTGGAGGACTCCACTATTATATAAAGGACCTTGTTCTACATGGGTCTACATTTTTTCATATGAAAGCATAATAACATGAATACAAGAACCCCTTATTTATAGAGTTCATAAACCGATTAATCCCACAACCTTCCATTATTTTGTTATTTTATTGGTTTTTCACAGCCAAACCTAGTGCCGTGCTCAACCTGTCCACTTCTTCATTTGTAAAAAATATAGGCAATTTGTTGTTGGCTTTTCTACCATTTTACAAAAATGGATCAACTTTCAACAATTCCGAAAAGAAATAGACCAAAGTTTTATCCATGGAGAAAAAAATGACAACTTACACATTGCCTGTTTATCATTTTATACACGAGAACTCATGAAAAGTGTGCTTAGTTGGACTGTGTATGTACTGCAAAACGTGTTCCTTCTCTCTCTCTTTCTATTCTTCCTTATACAGGCCGAAGGTACATTCTCATCCTCTGCATCTACCACTAAGCTCATCAAGCTGAATCAGCTTGATACAATCTTCAATCTAGTCATCATCCTCTGAATCTGCACCACCAGTATATACAGAGATAAGTCAGTAATTCACACTCAACAGTTGAGGTTAAGAACGCACTGAGACGGCACAGCCTGTATCTTTGGAGACCATCACTTCGTGTATTGGTTATGTAAGGGAGTTGAGTCGAAGGCTTACCGGATCGTATATCTTCGCCCACTTTTCCTCGGTTTTTTAGCTGCCTTCTTATCATAGAGCATATTAGGACCCACCAATATATGTGGAAGACGAGCAGCATCAGCAACATCGTGTTGAATATGTAATAAAGTGGCAGGGCATAAGCTTCGTCCATTGGTAGGTAATCACAGAGAGTGGTACTGCACAATTAATAAACGTAAAGCAATCATAAGCGCAAGGTATCCTAAAGCCTGTAGACGTAAATGAATTGAGATCAATTACATGAGGTCACACCTCGTTGCTCTAATGACCCAGAAAGGGAAGTATATTAGGCGCAACACGAGCCATGAAAGGGCGAATAATCCGAAGAAAACGCTTGCTCCAAGTTCATGTTCAGAGTACTTGAAAACTTTGGCAGCTTCCATGAACACGTCACTCCCATCATGGAGTGCCAGGACAATCGCGCCAACTTGAAAGAAACTGCACAAGCAAGAAAAGTGTCTCATGATATATAGGAGACACACATTTTCATAAAATTGATCGTGTGATGACAAGGCTGGCAAAAAAAAGTTCAATTTAGAAGAACACTGAAATGCCAAAGTTGATATTCAATGACTAGTTATGTTATGCGCCATTTACGGGTTGCAAGTGCATTTAAGATATGGACGGATTCATGTGAAGCGGTCTGTAATTCTCTTTAATGGCATACACAAGACAAATACCTAGTCAAGTATGAGTAACCGATCAAGAAGACTGTGATTACATGATGGGACATCATGACGGCAAAGTCCTTCCTTCGAGTTTCCCAGGTAACGAGAGCAGCAATACTGTAGAGGTAGAATCCGCATTGGCACATGTAGATAAGCTTCAGAGAAAGCCTGAAACGATGGAAACAAACAGATGAATACGGGATGCTTCCGTTATTGCAAACTCTAAAATGTGACCGACCATCTTGCATACTACTTTAAATGAAGGATTATTTGTACTGTAAAAAAGGAGAGAAGTAGTGGACAGCATTGCTTCTTTTATCAGCAATCATAGTTCATATTGGTAAAACACTAATTTGCGAGCATGTGCGCTGAGCTAACGTCCACAGAGCCCTCCAACTTTTTGAACATTGTGATGATATGTTATTTAGCCCCTTAAACGTGCTTGCAAACAACAAAAGTGAAAAAGATCAAGAAAACAGAGCTCAACAACTCGCCACGAACAACAATAACATACTGAAGTGATAAAAGATCACCGTGAAAATAGGATTCCATGTATGTCGATAGTCAGAACACGGAAACCTGTCAATGCTGTTAATCTCACAAGCACGAAATTACTTACTTCAACTCCTGGTTAGGCCAGCCTTCGAAATACTCTGACGTGTCCCAGAACCATGGTTCGTGATAAGTGATCTTGAGAACGCAATATTCAACGGTGGCATAGTATGTCAACTTCCACATAGATTCTGAACATTTCACGATTTTTGCCTGTACTGCCTCATTGGTTTTAAGCTGCCTAGATCCGAGACTGAGCAACAAATTCGCAAGCCTCTACAAGATATTGGAAAAAAAACAATGAACAATATCAGAAGCCATAAAACCTACAAAGTAAGATTTTCTGGGTGTATAGAGCATTACGAGTGCCAAAACACTAGCCTAAGCTGTATTTTCATGTTTTGGGCTCACACGAATCGGGTGCACACGATCCGACCAAGTCCAGTCATGTGTATTGGGCAAACATGAACCCAATGCATGCAACAATTTCCCCTAATATCGGCACGATGAGCATCAAGCAGTTTCCCAAAGCATACACGTATACTCTAATCTCCTCAATAGCTTTGCCAAAGTAATGTTGCCGTGTAAGCTTCAATTGCTTCATTGGCTTACGCAAGCCATCACATGAGAATGCCATCTCCACAAACATGAATCTCCAAAGGCCCCCAGAACTCATCTCTTCATCCGACCTCGCCCTCATTCTAAGTAGCTTGAATTATAATCAGGCAAGAAACATGAAATCGGCCTTCAAAAATTGCACGGGGAAACCATCTTCTTCCAGTTTATGAAAAAGCAAAATGGGTGATCTTTAACATACACGACGAAGATTCCCCATGCTGGTCCCAATCATTTAACTTTCTTGTAAAATGAACGATGCACTAAATAACGAGCAGAACAGAACCCACAAAGAGACACCCACGGACTAGCCAAGAAACCTTACGCGGAAGACGAACCGGTCGAGGAACGACCTGGCGGCGACGAAGCCGACCGCTAAACAACCGGCGACGAGGAAATGCGAGGCGCTCGGCCCGCCATTCCGATCCAAGAAGGAGCTCATGTGAGCCGGAGAACCGCGGCGGCCCAGCCCGAGATTCGAAGGGGCAGATTCCGAGACTTCCGACCTCCTGCAAGAAGCCCCTCGCGCGAGATCCCTCCGCGTCTTTGCCCTAATTCAGCTCGCGGGGAGGAAGGACGACGAGGAGGAATGGGCGAAGAACGGAGCGGAGGTGAACGTTGAGAGGACTTCCAAATCTGGCGATCTCTCCATTTATAGATTCCTGAAATTGCAACCCCACTCTCCTCTCTAAACTGAGATATTGCTACGTGGCAGAACGAGAAGGGGTGGGGGCCACGATGGGACGAGCTGTTGCTCTTTGAGCAAAAGGCCATTGACCCGTGGGGAGTTCACTCCCAACACCCTCCTCTCCCAAAAAAAAAAAAAAAACAAAAAGGGAGGACCGATGGTTTCGAATTGCCTTGGAGAGAAGCTTTGCAATGTCGCCTATTTATGGATGACAATCAAGCAAGTTAGGGAGGGAAAATTGAAGTTTGGGGACTCGAATGTATCGGATCAAATTGCCAAATGTAACGATTCGCCGCTGCCACTTATGTGAATATGCTATGCTTCGAGAGGAGTCATCCTCCTTACTGTATCCTGATTTTATCCACGGATAATTCTTCTTGTCAATTTGCAAAAGTGCCTTTTGTGTGTGATTTTTACTTCCATGGTTTGACAAACGTGCACGAAAAGCCATGTATGCTCATTTGTCGATGGAAAAAAAAAATGGCAGGTCACGGTGCATGTGTATCTCCGAATGCACAATTGTCAGGAAACTCCATGTTGCATATTAGAAATCCGAAAGAGACAAGAGAGAGCGGGGCATGAGGCTATATCGCCTAGACGTGACATGGGTTTGACAGCCCCTCATCCAGCTCCGCCGAGCGCTCGCCACCACCGCCTTACATCCGGCAAAAGCAAAAACACACAGACAACGCAAGCGTGCAAGCTCTGTAGTTTTAGCATAAATTTTTGTGTCATACGAGAAAGGTCTTAGTCCCAAAGGGAAGGAAAATGCACCATTGGGCCTTGGTCAACACAAGTTGTATGAACTCTTGCACAAAATGCTTTGGAATAATAGTTGAAAAATTCACTCAGTCACTAGAATATATTTCCGACCAAAAAAAAAAAAAAACCTAGAATATAACCATGCACGAAATTATTTATTTGCTGTTTTGATGAGTTAAAAATCTCCCGCTAACTCTTTACCCCCAAAAAAAAAAAAAAATTCCTGCTAACAAACTCGAGCTCATTCCGACCAAAACAATAAATAAAATCGAGCTCTTGGTAGGCAACTTTTTCCAAATTATCTAGCGACAAAATATTGACAACTTCACGATGATTATCTTCATAGATGAATACACAACGCGAGTTCAGGACAAAAAGCATGCACATCGGATGCAAACATAAACCGGGAAATCCCCAAAACCTGAGAATCCCAACATTCCCAACCCCGAGCATAGAAACGTTCTTGAGGGCAGCGCTGGCGAAACGATCCCATTTCGTGATTCTTCCAAACTTAGATAGGAAAAGGAGAGCAGGAGTCCCAAGAAATGGAAAGCAATTTCCATCAATGCTGCACACAATGATGTTTCTGCATCATGGGAGTCTCTCTACTCTTCTCCAGCAGCATAAAGGTCTGCAATAGAGTCAGTCTATTATAATGTGGTCACCAGGAAAGTGCAGCACAATGAGAGAGAAATGGATGTTATTGCATCTTCTACAATATTTCGGCATATCATTTTCTCGAGCGATACTTCATCGATCATACAGTCTCTCGATCATAGTCTCTTAAAGTCTAATGTACGCATATCCTCGGTTCAACAATTACAAATCACGCAGCTCGTAAAAGTAATGTCTAACCTGACATTTGTGAACCATCAACGTCAGCTATTATTCTCAGCCTGAAGGGAGATTCAGGGTTGCCAATTGGAACCTGAATCCAGTTTACAAATGTAACGTAAGAGCCTCGATATGCAACGATTAGAATTGGTGAGTTCCGGTAAGGAAGTATGATGCCCCTGCCATTGCAAAGGTCTCAACTTATGTGGGATATGAATTGGTCGAATTATGGAAGTGTCGATACAAAACGAGGAACCTGAAACCAAACATGAAAGAACGGCATAGGCCTCACAGACTTCTCTGTATGAAACAATCAAGTCACACTTGACATCCAGTGTCTAATTCTATGCTGCATCACATCTCTCGAGGAAAATATATGCATTAGATTACAACAAGTGTGGTTGGACATTGCATCCAGTAAGCCTCCAATGATTTCTCCATCCATTCACGATGACCATGAATGTCAACGCATTATGGAAGAAAAAAGCTACCAGACATTTCAGGGCAATTTCTCCTGCATTCATTGGATCAGCACAGATTCATGACCGAAGAAATACCTGCAAAATCGATGAGTTTCGGAATTACGCAATGATGAGATGACAATACCAAGGTGGGAGAGGGAGAGGGAGAGAGGAAGAGATAGGTAGAGCTGAACTGGGAATTGCAAACTGAATGAGATTCTAAATACATCGATCAGTGAGCTTCACATCAATTTCTAGATATGTATAGACTTACCTCCCATTCATCCGGATTGGACTATTTGCAGATTTGGGCAGTTTCTGACAACATGACATTGACCTGGTACTTTTAATGCGGTTCTGCTTAGACTAGGCAAGTTGCACAGTCTTAAACTTGACAACGAAGCACCTGCCGAGCTCCCTCTGAATATAGTTTCCAAGCTTTCACATGAGCTTATCTCAAGAATCTTCAGGTTTGGAGGTATATCGGATGAGGGACAAACTTCTTTGAGCTGAGAACAAGATTCTATTTTTAGCTGTTTTAAATTTTTTAAGCTCCCCGGCTTCACTTTCTGACTGCATATGGTCTTCACCCCAGCAGCATAGGAAATATGGAGAATTTCCAGATTTTCAGCTTCTCCAAGCACTTCCTCTAGATTCTCCAGATTTGGACACCGTCTCACTTTCAGTACTCGCAGGGAGACCATCATAACCCCAATTCTCACAAGCTTTGGTAATTCCAGAAGATCCAAGGTCTGCAAGTTACATTCTGTGGACGTAACAGGGTTAAATAGCTCTTTCATTTCATCACAAAATTTGATTTGGAGATTTTCAAGCTTCTTTGGAAGCTTGGACAATGGGAAAATCTCAGTAAGCATTGGGCAACAATCTATAAACAAGCCCTTTAGACCTCCAAAGACCTCAGACTGCACTTTATCATCACATACGGATCTTAAGGAAGAGAGATTACACAGATAAAGAAACTCAAGCTTTCCCGAAGCTCTGGCTTCTTCTTCCCCATCGACTATACTATGGATATTCAAGCACCTATCAAGCCAACAGCTCTTTACTGATGTCAAATTCTCTTTAACAAGTTCAGATAGGTGAATAAAAGAGCTATCATCAATTAGCGAAATGTGATCAGCATGCTCGAGAACATGTTCAGGTAGACTGGAAAGGCAATACGATCCATGGATCTCCAGATGCCGCCCCATTTCTTTACCATGAGGAATTCTTCGCTGAGAGTTGATATCCATCAGTAGGCCCCTGTCTCCAAGGTTGTGTATCCTTCCATCTTTATTTTTGGGAAGCCAAACAGAAAAGTGGAATTTTTGGAAGCACGTATCCCACAACTTAGGATTTTCCTCCAAGAACTGGAGAAATTTGATACCACATATTGAAATGGAAGGCCACTCAGGAGACGTGGAACTCTCAGAACTTAGGGGTCCACAGCCTCCCAAGTTGAACTCCTCTGGAATATACTTTATCTTCTTCCAGTCAATCTCTTTAATGTGCTTCATATCCTGCAGATTAAGCTTCCTTAGGCTAGTCCGGTTTGAGACATCATAAGGAAAATCTTTCCATTTTGTCCCTGAAAGATCTAGAACCTCCAATTCGGTAAGAGACTTCAAATTTTCCAAATCTTTCAAATCAGCACAACCTCTCAGAAGTAGTTGTCGAAGCTTGCTAAAAGTCTCAAGGGTGGGTAAAGACTCAACTTTGGTCCCAGATAGATCCAGCAGCTCGAGCTCCTTTAGGGCACCCAGCTCAGACACTTTACAGGAACAACCTCTCAGAGAGAGTTCCTTAAGGTTATCGAGGTGGGACAGAGATGGCATTTCTTCAAATTTGATTTCAGAGAGGTTGAGAATCCTTAGTTTGCTCATATGGCAAAGAAACTCAAGGTTTATATTGCTCAAAGATTTTGCACCACAGAGGTCGAGTACCTCTAGGTCAGACAGAGTTTCCAGGGAAGGAAGGTCATTCAAGTAGGTGCAATTTCTCATTACTAGCTGATGGAGGCTCTTAGGAAAGCAATTCGAAGGGAGGCTTTTAATTTTAGTCTCTGAAAGATTGATGGTCTTCAGGTGAGACATGTCACAAAAGGAGTCATTGCTTGGTACCACGAACTCAGAGCATCCAGAGAGATCAAGATCTTCCAGTTTCTGAAATTTACTCAACTTTGGCAACTCAGTAAGGAATTTACAATTCTTCACCCAGAGCAAACGGAGTTCAGAATTTTCAGAAAGTGGTGGCAGAGCTTTTATTTTAGTATTTGAGAGGATGAGTCGGCGAAGGGAATGAAGATGTTCAAATGACTCATCTTCGAATTCTTCTAACATAGAGGCATCAGAAAGGTTGAGCTCCTCAAGACTGTGGCAGCCATGTGTGGATGGCAATACTGGAAGCTTCACACAACCACTCAAAAGAAGACGAGATAAGCTGCTGATGTTGCGAGGTATCTTATTTACAGCACTACCTGAGAGATCCAGAATTCTGAAGTCAATTTTAGTTTGCAGAGAATCGTCTTGTAAATCTCTCAAAGATGTTGTCTTCGAGAGGTCAAGAATCTCTAGTTTAGTTAATGGTGTTAAGGTGGGAAGTCTTGCCAGGGTTGGACAATCACTTAAGAGGAGTCGAGTGAGCTCTCCCAATTCGCGAAAGAAGGGCAAGCGCCCAATTCCGGTTTTGGAAAGATTGAGAATTTGAAGTTTCCGGAGAGAAGAGAGACTCTTGACCTGGATACTTCTCAAAGAGTCTGAACCAGAGAAATCAAACACTTCAAGTTTTGCCATTGAAAGCACTTCCGATTCCTTTGTCTTCAATAAATCAACATCACACAATCGTTCCAGATTTGGACAGTTTCTAAGAATGAGCCAACGGAGTTCACTCCGATTTAAGACGGAAGCAGGAAGCCACTTAATGCCAATTTCAGATAAGTTAAGAGATCTAAGATCATTCATCTGCTCAAAAAGATCATCACGGATTTTCTCCACAAAACGAGCCCCAGATATCTCAAGAACAAGTAAGTTTGTAAGTACATGGATCTCATCCATGCTCTCCAGTAGGCGACAGCCCCTCAGAACAAGTATTTGCAGCTCCTTCAATTTTGAAAGTGCTGAAGGCAGGTTTTTGAACATTGGATTTAAGATGACCAGCACTTTAAGTCTTTGTATCTGTTGGAATAATGTCTCAGGGACTTCCCTGCAAAAACGAGCACCATCTATAAGGAGCGTGGACATCTCAGTCCTTTTCCTACAATGTGACTTGATTATTCCATTGGTCTGTAAAACTGTCCCAAGACCAGCCCAAGTTTGGCCATTCAGCGCACTAGCCATGCCAACACTTGCAGACCCGCTAAGTCCCTCGCGCCGGCGATCAGTGACTCCCAAAGCATCAATTTCCATATAAACATAACTGTTCTCTTTTTCTCTTAGAAATCTGCGATCTTTGAGCTCCATCAGAGTACGATGTGCTTCCTCATAGGCCTTCTCAATATGATCATGGTGATCAAAATACCCTTCCAGTAACCAGTGAGTTATCAGCTCATTGTAGTGGATGCTACCATGATGGAGAAACAAGTATCTGCAGTGCCAACAGCACTTATTGAGGGTGCTTGGTAACATTTTATACACATGCTGCAATAATGTTTCGATATCAGCAGATTCAAGTATAGAGGCCGCTTCTTCAACTGCATTGTGCAATTCAGAGTCCTCAACATGATTCATGGCTTCTGCCATCATAATAATTGCCCCAGGATGACCTGAGCTAATTTTCCCAATAGCTGCAGACAGTCTTTCAAATGCAGTTTCCCTAGAAACTTCCTCCTTGACCATCTGCCGCAGTAAATCTGACGAGTCGACAGGAGACAGGAATTTGATTTCATATTTTTTCTTCTCAGTCAGAATTGTATCCCTATTTCCCTCATTGCAAATGCTGGTATCAGTGTCACTTCTTGTGATTAAAACCTTAAGAAGGTGCCCATGGAGGAGGTTCCTTAAATCATGAAGAATTTTCTCTTCGTCCTTGTAAATAATATCATCCAGAACTACAAGAAGATACGGATCTTTTCCAGCTAATGGAGCATCCTTCAGATCAACCTTCACAGTTGCTTTTGGTTCAAGCTTTCCAGATTTCTTCTCTTCAGTCTTTGCAGTTTTCATTTGTTCAAGTTTTGCAGATTTCATCAAACCAAGCTTTTCCAGTATTCTCTGTTTCAGACTTTCCAAGTTCACTTTTTGCTCCTGCTGCTCCGTCTCAACATTGTCATCTTCCTCCCACTCCTCATTAGAAGAAAACACAGACAGCTGAACAGCAATATTTTCAACAAGAGATTTGACTTCATAGTTATGTCCTGGGACCACCCAAATAGTTCGATAGGAGAAGCCCTCAAGGCTGGCAGACTTAACTATCTCTTTTGCCATCCATGTTTTACCCACTCCAGCTTCTCCAAAAAGGACAACTGTTTTCTCGTTACCATCACTTAAAAAAGATGAAATCTCTCTTTTCTGAGTTTCCAGAGAATCTGTCGGGTTGGTCATTGCTGGAAAAAGCAACTGTACAAAGAGGACATTGATTAAGAATGATTTTCTTTTCTTTTTCCCTTTTTCCTTTTTTTTCCGCTGAACTATCCTTCTAAGTTAACCATAGAGAACAGATATAGCTCAACTGTTCCACATAAACCATTTAATGTAGCATCTTCAATACAAGCATACATTGTCAAATCTCAACTACAAAGGCTCCAAAAGGGAAAGGAGGAGGAGAAGAGGGGGGGCGGAGGGGGGAAGGAGACCTTTAGGAAGAAAATTTAATTACTCCTACTTGGAAACCAGTGATGTATGAAAGTTCATTGTCTCATCAAACACAAATATCACATATTATTACTTCAACCCTCTAGGAGCACCTGGTACATGAAGAATGATTGCATTACTTATAAGTTATAACCAACGTGCCTGATTTTTCTGATTGCAATAAGAAGATTATAGCATAACCATGTTGTTTTTCCAATTCTTGCAGACATCCTCACAAATCCAATATATTAACAATGGAAACCTAAAGTAATCACCATACTCTGCCATGTCATCAGAAAAATCAGCATGCAGGGGTTTATGATCTAACTTCCACATTCTGTTAAATTCTGACCAGTCTGCCAGGAGAAAAGAATTTCCATGGCTGTCCTATGGCAGACTTGAATTTCTTCCAACAAGTTCATTGTGAAAATTAGGTGAAGAGCTTTAAACTTATGCTAATATCAAAACTCCAGGATTTTACATGGATGCACCTGTGTATTAATAAGCCAATTAGTTACCTAGGACCAAAAAAGGAAAAAAATCTTGCGCTGCCGAGGAAATCTTGTGTTACAACAGATGTTCCCCAAAGCATTACTGGCAGAAACAACTTAGATTTTGGAAACGTTTACATCTGCATTTATCACACAGATTACAGTTGTATTGTGGCACTTGGACGTTGGAAATAAGTCGAAGTTGGTTACAGTAGTTGTTCCCCAGAGTCCTACAGCTGACGTCACATGTACAAGGGATAATTTACATTGGTTCATTTCACAATGATGACAGACAAAAAGAAGAGAAATTTTTTTCCCTAAAGCTTTCTCCCTGTTGCTTTACCGAGAACTTTGTTTTGCCTCATATTCCTCTTTGATTGTAAAGGTCATGCCTAAAGACTGCCCATAATTGCTAAGTGAACTGCCAAAAGACTGTCATGTGCCAATCCTGCCAATAAAAAGTAAATCTCCAAAAGCGGAACTGCAAAACTGTGAAGGTTTTGGCCAAAAGTCCGGCATTTAATAGCAGAAATTGGTGCCAAACAAGCTATTTCGACAAATGTACATAATTGCTTATCCCAGGTCATATGCTTCAAGATTGACTCATTCCTGTAAAAAAAATTCACCAGGGACAAGAACTCGCGACAAGCTGATGCAGGTTTTGCATGCACAAGGGTAAAGTAGACTAACTAATCTGTACGGAGCAAATCGGTATAGTCACAGACTTTAAACGAATGTATTTTCCGCACGAAAAAAGGAGGCAAGAGAGACTGTGAAGTTGCAAACTAGAAGTTGAAAATGGGCAGCTTGGGTCTGTTTCGCATTAATATAGTTCTAGGGTTGGCCACATCCAGTTCTGCTTTCTCAGATACAAGTCTGGTTCTGGGTCGGCCCTCGTATTTCACTATGTTTCGGGTTTAGTCGGGTCAGAACTGAATATCTTAACATGTCTACCTACCATCATTTATACCTTTTGAGTCTAAAACTTGTCAGTAAAATCTACCCTTTTTTCATCCCATTTCAATGGATGTATCGCGTGATAATCAAGATAACGACCCCCATCATCAGAAGCGAATTGCACAGACAACATCTCAAAATCTCAAATTCCACACACATCGTTCCAGTGCGGCAAGATCAGTCGGATGCAGCACTTCGCTAAGGGTCAATCATGCACTCAAGAAACACTGCTCCAATCCGGAACACGTCAACCCCAAAAGACAGAAACGAAAGAGATTTAAGAATCTCATTCATCCAAATGAACAAACACATCGCAGCAACGAAACCCAAGAAAGGAGGAAAGAGAGATGCGAACCTGAAAAGCTTTTCTTTGAGCAACTCGACTGGACCTCTCCCTCAAAGCTCTCTCTGGGCTTAATCGATCTCGCGCATCTTCTCCATCTAACGCTTCTGCTATTATGCTGTCGCCAGAACCAACGTTCAACGGTGCGCTTGGGCTTCTTCTTGGGTCTTTGTTTTCTTGGAAAGGCACATTGCATGTGCAGCGGCAACAACGGGCAAGAAAAGATGGATCTACAGCAGTTGTAGAGATATGCATTTGAAAACGGTTTTGTTCTGCCTATCACAGCCAATTGTTAGCTAAGGTACACTAAAAAAACATAGGAGCTAAATTTAGTGTCAACATTCAAGACGATCAATTAAATATCATTTTTTTTAATAATGATCACTTAAGTAATAAGTTTTATTAAAAAAATGATCAATTTAGTGCTAATTTCGATTTGAGCTGACGTGACTCGCCATAAATCCGACATGTCCTATTTTTTATTACTATTTCAGTTGGCGTGAATTGCCGGAGTTGGTACTAAAGTGAGTTTTTTTAAAAAAATTTGGCACTTAAGTGATCTTTTTTTATAAATTGCTTTGACACGTAAGTGATCAATTTGAAAGTTTTGGAATTGAAGTGATTATTTTAAAAAAAAAATTGATACTTAAGTGATCATTTTGAAATTTTTGGTATTAAAATGAGCGTCGTACACAAGTTTTGACATTTGTAATGTACTAAAGCCGCTAAATCTCTTTCCTTTTTCATATGTATTTGTTTATTTCTGCAGCAGATTAAGCTTAATCTCATAAGTTGTGTAGCTTTCGTACAAACTCACATAATATCCCTATCAAATCACCTCAGGTCATAATGATAACGTCCAAGTACGCTATCGACCCATACTAAAATCATAAGCATACGGAAACACGTAAACTCCCAATCATAAAGACAATAGGGATAGTCAAACGCAAACTCACATAACAGTAGGATTACCACATTACATAACTGTCTCACAAACTCACATAACAATAGGATTACCACATTACATAACTGTCAATACAACATCGAGAACGTGTCACACTAAACCCTATAGAGCCATAGTTAAACGTAACCCCACACTCCGGGGCGGCTCTCTAAAGTCATCAAAAGAACCAACGATATGATCAGTCGTCCATCTACTCCAAAAAGAAGCTTCGTCAGCATCCTATTCTAAAAGTGAAGGTAGACTATCTGAATGTAGTGAACGTTCAGAACTAGGCTCCGACAAATCATGATAAGGGTTAACCTAGGGTTATAGTCCACTACCTTGCCGTCAGGGATATCGAGGTTGAACGAATCTCAGCACTATGCAGCATGAAGGAGAGGTCCATCAAACCTTCGAATTAGACCCAGGACTTGATCGCCATGACGTAGATACCATGCTTTGAAGCGATGAGGTACTAAATACCCGAATCCCCCATCCACATAGATCGTGGTGATGCAATGTTCCAAGCTCGGTTCGCACCTGGGATCGGATGGTGTACGACCTGGATCTCCCTATGGAAGGGGAATCTATATCTATATGGGTGTTGTAAACCCGACATCTTACCCTGAACCTGAAAAATGTTTACACAAAAGGTGAGATATAATCTCATTGAGTCAACGCCTAATTGAGTCAACGCCTAAACCCTGGCTAAGGCATTGATTCGTCCAGACCGTCCTATCAAATAATCATATGGCACAAGACAGGTATATCAACCATGGACAACTTACCATTGAGGCGTCACGAATGATGTAACGAGAATGCAAACATAATCATCCACTCGAATCGCTCAGTGAGGCATATAATTAATTGCAATACATCCAAGCATCAATCATGCCTTAGACACCACATAAGTTCATTTATTATTAGATGGCCGCGACATTTAATAAGATTTACACTAACCATTGGCAATGTCTTCTGTAAATCATGCACTGTCCCTTTCCTTCGGCGACGACAACTACAAGTGTTAACCTCAATGCCTTAGCATGCCGAACACGACAAGTAGGCATTCCAATAGGAGCATCAGCCCATCACAAGCTGCGACCGGCATCCAACAATCTAGCTTACGCCGGACTCGTCAATCGTCAATACTAGACATAGAGAGTTGTACAACAATCAAGTTGTGTGGTTTGCGCAATGAGCATGGCATGAACTTGACAAGCGTCACCATGTCTTCCATCATGTATCTATAGACAAAAATCGACGCCCAATCGATTCTTATCTTTAATTAATTCAAATGCTCATACATTCATGCTCAAAACTCGGCCCTTAGCCACTTTCATGATAAGCCATGCAATCAAGTCATACGAGGTCAAACGAATGCAAATCCTTATCCATCACACTTTGCTAGTGAATACAAGGTAGACAGTCACCAAGACGATCATTCGAACAATCAATAATCATCCAAGGCAATAAATCACATTACCATGATGAGTAATCACACAAACAATGATAAACAATCATAGCCCAAGAATCATTTTAATCCGCTGCTTCTTGTGCCATAATTTTAATTGTAACCAAGCAATGTCAATAATAGAATCGAGCAATTATGGGTCAAGCAATCATAAATCAACTAACCTAACCAATTAAGGCCATTTAGCCTAAATCGAGTTTTAGCCTAAACCTATCCCAATTGAGCTACCTAAACACTATAATTATCTAATACCCTAATTCCGAACGTAATTACTGATCTAACTAAGGATTAGGGGTTAACTCATAGTCAAATGATATTGAGACAATAGTAACGGTCTTTATCGCACACTCAGGCTCCTTAGCTAGAGTCGACGAGCAACGAACGTCAATTCAGCTCTCTAGAGGCTGGAACTCGAAGCTAAGACCTAATAGAGGATCACCAGATCGACATAGTCATGCTGAAGCTCAAATGAACAACGACCAGCCGACTATAGAACTAAACAGAACTGAATCAGCTTAGAACATAAATTGCTCTTACCTTCTAAGGGTTGTTTGGGTCTACTCGGGTAGCTATGAACGATGGGGAGGTTTAGTGATGGCCTAGGGATGTCTTAGGAGGTCTGTGGGGGTGTCGAGATGGTGGTAGGAGGTCTGGGGAAACAACAACAGTTTGGTTTCCTTAAACAGGAACCGAATGAGGCGGTCAGATGAGACAGTGTACAATTTCGAATTGAAGGGCTGTTCCGGGGCCGTTCGACGGTTTACGACATCCGAGGAAGATTGAGTAGGTCTATAGAAGTCGCGGGGTGCTGTCGGGACCGTTTGCAACAACAACAAAGCAAAAGGAAGCTGTTGTGACCGCGCAAAAGAGAACCAAGATAGTTTACCTCCACAAATGTTCCTGGCCTAGATGGCAGCTTGCGGCGGCGCAGGGACGTTGGCGGGAGCTGGAGGATGTCGAAGGGAGTCTAGGGAGGTGTGTAGAGGTCGGTGGATGTTGAGGGTAGTGGCCAGTGGTCGCAAAAATTGAATGGGCAGCGACGACCAGCGGTTGGAGCAGAGCTAGACGCTGGGGCTGTTTGAAGTGATTCGAGGCTATCCCGACGAAGTGCGGTGGTGTATTTGCGTCCAACGAAGGCTGAAGAGGTCAGAAAGGGCCTAAGGCGGTGGCTGTGGTGCTTGGTGCAATAGAAAACATGAGAGATAGTGAGAGGTAGAGGAGAGGGCGTGAGAGGTATAGAGAGGAGGAGGATGGAACAAGAAGATGAGGGTGGCCTTCCTTCGGGTTCTAATGATGAGGTGATAAGGTGGGGTCCACCTTGTCTCTTACTTGGTCAAAAATCCTAGAGCGTTTTTGTAATTTTCTCAAAGTTTCAAGGGCATTTTGGTAATTTATCCATCCAAGGGTAGTTTGGTCAATTAACTATTTTGAGGAGGGTATTCTTGTCCAAACTCAATCTATTTGGGTTAGAACAAGACCTAAGTATATGAATTTCAATTCTAAAACGAGATGATCAATCGATCGAATCCTAAATTAATTCGATCGATGATTCAAGGTCTCAATTTCCTTTGCCTAATTCTCATGAATTCAATCTCAGACGACAGACTAGAATTCATAGGCAATCAACAAACTGGATTCTATTATTAAAAGAGTGTTGGAATCCAGGGCGTCATAACTCTCCCTACCATAGGAAATTTCGTCCTCGAGATTACACTATTGTTGATAATCTTAAAAAAGATCAGAGTAGTTATGAATTATTCGCTTTCCTACATAGCTCATTCCGTCTCATGATGTTGCCAAATCACTTTAACCTAGGGAATTGTCTTGTTTCGAAGTACTTGCTCCTTTCAATCCATGATCTTAATCGGATGTTCCACATACAATTCTCGCTCGTCCAATTCGATCTCCTCATAACTTAGTACTTGAGCAGGGTCAGGTACTTCCTTAACATTAGGACGTGGAATACATGATGTACTTGAGCAAGATTCGATGGTAGAACAAGATGATACGCCAGATTCCCAAACCTTTTCAAGATCTTGAACGGTTATTCTATTGACACCTAAATTTTAATTTTAGGAAATCATTCATTTAAAAAAACATAAAACAAGAATTAGTTATAATTCTCGCAAAAATAAACTCTCATACATTGCATATTTATTTTCTGCCAGTCATGTCAATCGCACTTACAGTTTGAGGTGAGTCAATTGAGCCTGATTTGATTTTTTGTCTATGGCTAGAGGAGTTGAGCCGAATTTTAATGGGCAATGGCATTCAATCTCTAGGTTTATCTTGGTCCATTTGAGCTTATTGAGCCTTATTTAATACTGTGATAATAGAAAATTCGGTGAAGCCCATTGAAATATCATGGTAGAATATTCTAAATTTAAAATGTCAAGTGAAAATATTGAATTATTAAAAGAAAATTTGGGGATAATTAAAGCAGGTGAGCAAGAAATCCTAGCGGTCTCTTATAAATAAAGCCTCCAAGTCTTCACGGAGGGAGGCCACTTTCATTGAAGATGCGGCAGAAATTCGGAGAGCCATTCATCGCATACTTGGCCGAAGGTCTCCCGGAAATAGAGGCGTAAGAGCTAGCGATCGCATCTGGAGACAACAAAATTCATATACAACGACGATCAGGCACAAAAAGGAGTTAGATGTTTGGGATTCAGCGGGACTGTAGAGGGAGGCTTCATTGGAGAAGAAGACAAAAAAGGGATGTCCATGCTTTGAAATTGATGGTCTTGCACTTTCTTCTATTTTGGTCACCATTTATTCAGGACAAGAATTCTGCAGATTCACCCCGAAGTGTTGTTTTAGCTGCTGCCCTCTTGTGCCTGCGAGCCCCCCATCTATGATCAAGACCAACACTGGCCCATCATCAACGACGGAGCTATTGAGCCGTTCTTGAGCAACCCCCACGATCTAGATAAAGTCGACCAGCGAACTCCTCCTTGCGTCAGTATGCATGGCCGCAAGAAGAGACCACGGTTGAATGAGCAAAGGCGACGTCGGTCATAACTCGTCGTTTTGATTCTACAGGGAGGCGTATCTAGTAAAAGAGCATACGAGGACATTTGGTGTTGACAAGGAGTCTTTATTTTTTCTTTATTCTAAACTATAAATCTTTGTGAATAATTATTGTTTATGTTTTGATTTTGATTAGGTCTTTGAGTTGTTCTCGATAAGCTACCCGGGGTTCGAAGCAAGTGAGAGTCTAGCTAACAGTGATGCCAAGTTCTTCAAGAGTCCCTGACTTCCACTTGCTCACGTGACTCCCACGGTCGACCAATACAACGCACAGTGAGAGATGGAGAACCAAGAGATCAGTTCGCCACTTGTGAATTGACGTCGTTCTCGACTTCTCGTAAATCTCAGCGATCTCCCATTAATTCCAGTTTGTCGAAGAGCTCCCATTCGAACAATATATGGTTCCGAGAGACACAAGAAACCAACGACACGCAAGCCCCCTCCAGTAAAAATCTGTTCGTGCGCTGCCCTTCATCGTGCAAGCGACGCCTTCGCCACAACGGTCCCAAGGTGCAAGTTTTTTTTTTTTTTTGCAAGTTTGATCCGCGACATTTGGTGCAAATTCAAATTAGGAAGGCAATATTCATAAGGTATGTTTTCTTATCTTAAGAAATATTATATTGCCTAGTTCATATATGTTGATTAGAAAATTTTTCTAATACATGTTGAAATATTATATTGCCTAGTTCGTCAAATTGGATATTTTTTCCAAATACATGTTGATTAGAAAATTTTTCTTTGCTAATCCACAATTTGCCACACAATCGAGAAAGCCCATCTTTTAGATTATCGATGAATTACTTGATTAGACAATGGTTTGGGTTCAATCGTTAATTATAAATTACGAATTAAAGATTGATTCAAATATTCACGAAATATTTTAAGACTTGATTGATATACCCACTTCGTTGATTAGCATTGTTTGGCATATTCACTCTCCTAATTTGATATGAATTGCTTGATTGTCATATTTTTCAAAATATATCTATCGTGTGATATAATTTCAAAAATTCTAAAATACAGTTTTGCATTCATTCACCTTCCATATTAAAAAAATTGCATATCTCAAAAATAGCATAATGTAGATAATTGCATATCTAATCCCTTTTGTAAATAATTAGATTAGGTTGCATTCTAGGGTATAATTTGCATATCTAGATGAAATTTATGCCTAAAATGACTCATCTTTAATAGGTTTAGAGTTTAGGTTAATTCAAACCCTAAAATATGCAAGACAAAAATCATTTTGGAATAATTTTATTAAAAGTCATTCATAAATCTGGAAATACAAAAATAAAAATATTCATCTTTGCCACCTCATCTATGCCAAGCCATTTTTACCACATCATCCTTGTCGTATCATCCATGCCACGTCATACATGTCTAGTCATTCATATTTGCTATATCATCTCATACCATGTCATATAGGTTGCATGTTAGTTTGCATTTCATGTAGAATTGTATGCTTAGGTTAATTTAATTGATTCCAACATCACGTAATCAATTTAATTAAACTATAAACATATCTTTATACATTAGTTTAAAATTACATGTTTAGAACTTTAATTAATTCATATGTCACGAATTTAATTTTTATGTGCATGTCATAATTTGCATGTCATCTAGCTAAGTCTTGTATTTAATTTATGACATTGCATCATTTAGAATAGGTTCATACATTCATATAAAAAATTGAAAATTAAAAAAAGAAATAATATTTTGTGTGGCGCATGCTCCCTTGATTATATTGATTTCTGGATGTTCAATTAATTGATTGTGCACTCGCATGATAACCTTTATTAGCGACTTAGGTTAAAATCAATTAATGTTGCATTCTCAAATGATTTTTATAAAATAAAATGGTACCGAAAGGGTGTTAGAGTAATCTAGCATAATTAAGTCCCCAAACTCTTAATCTCTGGTTCATAGGAATAAAATAGTTATACTGTTATTTTATTTAGATTTATAATCGACCTAGCATATATGATTAGTGGCAACTCCAAATTCAAAATGCATTGCATGTTAATCAATTGAACCTTAAGTTGTGATTTGGTATGGACTTGGGAGAGTTTGAGTTAGGTTACTTAAATAATTAATCTGATAATCCACCAACCTAGAAATTTATTTTTAGGTTGCGACACATGTGTATGTTGGACTTAACTTTCCTTTCTTGCTGAATTGAGACGTTCCTCTCATTGACGATGCCTTCAAAAACACATGATCACCAACTTGGAACTTCAAAGTTCTACGCCTCCAATCGGCGTTGCTCTTTTGGCGATTTTAGACTGCTTTAATTCTGTCTCTAATAATCTTAACGGCCTCTATCGATTGTTATACTAGTACGGGCCAGTGAATTTCTTTTTGCCAACTTCGTCCCAACACAACGACATTTTATAAGGTTTATCATATAGAGCCTCAAACGGTGTCATTTTCATACTCTGCTGGTAACTGTTATTATAAACAAATTCCATCAAATGAAACTGTTTCTCCAAGTTACATTTGAAATCCAGGACACAAGCTCGTAACATATCTTCGAGTATCTAGATTGTCCTTTCAGACTGGCCATCCGTCTGAGGATGGTAAGCTGTACTGAACGGTGATTTCGTTCTCAAGGTTGTTTACAGATTTTTTTCAAAAAGCTGTAGTGAGCTTAGGATCACGATCTGAAGTGATCATCACTAGGACTCCATGTAGTATTACTATGCATCTCACGCACATATCTGCATATCGATCCAAAGAAAAATCCTTTCTATTAGGGATAATGCACATCCCCTTCACTTTACAAGAGCGCTCATCCGCTCATGTCGTAAATTCAGTCCCAGGATACCCTTCTATGAGACTCGCATGCGGAAGAGTAAAAGAAAATAAACACATAACTCAATGCAAGGTAATTCAAAACAAAACAAAGAATGAGACACAAGATAAAGAAAATGGTGATTTACATATCAAGAGGACGAGTTTATACAAACGAGGCTAACGACTAGCTAATACCACTAGCTAAGGTCGAGGAAGACAAAAGGGCGAACAAAAGACAACCCTTAAGCCCCACCAAAAAGATCGTCACCATCAAAAGACAACTCCAACGGTCTTGTGATCTTGAGCCCACTAAGTGGTACTAGTATCTTCGGCTCGACTCATGTCCTCTACAGGATCGTAATACGAGAAAGTTTCTGATCGTACTTCTATGGTGTCCTCTTCCATCTCATCCTCCGAGTCAGAAATCTCGATCACCTCGATACTCTCCTCTCTAGCTGGGGTCTCCTCTGGAACGTTCCTCGAGCCTACCACGGAACCCTCTACCTCGATCTTATCTTGAGAAGGATGGCACCACGATGGAAGTACACGTCTTGGAACCTCGTGAGCCTTTAATGGACCCGTGGTAACTTCCCCAACTCTCCTGAACCAAGCCTCAAAACAATGTGGCTTACAGTCTTCCTCCCCCTCATCAACCCATATTACCGTACTCTTCCTAATATAAATTGTACCTCGTTTATTTAGAAATTCCTCAAAATAAGCTGTCATCTCCTTAGGATCTCCTAGGCGTGTAGGCAACATATTCAAAATTTGGGATCTGGAAAGAAAAAGGATCCCACGACGGGGTGAGATTTATGACTCAGCAAGCTACCCTAATCCTAAATTAGACTATCAGTCCCATCAGATAAAACAGTCATAACAACAAACAATGGTGGCATAAAGGCATATAACATTTACACGAGAGCGTCACATCATACGACTTGTAAAGAGATGACATATAAAATAAATATAGAAAGAAAGTGACCCAAGCTTTCGTACTAGCTAAGAACCAGATCAACACCACAGGAATTAATAACCAATAAAATTCTCAATCCACAACTCAATGGATTAGTCCGCGTTCAACGCATTAGACTACCAAGACAAATAAACCCGCGTTAAGACGCATCAGGTTTACGAGCTTATTTCCAAACTCATGCTAGCATGTACAAATTCTTATCCCACGTAAAGACGCCTCAGGATAACATTCGAGCCACAACCCCGCGTTAAAATGCCTTAGAGTATATTCACGATTTGATTCCGCGTTAAGACGTCTCGAGATATCATGTACCTTAACAAACATCTCAAGTCAAGAATTATCTCCACAATCATTTAATCACATTCTCACCACGAGAAACTTCAGAAAGCCGCTCATAAACCATTTGCTTACCAAAATGATCATACTTTATCGCCAAACATAACTCGAGAGTTACATACCCTATTGTCATATAATCAAGTAAGACATACCAACAAGTATATCACCAAGTCAGTCAAAAGAACCACAATTTTAATAACAAGCAAGCACTCTTGGCCCACTCCTCAACAATTCCAGTCAATTTCCACTCAACCAATTATAACAAAATCGTCAACTCATTGATTCTGCAATAAAACCATCTAGTTGCGTTCAAATGTTCTAATATAGGTTTATGGTTGCTTACCTTCGTTCCAATTAGCAAATTTCCACCGAAAGCCCCTTGTCAAAGCCGGCTTCAATCCCAAATACCGCTGTCCAAAAATAGGGCATCAAGATACTTCAGCGACAAATCATTGTTTCAATCCATTTCTCTTTTCTAATTTCAATTCCACTCATCGTACACCTTAATAACACCCTAAATGATATTGTAGTATGCCTTAACACACATTTAGAGTATGATGACGCCAAGAACAGCCCCCAATAGAACCGATTTGCACAAATCCAAAACAGAGCAGAATCGGTTCTGCTTCTTCATGCATTAAACAACCCATGCATCACCTTAAACTCCAATTTATAACCAATTCCTCTTGCTAAAACCTCAATTAATATGTTATATAGTCCCATGATGAAATTCAAAGTTAAATAGCACTCCTAAGACCTCCGAACAGCTCACTTCATCCTGGACCAACCGAAGGTCAGATTTTGCTCTTAAAAATCACCTCGATTCAACCATCAAAACCTAATTGAAACTTAACCAAAACAGCGGCTCCAGCTCAGTGAATCTATTGCTACATGTCATGTAACTTTCATAAATAGTTTGGAGCCATTTGAAGTCTCTAAGAGGGTGAACCATTGCCCTTTCTCAGTTAGCTCAAAATCCATCCGATTTTCTTTCAAAAATTTCTATAAATTAACCAGACCTCTAAAAATCACAAAACCAATTGGAGCTTGTCAAAGACAGGTTAAAATAACCTGTGACGGTTGGCGGCCGGCCAAACGGTCACCGGAGGTGGTGCTCATAGGAACCGAACGGAGCGGCAGAAGCTAGTCGAAACAAAGCAGTTTCTGTTCTTGAGGAAAAACTCAAAATGAAGGGAAGGGGATGGCTGGTCCACGAAATTTTGAGGGAGATAGCAGATGGAATGAGGCTTCATTCAACCATGGTCAAAGTTCTAGAAGATTAGGTTAGTGAAAAATTAATGACCATCATCCATGTAATGACACTTGTCCTTAGTCAATAATATCAAGGCTCAAATTACTTTCTTGTCCCCTTAATTTTAGGTAGCCTTCTTGAGGAAGAAGGAAATGTTAAATGACTAATATGCCCTTCTCAAATCAATTAGGCAAGGTTAACTCTCCAAGGGCAAAATGGTATTTTCACACTTTTTCGTCTGAAATTTCGTTTTCCTGATATTTTTCACACTTGATAAGGCGGTGTCCAATCCATATCAAATGTTGGAATCCCTCATTTCCAATTTTAAATTTCAAGGTCCTATCTCATGATCGATCTTCGGTCGACCGAAATTTCAATTTATCTCGAATTAATGGGTGGCTCTTGCGGACTTTACGCGTATCGACTTTGTGATTCTCATCACACTTAGGATAACTTAAACTACGACAACTTTGATTGTCATGTAATCACGAGGGTCTATCGCTATTCCCGACGGCAACGATTGTCACAATTCGATTTAGGAAAATTTGCAAATTATACTTTGGTTAAGCAGTATCACCCGCATCCCAATCGTACAACGCTAGCAATGCTTTCCTTAGTCGTTTTTAGATCGATATCGGTTCTAAATGTTCCTTGACAATCCTTATGGCCAATGTCACGCCCCGCGCCCCGGGCACGAGCACACGACTCCCTACAAGCAAATCAAGATATCTCTCGTGGTCCCAAGATTCACATATCAGTTGAGAGATGTATCACAGAACGAGCAAGCGGAAGCGACGACAATAAAACTCCTCCATACAAAATATAAAGCGAGACCTGGATAGCGAGAATACCATAATAATACATAATACCCGAATGTTCATATAAGTGCATAGCAAGCTAAATCCGCTAGTGAAAGGGGTGACGGGGTAGGTACAAAAGAGGACCATCATCGTCAAAAGAAACAGGCATCAGGATCACCGTAAAAAAGTCAGACTAGTACATTGGAAGCTCCTAAGTCGAGCTGCTAGAGTCATCAGTCTCCTCTGTCTCCGCTGTGGGCTCGTACTCCGAAAAGGTCTTCGAGCAAACCTCTACGGTGTCTTCTATGGTCTTGTCAGTAGACGGTTCCACCAGGTCATCCTATGTAGCCTCGACCACTATGACCTCCTTAGTGTCCTCCAAGGTCGGGGTCCTCTCAAATCCGTTCCTTGAACCGGCAACTGACCCCTCAGGCTCTTCTAAACCCCGGGTGGGATGGCACCAACTAGGGATCACTCCCTGCGGCACCTCAGTGGGCTTCAACTGCCCAGTGGATACATCTCCCACCTTCCGAAACCAGGTCTCATACCTCTGAGGCTTCTAGCTACTACCACCCTCGTCTACCTACACTACTGTACATTTCCTAACATAAGTGTCCCTTGCCCGTTAGAGAACTCATCAAAATAGACAGACATCTCCTTGGAGTCGCCAAATTTGATAGGCCACATCTTTAGGACCTAGGATCTGTAAAAAAGAGTTCCTACAACGGGGTGAGATATACATCTCAGTAAGGTGGATCATAACCCTAGGTTAGGCTGACAATCCACTCATGCAGTCATAAACGCCATCATTTCATGCAAATAAACATATGAGGCATTCAATTATCGATAACAACACACAGATGTCAAGCAAGCAGCCATGGTATCATAACACATCAATATGGTCATGCACACATCGCCATGTCACATCACCACTTTCACCCTTCCAGCCTGCCTCAATCTCATGCCCGCGTTTAGAACGCCTCAAGCTCGGTCCGCGTAAACGCATCAGACCGTCTCATTGACAAACCCACGTAAACGTATCAAGTTTTCAATGTTACTCTAGGCTTGTGTCGACACACCTCAACTTCGTCCCGCGTCTCATACGCCTCAGGGTGCCAATCACTTCAAACCCCACGCCTCAGTACCTCAGGGCATTCATCACACCACCCCGCATCTCATACGCCTCAGGATCTTATCACGTCTTAGACATGCCACAATCTCAATTCAATTCATGCATACAAGACCACGTGCAAACCCATGCACAAACAATACACTAATGGCATGCAGGGCGATCAAATTGACATTCAAACATAGTAGTCAATTCAAAGCATAAGCATTAGCACACATTCAAATCCTCTATACCATTCTAGGACGCACAATGAACAATCACATTGAAGTCTCTCAAGAATCAATCAAAATTTCACTTGACTCGCCCATTTGAGTCCAATCTTCCTATCATAGGTTTAGGATTCTCTTACCTCAAGCTTAATGCCACAAAATCCTTTTCCCAAGCACCACAACAATTCGGCCCAAATAGTCCAAGATCAAGTCCACCGCACAACCTAAGGAAATTTCATCCAATTGTCAATTTCCTTGCTCAAATCACCAATCTATGGACCACAAACCTTATAACACGTTCCTCAACATCCTAGCATGTCTCAATGATGAATTTGAGACTCATTTTCAACCATCAACAGCCCCCACAGAACCGATATGCACAGAACCGAACTGTGTAATTTTCGATTCTGTATATATCGTAAATAACCAGCCCTTAAACTACCTCAAATCCTCAATTCATTCACTAATCTACTTGTTAACATATAGATCTAAGGGTTTGGGAAGCTCACCGAAGATTTGGAGCCAAGCCGTCGCCGGAAACTCCTTGAATGTAACCGGTTCTCTCAGGTCTTCAAACCGGCAGTTTTGGCCCTTCAAACATAAGACCCATTTAGGGTCAAAACTCCATCAAATTAACCCTAACTTTTTATCACAGCTCAATATATGAGTCCCCTAGATGCCCACAAAATTTGGTTGAAAAACTCTAAGGTTTCGGGGTTCTAAGAGGCCAAAAACGCGGCTTACCTCTGGTTGTAACGATTTCCGTCGACTTTCGGGAGATTGACTGGTCGGAGCTCCTCGCTGAGTTAAATGAATTACTTCCACTTCGAGAATGTCGGCAAGAGGTTAAGGAAGGAGTAGGTGGTTGGCTCGGTAGTTGGGAGTCGCCAGAGGTGGCCGTCTGAGCGAGCTAATCGACGGACAGAAATCGGTCTGCGAGCAGCAGTTTCACGGCAAAGGGAAGAAGAAAACAAAGAAGAAGCTCTCGGTCAATCTGTCCATCGCGTCCATCTCCAGGATTTTCTAAATTTCTGGGTCCGTAGACTGTAAGGTCTTTATCCCTTCCCGGACCTTAGGTTCTACCCTCAATGTAGCCATCAAACTGGACATTGGCAGACTTCCAAGATGAACTCAGAATCTCTCGAATCCTTGATCATCGACCATCCTTTTACTACTAGGCAAGCGATGCTTGACTTCCAACTAAGTGTGTCTGCGACTCTGTTTGCCTTCCTAGAGTGATACAATATACGGAATTATAATCTTTAAGCAGTTCCATCCATCTACGCTGCCTCATATTCAATTCTTTCTAGGAAAACAGATACTTCAAGCTCTAGTAGTCGGTGTAAATCTGGAACTTCTCGCCACACAAATAATGTCTCTAGATTTTCAGAGCAAAAATGATCGCTGCTAACTCTAGATTGTGAGTTGGGTAGTTCATTTCATGTGGTCTCAGCTATCGGGATGCGTAGGCCACTACTCTTTCATGCTGCATTAACACACAGCCTAGTCCCTTTAGCGAAGCATCGCTATATATCTCATAGCCTCCCGGTCCTGATGGAATCGTCAACACCAGTACAATTGTCAACCGATGCTTGAGCTCTTGGAAACTCCTTTCGCACTTATTTGTCCATTCAAACCTTGTTTTTTTCTTTGTTAACCTCGTCAATGGGATGGCTATGGATGAAAACTTCTCCACAAAATGCCTGTAATACCCTGCTTGTGACATTCTGATCTTCAGTCAATTTCAGGCTCAGTGATGAGAAGTGTGTATCTAGAGATGGATTTCAGTCGTATTCCGCTCGAACCTGATCAATTCGAGTAGACTGGCCAAAAGGGAAAGGCTAACGCGAGATGAGGTACGTGGACCTGGGCAACTCGGATAGGAAATGGCGCTTTGACCATAAGGATTGTCAAGGGGATATTTCGAGCCATAAAAAGGCCGATCCAAGAACGATTAAGGGATGCCTTGCGAGTGTCATATGATTGAAGCGCGGGTGATGCCGTTTAACCAATGTATGATTTGCAAAATTTTCCTAAATCGAAAAGTGAAAATCGAGACCTTAGGAGCTAATGATAGACCCTCACAATTACATGACAACCAAAGCCGCCACAAATTGACGAGCCTAAACGTGATATGAATCACGGGGTCGATACGCGTAATGTCTGCGAAAGCCGCCCGTCGGTTCGGGATAGGTTGGAATCACGTCTGATAGAGAAAACTATCAGAAATGAGCCTTGAAAAATTTGAAATAGAAAATCAAGAATTCCAACGTTATTTAGATTGGTCGTCACCCTATCGAAGATTTCTAGAATGAGAAAAACGACGTTCTGAACGTCGGGGGTAAAATGACCGTTTGGCCCCTCAAGCTTAGAACTTTGTTATTATAATTGGAGAAGGGAAAAATGGGTATTACAACCCACCCATGGCTGCCGAAAACAAGGACAAGAAGAGAGCCATTGGATCTCCTTGGATAGAGCAAATGATAAGTGTCAAGAATCCAAGGGCTATGGTCATATCACACTTTTTCCCACCTACCAATCAAAGGTCTTTGGCCAAGCCTTGAATAAAACTTCTTCTCTCTCCTCACCTTTGCAATTTTCGGCCAAACCCCAAGAGAGAACACCAGATACCTTCATCTTCTTCCTCCTCCATCCTGCTGTCGCCGGATAGATTCTGGGGCTCCACTTTCGGCCACCCCTGGATATCGGACAATCACCCAAACAAAGATCTATGTCTTTCCGATATTTTCCAACAAGAATCGGAGCATTTGGAGCATTGAGAAATCCGGGGCAAGGATTCTCCTGAGAGTCGACGAAAATTGCTTCAAATTGAGGTAGGTTAGTTCTCAGTCCCTTTGGTGGTCGAAATGTTGGAATCTTTAGCTTAAATTTTGTGGAGATCAAGCTAAGATGTGTAGAAACCTATGGTAAAAAGTTGGGCTTAATTTGATAAGTTTTTGACCACGAACCGGCCTTGTTAATCTTGCCCAGAAACTGCCAGATTCTGACCTTGGGTGAACCGGCGGCATTCGTTGGGTTTCCGGCGACCAATTGACCTCAAATCTTCGGTAAGCCTCTCAAATCCCTAAATAGACATGTTAAGAGATAGATTGATGGCTAAATGAAGGATTTAGGAGTAGATTGAAGGCTGAAAGTACACGGTTTGCACAGAATCGAAATGAATTGGTTGGTTCTGTGCAAAATCGAATCTGTTGGAGGCTGAGATGGGTAATTTTGAGTTCCAAATTGGTGTTTATGATGTGATGAGATGTTGAGGGTTGTGTTATGGGCAATTGGGATTGATGGATTGAGGAATTGAGTGTGAAAATTGATGAAATTGGTTGAATATGCTAGGTTGCGCATTAAGTTCGGTATGGGAAATTAGGGGCCGAAACTTTAGAGGCTCAAGAGGAGGAAATTGTGAGGTTGTAACCAAGGTAAGAAAATTCCTAACCTTGGGATAGGAAGATTGGACTCGATTGGGTGAGTCGAGGTTTAATTGGATTGATTCTTGAGAAAGTTTCAATAGGGATGGCTCATACTATGCCCCAAGATGTTATTTGACGAATGGATGTGACGTTGCCTATGCTTGAGTGATTGCCATGATTGTATGTCATTTGATTTACCTGCATGCCACAGAATTTATGAAATGCGTTTGAATTGGGACTTGCCACTGAGTATGTCAATGAATTGAAAGTTAAAGCATAAATCTTGATTGTGGCATGAGCATGGCATGGTATGGCCCTGAGGCGTGTGAGACACGGGGCGAAAGGTTGAGACCCTAATGCGACGAGGTCGCGGGGTGAAGAATGATTAGATGGTGCCCTGATGCGACGAAGTCACGGGGCTGAGATAGCCTCAGTCTTGATGCGATCTAATCGTGGGACAGAATATGAGCTCATAAACCCTGCCTGGAGATGGACCGGGACTTGATGCGTTTACGCGGGTTACCGATGACGGTCTGATGCGTTTACGCGAGCTGAGCCTGATGCGATCTAATCACGGGCTAGAGAATGAGGCAGACAAAGGTTGATGGATGTGGTGAAGTGGCAGGCTGAGTATACAAGTGCATTATCATCTGAATGTGACAAGAGTTCATTTTTGCATGCCTGTCGTTTATATGTCATTGCTTCATTGAATGGCGCCCTATCTGTTTGTAAGTTGTGAGAGTAAAAATATAGAGGATTGGAGGACTGCGTGAGTAGACGGTCGGCCTAACTTAGAGTTAGGACCCATCTTACTGAGATTTATATCTCACCCTAATGGGGGCTTACATTTTACAGGTTCCAGGCGGAGGTGACACAAGCTTGCCAAGGAGTGGCATTTAGAGGAGTTAGCTGGCCCATTTGTTTTAGAATGAATTTATCATGTGATATTGGGATTGTATTTATGCTTGGTGAATTATGAATTGATCTTTGATGAATTGATTATTGAATTGTAAGTCATCTGCCCTAAGTCATCGGATGTGTTGTATTTATACGATTGGCGAAGGCATCACTTCCACACGTAAGTTACTGTAAGCGCAATGAACGTTGGCCGATGGATCCTGGAAATAAATGAAAAGAATGGCCCGGTGGGATGTACGCGTGCTCGACGGGTTCGGGGCGTGACATTGCCAATCCTAAGAAACTTCTGACTTCAGTGACTTTAGTAGGTCTAGGCCAATTTGTTACAGCTTCGATCATCGCAGGATCCATCGTGATTCCTTCTCCAGATATTACGTGACCAAGAAACGTTACCTTGTTTAGCCAGAACTTGCATTTGCTCAACTTAGCATAGAGCGAGTGTTCCCTCAAAGTCTGCAAGACAATCCTTAGGTGCTCCTCATATTCTGCGTCACTCCTTTAGTAAATCAGGATATCGTCGATAAAGACTATGACGAATTTATCCAGGAATTCCTTAAACACTCGATGCATCAAATCCATGAATGTGGCTGGAGCATTGGTCAATCCAAAAGGCATCACTGTGAACTCGTAATGACCATACATTGTCCTAAAAGCAGTCTTAGGTATGTCTTCCTTCTTAATCCTCAACTGGTGATACACGGTCTTCAGATCAATCTAAGAGAATACCGCCACTCCTTGTAACTGGTCAAATAGGTCATCAATCATCGGCAGTGGGTACTTATTCTTCACTGTTATCTGGTTTAACTGCCTATAGTCGATGCTTAGATGCAAGGACCCATCCTTCTTCCTTACGAACAACACTAGCGCTTCCCACGGTGAAGCACTTGATCAAATAAATCCTTTATCCAGTAGTTCTTACATCTGTACCTTTAGCTCTTTTAGTTCTGACAGGGACATTCTATAAGATGCCTTCGAGATCGGCTCCGTCCCAGGAGCTAACTCGATCACGAATTCTATCTCTCGCTCTAGTGGCAATCCTAGCAACCCTTGGAGAAAAATGTCAGAGAACTCACGCACTACCGGATTACTCTCTAGTTTTGGCTCCTCGGCAGTCGTGTCCACCATTGCAACTAAGTACGCCTGACACCCTTCAGACATCAACTTTGTCAGTTTAAGAGATGAGACTAAGGAAATCGAGATTCCTCCTCAACTTCCCACGAATTCAAAGCTAGGGTGGCCTCCTGGATAAAACCGGATTATTCTACTACCATAATCTATCACTGCCCCCTATTTACCCTACCAGTCCATCCCTATGATCACATCAAAATCATACATGGGTAATACAGATAGATTAATAGTATCCTTACTCCCTCTAATCCCGATTTTACAGTTCGCACAGCCTAACGAAACCAGTATATTATCCTTTAACGGAGTGGCAACATGCAGAATTATACTCAACGGTTTTAATTTCATACCTACCAAATCAGTAAACCGAGCAGATATAAATGAATGCGTAGCATCAGGATCAAACAATGCATATGTAGCTTGGTCACACAAATAAATCATACCTGTGACCACGCCTGGCATTTTCTTTGCCTCCCTGCGGGCTACTGCATAAACTCTACCCTAAGCCGGGGGTTGATTCTACTCGATCTAGGGAGTGGCAGTGTGCGATCCAGCCTGCGGTCGCTGCCCTTGGGGTCGATTCGCTGGAGCTTGGTTCGGGCACGTCTTCATCTGGTGGCCCATTTGACCACACTTAAAGCAGGCTCTAGTCCTTACCGGGCATGGCCCATTTCCATGCCTTCTGCCACGGAGGTGACAACTCCAGTTCGTGGGGTTCGGCGGTTTCACAATATTTTTCCTCACTAGAGATACAAGACGCCTATTGCCCGCCATCGGTCTCTTGCCCATCTGGCGGTTGTCTCGAAATGGGGTAAACCGCAATCCAGATGCGGCATTTTTCTCCTTTAGATCCCTCTCGATCATCTGGCCCCGCTCATAAATTTTTTTATAAGTTCTCAAATTAAGGGCTATCATCTGACTGCGGAGCTCAGGTCTCAATTCGTCCCGAAATCTCCATGCTTTCTCCTAGAGATCCTCTACAGATCGAGGTGCGTACCTTGATAGTATGGAGAACTCGGCCTCATACTGGTCCACTGTCAGCTGATTTTGATGTAGCTATAAAAATTCCACCTGTTTCCTTTCCTTGGCCGTCTCCGAGAAATACTTGTCATTGATCGCCGTCTTAAAGGCATCCTAGGTCATGGGCGTTCCCTTTGGGAAAACTCCATTATTGATGGCAGCCCACCAATCGTTTGCGGTACTTTCTAGCTAGTACACTGCCAATAGCACTTTCTCCTCGTCTGTGCACCTCAGGACTCCAAAGGCTTTCTCTAGCTTTTCAATCCATCTGGGTGCTAACTCGGGGTGTCTAGTCCCGTCGAATTGGGTCGACTTCAACTTGATAAATTGCTCGACCAATTGGCCCATCTGTCTGGCCGCAACAATCTCCTCCTGGGCTTTCACTGCCTCATTACCCTAGTTGTGATCATCGTGGTTTCCCTTGTCCCTGTTGTTGGCGTTGACGACAGCTATTGTGGCTCCTACCGCCTGGGCTATGGCAGCATCCCTATCTTGGGTTTGCTTGTCGATGAGGTCGCTAATCCTCTCTAGCGCCCTCAGTACACCATCCATCCTCGGATCTTCTGCTACAGGCGACCTTGAGCTAGAGGCTCCACCTCTGGGCCTTCCAACTCTCCTAGATGGATTGCTCATCCTTATATTCTTTTACTAAGCCTGGTCCACCAGAAGTTCATCAAGGAGTTAGTAACTCATTCATTCATCCAAGTCCAGAGCTACCAACTACGTCTTAATAGAAACAGTTACTATACAATAGTCCTTTCACACAACAACTTTCATAGACACTTCAACAAATAGTTCATGGCTATTCCTCAGTTCCGTTCACTTCAACGATTCATCCAAACAAGCCATGCTCAATCACTTAACAGGATAAAATCTAGGAATGACTTTCAACACTAAGTAGGGAGCTGAATCCTCATACGTTACCACAGCCTTCCCAATGCCAAATGCCAATCATATATGCCAAGTCATATGCCATTCACCCCGTACCTTACCCTAACCAGTCTCCTAAGGTCTCACTACCCGTCTTTGTCCCAACTTAATCCTTCTTATTACTCCAATCCTTAACCAAGTTTGGATCGAGCTGACCTTGCTCTGATACCAAGCGAACGTGGATGTCACACTCCGCGCCCCGGGCACGAGCACACGACTCCCTGCAAGCAAATCAAGATATCTCTCGTGGTCTCAGGATTTACATACTAGTTGAGAGATGTATCACAGAACGAGCAAGCGGAAGTGACGATAATAAAACTCCTCCGTACAAAATATAAAGCGGGACCTAGATAGCGAGAATGCCATAATAATACCCGAATGTTCATACAAGTGCATAGCAAACTAAATCCGCTAGTCAAAGGAGTGATGGGGTAGGTACAAAAGAGGACCATCATCATCAAAAGAAACAGGCATTAGGATCGCCGTAAAAAAGTCAGACTAGTACACCGGGAGCTCCTAAGTCGAGCTGCTTGAGTCATCAGTCTCCTCTGCCTCCTCCGTGGGCTCGTACTCCAAAAAGGTCTCCGAGCAAACCTCTACGGTGTCCTTCATGGTCTCGTCGACAAACGGTTCTACTAGGTCATCCTCTGTAGCCTCGACCACTATGACCTCCTCAGTGTCCTCCAAGGTCGGGGTCCTCTCAGGTCCGTTCCTCGAACCGGCAATTGAACCCTCAGGCTCCTCTAAATCCCGGGTGGGATGGCACTAGCTAGGGATCACTCCCTGCGTCAACTCAGTGGGCTGCAACGGCCTAGTGGATACATCTCCCACCTTCCGGAACCAGGCCTCATATCTATGAGGCTTCGAGCTGCTATCACCCTCGTCTACCCACACTACTGTACATTTTCTAACATAAATAGTCCCCTACCCGTCAGGGAACTCATCAAAATAGACAGACATTTCCTTAGGATCGCCAAATCTGATAGGCCACATCTTCAGGACCTAGGATTTGTAAAAAGGGGGTCCCACAATGAGGTGAGATATATATCTCAGTAAGGTAGATCCTAACCCTGAGTTAGGCTGACAGTCCACTCAGGCAGTCATAAACACCATCATTTCATGCAAATAAACATACGAGACATTCAATTATCAATAATAACGCATAGATGTCAGACAAGCTGTCATGGCATCATAACACATCAATATGGTCACGCACACTGTGACATTCTGATTTCCCAATTATTTTCAGACTTATTAATGAGAAGTATATCTAGCGATGTGTTTCAATCATATCTCGCTCGAATCTGATCAATTTGAGTAGGCTGATCAAAAGGGAAAGGCTAACGCGAGACAAGGTACGTGGACCTAGGGAATTCGAATAGTAAATGACGCTTTGACCATAAGGATTGTCGAGAGGACATTTAGAACTATAAAAGGCCGATCTAAGGACGATTAAGAAATGTATTGCTAGCATTATACGATTGGAGCGCGGGTGATGCCGCTTAACCAATATATAATTTGCAAAATTTTCCTAAATCGGACAATGACGATTGAGACAATCGGATCTAGTGATGGACCCTCACAATTACATGACAACCAAAGTTGCCATGAATTGACTAGCCCTAAATGTGATAGGAGTCATAGGGTCGATACGCGTAATGTTTGCAAAAGCTGTCCGTCAGTTCGGAATAGGCCGATACCACGTCTGATAGAGAAAACAATCAGAAACGAGACTTAAAAATTGAAAATGAAGAATCAAGAATTCCAACATCATGTTTGGATTGGCCGTCACCATGTCGAAGATTATTGGATTGAGAAAAACAACGTTCCGGATGTCGGGGGTGAAATTACCATTTTGCCCCTCAAAGCTTTAGCCTTGCTTATGCAATTGAAGGAGGGCATTTTGGTCATCTATACACCCGCAAGAGCCACCGAAAATTTGAAGAGATTATGGCCATTGGATCACCTTGATTGACACTTTGGACAAGTGTCACTAGATTTGCTAAAGAGTGGTCATGTCCACCTTTACACAACTACCATTCAACCCTTTGACTTTGAGGTTGAATATAGCCCTATCTTTCTCTCCTTGGCCGGCCACTTCCCCTCCATTTCCATCGAGACTTTATCTTCTTATTCCTCTCTTCCCTGCCGATCGCCTGATCAGTTTTTGTGTCGTTGTTCGCCGCCACCGACGACCACTTCCGGCGACCTTTAGCTGGCGAGCCGACCATCCACACCTAGCCCAACCTCTTGTTGACATCCTTAAAGTGGAAGCACGTCGATTGACCCACCGAAGAGCTCCGGCCAGCCATTCTCCCTGAAGCCGACGGAAATCGACACAATCTGAGGTAAGCAGCGTTTCTGACCTCTTAGGACCTCGAAACGTTGGAGTCCTGCAACACAATTTCAATTTCATGGACATCTAGAGGACTCATATAGTGGTCTGTGGTAAAAAAGTTGAGGTTTATTTGATGAAGTTTTGACCCCAAATGGGTCTTGTGATTATTGGATAGAAACTGCCGGTTTGCAGTCTTGAAGGAACTGGCGACTTTCGAAGTAATTCCGGTGACGACACGGCCCCAAATCTTCGGTGAGCCTCTTAGACCCTTAGATATACAAGTTAGCAAGTAGGTGAGTGAATAAATGGTGAATTTGGAGTAGGTTAAGGGCTGGATATGCTCGATTTACACAGAATTGAACATAGCCCGGTTCGGTTCTGTGCAAATCGATTCTGTGGAGGCTGTTGGTTGTTAGTTTTGAGTCTCAAATTCATCAATGAGACATGTTAAGATGTTGAGGCATGTGTTAGTAAGGTTGGTGGTTCATGGATGGGTGAATTGGACAAGAGAAATTGACAATTGATTGGAATTACATAGATTGCGCGGTGGATTTGTTCTTGGTCCATTGAGACCTAATTGTGAGGACTTGAGGAGAGGATTTTTATGGCATCAAGCTTGAGATAAGGGAATCCTAAAACTATTATAGAAAGATTAGACTCAATTAGGTGAGTCAGGTGAAATTGAAATTGATTCTTGAGAGACTTAATGTGATTGATTTTTGTATGCGCTAAAAGAGTATAGATGACTCGAATGTTTTATCACACTTGTGCCTTGAGTAATTTTGTCACATTTGAATGTGCATTGGAATCGTCTTGCATACCATTGATGCATTGTTTATGCATGAGTTGCACTTGGCCTTGTGTGTATGATTGTGATTGTGGCACGGCGTAGGCGAGGCGAAACCTTGATGCGCATGAGACGCGGGGTGGTATGAGGAATGCCTTGAAGCGTTGAGGTACGGGGTTGGAGTTGCATGGCACCCTGATGTGTATGAGACGCGGGTTTGAGAAGGCCATAGTCTTGATGCGTTGAAACGCGGGACGGAGTTATGATGTGTTAACACTGGCCATGAGTAACATTGAAACCGGATGCATTTACGTGGGTTGTCAATGACGGTCTGATGCGTTTATGAGGACCGACCCTGATGCGTTCTAAATGTGGGCATGAGAATGAGGCAGGCATGAAAAGGTGGATATGGTGATGTGGCAAGACGAGTTGTGCATGATTATTTGAATGTGTTATGATGCCATAACTGCATGCCTGCCATCTGTGTGATGTTATCTATATTTGCACTTCCTTATATGTCTATGAGTTTGAATTGTTGGGGTTTGTGATTGCCTGAGTGGACGGTCAGCCTAATCTAGGGTTAGGAACCCTTTACTGAGATGTAAATCTCACCCCGTTGGGGACCCTTATTTTTACAGATCTTAGGTCTTGACGATGTGGCCTATCCGTTTTGGAGACCCTAAGAAGATGACCGTTTATTTTGATGAGTTCCCTGATGGCCAAGGAACTATTTATGTAAGGAAGTGTACTGTGGTTTGGATAAGCAAGGGTAGTACTAATTGAAAGCCTCACAGGTATGAGGCCTGGTTTAGGAAGGTTGGGGATGTATCTACTAGGCCGCTAAAGTCCAATGAGGTGCCCTAGGGAGTGATCCCTAGCTGGTGCCACCCTGCCCGAAACTTAGACCAGGTTGAGGAATCTGTTACCGGTTCAAGGAATGGACCAGAGAGGACCCCGACCTTGGAGAACACGGAAGAAGAGGTCATAGTGGTCGAGGCTACTGAGAAGGATCTCGTGGAGCCGTTTGCTGAGGAGACCATGGAGGATACCATAGAGGTTCGCTCTGAGACCTTTTCGGAGTACGAGCCCACGGAGGACGCAGAGGAGATCGGAGACTCCATCAGCTCGTCTTAGGAGCTCCCAGCTTGCCAGTTTGATCTTTTGACGGCGGTCCTGATCTTGTTTATCGTTGGATGTTATTGATGGATCCTTTTGTGTACTTACCCCGTCGCCTCCTTGTTTTAGAGGATTTGGTGGCCATGTATCTGTACGAACTTATGGATATTATGTATGATAGTATTTGTGCTATCCAGGTCCTATTATTCTATTTGTACGGAGGAGTTTTATTGTGATCACTTCCGCGTGCTTTGTATATTATACGTCTCTCGACTTATTTGTGGATCTCGGGACCACGAGAGACATTTGGTTTGCTTGCAGGGAGTTGCCTGCTCGTGCTTGAGGCGCAGTGCGTGACATCCCCGTTTGCTTGGTATCAGAGCAAGTTCAGCTCGATCCAAAGTTGGTTGAGGATTGGAGTAATAAGGAGAATTAAGTTGGACAAAGACAAGTAGCGGACCTTAGGAGACTAACTATGATAAGACATAGGGTGCATGGCATGTGACTTGACACTTATGGTTGGCATTTGGCCTTGGCAGGGTTGTTGTAAGGCATGAGGATTAAGTTCCCTGCTTGGTTTTGAAAGTCATTTCTGGACTTTGGCCCGTTGAATGAATGAGTATGGTTGGTTTTAATGAACCGTTGAAGTAAATGGAACTAAGGAACGACCATGAGCTATTTGTTGAAATGTCTGTAGAAGTTATTGTGTGAAAGGATTGTTGTATTGTAGCTGTTTCTATCAAGGTATAGCTGGTAGCTCTGGACTTGGATGATTGAATGAGTTACTAACTCCTTATTGAACTTGTGGTGAATCGGGTTCAGTAGAAGGAGATAATGAGCAACCCGTCTAGAAGATCTGGAAGGCCAAGAGGCGGAGCCTTTAGCTCAAGGCCACCTGTCGCAGAAGATCCAAGGATGGATGGTGTGCTGAGGGCACTAGAGAGAATTGATGACCTAATTGACAAGCAGACCCAAGATCGAGATTTTGCCATAGCCCAGGCGGTAGGAGCCGCCATAGCTGCCGTTAACGCTAACAACGGCAATAACGAGGGCAATGGAAAACAGGGTGATCATGAGCAAGGTAACGAGACTGTAAATGCCTAAGAGGAGATTGTCGTGGCTAGACAGATGGGCCAACTGATGGAGCAATTCATAAAATTGAAGCCGACGCAGTTCGAGGGGACTAGAGACCCCGAGTTAGCACCCAGGTAGATTGACAAGATGGGGAAAGCTTTTGGAGTGCTGAGGTGCACAAATGAGGAGAAAGTGTTGTTGGTAGTATACCAGCTGGAGGGTAATACAAACGATTGGTGGGCTACCACCAAGAATGGAGATTTCCCAAAAGGAACAGCCATGACCTGGGATGCCTTCAAGACGACGTTCAACGATAAGTATTTCTCGGAGATGGCCAGAGAAAGGAAGCAAGTAGAATTTCTACAGCTACGTTAGAACCAGCTGACGGTGGATTAGTACGAGGTCGAGTTCTCCAAACTATCGAGGTATGCACCTCGATCTGTAGAAGATCCTCAAGAGAAAGCACGGAGATTTCGGGACGAACTGAGACCTGAGCTCCACAGTCAGAAGATTGCCCTAAATCAGAGGACTTATAAGGAGATTTATGAGCGGGGCCAGATGATTGAAAGGAACTTAAATGAGAGGAATATCGCGGTTTACCCCATTCAAAGACAACCGCTAGATGGGCAAGAGACCGATGGCGAGCAATAGGCGTTTTGTGCCCCTAGTAAGGAAAAATATCGTGAAGCAGCAGAATCCCACGAACTGGAGTTGCCGCCTTTGTGGTAGAAGGCATGGAAATGGACCATGCCCGATAAGGACTGGAGCTTGTTTTAAGTATTGTTAGATGGGCCATCACATGAGGACGTGCTTGAATCAAGCTTTGATGAGTCGATCTCAAGGATAGAGACCGCAGGCTGGACCATCAGCTGCCACTCCCCAGATCGAGCAAAGTCGACCCTCAGCTCAGGGTAGGGTATATGCAGTAGCCCGCAAGGAGGCGGAAGAAGCACCAGACATGGTTACAAGTACGATTTACTTGTGTGACCAAGCTGCATATGCATTGTTTGATCCTAGTGCCACGCATTCATTTGTGTCTGCTCAGTTTGCTGATTTGGTGGGTATGAAGTTAAAACCGTTGAGTATAATTCTGCATGTTGCTACTCAGTTAAAGGATAAAATATTAATTTCCTTAGGCTGTGTTGATTGTGAAATCGTGATTGGGGGGAGTAAAGAGAGTATTGATCTAGCTGTACTGCCCATGTATGATTTTGATGTGATCATAGGGATGGATTAGTTGGGTAAGCAAGGGGCAGTGGTAGATTGTGGTAGTAGGACAATTCGTTTCTACCCGGAAGGCCGCCCTAGCTTTGAATTGGTGGGAAGTCGAGGAGGAACCTCGATCCCCTTAGTCTTATCTCTGGAAGTGACCAAGCTGATATCAGAAGGGTGTCAGGCGTACTTAGTGGCAGTAATGGACACAACTATAGAAGAGCCAAAGTTAGAGAGTATCCCGGTAGTACGTGAATTTCCTGACGTGTTTCCCCAAGAGTTGCCAGGATTGCCACTAGAGCGAGAGATAGAATTCGTGATCGAATTAGCTCCTGGAATGGAGTCGATCTTGAAGGCACCTTATAGGATGTCCTTGTCAGAACTGAAAGAGCTAAAGGTGTAGATGTAGAAATTGCTAGATAAAGGATTTATCCGATCGAGTGCTTCACCGTGAGGAGCACCGGTATTATTCGTAAGGAAGAATGATGGGTCTTTGCATTTATGCATCAATTATAGGCAGTTGAACCAGGTAACAATGAAGAATAAATACCTGCTGCCAAGAATCGATGACCTATTTGATTAGTTGCAAGGAGCGGCGGTATTCTCAAAGATTGACCTGAGGACCGGGTATCACTAGTTGAGGATCAAGAAGGAAGACATGCCTAAGACTGTTTTTAGGACGAGGTACGGTCACTATGAGTTTACAGTGATGCTTTTTGGATTGACCAACGCTCCAGCTGCTTTTGTGGACCTGATGCATCGAGTGTTTAAGAAATTCCTAGATAGATTCGTCATAGTCTTTATTGACGATATCCTGATCTACTCGAGGAGTGACGCAAAACATGAGGAGCACCTGACGATTGTTCTACAGACCTTGAGGGAGCACTCGCTATATGCTAAGTTGAGTAAATGCGAGTTCTGACTGAACAAGATAGCGTTTCTTGGTCATGTGGTATTTGGAGAAGGGATTGCAGTGGATCCTGCAAAGATCGAAGTGGTAACCAATTGGCTTAGGCATACTACGATCATTGAAGTCAGAAGTTTCTTGGGATTGGCAAGATACTACAGACGTTTTGTGGAGAAATTCTCATCTATAGCCATTCCATTGATGTAGTTGACGAAGAAGGAAATGAGGTTTGAATGGATAGATAAATGTGAACGGAGTTTCCAAGAGCTCGAGCATCGGTTGACAACTGCATCGGTGCTGACAATTCCATCAGGACCGGAGGCTATGAGATATACAGCGATGCTTCGCTGAAAGGACTGGGCTGTGTGTTAATGCAGCATGGAAGGGTAGTGGCCTATGTGTCCCGACAGCTAAGACCACATGAAATGAACTACCCAACGCATGATCTGGAGTTAGCAACGATCATTTTTGCTCTGAAGATCTAGGGACATTATCTCTGTGGCAAGAAGTTTCAGATTTATACCGACCACTAGAGCTTAAAGTATATGTTTTCCCAAAAGGAGCTGAATATGAGGCAGCGTCGATGGATGGAGCTACTCAAGGATTATGATTGTAATATACTGTATCACCCTGGGAAGGCAAACAGAGTCGCAGATGCACTTAGCCGGAAGTCGAGCATTGCGAGTCTGCTAGTAAAAGGTTGGTCGATGATCGAGGATTTGAGAGATTTGGAGTTCAGACTAGAAGTCTACCAGTTGTCTAGTTTGATAGCGATACTGAAGGTAGAACTTGAGATCTAGGAAGGAATAAAAACCTTGCAGTCTATGGACCCAGAGATTCAAAAATCCTGGAGATGGACGCGACGAAGAGAAAACCAGAGTTTCAAGTGTCAGAGGATGAAATTTTGAAGTTTCGAGGTCGACTATGTGTACCAAAGGATGAAGGACTCAGGAAAAGGATTTTGTCAAAGGCTCACAGGAGCAATTATAGTATCCACTCGGGGAGTACGAAGATGTACCAAAACCTGCGTCAACACTAATGGTGAAACGGGATGGAGGTGGATGTAACGAAGTATGTGGCAAAGTGCTTGACATGCCAGCAAGTGAAAGCGCAGCACCGTAAGCTTGGAGGACTATTACAGCCACTGGAGATTTCTGAATGGAAGTGGGAGCATAGAACTATGGATTTTGTGATGGGACTTCTCAGGAGCCAGCGAGGTCACGACTCTATATGGGTAGTCATGGATAGACTGACTTAGTTCGCACACTTCATCCTGGCGCGAAAGGATTTCACAATGGATAGATACGCCGAGTTGTATATGAGGCAGATAGTGAGGTTACATGGAGTGCTTGTAACGATTACCTCAGATAGAGATCCCAAGTTCACGGCGAACTTTTGGAAGAGCCTTTAAGAAGCTATGGGAACCCAACTACAATTTAGTACGTCTTACCATCCACAGACGGATGGACAATCGAAAAAGACGATCCAGACGCTTGAGGACATGTTGTGGGCGTGCATGCGTCATAGATTTTAAAGGTGGATGGGAAAATCAGCTACATTTGGTAGAGTTTCCTTATAATAATAGCTACTAGCTGAGCATCTAGATGGCACCATTCGAAGCACTCTATGGAAGGGCTTGCAGAATCCCAATTTGCTGGGATGAGGTTGGAGAAAGAAGTATCACAGGTCCAGAGTTGGTAGAGTAATCGGTGGAAGTAGTGAAATTAATTAGGGAAAGACTAAGGACAACACAGAGTCGTCAGAAAAGTTATGCGAACAAGCGGCGTAAGCCTTTGGAATTCCAAGTGGGCGATCATTTTTTTCTTAAAGTGTCACCAATGAGAGGATTATCGCGATTTGGGAAGAAGGGAAAACTGAGCCCAAGATACGTAGGTCCATATGAGATACTAGAGTGAATTAGAACCTTGGCCTACAAGTTTGCCTTGTCGCCTAACCTATCCCAGGTGCATAATGTCTTCCATGTGTCGATGCTGCGGAAATATGAACCAGACCCGACACATGTGCTGGACTACGAAGCCATAGAAGTAGACGACCGGGTATCCTACGTAGAGAAGCTGATCAGGATTGAAGCCCGAAAAGAACAAACTCTAAGGAATAAGATGATTCAATTGGTCAAAGTTGTGTGGGAGCACCATGGAACTGAAGGCACCACGTGGAAACACGAGAAACAACGAGGCGACAATACCCTAATTTATTTGAGTAATTAAGTTTGATGTAAATTTTGGGGATGAAATTTTTATAAGGGGGGAAGAGTTGTGACATTCTGATTTCCCAGTTATTTTCAGACTCATTAATGAGAAGTATATCTAGCGATGTGTTTCAGTCATATCTCGCTTGAATATGATAAATTTGACCAAGCTGACCAAAAGGGAAAGGCTAACGCTAGACAAGGTACGTGGACATAGGGAATTCAAATAGAAAATGACGCTTTGACCATAAGGATTGTCGAGGGGACATTTAGAACCATAAAACGCCGATCTAAGGACGATTAAGGAATGCATTCCTAGCGTTATACGATTGGAGCGCGGGTGATGCCGCTTAACCAATATATAATTTGTAAAATTTTCTTAAATCGGATAATGACGATCGAGACCATCGGAACTAGTGATAGACCCTCATAATCACCAAAGTCGCCATGAATTGACGAGCCCTAAATGTGATATGAGTCACAAGGTCGATACGCGTAACGTCTGCAAAAGCCGCCCGTCGGTTCGGGATAGGCTAGAACCACGTCATATAGAGAAAATAATCAGAAACAAGGGTTGAAAATTGAAAATAGAGAATCAAGAATTCCAACGTCATGTTTGGATTGGCCGTCGCCATGTCGAAGATTATTGGATTGAGAAAAACGGCTTTCCGGACGTTAGGGGTGAAATTACCATTTTGCCCCTCAAAGCCTTGCTTATGCAATTGAAGGAGGGCATTTTGGTCTTCTATACACCCCTAAGAGCCACCAAAAATTTGAAGAGATTATGGCCATTGGATCACCTTGATTGACACTTAGGACAAGTGTCACTAGATTAGCTAAGAGTGGTCATGTCCACCTTTACACAACTACCATTCAACCCTTTGACTTTGAGGTTGAATATAGCCCTCTCTTTCTCTCCTTGGCCGGCCACTTCCCCTCCATTTCCATCGAGAGTTTATCTTCTTACTCCTCTTTTCTCTGCCGATCACCCGACCAGTTTTTGTGCCGTCGTTCGCTGCCACCGACGACCACTTCCGGTGACCTTCAGCTTCCAAGCCGACCATCCACACCTAGCCCAACCTCTTGCCGACATCCTCGAAGTGGAAGTGCGTCGATTGACCCACCGAAGAGCTCCGGCCAGCCATTCTCTCGGAAGCCGACGGAAATTGACACAATATGAGGTAGGCAGCGTTTCTGACCTCTTAGGACCTCAAAACGTTGAAGTCTTGCGACCAAATTTCATGGACATCTAGGGGACTCATATAGTGGTCTGTGGTAAAAAAGTTGAGGTTTATTTGATGAAGTTTTGACCCCAAATGGGTCTTGTGATTGTTGGACAGAAACTGCCGGTTTGCAGTCTTGAAGGAACCGGCGACTTTCGGCCCCAAATCTTCGGTGAGCCTCTTAGACCCTTAGATATACAAGTTAGCAAGTAGGTTAGTGAATAAATGGTGAATTTGGAGTAGGTTAAGGGTTGGATATGCTCGGTTTACACAGAATCGAACATAGCCTGGTTGGGTTCTATGCAAACCGGTTCTGTGGAGGCTGTTGGTTGTTGGTTTTGAGTCTCAAATTCATCAATGAGACATGTTAAGATGTTGAGGCATGTGTTAGTAAGGTTGGTGGTTCATGGATGGGTGAATTGGACAAGAGAAATTGACAATTGATTGGAATTACATAGATTGCGCGGTGGGTTTGTTCTTGGACCATTGAGACCGAATTGTGAGGGCTTGAGGAGAGAATTTTTATGGCATCAAGCTTGAGGTAAGGAACCCTAAAACTATGATAGGAAGATTGGACTCAATTGGGCGAGTCAGGTGAAATTGAAATTGATTCTTGAGAGACTTAATGTGATTGATCTTTGTATGCGCTAAGAGAGTATAAATGACTCGAATGTTTGATCATGCTTGTGCCTTGAGTAATTTCGTCACATTTGACTGTGCATTGGAATCGTCTTGCATGCCATGGATGCATTGTTTATGCATGAGTTGCACTTGGCCTTGTGTGCATGATTGTGATTGTGGCATGGCGGAGGCGAGGCGAAACCCTAATGCGCATGAGACGCGGGGTGGTATGAGGAATGCCCTGAAACGCTGAGGCGCAGGGTTAGAGTTGCATGGTACCCTGATGCGTATGAGACACGAGGTTGAGAAGGCTGTAATCCTGATGCGTTGAAACGCGGGATGAAGTTGTGATGTGTTAACACTGGCCAGAAGTAACATTGAAACCCGATACGTTTACGCGAGTTGTCAATGACTGTCTGATGCGTTTACGCGGACCGAGCCTGATGCGTTCTAAAAGCGGGCATGAGAATGAGGTAGGCAGGAAAAGGTGGATGTGGTGATGTGGCAAGACGAGTTGTGCATGATCATCTGAATGTGTTATGATGCCATAACTGCATGCCTGCCATCTGTGTGATGTTATCTATATTTGCACTGCCTTATATGTCTATGATTTTGAAATGTTGGGGTTTGTGATTGCCTGAGTGGACGGTCGGCTTAACCTAGGGTTAGGAATCCTTTACTGAGATGTAAATCTCACCCCTTTGGGGATACTTATATTTACAGATCTTAGGTCTTGACGACATGGCCTATCCGTTTTGGAAATGCCAAGGAGATGGCCGTTTATTTTGATAAGTTCCCTTATGGCCAGGGAACTATTTATGTAAGGAAGTGTGCTGTGGTTTGGATAGATGAGGGTTAAAGCCTCACAAGTATGAGGCTTGGTTCAGGAAGGTTGGGGATGTGTCTACTAGGTCGCTGAAGCCCAATGAGGTGCCCCAGGGAGTGATCCCTAGTTGGTGCCACCCCGCCCGGGACTTAGACCAGGTTGAGGAGTCTGTTGCCGGTTCAAGGAATGGATCGGAGAGGACCCCGACCTTAGAGAACATGGAAGAAGAGGTCATAGCGGTCGACGCGACTGAGGAGGATCTCGTGGAGCCGTTTGTTGAGGAGACCATGGAGGATATCATAGAGGTTCGCTTTGAGACCTTTTCGGAGTATGAGCCCATGGAGGACGCAGAGGAGACTGGAGACTCCAGCAGCTCGTCTTAGGAGCTCCCAGCTTGCCAGTTTGATCTTTTGACGGCGGTCCTGATCCCGTTTATCGTTGGATGTTATTGATGGATCCTTTTGTGTACTTACCCTATTGGCCCCTTGTTTTAGAGGATTTGGTGGCCATGTGTTTGAACGAACTTATGGATATTATGTATGATAGTATTTGTGCTATCCAGGTCCCATTATACTATTTGTACGGAGGAGTTTTATTGTGATCACTTCCGCGTGCTTTGTATATTATACGTCTCTTAACTTATGTGTGGATCTTGAGACCACGAGAGACATTTAGTTTGCTTGCAGGGAGTCGCGTGCTTGTGCCTGAGACGCGGGGTGTGACATACACATTGCCCTGTCACATCACCACTTCCACCCTTCCAGCCTGCCTCAATCTCGTGCTCGCGTTTATAACGCCTCAGGCTCGGTCCGCGTAAACGCATTAGACCGTCTCATTAACAAACCCACGTAAACGTATCAAGTTTTCAATGTTACTCTAGGCCTGTGTCGACACACCTCAACTCCATCTCGCGTTTCAATGCATCAGGACTATGGCCTTTTCAATCCCGCGTCTCATACGCCTCATGGCGCCATTCACTTCAAACCCCACGCTTCAGCGCTTCAGAGCATTCATCACACCACCCCGCATCTTATACGCCTCAGGGTCTTATCACGTCTCAAATATGCCACAATCTCAATTCAATTCATACATAGAAGGCCACGTGCAAACCTATGCACAAACAATACACTTGTGGCATGCAGGACGATCAAATTGACATTCAAACATGGTAGTCAATTCAAAGCACAAGCATTAACACATATTCAAATCCTTTATACCATTCTAGGACATACAATGAACAATCACATTGAAATCTCTCAAGAATCAATCAAAATTTCACCCGACTCGCCCAATTGAGTCCAATCTTCCTATCATAGGTTTAGGATTCCCTTACCTCAAGCTTAATGCCACAAAATCCTTCTCCCAAGCACCACAACAAGTCGGCCCAAATAATCCAAGATCAAGTCCACCGCGCAACCTAAGGAAATTTCATTCCACCGTCAATTTCCTTGCTCAAATCACCAATCTATGGAGCACAAACCTTATTAACACGTTCCTCAACATCTTAGCATGTCTCAATGACGAATTTGAGACTCACTTTCAACCATCAACAGTCCCCACATAATCGATATGCACAGAACCGAACTGGGTAATTTTCGGTTCTGTGTATACCGCAAATAACCAGCCCTTAAACTACCTCAAATCCTCAATTCATTCACTAATCTACTTGTTAACATGTAGATCTAAGGGTTTGGGAAGCTCACCGAAGATTTAGAGCCAAGCCGTCGCCGGAAACTCCTTGAATGTCACTGGTCTCCCAGGTCCTCAAATCAGCAGTTCTGGCCCTTCAAACACAAGACCCATTTGGGGTAAAAACTCCATCAAATTAACCCTAAATTTTTACCACAACTCAATCTATGAGTCCCCTAGATGTCCAAAAAATTTGGTTGAAAAACTCCAAGGTTTCGGGGTCTTAAGAGGCCAAAAACGTGGCTTATCTTTGGTTGCGACGATTTCCATCGACTTTCGGGAGATCGGCTGGTCGGAGCTCCTCGTTGAGTCAAATGACTTGCTTCCACTTCGAAGATGTCGGCAAGAGGTTAAGGAAGGAGTGGGTGGTCGGCTCGGCAGTTGGGAGTCGCCGGAGGTGGCCGTTGGAGCGAGCGAATCGGCGGACAGAAACTGGTCGGTGAGCAGCAGTTTCACGGCAAAGGGAAGAAGAAAAAGAAGAAGAAGCTCTCGGTCAAATGGAGGAGGGTGACTGGCCAAGAGAGAGAGAGAGAGGGCTATATGCAAATTTTCAAAAGTCAACAAGGGTTAATGATAATTGAAAAGTGGATATGTCCACTCAAGGCCTAATCCATTGACACATGTCCAATGTGTCATTCAAGTTCATTCAATGGTAATGATTCTCTCAAATTTTCGATGGCTTGGGGGGTGTATCAAAGACCAAAATGACTTCGTCCAATTATATAAGTAAGGCTAAGGCTTAAGGGGCAAAATGGTAATTTTACCCCCGACGTCCGGAGCGTCATTTTTTCTCAATCCTATATTCTTCAATAAGGCAATGGCCATTCCAATCCTGATGTTGGAATTCTTGATTCTCTATTTTCAATTTTCAAGACTCGTTTCTGATCGTTTTCTCTATCAGACGTGGTTCCAACCTATCCCGAGCTGACTGGCGAGTTTTGCAGACGTTACGCGTGTCAACCCTATAATTCATATCATATTTAGGGCTCATCAATTCATAGCGACTTTGGTTGTCATGTAATTGTGAGGGTCTATCACTAGTTTCGATGGTCTCAATCGTCATTGTTCGATTTAGGAAAATTTTATAAATTATACGTTGGTTAACGGCATCACCTACGTTGCAATCGTATAATGCTAGCAATGCATTCCTTAATCGCTCTTAGATCAGCCTTTTGTGGTTCTAAATGTCCCCTCGACAATCCTTATGGTGAAAGCGCCATTTTCTAGTCGAGTTCCCTAGGTCCACGTACCTTGTCTAGCGTTAGCCTTTCCCTTTTGGTCAGTCAACTCAAATTGATCAGATTCGAGCAAGATATGACTGAAACACATCGCTAAATACACTTCTCATTAATGACTCTAAAAATGATAGGAAAATCAGAATGTCACAATCAAAGTGTCGTTTTCTAATTGAGTTTCCTAGGTCCACGTACCTCATCGCGCGTTAGCCTTTCCCTTTTGGTTAATTGACTCAAGACTAATCAGATCCGAGTGAGAGATAACTAAAATACTTCGATAGATATCTTACATTCAAAGGTCTCGAAATAATAGGAAATTCAGAATGTCGCAACTCTTCCGCCTTACAAAAATTTCGTTCTCGAAATTTATTACAATCTAGCTACGCAAACAAATGGGGGTACTAACGCCTCATCGCTTCTTTGTTCTCCCACGTAGCGCATTCAATTTCGTGGTGCTCCCATATACTTTGACCAGTGGAATGGTCTTAGTCCTCAGAACTTGCTCTTTTCGCTCTTTGATCCTGACTGGCCTTTCTGCGTATGACACTTTGTCGTCCACTTTTATAGTTTCATAATCCAAAACATGCGTCAGATTTGGTTCGTACTTCCTCAACATAGACACATGAAACACATTATGTACCTAAGACAAACTCGGCGGTAAGGCAAGCCTATAAGGCAATATTCCAATCCGTTCTAGAATTTCGAATGGGCCTATATATCTCGGGCTCAACTTTCCCTTCTTTCCGAATCGAGATATGCCTCGCATTGGAGATATCTTGAGGAAAACATGATCCCCGACTCGAAACTCTAATGGCTTGCGTTTTTTATTGGCATAACTTTTCTGGCGACTTTGTGCCATTTTCAACCTTTCTTTAATTATCTTTACTGCCTCAACTGACTGTTCCACGAACTGTAGGCCTGTGATACTCCTTTCTCCTGGTTCATCCCATCACAAAGGAGTTCTACAAGCTCTACCATAAAGTGCTTCAAAAGGAGCCATTCCAATACTTTGTTGGTAACTGTTGTTATACGCAAACTCCTCTAGATGCAAGTGATCTTCCCATCCACCTTTAAAATCTAACACACACACTCGTAACATGTCCTCGAGCATCTGAATTGTCCTCTCCGACTGCCCATCTGTTTGCGGATGATACGCCATACTGAACTGCAATTTAGTTCTCAAGGCATATTGAAGACTCTTCCAGAAATTCGCTGTAAATTTAGGATCTCGATTCGACGTAATTGTTATAGGCACTCCATGAATTTGTACAATCTGGTGCATATATAGTTCAGCGTATTTATCCATCGTAAAGTTTTTTCTCACAGGAATAAAGTGTGCAGACTTGGTTAATCTGTCCATGACTACCCAGATCGAATCATGTCCTCTCTGGCTCCGTGGCAAAACCATAACAAAGTCCATTATTATGTGCTCCCATTTCCACTTTGGAATTTCCAAGGATTGTAACAATCCACCAGACTTACAATGCTGAGCCTTTACTTGCTGGCACATCAAATATTTTGCTACATATCTAGCCATGTCCACTGTCATTCTGTTCCACCTATAGTGCTGACGTAAATTTTGATATATTTTCGTACTACTTGGGTGGATGCTGTAATTACTCCGATGAGCCTTGGACAAAATTCTTTCTTTAAGTGCTTCATCATTAGGCACACAAAAATATCCATGAAACCTTAAAATTCCGTCCTCAAATACATGAAATTCGACTTTTCACTTTGTCGTATCCATACTCAGAATTTTCTGAATCTTTGGATCTGTAGATCGTAGGACTTTTATCCTTTCTTGTATCTCTAGTTCAATTCTCAAGGTCGCCATCAAACTCGACAGCTGGCTCACTTCCAACTTAAACTTAGAGTCTCTCAATTTTTCTAGCACCGACTATCCTTTAACCATTAAATGCACCATACTAGATTTTTGGCTAAGCACATCGGCAAATCTATTCGCCTTTCCAAGATGGTACAAAATATCGCAATCATAATCTTTAAGCAATTCCATCCATCGATACTGTCTCATGTTCAATTCTCTTTGGGAAAATAAATACTTTAAAATCTGATTGTCCGTATAAATTTGGAACCTTTCACCACATAAATAATGCCTCCAAATTTTTAAGGCGAAAACAATCGCAGCCAACTCCAAATCATGTGTCAGATAATTCATTTCGTGGGGTCTTAATTACCGCGAAGCATACGCTACTACCCTTCCGTGTTGCATAAGTACACATCCCAATCCTTTTAACGAAGCATCACTGTATATCTCAAAACTTTCGGATCCAGAGGGGATCATAAGTACCAGTGCCGTTGTCAAACGTTGCTTAAGCTCTCGAAAACTCCTTTCGCATTTATCTGTCTATTCAAATTTCGCATGCTTCTTAGTCAACTGCGTCAATGGCATAGCTATAGATGAGAACTTTTCTACAAAGCGTTGGTAGTAGTCGGCTAATCCTAGAAAATTTCGAACTTCCGTAACTGTAGTAGGTCTAGGCCAATTTATCACCACCTCAATCTTCGCAAGATCTACAAAGATTCCTTCTCCGGATATTACATGGCCAAGAAATGTCATCTTATTCAACCAAAACTCGCACTTGCTAAACTTGACATAAAGCGAGTATTCTCTCAAAGTCTGTAAAACAGTTCTCAAATGTTTTTCGTGCTCCTCCTTACTACTCGAATAAATCAAAATGTCATCAATAAAGACAATAATGAAACGGTCAAGGTATTCCTTAAACACCTGTTACATCATATCCATAAACGTTGTTGAAGCATTAGTCATGTCACGCCCTGCGCCCCGGGCACGAGCGCGCAACTCCCTATAAGCACAAACTCTCTCGATCGTCCCAGGATGCACATATCGAGAGATGCATAATATTGATAGCATGCGAAAGCGATAATATAAAACCTCCTCCGTACAATAATAAAGGGGATTAGGGTAATGAGAATGCCAATAAATAAACATAATCTCTCAACTGCTCATACAAAGGCACTGGCAGACTAAACCTGCTGGTCGATAGGGGTGACAGGGCCAGTACAAAAGACGATCATCAACATCTCCAAAAGAAACAGGGCAGCAAGGTCATCATCAAAATAACAGCCTATAAAATGGAAATCCCTAAGTCGAGCTGCTAGAGTCGTCAGTCTCCTCAGCGTCCTCAGTAGGCACGTACTCTAAGAAGGTCTCCAAGCATACCTCTACTGTGTCCTCCATCATCGTGTCTGCTGACTGCTCCACTAGGTCGTCCTCGGAGTCTTCGAACTCTATAACCTCGTCGGTGTCCTCTAGGGTTGGGGTCCTCTCAAGGATGTTTCTCGAGACGGCTGCTGACCCCTCAACCTCCATATAATCCCAAGCGGGATGACACCAGCTAGAGATTACCCCACAGGGTACCTTAGTAGGCTTTAGTGGTCTCGTAGTCGCTCCCCTTACTTTCCTAAACCAAGCCTTGAACCTATGAGGCTTCCAGCTCTTTGCACCCTCGTCAACCCAAACCACAGTACACTTCCTAATGTATACGGTTCCCTGTCCAGCCGGGAACTCCTCAAAATACATCGACATTCCTTTCGGGTCACCAAATCTGATGGGCAACATGATCTCGGCCTAAGATCTGAAAATGTGATCCCGCGACGGGATGAGATTTACATCTCAGTAATACAGGTCCTAATTTTTGGTTATGCTGATCGTACACTTAGGTGAGTACAATCACAAACAACAATGCACAAGCAATCACATGGGGCATTCCACAGTCATTAAATAACATACGGATACAAACGAGTGTCAAGCATGCAATCATTCGTGTCACATCAGCAGAATCAAGCACATATTATCAAGCCAGATCACATCTTCCACCCTTCCATGCCTCCATTTAATTCATGCTCGCGTTTTGAATGCCTCAGGCTCGGTCTACGTAAAAACGCCTTAGACCATCTCATTGACAAGCTCGCGTTAATGCATCAGGTTTTCAATTTCATTCCAAGATTGTGTCGACACATCTCAAATTCCGTCTCGCGTCTCAATGCATAAGGACATTGGCCATTTCAACCTCGCGTCTCGTACACCTCAGGATACCATTCAACTCAAACCCCGCACCTCAGCACCTCAGGGTATCCATCTACACAACCCTGCGTCTCAACGCCTCAGGGTGTCACAAGTTTCTCAAACATGCCAAATGCCAATTTCAATTCAGAACTCATGATCAAATGCAAACTCATGTAATAAGCAACACATCTATGGCATGCAAGACAATTAAATTCAACACTCAAATGTGACAATCAATTCATGGCACAAGCATTGTCAAGCATTCAAGCCATCTATATCTCTCAAGGACACATAATGGATAATCGCACCATAAACTTCCAAGAACCAATCTAATTCACACTCAATTCACCCAATCGAGTCCAATCCTCCTAGTCAAGGTTTAGAAACTTCTTACCTCAAACTTAATTCAACAAAATTCTTCCTCCAAGTCTTCAACGGTCAATTTTTATCCTTCAAACACAAGACACATTTGGGGTCAAAACTCCATCAAATTCATCCAAACTTTTTACCACAATTCAATCTACATGTCCTCTAGATGTCCACAAAATTTGGCCAAAAGATTCAAAGGATTCGGGGTCCTACGGAGTCTAAACAGCAGCTTACCTCCAATTGCGACAGTTTCCGTCGACTTCTGGTAGAATGGCTGGTCGGAGCTCCTCGGTGGGTCAAATGACTTGATTCCACTTGGAGGTTGTCGGCAAGAGGATAAGGAAGGAGCTGGTGGTTGGCTCGGTCGCTGAAAGTCACCGGGAGTAGTGGTTGACGGCGGCGAACCGGTGGGCAGTGGCTGGTCGGGCAGGAGCTCTCTCGGCTGAATGCAGAAGAAGGAAGAAGAAGAAGAAAATGGCAGAATGATAGTGATACTCAGCTGAAGAGGTCAGAGAGAGGTATATACACAATTTTGAGAGTCAACCAAGGTTGAATGGTAGGTTAAAAGTGCTTCCATCAATGTCAATGCCTAATCCTTTGACACTTGTCCTCAAGTCAATCAATATTTCATCCAATGGATGTCAATTTCTCAAATTTTTGGCAGCTATAGTGGGGTATCAATGATCAAAATGCCCTCATCCAATTATTAAGGCAAGGTTAAGGCTTGAGGGGTAAAATGCTTATTTTACCCTCGACGTCCGGAACGTCGTTTTTCCGATTCAATTTACCTTCAATGAGGTGACGTCTAATTCGATTAGAACGTTGGAATATTTATTTGTCATTTTTCAATTTTGAGATTCCGTTTCATATCTCAAGCCTCAAGGGGTTAGAAATTCGGAATGTCACAACTCTTCCCCCTTAAAGAAATTTCGTCCTCGAAATTTGCAATTTTCTAACCATCCAGTTCTTTAGGGTATTGGCGTCTCATCACATCCTCATTCTTCCGAATAATTCCTTTCATGACTTGACGATCTTACTTGTCCTTTCCAACCAAAGCCATCTTTCTCTAAGACTTGTCTCCTTCAGTCCTCAATCTGTATTTGCTTCTCTCCATTCTCTTTCGATATTCATAACATCTGTCAGTAGTTCATCCTCGAGCGTTCACCTCATCTCTTTCATTTGTCCATCACCATTATTACTAAACCCTTGCCAAAATGCACTCTTTAATATCCATACCATTCGGCGTATCAATCCTTTCAAGGGCATGTCTTTTTCTTGTCGGCACGTTTAATACGTGACTTCATGCTCGACTAACCAAATTTTCAGTCCATTCTATCGGTAATATCGATGCAAGTCTGGCACACCTTTGTGCCATCCCAAGGGACACCATAGTCCTCCCTTTGAATTTCTAATGAGGTCATTTCTTTAAGTTCCTTTTCAATATTGGACTCGTACTCTCATTCATGGGACTTTAAGGTTTCTACCCTCAACTTTGAGGTTTCTTTCCCAGGTATCCAAAAATCTAGATTTCCTCCCTGTTCTATCCATTTCCACAACCCCTTAAGTATCAATCAAGGTGATCCAATGGCCACAATTTCTCCAAATTTTCGGTGGCTCTTGGGGGTGTATAGAAGACTAAAATGCCCTTCTTCAATTGCATAAGCAAGGCTAGAACTTTGAGGGGCAAAATGGTAATTTCACTCCGACGTCCGAAATGTCGTTTTTCTCAATCCAATATTCTTCGACATGGCGACGGCCAATCCAAACATGACGTTCGAATTCTTGATTCTCCATTTTCAATTTTCAAGACTCGTTTCTAATTGTTTTTTCTATCAGACGTGGATACTTTGAGATAGAACAAGAAAAGTTGAACCTGATTTCCAGTCTATCCCGAACCGACGGACGATTTTTACAAACATTACACGTATCGATCCTATGATTCATATCACATTTAGGGCTCGCCAATTCATGGCGATTTTGGTTGTCATATAATTGTAAGGGTCTATCACTAGTTCCTATGGCCTCGATCGTCACCGTCTGATTTAGGAAAATTTTACAAATTATATGTTGGTTAAGCGGCATCACCCGCGCTCAAATCGTATAATGCTAGCAAGGCATTCCTTAATCGTTCTTAGATCAGCCTTTTATGGTTCTAAATGTCCCTTCGACAATCCTTATGGTCATAGCCCTTTCCTATTCGAGTTCCCTAGGTCCACGTACCTAGTCTCGCGTTAGCCTTTCCCTTTTGGTCAGTCTACTCAAATTAATCAGATTTGAGTGAGATATGACTGAAACACATCGCTAGATATACTTCTCATTAATGGGTTTGAAAATGACTGGGAAATCAGAATGTCACACATTATATGTCTAACTCTAACGAATCTCCTAAGGTCTCTCTACTCTATCAATCCCATCTCATCCATCCTTATTACTCCAATCTCAATCGACTTGGATCGAGCTAACCTTGCTCTGATACCAAACAAGCGGGGATGTCACGCCCCGCACACCAGGCATGGGCGCGCGACTCCCTGCGAGCATACTCTTGAGTCCTAAGATTCACTTACCTAGAGATGCATAATATAAAGAAACATGCAGAAGCGATAACATACATTCCTCCGTACAAAATCCAAAGGAAACCTAGGTAACGAGAACGTCACATAAATATATGTGCATCACAAGTTCTTACAAAAGTGCAGGTGAGTTAATCTTGCTAATAGGTCGGGGTAGTGGGACAGAACCAAAAGGCAACTATATCAAAGTCCCAAAAGAAACTGACCGACGAGGTCATCAAAAGCGAACAAGTAAAAACGGGAAACTCCTAGGTCGAATCGCTAGAATCGTCGATCTCCTCAGCCTACTCCGTAGGCTCGTAGTTGGAAAAGGTCTCGGAATGCACATCCACGGTATCCTCCATCATGTCCTCCTCTAGCTCATCCTCTGAGGTGTCGATCTCAGTTACCTCAACTGTGTCCTTCAAAGTAGGGTCTTTTCAGGTATGTTCCTCAAGCCAGCTACAGACCCCTTAACCTCTACCGAATCTTGGGTGGGATGATACCAATTAGGAATAACCCCACGAGGTACCTCCGTAGCCTTCAGCGGACCTGTGGTAACCTCGCCTACTCCATGGATTCAGGCTTCGAACCTATGCGATTTCCAGTCTTTACCGCCTTCGTTGACCCAAACTACTGTACACTTCCTAACATACATAATACCCCTACCATCCAGGAACTCATCAAAATAAGCCGTCATTTCCTTTGGGTTGCCCAATCGAGTCGGCAACATCCTCAAGGCTTAGGGTCTGAAAATATGGTCCCACGATGGGTGAGAGAGATATCTCAGTAAGATAGGTCCTAATCCTAGGTTTGGCTAAAAGTACACCCAGATGAATGCAATCATGAACAAGAATCCACAGACCACAACATACAGCACTCAGCAGTCATAAAGACACCACAGGATGCAGGCGACTGTCAATCAAGTAATCATGTCATCATAACTTTATAATCAAGCTAGGCAGGAGATACTAAGTCAAGCCACAGATTCCACCCTTCAGAACTATCTTATGAATCACGCTTGCGTTTAAAACGCCTCAGGCTCGGTCTGCGTAATTACTTCTTAGACCATCCAATCGACAAACCCACGTAAATGCATCAGGTTTTCAATTTTATTCCAGGCCTGTGTCGACACATATCAAATCTCGTCTCGCGTCTCAACGCATCAGGACATTGTCTATTTCAACCTCGCGTCTTAATGCATCAGGGTACAATTTAACACAACCCCGCGTCTCAATGCCTCAGGGTACCATAAGCTTCTCAAACATGCAAAACATTCATTTCAATTCGAGACTTAATGATCAAGTACGAGCTCATGTAACAAGCTAAATATCTACGACATGTGAGATAGTCAAACTCATCACTCAAAGGTGGCAATCAACTCATGGCACAAGCATATAACAAGTATTCAAGCCATCAACAACTCGCAAGGATGAACATTGATCAATCACACCATAATTCACAAAAACTAACTCAATTCTTACCCAATTCATGCAGTTGAGTCCAATCCTCCTAGCCAAGGTTTAGGAACTCCTTACCTTGTGCTAAAATCAACAATAATCATCTTCCAAGCACCTCAAGTACTCGGCCCCAATCAATCCAAAACAGGGCAATTTGCACCTAATAAAATTCCATCCATTTCATTAATTTTTCTTCGCCCAATCATCAAACCATCAAGCATAAACCTCAATAACATATCCATTGACATTCTAATATGCCTCAACGAAGAATTTAGAGCTCGATTCCACCATGAACAGCCCCTAAGGGTTCGGCAAGAACAAAACCGAAATAGGGCATTTTCGGTTCTCTTTGGTATCCGGTTAATCAGCCCCTAAACTATCCTTAAACCTCAAATTATCCACTAAATTACTTGCTAACATATAGTACTACAAGTTAGAGAGCCTCACCGAAAGTTTGAAGTCCAGGCGACGCCAAATGGTTCACGAACAGGTTCGGTTTCTCAGGGTCCTCACCGAGTCAAAATTTATCCTTCAAACACAATGCCGTTTCGGCATCAAAACTCTATCAAAATTGTCCAAACCTTTTACCACAGCTCAGTATATGAGTGCCCTACATGTCTATAAAAAATTGGCTAGAAGTTTGAGGCAAATCGAAGTCCTATGGAGCTCAAACGGTGACTTACCTCTAGCTGCGACGAATTCCGTCGACTTTCAGGGAAACGGCTAGTCGGAACTCCTCAGGGGGTCAAACGTCGAACTACCACTTGGAGTTGGTCGGCAAGAGGTGGGGCTAGATGATGGCGGTCTGTTCGAGTCTAGACGGCAGTCGGAAGTGGAGCTCGACGACGGTGACTGGGGGGGGGGTTCTGGTCTGGTCGAGCTGTGGCAGTCACGGTTTGTGGAAGAAGAAGAAGAAGAGCTGAAGATGTCTACGGTGATAGAGGTTCGGCTGAAGGGGAGAGAGAGAGGAGTGCATACACAAAATGGCTTGGTCGAACAAGTGAGAATGGTAGGTTAAAAATGTTCAATAAATGCCAATTGGACATCCTTTGACACTTGTCCACATGTCCATCAATTTTTCATCCAATGGCTGTTATTTCTCCCAATTTTCGGCAGCTATGGGAGCATATCAAAGACCAAAATGTCCTTATTCCATTTATTAAGGCAAGACCAAGACTTGAGGGGCAAAACGATAATTTCACCCTCGACGTTCGGAACTTCGTTTTTCTGATTCGAGTTTTCTTCGACGAGGCGACGTCCAATCCAATTGTAATGTTGGAATTCTTGATTTTCCATTTTCCAATTTCGAGACTCGTCTCTAGGCTATTTCTCTGCCGATTGTAATTTCAGACTATCCCGAACTAATGGGCGGCTTTTGCAGATGTTACGCGTATTGACTTTGTAATTCTCATCACACTCAAGGCTCTTCAATTCATGGCGACTTTGGTTGTCATGTAATTTCGAGAGTCTATTACTAGTTCCGACGGTCTCGATCGCCATTGTTCGAATTAGGAAAATTTTACAAATTATACATTGGTTAAGCTGCATCATCTGTGTTCCAATCGTATAACGCTAGCAATGCATTCCATAATCGTTCTTAGATCGGCCTTTAATGGCTCTAAATATTCCTTCGACAACCCTTATGGTCAAATCGTCATTTCCTATTTGAGTTCCCTAGGTCCACGTACCTTGTCTTGCGTTAACCTTTCCCTTTTGGTTAGTTAACTCGAGATTGATCAGATCCGAGCGAGATATGACTGAAATATATCATTAGATATATTCTCATCGATAGGTCATCGAGACAGGAAAAATCAGAATATCACACTATTTTAGAGAGGAAAATTTGGCGACGAATTCATTTTTTCATCGCTAAACGGAAAACTTATTCATCGCTAAATTTGGGATGAAAACTGATTTTTGTCTCTAAATTAGCGATAAAAATAAATTCATCGCCAAATTTTCCTCTTTAAATTACCGACAAAACACTAATTCGTCGCTAAATTAGTGACGAAATTTGTTTCGTCACTAATTTAGCGACGCAGTAGCCATTCGTCGCTAATTTGGCAACTAATCACATTTTTTTGCTAAATCTGCAAAAATTTGTCTTGGCAAAATTAGCCACAACATTAGATTTCGCTACAAATCGTGGCAGAATTAGCCTCCCCAAATTAGCCACGAATTTAGAATTCGTGGCAAAAAACCTTCGCGGGAAAATTTGCAATGCCTTAAATTTATCATCGCTAAATTAGTTGCAATATTAAATTTTTCATCAGCCAAATTAAATTTTTCATCTGCCAAATTATTTTTTAAATGTTCGTCGCTAATTAGCGACAAGGGCTGCAACCCTCGTCCACTTTCAATGAGAGCTACGTTGCTAGTGAGGTCTTCATGCCCCTCACTTTTAATCGGCAAGGGTCAACAATTGACCATTGTCGGACTCATGAGAAAAGAAAAAAAAATAAAAATAAGATATAAAGAAAATTCAGAAATTTATCAAAAAAAATTATAAGAATTTGTTCTCATCATGTTGGCTATTCTACACGACATTGCTGACACACACATTGCCAATATATGGCCAAATTTAGCTGGAAAACTTAAATTGAAATATCGTGAAAAGGTTTAGGAGTAAATTGATCAAATAGAATGGTTTAAAACTTAATTGACACAAATACAGTAGATTTATAATTTTTTTGATAATTTTTTCCTTTTTGATAAGTTATTAACTTTGTTACTTTAAGTAAATCAATCGTGCTCATAATTAATTATTTAGAGGCGTGGCAATACTAATATCAGTGGTAACAACAATTGAATGTTTATTTCCATTTTGTCGACTAATACTGCAAATGCGAGATATATCAATAAATGAATTAATTGGTGTATAATTGTTGGCCAAAGAGAAGGTGGGGCTACTAATCCAGCGAGCGTGACGAGACGACGGTCAGCACCGCGGTAGGGAACTCAAGAGACGAGGCCACTCACCAAGGCAGATAATCACATGTGGGTTGTACTATTTAAGTGCATGTGGTTCGACCTATCAAAGGAATGAAGGTGCATAGGAAGTTTAATTTAGTTGAAATAAATCACATGAAAAGGTATATGAAATGTGAATCATTTGTATTGGCACAACACACAATTATGATTTTTTTTTAATTTTTTAATAATTATGTGTAATCATTATTATGGTGACATTTGTTATTGTTGTTGTCATTATTATCATCATTATTATTGTTGTTGCTATTCTTATCATCATCATTATTATTGTCGCAAAATTAACGACAATAATATTCAAGTGTTGATGTTATTATTATCCCAAGTGCATCAGGTGTTGTTGTTAATATCGCAAAACTAACGACGACATTTGTCATATTTTAATAACGGAACGACGCTAATTTTGTCACTAATTAGCAACAAAATAAATTTCTCGCAATATTTTTATTAGCGACGAAACAGATATTTGTCCCTAAATTAGCCATGACTTGTCTCAGACAAATTCGTGGCAAAATTGGTTCCGACTTGTCTTAGTAAAATTGCCCATGGCTTGTCTCGGCAGAATTCTTCTTGGAAAAATTAGCCATGACTTTAGGTTTCGTGGCAAAACTAGCCACGACATGAGAATTCGTGGCAAATTGTGGCAAAATTAGCACTGCCAAATTAGGCACGACTTAAGAATTTGTGGCAAAATTAGCCACGAAATTATAATTCGTGGCAAAATTAGTCATGAACTTAGCACTTAAGAATTCGTGGCAAAATTAGCCACAACTTTAGATTTCGTGGATCTTGGGACAACGAGAGATATGTTGTTTGTTTGTAGGGATGTTCGCGTGCTCGACGGATCGGGGCGTGACATCCATGCTTTGCTTGGTATCATAACAAGGTCAGCTCGAACCAAGGTTGGTTGAGGACTGGAGTAATAAGGAGGATTAAGTTGGGACAAGGACGGATAGCAAGATCTTAGGAGACTGGTTAAGATAAGGCATGAGGTGTATAGCTTGTGACTTAGTACTTAAGGTTGACAATGGACTCTGGTAGTGTTGTGGAAATGCTTAAGGATCAAGTTCTCTGCTTGGGATTGAAGGTCATTTCTGGACCTTGGTTTGTTTGAGGAATGAAAGTGATTGGTTTTAGTGAATCACTAAAGTGAATAGAAACGAGGAATAGCCATGAGCTATTTATTGGAATGCCTGTAGAAGTTATTCTATGAAAGGACTATTGGATTGTAACTATTTCTGTCAAGGATTAGTTAGTAGCTCTGAGTTTGGATGATTGAGTAAGTTACTAACTCCTTGCTGAACTTGTGGTGGACCAGGTTTAGTAGAAAAGAAGTAAGGATGAGCAACCCATCTAGAAGGGCTGGAAGGCCAAGAGGCGGAGCCTCTAGCTCAAGGTTGCCTGTCGCTGAAGATCCAAGAATGGATGGTGTGCTTAGGGCACTGGAAAGAATTGGCGACATGATCGATAGGTAGGCCCAGGATCAGGACGCTGCTATCGCCCAGGCAGTAGGAGCTATCATAGCAGCTGTCAATGCCAACAATGGTAACAATGGCGGTAATGGAAGTCAGGGTGAACCGAACCAGAGTAATGAAGCCGTAAACACCCAAGAAGAAATCGTCGTGGCTAGACAGATGGGCCAGCTAGTGGAGCGGTTCATAAAGCTGAAGCCAACTCAATTAGATGGAACTGGAGATCCTGAGCTAGCACCCAGGTGGATCGAGAAGTTAGAGAAAGCCTTCAGAGTACTGAGGTGTACGAATGAAGAGAAGGTATTGTTAGCTGTGTATCAATTGGAGGTTACAACGAATAACTGGTAGGCTGCCACTAAGTATGGCGTTTTCCTTGAAGGAATGACCATGAACTAGGATGTTTTCAAGATGGCGTTCAACGAAAAATATTTCTCCGAGATGGTCAGGGAAAGAAAGTAGATAGAATTCCTACAGCTACGTCAGAACCAGTTGACAATAGACCAGTACGAGGCTGAATTCTTGAGGCTGTCAAGGTATGCACCACGATCTGTGGAGGACCCTCATGAGAAAGCGAGGAGATTTAGGGACGGTCTGAGGCCCGAGCTCTGTAGTCAGATGATCGCTCTAAATTTGAGGACTTACAAGGAGATCTACGAGAGGAGCCAGGTGATAGAGCGGGACTTGAAAGAAAGAAACGCCGCAACTGGATCGCGGTTCCCATCATTCAGAGATAACCGCCAGATGGGCAAGAGGCCGATGACGGGTAATAGGCGCTTTGTGCCTCAAGTGCGGAAGAATATCGTAAAGCCGTCGAACCCTGCGAATTGGAACTGCAGACTTTGTAGCAGGAGGCATGGAAATGGGCCATGCCCAGTAAGGATAGGAGCATGCTTTAAACGTGGTCAGCTAGGCCATCAGATAAGGATGTGTCCAAACCAAGGTCCGACAAGTTGACCGCAAGGATAGAAGCCACAAGCGGGACCGTCGACTACAATGCCTCAGATTGAGCAAAGCAGACCACCGGCACAGGACAGAGTGTATGCAGTAGCCCGCAGAGAGGCGAAGGAAGCACCAAGAGTGGTCACAAGTACAGTCTACTTGTGCAATCAAGCTGCATACGCATTATTTGACCCTGGTGCCACGCATTCATTCATGTCTACACAATTTGCTAAATTAGTGGGTATGAACTTGAAACCGTTGAACATGATTCTGCATGTTGCCACACCATTAAAGGATAATGTATTGGTTTCAATGGGCTGTACTGACTGCGAGATTGTGATTGGAGGGAGTAAAGAGAGCATTGACTTGGCTGTATTACCTACGTATGACTTTGACGTAATAATAGGAATGGATTGGTTGGGTAAGTAGGGGCAGTGGTAGATTATGGTAGTAAGACAATTCGCTTTTTCCCTGAAGGTCGCCCTAGCTTTGAATTGGTAGGAAGTCGGGGAAGAACCTCGATTCCCTTAGTCACATCTCTTGAAGTGACAAAGTTGATGTCTGAAGGGTGTCAAGCATACTTAGTGGCAGTAATGGACACGACTACCGAAGAGCCAAAGTTAGATAATATCCCGGTGGTGCGTGAATTTCCTAATGTATTTCCCCAAGAGTTGCGAGGATTACCACCAGAGCGGGAAATAGAGTTTGTAATTGAGTTAGCCCCTGGAACGGAGACGATTTTGAAAGCACCTTACAGAATGTCCCTGTCAGAACTAAAGGAGTTAAAGGTACAGATGCAAGAGCTGCTAGATAAATGATTTATCCGACCTAGTGCTTCATCGTGGGGAGCACCGGTGCTATTTGTAAGGAAGAAGGATAGGTCTTTGCATTTATGCATTGACTATCGGTAGCTAAACCAAGTGACATTTAAGAACAAGTATCCGCTGCAGAGGATTGATGTCATGCCCCGAACCCGTCGAGCTCGCGAGCTTCCCTGCAAGCAAACCACATAATCTCTCGCGGTCCCAAGATCCACAATCTAAGTCGAGAGATATAATATATAAATATAAGCATGCGGAAGCGATACTAAAATAAATCCCCGTATAATATAAATTAAGTGGGGCCTGGATAGCATGATAACCATCATATATCATAACATATGGTTCGTACAAATGCCGGCTACTACAATCCACTAACAAACTGGGCGACGGGGTAGTATACCAAAAAGAGTCCCTCATGACATCCAAAAGGATATGGTTGGATCGCCCAAAAAGCTCAGGCCAATGATCTGGGGTCCTAAGATGAATTGCTGGAATCCTCAATATCCTCGGCATCTTTCGTCAGCTCGTACTCGAAGAAGGTCTCGGATGGGACCTCGATAGAATCCTCCATGGTCGCCTCATGAGACGGCTTAGCAAGGTCCTCCTCGGTCGCCTCCAAGACGATGACCTCATCCTCCTCCACTGTAAAGTCCAGCATCAAGGTCTTCTCTGGCCCGTTCCTAGAACCAACTATAGACCCCTCTAGTAACTCCTGCTCCCCAGCAATTTGACACCAAGTAGGGATAACACCCTGAGGTATCTCATGGGGCTTCAGCGGGCCAATCTGCTCGTCCCCGACCCTCTTAAACCATGCCTCGAACTTATGAGGCTTCTAGTTAGGGCTACCCTCGTCAACCCATATAACCGTGCATTTCCTCACATAAATGTTCCCCTGACTATCCGGGAACTCATCAAAATACGTCGTCATCTCCTTAGGGTCCCCAAAATGTATAGGCCACATATCTAAGGCCTAGGATCTGTAAAATAAGGGTCCCCAAAGGGGTGAGATATTCATCTCAGTAAAAGAATCCTAACCCTAGGTCAGGTCGACCATCCGCTCAGGTAGTCGTACACCCCAATAATTCCACTCACAGGCATATCAAGCATAAATCAATACGACAACGACATACAGATGACAGGCATGCAACTATGACAACATGTCACACTCAGATGATAATGCACACCTCCTCCGCCATCTCACCACAACCACCTCTTCCTGCTGGCCTCAATCTCCAGCCCGCGATCTCGTCGCATCAGGCTCGGTCTGCGTAAACGCATCGGACCGTCATCGGCAACCCGTGCAAACGCTTCAGGTTCTGATGAATCTCCACGCCAATCTCATCATCTCACACCTTCGGCACGCGAATAGTTCGCATCAGGACCCTGGCCATCTCAATCCCGCGATTTCATCGCATCAGGGCACCACACAACATCAACTCCACCCCGCGATCTCGTTGCATCAGGGTATCCACCTCCCGCCTCGCGTATCATACGCCTCAAGGCCTCGCCATGTCATGCTCATGCCATGATTTTAATTCAATTTCACAGATCAAACAACAGGTGCAACTCATGTACAGTTTGAATGCTCATGGCATGCAAGGCAATCAAATGACACACATATATGGCGAATAATTTCAAGCATAAACAATAACATACATAAACCCCCTATAGCCACTCAGGGCATACCAAGAGCTATCCCCTTGGAAACTCTTCATAAATCAATCAATTTCAATCTCAACTCATCCAATTGAATCCAATCTCCCTATCCTAAGTTAAGAATTCCCTTACCTTTGACTTGATAACAAAAATTTCTCCTTGCGATTGCCTCAAGGTCTCGGCCAAACTAATCCAAGGGTCAATTCACCGCGCAACCTAGAATATTCAACCGATTCGTCAAATTTCCATACCTAATTCCTCAATCCATGAACCATAATCATCCATAACCCAACTCTTATTATCTTAACATGTCTTAATCCTTAATTTGAGTCCCAAAATTCAACCATCATTAGCCCAACAGATTCGGTTTGCCCGGCACCGAACCGGTCCTCTTTGGTTTCGTGCAAATTGAACACAACCGGTCCTCAATCTACTCCTAAATCCATCATTCAATCATCATCCTACCTCTTAACATGTCTATCTAAGAGTTTGAGAGGCTCACCAAAGGTTTCAAGTTGATTGGTCATCGTTATCCCGTTGAACGTCGCCGGTTCTTCCCAAGTCAAAATCCAGGAGTTTCTGTGCAAGGTTTACATGATCGGTTCATGGTCAAAACTTAATCAAATTGAACCCTAATTTTTATCACAGATTCATACATATGTCTACTTGATTTCCACCAAATTTGGCCTCAAAACTTCAACAATTAGGCCTTCAAAAGGATTAGAAACCGGACATACCTATGGTTGAGTACTATTCTGTCGGCTCTCGGGAAAATGCTTGCTCGGGACTCCTTGGTTCTCCAAATGACACGATTATTGTTCGAGGAGTTCGGCAAGACGTAGATCTACGTTAGTGTAGTCAGCTGGTAGTCGGATGGTGGCCATAAGTAGTCGCCGAAGGAGCCGAACAGAGACAGTAGATCTGGTCGTCAGGTAGCAGATTGAAGAGGAAAGAGAAGATGGTTTTTGATGGTCTTGGGGTTCAATGGCCGGTCAAATAGAGTGAAGAGAGAGAGAAAATGGGTATATACAAAGCCTTGGTTAATGGTTGAATGGTAAGTTTGAAAAAGTTGACTTGACTACTCTTTACACCATCCATTGACACTTGTCCCCCTGTCGATCATCCTTTGATCCAATGGCCCATAATCCTCCTTGAATTCGGCAGCCTTGAGGGGAGTTCAATGTCCAAAATGCCCTTCTTCAAATGCATGGGCAAGGTTTTAAACTTAAGAGGCAAAATGGTAACTTTACCCCCGACGTTCAGAACGTCATTTTTCTCGTTCCATAATCCTTTGATAGGGCGACGACCAATTCGAATAACGTTGGAATTCTTGATTTTCCACTTCAAACTTTTCAAGACTCGTTTATGATGATTTCCTCTATCAGACGTAGTTCCAGCCTATCTCGAACCGACGGGTGGCTCTTGCGGACTTTACGCGTATCGACCCCGTCATTCACATCACATTTAGGGCTCATCAATTCATGGCGGCTTTGGTTGTCATGTAATTGTGAGGGTTTATCACTAGTCCCTATGGTCGCGATCTTCAATGTCCGATTCAGGAAAATTTTGCAAATCATACGTTGGTTAAGCGGCATCGCCCGCGCTCCAATCGTATGACACTCGCAAGGCGTTCCTTAATCATTATTAGATCAGCCTTTTTGTGGTTCTAAATATCCTCTCGAGAATTCTTATGGTCAAAGCGTCATTTCCCATTCGAATTCCCTAGGTCCACATACCATGTCTTGCGTCAGCCTTTCCCTTTTGGTCAGTCTACTCGAATTAATCAGATTCGAGCGAGATATGACTAAAATACATCTCTAGATTCATTTCTCATTAATGAGTCTGAAATTGAATGGAAATCAGAATGTCACAATTGATGATCTTTTTGATCAGTTGCAAAGAGCAGCAGTGTTTTCGAAAATTGACTTGAGAACTAGATATCCCTAACTGAGGATCAAGAAGGAAGACATACCTAAGACTGCTTTTAGGATAAGGTATGATCATTATGAATTTACGGTGATGCCGTTTGGATTGACTAACGCTCCAGCTGCTTTTATGGACCTGATGCTTTCAGGACAAAGTATGGTCATTATGAATTTACAGATTCGTCATAGTCTTTATTAATGATATCTTGATTTACTCAAGGAGCGATGCAGAACATGAGGAGCACCTAAGGATTGTGCTACAGACTTTGAGAGAGCACATGCTCTATGCGAAGTTGAGTAAGTGTGAGTTTTGGCTGGATCGGGTAGCTTTTCTTGGTCATGTGGTGTCTGGAGAAGGGATTGCAGTGAATCCTGCAAAGATTGAAGTAGTAACCAATTGGTCGAGGCCTACTACAGTCACGGAGGTCAGAAGTTTCTTGGGATTGGCAGGATACTACAGACGTTTTGTGGAGAACTTCTTATCCATAGCCATCCCACTGACACGGTTGATGAAGAAGGAAACAAGGTTTGAATGGATTGATAAATGTGAGCAGAGGTTTCAAGAGTTTAAGCATAGATTGACGACCGCACCAGTGCTGACCATTCCGTCGGGACTAGGAGGTTATGAAATATACAGCGATGCTTCGCTAAAAGAATTGGGTTGTATGTTGATGTAGCACGGAAGAGTAGTAACCTATACATCTAGACAGTTAAGGCCACATGAGATGAACTATCCAACTCATGACCTGGAGTTAGCGGCAATTATATTTGCTTTGAAAATTTAGAGACATTACCTATGTGGCGAGAAGTTTCAGATCTATACCGACCACCAAAATTTAAAGTATCTGTTTTCCCAAAAATAGCTGAATATGAGGCAGCGTAGGTGGATAGAGCTGCTCAAGGACTATGATTGTGATATATTATATCACCTTGGGAAAGCAAACCGAGTGGCAGATGCGCTGAGTCGGAAATCAAGCATCGCATGTCTGCTAGTGAGAAATTGGTCGATGATAGAAGATCTGAGGGATTCTGAGTTCAGACTAGAAGTTTGTCAGCTGTCTTGCTCGATAGCTACGTTGAGGGTAGAACGTGAGGTCCAGGAAGGAATAAAGGCCTTACAATCTACGGACCCAGAGATCTAGAAGATCCTCGAGATGGATGCGACGAAGAGAAAATCAGAATTTCAGGTGTCTGAGGACGAAATTTTGAAGTTTAGAGGATGATTGTGTGTGCTAAATGATGAAGGACTCAGGGAAAGAATTTTATCAAAGGCTCATAGGAGCAACTACAACATCCACCTTGGAAGTACAAAGATGTACCAGAATCTGCGACAGCATTATTGGTGGAACGGAATGAAGGTGGACGTAGCAAAATACGTGGCTAAATGTTTGACATGCCAGCAAGTCAAAGCCCAGCACTATAAGCCTGGAGGACTGTTACAGCCACTGGAGATTTCGGAATGAAAATGGGAGCATATAACCATAGATTTTGTAATGGGACTCCCAAGGAGCCAGCAAGGTCACGACTCTATATGGGTAGTCGTGGACAGACTGACCAAGTCCGCACACTTTATTCCTGTGTGAAAAGACTTCGCTATGGATAAGTATGCAGAACTGTACATGAGACAAATAGTGAGATTGCACGAAGTGCCAGTGAAGATCACCTCGGATAGGGATCCGAAGTTCACGGTAAATTTCTAGAAAAGTCTGCAAGAATCCATGGGCACTCGATTGTAGTTTAGTACAGCCTACCATCCACAGATGGACGGACAGTTAGAGAGGACAATACAGACGCTGGAGGATATGCTGTGAGCATCTGTCATCGATTTTAAAGGTGGATGGGAAGATCAACTACATCTGGTAGAGTTCGCCTATAATAATAGCTACCAGCAGAGTATCCAGATGGCACCATTCGAGGCACTTTATGGACGAGCCTGCAGAACCCCAATTTGCTGGGATGAAGTTGGAGAAAGAAGTATCACAGGCCCAGAATTAGTAGAGCAATCGGTGGAAGCAGTAAAGATAATTCAAGATAGACTGAGGACGGCACAGAGTCGTCAGAAGAGCTACGCAGATAAACGACGCAAGCCCTTGGAATTTCAAGTGGGCGATCACGTCTTCCTCAAGGTGTCACCAATAAGAGGACTATCGCGTTTCGGAAAGAAGGGGAAGCTGAGCCCAAGGTATGTAGGCCCATTCGAGATATTAGAACGGATTGAAATCTTGGCCTATCGACTGGCTTTGCCGCCCAATCTATCCCAGGTGCATAATGTGTTCCATGTGTCGATGCTATGAAAATATGAACTAGACCCGACACATGTGCTGGATTACGAGACCATAGAAGTGGACGATAGAGTGTCGTACGTAGAGAAGCCAATGAGGATCGAAGACCGGAAGGAGCAAATCCTTAAGAATAAGAAGATTCCACTGGTCAAGGTGATATGGGAGCACCATGGAACTAAAGGTGCCATGTGGGAGAACGAAGAGACGATGAGGCGACAACACCCTCATTTATTTGAGTGATTAAGTGTAATGTAAATTTTGAGGATGAAATTTTTATAAAGGGTAAGAGTTGTGACATTCTGATTTCCAGTCAATTTCAGACTCATTAATGAGAAGTTTATATATATCAAACAATGTGTTGCAGTCATCTTTCGCTCAAATCTGATCAATTTGAGTTGGCTAACCAAAAGGGAAAGGCTAACGCGAGACGAGGCACGTGGACCTAGGCGACTCGGATAAGAAATAGCGCTTTGACCATAAGGATTGTTGAGGGGATATTTAGAACCACCAAGAGGCCGATCCAAGAACGATTAAGGATTGCCTTGCGAGTGTCATACGATTGGAGCGCGGGTGATGCCGCTTAACCAACGTATGATTTGCAAAATTTTCCTAAATCGGACCGTGACGATCGAGACCATAGGGGCTAATGATAAACCCTCAAAATTACATGACAACCAAAGCCGTCATGAATTGATGAGTCCTAAATGTGATGAGAATCACGGGGTCGATATGCGTAAAATTCGCAAAAGTCGCCCGTCGGTTCGAGATAGACTGAAATCACGTCTGATAGAGAAAATCATCTGAAACGAGTCTTGAAAAGTTTGAAATGAAAAATCAAGAATTCTAACGTTTTTCGGATCGGTCGTCGCCCTATCAAAGAATCCTGGAACGAGAAAAACGACGTTCTGAACGTTGGGGGTATAATTACCCTTTTGCCCCTAAAGCTTAGAACCTTACCCAAGCATTTGAAGAAGGGCATTTTGGACATTAAACCCTCAAGGCTGCCGAAATTCAAGAGTGAATGAGAGCCATTGGATCAACCTTGAATGATTTAAGGACAAGTGTCAATGGATGCCTTAAAGATAAGTCATGTCCAACTTTTTGAAACCTACCATTCAACCATTGACCAAGGCTTTGAATATAGTCTTCTCATTCTCTCTCCTCACTCATTTGGCTGGCCACACCCAAGAAACCACTGAAAATCCTCTTCTTCCTCCTCCTTCCATCTGCTGTCAACGACCGCCACTGAACCTCCTGTTCAGCCATTCCGACAACATTTTTTGGCCACCATCTGACCACCAGCTAACCACATCAACGTAGATCTACGTCTTACTGATATCCTCGAACAAGAATTGAGCCATTTGGAGCACCGAGGAGTCCCAAGCAAGCATTTTCCCGAGAGCCAACAGAATAAAGCTCAACCTGAGGTAGGTCCGATTTCTAACCCTTTTGAAGGCCGAAATGTTGGAATTTTGAGGCCAAATTGGGTGAAAATCTAGTAGACATGTGTAGAAATCTGTGATAAAAATTGGGATTCAATTTGATGAAGTTTTGACATTGAATCGATCTTGTAAATCATGGACAGAATCTGCCGGGAAAACTGACTTGAGGAATCCAACGACTTCAAAGGGATTCCGGCGACCATTTGACTTCAAACCCTCAGTAAGCCTCAAGAACGCTTAGATAGACATGTTAAGAGGTAGGATAGTGAGTAGATGAAGGATTTGATGAAGATTTAAGGCTGAAAGTGCACGGTTTGCACAAAACCGAAATAAATAGGTTCGGTTCTATGCAAAATCGGTTCTGGTGAGAGCAAGAACAGATTATTATGGGACTCAAATGGATGTTTAAAACATGTTAAGATGTTGAGGATTATGCTATGGAGGATTAGGATTCATGGATTGTTGAATTGGACTTGGAAATTGATGGAATTGGTTGGATTTTATTAGGTTGCTCGTTGAGTTTGGTCTTGGACCATAGGAGGGTGAAACTTTGAGGATCCAAGAAGTGATTTGGTGATATCAAATCCAAGGTAAGGGAATTCCTAAACTTAGGATAGGGAGATTGGACTCAATTAGGTGAGTCGGGGGTTGAATTGATTGATTTATGAGGATTTGTCCAAGGGGATAGCTTTCTTTATATCCTAAGACGTTATAGGATGTTTGCGCGTGACATTGTTTGTGCCTGAGTCGTTTTCCATGCCCGGATACCATTTGATTTGCTTTGCATGCCACGAGATTTATGATTTGCACTTGAAATTGGCACTTAGCATTGTGTGTGTGCAAATGAATTTGGAAATCATGGCATGAGTTATGATTGTAGCATGAGCATGACATGGCAAAGCACTGAGGCGTATGATACGCAGGGTGAAAGGTGGATACCCTGATGCGACGAGATCGCGGGGTGGAGTTGATGTTGTGTGGCGTCCTGATGCGACGAGCTACGGTCCTGATGCGACGAGCCACGGTCCTGATGCGAAATATTCGCGGGACGGAGGGATGAGATGATGATATTGGCCTGGAGATTCATCGGAACCTGATGCATTTACGTGAGTTGCCGATGAAGGTCTGATGCGTTTACACGGACCAAGCCTGATGCGATCTAATCGTGGGCTAGAGATTGAGACAGGCAGAGATTGATGGATGTGGTGAAGTGGCAGGACGGGTGTGCATGACCATCTGAGTATGACATGAGGTCATCATTGCATGCCTGTCATCTGTATGTTGTTGTTTCATTGATTTGTGCCTAATATACCTGTGTGTTTATGAGTTTGGAATGATTGAGGTGTACGACTACCTAAGTGGACGGTCGACTTGACCTAGGGTTAGGATTCTTTTACTGATATGTGTATCTCACCTCTTTGGGGACCCTTATTTTTATAGATTTTAGGCCTTAGATGTGTGGCCTATACGTTTTGGGGACCTCTAGGAGATGATGGCGCATTTTTATGAATTCACAGATAGTCAGGGGAACATTTATGTGAGGAAATGCATGGTTGTATGAGTTGACAAGGGTAGCCCCTGACTGGCAGCCTCCTAGGTTCGAGACATGGTTTAAGAGGGTCGGGGACGAGCAGATTGGGCCGCTAAAGCCCCACGAGATACCCCAGGGTGTTATCGTTGCTTGGTGTCAGACTGCTGGGAAGCAGGAGTTACTAGAGGGGTCCGTAGTTGGTTCTAGGAACGGGTCAGAGAAGACCCCGACGCTAGACTTTACCGTGGAGGAGGATGAGGTCATCGTCCTGGAGGCGACCGAGGAGGACCTTGCGGAGCCGTCTCACGAGGCGACCATGAAGGATTCTATCGAGGTCCCATCCGAGACCTTCTCCAAGTACGAGCCAACGGAGGATGCCGAGGATATCGAGGATTCCAGTGGTTTATCTTAGGACCCGACTTGAGCTTTTTGGAGGCGACCCGACCTTGTCCTTTTGGATGTCATCAGGGACACTTTTTGTGTACTATCCCGTCGCCCAGTTTGTTAGCGGATTGTAGTAGCCGGCATTTGTACGAACCTTATGTCTTGATGTGTGACTGTTATCATGCTATCCAGGTCCCACTTAACTTATATTTTGTACGGGGATTATTTCAGTATCGCTTCTGCATGCTTATGTTTATATGTTATCTCTTGACTTGTTCGTGGATCTTGGGACCACGAGAGATGTGTTGTTTGCTTGCAGGGATGTTCGCGTGCTCGACGGATTGGGGCGTGACATACTCGCTGATGTGGCTTGTCGAAAAACCTACGTTGACTTATTTTAACATTAAACCTGCCACCATGGCTGTCACGCCCCGCACTCCCTCAGGCACGAGCGCGCGAACATCCCTGCAAGCAAACCAACATAAATCTCTCGGCGGTCCCAAGATCCACCAATAGGAGTAGAGAGATATAATAAACACATCAAGCATACGGAAGCGATACTCATATAAAACCCCGTACAATATATATATATATATATATATATATATATTAAGTGGGACCTTGATAGCATATGTCATTAATACATCAAGGCGTACTGTTCATATAACCCGAATACTAAACCTGCTAAACAAAAAGGCGACAGGGTAAGCATGTCAAAAAAGATATCCACAAAATTCGTCAGGGATAGGGTCAGGTCGCCAATCAAAAGATCAGGTCGCCATCAGGAGTCGCCTAGGAAAAACCGCTAGAATCTCCGGTGTCCCCAGTCTCTTCTGTCGGCTCGTACTCAGAGAAAGCCTCTGACGAAACCTCGACAGAGTCCTCCATGGTTGCCTCCTGCGACGGCTCGGCCAGGTCTCCATCAGACAACTCCACCACTATGACCTCGTCCTTCGGCGGTGGCACAGAATGCTCTGCTGTCGGTGTCCGTTCTGGGCCATTCCTAAACCCAACCACCGACCCCTCGAGAAACTCCTGGTCCGCTATCGTTTGGCACCAGTCGGGTATGACACCATCCGGCACCTCATGGGGCTTCAGTGGCCTGACTTGTCTATCCCCGTCCCTTCTGAACCATGCCTCGAACCTGTGAGACTTCCAGTCCAGCTTGCCCTCATCGACCCACACCACTGTACATTTTCTTAGATAAATATTCCCCTGCCTATTGGGGAACTCATCATAGAAGGCCGTCATCTCTTTCGGATCGCCAAATCGAATAGGCCACATTCCTAAGGCCTAGGATCTGTAAAAAGAAGGGTTCCCCAAAAGGGGTGAGATACACATCTCAGTAAGAAAAACCTAACCCTAGGTCAGGTTGACAATCCACTCAGGTAGTCGCGTTACTCGACTGATCCAAATTCATGAACACATAGACATAACAATCACAACTCAATAAACAACAACATACAGAAGACAGGCGTGCATTTATGATCTTGTGTCACACTCATATGCACATGTATACTCGACCTGCCACTTCACCACATCCATCAACCTCTGTCTGCCTCATTCTCTAGCCCACAAATTAGTCGCCTCAGGCTCGGCCCGCGTAAACGCATCAGACGGTCATCGGTGACCCACGTAAACTTATCAGGCCCCGTTTCATCTCCAGACAAGGTTTATGAGCTCATACTCCGTCCTGCGAATAATTCGCATCAGGACTGTGGCTATCTCAACCCTACGACTTCGTCGCATCAAGGCGCCACCTAACCATACTTCACCCCGTGACCTCGTCGCATCAAGGTCTCAACCTCCCGCCCCGCATATCTCACGCCTCAGGGCCTTGTCATACCATGTTCATACCACATCACATCATATGCATTGATTTTCAATTCAATTTTACACTCGCTGGCAAACGCGCATTCAATGCATTCCATAAATTCCGTGGCATGCAAGTCAATTCAAATGGCATACAAACATGACAAACAACTCAGGCATATATATAATGTCGCACAATCATATTTTAACGTTTTAGGACATATCAAGGTTACCCCGTTTGTCAATTTTTCATAAACTAATCCAATCAGCCCTTGACTTACCCAATCGAGTCTAATTCCCCAGTCTCGATTTAGAAATTTCCTTACCTTAGCTTGACAACACCAATTACTCCTCTTTGAGCTTCAAAGTTTCGGCCAACACCAACTCCAAGGGTCAATTTGTTGCACAACCTAGAATATTCAATCGATCCGTCAATTTCCAAGTCCAATTCCTTAACTCTTCAATCCCAATCATTCCTAACTTAACCCCCAACATCTTAACACATCATAAACGTCAATTTAAGTCCCATAAGTTTCTGTTCTTGTAACCCACAAAATTGGTTTTGCACATAACCGAACCGGTTCACTTCAATTCTGTACAAACCTAGTGTTTCTAGCCTTCAATCCTTCGTAATTCCTTCATTCAAGCCTTATTCTACCTCTTAACATGCCTACATAAGGGTTTGGGAGGCTCAACGATTGTTTGGAGTCGGTTGGCCGCCGGAAAGTCGTCCGAAGTCGTCGGAACGTCCAAGCATAGAATACTGGCAGTTTCTGGGTAAACTGTTCAAGGGCAGTTCATGATAAAAAAATTATCAAATAAATCCCCAATTTTTAACACAGAACCATCTATATGTCTACTTGATCTCCACCAAATTTGAGCTTCTGATTCTAAGGTTTCGGCTGTTAAATCAGAATCGAACCTACCTCAAACTGGAGCAGAATCTGTCGGCTCTTGGAAAATTGCTTGGCCTGAATTCCACAGTGCTCTAAACGGCCTGATTCTTATTGGAGAACGTCGACAAGACGTAGAGCTACGTTGGGAAGGTCGGCCGGCAGTAGATGATGGCCGAAGGTGGCCGTCGGAACTGGCAAAAGAAGAGGCTGAACCTGGTCGGCATCGGGCAGAATAGAGGAAGGAGATGAAGATGATGTTCGATGCTCTCTCTCTCTCTCTTGGGTGGTGGCTGAATGAAATGAGGTGGAGAGAGAGAAGAGAAAGTGCTATATTCAATTTTTGGTCAATGAGGTTGAATGTTAGGTGTGGAAAAGGTGAAATGACCCTTTAGGGCTTGATCTTTGACACTTGGCATTTGCTTTACCAATGAAGATCCAATGGCCATTTCTTGTCCTTCATTTTCGATAGCCAAGGGGGGCATAATGTCCAATTTGCCCTACTTGATTTGTGTAAGTAAGGTTTCAAAATTGAGGGGTAAAAAGGTCATTTTACACCCAACGTTTCGAACGTCATTTTTCTCGTTTCAAGAATATTCGATAAGGCGACGACCATTCCAAATGAAGTTGGAATTCTTGATTTTCCATTTCAAATCTTTCAAGACTCGTTTCTGATTGTTTCCTCTATCAAACATGATTCTAGCCTATCTCGAACTGACGGGAGGCTTTTGCAGACATTGCGCGTATCGACCTGTGATTCATATCACGTTTAGGACTCATCAATTCATGGCGGCTTTGGCTATCATGTAATTGTGAGGGTTTATCACTAGTCCCTATGGTCTCGATCGTCACTATTCAGTTTAGGATAATTTTGCAAATCGTACGTTGGTTAAGCGGCAACACCCACGCTCCAATCGTACAATGCTCGCACGGTAATCCTTGATCGTTCTTAAATCGGCCTTTTAGTGGTTCTAAATATCCCCTCGACAATCCTTATGGTCAAAACACCATTTCCTATCCGAGTCGCCTAGGTCCACGTACCTCGCCTCGCGTTAGCCTCTCCCATTTGGTCAGTCTACTCAAATTGATTAGATTTGAGCGGAATATGACTGAAATACATCGCTTGATATATATAAACTTCTCATTACAGAGCCTGAAGTTGACAGGAAATCAGAATATCACAACTCTTCCCTCTTACAAAAATTTCATCCTCGAAATTTAGATTACACTTAATTACTCTGATAAATGGGGTGTTGTCGCCTCATCGTATCTTCATTCTCCCATGTGGCTCCTTTCGTCCCATAGTGCTCCCATACTACCTTGACCTATGGGATCTTCTTATTCTTGAGGATTTGCTCTTTTTGGTTCTCGATTCTTATTGGCCTCTCCACATAAGACACTCTGTCATCCACTTCTATGGCCTCGTGATCCAGCGCATGTGTCGGGTCAGGTTCGTACTTTCTTAGCATCGATACATGGAATACGTTATATACCTGGGATAGATTTGGCGGCAGAGCAAACCAGTAGGCCAAAGTCCCAATTCTCTCCAATATCTCAAAAGGGCTTACATATCTTGGGCTCAACTTCCCTTTTCTTTCGAATCGTGACAGTCCCCTTATTGGCGACACTTTGAGGAAGACGTGATCACCCACTTGAAATTCTAGAGGCTTGCGCTGCTTGTCTGCATAACTCTTCTGGCGACTCTACGCCGTCCTCAGTCTATCCCAGATTACCTTCACTGCTTCCATTGATTGTTCTATCAATTCCGGACCTGTCATACTTCTTTCTCCTACCTCGTCCTAGCAAATCGGTGTTCTGCAGGCTCTGCCATAGAGTACCTTAAATGATGCCATCCATATACTCTACTGGTAGCTATTATTGTACGCAAACTCTACCAAGTGCAGCTGCTCTTCCTATCCGCCCTTGAAATCTATGACGCATGCTCTCAACATGTCCTCGAGCGTCTGGATCATCCTTTCTGACTGTCCATCTGTCTAGGGGTGGTACGCCGTACTGAACTGCAGTCGAGTCCCCATGGCTTCTTGCAGGCTCTTCCAAAAATTCACTGTGAATTTCGGATCCCTATATGAGGTGATCGTCACCGGCATTCCGTATAATCTTACTATCTGCCTCATGTACAGCTCTGCGTACTTATCCACAGCGAAGTCCTTTCGTACAGGAATGACGTGGGCGGACTTGGTCAATTGGTCCACGACTACCCATATCGAGTCGTGACTTCTCTAGCTTCTCGGAAGTCCCATTACGAAATCCATGGTTATGTGCTCCCACTTCCATTCGAAAATTTTCAGTGGCTGCAGCAGTCCTCCAGGCTTACAGTGCTGCGCCTTCACTTGCTGGCAAGTCAAACATTTTGCAACATATCTTGCCACGTCTACCTTCATTCCGTTCCACCAATAATGTTGTCTCAAGTTCTGGTACATCTTGGTACTCCCAAGGTGGATACTATAGTTGCTCCTATGAGCCTCTGTCAAAATTTTTTCCTTGAGTTCGTCATCCTTTGGTACACATAACCTTCCTCGAAATCTTAAGAGTCCATCCTCAGACACCTGGAATTCTGGCTTCCTCTTCGTTGTATCCATCTCAACTATTTTTTGAATCTCCGGGTCCGTAGACTGTAATGCCTTAATCCCTTCTTGGACCTTAGGTTCTACCCTCAGAGTCGCTATCAAGCTGGATAACTGATCGACCTCTAATCTGAATTTAGAATCTCTCAAGTCCTCTATCGTCGACCAACTTCTCACTAGCAGGCATGCAATACTTGACTTTCGACTTAATGCATCTGCTACTCTGTTTGCTTTCCCAGGATGATACAATATCTCAGTCATAATCCTTGAGCAGCTCCATCCACATGCGCTGCCTCATGTTCAACTCTTTATAGGAAAATAAATATTTTAAACTCTGGTGGTCTGTATATATCTTGAAACTTCTCGCCACAAAGGTAGTGCCTCCAAATTTTAAAGGCTAATACAATTGCCACTAGCTCCAAGCCGTGGGTCGGGTAATTCATCTCGTGTGGCCTCAACTACTTGGATGTATAGGCTACTACCCTTCCATGCTGCATCAATACACAGCCCAATCCCTTCAGCGAAGCATCGCTGTAAATCTCATATCCTCCCGGTCCCGACGGAATGGTCAGCACTGGCGCGATCGTCAATCTGTGCTTAAGCTCTTGAAAACTTTACTCACATCTATCAGTCCATTCACATTTCGTTTCCTTCTTCGTCAACTGTGTCAATGGAACGGTTATGGAAGAGAATTTCTCCACAAATCGCCTATAGTATCCTGCCAGTCCCAAGAAGCTTTTAACCTCTGTGAACGTAGTAGGCCTCGGCCAGTTGATTACAACCTCTATCTTTGCAGGGTCCACTGCAATCCCTTCACCCGACACCACATGACCCAGAAATGCTGCCTTGTTCAACAAAATTCACACTTACTCAACTTGGCGTACAATGAGTGCTCCCTCAGGGTCCTCAATGCAATTCTTAAATGCTCCTCATGTTCTGCATCGCTCTTCGAGTAAATCAAGATATCGTCAATGAAAATTATGACGAATCTGTCTAGAAACTCCTTGAATACTCGATGCATTAGATCCATAAATGCAGCTGGGGCGTTAGTCAATCCAAACGACATCACCGTAAACTCGTAATGACCATACCTTGTCCTGAATGACGTTTTCGATATGTCTTCCTTCTTGATCCTCAGCTGGCGATACCCCGTCCTCAAATCAATCTTCGAAAATACTGCTGCCCCCTGCAACTGATCGAATAGATCGTCAATCCTCGACAGCGGAGACTTATTCTTCACTATCCCTTGTTTCAGCTGCCGATAATCAATGCATAGTCATGGAGATCCATCTTTTTTCTCACAAACAGTACCGGTGCTCCCCATGGCGAAGCGCTAGGTCGAATGAATCCTTTGTCAAGTAGCTTTTGCATCTACACCTTTAACTCCTTTAATTCTTAAAGGGACATCCTGTAAGGTGCTTTCGATATCGGCTCCGTCCCAAGGGCTAATTCAATTACAAACTCTATTTCCCGCTCTGGGGGTATCCCTGGCAATTCCTGGGGAAACACATTAGGGAACTCACGTACTACCGACACATTCTCTAACTTTGGTCCCTCGGCAGTCGTATCCATTACTGCTACTAAGTATGCCCGACATCCTTTAGACATAAACTTGGTCACTTCTAGAGATGAGACTAAGGGAATTGAAATTCCTCCTCGACTTCCCACCAACTCAAAACTAGGGCGGTCTCTCGGATAAAACCGAATTGTTTTATTGCCACAGTCTACTATTGCTCCCTTTCTACCCAGCCAATCCGTTCCTATAATCATGACAAAGTCAAACATAGGCAATACGGCTAAGTCGATACTTTCCTTACTTCCCCCAATCACCATCTCACACCCAGCACACCCTAATGAAACCAAGACATTATCCTTCAATGGGGTGGCAACATGCAATGTCATGCTCAATGGTTCCAATTTCATGCCTACTAATTCAACAAACTGTGCTGATACAAAAGAATGCGTGGCACCAGGGTCAAACAATGCATGAGCGGTTTGGTTGCACAAGTGAACCATACCTGTAACCATTCCCGGTGCTTCCTCCGCCTCTCTACGGGCTACAGCATAAACTCTGTCTTGTGCTGGTGGTCTGCCCTGCTCGATTTGAGGTGTGGCAATCGATGGTCCAGCTTGCGGCTTCTGTCTTTGTGGTCGACCTGCCGGAGCTAAGTTTGAGCACGTTCTCATCTGATGGCCTAGCTGACCACACTTGAAACATGTTCTCGTCCTTGCAGGGCATGGCCCGTTTCCATGCCTTCTGCCACAGAGTCGGCAGTTCCAGTTTGCTGGATTTGACGGCTTCACGATGTTCTTTCGTACTGGAGGCACAAAGCGTCTGTTATTCGCCATTAGCCTCTTGCCCAACTGGCGATTATCTCTAAACGATGGGAACCACGATCCAGTTGCGGTATTTCTTTCCCTCAAATCCCGTTCAATCATCTGGCCTCGCTCGTATATCTCCTGATAGGTCCTCAAGTTCAAAGCTATCATCTGGCTGCGGAGTTCAGGCCTCAGACCATCCCTGAATCTTCGTGCCTTCTCTAAAGGGTCCTCCACAGATCGAGGTGCATACCTCGAGAGCCTCGCGAACTCAACTTCGTACTAGTATATCGTTAGCTGGTTTTGACGCAGCTGCAGGAACTCAATCTGTTTCCTTTCTCCGGCGTTTCTGAAAAATATTTATCATTAAACACCCTCTTAAAAGTGTTCCAATTCATGGCCATACCCTCAAGGAAGACTCCGTCCTTGGTGGCAGCCCACCAGTCATTTGTTGTACCTTCTAGTTGGTACGCAGCCAGTAATACCTTTTCCTCATCTGTGCATCTTAGCACCCCAAAAGCCTTCTCTAATTTTTCTATCCACCTGGGCGCTAGCTCGGGATCTCCAATCCCGTCAAACTGTGTCGGCTTTAGTTTCATGAACTGCTCCACCAGATGGTCCATCTGTCTGGCCACCACGATTTCCTCTTGAGGGTTCATCGTTTCATTACTCTAATTCGACTCGCCCTGACTTTCACTTCCACCAGCGTTGTCAGTGTTGGTATTTACGGCTGCTAGGGCAACTCCTACTGCCTAGGCTATGGCAGAGTCCCAATCCTAGGCCTGTCTCTCTATGATGTCTCTGAGTCCTTCCATTGCCCTTAGTAGACCATCCACTCTTGGATCTTCAGCTACGGGTGGCCTTGAGTTAGAGGCTCCGCCTCTTGGTCTTCCAAGTCTTCTAGATGGGTTACTCATCCTTGTTTCTTTCTTTTGAATTTGATCCACCACAAGTTCAACAATGAGTTAGTAACTTACTTATTCGTCCAATCCAGAGTTACTACTCCTTAACAGAAACAGTTATACAACAATAGTACTCTATACACCAATTTCAGAAGCATTTCAATCAATGGCCCATGGCCATTCCTCATTTCCATCCACCCTAGTGATTCACTGAAACCAATCACTTTCATTCATCAGGCAAGCCAAGGTCCAGAAATGACCTTCAATCCTAAGCAGAAAACTAAGTTCCTTATGCCTCGTCACAATCTTACCAAGGTTAAACACCATCCTTAGGTGTCAAGTCACATGCCAAGCATCCCATGTCTTACCCTGACCCGTCTCTTAAGACCTCGCTATCCGTTCTTGTCCCAACATAATCCTCCTTATTACTCCAGTCCTCAAACAACTTTGTATGGAACTGTCCTTGCTTTGATACCAAAATAGGCGGGGATGTCATGCCCTGCATTCCTTCAGGCACGAGCGCATGAACATCCCTGCAAGCAAACCAATAGAAATCTCTCGGCGGTCCCAAGATCCACCAATAGAAGTCGAGAGATATAATAAACACATCAAGCATGTAGAAGCGATACTCATATAAAATCCCATACAATATATATATATATATATATATATATATATATATTAAGTGGGACCTGGATAGCATATGTCATTCATACATCAAGCCGTACTGCTCATATAACCCGAATACTAAACCTGCTAAACAAAAAGGCGACAGGGTAAGCATGTCAAAAGAGATATCCACAAAATTCGTCAAGGATGGGATCAGGTCACCAGTCAAAAGATTGGGTCGCCATCAGGAGTCACCTAGGAAGAACTCCTAGAATCTCCAGTGTCCCCAGTCTCCTCTGTCGGCTCGTACTTAGAGAAAGTCTCTAACGAAACCTTGATAGAGTCCTCCATGGTTGCCTCCTGCGACGGCTCGGCCAGGTCTCCATCAGACAACTCTACCACTATGACCTCGTCCTTCGGCAGTGGAATACTCCGTTGTCGATATCCGTTTCGGGCCATTCCTAGACTCAACCACCGACCCCTCGGGAAACTCCTAGTCCGCTATCGTTTGGCACCAGTCGGGTATGACACCCTCCGGCACCTCATGGGGCTTCAGTGGCTCGACCTGTTTATCCTCGTCCCTCCTGAACCGAACTTGTGAGGCTTTCAGTCCGGCTTGCCCTCATCGACCCACACCACTATACATTTTCTTACATAAATGTTCAGCTGCCTATCGGGGAACTCATCATAGAAGGCCATCATCTCTTTCGGATCGCCAAATCGAATAGGCCACATTCCTAAGGCCTAGGATCTGTAAAAAGAAGGTTCCCAAAAGGGGTGAGATACACATCTCAGCAAGAAAAACCTAACCCTAGGTCAGGTCGACAGTCCACTCTGGTAGTCGCATCACTCGACTGATCCAAATTCATGAACACATAGACATAACAATCACACTCAATAAACAACAACACACAGAAGACATGCATGCATTTATGATCTTGTGTCACACTCATATGCACATGTATACTCGGACTACCACTTCACCACATCCATCAACCTCTGCCGCCTCATTCTTTAGCCCGCGTACTAGTCACCTCAGGCTCGACCCGCATAAACGCATCAGACCATCATCGGTGACCTGCGTAAATGCATCAGTCGCATTTCATCTCCAGGCAAGGTTTATGAGCTCATACTCCGTCCCGCGAATAATTTGCATCAAGACTGTGACTATCTCAACCCCGCGACTTCGTCGCATCAGGGTGCCACCAAACCATGCTTCACCCCGCAACCTCGTCGCATCAGGGTCTCAACCTCCCACCTCGCGTATCTCACGTCTCAGGGCCTTGCCATACCATGTTCATACCACATCACATCATATGCATTGATTCAATTCATTTTTACACTCGCAGGAAAACGCGCATTCAATGCATTCCATAAATTCTGTGGCAAACAAGTCAATTCAAATGGCATACAAACATGACAAACAACTCAGGCATATATATAATGTCGCACAATCATACTTTAACGTTTTAAGACATATCAAGGCTACCCCGTTTGTCAATTTTTCATAAACTAATCCAATCGGCCCTCGACTTACCCAATCGAGTCCAATCCCTCTAGCCTCGGTTTAGGAATTTCCTTACCTTAGCTTGACAACACCAATTACTCTTCTTTGAGCTTCAAAGTTTCGACCAACACCAACTCCAAGGGTCAATTTGTCGCGCAACCTAGAATATTCAATCGATCCGTCAATTTCCAAGCCCAATTCCTCAACCATTCAATCCCAATCATTCCTAACTTAACCCCCAATATCTTAACACATCATAAATGTCAATTTAAGTCCCATAAGTTTCAGTTCTTGTAACCCACAGAACCAGTTTTGCACAGAACCGAACCGGTTCACTTCGGTTCTGTGCAAACCGAGTGTTTTCAACCTTTAATCCTCCTCAATTCCTTCATTCAAGCCTTATTCTAACTCTTAACATGTCTACCTAAGGTTTTGGGAGGCTCAATGATTGTTTGGAGTCGGTTGATTGCCGGAAAATCGTCCGAAGTCGCCGGAACGTCCATGCACAGAATACCGGCAGTTTCTGGGCAAATTGTTCAAGGGCGGTTCATGATCAAAAACTTATCAAATAAATCCTCAATTTTTACCACAAAACCATCTATATGTCTACTTGATCTTCACCAAATTTGAGCTCTAGATTTTAAGGTTTCGGCCGTCAAAAGGGTTCAGAACCGAACCTACCTCAAACTGAAGCAGAATTTGTCGGCTCTTGGAAAACTGCTTGCCCTAAATTCCATAGTGCTCCAAATGGCCTAAATCTTGTTGGAGAATGTGACAAGACATAGAGCTACGTTGGGATGGTCGGCCGGCAGCAGATGATGGCCGGAGGTGGCCGTCGAAACTAGCGAAGAAGCGGCTGAAGCTGGTCGGCGTCGGGCGGAATGGAGGAAGGAGATGAAGATGATGTTCGGTGCTCTCTCTCTCTCTTGGGTGGTGGCCGAATGAAATGAGGTGGAGAGAGAGAAGAGAAAGTGTTATATTCAATTTTTGGTCAATGAGGTTGAATGTTAGGTGTGGAAAAGGTGAAATGACCCTTCATGACTTGATCTTTGACACTTGGCATTTGCTTTACCAATGAAGATCCAATGGCCATTTCTTGTCCTTCATTTCAGCAGCCAAGGGGGCATAATGTCCAATTTTCCCTTCTTGATTTGTGTAAGTAAGGTTTCAAGATTGAGGGGCAAAACGGTCATTTTATCCCGACGTTCCGAACGTTATTTTTCTCGTTTCAGGAACATTCGATAGGGCGACAACCATTCCAAATGAAGTTAGAATTCTTGATTTTCCATTTCAAATCTTTCAAGACTCGTTTCTGATCGTTTCCTCTATCAGACGTGATTCCAGCCTATCCCGAACTGACGGGCGGCTTTTGCAGACATTACGCGTATCGACCCATGATTCATATCACGTTTAGGGCTCGTTAATTCATGGCGGCTTTGGTTGTCATGTAATTGTGAGGATTTATCACTAGTCCCTATGGTCTCGATCGTCACTGTTCAGTTTAGGATAATTTTGCAAATCGTACGTTGGTTAAACGGCATCACCCGCTCTCCAATCGTACGACGCTTGCCCAGTAATCCTTGATTGTTCTTAGATTGGCTTTTTGGTGGTTCTAAATATCCCCTCGACAATCCTTATGGTCAAAGTGTCATTTCCTATCCGAGTCACCTAGGTCCACGTACTTCGCTTCGCGTTAACCTGTCCCCTTTGGTCAGTCTACTCAAATTGATCAGATTTGAGCGGAATGCGACTGAAATACATCGCTTGATATATATAAACTTCTCATTACAGAGTCTGAAGTTGACTGAAAATCAGAATGTCACAATGGCTTGCCGGAAAAATGAAGTCAGCATTAGTGATGGAAAACGATGCCGTCTAGTTATCTAATCTAACAAATCAACTTATTTTAACAGATTGAGGCCAAATTGAAAGAATAAACCTAACCCTAAATTGCTTCGCAGGTTTGAAATACTTCCAATCGGGAGCTTTTCAACTCATTATAATGGTAATGTGAAGCCGAAGTAGGAGAAGCGAGTATCCCTAAGCGTAATTGCCCCTGCGATTAGAAGTTCTTTCAGTTTTGGAGCTTTTCACCCCATATTCGCAATGGCGAACCGAAGTAGGAGAAGTGGGTCAAGAATTTACGAGTAAAGCGAAGAAGAAAGTCGAAGTTGTTGCTATTGTAAGTTGCGGAGTCCTACAAGAACATCGTAGACACAAGACAATCCCGGGTGAAGGTTTATTGGATGCGATAGTTATAGGGATAGCTTTAATTGTGGATATTTCAGGTGGGTAGACGAAAAATTTCCAAACCAAGCAGCCAAGGTGATCTTGCAGCTAATGGAAGGACATGGCGAAGCTAGAGCCATGTCGCCAAATGAGGTCGACGATGCTGACTCAATGCAAGTAGAAATGAAGGGCCTCGAATATTTGATCAACCATTTGAAATAACAAGTTTCAATGATGAAAATTCAAAGGGATACTTATCGAGCGTTGGTTGTATTGTTGGTAACAGCTGTTGTGCGGTTTGTGTTTGTAAGGAAGATCGGTTCTCATAAGAGCCAACTTAGTCTTCCATTGTATAATGAATTTTAGTATTCGAGGCATTGACTGTAAATTTTTGGAAATTGCTTCCCAAACCGGCTAATGATAGTGGCCTGTTTTGGAGTGTTAGTTGAGTAGATAGCATTGTGCTCGATGTTGTGGCTTAATGTTCTCGAATGAATGAATAATATGGCTGGTTTGGATGTTGGTTGGTTATTGATGATGCACATTGATGATGCATTGTGCATAAATTTTGGCTTATAGAAATATCGTTTAAATGTGTTTTGTTTACTCATTGATTTTACTGACTGAGCATGTTGATAAATTTGCTGGATGAGAAATGGAAGCGTGGGGAACACTTATTTAGATGATGGAAATTTCTGTTGATGTGCCTGCAAATAAATTTGTGAATGGTCATATGAATGCTAAAATTATTTTTTAAGTGAACACCTAAGTGCCTAGACTTTGTAAAAGTGAACGCTTGAGTTCATTGACTTTGTAAAACTGAACACTTAAGTGCCAAAATCTTTGTAAAAGTGAACACTTAAGTGCAAAAATCTTATAAAACTTGTGAACATAATTCTTGGATTTGTCCTTTCTCAAAAATACCTCAATAAGTAAATTGATATGCTATCCCTCGTGCATATTTCATAAGTAATCGTGATTCATTAAATTGAAAGGAATAAGCTTCACCCAATGAGCTACATTTGCATCAAACTGTGCCGTGCGGTGCAGTGCAATACAAGTGCACATAAATTTGTGAATGGTCATACGAGTGCTAAAATTATTTTTTAAGTGAACACCTAAGTGCCTAGACTTTGAAAAAGTGAACGCTTAAGTTCATTAACTTTGTAAAACTGAACACTTAAGAGCCAAAATCTTTGTAAAAGTGAACACTTAAGTGCCAAAATTTTTATAAAACTTGTTAACAGAATTCTTGGATTTGTACTTTCTCAAAAACATGTGCATCATAAATTCCATAAGTAATCGTGATTTATTAAATTGAAAGGAACGAGCTTCACCGAATGAGCTACATTTGCATCCAACTAAATTGCACAAAAAGGACCAACTAAAATCGTGCTTCATTAAATTGAAAGCAACTGCAGCAGCTTACAATAGGCAAAAAAAAAAATGTCTCAAAGTAGTCAAAGTAGCTTACATACATCAATGTTGCTGCAACATCCCCTAATAAGCTTGTACCAACATTAAAACAGCCCAGGCAACAAACACTAGAAACCTGCCAGGGATTACGTCACATGAAAAAACAAAAAACCCAAACCGCCATCAAAATAGAAAAGCCATAGTTGGGAGCAACAAACAGATAGCTACCACATCAAAAAAAAACCATGCTCACATCAAAAAACAAACAATTCAATCTCTCATACCACAAAAAATAAAAGCAACTTAAACTATCAACCCTCCAAAATCATCCCCACCACTACCCAAGCTTAATAACACAGTCAGATTGAACTGTTTGCAAATGAGTCATGAGCCTTGCACTCTTTCAGATTGGAACTATAGGCACATCATTAGGTGGGGTTTCTTCTTCAACTCTCTTTTCTGCTAGAGGATCATTTGATCCAGATGGAGCTGATGTTGGTGCTGGGGCCTTCTTTGGTGCCTCCTTTCGAGGTGGCCTTGGCACCCTCGGTTTTGGAACTGCCATTGGCAATTTTTTTGATTGTGCACAGGTTGTTATTGTTGAATTCATTATTTGTACATGCACTTGACTTCTTGTCCTTGCTGCAGTAGCTTGTCTAGTTTAGTGTCCTTGAGATATCATCACATTTGAACTCCTACCAGGCTGCAATACAACCATAATTATTAGTTACCATGCTATAAAATAACTTAGAAATACATACGATACACCTAGTTCTCCCTTACATTGAAAATAACCATGCCAGTTTTATCGTGTGTAAATAATCCATAGCCATGCTCCTTTATTCTTTTCCCAATTAGACCATGTTTTCGTCTTGGTGCCTCTTTTTCTAAAACCATTTGAGTTTTTTTAACCTACATAAGACACAAACAATCACTTCATGCATCGTTTAAAAGTTAATTTCTATTGCACCAGCATTGTTTTAAACTTAATGTTTATTGCACCTGATCAAGCATTGTCTGTTGTACACTGTCTAACTCAGTTGGCCATGTGCTTTGTTCACTTTCAACGATTCCTTCACAAGCTTCCGGTGGCTCAGTTGGTGTTCTTTTACCCCGTCTATTATACATTATCTGAACTGTGCACCTCTGCGTTGACTGAGGTGTCCATGTGCTTTGTCCCACATCACTACTCCTTATGATGTCCCCAACTACCTTAGTAGGTCGAAATTATTTTCGGTAAACTTGGAAAATAGACACAACATGATTAAAATAATTGAAAAAAAAGCAACACAACGACAAAAAAAAGTGTCAAATGACCAACTCCAAGAAAGTACTTCAATTTTGCTTTGCCCCTATAGCTTGTTTTTTTTCTTTTGGCGATCTGCAAAAGGACTTACCATTTTTAAACAGGTGCAACAACAACTACATAAAAAAGTAGAGAAACAATGACCAGACTCACCTCATGTACCGAGTGTTTTGTCCCCGCGCTTTGTCCCCCATCGTTACTTCCTCCGGTGCCCTCACTTACCCCCGCAACCTGAGTTGTTTCTTCTTGAACCTGTAAAATGACACAACATATTTAATGCAATGCAACAACACATACATAAAAAGAAAAATCACCAATCAAATAGTCAACATTACTTCTTATGTTGTCTCAACTGCCCTTTCAGGCTGACCCTGTCTTCTTTTAACCTGCAAATGACATACCATGATTAATATATTTCAACAACTTCAACAAAGAAATGATTCGGTTCATAAGCTCTCAAACATCTTACTTGAAGTTTGCTTCTCTGAGTCGAATGAGTTGTTCTTGGACTTCGTCCTACACCACCACTTCCCCTCGTCCTGTCATCTTGCATTACATCAGTACTCGACTATGTATTGACTTGTTGTCTTTGTTGGACCTTCTTTGTTGGACAATCGGTCTTATTATGCCCTTTCCCATGGCATAATGAGCAGTGAATTACTACACCAACCCTACTCATTCTGTGAGCAGAGAGCTCAATATCCTCCAACCGTCTTTTTTTCTTAAGCCTACCAACTTGCTTCTTCATTGGGAGGGGTTCTGGGGTTTGATGATTTATTTTCTCCCAAAACTTTCTACTTCTTAGAGGTTGCATCATAAATCCATATGAAGCAAGATACTTACTTTTCTTGTAACATTCGTCCACATAATCCTCTGTTTGTAGTCTTTGCCTTTGTATGGCATAAATGGCATGGCGGCAAGGTATTCTAGTCAATTGCCATGCCCAATAGAAACATCTACTTCTGTCCAAATGGACTACATATTTATCACCATCATTCAATACCCTGTGCCCATCGTCTCCATTCCAAGTTGAATAACAAAACCTACTGTCAGCGATGCTCTGTTTCATTTTTTTCAGAATCCTAGGCCCACATTGTGTAGGCTATTTTGCACATTCATCCCGCAACCTTTGCAATCTCGTCATGACCATCAATCTAATGTCCTCAAGCATACTAATGATCGACTTACACCTAGCTCCTATAATCCTGCCATTAAATGCCTCACACAGGTTGTTGCCGATGGCATCACACTTGAATTCTTCACCGAAGAAGGCTCTACACCAATGCTGTGGGTCAGTTTCGAACAATGCCTCAAAAGCTTCCGGTGACAATGCATGTAGAGCTTGTTTCTGAATTCGAAAGTCTGTCATATTTATGCTTTTCGCAATCAGCCAGAATTGCCTCTGCAATTGCTCTCCTTTATACTTCTTTGCCTAATTAGCATATATATGCCGAGCACATAGTCTGTGCTCGGCAAATGGCATCAAATCAGCAATGGCTAGTACAAGTCCCTACACATTAATCAAGAATGCGTAAGCAACAGTTGGTATCCAATAATAGAAACACACTCAAGGTTAAAGAAAAATACCTTTTGTTGGTCACTCGAGAATGCCCAGCCGCTTCCATCGGTTATTTCAAGGTCAGCCAACAGGTTCTTTAAAAACCAGGTCCAAACGTCTTTGTTCTCTCCACCTTCACTACAGCCCATGCTATTGGAAACATTTGATTGTTTCCATCTCTCCCAATTGCGGCCAAAACCTTCTTTTGCATAACCCCTTAAGAAAACACCCATCTAAACCAATGACTTTCTTGCAACCATCTAGGAACCCTTTTCTACATGCCTCGAAACATACATACATCCGATCAAATTGCGTCCCATCACTAGGCAATGGCCTTTCCACAACTTCAACATGAATTCTATTAAGATGATTCTGAAACCTGCATTCCCTAGCATACTCCTAGATTTGTGCATATTCTTCTTTATGCTGCCCCATCAACATACACATCACTTTGTACTTGGCCTTTTTGCATTGAGTGCTGGAAACATTCACGCCTTTTGCTCTTTCACTAGCTGTTTCAGTTGAGGACCTTTAATATCTGGCATGGCCTTAATGGTGCTAAAGAAATGTTTGGCCAGCCATGCACCAGTCACTCTATTATTATCGAAAGCAATATTATATGTGTGTTCCACCTGCAGTGACCAAATTTGGAATGAACAAGCCCTCTTGTTCATTGCAGCATATATATGCCAAGGGCAACTACTATGTGCACATTTTGCTCGAACAACTTCTTTGGTATTTCTAATGAATTTAATATTCCTTTGTTCACTGATTAAGTGCTTTACGATAGCATCTCTAAATCGTTTCGCATCATGAAACTCCATCAACACACATAATATTGGACTTTCACTAGTTGCATCATAAAAAGGAAACTTACTTTTCCTCTGTAGCTGAACTAATTCATCATCCTCATCTTCTAAGCTGCTCTCATCATATTCATCATCATCACCATTCGTTGGAAGTCCGTCGCGGTCTACTGAAGTGCGCTCACTAGCCACTCGAAATGGTTGTTTGATCTTTTGGTGATATTCCCTCACTTCTGCCCTGGCCAGTTCCATATCCTCACCATCACCATCACTTGTGCAAAGTGTATGCACAAGTGTTTCCTCATCTTCATCGTCAACATCCCAGAATGAGATATTTCTTCTGGTCTCTTCATCGAGTCTTGATTCAGAACCGTCATCAATGCCGTCACCACTTGGCTGAGCGTGCACACATAACTCTATCACACGAGCTACATGAGAAGGGTCAACTTCCTGCCCTCTCAGATCTCCATGCAATGCTTCTTCAGCTACTTCGCTTTCAGTACGAGGCTGTGACACTGCTTCCTGATGTTCATCAACATTGTGTTCAACATACATAAAAATTTTGTGACCATGCATGCGATGGTAGACAATATCCTTCACACCGTTATCATCAAATACATGTTTGACACCATCCCTAAGACTTTTACTAGGCATTTGATAGTAAACTTTTTCTATTGTACAATTGGCCTGTTCAGCTATAGCCTTGACAAGGTTTTTATACGACATCCTACTGATGTCGACGAGGACATAATCCATATTTCCCAATCGCATGCCTCTCCAAAAATAAACTTACCCCTTGTCCAAACTCTAAAGGCAGCTGATGTATCACCCATATAAACTCTGCACACAAGGAAAAATAATTCAAGTTAATAGCGAACAGGACAACATAAACATCACTGTCAACTTTAATGATACATAACAGTAGCACTTGCATAACGGCAACACTTTTAGTGACAATACAGACAAACAACTTCTAATCTGTCCCCCACAATCCACTTTAAATAAAGACGATAACTTTAACATTCAGTCCCCACATTAGGCCCCCTACCTAGTTAAAGACGACAACTTTAACATTTGGTCTCCACATTAGGTTCCCAAAGTGTACCAAAAAGGTGAAACTTTAATGGCAAACATAATTTGTCACTCACTGGGCGTTCGGTCAAGGTCATTCACTATTGTTGTTATAAATAAAAATAAAATAAAAAAGGGACTAACCTTCACCAGTGTAGAGTCCCGATTCGTTCCCCTCACAAGCCCTCTTTACTTGAGAGCTTCGACTGAACTAGGTAAACCGTGCGTGAGACAGAGAGCTGGATGAGATTCGTTCGCGTGAGAGGCCCCGATGCTTTAGAGATGCTTCAAACACAAGCGACTGAGGGACCTTCGCTTTCAGTGTTAGAATCGAAACCCCAATTCGTCAAAGTTGGAACAGATGTGTTCGATTTGCTAGCAAATGTGCGAGAGAGGAACAAATTTACCCTAATTCTCTCCTGCAATCTCATTTTACCCTAAATCTATTGCTCAAACGACAACGTCTCCAGTACACAAAGAAACAACGTCGTCTCTTTTAGATCGACGTGGATAGCATTTTCCACGTTGACAAATCAGGCCTTTTCCACGTATTACACGCTAGAAATTTAAAACTAATCCAAAATTACACGTAGGATGGCTGGCTGGCCGGAAATAGCACTAAATTGCACACTTTTACTCCGATTAGGCACTCAAGTGCATACTTTGAAAGTTGATGCACTTAAGTGCACGCCGTACGAAAGTTAAGGCACTCCAGGTGTACTTTTCTCCTTTTTTTTTTGTGTATATTTTGTTGCAGATGGTTGCATGTTATGAAAGCATAGGCTAGAAGCATCTAATCTTTCTGGTCCTTGAATGCATTGTCTAGCAACGACAACATGTATAAGTATCGAAAATGAGGTTAATGGCTGATAGCAGGAGTGGAAATTCTGCTTGGTTTTCGCAACCTATTTTTCTTTATCTTTAGTTTTCAATGGTTAATTATACAGAGGATATTAATTTTGTTGATTCAATTATGAAGCTAAGCCATTAGTGCCCGCTAGAAGGATGTCTGTACATTGTGCATCCACTTTATTTGTCTTCTTCACTTGCAGTAACTGTAGTTGCTTTCTAGCAAGGAAGACAACTATGTGTAAGTATCTAAAGTCAGATTAACGGCTCTAAACATGACTGGAAGTCTGGTAAGAATTTGTAACCTATTTTTTGTTACTCTTTAGTTTTCAAGGTAAAATCACGGATAGGATGTTAAAATTACAGATAGGATGTTAATCTTGCTGATACAGTTACGAAGCTATACTGTTAGAGGCTGCCAGAGGGACACCTATACATTATGCATCTGCCGTATTTGTTTTCTTCAATTGGGGCATCCATGGTTGCCTTTTGTGTCTCCCATAAAAGCGATTATTGCTAATTCTCTTGATAGGATATTCAAGGCCCTAGTGCTCTTCCTTATAGCAAGTTCTATTCCTCTCTCATTTTAAATTTCAAATCTATTCATTTTCAGAGAATGCAAATGGCTCCAGCATGAGATGGGAAAGGAATTTTTGCAAGGGTTCAAATTAATGGAGAAGACTGTTATCAGAGCAGTAATTTCTTCCCTTCTTGTTATATCTTAACTCAGTTTATAGTGGCCATGGTGCTTATTACTTTTTCATGGAAGCATGACACAATTTACCTCCGTTATCGAGGTAAACGAGACTAGCTATGGAGGGAGCATATGGTGCCAAGCAAAGCAACTTGCTTTCCTTTTACTAGAGTCGATGCAACTGGGAATTTAAAAGAAATTTTGCTACTCTGATGGTTCATCATGCATTGAGGAGCTTGCTATACAAATGCTGAAAATTTTATTTGAAGCTCATGACATGGCCAGGATTGAGGTTGGTTTTATCATATAAATTTATCACCTTAAAGATTTTGAAATATCATGGATGATAAACCACTGTGTGGTGCAACGCATACTAGGACTAGGATACTAAATTGATATGCTACATGATTTGGCAGATTGCATATTGGCACTTAAACAAGTGGCCAGTACTCAAACATTCAATAGAAGTTTGCTATAATAGTTTGTTTATCAATTTAGCATATCAGGCTTAGTGTCCCAGCATTACTCTAAAGGTAACGTGTGCACATTGATTTGTAATATAATGGCATATTTTAGGTGAATATATACCTATATTTTTTGCATTGTTATTCTACTGGAAGTTCTTAAACTGGACTTGTGTGGTTTTGCTGTGTTTGTCAGCTTAATATGGTTGATGGCGTAAGAACCTCTTCGGGATTTGGATGGAATTTGTGTTGTGCGAACAGTGTCACAAATCATGCTGGAAAGTTTGGCTCTATTGGTTGGGCTAAATTAGAGAGACAATTTATTGATGAAGCTTAAACATATTAGTTCTCGACAAATCTGCATGTGCTCTTTGTTTCTGGAAATCATGGTCTGATGGCTGATCTTAACTTGTTTTGTCCTTTGGAGACTTATTCATTTGTTAAATGGCAACCCAATATTTAATCATGTCGGATCTTTTCTGAAAGGACTGCCGTTCAAGTGCTGATCCAATGCGAACCATATCTGGATTGCTGCTATCAAGACTTCTGAGGCGTTCAGACATGCCAAAAGCGTTTATCAGGTTACTCTCTTTGTGGTAATTCCTTTACTTCCTAAATGAAATTTCCATTTCATTTTTTCCCTATTTTTCTTTTGCAGAGTTTTTTTGGAAGTGGAATTGCTTGAGAAAGTCTCTTTCCAAGTGCTTCCGTTCAAAATTGTCTCAATGGCATAAAGATATCTCGTTTTTCTGTTATGTGTTATTTGTGCCCATCAATGTATATGCCCATGCTCATTTTCTTTCCATGTTCACCTTCAGATTTATTGAGTGGGCACATGAAGTTATCTCTTCCGGTGAAGATGATGTCATGGCCCCGGAGTTATTTCTTCAAAAGATATGGTGTTGTTTGCTAGAGATGGCATTGTTGCAGTGCTTAAGAATCTATGTTAAGTGAATGGTGTTTTGTTTCTTGAGAAAACTCTCTCTTCCAGTGAATGGTAGATGAATGTATTTTGTTTGCATATTATTATAATATTTAGATCTTGCTTTATCAATGTGAAATGCAAATTTTAGAAATTAAATTTTGTCACGACCCGCGCCCCGAGCATGAGTGTGCGACTCCCTGCAAGCACAAAACTATCTGTCGAGGTCCCAGGATGCATGTATAGGTCGAGAGATATATCATCAATAAAAAAAAACACGCAGAAGCGACAATATAAAACTCCTCCGTACAGATATAAAATGGAACTTGGGTAACGAGAATATCATTAATACATAAGTTCCAAATGTTCATAAAAGAATGCAGTAAACCAGATCTGCCAGTCAGTAGGGGTGACAGGGCGAGTGCAAAAGAGGTCTATCATCATCTCAAAAGGAACAGGCATCAGGGTCACCCTCCAAATATCAGACGAGGAAAGCAGAACACCTAGGTCGTGTTACTGGAGTCATCAGTCTCCTCCGCCTCCTCAATAGGCTCATACTCCGAGAAAGTCTCAGAGCAAATCTCCACCGTATCCTCGAGCGTCTCGTCCGCTGACTGCTCCACCAGGTCGTCCTCGGTAGCCTCGACCACTATAACCTCCTCGGTGTCCTCCAAGGTCGGAGTACTATCAGGACCAATCCTCGAGCCAGCGACAGACCCCTCGCCCTCCATTGAATCCCGAGCGGGATTAAACAAACTGTGTATCACCCCACGGGATACCTCAGTGGGCTTCAGTGGCCTTGTGAAAACATCCCTTACCTTCTTGAACTAGACCTCATATCTATGAGGCTTCCAGCTACTACTACCATCGTCTACCTAAACGACTGTACACTTCCTAACATAAACGGTCCCCTGTTCGTCGGGGAACTCATCAAAATACATTGAGATCTCTTTAGGATCTCCAAAGCGGATTAGCCACATCCTCAAGGTCTAGGATTTGAAAAGAAAGGGGGTCCCATAACGAGGTGAGATATACATCTCAATAAGGTAGGTCCTAACTCTAGGTTAGGTTGACCGTCCACTCAGGCAATTACAATCACAGAAAATTTGTATAAAAACACAAGGGGCATTAAACTTGCACGAATTTACACACGGATGACAAGCATGCAATCATGGCATCATACAATGTCATTAGAAACAAGCACTTTATGCCAAGTCAAATTACACCTTCCACCCCTTTCCAATCTGCTTCAATTTCATGCCCGCATTTATAACGCCTCAGGCTCGATCCGCGTAAACGCATCAGACCGTCTCATTGACAAACCCGTATAAACGCATTAGGTTTTCAATGCCACTCCAGGCCTATGTCGACACATCTCAACTCCGTCTCGCGTTTCAACGCATCAGGACTATGGCCTTCTCAACCCCGCGCCTCGTACGCCTCAAGATGCCATTCAATTCAAATCCCGCGCCTCAGCTCCTCAGGGTATTTGTGACATTCTAATTTCTAGTCAATTTCAGGCTCATTAATGAGAAGTGCATATCTAGAGATGTATTTCAGTCGTATTCCGCTCGAATCTGATCAACTCGAGTAGACTGACCAAAAAGGAAAGGCTAACGCGAGATGAGGTACGTGGACCCAGGGAACTCGAATAGGAAACAACACTTTGGCCATAAGGATTGTCGAGGGAACTAGCAATAGACCCTCACAATTACATGACAACCAAAGTCGCAACGATTTGATGAGCCCTAAACATGATATGAATCACAGGGTCGATACGCGTAATGTCTGCAAAAGCCGCCTGTCGATTCGAGATAGGCTGGAACCACGTCTGGCAGAGAAAACCATTAGAAATGAGTCTTGAAAATTGAAAATGGACAATCAAGAATTCCAACATTTCAATTGGATTGGTCGTCGCCCTATCGAAGAATTTTGGAACGAGAAAAACGACGTTCTGAACGTCGGGGGCGAAATATCATTTTGCCCCTCAAGATTAAACCTTGCCCATGCATTGAAGGAAGGGCATTTTGGAGTTTATCCCTTCCCCCATACCTGCCAAAAATTAGGATGAATGGTGGCCATTGGGTCACCTTGGAAAGACAAGAGGACATGTGTCAATGGATGGTGCAAAGAGAAGTCAAGTCCAACTTTATGCCACCTACCATTCTTCCCCTTTGACCCAAGGTTGAATATAAGCCTTCTATCTCTCTCCTCACCTCATTTTGGCCGGCCATAGCCCCCCTAGAATCATCGAAACCCCAACTTCTTCTTCCTTTTTCATTCTGCTCACTGGTCAGTTTCGGGAGCCACTATTCGGCGCCATCGAAGGCCACCTCCGGCCACCATCTGACCGCCGGCCGACCACACCAGCGTAGATCCACGTCTTTCCGACATCCTCGAACAAGAATCAAGTCCTTTGGAGCACCGAGGAGCCCCAGCCAAGGATTCTCCCAAGAGCCGACAGAATTGGAGCCAATCTGAGGTAGGTCCGGTTCCTAGTCCTTGTGAAGATCGAAATATTAGAATTTTGGAGTCAAATTTTGTGGAGATCTAGTAGAGACGTGTAGGAATCTGTAATAAAAATTGGGGCTCAATTTGATGAAGTTTTGACCATAAACTGGCCTTCTAAACTTTGCACAGAAACTGCCGGGAAAACTGACTTGAGGATTCCGACGACGTTCGACGAGTTTCCAGCGACCAATCGACTTCAAATCTTCGGTGAGCTTCCCGAAACCTTAGATAGACATGTTAAGAGGTAGGATAAGGGTTAAACGAGGGATTTGAAGTTGATTTAGGATGGATAGTACACGGTATGCACAAAATCGAATTGAACCGGGTAGGTTCTGTGCAAGACCGGTTCTGGTGGATTGAAGAGCGGGTGATTTTGAACCTCAAATTGATGTTTAAGACATGATTAGATGTTGAGGATTATGCTATGGAGGATTAGGATTCATGAATGGAGGATTTGGACATGGAAATTGACGGATTGATTGGATTTTATTAGATTGCGCAGCGGGCTCGGCCTTGGACCATAGGGGACCAAACTTTTGAGGATCAAGAAGAGAATTTGTATGGCATCTAATGCAAGGTAAGGGAATTCCTAAACTTATGCTAGGAAGATTGGACTCAATTGGGTGAGTCGAAAGTTGAATGAATGAATTATGAGAATTTGTTCAAGAGGGTAGCTTGGTTGTATCCTAAGATGTTATAGGATGGTCGTGTATAACATTATCTATGTCTGAGTCGGTTGCCATGTTTGGATATCATTTGATTTGCTTCGCATGCCATGAGTGTTAATTGTGCTTGAGTTGCACCCGTGTTTGTATGTGAAATGAAGTAAGGTAATATGGCATGAACATGGCATGGCAAGGCCCTGAGGCGTGTGAGACGCGGGGCGGGAGTTGATACCCTGATGCGATAAGATCACGGGCTGAAGTAATTGTTGCGTGGAGCCCTGATGCAACGAGATCGCGGGGTTGAGATAGACATGGTCCTGATGCGAATTATTAGCGGGGCGGAGAGGCCCTGAGAAGTATGAGACGCGGGGTAGGAGATGTCTACCCTGATGCGACAAGATCGCGGGGTGAAAGTGATGATGTGTGGCACCCTGATGCGACGAGATCATGGGGTTGAGATAGGCACGGTCCTAATGCGAACTATTCGTGGGACGGAGGAATGAGAATACTCTGATGCGATAAGATCGCGGGGTGGAGTTGATGTTGCGTGGCACCATGATGCGACGAGATCGCGGGATTGAAATAGCCACGGTCTTGATGCGAACTATTCGCGGGATAGAATTTATGAGATGATGATGCTGCTTGGAGATTCATCGGAACCAAATGCGTTTATACGGATTGCTGATGACGGTCCGATGCGTTTACGCGGACCGAGCTTGATGCGATTATCGCGGGCTGGAAATTGAGGCAGATAGGAAGAGATGGTTGCGGTGAGATGGCATATTGTTGTTTTATTGATTTATACTGGATATGTCTATGAGTTTATGAGTTTGAACTATTGGATATATGACTGTCTGAGTGGACGGTCGACCTAACCTAGGGTTAGGACCCACCTTACTGAGATTTATATCTCACCCTAGTGGGGGCTTATATTTTTCAGGTTCCAGACGAAGGAAGCACGAGCTTGTCAAGGATTGGCATTTGAAGAGATAGTGAACAATTGTATTTATAATGGATTTGCCTTATGTGATATTGGGTTTGTACTTCTGATTGGTGGAATATGAATTGAACTCATGATAAATTGATTAATGGAATTATGTTGTATTTGTCCTAAGTCATCGGGTGTTAAGTTATTTGTAAAATGGAGTTGTCTTCGCTTTCGCATGCGCACTCTTTTCAGTGCTTGGAATGTTGGCCGTTGGATCCTAGAGCTTTTAAAGAAAAGTATGGCTTGGCGGGATGTACATGTGCTCGCCGGGTTTGGGGTGTGACATCCTCGCGAGTTTGGTATCAAAGCAAGGTCAACTCGATCCAATGTGATTGAGACTTAGAGTGATAAGGAGCGATGACTTGAGGACAATTAGATATCGAGGTCTATAGGACTAGGCATGGATTGTCGAGTCTCGAGGATGGTGAGCTCGAACTTGTGAGGTAATCTAATGGTCCTATAGTTGACTTTAATGGATGACTCTATTATGTGGTGATCAAGGTTTAAGTGGAAGCAAGCTGGGATTAAAGAGTCATAAGCATGGATTTTGAGGTAGTAATTGTGTTTGAGAATAGTAGAGAATTGCCTAAGAATAAAGGGTCAATTGAGGTGTATGATTGTGATCTTGATTTGTCAATGACCCTAGCTCAAGGAGTACGAGTTATAAAGAGAGGGCTAGCATTGGTGGATTTAGGCTTGAACTACATAATATCTTGATAGTTTTAGTTATCGATTGTTATTGACAACGTTGGATGATATGAGTTGAGATAAATACAAGGAGTATCTGAATTGAAGATCAGTTGTGATCGGATGCATAGTGATTTGATTTGAATGATGACTGGACGAGAGATATATAATGAAACATAAGCAATTGACCTGAAGGCAGCTTTGACAGGATAAGTGATGAGGACGGTCATGTTGTGCTTGAGTTTGTGGTTATGAAATACAGGTTGATGAGGGCGCATGCATGAACTTGTCGTTGTTGGACTTAATAAACCGTCACTTGGTATGGGACGACTTGATGGGATACTTATAAACTGTAATGAAACACAGTATGGGACATGTGGAACAGGGCTTTCTCCGTAGATGTATGACTTGGGACAACCTGCAACGGCCAGGTCTGATGAGGGCGGGGAGTGATCACCAGGACAGAGAGGTCCAAACAAGGAGCGGCTCCTAGCAGGCTTCTAAGATGGCAAGAGGCAGAAATGACCCAAGTCATAACTTGAAAGGGAAAACCTAGGTATCAGGTTAAGTCCAAATGTGGATAAGGGATGTGCGGCACGAGATTGATCTTCATCAAGAATGATCGAACGTGTCATGACATGTATAATGGCGCCTATGAGTGGCACAAATAAAAGCTTTGTGCTTGGGGATGGATGCCGTTTGAAAAAGAAAAGTGATGGTTGTGATGGGCCTATTAGGCATGTTTCATGATTATCCTCATGTGAATAGCTGGGCCAAAGTATGTTTGAGGGATTACACAACCTATGGGGTTTATACCCGTTGAGCTGAGGCATGTTGAGAATGAAATAAGTTTGTTGTGATTATGCTAGAGTGGCAAATGCCTTTAGACCTAAAGTATGAGCCTTTGATTCAGTGAATCGCTGTTTGGAGCGCTTGATTGGTAGATGCTTAATTGAGGCTGGCTTTGTAGTAGACGTTAGATGAGGAGTTGCCTCGTTGAGACTGGCTTGAGGAATGATTGCTAACTAAGGATGATTTGAGATCTTTGAATATTTGGCGATTAATTGAGAATTGCCCAAGAACCATTAGAGGGTTGGTTGATGGTGAAAGATATTGAGATGAGCAGCTTGAGATTGATGGACTTGAGTAGATGACTTGAGTCTTGGATTCCTGAAGGGAATCATAGTGGTTCAAGTGACATGAGAACTTGATAGGATTGAAGGACCAAGGTATGGTCGCTAGAGTAGCACTTGGCTTGCGTATGTGAGATACGAAAAGATCCAAGAACTAAGATGGATCATGAGAACTGAGCAAAGATGAGTAACCAGAACGCGAAAATCAGCAGAGCAATTTACTCGAGTTTGTGAACCATGTGCGACCCAAGAGTTGAGTGGGTCGCGAGAATCTTGAATAGAAATGAGAAATTTTTATGAGTAGGCAGGCTCAAAAGGGGCTGCCATTGTTACCCAAGTCACTGAGACAATTACTACTGAGGAGTTAAGTGATGGAAGTCACGAAGAAGTGACTCTGAGTAAGTCTTTTCGAAATTGGATGTGTAGATAGGACCATGAGAGCTTGAAAAAGCTTGTAAGATTATGTATAAGGCTGAAATTGATTGAGTCAGGTAGAGGGATGAGATTCAAAATTGTCTCCCTCTGAATTGAGGGTTTGTGAAAAAAAACCTCAGAGATTTTGGGTTCACTAAAGAAGGAAAGTGACCCTGGCAGGACTATCCCTAAGAGGCTATTAAGGATTGGTGAAGGGTCACTAGAGGAAGGATTTCCACGGAGGCATGAGATTTGCCTAGCCAACTTCTGTTGAGTGTTTGATGGGAAGTATCATCTTGGGATTGCTTGAAAACAAGGGTTGTTTGGATCCTAATACTTTTGCAAGGATCATAAGATGATCGACCAATATGAGACAGAGTTCTCAAGGTCGCGTAAGCCTATGGTAAAAGTGGTCAAAGACCCTTGAACGAGATGAGAAGTCCTTGAGCGGATTGGAACTTGAAAACCATATGGCTGATTATTATTCCTGATTTTGAGGAATGGTGACAGGACTCAGCTAAAGAGGAGAATGATTGAAAGACCTATGAATAAGAGAACTCCTGCTCATGGAATACGAGCAAAAAGATGTTCATTATGAGTATGGAGCATGCCTATGGGAAATAGCTAATTACCTAAGCGTAAGACACATAGTGGAAAGTGAATAGTAAGTCTTTTCTGTTATGAATGAGGTCGAAGAAGAATCGGCATGCTAGATGGCCTGAAGTTAATGATTTCCTAGGATCGGTTGATTGAATTGGAACCATGAGAAATGAAATCATGAGTTGTTATTCCCTAAAAAATAGGGCATTGCTCTTAAAGGGCGATTGGACCATGAATTGGTCATTGACGAAAAGAAAAGTGGAAGGACTTGATAGTCCCAACTAATTGTGATTCTAGTAAATGATTTAGTAAGCGAAAAGAGCGCTTAGAGAATTCTGGCAAAGTGATTTAAGGTAATCGAAGCGACCATTTGACATGGGAATGTATGAGACCCAAGGACAAATAGATATTGTCACTCGAGGTGACTGAGTTGTGGGAAGGAGAATATGAAAGCATGGTGGCATTTGAATTCTGGAGTAAAGGTATCGCTGTCGGCGCAGACTTCAAGGTTGACGTCCTATGAAATAGAAAGGACAAGGTGAATTTGAAGTGAGAAAATGCCACGGAGTGTGTAGTTTCTTCCTTAGGGTAAAAGACCCTATTGTAAAAGGAAGAAAAGCTTTAAATGGTCTTAGTAAGCGTTTGTACCAAGAAAGAGGACGCAGAACTTGAATGATTCCTGGAAGTGAAATCCGAGAGACAATCTTGTAGACAATGTTGAATTCTAGGATGATGTTGACGTTCAGTGGAACGAACGGAATTGGGATAAGGTTGCCTTAGTGAGTATGGAGCTCAGAGGCTAAAGCATTAATGCTTCTCGAGAGAAGAGTGACAAGAATAAATAAAATGTCGTATGGTCCAAGAGGAGACCCGTGATGACAGAGAGCCGAGGTCTGAGCTCTCAAGTGAGAAGTGCGAGAAATAGTTTGGAAGATTCAACATCTGGCAGAAGGAAGTTGATAATCGCCGAACTAAATGCCCAAGGAATGGTTGAGTTAGTCATTACCGTCTTAAGAGGCGATGGTTGAATTCATGTAAGGAACCATGAGAAACATGAACAGTTTTTGAGAGTGTCGTAAGAACTCTAAGAAAATGTCTATTGCATGTTAAATGTGAAGAGCGCAAGTTGTGGGCCTGATGAGATAAGATTCCTTTGTTGTGAGATTTAAAGGAAATGAAATTCATGTGGAGCCTGTGAGGATGGGGACAAATGATGGATCGACTAGAGTCGATGTGAGTTGCGGAAAGTGCAAGCTTCTTGAGATTGATGAATGGCGATAGATGGACCGTTGAAAGATTCCCTACAAGAGCTGTTCCATCGGTGAAATGGACTAAGGACGAGTTATGACACGAATGGGTGAATGAACATGAAAGGAGTTTTTGAGGACTCGAGTTAAGTTGATAACTACGCCATGTATGACGATTCCGATTGGAAATCAAAAAGCTTATGAAGGTCGTAAAGGCATAACAAGACGATGTGAAATGAATATAGTTTGTACGTCGTAACGATAATGCCGTATGAATTGGCATGCTTAGAGCATGATTGAAATTGGTTTGCGAATATTCTCGCAACAAGGTTTGTAAAAATCTTACTTGGGTGGAATAAAATTTCAAGTTTATATCTACTCTAAAAGATATCAAGTACTAGATTTTTGAGAGGAATTGAACAAGAGGCAATGCAGATGTGTAGAATTGCTTGTGGATATGATAGCGTTGCTTAGATAAAGAAAAGACTTCCAATTACGTGAACTATAAGAGATTGAGAACATGGATTGTCTAAAGGGAATTGAAGGCGAGGCATGTGGAATGAAGTGATCACCCAAGTATTTTTACAGCAATACTCATATAGATAAGGAAGGGTGAATCATTTAGCGGATGCCTACAGTTGAAGATTGAGCATGGTTTAATTTGCCATGAAGGGACAGATCTTCCCTCAAGAAATAAGAAATTCAACTCATAAATGGGAAGTTCGTCAATGAACTAGCATGATGGCTATTGGAAACATCTAGCCCGAGGGCCGGAAGGAGATTGAGGTGTACCATGATTAAACACCGATGCTAGAGGGATTATAGAGATGGATGGAACCCTTGAGGTCATTGACGGAAGTACGAGTCCAGCATTGAAGAGAAACGTAAGAAGATGACCTCATTGAAATTCAAAGGGAGAATTATGGTGTTTCCTGGGGATGGCACAAAGATGTGCCAAGATGCATATATATATATATATATATATATATATATATATATATTGGTGATAAGGTTGAAAGTTGAAATTTGTCTATCTTGTAGTCGACCACTAGACGTATCGATGGAAGGGAAGGACATAACAATGAAAGTTGAAAGACCACTTTGATCCAAGGAAAATTTCAGATGGAGTCGAGAACGGATTGCTACGGAAATAACCATGTAAATGTTTAAGGAGCTAAGAGGGCCATAACTCGATTTGGTTAATGGAGGGCAAATTGATAAAGCCCTGGAATCTCAGTTGGCGTGAAAGGAAGCTCAAAAGGAGTAATGCGCCAAAGGGTGTGGACATTAAGAATGCATTCCGACGAGGGCTAGTATTAATGGTGATGGACAATTGAAAGAGATAAGGTGAACGCTCGAAAAGGAACTACTAAGAGATGTTAGGAGTACCGAAAGAGAATGGAGAGGAGCAAATCAGATTGAGGACTAAAGGAGACAAGTCCTAGGGAAGGATGGCTTTGGGTTGGAAACGACGAGCAAGATCGTCAAGCTATGGAAAGGAACATCTAGAAGAGTGAGAATGCGACGATGCGCCAATACCCCAAAGGATTGGATGGATAGAAGGTTGCGAATTTCGAGGACGAAATTTCGTTAAGGGGGGAAGAGTTGTGACATTCTGATTTCCAGTCAATTTCAGGCTCATTAATGAGAAGTGCATATCTAGAGATGTATTTCAGTCGTATTCTGCTCGAATCTGATCAATTCGAGTAGACTGACCAAAAGGGAAAGGCTAACGAGAGACGAGGTACATGGACTCAGAGAACTCGGATAGGAAACAGCACTTTGGCCATAAGGATTGTCGAGGGAACTAGCGATAAACCCTCACAATTACATAACAATCAAGCCACCACGAATTGATGAGCCGTAAACGTGATATAAATCACGGGTCGATACGCGTAATGTCTGTAAAAGCCGCCCGTCGGTTCTGGATAGGCTGCAACCACGTCTGGCAGAGAAAACCATCAGAAATGAGTCTTGAAAATTGAAAATGGAGAATCAAGAATTTCAACATTTCAATTGGATTGGTCATCGCCCTATCGAAGAATTTTGGAAAGAGAAAAACGACGTTCTGAATGTCGGGGGCGAAATTACCATTTTGCCCCTCAAGATTAAACCTTGCCCATGTATTGAAGGAAGGGCATTTTGGAGTTTATCCCTTCCCCCATAGTTGCCAAAAATTAGGATGAGTGGTGGCCATTGGATCACCTTGGAAAGACAAGAGGACATGTGTCAATGGATGGTGCAAAGAGAAGTCAAGTCCAACTTTATGCCACCTATCATTCTTCCCCTTTGACCCAAGGTTGAATATAAGCCTTCTCTCTCTCTCTCCTCATCTCATTTTAGCCGGCCATAGCCCCCCTAGAATCACCGAAACCCCATCTTCTTCTTCCTCTTTCATTCTGCTCGCCGGTCAATTTCGAGAGCCACTATTCGGCGCCTTCGACAGCCACCTCCGGCCACCATCAGACAGCCGGTCGACCACACCAGCGTAGATCCACATCTTGCTGACATCCTTGAACAAGAATCAAGTCCTTTGGAGCACCGAGGAGCCCCGGCCAAAGATTCTCCCAAGAGCCGATAGATTCGGAGCCAATCTGAGCTAGATCCTGTTCCTAGTCCTTTTGAAGGCCGAAATCTTGAAATTTTGGAGTCAAATTTGTGTAAATCTAGTAGAGACGTGTAGGAATCTGTAATAAAAATTGGGGCTCAATTTGATGAAGTTTTGACCATGAACCGGCCTTGTAAACTTTGCACAGAAACTTCTAGGAAAACTGACTTGAGGAATCCGGCGACGTTCGACAAGTTTTCGGCGACCAATCGACTTCAAATCTTCAGTGAGCTTCCCAAACCCTTAGATAGACATGTTAAGAGGTAGGATAATGGTTAAACGATGGATTTGAAGTTGATTTAGGATGGATAGTGCACGGTATGCACAGAACCGAATTGAATCGGGTAGGTTCTGTGCAAGACCAGTTCTAGTGGATTGAAGAGCGGGTGATTTTGAACCTCAAATTGATGTTTAAGACATGATTAGATGGTGAGGATTATACTATGGAGGGTTAGGATTCATGAATGGAGGATTTGGACATGGAAATTAATGGATTGATTGGATTTTATTAGGTTGCGCGGCGGGCTCGGCCTTGGACCATAGGGGGCCGAACCTTTGAGGACCAAGAAGAGAATTTGTATGGCATCTAACGCAAGGTAAGGGAATTCCTAACCTTATGCTAGGAAAATTGGACTCAATTGGGTGAGTCGAAGGTTGAATCGAATGAATTATGAGAATTTGTTCAAGAGGGTAGCTTGGTTGTATCCTAAGATGTTATAGGATGGTTGTGTATAACATTATCTATGCTTGAGTCGTTTGTCATGTCTGGATATCATTTGATTTGCTTCACATGCCATGAGTGTCAATTGTGCTTGAGTTGCACCCGTGTTTATATGTGAAATGAAGTAAGGTAATATGGCATGGCAAGGCCCTGAGGCGTGTGAGACGCGAGGCGAGAGTTGATACCCTGATGCGACAAGATCGCGAGGTGAAGTTATTGTTGCATGGCGCCCTAATGCAACGAGATCGCGGGGTTGAGATAGCTACGGTCCTGATGCCAATTATTCGCGGGACAGAGAGGCCCTGAGGCGTATGAGACGTGGGGCAAGAGATGTATACCCTGATGCAACAAGATCGCGGGGTGGAGTTGATGATGTGTGGCGCCCTGATGCGACGAGATCGCGGGGTTGAGTTAGCCACGGTCCTAATGCGAACTATTCGCGGGACGAAGGTATAAGAATACCCTGATGCTACAAGATCGCGTGGTGGAGTTGATGTTGCGTGGCGCCCTGATGCGACGAGATCTCGGGGTTGAGATAGCCACGGTCTTGATGCGAACTATTCACGGGACGGAATTTATGAGATGATGATGTTGCTTAGAGATCCATCGGAACCGGATGCGTTTACGTGGATTGTTGATGACGGTCCGATGCGTTTACGCGGACCGAGCCTAATGTGATTATCGCGGGCTGGAAATTGAGGCAGGCAGGAGGAGATGATTGTGGTGAGATGTCATGTTGTTGTTTTATTAATTTGTACTGGATATGTCTATGAGTTTATGAGTTTGATCTATTGGATATATGACTGCCTAAGTGGACGGTCGGTATAACCTAGGGTTAGCACCCACCTTACTGAGATTTATATCTTACCCCAGTGGGGGCTTACATTTTTCAGGTTCCAAGCGAAGGAAGCACGAGGTTGCCAAGGATTGGCATTTGAAGAGATAGTGACAAATTGTATTTATAATGGATTTGCCTTATGTGATATTGGGTTTGTACTTCTGATTGGTGGAATATGAATTGAATTCGTGATAAATTGATTAATGGAATTGTGTTGTATCTATCCTAAGTCATCGGGTGTTGAGTTATTTGTAAGATGGAGTTGTCTTCGCTTCCACATACGTATTCCTTTCAGTGCTTGGAATGTTGGCCGTTGGATCCTAGAGCTTTTAAAGAAAAGTACGACTTGGCGGGATGTACGCGTGCTCGCCGAGTTTGGGGCGCGACAGTATTCATCCACACAACCCCGCGTCTCATATGCCTCAGAGCGTCACAACCTCTTAAATAAGCCATAAGTTCATTTTAATGCATAACACATACAATCAAGTGCAACTCATGCACGAACAACACACTTATGGCATGCGAAACAATCAAGTTCAACACTCAAATGCGATAATCAACTCAAGACACAAGCATGGCCAAGCATTCGAGTCATCTATATCTTTCTAGGACGTACAATGGACAAGCATTTGATAATCTTCCAAGAATCAATCAAACTCACACTCAATTCGCCCAATTGAGTCCAATCCTCCTATCAAAGGTTTAGAATCCCCTTACCTCAAGCTTAATGCAATGCAATTCTTCTTTCAAGCATCTCAAGGGTTCGGCCCTATTAACCCAAGAGCAACTCAACCGCGCAATCTAAGGAAATTTCATCCAATCGTTAATTTCCTCGCTCAAATCACCACCCCTTTAATCATACACCTCATGGGCCAATCAATTAACATTCTAATACTTCTCAACGATGAATTTGAAGCCAAATTAAAACCACCAACAGCCCCCACAGAATCGGTATGCACAGAATCGAACCGGGCATTCTCGGTTCTATGCATATCCCAACCTAACATCCCTTAAACTATCTTAGATTCTCTATTTAATTACTAATCTACTTGCTAATATATAGTTCTAAGGGTTGGGGAGTCTCACAGAAAATTTGGAGCCAAGGCAACGCCGGAAAGTCCTTGAACAGCGTCAGTTCCTTCGATTCCTCCGACGGTCAGTTCTGGCCCTTCAAACACAAGACCCATTTGGGGTAAAACTTCATCAAATTTATCCAAACTTTTTACCACAGCACACTCTATGTGTCCACTAGATGTCCACAAAATTTGATTGAAAAAATCTAAGATTTTGGGATCCTAAGAGGCCTAAAACTTGACTTACCTCCGGTTGCAACAATTTCCGTCGACTTTCGGGAGATTAGCCGGCCAGAGCTCCTCAGTGGGTCAAATGACTTGCTTCCACTTCGAGAACGTCGGCAAGAGAATGAGGAAGGAGTAGGTGGTCGGCTTGGAAGCTGGGGATCGCCGGAAGTGGCGATCGAAAGTGGCGAAGCCGGCGGTTAGAACCGGTCAGCGGCAAGCGGTCAGCAAGAAGGAAGAAGAAGAAGAAGAAGAAGAAATGGTAGATGGAGGGGGGTGTTCGGCCACAAGAGAGAGAGAGAGGGTTTATACTTCAATTGGCTTGGTCAACATGAGTTGAATGGTAGGTTAAAATTAAACACATCAACTCAAGGCTTCATCCATTGACACTTGTCTATGGTGTCAATCAAAGATCATCCAATGGCCATGGTTTCTTCAAATTTTCAGTAGCTATGGGGTGTGGTTTATGACCAAAATACCTTTGTCCAATCATCAAAGTAAGGCTAAGGCTTGAGGGGCAAAAATGATAATTTTACTCTCGACGTCCGGAACGTCGTTTTTTTTATTCCAAATTTCTTCGTTAAGACGACGGCCAATTCAATTGTAATGTTGGAATTCTTGATTCTCCATTTTCGAATTTCAAGACTTGTTTCTGAATCATTTCTCTATCCAATGCGATTCCAGCCTATCCTGAACTGACGGGCGGCTTTTGCAGACGTTACGCGTATCGACCCTGTGATTCATATCACAATTATGGCTCGTCAATTCATGGCGACTTTGGTTGTCATGTAATTGTGAGGATCTATCACTAGTTCCGATTGGCTCGATCATCGCTGTTTAATTTATGAAAATTTTACAAATTATATATTAGTTAAGCGGCATCACCCGCGCTCCAATCATATAACGCTAGCAATGCATTCCTTAATCGTTCTTAGATCGGCCTTTTATGATTCTAAATGTCCCCACGACAATCCTTATGGTCGAAGTGTCATTTCCTATTCGAATTCCTTAGGTCCACGTACCTCATCTAACGTTAGTCTTTCCCTTTTGGTTAGTCAACTCAAGATTGATCAGATCCGAACGAAAAACGACTAAACTACATCGTTAGATTATTCCTCATTACTGAGTATTGAAATGATAGGAAAAAAAAATCAGAATGTCACAAATTTGTTTTTAATTAGATTTAAAATTGAAAATTAAAAGAAATTATTTTATTATCCGATCACAAATTATAAAAGTTCGTTGCAAAATTCGTCCCATGCCTATTCATCGCAAAATTCATGGATAAACAAATTTTGGCGCAAAGTTCATCGCCAAATTTATCCCTAAACAATGTTCATGGAAAAAAAAAATCGTTGCTAAATTGCGACGAATCTATTTGTCGCTAATTTGCAACAGAAAAAATTCGTTGGAAAGTTCGTTGCAAAAATGTAGTGACAAAATCAAATTTAGCGGAGAAATGTTGATTTCGTCGCTAATTTTTCCATGAAAAATCAGGCAAAAATTGTCGCTAAATTTAGCGACGAAAATTCAAAATTTCATTGCCAAATTTTGTGACGTCGAATTAACCACGAATTTTTTTCATGGCAAAAGTCAATTAGCAACGAATTTTTCATGGCAAAATTCGTTGCCAAAACATCGTTTTTTTTTAGTGGTCATAGAAATATCTTTTAAATTATTGGTCAATCAATATAACTTAAGAACGAAATACCAAGCCAGATTATTGATAGTTAGAGAGGGATATTTATCATGATAAATAATTCAAATACGTTTATAAAAACAAGGAAAATTTTCTGAAAAAAACAAGCCTGAAATGCTCTTAATTTCTCAAATGAGAGTTTGGAGTTGATATTGTTTCAAAGAAAGGCATGAAATTTCCTTATTATCTCAAACAATGGTCTGAAGTTGCCATAGAGTCTCAAAAAATAGGCTTGACTCACCAGTTAGTAGAGGCATTTTCGTAATCTGATTCTTTTTTATTTTTTATTTTTTTCCTTTTCCTATTTAAAAACTAAAAGTAAAAAAAATGAGAGAAACGCAGGAGGCCTCCCACCTGTGGTAGCCGTGCTAATGCCGGTGGGGCAGCGACGATGGGCGAGGATCAGCAATCTCGCTGACCAAAGGCGAAAGTCGGCTAGCCCTTGCCAGAGAAGGGAGAGGGCCATCGGGCCTCGCCTAGGTCCCGGGGAAAGATTGACGACCCTCGTCCATAAGCCAACCAACCCTCATCGAGGTGCCGGCGACCTCGCCAACCATTGATGCCACCCCACTAGCAGTGGGATGACGACCACAGGCGAGAAGGATGTCTCTTTGTTTTTTTTTTAACTTTTAGTTTTTTATTTTTAATTTAATTTAACTAAAAATTAGGTTAAAATTGTAGTTTGACAAAAAAAAATTCCTTGATCAGCCGATCAGATTAGACCCTTATCTAAAACAACCATTTCCTATTTTCCGCATGTTCTCTTTATTTCTCTGGCTTCCCATGCCAAATCGTGATATCTGATTTTGTCTTGATCCTATCTTTCCACATACTTCTGTCTTGATTTTGTCGTTGATTTGACGTTGAAAACTCCGCGTCAGGTCTTAGCGTCGAGCTGTCGACGGAATCGTTCATTCATTGTCGATGGGGCAAACGAAGAAGCTCCAAAATTGGATTTTTCGCTGACCTTTTTCTCGAAGAGTGGACTTCCTGAATTTTGTAAGAGCACGAGTAGGAGCTCAAAACTACTTCATAGTACTGGAAGTCTCCAGAAAAAAAAAAATCAGCATAAATGTCCCTAAAATCACGTAATTTCTCATTAAAAAAATGAAGAAAAAAATAAATACGTACATATCAAAAAAAGAAAAACTCACTAGTGGGACCACCGACTAAGGCATTTTGGCCTCAATCTTCAATGTGATATTTTGGACATTACCCTCCAAATAAAGGACAGTCCGCTCTGATCCAAAAAAAAAAAAGGGACAGTCCTCTACTGGCCTCTTCTTCATGTTCCAAATTCCAATCGTGTGTCGTTGGACACGTTTCTCATCCATGGCCATTCCTAGTGATTCCCCTCACGTGAACCAAATTAGCAATCACGTAAGCGGGATTTGCCACGTGACAGATGTCCTCTCCAATATTTTACTACTTCCATGGGATTATGTGTGCATAGAGATTGTTGCAAAATAATTTTAAATATATTGTAATTGCGTCAATTCAATCATAAATATTTTTTTTTGCTATTGACTCCTAAACCTTTTGTATTTGTGCAAATTTGGTACATCCAGGCAATTTTAACCAAAATCACTGACGTAGGGCGTGCCAAAGGAAGAAAGAAAAAAAAAGAAAAAAATAAATAATTTGAAAAACATATAAAAATATTATTTAAAATTATCCATATCTATGCCGGCGGTGTCACGTTATCGATTTCTGGTGAAAACTTGCCTGGTAAAATGAATTAACATAAATGCAAAAGGTTTAGGACTCAATTGACAAAAAATATATATTTAGTGTTGAATTGAAATAATTATAATAAGTTTATAACTTTTTGGGTAATCCATTTGTGTGTGCATAAATCTATTGTACGAATGTGTTAGATAAAGGTGTGATTTAATATTTAAATATGTTGTCACTCTCCCACTTGCTTAGTTAAATAAGGGTCTGAAAATATTTAAACTTAAGATATCTTGCTCTGACATCACATAAATTGTGGGACAACTACCCAACTGTTTTAAAAGTTTAACACTAGATGAATGTGAGATTTAATATTTAAATATTTTAAATATAACCCTAAATCTTTACACAAAACTTCAATCTAGTCATTCCTATTAGTTTTCGTTGGAAATAGCCGATGTGGAGGTGCGCCATGCAAGACTGTCAATGACAGCTGGACTGCCATAGTTGACGATTTTCCTCTGGAACCATTCGAAAAGAATACATTAAAATTAATCATAACTTTATTTTTTCGCTCATTTGAGTATCATAATTTTGAAAAATTAATCACTTAAGTGCTATCGATTACATGGACGTCGGAAAAGCTAATGTGGACACCGGAAAAGCTCACTTGACAACAGCGAAATGGTTCTTTAAAAATTTTAATGTACATGTGGATTTTTACATAATTTACTTTATTTATTTTGTATTTTTTATTTTGTTTTTATTTTTTTCCTCCATTGGCCGGAGAGTGTCACCGGCGAATCTTGTCAGCCACGATTGGTGACCCTAGGGGCAAGGCCACGATGACTGTAACGGGGTCAATGGCGGTAGTCGAGCCTAGATTTAGTGACTGTCGATAAGGGCGCGATTGCCCTCACCTGCCGCCACGACGACCGTCACGTAGGGCCGTTGCAGACCTAGTTGCCTAGGGCAAGGCAGCACTTGCCCCTATGCTAGCCAGCCATGGCCGACGATGTCACGCCCCGCGCCTCGAGCACAAGCACGCAACTCCCTACAAGCACAAACTTTCTCGGTCGTCCAAGGATTCACATATATCGATAGCACGCGGAAGCGACAATATACAAACTTCTCCATACAATAATAAAGGGGATCAGGGTAACGAGAACACCAATAAATAAACATAACCTCCCAACTTGTTCATACAAAAGCACTGGCAGACTAAGCCAGCTGGTCGGCAGGGGCGACAAGACCAGTACAAAAGACGATCATCAACATCTCCAAAAAGAAACAGGGCATCGAGACCATCATCAAAATATATCAGACCAGTAAACGGAAGCCCCTAAGTCGAGCTACTGGAGCCGTCATTAGTCTCCTCAGCATCCTTAATAGGCTCGTACTCTGAGAAAGTATCTGAGCAAATCTCCACTGTATCATCCATCGTGTTGTTAGCTGACGGCTCCACTTGGTCATCTTTGGTATCCTCGATCTCAATAACCTCGTCGGTGTCCTCCAGGGTCGGGGTCCTCTCGGGTATGTTCCTCGAACAGGCCGCTGACCCTTCGACCTCCACAGAATCCCGAGCGGGATGACACCAACTAAGGATTACCCCACGGGGTACCTTGGTAGGCTTTAGTAGTCCTGTAGTAACTTTCCCTACTCTCCGAAACCAAGGCTCGAACCTATAGGGCTTCCAGCTCTTTCCACCCTCGTCAACCCATACCACAGTATACTTCCTAACATATACGGTTCCCTGTCCGTCCGGGAACTCCTAAAAATAAGCGAACATTTCTTTCGGGTCACCAAATCTGATTGACAATATTCTCACAACCTAGGATCTGGAAGTAGGGTCTCACAACGGGATGAGATTTACATCTCAGTAAGACAGGTCCTAATCTTAGGTTAGGCTGATCGTACATTTAGGTGAATGCAATCAAGGACAAAATGCACATGTAATCACATGAGGCATTCAACAGTCATTAAATAACATACGAGTACAAACAAGTGTCAAGCATGCAATCATGGCATCATATGACAACATTGGAATCAAACACATATTGCCAAGCCAGATCACACTTTTCACCCTTCTAGCCCTCCTAATTTTCACGCTGGCGTTAAGAATGCCTCAGTCTCGGTCCGCGTAAATACTCCTCAGACCGTCACATTGACAAACCTGCGTAAACGCATCAGGTTTTCAATTTCATTCCGAGCTTGTTTCGACACATCTCAAATTACATCCCGCGTTTCAATGCATCAGGACATTGGCCATTTCAACCCCGCGTCTCTTACACTTCAGGGTACCATTCAACACAAACCCCGCGCCTTAGCGCATCAAGGTATCCATCCACACAACCTCTCGTCTCAACGCCTCAGGGTATCACAGGTTTCAAGCATGCCAACATTATTTCATTTCCAACTTCATGATTGAATACAAGCTCGTGCAACGAGCAACGCATCTACGGCATGCAAGGCAATCAATCTCATCAGTCACAAGAGGAAATCAATTCATGGCACAAGCATTCAATAAGAATTCAAGCCATCTATACCTCTCCAGGACGTACAAAGGCTAATCACACCATAAACTTCCAAGAACCAATCTAATTCACACCAAATTCACCCTATCTAGTACAATCCTCCTAGCCAAGGTTTAGAAACTTCTTACCTTGTGCTAAAATCAACACAAATCTACTTCCAAGCACTTCAAGGATTCGACTCCAAGGGTTCCAAAATAGGGCAACCATATACCTAATGAAATTCCATCCATTTCATCAATTCTTCGTCGTCCAATTATCAATCCACCAAGCATAAACCTAAATAACATGCCCATCGACATCCTAGTATGCCTCAACGATGAATTTGGAGCTCAATTCAACTCCCAACAGCCCCACACAGATTCGATATGCACAAAATCGAAACAGGGCATTTTCGGTTCTGTGCATATCTCAACTAATCAGCCCTTAAACTAACTTAAATCCTCAATCTATCTACTCATCTACTTACTAACATGTAGTTCTAGGAGTTGGGAAGCCTCACCAAAAATTTTAGCTCAAGACGACGTCGGAAAGTCCACGAACAGCGCCGGTTCCTCCAAGTCCTCAACCAGTCAATTTTTATCCTTCAAACAAAAAACTCATTTGGGATCAAAACTCCATCAAATTTATCCAAACTTTTTACCACAACTCAGTCTACATGTCTTCTAAATGTCCACAAAATTTGACCGAAAGATTCAAAGGTTTCGGGATCCTACGGAGTCTAAACAATGGCTTACCTCCAGCTGGGACGGTTTCCGTCGACTTTTGGGAGTATGGTCAGCCGGAGCTCCTTGGTGGGTCAAATGTCGTGATTCCACTTGAAGGTTGTCGACAAGAGGATGAGGAAGTTGCTGGTGGTCGACTTGAGCTCAGGTGGTGGTCGAAAGTAGCGGTCGGAGCGAGCAAAACCGGCGGGCAGAGCTGGTCAGGCGTAGAGCTGGTTCGGCCGAATGAAGAAGGAAGAAGAAGATGTAGAATTGCAGAATGAAGATGGTGTTCGACTGAGGGGGGAGAGAGAGAGATGTATATACCAAGTGGAGAGTCAACCAAGGTAGAATGGTAGGTTAAAAGTTGTTCATTAAATGCCAACTCTTCATCATTTGACACTTGTCCATATGTCAATCAAGGCTCATCCAATGGCTATTATTTTTTTCTCATTTTCGGCAGCCTTGGGGTATTGTGATTGACCAAAATGCCCTCATCCAATTATTAAGGCAAGGCTAAGGCTTGAGGGGCAAAATGATAATTTTACTCTCGACGTCCGAAACTTCATTTTTCTGATTCCAATTTTCTTCGATGAGGCAACAACCAATCCAATTATAACGTTGAAATTCTCGATTCTCTATTTTCTAATTTTGAGACTAGTCTCTGAATTATTTCTCTATTAGATGTAATTTCAGCCTATCCCGAACTAACGGACGGCTTTTACGGACGTTACGTGTATCGATTCTATGATTCATATCACACTTAGAGCTCATCAATTCATGGCAACTCTGATTGTTATGTAAATGCGAGGGTCTATTACTAGTTCCGACAGTCTCAATTGTCGTCGTTCGATTTAGGAAAATTTTACAAATTATACATTGGTTAAGCGGCATGACCCGCGCTCTAATCGTATAACACTAGCAATGTATTCCTTAATCGTTCTTAGATCGGTCTTTCATGGCTCTGAATGTCCCATCGACAATCCTTATGGTCAAAGTGTCATTTCCTATTGGAGTTCCCTAGGTCCACGTACCCTGTTTCGTTAGTCTTTCCCTTTTGGTCAGTTAACTCGAGATTGATCAGATCCGAGCGAGATACGACTGAAAGACATCGTTAGATACATTCTCATTAATAAGTCTCGAAATGACAGGAAAATCAGAATGTCACAGACAAGGTCCTTCACGGTCACCCTCCTTGGCCATGGGGAAATCCAAGGTTTTTTTAGAAAATATTAAATAATTAAATAAAATAAAAACATCAAAATAAATAAAAAATCTAAAAAAATTTAAAAAAATTAAAAATTCAAGTGTCTCTCAAAAATAATTAATTAATTAAAAAGTCCGATTCGCCAGAAGTAACACTCAAGTGAACGATTGCCAACGTGGAACTCAAGTGAGAGAAAAAAAAAGTTATGACACTTAAGTGAGTATTGTACAAAAGCTATGGCACTCATAATTTACTTATTCCAGCAAAAGTCTATATAATCGTTATTTGCCGGCTGATTTCTCCATTTATTAATAGAGATTATTGATTTTTTTTTGTCAAAACAAGCAACTTCATTTCATATAAAGAAAGTAGTACATAACATCAAGATAGATGCAAATCCTACAAATCAAGTAAAACAAATTTGAAACATGAAATAACTTGCTACTGCTTGCAAAGACTAGCCTATTTCTCAAAGACAAATTTGTTGCGGTATCAAAGCTCGTACGGCAGCCAATCACTGAATCTCGCATCATCAATGATGAGCACACACCGAGAAATTCATCTCCAATAAAAATAGTCTTGCCAAAAGGCAGTACACGCCAAAATTCAGCGTCCCAAACACCATCACCTGTAGAAAATACAATCCCACCAATGGGTTGTAGGAATATAGAGAATGTCTTGAAAATTCCAAATCTATCTCTAGAACAAAATAGACGAGCAGCCAAATTTAGATCTAAATCTAGATCGAGAAAGAAAAAAACTACAAACTAAGTAGTAGCTGATCACGAAATTAGAAAAGCCATTCACGAAATCAACAGAGAACCCAAAATACAAGGAAACAACATAAGAAAAGAAAAGAAATAGCAACGTTTAAACCAGAACCGAACAGAGCAGCTGCATGCATCACTTGTGGAAAATATGGACCGTCAAGGCTGGCGTCAGGTCTGCAACAAGCTGCACCGAGAGGAAAACCACGAGCTAGAGAAGCAGCAATGGACAAAAACTGAGGCATGTCATTGCAGGGTTGACGGATGGCGCGAGTGAGCCGTAAAAAGTATTTCTCGATGAGCTTGAGAAAGTCTTCCCGTCCTCTAGATGCTACTTAAAGGAAGGAAGAAGGGAGAGAGAGGGGAACAGTAGATGAGGGTAAGAAAGGGGGAGGGAGAGTCTCTCCCTCAAAAGTTTGCTTCAAAAAGTAGAGAGGCCTAGGTGGCGAGTTGCAGGGAGAGACCCTAGCAGAGGAGATGCGTTGTACCGGTCCTTAACGAGTCCAATAGAGATTATTGATTAAGGGTCCAAAGTTAGACATGTCATCTCTCCTTCAATGTCGCCCCCCTCTCTCTCTCTCTCTCCAAAACCCTAAAAAAAGATTGACCACCTCATATCTTGAGACCGAAGGCGGTCTATAGCATCGAAGGTAACAGCCTCAATGGTGATGTTGCTGTCCTAGAGTTTTCACACACAACGATACATGCACACTTATGTAGAGAGAGAGAGAGAGTGAGTATGAGTGTGTTTGGATTATGTCACATCAATTATGAAAGGTGGTGGTCCGTTTATAAATATGAAAAATAGATTCAATTTTTTAGTTAGCTTTTGGGATGAGGGGCTCAAAACCACCGAACGCTGACATCAAAACTAAGCTACCCATAAGTATAGATCCAATAGTCACATCGGAAAGATACAGTTGTTGCTGCTCCGAACCAGAGCCCCAATGTGTGAGAATAAGATCGTTGGGAAAAGATACAAGTTCACATCGATAGTGAAAGAGTTTGATAGTCAATTTATAATGGGAAACCGGAGCTGTCAAGGACGACAATTAAAGTCTTGATTGAGCGGTGAGAAAACATGGAAAGAAGTGAACCAAAAGATTCCTCTCTCTTTAGTCTCCAACCATATCGACAGCACTGCCCTCTTGTGTTTCTCCTTTCTTGATGCTACGCTTTTGATATAGAGCAAGACATACTACCCAAGATTCCTTGAGGAAAAACACGAGACCAAGATTCTAATTGGGAAACCAAAGGTTCCACTCAATCGGACTTCATGTTACATTGGCTACATACTCCATGTCGAATTAGTAAGGAAGTGACCCAAAAGTTGCTAACCGACTAAGTTGGCTACATCAGGGTAATACATGTGGGTGGTTTGTTTGTAAAAACAAACTAAGAGGTGTCTTGTCCCATATCGAAAGGATGTGAGTACGCATGTAGACTAAATTTAGTACAAATCAACAATTATCATTATTTTCTGGTGAAACAGTGCAACTGTTCACGAAGGATTCTGACGACCTTTGAAAGGTTGCGTCTATTCAATCAACGGTTATTTTCTAAGGCACTCTTACAACCTTTCGAATGTTTGTGTCTCTTCGAAAATAACTACCGATTCATACATGAAAAGGTATGATTGAATAAACTGTTTGGACACGAAGAGTTGCATGAAAATTAACTACTTTTCGAACGCAAAAAAGGTGTGTTCGTTCTTATTATATATTCTAGCGTTATGTTCATTTTCAAATTATATTCACTTCTTCTTTCAACTTTCGTTCTTTGAACACAAGAGAAATACAACATTTGTTTTCAATTATTTACTAGAGAGATCCTAGAGAAATATCAGAATTGCTATCTATTGTTCTCACCGAGACTTTGTTGTATCCTGGAGGAAATTTGTCGGAAACCATTAGCAACGTTGTGGGGAAAATAAATCCTTAAAGAGAATGATTACACACCTCAAAGTCTAATTCCATCGTTCATTCCATTTCCAACGAAATTTCCCAACAACAGACACGCAATAATTCTCTTAAATTCTTAATTTCTTAGACACGTGGAAAAATTTTGGGTGAGCTTTCATAAGTCGGAATTGGACTCGTTAGGAAGGAACTTATTAGAGTTTAGACAAGTGAAAGGTGGGGGTAGGCCATATATGTTCCAATTAAGGGCTTGCACCTCGTACTTCAGTGCTCGAATCTTTCCATATTCTTATTGGGAGCCCATGTTGTGGGACTGGGAATGGACTATACTGAATCCCACTTTGAGTACCCACGATTTCCCACCTGAAAAAACATGTAAATAAATTAATTTAAAGATAGACCAATGATATAAAGAGAGATGCCAAGAAAAAAAAAAAGTTACAAAAGAAATTATTTGTGCTTTTGGAAAATAACCCAAAAAGATTATGGTAAATTTTATGTTTATAGTACCCGAATTTGGTTATGAGATGATGGATCAATATGAGTATCTCTAGCTTGGCAAGTTCGTTCCCAGGGCAAGAATGGACTCCACTGCCGAATGGCATGAATGTATTGGGTTTTGGAGCTACCTGCATCCATCCACAACCACAAAATGATTGGAACTCTTCAATTAGCTTTTGAGGGAAATAAGTGAAATTAGGGTTTCTAGGTCAATTTGTTTGTTCCCTTAGTTTAGTCATGAAGATGTTATTTGATAAGGCTTTCATGTCCAGTCACTATAGCTTATTCGTGCTTCATCGACAAATACGAACGTTAAGTTCAAGTAGATGCGCATTTACTATTTATATACTAAAAAAATTATCAAGTTAGGTATAGCCATCCCCTCGTACTTAATGTATGTAAATACACACATGCATACATACATACCTCAAATCTAGAGGGATCGAAGATGTGTGGATCAGGGAAAAATTCAGGATTGTGATGAATGTTCCTGAAAAGTGGCATCACTTTCCAACCCTTCGGAATCAGATAGCCTGCAATGCATGGCATTGAACAATGCTGAGAGAGAGAGAGAGAGAGAGTCTCATAAATTCTTGGAAGATGATGACCATATCTTGAAATTTTTAATTTCTGCTACCTTTATATTCCACATCAACCACCGCCTCCCTGAATGTGAAAGAGATGATGCTTGCCATCCTCAAACTCTCCAGGATCACCTGATTCCACAAAAGCAACATAGAACAAAAGCAAACAAATAGATCAAAAATATGATGATTAAACAAGCCAGTGATTAACATTCTGTATGTGGAAACATAGGACAGGTTCAGGAATCTGTGTAGTGCATACCTTGTAAGTGAGTGGCATATTCCTGGTCTGTGCCCATGTCAAGGGTCTCTTTCCTCCTCCATTCATCTTGAATATTGCCATTTGCTCTGCCTGTTTGGGTAAAAAAAGGGGTTAGAAGCCTCTTAATAGGGCCGCCCTTATCTTAATAACATTAGGGAGAATTTCATCGAATCGCAAACTTGGTAATATGCATTTGGAATCGAGACTTCCAACTAGAATTCCCAAAATGGTATTCTTAAAGCACGACATAAATCTAGGAGGGCAACCTTGTAACTACTTAGGGCGCGCGAAATGAACATCCTTTTTGGTTTCCACGTAGGTTGTTATGCATATTTATCACGAGTTTATGGTGCGTATTTAACCCTATTCTCACACTAATGAAAGATCACATACCAAACAATCACTAATTAGACATCTCTTCAAATCGGAGACTGCGATTCCGACGGTGGCCCACAGACAAGCCCCTCAACAGATGGAAAAGTGGTCACAGCAACACATGGAGATACGTACCTTGACAGCCTCCAGAAGCTTCGGGTCATCATGGAGGTACTTGAGGATCCATGTCAGCACGCTGGCCGTCGTGTCCTGAGCGGCGAACAGCACTCCTATCACGTTATCGGCCGCCACCTCCTCCTCCCTCGAGCGACCACAGCCCCCGTCGTCCTCGAACTCGAAGCTCATGAGTTGGCCTAACATGTCCTTGTCCACTACCCTCTTCTCCTTCCACTCCCTTATGATTTCCCCCAATACCTCCCCGAGCCTCTCTCTCGCCTGCAAAATGCAACACAAAAGTGTGGAGTTGCTTAGTTGACGAGGAAAAGGCCGTTCCGCGACGAGATGCATTCAGGGCTTTATTCTTCTTTTGTATGCGCACGGATTTATGGAGCCAACGCAAATGTTGTGTAATACATGCATTTTCTGCACTTGCAGTGCTAATTGAGTAGTGTTTTGGTCCGGTCGTGAGGCTCGCATAGAGGCGTACTTGTCCACTGCCTGCGCAATAGATTGATAGTCCTTCCGCCGATATTTTTGCCGGTGGAAAAGTTTTTTCAACCGAACAGATTCAGTAGGTCGACAATATATTTGCCCATACCTAACGAAAACTCGAATTCCCCAAAAATCGATAGGAATACACACGTAGAATTATCAGCATCACTGTAGATACTACTTTTGCTCCTAGCTTTGTGAAAATAGATATAAGGAGGATTTAGTGCTTACCAAGAGGGCCTTGTGATATGCTGTTCCTGGAATTTTGGTGGGAAAAGAGTTGTAACCCTTCTCCACTATGCAATAGTTCTCCTTGAGCTTTCGCTTGTAGTACTCATCCAAGTGTCCAAAGATGGACAAAACTCCAACTTCGAAGGAGAACTGCGCATGTACTTTTGTCAATAAGCAATTCACTTTAGATCAGAAAATTAGTCAAAGCAAACATGTACATCGTGAACAAAAAATGGAGAAACCTAGTACTTAAGAAATTCATAAAAACGGACTAAATAAATCCATGAACAGGAATAAAAAGACAAAAAGCAAAACAAAGTACTGGGTGTGATACTAAGCACATAAGCCAAAGAAAGGGAAAAACCAGGCTCATCACACAGCGAAACATGTTTTAGATCCTACAAGTCCAAACTAACCTGCGTACGGAGAAAGATAAAGAGTAAAAGGAACAAACCCAAACCTTCTTCATTTCACGAAAGGTGTTGATCACTTTCCGGTCACCGGCGGCCCAAGACTCCAATGCCGAAACAGCTACTGCCTCGATGTCGGCGACCTTCTTTCGGATCGCTTCTGGGTACAACGAGCTCTGGACCAGCTTCCGGATGCGGGTGTGGTACTCCCCCTGGTGAAAGAACAGGGCTTTGGGCCCAATCATCTTTTCTTTGTTCTTGGGATAGGTCGGCTTGAACAGGTGAGCATGAGTCACCAGCACGAACCGAGCCGCTTCTGGGCTCGCCAGCATCACGCAGGGACAGCCCAGTATGTGGGTCTTGAATATTTCTCCATATCTGTGAGAAGTAAGGCGAAAGCAGTTCAGTTTTGTATAACCTCTCTAGTGGCTTCTTAAGGATTCTGGAAAGATGGGAATTCAGATATGAAAAAAGAAGAATGAAAGCATGAGGTTGAACCTCTTCTGCTTTGTTGCAAAGAAAACATTTGGGTCACAAGAATAGAGCTGGATTGTCTCTCCAATATAAGGCCAACCCATTGAACCAGGAGGTAGCTTTGCAGTTCTATAGAGCTGCTGCTTCTGCTTCTTTAGCTTTAATGGGTATGACAGAATGAGTGCTGACAGAAGAAGAAAGATGTATGGCAGGACAGAAGTAATAATCTCCATGCAAGTGCAGATGGGAAAACTCTCTTAACTCTCTCTCTCTCTCTCTCTCTCTCTCTCTCTCTCTCTCTCTCTCTCTCTCTCTGGAGTTATAAAAGGTAGGATGAATTAAGTGTTCCTGAGTTGAAGAGGGTTGTGTGAGGAAGAGATGATCAAATTTATAGAGGTGTTGTGAAGGGATTGCTCTCTAGTTTTGCATGGTTAGAATCCAATGCTGACAAAAAAATGCAAAGCAAAAGTCCAATTGGAAGCCGCTACTAACTAGAAATTATTGGTTAAAATATTGATATAAAAAAAATGAATGACGGGGCTCTCCACAACAAAAACTGTTTGAAATTATAGGATTCATCACATCAGTATGCATATGCACAGATTAATTCAAGTCTAGTACTATACACATTTTCAATGAAAAAGGATGAAAATTTAAAGAATCAGAATAACCCACGAAGGAATTATTTCGATGCGGCTTACTTTTCATCGAATCACAGTATCTCCTACCCACAGCCACTCGATGGTTGAATTTCGTATCTGATGTACATAGCAAGACGATTTGCATGGTCATAGGGATTAATCAAGACAAAGTTTTGGATATCTTGTGCTATGAAAAAACAAAAAACATTGTACGTTCCCAAAGAAAAAAAAAATTATGTGCCGGTAGAAAAATTGCTGGTGACAAAAATTACTTGTCACCTAACCCTGGAACCTTCACTTTCGTTGCAAGTGTTAAATCTCGATTGTATTTTACTTTAGGTTGTGCAATCCGCATGATGGGGGTGTAAAATAACTGGTCAAAATGAAAAATTGAGAAAATGGAGGCAAATATTTAACTAAATTATTAGTATCATTAAAAAATAAATATCAGAAAAATAATAGATTGATAAAATTGATAGGATATTTTAGAACAAAAACAATTAAGTAAAATGGAGAAGAGGCCTTAATAATAACAGGTCAAATTGCAAAAACTGGGATATGGATTATGCATTTCTCATTTGTTAATTAGAGAAAAATAATGATCGATCGATATAATGAATTTCAAATTATCTTGAAAACATTGGCTAACCATTTCCTTTTACAATTTTAATTTCTTATTGTTAATCTATCATCATTTCACTAATTAACCATTTATATGTACATGATGAGTAACCAATTTTTCTCATTTGAAATTTTTTGTCATTGAAGCCTTCTCCCATTTATCTAATTTTTTTCCTTCATAAATTTGCTTGGTTATTTTAAATTAGGCAAATTTGTCAGATTTCAAAGAGATTTTAATTGTTTAATATTATTATTCATTTTGCGATCAGCATGTTAGTGTCTCAAATTTTCTAGTTGTATCACTTAAAAGTTAAAAGTCATGTGCAGTGCACAGTTGACGGAAAAAATAAGGGGAAGTTAAGGATTGTAACAAAATGAAATTCAAAGGGATATTGCATAATAGTTGAAAAATGTTTGAAGGGGTTGAGTAATTTTTCGATTTTATTTGTCTATCTTAAAAATGCTTTAACTTTATATTTTTAACGTAAAAATTATCCACTTTTATTTGCGTGACATACCAGCTTTTCTCCTAAGCACGTTATCAAATTTCATTTGAGTTGCTCACCATGCATCTGATTATTTTTAAAGTTTATTGATTTTCTATTAAGTTACCACTTTTCATTGGTGGCTTACCAAATTTTTTTATTTAATGAAATTATCAACCTTAACTGGAGTGCATACCAAATTTTCTCTAGTAAGCGAACTAATTTTTATATCTTTAGAGAAATAGTTAATTTATCTTATCTCTAACTAGATAATTCTCTATCATTTACAAAATTTAATTCAACTTTCTTATCAATGGCTTTATGAAAGTATCAGTATTTATTTGGATGAGTTACTAGATTTTCTGTAATTAAGTCCTCATTTAGTTTTGAATTACCGACTCTCATTTGAGTTACTTACCCTGAATTTTTTTTTTCCCCATCAAAGTTACCAACTCTCCTATTAACTTCACCAATTCATTTTAGAAATTGTCGACCTCAATTAGAGTTATTGTCAACTTTTCTATGATACCAACTAGTTTTCCGTTATCGATTTTTATATGAATTATTTGCTAATGTTGATTTGAATTGTTTCTTAATTACAAACTTCTATTATTCATGACTCGACAAAAAACCTCTTTTTATCTTTTGCCAACTTTTATTTACCTTTCTTACCAACGCCTCAAATTTACCAATTGTAATAAGGAATTGCCCAATTTTTTAAAGTCATTTATAAACTTTTCTCTATTTAAGTTACCAATGTCTTTCGAGTTATTAATTCTCATTTAAGCTGCTTAACAAGAGCTATTTATTTATTTTCATTCACCAAATTTTCTATTTATTTGCCCAGCTTACCAACCCTTTTTATGATATAGTTACCAACTACTTTTGCGTCACTAACTCTTATTAGAGTTAATTACCAATGTTTATTTTCTTGTTTCAAATGACCAACTTCTATTATCTCTGACAAATAAAAGAAACCTTCTTATCTTTTACTAAGTTTTATTTATATCTCGCAACAACTTTTACCGAGTGTTATAGACAATTACCACCTTTACTTATGTGACTTATTAACCTTTTCTAGATCAAATAATCCAAAAAAGAAGTCGGTAAATTGAACACAAAATCCAAAAACAAATGTCGATAGCTAAGTCAAATGATAGTTGGTAACCTAGAACTAGTTGGCAAATAATGTCAATAAAATCTGGTGAAAAACAGAAAAGTCGGTAATTAGAACAGACACACATACATACTTGGTTAAGTGACTCAAATGAGAATCGGTAACCAAAAACTAGTTGGTAAATAAATAGAGAAAAGTTGTTAATTCACTCTAATTAAGGTTGGTAATTTCACCAAAAAAAAAATTGTAGGCATTGCCAAGAAAAGGAAATAAAAGCTTTTAATTGAATTTCAGGCATTACTAATGATAAGAAAATTAGGAAAATTAAGAAGCAAGTAAACGCAGATAAATAGTTCATATCAGAGTGATATGATTACAACCCAGGTGGTAATTTAATTGGAGAGAGTTAGCGAGTCAAATAATTTTAATTGGTCATTTCGAAAAGGAGTTAGGAAAAGTGAAGTGTTGTCGACTAAGGTAAATTAAATTAAAGTCTGTGACTCGATAGAAAAGTCGAGAAATTCGAGAAATTAGTAAAAAATTCGCGCTGAAAATCCGAAGATAAAATGATTGTGGATTGCAGAACTGGCGGAGCTCAACATCCTCTCCCACTGACACTGGCTTGCACCTGCCGAGTGTGGAATCTTTGACGTGAGCCTCTGTCTGATCCCCCTCCCCCAAATGGAAACGAAGCAAGAGGAAGAAGATGAACCACAGGCCCGCATGAGTGCTTGCGCTCAGTCATTGCGTAAGAAGCCACAATTCTCACCACAGGTGTCTCTACGGGGTTTGTGCGTCCTTTTTCCTTTTTTCTTTTTTTGACAAAAACACATATCCCTCGTGAAGACATTGAAAGCATGCCTACCATCACAATGATCATTTCAGTTCCGGCTTCAAAATGTTCCGCAGGTTGAGGTCCATTTCCCATGTGCAGGTGCTGCTTGAAGATTGGCCTAACTTAAATTTCTTTCTTAGTACGTGTGACACCTCAAAAATTCGTGTCAAATAGATAAGGTTATTTTGGGTGATTCGTACATATATATATATATATATATATACACACGGGCCCCTAAAATGGTTACAAATCTTGTCTTACTCGAGAGTACTACTTCCAGGAAGATTAGCCCTAGTGAATTTGATCAAGTCAAATACAGATATGGGTGATCAATTCTCAGGCGGTCCGGCTCCCATCATGAAATTGGGAACTGGATCGGAGGGACCAGTTTATGGAATGGGAGAACACTAGTTTGGTTCGGTTCTTGATCAATCCAGTGGAACCGGTTGCATGTGTTTAGAACATGTATTCATGCACATTTTTCATATAATCAAAACGGAAAAAATTAATTCATCCCTTCCGGGTGGAATGGGGAAACACACCAAAACTTACCAATCTTAGTTTTATGGAGCTAGGAATCAGATTGCGTCCTCGAGAGTTAGGCCGAACCGACCGATTTGTGAATGATCAGAAATAGAGGAGGGAAAGTGGCGATGAAGTGGACGGCGAGGATGCTATTTGGTGTTTTCTGTATTAAAAAGAAATCTGTAGCGCGATTTTCGTATTTCCTTTGATTAAAAGTAGAAAAAAACTTAAATATCGGAGAATTACGTAACGGTTTCTCCTTAGAAAGAAGTCAATATCAATGGCCTAATTTTTTACCGAAAAAAAAAAGGGGCCTAATTTCCCCCTTAAAAATGCTGGGTTTAGACCTTAATCCCAATGGCACCGCGAATTTTTGTTGTCAAGAAAAAGCGGTTTCTCCTTAGGGAATGAGATTGGATCGCTTGGGGAATTAAGCCTAAACTTAACTTACCATCTGCTTGGCCACTATTAGTGACGAGTCATCCCCTAATTTCACCAACATCGACATTCGACGCGAGACGCGACATGACACTACACTCCGATAAATCAAATAAATGTATATCGTTGCATATACATATAGAATATCGTGTATGTAAAAGATAATCAGATGTGAGTTCTTCGCTATCAATTTTTTAGGGTTAGCTAGATATATTAAGTTCGGAGTGGCTGGACATATGACTTGTGTGTGTGTGTATATTTATATTAAATATTTACATTTTTTTAATTACTAAAAATATTTACAATTGACCCATGGATGTTGAAATAGCATGTCCAGATGCTGGACTCGTGTCCTTAGCATGTCCGGAGTGCTAACCGCGTATCGGATGTATGACATCTGTTGATCATGCGTCGGTCGCGTGTTGGTCATAGACATGTTTTCGACACGGCATATAGACTTTCAGAGAGATTTCTAGTTTGCCGAATAGCGGTGAATAGATAAAAATGATAGGAGTGAGATAATTTGTCCCCTTCTTCTAGAATAAAGTCTCCACAATGACTGATAGTTTGTCCCCTCCTGTCAAATCCATACCATAACTAGAAAAACGGTACATCAATCATTGAATTATTTTTCTGGCAATGAATTTATACGTGTTGCATAATATGTTGTTCGGTCGGTCCATCTATCTCTTTTAGAGGGTTTTTGTGCGCTTAGAAGCCCATCTTGGTTTCCAAAAAAATGGATGGTTGGCAGGATATTCCCTCGTTATGTGTCTATGTGACAAGTGCCTCATCAATCACATAAATCGAGCAAGAGAAAGAGAGATGATATCGGTTAGCATATCCATCTAAATGAAGTAACATGTGCCGAACATAAGAAAAGAGATTTATTTTTTCGGTTAATAAAAATCTCGTGTCGCCGAGCATTTTCTCATTTGTTCGATGCGGTCCCTAAAAATTGATCAATTTTGTTAATTAGATCCCGAAACTTTAAGAAACCGGACTGCTACTAGTGCACTCCGTTAATTCTAACCACCAATACCTGCCTCGCAGTGCCTCGACGCTGCGCGAAGCCCTCCCTCCGCCCTCCCTCCCTTCATCGCCCTTGAATTGTAAAGTCCTCTACTCTTTTTTGCCAAAAGAATCGAGGACAACCAAATATTGACAAGGACGGACAGAAAGTTATTGCTTCACAGTAGGAAATTAGATTAATAACAACATGCATCAAGAGTTGAAGGATTTCCTTAACCATCCAACCTTATTTCGTAACCTTAACCTACTTTTTTTTTTCTTTGTTTACGTGTATTCAGGTGCTAGCTTCACTAATCTTTGTGTAAATTTTCTGTAGGCCGAGAAAGGTGATGAAATGATTTCTAAGAAACTTATATTTAAAAAAAATATATCAGTAGCACCTTTTTAAGAACAAATCACTATAAATATAGTTCGGCTAGAAAGCTCTAAAATAGATTAAAACTTAAAAAAAAAACTCTCAAAACATTGCAATGTAATAATCAAAATCAAGCAGATAAAAAAGAGATGATTCGGTTATAATCTGAGATACCACTTTTGTCTAGCTCTACATATTATTTAAACTCATAATACGCCCAATTAAGAACGAAGATACTCTAGTTTGGGCAGAAATTGAAAGAATCGTCATTCCTTATTTCCTCTGGGCCTTATCTAGTGATCACAATATCTGTTTTCGACGTTTGCATCCAAGTCAAAAGAGAAGTCGAATAACGTCGTATTGGGAAAAGAAAAACATTTGAATTTTGAGTAAATTACATGCAGCCTAAATTAAAAGCCTGAAAAATGGCTAGGAATAATTTTTTTTCAGAAAAAGAAAATTCTAAAAGAGAGAAATGGGGTCAAAAGACAAGGTAGTTATCGTCATTTTCATGACAAGGACATCGGAGCCCTTCGAATGGAGATTGTAGTTTCGCCGGCGCCTCTTCATGTGCTGGGGTGGGACCCCCCGTGCAAACGGCGGTGCATTCCGGCCCTCATGTTGGGAAAGATCCGACGGTCCCCGCACCTTTTCCCGATCGTTGCCCCGTACGGACGGAACGCCCCGGAGAAGAGAGACGTGAAGAACCCGCAAAAAGATCTCAAAAGTCCGACCCGAAGCGTGGGATCCAGCTCAGCTGCGCCCGTCGGATGGTGCGGGACCCAGCTCAGCTAGGATCCAGCTAATCGAAGGGCGCGTGTCGGCTCACGTGCACGGGAAGGCGATTGGCTGGTCAGCATCATGGGGGGCCGGACAGAGAGCACGTGTCGGCGATCGGGAGGGCCGGGGATCTAGACCCTACGAGAAGGAGCTGGTACCGTGCGGCAATCTCCATGAGCGAGGGTCGAGAGATTACTGCCCCTTGATTTGCCGACATTAGATAGATATATCAAAACGAAAAGACAAGTTGAATTTACCTAAACGCCACTCTGATTTCATTGGCCAAAAGGTCAAAAAATTAAAATTACAAAAAGGTACATGTAGATGGGAAGTCTCAAAAATTTTTTTAATGAAATGTATTTGAGTCCTAAAATATGCCAAAAAAAAAGCAATTATATCCTAAAACTTATCAAACTAGTGCAATTGAATCCTTTCGATAACTCCACCCAACTTGACTAACGAAAAATACTAAAGTTACTTTTTTGAATAATTTCTTTCTCATGAGTGTTGATGACGCGACTAAAACAACATCGTTTTGGTTCAAATTCGATTTTTAACATATTTTTATTTAACTTTAACTAAAAAATATGAAAAATAATAATAAAATAAAATAAAATAAATAAGAAGCAAGCCGTCGCCACCAACAGGGAAGGGGAATTGGCCAACAGGGTCAATAGGCGCAACCCATGCCTGGCATGCCAACCACAAGCAAGGTCCTATTGCCCCTCACTTAAATCGAGCAAGGGTCGATGGGCCCTCATGCAGTTCTGATCGAGGGCTGCCAATGAGGCCCGGCAACCCTCGCTGGCCCTTCCCAGGGATGGTGGGCGGCAGCGAGGGTAAGCCCTCGTCGCCACCTTTGTTGTTGCTGCTGCTGCTACTTCTTCTTTATCTTCTAAATTTTAGCTTATTTTTTAAATTAAATTTAAATAAATATATATTAAACATCATATGTGGATCAAACTAACGTCATTTTAGCCAAGTCATTGTCACATAGGAGAGAGAAAATATTTTTAAAAAAAGCCACGAATAGCACTTTATTTTAGCTAAGTTCAACGAAGTTAACAAAAGGACTTGATTATACCAATTTATCATGTTTTAGGATTTGATTGTACTTTTTTCAAGTTTTATGATTAAATTGTACTTTCATGACAAGTTTTAACACTTCTAGTAAACATATCCTTAAAAGAAAAAAAAACTAGGAAAATCGGTTTATGAAACCGTGATCTAGACCAAATATACATGGGTCTTTTTGCGATTTGGTCAGCTAAATCATGGTAAATGTATCGGATCATTGGTGAGCCATTGGATGACCGAGGATCATTGGTGAGCCATTGGATGACCGATTTGATTGGACACCGACAATATCATCGGTCACTAGATTGTCCTTTGTCAATTATCATTCATATGACCTGCCCGAGAAAAATTACCAAAAAAAGATAAACCTATTGTAATTGTGTCAATTTAGTTTTAGATTTTTTTTTTTGATAACCAAGGTGTCCGGGCTAGCAGTTTTAGATTTTATTTTTTTTGCTAATTGAGTCATAAACCTTTCGTATTGTGCCAATTCAATCCATTTGACTAGCCAACGCTAATGTATATAATTCAAAATAATATATTTTAATTTTTTTATATTCTTTATCTATTTTTCTTTTTTTACTTTCTCTCTCATTTTATTGTCCTTCTTCTTTCTCTAGCTCATCAATGGACCTCAGCAATCGGTCAAAGATGAGGACCGATGTGGTCGATCTCGTTGGCATCTGGCTAGGGCGAGCCTCACTGTCATTGGGTAAGGTTAGCATCTCTCAGTGACAGCAAGGCCAACCTCGCAGACTCAACCACGACGCCGCGAAGGTTTTTTTAGGGTGATGATAAGCAAGAATCAAATTTCATAGAAAATGGGTGCGCGATATCTAGAATTCTTTTCTTGCTTGTGTTTCCATGGCAGTTAACAGACAACATCCAATGACAACGAAGCTCATAGCTCTTGCGACTTCTCTAGGGTCCGAGCATAGAGCGAGTCTCATCGTCGTTGTGGGAGGTTGACCTCACCCTTGCTAGTTGCCAGTGGGCGCGAGCTCGCCCAAGGCTGGTAGACCTCGCCGGCCTAACTAGAGGAAGAAGAAGGAATAAAAAATAAAAAGAAATAAAAAATAAAAATAAAAAATACTTAAAATATTAATAAAAATTGTCTACTCAACCAGTCAAATAGATTGAATTGGTACAAATATGTATCAATTGACCAAAAGAAATTAGAATTGAATTAACATAATTGCAATAAGTTTAGAACTTTTTGAATAACTTTCCCGATTGGTCATGATAACTTTACATTGTCATTGCTATGGCACGATAGACGTGCCCAGTACGACAATTGTGGTTGGCTGTCAAAACTTCATTGCTTTTGATTGTGTGCATTGTTAGGATTGGAGCACAATGAAACTGAAGAAAAACGAACAAGAAATAAAAGATTAAGACATGAGATTTTATCTCGGTTCACCCTTAAATTAGGGTTATATCCATCAGATGATTTCACTATAATTAACACATCGTACTTCATGTTACTTCACTCAATTATAAGCCAAAAAGTCAGCAGCTATTCAAGAGTCCAAGTCCAAAATACAAATGAAAAATTACAACTTAAATTATAGAAGCCCTTTGGTCTCTAGGGGGCTTTCTAATCCCACGTGCTTTCCTATTACAGAGGAGTATGAATCACACCCGACATGCATGAGCTTTCAAACTACTACTCAACGTGGTACTTTTATTAAAGATCAAATTGGTTCAATGTCATGGACGTCGACGGCTTTTTAAGTTATGGTTAAATTGTTCACGTCGGCGCAACCGCGTCTCCCACGTCATCTCCCTCGCGTTCGTCATTTTGCTCTCGCTAGCCTACCCACCACCCTCCGCTAGTCCGGTGACCACCACCACACTTCCACCGCCGCCACCATTGCTGGGTAGAGAGAGAGAGAGAGAGTGTGTGTGTGTGACTATGGGAAAGTTTTAGTTCGGCTGACATTTTATTTATAGTTGTATCAAGCAACACCGACTTACTTAATTAGTGAAACCAGCTTTATTAAATAACCGATAATGTACAAAAGGAGATAAATATTCACGACAATCGGCCTAGATTTCGCCGAACAGGGGCCGAAAAGACTTGTCCAATCTGAACAAAAGCCTTCGGCCGAGTAAGAAGGGCTCGGGCGCAAGGGAAGGGCGTGTTGGGTTGGGCAATCTACACCGGTGCGAGGCCAACGCCGTCGAGGGGTGGCAGATGGTTTGACCCATACAGCCGTTTGATTACGCCAATTTAGGTTTTGTTGGAAACTACCCAATTGTGTCCTTCCATCGAATTTTAAGCACAGTCCTCTTCCCCGATCAATTTTCATCAAACCTTAGGTAGGAAAATTAGGCGTCCCCCAGCCATGTATCGATTTTCAACACTCGAATGCTGCCGACCAGGCTCGAGCCTAGTTTTCGCACTCATTCCTATACTTAACCTGCACAATGGGTGATCAGATCCTTAACCCCCTGAAACCGATCCACCGAGCACCCCGTCCGGAGTGCTCTCGCTTCGTAATTTTATCGACGGAGTTTGGGTAAATCACTTCCTAGAGTTGAAATTCATCTGTCTAAGAGTTGAGTTCTCTCGTCAACATCATATCTCTTAAGTCTTTGCGTTTCCCACGTCTTTGAAAAAGGGAAGGAAGGAATAGGAAATGCCGAAGTCCACCAAGCGAACTCGATAACCGAGTTGTTTTTTTTTTTTTGGCCTGCATCGACGTGCACGGATGCGCCACGGCTCTTGCTTTCCGTGCCGCATTCCGTGAGGCACCACTACCGACCTGCTTCTGCAAAAAGGGCACGCCCAAACAGATGGTTCGAAACGCTTGGCCTTTGCCTTTTGGTGCTCGTGGATCAATCATCACGAGCAGAAAATAGACAGAGGGAGATGCTTCTCCTTGACGTTTCTCCGCTCTCCCCCACCGAATGATTACTTTTCTTGATTGCCCATGGAGTCATAACAGCGCACCAAGAGTTTACATTCCCCACGTGTCGGCGACCGTATCTCTGTGTTGTGATAATTTTCCAGTCAGAACTGATTGGATGTATTGAATTGGCATAATTACAAAAAAAAATTCGAACTGAATTGACATAATTTTAATAATTTTAAGATTTATTTTTGGGTAACTTGCTCCTGTCGAATCCCAATAACTCACCAAGAGTTTAGATTCCCCTGTGTGACTCGATTTTCCAAATGGAAGTGTGTGTGGGCTAGAAATGACATGCAAGATCTAGGGCATCTATGATGAGGATATGGTTGGGTAAATTTTAGGATACGGGAATTATTTGTCACCCTTTATCATGTAGTGGCCATGACTTGACCGTGATGACATACAAGAATTGCCACCTTTTTTTTTTTGGGCGAAGATAGATCTTGTGTCGTTGTAGATGAATAAGCCCCCTTTTCTTTTGTGGCCACGCTAGAGACTCTAAGGACTCCTTACCCGAGACGAGAACGTGTCGAATTTCGATGGCCGTTTGAAAACGCCAATCGCGAGATTGCAATCGGTCCTCGCTCATTCAAGCGAATTCGAAAGATCAACAAATTACTTGGCATTATTCTCCTTGCCTTTTGTCCCTCGATAAGAATAAGCATCTATCTTATCTGTATGTGATATGATAACGAGTTCTTTCATTGGAGGCTTCTATGATTGCGCCATGTGTATTCAGTAGGTTAGACTTCAGAGTTTTGGAGCAATTTTTTTTTTTTTGGCCCATTTTGTTCGGTAGGCAGTAACTCTCTCCCTTTCTCTCTCTCAATTAGCACAATATTTATTGGGGCTGCGCATAATGGATCGATTGAACTGAGAATTGCCTAGATCAGTTCGAAACAACTTGTTGGATTCGATCCTCAGGGGCTCCGATTTCATAAATTGGTATTGATTAGGAGTAAAGGTGAGCGGTTCCAAGTTCTGGGTAGGTTCTGGAACCTGAAACCTATCCGCCGGTACAAATTCCTCATTTTTTGGAGCCTGAAATCCACCTTCTATACCCTGGAACCTGAAACCTTCTTGTCACACAGGTTCCGGATCCGGTTCCAGGGTACCCTAAAATGTGTCAATATAATTTCCTTTGCATCAAAATGGAAGAAAGTTTGAACATTTGGACTGGAAATAGCATCGACACATCTAGTTCCCGATGGAAGCATCTCTGTTGAATTTGCAAGAGCATTAGCAAGACCATTCTGTCCGAGTGCAGAGTGCTCCATTGACACTTGAAAAGGGAAAGTATCGACTGGTGCAGCACATTTCCACCATTGGCAAAACCCTGTCCCAAATCCTATTCATAAAAAGCATATTGTAGTATTTTTTATGTTCAGTAAGAAATTAACCAAAAAAATTTATTGTCCAACAATTTGGTTTGCCCATAAGTTTGGCCAATCTAGTTAACTTTGTATCTTTCCGCACAACATATGCGGCTATCCACAGAAACAACCATTTCTGGCCAAAGTAATGGGCAGTTAAGCTTGTTGAAGTCCTTTATCTAATACAACAATTCTTATACGAGGCAAATTCTCCTGGAACACTAGCAAAGCAGGAGAAGAGATCCAAAACATCCACTCCAGAGGAAATGCCAAAGCCTATTTAGAAAGATTTTCTGAGCATTCAAAAAAGTCCATGAGACACCATATGCAAACAGATTATCACGAGCTTCCCTTCCAATCGCATGAGACTTGAAATCTAACCACCTGAAACCAAACGAAACAACAAACTAATATTAATTTCTAAAGTAAAATTACTGTTAACTAAACTGAAACAGTTAATAGAAAACCTCACCACATATAGCAATTTCACTTCAACTCGTAAGCTTTAATTACCAAGGATAATATCCTCATTAGGACAATCCATATCTTAAAAAGGAAAAAAAAGAAGAGATTAAATAGACCGTTCATTCAAAATATATACAACGGAATTACAATATATAAACATATAAACATCACTTACCTGACTCGAACTTTTCTGCATTCTCTATGTACTCTTCAATGTTAATTGGAATACGAACGGCTCTTAACCAATCTTGAGTGCAAAGCAAAGCTTCCACAACTTTAGGAGTTAATGAACTCCAAAAGCCATCAAGCACGCGACCCTATGTACTAAACGTCGACTCTGAAGCAACAGTAGTCATAGGAATAGAAAAAACATCCCGAGTCATCAAAAATATAATTTTATATTTTGAGCCGAAAGTCTTCCACCACATCAGAAGTTCAAGATCAAGAGCTTTTTCATCTTTATCTTGAACATACCGATCAAGTTCAGATTTATTGCCATCATGTGCTTTTTTCTTTTAGAGTATACAGGTTTTCTGCCAAACTTGGATGTCATACTTGCTGCTAGCTTCTTTACCAACGGAATTAGAACTACTACTAGCACTTAGACTTTGGCCATCACAGTTTTGCTTGCTTGAAGCAAAAGATTGCTCATAAAATTCAAACAACTACTCCAATGCATTCTTCACCTTATCATACATCTCATTGATTTTCAGTTTATCATCATAAATTTGTTGATAACAGAAACTCACATTATTCAACTTCTTTGTAGGATCCAACATAATGACAATAAATACTAGCATATTCAACTTATCTAAATTTCCATAATATTTGTCAAATTTATCTTTCATTGTCTTTCACATAGGTCCAAGCTTATGATCCAAAGAATCTGATGCATCTTTTAAATATTTGTACTGTCACGCCCCAAACCCGGCGAGCGCGCGAGCATTCCACTAAGCCGCGCCTTTCTTAAAACTCTAAGATCCAACGGCCAATGTTCTAAGCACTAAAAGGAACACGCATGCGGAAGCGATGCCGACTCCAATCATATTGGTACAACAACACCCGATGACTTAGGACAAAAGGGAACATCAAGTTTCCTTAATCAATTACTAAAAGATCAATTCCTAATTCACCAATTCGAAGTACAATCCCTACTATCATAAAAAGGCAAATCCATTCTAAATACAATTGGTCAACTATTTCTTCTAGTATCAATCCTTGGCAAGCTCGCGCTTCCTCCGCTTGGAACCTGAAAAATTAAGCTCCCACTGGGGTGAGATATAAATCTCAATAAGGTAAGCCCTAACCCTAGGTTAGGCTGACCGTCCACTCAAGCAGTCATCTATCCCGAAATTCCACACTCATAATCATACAGGCGCATCAAGCCCAAAACAATAAAATAACATGTAGATGACAGGCATGCAATGATGACCTCACGTCACGCTCAGATGATCATGCACACTCGGCTTGCCATTTCACCACATCCATCAATCTCCACTTACCTCAATCTCTAGCCCCCGATTAAATCACATCAGACTCAGTCCGCGTAAACGCATCAGACCGTCATTGGCAACTCGCGTAAACGCATCAGGTTCCGATGAATCTCCAAGCCAATATCCTCATCTTAAAACTCCGTCCCGCGATTAGTTCGCATTAGGACCGTGGCCAACTCAATCCCGCGATTAGATCGCCTCAAGGTGCCACACGACATTAATTCCACCCCACGATCTCGTCGCATCATGGTATACATCTCCTGCCTCGCGTCTCATACGCCTTAGGGCATCTCCGTCCTGCAAATAATTCGCATCAGGACCATGGCCATCTCAACCCCGCGATCTCGTCGCATTAGGGTATCCATCTTTCGTCCTGTGTTTCATACGCATCGGGGCTTCGCCATATCATGCTGATGCCATGATTCACAATTCAATTCACAGATAAAGCCACAAGTGCAACTCATGCACAATTTGAATGTTTATGGCATACAAGGCAATCAATGACATTCGACATGGCATATGATTTGAACACGAGCAATATCACCCATGAACCTCCTATAACCACTTAGAACATATTAGTAGCTATCCCTTTGGAATATTCTCACAAATCAATCAATTTATTCCTCGCTCACCCAATTGAGTCCAATCTTCCTAGCATAAGGTTAGGAATTCCCTTACCTTGCATTTAATATCATAATAATTTCCTTCTTGCAACCTTGAAGTCTCGGCCAAACCAGTTCAAGAGCTCATTCACCGTGCACCTAGAATATTCAACGAATCCGTCAAATTTCCATATCCAAATCAACCACCCATGAATCATAACCCTTCATCATCATCTTAACATGCCTCAATCACCAATTTGTGACTCGAATCATCCATCCTCAGCCCCCTCATAGATTCGGTTTGCACAGAATTGAACCGGGCTATATTCGGTTCTGTGTAAATCGAATGTAACCATGCCTAAATCTCCTCCAAATCTATCATTTAAATACTATCCTACTTCTTAACATGTCAATCTAAGGGTTTGTGAGGCTCACCGTGAGTTTGAGGTCTATTGGTCGCCGGAATCCCGTTGAACGTCGCTAGATTGTCCAAGGTCAGAATCCGGCAGTTTTCTGTCCAAGTTCACAAGACCATTTCGAGGTCAAAACTTATTCAAATCAAGCCCAACTTTTTACCACAGATTCATATACATGTCTACTAGTTCTCCGCAAAACTTAACCTCAAAACTCCAACATTTCAGCCTTCAAAAGGGTAAAAAACCGGACCTACCTCAGGTTGGAACAGATTCTGTCGGCTCTCGGGAAAATGCTTGGCCGGAGCTCCTCGGTGGTCCAAATTCCTCGCTTCCACTTCGAGGAGGTCGGCAAGACATAGATATATGTTGGTGTGGTTGGCCAGCGGTCAGATGGTGGCTGGAAGTAGTCACCGACGGCGCCGAATGAGGCTTCCAAAATCTGTCGCCAGCGCAGAGTGAGGAAGAAAGGAAGAAGAGAGGTTTTCGGTGGTTCTTGGGGAGGGAATGGCCAAATGAGTGAGGTGAGGAGAGAGAAAATTGGCTATATACAAAGCCTTGGTCAATGGTTGAATGGTAGGTTTGATAAAGTTGACTTGACTACTCTTTAAGGCATCTATTGACACTTGTCCCATTGTTAATCATGCTTTGATCCAATGGCCCTCATCTTTTCTTATTTTCGGCAGCCTTGAGGGGGGTTTAATGTCCATAATGCCCTTCTTCAAATGCTTGGGTAAGATTCTAGGCTTGAGGGGCAAAGGGTAATTTTACCCCTGACGTTCAAAACGTCGTTTTTCTCGCTCCTATAATCTTCGATAGGGCGACGGTCAATCAGAATAACGTTGAAATTCTTGATTCTCCATTTTCAATTTTCATGACTCGTTTCTGATAATTAATCTGAAAATGACTGGAAATCAGAATGTCACATGTACAAAGCAACTATCCCCTTGAAATAACCATTTGAAGTAATATATGAACTCACCGACATCACTTTGGTGGCTTTATAGAATTGTTCTAGAAAATCAAAAAGAATGATGGCATTTTCCCAATCATCGTCTTTAGGAAGATCACCGTTAAGCTCACCTACGAAAGATAAATCCTCTTCTTCCATCCTTTCAAAGGCTTTTATGAACTTTATGGCAGTGTTTAACATGAGGTAAGCTGAGTTCCATCTAGTGGCGACGTTAAGACAAATCGAACATTCGTAAGTGATCCTTTCACTCTCAATGCAAGATTAAAATATTTTGGCTCTTAAGGGAGAGCTCCTCACATATTTAATCACGTTTCGGACACGTTCAATAGAAGCGCCTACCTTAGACAAGCCATTTCTCACAATCAAGTTCAATATATGAGCAATGCACCTCATGTGCAAGACCTTGCCATCTAAGATCAATGACCATTCTTTTGAAAGTTTATCCTTCGAATAACCAATTGCAACATCATTTGAACTTGCATTATTTATGGTGATTGTAGACACCTTTTTTTCTATTCCACACTCATAGATGCATTTCTCCACCATTTTCTCAATCTCTGTACCCCTGTGACTATGCATCACCACAAAATTGATGATCCTCTTATGCAACTTCAAATTTTCATCAATAAAATGCGCAGTGAGACACAAATAATTCATGTTTTGAATGGAAGTCCATGTATCAGTGGTTAGTGCGATCCTCGAATTATACTGACCAAAGTAAGTCTTCAAGAAATGTTTTCACTAAAATATAACTCTGTGCAATCTCTAACCACTGTAAATCGTGATATATGCTTGAAGAGAGGTTGCAACTCACTGATATACTCACGAAATGCAACACGCTCACCCAATGAAAAGGGTTGTTCATCAACTATGATAAACTAAGCAAACTTTTGCCTACAACGATCTTGATCAAATGTCTAAGTCGATAAGACACTACCAGTATCAGGATCTCTCCCTATCCTGCAATTTAGGTTGACATTACATGGTGCAAAGAATTTCTGTCTCTTATCTACATTGCGAGGAAACTTCTTGGACATTGACAAATGCTTCCACATTGAAGAAATACCATTAGAAACATTGTACTTTAACTTGACCCCACAATGCATGTACCTTACGTTATTTGTTTTTTCAATCTCCTCATTTATGATTTCTGCAAAATAATCCCAGACATAAGAAGTAGTCTTCTTATCACGAGGAGGAAGACCAGAACCAAGTACCTTGTTTGTCGCACTTGCACCCATGGTTGGGCTGGCTCTTCTCTACCTTCATTGACCGAAAATCCCAATACAGTATCCGAAGTTATCTTCTCAAATCCCTCCACCTCCATTGATATGTTATCTTGATACATTAACTTCACACCTACAACCAAATAATGAATAACGTTAAAAAGAGAAATAGAAAGTTAGAAACTAGAAAGCCTAAATAGAATTTTCATCATGCCAAGCCCACCAGTTTAGACTTTGAGATGGTATAACACCATCTTCATGAAGGTGATAAGTATAACAATAAAAGAATGCATGAGGAACAAACCCACTCTATCCTTGCTTTTACATGTTCCATTAGAAAAACCATATGCATGAGGTATCTTCCTTGATATACTAAACAAGTTCGATCGAATTGTCCCAAATCAATGAGTTTACTCCAAAATTCACATCGGAGAAAGAATAAGAGGCTCAATAAAATCTTTCCCTAAGTGCAAGGACTTGTATAGCAAACAAGAGCGCCTAGAAATTTCAACATTTTCTTTCAATTTCAACATATGATAGCTAAGAAAAGAAACATCAAAAGAAAACATCCCATGTTTCTTATATGCAGAGCACATATCCCTTATCTAGCTAGGCTTATAGTCTACAATAAACAATCTAAAATTCTAGACTCAATTCCACAAGCATCAAATGGAATCTCTTAGCCATTTTTTCACATAAAAGTTCCCAATAAACACAAGACCGCCCACCAAGCATGTCACGCCCCGCGTCCCAGGCACGTGCGCGTGACTCCCTATAAGCATAAACTCTCTCGAGATCCTAGATTCACATAAATCGAGAGATGCATTATATCAATACATATGGAAGCGACAATATACAAACTCCTCCGTACGATGATAAAGGGGACTAGGGTAACGAGAGTACCAATAAATACATAAACTCCCAAATGTTCATACGTGGGTACTGGCAAGCTAAACCTGCTGGTCGGTGGGGTACAAAAGACGATCATCAAATCTCCCAAAAAGAAACATGCATCGAGGTCACCATCAAAATATCAGACCAGAAAAATAGAGACTCCTAAGTCGAGCTATTAGAGTCATCAGTCTTCTCAGCATCCTCAGATGGCTCGTACTCTAAGAGTATCTCAAAGCAAACCTCCACAGTATCCTCGAGCGTCTCATCAGCTGACGGCTCCACTTGGTTGTCCTCGGTAGCCTCGATCTCGATGACCTCGTCGGTGTCCTCCAAGATCGGGGTGCTTTCAAGAACGCTCATCGAGCCAGCTACTAACCCCTCGGCCTCCACCGAATCCCGAGCGGGATGACACCAACTAGGGACTACCCCACGGGATATCTTAGTGGGCTTCAGTGGCACCGTGGAAACTTCTCCTACCTTTCGAAATCAGGCCTCGTACTTATGAGGCGTCCAACTGCTGCCATCCTCGTCGACCCAAACTATGGTACATTTCCTAACATACACGGTTTCCTATCCGTCCGGAAACTCCTCAAAATACACCGACATCTCTTTTGGGTCACCAAATCTGATTGGCCACATTCTCACAGCCTAGGATCTGAAAAAATGGGGTCCCACAAATTTACATCTCAATAAGGTAGGTCCTAACCCTAGAGGCTGACCATACACTCAGACAAACACAATCACAAATAAATTTGTACAAGTAATCACATGAGGCATTCAACTGTCATTAAATAACGTACGAATGTCAAGCATGCAATCATGACATCATATTACATCATTAGAATCAAGCACATATTACCAAGCCAGATTACACCTTCCACCCTTCCATGCCTCCATTTGAATCATGCTCATGTTTAGAACGCCTCAGGCTCGGTCTACGTAAATACGCCTCAGACCGTCTCATTGACAAACCCGCGTAAACGCATCAGGTTTTCAATCTCATTCCAAGCCTATGTCAACATATCTCAAACTCCGTCCCGCATTTCAACGCGTCAGGACCATGGTCATCTCTACCCCGTGTCTCGTACGCCTCAAGTATCGTTCAACTCAAATCCCGCGCCTCAGGGTATTCATTCACACAACCCCGTGTCTCAACGCCTCAGGGTGTCATAATTTCTTGGGCATTCCAAATGCTCATTTCAATTCATAACACAGATCAATTGCAAACTCATGCAACGATCAACACATCAATGGCATGCGAGACAATTAAATTCGACATTCAAATGTGACAATCAATTCATGGCACAAGCATTGTCAGGCATTCAAGTCATCTATATCTTTTTAGGATGTACATTGGACAATCACGTTATAATCTTCCAAGAACCAATCAAATTTGCACTTAATTCACCCAATCGAGTCCAATCCTCCTATCCAAGGTTTAGAAACCCATTACCTCAAGCTTAATTCAACAAGATTCTCCTTCCAAGCACTTCAATGGTTCAGTCCAATTAGCCCAAGAATGAGTCAATCGCGCAACCTAAGGAAATTCATCCAATTCGTCAATTTTTCTTGCTCAATTCGTCACTTCACTAAACATATACCTCATGGACCTATCAATTAACACCCTCATACTTCTCAATAATGAATTTGGAGCTCAATTAAACTCCTAACAGCCTCCTATGGCTTGATTTGAACAGAATCCGAAACAGGGCAATTCGGTTCTGTGTTGAATCCCACCAATAAGCCCATAAATCAATCTTAATCCTCAATTTATCTAAGGCAACGCCGGAAAGTCCTCGAACGGTGCCGGTTCTTTCGAGTCCTTAACCGGTCAGTTTTTATCCTTCAAACACAAGACCCATTTGGGGTCAAAACTCCATCAAATTCATCCAAGCTTTTTACCACAGCTTAGTTTACATGTCCTCTAAATGTCCACAAAATTTGGCCGAAAGATTCAAAGGATTTGAGGTCCTACGAAGTCTAAACAGTAGCTTACCTCTAGTTGCGACGGTTTTCGTCGACTTCCGAGAGAATGGCCTGTCGGAACTCCTGAGTGGGTCAAATGACTTGATTTCACATGGAGGTTATTGGCAAGAGGATGAGGAAGGAGCTGGTTATCGGCTAGAGTCTAGGTGGTGGCCGGAGGTGGCGTTCGATTGCGGCGCAACTAGCGATCGGGCCTGGTCAGCGGGAGCTCTCGGCTGGGGAAGAAGAAGAAGAAGAAGAAGAGAAATGGCAGATGGTGGTGGTGATGTTCGGCCAAATGGAGGGGGAGAGAGGAGGATATACACATTTTCAAGGGTCAACAAGGTTGAATGGTAGGTTAAAATTGTCCCCATCAATATCAATGCCTAATCCTTTGACACTTGTCCATGTGTCAATCAATGTTTCATCAAATGGCTCTCATTTTTCTTGATTTTCGATAGCCTATAGGGTGTGGTTAATGACCAAAATACCCTTGTCCAATTATAAATGCAAGGCCAAGGCTTAGGGGCAAAATGGTAATTTTACCCTCGACGTTCAAAATGCTATTGTTTTTCTAATTCCAATTTTCTTCGATAAGGTGATGGCCAATCCAATTATAGCGTTGGAATTCTTGATTCTTTATTTTCTAATTTTGAGACTTGTTTCTAAATCATTTCTCTATAAGACGTGATTCCAGTCTATCTTGAACTGACGGGCGGCTTTTGTAGACGTTACGCGTATCGACCCTGTGATTCATATCACAATTAGGGCTTGTCAATTCATGGCGACTTTGGTTATCATATAATTGTGAGGGCTTATCACTAGTTCCAACGATCTCTATCGTCACCGTTCGATTTAGGAAACTTTTGCAAATTATACATTGGTTAAGTGGCATCACCCACGCTTCAATCGTATAATGCTAGCAATGTATTTCTTAATCGTTCTTAGATCGGCCTTTTATGGCTCTAAATGTCCCCTCGACAACCCTTATGGTCAAAGCATCATTTTCTATTTGAGTTCCCAAGGTCCACATACCTTGTCTCGCGTTAGCCTTTCCCTTTTGGTCAGTCAACTCAAAATTGATCAGATCTGAACGAGATACGACTGAAATACATTATTAGGTACTTTCTCATTAATGAGTCTTGAAATGACAGGGAAAAAAAAATGTCACAAAGCATGTTGCCAACCTGATCTTCAGCATAGTTTCCCTTTGCTTGAATACCATCCACATTCACAACTAAAGAGGGGAATGGAAGAATGGTGCCTTCCCCTCTCGCACAGCTTTAATGCTAGAAGTTTGATTAATCACATAGGTTTAATGCTAGAATTGAATCAGTAAACACATGCAAATAAATCTGGGGTGCCGTCAAATGTCGAGTGCAGCTCGTGCTCGAGTTAGAACTACTTCGGTATTTCATCTACTTGAGTCCAAGGCTTGTCAATACAAAGTTGTACAAGGTGTGACATTCCGAATTCCGACCCTCTTGAGGTTATTGAATAGAAGTATATTAATCGATGAGTTTCAGTTGTAACTCGCTCGGAGTTGACCACTCTTGAGTTATCTGACCAAAAGGGAAATACTGATGTAGAGTCAAATATGTAGACCTAGGAAATTTGAATGAGAATTGGTACTTTGACCATAAGGATTTTTGATGAAATGTCTTGGGGTCGGTATAGATCAATCTAAGGACGATCATGGAATATCTTGCTAGCGTTATACATTGGGACGCAAGTGATTCCGCTTAACCAATGTGTAATTTGCGAGAATTTCCTAAATCGGATTACGATGATCAGGATCGAAGGAACGAACGATAAACCCTCACAATTACATGACAATCAAAGTCACCACGGCTTAAGAGAAATCCCATGGTCGATACGTGTAACGCCTATAAGAGTCGCCCGTCAGTTTGAGATAAACTAAAATTACAGTCGACGTGAGTTCAACATGAAATTGGACCTTGAGATTTGGGTATTAGACATTAAGGAATTCAAACATGTGAATTGAAATGGATGTTGCCTTATCGAGGGTGGTTTATACTAAAAAAATGGAATATCGGACGAAAAGTGCCAAATGATCATTTTGCCCCTCGACCTTTGGCCTTGCCTTAAGAAATTTAGAAGGTCGTTTTGGTCGTTTAACCCTCTACATGGCTGCCAAAAATGGTGTATGAAAATGTTCAAAGGAAGTCAAAGTCAATGGAGCAACCAATGAGAGTTTGTCAAGTGTCAATCAAAGAGAAGGTCAAGCATTAAATGCCCATTAATTACCCATCTTATCTAATTGACCAAAGTGCATTATTGGGATGGAATACCCTCTCTCTTTTCATTTTGGCTAGCCACCTTCACTCCCACCATCTTCTTCTTCTTCCTCTTTCTCGGCCGAGTAGGCTTCCCGCGGACAGGAAAAAATGGCTTCACTATTCCGGCCATAACTTTGTCGTCTGACTTCAAATTGAGGTAAAACAACCGTCATCTTAAATCTTATCATCTTTCCATTCTAATAATGTATTATGAGCTTAATTTGGCCCATATGTTTGTTCCGTAGGTCTATTTGAGTAGACAAATGTCAAATTCTGACTCGATTTTGGAGAGGGACGGTTTTTGGGAGCTTCTGGACTTCAAATAGCCTCAAATTTTCGGTGAGATCTTCGCAACATCTAGTAATTGAGTTGGATGAGCAAGTATGGTTATTTTATTGAGGATTTAGAGTGTTTTTATGACTGAACATAGGTGATTATAATTGGACAAATTCTGTCCGTTTGAAGACCGTGAAGGAAACAAGCTGTTTGAAGGTCTTGTGGATTTTTTTTTTTGCATCGAAACTCTTGGTGAACTTCCTAAACATATAGATTGAGGTCCTAGAAAGTTTATTTTGTGAGGAATTGAGGTTTGAGATTGAGATATGGCTTAAATGAGTGGATTGAACCAAGAACCGGTACTATTTTAGGGAGTACCTATTCGGGCCGATTCTGTTGGGGACTAATTAAGGGGTATTTTGACTTTCAATTGACTCATAATATCTCATAAGACGTTATATGAGGTGTTGATAGGGAGTATATGAAGTGGATTGAGATTTAGAAGTGATTTAAAGGCTATTTGGAGCATGAAACTCTAAGTTATACTTTGCCTTGCATGTGGCCTCATGAACCGAGTGAATTGAGGACTCATGGGAACGTTTTCATGTGTTTAATTGATTGATAAAGCGTCTTGAGTTGCCAATTGAATGGCTATTGAGAGATTGTGTTAATGAAAGTGAGAATTCAATGGCTTTTTGATCCAAAATTGGTAAACCTTTCTAAGTTGACGAGGGATACTCTGTGGATTGCGTACTTGTGACATTGAGGAGAGTCACTTGGTGTGGAATTTTCCAATCGATCAAAGGAAGTGTTTCCTAAACCCTTATCTAAAAGCTAGGACACTACTGGATAGATTGACTAAGTAAACTATTGGTTTGGTGAAGCCTATGGCTTAAATTGCTTGATGCAATTGTGTGAGGATTATATTGTGATTGATAATTGAGATTTAGAATAGCCAGAACGCCTTAGTGATAAGAAGTGGCTATAGTGCTCTATATGAAAGAAGTAGCTATAGTGTCCTGGGAAAGGAAAAGGCTATTGAGCCTTTGAGGTATACATCACAGCTAGAGAACCTTATGAGGTAAATGGCTATTGAGCCTTGATGATATAGTCCGGCTATTGAGCCTTGGATTCGTATGAATTGGCTATGAAGCCATGTTATTGAGTTGGCTATAATACCTATATTATTGAATTGGTTATGCTATATAGATGGCTATAATGCCTATGCTATATGAATGTGCTATAGTGCCCCAATGATCGTTGGCTTGTAGACTCGAAGATCACATTAGCTGTGAACCCTAGAAGTACCGATTGGCCTGTGGCCCCAGTGGTACCAATTGATTAAAAGTCCTGATGATATCGATTGACATGTGGCCCTAGTGGTATCGAGCGGCTAAGAGCCCTGAAGTGATAATTGGCTGTGAACCCCATGAGATACTGATTGGCATGTGGCCCTAGTGGTATATATTGGCGGTGAGCCCAGAAGTACCGATTGGCCTGTGGCTCCAATGGTACGAGTTGACTAAAAGTTATTACGATATCGATTGGCTTGTAACCCTAGTGATATCAGTTAGCGAGAGTGCTAGAGAACTACATTGCGGCTAAGAGCCCAGGCGATGAGTGGTTGTGAAAATTGTGATGATTTTGTGTTGGTTATGTGCGATATAGGCGAGGAGCTTGAACCCTCAGATTGAATGTGATTAATTGTGTTGCTTGACCATGTTTTCTTTGTTGATTTGCTTGATTTGGTGTTAGTTTCATGGTTTGGGAGGATTGGTGTTTAGGTCTAGGTTTAGGTTTCACTTGCTGAGATTTATATCTCACCCCAGTGGGGGATTAAATTTTTCAGGTTCCAAGCGAAGGAAACCCAAGCTTGCCATGGGTAGACATTTTAGGAAGTCGTTGGAGGAATTCACGATAAGTATGATCGAGACCCTAGGAACTGTATATTGTTTAGAGTTAGATTTGTAACCGATTGTGATATTTATGTAAAGTGCATACCCATTTGTCTTGAGTCATCTTATTATGGAATTGTACGGAGCAGTTTTATTGCTTCCGCGATCTTGTTTCTTTGTCAAGTTGTTATATAATTGGCCGATGGATCCTGAAAGATAATTGAAGATCAACGGCCTAGTGGGATGTACATGTGCTCAACGGGTTCAGGGCGTGACACAAGGTCACGGGCCTAAATTAAGATATGAAGGCTATGGCGATTCTCTTGAGTAAAAACGTGATCTTTGACTTGAAATAGGAAAAGAAAGAAGGAAAAAGAAGTAGCACTTGTTTCTTACAAGGATTGAAGTGAATAAGTGGGTTCGCCAAGCGACTCCGACGAAATGCAGAAAGCCACCGTGCTACACATATTACGCAACCACCAATGTCAAAAAGTTTTATGCTTTTTTCAAGGAACTCAACCATGGGAGATTCAGAATTCTTGTGCTCTGGTTATATTTCATGAACGAAATAGCAAAAAAAATTATTCATTTTTTAATAGGGGAAAAAAAGCCGTCAAATTGATTGTGTAATCAACCCATAAAATCAATGAACCTCGAGTGATGTTGATGAATGGCCATCAAATGTTGTCAAGGGATGGCCGTTGGGCGTCAGGGAGGGATGTCTGTCGGGCGTCAGTGTGGGATGGCCGTCGGGCGTTATTGAGGGATGGCCATCCAACGAGGTGATGGACACAAGGGAAGGGTTGTTGTTGAAGGGCTGGAGAGGGAGTAAAGCCCGGTGGACGATGAGGGATGGCTGTCGGGCGTGCTTCATTGGGAGGTGTCAGACATCGCGAGAGAGTACGAGACCGTCAAGCTTGAGAAAGAAGAGTGTGAGGTGAGAATAGAAAGGAAGCACTGAAAGTCTAAAACAGAATGTAGGAATTAGGAAATTAGGGTTTTTAAAAAATACGTTCCGGTTCTTGGTTCGGATGGTTCGATTCCATACCGAACCGAGAACTGAAACCTGTGATTCTTCAATATGTAGAATCGAAAATCGGACCCTGGCACATCAGAACTGGGAACCAAACCAGAACCAACAGTTCGGTTCTTCGGTTCCCGGTTCTACTCTAGAACCATGTTCACTCCTAATTTGGAGTGAGTAGTTCCAAGTTCCGTACTGGTTCCACTTGGGACTTACCCATCCATATAGGTTCCTGATTTTTTTGGAACCTGAAACCTACTTTGTATACTTTGAAACCTAGAACCTACCTATCACATGTTCTAGGGTCGGTCCCAGATTCCACCCAAGTTTCACATGTATTCTTAGTTAAATAATTGCAGTGAATAATCACATTTAATGACCACCACCTCATGCTAAAATCCATTAAATATAACTCATATCTAGACACACGAAAAATATGAAACATTAACAAAGTAAAAGTCTCAGTGATAAAATGATACCGGATTACACATTTATTATCGGTTATTATGGAATACTGCAATATGACGCGAAGGCATATACCAAGAAAAAATATAAAACCATATTCTAGGTTTTAGGTTCCGATTCTAGGTTCCACCTGCCTGAAACTTGGAACCTACCCGTCATCGCAGGTTCCATAATTTTTGGAACCTAGAGCATACCTTCTATACGCTGAAACTTGGAATTGATCGGTTCTCCAGATTTCAAGTTCTACCTTGGAACCATGTTCATCCCTAGTACTAATTACGGTCAATCAAGCTCCAAATTCTAGGGGGGAACCCGACATCCCAGACCGGACTGAATAATATTCTTTTAAAAAAACCCTAAATGTAAACCTAAACCTGCTTTGTATGACTTTCAAGTTGAGTGACAATGCGATGCAATTAATGAAAAGTAGTAAAGTGAATATGTAGTTAATGATAAAAATTCAATTGCAGATCGCAAAGGAAAAAAAAATGCATGCAATCCAATGATTGACTGGTCCGAGAATCGGTTGGTCCAGTCGTAGAACTATCCGGTTCGATTCTCAGTCTTGAAATTGGGAACCAATGCGGTTCCAGTTCCAAAATGGGATCAGAACGGACCGAAAACCGATTATCCCTACTTTTTACTATAGCGTTATAACAAAACTTAAGATTTTCATCTCAATTAGCAAAGCAAAGCTTTTATGGAGATTATATCATATGCTTTTCTGACATAGGAGATAGTGTTTGACATGTGGCAGTTCATTTCACGTTCTTGGTTTTTCAGTACATTAATTAGATTCTCCGAATTCTAATAATTATATGTTGTTCTATCTTTGGAAACATCGGATAAAATTGGTACGATATTTATTTGGGTGGCGCTATTTCCACTTTTATTTTGGCTACCACACTCCTTTTTTACAAGCTAACTTAATAAAATATCATCCTTTTTATTTAGTCAAATTTTTCTTTATTTTTTATCATATTTATCTACAAATCTATCTTTATTTTTAGTCGATTTTGATAAAACAGAAAAGTAAAATTGATCACAAAATGGAAAAAATTAATTTGTTAAAAGCATAATAAAATGTCAAACGTATTTGTATTTAGATATATATTAACAAAAGATAAGCACATAAAGAAAAAACATGAAATTTTGTGCTATTCAACTATTGATACAATGAAATGAATTAATATCGATTGTAAATTCAATCTCATAGCAAGTGGATCAACTTACGCGGGTTTGAAACTGCAAAATGTGTAAATAAATTTTTAGCCACATCTTGCAATTCATATTAAAATGTGAAAAGCTAAAAAAAAAAGAACAAATAATTGATTTGTAACTTTATATACCTACAAGTTTATTTGAAAATTACGCACAAGATCAAAATATGCTTGATAGTTATATTGGATTTTAAATTTCAACTTTGAAATAAAGTTTCCCTCAAATTATTTCATAAAAAATAAATAGTTAATTGTGTGTTCAAAAGCCGCTAAACATTTTATATAGATTTTCTTATTAAAAGCATGAGATCATAAATTCAGAATAACAAACTTCTCTAGGAAAGTGATTAAAAGATGCATTATAGAATGACTTTTTGTTAGGTGTAATTTGTATTGTGAATATGATATTTAAAAGGGAAAATACAAAAAAAGACTGTTATGTTGGTTAGGTTGATAAAAAAAGAAACAATAACTTGAAAAGGGAAGAGAGAGAAGGGCATCTCGGTCTATTGATTGAAAAGATGAGTGTTTTAGCCAAAATGAGAGTGAAAATAACGCCGCCCTATTTGTAAATATATAATAACCTTTTACTTAAATTAATAAGTTTATACATTGATATAACAACGTTGCATTTAAATTAATATGTTTCACACACCATTTTAACTATATATGGTATGATAACGCACAAAATACACGAGTATACATCTACTTTGCTTTAAGACTGCTAGCATGTTGTCCAAGAAAACTTGGATATTATATTTCACTAATGGTCATAACCTTATGCGCATATAGCCTCCTTTCATCAAATTTTTCGAACTTCTAGTCTACAAATTCTCACTATACTATCAAGGCTAGATTTCAATTTGCCGTGCTCCATCTAGGTTTATTTCGTGCGTGGGGCTTCTCAATCTTCAATATTATGTTGTTCAAAGAATTCAAATCGATTTGCACACGAGATAACCCAGCTAAAGTATTCTTCCACATTGCTAAAATATGGGATCCAATGAGTTTTAATATCCATATTATTTTCTTCTACTTAATAGGTTAAACTTTTTAGGCTAGAAATGACACCAATAAAGGAAAGTAAAACAACAATTAAAAGTTTTTAAAAAAACATTCAACATCCAAAAGTTGATTGTTTTTCATAATAAAAAAAAATTAGGATACAATTTGGATTGGAACTAAAGTTGAGGCGTTTCTCAGGGGGCAAAAAAAGTTTATGGTAGAATTGAGACTGCATATAAAGTGGAAGGTTTTTTATGAGACAAAATGTAGAATTGAGACAAGAGTTAAAGTTAGAGATTTTTTAGGATATCAGAAATTAAAATATCTCTATCTCATTGTTCGCTATCGCTCCACCCACCAATGTCCAACCTCGCCGCACTCCACCAGCCACGCCAGTCGCCACGGCTGTCACTTCCGGCTTTTTCCCTTCAAAGCACTAACTGTTGCGGCCATGCTCACATATCCCTATCTCTATCCTATAAAGAAATCCACGTCGTTAGGGTTTTGAGCGTCGCTCCTGTTTGGATTCTAGCCTTAAGTCAGCAAAACTCTATCCATAAAGTACATGTAATGTAAGAAGGTAGGCATTCAGGCAAAAAGAAAAAAGGTGAGACGTGGAAAAGATGTAATAGCCTCGTAAGAAAACCGTGCTTTCGAAGAGGATCTTTCCAATTTATGTCTCTGTCCTTGACGCCACAATCACGATTCTCACCGTCTTCTTGTCATTTCTAGTTTACAAGCAGCTCATATCGAAGCCAAATACCACCCTTCCACCCTCGTGTAGGCACAGTAAATTGTGAGGTGTCGGGAGATATCAGCTCAGAATAGCATTAGCTGGCCGCTTTTGAGCATTCCTTTGAGGATCTAACACTCGTTACGGGATGTTCGGATTTTTTTTGGTCGGATTCAATTGTAGCTATTTAAGGGAGAATTCCCTCCCCCCCCCCCCCCCAAAAAAAAAAAAAACACCCACCTATTATGCGGAGCCTAATTCAGCTCTAGATTCTTTCATTTAGTTCTAAACATTTTGACAATTTGCCAATATAATCCTTTTGTTGATAGAGAATCCCCGAGTCCAATTAGCGACAGTCAGCGTAACGTGAAAGATTTTCACAATTGTTTAAGTTTTCCAAATTTAGGTTCTTTTATTTCCCTTTTTTGACCTTGGCCATCGCTAAGGCTTGACCCTGAAAGAGGGAAATAGGAAAACTGGAAAAAGGAAGGGGGTAGAGAGGGGAAAAATTAACAAAAAAAATTGTGAAAATCGTCCATTCCAGCAATGGTCATGCCACGTAAAATATCCGTCATCCACGTTATCAATTTCTGATAAAAAGTGATTGGAATGACTATATTGACAAATCTTTAAAAAGTTCATAACTAAATTAGTTAAATTAAAAAGTTTAATACCGAATTGGCAGTTGTACAGTAAATTTAGGGCTATTAAGATTGAAATATCACCATTCGTGACTCTGAGAGTTGGAGGTTGGTAACCTGGTCATCGTAACCTATTGGGATGCTAGTGGCCGGAAAACCTCTCCATTTGAGGCATATGCCCCCGTCAGCTAGGCAACGTAGCACGAGCTAGTCAGAGGCGTGCTCATGCCGTGAATCTAACTCGCGATTTAGTGAAAGAATAATTGACCCTTTACCCAAATCCAGCTACCACTGATCTTCGTAGATAAACCATGAAAGCCTGAACTCGAAGTTAACAGCAAATATCATCTTTGACCCGTTTCGCCTGGCTCAGTATTCTCATAATACTAAACTTATTTTGTTACCTCGTCCAACTTAGTAAAAGATCTTACTAACTAGTGTGACTTAAGTGCCCTAAGGCACTAGTTAAGACTACCCAAATTAGTCATAATGCATATCAACATATCTTGAAACTGAATAAGAACATCTTCGACAAAGTAACTTGCTCCAAATTGAAGCCTTCGCATTTGACCCAAAGCGCGATTTAATGTCTGTTTCGCTCGAAAATCGCACTCCTCAAATTCATTGACTCGAGAATTGGAAACACCGCGCCTTGACTGATCAATGATCCTGACCAAACATCACAGTCCTCGTGCTTGGACATCGACATTCGATTGTGCGCTAAGAAAAAGGAATGAGAACTTGATGATCAGGTTCCAATATTAATACTGATTAAATTAATGTGTTGACGACAACATAAATGGTTTCTAAGGAACAAGAGCAAAGGTTGGATCAACTAAGGAAAATGAACAACTCATATGACTAGGGAACTGCTGGAAATGAGAGCGGGGAAAAGGCCAAAATTAGAAAATCTTGTTTGTTTGCGGGGAAAGTAAAAAAAAAAAATCTTAAACCTTTTGTATTAATACTAATTCAGTCATAAATCTTTTAATTTGAATACTTTAGTCCTAAACATTTTTGCAATGGTAACAATCGAGTCCGTATGGCCAATTTGAGTCTAAAATCGTTGACATGGACTTCGGCAATCCTACATGATATCGGTGGCGCTAATGTGATTTTTTTTTTATAATTTTAATTATCTTTTTCTTTTTTCCCTTATTTTTTTCTTCCCATGTTTTCTTCTACTATTCTCTATTCTACAGCTCTGATTGCAGGTGGCCAGCCGGCCACCGGCCACAGACGTCGCCAGACCTTGCTAAACCTCACCTGGGTGAGGGCGAGGTCGGCAAGGCTAGCCCTAGACTGGGCAAGGCTCGAAGATCCCGCTTGACCTAGTCTAGGGCTAGCCTCGCCCTTGCCCAAGCGGGCTCGCCGAGCCCGAGTGAAGTCGCCCTTGCTTGGGTGAGGCGAGACCTTGCCAAAGCTACCGATAGGGGCTCGCTGGTGTTCTCTTAGCCTAACAAGGTCGAGCTGGCAAGGATGACCTTGCCCAGGTGAGACCAACCCTCGTCGACATGACTGGTGGTCGGCCAAACACCTGCAAGAAGTGCAAGAAAATGGTGAATGGGGTTTGAAAAAAGGGAAAGAAAAAAATTAAGGGGAAAACGAAAAAATAACAATAATAAATTAAAAATTATTAAAATTTTATGTAAAAAATTTCACATCAGCGTCGACAGTGCTATTTGGGATGGTCGACATTCATGTTAGTGGTTTTCGAGCTTAAATTAGCCGGATGGACTAAATTTGTACAAATGAAAAAACAATTATGACTAAATTGGTCCAATTGAAAGGTTTATGATTGAATTTGTACCAATGCAATAGATTTAAGATTTTTTTGGTACTTTTTCCAATGTTTGCATGTACCTCTTCTTGGTCCAACTCTCCTTTTTATACTTGTTATCCATGATTTAGGACTTTTTTGGTACTTTTTTCAATGTCTGCATGTACCTCGTCTGTTGGAAAATATGACCGGACTGAATGAACAAAGGAATTAGGCTCTGAGGCGTGATAACACTCTCTTTAATGAATTATTTGCCCCACAACGTTGCTAATGTTTACCGGCAAAGATCCTCCAGGATCCAACAGAGTCTTAAGAGAGATTATAGATAGCAATTTTAATAATTGTCCAAGAACTCTCTAGGAAACAATCATAAAGAGTAAGACTGTATCTCTCGAGTTTTTCCTTGAACGAAAATTGAAAATGAGGAAGTAACCTAAAATGAACAGAACGCTAGAATATATAACGAGAAATGAACATACCTTTTCACGTCCAAAAATGTGTTAATTCTCATGCAACTCTTCATGTTTAAAACAGTTTATTTAAACACATCTTTTCAGAATTTTCGAAGACAATTTTCTGTACGAAAAATTGCAACCCTTCGTGCCAAATAACGGATAGTTCAAACATACCTCTTCATTACACCTTTTCACAAACAAAAACACTCAAAAGGTTACAAGAGTGTCAGTTCGGTAGTTATGTCCGAATAGATATAAACCTTCCAAAAGATGTAATAAATACTCTTATTCATGGACAGTCGCATTGTTCCAATGAGTCATGAAATTCATTTAAAATATTATTGCGAAATAAAAATAATTGTTAAATAGTGTCAATTCCTCACGACAACTGTGCAAAGTGCTAAGTGCGTCTAATAATCGCGTCAAATCGAGCAATCACACGCGCATCGCACGCGGGTATAGTGGGGTGTAGCCCACTCGCCCATTTCTTTCTTTGAAAGACAATATTAGCATTCTATTTTGATGAAATGAATTGTTCTTTACCTTTTATTCTATGTGGGATGTAAAAAAGGCAATATTTTGTTTATTTTAGAAACAAACTTCAGCAATCCTCCACTTTATTTATAAAATAAAAAACAAAATAAAACTTTTCAAAAAATTAGAGCCAACATTTCCATGAGATCAATATACCAAAATAAAGGTCTCTTTCGAGTTAAACATTTATTTAATGCAAGTATATCAAAATTCTATCAAAGTTACAAGTAGCTTGGCTTTAAACTTGTTACTCTAAATAATAAAATCAGACATACCACACATACACTAACCTCTTATTTCAGCGAGAAGTAATAATTACTCAGCATTATTATGGCCTTATGCTTGTTCCTGTTTTATGAGCTCTCTAGAAAGTAACCCCAACTTTAGTAAGAAGCGGCACCACTTCTAAACCCATATAGGTGAAGTATTGTCACATGTTTCTGTTACTAATAAACACAAAATTAAAACGTATTATACTTCATTAAGAGTATAACTCAACCTCTAAAAACATAACAGGCGATACTGACTTCTCATGTCCGAGCTAGTGTCAGCATCAAACAAACACTTGCAGTAACTTGTTTTTACCCATTAAACCTTATAACTAGTGATGTGTCAATATCATGTCGGGTTACCATTACTGGTAATTTTAATCAAAGGGTTTCAGCCCCATTTCTTTTGAGGTCACCTTTACCACATCTCTTGGAAGAGACTTTGTAAAGGGATCAGTCAGATTCTTACTTGACCTCACGTAAACAATTGTTATAGTACCATCTTGAATCAATTGTTTTACGAATTCATATCTTAGACTGATGTGTCTAGACTTACCATTATAAATGATACTATAAGCCTTTGCTAAAGCAGCTTGCATCAGTGTATCCTTCTAATACAGCCGGATAATTATTATAGAACAATCCCAAACTTTTTGTCCTCTTAAGATAACCAAAAACTCTGGTAATTGCTTTCTAATGTTCTGTATTTTGATTACTAGTAAATCTACTCAACTTACACACGGAAAAAATAATATCTGGTCTAGTACAATACATCGCATACATTAAAGACCCTATAGCACTCACATATTCTAGTTGTGTTACTGCTCTACCAGTATTATAATTTAATTTGACATTGGTATCATAAGGAGTACTCATTTCTTTGAAACCAAGATGTTTAAATTTATCTAACATTTTCTCAATATAATGACATTGGCTCAAAGAAGAACCCCCACTATGCCTTTTAACTTTAATACCTAGGGTAGTATCTACTTCACCTAAATCTTTCATTTTAAAATTTGAAGTTAGACACTTCTTAGTCTCTCAATGACTCCAGTCATATTAGTTCCAAAGATAAGCATATCATCAACATATAAAAGACTAAAACTCCATAATCTTTAGTGAATTTAGAATAAATACACTTATCAACGTTATTATGCTTGAAACCATTAGACAATATAACTAAACCAAATTTCTCATGCCATTGCTTCGATGCTTACTTAAGCCTGTAAAGAGATTTGACTAATTTACATACTTTCCTCTCATTTCCAGGAAGAACAAAACCCTCTACTTGTTCCATGTAAATTTCCTTATTTAAATCTCCATTTAAGAATGCAGTCTTGATGTCCATTTGATGAATGCAAAGATCATAAATGGATGCTAAAGCAAAAAGAATTTGAATAGATGTTATAAGTGCTACAGGAGCATAAGTATCAAAATAATCTATTCCTTCTTTTTGTCTATAACCCTTGGCCACCGGTCTTGCTTTAAAAGCTTGGATGGAACCATCAAATTTGTATTTTCTCCTGAAAACCCATTTGCACCCAATAGATATAGATCCTTTAGGTAAGTCTGCTAATACCCAAGTATTATTGGACATAATTGAGTCCATTTCGTCATATATTGCCTCTTTCCAAAAAGAAACATCTCTAGAAGACATAGCATCACTAAAACTTTTAGGATTGTCCTCTATACTTAATAATACTAATAGGTATTTACTTACCACGTTATTATCTCTGTATCATTCAACAAGAAAAACATGAGTAATAGAGTTGGGACTAAAATCTTTCACTTTTCTTGCTCTAGTGCTTCTCCTAGTTTCAGTCATGTTTTTATAATCATTTATTATTTTCTCATGATAATCTACGTGTGTTTCTATGGATTATGAATTGTTCATATCTTGCGTTTGAGGATTATTCTCCATAATTTCAGAATTCATAGAACATTTATTCTCAAAGAATTCAACATCTCTTGATTCTACAACAACATTTGACTCTAAATCAAGAAACCTATAAGCTTTACTGTTTCAGCATATTCGATAAAGGCACTTTTGATGACTTTAGAACCAAGTTTCGTCCTTTTAGGGTCAGTAACTCTGTAGTATGTCAAACACCCCCACACTTTAAGATATGACAGGTTTGGTTTTATATCTTTCTACAATTCATAAGGACTAATATTATTTTTCTTGGATGGTATTCTGTTATGAACGTAACATGCGGTAAGCAATGCTTCACCCCTTAAATTAATTGGTAGCTTTGAATTAGAAAGCATACAATTAATCATTTCTCCAATAGATCTATTTTTTCTTTCAGCCAAACCATTTTGCTGTGGAGTGTATAGTGCTGAAACTTGATGAATAATACCATGTTCTTCATAAAAGTCTGAAAAATCATTTAGGAAATATTCTCCGCCTCTATCTGAGCGCAGAACTTTAATTTTCCTTTCTAATTGATTTTCCACTTCAGCCTTATATTTCTTAAACATAGTAAATGCCCCATCCTTTGATCTTAGGAGATAAATATATAAATATCTACTGCAACCATCCACAAATGTTATGAAATACCTTTCACCACCACGTGTTAACATGCCGTTAAATTCGCATATATCAAATTCGGACCAAATCTAATAAATTTGAATTTCTTTTAATACTAGGAAATGATTTCTTTGTTAATTCGGACTTAGCATAGATTTCACATTTATCAAATTCGCCATTAAAGTTTATCAAGTCTAACTTTTTCATATTCTGTAAATAATGAAAATTTAAATGTGACAATCTATTATACCACAAATGAGGAGAATCGACAATATAAGCAGAAGAGAGAATATTATTATTATTACTCAGTTGATACATGCCTTCATTGGAGTAATCCTTTCCCATAAACAACCCATTCTTTAACAGGATAACCTTGTCGAACTCAAACAATACTCAAAAACCCCTTTTACAAAGCAAATCACCAGAAATCAGATTTCTCTTGATTTCGGGTACAAATAGTACATTAAGAATGTAAACCTTATTTCCAGAAGTAAAGTCTAAAGTAACTGTGCCCTTGCCAGCAACCTTTGCAAGAACTTTTTTTGCCATCTCGACCTCTTGAAGATGCACTTCAACAGTCTCTTCGAAATGCCTGAACATTAATCGATCCTTACATTTGTGCACAGTTGCACCATAATCTATCCACCAAGAAGATTCGACAGAAGCAGAATTAACCTCAAAAATCATGGCCACAGAATCCTTGACTTTATCAGAAAAATTGGTTGAAATCATGACCACGTAGTTCTCTTCAACCATATTTGCATCTGCCTTGACCGTAGAAGTATTCTTGTCCCTGCACTCCTTTGCATAGTGACCCTCCTTGCCATAAACAAAGCAAGAGCCCTTTTTCTTCTTCTATGACTTCTTAAAATTATGCCCTCTCTTGCGTTTCAAGTTTTGGTGGGTTTTGGATTGAAATCCATTTCCCTCAACAGAATTCACTTTGGTATCATATAAAACAGACTTATCACGTAACTCTTCCTTAATGCGAAGATGTTTCTGAATTTGTTCCAAAGTGATATCCTCAGATTTATGTAGCATTCTTTTTCCATAATCTTTCCAACTGGGAGGCAATTTTACTATAATTGCTCCAACTTGAAAAGATTCTGCAATATCTATCTTGAAAGAATGAATTTTATTGACCAGTACTTGCAATTCGTGGAATTGCTCCAACAAAGGTTTATAATCAACGAACTTGAAGTCAAAATACTTAGCGATCAGATATTTGTTCGTACCTTGCTCCTCTGCTTTATACTTGAAATCGAGCACATTCCACATTTCTCTAGCAAATTTTATCTCGGTGAACAAGTCATAGAGACGATCGAACAGTTTGTTTAGTATATGGCCTCGACAAAGAAATCCATCCTCCTCACATTTCTTCCTTTCCTTGTTGACCCTCTCGGCATCTTTTGCACTAGGCTCTCCTCCTGCAGTGGTAGGCACCGGATCCTCTATAGACATCAAATTGGAGTTGAGGATATAGGAAATCTTCAAGGCAATAAGAAGAAACATCAGCTTGTCTTTCCAGCGAGCGCAGTTGTTGCCATCGAACTGGTCCAGTTTCACCATATCCTAGTTCATAACCTTGATTGATTCTGACTCCATTGTTGAACGAATAACTCCTTAAAATTGTTGAAAAATATGACCGGACTAGATGAACAAAGGAATCAGACTCTAAGGCATGATAGCACTCTCTTTAAGGAATTATTTGCCCTACAACGTTGCTAATCGTTACCGGCAAAGATTCTCTAGGATATAATAGAGTCTCAAGCGAGATTATTAGATACCAACTCTAAAATTCTCCAAGAACTCTCTGGGAAACAATTAGAAAGAGGAAGGTTGTATCTCTCGAGTTTTTCTTTAAACGAAATTGAAAATGAGGAAGTAAGTTAAAATGAATAGAACACTAGAACATATAATGAGAAATGAACATACATTTTCGCATCCGAAAATGTGTTAATTCTCATGCAGCTCTTCACGTTCAAAACAGTTTATTTAAACACACCTTTTCAGAAATTTCGAAGACAATCTTCTGTACGAAAAATTACAAACCTTCATGCCAAATAATAGATAGTTCAAACATACCTTTTCATTACACCTTTTCACAAACAAAAACACTTGAAAGGTTACAAGAGTATCAGTTTGGTAGTTATGTCCAAACATACATAAACCTTCCAAAAGATATAATAAATACTCATATCCATGGACAGTCGCACTGTTCGAATGAGTCATGAAATTCATTTAAAAAATTATTTTGAAATAAAAGTAATTGTTGAATAGAGCCAATTCTGTACGGCGACCGTGTAAGTGTGCAAAGTGCTAAGTGCGTCTAATAATCATGTCAAAATCACGCAATCACACGAGCACCCGCACGCGGGTATAGTGGGGTGTAGCCCACTCGCCCATTTCTTTCTTTGAAAACAATATTAGCCTTCCAACTAATAAAGTGAATTGCTCTTTACCTTTTATTTTATGTGAGATGTAAAAAAGGCAATATTTTGTTTGTTTTAGAAAAAAAAACTTCAACATCTTCTTGGACCAACTCTCCCTTTTATAATTGCCATCCATAATCGCTCCCAAGTTTTCGATGACTGCTCAAGTAACCATCTTTGCTCTTATTTTCTCACATTATCTATTCTGGATTAGGCACGATTAATGGTCTTTGTAGACCTATCAAAATTGATCATAAATCATTTCTTAACACATATATAATATGTTGAATTATTATAAGGTTAGTTATATTCAATAGATAGGTCATATTCGGATTTAAACATAATATGAGTGATCAAAGTTCATAAATGGGTTCACAACTATCATAAATCAAACCCATCTCCATGATTCTCGTCTCCTTCACTCTCGCCCTCACTCGATCTAGCGCTCACTCACTTCGCATTCCCACCTTAGTTTGGATATAAGTTTTCTCAAGTTGAGTTAAATATGGAATTTTTTAAGGAACATGGATTGGGTTGCTAGAAGTCGGATATGAGTTAGTTGAAAATGGGTCATTAGATTTGCATTGCATGAAAATGAATCAAAACGAGTTACATTAGTCTTGACTCCAAACTCAACTGACACACTTGTTTGATGGGTTTAGTTCTCTATTTGAACTTGTTGGCGTTTGTGTCCAAATTCCATAATAAATGAATGAGTAGTGTGTTGAAGGGAGTCTCACATAGGATGAAAGAGAGATGGGAAATTGGCATAAATATTGGAATCTCACAAATGGATTGGGCCCCAAGGTGATATGGACATCGAACCATATTGAGGAGGAGGTGCTAGAGATCCGTTATTCTATCCGCTTGGTCCAATTACTCGAGCAAGGACGAGGGAATTCAAGCAAGCTGTCGGCATCATGGTTCAAGATCTTTGGAGTGGAGGTGATCTTGATTCGAGAATTGAAGATTCTAAAGCTCCTTGACGCAATACGATTACATTTAGCCCCACAAATTCTAAACAGATTTAGGGCTAACGAGCTTCGAATGGACTCCAATTTGGTTGACTAAAGCGAAACAACGTCTTGATTAATACTCATGGCCTATGGCCATGAACTGCGATGGATTTCGGCTACTTGACATCGTTTATATGGACTTTTAAGTCATTTTCTATTTTAGGTGAATTTTTTTATTAATAAAGGTTATTTTCGTCTTGTTGCCCTTTTAGGGTTAGCACCATGTATAAGGGTGCTTATGAGTTTCTGAAAACATTAACATTAATTTAGAATTTTATACAGAGAGTTTTATTCTTCTTCAAGTTCTCTTAAAAACTATATCTTATTAAGGTTTCTTTGTGACGATCGATCGACTTATCGAGCAAGATCGCAGATTTTCTTGTTCGTGGCGTCTACAGCGTGGATTGGTTGACACAAGTTCGTCAACATGTCACACTTATACCGAGGTTACCAATCACAGGTTCGATTGGAGGTCAAGGTTCGTAATTCGCAACCCCTAGATCTTTGTAGAACGATCCGTTTCCGCAGTGATTCACATCATCTGATATCAGAGCTAGTTCTACAAGATCTAGTTATCTTACTTTTACTGTCACGCCCCAAACCCGACGAGCACACGAGCATCCCACCAAGCTGTTCCTTCATGACAGCTCTAGGATCCAACGGCCAATAACTTACAACTCTTAACAAAATGTACATGCGAAAGCGATGCCAACTCCAATCATATAAATAAATCAACACCCGATGACTCATGACAGATACATCAAAATTTCATTAACCGATTCCAAAGGTTCAATTCCTGATCTACCAATCGGAAGGACAATCCCTAATATCACAAAATATAAATCTGTGTCTTGTAATTCTCTTAAATACAGTTGACCAGCTATCTTTTCAAATGCCAATCCATGGTAGTCCGCACTTCCGTCACTTAATACCTAAAAAGGTAAGCCCCCACTAGTGTGAGATATAAATCTCAGTAAGGTGGGTCCTAACCCTAGGTTAGGCCGACCGTCCACTCAAACAGTCATCTATCCCGAAATTCCAAACTCATGACCATACAGGCGCATACAAATAAAGATAGTGACACACAGATGATGGGCATGCAACTTTGACACCATGTCACACTCAGATGATTATGCACACCTCATCTTGCCACTATACCCCAACCACCTCTTCCTGCTTACCTCATTCTCCAGCGCACGATTAGATCGCATCAGGCTCTCCTAATGCTCGCGATTAGATCTCATCAAGCTCGGTCCGCGTAAACGCATCAGACCGTCATCGGCAACCCGCGTAAACACATCAGGTTCTGATGAATCTCCAGGCCAATATCATCATGTCATACCTCCGTCCCGCGAATAGTTCGCATCAGGACCATGACCATCTCAACCCCGCGATGTCATCGTATCAGGACGCAACACAACATCAACTCTACCCCGCGATCTCGTCCCATCATGGTATCCACCTCCCCGCCCCGCGTCTCATACGCCTCAGGGCCTCGCCATGTCTTGCTCATGCCATGATTTTCCAATTCATTTTCCATACATGACAACATGTGCAATTCAGGCACAATTCAAAGACTCAAGGCATGCAAGGCAATCAAATGATACACACACATGGCGGACAATTCAAGCACAAGCAATGGTACATATAAACCCCTATACAATTCTAGGACGTTCCAAGAACAATACTCTTGACAACTCTCATAAATCATTCAATTTGTCTTTTCTCATCCAATCGAGTCCAATCTTCCCAGCATAAGGTTAGGAATTTCCTTACCTTGCGTTTAATAACACCAAATTTACTTCTTGGATCCTCAAAGTTTTCGGCCTCCTAGGGTTCAAGGTCGAACTCGCCGACCAACCTAGGAATTTCAACTAATTCCATCAATTTTCAAGTCCAATTCAACCATTTATGAATCCTAATCCTCCATAGCATAATCCCCAACATCTTAACATGTTTTATTTTCCAATTTAAGACTCAAAATTCAATGCCAACAGCCCTCCAAGGTTCAGCCATGCACAGAACCAAATCGGTTCCTCTCGGTTCTGTGCATGCCGTGAGCTACCAGCCCTAATTCAACTCCAAATTCATCATTTAATTCTCATCCTACCTCTTAACATGTCTATCTAAGGGTTCTTGAGGCTTACCCTGAGTTTGAGGTCGAATGGTCGCTGGAAACTCGTCCAAATTCGTCGGATCCCCCAAGGTCAGTACCGGCAATTTTTTGTCGAAGATTTACAAGATCGATTAGAGGTCAAAACTTCTTCAAATCACTCTCAACTTTTTACCACAAATTCATATACATGTCTACTAGACCTCCATAAAATTTAATCTCAAAACTCCAACATTTCGGCCTCTAAAAGGATTAGAAACCGAACTTACCTCAGGCTGGAGCAGATTCCATCGGCTCTCAGAAAAATACTTGGCCGGAGCTCATCGGTAGTCCAAATGCCTCGCTTACCCTTCGAGGAGGTCTGCAAGACGCAGATATAAGTTGGTGTGGTTGGCTGACTGTCAGACGGCGGCCGGAAGTGGTCGTCGTGGCCGGCGAACAGAGGGACTAGAGCTGGTCGCCGGCGAGCAGAAGGGAGAAGACAATGAATAGGGGTTCTCGATGGTTCTTGGGGAAGAATGGCCGAAAATGAAGAGAGAGAGAGAGAGAGTGAGAAGTCTTTATTCAACTCTCATGTCAAAGGGAAGAATGGTAGGTGCAAAAAGTTAGATATGACTTCTCTTTAATGGATCTTGTGACACTTGTCCATTTGTCTTTCCAATGTGATCCAACGGCTCTCATCTTCCCACTTTTTCGACAGCTATGGGGAGGATTAAAAGACCAAAATGCCCTTATTCAAATGCTTGGGCAAGGTTCTAAGCTTGAGGGGTAAAAAGGTAATTTTACCTCCGACGTTCAGAACATCGTTTTTCTCGTCCCAATAACCTTCGATAGGGCGACGACCAATCAGAATGTGATGTTGAAATTTTTGATTCCCCATTTTCAATTTTCAAGACTCGTTTCAGATTAATGAGTCTGAAAATGACGAGAAATTAGAATATCACATTTACTGATTTTACTTTAGCAATCTAGAGTATATAAAATTAGAGTTTATGGAATTGGGGATTCGTTATTAATCGAATTAGGGTTCTAAATTGTTCTTTCTGCGATATCAATTTTGATTTAGGGTTTTTCGGTCCTAGTTGTTATGATTGTATTGAGTTCGTAAAAAAAAAAATTTCGGCAAATAAAAAATTCAGTGAAAAAAATGGAAAAAAAGGTATCGGTAAAAAAAAATCAACAAAAAAATTCAAAAAAAGGCCCAAAAAAATCAAGAGGACGACTTATTTCTTTATTTTTATTATTATTATTTATTATTAGTTGGACCAAATAGAAAAAAATGTGGCAGAAATTGATTCTGAATTCAAATCTAGCAAAAGTTGATGAACTGAGCAGTATATTGTTGAATTAATCTTGCTTGGTGGTTCAGTCGACTGTTCTGAGGAGCTTATAAGACTGGAATTCTAGTTTGATAAAGAGCTTGAAAGAAGGAAACGAGAGGAAAAAAGCAAGAGTGTGCGAGTTTAATTGAGGAAAGAAAAAGCCTAGATTGAGTTAAACACGAAGGGAGTGATAAACACCTTGAGCAAAACACGTGAGGGAGTGTGGTGAGATTTCTTTTATTTCTAACGTCATCTTGCAGGTTTAGACAAAAAAAATCATGTCAGGCCAGGAAAGCGTGAATCAAAGGGAGAATGGTACCAATCTAATGGATAATGCAATTTTAGCAGGCTTCTAGCAGTTAAGCTTACAACTTGAAGCACTTAGCAACCAAGTTGTGAGGTGTGAGACGAGGCTTGATGGTGATCGAGACCACGAGGGAGGCCACAAAATTAGCGAGATGAGCCCAGGGCACAACCCAGATGGCAGCGGCAATTTGAGGATGAATATGTGTTTGATACAAAAGATGATCGAAATGGCAGGTTTGGGAGGAGAAACAGACGCCGAGAGTTCAGACATCGAGAAAATGATGAGCTTAGCAATATCAAGATGAAGATTCCATCTTTCCAAGGAAAGAATGATCCTGATGCATATCTAGAAAGGGAGAAACGAATGGAGATGGTATTTGACTGCCGACGATATTCGAAGCTCAAAAAGGTAAAAATTGCAGCTGTTGAATTTACTAATTATGCTATAATTTGATGGGATCAGCTTGTGAATAGTAAAAGATGCAATGGTAAGAGCTTGGTAGAAACATGGGATAAGATGAAAGCGGTGATGAGGAGACGCTTCATATCAAGTCATTACCACAAAGACTTGTTCCATAAACTACAAAATCTCACACAAGATAACAAAAGCGTAGAAGAGTACTACAAAGAGATGGAGATTGCCATGATCCGTGCTAATGTGGTAGAGGACCGTAAAGCTACCATGTCACGATTCTAATGTAGTTTGAACCGAGATATAGCAAGAGTGGTAGAGCTGCAACATTATGTTGAGTTAGAGGAATTGATGGGCAAAGCTATCAAAGTAGAGAGGCAATTGAAGTTGGACCGAAATTACAAGAGTGGTGAGGATCAAGCTCGAATTGGAAACCCAATTGGAAGAGAGACGAGAAGCCAAACTAGAAGGAAAACAACGCCAAGGTCGAAACTTCAAAGGAGAAGGAGAAAGATGACAAAGTTGGTTCGAATCTGATTTCAGGTAAAACTAAAATCCTAACACTAGAACTCGTGAAATTAAATGTTTCAAGTGTTTAGGTAGGTGTCATATGGCGAATCAATGCCCTAATAAGAGGGTGTTGATAATGATAGGACTTGGAGATATTCAATCTGAAAGTGACAAGGAGGAAGAGGATGATGTCATGCCGCCATTGGAAGACTGTAGCGATGTCGATATGCCAATCAAGGGTGAATTGATGGTGGTTAGACGTTCTCTTAGCATGCAAGTCAAGGAGGAGGAGCATTACCAACAACGTGATAACTTGTTCCATACAAGATGCTTGGTGAATGATAAGATTTGTAGTTTAATTGTTGATGGAGGTAGTTGTACAAATGTGCCAAGTTGTACTATGGTGGAGAAACTAGGATTGAAGACTACAAATCACCCTAAACCATATAGACTTTAATGGTTGAATAATAGTGGTTAAGTGAAAGTGTCAAAGCAATTCCTAGTTCCATTTGAGATAGGGCGATATAAGAATGAGGTGGTGTATGATGTTGTACCTATGCAAGCGGGACATCTTTTACTTGGTAGATCAAGGCAGTATGATCGAAGGGTACATCATGATAGGTACACTAACCGATATTTATTGATGATGAATCAAAAGACTTACCCTTTGGTGCCAATGACACCTACTGAGGTGTATAAAAATCAATTGACACTACAACGTGAGGCTGAGAAAGAGAGAAAAAGTGATAAAACTGAAAGCTTGCGTGGAGAGCCTGAGACTCAAGGAAAAGGAGAGGTTGAGAAAAACAGAGTGGTGAAAATCGAGGGAAAAGAAGAGAGAAAAGAATTTCTATGCAAGATCAAACAATGTGAGGAGAGCTTTGGTTTTGAACCGACGATGCTTGTACTTTTGTACAAGAATGCATTGTTTACTACTAACGATCTTGACCCGAGTGCCTAGTTCTGTCGTGTTTTTACTGCAGGAATTTAAAGATGTCTTTCCTGATGAGGTTCTTGGAGGTTTACCACCGATTCGAGGCATAGAACATCAAATCGACTTGATACCTGGTGCGCCATTACCTAATCGACCCGTATATCAAAGTAATCCCGAGGAGACAAAAGAATTTCAGCAGCAAGTTAGTGAATTATTGGAACGAGGATATGTGCGAGAAAGTCTTAACCCGTGTGTTGTTTCTGTTTTGTTAATGCCAAAGAATGATGTGACTTGGCAAATATGTGTTGGTTGCCGAGCAATCAACAATATTACGGTAAAGTATCAACATCATATTCCTAGATTAGATGACATGTTAGATGAGTTACATGGAGCTTGTATATTTACTAAAATTGATCTGAAAAGTGGTTATCATTAAATTAGAATGAAAGAAGTGGATGAATGGAAAACTGCATTTAAGACCAAGTATAGATTGTATGAGTGGTTAGTCATGCCATTTGATTTAACTAATGCACCTAGTACTTTCATGCGACTTATGAATCATGTTCTACGTGCTTTTATTTGTTGATTTGTAGTTGTCTATTTTGATGATATTTTGATATATAGTCGAAGTCTTGATGACCATATTGAACATGTGCGAGTTGTTTTACATGTTTTAAGGGCCGAGCAACTATATGCTAATCTGAAAAAGTACTCTTTTGTAACTAACAAATTAGTATTTCTAGGGTTTGTTGTTGGTGCTGATGGAACACAGATTGATGAAGAAAAGGTAAAAGCGATCTAAGAATGGTCGACACCTAAAACTGTTGGAGAGGTGCGCAGCTTTCATGGCTTAGCCAGTTTCTATCGCAAATTTATGAAAGATTTCAGCACCATCGACATACCTTTAATCGAGGTCATCAAGAAGCACGTGGGTTCACGTGGGGAGAAGAGCAAGAGAGAGCATTCAATTTGTTGAAGGATAAGCTAACTAATGCTCATTTGTTATCCTTACCAAATTTCAGTTCTACTTTTGAAATAGAATGCGATGCTTCTGGTATAGAAATTGAAGCTATGTCGATGCAAGGAAGACGTCCCATAGCTTATTTCAGCGAGAAGTTAAGCGGAGCAATATTGAATTATCCAACTTACGATAAGGAAATGTACGCTTTGGTGCGAGCTTTGAAGACTTGACAATATTACCTATGGCCAAAGGAGTTCGTGATCCACACTGACCACGAGACATTAAAGTACTTGAGGGGACAACAAAAGTTGAACAAAAGACATGCCAAATGGATAGAGTTCGTCGAGATTTTTTCATATGTGATCAAGCACAAGAAAGGTAAGGAAAATGTGTTAGCCGATGCACTTTCCAGAAGGTATGCAATTCTAACTACTCTAGGGGCAAAGTGTTTAGGTTTTGAGCATATCAAAGAATTATATACTGACGATGATGACTTTAGAAGAGTGTTTGAAACTTGTGAGCATACTGCGTTTGAAAAATTCTATAGACATGGTGGCTTTCTTTGCCTAGATGCCCTTGGCGAGAGTTGTTGGTGTGAAAGGTGCATAATGGTGGTTTAATGTGGCATTTTGGAATCAATAATACTTATGAAGTGCTGCATGAACATTTTTATTGGCCACACATGAAGCGAGATGTCACGTGTTTGTGAAAGGTGCATTGCATGTAAACAGGCTAAATTTACAACTAAATCACATGGTTTATATATACATTTGTCTATCCCGACACATCCCTAGATTGATATTTCTATTTATTTCGTGTTAGGATTGCCTAGATCTAAGCATGGTAGGGATTCTATTTATGTGGTTGTAGATCGATTTTCAAAAATGGCTCATTTTATACTCAGTCATAAATCAAATGATGCATCATATGCTGCTGATTTGTTCTTTCGTGAGGTTGTGCATTTACATGGCATGCATAGGTCCATTGTTTCTGATCGTGATATTAAATTTCTTAGCTACTTTTGAAAGATATTGTGGAAAAAATTAGGTACACAGCTTTTATTCTCCACTACTTGTCATCCACAAACTGATAGTTAAACTGAAGTAGTTAATAAAACTTTAGGGACATTGTTGCGTGCTATCATTAAAAAGTACATTAAGTCTTGGGAAGATTGTTTACCGCATGTTGAGTTTGCATATAATAGGAGTGTGCATTCTGCTATTAAATTCACACCGTTTGAGATTGTATATGATTTTAATTCGTTAACTCCTTTAGATTTAACCCCTTTGCCTGTTGATCATCGTGTGGATTTAGATGGCACTAAGAAGGTCGAATTTGTAAAGACATTGCATGAGAAGACGCGATTGAATATTGAGCACAAGACAGAACAATATGCTAAGCAGGCTAACAAGGGTCATAAGAAAGTAGTGTTTGAATACGGCGATTGGGTATGGATTCATATGTGCATATAGCGTTTTCTCAAGCAGCGCCATTCTTAGTTATTACCATGAGGGGATGTACCATTCATGGCGTTGGAGAGGGTCAATGATAATGCCTACAAGCTTGATCTTCCAGGCAAGTATGGTATTAGTGCTACTTTTAATGTTACTGACATGACTCTTTTCGATGCAGGTGATGATTTGAGGGCAAATCCTTTGCACGGGAGAGGGAATGATGTGGACATCGAACCATATCGAGGAGGAGGTGCTAGGGATCCGTTGTTCTATCTACTTGGTCTAATTACTCGAGCAAGGGCAAGGGAATTCAAGCAAGCTGTCGACATCATGGTTCAAGGTCTTTGGAGTGAAGGTGATCTTGATTTGAGAATTGAAGATACTGAAGCTCCTTGGCGCAATACGATTACATTTAGCCTCACGTATTCTGAACGGATTTAGGGCTAACGAGCTCCGAATGGGCTCCAATTTGGTTAACTGAAGAGAAATGGCGTCCTGATCAATCCATATGGCTAATAGCCATAAACTGCGATGGATTTCGACCATTCGACATCGTTTAGATGGATTTTTAAGCCATTTTCTATTTTTAGTTGAATTTTTTATTAATTAAGATTATTTTCATCTTTTTGCCCTTTTAGGGTTAGCACCATATATAAGGGTGCTTATGAGTTTCTGAAAATATTAACATTAATTCATAATTTTATACAGAGAGTTTACTCTTCTTCAAGTTCTCTTAAAAACTAGATCTTATCAAGGCTTTCTTGTGGCGATCGATCGACTTATCGAGCAATATCGCGAATTTCTTGTTCGTGGCATCTACAATGTAGATTGGTTGACATAGGTTCATCAACAGATCACGCTCATACCGAGGTTACCAATCACAGGTTCGATTGGAGGTCGAGGTTCGCAATTCACAACCCCTAGGTCTTCGTAGAATGATCCGTTTCTGTAGTGATTTACATCACAAGGGGCACCCCACTTTTGTGGATGGGAGAGAATCTACGCAAAGCTGGGTCGGCCTATATGCACACGTTGCTGCAGCTCGCCTGCTCGCCGACTGGTCCGGTTCGGTTCGGTTCGGGCTCGGGCTTGACTTTGTTCCTATATTTTTTGGCCCATCAAATTTATATTTTAATCCATCATCGAAATCGAATGAACGCATCGATTCGACATCTTTCGTCAAAGTTGACGAACATGTTCCATTCGGTTCGTGACGTTTCGAAAAACAGAACGGTTTCACAACATGTCGTCGAAATCTTTCAACGAGCCCTTTCAGCATTGTGATGTTTCGTTAACACCTTTCATCGATGGAAACGGTATGACTTTGTGACTCTTCGTCCACATTCATTATTTAAAACCGTACTGATTCAAGTCGTTTCGACGATACCTTTTACCAACATAACCATACGACTTCGTGACTCTTTGTCAACTATTTATAACCCTAAATTTTTCGAAACAATAATGATGTTTTATTTTTTCGGCACTTCATTCTTTTCCAAAAAACTTCATTCTACGATTTTCTCATTTTCATTTTGCGATTACACTAGAAAGTGGTGTTCGAAATTTTCCTCTGAAACAAGTACCGATTTCGAGGAAAGACGATCCATTCTATCTTAGGAGGCAATTATCCAAGAACCTTGGGTACCGGTTGAGGGGATAAATTTGTCTTAAGGACACAGCGTGAATTCGTTAGGCTTGGATCATTCATCCACATTCAGATCACTAATTTACGATTGGTTTCAGATTTGTCTATCAACATAATTTTCTATATGGACATTAAGTCCTGCTTATAGGTGATAATAATCTAAATATACGAACTTCTATCCTTTTAGTGGACAACAATCTTAAGACAAATTTTTTTGTGTTTTTTAATGCTTAGTTCGCATAGCTAATTTTGTTTTACGCATTCTATTCTGGTGTATTATTATTAGTTTCATCCGATGAAAATTATATTTGATTGCATATTTGGATTCATCTTGTTGATACGAGAAAAATGAATAGTCACCCATTGCGAGGCGACGCCGGGGCACGCCGCAAGCATGGCAGCGTGGTATGCGCCGCTAGGAGAAATGGTTCCCGGGCAGTAATGAAGCGTCACGATTTTGTCCTATTTCGCTCAATAAAAATGACATTTGAGTATACCATCGAGATCATATCATCAATTCGAGCATTTAGAGGGGTCGATCATGATCGGAGAACACTGAAAACCACCACACATGCCATCACACGCGCCAACGGTGGCGGCATGCGACAATCACTGGTGAACGCTTATATTCGGTCCTATTTTGTGTGCGACAATCACATAGTTGGATAGGGCTCGTTGAGAAGAGTGTTTTGAATGGTGGACGGTCGCCGGTGGCCTCATAATGGCAGTGCACGCGCATACACGCTCCTGACTAGTGAAACGTCGCATTCGTTGACCATGCGTTGACCAGTGAAGGTAGAAACTTGGAACGGCCTGTACGAGCATACATGAGCTCTGTTTGGGGCGTGTGAGGTGCATGTGAGGTACCGTTATGTTCGTCAAAATTATCTTCGTTTTGATATATTATTTGAATATATTTGATGCATTTAAAATTATTAAAATGCATGAAACTCTATATACATGTATTTTTCAAGGGTATGTTGGGCTATTTTCATGGTTTCGACATTGATAACGTCTATTGTGTCTATCCCAACTCTTGGAGAGAAGACAGAAAGGTTTAATGGTCTGATTTTAAGAGATGGCAATAGAAGATGATTGTTTTATGTCACGACATTGAATTTGGTAAGGTTCCTCAATAAGGATGTTTCTAAGTTGGATGAAGAAGAGACAAACATAGAAAGGATTGTTGTTGTAGGTGTGTGGAAGTATTTTGACTTCCTGTGTCACAACTAAAACCTCAATGGTCTAGACAATTTCTCTATAACGTTTATAGCCTATTGAAAATGGTTAATGAATTATGAGAAAGTCTGGACGAGAAATACAAAATAGAAAATAATGGGTTCAGGAGATTCATCGTTGGCAAGTTTCTGGACTTAAAGATGGTTGATTTCACAACCGTTCTAAATCAAGTCCTAAAAACTCCAAGTGATTATGTATAACATTCATGTTGAAGATATGGTTCTAAGTGAATCATTTCAAATGACTGCTTTCATTGAAAGGCTACCATCGCTTTGAAAAGATTTCAAGAATTATCTCAAAGTGTGGGGGCGAGAATATTATGTATATCAGTAAGTCTCGACACATACGTCAAAGACATGATATTGCAAAACAACTTCTTTCTAATAAAATTATCACAATTGACTATGTAAAGTCAAATGATAATGTTGCGGATCCATTAACAAAAGGCCTAACTAGAGAGATGGTTGCGAAATATTAAAGAGAATGGGTTTAAAGCCATAAATAAATTATCATAGCGGAAACCCTACCTAGTTGACTGGAGATCCCGAGATCTAGGTTCAAAGGGACAACCAAGTTATGAAAGATGTGTAGAATACTGTAAATTATTACTTATTCTCGTGTAGAGACAGTACCAATATGTGAAAGTTAAGCATAAGTTTTTAATGATTCTGAATCAAGTATGTGATATATTATATATTCAGAAATCACCTATGTGAGTGGGAAGTAAGGGCCGCTTCTGTAAGAATTAAAAAGGCTGAATTCCCTAAAGCACTCATGAGACCAAGCGATGTTCATGGCCAAAACGAATACAATAGTGAGAACTAACTTTATTCGAGGGAAAGTTGTGTGTCTTCTATTGTCTAGGTTTACATCAAAAGTTGACAGTTCAAAGACATCAAGTCTCCTGATTGACCGAATAAGTCCGATAGGTCTCCACTAGGATAAGTTTAAAGTCTCAAACTACTTATCTCGATGCAGCGTTCTCTCATGGAATAATCTCACATTGCGTCTCGTGCATAAACGAAGAGTCATGATATTCGACATCTCATTCATGTGGGGGATTGTTGGGGTTTGTGTTCAAATCCCATAATAAATGAATGAGTAGTGTGTTGAAGGGAGTCTCACCTAGGATGAAGAGAGATGGGAAATCGACATAAATATTGGAACCTCACAAATGGATTTGGGCCCCAAGGAGCACCTCACTTTTATGGATGGGAGAGGATCTACACAAAGCTTGGTCGGCCGACAAACGTGTGTCGCCACCGCCGCCCACCCGCTAGCCAACTGGTCCGGTTCGGTTCGAGCAAATTTATTTTTTAATCCATCATAGAAATCAAGCGGATGCGTCGGTTCGACATCTTTCGTCGAAGTTGATAGACGCGTTCCGTTTGGTTCGTGACGTTTCGACGAAACCGAGCGATTTTGTAACACGTCTTCGAAATCCTTCAACAAGCCCTTTCGGCATCTTGATGTTTCGTCGACACCTTTTATCGACGGAAACGATATGACTTCGCAACTCTTCGTCCATGTTCATTATTTGAAACCCTACGGATTTGGGTCGTTTTGTCAACACCTTTTACCAACTTAATCGTACGACTTCGTGATTTTTTGTGAACTATTTATGTCCCTGAATTTTTTGAAATAATAATGGTGTTTTTTTCGGCACTTCATTCTTTTTCGAAAAACTGCATTCTACGATTTTCTCATTCTCATTGTGCGATTACACCAGAAAAAGGCGTTCGAAGGTTTCCTCTGAAATAAGTACCGGTTTCGAGGAAAGACGATCTGTTCTATCATGTGAGACAATTGTCCAAGAACCTTTAGTATCGGTTGATGGGACAAATTTGTCTTAAGGACACAACGTGAATTCGTTTAACTCTGATTATTCATCTGCATTCAGATTACTTATTTACGATTGGTTTCGGGTTTGTTTATCAACCTAATTTTCTATACGAAGATCAAGTCATGCTTATAGACGACAACAATCTTAATATACGAACTTCTTCTCCTTAGTGGACAACAGAACTCACATGCTTTTCACTAATAACTCCAGTTTTCCTTAGCTTATATAATTCTAATGAAACTTAACATTTCCCTAAAATAGAACAATTCCAAACTTTAACTTCCAAGTTACTTTAAAAGGAACTCTTTCCATTTATCTCCTTAGCACCTATGAACTCTTTCCACTTATCTCATTTGTTTCTCTTCGATATTAGTCGTTGATGTGAACATAGGGATTATTTATCTCGTTGACAAAGTGGTGATTCCTTTTTGTCAAGACACGTTTATGAGCTGAGGTGTCTCGCATCTGCGTTTCACCGTCATTACATGATAGCGACCGACCAAGCAGGGACATTGTTACGGCAAATATTCGATGGAAATCCTATGTCATATATCTGTCATTTCATCCTTTACTCATACCAAGACGAAGGGAGCTGCATCTATTTTGGGACATTCCCCATGGTGGAATGACCACATAACTCTTTCTAATTAGTCTCACTTCTTGCGTTAAGACGAATTTAATTTGGATCGGGTGACATTATGTTAAAGATCCACTTGATTTTAGTTTAACTTACATGATCCCATTTTCATATGACATATTTTAAATGACGCCTGTCCAATCCAATTAACCCTAGGTTCAACCCAAGTTCTTGGAAATAACTCATTAATAGGGCAACGGTGAAGTTACCATCGGCATCCTCTATCCCTATCGCTACCACCACTGTCGCTGCTGCCGCCATCGTCGCTTCTGTGTTGTTGTCTTCACTTTAATATCAATAAAGTCTCAAGGAAACTCTTAGGTCCTTCTCTTGCCTTAGAATAATCAAGTACTTTCTCTCTTCAGTGCAAAAAATAGTGAATTCCCTCTCCCTCTCCCTCTCTCTCCCCACTCCACCCCCACCCTAACCTTATCTGCCGCTCAAATTCTAGGGGGAAGAGAGAGCTTTTCCTTCCTCCTCCTCTCTCTCCCCCTCCTCCTTCCCCCACCGTTTCTATCTTTTTACGGCTAATCTCGCTTGATTTGTCCTTTTCTCTCCCACTATTTTTTGGGAGTTTGCGAGTGTGAATAATTTTTTGCAACGGATCTTGGGAGAATAGTTCGACAATTCGTTCAAACGATAGCCACTGAGGAGGATGTTTGCGACGTCACTCCATAAACTCTCCAAGAGTTTATGACACTCTTCTCTCCCTATTTAAAGCTAGATCCATGGACTTTACTCTTTCAAACTATATCTAGACATAGATCTGAAAATTCTTTATAGGTATTTGATTGTGTTCTATTAATATACTAATGTTGGTATTACTCGGCGATGGTGATAGGGACGTCGAATCTAGACATGCACCACAAGTCGTTGTAATTGATTTGGAAATTCCTCGTATGTGCTCATCACCGAATCTAGTTATCGGCCATCAAATTTTTATGGTGGCATATCTATTCTTGAAGGATGAGAGTGTGCTTTTAGTTGCTGAATTTGCTTTTTGTTATCTGTTTTGTTCTATAGTTAATTAGGCACTTGAAAACATTCTATGTGCATGTTAAATATGTCTTGATTTTTATGCAATCGGCTTGATTTATCACTCGACCTGGCATAATTTTTACACGGTCTAAAAGTAGAGAGAAAGTTGAAATTTGGTTTGTGACATGGGGAGTTGGGCCAATAGGTCCAACTCGAAGGACAATTCCCTATTCGGGGGCAACGCCCTCGAGAAATTTTTTTTGGGCCCTATTTTTTATGTTGCGACTAGGGTTTATTATGTAGTATGGAGTATTTTCATTATATGACAGTTTTGTAAGTTGTGTGCTTTTGAAGAGTCGCGAAAACCGACTTATGTAATTTGTACTCTCTTTGATTATAGTTGAATTTTATCTTTTGCATCGCCCATGGACGTAGATCACCTTGATCGAACCACGTAAATTCTTATGTTCTGTGTTTGTTTTTTCGCATTTGTTTCAACAGTGCCTCTCAAATATTATCATGATTAATGAATAGAACCTTTCTTTTGGCGAAAAAAGAGAGTAAATTCCACAAATTTAACAAATCAAAAAATAAAGGCAGATTCGCTTGGTGTAGGTTTGCACGCTGCAATCTCAACCACCACTCCTCGGTGGTCGACACACGCAATCAATCGTCTTGCCGTGGTTGCTATCTACGCTGCCAACATTGTGGCGGTCATCGGGCTGTGGGAGTGTTGGCCGAGCATGCGACTAAGTCATTGTCGAGGACAGAGGTGGCTCACGGGTCATTCTTCTCCGGCGAAGTCGACTCTAATTAGCGCTTTTTTTACTTTTTCTCCACAAGATCCGAGACCCGCATCTTCATCGTTTCAATTTTGCCAAATTAATCAACACGAGTAAAAAAAAGGGTTCGTTCTAGAGCCATTAGACTCATTTCATGCACATTATGGCCTAACAAATCTTGGGTTTGAAAAAAAACAAAATTTTGATTATCGACTCAGTTCGCCACCTCTTGCCTTTACGATAAAGCTGATAAGACGAGGACAAGCGAGAGATCTCTTGAAAACGAAGTCTTCACAATCCACATGATCTCTGAGTGGCCAAGTCAAAAGGAGGCACTACAAGCCCACGGGCCCATGATCAAGAGTTGGCGAAGTGAAAAAGAAATCCCCACGCACAAAGATCTGCATAAAACACGGACAAAAAAATAAAAATAAAAACCTTGATCTTTCATATTTTTCATAGATAGAAAATCACAAAAATCTTATGAATAGCCGCTGCTATATATATTCTATTCGCTTGTAGTTGAGTGCGGCAACAGAGAAGTGAGTGCCAAGTAGTGCGGAATGCAAATTATAATGAAATCATCTACTGAATGTAGGCTTAGCTCAAGAGTGAATCAAGATAAATATTTGCATCTCGAATTTTATTTCTCGATAATCATTGTTTTCGTTGCGATTGTGTGCGTAGAATCGGAGGAGCAAAGTGACTTCGAGATTCCCGCAATGATGCCCATATCTTACCCGTTTTTGAACCATCTAAGACCCCATCTGTCGCGACGTTTCGATTCCATTTTTGGTGCGTACGGCACCCACGTTGCTGCGCCCTTTCCACTCTTTCTGAACGTGCTGCTCCTGCCGCTGATGCAGATGGCGAGAGCTTCGCTTTTAGTGTGGCGAGATATTTGTAAATGGCACTTGGGAACTCTAATCTTCATCCCCAAAGGAATTGTGCAAATCACCCTCTACAGCATACATACTCGATCGGTATTCGTCTGTTTTACGAAAAATAAACAATTTAAAAAAGAAAATTTTAAGAATAATCCATTGTGTCGCTTATGAAAATGACTAAACGATGAAATATCGTCTACGAAAATGCTTGTGTAATTTTTGTCGACTGTGGAAATGTTTTTTGTTGATTGATTATTTCAAGTGGTACAAGCGATTATTTATTGAAAAAAATTTCCCAGATCATCGTTTAAACGCAATACACGAAACAAATGGAACCCTAAACTCAAAACATTTAGTCAGTGGCGCACTGGAAAAATCGTTTGGCACAACCTGGAAAAAAAAAAAAAGGAAGGAGAAGAACAAACAAGGGCCGAGAATTTTAATTACTGAATCTCGATTGCCGATAACGTTAAGTGACGAACATGAGAGTAAGAAATAGTTTTTGCAAGAGCCGGGCATTCAGTTCTCAGTAATATTATTGATTTCATGTTTAAGATGTCCGTTTTATTGAATGGATTTAAGTAATACTGAATCTTACTATGCAATTTGAGCGTTGTTACTTAATTTGAATCCTTTCTAGTCAAACTCTTATATGATTCCTGTTGAACCATATAACTCGGAGAATAGGGCGCACGATTTCAAACCCTCGTCGTTTTTTGAAGACGATCGCAAATATTGGTCGAAACCCTGCTACGCTGTTGGGATCATCTTTCTCCTTAGTCACTTTCTTAGTCTGGATAGCCAGTGACTCACCATTTGATTCGAGGAGTCAATGGCAAACATCCTTGACATTCGGGGAATCGGGGAATGTATGTAATAAATGGCGACAAGAATTGACGCCACCAGTCACGGAAATGCAAAGAGTTGACAACTGTCTCCTCTGAATATATATATATATATATATATATATATATATATATATATGTTGACACGAAAAATACTTCATGTCGAAGACAGTCCACCTCAAATATAAATCCACACATCATCACTGCGTGTTTTGCACAAAACACTCATTTATTGGGAGATCATATGGTCAGAAATAACTGACAGTACTGTCGAAATGTCAAGTTAGTGTTTTTTCTATTGGCATTACTCATATTGACGTAGGGTAGCAATAAACAAGAAATCAATTCCTCTAATACTCTAAATTCAATTAATGAAAGTCTAAATATTACAAAGAAAGTACGTGTGTGTGTGTGTGTATATATATATATATGATTCCAAAAAGAATGCGGATAACTAATGATAACATTAATTGAATCAAATCTAATCTTATCTAAGCGAACTGGAATCAAAGATAACAAATAATCGAAATATTCTAAATTGCCTAAAATCGAAAGCTGCCTAAAAAGTGATTTAAATGACTCCGAAACGCTAAAATCCTGCGTATCTTACGGCAAAGATGTGACTTTGAATGTCGTTTCACTTTAACCGACCAATTTTGAGCGCAATCCAAAATCGTTTGAACCAATATCCGAAATTACCGGTAAAGTCTTGCGGACTTCAAGCAATTCAATTTGTTAAGAAAATCACATGCCAGCTATTCTACATCATTCCCCCCTTCTTCGAAAGAACTCGCCATCGAGTTATCATCAGGGTAAGCGGAGTGTCAGGAGAAAGATATGCGGCTAAGTCCGCTATGTTGAATGTTGGAGAAATATTAAGATCGCCAGGAAGATCAATAACATAGGCATTATCGTTGATTTTCTTAATTATTCTGCAAGGACCAATCTTTCTATTCTTCAACTTGTTATAAGTACCAACGAGAAAACACTCCTTGCGTAGAAAGACTATGACCTCATCGCCAACTTCAAAAGTCTTGAAATGACGTCGCTTGTTAGCATGCTCCTTATACTTTGCATTGGACTCAGCAAGTTAGCACGTAACATCAGCTTGAACCTCCGTAATTTTCGTCGCCAAATTTTCAGCCGCCACACTATAACCAGGAATCTTAGGTAGATGAACCAGATCAAGTGAATGCTGAGGTACAGGACCATAAACAACTTCAAATGGTGATTTTCTAGTGGAACGATTAACTATATTGTTGAAAGAAAATTCTGCTGATGCTAGCTATCGATCACACTGTTTTGGCGTGTCGCTACTAAGACAACGAATGATGTTCACCATTGTCTGATTAACTACCTCGACCTGCCCATCAGTCAAAGGATGAAAAGAACTGTCGTACTACAAATTAGTGCCAAATAATTTCCACAGAGTCCTCCAAAAGTGACTGAGGAACTTAATATCCCTATCAAAGGTAATTGCCTTGGGAACACCATGTAAACAAACAGCTTCGCGAACAAATAGACTAGCAACATGAGAAGCATCTGATGTCTTCTTACAGGGTATAAAATGCGACATATTCGTAAATCTATCCACTACCACAGGGACAGAATCCATATCTCGTTGTGTTCGCGGTAGTCCCAGAACAAAATCCATGGATATGTCCACCCAACATCCAGTTGAAATTAGCAATGGCGTATAAAGGCCAGTATTCTAAAAATGCCCTTTTGCAACCTGACAGACAGGACATTTATGCACAAAATGCCCAATATCGCGCCTTAATTGTGGCCAAAAGTAACGTTCCTCTATCAATGCGATAGACTTATCACGCCTTAACTGTCCTCCAAGGCTTCCACCATGTAATTCTTGAATCAATTTCTCATGAAGAGAACTACGCGGGATGTACAACCTGTTACCATAAAATAAGTAATTACCATGAACAATCATATCACCTTCAGAACCAGCGGCTTGACACTTCGACCAAGTGTCTCGAAAATCTTCATCTTCAGCATGAAGGTCGCATAAAATCTCAAATCTCACTACTTCATTTGTCAAAGTGACAAGTAAAGTAGCTCGGCGGCTTAAAGCATCAGCCACTTTATTCAGATGACCAGCCTTATGTCGAAGTATGAAATTAAATTGTTCCAAGAAAGAAACCCAGTGCTCATGCATCTTATGTAAATTCTTTTGGCCCTTGATGTATTTGAGCACTTGGTGGTCTTGATAAAGATAAGGTCGTCAATGCTTAATAGCTCGAACTACTGCATAGAATTCTGATCATAGGTGGACCATCGTCGTCGAACTTCATTCAACTTCTCACTAAAATAAGCAACTAGTTTCCCTTCCTATGATAAAATGCGCCAATTCCTACTCTAGAGGCATCACAATCTAGCTCGAACAACTTATCAAAGTTTGACAAAGTAAGAACAAGAGTAGTAGATAACTTTTCTTTTATCAAGGCAAAACTTGCCTCAGCCTCTTCACTCCATTTAAAATGCCTTTTCTTTAAACATTTCGTAATAGGTGCTAAGATAATACTGAAATTACAGATGAACCTGCAATAGAATGTTGTCAGTCCATGAAAACTCTGTACTTCCTCAACATTCTTGGGCATAGGCCAATCTCGAATGGTAGCAACCTTCGCTCCGTCAACTCGAAGCCCATATACACTAACAATATATCCCAAAAATAACAATTGATTCGTCATGATTTGGGCAGGTTAATAGAAAGTTGATTGTCTTCCAAAACCTGCAAAATATCTCGAAGGTGTTCTAAATGTTGTTGTTCATCTGGGCTATATAAGTATATCATCGAAATAAACCACTACAAACTTTCCCAAGAAAGGTTTAATGACTTGTGTTATCAGAAGCATAAAAGTGCTAGGAGCATTGGTAAGTCTGAATGGCATGACTAACCATTCATAAAGTCCTTCGCTGGTTTTGAATGCCGTCTTCCATTCATCCCTAGGTTTCATGTAGATGTGATGGTAACCACTCCTCAAATCGATTTTCGAAAAGATCTTTGATCCAGACAACCTGTCAAACATGTCATCCAAACGAGGAATAGGGAAGTAATACCTCACAGTAATTTTATTTATTGCTCGACTATCCACACACATCCGCATTCTACCATCTTTCTTCGGTGTAAGCAAAGCAGGAACAGCACAATGACTCATTCTTTCTTGGATAAAACCTTTTCGCAAAAGTTCTTCCACTTTCTCTCTTAATATCTAATTCTCCTTCGGGCTCATATGGTGATGTGGCAGATTAGGTAAACTAGCGCCGGATAGAAAATCAATCTGATGTTGGATGTCTTGCAATGGTGGTAGTCCATTAGGTAGGTCTTCAGTAGTAATACCAGAGAAAGTCTTTAATAAAGGCTGCAAAGCTTGTGGGATCACAATGGTTTCCTGCTTAGACCCATCATCAACAATTAAATACATGTCGTTCCTCTTACAAACATTAAGTAGAACACCAGTCGCACTGCCCTTAGCCTGCATTTGAGAGGGATGCGAAACACGAGCAGCTTCATCCAAGGGACGGAGGGTAATTTTCCTCCTCCCTTACACGAACGTATAAACATTATCACACGCTCGATGAGTAACATCAACATCATATTGCCATGGTCATCCCAACAAGACGTGGCATGTATCCATATCAACAACATCATAGATTATCGTATCCTTGTACGTTTTTCCAATAGAAATAGACAAACGACAAATCTGAGTTACCTTTAATTCTGGCCCCTTACAAATCCAGCCAATCGTATAGGGTGAGGGGTGAGCTTCAGTCTTCAGTTGGAGATGATCGCCAAGTGCCTGCGATACAATATTCTCATAACTTTCACTATCACTAATAACGTCGCAGACCTTACCACTTATAGTGCATCGGGTACGAAAAAGGTTATTTCGCTACGAATCCTCCTTCCGTAGAGTTAACAATAGCCGTCTAACCACACAATTAACACGTTCCCCTTCTTCGTCGACTATCTCCTCTTCATCCCCCCAATCTTCATCATAAAGCTCATCTTCAGGTTCGACCAGATTTGCCATCTTTCATCATGGACAATCACTAGAACTATGTCCAAGTTCATTACAGTTAAAGCACTTTCCTAGATAGGGTTGTACATAGGGATTCTGAGTAACTTCAGGAGCCCTTGATGCGGAGGACTCTATGGATTTGGGCGCTTCAACGTTAATCCCTGAATTTCGATTTGTGTTGTTGAATTGCCGACTAGAGGACTTGCCTGCCTCCAGAGATTTTTCTCGTGCAAATTGCCCTCGTGGAGTGTAATTTCCCCCTCTGTTCGAATAGTTGTTCCGCTCCAACTATAATTCCACCTTTCTGGCCATCTCTTATGCATCCTCGACAGAGTACAAGCGATGCAAAGAAACACAATCTTGAATATTTAAGCGAAGACCATGGATATACCTGGCTGTTTGTTGTGCCTCTAATTCAGCCAAATTATTGCAGGCCGAAAGTATAAGGAACTCCTCCGTGTAGGCTTGAACAGTTTGACTCCTCTATTTGCAAGCCTGAAATTGCTAGAACAAAACCTGTTCAAAATCAAGAGGGAGGAACCGATCCTTCAACAATTCTTTCATGCGATTCTAAGTTCAGATAGGGGCTTTCCCTTGTCGGCGCCGTGAAAGTAGTGTTTGTTTCCACCAGGCTGAAGCACCACCCTTCAGTCTATACGCCACAAACTTAACTTGACAATCCTCTTTGATTTCCGTGGCATAAAAACAATTTCGACCTCCCAAAGCCAATCCAGAAGCTCTTCTATATTTAAATTATCGTTGAAAGTAGGAAGATCGACTTTTAGTTGATACTGTTTGGACTCTCGCCGATATCCTCCTTGTTGTCGACCCCCACGAACAGGTTTGTCGAGGACGTCTCTATATCGATGGTTTCCACAAACAGGGACATCCAGGAATTCGTCTTCACCTTCTGCTTCTGAATCCTCGACATAGCCTTGTCGTCTTTGTTAAAGATTTGCCCTTCGCTCCACTGCTACTTCGGGATCACTAGCAACAAGGATTCGCTCGGCTAGAAGATCGCTAGGATTATGGTTAGGGTTGGCAGACAATCGTTGGATGGCGGCAAGTAATTCTTGCATTGCCCATTGGTGATCATGCAAAGTTTGCCGAGTTTCCTCAGTAATTCCTCACGCAAAACAGGCTCATTGCCCTCAGTTGCGGAGGTTTGTTGATTCACGTTCTTTATCATCGTTATAAGAAGAAACCTCGCTTTGATACCAAATGACACATGATAGCGATAAATAAGAAATTAATTTCTCTGAATACTCTGAATTCAATTAGTGAAAGTCCGAATATTACAAAGAAATGACGTCCATATATATAGATAGGACTCCAAAAGGAATGCAGATAACTAAAGATAACCATAAATGAGTCAAATCTAATCTTATCTAAGCGAATCAGAATCAAAGATAACAAATAATCGAAATATTTTAAATTGCCCAAAATCGAAGACTGCTTGAAAAGTGATCTAAACAACTCCAAAACGCTAAAATTCATCGTATCTCATGACAAAGATGTAATATCACGCTCCGCTCACCTTACGAGTGCGTTCATCCACTCATACTATAAATTCAGTCCTAGGATACCCTACTTTACGACGATAAATAAATGAAACTCGCATGCAGAAGAGTAAGAGAAAATAAATACATAACTCCATGCAAGGTAATTCAAAACAAAAACAAAGAATGAGACACGTGACAAAAAAAAGGGTGATTTACATATCAAGAAAACAAGTTTATACAAACGAGACCAGGGACTAGCTAATACCACTAGCTAAGGTCGAGAAAGACAAAAGGGGCAAACAAAAGACAACCATTAAACCCCACCAAAAAGATCGTCACCACCAAAAGACAACTCCAACGGTTATGTGATCTCGAAGCCCACTAAGTGGTACTAGTATCTTCGGCTCGACTCATGTCCTCTGCGGGATCATAATTCGAGAAAATTTCTGATCGTACATCTATGATGTCCTCTTCCATCTCATCCTCCGAGTCAGAAATCTCGATCACCTTGATACTCTCCTCTCTAGCCGGGGTCTTCTCTGGAACGTTCCTCGAGCCTACCACAGAACCCTCTACCTCGATTTCATCTCAAGAAGGATGGCACCACGATGGAAATACACGGCTTGGAATCTCGTGAACCTTTCATGGACCAGTGGTAACTTCCCCAACTCTCCTAAACCAGGCCTCAAAACGATATGGCTTCCAGTCTTCCTCCCCCTCATTAACCCATACTACCTTACTCTTCCTAATATAAATTGTATCTCGTCTATTTGAAAATTCCTCAAAATAAGCTGTCATTTCCTTGGGATCTCGTAGGCGCGTAGGCAACATATTCAAAGTTTGGGAAGTGGAAAGAAAAAGGATCCCACAACGCGGTAAGACTTACATCTCAACAAGCTCCCCTAACCCTAAATTAGACCATCAGTCCCACCTGATAAAACAGTCATAACAACAAAGAACGGTAGCATAAAGGCATATAACATTTACACGAGAGCGTCACATCATACGACTTGTAAAGAGATGACATATAAAACAAGTATAGAAAGAAAGTGACCTAAGTTTTCGTACTAGCCAAGAACCACATCAACACCACAGGAATTAATAACCAATAAAATTCTCAATCCACGACTCAATAGATTAGTTTGCGTTCAACGCATTAGACTACCAAGATAAATAAACTCGCGTTAAGACGCGTCAGGTATACGAGCTTATTTCCAAAGTCACGCTAGCATGTACAAATTCTTATCTCACGTAAAGACGCCTCAAGATAACATTTGAGCCACAACCCCGCGTTAAAACACCTCAGAGTATACTCATGATGTGATCCCGCGTTAAGACGCCTCAGGATATCATGTACCTCAACAAACATCTCAAGTCAAGAATTATTTCCAAAATCATTTAATCAAATTCTCACCACAAGAAACTTCAGAAAGCCGATCATAAAAGGTTTGCTTACCAAAATGATCGTACTTTATCGTCAAACATAACTTGAGAGTCACATACCCTATTGCCACAAAATCAAGTAAGGCATACCAACAAGCACATCACTAAGTCGATCAAAAGAACTACAATTTTAATAATAAGCAAGCGCTCTTGGCCCTTCCTCAACAATTCCAGTCAATTTTCACTCAACCAATCATAACAAAGTCGTCATCTTATCAATTCCGCAAAAAAAACCATCCAGTTGCGTCCAAGTGTTCTAATATAGGTTAAGGGTCACTTACCTTCCTTCCAATTAGCAAATTTCCACTGAAAGTCCCTTGTCAAAGCCGGCTTCAATCCCAAACACTACTGTCCAAAATAGGGTAGCAAGATACTTCAACGATAAATCATCGTTTCTATTCATTTCTCTTTTCTAACTTCAATTCCACCCATCGTACGCCTTTTTAACACTTCAATCAACATTCTAGTATACCTTAATAACACATTTAAATCATGATAAACCCGTAAACAACCCCCAATAGAACCGGTTTGCACAAATCCAAAGCAAAGCAGAACCGGTTATGCTTCCTCATGCATTAAACAGCCCATGCATCATCTTAAGCTCCAATTTATCACCAGTTCCTCTTGCTAAATACTCAATTAACATGTTATATAGTCCCACAATGAAATTCAAAGCTAAATAACACTCCTAAGAATTTCAAACAGCTCACTTCATCTCAGTCCCACCGGCGGTCAGATTTTGCTCTTAAAACCACCTCGATTCAACCATCCAAACCTAATCGAAACTTAACCCAATCAACGGCCCCAAATCAGTGAACATAATACTACATGTCATGTAACTTTCATAAAAAAATTTGGAGACAAATGAAGACTCTAAGGGGGTGAACCATAGCCCTCTCTCAGTTACCTCAGAATTCGTCCGGTTTTCTTCCACAAATTCCTATAAATTAACCAGACCTCCAAAAATCACAAAATCAATTGGAGCTTGTCAAGGACAGGTTAAACTAACCTGTGATGGTTGGCGTCCAGCCAAATAGTCACTAGAGATGGCGCTCGTATGGACCGAACGAAGTGACAGAAGCTGATCAAAATAGAGCAGTTTCTGTTTTTGAGGAAAAACTCAAAATGAAGGGAAGGGGAGGGCTGGTCCACGAAATTTTGAGGGAGATAGCAGATGGAATGAGGCTTCATTCAACCATGGTCAAAGTTCTAGAAGATTAAGTTAGTGAAAAATTAATGACCATCACCCATGTAATGACACTTGTCCTTAGTCAATAATATCAAGGCTCAAATTAATTTCTTGCCCCCTTAATTTTTGGTAGCCTCCTTGGGGAAGAAGGAAATGTCAAATGACTAATAGGCCATTCTCAAATAAATTAGGTAAGGTTAACTCTCCAAGGGCAAAATGGTTTTTTCACACCTTTCGTTCGAAATTTCGGTTTCCAGCTATTTTTCACCCTCGATAAGGCGGCGTCCAATCCATATCAAATGTTGGAATTCCTCATTTCTAATTTCTAATTTCGAGGTCCTATCTCATGATCGATTTCCCGTCGATCGAAATTTCAATTTGTCTCGAATTAACGAATGGCTCTTGCGTACTTTACGCGTATCGACTCTGTGATTGTCATCACACTTAGAATAAATCAAACTACGGCAACTTTGGTTGTCATGTAATCACGACGGTCTATCGCTAGCCCCAATGGTAACGATCGTCACAATTCGACTTAGGAAAATTTTACAAATTATACTTTGGTTAAGCGGTATCACCCGTGTCCCAACTGTACAACACTAGCAATGGTTTCCTTAATCGTTTTTAAATCGGCCTCGGCTCTAAATGTTCCCTCAACGATTTTTATGGTCAAAGTGTCGTTTTCTAATCGAGTTTCCCAAGTATACGTACTTCATCGCGCGTTAGCCTTTCCCCTTTTGTTAATTAACTCAAGATTAATTAAATCCGAGCGAGACATAACTAAAATACCTCGATAGATATCTTACATTCAAAAGTCTCAAAATGATAGGAAATTCAGAATGTCACAACTCTCCCCCCTTACAAAAATTTCATCGTCGAAATTTATTACAATCTAGCTATTCAAACAAATTGGTGTACTGACGCCTCATCGCTTCTTTATTCTCTCACGTAATGCCTTCAGTTCCATGGTGCTCCCATATTAATTTAACCAGTGGAATGGTCTTAGTCTTCATAACTTGCTCCTTTCGGTCTTTGATCTTGATTGGCCTTTCCGCGTAGACACTTTGTCGTCCACTTCTATAGTTTCATAATCCAAAACATGCGTCAAATCTGGTTCGTACTTTCTCAACATAGACACATGAAACACATTATGTACCTGAGACAAACTCGGCGATAAGGCAAGCCTATAAACTAATGTTCCAATCTGTTCTAGAATTTCGAATGGGCCTATATATCTCGACCTCAACTTTCCTTTCTTTCCGAATCGAGATATGCCTCGCATTGGAGATATCTTGAGGAAAATATGATCCCCAACTTGAAACTCTAACGGCTTGCGTCTTTTATCGGCATAACTTTTCTAGCAACTTTGTTCTGTTTTCAACCTTTTTCTAATTATCTTTACTGCCTCAACTAACTGTTCCAACAACTCTGGGCCTATGATACTCATTTCTCCCACTTCATCCTAGCACATAGGAGTTCTACAAGCTCTACCATAAAGTGCTTCAAAAGGATCCATTCCAATACTTCGTTGATAGCTGTTATTATACGAAAACGCCACTAGATGCAAGTGATCTTTCCATCCACCTTTAAAATCTAATACACACGCTCATAACATGTACTCCAGCGTCTGAATTGTCCTCTCCGACTGCCCATCTTTTTGCGGATGATACGCCGTACTGAACTGCAATCTAGTTCCCAAAGCATCCTGAAGACTATTCCAGAAATTCGCTGTAAATTTAGGATCTCGATCCGACATAATTGTTAAAGGTACTCCATTAATTCGTACAATTTGGCGCATATACAGTTCGGCGTATTTATCCATCTCAAAGTACTTTCTTACGAGAATAAAGTGTGCAGACTTGGTTAATGTGACATCCTGATTTTTCCTATCATTTCGAAACTTAATAATGAGAAAGTATCTAACGATGTATTTCAGTCGTATCTCGCTCGGATCTGATCAATCTCGAGTAAACTGACCAAAACGGGAAAGGCTAACGCAAGACAAGGTACGTGGGGCTAGGGAACTTCAATAGAAAATGGCACTTTGACGATAAGGATTATCGGATCTGATCAATCTCGCGTAACGTCTGCAAAAGTCGCCCGTCAATTCGAGATAGGTTGGAATCACATTGGATAGAGAAATGATTCAAAAACAATTCTCGAAATTTCAAAATGGAGAATCAAGAATTCCAATATTACAATTGGATTGGTCGTCACCTTATTGAAGAAATTTGGAATTAGAAAAACGACGTCTCGAACGTCGAGGGTAAAATTACCATTTTGCCCCTCAAGCCTTAACCTTGCATTTATAATTGGGCAAGGGCATTTTGGTCATTGATACCCCTCCATAGCTACCAAAAATTGAAGAAATTGAGAGCCATTGGATAAAACAATGATTGACACATGGACAAGTGTCAAAGGATTAGGCATTGATGTGGATGGGAGCACTTTTAACCCGCCATTCAATCAAGTTGACCAAGCCATTTGTATATATACCTCACTCTCTCTCTCTCTTCAGCTGAACCCCCGTCCAATCTGTCGATCATCGTCTTCTTCTTCTTCTTCTCTTCACGTCGAGAAGCTCCAGTCGACCAGCCACTGCTCGCCCGTTTGCCACCGTTGACCGCCACCTCCGGCCACCACCTATGCTCAAGCCAACCACCAGCCCCTTCCTCATCCTCTTGTCGACAACCTCCAAGTGGAATCAAGCCATTTGACTCAGTGAGGAGCTCCGGCCAACCATTCTCTCGGAAGTCGACGGAAACCGTCACAACTGAAGGTAAGCTGTTGTTTAGACTCCGTCCCGAATCCTTTGAATTTTTTGGTCAAATTTGGTGAACATCTAGAGGATATTTAGACTGAGTTATAGTAAAAATTTTGGATAAATTTGATTGAATTTTGACCCCAAATGGGTCTTGTGTTTGAAGCATAAAAACTGACCAGTTGAGAACTCGGAAGAACCGGCGCCGTTCGAGAACTTTCCGGCGTCGCCTTGACTTCAAATTTTTGGTGAGGCTCCCCAAACCTAGAACTACGTATTAACAAGTAGATTAGTAGATAAATTGAGGATTTAAGTTAGTTTAAGGGTTGATTGGTTGAGATATGCACAGAAACGAAAATGTCATGTTTCGGTTCTGTGCATACTGAATCTGTGGGGGGCTGTTGGTAATGGAATTAAGTTCCAAATTCATTGTTGAGATGTATGAGGATGTCAATTGATGTGTCAATGAGGTGTCTGTTTAGTGAATTGACGAATTGGACGAGAAAATTGACGAATTGGATGAATTTCCTTAGGTTGCTCGATTGACTTTTTCTCGAGCTAATTGAACCAAACCATTGAAGTGCTTGAAAGGAGATTTGTGTTGATTTAAGCTTGAGGTAAGGGGTTTCTAAATCTTAGCTAGGAGGATTGGACTTAATTGGGAGAATTGAGTATGAAATAGATTGTTTCTTGGAAATTTATGGGTGATTATCCATTGTGTGTCCTTGAGAGACATATAGGGCTTGAGTGCTTGACAATGCTTGTGTCACAAAATGATTGTCGCATTTGAATGTCGAATTTAATTGTCTCGCATGCCATTGATGTGTTGCTCGTTGCATGAGTTTGCAATTGATCATGTGTTATGAATTGAAATGAGCATTTGGCATGTCTGAGAAATTGTGACACCCCGATGCGTTGAGACGCGGGGTTGTATGGATGGATACCTTGAGGCACGGAGGCGTGGGGTATGAGTTGAACGATACCTTGAGGCGTACAAGACGCGAGGCAGAGATGGCCATGGTCCTGATGCATTGAAACGCGAGACGGAGTTTGAGATGTGTCGACACAAGTCTAGAGTGAAATTAAAAACCTGATGTGTTTACACGGGTTTGTCAATATGATGGTCTGAGGCGTATTTACGCGGACCGAGCTTGAGGCGTTCTAAACGCGGGCGTGAAAATGAGGAAGATTGGAAGGGTGGAATCTGATTTGGCATGGCAATGTGTGTTTGATTCCAATGATGTGATATAGTGCCATAATTGCATGCCTAACACTTGTTTGTACCCGTATGTTATCTAAGACTATTGAATGCCTCGTTTGATTGCATGTGTGTTATGTCCTTGATTGCATTTGCTTGAGTGTACGGTCAACCTAATCTAGGGTTAGAACCTACCTTACTGAGATGTAAATTTCACCCCGTTGCGGGACCCATTTTTCAGATCCTAGGCAGTGAGAATGTGGCCAATCAAATTTTGGTGACCCGAAAGAGATGTCGGTGTATTTTGAGGAGTTCCCGGACAGACAAGGAACCGTGTATGTTAGGAAATGTATCGTAGTCTGAGTCGACGAGGGTGGCAGTAGTTGGAAGCCTCATAGGTACGAGGCCTGGTTTTGAAAGGTATGAGAGGTTTCTACGAGGCCACTGAACCCACTGAGATACCTCGTGGGGTAGTCCTTAGTTGGTGTCATCCCGCTTGGGATTCGGTGGAGGCCAAGGGGTCAATAGCTAGTTCAAGGAATGTTCCTAAGAGGACCCCGACCTTGGAGGATACCGACTAGGTCATTGAGATCGAGGCTACCGAGGACGACCAGGTGGAGCCGTCAGTTGACGAGACGCTCGAGGACACTATGGAGGTTTGCTCAGTGATTCTCTCGAAGTACGAGCCATCTGAGGATGCTGAGGAAACTAATGACTTCAGTAGCTCGACTTAGGAGTCTCTGTTTTTCTGGTCTGATATTTCGATGGTGACCTCGATGCCTATTTCTTTTGGGAGATTGATGATCGTCTTTTGTACAAGCCTTGTCACTCCTACCGACCAGCATGTTTATCTTGCCCATGCTTTTGTACGAACATGGATGGAGTTTATGTATCTATTGGCACTCTCGTTACCCAGGTCCCCTTTTTACTATTGTACGGAGGAGTTGTATGTTATCGCTTCCGCTAGCTATCGATATAGTACATCTCTCGATTTAGGTGAATCTTGAGACCTCGAGAAAGTTTGTGCTCGTAGGGAGTCGCGCGATCGTGTCCAGGGGCGCGGGGCGTAACAATTAATCTGTGCGCGACTACCCAGATCGAATCATGTCCTCTCTGGCTCCACAGCAAACCCATGACAAAGTCCATTGTTACTTGCTCTCATTTCCACTCCGAAATTTCCAAGGATTGTAGCAATCCTCCAAGTTTGCAACAGTGAGCTTTTACTTGTTGGCATGTCAAACACTTTGCTACATATTTAGCCACATCTACTTTTATTCCGTTCCACCAATAATGCTGACGTAAGTTCTGATATATTTTCGTACTACCTGGTGGATGTTGTAATTACTTTGATGAGTCTCAGACATAATTCTTTCTTTAAGTGCTTCATAATTGGGCACACAAAGACATCTACGAAACCTTAAAATTTCGTCCTCAGATACATGAGATTCGACTTTCCTCTTTGTCGTATACATACTCAGAATTTTCTGAGTCTCTTAATCTGTAGACTGTAAGACTTTTATCCTTTCTTGTATCTCTGGTTCAATTCTCAAGGTCGTTATCAAACTCGACAGCTGGCTCACTTCCAACTTAAACTCAGAGTCTCTCAATTTTTCCAGCAACAACCATCCTTTAACCATAAAATGGGCTATACTAGATTTTCGACTAAACGCATCGGCAACTCTATTCGCCTTCCTAGGATGGTACAAAATATCGCAATCATAATCTTTAAGCAATTCCATCCATCGACACTGTCTCATGTTCAATTCCCTTTTAGAAAATAAATACTTTAAACTCTGATGATCCGTATAAATTTGAAACCTTTCGCCACATAAACAATGCCTTCAAATTTTTAAGGCAAAAACAATCGCAGCCAACTCCAAGTCATGTGTCGGATAATTCATTTCGTGGGATCTTAATTGCTGCGAAACATACGCTTCTCCCCTTCTGTGTTGCATAAGTACACATCTCAATCCTTTTAACGAAGCATCGCTGTATATCTCAAAGTCTCAGTGTCCAGAGGGGATCGTAAGTACCGGTGCCGTTGTCAAACGTTGTTTAAGCTCCCGAAAACTCCTTTCGCATTTATCCATCCATTCAAACTTCGTATGCTTCTTAGTCAACTGCGTCAATGGTATAGCTATAGACGAGAACTTTTCTACAAAGCGTCTGTAGTAGCCAGCTAATCCTAGAAAACTCTGAACTTCCGTAACTGTCGTAGGTCTAAGCAAATTCATCACTGCCTCAGTCTTCGCAGGATCTACGGAGATTCCTTCTCCGGATATCACATGGCCAAGAAATGTCGCCTTATTCAACCAAAATTTGCACTTACTAAACTTGGCATAAAGCGAGTGTCCTCTCAAAGTTTGTAGGACAGTTCTCAAATGTTTTTCGTGCTCTTTCTTACTCATCGAATAAATCGAAATGTCATCAATAAAGACAATTACAAAACAATCAAGGTATTCCTTAAACACCCGGTGCATCATGTCTATAAATATTGCTGAGCATTATTCAACCCAAAAGGCATCACTGTAAATTCATGTGTCCATATCTCATTCTAAAAGCCGTCTTTGAGATATCTTCTTTCTTAATTCTCAACTGATGGTACCCCGTCCTCAAGTCTATCTTAGAGAATACCGAAGCTCCTTGCAACTGGTAAAATAAATCGTCAATCCTTGGCAACGGATATTTGTTCTTAATGGTCACTTGGTTCAATTGTCTATAATCAACACACAAGCGCAAGGATCCATCCTTCTTCTTCATAAATAACACTGGTGCACCTCATGGCGACTCGCTCGGTCTAATGAGCCCTTTATCCAACAACTATTGCATTTGCACCTTCAACTCTTTCAATTTTGATAGTGTCATTCTATAAGGTGCGTTTGAAATTGGCTCTGTCCCAAGAGCTAACTCAATTACAAATTTAATTTCTCGTTCGGGTGGTAATCCAAGCAATTCTTGGGAAAGACATCCGGAAATTCACACACCACCGCTATATTTTTCAATTTCAGCTCCCCAACCGTCGTATCAACTATCGCAGCCAAATAAGCTTGGCATCCCTCATCTAATAACTTTGTCGCTTCCAGCGACGGAACCAAAAGAATGGAAATTCCTCCCTAACTTCCCTAAAACTCAAAGTTAGGGTGACCATCCGGAGAAAAACGAACTATTCTATCACCACTATCCACCATAACCCTTTGTTTAATCAGCTAGTCCATCCCAATGATTACATCAAAGTCAAACATGAGTAGCACAACCAAATCCATCTTTTCCTTTCTACCACCAAACACTATCTTACAATCCGTACAGCCTAACGAAACTATCACGTTATCTTGTAACAGAGTAGTAACATGCAATCTCATATTCAATGGTTTCAAATCCAAATCAACCATATCAACAAATCGAGCAGACAGGAAAGAATGCGAAGCTCCAGGGTCAAATATGGCATAAGCAGCTTGGTCATTCAAATTAATTATACCTGTGACCACCCCAGGCGCGTTCTCTACTTCGCCTCGTGCTACAGTATACACTTGCCCTTGAGTCGACAGTCGATTCAATTCATTCTGTGGAGTAGCAACCGGAGGTCCTACCTGAGGTCGTGGTCCCCGAGATTTAGGTCTTGGACTTTGGTTAGGATAATTTCTCATCTGATGGCCCAACTGACCACACTTAAAGCATGCTCCCGTTCTAGTTGGGCAGGGGTTTACTCCCATGCTTCGTCCTACAATCACGACAGTTCAAGTTAGACTAGTGTGGCGGCTTTCCAATATTCTTTCTTGCGGGTGGAACAAAACACCTATTATTGGTCATTGGTCTCTTACCAAACTAGCGATTGTCTCAAAATGAGCTTAACCGCGACCTAGATGCGACATTTCTCTCTCTCATGTCTCTCTCAATTATCTGCTCCCGTTCATATACTTCCTTGTACATTCTTAAATTCAAAGCTATTATTTGACCGCGAAGTTCGGATCGTAACCCTTCTCGAAACCTCTGCGCCTTCTCTAGTGAGTCTTTAACATACCATGGCGCGTATCTCGACAACCTAGTGAATTCAGCCTCACATTAATCCACTGTCATGTGATTCTGACAACAAATTCTGAATTTCCACTAGTTTCCTTTCTTGCGCAGTCTCCGAGAAATACTTGTCGTTGAAGACAACAGTAAAAGCAGCCCAATTCAGAGCAATACCCTCATGAAATACTCCATCCTTCGTAGTATTCCACCAGTCATTCGCGGTACCTTCCAGTTGGTAAATCGCCAAAAGTACTTTTTCCTCATCACTATATCTTAGCACCCCAAATATTTTCTCGAGCTTTTCTATCCATCTAGGTGACAACTTTGGATCACCCGTACCATTAAACTGAAGTGGCTTTAACTTCACAAACTGTTCAACTAGCTGTCCCATTTGTCTAATCACAAGCTCATTACCTGATGCATTACCTACCTCCACACCTTGACCACTTACCTCATTAACTCGAGCATTACTAGCTTCAACACCCTGGTCAATGCTCGTGGTAACTCCACTACCCACATTATTACTAGTAATCGCATTTACAACAGCCAAGGCAACTCCCACAGCCTGAGTAATGGCGACGCCTCTGTCTTGAGCTTGTCTATCTATCAAATCTCCAATTCATTCAAAAGCTCTCAAGACTTCACCCATTCCAAGGTTCTCTGCTACATGTGGCCTCGAACTAGAAGCTCCGCCTCTAGGTCTCCCACGTCTGCCAGGTCGGTTGCTCATCCTTATACTTCCTGTACCACTTTAATTCCACTGCGGAATTAACGACTTATCTCATCTACAGAAGTCTAGTGGTTTTATGCTACACAACAAGCAGTACTTACACTAAAGCAACCATTCACCCAGTCATTCTCAAGAGCACAATAATTAGAAACGTACAATCATGCTTCAATTTCAAACACAATACTCAATATTTCATTAAGCAAGCATCCACAATCAATATACCAGCCAAGTACGAAGCTTGGTCACTATCTGGTTATCAAGACTATACCACTTTCACGATGTCAATCACATGCGCCACTTCATATGCCATGCATTTCTTACTTAACTCTAGCAAACACCCCAGGTCTCGCTGCTTCATCGTCTTGAATCACATTCCTCCTTATTACTCCAATCCTCAATCGACTTAGATCGAGCCGAACTTGCTCTGATACCACTTCAACTAGGATGTCACGCATCGCTCACCTTATGAGTGTGCTTATCCGTTCATGTCGTAAATTCAGTCCCAAGATACCCTTATTTACGGCGATAAATAAATGAGACTCGCATGTGGAGGAGTAAAAGAAAATAAATACATAACTCCATGCAAAATAATTCAAAACAAAATAAAGAATGAGACATGGGACAAAGAAAATGGTGATTACATATCAAGAGGGACGAGTTTATACAAACGAAACCAGTGACTAGCTAATACCACTAGTTAAGGTCGAGGAAGACAAAAGGGCGAACAAAAGACAACCATTAAACCCCACCAAAAAGATCGTCATCACCAAAAGACAAGTATGATCTTGAGCCTACTAAGTGGAACTAGTATCTTCGGCTCAACTCATGTCCTCTGCGGAATCATAATCCGAGAAAGTTTCTGATCGTACTTCTATGGTGTCCTCTTCCATCTCATCCTCCGAGTCAGAAATCTCGATCACCTCGATACTCTCCTCTCTAGCCAGGGTCTCCTCTAGACGTTCCTCGAGCCTACCACGGAACCCTCTACCTCGATCTCATCTAAAGAAGGATGGCACCACGATGGAACTACATGTCTTGGAACCTCGTGAGCCTTTAATGGACCAGTGGTAACTTCCCCAGCTTTCCTCAGCCAGGGCTTAAAACGATGTGGCTTCCAGTCTTCCTCCCCCTCATCAACCCATACTAACGTACTCTTCCTAATATAAATTGTACCTCGTTTATCTGAAAATTCCTCAAAATAAGTTGTCATCTCCTTGGGATTTCTTAGGCGCGTAGGCAACATATTCAAAGTTTAGGATCTGGGAAGAAAAAGGATCCGACGACGAGGTGAGACTTACGTCACAACAAGCTACCCTAATCTTAAATTAGACCATCAGCCCCACTAGATAAAACAATCATAACAACAAACAACAGTAGCATAAATGCATATAACATTTACATGAGAGCGCCACATCATACGACTTGTAAAGAGATGACATATAGAACAAATATATAAAGAAAGTGACCCAAGCTTTCGTACTAGCCAAGAACCACATCAACACCACAAGAATTAATAACCAATAAAATTATCAATCCACGACTCAATGGATTAGTCTGCATTCAACACATTAGACTACCAAGACAAATAAACCTGCGTTAAGACGCATCAGGTTTACGAGCTTGTTTCTAAACTCATGCTAGCATGTACAAATTCTTATCCCACGTAAAGACGCCTCAGGATAACATTAGAGCCACAACCTCGCGTTAAAACGCCTCATGGTATACTCACGATGTGATCTCGTGTTAAGACGCCTCAGGATATCACGTACTTCAACAAACATCTCAAGTCAAGAATTATCTCCATAATCATTTAATCACATTCTCACCACGAGGAACTTCAGAAAGCCAATCATAAACCGTTTGCTTACCAAAATGATCGTACTTTATCGCCAAACATAACTTGAGAGTCACATACCCTATTGCCACAAAATCAAGTAAGACATACCAACAAGCACCTCACTAAGCCAATCAAAAGAACTAAAATTTTAATAACAAGCAAGGGCTCTTGGCCCACTCCTCAACAACTCCAGTCAATTTCCACTCAACCAATCATAACAAAATCGTCAACTCATCGATTCCTCAAAAAAAAAATCCAGTTGCATCCAAATGTTCTAATATAGGTTTAGGGTCGCTTACCTTCATTCCAATTAGCAAATTTCCATCAAAAGTCCCTTGTCAAAGCCGGCTTCAATCCCAAACACCGTTGTCCAAAAACAGGGCAGCGAGATACTTCAGCGACAAATCATCGTTTCAATTTGTTTCTCTTTTCTAACTTCAATTCCACCCATCGTATACCTTATTAACATTTCAATCAATGTTCCATTATACCTTAATAACACATATAGAGCATGATAACCCCGTAAACAACCCCCAACAGAACCGATTTGCACAAATCCAAAACAAAGCAGAACCAGTTCTGCTTCCTCGTGCATTAAACAGCCCATGCATCATCTTAAGCTCCAATTTATCACTAATTCCTCTTGCTGAAACCTCAATTAACATGTTATATAGTCCCACGATGAAATTCAAAGCTAAATAGCACTCCCAAGAATTTCGAACAGCTCGTTTCATCTCAGTCCCACCGGCGGTCAGATTTTGCTCTTAAAACCACCTCGATTCAACCATCGAAACCTAATCGAAACTTAACCCAATCAATGGCCCCAATTCAATGAACATAGTACTACATGTCATGTAACTTTCATAAAAATTTTGGAGCTAAATGAAGTCTCTAAGGGGGTGAACCATAGCCCTCTCTTAGTTAGCTCAGAATCCGTCCAGTTTTTTTTCAAAAATTTCTATAAATTAACCAGACCTCCAAAAATCACAAAACCAATTGAAGCTTGTCAAGGATAGGATAAAATAACCTGTGATGGTTGGTGGCTGGCCAAACGGTCACCGAAGGTAGCGCTCATACGGACCGAACGGAGCGACATAAGCTGGTTGAAACAGAGCAATTTCTGTTCTTGAGGAAAAACTCAAAATGAAGGGAAGGGGAGGGCTGGTCCACGAAATTTTGAGGAAGATACCAGATGGAATGAGGCTTCATTCAACCATGGTCAAAGTTCTAGAAGATTAGGTTAGTGGAAAATTAATGACCATCATCTATGTAATGACACTTGTCCTTAGTCAATAATATCAAAGCTCAAATTACTTTCTTGCCCCATTAATTTTCGGCAGCCTCCTTGGGGAAGAAGGAAATGCCAAATGACTAATAGGCCCTTGTCAAATCAATTAGGCAAGGTTAACTCTCCAAGGGCAAAATGGTCTTTTCACACCTTTCGTCTGAAATTTCGTTTTCCTAATATTTTTCACCTTCGATAAGGCGGCGTCCAATCCATATCAAATGTTGGATTTCCTCATTTCTAATTTCTAATTTCAAGGTCCTATTCTAATTTCAAGGTCCTATCTCATGATCAATTTTTCATCGATCGAAATTTCAATTTGTCTCGAATTAACGGGTGGCTCTTGCGGACTTTACGCGTATCGATTCTATGATTCTCATCACACTTAGGATAACTCAAACTACGGCAACTTTTGTTGCCATGTAATCGCAAGGGTCTATCGCTAGCCCCGACAGCAACAATCGTCACAATTAGATTTAGGAAAATTTTACAAATTATACTTTGGTTGAACGGTATCACCCGCATCCCAACCGTATAACACTAGCAATGGTTTCCTTAATCGTTTTTAGATCGGCCTCGGCTCTAAATGTTCTCTCGACAATCCTTATTATCAAAGTGTCGTTTTCTAATCAAGTTTCCCAAGTCCACGTACCTCATCGCGCATTAGCCTTTCCACTTTGGTTAATTAACTCGAGATTGATCAGATCCGAGCGAGACATAACTGAAATACCTCGATAGATATATCACATTCAAAGGTCTCGAAATGATAGGAAATTTAGAATGTCACATGTGACTTTGAATCAAACGTCCGTTTCGCTTCAACCGACCAATTTTGAGCGCAATCCAAGATCATTTAACCCAAGATTCGAAATTATCGGTAAAGTCTCGCGGACTTCTGGCAATCCAATTTGTCATGAAAATCACATACCAGGTGTTCTACATCACATATATAAACATAATTAATTAAGGGCCTATTTGATATAGCTATAGTTGAATTAGTGGTCATGAGTTTTAAGGTAGATCGATTCTAAAGCTAGAGTTTGGAACCGACCCTATAAGTCCATTTTGAACTTTTTAGGATCGAGAAGCAAAGTGGTTATGCTTGGGACCGACTTAGAACTGAACCAACATTAACTTGGGCACCGAATCGGCCTTAGCCAATACGAAGGTTTGATATGAAAAACCTACTTTGTTCACTTGGATTGGTCAGTTTCCGCATTAATTTGAAACCCTTGCTCACCCCCGGGGTTTTGGAACTATATGTTAGGATTGACGCAAAATCAAAGCAAAATAAAAGAGAAAGAAAGGAAAAAAAAAATAGAGACACGAGATTTTATCTTGGTTCACCATTAAACTGGGATTACGTCCAGCAGATAATTCCACTATAATTAGCACTTTGCACCTCTCGTTTTATCACTCAATTACAAGCAAAAAATAATATATAATTATTCATGAGCCCGAATCCAAACTATTAATGAAAAATTATTGACTTACATCATAAAAGATCCCTGGTTTCCAAGGTGTGTTGCCCCCTTGAAACTCTCGTCGAGGCTGCTCCCCTGGACCCCGCCCGCTCGGCATGGAGCGGGACCCACGTGCTTTTCTGTCGCAGGAGAGTATGAGCCATACCCCGACACTATAGACATAAAAATTGTTCATTTTCTTACTCTCAGGTTCTCAAAATTAAGTGACTTAGTTTCCTAGAGCTATTGTGAGCTTCTGTAACATCGGAGTTGCTGTAGCGCGCGGTTGAGGTGTATACTGAATCACTTTTAAAAGCTACAGCACTCTTGTTCACAGCTGAAGCTATTGTAGGATAGATGCGCGAAAAAGAAGGGGCCGCATGGATGGAGGAGGAGCTGCCTAAGAAGTCTGTACAGCTGTTTAAAGAAACGCATCCGCCTTCAATTAGAAGACTTATAGGAGGACGCTTCCTTCGTCTAGGTTTGAAGGAACACTTGACCTTCTAACTAGACCTCTGTTACTTGAACCTATAATCATCTTGACTCCAACGTTTTATGTCTACTCCATCGTTCAACTTCAGTCTTCTTCAATCAGTTCTTGTCCTTCAAAATCGAGCTCATCTTCCTCCTTCGATTCCCGGCAAACCACATAATCTAAGTTCCTTGTGTAAGAAGATCATATTACCTAATCTACAAATCTATAATATACCTGGTGTTACATAAGTATTATCCCTTTGCTTCTAGAAAATTTCTTGTGAATAGTAGTAGTATTTGGTTTTTGCTTACTCCATAGAATAGCGGCTTAAATTTTCATGGTGACCTTTCGTGTGTGGTTGGGCTCTATGTTGCACCGACACGATCCACGACACGTGACACGACACGACACGCCGATACGTGAATTTTAAAAAAGCAGTAAATTTCGACACATTAGGACACGTTGTGTGTGTATATAATAATAATAATTTTTATGATTTCAATAATAATAACATCATGATAAAGAACACAAATAATAAATCCATGTAAGCCTAAAAAGAAACATTTCATTCCATCAATGTTTCGAATTGAAAAATTCAACTACATTTCCTTCTAATAATCCACAAACTTGGAGGAAAAAAGATTAGGTCTAGGGATTTATTTCACTTCCATTTTTATCCTCAATTTTTTGTCATTTTTTTAGATTGCCCTTGGGACACGCGTGTCCCACGGGTTGGCCACGTGTCGGAATTTCGGACACGCGTTGACCGCATGTCCTATCGTGTCTAGAGCGTGCCCGACACCATCGCATATCGGGTATGCAAAAAACTTCCGGGAGGGCGTGTCCGTGTAACATAGGTTCAGCTTCAACCATGCCTTTGGTTGGTGGGTTAATGACATGGATATCAAGTGCATTTACATTTAGTTAAGTTCGTAAGTTGTCGGCATCTAATTTGTGACTCATCAATCAAAGAGATAATTGTCCCCAAAGTAGTAGTTAACCTATTGTACGACTGTTAATTTAGTCCTAAATCTTTCAATTGTGTCAATATGTACCTAAACCTTTTGACGATTTGACAATTTGGTCTTAGACATTTCCATTGTATCGATTGAGTCCTAAACCTTTTGACGAATTGTCAATTTAGTACTAAACATTTCTATGATTTGTCAATGTAATCATTTCTGCCAATGACTAAATTGAAAAAACTTCAAAAAGTTTAAGAATAATTGGCAAAACTTCTAAAGGTTTAGGACTAAATCAACATAATTAAAAAGTTTAGAACTTGATTGGTAAGTTATTGATTAGGAATAAATTGATATAATTGAAAAGTTTAAAATTGAATTGACAAACATACAATAAATTTAGGACATTTTGCATACTTTTCGCTCAATCAAATGCCAGATTGAAAGAAAGTTTCCTCTGACCTGAAATCTACCTGGGATAAAGCAACCTACAGGATTGGTAGGAAATGCATGTTATTCATAATAGAAAAGTTCACGTTGGCAACAAATTCTGTCGAGGTTCTTCCGGTTGCAATCAAAGTTAAGTTGGCCCATTTGGTCACCTAGGGAATCCTGTGGATGTACTCTTGAGTCTTGACCCATAAGAGACAACAAACTCCTCCATGCTTTTTCAACAAGAGGTTATATATATGACTACTTCCTCCGCTCTTTTTGAATTTGGTGTACACGGGAAAAAAAGTTATTCTTTCACAATTCTCAAGAAAAACATAAAAATGAAGAAACAAATGGAAAAAAAAAATATTAAAACACTGCCAATACTTGCCACGTCAACAATTCCAAGCTAAAATTGACCAGACAAGCTGAATTAGCATAAATACAAAATGCTTAGAACTGATTGGTACAAATGCAAAAGGTTTACGACTAGAATTGGCACAACAAAAATAAATTGGCACAGTTGATTTCTGTAAAAAAAAAAAAAAAGTTACTCTTTACTAGATCCTCGATAAATGAAAAAAGATGTGCTCAAAGAGATGTCTCTTTTCCGTTTGCATTGGCTTACAAATCATCGGACTAAGGGAAAAAGAGAAGAGAAAGAAGAAACTAGCATCTTGGAAGTGGGTGGCACAAGCCCTAGTTGCCAATAAAGTTAAAGCCCAAAGGGACAATTTTTTTACAGCTTCAATAGGTCGATGTGGAGTCCAAATTGGATGAGATGTCAATTTGGTTTAGCTTGAGAGAGACCTTTCATTTCTCCCTTTCAGCACCCCCATGTCCTGAAACTAACATTGACCTTTCGGCTGGGATAAGGAATATTAGCACGTAGGAACACTTTCTGCGCTGAACAGTTAGGATTCATCCCTTCTAGGTTCGAATTATGCCGCTTGGTTCGATTCTGTCCAAGTATGAGTGCCACGAATCTACTAGATGATACTAGAATCTATTTTCTATACGTAACATTCGGGATTCGACCTTTATAAATAGTCTCAGGAAACACCGGGTTTTGTCAAATTCAAAATTTATGTGATGTTGACATCGTTTTCATACAACTTGTCATCCAAAATTTACCTCTTATTCCAAAACTAGTCCATGAACAAATAAAGGCTCCAAGTCTGGTTCAGCTAGTGAGAAATTTAATTTCTAGGTATAACTCGCTAAGGACAACTGACCTTTCGACAATACTTTGGTTTCTCAAATTTCTTGAGGGCCTTCTCATTTAGTTGGGCTGCAGGATGAACAACAAGAGAAGTAAGATCCACAACCTTGAGTCCCAAACCCAGCTACCCAATTTAACGAGCAAGATACGCTTTTTGTGCCACTAGAGCAAGAGAAGTAAATTTGATTTTTCTTTACCTAAATGAGCTGGCTTTGGTGAATAATTTTCGTAATTCAGGTTTAGCCACGAGACCTCCCATGCTAGACTAGTGTTTCCCGCAATCGAGAAGAATTCGGTTAGTTAGGACTAAAAGTATCAAACGAGTGGATCAAGTCGAATATTGTCCTGCCCTTATTGACTCATATAACTCGTTTTGACGCATTTTCATATGATACATATTTAACAACTCATATCCTATCTAATCCATGCTCAACCCATACCCAACCCATGTTACTTACACACTTCTATCTTTAACCAAATCATAGAATACTTATTTATTATAATTTGATAATAAAAATGATATTGCTAAAACATTTTCATGCAATACAAATTTAGTGAAAATTTATCATAATTTTTTTAATTTTTGTTTTTAAAAAATATCCCCCCCCCCCCCCCCCACAACCAGTCAACAGCGGCGGCAAAAGACGATGGGCAACAGTCGGCGGCAACATTCCACCTCTTGAGCTGTTTTTCATTTTTTTTGTTTTTTTTTTCCTTTCTTTCTTTTACTTTTAACAGATGTAAAATATAACACATAAACTAATGTACTTGAGGCCCATTGGCTAAAGCCAAGTCCAACCCGCTTAAATTTTTTGGATGGATAAAAAATGGTTCAACCGTGTGACCCATTTTTAACCCAACCGACTCAATTTTAACTTTTTGGACTAATTTTCAATTGGCCATTTAAAAACTTACAACCCATTTGTACAAAATTATAAATCAGAAAATGGGTCATTTACTCATATTAAGGGCTCTAGTTGGAACAGTCTATTGACACACCGATCTTTTTAGTGAACAGTTCTGTGTCAAATCTGTACAGAAATTCATAATGCAGATTACAAGATCGTATAAACACTATGATACGGTATGTTAATATGCACTTGCTCAATTGGTTAGGTGATATTGTGCTGTACAATCTCCTTGAGCTCTAGCACGAATGCCAGAATCACCCTATTCCGCTCTCCAAAAGCTTGTGCCTATCAAAAAGTATTCTACGCATCGGTCATGAACCGCGCCATTGACGCTATATCGCACGGATATTGCAATCTACTTCCGTCTCGACATATCACTCGATTCATACGTGGATTAATGTTGCATGGTAGTAGCACCAATCTATCATGTCGTTCTTAATCGGTAGATTTAGGCATGAATCTTAGTCCACAAGCAGCAAATCGTGAGCTTCCCAATGCACAGCTCGATTTGATCCAGGAATTTGCAAGCGTCTAGTGAATAATCAATTGGCAAGCGCATGCCTTGATTACGAGCTAGCGGTCATGAATATTGATTTAGATCGTTCTTTATTATTATGATTGTGTTATTATTATTATTACTACTACTCGAGATGGAAGGCCTAACAAAATACTTTCTTACATGGGCTTGGTCGGCCTTAAACCTATTTGTTTACGAATGTTTGGAAGTGTCACTCAGGCCCATCTAGGACAGACGGCAGCAGAAATTCATTTTATTCAGAATTACATAAATTCATATAAGTAGCATGACTCTTTTTGTACAGTTTAATTTTATGTTCTAAAGTGTAAATTAGTGGATTATTAAGCTAGAGTAATTAAAGGAAATCAAACCGATCTAAAATTACTAGTTTAGAAATCTCATGGGCATATTAGTAACCTCACAATGCTAGACTACTCATATGCTAAATCTAAAAATTTGGGGGTCGTGACACCTGAACTTCCGCTAACATGTCCATTAAAAGGTAAAAATTCAAGATTCGGGATTTCTTATCGTGACAGAACCTGTTTTTTTTTTTTATCAAAAAGATTCATTTTGCGATTTGATTTCTGTCAATAAAGCCATGCTTAACAAGCAAGCGTGGAGGCTGGCTCAAAATCCTAATTCCCTATGGAGTAAACTGTTTAAAGGGATTTACTTTCCTCAGCAAGAGTTTTGGAGAGCTGAGAAAGGTTCAAGACCCTCATAGAGATGACAGAGTCTACTAATAGGTAGGGAATCAAGATCACAATCTATTAGATGTTCTATTGGGATTAGTGAAAATGTATACATTAGAAATGATATTTGGTTGAAAAGAGGCCCGATTGGTGCACTAGGGAATAGAGATGATCCTATCATGTTTAAACTGATCAATTCTGTAGAAAAAAAAGCGGGACTTACAGAAACTGGAAGAAATCTTTGATGATCAGACCATACGGGATATTATCACAATCCAAATCAAACCGAAGAGTACAGTGGATAACCTTTGCTAGGCTGGTACTAAATCAAGGAATTACATAGTTAAAAATGGGTATAACCTACTCAAAAGTTCATATGATTGTGAACACAGATCAGGAATTGCATCCTCATTGTATCAAACACCCTCATGTCTATGGAGAGCCATTTAAGATATGCAGAACGGCCCAAAAATCAAGTTTTTTACCTGGTCCCTATGCCAAAATGCAATTCCATTGAAGAAAAATTTATGAAAAATGAAGATAGTACCAGATCTAATGTGCCCTATCTGTCTCTCTGAAGTTGCATCGATAGAGCATATCTTTTTTATGTGCTTGTGGACTCAAGAAGTTTGGAGGAATGCTAATCTGAACATTCAAATGAATCATCAAGGCATTTCTCAGTTTGATGTCTAGCTTATGAAAATCATAAGGAAAAAGAACAACCTACTTCGACGGAAGTGGTAATGTCAACCCTCTGGAGCATCTGGAAGTCCTGAAACGACCTAGTGTTCAGGGGGGGTGTTATCCAAACTCATCCGAAATGATTGACTCTGCAATTTTACAACTTGGGTCGTTCTAAGTGGAACTACCCAAAATCGAAGGAAAAAAAAATCCCTAGCCCTCACTTACTAGGTCTCAGATCTGGTCTGCTCCTGCTGACGGTGAACTCAAGTTGAATGCGGATGGTTCTATGATAGAGGGCTTTGTAGATGGAGCTATCGCTAGACTATGTAGAGGTCACCAGGGGATGCCGTAGTCGGTTTCACGAAATCTATGAAGGCTTCTTCTCTGGCTCAGGTGGAAACCCTAGCATTATATGAAGCCCTTCTCTTCACTTATGGCTGTTCTTTTCGGTTTGAAACCCTCACGATCGAGTCTAATCAACTTGATCTAGTGAAGTCCTTGATAAGTGGCAGCGCAAATCACTTCACGTGGGAAGAAAGGGTGCTCTTCGATGACTATCTAAAACTTTTATCGGTCCAACCAAAAATCCACGTGGCCCATTGTCCAAAATCTTCAAATGCAGCTGCTGATTGGGCCGCAAAAGCAAGATGCTAAATGAACTCCTCAACAATTGACTTGTTTATCCTCCCAAATCCCTGTAGGATTTTCTTTGTTTAGATGCCCCTTTATTTGGGCCTCTTAAGCCCAGTTAGTTTATGAAATAAATTTGATTCTGACAAAAAAATAATGGCCAGAAGATCACCTCAAGTGTCATATTTACGTACAACGCTCACTTTAGTGTCAATATTTTTTTTGGATCACTTAAGTGTCAATTTAAAAAAAAACGATTATTTGAGTGCCCACTCTGATGAGACCTTCGAAATTTCTCGCTTGTTGGCACTAAAGTGATCGTTTTTCTCTAATTTTGTAGGAAAATGATCATTTTTTGGATCATTTAAGTGTTAATTTTTTAAAAAAATTTATTTAAGTGCGAACTTCAGTGAAAGCTTCGAAATTTCTTGCCGTTGGAACTAAAGCGATCGTTTTTCTATGGTTTGGCACTTAAGTAATCTCCAAAAAAATATTGGCACCAAAGTGAGTGCCATATACAAATATTGGCATTTGAGGTTTCATTTTGCCCTTTCAAATGTCATTTCATTTTATTTACTTAGGTATCATTTTCCTAATAATCCAAATGCTGACTTTTTGGTCAAAGCTAATAAGACAACTCTTGATCAACATGTCATAAAATTTGTAAAAATATTGAAAATCTTCAATTCTATATTTACAAACATAGTTAAGACTTTCAATTCTCAGTTAATCATAAAAACGATGGAGGTTTGATTTTTCGGTCAAACTGAAAACTGACTCTTGATTAAAAAGGTCCAAAATTCATTGATTTAATTATTTCTTTAAGACATTCGATTCAGGAGCCATGGCCATTTAGGACTTCAAGCCCGACTTCAAGAACTCGTGCTCAAATGTGCTAGCCAATGTTCGCGCGCAATTTTAGGGCCATGGTCGATTTCTCGCGATAGAATCAACGTAGTATAATGTAAATCCAATTAGGCTAAATTAAATCACATGTTAAATCACCTTAGGATGTCAAATGCATGTTAGCCGACCTACCTTAGATGAACATCAAGCTTGATTTGAGCTAAGTGCATGTTAATTGAGTGAAGAAATGCATGTTTAGACGATGATCCTTAGGAATTAGACTTTGCTCGTGTTCAATTGTAGATTTGCATACTCAATTCCTTACAAAGTTCATGTGGCCGAATGTCTCATAGTGTAGATTTGATGCGCACTTAGTGTTAGTTTGCTCTAGATTTGATATATGTTAGATGAATATTGAATAGGAGAGTGTAAATTTGATTTTTTTTTTCCCGCGAAAACTTAACCTTCTTTGCTTTTGTTGGATAAATTTGATGTCCAAATGAATTTGAATGCATGAAGGGTTGTTTGAAATTTCATAGGATGAGTTTGAAGATGTGCTAAATCTGGAAAGATATTAAGAACATTGGACGAATTAAGGTGGTTGAGGATGTGAATGATTTTTGCGTTCTTCAGTTTTTTCCGGAAAAAATCTAAAACCTTGCATTCGTAGTTACCAAAGAAGTTAGGTGTTTGATCCATGAAAACTGTTCCCGTGTCGACCAAATATTTTTTGTAAATTAAAAGTGCTTGAGAAAATTACCTTAATTAAAGTTGAATTAAGCATCCAAAGCTTTGATTAGCCGATGGAATTACTCAATTTGAACTTCAGTAGGTCACTCGATTGAATTAAAATATAGTTGATCAAATTTAGGGAAAAAAAATAGAGAAGTTGCCATTGCAACCTTGCCCATTCGTTTAGGAATGCATGATCCCAAGGCGCGCAGATTAGGGATGTGGATTAGAGCTTAATTAGGCGCTTTGTGACTCGGCACACCGTGTGATGAACGTTCAAGCCGGGATTAATAATCACTTAACATTAATTAATCAATTTCTGACTTTATAAGGTGGATTGGTAATCGAATCGCATGACCGATATCAAATCCCGAACCAAAACATTGCTAATCTATTGAGTTGAATGATTGCATGGTTGGATTAATTGTCAAACACAGATGGCCGGTGGTCGAGAGACTGGAAGTGGCGGTCCAAGGTGGTCGATGGTATTAGGTTTACTAGCTTAGCTTAGAGTTAATTAGGCTAGTATAGTTAGTAAACATACAAGTTTTTTTTTTTTTGTCGGAAGTAAACGTAGAAGTTAACAATAAAGAAAGGGTTGCGCTTTTTTCACTCCTCTTATGGCTTTGACACTCCCTTTTGTTATATTTTGACCATCCTATCTTTGGTGTGGCCTACCATTTCTCGTACAATTTTATATAGTTTCGTTTATTTTCTTGTTTGATCAAGTCTTATATTTTGTTTCTTTATTTTTTCCTATCTCACTTTCCTTCTTTTTTCTTTCGTTTCATAATTCCCCCTCGTCTCTCTATTTTCTCTCTAAAATGCCATTCTTACTCTATGTACCTCGCTCCTCCTTCTAGAAATCATGTTGTCCGTTGTTTCTTTCTTTTCACGTCTCCCACTTGTTTCTCAGTTTTCCGTACGAGTCATGTTTTCAATGAAAAAAATCTATTATTGCACCTACGTGCAAGAAAGGGAAGAAAGAGGAGAGAGAATCGTCCCCTATTTTATGGAATAAGAAAAGAGACTCAATTTCAACCTCTTACCGCATCGTTCTCTGTTTTCCTCATAAAAGGAAAACAGAGAAACGACACTTCTCATTATTACATTCCATGATGTAAGAAGAGTCTACCCACGGAGAAAAGAGGCTCTCTAGGGAGCTCACCGATAAGTCCAATGTCATGCCAACGAAATGGTGGAGGATAACAGATTAGCATAATAGATAATAAATTGAAGACATCGGGATTTCTAGAATAAGATGGAGGGGAGGCATAGAGAGGGAATGGCCTAAAAGAAAGAAAATAGATATACGAATATGGGGTGTAGAAAGAAAATATAAGAGAGAAAACAAAGAAACTAGAGCGGCGTATGGAAAGAAAGAAGAAGAAGTAAAATGAGGTCATAAAGTCAAAAAGAAGAAGCAAAATAAAAAATAGTTGCAAAAAAGAAAATCATATAAAGTGGTACCAAAAGTGGCAGGCCATATAAAGGACAAGATGATCAAAACGCACACAATAAGGAGTGTCAAAGCCATAATAAGAGTGAAAAAGCACAATCCTAAAAAAAGTTTGGATTTTAGTTGATTTAGTCTAGCTAAAATAAAATAAAATAAAAAATCAAATTAGACTTAGCATCACTCTCTTACCTTGTTTGGTTCAGCATTTGACCAAGTAACTTTAAGTAATTGCAAATACCTTTGGGTTGAAAACCTTTTTTTCAAGGCTGATGAGGGCCTCACCTAGGCACGACAAGGGTCGCCTCGCTCGGGCGAGGCCAACGAGGGCAGCCCTTGGCTCGCCAACGGTTGGGCATTGCCTAAGATCGGACACCGGTGAGAAGGAAGGGCAAAAAAAAAGGAAAAAGAAAGAACAAAAGAAATGAGAAAAAATGCTCTTGATCAGATCTCTATTTGAAATAATATCCACTGTAAGCCCTTATTTAAAATTTTCTTTACTATTTTTCGAGTGAGACTACCAATATATATGTACTTGATTTGGCATTTGAGTATATTTGATGCAGTTCTATAGTCTCAATCAACATCGGGTTACCTCATTATTAATGGCAATTCGATTAGTTCTATGGGTATTAGAGGGATGTGGTTCTTAATATTGTCTTTGTTGGATCTGGATTTCTTAACATTCAAAATTTTCTATCATTTTCTACCATGGTCAATCTGGGCCGTCTATTTCAAAATGAACGGTCCAGATTAGTCCACATCATTTCCCACTAAAAAAACTGTTGATTGATCTAGACCGTCCATTTTGAATCGGACAACCCAGTTTTATTGTCACCTCTACATTTATGTCACTAAATCATTTCCCATCTTTGTTTCCACATGTTCTTATATATTATTGTTGGGAAAGATTGCGCCCACTAAGGTCAAAATCAATACCTATGTTTATTGCGCTAATTGATTGTAACTGAGGGAGATTTATTTCCCATTTAATACAAAGAGAGAGGAGATACTATATCCTCTTTCATAGAATATACAGCGTTCTATCAATAAACAAAAAACTTTCTTAAAAAACTCCCTCAGTGAAAACTCTCTCGACATATGATTGATCGACGGATCCGGATCTTTTTTCACCTATGATTGAGACTCTTAATCTATGGCTATCGAGATACGTTCATTGTACGTGATATACTTCTTTGATTAGTGATTCAAGTTAATCTAGCGCATGTAATTTAATATAATATGCTATGTCTATGTACGTATATGTATTGGGATTCATTCCCTCAATTGGTATCAGATCAGTATCGTTCTTTTTTCCTGAACGTATTGTATTTTGTTGTTAATTCGAGCGTGAAAAACCTATTTTCGAGCGCAGTGTTAATGGTTCGTTTGTGAATTTCTATGCAATAAAAATGATTTTAGAACACATAGTCGGAACAGACTCGGCGATATGAGAAATTTGAGTGTTCTCCCCTTGCGAGGCGATGCCGGGAAAGGCCGCATACACCGCAATGAGATCAGGTTCCCCAAGGCAATGGCGAAATGTCGCATTTTCATGTACTTTAGCTCAATGAAAATGAAATATAAATATACCATCAAACTCGTATTGATGAAACGAGAGTTACAACTGCTAAAGGCTGTTGGAGGAGGCTGCACACACTGGAGGGGTTCAATGTGCATGGGATTCGTACACCCAGGTGAGCGGCAAGTGCAACATGTTCCAGACCTGGTTTTTCCCTATCCCAGAACCGGCTTTGCCCTATTCTAGACCTAGTTTCGACCTATCTTAAACCCGTACTAAACTTGTTCCGAACCGGTAGATATCTATTTTTCTAAAAATTTCAATTTGGTTCCCAAACTTTCTAAAAATTGTAATTTGGACCCCAAACTATTTGAAAGTTGCAATTAGATCCCTGAAATTTCTAAAAATTGTAATTTGATCCTCAAAATTTTTAGAAAATAATTTGGTCCTTGAATTCAACTCTGACCGACCACGCATTGGCTGCATACGTCGAAGCTTTAACTGGCTCATACGAGGTCTGTTAGGGGCGTGTGAGGTACCGTTGTGTTTGTTTCTGGATTATCTACACTATGATTTAGATATTGCACTTGTTTGATGTATTTAAAGTTGTGAAAATATGTATGAAACCCATGATACACGAATTTTGGGGCTTTTTTTAGTGTTTTTATCTGCATCTCTCTCGTTTTTTTTTTAAATATAGGATATATCTTACATATGGATACCTACATAGAGATTGTGTAGAGCATATTTTGTCGGTAGCATGTATAAAGTTTATTGCACTTGCTATTTATATATTGTACTCCGTGATTTGAATTCGATGAATAAATTATTTGTATATTAGCTCAAATCATGCCATGCAATTTTACGATTACGAAATGATGAGATGATTGTTTGATTTAAGATCTTTATTTGAGTAGGAAATTCCAGAAAATTATAGCAACTTTAGTAAACTCAATTTTACAAATGAGGATTCTTAAACGATGATTGAAAACATAGTGAACTTTCGAATATGATACATTATGTGAAATTATTTATTAATTTAATTAGTTAGTGTAAAATATATGCATAAATTTTAGGCATTAATAGTTCGTGAATACCTATCTATAGAACTTCGTGTTCAGGATAAAGCTACCCACAGAATCAATTGGCAAGAGGCCAACGATTACGTGAATTGCTTAAACAATCCCAATCAGCCCCTCTCATGGTGGAAGAATAGATAATGACTATTTATACGGGAACGAATGGTTATCTTGATGGCTACAATATTATAGAATATCGTAGCTAAGCTAAACAAATAAGAGAAATTGAACGGAAAAAATTATGAAAATTGGAATATGATAATCCAATATGTGCTAAAAAGGCAAGAAGTACTAAAAGCTCTTAACCTAATTATGGATGAACTTGAAGATGAAAATGATGCACAACATAGAAAGTATAAAGAGGCATATGTTGCATGGAAAATGATGATCTCTATTGCTCGCATTATGTTCTTGAGTAGCATGGAAAATGATTTTATGCGTGAGTTCAGGCTTTTATGAAAATGCCTAAGTCAAATAGAAAACATTAAAAACTATGTTTGGTTAGATAGACATCGTTCACCAAATTGAGACAAATCACTATAAGGTTTGACACTTATATGATGTCTTATGGGTAGAATATGAAATAACTTTTGTGGCGTGTGTCAAACATGACAAGTGAACTATAAGATGTAGGCCACATTTTGACTGATGAGTGGTAAGTGCAACCAGAGTCCGTTCTTTCCCTCATAACTGGGTGCGATGAGAATCCACTTAATCCATAACAAAAATTAAAGATTTTTGAAGCTGATATGCACTATTTTGAACTAAAGATGGACCGCCTTTTGGTGGCTAAACTAGATATCAACATTTGTTATGTTGGTTCTAGCTTAAATGGGGCTTTGTGTCCAAAACGTAAGCGTTAGAGTGAGTTCAAGAAGTGGAAGAACAAGGGAACAAATCTTTCAAGATAGAAATCGAAGTTTAACCGACATTGTAAATGAAAGTGTCTTTTAAGAAAAATATCTCAAATGTGGAATATTTTAACTATGGCAAGTAGGGTCACTTCGCTCATGATTGTAGTGAGTCAAGAAGATAAAAATCTTTTGTGCACTTGATAGTGTTATTTATGTCTCCAATTTAGTTTTTGTAACTAGATCTCATTTTTTTTTTTTTGGATTATAGACTTATGGGCCACAGACCATGTAGCGAAGAACGAAAATGTCTTCGTGGAATTTTAACGGGTTTCACATGGAACAAAATGAATAGACGTGAGAAACAATTCTTGAGTGGAAGTTAAAGGGATTGACACTTGCCAACTGAATATGCATGGTGTCATATCATGTTCCTACATAATATGTTATATGTTCCAAAAACTTGATGAAATTTAGTTTCCATGTTAGGATTGGTCAAACTTGATTTCAGTTTGAATTTTTATAAAGATGGTGATGAGTTGTCATTAAGAATAACCTAGTATGATTCTGGATACTTTCTCGATGGTTTTATTATACGGATATTTAGTACACTAATGAGAATGTTTGTTATTTCATGTTTACATTTATGTAATGATGTGAATATATAGCATACTAGACTAGGTCATATTGGTCAAAAAGTCGATTTGCCTATTTTATGAGCATTGACTAGCGAGAAAAACATCAAGAAAATCATTTGGAAAAAGGAATAAGAGCTGAATTTCCTTTACAGTTGATCCATTCGAACATATGTCGTTCAATGAATGTGGAAGCAGAGCATGGGACTTTTTATTTCATCACTATTATAGATGATTACACTCGATTTGGACATGTCATTTTGATATCACATAAATTTGAGGCATGATTTACTTTGAGAAATTTTTTAGCCAAGTAGAAAATAAAAAAAAAATGATCCGATCAAGGTTCAGAAAATTTATCTGATCAGTTTAAATAATTATGAGATGAAAAAAGAGTAGAAAAATAATTGACTATTCTAACTCCTCAAAAGAGTGGAGCTACACAGATGTCACGCCCCGTGCTCCGGGCAAGAGTGCGCGACTCCCTGCAAACATAACTCTCTCGAGGTCCCAAGATTCACATAGGTCGAGAGATGAACCATATTGATAGTAAGCGGAAGCGATAATAAACAAACTCCTCCGTACAATAATAAAAAAAAAGGGACCAGGGTAACGAGAACGCCAGTAATATACATAACCTCCTATTCTGTTCATACAAAAGCACTTGCAAGCTAAACCAGCTAATCAGCAGGGGTGACAGGGTCAATACAAAAGCGGATCATCACATCTCCCAAGGAAACAGGCATCGAGGTCATCATCAAAACATCAGACCAGAAGAACAGAGACTCCTAAGTCGAGCTACTGTAATCGTCAGTCTCCTCAGCACCCTCAGATGGCTCGTACTCCGAGATAGTCTCAAAGCAAACCTCCACGGTGTCCTTGAGTGTCTCGTCAGCTGGCGGCTCCACCTGGTCGTTCCCGATAGCCTCGATCTCGATGATCTCGTTAGTGTCCTCCAAGGTCGGGGTCCTCTTAGGAGCATTCCTCCAGCCGGCTACTGGCCCCTCAGCCTCCACCGAATCCCTAGTGGGATGACACCAGTTAGGGATTATCCCACGGGGTACCTCAGTGGGTTTCAATGGTCTCGTGGAAACATCCCCTACCTTTCTAAACTAGGCCTCGTACCTATGAGGTTTCCAACTGCTGCCACCCTCGTCGACCCAGACTACGGTACATTTCCTAACATGCACCGTTCCTTGTCCGTCCGGGAACTCGTCAAAATACACCAACATCTCTTTCGAGTCACCAAATCTGATTGGCCACATTCTCACGGCCTAGGATCATAAAAATGGGATCCCACAACGAGGTGAGATTTACATCTTAGTAAGGTAGGTCCCAACTCTAGATTAGGCTGACCGTACACTCAGGCATATACAGTGAAGGACAGACGCACATGCAACCACATGAGATATTCAACAGTCATTAAACAACATGCGGAAGAAACAAGTGTCAGGCATGCAGTCATGGTACCATATCACATCACTAGAATCAACACACATTGCCATGCCAAATCACACTTTCCATCCTTCCAGCTCTCCTCATTTTCACGCCCGCGTTTAGAACGTCTCAGACTCAATCTGCGTAAATACGTCTCAGACCATCACATTGACAAACCCGTGTAAATGCATCAGGTTTTCAATTTCACTCTAAGCCTGTGTCGACACATCTCAAACCTCGTCCTGCGTTTCAATGCATCAGGACTATGGCCATCTCAACCCCGCTTCTCGTATGCCTCAAGGTATCATTCAACTCAAACCCCGTACCTCAACGCCTCAAGGTATCCATCCACACAACTCCGCGTCTCAACGCCTCAAGGTGTCACAATTTCTCAGACATGTCACATGCTCATTTCAATTCATAACACATGCTCAATTTCAAACTCATGCAACGAGCAACACATCAATGGCATGCGAGGCAATTAAATTCAACATTCAAATGCAATAATTATTTCATGACACAAGCATTGTCAAGCACTAAAGCCATTTATATCTCTCCAAGACGCACAATGGATAATCATCCCATAAAACTCTAAGAATCAATCTAATTCACGCTCAATTTCCCCAATTGAGTCCAATCCCCCTATCCAAGGTTTAGAAACTCCTTACCTCAAGCTTCATTTAATACAATCCTTCTTTCAAGCACCTCAAGGGTTCGGTTCTAATGATCCAAGAACAAGCCCGCCGCGCAACCTAAGGAAATTCATCCAATTCGTCAATTTTTCTTACTCAGTTCATCACTTCACTAGACATACACCTCATGGACCTATCAATTAACATCCTCATACTTCTCAATGATGAAATTTGAGCTCATTTGAATCCCAAACAACTCTTATGATAGCAGCATGAACAGAACCGAACAGGGCATTTTTCGGTTCTGTTTAGTTTCCAACAAATCAGCCCATAAACCAACCTTAATCCTTAATTTAGCCATCAATCTACTTGCTAATACTTAGTTCTAGATGTTAGAGAGCCTCACCGAAAGTTTGAAGCCAAGGCAAAGCCGGAAAGTCCTTGAACGACGCCAGTTCCTCCAAGTCCTCCGACAGTTAGTTTTCTGGCCTTCAAACACAAGACCCATTTGGGGTCAAAACTCCACCAAATACACCCAAACTTTTTACCACAGCTCATTCTATGTGTCCTCTAGATTTTCACAAAATTTGGCCAAAAAACTCAAAGGATTTGGGTTCCTACGGAGTCTAAACAGTGACTTACCTCCAACTGTGATGATTTTCATCGGTTTCCGAGAGAATGGTCGGCTGGGACTCCTCAATGGGTCAAATGACCTGATTTCACTTGGAGGATATTGGCAAGAGGATGAGGAAGGGGCTGGTGGTCGGCTCGGGTCCAAGTGGTGGCCGGAGGCGATGGTCGGAGCAAGCGAACGGGCGAGCAGTGGCTGGTCGATGGTGTAGCTCTCGGCAGCAAGGAAGAAGAAGAAGAAGAAGAAGAAGAAGAAGAAGAAGAAGAGAATGGCAGAGGAAAATGGGGGTTTCGGCTGAGGGGAGAGAGATTGAGTGGTATATGCACATTTTCGAGAGTCAACTTAGTTGAATGGTAGGTTAAAAGTGTCCTTATCTACATCAATGTTTAATCCTTTGCACTTGTCCATGTGTCAATCATTATTTCATCCAATGGATCTCATTCCCTTTGATTTTCAGCAGCTATAATGGGGCTTCAATGACCAAAATGTCCTTGTCCAATTATTAAAGCAAGGCTAAGGCTTGAGGGCAAAATGGTAATTTTATCCTCGACGTTCGGAACGTCATTTTTCTGATTCTAATTTTCTTTGATAAGGCGACGGCCAATTCAATTGTAATGTTGGAATTCTTGATTCTCCATTTTTAAATTTGGAGACTCGTTTCTGAATCATTTCTCTATCAGACGTGGTTCCAACTTATCTCGAACTGACGAGCGTTTTGGCAGACGTTACGCGTATTGATCCTGTGATTCATATCACAATTAGGGCTCGTCAATTCATGGCGACTTTGGTTGTCATGTAATTGTGAGGTCTATCACTAGTTCCGACGGTCTCGATTGTCACTGTTCGATTTAGAAAAATTTTACAAATTATACATTGGTTAAGCGGCATTACCCGCGCTCCAATCGTATAACGCTAGTAATGCATTCCTTAAGCGTTCTTAGATCAGCCTTTTTATGGCTCTAAATGTCCCCTCGATAATCCTTATAGTCAAAGTGCCATTTCCTATTCGAGTTCCTTAGGTCCACGTACTTTGTCTCGCGTTAGCCTTTCCCTTTTGGTCAGTCAACTCGAGATTGATCAGATCCAAGCGAGATACGACTGAAATACATCGTTAGATACATTCTCAATAATGAGTCTCAAAGTGACAGGAAAAATTATAATGTCACAACAGAGAGAAGAAACAGAACCCTAAAGGACATGGTTAGGTCGATAATGGCACCGGCTAATTTGCCAATCACTTTTTTGGGTGATGCTTTGTTGATTGCCATCTACATACTTAACCGTGTGCATTCTAAATCAATTATTTCCACTCCAATTTGTTGTGGACATGTCAAAAATAAGATTTAAGTTTCCTTAGACCTTGGGGATGTGTTTCTTATATACACGAGTCGTCCCACTTGTATGAAAAATTGGGCCCTAGAAGCAAAAAGAGTATCTTCATGAGATACTGAAGGCACTCGAAAGAACATGTGTTATAAGTAAGCAAGAAAGTGGGGTATAATTAAATTTGAATCACGAGATGTCATATTTTTAGTGAATGAATTTTCAAACAAGGGCGTAATAGATGAAGACTATTCTTTGTTTGAAATCTTAGATAGTGATAATGATTTTATTGGGACAACTCATTCATGTGGGAGCAATATGAGAAGTGAGGAATTTATTTCGAACTAGTCTCAATTGCAACCACTTGATATGAAGATATCGTCCTTATCTAATCTGAGTGGCAGCGTAATAGAGAATAATGTACTAAGGTTATAATCTTCAATATGGCGAACAAGTCACTGAGTGAGTGTAATGAAGTATGATATACTAAGTATACAATCTCCAATTTGGTGTAAAAGTTGCAAAAGCGTACTTTGTTGACTCATTGATGTTTAGACATTGAAGGTAAAACTTTTATTGTCACTCCACAAGAAGAGGATGAGCTAAGGAATATAAATGAGGCTCTGACTTGCCCTAATTAAAAAAATTGAATACAAGCAAAGGATGAAGAGATGGAGCCAATGAGATTAATCCAAGTCTAGGAATGGTTGATCTTCTGAACGGATGCAAAGCCATTGAGAACAAGTGAGTTATCAAAGTAAAGCATAAAACTAATGGCTTGATTAAGAGATATAAAGATCATCTTATGATGAAAATGTATAATCAACAAGAAGAAATTGATTATGAATAGGTTTTTTCTCATGTGATGAAATTTACCTCAATTCACTTTATTCTAAAAAAAAATGATTAGTATGGATCTTGAATTACATCAAACGAATGTAAATACTGCAATTTCTAATGGAGAATTAAAAGAATAAATTTACATGAGACAACCCGTTAACTTTATTTCAAAAGGCCAAGAATAAAAAGTATGTCGACTTTTGAAATCTATATATAGCATTAAGCAGTCTTCGGGACAATGGTACATACTTTTCGTAATGCCTTAGTGGCATATGAGTTTCTAATTATTAATGAAGATCATTGCATACATATCAAAAGATTCAAAGGTCAATTTGTGATCTTATCATTATATATTGATGATATACTAATTGTTATGAGCAATATGGAGTTTGTTATTACAGTCAATAATTAATTATGTTCCAGTTTTGAAATAAAAGATATGGATGAAACTGAACATATTTTTGGAGTTTGGATTTCCATATATTTTTCAAAGAGATTGTAATATCTTTCATAAAAGACTTATATAGCTAAAGCCATTAAATAATTTTGTATGCAAAACTGTAAACATAGATATGCTCCTATTGCAAAAGGTCAAGGATTAAGCCTTAGAATATGTCCTGAGACTTAAAAAAAAAAATGAACAGTTTTATATGCTAGTGCTGTTGGAAGCTTAATATGCGCTATGATGTGTACAAGACTTAATATTTATTATGCAGTTGGAATGGTAAGTAGGAACTAATCCAATCCAGGTTAGACACATTGGATTGTAATCAAGAGAATCCTGAGGTATCTAAATAGTATTGATAATTTTTTGCTGAGTTGTCAAGGTAGATATTTGTGCCTTGAAGGTTATACTGATGTTGATTGAGAAAAAAGTTTAGATAAGAGGAAATCTATCTTTGAGTTTGTATCCTTACTGTGTAGTGGCATAATATCTTGGAGTAGTAAGAAGCAAACATGTATAGTCTTATCCACAATGAAAACTGATCTCGTGGCGTAATATCTTGGAGTAATAAGAAGCAAACGTGCATAGTCTTATCCATAATGAAAAATGATCTCGTGGTGTTATCAGCAACTGTACCAGAGGGTGTTTGGCTTAAGATATGTTTGGGTCAGTGAGATGTTGCTAAGGATGTTGCAAGTTCAATTATTGATTAATTGTGATAACGTGGCAACAATAACTCACACTAAGGATCCATTGCAAGACCATATAAAGACAGGAAATATAATTTCATAGAAGACATAGTTGTATGAAAAAAAAATGTGAACATGCATTGCATATCTATGAATAAAATAATAGCAGATCATATGACGAAGTCAATTCCTAGAGATATCTTATTTGGTCATATGTTGACGATACATTGAAATCTCTAGAAGTGCGTAGAAATTGGAGTACTAAATATTTATACTTCTCAAAGTTCACTGTTAATGATGTTTATTATCATTATTGATGCCTAAGAATTTGGATGACATTTATGCATATTAATGTTTAGTGCATTGTATTGAGAAAATAAGTCGGACATATAAGAGATTAGCCCACTCATATGAGTAATTGACTCTATTTACTTTGTGATAGCTAGAGATGAGATGACTTCAAGCTTATTATCTAAATGATAATTGAGAACTCAAGCTTGAAACTTTGATGTCGCCTTATCAGAAGTGTTAAGATGAGATCATAATAAGTTATGCCCGAAAACGAAGGAACTACTTATTTCAATTTATCTGTCTTTGATGCCATATGTGAGTAATAATGGAGTTTTTTAAGAGAATAGATTTGTGAACTTAAGTTAGACATTAAGAATGTCTAAACTATTATATGTACGGTATTAAATATAGAGACATATACTATATGGAAAAGGAGACTATAATACACGCTTTATATTACGTATGCATGAGACGATCAAGAAGAGTTGTCAAGAGTATCGATCTTAACTCTATATCCGTACGAGACACCTGAGGATATGAGTTCCTCAACTTTGCGCCATCACGACTTTGACTTATTCTTGAAATTTCGATTCGATATTTGCTATCTTAAAGTGTTGCTACTGATCATGGATGATTCGATCTAGCAGGACATTTCTAAAAAAGTAAATTGAGTTGAAATGGAGAGATTTTAAGAAAGGAGGAAGATTAATTTGTTGTTGATGTCACGTTATGATTTTGTATTCACAGGTCGACCAATTACGATTATATAATCGTAATTTTGGGTACAATATATATCAAAATTTTGAAGAGATCGTGAGATAAACTGATTGATCTAGGGTACATCATACTAGATCTACTTTCAATTATAATGGGCAATATGAGCTGCTATATATTTCAAAAAGATGTATGGCAACGAGCTCTCAAAATATGTTGGTTACATGGCTTATTTATTCATATGAAATTTGAAATGAGAAGAGAAATAGAGATGTTTAGCCAATTATGGGCGAGTGAGAGATATTAGGAAACATTGTGCCCATCAAGGGCAAAATCAATATATATCTTTATTGCGATGATTGGTTACAATTGAGGGATATAAACACAATATCTATCTTCAATGCGATAATTGAATCAATTATTGCAATGAAGGGAGATATTGATTTTTCCCTTAATGAGCGCAATATTTCCCAACATATATTGATTTTGCAATTAATTATCGCAATAAAGGTAGATATTGTTTTTTCTCTTAACGGGCACAATTTTTTTTTTGTATGGAATAAGAAATAAATCTCCCTTAATTGCAATCAATTATTAGACATATATTGATGATGCCCTTAATGAGCGCAATATTTCCCAATATATCTTCTCTCTTCGTATTGAATAGAAAATAAATCTCCTTAATTGCAATCGATTATCGCGATAAAGGCAGATGCTGATTTTGCCATTAATGGACGCAATCTTTCCCAACAATTACAAAAGAAACTAAATTATTGGGACATGATGGGCTTCGTGTGACGTTTTATGGCATCCCTAACGCGATTCGATCAGGTTTATTCCATTAGGAGAGAATGTTCACCAAATCAGCAAGAGTAGATTACAATAGCTCTGAACACATAGCTCTCAAACGTTTCCCACACCTAACTACACAAAAGAAATCTCAGAAAAACTAATCAAGGATATACAAAGTGTATATCTTACACACTCATACTCTTTGATGGCTCCAAATTAGACATGGCCATGGTTCCGGAACCGCCGGTTCCGGTTTGTGGCTAACACTGAATCAGAACCGGCCTTGAAGGGGCGGTCCCAATTCCGGTTCGGAACTGCCGGTTCAAGCTTGGTTCAAGGGTCGGTTCCGCTTCGATTTTTAAATTCAAATAAAAATTTATTAATTATAATTATAATTAAATTGTACATTTAGGGGAAACCGGCTCTGATTTGGATACGCGAATTCCCCAAAAAAACTTTCTTTATTAAACTAAACTTCATCCGAGTCATTGAGCCAAAAGAAACGACTAACTTCAACTCAGTCACTGAGCATCTTAAAGAAGCGTCTTACTCGTAAATCCCACTAAACAATCGATGTGAAATTCCTTGCTTAAGCCTTGGACCCTCATCCTGGCTCATTAAAAGGTATTCTTGTATGTCTCTCTTTCTTACCAAATAATGTGGGACTCGTTTCTCATCTTCTTGTGGTTCATGGTCAATAGAAAAGTACTACATCGACCAATAAGTAGAGAAAAAGAGGAGCAACATCTTATAAAATGACAGTTGAGTCATGGTTTTAATTAATTAAGAAAAATTTGAAAAAATGGTATTTTTTTAAAGGCCAATTGGCTGGTTCGAAACCGACCTGGAACTTTCGACATTTGTTGAACTTGAACCGGCCTGTAAGGGATCGGCCGGTTCCAATTTGGAGCCGGTGAGCTTGGACAAAGGGCCGTTTCCGGGCCCAAACCGGCCCATGGTGATGTCTACTCCAAAGCTCTCTCTTGAGTCAAGTAGAGAATGACTAACCAAGTGGTGGTGGGATGCCCCTTTTCGACATGGTGCATGTTGGAGTTTGTCTATCTCGGTCCGATAAATGACCTCTCCAATTCGAGGATCCATATCAAAACTTCGTACCTACATTAGCCTCTCGCTCGATGCCCTCCAATTTTCAAGAATCCACACTTCCAAATAGGACATCTGACTTCATGGACTCCAAACCATTTGCTTGCACGAGACATTCTCGGACTCCAATCTCAAGTCAATTCATGTTCCAATCGAGCCTAAATCGCAAATCGTATTCTATACATAACAAAAATGTAAACTTTAAATGTAGGAGGCATAAAATTTCAAAAAGTTGCAAAAAATATATAATAAAAATAAAAATAAAAAGCTTGAGTGAATTGTACGTACGTTCCTTTTTAGGAAAAACTAATTAGGTGGGAAGGTTTTTTTTTTTTAGAAAAAAATAATAATAAAGGGAAGAAGAGGAAGAATTAGGGAGCCGGTGGGCTAATCTCATGTCATGCGCGCGCGCGCTTGCCGTTCCCTACCACCAAAGGAAGGGCACCCGCAACCCGACAAAAAAAAACTCCGTACCATTCTCCGACAAACCCACTCACTACCGTCCAATCACTCGTCGGGAAAGAGATATCTGACGGCTGTCGTCCTCCCACATTGCGCGGCCCCATTGGCTAGCCGTCGTGTCGGCTCGAAGCCCCTCTCCCATTGGTCCACGTTGCGCGATCTCCGTCGCGCAATGCCCCCCAAGATCAATAAAATAGCAATATCATGTCAACAACTCAACCAGGCACAGGGCAAAAAAAAAGGAAAAATAAAAGGACGAACAAGATGCGACCAAATTCGTGGCCAAAGCTCCTTAAATGGCGATTCGTGTCTCGGAACAGACACTTGTCGAAACCACCGCAGTGCGGCTGTTCTTGCAGCTTTCTCTCTCTGTCTCTCTCTCTCTCCCCCCTCGGTGTCGCCACGACGACTCCGCCCTGCTTCGTCTCTTTGCGCCGTATATATTGCTTGTCCCCAGTGAGAGAAAAAAACAGGTGCCCTTTTTATCATTTCTTGCTCTTATCGGCACTTTCAGTTCACTTGCCTTCTTATTTTCGTGCTTTGATTCGTGGGTTATACGTATTTTCTTGGGCCTTTTTATCTTCTTCTTTTTCCTTGTCGTCCCTTGTGGATTCGCAGTCTTGATTGGTTGCTTTCTGCTTCGTGTGTTTTTTCTTATTTATTCTCATTTGGGTTCTCGGCGGTTGAGAGGTTGACTGTTGTAAATTTGTCTTTCGAGTTATTGGGTTGATGCGACGCGAAATTGGAGGGAAAAGCTCGATGGGAACTTTTGGCAGAGTCATCTGGCCATCTTTGCTTCCTGGGTTCGCGTTCGTGTTGCAGTTTAGCTTTGAAGTTGGGAGGTTGGGATGATGATCTGGATTCTCTGAGAGAGAGAGAGAGTGTGTGTGTATCGTTTTGGGGGGTTGGCGGCGTCGTTCTGCACGCCTTGAGAGGTTGTTTTGGGTTTTTCACGGGGTTGCGAATCGTGATGTTGGTCGGTTTTGTGATTGAGATGATGTTGTCAGTTCAATTCAATGCGGGCATTCCTCAACTTGTGCGAAAAGTTGCTATCTTTCCTTATGATCTGAGAAAAAGCTATTATTCTCTTCTGATCCGCATCTTCTGGATGCTTTTGTTCGGATGTCATGTCAGGCCGATTCTTCAGAGATGTCCTTTCGTCCATTTTCGGTCTGGAAGTCCTTATGAATTCGTATGTTCTCATTTTTCATTTTTTGATGAGATTTTGATTACTTGGCCTCGGTTCAGGGATTTGAAAATGACAGTTGTGGTCAGATAAGTTTCTGCAGATCCAATACGCTGCCTAGATCCCTGAATATGCAGACATGTTAATGCAAAAGCTAAACCCACAAGAATTCCACATCCTTCGTATGAAACTTTGTCTGTGTCATGACACAAGCAATTAGAGCCCATGCCCCAAGAAGGAATATATAGTGAATGTTTGATTAGCAAAGCATCTTTGTTATCTAGAAAAATCAAGTCATGAGGGATCAATTCTCTTCTCATGTTACTGTAGATTCTTTTGGTTCATTATAAATTGGTACGAGAGCGGTCAAACCTGTAAATCATGAGAGCCGACAAATCACAGACTAGGGATATGGAAGACCGGGCTAACATCATTTTGGCAAGAACTTGGAGGAGTTTATATGTCAGAAACACTTGCCCCTTGCTAACAGGATGCCTGAGTGTGTAGTACGCTTCAACACTATAACTTCCTCCTTGGGGTTGGGCTGCAATGGCTGTGGGGTCATGACAATCTTGAGATCTATCAGACTGAACCAGTTCACATCCTCGCCAATCTGGTTTGTAGTTCATTATGCCTCTCCTTGCATGCCATGATGACCTTCCCAGGGATTCTCCATCTGACTCTAAATGATGCTTCTCATCTATTAGTTGATTTAGGTGAAAGATTATTAGTTGATTTAGGTGAAAGATTGTCCCGAGTACTTAAACTAGGCTATGGTTGTAATTAATTTCTTTTACTGGTATTATAAGGTTAAACCAACTGGGAAATATTGTGTTGATAGCATATTTTCGTAACACTCGAGAAATGTAAGTAGCTCTGCTTCGCAAACAGCTGGATATGCGTTAGTTTCAACTGTGAGGCACTTCAAGTTTACCATTATTCAGAGTACTAACTGTTTCCATAAACAGGTTCCCACCAGTGCAGATATACATGTATAATTTCTGTTGTTTTAAATTTACTCGGGTCTATTGGGATGTGAGTTATATGTTCTTCATGCAGTTGAACTATAATTTGGTCTTCTGTATTCGTCCATATTCGTGCTCATTTACCCTTGATTTGATGGACATTGAACTCTAGAAATCTGAAGAGGGGGACTAAAACTAGGGTGTTGAGAAGGATACCTCTTGCGACCAATCTTTTGGAGAAGGATGGCTTCTCAATTTAATTTCAAAGGCATAGCTGATGCATCGTCTGCTGAAGGAGTGGCTGGGAAACCACAGGGAAATCACCCTTTAACTCGGCAGCCATCAATATACAATTTGACTTTTGATGAGTTCCAAAACACATGGGGCGGGCTTGGAAAGGATTTTGGGTCGATGAACATGGATGAACTTCTGAAAAATATATGGACGGCTGAAGAGACTCAGGCAATGACGTCTTCTACGGGTACAGGGGATGGAAGCCTTCCAGGTGGTGATATACAAAGACAAGGGTCGTTGACGCTGCCACGGACACTTAGTCAAAAAACTGTCGATGAAGTTTGGAAAGACCTGCTCAAAGAGAGTACTGTTGCTAAGGATGGGAACAATGGTGGAGGATATAATGTGCCGCAAAAGCAACCTACTCTTGGAGAGATGACCTTGGAGGAGTTCTTACTCAGAGCGGGAGTTGTAAGAGAAGATGCTCAACAAGTTGGAAGACCTAACAATAGTGGGTTTGTTGGTGATTTTCCACTGCTTAGTTGTAGCACTGGTTTGGGTCTGAACTTTCAACAGCCGAGCCGAAACAATGGATTCGTTGTGAATCATACTCCCGAGAACAGTAAGTCGATACCTGTACAGCCTCCTAATTTGGCATTCAATGTTGGCAGTATGAGATCCAGCCAGCAGCAGATCCAGCAACAGCATGATCTGCCCCTCCTCCCCAAGCCGGCGACTATGCCTTTTGCCTCATCCATAAATGTAGCAAATACTTCCCAGTTGCCTGGTTTAGGGTCAAGAAGGGCAATCGGGATGACAGATGCATCTATCAAAAGTTCCTTAGTTCAGGGTGCTGGGCTGCAGACTGGAGTTGGGATGACGAGGTTAGAGACTAGTGGAGTTGCTCTCCAGACAGTATCTCCTGCTAACCGTATATCCCCGGATGTAATTTCGAAGAACACGGTGGATTCGTCTTCACTCTCACCAGTTCCTTATCCTTTCAGCCGGGGAAGAAAATGCAGCGGTGCTCTGGAGAAAGTCGTCGAGAGAAGGCAGAGGAGAATGATAAAGAATAGAGAGTCAGCTGCTCGGTCTCGAGCTCGAAAGCAGGTCATTACACTGCTGTGAAAACTCTTCTTCTGCTGCTAGTGCTGATAATTTTTCTTGTTCTTGTTGTTAATATATTGTTTTCTGATGGTACCTGAAACTAAACTAGGGGAATTTTCTTTTATATGTAGTTTTCTTTGATACCAAGTTGGTTCTTGATAAAAAAAATGGTAGAATTGATTTCAGAATAAACTGAAAGCAACTCTTGAAGGACCCTTGTTACCTGCTTATGTGCTCTGAATTTTCTTGTCAATTCTTGTGTTTGTTTGTGTTATGGTCACCGAAATATTGTCACACTGAGTTGCCCCTTGTAAGCTGATGTTATTCTGGATGTTCAACCTGATAGAGTCAAGGCTATATAATGTCAACAGAACCAATTGTGCATCTGCTAAAGCAGTGTTGAAGCAGAGGACACACTTGAGAACATAGAGGCTTGAATTGAACGCTGTTTCCAGATAGGGTCAAGGAATCGATGCCTGGCAGTGGCAGATAAAAAATTTAGACAGTTTTTACTTGGAAAACTCGGATACATCATCTTACTGGGTATGAAATACTTGCAGGCATATACTTTGGAACTTGAAGCTGAAGTTGAAAAACTTAAAGAACTTAATCAGGAATTACAGAGGAAACAGGTACCAAATCAAGTTACTAAAGTTGCTGCCATAGTGAAGGAGTCTTATCGTTTTCAGTATGTCCTAATTCGTTCGTACTTTGTTCTCTTTTGGTATACCGATGCAGGATGAGTTGATGGAAATGCAAAAGAGTCAGGTGCGTTCAATCTATATAGTTAAATTGAGCTCCCCAGTTTCATGATTAATTTAGAATATAAACATAGAAATGACATGACGTAAAGGGATTAGTCTTTCCGGTACAAATTCTGTTGCCTGTACTGTCTCAATGTGATAATTTAACGCCAACTACAAGTGCTCTCCACGTCATGCCTTTCCCTGCATGGGCTCCTTAGAGCCACTACATGGTGCATTGCTATCATGTTGTCCTTCAAAGATTCCAATATCAAGACTCCTTCCAGTATTTAAAACATTCTTTGGGGGATCTGTCCTGCTTGCTTTATGTTTAGCCCTTCTCTGTTGGGGAAAAAAATCTAATACCAACATGAGAATCTTCTAAAGCAGAGTGATTTGCAAGTGACTATCAATTGAAAGCTACAACTGAGGAGTTGGAACTCAACTCTATATGATCTCTATAAAGCAATGATAGAAACAAACAACCCCACCCCCCCTCTTTTCTCTTTCTCTCCCTCTCCCTCTCCACCCTAGAAATGAAAAAACATCGAATATGTTAAGTGGATTCCAAGAAATTGTCTGGGTTTACAGTTTACTAATTAAAAGAGAAAAGACATCATGTGAGTATGTACATATCTTGCATGACTATCTCTATTTGAATGTGCCAGATCCTAATTGGTTCCGCTGTTTGTTTCGGCAACTTGTGCAGATTTTAGAGAAAGTGAACTGGCAAAGGGGAGGTAAACGAATCTGCTTGAGGAGGACGCTGACAGGCCCTTGGTAAGACCGGCGTGAGATTGAACTTAGATGTACGAATGCAGAGCCTTGGATATGTGGGCAACTCCAGTGCTGTGATGGGATGTACGTCTTATCATCCTCTGATCGTGCTCTTTTATAGAATACCGTGCAGAGATTAGGTAGCTGTATCTATAGATCAGCAAGGACTGATGACCATCTGTAAATAAGTTGTGAACCATACTTAGTTCGACGTCTAGGTGGAAGCGGAACACTTTCGGATTTGTGTGCTGTATTTGCGGCGTGAGTAGCACCAACCGGTCGTGTTTTGGCCACGAGAGTTCTCAGGAAGTCGATGCATCGTTGTCTGTATAATAGGTTTAATGTTCTTACATGCCTCGTTTGGTTTTTCTGAGGTTTGCATTTGAACCACCCATAATGATCATAGGCCACGAATCCACACATAATGACGTTGGCAATCATTTCATACGTTGTTATGAAGCTTGACTGATTTAGCAATTCGGTCTAACAACCTGTGCTCCTTTTTTTTTTTTTTTTTTCTCGGGGTCGAAATCCTGTGCTCATTTAGCCACCAAAAAAGAAGAGCACAGAAAGACCCGATGCTTAAACAAACTGAATCTGTCTGTCATTTTTCCATTGTGGATAATTCATATAAAGAGGAGCTAATCAGGGTGTTAATGTACAAGAAGCACTCATCAGAGACTCTGGATCATCAGATTACTGTCTAAAACAAGAAAAAAGAAACATTGGAAGAAAGAAACGAGGAAAAGACATTCGCAACTCCGATGTCCCATTAGATGCGCAGCCTTTGCCGCTGAAAATAGGATAGACAAGCAAAGGCAGCTCTGCAGATATACACAGCTTGTTTCGACGTCTCCCCGCTTTAAAGGCAGCTCTGCAGATATAGACAGCTTGTTTCGACGTCTCCCCGCTTTAAAGGCAGCTCTGCAGATATACACAGCTTGCTTTGACATCTCCCCACTCTCTCTTTTCGTCCTCATCAGTCCCATCTTGAAAATATGATTGGATCAGGAGCAAATGAATCATCCACAGTCCCATCTGCATGAGGCACAGTAGGATCTGTAAAACAGAGAAGTCGCCTCAGCCTTACAGTGGTCGAATACAAAGATTACCAATGTGAACTGTAATCAAAATGAGCAAATACAGCGCAAGTAGTTATCTTACCTGCTGATCAGCACCCGCACAAAGTGCATAGGATTTTTTTGAATGAGCAGCTTTCACATAATTCTGCAATAAAGGAAAAACAAAATTTCTTTCTCCATCCAGATGATGAACCCCAACATGTTAAAATATTGTCCATGCAAAAACACGGTTCTCCTAATGGAGGGATATGAGCCGGAAATTCTGTGTCTTTTGTGGACTAAGCCCATGGACCTCCCTAACTTCTGGGGTACTCAAAAACAAGGCCTTCTGCGACACTCCTTGCCCTTCCGTGGCCAAAAAGTTTGCTAATGATAGCCAGCGCAAAATCTGTGACTGATGCGAGTCCCCTGCTCGTGATCACCTTCCCGTCAATGACTACTTTAGCACCATCAATTCCATCACGAGCAAGGTGGTTTGCAACAGATGGATGTGCACTGACTTTCTTATCCTACACATAGGAGAAATTATGCATGATCCGAGACAGAAGATTAGGGGGAAAAGGGTACTGAGTAGGATTTTAAGTACCTTCAGTAAACCCTGTCTGTGTAAGATTGCTGGCGAAGAGCAGATTGCTCCATATACTCTTCCAGCCAAATTTTGCTCCTTTAGCAGCCTTTTCAAAATTCTGGACTTATGCAAACGGTCAGCTCCAGCGGTTCCTCCCTGTAATTCCATATTGAATCTTTTAATTAATGGTATACACGTGCAAGCTTGAACAATACTCAACTTGGATATATTGAATTGCAGAATAAGCATGAAAATAACAAGGTCAATAGGCAGGCTAATTGAGCGGACTGTCACACGGTCTCTCTTCACTTATTTATATTACTGAAAACATGATGAGAAGAATCATCAAGTAAATAATGTAAGAACAGCAGAAAATCTATCTTCCTAGCAAAATGGTTGGAGCAAGGCCGTGACATGCATAAAGCTCTTAATAGGTAGAGGCAACCTCTCCACAAATTTCCTCCACCTCAAGTAACCAAAATTTTCTATTGGAGCTTTTGCTTGGTTCACACTCACAAAGCAACAAACGTAGGGGTAAGTACATTATGAGTGCCACAACTTTTGTACGGCGCTCACTTGAGTGCCACTTCCGGCAAATCGTCCTACATGGAATTTTTATTGTTAATTTATTTATTTTTTAGTGACACATGGATTTTTTTTTAATTAAAATATTTTCTAGAATTTCTTCTTATATTTTATTTATTTTGATATATTTTTCTTTTCTTCTCTTTCTTAATTTTTGGTCCTTTTTCCATCTTATCCGGCGACGGTCACTAACGACCCTCGCCGGCCAAGGGAGCAAAAACCAAGAAAGAACAAAAAAAAGGAGAAAATTTGCAAAATAAAAAAAAATTATGAAAAATTCCACGTGTATATAAAAATATTAAAAAAAAAAATCGTTTCGCCAGTGCCATGTCAGCTTTTCCGGCGTCCACATCAAATTTTATGGCATCCACGTAAGCGATGGCACTTAGGTGGCCGATTCTTGAAAGTTATGGCATTTAAGTGTGAAAAAAAAAATTATGACACTCAAGTGAGCGTCATACAAAAGTTATGGCATTCACAGTGTACTTACCCCATAAAAGTATGTCAACTTGATTTACTTTCGAGGTTATTAGTCATAGTGCTCTTGTAAGAATAATTTTTAGACTACTGCAAAACGTGATGTTTCTAAGAGCAAAACACCAAAAGAAAATCTCACTGGAAGAATGATCAAGTCATAGCTTGTTTCTGCAGCTTCACCAATTAACTTGTCAGCAACAATTTTTGTGCCTTGCGATGCCAAAATCTGCAAATGTCCTTCAACTGAAGCAACCACCACATCTACTTTGGCTCGTCGTAAGATGTCCACCATAGTTACTACTTCAAAGTCCTCACAACCATTTGCAATTGGAATTAGGACCTGTTTGAAGTTTGAATAGCAGAGAGGGCTATCGTAAACAATCCTTAAATAGAAACAAAAGATTCTGAAATAAAAAAAGGAAAAGAGGGAAACAAAAGAAAACCGGTGCACGATATAAATAAAGATTTTCTTCCATGGAAGTGATTTTTGCCGAAATAAACTCCGAAAAACTCATTAAATTGGACTGCACAACAGGCAGCTTTTCTTTCAACTGGAGAAAGCATAGCTAGAGAGTCTCCGATAGAACAAGCTACTCTAAATGAAGGGTCTATTGAGACTTGCAAGTATGAGAGACTTTCCATAAAATTACAGAAAATAATACATCATATTACACAAATTCCACATGATCAAGCTATTAGAAGCAAATGAAACGTGCTTGTGACTAATTCTATTGCTAAGTTTTATGGCGGTGCGTAACCTGTTCAATTGGTGGAATCCAATTGCGTTAGACTTCAAAAGTTGTTCAATTTACTTTCTAAAAATCGCTTTCCTCCATATCATGAACCCTTCTATGAAATTTAGAAAGTCTCTATTCCCACAAAACCCACCCTCAACAATAGATCCTTTAGGTCGGGATGGGAGAAGCTAGCTACCTCGAAAAAAGGAAAGACCTTCGGTTTTTTTTTTTTTTTTTTTTCGTGCTGACCAAAAGCTAGCAATGATAATGCAACTTCATTTCCTACTCTTTTTCAACTTGTAAGGGTGGATAAACCTTTGGCTTTGCCTAAAAGCACTCACTTTCAATACAGAGGTTACAAAAAGTATGTATAAGATAACACCCCTTAAGGGAAAACATCATCATTCTCAATTGCAAAAATGCAGATTTAATCCAATAACACTTTCTCAGCCACATAGCCAGGAAGGGGAAAATAGAGATTGTCGCCCTCCACCCCCTTCCTGGCCTTTGCAACTCTCCATAATATGCCCAAAAGACATTTAGGAAGCTTCTTTGGGTCTGAGTGGTACAGTTCAAGGAATTGGCGGAGCCCCGCCCCTCAATTTCATGTCGGATGATTATGTCATTCCATAACAATAACCTTATTTATTGTTTAAGTTTTATTATTGAGGAGTGATCTTTTCTGCATGTGATAATATCAAATGTATATTAAACCTTTAAGTTAAGTACATTGAACATTTCTTCCCCCTTCATTAGAATTCTAGCTTAATAGGCCTTTTGCAACAGGGATTGTCACACACACACCTCCGCCCCCCACCCCCCCCCCCCCCTCAACCATCCACCTCCCTTATTTCCCCCACCGAGCCACCCTTCTGGCCTTTGCAGTTAATCATAATAGGCCACAAAGTCGTTTATCTAAGCTTCTTTGGGTTTGAGTGGTACAGCTCAAGGGGTTGGTTGAGCCTAGCCCCTTGATTTCATTTTGGATGACCATGTAATACCACAAAAAACCCCAAACTGGTACACCTGTGACAATTTTACCCCAAATTATTTTTTTGACAATAAAAAACTCCAAACTTGTACATTTATGACAAATTTACCCTAAACCGGTACAGCCGTGGCAAATTTACACTCCGTTAGTTTTCGTTAAATTTTTCCGTCAAATTGCGAAGTTGGATGACACGTGGCTATTGTTGGGTGTACACGTTACCCTATGTTTGATATACGTGTATCAATTTGAAATTTTTCGTGGTATTAACTCAATTTAACGGAAATTAACAAAGGGTAAATTTGTCACATGTGTACCAATTTGGGATTATTTATGGTAAAAAAAGTAGTTTGGGGTAAATTTGTCACCGTTATACCAGTTTAGGGTTTTTTGGTGGTTAAAAAATAATTTAGGGTAAATTTGTCACAAGTGTACCAGTTTGGGGATTTTGGTGGTCAAAAAAATAGTTTGGGGCAAATTTGTCATAGGTGTTCCAGTTTAGGGTTTTTCGTGGTATTAATCTTTCAAATTTTATATACTTGCGTAGTGTTCTTCTCCACATGTGATGGTATCAAATGTATATTAAATTTTTAAGTACATTGAACATTTCTTCCCCAGCTTCGTCACTGCTCTTTCTATAGTTCAAATTACACTATATATCCTACAACTGCAATCCAGGCCTCAGTAAATTCCCCTTGTCCCACTTTAGACCTTGGACAACCCATTTCTCACCTGTTATTTTGTTACTACCTTTTCTTCCATATCTAACATTATGCATTTCTCCTCTGCTTTATGATATGTCCTATAAAGGAAAAGGGGGCAGGGAGGGTAATGCAGAGATTGTTTGCATCATCACCTCAAACAAGGACTCCATTCCAGTTTAACCTTAAATTGGCAAGATTGGTTCAACGCTAACTTTTTTCACCAAACTAAGTAGGTGAGATGAGAAGCTACCCTACTGCCAGCTGAGGATCTATATCAACAGTGTTATAAAGTACATCTCGTTATAAACCAATCCTAATGTCTTAAGACTTCACAATTAAAAGAAGCATAAGCAACAGATGAAACATAGATACAAGAAGTCCGCTACTTCCCCTTTTCTCTCAGTTATAAGTCACCCATTCTGCTCCTATCTAAAATGATGCTAGGCTGCTTCACACAGGTGTTAGCCTTAGAAGATAAGAGGTCATACAAGTGAATTTGGAAGACGGTAATAACTGATGAGAAACAAACCTACAAATTGATACATGGTGAAAAGGAGAGCTCAATATGTGAACACAAATCAAGAGATAACACTTACGCAAGGAGTATGGTCCACAACCCACTCAGCTTTGTTGAACTCTTTGTTTTGAGAATTACCATCAGCATTGTGCATCAGCTAAAAATAAAATAGGTAAAAAAAAAAAAGAAGAGATCAAATTCAAGAACTATATTCTTGAAGTGGCTCATCAGCGAAGTCTTGGATGAACGTTAAAACATACGAAATATGTACTAGGCCCTTACCAAGGATTCTCCAATTTCCACAGCGACAGACTCACCAAAGAGCTGCTCCACTAAGGACAGAGCAAAAAGGAATGAAGTTCCAGGACCACGGCTAGTTGTAAGCTCTCCTGAAACTTGAATATTTGATTTAACGGCCCAGAAAGTGGGGAGCCGGTCAAAGAATGCAGGGTGACAAGTAGTCTAGCATAAAAAAACAATGTTATCACCAATACAGTTTGTGTATATTTGTCTTTTTTAATGCAAGACATAGGTTGCCACCTGCTTTCTTTTCAGAAGGCCCCAGGGGAGAAGTGTGACTGCAGGAGCAGCACATATAGCTCCATATAACCTCCTTCCCTCAGCCTGTCTGCTCACGATTTTTTGAAGGATTTCACAATCCCTGAGCCGTGCTGAACCGGGCATTCCTCCCTATTAGTGCAGAAATATCATTATCACGAAACTGCAACTTGGCTGATTGCAAAATCCCTTTTTTTTTTTTGGATAGTTTCAGTGATTGTGATTTTATCACTACTTCCGCTTACTTTGATCATAGCATCATGGAAAAGCTAAGGAAATCACTTGATTAAGAACATACGAACGCTCCACGTATTCCTTACTTGCTAAATCATACAATTACTTTTGCAAATATACATTCATGCGAAGAAAATGTACCGGCAAAGCCACTAGATCATAAACTTCATCACAGCATTTTGAAATTGAGACATCAGCGACAAGTTTAACACCACCGGAAGCTTCAATCTGGAGCTGTGGCTCCACAGAAGCCACTGTCACATTTGCTCCAGCTCGACGAAGCACATCAATTAGCACCACAGCTTCCATTTCCTCTGTGCCAAATCCGATTGGTATTAGGACCTGGCAAGAAAGAAAAGACAACTAAGCACTCCAGACGAAACCGCCGATATATAAGATCAAACTATCTTTTCTAACTGATGAAAACTTCCATCCTTCCAAAAGATTTGCGTCACAATCAATCTAAATTATGTCCACCATTTTTTTTCAGTTTTTTGCCAGAAATGCACATTCTATTTCAAATTACCCCCGTTGACTCTTCCCTCCATATTATCAGGAAACAATGGAGCATAATCGAAATCTTTTCAAAACTTCACCTTTTGTTGTTGTCATCCAGTCCTCGAGACAAAACATATGGACAAGTTAAGAGAATTCATCAAATGGGTTCTCCATTTTTCTTAACTTTCTTCTTCAATTGAGAATGGAAACAGTAAAAAATGAAACTTTCAATGTCAAACAGCCTCTCGTTTTCTTGTGCTCCTATTCCCATCACTTAACAAGAAAGAAAAGGGGGAAAAAAGGGAGGGGAACAATCTCAAAGAGGACCTTCTTAGTCGGGACAGGAGGAGCTTCGGCGGCGTCCGTCGTCAAGATAGTTGGAGGTGGAGAAGGAGACGGCGCCGACCAGCGCCGCGTCGAAGCTTTTCTTCGCGGGGGCGCGGCGGAGGCGAGCGTTGGGGAAGAGAGTGAAGTCGCGGGCGCCAGGATTGAGGAGGGTCTGCGAGCGGGCATGAATTGGACAGGTGGATTCGGAGAGAGGAGGGACGACAGACACTCCATTGCTATTGAGCTCGAGCTCTGTGGGAAGGAGCATCCGCCGGCGCTTGGCACGTAAGTATGTCATCCAAACTGATTTTAAAGTTTTTCCGGTGGTGAGTGGCAGTGCTGGTACTGGTACTGGTACTGTTCCAAATGAAATACCTAAATTTTTAATTTATATTTAATTTAATCCCTACATCATATAAAAATATTAAATAGCCCAAAAATCGAATTAAACATGAAAAATCATATTAAATAAATTAAAATTCGAGAGCCACAAAACATATTAGGCTAAAGTTTAATGGACATATTGAATAAATTAAAAATTTAAATTACATTTTATATTGGATTAAAGTTGAAGGATCATTCATGTTATTATATCTACTCGATAGAAAATATAATAAAATTAAAAATTAAAAGGAGCAATAACTAAAGGTAAATCTAATGCATGTATCGAGATAAATCCGGATGTAGAGCCATTTTCAACAATTGATATTCAATATATAAATTTTTTTATCTATCCATTTTTAAGTCTCATATTTTACTTTTGGCCATGGAAGCGGAATTCTGTACTTGTATTTTCTAAATTCGTGAATATCGTAAATGTCAATGAAAATGAAACTTAGGATTAGGGTTTTCACGTTACATGTTGGATGCCATAAAGTATTACGAGATCGCGCGAAAACGGAAAACAAGAGAATCGCAAAGAGTTGCTCCAAGTTTGAAATCTAAAGCCTACCCTTGAAAATACATTCCCTAATTTTTGGAATCTCATATTCAAATCCTGAAACCGGTCCGGTTATTCTATTCGCGATCCACCCGGGAAACAAGTCAACCCTTACTTTTAGAATCAAGTGGAAGCAAAAAATTATACACGTATAAAATTATTATAATTGAGATTAAAAAGTTAAAAAATTAATTATTTGGTGAGTCAAGTGGATGAAACTCCAACGTGGCGAGCTGATGCAGCCGGGCGAGCGGATATGGACTCCACGCAAGCTCCGCCAGCGCTCATATTATCGATCCGTCGCCATTGCCGAAATCCTCAAGCGCAGCACCGCCTTCGGTCGCGAGGACGAACGGACGAACTTGCTTGCTCAGCTCGATCCGGGGAACGACGGCAATCGCAATGCTTAGGGCTTTCGCGCGGCGAGCGGTTTCAGCTTCCTCGGGTCGCGACCCGGTTCCTTCTCCGCGAGGGCGAGGGTTCTGCTTGGGAGTGCTCCCCGACGGCGTCGATCGCAGCTCCGATGGCTACGCCCGCAACTCCGGAGCCATGGCGGATCTCGTCTCGCAGCTCCAGTCTCACATCCAGAAGGTACAAGGCCGACAGTCGTGTGTGTCGGAGTCGATTGTGTGTCGGGCGTCGTGATTGCTTGTGCTCTCGAGTGTTTTCTGGCGGTTGAGGAGTTGTTGCTTTTTGGGGTTGTTGGTTGGAAGGTGCTCGGTGGGGGAGGGGCGGAAGCCGTGAAGAGGAACAAGAGCAGGAATAAGCTGCTTCCTCGGGAAAGGATTGATCGTCTCATTGACCCCGGCTCCTCTTTCCTTGAGCTCTCACAGGTTTGGAGACTCTTGATGTTTCTTGGTCGCGTGCCGCTTTTCCGTTATTCATATCAGGGCTGTTGGTTCGTCTTCGAGTTAATTCATGTCATTGCAAAACATCTATGGTCTGTTGCTTATCCTTAGTCTTTGGTCTTGAATTAATATCAAGCTAGGAAAGGTTATGACTGAGTTGATACATTGTCGGTGCACGTTCTTTTAGATACTCTAGTCCAAGCCGCTTCTTGAACAAAATCAAACCAGGGGCAATTGAAAGCGACCCCTGATCGAAATTGTGTCTGATGCACATTAGGCTACTGCATCGTTACGCAGGGTTGTTGTGACAGCACTTAGCTCTGTGGTTGGGAAATTAAAAAAATTTCTGGGAATCAGAAGTTTCTTTTATCTTGAACTGCTCTTGAGATTCAGTTTGCACACCAATCTTTGTCTTATTTATTTACTTCTTATCCTGCATCTTATGGGAAAAGCTTGCAGGCCATGAACTGTATGAAGATCCCTTGCCATCTGCTGGAATAGTTACTGGAATAGGTCCTGTTCATGGACAGCTTTGTATGTTCGTGGCTAATGATCCTACTGTTAAAGGGGGAACATATTTCCCAATCACTGTTAAGAAGCATCTCAGGGCACAAGAGATTGCGGCCCGATGCAAACTGCCATGTGTATACCTTGTTGATAGTGGTGGCGCTTTCCTCCCAAAACAAGCTGAGGTTTTCCCTGATAAGGATAATTTTGGTAGGATATTCTACAATCAAGCTGTGATGTCTTCCGAAAGCATTCCTCAAATTGCGCTGGTATTAGGCTCTTGCACTGCAGGGGGTGCTTATATTCCTGCAATGGCTGACGAAAGTGTAATGGTCAAGGGAAATGGCACTATATTTCTTGCTGGGCCACCACTTGTCAAGGTCAGTCGTAGGTTTTACGAAGTTGGATTTTCATGTCTGTCAACATTAAGCCTTCCATCCATATCCTTTTGATGTTATCCTTCTACCATGAGGCATGATTAGGTAAATGGTCTAGGGTATGCACTTTTTGGTGTTTTGTATTTTCGGATGCCAGTTTAAAACCTGGACATATAAATGAAAGAGGAGTTTCAGTAGGCTGCTACAGGAGAGGAGGTTTCTGCAGAGGATTTAGGGGGTGCAGTGGTGCATTGCAAAATGTCAGGCGTTTCAGATTATTTTGCACAAGGTATGTAGTTTATCTTTTCTGCAAGATCTGTCGCAGATGTACCTCCTGTGATTTCTCTGATGGCTTTTTGCACTATCTTCTTATATGTGGAGCTCCCTGCGATTTGTGATTCTTTTTCTTGTTTTTGGTCAGCACGATTCGTGAAATTCAAGCTTATCAAACATGGATACTTGAGTTTTCATTCTTTTGGAATTGGCTTCTGCATGAATGTAAAAGTGTATTCTGTGACAATTTTCAACCGTGGCGCACATGACAGGTTGGAATGTTTTATTTTGCTGCCATGAATTACATTTTCCATTTCCCTTTGTAGATGAGCTGCATGGTCTTGCTCTTGGAAGGAACATCATTAAGAATTTTCACACTGCTGGGAAACAAGAAAATTTGGCTAGATTCCAAAATGTCGGTTCTGAGATTAAAGAGCCATTATATGATGTAAAGGAGCTTCGTTCTATTGCGCCAACAGACCACAAGCAGGCTTTTGATATTCGATCTGTTATTGCTCGCATTGTAGATGGCAGCGAATTTGATGAATTCAAAAAACTTTATGGCACTGTAAGGATACTTTTGTAACTGAAGCATTTTGGGGATTTCTTTTTCTTTTAAATACTGTGTACTTCTGAGCTTACATGACCTTGTTCACTTCTTTCAGACTCTCGTGACAGGATTTGCCCGGATTTTTGGACAACCTGTAGGAATTATTGGGAACAATGGGATACTTTTCAACGAATCTGCTTTAAAGGGGGCCCATTTCATTGAACTCTGTTCTCAGCGTAACATACCTCTTGTCTTCCTTCAAAATATTACTGGGTTCATGGTATGCATTATGTGCTAATGGAAGCTTCACCCCTTGTTTGTTGTGACAATTTATAATTAAAAATACTTGAGATTGCTCTTTCCACTCAAGTTGCATAATACTGAAAGTCGTGCTCAATGTGCAAGGTTGGGTCCAGATCAGAAGCAAACGGGATAGCTAAATCTGGCGCAAAAATGGTGATGGCAGTCTCTTGTGCAAAGGTCGGCTACATGCACTCTGTTTATTATATGTATTTTCTTTCCTTTCTGGTCAGTATTTGTGACTTATTTTTAGGAAACTCTGAAGTTTTATATTGGAAGTTACCAATTCTTTTTGTTTCTTTACCCCCCCCCCAACCCCTCCCCCCCCCCCCCCAAGAAAAGGATGCATTTATCTAACTTTCAGTTGATCTAGATATCTCCTGATAAAGCTACCACGAAATTTTAAGTTATTGATTATGGCAATTCCTTAAGTTGAACTACAAGGTGTTATTTTCGGTGTTTGTGAGAGGTCTCCACTCATCAGCTTACAGTTACTGTCCCTTGTCTAAAGACTTCTTCAACAGCCAAAAAGAATATTTTCCTTTTGAGCTATATGCAGAAGTTATATGCCTTTTGAAGGGTCAAACTTAAAACTTTTAGAGTCTTATTCATATGAATTTACCAGTTGAGTTGGCTTTAAGATCCACTGAAATAGAATATGCTCAATAAATCTTTATCGACTTTCTCTTAATAACAAATTCTTTTAATCAGGTGCTTTTGTAAAAAAAAAAAAAAATAGTCATTAAAAAAACAAGGGGAGACATTCCTTGAACAAGTAATCAAAAGTTTGTTTTGTCATTAGCCTGCTTTTCCATGTGATTTAGCATTTTATTGATGCTGGAATTCGCCTTTGTGACTTGAAAATAGTGCTTAGAATATAGATCTGTGATCATAACTAAGTCCAGCGGGAGAATTTATAGAATTTGCGGTCGCCGTAAAGCGTGACGGCCATCTTGTTCATTTTGTCTGTGGCTAGGCATATGACACGATTCTAGTCTCAATTCTATTTTATGCATCACTTCGGACTTTGTCATTAGCAGACACGATCATCTAGCTTTCCTTTGGCTCTGCATTCTTCTTCAGCTTGCATTATATAAAATACAAGATATGTCATTTAAAGTATGTATGTAGGCTTTCAACTCTGGTTTGGATATATAACTGCAATAAGATCTAGTTCAAGCCAAACAGTGAAAAAGAAAACCCAGTCTCTAAGCTTCACTAATTCTTTCGTCTGTGTTGTGGCCTTTTTATTATTTGGTAGGGTTAAACATGTTTCCGCATGTTATAAGACACAAAAAGTTTTTTAACAAATAAGGTTAAGAGGACTTAAAGAAGAAAGATGAACAGTTTACTGGTATTTCCAGGTTCCCAAAGTTACAATCATTGTGGGTGGAAGCTTTGGTGCTGGAAATTATGCTATGTGTGGCCGTGCATACAGTCCTGATTTTATGTTCCTATGGCCAAACGCAAAAATTTCCGTAATGGGAGGAACTCAGGTAGGCCTGCACCCCATTTTCCCTTTTTAATGACTGGTAGATCTATATCGTGTTACGTTTTAGCTCTAGAGTGTGCATGCTTCCACAAAGAAAACTGGTATAGCGTCTCGCTTTAGAGCATGCATAATGGAGTATTAACCTACTTCATTTTCCATACTGTAGAATGTGAAGTGATAAACCTATTGACTTTTGTTAACCAGATGTAATCTAGTTCGCAGAGGATGCATCGTCATGCGTTGAGTCTGATGCAGTTGAGCTTGAGTCATGAAAAGGAACTAAGTTTCGTAAAGTAATCTCGTCAACATTAAAAAGAAATGTGCAATCGACATAGGCTTATTATTGCAGGTGCTTGTGCCTGGCTTCTTTAATTGTACATAGATCTTAATCCGACCTGACGTGGGATTGTTATCCGAGAGTTCTTTAGCTTCCAGTAGTAAAGCTTTGTATCTATGCATTCTCTTGGCAATGCGTAGGCTGCTGGTGTCCTGGCTCAAATAGAGAGGGCGAACAAGAAAAAGCAGGGAATCCAGGTAACGTTACATGTTCATGTTAAAAGAACATCCTTAGACTGACGACGTGAAAGGAAAGAGCTTACGCGGGTCGATCATGCTTTTGCTACAGTGGATGAAGGAAGAAGAGGAAAGTTTCAAGGCGAAAGTCGTGGAGGCATATGACAGGGAAGGGAATTCTTACTACTCTACGGCAAGGCTGTGGGACGATGGAATCATTGACCCGGCGGACACCAGAAAAGTCATTGGCCTCTGCATCTCCGCATCGTCAAACCGCGGCCCAGAAGACACTAAGTTTGGGGTCTTTAGAATGTGAAAAGACCAAATGACCTGGGGGAGAAGGAAGTAATGGTGCTCGACGCTGTGTATGGGAAAAATTTCCCGGCATCCACATCCATCGGTCGGAATCCCAATGTAAACTCGTCGGTCAAATACCAAAACAAACTTCACATCTCTCTCTCGCTCTCTCTCTTACGTTGATCCTTTTCCGCAAAGCAAGGGCTCTTGCAGTTTAAGACAGCAGCTAATAGATCATTCTGCAATTCGCATGTGAGTTTTCAATTCTGAATGGTTGTTACGTTACGACGATGTGCGTGTTTAGAGAAAGGCAGGAAGTTCGTACAGTGTTAAGTTTTACAAACGTTTACCAAGGATGTCGGGCGTAGCGCCTGTGGCCTAACGGATATGGCGTCTGACTTCTAATCAGACGATTGTGGGTTCGAGTCCCACCAGGCGTGCGATTTTTGGTCCTTAACCCTTTTTCATGACGTAAGGTATAAAATTGAGTAGAACAATTTAAACCGTTAAGTGTTTGGTACCTAAATCGTGCGAGCCTAAGTCCCAACCATCAGTAAATTTGTGTTCGCGGCTTATGAAATCCGACGCAAATGCGTAGCGAGATCAACGCAAAAAAAGTGCAACATTGAATAGAACAATGTCGCGAGCCTAAATCTCCAATCGGCAACAGTTTAGATACGGACTTGCCTATGAAGGATGAAAAAACAAACTAATGGATATCTAACCCTTTCTTAATAAAGGCTTCCGCAAGTATGCTCTCTCCCAGCAAGCCTCAACTGCAGTGAGTAAAAATTGTCTGGAAAACTTTTTCGTTTGTTCATCATCATGCTGTAGTTTTTCCACATGTTAAAAAGGAGTAGTTCAGAAGGTGAAACATCCAGAGGTTCTGAATGCTGCCATAGTATATTATTATGGATCTCAGTATTCTTTAGAATGAGATAAAATGGCACTCGTGAATCCAACTGGTCTTAGTTGGACTTAGAGACTTCAGTAGCTCCCCCACTTCCTCTGTACGGAAAACACGATGTTCAACCAGCCTCGAAACATCTCCAGCCCACTCTGCGGCTAGCTTTATCTTCAAACCTTCAATCACAGGAAGAAATAATGCGTATTCCTTCTCACATAACCTATATTAGACGGTTTCAATGCTTGAAACCAAATATGAATACTAGCCACAAATGATGATCAAGAAGGACCACAATTTAAAAAAAAAAAACATTTGCAAAAGAAAATAAACAAATCTATGACAAAAGTTATGTTCGGGAGTCCAACAACAACGTGACTATCACAATGCCTCAGTCGACAATCCAATATACATATACGTGGCAACAAAGCCATTTTGAATTAGTCTATGCTTTTCTTAATGCCTGATGCTGAAATGTTGGGTATTACCGGATAAGAGAGTTTGTGTGAAATATATCCCATGAAAGTTGTCAAACCTGAAATTCAGTTGCTAGGAGTATACATGGCCATTTGGAACTGTGGGCCCGGACCCGCGGTTCACATTAGATATGCTTACCATGTTTTGAATTTATGTGTACAAGATGGTTTGCGATCTCTTGTGACTTATCTCCATCCAATCAATAGTGTAATTAGATTTTTATGAAGCTGTCCTCATCTTATGAAAGAGTGGAGCAAATTTTGTAAATAAAATGGGAGAACGATAAAAAGGCTTCCAAAATATATTTTGACTCGTTAGAATTCTATCTATGAGATGTTTCTACAAACTTTTAATTACAAAAAATTATTATGTTCCTTTATTTCAAATATTGTTCTTGATATTGCTTTACTCCCGCAACATTGGGACGTTTGCAAATATATATATATATATATATATATATATATATATATATATATATATATATATATATATATATATATTTGAAAGTTTTTAATGATGCTACTAATACTTTATCTGGTATTTATTATCACACTACGCATTTATTTTTAATAGAGTGTGCTAGTATTGCTAGTATTTTTAATGAACATGAAAAAGATACTGAATTAGCTTCGAATATTTTAGTAATGCAAGAAAAATGGTTTCATTATTATTTAAGCATTCCTCTTGTCTATTTAGTTGGTATTATTTTCAATCCACGTACTAAATTAGATAGTTTATTAGATTATCTGAATGCTCATTATTATGATTATTTACATTTGAATAAAATAATAAATATTTTAATTATACAAGCAGAGGTTAAACAAGTTATAGTAGCATTATATAATGAATTTCTAGTCGATATGGTTTAAGTGACAGTGGATGTGGATTTGCCCAATATAGTATCTCACAAAGTGATGCAGGTATTTCACTTAGTAGAGGGTATAAAATATTCAAGAATAGGGAAAAAAACATAAAGGGACATCAACAAGTAGTATATCTGAATTAGAAAACTATTTAATAATTATTTTTGAGTTTAGTGATTTCGAACACAGTGCAGATTTCAAAATTCTTGAGTGGTGAAAGAACCATTTAACTCAATTTTCAATTCTCTCTCTCGTTGTGAAATAAATATTGGCGACCCATTCTTCAACAGTGGAAGTTGAAAAAGCATTTAACGCTGGAGGATTAATTTTGGACCCCCACAATTCAAGATTAATTCCGAAAAAATGTATAGATTCAAACTTATGTCGATGATTGGACAAAAAATAAATTTTGACAACAAGAGCTGGATCAAGAATACGAATTTTTCAGTGATGACTGTAGAGATACTACTACTACCACAACAACGGGTAGCGACGATTAACGATGAAGTAAGTTGGGGTTATCAAAGTTAATAGAACTACATGGGTTTTGATTTTTCTATTCTCAAGAAGATATGTGGGCGCTTAATGATAATTCATTAAGTTCATACCCATTCCTCCTCCTCCTCTCTCTCTCTTTTCAAATTTTATTACAATGTACAATTTGATTAATGATTATAATTTATAATTAATAATTTATTTATTATTTTAAAATAAAATTAAAAGTTCCTAACCGGAGCTGAGAACCGGCTCGAAACCGTCGGTTCCCACTTTTGGTGGAACTGATGATGGGTTTCCTGTATTTATAAAACGCAACGGAATGAAACCCTAAAAATGATCCATGTGTATATTGAAATCAAAGTTTATTTCAAGACGTATTTTTTGCGGTCAGCTTCGAATTGAAAGTCCGTTGTGTCTAGATTAGCGCCCCAAGTGTTGCGTCTCTACTGGTATCTACATAAATAAACTGAGTTCTCCAACGATCCAAGTGCTAGCTTTCAGATCTTTGAGTGTTTCTCGCGATCGCTTGAACAGAGAACTGTTCTTTGTTTTTCTTCTTCATGAATAATATTCTCTATCTCTATGAGGCGTCTCTAGGGTTATTTCTTATAATCCACGTTTGCCGGTTTGGGCCCCATGACTTAACAGCCTGGGCCCACGATGTCCTATAAACCTTCCACTAACCGTGCATTTAATTGTTATCTCATAACGCGTACAATCGTATAGATATTCGTAATGGGAGAATAAATTGAGATCTACTTCTTAAGTAGATTAAGGCGCAGAGAAAATATTAAATTAGTTAGTTATTATGCGCGACCATGTAGGTTCACTAGACATTAATAGTGTGCTCAAAACTCTTTTGGCCTATAAATCATAAGCGGTCTCTAGTAAGACATTACGACCACCTAAGCATAGTGAATGTCGATTTTCGACACAACCTTATCCACAACTAATGTTAGAGTATCAACCTTAATTGATTTTTAGGGCAGACCACTAACAATCTCCTACTTGCACTAGGACCAATTATACAAACTAAATCATTTTGTCATTTGATATCCGAGTTAAGCATAAGGCAGAACAAATGTCATCCTTATATAACTCAAACTCATTTTCTCGATGCCACAGTTAGACTGTCAAACCAAGTAGTTGACTCTTCAACTCACTTGAGCATGGCCATGCATTTCACAGTCTCAATGCTACGGGAGGCTATAATATCATACTTTCGTTATGTGAGAGAGACAAATCACATCTTGTCTATTTGCATCCCTCAGCACGATTCATGACATGCCCATCCATTATCTTTATAATCACCAGTTACGGTTGACGTTTGGTAATGTTAAAGTTTGTCAATCCACGTCTAGGAAACCGTGGTAGACTTAGGTCAAAGGACTATACTCTATAGTTATGATAAGAAACACTGATGACATCATATAACAATCCTACAGTATTCTTATAGCAGGTTTGGCCAGTACAATGTTCTCCAATATGTATTTCATGTGATCAATATTATATCTCTATATTCATGACTCGTGAAACTTGATCATCGGTTGACTCACATACTAGTCTCAAACACCATTGGCATCCCATGCACAATGATAATTGACTAGGGACATTTATAATATCAGTATACATTCTATTAATAGAGTTTCACGATCAAATCACGTATTTGATCTTCTATTAAGGACATTCAATATTCATGGGATAAAGATTTCACATTCAATTATATATTCAAATTAAATCGAAATCAAATATAACATATGTTTTATTAATGACAAATGAAAATGTATACTACATATACTCCCACTCACATCAAGACCAATCACATAGGCTCTTTAGCCAAAGCTATGGCCCCATTGTTGTCACAATAGAGGTCCACTGGATCCGAACCAATAGGACTAATTCCCAGCTCTTCTATGAACTTTCGAATCCTTACAGCTTCCTTTGATGCTTCTGAAACAACAATATTCTCGGCTTCCGCCCTAGAATTTGTAATAGTGTCTTACTTAGAACTCTTTCAGCACACCGCTCCACCATTCACGCAAAAGACAAATCCTAACTGCGATCGAATGTCGTCTTTATCGGTTTGGAAACTTGCATCAGTGTAATCACTTACAGTGATCTGTTCCTCACCTCTATAGATTAAGAATAAATACTTAGTTTTTCTCAAGTACTTAAGAATATTTTTTGCAGTTATCCAGTGAGTTTCTCCTGGATATGACCGGTATCTTCTTGTCATACTCAATGCATAAGAAACATCAGGATGAGTGCATAACATGATGTATATGATTAATCCGATGGCTGATGCATAGGAAATCCTACTCATGCGGTCTTACTCATCTTGTGTTGAAGGACATTGAGTCTTGCTAAGACTTATGACATGTGACATTGGGAGAAAACCTTTCTTGAAATCTTGCATATTAAACCTATTGATGACTTTGTCAATGTATGTACTCTGACTCAGTCCAATAAGTCTTTTTGATCTATCTCTATAGATCCTGATCCCCAAGATATAGTTTGCCTCTCCCATGTCCTTCATGGAGAAACATTTCACTAGCCATGTCTTAACTGACCGAAGTATAGGAATGTCATTTACAATGAGTAGTATGTCATTCACATACAACACTAGAAACACAATTGCGCTCCCACTAAACTTTTTGTATACACAAGCTTTTTCTTTGTTTATGATGAAGCCAAACTCTTTGATAGTTTCATCGAAACGAATATTCCAGCTCCGTGATGCCTGCTTCAATCCATAGATAGAACATTGAAGCTTGCATATCTTCCCAGAATTGTCTGGTGATGTAAAGCCTTCAGGTTGTGTCATATACACATTCTCTTTTAAGTTTCCATTAAGGAAAGCTGTCTTTACATCCATTTTCCATATCTCATAGTCATAATATGCGGCAAACGCTAAGATAATCCGAATGGACTTGAGTATGGCCACTGGTGAAAAGGTCTCGTCATAGTTAATACCATGAGTTTGTTTGAAACCTTTAGCTATCAGCCGTGCTTTATGGATATGAACATTTCCATTCATATCAATTTTTTTCTTGAAAACCCACTTGCACCCTATATGTTTGACACTTTCGGGTGAATCAATCAAAATCCAAACTTTATTTTGAAACATTGAGTCCATTTCGGATTTCATGGCCTGAAGCCATTTATCGGAGTCTAGGCCCATCATAGCTTCCATATAGGTCATAGGTTCGTCATTTTCTATTAACAATAGATTACGATGGTCTGTGACATGCAAGTCATATCTCATGGGCTCATGATGTGTTCTTTCAAATTCACGAGCTATAGGTGTCACTAGAATAGATTCTACGACTCTTCGTAGATCTAATTGAGGTTCCTCATGAATTGGAACACTTTCTTGTGGCACAATAACTTTTTCGAGGTTTACCTTACTTTTATTGGTTCCTTTATTAAGAAACTTTTTCTCTAAAAATACATTATTTCAAGCAACAAGCACTTTGTTCTCTGATCGGTTGTAAAAATAATATCATTTCGTTTCCTTAGGATATCCTATAAAGAAGCATTTATCAGATTTGGGCTCAAGCATATCAGAAAGTAAACGTTTTACATAAGTTTCACAACCCCAAATTTTTAGAAAAGACATACTAGGAACTTTTCCTATCCACATCTCATATAGTGTATTCTCTACAGCTTTTGATGGACTTCTATTTAATGTGAACGCTGTCATTTTAAGTGCATAACCCCAAAAAGATAATGGAAGATCTAAATGACTAATTATTGATCGAACCATGTCTAACAGAGTTCGATTTCTCCTTTCAGAGACACCATTTCACTGTGGTGTTCCAGGGGGAGTAAGCTGTGAAACGATTCCACACTCCTTAAAATGGTCATTAAACTCTTAGCTTAGATATTCACCTCCTCAATCATATCGAAGAGCCTTGATATTCTTGCCAAGTTGATTTTGTACTTCATTCTGAAATTCCTTGAACTTTTCAAAGGATTCAGATTTATGTTTCATCAAATAAATATATCTATATCTACTGAAATCGTCAGTAAATGTAATGAAGTACTGATAACCTCCTCTAGCTATAGAACTTAGTGGTCAACACACATAAGTATGTATAATGGCCAACAATTCTTTTGCCCTCTCACTTTAATTAGTAAAAGGAGCTTTTGTCATTTTGCCAATTAAACAAGATTCACACGTATCATATTATTCAAAATCAAATGAATTTAATAATACATCGCTATGGAGCTTGTGAATTCTTTTCTCGTTTACGTGGCCTAATCGACAATGCCATAGATAAGTCGAATTCTAATCATTAGATGTAAACCTTTTTGTATTTATATTATAGATTGGCACATCAAAATTTAGAACATATGTCTCATTCACAATATGGGCGCCACCATAAAACAATCCATTAAGATAAAATGAACAAATATTGTTCTTTATAACAAAACAAAAACCTTCCTTGTCCAAAAAAGAAACATAAATAATATTCATGCGTATAGCAGGTACATAGTAGCAATTATTCAATTCTAAAACCATGTCAGAATGTCACGCCTTGAACCCGACGAGCACGCGAACATCCCACCAAGCCGTTCATGTTTGAATGAAAGCTCCAGGATCCAACGGCCAATGTCCTTTGCGCTAAAAGAAACGCGCATGCGGAAGCAATACCAACTCCATTCATACCAATAAATCAATACCCGATAACTTAGGACAGCTACATCAAAATTTCATTAATTCATTTCCAAAGGTTCAATTCAATAATCTACCAAACAGAAGGACAATCCTTAATATCACAAAATGTAAATCCATAACTTGCAACCCTCTTTAGTACAGTTGATCAACTATGCCTTCAATGCCAATCCTTGGTCGGTTCGTGCTTCCTTCGCTTGGAACCTGAAAAATATAAGCCCCCATTGGGATAAGATATAAATCTCAGTAAGGTGGGTCCTAACCCTAGGTTAGGCCGATCGTCCACTTAGACAGTCATCTATCTTGATATTTCAAACTCATAATCATACAGATATATCAAGCCCAATCAATAAATTAGCAACATGTAGATGACAGGCGTGCAACGATGACCTCATGTCACACTCAAATGATCATGTACACCAGTCCTGCCACTTCACAACATACACGATCTCCGCCTGCCTCAATCTCTAGCCCGCGATTAATCGCATCAGGCTCAGTTTGCGTAAACGCATCAGATCGTCATCGGTAACCTGCGTGAACACATCATGTTCCAATGAATCTCAGGCAAATCCCATTATCTCTTATCTTCGTCCCACGAATAGTTCGCATCAGGACCGTAGCTATCTCAAACCCGTGATCTCGTCGTATCAGGGTGCCATACATCATCAACTCCACCCCTCGATCTTGTCGCATCAGGGTATACATCTCCTGCCATGTGTCTCATACGCTTTAGGGCCTCTCCGTCTTGCGAATAATTTGCATCAAGACCGTGGCTATCTCAACCCCGCGATCTCGTCTCATTAGGGTGCCACACCACCATAACTTCACCCCGCGATCTTGTTGTATCAGGGTATCAACTCCCGTCCTGCGTCTCATACACCTCAGAGCCTCGCCATGCCATGTTTATGCCATATCATCTCAAGTCGATCCTCATGCACACAACGGGTGCAACTCATTCACGATTCGAACACTCATGGCATACAAAGCAATCCATATAATGCCCGGACAGGGCCAACGACTCAAGCATAGCCATTGTCACATACATACGTCCTATAACATTTTAGGATATAATATAAACTATCCCTATTGAAATTTCCACATGAATCAATTCAATAAAATCTCGACTCACCCAATTGAGTCCAATCTTCCTAGCATAAGGTTAGGAATACCCTTACCTTTGAGCTTGACAACACCAATTACTCTTTTTGAGCCCCAAAGTTTCGGCCCTCAATGTCCACAACCGAACTTGTCGCGCAACCTAACAAAATACAATCAATTCCGTCAATTTTCAAGTTCAATTCTTCAATTCATTAGCCCCAATACATCCATAACCTAACCCTCATCATCTCATCACATCTTAAATGTTAATTTGCAGCTCGATATAATCATCTTTAGCCCTCAACAAAATTGGTTTGTCCCGGCACCGAACCGGTCCTACTCGGTTCTGAGCAAACAGGGGCCAACCGGTCCTAAATCTACTCCAATTTGGACATTTAAATGTTATCTTACTCCTTAATATGTTTACCTAAGGATTTGGGAGCTTACCGAAGGTTTGAAGTCAAATGGCCACCGGATTTCCGTTGAAACTCGCCGGACCGTTTAAGTCAGTTTACCGGCAGATTCTGGGTAAAATTCATAAGATCGGTTCATGGTCAAATCCTTATCAAATGGAGCCCAACTTTTTACTACAGATTCATCTACATGTCTACTTAGTCTCCACGAAATTTGAGCTCAAAATTCCAAGATTTCGATCATCAAAAGGGTTAAGAATCGAACCTACCTAAGATTGAGTCTTAATCTGTCGGCTCTCGGGACTCCTCGGTGCTCCAATCGACCTGATTCTTATTCGAGGACGTCGGTAAGAAGTAAAGTTTCGTCAGTGTGATCGGCCAGTGGCTGAATGGTGGCCAGAGATGGCTGTCGTGGGTGGCGAACAACAGCCCCTGAAGCTGTTCGTCGGCGAGCAGATGGAGAGGGAGGGAGGGAGAGGTTTTCGGTGGCTTATGGTGGAAGTGGCCGGCCAAAATGATTAAAGAGAGAGAGAGAAGGCTTATATACAAGCTCTTGATCAATGCTTGGAATGGTAGTTGGTCAAAAGTTGATATGACTACTCCTTGCCCCATCTCTTGACACTTGTCGCTCAAGTCAATCATGCAAAATTCAATGGCCATTCTTTCTTCTTGAATTCGGCAGCTTTGAGGGGTATACAAAGTCCAAAATGCCTTTCTTCAATTGCATGGGCAAAGTTCTAAGCTTGAGGGGCAAAAAGGTAATTTTACTTTCGACGTCCATAACGTCGTTTTTCTCAATCCAATAATCTCTGATGGGGCGATGGCCAATCCAATTGTGATGTTGAAATTCTTGATTCTCTATTTTCAATTTTCAAAGCTCATTTCTAATGGTTTTCTCTACTAGACGTGGTTCCAGCCTATCCCGAATCGATGGGTGGCTTTTGCAGACATTACGCGTATCGATCCCGTGATTCATATCACGTTTAGGGCTCGTCAATTCGTGGCGACTTTGGTTGTCATGTAATTGTGAGGGTCTATTACTAGTTTTCTCGACAATCCTTATGGCCAAAGCGCCATTTCCTATTCGAGTTCCCTAGGTCCATGTACCTCGTCTCGCTTTAGCCTTTCCTTTTTGGTCAGTTTGCTCGAATTGATCAAATTCGAGCAGAATACGACTGAAATATATCTCTAGATATACACTTCTCATTAATGAGCCCGAAATTGACTGGAAATCAGAATGTCACACAGAAGGTAAAGCTACATCATATGTTCCTACAGCTAATGCAGCAACTCTTGCTCTATTTTCAACGTGTAGTTTCACTTCACCTTTTGATAGTGTTCTACTTTGTTTCAGTCCCTGCGCATTCATACAAATGTGAGTACCACAACCGGTATCTAATACCCATGAAGTAGAACTAGTAGTAATATTTACTTCCATAACATAAATACCCAAAGTGGAAGTCTCACTTCCCTTTTTCTTCAGATCCTCTAAATATTTCTTGTAATTCATCTTCCAGTGTCTCTTGTTACCACAATGGAAGCAGACAACATTAGCAGTCGGACCCGTCTTGGTCTTGGGTTTGGGTTTAGGCTTAGTGCCCTTGCCCTTACCCATGACCATGCCTGGATTTTTAAAGCCTTTCCCCTTTTAAACCATGAGAACATTAGGGGTAGGGTCCTTCTTGATATTCTGCTCAGCAGTTTTGAGCATCCCATGCAATTCAGTCAAAGTCTTATTTAGATTATGTATGTTATAGTTCATAACAAACGTGTTATAATCATGAGGCAGTGATTGAAGAATAATGTCAGTAGCCAACTCATGACTAATGGGACAACTCAGTCGCTCTAGGTTTTCAATATCACCTATCATCTTTATGACATGTGGGCTAATTGAACTCTCATTTGCTAGCTTGCACTCAATTAAGGCCTTTACCGTCTGGTACCTTTCAGTGCGTGCCTGCTCCTGAAACAAAATTTTTAAGTTCATGATCATATCATAAACATCCACGTTCTCAAACTGTTTCTGAAAGTCTGAGTTCATGGTAGCTAGTATTAGACAAAATGCATCCAATGCATCATCTTTATGCTTTTGATAAGCATTTCTTTCAGCATGGGGAGCATTGGAAGCAAGTGCCTTTTAACGGATTAGTTTCTCCAAGACATAATCCTTTTTCTCCTGCTTGAGAACAATTCTCAAGCTTCTATACCAGTCCAAGAAATTTGAACAATTTAATTTGTACTTCTCAAGGACAGAATGCAGTGAAAAGCTTGATGCAGAGTTATTTGACATATCTACAATAAATATGCAAAGTAAATTATTCATTAATATAATTTATAATCAACTTCCAGTATACTTTTATAAAATGTTTCCCTATAAGTATAGTGGACCAAGATCCATATTTCATTAAGACTCGAGTAAACTTTGGCTTATCGCTCAAGACTCAATTATTTAGGTAGACAACTCTTTGTCAATTGTATCAAATACAACTCTTAGTTGTTGGGGTTGACATCTCATGTCTCATCCTCTAACCCTATGCCTCAAGGCCCAAAACCGTTTTCATGGCCTCGTTAAGTAAACCAATCTTGACATATGGATAACCATTATCCAATCTACCTTACTCAAATAGTTAAAAATACCATGCTTTGGCAAATCCATCTTTTGACAATTCAAGCATTGATAGATGTATGATTAGAAATACATCGCTTTATTACTTAATTCTATCAGGGACTTTCACTGTGTTTTCATACAATGATGCATGTTATGAACATAATCTCTTATTACAATAAAGACATAACAATTATACTGGGAACAAACAATCCATGCAAAGGTCAAGAGGGTTGTGCCCCCTTGCGGGGTTCGAAGAGGCAGAGCCCCTTGTGGTGGTTTCGCTGACCAGTCAGTAAGCAGCGTTTGAAGGGGTCGCGCCTCTCGCAGGGACTCGGGGGTAGCGCCCCCGAAACCTAGATAGAATTCTTAATTCTGTTTTAACTAGAATCTATTCGTCCTCTTATACCGACCCTGCTAGGGCGAACGATTTCAACTAAATCGTCCCTAAGGTCGTTCATGCTTTGTTCTTTCTCAGAACTCTAAACAGAATTCGTAATTCTATTTTCTTAACAAAACGCCTCTGGATCAATCACATTAATCCATATCATTACAACAATTGAAGTTTGTTTCAATGTGAGATTACTCGAATTGATCATATCAATTCGTATTCACAATTCATCTAACCCTAATTAAGAATCACTCTAGGCATATATCACATGCATCAACAATTAGGGTTTTCCATTCAATTTCGATATAACACAAGCAGCTCTAATACCGCTGATGGGTTTCTCGGATTCATAAAACGCATCGGAACGAAACCCTAAACATGATCTATGTGTATATCGAAATCAAAGTTTGTTTCAAGACGTATCGTTTTGTGGTTGGCTTCGAATTAATGGTCAGTTGTGTCTAGATTAGTGCCCCAAGTGTTGCGCCTCTACCGGTATCAACACACACAAACTGAGTTCTCTAACAATCCAAGTGCTATCGCTTGAACAGAGAAATGTTCTCTATTTTTCTCATTCATGAATAATATTCTCTATCTCTCTGAGGCGTCTCTAGGGTTATTTCTTATAACCCACGTTTGGTGGTTTAGGCCCCACGACTTAACAGCCTGGGCCCACGACGTCCTATAAACGTCCACTCGACCGTGCATTTAATCGTTATCTCATAATGCGCACAATCGTATAGATATTCGTAATAGAAGAATAAATTGAGATCTACTTCTTAAGTAGATTAAGGTGCAGATAAAATATTAAATCAGTTCGCTATTGTGCGCGACCCTATAGGGTTACTGGACATTAGTAGTGTGTTCAAAACTCTTTTGGCCCACAAGTCATAAGCGATCTCTAACAAGACATTCGACTACCTAAGCATAGTGAATGTCGATTTTCGACACAACCTTATCCACAACTAATGTTAGAGTATCAACCTTAATTGGTTCTTAGGGCAGACCACTAACAATCGGAACCATCGATTCCATGGAATCAGCCATGTCTAGCTAAGAGTACGTGGTACGTGGTGGCAATAGTAGGTGCCTCGGGCTATTCTTTAACTTCATGCTAGTCCAAAGAACGGGAAGCTAGCATACTTTTGACATGCAATATGCAATAAGAATATAGTGGCAGTAATGATCATATAGAACAGGAGCACTGATTCGAGTATATGTCATCAATCATCAAATCCCTTCAAGAGAAAAGTCAATTTCAAAATGAACTTGACTCCTGAAAGGGTAAGTTAAGCATGCCGAATGAGAGCTTCTTAGTCAGCAACGGCTTCTCACATACTCTCAAGAAAAAGCTATTTGATCCCATCCATTAATATGGGACACAAATCTGATCACTCAATAGACCTCACACTCCTAGTGTTGAAGGCTCACGAAACATTTGCAATAGGTACACATTGACCAATCCAAGAGGTCTTTAAAAGGAGGTAATGTGGGCTTGGTCACGGCTTCAACAATGGATAAGCATGATCGGCTAAGAGAAAAGAGTGAAAGGACCTATATAGTGAGACAATCATCGATCATCATCTTCGTCTAGTTTACAAGTCAAGAAACCTTAAGATGAGATAAGACAACCTTGCTCTCACTTCCTCGAGCAGCAGCTTTCAATGTGAAACCAATATGTTGGTCCAAAAAATCCCAATCTAAAGATACTTTACTAAGGGACGTAATGTAGGCTTGGTGTGAGGTTAAGAAATGAAAGGCCCAATAGGCTCCCAAAGTATATCAAGGGGGCTTTACGGTTGGCGACCATTTGAGCATCATCACCAACTTCCTTGTTTCCGAGATCGCTCAATTCTTTGTCCTTTCAGCAGTCTCAAGAGTCCACAGGATATATTACATTGTTTTAAACGCATGAGAGCTATTAACATGGGATTGAAATGAACACATATATTCTTTCTTTTCTTTCTCAACACTTCTATACTTTTATGGGCATTCGCCGTTGCTTTTTACGTGTGGCACTCTTTTTCAAGCCCCAAGCCCTTTTATCATCTTTTTTTCATTTCATGCTCCTTGGCTTTCCCTTTCAAAGACCCTATGTACATCACAATTCCATGAATTTTCTATGGGAGTGCTATGGACGCTCGAGACTCCATGTCTTCAAAATCACCTAAATCATTTGCTTTTCCTCAATGCAGGGAGATGATCACCAATTAGGGTTTGAAATATCAATTAGCAGGCTCAAATTGGCTTCGCAAAGGGTATAAGTGTGTATGGTACAAAAATGAATGATTTTCTTCACCTTGGGATGTCTCAAACTAATAGAGATCACTTATTGAGCTGATCAAGCGTTTCAATTAGTCCGGGCCCAGCAAAAGCATTCGAAGTTATACTGGTCATTTCATCAGCAGTGTGCTACTCAATTTTAAATAATTCATATTGACAGACACACAACAACGAAATAAAAATGGATTTTCTAGTTCTCAGAATAAACATGAAACGAGACCCACAATAAAAACTATGCGAGTGTCTCGAAATAGTTCCCTCACTTTGTCTTGGTTTCATCAAACTATTTGTGTTCGCTGCCGCACCTGCTCTGGTAATGTTTTCTTTGTCCACTACTAAAATTGGGCCTTTACTGACTCTTCTGTCTGTTGAAGATGTGGGTGGAAGGAAATTTATAGCTCTCTAGAGTGGCTGCCTCAGCTTGGGGGGCCTAGCGGTAGCTTTTGCTGTGGCAATGTCTTCGGAGGTTGATGCCTATAAGACGGCATTGCTTTAGACTGAGTGGAAGATACTGCTAAGGCTCTAGGCCCCTGTTTTATTCTAGTTTTCTTTCTGCTATTTGCTTTGCTCAAAGTTTCAAACCTTTCGAAAGTAAATGAATAGTCAATTACTTTGAACGTGATAAGCTTTTATTGATTTCACTAGGGCCAATGCTGCGAATGGCAATGGAAAAAAATTTTGTTTTTCATACGATATGTAGTGTCAATGTAACTCTAGGATTAACACAATTTACTCAGACAGACATGCTGGCAAGATATAAAGCAAAATAAGGGAGCAAATGCACGTATAGCTTTAACCTTTTGTCGAAGGCTTCCGCAAGCATGCTCTCTCTCAGCAAGCACAACCGCAATGACTGCAAATTGTCTTGCATCTTTTTTCTTTCGTTTCTTTATCATCATGCCGTAGTTTTTCCAACCTCTCAAAAAAGAATAGTTCAGAAGCAGCAACATAAGCGGAAAGAATGTGAAACTCCCAGAGGTTCTGAATGCTGATCCGTACCATCTACATATAAATTGAATAGTTCTTAAAGATCTGCCCGCTAGTGAGCCGGTTCACTCTCAACTCCCCGGACCCAGTTGGCAAAATTAAGAGAAATAAGGTTTCCCATTGGTCTGGACAAACACCAGGGGTTTGCAATCTCCACCTGCAAAGCATGTTTAACCATGTTATGAAATAATTCTTGGGAGCTTGGTAGATCAGAACCTTATTAGTACTAGAGAAAGGGCCACCTAGAGAACTCTGCAGCATGTGCGAGAGCTTTGAGTTTTTGTTCAGGATTGAACAACACCAGTGACACATAACCATAAAAAAGGGAAGAGAGAAAGAGAACCTACGAGGAATGTGAGCTGATATCACATCTCCAAGTGCAGAAACGGTCTTATTTACTGCTTCAACTTGTCACCCTCAACTTCAATGCTTCCAACACGTTCATTGCCAGCCAAATCAACCATCAAAAGATGATTCTTTGTCTTCTCTACGTTTGTTAGGTTCTCACCTTCACGGTCTTAGGCAATATAGGCTACAAAGGAATATTTGGCAACTGTCGTCAGTGTCGATGAATTCAGTGAATAAGCCACTGTCGGAATAGTACTATTATGAATGGAGATCAGTATTCTTTAAAATTGGCTAAAAAAGCACAACATCCAGCAGTTGAATTACGTGAAACAAAATCTAGGATAGGCAAAAACTAGAAAAATCACCACCAGTTAGTTGCAGATACTGAAGTCATTATCACTCATGGATCCGACTGATCTTGCTCCGACTTCTAGATTTCACTAGCTCCCCAACTTCCTCTGTACGCAAAAACACGATCGATTCAACAAAACTAGGAACCTCTTTAGTTCCCTCTGCGGCTTGCTTCATCTCCAACCTTCAATCACAAGAGGAAACAATGTGCACTCCTTCTCACGTTACTGACTGATTCAATGATGGAAACTGTTGAAATATATAAATATTAAATCACGCTTTATTCTGACAGCTTAAGCTTTTAGAGTAATTGGCAAGTGGTTCCACCAAATCTTACATGGTATCAATGCATGAAGTCCTAAGTTCAAATCTTTCCGAGCCTCTATTTGCTTCCTCAATGAATTTCTCCATGCTTACTACTAGGCAAAAAACCAGACTAAGCGTCCTCCAATGAATTTGTCCACGATTACTACTAGGCAAAAGACCAAACTAAGCATGAGGGAGAGTGTTGGAATATATAAATATTAAACCACGTGGAATATATAAATCTTCTTCAAACAATTTAAGCTTTTAGAGTAATTGACAAATATGATTAGTAGATATAAATATTGATGTAAGAGGGACCACAATGAAAACGAAGCATGTGATATGAAATAAAACAACTTATGCCAAGTGTTGATGTTTGAGAGTCTAACGATGACGAGATCATTACAATGTCGCATATATTGCACAGTTGACAATCCAAATTAAAATGTGCACGACAACAAAGCCAATTTGAATTAGTTTATGGTTTTCTTAATGCCTGATGTTGAAAATGATGGTCTAAATTAAGATATGACCTTGACCCTTTCTACTGGATACAGAAATACAAACAGAACGAAAATTTTCAATTTAGATAAGTTCAACATTCCCCACAATAGTCTCATAGCTCAAAAATGTTTGTTCTGTTTCAATAAAAAAAAACGAAAAAGGGAGAAAACTTCAACTCCAAACCAACCCATCTTCCTCATGGATGCAACTGCTTGTCAACGACACCCTACATATATCTGACGGAAGTCAACTTTCTATCCTTACATTCACCAACCACATTAAATTTGGAAATCAACTTACCAACACTTGGTCGTTATTTCCCTTATGGATCATGCACAAGCACATCCTGCTTTAAGCCTAATAAATACTTGCATCCACAATAAATTTACTATCCAAAAACAATTGACCAGTCATGCACTAGAAGAGATTAAAGAGCATGCATCAGTAAGATTTATCCTTCCTCATGTTCCAACTCTTCGATTAATTTACTCCACTTTTCACATACGAAAACAATGAACTACTATTAAATTATCTACACACTGACTGACCACAAATATAGACGCCCTGAAACATTAGACATCTGTATTTAAAAAAATTAATTTAGAATTTAAGCACGTATACAACTTCATTTATAATGTAGTATCATGTGATTCTAATTGATTTCAATAATTTTTAGTCATATGGATGATAATCTTGAGCAGCACAAAAAATGAGAGCGTAATACTTGTGATCTGGAGTTTATACTCAAATGGTCAGAACATCTTCTTCGAGTAAGTGCTCAGGACTTGTAGTTCTCTAACTTACTCAGATTATGATAATTGTAGCACATTCAACTTAACCTATTTGGAATAAGAGATATATGCATGTGGTCTATTTAAAGAAATATTCATAATAAAGAACTTGTTCACCTGTTCTACTTTAAACAATGAAATTTCTTTTCAGGTCATGTTTGTGTTGAACAAGAGTATCTATGTTCTCAACTTTTTATTTGTCAACCTATGAACCTGTGTATGCTTCTACTGTTTGCACTTGTAGTACATAGCACTCGCAGTGCAACCATAGCATTCACAGCACAATACATTCACAGTTAATCATGGTGCACAGTGCATATATATCATTCACAGTTCAATGCATCACTTTTGTAACTCACAGTTCAATGTATAACTTTTGTAACTTTGGTCTAATTCCACATCTATCACTTTTGTAATTTCTCCCTCTTTTTATTATCAGTATAAAAGGGCAAAATAAATGAAAAGGCATAGATATTGTCCAATACTAATCATAGCAATCATTAACCGCATAGTATAATTATCAAATGTGGGAGTGATAATATCAACCAAATAGCCACGGGCAGTTCAGTCCTATGTAGAGAGCACTGCTCCTCCATTGTTTAAACAAACATATAATGAATGAATATAGCTAAAGAACAATTCATGTTCCAACATCCAGAATAATCAACAGTCAAGTACAGATCCAAACACCAAATAAATTAAAAATATTTAAAAAAAGAAGAAAATCATTTTAGTCTTTGGGATTGATGTTGGAATTGAAGTTGATGGGGCTGGATTAGGTTAGGCTTGGTCTGTTGGTAATTGGATAAGGACAAACTTGGATAACTGCCTGAGTTTTTGATCCAAATGCTACTGCAGATAAAGGATCTTGTTGTCCATAAAACCTAGCTGAGATTCAAAAAGTTTTTCAATGGCTATCTTTCTTTGTTCTATTTTAGAATCTACTTTAGTAGTCAAGACTTCAACATCTAAGTGCAGAGAGACCCAAATGTCTGTCAGTTTTTGGTCCATCTCTCTCTGCCTTTGTACCAACTCCCTGAGAAACTCTGAGTCAGTGGCACTATTTGAATCATCAGTCTGAATGCTTATATTTGAAGACTCCCCGAGTCTTAGCATACTTCTCAGCTGACGAAACTGATTTATTGGGGAAACTGCTAAACCAACAACATCAATTTCCATTACCGTGTCCTCCCCCTCAGATGCAGCTTCTTTTGGAATGTCTCATTCACTCATAATGAATTTAGAGATGTTGACTTGATCAACCGCTCCTCTTGACATTACAAGTTCACCATCTCAGTTTCATTTTCGATGTCCTTCTCCTGTACATTTTCAACAGGTCTCATTTGTTCACCTTCTTTTTCTTTTCTGTCTCTTGCTTTGTTCTCCTTTTATTCTATTTATTTCTATGTTTGCTCCAATTGAATTGCAGTCTCATCCTCGTAAGCCAATTCCACAATTGTCTGGATTAGCTCTTCTAATTTAGTTTCACTTGCCACAGAACTGTCAGAGGTGTGCTTTTTTCTTTCCTTTCAAGCAGCACCCTAGCAAGCTTTCTCTTTTTGATACCTGAGCTAGAAGACTTGTGGGCTATCATTTTAATCCTTCTCTTTTGAGTGGATTCTAAGAATGGTCTCGTTGATGAAGCTTGTGGAGTCCTTTCTAGAGTCAAGCTCTGAGTAGCTTGCTCTGTTGCTTTCTCTAGGAGGTCTATCAGAACTATCTTCTTCTTTTGTCCTTCCATTGTCCATCTTCGAACTTGTATCCCATCTTAGTAATCATGTTCTCACCAGCACTTCCTTCAGGCATTTCTATTGATCTTAGTTCCAATGGGATTACTATCCTTAAGTACGCAAAGATCCTGCTGATCAAGGATCCATAGGGCAGCAGTCATTTATTTTTCTTCACTATCCTTCTCATGTGTAGAAAGATCAAGTGTGGAAGAGAGAAAGATTTTCCATTTAGAATGGACCAAATGAGTTTTGCTTCGTACCTTGAGACACCAATTTTAAAATATCCCTTTGGTCTAAGGCAATTGATGACTATTTTGTGCAGAATGATGGTTCTCAGAGGAAAGTTGTGGTGTTCAACGTGAGACTTGTTAGCTAGCCCTGGATAGATTGGTTTTGCCAGAGAGTTCTACGTAAACATCTTCATCAGAAAGTGAAATTTTCGTAAAATTGGAAAGATCTGTATGAAGAATATCTGCAAGATCTGCAGAACTCAGAATAATGTTCTGTTCACGAAAGGAAAACTGGATGGCATCTCTAGAAATCATGGAGAAATTAGAGTAAAAGTAAGCTGTCAATTCAGGATAGCAAGGAGTGTTTAGATAATATAAGGTATGTAATTGCAAGTTGGCTAGAGGGTAACGAATCTGCAAGTCACTTCTCCCAAAGAAGTCATAATCAACCGGCCTATGTGGCATAACTCCTCTAGCAAGCAGTGAATGATAGCACTTTTCACGCTCCTCCAATCTAAACATTTTATCAGCATCCTCTTCTTCTACTAAAAACTTCATTACTACATGCTGAAAGTAGGCATATGCTACCTCATCATCATCTTCTCTCAGATGGTCACTAACAAATATAGTATTTGTTTCCTCAGTAGTCTCTTCATCAATTCTATTGACCTCTTGCTCAATTCTTAAGGATTCACCAATCTTTTCTTTTCCTTTCTCAAAAGATCTAGCTTTCTGAAATTCATTCCCTACTTTGGTAGCCTGTTTAATCTCTTCTTCCATCAGCATCTTTTTGAACTTATACAGTTCTTGTTCATCATAGAATCCATTCAATTGCACAAACTCAAGAATATCACTATCAGGCCTACTCTGCATTCTCATTCTTTTAATCACATTTGTCAGACCCCTAGCTAAGATGATTCTTTTCTTAACAGGCAAATTAGCATTTTCCTCAGGGGTTCGGATTACCATTTTTGTGAGGCGATCCTAAAGCTTTTCTTCCTTCTTTCTACTGAGTTAGGAGGTCCTCAAATAGTAGTGTTTGCTCCAAGCTTTTGTGCTTCCTAGTCACTTTTCTTTGTTTCATCTTTCCTGGGTGATTCGGTGAGGTTGTAGGAGGTTGGAGCATCACTTGCAACTTTGGGGCCTCACTATTCAATCCAACCAAATCGTCAGGAGTCTATCAATGGAGTTTTCTTTACTAGTGGAACCTTGAGCGCCATTGTCATTCTTTGGAGTTGGTCGAGAGAATTAGGGTTTGAGTGAGCATTAGGTTGAGGAACTGCTTTTGGGAGGATTTGAGTGAAAAGTGGTGAAGAACTTCCTTAGAATGTTTTGAAGGACAATGGTTCAGAATTACAAGGTTTTCTCCCTCTTTTAAAAAGAAATTTTTGGAAACCGTCTTGAAAAGAATATTTGAGAATATGTTAATTTTGGAAACCAGATATTCAATCAACTCAATCAATCCAATCAATTAAATCAATTAAATCTAATCAATTAAGGTAATCAGCACAATCAACACAATCATAATATTTGCAGAATATTTAGAAAGATTGTGATGGTGCTACCTTATTTGTTGCCAAAAATATAACTACTTACACACCAAAAATTTGAATGATCAAATCTTTTGTCGCTTCCACTCAGAAGATGTCATCTTCAAATGATACTTTAAGTTCTGAGTTCCTTGTAGTAATTGAGCTTCCTCAGATGAATCTTTAGCATTTCTTTGCTCCTTTCAGATGTTGCAATATGCTCATAAGCAAATTTTTTCTATCTAAATAACAGCTCAAACAAGCATATTAGTAATACCCAATTCTTATCTGATGTATTCAAATGTGTTCTTATCATGTGGCTTGATGAATATGTCAGCTAATTGATGCTTTGAATCAACAAATTGAATGATAACATCACCATTATGCACATGATCACAAATAAAATGATACTTAATTTCAGTATGCTTAGCTCATTTGTGCACAATTGGATTCTTGGTGAGGTTGATAGCACTTGAATTGTCACATTTTATTTCCACATTGTGAGCTTGAATATCAAAATCCTTCAATTGATGTTTCATCCATAGCATTTGAGAACAACAACTTCCTAACACAACATACTTAGCTTCTACAGTTGATAGAGCCATAGTATCTTGCTTCTTAGAGAACCAAGACACTAGCATTGATCCCAGAAGTTGGCATATGCCTGAAGTCTTTTTCCTGTCTAGCTTACAACCTGCAAAATCAGTATCTGAATAGCCATGTAATATAAACTATGATGTCTAAGGATCCCACAATCCTAGATTGGGATTAGTTCATATGTATTTGATGATTCTTTTGACTGCAGTGAGATGTGATTCCTTTGAATCAGATTGAAATCTAGCAAACATACATACACTAAAATTAACTAAAAGCAATAAGATATAGTAATGAACTAATCATGCTCCTATATAGCTTCTGATCAACCTGTTCTTCATGTTTATCCTTCTCTAGCTTGGATGACGAAGACATTGATGATTCAGTTTTCTTGCAATTTTCCTAACCAAATTCTTTACCAATTCAAGAGCATATTTCTCTTGATGTATAAATGTACCTTATTCAGTATGTTTGACTTGTAATCCTAGAAAGAATGTAAGTTCTCCCATCATGCTTATCTCAAATTTACTCTAAATGATATGAGAGAAATTCTTGCAAAGATTCTCGTTAGAGTATCCACATATGATATCATCTACGTATATATAGATAAGTAAGATTTTGTTACGTTCCCTCTGGATAAATAAAGTTATGTCAACTTTACCTTTCTTAAAACCTTGTTGGTAAGGAAATTACTTAACTTTTCATATCAGGCGCGTGGTGCTTGCTTAAGTCCGTAAAGAGCTTTCTTCAGTCTATAGACATGGTTAGAGCTCTTAGGATCTTCAAAGTCTGGAGGTTGTTCAACATAGACTTCTTCCTTGGTATAACCATTCAAGAATGCACTCTTGACATCCATTTGATATAACTTGAAGTTATAATAGCAAGTATAGGCAATAAGTAGCCTGATAGATTCCAATCTCGCTACTGGGGCATATGTCTCATCATAATCGATCCCTTCTTGCGAATAAACCCTTGCCAACGAGTCTTGCTTTATTTCTGGTTACATTATCTTTGTTATCCATTTTGTTTCTAAAAACCCATTTGGTTCCAATAATAGGATGACCCTTTAGCCTAGATATCAATTCCCATACTTCACTAAATTTGAACTGATGTGGCTCTTGTTGCATAGCTTTAACCTAGATTTCATCTTCAAGGGCTTCCTCAATACCTTTGGTTTTACTTCAGAGATCAGAGCAAATGCATTTATGACATTTTTAAGCTTGGATCTAGTTCTATTCCTTCATCAATATTTGCAATGAATTAACCTGAAGGATGACTAGATTTGTATTTCTAGTTCTTCTTTGACTTTTCATACTCATCCTCAGTTGATTTCTCAGCATTTGTATCTTCAGAACTTGAGACTTGTGATTTTTACCATGTTTTGAGGTGACTTATTTGGCTCTTCATTCTCAGAAGATAGGTTCTACTCACTTGGTACTATGCCTCTAGTATCTTATCTATCATTTGAGCAGTGTATTCATCTTCAAATTTCACATTCACAGATTCTTCAACTGTTTGAGAGTTCTTGTTGAAGACTTGGTAAGTTTTGCTTGATGTGGAATATCTCAAGAATACTCTTTCATATGATCTTTCACCAAACCTACACGACCGATCATTTGAGTTTTTAAGAATGTAGCATTTGTACCCAAATATATGAAAGTATGAAATATTTGGTTTCTTTCTATTGTAAAGCTCATAGGAGATTTTCTCAAGTAATGGTGTGAGAAAGACACGGTTTATAACATAGCAAGCAGTAAAAACTGTTTCAGCCCAAAAATAGGACGAAGCGTTGTTTTCAATCAAAAGAGTTCGTATCATTTCTTGCAAAAAATGATTCTTTCTTTCAACTTCATTTTCTGTCGAGTGTATGGAGATGAAAAATTATGTTGAAAATCATTTTGATCATGTAATTTTGCAAAGTATTGATTTTCAAATTTCCCCCATGATTTTTTTTATGCTTAAAATTGAGTAACTTTTTAAATTTTGAACTTTCTTAGAAAAGGTTTCAAAGTATGGAAATGCATCACTCTTATGTGCAAGAAAGAAGTGTATCTGGTATAATCATCCACAATAACTAAGCAGTATTTCTTACCTCTAATACTCTGTGTTCAAGTGTGTCCGAAGATATCCATATGTAATAAATGCAGAGCAGGGTTAATAGAAACTTTATTTTATGGATTTGTAAGAATTTCTTACTTGTTTACAAAGTGTACAAGTTTCACAATGCTTAATCCTTTCAAATTTAACACATGGGAGACCTCTACTAACTTCTTTTTGGAGAGCTTTGAGATTTGCTTGAGGCTTATGTGTCCCAACATCCTGTGCCAAAGTTCTGGATCGTCTTTGACAGATAAAAGATTTTTCTTCCTTAAACGATGTCCAGAAGATGCATATTGCCATGTCTTTGTCCATTAAACGAAGATTCATTATCTCTGGTTGTACTTGAGCACTTATTTTCTGCAAAAATAACTTTATATCCAACGTCGCACAATTGGCTAATACTAATGAGATTGAAATTCAAACCCTTGACCAATGAAACTTCATTAATATGAAGGTTGCCAATCTTCGCGGTTTTTTTGCCAATAATTGTTCCTTTGTTATTGCCACCAAAGGTGTCATGCCCCGCGCCCCGGGCAGGAGCACGCGATTCCCTGTAAGCAAATCAAATATATTTTGCTGTCCCAAGATCCACTAACAAGTCAAGAGACATGATATATATACCAAGCATGCGGAAACAATAACGAAATAACTCCCCCGCACAAAATATGAAGTCGGACCTGGATAGCACAAATACTGTCATACATAAAATCCAACTGTTCATACAGACGCATAACTACTAGATCTGCCAACAAGAGGGGTGATGAGGTAAATACACAAAAGAGTCCATCATCATCATACAACAAGAGACAGGGTCGGGATCGTCACCAAAAGATCAACTGATAAGCTGGGAGCTCTGAAGATGAGCAGCTGGAGTCCTCGGTCTCCTCTGCGTACTTCGTGGGCTCATATTCTGAGAAGGTCTTCGAACGAACCTCGATGGTGTCCTCCATAGTCTCATCAGCAGATGGCTTTACAAGATCCTCCTCAGTTACCTTGACCACAATAACCTCTTCCTCCGTGTTCTCTATGGTTGGGGTCCTCTCCAGTCCATTCCTCGAACAGACAACGGACCCCTCAGCCTGGTCTAAATCTCGGGTGAGATGGTACCAACTAGGGACAACTCCCTAGGGTACTTATTAGGCTTTAGCGGCCCGGTAGACACATTCTCGACTTTCCTGAACCAGGTCTCATACCTGTAAGGCTTCCAACTAGTACTACCCTCGTCTACCCAAACTACGGTACACTTCTAGACATAAATGGTTCCCTGTCCGTCAGGGAACTCATCAAAATAGATGGACATCTCCTTAGGGTTGCCAAAACTTATGGGCCACATCTTCAAGGCCCAAGATCTGTAAAAAGGGGTCCCCAAAGGGGTGAGATTAACATCTCAGTAAAAGAGTCCTAACCCTAGGTTAGGCCGATCATCCGCTCAGACAGTCACATACCCCAATAATTCAAACTTATAGACATACGAGGCAATGCAAAAATAAATAACAACACACGAACGGCAGGCATATAATTATGGCACATAATACATTCAAATGATCATACACGACTCATCCTGTCACATCACCACAATCATCTCTTCGTACCTGCCTCATTCTCTTGCCCGCGATTAGATCGCATCAGGCTCGGTTCGCGTAAACTCATCAGACCATCATTGACAACTCACGTAAATGCATAAGGTTTCAATGATACTTCAGGCCAGTGTCGACACTTCACATCTTCGTCCCGCGTTTCAGCCCATCCGGACCGTGGCCTTTTCAACCCCGCGTCTCGTACGCCTCAGGGTGCCACACAACTCCAACCCTGCGCCTCAACATCTCAAGGTACTCATTCCACCACCCCGCGTCTCATACGCATTAAGGTCTCGTCATGTCTCACTCATGCCATGATTCTCAATTCATTTCACATTTATAATGTAATGTGCAACTCAAACACAACCATACACCCATGACATGCAAGACAATCAAAGTGACACTCATACATGGCAGGTAATTCAAACACAAGCAATAACACACATTAACCCCCTATCCATCTTAGGACGTACCAAGAACATTCATCTTGGAATCTCTCACAAATTAATCAAATTATCGCCCGACTCACCCAATTGAGTCCAATATTCCTATCCTAAGTTTAGGATTCCTTTACTTTGAGTTTGATGTCACAGAGGTCTTCTTCTCAAGTCCTCAATAATTTGGTCTCAATGGTCCAAGAGCAAACCCACCGCGCAACCTGGGAAATTCCAACCAATCGTCAATTTTCCTTGTATAATTCACCCATCCATGAATCACAAACTTCCATAACACAATCCTTACCATTCTAGCATATCTTAATCACCAATTTGAGACTTAAAAATGACCTATCTCAGCCTTCACAAAATCGATCTTGCACAGAACCAAACCGGCTATTTTCGGTTCTGTGCAAACCAGGCATGTCCAGCCTTTAATCCACTCTAAATTCATCATGTAATCACTAACCTACTTGCTAACATATCTATTTAAGGGTCTAAGAGTCTCACCGAAGATTTGAGGTTGTGTCATCGCCGGAATCCCTTCGAAAGTCATCGATTCCTTCAAGACTGCAACCGGCAAGTTCTGTCCAATGTTCACAAGACCCATTTGGGGTCAAAACTCTATCAAATTGAGCTCAAATTTTTATCACAAATCACTAAACGAGTCCCATAGATCTCCACAAAATTTGGTCACAATAGTCCAACTTTTTGAGGTCCTGAAGGGTAAGAAACTCTACCTACCTCAGATTGCGTCGATTTCCGTCAGCTTCCGAGAGAATGGTTGGCCAGAGCTCCTCGGTGGTTCGATCGACACGCTTCCACTTCGAGGAGGTCGGCAAGAGATGGGGCTAGGCGTGGATGGTCAGTTTGCCAACTGATGGTCACCGGATAAGCTTGTCGACGACAGCGAATGGCGAGGTAGAAGTTGGTCGTCAGCGGCGGTAGAGAAGAGGAAGAAGAAGATGAAGTCTCGGTGGTTTGAGGGGTGTATGGCGGGCCGAAAATGAGAGGAGAGAGAGAGAAAAAGAGTTATATTCAAGGTTCAAGGTCAAAGGTTGAATGGTAGTTGGACAATAGTGGACAAGACCACTCCTTTTGCTCATCCATTGACACTTGTCCTAAGTATCAATCAAGGGTGATCCAATGGCCAAAATGTCTCTAAATTTTCCATGGCTCTTGGGGGGTATAGAAGACCAAAATGCCCTTCTTCAATTGTATAAGCAAGGCTAGAACTTTGAGGGGCACAATGGTAATTTTACCCCCGACGTCCGGAACGTCGTTTTTCTCAATCCAATATTCTTCGACATGGCGACGGCCAATCCAAAAATGACATTGGAATTTTTGATTCTCCATTTTTAATTTTCAAGACTCTTTTCTGATTATTTTCTCTATCAGACGTGGTTCCAGCCTATTCCGAACCGACAGGCGGCTTTTGCAGACTTTACGCGTTTCGACCCTGTGATTCATATCACATTTAGGGCCCGTCAATTCATGGCGACTTTGGTTGTCATGTAATTGTGAGGGTCTATCACTATTTCCTATGGTTTCGATCGTCACTGTCTGATTTAGAAAAATTTTACAAATTATACATTGATTAAAAGGCATCACTCGCGCTCCAATCGTATAACGCTAGCAATGCATTCCTTAATCGTTCTTAGATCGATCTTTTATGGTTCTAAATGTCCCATCGACATTCCTTATGGTCAAATTTCCTATTCGAATTCCCTATGTCTACGTATCTTGTCTCACGTTAGCCTTTCCCTTTTTGGTCAATCTACTCGAATTGATCAGGTTCGAGCGAGATATTGCTGAAACACATCAATAGATATATTTATAATTAATGAGTCTGAAAATGACTGAGGAATCGAGATGTCACAAAAGGAAACATTTCCTCCGTCGAACATCTCAAAATTGATAAATGTTGTGGCACCTCCAGTCATGTGTCTCGAGCATCCAATATCAAGGTACCATTTATTTTTCCTTTTCATTGGTACCTGCAATAATCAATAGAACTCAAGTTTTCTTTTGTACCCAAATCTGTTTAGGTCCTTTGGGGTTAACAACATTTGCATATCTAAGAATATCTTGAATTGGCCTTTTGACATTAGAACAATAGCTTCTAGAATGTCTTGTATCACCATAGTTTGAACATTTATAAACTGTTTCCTAAGATGACTCTTATAAAAATGCTTAGGAGGTCTTTTCCTAAATCTTTCCTTTACTTCAGGAAATTGATTTTTCACATCACTTTCCTTTTAGAAACTCAATCCTGATTTGTTATAATATGGAACTTGTATGAAAAGTACGTGTTGTGGTGTCTTTGACCCGGATGAGAATTTCTTATGAATATTCAAAGTTTCCTTTTTTAAGGAGATATTTTCTTTTTCAAAAAGATCTTTTTCTTCTTTCAATGAATTTCTTTCTTCTTTAAAAAGATCTCTTTCGTTTTTTTAGGAAATACTTTCTTTATCTAGAATTTCAATTCTTGATTTCAATGAGGTATTTTTCTTGGAGACAAAATCAAAATTTTCTTTTATTTGAAAAAATTCTTTTTCAAAAAAGCTAATCTTTTCCTTTTGAGAAACCTCTCTTTGTTTGGAAATAGCTACTTCTTTTTTCATTTTGGAAAGTCTTTTGAGAGTAACTTTATATTCTAAACATAGTTTATCTATGTATGCAGATACCTCAAAAGAAATTTTTGAATGAGTTAGCTCGAGATCATCATCTGAGTCTACCATGAGACAAATATTTGCGTATTTCTCATCACTTTCACATTTTGTATCCCTCCAAGTCCCTACTTTCAAGACTTTCTTGAATTTTTCATCCACGTCTTTTTTCTTTAACAGAGGGCAATTTGATTTATTGTGGCCTCTCTTTTTGGATTGTAGATGACTTATTGGCTTTCATTTTTTGTCTCAAATGATCTTTTCTGATCATATTTTTGAGATCCTTTTTGTCTTTAAAATTTCTGCCTTTACTTGCCATTCTTTTGAATCTTCTCACCATGAACGCTAGTTCCTCATTGCCTTCATTCTCAGAATTTGAAACAGCAGAATCAGCATTAGATCTCAAAGTAGTGGATTTCTTATCTTTTGACATGGTTTCTTCATTGATTCTTTCTTCCTCATAGGATTGAAGAGTTCCAATAAGCTCGTCCATAGATAAATGTGATATCTTTTGAGTCTCTCGAATGGATGTTTTGACGTTGTCTCATTCCTTCGTGAGAGCTCTTAGCAGTTTATTGACTCTCATCAATCCAGACACTAGTTGCCATGATATGTGAGGCCATTCACTATTTTAGTGAATCTGTCGAACATTTTTTTTTCACAGTTTCTCCGGGCTTCATTTTGAATGCTTCATACTAGCCGAGAAGAAAACTGACTTTAGTCTCCTTGACTCTGTCTATTCCTTCATATGTAATATAGAGCTTGTCCCAAATCTCTTTAGATGAGGAACAATCTACAATACGTTTATATTTAGTATGAGATAAAGCATTATAAAATGAGTAAATAGCCTTTCCATCGAGAATATCTCTCTTGGCAATTTCAGTGGCCAATAGAATGGAAGTTGGCGTTGAATTATTATCACCTACATTTGATCTGTTTGTGACATTTGCAGTTGGATTCACTCCTAATTGTAGAAAATTCCAAATTTGGGGATCTTGGCATTTAATATATGTCTTGAATTTGTTTTGTCGTTTACTGTACTCTTTCCCTTCAAAGTATGGTGACCTGTTATTGCTGCCACCTTCGATCCATGAGGGAGAGAGATTGTGTGACATTCTAATTTTTTCTGTCATTTCGAGACTTATTAATGAAAATATATCCAACGATGTGTTTCAATCATATCTCACTCGAATTTGATCAATCCCGAGTTAACTGACTAAAAGGGAAAGGCTAACGCGAGATAAGGTACATGGACCTAGGGAACTCGAGTAAGAAAAGATATTTTGACCATAAGGATTGTCGAGGGGATATTTAGAGCCATAAGAGGCCGATCTAAAAACGATTAAGGAATGTATTGCTAGCGTTTTAGGATTGGAGCGAGGGTGATGCCGCCTAACCAATGCATAATCTATAAAATTTTCCTAAATCGAACGATAACAATCGAGACCGTCGAAACTAGTAATACACCCTCGCAATTACATGACAACCAAAGTCGCCATGAACTGACGAGTTCTAAGTGTGATATGAATCACAGAGTCGATAAGCGAAACGTTTGCAAAAACCACCCGTCAGTTCGGAATATGTTTTAATCACATATGACAGAGAAACGATTCAGAGACGAGTCTTGAAATTAGAAAATGAAAAATCAAGAATTCCAATATTATAATTGGATTGGACGTTGCCTCATCAAAGAAGATTTGAATCAGAAAAATGACGTTCCAGACGTCGAGGGTACAATTACCCTTTTGGCCCTCAAGTCTTGACCTTGCCTTAACAAACGGATAAGGGTATTTTGATCAATGACACCCACTCTATAGCTGCTGAAAATTAGAGAAAATGACAACCCTTGGAAGAAAAATGATGGACATGTAGACAAGTGTCATTGGATGCTCAATTGGCATTTAATAACTTATTTTTAACCTACAATTCCACTTGAGTTGACTCTCAATTTGATGCATAGCTCTCTCTCACTCCCTCATTCTGCCGAAAGACCCCTTCTCCATAGCCATCTTCTTCTTCCTTTCCTCTTCTTCTCTTCGGTCGAGAGCAGCCTCGCCCAACCGAGCCGCAGCCGCCACTTCGTACCGCTCGAACGCTACCGTCGACGACCTCCAACCACTGAACCGACCACCCTCACCTTCTTCATCCTCTTGCCGACCACCTCCAAGTGGTAGTTCGACATTTGACCCACCGAGAAGCACCGGCCAGCCGTTTTCCCACGAGTCAAAGGAATCCGTCGCAACTGGAGGTAAGTCGACTTTTGAGATCCATAGGACTTCAAATTGTCCTAATATTTTGGGCAAATTTTGTGGACATCTAGAAAACTCATATACTGAGTTGTGATAAAAATTTGGGCTGAATTTGATGGAGTTTTGACCCCAAATGAGTGTTGTGTTTGAAGGGCAGAAACTGACCCGGCGAGGACTCGAAGGAACTGAACCCATTCGTAGATCATTTGACATCGCCTTGAGTTCAAAATTTTGGTGAGGCTTTCCAACATGTAAAACTATGTGTTAGCAAGTAGATTAACGAATAAATTGAGGATTTAGAATAGTTTATGGGCTAATTAGTTGGGAACTAAATAGAATCAAAAATGCCCTGTTTGGTTTTGTTCTTGCAGAGATCATAGGGGTTGTTTGGGATTCAATTGAGCTCAAATTTCATCATTGAAACATACTAGAATGTCGATGGATGTGTTATTAAGTTTTATACTTGATGGTTCGATGATTGGACGATGAAATATTGACGGAACGGATGGAATTTTATTAGGTACAAAGCTTCCTTGTTTTGGAAACCTTGGAACTAATTACTTGAGGTGCTTGGAAAGGGAAATTTGTTGATTTTAGCACAAAGTAAGAAGTTCCTAAATCTTGGCTCGGAGGATTGGACTCAACTGGGTGATTTGGGTGCGGATTGAGTTAGTTTTCGTGAGTTATGGCATAATTGTTTAATTTTCGTCATGGTGGATGGATGATTGCTTGAATGCTTGCTTAATACATATGCCATGAATTGATTACCTTGTGTGAGTGATAAAATTGATTGCCTTGCATGCCATAGATTTCTAGCTCGATGCGTGAACTTGTGCTTGATCATGATGTTTGACTTAAAATGATATCTGGCATGCATGAGGATTTGTGATACCCTAAGGTGTTGAGACGCAGGGTTGTGTTGAATTGTACCCTAATGCATTGAGACGCGGAGTTGAAATGGCCAATGTCCTGATACGTTGGGATGTGGGACAAGAATGAATATGTGTCGACACAGTCTTGGAATGACATTTGGAAACCTGATGCGTTTACACAGGTTTACCAATATGATGGTCTGAGGCATAATTACGTGAATCGAGCCTGAGGCGTTTTAAACGCAGACGAGAACCATGAGGAAGTTAGAAGGGTGGAATCTGTGGCTTGATCTAATATCGCCATACCTGACTTGATTGACATGATATGATGCTATTATTGTGTGGTCGACGAGCGCTTGCATCTCTGTGGTATATTGACTGATGAGTGCATTATATTGCTGAGTGCATATTCTTGCTCATGATTGCATTCATCTAGGCGTACAGTCGGCTTGACTTAGGGTTAGGACCTATCTTACTAAGATGTGAATCTCACCCCGTTGCGGGACTCCATTTCCAGATCCTAGATCGTGAGAATGCTGCCGACCCGACTAGGTGACCTGAAAGAGATGACTGTGTATTTTGACGATTTCCTAGACTGACAGGGAACTATGTACGTTAGAAAGTGTACAATAAGTTGGGTCGATGAGGGTGAAAGGACTAGAAGCATCACAGGTTTGAGCTTGATTTCGTAGGGAAGGCAAGGTTACTACTGGACCACTGAAGTCTACTAAGGTACCCCGTAGGGTTATTCCTAATTGGTGTCGTCCCACTTGAGATTCTGTGGAGCCCGAGGGATCTGTAGCTGGTTCAAGGAACATTCTCGAGAAGACCCCAACCCTGAAAGACACCGTTGAAGTGATTGAGATTGATGCCTTAGTGGGTAATCTGGTGGAGCAGCCAGAAGACGAGACGATGGAGGATACCATAGAGGTACGCTCTGAGACTTGCTCGAAGTACAAGCCTGTCAAGGATCCTGAGGAGACTGACGACTCTAGCAGTTCGACTTAGTGGTCTCTAACTTGCTGTAGTTTTCTTTTGATGACGGTCTCGTAGGCCAGTTTCTCTTGAAGACTTGTTATGGATGTCATGTGACGGAGTATCGTTACCCCGACCCATATGTAGGACTAATTCTCCTACGCTTTACAAACTCTTGGAATGTTATGTATACATGTTATGTTCTCGCTATCCAAGTTCCTATAGATGTTTATACATAGCAGTATATGACATCGATTCTGCATGCTTCTTTTATTGTACATCTCTCGATAATTGAATCTTGAGACTCGAGAGTTCGCTTGTAGGGAGTCGCGCTCGTGCCCGGGTTGCAGGGCGTGACATCCCGGCTTGCTTGGTATCAGAGCAAGGTCAACTCAATCCAAAGTTGATTAAGGATTGAAGTAACAAGAAGGAGTAAGTTGGGATAGGATGGATAGCAAAACCTTAGGAGACTCGTTAGAGTTAGGCACTAAATGCATGGCATATGCTTGGCGCATGTGATTGACATTTGGTCTTGACAAGATTGTGGTGATTTATGAGGATTAAGTTCCATGTTTAGCGCTGAAAGTCATTTCGGGATTTTGGTTTGTTGAGTAAATGAGAAAGTCTAGTTTTGGTGAACCGTTGAAGTGAACGGAATTGAAAAATGGCCATAGACTGTTTATTGAAGTGCCTCTGGAAATAGTTGTGTGGGAGGTTGTTATGCTTTGACTGCTTCTTTCAGACCTAGTTTAGTATCGTTGGACTTGATTAGATGAATAAGTCACTAATTTCGTGGTGGAATTATGGTGGTCCAAGCATAGTAAAAGTATACCAGAAGGAGTAATTCGCTTAGAAGACCTAGAAGACCCAATAGTGGAGCCTCTAGTTCGAGGCCACCTGTGGCGGAAGACCCGAGAATGCACAGAGTGCTAACGGCACTTGAAAGGATCGGCGACCTCATCGACAGACAAACCCAAAATAGGGATGTTGCCATAGCTCAAGTGGTGGGAGCCGCAATAGCCGCTATCAACGCTAATAACAGTAATAATGGAGGCAACAGGAACAACGAAGATCATGACCAGGGCAATGAGGTAGGAAATGCCCAGGAGGAAGTTGTTGTGGCCAGGCAGATAAGCCAACTAGTTGAACAATTTATCAAATTGAAACCAACCTAGTTCGATGGACTGGAAACCCTAAATTGGCGCCAAGGTGGATAGAGAAACTGGAGAAAGCTTTCGGAGTACTGAGATGTACATATGAAGAAAAAGTACTATTGGCGATGTACCAACTGGAAGGTACTGCTAATAACTGGTGAACTACTACCAAGAATGGAGTCTTTTCGGAAAGGATAACCTTGACCTGGAATGCCTTTACCACAGTAATCAATGACAAGTACTTCTTTGAGACCGCTCGAGAAACGAAGCAAGTGGAGTTCTTACAGTTACGTCAGAATCATCTGACAATGGACCAATATGAAGCGGAGTTCTCTAGACTTTCAAGATATGCGCCCCGATCGGTAAAGGATCCCCTAGAGAAGGCGCGGAGATTTCGGGATGGACTGAGGCTTGAACTTCGTAGCCAGATGATAGCTCTGAACCTAATGACCTATAAAGAAATCTATGAATGGGGACAGATGATTGAGAGGGACCTGAAGGAGAGGAATGCCACATCTGGATCGCAGTTCAATTCATTCAGAGATAACCACCAGGCCGGCAAAAGACCTATGGCTGGCAATAGACGTTTCGTCCCTCCAGTAAGAGAGAACATAGTGAAGCCGCTGAACCTAATGAACTGGAATTACTGCCTCTGTGGTAGAAGACATGGTAACGGACTTTGTCCGACAAGGACTGAAGCGTGCTTCAAATGTGGTCAGATGAGCCATCAGATGAAAACTTGCCCGAACTAAGCCCTAGCAAATAGACCTCAAGGGCAACAACCACAGGCAGGACCGTCAACTACCACTCTTTAGAGTGACCAGAACCGACCCCCAGCTCAGCGAAGAGTCTATGTAGTGGCACTAGGGAAAAGGAAGAAGCGCCTGGTGTGATCATAGGTACTGTTTATTTGTGTGACCAAGTTTCCTATGCTTTGTTTGATCCTAGCCCATCACACTCATTTGTGTTTGCTCGCTTTGCTGATTTAGTTGATATGGAGTTGAAACCGTTGAGTGTAATTTTGCATATTGCTACTCCGTTGAGGGATAACGTGTTGATTTCATTGGGATGTGTTGATTATAAAATCGTAATTGACAATAGTAAAGAGAGTATAGACTTGGTTGTATTGTCCATGTATGGCTTTGATGTAATCATAGGAATGGATTGGCTGGGTAAGCAAAGGGCAGTAGTTGATTGTGGTAGTAGGATAATCCATTTCTATCTAGATGGCTACCCAAATTTCGAATTTGTGGGAAGTCGAGGAGGGACCTCGATTCCTTTAGTCTCGTCTCTTGAAGTGACAAAACTGATAATCGAATGATATCAGGCTCACTTAGTCGCAGTTATGGACACGACTACCGAGGAGCCTAAATTAGAAAGTATTCCGATAGTGCGTGAGGTTTCTAATGTTTTCCCCCCAAGAGCTACCAGGGTTGCCACCAAAGCAAGAAATTGAATTTGTGATCGAGTTAGCTCCTGGAACGGAGCAGATATCGAAGGCACCCTATAGAATGTCCTTATCAGAATTGAAAGAGTTAAAAGTGCAAATGCAAGAATTAATGGATAAAGGATTTATTCGACCGAGTGCTTCACCGTGGGGAGCGCCGGTGTTGTTTGTGAGGAAAAAGGATGGGTCTTTACGTTTATGCATTAACTACAGACAGTTGAACCAAGTGACTATAAAGAATAAGTACCCACTGTCGAGAATTGATGACTTATTTGATCAATTGCAAGGAGCTGCGGTATTCTCTAAAATTGACCTAAGGACCGGGTATCATCAGTTGAGAATTAAGAAGGAAGACATACCTAAAACCGCTTTTAGGACAAGGAATGGTCAATACGAATTCACTGTGATGCCTTTTGGACTGACCAATGCTCCAACTGTATTCATGGATATGATGCATCGAGTATTCAAAGAATTCTTGAATAGGTTTGTTATCATCTTTATTGATGATATTTTGATTTACTCAAAGAATAATGAAGAGCACGTGGAGCATTTGAGGATTGTTTTACAGACTCTGAGGGAACACTCGCTTTACGCTAAGTTTAGCAAATGCGAGTTTTGACTGAATAAAATAGCATTTCTTGGCCATGTGGTATCTGGAGAAGGTATTAATGTGGATCCTACGAAGATCGAAGCCGTTATGAATTGGCTTAGGCCTGCTACGGTCACGGAAGTCCAAAGTTTCTTAGGATTGGCGAGATATTACAAACGTTTCGTGGAGAAGTTTTCATCTATAGCTATTTCACTGACGAGATTGACTAAGAAAGAAATGAAGTTCGAATAGACGGAAAGTGTGAAAGGAGTATTCAAGAGCTCAAGTATCAGTTAACGACCGCACCAGTATTAACGATTCCCTCAGGACCTGAAGGCTATGAAATATATAGCGATGCTTCGCTAAAGGGACTGGGTTGTGTGCTAATGCAACATGAAAGAGTGGTTGCCTACGCGTCCCGACAATTGAGACCGCACTAGATGAATTATCCGACTCATGATTTGGAACTGGTAACGATCATCGCTTTGAAGATCTGGAGGCATTATTTGTGTGGTGAGAAGTTTCAGATTTATATAGATCACCAAAATCTGAAGCATCTATTCTCCTAGAAGGCACTGAACGTGAGACAACATCGATGGATGGGACTGCTTAAGGATTATGATTGCGACATATTTTATCACCCTAGGAAAGCGAACAGAGTCGCGGATGCGCTCTGTCGGAAATCGAGTATTGCTTGCCTATTGGTAAAAGGATGGTCGTTATTTGAAAATTTGAGGGATTCTAAATTCAGATTGGATTTTTGTCAGCTATCCAGTTTGGTAGCCACACTGAGAATAGAACCCGAGATCCAAGAAAGGATAAAAGTCTTGCAGCATAAGGACTTGGAAATTCAGAAAATCTTGGAGATGGACGCAACAAAAAGGAAGCCAGAGTTCCAAGTATTAAAGGATGAAATTTTGAAATTTTGAGGGCGTCCATGCGTACCGAAGGATGAAGAGCTTAGAGAAAGGATTTTATCAAAGGCTCACCGAAGCAATTATAGTATCCACCCAGGTAGCACAAAAATGTACCAGAACTTACGTCAGCATTATTGGTGGAACGGGATGAAGGTGGATGTAGGGAAGTACGTGACAAAGTACCTGACATGCCAATAGGTGAAGGCACAACACTGTAAACCTGGTGGATTGCTACAACCCTTAGAGATTCCTAAATGGAAATGGGAGTACGTAACGATGGATTTTGTAATGGGACTACCAAAGAGCCAAAGAGGCCACGATTCTATTTGGGTAGTCGTGGACAGTTTGACCAAGTCTGCACACTTCATTCCTGTGCGAAAGGCTTTCGCGATGGATAAGTATGCCGAATTGTATAGGCGGTAGATAGTGAGGTTACATGGAGTGCCTGTGACGATTACATTGGACCGAAATCCCAAGTTCACAGCGAACTTTTGGAAAAGTCTTCAAAATGCCATAGGAAATTGGCTTCTATTTAGTACAGCATACCATCGATAGACGGACGGACAATCGGAGAGGACGATTCAGACGCTCAAAAATATGTTACGAGCGTGTGTGATAGACTTCAAAGGTGGATGGGAAGATCAATTACATTTGGTGGAGTTCGCATATAATAACAGTTATCAGCAGAGTATTCGAATGACACCTTTTGAGGCACTCTATGGAAGGGCTTGTAGGACGCCTATTTGCTGGGACACAGTTGAAGAAAAAAGTATTACAGGCCCAGAGTTGATAGAGCAATCGGTGGAAGCAGTGAAGATAATCCGGGATAGGCGAAAAACAGCATAGAGTCGTCAGAAAAGTTATGCGGATAAACGACGTAAACCCCTGGAGTTTCAAATAGGTGATCATATTTTCCTTAAGGTATCGCCAATGAGAGGATTATCTCGATTTGGAAAGAAAGGGAAACTAAGTCTATGGTACGTAGGACCTTTCGAGATTTTGGAACGAATTGGGACCTTGGCTTACAGGCTTACCTCACCGCCTAACTTATCCTAAGTACACAACGTCTTCCATGTGTCAATGCTATGGAAGTACGAGTCGGACTCGACGCATATACTGGATTACGAGGTTATTGAAGTGGATGACAGAGTATCCTACGTAGAAAAGCCAATCAAGATCGAAGATCGAAAGGAGCATATTCTAAGGAATAAGATGATTCCATTTGTCAATATCGTTTGGAAGCACTATGGAACCGAAGTCGCTACGTGGGAAAACGAGGAAACGATGAGGTGTCAATACCCCCATTTATTTGGATAGTTGGGTTTATTGTAAATTTCGAGGATGAAATTTTTATAAGGGGGAAAGAGTTATGATATTCTGATTTTTTCTATCATTTCGAGACTTATTAATGAGAATATATCTAACGATGTGTTTCAGTCGTATCTCGCTTGAATCTGATCAATCTCAAGTTAACTGACCAAAAGGGAAAGGTTAACGCGAAACATGGTACGTGGACCTAGGAAACTCGAGTAGAAAAAAGGCACTTTGACCATAAAGATTGTCGAGGGGATATTTAGAGCCATAAGAAGCCGATCTAAGAATGATTAAGGAATACATTGCTAGCGTTATACAATTGGAGCGCGGGGGATGCCGCTTAACCAATGCATAATTTGCAAAAAAAATTCTAAATCGAATGATGACGATCGAGACCGTTGGAACTAGTAATAGACCCTCGCAATTACATGACAACCAAAGTCGCTATGAACTGACGAGCCCTAAATGTGATATGAATCATAGAATCGATACGCGTAACGTCTGCAAAAGCCACCCGTCAGTTCAGAATATGCTGGAATCACATCTGACAGAGAAACAATTCAGATACGAGTCTCGAAATTAGAAAATGGAAAATCAAGAATTCCAACGTTATAATTGGATTGGACGTCGCCTCATCGAAGAAGATTTGAATCGGAAAAACGACGTTCCGGACGTCGAGGATAAAATTACCATTTTGCCCTTCAAGTCTTGACCTTGCCTTAATAAATGATAATGGCATTTTGGTCATTGACACCCCCTCTATAGCTACCAAAAATTAGAGAAAATGACAGCCCTTGGATGAAAAATTGAAGGACATGTGGACAAGTGTCATTAGATGCTCAATTGGCATTTAATAACTCACTTGTAAACTACCATTCCACTTGGGTTGACTCTTAATTTGGTGTATGGTTCTCTCTCACTCCCTCATTCTGTCGAAAGACCCTTCTTCCATAGCCATCTTCTTCTTCCTTTCCTCTTCTTCTCTTCGGCCGAGAGCAGCCTCGCCCGATCACGCCGCCACCTCCACTTCGCGTCACTCGAGCGCCAGCGCCGACGAACTCCAACCATTAAGCCAATCACCCTCACCTTCTTCATCCATTTGCCGACCACCTTTAAGTGGTAGTTCGGCGTTTGACCCACCGGGGAGCACCGGCCAACCGTTTTCCTGTGAGTCGACGGAATCCGTCGCAGCTGGAGGTAAGTCAACTTTTGAGATCCATAGGACTTCAAATTGTCCCAATCTTTTGGTTAAATTTTGTGGACATCTAGGACACTCATATACTGACTTTTGGTAAAAATTTGGGCTGAATTTGATGGAGTTTTGACCCCAAATGAGTATTGTGTTTGAAGGGCAGAAACTGACCCAGCAAGGACTCGGAGGACCGAACCCGTTCGTAGATCATTTGATGTCGCCTTGAGTTCAAACTTTCGATGATTCTTCCCAACATGTAGAACTATTTGTTAGCAAGTAGATTAACGGATAATTTGAGGATTTAGAATAGTTTAGGGGCTGATTAGTTGGGAACTAATAGAACCGAAAATGCCATGTTCGGTTCTATTCTTGCCGAGATCATGGGGGTTGTTTGGGATTTAATTGAGCTCAAATTTCACCATTGAGACGTACTAGAATATCGATGGATGTGTTATTAAGGTTTATACTTGATGGTTTGATGATTGGACGAAGAAATATTGACGAAACGGGTGGAATTCTATTAGGTACAAAACTGCCCTGTTTTGGAACACTTGGAGCCGATTACTTGAGGTGCTTGGAAAGGGAAATTTATTGATTTTAGCACAACGTAAAAAGTTCCTAAACCTTGGCTAGGAGGATTGGATTCGACTGGGTGATTTGGGTGCGGATTGAGTTAGTTTTCATGAGTTATGGCATAATTATTTAATGTTCGTCATGGTGGATGGATGATTACTTGAATGCTTGCTTAATACATATGCCTTGAATTGATTGCCTTGTGTGAGTGATAAAATTGATTGCCTTGCATGCAATGGATATCTAGCTCGATGTGTGAGCTTGTGCTTGATCATGATGTTTGACTTGAAATAATATCTAGCATGCATAAGGATTTGTGATACCCTGAGGCATTGAGATGCGGGGTTGTGTTGAATTATACCCTGATGCATTGAGACGCGGGGTTGAAATGGCCAATGTCCTGATGCGTTGAAACGCGGGACGAGAATGAATATGTGTCAACACAGGCCTAGAATAACATTTGAAAACCTGATGCATTTATGCAGGTTTATCAATCTGAGGGTTTGAGACGTAATTACGTGGACCGAGCCTGAGGCGTTTTAAACGCGGGCGAGAATATTACTGTGTGGTCGACATACGCTTGCATCTCTGCAGCATATTGACTGATGTGTACATTATATTGCTGAGTGCATATTCATGTTCATGATTGCATTCATCTAGGTGTACAATTGGCCTGACTTAGGATTAGGACCTATCTTACTGAGATGTGAATCTCACCTCGTTGTGGGATTCCATTTTCAAATCCTAGACTGTGAAGATGCTGCCAACCGGACTAAGTGACTCGAAGGAGATGACTGCGTATTTTGACGAGTTCCCGGACGGACGGGAAACTATGTACGTTAGAAAGTGTACAGTAGCTTGGGTCGATGAGGGTGAAAAGGACTGGAATTCTCATAAGTCTGAGGCTTGGTTTCGTAGGGTAGGCGAGGTTACTACTGGACCACTAAGGTCTAATGAGGCACCCCATAGGATTATTCCTAATTGGTATCATCCCACTCGGGATTCTGTGGAGGCCGAGGGATCTGTAGCTGGTTCGAGGAACATTCTCGAGAGGACCCCAATCTTGGAAGGCACCGTTGAAGTGATTGAGATCAAAGCCTCAAAGGGTAATCTGGTGGAGCTGCCTGAAGACGAGATGATGGAGGATACCGTAGAGATACGTCTGAGACTTTCTCGGAGTACGAGCCTACCGAGGATGCCAAGGAGACTGACGACTCCAGCAGTTTAGCTTAGTGATCTCTAACTTGCTGCAGTTTTCTTTTGATGATGGTCTCGTAGGCCAGTTTCTCTTGAAGACTTATTATGGATGTCTTTTGACGCAGTACCGTTACCCCGACCCATCTGTAGGACTAGTTCTTCTGCGCTTTTATACGAACTCTTGAAATGTTATGTATACATGTTATGTTCTCGCTATTTAGGTTCCCATGGATGTTTGTATGGAGGAGTATATGATATCGCTTCTTCATGCTTCTTTTATTGTGCATCTCTCGATAACTGAATCTTGGGACTTGAGAATTCGCTTATTGGGAGTCAAGCTCGTGCCCGAGGTGCGGGGCGTGACAGATTGCTAGCCATAAAGATCATTAGCTCGGAAGTAAAAACACTTCACAAAATATAAGCACCTTGCTCTGATACTAATTGTTGTGACTAGCGTTATCACCTAGAAAGGGGTAAATAGATTATTGTCGTGCAATTTTCGAGATTTAATACGTAATTTAAATTGCATAAATGTTAATCTCAAAACTCAGATGTTCAAAACAGAATTTATCACTGTGTGAGCTGAGCATACAGTTCAAGTATTACAAGATATAAAATAAGATCAGAGTAGATGATAGAGAAAACTGCACATAAGATTTATAGTAGTTCGGTTTTGGTTGAACCTAAGTCCACTTTTTGGACTATCAGCCAATCGACTGGATTCCATTATTAAACTGCTAGAGGTTACACTTTAATGATCTCCCTTGAGACGCAGGATTTCACATCTAATGCTCAACACTTTTGTATACACATCCTCACAATTACAATGAATGGATAAAAAAGAATATAAGATTTAAAGTACTTTCGATCTAAGAATTAGGAACACTTTTTTCTCTTAACGCGAATCTTATTCTCTTCAGTTTTGAGATGTATGTTATACTCCACCTCCAATCCAACCGTTGTAAGGCATCCAGAAGAAATCTCTTAAAAATTTTTCGTTTAGACAAGACAATCACCAAAAAAAAATCTCATAGCCGTTGAGGATTGCCAAAGGAAAGTCTTCCCCGTTCGAATCAAATCGTCCATACAATTATGATCTTGGGTTTCCATAGGTGGATTCCTTTAATAGGCAAGTTCCGTTCGTCTCCTAAGATCCGCGTCCTTGATTGATCTTTATCCCCGAGAATATTTAAGAGCGATCCAGCTCGATTGTATCCGTTGTAGGACATCAATTAAGTACATCTTGAAGTCCTCTTCAAGTATTAATTATTGCTCATGAATACTCTCCCCAGATCTTGAGCATCATTCAAATGTCTGAGCCATCTCCGCTCAATGTCTAAGCTTGACACAGCATCTGAGTCCTCAGAAATAACATCTGAGCCAAATTTTTTTGCCAGATTCAATTCTGTGCATTCCCGCACTAAAGGACAATCTATAAAACAAGCATTCCACGGTATTATCTCAAAACTTAAAGTACTTTGATGCTTTGTCAACTTTAAATTCATCTAGGATTTTTCTCAACATCGAGTTACATCATGGCGTAAAGATATTACCAGTCAACAATACAAAACGAAAGATAGAACGATCACTATCAAGGCCTAAAGACAACACCAGCAGAGGAAGAAGATCAGGATTGAAAGAAACTCACCACTAAGGTCCAAAGGCTATGCCACAACCAAGGATAAGTAGCTTTTTGTTCACCACCGAGAAGTATCTACTCACCTAGGACAAAGATGTTGAAGTGTTTAAATTCAATTCGCAAAGAAGAATTTCATTCAATTAGCAAAGAAGAATTTCATTCATCAAATCAATCTCCTTTATGACGAAGAGCACTCCTCCTTTAATAAAGGGACGAAGGCAACGAAAAGAAAAAGAAACAAATAATCTTGCCCAAATCTAACGAAATGGAAAAGGAAATAAGATAATCTCGTCCACCAGCCTAGCATTGTAAATATCCTCCCTAAAAGATCTACCGAATCAAAAGAAATATCTCTAAATAATCTTTTATATATATTATTGGCTTTCAAATCAGCAATTAATTAGGCAAGTCGGATCATGATTGTGCCACCATCTAAGAGTTATATCTTCTAAACCGCTAACATCTGAGATTGCAATCGTCTGAGCCCTCTATCATCTGAGTACGCCATTAGACTGCATGTCAATGCAATCCATTGAAGCATGTTATGACCAAAATCAGCCTTGCCCTGAATAAACAATGATTGTGCAAAATTTGTGAGTGGAATCAAAGATTGCACGTTAATACCGGATATATCATTGGTGATGTCTTCATATGCTACCGCATAAAAAAAAAAAAAAACACATGTCCAATAACAAATGTTCAAAAAAATTAACAATCAGAACAATGAGATAAAGAGGTAAAGCTTGAATGGAGAAGGCATGATCAAATCCTGAACAGAGTCTAGTGTAATGAAATAATTTTTGCAAAGGCATATCTTATTTAGGAATAATTGAGTCTGGGTAGGATGAGGATTAGGCTAAAGATTTTTGGATGATTCAGGGTAGAGCCGAAACACTGCAATCTTGGACATTTGAGATATCTTCAAATTGATTTCTTCCTCCATCTTATTTAGCTTCTTTTCAGCCTGTTCGAGTTTCAGACATGTGAGATGGTATTTCTTTCTCACGTCCTCTTTGAAGCTCTGACCCTTTAGACTTAGCTGTTCTTTGATCTGATTCATTTCAATGTTTAACCCTATTCTAATTTCCTTTTATCGTCTTTGCATTCTCATTGTTTGAAGAGAATGTCCTAGAGTTTTTCTGTGTTTGAATTCTCTTCTTTCTTTTCTGAAATCCAGCAATTACACGGCTCCCCTTATCTCTTGGCACCTTCTTTCTGCATGATTTCTTTGTTTATTTCCTCATTCAATTGTGCAGACAAATTTTCCAGAGCGTGGCTTGGGTCCAAATTATTTTCTTCTACTACCATCCTTGCATATTCTGCTCTGGTCATATCCTACTCGTGCTCATTGCAGAATTTAATGAGATCTTTGAGCATAAAAGTCATCTAGGCTTGAGTCGATATCATGCTAGATTTCTTTTCCCTTCAACGAAACTTTATTTAACTCGTCCTTAGTTGGCTTAGATGCATTTTCAATCACATCTTCCTCTTAGACAAATCCGTTATTCCTTATCAAGGATTTTATGAAACCTTTGTTGTTTCCTTTCCCCTTAGCTTCTAGAACAACTTTTCTAATGACTCTGGCAAGTCTTTCTTTTTTCTCTTAAAATAAAAGATAGCTTATTTAGTAATGAGAGATTCTACCAGATTATTAAGCTATTCAGACTCTTGCTTCGTTGGATGTGAGCTTGTATGGACTAATGTGGACAGTGTAAAGTCTTGAGGAAATTTTAACAGCACGAGTTTTGAAAACTCTTTCGATTTTTGTTTGATGGCGTCCCTAAAATTGTTCATCCTTTTGCTTATTTAATCCACTTTGAGGAATGTAAGTCCTGGCTTTTAGGGTAGATTTTTCCTTAATTTTGTAACCTCATCCAACAGCTTTTCTTTCATCTGACCTGATTCTTGAAGAGTAACTCATACAGTTCTTGAGTTTGATGCTTCAACTCATTCTTGAAGTATAAGACATCTTTCAGTAATTCAAAGTTTGTATTCAGGTTCATCTCCTCATCTGCTTCTTCTGATCTAATTTTCATGTGCTTCCCTTGAGAATCAGCTTCCTGGTTGTTAGTTAGCCTTATTTCATCTTCAGTATCATCTTCTCTATTTTCTTCCATAAGGGTATGATATTCTTCTATCATCTCCTTATGGTGGACATCAACCAAATAGTTTCCTCTTCCTCTTCTCTTTCTTTTAAATTTGGCTTTGTCAAACCTTAAAATTTTTTATGGGAAAAGTTTCAAAAAAGGGCCCAAAATCGTTTCATTTTTTCAAATAAGGGCCCAAGTGAACATTGTTTCAAATAAGGGCCTGACGTGATCATGTAATTTCAAAAGATGGCCTAGAGTAAAGGGTATTTTCGTTATTTATCACTTTCATTGTTATCTTTTGATATGGACATCGAACCATATCAAGGAGGAGATACTAGAAATCCATTGTTCTATTCGCTTGGTCAAATTACTCGAGCAAGGGCAAGGGAATTCAAGCAAGGGCAAGGAAATTCAAGCAAACTATCGGCATCATGGTTCAAGATCATTGGAGTGGAGATGATTTTGATTCGAGAATTAAAGATTTTGAAGCTCCTTAGTGCAACACGATTACATTTAGCGTCACGAATTCTGAACGGATTTAGGGCTAACGAGCTCCGAATGAGCTCAAATTTGGTCGACTAAAGCAAAATGGTGTCCTGATCAATACTCATGGTTTAGTCATGAACTGCGATGGATTTCAGCCATTTGGCATCATTTAGATGGACTTTTAGGTCATTTTCTATTTTTAGGCGAATTTTTTTATTAATTAAGGTTATTTTCATCTTTTTTCCCTTTTAGGGTTAGCGCCATATATAAGGATGCTTATGAGTTTCTGAAAACACAACATTGATTCAAAATTTTATACAGATAGGTTTTCTCTTTTTCGAGTTCTCTTAAGGACTAGATCTTATCAAGGTTCCCTTGTGGCAATCAATCAACTTATCGAGCAAGGTCGCGGATTTTCTTATTTGTGGCGTCTACAGTATGGATTGGTTAACACAGATTCGTCAACAGGTCACGCTCATACCGAGATTACCAATCACAAGTTCGATTGGGGGTTGAGATTCGCAATTTGCAACCGTGGATCTTCGTAGAACGATCAGTTTCCGCAGCGATTCACATCATCTGGTATCAGAGCTGGTTCTACAAGGTCTAGTTATCCTACTTTTATTACTTTTTATTCAGTAATCTAGGATTTATAGAATTGGGGATGCGTTATTAAACCAATTAGGGTTCTAAATTATTTTTTCTGCGATATCAATTTTGATTTAGGGTTTTTTGGTCCTAGTTATTTTGATTGTATTTAGCTCGTAAAAAAAAAGAGTTTCGGCAAAAAAAAAATCAATGAAAAAAATGAAAGAAAAGGTATTAGTAAAAAGAAAAAGAAAACCGAACAAAAAAATAGAAAAAAGGCCGAAAAAAATCGAGAGTACGACTCATTTCTTTATTATTATTATTATTATTAGTTGGACCGAATAAAAAAAGTAGCAAAAATTGAATCTAAATTCAAATCTAGCAAAAGTTGTTGAATTGAGCAATATATTGCTAAATTGATCTTGTTTTGTGGTTTAGTTGACTGTTCTGAGGAGCTTGTGAGACTGGAATTATAGTCTGATAAAGAGCTTGAAAGAAGAAAACGAGAGGAAAAAGGCAAGAGTGTGTGAGTTTAATTGAGGGAATAAAAGGTCTAGATTGAGTTAAACACGAGGAGAGTAACAAACACCTTGAGCGAAACACGCGAGGGAGTGTAGTGAGATCTCTGTTATTTCTAACGCCATCTTGCAAGTTTAGACAAAAAAAATAAATCAAAGGGAGGATGGCACCAACCCAAGGGATAATGTAATTTTAGCATGCATCCAGCAGTTGAGCTTACAACTTGAAGCACTTAGCTGCCGAGTTGTGAGATGTGAGACGAGGCTTGATGGTGATCAAGAGCAACCACGAGGGAGGCCACAAAATCAGCAAGATGAGCCTAGGGCACAACCCAGATGACAGCGGCAATTTGACGATGAATATGTGTCCGATACGGAAGATAATCGAGACGGCAGGTTTGGGAGGAGAAACAGACGCCGAGAGTTCAGACATCGAGAGGATGATGAGCTTAACAATATCAAGATGAAGATTCCATATTTCCAAGGAAAGAATGATCCTGATGCATATCTAGAATGAGATAAATGAATAGAGATGGTATTTGACTGCCGGCGATATTTGGAGCTCAAGAAGGTAAAAATTGCAGCTGTTGAATTCACTGATTATGCTATAATTTGGTGGGATCAGCTTGTGAATAGCAGGAGACACAATGGTGAGAGACCGATAGAAATGTGGGATGAGATGAAAGCGGTGACGAGGAGGCGCTTCATACCAAGTCATTATCATAGAGACTTGTTCTATAAACTGCAAAATCTCACACAAAGTCACAAGAGCGTGAAAGAGTACCATAAAGAGATGGAGGTTGCCATGATCCGTGCTAATGTGGTAAAGGACCGTAAAACTACTATGTCACGATTCTTATGTGGTTTGAGCCGAGATATAGCAAGAGTGGTAGAGCTGCAACATTATGTCGAGTTGGAGGAATTGGTGGACAAAACTATCAAAATAGAAAGCAATTGAAGTTGGACCGAAATTATAAGAGTGGTGGAGGTTCAAGTTCGAATTGAAAACCCAATTGGAAGAGAGATGAAAAGCCGAATTGGAAGAGAAACAACACTAAGGTCGAAACTTCAAAGGAGAAGGAGAAAGTTGGCAAAGTTAGTTCGAATCCGGTTTCAGATAAAACTGAAAATCCTAACACTAGAACTCTTGAAATTAAATGTTTCAAGTGTTTAGGCAAGGGTCATATGGCGAATCAATGCCATAATAGGAGGGTGATGATAATGACTGGACTTGGAGATGTTCGATCTGAAAGTGACAAGGAGGAAGAGGATGTCATGCTGCCATTGGATGACTATAGCAATGTCGAGATGCTAGTCAATGGTGAATTGACGGTGATTAAACGTTCTCTTAGCATGCAAGTCAAGGAGGAGGAGTATTACCAGCAACGTGATAACTTGTTCCATATAAGATGTTTGGAGAATGGTAAGATTTGTAGTTTAGTTATTGATGGAGGTAGTTGTACAAATGTGGCAAGTTGTACTATGGTGAAGAAAGTAGGATTGAAGACTACAAAACACCCTATAGCATATAGACTTCAGTGGTTGAATGATAGTACTAAAGTGAAAGTGTCAAAACAAGTCCTAGTTTCATTTGAAATAGGGCGATATAAGGATGAGGTGGTGTATGATGTTGTACATATGCAAGTGGGACATCTTTTACTTGGTAGACCATGGCAATATGATTGGAGGGTACATCATGATAGGTACACTAACTGATATTCATTGATGATGAATCAGAAGACTTACACTTTGATGCCAATGACACCTACTAAGGTGTATGAAGATCAATTGACACTACAATGTGAGGCTGAGAAAGAGAGAAAAAGTGAGAAAACTGAGAGCTTGCGTGGAAAGTGTGAGACGCAAGGAAAATGAGAGGCTGAGAAAAACAGAGTGGTAAAAGCCTAGGGAAAAGCATAGAGAAAAGAATTTCTATGCAAGATCAAGTGAAGTGAGGAGAGCTTTGGTTCTGAACTGACCGATGCTTGTACTTTTTGTACAAGGAGGTTTTATTTACTATTTTTGATCTTGACCCAAGTTTGCCTAGTTCTGACGTATCTTTATTGCAGGAATTTGAAGATGTCTGTCCTAATGAGGTTCTTGGAGGTTTACCGCCGGTTCGAGACATAGAGCATCAAATCGACTTGATACCTGGTGCGTCATTACCTAACCGACCTGCATATCGAAGTAATCCCGATGAGACAAAGGAACTTCAGCGATAAGTTAGTGAATTACTGGAACGAGGATATATGCGAGAAAGTGTTAGTTCATGTGTTGTTCTTGTTTTATTAGTGCCAAAGAAAGATGAGACTTGGCGAATGTGTGTTGATTGACGAGTAATAAACAATATTACGGTAAAATATCGACATCATATTACTAGATTAGATGACATGTTAGATGAGTTACATGAAGTTTGCATATTTACTAAAATTGATTTGACAAGTGGCTATCATCAGATTAAGATGAAAGAAGGGGATGAATGAAAAACTCCATTTAAGACCAAGTAAGTATTGTATGAGTGGTTAGTCATGTCGTTTGGTTTAACTAATGCACCTAGTACTTTCATGAGACTTATGAATCATGTTCTGCGAATTTGTATTGGTCGATTTGTGGTTGTCTATTTTGATGATATCCTGATATATAGTCGGAGTTTTGATGACCATATTGAACATGTGCGAGCTGTTTTGCAGGTTTTAAGAGCTAAGAAATTATATGCTAATATAAAGAAGTGCTCTTTTGTGACTAACAAATTAGTATTTCTAGGATTTGTTGTTGGTGCTGATGGAATACAAGTTGATGAAGAAAAGGTGAAAGCAATTCGAGAGTGGCCGACACCTAAAACTGTAGGAGAGATGCGCAGCTTTCATGGCTTAGCCAGTTTCTATCGCAGATTTGTGAAGGATTTCAGCACCATCGCCGCACCTTTAACCGAAATCATCAAGAAGCACATGGGTTTCACGTGGGGAGAAGAGCAAGAGAGAGCATTCAATCTGTTGAAGGATAAGCTAACTAATACTCCTTTGTTATCTTTACCAAATTTCAGTGCTACTTTTGAAATAGAATGCGATGCTTCTAGTATAGGAATTAGAGCTATGTTGATGCAAGGAGGACATCCTATAGATTATTTCAGCGATAAGTTAAGTGGAGCAACATTGAATTATCCAACTTACAATAAGGAGATGTATGCTTTGGTGCGAGCTTTGGAGACTTGGCAACATTACCTATGGCCAAAGTAGTTCGTGATCCACACTGACCACGAGACATTAAAGTACTTGAGGGGACAGCAAAAGTTGGATAAAAGACATGCCAAATGGATGGAGTTCATCGAGACTTTTCCATACGTAATCAAGTACAAGAAAAGTAAGAAAAATGTGGTAACCGATGCATTTTCTCGAAGGTACGCAATTCTAACTACTTTAGGAGCAAAATGCTTAGATTTTGAGCATATTAAAGGTTTATACACCAATGATGATGACTTTAGAAGAGTGTTTGAAGCTTGTGAATCTGCTGCGTTTGAGAAATTTTATAGACATGACGGCTTTTTTTTCGTGAAAATAAGTTGTGTTTTCCTAAATGCTCTCTGCGTGAATTGTTTCCGCGAGAAGCGCAGAATGGTGGTTTAATAGGGCATTTTGGCATTAACAAAACTTATGAAGTGTTGCACAAATACTTTTATTGGCCACACATGAAGCGAAATGTCACACATGTTTGTGAGGGATGCATTACATGCAAGCAATCTAAGTCTACAACTAAATGACATAGTTTGTATACACCTTTGTCTATCCCAACGCATCATTGGGTTGATATTTCTATGGATTTTGTGTTAGAATTGCCTAGGTCTAAGCATGGTAGGGATTCTATTTATATGGTTGTAGATCGGTATTCAAATATGGCTCATTTTATACCCTGTCATAAATCTGATGATGCATCACATGTTGCTGATTTGTTTTTTTCGTGAGGTTGTGCGTTTACATGACATGCCTAAGTCCATTGTTTCTGATCGTGATACTAAATTTCTTAGTTGCTTTTGGAAGACGTTGTGGAAGAAATTAAGTACACAGTTTTTATTCTCTACTACGTGTCATCCACAAATTGATGGTCAAACTGAAGTAGTTAATAGAACTCTAGGGACATTGTTGCGTGCTATCATTAAAAAAAAACATTAAGTCTTGGGAAGATTGTTTACCGCATGTTGAGTTTGCATATAATAGGAGCGTGCATTCTGCTACTAAATTCACACCGTTTGAGGTTGTCTATGGTTTTAATCCGTTAACTCCATTAGATTTAACCCCTTTGTCTATTGATGAGCGTGTGGATTTAGATGGTGCTACAAAAGTCGAATTTGTGAAGACATTGCATGAGAAAACGCGGTTGAATATTGAGCACAAGACAGAGCAATATGCAAAGCAAGCTAACAAAGGCCGTAAGAAAGTAGTGTTTAAACCCGGCGATTGGGTATGGATTCATATGCATACGGAGCGTTTTCCCGAGCAGCGACGTTCTAAGTTATTACCATGAGGGGATGGACCATTCATGGAGTTGGAGAGGGTCAACGATAATGCCTACAAGCTTGATCTTTCAGGTGAGTATGGTATTAGTGCTATTTTTAATGTTATTGACTTGACTCTTTTCGATGCAGGTGGTGAATTGAGGGCAAATCCTTTGTACGAGAGAGAGAATAACGTGGACATCAAACCATATCGAGGAGGATGTGCTAGGGACCCATTGTTCTATCCGCTTGGTTCAATTACTCGAGCAAGGACAAGGAAATTCAAGCAAGCTGTCGGCATCATGGTTCAAGATCTTTGGAGTGGAGGTGATCTTGATTCCAGAATTGAATATTCTAAAACTCCTTGGTGCAACACGGTTACATTTAGCCTCACGAATTCTGAACGGATTTAGGGAAAACGAGCTCCGAATGGGCTCAAATTTGGTCGACTAACGCGAAACGATGTCCTGATCAATACTCATGGCATTTGGCCATGAACTCAATGGATTTCGGCTACTCGGCATCGTTTAGATGGACTTTTAGTTCATTTTCTATTTTTAGGCGAATTTTTTATTAATTAAGGTTATTTTCGTCTTTTAAATCGCGAATTTTCTTGTTCGTGACGTCTACAGCATGGATTGGTTGACACTGGCTCGTCAACAGGTCACGCTCATACCAAGATTACCAATCACAAGTTCGATTGTGGGTCGAGGTTCGCAATTCGTAATCCTTGGATCTTCGTAGAACAATCAGTTTCCACATAGATTCACATCATCTCTTTTTTCCGAAGGTCCTTAGATGCACCGGTACGAACAGAAGTTTTCTATCGAGAGCATAACATGAAGAAAGTAAGAAGTCGGTCGAAACTTACTTGGGGAAAAGTAGTAAAACAAGATTTAATGGAGTGAGAAATAGATTGACGTACGGTTTGTCTTAGAACAGAATGTAAAAAGTCTATTAGTATTGTGGATGGGTAGTATATAGATAGATATATATATTTACACATTTATCTATTTTTTCTCGATTGATTCTATTTTTATTTTTATGATTCTTTGGGGTTTATCGTCCGCCGACCGCAACTAATTTGAAATAAAGGTGTTGTTGATATTGATGTTGTTTTCCTTTTTTGGGATTTTACAAACGAAAAAAAATAAGCAGCTACATGCGGAAGAGGCAGCTATCTCGCTTGGAACAGCTGGCCCACTGCTGGTGGTGGGTTAGCGAGTGTAACAAAGGCCGGCATGGTCGCTAGCTCCTTCGCAAAGATCGACGATCCCGTTGGACAAAGGCGGGGGCTTCTGGCCCTCGCCAAAATTAGGAGAGGGTTAGGCCCTCTCCCGAATCTAGGTGAGGGCTGGCGGGCGACCCTAACCCAGGTCTGGGAGTGGATTGACGGCCCCCACCTAAGACCGAGAGGGGGTCGACGGCCCACCCCTGGTCAAGGCGGGTGCCGGCAACCCCCCGCCCAAATCCAGGAGAGGGTCCAACCTTCTCCCTGTCTTGGCGAGGGCCAGCCGGCCCTCGCCTTTGGTCGGTAGAGTCATCGACCCCATCCAACCCTCGGCCCCGGCGATGGAGCGACGGCCAAAGGCGAGAGGGTCAGCCTCCTACCTCTGTTTGTTAGATTTTTTAAATTTTTTTTAAAGGAACAGAAAAATAAAAAAATTTAATAAAATTTTTTAAATATTAAAAGATCAAAATACCCTTGAAATTAGATTTTTTTAAAAAAAATTTATAGTCAATTCAGGTCCTTATTTGACATAATATTCATTTTAGATATTTATTTATAAAAATAAAAACACTTTAAGTCTTTATTCAAAGCAATATTCACTTGAGACACTCATTTGCAAAAATAAGGAGACTTCAGTATTTTTTTTGAAATTTTCTCCTTTTTTAGTCGAAAAGAACTTGAAATAACCATGTGGCTCCCCCTCCCCAACCGCCAATGAATATGGCCCACGACGATCTTTTCACTCATCACCTGCCTCACTTCTCACCATCACGCAACGACAGACGCTCTCTCTCTCTCTCTCTCTCTCTCTCTCTCCAAGACTTTTCTGATACGAATCGATAAAAACGTGCGCCATTTCTCTCTCTCCCTCCCTCTTTCGCTCTCTCTCAGATGCTGCTTGATCGGAGATGGTGACCGCCTCCGTGATGCCCTCTTCCTCTTCCTCCGCCGCTTCCTTGTGCTCTCCTCGCTCCTCCCGCGGAAGTTTGTGCCGGCCCGCGACCCCCCTGGCGCGCCGCTTGCTGGACCCCATCCCTCCCGTCGTCTCCTTCCCTCTCACCTCGCCCTCCGAATTGGGGCTCAGGGCCTCCCGTGCTCCCCCTTCTCGCTCCCCAGTCCACTCCTCTGCGCGCCAACTCAAGGGTGAGCGCTCTCTTCGAGTCCTCCATTTTTTATTATTTTTTTTGCTTTCGCCGTCGTGTTCGCTGCAATTTTTGTCCTGTGCACTGGGGTCGAGTCGCTCTCCTTCCCTCTGCCTTGATTCTTGTTGGTTCTTCGTCTTGAATCGCTCCCTGCATTTTTTGACTAGATTGCATGGTCAGCTTCAGTTGAATTCAGAAATGCTTTGAAGAAAATCTTGCCTGTTTGATTTGCTTTTCGCCGCCTATTATGTGGTTGTTTTCATCAAAAGCATTGTCATTCTCATTTAGCTATTTCAGGCGCAGTGATGCATTCCGCTCCTTATTGTTGAGTACATTAGGCTAGCTTGCTGGGAACTGGGAAGGCACCATGTTAAAATTTGACTTTCTTAGGCTGAATTTTACAAGTCATGGTTTCTGTATATTTCCATGAAAAAGCTTGATTTTATCTTCCTTCCCCAATCACAGGCAAATCCCTTTCGAAATTTGCGTAATGAAGAGTATCTCTATCTTGACTAATACAAAAACGGAGAAGATGTAGTCCCGTAGTAATCTTGGAAAGAATGACCTCTGAATGGTTGGTTCTTGTGCTGGTCACATGTAATGGGCAAATAGTACTGTAGGGTCTAGTCATGTGATAAATGGACTTTGAGATGCTTATCGTCTTTTCTGCAATATAAATAAAAGAAATTCCCTGAATGGTTATCTATCGGATTACCCATATAATCCGATTGCAATCGTTGGACAATGGTATAATTTTCTTACGTGGTTATTGGGTTTTCTTTATCTATCAGTTCATCTGTGTTTCAGGTTAGCGTTCATTTAAGTTTTCTCTTGTTTTCCGAGCAAATGGCAATTCCTGAAGGCATCTTATCTTGACTGAGAGCTGTGTATTCCTTTAGAACATCAGGAAATGCCAATTGCTTTTGGGGGGTTGGGAATAAATCAGCATATCATTTCTAAAGCTTTTGACAGTATGGTAGATGCTGAAGTTGCCCGTCTCTTAAACCCAAGTTGATGGAGCTGACGAGATTGATTCACTTTTTATAACCAACTAGGCCTATTTCCACATGGCCAAGCAATATAATGGCATCATTATCTGCTGCGAAGCCGTCCTATTTTTCTGTGCATTAATTTGTAAAATCGGCTGTTGCATCTGTTACCATTGACATTAACATCACATGTCATTTCCTGTTAATCACGTAAGTTGGGTAATACCATGGTTAAGCTCTAATGCTCGTAGAATGAATTGAATAGCTCGTTCTGATCATTTCATGCTGTAATTGCGCAGCCGAAGTTGTTACGAAAGATTCGTGGCATGAGTTGGTTTTAAACAGTGAAGTTCCTGTACTGGTTGAATTCTATGCTAGTTGGTGCGGACCATGCAGGATGGTCCACCGGATCATAGATGAGATTGTGGAAGAGTATGCTGCGAAGATTAGATGTTTTTTACTGGACGCCGATAATGACCTTGATATTGCTGAAGACTATGATATCAAGGCTGTTCCAGTGGTCTTGCTTTTTAAGAATGGACAGAAGCGTGAATCTGTTGTTGGTACAATGCCAAAGGATTTCTATGTTGCTGCAATACAGAGGGTAATAGACTTCTAAGACCATTTATGGAGAAAATTAGTTGGAGGATGATATATTCGACCGTCATACGTCGCAGTATGATAAAGTTCTGCTTGCCTTCAAGCATCAAGTGCATGATGATTTAGACTGTACATCCTTTAGATGTTGTAACCACCAGAAACCTCAACCTCCTAGTTTTGGGGACAGTACTTCTTCATCTCAGGCTTTCCTGGCTTGGGAGAAAGGTTTGAATTCTCTTCTATGAACAGTAGTAGTGCTGGCTTCTGTGTGTCTTCAATGTCACGTAGATAAGTGGTTCTCTCTTGTCAGATTCAATTTGTTGCTGGGATCAATGAAATGGTCAAGTTGCAGGCATGCAAAAATCGCACTGTTTGCTTCTTTCTTAATAGATTCGATGTTAAGAAGAGAGACGCTACATGGGATTTATAAGAGTCAACTATAGATCTATATGGTTATCAATTGCATCCCTTTCGTGTAGTCATCCCTCCCATCTAAGGCAAGAGTTGCCAGGGTCATGTTCTGTTCTCGACAACTGCATGCTTTTTTGAGAAAGATTCGGTCTAAGTTTCCTGCCTATCTTTTTTAATCTTGAAGCCCCTTTTGCATAAGTCCAAATGCAATTTTGACCTTTACCTTGCGTTCATCTGGTTTGCATCTTCCCCTGGTCATCTCCGCCATAAAAACTGTTGGCTCGCCTCTGATGTTGAAGCATCTAAATGTCCCCTTATGTTGTTCCATGTATATCATTTTTACTCCCGTCCACATATACATTGCAGTGTGCATATTGCCTTCAACTTTCTCCTGTATTAGATTATCATCTCAGCACCATCATTCCTGAGTTTCCTAACACAGCTTTTGTATGGCTGGTTGTCACCTTCATAACTAGCTAATTTTGAAATCCATATAGGATAAGCTAGACATGTAATTTACCAAGCTGGAGCTACCCATACTTAATGTTTGAAACTCGACTCAAGCTCAATCAAGTTCTAAAATTCCTTGTTGAGCTCCACTTGACTAGAAAAATCGAGATTCTCGGGCTTGGGTTGACTCAACTCTACTCAACTGCAATTAATTTGCGAAGGAATTCGAGCTCGTACCAATAAAGCTAGCACAATGTGGGCATATTAATATGATTTTGAGGACATCTATGTCTATTCTTAACGACCTAGTATCTGTTGAAGAAATTGTGTTAGGCTCGATTAGGGTGGCAAGCCCGTCAAGCTGAGAGTTAGTGAGTGCGAGCTTGACTGGACAAGATACTTGACTAGCTTGAGCTCGACCCAAGATCAAACTAGTCGAGCTCGTGGTATTATCAAGCTGTCCCGAGCTAGTCACGGGCAGGTTGACTCGATCTCGTTGCATGTCACGTTGGTACTGCCTAGCAGCAAGGGTATGTTGCACAACACATCAGATAAGGAAATAGAAATGCAGAGTTTTATTGAGAGTTTCTATAGGTTTAATAAACTGAAGAAGACCAGAATGTGCTGAAAAACTTGTCTTCACTAGGGAGCGTAAGCTGAGACAATGGGACTTCTCACAATGTGAGTTCCATCGATCTCCTCCCAGCTAATGTACCCATAGTTAACTATGTAATCACTCTGTGGAATCGGCTCTTCCAGAGAGATCTCTACTGTCATGTTGAACTCAGCTTTGTCGTGCTTGCTCGCGAACCATAACTCCGACGGATTCACCGTGGCCTTCATGCTCGACGGAGTTGTCATTTTGGCTTGGTAACTTGAAGGTCCATCGACCACGTTGGTTAGAACTCTCTTGAAAGTGACGCTCTTAGTATCGTTCACAATGACTATGAATGAAGGGTAGTTGATGTCAAGAGTCGAGGATGCGCAAGAGAAGTTCGATCTCCTGCTTATGATCTTAATCTGCATGGCGGAATAGTTCATTCCGCAGAGGAAGTTGATGTAATCCTCGGGTTCGATGTCGTAGATAAGACCAGGATCTAAAGCCTTTTCCGGGTCTATATGTCCTGCTCCGAAATCAAGAGGCGTTCCTGCCACTCGGGTGGTCATGTCAAGGATGGTTTCACTGTTGTTATCGAGAATGTAAGCCGTGGTCATCATCGCCGATCGGATGGCAGCCGGGCTCCAATCTGGATGGGTTGATTTTAGCAAAGCGGCCACTCCGGCCACATGAGGAGCTGACATGGAAGTTCCTGACGAAAGTGCGTAGTCGCTAAGCAAGTAGCTTTGGCCTATCTGTGCTATTCCTCGGTTTGGCGCCCAGGCCGCCAAAACATCGACTCCAGGAGCTAATATATCTGGCTTCAATAGCCACGGGGCTTGACGGCCAGGTCCTCGAGCCGAAAACCAAGCAACTTGAGGAGCTGGTTTGGTCCCGAAAACGGTTATCAAGAACTTGATGCTAACGTTCGGATTCTCTGACTTCAGCAAGTAGTCCTTGATTCTGTTCCCTTCTTCGGGAACGACGGCCACGAACGGAATAGTGAAGTCCGTAGGTTTAAGGAAAACCTCAGATTCGGTACTAAAGATGGCACCTATAGCTCCGGCTCGAATGATTTCGTCGGTATCAACTCCGTCATCTTCGCTTTCGAAGTCGCAGAAAACTATCTTCCCCGCAGCATCCTTCGGGTCAAGAGATAAATAGTCGCAGGTTTCCTTGCTTCTGTTGCCACGGCCAAAGTATAGAGGAACTCTTGAGATCAGCAGATTCTCCGGGAAAATGGATTTTCCTTGGATTGTTACGGTTCCGTCGCCAAGGGCTATGTTGGAGGCAAAATCCCTCGAAATGGTTCCGGCACCAACAGTCGTTAGCCATGGAACTCCGTTGCGCATCGTGTACCGGTGAGGTCCTGTGTTACCTGCTGAACAAGCAACGAAAATTCCTCTCTCCATCGCTGCGAAAGCTCCCACGGCAATTGGGTCCTTGTCAAACGGTGTATCGAAGAATGCTAGTGATAGAGACAATATATCAACACCGTCGGCTATGGCTTGGTCCATGCCGGCTAGGGTGTCTGTGGCAACCGAGTCGTACGTGTCATTTAGGAATAGCACCTTGTACATCGCCAGCCTGGCAGAGGGCGCCATGCCCCTTGCCGTGCCCTTGGCATAGCCGAAGTAGCTAGCGTCTATCACGGGGCTCCCGGCCGCCGTGGACGACGTGTGGGTCCCGTGCCCCCAGTAGTCCCTCGGGGAATCGTAGTCATCAGTGGTCGATATCTTCAAGCCGCGCTGCTTCATTCCTTTGCTGAACGACCGGGCTCCAACGAGCTTCCGGTTGCAGTCCGATGACCTGAAGTCCACGCCAGACTCACAAGAGCCTTGCCATCTCTCTGGCACGGGGGACATGCCTTCGTCCTTGAAGCTCTCGCTCTCCGGCCATATCCCACTGTCTAGGACGCCAACAATCACACCGTCGCCAAATTTGGCTCTTGGCCAAAGCCCTGTCTGTTTGTTTAGGCCAAGAAATCTAGGAGTATACGTTGTGTGCGCCTTCCCAAATGTGTCCGGATACGAGGCAATATGACCAGGAACCTGTTCCAGCTCGTCTAATTGGGACTGTGACAGCACTGCACTGAATCCTTTCAAAACATGGTTGTATGTGTAGAGATGGGTTGGGCGAATTTCATCGGGGGATGATGATAGGGACGACAGGAGTGATATGTACCAGTCATGACAACTCGGGAACGGAGCGGGCAATGCCAATTCGTCCATGTGGATTATGTAGGCTTTTCGGTAGTCTACCGCAAAAGCGGACATTACAGTCGAGACGAGAAGGAAGAACTTACAGAGCGCATCATATCCCGTCGTCATTTCGTATAGGTCTCTGAAATTGGACAATGCAGTCTCCCAAATACAAGGGGAGATTCGCTATAGATTTATACAGGAGGCACCAAGTCTAAACAACTCTTTCTATCAATAACGATTTGATGCGCAAATATATGTCAAGGTGATGGGGTGAGCGAGTCGATCAAACCAAGTCTAAATACGCACTTTAGCCGGCGAACAAGACAAGTCCGTATGCCGAAGATTTCAATACGGATTGCGACACATCCCTTAGGAATCAAGCAAAATATTGTTTATTGATCCATTGGATACCATCTCAGATTCCATCGGCCAATAAGGACGATACGAAAGAGGACCTGGAATTGCCCACCGGCCCGCAAGTCGAATCAAAAGAATCTCTAGAGGTGGAGACATTCAAACGGTAAAAGTTCAGAATCAACCTTAATGAAAAGAAGAAAAAAGGTGTAGGGCATTTTTCATAGCAAATTTTGATAGTTCTTAACCTTTTACCTTGTAATTATCCCTGCAAACTTAACAATCTATTTCACCGGTGGAGCCGGCAACCACGTTCAAGAGAGGGCAATTGTTCGCATTGTCTAGATGGTATAATTTCGCCGAACTAGTATCAGACAGGAATAAGATTCAGTTCTAACAGCAGAACATCACAGAACGCTGTCAAAAAGAATTTTAGAGTTTGAAAGTCTCCGGCACAGAGATTCGAAAAGCAAAATGTCACAATTTTTAAGGACACGAAGCCAAATGGGCATTGGACTCCTGACAGATGAAGGCATGCATATCCTGTTTAAAAGGTTCCTAATACAGGAAGTAAAAGGAGCAGATACACTAGCGATACCTCTTCTCATTGAGAACGATCCGTAGACCGCTTTTAGGAATTTCATGATATCATAAAAGCACATGCAACTCTTTGTAGCCTCTCTTTAACAAAAGACTTGTGACACTAGCCTTACAATTGTTCAAATTTACCTGCTCGCTGAGGCTAGCTGAAAAACCTCGAGGGATGGACATCCTCTTAAGGGATACACACATCAAAATTGAAAGGACATATGGAAACTCTCAAGGGATTATATAAAAGGAAAAAGAGAAGAGCCCTTCCCTTTGCTGGCTTAGATAGCTTTGTACTTTGCTTTCTGAGTCCCTAAAAACTTAGAGAAGAAGCACTGAAGCAGGCCTCACAGTGAAAGCATATTAGGAGGAGATTGCGGGGATCCGGTTTCAAGCAAAAAGCTTCTACTACCATGTGACCTAGATGTACTAGAAGAAGAGGCTAGACATCTTACATCGCTGCTGTTAAAAACAGCATTGTTCTTATGCAATTTCCCTTTACTCGCTCTTCCCCGACCTGCACATCCCCCAAACTCTCCCTCTTCATCGGCTGGCAAAATCCCGCCAGGGACAGGATCTGAAGTCTCGTATAGAAGCCTAAGAATCTGTTTAACCGAAGGCCTAGCCCGTCCTTCCAGGTGAGTGCACCATTGTATAATACTCACTACAGTTTGAAGCTGGTCGAAGTCGAGGGCGTCCTTAATTCTGGGGTCCACAAGCTCAGGTATTCTCAGAGTTGGTGTCAGATATGTTTGAGACCATTCCACTAAATTCTTGCCATCTTGTACAGCCCGTCTTGCTGTTACCATCTCTAACAGTAGCACGCCATAGCTGTAGACATCACTCTTCTCCGTGAGCTCCTGAGTGATTACATACTCAGGATCCATGTAACCTGGGAAAAAATACGGCTCAGATATTGGTTAAAACGATGCGGATAATTAACCAAAGAGCAGCTTTTTTTGACCTGGAGTTCCTCGTACATCAGTATTTACTGGTTCAAAGCAAATTGAGCCATCTTTTGAAGCATGTGCGAGACCAAAATCAGCAACCTAGAGTAAAGCACGAGAAGAAATGAGTCACCAGAAGTAGTCAGTTTGATAGGTCAAGTAAGTCTCTGGCTTCCTGCTACTTAGCATCTTGCAAAGACTGCATCAAGGATGTCTGATTTTACTTGTGAACTTAGTTTGATGTATATCGGGAGCTAAGATTTAAAAGAGTCACTTTCGCTGAACTATTCTACCTTGGCAACGAAATTCTCATCGACTAAAATGTTGCTTGACTTAATGTCTCTGTGACACAAGGGAGGATCACAATAGAAATGGAGATATTCCTGCATTGATAATGTACAACTCGATCAAGACATTCATAAGAAACAGTTGAATCACTCCAAATGACCAAGGAACTTGAAAATTACCAAAGCATTAGCCACGTCAATAGCTATTTGAATCCTTGTCTGCCAACTCAGAGGATTTTTGTTAGGTGCTGCACAAAATGGATAAGTCAACAACGCAATGACTAAGGAAGCCTAAAACAAAAAAGCTTGGTGGTTTTATGAATGTGCTCATCTAGCAGTGTAAGAGCAACTTCAAAGGGAGCATCACTTAAATATTCAATACATGATAAGAAATGTTAAAAGTGATTGGTTCATGATTTTACATAACAAGTCTGCACTTATAAATAGCGCGTCTGATTGTGCCTATGCTCTCAGAGAGAGAGAGAGAGAGAGAGAGAGATGCATAAGATCAGTGGGAGAAAAATATGTGTACCATGAAGATGATCTTTCAAGCTTCCATTTGCCATGTATTCATACATAAGAAACCTGCAGAGAGCTGAAATCAATTAATCACTCCAGTTCAAATCAGTCACATGAATGCAGAACCACTCACCAACTCATTGTGCAGATGTGTACACGTGTGCATGCAAGCAGAAGACGACCAACAGTGATTCAGTCATCAGCTTGTGACGCGTGAGTGCATACGTGGTGTGTTTGGTTTGGGTGGGTGGGGGGAAGGGGGGTGATGCAGTCTTCAATACGGATAAACTGATTCCTTTCACACCTTTCACGCTTCTCAATACAAAATCCTCTAAGAGCAACTAGATGACGATGATGAAGCCTAGCAAGAAGTTCTATTTCCCTGCAGAATTCATCCTCCCCTTGTTTTGAGACTTTGTTCATCCGCTTCACTGCGACCACTAAACCATCATAAAATTGCCCTTTGTAAACAGTTCCAAATCCCCCTTGTCCAATGACGGTATTAAAATTATCTGTCGCCTTCTTGGTTTCCTTATAACTGAATTTACGAAACATCAATGACTGACCTGCAAACCTAAAATTTATCAGAAGCAACACATAGAGGGCATCTTTGTATATATGGGGAGAGAGAGAGAGAGAGGAGTACCATCCTGAAACTTTTTCAAAGAATGAGGAGGAGGGAAGACCTTTGAAGACGTCATATCCATAGCCTCAGAATCTTCTAGCTCTCTGCTTTTCCTACGAATCAGAAATACCAACACAACCAGCATCAAAACAGCCATTACCGTAACACCAATGCCAACACTGGGAACTAATGTCAGGTGGTAGGGGTGGTGGGTCTCATTCAAAGGCACACCGAGTATCAGTTGACTCGGGCTAGCAGCAACCAAAGGACTTGGAGAAGCTTTAGGAGAGTCTGACGGTTGGGATGAATTGGAAACTAGCACCACATACACAAAATATACCAATGAGTTTAAAGCTCGAGCACAGGATCTGATGCAAAAAATTTATGGAAAAATTTCATCATTCAGTGCATTAAAGATGAAAGGCAATGTTTGACTCAAACAATGAGTCTAAAAAATGCTCCATCATATTAGAATTCATGAGACGAACAAGAATCAAAAAGGATAAAGACACATTCATATGGGCGAAGCTAGTCAATCTGCAACTTTGTCGAAATATCCTAATCTATAGAAGCAGTGTCTACAGGATATTAGGAAATATTAAGTGAGGGTAGAATGGTCTTTCTATGTCTATACGGTTTGGTTATTATATATATATTCTTGTAATCCCTCTTTGATGAATAATAATGATCTTTTCTCCACAAACACAAACATGGTGTCAGAGCCTCGTCAATTACCGTCGTCTTTAGCATTGAGATATCGTATATTGCCACCGTCGTCTACAGCCACCCTTTCTCGTTGACTACACCGCAACTCAGAGTTGCATAACGCCGGCAATTGTCATCACAATGTCGCATAAGGCCGGCAATTGTCGCCTGGCTCCGGCAACTCAGATCCGAGGTCGCCCGGCTCCGGAGAGCCAGATCCAAGGTCGCCCCATTCTGGCGAGCCAAATCTGAGGTCGCCCGAGCCAGGCGGCCCATTTCCGGCACCGATTGAGGTCGCCCAAACCAGGAGACCCCAATCCCGACGCCGATCGAAGTCTCTCAGGTCCGACGACTTCAATCCAGGCGTCGGCTGAAGGTTTCCAGGTCTGGTGACTCTTCACCAAGCGTCGACAGCAGGTTCCCAGCCTATTCTACCCATTTCAATGTCTTCTAAGTCACTGGATGAGTAACCGACTTGCTGATTGTAGTTGATTTTCACTGTTGAAGTGAAATAATAAAAGAAAACCAATGATTGCTGAGGTAAAATTTGTAGATTGCTGAGGTAAAATTGCTGATTTTCACTGCTGATTTTCATTCTGATGTTTGGGGTCCATGTCGTATTCCTGATATCCATGGTTTTAGGTACTTTGTTACATTCGTGGATGATTTTTCTCGAATGACTTGGTTGTTCTTAATAAAGGATCGTACTGAGATTTTTCATAGCTTTCGCCTGTTCTACTTTGAAGTGCTGAATCAGTATCATACTTCCGTTAAAATTTTGCGCTCAGATAATGCCAAAGAATATTTTTCCGTCACTTCAGGCTTTCAACCTTTTCTTGATTCTCATGGCATTATTCATCAGACTTCTTGTTCATACACACCTCAACAAAATGATGTTGCTAAGCGTAAAAATCGTCATCTTCTTGATGTTGCACGATGCCTAATGTTTCGCATGCATCTACCCAAAACCTTCTGAGGTCATGCTGTACTTACCGCCTGTTTCTTAATTAATCGACTTCCAACTTTTGTTCTTCAAGGGGAGACACCATTCCCCATTTTACATCCAAATCGTCCTCCCTTTCCAGTACCTTTACGTGCCTTTGATTGTGTTTGTTTCGTGCATACACTTACTCCAGGTATTGATAAGTTGGATTCTCGTGCGGAGAAATGTATCTTTATCGGATCCTCTCAAACTCAAAAGGGCTACAAATGTTACAGTCCTACTCGTCATCATGTACTCGTGTCAGCGGATGTAACATTCTTTGAGGATCAGTCATATTACAATTCTCAGATGGAACATACATCGACCCCTGAAAGTAGCAGATGCGCCTTACCGACACTTCCTCCACTGTCACTTCCTTCAACACCGTCCACAGGATTTCAATTTGTTGATCGCACATATCATAGACGTGGTTGAACGCCCACTACAGTGGTCCAGACTTCACCACAGCATGATTCATTTGTTCCCTCACTGGTTGTTGCACCTTCCTCGGATCCTGATCAGCCCATCGCTTCTCGAAAAGGTACATGTTTTTGTGTCGATCATTTTGTAGATCGTTATTCTCCTTATTGTAGTCTTTCTAATTGTCTTCGCACCCGTCATCCTATTTCACATTTCTTGTCATATGATCGTTTATCTACTAGTTTCTTCATATTTGTCTCGTCCTTGTCATCTATTTCTGTGCCTAGCAATGTTGCTGAAGCTCTTGATCATCCTGGCTGGTGGCAAGCAATGGAAGATGAAATGAAGGCTCTCCTTAAAAACCGTACTTGGGAACTCACTTCATTGCCTACAGAGAAACAAATTGTTGGTTGTCGTTGGGTATTTACCGTTAAGGTTCATCCTGATGACACTCTTGAACGATTGAAAACTCGATTGGTTGCAAAGGGATATGCTCAGACATACGGTGTGGATTATGATGACACATTTTCACCTGTTGCCAAAATACCATCTGTTCGTGTCTTCATTTCTCTTACAGCACATTTTGGTTGGCTTCTTCATCAACTAGATGTAAAGAATGCCTTCCTTCATGGTGACTTGTCTGAGGAATTGTACATGGAGCAACCACATGGGTTTGTTGCTCAGGAGGAGAATTTGGTATGCCACTTACGTAAATCTTTGTATGGACTCAAGCAATCTTCCCGTGCTTGGTTTGGCAGATTTAGTGATGCTGTTATCAAGTTCGGATTAAAACGGTATCAAGTAGATCATTCAGTTTTAGCTCTATTTCCTCAGCTGATTGTATTCTTCTGGTGGTATATGTAGATGATATTATTATTACAGGCAGTGATTCAGAAGGCATTCAACAGCTCAAACAGTTTCTGCACAGAGAATTTAATACCAAGGATCTGAGACGTTTACGATATTTTCTTGGTACTGAAGTTGCATATTCACATGCAGGTATCAATATATCTCGACGAAAATATGTACTTGACATTCTTGATGAGGTTGGATTTCTTGGAGCAAAGCCAATAGATACTCCTATGGATCCCAATGTGAAACTGGATGCAGATCATGGAGAATTGTTATGTGACCTAGGGAAATATGGAAGGTTGGTGGGAAAGCTAAATTATCTCACTGTCACAAGGCCTAACATATCATTTGCTGTCAGTGTAGTCAGTCAGTTCATGAGTTCTCCTCGTATTACTCACTGGGATGTTGTACTTAAAATTATTAAGTACTTGAAGGGAGCACCAGGTAAAGTACTACTTTTCAAGAATTACGGACATTTGGAAACTCTAGGTTTCTCTAATGCAGACTGGGCTGGATGTCCGACTGATGGGAGATCTACATCGGGTTACTGTGTTCCTTGGAGGTAATTTAGTCACCTGGAAAAGCAAGAAGCAACATGTGGTTTCTCGATCAAGTACTGAAGCAGAATATAGAGCTATGGCACATATGACGTATGAATTGCTCTGATTGAGAATGTTATTATCAGAAATTGGTTTGCCGACATCAGATCCATCCATGTTGTATTGCGATAATCAATCAGCTATTCACATTGCAAATAATCCTGTCTTCCATGAGCGAACTAAACACATTGAGGTTGACTATCACTTTGTACAGGAGAAAATTCAGAAAAGAGACATCATTCTTCAACATACAAGGAGGGAAGATCAATTGGCGGATATCTTCACTAAATCACTAAGGGGGAATCGAGTAGTTTTCTATGTAACAAGTTGGGATTATTTGATATTTACATCCCAACTTGAGGAGTGTTAGGAAATATTACGTGAGGGTAGAATGGTCTTTCTACGTCTATAAGGTTTGGTTATTATATATATATTCTTGTAATCCCTCTTTGATGAATAATAATGATCTTTTCTCCACAAACACAAACACAGGAGAAATTAAACATCTTTCTAATAAAAGAAAAACAAGAAGAGAGGGAGAATCCTTTTTCCAAAACAATCATCGAGAGTGCTTACACATCCTAGCAACATACTTGAATGGAGTATCACTCCTTCAATGTTTTGAATGGTCAAGAAAGATAGCATCGGGCAATCCTATAACAGTCAAAGCACATCTGTGGTAGACTATATTTATAAGATAATATAAGGAAGGCGAAAGTATTGGCATTTGAGTAGAGCAGATATGTAAAGCTACCATAATATCTTTACTAGAATGACCCTCTCTTTTTGTTTACATTTTAAGTCCAAAGCATAGGCAATTATGAATACCCAAACACATCCTCTCTTTCATATGATGCTTCAATCATGTTTGAATTTCTTGGAGCTTGAACTTTAACCCAACTAAACTAGCTCAATCCTGACTAAGCACATGAAGAGTGACAACTAAAGGAAAAAAAATTCAAACAGTCGCAGCTTAACAAGTTTAAAAAAATGATACAGATAAAAAGAAGTCATGTGAACTAGATTTGATCATTGCCAAGGTTTGGGCCTTAAATCACTTGCCAAAGTCTGCACATGAGTTACAAAATCATCATATGTTCTTTACAAATGATTGGGGTGCCCGGGCCAAAGAACAGAGCGACTTACCTACGCCGATGATAGAGACAAGAAACTAATTGGGCCCGGCCTGATGGGCCTTAGGTTATTTGCCAGGCCAATCACGTCTAGTTGACACAACCTTTTTGATAAGTAGCAAAAACTAAACCCAGATTCCCACCAAGTTGAACTTAAGGATCTTTCTAATGGTCTGTCAGATTAACCGGATAATAATCTATACTCTCTCACTTGATCCCTGCTATAAACAAAAAGGAAACAGGGAACTCATTACTTAGTAACCTACTGGAAAATTTGTTTTTAGTAAACCTCATAAGAGCAATTGATCAACTTTACCATAGTACTCCTATATCTTTTTCTGGACGACGACTTGCTCACCTGTTAACTATTTGGATATTCTATAAAATGTGTAAATGTGTAACATGCAAAGCTTTAAGAAAAGAGTGATTGATAATTAATTCCATTATATATGCGACATCCCCATCCCAAAATTATCATGCTTTGTCCAATCATGCTAATATTAACAGGTGGACTCTTCTAATAAATGTTCTTTTGAATTAATAAAAGGGAGACAACGATGGGAATTGGCATTACACATAAAGTTAAACACAGCATGATTGAATAAATATAAACAGAAACAAACACATAATTCATGCAAACTAAGTAGGAGCAAATGCTTCTAGATGCTATGTGGCTGTATCCTGTTTTCCCATAGCTGCACATACCAGGTAGAGTACTTAGCCCTTCAACACCAAAGAAACAAGTGGCCATGTTGACCGAAGATATATCATCAACTTGACTTGCAAGGGCAGCGAACGTTGCATCTCGGCAAGTGCTGAAAGTAATATTGTCATCCGTTCCTACCACATGATGAAGGTACACGATGCCGGTATTTACACACTTTCTGCAATCGCTTTCTGCTGAAAGCGGCGCTCTGCAATCCATGGCCACTTCCCCAAACCCCGGGGACTGCAGCATTTGCATCACATTTGTCCGGCCCACGCACTCATAGGAGACAGGGATCTTCGTCCCAAAGCCGCAGAATGCCGTCGCATTCCTCGACACCCCATACAACTCCAAGGTTTCTGATATCGAATGTAGGCAGACCTCGGCTAAATCGGAGGTGACCCCTAAATTGCTCGTCCTATTCGCATACCGAGCGATGGAAACTGCCACGCATGCATTTATGTAGCGACAACATTTAGCCTTGTCGTCATTGTTAGAGCACAAAGAAGCCACCAGCGTAAAATTCGATCTGCTTAAGTCCAAAGGGCACTCTGCACAAGCAGCAACAGAAATTGCCAGTACCCAAGTTCAGCAAGGAAAAGAAATCGACCGTACAATCCAGGTATCTTACATCATACTTCAGGTACTTGCGCAAAGACCCTCAATGAAACAAGAGCCCCATTCCAAGGAACAAGCGATCAAAATGACAAAAAGGAGCAAAGAGAGCAACCCACCAAACTAACTCGAGCAAAACAAGCAGGCACGCCAAAACAAGGCCTCATAGCCACGGATTTTACTCGCCTAGAACAGTGACGTTGGCAACGGAGAGCTTCACTGAGCGCGAGAAACGGAGGCAAGAAAACCTAAGAGAAACAATGCATCAGCAAAGGGGGAACTGACCCGACGCTGCCACCGGGAGCCGCGAAAGAAGGAAGGCGAGAGAGCTGAGGAAGAGGGGAGCAGCGAGGTGCGACACCATTGTTGGGGGCCCGGAAGCGGGAGCAGGGTCCAAGTGGGGGGGGGGGGGGGGGGGGGGGGGGGGGCGGGGGCGCGGGGGAGTGGAGAGTGGGGAAGGAGCAGAAGGGTTGGGAGAGAGGCGCGTGGAGGGAACGGCAGGGAGGAGAGGAGCGTGAGGCGGGGCATGCGATGGTTCTGCGCGGAACAGTCAGTAGAGTGAAGGGGAGGAAAGAGAGTCCACACTTGACACTACACTACGGAGTGCGTCTTTTGACAGCGCATGAATAGGTAGGAAATGCTCTTCGACCAAAAAAAAAAGAAAAAAGTAAATGAGTTCCGACCAAAAAATGAAATTGGAAATTCTAATTCGCTTTGTCCAGTATATTGCAGGGCAGGATGGAACATTTCAAATTGACATATATTCGGTAAATTTATCTTAAATTAATCCCAATACATCTACGAAAAATTTATCCTTAACAGTTGAGCTAGATGACCCTTCACAGTTTGATGGGTGTACCAGTTTGAAGTTTTTAATTTATCATAATTGTATTAATTTGAGATTTTTTGTGGTATTAACTCATGAATAGCAGCACCTTTATCTCAAACTAGTTGGGATCGAATTTTGTGGTATTAAATCAATTTAACTGAAATTAACATATGGCAAATTTATCACAGTCAATTCGAATTTTTTTATGATTAAAAATTAGTTTAGGGTAAATTTATCATAAGTATACAAATTTGAAGTTTTTTTTAGTAAAAAATTAGTTTGGATAAATTCGTCACAGGTGCGTAAATTTGAAATTTTTCGTAAAATTAACATTAAATATTATTTGGGGGGGGGGGGGGGGGGGGAAGGGAATCTACTTGTTCTGGTTCTAGGCACAAAATGTAGAGGGTTTTGGTATTGGCAAAATTTAAGTGAGAATTCACCATTAAAGCTCTCTTGTCATTTTCACGAGTACGCTATCGACATTCGTTGAGCATTATGATTGTTAACTAGGGTTTTGGTATTGGGAAAGTACCATGATACTTTGCCACCACAATGGTTGGTCCAATTCTACAAAAACGTACTACCAATTATGATTGTTAACTAGGGCTTATTAGTGAATTCTCCAGTCAATTTGTAAAGCTTACTTAACGAAGAGATATACAATTTTTCAAAGCATAGATTGCACGCATCAACAAGAGTGATCGGTGTGTTATAATATATATATATATATATATATATATATATATATATATAGTATATAGTATTTCCTTTCGTATTTGTTCATCGTGCCTCTTGGCACTTTCCAACAAAAAAATCCTTGTTGATTCGCTAATGGAACTTCAGTTAACAATTTAGTGTCCTTTCAGCTGTTGCATTTGCAACTTTTGCCACACCCTGTTTGCTTTAGGTGCTGCATGAAGACACTTCAATTTCTTAATTTCTCTGTCAGAAGTCATCAATCTGGCAGAAAACTTCATTTGATAATCATTTTCGAAGTAGAAAGGTGTTTGGTAGGAAAATTAACTTCTATTTGGATTTTTAACCAACTTTGAAAAGTAAAAAAAAAATATTACTTTTCGATTTCAGAATCAATTCTTCTACGACACGGGCCGCCGCCGGTAAAGTTTTTGTTAATAATGTTTCAAAAATAGAAATTATATAACCGTCACTAAACAAATTTCTCTGATCAGAAGTCAATCTGGAGAAGAAGTAAAAAAATCAAATTATATTTTTGAGAAGATGTAGATAAATCAGTTTCTGGTCATAAGTTAATTTCTCTATGAGAAGTGTTGTCATGTAGCACCTTAACTATCTCTTTGTTTTGATGCAACAACTTCGATCGCTGAAATATGATTTCTAAGATAATACGGAGTTTATTTTCTTTCGGTAAATGAACTTGGGTTTTCTTTTCCATGTCGATTTTCCATGGCTACTTGCATGGTGGCTTTTGCCATTGTGGCGAAACGCATGCGTCGGTGCGATGTCGAGCATGTGATGGAGTGTCCCAAGGTTCGCATCTTTCTAACCTTTTTCCCAATTTCTTCTTTTTTTTTTTTTTGCTATACGTAAATCGGGGCTGGAGTGGCGCGGCATCAATGTCGTGTTAAGGAATTCGTTGCTTTCGGTAATGGAAAGCAATGGCATTTTCAATATTGTCATTTTCATTATACAAAGCGATAGAGAATTAGACAAAAGGATTTTCGGAAGGCAAAGTTAAACCAACTTTAATAAAAGCCAACCCACAAAATTAGAAAATGTTTACTCAAATTGAGCTTCAAAATTTTCGTTGGCGACAACCGAACACCCTTGGGAAAAGTCTAACCATGAATTGATTGGAGTGGGCTCCAATGGGACCATGAATTTCATTACTTTTTTTTAAATATATAATTGTGAGTAGACTCGTTAAACGGGTGGGTCGGATTCGATTTAAACGGGGTAAAATGGTCCGACTTAAATTAATCTATTTTAAGTCAATGCAAATCTCGTGACTCATATCAGACCTGATTTATATTTTCTAAAACGCTTTCGTTAAAAGGGAACTTTACCTCCAGAAATAAAAGCGTGCCTTTGTTATCATCAGTCCTTAAAATCATCCCTTTCTTCCTTTTCGTCTAGTATGATTCTCTAAAAGAATTAACATGTTTGTCTAATCTTGGTAGCATGCTTTATACATGTCACTTCGTGGAACCTGTTCATTAAAATAATGCTTCTATGATGTGAATAAAAATTTGAAGAAAAGCCTGGTAACTAAAAGGTAGTTCCTGTTGAAGGCCAAGAGGAGCCGTGCGTGTGATATCATATGTTGTCAATCACAGGTGTCGTCTTCTTTTTCCTTCATTTGCGTCATAGGCCCTTTTTATGGTATGGAAGCACAGTCTACAAAAACACAAACCCAAACTGAGACGAGCGTAAGGAGAGAGCAAATTCGAGATTGAGTAAGAATAAGAGATAGATAAAAGCTGGTTGTGAGCTTATTTAACAATCATGCTATCCTGAAATTATCATTTTAAACTCGTTTGTCACCCATTTATGAATCATAACCGACACAAATAACAATTCAACCATTAAATATGAGTTTTTTTTTTTTGTCCAATCATTAAATATGAGTTTAAAAAAATGGCTTTATGACATGTCTCATTGTAAAATCGGCTTTATGACAACTGTGGGACATCGTCACGCGGCTCCGAAAGTGGGGCCCGGGCCCCCGGGTCTCTCTTCCCACGCGAGCCGCGCGTGACTGAGGGAAGCGGAGGTTGTCGTCTTCTCTTCTGGCGGCCTCACGAGAGGAGGGGAAACCCAAAATTTTAGTGCAGAGGAGGTACTTCCCAGGTCACGCGCGGGGAAAGTCGCGTGAACACGCTCCAATAACGGAACGCCTTTCTTCCCGAGTGGAAAAACAGCACCGAGAGAGTTTGAGGGACACGGAGGCAAGAGGAGCGTGGAGCGGGAGATTGCAATGAAGATCGCGCCTCGCATATCTCCGCACGGGCGGACCTACTGTTTGTCTTAATCTAAACGGGCGAACTGACATACCTTAATGAGTTTGGTTAAAATCCATTTACGAACTATTTAATTCAACCTCTTCTTCTTCTTTCAATAATCAAGGATCGTAGCCGAAGGCCGGGACCGTCGATCAAGGCTGGGGACCAAAGCCAAAGTTAGGGCCAGGGCAAGGGATTGGGATCGAGGCCGAGGACCGAGGGCGGGTCCGCAACTGAAGCCGGTGCAGGGTCTAGGGCCTGGTCTAGGGCAGGGGTCGAGATCGTGGTCCAGGACCGGGACTGGGATTGGGGCCCGAGACCGGGACTAAGGCCTAAAATCGAGGCTTGGGCCGGAGCCGAGTCTGCGATCGAGGCATGGATCGAGCCTGGGACCGGAACCGAGGTAGAGGACCGTGGCTGGGTTTGCAATCGGTGCTAAGGTCGAGGCCAAGGCAAGGGATAGAAGATCGGTCCGAGGCCGGGACCTGGGACCGAGGCCGGGTTCGGGCCCAGGACAGGGGGCCGGGAATCAGAGTCGGGGTCAAGGCCAAGGCCGAGGAATTGGGCCAGACTCGCTACCAAGGCCTCAGCCAAGGCAGGCGACCGAGGCCCGGTCCGAGCTTGGGATCGTGGCTAGCGACCACGGCCGGGTCTGGGGCAATGGTCGGGACCGGGGTCGGGGCCACAGTCAGCAATCGGGCCTATGATCGGGGTCAGGGCTGGGTTCGAGACCAGGGCCAGGGACTAAGTCCTAGGCTGAGGAAGGGAGCCGGGATCGAGGCAGGGGCCTGGGCTAGGACCAAAGCCGGGGCTAGGGCTGGTGACTAGAGGCTGGGTCCGGGGTCGGAAGTAGGGACCGGGCCAGGGACCGGTGGCGGGAAAATGGGCCGGGGACCGGGTATGAGGTGATCCATATCCAATAAAAATGCCAATTTGTATTTCATGAAAATATTTCAGCAATATAATTTTATTAAACAATCATAATAAATAAATTTTCATATATTAAATTAAATATATAATCATTTTCTTAAATGGGTTGGGTCAGGTATAGGTCGAGTATAGGTTGGATTGGATATGGGTTAAGAAAATTGTGTTGTGCATAAATGGGTCATAAACAGGTTAATGGGTCGATTTGGGTCGAACCATTTATAACCTAACCCAAACCTGACCCAACTCACCCATTTGACACCCCTAATTCCCAAGGTGTTGTCGAAGACGGTAACGCTTTTCGAAAAAAATGGTTAGAAAAATCTCACCTTGAATTTTAGTTAATCTTCGATAAAATAATAATAATAATAAATTTCCAATTTATCATCAACCAAAAAAAAATTTCAGTAAATCATTTTTTTCACGAGTGAAGGACATTATTTCTTTTTAGACTCCATTTATTCTACAAAAAATAAGTAATTTTAAAAATATTTACCTAAAAATAATATTATATTACCTATAAAAATAATTAGCATCAAATATCGTCATCATTCGCGAAAATATTAATATATAAATTGTCGTTGAATTTGTATCGCTCAAAATAATTAGTCAATAAAAAAATATTTTCTTAGAATTTGCATCTTAAGGGTTGACACATACATATTTATATATATTATATTCGTCGAATGTCCAATTTTAGTTTTGACATGGGTTTTCTCCGGTATTTTATATTTTATTCAACTTACACTTCCCCATTTTCTCTATCTTTTTAATTTATTATACAAATCAATGGTTAAAGAGAGATTTCCTTCCAAAAAATGAGATGAAGATACACATTTACCCTTTAAACGGTCTTGAGCATTGTCAATGAAGCAAGCTCCTTCAGGCTTCGGCATTGTTCGGGTCTGCAAATGGGGAGTTCAGGCCACCAACAGTCCGGCAGTTCTCCGAGGAACATGAGCAAAGATCTACCAATGTGCGCGCATTGTTCTCCTTGCGACGGAGCACAAGGAGTTTCGTTTCATAACTCAGTAGCCTTTCGACGTCAGTGATAGCTAAAAGAGTTAGGATCAAACCGAGTCATGTCATCGGGGGATACATATATGGTCCTGACTGGGGATATACATGTTTGAAAAGCAAAGAATTTGCAGATGTCCGGTCCGGAAGTCCTTCGACAAGGCCGAGAACCTGTCACTAGGGGGAGTTCTTGAAGAGCATAGCCCTAGGAATGAGCTCTTATCGGAATTTGTTTAGCAATGGATACTTGGTCCTGAGTTTTTCTCCGAGAGATGGAAGGTGTAAGAAAATCTGGATTAGGCGAACATGTGAGGTTTGAGGCAGTCGAATTATCAAACTTACCGTCGTTGAAGCTAAGAAGTACTCTTACATGTTCTTCTAGCAAAAACCATTATCTTGCTTCCTGCATTTCTTGGGAAGGATCCTTTGATTTTTTATCCCTTCCGAATAGCTTTTTCGGAATCTGTTTCGATCGACTTATTCTGATTTTCTTTCTGGCATTTCTTTGTGCGGCAGATGAGGAGTAATTAAGAGAATCAAGCGCTATTGGAGTTGAGCTTATTCAAACTATGATAGATGCTGCGGGAGTGAATATGTTATGCTTGCTGGTTAGTCAAATCATGAAGCTTTGAGATACACGTGTGAGCTATGTATTAGAGAATTGATATGATGTAGTGTGGTGTGGTGTGATGTGATGTGAAACAGTTAATATATCCAAGTTGGTCCATAACTCATCAACTTAACATTTTTTCTAAAGGTGAGTTCAACGGGATACACTGAAAGCTTGGATTTGGGCTCTCGTTGATATCCATTGATTAAGGTATCAGACTTCTCCAACTGAAGATAAACTTAGTGAACTGAGGTGGCTAGTTGAGGTATCTATAAATCCCCCTCTTGTGCTTAATTTATGGAACTCATTTATACTTTTTTAAATAGATTTTTGGAATCATTCTCTATTACACTTACTGGCATGACAGTACTATCTACTTATGCATGAACTACATAACCTAGACTCCATTTGTTTTGCGAAAAATGTTTTTCAAGAAATTATTTTTTTCTCATTTTTCGACATTTAATTCACCTAGAAAAATGAGTCCTAAATTCAGAAAAATGATTTCCCCTTTAAAATTTCGGGAATCATTTTCCCAAATATAACTATATATCGATGTTTGGATTCGACAGGCTCTCGTGGTCAAGATAGGGGATTGCCTTTTAGTTTTCAGGCTCAATCTTGTAACTTAATCCTTAAGGTGCTAGAAATTTCTGATTCACAAGTTCTACAAAAGTGACGAATGAAGAGCGTATTAAACCATGTCCTACTGCTAAATTAACAAGAAAATTCTAGAAGTCGAGGAACCATGCTTGGATGAGAAGAGGAAGAGGAACTTAGAAACTCATGATGTAGAAAACTTCACGCTGATATTAGGATGGAGGCCAAGTCTACCTCTTTACACAATACAAGGGGCCTTATAAAGGCGAGGGATACATACAACTAGATAATAATAAGCATTGGATGCTCAAATCCACCGACATTACACAACAACAGTAGTACATGACTGATAGTGATTAAATAACTTTTGACCCCCAAAGGACCAATTATTGAAATAAAAGCACACACTACACATATGTGATCGACAAGGCTGACATTTTACTTTAACACGCCTTTGAATCCTTCCTCGGTGTTATCTTCTGAGCTGTCCGAGCTGTCTGTTGGACCATCCTTTTGCTTTTGATAAGCACGCCAAAGGCACTTTTGTTCAGCTTTTTCTCCAGATAGGATGTCTTCTAGCGTGACTAGATCCTAAGGATCTGGCTGGTATAGTCTATGGAGATGCCCGGGTGGAGCGACTAAGCTAGAAGGAATACCCATGTATGAGGTGTTCCAAATGCCTTATGCATAGGGATCTAGAGAAAGTGGTCATCTACATGGGTCTTGCGAATCCATGTCCATTGAAGATTGACATGGTTGGTTCTGATGAAAGATTTCGACAGCATTCTTGGTGGCATCACTCATGTGGACCTGGTCCCATATGACATGTTCTGCATCCAATGGCCAAACTTCTGGCGGAACACTACAATTTTCCTTGCACAAAATTTTTTGTATTCACAGAGATTAGAGAAGATAAAGATTGGCAAAGTCCTGTGGACATGAATAGCTACTTGGTAGAGCATAGGCTTATACGTAGTGGTTCCGATCAAATTTGGTTCAGATTTCACGTCTCTAGTTGGACTAATGAACGCCCATGGTTTGTGAAAAATCATGATGGTGTGCCTTTCTAGCTCTGGTCTTCCTATACGTCTTTGCAGCTTGAACAATTCTTTCTAAGAACTAAGTGGCTGAACCATAATAGCCTGTCGATCATGTTTTTCTAGTTCGAACAATCTCCTATAAGTGCTCTAGATAAGATTATGATGATTTTCTCTATGGGAAATTCAATGGATACAGTATACAAGTTGAATAGATAACAAAACATCCACTTCAATTCTTCAGGAAACTCATAATCAGGTGACCGCTGCAATGGGTGAATGAATGGAGAGTGGAAATGAAGACCATTGGGTTTCAACATTAAACCACCATAATCTTTAGAGACATGGTAATGATAATGCCAAAAATAATCCTCTGAGGTGGAAGTGAGTTGGTTGACCCGTATCATTCTTGAAACATTTGGGGGATACCTGTGACTATCACACTGATTTTCTCTCTTGTCACCAACATAGAAAGTATCAAGCATTGGTTCTTTCCGCACATACATATCAATAGAGGCCACTGGATGCTCAGGTCTAGATAGAAAGTCTGCAATAACATTTTTCTTTCCTGCAGTGTGCTTGGTATCGAATGAATACTTTGAGAACTATTATGCTCACATTAGCAACTGAGGATGAAGAATTTGCTTTTGCTTGAATTTTAGCTTCTGAGAGAAGGAAGACATGTCCACGTCTACCAAAAAGTGGTGTTCGATGAGATAGAACCCAAACTTCTTTATTCCATATTTGACTACCAATATTTCCTTGAAAGTGGAATGGTAGTGCATTTTTGCATGAGTAAAACGTTCATTTTTGTAAGCACAAATATGACGCTTACCATTAATCTCTTCAAGAAGAATAGTTATCCATACTTGTCACTTGCATCTGTTTGCAATATCCTTTTGCCAATGGAAGGAATCAGCAGTGGATGAAGATGCTCCAACACTTCTTTCAAATGAGTGACTGCCTGGGTCTGCTTTGGGCCCTACGGGGGAGCATTTTTCTTTAGCATCATTTGAAGAGGATTAAGTTCCTTGAAAATCTTTGGAACAAAATCTCAAAGATAATTAACTATCGCAAGAAATGTCTATACCTAATTAACCGTTAGATTTTTTGTAGAGAGCTTCTCCAATTCTTCTGCAACATGAGGGCCTGAGCAATAGGTACCCTGTTTCAAATAAATTCCGAAGAACTCTATCTCATTTTAGGCTATGATAATATTTTTTTTTTCTGAGATAGCATAATGTCATGCTTCTAAACAATTTCAATGAACTGGGAGAAGAGTTTACAGTGAGATTCCTCCTTAGGACTGTAGAGGAGGATGTCATCAATGTAGATTTGAGCATTTGCCAAAATTGGCTAAAAGATTCTATAATGGCCTTTTGAAAAAGAGCAAGAGCAGTTTGAGACCAAAAGAAATAACTGTCCATTGAAAGTACTGATTGTGAAGGGATGTATCGCAAACCGATTTAGAACGAACACACAGATAATAGAAGAAAAATAGACGATGCATGATTACCCAAGTTCACCTAGAATATGGCTACGTACTGCAAAAAGGTTTCACTATGATTCTAATTTATAGCTACACAACTTGTTACCTTTTATCGGTCAAAAAACACGCATAATATATATGCATTAAATGGACCTAAAACCCAAGTCTATCCGAAACCCTTTTGATCCCACAATAAATGGACCAACTTAAACAAAAACCCAAATCCGTTGTTGGATCATACTTCAGTTTTCCTAAACTCACGTGGACATGCCCGATGTGAGAAACAAATGGTCCTCAAAATATTTGTTAGCTCTAATAGATTGGGTATGCAAAGGACAATCTTCAAGGTGAATTTCTAATTTCCAAAATCTCGCTTTAAGGTCAAATTTGGAATATCTCTTAGCATGGACAAAACTGCTAAAAAGAGAATTTTTATGGGGCAAAGGAAATTTATCATCCTTGAGAAATTGATTTAAAAGTTGATAATTGATCACCAATCAGAGTTTTTCATGGTTCTGCTATGTTCTTTTGTTAACATAAAATGCTTCACAAGCTCATTGAGAGTCAGAGGGTTCTATAATACCCGAGCGAGCAATTCAACACACTCTTTTTGAGCAAGGGAGAGGTGCACTGGATTCGTGCCAGAATGGCTTGCTTTCGTGGGATTGATATCCTTATTTTTCTTGAAGGGAAGTTTTACAAAGAAGTCTGGATTTTTATAGAGACGATAAGAGGAGGTCCGAGAAAATTGTGAGAGAGACTTAGAACAATAGGACAAAAGACTTTGGGTAATGGGGTCAAGAATTTCTGACTAAATGATAAAAAGCTTTTGGATGTTTACAAATTCTTGAAACTGGTCTTTGAATTGTAAGCCATTAGGTACATGTGACATTCTGAATTTCCTATCAATTTGAGGCTATTGAATGTGAATGTACCTTACGATGTATTTTAATTTTGTCTCACTCAGATCTGATCAATCTTGAATAAACTGACCAAAAGGAAAAGGCTAACGCATAACAAGGTACGTGGACCTATGAAACTCAAAAAAAGAAATGACGTTTTGATCATAAGGATTGTCGAGGAAACATTTATAGCCAATGAGGTCGGTCATATAACGATTAAGGAATACAATGCTAGCGTTATACGATTGGGTCGCAAGTAATGCCGTTTAACCAATGTATAATTTGTAAATTTTCCTAAATCGAACTATGACGATCGAGCCATCGGAACTAGCGATGAACCTTCGCAATTATATGACAACCAAGGCTATCATAACTTGAGTTTTCCTCAGAGTGATGAGAATCACAGAGCCGATATGCATAACGTTTGCAAAAGCCACCCGTTAGTTTGAGACAAACTGAAATTACGATCGACGGACGAATGATCATGAAATGAAAACTCAAAATTGGCAATTGAAAATAAAGAATTTCAATTTTGGATAGGAATTTGACAATGTCTTTTAAATGGTAATTTCAAATTGGAAAAGCGAAGTTTGGACTGAAAGTGCAAAATTACCTTTTTGCCCCTCGACCATTTGCCTTGCCTTAAGAATTCAAGAAGGTTAAAATGGTCAACCCATCTCCATTATTGGCTGCCGAAAATGGATATGCAATAGTCAAAGGATGAATCAAAGTTGGAGTTGAATTATTGGACAAATGCCACATGTTAACCATTTGAAGCCTCAAGCATTAATTGTCCTCACCAACCCAAGTCTAATAAAATAAACCTCAATTATGTGTGTGAGATAATTATTTGAAGCCTTAGTAGCTGTGTATACTATCTACCATCAATTCCCTTGCATTTTCCTCTTCAATTTCACCTCAACAGAAAACTGCCTAGAAGACAGATTATGTTCTTCTTGTTCAGTCTGCTCAAGCAGCCCTTTCCAGTGCCGCCTGGCTGTGCTCCGACCACTAGGAGCAAGGTTGACATGTCCCCGACAAGTTCCAAGTGGTAGATCGAGGTTTCGTTAGACAGTTTTTCCTAACCAGCCCTTAGACCAAAACCAGATGAAATCCGTACGAGCTAGGGTAAGGTCTTCGTTCTACCTCTTAGAGACTCTAATTGGTCTCAAATATTTTAGGAGAGTTTCATAACATCTAGTACTATGGTCAGGTGTTCTGTGGTTGCAAGTTTGATGATTTTAAAATGGGTTTTCATGGCTGAACATTGATGATCAAAATCGGACAGCTTCTGACCTTGTGGAGACCGGGCTGTTTTGAAGTCTTTTGGGTGTCAATCCACTTCAAATCTCTCGATGAGCCTTCTAAACTTGTAAATGAAGGTCTTGGTGTGTTATTTGTATAAAGAGTTAGACTTGGGATTGAAGTATAGCTCGATTGAGCGGTTGGAAATCGAAACCGGTTCTGTTTTGGTGGATGAACCTTGCTGGCCGGTTTTATTAAGGGGCTAAATGAGGAGCATTTGAATTTCAAATGAACTTGTAATACTCTATTTGATATATTGTGAAGTGCCAATGAGAAGTGGATTGAGGTTTAGAGGTGATTTATGACAAATTTGGTGCATAAACCTCTAAGTTATGACTTATTATGGATATGACCATGCGAACCGAATAGCTTAAGGGTTCGAAGTGAGCATTCCATGGTTCATGACTCAAGATTGATTAATCCTATTAAGTTGACGAAGCATTCGTGAGAATTCTATACTTGTAGTTTTAAGGAGAATTGCTTTGTGTGGCATTGTGATATTTAATCGAGAAAAGTGGCTCCTAAACTTTTACCTGAATGCTAGGACACTGCTATGTGAGTTATTGAATGATTTGAATGATTGGTGAATTTTGTGAACTGAATTGTGTGTGTTATGATGGCATTGTGATCTCAATGAGGAAGGTGTTAAGGATACCGATTGGTCTGTTGACCCTGGTGGTATCGAAGAGTGATGAAATTGAATGAGAACGAGAATGCCGATTGATCTGATGACCTCGGTGGTATTGAGTGGCTATAAGCTTAGAGAGTATCGATTGGTTTGATGACCCTAGTGGTACATAAATATCGTTTGGTTTGATGGCTCCGGTGATGTCGAGTGGCAAGAGTGCCAGAGGAGTACGTGGGTGGATGAGAAAGTAGTGGATGTGGTGTGTGTGGTGCATATGATTGCATATTGGGATCTTGAAATTGAGCATGATTGTTTCTACTGATTATCCATGCATGATAATTGAAATTGTTGTTGTGTGATGCCTTGTACCATTGCCTTATTTGTTGTTTTGCATTTGAGTGGCATATGTGTGTGGTCTGGTAGGACTGGTATTGAGATATAATGTTATATTTCACTTTCTGATATGTCGATCTTACCCCATAGTGGGACAACTTTTCAGACCCCAAACTTTAGCCATGTCGCCAATCCGCTTGGACGATCCAAAGGAAATGACCGCCCTTTTTGATGAGTTCCCGTATTGGAAGGGTATTACATATGTCTGGAAGCGCACAATTGTCTGGGTAGACGAAGAAAAACCAGAACTACAACCCCATCGTTTTGAGACATGGTTTCGTCAAGTGGAAGATAGAAGCTTGATGGGACCTATGCTACCCGAAGATGTTCCATGGGAAGTGATTCTAACCTGGTGTCATTAGTGTCATGCCCCAAACCCAGCGAGTATGCAATCATCCCATCTGGCCATTGATCTTCAATAATCTCCCAAAATCCCTCGGCCAATTAATCACAACTCCAAAATAATGCAAGGTCACGAAAGCAAGTAAACAGCTCTATACAAATTCACAATGAGATAACTCTAGACAAATTGGTATACACTTCTCATAAATAAAAAAGGTCAGTACAATTCTAACTCTAACGACTTCTTCAAATGTCATCACATGGCAAGTCCGAGTTTCCTTCGCCTGGGACCTGAAAAAGTTAAGCCCCCACTTGTGTGAGATATAAATCTCAATAAGTGAAACCTAAACCTAAACCTGAACACCAGTCCCCCCCAGACTACACACAAATGCCACAAAAATGTAGATAAACAATAATACAATGGTACGAGACATCACACAACGGCAATATCAATAATCAAACATGGATAATCAGTACAAACTATCATGCTCAATTCCAGGGTCCCAATATACAAGCACATGCACCACATACACCACAGCCACCACTTTCTCATCCACCTACATATTCCACTGACACTCTTGTCACATGAAATCTCTAGAATCATCAGACCAAACGATGTCCACGTACCACTGGGGTCATCACACCAATCGGTACTATCCAAGCTTACAACCATTCAATTCCACCGGGGTCATCAAATCAATTAGATTCCCATTCTTATTCGAACTCACCACCATTCGATACTACCGGGCCATTGGCCAATCCGTATCCTCAGTATATTTCGAACTCACCACCATTCAATACCATTGGGACCACAGACCAATCGATATTTTTATCATCAAGACTTTTAGTCAATTGGTACCACTAGAGCCACAAGTCAATCGGTAATTCTAGGGCTCATAGCCACTTGATATCACTAGGCTCATAGACTAATCGGTATCATCATTAATATTCAAGACTCACAACCATTCGATACCACTAGAGCCACAAGCTAACGATCGCTAGGGTACTATAGTCCATTCATAACACACAGGCATTATAGCCAATTCAATACTATAGGCACTATACCCAAATTCAATAACAGGGCATCATTGCCAATTCATGAATACAAGGCTCAATAGCCGAATATGTCATCAAGGCCAATCACAGTCCAATTGTCATGTTATGTCATTCAAATCATGGAATCCACTACTCAATCAAGCAATTCAACGCATAGGCTTCATAAAGCAATCAAATCACTTGACCACTCTATCCAATAGTGTCCTAATGTTCAAGTAAGGATTTAGGAAACAGTTACCTCAATTGATTAGCAAAACTCTACACCAATTGATTCTTCTCAAGTCCACAAGAATACAATCCACAAGAATTCATCGTTAACCTAGAAAGGTTCACCAATCTTGAATTAAAAGTTATTGAATTTTCACTTCCTTTAACTCAGTTTCTCATTAGCCATACCATAGGCAATTCAAGACACTTTATTGATCAATTGAACACATATCAACACTCCCACGAACCCTCAATGTGTTTGGTTCATATGATCACATATAAGGCAATGTACAACTTATGGGTTCATGCATCAATTTTGCTCATAAGTTACTCCTAACTTCCAATCTACTTCACATACTCCTCATTAACACCTTGAATCACATCTTATAAGACATTATGAGCCAATTTGAAGTCTAATTATCCCTTAATCAACCCTCAATAGAACCGTCCAACAAGGGTTCACCCACAAAACAGAATCGATTTCGGTTTCAAACCATTCAATCAAGCCATATTTCAATTTCAAGCTTAATTCTTCACAAATAAACTTGCTAAGACATTCATTTATGGGTTTAGAGAGCTCACCAAGAGATTTGAAATGGAACGACACTCCAAAGACCTCGAAACAGTCCGGATTCCACACGGTCCTCAAACGGGTAGATTATGCTTGGTAAAAATATCAAAACATTAACCATGTACACCCATCAAAATTCAACTAAAATTAAAACCAAAGCTCATCCAATTCAATTAATAGATGTTATGAAGACCTCACTGAAAATTTGAGGTCATTTAGAGTCTAGAAGCTCCCAAAAACACAGTCTCTCTAAAATCAGTCAGATTTTGATATTTACCCATTCAAACAGACCTACGGGACAAAAGGCTGGGCCAAATTAAGCTTATAATACCTTCTTAGAGCAGAAAGAAGATAAGCTTTAAGATGTCGATGGTTTTACCTCAATCCGATGTCGAACGACGAAGTTACGGCCGAAACAGTGGAGCCGTTTTTCCCTGTCCGCGGGGAACCTATTTGGCCGAGAGAAAAAAAATGAAGAAGAGGAAGAAGGTGGAGATGGTGGCCGGAGAAACATGAAGAGAGAGAGTCTATTACACACCAATTATCCATTTTGGTCAAATAGACAAAATGGGTAATTAAATGGCATTTAATGCTTGGCATTCTCTTTGATTGACACTTGGCAACCTTCCATTGGTTGCTTCATTGACTTTGACTCCCTTTGACTCATCCTCATCCAATTTTTGGCAGCATATAGAAGAGGAAAAATGACTAAAATGACCTTCTAAACTTCTTAAGGCGAGGCTAAAGGTCTAGAGACAAAATGGTCATTTTGCACTTTTCGTCCGAACTTCCATTTTTCCAGTATAAATCACCTCCCATGAGGCGACGTCCATATCAATTCCAATATTAAAATTTCTCAATGTCCAATACCCAAATCTAGATGTTCAATTTCATGTCGAACTGTTGTCGACTGTAATTCCAGTTTATCTCACACTGACGGACGACTCTTGCAAGCGCTACGCGTATCGACCTTGAGATTTTTCTTAAGTCGTGACGACTTTGGTTGTCATGTAATTGTGAGAGTTTATCGATCGTTCCCTCAATCCTGGTCATCGAAATCCGATTTAGGAAATTCTCCCAAATTACACATTGGTTGAGCAGAATCACTCGTATCACAACGTATAACGCTTGCAAGACATTCCATGATCGTTCGTAGATCGATCTCTGCTGGCCCGAAATATTTCCTCGACAAACCTTATGGTTAAAGTGTCATTTCTCATTCAAATTCTCAAGGTCCACGTACTCGACTCCGCGTTAGCCTTTCCCTTTTGGTCAGTTCACTCGGGAGTGGCCAACTCCGAGTGAGTTACAAATGAAATACACCGATCGATATCCTGCTATTCATAGTCTCAGAAGGTCGGAATTCGGAATGTCACAATTCTTTCCCCTTAAAGAAATTTCGTCATCGAAATTTGCCACTTTCCAGTTATTCAATCTCATAGGGTATTGACGCCTCATCGCATCTTCATTCTTCAAAGTAGATCCTCTCATTACTTGACGTTCCCACTTGTCTTTTCTGACAAAAGTCATTCCTCCAGGACTTATTTCCCTTAGTCCTCAACCTATACTTGCTTTTCTCTACTCTCTTTCGACATTCACAATATATGTCGGTGATACACCTTCGAGCATTCGATACTTCCTTTCAATTTACCTATTGGCCTGAGGAAAATACATGCATCACACTGCAACCCTGCATTCCCGGTCGGAAGATTTTTCCAAAATGTCACCTTAAATTCGTTTTCTTTTCTTGCCATGATCATTACCAAATCATCATGAAAACATACTCATTGGTGCCTCTACCATTTGGCATAATCATCTAATTCAAACGTCATTTCATATCGTCGGGAACGCACAAATTTCATTAGCTTACCCTCGATTGTTCAAAGCGAATCATAGCCTTCTCGATTTCTTAGGCAAACTCAAGATTGAGTCCTTAATAGCTTTTCCTTCAATTACATTTGAGATCCTTAATGACCAATTTAATCCACCAACTCGCAACGGTTATGCTTTCCCTTCAATACCTTTAAAGCTGTCAACATTTCCAACTCTTGCCGTTCACATAGTTGCGAGGTTCTTCCTTACACAAACAACGCTCTCATATCCGTAAATAATTTCATCCATTAGTGTTGCCTCTTGTTCAATTCTTCTCAGGAAACTATTACCTTATTCTTTCGTGATAGATATTGACTTGAAATCTTCTTTTATCCATAATGTTTCCCGAAATTTGTCGCAAGGACAAATGTAAGTCAACTTCAATCATGTGTTAAACATTCCAACTCATATGACCTTACTACCACGACGTACATATAATGCCCACTTTCGATTGCCTCGTTATACCTCAAGTTTCATTCTGCATCGTGTCATTACGACCTTCATAAGCTTTTCAATTTTTAACCAGAAACGCCATTAAACAGCGTAGTCATCAACTTGACTTAAGTCCTCGAAAACTCTTTTCACGTTCATTCATCCATTCGTGTTATATCTTGTCCTTCGTCCATTTCATCAATGGAATAGCTCTTGTAGGGAATCTTCCCACGGTCCGTCTATTGAAATTCATCAATTTCAGGAAATTTCAAGTTGCAGCAACTCACAATGACTCTTTCGATTTGTCACTTATTCCAATCCTCAAAGGCTCAACAAAGATTTCATTTCTCAGAGATTTCACGACTGAGGAATCTTACCTCATCAGATCCATAGCCCGTGCTCTTCACATTCAGTATATAACAAGCATCTCCTTAGAATCCATAGGACACTCTCAAAAGTTGTTCATGTTTCTCATGACTCCTTAAATGAGTCCAATCATCATCTCTCAAGACGGTAACAGTCCATCCAATTGTTCCTCGGATATTCAATCCGATTATTATCAACTTCTTTCTATCAGGTGTCGAATCTTCCAAATTGTTCCTCATACTTTTCACTTGAGACCTCAGACCTTGACTATCTATTGTCACGGGTCTCCACTAGGACCACGCAACATTTTGTTTATTCTTGTCACTCTTTTCTCAAGAAATATTAGTGCTTTAGCCGCTAAGTTCCACAACTTGCTAATGTGACCTTATCCCAATTACATCCATGCAACTGAACATCGACATCATCTTGGAATTCAACATTGTTTACAGGACAGTCTCTCAAGCTTAACTTCCAAGAATCATTCAAGTTTCGCGTCTTTTTTCTCAGTCCAGACGCTCAACCTCAATACCAAGACAATTACTTTCCTCTTCCTTTCACACTAAGGTCTCTTACCCTATGAAGGAAACTATGCACTTCAATGACATTCTCTCACTTCGAATCCACTTTATCCTTCCTATTTCATAAGACGTCGACCTTGGAGTCTGCGCCAACGGCGATAGCTTTACTTCAGAATTCAAATGTCTCCACGCCTGACATTCTTCTTCCCATAATTCAGTCATCTCAAGTGATAATATCCTTTCATCCTTGGTCTCTACTAGTTCACATATCGAATGCTCAATTCGATTACCTCAAATCACTCTGCAATTACACTCTAAGTGCTCTTTTCGCTTACTTAACCATTCACTAAAATCACTAGTCACTAGGACCCTCAAGTCCATCCATCTTTCTTTCCATCAAAGACCATCTCATGGTCCAATAGCCCTTTAAGAATGACACCATACTCTTTAGGGTGATAGCTCGTAACGCCATTTCTAGTGGTTCCGTTTTAATCTCAATCATTCCCCTTTAATCAACAATGTCAAGCGACTAACATAACTCTTTCCTTAATTTTTCCCCGTGATGGAAGAAACGAAACATCAATTTCTCATTTCGAGCCTTACACCAAGGTCATAGCCGTTTCTTGCAAGCGCATTTCATGTTCCATAATGAACTTCTCTTCGCTTGTAATCCTTGAGTAGGAATTCTCTCATTCATAAGTCTACCGATCATTCTCTCTGTTATTGAGTTCCATTGCCATTCCTCAAAATCAGGAATAACAACTAGCCATAAGGCTTTCAAACTCAATCCACTCAAGGATTTACTTATCTTGTTCAAGAGTCCTTGAACACCGTTACCATATGCTTAAACGACCTTGAAAACTCTGTCTCATACTAGTCAATCATCCTTAGATCCTTGTAAAAGTATCAGGATCCAAACAAGCTTTGCTCTTAAGTAATCCCAAAAGGATACTTTCCAACAAACAACCCAAGAGAGGTAGTCCGGGCAGATTACATATCTTTGAGGAAAACTTTTCCTTTGGTAACATTTCAACAACTATCAACAGCCTCTTAAGGCTAAAACTGCCAGGGTCATTTTCTTTCCTCAGTATACGCAAAATCTCTAAGGTTTTCTTACCAAGATCCTCAATCCAGAGGGAGACAATTTCAAATCACATCCCTCCATCAAACTCAGTTAATCTCAACCTTATTCATAGTTTCACAAGCTTTTCAAAACTCTGTGATCCTTCCCATGCATTCAATTTAGAAGGCAATAACTCAGAGTCACCTTTCTCGTGACTTTCATCTTTTAACTCATCAGCATTAATATCTATCACCATAGTGACTCAGGCAATAATGGCAGCTCCTACTCGAGCTCGCCTACCTATAAGTTTTTCTCATTTCCATTTAAAGTTCTCATAACCCGTTATTACACTTGGATCTCGCACGATTAACAAATTGAGTCATATTCTCCTCCAGTACTCATATTCCAATCGCTCATTTTTACTTAATTCTCATGATCCATCTCAGTTCTTGGATCTTCTCATATCCTACATACTCGAGCCCAAGTGCTCCTCTAGCGACCGTACCTTGGTCGTTCAACCTTATTAGGTTCTCATGTCTCTTGAACCACTATGATTCCCTCCAGGAATCAAAGACTTAAGTCAACTACTCAAGTCTGGCAGTCTTAGGCCGCTCCTCTCATTCTCTTTCACCATCAACCGTCCAGTGGTTCCCAAACAACTCTTTAATGGTTCTTAGGCAATTCTCAACTAATTGCCAATTATTCAAGGATCTCAAATCATCCTTAAGTAGCAACCACACAACAGGCCAGTCTCAATTATGCTACTTCTCAATTAACAATCATTACTAAGTAAGCCTCAATTAGGCCAACTCAACTATCAAACAAGCATCAAGACAGCAATTCACTGAGTCAATATCTCACACTTTAAGCCTAGAGGCATCTGCCACTTTGTCACGAACACGACAGGCTATCTCATTCTTAACAAGCATCAATTCAACGGGTATAAACCCCATATGCCGTCTAATCTCTCAATTAGATCTTGGCCATAACATTCATATGATGTCAATCATAAAACATGCCTAACATGCCCATCACAAGCATCATTTTTCTTTTCTAATGGCATCCACTGCCAAGCATAAATCTTTTAACCATACCACTCACAAGCGTCATTTCACATGCCATGTCACTTTCAAACATTCACTAGGGAATCCATCATGTGCCATACACGGCTTAACCACAATTGGACTCAACCCGATACCTAGACTTTCCCTTTCAAGTTATGACTTGGGTCATTCCTGCCTCTTGCCATCTTAGAAGCCTACTAGGAGCCGTTTCTTGTTCGGACCTCTCTGTCCCGGAGATCACTCACCGCCCTCATCAGACTTGGCCGTTGCAGGTTGTTCCAAGTCATACATCTACAGAGAAAGCCCCGTTCCACACGTCCCATACCATGCTTCATTACAGTTTATTAAATCCAACCGCGATAAGTTCATGCATGCATCATCATCAGCTTTCATTTCATAACCATAAACACATGCACAGTATGTTCGTTCTCATCACTTGTCATACCACAATCGTGTCCACGTCAAGCCTCGATTATAGAAAACCTCTTGTTCCACCAATGACTATCGCATCTCACAGATCAATTGCCTATATTCAACTATATACCTCAAGTCTAGTTGCTATTCAAGTCAAATCCATATGCATTCAATCACAACTAATCTTTAATCCAAATATTCCTTCCTCGCTTCCCTGTATACATCTCATCTCATATCACCCAAGACTATCAATAGCAGTCGATAATTAAACCATCAAGATACAATGCAATTCAAGCCTAAATCTGCTAATGCCAGTTGTCTCTTTATAACTCATATTCTCCAACTTGGGTTATTGACAAACCACAATCACAATCATATTTTCCAATTGACCCTTTATTCAATAGCTATCCTTTAGTGTCCTTAAATCCAAGCTTATGACTCTTTAATCTCTACTCACTTCCTTGTGAGCCTTAGTCATGAAATCACTCAAGATCATCCATCAAATCGACACTAGAACCATTATTGCACCTCACAAGTTCAAGCCTATAGTCCCTAAGATTTAGCAATCTGTGCTTAATCCAAAAGGTCACACTAGCTAATTGTCCTCAAGTCATCGCTCCTTATTACTCCAAACCTCAATCACATTGGATCGAGCCAACCTTGCTCTGATACCACTTAAACGTGGGTGTCACACCCTGAACTCGGTGAGCACGCGATCATCCCACCTACCTGTTGATCTTCAATAATCTTCCAAGATCTCTCAGCCAATTAATCACAACTCTAAAATAATACAAGGTCACGGAAGCAATTAAACAGCTCCATACAAATTCACAATGAGATGACTCAAGATAAATGGGTATATACTTTCCATAAATAAAAAGGTCAGTTACAATTCTAACTATAATGACTTCTTCAAATGCCATCCCATGGCAAGTTCGAGTTTCCTTCACTTGAGACTTGAAAAAGTTAATTCCCCACTAGGGTAAGATATAAATCTCAATAAGTAAAATCTAAACCTAGACCTGAACACCAGTCTCCCCCCAAACTACACACAAATGCCACCAAAATGTAGATAAACAATAATACAACGGCAATATCAATTAATAGGCATGGATAATCAGCACAAGGCATCACACAACGACAATATCAATTATCAGGCATGTATAATCAGTACAAACTATCATGCTCAATTTTAAGGTCCCAATATACAAGCACATGCACCACATACACCACAGCCACCACTTTCTCATCCACCCACATACTCCATTGGCACTCCAGCCACATGACATCTCCAAGGTCATCAGACCAAACGATATCCACGTACCACTAGGGTCATCAGACTAATCGGTACTCTTCAGGTTTACAGCCACTCAATGTCACCGGGGTCATCAGACCAATCGACATTCTCATTCTTATTCGAACTCACCACCATTTGATGCCACCGAGTCACAGGCCAATCCGTATCCTCAATATCTTTCAAACTCATCACCATTTAATACCACTGGGGTCGCAGGCTAATCGAAACTTTTGGGGTTCATAGCTACTTGATACCACTCAAGGCTCATAGTCATTTGATACCACTAGAGCCACAAGCCAATGATCACTAGGGCACTATAGCCCATTTATAACACGCAGGCATTATAGCCAATTCAATACTATAGGTACTATAGCTAAATTCAATAACATGACATCATTACCAATTCATGAATACAGGGCTCAATAGCTGAATATGTCATCAAGGCCTATCATAGTCCAATTGTCATGCTATGGCATTCAAACCATGAAATCCACTACTCAATCAAGCAATTCAAGGCATAGGCTTCATAAAGCAATCAAATCACTCGACCACTCTATCCAACAGTATCCTAATGTTCAAGTAAGGGTTTAGGAAACACTTACCTCGATTGATTAGCAAAACTTCACACCAATTGATTCTTCTCAAGTCCACAAGTATATAATCCCCAAGAATTCCTCGTCAACCTAGAAAGGTTCACCAATCTTGAATCAAAAGTCATTGAATTTTCACTTCCTTTAATCCAATTTCTCATTAGGTATACCATAGGCAATTCAAGACGGTTTATTGATCAATTGAACACATATCAACACTCCCACGAACCCTCAATGTGTTTGGTTCATTTGATCACATATAAGGTAAGGTACAACTTAGGGATTTATGCATCAATTTTGCTCATAATTCACTCCTAACTCCTAGTCCACTTCACATACTCCTCATTAACACCTTACATCACATCTTATAAGACATTATGAGCCAATTTGAAGTCTAATTACCCCTTAATCATCCCTCAACAGAACCGGCCACAAAGGGTTCACCCACAAAATAGAATCGATTTCGGGTTCAAACCATTCAATCAAGCCATATTTCAATTCCAAGCCTTAATTCTTCAAAAAAAAATTGCTAAGACCTTTATTTACGAGTTTAGAGAGTTCACCAAGAGATTTGAAGTAGAACGGCATTCCAAAGACCTCAGAACAGCCCGGGTTCCATATGGTCCTCAAACGGGTAGATTATGTTCGGTAAAAACGTCAAAAAATCAACCATGTACACCCATCAAAATTCAACTAAAAGTGCAACCAAAGCTCAGCCAATTCAAGTAATACATGTTATGAAGACCTCACCGAAAATTTGAGGTCATTTGGAGTCCAGAAGGTCCCAAAAATGCATCTTCTCTAAAATCGGGTCAGATTTTGACCTTTGTCCACTCAAACAGACCTAAGGAAAAAACAGCTGGGCTAAATTAAGTTCATAATACCTTATTAGAACAGAAAAATGATAAGCTTTAAGATGGGTGTGACATTTTGAATTTCCGCCTCTTCAAGGTTTGAGATATGAAATGAAATCTCAAAATTGAAAAATCGAAAATCAAGAATTTCAACATTACAATTGGATTGGTTGTCGCCTCATCGAAGAAATTTGAAATCGAAAAAACGGCATTCCGGACGTCAGGAGTAAAATTATCATTTTACCCCTCAAGTCTTAGCCTTGCTTTGATGATTGGATAAGGGCATTTTGGTCATAAATCACACCAATAGCTACCGAAAATTTGAAAAAATCACGGCTATTGGATGAGCTTTGATTGACACCATGGACAAGTGTCAATGGATAAAGCCTTGAGTTGATGTAAATACTTTTAATCTACCATTTAACTTAAGTTGACCAAGCTCATTGAAGTATAAACCTCTCTCTCTCTCTCCTCTTGGTCGAACACCCCTCCATTGCTGGTTTCTTCTTCTTCCACTTCTCTCTCTTGTCGATCAGCCCGTCACTCTGTCCCGACTGCTTCACTATTCCAATCATAACTTCTTCATCTGTCATCGAATTAAGGCGTACCACCTACCATTGGAAAGCTTATCGTCTTGTCGTTCCAACAAGGTATTATGAGTTCAAATCTACCCAGCCGTTTATTTCGTAGAGTCGTTTGAAGGAGCAAAGGTCAGGCTGGTCAGCTTTGAATCCGAGAGCTCCCAACCGACCAGTCCCGACCGTCCCACTATTCCAGCCATATCTTCTTCGTCGGATATCGGATCGAGGTAAAACTACTACCAAATGAAATTTTATTGTCTTATCTTTTCATAGACATATCATAAGTTCAATTTGACCGAGTAGATCTTCCCATAGATCGATTTGAGTGGACAAAGGTCCAGACGAGGCAGATTCTGATCAAGTTGGGGGAATGTCTTCGTTCGGCCACTTCAAGACTTCAAATTGCTTCAAATTTTCGGTGAGATCTTCTACACTTATAGTATTAAAGTTGGATAAGTTGTGGTAAAAATTTTGAAGGAATTTGACGGAGTTTTGACCCCAAATGGGTCTTATGTTTGAAGGGCAAAAACTGACTGTTAGAGGACCTGAAGGAATCGATGCCTTTCAAGAACTTTTCGGTGTTGCCTTGACTCCAAATTTTCGGTGAAGCTCCCCAACCCTTAGAACTACATGTGAGCAAGTAGATTAGTGGATAAATTGAGGATTTAAGCTAGTTTAAGAGCTGTTAAGTTGGGGTATGCATAGAACCGGATATGCCCTATTTCGGTTCTGAGCATACCGGTTCTGTGGGTGGCTGTTGGTGTTGAAGTTAAGCTTCAAATTTATTATTGAGAAGTGTGAGGATGTTAATTGATAGATCCATGAGGTGTATGTTTAATGGGGGTGATGATTTGAGCAAGGAAATTAACGATTGGATGAAATTTCCTTAGATTGCGCGGTTGAATCATCCTTGGACCATTAGGGCTGAACCATTGGAGTACTTGGGAAGGAAATTTTGTTGGCTATAGCACAAGGTAAGGGGATTCTAAGCCTTTGATAGGAGAATTGAACTCGATAGGGTGATATGAGTATGAATTTGATCGGTTCTTGAGAGATTTTACCGTGATTGTCCAATGTACGTCCTAGAAAGACATAGATGACTTGAATGTATGACAATGCTCGTGCCTTGATTGATTGTCACATTTGCATGCCGAATTTAATTATCTTGCATGCCATTAATGTGTTGCTCGTTGCTTGAGTTTGCAATTGATTGTGTGCTATGAACTGAAATGAGCATTTGGCATGTCTGAGAAATTATGATACTCTGATGCGTTGAGACGCGGGGTTGTGTGACTGGATACCCGAGGCGCTGAGGCACGAGGTTTGAATTGAATGGCACCATGAGGCGTATGAGACGTGGGGTTGTGTGGATGAATGCCTTGAGGTGCAGGGTTTGAATTGAATGGCACTCTGAGGCGTATGAGACGCGGGATTGAAATGGCCAATGTCCTGATGCGTTAAAACGCAGGACGGAGTTGGGGTGTGTCGACACAGGCCTAAAGTGAAAGCAAAAACTTGATACATTTACGCGGATTTATCAATGAGACGGTCTGCTGCTTTTACGCGGACCGAGCTTGAGGCGTTCTAAACGCGGGCATGAAAGTGAGGTAAACTGGAAGGGTGAAAGTTGTGATTTGACATGGCAACGTGTGTTTGATCCTAATGATGTGAAATGATGTCATGTTGCGTGCTTGACATCCGTATGTTGTTTATTGACAGTTGAATGCCTCATGTGATTACTTGTACAAATTGTTTGTGATTGCATTTGCCTAAGTGGACGGTCTGCCTAACCTAGGGTTAGGACCTACCTTACTGAGATTTATATCTCACCCCGTCGTGGGATTAACTTTTCAAGTCTCAGACGATAGACATCCGAGCTTGCTAATGATCGGTATCTAAAGAAGTAATTATAGAAAATGGATTTACACTTTTATGACTTTAAGGATTTCATATTACCTTAAAGTTAGAGTTGTATCCTCTGAACTTGTAGTCAGCGTTTATAAGAAGACATTCCCTATGTCCTGAGTCATCTTAAGATTAAACTGAATGGAGAAGTTTTATCGCTTCCGTATGTTTGATCATTTAGAAGTTTTTAAATGGTTGGCCGACTGATCCTAGGTACCACCGAGACAAGACGGCCTTGGTGAGATTTTACATGCATGACGGGTTCGAGACGTGACATCCCCGTTTAAGTGGTATCAGAGCAAGGTCAGCTCGATCCAATGTGATTGAAACTTGAAGTGATAAGGAACGATGACTTGAGGACAATTAGGTAGTGAGACCTTGAGGGATAAGCTTGGATTGCTGAATCTTGAGAACAATAGGTTTGAATTTGTGCAGTATTGCAATAGTCCTAGTGCCGATTTAAGGGATGATCTTGAGTGATTTATGAATAAGGCTCACAAGAAAGTGAATAGAAATTGAGGAGTCATAAGCCTGGATTTGAGGTTACTAGAGAATAAATTATGAATGAATGGTCAAGAAGTGTATGTGATCTTGGTTTGTCAATGACCCAACTTAAGGAGTAGAGTTATAAAGAGGCGACTGATGTTAGTTAATTCAAGCTTAAATTGCGTGATGTCTTGATGGTTTAGCTATCAATTGCTATTGTCGGCCTTGGATGAAATGAGATGAGGTGCACACAAGAAATATTGGATTAAAGGCCAGTTGTGATTGAATGCATATGGATTTGGCTTGAATAGCGACTAAATTTGGGATTTATGGTTGAACATAGGCAATTAATCTATGAGAAGTGATGGTCAGTAATGGAATTAGAAATCTTCAATGGATAAGAATGGATCTAGAGATAATTATGGTACGATGAATGGAGAGGACAATCAGGACGCGCATGTGTTTGTGGCATTAAAATGAAAGTTGAAGAAGGTGTGTGCATGAGCTTATCATTATTGGACTTAATAAATTGTCGCTTGGTATGGGATAAGTTGATGGGATACCTATATAACTGTCATGAAGCATGGTATGGGATGTGTGGAACGAGGCTTCCTCCGTAAATGTATGACTTGGGACAACCTGCAACGACTAGGTCTGATGAGGGCAGGGAGTGATCACTGAGATAGAGAGGTCCGGACAAGAAACGGCTCCTGACAGGCTTCTAAGATGGCAAGAGACAGAAATGACCTAAGTCATAACTTGAAATGGGAAGTTTAATTATCAAGTTGAGTTCAATTGTGGTTAAGAGATGTTTGGCAAGAGATTGATCCTCGAAAAAGATGTTCAAAAGTGGCATGACATGTGAAATGATGCCTATGATTGGCATAATTAAAAGCTTTGTGCTTGGCGATGGATGCCGTTTGAAAGGAAAAGTGATGTCTACGATTGGCCTGTTGGGCATATTTTGGAATTGGCATCATGTGATTGGCTTGGCCAAGGTCTAATTGGGAGAGTAGACGACATGTGTGGTTTATACCCATTGAACTTATACCTGTTGAGAATGAGAAAGCATGTCGTGTTTGTGACAGAGTGGCAGATGTCCTAGACTTATAGCATCATTGATTGACTCGTTGACTTGCTACCTTGAGTACTTGCTCGGTGTTAACCTAGTTGAGTTTTGGCCTAGTTGAAGCTTGCCTAGTAATTGGCTGAAGATTGAGAAGTTGCCTTGTTGAGGCTGGCTTGTTGAATAGTCATTGACTGATGAGAATCTAAAATCTTTGGGTAATGGACAACTAGTTGAGGGTTGTTTGGGAACCACTGTAAGGTTGATAATGATGAATGACGAGATGAGCAACCTGAGACTAATAGACTTGAGTAAATGACTTAAGTTTTTGATTCCTAGAGGGAATCATAGTAATTCAAGTGACATGAGAACCTAATAAGGTTGAACAACCAAGGTATGGTCGTAGAAGAGTATTGAGCTCGAGTATACATGGTATGGAAGATCCGAGAACTGATATGGATCATGAGAATTGAGTAAAAATGGACAATTGGAGTATGAGTACCAAAAGAGAATATGGCTTGATCTGTTAATCATATGAGATCCAAGAGCTGAATGGGTCGTGAAAACTTTAAATGGAAATTAGGAAATTTGTTGGTTAAGCAAGCTCGAGGAGGAGGAGCCATGATTGTGTAAGTCACTATAGTGACAGATACTAGTATTGAGGAGTTAAAGTGATGGAAGTCACGAGAAAGGTGACTTTGATTTAATCTTTTCTAAATTGAATGTGTGGGAAGGACCACGAGAGTTTGGAAAAGCTTGTAAAACTATGTATAAGGTTGAGATTGACTGAGTTAGGTAGGGGGATAAGATTTGAAATTGTCTCCCTCGAAATTGGGGATCTTGATAAGGAAACCTTAGAGGTTTGGGTACATTAAGGAAAGAAAGTGACCTTGGCAGTTTTAGCCTTACGAGGCTATTAGTAATTGGTGAAAGGTCATTAGAGGAAGGGTTTCCTCAATGGCATGATATCTGCCTGAACTATCCCTGTTGAGTTGTTCGATGAAAAATATCCTCTTGGGATTGCTCGAGAGCAAAGGTTGTTTGGATCCGAATAATATTGAAAGGATCCAAAGACGATCGACCAGTGTGAGACAGTATTCTCAAGGCCGTTTAAGCATATGGTAAAGGTGGTCAATGACCCTTTAAATGAGACCTGAAGTCTCTAAGTAGATTGGAATTTGAAGGCTTTATACTAATTGTTATTCCTGAATCTGATGAACCGTAATGGACATCAAGGAAAGAAGCGGATGATCGGGAGAGGAATAAGTAAGAGAATTTCTGTTCATGGATTGTGAGAAAAGAGAACTTCACTTATAGAATGTGCCTGTAAGGAAATGTCGTTACTATGACATAAGGCTTATGGTGATTAACCTTTTGTTGTCGTGAGGAATAATAAGGAGACTAATGTGTCAGTCTGTCAAACCTAGTGGATTTTATGAGATTAATTGAGGTTGAATCGAAACCACTAAATGTGGCATTGTGAATTATCACCTCTAGAGAATAGGGCGTTGTCCTTAAGGACGATTGGATCATGACATGATCATTGATGGAAAGAAAGTTGAATGGACTTGATGGTCCTAGTTACTTGCGATTTAAATGAATGGGTGAATAAGAAAAAATGATGCTTAGATTGTAATCGCAAGGCGACTTGAGGAAGTCGAATTGAATATTTAAAATATGAATTTGTGGAGACCAAGAAAGAATGAGACTTGTCACTTGAGGTGACTGAACTATTGGAAGGAGAATGTTAAAGTGTGGTGGCATTAGAATCCGGAAGTAAAGGAACTGCTGTTGGCGAGACTCCAAGACAGATGTCCTATAGAATAAGAAAGATAAGGTGGATTCAAAGTAAAAGAATGTCATGAAGTGTATGGTTTCCTTCATAGAGTAAGAGATCATAATGTGGAAGGAAGAAAAAAAAATGCCAATTGTCTTGATGCTAAAATGAAACGTATGGACTAACGAGGAGGACGCAAGCTTGAATGATTTTTTTTTTAAATCAAGTTCGAGAAGCTATCCTGTGAATAACGTCGAATTCCAAGATGATGTCGATGTTGAGTTAAAACGACGAAATTGACATAAGGTCGCATTAGCTGGTTGTGAAACCAAGAGCTCAAGTCACTAATGCTTCCTGAGAAAGGGTGACAAAAAAATGAACATAATATTGTGTAGTTCAAGTGGGGACTCATGAGAGTAGAGAGCCAAGGTTTGAGCTCTCAAGTGAAAAGTATAAAGAACATTTTGAAGATTCGACACCTGGTAGAAAGAAATTGACAAAAGTCAGATTGAATATCCATGGAATAATTGGATTGAGTGCTACCGTCTTTAGAGATGATGAATAGACTCATTTAATGAGTCAGGAGAAACATGAATAATTTTCGAAAATATCCTACGGACTCTAAGGAGATGCTCGTTATGTGCTGCTAATTGTGAAGAGCACGAGTTGTGGGCCTAATGAGATAAGATTCCTCAGTAGTGAAATTTCTGGGAAATGAAATCCCCGTGGAGTCCTTGAGGAATGGAATAAGTGATGAATCGACTAAGATCGATGTGAGTTACGAAAATTAGAAATTCCCGAAATTGGTGAATTGTTATGGATGAATCGGGGGAAGATTTCCCACAAAAACAATTCAATGGATGAATGAATACGAAAAGAGTTTTCGAGGAATTAAGTCAAGTTGATGACTACGCCGACAATAGTGTTCCTATTTGGAATTAAAAAGGGGTAGAATGAATCATAATGACGTGATGCAGAAAGGAAATTTGAGCCGTAGTAAAGCAAACTGAAGTGGGCTATGCGAATACGTCATGATAGTAAAGCTATATGAGCTGGAACGTCTAATGCATGGTTGGAGTTGGCTTGCAAATGTTCTTGCGATGAAGTTAGAAAACACGACTCGCATGGAGAGGTTTCAAGTTTACACGAGCTATAAGAATTTGAGATATTTGGTTGCCTAGAAAAATTGAAAAAGGAACAACGCGTGTGAAGGAGATTGCTTAAGGATTAAGGATGAAATATCCTACATCGCCTAGAAAAGGGTGATTTAAGAAGCAGATGCATATAAGTGAAAACTGAGCATCGTGCATTTGGCGGACAAAGGATAGGCTTTGCTCAAAGAATAAGAAATCCAACTCCTAAATTGGAAGGTTGTCAATTGACTAGTTTGATAACTACCTGAAGCATCAAGCGTGAAGTCAGAAAGGAATTGAGATGCTGCGATGAATAGAACCTGACATTTAAGGGTTTATGGAAATGGATAGAACAAGGAGGAAATCCAAATTTTCGGATACTTGGGAAAGAAACCTCAAAGTTGAGTGTAGAAACCTTAAAGTCCCATGGACTAGAGTACGAGTCCAATATTGAAAAGGAATTTAAAGAAAAGACCTCATCAGAAATTCAAAAGGAGAATTATGGTGTCCCTTGGGATGACACAAAGGTGTGCCAGACTTGTATCGATATTATCGATGGAATAGATTGAAAATTTGGTTAGTCGAACATGAGATCAGTATTGAACGTACCGACAAGAAAAAGGCATGCCCTTGAAAGGATTGATACGCTGAATGATATGGACATTAAAGAGTGCATTCTGGCGAGGGTTTAGTAATAATGGTGATGGACAAATGGGAGAGATGATGTGAACGCTCGAGGATGAACTGCTGACAGATGTAGGAGTATCGAAAGAGAATGAAGAGAAGCAAATCAGATTGAGGACTGAAGACAAATCCTAGGGAAAGATGGCTTTGGTCGGAAAGGACAAGTAAGATCGTCAAGTCATGAAAGGAATTATTCGGATGAATGAGGATGCGATGAGACGCCGATACCCCAAAGGGCTAGATGGTTAGAAGGTTGTAAATTTCGAGAACGAAATTTCTTTAAGGAGGGAAGAGTTGTGACATTATGAATTTCCGCCCCCTCGAAGCTTGAGATATGAAATGAAATCTCAAAATTGAAAAATGGGGAATCAAGAATTCCAACATTACAATTGGATTGGCCATCGCCTTATCGAAGAAATTTGAAATCAGAAAAACGACATTCCGAACGTCGGGAGTAAAATTATCATTTTAACCCTCAAGCCTTAGCCTTGCTTTGATGATTGGACAAGGACATTTTGGTCATAAAACACACCCAATAGTTATCGAAAATTTGAAGAAACCATGGTCATTGGATGAGCTTTGATAGACACCATGGACAAGTATCAATGGATGAAGCCTTGAGTTGATGTAAATACTTTTAACCTACCATTTAACTCAAGTTGACTAAGCCCATTGAAGTATAAACCTCTCTCTCTCTCTCCTCTTGGTCGAACACCCCTCCATTGCCGGTTTTCTTCTTCTTCCTCTTCTCTCTCTTGCCGACTAGCCCGTCACTCTGTCCCGACTGCTTCACTGTTCCGGCCATAACTTTTTCGTCCGTCATAGGATTAAGCAGTACCACCTACCATTGGAAAGTTTATCGTCTTGCCGTTTCAACAAGGTAATAAGGGTCCAAATTCACTTAGCCGTTTGTCTTGTAGAGCCATTTGAAGGGGCAAAGGTCAAGCTGGTCAGTTTTGAATTCAAGAGCTCCTAGCCAACGAGTCCCGACCGTCCTACTATTCCGACCATATCTTATTCATCCACTATCGGATCGAGGTAAAACTATCGTCAAATGAAAGCTTATTGTCTTATCTTTCTATAGACATATTATAAGCTTAATTTGACCTAGTAGATCATCCTATAGCTCGATTTGAGTGGACAAAGGTCCAAACGAGGCAGATTTTGACCGAGCTGGGGGAATGTCTTCGTTTGGCCACTTCAAGAGTTCAAATTGTTTCAAATTTTCAGTGAGGTCTTCTGCACTTATAGTATTAAAGTTGGATGAGCTGTGGTAAAAATTTTGGTGGAATTTGATGGAGCTTTGACCCCAAATGAGTTATGTGTTTAAAGGGCAAAAACTGACCGTTGGAGGACTCGAAGAAACAGGCGCCATTCAAGGACTTTCCGGCGTTGTCTTAGCTCCAAATTTTTGGTGATGCTCCCCAACCCTTAGAAATACATGCTAGTAAGTAGATTAATAGATAAATTGAGGATTTAAACTAGTTTAAGGGCTGTTAAGTTGGGGTATTCACAGAACCGGGTATGCCATGTTTCAGTTCTGAGCATACCGATTTTGGGGGTGCCTGTTGGCATTGAAGTTGAGCTCCAAATTCATCGTTGAGAAGTGTGAAGATGTTAACTGATAGGTCCATGAGGTGTATGTTTAATGGGGTGATGATTTGAGCAAGGAAATTAACGATTGGATGAAATTTCCTTAGGTTGCACGGTTGAATCATCCTTAGACCCTTAGGGCCGAACCATTGAAGTGCTTGGGAAGGAAATTTTGTTGGCTATAGCACAAGGTAAGGGGATTCCAAATCTTTGATAAGAAGATTGGACTCGATTGGGTGGTATGAGTATGAAATTGATCGGTTCTTGGGAGATTATTCTGTGATTGTTCAATGTACGTCCTAGAAACACATAGATGACTTGAATGTATGACAATGCTCGTGCCTTGATTGATTGTCACATTTGTATGCCAAATTTACTTGTCTTGCATGCCATTAATGTGTTGCTCGTTGCTTGAGTTCATAATTGATTGTGTGCTATGAATTGAAATTAGCATTTGGTATATCTGAGAAGTTATGATAGTCTGATGCATTGAGACGCGGGGTTGTGTAACTAGATACCCTGAGGCGCTAAGGCGAGGGGTTTGAATTGAATAGCACCTTGAGGCGTATGAGACGCGGGGTTGTGTGGATGAAAGCCTTGAGGCGCTGAGGCGCGCGGTTTGAATTGAATGACACCCTGAGGCATATGAGACGCGGGATTGAAATGGCCAATGTCCTGATGCGTTGAAACGCAGGATGGAGTTGAGGTGTGTCAACACAGGCCTAGAGTGAAATTGAAAACCCGATACGTTTACGAGGGTTTGTCAATGAGACGGTCTGATGCGTTTACGCGGACCGAGCCTGAGGCGTTCTAAAAGCGGGCATGAAAGTGAGGCAGACTGGAAAGGTAGAAGTTGTGATTTGACATGGCAACGTGAGTTTGATCCTAATGATGTGAAATGATGTCATGACTGCATGGTTGACATCCGTATGTTGTTTATTGACAGTTGAATGCCTCATGTGATTACTTGTATAAATTGTTTGTGATTGTATTTACCTGAGTGGACGGTCAGCCTGATCTAAGGTTAAGACATACCTTACTGAGATTTATATCTCACCCCGTCGTGGGATTAATTTTTTTGGTCTCAGGCGATGGAAATCCGAGCTTGCCAATGATCGGTATCTAAAAAAGTAATTATAGGAAATGGATTTCTACTTTTGTGACTTTAATAATTTCATGTTACATTGATGTTAGAGTTGTATCCTCTGAACCTGTAGTCGGTGTTTATAAGAAGACATTCCCTATGTCCTGAGTCATCTTAAGATTGAACTGAATGGAGAAGTTTTATCGCTTCCGTATATTTGTATCATTTAGAAGTTTTTAAATGGTTGGCTGATGGATCCTGGGTACCATCGAGACAAGACGGCCCTGATGGGATTTTACATGCCCGACGGGTTCTGAACGTGACAATGGCGGTGGTTTTACCTCAATCCTATGTCGGACGACGAAGTTATGGCCAAAACAGTGGAGTCATTTTTCCATTCCTCGGGGAACCTGTTCTGCTGAGAGAAAAAATTGAAGAAGAGGAAGATGATAGAGATGGTAGCTGGCCAAATATGAAGAGAGAGAGTCTATTACACGCCAATTATCCATTTTGGTCAAATAGACAAAATGGGTAATTAAATGGCATTTAATGCTTGACCTTCTCTTTGATTGACACTTGGCAACCTTTCATTGGTTGCTTCATTGACTTTGACCCCCTTTGACTCAACGTCATTCAATTTTTGGTAGCATATAGAAGAGGGAAAATGATCAAAATGACATTCTAAACTTTTTAAGGCAAGGCCAAAGGTCTAAGGGCAAAATGGTCATTTTGCACTTTTCGTCTGAACTTTCATTTTTCTAGTATAAACCACCCCCGATGAGGTGACGCCCATCTTAATTCCAATATTGAAATTTCTCAATGTCTAATACCTAAATCTCGAGGTCCAATTTCATGTCGAACTCTCGTCAACTGTAATTTCAATTTATCTCAAACTGACAGACCACTCTTGCAGGCACTACGCGTATCAACTTTGAGATTTTTCTTAAGTCGTGGCGAATTTGGTTGTCATGTAATTGTAAGGGTTTATCGTTCGTTCCCTCGATCTTGATCATCGAAATCTGATTTAGGAAATTCTCAGAAATTACACATTAGTTGAGTGGAATCACCAGCGTCCCATCGTATAACGCTTGCAAGACATTCCATGATCATTCCTAGATCGATCTCTGCTGGCCCGGAATATTTCCTCGACAATCCTTATGGCCAAAGTGTCATTTTTCATTCAAATTTTCCGGATCCACATATCCGACTTCGCGTCAGTCTTTCTTTTTTGGTCAGTTGACTCGAGAGTAGCCAACTCCGAGTGGATTACAACTGAAATACACTAATCGATATCATACCATTCAATAGTCTCGAGAGGGTCAAAATTCAGAATGTCACAATTCGTCTCGATCGGGTATTGCAGTAGATAACTCAGCATTCGTGGGAGGTTCAAGAAACATACTTGAAGTGCCGAAGTCTCCACTGTCTTCTGCAGAGTATATGAATTATGTAGAGATTTCTACTGATGCTATCGAAGCCACTAACAAAGAAGAGGAAACCGGAAAAGACACTGAAGAGCCTTCAGAGGATGTATCATCCATGACTTTTTCAGATTACAATCCAGATGTTGAGGGGGACGATGGAAGAGATGGCTCAAGCTGTTCTTCTGAGAAGTTATGTTAAAGATTTTAGGTGACTAAGGAATCATTTTGGTGTGAGGTTCTAGGGAAGGTATAATAGTAACCTTTGAACCCTAGGCTTTAGTTCCTTTTTCCTACCCAGGTGTGCGGCTTTATATTTTTGTCTTTCCCCTTTCGTTGTATGTACTGGATGTTTCTGGAATGTATAAATGGTTGTGCTTTTGAATTCTTCCAAAACTCCCCTTTTCATTTTATCTATATTGTACGGTGATGTATCTCGTCTTCTGTATATGCACTTCGTATCATACTAGGCCGTGTAAGGTTCCTAGGTAATTATTAGCATGAGGCAGATGTAATGAGCTCCAAGGGACGTGGGGCGTTATAGTACAATTTTGAGTTGTGAGAGTTGAGCAAGATATCCCATCCAATGATGAGATTTTTACCATGAGATTTACATTCAAGGATTTTTGCAGTGATGGAACACTAGGGAAAGATCTGAAGTGTGATTGGTTTGCTACGGAATTTGGTCGTGAAAGTATCACCAGAAGCAGAATAAAAATACCTTATGTAAGGCATCCAACATTCTTCTAGTAATACTTTAACATCCATATGAGATGTAGCTGCTCCAGTATATATAAAGTTTATCACCTGGATGTGTTTGGCATCTTTAGAAGTGAATATATGGATAGAGACATAAGTAAAGTGAAAGACAGGAGATTGAGTATGGAAGGAATCAGAAATATAGTTGGGAAAGAAGGCAAAGATGTCCCCTGAAGACTGGTCATCAAAGTCAGAAGATTAAGCCTTTATAGCACGAAGGATTTCTGGCAAGAATTCATCTCCAATGGAAATATTGACTTAATATCTTCATCATCTAGAGGAATCCCTGTGTTTTGTGCTATCTTCTGGATTATGTAGCTACCCTGACGCTTTGCTAGAGGACAAGCCTTGCCAAAGTGTCCCTTCTTGTTACAAATGTAATACCTGTCTGATTTGGCTTTCTTTCTGGAGGAGTAGGAAGAATATTTTCTTTTCTTTCGTGGGAATTTTCACTTGCCTCAGCTACTTCTCTTTTTCACAAAAGAAAATTTCTTGAAGTATTTCTTCTTCTTGTGACACGAGCAGTAAGGATCACTACAGTCTCTAGAACACTTGATTTTTAGATCAGGTCCGGCACAAGCCTTTACAAGATTACGATTCTCTTGAAGATAACTTTTGAAAAGTCTTCGCCTGTGACTCCATTGTTCAATTGCAATATGGACCACTTCTTATATTTCTTCAATTGTGACATATGCCATTTCTTTATTGTAAAGTCTTCTTGACAGCTTGGCTGATTTCTTTAGGAATAGAAGAAAAGAAGACAGGCTTGAGGTTTGGATCCACGCCAAGATGGTAAAAAAAACTTAACCATCTCCTTAAAATGCTGGTCAAGATCTTTTCTGGTCAAGGAACAACATTTCGCTCAAACAACTCTTTTCGCTTAAGTTCCTTGGCGTTTTCAGGTTGGCCAATAAAAAAAGGTGGATGAGCTGAATGGCCTTATCTAGGCTCATTGTCAAGAACATTATCCGATCACGTTCTGGAGCTGCTTTCCACCAGCATTTTAAGGATCTAGTGAATCTACTAGAAAACTCAAAGAGTACATCAAATGTATTGTGCTCCTTAAGGTTCTTGGTAGTTAACTAGGCATGAAATTCCTGGAGACGTTCAGGCTATCTGTGGTACGGGATATCATCTAGTGCAAAATAGTTCTTAGATGAAGATGAGGAGGAGTTTGTAGATGCTTCAACGAAATAGGTGTTTGGTGGATGAACTACTTCTGGTTTTGTCATCTCTCCCTCTTTTGGAATTGTTGGGTTTGCTATCATAATTTCGGCAATAACATATTGTGAAGTGTTGGAACCTATGAGGGTAACTTGAAATTCGTATATGAAAATTAGGTTGAAAGACAAACTTGAAACCAATCGCAAATAAGTAATCTGAATGTAGATGAATGATTCGAGCCCAACGAATTTACGTTGTGTCTTTAAGATAAATTTATCCTCTCAATCGGTACTCAAAATTCTTGGACAATTGCCTTTTAGGATAGAATGAATCGCCTTTCCTCAAATTGGTATTTGTTTCAGAGGAAATCTTTGAACACAATTTCGCGGAATGATCGCACAAAATGATAACGATGATGAATGAATAACGAACATAACAATTGTATGCGCGTGTCTGATACTCGTTTCAAGATAAGTAGTTTGAGACTTTGAACTTACTATAGGGGAGACCTATCGAACTTATTCGGTCAATCAGTAGACTTGATGTCTTTGAATTGTCGACCTTTGATGTAAGCCTAGACAATAGGAAACACACAACTTTCCTTTGAACAAAGTTGGTTCTCACTGTTGTGTTTGTTTTGGCCATGAACACCGCCTGGTCTCATGAGTGCTTTAGAGAATTCGGCCTTTTCAATTCTCATGGAAGCTGCCCTCACTTCCTACTCACATAGATGATTTCTGAATAAATAGTATATCACATACTCAATTCAAAATCATTAAAACTTATGATTAACCTTCACATATTAGTACTGTCTCTATACGAGAATAAATAATAATTTACAGTACTCTACATAGCCTTCATAACTTGATTGTCCCTTTGAAACTAGATCTTGGGATCTCCAGTTAATTAGGTAGGGTTTCCGCCATGATGACTTATTTATGGCCTTAAATCCATTCTCCTTGATGTATTTGCAACCATCTCTCTAGTTAGGCCTTTTGTTAATGGATTCGCAATATTATCCTTTGACTTTACAGAGTCAATTATGATAATTCTACTAGAGAGAAGTTATCTTACAATATCGTGTCCTTAACATATATGTCGAGACTTACCTATATACATAACATTATCGCCCCATACTTCGAAATAATTCTTGAAATCTTTTCAAGACGATGGTAGTCTTTCAATGAAAGCAGTCATTTGTTCACTTAGAACCATATCTTCGGCCTGAATGTTATGCATAACCACTTGGATTTTTCAGGACTTGATTTAAGACGGTTATGAAATCAACCATCTTTAAGTCTAGAAACATGCCAACGATAAATCTCTTGAACCCATCATCTTCTGTTTTGTATTTCTCGTCTAGACTTTCACATAATTGAATGTTATGCATAATCACTTGGAGTTTTCAGGACTTGATTTAAGACGGTTATGAAATCAACCATCTTTAAGTCTAGAAACTTACCAACGATGAATCTTTTGAACCCATCATCTTCTGTTTTGTATTTCTCGTCTAGACTTTCACATAATTGATTAACCATTTTCAATAGGCTATAAACATTATAAATGAAATTGTCTAGACTATTGAGGATTTAGTTATGTCACAGAAAGTCAAAATGTTTCCACACATCTATAGCAACAATCATTTCCATGTTTGTCTCTTCTTCATTCAATTTGGGAGCATCCTTATTGAGGAACCTTGCCAAATTTAGTGTTGTAACATAGAACAATCATCTTCTATTGTCATCTCTTAAAAATTATATCATTGAACTTTTCTAGCTTCTCTCCAAGAGTTGGGATAGACGCAACAGACGTTATTGACGTCGAAGCCATAAAGATAGCCCAACATACCCTTGAAAAATACACATACTTAGAGTTTCATATGCATTTTGATAATTTTAAATGCATCAAATATATTCACATAATATATCAAAATGAGGATAATTTCGAGGCGAACAAAACGGTACCTCACATGCCCCAAACAGAGCTCATATGCACTTGTATAAGTCAGTCAAAATTTCTGCTTTCACTAGTCAACGTATGGTCAACGCATGGTCAACGAACGCGACGTTTCACCGATTAGGCGCGTGTATGCGCGTGCACCTCCATCGTGAGGCCTCCGACAATCATCAACCATTCAAAACGCTCGTCTCGACGAGCCCTATTGAATTTGTATTCAAAACTAAAATTCACCAAACGAAAACACACAAAGTAGGCCCAAACAAAAGCTTTCACCAGTGATCGTCGCACGCCGCCACCGTTAGCGTGTGTGATGGCACGTGTGGTGGTTTCTGATGTTCTCCGATGGTGATCGATCCCTCTAAATGCTTGTATTGACGATATAATCTCGATAGTATATTCAAAAGTCATTTTTACTGAGCAAAATGACACAAAATTGTTATGCTTTATCGCTGGCCGAGAACCCTTTCCAATGCGGTGTGTGCCGCGCTGCCATGCGTGCGGCGTGTCCCGGCATCACCTTGCAATGAGCGACCTCTTATTTTTATCGTATCGACAAGATGAATTCGAATATGCAATCAAATATAAGTTTCATCGAATGAAACTAACAATAATACGTGAGAACAGAATGTGTACAATAAAAATAGCTATACCAAGCACTAAAAAATATAGAATTTGTCTTGAGATTATTGGAACCTATGAGGGTAACTTGAAATTCGTATATGAAAATTAGGTCGATAGATAAACCTGAAACCAATCGCAATTAAGTAATTTGAATGCAGATGAATAATCCGAGCCCAACAAATTCACGTTGTGTCCTTAAAATAAATTTGTCCCCTCAATCGATACCCAAAATTCTTGGACAATTATCTCTCATGATAGAACGGATTGTCTTTCCTCAAAACAAGTACTTGTTTCGGAGGAAATCTTCGAACATAATTTCATGAAATGATTGAATAAAATGATGACAATGATGAATGAATGACGAATATAACAATTGTATCTAATGCTTGTTTCTGATACTCGTTTCTAATGTGATGGTCAATGTTTTATTTATATAGAGTGAAGTGAAGAGTTATGAACACATATGACTTCATCAAAAAGGTTTTTCGACAAAAAGGCACGATTTTATCGAAAGAATATGATGAAACGTCACGAAATCGTACAGTTTCGACGAAACGTTTATGAAGTCATATGGTTTCGTTGATGAATGGTTACAAACCGAAATAACTTTTCATTTCTCCTTCAACTTCATATGGGACTTTGAGATCAATGTTCCAACATGAAGAATTATAAGATAAATCAAATTCAGATGTGTCAGAGGTAGAAGAGTTATTTTGGGGAGATTCTGTAGGATTCAAAGCAAAACTAATGGAATATGGTGCCTAAGAATACTTTCCAGGGGATTTGACACCATGTTTGAGTGAGATGGGCGAGATGGAGTGAGGTGGAGAAGGTTCAGGAGAAGCTGAAGAAGATAGTGGTTCCTTTCTTTTGTTTCGAGACTCTTTAATTTAAACCCATTTTTTCAATCGTTCTCGAAGAGACAAGATATTGATCTTAGGAGGTGGGGTAGCAGTGCTAGGAACGGTTGCAAATGAAGAAGAGGTAGATCCCAAAGAAGGTTCTATTGGAGCTGGAGTCATGGAAGGAAATAAAAGGGATTTAGTGGAGAATAGAGACCTTTACTCAAAGAGGAATTTTTGCTCCTGAAGTATCTGGCTCTGTCGTTTGAGTTTTTCTATCTCAAGGATTTGATCTTCCAGATAATGACTAAGAGGGATTTATTTAGACTCAAGCATAAAAATTTTATTTTGAAAATCTTTCAGTATCTTTTTTGACACAAAAGTCGTCTGATTGACTCACTCAATGCGGGAAGCAATTGTGCTAAGGGCCACATTCTGGGCTAGAGCATTCTCTATTTTCCAATTAAGAACAGCCTTAGAGGGAGTGGGTCCCTTGTGTCACCCACAGATATCCACATCATTGGGGGCAGGTATCTTGGGAGCATGGTAATATTTCTATTGCGGATCGGAGAACCTTTCCATTGAAGAAAAGTTGCGAGTAAAGTTGTGTTCAGGATTTGAGGGCTTCAATGGAGGGAAATCCTCAGGTTAGAACATGTAAATACTAGATAGTGCTGGAGGGGGTTCTAATTTTGGGACCTGTGTATATGACTTGGGAAGTTCAATAGAATAACAATTCTTTTTTACCCATTTATTAATTGGCTTGTAAAAAGGAGAAGTGACATGATTCTTTAGTGACGGTGGAGGAGGTAGTGGTTCAACTGGACAAGAATGTTGTGGTGGAGTAACTTGAGGAGGCTTGGGTGAATCATAGTCAACCATATATTATCATCTTCCACCATATTCGCTAAGTGGTCCTACCGTTGGATCACCATCAAGGAATCTTTGATAAAGAGAATCATTTTTCTTCTTCTATTTGGATGAGGGTCTATCATCTTCGTCTTTTTTGCGAGAACATGAAAAACAAGCACAATTAATGTCCTAAAAGCAGTGTCCTGAGGGATCCTTAAAATAATGGACAGGTTGCCCATCCGAGTTAAAGGACTGAACAGACTCCTAAGGATTAGGACATTCCATACTCGCTAGGTCAGATGGTCATGGGGTAAAGCACAAAATAGTAGGAAACAAAGGAAAGCAAAGGTCAAAGAGTCATTTTTTCCTTGTAAACTTGATGGTAACGGTACCATCTTTCTTCTTAGTAAACTGTGGTTCGGATGACTGGACTGGTTCAGTGTTTTGATGGAGTTTTTAATAGTTGGTTACCTAACTATCTGAGAGAATTTTAACAAGCTAACCTCTAGGAATCTGTTTGGGAACATGGATGCAAGAAGTTTAGTCATTATCAACAGAGATAAGCAAAGCATCTTCCGAACTGGGGAGATTAAGGCCAATGACATGATTCTAGACTCTATAAATCATCTGATAATGGAAAGTAGCAACCATAGTACCAAAAGTCTAGGGTGCTCCAGTAATCTGTAACTGTATTTTAAGGGCTGAAAGAAGTCTAGGATCAGCAGGAGCCATATTGAAGTTCGGGAAAAAAGTGACAAATACAGTACCAGCATTCAGAGTTGTATGAACAGTACCGATGCAAGCATGCTGATAGTCAAGAAAACGAGTATCGAGCAAAGCAATTCTTGCCACCATAGGCAATCCTTTATGTCCATGAAGGGAGAGAGCAAGATGGATAGCTCCAAAATGGAGATGAGCATGATCCCATTGAGTCCATTGAAAAGGAAACTCTTGAGGGATTTGAAGAGTGCTGAACTGTTCTTGCTAGGAGGACAACATAGGATGCTGGCCTAATTTGAAGGACTGGACATATTCCTTCACAGCGCGAGGAGAATGTCTTATGAGATGTTTGATAGATCTGACGAGTGAAAATGATGAGGTTTTAGAGAAAGCAGAGTAAGGATTCATTAAAGGTAGCTGAGTTTCGAAAATCTTGCTTTCATCATCAAGATAGACTACCTTATACAAATAGTCCATCTTTGGAGCTATAAATTTTCGAAGTTCTGGAGGAGGAGCAAGAGAGATTGGAGATTCAAGGTGAATAGGTAGTGAAACATCTGAGGAAGTTTTCATGAGAGTGGAGTCCTTCTCACCATGTAGATCCTGACAAAATTCTATTCTTAGCTTCGTTTCGACGATGAACGGCTTTGATACCAAGAAGGAAGTGGAGACAAGCCTGAACCTGAAACAGGTATGCTGAAACCCAATATTGATTTTTGGGCCTCTGGTGTTTAGGATTAGGTCTCTGACGCCCGAGCCCAAATCCATAGAGGTTGGGTCTGTAACCCTAATGCCTAGGCCCGGTTCTATCGAAGTTGGGCCTGTGACTCCAGTTCCACTGAGGTCGTTCTTGATGTCCTGATGCCCGGTCTCGGGTCCACAAAGACCGAATGCGGTATCCCGTACCCAAGCTCAAAGACCCAACACCCAAGCTCAAGTTCATAGAGACCATGACCCGGTCCACAAAGATCGTACTAGGTCCTCGGTGCTCGGGCTCAGGTCCCTGATGCCCGAGCCAAGGTCTATTGAGGCCGAGGCTCGAGAGCCCGCTACCCACGCTTGGGTCCATTGAGGTCGGGCTCAATACCCCTATACTCGCGCTTCGGTGAATTAAGGCTAGACCCTAAGACTCAGGTACCCATGCCCCAATCTTCGGCGCTCAGGTCGGGGTCCACTAAGGATGGACCCTAGACTCAAGTGTTCGTAGTCAAGTAGCCGGCTGTCCGTACCAAGTTGATAGCTCTCGAATAGTGTATATTTATGTAGGAAAATCAAATAAGATTTTCAATATCAAACGACTGAAAATATTTTTGAGTTCATTTTTTGATTGCAGCCAAACACCAAAAAAATTATTATTATTTTTTTGGAAAATGACTTCCGGAAAATTAGTTTCCAAAAATATTGAGTTTTCCACGAAACAAATTAATTCTGCTATCGTGAAAATCACTCCCTGAACCACTACGGACAGCCAAAATGTGTAAAATATAATGACTACTTCAGCAAAAGCTGTGTAGAGTGCAGTGAATTGAAGCCCAGGTACTTGACCATCTTCTACTAATGTATCATTGATAACTTATCCTGACATTGACAGCCTTGATTAAAACTAATGCTAGAAACGAGCCTGACAAACAGTACCTTTCGTTGTAGGGAGCCAAACACATTGTTTTTTTCTACTTTATGATGTAATGCAAAATCTATAAGATGATTTACATTTTATTGTTACGATTATGCATTCAAAGAATACAAGCAATTCAGTGAAGTTAAAAGAAAATCTTCAAAAAGGTTGGGGTTTAACAAATCTATCTCCAACATAAAATCATAAGCAAGTGCAGTTATCATGAGAATTACTCAAGGAATCATTCATCAGAAGTTAGAACAAGACACCCGAAATGAAAAACGAAAAAAAAAATTTCATTCCGACATACTCAAATCCAATAAGGTTGAAATCCATTTTTTTTTTTTTTTAAGGATCGTGTTTTCGGCCTTTTGACAAGAACTATTATATTTTCTAACCCCGTTCGCACAGTAGGTGTCGGATAAGTTTAAAACTGACTGTGCAATTGCCCAAGTGAGGTGACTTGTCTACACAGAGTTCACAAACGATGAATTTGATAATCATGAATATGGATTGAGCTGGATTTGAATGAAACGCTCATCAACCATGTCAATTGTCATTTCTCTTGGGCCTCTTCAGAGACTCTAGACATGATCACAAAAGGCCCAAAGTCAATCAGGATCAATTCTAGCTTGAGTCAAATTGGCTTATTCGAGGGGGCAACAAGTTCTCATTTTCCCCATTTGCATTTTTCTCATTTTAGGCCACTTCATTCCAGTTGTTGCTCTTTCCTTTTCGTGCATCTTTTGGGCCCAAACAGTCATTGAAGATGAGGACTATGATAATAAGATGAGATGAAGTTTAGGACAGCTATTGAATTTTTCTTAAGGTGAACGATGCAGCTGAACTTACTTAGGTCCTAAGTGCGAAACAATGGCAGATTTACTGCCTTCTCGATCCGGATTCAAAGAGGCGCGATACATGAGAAAGAAACGGGGTCATCTGCTTTTTCAACCGATGAGCTAAAACGACATTGTTTCGAACAAGGAAAAAAAAAATCTCGACTTGCTGACGGTCCATGTCGAATGACCAAACGGCTGTTCTGGACGGGAACGAATGTGTCTAAGTCGATATCACTTTCGGGATTTTTCGATGAATTGGAAGATAGTTTCGCCGGAAATTTATTTATTTAACAGCTGGCAATCTTGGTTAAGGGGCCTTTTGACTATAGCAATGTCAGAGCTTAATTGTGCCTAAATCAAGGGTCGATTTGTAGATTAAAGAATAATGGAGTCAGTTAGTGCACGGCTCAAGGCTCCGTGCGTGCATATTATTAATCAATCTTTTGCTTAAATCCTTTAAATGAATGTTCATATAGAATTGTAGATGCCATCTTTGTGAATGGAATATCCGGCATGTGGGTTGGTAGGAGGAATCCTCCGGCACGAGTGTTCATGTGCCTTAGTACTTGCAAATTCATAGATCTCTTTGCGGTCCGAGCTCTAGCCGGAAAGATTGCCTCGGCCGCCTCGTGATCAGAGCCCCACCCGATACAGGTGGACATTCAGCGATTTCGAGCGCACTCGGAGAGATTGGTCGAGTCGAATGACCCGGAAATCGCTACCAAATCCATGATAAACGAGATCCGACGACACGGCCTCTCTCGTCCAAACAAATTACGGATATCTTGACAACTTGGGCTTTTTTTCGCTACATTTGTGATGTGATGTGATGTGACCGAAAGTCGACCGGCATTAATGGGCTAGTTTGATTTAATTGATGAACACCCGATAGTATATAGTGCTTGAGCATACGATAGGACGATGAACGTGGAAAAATGAACAAACGCCGGATATCTGAATGAAGTACAGCCAAATCATACTCTTGTTTATACCACGTAAAAGGATATAATTAGATCAAAAGGTTTAAGTTTGTGAACCTAGTCTACCTAGACGAAGTATTATTATATGTGAAGGAATCTTATCTGAATAGCATCAATAAAAGCTCTTGTATTAATCTAGGCTGCCACTTTACCATTTTAAGACTTCTTGAACGAATCGTCCCATGACCCAAGTCTCCTAGAGCCAATTTAAATTTTTTTTTCTTTTAATAATGGCAATAATTTTGATACATAATATATATAATAGATATTTTGTTTAATTTGCACAATAAACGACGACAGCCTTGACTTCTTGGCATTCAAAATCTTTGTATTAATTAATTATTGCTCTCACCCCCCAAAAAAATCATTTAAAATGCGAATTTCACGCTTACGTTGGTTAATATTATCCCTTATCCACTACCTAGACTCGGCACAGAGCCATGTCGGACACGCGATTTTCGGATGAATTATCATAAATGTCTTAAACTTATTATAATTGTGTTAATACAGTTTTGAACTTTTTGCAATTGCGTCAATTTAATCCATTCAGCCGACTAGTACTGACATGGCATATTTTAGTAACTTTTCAATTTTTTATTTTTTAAATGTTATTTTCTGTCTTTTAATTAGCATTATTGCAATAGATTTAGGATTTTTTTTTTTTTGATAATTTTCCCTGGGATCTTCATATATTGGGATTAATACAAAACTTTGAGAAAAAAACAAACTCGATGAACTATATCAAATTGAAATGCAAGTTCAAATTTGAAATGTCTGAGGAAAAAAAAATCACGTGTGGTGTCCTAATAATGCTTCCATACAAATTGCGCCAAAGAGAATGTCTTAATCGTGTTCTTGACCATGATTCGGTTGATATTGTGTCATCGGTGTCCTAGTAATGCCTCCACGCAGACTGCTCCAAATATGGTGTACCTAACATACTGTTTTCCAAGATTCGTTGCCCAGCACTGGACCTGGACTCCTGCGGTGACGTAGATATTAGTATCTCACGGGCCATGGCAGAAGAGCCGGAGCCGGTTGGCTTTCCTCCTCCACCGGTTCAGACCGTCGACGTTGTCTTTGCCAAAAATGAAAACCGGTTACGGCCAGTGCGGCTCCCGGTTTCACAGGAAACCGGACTACATCGAATAATTTTATTTAGAAAAATTATTTCATAAATGTACATAAATCTAAACCTAAATCTAGACCTAAGATGCTTAGGATGTTTAGTATGACTTCTAAGTATTAGCGAAAATGACCAAAAAAAAATTGGGTCACCCAAACGTTATAAGTTGTGTACGGCGCTCGCTTTAGTGCAAAAAATTTCAAATCGATCACTTTAATACTAAGTTTTTGTAACTTTGATCACTTAAGTATCAAATTCTTTTAAAAATGATCACTTTAATGCCAATTTTGATTTAAACTGACATGACTCATCGAAAATCCGACACGTGTATTTATTATTACTATTTTTGCTAACGTGGCTTATTGGACATGGCACTAAAGTAATTATTTTTTAAAAAAAATTAATACTTAAGTAATCGAAATTTCAAAAACTTAATATTAAAGTGATCGATTTGAAAGTTTTGGCACTGAAGTGATCGAAGTTATAAAAACTTAGTATTAAAGTGATCGATTTGAAAATTTTAACATTAAAATATACGTCGTACATAATTTATAACACTTGATATATACTTAAGTCAAAAAAGGGCGAAAAAATCGAATCGAGTCCACACCCAGTTTTCGAGGAGGGAGAACGGAGATGCAAATTGAACAAAAGGGACATTTTTCCGTCAGTGGACCACATCAGCATTTTCGTGGGGCGGACGACCAAACGAGCCACGTGTAAAGGCCGATGCCATTATTTGATTATAGGACCACAGACATCAAGAGTTGAAAAATCTCCAACAACGCACGAGCAGTAGGGCGAAGAATCAACCAAGGCCAAGTAGCCTTTGATCGGCACTCTTTTTGCCCTCGATTGGCTAGAAGTGTGTTAGGAAATATGGCGTGGAATGATTCGCACGAGGAGAAAGCAGAGAATGGAGAGGCTGCTATGCTCGCGGAATCCACTGAAACCCTAAGCCGAAAGTTTTGTGTGGCTGGGCAGAGTTGGTGGAGATTTGGAGTACAATCGATTCCGGCGGATCGAAATTTAGCTTAGGGTTTGAACGGTTTCCATTCCTTTCTTTTCGAGCTGTAGAGACATCTGTTACCTGCGGATGGAAAATCCGTCCGACGATTCCGATGGTTGGCTTCGCGTGCGGTATGCCTAATTAGAATCTTCCCGCGAGCACTTTTTTGGGTGTTACCCTCGTGCTCGGATGGAGACGTGCATCTATGCCTTTTTTTTTAAAAAAAAAATTACCTCAATAAATCTTGACTATGGATTTAGGATAATGATGAAGTATCGCGCGGGAAAGAGGATCTTCAATGCCTCGCACAGAGGCCCTCGCAGAGTTATTAGCCGGAGTAATCAACTGCAAAAGAGAGGACGACAAGAGCTTTTCCCTCTAGATTATGAGAAATCCTTAGAAATAATTGTCAAAAAAGTCTTAAACTTATTATACGATAGTCGATTCAATTATAAACTTTTTAATTATGCCAATTTAATTTTAAGGAGCAATGATGTGGTCACTACGACGACCCTCACTTGGGTGTGGTAGTGTTGGAAAAACAGTATTAAAATAATGACTCTGCTTTATAATATTATAGGAAAATCAAAATGCGAATGGTATTAGTAAATGTTGGCAAATTGCCTTAAACATCGAGTCTGTTTTATAAATTGTAGACCAGAAATATATTCAATTGGCGGAAGCACAAATGTTAAATTGGTAGAGACACAAACGCTGTGAATAGAACCACAACAGTATTGGAATGATATGGAATTGATACAAATATCGAGGTTGTGTTTGACATAGTCTCCTTAAAACTAATTTGTCCCCTCCCATACGTGCTTTGAGGTTTCGTGAACATCTATCTCCCAGGATACAACGATTGGTAGTGATAGAGTTAAGCACAACACTCCAAAGTTTTTGGCGAACTTGAACAAAACTTGAACACTATAAAAAAAAATGCAAATACAGAGAATTGAGAGAGAGAGAGAGAGAGAAGGGATTTTCTTTTTGTTCTAGTGTCTTGTATCTCTTGAAAATAGAATGGGAAGCTACCTATTTATAGGGTAAGTTGGGGCATTTCGAAAATAAAGGAATAACGGCTAAATAAATTTGTTGTTATAACTTTATTTCCATAACAGCAGAGCCATAACGGTAGAGCAGTTATGCTTTTAATTTTGTAACGGCAGCAGAGCCATAACAGTTAGAGCCATGACATCATAGCCATAACGGTAGAGCCGTTATGCTTTGATTCTATAACGGTAAAATTTAATTCGGCAACTATTACAATAAATTGATTGCAGTTTGAGTTGAAAAAAATTAAAACATAAGGCAAAGATGGGCTTGTCGCGAGGCCCACTTTTCGGTCCTACATTTGTGTAGGAAGGTCGTGCACTCATCGGGGTCTGGGATTCGCACCCCTTGCACGTGAGGGCAAGGCATAGTACTTGTATTATGATAGTTACCACTTAAAATGAGTGTAACTACATATAAAGTGCTCCAAGGCATTCTTCCTTTCCAATGTGGGATTAGTGCTTTGTCACTTCCCACTTCCAACTCAAGAGTGTTCTTTGAGAAATAATTTCTCATTTACTTACCCATCAAAATATCTCATATTTTCAACAGGTGGCAGCAATGGCAGCAATGAGCTTCAATTGAGAGGCGTGTGTCTTCTAATGAGTAGAGCGAGATAACCTTTTTATTTTATTTTATTTTATTTTATTTTATTTAGTCACGTTGGTTTTTTTTTTTTCTTTAAGAGAAATCATCCTCCAACCAGAAAATGTGGGAAAATATAGCCCTCTATACCGCAAGCATAGATTTGGTTAGGCGTAAAATTGCTTCCCCTCATCAATTTGTTTGTTATTTCCTAAACATTTTAGCAAGAATCAATTTTTTTAGGCTTCGTTTGTTTCTTGAAAATTAATTTTCCAAAAAAAAAAATCGGCATTTGATTCGCGCCATAAAAAAATGTATCTTTAAAAGTGGTAAAAATGTTTTCCTCTTTTTGATAAGAGGAAGACATTTTTCTCATCTTTCCTTCATCCTCTCTTTCATATTTTCTTTTTTTTAATTATTTTTTACTTTCTTTTCATTTTTTTCGTATAAAAATTAGTTTTGATTCCTTTCTTTAATTTTTTTCTCCTCTTTTTTTTCCCTTCTTTCTTCTTTAAATTATTCATCAGTGTCGACCAAAGGGAGGCTCGACTGCAGGCCTCAAATGAGCGAGCGAGGCTGGCCTCGTCAAACGATAAAAATCGTTTTCCAATTCATTTTTAAATCTCAGCCAAACACCAAAAAAAATTGATCATTTTTCTAGAAAATGACTTTGCAAAAAAAAAATCAAAAAGCATATTTTTCACAAAAAAAAAAAAAGCCCTTAATTTCTTTATCTTCTTAATCAGTTCTCAGGAAAGTCATGAAATACCTTTCAAGGGGAAGATTCTCCACCAGTGATGGTGGCAACAGCATCAATGTCCTCCCAATCGCTCTGCTAATTCTTTCTTTGTTCAAATTTTTATTTACAAGTGTTTCAAAAAAAAAAAGAATTTTCTACATAACATTTACGAAGTGTCTAAAGTAGTATTTAAAAATCGAATTTTGCGAAGTTGGTAGGTAATATTTAAAAAATCGAATTTCCGAAAATGATATGCTTTAACAGGAATTCCGGACGCATTAGTCCGATTCTTTTGTTAGATGGCTTCTTTCTTCAAATAAAGAGAAATTCCAATGCCACCATCATTAACTCTCTTCATGATGGCCCTTTAGAATAAGTTGACAATTGTATGGCGTTGAAAAATTAAGAGGATGATCATCTTATCGCTGTTGGGAAATTCTGTCGTGCTCCATTTTTCTGATGTGTCTCTTTCAATCTTTATTTTTTAAAAAAAATATTATCGATTACGTACTAAGAGTGCTTCACATGTTATCGAGCATAAGAGCAGAAGCTCAGGGCGCGCATGACAACACTTATGAAACAAAAATCCGTTTGGTGACCTAATTTTTAGAGCAGAAGTCCATTTGCTTATGCAGCTTCTTTTTTCTACTTCTGGAGTATTTTTTTTAGCTCCAGAAGTAATTTTGAAGCCAATCGAAGAAGTAAACAAACATACTTTTCTCTAGAATTAAAAAAAATCAACTTTTGATTTTTAGAACATAAATATTGTCATGCACACCCTCAGTTGCTGACTTTCCCAGTGCATGCGAAATTCACCATGAAATGACCTTTCGACTCCATGGATATTGTAGCACTTTTTGTTGACATGCGCAGTGTTGGAATATTATTTTGTGTATGCGCTTCATTGTCTATGTGAGATTTTGTGGTACCAATTGCCAAGTGATCTAAAGCTTAAGCTGTTAAAAGAATTTTGGTTTTGTGAGACGTGGTTTAATATTTATATTTTCCAACACTCCGTCTCACGCTTAGTCTGGTCTTTTGCCTAGTACTAAGCGTGGACAACTTCATTGGGAGGCAAATAGGGGCCTGAAAGATTTGAACTCAGGATCTCCTGCTCTGATACCATGTGAGATTTTATGGAACCACTTGCCAACTGCTCTAAAAACTTAAGCTATTAGGAGAATGCATGGTTTAATATTTATATTTTCCAACACTCCGAAGCGTGGTTTAATATTTATATTTTTCAACACTCTATTACCTTTTTCAATAGTACATGCAAGATGATAAAGATTACTTCAGATTAAAAATCAGTAGATGTATAGTTTTGACGGCTGCTTGGATTAATTCAAGTGATATAGAAAAATATGCATGACAGATAAATCTTTTCGATGGGTAGTTAGAAAGAGGATGGCTATTATTATGAATTTCCAAGTACTACGTACCCAAGATGCTCATAATGAATTTGAAGGGTCTAGTCAAGGAACTTGTTAGTATACTTTATCTGGAATAATTTTCAAGGCACTGTTTGCGTATAATGCGAGGGTAATCCATACTTTGGAAATCAATTTGACATTTAAGAGTGTCCCTGATCACTCGTGAAAGTCCTTAAAGTCGAAAGCGCAACCGAGTCCTAAACTTTCAAAAAAATGTAATTGAATTACTAAAATTTATCACAAAAGTGCGATCGAATCCTAAAACTTTCAAAAAGCGCAATCGAGTCTTAAAACTTATGAAATCGGTCCAATTGAGTCCTTCAGTTAATTTCATTTTATGAAAATTATAGGACTCGATTATATGTTCGCGACAAATTTTATAAATTTCTGTGCACTTGTTCAATAAAAGAATCGGAGGAAAGAAAAGAAAATGCCAATGGGTGAAGATACAATGAACCTTCCTAGCAAGCAACCTCCACTAGAACCATGGCATTGTAAAAGGCTGCACTTATTCTCCACATTATTAAGTTACTTGAAGCTGCCAAAAGTGATTCTCATGGTTATAAAAACCAAAACTCAAGTTCCAATTAACTCCAGACAAATCCAGCAACCAATGCAAAGAATAGGATAATTTAGATTCTGGACGGTTTTGGCAGCCATGAGCTGTTTGGTCGGGCAAACCAAATATTCCAAAGTGACGTAATATTTGACAATTGCACTGAAAGTCTCAAAATTTATTACAAAAATGTAATTAAGTACTAAAATTTGTATTAAAAAAATTACAATCAATTCCTAATAAATCTTACGGAATTACGTGAATCCTTGTTGAGCGACATGGATAGGTTTTGTGAAATGGCTTGTTGGACCGGCGTATTGCAATAGTAAATATCAATATTATTATTCTTTTTTGTGGCGGGAACATAAATAAAAAGGAAATAATGCGGAAAAATGGAGAACTTAGTCAACATATTCCGAGGACCCCCCCAAAAAAAATGTCACCAAAATCAATGTGGTGTGCATGTGGGTGTGGGCTCTCTCATCGATTGGATATTGATGTGGGAGGGAGGGGAGGAAAAAAAAAAACTTTTGGAATTTGTTTCTCTGGTCACAAGCTGGAAGACGCTCGTGCGTCCTGCAAAAAATTCGAAACCTCAAAATAAACAAACAAATAAAAAAATCAAGGGAAAAAAAATAATTGACTGTGATCTCACGAAATTTTACATGTTATCAGAGTATCTTCCGGCTTAATCTTAAGCTAATGTCCAACCCTACCCGTAAAAGGGGAATGTTGTAGCATTCGAATATCAAACAAAGCAATTTCACACAAAATTTCGACCTATTATGTTTGTATGTATTTTGGTCAAAGTAACATTTAAAGAAAAAAATGGATTCTTAATATGAGAATTAACTCATGCATCAATCAAACTTCAAACATCTTATATTAAAATTTGTGTTTCATTTATGGCATGCTAGAAAAAATAATGTATTTTAAATTATTTTATTGTGCATTGAAAATTAGTTTTTAATTTTGGATGAAATTTTACAAAGTAACTACATAGTTATTTGAGTTAAATGAAAAAAAAAAAGGAATGGAAATAGTTTTTCGAAATAAGAATTTTGTACAGTTATCAAACACGTTTCTATTTCAGAAACATAAATTTTGAACAGTTATCAAACCTATTCCGATTCTCTAAAACTTATTTAGGAACAGAATTAAAAAAATTCATTTTAATCCGAATCAGTTTTCAAAATCAAAATGATTAACATACAAAACTAAAATATCACCCGTTATAAGAGTAATAACCACCATATGCTCTGACCCCCAAAAAGGCCCGGGGGGAGGGGTTACCACCATATGAAATGTAGAAGACCGCACTAGATGGGACCCATCTCCTCCGGGCGAAAAGGTCTCGATTTTACGAGTTCGTGAGATTTGCAAGGATTTTTGCATGAGGCCTCCAGATGGCCAGATCTCTGCGCTCGTGCCCTCGTGTTATCGAGAACTAGAGAGGACTAGGAGAGGGGGGACATCCTACACAGCTGTAAGCACGTGCGGTCGCGGGGCCGGTCACGTGCGGGGAGGAGGAATTCTTTTTTCTTTTTGCCTTTTTCCTTTTTCTTTCTGGCCTTTTGTATTGGCTTCGTCCCGAGCTTTTTTTATTCTCCCGTTTGCTGTTGCTGTTGCTGGTGGAGTGCTTGTGTGGGCTGTACCGGCCAAAATGCTGCCCGGTTGACTGGGGACAGCGGCGTCGCGACGGGGGCGTGGCCCGTGGGACGCAGTGGCCGTCCCAACATTATTCCTCGCGCGTGTGCGCTTCCCACCGCTAAACGACACCCTCTCTTTGAAGAACGCTTTGGCGGTGATCGTTTGTTGCTGTTGCTGGGGTTCTATTCCTAAAGTTGAGCTTGATGTTGCTACCTCACGCTCTCTCTCTCTCTCTCATGCCAACAAGATTGCATGTGAGAGATTCTCTCTTTCACCATCAAACAAATTGAGAGAGAGAGAACAACCCCTTTGTTTTGTTCCCTTTCCCTACTCAAGTATAATCTCCCACTGCCTAGCCAAGATCGGTTGCATTCCATGTGATTGGACATGTCTTACCTAGGGTTAGTAGTAGCCATTGTTGTTGGTATTTTGATCTCAAAGTCCCATATGAAGTTAAATGAGAAATGAAGAGTTGTTTTGGTTTATAATCATTTCTCGACGAAATCGTACCACTTCATAATGTTTCGTCGAAACTGTAAGATTTCGTAATATTTCATCGAATCCTTTCGACGAAATCGTGACTTTTCGTCGAAGAACCATTTCGATAAAGCCATATGTTTTCATGATTATTCGCTTCACTCTCTATAAATAAAGTATTGATCATCGCATTAGAAACAAGTATCAGACACGAGTATTAGATACAATTATTATGTTCGTCATTCATTCATCATCGTCATCATTTTGTGCGATTATTCCGCGAAATTATGTTCGAAGCTTTCCTCTGGAACAAGTACCGATTTCAAGAAAAGGCGATCCGTCCTATCTTGGGAGGCAATTGTTTAAGAAACTTGGGTATCGATTGAGGAGATAAATTTGTCTTAAGGACACAACGTAAATTCGTTGGGTTCGGATCATTCATCTGCATTCAGATTACTTGTTTGCGATTAACTTCAGGTTTGTCTATCAATCTAATTGTCATATACTTCATCAAGTCCCGCTTATAGGTGACAATAATCTTAATATATGAATTTCTACCCTCTTAGTGGACAATAATCTTAAGCCAAATTTTGTGTTTTTTAGTGCTTGATTTGTATAGTTATTTTTGTAGCACGAATTCTGTTCTAGTGTATTATTGTTAGTTTCATCCGATGAAAATTATATTTCATAGCATATTTGGATTCGTCTTGTCGATATGAGAAAAATGAGCGGTCGCTTATTGCGAGGCGATGTTGAGGCACGCAGCACGTATGGCAGCGCAGCACGCACCGCCACCAAAAAGGGTTCCCGGGCAGAGACGAAGCGTCGCAATTTTGTGCCATTTTGCTCAGTAAAAATGATATTTGAGTATACCATCGAGATCGTATCATCAACACGAGCATTTAGAGTGGTCGATCACCATCGGAGAACACCGGAAACCACCACACGCGCCATCACGCGACTCGACGGTGGCTGCACGTGACGATCACTGATGAATGCTTCTGTTCAGGCCTATTTTGCGTGTTTTCGTTAAGTGAATTTTAGCTTTGAATATATAGTTTGATAGGGCTCGTCGAGACGAGTGTTTTGAATGGTTGACGGTCGCCGGAGGCCTCACAACGGCGATGTACGCGCACACGTGCCTGATCGATGAAACATCACGTTCGTTGACCATGCGTTGACTAGTGAAGGCAGAAAATTTGACCGGCTTGTACGAGCACATATGAGCTCTGTTTGAGGCTTATGAGGTATCGTTGCGTTCGTCTCGAAATTATCTTAATTTTGATATATTATTTGAATATATTTGATGCATTTAAAATTGTTAAAATGTATATGAAACTCTATGTACGTGTACTTTTCAAGAGTATGTTAGGCTATTTTCATGACTTCGATATCGATAACGTCTATTGCGTCTATCCCAACTCTTGGAGAAAAGTCAGAAAATTTCAATGGTCTGATTTTTAAGAGATGACAATAGAATATGATTATTCTATGTCACGACATTGAATTTGGCAAGGTTCCTCAATAATGATGTTCCTAAGTTGGATGAAGAAGAGACAAACATGTAAAAGATTGTTACTGTAGATGTGCGGAAGCATTTTGGCTTCTTGTGTCGCAACTAAATCATCAATGGTATAAACAATTTCTTCTATAACGTTTATAGCCTATTGAAAATGGTTAAGGAATTATGAAAAAGTATGGACGAGAAATACAAAACGGAAGATGATGGGTTCAAGAGATTCATCGTTGGCGAGTTTCTAGACTTAAAGATGGTTGATTTCATAATCGTCCTAAATCAAATCCTGAAAACTCCAAGTGATTATGCATAACATTCATGTCGAAGATATGGTTCTAAATGAATCATTTCAAACGACTGATTTTATTGAAAGACTGTTATTGTCTTGAAAAGATTTCAAGAATTATCTCAAAATGTGATGTGAGAATGTTATGTATATCGGTAAGTCTCGACATATACATTGAAAACACGATATTGTAAGACAACTTCTCTCTAGTAGAATTATCATAATTGACTATGCAAAGTCAAAGTATAATCTTGCGGATCCATTAACAAAAGGCCTAACTAGAGAGATGGTTGCGAAAACATCAAGGAGAATGGATTTAAGGCCATAAATGAGTCATCATAGCGGAAACCCTACCTAATTTATTGGAGATTTCAAGATCTATGTTCAAAGGGACAACCAAGTTATGAAAACTGTGTAGAGTACTGTAAATTATTACTCATTCATTTATAGAGACAGTGTTAATATGTAAAGGTTAAGCATAAGCTTTTAATATCTCTGAATCGAATATTTGATATACTATATATTCAGAAATCACTTATGTGAGTGAGAAGTGAAGGCCGCTTCTGCAAAAATGCAAAAGGCCAAATTCTCTAAAGCACTCATGAGACCAGGCAATGTTCATGGCCAAAACGAACACAATAGATAAAACCAATTTTGTTCGAGGGAAAGCTGTGTGTTTCCTATTGTCTATGTTTACATCAAAGGTTGACAGTTCAAGTGCATCAAGTTTATGATTGACCAATTAAGTCTGATAGGTTTCCACTAGGGTAAGTTCAAAGTCTCAGACTACTTATCTCGATGCAACGATTTTTCATAAAATATTCGCACATTGTATATCATGCATTCGTGGAGAGTTTTGATAGTTGAAATTCTCATTCATATAAGGGATTGTTGAAATTTTGATCCCAAATTCCTGTATGAAGTTGAATGAGATATGAAAAGTGGTTTCGGTTTGTAACCCTTTATCGATGTAATCGTACGACTTCATAATATTTCGCCGAAACTGTACAATTTCGTGATGTTTCATCGAATCCTTTCGATGAAATCGTGCCTTTTCATTAAAGAACCTTTTCGATGAAGTCATATGTGTTCATAACTTTTTGCTTCACTCTCTATAAATAAAGCATTGACCATCGCATTAAAAACGAGTATCAGACACGAGTATTAGATATACTTGTTGTGTTTGTCATTCATACATCATTATCATCATTTTGTGCGATTATTCTCCGAAGTTGTGTTCGAAGTTTTCCTCTAAAACAAGTACCGATTTCGATGAAGCCATATGTATTCATGACTTTTCGCTTCACTCTCTATAAATAAAGCATTGACCATCGCATTAGAAATATGTATCAAATACTAATATTAGATACAATTGTTATGTTCGTCATTCATTCATCATCATAATCATTTTATGCGATTATTCTGCGAAGTTGTGTTCGAAACTTTCCTCTAAAACAAGTACCAATTTCGAGGAAAGACGATCCGTTCTATCTTGGGAGTCAATTGTCTAAGAACCTTGGGTATCGATTGAAGAGATAAATTTATCTTAAGGACACAACGTGAATTCGTTGAGCTCAAATCATTTATTTACATTCAGATTATTTGTTTGCGATTGGTTTCAGGTTTGTCTATCAATCTAATTTTTATATACTTCATCAATTCTTGTTTATAGGCGACAACAATATTAATATACGAACTTCTACCCCCTTAGTGGACAACAATTGCTACCTCTTACTTACTTAGGTGTTATATCGAGCATTCTTTTATATGGGCTTAGACTTTTCTCGATTAGATGAACGCGGCTGGCCATAGGCCGAGCGCTCGAACTTCACCCTGCGATCACCGTCCGTACCTCTCGGTCGTGCATGCAGATCCTAGCTCGATGGCAGTTTGAAGTGTTAAAGCATAAGCTCCATCTATAAATGGGAAGATTACCGGGAAAAAAAAAACATAATCCTAAATCTATTGCGATTTATGCTAATTTAGCCCGTTCGGCCAGCTTTCGCTTGTAGGCCAGCCTCCATGTTAACGCCGGCTGGCGAAAGTCGGTTAAATGACTGAATCGGTAAAAATGTAAAAGGTTCATCACTTCATTGAACAAAACAAAGAAAGAGAGTTCGGGACTGGATTGACATAATTATAATAGACTCAATAAGTATTTTTAGTAAAAATTTTCCTTTGAAAGTTTTAATTTTTTAATTTTTTTATAAGCGGGTTGAGAATGACGGACATTATGAAACCGATCGCACAAACTGAAACCCTTTGCAAAAATAATATCCCGAAAGGAGGAATGATCACGTGCGGACTCGAACCTTCCAATTTATGTTTGTACGTGCCCGGTAATTCCACGAACCAATAATTACGGTCAATCGAAGCTACCGACCCGATGTCTTGTCCGAAGAAATTGTCAACTGTAACTTTCATCACAATGAACCTCACAATTAATATCACCAAGCAATCTAGGATGGGGGTTGATTATAGGTTTGTGGAGTGACCCATTTTTTCCTGATTTTTTTTTTTTTGGTCGGGGTTTTTCTTTTCTGATTTTGATGGGAGAAAATTTTCTCCTTTTGATTCGGTCAATCTTCTTGCTCACGATCTGATTGATATTGGCCATTTTCGTTCCACGCTCCACACTCATTGCTCGTGGCACTAGAGACCATAGTGGGTGGTTCTAGACCTATTTGGACTAATCATTTTGTCAATTGACCAATGAGGACGTGGACCCATCGGCTACTTCTCACTCCACTACAATTATACATCAAGGAGCCGTGGAATCCGTGATTTTTACAAGATAAAAATAGGGATTCATATTTGTATTTCTTTATTTATAACAAAAAAAAAAAGACAGCCTATTGTAAGTAACAAAAGATGAATAACAAATAATTTAAAAAATATTATGAGGTCTACTCTTTCAAAAATTTATGGTTGTTATATTGTCGACAATCAACTGGGGGTATGAACAAGAAACGAGCGAAAATTATTTTCGATGAGAAATGACAAATTTACAAAAACCTCTGGTTTTAAGAACTAAATTTATGGGTAAGATCTTTCCGTGAGAATTTCTAGCGGACCTTAGGAAATGAGGCGATAAAAATTTTGTTGGCTTTTATAGTGGTTTTTAATTTCATGATTTCATAGGATAAGGTACTAATAAATAATGAGCCTAGATTACTATAAATTCTTTTCTAAATAAGTCTATATTATGACTTGAAATATGATCAACATGAATAATGAGTGCAAAAAATGTGGAAGTATCCGAAGTAGCGTGCCAAAAAAATACCCTTTCTTAACTAGTTCTCAACCGTAAAGGAACAACCAAGTTACAAATAGAAGATACAGATATCCGGGAATTTGTGTTCAATTTAGATTGATCACATGGATCACAAATCATTTTCTTAACCCATACATGATAGGGTCAATTATTGTATAGGTATTGTATAGGTTAGTTCTATTCAATAAATGGATCATAAATGAGTTCAAACATAATATGAGTATTAAATGGGTTGTAAATGATTTGACAATTTACTTAGACCCAATTTATCTCCATGACTCCTCCTTCATTCTATATCCCTCACTTCATCTTTGGCTCACTCACTTTACACTTTCGTCTCAACTTGGGTATGAGTTTTTCTAGAATAGATTAAACATAAAAGTGTCCTGAGAATATATGTCGAATCGAGTATGAATCATTAGACAAGCCTATTTTTTTGTCTGAAAATGATTATATTTTGATCGAACCATTTATAACACAACCCAAACATGATCGATTCGCATGTTTGATGGATGTAGCATTCATGCTCTTCAATTATAAAAAGAAAAAAAAGTATAATTTCCCAGTATGTCTATGCAACTAGATTCAACACCGTTTAGAATTATTCTACTATATAATCGATCAGTAATAATTTCCAATATCAATAAAATTCAAAGGGAAACAAGAAGTACTTCTCAATTTTTTTGGTCGATAACAAGGAGTACTTTTTTTTTTATTCATATAAGAAGTACTTCGAAAGAGCCGGACTTACTAGTATTTCAAATAATTTGGGAGAAAATTAAATGACCAGAAAACGAAAATTTTGTCGGGATTAAATCCCCTGGGTCCCACCATACTCCCACTGTTCAACGTTATCCACGAGAGAAGTTGTGCGCAGAGAAAGAGGCGGAGGGACACCCTGGACCCGCCACACACGCCGTTTGACCGTTGACCGCCATCAAGCATACACCCACTTCACTCTTTTTGGCGTTTGGCCCTTAGTTTCTCAATATTTCCTTTTTGAACCCCAAAGTTTTCCCAAATTCTTAATTTACCCCACCCCACCCAAAAAAAAAAAACAAGGAAAAGGGGTTTGTGGCTTAAGCATTTCGGCTCTTCAATCAAATCCTACAATCACATCGAATCCGACAGAAAATAGCATTCCCCCAATAATTTAAAAATTATGTAGACTAAGAAATGAAACAACACATTGAATGAATGCCTCCAAACATAATGCGAACAAAGGAGAAGAGTCTCGACGTGTTGATGCTCACAAGGAATTATATTCAGGTACTTCATTGTTCAATTATTGATTTTTCAATGTGTCGTAATTACATTTTAAGAATAACGAGTGAAATCGAATTTCAAAATGTTAAAGAAAAATATTTTTTTTTCCAGAAGTATTTACACAATAATGTTTTATTAAAGAGTCTCCTCTTAAGTTTTACCTTTGAACTCGTCACTCAGAACCGTAGATTGCTTCGCTTCTCCTCTAATGTCCAAGGTCTCCATAATCCTATGAGTTTGGATTCTACACCGACCTTGTGATGTTTCAATCATTTTTTTAAAATATTTTGAGATGCACCTTTCAGTTATGTTAGAAAAGTCTCATATTAGAAAATTGATGTGGTGCGTAACAGTTAATATATCTAGATTATTTCATAATTCATTAGCATAATTTTTTGAGTGAATGTAAGTTCAATTAAACATATTGAGGAGCTCGAATTTGGGCTCTCTCTTGGCGATCTCTTCTACCAAAGATATTGCATGCGGGAAGGGCATGATGACAAAAATCTCAAATTTTGTTTTCAATTCGATTTAGCCATTTGATAATGCACTGTAGAGACTTAAAAAGTTCATGGAAAGTATGGCTCTGCTAATTCTCATTCATTCTCAGTCCAAACTTTTACTTGGTGTAGGAGATGGGCCATTTCAAAGAAACCTCTTTACTATGCATGGTGTAACTTTACAACCCTAGGTTAACATGGCTAATCTTTTTCTTTTGTTTTCCACCCCTCTGGTTGGGAATTTTAAAAATCACGGGGGCTAACTTGCAAAGAAGGGAAAGTGGGCATCTCCTCTACCTTTCTATCTTGCATGTGAGGCATTCTCAAAAGCTCTCTCTCTCTCTCTTACCATGTTGTAAAAGCAAGACCGATGGATATCGTAATCAAGATGACATAAACCCTAGCCTTTTACGTGCTTTTTTTTCGTGAGCAACTTTTATCAAACAGGTGATGTGCCAGAGGCTTTGACAGAGCTTTTTGGGAAAATAACTTTGTTTTGGAAGGTTTCACTGTACCAAAACACGAGTCTAAAGAGCTGAAAAGTTGGATGCTTTTTCGTTCTAATCTTATTTTAGGGTTTGTGTATTCATGAGAATTAAGCTTTGGCCATCACATGCAAGAGCTGGTTTAGACGCTTTGCCACTACTTTTGGGTGCACAACCGTTAAAGCGAGAGTGCTTTACAGGCTGAGACGACTGGTCTTTTGCTCCCCCTCCCAACTTGGTTAGTGGATTGGATGTGGTTTGATCACGAGCCAAGATTTAGAGAGGGAAGCTCCATTGGCCCCCTAAGCATAAACTAATGCCTACCAGCTTTCGCTTCAACATGGTTTTGTTTTTATCCTTAATCGACCGATAGAAGCGGCATTTTTTTTTTTGGGTCAAATATTTTGTTAATGGGTGCTCTTTCGATGCGCTTGTTGACTCTAGTAATCGCACGAGAGAGGATTTCGAATTTTGAGACACGAAATTCTTATGTAATGTGCTATCGATCTCTTAAAATCGAAACGCTTTATTGATGAATTACGAAAGACCATATAATAACTCCCCTTGTACATTTATCTTGATCCTGCAAGAGAAAGTCGGAAAGATAAAAGAAACAGAATTGTATGATTTGTCTAAGCAAGTCCATTGATGAAGGAGTTTGGATCAAAAAGACCTGACCGGATTAGTCCCAACTCTACGATTTTTCTAAGCAGACTGTAATCACATTGTTCGTGGCTGGGAGAGAGATGTAAATTTAGTGGGATTTTAATTAAGTGAGCAAAGCATGCGATATATAACGTCGTATAGTAATTCATACGATGGGCCAACTAGCTACTTAAATTGGATCAGGAGCTCAGTCATTCGATGTGTAACCTTTTGATAAGATTGAGAATGTGTCCAGGAAGTCAGAATAACAGCTTCAACAAATGGTACGACCATGCTAATTATGCCACTCGGCTCTACAATGATACAGTCCTCGGACTATTGGGAGACAAATCGGGGGCGACGCGGGGACAATTGGAGGAATACCAGAACCTCCAGGGGCTGGATTGCAAAAAAACGAATGCTTAACGGCAACGAAGTGAAAAACCAAAATCATCAGCGACAATCACTGGGCCCGTCTGGATGTAAACGGGAGTCAGATTTTTTATGCGAAAGAAAGGAAGGAAAAAAAGAAAAAGTAAAACAGAAACACTGTGGGCCCCCACCTGGTCGCACATTGTTACCTTTGACCAAACAACGACACGCCAACCCTCATGGAGGACGGGACCGAACGAGGGTCTAATTAACCATGGTTAGGCTTAGGTCCCCATGGAGAGAGAGGGAGAGAGGGGCTTGGGGGGGTAGGGGACTAGACTGGCACCCCACAGTCCACACGTGTGGCAGAGTAGTCAGAAACACAAAAACCAGCTGTTTGTTCGGAGAAGCATGTTGATTGTCCTCTCTCTCTCTCCTCTCTCTCTCTTCTGTTCTTGATTTCGTATAAAGAAGAAACCAGTGTCCTCTCTCTCAGACGAAGAAGGGAATTTGCAGTCTCATCTCTCCCTCTGCTCTGCTAAGTGTCGATTGACTTCATCTGAGTACGAGCGAAGAAGCGGTACAGATTCTTCTAGAGAGAGAAGCAAGGACGAAGAAGAGGAGGAGGATAGAGAAGTAGAAAAATGCGTGGGGGTCTTAGCCTGGAGCCGCTGGACATGGTGGGCGTCCAGGTCCCGCACTACTTCCGCTGCCCCATCTCCCTGGAGCTGATGCGCGACCCCGTCACCGTCTCCACCGGCCAGACCTACGACCGCTCCAGCATCGAGCCCTGGATCGCCGCTGGCAACACCACCTGCCCCGTCACCCGCGCCCCCCTCCTCGACTCCGCCCTCATCCCCAACCACACCCTCCGCCGCCTCATCCAGTCCTGGTGCGTCGCCAACCGCCACTCCGGCGTCGAGCGCATCCCCACCCCGAAGCAGCCCGCCGACCCCGCCCGGGTCCGCCTCCTGCTCTCCCAGGCCTCGTCCTCCTCCGCCGCCGCCCGCCTCTCCGCTATCCGCCGCCTCCGCGCCCTCGCCCGCGACTCCGACAAGAACCGGGCCCTCATCTCCTCCCTCGACGCCCGCCCCCACCTCCTCGACGTCCTCTTCTCCGCTGCCCGCTGCGAGTCCTCCGAATTGGGCCACGAGTCGCTCGCCCTCCTGGCCATGCTCCAGCTCGCCGAGCCCGAGTGCGCCTCCGTCGCCTCCGACCCCGACCGCGTCGCCTACCTCACCGGCCTCCTCTTCCACCCCTGCGTCGAGGTGAGGATCAACGCCGCCGCGCTGATCGAGGCCGCCGTCGCCGGCGTCCGCTCGCCGGAGCTCCGCGCCCGAGTGAGCGGCGCCGGCGGGGTCTTCGAGGGCGTCGTCGGCCTGCTGCAGAACTGCGCGGGGTGCCCCCGCGCGCTCAAGGCCGGGGCCAGGGCGGCGTTCGCGCTCTGCCTCGTGAAGCCGACGCGGCACCGGGCGGTCGCCGCCGGGGTCGGGGCGGCGCTGGTGGACCGGCTGGGGGACCTGGAGCGCGGCGACGCGGAGCGGGCGCTGGCGACGATCGAGCTGCTCTGCCGGGTCCCCGCCGGGTGCGCGGCGCTGGCGGGGCACGCGCTGAGCGCGCCGCTGCTGGTGCGGATGATCCTGAAGGTGTCGGACCGGGCGACGGAGTACGCGGTGGGGGCGCTGCTGGCGCTGTGCTCGGCGTCGGAGCAGTACCGGAGGGAGGCGGTGGCCGCCGGCGTGGTGACGCAGCTGCTGTTGCTGGTGCAGAGCGAGTGCACGGAGAGGGCGAAGAGGAAAGCCCAGCTCCTGCTGAAGCTGCTACGGGACTCGTGGCCCGAGGATTCGATCGGGAACTCCGACGATTACGCTTGCAGCGAGGTGGTCGTCCCGTTTTGACGATGGTCCGATACGACGTCGCGTACTAGCTTTTTTTTTTTTTTACAATTTTTGCTGCTTCTTTTTTGTTCGATTTATGGTATTATTTCTTTGTTTATGTCAATTAGTGAAAATTTTCTAATCGGTAGAGGGAGAAATTGAGGAGGGAAGAAAGGAAGGCTTGGTGGGAAGGGAATGTTTTTCTCAATTTAGATTTTGGTGTATAGAGATAAATTTGTAATTTTTGTACGTAATTTTGGATGTAAGAATTTTTGGTTGGAAAATATCAAAAACACCCATTAGATTCAGAAGTTGAAGAGTACAACAGTTGATCTCTTATGTTTTCCCCCCTAATTCTCAATCAATAATTGATTAAATGTATGCTTTATTGTATGCTTAGGTGCTGCATGACACACTTATAGCCAATAATTTTCCTATCAGAAGTCAATCCAACAATTTTCCTATCAAAAGTCAATCCAACAGGAGAAATTCGTTTGGTAAAAAAATTGACTTATGATAGTATTTTTTACTTCTGATTGGATTTTTGGCCAACTTTGAGAAGTTAAAAATATTTACTTTTCGATTCCAGAATCACTTTCTCGATCACATGAGTCTCGACCGACCACCGTTGCCAAGTGTGATTAGTCGCTGCAGCTGATCGTCTCCGGTTGTCATTGTCGCCGGCCGCCGTTGGTAAAGATTTTATTAATAATTTTTCAAAAATAAAAAATTTTAACTGTTACTAAACGAATTTCTTTAATTAGAAGTCAATTTGGAGCAAAAATAAAAAAATCAACTTCTATTTTTTAAGAGAAGTAGATAAATCAATTTATGAGGAGTTGAGAAGTTGGCCAAAAGTATTGTCATGTAGCACCTTAGAGCTTAATAGACTTGTAATTTTTTTGAGTTTTTTTTCTTTAGATGTTTTAGACAGATTTCGCGTATCGAATAAATTTTTCTAAATCCGAAAGCGGGCTATCTATGTTGGGAGTAGATTCCTAAAGCGCCACTTTCCGACTCAGATCTTGGGATTGCTCTTACGATTAAATTTAGGACTTTGTGTTCTAATCGCTTCACCGCTTAATCGAATGGTGATTTTTTAAAGTAGCATTTAGAGATGGTCTTACAGTTTCTTGATGTCTATTAATTCAGGTTTAGCATGGTGATTAACGCGGATGATGTTTTTTCACTTGTTGGTGCTGATTTCTCTGTGTCTTGCAAAAGGAAGGGCTTGGTATTTTTTTTTTTTTTTTGATAATGCAATTTAAGCACGACCTTTAGGCATACATGATCTATTGATGTTATAATGGATCTGCTCTGGGTCCTGGCAAGAATTTTCCCTTTCAATTTACCATTTTTTTTACTATTAATTGTGTGTTGAGATGATTTTTCTTTCATTGAAGAACATGTACAATGGCATTTTCGCTTCGCCTCTCTAGCTTGGGTCATCTCCGAATTAGGGTAGAACTACTATGGTAATGTTTAGAGGTCGACCCTCGAGAGGGGTCATCAAAACAGAAGAATAGAAAAAGTTTTGGCCTATATTAGTTCGAACTTTCAAATCACACGATGTAGAATTGTTACAAAATTTACTACATAGGATGTTATATGGTAAATTATAACCGCTCATCAACATTTATTAGATGGACTTTGTTCATCACTTAATAAATAGTTTGCGATGCTATTTAACAGTGAATTTCACCGAGGGTCATTAAACTTAAAAGGTTATTGTACTCAATTGAACTTATTCGATTTCACTCACCGAAAGCACTGGACTTTTTGAAATTGATACATTCTGATTGAAAGCCGGCCAATTTTCCGATTAGATGTTAACATGGCAAACACATTTGCTGAGACGTGGTATCCGAGATGGTGCCATGTCAACACTAAGGAAAAAAAAATATTTAGAGAAAAAGGTGGATCAAAAAAGAGTTGAGATTATGAGAACTAGACGTGGCCGGTTCCGGTTCCGAAAAAAAGTGGAACCGGAGATTTGGGGCGGGTTCCAAAAACCCCCAGTTTTGCTAGTTCAACTTCAACACATATTCCTTATTTATTTTGTTTGACCAATATGAATAGCCAAAATAAAGATAGCCCAGTGGAATAGGTTGTGTGTTGAAAAGCTCAGGGCGTGGGTCTCCTTCGTGCGATTCTCATTTTTTTAAAAATATTTTTTATCTTTTATTTTTTTAAATGGTGGTTCGGAACGCCTCATAAACGTGGATTAAAGAACCTTCTTTGTGAATTTGGGTTTTGATTTCTTGAATCTAAATTACTATCTACATTTAAATTTCATTAAAATTAATACTTATTTATACAAAGGCAGAAGTACAATAAAAGTATTAATATTTGCGTACAGAGAACAATTCAGTGTCAATATTTTTTTTGATAACTTAAGTACCAAATAGAAGAAAAAACGATCATGTAAGTGTCAAGTCGCTAAAATTGGTACTTAAGTGATCATTATTTTTAGAAAAATTGGCACTTAAGTGATCTAAAAAACAATCCCTTTAATGCTAATTCTAGCGAAAAGGGATCACTTTAGTATCAATTCCTAATCGTTTTTTTTTTCAATTTGGCACTTAAATGATAAAAATAAATATTGACACTAAAGTGATCTCTATACATAAATATTGACACTTCGATTGTACTTTTGCCCTTATACAAACGATGTGAGAGAGAGTATCAAGCATCCCGTGCTTATAAAACAAAGCCATGGAATCACATGGCAAAGGTATATGGTCTTTGTTCACTTATCGTGCGATGGGCACAAGTGCTCACATGCCTAACTCAAGTAGGCATGGCCACGGGCCGGAACCGGTGGTCCCGTTTCGTGGTCATGGGAGATCCAAAACCGAGCCCTTAAGGGTAGGTCCTAGTTTCGATTTTGAACCGGCGGTTCCGTGCCAATTTCGGACCCAGTTCCAGTTCAAAATCGAAAATAGAACCGATGCGATTTCGGGTCGACTGTTCGCCTCTTTGCTCACGCAGACCACCAGCGAGCCTCCATTTTTGCTGCGCGAGAATTGAAGCGCCGACGGGCTCGTCAGAGAAGAAGAAAAAGACAACGGCGGTGAGAGGGTGTCTCCGGGAGAACTGAAGAGAAAGAAAGCAGGGGCGGCTCAAAGCAACATGGTTGAGAAATCTGGAAGGGGAGGAGGCGATAAAGATAGGGAGAGAGGGGTTTTGGACCATTGGATAAGAGGGATGTGGGCGAATGGGATTGCGTGGTGGAGATGAGGGCATGGCAAATGGCGATCTCCTGGCGAGCGGTCCAAATGGGGGAAAGAACCGTTTCCCCTTCATTTTTAATAATTTTTTTTATGATTATTTTATACTGGCTAGTTGGCCGGCGATTCCAAGCCTATTCAACTTTTGCTGGACCCGTAACCGGTCCTTATGGCACGAGCTTCTTCCGGTTCGAAACTGACGAGCCCGATCAATAGGCTGGTTATGAGTTTGACTGGTCCGATTTCGGACTCAAATTGACCAGTGCCTATGTCTAAACTCAAGTTCCTCTATTGTCTTGGTCTTCTAGTTCCTGTAGAGAGCAAAGGAGGGCATCGTGCATTTCGCCTTTGAAGGAATGATATGGAGCAGCTGGGACCCAACATTGATTAATAACATGTCCTCACTTTTTGTCCAAACTATACTTGAAAAACCGTCGATTCCTTCCCCTAAAAATTTATTTTAATTTTCCATTTTTTTAACAAAAATTATGACCATTCAGGTGGATTGCAAAATGCATGTTAATGCAGTTCCGTGGAAAATAATACCAATAAGTGGTATGGAGATTTAGCATTGTCCGGAGAAATAAATTGGGTTGTGAACGAGGAATGTGAAACATTCATATTATCAAATCATCGTCGAACTGTTAGATACGAATCGGTTGAGTCTACCCTTCATTCAACATATACGTGTGACAAAATTATTGACAGCCTTATCTGTCGTTCGATGCGACCGTTCAATCACGTGTTTTGTTGGCCACTCGTTATAAAGCTCGTCAATATCAATTATCGGGTTTGAGTATGAGAAATTAACTCTCGTAACCCGAGTCTAGACCCCTGGAATCATTAGTGTAGGGAACCTACTATTTCACCTTCGCTTTCCACTGATCGATCGATGAACTTAGAAATTTCCAGCATTCTTTGTAAATAATGACAAATTCAAAACAAAACATAGGTGAAGGAAGTAAAATAAGCTTGGAAACTATAGAGAGACGAGAGGGATTGAGAGTTTCATGTAGTGAGAAAGCAATTCAGTAGACCTATGAACAGTATGTTTAGTCTGTTCGCATGAACTCTTCCGGTTGAATGGTCAAAATGCTTGGATGAGCTGTCTACCCCCACTGACTCCCATCAATTATACACATGCACGAGCACCGCTTTTAATGACAAATGTGACATTAGTACTTAGTAGGCCATGAATCTATTAAATGAAAATCAAATTTTGTTCATGAAAAATTGGAATTATTCGCATATTATTTTTACATAGTACGATCAATCCCGATTTTATAATGTATGACTAATTTTAACAAAAAAATAAATCTTTTTTAAAAGAAAAGTAATGATGTTCAAATAATTTGTTCGTTCAAAATTGTGTTAAATGGGATTTTTTTTTTCCCGAAAGCGCAGGTCGCCTTTTAGTAGTAAGATGAAATCTTGGCATTTTTTAACATCAACTCGACTTTTGACCCCCCAAAAAAAAAAATCAACTCGACAAATAGCTTATGTAAAGATTATCCAACAAAAATGGGTAATGGGAGGATTAAAAGGATGGGGAAAAACACAAATCCGAAATTCCAATAAAAAAATTTGCATATCAAATCAATCAACCGTGCTAAGTTAAAGCATTGATTGGAATAAAAACATAAAGTACACTAGCATGATAAATAAATGGGAGCTATATATACAAGAATTATTGAATTGCAAAAAGGGAATATCATAATTCATTGCAAGCTTTATTTAGATAATAAGAAAATATAGTTTATGTTATTTCAAAAATGTCAAATTCTAATTTACGGAAAAAAAACCTCAAAAGTAAATAAAAAGTTGGTGTAAAAACTACATTGGAGAAATTTACCATGATCAATATAGATAAGAAATAAAGATTTACACCGTGGGATGTATGTCGTGGTATTTTATCCAAAGATAAGAACTAAGTATAAGTCGAATGCAAATTTAGTCCGTAGAAATTTCAAAATGGATAAAAAGTGCTTAATTAGCATTCTTAACTTGCTCTTTTCAATGTAATTTTAGGACCTAATTGCATTTATCAATAAAGACTGATAACTTAATTGAACCATTTTTTTTGGGTCTGAAAGATGGTACCAATTCCAGAAATAACTAGAAGTAATATCAAAACACAGCAGATCCCGGAAAATGGGAGGCATGGACAGCCAATTAGAAGAGGGATAGCCTAATCTGTGAGCCTTAACAAGCCAATTCGCACACGAATTACCTTTGCGATGAGAGAATAGAATCCGGACACCCTTCAACAGGCCCAACATTTTTCTCTGCAATCCGTAAGTGAACCAGTTGCAAAGTTTAGAATTCGATTGTTACCTTTATCTATCTATATATATATATATATATATATATATATATATATAAAGACTTGATTGAATCAATTATCCGTTTCCTCGACATATCCGACGAATCGTTGTCATCGTTTTATGCAGCTCAGAGATTGAGACAGGTGAGGACTAAGGAGGAAATTCATATTGGTTTGGACACTTTGTGGGCTTGGGCCAGGCCCCATGTCTCCCGACGAGCCTGAGTTCTCCTAGGGTTTCCAGGCCTTGATCTCGCTCCATCTTCATCCTTCCCAGATTTTGGGTCTAGGATTTACTGTTCGGCCCAACCATCGTCTGAAGCCCATCAACATCTTTGCTTCCTGAGCTTCACCGCCGCCCAATCCCTGACCAAATCCAGGGTCTTCTCTCTGTTACCGGCGAACAGTTGAGCCTTACTTGTGCTCCGCCGCCATGGGTAACAAGGATGATTTCACCTCTGCGACAACCAACTTAATCTACGTCAGTGGCAATCTTAATACCCTGGCGTTCCGGCATACAACGATTGGTGGCTCGCTCTTCCATTGAGACTGAGTATCGGGCCGTCGCCACTACCGCCGTTGAACTTGCTTGGGTGCGGTTCATTCCCAGTGACCTCGGTCTTCCGCCACCCACGCCACCAGCAATCTACAAGCGACAACATCGGAGCTATTTACCTCTCTCGCATTCACTTTTTGGTGCTGATGGATCCTCCATCCCGCGGTGGTGCGATAGAGAGGTGGGATTTTCCTATTCAAAAAACACAAACTGTGATCCTTAAGATTAAATCACCCGTGCATAACTAATTCGTTTGTTTTTGTAATCATATTTTGTTTCACTTCTTTTTATTCCGTAAACGCACACTTGTGAGTGTAACAGTTCTCGTGACGGTTCAAAGTTGGTTTTATCATGTGGCTGGAGAGGTATATATATATTTAGAGTCCTATTTTACCTCGGGAGTCCTTTCCTATTTTACCTCGAGAGTCCTTTTTTTTTCCTCTATATATACACACACACACACATAGATATACACACACATAGAGTCCTATTTTTCCTCAAATTTTTCATTTGACCGAGAGACATGGTATGGATAGTGCGTTCGGTGTCGAGGTGGGCCAACATAACAAATGGCAAGTTGGATTTTATTAATTTGACGCGTTCTATGTAGACATCACATCATGCACGCATTGAATTTTCTTATGTTAAGTCTTCCTAAATACCAGACAAAAAGAGAATGATCGTGTTCGAGGAGAGGCAATAAAAAAAAAGTTACCTCATTAAATTTGTCCCAATACCAACCGGGAAAAAAAATACCTCTAACTTTTATATTTGTAATAATTATATTCAAAACTTTTTTTGATTTCATAAAAAAAAATTTCAACTTTTAATTTTATCTCAATTCTACCTCAAACTTTTACTTTTATCTCAATTTTATCAGCTCTGTATGAATTTTTTTTAAATTTTAGCATACATCTCAATTATATTCATTTTTTTTGTGTCATAAAAAACTTTCAACTTTTACATTTGTCTTAATTCTATCACCATTAGCTTCGATCTATAATAAACATTAGTTAATCCTACGTGTCATATCCATATCGTTAATGAATCACAATTCAACAAAGCTGACATTAAAAAATCCCCAAACTTTTATTCAATTATTTGCTTCCCCTACATATTATCGGGAAATACAAAGTCACTCAAGACACCGTTTTATATTATCTTCGATACTCAACAGCCCAAAGAATGTTTAGGCATAGAGATATTTGGATAAACAATCTAAAATCTCATCGTTCTTAAAACCCACTATTTCTAAATTTCGAAGATTCAGAAAATTTGAGCCATGGTAATTATGGGCAGAAAGCTGACGGTAGTAGAATTGGGATAAAATTAAAAATTTAGGATTTTTATGAGACAAAAAAATTTCAAATACTATTGAAACATATGTTAAAGTTGAGAGTGTTTTTTTTTTTATATTAGACGGGTAGAATTAGGAAAAAAAAATAAAGTTCAAGGTTTTTTATGAAATAAACTTTTTTGAATATATAATTATCACAAATAATAAAGGTGGAGGTTTTTTTTTTTAATGGGGTTTTAGGTCCATTAAATTATGAGCTTCCATAGAAATTTCACTTGAAAAATGAGATTGGACTCTATCCAACTTCATATTTTTCACTTTCTTATCATATTTTAATATTTTGGCCACCAACCCCGGCACGACGCGCAGGCCCAAAGTCTCCTCTTCACCAACCTCCCACCAACTGAGCAGCCAAAAAGAAAAAGAAAAAAGGCACATATATATAAACTATTCTCACCAACTTATTCTCCACATGCACCCACAAGTTGTGGGTCCCAACTACTGTCCGAAATTTTTAATTTTTTTGCGACAAAAATTGCATCATCATAAAGAGGGGTTTAGTAATCCACATTTAAAAAGGGGAACCGATGAAAGAAAGTAGTTCACAATTTTTGAGCAAAAATGGAAAATTGAACTGCTGAATTTTTGTTATAACCAACCCCAAGTTTTCCCCATTTCCCGTTAGCATCCGAAATGGAAAACTATGCTCGTAAATTTTAAAAAAAAAGCAAAAAGAAAAATGAAAAACTATGATACTTTTAGTTCAGAAATCGTATTGATTATCGCGTCAATTGTTGACCAATACTCGCTCAAACTGGCTGAATTGAGTGAAAATAAATGGGCTGGATTGGTGAAAGAAAACCATGCAGAAACCATGCAGAAAATCGAGTTGATATTGATTGGACTGGCCAGATGGAACGGTCATGTACGGTTTTAATTTTAATTTTCTTTTTATTTACTGGTCATTTCTATTCTTTTTCTTATTCTTTTTTTTAAAAGATCGAGGATATGCGTGAATTGATTTTACACTGTTTATGTTTTATTTAATCAAAATCTTGTGATTAAATGACGTTTGCTTTTTTGAAATAGAAAATAAGTTAAACTTTCGTAAAATGCAAATGTTGGCATAAAACTTAGCATCAAAATTTTTTTTTTTGGTGATTTATAGTAACCCAAATATGAAGTTATAAATTTAGGAGATCAAGTAAAAATGAAAGGGTAGGTCAATGGCCGATCATTCGGTGGGCCTACCTGGCGACAAATGATTGGTCCATCCGAGCAACTCACCAACTCCCGACCGGAATGGGCTCGGTGGGCGGTCTAAACACTACCTAACCGGTTCAAGCCGGCTCGACCTTTCCCCCTTAAATCTTCGCCATCTCCATACCGCTCACGGGAAGACAGAAAACAGAGCAACAGAAGCGCCAGAAGCCATTGAAAAGAAAAGGCACAAGAGAGATCAGAAGGTGCAGCAGAAGGAGCTAAGATTCATCAATGGCTGGCAACGGAGAGTCCCAGCAGAACCAAGCAGGGAGGCACCAGGAAGTCGGCCACAAGAGCCTCTTGCAGAGCGATGCTCTGTATCAGGTTGAAACATGTTTCTGTCACCGTGATTGGATTGAGAGCTTGACAGTCAATTTGGTTTTCTCGATCTCGGCTTGATGTCCTGACATGTTATCGTCTTCTTCTTTCTGCGCCTTTTTCTTTTCCCCTGTTTTGCAGTATATATTGGAGACCAGTGTCTACCCAAGAGAGCCAGAGCCCATGAAGGAGCTCAGAGAGTTGACTGCTAAGCACCCATGGTGGGTCTTCCAGGACATGTGTCATCAGTGTTGATGTAGAAAGTTCCTGTCTTTAATGCCCTTTTGGGATTTGATCTTGGGGCTTGTGGTGATTAATATTGTGTGGGGAAATTGAAACAGGAACCTGATGACCACATCAGCTGATGAAGGGCAGTTCCTGAACATGCTGCTCAAGCTCATCAATGCCAAGAACACCATGGAGATCGGCGTCTACACCGGCTACTCTCTCCTCGCCACTGCCCTCGCCATTCCCGACGACGGAAAGGTCAGATCGGCAGCAACCTTGACTTGAGTAATTGAAACGAATGATGATTGCGTTCAGTCGTGAATGATTCACGGTTGGGGAAGGTTTTTTTCATTATTATTTTAACATTTTTAGAAAGATATTCAAGTTCAAGAGAATGCGGCTGGTCACCAACTTTGCTCAACAATGCTTTGTTCACAACTGAAAAGACGACGAACAGAACAGCCTAAATAAAACTATGATTCTGGCCAGGCAAAAAAACTAGGAATTCAGGAAAAAATCCTAATGGCAATTTGGCAGCCTCTGAGATGCCTGTATGTTGCTATTTTTTCACAGATCTTGGCCATGGACATCAACAGAGAGAACTACGAGATCGGGTTGCCAGTCATCCAGAAGGCCGGCGTCGCCCACAAGATCGATTTCAGAGAAGGCCCTGCTATGTCGGTCCTCGATCAGCTCGTGCAAGATGTAAGTAGCGAAATTAACACGACGAAATCGCATTTGATCTCGCTCTGTTGGGCTCTACGCTGCAGAAGTTGCAAAACTAATGCATTCTCAATCCTCAAAACATGTTTAGTCCATTTCCTAGAAGTGGACCCAATTCAGCGCATTTCCAAAAATGCTCCAGGCAGAATACAATGACTGTAAGTCATTGAAGAAAATTTTGTCAAATGTGGACAGCCAAGCATGTTTTATGGCGTCCGGATTCCCTGCCCTGGATGGAGGGTGGGGATCTCACGGGATCCCCTGCCCTAGATCCTGTTTTATCTAGCAAAGCTTAGACTCTACATAGAGCAAACCCTAAAAGAAAAAATAAAAATTGTCCTAGTTTGTTGAATTTAAGTGGAGTCTCCCTCCAATTTAATTGGATTTGTCTCTTACAAATGAATATAATTTATTTGATGAATGAGCCCGTTTCTTTGTGAGACGAAATGATATTGATGGATCGACGAAATGAAAAAAAATATAAATTGTCACAACATCTCTGTCTAGTTGTTTCTTAACGTGGCACGGCATGTATATTTGAGTACTAATGAGAGGCCAGTATGCATATTAACCTAACGCATCATGACCTTCGAGTCAAGTAGACCCGGTATGGGTTCCACATGATCCGACGGTTAAGACCGGGCGCCAAACCTTAAACGTTGTTATTCGATGCAAACCGCAGGAGAAGAACCATGGAACGTACGACTTCATATTCGTGGATGCCGACAAGGACAACTACATCAACTACCACAAGAAGCTGATCGACCTGGTCAAGGTTGGTGGCCTGATCGGCTACGACAACACCCTGTGGAACGGCTCCGTGGTCGCGCCCCCCGATGCGCCGCTCCGCAAGTACGTCCGGTACTACCGGGACTTCGTGCTGGAGCTCAACAAGGCCCTCGCCGTGGACCCCAGGATCGAGATCTGCATGCTCCCCGTTGGCGATGGCATCACTCTCTGCCGTCGGATCAACTGATCAGCACCACCGCCAACACGAAGAACCCAAAATCAAGCCTTGACGAAATGGGGAACTCCACTACGATACTCTTCCTTTCTTTGTCTTCTTTCCATTCTTCTGTTCTATATTGTCTATGAGCCATTAAGCATGTATTTGTCTTCCAACGTATGCTTTAAGGATTGAGAAGGAGTTTGCTGATTTGGCTTTCAACAAGCTACATTTAAATTACACACAAGTTGCAAGGAATTTAATTCTTACAAGTAAATGCTCAACATCCAAATAAATGCTTTCTTATTTCGATTAAAAAAAAAATGTGCTTTTTGAGTTGTCTCAGACTTTGCAATTGGATAATATCTTGATTTTTTTTTACCTTAAATGCAAAGTATTTACATGTTATCGATATATTCTAGCCTCTGGCTCTTCTTTCTTTAGACCCATTGTTTCACTCTGATAGTGTCATAAATCAGGTCGATGCTGAAGGAATGGCTGCATTCCTGTACTATTAAGCAAGTGAATTTGTCTCAAATTACATTGCTTATTTCTACCGAATCTTACGTAACCTATACATGTACGAAGATTGCCGCAGACCGTAATCGGCAAAACCGAGATCGTCATGATGGCTTAATCTTACTGACTAGGATGACAAAAGTCTTGAAGTTACTATACATTTATGATAGTAGGAAAGCATAGCCCCTTTGAAGATTATAAGAGGTTTGGGGATTTTTATCAAGCGCTTGAGGGGCGTCGCTCTCGACATGTCTCCATCGTTGCATTTATGAGACAATCATGTATCAAATGTCCAGCCACGTAATCGTAGTTAATGTATAAAGTCACCTTTCGTATTCAATAAACTAGACTTGATAATGGGTATGGCAGCTATATATATATATATATATATCAGAAATGGTAGCGCATGATTGGCTAGACGTATATGTTAAGTAGGAAAGGTTTTTATTGAAGGTGTCATATGCGTTTCAAATTCTAATGGTCACTCAGTGTTGATTCACAGAAGTGCACACATACAAATATAGGTGAAAATACCAATATTAAATGAAAGATTGTTTTTTGGTCGATTAAATGAAAGATTTAAAGATGCTACTTATCACGTGCATTGGTGGGTGTGGCCAAGGGTGAGTGATTCCAAAGTCGATATAAGTTCCACCTAGAATTAGTCATAAACCTATTGTGTGGATGTTAATTTAGTTCTAAACATTTTAATTTTGATAATTCAGTCCTAAACTTTTGCAAAAATTTCAATGTAGTCATTCCAGTAAGTTTTCTCCTAAAATCAGCTAACATGGTGGTCCAGTCACTGCCGGGCGTCCCATGTGGCACATTGCCATGCCAGCGATTTTCAATGAGAATTGATCGAAAGTACTATATTGAAATTTCGCTCAAACGTTTAAAATTAAGTTGACATAAGTGACAAATTTATGACTAAATTGACATCAGAACGATAGATTGAAGATTGAATAGACAATTTTCTCCAATAAATTTCTCTATTCCACGTTTCGCAAGAAACTTATAAAAAGTACTACATAATTTTCATATTTTATGAAACAATTTTTTTAGTTTCATTTTCACGACGTAAGTATTTCGGTACTTAATAATAGATACCTCAATTTTTGGCACTTATTTTCCAATTTTACGGAACTAAAAGAAATATTCCCTTCCAAGAAACATGGAAGGGTATAAAGTATTTATTGCCGGTAAATAATAGTTAAATTTAGTTTTAACATAACTAGGGCCACGTCTTTGACAATAGATCCCTAGTTGCATTCGACATTCTGACAAGCCTCGTCACATAAAGGCCGAGTTCGATGATAGCTAGCTTTTTACATTCAATCCTCAGATTTACCTTTATTGCATCTTCATTCCATTGCTGTTATTTTGTACGTATATGGTTACAATTATCTACGTCCCTAATGTGCTTATGATGTAGCACCCAGTGGACTATTAGCTAGTGTGTATCATGTTACGAGAATAGAGTATGGTGTAGATCAAACGGAAAATGCAATAGATTGAAGATGCAATAAAGGTAATCTGAGGATTGAATGTAAAAAACTAGCTATCATCGAACTCAGCCTTTATGTGACGAGGCTTGTTAGAATGTCGAATGCGACTAGGTATCTATTGTCAAAGACATGGCCCTAGTTATGTTAAAACAATTTGACGATTATTTACAGGCAATAAATACTTTATACCCTTCCATGTTTCTTGGAGGGGAATATTTCTTTTCGTTCCGTAAAATTGGAAAATAAGTGCCAAAAATTGAGGTATCTATTATTATGTACTGAAATACTTAAGTTGTGAAAATGAAACTAAAAAAATTGTTTCATAAAATATGAAAATTATGTAGTACTTTTTATAAGTTTCTCGCAAAACGTGGAATAGCGAAATTTATTGGAGAAAATTATCTATTCAATCTATCGTTCTGATGCCAATTTAGTCATATTTTTTTAGCAACTTGTCCTGTTCTTAGCCCAATCTTCTAAGCTAGTGATGTATTTATTTCGCGAAAAAAAAATCTTATTTAAAAAAATATTTTTCAAAAAATAATTACGTGTATCGCGTATAAAAATGATTGAACAAAAGATGTTTTTATCATTCATTACATTATTTAGATATATATATATATTTATGTGGATGCTAAAAATATTATTTTTTATAATTTTTAAGAGATATAACCATTCATTTCTTGAAAAATATTTTTAAAATTATCATTTTTTTTTTCACCAAACAAATCAACTACAAGTGTTTCCTATTTTTTTTTTTAAAAAAATTATTTTATAAGGACATCTAAGCCTTACGCCCGACCACATCCGACCGCTGGTTAGGTTTGTTTCTAAACCACTCTTGCTTTTGATGTGGATTTAAGGCCAAACATGATGTTACATTTCTATCTGAGCCCGGGGATTGTCTTCCGACCAAACAACTTCCAGACACAAACCAGACATAACTCAGGAAAAAAATATATCGAGTTCCAACAAATTTGGAAAATCTTAAGATTAATATATTGAAATTTGAAGAGGAAAAAAGAGGGGGTCGAGGAGGCGAAGCTATGCTAATAAAAATACCCGATGCTGTCACCATCTCCACTAGGCAACCAACTCAAGGTGGTCCATGATCTCTCGGCAGCCTCTGTGTGGCAGCGATCTCACGTATTCTGGCTTGCTCTCATTCGAACATGAATCTCCGATCATAACCATCAACTTGGAGTGATTGTCTCAGGCGGAGACCGATACAATAGCTACATTCTTTGTCATCTAGATTTCTAATTTAGATATGAGTGAATAAGATAAGATATGAAATTCAAGATTTGCTATACCCCATCCATTATTTGACATTAAATTTGATTATATTCACATTTTATCTTGTCTATCGTTTGGTATAAGCGACATATCAGTGATATCAATGTAAATGAACCTAAAACTTGCACAAACAAATATAGTAAAAGTCTCTCACGACCTCTTGCCCACTTCATTTTTGTTTGTTTATTTTTTTCCCTCTATTTTTTTTTTGAATTCCTTTCCTATTTAATTTGTTTTTTTTTTCACATTCCATCATTTTCTCATAAAAATTCCAGAAAATTTCAAATAAGGGCTCCTAATGCCTTTATTTTTTTTAAAAAAAATAATGGTCTGAAATCGACATTGTTTCAAACAAAATCCTAAAGTGCTTTCATTGTCTAAAATAAGGATTTGAAGTAGACATTATCTCAAATAAAGGCATGAAGTAGTCATATCAATCTTAAAAAAGGGTCAAACTCACTTGTTGATCAATGACATTTTCGTAATTTTCTTCTATTTATTTTTATTTTTTTGTTTTTCAAAAAATTTAAAAAAACTAAAACTGTTAAAAAAAAGGAGAGAAAGATATAGGCTATCCTCTTGCCTAGGGCTGCCGCCTCAATGTTGGGAGATAGCAGCAAGGGCTATTGAGGTCGTTGGCGACCATGCCGACTAGAGGCCAAGCCCTCGCCTCAGCTAGGAGAGGATTGAACACTTTGGCTGAGGACGCCAACCCTCGCCTAGCTGGGAGAGGGCCACAGCCCTCTCCCAGCTCTAGCGAGGGCCCTAGGCTCACCCTTGGTTGGCAAGGTCGTTGGCCCTCGTCAAAGCGTCGGCAACCCCTATCTCTCCCCCCTCCCCCCACCCCAATTGGTATAGGGGCGACGACTAGAGGCAAGAGGGCAGACCCCTCCCGCATGTATCTCAATCCTTTTTTCTTATCATTTATATAGTTTTTTTTATTTTGTTTTGTTTTGTTTTTAAATTTTGAAAAATAAAAAAGTAAAAAATATTTAAAATACCAAAATGCCCCTGGTCAACTGAAATATTTAGCATGCCGATGAGATGAGGCCCTTATTTGAAACAGTTATGATTACTTTATACCCTTATCTGAGATAAATAAGGATACTTCAAGCCCGAATTTGAAATTTTCCCTAAAATTTCATTCTATAGCAAGCTATACTGATATACATAAAATATTAAAATACCTAAAATCTATAATAAATATAAGTACTAAATATAGAGATTAATATACATTGATTTATATTATTAGATAGAAAGAAATATCAATAAATAAATAGAAATAAGTAAAAAACGAAATTGCTGTCAATTTCTTTTGCTATTTTGAATTCTTATGTACTAGAATTCAAAATTTTGTTATCATTTCATTAAATTTAAAAGGTCGTTATTAAAAAAATTAATTCTTAAATTATACATATTAATAATCTTATCCACTTTTACAGAATATGATTATTTAATATTATCCTATCTACAAAACGTAGCCCGCGATGTTTGCCTTCGTCTCTCTCTCCCCCATCGCTGTGATGGTAACCATCCTTAGGCCCACGACTGCTGCAATGGCCCAGAACTGGATAGATGATTTGAGTGTCCGTAGTTCAATCATCTTAACAATGCGAACGGACATTCAGCCATTGAATCGAGTCGAGAGATAAACCATCCATTCTATACGACGGTTCTCATTTCAGAAATAATCACAGATGTGATTGTCAATTCAAGCGAAAAAAAAAAATTGCTATGCACAATGATTTAGCCAAAAAAAGAAGAAGTGGGAAATAAGTAAATACAGCAGATTTTGACTAGGTGTCGAAATTCATCCACATCATTTCAATTTTTGCAGCAGATCAACCATCATTCGGCTAAGAATTTCAATAAGAGATGCACTTATGTACGCTCATTCCATCCATCAAATGGACCAATCATGTTAAGAGTTCAATCTTCAGGGCAACTGGCTAAGCAACAAGTTACAAACACTGGATAGAGCACGATGAGGACAAGCAAGCACTGGAGACTGATAAGAATCCGCGATGTTAAAATAAGACAGCTTCGCAACAAGTAATGCGAGTAAATAGCAAAACATAACGCAGGATCATAATGCACAACTAGAAGTATAAAACCCATCCAAGAATTATCATCATGTTCGTTCGATAATCAGAGGACCTTTCTGGATATAGTCATTGGCAGCGAAGAAAAGCTAGAACAAAGGTACGGACTGAAGAGAAATTTTTTTTGACAGAAATGTGTCCACCATCCACTGCTTTAATGTGTAATGCTAAACCACTTCAGCACAAAATGCTTGAACTACTAAACTAGGTGCTTCATATCATAGCCTTGTCTAGAAAGTGTTTGATTAGTTTTTTCTGCTGCAAATTCATTCATCAGTGATGAAAGGTTGGAGCTATATCCTTGGTAAGGTTAGATAAACTTCAGTACAAAATGCTTGAACTACTAAACTAGGTGCCCCATCTCATAGCCTTGACGAACAACTTTAAAGAACAATGGATACCACAAGTTTCGAGAAATACTGCCACAATTAAGAAACATGATGACCTAGAGCTTATCTAAATTTCCAAGGATAAAGCTCCAACCTTTCATCACTGATGAACGAATTTGCAGCAGAAAAAACTAATCAAGCACCTAATAAAGAAGCATATGCATATCGCACATCTGAATATATTAGGATTCGCCTCAAGGGGGACCAAAAAATACACCCAGAACCTGATGCTAGATCTCAAACAACTAAGATTAACAAGATCACCAGCACAACAGTTTCCCTGCCATCAATAAAAATCTACTCAATCAACCTTGAAACGCAAATGGACAAGGAACATTATAGACGAATTGCTTTGCTCTTGTGTGCTCCGAGAGGGTTCAAACCTTTTGTGGTATTCGCCCAACTTCTTCCCCCAAGTTTATTGGGCAACTCTGGATTCAAGCATTGAATTAAAACCAGCAAAACAGCGTTTTTATGCCATAGAGGATATCTAAAGGTAAACCAGGACAGACTTGAGGTTACTAAGGTAAAACAACGCATCTTGTAAAGCAAAAACCATAGGGAATAAACTTCCCATCTAGGTGCAAGATCAACTGAATAATTAAAAGCTTTAAGACCAAACAAACCAAAACATGTTCCACAATCCAATACCAAACAAACCAAAACATCAACTGACTCAAATGGGACGCACAACTTCCAGACATTGCATAATCAAATGCCTCATCAATAGCACCGCACTGCCCACAACATAATTGTTCTTAGAAAATTAATAAAGGAAGCTCTATAATCATAGACAAACGCATACGAAAAAACATACATCAGACGACCACGAAGAAGCAGCTTCCAAAGCAAGACAGAAGTTCACAAACACATTGAGCGCATGTAGGAAATGTAATAGCACTTGATCCGACCAAAAACAAGTAAACCTACAACCAAAAGTCAAAATTGCACTACAAATTCTATTAGCATAACGCGCAAAAGCATCAAAACTAAGGTAAAACCTCAAGGTTTGCCAATCCTCAATACTAAAAGCAATAAGACACGAGAAACGCTCGTCCAATTCCGGTTCGAATTTTCCATTAACGGTAACTCTTCTGGAACCTCGCGCGAGCACCACGACCACCGAACTTCTTGGGCTCGCACCTCCTAGGATCAGCAACAAGCAGAGTCCTATCGTACCTGAATCAAAACCGACCCAAATCAATCCCAAAACCAATGGACAATTCATAAAAAAGAACGCATTCGTCGATCCGTTAAGAGCAAAAAATCGCTACGCTTCGGCCATTTCTCGCACCTGACCAAGATGTCCTTGATCTCCTTCTTGCTCTGCTCGTCCACGTACTTCTGGTAGAACGCGACCAAGGCCTTGGCGATGCTCTGGCGGATGGCGTAGATCTGCGAGGTGTGACCGCCACCCTTGACTCTGATCCTCATGTCGACGCCGGCGAAGCGGTGGCGGCCGAGGAGGAGGATGGGCTCGTAGGCCTTGAAGCGGAGGATCTCGGGCTCGACGAGCTCGATCGGGACGCCGTTAATCTTGATCAGGCCGCGGCCACGCTTGCAATAGGTGACGGCGACGGCCGTCTTCTTGCGGCCGAAGCACTGCACCGACTCGATTGGAGCCGCCATAGCTAGGGTTTTCTCCGAGGTTGAGAGAGCCTGTGAGAGCTGGGTTCAGGGGGTTGAGGGAGACGAAGCTGTGGAGGTCGAGAGTAGTTTATAAGGGGATCAACTAGGGTTTTGGCCCCGTGAGCAAATGCCCGCGGAATGATGGGTTATTTACAACATTACCCCGGAAGTAGATTTCGTGCTTGCTTAGATCGTAGATTTTTCATTTACATTAGTCCCATTATCATTATGTAATCATTGTTAAAAAAATCAGTCCATAAGAGTTGCATTTTTACTAGAATATAGTACAAAATTATGGATTTTCGAAGTATATATCTCTTACCCTTTTTTCGTTGCAAATCACAATTAACTTTACATATATTGATTACAATTTATTTTTAAATCATACACTTATCGAGAAATTAACGCCAAATGACTTTGATATCGGCCGTTCAGAAGATAAAAGAGATGTTATTAGATTATGTCATGTGGCACCACATTCAAAAATTGTTTAGACATATAAACATGGGAAAATGACACCAAAAGTTTTATAACATTTGTACGGCACTTAATTTAAGAGAAAAATATACTTGGAGTGTCAATATTTGTGTACTACACTTATTTTAATTCCAATATATTTTTTGATCATTTAAATGCCAAATCGAATAAAAAATAATCACTTAAGTGTCAATTCCGGCAAAAAATATTAAGTATCATTCTTGCCAAACAGTACACATGGCATCTTTCAATATATTTTTAATATTACGTGTCAATTATTAAAAAAAAAAATCAACCCATGTGGATTATTCAATTAAATATAGCTAAATTTTTTTAAATTAAAATCAAACATTGAAATAACTTAAAAAAGAAAAAAAAAAAAGAAGAAGCAGAAGTTCCAACGGCGAGAGCTCACAACACTTGCTGTTGCTGCAAGCCTACCAGCCGACGAGGATGGGGAATGGCCGAGGGGGGTTGCCAAGCCCTGGCGACCCCGTCTAGGCCTCGCAAACCCACGATGAGGCCGACCTCGCAAAGATTTGGGCGAGGTCGAGGCTCGTAGTGACTGGGCGTGGCCGGTCTCGCCAATCCTATCGAGGCCTCGACGGGGGTTGCTAGGGCTCAACGACCACCCTCGGCCATACCTCACTCCTCACCAACCATTGTCGACGATGGTGGAGTGGCGGTGAGGGTTGTGAGCCCTCGCCGTTATAACTGTTACTTTTTAAAAAAAAAAGTTTTTTAATATTACATGAATTTTTTTTATTGATTTTTAATTATTTTTTTTGACTTGGAAGCTTCGAAGATTCATGTAGATGCTATGTTAGATTTCCAGCGAAGCTCACTAGAGTTGATACTGAAATAATTAACACTAAATTGAGCGCCATACAAAAAAATTGACTCTCCTAGCATCCTTTTTTCCTTAATTTAGTGTCAATTTTTTTCTACAAATCGCTTATTACTTAAGTGCCATAGCCGATTTGGGACATCGAAGATTCAACATGGCATATTTTATCAATCTTTCCAATCAAGTGGCTCGCTGCTGTTTTAAGCGAGTATAAAAGCCTTTAACAACGTAATTGAATAGTTTGAACCAACTTTAAACTCTAATTCCAACAAATCAAGCGCCAAACTTTTGCGAGAAATTTACCTATAGAGACACAATGCATGTCTCAATAATAACTTTCTTGCTGCTAGACTTTATTAAACCTTGAACATCATTGAAAATTTAAATCAATTTAAATTGTGAATTTTTTTTTGGAGAAAGAACACTAGAGTCAACATCAACTTAACAACAAAGTAAATGATTCAGTTTCCCGATACTTAACGCAGTAAAACTTGTTCTTGCAATGAGTGGAGGGCCATTCAAACAACATACAATCCTAGGTGTCCATTTTAAACCAATCTTTAAAGAACATCTTTCATTATATACTTATATAGATAAATGTGGATTTAATAGGAGAAAGAAAAGTAAATTTAATGGGGAAAATTGCATTTATCTAATTTAATCATAATCCTTATAAAGACATCTGGGCACTTTTAGTTATAAATTGCTGACATAGGTGACAACCGTCCTGTATGGTACGAATACGATCAGTGCTAACATGATTTTTTTTTTTGCGTTTTTAATTTTTTTAAAAGGGAAAAGTTATAAATGGAAAGAAAGAAAAAATTATTCAATTTTTTTTAAAAAATATCTATGTCATCATTAGTCGTGCAATATAGGATGATCATCATCCATGTTAGCGATTTTAGCATGAAGTATTATATTGATAAATTGCCAAAACACTTAGGACTGAAATGGCCAAATTAAAAAGTATAGGATCTGATTGACATTCTTACAATAATTTAGGACCTTTTTTTTTTGTAACTATTCCAAAATTAATATGCAACTTAACATTTAATCAGGCAATCAATTTTTACTAAGGTGTCTGCTACTTTTATGGAGAAAGCAACAACACTTCTTCTTGCAATGAAGAGAGGGCCATCCCAGTAATGCACAATATTCTTATGTGCATCTTAGAAACAACCTTTAGTGAAGATCTTGTCATGATATATTTATACGTTAATACTAATAAAAGTCTCAAATCAATATACCCATGACATATTTACCCTAAACTAATATTCGCCTCACCAAAAAAAAAAACAAAAACAAAACAAAATTAATACCCAATAACACATTTATTCTAAACTAATCTTCACCTCGCAAAACATGTAAAAATGATGCCCTTGATTCTAATCTAGCTTTTGTTAGTTTCCCTTCAATATCCTATAAATGTCCTGTTAAACGACATGCCCGTCGAGCATGTACCATAGGACTGCAAGACGGATTCGACGTGGAGAACGACAAACCTACCATGGAATATCCACGTGTCTTAGACACATGCGGTTAATACTAACAGGGATTTGAGGAGGCTCAAAATTACGGAGCCGGGGCAGGAGATCCCGCTCCCCTCCATCCTTGGATCTTTTCCCCCTTTAAAGGGGGAAGATCCAAGGGCCCATTTCATCAGGATTCCGGATCCTTGTTCATCGAAGTAGACCATGTACAAAAGAAGTTTAAACTGGTTACCCATGACATGATATACCCCATGGCCATGACACGCGGAATATCCACACGTCCGCCCGGCGCACTGCTCCGATATCATGACCCGACCTTGTTCTTGCGGGTCAAAACCCTGCTCGAGTTGGTAATACGTACGATAGAAGTTCGTTCATAGAAGTAGGATTATGTACAAAGAAATCAAACAGTACTCAAACTCGCTGTCGGCATGAGTTCATAATTCAAGCAGGACAATCAGAAGATCTTCTGTCAAAAGAGGGAATATTATTAACAGCGGTTAAGGTTGTTGGTCTCCAACCCAGTGCCCCATCCTCCATTTTCTTGCGAATGTCATATCTTGGACAAGGATTGGGACCTCGTCCTGCTCCTCCTCTTCCTCCTTAGCAGCAGCTTCCTCAGGAAGCCGATCCCGCCTTGCCTCTTGCTTGGCACGACCGTGAGCGCCCCCATGAAGCTGTTGCCGGATCTGCTCTGCAGCCCGAGAAAAGCCTCCGGAGCTCGGGCTGGGACGTTGGCGACGACCAGGGCGTTTAGTTTTGCCACGTTGGCTTCGCTTGCTGCTTCTCTGTCCTCGGCAGCCTCGGGATTGTCCTCGGCCAGCATCCGGTCACGCAGGGAGAGGCGCTTTTTCAAGCTCTTGTTCTTGGAATTGTTCGAGATCGCCGGTTCCTGCAGTGGACCCAGAGCCTTTAGTTGTTTGCCGAGGTTCAGAATAGTTTCTCGGCATTCGGCCAACTTGACCGAAGCTGCAGTGATCTCCCATCCCTGAAGTTTTGGTTGACATAAAACGATCAATTCGATTCGATCCTCTATTGTCTGAAGATACATTTACTATTTCAGATCCTAATTCTTTCCCCTCGGATCAAGCACTGGGTTATTGATAAAGAAAGTCTATGAGAAAGGCATGAATGACTTACACTTTGCGATTGCATTTGATCTCGATCGGCTCTATTCTGTGGAGTTTCCTTTGCAATGCTGTGCTCAAAGTGTTCGAAAGTCAGCTTTTGATTTAGAAAAACTGACTCAGAAAGATAAATGTTAAGCGGCAATCATCACCTTTCTAGCTGAAGTTGAAGCTCGAGACATGTTGACTCTAGTTCCTCACAGCAGTTATTCTTATCCTCCAGTTCGACTTCCAAAGACGAGAACTTCTGGAAGACCTCGTTGAGTTTGGCTTTGGCCACGGTAACCTGGGTGTCAAGATCTTCGTTCATCGATTTCTGGTTTTCCATCTGATCCTCAACAATTCTCTTCGCCTCCTTCAGATTTTCCAGTTCCACGTTCAGGTTTCTGATGCTTTCCTCGGCTTGCCCAAGCTGGGTTGACAAGATTTTGATCTTGTTATTCGCCAACTGTAGCTTGGTTTCCACATCTTCCTTAGCAGTTTCCACGTTCTGTAACTCGTGTTTCAGTCTCCAGTTCTCTTCTTGCAGATTGCCTGAACACATTGATTGCCTCTTAGCCACATCAGTTGATTTGGATGCCAAGGGTAGGACATCCTCGTAAACTCCAAGTTCGGTCGAATTCAGTGGCGAGTCGGTCCAACCAGTATGCATTTTGATCTTATGTCTCACACTGGAAGCGTGTTTTGGGGTGCTATGTTTGTCCAGGATCCAGTGCAGAGTACTAGCAAGCTCTTCAGCAAATGTTTCTACATCGGCCTTGTGATCCAAGAGATCATTACAGGTACTCATGAACTTTTGTAGGACGACGCTCAGTTCTGTGCTGTTCCACTGAAACACATGGATTACGCAGTCTTTTGGCCCTGCCCGGTTGAGTGATGACGGAATCTGACTTTTTCCAAGGCCTTCGAAAGTGCGTGTAGACATCGGATTGAATTTTTTAACCAGTCGAACAATTTTCTCTATAGAATTCGTCAGCTTCGATTGAATTGTTCCTCCCTTTTCATATTGGGAGTTAACGACTGGAGATGCGATCGGAGACTTCCAGGTTAGATAACCAGAAATGGGAGGACAGTCAGATTCTCTGGTGCATATAGAAGTCGTCGCTGCTTGTGCTTCTTTGGAAGCTCCAGAGTTCGGTAGCCCTAAAGCAATTCTAATGTCCTCTAGAATCTCGACTGTGCTTCTCTTCGAAACCCGCTTTTGCTCCATGATTGCGTTCAATACGACTTGAAGCCAGTCAAAAGACATTGGAGTTTCCGTGCTTTCCGGTTGGATCATCTTCTTATTGTCGCCGAAACTCGGGTCACCTCTGACTATCTCTTTACAGGTTGAACACGACAAACTTTCACTTCCTGATGTTGATTCTGCAGAAACCATAGCCAACATCTCCATCTCAGAAAAATCGCTCATTAAGCTCGTATGCTTGGATTCCAAGGCATGCTTTACTTTACGGTTTCTGAAATGCTCTAGTTCTGAAATTAGCGCATTTGCCCACGATCCGGAACTAGCACTGTCTTCCAAATCAGATACTTGGAAGAGATTGTTCGACAAAGGTTCGCACCTCACCAAATCCTTGCATTGACCCTTCGAGAGGTCGGCAACCTGAGACTCAAGCTGCAACAACCGGGAAGTCGTCCCAGCATGTGAGATCCGCGAAGAGTGAAGTTCCGCATCTTTTACGGATATAATTTCTTTGAGAATCTTGTTCTCCTCTTCTACATCATGCAGTTGCTCGATCAGGTAATTGATCCTATTGCTTGGGATTTCGTGAGAATTCTTTCCTCTGACAATGAGGTCGCTTGTCAAGCCTGGCTTTATTTTTCTTCCCTCCGTTTGATTGCTGCCCAGCATTTTCAGTTCCCCCTTCATCCTTGTCGAAGCAACCATACCTGGCAACCTTTTCTGTGTAAGGAGACGAAGCCTCTGACATTCTCCTTCCAATTTCGTGATTTTCTTTAGGGCCTGCTGGTGTTTCTTGTTCGATACTTCGGCAGAACGCCGGCTGTATTCCAACTCCTCATTGCGAATCACGAGTTCCTTCTCAAGCAAGCAGAACTCGTACTTGAGAAAAGCATTTTCTTTCTCTGTACAATCCAATCTGGCCATTAGCGCGTCGGATTCCGATTCCGCCAGAGATTTACGTCTATAGAGATCTTCAATCTGCTTCTCTTTCGCCAAGATTTCGGCATTGAGGCGAGTGTTCTCGAGAGAAAAACTCGCAAGCTTCTTATTAACATCGGTTAGTTTCTCATCTGATCTCTTCTGTGCTTTTATGAACTCCCTCGATGCCTTGGCAATGGCATCATGTGTAGCCAGCTCTGCTTCTTCCTTAACGGCATTCAATTGCTTGGTGCATTCTTTCAGCTCAGTGTCTAAATGGGTCAATCTCTCATTTGCAGCTGCTCCTTGCCTCAGAGCTTGCTCTAGCTCTTGCTGCAAGAGAATTGCCCTTGCCTCAGCTCTGTCTCTGTCTACAAATACATAAATGGTGAGTGAATGCGAAAATGCAGTTGTGGCAGGACAGAAATTTTTCAAAATATATCAGCAACTTGCAAGTAAATCGAAAAGTGACAGAGAATGCTCCGACAGGTATACACATAAATTACCTGCAATAGCTTCTTCTGTTGCCTTTTCGTGTTTCAGAATAAGCTCATCTTTTGCTTGACAGTCAATGAGGATCGAAGCAAATTTGTCCGAGAGATCCTTCAAAGATCCGTGGCCTTCTATTTCTTTCCCTGACGAAATTGTTCGCACCTGTTACAATCGCAAACGAGAATCAATAACATCCTTCATGTAATTGACACTTCAATCATAGGAAGACAAGATAATTGCGAGTTCGGACGATGCAAAGGAAATGGGGCTTTTCTTTTCTTCTGAGGAACGAATTTGGTGTATTCGGGAAACCTGCAGCTACCTTTTCTTCCGTTCTAATGATCGTGCCGTCCGCTTTGTCATTTGCGACAATGGTTTTCTCAGACGATCTTTTCTTCCAGCGCCAAGTCTTGTGATCCATGTTCTTTCCTTTTGTTCAACGACAGAAGGTGAAAATCCAATGTCAACCAAAACACTCACACAAAGAAATTGCCTCGTACTACCACGAACTAAAAGCTAAATCCAACCCCATAAAGCAATGCCTCGTGCTAAAAGGAGCTTCTAAACACAATTCAAAATTCAAGCAAGACGAGAACAATTACCGCCACAAAAGCCGATATACCGACAAACTTTTGACCCCAGAATCCAACCATTTTATGGCTCTGATTCAACTGGGAAGCTTCTGATCCCAAATAGTCACTCAATCTAAGAAAAACCTATCATTTTCCATGTTTTTAACTAACTGAAGCAAATGCTTGATATCAAAATCGACAGCCAAAAACAAGAACCATCGCTAAGCTGATCACAGCGCCAGAAAAGCAGAAATGGGTTTGACTAAAATATAACCAAACATGCACAAAACAACACCAGATTATGTTCTCGAATGAACCCATCAGCAGAAAATCCAAGCTCCGATCATGCAGAAAACGAAAGAGCCCGCAACCAAAAACGAGCCCAAGAAAGCAGTCGCTCTGTGCTTGTTCTTACTCTTCTAAGAAAGACGCCGACGCTTCACGAATCGCTCGCCATTCTCCGACGACTGGAAGAGGACGCGGGCGTTGGTGGAGTGGAGGGGGCCAGAGGCTGAGTTTTGCCGTGGAAGACTGAGGGGGGACGTCACTTTGAAAGCGAAAGAGAGAGACGAAACTCCATGAGAGAACTCACTGAAGATGGTATAATTTTTTCCGAAATGGTGTCATAGGATGCCACCATTGCTCCACCGACAACAACCTCCTTTGGACACCAATGATAATACTAGAGAGAGAAAATATGAATAATTTTGTCAAAAAAGAACACAGATTTCCACTTTCACCAACGATGGATTCCCCCGAAAAATATTTTTAAAAAAAAGCGAAAAAAAAAGGGAAAAGCAAGAACAGTGACCCAGCAAATATTTGGATCCGTTGGCCCCCTTTACTAAAAATATTATATCCTTCCATAATAGGAGATCCTGAAAATATATATATCGATCGGCTCTCTCTGACGGTGACTGACTTCTTTCGCACTTTAGCTTAATATATTGGAGATTCGTGTTGATTATGTCGCTCTAATCCAATGGGGTCAAGAAGTCGAATAAAGCTAGGAATAAGTACGTTAATTGAATTCCCAGTTTTGAGCTCCCTTTTGTGTCTGTGCTGTGATGTCTACTCTCCATCGATGATAAGAAATCACGGAGGTCTCGCTCGTCGGTGAATGAGCAAGCGTTCAAGGGGACTCTCGGCGGAGGTTGTAGGAGGGGGGCAGTGCCCCGGGAAGCCACATGACTTTTTGATGGCTTAATCCCGTAGTTTATTGGTAATTTAGATTTACCTTTGTAAATAATTACTGACGTATAAATGTATTTTCTTTATGTTTGAGAGTTGTAATAAGAATGTGAGAGGTGCGAATTATAGCGAAATCCTCAACTGAATGTAGCTATAATTTAAGGGTGAATAAGGAGAAACTTTGTGTCTCTATTTATATTTTCGCCTTTATTTTCTAATTCGTTTTTTGTACGCCTAATCCTATCACTTGGAATCATCTCATTGTAAAATGGCCTTCTCCTATGCTTACTTACCATAAACTTTTTTTTTTTAAAAAAAGCCAATTATAATGTATACAATCTAAGAGAATTTGCAACCTATTATCTTTCCATATTATGAATTACACTGCTTGGTGATTACCGGAATGATACCATGAATAATTTCCTAGTGATCATAAGTTAATTTTTGTTGCATCACTCATTTTTTTTGTTGTTGTTGCAGAAAAACGCTTCAATCAATCCAGACATTTTTATATGACGAGTTTTTTACTATGAGGATCAGCTTTGGTTAGACTTTTTATTTCTTACTTTGTATTTTTCTGCTCTTCTTGAGACTCTCATAGGTGATAGGACCACATGGAACCTTCGAAAACATGGTGGTATTGTCTTTTATTGTTCTAATCTTTCCGTGTTTTTTTTTTTTTAAAAATGGATTTTAAACACTTTATCCAGCTCAATTTTTTCGAAAATCATTTTATTCAAGCAAAATCGAACGAGCTCTTGTAATTAATTGCTAGATTCCGAAAGAAATGCTAGGCTTTGCGCAACGTGTAGTGTATTGTATTGTAAGGCTGCGTATGGAGCGTAGCTAGGAAAGTGTTTATATTCCAAAAGTGTTTTAGGAACACTTTTGGAGCAAAAATACGTATGGCTCAAAAATGTTTCAAAAATGTTCCACAAAATACTTTTGTGCCAATGAACAATTTTCAAGAAACAAAAAAAAGTGCTTCTAGATTTTGAAACACTTTTGGAATTACCATCTATCGTCGCCGACACGACCACCACCCGTTGGCCGCCGCTTGCCAAGGCCGTCGGTTACTGCCGCCAGTCGCCACCGCCGCCGACGGCTGTCTGCAGCAGGCCGACAGCAGCGAAATAAGTATTTTTTTTTACTTACAAAATGCATTTTTGTTCCAAAAAATCGAAATCGGGAACAGAAACACAAAAAATATTTCTGTTTAAAAAATACTCCAAGAATAGAAACGCTACCATACACAGCCTAACTAATTGCGATTAAGCAAATATAACACAAAAGTAAAATATTTATGAAATCAGTTGCACAATTATTTGGAAAATTAGATAAGAGGTAGCGAAATTTGGTGACCTTTTCGTCAAATTCATATAAATTGATGAGCATGAGATTCCATAGTCACTACAAAAAGAAAATATTGGTATTTTTCTTACCGGTTGAAACGTATTATGTGATATGACAAGAAAACAAGTATTATGTGAAGAAAGGAAATTTACTAAAAAGTCATAAATATATTGTAATTGTACCAATTCAGTCGTGAACCTCCTTTTTTTTTTTGTTCGATTCAGTCCTAAACCTTTTTCAAATATGTCAACATGGTCCACTCAACAAATTTTAGCTGCCTAGTGCTTTTATTTCAAATATTTTCCTTTTTTTCCCTTTTCTTTTCTTCCCCTCTCCATTCCTTAAAACTACGACTAGCTGATCACTAGACCTCGATAATCAACTACAGGACGACTGCTGAGATCGAGCCTTACAGTAGCCGAGCGAGGCATTGCAAGGAGAGGCCAAGCCTTGCCAATCCAGATTTAGCTGACGAGGTGAGCCCTGTTGGTCGATCCCTCACGAAGTCGTTCCATGAAGAAAAAACTCAACAGTCTCGATGACGGTCCAACTCATCGAATCTATCATCAAAACTTATGCTGAACTCTTGGTGCTACATCTATTTCTTTCTTGCAGGTCTTCGACTCAAGCCGCCATCATTTCCAATGACAAACTAGCCTTGGAGACACTATTGTTGTGCTTGAGAACTGACGCCAAACTCTCTCGCCATGGTTGGGTGAGGCTCACTTTGCTAGATTTGGGCTGGCAAGGCTTGGGCTCGCCTCGCCATGCCTAGCCTAGTCATGGCGAGAGCCTTGTTGGTTGTTCTTTGTCCAGTCTGGCGACTAATTGGAGGTAGAATAGAGAAGGGGAAGGGGAAGGAAAAGAAAACGAAAAAGAAAAAAAAATTAAGAAATGAAAAATATTAAAACATTAGTTCGTCGAAGATCAAAATTTGCTCGATAGATCGAATTGGTATAATTGTAAAAAATTTAAGATGACAAATTTTTTTTAAATTGAATTGATATAATTGCAACAAATTTATGATATTTTTAGTTATTTATGATTTTTTTTGTTTTTTTGTTTTTGGCGATGGAATGATAGGCAAGGAGGGAAGAAGAGTGGGATGTGAGTAACGGAATGTACGGATGGCCGGCAAAGTCAAGGAAGTGGGCGGAGGAGCGGCGAGGGGTAGAGGAAGGAAGCGGATGTCGCGGAGATGGAGCAGAGCAGTGGGACCCGCCGTGCCTGCATGGTGGTGTCAAATTCAATCCCCTCGTTATCATAGTGCCCCCCAAGGGCCCCCCACCCCCCACGCCACAAAAAAGAAAAGGAAAGAAGAGGGGGAAAAAAAACCCTTATCATCATCATTGATTCAACCTAAAAGCGAAGAAACACGAGCGTCTTAACGTTAGGATTGCATGAAAAACCGAGAAAATCTTTTCCTACCTAGGACGAAAATACCCTCTCCCACAGGGGATTTCCAAACGCGACACGTGTAAAAAGAATAAGTGATCTTGCGAAAGAAAGGTAAGTATGTTTTGTTGGGGTAATATCTATTCATCTCGGTGGTTCGGCTTTTGCTGAGGACTTTGGCGATCTCCGTGCTACATTGCGATTGTGCACGGCGATAAATGTGACGTCAATATTGCATAATATGTCATATTATGACATTACAATAAATCAAAATATCTATTGCACACAATTCACACAACTATGATATATTATCGGCCAGATTGTATTGTGCTTTGATTTTACATAGTTCTGCAATGGTTACGCGCATTATTACTGCTGACCGTCTTCCAATCCATCTCACTACGTATTCGTGATGTACAAGGTCTTACTTTCTTTCTAATACGCGTCGAGTCTGATATTAATGGCAGGTCGCCAGTTCCAGACCAGTATACAAGATAATCCAACGGGTAAAACATGTATTGATAACACTGAATGATCTAATTTTGCTGAGGACTTTGGCGATCCCCGTGCTCCACAAATTCACGATGGAGTTAGATCGAAAGATTGGATCCCCACTTTTTACTGGGCATGCTGGTCAGGACTCAAATAGGCATAGGAAAAAAAAAAGGTCTAGGCCTCAAGCGATTTGGTTAAGGGAAAAAAAAATCTGGACACAGCGAAATTATTCTACTCGATTTTCAAAATCTTCTGATGGCTCTCTTTTATAATCTTCAATAAACTCGGCACGGATTCGAACAAACAATAAAATAAAAATAAAAACACGAATGGGACAAAAAAAAAAAAGAAATTAAAAATAATAATCTAAGTGGAAGTTACGGAAATGGTCCTTTGAGCAAGTGCAATTATTGATAAACTCGAAACAAAGAGACAAAACTGCTACGAAATGGACAGAGATGGGGCCTGGGCCTCCACCTCAGCGTTAGTCCCCGAACCCTAACATTTCTTCAAAATCTAATGTGGGGGGCGGCGACTCTGCTCTTGAGTTTCTTACTGATCAATGAATGAGCTCCGTACCGGACATCTTCGAGAAAAAGCCAGTCCCAAAATATGAACATTGAGGAGAGGTGCCATCAGATCAGCTAAGGGTGCTTGAGGGTTTTGCCGGTGCCGGTGCCGGTGCCGGTGCCGGCGACACCCCTCTCGCCTAGGGTCGTTGGCACATCGGCGAGGCCTTGCCGCTCGCGTCCCTTGTGTGGTGGTGGTGGTGCCACCGCGTAATGTTTGGCCGAACGTTACCTGTACACTACCCCACGCCCCCAAACCTAGCACAGTGGTGGCAAGCCATGGTGCAAACAACGCATGAGGGTCCGCAAGACCTTTTTTGGAGATGTGGGTGCTAGTCTCATCCCCTCTCTCTCTCTCTCTTAGGGATATTTAAGGGTGAGTATGGTTCTAAAATAGAATTGAAAATCAAGGGATACATGGTATGCGGGTAGTTTATAGATTCCAAAAATTGGGAAACGGTTTCGACGTCTAGGTTCTAGGTTAGAAGAGGTGAAATTTGAAACCCGAAACAAGTCTCTGTTTTTATTGCTCTATGTTTTCACGCGATATTGCGGTATTCCATGGCGTCCAATGAAGAGTATGTAATTTAAACCATTAATCTTAGCTTCTATTTTCGGTGATGACCATGGCTGATATGTTTATTTTGTTAATGTTTGAAATCCTAATTTAAAAATGAGTTATGATCAGCAGATTGTAGCAGCAAATGATAATTCACTGTAATCGTTTAATTAATAATACATGTGAAACCTGGATAGGTTACACGTAGAACTTGAAAAGAATTTGAAACTGCTCACTCATAGGATAATCAATTTATTTTTATTTCTAGACTTTTCACATATTTTTATTTTTTTTGGAATTTATGTTAGTTTTTGCACCATAAATCGACCAACTTAGTTATGGTGATCCTGCAACCATAGTGTTACATATGTTCAAATTAACAAAAGATAGCCGGCTTAGGTTTCGGCATATGGTGTTCGTGAATTTACGTGAGAAGTTGCATCAGATAAAGAACGTTTTTATGGGCGTTTGTCCCTTCGTTCTGGTCCATAAGTGACCCAGTCGATTGCATAGTGCATTTGGCCGTTGGTCTTGATCCATTTCGATTTGTGCTGACAGGTTGAAGGCGCAGGCCTAAACAACAAAGTGACTAGTCTTGTGGCTTGGGGATACGCCAAAGGAAGATACTCTGAGGGGCCGAGAATGGCTAGCCGAGAGCTGTGGTAGATGATGTGGTCACCGAGTGTTTGAGCGACTCTATAGAAATCCCAAAGTCAACTTCTAGGCTTTTCAATCAACACCGAAGAGGGCTTAGAAAACAGAGATGGTGGTGTTTACGCACTTTGAGCTGGGACCTTTTTTTTTTTTTTTTTTGTGTGTGTTTGAATCTATTGAGGAGAAATGCATAATTTTGGAGGCTGGTCTTTGGTCTTTCTCTCGGCATCTCTTAGTGCTAAAGGCATGGGAACCAAGCTTTGTCCCCCAGTTCCATTGCTTCGATTCGTGTGCTTATTGGATTCATGGTATCGGATTATCTGTGGAGGGAAGGAAAACAAAGGTTATTTCCAGTATAGTAGAACAAGTAGGAAAAGTGGAGGAGGTTAGAATTGAAACAAAAGGGTAAGCGGGCATTGTCGTGTGTAAAGCAAAAGTTGTTCTTGACCTATCACCTCCTTTGGAGCCAGGAATGATCTATAGCTACAGGGGGAAACAACTCTGGATTGATTTCCGCTACGAGAGACTGCCTATCTTTTGTTTCTCGTGTGGAAAGATTGGACACTACGCCCAAAATTGCGCCGAAATCCCCTATGAAAAAGAGAAGTTCGCACGAAATGAGAATATTTTCTATGGAACATGACTGAAAACTGAAATGAATACCCTTAGCCTCTACTGGAAATCCTTTTAGGAGACATCATCACCAGAACACATGGAAGAGGAAACAATTCCAGAAACCCCAGAATTCCCTGTTACCACGAACTGTACTCAGAGAAATGATGGAGAGAATGGAGGAAGGGAATCACCTAGTGAAAATAGGGCAAAAACGAAGATGAGCGATGTTGAGGGACTAGAACCTAGCTGGGAACTGCCGAACCAACCTGCAAGGACATCAGATGCAGCTCATCTCCTATTAGAACTCCCTTCATTCCATGGCGACAGCTCCCTGAGGAAAATCCAGAAAAAAATTTGTTAACAGAGAGTCGAAGAAAGGAGGAAAATTATATCCTACTGATGAGAAGGAGTTGCAAATGATGCTGCTAGATGAAGGAAATTTACTTGAAACACTTGTGAGTTCTGCTGAAGACTCACTTACGGGCATTGGTGGTTTGTCCTAATAAGCCACTGAGTTACCAATGAGCATCCTATCTTGGAACTGGCAAGGGTTGGGCACACCCTTGATAGTTCAAGCATTGAGAGCCGTCTCGGCTCAAGAAAGGCCCAGTTTAGTTTTCCTATGCGGAACTAAGAACCAAGAAGGGGTAATACAACGTGTGAGGAAGACGCTGAAATTCCAGAATAACTCAGTTGGAATAAGTGGTGGCTTAGCTCTGCTTTGGAATGATGATGTGGGTGTATAGGTCTTCTCAGCTTCAAAAGACTTCATTGACTTAATGTACGATGATCCTACCCATGGGGTTCCTTTCAAACTAACATGCCGTTATGCACCGGCAACTTATCAGGAGACGCTCGGAGTGTGGGGAAGGATTAGACAGATGAAATCAGACTACAATCTTCCGTGGATTTGGATGGGGGACTTCACTGAAACCCTTTACTTTTGGGAGAAAGCGGCTAAGAGGGAGGCAGAAAATTATAGGATGCAATCCTTTAAAGAGTTGCGAGAGGACTGTGCGATGATGGACATAAAGAGTAAGGGATGCGCTTTCACGTGGTCCAACAACAAAGAAAGGGGAAAACTTGGTAATAAATAAACTTACTTTCCCATCGGCAGAGGTTTGTGCACTACCTTCTGTTGAATCGAATCATAACCCCATTCTGCTATCCTTTCCCAATGTGAAAGTCAAAAGGAATAAATCATTTAAGTTCGAATCATTTTGGTTGCAAATCAAACATTACAGCTGCATTATTAAAGATGTATGAGAGGAATCTGAATACACATGGGCTGATCTAGCGGAGACTCTAAAAATCGTCTCGGCAGCATTGGAAACAATAGAGTAGAAAGGAGTTCCCGAATAGCAAAAACCAGATCCAACAGCTTCAACTTGAGCTCCAGAAGCTCACAAATATTCAGAACCTACCTGCAAGAAAAAGTACCCAGAGACAAATCACAACTCAAATAGAAAACTTAGGGTGGATGGAAGAAATGTACCGGGGGTTAAGGTCCAGAGTGAATTGGATGAAATGGGGAGACAAGAACACCCGATTCTTCCATGCGACAACTATTCAGAGAAGGCAAAGGAACAAAATTTCGATGCTAAAAGGGACGAAAACCACATAGATTTGAGGCCTGGTTTCGTAGGGTAGGCGAGGTTGCTACCGATCCATTGAAGTCCACGGAGTTGCCTCAAGGAGTCATTCCTAGCTAGTGTCATCCCACTCGGGATTCTGTGGAGGTAGATGTGTCTATAACTGGCTCGAGGAAGGTCCCTGAAAAGACCCCTACTCTGAAGGACACTGATGAGGAAATTGAGATCGATGCCTCGGAGGACGAGCTAGAGGATGATACGATGGATGACATAGTGGATGTGCGCTCCAAGACCTTCTTAGACTACGAGCCAGACGGTGATGCAGACGAGACTGATGAGTCTAGTGGTTCGACCTAGAGATTTTCAGACTTTACTTAGTAGTCTTTTGATGATAACCTCATTGGTCTATAACTTTTTGGGGATTTAGGACTAGCGGTCTTTTGGTTAAGTCCCAACCACCTTGATCCGTTAGCAGGTTTAGCTAACCTGCCTTTTTGTAAGAACTCATGTTGATGTATATATATTATTATCTTGTTATCCAGGTTCCCATCGATCTGTGTATGGAGGAGTTGTTCATTTTGTTTCGCATGCTCATTTACATTATACATCTATTGACTAGTAAGTTCTGGGCCTCGAGAGTACAGAGAAAGGGAGTTGCGTACTTACGCTCGTGGGCGCGGGGCGTGACACTCTATTTCTCTCCCGTTCCTTCCGAGTGTATATGGATTCTCTTCCCCCCTTATCGTCTGCTCATTTTTCTCTAAAAAATGAAGAATGCATTCGTGGGATCCTTCTTGGTCGAGAGCCTCTTCGCCTTTTATTCGCATGATGACGAAGAAGAGGTAACCTCCAGCCTGTGATTTTGAAAGTTGTTTATATTGTTGGGGTTGTCTCATATCGGTTGTGGAATGGACTGATGGTCGGTTTATAAGTGTGAGGGAAAACATTAAACTTTGAGTTAGTTTTTGGGTTGAGATAGGCCTAAAATCATCCAACACTGGTATCAGAGCTTAGATTACCAATAATTCTGGACCTAACAGTCACTCGGGAGAGATACGGGTTGTCGCTTCCTCTGACCCATGGCCCGATGTGTGAAGAAGAGATTGTTGGGGTTGTCCCATATTGGTTGTGGAAAGGGCTGGTGGTCGGTTATAAGTATGATGGAAAGTCTCATCTTTTGAGCTAGCTTTTAGGTTGAGAGAGGTTTAAGACCACCTAACACATTTTTTTTTTCAAACTCAATCCGTGACCCTCCTGACATCTTTGATAAACCCTAATTTCTTGAACATAAAGCTCTAATACCAATCGATAGGATTTATTACATACCGAATCAGGATGATCAAGCAGAAATCAAGAGAAATTAAACGACGCATAGTTAACCCAGATTCACCCCAGAATAGGGTTGCGTTCTGCAAATATATCTCACTATGGTGTTTAAGTTTTGGGCCCGTTTAAGGCATATATGTTTTGCTCGTTTTTCTGATCATTGTCACGAGTTGTGACTGTAAATCTAAGCATCATAGTGAGATCTCTTTACAAAACGTAACCCTATTATGGGGTGAACCTGAGTAAATTATGCGTGGTTTAATTTCTCTTGATTTCTATTTGATCATCCTGATTTAGTGTGCAATAAATCCCATCGATTGGTATCAGGGCCATCAGTTCTCTAGCTCAAGACCATCTAACATTGGTATCAAAGCCAGGTTACCAATAAGTCTAGACACAATAGTCACTCGAGAGAGATACGAGTTGTCGCTCCTTCCGACTCATGGCCCGATGTGCAATGAGATGATTGTTGGGGTTGTCCCACATCATTTGTGGAAATGGCTGGTGGTCGATTTATAAGTGTAAGGGAAATTCTCATCTTTTGAGCTGGCTTTTGGGTTGAAAGAGGCTTAAGACCACCCAATATCTGTACCTAGTTATAAAGTCTTCACCAGCCCCAGGAGGGATTCTGCTTTGCTCCTCCCTTTTTCTCGTCCATACAGCCCTTGTCGTAGTTCTTTCATGAAGAAGATCTGCTTTGGCCAAGGTTCGCTCTCAAGTCAAGCTTCGAGCTCGAGTGGCCATGGTGGACACAAGTTTAGAGGTCAAATTCGATCTCAAAGCTTGCGGCCGCCATGGCCAGTAGCTATGATGAATGGAGGTCCAGGAGGCAGTGGGCAACGACGGACGAGCTCCGGAAGAGCTTTGGCAGAGGGACAGTGAGGTTGAAGAAGATGAACAGTGACTATGAACAGAAAAACGCATCAACACTAACTTAAATTTCAGTTTTCCTTTTAACTTTTTTTGATGTGGTTCCACGTCAACTCTATGTTAGATTTTAACATAAACATTTAACAAAATCCTAACGGAGGGTAAATATGTCACTCTAATACAAGTATGGAGTTTTTCAAGTCAAAAAAGAAAGTTTGGAATAAATGTGTCACAATAGGCATAGTTTAGGGCTTTTGGTGGTATTTTTTCCTTTTTTTTTATTTTGATTTTTTATTTTTCTTTGTCCTCAGCCCAAAAAGACCCCCCAAAAAAAAAAGGAAGAAAAGGAAAAAAAAAACTTATTTTGGATATTTTCAATTTGATTTGGTTAACCGAACTAATCTAACCGGACTGAAAAGAAAGAATGATTAATTTTCAATTATCTAATCTGAAAACTAAACTGAATTCAAATGCGCTAAATTGTCAGTTGAATTCATTTCGGTTTGAATTTTCACTTTTATTTTGACAACCCTGTTGGGACCCAACATTTATATTTATACTTCATCGGTAATGTTCGCTACCAGTTTCTGGATGTAGATAGATATGCAGAACCGTGCATGAATTCTCCACTTCGCAATCTGGAACATCGCTTTCGCTATCCACAATCTAGAAGTATCCCAAAATGTAACAAGTGCCGTCACAAGCGAGACCAATGGAGGAAGAATCTGAAAGTTTCTTCTCTCTTCCTGAACACTCTGTCTCTGTCTGTCTCTCTCCCTCTCTGTGTGACACCTATATATGTCAGCAACATGTGATTAAGAACAAGATGAACTGAAGAAGACCTCTGTGACAACATTGGCTCTTCGACCTCTGTTCTGCTTGAATTTTTGGGGCATTTCTTTTGGCTATTGCAAAGTCATGGGAAGCGATCATCTGCGTCAGCTTCGCATATTCTTCTTCCCCTTCATGGCTCATGGCCACATCTTGCCAACCATAGACATGGCCAAGCTCTTCGCATCTAGAGGCCTCAAGGCGACCATCATCACCACGCCACTGAACGCACCGATTTTCGCCCAAAACATCCAGAGGACGCAGAAGCTAGGGACCAAGATCCACCTCGAGACCGTCCAATTCCCGTCCCTGGAGGCTGGATTGCCTCCGGGATGCGAGAATCTCGACTCGGTCGCGTCCCAAGAGATGGTGCTGAAATTCTTTAAGGCCACGGAAATGCTAAAGCAGCCGTTGGAGGACCTTCTAAACAGGGACCCTCCTGATTGTCTGGTGGCTGACATGTTCTTTCCCTGGGCAACGGATGTGGCTCAGAGGTTAGGAGTCCCTAGGATTGTGTTCCACGGAACGAGCTTCTTCGCGCTGTGCGCCACGGAGTGTATCAGGCTTCACGAGCCACACAAGAGCGTGCCATCTGATTCAGACCCTTTTGCGATCCCCAACTTCCCTCATGAGATCAAGTTGACCCGAAAGCAGATTCCGGAATATCTCCGCTCCGGCGTCGAAAACGACATCACAAGGCTCACCCGTGAGGCCAAGGAATCTGAGGTTCGAAGCTTCGGGGTCATAGTCAACAGCTTCTACGATCTAGAGCCTGATTATGCTGATTACTACAGGAATGTGCTAGGAAGGAGAGCCTGGCACATTGGTCCAGTCTCATTGTGCAACAGGGACATTGAAGACAAGGCTAGGAGAGGAAAGAAGGCCATGGTCGATGAACACGTGTGCCTACAATGGCTCGACTCGAAAGATCCTAATTCGGTTATTTACATATGTTTCGGGAGTGTGGCGAAGTTCTCCCCCAATCAGCTCAGGCAGATAGCGCTGGCTCTTGAGGCCTCCGGGCATCCGTTCATCTGGGTTGTTCGAAAAGCCGATGGAGGCGGTGGGGGCAAGGACGAGGCTGGTGGCAACGAGGAGTGGCTTCCAAGAGGATTCGAGGAGAGGACGAAACTGGAAAACAAGGGACTAATAATTCGGGAGTGGGCACCTCAGGTGCTGATCCTCGATCACAAGGCGATTGGGGCGTTCGTGACACACTGCGGATGGAACTCGACCCTCGAAGGGATATGCGCGGGGGTGCCGATGGTGACGTGGCCGGTCTTCGCGGAGCAGTTCTACAACGAGAAGCTGGTGACCCGAGTGCTGAGAGTCGGTGTAGAGGTTGGGGTTCAACAGTGGGTGGGCATTGTCGCGGACAGAGAGATGGTGAGCAAGGACAGGATAGAGAGGGCTCTGAGGCAAGTCATGGCGGGGGACGAAGCGGAGGCGATGAGAGGCAGAGCCAAGCTATTCGCGGACAAGGCGAGGAGGGCTATCGAGGACGGAGGGTCCTCGGACTCGGACATGAAAGCATTGATAGAAGAGCTCGCTTCGCGCGGCATTGCTGGCGAAGCGAAGAAGTAGATCCTCTCACACGCGAATAGCCGTTTGGTTTGTTGAATTGCATAGGGTGATTGATGCTTTTTATGTTGCCCAACAAGTTTCATGTCCTGTGATTCTTTGCAAAACTCCCATCTTTTCTATTCTTATTGCTCTGGTCTTCCTCTGAAGACGGGATTTATGTGTAAAGGGTTTCTCTTGTCGTCAGTGTAGAGAGTTCAGTCAAAGACATTCAAGAACCAGTCCTATGTCCAAATCGAGTGATACATTTCGCTTTTCCGCGAAATTGACGGATAAACTTAATTCGTCGTAGACGAGGTTGCTTTGCTCGACATATCTGTGTGAATTAGTGTACATCTAACAAGTTTAGGCAAGCTCACTGTCTTATGTGTCATAAGGAGTTGCCAAGGTTAGAGGAAAATCGATTATAGACTCAGATTTCTTAAGTGACGGTCTGCTCTCGCGAGGCGAGGGTGTGGAGTAGATGCCGAGGCTAAAGAGGGTCTGGATAAGGAGCGATTTCTAGGATGGCGAAAGGTGACATGAATAAAACAAATTATGCACCGAACAATGAAGTGAATTTCGAAGTTAAAGAGTAGGGACACTGTCAAGATGGATGATCTCCTCAAAAGGTGCTTACCTGTGTGCCAAATGATTAAACCGTGAGACTCGGTATTAGACGGATAAATTGAGAAATACCTCGAATGAGTTAATGTAGGGACGCTCAATAACCTCAAAGTTCAAAGCGAGACATGATTAACTCCATGAAGCATGATGTGCAATGGTCCTCTCATCAGGCGCGGACTCTCCAAGCAGTACCGTGAGCTAACAAGGCCTCGGAAGCGAGTGACGAGACCGAGGACGAGGGCTTGACCTAGAAGACTCGCATGGCGCTTTGTGCACCCTGCAACGAAAATGTACTAAGCTGACGGATCGGACTTTGGGGCTTAGGGATGCTGACGATAGACAGCGGAAAGCACGATCGGTGGCGATCCCAAAGGCCCCTCTCTCACCGGCAAGCAATGCTCATTGAGTCCAACGTCTGCTTGGATAAGCAGATCCCAACAGACACCAGAGAGGATCGGGAGATGATGCCCAAGTCGACGCGTTCTCCGTAGTACTGTTCGCGCGCTCCCTTTCGCCGGCTGGGGATACGACTCCTTCCTCGTTTCAGACAGCAGAAGACTTCCACCCGATGCAGACACATGATCACCAAATGTTGCAGATTCCTCCCCCACCGGCAAATAAATGAGAGAAAAACGTGAGCCTGAATGCGAAAGCTCAATTGCAATTCCACCTGTGCTCAAAGTTTGGCATCTTTTGCACAATATTGACCGGAATTTCTTGCCAAATTGTTCCCGCTCGTGCCCCCCCCCCCCCCCCGAAAGGCCTTCGGGCCCCTGCGACTCGGGCCGAGCCCCCATAATTACGTATCTGCATTGACATTGGTGATCAGGACATGAGGGATTTGACAAATTGTCCAAGACCAGTGTAGCGATAATGAACATGCGTTGTGCTGAGAAGAGGAAGAAAATTTCTGAGGCTGTGCTTTTAAACGGAAGGGGAAAAGAACAAGTTACTCTTGTGGCGGATCCCACTAACTTACCAGCCCCAACCGGAAAAGGGGCAGGGGATTTGGATCCGGATCCGCCCCAACTACCCCCGGATCAGAAGATTCCCACCCGGGAAATCTTCCTTCTTTGGCGGCTCATGAAAAGGACGTGTGTCGGCCCACAGACCACAAGACTGGACATGTACTGCAGCAATTGATGGAGCCGTACACTACTTCCATCGAGACAACTACGGAGGGGCACAAAATAACTATTTTATTTATTATTATTATTTTTAATTTTTTGATTTTCTAAAGTAAATTTAAAATAAAAATTAATTTGGTAACGTAATTTCATTTTTAATATTTCTGGATCAAATTTCTTAGCTTATAAATGTATTTGACACGGAAATGCGAAGTATAATTTTTGCAATTTTCTGTTTCTGCAAACACTCTTCTAGTCGTCTGTCCTCCCGAATTGGCCGCCACATCGGTTATTCGACACGGATAGAACCCGATCTGGTCACGTGGCGACGAAATTTCGAATGATGTGAGTGCCCCGAGTATAAAACAAGTCACGACAACCTTAGAAGTCGCTGGCCCTTGTAATAAGAATCTGAGATGAGCGTGAAGAGCATGACTTACTGACTCCTGGTTGACTAGACTCCAACTCCTCTCCTTCCTTCCCTCACTCGTCGCTTTCTTGAACCTCCTCTTCTTTCTTCTTCGCCATCTTTGCCATGGGGACCGAGTCCGATCGAAGAGTCCATGTCCTGTTCTTCCCTCTAATGGCTCACGGCCACATGTTGCCGACCCTGGACATGGCCAGGCTCTTCACGGCTAGAGGAGCCAGAGCCACCATAATCACCACCCCACACAACGCCCCTCTCTTCCGTAATTCTCTACAGAGCGACGCTGCCGGATCGCGAATCGCCCTCCGAACCATCGGGTTTCCGACCCGAGAAGTCGGCCTCCCGGAAGGCCTTGAGAACCTCGACATGGTCACCACGCAGGACGTCCAGCTGAAGTTCTTCAGGGCCGTCTCGATGCTGTCTCCGCCCCTGGAAGCTCTTGTCCAGGAATTGGCACCGGACGCGCTGGTCGCCGACCTATTCTTTCCCTTCGCGAATGAAGTCGCGGCTGAGCGCGGCATCCCGAGGCTTGCCTTCCACGGGACGAGCTTCTTCTCCATGTGTGCGGCCGAGAGCGTGAACAGGCACAGGCCTCACGAGAAGGTCTCGTCCGAGGACGAGCCGTTTCGCTTGCCCGGTCTGCCGGACGAGATCACGATGATAAGGTCGCAGCTTCCGGATGAGCTGAAGACCAACGTCGAGATTGATTTCATGAGGTTGCTGAAAAGAGCTCATGAAGCTGCGGATCGATGTTTTGGGATGATTGTGAACAGCTTCTATGAGCTTGAGCCGAGTTATGTTGATCACTACAGGAATGCTCTGGGCAAGAGAGCTTGGCACATAGGACCTGTTTCATTGTGCAGTCGGAGCTTGCAAGAGAAGGCACGGAGAGGGGGGAAGGACGCGATCGACGGGCATGAGTGCCTCAAGTGGCTCGACTCGAGAGGGACCGGCTCGGTTGTCTACGTCTGCTTTGGCACGACTTCCAAGTTCTCGGATGCTCAATTGCGCGAGATCGCCGCCGGATTGGAGGCCTCTGGCCAAGACTTCGTCTGGGTTGTGAGCAGGGACATGAAAGAAGAGAACAGAGACGGGGACCAAGGGCGGGAGGACGATTGGCTGCCCGAGGGGTTCGAAAAGAGGACGCAAGGCAAAGGGCTGATCATCCGGGGATGGGCCCCGCAAGTCCTGATCCTCGACCACCGGAGTGTCGGAGGCTTCGTGACCCACTGCGGGTGGAACTCGGTGCTCGAGGGGATCAGCGCGGGGCTCCCAATGGCGACGTGGCCCATCTTTGCGGAGCAGTTCTACAACGAGAAGCTGGTGACGGAGGTCCTGAGAATCGGGGTCGGGGTCGGGGCCCGGCGCTGGGCCAGGTTAGTGGGGGATTTCGTGAGGAAGGAGGCGGTGGAGAGGGCGGCGAAGGAGATAATGGTGGGGGAGAGGGCAGGGGAGATGAGAGGCAGGGCAAGGAGCTTTGGGGTCATGGCCAAGAGGGCAGTGGAAGAAGGGGGCTCTTCATACAACGATCTGGGGGCTTTGATAGAAGAATTGAGGACACATGGCTCAAGGCTGAACAACCTTGGTCTTGTAAGGAATAAGGAAGGTGATGACAGTTTTGGTGCGTTTAAGGAACCAGAAATTTAGATTTAGGAGCATAGTTTTAGGCTTTGGTGATGATTTCAATGGTCATTTTTAGATGTATTACTAACTTGCCAGTTAAAAGTTTTAATGCCTTATAAGTTCTTCTTTCCTGCAGAAACATGGGTTTGATTTTATTTTATTTTTCTCCTTACCCAGGCACATATTTGTGTATCAAGAATGCAACTCCTGTGAGTAGAGAGGTAAGAATAAGAAAGCAATTGAATTGAGAGAGATACCAGAAGCATTGGACGCCGATCGTTGCCGGCGGAAATGTGACAATATGTATTTCTAGAACACCGGTGCAATTTGAAGTATCGATGAGACAAAAAAAAAAAAAAACTTTGGGTATTCATGTCTCACGGGGCAAAAATTCAAGATTTTTCCTTTTTTTTGGGGGGGGGGGGGGTGAGACTAACCTCAAAATTAATTGACGCGGACTATTTATGAATCATGTCGAAAATACCGACATGATCTTGACATGAATAAACTCAAACATGAGTTCAAGTTATGTTTATTCCTTGATAGGCATCAGTAAGTGTCAAAGCTTGAAACTAGTAAACACAACTCATGCCCCGAGAACCATATGCTTTGGCATTAGATTAACCAAGAAGAGGGTTTGGGCAGAGAGAATCGTCCATTTGTTTAATTGATCTCTCATTCAAGGCAACCGCCATTAAAAATCCGATTTGAAATTCAAAATTAAAATTCCGCAATCTTACCGCCTGTAGTGATTGCTTTAACTAGTACATAGCTTTTCTCCATGTGTGCATGTAACAAGAGTTAACTTTATTTTATTGGCACCAAATTAACATCATTGAAAGATTTAAAACTAAATTGACATAAATTTGATATGTTTATGAATTTTCTGACACCTTTTCCCTTATATTCAATAAGGACTCTGAGAGCTCGAGGTCATAGTCGACCTGTTATTGCATTATGGAATTTAAGGAAATAAATGTTTGTTCAACTAATAAAGTTTTCGTGGCTGAGCTTAAACTGGAGCTCGAATTTAACAGAGTCAGGGTAGAAAATCATTCAAAATATGTCGTGTCGTAGGGAATGGAGGACAGACAGCAAATCAACGACACATTAGATCTAATATCGTTAATTTTTTTATGAAACTTCCGACAATTGGTTTAAAAATTTAAACTCTTGGAGAGAAGCATAGTATAATACAAAAGTATTCTGACACTCTTTTTCATGCGTAAGCTAGACTTTGATTTAAGACCAAGCGCGGAACCATACAATAAGAGGGACGAATCAGGACTTTTGAAAGATTTATAATCATAACTTCTTGCTTGGATACTATGTAATTTTTTGTGGGACTACTAACAACTGTTTTAAAAGCTTAATTTCGTATGTGAATGTGGATTCATTATGTAAATATTCTAATCAAACCTTGGCTTTTGACGATGAAATTTACAGTCGATCTAGCAAATTTGAAAGCTGAGAAGTTGTTTTTTCTTATTACTCGTCTTGATTGTCGTGAATGTAAATGTGAAATCAAGATAATAAATTACCTATTTCATGTGTAGTCGGATATTAAATTGCTGCCCTTATAAATCATTTCCCCCCGCCATGTATAACATTTTTTTTTTCCTACAATTCTAGTGAAAATTCTCACATATAATCGGTACCTATATCAGTCCGATCAATCTCAACCGCTAGGACCTCACTAATGGCAAAGGATAGTTAGTAACTTGGTTTTCGTAACATCACACATATAAGATTTAGGACTTCTACTGCGTTTTCTCTCTTAAATATACGGGATTTAGGGCTCTTACCGAACCTTTTCCTTAAAAAAAAAAAACATGTAGGATTACCCGTACGAATCTTCACTAACGTCTAAGGATGATAGTAATTCTAGTATGGCATCACGTTCTTGCCAAAGATCATGCCGTTTTCTTTTGTCATTTGTAAATCTATCTTACTTGTTTCATCTAAGTTCAAAATTTACCAGTATAACGCGCCTCAAATTCATTTCATACCTCAGTCATATTTCTTATTATGTTCGAAGGCCGCCTTCTTCCTATAACGAAATTAATGCCAAGAATATCCTCTATATGCCAAGAATATGGTAAATTGCTGAAACGACTATTAGTCGACTTCTTGGCTCGTAACTCATTAATTCAGGATTTCGAGCCGACTTAGGTATTTTGTTTTTTGTTTTTATAGAGTAAATTTTTGAACAATCTCTTGTGATAACCACCAACCCATGAACAGGTCTCGTGGGTCGTAGTCTTGAGAAGATGACATTGTCAAGAGCATCCTCGAATTGAACGACAGATGTCTCACTAGCAAAAAGTTTGTGTCAAAATCAATTTTGGTCAAGGTAAAAACGTCACATAGCCAAAGCTTGGAGATCAAGTTGTGGACGAGGGCCTCCTTATTCCTTGAGAAAAATAATCTCTCCACGGTATCGTGAAAGCGACTTTAATAATTAAGAAACGCAATCACATTGATGATTTAAGGCATACAAGGAAGAAACGTTCGATTCTCCACATCATTAAAGTACGAAGGGTTCTCTATTTGGATCACTATGTCGGAAATTACCTCGTATTTAATCTCGTCTGTGAAATTAGTAGGATATTTCAAAGATCGGGAGATTGCCTATCTAAGTCTTTCTTGCCATAGAATTTTGACAAAATCATTAAAGAAAAATTCGTAAAATTAACTCGACCTTTATCTTCTTTCGAAGTAAAATTTTGAACTTTCAACAAAGAGTATATTGGTGGTTTTGGAAATCAAATGTGGGGGGGGGGGGGGGGGGGGAAGTGAGAAGTTAAAAATAACCATTACGTAACCATCATTCGAATCGATTATTGAGATAGGTACACTCGAAGTCATAAAACTTTGTTATGAAAGCCCAATTTATTTCTAAAACTTTCAAAAAGTGCAATCAAATCGTAAACTTGTCATGAAAGTGCAATAAAGTTTTGAAACTTCCAAAAAAACAATTAAGTTCTAAAACTTGTCAAATTGATGCAGTCAAGTACTTTCATTAACTCCGTTTAATTAGGCCTTGATTGTAATTTTTGAAAATTTTAAACAGAATTGCATTTTCATAATAAGTTTTAGGACTTCATTGAATTTTTTGATTTTTTTTTTTTTTGCAAAAAAGTTTGTAAGAGTCAAGCACATTCGTGAATAGTTTTCGGCATTGATTGTGCTTCTTAAAAGTTTCGGGAGTCAATTTCACTTTCATGATGTACTTGGAATTTTCAATGCACTTATCCATTGTATTATTAAAGTTTTCTTAAAAAAAGTAACCAAACATAAATTTAGATGAAAGAGCGACACATGCGAACAAAATCCATTCTAACTCTCACAAATTTTTTAATAATAAATATGCTGCCCAAAGAAAGAAAGAAAAGACAGAAAAGGCAACTGCGTCGCGTAATCTGGTAGCAACTTATTCTCAAATCGAAAGCAACACAAGTTCGAAAATAAATTCGAATACGTTGAAAATAAATTGGCTGTAATAGTGACAATCGTAACAAAAAGAGCAAAACTATACAGCAAAAGGATTGAGAACTCAATGTGCGAGAAATTTTTAAGGCTAAGTAAGGGGCATTTAAAGGGTAACTAATCCTCGTAATAATGTTTGTTTCAAAAAAGGCCCTTGAAGTTCATGACTTGATCTCAAATAACCCCCACTATACCCGCGATCCAAAGTTTTGGCAGGCAAGGATTAGGGGTGAGCGGTTTTCGGTCCGATCAGGTTCCCATAAAACAATTCTGAGCCAGACTAATGGTCTCTGTTTCCATTTTTCGGAACCGTGGACCGGACCAGCCACCGTCGGAACCGGGAACCTGTGTTCGTGAAAAAATTATGCACCTGTAATGTTAATATCTCAATAGCAATAGTCCAGTCCAAGCTCAAAAACTCAACAAGTTAGTGTATCCCCATAAGATCATCAAAAGCTCATTAAAATCACACCAAAGGAAAAAAAAAACAAAAAGTAAACACGAGCGAGAGAGGGAGGCGAGAGTCTAGACTCGAGCTGAGATCTTGAGCGAGAGACCTCAAGTAAGAGAAACACGATGTTAGCATTAGCTGTATATTATATTCAAAATAGGATTTTATTCTCTTTCTATATATATCCTATGTTTCTATGTGTATTCTTGATTTATAGGTAAATTAGGGTTGGTTCTCTTTTCGGTATATAAGAGTAATTATAGGCTTGTAAACTAATGAAGGAATAGAAATCACGTTGATTCCTTTCAGATTTTTTTTCCCTCTTTTCTACATGGTATCAGAGCCAGGTTTTCCTCGCTTTCTTTCGCCGCTCGTGAATGCACGTTCGTGCTTGTTTGTGCTCGAGATTTTTGCTAGTGTTGGCTTGTTGTAGGTTGCATCGACGTGTTTCAAGAATTTTTGCGAGGCGAGTGGATATTTTTTTCGCTGGACAAGGGTTCGTCTGATCTGGTCGCCGATCGTTGGGGAGAGTTGCTTCGTGCGAGGTTTGGTTGATCTGTTCATAATACATGTTTCGTTCGTTCGTGTTCCTTTTCTTTTGGCGTCATTCGTGTTGGTGCCGGCACCTGCAACATATCCATTCATCGTCATTCGAGTTGGCGTTCGTTCGTGCTCCTTCTTTAGCGTGTTAGGTTAATTATCCATGGAATCATTCATCGTCATTCGTGTTGGATAATTGGCAATTTTTTGGCCTCTTCTGCTGGGATTGTGCTGATTTGGTGGTGGTGGGGGATTATTTGGCGCGGTTCTTCCTTTGGTAACACCAATCTCGAATCCACGAGAAAACTAGACTGTTTCCTTGCTGATTTGAAAGAAGAAGAAAAAAAAAAACAGCAGTTATTTGGCATGGTTTCACTTGATTACTAGTGCAGATTTGCAGAGTGCTTTCCTCGCTGTTTTGCATAAAAGACGTGCTGTTCGTGCATCCTTCTTTGGGTGAATTAGCGTAGAGTTTCAGCGACTTCATTGTCGCGATCTTCTTCGCTATTCCTATCAGACCACATCCTTATGGCAGGCACGAACCCGACTGACGATGGTTTTCCTTTGGTAGCACGATGGGGACTTTCGAATATTGATGCTTTTATTGATTGTTTGACCCAAGCTTTGTCTCAACATTATGTCCCATAATCTCATGTTGAGACTCCGACTCTCCCGATTTCTGTCAAGTTAGATGGAAGCAATTATGATTTTTGGTCTTAAGTTGACGAGATGTACATTTCCGGTAAAGACGAGATATATTACTGGGATTCTTCCCCAACCCCCTCGGAATGAACCAGGCTTCCGGAAGTGAAAGACTGAGGATTCAACTGTGAAGAGTTGGCTTATCAATTCCATAGATACTGCATTGGTTGGCAACTTCATTCGATACCCCACTGCAAAAGTAGTTTGGGATGCGGTGGCTATGACATTCTTTGATCATGATGATGTCTCCCAGGTGTATGATTTAAAGTGACGCCTAACTCGTTTGAAGCAGGCGGGCGGACCCATTGAAAAGTATTACAATGACCTTCAAGGACTTTGGCAAGAAATTGATTTTCGCTGGCCTAATCCCATGACCTGTGCTTATGATATTAACAGATACAACACTTTGGTTCAGGGAGATCGTGTTTACTTATTTTTGGATGGCTTGGATGATCGCCTAGACAAGGTCCGACCTGATGTATTGCAGATGCAACTATTTCCTACGGTCGAACAAGCTTACGCACGTGTAAGAAGAGAAGACAAGCGCTAGGTTGTTATGATGGCACATCCTCAGACTCCCAATGTTGCTGCTATGGTGTCTCGTGGCAGCAAAATCAGCCTTGGACATGCTACTTTACGAATGGTTCCTAGTTCTACTCCACCTAGGGGAGTACGCTCTAGCACTAGTCCAAGACCTAAGTCACAACTGCTAGCAGTAGGGAATTGCATATACTATGGGAATTCTCGACATACGAAGGAGACTTGTTTTAAGCTGCATGGCTATCCTAACTGGTGGAAATAATTGCAAACTAAAAAGAAATATGAGAATTCGACAAGCTTCCTTGGCCATAGGTGATTCGCCCTTATCGTTGGTGCTGCAGGTAGACTCCACCGCTGCACCCGATTTCGATTTTATAGGTAACAATGGGTTTGCAATTGTCAGTACTTCGTAGATTTGAGGTAATAACGGGTGAATTATTGATTCAGATGCTACTGATCATATGATACCCTATTTTGATGATATCTTGCATAAAATTGCTCAGAGGAGACTCTATATATATATAATGCCAATGGTCGTAGTTTTTCGGTGTTAGGGGCTGGTAGTGTTGAACTTTCTCCATCATTATCATTATCTCATGCTTTGCTAGTGCCGTCTCTATTGGACAAATCATTGATCAATTGAATTGCAGTGTACTCATGTATACCTCCTTTTGTTTATTTCAAGATATCATCACAAAGGAGATTATTGGACGTGATACTAAGAGGGAGATACTATACTTTGTGGACGACTTCATTGAAAGCAGAGTATATCATACCCGCGGTCAATTTGCTACTAAGGATAAAGAAATTTGGTTATGGCCCCATCGGTTAGGACACCCTTCTTTTGGGTTTTTAAAGAAATTATTTCTAAACTTGTTCAGTTGTTTATTGGATTCTGAATTTCACTGTGAGACCTGCATCTTGGCGAAGAGCCATCGTGCTTCTTTTCCACTGAGTTTTAATAAGATCCAGACTCCTTTTTCATTAGTACATTCTGATGTATGGGGTGCTTCACCAATTGTTACTATGTCTGGTATTCGTTAGTTTGTAACTTTTGTGGATGACTGTATTAGGATGACCTGATTATATTTAATGAAACATAAAGATGAAGTCGGGACAATCTTTCGTGCATTTCACCGCATGGTCAAGACCCAATTTGGAGCTCATATTCGTGTCCTTCGTAGTGATAACGGTGACGAATATATTAATCAATACATCAAAGATTATTTTCAAGACCATGGGTTAATTCATGAGACCTTTTGCGCTCAGACACCCTAGCAAAATGGTATTGCCGAACGGAAAAATCGTCATATCTTAGAGACAACAAGGGCATTCCTGTTGGGTAGGCAGGTTCCAAATCGTTTTTGAGGTACTGTTGTAGTTACTACTGTGCATTTGATGAATCATATGCCCTTTCGTATATTAGCATTTCAGACCATGCTCCATGCTTTTTTGACGCATGTTTCAATCCCCTCAATCTAGACTTTACCTCCTAAGGTGTTTGGGTGGGTGGCCTATATCCATCTGCATAAGAATCATCGAACGAAGCTCGACCCTTGTGTTGTTAAGTATGTTCTTCTTGGTTACGGAACTCACCAGAAAGTATATTGTTGCTACAATCAAGACACAAAGAAAACTCATGTGACCATGGATGTCACATTTGTTGAATCTGAACTTTTCTTCTCCACCACCAATTATGACTTTCAGGGAGAGATCTGTGGTGAAAGACTAAATTGGTGAGAAAATGGGATCATGGACGGGGCTATGGTAGATCAAGGCAGTGGACAAGGAAATAGACATCAAATTCTCAGCAAAGAAGATGATTAGCAGAGTATTTTGCTACAAGAGTCACAAGAACAACCTGAAGTGTAGTCTTCTCTCTCTCTCTCTCTCAAAATACCCCCTTTTTTGTACCCGACCAGTCTTTTGAGGATACTCTTGAAGTAAGCTCTCATATCACACATGAGTCTCTTGTTAATACTGATGAGGTTGTTGGTTATAAATTGCCTGACAGACACAATCGAGGCAATGCTCCTAATAGGTACTCATCAGACACGAAAGAGCAAAGATCGAAGTACTCAATTAACAATTATGTTTCGACAAGAAGATTTTTAGAGCGTTTGAAAGCGTTTGTGACTAATGTCTTCGCAATTCAAGTTCCTAGTGGATTACAAGAAGCCTTGAAGGATCCCAAGTGGGTTCAAGCGATGAAAGAGGAGATGAAAGCCTTGAAGAAAAATAAGACTTGGAGATTAGTAGAGTTACCGAAGAGAAAGAAGGCGGTAGGATGCAAGTGGGTATTCACCATCAAATACAAAGCAGATGGATCATTTAAGAGGTATAATGCACAACCGGTAGCAAAGGATTATACCCAGACCTATGGTGTGGACTATCAAGAAACGTTCTCTTCAGTTGCGAAGTTAAATACAGTATGGGTTTTGATGTCATTTGTAACGAACTTGGACTGGCTTCTACACCAGTTTGTTGTGAAGAACGCGTTTCTTCATGGAGATCTAGAGGAAGAGATCTACATGGAAGTCCCACCAGGATATGCGTGGTTGATCAGTCAAATGTGTGCAAACTTCAAAGATCACTATATGGGTTAAAGCAATCACCCCGCGCATGGTTTGGTTGGTTTAGCTCAGTGATGAAGAGGTATGGATACACTTAAAGTAATGCTGACCATACATTATTTTTGAAGCATAAACATGGCAAAGTAATAGCATTGATCATATATGTGGATGATATGATCATCACATGCGATGATCTTGAAGAAATTGTAGATCTTCAAGGGCGGCTATCTAATGAGTTTGAGATGAAAAATTTGAGAGGTCTTAAATATTTCTCGGGAATTGAAGTAGTTTGGTTGAAGGAAGGTATTTTCTTATCTCAGTGAAAGTATGTGTTAGACTCATTAGCTGAGGTTGGAATGCTGGAATGTAAGCCTACTGACACTCCTATTGTTCAAAATCATAAACTCGGAGAGTTTCCTGATTAGGTGTCTACTAATAAAGACATATACCAAAGGTTAGTAGGGAGATTAATTTATTTGTCACACACTTGTCCTGATATGGCATATGCCGTAGGGGTTGTAAGCCAACTCATGCACGCACCAAGTGAAGAACATATGAATGCCGTAATTTGGATTCTGCGTTACTTGAAGTCAACTCCGGGAAAAAGTGTTGTTCTTTGCGAAGAACATCCATTTCGAGGTAGAGGGATTTACGGATGCAGATTGGGCAAGTAGCATCTCTGATAGAAGGTCTATGTCAAGCTATTTCGCATTTGTGGGAGGAGACTTAGTAATATGGAGGAGCAAGAAGTAGAAGGTTGTATCCTTATCAAGTGCTGAAGCAAAATTTCAAGGGTTGCTAAAGGTCTGTGCGAGCTATTATGGTTAAATAGGTTGATGACAGAACTCGATTTTCCACCTGAGTTTGAGGTGAAATTATTCTGTGATAATAAAGCTGTGATTCAAATTTCCCACAATCCAGTTCGACATGATCGTACTAAGCATGTGGATAGACATTTTGTCAAGCATAACTTGGATGCTAAGGTGATAAAGTTTTCGTTTGTCAAGTCTGAAGATCATTTGGCAGATATTCTTATGAAAATCTTGTCAAGTTAAGCTTTTCACTGCTCATTAGTCAAGCTGAGCATCAAAAATATTTTCTCACCCACTGAGGGGGAGTGTTAGCATGAGCTGTGTATTATATTCAGAACAAGATTTTATTCTCTTTCTACGTATATTCGATGTTTCTATGTATATTCTTGATTTTTCTATGTATATTCTTGATATATAGGTAAATTAGAGTTGATTCTCTTCTCGTTATATAAGAGTGCTTATAGGCTTGTAAACTAATGAAGGAATAGAAATCACCTTGATTCCTTTCAGAATTTTTTTTTTCTCTTTTCTACACACGACGTGGACAAGAGGGACAGAGCAAACCGAGTGAGAGGCACACGCGTGAGACGAGACTAAGCTGGTTGAGCAACACTGGAGGGGTCGAGCAGAGGCGCACGCACGCATGAGGGAGGAATGGGGCTCCTAAGTAAGGCATAGAGACTGGATCGACTATTGAGACTTGCAAGTAACAAGAGAAATGGAGACTGGAGAGATAAGAAAAGAGGTCTGCGCCTAAAGTGAAGCAAAGCAAACCTAATCCTAAACAAGTAAAAATTAGGTTTACTTTTAAAGAAATTTTTTTAAAAAAGAACTGTCCGGTCTGATCCTGGGCCCCGAAATCGGGAACCGGATTGACTGGTGATCGGTTTCAATTTTAGGAATCAGGAATCGGACCGGATCCCTCTAAAATCGAGAACTGGACTATCGATTCCGATCCGGTCCGGGCGATCTTTATTCGGGCGGTCTTTTTTGCTCACCCCTAACGAAGACCAAGTGTCTTTCGTGCCTTTTTCCGTTTTCTGCATGTTGATGGGAGCATTTTCTTTCGAAACCATCTCAAGCTAAATGAAATTTCTCCTCAAATTTCCCAAGATTCCTAAAAGAAAACCCTCTCCACGAATTTCTTAATCAAGAGTACAACTGATCCTTCTTTCGTCAAGAAGGTGATTACAACTTGTTGAATCAGCATGACTACGCATGTGTTGTCAAATGCGAAATCGATGACAGTGATGACTTGCTTGGTCAGATTTGCCTTGCATTTGTCTCTCCTTTTGTGCGAATCAATGCATAGCAATTTCATTATGTAATTGCAAGTGGCATTCATCTGTTCACTTCGCAAGTACAAGTGGTGCCATCATGGTCCCCATGTGCTGTCGTGGTCCTCGAAATTGGAACTTTTTAACTTTTTTTCTTTTGTTTTGTTTTTTCCGGTGTCATCTCTTGCCGTGTATTACATGAATACATATTGACATTATTTTTTCTTTTATTTTGTACGCGGTGAGGGACGCGAAGAAGTAAACTATTTCATATTTGATAGTAAGGATACTGAGGTTGCTAAAGAAGATAGCTTCCTATTATTAATTCGAATGGCTTGTATAGAAGAAATTCAAGAAATGAGGGTGTCAATGTGTGGACGGTTCAATATAGGGAAATCGAGAGGTTAGGGAAACTAGTTACTATGTCGACATTTTAGCTGACGATGTAGATTTATAGAATTATGAGAAGCCAAAAATAACTATACACATCCCAGGTTCAATGCTAAAGAAGATGCGAAGAATCTTGTCTTCAAGTTGGGGATGTATTTTAGTAATGCTAAGAAGTTTAAAGAGTCTGTTATTAACTACGTCATAAAAAAAAATGAGAGATGGGAAAGGTTCATTAAGAATGGACCAAATAAGTTGATGGTAGCGTGTCATGAGGACTCTGATTGGCTCATTTTTGCTTCCAAAGTGCAAAAGGGAACGTACGTTACAAGTCAAAACCATTAAGCTTGTCCATACATGTCTTCTAGCTCCGTGTGTTCCTCAAGTAAGCAACTAAATAGTTGGTAATCAAGTAATGTTTTGATGCTATCAAGGGCAATGGTCTACAGAGTTAGGGCAAAACCAATAGGAACAATCACATGGAAGGAGGAGGAGCAATTTTGGTTGCTTATGAGCTATTGCCAAGAACTTTTTTATGCCAACCCATGATCTACATATGTAAACAAGACTAAGGCATATCAAGGCCAATTCAAGTGTGAGGAGTCTTCATTTGTCTTGATACATCAAGGGAATGAATTATAACCATCTGTTTCAGAAATACATTTCTAGAATAGAAATAGTTTTTTTTTAATTTCTATTTTTTGAGCAAAAAAATACTTTTAATAACGACATAAAATTTATGATTCTAGAATTGAAATTTGTTTTGACAACAATTGAAAGTTTCTATTTCTAGAAAAGAGCGGTAACTGGAGAGTGGCGGCAGCGACTGACGACTACTTACTGACGGCGGCGACCGTCGGCGGGGGGCGCGGGTCATGATCGATGATGCAGATTTCTATTTCTATTTCTTGGAGAAGTAACTTTTTTTCTTCTCATTTCTACTTCAAATCTATTTCTAAAATAGCTTTTTGTTCCACAAATAGTAAAATAGAATTATATTATCAAACGAGTTTTTGTTCCAAACCTATTCCAAAAATAGGTTTGGAACAAAAAAACAATTTTTGGCAAGTTATCATGGACCCCCTAATGGTTTTCCATAAGAATGTAGGTGCTGTAGGCGCTGTGTCGGGTTTGATGATTGACATTTGTCGTTAAGATCCAAGACATACTTTTGTTAGTAGTGAGCATGATTGGCAAAAATGATACACCCCTTTATATGGGTAGTAGTAGGACAATAAGCACAATACATGGCGCTAGTTTGTATGATTGCACAACTTGTGGATTATAGACCTTGAGAATTTTTGAAGTACTAGACTTTTTTATGTGACAAGCAGAAGGGATTGGTGCAAGCACTAGCAAATCTAATGCTTGAAGCAAACCATGGATTTTGCGTTAAGCATCGTTATAAGAACTTTAGGCTGCATCACAAAGGATGGAAATTTAGAAAGTTGTTTTGGAAGGCTGCAATGGTAACTAGGGTATTTGATAATGAAATGGCAATGGAAGAACTGAAGGAAGTTAATGAGAAGGCTTATGATTGGTTGTCTTAGAGGCCTCAAGTAAAATGGATCGAGTTCAACTTCACTACAAGCTCAATATGTAACCTTTTCTTGAACAATGGCATGAAGCTTCAGCAAAAATACATATTGATGCCAGGGACAATGCCTATTATTACAATCCTCAAAGCTATAATAGCACGTCTCATGAAGAGATTCATATACAAAGCGATGGGATGAGTAACTACACCAGTGTGGTCAATCCTAGCATCATGGATTAAAGCTGGAATGGGGAGGATCAGTTTGAATTGAGTGTGCCTTTTGGAGACAAGAGGGCAATTTATATCAACATGAAAACTAGTTGTAAAATATGGAACATCGGTGTAAACCCTTGCTATCATGCTGTGGTAGTTCCTTTATAGACGAGGGAAGAGCTTGAAAGATGGGTTCTTATAATGATACCGATATAATCTAGTCCGCCACAGTTCCCACGTGGGATTGTGGTATGCTACCTCTTTAACATTATTCCCACAAGCTTTTGCACCACTTTCTCCTTTCTTTTTTGAAATTTCTTATTAGCGGTTTGTTTCACTTTGCTCCTTTCTTTTTTTTTTTTTTCGATTAATTTGCTTGGACCACATTTCTTGTTAGTAAGGGCTCTCTAGAAGGCCTTATATCCTTGAATCTGAAGCATGCACGCTATGGCTATAGGTCTGCATGAATGTTTCCTTATTTTAATATGTGATAAAACTCATTTTTCAGGCTATTCGCCGATGTACATGAGAGTTGTCATAACATGACAATAAGAAATTTCACTAATATGTCATCTTCTATAATATTAACAACCTCTTATCTCTAAATGGTCCACTCAATTCAAAAGCATCCTCTACATTCTAGTTAGGAATCAATGACGTTGAAATCCCGCTTCTGAAGTTCCATTATATCGCACATTTTATGACAGATCACACAAGTGTTGTTAGCAAACTCATCCCTTTATTTATGAATCTCCTTTATGAGCTCCACTCTTATAGTTGCAAGCATTGTTGGATAGGCTTGTCCACAACATCAATGTTGTTCTTATTAGAACTTCCACACCAATTGTTCAAATATATATAAAACTTTGGACCTGTCCTAAAGTGGTACTTGTTCCATTGCACTATAAGCCTTTGGTACATCCAATGACAAACTTTCTCATCAACTGCCTTAAGCTTTTCCATTACCAATTCAATATATCCAATTCGTCTTTGCAACCTTCCTAACCAACTTTTTAAGTTCCTGCCCTTTGTGCAGCCTGAAATTCTCATAAATATGCCTCGAGCAAACACTATGTTGGGCTTTGAGGTCTAGATTTGCTAGTATTTAAGCAATCACTTTTGCTTATCACATAAGGAAGTCCAATACTTGCAAAAATAAAATAAAATAATAATAATTATAAGAACAATGACATAAATGGTCCTTGAACTTTGGCCAAATGTGTAGTGTAGTCCATGAACTTTAAATTTATTCAATATGGTCCTTGAATTTTAGCATAATATTCAATATGATTCATGAACTTTTAGATTGTTCAATGTGGCTCCTAGATTTTTGTTACATGTTCAAAATAGTCTCTGAATTATATAAAAATATTCATTGTAGTCTTTCCATTAATTTACGATTAGGGATTGTAATGAACATTTTCATATTGTCCGGGGACTAAATTGAATATGTACTAAAACTTCAAGGATTACATTGATCAAGTCAAAAGTTTATTGACCAAATTGTACATTGAGCTAAAGTTTAAGGACTATATTGAACAAATTAAAAGTTTAGGGACTACATTGCACATTGTACCAAAGTTAAGGGACTATTTGTATCATTTTTCCAAAAATTTAGGGTCCATAATTTCTAGATTATGTTATTATATTAATAAGCCAATGTCATGTCTTGTATGTTTCGTGTATCTGCAAAGGGATACATCTAATTGTTGCTATCTATGCCCACAACTACCAAAAGTAAGCTAATGTATCTTGATGATAATGGCAGCTATCAACCCCACAAAACTCCTACATCCTTTTTGGAAAAACCCTCAATGTATCCAGACAAATGTAGACTCATCTACACTTGAATTGATCCTGACATGCCTTAGTCTTGATTACACAGGTCGATATCGGATCGACAAAAAAAGGGCTTGGCAGTAGCCAAAATTGCTGCTCCTTCCCTATGATCATACCCATTGTGATGTAGCCCTAGTTCTATAGACCACAGCCCTTGACAGCTTCAAAAAATCCTTATATATTCCATTCTTACCTTCATTGAAGCACCTTGCTCGTCATGTATGATTGTTCCTCACCACAATACTTACTTGCTAGTCTTTTACTATTCACTTGAGGAACATTCAGAGCTTTATTACATGTATATGCATGCTTGAAGGTTTTGACTTATTAAGTATGATTCTTTCATACTTTAGAAGCATATATGAACCAATCACAGTCCTCTAAACACATTGTCTTCCACTTGTTTGTTCATTTAATGAAGCTTTCCTGAAGAGCTCCTAACATACTCTTTTAAACTTTTTAAAATTATAAAGCACATTCCCACCCGAAGATATAATTCTTCATATCAATTTCAGCCTGGAACTTAGCGTGTGTATCCTCTTTTGGGTCTGTCATAGTCGAGATATCTACATTATCACTTGAAACATCTGCATACTCACCACTCTCCACAAACTCCCTATCCCCATCCCACTAGATTGAACCATCACCATTGACACCCTCATTTTTAAAGTTTCTTCTGTATAAGATATCCAGATCGATAATGGGAAACCCATTTTCTTCAACAACCGTGGCTCCCCTACCGTCAAAAATAAAACAATTCACTTCTTCACATCTCTCGCCTGGTACAAAATGGCAGCAAAAATAATGTGAATATGTTTCCGTGCAATAGATGACAAAAATTTCCCCTAAAAAATAAAGAAAAACAGCAGAAGACTACAAAATAGGGACTGTTATAGCACCCAGGGACCACAACTACACCATTTGCAATTACAAAATGCCCATGGAAATACCACTAGCAATTGAAAAATGCAAATCACGTGCATCGATTCGCTTAAAAGGAGAAACGATGCGAAGACAGATCCGACCAAACAAGTCAAAGTAACACTAGAAAAACAACATTATTCTCGTTACATCATTATCATTGATCTTGTCGACATGCTGCTTCAACTAGTAGCAACGGCTCTCTCTCCAGGCGAAGGTAGGATTTGCTGCACTCCTAATTGGAATATTACAAGGATTTGGAGATTTGGATCCACTTTAGGCATTTCGAACAGTTTTAGGTTCAAATTTGGAAAATATGGTTTACATTTGGAAGAATACGAACGAAAATGCCCGTGATTCTCGTCCGACGAAAATTTGTGCTGCTTTTGAGCCGGGGGTCAATTGAGACAAAGTCACAACTTCAGTGGCTTCTTTGAGACAAACACCACTTTGGAGGTTCCTTTGCGAAAATTGCCTTGAGGGGCTCTTTTCTGAAAGTTTTCCCCAGCTCTGTAGAAAAGAGCACTTTGGATCCTTGTGCTTTTCATGGTTGGGTGTTCCTTACCTAACAAGAAAACACCAAAGCCCAAGTGTTTTCTGCTTGGAACCAGAAACAAAAATCGCACTCATCCCTACCAGAACCCAATCGATTTTCTACCTGAAATTGGACAGACTAGACCAGTCTTGTTAGTTCACGGTTCTACTTTAGAACGTTGCTCACCCATACTCATACACCAAGCAACCGTGTCCACGAACTAAGCCGACTAAGCAATTTCCATCAAGTTTCCAATTGTCAAAGACAAATTATTTCCAAAGAAGTACAAGAACTAAGCTCACAACAAAATGAAAGTACAAGAACTAAGTTCACAACAAAATGAAAGTATAGGGATCAAGCTTGAATTTCCAACTATTAAGTCGTGCTTTCAAGAATATTGAGGTCGCCACAAGGCATACTACATATGCGTTCCGCCTTTTTGTGCAAAAATTCTGCACATCTATAGCTTGAGAGAGATGAAGTTACAAAAAGGAGACCATAGCATGAGGCTTGAGAGAGACGAAGGTACAAACAGGCAAAACTATAGCTTAAGAGAGACGAAGGTACAAAAAGGATCAAAGGAAGTTTAGGTTGTCCGAGGGTAACAAATGATTCGCTAGAGAAGTTGCGTCCACTAACAACTATTTCAATTTTTATGCAATTCAGTGTACAGTGAAATAAAAGCCAGGTTAATGACGCTGGTATGTGAACTCAGAAAGTCATGAAAATGTAGTAATTGTGTGGCCTGTGGTCAGGTTCAACATCTGCCAAAGAAAATCCTATTAACAACATCGACCGGCAAGGCATAGGCTGGGTCTATGGCTTTAAGTCCTGGATATTCAAGAAGGGAAAGACCTGAAATCACCACCAAGAAAAAAAACCTTGAGAGTTCGATCAGCATCATATGTCATCTGTTATTGTTTACATTCTTGATCAACAAAGACCACCTCATATCGTTCATGGTCTGACTTTGAAGTAGATTAAATATAATTCAGATCTAACTATATTTTGTCATGTAACAATTTAAGATCAATGGATGAACAGAAATCGATTTTCGCTTTTGGCAATAATATCAAGAACTCCTATCCTGAATTTACTGATGAATTAATTTGATAAAGCCAATTCAACAAAGAGAAGGCAGAGCATCATGGCAAAATCCAAGTATTACTTACCAGCGACTCCAAAATATGTATGGAAAACATCCACAGCATCATCTGGTCTATCAGAAATTCCACCATTTTCAGTGTCCTGAAATAGAAGGCTATGAAGTGAACATTGTTCCCTTAAGCTCAAAATTGTAGTAAACTGAATATCCTGACAGTTTTCAATTCAATCCTAGAGGACGCAGTTGAAGAACCTGACAGTCTAAGATGAATTTGATAAGCTTTTCTTTGTCAATCCAGTGAACTCTATCAATCATAATCAAGCTAGAAAGCACCCACCAGGAGTAGCAGACCTGAAGCCATGCAGCTAGATCAGTACATAATTTGATAAAACGGTCTGCTCATAGTAGATTAATTTCGTTTAATACCCACATCAGCAAGTTTTTCAGGCCGGCCATTTAAACCTCCAGATTTGACTTGTCGTTCGCATAACCACCAGCCAAGAAGGTCCTTGTCAACGTGATGTAGTGAACCCGTAATAGCCAAAGCTCCCACACAACAAAATACTGCAGTTGTAACCAAGTAAATCTCCACTGCAGATTGTACTATAATTCATAAATTCAAATCAATAAAACAAAGAAGGAAGCCACTTCAATGCCGGGCATTCTAAGGAAGGGAAAGAATAGGGTGGTGCTTGTCTCTAACTTCTGGTTCTACCTTCATGCTCTTGAATAATTTTGTCATTTGGCATCAATAAATCAAAATCCTATTTATGAAAGCTTTTAAGTAGACATAGAAACTCATTTCTCTAGTTTCAGCAGCTTGTCTGGTCAATTGAGGAAAAAAAAGGGTCGAATCTGGTAAAAGAGCAGCCTACCTAGGTTAGGTTGACAACCAACATATTTAGCTCCGTTATAACTAACTATTTTCCTTTAAATTCTACAGAGACTTTTCTCTTCTCTTGGATTTCCCTACTCCATATCCTTTTATTTGTCTCAGATTTGTATCATCTCTCCCCAGCAGTGAAGATGGAGATACTCTGACGCAGAAAATCGGGAATAACCACCCTTTTGGAAAGGAAAAATCCACAGGATTTACCAGTAGAATAAATTTTAAGCCAGCTCATTCAGCTTTGAATAAAATCTTGAGAAAGATATCCAGCTTTGTAACTATTTTGCAGTGCATGTTTAACTACCAGAAACCCAGGTTTCCTTCTCACTCTAAACCAATAAATAACATTGGCTAGACAGGATCAAGAATGAAATTCTTCACCAATATGGTTAGGAGACCACCACATATACAGGAAAATACATTACTTACTAACTACCAATCAGAAATTAAAAAAAAAACGAGAAAGAGCTCCAACATAAGGTTATGACTTACTTTGCCCTGCATGAGACTCTGCACCAGGAGTGCAACCAAAACCGCCATCCAAAGTCTTGCAACTCACTATATATTTGACTGCCTTCTCCACATTTATCAAATCCAACCGTTTTAGTATCGCAAGACAGCATATAGCACAATAAGAGAACCTTCAAAGGGAAAAAAAGGAGTGAAAGAATGTCAATTATTTAAGGGACATCCTCAAGAGCCACAAAAATTTCTAATTGAACAAAGACGAAGACAAGTTACCGAGTATCAACTTCTCCCCATATATCACCAGAGAAAGATCCATCTTCATTTTGCAGTGATCTGATGTCTGAATCACCGTTCAGGCACAACAATGAAGAAGATTTAATAGCAGAGATTATCCAACAGTAGCAACTTCGATCTCCACGGAGAGAGACCCCTCATTAAAGTTTGGCTAGCAATACACACGCTATAGAGTAACTGTGATCAAAATTTCATAACATTTAAAAAGTTGACATAATCTGACCTCTTACATGCAAAACAGAGCCTTAGGTAAGTTTATTACTCACGTATGTTGCAAACTGTGCCCTTTATTGATGGATCCCCACTTGTTAAGAAAGTGATTGGGGGCATTCATAATGACTGAGGGGTTCTGACATATCACATCTGCTATCTATGAAGATAAGCTCGGTCGCATTCTCATTCTAAAGTAAGGCGGCCAAGGACTTTTTATTCCCCCATTGAATCGACACTGGCAACCAAGGTCAACCTCACCACAGAAGCTGCCAACTACAGACTCTAGAACAACGGACCCTCATTATTAGGTTGATAGATTGCTTGTTTGTTTTATATCACATAGAGTAACATCGAGAATGAAAATCAAACACTTTTGATAAAAGATGAAGAAGTCAAAGGAAGGTGGATGAGCTATTTTAACAAACATTTTAATAGAGAGAGCGATAGAAGTGACGTGGATTTAGAAGATGCTTCTGATGATTTAAACAGAAGATTTGTGCGTAGAGTTAAAGCGAGGGAAATTAAGGAGCCATTAAAGAAGATGAAGACTAGTAAAATCTTGGGACCCGATGGTATCCCCATTGAAGTGTGGAGATGCTTAGGGGATGTAACAATAAGTTGGTTGACTAGCCTTTTTAACAAGATCTTTCAAACGAATAAGATGCTTGATGAATGAAGGGAGAGTATACTTGTGCCTATCTACAAGAACAATGGGGATATCTAAAATTGCTCCAACTATAAAGACATTAAGCTTATGGGCCATACAATGAAGTTGTGAGAGAGAGTTATTGAGCATCGTTTGTGAATAGAGACCAAGGTTTTTGTCAACCAATTTGAATTTATGTTAGGAAGATCTACCATGGAAGCTATTTTCTTGATACAATAATTGATGGAAAGATATCGAGAAAAGAAGGACCTTCATATGGTGTTTATTGATCTCAAGAAAGCTTATGATAGGGTTCCAAAAAAGGTGCTCTGGTAGGTCCTTGAGAAGAAAAAGTGCCTTCAAAGTATGTAGAGGCAATCAAGGATATGTATGACAGTGTTACTACTTGTGTAAAGGCTTGTAGTGGCACATCAAGTTATTTTCCAATCACAGTAGGCTTACATCAAGATTCTGTTTTGAGTCCTTATCTTTTTGCCCTAGTTATGAACGAGTTAATAAAAGATATCCAAAATGAGGTGTCGTGGCGTATGCTATTTGCAGACGATTCTGTGCTTATTGATGAGATCAGGGTCAGGGTTAGCACTAAATTAGAATTATGGAGAAGCACGTTGGAGGCTAAAGGATTTACGTTAAGTTAAAGCAAGACCGAATACTTGAAGTGTGAGTTCGACACGGTAGGAAGAGGAGGTCAAGAAGCCGTCAATATACTCGAACAGGAGGTGCCCAAGAAAGATGCTTTTAGATATCTGGGATCAATATTGCAAAAGGGAGGAAAGATCAATAAGGATGTAAGCCGTAGAATCAAAGCAAGTTGGATGAAATGATGCAGTGTATCAGGATTTTTGTGTGATCGCAAAATTTCTCTTAGGTTGAAAGGAAAATTTTATAGCACGGTAGTAAGACCTACCATGCTATATGAACCTGAATGTTGGCCAGCATAGAGACAACATGAGCATAAAATGGGAGAAGCGGAAATGAGGATGTTAAGGTGGATGTGTGACCATACAAGGATGGATAAGAAAAGGAATGGAGATATTAATCTTCGACGAAAAGTTGGAGTAGAACCGGTGACAGAACAGATAAGAGAACATAGATTGTATGGTTTGGGCATATTCTTCGAAAGCCCCTAGATGTTTTGGTAAGAACAGAAGTTTGTTATCAAAAGCATAACACGAAGAAAGGAAGGAGTTGGCCGAAGCTTACTTGGAGGAAAGTAGTAAAACAAGATTTAATGAAGTGGGAAATAGACTGGCGTAGGGTTTATCTTAGGACGGAGTGAAGGAATGCTATTAGTATGGTGGAGGGGAAAAATTTCCTTGTTCCTGACTGTCTTTTTTAGTCATTTCCCTATATATATTACATTTATTTATTTATTTATTTTTACATATTTATCTATTTTCTCTCGATCGGTCCTGCTTTTATTTTATGAATCTTTAAGGTTCATTGACCGCCGATCCCAACTAATTTGGGATAAAGGTGCTGTTGATGTTGATGTTGATAATAACATCGAGGAACTTGCATCAATGGTAATAATTTGCAAATCTAGGACGCAAAGGATACAATCTGTTACCTTGTTGAGGTCAAGAACATCTAGCTTGTCAAAAAGGGCCAAAACTTGCACGGCACTGAGCGTATATAGCAAATGCGGATCATGTCCAATATTTCCACCAAAGCCACCTGAAAAGGCAGCATTAGGTGACATTTGCACTTGCTCTTTAGAGTTAAGTTATACAAAATATGAATAAAGCAACACTAACCGCCCTTATCATGTCGTCATTATTATAATAGATGGACTTTGTTAATCCCAAGCTAAAATGTTGATCATACAGTCATATAAGAAATATTTGATTGAATGAGGGATGGATGTTCTGGTAGGTACATGTTTTTCGTGGGTAATCACGATAAAGAAGCCAAGAGACAATTAAATACAAACCAGACTCATGCTGGCATTGCAGGATCCACGAAACAACTTCATTTGAATCCACAGTGTCAAGTTTTCCAAGAAGATCTAGAGCGGTCAATCCCCAATATGCTCCATTCAATCTTAAGTGCTCCATGACCACCGACTCAAAACTATCCTTTTTCTAAGTGCAAGATCAACCCAAAAACTCAAATCAGTAAACTTCAAAATGCTGAATAGCAGATCCAGATAAACCAAGTCATTTTCACTAACTGGCAGGAAATGGACAAGAGAACAAGAAGAGAATTGTAGAAATTGCATACCTACCTTTTCAACAGACAATATGTACTTGACATGTTTATCGCCAGCGAGTTCCCCCATCTGTAAGAGAGAACATATCTATGAACATGGAATCAAATCTTACACATGCCACATATGGACTCAGCAATTCACGTGCAAAAAATATACAATTAAGCAATTTTGTGAGGTCATCAAAGAACGTAAGATTCTATAAATTTGACAGCAGATTATGTTCAACTTTATTTTGAACAATCAGATGCATAGTAACAATGAGAAGAGGAAATGAAGCTCATCTCCATTTCTAAAAGGAGAAGATGCGGCTTTGCTCAAATTGCTCGCATTCCCAATATCTGACTCAAGCCTAAAACAATCTCCAGCTCAAACAAAGCAGGCCATTTAGACAAACAAGCAAGCTCAACAGAAGTAATTCAACGGACACCCATCAGCAATTACGACTCGAAAACAACTGGAGCGTAACATTTCTGAAATTTCACCTTCTTATACTACTATCTATCTCGATTACAACAAGAGATCTCCGCTATTTTCTCGCTACGCAAGCTAGAAACCGCACAAGTCCAGGTTAAAGACGATATAATCAGCAAAAACAGTCGCGACATCAACGAAAATCAATGCAAATTAACTCAAACAGGACAGGGAAAAATAAAATTGAAGAGACAGAAGCATCCGCCGTGACGAATCATGGTGGAAAACATGCAGAAGTTCCCCGAAGACCTTACCGGCCGATCGAAAAAGATGAAGTTGAGTGAAAATGAAGACGTGGGCTCGAATCAGAACCCAAAAGCCCTCTTCAGTTAACTAATGATTCCGAATCTTCCGACTGCCCTAGACAGCTGGCTTCCTTTCTTAACGGCCTTCGATCTTCTTGAGGAGCGAAAAGCTTTCCTTATTTCCAAAATCAAAGCTCAGGAGACTTTAGGGCCAAAAGAATTTGGGTCCAATTACTATTTTTCGTCTTTTCCTGCCTTATTTGGGCTAAAACAATCGTCCATGTACTATTTTGACCATTTTACCCTTGATGGCCCCACTCTTTTTTATGCTCCCGCCCCTTGTGATTTCCAATTTTCCTTTTCTTGTGGGTCTATTTTCCTTCATTTTGTTCCCACTCTTTTTTGTCTCTTGCAGGCATTTTCCTTTTTTTTTTTTGGTAGAACCTGGTTGGTAGAACCTGGTATCCATGGTGGAGTTGACGAAGATGGAGAGAGAGAGAGAGTTAGGGTGTAACGCCACAAAAAAAAAAAAAAAATAGCTTCAGCGCCAATTCAATTATACAAATTTTTTCACCATATTCAACATCAACAATACTTTTATTCCAAACTAATTGGGGTCGGCGGTCGATCAACTTCAAAGATACATAATATAAAAGTAAGACCAATCGAGAGAAAATATATAAATATGTAAAAATAAATAAATAATATATATATATATATATAGAGGAAAAAACTAAAAAAGAAGTAAGGAACATGGTAATTTTGTCCATCCACAATATTAAAAGCCTTCCTCCATTCCGTCCTAAGACAAATCATACGTCAATTTATTTCTCATTTCATTAAATTTTGGTTTACTGATTTCTTCCAAGTAAGTTTCGGCCGCCTTTTCCTTTCTTCATGTTATGCTCTTAGTAGCAAACAAGCCAAACTCTTTCAGGCTACGTTTGGTAATACTCTCTGTAAAGTGTTTCTGTTCCAAAAGTGTTCCCGAAATACTTTTGGAACATAAACGTGTATGGTAAAAAAATGTTCCAAAAGTGCTCTAGGAAACACTTTTGAAAAAGGAAACACTTTTGGACAAAAAAATAAACATAAAAAAACTTAATTCTAGATTTTGAAATATTTTTGGAACATTTCCGTGGAAGCCACTATTGTTGTCCTCTGTTGCCTTGCCACCACCACGGCCACCACCCGGCGGACGATCGATCGCCGGCCGCCGCTTGTCACCCGCTGCTGCCAGTCAACTATTTTCGGTCGCCGCCGCCTGCCAGTGCCCGCCACCGTCGCCATCGATCATTCTTTTTGGCGAGAAAAGTGTTTTTTTTAGCTTACCAACGCATTTCTGTTCTAAAAAATCGTAGCCGGGAACAGAAACGCAAAAAAATATATCTGTTCCAAATATGCTCTCAGGAATAGAAACGTTACCAAATGCAGCCTTATCATATTCAAAGAGAAAAAAAAAAAGAAAACAGCCCAAGCTAAAACATCATCTCGAAAAACAAAATAACACACAAATACAAAAATTTATCCTCTTTGATCGTTCAAGAAAGAGAAAATGAATGTTGTATTAGAAACTAATGATGACGCAATACTACCTAGGAAGTTTTATGAATGCAGAGTCTATTTTTGCAATGTAATTTCTCAAATGCAGTTGTTCAAGCCCACTCTATATTGTTTGGTAGAATGAGTTATAAAAATATATGTATGAGTTGTAATTAGTGAGATTGAAGGATTATAGTTAGATAGATTAGAGGATATATCTTTTAAGATTCTTTCCTTTATCTATATATATATATATATATATATATGTATACACACACACCTCTAGGTCATTGCAAAAGATATAAAGAAGATATATAGAAAATAGAGGGATAATGATTTTTCCTCGAAATCTCTCTGTGTTAACATGGTATCAGAGCCCTAGGGTTTGCTCCTTGGGAGTACTGTACGTTAGTTCCCAACTTCGGCAGTCCCGCTTTCTTCATTACACCACCATCTTGCAACAGTCGATTTCGTCATGTCCGATCTTCTTCATCTTTCTCGTGATTGATCTTGGATCCATGGCGGATCAAAACCCTAATGGAGTAGTTATTCCCCACCAAAATCAAGGGAGAATTTGACCACAGAAACTTTTTTGGAGAATTTGACTACACAACTAAATCAAATTCTGACTCAGAACCACGACCTTCGTCTTTCTCCAGCACTAATGATGCAGAATGAATCGGCTTCATCTCAAATTGCAATTAAATTGGATGGAGCCAACTATGGATTTTGATCTCAGGTTGTTGAGATGTATGTCACAGGCAAAGACAAACTGGGATATGTCAACGGAGACCTCCCTCAACCACCGCATACAGATCTTGGCGTTTGGAGGTGGAAAATCAAGGACTCAACTGTGAAAGGATGGTTGTCAACTCCATGGATTCGGTGTTGATTGGCAATTTCATTCGCTTTCCAGCAGCGAAATCTGTCTTGGATGCAATTGCAACGACATTCTTTAACAGAACATATGTCTCTCAAGTTTATGACTTGAAGAGGCGTGTGGCTCAGATGCGATAAGGAGGAGGGCCAATTGAGGCGTACTACAATAACCTTCAAGGTCTGTGGAGAGAAATCGACTTTCGCCCCCGAACCCAATGCGGTGTCCCGAAGATATTGAAGACATAATATGATTATACATGAAGATTGAGTTTACATATTTCTTGATGGATTGAATAACCGTCTTGATAAAGTTAGAGTGGATATCTTACCGATGCAGTCATTTCCTACGGTTGAATATGCCTATGCACGTGTTCGACGGAAAGACATGAGGCAAAGTGTGATGCTGACGAACAGTGATACTATCCATGATTCGACAGCCATGATATCTCAGGGGAATAGGGCGAACATCAAAGCAAATCAAGAATCCTTGCTGCAAAGAGCTAAGCCTAAAATTGCACAGGAAGGAGGAAGGCCTAACTCAGCACCACGCCATAAAACTTCTCCTGGGCGAGGTTGCTCAAATTGTGGAAATTCTAAGCATACCATGGAGATGTGATTTAAACTTCACAGGTATCCAGATTGATGGAAGAAGCTACAAGTTTGAAAGCAAGCAGAAGAAAAGGGAAAACTTTTATAATTGCTGCTGAGCCTCAATTGTGACATTCTGATTTTTCCTGTCACTTCGAGACTTATTAATGAGAATATATCTAATAATGTGTTTTAGTTGTATCTTGCTCGGATATGATCAATCTCGAGTTAACTGACCAAAAGTGGAACGCTAACGCGAGACAAGGTACGTGAACCTAGGGAACTCGAATAGGAAATGACACTTTGACCATAAGGATTGTCGAGGGGACATTTAGAGCCATGAAAGGCTGATCTAAGAACGATTAAGAAATGCATTGTTAGCATTATACGATTGGAGTGCGGGCGATGTCGCTTAACCATAATTTGTAAAATTTTTCTAAATCGAACAATGACGATCGAGACCGTCAGAACTAGTAATAGACCCTCCCAATTATATGACAACAAAGGTCGCCATGAATTGACGAGCCCTAAGTATGATATGAATCACAGAATCGATATGCGTAACGTCTGCAAAAGCCGCCCGTCAGTTCGGGATAGGCTGAAATCACATTTGACAAATAAATGATTTAGAAACGAGTCTTGAAATTAGAAAATAAAAAATCAAGAATTCCAACATTTTAATTGGATTGGCCGTCGCCTCATCGAAGAAAATTTGAATTAGAAAAATGACGTTCCGGACGTCGAGGGTAAAATTGTCATTTTGCCCCTCAAGCCTTAACCTTACCTTAATAAATGAATAAAGGCATTTTGATCAATTTCAATGCCCCATGACTGCCGAAAATTTGGAAAAATGATAGCCCTTGGATGATGTATTGATTGATATATGTACAAGTCTCAAAGGATGAAGAATTGACATTAATTGGATAACTTTTAAGCTACCATTCTTTATAATGGACTCTCAAATTTTGTGCATACACCCCTCTTCTTCCTCATGCTGCCGAACACCACCATCACCATAGCCATATTCTTCCTTTTCTTCTTCTTCTTCCTCCAGCCAAGAACTGTCCCTTCCGACCAAACTTTGCCACCGCCTTCGCCACTTCCGGCGACTTCCAGCCATCGAGTCGACCACTAACATCAAGCTCAGCCTCTTGCCGACTAGCTTCAACTTGAATCAATTCATTTGACCCACTGAGGAGCTCCGGCCAGCCATTCTCCCGAGAGTCGACGGAAACCATCGCAGCTGGAGGTAAGTTGCTGTTTGAACTTCGTAGGACCTCGAATCGTTTGAATCTTTCGGCCAAATTTTGTGGACATCAAGGGCACATGTATAATGAGTTATGGTAGAAATTTGAGCTACGTTTAATGAAGTCTTGACCCTAAATGGGTGTTGTGTTTGAAGGGCAAAAATTGACCAGTGGAGGACTTGGGAAAACCGACGCCGTTCGTGGACCATTTAACGTCGCCTTGAGCTCAACTTTTCGATGAGGCTTTTGAACTCCTAGAACTACATGTTAGCAAATAGATCAGTGGATAAATTAAGGATTTAGGATAGTTTAAGGGCTGATCAAGGGAGGTATGCACAGAATTGAAAATGCCCTGTTTCAGTTCTGTGCAAACCGAATTGTTGGGAGTTGTTAGGAGTTGAAATTGAGCTCAAATTTCATCATTGAGACATACTAGGATGTCGATGAATATGTCGTTGAGGTTTATGCTTCATGGATTGGTGAATTGAAGAAGAAAAATTGATAAATTGGATTGATTTCCAATAGGTGCGAGGCTGCTCTATTTCGAGATTGTTGAACCGAGTGATTAAAGTACTTAGAAGGAGATTTTTATTGAATTTAGCACAAGGTAAAAAGTTTTTAAACCTTGGCTAGGAGGATTGGACTCGATTGGGTGAATTGTGTGTGAATTAGGTTGGTTCTCGTGGATTATAGTGTGATCGTCCATTGTGCGTCCTCGTGAGATGTCGATGGCTTGAACGCTCGTTGAATACTTGTGCCATGAATTGATTGCCTCTTGTGAGTGATGAGATTGATTGCCTTGCATGCCATAGATATCTAGCTCGATGCATGAGCTTGTACTCGATCATGAAGTTTAAATTGAAATAATATCGGGCATGTTTTGAAACCTATGATACCTTGAGGCGTTGAGACGCAGGGTTGTGTGATGCGTTGAGACGCTGGGTTGAAATGGCCAATGCCCTCATGCTTTGAGACGCGAGACGTAATTTGATATGTGTCGACACAAGCTTGGAATGAAATTGAAAATCTGATGCGTTTACGCGGATTTGTCAATGGGATGGTCTGAGGCTTCCCAAATCCTAGTACTACATATTAGCAAGTAGATTAATGGATAAATTGAGAATTTAAGATAGTTTAAGGGCTGATCAAGGGAGGTATGCACAGAACCGAAAATGCCCTGTTTCGATTTTGTATAAACCGAATTGTTAGGAGCCGATAACAGTTGAAATTGAGCTCAAATTTCATCGTTGAGACGTACTAGGATGTCAATGAATATGTCGTTGATGTTTATGCTTCACAGATTGGTGAATTGAGCAAGGAAAATTGATGAATTGGATTGATTTCCAATAGGTGCGAGGCTGCCCTATTTCGGGATTGTTGGACCAAGCGATTGAAGTACTTAGAAGGAGATTTTTATTGAATTTAGCACAAGGTAAGAAGTTTCTAAACCTTGGCTAGGAGGATTGGACTCGATTGGGTGAATTGAGTGTGAATTAGGTTGGTTCTCGTGGATTATAGTGTGATCGTCCATTGTGCGTCCTCGTGAGATGTCGATGGCTTGAACGCTCGTTGAATACTTGTGCCATGAATTGATTGCCTCTTGTGAGTGATGAGATTGATTGCCTTGCATGCCATAGATATCTAGCTCGATGCATGAGCTTGTACTCGATCATGAAGTTTAAATTGAAATAATATCGAGCATGTTTTGAAACCTATGATACCTTGAGGCGTTGAGACGCAGGGTTGTGTGATGCGTTGAGACGCTGGGTTGAAATGGCCAATGCCCTCATGCTTTGAGACGCGAGACGTAATTTGATATGTGTCGACACAAGCTTGGAATGAAATTGAAAATCTGATGCGTTTACGCGGATTTGTCAATGGGATGGTCTGAGGCTTCCCAAATCCTAGTACTACATATTAGCAAGTAGATTAATGGATAAATTGAGAATTTAAGATAGTTTAAGGGCTGATCAAGGGAGGTATGCACAGAACCGAAAATGCCCTGTTTCGATTTTGTATAAACCGAATTGTTAGGAGCCGATAACAGTTGAAATTGAGCTCAAATTTCATCGTTGAGACGTACTAGGATGTCAATGAATATGTCGTTGATGTTTATGCTTCACAGATTGGTGAATTGAGCAAGGAAAATTGATGAATTGGATTGATTTCCAATAGGTGCGAGGCTGCCCTATTTCGAGATTGTTGGACCGAGCGATTGAAGTACTTAGAAGGAGATTTTTATTGAATTTAGCACAAGGTAAGAAGTTTCTAAACCTTGGCTAGGAGGATTGGACTCGATTGGGTGAATTGAGTGTGAATTAGGTTGGTTCTCGTGGATTATAGTGTGATCGTCCATTGTGCGTCCTCGTGAGATGTCGATGGCTTGAACGCTCGTTGAATACTTGTGCCATGAATTGATTGCCTCTTGTGAGTGATGAGATTGATTGCCTTGCATGCCATAGATATCTAGCTCGATGCATGAGCTTGTACTCGATCATGAAGTTTAAATTGAAATAATATCTGGCATGCTTTGAAACCTATGATACCTTGAGGCGCTGAGACGTGGGGTTGTGTTGCATTGTACCTTGATGCGTTGAGACGCTGGGTTGAAATGGCCAATGTTCTCATGCTTTGAGACGTGAGACGTAATTTGATATGTGTCGACATAGGCTTGGAATGAAATTGAAAACCTGATGCGTTTACGCGAATTTGTCAATGGGATAGTCTGGGGCTTCCCAAATCCTAGCACTACATGTTAGCAAGTAAATTAATGGATAAATTGAGAATTTAAGATAGTTTAAGGGCTGATCAAGGGAGGTATGCACAGAATCGAAAATGTCCTATTTCTATTTTGTATAAATCGAATTTTTGGGAGTTGATAACAGTTGAAATTGAGCTCAAATTTCATCGTTGAGACGTACTAGGATGTCGATGAATATGTCGTTGAGGTTTATGCTTCATAGATTGGTGAATTGAGTAAGAAAAATTAATGAATTAGATTGATTTCCAATAGGTGCGAGTCTGCCCTGTTTCGAGATTGTTGGACCGGGCGATTGAAGTACCTAGAAGGAGATTTTTGTTGAATTTAGCATAAGGTAAGAAGTTTCTAAACCTTGGTTAGGAGGATTGGACTCGATTTGGTGAATTGAGTATGAATTAGGTTGGTTCTCGTGGATTATAGTGTGATTGTCCATTGTGCGTCCTTGTGAGATGTCGATGGCTTGAACGCTTATCGAATACTTGTGCCATGAATTGATTGCCTCTTGTGAGTGATGAGATTGATTGCCTTGCATGCCATAGATATCTAGCTTGATGCACGAGTTTGTACTTTATCATGAAGTTTAAATTGAAATAATGTCTGGCATGCTTTGAAACCTATGACACCTTGAGGTGTTGAGACGTGGGTTTGTGTTGCATTGTACCTTGATGCGTTGAGACACGGGGTTGAAATGGCCAATGTCATGATGCTTTGAGACGCAGGACAGAATTTGATATGTGTCGACACATGCCTAGAATGAAATTGAAAACCTGATGCGTTTACGCGAGTTTGTCAATGGGATGGTCTGAGGCGTAATTACGCGGACCAAGCCTGAGGCGTAGTTACGCGGACCAAGCTTGAGGCGTTCTAAACGCGAGCGTGAATCAAATAGAGGCCTGGAAGGGTGGAATGCGTAACCTGATTTGGTAATGCGTACTTGATTTGAATGATGAGATATGATGCCACGATTGTGTGCTTGACACTCATCTGTATCCATATGTTATTTAATAACTGCTGAATGCTTCATGCGGTAGCTTGTGTATTTTGTTCATGATTGCATTCACCTGAGTGCACGGTCAGCCTAACCTAGGGTTAATACCTATCTTACTGAGATGTAAATCTCACCCGATTGCGGGACTACATTTTCATATCCTAGACCGTGAGGATGTTGCCGACCAGACTAGGTGACCCGAAAGAGATGTCCACGTATTTTAAGGAGTTCCCGAACGGACGGGGAACTGTGTATGTTAGGAAGTGCACTGTAGTCCGGGTCGATGAGGGTGGAAAGTACTGGAAGTCTCATAGGTTCGAGGCTTGGTTTCGGAGGGTATGAGAGGTTACTACTGGACCACTAAAGTCCTTTGAGGTACTTCGTAGGATTATTCCTAGTTGGTGTCATCCCACTAGGGATTCTGTGGAGTCAAGGGATTAGTAGCTGGTTCGAGGAATATTCCGGAGAGGACTTCAACCCTGGAAGACACCGACGAGGTCATTGAGATCGAAGCCTCCGATGACGACTTGATGGAGTAGTCAGCAAACGAGACGATGAAGGATACCGTAGAGGTACGCTCGGAGACTTTCTCGGAGTACGAGCCTACCGAGGATGCCAAGGAGACTGACGACTCCAGCAGCTCGACCTAGTGGTTTCCGTTTTCTGGACTGTTATTTTGTTGATGACCTCGATGGTTCGTTTTCTTTTGGAGATGTTAATGGTTGTCTTTTGAGTTGGCCTAGTTACCCTACCAACTAGCAAGATTAGTCTACCAATGCTTTTGTAAGAACTCGTGGGAGTTTATGTATAAATGTAACTATGGTGTCCTTGCTATCCAAGTTCCCGCTAATGTTTGTACGGAGGAATTTATGTTATCGCTTCCGCATGCGAACGATTTTTATGCATCTCTCAAAATATGACTCTTGGGACACGAGAGAGTTCGCTCGCAGGGAGTTGCGTGCCTGTGCCTGGGGCGCGGGGCGTGACATCAGCCATCATTAATATCTTACATTGATTCACAGAATGCGACGTCAAAAAGTAATTTTGGAAGTGCTTTGGTTAGTCGTAATCAGGCTGATTGCAATCACTGGATCATTGATTTGGGAGCCACGGATCACATGACATTTTCTCCTGATGATTTTGTCCATACTTCGGTGCCAGCGTGAGAAAGTATCTCAAATACTAATGGATTCACCTATCCGGTGAATATGGCTAGAGTTATTGCGATCTCCTCTGCATTTTCTCTCTTTAACACTTTACTTGTCACTTCATTATCAACCAAGTTAATGTCGGTTGGACAAGTTACTGAGGATTTGAATTGTGCTGTTATAATGTATTCTCATTTTTGTTTATTTCAAGATATTCTCACAAAGAAGATAATTAGGTGTGGTACTGAGAAAGGGAGGCTGTATTACATTGATGACTTCAGTTATGGGAGTACAAATCATGTCTGAAGTGCATTCGTTAGTAGAGAAAAATAGATATGGCGTTAGTATCGACGATTGGGACATCTATCATTTGGTTATTTGAAACAGTTACTTCCTGATCTTTTTTTGAATTTGAAGGATTTAGATTTATAATTTCAAACTTGGATATTGGCTAAGATCCATAGAGTTCCTTTTCCTATAAGTTTGAATAGAAGTGAAGTTCCTTTTTCGCTGGTACATTCGGATGTTTGGAGTCCATCTCCTATTACTATTGTTTCGGGATGTCGGTGGTTTGTGATATTTGTTGAAGACTGTACTAGGATAACATGGCTCTACTTGATGAAGAACAAGAATGAGATAGCCAAGAAATTTAGAATTTGTACTATGTTAAAGACCCAATTTAGTGCTGAGATTAAAGTTTTAAGAAGTGATAATGGCAGAGAGTACATGAATGAATACCTTAAGGAATACTTTCAACAACATAGTATGATCCAAGAGACATCCTGCTCCCAAATACCTCAGCAGAATAGAGTTGCGGAGAGAAAGAATAGACATATTCTCAAGACAGCTCGAGCTCTGTTGATTGAGAGTCATGTGCCTCAAAGATTTTGGGACAATGCTGTGATTACAACTATCCATCTTTTCAATCGAATGCCGTATAAAGTGTTAAATTTGCAAACACCATTGCAGACCTTATCTACTTATGTTCCTTTACTATCTATCATAACCATTCCTCCTCGAGTGGTTGGGTGTGTTGAATTTGTTCATATTTGGAAGAATCAGAAGATAAAACTTGAACCATGTGTGACATTCTGATTTCCAGTCAATTTCAGACTCATTAATGATAAATGAATCTAGAGATGTATTTCATTCGTATCTCGCTCGAATCTGATCAATTCAAGTAGACTGACCAAAAGGAAAAGGCTAACGCGAGACGAGGTTCGTGGACCTAGGTAACTCGGATAAGAAATGGCGCTTTGACCATAAGGATTGTCGAGGGGAAATTTAGAACCACAAAGAGGCCGATCTAAGAATGATTAAGGAATGCCTTGCGAGTGTCATACGATTGGAGTGCAGGTAATGCCGCTTAACCAACGTATGATTTGCAAATTTTTTTTTTATCGGACAGTGACGATCGAGACCAAAGAGAATAGTGATAGACCCTCATAATTACATAACAACCAAAGCCGTCACGAATTGACGAGCCCTAAACGTGATATGAATCACGGGATCGATACACGTAAAGTGTGCAAAAGTCACCCGTCGGTTCGAGATAGACTGGAACCACGTCTGATAGAGGAAACCATCAGAAACAAGTCTTGAAAATGAAATGGAGAATCAAGAATTCCAACGTTATTCGGATTGACCGTTGCCCTATCGAAGAATTTTGGAGTGAGAAAAATGACGTTCCGAATGTCAGGGTAAAATTACCAATTTGCCCTTCAAGCTTAAAGCCTTGTCCATGCATTTAAAGGAGGGCAATTTGGTCATTAAATCCACCCCAAGGCCACCGAAAATTTGAAGGAATATGGGCCATTGGATCAAGTTGATTGACAAGTTGGACAAGTGTTAATGGAAGGACAAAAGAGTAGTCATATCCCACTTTATTCAACTACCATTCTTCCCTTTGACCATGAGCCTTGTATATAGTCTTTTTCTCTCTCTCCTCACCTCAATTGGCCGGCCATAGAACCCCAAGAACCTCTGCAACCTCCTCTTCTTCTTCCTTTTCATTCTGCCCGCCGACAACCAGCCCGGCCGTCCCCGTTTGCTGCCCACGACGACCTCCTCCGGCCACCGCCTGACTACTGGCCATCGCCTGACCACCGGCCGACCATACCAACTTAGCTCTACGTTTTGCTGACCTCCTCAAACTGGAAGCGAGCCATTTGGACCACCGAGGAGCTCCGGCCAAGTTTTTTCCCGAGAGCCGATAGAATCTGATTCAACCTGAGGTAGGTTCGATTTCTGACCCTTTTGAAGGCCGAAATGTTGGATTTTTGAGGTCAAAATTTGTGAAGATCTCGAAGACATGTATATTAATCCGTGGTAAAAAGTTGGGCTTGATTTGATGAAGTTTTGACCTCAAATGAGTCTTGTGAACTTGGAACAGAAACTGCCAGATTCTGACCTTAGGAGAACCAGCGACTTTCGACGGGTTTCCGGCGATGATTCGACTTCAAACCTTCGGTGAGACCCCTAGACCCTTAGATAGATATGTTAAGAGGTAGGATAATGAGTAGATGATGGATTTGAAGTTGATTTGGAATGGATTGTGCACGGTCTACATAGAACCGAAATGAACCGGTTCGGTTCTGTGCAAGACCGGTTCTGTTGTAGTAAAGAGCAGATGATTTTGAGTCCCAAATTGATGTTTAAAACATGTTAATATGATGAGAGTTGTGTTATGGAGGTTTGTGATTCATGGGTGGTTGAATTGGGCAAAGGAAATTGATGAATTGATTGGAAATTCTAGGTTGCGTAGTGAGTTTGACGTTAGACCCTTGGAACCGAATTGGTGAGGGCTCACGAGGAGAATTATTGTGGTGTCAAACGCAAGGTAAGGGAATTCTAAATTTAGGATAGGAAGATTGGACTCAATTGGGCTAGTCGAGGATTAAAGTGATCGATTTATGAGAATTTTCCAAAGGATAACTCTTGATATATCCTAAGTGGTTATAGGAGGGTTATGTGTGTCATTGTTTGTGTTTAAATCATTTGCCATGTTGAATGTCATTGATTGTCTTGCATGCCATGAGTATTTAGATTGTGCATGAATTGTACTTGTTGTTTTCTCTACGAATTGAATTGAGAAGCATGGCATGATCATAAGATGGCGAGGCTTTGAGGCGTACGAGACGCGGGGCGGGAGGTGGATACCTTGATGCGATCTAATCGCGGGACGGAGATATGAAGTGCTGATATTGGCTTGGAGATTCATTGGAACCTGATGCGTTTACGCGGGTTGCTAATGACTGTCTGATGCGTTTATGCGGATCGAGCTGATGTGATCTAATCGCAGGCTGAAGAATGAGGCAGGTAGGAAGAGGTGGTTGTGGTGAAATGGCAGGATGAGGTATGCATGATCATCTGAGTTTGACATGATGTCCTAGTTGTATGCCCATCATCTGTGTGTCACTATCTTTATTTGTCTGTGTCTATATGATTATGAGTTTGGAATTTTGGGATAGATGACTGCCTGAGTGGACGATTAGCCTGACCTAGGGTTGAGACTCTTTTACTGAGATGTGTATCTCATTCCTTTGGGGACCCCTATTTTTACAGATCCTGGGCCTTAGGTATGTGGCCTATTCGTTTTGGGGATCCCAAGTAGATGACGGCATATTTTGACGAGTTTTCTGATAGTCAGGGGAACATTTATGTGAGAAAGTATACAGTTGTATGGGTTGACGAGGATAGTCCGAACTGGAAGCCTCATAGGTTCGAGGCATGGTTTAAGAAGATCGAAGATGAGTCGATTGGGCCGCTAAAGCCCCACGAGGTACCCCAAGAAGTTATCCTTGATTGGTGCCAGACCGCCGGGGAGCAGGAGCTACTAAAGGGGTCTGTAGTTGGGTCTAGGAATGGACCGGAGAAGACCCTGACCTTGGAGTTCACTAAGGACGAGGTGATTGTCGTGGAGGCTACCGAGGAGGACCTCGTCGAGCCATCGCATGAGGAGACCATGGAGGATTCCATCAAGGTCCAGTCAGGGACCTTCTCGGAGTATGAGCCGACAGAGGATGCAGAGGATACAGGGGACTCCAGCAGCTCATCTTAAGTGTCCTAGTTTATTGGCTCGATCTTGTGATGACGACCCTCGACCATAGCTATTTTGGATGTTGATGATGGTCATTTTTTTTTATGTGCTTACCCCGTCGCCCCTTACCTAGGGATTGTAGTAGTCGGTATTTGTACGAACAGTATGTTATGATGTATGACAGTTATTATGCTATCCAGGTCCCACTTAACTTATATTTTGTACGGAGATTTATATGAGTACCACTTCCTCATGCTTTATATATATATATATATATATATATATTATCTCTCGACTTATTTGTGGATCTTGGGACCACGAGAAATGTGTTGTTTGCTTATAGGGATGTTCGCGTGCTCGACGGGTTCGGGGCGTGACACATGTGCATAACGATACTTGTTCTTGGGTTATGGCACACATTAGAAAAGGTATCGTTGCTACGATCCTTCCAGTCGGTGAACCTATGTCACTATGGAAGTCTCGTTTGTTGAAGCTGAATCTTTTTACCCGGATTTCAATTCTTCTTTTCAGGGGGAGACACATATAGGAAGGGTGAATTGGTGGGAGTTTCTAGTAGTTTGTTGTCCGGAGGAGTAGAGAAGATATTTTCTGAGAAGGCATTGTTGACACTTGATTTTCGATTAGTCTTTTTTCAGTTTATTTTTGAAAAATTCATAAAAAATTCATAAAAAATTAAAAAATTATAAAATAAATTTTGGTGGCCTTATCCAAGTCCAAGGGACCATTTTGACAAAAAAAAATAATTTTTCATATTTTCGTATTTTTTAGTATTTTAAAAAAATAAAAAAATACTCGAAAATTCAGAAAAATAGCATTTGAGGTCACAAAAATATGAAAAAATAGTCAATATTTTTATTTTAATTTCCTTTGTATTCTTGTCCTCATAAAAAGTTCAAATTTAAGTTTAATTTTATGTGTTCCTTTGTTACACGTATGATTGAATTTGGTAAAAAAATATCAATTGAGTCTTTTAATTTGCCATTTTGACATTTTTAGGGTCTTGACATTTAATCTGATTGTCCTTCATTGCAATTTAGCCCAATTATTTGCAAAAATGTCTCAATTGCATGAATTAGACAAAATTACATACTTAATTGTAATTTAGTCCTTGAATTTGAGCATAATGAAAATTACTTTCAATTCAAGGGCTACCTTTACCAATGAAGCCACTACCCAATGTTTTTCATCATTCTGAGTCAATTGACATAGGTGGTTGATCCAATTTGACTGTTTGAGCTTCCAATTTCGTAATTTCCCAAATTGCAATTACGGACAAATTTGGGGCTTTTATAGAAATTGACATGAACTTTTCAGCAAAATCATATTTTCAGATAATAATAATGTCTTAAGTTCGATTTTGAGGTTTAATTTGTGAAAATTCCCTGAGAATTAGGGTTAATTTTGGAAAATTAAGTTATAATCAGTTTTGACTGATTAGACCACTTGGTCAGACCGGTCGAACCGGTTCGCTACAGTATCATCTTCTTCCCAAGACTCTCGAGCAGATGAATAGTGTAAGGCCAAATTTTGATGGTAAAATTGACCGACCAATCGACTGCAATTGAAGATGCATTGGTGGGGGTTTAATTCTTCAAGTTATTTCCCGTTAATTGATGTCGGAATCGCGACCAATGGGTGCTAGAGGAAGACGAAATCGATTGGTCAACATTGCGGTGGCTATGAAAGTCAACATTCATAAAACGACTAAATTGAGCATTCATTCATGCACGCCGGAAGACCATTTGAGTTTGACGGAGTTGCTCATCGTCACCGTCACCGTTTAGATCAAATGACACGCACGATCACGTGCCATTTCAAGTTGATATACACCCCTCCCCCCGAACGGACGCCAGAATTAAAAAGGGTATATAGTCTTTTAAGACTGATTCTTGAAAAGGGGGCGGTTCATTCTATTAGAGGAGAATAATACAATCGAGAGAGAGAGAGAGAGAGAGAGAGAGAGAGAGAGAGAGAGAGAGAGAGAGAGAGAAAATGAGAGTGAGAACTCGCTCTCCGACCTCAGTCATCGAGAGCTTGAGTTCGGCTCATGAGTGATCGGTGGCGGCAATTAAGGCCAAACTGAACCAAAATTCCACTTCGAGAAGCTTGCTGGAGCTCTGCGGAGTCGATCGCACCAGTTCGTGTTACTTGTAATTTCGAAAAACGGTAAGTCAACCTTCGAGCTCAATCTCTGACCTTCAATGGCAGATCTTCATTTCGGTTTCATTCCTTGCAATTAATGTGTGCGTTTCGTATTTGTGGGATCACTGAGCATGGTCTTGTTCTTTGATTGCATTGAAATCGAGTCAAACCTCGCATTCGAACTCCGTCGCCATCGCCGATTTAGTCGAAGCTTCTCTAGGTTATCCTAGACCTTACCAGGTCAATCCGACCTATAGGTAAATGTTTTGGACTCATATAGATGCGATTATGTGAAGGAATTGACTTGATATGCTCTCTGTTATTTGATTAGAGTAGCCATGACCGAATTGTGTAAAGCTTGATTAGCTTATTTTCTAAGAACGATAGTGTATGATTTTGAGATATGTTGTGTGAAATGTTGAGACGAGTCGATTGGTGTAGGTCCTACTCGATTTCGTCGAGATTTCATCGTCAGATTATCGCCAGAGCCTCTAGGTTGTCCGTTGTAGATGAAGAATGCTCGAGGAAGAAGACGATGACATGGCGGTCAATTGATCAAAGGTGCTAACATGGTGCTGATGTGGCATGCCACGTTAGTTGAGCCGTTAGTGTTTGATTTGAATATGTTAGTCGATCTAACGATTTAGGTTAGGCCACGTGTAGGCTCGATGACTGTCAGATCATTTTTAAATTTTTAGTTTAATAATCGATTTTTGGAAATATAAATAATTCGGCAGATCGGACGGTCGAGGATTAGCTGAGTCATTCGATCGCGGCCATAGATTTAGGTAATCAGATCTAACGGTTAATGTTCAGTCGGCTTTTGATTTGGGCCGTAGGTTTTAGTCAACTAATCCAGTGGTTGTGGACTAGCCATGCGGTTCAATAGAAATCGTCGGATTAAAACTAAATAACCGAAAATAAAAATACGGAGAGGTGTCGTTTTGAAGCTTGGGTCTCACGAGTCCGGGTCTAGGCGGGGTTGTCCGATCTGAGTGCGTCGGGTCGACCTGGTGGGAGGATGGGTATATCGCCAGAATGTCGAGGTTGCTCATTCTTATTCTGTTCGAGAATTGGAGAAGCAACCTCATGAATAACCTAAGGTGGAGAATATACCAAGGGAGTAAGAGTTTCATGAATATATTCATTTATTGCTAATGGAGTAACAGTCGGTGTCACTATTTCTTGATGCACTGAATCTATAGCAACTGGCGCACACGACTCAGGTGCAACAACTGCATATGAAGGATATACAAATAGATCTTCTTTTGATAAAAATTGATGATATTCTGATGACGAGACAGATAAAGATCCAATATCCTTGAATCATAATATATCTTCATGAAAAATAACATCCTTGCTTACAAAGAAATGCCCTGTGGATAACTCCATAATATGACAACCCCTTTGTAGAGAATGATACCCCATAGAAATGCATTTAGTAGCACAGGGATCCATTTTTCTTCGAGAAACCACAGTTATTGCATAGCATAAACAACCAAACACCTTAAGATGTTTAATTTCTGGCTGCTTCCCATAGAGCATTTTAAAAGGAGTTTTCCCAACAAGAATCCTAGTTGGCATGCGATTAATCAAATAGGCTGCCGTGACCACACAATCTCCCCAACATTCTTCACGAATCGAAGCTTGATATTTGAGTGCTCGAGCTACTTCTAAAAGATGTCGGTGTTTGCGCTTAACAACCCCATTTTGTTGGGGAGTGTAAGTACAAGTGCTTTTATGAAGTATCCCTTGAGAAGATAAGAAAGATATGCACTCAGTAGTAAAAAACTCCCCCCCATTATCTATACGAATTTGATGTAAGGTCTTGTTGAATTGATTCCTAATTAGGGTTTGGAAATTCAACAAATAGGAAAAAGTTTGACTTTTAGATTGCATGAGGAACACCCAAGTAACACGAGTATGGTCATCGATAATGGTGAAGAAAAAATGGGATCCATCCCGATTTGGAGTATTGTGACATTCTGATTTTTCTGTCACTTCCAGACTCATTAATGAGAAAGTATCTAACGATGTATTTCAGTCGTATCTCGCTCGGATCTGATCAATTTCGAGTCGACTGACCAAGAGAGAAAGGCTAGTGCGAGACAAAGTACGTGGACCTAGGGAATTCGAATAGGAAATGACGCTTTGACCATAAGGATTGTCGAGGAGACATTTAGAGCCATAAAGGGCCGATTTAAGAACGATTAAGGAATGCATTGCTAGCGTTATACGATTAAAGCGCGGGTGATGTCGCTTAACTAATGTATAATTTATAAAATTTTCTTAAATCGAACAGTGATGATCGAGACCGTTGGAACTAGTGATTGCCCCTCACAATTACATGACAACCAAAGTCGCCATAAATTGACGAGCCCCAATTATGATATGAATCGCAGGGTCGATACACGTAACGTCTGCAAAAGCCGCCCGTCAGTTTGAGATATGCTGTAACCACGTCTGATAGAGAAATGATTCAAAAATAAGTCTCGAAATTAGAAAATGAAAAATAAAAAATTCCAACATTATAACTGAATTGGTTGTCACCTTATTGAAGAAAATTGAAATTAGAAAAATGACGTTCTGGATGTCGGGGTTAAAATTACCATTTCGGCCCTCAAGTCCTAACCTTGCCTATATAATTGGATGATGACATTTTGGTCATTAACCACACCCCAAGGCTGCCGAAAGTTGAAGAAAATGACAGCCATTGGATGAGCGATTGATTGACACATGGACAAGTGTCAAAGGATTAAGCTATGATGTGATGGAGTCACCTTTTAACCTTCCATTCAACATAGTTGACTCTTGAAATTGAAGTATAAACCTCACTCTCTCTCTCTCTTGGCCGAAACCCCCACTTTCCTTTGCCATATTCTTCTTCTTCTTCTTCCTTGCTGCCGAGAAGCCTGCTGCCCGATCAGTTCTGCTGCCACCGTTTGCCGCTGTCGACTGCCGCCTTCGACCACCACTTGGACCCGAGCTGACCACCTACTGCTTCCTCATTCTCTTACCAATGTTCTCCAAGTGGAAGCAAGCCATTCGACCACCTGAGGACCTCTGGCCGGCCAATCTCCCGAAAGTTGGCGGAAACCGTTGTAGCTGGAGGTAAGCCACAGTTTAGGCTTCATAGAACCCCGAAACCTTTGAATTTTTCGATCAAATTTTGTGGACATCTAGGGGACATGTAGACTGAGCTGTGGTAAAAATTTTGGAGGAATTTGATGGAGTTTTGACCCCAAATGGGTCTTGTGTTTGAAGGATTAGAACTGATCGGTTGAAGACCTGGAAGAATCGGCGCCGTTCAAGGACTTTCCGGCGTTGCCTTGGCTCCAAATTTTCGGTGACGCTTTCCAACCCTTAGAACTACATGTTAGCAAGTAAATTAGTGGATAAATTGAGAATTTAAGTTAGTTTAAGGGTTGATTAGTTGGGATATGCACAAAATCAAAAATGCCCTATTTCGATTGTGTGCATACCGGTTCTGTGGGAGGCTGTTGGTGACGGAAATGGGTTCCAAATTCATTGTTGAGACGTATTAGGATGTTAATTGATAAGTCCGCAAGGTTCATATTTCATGGATTGATGAATTGAGCAAGAAAAATTGACGATTGAAGGAATTTCCTTAGGTTGCGCGGCTGAGTTGTTCTTGAGCTATTTGGACCGAACCCTTGGAGTGCTTGGGAAGAGATTTTGTTGGTTTTATCACAAGGTAAGGGGATTCTGAACCTTTGATAGGAGGATTGAATTCGATTGGGTGATTTGTGTGCGAATTGATCGGTTCTTGGAGGTTATAATTTGGTTGTCCAATGTACGTCCAAGAAACATATAGAGGGCTTGAAGGTTTGACAATGCTCGTGCTATGAATTGATTGTCACATTTATATGTCAAATTTAATTGTCTCGCATGCCATGGATGTGTCGTTCGTCGCATGAGTTTGCATTCGAACGTGTGCTATGAAATGAAAAGAACTTGTGGCATGTCTGAGGAGTTGTGACACCCTGATGTGTTGAGACGCGGGGTTGTGTGAATGGATATCTTGAGGTGCGGGGTTAGAATTGAATGGCACCTTGAGGCGTACGAGACGCGGGTTGAGAAGGCAATAGTCTTGATGCTTTAAAACGCGGTACAGAATTGAGATGTGTCGACACAGGCCTGGAATGAGATTGAAAACCTGATGCGTTTACGTGGGTTTGTCAATGAGACGGTCTGATGCGTTTACGCGGATCGAGCCTGAGGCGTTCTAAAGGCGAGCATGAAAGTAAGGAGGTAGGAAGGGGTGGAAGGTGCAATTTGACTTGAATGTGTGCTTGAGCTTAATGATGTAATAAGATGCCTTGATTGCATGCTTGACATCCGTGTGTTATTTCACGATAGTTGAATGCCTCATGCAAGTTTATATAAATTATTTGTGATTGTAATTGCCTAAGTGGACGGTCAGCCTGACTTAGGGTTAGGACCCACTTTACTGAGATATATGTCTCACCCCATTGTGGGACCCCATTTTTTTTTTCAGATCCTAGGTCTTGAGAATGTGGCCAATCAGGTTTGGTGACTCGAAAGAGATGTCAGTATATTTTGAAGAGTTTCCTAACGGACAGGAGACCGTTTATGTTAGAAAGTGTATGGTCGTTTGGGTAGATGAAGGTGGCAATAGTTGGAAGCCTTACAGGTATGAGGCCTGGTTCCAGAAGATAGGGGACGTTTCTACAGGGCCACTAAAGCCCATTGAGATACTCCGTGGGGTGATACCCAGTTGGTGCCATCCTGCTCAGGATTCTATGGAGGCCGATGGATCAGTCACTGGCTCGAGGAATGGTCTTGAGAGGACCCCGACCCTATAGGACACTGATGAGGTTATAGTGATCGAGGCCACCGACGATGACCAGGTGGAACCATCAGCTGATGAGACGATGGAGGACATCGTGGAGGTTTGGAGACCTTCTCGGAGTACGAGCCCACTGAGGAGACTGAGGAGGAGACTAATGACTCCAGTAGCTCGATATAGAAGTTTCTGTTTCTGGTCTAATATTTTGATAGTGACCCCGATGCCCGTTTCTTTTTGAGATGATGATACCCGCTTCTTTTGGGAGACTGATGACCGTCTTTTGTATTAGCCTTGCCACTCTACTAACCTACCTATTTAGTTTGCCGTGCCTTGTATGAATACTTGGAATTTTATGTTTTATTAGTATTCTCGTTACCCAGGTCCCCTTTTTATCAGTGTACGGAGAGGTTTGTTTTTATCCCTTCCGCTTGCTATCGATATGGTTCACCTCTCGACCCCTGTGCATCCTGGGACCTCGAGAGAGAGTCGTGCTTACAGGGAGTCGCGCGCTCGTGCCCGGGGCGCGGGGCGTGACAAGTATGATAAGGGCCCTAGACATCCATATGAAGCAAGGAAAAAGAACTAGTAGTTCGAGATGTACTATTTGGAAAATATGTGCGAGATTGTTTTGCTAGAGGACAGATTGAACATTTCTTATTAGGGAACCAAGCAATATGACCCAAACGTTGATCAAAAAGAAGATTTTTATTGCTGGTGGTTGCATTACAATAAATGCTATTATCAAAATCTTTTGGGATACTGATCCAAAAATATAGTCATTGCGCAACTCTATCCAAGCCCATTAGTTTGCCAGTCAAATTGTCCTGAAAGAAGCAATTTTCGAAACTGAATATGGCATGATAAGAATTACCCTCACAGGCTTTTAAAACAAACATAAGGTTGAATTCAAAATCAGGGATAAATAGAACATTCTTGAGTATGATATTCGGACTAAGATGCACAGTCCCAATTTCCATGACATAAATGATGTTCCTGTTCGGAAGACGAACTGACATGGAAGATTGTGATTTTTTGTGAACATGAGAGAATAATCGTTCATCACATATTATGTGATCATTGCCAACCGAATCAATTATCCATGCATCAAATGATATTGAATTCGTCTTGCAAAGGAAAGCACCTGAAAAACTTGCAACTGTGTTGCTAGTTTTCAACTGGCTCAGGACTTTCACATTAACCTGGTACTGATCATGAATGATAGTTTGATGTCCCCTATTAGTCTGTTGTGCTGGCACCTGGTAAGTAGAAAATTCTTGTTCTTTCCTATCTTTGTCATTTGGTTTTCCATGTAATTTTCAACAGGTCTCAATAGTATGCTGTGGATGCTTACAATAGTCATAGTATTTACCTTTATTTTTAGAATTTTGGCCCTCCCCTCCCCCTAATTTCTAAGTTGTCGTGCCACTACGAGGAGGATTGGATCCTCTATAATATGCGATTGACGTGGCTTGATAAGGGCCGCAAGATTTAGTGACATAGTGGGATGGATGGTAGCCATTTGATCCTCCTTTTTTATCCCATCGTCTGTTTGAAATCCTTTAGGGTTTCTTTCTCTTCTAGCTATCTTTTGGAACTCAACGAAAGCTCCTTTGTCCTCTTCTGCACAACCCGATCACGACGTCATGGTCGGTAAAGTACGTAAGACAATGAAAATCTTAGAGAGAGCAAAAGTGAAAATTTACCGTTAATTGATGAGGATGAAGAGGATGGTGGTGGAGTTGTTCAAGTTTCTATTTGTGTATTATTGAATGGCTAGTGTTTGGTAAACACATCAGTGATTTGTTTCGAAATCAAAGCAATCTAAGTCAACAGTGTTAACACAGAGATTTTGAGGAACAAATGCTATCCCTCTATGTTCTGTATATCTTTTTCATATCTTTTACAATGATCTAGGAGTTTATATATGCAAATAAAGAAAAAAAATCCTAAAATATATATCCTATAAGCTAGCTAATTACAATCCTTTAATCTGGCTAATTACAACTCATACATATCTTTTAACGAATCAATCTAACGCTCCCTCTCAAGTTGTATATAGGTGTCGTGAATGACCAGCTTGCCAAATGAGTTGTAGAAGATTTTGCTTGATACCGCCTTCGTCAAAATATATGCGAACTGATCTTCAGATCGAACAAATGAAAATTGAATCACTTTGTTATCCATGTTTTGCTTGATAAAATGACGGTCCATTTCAACATGTTTGGTGGTCATGCTGAACTGGATTATGTGAGATGTCAATTGCTGATTTATTGTCACGAAACAACTTCAATTCGGCTCTCGGACCAAACCAATCTATAATATTAATTTCTTTAGCCATAGAAGCTCACACAACCCTTTAGCTATCTCTCGGAACGAACCCAAACTCTAACAATACTCACCGCTGAGAACTAGTGACTCCAGATATTCTGCAGAAAGCTCAAACCTGCAAAGACTTTTGTTAACAATACTCTTCTAGGATTTAGGGATTACTTGAAATCTCGCAGAAAGCTGAATCTGAAGACTATTCTTTTGACATGGGTGGTGACATTCTGGGATCAAGGGACTCTAGATATTCTGCAGAAAGCTCAAACCTGCAAAACTTTTGTTATCAGGAATTTTTTTGGGATTTAGGGATTACTTGAAATCTCATAGAAAGTTAAATTCTGGAATTGTCATTCTGACATGTGATGTGACATTCTGAGATTTGGGAACACCAGATATTCTGCAGAAAGCTCAAACCTGCAAAACTTTCATTGTCAGGATTGTTCTGGAATTTAGGGATTACCTGAAATCTCACAGAAAGTTGAATCCTAGGATTGTCCTTCTGACATGAGAGGTGACATTCTGAGATCTGGGGACTCCAGATATTCTGTAGAAAGTTCAAACCTGTAAAAAATTTTGTTATCAGGATTGTTTTGGGATTTAGGGGTTACCTGAAATCTCATTAAAAGTTGAATTCTAGGATTGTCCTTCTGACATGAGAGGTGACATTCTGAGATTTGGGGACTCCATATATTCTGCAGAAAGTTCAAACTTGCAAAAACTTTTATTATCAGGATTATTTTGAGATTTAAAGGTTACTTGAAATCTCGTAGAAAATTGAATCCTGGAATAGTACTTCTGAAATGGGAGGTGACATTCTGAGATATGAGGACTCTAGATATTCTGTAAAAAGCTCAAACTTGCAAAAACTTTTGCTAACAAGATTATTTTGGGATTTAGGGATTTTCTGAAATCTCTCAGAAAGCTGAATTTGAAAACTGTCCTTTTGACATGGGCGGTGACATTCTGGGATCTGGGGACTCTAGATATTCTACAAAAAGCTCAAACCTGCAAAACTTTTGTTATCAGGATTTCTTTTTGGGATTTAGAGATTACCTGAAATCTCACACTAAGTTGAATCCTTGAATTGTCTTTCTCACATGGGAGGTGACATTCTGAGATATGGGGACTCCAGATATTTTACAAAAAGCTCAAACCTGCAAAAACTTTTGTAATTAGGATTGTTCTAGGATTTAGGGATTACCTGAAATCTCGCAGAAAGTTGAATCCTGAAATTGTCCTTCCGATATTGGGAGGTGACATTATGAGATTTGGGGACTCCAGATATTCTGCAAAAAACTCAAACCTACAAAAAATTTTCATTAGAATGTATTTTCCTAAGATATGGGGTTACTAAGGATCTTGCATAAAAATAAACTTGGAAGCTCTTCATTGCCGAGCAAGGTATCCTTCTTTGAACTGGGGCTACCATGAGTCCTGCAGAAGTTTAAACCAAGAAAATAGCGTCCTGGGATCTAGGGTTACCAGGAATCCGTCAGAAGCTTAGTCATACAAATTGTTCTTCTTAGAGAAATGCATCATTCTGGGACTTGGAGTCATACCATGAGTCATGCAAAAATTTAAACCAAAAAAGATAGCGTTATGGGATCAGGGGTTACCAGGAATCCAACAGAAGCTTAGGCATACAAATTCTTCTTTATAGAGAAAGGTGTCATTTTGGGACCTGGGGTTACCATGAGTCCTGCAGAAATTCAAACCAAGAAAGATAGCATTCTGGGATTTGGGATTACTAGGAATCTAGTAGAAGCTTAGTCGTATAAACTCTTCTTCTCAGATAAAGGTGTCATTTTGGGACCTGGGGTTACCATGAGTCCTGCAAAATTTAAACCAAGAAAGATAGCATTCTGGGATTTGGGGTTACTAGGAATCTGACAGAAGTTTAATCGTATAAACTCTTCTTCTCAGAGAAAGGTATCATTCTAGGACTTGGGGTCACACTACGAGTCATGAAGAAATTTAGACCAAGAAAGATAGCATTCTGGGATCTGGGTTTGCTAGGAATCCATCAGAAGCTTTAACCAAGGAAGGTTATGTTCCTATGAGATGTAAGGTCACCAGGATCCTGCAGAAGCTTAAACAAGCAAATTTTATTTACCAAGAAATATGTTCTTTTGGGATCTAAGGTTGCAAGAAATCCTGGAGAAGCTCAAATTTGAAAGTTATTCTTCACAAAAGAAGTAGCATTCTGAGGTCTGGGGATGCTAGAGATCCTACAAAAGCTTAACATGTAAACTCTTTCCTACTAAGAGAGGTTGTGTTCTTCTAAAATCTGGGGTTACCGGGAATTCAAGGATTCTACAGAAGCTCGAACATGTAAACTTTTTCCTACCAAGAGAGGTTGTGCTTTTCTGAAATCTGGGGTTACTAGGAATTCAGGGATTCCACAAAAGCTCGAACATGTTCTTTCCTACCAAGAGAGGTTGTGTTCTTTTGGGATTTAGGATTACCAGGAATCCTGCAAAAGCTCAAACATGTAAATCGTTTCTTATCAAGGGAGATAGAAGCCATTCTAGGATCCGGGATCACCAAGAATCCTGCAGCAGCTCTAATATGAAAATTTCCTCACCGAGAGAACATTAATGGTCTTTGAGTGATATCTAACGTCAAACTTACAGCACTTTATGACTTATATCGAAGTCATGCAAAAGTTTCAATAAATCCATTATGAAGCCGGAGGTTATCCAAAACAGCTTGCAACAGACGGAAGTGATAAAAAATTCCTAATGGAGAAAGTTTGAATCAATCAATCTGAAATTACCAAAGGAGTTTGGTTAAAATGCCCATTGGAGTATTCTCATCAAATAGGACTTCTCACCATTTTGAGATAATGGTATTTTATCAAGAATGCACTTGAATTTTCTATCAAATATGTACCTAGGATTCGGGATCATTCGTAGTACATACATTTCGATTGATCAGGAGGTCTTCTGAATGACCGTAATGTTGGGCTTGGACACGGTTTCCAAGGGAGACTCATAAGTGAGCCAAGGCTATTGAACCAAAGATTTTCATCATCTGCTCCGGGCTTACAAGTTAAGAAACCTGTAAAAATGAGAAAGGAATAATCGTGCTCGAACTTCTTCGAGCTAAGCTCAGACATTAAACCCTACGTTAATCCAGATGCTCTAATTAGAAAAGGCTTCTCAGGGTCGTAACGTAGGTAGGATTGGGGATTGAAAAAAGCTTATTTTTGGCCTAGAATACGCGAATGGTTTAACTTTGGTGATCATTGCAAGTTCGCTGCTGATTTTATCCCTTCTGGTTCAAAGAACGTCTTCAGACTTCAAAGTATACTGATAGTCTTTAGAAGGCATCGTCAGTCTTTTGAGAACACTCTTTATCTTGGGAGAGTATTTATGATCTTCGGAGAATATCATCAGTCTTCGAAACACACATTTATCTTTAAAGAACACCTTTTTCATGTTAAGATGGCGTCAGCATCTTGTCTATGCTTTCGTCATTTGGATGTGACGTAACTTGGGAGTATTTTTCATAGTCTAGCTCCCATGAGATGTTCTTTACTACCAGATCTCACTAGTGACCTATATAAAGATATCATGCCCTCTTTTGGCATTTACAAGATGAAGCACATGATTCACAAGTGTATAAGTACTTGGATAGGCATTGGTCTTACTTTTACTAGGCACTTTGCTTTTTCTTTGATGCCCAGAATTGGATTTTTCTTTCTTTTTTTCTTTTTTGCATCTTTTGTTGAAATTCCATATTTTCCTTTCTCTTGGGAACTAAGATTTTCAGATGAGTATGCTAGATGTACAACTTGAATCTCAGCACGCTTAAACATTGGTCTAGGAATTTTTCATAAATCCTATCTCTTGAACTCATCTATTCTTGAAGTGATGTCGCTTCCGTTTTGGAATATGCAATGATCACCAACGGGTTTATGAAACGAACGTATAGGCTTAACTGGGCTGTGAAAAGGGTAGAGGTGTATAGGATAGATGTGGCATTCTGATTTTCCTGTCATTTTCGGACTCAGTAATGGGAATTGTATCTAGCGATGTATTTCAGTCGTATCTCGCTCGAATCTAATCAATCTCGAGTTGACTGACCAAAAGGGAAAGGCTAACGAGAGACAATGTACGTGGACCAAGGGAACTCGAATAGGAAATGACGCTTTGACCATAAGGATTGTCAAGGGGACATTTAGAGACATAAAAGGCCGATCTAAGAATGATTAAGGAATGCATTGCTAGCGTTATACGATTGGAGCGCGGGTGATGTCGCTTAACCAATGTATAATTTGCAAAAGTTTCCTAAATCGAACAGTGACGATCGATGCCATCGGAACTAGTGATAGACCCTCACAATTATATGACAACCAAAGTCGCCATGAATTGACGAGCCCTAAATGAAATACGAATCACAGGGTCGATACGCGTAACGTCTTCAAAGGCCGTCCGTCAGTTCGGGATAGACTGGTACCACGTCTGATAGAGAAAACGATCAGAAACGAGTCTTGAAATTTGAAAATGGAGAATCAAGAATTCCAACGTCAGATTTGGATTGGCCATCGCCTTATCGAAGAGTATTGCAATGAGAAAAACGATGTTCCGGAAGTCGGGAGTAAAATTATCATTTTGCCCCTCAAGACCTAACCTTGCTTATATAATTGGATAAGGGCATTTTGATCTTTTAATCACCCCCAAGGCTGTAGAAAAAGAGAAAGGATTATGGCCATTAGATGAAACTTGAATGACACTTAGGACAAGTGTCAATAGATTAGCTCAAGAGTGGTCATGTCTACTTTTTCACAACTACCATTCAGCCCTTTGACCTTGAGACCTGCATATAGCTCTCTTTCTCTCTCTCTCTCACCCCTCATTTGGCCGACCATCAACTCCCCCGAACCGAGAGTCTTCTTCTTCTTCTTTTCTTACTCGCCAGCTTGCTGCCCTGTTCCGATAGACTCACTGTTCTGGCCATAACTTTTTCGTTTGATGGTCGATTGAGGTAGAACTATCGGCAATAAAAAGCTTATCGTCTTGCCATTCTAACAAGGTATTATGGGTTCAAATCCACCCAGCCGTTTATCCCGCAGAGCCGTTTGAAGGAGCAAAGGTTAAGCTGGTCAGTTTTGAATCCAAGAGCTCCCAGTCGACCAGTCCGACTGCCTCACTATTTTGGTCATATCTTCTTCGTCCGATACCGGATTGAGATAAAACCACTGCCAAATAAAATCTTATTATCTTATCTTTTCATAGACATATTATAAGCTCAATTTGACCCAATAGATCTTCCTGTGGCTCGATTTGAGTGGATAAAGGTCAGGTGAGGTCAGATTCTGATCGGTTTTGGGGAATGACCTGTTTCGGGGTCTTCTGGACTTCAATTGCTCCAAATTTTTAGTGAGGTCTTCTACACTTATAGTATTAAGGTTGGGTAAGCTGTGGTAAAAAGTTAGGATGAATTTGATGGATTTTTGACCCCAAATGTTTCTGTGATTGTTGGACAGAAACTGTCGGTTTAAGGACTTGAGGAAATCGACGACTTCCAAAGGGTTTTCGATGACGACTCAGCCCCAAATCTTCGGTGAGCCTCTTAGACCCTTAGATATACATATTAACAAGTAGGTTAGTGTTTAAATGGTGGATTTGGAGTAGTTTTAGGGCTAGAAATCCTCAGTATGCACATAACCGAAAATAGCCTAGTTCTGTTCTGTGCAAACCGGTTCTGTGGATGCTGTTATGGGTTGGTTTTGAGTCTCAAATTCATCAATGAGACATACTAGAATGTTGAGGATCATGTTATTAAGGTTGATGGTTTATGAATGGGTGAATTGAGCAAGAACAATTGACGATTGGTTGGAATTTCATAGGTTGCGCCGCGGGTTTGGTCTTGGACCACTTGGACCGAATTTGAGGAGGTGCTTGAGGAGAGAATTTGTGACATTAAGCTTGAGGTAAGGGAATCCTAAATCTAAGATAGGAAGATTGGATTCGATTGGGCAAGTCGGGTAAATTTTTGGGTGATTCTTGGAGGGTTTCAATGTGATTGTCTATTGTATATCCTAGGAGGGTGCAGATGACCCAAATGTTTGATCATGCTTGTGCATTGAGTGATTTGTCGCATTTGAGTGTTGAATTTGATTGTCTTGCATGCCATAAGTGTATGATTGGTGCATGAGATTGCACATGGTCTTGTGTGTGTGAATTGATTCGAATTAATGGCATGTTTGAGGCATGATAAGACCCTGAGGCGTATGAGACGTGGGGTGGTGGAATGAATACCCTGAGGAGCTGAGGCGCGGGGTTGGAGTGTATGGCACCCTGATACGTATGAGACGCGAGGTTGAGAAGGCCACAGTTCTGATGCGTTGAAATGCGAGACGGAGTTGTGATGTATCGACACTAGCCTGGAGTAACATTGAAACCTGATGCGTTTACGCCGATTGTCAATGACGGTCTGATGCGTTTACACGGACCGAGCCTGATGCGTGCTAAATGCGGCCGTGAGAATGAGGTAGATGTGAAAGGTGGAAGTGGTGGTGTGACAGTGGAAGTGGTGGTGTGACATGGCGGTGTGTGCTTGATCTCAGAGATGTGTTGTGATGCCATGTCTGCCTGTTTGACATCTGCATGACTGTTGATAATTGAATGCCTCATGTGTTTATTTGCATGAAACGCTGATGTTTATGATTGCCTGAGTGGACGGTCGGCCTAACCTAGGGTTAGGACCTACTTTACTGAGATTTATATCTCATCCCGTTGTGGGCAACATTTTCAGGTCCCCGACGAAGAAAATCGAGTTTTCCATGGATTGGCATTTGACGAAGTCATAGGAGGAAAATAAAGACTTCCCTTTTGTGACCTTAGGGTTGAAAAATGATACTCTTGGAGATTTAGATTTGTAACCTCTAAGTATGATTGACCTTTATAAAAGGGGTACCCTTGTGTCCTTAGTCATCATATGTTGCTGTATTTGTAATGGAGTTGGCATCGCTTTCGTATGATGCTTCATATAGAGTTGTAAGTTAGTGGCCGTTGGATCTTGGAGCTCATTAAAGGTAACGATGAAGGTGGGATGCTCGCGTGCCCGCCGGGCTAGGGGCGTGACATCCCTGTTTGAGTGGTATCAGAGAGAGATCAACTCGATCCAATCTGATTGAGACTTGGAGTGATAAGAAGCGATGACTTGAGGATAATTAGGTAGTGAGACCTTGAAGGGATAAGCATGCATTGCTGAATCTAGAGGACTGTAGGCTTGAACTTGTGTAGTATTCTAATGGTCCTAGTGCCGATTTAAGGGATGATCTTGAGTGATATTATGAATAAGGCTCACAAGGAAGTGAATAGAAATTGAGGAGTCATAAGCTTGGATTTGGGGTTTCTAGAGAATAACTTATGAATAAAGGATCAATTGAAGTGTATGATTGTGATCTTGGTTTGTCAATGACCCAACTTGAGGAGCACGAGTTATAAAGAGGCGACTGATGTTAGTGAATTCCGGCTTGAATTATGTGATATCTTGGTGGTTTAGTTATCGATTGCTATTGACAGTCTTTGATGATATGAGATGAGATGCATACAAGGGAGCGGATAAAGAATATATGGATTAAAGGCCAGACGTGATCGAATGCTTATGGATTTGATTTAGTTAGTGACTCCACTTGAGGTACATGATTGAATATAGGCAATTGATCTGTGAGATGTGACGGTCATTGGTGGAATTAGAACGCTTCAATGGATAGGAATTGATCTGAAGGCGATTTTGATATGACAAGTGGTGAGGATAGTCATGCTGTGCTTGTATTTGTGGCTTTGAAATGAAAGTTGATGAGGGTGCAGCATGAACTTATCGCTGTTGGACTTAATAAACTGTCGCTTGGTATGGGACAAGTTGATGGGATACCTATAAACTGTAATGAAACGTGGTATGAGACATGTAGAACGAGGCTTTCTCCGTAGATGTATGACTTGGGACAACCTGCAATGGTCAGGTCTAATAAGGGCGGGGAGTGATCGCCGGGACAGAGAGGTTCGGACAAGGAGCGACTCCTAGCAAGCTTCTAAGATGGCAAGAGGTAGGAATGACCCAAGTCATAACTTAAAATGGAAAGTCTAGGTATCAGGTCGAGTCTAATTGTGGTTAAGAGATGTATGGCACAAGATTGATCCTCGATGATATTCAAAAGTGGCATGACATGTGAAATGATGCATGTGATTGGCATAAATAAAAGCTCTGTGCTTGGCGGTGGACGTCGTTTGAAAGGAAAAGTGATGTTTATGATTGGCTTGTTGGGCATGTTTTGTAATTGGCATCGTATGATTGCCTTGGCCAAGGTCTAATTGAGAGATTAGACGGCATAGGGGGTTTGTATCCTTTGAACTAATGTCTTCTGAAATTGAGATAACATGTCGAGTTTGTAATGAAGTGGCAGATGCCTTATGCTTCGAGTTTGGGCGATTGACTTATAAAAGTAACATCTTGAATATTTGCTGGTTATTGGCCTAGTTGAGTTTTAGCCTAATTGAGGCTTGCCTAGTGATGACTATTAATTGAGAAGTTGCCTTATGGAGGCTGGTTTGATATGTGGCTGCTGCTTAAGGACGATTTGAAATCCTTAGATAATTGGCAATTAGTTGAGAGTTGCATAGGGACCACAGGATGGTTGCTTGATGGTGATGAATGATGAGATGAGCAGCCTAAGACCACTAGACTTGAATATATGACTTGAGTTTTCGATTCCTGGAGGGAATCATAGTGGTTCAAGTGACTTGAGAACCTAATAAGGTCGAACGACCAAGGTATGGTCGTAGAAGAGCATTGGGCTCGAGTATACATGGTATGGAAGATTTGGGAACTGACATGGATCATGAGAATTGAGTAAAGATGGGCGATTAGAGTATGAGTACCAAAAGAGAATATGGCTTGATCTGTTAATCGTACATGACCCAAGAGCTAAATGGGTCATGAGAACTTTAAATGGAAATGAGAAAATTTGTTGATTAAGCAAGCTCGAGGAGGAGCTGCCATGATTGTCTAAGTTACTATGGTGACAGATGCTAGTATTGATGAGTTAAAATGATGGAAGTCACGATAAAGGTGACTCTGAGTTAATCTTTTCTAAATTGAATGCGTGGGAAAGATCCCGAGAGTTTGGAAAAGCTTGTGAAACTATGTATAAGGTTGAGATTGATTGAGTCGGGTAGAGGGATGAAATTTGAAATTGTCTCTCTCTGGATTGAGGATCTTGGTAAGGAAACCTTAGAGGTTTTGGATGCACTAAGGAAATAAAGTGACCTCGACAGTTGTAATCTTAAGAGGCTGTTGATAATTAGTGGAAGGTCACCAGAGGAAGGATTTCCTCGAAGGCATGATATATGCCTAGACTACCCTTATTGAGTTATTCAACGGAAAGTATCCTTCTGAGATTGCTCGAAGGCAAAGGTTGTAGGGATCCTGATAGTTTTGTAAGGATCAGAGGATGATTGACCAATGTGAGACAGAGTTCGCAAGGTTGCCTAAATATGTTAAGAGTGGTCAAGGACCTTTTAATAAAATAAGTAAATCATTGAATGGATTGGAACTTGAAAACCTTATGGCTGGTTGTTATTTCTGATTTTGAGGAATAGTAATGGGACTCAACAAAAGAGGAGAATGATCTAAAGACTCATGAATAAGAGATCTCCTGCTCATGGATTACCAGCAAAGAGACGTTCATTATAAATATGGAATGTGCCTAAGAGAAATGGTTGATTACCTGGGCGTAAGACACAGGGTGGAAAATGGGTAGTCTATCTTTTCTGTTATGGAAGGAATCGAGGAAAAATCGGCATGTTAGTTTGCCTGAAATTAATGATTTCCTGGGATCAGTTGATTGAATCGGAAACATAAGAAATAAAATCATGAGTTACTGTTCCTAAAGAACAGGGCATTGTTCTTAATGGGCGATTGGACCATGAATTGGTCGTTGATGAAAAGGAAAGTGAACAGACTTGATAGTCCTGACTGGTTGTGATTCTAGTGAATGATTTAGTAAACGAAAAGAGCGCTTAGAGAATATTTGCAAAGTGAGTTGAGGTAATCGAATTGAGCATTCGATAAGTGAACTGGTGGAGACCAATGACGAATAGATATTGTCACTTGAGGTGACTAAATTATGGGAAGAAGAATGCCGAGTATGGTGACATCTACGTTCTAGAGTAAAACACCACCGTTGGCGCAGATTCCAAGATCGACGTCCTATGAAATAGGAATGACATAGTGGATTTGAAATAAGAGAATGCCATTGAAGTGTATAGCTTCCCTCGCATGGTAAGAGACCCTAGTGTGGAAGAAGGAGAAAATTCTAACTGTCTTGATATTAAGATGGAGTGTTTAGACTGGGAAAGAAGACGCAGAACTTGAATGATTCTTGAAAGTGAAATCTGAGAGACTCGTGTAGATAATGTTGAATTCTAGGATGATGTTGACATTCAGTGGAACGAAGAGAATTGGGATAAGGTCACATTAGCGAGTTATGGAACTCATAGGCTAAAACGCTAATGCTTCTCGAGAAAAGAGTGACAAGAATAAATAAAATGTTGTGCGGTCCTAGAGGAGACCCGTGACAACAGAGAGCCAAGGTCTGAGCTCTCAAGTGAAAAAGTGCGAGGAATAGTTGGAAGATTCGACACTTGGTAGAAAGAAGTTGATAATAGTCGAATTAAGTGCCCAAGAAATGATTGAGTTGGTTGTTACCGTCTTGAGAGACAAGGATTAGACTCATTTAAGGAGTCATAAGAAACATGAACAGCTTTTGAGAGTGTCCTATAGACTCTAAGGAGATGCTTATTATATGCTGAATGAGAAGAGCACGGGCTATGGATCTAATAAGGTAAGATTTCTCGATCGTAAAATCTCTGAGAAATGAAATCTCTGTAGAGCCTTAGAGGAGTGGAATGAGTGATAAATCGACTAGAGTCGATGTGGGTTGCTAGAAGTTGAAAGTTCCTGGAATTGACGAATTGTAATAGACGGACCATGGAAAGATTCCCCACAAGAGCTGTTTCATTGGTAAAATGGATTAAGGATGAGATGTAACACGAATGGGTGAATGAACGTGAAAAGAGTTTTCGAGGACTCGAGTTAAGTTGATGACTACGCTGTTTATGACAATTCCAATTGGAAATTGAAACGTATATGAGGGTCGCAATGACGTGACAAGAATGAAACTTGAGGTATAGCAAGGCAACCGGAAGTGGGCATTGCATATACATTGTGATGATAAGGCCATAGGAGTTGGAATGCTTAGAGCATGATTGGAGTGGGTTGCGAGTGTACTCGCGATAAAGTTGGGGAATGTTGTTTGAGTTAAAGAATGTTTCAAGGCTATACCTACTACAAGAGTATAAGGTAACAGTTTCCCGAGGGAAATTGAATAAGAGGTAACGCTGATACGTGAAACTGCTTATGAATATGAGAACGTAACATGTTTAAAGAAAGATCTTGAAGTTATGTGAACTAAAAGGGGTTGAGAGTAGGACTGCCTAAAGGGAATTGAAGGCGAAGCATGTGGAACGAAGAGATCACCCAGGTGTTGTTATAGCGATATTCGTATTGCTAAGTAAGGGTGAATAAGAGGTTGAGAGTAGGGACTGCCTAAAGGGAATTGAAGGCGAAGCATGTGGAACGAAGAGATCACCTAGGTGTTGTTATAACGATATTCGTATTGCTAAGTAAGGGTGAATTGTTTAGCGGATGCTTACAATTAAGAATTGAGCATTGTTTAATTGGCATTGGAGGGACGGATCTTCCCTCGAGAAATAAGAGATTCAACCTCTAAACTGGAAGTTGTCAAATGACTAATTGACGGCCACCGAAAATGCCTAACCTGAAGGCCAGAAGAGAATTGAGGTGTTGCCATGATCGAACATCGATAATTGAGGGGTTATAGGAATAGATGGAACCCTTGAGACCCTAGGGACGAAAGTACGAGTCCAGTATTGAGGGGAAACTTAATGAGATGACCTCATCAAAATTCGAGGGGAGGATTATGGTGTTCCTGGGGATGGCACAAAGATGTGCCAAGATACATATATATATTATCGATGATAAGGGTTAAAAGTTGAAATTTATCGATCATATAGTCGAGCACTAGACGTGTCGATAAAAGGGAAGGATATGACCACGAAAGTTGAAGGACCACTTTGATCTAAGGGAATTTTCGGATGGAATTGAGAATGGATTCCTACGGAAGTAATCATGTAATTGTTTAAGGAGTCGAGAGGGCCATAACTCGATTTGGATAATGGAGGGCAAATTGATAAAACCCTTGAATCTTCGTTGGTATGAAAGTAAGTTTGAAGGAGGCGATACACCGAATATTATGGACATTAAGGAGTGCATTCTGGCGAGGGCTTAGTAATAATGGTTATGGACAAATGAAAGAGATAATGTGAACGCTTGAGGATGAACTGCTGACAAATCTTACGAATACCAAAAGAGAATGAAGAGAAGCAAATTGGATTGAGGACTAAAGGAGACAAGTCCCAGGGGAAAAATGGTTTTGGGCTGGAAAGGACGAGTAAGATCGTCAAGCCATGAAAGGAATTATCCGAAAGAGTAAGGATGTGATGAGGCGCCGATACCCCAAAGGATTGGATTGATAGAAGGTTGCAAATTTTGAAGATGAAATTTCTTTAAGGGGGGAAGAGTTGTGATATTTTGATTTTCCTGTCATTTCCGGACTCAGTAATGGGAATTGTATCTAATGATGTATTTCAGTCGTATCTTGCTCGAATCTGATCAATCTCGAGTTGACTGACCAAAAGGGAAGGGCAAACGCTAGACAAAGTACGTGGACCAAGGGACCTCGAATAGAAAATGGTGCTTTGACCATAAGGATTGTCGAGGGGACATTTAGAGCCATAAAAGGCCGATCTAAGAACGATTAAGGAATGCATTTCTAGCGTTATACGATTGGAGCGTGGGTGATGCCGCTTAACCAATGTATAATTTGTAAAAGTTTCCTAAATCGAACAGTGACGATCGAGGTCATCGAAACTAGTGATAGACCCTCACGATTACATGACAACCAAAGCCGTCATGAATTGACGAGCCCTAAATGTGATACGAATCACATGGTCGATACACGTAACGTCTGCAAAAGCCGCCCGTCAATTCGGGATATACTAGAACCACGTCTGATAGAGAAACCGATCAGAAACGAGTCTTGAAAATTGAAAATGGAGAATCAAGAATTTCAACGTCAGATTTGGATTGGCCATCGCCTTATCGAAGAGTATTGCAATGAGAAAAACGATGTTCCGGACGTCGGGAGTAAAATTACCCTTTTGCCCCTCAAGACCTAGCCTTGCTTATATAATTGGACAAGGGCATTTTAGTCTTTTAATCACCCCCAAGGTTGTAGAAAAAGAGAAAGGATTATGGCCATTGGATGAACTTGAATGACACTTAGGACAAGTGTCAATAGATTAGCTAAAGAGTGGTCATGCCCACTTTTTCATAACTACCATTCAACCCTTTGACCTTGAAACTTGCATATAGCTCTCTCTCTCTCTCTCTCACCCCTCATTTGGCTGATCATCAACTCCCCCAAATCGAGAGTCTTCTTCTTCTTCTTATCTTACTCGCCAGCTCACTGCCCTGTTCCGACCGACTCACTGTTCTGGCCATAACTTTTTCGTCTGAAGGTCGATTGAGGTAAAACTAATGGCAATAGAAAAATTATCGTCTTGCCGTTCTAACAAGGTATTATGGGTCTAAATCCACCTATCCGTTTGTCCCGTAGAGCCATTTGAAGGAGCAAAGGTTAGGCTGGTCAGTTTTGAATCCGAGATCTCCTAGCCGAATCTTCTTCGTTCAATACCGGATCGAGGTAAAAATATTACCAAATGAAAGCTTATTGTCTTATCTTTTCATAGACATATTATAAGCTCAATTTGACCTTGTAGATCTTCCCGTAACTCGATTTGAGTGGACAAAGGTCAGGCGAGGTCAGATTCTGACCGGTTTTGGAGAAAGACCTGTTCCGGGGTCTTCCAGACTTCAAATTGCTTCAAATTTTCGATGAGGTCTTTTAAAATTATAGTATTAAGGTTGGATGAGCTACGGTAAAAAGTTGGAATGAATTTGATGGAGTTTTGACCCCAAATGGTTCTTGTGATTGTTGGACAGAAACTACTGGTTTAAGGACTTGAGGAAATCGGCGACTTCCAAAGGGTTTCCGGCGACGACTCGGCCCCAAATCTTCGGTGAGCCTCTTAGACCCTTAGATATACATGTTAGCAAGTAGGTTAGTGATTAAATGGTGGATTTAGAGTAGTTTTAGGGCTGGAAAACCTTGGTATGCACAGAACCGAAAATAGCCCGGTTCGGTTCTGTGCAAACCAGTTCTATGGAGGCTGTTATGGGTTAGTTTTGAGTCTCCAATTCATCAATGAGAAATGCTAGAATGTTGAGGATCATGTTATTAAGGTTGGTGGTTTATGAATGGGTAAATTAAGCAAGAGAAATTGGCGATTGGTTGGAATTTCATATGTTACGCGGCGGGTTTGGTCTTGGACCACTTGGACCGAATTTGAGGAGGTGCTTGAGGAGAGAATTTGTGACATTAAACTTGATGTAAGGGAATCCTAAACCTAAGATAGGAAGATTGGACTCAATTGGACGAGTCGGGTAAATTTTTGGGTGATTCTTGAAGGGTTTCAATGTGATTATCTATTATACATCGTAGGAGGGTGTAGATGCTTGTGCATTGAGTGATTTGTCGCATTTGAGTGTTGAATTTGATTGTCTTGCATGCCATAAGTGTATGATTGATGTATGAGATTGCACATGGTCTTATGTGTGTGAATTGATTCGAATTAATGGCGTGCTTGAGGCATGATAAGACCTTGAGGCGTATGAGACGCGGGGTGGTGGAGTGAATACCCTGAGGTGCTGAGGCGTGGGGTTAGAGTGTATGGCACTCTGATGCGTATGAGATGCGGGGTTGAGAAGGCCATAGTCTTGATGCGTTGAAACGCGAGACGGAGTTGTGATATGTTGACACTGGCCTGGAGTAACATTGAAACCTGATGCGTTTGCACAGGTTGTCAATGACGGTCTGATGCGTTTACGTGGGCGAAGCTTGATGCGTTCTAAACGCTGGCGTGAGAATGAGGCAGGTGTGAAAGGTGGAAGTGGTGGTGTGACATGGTGGTGTGTGCTTGATCTTAGAGATGTGTTGTGATGCCATGTCTGTCTGTCTGACATCTGCATGACTGTTGATAATTGAATTCCTCATATGTTTGTTTGCATGAAATGCTGATGTTTATGACTGCCTGAGTGGACGGTCGGCCTAACCTAGGGTTATGACCTATCTTACTGAGATTTATATCTCACCCCGTTGTAGGCAACATTTTAGGTCCCCGACGAAGAAAAACGAGTCTGACATCTGCATGACTGTTGATAATTGAATTCCTCATGTGTTTGTTTGCTGAAATGCTGATGTTTATGACTGCCTGAGTGGACGGTCGGCCTAACCTAGGGTTATAACCTACCTTACTGAGATTTATATCTCACCCCGTTGTGGGCAACATTTTCAGGTCCCCGACGAAGAAAATCGAGTTTGCCATGGATTGGCATTTGACGAAGTCATAGGAGGAAAATAAAGACTTCCCTTTTGTGACCTCAAGGTTGAAAAATGCTACTCTTGGGGATTTAGATTTGTAACCTTTGAAGTATGATTGACCTTTATAAAAGGGGTACCCTTGTGTCCTTAGTCATCATGTGTTGCTGTATTTATAATGGAGTTTGCATCGCTTCCACATGCATGCTTCATATAGAGTTGTAAGTTATTGGCCGTTGGATCCTAGAGCTCATTAAATGTAACGTTAAAGGTGGTATGCTCGCGTGCCCGCCTGGCTCGGGGTGTGACAATAGAGAAATGAATGCTTTTCGTCATCCTAAAGCACCTGATTTACCATAGGAGTTAAAATGATAAGCAACACAAGAAGATTGATGCTAGTCTGAGTGAGAGGATTTCTAACTATTTACCTTCTGATACTGTTGGAATTACCTCCATTTGACCCCAACATGGAGTGATTCTTGACAGGGGTAAAGAATGAAACCGCCATTCGAAGAGGGTTGTCGATGGTCACCTGTAGTGTTTATGATAGAGAAACGAATGCCCCCATCGTCTCAATCCATATAATCACTACGTATAACCCATACATCTGTAGGCAAGTTTTCGCTATCCTTTCCACTCCACTCATCTCTCAAGTGTATATAGGACGTATTTGGATTAGATTTGCCTCTAGTATGAGAAAACATCCTTTTGAACAGTTTAAACAACTCTTGTTGGAAAAACTTATTTCGTTTTATCCAAAATTTACCCTTAAAGGGGATTTATGATGCACTATGCATGTTTCAATCATGTTCGGATAACCTCCAAGTTTAAACATGAATGCCAATGACTTGACTGTGAGAATTTCACGTCTTTCTAGACATGGGAATTGAATGCATTCTAGACTCCTAGCAGTCTTAAAATTCTGGAAACAAGAATTCTGAAAGTTCTAAACCCTAAGAGATTAGGAAAATGGATACTTACCCGTCCATCGTGGTTAGGGCATCTTGAAAATATAAAAAGGAACATGTCAGTGCACGTTCTCAAATTTTCAGAAAATTGGAACGATACCACTTACCCTCAATCATGCACTATAGTGGAAGTGCGTAGAAAAATCTACCTGATACTTAACAACACAGGATGGTTAAGTGTTTTAAAATTTCTTGAAATTCTCAGTCTTTGCAGTGAAAGGACACGTACTTGGCCACCACGATGGTAGGTTCTCTTGATCACACATCCCAATCTGAATGCCAGTATGTAGATTACATAAATCTATCATTTGACTTATGGCGATTATCCTTCTGTCTGGTTAGGCAATGAATCCATCTCGATGACTCCGTTAATCTTTTGGACATATTCCATGCCACTCTTCAGAGTTCCTTAACCAATGAAGAAGGAAATTGTTATCAACATGTATGTCAAGGCATGCAGTGTGGAAGCGATACTCTTTACCCTCCACTTGGTTTTATAATCAAAGATCATTTCTTGAATGCTTGACTTCTGAAGCTGTTTTCTCTAACAATCATTTCGCTTTAAGTTTGAGTCGGCAAGTTCTTTTCTCTTGAGTCCTTTTGAGTGCCAGTAATTTCCTATTGAAATGAGGGTCAATTCATATTAAGACCAGGATCCTCGAAGATCAAATTGGAACGATAGAAAGTTACCCTTCACTCAAGTTTATATCTTGAGATTTGACTTTGATGTGAACGACTCATTCTATTACGTCCTTTGACTTTGTCGGGAATGAAATGTCACTTTTTCATCCGATTACGCAAATGATTTCCTTACCCCAGCTAGGCGTGACTTATCATGGCCAGGTAATGTTTGCCCCAGCTAATGGCTCTATTCATTTTTTCATTTTCATGCAATCCCTTGTCCAATTTGGGATATCTCTTATTTGGGTATTCACTTTACTTTTCACCTTCAGGGTGTCATCCTTTTGAGGTTTGAGAAAATCATTCGCTTCCGGTGTCTTGTCACTCGTGACCTTCCTTATGATATTCTCTTCTCATTGGATCTATGATGATGTCGTATGAACATATTCTGTCACAAGAACTAATTTTGCATTAGCAAATGCAAGGAAAAGAAGTAAATTGGATACGATACCCAACTACCCTTCTTTTGTCGACTGTTGCCATTTCTCTTTTGATCGAGTCCATTTCAATATTGTATGCTGATGTTGATAACATTTATCGAATCCCCTCATCCATGCTTAAAGGTGTTGGCAACATCAACAATCTATTTGCCTCAGTTGGGTGATGTCTACCTTGGCTAACAGCCTTGGTAGTTTCGTAGGTTCTCTCACAATTCTTTATCCAATCTAAGGAAGTCTTTGTACCTATACATGAATAAATAAATGTCTGTTCTTATTTGACTTCATTTGAAAGTTTAGGAATGCGATACTCCCTTTGAGGTGTTGCATTTCTATTGATCAAGGAAATTGTCTCTTTTGGTTGCTTTGTCCTAGTTGGGCATGTCTTGAAGTTTGTCGACTTTGGGCTTAGTAACTTGCTCCAATGTGCTATCTTGGTGACACATTAGAATCTTGCCCCTAGCTTGATCTTTTGAGGAGTGCTCCCTTGAATCTGCTTTGCTGATTCTGGTCGTCTATCTCAACCATCTAAGTTACTTATTGTTTTCACATGGCAATTTGGTGACTTCTCAATTACAGTTTCCCTTGAAATGTTTGATATTTCCTTATCAAAGGAAAGAAAGCTCATGTCTAAACGACATATAAAATTGACCATTGGAGTCGATACAAGTTACCCTTTCATCCATTGGGTCTTGACATTTTTCTTTCATTTGGATTCTTCTACCTTGACCTGTCAACATCTTTCAAAGAAGAATATGCATATAAATGATGCATGCATGACATGTATGGTGCAAGTTATCTCAGCTGATTCGTGTTTGCGACGAAAAAGGTATTCGTGCCTTTCACTTCATTTAGAGAAAGTATCTCTCTACCAGGTATGTCAATATACAAAGTTTGAATTCTTTTTTCTCAAATGCTCCTTTCAAAGAGACTCCTAATTGATGAGAAAATCATTTCAAGTTTTCTCGAGAGTTTTGTCCACAAATTAAGCCATCAGGATGCTCTTGAAATCATTTATTCTAAATGCGTGTGTGAGACACCATTGAAAGAGTACTCCCTGTTCTGTCATTTGAAATTGACTCTGTTCATCACCTGAGATGAAAAAGATAGGAAACACCATTTCCATATCTTATTGAAATTTTTTATGAACGATACGTCTCTTTTTACCAAGACAGATGACTATGTATCGTTCTCTTTCTTAGTTGGGAGTGTTGTTGCAATGGCCAAATGCCTTTTTTATTCAGTGGATGGACTCCATTCCAATATTTTTTATGGGTGATAACCACCATTCAGGGACTTGCCCCACGTATCATCACGGTAAATCTGATATCTTCGGCTTTGACATGTTTTTAAACAGAGAAATGATTTGCTCCCGGCTCCTAGCAATTGAGTACTCCATCTTCAGTTAGCTGGTTATATGCAGCTCCATCGTATCACACTAATGTATTTCCTATTGGTCGCGTCAATCACTTTCCTGTCAAGGATTTTGTCGTTTCGTGCTTTTCAGTCTACTCTGACATCTGTCTTAAACTTTCTCTATACATGAAAGAGAAATATGTCAGTCATTCATATGAAATGAAATCAAAATAATGGACAATTTACTCCCTTTAGTGACATCGGCTGATGGAACTCTATTGTGATTATCTGATGATCTCAGCATTCAACGTCCCGCGATGTTGGACAGTATTTGGTTTCTATCACCGCTCTTTTGAGGCTGGGTGATCTTGTGTCACTTTTGCTCTATCGATGTTCTTCAATCTGTTTAGAGTGAAAGAATAACGTTTGACAAATACTCCCTCTTGACTTCAAGATGAGCAACGATTATCTCTTCATGGTCTTTTCGATTTATCATGACCTCGTGATGCTCCTCAAGTATCCTAATACTCGAGATCCACAAGTGCAGATTTGTTTGTATTTTTGTACGTTTACACCTTGTAGTATTGCTTCATGATAAGCATTCAGTTTTCTTCATCCCTACATATAGAAAATGGGATGATCATTTCATATCTTGAGAGGATTGAAATGAGGAACGATGTACACCCTTTTGTGACTGAGTGATCATCAATCTCATTGTGAGAAACATGAGTACTTGTGCTCTTTGAGACGCGCTTCAATTGGTGATCATGCCATGTTGCATTCGCCTCATGCTTCGTGGGTCTAAACTTAAGTCAAAAGGTGTTAACCTCACATAATCATTTTATTTCACCTACATGACATGAGGAATGAATAAGTCAATTGTCGTACAAAAGCCTCTAATTGAAACGATTACAGATTTACTATCCCTAAAGTATATTTCATCAGCTCCCATCATTTTGAGCATTAAAGATGAAGGAACGCTCCTCAATGATCCCATCCATTCATTTTTTTACAATCACCTACAAGTGTGAGTAACCATATCAACCCACAAACAAATCAATTTAATTTGAAACGGATACATCCTTTTCAGCTTAGAGAGAGTTGATTCCAAATTAGGTTGCTCTTTCTCTATGTAGTATGTTTAGGGCTTATCTCAATCGACACTCATTGTCTTTGCAAATCCAGTGGGTGACATATGATAAAGACACATTTCTTTTCATCCCTTAGGGAAAATAACTTTCACTTCATTGGCCTTCAATCAGTTTGACCTGTTGATAAAGAAATAAAGGAACAAGTTAAGCATAATATCAGAGGTTTTTATTGGAATGATTATAGTTTTACCATCGTTCCATTGACATCTTGCATGTGATTAGATAAAAGGGTTCTCAATAAATGTCTGTCATGTGCAACCTGTCAGAAAAGGGAACACATTTAGCATTTTACATAGCAAAGTCATCTCTTACTGAGGTCGCCTCTCATATGAAAATAAGGCGACAATACACATCCCATAATCCTTATTTATGGGTTTTTGATGTATGCCATGATTTCAGATGAGAGGAGACATCATCAAAAGATTGATTCACAGTCATCAATCGAACGCCTGTTTAATTCTAAAAATTTTTGTAAGCAAATGGGGGCATTAATCTTGAAAGATTGATTTGTGTAAACCGTGTGATTCTTGTTTTAAGAAAACACTACAAAAAAAATGTGATTGGAAATCAGTTTTTAAGTTTGTGCCCCAAAATCTTGAATCGAAACTAGACATAAAAAACGTCATCTTAGTACATGTTTGAAAATTTGGATAAACCATCTATTCCATAGGGACGACTTAGACGTGTTTCAACTTTGTATCCAAAATTTATTGCAAAAAAATTCCATTTATAAATTTGAACACCCGGGGCATTCGATTGATTCCCATGAATTCCTAGCCAAGAAATTTTACTAGGAAATGAACAAGTAGAGGGAGAAATCATATTCACAGTAATCAGCGAGATTTTTTTTTTTTGTGGTTTTAGGTATATCAACCTTTCACAGACATACGCATGAGACAAGTGGAGGGTATACTCTAAAAATCAAAAGATCTGGTGAGAAACATATGGCTTAGGCTCCCACGATCCAAATATGGCAGATTCCTCCCTAAGAGTATCCACCCAAGAGGGCTATATATCACTAATTTGGATTGTGAGCGGGAACGAACACGAAAGTCTCAAGTGCCATCAAACACGAGATTTTTTTGTATCTTTTCCCTATCTAAGGTAACCTAGAGGTGGTTGCAGTCGGGGTTTGACCGCCAGTGTGTGCGATGTGTTGTGATCATCATGAGGTAAGGTCATGCACAATAATTTGTATCAAACACCGCTTCAATAAATGCATAAAAATAAACCTACAATCCCAACTCCAACCTGCAGGAAAGATGTTAACAAACACTCCACCTTTTATTTCTCCAATCTGCAAAAACATCTAACACAATATTTAGGATACGTAACTCATCTTCGAGAGCATCTGCAGGAAACAAAGTTAGATAAGCCAATCAACCTTTTAATCGGCTCAAGTCCTCTAAAATTCATAACTAGAGATTCTGATTTGAAAGAAGTCCATAGTGGAGTCGCCAATTTGTCACGACTCGCCTTTTCGAGGTGTGCTAATGGGCCGTTCTGTCTGGTCGGACGCGGGCCTCTCTCAAGGCTCGTTACCCAAGTCGCAACGGCAGTATACGTGGTCGACCTTTGGTGTGGTTTGATGACATGTGATGTGTGTACATGCTAAGGAGTTGCCACCAATTGTTCTACGGAGGGTACGATTGGAAACCCTATCGAATAGTTAGGAGCATTCTATTCAATTCTGCGAAAATCAGATAAATGTGATCGGGGACTTTGTTACGCCAACTATCAGAATTGGCGCCATTTCGGCACCTAAGTCGAATGATTTATCTAACCTAAGATTTCATGCTGATGAGTGAGGTGCGAACCCTAAAACTAGAAGTTCATGCAAATAGGAATGACTATCCTAACAACCACAATCAATAAAATGAGTGCGCAAATCAAAGGTCCAATACGTGCGGATAAATCACATGAAAGTAGCATGACATCTCTGGTAAGGCCCCATTAGCCTAGAGAAATATCAATTAAGGCCCATGAGTATTTTTGACATGATTTGCCCTTGAGGGGCAAAATCGTAATTTTGAAGAGTTTTGGGACAATTTGCCTAAGAAAGGTAAAATTATCATTTCAGATGAAACATGGAGTCAAAATATGGTGGAAATAGGATTGGTTACCAAGCCAGTCCATTTCCTATTTTTTATGAATTTTCTAAATTTTTTTGGAATTTTTAAAACAATTTACCCTTTGAGGGGTAAAACCGTCATTTTAGAAAGAAGTGAGAAGTGAAAATCCTAAATAGAAGGATTGGTTGACCACTAGACCCAAATCCTAATTTGAGCAATTTTTATGGCTCGATCGGAATAAGAAATACGATTTACCCTTTGAGGGGTAAAATCGTCATTTCCAAAAAAAGGGTGAGATTAGAAAACCCAAGCATAAGAATTGGTCGCCTAACCGACTCTAATTCTTATCTTGGCATTATCTACCTATCTTGCTTACAAGATAGAGGTGACTTACCCTTAATAGGTAATATCGCCAATTTTCATATGAATAGATAAGAAATCCTAAAAATAGGATTGACTAGTTGTCTGTGGTCAATCCTCAATTTTTGGAAATTTTTGAAACGTCTAGGAATTTTTCATAATTTTCTCACATTTATTTTTGATTTTTTAGAATTTTCTAACATTTTTTAGAATTTTTTAAGATTTTTTGATTTTTTATTTTTTTAAAATTATTTTTAATTTTTTATTATCAAAAAAATGACTCGGACTGGGTCGGATACCCGACCCAAACCCACACCCGCGAGGCCCAACGCTTCGAAACGACACCGTTCCTATACCCGCTCAAATTTTGAATTCCGCCCAAAATTGAACCTAAGGTTTGAATTGTGCCACGTGTCAACATTCGAACAGCTTGATCTAGCACAAAGAATGAACGGTCCAGATTGTGCCACGCGTCGGCTTATGTACGGTCCGATTCAACACAAGAAACCGATGGCCTAGATTGAAGTGCTCGATTGAATCGTGACCGTTTGATCTAATGAATTTTTATTTCTTAAAAGGCACGATCGCGACACGTGTCACACCTACCACCGTCGGATCAAGTTTGTTTTATTTTTTTTTGGGTTATAACAACCGGCGCTGACGGGGCTCCCACGTGGCCGCCACGTCAGTGCCACGTGGGCGTTGACCTGGTCAACTTCTTCGCCGAAGAAGATGATCGGCGCCGGCGTTCTCTCGCCGGCGCCTCGTCGGAGGGCGATTTTTCGACGTTCCGATGTCGAATTGACACAAAACCAATGGCGTTTAACTCGCCGTGACTCGTTCTACAACAAATGTCAGCCTCACAACAAAAGAACCATATTTCATATGTATGCCATCTCCGACCGAAGTTAAGCTCCGGCGACTACTCATCCTACCTATTTCTAACGTTACATGAGTAATCTAAACTATCAGGAGGCATCCAAGGAGTTCAGAAGGCTTACCTGACCACTGTAGAGCTTCAGTGTGGTATGAAATAAGCCATGGAGCTCGCGGCCAATTGAAGGGAGTTGGGGGTCGACCGGAGAAAATACTCGATGGAAATGCAGGAAACGAATTGGAAAATGATCAGCTAAGCTCAGGGAGTAAATCGCAACTCCTAGAATGCAAAATGATCTAGAGGACCGCGAGTTGCCATTGGAGACCGAGGCGAAGTTCGAGCAGGAGTCTCACTTGATATGGCGATGAAATGAGATGCCGCTTGGTTCTAGAGGTTCCTTAGGGTGTCACGAAACTTGGAGGATGGTTTGTCGGCTTCGGTTTTGCTCCAGACACGACAATGGAGGCTTGGAAATTTTGGCCAAGCTCGACGGCTATGGCTGCCAATTCGTTCGACCCTCTCCCTCTCTCTTTTCATTCTCTCTCTCTCTCTTTGCTCCCCCTCTTCCTGTTTGTCCTTGAAACAGAATGAACTGCCCGCTTTTAAATCGATTTCCATCTTCTTTTGTTATGGCCAAACGACCCTGGGACGAACTCGTCGAGCCCCCTCACGTGCCGGAGACGCGTGCATTTTGGCACGTTGGCGTCAAGTTCGATCTGGCGAACACATCGGGACTACTTTGAGCGCATGGGTGTGTCAATTTGAGGTTCAATTTAGGCTCCCCTCCCCCCCGAGTTCTCTGCGTATGCCAGGAAGAAGAATAGAGCTATTCTGCTCTGGCTTAGTCAACTAGGTTGACTGGGTCGAGTCGACTGGTCCCAGTCGACTTGGTTCCGTAAATTTCTTCAAATTGGGCATTCAAATATCCAAAAATCACAAAATTGACTTTAAAATCAGATTCTATGGCATGAAATTCATTTAGGAATGTGAAAATGGGGCCGAATTGATTTTAATTTGTGCAAAAACCCCAAATCTTTAGTTTGACCCAAGTATGAAATCTGTTCGATTAAGGTCCTAAATGACAAAATTGAGTCAAATTGACCCCATCAATAGATTCAAAGAGGTTAAAAACCTATGGATCAACGTTCATTCGTTCTCCGACCAAAAAAAAAAACGACGATTCATTCATGATAGCCCCTATATTAAAAGTAATTTCATTTTTTTTTCCAAATCTAGGAACTAAATTACAATAAAATATGTAATTTTGTCCAATTCATGCAATTGGGTAATTTGTGCAAATAATTGGGCTAAATTGCAATGAAGTACAATTAGATTGAATGCCAAGACCCTAAAAATGCCGAAATTACAAATTAAAAGACTCAATTGACATTTTTTAACCAAATTCAATCATACGTGCAACAAAAGAACACATAAAATTGAACTCGAGTTTGGACTTTTTATGAGGTAAAAAATACAAGGGAATTAAAATAAAAATATTTGTTATTTTTTAATATTTTTTTGACCTCAAATGCAATTTTCTTGAATTTTAGAGTATTTTCCTATTTTCTAAAAATACTAAAAAATGTGAAAAATATGAAAAATTATTTTTTCGTCCAAAATGGTTCTTTGGACTTGGCCAAGGCCACCAAAGTTGATTTTGTAATTTTTTAAATTTTTATGAATTTTTTTTATGAATTTTTAAAAAAAAATTGAAAAAGACTAATAAAAAACCAAGTGTGTCATGCCCCGAATCCGTCGAGCACGCATACATCCCTGCAAGACAACAACACATCTCTCATCGTTTCAAGATTCACAAACAAGTCGAGAGATAATATATATATACATTAAGCATGCGAAAGCGGTACTCAATTAAATCCCCGTACAAAATATAAGTTAAGTGGGACCTGAATAGCATAATAACTGTCATACATCATAACATGCGGTTCGTATAAATACTGACTACTACACTACGCTAGGTAAGGGCGACGGGGTAAGCACATAAAAAAAAAAAAGGGTGTGACCATCTTCGACATCCAAAATAACCTTGGTCGGGGGTCGCCATTACAAGATTGAGCCAATAAACTAGGACATCTAAGATGAGCTGCTGGAGTCCCCTGTATCCTCTGCATCCTCTGTTGGCTCATACTCGGAGAACGTCTTGGAGCGGACTTCAATGGAATCCTCCATGGTCTCCTCACGAGACGGCTCGGCGAGATCCTCCTCGGTAGCCTCCACGACAATCACCTTGTCCTTAGTGAACTCCAAGGTAGGGGTCTTCTTCGGCCCATTCCTAGAACCGACTACAGACCCCTTTGGTAACTCCTGCTCCCCAGCATTCTGGCACCAATCATGAATAACTCCCTAGGGTACCTCGTGGGGCTTCAGCGGCCCAATCGACTCATCCCCGATCTTCTTAAACCATACCTCGAACCTATGAAGCTTCCAGTCCGGGCTACCCTCGTCGACCCATACAACTGTACACTTTCTCACATAAATGTTCCCCTACCTATCCGGAAACTCGTCAAAATATGCCGTCATCTCCTTGGGATCCCCAAAACGAATAGGCCACATACCTAAGGCCTAGGATTTGTAAAAATAAGGGTCCCCAAAGGGGTGAGATACACATCTCAGTAAAAGAGTTCTAACCCTAGTTCACGTTGATCGTCTACTCAGGCAATCATCTATCCTAAAATTCTAAATTCATAATCATACAGACACAAACAAATAAAGATAGTGACACACAAATGATGGGCATGCAACTATGATACCATGTCACACTCAGATAATCATGCACACCTCATCCTGTCATTTCACCACAACCACCTCTTCATGCCTGCCTCATCCTCCAGCCCGCGATTAGATCGCATCAAGCTTGGTCCACGTAAACGCATCAGACCGTCATTGGCAACCCGCATAAACGCATCAGGTTTCAATAAATCTCCATGCCAATATCATTACCTCATACCTATGTCCCGCGAATAATTCGCATCAGGACCGCTCTCATCTCAACCTCGCGATTGGATCGCATCAAGGCGCCACACAACATCGACTCCACCCCATGATTACATCACATCAGGGTATCCATCTCCCGTCCCGCATCTCATACGCCTCAGGGCCTCGCCATGTCATGTTCATACCATGCTTCTCAATTCAATTCATAGATAAAACAACAGGTGCAACTCATGCACAATTTGAATACTCATGGCATGTAGGACAATCAATGACATTCGACACGGCATATGATTTAAACACAAACAATGTCACACAAAGACCTCCTATAATCACTTAGTACATATTAAGAACTATCCCTTTGGAAGATTATCATAAATGGATCAAATTAATCCTCGACTCACCCAATTGAGTCTAATCTTCCTATCCTAAGTTTAGGATTCTCTTACCTTGTGTTTGATAACACAAATTTCTTTTTGCAAGTGCCTCAAAGTCTCGGCCAAACAATCCAAAGGTTCAATTCACCGCGCAACCTAGAATATTCAACCAATTCATCAGTTTCCTTGTCCAATTCCTCAATCCATGAACCATAATCCTCCATAACCTAACCCTCATCAACTCAGCACATCTTAATCATCAATTTGAGTCTAATAATCCATATTCATCAACTCCAACAACCTCGGCCTTGCACAAAACCAAACCGGTTCTTCTCGGTTCTATGCAAACCGAGCACAACTAGCCCTAAATCAACTCCAAATCCATCATTTAAATACTATCCTACCTCTTAACATGTCTATATAAGGGTTTATGAGGCTCATCGTGAGTTTGAGGTCGAATGGTCGCCGAAATTCCGTCGAACGTCCCCGGTTCCTCCAAAGTCAGCATTGACAGTTTTCTGTGCAAGGTTTACAAGATCGATTCAAGGTAAAAAATTCTTCAAATCACTCTCAACTTTTTATCACAGATTCATATAGATGTCCTCTAGACCTTCATAAAATTTGACCTCAAAACTCTAACATTTCGGCCTCCGAAAGGGTTAGAAACCGGATCTACCTCAGGTTGAGCTCGATTCTGTCGACTTTCGGGAAAACTCTTGGCCGGAGCTCCTCGGTGGTCCAAATGGCTCGTTTCCAGTTCGAGGAGGTCTGCAAGACGTAGAGCTAAGTCAGTGTGGTTGGCCGGTGATCAGGCGGTGGCTGGAGGAGGTCGTTGACGGCACCGAACAGAGACTCCAGAAGCTGGCGCCGGTGAGCAGAAAGAAGAAGGAAGAAAAAGATGGCTCTCGGTGATCTTGGGGTTCTATGGCCGGCCAAGTGAGGTGAGGAGAGAGAGAAAAATGCTATATACAAGGCTTGAGTCAAAAGGGTTGAATGGTAGTTGCATAAAGTGGGATATGACTACTCTTTTATCCATCCATTGACACTTGTCCCACTTGTCATTCCAATTCAATCCAATGGCCCATATTCCTTCAAATTTTCGGTGGCCTTGGGGTGGATTTAATGACCAAATTGCCCTCCTTCAAATGCATGGACAAGGCTTTAAGGTCGAGGGGCAAAATGATAATTTTACCTCCGACATTCAGAACGTCATTTTTCTTGCTCCAAAATTCTTCGATAGGGCGATGGCCAGTTCAAATAACGTTGAAATTCTTGATTTTTCATTTCAAAATTTTCAAGACTCGTTTCTGATGGTTTCCTCTATCAGATGTGGTTCCAGCCTATCTCGAACCAACGGGTGGCTTTTGCAGATTTTATGCGTATTGACCCTATGATTCTCATCACATTTGGGGCTCGTCAATTCGTGGCGGCTCTGGTTGTCATGTAATTGTGAGGGCCTATCACTAGTTCCTATGGTCTCGATCTTCACTGTCCGATTTAGGAAAATTTTGCAAATCATACGTTGGTTAAGCGGCATCACTCGCGCTCCAATCGTATGACACTCGCAAGGCATTCCCTAATCGTTCTTGGATCGGCCTTTTGTGGCTCTAAATATCCCCTCGACAATCCTTATGGTCAAAGCGTCATTTCTTATCCGAATTCCCTAAGTTCACGTACCATGTCCTGTGTTAGCCTTTCCTTTTTGGTCAGTCTACTCGAATTGATCAGATTTGAGCGAGATACGACTGAAATACATCTCTAGATTTACTTCTCATTAATGAGTTTGAAATTGATTGGAAATCAGAATGTCACAAAGTGTCAACATGACGGAGGATAATTTCACTGACCAAGCCCGGTCAGGGATAGGCTCGGGCATGAAGATTGAATTCCTAATTTGCGACGACCAAAAATCTCGAAACCTAATCTAATTTGATCGAAACTTTAGAATTCATCACTTAAATCCTTACGATCCAATTTGATATTCCACTACTGAAATTCAATTTAATTCCTTTTTATTGAATTCAGGGACTCGACAAAAGTTGAATTTTCAGGGTGTCACAAGCATAGTCAATGTCTAAATCGTTCATGCTTCGGTCTTATGTAAATAATCCTTAGACTTGAGATACAGTGTTGAATTGTATGATAGATGGCTATGCTTCACAAGGACGCATATTGACGGTTCATCGATCCGTTTCTATACTTGATGGTCATAGTTCATGCACATACGAAGTCACACTTGTGCGCAAAAGGGAATCTGTCTTCTTGCCATATGCAAGGTACAATATCCTATGTGATTTAATTATGACAATGCATTGAAATCCTCGGTCGGGATTGTAACCGAGAATAAAATGTTTATATCTCGTATAAATGCATGTTGATTAAATTTGTGCATATGATCGAATTGACGACTTGACAAATATTCCATGGTCTTTGTTCGATCGGGATATAGTAAGATGGAGGGATTGAATTACACTGTAGCCAAAGCTAATAGATTCATTATGTTCTTAAAGAATTCACACTGTTTGGGTAGCCACGACATCTTGATAGATGTCACTCATGACTTGTGAGACCTAGAGGTTAATCGAGATAAGTAATTCTCTTGAAAGTACTAATGTGTTAGTACATGTCACACACCTTAACCAATACAAGACGACGTTGAACGTGAAAGACGTTATTGCAAATATGTTTGCAATCACGACTATTGAATTTGTCGGTCTGAAATTAGATTGAACATGATTTTATTTTATTTTATTTTTTGATCATTGACGTACGTACATATAATGACATACATGTATTGTTCGGACACATATTGATGTGCCCAATTTGTTCACGTGAGAGTAGTGTACTAAAAAAAAAAATGCATGGCGGCACACATTCAGCGATTGCCGATTGTATGCAATGCTTAATCAAAGGATTAGATCCTTGAATTAAGGTGTGCTGATTGTGTGCAATACTTAATCAAATGATTAGATCCTTGAATTAAGGAGTGTGCATTTCGTGAGCAAACATCATCATCTCTCTCTCATATTTTTCTTGCTCTTGTGGTGACCAAAAATTGAAGAACGAGAGAAAAACATCACCACGATTGCTAGAACAATTAAGGTGGTGATTCCCGAGTTCATTCTTCCGTTTGTTGTTATGATTGATGGTCTGTCTGAACTAGAGGCTCGACACTTGTGGGGCTTGGATCGAAGAACATCTGAACCCTTTTCATTACTCAAGCACGCTACAAGAGATAATCCATTAATTATATTCGTTTATTTGATTGAAACACATGAACTACGCTTCTGGAGATACGTGTATGAGAATTTATTTATTTCTGTTGTGTTTATTTATTTTACTTTTGCCCGTACATGTTACGTGAATCTCAACACTCACATTGCTTAAGAAGGCTTTGAAGATACATGCTAATGCCCCTGGACAGCAAAACATGATTGCAGGAGTCGAGGCACAGGTCAGGGTTATCTATTATATGATGGGAAAATATTCTGATTCTTACACCTCCTTAAATTCTGCTGTTTCAAAATTCCGGGCCACTGCGGAGAAAAAATTTCCATTGGTTGGAATTGCTATAAACCAAATGGGTATTTTCACACCCCAAGTCCTATAATGAACTAGGAAAATGACATGGCTGTCCTCGTACTAACGGATGCGGCCTCAAATAGAAATCAACATAAACCTATTATCAAAATACATATATCCAACTATATAAATATACACACACACACATATCAACATCTGACAAAACATAAAGTTGATTCCTTCATCAGAGTTTCTACAATCCTCAAAGATATTTAATTCTCACAACTCAGCTAAACCTGACAACAAACCACATACATGTATACAAACTCCCCTTAGATCGTACCCAAATATGATTCCCAAAATGTTCCCGACGTTTGCGCTCTCATTCTACTTGCCGTTGACTTAGGAGCCTGAAAACATGTACAAGGAATGGAATGAGCAACCATAGCTCAGTGAGTTGTCCATATTTCTTCTAAGCAGATCGAGCACTCACTATATATATACCAGAAATATTCTATTAATCAACAAAAATCATAACAAAATCAAGGATCAAGTCCATTGATTAATCTCCATCAAATCAAATGTCACTGGTCCATTCCATTGACAAATCTCTTGCTCATATGAAACCACGATCACAACTAATGCCCAGTGACAAAGCGATCAAGATTCCCCATTTGGTAAGGTTTCCACCTATTATCAGCTAGCGGTTTGGCCCCGAAGGATATCTTGACATTGGTATGCATACTCAAAAACCCTTAATTGAGTTCATTGCCATAATGAGCATCAAACAGATCCACAAACCAATCCAGAATCCATTTCATAAACTAGACTATATATTTCACAATCATTTTTGATCAACCGAGTCCACAACACGAAGCACATATTTCACACTTCATTTTGTAACGCATTTCTCAAGTTGTTCGTAAATATCAAAACATAGTAAATACCCGATCTAGATTTTTATGCAACAAGTATGCCTTTAGTATCAATAATATATCAAATCCATACCGCCTTCAAAATATGACTTTATAAATTCATAGAAAATATAAGCATCACTCACTGATATAGCCTAACTCAGATCTCGAAAGCTAATTCAGGCTCACAAACTCGAATCCTATCAATTTAGCGGAAATCGATATTACAACTTAAGTAAAATGCTATCGTAATTACGAATCGACTAAGCTAAGCTCATTTGCTAATCAAACGATTCTAAACTATCCATAACGCGGAGCCCAAATGTAAAACTTTGACTATATAGCATAACTTCGAAAACTATTCCGACTATACGAACGAGGGTTCGAATTCTTATTGATCGCTAAAGAACAAAATTGATTCGGTTGATTCTTGACCTAGGCGAATTTCTTTCTACCCCTTTCCTTCTTCCTCTGCGTTTTCGTGTTTCTATTTTGAAGAATGAAGCAACGCTCTCCCTTTTTATAAACTCGACAGCGCACTGCTCCTTGAGGCGGTGGTTCTTCTGTTTTTCGTTTTTTTGACCAGTCAAATGGTCCACAAACCAGGTGTCGCTGTGAGGCCATAGTGCAAGGCCAGTCACCGCATATTACAGGTCTAACCTGCGTGCAATGTCATGCAATAAACGAGGCTGCCGAACTCTTTGAAGAAGCCAGATGTATTTTGGAACTATATCACCCTGACACAGTGTCTGCGGCAATTTTGCTGGCACTTATGACGCAATGGGGTGGTATGACTATTTGTTTTTAGCTTTTCTCGTAACTCTGCCCATCGATTTTTTTTTTCTACAATTTTATCTCCATAGCATCCGTCCTTTGTAGGTCAAATCAATTGTGTCTGTAGAACTTGAGGACAACGGCGAGAAAAACATCTTTTCATACGTGAACATTTCCGATGTTATTGTTTGCTAAACTTGCTGTCCGTCTATCATTAATGGAAAATGAGATGTGATTTGTTTTTTTTTCCTTGGGGGAGGGTTTATCTCATAAAATGAGTGCCGAGCATAACTAGTTTAAAATAAATATATTGTTGATATTGAGATTAACGTTGACGTTGACGTTGTGTGTTTGGGGGAAGGGAAGGTTTAGTTTGAGGGGTGGGGCATGAAGGAGATGACATGCATTTTCTCAAATGGTTTTATCATCATTACCAAGTACATTAAATGATTGCTTAGATCGGGTTTCAATGTCTTTTAATTGACTTATTGGCATTTCATTCGTGTTGCTGCTATTTATCTATTTATTTATTATTATTCTTGTTGTTATTATTATTATTATTTTATTTTAAGAATCTAGTCGGTAGTAGAATTAGGTCCCCAAGAGCATTTAATTCATTGTTCTATGATTTATACTTTTGGTGGAATAGTTCCCCACTGCTTGCTTACCTCACCAGCAATCTGCACAGGTTGGATGATGCAATTGAAATTTTGGAGAGCGTTGTTGCCATTAGACAGGAGAAACTTGGGACAGTAAACACTAATGTGGACGCCCAGAAGCAAAGGTTGGCCGAGTTGTTGACAGAAGCTGGAAGGGGTTGCAGCAGGGAGTCCAGGCCTCTGGGGAATCTACTTGATACTAACTCTCGCATCTAAGATGGTGGTGGCATCAAGGTACTGTGATTTTGACGATGTACATTTCTTTCATAGGCATGAAGCAAAGTTGAGGGAGGAAATAAATAGGCTATCTACTTCTGTTGAAGAATTTTTAAAGCAAAATAAAGAGATAACAAGAAAGCCACGCCCTTCTGGTTATCTAGCTTGGTGTGGCATATCGGGCATGTATAAGGTTTGATTTTACAGATTGTTTCAAATTGTCTTGCTACAGCTTCATTATATACTTAGGTTATTGCAAATTTAACATAAGATGTCTCAAATCTGTTCCTGAACAAGGCCCAAAACTTTGTCTGGACCTCCAGTATTGAACTCAAACAAGTTCAAAGTGCTAGAACTTCCATGGTGTCCACGTGCTGGTTCTTTTGAAAGCAACGCCTGTATTATTTTCCATGTGAATATTACATGACATGGGCTCCCACCGGAGTGACGTTTTATTTAGTAGTTAATGACTGTAAATTAGAAAAGGGAAGGGACGATTTGTCATTCCCTTTTCTTTGCGTCTTTTGGATCTGACATGTTCAATCTTGACGCTGTGAGTTACGGACAAGCATTGGCGACTGGTACAGGTGGGTCAGACATGGAACCATTGAGGATGCGTGAAGAAATCCATGAATTGGCTGCATCTGTGAAATGTATTCCGTCCCAGCTAATTCGATCCTGAGGATCGCCACAAGCATCTCCATGAATGGTGGTTCCATTCACTTGTGTTGACAGTCCGCACATCACGAATGTTGGCGCGAAGGCACCACAGCAGTAGTTTAGTGGATCAACAAAACCTGCCACAAGATTTCATCAATCATTAGAAAGAAATTGACACATGTCAGTAGTATTAATCCAGTGAACCACTAGGCATAAAGGACCTTCCGTTATTGCAGATTGCCTAGTTTTTTTCTACATTTACCTCATAGATTTTCTCATTAAGTGTAGTCTGAGAGAGGTAGTACCCTTTGATATGTGGAAGGTTACCTTGGTTTTTAGCATCACTTAAAAGTGAGAGCTTGGCTGAATATACGTCGATGTATGTGAATGCAGCCGTAGAGAGATTATTTTTTAGCTGGTCTACCCTTTCTTTAAGCTGCTGATTGAATTCCTGAACTACATTGTTTTGATAAGCGATGCAGCCATTCTGATCAAGGGTGCCATTTCTAAATTTAAATGGTAGAACCATGAAAGGCAAACATCCTATTGGACCGGTGTTATGTATCCAGAAAGCTCTTGCTCCTTCGCATAGAGTTGCTGAAAATAAACAAGGGAAATACCTTTAGGAAAGCAGTATAAAAATTAGCATTTGTGCATTTATGTTAGGCTCTTGATCTCTTATATTCTCTGACGGTCCATAACTTACTTGTATTGCTGCATCGAATCCGTTGAGGATACTAGGAATTGTAGCGACAATTTGATCTACTGTCATGTTCTGAAAGCCAAATGTGAGATCATTCTGTCCTATATCAAATGTGTATAGGGCCTTTGAGAAGTCTTCCGGATGCGGAAGGGACATGCTGCTGCAATTTCCGATCATCCCTGAATTTCCATTTTTTTGTGTGTTGTCAGTCTTTGCAGAATTATTCAGATTTTTGCACAAACTGAAGCAAATGATTATGGTGACCCTTAATTGGATCAAGTGGCATATGGTGATTAATTGCTTGATGTGCCATAATTTTGGCTAATGGACTGCAGAAAGTTGAAGGATATAACGACTCACCAGAATCACTCAAATTCTTGTAGAGTTCTGTTGTGCGTGACTTGAATTGTTTGAATTGGGAGATCTGAATCCCAAGATCAAAAGGGCTGAAAGGACCAGGCAGAATGGAGGAGCCTTCAGTGGCGAAGTTTGCGCCGTGTTGAAAGTTTGTCCCTATGGAGTCCAAGTATGCAGTTACGTATGGTAGTCCCTGTTTCTCAGCTGCAGAAAGTTATAGAAAACCGATTATGCCTCAGATATTGGACGAATGTTAACATGTAATGACCTTTATCAAGGCATCTTTTTGTCAAGACAGTGAACTTATAGTAATCAGAATTGTCGATCCTGACTGGTGAAACTAGTCACTACATATCCTTAATGCATGTTCATATGGTCCATTTTCTGCTCTAAAGAAATTGATGACTCAAATGTTTTCAGTAGTCTGCTAAAAATCTCACTTATAAAATCGAGGCTGACATGCCCATTGGATAATCTCTTGGGCGGATTGCCAAGGTTGGTTTCGCCGTAGGGAGGTGGAACTGGTGTAAGTGCAGCGGAGCGGCCTCCGGTGTCCGAGTTTGACCAAAGTTGTAGATAGCAGGAAAATTGCAGCTGGATGAACTGCCAGACACCAAGTCCCATTGTGCCATCGCGAATCCTAAAACCAGCAGTACCAAAATGCTGAGCATTTTTATGAATGCCATGGTTCTTCCTAACTCAATAAGTAAATGATAATTAGCTGTTCGTGGGTAGCTGTGCCATATGGCTATTCGAAGACGGGTTTTATACTTGGATAAGAGCGGATGGCGACAAGCGAAGAAAAGGGCAGCTCGGAGTAAACATAAAATGGGATGATAGGATTCCCGGAATTGTCTCCAGTTTCATGTCACCTTTTTTTTTGGTCGAAAGGTTCATGTCTTGAGGACTCCTGAAAATCATAGTACTTGTTGCTTGTCTTGGCGATAGGGGAAAAAACAAAGCATGAAATTTTTTAATCGCAGACTTGGAGTCAGACATCTTTCTTGTTGCTTGTCTCATGCTTGCATAGTTATGACCAACGAAACATATTCGCGGTCTTCATTGTAAGACGAACAGACTTTACCTTGAAATTGGGTCAGCTTTTTATAACTTAGTTCCTTTAATATAAATTACAGTTGGTGAAATTCCTAACGTTGACCTAAGCATGCGAAGAAGAAGAAAAAGGGGAACAACATACTTTGCCAAGAATGGGTATCAAATGATATTGATGACCAGATCAATTACCTCAGCGTATTGATCTGTCTGATAATGACAATTTAAACAAAGGCATGTTCAGTCATTTCTAGGAGTGGCGAAGATGCTTTCTCTTGACCTGCTGGTTCGGTATCAACTTTCATATTTTCCTTAATATGTGCCTTACACATCAGGTAATCTGGCAAATCCCCGCTGATCTGTTTGTCTGCCTATGAAAGGAGTAATGATTTAGTTGGGACAGATGACACATGTTTTGTGAAAACAGAATAATTAAAAGGTTTACCAGACCATACATAATTTGGAATCTTACATTCAATCACAGTGAAAGGAGAACGATTTACCAAATAGCATCCCGTGCTCATGGTTTCAGTCCAAAAATCTTTATCAAATATAGCATAAGAAAGCATACATTTAGCTCTCTCTAAAAGTGTTCGGTTCATGCGCTCCTCCACCCTATTCTATTGAGGTGTATATCTCATTGTTGCATGTGCATGTCGAACAATCCCTGAATCTTCATAGTACTAGTTAAAATCACCTCCACAAAACTTAGGACCATTATTTGTTCTAAGACGCTTTATCTTCTTGCCAGTTTAGTTTTCAATTAACATCTTTCACTTTTTGAATGTATCAAAAACGTCACTTTTATGCTTCAAGAAATGAACCCAAATTTTTCTAGAAAAGTCATGAATAAATGTCAGAAGATAAATTACACCGCCTTTAGATGTAACTTGTCCAGGTCCCACAAATCAGAGTGAAAGTAAATAAATATGCCCTTCGTTGAGTGCACCCCAGTATTGAAACTAACCGTTCATTGTTTTCCATAAACACAATGCTCACAAAAGTCAATTGGCACTATATGATGCCCACAGATTAAACCACGTTTACTTAAGATAGTGATACCTCTTTCGCTCGTGGCCCAACCGCATATGCCATTACTTTGATTTATCAGAATATGAAGAGGATGATATATTTAAAGAATTCACAATGGTACATACCTCCAGAACGTACAGACCATTCTTCTTGTTACTTCTCATCACAATCAATGAGCCCTTTGAAATTTTCAAAACTCTACTCCACCAGTATAGATGCATGCAATAGAATCTACTCAAAGAAATAAGGTTTTTCTTTAAATCTGGGATATGCCTAACATCTGTTAAAGTTCTTACTACCTTGTCATGACATTTGATACGCACCGTACCAATACCCATAATCCTGTAAACTACGTTGTTGCCCATCAAAACCGAACCGCCATTGACTTTCTCATATGTGTAGAACCAATCTCTATTTGGGTATATCTTGTTATGAACAATGACGAATCCAAAATCTAATCATTATCTACATGACAATCTGAAGACAAAAACAGTAACAACGTAGTCAGCATTAGCAGACTCATTATCCTTCACTACACTAGTCGAATCAGAACTCTCCATAAATTTTTCTACCTTAGCCGTGAGCAAAGTATACTTGTTTTTATAATCTTCGAACTTATGACAATAGTAACACTCAAATTTTCTCTTGTCCTGACCTAATCTATATTTCGAATGCCCTTTACTATTACTGTGCTTATCCCGATGACTCGACCTTCTCCTAACAACTATGCCATCGACTTTATCTGAACTACTGCTCGCATTCAATTTTGTACGCATCTCCGCGGAATTTAGTAAATTCTTCACATCCTCAAGAGTTATAGATTCTCTTTGGCACAAGTACACCTTCACTGCCAAAAATTGTGTGCGGAAATCATTTTAATGCCAAAAGTTTCAAACAAATCAATTTAGTGTCAATTTTTTATTTAAAAAATGGTTATTTAAGTGAAACATTTTTTTTTAAAACGATCACTTCAATGCTAATTCCGATTTAAGCTGACGTGGCTTGCCGAAAATTAGACACATGTCATTTTTATTATTATTTAAGCTAACGTGGCACATTAGAGTTGGCACTAAAGTAATCATTTTTAAAAGAAGTTGGCACTTAAGTGGTCATTTTTTTTAAGTAGGCACTAAAGTGATCCATTTGAAACATTTGGCACTAAAGTGATCTCCGTACATAACTTTGTCACTAAAAGTGTACTTTTCCCATTCTCTTCCATACAATTCACAAAATTCTAATATGAGCTCGATAGCGAGCATAACACAATTACGGCTTGATTTTCATCATCTAACTTCAAATGTAGATTTTTCATATCCATAGTAATTTTATTAAATTCAGCTAGATGTTCTTGGATATGAGTGCATTTTTGCATCTTTAAAGTATAAAGACGCTGCTTCAAGAATCATCTATTCATAAGTGATTTTGTCATATAAAGACTCTCTAGCTTTTTCCATAATCTTGAAACCCTTTCTTCATCAGCAATTTCATGAAACGTCTTGGCAGAGAAGGACAATTGGATAATGTTACGCGTCTTCTCTTCCATCTCCTTAATTTCTGCCATAGTAATGTCATCAAGATAATTCCCATCCAAGGCTTCTACCGAATCTGCTCGACGCAACAAAGCCTTCATCTTGATCCTCTATAATCCGAAATTATTTTGATTATTGAAGGGTGCCACTTCGCACCATCTTGAACAAAAGACCGAAATTCCTTTGCTCAGATACCAAATTGTTGTGGAAAAAGTCAAGAGATGCACAAATTCAAGCACAAAATAGCGAAGGGTGAAAGTAAAATAAAAATGCACGAGACATGATATATGTGAAAAACCCCAAAACGAAAAAAATCACGAGGAAAGATAGGAGTTTCACTATCTTCAATAACAAGTACATGTGTTATTATCAAAGATCTAATAAGAAGAAATGAAAAATAAATGGTTTTGGGGAAGAAGCTAAAACCTCGAGGCAGATGCGAAAGCGAGTGTTATAATGCAATTTCCAACATATCTTTTTATCCCTAAAACAAAAGTGCATGTTCCAAACTACCCTTCCAAAATGCAACAAAGCCTTCACCTTGATCCTCCATAACCCGAAATTATTTTGGCTATTGAAGGGTGCCACTTCGAACTTGATAGATGTCATCTTGAGCAAACGACCGAAATTCCTTCACTTTGATATCAATTTGTTGCGGAAAACGCCAAGAGATGCACAAATTCAAGCATGAAGTAATGATGGGTAAATAAAATAAAAACGCACGATACATGATATATGTGAAAAACCCAAAACAAGAAAATCACAAGAAAAAAGAGGGGTTTGACTATCTTCAATAACAAGTCAAGTGTTACAATCAAAGATCTAACAAGAAGAAATGAAAAATAAATGGTTTTGAGGCAAAAGCGAAAAGCTCGGGGCAGATGCGAAAACAAGTGTTACAATGTAATACGCAACATATCCTTTTTATGTCCAAACAACCATTCCCAATGCAACAAAGCCGTCATCTTGATCCTCCATAAGTCGAAATTGTTTTGGCCATCGAAGGGCGCCACTTCGAATTTGATAGATGCCATCTCGAACAAATGACCGAAATTCCTTCGCTATACAAATTTGTTGCGAAAAATGCCAAGAGATGCGCAAATTCAAGTGCGAAATGGTAAAGGATGAAAGTAAAAAAAATGCACAATATACGTGAAAAACCCAAAATGAGAAAAATCACGGGGAGAGAGAGAGAGGTTTTGTGACATTCTGGTTTTCCTATCATTTCGATACTTATCGATGAGAATATATATATAGATGTATTTTAGTCTTATTCGCTCGAATTTGATCAATCACGAGTTAACTGACCAAAAGGGAAAGGCTAACGCAAGACAATGTACGCGGACCTAGGGAACTCAAACAGGAAATGACTTTTTGACCATAATGATTGCCGATGGAATATTTAGAACCATTAAAGGCTGAACTAAGAACAATTAAGGAATCATTGCCAGCGTTATACAATTAGAGCGAGGGTGATGCCGTTTAACCAATGCATAATTTATAAAATTTTCTCAAATCGAACTATGACGATCGAGATCGTCACGCTCCAAACCTCGAGTACGTAGCATCTAGGTCAAATCATCCCTCGGGTCATAAAGGATAACATCCCAAGTCTGCTATCAACCCACAATAATTTAATTCAATATGCAAGCGGAAACGTTTAATACTCCCAAACAACAATGTAATACAAGGATAGAAAAGCAGGACATATATCAAATCGAGATTCATCAATTTATTTACAGTCATATCTCATCTCTATAGAGGTATTACACGACTCGGCCTCACACTTCGAGGCGAGATAAGGTTTTCATCACATATACTCAAAACGTGCTCTACTTCAATTATCACATAACCACAAGCTCTAGACCTGAAAAAATGTTCCCACAAAGGGGTGAGATATAATCTCAGTGAGTCCTAAAGAAGATTCTTCTCATTATCACTGATGATCTAACCACTGAACTATGTATTGGAGCTTACATGTTCTCCAGGTCTGTTATTAGGATAGGACAAAAGTCTGGGTGGCAGCACTGCCCTTTATATCTTAACGCCAGCAATCAGATGAAAACCACTCCTATTCAGTGGTTCTCGTGCTACTAGCATCGAAAGAGTGACCGCTGTCCAGCATCAAGAGAATCTAATAACAGGCTTGCTCGTGGTAAAGTAAAGGGGTGTTGTCGGCTTGGTCTTCTTTCAAGGTGGAAAGGAGAAAATGAAACGCGTTAGTCTTGGCTAGAGCATTGATTCATCTAAAACAGTCTACCATGCAATCACCAGGCATCAGGAAGATATAGCAATCACAAGCAATTTACCAGTTTCCTCTGCCACACGTAGGGCAAGGTGAGTACAATAAAAAATAGTGTCATTCCAGACAACCATCAAAATATGCCAGCAGCCATAACGCATCCAAGCATTATATCTCAATCACATGCAACTTACTAGCCAGGATGTCACACGAAATGCAACATGAACATAACATACCAATCATATCAATCCGACTTGACCTGCAAGTCATTCAATCATTCACGATGCATCACATCATCGTTCAGACCCACTGAGCATATTTATCAAAGTACCACACATACAATGCCATGATAACTTGAACACCAGCGAATATGAGCTTCTGTCTTCCTACTCAATTCGTCCCATACCAAACTTCGTAGTCAAGATACGCTCATACCAATCCCTAAACGAGTCATATTACATCCAATCCAGTTTTTTAATCGATGATCCATGACAAGTGTCAAATACCCCATGTCAATGGCATCTAGGTAATGTAATGTAATGTAACCCATGTCTTATGGCACCCAAGTAACATTCCTATAAAATAGGCTCCGTCCCATATCCTATCAGCGATGGCATCTACAAGTTGAATCCCATGCACTTGGCACCCAAATAACAACAAGTAGGCTTCCCAAGAGGGGTATGATCCATCACAAGCTGCAAGCGGCTTCCGATAGTCTAGCCATGCCCATACCAGCTTCATACCGCACCATAGAAAGTCGAGTGTCTAACAAGTCATGTGGTTATTCCCCAGTACCATTGGTACCACAGGCACAATGAACATATTAGGTGTCACATCATCGATCCATCATATGACCATGCAACTCATTCAGCAATCATTCGTTCTTACCTTTGTTTATAGCCAACAATCAAACAATTGTGCTTAAGGCTTAGCTTACGGCCAATGTCGTGCCAAATGCGTCATATGAAGCATGCGACGTGATAAACATATATCATACTTGCTACTATTTATGTCAATCAGCCACACCACCAATAATCCACAAATCAACACTCCTATTAATTACCAATCAATCCAATTTCATTGTCACATAAATGTAGCAACAAGCAGGTATCACAATTAAGCATTTCAATATCTTACCTTAACATAATAATAAACCATCAAGCCTAATGAGTCAATTCGATCATAACCAATCATAAATAACGATAGATTTCTAATTAGCCAACCCAACTTATCAAATTAGGGCCATTTAGCCTAAACCGGCCTCAATTAATTTATGAGGCATCCTAATAATTTAGCTAACTAATCCGAACGTAATTAACGACCTAACCAAGAATTAGAGGTCAACTCATAGTTTAATCGTTGAGTCAAGGTTGTCGGCAATCCTTGAAGACCTTCGGCACGAACTTTGGACATGAGCTTGAAAACTTGGCCCGTGGACTTGGCCACTTGGTCCAAAGTCTCGTCACGGGCACACCGGCCCGGATATGGCCCAGGACTTCGGCCACAATGGCCGGCCACGTCCCAGCCTCTCGGCTAGGGATCTCGGCCCACTTGGCCGGCCATGGCCCAGCCATACGGGCCAGAATTCTCGGCCATAACCCAAGCGTGACCGGTCACGGCTCGGCCATTATGGGCCACGACCTAGACCGAAGTGAGTTGAGAGAGGTGAGGAAGATATATATATACATATATACATATGTATCTATATAGGGAGAGATGAGGGGTATGATCCCCCTCCTATTCTATGTGGGACAAATGGTGATAATGTCGGATGATATCATCGATGATGTCATGTAGGGGATGATGTCATGGTGGGGTGAGGTCATGAAAACATCATGATGATGTCATGTGTAGCAAAACCTAGGGGCATTTTGGTAATTTCCTCAAATGTCAAGGGCATTTTGGTAAATTGCCTACTCAAGGGTAATTTTGTCAATTTGAAATCTAATGAGGGTATTTTCGTCAAATATCATCCTAAGGGTATTTTGGTCCATTGCCAATCTTTTTAGGATAGTCCCGTCCAATTCCAAACTAATGGTGTTAGAATGACGTCTAAATTTAGGAATCTCGACCCTAAAACGATACGATCAATCGATTGAACCCTAAACTGATTCGATTGTCGATTCAATAGATTCTTCATTTCCATTATCTAAACCATCAAGACTCAGTCTCAAACCTCAAATTAGAACTCTCAGGCGATTCCTGGACTAAATTCTATTATCAGAAGAGTGTCAAAATTCAGGGCACCACAACTCTCCACATCTTAGGAAATTTCGTCCCCGAAATTTATACCGTTGTACCAATCCTAATGGCAGAATCATTAGTGTCTCATAATGCTCTCTTTTCCCTTCATATAGCATCCGATCCAGTCGTTCCATATTTCGACTTAGTGCACTTATAACCATAATGTGACTACTAACATGTAAGTTAGCTTCGAGTCTCCATTTTCCATCGTCAATCCGTTGCAATTCCATATCCACAATTCATATAGACATGTTACATAGTCAACCCTTGAAAGATTTCAATTGAATGAACACCTTCTGAACTCACTATCCAATCTAATCGGTAATCTTCACATGATTACCATTAATCCTAGAACTTAATCTTCATGATGTATTTGATGTGAGTCATCTATTCATCTTCAGCAACCAGACTTTATTCCTGTCTTATCAACGTACATGATAAGTATGTTTCACCACTTCCTTACTTCCCACGTCGCTTCCTCTGTTCCATAGTATCGTCGAACTACCTTCACTAGCAAATTCCTCTTGTTCCAGGGCACATGCTCTTTCCTTTCCACGATCTCGACTGAACATGTCATATACGACGCTCGCTCATTCAAATCAATATCTTCGTAACTTAACATGTGAGCAAGGTCGAACTTGTACTTCATTAACATCGAGACGTGTGACACACCATGAACCGGAGCAAGCCTTGACAACAGTACAAGATGGAATACAAGATTTCCCAATTCATTTCAGGGTCCTAATGGTTTGGCATATCTTGGACTCATTTTTCCATTCTTTTCTATGGACGCCATTCATATTAACACTAATGTCAATTTGGGCATTCTATTTACATGGATAAGATTGATATAGTCTTCTCGACATTACTAAAAAAATTCAGAACCATCACTTGTCAGCCATTGAAACTTCTAGGACTTCTTCAATCTTAGGTGTCTCACTTTGATAAGTCGAGGGCCACTTTAATATATCGATTTAGGGTTGGATTCACCCGTTTCTAAATAGACGGTATCATAGAACACCATCGAGGTCACCTCTCATGACCAATTCAAATTGATGTAGGATTGGTTCGTCTTGACCCGTATTATTCCAACGACGTGTCACTTAACCTAGGGTGATCAGTCCTCGATCAGTGCACTATTGGTACGAGGTTTTAGTACATTTCATCTTTCATTGGACTCATGACTGGCTCTATTGTCGATTAATGTCAGCTCACAAATCACGCCACAGATCAATCCCTGGTTAACTTCAAGGTGATCCCATGGTCGATTTATAGTTGAACAAGATCAACCCAAATCAATTCATGCTTGAGTCGAGGTCGTCACTCCGATCCACGGCACAATTGACTGGCAAGCCAAGCTAAGATCTAAATTGAAGGCAATATCCAATATTTTGGTGGCCTTCCTTGATACTTCATCATCACTCATGAATAGTCCAAATCTTAAACTTGGATTGATTCTAAGTTTGAGACACCAATCTCATGCCAAGTAAAATCTTTTCTTCTTGTCAAATCTTACTAGTATTACCTTGAACTCTTGTGGTCGTTACTAGATCTGGTTCTGTGGCCTTGTCAATCTTTCGCTGCGTACTTTGATCACTTCTCTTTTCCCAATTGCACATCTCGTGATCTCAATCTTAGGGTCAGCATTGTTCCTAACAACTTCCAAGATCACTTGACGAGCCTCAGCATGTCATTAATCCATAACTTATCGTTGCCACCTTTTCTCGTTTATTCCTAGTAATAAGAGTTCGACAATTTCCAACCTTTGTATGTGCTGACTGTAGATAGAACTTGAGGATGCAATCCCTATGGAAGTTAACACTTAAGAGGTCCGTAGACCAAGGGATTTATCTTGCAATGTGACAGTTATGTACACAATCCGACAGTGCTCATGTCACAAATGTCGACCTTCTCATCAAATGCTGTTCTCTGTGCAACCACAATAGGAATGCTTATTTCATTGACCTCTCTAAAGGCATCACCAGCGATCACGCAACGAGGGAAAATCTTAAGCCCTTTTTCTAATAAAGAACATTCTCGTTTTCTCAAGCCATAGAACATCCTCATTTTTTCAAGCCATACTTTGATAGTAGTAGCTAATAGCTTTTTTGCCAATCCATAGCATGTATCAAAGACTTGAGATGCCTTTTTTACTCACTCTATCAATCAAGGTCGCTAACAATTCAATAGCTTAAAACTCGCTGAGATGCAACATAAATTCAGACTTGGGACTGATGATTAGCAATCATTATTATTTCAAATCCACCTTCAACAATTCAAAGTTAAACCTTTACACTCCAAGCATATTGCTCAATCCGTTTATCGATTACTAAACCATATCCTTGAGCTCTGTTGATAACCATCCAAATCACAGTCATGACTTCCAACTGATACTTCGTCCACAAAAATATTTAAATCAAGCACGTTTACCTGCTCAAATCCAAACTTATAACTCCTTGATCCTCACAGCTCCCTTGCATTTTACACATATCGCCAATTGAAATACCAACGAAAATTGATAGCTAAAATGTCGAGGCACCATATCAATTAAAACCTATATAATCCACAATAGTATCAGTTACCTTATCACAACTCCACATTCATAAGTCGAGTTTAACAAAAGTCCTTTTCATCTTGACTAGCCATGGCTAATGCATAACTAGGGTAGTCTGTTACAACCATTAAAAGTTGTCCTTTGAGAAATTCCCTTGCAGTTATCCTTTTATGGTGGAGATACTCAAATTTCTTTTTATCTTATGGATAACCCTTCATTTAATGATCAAACTAACCATATCCAAAACAAGCTTTTACAAAAGGGACAAGGGAATGTCCTACATTTCCTCCACAAGATTGACATTACTTCTTGGAATTGTCCGCCGATTTTTTTTTTCACTGCATCTCTTTAAAATAAGCAGAGTAAGACAACCTCTTCCTATCAAAATTAAAGTACTTCAAAAATAACCACTACCTTGCCATCAAATATTTTTATTATATTTCTACAGTATTTACAAGTTATTTACAAACAACAGCTACTGGGATCGACCCCTCGACCTCTCAAACCATTGTCATTCCCTGGATACCACTCGGCTAATGCGCCAGCAATGGTCACGGGGTGTCCGAATTTATTTTTAATTATTCTTTAAGTGCCAACTCGCTTTAATTGAAATCCATATCTGTAGTACCCCACTTCAGATACTACCCTTAGGGCTGCGACTTTTAAGACCCCAATTCATAATCCTTTGCGCAACTTGCAGCAATTCAATTATTCAAGGAAATATATTGACGTACATATATTTTTTAAGACGGATTATCTTCGGTCTTGACGCAACATTTTCCTTGACGACCAATATAGATGTCAAATGTCATGATGTTGCCGTAAAGCCCTAGACAACGCGATAATCCTATTCCTTAGAATCTCAGTGATTCAGGCTTAAATATCACTTTGCCAATTCAAGCATCAACGATTTACTGTTACCATATTCATTTAACAATTCTCTACAAGAATTTCTAACATATGTAGGGTCAATCTACCTAGGAATCCTCTTGAACTAACTTTCTATGAAGCTCTATCTCATTATGGTTGCTTATTATAACAGGTATTTTATGGAGTCCCGCTTACCCCATAGCAACACGTAATGAAAGCTTAAGCATATAGAATCTTAGGTCTTAAGAAACAAACACAAGAACAAGATTATGATCCTCCGAACTATCCCAAATCTCATTGCTTCTTATCACTCAACCCCATGATTAAATGGATTAGGCTGACCTTGCTCTAACACCAAATTGGATGTCACGCCCCAAACCTCGGGTATGTAGCATTCAGGTCAAACCATCCCTCGAGTCATAAAGGATAACATCCCAGGTCTGCTATCGACCCGCAATAATTTAATTCAATATGCAAGCGGAAATGTTTAATACTCCTATACAATAATGTAATACAAGGATATAAAAGCGGGGCACATATCAAATCGAGATGCATCATTTCATTTACAGTCACGTCTCATCTCTATAGAGGTATTACACGACTCTGTCTCATACTTCGAGGCGGGATAGGGTTTTCATCACATCTACTCCAAATGTTCTCTACTTCAATTATCACATAACCACGAGCTCTAGACTTGAAAAATGTTCCCACAAAGGGGTGAGATATAATCTCAGTGAGTCAACGCCTAAGCCTTGGCTAGGGCGTTGATTCATCCAAAACAGTCTACCATGCAATCACCAGGCAACTGGAAGATATAGCAATCACAAGCAACTTACCAGTTTCCTCTGCCACACGTAGTGCAAGGTGAGTAAAATACAAAGTCGTGTCATTGTAGACAACAATCAAAATATGCTAGTAGCCATAACGCATCTAAGCGTTATATCTCAATCATGGGCAACTTACCAGCCAAGATGTCACATGAAATGCAATATGAACATAACATACCAATAATATCAATCCGACTTGACCAGCAAGTCATTCAATCATTCACAATGCATTACATCATCTTTCAGACCTACTGAACATATTTATCAAAGTACCACGCATACAATGACATGATAACTCGAACACCAGCGAATATGAGCTTCCGTCTTCCTACTCAATTTGTCTCATACCAAATTGCGTAGTCGAGATGCGCTCATACCAACCTCTGAACGAGTCATATTGCATCCAATCCAGTTTTTTAATCGATGATCCATGACATGTGTCAAATACCCTATGCCAATGGCACCCAGGTAATGTAATGTAATGTGCCCCATGTCTAATGACACCCAGGTAACATCCATGTAAAACAAGCTCCGTCCCATATCCTATCAACGACGGTATCTACAAGTTGAATTCCATGCATGTGGCATCCAGATAACAACAAATAGGCTTTCCAAGAGGGGTCCGATCCATCACAAGTTGCAATCGGCTTCCAACAGTCTAGCATGCCCATACCAACTTTGTGTCGCACCATAGAAAGTCGAGCATCTAACAAGTCGTGTGGTTATTCCCCAGTACCATTGGTACCCCAGGCACAACGAACATGTTAGGTGTCACATCATCGATCCATCATATGACCATGCAACTCCTTCAGCAATCATTCGTTCTTATCTGTGTTTATAGCCAACAGTCAAATAATTGTGCTCAAGGCTTAGCCTACGGCCAATGTCGTGTCAAATGTGTCATATGAAGCATCTGACGTGATAAACATATATAATACTGGCTACTATTTATGTCAAGCAGCTACAACACCAATAATCCACGAATCGACACTCCTATTGATTATCAATCAATTCAGTTTCATTGTCACATAAATGTAGCAACAAGCAGGTATCACAATTAAACATTTCAATATCTAAGCATAACATAATAATAAACCATCAAGCCTAATAAGCCAATTCGATCATAACCAATCATAAATAACGATGGATTCCTAAATAGCCAACCCAACTTATCAAATTAGAGCCACTTAGCCTAAACCGGCCTCAATTAGGCATCCTAATAATTTAGCTAACTAATTCGAACGTAATTAACGACTTAATCAAGAATTAGAGGTTAACTCACAGTTTAATCATCGAGTCAAGGTCGTTGGCGATCCTTGAAAACCTTCGGCACAAACTTTGGACACGAGCTCAGAAAATTGGCCTGCGGACTTGGCCACTAGGCCCAAAATCTCGGCCACCGGCACACCGACCTGGAACGGCCAAGGAATTCAGCCACAATGCCCAGCCACGGCCCAGGCTCTAGGCCAACTTGGCCGGCCATGGCCTAGTCATACGGGCCAAAATTCTCGGCCATGGCCCAAGCATGATCGGTCACGACTCAGCCATTATGGGTCATGACCAAGGCCGAAGTGAGTTGAGAGAGTTGAGGGAGATATATATATATATATATATATATATATATATATATATAGGGAGAGATGAGGGGTATGATCCCCCTCCTATTCTACGTGGGACAAATGGTGATGATGTCATCGATGATGTCATGGTGGGGTGAGGTCATGATGACATCACGATGATGTCATGTGTAGCAAAACTTAGGGGCATTTTGATAATTTTTTCAAATGTCAAGGGCATTTTGGTATATTGCCTACTCAATGGCAATTTTGTCAATTTGAAATCTAATGAAAGAATTTTCGTCAAATATCGTCCTAGGGGTATTTTAGTCCATTGCCAATCTTTTGAGGACAGTCCCGTCCAATTCCAAACCAATGGTTTTAGAATGATGTCTAGGTTTAGGAATCTCGACCCTAAAATGATACGATCGATCGATCGATCGAACCCAAACTAATTCGATTGTCGATTCAAGAGATTCTCCATCTCCATTATCTAAACCATCAAGACTCAGCCTTAAACTTAAAAGTAGAACTCTCAGACGATTCCTGGACTAAATTCTATTATCAGGAGAGTGTCGAAATCCAAGGCGTTATAGTCGGAGCTAGTAATAGACCCTCGCAATTGCACGACAATTAAAGTCGCCATGAACTGACGAGCCCTAAATGTGATGAGAATCACAAAGTAGATATACGTAATGACTACATAAGTCGCCTGTTAGTTCGGGATAAACTGAAATTACATTAGACGGGGAATTGACCTAAAGATGGGATCTCGAAATTGAAAAAGGACAACGAAGAATTTCAATATTTGAAATGAAGTGGACGTCGCCTCTTCAAGAGTAATTTGAATTGTAAAAGCGAAATTTCAGGCGAAAGTGCAAAATTATCATTTTGCCCCTCAAGGATTGGCATTGTCTTAATAATTGGAGAAGGGTATTTTGATCAATTTTAAATCCCCATGGCTGTTGAAAATACAAGGGTGGATTGGTAATTGAGTTGCCAATATTTTATTAACAAATGGACAAGTGTCTTCATTTGGACTGTTGGCATTAATTGATCCACTTTTAACCTACCATTCCAACAAACTGATCAAGATTTTGGTGGAAGACTTCCTCTTCCCTCTTTCTCTCATTTTCCTTCCTTTTTCTCATTCACCCAAGCTGCCTCTGCCCGACAAGACCGCCACCGCCGTTTCGCCGCCCACGACCCCCCTTCGACGGCCAACTCGCCTTTTACCGGCCACCATCACCATCCTCTACCTCTCCTCTACAAGCTCCCATTGACCTTTCACCAATTGGAGGTCCCATTTTTCCCGATCAGCCTCAAATCCAAAACCAAACAGAATCTGACTCAACTGGGAGAAGGCCTTCGTTCAGCCACTTCGAGGCTTCGTTTGGCTTCAAATCTTCGTTGAGATCTTCTTAACCCATGGTACTTGAGTTGGCTGAGTTGAAATTGTAAGTTTGATTGAGTTTAGAGGGGTAATAATGGCTGATTTTTTATGATTCACCAAAATAGTTTCTGATCGCCGGTGGGCTACGTGAAATCGAGACTGTTTGCGACCCTTCGAGGTATCGACTTACTCCAAAACTCTTGGTAAGACTATTATAGACATAGTATGGCATGTTAGCGAGTTGATTGTATGATAAATCAAAGTTCAGATAGGAGTTATGGACCAATTAAAGAGGTGGAGGGCAGAATTGACTCTGCCCCGTTTCGGTTTGAGAAAACCGAACATCTTGAGGGCTGTGGGAGGTGTCTCCATGCTATTAATTCATCGTTAAGGTATATTAGGATATCAATTGAGTGTTAGCAAGGTGTGTGCTTCGTAAAATGGTGAATGGAAGAGATACATTGATCAATTGGTGAGCTTTTGTTAGATTGCGTTGCTGCCCTATTTCGAATTGAGAAGAACCGAGCCTTTAGAGGAGCTTTTAGAGGGATTTTGCTGATTAAATTGAAGGGTAAGTGGTTCCTAAGCCTTCGCTAGGATGTTAAGACACTGTTGGATTGGTTGGTGGTAGATTAGATGAATTTTGTGAACTTATTGCATTAATTGTTCATGGTCAACTAAGATAACTGAGGTGTGAGTTGTGTATACCCCTTATGATGAGAAATTACGATTCTCATGGGTAAGTCGTTGTTATGTGCATTCAATTGATATGGATGTTGTTATGGTTGTGCGAAATTTGGCCTTGAATGGTGACTACTTGAGAGATATGAATAAACTGGCAAGAGAACTAATCGTTTGATTGACTGTCTTGCTGTGCATTTGATATCACCTTGTGGGTGATTGGCCTAGATGCCTCACATGATAAAAATTTATTATTTGTTTGATAAAATTATACTCGATAATGAAGTTATTTAAGAGGGGAGTTTTACTGGTGAGCTTAAGAGCCTATGGCGCCCTGATGCGTCAGAACGCAGGGTTGCAATGAGTTATATTCTGATGCGTCAGAGCGCGGGATAAGTTTTATGTGTTGACCTGAGCCTGATTATGGCATTTGAAACCTAAGGTATCTTAACGCGGGTTTGTCAATTGTTATGGTATGAGGCGTATTAATGCGGGCCAAGCCTAAGGCATATTGACGCGGGCATAAATGATGAAATGAACCGTATTGCTAGTACGTTAAGCTTGGTCTTATGTTTTCATGCATGCCTTGAGTTGTAGTTTATATGCCAAATTGATGACGTGCCTGATGATTATTTACCATATGCTTTTCTTGATGGATTTCTACTTATTGTTTAAGGTTGTGTTTGGGAGTACTAACAGTTTGGCCTAGGTCTAGGGCTAGCTTATTGAGATGTAAATCTCACCCCATCGTGAGACTTGTTTTTCAGACCACAAGTCTTGAAGATGACGCCCTTACGTTTAGACGACCCTAAGGAGATGACGGCCTATTTTGACGAGTTTCCAGATGGCCAGGGTACTTTGTATGTTAGGAAACGTACTACCATTTGGGTCGATGAGGGAGGAGAAGAGTGGAAGCCACATAGGTTTGAGGCGTGGTATCATAGGATTGGAGAAGCTTCCACTAGTCCTTTAAAGTCTACTAAAGTCCCTAGAGGTGTGGTTCCATTCTGGTGTCATCCATTACGTGATGAGATCGAAGTAGTGACTTCGACGATTGGATCGAGAAATGTACCAGAGAAGACCCCGACCGTTGAGAAGCACATTGAAGTAATTGAGGTTTCGGCTTCTAAGGACGACATAGAGGATGATTCCATTGATGTGCGCACCGAGACCTTCTCCGACTATGATCTAGCTGAAGACGAGGACGATGAAGAAGAGGAAGCAAGTAGCTCTACCTAGTGGTTTTGTCTTCCTAGGACCGCTCCAGGTTGTCTTTTGAGGTTGTGTTCGTCTTCTTGGGGACTTAGAGGATGGTTGTCTTTTGGTTAGCCCCGATTCCTCCCGACCCTATCTTGTGGTTTAGGTTTGAACTTGGCCTTTTGTTTGAACTCGTGCTTAAGTTTGTATATATTCTCATTATCCCATACTTCCTTTTTATTTGCGTACGGAGTCATTGGTTTATTTTGTTTCCGCCTGCGCATTTCATTTCACGTGTACCGAAGGTGTCGTATCCTGGGTTTATTAACGGTACAGGAGGATGTAGCGGTCACCTTAGAAAGCGAGGCGTGATAGGTTTCACTATCTTCAATAATAAGTGCAAGCATATAATCAAAGATCTACAAATACAACAAGAGGAAATGAAAAATAAAAGGTTTCGAGGCAAAAGCGAAAAGCTCGGTGCAGATACGAAAGTAAGTGTTACAATGCAATATGCAACATATTTCTTTTAATCTCTAAAACAAAAATGCATGATCCAAACTACCATTATCCTTAACTCGAAAGTAAAAAATACAATAGTGTTAGTCGCATGGGGTGGTCCAATGATAACCTTGACGTCCAGCGACTATGCGAGGAAAGGTTTGATGTTTAGGCTACATTTGACAGTCAAGATAAAAGTCAGGATATAATAAAATTTATCATATCTTGTGTTTGATTCCTACTCAGGATGGGATATAGCATGATATAAGGGAAATATAGCCTATATATATTTTAGGGGGAGGTGGGATAAAGGTGGATAGGATTTCTTTTGTTTATGATATAAAAATTATTTTTTAAAATAAAAAAAATTATTATGTAATAAAATCAAAATAGCAATTATTTTAAAATAAATTTTATCTCTAATGTTAGAAAGAAATATCAAAATAAAAAATAATTTTCATTTTTATTTTTTATAAATCATATTTATAATTTGATTTCTTTCTTCTTTATAATCTATAGTTTGTATGTATAAATATATTAATATATATGCACACATGCACACTTAATATCTATATCATTACATATTTTAAGTATAATACTATAGTTTGTTATTTAATGAAAATTTTATTAAGAAATGATGAAAGAAAGTCAAAATAATGATAAAAAGATATTTATAATTAAAAAGTAAGTAAAAAATGAAGTAGAAGAAACTAGTTTTTAAGTAAATATATTTAAACTTGAAACTAATTTTTCTAATTCTCGAAGAGAAGGAGTAATGAAATTTCTAAAAAAAGCTAGCATCTTCATCTCCATCTTTTTTATTTCTATTTCCTGTGGAAGTTTCATGACTGCTTTGTAACTTTTTAGTTTATTATAAAACTCTACGAAAATAGCGATAAAGTTGAAACTTACTCTCCTTTTTAACTTTCTGGTTCACATCAAAAGTCTAAGAAAAGCAGAAAGAGAGTTATATCTCCTCCTCCATAACTTTGTGTTTCATGTTGAGGTTTAACGAATGTCGCGAGAGAGGCAATACTTTTCAGCAAAAGTTAAATGTTTATATTTTCTTTAATTTACTAGATTCAGCAGTGAATTACGAGAAATTCTTATATTTTTCGCTTGTGCCTTTTCAAGTTCATTTTATATCGATATATCGTACATACCAAATAATGAATATGATATGATATGAATATATCCAGCTCTATTACTGCGATTCGCTAAACACAAGATAGGATATGGAAAAATCCCTGGATTCCATATCCGATTCTATCTAATTTTATCATGCTTTAACATCCGGGTGACCAAACGCTGCCTTAGTGGCTATTCGAGGAAAGGTTGTTCTAGTGATCGGCGAAGGTTCAAATTTTCCAACGAAGAAATTCTCTGAAGTGTCTTCGAGCAAGAAGAAGAAAATAATGAAAATAATAAAAATAAAATAAACAAATAAAAAATATTGGTAAAGTTAAAAAAAATAGAAAAAAGCTTAGAAATTAGATTTTGAATATTTTTGTTGGATTTTTAGTATAAGTACTAGTTTAGAATTAGTTTTAGATTTTCCTAAATTAGAATGTACATAGTTTAGGATTTTAATAAACAATTACGTTTAGTATAAAAAATGTGAGAATCTTTGGACAAAAATTGAACTGAAATTGAATAAGCTCTTAAGGGCTTTACGTGTTGTATGTTTAGAGACAGTTGCGAGATCGGTGTTTGCACATTTTTGCATTACTATTTTACTTGATTGCGCACTTTCGATTCGTTGTTTGTTATTTTCAATTTTTAGTTGGTTAAGATAAACAATAGATCATAATAAACCCAAAAATATTTGCATGAATACTTAGTAAACAAGAACATTGGGGTTTATGATTACTGAAAAAGACCGCCTGGCCATTTTAGTTAATAAACAGTCAAGATTAGGTATGGAAAAGGCACTAACTAGATAACTAGTTTAATCTAAGTCTCCGAACTTAAAAAACTCTTATTGCATAGGAAGTGGGTACAGTCCCACACCTCACTTGGTTTCTAACTGGCCCCAATACATTAGTAGCGACTCTTCATAGAAAATTCAAGCTCGGAATTGACGGACCGTTTTGGATGACTCGTTTGATGTTGTGTTTGAGCCATCTTTTCCAGTTGACGATTCAGATCATCTTTGGAAAAAGTACACTTTTAGTGCAAAAAGTTATGTACAAAGATCAATTTAGTGACAAAAGTTTCAAATGGATCACTTTAGTGCTAAAAGTTGTGCACGGAGATCACTTTAGTGCCAACTTCTTTTAAAAATGAACACTTCAGTGCTAGAGGTGACGTGGCTCGTCGAAAAATCGACATGTGCTATTTTTATTATTTTTTAAGCTGACGTAACACATCAGATTTGGCACTAAAAGTGATCATTTTAAAAAGAAGTTGTCATTTAAATGATTATTTTTAAAAACAGCTGGCAATAAAGTGATCAATTTAAAATTTTTGGCACTAAAGTGATCTTCCTACACAACTTTTGTCACTAAAGTGATCCCTTTGAAACTTTTGGCACTAAAATGATCTCTATATATGACTTTTGGCACTAAAAATATACTTTTCCGATCATCTTTCGAGTAAGTACCTCTAAACCTATTGCCGAAGATATATTTCTCTTGAGGGTAGATCATGCCAGAGCTGCTCAAGGAAAACAATGTTGCTCTAAAGAAAATTCAAACAAATCAAGCTCCTCAAGATGATACGCAGAAGATGAAGTCCAAGCTGGCAAGTCGGATGCAGACTGTTAACTATGAAGTCTAAGGTTGCGTTTAGTGGTCAAGATAAAAAGCATGATAGGATAAAAGTTATCCTATCTCATGTTTGGCTATCGCTCAAGACTGGATAAAATGGGATATAAAAGGGCTACAACTTGGATAAAATTATCTCATGGGGGAGGCAGGATAAAGGTGGATATGATTTCTTATGTTCATGCTATAAAAACTATTTTTTTCTCAAATAACAAACTTCTTAAAAAATAAAATTAAAATAGTAATTAAATATGAATAATATCTAATATTAAAAATAAAATTTAAATTAAACATAATTTTTTATTTATCCCTATATATATTTATAAATTTTAGTTTCTTTCTACTTTACAATATATTTTATGTGCACATACTTACACATTATTCATATCCATCATTACAAATTGGAGGATTTATTGGGTGAGTTCAAAGAAGGATTTTGTCACGCCTCGAGCCCCGGGTACGAGCTCGCAACTTCCTGCAAGCACAACTCTCTCTCGACATCCCAGGATTCACATATAGGTCGAGAGATAAATCATATAGAAAGCATGCGAAAGCAACGATATAAAAACTCCTCCATACAAATACAAAATGGGACTTGGGTAACGAGAATACTAATAAACTAATAAGTTCCCAAATATTCATACAAGAGCATGGCAAACTAAACTCGCTAGTCACTAGGGGTGACGAAGCTAGTACAAAAGACGATCATATCTGCTCTAAAAAATGGACAGGTATCGTGGTCACCATCAAAATATCAAACCAGGAACAGAAACTCCTATGTCGAGCTACTGGAGTCTCCAGTCTCATCCTCAGCCTCCTTAGTGGACTCGTACTTCGAGAAGGTCTCTGAGCAAACCTCCACGGTGTCCTCCATCGTCTTGTCAACTGATGGCTCCACTTGGTCATTCTCAGTGGCCTCGATCACTATAACCTCATCCGTGTCCTCCAAGGTCGAAGTTCTCTCAGGACCATTCCTCGAGCTAGCGATTGACCCATCGGCCTCCACTGAATCCCGAGCGGGATGGCACCAACTGGGTATCACCCCACGGGGTATCTCAGTGGGCTTCAGTGGCCTGTAGAAACGTCTCTTATCTTCTTGAATCTTGCCTCATACCTGTGAGGCTTCCAGCTACTACCACCCTTATCTACCCAGACGACCGTGCGCTTCCTAACATAAACGCTCCCCTGTCCGTCAGGGAACTCCTTAAAATATACTGACATCTCCTTAGGGTCACCAAACGTGATTGGCCACATCCTCTAGGCCTAGGATCTGAAAAAAAATGGGGTCCCACATCGGAGTGAGACATACATCTCAGTAAGGTGGGTCCTAACCCTAGGTTAGGCTGACCGTCTGCTCAAGCAATTACAATCACAACAATTTATACAAACCGCATAAAGCATTCATCTATCACAAAATAACACATGGATGTCAAGCATGTAATCAAGGTATCTTATTACATCATTAAGCTCAAGCACACATTATCAAGCCAGATTACACCTTCCACCCTTTCTTGCCTCCTCATTTTCATGCCCGCGTTTAGAACGTCTCAGGCTCGGTCCGCGTAAACGCATCAGACCGTCTCATTGACAAACCCGCGTAAATGCATCATGTTTTCAATCTCATTCTAGGCCTGTGTCGACACTTCTCAACTCCGTCCCGCGTTTCAACGCATTAGGACTATGGCCTTCTCAACCCCGCGTCACATACGTTTCAGGGTACCATTCAATTCAAACCCCGCGCCTCAGCACCTCAGGGGAACTATTCCCACAACCCTGCGTCTCAATGTATCAGGGTGTCACAACTTCTCAGAAATGCCACAAGTTCATTTCATTTCATAGCACACGTTCGGATGCAAACTCATGCGACGATCAGCACACCCATGGCATGCAAGACAATTAAATTTGACATACTATGTGACAATCAATTCATGACACAAGCATTGTCAAACAATCAAGTCCTCTATATCTTTCTAGGACGTACATTGGACAACCACATTATCACCTCTAAGAATCGATTAATTCGCACACAAATCACCCAATCGAGTCCAATCCTCCTATCAAAGATTTAGAATCCCCTTACCTCAAGCTTAATTCAATACAAGTCTTCTTCCAATCACCTCAAGGGTTCGGTTCTAATGATCCAAGATTAAGTCTGTCGCGCAACTTAAGGAAATTCATCCAATCATCAATTTTTCTTTCTCGAATCGCCACCTTGCTAAACATACACCTCATGAACCAATCAATTAATATCCTCACACTCCTCAACGATAAATTTGGAGCTCAATTTCAACACCAACAGCTTCCCATAGAACCTGTATGCATAGAACCGAAACATAGCATTTTCGATTCTGTGTATACGCCAACTATTCAGCCCTTAAACCAATTTAAATCCTCAATTTAATCACTAATCTAATTGCTAACATGTTGTTCTAAGGGTTGGGAAGCCTCACCAAAAATTTGAAGCCAAGGCGACGTCGGAAAGTCCTTGAACGGCGCCGATTCCTCCAGGTCTTTAATCGGTCAGTTCTGGCCCTTCAAACACAAGACCCATTTGGGGTCAAAACTCTATCAAATTTCTCCAAAATTTTTACCACAGCCCATTCTAAAATCCCCCTTAAACGCAACAAAATTTGGTCAAAAAATTCAAAGGTTTCGGGGTTCTACGAAGCCTAAACCGTGGTTTACCTTCAGCTGCGATGGTTTCTGTCGACTTTCAGGAGATTGGCCAGCCGGAGCTCCTCACTGAGTCGAATACAGTGATTCCACTTGGAGAATGTCGACAAGAAGATGAGGAAGCAGCAGGTGATCGGCTCGGCAGCTGAAAGTCACCAGAGATGACGGTCGGGAGCAGCGACGGCGGCGGCATAATCCTGTCGGGCGGTGGAGCTTCCAGGCTTGAAGAATAAGAAGAAGTAGTAGTTCGACAATGGAGGAGGGGTGTTCGGCCAAGAGAGAGAGAGAGAGAGTGAGGTTTATACTTAAATTTCAAGAGTCAACTTGTTGAATGGTAGGTTAAAAGGTGACTCCATCAACATCATGGCTTAATCCTTCGACACTTGTCCATGTGTCAATCAATTGCTTATCTAATGGCTCTCGTTTTCTTCAATTTTTGATAGCTATAATGAGGCTTCAATGACCAAAATACCCTTGTCCAATTATTAAGGCAAAACTAAGGCTTGAGGGGCAAAATGGTAATTTTACCCCCGACGTTCAAAATGTCATTTTTTCAATTCCAGTTTTCTTCGATAAGGTGACGACCAATCCAATTATAATGTTGGAATTCTTGATTCTCCATTTTTTAATTTCGAGACTCGTTTCTAAATCATTTTTCTATCAGACGTGGTTCCAGCCTATCTCAAGCTGACGGGCGACTTTTGCAAACGTTACGCGTATCGACCCTATGACTCATATCACAATTAGAGCTTGTCAATTCATGGCGACTTTGGTTGTCATGTATTTGTGAGGATCTATCACTAGTTTCGATGGTCTCGATCGTCATTGTTTGATTTACGAAAATTTTACAAATTATATATATTGGTTAAACGGCATCACCCGCGCTCCAATTATATAACACTAACAATGCATTCCTTAATCGTTCTCAGATCGGCCTTTTATGGCTCTAAATGTCCCATCGACAATCCTTAAGGTCAAAGTGTCATTTCTTATTCGAATTCCCTAGGTCCACGTACCTTGTCTCGCGTTAGCCTTTCCCTCTTGATCAGTCAACTCGAGGTTGATCAGATCCGAGCGAGATACGACTGAAATACATCGTTAGATACATTTCTCATTAATGAATCCGGAAATGACAGGAAAATCAGAATGTCACAACTCTTCCCCCCTTATAAAAATTTCGTCCCCGAAATTTATATCAAACTTAGTTACTCAAACAAATGGGGGTATTGACCCCCCATCATTTCCTCACTTTTCCACGTAGCGCCTTCTGTTCTATGGTACTCCCAAATAACTTTGACCAATGGAATCGTTTTATTCCTCAGAATTTGCTCCTTTCGGTCTTCGATCCTAACTAGCTTCTCTACATAGGATACTCTGTCATCCACTTTTATGACCTCGTGGTTCAGCACATGCGTCGGGTCCAGCTCATACTTCCGTAGCATTGATACGTGGAAGACGTTATGCACTTGAGATAGATTAAGCGGTAAGGCAAGTCTGTAGGTTAAGGTTCCGATTCGTTCCAAAATTTCGAATGGGCCTACGTACCTTGGGCTCAATTTTCCTTTCTTTTCAAATCGCGATAATCCCCTCATCGGCGACACCTTAAGGAAAACATGATCACCTACTTGAAACTCCAAAGGCTTACGCCATTTATCCGCATAACTCTTTTGACGACTCTGTGCCATCTTCAGTCTATCTCGAATTATCTTTACCGCTTCCACCGATTGCTCTACCAACTCTGGGCCTGTGATGCTCATTTCTCTAACCTCGTCCCAGCAAATCAAGGTTCTATAAGCCCTTCCATAGAGTGCTTCAAACGGTGTCATTCGAATGCTCTACTGATAACTGTTATTATATGCGAACTCTACCAAATGCAGCTGATCCTCTCACCCACCTTTGAAGTCTATTACGCATCCTCGCAACATGTCCTCAATCGTCTGAATCATCCTTTCCGATTGTCTGCCCGTTTGTGGGTGGTATGCCGTACTAAATTGTAGTTAAGTCCTCATGGTATCTTGAAGGCTCTTCCAGAAGTTCGCCGTGAACTTTGGATCTCTGTCTGATGTAATCGTCACGGGTACTCCATGTAGTCTCACTATCTGTCTCATGTATAATTCGGCATATCTGTCCATTGCGAAATCCTTTCGCACATGGATGAAGTGTGCGGACTTGGTCAATCTGTCCACGACTACCTAAATGGAATCGTAGCCTCTCTGGCTCCTTAGGAGTCCCATTACAAAGTCCATCGTTACATGCTCCCACTTCCATTCAGGAATCTCCAGTGGCTGTAATAATCCTCCAGGCTTACAGTGTTGGGCCTTCATCTGTTGGCATGTCAAGCACTTCGCCACATACTTCACCACATTCACTTTCATCACGTTCCACCAATAATGTTGATGCAAGTTCTGATACATCTTCATGCTTCCTGGATGGATACTATAATTGCTCCTATGAGTCTCTGATAAAATCCTTTCTCTAAGCTCTTCATCCTTCGGCATGCACAAACGCCCTCGAAATTTTAAAATTCCATCCTCCAACACTTGGAACTTTGGTTTCCTTTTTGTCGCGTCTATTTCCAGGATTTTCTGAATTTCTGGGTCCGTATGCTACAAGGCTTTTATCCTTTCCTGGATCTCAGGTTCTATTCTTAGTGTGGCTATCAAACTGGATAACTGACAGACTTCTAATCTGAACTCAAAATCCCTCAAATTCTTGAATAACGACCACCCTTTCACTAGTAGACAGGAGATGCTCGATTTCCGGCTGAGCACATCCACGACTTGATTCACTTTCCCAGGATGATACAGTATGTCGCAATTATAATCCTTAAGCAGCTACATCCATCGATGCTGCCTCATATTCAGTTCCTTCTGGGAAAACAGATACTTCAGGCTCTGATGGTCAGTGTAAATCTGGAAATTTTCGCCGCACAGATAATGCCTCCAAATCTTCAGAGCAAAGATGATTGCTGCCAATTCCAAATCGTGAGTCGGATAGTTCATTTCATGCGGTCTCAATTGTCGGGACATGTAGGCCACTACTTTTCCATATTGCATTAGCACACAACCTAGTCCCTTTAGCAAAGCATCGCTATATATCTCATAGCCTCCAGGTCCTGATGGAATCGTCAACACCGGTGCGATTGTCAATCGATGCTTGAGCTCTTGGAAACTCCTTTCCCACTTATTCGTCCATTCGAACCTTGTTTCTTTCTTAGTCAATCTTGTTAGTGAAATGGCTATAGACGAAAACTTCTCCACGAAACGCCTATAATATCTCGCCAATCCTAAGAAACTTCGGACTTCCGTGACCGTAGTAGGTGTAGGCCAATTCGCTACAGCTTCAATCTTCGTAGGATCCACAACAATCCCTTCTCCAAACTCCACATGGCCAAGAAATGCCACTTTATTCAACCAGAACTCGCATTTGCTAAACTTAGCGTAAAACAAGTGCTCCCTCAAGATCTGCAAAATAATCCTCAGGTGTTCTTCGTGTTCCTCGTTACCCCTTGAGTAAATCAGGATATCATCAATAAAGACTATGACGAATCTATCTGAGAATTCCTTAAACACCCGATGCATCAAATCCATAAATGCGGCTGGAGCATTGGTCAATCCAAAAGGCATCATAGTAAATTCGTAGTGAGCATACCTTGTCCTAAAAGCAAACTTAGGTATGTCTTCCTTCTTGATTCTCAACTGGTGATATCAGGTTCTCAAGTCAATCTTAGAGAATACTGCAGCTCCTTGCAACTGATCAAATAGGTCGTCAATTCTCGGCAGCGGGTACTTATTCTTTACTGTCACTTGGTTCAACTATCTATAGTCGATGCATAGACGTAAGGACTCATCCTTTTTCTTTACAAACAACACCGATGCTCCCCACGGTGAAGCACTTGGTCGGATAAATCCTTTATCCAGTAATTCTCGCATCTGCACCTTTAACTCTTTCAGTTCTGATAGGGACATTCTATAAGGTGCTTTCGAGATCGGCTCCGTTCCGGGAGCTAACTCAATCACGAACTCTATTTCTCGCTCTGGTGGCAACCCTGGTAACTCTTGGGGAAAAATGTCAGGAAACTCACGCACTATCGGAATCCTTCCTAGTTTAGGCTCCTCGGCAGTCGTGTCCATAACTACGACTAGGTACGCCTAACATCCTTCAGTCATCAACTTCGTCACTTCAAGAGACGAGACTAAAGGAATCGAGGTTCCTCCTCGACTTCCCACAAATTCAAAACTCAGACGGCCTTCTGGATAGAACCGGATTATCTTACTACCACAATCAACTATCCCCCTTCGCTTACCCAACCAATCCATTCCTATGATCATGTCGAAATCATACATGGGCTACACAGCTAAATCAATACTCTCCTTACTACCACCAACTACGATCCTATAGTCAGCACAGCCCAACGAAACCAGCACATTACGCGTTAAGTATCCCGCCTATATCTTCCAAATCGTCCACACTAACAATCCATCCTTCTCCTCCAAAAGGCCACAGCTTCGGCAGATCGCTTAGCCCCGTTCATCTTCAATTGGAGACTAAACCTGAATTTCGCCGAGCAAGAGCGCTCGATCAGTGAGCTATTACGCACTCTTTCTCTTTCAATGGGGTGGCAACATGCAGAATCACACTCAACAGTTTTAACTTCATATCAACCAAATCAGCAAACCGAGCATATACAAACGAGTGTGTTGCGCTAGGATCAAACAAAGCATACGCAACTTGATCACACAAATAAACCGTACCTGTGACCATGCCTGACGTTTCTTCTGCCTCCCTACGGGCTATTGCATAAACCCTCCCCTGAGATGGGGGTCAATTCTGATCAATTTGAGGAGTGGCAGCTGACGGTCCAACCTGTGGTCACTGCCCTTGAGGTTGATTCGTTGGAGCTTGATTCTGGCAAGTCCTCATCTGGTGGCCCACCTGACCACACTTAAAGCATGCTCTAGTTTTTGCTGGACATGGTCCATTACCATGCCTTCTACCACATAAGCGACAGTTCCAGTTCATGGGGTTCGACGGCTTCACAATGTTCTTCCTTACCGGAGGGACAAAACGCCTATTACCAGTCATTGGCCTCTTACCCGTTTGGCGATTGTCTTTGAATGAATTAAACCGCGATCCAGATGTGGCATTCCTCTCCTTCAGGTCTCTCTCGATCATCTGACCCCATTCAAAGATTTCCGTATAGGTTCTCAAATTCAGGGCTATCATCTGGCTGTGAAGCTCAGGTCTCGATCCATCCGAAAATCTCCACGCCTTTTCTAGGGGATCCTCTACTGATCGGGGTGCATACCTCAATAATATGGAGAACTTAGCTTCATACTGGTCCACAGTCAGCTAATTCTGACGCAGCTATAAAAATTCCACTTGCTTCCTTTCTCGGGATGTTTCCAAGAAATACTTGTCATTGAATGCCATAGTAAAGGCATTCCAGATCATAGCCGTTCCTTCCGAAAAAAACTCCATTCTTGGTGGCACCCCACTAGTCATTTGCAGTACCTTTCACTTGATACACCGCCAGCAGCACCTTTTCCTCATCTGTGCACCTCAGTAACCCAAAAGCTTTTTCTAGCTTCTTGATCCACGTCGGTGCTAGTTCGGGATCTCTAGTCCCATCAATCTAGGTCGGCTTCAACTTGATGAACTGCTCGACCAGTTGGCCCATCTGTCTAGCCACAACAATTTTTTCCTGAGCATTCACTGCCTCATTGCCCTGGTCGTAGTTGCCATTATTTTCATTGCTCTTGTTGTTGCCGTTGTTGGCTTGACGGCAGTTATTGCGGCTCCTACCGCTTGGGCTATGGTAGCATCCCTATCTTGGGTTTGCCTATCGATGAGGTTGCCAATCCTTTCGAGCGCCCTCAATACTCCGTCCATCCTCGGGTCCTCTACTACAAGCGGCCTGGAGCTAGAGGTTCCGCTCCTAGGCCTTCCAGGTCTCCTAAACGGGTTACTCATTCTTATACGCTTCTATTGAACCTGGTCCACCATAATTTCATCAAGGAGTTAGTAACTCGTTCATTCAACTAAGTCCATAGCTACCAAACTATGCCTTAATAGAAACAATTAGAATACAACAGCCTTTCACATAACAAATTCCACATATTCTTCAGTACACAGTTCATGGCTATTCCTCAATTCCGTTCACCCCAACTGTTCACCAAAATAAGCCATGCCCATTCACTTAACAGGCCAAAACCCAGAAATGGCTTTCAACACTAAGCATGGAACTTCATTCTCTTATATCACCACAATCCTGTCAAGACCAAATGCCAATCATATGTGCCAAGTCATATGCTATACAACCCGTGTCTTATCCTAACCAGTTTTCTAAGGTCTCGCTACCCGTCCTTGCCCCAACTTAATCCTCCTTATTACTCCAATCCTCAAATAATTTTGGATCAAGCCGACCTTGCTCTGATACCAAGCAAAGTGGGGATGTCACGCCCCGTGCCCGAGCACGAGCTCGCGACTCCCTGCAAGCACAACTCTCTCTCGAGGTCTCAGGATTCACATATAGGTCGAGAGATAAATCATATAGAAAGTACGCGGAAGCGGCGATATAAAAACTCCTCTGTACAAATACAAAATGGGACTTGGGTAACGAGAATACTAATAAACTAATAAGTTTCCAGATATTCATACAAGAGCATGGCAAACTAAACTTGCTGGTTAATAGGGGTGACGAGGCTAGTACAAAAAATGATCATATCTGCTCTAAAAAAGGGACAGGCATCGTGGTCACCATCAAAATATTAGATCAGGAACAGAAACTCCTATGTCGAGCTACTGGAGTCGTCGGTCTCCTCCTCAGCCTCCTTAGTGGGCTCATACTCCGAGAAGGTCTCCGAGGAAACCTCCACGGTGTCCTCTATCTTCTCGTCAACTGATGGCTCCACCTGGTCATCCTCAATGGCCTTGATCACTATAACCTCATCGGTGTCCTCCAGGGTCGGGGTCCTCTCAGGACCATTCCTCGAGCCAGCGACTGACCCCTCGACCTCCATTGAATCCCGAGCAGGATGGCATCAACTGGGTATCACCCCACAGGGTACCTCAGTGGGCTTCAGTGGCCTGTAGAAACGTCTCCTATCTTCTTGAACCATGCCTGTACCTGTGAGGCTTACAGTTACTACCACCTTCATTTACCTAGATGACCGTGTACTTCCTAACATAAACAGTCCCCTGTCCGTCAGGGAACTCCTCAAAATATACTGACATCACCTTAGGTTCACCAAACCTTATTGGCCACACCCTCAAGGCCTAGGATCTGAAAAAATGGGGTCCCACAACGGGGTGAGACATACATCTCAGTAAGGTGGGTCCTAATCCGAGGTTAGGCTGACCGTCCGCTCAGGCAATTACAATCACAACAATTTATACAAACCGCAAAAAGCATTCATCTATCACGAAATAACACATGGATGTCAAGCATGCAATCAAGGCATCTTATTACATCATTAAGTTCAAGCATACATTATCAAGCCATATTACACCTTTCACCCTTTCTTGCCTCCTCATTTTCATGCCCGCGTTTAGAACGCCTCAGGCTCGGTCCGCATAAATGTATCAGACTTTCTCATTGACAAACCCGCGTAAACGCATCATGTTTTCAATCTCATTCTAGGCCTGTGTCGACACATCTCAACTCCGTCCCGCATTTCAACGCATCAGGACTATGGCCTTCTCAACCCCGCGTCTCGTACGCCTCAGGACGCCATTCAATTCAAACCCCGCGCCTCAGTGCCTCAGGGGAACCATTCCCACAATCCCGTGTCTCAATGCATCAGGGTGTCATAACTTCTCAGACATGCCACAAGTTCATTTCATTTCATAGCACACGTTCGGATGCAAATTCATGAGACGAACGACACACCCATGACATGCGAGACAATTAAATTTGACATACAATGTGACAATCAATTCATGACACAAGCATTGTCAAACAATCAAGTCCTCTACATCTTTCTAGGACATACATTAGACAACCACATTATCACCTCCAAGAACCGATCAATTGGCACACAAATCACCCAATCGAGTCCAATCTTCCTATCAAAGGTTGAGAGTCCCCTTACTTCAAGCTTAATTCAATACAAGTCATCTTCCAAGCACCTCAAGGATTCAGTTCTAATGATCCAAGATCAATTCCGCCGCGCAACTTAAGGAAATTTATCCAATCATCAATTTTTCTTCCTCGAATCGCCACCTCACTAAACATACACCTCATGGACCTATCAATTAATATCCTCACACTCCTTAACGATGAGTTTGGAGCTCAATTTCAACACCAACAGCCTCCCATAGAACCGGTATACACAGAATCGAAATAAGGCATTTTCGATTTTGTGTATACCCCAACTATTCAGCCCTTAAACCAACTTAAATCCTTAATTTAATCACTAATCTACTTGCTAACATGTATTTCTAAGGGTTGGGAAGCCTCACCAAAAATTTGAAGCCAAGGCGACGCCGGATAGTCCTTGAACGGTGCCGGTTTCTTTGGGTCTTCAACCGGTCAGTTCTGGCCCTTCAAACACAAGACCCATTTAGAGTCAAAACTCCATCAAATTCCTCCAAAATTTTTACCACAGCTCAGTCTACAAGTCCCCTAGATGTCCACAAAATTTGGTCAAAACATTCAGAGGTTTTGGGATTCTACAAAACCTAAATCGTGGCTTACCTCCAGCTGCGACGATTTCCGTCGACTTTCGGGAGATTGGCCAACCGGAGCTCCTTACTGAGTCAAAGTGATTCCACTTGGAGAACGTCGGCAAGCGGATGAGGAAGCAATAGTTGGTTGGCTCGGCGGCTAGAAGTCACCGGAGACGGCGGTCGGGAGTAGCGACAGCGGCGGCAGAATCCTGTCGGGCGGTGGAGCTTCCAGGCGTAAGGAAGAAGAAGAAGAAGAAGCTGTTCGGCAATGGAGGAGAGGTGTTCGGCCAAGAGAGAGAGAGAGAGAGAGTGACGTTTATACTTCATTTTCAAGAGTCAACTTGTTGAATGGTAGATTAAAAGGTGACTCCATCAACATCATGGCTTAATCGTTTGACACTTGTCCATGTGTCAATCAATTGCTCATCCAATGTCTCTCATTTTCTTCAATTTTCAACAGCTATAATGAGGCTTCAATGAACAAAATACCCTTGTCCAATTATTAAGGCAAAGCTAAGGCTTGAGGGGCAAAATGATAATTTTACTCCTGACGTTCGGAATGTCGTTTTTTCAATTCCAATTCCAATTTTCTTCGATAAGGCGATGACCAATCCAATTATAATGTTGGAATTCTTGATTATCCATTTTCTAATTTCGAGACTTGTTTCTAAATTATTTCTCTATCAGACGTGGTTCCAGCCTATCTCAAACTGACGGGCGACTTTTGCAGACGTTACGCATATCGATCCTGTGACTCATATCACAATTAGGGCTCGTTAATTCATGACGACTTGGGTTGTCATGTAATTACGAAGGTCTATCACTAGTTCCGATGGTCTCGATCGTCACTGTTCGATTTAGGAAAATTTTATAAATTATATATATTGGTTAAGCGGCATCACCCGCGCTCTAATCATATAACGCTAGTAATGCATTCTTTAATCATTCTCAGATCGGCCTTTTATGTCTCTAAATATCCCCTCGACAATCCTTATAGTCAAAGCGTCATTTCTTATTCGAATTCCCTAGGTCCACGTACCTTGTCTCGCGTTAGCCTTTCCCTCTTGATCAATCAACTCGAGATTGATTAGATCCGAGCGAGATACGACTAACATATATCGTTAGATACATTTCTCATTAATGAGTCTGGAAATGACAAGAAAATTAGAATGTCACAGATTTTTTGCTAGTATAGTTAGTTATTTAATAAAAAAATTTATTGAGAAATGATGGAATAGAATAAAAATAACAGAAAAAATTGAATAAAAATAAAAATGACTAAATAAAAATGAAGTAGAAGAACCCAAAATTTAAATGAACACATTCGAACTTGAAATGATCTTTCGAATTCTTGAAGAATGTAGGGCAATGAAATTTCTAAAAAAAAAAAAATTAAAAATCTCCTTCTCCTATATAGCTTTGCTTCATGTTGAAGTTTCACCACTTCATTATATTTTTTTAGTTCATGTCAAAATTCTTAAAAAACGACCAGAGTTGAAACTTCTTCTCCTTTGTAGGTTTCTAGTACAAGCCAAAAGTCTATGAAAATGGAAAGAGAGTCAAAATTCATTCTTCTCTATAGTTTTGTGGTTTATGTTGACATTTAATGAAAGTATCGAGAGAGATAAACCTTTTTGTAGTTGCAAATACGAATGATCATATTTTCTCTCTTACTAGAGTTAGCGGTGAATTATGAGAGATTTTCAAAGTCTCCATTTGTGTATTTTCATATTCATTTACATTTATATGTAAATAACAAATAATGGACATAATAGGATATGAATATATCTGGTTTTATTACTGTGATTTACCAAACAGTGGATAAGATATGGCAAAATTCCTGGATTTCATATTCTATCATATTCAATCATATCCTGACTAAAAATTCTAACGACCAAATGCAATCTAAAAGAATTTTGTTGTTTTCTTAGAATGTTTTCGATCAGTATCCGATGAAGGTTTAGGAGACTTCTCAAGCTCGAATATTATTAGTTGGTTCGCATACCTGTTGATCCATCTCAGTCCGGCGATCTTGCTGAACCCACCAAATCATGTTCCTAATGCTAACCAACCATTTTTAATCTAAATAAAATTTACTCCGAAGTTTCTAAGCATATGTAGATGTTTCAGTTTGGTTTGATAATCTATGGTTTGAAAGATTTATTTTTAGGCTGTGAACCTTAAATTAAGTTGTGGTTTGATAATATTACTTACTGTACATCCCCTATTCTCTTTTGATACTGACAAAAAGGTGGAAAAGCATCTTCCATGCAGATTAGATGCAGACTCTGGACTAAGAATGTTATGGAATTTCTTTACATAGAATATTTTAATATTTGATAATATTCTCAAATGCTCTTGCAGGACACATTGGATTTACACAGAGTGTATCTCGAGCAATTTTCCAAATTAGAATTTTTTAAAAAATAATTTACCAAAAAAGTATTTCAAAAATCAAATTGGGTGTTGCTCAGCATGTGGGCCATCAAGCAGGGCCCAATCGGGTGGATGGGGCCTTGTTTGGCGGTCTACATGCCAATACGGGCGTCGGGCGGCCCGCATGACGAATGAGGCCGGCTGGTGCCCCAATCAGCATATGGGCAGCTGATGAGGCTCAATTGGGCCTTGCTTGGAGGCCCATGTGCCGAGCGAGGCGTTAAGCGGGGCGCCGGGCAACCCCACTCGGCATATGGGTTGCCTCGGCAACCCATATGCCTTGAGGGCCGCCTAGCCTGCTCTACATTATGGTGTTGCAGCATGCAGTGCCATTGCTGCAATTTGCAGCAGAATTATTTGCTATTACAAGTTGCAACATTATTGGTGTTGCACGTTGCGGCACTATTACGTGGTGCTGCAGCGTGCAACATCATTATCGTTTAATTTTATATGTTTTCATATGATGTTAGCTTTTAAATTAATTATTCGTTTAATTTTACATATTTTATTACGATGACAAATTATTTGGGAGCTCTACACTAATATCATTCTAGGTCTATTAGAGTATTGCTTGCGGGGACAATGTTATTGGAAGGTAAAGGTCTCATTTATTTGCAACTGGATGGTTGAGTGACACTACCCAGACCGAGTACTTCGGCAGTTTATTTTGCAGCGGAAAATACATAAAGGTCTCGAGTATCATATTGCCTTCCATGATATTGGTAACATGCCACCTAGGACGAATTGGGTGAATAGGCTCAGAGACTGCATCAATTTGTGGGGCAGACGTCGAGCACGTATCATCCGTAGTGATCCCATAATGGAGGTGCTCCACTTTCATTCAAGATATATGGAGTGATTCCGTATACATACATGGCGATAGATTTCTGTTATGGGAGGTGCAATGGGTTTAACGGTTCATACAAACAATATCAATTTAATTCATTAATTATTTTTCGTGACACAAGTTATTGTCATTTGATAACTATTGTTAATTTTTTTAATATCATTATCAGACTAATGGCATCGAACACACGCTGCATTTAATGAAGGGGTCTCGATCTCATGAGGACTTGGATTACTTGGAGAGTCTACCTGAGACATTGCTATATGCCCAGAAGAAGGAGAGGCGGCTAGTGATAGCCATGCCACCACCCCAACTACCGATTACAGCGGGACCCAATGAGTCGGATGAGGATGTCTCATATGAGCTTCTTTAGCCGTTTAGGAGGACCCCTCGAGCTCATTCAATTGGTCATGTTGTCCCTCACTCCATCGAGTATCATACGACATATTTTGATGAAGGATTCGAGCAGTTTGTCGCCCCATTTACCGACGGATCTACTTTTACATCTCCTAGCTATCCACAACAATGGACTCCATATACTCATCCAGCTTCATATGAGTATTTTGCTCCTTACGCTCCAGGCCTTTCTACAGTAGGATATGCCTAGTCTGGCCGTGGCATATTTCCACAAGATATGCCTTCATTATCTACTTATCCTCCTCGTCTTTAGTATCAACTTCAACCTCCAGAGCACCGGAGACAACTTGATTGTGGAACATGAGGTCATGTTGGAGGACAACGTCATCATTAAATGTAATTGTGATTGTTAACGAAATTCCATGCTTTCCATGTTTCAACACCTTTATTTTATGAATAGTAATTATTTACATAATTTCAATATAATTTATTATTTAATTAATATTTTTTTATAAAAATTATAAAATAAATAAATATTATAAATATTTGACAATTCGGGATTGCATCGGCAAATTGAGTGACGAGTCGGGCCCGCTCGGCGGCCCATTTGCCAATTCAGGCGATTCAGCTCCCCCTCGGCTTATGGTCTGCCGATTGGGCTCGAGGGGCGCACCGTTCGGCGTGCGAGCTGCCGAGCGGGGCCCAATTGGACTAATTGGGCCTCGCTCGGCGGCCCATATGCCGATTGGGCCCTGCGGCACCCCGCTAGGCAAATGGGCTGCCAAGGGGGCCCAATCGGCGCGATTGGGCGTTGCTCGGCGGCCCATATATCGAGCGGCAACCAATTTGGTATTTAAAAAACAATAATTTGGAAAATTGCCCATGTAACTCACTCTATATTATATTTTTATAAAGAAATATGTCTGCGTTATCATTTAACTTTGCTAAGTTCTCTTATAGATGCTATCATATGCTTAACTGATCATATACGAGTTTTTGACTTTACAAAACTGCTTGCATATACCTCGCCAAACGCCTTAGTTACAGCAAGCGTTCTATCGTAAAAAACTTGTAGTTATATCACTTTGGTAATCATGTGGAAAGGTTTTGTCATTATAAAAAGTTGGGAGATTATTGAGGAAGCCTCCGACTATATTTTGAAGATGACAAAACTATTCTTAATGTTTCTTGAATCTGAAGTACTTGTCTTTCGGGTGTTACTCTTATAATGAAGGATGTTGACTTCTGTTTCATGGATATTATCAGATTAACAGTGTGGACAATATGCAAAAGGAGTTAGTATTCTCAGACTCTATGCGACAGCTAAATTCTTTGAGATTCAGAAATCTACTTTAGGAATATCTATCCAGACTTAATCTCCACTTCTTATATCGTCATAGCCAGTAAGCTGGCACGGATCTGTTATATAGAAATCATTGATTGATCATCCATCTTGAAGACTGTTTTGCAACGAAATTATTAACACAAGACATCTCGATTTAATTGGCAATCATTCTCAAGTCAAGCTATCTTTCCTTATATGAAAGAACTCTACTTATGGAAATCAAGATTTGTTTACGTGAGTTACCACATTGATGGAGATTATGATCTTATTCCTCAATGGCTACTCAATCTTCATCAAGCAATCTTGTCCAATGGGTTGATTCAAGATTGATCCTTTGAAGTCTATCCAACGGTTAGTTTGAAAGTGGAGAAGTATAAAAGAAGATCAGAGTGCTACAAAGATAAGAGAGATCAAGGATCGAAAATTCCAAAGTTAAAGAGAGTTTCAATCTTAAACACTTATTTACTACGAGCTTCAACTACCGTTGATAGGTATTACAAATTGTGATTGTGTAAGATAATGAGACCTACCAAACTTTGAGTGTTATCACTCAATCTTGTAACTTCTCTCATTGATTGATTAATGAAATTCAGGCTATAAGCTATCGGCATGGGAGGTTGAACGTAGGCTTATACTAAACAAAACTGCGATAACCTTTGCTTGCAATTTTCTCTTTCTCTTGCTTCTTGCTCTATCTTTTTATATATATATATAGAATATTGTACACTGGTCGATATCATCACATCACCGATTACAAACAGACAATGTTCTCACTCGATTTTGACAGTACTCAATTAAACTGTTTTATTTTCGCATTATTTAATTGATATTGTTTAAGATCACAAAGCCTTTTTTAACCAAGGGCAACTTCAACTATGACGTGGGCATGAGATTACACATCGTGTGCAAGCCTCGACACGAAGTGCCAGCGAGTCAAAGACTACCCATTTCCCTAACCATATAAGCATTCTCTGCGGTTATTATTGCTGGTCTTCCCATCATTATTTCTTGATGGACACACACCACACCCTCATGTTGAATACGAAGAACTCACGCTCAACCACATCTCATCCTCACAATAATCTGTGTCGAATAAGAGCAGGGTAAGTGACCGACGCTGTCCGAGCACTCGGAGGACGGCTAACGTGAGATGAATTGACCTCGCAAGGAATGACGCTCATCAAGTATTGCCACGGGCAGACCCAACTGAACCAAAACGAGTGAAAATAGAAATTCAGACACTCATAATGCGGCCTCTGATCGGGAAGCCCAGCTATGCAGTTCATCCTTGCGTCCAGCACTCCGCTCTTCACGAGCTTCCGACACAACGGCCCGATGTGGTTGAAGTAGTTGTTCGACAGCGATAGGTTCAACAAGTTCGGCATCGAGCACACAACCTCAGGGATCTCATCGTACAGGTAGTTCCTGGCGAAGTTGAGCTGCTCGATCTTGTCCAAGCAGCCGAGGGAGCATGGGAGCTGTCCTGTCAGGTAGTTGCCCTCCGCGTCGAAGACGGTGGCCTTTCTCAAAAACCCAATCTCGTAAGGAATGCAACCCGTCAACAGGTTGTTTAGGAAAAGCACTTCGATCAATGTTGAGGAAGCGTTGCCAATGCTCCTTGGGATCGGGCCTGTGAACTTGTTGTTGGCCAGGGTGAGGTAGAGCACCGTGGTCGAGCCAAAGTCGATTGGGATCTTTTGCATGAAGTTGTTGTTGTTGATGTAGAGCACGTCGAGGGATTGCTTGAAGACCTGCGGCGGAACGGACCCTGTGAAGGCATTATAGCGAATATCCAAGAATGACAAATTGGTGATGCCGAACACCGCCGCTGGGAATGCCCCGGAGAAGTTGTTGTTGCTCAGGTCGAGCTCGTAGAAGTACGGGAGCTGTGCAATCTTCTGTGAGATGATGCCAGAGAAGTTGTTGGAGTTGGCGTGGAAGATTGCGAGGTCTGGGAGCTGGTCAATAAAGCCCTCGAGGGTAGGCGCGCCGATGTGGTAACCATTGAAGTCGACGGAAGCAAGCGCGGTGGCTGAGAGATTGTCCGGCGGGTTGTCGCAATAAAAGCCTTGGTAGTGGCAGATGTCGGGGCCGACCCAAGAATTGGTGATGTTGAGCGGATCGGAGGTGATGGTGTTCTTGAATCTCTGGATTACGGGGTATACGGCGGCGAGTCTTGGGTCTAAGAAGATCAAATCTTGGGATGGCGGTGGAGATGGAGGCATCACTTGGCAAATTATTAGGTGATGACAGGCTTGGAGGACGAAGAGGGAGACGAAAATCATGTAAGGATTTGAGGATTTGAGAAGAGAAATAGAGTGGCCACCCATTGGGAGCATGCTTTGAGATGGGAGTCTAAACAGAATGTGCGGCAATTCAAGGACAGCATGCAAGGTTTAATATATATAGTGCGGATATGGATTCTGTAACTCGAATTAATTAAGCCTCTCTCCTGTTACCACATAAAATAATTAAATGTTGTTAAGTTTACCCACTTGAGAAGAAAGTAAAGGGTATTAGAACCGGTGCATATATATTAACTTGTCATGACTCACGAGATTCACCGAAGGCCGATGTACGGAGTAGAAATTTGACACATCACCAATGGAAATCGACAAGAAAGAGCCCATTCCAAATTTACCAACGTATCCAGTTGGATCCACATCCGTTCAACAGCTTAATTCATTGAATCTCAAGCCAACTAAAATATGTTTAGCTCTTTTATTCCACGCTAATTCTCCGATTCTCATGTCTTCAGAGCGTTGAAAGTGGAACTGCCAGTTCAAGGTGATTGCAAGATTGTAAAATATTTCTTTGGGAAAATAATACGGTCCAACAGAGTCTCCAGAAGATAAACAGAGGAAGTGGATTTATTTTGTTATAGATTAGGAGGGCCCAAACTTTTTTATGAAAAGTCTTTGGCGATAAGATTCAGGTTTTTAGAAACATGATGAGCGGTTTTGCTTAACCGTTTAGAAGTCATTCTGGCCAGATATATATAAAAGGTGCGATCGACACTGAAGACTCCTCCGAGCATTGACACAAGTGTCACATGTTAGTTATAAAATGTTCGATTTGAACTAGAAGTACTCCCATAGTTGGCGACGACCCTTGCCTAAGGCGTCATGGCCTCTACAGCAGCGTGCAAGGGCTCGAAAGCCCTCGCTAGTTCTGGATGAGGGCCCTCGCCCACCGTCGTCGAAGCTGCGATGGTCGTCGCGGCCTCGCCGGTCCAAGGTAGGGCGGCCCTTGCCCCTAGGCCAGACAGTAGTGGCCGGTGAGGGTCACTGGTGACCCTCGCCTATGAAGGTTAAGAAAGCAATAAAAATAAAATAAAAAATAAGAAAATATTTCTCAAAACATTAAAAAAATCTACCTATCGTTGAAAAATAAATAAAAAAAATTAATAAAAGTCCACGTAGGATGATTCGCTAGAAGAGGCATTCATAAACGTGAATGATTTTCGCCGGAAGAGGTAATCAAGTAAATGATTTTCCTCCGATGTGGCACTTGATTGAGTGAAAAAAAAACATTATGACACTGAAGTGAGCGCCGTATAAAAGTTCTGACTCATAGTATACCAACCCCCTCCCCCCCCAACATTTCTCTTATAAATCTATTAATTTCGTAAATTAGAAGGATTCACATTATGTGAGAACATCTAGAAAAACGACTCCAACCAGCAAAGAACCACAACAATGAATCATCGCCATCGAAACATCTCTGTCAATCCATGTCGGACAACCAATATCGCCTGTCCTAAGCAATTCTACCATCATCTATCGATGCGGTAGTGTAGCTGAAATCAACATTTAACGTGATCCAACATAATGTTATCTTGAAACCTAGTCTTCAAACGTGAAGTCACAGAATTATGTTGGCAGTTGGTGAACTCATAATGATGATCATAGAACTGATAATACACATAATATAGAACACACCCCCCCCCCCCCCAAAAAAAAAAAAAATATTATTTATTTTGTCCACATAGTTGGCAATTGGATCTAGCTAGCAATTGCTTTCTTGTTCCATAGTTTGCACAAACTAAGGGTGTTTTCACATTCAACGGAGGTAATGATCAAATAACCACTCGTTCAGGGAAAATGAGTGCTCCACCAGCGAGCTCAAATGAGTATTTGTCCAATTGAGAGATCCACTTTCGAGTTGCGGGTAGTTCGTCTTGTGGACACAACTATCATCTCTTTATAAAGACGTGTGCATCATGGGAGTAGGTATTCGCCACTACATTCGGCAAAACACAAATTTGGATAGCTATTCTTAACCCCCCCGACACTGGCAAGTGGTATCATGTGTGGATCAATGGTAAATCCTTCAAATGGTTGGGTCAGATCAATAAGTGGTTCAATTCAAGATGACTTATTTAATCTATTTTGACATATTTCCATGCAATACAAATAAAGTGACCCATATCTTACAAAAATCAAAGATAATAAAAAGATCATGCATGTGCAAGTATGTGATTGCTATTAAAAGATATCGACGCGCCGCCATTAGCTCCAGAAGCTACGGGTTAGGGGCTCGGGGATAAACGACGAATTTTAAAGTGGCTATTGCTCATGACAACAGAATCAAGTGCCGTCATCCGCCAAATGCTCGCTTGAGGGGAAGGCGTAACTGTCCTTTATCATTATCAAGTGAAGTGCCATCGAACACGTAAAGTGCCGACGTTGCCAAATATCGGAAGTCTCAATAGAACCTCGAGAAAAAGGATGCCCGGAAAGTGAAAAGAAAAGAATGCATATTGCTTTTATTGAACTGTGGTTGAAATTATAATTGATGTTCATGAGACAGTTATGAGAAATAAAAGGTTTAAATGAGAACCCAAAAGTGAAAGGACAAGCTTATGGCATTCATTAAAGTGTATGCTTGATTTTATGATTAATGTCGTGTTTGTTAAAGAATAATGGATCACAGAATCGCTCTGTGGTTCACGACATCAGGTGTTATAGTTTGTACTCTATCTTAAAACTAGTGCTTTTTTATACTAGGCTATGTGTTGTTGTTCTCTAAGAGGTTAGAAGTTCGTATGTACAAAATTAAGACTATTGTCACTTCGCATATAGAAAATAAGGGTTGATTGACAAACCTGAAAAAATCAATCGCAAATAAGTAATTCGAATATAGACGAATAATCTAAAACGAAATTCATGTTGTGTCCTTAAGATAAATTTATCCATTCAACCGGTGCACAAGGTTCTTGGACAATTGCCCCCCAAGATAGAATGAATTGCCATTTCTCAAAATCGGTATTTATTTCGAAGGAAACTTTTGAACACAACTTCGCTAAATAATCGCATAAAATGATGATGATAATGAATGAATGATGAACATAACAGTTATTGTATCTAATGCGATGGTCAATACTATTATTTATAGACAGTGATATGAAAAGTCACAAAATAGAGGTTAAAAATGAAGAGTCACTAATCTGAACAATTCTCTTTCAAACATATGAAAAGTCGCGAAACTAAATAAACATCTTTCAAATGAATGAAGAGTCACGAAAACATATAGTTTCATCGGAAGGGTTTGTCGACGAAAAGGTATGATTTTGTCGAAAGGATTTGACGAAATGTCACGAAGTTATATAGTTTCGATGAAATATTTCGAAGTTGTACGATTTCGTCGATTAAGGACTACGAACCAAAACAACTCTTCATTTCTCATTTAACTTCTTATGGGACTTTGAGGCTAAAGTTCCAACATGTGATCATCCCTTTAACTTTTTAGGAAACTGATGAATTCACCACGAGCTCCTCTGTTCGGTCGGCCTACCCATATGCATATGCACCATCGTGCATGGGAGTGGAGTTTTGTGATGTGGGCATGGATTCATGTAATGTGAAGGTAATAGCTGAGAGGGTAAGAGAGCCAATAAGTAATCTCCTTTGAATTTTATTTGTAAAATAGTGAACGAGAGTACATATATACATACATATATACATATATATGAATATGATACAATGTATATATATGTATGTATATATACATATATGTATAAATATATATATGTAGTTGTTATGTCTGCTATTACCACAAGAAACCTCCGCAAATAAAGAATGAAGGTTGGCAAAAGATAATAAACAAATTAGTACAGAAGTAGAATAACGAGTAGTGAGGCATGTATCCTGGTTCGTTACAACATTATTGAGTAGTGAGGCTACAATAAGATAGTGTGATCTATTGTGTGAAAGATCAGCTCACATATTGTTTGCAGCTTGTGAGTCATTTTACTAAGGGCATTTCAGCCCGTATTGTGGCTATTAATTATGTGACGTAGACTGAGGCTTGTTATATAAGATGAACTGCTATATATTGGTATACCAATCTTTTCTATCTCATATCTATGCTTGCACACGCCCACATACTCAAATCACCTCTGGTTTTCCGCATGGATTGAAAACATTTCGAAACAACATATGCACCCTGTCTAGGTTGTATTGTTAGCCCCAACAATAGAGGTAGACTCTCGTTTCCATAATCCTTTGCGCCGTGATTTGGACATGGGCCTTGGGATGACCCACGTTGAAATCCATCCATCAAGAGCTAGACAATGATAATCCATTAGCCTCGCCTAAAAACAGCTTGCAATCTAAAGATTGCGATAGACTGGCGACTTGGTTTAAACCTTTAATAGACTTGAGGTGATTAAAAAGTTGACTATTTTTTGTCTTTATTTCCTGCATATGTGCTTGAGGATAAGATAAGTCCTCTAACGAAATGTGTTACATGTTGATGCAAATGGGAGTCATAAGGGGTGGCGTCTATGTTTATGATATTTTATGCAGATTTGGAGTTGGATTTGATTATTTATGTACGCACTTTTAAAGCATTGTCTGATATTGAATGTTGTGAATGATATTGTGTTTTTGAGGATCACGACACAATGCTCACATAAGCGTCGAAACCCAAATCGGGAATTACCCTTTTAGGAAACTATAGATAGGGAATTGGTACGCAAAGTTCTACAGTTGGCTTGCACTGGGGTTGATCATAGCCGATCTCTCTTGCTATTTGAATTGACTATTCTACCCACTTGTTTTTTGATTGCGCTTGTAGACAAATTTGTCGATCCGGATAATAGGAGACTTTTTAGGTCTCATACCTAACCCTTTCGATTTTTAGAGTTGAGCATCACTTATCTCATGTGCATGCCTATGGAAGTTTGATATATCTAAAGTCAAAAACCCAAATTTATATATATATATATATATATATATATATATATATGTGTGTGTGTGTGTCTGTTTGGTAAGATTTCTAGACGTTGAACTTGCAAATTCGATAATATACATTTTGACCTGTTTACACCAGGCATATCATGCATTTTGTCATGTTGAACATACCGTACATCGTTTCTGTGATTATTTAATTGATTGGATTGGAAGACATTTTTGAATAGTGTAGAGCTCGAGATGGTTTCCCCAAATGGGTCCAAGGTTCCTGAATGTTTGCATGTGAGCGAAAAGTTGTTCGACGCCACGATATCAATGACGTGGACGCATTTCCATCCTTCCATTTCATTCGCGGGAGGGAGCTTACTGGACATAACTTCTCCATTCCAGAAATTCTCATGTCACGCTACATATAAGCGAAATTGAATTTGGCCGTGAAATAAATGATTGGATTGCGATGCAGGAGTCGAAATGAAAACATGGCGTCGTCCCTCGAAGAATAAACCTCGCCTACTAGAGTTGTACTAAGAGGATAGCTATCAAGAAAATTCAAGCGCCTTACCTTAAAGAAGCACCAACGTAGAATCAAAGAGACAGCTCAAGTCACCCACACGTCCTCATATGAAGAGGATACACTAAAGAGACGTGTAACTTTTATCTCTATATGATTTGTTGGCAATATTGTCAAGTGATAAGTTGGCCGACCCCCTCATGAGAGTCAGATTTGGAATACCTCTAGCTTATCACATCCTTTTGACTCGTATTTTATTTTTAGATACTATGTAGTATATTTCCCTCTGTGGGGATCCTTTCTATCCTATCTCCCAAGATCTAGTTGTATTAGGAATCTCTCGAATCGGGGAAAAGTGTCAAAAATTCCTAAACATATTGCATTAGTGTTAATTCAGTCATAAATATTTTTTTAGTACCAATTCAGTCTCAAACCTTTTGCATCGTACCAATTGAGTCCTAAACGTTTTATTGGTGTCAATTCAATCATAAAACCTTTTGAACTAATGCCAATTCAGTCCTAAATATTTTGTATTTAAGTTAATTGAGTCAACTCGATCAATTTTAACCGAAAATCATTGGCCGCAAACATCAATTGTCCAACATGGCACGGCATGTGCTAACGTGAATATTTTTTAATTTAAAAAATGCTTAGAAATTATTTAAAATATAGAACAATATTAAAAAATTCAAGTCGACATTTGTCATGCCACGTAGGATAATCGATATGTGACATTCTGATTTTTTCTATCATTTCTAACGATCTATTTCAGTCGTATTTCGCTCGGATCTGATCAATCTCGAGTTGACTGACCAAAAGAGAAAGGCTAACGCGAGACAAAGTACGTGGACCTAGGGAATTCGAATAGGAAATGAGGTTCTGACCATAAGGATTGTTGATGGGACATTTAGAGCCATAAAAAGGCCGATCTAAGAAAGATCAAGGAATATATTGCTAGCGCTATATGATAGGAGCGCGGGTGATGCCGCTTAAACCAATATATAATTTACAAAATTTTCCTCAATCGAACAGTGATGATCGAGATCATCGAAACTAGTGATAAACCCTCACAATTACATGACAATCAAAGTCGCCATGAATTAACGAGCCCTAATTATGATACGAATCACAGGGTCGATATACGTAACGTCTGCAAAAGCCGCCCGTCAGTTCGGAATAAGCTGGAATCGCATTAGATAGAGAAATGATTCAGAAACAAGCCTTGCAATTTGAAAATGGAGAATCAAGAATTCCAACAATACAATTGGATTGGTCGTCGCCTTATCGAAGAAAATTGAAATCAGAAAAACGACGTTCCAGATGTCGGGAGTAAAATTACCATTTTGCCCCTCAAACCTTAGCTTTACCTTAATAATTAGACAAGGGCATTTTGGTCATTGAAGCCTTATATAGCTGCCAAAAATTTGAAGAGATGAGAGCCATTTGATGAGCTTTGATTGACACATTGAATAAGTGTCAAGAGATTAAGCCTTGAGTTGATATTTTCACTTTTTATCTACCATTCAACTCAATTTGACTCTTGGAATTGGTATAAACCCTCATTATCTCGCTCACATGGCCAAACACCCTCATTTCTCTCTGCCATTTTCTTATTCTTCTTCTTCTTCTTCACGTCTGGAAACCGCTCGCCACCCTACAGGATTATGTTCTTCCGTTCGCCGCCGTCGACTGCCACTTCCGGCAACTTCCAACCGTCGAGCCAACCACCTACTCCTTCCTCATCCTCTTACTGACGTTCTCGAAGTGGAAGCAAGTCGTTTAACCCACCGAGGAGCTCCAACCGGCCAATCTCCCGAAAGTCGACGGAAATCATCTCAACCAGAGGTAAGCCATGTTTTAGGCCTCATAGGACCCCGAAAACTTAGAGTTTTTCAACTAAATTTTGTGAAAATCTAGGGGACACATAGATTGAGTTGTAGTAAAAAATTTGGGTAAATTTGATGGAGTTTTGACCTCAAATGGGTCTTATGTTTGAAGGGCCAGAACTGACCGATTGAAGACTTGGGAAGACCGGCGCCGTTCAAGGATTTTCCGGCGTCGCCTTGGCTCCAAATTTTCGATGAAGCTCCCCAATCCTTAGAAATACATGTTAGCAAGTAGATTAGTGGATAAATTAAGGATTTGAGGTAGTTTAAGGGCTGATTAGTTGGGGTATACATAGAATCGAAAATGTCCGATTCGATTTTGTGCATACCGGTTCTGTTGGGGATCATTGGTGTTGGATTTGAGTCTCAAATTCTTCATTAAGACATGCTAGGATGTTGATAAACATGTCAATAAGGTTTATGTCCCATGGATTGATGAATTGAGCAAGAAAAATTGACAAATGGAGGAATTTCTTTAGGTTGCGCGGCTGAGTTGTTCGTGAGCCTATTGGACCGAGTTCTTGAGGTGCTTGGGAAGAGATTTTGTTGAGTGGAGCTTGAGGTAAGGGGATTCTAAACCTTTGATATGAAGATTGAACTCGATTGGGTGATTTTTGGATACGAATCGATCGGTTTTTAGAAGTTGTTATATGGTTGCCAAATGTATGTCCTAGAAAGCTATTGAGAACTTGATTGATTGATATGCTTGTGTCATGAATTGGTTGTTGCATTTGTATGTCAAATTTAATTGTCTCTCATGCCATGGATGTGTCACTCGTCACATGAGCTTGCATTCAAACGTGTGTTATGAAATGAACTGAACTTATGGCATATCTGAGATGTTGTGACACCCTGAGGCGTATGAGACACGGGGTGGTGTGGATGAATGCCCTGAGGCGTTGAGGCATAGGGTTTGAATTAAATGGCACCTTGAGGCATACGAGACGCGGGGTTAAGAAGGCCATAGTCTTAATGCTTTGAAACGAGGGACGGAGTTGAGATATGTCGACACAGGCCTGGAGTGACATTGAAAACCTGATGCGTTTGCACTGATTTGTCAATGAAACGGTCTGATGTGTTTACACGAACCGAGCCTGAGGCGTTATAAACGCGGGCGTGGAAGTGAGGAGGCAGAAAAGGGTGGAAGACGTATTATGGCTTGTTTTCGTGTACTTGAATTTAGTTACATAACGAGATGCCTGGATTGCATGCCTGACTTCCATGTGTTATTTTGTGATAGCTGAATGCTTTTATGATATTGTCTAAATTGATTGTGATTGTACCTGTCTGATTGGACTGTTAGCCTAACTTAGGGTTAAGATCCACCTTACTGAGATGTATATCTCACCCCGTTGTGGGACCCCATTTTCTATTCAGATCCTAGGCCTTGAGGATGTGGCTAGTCAAGTTTGGTAATCCTAAGGAGATGTCTGTCTATTTTGAGAAGTTTCCTGACAAATAGGGGAAACCTCACAGGTATGAGGCATAGTTCAGGAAGGTAGGGGACGTACCTACAGGACCACTGAAGCCCACTGAGATACCCCGTGGGGTGATACCCAGTTGGTGCCATCTCGCTCGGGATTCAGTGGTGGCCAAGGGATCGACTGCTGGTTCGATGATTGGTCCAAAGAAGACTCTGACCTTGGAGGACACCGATGAGGTCATAGTGATCGAGGCTACCGAGGATAATCTGGTGGAGCCATCAGTTGACGAGACAATGGAGGACACCGTGGAGGTTTGCTCGAAAACCTTATCGGAGTACGAGCCTAGTCAGGAGGCTGAGGAGGAGATCGACGACTCCAGTAGCTCGACCTAGGAGTTCTACTTTCCCGGTATGATATTTTGATGTCGACCTCAACGCCTGATTTCTTTTGGAGATGATGACGGCCTCTTTTGCACGTACTCTGTCACCCTACCGACCAGCAAGTTTAGTTTGCCATGTTTTTGTGTGAATAGTTGGGAACCTATGTATATATTAATGTTATCGTTACCCAAGTCCCATTTTACATTCGTACGGAGGAGTTTTATATCGTCGCTTCCGCATGCTTTCTATATGATACATCTCTCAACCCGTATGGGAATCCTAGGACCTCGAGAGATAGTTTATGCTTGCAGGGAGTTGCGTGCTCGTGCCACAAGGCGCGGGGCGTGGCACGATATCTATGTCAGCCATTTGCGATTAAAATTAGTCGGATTAACTCCATCAACATAAATACGAAGATTTAGGACTGAATTGACATAAATACAAAGAGTTTATGACTGAATTAGCACAAATAAAATGTTTATGACTTAATTGACACAAATGCAAAAAGTTTAGGACTAAATTCACATAAAAAAAGGCTTAAGACTAAATTGATAATAGTGCAATAGGTTTAGGACTTTTTTCACAATTCTCCCTTCGAGTTGTATTTGCACAATTTGAATTTCTTTCATGTTTTAGTCAATGGATTTGATAGTGTCTTTCCTTTTAATCATTAGACGACCCTTGTCAATTGCATCGTTCATTTTGAGTGAAATCTGGTTTAGAACTCATTATTTGACTTCTTTTGGTCAAATAAGAGCGTCTAACCCTTATTTTGCCAAACGAACTGTGGCTATGGAATAATAACGTTTGATAAAAATTTCAAACAACGAACCGAATTCGTGTCGGGATCAATTTCGTACAATAACGTTTGGCAAAAATTTCACCAACGGCCCCATAAAATTGCCTCTCCCAAAGCACATCATTAAGCTAATAATCCTCCATGCCAGAATAACAATAATCCCCTTGAGACTCTTTCCCTCACTCTTTCGTGGTGTCGCCGAAGTTGGCTCGAACGGAGAAAAGGTGCGAGCAAGAGGGAGAGAGCTCGTAGGTTAGGGAGAGAGACCGAGCAAGAGAGAGAATAAGAGGGAGTTGAAAGCGTGTTTTTGAATTATGTAGTCGGGGTGAAGGCTTAAGTCGGCTCCTAGAGTTTCATGGGCAAATTTTGCGTTCCAATCGCTAATTGAATCTCGATCCGAAGATCCACTGTCGACGTTCCGTAGAGTCGCTGGCGTCGTGGGGAGGAGGAGAGCTCCCGGGGCGGGGTTCATCACCGAGAGGGATGAAGAGACGAGAGAGTTTATGAGAGGGTTCTCTCAAGAAGAAAAATGAGGAGAGAGAATGAATGGGGGTATTTGTAGAGGATAGGGTCGGTGATCCTAGGGCAATTTTTCGTTGGACTGACGCCAACACACGTAACAATCGGTCTAATAATACCGCGCCCGACAATACCATTTAGCTCAAATAATCTACCATCCAGCTTAACAATCCCCAAAGCTCGTTCACGATTTTATTAGGATTTCTAAACCATCAAACGTTCCCGGCGAGAAAGTTTGCCCATTCTTTCATAGAAAATGCTGATAATTCATACCTACAAACTTTGAGTGGAGAGCTCTCCCCTTTTAACTTTTCCCCTTTATCTCTTCCCGAGGGTTTCTCCAAACCCAATCGCCACCCAGCAGCAAATTTTCCGACGAAGCGTGAGGGATTCTATCTTTTAGACTTTTTCGTTATTTTCTTTGACGATGCCATCGACATGCTTAAGCTCTGAAGATTGAAGAATGACTGCCTCGAAAAAAAAAATCTACTCTCTATGGATCTCCTCGCTCGCTTCGGCTTTTTGTGCTTCCTCTCGACTGTCGAGCACAAGTTTTCGAAGCTACTTTACTGCTGTCTTCAGCCGTCGGCATTACTAAAGTGATTTTGTGTTTAATTGGTGTCTCTTTTGTAATTTTTCTCTCCTGATTTAGAGCAGATATAGATCTGGTTCTCTTCTATCTTTCTTAGATATGTGATTTACAAGGTTTCTTTTTGTGTCCTTTCAACCTATTGATGTTGTTGTGTTCTCTATACAGTGATGGCTTTGGGGATGTCAAATCTAGATAAGTACCGCTTTTTCAAAAAACCATAGTTAATGGAGAGAGGTTTCTCGGTGCATGCCCGTCATTGATTCGAGATTTGACGACAGACTGCCATTTTTGCTTCGATGATACAACAAATTCATCTTTGTAGAATGGGTGAGTCTTTGCAAAGTATTTCAAGTTGATTCACTTTTCAGATTTACTTATTTTAATTGTTTTGTGGGGATTGCATTTTTATTTTGAAGCTATGTGCCCTATTACAAAATAAAGATTTTCGTTTCCACCGAAAAAACTAGAGGAAAATTGTCTAAAAGTCATTAATCTATTGCACTTTTAGCCAAGCAGACAAACGACCATGCATCTCCCAATTCCGTTCTAAACCTTTTCTTCTTTTGCCAATTAAGTTTATTCGGTCAATTTTGGTATAAAATCGCGAACGTAGATGCCACTGTCCTATGTGCCACGGCTAATAATGACGTGGATAATTTTAAGGGTTAATACCGTGAAAAACCTCACACTGGTATACATGTGATAAATTTACCCCAAATTATTTTTTTCACCACAAAAAATCTCAAACTGGTACTCTTGCGATAAATTTACCCAAAATTATTTTTTTTTACCACAAAAAATCTTAAACTGGTACAACTGTGATAAATTTATCTTAAATTAATTTTTTTGCCATAAAAAATCTCAAACTAGTACACATATGACAAATTTATCCCCTTTTATTTGCTGTTAAATTGAGCTAATATCTCAAAAAATTTAATTGACGCACAGTAGCAATTCTTGAGAAGGCGTATGATGGGTTCCAAGAAAGGTTTTGTAGTGGATTCTTGAGAAGAAAAAAGTACCTTCAAAATATGTCGAGGCAATCAAGAACATGTATAACGGTGTTACTACATGTGTGAAGGCTTGTAATGGCACATCAAGTTATTTTTCAATTACAGTAGGCTTACACCAAGATTCTATTTTGAGCCCTTACCTTTTTACCCTAGTTATGGATGAGCTAACAAAAGATATTCAAGATGAGGTGCCGTGATGTATGCTATTGGCAGACGATATCGTGCTTATTGATGAGACCAGGGCTGGGGTTAACGCTAAGTTAGAAGTATGAAGAAGCATGTTGGAGTCTAAAGGATTTACGCTAAGTCGGAGTAAAACGGAATACTTGGAGTGTGAGTTTGACACTGCAGAAAGAGCGGATCAAGAAGTCGTAAATATGCTCGGATAAGAGGTACCTAAAAAAGATACATTTAGATATTTGGGATCAATATTGCAAAAGGAGGGATAAATTGATGAGGATGTAAGCCATAGAATCAGAGCAGGTTTGATAAAATGGCGCAATGCATCGGGATTTTTGTGTGATCACAAAATTCCTCTTAAGTTAAAGGAAAAATTTTATAGAACAACAGTCAGACCTGCCATGTTATATGGAGCTGAATGTTGGCCAGCACAAAGGAAACATGAGCATAAAATGAGAGTAGTGAAAATGAGGATGTTAAGGTAGATGTGTGGTCATACAAGGATGGATAAGATAACGAATGAAGAGATTCGACAAAAAAATTGGAGTAGAACCGGTGGCGGAAAAGATGAGAGAGCATAGACTGAGATGGTTTGGGCATATTTTTCGAAAACCCTTAGATGCACCAATACGAACAGAAGTTTGCTATCGAGAGCATAACACGAAGAAAGCAAGAGATCGGTCGAAACTTATTTGGGGGAAAGCAGTAAAACAAGATTTAATAGAGTGGGAAATAGATTGGCGTACGATTTGTCTTAGGACGGAGTGGACGGAGGCTATTAGTATTGTGGAGGGGTAGTGTATATATATAGATATATATATATATATACTTATTTATTTTTACACATTTATCTCTTTTCCCTCCCTTGATTCTGTTTTTATTTTTATTTTTATTTTTATGATTCTTTGGGGTTCATCGACCGCCGATCCCAACTAGTTTGGGATAAAAGTGTTGTTGATGTTGATGTTGATGTTGACGCACAATAGCAAATATAGGGTAACATATACACCCGATAATTGTCATGTGTCATCGAATTTAGCAATTCGACGGTAAAATTTAAAAAAAATTAACGAAGGGTAAATTTATCACAGTTGTACTAGTTTGGGGTAAATTTGTCATAGGTATATCAGTTTGGGGTTTTTCATGGTCAAAATAATTTGGGGTAAAATTATCACAGATGTACTAGTTTGGACTTTTTGATGGTATTAACCCTAATTTCAAATAGTATTTTATTTTCTCATCGGCGAAAGGTGCACTCCCATTTTCTTGTAATTTGGCTTGGGAGGATTTTTGTTCCTTTTTTTTTTCTTTTTTTGTTTCTGTCCATTTCTGGTTGATGTTGCAAAGTTAGTTGTTCCTTATAGCTAGGGTTTTCATTTTATTTTGCAGACATTATTTTTCCATTTATTATTGAATAAATTTTTGGCCATTTTATATGTTTTAAAAGAAAATAGAAAATAAAATAAAAATAGAAATATTATTTAAAAAATTAAAAAATTCATTAAATTCATTAAATTTATAATGCATTAAAAGAGATATTATTTTTAGGTTAATACCACCAAAAATCCCAAACCGGTACACTTGTGATAATTTTACCCCAAATTATTTTTTGTCATGAAAAATCCCAAACTGTTATATTTGTGACAAATTTACCCCAAACTAGTACAACCGTGACAAATATACCCTTCGTTAGTTTTCGTTAAATTTTACCGTCAAATTTTTAAGTTGGATGACACGTGACTATTGTCGGATATACATATCACCCTATGTTTATCATATGTGTATCAATTTGAAATTTTTTGTAGTATTAATTCAATTTAACGGAAATTAACAAAGTGTAAATTTATCATATGTGTACTAGTTTGAGATTTTTTATGGTAAAAAATATAATTTGAGGTAAATTTATTACAGTTATACTAATTTAGGGTTTTTGGTGGTCAAAAAAATAATTTGGGGTAAATTTATCACAACTGTACTAGCTTGGGATTTTTGGTAGTCAAAAAAATAGTTTGGAGTAAATTTGTCACAAGTGTATCCGTTTGGAGTTTTTCGCGGTATTAACCCTTCTTAATCAAATTATAAGAAAAAAGTATTGTATGGTTTGACTAAATATCGAAATGTCTAAGAAATATGGGTTGGATATGGGTTGCGAAAATTTTTTAGTTAAAAATGGGTTAAAATGAGATCAAATGGATCAATATGAGTCGGACTATATTTGACTAGACTCAAACCTGACATGACTTACCCGTTTGATATCTTTACTCGATTGATCCAATTTTATAAGTTTTAGGACTTTGTTGACACCTAATTTTGTCGGTCCTGTTTCAATTTAGTCTTTTTTTTTCTTTTGTCTTAAAAAAGAGAGCCTAAAATCAATTTTCCCTTCTTCTTATTTTATTGTAAATTAATAAAATTGGATTTAATTTTTCTTATCATTTAATCCTTATTATATTTATGTTATTTTATTTTATTTTATTTTATTTATTGTATAGAGTCGGATCGGGTCGGGTCAGCCCTGCCTCACGCGAGCGACCCGGCCCGTGCCGCTGCCGCCTCCAGTGAAGTGGGCCTGCGCAGAGAAGGCCTACTTTCCCTTCTTTTATTTTGAAAGCTCATCTTTCTTTTTTATTCACCCAGCCCATTTCATCTCGTCGGCCCGTGATCCAGGCCCAGCTCGGCCTTGCTTTTCTTCTTATTGGCATTTTGTCGAACAGGATAAGGGCGCCAGGAAGCTGCTGCCGAGCTGGAACACGAATGTTGCGGTGAATATTGCAGAGAATTTTAGAGACCAAAATGGCTCGCAATTCATCCCAAGCGACGGCGATGTGACCAGCTGCAGGATTCGATCAACCGTTGGCTCGGAGGGGCGGCGGTTCATCGCCAAAAACAGAATAAAATAGGCGGGTCAGGTCTAGAAATGGGGGAGGAGGCCGAGAAGGGCTGATCACGAAGCAACTTTGAGGAAGTTGAGCAACAAACCAAGAGAGTTTTAGAGAGAAAGTGGGCTTGAGATGCCTCGAAGAAGACTTCCCGGGCAGCCAGTGTGCTCCTTCGACTGGTCAGGCATGGCTCGTCGGGCCGAGGCTCATATCTCGGTCCGGTGAGCCTTCGACCAATTCTCGTGATCCGTTAACTGCCTCCATGTCCTAATTGAAGTCTACTAGCGTGTCTTCTTTGTTTGACTTTGTTGTGTCTCGTTTTGTCATGTCGTTTATTTTTGCACGATCGAGTCTGGTCCTTGGGTGTGCAGTCGACCATTGCGGGTCACGCGTGTAGGCTATTTTGTGATGCCCATGTGATCTGTACATTTGATCACTTACTAAACCAATGTGTGCGTTGAAAACCTAGTGTTGCCTATTTTCATTTGGATGGAGCTCTTTTTCTTGTATTTCTTGCACGTGAGATTATTCGAGGCCATGATTACCCAACCTGTATTTTCGGCCTGGGTTCTCAAATCCAATTTTTGTAAAACAAGCTGGACCTGTGTTTTTGAGGTCGATGTTCATTGTGTTCTTATGTGTTTCAATTGTTTCTGTTTAGTTAATATCGTTCCCAGCATGTAGTAGTTTGAATCTATGTTCCATTTATTGCGCTCGAAGTGCAGGATTGAAGGCCATGAATTCGCGGCCGAGAGCTGGTTTTTGGGTGTCCCAGTGCACCACAAATGTTTGATGAAATGCCTGAAAGAGAAGAGTCAAAGTGAGCGAAACTACATTGTTTCGGGAGATCCTGGTCAGGCGCCGGGGCGGGTTCGGTTCAGGCAGATGTGTGATTCTGCAGGCCGAACGGCGCCGTTTGGAAATATTTTTAACAGAAAAATCAGAAAATGCATTAAAAATTTGAGAAAATTCCAAAAAACAAATCAATTTATCGCATTTTAGCCTAATTAGTATTTTATGCCCATAGTTCACGAGAGAGATGACCGTTGTCCATTCCGGTCCTATTTGTTGTATGCCGGATCATGTCTTGATGGAATGTATAGACGCAAAAGTGGTCAAATTTACATTTGATTAGGAAAAGTTACAATGAGTAAAGAAAATATTAATACACAAGTTGCAAAAAGTAACAATGGATTAGATATCTCTATGAACAACACACAAGAAAATTAGCATTAACTTAAATAAATTATTGTTCTTGCAGAAAATTAAAAACCATACCATCCGAAAGATTTGTAACCACAAAAGAGAAACTACGCTATTTAAAGATTGATGTGTTATAGAGATAGGAAAAACTGGGTACGCCAAAGGAAACTTATAATCCACTATGTAATTTCCCAACAATAACAATTGTAAAAAGAAATTTACTGTTAATTTTTAAAAAAAATATTTCTTTGTGTGGAATGTACGAACTTAGGATCCACATAACTTATAACGGCAAAAGGAAAATTACTTCTTTTATAGGAAAGTTACAAAATGCTATGTAACAGGTACATTACAAAGGCGAAAAAAATATTGCAATTCTACCTCTTCATAGTAATTGGGCTATGTAAAGATTGAATGCTTTTGTGGACAAATAACACAAACGATTTCTGAACTTTGGTTCAATGTGCAATGTCGTCATTGGACTTTTAATTTATTTAATATAATTAATGAACTATTACTAAATGTTCGATATAGTCCATTGACGTATGAAAATATTCACTTTGGTTCTTCCATTTACTCAAGATAATGAAACATGTTGATGTAGCTTCCAATCCGTTAAACATGAACGATGGAACCAAAAGAAAAAAAAAAGTTACACGCGAGTTGATCACATAAGATATTCATCCCAAATCAGAGTATAATATTCATATTATCAAATAATGATAGACATGTTAACGACCTACTTTTAACTTTCCTTTTCTAAAATAAATGGATGAAAAGATGGACATGTTGATTCATCATTTTTAAATATTCAGTTCCCCATATAGGGATTTATGCTGGTAAATAACGTCTGTGTTATCATTTGAGTATGCTAAAGGACCTTGAATATTTACTAACAGCTTAAGACTATTGAACGTTTTGGGGCGATATTACACATTAGGGCAAATTTGCATCAACTCCGGTTACAAATTTACCATTTTATCTTCATACCCAAAAATACTTATTCAGGATCTTGAGTTGGTGGTTATCTCGCATGCCATCGCTAAAGCATGTACACATGCTGTTGACACTTAAATTTTTATTGACCTTTTCTGTCATTTATTTTGAACAGAAATTAGGAATTAAATTTTAAATCCTACAAAAGAAATAAATTTGGCATTCATATTTAATTACCTAAACTGGGCCTGGTCTATGAGAAGAATTCGGCCATGGAAAGTAAGGACATTTGGCGAGATAGAGGAAAATATGGGCTAAATTGGGTAAATTAAACTCTTGACTAGCACACGTTTTTTTTTTTTTTTGGTCAGAAAACATATTCATTTACTATGATAAAGTTTGTGAATACAATCCGTAAGATTCGGAGCAAAGTAAATTCCGAAGATCTGAAGGAGGATAAAGAACCCAATTACTTGGTAAATACTTTTATCCACAACCAAATCAGCAACTCTATTTGCTTCTCTACTCATATGGGCCACTTTAAGCTTCGAGAAGGACTTCAAAAGATTGCGGGCTTCGATAAGTACGTCCAAGTCCCACGTGATCTGTCCTGCGTTTGGGAGACAGCTTATCAGATCAATGTGATCTGTTTCTACTTCCATCTCCTCTTCAGATCGAGACTTGAGGAACTTCAGGGCTTCCACCAGCGCTAGTGCCTCCGCCTGTGCAGCCGATGCAGCCTTTATCGAACGAGCAAAACCATCGACCAGGCGCCCTTCGCTGTCTCTACACACAGCGGCGATGGCTCCTTCGTTCGTACCTTCCAGGTGAGCGCCGTCAATGTTTATTTTCAAGATACCCCTCGCTGGTTGTTGCCATAATCGATCCGGGTTTGCTGTTAAAGTTTCGATTTTTCTCTTCCCAGAAAGCCACTCGAGCAATTACTCAACATCGAGTGAGATTTCTCAACCGTACGTTCAGGATTTGGATTCCAGGACCTAAACACGTAATTGTTTCTCGACTTCCATACTTGCCAAAGAACAAGTGCTAACAACTCAAGGGTCACATAGGCGTGCTTGAAATCCGCTAACCATGTGTCAAATTCTGGACATCCCTTGAGAAGAAACTTGTATTTGCAGCGACGGATGATCCCACACCATATTTGTCCATGGGCATAGCAGGAGGTTATGTTCTATTGTCTCTGGCCATTGCTTGCAAAGGCTGCAGACTGGGTCGGGTGAGATACGTCTTCTGTAAAGATTTTCTCTGGGAGCAAGAGCGTTTTGGCCCGCACTCCATAGAAAGAATTTAATCTTAGGAGTCGTTGGGGCTGCCGTATCTTCTTCCAGAGGGATCTGGGAGCAGGATGAAGCTTGCACTGTGTTCGGTGTGGCTATTTCCTCTCTGGTTGTGTTGTAGGCACTCTTTACGGAAAATACACCAGTTTTGGTTTTGTCCATATCAGTTTAACTTCTGCTTCCTGTGATCTTAGGGGAACATGTTGAATAGGAAATCAAGCAAAAATTGTCTGGCCACATAAGCAAAGGAAAGTGAATATTTTTTTCGTGGAATGAAACCCTAAACTATTACCTTTTAAAACCTATCAAAAGGAGGTGAGAGCGTTTTCGACGTTTGTTCACGGTCCTTCTGGTGTTCTCCATCACCTGGCGATGTTTCGAAGTTTCAGTCCAACTACGTCCCGTCTGTCCGTTGCAATATTCGGCCATTATTTCGGCGCACCCATTGTCTGAATCCGATCAGCAAGGCGCTGAGGCCAATGCTCTATTTGGTCTAGCCCTAGATGGTTGTCGCGACCTAAAAAAATTAGCACATGAATTATCATGTCAATTAAATTAACTAACCTAATACGTACTTTCACAAACAGACTCGCAAGCCCTACCAAATCGCAATTTAAATTAATCATGAATGATTTAGAATTTAGAGTTGCCATTAATCCTTTTTGATAGCTTGATTAGAAACCTAAGTAAACAGCGGGATAACCATTTTACTTCTATGAACCAGAGATAATGAGTTTGGGTACTTGGTTACATTAATTAAAAAATTAATGCCCTTTCGGTATCAATTTCATGAAAAACATCTTTTGATTGGTCTATGTGACTCGAATTTTTTTTTTGGGTTTTTTCTTTTATTAAATGAAATGCTAATGCAATGACATAACAAGATGATACAGAAAATGACGTGAAAAAAATGACGTGGCAAAATAATGTGGCAAAATGACGTGCAATTATGTAATATGCAGTGCCAATGGTATATATATTTTTTGGTATTTTTTATGCATTTTCGGATTAAAAAAAAACTATCCTATTTAACGTGATGTGCAAACATGATAGGATATGCATAGGATATGCTAGAGATATGTATGAAATATGCATGAATCTCGCTCTTTCCTTTTAAAAAATTTTAGCCATGATAGGTTCTTTTGAAAGATTTATGCTATCTCCATTTATTTGCTTAATTGATGAGATAAGGTTTCTAAGAATGTCACGCACCGCGTCCCGAACACGAGCGCGCGACTCCTTGCAAGCACAAACTATCTCTCGAGATCTCAGGATTCAAACATGGTTCGAGAGACATACCATATAAAACAAACACACGGAAGCGACGATATAATAACTCCTTCGTACAAATATAAAATAGGACTTGGGTAACGAGAATACAAATAATACATAATATCCAATTGTTCATACAAGAGCTTAGTAAACCAGGTTCGCTCGTCATTAGGGTAACAGGGTGAGCACAAAAAGGGTCCATCATCATCCAAAAAGGAATAGGCATCAGGGTCACCGTCAAAATGTTAGACTAGATAAAGTAGAAATTTCTAGGTCGAGCTACTGGAGTTGTCGGTTTCCTCCTTAGCCTCCTTAGTGGGCTCGAACTCCGAGAAACTCTCCGAGCAAACTTCCACGGTGTCCTCCATAGTCTCGTCAGCAGATGGTTCCACCAGGTCATCCTCGGTACCCTCGACCACTATGACCTCCTCCATATACTCCAAGATCGGGGTCCTCTTAAGACTGTTCCTCGAACTGGCGATTGATCCCTCAGCCTCCACTAAATCTCGGGTGCGATGGCACTAGCTAGGGATCACTCCATGAGGCACCTCAGTGGGCTTCAGTGGCCTAGTGGATACATCCCCTACCTTTCGGAACCAGGCCTCATATCTATGAAGCTTTCGGCTACTACCACCCTTGTCTACCCAAACGGCTGTACACTTCCTAACATAAATAGTCCCCTGCCTATCAAGGAACTCATCAAAATAAACCGACATCTTCTTGGGATCACCAAACCTCATGGGCCACATCCTCAGGGCCTAGGATCTGTAAAGAAAGGAGGTTTCACAATGGGGTGAGATATACATCTCAATAAGGTGGGTCCTAACCCTAGGTTAGGCTGACAGTCCACTCAGGCAGATACAAATACCGACACTTCATACAAATAAACGCATGAGTCATTCAACTATCAATAACAACACAAAGATGTTAGGCATGTAGTCATGGCATCATAACACATCAATAGGACATGCACACATCGCGAAGTCGAATCACCACTTCCACCCTTCCCGCCTGCCTCACTTTCATGCCCGCGTTTAGAATGCCTTAGGCTCAGTCCGCGTAAACGCATCAGACCGTCTCATTGACAAACCCCTGTAAACGCATCAGGTTTCAATGTTACTCCATGCCTGTGTCGACACATCACAACTCCGTCTCGCATTTCAATGCATCAGGACTATGACCTTCTCAACCTCGTATCTCATATGCCTCAAGGTGCCATTCAATTAAAACCCCGCGCTTTAGTGCCTCAGGGCATTTGTCATACGACCCTGCATCTCGTACGCCTCAGGGTATTTCAACATCTCAGACAAGCCACAAGTACAATTCAATTCATACATATAATGCCAAGTGCAAACTCATGCACAAACAATACACTTATGGCAAGCAAAACAATCAAATTTGACATTCAAACATGGTAATCATCTCAAGCACAAGCATTATCACACGTTCAAGTCCTCTATACCATTCTAGGACGCATATTAGGTCATCACGTTATAGACTTCCAAAAATCGATCCATATACGCATAAATCGCCAATCGAGTCCAATCGTCCTATCAAATGTTTAAGATTCCCCTTACCTCAAGCTCAATGCAACACAATCCTCTTACCAAGCACCTCAAGAGTTCGGTCCAATTGGTCTAAGGACAACTCAACCGCGTAACCCAAGAAAATTTCATCCAATCATTAATTTCCTTGCCCAAATCATTAACCCACTAAACATACACCTCATGGACCTATCAATCAGCATCCTCACACTTTTCAATGATGAATTTGGAGCTCAATTACAACCACCAACAGCTCCCACAAAATCGGCATGCACAGAACCGAACCGGGCAATTTCGGTTTTGTGTACACCCTAACTAACCAGTCTTTAAACCACCTCAAACCTCAATTTATTCACTAATCTACTTGCTAACATGTATTTATAAGGGTTTGGGAAACTCACAAAAAATTTGGAGCCAAGCCGACTCCAGAAACTCCTTGAATGACACCGATCTTTCCAAGCCTTCAATCGGTCTGTTTGGCCCTTCAAACACAAGACCCATTTGGGGTTAAAACTCTATCAAATTAACCTAAAATTTTTACCACAGCTCAATCTATGTGTCCTCTAGATTTCCACAAAATTTGGTTGAAAAACTCCAAGATTTCGGGATCCTAAGAGGCCTAAAACCTAGCTTACCTCTGGATGCGACGATTTCCGTCGACTTTCGGGGGATCGGCTAGCTGGAGCTCCTCATTGAACCAAATGATTTGCTTCCACTTCGAGAACGTTGGCAAGAGGTTGAGGAAGGAGTGGGTGGTCATCTTGATGGCTGGAAGTCACTGGAGATGGCGGTCGACGGCAGCGATCGGCGGTGGCAGAACCGGTAGGAGATGCAGCTCGGCGTTGAAGGAGAAGAAGAAAAAGAAGAAGATTTTCGGCAATGGAGGGGGGTGTTTGGCCAAGTGAGGGGGGGAGAGAGAGAGAGAGAGAGAGAGAGAGAGAGAGAGAGAGAGAGAGAGAGAGAGGTATATGCAATTTCAAAGGTCAACTTGAGTTGAATGGTAGGTAAAAAGTGTACACATCAACTCATGGCTTAATCTATTGACACTTGTCCAATGTGTCAATCAAAGTGCATCCAATGGCTCCCATTTTCTTCAATTTTCGGCAGCTTTGGGGGTGTGTTAATGACCAAAATGGTCTCATCCAAAATATAGGCAATGTTAGGGCTTGAGGGGCAAAAGGGTAATTTTATCCTCGACGTCCAGAACATCGTTTTTCTGATTCCTAATTTCTTCGATAAGGCGACGGCCAATCCAATCATAATGTTGGAATTCTTGATTCTCCATTTTCAAATTTCAAGACTTTTTTATGAATCATTTCTCTATCCGATGCGATCCAAGCCTATCCCGAACTGACGGGCGGCTTTTGCAGACGTTACGCGTATCGACCTTGTGACTCATATCACAATTATGGCTCGTCAATTCATGGCGACTCTGGTTGTCATGTAATTGTGAGGGTCTATCACTAGTTCCGATGGCCTCGATCGTCACTGTTCGATTTAGAAAAAATTTGCAAATTATATATTGGTTAAGCGGCATCACCCACTCTCCAATCGTATAACTCTAGCAATGCATTCCTTAATTATTCTTAGATCGGCCTTTTATGGCTCTAAATGTCCCCTCGACAATCCTTATGGTTAAAGTGTCATTTCCTATTCGAGTTCCCTAGGTCCACGTACCTTGTCTCGCGTTAGCCTTTTCTCTTTGGTCAATCAACTTAAATTGATCAGATTCGAGCGAGATATGACTGAAATACATCGCTAGATGCATTTCTTATTAATGAGTCTGAAAATGACAGGAAAATCAGAATGTCACAACTCTTCCCCCCTTACAAAAATTTCGTCCTCGAAATTTACATCCCACTTAGCTACTCAAACAAATAGGGGTGCTAACGCCTCATCGTCTCATCGTTTTCCCACGTAGTGCCTTCGGTTCCATGGTGCTCCCACACAACTTTGACCAATGGAATCGTTTTATTTCTCAGAATTTGCTCCTTCCTGTCTTCGATCTTGATCGGTTTCTCCACGTAGGATACTCTGTCATCCATTTCGATGACCTTGTAGTCCAGTACATGTGTTTGGTTTGGTTCGTATTTCGGTAGCATGGACACATGGAAGACGTTGTACGCTTGGGATAGATTAGGCGGTAAGGCAAGCCTGTAGGTCAAGGTCTCAATTCGCTTCAAAATCTCAAATGGACCTACGTACCTGGGGCTCAATTTTCCTTTCTTTTCAAATTGTGATAATCCTCTTATCGGTGACACTTTAAGGAAATCATGATCGTCTACTTGAAACTCCAAAGACTTACGCCGCTTATCTGCATAACTCTTCTGATGACTCTGTGCCGTTTTCAGTTTATCTCGAATTATCTTCACCGCTTCTACTAATTGTTCCCCCAATTCTGGGCTTGTGATACTTCTTTCTCCAACCTCGTCCCAACAAATCGGTGTTCTACAAGCTCTTCCATAAAACGCCTCGAACGGTGCCATTCGAATGCTCTACTGGTAACTATTATTATATGCGAATTCCACCAAATGCAGCTGATCTTCCTATCCACCTTTAAAGTCTATTACGCACGCTCGTAACATATCCTCGAGCGTCTGAATCGTTCTCTCCGATTGTCTGTCCATTTGTAGATGGTACGCCGTGCTAAATTGCAATCGAGTTCCCATGGCATTCTGAAGACTTTTCCAAAAGTTCGCTGTGAACTTGGGATCTCTATCTGAAGTAATTGTCATAGGTACTCCATGCAGTCTCACTATTTGCCTCATGTACAACTCAGCATATCTATCTATTGCGAAATCCTTTCGCACAGGAATGAAGTGTGCGGACTTAGTCAATCTGTCCACGACTACCCATATAAAGTCGTGATCTCTCTAGCTCCTTGGGAGTCCCATCACAAAATCCATCGTTATGTGCTCCCATTTTCATTCCGAAATTTTCAGTGGCCGTAATAATCCACCAGACTTACAGTGCTGCGCCTTCACCTACTGGCATGTCAAGCACTTTGCCACATATTTCGCTACATCCACTTTCATTCCGTTCCACCAGTAGTGTTGACGCAAGTTCTGATACATCTTCGTACTTCCTGGGTGGATACGATAATTGCTTCTGTGAGCCTCTAATAAAATCATTTCCCTGAATTCTTCGTCCTTTGGCACACATAGACGTCCTCGGAATTTCAAGGTTCCGTCCTCTGATACTTGAAACTCTGGTTTTCTCTTTGTCGCGTCCATCTCCAGGATTTTCTGAATTTCTGGGTCCATAGACTGCAAGGTCTTTATCCCTTCCCGAACCTCAGGTTCTACCCTCAATGCAGCCATCGAACTGGATAATTGGCAGACTTCTAGTCTGAACTCATAATCTCTCAAATCCTCGATCATCGACCAACCCTTTACTAACAAACAAACGATGCTCGATTTCTGGCTAAGTGTATCTGCGACTCTGTTTGCCTTCCCAGGGTGATACAATATATCACAATCATAATCCTTAAGAAGCTCCATCCATCAACGCTACCTCATATTTAGTTTCTTTTAGGAAAACAGATACTTCAGGCTCTGGTGGTCTGTGTAAATTTAGAACTTCTCGCCACACAGATAATGTCTCTAGATCTTCAGAGCAAAAATGATCGCTGCTAATTCCAAGTCGTGGGTAGGGTAATTAATCTCGTGCGGCCTTAGCTGTCGGGACGCGTAGGCAACTACTCTCCTATGCTGCATTAACACACAGCCTAGTCTCCTTAGCGAAGCATCGCTATACATCTCATAGCCTCCAGGTCCAGATGGAATCATCAACACCGGGCAGTTGTCAACCGATGTTTGAACTCTTGGAAACTCCTTTCGCACTTATCCGTCCATTCGAACCTCGTTTCTTTCTTTGTCAATCTCGTCAATGGAATGGTTATGGATGAAAACTTCTCCACAAAACGTCTGTAATATCCTGCCAATCCCAAGAAACTTCGGACTTCCGTGACCGTAGTAGGCCTATGCCAATTCGTTACGGCTTCGATCTTCGCAGGATCCACCGCAATCCCTTCTCCGGACACAACATAGCCAAGAAATGCTACTCTGCTCAGCCAAAACTCGCATTTGCTAAACTTAGCGTAGAGCGAGTGTTCTCTCAGGGTCTGGAGAATAATCCTCATATGCTCTTCGTGTTCCTCATTACTCCTCGAGTAAATCAGGATATCGTCGATGAAGACTATGATAAATCTATCCAAAAATTCCTTGAACACCCGATGCATCAAATCCATGAATGCGGCTGGAGCATTGGTCAATCCAAAAGGCATTATAATGAATTCGTAATGACCATATCTTGTCTTAAAAGTGATCTTAGGTATGTCTTCTTTCTTAATTCTCAACTAGTGATACCCGGTTCTCAAGTCAATCTTAAAGAATATTGCCGCGCCTTGCAATTGATCAAATAAGTCATCAATTCTCGGCAATGGATATTTATTCTTCACTATCACTTAGTTTATCTGCCTACAGTTGATGCATAGGTGCAAGGACCCATCCTTTTTCCTTACAAATAGTACCGACGCTCCCCACAGTGAAGCACTTGGTCGGATAAATCCCTTATCCAGCAACTCTTGCATCTACACCTTTAGCTCCTTCAGTTTCGATAGGGACATCCTATAAGGTGCCTTCAAGATCGGCTCTGTTCCGGGATCTAACTCAATCACAAATATTATCTCTCGCTTTGGTGGCAACCTTGGTAACTCCTGGGAAAAAATGTCAAGAAACTTACGCACTACCGGAATGGTTTTTAGTTTGGGCTCCTCGGCAGTCGTGTCCATATCTGCAACTAAATACACCTGACATCCTTTAGTCATCAACTTCGTCGCTTCAAGAGACGAGACTAAAGGAATCGAGGTTTCTCCTCGACTTCCCACAAATTCAAAACTAGGACGGCCTTCTGGATATAAGCGAATTATCCTACTACCACAATCAACTATCGCCCTTCGCTTACCCAACCAATCCATTTCTATGATCACGTCAAAATCATACATGGGCAACACAGCTAAATCAATGCTCTCCTTACTACCACTAATTACGATCCTACAGTCAGCACAGCCTAACGAAACCTACACATTATCTTTCAACGGGGTGGCCACATGCAAAATTACACTCAACAGCTTTAACTTCATATCAACTAAATCAGCAAACTAAGCAGACACAAATGAGTGCGTGGCGCCAGGATCAAACAATGCATATGCAGCTTGGTCACACAATAAACTGTGCCTGTGACCACGCCTGACGTTTCTTCCGCCTCCCTGCGGGTTACTGTATAAACTCTTCCCTGAGCTAGCGATCGATTCTGATCAACTTGGGGAGTGGCAGTCGATGTTCCAGCCTGCGGTCGCTACCCTTGAGGTCGATTCGCTAGAACTTGGTTCGGGCAAGTCCTCATCTAGCGGCCCATCTGACCACACTTAAAGTAGGCTCCAGTTCTTGTTGGGCATGGTCCATTACCATGCCTCCTGCCATAGAGGCGACTGCTCCAGTTCATGGGGTTCGGCAACTTAACTATGTTCTTCCTCACGGGAAGGACAAAACGCTTGTTGCCAGCCATTGGTCTCTTACCCATTTGGCGGTTGTCTCGGAATGAAGTAAACCGCGATCCAGATGCGGCATTCCTCTCCTTTAAATCCCTCTCGATCATCTGGCCTCGCTCATAAATTTCCTTATAGGTCCTCAGATTCAGGGCTATCATCTGACTGTGAAGCTCAGGCCTCAATTCGTCTCTAAATTTTCGTGCCTTCTCCTGGGGATCCTCTACAGATCGAGGTGCATACCTTGACAGTCTAGCGAATTCTGCCTCATATTGGTCCACTATCAGCTGATTCTAACACAGTTGTAAGAATTCCACCTATTTCCTTTCCCTAGCCGTCTCAGAAAAGTATTTGTCATTGAATGATGTGGTGAAGGCATTTCAGGTCACGACCGTCCCTTTTAGGAAAACTCCATTCTTAGTGGCAGCCTACCAATCATTTGCGATACCTTCCAGTTAGTATACCGCCAATAGTACATTCTCCTCGTCCGTGCATCTCAGGACTCCAAAGGTCTTTTCCAGTTTTTTGATCTACCTTGGTGCTAATTCGGGATCTCTAGTCCCATCAAAATGGGTTGGCTTCAGCTTGATGAACTGCTCGACCAGCTGGCCCATCTGCTTGGCGACGACAACTTCTTCTTGGGCATTCACTGTCTCATTGCCCTGGTCGTGATCGCCATTGTTTCCATTGCCCCCGTTGTTGCCGTTGTTGGCGTTGATGACAACTTTTGCGGCTCCTACAGCTTGGGCTATAGCAGCATCCCTATTCTGGGTCTGCTTGTCAATGAGGTCGCCAATCCTTTTTAGCTCCCTCAGTACTCCGTCCATCCTCGGGTCCTTTGCTACAGGCGGCCTCAAGCTAGAGGCTCCGTTCTTGGGCCTTCCAAGTCTCCTAGGCGAATTACTCATTCTTATGTGCTTCCACTGAGCTTGGTCCACCACAATTTCGTCAAATAGTTAGTAACTCATTCATTCAACCAAGCTCAGAGCTACCAAACTATGCCTTACTAACACAGTCATACCACAACGACCTTTCACACAACAACTCCAGAGGCTTTTCAATAAGCAATTCATGGCTATTTCTCAATTCTGTTCACTCCAACGGTTCACCAAAACTAGCCATGCTCATTCACGTAGCAGACTAAAATCCAGAAATGACTCCCAGTGCTCAACATGGAACTTAATCTTCAATGATCACCACAATCTTGTCAAGACCAAACGACAATCACATGCGCTAAGCCATATGCCATGCATCCCATGTCTTATCCTAATCAGTTTCCTAAGGTCTCGCTACCCATCCTTGTCCTAACGTAATCCTCCTTATTACTCCAATCCTCAATCAATTTTGGATCGTGCTGTCCTTGCTCTGATACCAAGCAAATGGGGATGTCATGCCCCGCGTCCTGGACACGAGCGTGTGACTCCCTACAAGCTAAACTATCTCTTGAGGTCTCAGGATTCAATCATGGTTCGAGAGACATACCATATAAAACAAACACATGGAAGCGACGATATAATAACTCCTTTGTACAAATATAAAATAGGACTTGGGTAACGAGAACACTAATAATACATAATATCCAATTGTTCATACAAGAGCTTAGTAAACCAGGTCCGCACGTTAGTAGGGTGACAGGGTGAGTACAAAAAGGGTCCATCTTCATCCAAAAAAGAACAAGCATCAGGGTCACTGTCAAAATGTCAGACTAGATAAAATAGAGACTCCTAGGTCAAGCTACTAGAGTCGTCGGTCTCCTCTTTAGCCTCATCAGTGGGCTCGTACTCCTAGAAAGTCTCCGAGCAAACCTCCACGGTGTTCTCCATAGTCTCGTCAGCAGATGGTTCCACCAGGTCATCCTCGGTAGCCTCCACCACTATGACCTCCTCCGTATCCTCTAGGGTCGGGGTCTTCTCAGGACCGTTTCTCGAATCGGCGACTGACCCCTTAGCCTCCACTAAATCCCGGGTGGGATGGCATCAGCTAGGGATCATTTCATAGGGCACCTCAGTGGGCTTCAATGGCCCATTAGATACATCCTTTACCTTCTGAAACCAGGCCTCATATCTATGAGACTTCCAGTTACTACCACCCTCGTCTACCCAAACGGCTGTACACTTCCTAACATAAATAGTCCACTACCCGTTAGGGAACTCATCAAAATAAATCGATATCTCCTTGGGATCGCCAAACTTGATAGGCCACATCCTCAGGGCCTAGGATATGTAAAGAAAGGGGTTCCACAACGGGGTGAGATATACATCTCAGTAAGGTGGGTCCTAATCCTAGGTTAGGCTGACGATCCACTCAGGCAGATACAAACACCGACACTCCATATAAATAAACGCATGAGGCATGAGGCATTCAACTATCAATAACAACACAAAGATGTTAGACATGTAGTCATGGCATCATAACACATCAATAGGATCATGCACACATCGCGATGTCCAATCACCGCTTCCATCCTTCCCGCCTGCCTCACTTTCATGCCCTCGTTTAGAACGCCTCAGGCTCGATCCGCGTAAACGCATCAGACCGTCTCATTGACAAACCCACGTAAACGCATCATGTTACGCCCTGGGCACGAGCACGCGACTCCCTACAAGCATACCGAATATCTCTCGATGTCCTAGGATCCACACAAGAGTCGAGAGACGTATAATACACGTAGCATGCGGAAGCGACAATGTAATAACTCCTCCATACAACAAGTAAAATGGGACTGGGATAGCGAGAAGACTACAATACATAATATCCAAAAGTTCATACAAACGCATGGCAACTAAATTCGCTAACAAAAGGGGTGACAAAGTAAGTACACAAAAGGATCCATCATCAACATCCAACAAGAGACAGGGTCAGGATCGCCATCAAAAGATCGACTAGCAAGTTGGGAGCTCCTAAGACGAGCTGTTGGAGTCCTCGGTCTCCTCTTCCTACTCCGTAGGCTAGTACTTCGAGAAGGTCTCCGAGCGAATCTCTATGGTGTCCTCTATAGTCTTCTCCGCAGACGGCTCCACCAAATCCTCCTCAGTCGCCTCGACCACAATAACCTCCTTCTCCGTGTCCTCCAAGGTCAGGGTCCTCTCTAGTCTATTTCTCGAACTGGCAACTGACCCCTCAGCATGGTCTAAGTCCCGAGCGGGGTGGCACCAACTAGGGATCGCTACCTAGGGCACCTCAGTGGGCTTCAGTGGCCCTGTGGACACATCTCCAACCTTACGGAACCAGGCCTCATACCTATGAGGCTTCTAGTTAGAATTACCCTCGTCCACTCACACTACTGTGCATTTTCTAACATAGATAGTCCCCTGTTCGTCATAAAACTCATCAGAATGAACTGACATCTCCTTGGGGTCTCCAAACTTGATAGGCCACATCTTCAAGGTCGAGGATCTGTAAAAAGGAGGTCCCCAACGGGGTAAGATACACATCTCAGTAAGGTGGGTCCTAACCCTATATTAGGCCGACCGTCCACTCAAGCAGTCATCAACACTAACATATCATGCAGATAAACCTATACGGCATTCAAATAACAACACTCATGCAGATGTCAGGCAGACAGTCATGGCATCACAATAAATCACTAAGATCATGCACATTTTGCCATGTCTCACCACCACTTCCACCTTTCACACCCGCCTCATTCTCATGCCCGCATTTATAACACATCAGGCTCGGTCCGCGCAAACACATCAGACCGTCATTGACAACCCCCGTAAATGCATCAGGTTTCAATGTTACTCCAGGCCAGTGTCGACACATCACATCTTCGTCCCGCATTTCAATGCATCAGGACCGTGGCCTTCTCAACCTCGCATTTCCTACGCATTAGGGTACCACACAACTCTAACCCCGCGCCTCAGCGCCTTAGGGTATCCATCACACCACCCCGCGTCTCATACGCATCAAGGTCTCACCATGTCACACTCTTGCCATGATTCTCATTCAAATCACACACATAATACAATGTGCAACTCAAGCACAATTCATATACTCATGGCATGCAAGACAATCAAAGAGACACTCAGACATGACAAGCAATCCAAGCACAAGCATTGACACACATTCTAGCCTTCTATATCATTCTAAGATGCACACAAGAATAATCTCATTGAGGTCTCTCTCAATCAATCATAATATCACTCGACTCACCCAATTGAGTTCAATCTTCATATCATAGGTTTAGAGTTCCTTTACCTCAAGCTTAATATCACAAATCCTCTCCTCAAGCACTTCCTTAAATTCGGTCCAAGTGGTCCAAGATCAAATCCACTGCACAAACTATGAAATTCCAACCAATTGTCAATTTTCTCTTGCTCAATCACTAATCCATGGATCACAAACCTCATTTACACATTGCTCAACATCCTAACATGTCTCATTGATGGATTTGAGACTCAAAACCAACAACCAACAGCCTCCACAGAACCTATTTGCACAGAACTGAACCAGGCTATTTTCGGTTTTATGTATACCGAAATCAACCAGCCCTTAAACTACCTCAAATCCTCAATTCCTTCACTAATCTACTTGCTAACATGTATATCTAGGGATTTAGGAAGCTCACCGAAAATTTGAAACCAAGCCGTCGCCGGAAAGCCCTTGAAAGTCACCGGTTTCCCTCGGTCCTTCATCACAATACCCATTTGGGGTCAAAACTCCATCAAATTAATCTCAATTTTTTACCACATATCACTCTATGAGTCTCCTATATGTCCATAAAATTTGGGTGAAAAACTCCAAAGTTTCAAGGTCTTAAGAGGTCAGAAACGTTGCCTACCTCAGGTTGTGACGGTTTCCGTCGACTTGCGGGAGATCGGCTGGCCGGAGCTCTTCGATGGGTCAAACGACTCGTTTCCACTTTGAGAATGTCGGCAAGAGGTCAGGCTAGGTGTGGATAGTTGGTTTGCAGCCTAAAAGTAGTTGGTGATCGTCGGCCGCAGCGAACGGGAGGAGCAGAACCGGTCGGGCGAGCGATAGAGAAGAGGAAGAAGAAGGAGATGCTCTTGGTGAAAATGGGGAAGAATGGCCGGCCAAGAGAGAAGAGAGCTATATTCAACTTCAAGAGTTAAAGGGTTGAATGGTAGTTGGTAAAAAGTGGATATGACCACTCATTAGCTAATCTAGTGACACATGTCCCGAGTGTCAATCAAGCTTCATCAATGACCAAGATCTCTCTCCATTTTCGGCATCCATGGGGATATATTAAAGACCAAAATGCCCTCGTCCAATTATATAAACGAGGCTAAAGCTTGAGGGGCAAAATAGTAATTTTACCCCCGACGTTCGGAACGTCATTTTTCTCATTCCAATATTCTTCGATAAGGCGATGGCCAATCCAAACCTGACGTTGAAATTCTTGATTCTGTATTTTCAATTTTCAAGACTCGTTTCTGATCGTTTTCTCTATCAGAAGTGGTTCTAGCCTATCCCGAACTGACGGACGGTTTTTGCAGACGTTACGCGTATCGACCGTGTGATTCATATCACATTTAGGGCTCGTCAATTCATAGCGACTTTGGTTGTCATGTAATCGTGAGGGTCTATCATTAGTTTCGATTGTCTCGATCGGCATCGTTCGATTTAGGAAAATTTTACAAATTATACGTTGGTTAAGCGGCATCACCCGCGTTCCAATCGTATAACGCTAGCAATGCATTCCTTAATCGTTCTTAGACCAACCTTTTGTGGTTCTAAATATCCCCTCGACAATCCTTATGGTCAAAGCGTCATTTCCTATTCGAGTTCCCCAGGTTCACGTACCTTGTCTCGCGTTAGCCTTTCCCTTTTGGTTAGTCAACTCAAATTGATTAGATTCGAGTGAGATATGAGTGAAACACATCGCTAGATATACTTCTCATTAATGAGTCTTAAAATGATTGGGAAATCAGAATGTCACACATCAGGTTTTCAATGTCACTCCAGGCCTGTGTCGACACATCACAACTTCGTCCCGTGTTTCAACGCATCAGAACCATGGCCTTCTTGATCCGCGTCTCATACGCCTTAGGGTGCCATTCAATTCAAACCCCACGCCTCAACGCCTTAGGGCATTTGTCATGCGACCCGCATTTCATACCCCTCAGGGTATTCAAACATCTCAGACAAGCCACAAGTTCAATTTAATTTGTACACATAATGCCAAGTGCAAACTCATGCACAAACAATACACTTGTGGCAGGCAAAATAATCAAATTTGACATTCAAACATGGTAATCAACTCAAGCACAAGCATTATCACACGTTCAAGTCCTCTATACCATTCTAGGATGTACATTGGGTCATCACGTTATAGGCTTCCAAAAATCGATCCATACACGCATAAATCGCCCAATCGAGGGCAATCCTCCTATCAAAGATTTAGGATTCCCCTTACCTCAATGATGAATTTGGTGCTCAATTACAACCACCAATAGCTCCCACAGAACCGGCATGCACAGAACCGAACCGAGCAATTTCGGTTCTGTGTATACCCCAACTAACTAGTCCTTAAACCACCTCAAATCCTCTATTTATTCACTAATCTACTTGCTAACATGTATTTGTAAGGGTTTGGGAAGCTCACCGAAAATTTGGTGCCAAGCCGACTCCGGAAACTCCTTGAATGACACTGGTCTTCCCAAGCCTTCAACTGGTCTGTTCTGGCCCTTCAAACACAAGACCCATTTGGGGTCAAAATTCCATCAAATTAACCCAAAATTTTTACCATAGCTCAATCTATGTGTCCCCTAGATGTCCACAAAATTTGGTTGAATAACTCCAAGATTTCGGGATCCTAAGAGGCCCAAAACATGGCTTACCTCTGGTTGCGACGATTTCCGTCAACTTTCGAGAGATCGGTTGGCCGGAGCTCCTCATTGAACCAAATGACTCGCTTCCACTTCGAGATTGTCGGTAAGAGGTTGAGGAAGGAGTAGGTGGTCGGCTCGATGGTTGGAAGTCGCCGGAGGTGGCGGTCGACTGCAGCGATCGGGGTGGCAGAATCGGTTGGCGATGCAGCTTGGAGTTGAAGGAGAAGAAGAAAAAGAAGAAGATTTTCGGCAATGGAGAGGGGTGTTCGGCCAAGTGAGGGGAAGAGAGAGAGAGAGAGAGAGAGAGAGAGGTATATGCAATTTCAAAGGTCAACTTGAGTTGAATGGTAAGTAAAAAGTGTACACATCAACTCATGACTTAATCCATTGACACTTGTCCAATGTGTCAATCAAAGTGCATCCAATGGCTCCCATTTTCTTCAATTTTTGGCAGCTTTGGGGGTGTGTTAATGACCAAAATGGTCTCATCCAAAATATAGGCAAGGTTAGGGCTTGAGGGGCAAAAGGGTCATTTTACCCCCAACATCCGGATCGTCGTTTTTCTGATTTCATATTTTTTCGATAAGAGGACGGCCAATCCAATCGTAATATTGAAATTCTTGATTCTCCATTTCTAAATTTCCAGAATTATTTCTGAATCATTTTTCTATTCGATGCGATCCTAGCCTATCCCGAACTGACGGGTGGCTTTTACAGACGTTACGCGTATCAACCTTGTGACTCATATCACAATTAGGGCTTATCAATTCATGGCGACTTTGGTTGTCATGTAATTGTGAGGGTCTATCACTAGTTCCAATGGCCTCGATCGTCACTATTTGATTTAGGAAAATTTTGCAAATTATACATTGGTTAAGCGGCATCACCCGCGCCCCAATCGTATAACGCTATCAATGCATTCCTTAATCGTTCTTTGATCAGCCTTTTACGGCTCTAAATGTCCCCTTGACAATCCTTATGGTCAAAGTGCCATTTCTTATTTGAGTTCCCTAGGTTCACGTATCTTGTCTCGCGTTAGACTTTCCCCTTTGGTTAGTCAACTCAAATTGATCAGATTCGAGCGAGATATGACTAAAATACATCACTAGATACATTTCTCATTAATGAGTCTGAAAATGACAGGAAAATCAGAATGTCACAAGGAAACTCTATCTTCCTAAAAAAATCAATTTGACATGATTTGTAGGAAATCATATCTTATTAATTTTTAGAAATCTTCTGGATATGGAAAAAGTCAATCGATCAATCAAGATAGTAATCTATCATCTAATATTCATAACCAAGTCACGACCGTCATCTTCCCTTCGAATTTTTCCACAAAAAAAAAAAATCCGCATCTCGCATTAAAAAATTGGCTTTTCGGAGATAGCAAATCAGACCTAAACTGTAAGAGATCAGATTGACTAAATCCGAGATTTTCTTTATTTTGAATGTCATGAATTCAGAAGATATTTCAGATTAATCATGTTACCACAAAATTAGCGCAAGATTTTCAAATAGTCATATGAATCTCAACCTTCTGATTTAAACAAAAATATCTTGCGAATATGCAATTTTTTTTAAACAAGGCAGTTTGAGCAATCAATGTCGCAATCAAATATTCAGAATATCCAAAAATCAAAATTTTTACATGCATTTTTTGGAATTAGGCGACTTTTGGATACCTTAACCTTGCAGCATGATTTTCAAGATATGCAATCCAATCTGCAATTTCACGCAACATAGACGAATGAATATTCAGATTCGAGATGGGAAACTCTACCTTATTTTATGAAAATTACTCTCCAAATTCGAACTTCGCCGAAACTTGAGCGATCAAACTTGCATTCCATAGACTGGAGGGGGGGTCAGGGACTGTCTTGCATAAGCTAAGTGGCGTTGACAGCAACCTGGCGTGGCAGGACCAACAGCAAAGCAAGATGATGGAGTTAACGACTCCTTCTCGTTGGAAATCGTTTCGCTATGAAAACCTCAACGGGAGAACCTGCAAGGAAGAGAGTTCGATCGTAGCGACAAAAATTAGTAGAGGCTCATTATGACATTTCGAATTTTCGACCCCTCGAGGCTTGAGATAAGAAATGGAATCTCAAAATTGAAAAATGAAAAATAAAGATTTCAACGTTCTAATCAAATTAGACGTCGCCTCATCGAAGGTAAATTGAATTGGAAAAACGACGTTCCGGACGTCGAGGGTAAAATTACCATTTTTCCCTTCAAGCCTTAACCTTGTCTTAATAAATGGAATGATGAAATTTTGGTCATTAATCAAACCCCAGGGCTGCCAAAAATTAGGAAAAATAACAGCCCTTGGATGAAAGCTTGATTGACATGAAGTCAAGTGTCAATGGATGCTCAATTGGCATTAAATGTCAAACTTTTAACCTACCTTTCTAAGCCTTTGACCAATTGAAAGATTGAAGGAAGCCTCTCACTCTCTCTCTCTCTCCCTCATTTTGCTCGCCAAATCCTCTCCCCCTCACCTTTCTCTCATTTTCCTCTCTTTTCTCTCTCGCCAGAACACTGCCCAGTCCCGTCTCCGGCCACTTTTTTGGCCATAACTTCTTCGTCCGTCATCGGATTAAGGCGTACAAACTACCTTTAGAAATCTTATCGTCTTGCTGTTCCAACAAGGTATTATGGGTCCAAACTCACTCATTGTTTGTCCCGTAGAGCCATTTGAAGGAGAAAAAGTCAGGCTGGTCAGTTTTGAATCCAAGAGCTCTAAGTGGAATTTTCGAACTCATTTCACTCCAATCTTCGGTAAGGCTCTCCTTCAACTGATTTATGATATATCGAAGCATATGCTCGAGCTTGAGGATGATTTATAATGAGATTTAATGGTAGATTTCTTGTTATTTTGTGGACAAGAACCCATACCGATCTATCCAAGGGAAAAACCGTGAACTTAAGGGCTGTTCGAGGACTAATTTTGCTTGGATTGAGTGGTAAGATACCTCAAAATCTTAGTTTGATATGTTAGGGAGCTATTGGTTAAAGTTTGGGGTGAAGTTGATGGGATTTAGTGGTTGATTCTTGCTTAGATTTTCAAGAGGACAAACCTGTCCAATTTGGACCACTTCTGACCGTGACCTCTAAGGAGGCTTTTGTGGACTTTTGCTAGCTCAATTTCCTTGGTAAGTTGATCCTAACCTTCTATAAGGATGTTAGGTTACTAAGGGACGTTATTGTTGGAGGAAAGTGGTGATTTATGAACTGGTTCTACTTGTGGGATCTTAAATCTGAATTTGCCCTATTTCTGATGAGTTGAACTTGAGTGGTTCATGGCACGAAAATGGTGAAATCGAGGTTGGATTGAGGAATCTTAATTTGTTCGTGGAAGGTAGTTGAACCTTTTGACATGCTTTGTGGAGATTCCTATTTGGTTGGAATAGTTTGAGCGGGGTGAATTACCGATTGAGTCTCGAGGTAATTTGTGAAACCATGATTTTGTATCAAGCCTTGAATTTTTGTGAAATGGACGTGACTTACTTGTGCCAATGTGGAGTGATTGATTGAATTACTCGATTTGCCTTTGTGATGCTTGGCCATGGAACATGATGTGAGGATTAGTAACCTGATATGTAGGGGCTAAACTATGAGGTTGCCCCCTTATTATCGTGCATTGAAATTTATTTGGCCAGTTAGTTATTGTATTATGAGTACATGTGCATGTGATACCTTGATGCGTTAAGCGTGACAATTGAGTAAATCGTGAGGTGTTATTACGCGGGATTTGACTCGAAGTGTTGTGACGCTGGTCTATGAAAGGCAAATTATACTTTGATGCGTTATGACGTGGGGTTTGGATTATCCTGATGCATTGTTACGCGGGATATTGTACTTGGCCAAGTAAGGATGACTAACCTGATGCGTTATTACGCAGGTAGCATTCTATTCTGATGCGTTGTTACACGGGCGATTGAGGAACATGACCTGAGGCGTTCTTACGCGGATCCTGGCAATATGTATATGTTGACCTGAGGCGTTGTGACGTGGGTCTTACCAAACATGTTATAATAGCCTGATACGTTATGACGCAGGCTTGGATAGTGATGATTGGTGGAAATGCCTTATATGATCAAGTGAATGCCTAAATATGCCTGAAGCATTATGACGCGGGTGCTTGACAACCTGATATTGATGATTGGAATATGATTGAGATATGCTAAGGAAATGCCTCGTTATGATCTTGAGAAATTTTAGAATGCCTCAAGTGGAGATTTCTATTGGAAGCCCTGCCATAGCACGGAGTTCAACTTTATTTGTGAAATTTTACGACTGAATCGAGTCGATTCTGAATTAGTGAAGTGCTATGCGTTGATGGAGTTATGTTTTTATCATGCCAAGGCCTTTTATTTAAGAATACTTATTTTCAAAGGTGTCTGGAGGTACTGACAACAGGTTAGGTTTAACTTACAAAGATTTATATCTCACTCCATCGTGGGATTAACTTTTTCAAGTCCCCCAGGCGATGGAAATCTGAGCTTGCTAGTGATCGGTATTTGAAGAAGTAATTATATGAAATGGATTTACACTTTTGTGACTTTAGAGATTTCATGTTACCTCGAAGTTAGAGTTATACCCTTTGAACCTGTAGTCGGTATTTATAACTTAAGTCTTAATTCTATGGAGAAGTTTCATCGCTTCCGTATGTTTGTATCATTCAAAAGTTATAAATTGTTGGCCGACGGATCCTGGGTATCACCGAGACAAGACGGCCATGGTGAGATTTTGCATGCCTGATAGGTTCGGGGCGTGACATCCCCATTTGTTTAGTATCAGAGTAAGTTCAGCTCGATCCAATGTGATTGAGACTTGGAGGGATAAGGAGTGATGATTTGAGGACAATTAGATAGTGAGAACTTGAGGGATAAGCATGGATTGCTGAATCTTGAGGACTATAGGCCTGAACTTGTGTAGTATTCTAATGGTCCTAGTGCCGATTTAATGGATGATCTTGAATGATTTTATGAATAAAGTTCACAAGGATGTAAATAGAAATTGAGGAGTCATAAGCCTAGATTTGAGGTTGCTAGAGAATAGCTTATGAATAAAGGGTCGATTGGGTTATATGATTGTGATTGTGGTTTGTCAATGACCCAACTTGGGGAGTATGAGTTGTAAAGAGACGATTGGCATTAGTCAATTCGAGCTTGAATTGCGTTGTACCCTGATGGTTTAGTTATCGATTACTATTGATGACCTTGGATGGTATGAAATGAGGTGTATACAGGAAAGCGAGGAAGGAATATTTGGATTAAAGATCAGTTGTGATCGAATGCATATGGATTTGACTTCAATAACAACTAGATTTGAGGTATATGGTTGAATATAGGTAATTGATATGTGAGAGGCGATGGTCTTTGTGGAACTAGATGTTTTCTATGAATAAGGCTTGATGTGGAGACGATTGTGGTTTGATAAGTGGTGAGAATGAACATACTATGCGTGTGTTTGTGGCTTTGAAACGAAAGTTGATGAGGGTGCATGTAGAACTTATCGTTATGGGACTTAATAAACTGTGGCTTGGTATGGGACAAGTTGATGTTATATCTATAAATTGTAATGAAACATGGTATGAGACATGTGGAACGAGACTTTCTCCCTAGATGTATGACTTGGGACAACCTGTAACGGCCAGGACTGATGAGAGCGAGGAGTGATTGCCGGGACAGAGAGGTCTGGACAAGGAGCAGCTCCTGGCAAGCTTCTAGGATGGCAAGAAGTAGGAATGACCCAAGTCATAACTTGAAAGGGAAAGTCTAGGTATCAGGTTGAGTCCAATTGTGGTTAAGAGATATGTGGTACGTGATTGATCCTCGAAAAGAATGATCAAAAGTGGCATGGCGTGTGTAATGGCGCATATGAGTGGCATGGTTAAAAGCTTCATGCTTGGCAGTGGATACCCTTTGAAAAAGAAAAGTGATGTTTGTGATGGGCCTGTTAGGCATGTTTTATGATTGGCATCATGTGATTGGCTTGGTCAAGGTATAACTGAGAGGTTAGACGACCTGTGAGGTTTATACCCATTGAACTGATGTCTGCTGAGAATGAGATAGCCTGTTGCGTTTATAACAGAGTGGCAGATGCCTCTAGACTTAATGTATGATTGATTAACTCGTTGAATTGATGCCTTGAGTGCTTGTTTGATAGTTGTCGAGCTAAGGATTGCTTAGTAGTTGACTGCTAATTGAGAAATTGCCTAGTTGAGGCTGGTTTGATATGTGGCTGCTGCTTAAGGATGATTTGAAATCCTTAGATAATTGGCAATTAGTTGAGAGTTGTATAGGGACCATTGAATGGTTGTTTGATGGTGATAGATGATCAGATGAGCAGCCTGAGACTGCTAGACTCGAGTAGATGACTTAAGTCTTTAATTCCTAGAAGGAATTGTAGTGGTTCGAGTGCCATAAGGATCTAATGAGGTTGAACGACAAGAGAATGGTCACTAGAGGAGCATTGGCTCGAGTATGCAAGATATGAGATGACTCTAGAATTGAAGGGAGTCGTGAGAATTGAGTAAAGATGAGTAACCAGAATACGAGTGCTAGAAAAGTGTTTGACTCGAGCTTGTGGACTGTACAAAACCTAAGAGTTGAAAGGTCATGAGAACTTTGAATGGAAATGAGAAAGTAGATGGGTAGGTAGACTCGAGAAGGAGCTGCCATTGTTATCTTAGTCACTAAGACTGCAGTTACTTTTGCTAGCGAAGTGAATGGTAGAGATCATAATAAAGGCGATAGAAAATGAAAATCGCTTGATGGAAAGCTTGTGGAACGATGTATAAGGCTGAGATTGACTAAGGTTCGGTGGAGGAAATGATGCCTAAACTCCTTTCTCTAGATTGAGAATTTGGAAAAGAACCTTAGAGGTATTGAATTCATTGAGGAAGAGAAGCGACTCTAATAGCTATTAGCTTGAAGAGGCTGTCGATGATTAATGAAAGGTCACCCAGGGAAGAATTTCCCTTGAAGGCATGATATTTGCCTGGATTGTCTTCGTTGCATTGTTCCATGGAAAGTACCTTTCTGAGGTTACTCGAGAGTAAGGATTGCTTGAACTTTAATAGCTTTGAAAGGACCTGAGGAAGGTTGATCATTACGAGACAGAATTTTCAAGGTCGTCTAAGCGTATTAAGGGTGGTTAATGACCCTTTAAATGAGACGTGAAGTCTCTGAGTGGATTGGAATTGAAAGCCTTATGGCTAATTGTTATTCCTGAATCTGATGAACCGTAATGGACATCAAGGAAAGAAGTGGATGATCGGAAGAGGAATAACTAAGAGAATTTTTGTTCATGGATTGTGAGAAAAGAGAACTTCACTTATGGAACATAGAATGTGCCTATAAGGAAATGTCATTACTATGACATAAGACTTATGGTGATTAACCTTTTGTTGTCGTGAGGAATAATAAGGAGACTGATGTGTCAGTCTGTCAGACCCTGTGGATTTTATGAGATTGAATCGAAACCACTAAAAGTGACATTGCAAGTTATCACCCCTAGAGAATAAGGCGTTGTCCTTAAGGACGATTGGATCATAACATGATCATTGATGGAAAGAAAAGTGAATAGACTTGATGATCCTAGTTACTTGCGATTTTAATGAATGGATGAATGAGCAAAAAGGGTGCTTAGATTGTAATCGCAAGGCGACTTGAGGAAGTCGAATTAAATATTTGAAATTTGAATTTGTGGAGACCGAGGAAGAATGAAACTTGTCACTTGAGGTGGCTGAACTATTGGAAGGAGAATGTTAAGGTGTGGTGGCATTAGAATCCGGAAGTAAGGGAACTGTTGTGGGCGAGACTCTAAGACGGATGTCCTCTAGGATAAGGAAGACAAGGTGGATTCAAAGTAAAAGAATGCCACTAAAGTGTATGGTTTCCTTTATAGGGTAAGAAATCCTAATGTGGAAGGAAGAAAAAAAAATGCCAATTGTCTTGGTGCTAAAATGAAACGTTTGGACTAATGAGGAGGACACAAGCTTGAATGGTTTTTGAAAGTCAAGTTTGAGAAGCTGTCCTGTGAACAACGTTGAAATCCAGGATGGTGTCGAGGTTCAGTTGAATGAACGAAATTGAGATAAGGTCGCATTAACTGGTTGTGAAACCAAGAAGTCAAGACACTAATGCTTCTTGAGAAAAGAGGGACAAAAATGAACAAAATGTTGTATAGTTCAAGTGAGGACTCATGAGAGTAGAGGGCCAAGGTTTGAGCTCTCAAGTGAAAAGTAAGAAGAGCAGATTGAAGATTCGATATCTAGTAGAAAGAAACTGATAAAAGTCAGATTGAGTATCCAATGAATAATTGGATTGATTATTACTATCTTTAGAGACGATGAATAGACTCATTTAAGGAGTCATGAGAAACATGAATAACTTTCAAGAGTATCCTATGGACACTAAGGAAATACTTGTTGTGTGCTACTAATTGTGAAGAGCACGAGTTGTGGGTTTGATGAGGTAAGATTCCTCAGTAGTGAAATTTCTAGGAAATGAAACCCCTGTGGAGTTCTTGAGGAATGAAATAAGTGATGAATTGACTAAGATCGATGTGCATTGCGAAAATTGGAAGTCCCTGGGATTGGTGAATTGTTACGGATGTATCGGGGGAAGATTTCCCACAAAAGCAATTCCATGGATGAATGAATACGAAAAGAGTTTTCGAGAACTTAAGTCAAGTTGATGACTACACCGACAATAATGTTCCTATTTGGAATTAAAAAGGGTCGAGTGAATCATAATGACGTGACGCAAAAAGGAAATTTGAGGTGTAACAAGGCAAACTGAATTGGACTATGTGAATACGTCGTGATAGTAAAGTTACATGAGTTGGAACGTATAATGCGTGGTTGTAGTTGGCTTGCAAATGTTCTTACGACGAAGTTGAAAAACACGTCTCACATGGAGAGGTTTCAAGTTTACACAAACCATAAGAATTTGAGGTATGTGGTTGCCCAGGAAAAAAAATTGAATGAGGAACAACGTGTGTGAAGGAGATTGCTTAAGGACTAAGGATAAAATATCCTATATCGCCTAGAAAAGGGTGATGTAAGTAGCGAATGCATATAAATGAAAACTGAGCATTGAGCATTTGGCAGATAAATGATAGGCTTTGCCCAAGGAAATAAGACATTCAACTCCTAAATTAGAAGGTTGCCAATTGACTAGTTTGATAACTACCTGAAGCATCAAGCTTGAAGTCAAAAATGAATTGAGATACTGCGATGAACAAACCCTAACATTTAAGGGGTTATGGAAATGGATAGAACAGAGAGGAAATCTAGATTTTCAGATACTTGGGAAAGAAATGTCAAAGTTAAGGGTTTAAAGTCCCATGGACAAGAGTACGAGTCCAATATTGAAAAAGAACTTAAAGAAATGACCTCATTAGAAATTCAAAGGGAGAATTATGGTGTCCCTTGGGATGTCACAAAGGTGTGCCAGACTTGTATCATATTATCGATGGAATGGACTAAAAATTTGATTAGTCGAACATGAGGTCAAGTATTAAATGTGCCGACAAGAAAAAGACATGCCCTTGAAAGGATTGATATGCCGAATGGTATGGACATTAAAGAGTGCATTTTGGCGAGGGTTTAGTAATAATGGTGATGGACAAATGGAAGAGATGAGGTGAACACTCAAGGATAAACTACTGATAGATGTTATGAATATCGAAAGAGAATGGAGAGAAGCAAATACAGATTGAAGACTGAAAGAGACAAGTTCTAGAGAAAGATGGCTTTGGTCGGAAAGGACAAGTAAGATCATCAAGTCATGAAAGAAATTATTCGGAAGAATAAGGATGCAATGAGACGCTAATACCCCAAAAAATCGGATGGTTAAAAGGTTGCAAATTTCGAGGACGAAATTTCTTTAAGGGGGAAGAGTTGTGACATTCCGAATTTCCGACCCCTCGAGGCTTGAGATATGAAATGGAATCTCAAAATTGAAAAATGACAAATAAAGATTCCAACGTTTTAATCTAATTAGACGTCACCTCATCGAAGGTAAATTGAATTGGAAAAATGACGTTCCAGACGTCGAGGGTAAAATTACCATTTTGCCCTTCAAACCTTAACCTTGCCTTAATAAATGGAATGAGAGAATTTTGGTCATTGACCAAACCACAAGGCTGTCGAAAATTAGGAAAAATAACAACCCTTGGATGAAGGCTTAATTGACATGAAGACAAGTGTCAAGGGATGCTCAATTGGCATTAAATGTCCAAATTTTAACCTACCTTTCTAAGCCTTTGACTAGTTGGAAGATTGAAGGAAGCCCCTCACTCTCTCTCTCTCCCTCATTTTGCTCGGCCAAGCCCTCTCCCCTTCACCTTTCTCTCATTTTCCTCTCTTTTCTCTCTCGTCGGAACATTGCCCAGTCTCGTCTCCGGCCACTATTTTGGCCATAATTTCTTCATCTATTATCGGATTAAGGCGTTCCACATACCATTAGAAATCTTATTGTCTTGTCGTTACAACAAGGTATTATGGGTCCAAATCCACCCAGCCGTTTGTCCCGTAGAGCCGTTTGAAGGAGTAAAGGTCAGACTGGTCAGTTTTAAGTACGAGAGCTCTAAGTGGAATTTCCAAACTCATTTCACTCCAATCTTCAGTAAGACTCTCCTTCAACTGATTTACAATATATAGAAGCATATGCTCGAGGTTAAGGATGATTTATAATGGGATTTAATGGTGGATTTCTTGTTTTGTGGATAAAAACCCTGATCGGTATGTCCTAGGAAAAAATCGTGAACTTGAGGGCTGTTCGAGGACTAATTTTGCTTGGATTGAGTGGTAAGATACCTCAAAATCTTAGTTTGATATGTTAGGGAGCTATTGGTTGAAGTTTGGGGTGAAATTGATGGGACTTAGTGGTTAATTCTTGCTTAGATTTTCAAGAAGACAAACCTGTCCAATTTGGACCACTTCTGGCCGTGACCTCGAGGAGGCTTTTGTGGATTTTTGCTAGCTCAATTTCCTTGGTAAGCTGATCCTAACCTTTTATAAGGATGTTAGGTTACTAAGGGACTTTATTGTTCGAGGAAAGTGATGATTTATGAACCGGTTCTACTTATGGGATCTCAAATCCGAATCTGCCCTGTTTTTGATGAGTTGAACTTGAGTGGTTCATGGCATGAAAATTGTGGAATCGAGGTTGGATTAAGGAATCTTAATTTGTTCGTGGAAGGTAGTTGAACCTTTAACATGCTTTGTGGAGATTCCTATTTGGTTGGAGTACTCTGAGCGGGTTGAATTACCGATTGAGTCTCGAGGCAATTTATGAAACCATGATTTTGCGTCAAGCCTTGAATTTTTGTGAAATGGCCGTGACTTGCTTTTGCCAATGTGGAGTGATTGATTGAATTACTCAATTTGCCTTTGTGATGCTTGTCCATGGAACGTGATATGAGGATTAATAATTTGATATGTAGGGGCTGAACTATGAGGTTGCCCTCTTGTTATCGTGCATTGAAATTTATTTGGCCAGTGAGTTTTTGTATTATGAGTATATGTGCATGTGATGCCTTGATGCGTTAAGCGCGAGGCTTGAGTAAATCTTGAGGCGTTATTATGCGGGATTTGACTTGAAGCGTGTTGATGGGGGTCTACGAAAGGCAAATTGTACTCTGATGCGTTATGACATAGGGTTTGGGTTGTTACGAGGGATAATTTACTTGACCAAGTAAGGATGACTAACCTGATGCGTTATTACGCGGGTAGTATCCTAGCCTGATGCGTTGTTACGCGGGCGATTGAGGAACACGACCTAAGGCATTCTTGTGTGGGTCCTGGCAATATGTATATATTGACCTGAGGCGTTGTGATGCGGATCTTGCCAAATCACGTTATAATAGCCTGATGCGTTATGACGCGAGCTTGGATAGTGATGATTGGTGGAAATACCTTATATGATCAAGTGAATGCCTACATGGCCTGAAGCGTTATGACGCGGGTGCTTGACAACCTGATATTGATGATTGGAATTTGATTGAGATATGCTAAGGAAATGCGTCGTTATGATCTTGAGAAATTTGAGAATGCCTTCAGTGGAGATTTCTATTGAAAGCCCTGCCATAGCACAAAGTTCAGCTTTATTTGTGAAATTTTACGACTGAATCGAATCGATTCTAAATTAGTGATGTGCTATGCATTGATGGAGTTATGTTTTTATCATGCCAAGACCTTTTATTTAAGAATACTTATTTTCAAAGGTGTCTAGAGGTACTGACAACCTCATTTAGGGTTAGGTTTAACTTACTGAGATTCATATCTCACCCCGTCATGGGATTAATTTTTTCAGGTCCCTCAGGCGATGGAAATCTGAGCCTACCAGTGATCGGTATTTGAAGAAGTAATTTTATGAAATTGATTTATACATTTGTGACTTTAGAGATTTCATGTTACCTCGAAGTTAGAATTGTACTCTCTGAACCTGTAGTCGGTATTTATAACAAGACGTACCCTATGTCCTGAGTCATCTTAAGTCTGAATTGTATGGGGAAGTTTCATCGCTTTCGTATATTTGTATCATTTAAAAGTTATATATTGTTGGCCGACGGATCCTGGATACCACCGAGACAAGATGGCCCTAGTGGGATTTTACATGCCTGACAGGTTCGAGGCATGACACTCGTCGAACGTGGCGAGGCTGAGCAACAACGGCATGGACACATGGGAACGGCGGCGGCGACCTTCTATGCGGCAACAGTAAAAAATAGGGACAGCGATGTGTGGCGGCGGAGATTAGCGTAAGGCAGAGAACGAAAGAGAGAGAGAGAGAGAGAGAGAGAGAGAGAGAGAGAGAGAGAGAATTTGTATATTCTTTTCAGAAAATTATGTCCCTTCCCTAAAACCTAGGCATAAAAAGATATATAGAGTGGATATTAGGGTTAGGCTCCAAGATTCAATCCTAGCCGTCGACTATAAAAATTTCAGATGAGATATCAACCGCGGGATCAAAATTTCTAATTTTTGAGTAATCCTATCAGGTTAGGAAATCACAAAATTCGGCCACCATGGGCGATAGGGCTTCTGGCTGAAAATTCCTTTACAAACGGGCTTATTCGCACGAATTTAGGCATAATTAGGCTTTAATTAATTAAATAGATATTAATTAAAAGCCTTTCATTTAAATAGACCGAACTAAATTTGTATTAAGCCCAGTGCCCTATGAGGATTAATAATTTGATATGTAGGGGCTGAACTATGAGGTTGCCCTCTTGTTATCGTGCATTGAAATTTATTTGGCCAGTGAGTTATTGTATTATGAGTATATGTGCATGTGATGCCTTGATGCGTTAAGCGCGAGGCTTGAGTAAATCTTGAGGCGTTATTATGCGGGATTTGACTTGAAGCGTGTTGATGGGGGTCTACGAAAGGCAAATTGTACTCTGATGCGTTATGACATAGGGTTTGGGTTGTTACGAGGGATAATTTACTTGACCAAGTAAGGATGACTAACCTGATGCGTTATTACGCGGGTAGTATCCTAGCCTGATGCGTTGTTACGCGGGCGATTGAGGAACACGACCTAAGGCATTCTTGTGTGGGTCCTGGCAATATGTATATATTGACCTGAGGCGTTGTGATGCGGATCTTGCCAAATCACGTTATAATAGCCTGATGCGTTATGACGCGAGCTTGGATAGTGATGATTGGTGGAAATACCTTATATGATCAAGTGAATGCCTACATGGCCTGAAGCGTTATGACGCGGGTGCTTGACAACCTGATATTGATGATTGGAATTTGATTGAGATATGCTAAGGAAATGCGTCGTTATGATCTTGAGAAATTTGAGAATGCCTTCAGTGGAGATTTCTATTGAAAGCCCTGCCATAGCACAAAGTTCAGCTTTATTTGTGAAATTTTACGACTGAATCGAATCGATTCTAAATTAGTGATGTGCTATGCATTGATGGAGTTATGTTTTTATCATGCCAAGACCTTTTATTTAAGAATACTTATTTTCAAAGGTGTCTAGAGGTACTGACAACCTCATTTAGGGTTAGGTTTAACTTACTGAGATTCATATCTCACCCCGTCATGGGATTAATTTTTTCAGGTCCCTCAGGCGATGGAAATCTGAGCCTACCAGTGATCGGTATTTGAAGAAGTAATTTTATGAAATTGATTTATACTTTTGTGACTTTAGAGATTTCATGTTACCTCGAAGTTAGAATTGTACTCTCTGAACCTGTAGTCGGTATTTATAACAAGACGTACCCTATGTCCTGAGTCATCTTAAGTCTGAATTGTATGGGGAAGTTTCATCGCTTTCGTATATTTGTATCATTTAAAAGTTATATATTGTTGGCCGACGGATCCTGGATACCACCGAGACAAGATGGCCCTAGTGGGATTTTACATGCCTGACAGGTTCGAGGCATGACACTCGTCGAACGTGGCGAGGCTGAGCAACAACGGCATGGACACATGGGAACGGCGGCGGCGACCTTCTATGCGGCAGCAGTAAAAAATAGGGACAACGATGTGTGGCGGCGGAGATTAGCGTAAGGCAGAGAACGAAAGAGAGAGAGAGAGAGAGAGAGAGAGAGAGAGAGAGAGAGAGAGAGAATTTGTATATTCTTTTCAGAAAATTATGTCCCTTCCCTAAAACCTAGGCATAAAAAGATATATAGAGTGGATATTAGGGTTAGGCTCCAAGATTCAATCCTAGCCGTCGACTATAAAAATTTCAGATGAGATATCAACCGCGGGATCAAAATTTCTAATTTTTGAGTAATCCTATCAGGTTAGGAAATCACAAAATTCGGCCACCATGGGCGATAGGGCTTCTGGCTGAAAATTCCTTTACAAACGGGCTTATTCGCACGAATTTAGGCATAATTAGGCTTTAATTAATTAAATAGATATTAATTAAAAGCCTTTCATTTAAATAGACCGAACTAAATTTGTATTAAGCCCAGTGCCCTATGAAATTTGGCCATTCCCTCTAACAATCATAAAGTCTAAATTGATTTCGATTCCCTCGCTTGTTAAATTAAGCTCAATTGATTTGCCTTCGATTGACTGCCAATGCATGACAGACAAATAAAATATGTAATGCATGAGAATTTCTTTTTGTGAGGATTATGGTTAACTCTCACTTTGTGAAATAAATAAATTTTTTAAAAGATCAAAATTTAGGTGTCAACAGCTGCCCCTCTGTGAGTGAAAACTCACAGAGTTTTCGCTTAGAGACTAAAATTGAAACCTAAATTTTACAAATGGAAATGATGATGAAATTTTTGGCTGGAGTTTTAAATTCTATTTTTTGATGTGAGTGAAATGATGTATGAAATGCAAGACTATAAATAATATGTACTAAAAATTGCTCTTATTCCCACATTAAAGAAATCCGCACATGGATCGCCTTTGAAAATACTTGTTATACCAAATACCTCATAAGCTAATGATTTTCTTAACTTCCAGACTTCCAGTTGGATGCCAAGATGCTAGGGTACTAGCCATCTGTTGTCAGAAGTTTCCTTTTGAAGCGAAACGACGCAAGATCTGTGCAGGGTTTGAAAATGTGCTCCAGTTATGATTTGAGCTAGCCATTTGTCTCTTGGGGATCATCTCAACGGGTCACCATGAGTCGGTAAGGATAATTTCTCGCGACCTTCTTACGAAGGTCTCACCGTATCAAGATGAGAGATGCCTCTTGGGACCTTCTCAACGGGTTACATGAGGCGGTAAAATGTCTCTTGCGATCTCCTCAACGGGTCAGCATGAGTCAGTAAAATAATCTCTCGCGACCTTCTCAAGCAGGTCTTACCATATCAAGACGAGAGTTGCCTCTTGGAACCTTCTTAACGGGTCACATGAGGAGGTAAAATGTCTCTTGCGATCTCCTCAAGGGGTTAGCATGAGTCGGTAAGGTGTCTCTTGTGACCTCCTCAACGGGTCAGAATGAGTAGGTAAAATAATCTCTCGCGACCTTTTCAAGCAGGTCTCACCGTATCAAGACGAGAGTTGCCTCTTGGGACCTCCTCAACAAGTCACTATGAGTAGGTAAAATAATCTCTTGCGACCTTCTCAAGCAGGTCTCACCATATCAAGACAAAAGTTATTTCTTGGGACCTCCTTAATGGGTCACCATGAGTCAGTAAAATAATCTTTCACGACCTTCTCAAGTAGGTCTCACCATATCAATACGAGAGATAATGTATTATCTGAATTGGATTAGTACAGATACAAAATGGTGTGACGCTTGAACAAATGTTAGTGCGACCACAAAGGGGGTACGACTAAAGTCGACTCTAAAAGGGTTCAGAAAACTTACCTGGATTTTCTGAGTGACGAATGAATGATGGGTAGACTGACTGCATCATACCTGCCCAATCTCTCGAAAAATGATGACATGCATAAGCTTAATATAAATGCGGCATCATATACTAGAAAAAGTTCATGAGCTTTTGCTTGCATTATAAAGCTCCACTGTGGAATTTGTCAATAAGAAAGTCTATCTGATTCTTCTGACAAAATTAATCAAATTGAATGAGGAATTTCAATCAGAAAGGACTTTTCACTCTTTCTCACGAAAAATGCTTGTAAGATCCGACCATTGATGCAGGTAAGAGAAACTCTCAAAGCTATCATCATCATGCTCGACAAGGGTCTGGGTATTCTCGCAAATAGTAAGACCAGACCAATCCATGAGGTATTTTATAGGGATTGTAATTTAGGCTTGGTCAAAGGCTATTAAAGGGGGGACTCATGCGAGTCATTTAAATCGCGAAATGAAATCTTCATCAGCTGCATTGGGCTTACAAGTCAGGAACCTTGCGAAATGAGATAAAATAATATTGGTCACACTTTTTCGAGCGACATTTATAAGCATTTGAAACCCTATGTTAGACTAAATGCCCAAATCTGAAGAGACTTTTGGTAAGGGTTGTAATGCAGGCTTAGGGTAGGCTTGGAAATGAGAGGCCTATTTTCAACAAAGGTCGTATAATGAGTAAATTGGTGATCATCTGCATCATGTCACTTCCCCCTTCAGTAATGATCTTTCTTTGGGAGGACGTCTTTTGAATGAATTCAAATGAGACCTCTCTTCCTTCCGAAAATTCATTGAAAGAGCTCTTTCCCTTCTTGTTCTTTTTTTTTTTAAGTGGGCATTTTTGCTCCAACAGCAAGCTTCACCATTTTTTTTTGCAAGGCAAGCTTCACTTTTTGTTTTTTTCCTTTTTGCACAACGAGCTCTTTTGAAAAAGGAAGAGAGAGTCCTATTTGAATTGTCCGCATATTGTGCTGGTAAATTTTTAAGTTCCAAGTTGCCCCAAGGCACTTTGCTCATAGTCTGAAAATGATTTCTTTCCCAAGATGATCACCAATTGGGTTTGGAGAAGTGAATCGCCACTCAGATTTGGCTTAGCAAAGGATTAGTGTATATGTGTGTAGAAATGAAATACTCTTCGTCATGTCTAAAACACTTGAGCTAACACAGAGTTCGTATGCAACAAACATACTCAAAGATTGATGCAAGTGAAAGCAAGAAAATTCAACTCATTCTTTGAATTTATGAAATTTGCCCCAATGTGAGATTGTTCCTGACAAGGTTATAAAATGAAACTACTGTTCAAAAGGGTATATCAATGGGCAACTTGTGGTGTTTGGGATAGATGAAATGAATGCCTCACATCATTTTGACCGTCATACTTTTTGCGAGATAACCTTTTACCTTGTAAGCATGGAAATTCTCACATTGCTAACTAGGGATCGTGATATAGGATGCGTATGGAAATGACTTTCCTTTCGTTGTCTTGATATTCCTCATTCAAATTGGTCAATTCAATTGGATCAGAGGAACTTTCCGATTGAAATTAGCTCACAATGGAAATTAATAATGCAAACAAAACAACATAATGAGATGAAATGAGCATCACATGAATATTATAACTTGATCAAAAGATGTCAAGGCAATTCAAGTATAATACTTCTTTACCGCATCATAATTAACAAGACTAGTGAAAACACGACCATTCATCTCTGCGTACCTTTTTCATGACGTATGGACCGCGGTAGTTCAAAGCAAACTTCCCCTCTGGAAGCGGTACAATAGGCAATAAGTTTCCAAAACAAGGTCTCCTACCTAAAAATGCTGAGGCCTGACTTTCTTGTTAAAGGATTTAACAACCCTCTGCTAGTAGCACTGGCCGTGGCATAAAAGCTTTAAGCTACTTTTTATCGATCAGGTTCAACTGTTCCATCCTCTGCTGGATCCAATCGGCTTCAGTCAACTTGACCTGAGATAATATACGTAAAGAAGGGATTTCTACCTCAACTAGTAACACTGCTTCCATTCCATACACAAGGAAATAAGGGGTTACCCCGGTAAAAGTTCGAATCGAAGTCTGATATGCCATAAGTACAAAATGCAACCTCTCGTGCCAAGCACGATAATTCTCAGCGGTCTTGGCAAGGATCTTCTTGATGTTTTTGTTGGCCGCCTCCACTGCACCATTCATCTGAGAACGAGACAGGGAAGAGTTCAGATGCTTGATCTTGAATTTTGTGAACAAAACATCAACCAACTTATTGTTCAGATTTGAGCCATTATCAATGATTATAACTTTGGGTGAACTATATCGAGCAGTGATGTCTCGGCTAATAAATTTCACCACATTTCGTACCGTGACTGCTAGATACGATGCTACTTCAATCCATTTTGAAAAATAATCAATAGCGACTAGAATGAAACGATGCCCATTTGATGCCTTGGGGTTGATTGGACCGATCATATTAATCCCCCACATAGAGAAAGGCCATGGCTTAGATAACTGATGAGCTCATTCGGAGGAATGTTGATCTTGCCACCATGAATTTGGCATTGGTGACAGCTACGAACATGTTGGACGCAGTCACTTTCCAAAGTGAGCCAGTAATAGCCTAGCCTCATAATCTTCTTGGCGAGCATGTGGCCATTCCTCATGTACTTCTATCATTAGATGGATAGCTTCAGCAGAGTCAATATATCTCAAAAGAACTGAATCAAAGGATCTTTTATAAAGACTCTCTTTGCTCATGAAAAACTTCGAGGCCATCTTCCTTATGTACCTTTGATCAGACACCGAACTCTCTTCCGGAAATTTTTACTCCTGAATGTAAGTCTTGATATCATGGTACCACGGCTTGCCATCAGGTTCATCGGTTATGGTCATACAATAGGCTGACTTTCTCAGTACCTGAATCTTCAATGGCTCAACCTCAAGCCCATTAGTGACTTGCAACATCGAAGACAGAGTAGCCAATGCATCAACGAACTGACTGTGAGTTCTGGATAAATGCTCAAATAAAATATCATCAAACCCCTCTACCAACTCATCCAGGTACTCATGATAATGTATCAACTTGGCATCTCTTGTTTTCCATTTTCCAACCGTCTAGAGTATGATTAAGGCCGAGTCTCCAAATACTTTAAGCCGAGCCACACCCATTTCAATCGTGGTCTATAAGCCCAAAATGCATGCTTCATATTCAGCGATATTGTTAGTATAGGAAAATATTAACTTTGCTGCCACATGAAAATGTTGACCGCTTGGAGATATTAGGACTGCTCCTGTACCAGATCCAGATAAATTCACAGCTCCATCAAAATACATGATCCAGAAATAATCTTCCACCGCCATGACTCTATCTTCGGGTTGATATGGATCTTCATCCTGCCCCGGGTTTTCGGCTAGGACATCGGCTATGGCTCATCCTTTTACCGACTTTTGAGACAAATACTGCACATCGAACTCAAAAATGAGGATATGCTATTTAGCAAGCCTGCCAATCAGGGCAGGTTGATTTAGCAGATACTTGATGGGATCGCATTCTGTCAACAAGAAAATTTGGTAATGCAAAGTGTATTGCCGCAATCTGTGCAACACCTAAACTAGAGCCGCACATGTCTTCTCAGCTTCAGAGTAATTCATCTCGGAGGCTGTGAACTTCTTGCTCAGATAATAAATGGCACATTTCTTCCCATCGTCTTGCTTTATCTACGCTAGCATAGCTCCCAAGGACTCACTGTGGATCGTGAGATAAAGGATCAAAGGTTGTCTCAGCACCGGTAGGACAAGCACTGACGGATTCATGAGGTGTTGTTTTATTTTCTCAAAGGCTTCATCACAATCATCATCCCACTCGATCATCGCATTTTTCTTTAACAACTTGAAGAAAGGCTTAGCAGTTTCAGATAGTTGGGAAATGAATCGGACAATATAGTTCAACCTACCTATGAGGCTTTGAACTTCTTTGACCGTCGTTGGTGGCTTGAGCTCACATATGGCTTTCAGCTTGGATTGGTCTATCTCAATACCCTTGTTGCTGACAATGAACCCGAGCAATTTGCCCGAGTTGGCGCCGAAAACACATTTGGCTAGATTAAGCCGTAGCTTGAACTTCCGGAGTCTGTCGAACGGCTTTGTCAGGGTTTCAATATGATCTTCTCCACGTTTTGTTTTTGCAATCATGTCATCGACATAGACTTCAATCTCATTGTGAATCATGTCATGGAATAAAGTAACCATGGCCCGTTGATAAGTTTCACCGGCGTTCTAATAATGGAACATCCCCCACGGAGTGGTGAATGTAGTCTTCAGTTTATCATCTACGTTCATCAGGATTTGATTATAGCTTGAGAAACCGTCCATAAATGAAAACATTTCGAATCCTGCCGTGCTGTCTACAAGCACATCAATGTGCGGGAGTGTGAAATCATCCTTAGGACTAGCTTTATTTAGATCACGATAGTCGACACAGACTCGAACTCGACCGTCTTTCTTTAGCACCGGAACAATATTAACAACCCAGTCAGAATATTGGGTAGCCTCAATAAATCCCACATCAAGGAGCTTAATGATCTCTTACTTAATTTTTTTTGCTAGCTCTAGCCTAGTTCTTCGTGATCCTTGCACTACTGGCTTGAATGAGGGATCGGTCGGTAAGCAATGCTCAATGATTGATCGATCAAGAATGGGCATATCTACATAGGACCAGGGGAAGATATCCTGGTAATCCCTCAGGAGCTTGGTGAGATGTTCCACCATTTAAGTGGACAAGTTTGCCTCGATTTTCACCTCTTTTGGATTTTCTTCATCGTTCAAGTTGATTGATATAGTCTCATCGCCAGTCAGAGGCTTAATCATCTTATGTTGTTCAAACTCTTGACGTATTTCCTCATAAGCAGGAGTGAGTTCGTCTAAGTCATACACTTTGGAATCCAATGGATCACCCTTCTCATATTTGCCCCTGAAACATAAAATGGCGAAGTCAGAGAAATAAATAGGGTTTAATCATGCATGCATCGTAATTTCTCTCCACGACTAATGTGTTTTTTTGAATTTTTTTTTGAAGACTATGGGACGAGAAACTCTTGAGGAAGCCCAACCCTCAGTGCTTACCATAGATGACAGATTGTTCACTCGTTGGCTATCGTCATCGGGTTAGTTTGGGATGTCTCATCAAGATTCTAAAATATAATAAGAAAAATATCCGTAATTTATTGATAGAAAATCAACATATTACATCTTATTAAATTGAAATGAATTGAAATGAAATCCTAACATGTGACATGAATTTAAAATTCTAATGCAGTACGGAAAATTTAAAAAAACTAGAAAGATCCCACGTTGGGGATTGCAAAATCTCAAAAAATGTTACTATGAATCCTACATTGGATCTTCGACCACCGCATCAACAAACAGACTTAGGGATCTAGACGCCTTGCAAGTGTCCTCCTCTAGCAATTTAACGACCTGTACAAGATCCTCAGATATGGTCCCAATAATTAGATCATCGGACCAACTGGTGAGATCGAGGAAGCCATCATCATATGCATCTTCATCCAGCGCCATCGACTCAGCCAAAACATTTTGGCTATGTGGAGAATCTGGGAATACAATCCCTAGGTCATCTTTTGGGTCAGCTCATCGTATCCACCGACCACACCAGCTGATCGGAAATTAGTGTAGAGTGGGGGCGGTAAAGGACTAGCTTCGGATCTTCCACGGCCCCTTCTGTACTATCCACTATGTCTAGATCGGCCACGCCCTCGGTGTCCCAAACCAGCTGTATGGGATTATCCATTAAGCTTAATTGGGGTACGGATCCCCTAACCATGTCGGCCCAGACTTGTGCTAGGTTCAAAACCATTACCAACCATTACTTTGGTCACCATGATAGAAGCATCAGATACCTCAGGAATGGCTAAAGGACTTTCTGGTGATGCATGAACAGTCTGCACCAACTCAAAAGCATAATACGAGTCTTCTTCATTCCGAGCTGACTCAATGTAAGGAATAACCATTTCATTAAAGATCCTATGATCTTCCTCGCCATGAAGGATCACTAGCTTTCCCTCAACGACGAACTTGATCTTTTGATGAAGACTTGATGGCACAGCTCCCGCATTGTGAATCAATGGATGACCTAGTAGGAGATTGAAAGTCGATTGAATATCCAACACCTGGAATAAAACATCGAACACGGAAGGCCCAATCAAGATGTCTAGATTGATCTGTCCCATGACATCTTTCTTCACACCATCAAAAGCTCTGGCTGAAGTCTTGGCAGCCTGCATTCTGGCCAAATCTACCCCTAGTCGATTCAGAGTGGCTAAAAGGCAGATGTTCAGTGCCGAGCCATTGTCAACGAGCATCCACGCCACTAGAGTTTGCTTGTGCTTCACTGTTATGTGTAGGGCTTTGTTGTGACCACGTCCCTCAGCAGGAATTTCATCATCAGCTAATGCCACCTGATCCTTCAGAAGGATGGTCCTGATAAAATTCTCTAGCTTATCTTGGTCAATATCTTCCGGGACGTGCACCTATCCTAACACCTTCATAAAAAAATTTCGATATTTTTCGGACGACTGCAAAAGTTCGAGCAAAAAAACCTGAGCGGGCAACTTCCGCAGTTGGTTGACGATACTATACTTGCTTGTTTTGATCACGGCAAGGAACTCCTTCGTGTCTTTCTTTGTGATTGTCTTGGTTGATTCCTCTTCATTATAAGCGTGTCTAAACCTCGTTACCAGGGCTAGATCATAAGACCAAGGAACGGCCTTATCATCCTTGTAAGGGAACGGCTGAGGTGTAGTGATCACCAGGGCTTCCTGTATGACAATTCCTAATTCACCATCCAATGCATCTTCTAGGGAGGCATGTCAACCAAATCCAGATCGACCAGACTCGCTACATCAGCTTCCACTACTTCTTTCTTTGGAAAATGCTCTGACTGAGTCATGGTCAGAGCGGCGAACTCCTAGTCCCATTCAATGATGATCTGAGATATAATGGCAATTGTTTTCGCATGATTGACTGTAACTATCAACCTATTCTTCATAAGGGTCGAAATTGTCTTCTTTAACTCATCCAGCAACAGTAGCTCTCTAGTCTGGTAATATCCTGCTCTAACCAGAACATCAAGAACATTTGCTAACCGGACTTTAAACCCTCATGCCGGTTGGGTATTATAATAAAACACAGTGTTAACTTTACCAGAATGGTCGAGTAAGGGATTATTCTGGACATTTGGCTGGGCACTGCCCTGGAACGAAAACACCTTTGAATCGAGCAAGTCCTGAATGCGATTTTTAAGCACAAAGCAATTGTCTGTGTCATGGCCATCCTCACCGCGATGGTAATCACACTTCTTGGATGGGTCATAACCTGCATATGACGTGTAATTTAGCCTTAGAGGTTCAATTGACAGCAGGTCCTTCTTGCCGAGTATAGCCCGGACTTGAGAAAGTGTTCTCGGCAAAGGTGTATATAGTCGGGGTGGGCATGGATTTCACCTCTGCTTCTGTTTGCGAAAATTCCCTTGCTGTTTGACGAGAAATTGTACAGCCAGTGCGGAACTTGCCATGTTGATATGAGGAGCGACTTCCTTGTCCTTCTGTATTACGAATCATTTTGTGAGCGTGCTAGCATCTCCGTACCAGCCCTTCTTCATGCCACCTTCTACTTACTCAGCCATTGCTATGAGGTGACCAAATGATATTGCAGAGGTGCCAAGGACTCGTGTTTGCATAGTCTGTTGAAGAGTAGAGACAAACAGCTTCATGAGTTCCCTCTTAGAAGGAACAGGCATGAGTTCGGACGCAGTGTTCCTCCACCTGGTAGCGTACTGCTTGACCGTTTCGCCCTTCCTCATTTCGGCTTGTTCTAGGTCCTCTCTAGAGACGATGATGTCTATCTTGAAATTGAAGTGCTTGATAAAATCAGTTGCCACTTGTTTCCAATTCCCCATGCTATATACCTCATAGTCAGTATACCATCGCATGACTGCATCCCTCAGACTGGCCTGAAAAGTCTGAACCAGTAAAGGGCCATTGTTAGCATGTTTGCTCATTCTTTTCTAGTACATCTGAACATGTTGCACAAGGTTGGACGTGCCGTCGTATTTCTCAAAATCAGGCACTTTAAACTTCTCTGGCACATCAACTTTTGTGAAGGCAGAAAAGTCGACATGAGGGATGCCGTGTGTTTCATGAATCTCTTGGAGTCTTTCTTCCATCTTTTGTTCCATCTTCAACTCCATCTTTTGCTCCATCTGTTATTTCATTTGAGCCATCAGCTTTGCTGCATCGTAAGTCTGCTTTGGAGCCATAGGATTGGCTTGGTGAACTAGAGCTGCTGGCGTAGCATTCATACTAGAGCCTGGGATGAACATGTCACCGAGTAACAAAAATTGCTCTTGGTTCTTACTTGGACCATCAGCTGCGGGAGGTAGAGGAGGTGCCGAAGTTTGAGTTGTCTAGCTAGGCAATTGTATCCTAGTCATGAGACTCGCCAGCACCTTGTCTGCCACTCGAGAGATCATGTTGTTCATTTTGTTGTTCATGGCATCTATATGCTCTTGGAGGGCCTCTTGGATTGCAGCGTTCATTTCAACTTTGTCAGCCATTTTCTTTGTCACTGACCTGGTGATGTGTGGATGATCCATGATAAATTACCTTATAAGAAAGACCACGAGAATATCAGTAAAATGAGAGAGACTAATGAGTAGATCCATGGCAAACTTTCTACACTCAACAAACAAAGCAAAAACTTGAATCGGGCAGTTTTTTGGTTTCATCGGCCGTTGCGATTAAATTTGTCATAATTAGTATGTTGATCGAACAATTCCCAAATTTTACGAGCTGATGCAAGACTTAACGAGGAACAACTTTGACATTCAGACTTAAGGCTAAAAGTAGACCGATCAGTACAATGTAATATTTCTTTCAGAAATATTGTGCCTAGAAAATTGTTCTGTCCGGTTTTTGTTAAACGAACGAAGGACCCCTTAAAGTGCGAATTAAGGTCTGAAATTTTGCAGATTACTATTTAGACATCAATCTACAACTTTCATCTAGCGTGGTCCAAGAAAGGAGATCATTTAGAAATGGTAATCTACAAAATAAAGCAAGTGCGAGTAAACTGCCGAAATTCCTACCTACATTATCCTTGATGAAAATTCATCACATAAATGAAAAACACCACAAATTTTTCTATAAATTTTACAGATGATAGATCCAGATGTTCATAATATTTTCCATTTAGACACCAAAATTCAAATATGACTAGATAAAGCCCTAAAAAATCAAATCGTGCGGAGTATCAGCCAAGAAACAATAACAACCAGAATAATATTCAAATGAAACAATGAATATAACTAGCAAATAAAGACTCTAGCTATCTAGAGCTATAGACTTCTGGGGGACAACTTGAGCCTTGAGCTTCTTGTACTTATCCTCATTCCTCTAGGCTTCTTCCTTAGCTTTGGCGAGCTTTCGCTTGAGGCGATTGATCTCGAAATGCTTGGTATCTTGAACAACCACTTGAGGTATCACTAGGAGCCATTCTTTCGGGATGACATGCCCTCGATATAATTGATTGTGGCATGGTACATCTTGACATTCCTCGAGAGGATTCCCCTGGGAAACATTAGCTTGGTTGGCTGGCAACGCTCCCACATGGCATGAGCAAGGGCGGCGCGTTCCTCGAAGTTTTGGTTCTTCAAGTCGAAGTGTATGCGAATTTCTACATTTTTCGGCTTTGGAGGGATCGACTATATCATGCCGTATTGTTGAACAACTCTGATCGGATAGTACTCTATGATGCTAGAGATTCCCAAAAGAGGGACATGTGCCTCATCTCATCCCATGATTCTAGCTTCCTCCACTTTCAATCAAAGAGCATACCATAGGAAAGTCACGGGACTCGGGTTTGCTAACAAGACTAGTTGTCGAGAATAATGATACTCGGGAATACGGTCTTGTTCATTCTTAAACTTTAAGATAGGATGTTCAAGTTCTGAAATTTTTGGTATTTCTAGGTATTTTCTAAATTCAGAAAAATGAGAAAGAAACCAAACTTGGAGAATTTCAGGTGAAGCTCTAAGTGTTTTATCCTGATTGGTTTTAAACTTGGTAAGCGTTAAAAAAATTATTTCCATTATTAACTTGTCTTGCAAAATATGCTATCATAGGGTGAATAGACTTCTCTTTATGTGGGAAAATGAAGGAGCCAAAGAATAACAAGATAAATATTTTAGCCTTATCATATGCACAGGGAGTTTTTTCAAAACATGTTTCTAGGAATGAAAGGGGACAACTCCCGCGGCTCCCTTTTAAAGCTTTTGCCACTTCATCTCCATTGATATTCAAGTATTCAGACAAAATAAGGACAGGATCTTCACCAATTGGCAGAGTGACTAAACCCGAGTCCAGTGACTTTCCAACGAGAACGCTATACTCTTCTAGATTTGGAGTTAGCTCGTGCTTACCAAATATGAAGGTAGTAGCTTGTGGACTCCATAATTGCACCAATGCGTGAATGAAACCAAACCGCATAGGGATATGAATCAAGGGCAATATCTAGCCAATACAGAATCTGACTATCTCTTGGCCATCTTCATTCAAATCGCTCCACCACTGCTTCAGTTGATCTTTTGCTGGAGTTATGACTCGAATCATCCCCATAATCTATAGCTCGAGACTATACTCACATAAAAATTGCCTTGGATCGACTCGAAAATATAAGTAAATAGGAAAGCATGAGCGAAAGACTGAAGAGAATACCACCTTTAGACAGGTGAAATGAACAAACACATAAACATGTAGATGAAATGCGACATGAGGTTCGATTTCTATTCATCAAGGTTTAACAACGGTGGAGCCCCAACGATACCCAAATTGAACCGCCTTGGTTTGTGATTGTATCAGGATCCCTCGTAGACAACCGGCTCAGCCAATTATCAACTCGTATCACATGGCAAACGATAGGGTTGATGAATCATGCCACCAATTTGAAAGAGTATGGGACTTGAAGAGGGAGACTTAGGCCAGACAGTGATGGCCAGAGTGTCCCTAATCAAATACCATCCTAAGCCTAGCCATTCATGTCCAATGGCGGGTTGTGTGAGTTAAGTATGGATGCTGTGACATTCTGATTTCCAGTCAATTTCAGGCTCATTGATGAGAAGAGTATATCTAGAAATGTGCTTCAGTTGTATTTCACTCAAACCTGATCAATTTGAGTAGTCTGACCAAAAGGAAAAGGCTAACGCGAGACGAGGTACATGGACCTAGGGAACTTGGATAGGAAACGACGCTTTGACCATAAGGATTGTCGAGGAAACTAGCAATAGACCCTCACAATTACATGACAACCAAAGCCACCATGAATTGACAAGCCCTAAACGTGATTTGAATCATGGGGTCGATAGGCGTAATGTATGCAAAAGCCATCCGTCGGTTTGGAATAGGTTGGAACTACGTTCGATAGAGAAAACTATCAGAAACGAGCTTTGAAAGATTGAAAATGGAAAATCAAGAATTCCAACGTTATTCAGATTGGTCGTCGCCCTATCGAAGATTTCCGGAACGAAAAAAACGACGTTTGGAACGTCGGGGGTAAAATGACCATTTTACCCCTCAAGCTTAAAGCTTTGCCCTTGCAATTGAAGAAGGGAAAAATGGTCCAAGCACACCCCAAGGCTGCCGAAACACAAGGAGAAACAAGGGCCATTAGATCTTCCTTGGAAAAGCAATTGGACAAGTGTCAATAGATATGCAAAAGGGAGTTCTTGTCTACTTTACACAACTACCATTCAAAGCTTTGACTCAAGGATTAGATAAAAAAACTCTCTCACTCTCTCTCCTCACTCATTTGGCCGGCCATACCCCAAAGAGAACAACTGAAATCCTCTTCCTCTTCCTCCTGTTCTGCTGCCCGATGCCGACCAAACTGAAGCTCCCTGTTCGCCGGCCACGAGGGTCACTTCTGGACACCCCTGGATGTCGATCCACCACACCAACATAGCCCCATGTCTTACTGATGTCCTCGAACAAGAATCAGGTCGATTAGAGCACAGAGGAGTCTGGAGCAGAGATTCTCCCAAAAGCTGACAGATTAGGACTCAAACTGAGGTAGGTTCGGTTCTCAGTCCCTTTGGTGGTCGAAATATTGGAATATTTGGCTTAAATTTTGTGGAGATCAAGCTGAGACATGTAGGAATATGTGGTAAAAAGTTGGCTTTATTTGATAAGTTTTTGGCCATGAATTGACCTTGTACATTTTGCCTAGAAACTGCCGGAAAATTGACTTGGAGGAACCGGCGACGTTCGGCGAGCTTCCGACGACCAATCGACTCGAAACTCACGGTGAGCCTTCCAAACCCCTAGATAAACATGTTAAGAGGTAGAATATTGATTAAATGATGGATTTAGGAATTGATTAAGGTCTGAATGTGTTCGGTTGGCACCGAACCAAGAAGGATCGGTTCGATTTTGTACAAAATGAATTTGTGAGGGGGCTGAAAATGAATGAATTGAGCTCCAAATTGATGATTAAGGCATGATAAGAGGATGGGGGTTATGCATTGAATGTTTATGGTTTATGGATTAAGGAAATTAGGCATGGAAATTGACTAATTGATTGGAAATGCTAGGTTGTGCGGTGGATTGGCCTTGAACCATGGCTGACTGAGACCTTGAGGGACCACAAGGAGTAACTCGGGTTGCCAAATCAAAGGTAAGGGAATTCCTAACCCTATGCTAGGAAGATTGGACTCCATTGGGTGAGTCATGGATTGAATTGGTTGAATTAAGGTGATTTGTCTAAGGAGATAGTCTTGTTATGTCCTAAGACATTATAGGACGATCTTGTGTGATATTGGATGTGCCTGAGTTGTTTTCCATGTCCAGATTGCATTTGATCTGTTTAGCATGCCATGAATCTTGAGTTGTGCTTGAATTGCACATGTCGTCATGTATGAAGAGCTATTTAGAAATCATGGCACAAGTGTGGCTTGGTGATGCCTTGAGGCATATGAGACGCGGGGCAATAGATGTATACCGTGATGCGATGTGATCACAGGGTGAAACTGATGTGATGTGGCACCTTGATGCGATATGATTGCGGGGTTAAGATAGCCACGGTCCTGATGCGATTTAATCGCAAGATGGAGAGACCCTGAGGCGTATGAGACGCGGAGCAGTGACATGGCAAAGCCCTGAAGCGTAGGAGACACGGGGCAGGAGATATATATACCCTGATGCAATGAGTTTGCGGGGTGAAGTTGAGGTAACGTGGCGCGCTGATGTGATGTGAACGCGGGGTTGATATAGCCATGGTCCTGATGCGAAGTATTCGCGGGACGGTGAGGCCCTGAGGCGTATAAGACGTAGGGCATGAGACGTACACCCTGATGTGATGAGTTTGCAGGGTGGAGATGATGTTGTGTGGCGCCCTGATGCGACGAATTCGCGGGGTTAAGTGGCCACGATCCTGATGTAATCTAATTGCGGGACGGAGTATGAGTTAATGAGCTTTGCCTGAAGATTCATCGGAACCTGATGCGTTTACGCGGGTTGTCGATGACGGTCTGATGCGTTTACGCGGACCGAGCCTGATGCGATCTAATTGCGGGCTAGAGATTGATCAAGCGAAGACTAGTGGATGTGGTGAAGTGGCAGGCTGAGTGGACAAGAATGTTTGAGTGGGACGTGAGGTCATTGTGGTTTGCTTGTCTGCTGCATGTTGTTGTTTTATGGTTGGTGCTTGATGCACCAACATGTTATGAGATTGGATTTTGAGATAGATGACCGCCTAAGTGGACGGTTGGCCTAGCCAAGGGTTAGGACCCACCTTACTGAGATTTATATCTCACCTAGTAGGGCCTTAAATTTTTCAGGTTCCAGGCGAAAGAGGCAAGAACTTGCCAAGGATCGGCATTTGAAGAGATAGATGACCAATTGTATCTAGGTTGGATTTTCCTTTCTTTGAAGTTGGAAATGTACTTATGATTGGTAGATTATAAAATTGAATCCTCGAGAATGAATTAAGGAGATTTTGATGTGCCCTTGTGTCCTAAGTCATCGTGTGTTGTTGTATTTGTATGATTGGAGTTAGCATCGCTTCCGCGAGTATGTTTCTTACAGCGCGATGGAAATTGGCCATTGGACCCTGGAGCATTTATGAATGAACGGCATGGACAGGGATGTTCGCGGGCTCGCCGAGTTCGGGACGTGACATTCCCGTTCGATTTGGTATCAGACCAAGGTCAATTCGATCCAATGTGATTGAGACTTGGAGTGATAAGGAGCGATGACTTGAGGACAGTCAAATATTAAGGTCTATAGGACTAGGCCGAGATTGTTGAGTCTCGAGGATGATAGGCTTGAACTTGTATACACTTGAATGGTCCTAGAGTTGACCTTAATGGATGACCTTGAGTTATGTGGTGATTAAAGCTTAAGTGGAAGCAAGCTGAGATGTGAGAGTCATAAGCATGGATTCTGAGGTAGTAATTGTACTCGAGGATCATAGAGAATTGCTTATAAATGAAGGGTCAGTTGAGATGTATAATTGTGACCTTGATTTGTCTATGACCCAACTTGAGGAGTACGAATTATAAAGAGACGACTGATATTAGTGGATTCAGGCTTGAATTGCATGAGATTTTGATGGTTTTAGTTATCGATTATTATTGGCAACGTTGGATGATATGAGTTGAAATGAATACGAGGAGTACCTGAATCGAAGATCAGTTGTGATCGAATGCAGAGGGATGTGATTTGAATGTGGACTGGACTTGAGATATGTAATGGAATAAGGGCAATTGATCTGTGAGATATGACGGTCATGTTGTGCTTATGTTTATGGCCTTGAAAAGAAAGTCGATGAGGGTGCATGCAATGACTTGTCGCTGTTGGACTTAATAAACCGTCGCTTGGTATGGGACAAGTTGATAGGATACATATAAATTGTAATGAAATATGGTATGAGACATGTGGAATGAGGCTTTCTCTGTAGATGTATGGCTTGGGACAACCTGCATCGGCCAGGTCTGATGAGGGCGGGGAGTGATCGTCGGGACAGAGAGGTTCGGATAAGGAGCGGCTCCTGGCAGGCTTCTAAGATGGTAGAGGCATGAATGACCCAAGTGATAACTCGAAAGGGGAAGCCTAGGTATCAGGTTGAGTCCAATTGTGGATAATGGATGAATGGCACGGGATTGATTCTCATAGAAAATGATTGAAAGTGGCATAACCGGTGTAATGGTGCCTATGAGTGGCATGGTTAAAAAGCTTCATGCTTGACAGTGGATGCCCTTGGAAAAAGAAAAAGTGATGGTTGTGATGGGCCAGTTAGGCATGTTTCATGATTAGCCTCATGTGAATAGCTGGGCCAAAGTATGTCTGAGGGATTAGACAACCTATGGGGTTTATACCCATTGAGCTGAGGCATGTCGAGAATGAAATAGTTTGTTGTGACTATGCTGGACTGGCGGATGCCTTTAGGCCAAAGTATGAGCCTTTGATTCAATGAATCGCTGTCTGGAGCGCTTGATTGGTAGATGCCTAGTTGAGGTTGGACTTGTAGTGGCCGTTAGATGAGGAGTTGTCTTGTTAAGGTTGGCTCGATGGATGTTTTCAGATCAAGGATGACTTGAAACCCTTAAATATGTGGCAATTAATTGAGAATTGCCTAAGAACCATTAGAGGGTTGATTGATAGTGAAAGATATTGAGATGAGTAGCCTGAGATTGATGGACTTGAGTAAATGACTTAAGTCTTGGATTCCTAGAGGGAATCATAGTTGTTCAAGTGACATAAGAACCGGATAAGACTGAAGGACCAAGGTATGGTCGCTAGAGTAGTACTTGGCTTGCGTATGTGAGATACAAAAAGATCCAAGAACTAAAATAGATCATGAGGATTGAGTAAAGATGAGTAACCCAAACGTGGAAACAAGCAGAGTGACTGACTCGAATTTGAGAACCACATGGGACCCAGGAGTTGAATGGGTCATGAGAACTTTAAATGGAAAAGGAAAAATTGTTGATTAAGCAAGCTTGGAGAGGAGCTACCATGATTCTCTAAATCATTGTGGTGATAAATGCATGTGCTGATGAGTTAAGTGATAGAAATCACGAGAAAGGTGATCATGAGTAAGTCTTTTCAAAATTGGATGTATGGATAGGACCACGAGAGCTTGGGAAAGCTTATAAGGTTATGTGTAAGGCTGAAATTGATTGAGTCAGGTAGAGGGATGGAATTAGAAATTGTCTCCCTCTGGATTGAGGATTTTGATAAGAAAACCTTAGAGGTTTTGGGTGCACTGAAGAAAGAAAGTGACCCTAGCAGTACTAGCCCTAAGAGGCTAATGAGATTCGGTGAAAGGTCACTAGGGGAAGGATTTCCTCGAAGGCATGAGATCTGCCTAGACAACTTCTGTTGAGTTGTTCGATGGAAAGTATCATCCTGAGATTGCTTGAGAGCAAAGATTATTTGGATCCTAATAATTTTACAAGGATCATGGGGTGATCGACCAGTGTGAGACAGAGTTTTCAAGGTCACGTAAACATATGGTAAGGGTGGTAAAAAACCCTTGAATAAGACGAGTAAGTCCCGGAGCGGATTGGGACTTGAGAACCATATGGCTGGTTGTATTCCTGACTCTGAGGAATGTTAATGAGATCCAATAAGAGAAGTGAATGATCGGAAGGCACATGAATAAGAGAACTCCTACTCATGGATTACGAGTAGAGAGATGTTCATTATGAGTATAGAGCGTGTCCATGAGAAATGGTTGATTACCTGGATGTAAGACACATGGTGGAAAAATGAGTAGTCTGACTTTTTTATTCTGAATGAGGTTGAGGAAGAATCGACATGCTAGTTGCCTGAAGTTAATGATTTCCTAGGATCAGTTGATTGAAGTGGAACCATGAGAGAGGAAATCATGAGTTACTATTCCCTAAGGAATAAGACATTGTTCTTAAAGGGCAATTGAACCATGAATTGGTCACTGACGAAAAGAAAAGTGAACGGACTTGATAGTCCTGACTGGTTGAGAATCTAGAGAAGGATTTAGTAAGCGAAAGGAACGCTTGAAGAACACTTGCAAAGTGATTTGAGGTAATAGAATTGACCATTCGACAAGTGAATTGGTGAAGACCTAAGGACGAACAGATATTGTCACTAGAGGTGACGGAGTTATGGGAAAGAGGATGTGAAAGCATGGTGGCATTTGAGTTCTAGAGTAAAGGTGTCGCCGTTGGCGTAGACTCCAAGTTGTTGTCCTATGGAATAGGAAGGACAAGGTGAATTTGAAGTGAGAAAATGCCACGGAGTAGTGTAGTTTCTTCCTTAAGGTAAGAGACCCTATTGTGAAAGGAAGAAAAGTTTTAAATTGTCTTAGTATGATGAATGAGCGCCGTACCGAGGAAGAGGACGTAGAACTTGAATGACTCCTGGAAGTGAAGTCCGAGGGATAGTCTTTTAGACAATGTTGAATTTCAGGATGATGTGAACGTTCAGTGGAACGAACAGAATTAGATAAGGTCGCCTTAGTGAGTATGGAACTCAGAGGCTAACACTAATGCTTCTCGAGGAGAAGAGTGACAAGGATAAAGGAAATGTCGTGTGATCCTAGAGGAGACCTGTGACGACAGAGAGCCAAGGTTTGAGCTCAAGAGAAAAGTGCGAGGGATAGTTGGAAAGATTTGACGCCTGGTGGAAGGAAGTTGATAATCGCCGAACTAAGTGCCCAAGGAATGGTTGAATTGATCGTTACCGTCTTAAGAGGCGATGGTTGAACTCATGTAAAGAACCATGAGAAATATGAATAGCTTTTGAAAGTGTCATGTGGGCTTTAAGGAAATGTCTATTGCATGCTAAGTGTGAAGAGCGCAAATTCTGGACCTAGTGAAATAAGATTCATGCATTGGAATGAGTGATAAATCCTTTGAGGATTGGAATGAGTGATGAATCGACAAGGGTCGATGTGAGTTGCGGAAAGTGAAAGCTTCTTGAGATTGATGAGTGGCAATAGACAGACCGTTGAAGGACTCCCCACAAGAGCTATTCCAGCGATAAAATGAATTAAGGACGAGATGTAACGCGAGTGGGCGAATGAACATGAAAGGAGCTTTCGAGGACTCGAGTTGCGTTAATGACTATGTTATTTAGGGCAAGTCAAGTTAGAAATTGGAACCCATATGAAGGTCGTAACGACACGACACAAAAAGGAAATTTGAGGAGTAACAAGGCGATTTGAAATGAGTATTGCATGTACGCCATGATAGTAAAGCTACACGAATTGGCATGCTTAAAGCATGATTGGAGTGGTCTGCAAGTGTCATCGTGATAAAGTTGGGGAATGTTGTTGAGTGAAATTACGTTGCAAGGCTACACCAGCTACGAGAGTATAGGGTAGCAGTTTCCCGAGGGGAATTGAATAAGAGGCAACGCAGATGTTTAGAATTGCGTGCGGATACGAGAGTGTGGCTTAAATGAGGAAAGGACCTCGAGAATTAGGTGAGAGGTCGAGCATTGAGAAATGGGCAATGGAGGGACAGATCTTCCCTCAAGAAATGAGAGATTCAACTTCCACATTGGAAGTTCGTTAATGGACTAGTGTGATGGCTACTGGAAACACCTAGCCTGAAGGCCGGAAGGAAATTGAGGTGTTTCCATGATTGAACATCGATATTGAACGGATTATAGGAATGGATGGAACTTTTGAGGTCTATGGACGAAAGTACGATTCAAAGGAGGAATTTTAGTGACCTTGGGGAGGTACAAAGACGTGCCAAGATGCGTATATATATCGATGATGAGGTTAAAAGTTGAAATTGTCTATCTTGCTGTCGAGCACTAGACGTAACGATGAAACTTGGAGGATCACTTTGATCCAGGGGAATTGTTGGATGGAGTCGAGAATGGATTGCTACGGAATTAACCATGTAAATGTTTAAGGAGTCGAGAGGACCATAACTTGGTCTGATTGATGGAAGGCAAATTGATAAAGCCCTGGAATCTCTGTAGGCATGAAAGGAAGTTCGAAAGGAGTAATACGTCGAATGGTATGGATAGTGAGAGTGCATACTAGCGAGGGTTTGGTAAGGATGGTTATGGACAAATAAAAGAGATAAGATGAATGCTCGAGGAAGAGTTGCTAGCAAATGATATGAATGCCAAAAGAGAATGGAGAGAAGCCCATTGGATTAAGGGCTAAAGAAGGCAAGTCCTAGAGAATGATAGTTTTGAGTTGGAAAGGACGAACAAGATCGTCAAACCATGGAAAGGATTATCCGGAAGAGTGAGGATGCGACGAGACGCCAACACCCCCAAAGGATTGGATGGGTGGAAGGTTGTGAATTTCGAGAACGAAATTTCTTTAAGGGAGAAGAGTTGTGACATTCTGATTTCCAGTCAATTTCAGGCTCATTGATGAGAAGAGTATATCTAGAGATGTGCTTCAGTCTTATTCCGCTCGAACCTGATCAATTCGAGTAGACTAACCAAAAGGAAAAGGCTAACGCGAGACGAGGTACGTAGATCTAGGGAACTCGGATAGGAAACGACGCTTTGACCATAAGGATTGTCGAAGAAACTAGCGATAGACCTTACAATTACATGACAACCAAAGCCGCCATGAAATGACAAGCCCTAAAAGTGATTTGAATCACGAGGTCGATATGCGTAATGTCTGCAAGAGCCACCCGTTGGGTTTGGATAGGCTAGAACCACGTCTGATAGGGAAAACTATCAGAAACGAGCCTTGAAAGATTGAAAATAGAAAATCAAGAATTTCAACGTTATTCGGATTGGCCGTCGCTCTATCGAAGATTTCGAAAACGAGAAAAACGACGTTCGGAACATCGGGGTAAAATGACCGTTTTGCCCCTCATGCTTAAAGCTTTGCCCTTGCAATTGAAGAAGGGAAAAATGGTCCAAGCACACCCCAAGGCTGCCGAAACACAAGGAGAAACAAGGGCCATTGGATCTTCCTTGGAAAAGCAATTGGACAAGTGTCAATGGATGTGCAAAAGGGAGGTCTTGTCTACTTTACACAACTACCATTCAAAGCTTTGACTCAAGGATTAGATAAAACAACTCTCTCAATCTCTCTCCTCACTCATTTGGCCGGCCATACCCCAAAGAGATCCATCGAAATCTTCTTCCTCTTGCTCCTATTCTGCTGCCGGACTCCGACCAGACTGGAGCTCCCTATTCGCTGGCCACGAGAGCCACTTCCGGCCACCCCTGGATGCCGACCAGCCACACCAACTTAGGCCCATGTCTCGCCAATGTCCTCGAACAAGAATCAGGTCGATTGGAGCACCGAGGAGTCCGGACCAGAGATTCTCCCAAGAGCCGACAGATTAGGACTCAAATTGAGGTAGGTTCGGTTCTCAGTCCCTTTGGTGGTCGAAATGTTGGAATATTCGGCTCAAATTTTGTGGACATCAAGCTGAGACATTTAGAAATTTGTGGTAAAAGGTTGGGCTTGATTTGATAAGTTTTTGACCACGAACCAACCTTGTACATTTTGCCTAGAAACTGCCGGAAAACTGACTTGGAGGAACCGGCGACGTTCGGCGAGCTTCTGGCGACCAATCGACTCGAAAATCACGGTGAGCCTCCCAAACCCCTAGATAAACATGTTAAGGGGTAGAATATTGATTAAATGATGGATTTAGGAATTGATTAAGGTCTGAATGTGTTCGGTTGGCACCGAACCAAGAAGGATCGGTTCGGTTTTGTACAAACCGAATCTGTGAGGGGGCTGAGGATGAATGAATTGAGCTCCAAATTGATGATTAAGGCATGATAAGAGGATGGGGGTTATGCATTGAAGGTTTATGGTTTATGGATTATGGAAATTAGGCATGGAAATTGACTAATTGATTGGAAATGCTAGGTTATGTGGTGAATTGGCCTTGAACCATGGTTGGTCGAGACCTTGGGGGTCCACGAGGAGTAACTCAGGTTGCCAAATCAAAGGTAAGGGAATTCCTAACCCTATGCTAGGAAAATTGGACTCCATTGGGTGAGCCATGGATTGAATTGGTTGAATTAAGATGATTTGTCTAAGGAGATAGTCTTGTTATGTCCTAAGACATTATAGGATGATCTTGTGTGATATTGGATGTGCCTGAGTTGTTTGCCATGTCTGGATTGCATTTGATCTGTTTAGCATGCCATGAATCTTGAGTTGTGCTTGAATTGCACATGTCGTCATGTATGAAGAGCTATTTAGAAATCATGGCACAAGTGTGGCATGACGAGGCCCTGAGGCGTATGAGACGGGGGGTAGTAGATGTATACCCTAATGCGATGTGATCGCGGGGTGAAACTGATGCGATGTGGTGCCTTGATGCGATGTGATCGCGGGGTTGAGATAGCCACGGTCCTAATGCGATTTAATCACTAGACGGAGAGACCCTGAGGCGTATGAGATGCGGGGCAATGACATGGCAAAGCCCTGAAGCGTATGAGATGCGGGGCATGAGATATATATACCCTGATGCGACGAGTTCGCTGGATGAAGTTGAGGTGACGTAGCACCCTGATGCGATGTGATCGGGGTTGATATAGCCACGGTCCTGATGCGATTTGATCGCGGGACGAAGAGGCCCAGAAGCGTGTGAGACGTGGGGCAGGAGATATATACCCTGATGTGATGAGTTCGCGGGTGAAGTTGATGTGATGTGGCGTCGTGATGCGATGTGATTGCATGGTTGATGTAGCCACGGTCCTGATGAGAAGTATTCATGAAACGAAGAGGCCTTGAGGAGTATAAGACGTGGGGCAGGAGACGTATACCCTGATGTGACGAGTTCACGTGATGGAGATGATGTTGTGTGGGGCCTTGATGCGACGAATTCGCGGGGTTAAGTGGCCACGATCCTAATGCGATCTAATCGCGAAACGGAGTATGAGTTAATGAGCTTTGCCTGGAGATTCATCAGAACCTGATATGTTTACGCAGGTTGCCGATGACGGTCTGATGCGTTTACGCGGATCGAGTCTGATGCGATTTAATCGCAGGCTAGAGATTGAGGCAGGCGAAGATTAGCGGATGTGGTGGAATGGCAGGCTGAGTGTACAAGAATGTCTGAGTGGGACGTGAGGTCATTGTGGTTTGCCTTTTGCTGCATGTTGTTGATTTATGGTTTGTGCTTGATGTACCAGCATGTTATGAAATTGGATTTTACGATAGATGACTGCCTGAGTAGGCGATCGGCCTAACCTTGGATTAGGACTCACCTTACTGAGATTTATATCTCACCCTAGTGGGGGCTTAAATTTTTCAGGTTCCAGGCGAAGGAGGCACGAACTTATCAAGGATCGGCATTTGAAGAGATAGATGACCAATTGTATCTAGGTTGGATTCGCCTTTCTTTGAAGTTGGAAATGTACTTATGATTGGTAGATTATATAATTGAATCCTCGAGAATGAATTAAGGAGATTTTGATGTACCCTTGTGTCCTAAGTCATCGTGTGTTGTTGTATTTGTATGATTGGAGTTGGCATCGCTTCCGCGAGTATGTTTCTTATAGCGCGATGGAAATTGGTCGTTGAATCCTGGAGCATTTATGAATGAACGACATGGACAGGGATGTTCGCGGGCTCGCCGAGTTCGGGCGTGACAAATGCAAAGGTAGTAAAGACAAGCACAAGAGTTTATATCAAAACAACGCTTCAATATTCCCTCAAAACATGCATTCCTACTCCGGCCTGCAAGAAAAAGTTAGCAAACACTCCACGCCTTATCACTCCAAGTCTACAAGATCATTTAACACATTAATGGTGAGATTCAATCAATCAAAGAACCCTAAAACAAGCACATAAACAGCCGAAAACTAAGAAAAAATTCGTCTAAAATTCAAAAACAGCGTCAAAACCCATCAAGATGACCCTGGATCGCGAAAGTCAATCGTGCATCGAGGCCAAAGGCTGGGAAAATTGATCAGAAGGCCATTTTCCTTTGGCCCACCAGATTTGGGCCCATTCTGAGCACATTTGCCAGTTTTTCGGTGAATTCTACATAATTGAAACAAAACTTTTCGGCCCACAAAATTCAATCTAATGGTCAGAAACAAACTTAAGTCATCAACCAAGACATATAACATGAAATCCATGGCCTAAGTCCATAATGTTTTAATTTTTTTTGAAAATTAAAGTGAATTAAGGAATTTCGCAATTTGAGTTTGATTTTCAAAAATTGACTAGAAAAATCTATTCACCAATTACAATTTTCAAACAAATTAAAAATTCAAAATCCCTAGTGGAGTCTCCAAGTTGTCGGACCTAAAAAATTAGCATATGGATTATTAGATCAATTAAATTAACTAACCTAATACAGACTCTCCCAAACCCTACTAAATCGCAACTTAGATTAATCATGAATGATTTAGAATTTGGAGTTGCCACTAATCCTTTTTGATAGGCTGATTAGAAACCTAAGTAAAACAACTGGAGAACCATTTTACTTTTACGAACTAGAGATAATGAGTTCGGGGACTTGGTTATATTAATTAAAAAATTAACGACCTTTTGGTACCAATTTCATGAAAAACATCTTTTGATTGGTCTGTGTGACTTGAAATTTTTATTTTTTGGTTTTTCTTTTATTAAATGAAATGTTAATGCAACCTAACTATATGACATGGGAAATGATATATGATATAACATGAGATTGATGCATGACATGACATAATGACATAGCAAGATGATATAGAAAATGACATGGTAAAATGACGTGGGAAAATGACATGCAATTATGTAATATGCAGTGCCAATGGTATATATATATATTATATTTTTTATGCATTTTCGGATTTAAAAAAAACTATTCTATTTAACGTGATGCGCAAACATGATAGGATATGCATAGGATATGCTAGAGATATGTACGAAATATGCATGAATCTCGCTCTTTCCTTTTAAAAAATTTCGGCCATGATAGGTTCTTTTTAAAGATTTATGCTATCTCCATTTATTTGCTTAATTGATGAGATAAGGCTTCTAGGAAACCCTATCTTCCTAAAAGAATCAATCAGACATGATTTGTAGGAAACCATATTTTACTAATTTTTAGAACTCTTCTTGATATGGCAAAAGTCAATCAATCAATCAAGATAACAATCTGCCAACTAACATTCATAACCAAGTCGCGACCATCATCTTCCCTTCGAATTTTTCCAAAAAAAAAAATTTCGCATCTCGAATTAAAAATTGACTTTTCAGAGATAGCAAATCAGACCTAAACGGTGATAAGTTAGGTTGACTAAATCCGAGATTTTCTTTATTTTGAATGTCTTGAATAATATTCAGACGATATTTCAGATTAATCATGTTACCACAAAATTAGCGCATGATTTTCAAATATTCATATGAATCTCAACCTTCCGATTTAAACAAAAATATCTCGTGAAAATGTAATTTTTTTTAAACAAGGTAGTTCGAGCAATCAATGTCGCAAACAAATATTCATGATATCCAAAAATCAAAATTTTTACGTGCATTTTTCGGAATTAGGCGACTTTAGGATACCTTAACCTTGCAGCATGATTTTGAAGATATGCAATCCAATCCGCAATGTCACGCAACATAGATGAATAAATATTCAGATTCGAGATGGGGAACTCTACCTTATTTTATGAAAATTACTCTCCAAATTCGAACTTCGCCGAAACTTGAGCGATCAAACTTGCATCCCACGAAATTGGGGGGGGGGGTCAGAAACTGTCTTGCACAAGCTAAGTGGCGTTGACAGCAACGTGGCATGACAAGATCAACAACAAAGCAGGATGATGGCGTTAACGGCTCCTTCTTGGTGGAAATCGTTTCACTATGAGAACCTCAACGGGAGAACCTGCAAGGAAGAGAGTTCAATCGTGGTGACAAAAATTAGTAGAGGCTCGTCGAACGTGGCGAGGACGAACAATAACGGCGTGGACACGGGAACGGCGGTGATGACCTTCTATGCGGCAGTAGTAAAAAATAGGGACAACGATCTATCAATGTCATGTGGTATCTGGAGAAGGAATTGTTGTGGATCTTACGAAGATCGAAACCGTTATGAATTGGCCTAGGCCTACTACGGTCATGGAATTCTAAAGTTTCTTAGGATTGATAGATGCTTTGTGGAGAAGTTTTCATCCATAGCTATTTCATTGATGAGATTGACTAAGAAAGAAACTAAGTTCGAGTGGACAGACAAGTGTGAAAGGAGTTTTCAGGAGCTGAAGCATCGATTGACAACCGCACCGGTATTGACGATCCCATCAGGACTTGGAGGCTATGAGATATACAGCGATGCTTCGCTAAAAGGACTAGGATATGTGCTAATGCAACACGGAAGAGTGGTTGCCTACGCGTCCCGACAACTGAGACCGCATGAGATGATCTATCCGACTCATGATTTGAAATTAGCAGCAATCATCTTTGCTTTGAAGATCTGGAGGCATTATTTGTGTGGTGAGAAGTTTCAAATTTATACAGATCACCAGAGCCTGAAGTATCATTTTTTCCAAAAAGAATTGAACATGAGGCAGCGTCGATGGATGGAGCTGCTTAAGGATTATGATTACGACATATTATATCACCCTGGAAAGGCGAACAGAGTCACGGATGCGCTCAGCCGAAAATCGAGTATCGCCTATCTACTAGTAAAAGGGTGGTCGTTATTTGAAAATTTGAAGGATTCTGAATTCAGATTGGAAGTCTGTCAGCTATCCAGTTTGGTAGCCACACTGAGAATAGAACCTGAGATCTAGGAAAGGATAAAAGCCTTATAGTCTACGAACACGAAAATTTAGAAAATCCTGGAGATGGATGCTACGAAGAGGAAACCAGAGTTCCAAGTGTTAGAAGACGGAATTTTGAAGTTTCACGGGCGTCTATGCGTACCAAAGGACGAAGAGCTTAGAGAAAGGATTTTATCGGAGGCTCACAGAAGAAATTATTGTGACATTCCGATTTCCAGTCAATTTCAGACTCATTAATGAAAAATGAATCTAGGGATGTATTTTAGTCATATCTCACTCGAATCTGATCAATTCGAGTAGACTGACCAAAAGGGGAAGGCTAACGCGAGACATGGTACGTGAACCTAGGGAATTCGGATAAGAAATGACGCTTTGACCATAAAGATTGTCGAGGGGATATTTAGAACCACAAGAGGCCGATCAAAGAACGATTGAGGATTGCCTTACGAGTGTCATACGATTGAAGCGCGGGTGATGCCGCTTAACCAACGTATGATTTGCAAAGTCTTCCTAAATCAGACCGTGACGATCGAGACCATAGGGACTAGTGATAAACCCTCACAATTACATGACAACCAAAGCCGCCATAAATTGATGAGCTCTAAACGTGATATGAATCACGGGGTCGATACGCGTAATGTCTGCAAAAGTTGCCTGTTGGTTCGAGATAGACTGGAACCACGTCTGATAGAGAAAACCATTAGAAATGAGTTTTGAAAATTGAAAATGGAGAAGCGAGAATTCCAACATCACATTCGGATTGGCCGTCGTCCTATCGAAGAATTTTGGAGCAAGAAAAATGATGTTCTGAACATCGAGGGTAAAATTACCTTTTTGCCCCTCAAGCTTAGAACTTTGCCCATGCATTTGAAGAAGGGCATTTTGGACATTAAACCCTCCCAAGAGCTGCTGAAAAAGAGAGTGAATGAGGGATATTGGATCAAAGTTTGAATGACAAGGGGACAAGTGTCAATGGATAGTGTAAAGAGGAGTCATATCCACTATTTCAAACCTACCATTCAAACCATTGACTCAAGCTTGTATATAGCCTTTTTTCTTCTCTCTCCTCACTCACTTGGCCGGCCACAACTCCAAGAACTCATGCCAATGACCATCTTCTTCTTCCTCTTCATTCTGCCGATCGCTGACTAGACTTGCCCGCGCCGTTCGGCCATTCTGACGCCTACCTTCGGCCACCGCCTGACCTTCGGCCGACCACACCAGCTTAGCCCTTCGTCTTGCCGACTTCCTTGAAGTGGAAGTGAGGCATTTGGACCACCGAGGAGCTCCAACCAAGAGTTTTCGCGAGAGCCGACGGAATCTGCTTCAGCTTGAGGTAGGTCCGGTTTCTAACCCTTTAGGAGTCTGAAATGTTGAATTTTTGAGGTCAAATTTTGTGAATATCTATTAGACATGTACATGAATCTGTGGTAAAAATTTTAGAGTGATTTGATGAAGTTTTGACCTCAAATCGGTCTTGTGAACTTGGAACAGAAATCGCCGGTTACTGACCTAGGGAGATCCGGCGACTTTCAACGGGATTCCAACTACCAATTGACCTCAAACTCACGGTGAGCCTCACAAACCCTTAGATAGACATGTTAAGAGGTAGGATAGTGAGTAGATGAAGGATTTGATGAAGGTTTAGAGCCAGAAGTGCACGGTTTGCACAAAACCAAAATGAAACGGTTCGGTTCTATTCAAAATCGGTACTGGTGGGTGCAAGAATAGATGGTGATGAGTCTCAAATTGATATTTAAAACATGTTAAGATGATGAGGGTTGTGTTATGGAGGATTATAGTTCATGGAATGAGGAATTAGATATGGAAAGTTGATGAATATTCTAGGTTGCGCGATGAATTGAATCTTGGGACTATTTGGCCGAGACTTTGAGGCTTGCAAGAAGGAAATTATTGTGGTATTAAATGCAAGGTAAGAGAATCCTAAACTTAGGATAGGAAGATTGGACTCAATTGGGTGAGTCGAGGTTTAGTTTGATCAGTTTATGAAAATTTTCCAAAGGATAGTTCTTGGCATATCCTAAGCGGTTATAGGAGGGTCATGTGTGCTATTGTTTGTATTTAAATCATTCGTCGGGTGTGTGTGTGTCACTTGATTGCCTTGCATGCCATGAGTTCTTTGAATTGTGCGCACATGTCGTCTCGTATGGAAATCAATTTGAAAATTATGGCATGAACATGACATGGCGAGGCCTTGAGGCGTATGAGACGTGGGACGGGAGATGGATACCCCGATGCGATGTAGTCGCGGGGTGGAGTTGATGTTGTGTGGCGCCTTGATGCGATCTAATCGCGGGGTTGAGATGGCCACGGTACCGATGCGAATTATTCGCAGGACGGAGGTATGAGGCGATGATATTGACCTAGAGATTCATTGGAACCTGATGCGTTTACACGGGTTGCCGATGACGATCTGATGTGTTTACGCGGAACGAGCCTGATGCTATCTAATAGCGGGCTGGAGAATGAGGCAGGCAGGAAGAGATGGTTGTGGTGAAATGGCTGGATGAGATGTGCATAATCATTTGAGTGTGACATGGTGTCATAGTTGCATGCCCATCATCCCTGTGCCACTATTCCTATTTGTATGTGCCTGTTTGATTGTGAGTTCGAAACCTTGGGATAGATGACTGCCTAAGCGGACGATCGACCTGACCTATGGTTAGGACTCTTTTACTGAGATGTGTATCTCACCCCTTTGGGGACCCTTTTTTATACAGATCCTAGATCTTAGATATGTAGCCCATACATTTTGGGGATCCCAAGTAGATGACGACATGTTTTGACGAGTTCTCGGATAGGTAGGGGACTTGTATGTAAGGAAGTGTACGGTTGTATGGGTTGACAAGGGTAGCCCGGATTGAAAGTCTCATAGGTTCGAGGCATGGTTTAAGAAGGTCGGAGATGAGCAGATTGGGCCACTAAAGCCCCACGAGATACCCTAGGGAGTTATCCCTGATTGGTGCCGGACCGCGGAGGAGCAGGAGCTGCCAGAGGGGTCTGTAGTTGGTTCTAGGAACCGGCCGAAGAAGACCCCAACGCTGGACTTCACTATGGAGGAGGATGAGGTCATTGTCTTGGAGGCGACCGAGGAGGATCTGGCGGAGTCGTCTCAGGCGGCGACCATGGAGGATTCTATCGAGGTCCCATCAGAGATCTTCTCCGAGTATGAGCCGACGGAGGATGCCGAGGATACCGAGGATTCCAGCAGCTCATCTTAGGATTCTAGTTCGTTGACCTGAGCCTATTGGAGGCGACCCGACCCTGTCCTTTTGGATGTCATGAAGGACTCTTTTGTGTACTACCCTGTCGCCTAGTTTGTTAGTGGATTGTAGTAGCCGGCATTTGTACGAACTGTACGTTAAGATGTATGACAGTTATTATGCTATCCAAGTCCCACTTAAATTATATTTTGTACGAGGATTTATTTGAGTACTGCTTCTGCATGCTTGATGCACATATGTATATTATCTCTCGACTTGTTCGTGGATCTTGGGACCATGAGAGATGTGTTGTTTGCTTGCAGGGATGCTCGCGTGCTCGATGAACTCGGGGCATGACATCCCCGTCTTACTTGGTATCAGAGCAAGGTTAGCTCGATCCAAAGTTGATTGAGGACTGGAGTAATAAGAAGGATTAAGTTGGGACTTGGACGGATAGCAAGACCTTGGGAGGCTGGTTAAGATAAGGCATGGGGTGTATAGTGTGTGACCTGGTACTTAGGGTTGTTGTTTGATCTTGGCAGGGTTGTGAAAATGCATAAGGAATAAGTTCCTTGCTTGGGATTGAAGATCATTTCTGGACTTTGGTTTGTTTAAGGAATGGAAGTGGTTTTAGTGAATCTTTGAAGTGAATGGAACTGAGAATTGGCCATAGGCTGTTTGTTGAAATGTTTCTAGAGTCTGTGGTATGGAGTACTATTGGATTGTAACTATTTCTGTTAAGGATTAATTAGTAGCTCTGGATTTGAATGATTGAGTAAGCTACTAACTCCTTGCTGAACTTGTGATGGACCAGGTTCAGTAGAAAGAAGCAAGGATTAGCAACCCATCTAGAAGGGCTGGAAGGCTACGAGGTGGAGCTTCTAGCTCGAGGCCTCCAGTTACTGAAGATCCAAGAATGGATGGGGTGCTGAGGGCACTAGAAAGAATTGACGACATAATCGATAGGCAGGTTTAGGACCGAGATGCTGCCATCGCCCAGGCAGTAGGAGCTGCCATAGCAGCCGTCAACGCCAACAATGGGAATAATGGTGGCAATGGAAGCCAGAATGAACAAGGCCAGGGCAATGAGACTGTGAATGCCCAAGAAGAGATCATCGTGGCTAGACAGATGGGCCAACTGGTGGAGCAGTTCATAAAGTTGAAGCCAACTCAATTTGATGGGACTGGAGATCCCCAGCTAGCACCTAGGTGGATTGAGAAATTAGAAAAAGCTTTTGGTGTGCTGAGGTGCACCGATGAAGAGAAAGTGTTGCTAGCGGTGTACTAGCTGAAGGGTATAGCGAATGACTGGTGGGCTGTCACCAAGAATGGCGTTTTCCTTGGAGGAACGACCATGAACTGGGAAGTTTTTAAGATGACCTTTAATGATAAATATTTCTCAAAAACAGTCAGGGAAAGGAAGTAGGTAGAATTCCTGCAGCTATGTCAGAACCAGCTGACAATAGACCAGTACGAGGCCGAATTCTCGAGGTTGTCAAGCTATACACCACGATCAGTGGAGGACCCTCAAGAGAAAGAGAGGAGATTTAGGGACGGTTTGAGGTCTGAGCTCCGTAGCCAGATGATTGCGCTAAATTTGATGACCAACAAGGAGATCTACGAGCGGGGCCAGATGATTGAAAGAGACTTGAAGGAGAGAAACGCCATAACTGGATCGCGGTTTACGTCCTTTAAAGATAATCGCCAAATGGGCAAGAGGCCGATGGTGAACAATAGGCGCTTTGTGCCTCCAGTGCGGAAGAATATCGTAAAGTCATCGAATCTTGCGAACTGGAACTGTCGCCTTTGTGGCAGGAGACATGGGAATGGGCCGTGCCCGGTAAGGATAGAAGCTTGTTTCAAGTGTGGTCAACTGGGCCACCAAATGAGGGTATACCCGAATCAAGCCCCGGCAAGTCGACCATAAGGACAAAGGCCACAAGCTAGACCGTCGACTGCCACGCCTCAGATTGAGCAGAACCGACCATCGGCCCAGGGCAGAGTGTATGCAGTAGCCCGTAGGGAAGCAGAGGAAGCACCAGGTGTGGTCACAAGTATGGTTTACTTGTGCAACCAAGCTGCATAAGCATTGTTTGACCACTGTGCCACGCATTCGTTTGTGTCTACATAGTTTGCTGATTTGGTGAGCATGAATTTAAAACCGTTGAACATAATTCTACATGTTGCCACACCGTTAAAGGACAATGTATTGGTTTTAATGGGCTGTACTGATTGCGAGATTTTGATTGGAAGGAGTAAAGAGAGTATCGACCTAGTTGTGCTACCCATGTTTGATTTTGATGTAATAATAGGAATGGATTGGTTAGGTAAGCAAGGGGCAGTAGTAGACTGTGGTAGTAAAATAATCCGGTTTTATTCGAGAGGACGCCCTAGCTTTGAATTAGTGGGAAGTTGAGGAGGAATCTCGATTCCCTTAATATCATCTCTGGAAGTAACTAAATTGATGTTTGAAGGGTGTCAGGCATACCTAGTGGCAGTAATAGACACGACTACCGAAGAGCCAAAGTTAGAGAATATCCCGATAGTATGTGAGTTTCCTGATGTGCTTCCCCAGGAGTTGCCAAGGTTACCATCGGAACGGGAGATAGAATTTGTAATCGAGTTAGCCCCTAGAACGGAGCCGATTTCGAAAGCACCTTACAGGATGTCCTTGTCAAAATTAAAGGAGTTAAAGGTACAGATGCAATAGTTGCTAGATAAGGGATTTATCCGACCTAGTGCTTCATCGTTGGGAGCACTAGTGCTATTTGTAAGGAAGAAGGATGTGTCTTTGCATTTATGCATTGACTATCGGCAGCTGAACCAAGTGACAGTGAAGAACAAGTATCCGCTGCCGAGGATTGACGATCTGTTTGATCAGTTACAAGGAGCGGCGGTATTTTCGAAGATTGACTTGAGAACTGGGTATCACCAACTGAGGATAAAAAAGAAAGACATATCTAAGACTGCCTTTAGGACGAGGTATGGTCATTATGAGTTTACGGTGATGCTGTTTGGTTTGACCAACGCTCCAGCTGCTTTTATGGACCTAATGCATCAAGTATTTAAGAAATTTCTGAATAGATTCGTAATATTCTTTATTGACGATATCTTGATTTACTCGAGGAGCGAAGCAGAACATGAGGAACACTTGAAAATTGTACTACAGACGCTGAGGGAGTGTACGCTCTATGCGAAGTTAAGTAAGTGTGAGTTATGGCTGAACAGGGTAGCATTTCTTGGTCATGTGGTGTTTGGTGAAAGAAACACAGTAGATCCTCGAAGATCGAGGTTGTAACCAATTGGCCTAGACCCACTACGGTCACGGAAGTCAGAAGTTTCTTGGGATTGGCAGGATACTGTAGACGTTTTGTGGAAAAATTCTCATCCATAGCCATCCCATTGACGCGGTTGACAAAGAAGGAAACGAGGTTTGAATGGACTGACAAATGTGAGAAGAGTTTCCAAGAGCTCAAACATAGGTTGACTACTGCGCCAGTGCTGACGATTCCATCAGGACCGGGAGGTTACGAGATTTACAGCGATGCTTCGCTGAAAGGATTGGGCTGTGTGTTGATACAACACGGAAGAGTAGTAGCGTACGCATCCAGATAGTTGAGGCCACATGAGATGAACTACCTAACTCATGACTTGGAGTTAGCGGTGATTATATTCGCTTTGAAAATTTGGAGACACTACCTTTATGGCGAGAAGTTTCAGATCTATGCCGACCACCAAAGCTTAAAGTATCTGTTTTTCCAAAAAGAACTGAATATGAGGCAGCGTGGATGGATAGAGCTGCTCAAGTACTATGATTGTGATATCCTATCCTAGGAAAGCAAACAGAGTAGCAGATGCGCTGAGTCGAAAGTCAAACATCATATGTCTGCTAGTGAGGCGTTGGTTGATGATTAAAAATTTGAGAGACTCCGAGTTCAGATTAGAAGTCGATTAGTTGTCCAGTCTATAGCTACGCTGAGGGTGGAACCTAAGGTCCAAGAAGGAATAAAGACCTTGCAATCTACGAACCCGAAAATTTAGAAAATTGTAGAGATTGATGTGACGAAGCGAAAGCCAGAATTTCAGGTGTCGGAAGATGGAATTTTGAAGTTCCGAGGACAATTGTGTGCACCAAAGGATGAAGGACTCAGGGAAAGAATTTTATCAAAGGCTCATAGGAGCAACTATAGTGTCCACCTTGGAAGTACAAAGATGTACCAGAATTTGCGACAGCATTATTGGTGGAACGGAATGAAGGTGGATGTAGTAAGATATGTGGCTAAATATTTGAATGCCAGCAAGTGAAAGCGTGGCACTATAAGCCTGGAGGACTATTACAGCCACTGGAGATTCCGGAATCTAAATAGGAGCACATAACTATGGATTTTGTGATGGGACTCCCAAGGAGCTAGAGAGGTCATGACTCTATTTGGGTAGTTGTGGACAGATTGACCAAGTCCATCCACTTCATTCATGTGCGAAAGGACTTCGCTATGGATAGGTATGCAGAGCTGTACATGAGATAGATAGTGAGGTTGCACGGAGTGCCAGTGACGATCACCTCGGATAGGGATCCCAAATTCACGGCAAACTTCTGGAAAAGCTTACAAGAAACTATGGGAGATTGCAATTTAGTACAGCCTACCATCCGCAAACGGACGGATAGTCGAAAAGGATGATATAGACACTTGAGGATATGCTACGAGCATGCGTCATTGATTTTAAAGGTGGATGGGAAGACCAGCTGCATCTGGTAGAGTTTGCTTATAATAATAGCTACCGGCAGAGCATCCAGATGGCACCATTCGAAGCACTTTATGGACGAGCCTGCAGAACCCCGATTTGTTGGGACGAAGTTGGAGAAAGAAGCATCACAGGCCCAGAATTGGTAGAGCAATCGATGGAAGCAGTAAAGATAATTCGGGATAGACTGAGGATGGCATAGAGTCGTCAGAAGAGCTACGCAGAAAAGCGACGCAAGCCCTTGGAATTTCAAGTGGGCGATCACGTCTTCCTCAAGGTGTCACCAATGAGAGGATTATCACGATTTGGAAATAAAGAGAAGCTGAGCCCAAGATATGTAGGCCCATTTGAGACACTAGAACGGATTGAAACCTTAGCCTACCGGCTTGCTTTGCCACCCAATCTATCCTAGGTGCATAACGTTTTCCATGTGTCGATACTACGAAAGTATGAACCAAACCCGACATATGTGCTAGACTACGAAGTCATAGAAGTGGACGACAAAGTGTCTTACGTGGAGAAATCGATAAGGATCGAAGATCGGAAAGAACAAATCTTCAGGAATAAGAAGATTCCACTAGTCAAGGTAGTATGGGAGAACCATGGAATTGAAGATGCCACATGGGAGAACGAAGAGACGATGAGGCAACGACACCTCCATTTATTCGAGTAATTAAGTGTAATGTAAATTTCGGGGATGAAATTTTTGTAAGGGGGAAGAGTTGTGACATTCTGATTTCCAGTCAACTTCAGACTTATTATTGAGAAATGAATCTAGAGATGTATTTCAGTCATAGCTCGCTGAAATCTAATCAATTCGAGTAGACTGACCAAAAGAGGATGGTTAACGCGAGACATGATACGTGGACCTAGGGAATTTAGATATGCAATGGCACTTTGACTATAAGGATTGTCAAGGGGATATTTAGAACCACAAGAGGCCGATCTAAGAACGATTAAGGATTTCCTTGAAAGTGTCATAAGATTAGAGCGCGGGTGATGCCGCTTAATCAACGTATCATTTGCAAAATCTTCATAAATCAGACCGTGACGATCGAGACCATAGGGACTAGTGATAAACCCTCACAATTACATGACAACCAAAGCCGCCATGAATTGACGAGCCTTAAACGTGATATGAATCATGGGGTCGATATGCGTAATGTCTGCAAAAACTGACCGTCGGTTCGGGATTGACTGGAACCACATTTGATAGAGAAAACATCAGAAACGAGTCTTGAAAATTGAAAATACAGAATCAAGAATTCCAACATCACATCGGATTGGCCGTCGCCCTATCGAAGAATTTTGGAGCAAGAAAAACGACATTCTGAACGTCGGGGGTAAAATTACCCTTTTGCCCCTCAAGCTTAGAACTTTGCCCGTGCATTTGAAGAAGGGTGTTTTGGACATTAAACCCTCCCAGGAGCTGCCGAAAAAGAGAGTGAATGAGGGCCATCGGATCAAAGTTTAATGACAAGGGGACAAGTGTCAAAGGATGGTGTAAAGAGGAGTCATATCCACTATTTCAAACCTACCATTCAAACCATTGACTCAAGCTTGTATATAGTCTTGTTTCTTCTCTCTCCTCACTCACTTGGCCTACCACAACTCTAATAACTCACTCCAATCACCATCTTCTTCTTCCTCTTCATTCAGCAGATCATCAACCAGACCTGCCCGCGTCGTCCGGTCATTCCGACGCCCACCTCCGGCCACCGCCTGACCATCGACCGACCACACCAGCTTAGCAATACGTCTTGCCAACCTCCTCGAAGTGGAAGCGAGGCATTTGGATCACCGAGGAGCTCTGGCCAAGAGTTTTCCCAAGAGCCGATGGAATCTGCTTCAGCCTGAGGTAGGTACTGTTTCTAACCCCTTAGGAGGCCGAAATGTTGGCGTTTTAAAGTCAAATTTTGTGGAGATCTAGTAGACATGTATATGAATCTGTGGTAAAAATTTTAGAGTGATTTGATGAAGTTTTGAGCTCGAATCGGTCTTGTGAACTTGGAACAGAAACTACCGGTTACTGACCTAGGGAGATCCGGCGACTTTCAACAGGATTTCAGCGACCAATCGATCTCAAACTCATGGTGAGCCTCACAAACCCTTATATAGACATGTTAAGAGGTAGGATAGTGAGTAGATGAAGGATTTGTTGAAGGTTTAGGGCTGGAAGTGCAAGGTTTGCACAAAATCGAAATGAACCGGTTCGGTTCTATGCAAAACCAGTTCTGGTGGGTGCAAGAACAGATGGTGATGAGTCTGAAATTGATGTTTAAAATATGTTAAGATGATGATGGTTGTGTTATGGAGGATTATGGTTCATGGAATGAGGAATTGAATATTGAAAGTTGATGAATTGGTTGAATATTCTAGGTTGCACGGTTGGGACCGTTTGGCCGAGACCTTGAGGCATGCAAGACGGAAATTATTGTGGTATTAAACGCAAGGTAAGGCAATACTAAACTTAGGATAGGAAGATTGGACTCAATTAGGTGAGTCGAGGTTTAGTTTGATCAGTTTATGGGAATTTTCCAAAGGATAGTTCTTGGTATATCCTAAGTGGTTATAGGAGGGTTATGTGTGTTATTGTTTTTTTTAAATCATTTGCTAGGTGTGTGTGTCACTTGATTGCCTTGCATGCCATGAGTTCTTTTAATTGTGCCTGAATTGCACATGTCATCTCGTATGGAAATCAATTTGAAAATCATGGCATGAGCATGACATGGCGAGACCCTGAGGTGTATGAGACGCGGGACGGGAGATGGATACCCTGATGCAATGTAGTCGCGAGGTGGAGTTGATGTTGTGTGGCGCCCTGATGCGATCTAATCGCGGGGTTGAGATGGCCACGATCCTGATGCGAATTATTCACGGGACGGAGGTATGAGGCGATGATATTGGGCTAGAGATTCATTGGAACCTGATGCATTTACGCGGGTTGCTGATGACGGTCTGATGCCTTTACGCGGACCATGCCTAATGCAATCTAATCGCGGGCTGGAGAATGAGGCAGGCAGGGAGAGATGGTTGTGGTGAAATGGTTGGATGAGATGTGCATAATCATTTGAGTGTGACATGGTGTCACAGTTGCATGCCCATCATCCGTGTGCCACTATTCCTATTTGTGTGTGCCTGTTTGATTGTGAGTTTGAAACCTTGGGATAGGTAACTGCTTGAGCGGACGATCAACCTGACCTAGGGTTAGGACTCTTTTACTGAGACTCGTATCTCATCCCTTTGGGGATCCTTATTTTTACAGATCCTAGGCCTTAAATATGTGGCCCACACGTTTTGGGGATCCCAAGGTGATGACGGCTTATTTTGACGAGTTCCCGGATAGGTAGGGGAACATATATGTGAGGAAGTGTACGGTTGTATGGGTTGACGAGGGTAACCCGGATTGGAAGTCTCACAAGTTCGAGGCATGGTTTAAGAAGGTCAGAGACGAGCAGATTGGCCGCTGAAGCCCCACAAGATACTCCAGGGAGTTATCCCTGATTGGTGCCGGATCGCGGAGGAGTAGGAGCTGCCAAAGGGGTCTGTAATTGATTCTAGGAACGGGCCGGGGAAGACCCCGACGCTGGACTTCACTGTGGAGGAGGATGAGGTCATTGTCTTGGAGGCGACCGAGGAGGATCTGGCGGAGCCATCTCAGGAGGTGACCATGGAGGATTCTTTCGAGGTCTCATCAGAGACCTTCTCCGAGTACGAGCCGATGGAGGATGCCGATGATACCGAGGATTCCAGCCGTTCATCTTAGGATTCTAGTTCGTTGACCTGAGCCTTTTGGAGGCAACCCAACCCTGTCCTTTTGGATGTCATGAGGGACTCTTTTTTCGCACTACCCCGTCGCCCAGTTTGTCAGCGGATTGTAGTAGCCGGCATCTGTATGAACAGTACGTTATGATGTATGACAATTATTATGCTATTCAGGTCCCACTTAACTTTTATCTTGTACGGGAATTTCTTTGAGTACCGCTTCCACATGCTTGATGCACATATGTATATTATCTCTCGATTTGTTCGTGGATCTTGGGACCACGAGAGATGTATTGTTTGCTTGCAGGGATGTTCGCGTGCTCGACGGACTCGGGGCGTGACAATTGTAGTATCCACCTAAGTAGCACAAAAATGTATTAGAACTTGCGTCAACATTATTGGTGGTACATGATGAAAGTGGATGTAGCGAAGTATGTGGCGAAGTGCTTGACATGCCAGCAGGTGAAGACATTACACTGTAAGCCTGGTTGATTGTTACAGCCATTAGAGATTCCTGAATGAAAATGGGAACACGTGACTATGGACTTTGTCATGGGACTACCAAGGAGCCAGAGAGGCCATGATTCTATTTGGGTAGTCGTGGACCGACTAACCAAGTCTGCACATTTTATTCATGTGCGAAAAGACTTCGTGATGGATAGATATGCCGAATTGTATAGACGGCAAATAGTGAGACTACATGGAGTACCCGTGACAATTATATCAGACAGAGATCCTAAGTTTACGACTAACTTCTAGAAGAGTCTTCAAGACGCCATGGGAACTCAATTAAAATTTAATACAACATACCATCTACAGATGGACGGAAAATCGGAGAGGACAATTCAGACGCTCGAGGATATGTTACAAGCGTGTGTTATGGACGTGAAAGGTAGATGGGAGGATCAGTTGCATCTGGTAGAGTTCGCATATAACAACAGTTATCAACATAGTATTCAAATGACACCTTTTGAAGCACTCCACGGAAGAGCCTGCAGGACCCTGATTTGTTGGGACGAGGTTGGAGAAATAAGCATTACAGGCCCAGAGTTGGTAGAGCAATCGGTGGAAGCGGTAAGGATAATTCGGGATAGACTAAAAACAACACAAAGTCATCAGAAAAGTTGTGAGGATAAACGGCGTAAGCATTTGGAGTTTCAAGTAGGTGATCATGTTTTCCTTAAGGTGTCACTAATGAGAGGACTATCTCGATTTGAAAAGAAAGGGAAACTAAGTCCAAGGTATGTAGGACCTTTTGAGATTTTGAAACGAATTGGGACCTTAGCTTATAGGCTTGCCTTGCCGCCTAACTTGTCCCAAGTACACAACGTCTTTCATGTATCAATGCTACGGAAGTACAAGCCGGACCCGATGCATGTACAAGATTACGAGGTTATCGAAGTGGATGATAGAGTATCCTACGTAGAAAAGCCAATTAGGATCAAAGATCGAAAGGAACGGATTCTAAGGAATAAGACGATTCCATTGGTCAAAGTTGATTGGGAGCACCATGGAACCGAAGGAACTACGTGGGAAAGCGAGGAAACGATGAGGCGTCAATACCCCCATTTGTTTGAGTAATCGATTTATCATAAATTTCGAGGATGAAATTTTTGTAAGGGGGAAAGAGTTTTGACATTATGATTTTCCTGTCATTTCGAGACTTATTAATGAGAATATATTTAACGATGTCTTTCAGTCATATCTCGCTTGGGTCTGTTTAATCTCGAGTTAACTGACCAAAAGGGAAAGGCGAACGCGAGACAAGGTACGTGGACTTAGGGAACTCAAATAGGAAATGACACTTTGACCATAAGGATTGTCGAGGGGATATTTAGAGTCATAAAAAACCGATTTAAGAATGATTAAGGAATGCATTGCTAGCATTATACAATTGGAGCGCGGGTAATGCCGCTTAACCAATGTATAATTTGCAAAATTTTTCTAAATCGAACAATGACGATCGAGATCGTCGGAACTAGTAATAGACCCTCACAATTGCATGACAACCAAGGTCGCCATGAATTGACGAGCCCTAAGTGTGATATAAATCACAGAGTCGATATGCGTAATGTCTGCAAAAGTCGCCCGTCAGTTCGTGATAGGTTGAAATCACAACTGATAGAGAAATGATTTAGAGATGAGTCTCGAAATTAGAAAATGGAGAATTAAGAATTCCAACATTATAATTGGATTGGTCGTCGCCTCATCGAAGAAAATTGAAATTAGAAAAACAACGTTTCGGTCGTCGAGGGTAAAATTACCATTTTGCCCTCAAGTCTTGGCCTTGACTTAATAAATGGATAAGGGCATTTTGGTCATTTGCAATACCCCATGGCTGCCGAAAATTTGGAAAAATGGCAGCCCTTGGATAAGCTATTGATTGACATATGGACAAGTGTCAATGGATGCTTAATTGGCATTAAATGTCCAACTTTTAACCTACCATTCTTCATGGTTGACCCTCGAATTGTGTATACAACCCTTCACCCCCTCCATTTTGCCAAAACCCCCTCTCTCCACGGCTATCTTCTTCTTCTTCTTCTTCTTCAAGTCATGAGCTGCTGCACCGCTGATCGGCCAACGCCGCCGTCTTCGTATTTCTTGACAGCCGTCTCCAGTGACTTCCAGCCATCGAGCCAACCACCAACATCTTCCTCATCCTCTTGCCGACCAGCTCCAACTTGAACCAAGTCATTTGACCTACCAAGAGTCGATGGAAACCGTCGCAGCTGGAGGTAAGCTGCTATTTTAACGCCGTAGGACCTCGGATCGTTTGAATCTTTCGGCCAAATTTTGTGGACATCAAGGGAACATGTATACTGAGTTGTGGTAAAAATTTCGTCTGAATTTGATGAAGATTTGATGATGAAATGATGTCGCCTTTGATGGATAGAAATTGATCGGCGGTAGGCTTGGAGGAACCGGCGCCATTCGTGGACCATATGACATCTCTTTGAGCTTAAATTTTCGGTGAAACTTCCCAACTCCTAGAACTACGTGTTAGTAAGTAGATTAGTGGATAAATTAAGGATTTAAGATGGTTTATGGATTGATTAGTTAGGAACTAAACAGAATCGAAAAATACCCTGTTCGGTTCTGTTCTTGCCGAGATCATGGGGGTTGTTTGGGAATCAATTGAGCTCAAATTTCATTGTTGAGACGTACTAGAATGTTGATGAATGTGTCGTTAATGTTTATGCTCCGTGGATTGGTGAATAGAGCAAAAAAAGTTGACAAATTGATTGATTTCGCTAGGATTGTTCGTTGCCCTATTGAGGATTGCTTGGGTCGAATTGTTGAAGTGCTTGAAAGGAGAATTTTGCTAAATTGAGCCTAAGGTAAGAAGTTTCTAAACCTTGATTAGGAGGATTGGCCTCGATCGGGTGAATTGGGTTTGAATTAGGTTGGTTCTCGTGAATTATGGTGTGATTGTCCATTGTGCGTTATTGTGAGGTGTCAATGGCTTGAACACTTGTTGAATGCTTGTGCTATGAATTAATTGCCTCTTGCGAGTGATGAAATTAATTACCTTGCATGCCATAGATATCTAGCTCGATGCATGAGCTTGTACTCAATCATGAAGTTTAAATTGAAATATTGTCTGGCATGCTTTGAAACCTATGATACCATGAGGCGTTGAGACGCGGGGTTGTATGGAATGATACCCTAAGGCGTTGAGACGTGGGGTTGTGTTGAATTGTACCCTGATGTGTTGAGATGCAGGGTTGAAATGGCCAATGTCCTGATGCATTGAGACGCAAGACGAAATTTGTTATGTGTCGACACAAGCCAGGAATGAAATTGAAAACCTGATGCGTTTACGCGGATTTGTTAATGGTATAGTTTGAGGCGTAATTATGTGGATCGAGCCTGAGGCGTTCTAAACGCGGGGGTGAATCTAATGGAAGCTTGGAAGGGTGAAAGGTGTGACCTATTTTGGTTATGCGTGCTTAATTTGAACGATGAGATATGATGCCATGATTGTGTGCTTGACGCTCGTCTGTGTCCATATGTTATTTAATGACTACTGAATGCTTCATGTGGTTGCTTGTGAATTTTGTTCTTGATTGCATTCACCTGAGTGTACGGTCAACCTAACCTAGGGTTGGACCCATCTTACTGAGATGTAAATCTCACCCTGTTCTGGGATCACATTTTCAGATCCTAGACTGTGAGAATGTTGCTGATCAGACTAGATGACTCGAAGTAGATGTCCGTGTATTTTGAGGAGTTCCCCGATGGACGGGGAACCGTTTTCGTTAGGAAGTGTACTGTAGTTTGGGTTGATGAGGGTGGAAAGAGCTAGAAGCCTCATAGGTTTGAGGCTTGGTTTCTGAGGGTAAGGGAGGTTACTATTGGACCACTGAAGTCCTCTGAAGTACCTCGTAGGGTTATCCCTAGTTGGTGTCATCCCACTAGGGATTCTGTGGAGGTCGATCGATCCGCAGCAGGTTCGAGGAACATTCTCGAGAGGTACCTAACCCTAGAAGACACCGATAAGGTCATTGAGATCGTAGCTTCCGAGGATGACCTGGTGGAGCAGTCAGCAGACGAGACGATGGAGGATATCGTAGAGGTACGCTCGAAGACTTTCTCGGAGTACGAGCCTACCGAGGATGCCGAGGAGACTGACGACTCCAACAGCTCGACCTAGGGGTTTTCATTTTCTGGACTGTTATTTTGTGGATGACCTCAATGATCCGTTTTCTTTTGGAAACGTAACGGTTATCTTTTGAGTTGGTCCAATTACCCCTACTAATTAGCAAGATTTGTCTACCAGCGCTTTTGTAAGAATTCATGCGAGGTTATGTATAATGATAATTATGGTATTCTTGTTATCCATGTCCTCGCTAATGTTTGTATGGAGGAATTTATGTTATCGCTTCCGCGTGCGAATGATTTTTTTTGCATCTCACGATTTATGAATCCTGAGACTCGAAAGTATGCTTGCAGGGAGTCGCGCGTACCTATGCCGGGGCGTGGGGCATGATAATAATCATGTAACCACTCTTGAAGCTGTTATTGGCTTTCATTCCTCGCACAATTAGTTCTTCAAGACCATCTAGAAGTGCATTTTCTTCATCTATTGTTCATACACATCGGTCTCTCTTTGTTCCCCTTCCTTGAGTTGAACTAAAATTGCTACCTTGCATTCCTAAACATCTCATTGCAATTTTACAAAATTTAATGATAGAGGATAGCACGATAGAGAAAATTTAAGGATAAAGACAACATAGTAATAAAAATTTAAAATAATATAGCCATAATTCAAACATTACATAAGGAATATTTTTCTCCATGTCTTTGACTTGCAGTAATTAGAAGCTAATGAGACAAGGAATAATGTCAAATCAGACGACTCTTTAATGTCCTCGACTTGCAATCCAGTAATTAAATATTTGTATTGCCAAAATTTGCCTCAATGTTGTCCAACGATCCGATGGCTAAAGAGCACTAATTGTTTCCACATTTTCAATGGTGTTAGCAACTTCATCTAATTGTCCCTCAATTGGATCAATAGCCATTTCTCTTCTTATCAAGTTGTGAATAAGGCAACAAGCTATAATAATTCGACCTTGCGTTCTAATTGGATAAAAAGATGGACTCCTAAGAATAGTCCACCGTAACTTTTGTAAACCGAAGCATCTTTCTATGACATTTCTAGCTTGCGAATGCTTCATGTTGAAGTACTCCTCAGGAGAATTTGGCATACAACCTTCTCTCTACTCGGATAGGTGGTATCGAGCACTTCTATAAGGAGCAAGAAAGCCCTCCCCATTTGTGTATTTGGCATCTACAAGATAATGATTACCTAATAAAAAGTGATAACATTATTAATTGTCTTAGAATCGTCAAAACCTACACGTAACATATTGATAAGGAATCTTCAGACCATTGGATTTGACTAAAGCATCACGAAGCACTCTAGAATCTGCTGCTGAGCTTTCCCATCCAGGTAAAACGTATACAAATTTCATGTCACGTGAGCAAACTCCTAACACATCTCACCCTTTCTATTTCGGTACCTTGGTTTATCAAGCTCTGGCACACGTACCCTTAATGTATGTGCCATCTAATGCTTCTAAGCAACCCTAAAAACATGAAATTAATAGAATAACCTTATGTTTAAAGTATTAAATTAATCCATGTAATAGAAAATCAAACATACCTTAAGCCATTTCCATCTCTCGTCGGCACATTCCTCTAGAACTGCTTCAGATGACACAAGAAGCACACTATGCATTCTTATCACAACACTTAAAACCAAGTTAAAATACCTACTTATTGTCTCCCCGTGTGACATTCTGATTTTTCCTATCATTTCAAAACTCATTAATGAGAAAGTATCTAACGATGTATATCAGTCGTATCTCGCTCGGATCTAATCAATCTCGGGTAAACTGACCAAAAAGGGAAAGACTAACGCGAGACAAGGTACGTTGACCTAGGGAACTCAAATAGGAAATGACGCTTTGACCATAAAGATTGTCGAGGGGACATTTAGAACCCTAAAAGGCCGATCTAAGAACGATTAAGGAATGCGTTGCTAGCGTTATACGATTGGAGCGCGGGTGATGCCGCTTAACCAACATATAATTTTAAAAAATTTTCCTAAATCGGACAGTGACGATCGAGACCGTTGGAACTAGTGATGGACCCTCACAATTACATGGCAACCAAAATCCCAATGAATTGACGAGCCCTAATTGTGATATGAATTATAGGGTCGATACGCGTAACGTTTGCAAAAGCTGCTCGTCAGTTCGAGATAGGCTGGAACCACGTCTAATAGAGAAAGGATTAAAAAACGAGTCTCAAAATTTGAAAATGGAGAATCAAGAATTCCAACATTTCAATTGGATTGGTCATCGCCTTATCGAAGAAATTTGAAATTAGAAAAATGATGCTCCGGATGTCGAGGGTAAAATTACCATTTTGCCCCTCAAGCCTTGGCCTTGCCTTAATAATTGAACAAGGGCATTTTGATCATTAACACACCCCCATAGCTGTCAAAAATTTAAGGGATTGAGAGTCATTGGATGAAGCATTGATTGACCCTTGGATTAAGCTTTGATGTGGATGGGGACACTTTTAACATACCATTCAACCAAGTTGACTCTTGAAATTGGGTATACCTCACTCTCTCTCCCTCAATCAGCCGAAACCCCCATCTTCTTCTGTCATTTTCTTCTTCTTCTTCTTTTTCCTTTCGGTCGAGAGAGCTTCAACCGACTAGATTCTGCCGTCGTTGTCGCCACTTTCGACTGCTACTTCCGACCGCCACCTCCGGCCACCGCCTGGACCCGAGCCGACCACCAGTCCCTTTCCCATCCTCTTACCGACATCCTCCAAGTAGAATTAGGTCATTTGACCCACTGAGGAGTCCCGGCCGGCCATTCTCCCAGAAGTCGACGAAAACTGTCGCAGCTAGAGGTAAGCCACTGTTTAGGCTCCGTAGGACCGCGAAACCTTTGATTCTTTTGGTGAAATTTTATGGACATCTAGAGGTCACATAGAAAGAGCTATGGTAAAAATTTTGGGTGAATTTGATGGAGTTTTGATCCCAAGTGGTTCTTGTGTTTGAAGGATAGAAAATTGACGTCGGAGGACTTGGAGGAACCGGCGCCATTCAAGGACTTTTCGGCGTCGCCTTGGCTTCAAACTTTCGATGAGGCTCTCTAACATCTAGAACTAAGTATTAGCAAGTAGATTGATGAATAAATTGAGGATTAAGGTTGGTTTATGGATTGGCTAATTAGTTGGGAACTAAATAGAACTGAAAAATGACTTGTTCTGTTTTTTTCATGCCACAATCATAGGAGTTGTTTGGGATTCAAATGAGCTTAAATTTCATCATTGAGATGTATAAGGATGTCAATTAATATGTCAATGAGGTTCACGCTTCATGGGTTGATGAATTGAGCAAGGAAAATTGAAGAATTGGATGAATTTCCTTGGGTTGCGTAATTGACTTGTTCTGGGCTGATTGGACTGAACCATTGAAGTGTTTGGAAGGAGAATTTTGTTGAATTAAGCTTGAGGTAAGGAGTTTCTAAACCTTGGCTAGGAGGATTGGACTCAACTGGGGAAGTTGAGTGTGAATTAGATTGATTCTTGGAGGTTTATGGGATGATTAGCCATAGTGCATCTTGGAGAGATATAAATGGCTTGAGTACTTGACAATGCTTGTCTCATGGAATTATTATCGCATTTGAATGTCGAATTTAATTGCCTTGCATGCCATTGATGTGTTGCTCATTGCATGAGTTTTGAAATTGAGCATGTGTTATGAATTGAAATGAGCATGTGGCTTATCTGAGAAATTGTGACATCTTGAGGCATTGAGACGCGGGATTGTGTGGATGGATACCCTGAGGCACGGGATTTGAGTGGAATGATACCCTGAGGCATACGAGACGTGGGGTTGAGATGGCCATACTCCTAACGTGTTGAAACGCGAGGCGGAGTTTGAGATGCGTCGACACAGTGAAATTAAAAACCTGATGCGTTTTTGCGGGTTTGTCAATGTGATGGTTTGAGGCGTATTTACGCGGATTGAGCCTGAGGTGTTCTAAACGCGGGCGAGAAAATGAGGAAGACTGGAATGGTGGAAAGTGTGATTTGGAATGGCAATGTGTGTTTGATTCCAGTGATGTGGTATGGTGCCATGATTACATGCCTAACACCCGTTTTATCCGTATGTTATATAATGACTGTTGAATGTTTCATGTGATTACATATGCGCTTGCCCTTGATTGCATTTGCCTAAGTGTACAGTCAGCCTAACTTAGGGTTAGGACCTACCTTATTGAGATGTAAATCTCACCCCGTTGTGGGACCCTATTTTTTCAGATCCTAGGCCGTGAGAATGTGGCCAATCAGGTTTGGCGACCCGAAAGAGATATCGGTGTATTTTGACGAGTTCTCAGACGGACAGGGGACGGTGTATGTTAGGAAATGTACCGTAGTCTGCGTCGACGAGGGTGGCAGAAGTTGGAAGCATCATAGGTACGAGGCCTGGTTTAGAAAAGTAGGGGATGTTTCTACGGGGCCTTTGAAGCCCACTGAGGTACCCTACGGGGTAATCCCAAACTGGTGTCATCCTGCTCGGGATTCAGTGGAAGCCGAGGGGTCAGTAGCCAGCTCAAGGAATGTTCCTGAGAGGACCCAAACCATGGAGGTGTCACACCCCGCGCCCCGGGCACGAGCACGCGACTCCCTACAAGCAAACCAAATATCTCTCGTGGTCCCAAGATTCATACATAAGTCGAGAGACGTATAATATACAAGGCACGCAGAAGCGATAATGAAATAACTCCTCCGTACAAAATATGAAGTGGGACCTGGATAATGCAAATACTGTCATACATGAGATCCAACTGTTCATATAGATACATAGTTACTAAATCTGCTAACATGGGGGACGGGGTAAGTACACAAAAAGGAGGCCCATCCTCAAGCATCCAAGGAAAACAGGGTCAAGGTCGCCACCAATGGATCTAACTAACAAACTGGCAGCTCCTAAGACGAGCTACTAGAGTCCTCGGTCTCCTCTGTATCCTCCGTGGGCTCATACTCTGAGAAAGTCTTCGAGCGAACCCCAATGGTGTCCTCCATGGTCTCCTCAACAGATGGCTCCACGAGATCCTCTTTGGTCGCCTCGACCACAATGACCTCCTCCTCCGTGTCCTCCAAGGTCGGAGTTCTCTTTGGTCCAATCCTTGAACCGGCTACAGACCCCTCAGCCTAGTCTAAGTCTCGGGTAGGTTGGCACCAGCTAAGAACAACTCCCTGGGGCACCTCATTAGGCTTCAGCAGCCTGGTAGACACATCCCCGACCTTCTTGAACCAGACCTCATATCTGTGAGGCTTCCGTCTAGTACTACCCTCACCTACCCAAACTACGGTACACTTTCGGACATAAATGGTTCCTTGCCGGTCAGGGAATTCATCAAAATAGGTGAACATCTCCTTAAGATCACCAAAACGTATAGGCCACATCTTCAAGGCCTAGGATCTATAAAAAAAAAGGAGGTCCCCAAAGAGGTGAGATTCACATCTCAGTAAAAGAGTCCTAACCTTGGTTAGGCCGACTGTCCACTCGGGCAATCACATACCCCAAAAATTTAAACTCATAGACATACGAGGCAATGCAAATATAGATAACAACACACGGATGGAGGACATACAATTATGGCATCATAACACATTCAGATGCTTACGCACAACTCGCCCTACCACCTCACCACAACCACCTTTTCCTGCCTGCCTCATTCTCATACCCTTGTTTAGAACGCATCAGGCTCGATCCGCGTAAACGCATCAGACCGTCATTGACAACCTGCGTAAATGCATCAGGTTTCAATGATAATTCAGGCCAATGTCAACAAATCACATCTCCGTCCCGCGTTTCAACGCATCAGGACCGTCGTCTTCTCAACCCCGCGTCTTGTACCCATTAGGGCGCCGCACAACTCTAACCCCACGCCTCAGCGCATCAGGGTACTCATTCCACCACCCCGCGTCTCATACGCATCAGGGTCTCGCCATGTCAAACTCATGCCATGATTCTCAATGCATTTCACATTCATAATGCAATGTGCAACTCAAGCACAATCATACACCCATGGCATGCAAGACAATCAACGTGACACTCAGATATGGCAGGTAATTCAAGTACAAGCAATAGCACACATTAATCCCCTATACCGTCTTAGGATGTACCAAGAACATTCATCTTAGAATCTCTCACAAATCAATCAAATTATTGCCCGACTCACCTAATTGAGTCCAATCTTTCTATCCTAAGTTTATGATTCCCTTACCTTGAGTTTGATGTCACAAAAATCTTCTTCTCAAGACCTCAATAATTCGGTCTCAAGGGTCCAAGAGCAAACCCACCGCACAACCTAGGAAATTCCAACCAATCGTCAATTTTCCTTGTCCAATTCACCCGTCCATGAATCACAAATCTCCATAACACCATCCTCATCATCCTAGCATGTCTCAATCACCAATTTGAGGCTCAAAATCAACAATCATCAGCCTCCACAGAATCGGTTTGCACAGAACCGAACTGGGTTATGTTCGGTTCTGTGTAAACCGAGCATATCCAGCCCTTAATCTACTCCAAATTCACCATTTAATCACTAACCTACTTGTTAACATGTCTATCTAAGGGTTTATAAGGCTCACCGAAGATTTAAGGTTGAATTGTCGCTCGAATTCCTTTGAAAGTCGCCGGATCCTTCAAGACTGCAAATCGGCAATTTTTATCCAACATTCACCAGACCCATTTGGGGTCAAAACTCCATCAAATTAAGCTCAAATTTTTATCACAGATCACTAAACAAGTCCCCTAGATCTTCACAAAATTTGGCCACAAGACTCCAACATTTCAAGGTTCTAAAGGTGTCAGGAATTCTACCTACCTCAGATTGTGTCAGTTTCCGTCGACTTCCGGGAGAATGGTTGGCCAGAGCTCCTCGGTGGCTCAATTGACGCGACTCCACTTTGAGGAGGTCAACAAGAGGCTGAGCTAGGAGAGTGTGGTTGGCCAGAGTCCAGGCGGTGGGCAGAGGGGCTCGTCGGCGGCGGGAGACAAGAGGAAGAAGAAAAAGAAAGCTCTTGGTGCTTTAAGGGAGTGTATAGCCGGTCAAATGAGAGGAGAGAGAGAGAAAAGAGTTATATTCAATCTTCAAGTCAAAGGAGTTGAATAGTAGGTGGGTAATAGTGGACAAGACCACTCTTTAGCTCATCTATTGACACATGTCCTAAGTGTCATTCAAGGGTGATCCAATGGCCACAATTTCTCCAAAATTTCGATGGCTCTTGGGGTGTATAGAAGACCAAAATGCCCTTCTTCAATTGTATAGGCAAGGCTAGAGCTTTGAGGGGCAAAATGGTAATTTCACCTCCGACGTCCGAAACGCCATTTTTCTTGTTCCAATATTCTTTGATAATGTGACAACCAATCCAAACATGACGTTGGAATTCTTGATTATCCATTTTCAATTTTCAAGACTCATTTCTGATTGTTTTCTCTATCAAACATGGTTCTAGCCTATCTCGGACCGACGGACGGCTTTTGCAGACTTTACGCGTATCGATCTTGTGGCTCGTATCACATTTAGGGCTCGTCAATTCATGGCAGCTTTGGTTGTCATGTAATTGTGAGGGTCTATCACTAGTTCCTATGGTCTCGATCATCACTATCCGATTTAAGAAAATTTTGCAAATTACACATTGGTTAAGCGGCATCACCCGCGCTCTAATCGTATAATGCTAGCAATGCATTCGTTAATCGTTCTTAGATTGACCTTTTATGGTCCTAAATGTCCCCTCGACAATCCTTATGGTCAAAGTGTCATTTCCTATTCAAGTTCCCTAGGTCCACGTACATTGTCTTGTGTTAGCCTTTCCCTTTTGGTCAGTCTACTCAAATTGATCAGATTCGAGCGAGATATGACTGAAACACATCGCCAGATATACTTCTCATTAATGAGTCTAAAAATGACTGGGAAATTAGAATGTACAACTCTTTCCCCCTTATAAAAATTTCGTCCCTGAAATTTACATCACACTTAATTACTCAAGCAAATAGGGGTGTTGTCGCCTCATCGTCTCTTCGTTTTCCCACGTGGCGCCTTTGGTTCCATGGTCCTTCCTCACCACCTTGACAAATGGAATCTTCTTATTCCTGAGGATTTGCTCCTTTTGGTCCTCGATTCTGACCGGTTTCTCCACGTAAGATACCCGGTCGTCTACTTCTATCCAACATTCACCAGACCCATTTGGGGTCAAAACTCCATCAAATTAAGCTCAAATTTTTATCACAGATCACTAAACAAGTCCCCTAGATCTTCACAAAATTTGGCCACAAGACTCCAACATTTCAAGGTTCTAAAGGTGTCAGGAATTCTACCTACCTCAGATTGTGTCAGTTTCCGTCGACTTCCGGGAGAATGGTTGGCCAGAGCTCCTCGGTGGCTCAATTGACGCGATTCCACTTTGAGGAGGTCAGCAAGAGGCTGAGCTAGGAGAGTGTGGTTGGCCAGAGTCCAGGCGGTGGGCAGAGGGGCTCGTCGGCGGCGGGAGACAAGAGGAAGAAGAAAAAGAAAGCTCTTGGTGCTTTAAGGGAGTGTATAGCCGGTCAAATGAGAGGAGAGAGAGAGAAAAGAGTTATATTCAATCTTCAAGTCAAAGGAGTTGAATAGTAGGTGGGTAATAGTGGACAAGACCACTCTTTAGCTCATCTATTGACACATGTCCTAAGTGTCATTCAAGGGTGATCCAATGGCCACAATTTCTCCAAAATTTTGATGGCTCTTGGGGTGTATAGAAGACCAAAATGCCCTTCTTCAATTGTATAAGCAAGGCTAGAGCTTTGAGGGGCAAAATGGTAATTTCACCTCCGACGTCCGAAACGCCATTTTTCTTGTTCCAATATTCTTTGATAATGTGACAACCAATCCAAACATGACGTTGGAATTCTTGATTATCCATTTTCAATTTTCAAGACTCATTTCTGATTGTTTTCTCTATCAAACATGGTTCTAGCCTATCTCGGACCGACGGACGGCTTTTGCAGACTTTACGCGTATCGATCTTGTGGCTCGTATCACATTTAGGGCTCGTCAATTCATGGCAGCTTTGGTTGTCATGTAATTGTGATGGTCTATCACTAGTTCCTATGGTCTCGATCATCACTATCCGATTTAAGAAAATTTTGCAAATTACACATTGGTTAAGCGGCATCACCCGCGCTCTAATCGTATAATGCTAGCAATGCATTCGTTAATCGTTCTTAGATTGACCTTTTATGGTCCTAAATGTCCCCTCGACAATCCTTATGGTCAAAGTGTCATTTCCTATTCAAGTTCCCTAGGTCCACGTACATTGTCTTGTGTTAGCCTTTCCCTTTTGGTCAGTCTACTCAAATTGATCAGATTCGAGCGAGATATGACTGAAACACATCGCCAGATATACTTCTCATTAATGAGTCTAAAAATGACTGGGAAATTAGAATGTACAACTCTTTCCCCCTTATAAAAATTTCGTCCCTGAAATTTACATCACACTTAATTACTCAAGCAAATAGGGGTGTTGTCGCCTCATCGTTTCTTCGTTTTCCCACGTGGCACCTTTGGTTCCATGGTCCTTCCTCACCACCTTGACAAATGGAATCTTCTTATTCCTGAGGATTTGCTCCTTTTGGTCCTCGATTCTGACCGGTTTCTCCACGTAAGATACCCGGTCGTCTACTTCTATGACCTCAAAATCCAGCACATGTGTCGGGTATGGTTCGTATTTTTGCAGCATTAACACATGGAAAACATTATACACCTGGGATAGGTTAGGCAACAAGGCAAGTCTGTAGGTCAAGGTTCCAATTCGCTCCAATATCTCAAATGGACCTACGTATCTTGGGCTCAGTTTTCCCTTCTTCCGAAATAGCCATAATCCCCTCATCGGTGACACCTTGAGGAAGACATGATCGCTCACTTGAAACTCCAAAGGCTTACGCCGCTTATTCGCATAGCTCTTCTAACGACTCTGTGCCGTCCTCAATCTATCTTGAATTATCTTTACCGCTTCTACCGATTGCTCTACCAACTCTAGGCCTGTCATACTTCTTTCTCCTACCTCATCCCAGCAAATCGAGGTTCTATAGGCCATTCCATAGAGTGCTTCAAATAGTGCCATCTGAATACTCTGTTGGTAGCTATTATTGTACGAGAATTCCACAATAATGTAGCTGATCCTCCCATCCACCTTTAAAATCTATGACACATGCTCGCAGCATATCTTCAAGCATCTGAATCGTCCTTTTCGACTGTCCGTCTATCTGTGGATGGTACACAATGCTAAACTGCAGTCGGGTTCCCATAGCATCTTACAGGCTTTTCGAAAAGTTTGCCATAAATTTAGGATCTCT